>OW971938.1:10062500-15062500 GCA_943193695.1 Acrobasis suavella
AGAGGTCACCACAGAGGAGTGGCACAAAAGTTTTCAAAACTGGTTTCATCGAATGAAAAAGTGCATAGACGCCAAGGGAGATTATTTTGAAAAACAATAAATTAATTTTGTACCTTTAATAGTATTTTTTCATATTCATTCCGGAAACTTATAGTGCGCCCCACGTATTAGGTTGCACAATTTTGTTAGAGTTATATCAGCTAAACGGTTATATATAGACACGTGAAAAAGACACGGCAGTAGTTTATAGGTATTACAAATTAAAAAGGAAAACTATCAGAGTTATAGGGAAATTATAGTTCTTAAAGTAGGGTTTATACTTTAAGAGCTATAATCGAAATGTAAAAAATGTACTTGGGAAATGAAAATTTCATACGAATTCAATAAAATTAGTCTTTTAACGTTTTAAGTCATTAAACCATGAGGCGGGATTAAAGTCAACATTCCCACCTACAGAACCCTACACTGCGGGTGGCTTGACACGCACTTGGCCGATTATTTATATTAGTCTTAATAAAATTGTATTAACTTTAAAACTATATAATTGAACTTTAATTGAACGCTGAAACGTAAGGTATTTTCTTTATTATCTATTGTTTAAAAATAAAAATGAATGTTGTTCAATCGGTCAGATATTTCACAATAATCGAATAATACAAAATAGCGTTGCATAAGAATCGATAGTTTGACTATCGATAGTTGACCTCGCAAAACAGTCACAATATCGATAGGACTATCGATAGTATCGATCCGCTAGTTTCCAACAAGTCAAATCAGACACTTTTTTCTAAACGTCAAAACACACATCGTCTATGGGATTTGTATGATATAGCACGGCGTGACGTCATAGTTTCTTGCAGTCATATAGAGCTCATATTATCGGTTTTTGTGCAATAATAAATCTAAAATCACGTTGAAAATGGATATGATCAATGACAAGTGACATTATTTTGTGACGTTTTATTCTCTTATCAGTACAAAATAATTTATTTTTGACCCAGGATACTACCTTATTGTCAATAATTTGCAATACTATTGATGAAAGGCAAAACTATTGATAGTATCGATACTATTGAATTTAGATTTATATTTAATTGATACTATCGATACTATTGAATTTAGATTTATATTTAATTGATACTATCGATACTATCGATAGTATCGATACTGTAACTACCTTTGTACGAAAAACTATCGATAGCTAAACTACTATCGATAGTATTATAATATCGATATTCGTCACAATACTTTCGATGGTTTTTAATACAAATAGTACCTCTACTATCGATACTATCGATAGTATCGATTGTATAAATTAAAAACTACCGATACTATCGATAGTATTGATACTATCGATACTACCGATAGTCCTATCGATAGTCCTATCGATATTGTTACTGTTTTTCGAGGTCACGATAGTAATAACTTGCAACGCTAATACAAAACAAAAACTTAAAAATATACCAGTGAAGGCTTCGACACCGATGACTGGACACACTATTAGCCGTTTAAAGGCCAATCTTTGAATTGCGATATTTCGTGATGAAACCACAGAAATACTAACGCTCACATAACATACACACTTTAAATTCACTCACTTATTTCGTCGTTGGTAAAAAATTGCTCTCTTTCATCTATTTCTGTGCGCCTGACTAAGAAAATCCAAATAAATCCTTCATTTAAGGCGGATACGCAGAACAAATCTGTGAAAGTACTTTTTTCACGTGTCGGAAATAACAGCAATAGGCTTTCACGTTGTAAATACCTGAACGGAAACTGCGTGTTCCGGCACACCAACCGTTTTTTATCTTTAGTGCGACCGTTGTTTCGCTAGGTAAGTACATTTATATTTTAATTGATATTGTTTCAGGAATAAAATTATATTAGTGTTTATAAATTCTCACAAACAGTACAGTTAGATAGGAAGGCCTTTGAATATCTTTCAAAATAATGATATTTTTGAAGATACTAAAATAATTTAAGAAAAAGAACCATAAACAAAATACTTCCCTAATATAAATAAATGTAATCTATATTTTTGAAGCTATAGGCCGACTTTGATCAAACATGCTAAGAACATGTTCAATTAAGTATAAAAGGCACAAAATTCGCTTTATTCGTTCTAGAGTTAAAATGCCACAGATAGACACGTCAAACTTAATATGGGTTTGTTTTCTTTTTGTATCAGAGGTTAAAAGATTACCTATTTTACTGAAATGTAAAAAGTTGCTCCTATATATCATAATTTACTGCTATTTTACGTAATGGTAAAAGAATCCACTGAATTTTCGCATTTGAAATCCAATTTTCAGCTATGCTTTCAGGAAAATAAATGGAAAATTTGAACATTTTTGAACAAACTGTGTTAGCTCAGTCGAATTTGGCATCATATGGAATATATCATGCCTTTCTACATCTTATCATAATGATTTCGATTTTTCTTATAAAAACGTGAATAAAATCACAAAGTTTAAAATATATAGGTAACTCTAATAAATTAAGAAATTGGAAACGTGGTTGGTATTTGGTTAGTTTTATAACCGGATGTTTTTTAGTATTGAATTCCTAAGAAAATGCTGCAATTATGCTTGGGACAAAAATCTTGTATAGTATTGAAATCGATGACCATATGCTCTAGTACGAGTAATACAAGTTATCATCAGGGTAAACCAATGACGATTCAAATTAGCATTCCCTTTGCTCATACACGGCACGGCTTATTGGAAATAATACTTCTCGTACATAACGTGCAAGCTCCAATAACAGATTTCGCGAAGCATAAATCCAGGCAACTGACTGTTATTTATCCTGATGCTATATTGCCTCCGAAACGGGAGTACCACGAGAGTGCAAGCAAAAGTCAACTCTATTGCAATATCATAAAGGATACTGGTTGTCAGCTAATATCGACCTGTTCCGCATTAGTAATAGTTCCGATTCGCATTGTCACTATAATATTATTATGAAATGTTTGGTAATGAAAATGTGATAACGATTAATTTCACTGTTGATTTAATATGTGACACTTGTAAAGAACAAAGTACCAAGTAATAAAAGAAATGTCAAAAAATAATACCTTGCAAAATGTAGAATGAAAAAAGTGATTTATTTTAAATAAGTACGTATATTTTAAGGCGACGTATGTTTTGTCTTTGTACTCGCTACCTACTATATAGTAATGTACCGTAAACTGGTGTAAACTACTACCGAATAAAAACTCTTATAAAGAAATGGCAGTGCCATTTTAGTTTTAATTGCGCATGTTTGTTTAGTGATGTTGATTAACACCAGAGTTATAAAATACTCATAAATACATACTGACCGTGAAAAATCAAGAATGAAATTAACAATAAGTGTAAAAACTTAAACAAAAAAAAAATGAGTATAAAGAAAGAGGTAAAACATTAGATGTTTTTAAATGACGTCAACCAATACCGTGGTTAATGGGGAAGCTTGTTTTTGCCATGCACTTTCATAAATTCTGGGCTGACCGCAGAGCATCAAGCCTGCACTTAACAACGGCCGTAAACTGCCTCATGACAGTCATGACACATTGACGTAAAAACTCTGCGAGTGACTGATGGCGCGGCCGTAAAGTTTTATTGGCCGTCGTTCATTAAGTAATTTGGCTGGAGGGTCTCATTGCTGAAGGAAAATTAATGCTTCTATATACGTATACCTAAGTACTGATGTACAGAACGAAAGCTTAATTAATATTATGCAGGTCCTCGCTCGAAGTCAGGTTCAGCCGGATGTTCATATGCAAGCATGGGCCGCGAGGTTTTCAACATCCCTCGAAAATCCGACCTTTTCCTTCAACTTACTATGTAGTACTAATATGGTAAGTACTCGTAGGTATTATGGAGCGTAAGCGTACTTAAATCATAAAATTCAAAGTTGCTGACTGAATAGCACCTACAGAAACTATACAGAAACTATGGTTGGTTTGGTTTTTCCTGTATGTAAGTAAGTGTGACACTGGTTTTAGATTTTTCAGGCTGCCTAAAGGCATCTGACATAGCTTGACGACTGCCTTACATAAACAATGCTTATACGTGCCTTCTGAAGCACGGAGGAGCTCGAGAATTTTTTTGTGCCACTTGTGGTCACCCACCCAAGTGACGACCACGCCCGGTGTCGCTTTACTTGCGAAAGCGCTAATAATGCGCACTCCCACCGGGCCACCTAGCTCCTCAACTGCGGCAGAAACTATGGTACTAAAATAAGAATAATATATTCCTATTTTCTTTCTTTTTTACGGCCTAGGGCCATATAAGACCAAAAGTTTAGTACGACGGAACGCGTAAAGATGTTAAAGGGAATTAAAATAATAATCATTTGTCAACCACATGCCAGTTTTTGTCTTGAAGCCCTGCTCTAAAAGATAGGAATCCCGTTGGTAGCTTGTTACCTAATCAAAACGATTTCCCCAATAACATTTCAATAAGAGTACTTGCAGCACATACTTTATCGTAACATATTCCAGCACGTGTAAATGTTACAAAAGAGGCAAAGCACTTATGAATTCTGAGTTTCACGCGTTATGATAGAAGGATATAAATAAATTCGAAAAAAATTGTCCAATAAATAGCAACTCGATTTCGCAGTTGAGTAGGTACTTCCTCCATTTGGAAAATGATAGATTTCCTCGAAATGTTCAACAGGTCGTGATGGAACTCAAGGGTTATTACATTAATCGAATTACGGAAAGTATCACTGAAAAAGTTTTAAGTGGATCAGGATATGATAGCACGGCTTTGAGGTATTTTTGATTTGGGTAATTTCATGTATTTATTTTTATTATTTAACAAATTTTACTAGATAACTAATTTACAGTCAAGTAAGACACAATGCATTTCAGAATTCTCTACAAGCAGGCCTGTGTCACTCCCCGTTTAGGCATCGAAAATATTTCTACATTATTACTATGCGCGCGGCTACCACTTCAAAGGGGAAAATTCAGTTACGTGAATCGTTTGTCCAGATTAATAAGAATGAAATTGGCTTGCAATGGATGTCTAGCTATCTAAACAAAGAAGTGAGGAGTTCTGACGCAAGCTAAATTAAACTATAGCGCTAACCGCATAAAGTAGATATTCTTGAATTTCTTTTCTGAGTAAAACATCTGTACGTGAGTACTAGTACTTATATAGTGTTACTTGTTCATAATCCTAACTAACTCACACTAAGTAGCGGAACAAAGTTTAATCTTGAAGTTCAGTCCCCAAAGTCTCAGAACCGCGACTGATCGCTAAATTGGTCAGATAGGAACCACGTTTAATCTGAAGATAGAGTTATCTACTGTATATAGTTTCAGTCTGTTTGTAGATATATCGTTACACTTTGGAACTGCAGTCACAGGAGACTGTACTAGTGTTCTGCACCAACCAAGGTCTTTTGTTGGTTTTTCGTGTGTCTAAGTGGGTAAAATTTAACTCAACATTTTTAATATGCCTTGAAACAAAGATTAAAACGAGAATCTGGAAATCAGTAATGGAATTCTGTTGACATGAAAATCGTTAAATATGGGAATATGAAGGTATAATGAACATCGGACTCAAATATTAAATGTATCAAATGTTTGAGACTTCGAACAATCTACACTTCCTTATGAGGCGTGCAATGGTATTGCACAGTGCACTGAACGTCCATACGCTTGCCATAAACGAAATGTTAATTACTAAGTAGTAAACATGTAAAAGCAGATGTGTCCTAAACGGTATCTGTGTGCTGCAGTCGTTTTGGTCACCAGTAGTCTCATTAGCCAAACGACTGTCCCAAACAAAATGAACAGTGAATCCATTTCCTAATTGCTGCCAAAATACCTAGCTATCTTTTCACTTTACTAGTAATATTTTTTCGTTTAGTATTTACCAAATATAAAATCTCGTCTTTGAATGTGTTTTGCCTCAATAAGGAGGTCAATCTACGTTTTTTGATTAAATTTAAAAAAGCTTTTATTCAAAATTACTGTTTTGTTTTATGAATCTGAGAAGAAAATGAGAAAGATAAGTGGAATATCTGGTATCTCGAGTTAAATGGAATACCTGGTATCGCTTTTCCCATACTTCGTAACAAAAGATTCTTCTTTCCTCGCCTTTTCCATATTTCCCTATTTCGTATTTCGTAACAAAAGATTATATAGTAATAAAAAACAAACTAGATCTGGTAATCTCCTTTTCAAAGTACAAACATTTCCTCACGTAACTAACCAAAATCCTTGATATTGGTGAGGGTTAAACGTGATTAAGAGGCTAATTTTCTGGATCAACGCACGCAACATAACAGGCATCCATAGACCAAAGTTCATTCAGTTTTCGGATCAGATGGGGCAAAGACACTGACAAATGATCGCAAGAATTGGACGACCGACGCGTCCGTGCGATCGGTGTTTTCCGACCTAAACTATAAATCTACTTCGAAAAACTCAAATTAATCTTAGTACGGGATGTTTAGCTATCATTCAGTGAAATTCGATAGCCTCCTTAAAGCCAGGCTGTAGAGGAAAAGGGTACGGAAATAAATTGTTTGACTATTTTCTATCCTTTTGTAACAAGAACATTATACGGCCCGGAAAGATACAATATTAGGTTAAAAGATTTGTAGTGACAATAGAAATGAATACATTTTATGTAATAATACAATACGTTTTATTGCACAAAAAATAAATACGGGACATAATCTTAAAAACTAGTAAATGCGGAAAAGGCGGCCTTATCGCTAAGGAATTTCTTCCATACGACCTCGTTTATACAGAAAAAAATGATGGGAAATTAGGTTTTGGGGTCAAAATCATAAACAATAAGACTAATAAATTAAGTATACTTGGCACCGTTGTATTTTCTTTTTGACAAACATAAAGTAGTTAAAGGTAAAATGATATAGTTATTTGGAAAAGCTAATAATATATTACGCATTATAAAATTCTTACCAATACAATACGAGATAAGTACGTATGAGTACAGTATACATAGTTGCCAAGGATTACGGGGTTATTATTTAGTGATAGTTCAAGAGAGTCAATGAGACTTCTCACCACTTTTTTTCAACGTTACTCTATTTATTTATCATTAAAACTTATTCACTATTACAGACAAAAAATACAAAAAAAATACAAAAGCCTCTAACGACTTACCAAGCATGTTACTATACTGTCACGTAAGGAGATGAATGACATTGTCAACGTCACGAATTCGAACATAAAGAATTCAACTGAAGATAAATTTCGTCAATAGCGTCTGAACACGATTGGCCTAGTGGTCTAAGAGTGTGGACTGTGAATCCAGAGACGGCTGGTTCAAATCACAGCCATCTGAAGTGCGATTTCTGAAACGCGGAGTCACCTAAACGTATGGTTTTTCTATGGGAAAACCATTCGTTTAGGTGACTCCGCGTTTCAGAAATCGCACTTCTGTAGTGTTTTTGAAGTTTTGAAAGAAGTTTCTAGATAATACTAGACTAAATGGAAAAGAAAATACGGGACAGAAAATGAGTGAGAGAGAAGGCGATAGAAAATAAATAATTTGAGTTTGGAACATTGATGCGATTTTGTTCGAATTCGGGGGGTATATAAACGGAACAAAGCGCCGCCGAAGGCAGCTTTAGTTGGAAAGTGAAATCCGAAGAAGGAAGAAAAAAGAAAAGAAGAAAAGAATAGTAGTGAGTAAGTGAAGTGTTCAGTGCAGTGAAGTCCGCGCGTGTGACAGTGCAGTGACGTTTCCGCGCGTGTGACATTGCAGTGACGTTTCCGCGCGTGTGACAGTGACGTTTCCGCGCGTGTGACAGTGCACTGACGTTTCCGGGTGCGTGTCAGTGCAGTGACGTTTCCTCGCGCCTGACAGTGAAGTGACAGTTAGAGTGCAAAAAGGACTGACGCTGTCAATTGTGAGTATCGCTTGAGTTGTAAATAAAGGCACCATTCCATAGGATTGTTGTTTCCTTTCCTATCCCCAACACACTCTCGTGACAATTGGTGTCAGAAGTGGGATAAGAAAGATGCCAGTCGTACCTAGAAATGAGAAAGGGGTAACCTCCCGGGCGGCAGCTGCAGCGGCAGAGGAACAGCCGCTCGAGGAGTCCAATCCTGGAGGCGCCGCGACCTCGACGGCGGCCGCTCCACCAGCCGCTCCATTGGAAATGAACGCGTTCTTACAGCAATGACCGTTATGATGCAAGAACAAGCACGCCGCCAGGAGGAGCAAATGCGCACGCTGCAGGAAGAGACAGCCCGCTGCCAGGAAAAGGAAGCACGCTGCCAGGAGGAGCAAATGCGCAAGCTGCAAGAAGAGCAAGCACGCGGCCAGGAGGAGCAAATGCGCAAGCTGCAAGAAGAGCAAGCACGCCTCCAGGAGGAGCAAGCACGCCGCCAGGAGGAGCAAATGCGCACGCCGCAGGAAGAGACAGCCCGCCGCCAGGAGGAGCAAGCACGCCATTCGGGAAATTATTCTTGCTATTAAATCCAAAGCGGTTGGATGTGATGATGTGAGTCGAGAAATGATAACAAATATTTTAACTGTAATTCTCCCGATTCTGACTCACATCATAAATTTCTCATTGGCTACTGGAACCTTTCCATCTCTCAGGAAGAAAGCATTTGTAATTCCTCTCCCTAAAGTTTCCACTCCTACTCTCTTGAATAATTTTAAGCCTATATCTATACTGCCTTTTTTGTCAAAAATATTAGAAGCTGTAGTTCACGCTCAAGTGTCTTCCTATATCTTTTCCAACTCCCTCCTTACACCCTTTCAAGCTGGTTTTCGCCCCGGACACAGTACTGCTACTGCTCTTCTCAAAGTCACCGAGGATATTCGGTTGGGCATGGAGAATACGTTGGTCACCATTTTAGTTCTCATTGACTTTTCCAATGCTTTCAATATGGTAGAAGACGATATTCTGCTTGCTATCCTTGAGCATCTTCAATTCTGTTCTTCAGTCATGGATTGGTTTTCTGAATATCTACCGACAACAAGCTGTTCGCTTGGATCGGGAATTTTCGAACTGGAAGGATCTGTCCAATGGTGTACCTCAAGGCGGTATTCTTTCACCTTTACTTTTCTCTCTTTTTATAAACCTTCTTTCTACTTCCATTGGCTGTTCTTACCATTTTTGTGCAGACGACTTGCAAATATATGCTCAATCATCAGTCGATGATATTGAGTCAGGTGTAGCGAGCGTAAACGCGGCTTTGTCAGCTATTTTAACTTAATCAAATGAATTCGGAATCAAGGTAAATCCCACTAAGTGCCAAGCTATACTAGTAGGTAGTTCGAAACAAATCGCTCAGCTTGACTTTAATACTGTCGCGCCTGTCACATTTAATAATTGTACTATCCCCTACTGTAAAGCTGTAAAGAATCTTGGCTTCTATATTGATTCTACACTTAGCTGGATCACTCAGGTGGCTGAAGTCAGTCATTCTGTCACTGTAACTCTTCAACAGCTTAACCGCCTAAGAAAACGAAGATACTGTTGGTTCAAACATTAATATTCCCTATAAGTTCATTTCATTTCATTTATTTATTGTTTCCATGTTACATAATATAAATAGATGTTAATAATAAATAGAAGCACTACATGGACCCTGGTAGGGCACTACAATAATAATAATCAATATTAAATAACTAAATCGACTCGCTTAAAAGAATAACTAAATCGTAAATAAAATGATTAAAAAAAGAATAATTACAAAATATGTCAAAACCAAATAGAGAAAAAAAAATTGTCAAAAACTTAAAATTAATAAAAGAAATATTACACTAAGTCAAAATTTAGTCAGTCAACATAATAATAACTATATACATAATTTTAATTAAAAACTATTCCAAAATTTTGAAACTTAAATCTAGTATACACTTGCAATTCTTGTTGGAAAGTCTGTGCATACGCCATAATATGCACCATAGACTTAAGTTTTCTTATAAAAATTTTCATTTTTTTTTCAGCTTTTATAGTCGCAGGTATTCTATTATATATTTTTGTAGACATAACTAATGGGCCAGAATTAAATATCTGCCAGTCTGCCAGTGGGAAGCTCTAATTGTCCTTTGAATCGAGTGTTTATGTTACTTTCTCGCGATTGTTCCCTGGTCTTGTATTGATTTTCTTTATTTCTTACTAATTTACGCATATCCAAAATGTAGATCCCTATCAACGTAAGTATGCCTAGCTTTTTAAAATGGGGTCGACAGCTTTCAGTTTGATTTCTAGCATTTACTTAAATGCGAATACATTTTTTTTGCTCTTTAAAAAGTTTATCTGCATCAGTACTATTACCCCATAATATAACGCCATATTGTAACTAAACATGAGCATAAGCATAGTAAGCTGTTAGCGCAGTTTTAAGGTCAGTAGTATGCTTTAGCTGAGATAGAGCATAGGTAAAACTAGAAAGCTTACTTTTTGTTTTTTGGACATGCTGCTTCCAAGAGATATTTATGTCAATTTCAATACCAAGTAGCATTGTATTGTCAACACATTTGATTGCATTTCCATTTGCGTGAAAATGTATGTCTATAGGGGCTTTCTGGTAAGGTCTGAACTGCATAATTTTAGTTTTTGTCAAATTAATTTTTATGTTATGGTCCTCTAGCCATTGTGTAATGTCAGTAAAAAAAATTTAAAGTTGATTATTTAATGTCAAGGTATTATCACAGGGACTTAATACAGAAATGTCATCAGCGAAAAGGACTTTAGGCTAAAGGAGAATTTAAGCAGGTCATTTATATAAATTAAAAAGAGAATGCATCCAAGAACACTGCCTTGGGGGATTGAGTTAGGCATATTGCAGGTATTTGACTGATAGAGAGCAATAGAGCCTGTCTCAGAATTCACATGCTCAATTTCTACACACTGTTGACGGTTACTTAAGTATGAAGAAAACCAATCATGTGCAATTCCTCTCACTCCAATGCCATAAAGCCGTCTAAGCAAAATTCTAAAAGATACTCTATCATATGCTGAACTCATATCCAGCAGAAGACCGATAACATACTGCTTGCTATACTCTAATGCCTTTTGTATAAAATGATAGACAGCTAGAGTTGTCGAACAATTTTTTCTGAAGCCAAACTGGATTTTGTCAAATATTTCCTTTTTTTCACAAAAGGAATATAATCTGTTACACATAGCTGTCTCTACTATTTTTGACGACGTCGTTGGCAGTGCAATTGGACGAAAGTTTTCGAGAGCTGTCCTATCACCTTTTTTATGAATAGGTTTGATTACACTCATTTTAAGTTTTTCTGGAAATACTCCTTCTCGGAAAGATTGATTAATAATTTACATAAATGGAAAGGCTAACTCGTGCACACATGTTTTTATCAAAACAGGAGGCAGCTCATCCATACCAAAATTACGTTTATTTTTTAAGGTTTTTTATAATATTTGTTACTTCTTTTATACTAGCTGGCCATAAAAATAGTGAACCATCAGGAGGGTTGAGAACTGATCGCCCTTTACCTAAATTTGTAGTTGTGTCGTTGCTTATCTTGGAAAAGAAATGACTAAAGCTATTTGCAACTTCAAGTGGATCATGGATCAATTTATTATCAATTTTAATTATTATATTTTCTGTAGTTATATTTTTCCGTTTATTTGTCCTATCTTTTACAATATTCCACATAGTTTTCATAGTGTTCGATGTATTTTTCATTTTAGTAATATTTTGTAATTTTTTAGATTTGTATATTGTTTTTTTCAATAATTTTTCATATGTTTTATAGTATTTATGTAAGATAGAGTTATAACTTTTTGTCAAAAAGATTTTGAGTTGGCGTTTATGTCTGCATGACCTTTTTAGTCCAGGTGTAAGCCAACTTTTATTATCATCATCATCCGAGCGTTTTCCCGGTTGCATCCTCAGCAGCAACGCTTCAGAGCCCGGGGTCCTAACCAAGGCTACCTAACCAAGGAGATTTGACGAGGTTACTGTTTTTTACACAGAGCGACTGCCGTCTGACCTCCACAACCCAAAGGGTAAACCAGGAACCAATCCTTGGATAGTTTGATGATCAACGCTAGGTGGCGTTCGGGACCCACAGTTTTACGTGCCTTCCGAAACACGGAATAATTTTTCTTTTCGGATAATCAGGTGATTCAAGCCTGCAATATCCTATCCAGACTGGAAACAACTTTTCACAAAGTATGCTTCCCAGTGGGAATCGAACCCATGACCTCCGGGTCACAAGGATAACTCCTTGACCACTGGACTACGGAGGCAGTCGTAAGCCAACTTTTATTATATTTTGTTTTAATTTTTATTCGTTTTTTAGGAATAAATTTATTTTAAACTTTCATTAGTACATTATGTAGCATATTGTAATTAGTATTAATATCCTGATCTTCTTTAATGATATTGTTCCAATTAATTGATTGCAATTCCAATTTAAAATTATTCATATTTATGTCATTATAAATTCTTTTCTCTGTCCACCATACATCCCGTTGTTTTTTCACTGGTGGTGATGGTATAGACACTACAACACTTCTATGGTCCGCAAATCCGTTTTCCTGAGCATGTACCGATATTTTATTACATTGAAAATTGGTAAAAACTAGGTCAATACAACTAGAAGAATCTTTTGTAATACGTGTGGGTTCGTTTACGTGCTGTTCAAAATTATATAATAACATCAAGTCTAGAAGAGTCTTTGTTTTAGTAGATTTTTAATTAACATATCAATATTAAAGTCACCCACAGTAACAATATCCGTTTTGCTTTCCTTCGTCATAAGTAAATTCATATGTTTAGTCAAACAATCACAAAAACAAACAAAATCTCTTTTGTTATCGGGATAATAAATTACAATAATCAACAAGTTATTCGGACAAGTAATACTAACAACACATACTTCAAAGATATACTCTTTAGTAGTATTCACTATGTCAGTTCGATTGTGGAATTTTATGCCACCCTTTAGCAAAATACACACGCCACCACCTTCATAGTTTTCGCGACAATATGAAGATGCCATTTGATATCCACTTATTGATACAAGCTCCATTTTTGCTTTATTAAACCAAGTTTCTGGTATACACAAGGCTTCTAGATTTTGCACCTCTTCCAAATAAGCTTCCAGTATATCTTGCTTGTTGTTGTTTAAGCTTTGAGTGTTCTGAGTGATTATATGAAAATTTTTATCAACGAAAAAGCTTTTTCTTTGGGGAGTTTGTGGATATTAGGGTTCGGTTGCTGTCTAATATACTTATGATATGTGGAGACTCATTTAAAGTGTCATTTTTGTCAAATATTGTTGAATAGTCACATGTGTTTTGAAAGTTCATCTTTATATAAGCATAAATGTCACCTATTATACTTTCTATTCCCTTCTTGTTAAGCCTTCAAGTGTAAGATGAAAACATGTCCAGTTGCAAGTTAAAGTTAGAATCTATGTAATATGCATAATTGTGAGTACTGGTTTCTAAATTCTACATTGCAGAGTAGAAGCATTTAATAATAGCATATTAAATGCTTCTACTCTGCAATTGTGTAAAATTGCTACACATATATGGGTCGGTGAACAAAGTATGATGTTTGTATGTTCGAACTTTGTTAATGGTTCTCTTATATAAGAAACTAGTTCTAGATAATTCTTTGCAGTCTTAAAATCAGCTTCTCCAATCAGTATGACCACATAATCTCTCTTTGTGAAGGCACGCGTTTTCTGCTCTAAATTATTAAGTAGCTGCTGTATTCCACCGCCTGGGATAATGAAGTGACAATAATCTAGTATTTTTGAAATATCTGTACTTTCTATTTTACTTAGCAATTTCATGTTTCTGTTACTGCTTATAATACTTAATTTGTCTTTCTTGTCACTCACTGTAAATGGTGTCTTATCATTTTGTGATACAATATAATTAGTACATTCTACTATTTTTTCAGTAGTTAGTTCATTCACCTTTATTTTATTTGTTGGTGTAGTTGAAATTGTTTTTGATTGACCTTTTCCTGTTTTCTGTGTCCCTGTGACTTCTTATTTTGAAAGTTTTGATTTTAGTTTCGTATTCTCTGATTGTAGGTAAGAGATTTGTTTTTCAGCCAATAATAATTTTTCTTGGAGCTCTATAACTTTCTTTTCTAATAATTCAATTTAGTAGTTTGAGGTGTATCTTCCAATTCATTATCAGTATCCAGTGACTCAAATGAATTTTCAGTGGACACATTATATTCAATGTTGGGAGAACGTGACTTGCTTGAATGCCCATAACACAAAGCACATTTCCATGCCAGTCTCTTTTCAGCGTCCATTAAATAATATCTCTTTTCCGCAACATTGGCACAGCATAAATGATAACATTTATTGCAAGATGCACACAAGAGGAATTGTCTGCCTTCTATGATTAATTTACATTTTATGCAATTTGGTGCCATTTTTGTATCTATTAATAAATTGTAAATATATCAAAAAATAATAATAATAATATCAAATATGTCAGCAAAAAATGATATGTCAAATCAAAAATAAAGTAAAAATCATATATCTACTTTTGGCTTGTTCAATTGTATCCGTTTCATTTTCTGCCTTCGCAAATATGATCACATATCATCTTTCCGTTCTGAGCTTAAATGGCTTCCTATTCGTGAACGCAGACAAATACGAATTCTTTGCACAATTTTTGCAATTCTCTTTAATCCAAATTCTCCGGAATACCTAAAAAGCAAATTTCAATTTCTTTCTGACGGTCATGATCAGCAACTTTGTTCTGCAGACTCTCGTCTCCTTTTCATTCCTTTACATCGCACAAACTTTATGGCTAACTCTTTTACCCTACAAGCTTTACGGCTCTGGAATGCTTTACCCGTTGACATCAAAGAAATTTCTACAAAATTTTCTTTTAAAAGAAGAGTACATTCTCATCTTCTTTTTTTTTATTAATAAGATCTATCACCGTCATCGCCGTCGTATTGGTATGAAGTGTATGTATGTATATGTATCTGTAATATTCTAATGTAAGGAATATATTATAAGACATCTTATATGGTATATATCTATTATATTATAATTATGTATATGTATATTAAATGTAAGTATATTGTGTTGTAAATTTATTGTTTTATTTTTTGCGCCGCAACCATTTATCTGTTTTCCCTATGGTTGACTGGGAGAGAACGCTTTAAGCGTTAAGTCCGCCAATTGTAAACAATTTTTAATTGTGGACCAATAAAGTTTTATGAATGAATGAAGTAAAAGGGACGCTTTAAACGCTTGATAAGGAAATGAAACTTGAAGTAAAAGAGACACTTTAACAACGTGATAAGGAAGTAAAACTTCTAAAAGCATCTGGCCCTGTCACTAGCTCTGTAGTCGCCCTTTTTACCAAAATTTAAAGGTGCCACCCTACGACGGTAAATCCTCCTGGGCTGCCTTTAAACTGCAGCTGGAGACAATTAAAAAGGCCAGCCATTGGGATAAACAAGAGGCGTAGTCTGCATTGACCCTAGCACTTCAAGATGACGCTCTCTCCGTGTTGGAAGCACTCGGCGCCGGAAAGAAAGAGGTCACCTACGACGAACTCATAGATGCTCTGGAAGCCAGATACGGTGACAGTCACCTAGAGCATGTATACAGGGCTCAACTCAAAGATCGTTGTCAGAGAGCTAGCGAAACCTTACAACAGTGGTCCGTTGAAGTCGAAAGACTGGTGCGCAAGGCATATCAATCATCACCATCCGTCGTAGAGGAGATGCTTCTTGCAGGTTTTCATCGATGGAATACGGGATCCCGAAGTCAGGGCAGCTGTGCGACTGGATCACCACACCATCTTGAAGGAAGCAGTGGCTCACGCTTTGGTGCGGCAAACAAAGCGATGCGTCATGACTCTCGAGGTCTGAGACTACGGGAGGTTGTAGTCACAGAAAACAGCAGACGACGACCCTAAAACCCGATGTGCTATGAGTATGGAAAACGGGGCCATATTCGAAGCACTTGCCCGAAGCGAGAACGTACAACTTTCCGACGTCAGGTGGATGCGGCGGTTTTGACGTCGGAAAAACTAGAGAAGGCCAGGGATGCGGGGGAAGCGCTGGCCGGTAAGTAGCAAAGCCCAAAGAATTCTTGTGAAGCAGACGAGCGACGGAAATACTTTAGTGATAGACGGTTTAATCAATGGGAAACCTTGCCAGTTGACGTTAGATACTGGAGCCTCACGGACAGTCATCAGCAACCATAGACTTAAAAATATTGGAAGTCGGTATATTCAATCAAATAAAAATCTCACGTTGACAACTGCTACCGGCCAACGAATCCCATCTCAAGGAGAGAAAATTGTGGCCATTAAGATCGGGGAAACACTTTATTGGCAAAGAGTGATTATCGCAGGCATCTCTGACGATTGTTTTATCGGTTTGGACTTCCTACAAAATCATCAGTGCAAAATTGACTTGAAAAATGGTGTTCTAAAACATGGCAATGTTGAAATTCCGATGAAAGGAGAAAATTTCGGTAAGGTGTTATGTCTGAGGGACACTATCCTTAACCCGAGATCCCAGACGACGGTTCCTGTGATACTACCGCCTAATAATGGAAGGAAACCGCGGAGATGTGCCATTATAGAGGGAGGAATCTCAGATGCGCCTTGGATCCCGGCCAGAACCTTAGTGGGAAGTGGCCAAGTTGCCTTAGTACCTATTTTCAACCCTCATGACGTGGAGCAAACTGCAAAAGGGAACGGTTATCGGAAACTGTGACGAAATAGCCTAGTTGAGGAAATGTGAAGAGGGACAAAAGCGGAAAATCACAAATCAGGAAGAGAATGTAGCAAAGCTTCTGGAGGGTTGCATAGGTAATCTTACTAAATTGCAATTAATAAAAGCAAGGAATTTCTTGTTGAGATATTCTAACTTGTTCTCAAAAAATGATGGAGATATTGGCAGAACCGATTTGGTGAAACTTAAAATTGATACTGGATGGAAAATAGATACCCATCCGGCAGAGACCAAGACGTGTTCCTTTTGCCCGTGAGCAGGAAGTTGAGGACATGATTCAGGAGATAAAGAAGAATGGTGTGATAGAACCTTCCTCAAGCCCATGATGTTCTGCGGTTGTATTAGTGAAAAAGAAGGATGGATCGACTAGGTTCTGTGTTGACTATCGGTGACTGAACGATGTGACTAAGAAGGACAGTTACCTGGTCCCTAGAATCAACGATACTTTGGATTCACTTTGTGGCATGACTTGGTTTTCTACTGTTGATTTAAAAAGCGGGTATTGGCAAGTAGATTTGGATCCCAAAGATAAAGAGAAGGAAGGCAGGAAAAGCAAGGGTTTATGGCAGTTCAAAACTATGCCATTTGGACTATGTAACGCGCCAGCAACATTTGAAAAGTTGATGGAACATGTGCTGGCAGGTATGCTAGGAGAAAGCTGCTTGGTTTTTTAGATGACATCATTATAATGGGAAGAGATTTTGATCACCATCTCAAAAAGCTTGAAAACGTATTCTCAAAACTACAGAACGCAAATTTGAAGCTAAGTCCAAAGAAATGTTAATTTTTTCAACGACAGGTCAACTACTTAGGTCACGTCATATCAGAACAAGGAATTGCCACTGACCCATCTAAAATAAGTGCAGTTAAAGATTGGCCAACGCCGACAGATAAGACACAGGTAAGAGCATTTTTGGGTCTGTGCTCTTACTACCGAAGATTTGTAACAAAGTTTTCCGACATCCCCAAGCCATTACATCGGTTGACCGAAGAGAAACGAGCATTTTCTTGGGATGAAGATTGTGAGCGAGCTTTCCAGGACCTCAAAATGCGTTTATGTGAAACTCCAATCCTCGGATATCCTGACATGAAAGGCAAGTTTTTTGTGGACGCTGACGCAAGTAACACCGGAATTGGAGGTGTTTTATCTCAGCAGAAAGGGGGTCAGGAAGTTGTGATCGCCTATTTCAGCAAGTCCCTATCAAGGCCGGAGAGAAATTACTGCGTAACTCGCAGAGAATTGTTAGCCGTGGTAAAAACATTGCAACATTTCAAGAAATAGTTGCTCGGCCGTAAATTTCTGGTAAGGACTGATCTCGCTGCATTGAAATGGTTATTGGAATTTAAAAATCCTGAAGGGCAAGTAGCCAGGTGGATTGAGCTACTCCAGGAGTATGAGTTTGAAATTGAACATCGAGGAGGAAAGAGTCATGGTAACGCGGAAGCACTGTCTCGCAGACCTTGCTTGAAGGATTACAAGCATTGCCATTGACAGGAAGAGAAGGAAAACGTGAACATCAGGCTAATCCGTACTAATTCCATAGATGAGAAGTGGACTAACGATGCCATGAAAAAGGCTCAGGACGACGATAAGGACTTTGAACCACTACTGAACTGTCTAAGAAGTGGAACTACGAAGCCGAAGTGGTCAGAAGTGGCCAAATACAGTACGGCTACAAAGAGTCTCTGGGCGCAATGGGACAGCCTGATGAATTACTCTGCCGAAAGGGGAGAGTCCTCAAGGTAAAGATTGCCATAAGCGAGATTTTAAAGGCTTTTCATGATGGTTCTTCGGGCGGACACCTGGGTGTAAGAAGGACTCTCACAAAAATTAAAGAAAGTTTCTACTGGTTACACTGCCGAGATGATGTAGAAGACTGGTGTCGTAAATGTCAAAGTTGTGCAGCTGTTAGGGGCCCCAGACTAAAAACAGAGGAGCCATGAGGATGTATAATGTTGGAGCTCCTTGCTCTTGACATAGCCGGACCATTTCCAATCACGAACGCTGACAATCATGGTACATTTTGGTAGTCATGGACTACTTCACGAAATGACCTGAAGCATTTGCACTACCTAATCAGGAGGCTACCGCCGTAGCGACGAAGCTTGTGAAAGAAGTATTCTGTAGATTTGGTGTACCATTGGAGATGCACAGTGATCAGGGACGAAACTTTGAGTCACAAGTGTTCCGAGAAGTCTGTGAAATTATGGGAATCTGTACGGCGCAGGCTTCGGTTGTCACCTAGGCCCGCACCATACATGAAGAGATGATGATGTTGAGGTTGTTTGATGTTATGGAGACACAAGACCACGTCACGTAGAAACTGTTTATTGTCGTTGTGTTACATGGTGTAGGTGGGTTGGGTGTGACGGGTCCTTTCTCGATCGCTGCTCGATAGTATCTCAATTGTTAGTTGTATTTGATTCAAATTGTAAAGTAAAACAGCTGACACGCGACCTACATAATATGTGGCCGCGTGAAGCCGAAATGTGCGAGCTTGGCTCGTACATGCTCCCAAGTCCAAAAGATGAAAGATAGATCGAGAAAGAAACCGCCACTTGACATGATAGGGTAAGTTGTATGATACGAGTATATAAATATTGTGTTATGTTCGTTTACGCTTCTTGATACTTCATGTGACGAAGAGATCCCTGGAATCGTCCTAGTGTTGTCTATCCCCTGCTGCTGCGCGTCCTCACGACCCGGGCCACTCGATCAGGATTTCTTGAGATGACATGTTGATAATTGTTATCGTTCGATGTGACTTATTATTCCAAGTGTCCAGTGACCGATGAAGTAAGTAGGCACGCAGTTTTGCTAGCTTGCAAATTCTTTCCACTGGCCTTGTTCGATGTGTGTCGTTGAACTTCCGATGGTGCATTAACATGTAATCTAATGCAAGTACTTATGAATCGTATTATATTGTTCGTAATGAATTGATTCAAAACGTGTCTGACCAGTTGTATGTATGTTTGTATGATGATATCTCGTAACTCGTGATTCTTAATTTTCAAAGTATGATAAATTACTCTTTCTAAGTATTTTGGATGATCTGTTTGGTTCCACCTTCAGTGACCACAGAGCGTTTGTAATTAGGCGTGTGTTCCTTGTATAGAATGTTGTCCTGTCCTGCGAGGCGAGGCGAAGACTCCACCACCTTGCTCGCAGCGTAGCTTCAATGTTATGTCCAGCTGAACGGCGAAGACCTCCCACTGTTTGCGGCGAAGCTTCAATGTTTGATAAATGTTATGTTATGTCCAGCTGAACGGCGAAGACCTCCCACTGTTTGCGGCGAAGCTTAGATGTTTGATAAATGTTATGTTATGTCTAGCTGAACGGCGAAGACTTTCCACTGTTTGCGGCGAAGCTTCAATGTTTGATAAATGTTATGTTATGTCCAGCTGAACGGCGAAGACTTTCCACTGTTTGCGGCGAAGCTTCAATGTTTGTTGATATTTTGTGGTTGCACTCGTATAGTAGCGTCGGAACTTGCTTAATTGGTGTTATATGTTTGTTGTAAATAACACTGTGGTTTCACTGATGGTGGTTGACACATGATAGGTACTTGCTTTGGATCTTGATAGCTTCTTGATAGAGCAACTTCGTGTGCTGCCATGTTTGCGCCGGTTTTTTCGGAGTATTCGCGCCCCTGCGATATATGCGCCTTCTCAATTCAACTGGTGAGACCCACTTGTGAGAGGCCAGTAAACCGATTCGCGAAGTATCGCAACGGGGCCCAAAATCCATCCGGCTCGAAGGACCATTATGTACGGCGCAGGCTTCGGTTGTCACCTAGGCCCGCACCATACATGAAGAGATATTGATGTAGAGGTTGATGTTGGTGTGGAGACACAAGACCACGTCACGTAGAAACTGTTTATTGTCGTTGTGTTACATGGTGTAGGTGGGTTGGGTGTGACGGGTCCTTTATCGATCGCTGCTCGATAGTATCTCAATTGTTAGTTGTATTTGATTCAAATTGTAAAGTAAAACAGCTGACACGCGACCTACATAATATGTGGCCGCGTGAAGCCGAAATGTGCGAGCTTGGCTCGTACAGAATCCATAAGACTCGAACGATGCCATATCACCCGCAGTCAGATGGAATGGTTGAGAGATTTAACCAAACATTGGAACGACATCTAGCAAAAGTAGTAGAAATGTTCCCTGTGATTTGTAAATCATTAAGAATAAATAAATTTAATACTTTAAAAAAATCACATCACGGCCACATTGAAAATAAGTAATTTGAGTTTGGAACATTGATGCGATTTTGTTCGAATTCGGGGGGTATATAAACGGAACAAGGGCCGCCGAAGGCAGTTTTAGATGGAAAGTGAAATCTGAAGAAGGAATAAAAGAGAAAAGAATAGTAGTGAGTAAAGTGAAGTAGTGAATATGTGAAGTGTTCAGTGAAGTGAAGTCCGCGCGTGTGACAGTGCAGTGACGTTTCCGCGCGTGTGACAGTGACGTTTCCGCGCGTGTGACAGTGCAGTGACATTTCCGGCCGCGTGTCAGTGCAGTGACGTTTCCTCGAGCCTGACAGTGAAGTGACAGTTGGAGTGCAAAAAGGACTGACGTTGTCAATTGTGAGTACCGCTTGAGTTGTCAAAGGCACCATTCCAAAGGATTGTTGTTTCCTTTCCTATCCCCAACCCACTCTCGTGACAATATCATAATTGCAAATGTAATGAGCAAATTTCTTATGCAACTTAGAGATAAATCTACATGATTCGCATTAAGATAAACCAAAGTGATAAAGCAATATACATTTGATGCATAACATACTAAAGTAATTTAACTTGAAATGTTTGAGCACATCTGCAAAGTTTATTCTAATCGCACACGGGATCTGCAAAATCATATTCCGTAGTTTGCACTTTGACTTACTCTAACCAGAATAAATTCCACTTTCTGTCATATTTTTGCACATGTCTTCTGTGCACCCATGCATTATCAAAGAAGTTTTATCAATGTAAAGTTAAGGACAAATTACGTAGATTGAGCTAGCCCCAAAGTATATTTTTTAGGGTTCCGTAGTAAAAACTGTCTGTTGGTCTGTCTATCTGTCCACGATTTTACTCAAAGACTATAAGAAGGAGAAAGCTGTAAATTGGCGTGGGTATGTATATAAGTCATGCCAAAAAAGTGGTAGAATAAAATCCCCCTCTAGCTGCTGAACATATGTAATGTACACGTGAAAAAATTCACGGGATTAGTATATACCTCGAAGTTTTAAGAAAACTATCAAAGCTAAGTAGGGTTTACAAATTAAAAAGTTATGGGTGGAAATTCTAAATATCTATGTAATAGGTAAGATACATTGATGTAAAGTTCAAAAGCGGCCTCACTGACCTTATGTCGCCACTAAGTACTCGTTTATTTTTTACTAGCTGCGCCCCGCGGTTTTAGAGTAGCCTATGTGTTACTCCAGAGTGTCAGCTTCCTGCCAAATTTTATCAAAATTGGTCCAGTCGTTTGCGCGTGAAGGAGTAAGAAACATACACACACACTGACAAACTTTCGCCTTTCTAATATTAATGTAATAAAATAAAAGATCTATTTTGCATGAATTTCAGAATTGGCGTAATTACCCACCAGTCGTACATTCTACAATAGGGGTACGTTTACCTACGTAATAAA
Source organism: Acrobasis suavella (assembly GCA_943193695.1). NCBI lineage: Eukaryota > Metazoa > Arthropoda > Insecta > Lepidoptera > Pyralidae > Acrobasis > Acrobasis suavella. Next base: position 10,084,850 of record OW971938.1, read on the forward strand.
CATTTTATTGAAAATTAAAAGAATCATCATAAAAATGAATTATGATTCTCCTAAGTACAGTTTAGAAATAACCGTAAAAAGAGTCCATAAAAAGTTGATCGTCAATTTTATTGGTACCAGTGATCTACCTAAATTTGTTAAGCATGAAACAACGTAAAATTAGAAAAAATGGCGTTCGAGGAAGTTTTTTTCTTTCTTTTAGCTAGAGAAATCAAACACTAAGGGGATACTTTAATTTTTCGGTGCCTAGTGCTGCCCCCGTTTAAAATAAATTATTTGAAAGTAAACGGAAAAAGCAATTTATGTTTTGTCTTGATCAAGCTAACCCTTCTGCAAATAACCCTTCAAACTATTTTATGAACTAAACGTGAAGCTTTTCTCCGCTCATTTGCGATAAACAGCCACTTTTGGCTTATGTGCGTTGAAAAGCTTCACGTTCTCACTTTAAACTGTAAACAGTACTTCATAAAATAGTTTGAAGAGGTATTTAGGGTCTGATCAAGACAAAATTTTAAATGATATCTCCGTTTCCTTTCGAATGATTTATTTCAAATGGGGGCAGCACTGGACAGGTAGTTCCTTAAATAGAAGATGGCATCGCTATTTTTAGCGTTCCGTAATTAACAAGGAACCCTTATAGTTTTGCCATGTCTGTCTATCCGTCCGCGGTTTTACTCGAAGTACTAGAAAGCTGTAATTTGGTATGGGTAAGTATGTATATTTATCATGCCAAAAAAAAGGGTCAAATAAAATTAAAAAAAAAATAGGGTAGCTCCCATGAAAGTACAGCGGGAGTAATTTTTTTTTTAGGGTAAGGGATAATTTACTGATATATTTGGTTTTATTATATACTTAGAGCATGTGAAAAAAAATCACAGCAGTAGTATATAAATGTAACGAAGTCTAAAGGAAAACTATCAAATAGAAACTTTAAAAAAATTTATTGTTGATTTGGGATATGTAGTGTATTTGATCTTGTTAAAACATACTTATTTCCGATATTCGTAATGTCTAAAATCGCAATTAAATCATGCATGGCATGCCTTTCCAAAGGCGTCTATAATCAATTTATTTTTAAACTTCTTTCTTTCAACAAACAGGCGATCACATTCATAAGAAAAGTTATTATGAACACATCAACATTTCCCAAGTTACGCACGAAGTTTCAACCCCTTTGTCGCAGTAAACTTTACCTAAGGGTGTGTTGTGTAGCCGTAAATTATGGATAATTTTCAACAGGTACTGCTTGCGTGTGCGAAATGTCACCAAAAGTTGGGAAAGTATGACTTTTGTTTGAAACTTTTTGTTATTGTTCTGTTATCATTCAACTATTCACATTTCTGGTCTACTTTTTACTGTCACGTCAAATTATAACCACAACATAGAGAGTGATAATAAGTGATGTAGGTAATCGTACTACGAAGTCACCGCCGCTCAACCCATTGTCCAAGGGAGTTTTCTTGCTTATAGTGTGCCTATTCGTCTGTGTTTTCCCTTTCCACTTATTTGCCCCGGCTAGTCCTCGTATTGTCGCCGACTAAGGATTAGCTGACACTGTACAGTGAGATTTTTCAAGCTGCTAAAGCTCGGCGCTCACGCGACACCACAAAACGTGCCATCGACCACATTCCTGTAGTTTTCATACATTTTGTATGGACTCGGCACACAGTGACGCTGGTGGCGGCCACTAAATTAGTAAAAAAGTGTGCGGTGGCCGTCACGTTTAATGGTGACCCATTTGCGCCGAGCCTAAATTTATCGGGCTAAGCACAACGTATGTCATTTGTTTGTTTGATGTAATAACTTTATTGTACCAAAACAAATACATTACAAAGATAACATACGAAAAAGCATATATACAAAGGTGGACTTATCCCATGTAGGTATCTTTTCCAGTTAACCTGCGATAGATTGAGAGGATATTTACTCAATTAAAAGGCAGAAGCAAGTACGTACAAATTTAACTATAAGATCATACTTACTTATTTAAGTATTTATGAAAACTTTATTGATTCACATTATTTAAGTTATATGGCTAGGAGTCAAAATAATCGTACATGCGCTGAAAAAACATATGTCCTCTTTTTTGTCTTTTGTGCAGATCAAGTTAGGTAGTGAAAGAATAAATATCGGTTTTTGATCAGTCAAATTTAATCTTCAGTAGCACCAAGGCATTTTAGTTATGATAGGAACGTATTTAGGTAAAAAAAAAAATCATAAAATTTCAGCCATTTCAGTTCCATACAAAATGATAATGTCCTCCTGGGTATGCAAATTTAAAAATTATAAACTTATCTTAATGGTAATATTTTTGGCTCCATTTATGTAATGCTACTATAAAGCAAATGCGGAGCTATGCTTTTCTTGCTTTTTCTTGTTAGTATTCCGTCTATAACTATAAATTTTTTATTTATTAATTAATGTGACAAAAACGATTCCAGTGAATAACACCAGGTAGGTAACGGTGATTTTCTACTAAAAGAAAAAAACTACTACGCCGCATTTTTATTTTATTCTAGCAACACTTTGCTACATGTCACGTGATATTCAGAACGCTATCTTGTAACGTCATTTTGTTTTAGTCGAAAATGTGCACGCTCCTGAAAAAATTCTCAAAATATTCCTGTGACTAACAAGTGACTTTTGTGGATTCTAAAGTGAGTTAAGCTATTACGGATATATCGTTTGAAATACTATATTTTGTTGAATACAATACACAGACACTTGTTTTTAAGGTAAGATTTTATAGAGTGTTCCGACCAACTTTAGAGGTTATAATTCATAAATTTCATTCCTGTAGATAACGTAACGCGACTAAGGGCTTGTTCATATAGGCAATCGTTACTCACAGGAATTTAAGTACTTGTGAGTAACACGTCATAAAACGAATTAGTTTTTAAACTAAATATGTAAATCTGTTCTTCTACACATCTATATCTACATTTCTACATCTAGGTACATCTACACTGTTATAGAAAGAGGAAAGATTTGATTGCTTGTTTGTCTGCATTGAATAGACTCCGAAACTACAGGCCCGATTTTCAAAATTCTTTCACTTGAAAGCTATTTTATCAGAGGGTGACATAGGCTATGATTTACGCGGACGAAGTCGCAGGAAATCAGCTAGGATATTATCAAGAGGAAAGATTTGTTTGTTAGTATGATTGTTTGTAATTGATAAAATCAAAAACTACTGGACAGATTCTGTATTTTTACATACTTACCTTTACATACTTTTAGATGGCGCCAATATCGAATGCAGAAAGACAAAGAAAATATCGTGCAAAATTGAAACAAAACCCAGAAGAATATGAAAAGAAAAAGAAGAAGCACAAAGAATATATGAAAAGTGTAAAAAAACCAATTGCAGAACTGACCGAAAAAGAAAAAGAAAAAAAGCGAAAAGAATGGAGAAATACCAAAAAAAATAAAAAAGATGGTGGTGTAACAAAACCAAAGAAAAACAAATGTTGTGCACTTGCTGCACGACAGTGTTTAAACTTAACAAAGCAAGTAAAACATCAAAAAAATATTATAGAAACTATATTGCTTCAGAAAAGAGCGTTAAAGAAGCAACTTTATAGAGAGAAAATTAAAATTAGAAAGCTGTGCGAACAACTGTCCGCAAAGTTAGATACTCAGAACAGAATGATACCTCAAGAAATTTCTAAAAAGGACAGTATTTCTTTGCTAAACTCATTAGACACTAAAACTTACGGTGGATCTGAACCTAGAGATATCAGCTTACCACCTACTTCATCAGGAATGACCACAACTGATAAATATGAAAATGATCCTGCATCTATGAAACTTGTTACCTTCTCAGAACCTCAGCTAACGCCTATAACTAAAACTTTATCTTTTATAAATGAAAACATTTCGGGCATATCAACTCCTGAGAAAAAAAAGTAAAAAAAACAGATTGTCAGTTAAATGTAATCAATACTTCATTGCAGGCTGCATATCAAAAACAGGACAACAAATCAAAACAGATTTTGAAAAACATTGTTTCGTCAGAAAAAGCAGATAAATATTCTTTGAAAACTGAAATTTGTAAATGTTTGGGACTGAAAGGCAGGATAAGAAAATATAAGAAATAGGATAGGAAATATAAAGAAGCTGAAAAATTAAGAGATTTTTTCAATAGAGATGATAACACTAGAATGACATCAAGTAAGAAGGAAGGTGTTGGTAGCAGAGTTGGGCAAAATGTTATTAAACTACTAATTACTAACTACAATTACATTTTGTAGTTAGTAATCGCAACTACATAATTACAAAAAGTAATTGGTAGGGACGTGTAAATAGTCCCTACGTGGTGTGTGATTGCTCACTAAAAATAAAATACCTAAAGGTTTCCTAAAGGTATCTCACAGCGTTTGTAAAGGGAAGTGAGAACTGCTTTCAATTTACTAATGTGAAGGCTAGCACTGACCTGGAATCTTGTCTTCGTCCCCGAATACTCCCAGGATCTGCTGCAGGCACTTCTGGAACCTTCGGAGGCGTAGGTCGGTTAGCACGCGGTCAGTGTCACACAAAAGTCTATAGTTCACGAAAAAATGAGTCCTCACTAACGCCAGTTTACAAAAAGAAATGAGGACGAACCCCACAGCGTCGGACGGGCGGCGTATCCCAAAATTGGGAATAACAAAGAAAAATGTGCAAACGGGAAGCACACTGCGGCGATTGGCACAAGTGCCGTGCGGAGAACAAGCGAAGACAGGAGACTGATAGATGGCTTCTCCGAGAAGCCTTCTAAGAGAGTGACCTCAACTGTCACCCCTAGTGCCATCTCTCGGTTTCATCGAGAACTCCAACAAAACCAGAGGCCAGCACAGCCCACATAGTAATTGAAAGCAGTGATAAAATTATGATCTGCTATTAATTAGTGTAATTAATGTTTATAAAAAAAGAGAGGGCGCTAGCGCGCCACCAGTAATTGAAAAAGTAGTTGAACTATAAACTACAAAAAGAAGTTGTAATCACAATTACAAAATACTTTTTGAAACTACATATTCCATAAAGATTTACTTACTTATAAATTTTCGTTTCTTGCTAACAAGTTTTTACACTTACAATTTCGAAATACAACACCTTTAACACACGCCCGCGGTAATGAATTCTTATTGTAATTTGTAGTTATAACTACTTAATTACAATTACAAATTACAACTACAGTAGTTTCAATTGTTGTAGTTAAATTTAATGTAATTTCAACTACTTGTAATTAACTACATGTAATTTTAATTTGTAATCAAACTACACAATAGCAGTTAACTACGCCCAACTCTGGTTGGTAGAGACAATAATAAGTTATAGAAACGACTTTTACTTACTTTATTGAAGAAACTTCACACAAAATATGTATTTCAGGGAGGAAAAGCTTCGTTTTCAACTTTCCGAAGAAATAAGCCACAAAATGTAGTACGGCCAAAGCTGAGTGATAGAAACACCGTTGCTTGTATAAAGCACAGAGCCTTTAAAGCTACGCATTTAAAGAGAATCGGCGTGATTAGTACTGCAGATTTAGAAGAATTACTTGCATTGACCGTGTGTAGTATTAACTCGTATGACTTTATGTATTTAAATTGCGAAAAGTGTAAAAATAATGTTCCTGAAATGAATCTGACAGAAATAGCGAACGAAACAGAATGCACATGGCTAAATTGGATTAGAAAAACATATACGTTTGAAAAGGGAAAAGACAAAAAAATGGTCACTACAAAAAAAAATATTAAAGAAATTGCTAAGGGTACACTTTCAGATCTAAAAAAAATGTTTATATCGGAGCTTCTTACATTTCGAAAACATTTCTATAATATAAATCACCAACATAAAAAATATCGAAAAGTAATAGACAATTTAGTATCAAATGAAATAGCTTTGTTAATAGACTTCTGTGAGAATTATACCTGCAATAATAGGTATTTAAATACCTTAATTAGGAGAAGAAATACAAGCTCTCCACTTTGGAGCATCAAAGGGTCAAATTACTATACACACTGGGATGGCATATTTACATACAAAAAATTTCCTTTGCTTCTCTGTCCGACTGTAACGCTCATGACCCTGGAGCTATCCACAAAAATTGAAAATGGCAATGACAATGACCCTATGGATAAAGACCCTGACAATTTTTTTACAGTCAATGATTGGGTGGTAATACAATCAAAATGTGCAAAAGATGTAATAGTTATTGGCCAAATTCTAAATGAAACACAATACGGTGGTACATACGAAGTTTCCTGTTTGTCTTACGTCAAACCATTCACATTCACTTGGCACAAGGAATGGTGTGAAGACGTGATAGAAATTAGTGAAAAATACATTATTCATAGACTATCTTCAAAAATAAAGGAACATGATGGATGCGTTGAATTTAGTCTGATTCCGATGTGGGATTACAATTAAAAAATATTATTAATTGTAATCTCACATCTTTTTTTACTTTTTCACATTAATTAAAAATATTAATTTTACTTTTAGTTGTTTAAAACTAACATTATATAATTACAATAATATTTTCAATATTATACTGTAAAGTTAAAAGGCTGAAACTGTATTGTAAGGCGCTAATTGTCGCCAATTTTTTCTCATAATTACTTTAAAGAAGGGTTTGTGGCTAATTGGCTATATATCTAGTTTTATTTTAATATCAGAATTTAATTTACGTTTTAGTTTTATTGTGAAGGCTCACTTGTTAGGGTGCCAGGCGCTACCTATTATATTATTATAATTATACAATGTGTAATTTTTATGCTTAATCAAACAAAATGTGTGGAAAGACGAAATATCATATCCATACATCGTTACGCAGCCGTTCGTCACTTTTATATTTTTAAATGGGTTTTTAGTGTATAATATTCTTCAAATTCGTCTCATTTAAAGCTAGATCGTGTACCGAAAAAATAGTTATTATGTACGTTGAATAGTTTTTAATTTTTTTTTAAATAACGAGTTGTTTTCAGTTTTTATCGATAATAATATATAATATCCACACATTTTACTCGTATTTGATAAAGTATAAAAATTACTGTACATATAGAAATTGTTTCTTTGAATTTATTTTTTCTATGGAAGCTTGATTTTTAGTTGTTAATAAAATGTCATGACATTTTATTCTACCAAATTTTTATGCAAAAATACAAATTTCATATTAATTAAAAAAAAAATGTAAATATGTTGTTTCAATCTGAATGCTTCCTAGTGTTTCTGTGAGTAACGTATTCTTATCGTGTGAGTAACGTTACTCACTAGACTTCAAAAGAGTTACGGTCGTTTACTTTGACTTCAACCCATCTATCATAATCATCTAGCAGTTGAAGAGCTCGGTGGCCCGGCGGGAGTTCGCATTACTTGCGCTTTCGCAAATAAAGCGCCACCGGGCGTAGTCTGCACCTAGATGGGTGATCACAAGTGGCGTAAAAAATTCTCAAGCTTCTCCGTGCTTCGACAAGCACGTATAAGCCATTGGTCCCGGCAGTCATCATTGTATGGCAGTCGTCAAGCTATGTCAGATGAGTTTAGACAGCCAAAAAAATATGACACCAGCATTGGCCACTTACACGAAAAAACAACATCGTCTAGTACCAACAGTCATTTTTACACACTAACAAACTAGTGTAATGTGAGTCCATGGAGTATTGGATTACTATTACTCAACCGATATAACACGGCGTATTTATCAAACAAATATAATAGATATCTTACTTTCTTTTCCATATCAAGTACCAGTGTGACAAGTTTACAAAACAATACCGTTTGAAGAAGCGAGATGTTCTTCCGATCGAGAAGTGTTTGGACTTATTACGTAGTTATCACTCGTGCTTGATTATTATCATCATATCATCATCATCATCATATATATCATCATATCATCATACATCATACATATAATAAAATCGTAACCGATCGCTGTCTGTACATGGAAGATAAATGAGAAAAATTACTGTTGGGGCCTTTTATCAATGCAATAGAACACAAAATAATGTTTTTGAAATTTTTTTCTGTTTATCTGTTTCTCTGTTTGTCTGTGCGTTTGTGCGCGCTAATCTCTGAAATGGCTGAACCGATTCGGTTGCGGTTTGCACTAATATATTTGGATGAGCTTCACTTAATATTTAGTGTTTGTTTCATTGAAAAAGTTATATGAATTTAAAGAATCACGTCATATATTTTTGTTGGAAAAATTGATTTTAAAAATAACTGTTTGGTTGCATTGGCTAAAATCTTTAATCGTTATATAAAATTATGATTAAAAGTTAATGAAAACCGACCAAGTCCGAGTCGGACTCGCGCAGAAAGGTTTCCATACCATTATTAGGAGCCCCACTTAAATACTGATTTTATTCTGTTTTAAATACTCAAATACTCAAATACTCAAATACTCATTTATTCATAATACATTACACGTCAAATTAATATACAAAAAATTGTCATACTTATGTGTACTTCAAAATTCAAAATACATTGGAATATTAATAAAAAATTATACAATATTAATAAAAATAAAATAAATAAATTAAGTTAATTTAATGTCCATGAATTCCTCGACTGTATAGAATGCCTTTTCTGTAAGCCACCGCTTTAATCGCGTTTTGTAGGATGCTAGGCTGGGTGCGAGGTGCGAGGGTTAATATTTGATGTTATGTATAGCGGCAACAGAAATACATCATCTGTGCAAATTTCAACTGTCTAGCATTCACGGTTCATGAGATACAGCTTGGTGACAGACAGATGGACAGTGGAGTCTTAGTAATAGGGTCCCGTTTTTACCCTTTGGGTACGAAATCCTAAATATTAATAATTTCGATGGATTCTAAGTGTTCTTAAAAATTAGTTTTTATGGTCACCGATGGTTGATAGCGCTGTTCAAACATTTTTAATTTAAATGCGGCTCTGTGCTTATCTACATTTTATAATGATTATCAGTTCTAACTTCTAAAAGTCACCGTCTTACTTATAATAGGTGCACTATGAACCCTGTCAGGTATCGCAACCAAAAAGTGGAACGGAAAGCGAGTTTTAGAGCCTCTGCAGATAGAGCCTATAAGGTTGAAAGACCCAACGCCGCCCAGTAGCAATTCTGAGCGTAATTGTGGGAGAAAGATGGAAAAATGAATCAAAATAGGTAGTGATAGGATATTTTGCTAGCTGCTGATTCACATTTTCACACATGGGACTGGCAAAAGCGGTCACGGCGTTGACACCATGAGTTTTTCAGTGGGTAAGAGCCCCACTCGACCATTCAGTTTCCCGTGGCCGGCGGTAGGCGGAAAGCACCTTTGCCTTACGTAAAAAAAGAACGTTATGGTTAGGTTCCATTCGGCTTCCCGTGGCTGGGTGGACGAGACAGCAGGTCTTTTTCACACGAAAAATAATAAAGAAATGGTTAGGTTAGGGTTTGCAATAAAAATGGAAACAACCATGACAAGACTACCTGAGATTGTAACCTCCTTCCACGAAGACCAATAGATCACGGTGGCGGTCGTAGATACCAATCTGTCAGAGTTGATGTTCTCCACGTTGATACGCGTAGTACCTACACCAAAGACATCCCCATTGCCGGCAGTTGGCGTACTTCGCTGACGACTTTTTGCAGTTAGTATGAACTCAAAGTACGCCGCAAAGAACCTCCAGATCGTTAGGATAAAAAAGGGAATCCAAATAGTGATGGGCTGCTAGACGCATCACTAATGCTAAGCAACATGAATCAAATCTCGCCCATTCTCTCGATCTTTAACAATCTGCGTGGAAAAAGGAACAGCTAAGGTACATTCTAAGTTTTTGATGTTTGGCTTTCTCCTAGACAAGTATGGAATATAAATAAAACTATTTAAATTAAATGCTAAATTTTATTATTTATTTTGACTAACGGCATTTGCAACTACGTAACCATTCACTGCGCGTATCCCGACATGCACTTGGCCAGTTTTATTGAAAACACCAAAATCACAGTGCTCACAAACGTCCACGCCGACGAAGTCGCGAGCAACAGCTAGTTATTACTAAGCTTCTTGACACATTTTCACAAGAAATTAATTCCTGTCATGCATGCCTTAAGCCGATGGAATTCGATTCCCAGTGACTAACGGTGCCTTTGGCCAACTTCAAAATAAATCAAAACCACAATAAATCAAAACACATGCAATTACCGACGAAGTCAATGTTTACATACGAATTACATCATTCGATGAATATTTTATGCAATCATTTCCCTCCAAAAATCCAAGACATTGTACGGGTGGGATCAAAAGATTTATCTCAAATCAAATGACAAATATTCGGATTGAAATGAAACACGAACTGTATTTTAAACAGTTCTCATGCAAATAAATTGCATACTTTGTTATTCTGCGGAGTTGAAGATGGTGGCACAAAATATATAGATAACAGAAAAATAAGCATGTATTTAAATACTTATGATAAAATAAAAAAAAACAACTCCGTTGTTTCTTTTCGAGTCATGCCTGATATCATAGCATCCTATGTTAAAAAAATTGTTTGGTTCAAAAATACTGACCTATAAACTACCATATCATGTACTTTCTAAGAATACCTTTCCTTCAACGTCAAATCATTCACAGGGCTAGGCATTTTTTCCTATAGATATATAAAAATTTCTCCTGTATTTGATGTTATATAAATTCCACTTGTACTTGTCGTCCTAGTCATATTGGGGCTAGCATCAACTAGCACCAATATCTGTACTCGAAAATGTTTCGCTGGATACACGGAGTCTCGCGGAGGGACCGCCGTAGAAACACCCACATTTGCGGCAGCCTTCATGATAGTTATAGTAGATTAGTAGACAAACTGTAAGAGAGTCTCCTATGCTCAGTTACGGTCTGGTCTTGCGAAAACCAGCAAGTTATCTGGAGAGCCATGACGTCTTTATCGGGCCCCCGGTAGAAGTGATGGATCGAAGAAATGCTGGCTTGTCGTCAAGGACTATAATGCGTGACAATGGTCTTACACTTAAGGATACTCAAGACCATGCATTAGTTTTACACCATTACATTAACTGAGGATGTTACTGCGAATCAGAATCATTATAATCAAAGATTAGAGAGATGCCCATCTAAGTCAACCTAGGACGATACCCTTACAAATACTCGTATGTATGTTAGCATTCGCTCGTGTAGTACTCTTTTATTTTGTGTTGTCGGTTTATTTATTAGTGCACAAGCCCAAAACCGGAAAACTAACTCGTAATTCCTGTTTACAAATGTACCCAAGTGACATGCAACGCCCCTTTTTGAGAAACGGTAAAGCTTTTTTGTTTTTATTTGGATTCCATCCAGCACAAAACTGGATATACGTATAAAGATTTTAATTTTGTATTTCTAGATTTAAAGACGTCATTCCGTTCATACTTATTAGTACTATAAATGCTATTGTACAAACAAACATCATGCTGAATGTGTTCTTTAGGGCTTATAGCCCTAGGTATACCTAGGGCTAATAGGTCTACCACGTAATCGTTAAAGACGTTATTAGTATGTCTTCAGGAGTTCCGTCACAGTTCCGTGTTACGCATTGCTATCGCACAAGCGTGCACAGCCTTTTCTGGGATATATGATTTACCTATCTGACGTTTTAAGGATGTTTTAAATAGACCTATAGACATCGCTCTATGTATAGACACCGCCAAACTTATATCTACAAAATCTTTTATTTCATACATTCTCTGGCCACAAATTGGGCAAACGTGTAAAGCCCACGATGCCCGAGGGCGCAAAGTTATAAAATAAATATTTTTATACGCAACTAAAGCTATTACTGCAATATCAATATCCAAAATCCCATATAAGGGTTAAGCAAACTGATCGCAGTTTGCAGAGGGCAGTAATAACTTTAAAAAGCCATTTAGGCTCCTAAGTCAACTGGAGGCGCCATGTACAGTCCGCAGCAAAACACCACGGTCAAAGCTTATCCGTCTTTAAAGAATTAATAATGTTCTAACTTTGTTCCAAACGTGCCTGCTGCAACGGTGTCACATTTTTACCAATCAATATCATACGCCGATGAACGTATGCATTATCTGCTCATCATAGCGGTGCAATCTCGCTGTTTCTATCTCAAATTGTTAGAACCCAATATAAGATGTCAGATTTCTCTAAAACTAGCTAAGGGTAGGTACTTGACATAATCAACTGTTTATGTGCCTAAAGCTCAACATGAAGGCCCACCAGCAGGCGTACCTACCCGCCTTCGGTCCGCTGTAACCGTCCTTTTGCTGTCACAGCTTTAAAAATTAGTTCACCCCGTGAATGAACTACGATGTCATAGATAGATATTACACCAGCTTACCCTGCTTATTGAGTCAGGTCAGGTGCAAAAAACAAACCACTTTCTGGCTACCTTTTTTATAGCTGCTACCGACGTAATGTTTTTAAACTACCTAAGAAGTTTCTGAAATCTTTTAAGTAACAAATATGTACCTAGCGATACTACTCGTTTAAATTAATATGATTTATGTTGTTGACTGTACCTGCATAACTCTCACGGCGATAACCGCTTTCGGCAAGACGTTCAACTTTATTGTCTTTACTGTGTAGCTAAAAGGAACATCAATCAAGAAGAAAAACGACATCCTTACTCCAACGATGACCAAAATCAGTACACCCATCAACCAAAGGGGCCGTTATGCTCCCACGGTATACGTGATGGGTCAAATTCGATTGTAGGTTGGTAAACCTATTTAAAAAGCAGTTGCACTGGTGACAGCTTGCCTTCTGTTCAGTTGTGTTTTCGTAAGTCAAATAACAAGCTTTTATTTAGTTTCTGTCTCGGTGTCTTTATCTGTAATAAAATATTTAAAATTAAATTTGACACAATTCTCGGTTTCAGATTGAGCTGATAATATAATTTATGACAAAAAGCTGATCTGATGATGGAGCTGGCAGGTGGTCACGGGAACTGTGTAATAAACGACGGAACCCATTATGATGATGATGAATGATACTGCATTTCAAAGAATCTGTAAAACGTACAGAAATCTGTTTATGTATTGTAAACATTCTGATCAACTTATAGAGGTTGTTTGCCATCATAAAACATATGAACAAAATAGATATGATAGAGTATAAAAATAATTTTCCATCAATATCTTCTAAAAGCGTGATGCTTGAAACAAATAGGTACATCGTGTTTGCAATATTAGGTCTGTATTTTGAATAATTAGTTCAGCTTGTTTATGTTAAATTTTACCAAATATTCAATTAACATTCCATCCATGCTATTAAACTATATTCACTCTGAAAACAATGCCATTAAACACACGCACGTAAATTTTTGTAAATTGACCAGCTTACAAAGAGTCAAAACAAAATCAAATATCATTTATTTATCTTTGGATATTTGTAGGATCACATGATAATTGTCAATTTTTCTTTCAATTTCATAATATGGTACTTAGATGTTGACGTCAGATCATTTACTTTCAATTCAGTTAATTGCCGCTTCCTAAACGCAAGCTGCCTTACATGGGCACCTCTTTATACACAAATCAAATTAAACCTGTCTTTTATTCAGCATTCAATTCAGACAAATTCATTACAGATGACTTTGTTTGACATATAGAAGTAACTAACGCATCTGTTAAGTATTTGTCCATTTGTTTAGATATTTAAAAGAATGTAAAGAATCTTGAAGAAGAATCATGTCTTTTTAATAAATTATACACTTTATAAATCAATACCTTTGCAAATCACTAATAAATTACGTAGTTTATAATTAATAACATAAACAATTTGTAATTTGCAAAGGTATTGATTCATAAAGTGTATATTTCAATAAAAAGACATGTTTGTTTACATTCTATTAAATACCTAAACAAATGGATTTATAGTTGTTATTGTATGAAAAATCTATCAAAGGAATGTTTTTACAACAATGTCTTCCTGATGTATGTTTTACATGGCTCTAAAGCTAAAGGCATGTGTTGCTAACCATGAAACTTTTCGTTTTTTTTTTAAACCGTCTGACTTCCGACCTAGAAAAGGTCCACTCAATATCTTGCAATAAATGTCTTAAGAAGCGACTTTAAGGATTAAGCACAAACATCTCGTTCTACAAACTGCATTGCCGAGAAGCTATTTCTATTTGGCTATTTCTTCTCCAGTTCGCAAGGTCTTTGGCGTCCTAGGGTGACTAATCCATCGTGACTTTCTTCACACATCCAGTTACGTATTAGTTTTTTAAAACATTTTTTATTTTGCGGTCATTTATTAATAAAACCACAAAATCGCCGATTCGAATATGTGTATGCCCTTAGTGAAATAGCGATGACGTCATCTCGAATCACCTTCCGCTTAGTGTAAGCTATAATCTTACATTCTTTCCGAGTAATTAAGGGGCATTAGCTGGTCTTTGGCATTGAGAGGCATCGATAATCTTGAAGTAATTTGACTTGACAGTATATTTAACTGTTTTTTGAAGTGAAAACTTCTTTAGCGGCGTTGTACACTTTTTTTTGTAATGGGTAAAAAATGTTAAACTTGCGTCAGGACACGTGACCTGATCGAAAATTCATAAGACGGATGGAGAGTAGACAGCCGGCGCGGCGTAGGAGAGGAAGTATCCCCCTCTCTTTCTACGGCGCGGCGAAAATGTATGCCTGCGCCTGCTGTTTCGTCTAGGCGGCGCAGGGCGTTGCGCGTGGCACGCTGTACATGAATAAATATTGTATTCTACCACATAAATGATAGTACTTTTATACTGATAATTAAAGGAATTCGTGCAAAATTATTCCCTAACCATTCCAAAATATCAAAAATGCACAACGTTAATATTCAAGTTTTCACTTCTGCCGGCACTCCCGGGGTGCAACCCGTCGTTTTTTTTTATGCTGTTGGTACATTAATGTCCCTCAGTAGTTAGCATTCACCTCATTTATGTATTTTTACTTTACGTACTTTATTTACGTTGGTAAGTCAAGTAAAACCAAAAATGTTATCCATATTCCAAATCCTATATTTTTATTTAAATTGCGGTGCGTATGTCTATCTGACGGTACACGATAAGCTCTTTTATTTGCGGTTTTCACTATCTTAGAAGTCGACGTTTTTTTAGCAAAGTTTATCCCTATCCACAGAATAAGTACTAGTACTCACGTACAGAAGTCTTACTCAGAAAATAAATTCAAAGAAATATCTACTTAGTGTGGTTAGGGCTGTGGTTTAATTTAGTTCGTGTCAGAACTCCTCACCTCTTCGTTTAGATACCTAGACATCCATTTCAAGCCAATTTCATTCTTATTACTCTGAACAAACGATTCATGTAACAGAATTTTCCCCTCCGAAGTGGTCACCATGCGCGGCTAGCAGTAATGTTGGTATATTTTCAACACCTAAACGGGGAATAATACACGCCTGCTCTATCTTAATAATTTAATTTTTAAATATTAAATTTAAAGATAGAGATAATCAAACATTCTTGAAAGTCATGTCGAGCAAAGATCACGCGCCACTTGTCGCAAAAAAATCACGTGTTTTCCGAAAAAAAACATAAATGGGAAAATGGCGGTCAAGTTCAAAATCCGACAAATGAATTGAGATCTAAATGGCCGCCAAGTCCTGTAGAGAATCCTAAAATTTATTTATAAGAATCTTAACATTTGATCTGTCTAGTTTTTTTTACCAGCTTTTCTGTTATTTAGAAGGAAGGACCATACAATGTAAAAAGAATAACGTATAACGTAATGATGTTAAGTTAATTAGTCAAATATAAGTAGACATGCTAAAACTAGCCCAGTCAAATGTTAAAATGCTTATAAATAAATTTCATAAACGTATATCTCACTAGCACACGTAACTATATATATATATATATATATATATATATATATATATATATATATATATATATATGTATATATATATATATATACATACCTCTTTTGTGATATTTCGTGGTTTTTTCGAACCTTCTCCCCCTCTTTTGAGCCATCCAGTAAGCATTTCTTCGGAAGGGTTATTATCTAGGTAAAATAGTAAACGAAAGACATCAACGAGCTGACTTAAAGTTTTATTTATCTAAATAAAACTTTTCTTAATGTATTTATTATGCACCTTTCTGAGTTCCTTCTTATCTTCTTAGCAGTGGTTATTCCGAAATGCAAGCATTAAAATTAAGCTAATAAAAAAATTGTTACACTCTATGTTATAATAAGAAGATATTTAAAAAAAAATAGAAAAAAAAGCCGTTCAAGTCCAAGTCGGACTCGCGCACAAAGGGTTTCGTAGCATTATCTATAAAAAAGAACATTTGTTGTATGGGATTGTACTTTAATATTTATTTTATTTTGTTCTGTTTAAGTATGTGTTATTATAGCGGCAACAGGAATACATCATCTGTGAACATTTCAACTGTCTAGCTATCACAGTTAATGAGATACAGCATGGTGACAGACAGACAGATGGACGGACAGACGGCCAGCGGAGTCGTAGTAATAGGATCCCGTTTTTACCCTTTGAGTACGGAATCCTAAAAACGAACTAATAACTTAAATTACTCATAAATCAAAATAAATAACCGACCAAGTGCGTGTTGGGCCACGCGCAGTGTAGGGTTCCGTAGTTACGGATACCGACTATGAATTAAAGCGACTAAAAACGTCTAAAAAAACTAATTTTCTTTTGAATTTGTATTAAATTTTCCTTTTCCGAGTTTATTTTATAAGTTAGTAGCCTGTAACTTTTTAATTCGCAAATCCTACTTAGCTCTGTTTGTTTTACTATTTACTACTGCCATGATTTTTTTCACGTGTCCATATACAACCGTTTAGAAAATAGAGGGGGATTGACTCTAACTGAAATATACAGTATAAAACCAAATATTTTCTTTTTATTTGTTTTGTAAAATCCTGATTAATCGTAGTAAACAAAATATGAAAGAATTTATAAAATATCTTAATCAGCGACGAACGTGATACTTTAAAGTTTCAATTTGAAAGAGCAGTTCGATATGAACTGGTGATATCAAAGTCCATATCATTTATACATTTGCCATAGAAAATAGCGTTTTTGCAAGTGAGATAGATATATTTTAGTAAAATCGTTAAATCTCGTTCCTTTTTTTCAACCAACTTTTATTCTGTTTTCACTGTTAATACTTTAATGTTGAATATTTACGGATGAACTGGTTGAATAACCTTTTTTTTTTAATGCATATTCCCTATTGTTGACGCAACATGTGCCTTATAAATAAAGTAGTGGAATATGATAGATACACATACTCGTAATGAAGTAATAAATAATCAGTTTGGTACGGTGTAACTTTGATAATGGACCTTCTGCTATAACTCTTGAATTATGGTAATAAAAAGTCGATATCCGATCAATCACACGAACTTGAGGTCACGAATACAATCAAAATAGTAATTCTGAGTTTGAAACAGTCTCGAGTTAAACGTCTGCTTGCATGGTCTCTCACCAGACTTCCAGTTTAATTTTATTTTTTCTTGTCGACGTATATAAGACGGAAGCAGGCTACGGCGCCTTTTTATACGGTCAAGTGCAAGCGAGATGGTTTCCGAGTGCATTCGTGTTTTTGTTGCTACGCTGTTGGTTATTCAATATTGTGATGGACAGCTTCTACGGCATAACAACAACAATGAACCAGGTGAGGAAATATTATTTTAAAGTAAGGTAAGTCAAATAAACCCGGTCAAGTGCGAGCGTAGGGTTCCGTACCAAAATCTATAAAAAATATGTTTGTTGTATGGAAGCCCCACTTAAATATTTTTTTATTCTGTTATTATTATTTGTTGTCATAACGGCAACAAAAATACATCATCTGTGAAATTTAAACTGTCTAGCTATAACGGTTCATGAGATAATGTCAGGTGACAGACAGACGTGCAGACAGACAGAAGTGCAGACGGACAGCGGAGTCTAAGTAATAGGGTCCCGTTTTAACCCTCACAGGTACGGGACTATAAAAGACTCTACAATAGATTTTTATATCGAAAAACACTCAATTGTGGTTTAATATCGAAAAACACCCGGATAAGGGTGTTATTATTTTCAGATATGAAATCGTGTGATAGAATCTGAAAACAGGTCTAAAACCTACCCTGAGCGAAACGGTGTATTCTGAAAACCTAAATAACTATAGTAAGATACCTAGTAATATAAAGTCGATAATTGCACTTTCTCCCTATACATACTTACATAACATAGAGCTTTTCATGCAGGGAGTCTTTACTTTTGGGAGACTTCAACCCCCTAGCCCTTCTCATAAATCCGCTCCTATCTCGAAAATAATAAGGCTCCTAATGTATGCAAGTACAGGTGTTTGTGGAGAATCAACAGTCATAGTTCACTCCGTCCGTATCCAAAAAGAAAAGGTACAGCCTAGCGTCGTAAAACTTGAAGGCCATACTTCGCAAAATCTCGTACCTTACATTCGTATATTTATTATTTACAGTACAAATGTTACTCATTTTAGTATCAACCTAATAAATTTTGATCTCGCAAAGTGATAAAAACTTCATATCACAAGGCAAGCACTTTGTTGCCGTTTCTTTGTGTTAATACCGGTGATAATTAAATCGGACACTGAACTTTGCATAATTTTCATTATCCTTTTATTTGGAACTTGCAATTCGTTGAAGGATTCCAAGTGAACGGGAGAATAAGGTATTTGACATTAGAAGTAGGTGATTAGATTAAAATATAATCTTTTTTTTGTATAAACTATAGAATCTAAGGTTAGTAAAAATCTTTCGCTGGTCTGCGAAAAAAGCAAACATGTAGACTGTACCAGCTGATTCTATTGCCAAGAAGTTCGTGTTCGTAAAAGCCGATCGTAGGGAATGGGCGAACATCTAAGTCAGGTCAATAGCCGATAAGGCTAGCAACCCATCAATATTTTTATTCCCTTTTTCCACCAATACGCTAAGCGCGGCCTAATAGTGTACTTTTTAGATAAGCATCTTTACTATGAACACACCTCTAATAGAGCTTGGTAAAACGTGTGATATTTAGTACCTAATGATCTGCAGTCCGGGGGTATGCTTTAAGTAAAATTATAAGAGTACTACGGACTCTAGTTCGTCAATTTTGAACACAACTTTTGTCATGGGACCAAATCTGAGATCTTAAAAATAACGACTCGCTAAACAAGTTTGTATGAAAAAGGCAATTAGCTGTACCTGCTTAATTAAACGAAAAAGGGTTCTTTTTTTTTCAAGTTTGTGTGGTTCTGATTAATGAACTGAGTTACCCTTTCAGCCATAAATTTACATCAAATAGGTGTATAAGTAGGTACTATAACTTTCTAGTACTTATTAAATTTCCAATCTACTAAATGCGCACCTACATAAACATATCAGTAAGTTAGTACAACATAAAAGGTATAAGGCGAATTATACTTACATAGAATAAAGATAAATCGCAAAACTGAAATTAAATAAGTAAAGTTAATTTTAGACAAGTTAAGATAACTAAAAATAATTACCTAAGTACGACTAAAATTCTGTAAATATTTTTTTGTTTGCTACTATGACAGACTGAAATATTTATAGGTGTACCTAAAATGCGCACTTTTATAATCTGCGTGACCGAACTGACTGGTAGGTTATTCTTTTCTCTTTACCTTAAAATGAGCGACATGCGTAATTTTTTGCGGTCCGTTCTGTGACCAAAAGCTGCCACGGTACTTAACATCAAACGAAGGCAAAGAATAAATCCAATCCGACTGAGATTAATGACATTCCTGTCTAAATGAGATGTGTAAGTAAGTATACTTACATCATATTTAAGTATTAGGTAGTATGTACACCACCAACATAAATAATTATAAAAAATCAGTTTAAAAGAATCAAGTGTTTGCATTTGCATGTATGCAAATTATATCTTGCTACTAGGTAAGTTATCCACTTTCTTACCCACACTTTGACAGCGACAAGCTTTTATACTTATCTACTTAGGTACCCATACATATATTGTTAATTACGAGTATATTTACGACAAATGTTAAATGCCATTTCGCGGGAATGCCGTAGGTAATGAACCATTTTACCAAATTTTTTCGCACAAAAAGTTGTTGAAAATGTTATAAAATCGTATAGCAAAGGATGGCACACGAAGGGAGAATAATCTAATATTCCGACTGCGTTAAAAAGGGTCACCTTCAAATATTCACATTGTTTAAGCAGGGAATTTCACAAAAAGGGTGCTCTATGGTTATTTCTACTTATGTATGTGCATATAGAGTGAAAATATACATTGAGAATTGTCCAAAATCACTGTTGAACCTAGACCTGGTATTGAGTAGGCGCTTTGGACCTAGATTTCGTATTCAAATTGAGGTCACAACGTAGTTTACATAAATTATTGTTTGGTAAAGACTTTTTATAAGAATGCGTATAACATAAGTCTCAAGACACATTTCTGTAACATACGGCCAAATAGTTCCAGTAGATATCTTCAAGTACTTAAAGCACGATTCTTTAAGTAAAATCAATAATCTCCTGTACGGAATATCCGCTTTCCTTGATCCGGGTCTAAAATAGTCCATCGCTTTTACTCAACGACCATAAATAATTATTTTTCACCTTTTGAATACCGGCTTTTATCGGGAACACCCCAGCGGATTCATTAAACATAAATACGTACCAAGATATATCAGCTCAGACGTACTCGTAATTACATACACGGGTAAAGTAGGTAAACTATAGGTTTACTTTACTCTAACACTTCCTAGGTACAGCTCTGCGACAACTCTACGCTCTACATAATGGTTATTGGATCTATATTAATTATATTACACAAGTAAAACATAGTTTTAAAGGACAATGCAAGTAGCATCGTTGAATTTCTAAAAAAACATGTTATAAGTAAAACTTCGTATGATGGGCATTTACTAAAACTATTATTACCGTCTTATTATAAAACCCAGACTAACTTTGTTACCAGGTTTAAACCATTATCCGACCAAATCAAATTGACATCTAGTAACATCAAATTATCTCACCTGTCAATGTCAACTTCATTTTGGGCGGATATTGGTTTAAACCTAGTAACAAAGTTAGTCCGGGTTTTATAATAAGGCGGCTTGTGTACACTTCCTAGGTACAGCTCTAGATCTAGCTTCTAATAGAATAGCAAATATGTATATCCAATCTAGTGGTGGCGTTGCTGGTCGAATCGTTGGATTACTTCTAATATGGTTGAGTTTAACAATGGCGGATCCGTGCGTGAACTCGTGAACAGGTGCTGCCGGGAGGAACTGGCCATCTCGGCTTCGCTTTTTGATTACTTAGTATTTTAGGTATCATTTTACTAAAGTACTCAAACGAAATAATGAAATTAGAATTGATGAAAAAATACCACACAAGCAAGGATTGAACCAGCGACCTTGGTCTTGATACGACCATGCTCTTACTATCTGAGCTATCACGTGTTCAACCCCGCACGCCGAATTTCTCCACCATCTTGAGGCTTGCGTCTGCCTGTATGTTTGACTCGTCGCAAGCATACCTAACATGTTATAACGTGTTTACATTGTATTATATTAATAGTTATTTATGCAACTGTAGTATAATAAGGGGTATTAAAACACGAGTGTGGGTTTATCACACGAGGCGAAGCCGAGTGTGATAATAGTATCACATGAGTGTTTTAGTACCCAATTATTACAGTTGCATACAAAACTTTATCTACACCCATGATATGAATCCTTTATAAAAGGTTCTAAATCCATAGGGTGTTGTACAGTGTTGTAAGAACTCTATGTAAATTCCTGGTAAGTTTATTGCTGAGTATCTAATACAGACTAACATTGTATGTTGTTAGGTAATAATGAAATGATTTATTGTAGTAATTACTTAAATTTTAATTAATTTAATTGGAATACAAATTATTTTTGTTCGATATTAGTAAATATCGAAAAAAATGGCGTGATACAACGTGAATTCTAATAACCAATAAATTCCTTTTTGAAAGTACGGAGCAATGGTAGTGAATGGCGCGTACATGGCAATGTTCCTTTTTTGAAATTCATAAAGAATATGTCTGTTTGAGGAGTAAGGAAGGGATCAAGTTTGCGTTGCATAATGAAATTGAGCACAACATTATAACACTCATTTGGGTGATATAATGGTTATTATGACACTGGGTATTTTATTGTTGGCAATAAGCTAACTGTTTCAGAAACTTTTATAGATGATTTATAGCATGGGTGTAGATAAAAGAATTTATTAATTAAAAGACATAATAATAATGTGATAAAGCCCTTCCGGCGAGTAGGCGACCAATATTATGTTGTAAAAATTAGTGGTCGTTACGTAGCGCTGGTATCAGTTTTCTTGAAAATTGGAATATACATTACACGTAATGTAAACTATAACTATTGACGTGTAAAAGAGTATTTACCCGACTGCGCCAAAAGGAGGGTTATGTTTTTCAAGAGTATGTACGTATATCTACTTGTTTAGTATGCTCTGCAGCCTGAACGACTCGATGGATTTTAACTTGAGAGGTGTCGTTAGATTCGTGTTTACTGTGAGAGTGACATTGGAATATCAAAATAAAAAATAAAGGCAGTCAGGTTTTTTGTTTATGTATTAATTACTTGTTTGAATAGGTACTTTACCTTCTTACAATAAAACTCCACAATTCTATGTAATGTTAAAGTATCTTACTACTCACGTACCTACAATACCCGGTACGTAAGTTAAACAAAAATGGCGGCGGTCGGCGCATGTTTAATTGGAGATAAAAGTGTCAAAAGAGATTTTTTTGATCTTTCTTCAAAGCCGAAATCATTTCTATCTGAAGTTCGGATAGAAATGTAATAGAAATATGATTCTAAACGAACAAACAACGTACAAAAACGACCGCCATTTTTGTTCAACTTACGTGCCGGGTATTGTACTTGACCAATTCGGTCAGCTATATTAATAAGTAATAAATAAATAAATATATATGGACAATTAACACTGATTGAGTTAGCCCCAAAGTACATATATAGATAAACATCTTTATCATTGCCCTAACCAGGGATCGAACCCGGAACCTATGGGTGGCGGACTAGCATGGTGACCACTAGGCCACAGAGGTCTTCAAATATTGGAGTTATGTAGGTATTTATTTAGAAAATATTGCATGTTTATGCTAGATACACTACTCATACAGATTTCACTGAACTGACTCAAATAAAAACATTTAAACCACC
Source organism: Acrobasis suavella (assembly GCA_943193695.1). Taxonomy (NCBI): domain Eukaryota; kingdom Metazoa; phylum Arthropoda; class Insecta; order Lepidoptera; family Pyralidae; genus Acrobasis; species Acrobasis suavella. The sequence goes on from OW971938.1 coordinate 10,108,034, forward strand.
AACACGTTTATTTTCCAGGCAAATTAAAAAAAAAACTTTTTTCAAGCTTTCAACCCCAATAACTTTTGAAGCGCTGAACCGATTTCAATAAAACGTACCTAAGAACCAAACTGATCAAGTCGGCTTTTAAACAAAAAAGGCGTCGTATCGGCCTATTCGTTTAGGCGCTACGATGCTACACACAGACACATAGACACGTCAAACTTATGACACTCCTCTTTTTTGTCGAGGGTCAAAAAAAGTCAAAGCGAAGATGTAAACATGCATTCGATCTGCATAAAAACATAACAATGCTTATTTCCATAATGAAATAGTAAAAAAACTGGTTCTAGCCTTCTTGTTTGAAGACTTGAATCGTGGAAAAGGAAACGGCCTTGCGGATGAAGCCGTTTCGAGTCGAGTGACGATCTAGATGGCACTTGATGGTCTTGATAACTTCCTATTCGGCAAAAATCAATATTTTTCAAAACGTTCTATAGGTCACTGCATGCATTATATTTGTTAAGGTATTTTTGTTAGTATACAGTGTCTGAACACAGATTTCTGCATCTGCATCTTTCATAATGTATCTAAACTTTTTGTTACTGTTTACAATGTTTAACAAAACTTTAATATAAGTTTTATAAGAAAAAGTCTAACGATGTTATTTTTAGGGTTCCGTACACAAAGGGTAAAAACGGGGCCCTATTTTTAATTAAGACTCCGCTGTCCATCCGTCCGTCTGTCTGTTTGTCTATCTCTCTGTCAATCACCAGGCTGTATCTCATGAACCATGATAACTAGACAGTTAAATTTTCTTACACATGATGTATTTATGTTGCCTTGCCGCTCTTACAACAAATACTAAAAACATAATAAAAGTATAATATTGAAGTGACTCCCATTCAACAAACGTGATTTTTTTATAGATAATGGTACGGAACCTTTCGTGCACGAGTCCGTCTCGCACTTGTCCGGTTATTTCTAAAAACAAAATACCAAATTGCCAAAGAGATAAGATAAAATTTCTTTATTGCACCAACTAAGTATGACAATAATCAAAAGTACATTTAAAATCTAGTAGGTAAAAAGGCGGGCTTATCACTGAAGCGATTTCTTCCAGCCAACCTTTGGGTAAAGAAAACTGTAATATAAAAGATGTGGGGGCGTTGGCGCAGTTAGAGTATTACAGTGTAGAAGAATATATACCAATAAATAATAGGAGTACATACTAAAACAAATAAATGAACAATAAAGTAATAGAAATACATAAACCATAAAATTTGTACGAACATTTAAAAAAAGTAAATGAAAGTAGCCAGTAAAAAGAAAAGAAGTAAAGAGATATTAGTTAGAGCTAGAGGAAAGGTAATGAGACGTCATCAAATTTTTTCAATGATTGCACTTTACGAATATCCAGTGGCAAAGCATTCCAAAGTTTTACTGCCTGAACTGAGAAAGAATTAGAATAGAAATGAGTACTATGAACAGGAATTGAGAAGAAGACTGTGCTACGCACACTTCGATTCGTGTTCTCACGAAAGAAGCTAAAGCTTTCTTTAAGGTATAGCGGAGTAGAAGGAACGAACAGGACTGAATAAAGAAGGAGCCACTTGAGTTGTGCACGAAAACTTAAAATGTGATCATATTTGCGAAGTTCTTGTAGTAGTAGTAGAAGAGATATTATATTTATTTATGATTTTTTGTTAAATCTATAATAGTATTAGGTACCTATCGAATTTAGAAATCATTTCTATTTCTTTATGATCAGATTCTATTATTTATTATATATTATTTCTTTATCTTTATGATTTCTATTTGATGATGCTCCTAATGAGAGCAGGAAGAAAAAAAATGCGTCTAGCAGTTCTTTTCTTCCTGCTCTCATTAGGAAAAAGTAGTAACACCAAGGTAAGTTACGCTGAGAATAGAAAGTACTACAATTTTATGACCTATCTGTACAAAGTAAGTTTAGTGTAGGTAAATAGCAACTTAGCGAGCTACGGAAACAAAGTAGCTCGTCATTCTACCCCAACTGCAAATGAGGATACGATGTTATCGAGAAACAGGGAATTATTCGCGAAACTTGGTTCTTTTACAGTCATTGATATTATATTTGCGCTAGATAACAAGCGCCTTCATCTTGTTTTAATTCATACAGTCTGAATAGGGTTGCAATTCTAATTATTATTATATTTTTATAAAAAATTTTACGACTCTGGATACTAGTCCTTTATAACCTATCTTTATTTATTATTTTAAAGAAGTTAAGAATAAAGGGAAATTAACCCTAACCCTAACTTAACTATACAATCAAAGGTTAGTGTAGGTCCTTTGATTGCTTCAAAGGAGCTTCTGGCGATAAATCTATACGAGCCCACTGGTTTTCATAGCTGATTGAGTGGCGGCCGGCGCCTAAAGACGCCCATCACAGTTCGCAAATAAATATCACTACAGTCGCACTATGAGTGTATACTTTAAACATTTTACATATTGTCCATGAGTATGAGCATTTATAACACTAAACTACACCAATTTCATATTATAAAGTCCACTAGAATCAATTTGCAAAACAATTTGAAGCAAACTCCAACTGAACCCCTTGACTTCCCGCCAAAAACTCCAATTCTTATTATCACGTACGTATGTCATGCCTTTGTAATAAACAGTGGTGCCCCAGTGTTTTAAAAATTTCTTTGTTGCTATATATTAGCAAAGTTTTTCAGAATTGCATCTAATTGCAAATTCAAATAAAAATCATGGACATGATATTATTAAGTATTCTGATTTATGTAAATTAGATATAATGAATGTGTCTCTGGCCAACTAAATGGCTCCAGACATATCAGAACATTACAAATCACTCACTGTCAAAAAATGCTGGTAAATCTACAAATTTGTTTCTCAACGGTTACAGAAGAACCTCCTGTACCGTTCCCCGCGTGCAGGGCCGATAACATCGACTGCTTGCGTCGAGGACTGCGGACATTTTTCATCCTAATGGATGCCGGGCACCTGGGAATGAACCCCGTCGACCCCACCATTGTCAACAGCGTCGCTATATCGCTGCCAGAACAACAAACGTCGTTTTTGCTGAGAAGGGCTAACGTTACCGGCGCGAGATGGACTCGATTGGGTGACAGAAAGTAAGTTTAATAATACTCATGCAAAATAATTAAATAAGTATGGTAAGTATATCAACAATCCGACTGCGTTTCTGTTGCTAGCTCATATAAAACATTAACATACCTACGTTGGTAGTTAGGTAACGTAGTATTTGAATTCTCTTTGGTTAGGTACGCTATATTGTCAACAAAGAGCAAAGTCTTCAAATAAGATATAAGTACCTATCTACTGTCAAATGATACCTCATATCATTAAATTCTGTCCTAATCTTCTCGGCTAGGTAGGTACGTAGATATAAGTGTCTTTAGGATTACAAACTAAGGGCATAGGTAACTACTCCATAGAATTAACACTTTGCGAGGCACTCAAACAAACAATAAATGAACCCAACAATGGTTCCACAACAATGCTCTCTCTCGTATGTACCGGTGGCCAATAAACGCGCGCAAGCGTGTTTTTTTTAATCAGCCGATATTTTGAACGATCTGCGAATCAATATGCGGACGTACAGAACTATCAAACTATCGGATGATATGACTAAAAATATCGCTTTCTCGTTAAGGTCAACTACGTCTTCAATCCCAAGTAATACCTACAGGCCACAGATAAAATAGTACGAAAGTGTAAATGCATGTGGAACGAAGTCGACGAAATAAGATAGGAAAGCAAATCACGTCGTGATCCCATCCCGACTATTTGGAGAACGATGTCGGAACCGCAGAATGGAGGAAACTTCCGGAAGGAAAGCGGATTGGATTTCTTAAATGTCTTGTTTAAGGATCGCGAGGCAAGGGTTTCATTTAGAGATGTGGAATTGGAATAAGTAGTTTTGTGTATTATTTTAAGTTGAGTAAAAACATCAACAACAAGACAGCTCAATTTGCGATTGGGTCCCGGACAATAAAACACTCAATCACTTGAAACCGCTAACAATTAAAATGTTTTGAATAATTTGTAAACAAGTTTACATTTTATTCGGTTTTTTAGTAATAATTGATATTTATTTCGACTTCAGAAATAGACGTGGCGGTTGGGGTGCCTAGATACCTCCGTCAAGAATGAATTAGAAACTTTGCATATTTGCTTAAAATCGTTTTTTTTTTTTTGTCACACTATAATGTTGACTTCCGCCGGGCCGGGCCACCAAGCTCGTATACGTAGATAACTACCTACTTAAAATGTTTTCATATGACATTTTTCCGCTCTAAAAGGCTTAACCCTAACTTAAACGATCGAGTGTGATACGAGTAGACGATTTCATAAAATATTTACCTTCTTGCAGATTCAACTTGGAAGGAGGCAAAAGTGGGGTTACGTTCATTAGCGACCTCCACGTGACAGGAGAAATAAGCATGACCACGGCAGACAGAATAGAGCCGTATATCGCTTATATTACCATGGATATAGGTAGGTGTGCTACTACGTCCCATCTCTCTCTTAGCATGTTCCCGCTTGCATCCTCAGCTATGTTGCTTCAGAGCCCGGAATCCGCTTTCAGGCTTTTACCGCGCGTGAGTACCGACATGCACGATTTTTTCGTTTATTCCGGATAAGTAACATCCTCTTGAGTACCACTGTTACTCAAGGGGAAAAAACTTCTCGATGAGTTCCATTCCAGTGTTACTCATCGCATCTAAGACTCTTCCCAATGAGTACCACTGTCGTATATACATGCAATTTTAGGTACTTCATTACGTATACCTAACGTAATGAAGTACCTAAAATTGCATGTATTTTTTTTAAATCATTGGTGCTCCTCGCGTTTGTTACCTTTACGTACTTGACAAAAATAAAACAGTAGTTCATCATTTCGAGACATAAACAACAACGTATTTTTAAGTTATATGTAGAGTCAACATGTCGGCCAGTAGCTTACCTACTTCTTAAGTAACCCGTTTAGATTAGATAATAGCTTAACTAGTGGTCTAACCGGCTAACCTGCTGCGTCTCTTTCCGCGCAAATCGTAGAACTGATATGTTCATCGTGTCTAATCGTAGAATGGATAGCCTGTGATAATTCTAAATAGTCGATCAATTAAGTATGAAATTAAAGCCTGCTTACGTAAGTACTTAATTTAAAAATAAAGATTTGGCAAAATAAGGCCCACCCTATACAAATATATTTTTTTAATTTAACTTTTACCGTTTCTCTTTAAGTAGTACTTACTCACGTATGTATTTTTATTCAGGCATTGCGGTCTAACTTCAAGGGTTAATTTAACTTAATGAATAAGTTAGCGCAAACTGAATTTCAAACTCTCTGCACATACCGAGAGCAACGTTGGTAAATATTTTAATACTAACCTAGGTACTTAGTGACCTCTAGGGATAAAGATAAAAGGTTAGATTACAGTTCTTCGTTATTACAAAGCATGCAAGCATTCATTTCAGTATAATACACTATCTTAACAAAATTCCCCATCTTATTTCTTTTTCAGGTCAAAATTTCTATGTAGGTACTTTCCAATTTTTTTTTATCTGGTCTTTCCAAATGTTATAAGCCATGCCCTACTGCCTGTTTATTTATTTATAAAAACTATATTGCACAAAAAAGTGTATATCTACAAATGGCAGACTTACCCCGATTTGAAATAAATCATTTAAAAGGAAACTGAGATATCTATTAAAATTTTGTCATGATCAAACCCTAGATAACCCTTCAAACTATTTTATGAACTACTATTTACAGTTAAAAGTGAGAACGTGAAGCTTTTCTTTGCACATTTGCGAAAAACAGACACTTTTGGCAAATGTGCGAAGAAAAGCTTTACGTTCTCACTTTAACACTAGTTTATAAAATAGTTTAAAGGGTTATCTAGGACATTATCAAGACAAAATTTTAAATGATGTCTCTGTTTCCTTTCAAATAATTTATTTCAAATGGGGGCAGCACTGGACCCCGAAAAATTCATGTATCCCCCCTTTACGCTATATGGCGTTCTCTGCCAGTCTCACCATTAGACCAAGTAGAAAAATAATTTGGTTTATACCTAATGATCAGTCAAGTTTTATTCTAGGTATATCAGGCATATTCAGAAAAAAACATAAATAGAACAAGCTTTTCAGTAAGATATTCATAGCACTTCGTGTCGAAAACTAGATACCATTGTTAAAGTTTGAACTGACGATGTGTTAGAAACTTTGTTTGAAAGATCTTACTGAGTGGCATCTATGAGTACCTATTGTTATGAAAATACCACTCTCGCATACACGTCTATTTCCAAAGACTCTCCTTAAGTTTGTAAAATGAGATTATATAGAAAGATATACTTACTTAGTTATGAGTCGAATCCTTCTTAGGTAAACGATTTTTTTTGTATTTGATATATTTTTGTTGCTTTTCTATAAGTATTAAAGCATATGTTTGCAAGCGCGAAAGGTGATCCCTTAAGCGTAAGCCATACTGAATATAGCGGAGGCAGAACGTCTCTAATTTCATCGCGCCATGTGGCAAAATAATGCCTTCCTAAATTAGTCATATAGAGAGTATGCTGCCAATTTTCAATAGCGCCGCAGTTTAAAAAATTGACAGATTTTGTATATGGGAAGGAAGTGCCATGACGCGCCATATCTGTGCCTCCAACGTAACCAGTGGGACTTTATCCACACAAGAGTGAAAAATCGTAGTTCACCAACACTGGAGAGCTCTACATAATAATGTTTTATTTACAGAGAACGTGGAAACCAACATAACATACAATTGGGCTGGTCAAAGATTAATAGATAACGAAGACTACATCTTCATCGGACCGGAGAGGATAGCCATCAGAAACATGCGGCTTCCCACTTTTTTCGTACAACCAAGTAAGCTATACATTCAGACGGTTTGTTCCCTATTAGTTACACCCTCTTTAGTACCACTATCTATTACATACCCAAGGGGAAAAAACTTCCCGATGAGTTTCAGTGGTATACTCATTGCAACTATATGTTCATCTTGTACGAGTCGATCTTGAGAGGAGTTGATAGGACAAGGCCAACTTCTGAAGAGGTAATCAACCCTTAGATTATTTATACTTAACCGACGACTTTGGAACCGAACGCGCGTGTACCGACATGCACGATTGGCAGATTTTTTCGTTTATCCCGGTGCGTCGAATTGATCGAAGTTTTTAAGGCCTCGCATATCTATCCGCACCGAAAGAAACGACCGCGCCGAAAGAATTGTTTCCATTTCCTCTACACCTGTCGCACTGTAATTACATGTAAATTGTGATGAATCTTGACGAGATTTTTATTGTCAGTGCTTTATTATAATCAATTATTATGTTAGAATCACTCATTTTTGTAACATTTAAAATAAATCAAAGTAGTAACTCGATCGCATAACTCTCGTTGCACTTACGTACACACTTGTCATTGCCGAAATGCAGGCGATTCGATCGATTCGATCGCATCACCCGCGGCGAATTTGATGACGTCATCCGAAAGCGTCTAGTACTTCTGTGTTTCTTCCAGATTTGGATGATTCGACGCGCTCAGGTGTACCGGGTTACAAGGTTTCATAGGATTTCATAAACGAATTCTACAATTCGTTTCGTTCGGATCATTCGGCTCGGATAAATGTGCGTTCACCTTAAGTAACACCCTCTTGAGTACCACTGTTAATCAAGGGGAAAAAACTTCTCGATGAGTTTCAGTGTTACTCATCGCATCTAACACTCTTCCCAATGAGTACCACTGTCGTATTCCCGTTGAGTAACAGTAACGTTATGAAGTACCTAGAACTGAATGTATTTTTTGTAAATCATTAATGCTCCCCGCGATTGTTACCTATACGTACTTGACAAAAAGAAGACTCGTAAAATTATGTACAATTGTATATAAAATATAAAATATATTAAGTAAAAAATTAAGCCTAAATCTTAAAAAAATAATTTATTGTTTAAATGGATTTACTAACGCTTTGTATACTTCCTTTATTAACAGAGCCAGTGGAGATTCTAATCCCGTTTTCTCCCTATTTTTCCATTAATACTTTGTCGTCTACAGCATTTCGGGTATGGAGTCACCATTTATCATCCGATCTGTCACGGATTGTAACAAACGGCTGGTTTCACTTCAGTAATTACCTTTACGGCGCTCACTGAGCCAGAATCCTACTAGGTCCAAATTAGGATTTTTTCGAATTACTTATTTTGACTAAGAGTAATGACTACGTAGAAGCGGTGGCAGAGTGGTTAACACACTAACTGTGCATCTGAGCATCTGTGAGACACGAGTTCGATTCTCACTAGGCGCGAGTTGTACGTCTCAATTTGTACTCATGAACAGTCATTACCCGACTTCGCCAGAAGGAAGGTTATGTTTTTCGAGAGTATGTATGTATGTATGTATAATTGTTTGGCACGCTCTGTGACCAGAACGGTTCGAGATTTAAGCTTAAGAGGTGGTATTAGATTCGTCTTAATTCTGAGAGTGACACTGGGTATAGAAAAAGGTAGCCGGGTTTTTTTTTAAATAATGAATTGTTTTTAACTACCACCACTTGCTTTCGGTGAAGGAAAACATCATAGGATAAGGTTTTTTCTCTAACTTAAACTTTAGTCACTCATGTGCACCTGCAAACTAGTTAGTGACTAAAGTCTTAGTAAGAGATACTTTTCCAAAGGTGTCCAGCTAGGCAAAATGTGGCTTCCGAAGAATAGAAGAACTTCATACTCTTTATGCCACTTATGGGCAGCAAAAGCAATACATCTTCCACCATAGCATCTGAAGTTAATTCTGAACCCCTTATCCACTTTGACAAATGAGATGTCATTCGCTTCGTCATTATTGTCCGGGTGACATAGGTTACAATTTGTATGCAAGAAATGTATTTATCGAATGTTACATAACAAAGTGAGTCAAAAAAACATTTTTTTTTCGACTTCGAGTGTCAAATGAAAGGTCTTGATTAGCACACACAAAAATATAAATATTGTGAGCCGTATATGGCTCCCGTCGTCGGGTACCTATTAGTGTTTTAAATATATCATGTAAATGTAGCATGTTACATTTCCGGAGCGCATAGCTCGAAAATAGTTGAGAATTTGGAAAAAGAGCATAAATTCAAATCAGTTTTGTTTTATAATTAAATACATACACATAAATTAAAATAGCTATTTTTATATAAATCCTTTAATAAAGAATAGCTATTTAAAAATTAATTTTTAAGGGTCTTCGGAAAAAGTTGATAAGTTTGGTGAAAATAGGTTCAGCCGTTCAAAAGTTATTGGGGGTTAACGCTTGAAAGTCGGGGATTTTTTTAATTTGCCTGGCAAATAAACTTGATCAAAGTTGTATATTGTATTGCTAATGGCAAAAAGTTACTTTTCTTAATTAATTAATTTTCATCGACAAAAGTAGATAGTTAGTAGAGACGTAAACAAAATCCAGGGAGGGGCAGTTGCCCCCCTCTGCGCCCGCCCCCTCCCCTCGGTACGCTCATGGTTGTAGAGAATTTTATAAGCTCTTATTCAGTATTCGAACATTCTTCGCTACGACGCATAGTTTTTGAGATATAAGAGGAAAACCAAAATTGAGAACTTTCCCCCTTTCCTTGCTCCGGCTCACCTCCTAGACGTCAGGACTTTAAGTATATTCACTCCCTAAGCGCCCTGAAAGTGTCGTAAGGTTATCGTCGTATCGCTAAGGTTCCCGCTCACGCATTCTACACCCCCGTGAGTCATTCGTTGACTGGACTAATTACAGACACATTAAGCAGACTTGGTGAGGAGGCAAAAAAATATGATAAAAGATCATTTCACTAGGTACCAGGTGGACTAGAAATGTAACCCAGCAAAGACGTAATGGTAGAACAAATGCTGAGAGGAAACCTTCTTAGCAATGATTGTTCCAAACTGTAGTTGTTGAACAATAATATTACTATTTCAGATACAGCGGATGCTGCAATGATAGACAACACTCTTCAGTCAAAACATTCAGTGTTGGACCACATCTCTAATGAAATAACTGCAGCTGTCATGCACACCGTAGTTGATAACTTTAGACTGTTTGCTAATAATGTACCAGTCAAGTATTATTACAAATATTATTAAAAGTTGTTTTCTTTTATTTCACTTGCTAGCAATCTAATATTAGTCCAGTCATTTAACCTTAAATTAGGTAAGAATCTCGGTATTCCAGATACCCAGCTGTAAGTCTGTAAATACTTGTATATTGACACCCTAAAAGTTATCTCAAAACCTAAATATGGTAGGGTGTACGCAACTATTAAATTTCATGGTCAAAGGTCACAAAATACTGAATAAAAAGTGGATAGGTTAGGAAAAAAACGATAAAATATAATATAATAGTTAATAAAAATTGACAAATATTTAAAATCATTGATTTATCGATAGTTCATCAACTATATAAAATATGGCGCGTTTTCGACCGGAGGCACCGGTTGACCTGAAGTAATGCTGTGACCGCGCGCTCTCTGCCCTCTATCTCGAAAATGGTTCACCGTATGTAGGTTTTGAGACAACTTTTAGGGTATCAATATACAAGTATTTACAGACTTACAGGTATATCGAATTCTGAGGTGAACTTATTATGATGACTGGACTATATTGTCATATTTTTTTACAGAAATATGAAATATGTCATTTGGATGTCTTCTTTTGTAGGGTGGAGAATAGTTTAAACCTATATAATAAAGTTAGTCTGTGTTTTTTAATAACACAGGAGTTAAAATTAAAAATATTTGGAAAATCACAGAAATACTATAGAAATATTTATACTGAAATTGTTTTGTGATAGAAAAAGTTCAGGAATACAATTTAAAAATATGTATTTCAAATATGAACTCACATTTATTTTACTTGTACCAATTATTACAATCTCACAAATAATCATAATATTCATTAAACACTTCTGGAAATTCTGTTGATCTAGCTATCAGAATGCATCCCCTAGAGATTCTTCCATAAATTTCTTATAAATAGCCATAAATTTTGCCACAAAAGCTTCTAAGTGAAATATTGGCTTGTTTCCTAATCTCATTCTGTGTTCAAAACGGGCTGCATGACTAGCCACTTGACATTTCATAGCCATATCACAGTTGCGCACAAGTTCCTTCAACAATCCTCCAAATATCATGTCCGGAGGTACTCCATGTATTATCAACTCATATAATTTTTGCCTCACTTCTCCTAGTTTTTTCGGAGATTGCTCTGATAAAATCATAGATGCTGTGTCTCGTATAAAAATTTGCCAATCTGGTTCAGGTACTTTTTGATCAGCCATCAATGGATACTGTTGGACTTTACATGCCTCGCACATCAATAAAGCACGTCGCATATTACGATCTGCACATTTTGCAATGCGCATAGCCAGCTCTGAAGGCAAGTTAAGACCTTCCTTTTTACATACTAAATGTAATACAGATGCTATTTCATTTTCTGTTGGTGCAGGCACTCTAATAGTTAGACATCGAGACCGAATGGCAGGTATGACGCGTGAAATAGAATTAGCAATGAGGAACAGCCGGCATGTCGCTACATACTTTTCCATAGTACGACGTAAGGCATGTTGTGCATCTTTTGTCAGATCATCCACCTCATTTAATATGACAACTTTGAACTCACGCTGGCCAGACGAATCTATTTGATGTGTTTGGGCAACATTTTTCACCAAATCCATAATAACAACACGGTCATGTATGCCGACATCGGTTGGGTTAACCTCAATATGGTAATTGCTACTTACAGTCATGATCTCTATTTTCTTATTCGAAGGCGTTGTAAAATTCATCGTTTCTTGTCTTAAGCGTTCAACGCCAGATCCGTAAAATTCCCTGAGTAGACACATAACTCTTGTCTTCTTACCAGCGCCAGAAGGACCGTAAATAAGAAGATGAGGAAAATCACTCTGCTGAACAAGACTTTTAAGTCTCACTGCTTGATCTTTATGAAAATCCAACTTCATCAAGTCTCTTGGACGATGTTTGTCTACCCAAAGACTCATAATTACGCCAAAATTAACAAAACTTTACCGAACCAAACTAAAACAAACCTAAGGAAAACAATGAAATCCCATAGCGCGCGAATTTTTCAAGTTTGGCTTGACTTTGACGGATGTCAAATCTTTCTTTTTATAACAAAGACAAATGAAATGATCAAATCAAGCGTCTGCATCCGACACTGTCTAAAGGGCCTGCGGTGCAATATTTTAAAACGATTAACGAACGATTTTTGTATCAAAAAACCTGTGGAAAAAGCCATTCCATTCGTTTAGTGCAGTGGGTGGCCAGTGCCTCCGCGTTTAAAAAATGGTAATTTGTAATGCTTGGGCCGGACCTGCACCTATCGTCACGAAGCTTCGTGCTATTACACGATACACGCAAATGTGACCGGCCGTTATCTGGTCACGCGGGTGGCGATACATCAATCGATTTATGCACGCTAACAATTCGCTCTGCGTGGTCGCACTTGCGTTGTGTTCACTTTGACATTTGTTTTCAACTTGTTCGGACGCGTGCTGTGCGACGGTGCCACGGTTGTTTATGCATAAAAATGGAGCGGAACGATAAACTAGTGTTAAAATTTTTAGCTTTTTCTTTCTAGGTTTCTTTTTAGGTTTCAATAAATGCATTATGTAATTGTTATTACACATGTTAAAGAAAAGAAAGTCGTCGTCCATATTTAAAACACGTAGATGACGCCATCTTGGATTATTGCCAGATAGTTCGTGAAAAATAACGAAGCCACTAGTGTGACCAGCGCTTTATCGCGATAACTTTTTAGTGTCGTCGGCTTAGTGCAAGAACTCATTAAGTGACAAATGCAACAAGTCGAGAAATCAATTAATTAGTTTTAGTAATATTGAATGTCCTATTATTACCACAAGTTTTATAGTCTTGACCATGAAAACAACTGTTTTTTATAGCTTAATATCTTTATTTGTAAAATCAAACGAGTAACATAACAAATGGTTAAAGATATTTAAGAAAAGTAATTAGAAATGGAATTAATGACTTCTTGTCATTTAAATATGTTCAAGTTTCGAATTAAGTCAATTTGAATTAATTTCTTAAACATACACAAATCAGTCTTATTTCTCATAGAAAAGGAACAAATTTAAACAAATATTCAGCCTTATTTGCGTAGTTCTAAATATATGTAGTAACCAAAAAATTTACTTTTATTTTAACTTTTCATCTAATCTTAGTCTGCCTTTTATAATGAATGCTGTAAAGCATTCGAAAGGTTAGGCTTAAATAAATAAAGTTATAAACGCGATAAATAGTATTAAGTTCTTCAACATTATAATAAATCTCCAAATACAAATCAAATAAAAATTGTACGCTTCTCTTACACTTTGAAACTAAAATAAAACAAACTTAAAACAAAATTGGCAAAAGTAAATATTTACTCAATATTATCTCCCTGTTCGGAGAATCTTTCTTCAGGAATATAATCTTGACCTTCTACACAAGGTAAATTTTGGTACCAATTGTGCAATTCTGAAGGAATTATCTTTTCAGTACACATTTTCAATAAATCTTTTTTCTTTGCTTTGGTGATGGGAAGTTTCTTGTCATAAGCATTTTTTAAAACGTACGTATTATAATCAAAATCATTAGAAGTGTCACTGATATTTTTTCTCTTTCGTAAATTTATAGTTTTACTCAATGTTTCATTAAATCCTTTTTTTGATACATCAAGTTCTTTGTAATCTGATGTGTAGTCGTATCTATATAGAACTATATTAGGTCGTTTCTTCTCGAACCTAAAACATTTAACCTTGAGCCATTGCATTGTTTCTCCATCGGATCCTATAGATCTATTCACCATCATACTATCTCTCAATTTCTTCAAGTCTAAAATATCTGTGTTATTCATTACAATAGGTTGGTATGGTTGCTTTTTTACAGTACTTTTTTTAGAATTTCTGTTTGATCTCGCTAATCTTATTACATTGCATAAGTCAATCATGGAAAACACAGGAATAAACCTCATCTGATTTTCTATAGCACTATGCATACTATCAACCTCCATATGGCTGTATCCAGATTCGAGGTATTTGTGTTATATATAACACAAATACCTCGAATCTGGACGTTAAGGTGTGTTGTTTGAACCAAATACAGCTGCAAGCATAACAGAAACTGATTGCGGTTTTGGCCTCCTGCTGTGTCAGAAAATATTGATATTTCTGTAACTATAGATGGTAAACGTTTAATCCATAGATATAATGCAGTTCCTACTTCATCACTACCTTTTTTACCATCTACTTCAGTCCACAAATAACAGAAGCCATCATTTGGAGTACGAGCTTCATAGATAGTAGCATTGTATACATTCAACTTACGTAAATAGTATAACAGACCAATACTACTAGTTGGGAAATGTAATACTTTTTGTAAGTCAATTGTAATAGAAATAAAGCTTTCATCCTCATTTGCCCTGATTTTATCTAACTCTTTTGCTTTACGGCTTTGTTCTTTTAAAGATATATGTTCTTCGTAATCTTTCTGTCGAGCCTCAAGTTCGGGACTATTTTGTGTTTTAGCAACGTTATACTTGTGACATGTCAAGCACTGATCTTTTTTAGGTTTGTAAAAATCTTTATTGTATTGTGTGCAAAATATGTTGCGATATACATTTATGGATACTGTAGGTCTTGATGCACTTTTGCATTTTTCTTCATAAAGTTCGTACATTTTAGATATAGAAAGATTGCTGTCTAAATACTCTTTAGATGAACTTTTTCTGCAATAATGCGAAAGCATAAATGGGAAAGATTCTATATGTTCTTTGACAAAATCTACATCTTCTTGTTTTGTTTTGTTATGTGCTTCATGTTTCCCACGTTTGTCTTGCCCTTCAAAAACTCCTGAACTTCCTACTTCAGAGAAAGCTTTGTTGATAGGACCATTCGATATGCAAAGAGTGTTTTTAAAGAATTTTTCACAAACCTTGATCCGACGTTCGCCATTTTTTAAAAAATAGGAACGTGATACTGTTCTTTTCTTTGATGCATTAACTAATCGCCTCTGGGGAGCATTTGCCTCAACGTTCATAAGTATAAAGTCTTTCTGACGATTACCATCAGATAAACCCCAGTAAGACTTGCAAATTAGGTTACGTTCTTCGTCAGTGAAATGTACAATGCAATTAAGTTTACACTTACAGTCTCCTGATTTAGGTGCTTTGGGTGGCTGTATTTGTTTTTTATAGTTTTTGTAGGGTAAACATAGTGATCGATTTTTTTTCTGCGCATTTCTGTCGTATGTTTCTTTTTTCCTCTTATGCCATCTAGTTGTTTTTATTTTCTTTGCTTTTTTATTCTCAAGATTAGCATTGTCTGTATCACTGTCAAGATCATTTTTTCTGGTAGTTATGTTATCTTCAGGATTTTTCCAATTCGAATCGGCAACAGAGTCATCCTACAAAATATTTTTTTTAATTTAATAAATTAGGCAACGAGATTTTATATAAAGGCAAGTCAAGATCTACAAAAAAAAAAAACTCGTTATATTTACCGATAAGTACAAATCATCTGCCAGACAAGGGTGTTTATCATTGCTGTAGTTTATATTTATAGGCGAAGATTGTTCCTGAGATATTAATTCAGTAAGCTGTTCGGATTGAATCAGTAACGATGGACTGACATTTTCAGTGTCTTCAGCTATCATCTAAAATAAAATTAAAAAAATACTACATATATCACAACTTCCTTAATAACTTTTTTTTTAAATTAACGCCTTCTATATACCAACCCACTGAAAAGTACTAAAGCCCAAATAAATAACGAGTCAAACTAAGAACCTCCTTTTTTTTAAAGTCGGTTATAATAGGTACTAAAACCTTCTCCTAAACGTAACAAATATTGTTTTGAAAACCGCATTAAAATTGGTTCAGCCAAACGGGAGATAATCGCGCACAAACATACTTACATACAGGTCGAACTGAGAATTACCTTTTTTTTGAAGGCGGTTTAAAACTAATTAACAAATGGTAATCACAAACCTTAATGCCAAAAGTAACTTGTTTATGTTCATCTAGCTCATCGTCGCTGTCAGGAGATATTACGTGTTTACGGTTTTTCATCGATGGAGAAGGAGATGGCGTGCCTTCTATGATATCCTTTGAATCCTAAAAAATAATCAGTTCTCAGACAGACACACATAGCGGCCAAACTTATAACAACCATCTTTTTAATAAAGAGAATAATAAGAATTAAAAAAAAATTACTCTGAACAAATCTTCGTCAGTTGAAATGTCTTGATACCGTCTTGATGGATCTTCGTCACAGCAATCTTTGGTCAATTGAAATAAAGCCTAGCAACAAAAAACATATAAGTTAAATCCCGGTACTTGCCTTCGTATACTTGTCGATAAAAATATATTGAAATTAATATTTCTTATTAACACATTGAAGGATCCGCGAGTTAGTAAACGAAAATGATTACTAGCATATTTTCCGTTAACGAGCAGACAAACACAGTAAGTAGTGACTTTGTTTTGTACTAAGTATGTAGTTATTTATCAAAATCTGTTCAGCAGCTAAATCGTAAAAGGTAGACAGACAGAAAGACAGACAGAGTTACCTTATCAATTATAATATGAGTAAAGACCACTAGGTCTAGTAGTTTTTACTAAAACACTATACCTCTCTCACTTTAACGGTCGTAAACAAAAACATTTGTGTAGGTATATACGCACTATTTATTATAATTATATAAGTTCATCAATTAAGTAGGTACTTACATTTTCCGTTGAACTTTCGTTTATAACATTTATGACGGTATTTTCTTTATTCATTAGTTGCTCTAACATCTTACTACCTCGTCCCGGCTTAAATATAGTATTTCGTTGCATTTTGACAGAAATCACTAACTGCCATAATCACGTCCTACAAACGTTGTGTCTAGCTGCGAAGTGAGCGAGCGCGCCCGTGCCGGCGGCCGAGCGATCGTACCACACGTACCCCGCCCCGCGCTTACCTCATGCGTGCCGAACGTACAAATACCTTGGTATCGTTTTTCAAACAATTTAAGTATATCACCTTTATTGTTAAAACAGCAAAAGTAAGTAACTTCTTTTAATTATTTCTTTGAAAAAGTAAATAAATTCTTTAAACAATACTTACATCGATAGAATTTGTTACAACAATGTAATGACGTCTTGTCACATATTTTTATTTTATAAAATTAACTAAGTGCGAATAGTGACTTTTTATGAAACATTCTGAAGTTTTGCACTAACTTACGGAATTAAAAAAAGTAATTAATTTATTTTAACGGTTTTTGTTGTTACGAGATATGGTATTTTAAATACTTTTCTTGTCGAAAAAACAAATAAAAGTACCTTTATGATTTTTGTGTCAGCATTGCCTCTCAATTCGTAATTATCGATTTTATTGCTCAGTCATAGAGTCCAAACTATAAAAGCTAGCAATTAGTGAGTTTTTGTATTATATAGATCTCATCAAGGCGAGTTCATAGCTGTTATTAACTGTACTTAATGATTTTTTGCAGTTAATGAGTTCTTGCACTAAGCCGACGGTGTACAAGTGTCAAAATGTATTAAGATTCGCCGCGAATTGCTTCGGGACGATAGGCACAAGTGCGGCCGAAGCATAACGTCACAAAACATCGTCGTTGTCATTGTATTGTTATTTTCCCGTTACTCATCTGTTTATTTTGTGGTGTAGGTACATAATTTGGGTATGAATAAATTAAGTTATGATTGATAAGTTTTTAAACATATATAAATAGGTATTTTATGGAACAAAAACGTATTTTTTGTGTATTTAGAATGTGCAATTTAATACTCAGTATTATTTTGTGATGTGTATATATTTTGGTTTACATCCACTTACATTGGAAACATTGAATTTTGTATGTTTTTTCTATGTCGCCTGCCTTTTTAATCTCCGCTTTTTACTACCGTACACTTGTAATTATTTTATTTTCTTAAATAATTGTTAGGTAGAAGTACTAGATTTTCCTTATTTTGTTAGTGTAACCAATGTTGTAAGAAATTATGCAAAACCTGGATTACTAAGTCCAAGAGATAAGTGGTGCTGGTGTTATTTTGCAACTATTAGACTAACCGCTATCCATATTCATAAAAAGCTACACTTCTTTATTATGTTACTTATTACACTTCTGATTTCAGGAGCTCTGTTTTTCTGTCAAATTCATCAAAAGTCTGCACTCCATTTGGCAAATTACTTGCTAAATGTGGGAATGTTTTTTTATACTGGTGGTAATTTATTTTATAAGGCAATCACCTCAGCAGGCTTTAGGACATAAAACATATCAAATTCAATGAATGACTACTTATACTTTGTGGAATGCCATTCCTAGGCAAAAATCCATGTTCTTACAAAGGCCATTTTACACTTTGTTGGATGCTGTTCATAATCAATGTTTTATTGTGAATGAATACACTGAGAATAGGATTGAGAACAAAAAAAATATTTTTGACTCATATGATAGATTATTAAAAAGACTGGTACACATATTTTTTTCTTTTCTCTGATTAAATAGCATATATGTAAAATACAGCTCATTTAAATTTCGCATGAAGTCACAATCAGCTACGATTTTAACCAAAGGTGACGTAAATCACCCTCACTTCGAAACTTCAAATCGCTGTATCTTTGTAAATTTTTACTACTTTAGGAAACGAAAACATGGGTTCTTTATTTATTGGATAATCTAGATGATGGACTAAATAAAAAATATATTGTTTAACCAGTCCACATTCCTATTTGTCTTTCAATATAATCATGTTCTGATCAATTTGCCCTTAAATTATTTGTGGTGAATATAGATTTACCACTAATAAACTTAACAAAGTGTAAACAGGCCACATTCCTTTTAAGTATTGTCTATAGTGGTTGGTGTAGGCATACAACTAATAATAATAAAGAGATTTCTGTTTGCAAAGTTGATCCTTCTAACATGATAATTTTAAGCCTTTAGATTAAACGATTTAATATATTTTGTTTTTCTTCTTTTTCGTTTGTTTGTAATAACTTTAGAGTACCAAAGAAAAAAAAATACCAAAAATTCGACGGGGATCTCTTCCAGTCAACCTGCGATAAATAATTGATGCTGCCTGCGATTTTATGCATAAAACATAAAAAATTATGTCAGAAATCAATTAAAGAGTCCTTGATTTGTATGAAAATTTTACCAAACTTGATTTTTTATAGTTTGGAGTGACCCTCACTCTACCATTCCCCTCCAACACTTACATCAAAAATTTTTATGCCTCCCCCTTCTTAAAATTATCTTTTATTTACATGGATCAACTGTGCTAGAGGAAAATTTTGAACATCAAAATCCTTACATTACATTTTTATGTTATGTACACTAGGGAATATTAGCAGTTATATTCTCATTCACCTGTGGCTACCAATAAGTGTTGATATTTATTTAGTGGGTACTTATGGATGTTCTCACAATACTGAAAAGCCTTTAAAATGACTTCAAACATATTTTGTAAGACAAGTTGCATCAGTAAACTTTTAAAACACAGGAGTAACAAGTAAGTATCTATTTATTATGTGCTAATATTTCTTATTTACACATTATGAGTATTTATTTTTATTTACTGACAATAGGAAACATTGATTATTTTTATAACAGGTTTAGATCCCGGTCAGTACATAATATATTTATTTTTATTTACTGACAATAGGAAACATTAATTATTTTTATAACAGGTTTAGATCCCGGTCAGTTCAATATGGAAATGATCTTTTTCAGTTTTTTTTTTTTTTTATAAATATATAGGGACAAATTACACTGATTGAGCTAGCCCCAAAGTAAGTTCGAGACTTGTGTTATGGGATACTAACTCAATGATACTATATTTTATAACATATACATATATAGATAAACATCCAAGACCCAGGACAATTTGAAAAAGACCATTTTCCAACATATACATATATAGATAAACATCCAAGCCCTGACCGGGGATCGAACCCGGGACCTCTGGGTGGCGGACTAGCATGGTGACCACTACGCCACGGAGGTCGTCATTTTTCACACAGATTGACCTGTGTCTTGGATATATATATATATATATATATATATATATATATATATATATATATATATATAAGTATATTATTATATATATATTTGTTTTAAAATATAGTATCGTATAGTTAGTAGCTCATAACACAAGTTACTTTAACGAATTACTTTGGGGCTAGGTCAATCTTTATGATTTGTCTGTATATATTTATCTATTTATATAACATTTAATAGTATTTTGCATAAAAGATTGCCAGGTCAGTCATCTTTTGGTATTTTCTTCATAATTTTTTTCAAAAAGGGGTGCTATTGATCTTGAGTAGTAGGGCCTTAAGGAGCATGTCAGGTGAAAAGTAGTTCACCTGTAGGTATTGTATGTTAAAATAAAATGTTTATTTTTCAGAGTTCTAAATGCTCAGACATGTCAAACTTTATCAAGAAATATTGTACACCAAAAAAAGAGTGATGAACAGTCCACAATCAACGAAGACCATGCCAACAAGTTCACATATGAGATGAAGGAATGGTGGGACCCAAATGGACCTCTTAAAGCGTTGCATGCCATGAACTTAGTAAGGTATTCAACATTTTATTTTTCTTCACAAGTTTGTAATTACCTGTCCACTGCTGGACAAAGGCATCTCCCTATGTATGAATGTATGCACACAATGACCACATTGGGCCACGGCCGGATTATTTATAAGGCGGTTTAGGCTACTGCCTAGAGGCCCCGCATTGATTTAGGGCCCCTGTGCATGCACAAAGAAAAAGTACATCACATTGAACGATTTTTTTTTATTTGGCGTCAATCTGATAAACTCGACGTTTGTATTATAAAAAATGTATTTTAAAAAGTAAGAAAAGGGTAAAGGAACGTTCCCCGAAAATTTCACTGCCTGGGGGCCCTGATTGGGTAAATCCTGCATTGGACACTGACAGTCCACAAATGGAATTACATTGTGGTCTACAGGGGCCTCTGCTGCCAGTTCTTTGTTACTATACCTCCTTTAATTGCCTTTTACGACACCCTTGGGAGGAAAAAGGTGGGGACAAGTATGTACTGTGCGGTCACCATGAAACTATTAATAGATACATATAGATGCCAAAAACTTGTATAGATAGATGTTTATTCCGCTTTCACGCGAGAACGGCTGAACGAAGTAATATGACATTTTTCAGGTAGATAGCATAACCTTGATTATCTCATAGGATATTTATTGTCTTCTATGCTAGTTGTTTGTTTGTTAGTTTTTCGAGAGTGTAACTGTAAGTGGACAACACTGGTGTCAAATTTTTCAGGCTACCTAAAGGCATCTGACATTGCTTGACGACTCCCACACAATGATGTCAGCCGGGACCAACGGCTGCCTTCTGAAGCACGGAGGAGCTCGAGATTTTTTTTATGCCACTTGTGGTCACCCATCCAAGTGTGGACCACGCCTGATGTCGCTTAACTTGCGAAAGCGCTAGTTATGCGCACTTCCGCCAGGCCACCGAGCTCCTCAAATGCTAGTCAGAACCAGCTTTATAAAGCAAATAAATGAGAAAGTAGAAGTGGTGCGTACCAAGACGTCACAAGGCTGGCCGAGGACAGACAGGAATGGGAGAAACTCCACCGAAAAGAGCGTCGCTCTTAAATTTGAAAGAATGATGCTGGTCTAGGAGAAAAAAAAACTTATAGAATGTGCGTACCAGTTACTTATCTATCCGCGCAAATCGTAGAAGCCGAAGGGACTGGGCGAAAATGCGAATAATGTTAATAGGCGATCCAGCTAGCAACACACCACTATTTTAATTCCTTTTTTTACCTTCTTGCCCACCGTTACGCTAAAAGTGGCCTTGCGTCAGTCTTGCGGCCCAGGGCTCTATTTGCTTAGAGTCGCAAGATCCGAAAAGCTCTGTCAGTCCAATTAGGGTTACAGATGTCATACAATGTGAGTACATTTAAGTCCCAGAAAAATTTAAGGATTGTCAAATAACGAACTAGCCTTTGACCACGCGGGCAACGCCGTGGGCAACATATAATAGTAATTATAAATTTAATTTTAAACATTTGACAGGATACCATTCATTCGAGATGGGCTACTAAACAGTTCAAGTACTGAAAGGAAGTTAATATCTCTTGAAAACAAGAAGATATTGGATGTCGGATGTGGTGGCGGGATACTGTCAGAGGTAAGTCCAATTTTATATAGATTAACATTACATACTTTATATGCGAACAGTAACAACTGCAAATAATTGGCCAAGTGCGTGTCGGGCCACGCGCAGTGTAGGGTTCCGTAGTTACGAATGCCAACTTTGAGTTAATGCCACTAAAAACGTCTAAAAACTAATTTTCTATTGAATTTGTACAAAATTTTCCTTTTCCGAATACATTTTATAAGTTGATCGCCTATAACTTTTACTATGTAAACTCTACTTAGCTCTGATTTCCTTTAAATTTCGTTATATTTTCTATAGCTGTGATTTGTTTTCACGTGTCCATATATAACCGTTTAGCAGATAGAGGGGGGGGGACACTTGACTCTAACAAAAATTTTCACTTTGAAACCAAATATTTCAGAAACAGATCCCTAAATCGAAAAACGATGTTGACGACGTTGCAAGGTCCATATTTTTGAAAGACCTATTTAACGATACCCCACAAGATTGGTTAGTCGACAAAATAAAATTGACTTTTGACATTACTTGTATGGGAGCTACCCTTAAAAAAAATTATTTCAATTTTATACTTTACCACTTTTTCCGCATGATTAATAAACATATCTATACCAAATTACAGCTTTCAACTACTTATAGTCGCTGAGTAAAACCGCGGACGGACAGACAGTCAGACAGATAGACATGGCGAAACTATAAGGGTTCCTTGTTTACTACGGAACCCTAACTATGGAACCCTAAAAAGTATAGTTAGCATTACTTTCCTTCGGAGCTCTGAATCAATTTACATGAAGCGTAAATATTGGGGGGTAGCGGCAGGCCTGTGTCACTCCCCGTTTAGATATCGAAAACATACCTACATTATTACTAAGCGCGCGGCGACCACTTCGAAGGGGAAATTTAGTTACATGAATCGTTTGTCCAGAGTAATAAGAATGAAATTGGCTTGCAATGGATGTCTAGGTATCTAAACGACGAGGTGAGGAGTTCTGACGCAAGCTAATTTATACCATAGCGCTTACCATATTAAGTAGGTAATTATTTGAATTTCTTTTATGAGCAAGACTTCTGTACGTGAGTACTTATTCTGTGGTAGCGAGCCTTCACTACCCACTATCTCTAAAACTTTTATGCGTAATTAGTTATAGTAAAATCTTTATGACTTAAATAATTTCTTTCGCAATGAGTGCGTAGGGTAGGTATAGTGTTGCCGAACTATAGTGTGTGTGTCTGATATTTATATTATCTTTTTTGAAAATAAATTTCTTGACACCTTGCTATCGATAGCTTAAATAACGATTGTTTTAATCGGAAAATGCCATTCTATCGATAGGCCTATTGATCGCTCTTTTATTGCAATACTATCGGAAACCAACAATACTTACTATCGATAATATCGACCCTTGACGACGAATAAACTATCGATACTATCGATATTAATAATTTATGATATAGTACCTCCACTCACACACCTACTAGTGTATGATTTTTTAGTTTTCATGTTTCTAATATATTTTCAGGGTCTCGCAAGGCTTGGAGCAGATGTAACCGGTATAGACGTAAACAAGAAGCTAGTAGAACTAGCGCAGTGTCATGCAGATCAGAACGACAAACTTACAGTGAAGCCCTCTTACCTGCAATCTACGATTGAGGTACATTAATACTCAGGCCCGAAAGCAAAACAATATAAAAAAAACGCGCGGTTTGCATGCAGAAAACTTAAAATCTTACCCTCATATTCATAAAAATTAACAGCCATTTGCTAAACCTATTTTAGTTAAAACATCTTTGGTCCCTTTCCCTCTTTTGAATATTTGACATTGTAAGTACGAGAGAAAACATATTTTAACAAAAAGAGGTTTAGCAAACGTCTGGTAATTTTTATGAATAAGGGGGTTAGTGTTTAAAAAAAAAACCAGCGTGAAACGGAACGGATTATATCCATGACAAACAAGTTAACACGACATTTTCTTTGACATTTGTAGTGAAAAGAGTGGGCAAGACCACTTGTTGCAAATCCTTCGTGTACAAGCGATTCAAAAATGCGCCACTTTGAAAACGCTCACGCAATTTGTTTGTTGTATGACGCCTGCTATCAAAAATGGGTCTCCACTCGCACAAACATTTCCTGCTACAAATACCTACCTTCATATAAGGTGGCTGGTTGTAGAGGGTCGACATCACGCGGCCGGTCAGAAAGTCATTAGGTATTACCCCACCCAATTTTTTCAGAAGTGAAATGTAGCAAAATAACCGTCCAAGTGCGAGTCAGACTCGCGCACGAAGGGTTACGTGCCATCATCTATAAAAAAAATAGTATATTATGCAATTAGTGAATAAAGGACGGATTTACTTCGAGGGCCATAGATAAATCACGACCAGGTGAAGGATTCTAACGACTGAATCACGACCATAGGGAGTGATTCATGATGATTGAATCACTCGCTACGCTCGTGATTCAAGTGTTAGAATCCTGAGCAATGCGAGTGATTCATGGCCCTCGATGTAAATCCGCTTATTCAAGAATTGCATACTATCTTTATACCATGACTACGAGAATAATTTTGAAAACTAAAAACCGACTTCACCACCAAACTACACAACCGGTTTTAATAAAAAAATTATAGGACCACCTGAAAGCTATTCCCTTTAAAAAAAATATTCTAAATCGGCACAAACGTCTTCGATTAAATCGATCAACATATATAAAACATAAGATTCCGAATAAAATAAACTTTTAAGAGGGGGAATGGTATAACCACATTTGTTGTGTGGGAGCCCCACTAAAATATTTATTTTATTCTGTTTTTAATATTTGTTGTTATAGTGGCAACAGATAGATAATAGCCAATTACTTAGACTCCGCTGTCCGTCCGTCTATCTGTCTGTCTGTCACTGGCTGTATCTCATAAACCGTGATAGCTAGACAGTTGAAATTTTTACAGATGATGTATTTCTGTTGCCGCTATAACAACAAACACTAAAAACAAATAAATATAATAGGGTCCCGTTTTTCCCCCTTTGGATGGAACCCTAAAAATTTTTTCGAACGTTTCAGGAACATTCGTTGAAGTTCTGCAATTTTTACGACGGTGTTGTCGCCTCCGAGGTGATAGAGCATGTAAATAATAAGGAACTATTCATCAAGTCTTGCGTGAACGCGCTGAAGCCGGGTGGGAGCATATTCTTCACCACGCCAAACAGGACAAGGTTTGTTACCCCTTTCTAAAATCTATCGGTAATAGAGTAGCATCCTGGGTCAAAAATAATAATTTTGTACCATTATTGTTGGTTTGTATGCTGCGTTAAGCATGACCACGCGACGTGTTCAGTCTATCTCTGTCACAAACTCTATGTGCGAAGGAGATTGCAGAATACGTCGCGTGATATCTCCTTCGCACATAGAGTTTTTTTAACAGAGATAGACTAAACGCGTGGCGTGGTCCCGCCTTCGGCCAAACGCAGCAACGTCATAAAACAATGTCACTTGTCACTAATCATATCCATTTTAAATATGGATTAAGATTTATTAATTCTTGCAGAAAAACTGACTCTTATTACTAACTTATATAAATCACCCTTGAGTTACAAAACTCAGTAGAGAAAATCATAGCAGTTACTTAGTTACTGCATCTGAATAATAAACAAGTTTTTTGCCACCTGCATCTGAATAATAAACAAGTTTTTTGCCACGAAAATAAAATAAAAAACTTTGAGACTTTGAACGGCTGAACCGATTTTCAATAAAAGACTGATTTCTTAATCTACAAATTTAATCATACCAGGCATTTTTGCATACTTTGATTTGCTCACTCCCACTTTCACCCCCTCCAATAACTTTTAAACCGCTAAACCGATTTCCATCAAGCATTGCTAAGAACCTTCTCGATCAAGTTAGCTTATAAACAAAATAAACCGAATCATACTGGCACATTCGTTTAGGCGCTACGACGCCACAGACACGTCAAACATATAACCCCTGTCTTTTTCGTATTTTCTAAAATAAATATTTCGTAACAGGATGACACAAGTGTTCGGTATTTGGGTGGCTGAATATGTGCTGAATGTCGTCCCAAAGGGCAGTCACGACTATAACATGATGATCACTCCGTCGGAGCTGACATTCTTACTGGAAAGGAGTAAGTTTGCTATTAAAATTATTTATAGAATTCAAATGTTACATAATATCAATCACAGGGAGTGCACTGCTGGACATAGACCTTAAGAAGTTTATTTGCTAGGCAAATTAAAAAATCCCTGACTGTCTAGAACACCATCTAGTGATGAGTAGATTACCTTTTTCTGAAAACCGATATTGATAACATTACATTCATATGGTTTCGTACCAGTGTGTACAACAAGGTGACGTTTCAGTTCTTGCTTTGTAGAAAACCTACGTTGACAAACATGACACTCAAGATTTTTCTTCCCAAAGTAAGTAATTACGGTTTCATCCCACTGCTAGGCAAAGATCTCTCCCATTACCGAGCAACTACGCTGAAAAGCGCGTCGCGCCATCTCTTTCTCGGCCTTCCCCTGCGACGACGACCATCCTGGGGTATCTAGGGAGGTACTTTATTCGCCCATTTCTCGGGAGGCATTCTGCTGACATGGCCAGCCCAATCCCACTTCAGCTTTGCATCTTTCTGCCCCACATCGGCGATTCCGATCAAGGAACGAAGCGTAGGGACTCGGTCTAATCTTTTGAAACCTAGTACACTCTGCTCCATTGCTCTTAGGCGTATGCCTGAACTCGAACAAAGTCGAAAGTATTTTCGAGTTTGGACTTCTGATCCTCAGTCAATGCCAATGTCAGTGCTCCGTAAGTTAGGATGGGCAAGACGCACATGTCGATGTCGATGCACATTTCGATGAGTCTGCGTTTAAGGGGATACCGGGGTCATTTTCCGGGGTCCAGTGCTGCCGCCATTTGAAATAACATGAACTTTTTCTACGCACATACGCTAAAAGTGGCCGTTTTTCGCAATTGTGCGTAGAAAACCTTCACGTTCTTACTTTAAACTGTAAACAGTAGTTCATAAAATAATTTGAAGGGTTATCCAGTGCTTGGTCAAGACAATATTTAAAATGACGTCTCCGTTTCCTATCAAATGATTTATTTCAAATGGTGACAGCACTGGACTCCGGAAAATTCAGGTAGCCCCTTAAGACTTAAGACTCATAGGAAGGTCACCCATCATGAACTCTTTCATAGACCAGCAGCTCCTACAAGCGTTCTCGATGCGACGATTTACTTAATTACCTAATATTATTTGTTTTCAGGTAATTGTCAAGTGGAGGAAATATACGGCTTAATGTACCATGTATTGACCAATAGATTTGAATTTGTCAAGACACAACAATTTTTGTATGCTTTGAGGGCAATAAAACATGCATAAAAAGTTTGTGTTACAAACAAAACAAATGATGTATTTATTAGTTTTATCGTTAACACTTGTAGTTATTAGATATTATTATAAATGTTTGTTATATTGAATGGCTTTTTAAAAGGGCCATTAAACTTAACAAACTAAAAAATATTAATATACGGTTTTTTATTTTGTTACTTTGTTTTATTTAAAAGTATTTCAAATATTTTACTAGGTAGCATACGTGTTTTATTGTCTGTGTCTATGTGTGGGCTCATAGAGAAAAAAAAATGTATGTACCTAAAGCTTATCTGGCTCCATGAGCTGGCTCCCAGTGGCCCATAGAAAAGAAGGCTTTCTTTTTGGTCTGAAAGAGGTTTTACACATGCGAAAACTTAATAATATTATCATACCAATGTCACTAGAATGTCATTCAGTTTCTCTTTGGGTGCTAGTCGACTAATATTTATTTTTATGCATTTTGTCTAAAAGCAGGAAATAATAGAAAGTAGGTCATGAATATTCGAACGATGTGCATTTGAAGACTGAGGAGTGGAACAGCCATGCTGTCGCCATGTCTTTATCGAGACTCATCAAGGCGCCGATCAGGTTGTTTAAAAAGGAGGTCATCACTTTCCTCGTCATCCGCAGACACGACTTGGGTGGTAAGTATGAGAGGAAAACGTATTGAGGATTTGAGGCTATGGCGATGTAGGATCCCAATTAGTCTTGTGTATTATTCCATTAGAGCAGAGTCTTTGCAGATTTGCAGTCTTGGCTGCCTAACCCCTTCCTCAGCTCCAGGTACTAGGTACATATGATTTTACTTTCTTGCCAAAATTTTACGGAAATAAGTTTAAAAAATTTGTTAATTCAGATATTATACATTGCCATCTATAAAAGATAGTGGCATCAGTGTATTTCTCGTTGGTTTACCACGACTGGCCGTCCTAGGCCCCATAGACTTACCTAGCGTTGCTTGATATTTGAAAATCTTGAAATTTTTTAATTGATATTCAATTTTAGGGTATCGTAGTCAAAGGATAAATAGGGAACCCTATTACTTAGACTCCGCTGTCCGTCCGTCTGTCTGTCACCAGGCGTGATCCATGGCCATATTTTGGTGGGGCTCCCATACAACAAACTAGATAATGGTTCCTATGGAACCCTTCGTGCGCGAATCCTACTCGCACTTGGCGTTTTTTCTATTTAAGGACTCGTATAGAAACAAGTGAGTTATCGATCTATATCCAGTTCAGTTTAGTTCTCTTCTACACTTATTAGCCAGATTTTATAACATTTCCTTTCCATATTATGGCATTCCAATAGAAGTAGATGAGAAACTTCGTTACGTGTCAGTGAAGCCTACTGCCTCCATATCGGTGCTTCGTCAGAAGATATGGCACTTGCTGGAGCTGCCGGACTACTGCGAGGAGATCATCGTGCTGAAGTCTGGCGAGCGTGAGTTGCCGCTCACAGAACTGCGGGTTGGCAATGACCCGCAACACCCGTTTCTGCTGGAAGTTTGGCTGCCAGAATCCCCTTGTTAGTATCAATGTCTTACTGGCCGTAGAGTCACGATGTGGCATTTGCCAGACGGGCCCCAATCTGCGCTTGTACCTATATCAAGTTGCAAATATACGATAGACGCCAAAATACCGATCTGATTTACATAATTTAGGTTAGGGTTTATCGCGTTTTGTACCTATTATATTACCTAACCTTTCGAAACTGTATTACATTAACACTTAATTAATATTTGCCCTGGCACCCGAGCACTGTGTGCGAGCCCCACATGCTCCCACGAGGTTCAACGTGCACAGATGTATAAATATTTCATGACTAGTTGATTGCCTACTATAACTAAGTTGAGCTATATTAGGATCAGCGAAGTGACTAACAATAAGTCGTTTTATTTTTATAACGTTTAAAACCAAAATACAATGTTTCTGATAATGTTGCAGCTTTGGCCTTCCACAAAAACATGCTCACAATGGGTGAAAGCAAGCACACGATTCCCGAAAATGGAGCGGTGGCCTCTAAAAGCGTCACTATACACGAAGACCGAGAACGGATCTCAACTTTCATAGACACTTCTCTTGGTAAAATACACTTACTGTGTAGTACGGGATTCATTTTACGGCTTTTCGTACCCAGACTAGTTTTTCGGGGGGAATAGGGGGGGGAAGTTTATCGGGGGGAGGGGGTTCATGTCTAGTGACTTAAGACGTTTCTATTGCTACCAATATTTAAAAGAAAGAAAGAATTTATTTCGGGGTACCCCCAGAGGGGAGGGCGGGGGCTCGTCTATGACCATGGTAATTCAAGAGTATATTGATGCTGATTCGAAGCAAATTAATTCTTAAAAAGTTTTTAAAATTCGCAAGGCATGCTTCCCGGTTTTCCACCTACTGATAGATTAAGAGATTTTAATAATTATTTTAGCAAACGCGGCCAAGTCTAAAGAGAAGGGCGCTTTGAACCGGCGTATTAAAGAAACCAAAAGGAATAATTTCCCATACCCTGATTTCAAGAAACCAGACTTGGCTTCTCGGATCTCCAGCACCTCAGTCTTCAAACTATACAGGAAAAGGAGCAAAGACAGCTTCACCAACATTCTCTTGAAGATCCAAAGCGACCTATCCACCCTTAGCAACAAATTATCAACCCTAGAAAACAGAATACCTCAGTCGTAACTTGTACCTACTTTGTCATAAATAAAACGTGTTTTACAAAAATAAAACTGTATTTCAAAATATAACTTATCTAGATAATAAATAACAATATTAAAAGGTTACATTTTGTGACATTCTGATTCATATTTACAATTCATAATAAGTAATATTATTATACCCAAATGAGGTAAGTTTTGCTTTGACTAGGATTTTAAACTAGCAAAATACGATTGGACTTTGTGGAACTTACTTCCTAGTGACAACTCACACTAATATAACTCAACCTGTATTTATGGTAATTTGAGTACATCGGTAGACTTCATGATTTTGAATGTCCAAAATCACATTCTTTAGTAAGGCCAGTCACAAAATACGGTTCGCCTGATCGAAAAATTGTATTGATGTTTCTTCCACTTTTACGCCAAAACGGCTGAACGGTTTGGAATGTTATTACCTGGATTAATACACAGGATACTTTTAGCCCCGGGAAATTTTAAGCTACCCTTGGGATGGTCAAACACCCTTTGACCACTCGGTCAATGGGTAGCTAAGTATTAATATATTGTGTCTGGCTTTAGGCCAGACACAAAATATTAATACTTAGCCTACTTAGCCTTATATAAATACTAATCTTTATAGCCTATCTAATTCTTTTATAATTTACATAAATGTTGTCACATCTGCTAGAAAGCCAAGTACCCTTTGAAACTATTACAATAAACTGTATTACATTATAACTACGTGAAATAAAATTGAAGCCTTTTGTATTTTTCTAGTCATTAAAACAAACCAATAAATGAACGGAATCCATAGTCAAATCATAAACTGTATTACATGGAATAACACGGAAGCTTTTTAAAACAAAACATGACATTAAAACAAACCAATAAATGAACTGAATCCATAGTAAAATCATTAACCCCTACAAAAAAAAGCACCGCACCTGACCTTTCTTTGATTAAATAGACCATAGGTACTTACAAATCCTTTTTAATTAGCTACCTAGATAAATCATCTAGCTCAGTATTTCACTATCTATATTACTAAGTTTTACCTATTTTCCAATCACTCCTACCCACTACTTTTAAAGACAATATTTTGTATACTTTAAGTATTTTTATAAATTAAAATTTGTTCTAATAAATAAGGATTACTTTGGTGTCAATAGATTCACTAAAACGCAATCTTTAGTAATTTTCCCAATTTAAAACCAGGAAGTTAGTTATAGACCAGACATGGTGGCGACGTGCGACAACTCTTGTACGGGTGCGGCCAGGAGGAACTTGTCAGCTCGGCTTCACTTTTTGACTATTTCGTATTACGTTATTTATGTTTGTTTGCTTTACATAATGTGTTAACATTGTATTATATTTGTAAACTGGCAGACATAATTATGACAAAGCCCTTCTGGCGAGTAGGCGAAAAATTACAATACTGTAAATAAGTCTCTTTCGGCGTTCCTCTTTAGCAGTGGTTCTTCCGAAACTATCAAAAGCTATTCTTTGAAATTACGAAAAATTTATAATATATTTGTAAAAATTACACAAAATGTAAGTATACTAATTGACGTGCAAGTGCCTATAAAGGCCTAATTACTGAATAAACATTTTATTCTTGATTCGCAACCGTACAATAGCTGTCGTAGTACACACCAGTTTTAAATGTAATAACTAAAACAATACTAATGAAAAAATGAAAAGTTTTTTAACAGACTTAGATACATACTGTAAATGTATAAGACAAATAAAGAGCATCCATATTTTATCGTAAGCAGTGGTGTCATCAAAGGTGAATTCTGAAACAAGAAAAAAAATTAAATACTTGGTCATTATTTCATTGTAAACTATACTCACCCATTGACATAAAACTTAGCTATTTTTGATTAATATTATAAAAATTGGTATATTTACAGGCCTGTGTCACTCCCCGTTTAGGTATCGAAAATATACCTACATTATTACTATGCGCGCGGCGACCACTTCGAAGGGGAAAATTCAGTTACATGAATCTTTGTCAAAAGTAATAAGAATTAAATTGGCTTGCAATGGATGTCTAGGTAATGTATCTAAACGAAGAGGTGAGGACTTCTGACGCGAGCTACTTCTGAACATGTAGTTTATAGAACTCAATTTGTATGTCAAAACCCTAAACTCGTGTAATTAAAATACACTAACTAAACTATAGAATAGGTAATGGATTTCACTCACAACAAAAAAAAATTAAAAAAAATCAACTAACTACCCACAGCTGTAGCTAAGTAGGTACCATTTCAATCACGTCAGCTTATAAAAATCATCATAATTTATTATAGCCCGTGGCTCTATTTATTACGGGTATGTCCCTTCCACGTCGAATAAGCTTTCTGTTTTTTATTTAGAATACAAAATCTATGAACTCGTCGCACCCATTGCACACATCAATGAGCTAATTATATATTTTCTTTCGGATCCGACTACAACCTTCGAACTTTCTATGTGACCCGAACGAAATAGCGGTTGCGACTTATTTGCTCATTGTAATGCGTTCGTGACATTACGTGTGCACTTTCTCGACAAACAAAGTTAAAAAGCAAACATGCGAGATCGAAAGTGTGCTAAGCGTTACTCAACACAAAAATAAATTGTCGCTATCATAGTTTATCCTGCTGCCCTGTAAAAGACAGGAAAGAAGTAGCGCCCTCATTTGTATAAATTATTTAGTCGTAAATATATAATTATGTATGTATATACAATGTCCTTTTTAATTAAGTACAAAGATTTTAAGGGTTATTCAGTTCATCGTTTTGAACAACTTTCCCCAATAAATGTATATCCAAATACGGAAAAATCTTTTTTTTGACAATTTTCTTTCGTATTTCGGTAAACGTTTAATAAAAAAGTACATTGTTTATATATAGCACTGGTTGCAGGCCGCTCATGATCGGTCATTTTGGAAATCCTTGGGAGAGGCCTACGTCCAGCAGTGGCCGTTATGCAGCTGGAATGATGATGAAATATATATAGTCCTCTTTATCGTTTTCATATATATAGTCCTCTTTATCGTTTTCATATATATAGTCCTCTTTATCGTTTTCGATTTCGACTTGGGACAAGAAAACATTGGTTGGTAACAATGTTTTTAGCGTAAGCCCTAATGTAGCTCCCGGACTGAATTTTGTTTTAAATACCCTTTTACACGACATAAATATGGTGACAATAAACATTTTGTAAATTATTAGGCGTCAAACCTTTAAATTATTTTATGGATACTTTTAAACGCGGTTCTGACAAAAGTGCGTTCTATTACTGGACCGACTGATTTAATTACTATCAACAATTATGCACAAAATAATTTAAATTGTCTATTGTAATTATAAGCCTAACAATACGGTATTTTACTCAATTATTTTCATTATTCATATCAATAAGCAACATAATCCGGAACTGAAAACAAAATGTATTTAATCAGCCCAAAAATAAGTAAGGTAAAAGCTTTTTCATCTCATCTACTCAAAAAACGATGTTTTCATCCCAAAACATTTGGAGCTAGAGTTACTGGTTATTCTCTCGGGACTAAAACGTGAAAAAGAAGATCTCTAGGGATTTAAAACCAATTTGAAAACAGAACAAAAGTGTAATCTATGTAGAATCAAAAATAATGTTGGCAGTCCAGAAAAAAAAAGAAGAAATCTGTTTAAAAATAAAAAAAAATGGCACAGACTTCATGATTTTTTAAATTTGGAATACATACCTACATATCTTCTTCAAATGAATGAATGTAGGTAAATTTTTTTATATTCTTTGCTTCGGATAAAGAAATAAGTATAATTAAAAAGCGCAATTTTTCCCTTTGATTCAAGTAATTACAGAAGTTTTAGGTTATTTGTATTGAAATGTAATTATTTATGTAAATGTGAATACTTTTTCGTGGGTTTCGTTATCAAGTTTACTTATAAAAAAAAAGATATGAAGGACCACGCAAACAAAGTTGTGAGTGAACATTTTATCTTAAGTTGGTGGTCTTCGAAAAAATATTTCTAAGTATTTATTGAATGAAAACGGCACCAAACAAAGGTTAGTATTAAATTGTCGGTTGAAGTCTGTTAGGTATTGTAGGTGTTCTACTGTTCTTTATATTGTCTTGTATGTGCTAGTTTTTCTCATAGATGGAGATGAAAAGTAGAGTGTGCTACTCGGGTACGGTAATATTTTTATCTCGAGCGATATACATGAATCCTTCGCTATACTCAGGATTCAAAGTAGCGCCCTCGCCTTCAAAATATTACCTTATCCCCTTGTAGCATAATCTACTATTAAAATCTGATGGAGAGGAAAACTGCAAAGTAACAGAAAAAGGACGCACGTACAATGCGACACAAATAAGTTGAACAAAAATGGCGGACTTCAAAAGCTTTTTTGTACAAATTCCCGAAAAGTAAATTGAACTTAAATGGCGGTCGACGGCGCATTATTTGTACCTCCGCCGATAACAGCCGCCATTTTGGTTCAATCTATGTGCCGGGAATTTGTACAAAAATGCTTTGAAGTCCTTCATTTTTGTTCAACTTATTTATTTCGCATTGTACAGCGCTTTTGAAGTCACTGATATTAGGTCTCACACGCACGAAAGAGATAGTGAGATGTCCCCGCCACGCTCACACTTTTATATTTAAAATGCTAATTTCTGCTTCATTAATTAACCAATTTTCTTGCTGTTTTAAAAAAGTCTTTTCAGTGTTATTTTTCGTTTTATATAAAATATTAACCAAAAACATACACAGTAAAACAGCCTATTAGCAAGATTACAATAACTACCACATTAACGAATTTTAAATAAGGGCGCCATTTCCGCCCTGTGTTCGCCTTAAGACTAGCCCTACATTTAACCATATCAATCATCGCCACAAGGTTGCGGTTTGGTCGCTGTTATTAATACCTTCCTGTGGTTTGTAACTTTGTACTAACAGAAAAACAAGTATGAATACTCACCCTACAATCAAATTGATATACAGTCTGTATGCAGTACTTTGTCATGACAATGGAGCCACACATCTGCTTGTTTGTGCCCAGTGCGTACTCTATGCTACGTATCAAGTCATTTGTCTTGAATACTAGTAACGCTTGACGGTCCACGTTCTCCAAACATTGAGTAACGTAGTGGATGAAGTTGGGTAGTTCATTTTGGAATTGTCTTTTCTGGAAAAACCATAATGCACTTGTATTTATATAATTATAGGTATGTTTATACAGCGTGACATTTTAACCATAGCCAAACTTTTAGAGAAATTTCAGTCTATGATACTGAACTATTTTCCATAAAAAATAAATTCACAAAATACAAGAAAAAATTTGCCTTCTTATACGATTAAGCGCTCAGCTAAACGGATTTTGTATAGGAGACTTATCTTTTTTCAATACTTTTTAGGGTGCCGTACCTAAAGGGTAAAAGGACCCTATTATTAAGACTCTGCTGTACGTCCGTCCCTCTGTCTGCCACTAGGTTATATCTCATGAATCGTGATAGATATAGAGTTGGTATTTTCACAGATGATGTATTTCTGTTGCCGCTATAACAAAAAAATACTAAAAGCAATATGAAATAAATATTTAAGGGGGGCTCCCATACAACAACGTAATTTTTACTCGATATTAATAACAGTAACAGGTAGCCGCTAGACAATATTCACAAAATATTTTGCTGTATATTCACTTTAAAAATAAATAAATTAAAATAAATATTTAAGGGGGCTCCCATACAACAAACGTGATTTTTTTATAGATAATGGTACAGAACCCTTCGTGCGCAAGTCCGACTCGCAATTGGCCGGTTTTGTTTTTAAAGTAGGTCAGAATCATAGATTGAAATTGCTCCAAAATTTGGTATTTAAAAATCACAAAAGAGGCAACAGAAAATAATACAATGACGGACATATAACTACAACTCTACAAGCACACATTTAGCACTATGTGCGACTTATTTGATAGCATGTATGCCAAACAACATCAGGAAGAATTGAGCTGGATGGGAGCCAAAGGGCAATCATATTCAATAGCTCAATCAGCGTTTTTGCCCTAAAAAATGATGTCGGGGCACGCGCATTGTAGGGTTCCAAAGATGCCATTTAAGTTGTATGAATAATCTAAGGTTTGATTACCTCTTCAGAAGATGGTCTAGTCCTATCAATTCCTCTCAAGATTGACTCCCACGGGCGACCCGTGACAATACAAGCAAAGAGGCCGTATAGTTCCTTCTTTATGCCCAAGGCCTCTGAATGTAGCCTCATTGCTTCCTTGTCCCGGGATAATATGCCCAACCATAATTTTGAGTAGTGGTACATGAACTCATCGGTTAATTGCTGGAAAAAAATATTTGCATATATTAGATACATATAAGTTTAAAATATACTTGCCCTCTAAATATTTTGAAGGTCAAGGAACACATTAAGATTAAGTTTATGACAGGTTTTACTTTAAAAAATCGATTAAAAGTATGTAGGTACAAATATATCATACTAGCTGTAACTGAAAATGGTTCTAATGGGTTTTTTGATATCTTTCTTACGTAATTAATTTTGGAATAATTAAAACATAAAAAATATTATGTTAAAAAATTTGAATACTTATAAATTCAATCTTTATTAAAGTGTAGGTATTCCCTGTCCCCGTTCCCGTTCCCGGGGATGCAATTA
Organism: Acrobasis suavella; assembly: GCA_943193695.1. Classification (NCBI taxonomy): domain Eukaryota; kingdom Metazoa; phylum Arthropoda; class Insecta; order Lepidoptera; family Pyralidae; genus Acrobasis; species Acrobasis suavella. Next base: position 10,145,003 of record OW971938.1, read on the forward strand.
TTTAAATCTTATTAATGGATTATTATTCATTCAAAAATGTCAAGTGTCTCGCTTCAAAAATGACATAGATTCATACAAACTTGCAACCCCTATTTCACCCATAAAGGGATGTAATTTTCAAAATCTAGTAAATACATTATTATTTTCTACTAATTCCTAAAATTAATTAAAAACTTCATGTGTCTCACTTTAAAAATTACGAAGTTTCATACAAACTGGCAACCACTATTTCACCTGGAATTTCCACAATCTACCTTCCTGCCAAATTTCATTTTCATTGGCTAAATATTTTTCGAGATTTCGTGATGAGTGACTGATTTTCGCTTTTATATATTATATATAGATATGAAAGAACATATGAAAAAAAGTTTTTCATACATGTAAAAATAATGCTAAGGTGGATACCGTGGTGGAAAGGAGTTTCGATGAGTGATTGCTGGAAGTTGTTGATCTTATGACCTATAATTGACTGCGATCACTAGCGGGTACTCAATTCCTTACCCTCGGTAAAGTGTAGGACTCAAGGTACATTATATTTAAACATTCTGTTACTTGCGTGCTAGAGGCCAACGTGACAAGAAGCAAAACAATTGACCCTTTCTAATGAATTAAGTACGGCCCTCAGACTCTCTGACTCCGGCAGCGGTTACGGTTCCGGCGAGGCATAGGGTGCTACGAATCTCCGGCAGAGATCCGGCTGCCACCAAACAATGACTCTGGCTAATAACACGGACACTTTGAGAACTGACGCCCGACTGCAACAGTTAATGGTAGAACTGGAACATATTAAGTGGAATGATGTAGGTTTGTCGGAGGTAAGGAGAACAGGAGAAGAACTTACGACGCTCCAGGTTGGCCTTGTTTTACCAGAAAGGCCACGAAGATTCAAGCTATGGAGGCGTTGGATTTCTGATAAATAAGTAATATTCCACAAAGGTTAAAAATATATCACGAGGTAATTCTCGCGCTCAACAAGAAATATGGCCTAAAAATAGTACAGGTATATGCACCCACCTCACGATCTCCCGATCAGGAAGTAAAAGCTTTCTACGAGGAAGTAGAGGCAGCGGTTAGTGAAAACTCTTACTTCTACACAGAAGTGTTAGGTGATTTTATTGCCAAAATTGGGCAAAAAGCGGTGGGACGATGGTTGGTCAGTTTGGTCTAGGCAAACGCAGTGACCGTGGTATTATGTTCGTTAATTTCTTAATTAAACGAAATTATAGATGAAACGATTAAAAAAAATAGAGGACCGCTGTGGTCACAATCATCCATAAAAAGGGAGACAAAGCCAAGCCCTGTAACTACCGACCAATCAGCCTTCTCTCTCAGGTTTACAAACTATTTGTAAACTGATGGTCCTTTGCAACTGGCTGACACGTTCCCTAGATGCTTATCAACCTGTAGAAAAAGCAGGCTTCCGGAGTGCATACTTAACAATGGACCACATTTACGCAGTCAAATAGCTGATGGAGAAGTGTAGAGAGAGCCAACAGCCCCTTGTCGCCCCGCCCCGTTTCGCCATTGTCGACTATGAGAAGGCGTTTGATACGGTTGAACACTGGGCCTTAATCCACTCTCTCGGCGGTGTCATATTGAAAATCAATATGCGTCTATCCTCCGGGAGCTGTACGGGTCGGTCACAATGCAGGTTCGTATGCACGAGTTAACTGACCTCGTGTCTTTAGACTGAGGAGTACGACAAGGCAATACTATCTCCCCTAAACTCTTCACCAATGTTTTGGAAGACGTGATGAAGGGTTTGGACTAGATAATAAGAGGATTAAAAATCAACAGAGTGTACTTATTTATTACGTTTTGCTGATGATCTCGTAATCGTGGCAGAGAGGTGCTTGAAGGTCGGTCTAAAGGTAAACATGTCCAAGATAGATCATGACAAATCAAATTGTACCTAACTTAATCGTAGGTAATGCAGAAGTGAAAGTGATTAAAGATTATGTCTCTCTTGGACATCGTTTATCTTTTGATGCAAACGGGCAAAAGAAAGGATTGAGACGGGTTCGGCTGCGATGTGCTGCGTTTGAAAACTTATAAGGTCCTCACTCTCATGCATAATGTCTGAAAACCAAGGTATTCAACCAGTGTCTAAACATCCTCACTTACGGGGGTGCTGTAACTTGGACGGTTACAAAGCAGAATATGCACATAATTAAGATTGCACAAAGAGTGGGTTGATGTGGGCTAAAAATGAGGGGATACCGTGCAGAAGTGGCGCCCTTTCAAACAAATAATTTAATAATAAATATGTTAATAATTAATATCTTGCTAACCGGCAGGCATTAGATATACCTTAGAACATTTAATACTGGATAAGCCTTACCCGCGCGTTCCCGTCTGCCGAGGTATGAGAAAAAATCTAGTATGATTATAAAAAGTAGTTGCGTAATCGATTATGATTATTATGTGAATCGGTAAAGCATCAAAAAGACGTCTACAAGCGCTCCGTTAAAAATACCATGTTATGCAGTTTCCTCGTGTAACAAGAGATCTGAGTGTTTGAGACATTTAACCTTCTTAAAGATGGCATAACCAATAATTTGTAAGTATATTATTTACGTTGTTTTCTATGCAAATGTAATTTCTGAAAAAGCGATGGAATATCTATAAGTATCGTTTACGAAAAAAATAATCGAATCACGTTTGCATCTGATTTCCTTCCATCCCATACGATTTTCTCCCTTTTCTCTTACTGCCAAACCACATCAAAAAGATTTATAATCGCATACATACTTGACATATTTCATTTTACAATGTTATATTTTTTCATTACCCTTCGACACGAGACTAGTTCATTAACCCCGTTTGAAATATACCAATTACATTCTTAAGATATTTTATTATTAAATTCAAATTTGAAAAACGATTATTTGTCGACGTAGGCGCAGTCCCCAAGAGACTAGCGAACTCCCCACGAGACTAGTGTATTTATGATTTACCACCTTCGTATTTATTCCCTTTGCATTAGACCCGAATATAGAGTAGCCAATCCCTTTGCCTTCTCTGTCTTTCTTGACAAGATTGTATCATTATGTGTTTACACATTTGTTTCAGTGTAAGCTTTACTGGTGTGCAGAAAATAAGCTGGTGTTTGAATTTTTTGTAAGTGTGCGTTTATGACAAATATTTTTTGGGAACGTTTGATTTTTTTTAGATGAAGAAGTGGCCTACCCCCGCACTTAAAGCGGTAGAAAGTTTTGTAAGAAGATTTGTCTGCGTAACTTATCCTGTATTGAGTAAATGATCTAAGGATATACCTTAATCACCATAATATAGATTCAAACAATTAATTTTAAATGAGAGCGCCACTTCTGCACAAAATTCGCCTTAAATATCTAAAAAATTATTAATAATCATAAAAAATATACATTAAAAAAACATGTCAAATTACAAAACGTGGTCAATAAAAATAAATTTAAAAAAAAAAAGTACAAAATAAAATTTTATTACAACCCGCCTACTAGCGCTTTCCGGTGCAAAGGTGCCCAGAACGCTTGCCGCGTTACCGCGCTGGATGGCTATGGCCATTCTTTGCACCAGAAACGAGCCAGAGCGGGAGTCCCCAGTCTTTTCTGCAATTCGTTGACCTATCTCCATTATAAGGCGCTTAGCGTCCAATCCCCAGCTTCCCATGGTCTCTACTGCTATGGGCACAAAACAATATTTTGGCTCCAAAGCCGCGTATTTTAGACGCTTTCTATCAGCCGCATCCTCGGCAGCCACAGACGCCTTGCACGAAGTACGCCCAATGTGGCTGACGGCTACTGTACTGACGCAGGTTGCGTCTCATATTAGGCATCTGCCGTGCTTCCACGGCACAAGCGTCAGCCCGTCAGGTCTCTTGCCATCCGACCTATTAGGGCCTGGCGGCTCCAGCACGCAGGGAATATTGGCTGTGACAAATGCCCTGCGGACTATATCATTGAGCGCATGATGCCGAGGAATCCTGCGCGAGCAGCGACGGCAACTCATCGCATGATGGCCGTCACCCTCCACCATGGACCCGCAGACGCATTTATGTGGTTCACATACTCTGCTGCCCAGGCGGAGCGCCACGGCCACCCGCATGGTGTCGTCGTCTAGTAATGTGCCCAAGTGAGGCGACGGAAGAGCCTGCAGCCATGCCCCCGACTCCGGCTGTGATACAGCTTTAAGCCTTACCAGATCCGGCCCCGCAGCCGCACCCAATAACTCGTTGTGAAGTTAGTAGTTAGTTAGTTTAAATATCTAAAATATATTTCTTTAAGCTATTCTTTTGAAAATGATAAGAAATAAATCATAATAGTATCATATCAAGCACTTAAGTTCATCTATAGGTCATGATGTGAATGAAATTACCCACAATATGCTCTTCAATATCCACCGAATAAGCGTTATGTATGTATTAGTATTTAGTGATATTTACTATGCGACTTGTTTAGATTCACATTCGTCTTCGTTTTCTGTTTCTTTCTTTTCTCTTCTTCCTTTGTAATCCGTACTATATTTAATTCGTATATTGTTCCTGTCTTGTCCCTATCTCTGTGCATGTACTCGTATTAGGAGTGTACAAATATTATTGTTGCTGGCCAGTACTTGAAGGGTTACTCTGTAGATTTTCTAAAACTAAACCCTTATTAATATTTTATATTACATTTATATTATTATATACACATATATATATATATATATATATATATATATATATATATATATATATATATATATATATAATTTTTACTTAATATATTTTATATATTTCTAAATTTATTCATAATTAGTTTAGCTCAATGTCGGATGTACTTAGAGATAACTCAGATCTTGAATATTTTTCACTGTCTTCTTCTTCTTGCAGCTTGTTTAGTGCCTGTAGTGACGACGATGACGATATTTCTCAATATGTTTCATTGAATGATAATTTAAAGATCACATTCTCTAAATTTCAAAAGAATTTCAACGTGGCGCATATTAATATCCAAAGCATACCCGCGCATTACAATGATCTTATAACAACTTTTGAATCGGCTAATATTCAGGCAATTTTGGTATCTGAAAGCTTTCTTAAACCTTCTTTACCCTCTACATTGTACCCATTGCCTGGTTATCGCCTTTTCAGAAATGATCGCTCCTACACCATAACAAATAATGGTAAAACTAGAGTTGTTGGTGGAGGTGGTGTAGCTATCTATCTTCGCAGTGATATTTCTGCTCAAATTCTAAACCAATCCAATTCGGCACCCAATACCCCTGAACATCTTTTTCTTGAAATCAATCTTTACCATGATAAATTCCTCCTAGGTGTGTACTATAGCCCTTCCTCAAACATTAACTACTTCAACTCATTTGAATCACTCCTCGTTGATTATCGGGCCCAATATGAACATGTAATAGTTATGGGGGACTTCAACACGTGTCTCATTAAAGATGACTCACGCTCCAAATCTCTCCTTTCTCTTCTTTACTCCCTTGATCTCCATGTCTTGCCTTTAAATCCCTCCCACTTCCCCCATAACGGTCCACCTTCGTTACTTGACCTGATTATAACGTCTTCTCCGGATTTTTGTTCCACACACGGTCAATATCAAGCGCCATGTTTTTCAGCACATGATTTAGTCTATGCTTCATTTAGGTTGCGAACACCAAAGCTTCGTCATAAATATGTATTGCGTCGTAATTTCGGTGCTATAGATTGAAACGCGTTTAAAACTGAGCTTCGAGGGATTGACTGGGATTTGCTGCTTTTGGCACCTGACGTGGATTCTAAAGTAGCTGCTTTCAACAAAATACTCCTTTCTATTTATGACAAGTATGCTCCAATCCAACAGGTTCGTGTGAAGCACTATCCTGCCCCCTGGTTGACTCCTGATATTCGTAAAATTATGGCTAAAAGGGACAAAGCCAAAATAAAGTTGCGTCGAAACCCTTCAGTGTCGAACACTGAAAACTATGTCCGCTTACGCAATCTATGTAACAAGCGATGCAGGGACGCAAGACGCAAACATATTTATGACAACATTGAGAACTGCCCTCCACACAAGCTTTGGAGGTTTCTGAAAGGTGTTGGAGTGGGTAAACAGGCGTCCAATGCTGCATTTGACACGGATATTAACCAACTTAATAAGCATTCCTGCGCTGCTCCTAAAAATCTCACACCTTTAATCAAACAAAGAACGCTGGCCGATCTTGCCAACAAACCTATTATTGATTGTCCCACTTTTAACCTTGAGGTAATTTCTGCTGACGAGGTGGTTGACATTATTGGAAAGCTCAAGTCCAATGCGGTTGGTAATGATGATATATCCCTTGAAATGATAAAGCCCATTGTTCATCTCATTTCATTCCCTTTAGCTGATATATTAAATACTTCTATAACTACTGGAGTTTTTCCCTCTGCCTGGAAACTTGCACATGTTGTTCCTCTTCCAAAGAAACCTAATCCATCTTTACCCTCCCACTTTCGTCCAATCTCCATTCTCCCCTTACTTTCAAAGATCTTGGAGCACTACGTGCAACAGCGGCTAATGGAACATCTTACAAAGAACAACCTCTTAAGTCCTTATCAGTCTGGTTTCAGAGCTGGACATAGTACCACCACTGCGCTAGTCAAGATCACAGACGACATTCGCTATAACATCGAGAATAAACAGCTGACTGTACTGACTCTTCTAGATTTTTCCAATGCCTTCAATGCAGTCGACTTTGAGATCCTGCTCGGTTTTCTTAAAATACTAAATTTCTCTGAATCTTCTTTAACTTGGTTCCGCTCCTACTTACAGGGTCGCCAGCAGTTGGTGAAGATCGATCAGCATAAGTCTGACTGGTGTGAACTCGATGCGGGCGTCCCACAAGGAGGAGTGCTTTCCCCGGTTCTGTTCTCTATTTTCATAGACAGTATTACTTCTCTTCTTACTTCTTCCTGTCACCTATATGCAGATAACCTACAAATCTATGCGGCCGCCCCTTTTGACAATCTTCATCACGCTATCAGTGTCATTAATTCTGACCTTGCTGCTATAGCAAATTGGTCCCATAGCTTCGGGCTTACGGTCAATGCAGAAAAATCTCAGGCAATTATTATCGGCAGTCCTTATTTCATTAGCAAAGTCCATAACTCCACTTTACCCAACATTCAGTTTGACGGAAACATCATTCCTTTCACATCGACCGTAAAAAACTTGGGAATAACGGTTGACGAAACCCTGAGTTGGGCTCCACAAATCAATGAGGTGAGTAGGAAGTTATTTATTGCTCTTCACTCCCTGAGAAGACTACAACATTTTCTCCCTACAAACACAAAAGCAATGCTAGCCCGTTCACTCCTGATTCCTCTTTTGGATTATGCTGATATCGCGTATCTGGATCCTACCGAGGAACTATTGGATAAACTGGAACGCCTGCAAAACGTTTGCATCAGATATGTCTACGGTTTACGTAAATACGACCATATTTCTGAATATCGTGGTAAACTCAATTGGCTACCGATCCGAATCCGTCGTAACTATCATATTCTCGCTCTCCTTTTCAATGCTCTCTTCAACCCTTCCTGTCCTAATTACCTTCGCGAAAAATTTTCTTTTCGTCAAATTGACAGCCGCCTACGCTCCGCTGACAATATTCTTCTTGATATACCTCCTCATTCTTCGCAGTCTTATTCTAAATCCTTCTCTGTAATGGCAGCACACCTATGGAATTCACTCCCCTTAGATACTAAAATGGCATCGTCCTTGGGTTCCTTTAAAAACAAAATATTGAACTTTTCAGAATCCTAAGTTTCTCCGAGCTACCTAATTACTTAATTTTTTATTTTATTTTATATTTTAGATATTTGATATGTATATATATATATATATTTTAGGTATATTAGTATGTATATTTATGTATACTTATATGTAAGTTTATTCTTAGTTGTATTCATGTAGTTTACATCTATACTATATATTATTTTTACAGTATCATTGTGTAATTTTATATTGTACTGTTCCACTTCTGCCCCAAACGCATAATAAGTAAACATTCCTCTCAATTACTGGCCGGTTGACTGGAAGAGATCCCTATAAGGGATAAGTCCGCCGTTGTATGTTTACTATTCTAATTTGTAACTGTGTTCTTTCTTATGTACAATAAAGCTTTATAAACAAACAAACAAACAAACTGTTTTTAACCCCCGACGGAAAAAGAGTGTCTGTCTGTCTGTAGAATCCAAGCGCTCGAACTCGCATAGTAATAATGTAGGTATATTTTCAATACCTAAACGGGGAGTGACTATGGATGATATTATCTAAAGGAAACTTGGTCGCCTATGACTTACAGCATACAAACCGTGGTCCAGCAAGCAGACAGTTGTTTCCTTGGCGCCTGGATCCTTTCTCACCAGAATATTGCCGGGGTGTGGATCGCTATGTACAAATCCCGTCACAAATATCATATTTGAGTATAGATCACCAATCTTTTTGCAGAGGTCAAATCTATCAATATTGTGGTCCTGAAAATTATGTTTAACGATTTTATAAGCTTAAAATGTAACTAAATTATAGTAAAAAAATTTAATACAAAATATATTTTTATAAAATAGTAACATCTCACTAAAATGCACTATAGAAATTATAAATATGACTTCCATAAAATTTTAATAGTTTTTTTTTTAAGTCTACCTGGAAGGCAGAAAAAATCATCCAAATTCTGGTAATTTAGTATGTATGTAGGTATATTTTTTTAGGAAATTCTATGAATAGAAAAAAAACAAACCAACTATATATAAATAAATAGATATGAACAATTTTAACAGAATGGATCCCTAGATTTCACACCAAACCGAAAAAGGAAGAGACAACATAAAGAATAATTGAGGCCCCATAATGGCAAAGAAGCAAAATTCAGAGAAGCTTGGAAGATACTGGACGAGGCCTTTGTGCCTCAATACATGCCAACTACCATTAATTGTGGACAAATCACACTGATTGAGCTTGCTAGCCTCTTAAGTAAGTTTAAAACTTACAGGGTGGCCCATTGGACATCCAAAGGAAAAATTTAAATGCCTTAACCTAAGGGGTACCTGAATCACCCCCATGTATGTTCTGTGAATTTTTGTAGCCTAGGCGCTAGAATTTTTAATTTTTACAGTGAAATTTTTACTGTCTTAATTTTTTTAATAGTTATAAGAAACTGTCATAATGACAGCTATTGGCAAAAAAATAAAATATGCCTAGGTATTACGAAAATTTGCCAATTTTTTTCTTAAATTCAAAATTACTCTTTGAATTAATTAGTAAAAAATGTTAAGTACTTGAAAAAGACATAAGAAAGAGTTGCCAGGGACTATTAAGTATTCTTAAAAACTTATAAAAACCTTCAACAGTAAAAATCATCCAAAAAAGTTGGTCCTTAATAGGTATATTTAGAGTAATTTAGTCTTGAAAGCACAGAAAAGCATAATCTGGACATTCGTTAAAAAAATTTTTTTGGCTAGCTGAAAGTAACTAACTACTAATAAAATATCTTTATTGCTTTCAAGACTAATTACAATAAATAAACCCCTATTAAGGATCAGTTTTTTTTAATAATTTTTTTGATGTTAAACATCTTTATAAGTTTTTAAGTAAGTTAAAAGCCTTAAAATTCCATGGCACCTCATCCTTTTTTTTTCAATTAGTGAATATTTTCTACTTATTAATTCAAACAGTAATTTTGAACTTTAGATAACATTTTGGGAAAGTTTCAATAATACCTAGGCATATCTTATTTATTTTGCCAATAGGATTATGATGACAATTAATTATCACTATAAAAAAATTCAAGAAATTAGGCAGAAACAAGTAAAAAATCAGTGATCATTCAATCTTCGATTAGAGCAGTTGTGTCACAATCACATATGACGCGCATTAATACAGTGCAGTGAAAGTGCTAACGCATCAAACCAAAGTCACGTATCTTCGGCCGGCCGCGATGACCTACATCGGTGAGTCATTGCATTTGGTATGATTACGTTCAACGAGTAATTGTTAAGGCGACGTTCTCATCCGCCTTGACAATGAATACTCCTTCCAAATCTATTCAGTTAAAAACTGAAACGGAACGTTATCTCTATGACCGTTTCAAAAATGAGCAGGAAGAAAGGCTTAAACAGCAGAGTCTTATAGAAGACCTAAAAAAAGAAATTGTGACTCTCCAACAGCAGTTACAAAACGTCATTGAGTCTAAAGCTGTGACCCCAGCAGCTACTAATGCAGAATCCTCTACGGTGCACGCTGAGTACAACACCGACGAGGACGAGCTAGCCAAAGAGACAGAGTGGATAAGAACGAAATCTAGAAAGAAAAGAAAATTGAACACGTCACCCACGCTCTCACCCCAAGAAAAAGAACCTAAAGTAGAAAAAGCAAAGAAAGTTCCCCACCTCCCATCATAGTAGATGAGGTAAAGAACTACCAAAACTTTTACGACTTCTTGACACAAAGTCAGCCTGAAATCACCTTTTCAATTAAAATATTGAATGGTGACAGCGTCAAAATTAATGCGTGTAATGTTGACGCATACAGGGCCGTAACGAAGCTTTTATCAGCGAATAACTTTCTATGGCATTCCTATGAAAATAAGCAGGAAAGACCTATTAGAGTCATGGCAAAAAAGTTGCCTTCAACATGTAAGCCGGAGAGAATCGTAGAAGATCTCAAAGCAAAGGGCTTACAAATCGAAGACGTAGTAAACAAACTGAGTTGGAAAAGCAAAGAACCACTAAATATGTTCATGCTGACCTTCAGCAACAAAGAGGATATTGCTAAAATATATCAAATAAAACACATACTAGGGTGTTTGGTTGACATACAACCCCTGAAATCATCGAAACTTATTCCCCAATGTAAAAGGTGTCAGGCTTATGGTCATACACAAATGTATTGTGCTAAAGAGCCAAGGTGTGTAAAATGCACGGGGAAGCACTTAACTAAAGACTGTAAAAAAGCAGCAACCGAGAAACCAAAATGCGTGCACTGCGGAAAAGATCATCCGGCTAACTACAGAGGTTGTATGATAGCCAAAGAAATGCAGAAATTAAGAAATAAGACTGCTAAAAAACATGTAGTCAGTCAAGATAAGGAAGCTCCAACCAATCCGCAGAGAGCAAATAATAAGCCTGTCTCGACTATAAGTACTCGTACAAACGTTTCTTATGCTCAGACTGCCGCAAAAAATTCAATGAGCTCTCAACGCAAAGAGCAAGTCACCCCTAATGAAAATAAGTTGGACGAAATACTCAAGCTTATGACTTCATTTGATGAACGTCTGAAAAAAATTGAAAATAGCACCAAGATAGCTTTTCCCAAAAACAAACAATGAATAATCTTAAAATTATGGCGTGGAATTGCAATGGGCTACTTAAACACAAAAATGAACTGCAAGTAGTCCTAGATATGGAAAATATTGACGTGTGTTTAGTCTCCGAAACACATTTCACTAAACAATCATACATTACATTTAAAGGCTATAAGGTTTACTATGCATTGCATCCAGCAAACAAAGGAAGAGGTGGCAGTGCTGTGATCATCAAGGAAAACATCCAACACCAAGAATACCTTAAACATGAAATACCACAAGTTCAGTGCACTGCAGTTCAACTAAACACCAAAAACTACCCGCTAACAGTGGCAGCAATATACTGTCCACCTCGACACAAAATAAATAAAGATTTATATTTAAATGTTTTGCACACGCTTGGCGATAGATTTATATTAGGTGGAGACTTCAATGCGAAAAACACATATTGGGGCTCTCGACTTACTAACACAAAAGGAAGAAGGCTGATGCAAGCTATCAAAGAACTGAACTGTGATGTTGCATCAACAGGATATCCAACATACTGGCCAATGGACCCACTTAAAATACCAGACCTAATAGACTTTTTCATTTACAAACAATTGTCATCTAATTATATGAGAACAGATCAAAGCTTTGATATGAACTCAGACCACTCAGCCATATACTTAGAAATAAGTGAGAAAGTTCTGAGTAAGGAAACAAATTTATCTCTAGTCAATAAACATACTGATTGGCAGAGTTTTAAAATTGAATTAGATAGCAATATCGAACTTAGAGTTCCATTAAAGACTCCCGAGCAGCTTAATATAGATCTTAAAAGGTTGTTACTCTAATACAACGGACTGCATGGAACAACACTCCTAAGATGAAAAAGAAAACTGTCAGAAATGTATATCCAATAGAAATTAGAGGACTCATCACAGAAAAACGAAAGCAAAGACAATTATGGCACCAAACCAGGTCACCAGAAGACAAGAGAAAATTAAATAACCTGAACAAAAAACTTAAACGAGTAATCCAGAATCATGTTGATGAGTGTACAAACACGTACCTTCAAAAGCTTATCAGTGACCGTAGCACAGATTACTCACTCTGGAAGGCCACAAAATATTTGAAACGCCCCATCAACCACATCCCTCCCTTAAGAATGGGATCTGGAAGGTGGGCAGTTACTAATGAACAAAAAGCTGCTAAGTTTGCTGATCATCTAGAGGATATTTTTAAACCAAATGAAAGTCAGGAAGTAAATTATGAGGCCGAAACTGATGTTATCAGCGATATTAATGATGAACAAGACAACATAAAGCTTGTGACACCGAATGAAGTCTTACGTGAAATAAAACAACAAATCAATCCAAAAAAATCGCCTGGCTTTGATCTGATATCAGGGGAAATACTAAACAACCTTCCTAGAAAAGCTTTAATTAAACTAACAAATCTGATAAATGCTGCATTGAGACTTAGGTATGTACCAGACTTGTGGAAAATAGCTGAAGTTATAATGATAGCAAAACCTGGAAAGCCACCAAATGAAACAACGTCTTATAGGCCAATATCCTTGCTGCCTGTAATGTCAAAACTGTTCGAAAAACTGTTACTTAAAAGGCTTAAACCTATAATTGAAACGAGAAATCTTATACCTAAACATCAGTTTGGCTTTAGAGAAAAACACTCTACAATTGATCAGGTACATAGAATAACTAACATCATTGAACAGTCTCTAGAAAATAAAAAAGTTTGCTCAACTATCTTTCTAGATGTAGCACAAGCTTTTGACAAAGTTTGGCATGAAGGCCTTATTTTAAAACTCAAAAGAATGCTTCCCAAAGTCTTTGTAGAGATACTAACGTCTTATATAACCGATAGAGCCTATAGAGTGCGACAAGATCATGCATACTCTGAAGTTAAGGAAATAAAAGCTGGAGTACCTCAAGGAAGTGTATTAGGTCCGGTCCTGTACCTATTATACACCTGCGACATTCCAGAACTAGAAGAAAATACTATTGCGACCTTTGCTGATGACACGGCTATTATGGCAGTTGGAAACAGTCATGCCGAAGCAGCAGAGAAGGTCCAAGCAGCTATTAATAAAGTTCACAACTGGACAAAGAAATGGCGAATTAAACTAAACGAATCAAAATCTGTCCACGTCAACTTCACAAACAAAAATGATGACTATTGTCCCGTCTACATAAATGGACAGCAGGTGCCATATGAAAACACTGCTAAGTATCTTGGTATGACACTCGACGCGAAGCTTCGCTGGAAAGCCCACGTCAAAAAGAAAAGAGAGGAACTTGATATAAGATTCCAAAAGATTTACTGGCTGCTTGGAAGGAACTCTGCATTGTCAGTAAATAACAAAATACTACTTTATAAACTGGTCCTCATGCCAGTATGGACTTATGGTATACAGTTATGGGGTTGTACCAAACAAAGTAATATTGAAATAATTCAACGCTTCCAAAATAATGTACTGAAGGCCATTGTGAATGCGCCCTGGTATATAAGAATTGACGATCTACACCGGGACCTTAACATGCAGACCGTCAATAAAGTTATCAAGAAATACGCCGAAGCACATGAGTATAGACTGCTTCACCATGTGAATGTTGAGGCAATCCAGCTCCTCGACAACACGGACATAGTGCGACGTCTCAAAAGAACTAAACCGTTTGAACTAGTGTAATTTTAAAAAATACAGTGATATTATAGTGCATTGATGTGCCAATAGAGACACAAGAAGTAAAAAATGAAAACAGACTTAAGGTAAAAATTTCAATAATAAAACTATAAATTCTAGAGCCTAAACTACACTAAATCGCAGAACATACATGGAGTGCTTCGGGTACCTCTAAGGTTAAGGCATTTAAAATTTTCCTTTGGATGTCTATCAATGTGCCACCCTGTATTAGCTACAATAAATATAATACTTACTTCTATGTACTGACTGTTATTGACGTGTCCTCCTTCAATGTACTCCATGGTAAGAACTCTACTTGTGCTGTAGTCCCAATGTATTTTAGGCACTTTTAGCCATTTATATTTAGTGAATAATTCTGCTACTTTTTCTGCATTTTTTCCTTCTTCTAAAAAGTCTAACTCCTTAACTATATTCTTTTTAGTCTCATCTATTAGCCATTGCATTTGGAAATCAGGGAATATCTTAAATCCAATACAAATTACAAATTAATTACTGATATATAGTCCAGCATCAGTCCATTCCAACCTCATTCCATAAACCATAAACCTTTCCTTATACATGCAATAGTTCAATTGGTATATGAAGAAAGAATGGGCTTGGCAGGAGCACCTACATTACATCGACTACTCCAAAGGGCCTTTGCGTTTAGGATCTGTATCCCTATGCAAGCCTCAAAAACAATTTTATTCTAAACAAAAATACAAAATAATATAAGAAAAAGTTACCTTCATCATTGTTTGTAACACAAATTCTATCCACTTCAAGTCTACATTGATATTTTTTTGAATAAAAGGATGTTGTATTTTGACTGCGACTACAGTACCATCTTTGAGCTTGGCTTTATGTACTTGAGCTAGAGAGGCAGTGCCCAAAGGCTCGGGCTCAAAATCATCAAATAATTCATCAGGCTAAAATAAACAGTACAAAAATAAATAATTGAAATAAATCAACTATAAAAACAACAATTATAAAAAAAAACATGTAAGAAATGTGACATTAAATTATCATTGTAATAATAATAAGTTATGCAATACAAGAATTTCTACATCATTTGTCATAATTAAGGATTAAAAAAACATTCAAATCATCATACATGTGAAAATGTTATCTAGTCGAAGTCTCAATTTTATACTTAGGGAACGACCCATACTACGTAACCTATTTAGGGTTGGGTCTTAAAAATACTACGATCAGTCACAGGAGTGTGGGGTGGCTTAGATTTTTGTCACATAGTCGATTTCACCGGGAGAAACGTCCTGTTTTTTGGACTATCTTTGAATCTGGCGCGCAATTTTGAGTGCTTCTTTAACTCACAGTTGGTGGCGCTGACGCTTGTATGTTGAAACGTCAGCTGATTGTAAACAGGCACTGTTTCACTGTTTGTCAGGCAGTTTGTAGTTTGGTGAAGTTGTCAAGCAAGTGGACGAGAGTTCATGCTCTACAATAATGTCACTGTACGATCGGCTATACAAAGTGTTTATAAAATGTTAAAGATTTCTTCTTCATAATATTTAATTTAATATGTAATTTATTAATAATTTTAAGCATGCATATGCATCTTTTGTTAATAAACACAAATATGAGTCAAATTATTATTATTTGTTACACTTTCTGCTTGCAAACTGATTAAAAATCATACTTGTCAATACTACGTAAAAACTTGAAGGGGGGGGGGGGGGTCTTGGCATATCCTACGAGTGGTTACTGAGGGGAGGGAGGGGTCAAAAAATTTAAAAAAATAGGTCACGTAGTATGGGTACGTTCCCTTAGTTAAAATTACTTGTAACAGAAGAATTATTAGGAAACCTAAAAGAATACAATTATTATTCTTTTTTTGTGTTCAAACTATGAGGAATATAGGAATACAACAGAAATTTTACAGTAAATTATGTAAGTATTGACTGTTTTATTTACCTTCCTATGAAATTCTTCTTCCATGACTTTATATAACTCTGGAACCGTGTTGGTTGGTGCATTTGAATGTAAAATTCGCATAGTCTGGACATACTCGATTGGAACCAAATATTCTAATGCCCCGATGTGCTGCCCGAGTTTTATATAGACCCCTCTATTCGCTTTACATAGATCGAGCAGTTTTTCAGCACTGAATTGGTGAGCTTGACTTTTTACTTCCATGTATTCTTCCGATTCTCTATCCCATTCTCTACTGTAGAGCATGTGCTGGTAAATTCGACCGATTTCTAATGCAGTCAAGGCGGTCCTTGTGATCCTGACGACGGTCAAGGCTGCGAGATCATCTTCTTGTACATTCAGAAATCCAACTGTACCACCTATACCTACGCTACCATAGAGCCCGTATTTAACTACACGTCTGATATTTCGAGAAAACATTATGCTTCACCTATTTCCACATAGTTTAACAAATAATAACATTAAAAGAAATGCTTTCTATTCGAAAGTCCCGAAATTAGGTCTTCCTTCAACTCGTCTTCTCGCACTATGAATTAATATGATGAAATGAAATAGACTGATGGGTAACATGAAATGAAATGACATTAAATTGACTTGACTGACATGAATGACAATAGGGTTTGGTTGACAGTTGACTAATTAGATTGACATTGGCAGAAATGAGACTTGACATCTTGACTTTAAAAAGTATATCAATGTTGCCAGTAACGACTTTTTTAGTCGATGATTCTGTCTTTTGTAGACGAAGCAAAGCAAGAGTGCTAAACTAAACTAAGGTAAGGACGAAACATAATTGAGAACATGCAATGAGAGACTTTCCAGGCCAAGTTCAATAAAAATACAAAGATGGCGCTGTGCATCGCTGGCATGAGTGGCATGGCATGGCATGGCATAAGCACACGTACTCGCGTGCGCACGGGGACGTATTTTTGAAATCATTTGTCACTTCACATTACGAATGGTTTACGCGAGCGTTTACAAACGGGGAAAATGTGTCTTTGTATTTTAATGCTTCGGCCGCACTTGTGCCTATCATCCCGAAGTAATTCGCGGCGAATCTTCGTACGTTTTGTACACTAAAAAGTTATCGCGATATATCGCTAGTCACATTTGCGGCTTCGTTATTTTTCACGAATATATCTGGCAATAATCCAAGATGGCGTCATCTACGTGTTTTAAATATGGACGAAGACTTTCTTTTCTTTAACATGTGTGCTAACAATTACATAATGCATTTATTTAAACCTAGAAAGAAACAGCTAACAATTTTAACACTATTTTATCGTTCCACTCCATTTTTACGCATTAACAACCGTGGCACCGACGCACAGCACCGTCCGAACAAGTTGAAAACAAACGTCAAAATAAATAACGCAAGTGCGACCACGCAGAGCGAATGGTTAGCGTGCTTAAATCTTTTGATGTATCGCCACCCGCGCGATAACCAACACGAAGTCCGAATATTCGGGACGATACCCGATAACGGCCGGTCACATTTGCGTGTATCGTGTAATAGCTCGAAGCTTCGTGACGATAGGCGCAGGTCCGGACCAAGCATAAGATTTCACCATAAATAAAAAAGCAGCATGAATCGGAACGGATTCTCTATGAAAGGTTTCTTTGACATATCTACGCCACAAATGTCAAAATTACGAGTGGTCGAGACCAGAAGTGCGATTTCTGAAACGCGGAGTCACCTAAACGAATGATTTTCCCATACAAAAACCATACGTTTAGGTGACTCCGCGTTTCAGAAATTGCACTTCTGGGGTAGCATTTTTGAAATCACTTGTCACATCACGAATGATTTACGAAGGATTTGCAACGAGTGGTCTCGACCACTCGTAATTTTGACATTTGTGGCGCAGATATGTCAAAGAAACCTTTCATAGAGAATCCGTTCCGTTTCGTGCTGCTTTTTTATAAGTGGTGAAATTCTTAGAAAACCATAGACATATTTTCGATGTTTTCTGCGTAAAACAATATTGTTTTTGTTTTTCGCTGACACGACGGTTTCAAAAATACAGGCAAATGGTTTTTTACGCGAGCGGTGAGTTGAAAAACTAGACGTTTTGTGTTTCGGTGAGTCCTTAAATGAAAAATCGCACCGAGACTATTGACATTTGGTCGAGACCACTCGTTGCAAATCCTTAGCATTCGAATACGATCGATTCAAAAATGCGCCCGTTTGGAAACGCTCGCGTAAACCATTCGTAATGTGACAAGTGATTTCAAAAATGCGTCCCTTGCGGTACATACTAAACTAATGTAAATGGCCTCCTAAAATATATATATATATATATATTATGCAATTAGTGAATAAAAGACGGATTTCATTCGAGGGCCATAGATGAATCCTAAGCGGCGTGTGTGAACTGTGTGATTCATGGCCCTTGATTAAATCTGTTTTATACAAGAGTTGCATACTATACTTTATACCATGAATACGAGAGAAATAAAGATTTAAGCAAAAATAAACATTTAAAGAAAAAAAGGAAGGTTAAATCAATGAAAATGCAAATTTAAATTGGAACAATTATGTAAGTAATTTGCTCAAGAGTAATTTTTCTAAACTCAAACACCAAAATAGTGATTCTTAAAAGTTCTTTTTATTCACTGTTTTCAGTGAATAAAATAAATAACCAAAATAGTGAGTAAATTTTTTTTTATTCACTAATTTCAGTGAATAAAATAAACTTTTTAGAGGAGGATGGTATAAACATTTTTTTGCGTGTGGTAACACGTAAGCTGTAATTTTACGCCATATTTCTTTTTTTGATGAGTGTTCCGTTTCCGTTGACAGTTCTTTTAGGTAAAAACCTCTGATAATGAAGGCGAAAGGAGAGGTGAGTTTCTATAATTTCGAGATGATTGTGAAGAAAAACATAATTTTTCACAGTTTTCCTCATTCCGTGCTAACTGACAAGTGATACTAAGCTTCAATTGTTATGATTTATAGCTTCAATGTGAGGTATGCGATGATACACGTTGTCTGCATTTGCGGCACAAGCATTTTTGTAAAATATCCTATGTCATGAACTTTGTATCACTGGTATAAAGTAGTGATGGTATTAGCGTAGTGGTGATCAAAATTGTAATGTTTTGAAGCGCAGAAAAGTGACAAAATGGTGAAATAAATACAGCAGGTTTTTAGGTTATGTCATGTTGTTGCTGTTGCTTCATGGTTACTTATTTACTGAATTCCACTGACTTTGTAAATTTTCGGTTTTAGTTGCAAGAATTCGAGGTCATTGGCCGCAAGCTCCCTTCGGAGAGCGAGCCAAAGCCTCCGCTATACAAAATGAGGATCTTCTCTCCAGACCCCATTGTTGCCAAGTCCCGTTTCTGGTACTTCTTGCGACAACTGAAGAAGTTCAAGAAGACCACTGGTGAAATTGTTTCGATCAAGGTTTGCTTACATAATTTTTTTAAATATCAGAAATTTTGATCATTTAGGTTGCTATCATCTGACATGTCCTTCAGTGATCACTTTAGATGTCTGCCAACTTCAAATATAATAACTATTGGTTAATACGATCTCAATGTTAGGCATTCATATTTGATCCGTTATAGCCTTATCATAAGACCTTAAGGCCACATATTTTTGGTGCGTAGGTGGAAAAAAAAACTTATTAATTCTAGCTGCACCATTTATTGATATTGTTACATAGATTTCAGCCATTACCTTGATCAGCTACTATGAGCTGCTCAGAATGACAAGCCACCAGGTACATTCTCACGCTGGTCAGGGTAAAAAATTGCTGATGTAGAGTATAGAAGTGTGTGCTAGACTTATCACAACACCAGTTAAATATGATTCTACATATATTGTACATGTATAATATAACTTATACCCATACATCTAAAGCCCATATGACATGAGATCTGCCCTGGTTTAAGTGTGTAATATAGTTTAAATAAATAAAAATAGCCATAGCCTATTGTAAAATGAGACCAGAAACTAAATATTTTTGTGTAACCTTTATAGGGTTGTATTTATACCTGTTGTTACCTAAATAACACAAACAAAACACAATTGGTAAAGCAGTATGATACCATCTTTCCAAGGTAAGAAGTTACCAATTAACACAGTATACAATTTGGAAAATTCAATTTTCGTGTGACGATGTTCGTGCAAGGTCACTAAAATGAATTGTCTCAGTGTGAAATTGATGGCTATCTCTTTTGCTTTTGTCACCCTTACAAAAGAGATAGCCATCAATTTGACACTGAGACAATTTTCATAACTTTTTATTATCCAAATTAAACTGTGTGATGAAAAATCTTGTTACGAATGGGATTTGAACCCGCGTCCCCCACGTTAACGCCGTGAGTGCACTACCAATTGTGCTACCATGACTTTGAATCACCCTGACGAATTTTCTCATCTCATCAAATAGTACACATGCATTTGATTTTTCATCACATGTTTTAATTTGGATAATAATCCTAGCATTGCTGTTAAAAACCAATACTTATATTATTGACAATATGAAAAAATCATTATTTTCATTGAAATTGCTGGGCTGGCTGAAAACAAAGTATTCAATATGAACAACTTTTCCTATGGCCAGCTGATTTGCTCTGAATATACTGGACCAAATCAGATGAAATTTGGTAGGATGGTGTAATCCTTTAACCCAAACAGATGTGAAAAGTACAATACAAAAACAAAATATCTTTATTATGGAACCACAGGTATGTCAAAGATGTACGATATTTGCTAAGTATCACTGTGCCCAAGTAAATAAATATTTTTTAAAATTAGGGTCACTTTCGAGGGGATACTTAGGACATTAAAAAAATAAGTTTTGCAAACCTTACTGTGTCATATAATATATCAAAGGAAACGCTCATTATGAGAATCTCAAATATATTTACATTATTGTAAAATAAATACTTTTGATTTTATTCATGAAAGAAGACGAAAATTGACCATTCCAAAACTAGAAAGCCTAAAATTTTTAAAAAGTACTAGATATAGTTCATTGCTTATAGATTACAAGAAAAATAATATAAGAATTCTATCAAATGTAAATAAAGTGGTAAACTCAATATAATAAATTCACTTATGGAAAATTTTTGGCATTGTGCGGAATTCTCTCCACGCAAGTTCAACTCGCACTTGGCCGATTTTTAAATTATTTGCATAATCTGTCTTTAAAAGCTAAATATTTTTAATAACTGACAAAATTGTTACTCTCTTTTCAGGAAATCCCAGAAAAGAGCCCTGTTAAGATCAAGAACTTTGGCATCTGGCTGCGTTACGAGTCCCGGTCAGGCGTCCACAACATGTACCGCGAGTACCGTGACCTCAGCGTGGGCGGCGCAGTCACCCAGTGCTACAGAGATATGGGAGCCCGACACAGAGCACGCGCTCACTCCATTCATGTGTGTATTTATATTTTCTTTCATCTTTTTTATATTGGTCCAAAGCTGGACTGATGGCCTCCCAAACTCAATATAGGGAGGATTTGCACATAATCACCATGCTTCGTAGTTGAGATGATGATTGCAGTTAATGGTGTAAAGTCTTTTTACCAGAGGATGCTGCTGCCCTTAGTCACCTATTCTGATACTTGTAGGAGAAAAGGGTGGTGACAAATTGGATTCTACTCTGTCGTCACCACTCAGCTGAAAGTATTTATTTTTGGTTTACTTGTGTAAATAACCGACAAATGCTTCTAACTGTCCACTTAGAAATGACAACACCAGACATGGAAATTGGTAAGAGTATACTTATAATAATATCACAAATATGCAGACATAGAAAATATTTGTAAAAGCTATGAAGTTATTTGTTTTTAACAGCATTACAATGCTCGGATAATTATAGAAATTAAAACATGTGAAGCCACGATAGCACAATTGGCAGTGCACTCACGGCGTTAACGTGAGGGACGCGGGTTCGAATCCCACTTGTGGCGAAATTTTTCATCACATGTTTTAATTTTGATAAAGCTATGAAGTATTGGTATAAAATTATAATAATAGGTGTTAAAAGTGCTGTAAAGTCAAGCCTGTGTCTTCGAAGGGGAAAATTCAGTTACATGAATCGTTTGTCCAGAGTAATAAGAATGAAATTGACTTGCAATGGATGTCTCGGTATCTAAACGAAGAGGTGAGGAGTTCTGACGCGAGCCAAATCATCGCGCTAACCACATTGAGTAGATATTTCTTTGAATTTTATTTCTAAGTAAGACTTGTGTACGTGATTACTAGTACTTATTCTTTGGTAAAGTGGTACGATTTTGTTTTTAACGTGAGGGCGACGTAAATTGGCCCCACTCCGAACCTTCGATGCGCTGTATCTTTGTGAATTTTTTTACTAATATGATAAACCGAAAAATAAGAGTCCCTTATTTTATTTTTGAATAATCTAACTGACGGGACTAAATAATAATATTTTTCGGACCCATTCTACATCCTTATTCAGCGGAATAAAATTTTCGTAATAAATGTTATTTTTTTTTAACAGATCATCAAAGTGGAGGTTATCAAGGCGGCCGCGTGCCGCCGGCCGCAGGTGAAACAGTTCCACAACAGCCACATCCGGTTCCCGCTGCCCAAACGCGTCCACCACCACAAGCGCCTCAACACCTTCGCGTACAAGAGGCCAAGCACATACTTCCTGTAATTTAACGCAGTTTAATAATAAAATCCATGTAACGTGGACTACTTCTTTTATTTTTAATTACACTCACTGCATGCTACACTTGTTTAGTGGGTTGTATACTCAATTTCGTGTAGCTTGAGCCTCAATGCTAAAAAAACCGCTAATATCATTGAATAAATTTTCTATTCTATTCTAATTAGTGTCAGAATTTTAGCGCCTCAGATATCCGAGCTGTTATTCATATCAGAGTATGGTTTCTACATGTTAGAATCATAGCAATATACTGTGTTTCGGATATTTCGACGTTGTTAGACCTTTTAAATCACGGAACCTTGCCATGCATATATATATTCTAAAATTTAGCATTTTTGTTATGATACAAAGTGCGCATTTATTTCTTAAAGCTAAGCTAGTAATTTTTTTCTAAGAACAATAGACTTATTTAAGGCACAAAACGGCAACTTTTGGCTAATGTGCGTAGAAAAACTTCACAAAGATAAAATGTTAAATGATACCTTCGTTTCTATTTAAATGATTTATTTCAAATGGGGGCATCACTGGACCCCAAAAAAATTTGTGCCTGCACTGCCTACCCTGTAAAAAATATTTGTGCACGAAATTGGCTTGTCAACTAAATAATTAAAATTTTTGTAGTTGCTTTTAATAGAAAATATAGACCATTTTAAGAAGGTAATTTGAATAAAAAAATTCTACGTGTTATCAGGATTTTTTTATATCATTTTAAAATTTGCACCGGAAGTGACGACACACAGCAATCAAAGTTTACATTTTCCCTATGCCTGCACAAAAAAAAAATACTTTTTTAAGGAAGGTGTGCGCTGCACTATTGCAATCAGTACGTTCTATTTTTCTCCTACAAAAAAAAAAACACCGATTATCGGATGTGGGTGGGCAGCCTAAGGCTCAATTTAATCACTGATTCGCTTGACATGGCAAAGCCATAGTTTGAACATTATACAATTGACATTAAAGTTCATTATGCTATGGCGAATCACTGCGTCTCTGCCACAATGTAAATTGAGCCTAACGGGTTCCCGTCCCGGACAAACCTAAAGGTTCTGGCCTAATCGGTTACATATACGATTTGTATGAACTCGTTCACACAGTTCAGGGCCGGGCCGTCAGTATCCCGGAGGCATACTGTATATATCGGTGCCATCCGATTTTTATCTACCGCGGCGACATTTTGTTTGTGTTCTTGCATAATGGATGAAATTCTCCTGCAGTTTGTCTATCTCTACAGAGCTCAGGTACCCAAATACGTTTTACGGCCTGCTAATGCCGATGTTCTTCTTGGTTATGAGCTTCTTCTCCATCGAGCGCTATTGCAATCATTGCCAATTCCTCAGTGTATCAGTCGCCGACACAGATTTCATTTCCCTGATATGTGTGAACACAGAACCCGGACGGCACGGTCTTGACAGGAAAACGGACACGGACGGCCCTTCCCGTCCGGGACGGAAACCCGTTAATGTGTGGATAGCGCTTAAATGTATATATAACACCATGTATTGTACACAAATGGCGGCCGGAGGGAATAAAATATTATTGTCAAAATTAAACAGCAAGTACGAAAATATTGTTTATTCAGAATAATAATATAAAAGAAATGAAAATACAATTTAAAATGAAGAATAATTTTGCGCCTCCAACATTCTTTCTGTGAAAGACAGCGAAGAGGGGCGAATATCTCTTTCACTTTAGGATATGGTTTCGCTAAAGTGGCAGCGGCCAAAGCGTTGCGTTTGTGCACTTACTGTATAAAGTCAAACCATATTAAAATTTCTTTCTATTAACTCAGTGCATGTAAGTACCATACCAAGGTAATAATACAAGGAGGCAAGGAACATTTATATTGTTTGATAGGAAAAGTACGCTGTTGGCCGCTGCCACTTCAGAATTAAGTGTAGGAGTATAATGAAATATTCCTAGTGTGAAATAGGAATATTTAATTATACATACCAATACCAACTCTACTAGCAACACCATTTCTTTTATAATTTATTTACGTCGTACTGGTGCTAATAAAAACTTACGTAAAATGTGTTTGTGGTCAACATTTGTTTTAGATTTTCAAGCGGCCTGTTTGAAAAGGCATTCCACATAGCTTTATATTAAAATATCCTATAGATACTTTAAACGAGCAATTCATGTATATATATATATAGATATACTCTATGTTATGGACGAAGTGATAAATGCCCGTGTAAGTTTTCATAATGTCCGTGCATTATTAATAATGCCACGCTAATTTGGGCAAAGTAATATATTATTATTAGAATTTCATAATTTATCACATTGTTTCAACATTATGATTATTGTCATGGGGCTCACGGGCAATTTGATAATACACACAACAAACGCGTGACATACACGCGCCTTTGCAAAATAGACTCAAAGGACTTGTATCCAGAGCCCTTCAAAACTCAAATAAAAAGATCTATTGATAGTTTTGTAATCGATTGTTACCTTTATTTATTTCAATGTATCGTCATCGATGTCGTCGTCTGTCGCTGAGAGGCAGCGACACATTAACGACACGACGAAACATTGACGACTCTGACGACATAGTTGGCAGTCCACGATGCGGACTGTCACTGACTGTCGCTGCGACAAAATGTCCACGACATCGCTGACTTTCGGCGACAGACTATCAATAGTGGACTATCGAGCGCACTAGACCTTATTAATTCTGTGACTAGACTTAGGAATTTTCATTGAATTTGAAAGCCATTTCCAATGCCAATTCATATAGACGGACTTAAAATGTAATGCTGTGTAAATTTTTTCTATAAATAAATAAATAATAATAATTAATATCTAGGGACAAATAACACTGATTGAGCTAGCTCCAAAGTAAGTTCGAGACTTTAAAAAGTATATTCTGCCCCATAGGTGACAAGCATAATGATAATGACAATTTCATAAGTTTTTATCACATTGCTAGCTTATTTTGGGCAATTTTCACACTGCGCGGACATTTATTATACTGTCTAATTAATAACTTCGTCCATAACAGCCGCCGCTTAAACACAGACCAATCTCGACCTTATTGTATGGATATTCATCCTGAGAGGTTTTTGCATTAAATAACCGGCCAAATCCGTGTCATGCCACCGCACGGGTTCCGTAGTAGCGAATCTAAGAGTTCACGGGACTAAAAACGTCTAAAAATCTAATTTTCTATTGAATTTATATGAAAGTTTACAAATATATCTAATATTTCATAAGTTGGTCGCCTATAATTCTTTCATTTGTAAACCCTACTTAGCTCCGATAGTTGTCCTTTAAACTGTTTTTAACCGACTTCCAAAAATCAAGAGGTTATCAATTCGCCGCAATCTTTTTTTTTATGTAGGTTCACCGCTTATTCGAAGGCGCCTGGACAGGTATGGAAAATTTTTTTTTTTTTAAAGGGTATACTTTCCAGGTAGTCCCAATTTTATCAAAATCGGTCGTGTAGTTAGGAAATGATATCGGTTTTTAGTTTTGAAAAATTATGTTTTTCGTGTGTGTAAGTGGCCAACACTGGTATCCGATTTTTCAAGCTGCCTACAAGCATCTGATATACGAGTACTAGCTTACCGACTGCCATACAATGATGACAGTCTGGACCAACGACTTACACGTGTCTACCGAAGCACGGAGGAGCTCCAGATTTTTTTATGCCACTTGTAGTCACCCAGCCAAGTGCAGACCACGCCCCGTGTCACTTTACTTGCAAAAGCGCTAGTTATACGCACTCCCACCGGGTCACCGAGCTCCTCAAATAAACTTTGTTATATAATACTACTGCCGTGATTTTTTTTACGTGTCCATATACAACCGTTTAGTAGATAGTGACTTGAGTCTCAAAAATTTGCACTATAAAACTAAATATTTCAGAAACGGATTCCTAAATCGAAAAGTGATGTTTATAAGCTCAAAATAATTTTGTAAGACCTATTCAACGATACAACAAACCAAAGGCCTACATTTTTTTTTACTACGCAACAAACAATGGGTTTATCTAAAAAAAAAAGAATACTCCGTATTTACATGGGAGCTATCCTAAAAATATTTGTTTTTCATGTTTATTTCACCACTTTTTCGGCATGATTAATATTCATAGTCCCATGCCAAATATAGATTTCTAGTATTTATAGTCTCTGAATAGAACCGCGGACAGACAGACAAACATGGCGAAACTATAAGGGTTCCTTTGTTTACTACGGAACCCTAAAAAATGTGGCCCGCTACTGATCTTATTGTTAGCCTCAGTTGCAACCTATATACTGTTGACTGTTTATCCGTATTTTTAGTTTATTTAATTATTTTTATACATAAGACTAGGAAAATCATCTTCATCTTTATATAAATTCTGAATTTTACCCAAATAAAAAACTAAATAAATGCATTCACGAGGATAAATACTACATCAAAAAGCGTTTTAACAAATAATGTCTCTGATCGCAAGCATTAGCTGATGTGGACCGAATTTTTACCGCCCGAGTTGTATAAACAATTTTCTCAAACATGCTCGGAAATGTAGGCATTATTGTAGTAAAAAGAAGACACGAAGTTTGTAATTCTTGGCTCATGCAATACTTTGCTGGACTAGGCCAGGAAAGTAGTATGAAAATTCATTCCTGGCCGCTGCTCAAAACAAAAAGACGAATAAAAGAATAAAGTGTATTCAGAATGACAAGACAGGACATTGACGTTTCAGATGACAATACTGTTTTTACATTTAGCAAAGACATTAAACGTTTAATTCCATAACTTGTCATACAGCCAATTGCTACCACATATTAAAAAATGCACTCTTCGAGCATTATTTATATTCTAATGACCACAATTTTCTTAAAATAATGTTGTTATAAAATCACACGAAAATATGTTTAATTTTCGTTGCGATAAAAAAAACTACGGTATTACATTTTTTTGCGTAAAATAAGACCGGGCCGTATGAGTTATGTTTCTTTTGCATTAAAAAACGCGGGAAAGCAGTTTTTTTTCTTTCAAAGTACGAAGATACTCTTTGCAGTAAGTAAACATTAATTGCTTTCGGTAAATATTTGCATATTTCTGGTTTTTTCTTTAATGATTTCCTCACATTTATTGAGAAAAGCACTATACATGCCTAGGCGGAAATAGCATTGCCCGACTCGTTATTATTGTCAAGGCCTCGCTGACGCTCGGCTTTGAAAACTACTCGGCCGCCAACGCCAATTTCCCGGCCTCTGCAGTACTATACTATTCACGTCTGCCCGCAGTCAGGATTGCCAGGAAGAGGCATTATGCCAAACTATTTAAAATATCTGTTTAGTATGTTCACAAAATCGAATTAATATAGTTTTGTCAAGCCTATAACGATCCTTAGAGCATTAAATATGGGAAGTAGAAACATGTTTTCGTATTTCGCCATATTTTGTAGGGAATGTACATAATTAGATCAGATCAGAATATGGCAGTATTTGTGCACCACTAGGACAAACATTCCGAAACATACTAATTACATAAGTATAAATTTATACTAAACACTGAATGCGTAACCCCAGCAAAATGTTGCGCCTTAGAGAAATGAGAGTATTACAGATACTTGGTTCATAGTAAGCCTCAACATGTTCAAATATAGCAAAATTCGTTCATGTTGTATTTTCGAAGTTATTCGAGAAAAACTGATTTTGCTGGAGTAACGTTACCCCAGCAAGATGTTTTTCAAAAAAAGCGTTTAGCCTAGAATCAAGTATATGAAAAGACAGCTCTTAATGGGTTGTAAATGTATACCGATAGCAAAATTTGTTCATCTTATACTTTTTGAGATATTCAAGATTTTGCTGGGGTAACGTTTTGCAATTTTCCATATCTCGAAAACTGTAAGTAGCAGAATTTTGAAAAAAATACTGTTTATAGGCCTTAGGTTGTTCAAATTTGTTTAAATATAAGTATTCCGATACATCAACAAATATCGAAGTAATTTATTATTTTAAAAAATCGGAAAATTCCGGTTTACTCGTAAACTAGTACATTTACTAACAAATAAAAAGCAGTTACATATACGTATGATATACTCTTCTAACTTGTACAAATTTGGATGAACAAACATTACGCGATATGAAGATATAAAGGAATTTAATCGAATTCCTAGTGGTGTAACTTTGGCCATCGAATACGCAGTTCTCTATGAACACAAATAGATAAACTATAATGAACATATGTGTTCATTTTGTTACAAAACATGCCTAAAAATTTCGGCTTCAAATCTCGGATGGAATAAAAGTTATTAAACAAACAAGAAAATATCATCAATTCTCCTACAAACCGACTAAATAACAGAGGCTACAAAAAAGCGGCCATTTCATACTTGAGCGTAACCATCTCAAAAAAATGGTATAATAGTCTTTTCTTGCTAGTACAGTCGCATACAAAAAGGTTCTTGCGTTTGGTGGATAAAGAAAATACATAAGTATGATTATTTTTTATTCAAATTACTATTTTACAATAATTGTATGCTATACAATGTCCTTTTTAATTAAGTACAAATATTTTAAGGGGTGATTTAGTCCATCATTTTGATCAACTTTTCCCAATAAATGTTTATCGGAATACGCAATTTTTTTTTTGCAATTTTCATACAAACTATATCACGTGACTACTTCGATTTGTATGAGAACCTAAAATTTTTTTTTCGTATTTTGTATACATTTATTGGGAAAAGTTGTTCAAAATGATGGACTGAATCGCCCCTTAAAATATTTGTACTTGATTAAAAAGGACATTGTATAACTTAAACTAGGAAAATCATAGAAAATTTGAGTATTATTAAACAAGTGTACTTTTATCATTAATTTTAGACTTAAATAATTAAATGCTTTTCAGTACAAGCTCAAACACATTTACAAAAGTAAATTAACTTTTCTTAGTAAAAAATACTTAGTATACTGAACAATACAATATTTCAAATATTATAATTAGTAATTAAGCTATAAAGATATTTTTATAGATTCTTTCATATGACTTTCTATGTTTGCATTTTGACTTATAGGAGCTTTTTGACAAACTTCTAAATTCTCTTTTTGGATTAAATAAAAAATTTTTATACAATCTAGTCCAATTAAGAAATCGTAATCAAAATTTTCCTTATCTATTACAAAAATATCCATTTTTTTTTCAATATCAAAAATGGTTATGTCTAATGAGATTATACCTTTTGCTTTTTTGACGCCATTAATTGTTTTTAAATTTGTATTGCTTGAATAACTCAACTCTTTATTATTTATCTTTAATAACCTAGAATTTATTAATGATACATTTGAGCCGGAGTCATAGATTTCAAATACTTCAACTTTTTTATTTAATAATAGTTTTAACTTAATTAATGGCGGCACTATTAGTTTTTTGGCTCTTCATACTGTAGTTCACATTCTAACTCTGAATTGTTAATGAACTTTATTTGTTTCTGTTCTTTTTCATTATTTGTTTTTGTTCTGAACCAGCATGAGTCTTCAAAGTTGGTGATGCCGTTTTTGTAGAAAATGGAAACAAACTTAACAGGAAAAAGCTTGATGAATTGAGAATAGGACCCTACACAATCTTGGATAAAATATCAACTACAATTTACAAGATAAACACAGACCATAAGAAATCAGAGTCCAATTTTTACCATATCTCTAAACTGACTCCAGCCCCTGCTCTACTGGAAGCACACTATGAAGAGGATATATGATTAAACCTGTACCGTCTATTTTCTCTCTTAGGGGGGGAGATGTAAAGAAAAATTATACTTTTCTTAATTTAAATATTCCCGTGCGTCGGGTCGTTGGTGTGACACTTGTCATTGACAATCTTTGGGAACTGAGCTGTCAGCTGAGTGACAGGTATAACATTGTAAAGAGAAAAACGTGAATACTTATTTATTTAATTCCATTTAATAATAATATTTGGTGATCTTCGCGATCGACATTTCAATTAAAAACATTAAATGTCGTTTTATAAGATGTATTCTTCTGGTCAATCGATCAAAACACAATTGAGTTTCTTTGTTTTACAGAGAAACTCAATTGTGTTTTGATCGATTGACCAGAAGAATACATCTTATATATTATACACATTATAAATAAGTTAATGAAAAAATAAAAATACTCACCATCTATCTAAATATATATAACTCAAAGGTGACTGACTGACTGACATAGTGATCTATCAACGCACAGCCCAAACCACTGGACGGATCGGGCTGAAATTTGGCATGCTAAGAAAGGATTTTGATCAATTCTACCCCCAAGGGGATAAAATAGGGGATGAAAGTTTGTATGAAATTTTGACAATTTTAAACCGATCGGGCTGAGACTTTGCATTCATAAAGCTACTATGACGAAGGCATCCCCTAAGAAAGGATTTTGATAAATTATACCCCTACGCGAGCGAAGCCGCGGGCAAAAGCTAGTAGTAAATACACTTAAAAGATTTTAAATATCGGCTACATGAATATTATTCTGCTCGACTGTACTTTTTATCGGTTATTAGGTTGCTAATTTGCGTAGGAAACCCGCAAGTATGAAACGGCAGCTTTTTCGTAGCCTCCGTTATTTAGTCGGTTTGTAGGAGAATTGATGATATTTTCTTGATTTTTTAATAACTTTTATTCCATCTGAGATTTGAAGCCGAAATTTTCAGGCATGTTTTGTAACAAAATGAACACATATGTTCACGATAGTTTATCTATTTGTGTTTAGAGAGAACTGCGTATTCGATGGCCAAAGTCACACCACTTGGAATTCGATGAAATTCTTTTATATCTTCATATCTCGTAATGTTTGTTCATCCAAATTTGTACACGTTAGAAGGGTATATCATAAGTATATGAAACTGCTTTTTATTTGTTAGTAAATGTACTAGTTTACGAGTAAACCGGAATTTTCCGATTTTTTAAAATAATAAATTACTTCGATATTTGTTGATGTATCGGAATACTTATATTTAAACAAATTTGAACAACCTAAGACCTATAAACAGTATTTTTTTCAAAATTCTGCTACTTACAGTTTTCGAGATATGGAAAATTGCAAAACGTTACCCCAGCAAAATCTTGAATATCTCAAAAAGTATAAGATGAACAAATTTTGCTATCGGTATACATTTACAACCCATTAAGAGCTGTCTTTTCATATACTTGATTCTAGGCTAAACGCTTTTTTTGAAAAACATCTTGCTGGGGTAACGTTACTCCAGCAAAATCAGTTTTTCTCGAATAACTTCGAAAATACAACATGAACGAATTTTGCTATATTTGAACATGTTGAGGCTTACTATGAACCAAGTATCTGTAATACTCTCATTTCTCTAAGGCGCAACATTTTGCTGGGGTTACGCATTCCTAAACACTTACATTAGAGATACGAATGTCGTTGTAAACAGTTTCTATTTAGCTAAATAAACATAGTTTAAAATGATATAATTAATGATTATGGACTTAAGCCTAATAATAGATTTATAAATTCGGGTTTACTTTAGCAACATAGGAAATAAAATTAAAAACCTTTCTTTTCAGCTATCCATTGACGGTCAAGGACGTTAACATCCGTTAACGGTCAAGGAAGTTATATTTTGTCTTAAAAAAATATAGTTCCGAATAGTTATTGCAACAAAGTATTCTTCATGCTTTTACAAGCTACGCAATGGATATTAGGTTTTTGGTTTAAAAATCTTATTCCTATACCGTCTCATTATAAAACAAGGACTAACATCATTACTACGTTTAAACTATTATCCGCCCAAATGAAGTTTACATTGACAGATGATATATGTAGTGCCATTTTAGTACATGTGACCTTGTTTAGCGTATAATGGTTTGAACTAAGTATTAAATAAAGTTTGTATAATAAGACAGTTACAGTCTTATTATAAAACAAGGTTTATAGATAGATCGAGTTTTAAAGTCGATCTAAACTATGTAACAAGGAAAATCTTATTATAAAACAAAGTTTATGTTTTGTTCTGAGGACGATCCTCGGCCTAAAGATAAACCAGCTAGGAGGCTAGTTTAAGCTACGATTAACCTCAAAACCGTGACAGAAATCAAAACAAAACATAAAAATTATTGTGAAATTTTAGTAAATCCGAAATTTTACTTGATGGCTGATAATAAATTATTATTATATCCAGGAAATGTGTTAAAACTGCCATGATTATGATAAAAAAGTGTTTTATTGTTTTACAAGTTTCTATGACAAACACAATTTCAACACTTTTGTTCGTTTATTTCCATTCACAACATTTAAAACACGATTTTATATTTATAACACAATACAACACACATATAAAAACAATATTTGTTAAGATTATTTACAATTTACAAATGTAAACAAAATCATAGGTTAGGCTCCATGACAGTTTATTAAGACGAGTGTAGGGATGAAACGATACGAGTAAATACAAGTAACTACTCGATACTTTTCATTCGATACCAAGTACTTTTGGCATCGATACTTTAGAACTGAGTACCAAGTAGTATCATAAAGTAAGTACTTGTATCGGTACTCGGTGATCATGGTCACCGGTCACTCTTCACTCAACGACAGAAACTAAACAGTTTGTCTCTGTCTCTCCTACTTTAAACGGTATTATACTATTTCGCTCAGGCTTGATCACGTGACGTGGCAGGCCCTTGTTGAGCAAAGTGTTCAAGTCATTCACTCATAAATCTGTGCTGTGCGTGCGTGTGCTCGTTTGTTTGTTTTTGTTGCGATTGATTGAATTTAATTTGTAAAAAGTTAAAACAACATAAAATCAGTGATAATGGGACCACCAAGGTCTGAGGCGTGGCGATATTTTAATAAGAGAAATGAGAAAGTAGCCCAATGTAAAAAGTGTTTTAAAGACGTAGAATATTGTGGTAATACTTCCAATTTGCACAAACACCTGAAGACCCACCCTGACTATACTCCAACTACTAATGTAAAGATTTCAAAGTAAGTATTTTAAACCTTGTGAATTGTGTTTTTGTTGAAATATCTGACATACGTAATGCGTAGTGCGTTTCAAAATGCTATCCGAGTTAACCCGGGTAGCGATCCCGACCAAATACAGTAGGCTAATGAATGCCAGCAATTACTCCCGATCAGTGGCCTACTGTATTTGGCCGGATTCGCTACCCGGGTTACTCAGGTACCTACCTGCCATTTTGAAACGCACCAACTTGTAGTAGTGTCATACATAGTGTGGGGCGTTAGTCGATTCCTCTAAAGTATCGATAAGTTATAAATTTTTAATACCGACATATAAAATTAATTCGAATAAAACAAATATCACAGTTCAAAAATTTTTATTAAATATTATGTCATACATTTTAAGGAGAACACAAAAGGAAACAGACGTCGCAGTAGCAAGCACAAGTATGGCTCAAACTCGTGATATAGGCGTGGTTGAAGTCGCGACGACATCAT
Source organism: Acrobasis suavella (assembly GCA_943193695.1). Lineage (NCBI taxonomy): Eukaryota > Metazoa > Arthropoda > Insecta > Lepidoptera > Pyralidae > Acrobasis > Acrobasis suavella. Next base: position 10,179,009 of record OW971938.1, read on the forward strand.
CGTCCCAGGAATCGATGGATTGGGACCGAGGCAGTCAACAAACATTAAAAGTGGCCTTCGAAAAAATTGCTGCACAAAAAGGTTGGTAAATAAAATATATTATATTAACTAAATAAGAACATCAGGGAAAGGGAAGTATTATAAATATCCTTTATTGCTGATCTAAAATTACTGATTGCTTTTTTTTGTTCCAGAGGGAGGCGTAAAATACAACAACATAAATATGTGTATCTTATATTTTATATGTAAAGATATGCGGCCCTTCAATGTCGTTGAAGGAGAAGGGTTTCTTAAATTGATGAAGGAATTGGCGCCTTACTACAAAGTACCTTCATCGACGCATTTTAAGAAAATGCTCAGTGACAAATATGACGTCGTGAAGATGGAGTTTGCTAAAAGAATATCCAATGCAATCGAGGTGTGTATGACGCTTGACACATGGACCGAAACTATGAACGAGAAGAGCTTCTTGGGTGTAACTGTACATTTTTTGGAGAAAATTACTTTTACCAGCGCTAATATTGCCACAAGAGAACTGAAATCGAACCATACAGCGGAGTATATTGCAAATACATTTGCAGATATTCTTAACGAATGGGAAATTCCACGGACAAAAGTAACTTGTGCTATTACAGACAATGGCGCTAATATGGTTGCCGCAGTGAAAAGAACACTAGGTGAAAACAAACATTTGCCTTGTTTTGCACACACAATAAATTTAATCGTCGATTCCTCGCTGAATGATTCTACGACACAAGTTTATCTTATCATAAAAAAAGTCAGAGAATTAGTTAAATGGGTCAAAAACAGTGTCGTAAATTCAGATAAACTAAGAAAAATGCAGGTTGACAACGGGGTTTCTGAAGGATGCACGAAAAAGTTTATTCTGGACGTGAGGACTAGATGGAATTCTCAATATTATATGTTGGAAAGATTTTTAGATATGTCGAGAATGGCTTCACAACTTCTACTCGATGTAACAGATGGTCCTGAAATGGTGTCCGGCCATGAAATCGAAATTATAAAACAGATAATCCAGTTGTTAAAACCGTTTGAGTTTGTGACCAGGGAATCTTCAGGTCAGAATTATGTGACTTTATCAAAAATAATACCAATGGCAAGTTGCCTGACGTCACAGCTAAATACATTTGAGTCGCAAATACAATGTGTAACTCAGTTGAAGTCTAAGTTATTGGCCGAATTGAAAAAAAGATTTGCTCATATTGAATACAATACATTCGCAGCGCTGGGAACCATATTAGACCCGCGCTTCAAAAATCTACATTTTCAAGATCCGAGTGCGTGTGGCAGGATAATTCAAAAATTAAGAAACATTGTCAAGGAAGATTCTTCGACTTCCACTAGTGGATCAGAAGAGGAAACGCCTAGTGACGATTTCGATTTTTGGCTCCACCACAAAAAGCTAGCGGTTGGCCAAAGGCAACGTCGTGCTAACTCCAAAGCAGATGAGGTATCAGTTTATTTGAGTAATCCTGTATGCTCTTTAAAATCCAATCCATTGGAGGAATGGGAAGATAAAAAACAAGTTTTTCCAACACTATACAGACAAGCAAGACTGTATTTGCATGTAGTTGGTACCTCTGTACCATGCGAAAGGTTATTTTCTAAGGCTGGCGCAACAGTGACTGTTACCAGAAATCGATTAACCGGAAAACATCTGGAAAAATTATTGTTTCTAGGGAGCACATCCAAAACTGATTTCTTTTCATAATTTTTTTAATAAATACTCATGAGCATACCGCATACTCCTGTTCTTATTTGCTTCTATAATTTCGACGAAAATACTGAAAATACGCTCCGATACAAGTAGGTATCAATACTTTTCATGCGATACCGAGTAGGAATCGATACCTCATGACCGATACGGTATCGAGTAAAAGTATCGATACTTAGGTGGTATCGTTTCATCCCTTCGTCCCCACAGACTAAATATAGAATTACGTTGTCAAAGTTGTCAACTTAGCTTCGTTCCGTTTTTTTAATACTGTAATTACTTTATTATTCTTTAATAATTGTTATTTAATAATCAGAGCAATAAATAAGAGGTTATTGATAAAATTATGTACGTTGCATAGTTTTAAATTAATTTTATTTAAACTTATTTCGCTTTTAATTAAAATCTTTTCGACGAAAATATATTATTATGAAAAATGGAACGATTTTCCTACTTCCGGTCAGACTAAGTTGGATCTATCGTATTCTGTGTTTGGTTCAGGTTTTGTAATAAAAGAAAGTCTAAAGTAGATTTATCGCTTGTTACCGTACTAAACCCCGACTTAGATAATACGGGACTAAACCACGATTATGGCCTTTTTTATAATAAGACTGATAGTGTGTAATTAATTAAAAACAAGTGATGCCGGAACGGTTTGTTAGCGTTGCATAGAATTTCAATACCTAAAATATAATTTTTATATAACAATTTATATTTATTTAAAGACAACTATACAAATAATTTTATTGTATGGTCTAAATAATTGAATCTGATGTTTATTATCCAACTATCTAGCAATTCTTCTCGGCATATCTAATACAAATCAAAGCCAATAAGTAGGTAAACAGGCTTTGAATCCGAATATTTGCTTACATTACTAACAAACGAACATACACTAAATATACTTTAGAAATACACAATAAAATTAAATAAAATACGATTTTATTATATATCTTTTTAAATAATGCAATCTCATCTGAATTTTTAACCATTTAAATAAAATTTATTGTATTAATTATATTCTTAATTAAAACACAATAAAGCTATTTGATTCCAATCAACGCCGCTTTTTTGTGATTTAGTAACACATCAAAATACCTATCTAAACTTTTTCCGTCTTAAAACTCTGACTTACTTTATTAATTACTTGGTTTAAACCATTATCAGCCCAAAACAAGATGACCTGCCTGCCGCAATATCTCACCTTTTTTGTCACTGTCAACTTCATTTGGGTGAATAATGGCAAACTTTAATGAATTTTCAAAACTTAAAACCGACTTCACCCACAAACTACACAACCGATTTTGATAAAATTTTTAGACGTCCGACAGACAAGGTTCAAACAAAAAAAATCGGTCCAGGCGAATTTGAATAATCGGTGAACATTTATATAAAAAAAAAGTCACGAAGAATTGATAACTTTCTCCTTTTTTGGAAGTCGGTTAATTCGTTTGCGTTTCATAAGAGCGTTTAATATATACGCTGATACCCGCGACTTGGTTCGCGTGGACTTTATGACTCTAGCGTACCTGCATCAGGTGTTCGTGTTCCTGATCTTCGATTTGTATACCTCAACAAAAATGCTCATTAGGCTGAACTTTTGCTAAGGTGTCATTTTTATATCTCTTATAGTTTAGCTGGACCATTGTGGTTCTGCATCAAGTGTGCCATTTTCCAAAATCGTTTACACATATCCTATATGTTGCCCAGGCTTAACAGCTATATAACAAAAAAGATTCATTGGAATCCGTCCCTTATTTCCGAAGATTAGCGTGTACAAACAGATAAATAGACAAACAGACAGATTTTACTGTTTTATTATATGTATATAGATAGATATATGTATAGATAACCATTTCCATGCTGGTCTGGAAAAAAGAAAAAATTAAGAATGTAAAGTCAGGTACCAAGATACCTGACCAGGCCCTCCACTTATATTTATTTATTTACCAATTTATGTGCACGGAAAATTTATACAGAGAATACATCAAATAAAAGTTGTACAAAGGCACTACTTATCTCAAAAGAGATCTCTTCCAGTAGGCCTGTGAGAGGTGTTTATGTAAGAGGCATACAGGCGTGTTTATACATGAAATAAATATTATATCTTGGATTTTCTCTTTAAGTAATATCAACATGAAAATTTATATTACAATGGATTTTAATTAAGTATTTCTAACTAAATATATATTTTCAAGTTAATATTATTTTTAGTTTAAGAGAAAATTCAAGATATAAGTAGAGAGCCTGGTCAGGTATCTCGGTACATGACCGTACCAGCTGCTTCTCTTCCCGCGCAGATCGTAAAAGCCGATCGAGGGAATGGGCGAAAATGCGAATCACGTCAATAGGCGATGCGGCTAGCAACCCATCAGGAATTAAAATATTCCTTTTCCTACCTTCTCGTACACCCTGACGCTAAAAGTGGCTGCTTAGAACCGCAAGACCCAAAATGCTCTGTCTGCCCCTACAGACGTGAAGTACGTATGTAATAACTATTTAACACGGTTTTAGTCACGTATTGTAGTCGGAAAAGGCAGATAAGTTTCGATTATCATCAGGGCGAGTGTTAGGAGGAGCGACGACCCGACGGTTTCGCCGTCCTCAAGCCACCGTGTTGAATAGTTACTATGTAGTCTCACGTTAGTTTTAATAATTTTGTATGTATGTATATAACATGGATTAAGTATCGCTAAGTTTACAGGCTGAGGACTTTGAGTGCCAGTTTGGCGGCGGCGCGCTTCGCTTGGAACTTGTTGCCTCCGAAGCCGTACACGGTGATCTGACGGCCGTCCTTGGTGACGGTCACTGGGATCATCACGCGGGGGATCTCGGTGTCCGCCAAACGTGGAGCCCTGCAATTTCACAGTTTCAATTATTCAACAATTAAATTAAATATATACGGACAAATCACACAAATTGAGCTAGCCCCAAAGTAAGCTTAAGCTTGTGTTATGAGATACTAACCCAACGATACTATATTTTATGATAAATACATACCTATATAGATAAACACCCAAGACCTAGGACAATTTGAAAAAGGCCATTTTCCAACTTGCCCTCTCTGGGGATCGAACCCAAAACCTCCAGATTGGCGGTCTAGCGTGTCAGTCAAATATAGCTTACAACGATCCGCTTATAATGGATTGGCCATCCGGAAATAATGCAGGAGGATCATGGCGTCAAGGCCGCTGCTTTGACGCCACGATCCTCCGAAAAGATATCAGGCCGAAGACCAGTAGGTCGACCCAGATATCGTTGGAGCGATACGGTGCAGGCTGATATGCGGGAGATGGAAGTTGTCGGCTGGTAAGATATCGCTTAGAAAATTATGGCGCTCTATCGTCTCGGAGGTCAAGATCTACTTCGGATCGCTGAGCCATCGGAGTAAGTATAGCTTAGGGTTGGGCCACATCTGTCAGCATAAAACAGCACTTTCGCATGCTGCTATCCTTTTCTGTCGCTCAGAACCGTCATTTGCTAGAGCGAGAGACCACACGGTACGCTTCAGCATGGCCGGTGCTAAAGCTCTAGCTAATTACGATTCTGAGCGACAGAAGAATAGCAGCATGCGAAAGTGCCGTTCCGTGCCGACAGGTGTAGCCTAACCCTTTCGCTTCTTTTTTCTTAATCTTAGCCCGTTCCCGGTTGCGTCCTCAGCTGTGCTGCTTCGAAGCCCGAGGTGCACTTTCACCCTTTATCTTCTCCAAATATGCATGTCAATGGGTCACCTAAAGGCCCCGTGTCGACGACCCAAGCGAGTCTTGATCATTTGGCGAGTTAAATGATCGAGGCTCGCTTGGGTCGTCAACCTGATTATTTTTAAATGGGCGCTAATCTATCTTGTGGGGCCCAAAACCAAGTACTCTCTTGCCTCCCCTCTCCCTGCCGCCACGATTTACCCTGATCAAGGGCTAGCGCCGGCGTTTTGAAAATAGAGACGCAGCATCGAAACTGGTATTAGCGTCGTCTTACACAGAACAAGCAAAGTGTGGTGATTATGGGCAAATCCTCCCATTATTGGGAGAGGCCTTTAGTCCAGTATTAGACTAATATAGGTGTTGATACATTCTTAATATAGATTCTTTAAGCTTTTAAAAGCTTAGAATATACTGCCGTAGCTGCTTCTCTTCCCGCGGAGATCGTAAAAGCCGATCGAGAGAATGGGCAAGATCTAGATGTTCATAGACGATGCGGCTAGTAACCCATCACTATTTTGTTTGATTCCTTTTTCCATCTTGACACCCATTATTATGCTAAGCGTGGTCTTTGAGTCTTAAAGCCCTGGGCGCAGTCTATCCAGTCGGAGATAAAGACGTGATAATGCATCTGTAATATAGATTATAGACTCACTCAAAGTTGGGGCAGGCGTGGATCCTCTCGTACAGAGTCTTCACTGGCTGCTGAGGAATCCGTTTGGAGAACGCGTCGATCTCTTTGCACATAATACGGTAGACGACTTTCCATACAGTCTGTAGGTCGCCGCAGCAGTCCAGGTATATAGCCCCAACGAGCGACTCGAATATGTCACTCAGGACCTATGAAAATAAATAGATTTAGGAGTTCTGATATCATGATTATATATATATATATATATATATATATAGGTATGAATTGTTCAATATTTGTAGGATAGAATTATAACAAAAGGATTTACTTATATACTCCGTGTTTTTTTTTGTAAACAATGCAAATATAATGTTTAAGTTCAGTAGGTTAGACATTCATTAGGAATTAGAGAAAAATTTTACGAAAATAATTGTCAGAAAATGTTTTTCTTACGCGGTGTTATGTTCTTTGTGATTCTGAGTACATGATAGAGTGTAAAATAATCAAACCTAGTTTTGTATCATTCCGTTGCGAATAACATACCTATAGTTTCACACTCATTTAACTTTACTTAGAACTATTACGCATCATATAGTTTTACTAATGTTTTAAGTTGATAGAAAATAACAAACTATAGGGCTCCGTTTTGGTCATCGGAAACCCATTTTACAAACCTTTGGCACCTCCACATACTCGGCTATCCTGCAGTCTTCCTCGTCAATGAGATACAGCACGTCCTCTAACACCTCATGGTTCCTCTGTTCCTGGTGGTCCACGAACGTCATTATGGCTTTGCTAAGGTTCGGGTTCAGTTGTGAGCACATGTATCTAAAAAGGTCGGAGAAAAGGTTTTCATAAGTTATGCTATTTATTTATTTAAAACTTTATTTACCAACAATAAAAGGCGGACTTAATGCTAATAGCAATAGCTACCAGTCAACCTATGAACTGTACTATGTTAAAAGCTTTCAGATATATTTGTTTCTGTAGAAGGAAAAAAGTGAAGGAGAACATTGAAAGGAATTCTTTACAAGTCTCGCCTTCGTAGCATGGCACCGGCGACAGCGTTTATCGAGCGCTATCGTCTATCACTATCTCGCTCTAGTAATAAAATCTTTCAGAATATACATTTTAATATTATTTTGAGTTTAAGATAAAATTCAAGATAGAGGCCGCCCCAGGTAACTTGTTGGCTGACTGTACTAGTCCGTCGCGCGATATAACTTAATCTGAGTTTATCCACGGTGTCATGCTAAGGGGCCTGCATTTAAGGTCATCGGAACTGCACATCGGAAAGCACGTCGAACCTTTGGGTTATTTTGTTCTTACGATACTAATGATAAATCGGCACTGTTTTTAAATTAACAAGTATGTAAACGAAGTAAATATTGCACTACTTGATCGCACACTAATTAGTGAGAAAATAAGTAAGGCCTGTCACCTGTACATCTCTCGGTCCATTTGAGAATGTATTTGTAGCACAAGATGTGTGTGCTGAGTCTTTTAATCGTTTCCTTCGACCTCCACAGGAAGAGATGAAGTCCTATTCTAGGCCGAAAGCCACAGGGCCGAGAATATCTGAAAAAAATCCAGGTGACTTACTTGTGAAGACCTAGTTTGACGACGTAGGACGCAAACGTGACGTTGTTCACCAAAGCCGATCGTAGGTCGGTCAATTCTCCAGGCTTCAGGTTTTCGCTATTCTCGAAAATATGAGAGGTTATCAGGAAATCGAGGATGGCATCGCCAAGGAACTCGAGACGCTCGTACGAACGAGTCAGCCGGTTGCGAATGTATGATGGATGTGACAAGGCCTGTAAGATATAGTATTTGATTCTTTTATTATGTAATAATATAAGTTATTTTTAAATAAGCCTTTCAAATCTGGTGGAAGTAACAGAAAATGGATGCAAAACTGCTAAGTGACGTCACTGTCATTAGGGTCTCGTGCGTACGAAAAAGATGACGAGATGACCGAAATCGCTCCATCTTTTCTTTATACCAATATTTGAAATGCAAATTGCAGCTTTTTTAAATAACCAACTTTCTTACTGTTTTTTCTTTTCAGTGTTATTTGTTGTTCCGTATAAAATTTTGTCCAACAACAAACACAGTCACATACGCTTTTGTAGTTACATCTTATATCAGGAACTTAATGTTTCATTAGAAATGAAGCATAAAGACATTTTAACTACCATGCTCGTATTTGAAAAAAAGAACAAAGTTGAAATAAGTTGCATATTTAGTTAGAACAATAGACTAAACAAGGAAGGTCTAAACCTACCTCAAGTAAAAAGGACGTATCTTTAAATTTGTATTCCAGTATTCGGTCGATGTCTTGCGTGCAGTTGTTCAGCAGGAAATTAATATCGCTCGTCGTAGCCTTTCCTTCCTTTAGCACCGTGGGCACTGCTTTGTTTAAAAACTCTACGAAATTATCCTGGAAAATAATGTAGGGAAAAATGTATCAACTTTAAAAATATAAAATTAAACTAGGTAGGTAGAAATGCGGGCTTATCATAAAAGCGATTTATTTCAATCAACCTTTGGGTAAATAGTGATTTGAGTAAATGTTACTTATAAGTATTTTGATTGTGGTAAGAGAAAACTGTTTCATGAAGATTAACTAAATCCATTAGCTTCGCTTCAAATGCAAATAAATTTTAATAAAGTTTTTAAAGAGGCTTGAAATGATAACTTGTCTTGATTTTGACTGAATACTAAATATAAAAAGTTCTTATCCTTTAGATGACTTACTACTTAGTTTCAAATTTTTATGAAAAAACAATTAAAACCTGTTTCGTTTTAATAACTACTACTCGTAAAGTACTTATATGATCAAATCGAAGTTTCTATTTTTAAGCGACGTCAATATGTTTTTTTATGTTGTTTTTTTCCTCAATCACTTCTCCGTTTTTAAGATTTTTTTTTCATTTGATAGTGTATATATTTCCCATTGTAAGTTAGTCCCATTTTGGTCCCACTAGGTGAAGATTTGATGATGAAATTCTCAAGAAATTAAGGGAACTCCTCAAATATTCTTAGCACACATATATTTATGTTTTGTCAATGAATCAAACATTTGCATTAAGAAAGTCGCTTTTTTGTTTAATATTATAATAAAAGTAAAAAAAGTCTGCAAGTGTGTTTTTTTTCCTCAAACTATGACCCTACGTGTATTATATTGGTATGCTTGTAAGTTTATGTGGGTACTCAAATAATAAATCAGTGTTAAACTCTCGTGGTTTCACTACATGATGACAGAAGTGGGATAGGATAGCGGTGGGACGAACACTCGATATTTGCAAGTATAGGTAGTCTTCTCAAGTGTAGGTTTTTAAGACTACACTTTTTTTAACTTTATTATCGCAAATGCGTGAGCCATTTAAGTTGTTTTTTCATTATTCTAGCTTACAAAGTCTAACTGCAGCGCAATAGCTTTCCTTTCATTTCTACGAAGTATCTCGATCTATTGATGATTGAATAGAAGCAAATCAATAAATGTTTTTAATAAAATGTTGCTAAGTCTCCTCAAATATATAAACTTATATAACATTACATTTTACGGCTTTATATTTTGTTTTGTATATGTAAGGCAAAGTATTTTTAACATTATAAAAGTAAACAATACAATGTGGAAGGGACATACCCGTAATAAATCAAACCTTGGGCTGTACAAGATCACTATAGTATAATCAAATATAAAAAAAACAGACAAACGCAAAAAAAAATTCAACATTCCCATACAAATTGCCCTGCAATTGTTATTTAAATTTAATTATACTATAGTGATCTTAGTATAGCCCGTGGTTCGCTTTATTACGGACATGTTCCTTCCACGTTGTATACATATAAACCCTCCTCTTTAATAACTCTATTTATTGATGAAAACGGCATATAAATCCGTTGCGTATTTCAATAGATCTAAGCGCACCTACATACAGAGGGACAGCCGGCAGGACGCGACTTTGTTTTATACTATGTATTGAAGTTCAGTAGCAATAACAACGAGGTTACACGTGCTGGTTTGTGTCACTCACCTCGGAAACCAGCCAGTGCACTCACACAGTTCTATTTACCCCGTTCTTAAATTTTACATGAAATATGTATATAAAAACTGTTATTATAAAGGCATTTGAATACTGTCACAGTTTTATATAAAAAAAAGGAAAACTAAATGAATTTTTGAACGAAAATAGCAAATACTTAAAGCTCAGTTCAGACAAACATAAATATCGTTTAGAATGGGAAATAAATGATTATCAAAAATTGGAAAACCGACAATATAAAGGGTACATTTCTTTCTAAGCTTTCATATTTAGATATATGTTCCTTTTTTGTTTCGTATCATGGATTGCATTCTCCCATAAAATAGTTTTAGTATGCATTATATATGTTACTTTGCAAGATAAAGTGTAAAATATTACCTGTGGAGGTAAAACTCTAAACCACTCCAAAAGTTTGACGGCGGCCAGGATGCCGTCACTTAGCAGATACGTTCCGACGAGTGCTTCCACACAGTCTGCCACAGACTAGAAATAAAACAAATATCATAGGTATTTCTATCAGGTTGTTTCATCTCCAATGCCGCCTTGAGAAAAAAAAGCAGAATTTACCAACGGTTTCTCCTGCCACGCAGATCATATAAGCCGATCGAGGAATCAGGTGAAAATTTCGAGGAACCGTGTTAGGCAACGTGGCAACAACCCATCTCTATTTCGATTTCAAAAGTCAAAACACGTTTTTCTTTCTATAGATAGGTACCACTTCGCTCTTTTAACTACACGCCAAAAATCACGCTGAAAGTAACGTTAGGATCTTATGGCCCTGGGCTTGCGCCGAGAGGAATAAAGTCGTATGTATGTAAAGATTACATTACAGAAAGCAGCTGGAGGCTTATGGAGAAGAAAAACAAGGAACAAAATACTATGGGGCAGGCCTTTGACAAGGTGCAAATTGACGACCAGCAACAGCAGTCACAACAGGAAAGAAGAGGGCGTCACCAAGAAATTGTGTAAGATGCAGTAATTATATAAAGGTAGGTTACCTTATCTGACACAGCCTGCGCACGCACATAACACTGCATCGAGTTCTGCACGTATCCTATTGGTTCGCTCTCGGCTACTCCGTCATAATTCTTATGTCTAAAGTCCACCGCCGCTAAGCTTTTCTCAGTGATCTCGCCGGAGAGAACCTCTTCCGGGGAGAATTGCATGCCGATAAGGAAAGTAGGTCGGATCTGTTAAAGGAAAAAAACGTTAAAAATATCTGTAATTAAAGACAGAAGCTATACAAATCTATTTATATTGGGTTTTGATAGGCATTCAAAATGTACTGCTAGAACTAAATGTAGATAATGAAATATGAAATGGTAACAAAAACTTGAAGCGGGACTTAACTCGCGACCTGGTCTTTATACGACCATGCTCTTCAACTGACCTATCACGTGTTCAACCCCGCACGTCGAATTCCACTACCTCTACCATATCCTATTCCTTTTAACACACATTAGGCTTTCTTCCCCTAATAGCTATCGCTACCTATCCGCTAAATTGAGGTATCTGACCATGTTACAATGAAGTTAAAAATAAATTTAATGTTTAAGTAGGTACGTAAGTTCGAAATACATATATTTATTGGGTAATTGGATCTTGAATGCCTAAAAAACTTCGGACATGGGTTAAATCAGTTACCTACCATACTAGCTAAAGAATAGATACAAGAGCTGTGCAATGCGTAAAATATCAACGCATTGTGATTGTAGGTACACAATTACGCATGAGTTATAGTGACAAAGATGGGAAAAAGTGATACCACACGTTCGTTCCTATTCTTCGATTATAAATGCGTACTAAATATTAAATATCAGTAAAATGACGACTTTCGCATGTCTTTTTTATGTTGGTCGAATTGAGTAACTGTGTCTTCCCAATGAGAATTGACATCAGGCGACGACGGCCGTCCGTAAACCACAGTCAAATCATTTTAATGGTGGTGGGTGTAAGACCATTTATCTTCGGAGATCCTTGGAGATGAAAAATCCGATACAGTCTTAGGGTTGGGCTACATCTGGCATAGCTAGAACGAGAAACGGCGATGGAACGCCACGGAACCAGCTGATGCGTTCCGTCGCTCTCTCTCGCTCTAGCAAATGACGGTTCTGAGCGACAGAAAAGGATAGCAGTATACGAAATTTCCGTTCCGTGCTAATAGATGTGTCCCGTGTAGATCCCTTGCTCTAAACCCGGCCGTTACTCTAGTTTCAGTTTCATTTATTCATAGCTTACATGCACATAACAATGGATAAGAAAACTTCAAAAGCGAAACGACATATCATGTAAGGACCAACAGCTACTACCCACGTTGCAGTGTCAAGCAACAGTGAGCGCTTAAAATGATGATGTAGTCTAATTTGCTTTTTTTTTCCCTGTAGGGGTTTTTGCCTCTAACAGGGGATTTTTAAAGTCTCGCGATTTGATACGAGACTCTAGTCTCAGTCTAATTTGGTTAAACATTGTAATAGTATCGGGCGGCTGTACTGTCATTTCATAGGGTAACGGACCTTGAGCTTCGAAGCAGCATTGCTAAGATAAACAGGAGTAATGATTCAACGCATAACAAACGCATAATGCCTGGGTACAACACGGTTTTAGCGTGTACATCTATAGACAGACAAAAAAATAAAATCTTTTTATTGTTCTGTCACTCAATCCTGGATGATTTTGGATAAGAAAACTTTGCACACATAAAGATGGACAAAAAAATAATAAAGAATCTGTTAAGTGGTCTTTAACTCTTTTTCCTATTATCCACACGTATTTTTTTGGAAAATTATTATAATGTACAGATACGCGGTTTCTATGATCTATCTTAAGACGTACCTACTTACACAGTAATTTGCAATAAGATAGGCCACATGATTTTTAAATTACATTCCTACAAGAATGTCTATCTAAAATGTAACTTTGAATGGGGATGTTTGAGTGTTTGTTACACAATCTTGACAAAGCCACTAACTAAACCAATTTGGACGAAACATGGTACGCAAGAAGATTTGATCATCGTTACTTAACACATAAATACTAACTTTGTTTCACTTAAGACTTAGGTGAAACAATGTTAGTACTTATTTAGGACTTGTGTTTAGGTTCTAAGACATAAGATGTGCTATGCACAATCGAATTGATTTTTATGTAAAAATATATTTAAATATAAGTACCTAAACTGAATAGATTTATTTATTGATATTAAACTACCCTAAATATTCACTTATTTAACTGTAATAATATTAAGAGTACTTATAAATTTATTTCATTTTTTTAGTTGTCAATAAATCTTGTGTACTTACTTATATTTATTTATATATTTGCGATTTTAATACCATTGTTGAAAGAAAATCGTTTGCTTAAAGCTAAGTTTTGTCTCGCTTCCTACGTGCTAACAAAAGTTGTGCAATTGTATATAAAACTATAATCTCTATCTCTCACTCCACGGTCACTCAAATAAAAATATAAACCGATAATATGTACTTAGTTAAGTATTATATCATATCATATAAAACAGATAGTAGCCATGAAAGGGACAAAAATACTTGAAAAGCATCACCCTCTTTCGGATAGAAAATACAAAGCGTGGTGTAAATGCGCCTTTATACTCCTTTTATGGCTAGATAGGGAATTTTAAGCAATGTCGAGGCCGTCTTATGACCCGCACGCGCAAGGAAACCAACAGTACGATTTCGGCTTGTAAGTTCAGTGAATGTGGTTGGCTCAGTGAAGCGCCATGTGCTGACGTTTCCGCGTTACCTCCGATAATATTAATCACGACGACTACACCGCGATCTGTATAATATAAATTAGTAAATTTGGATTATTACTCATTAATAAGGTAATTTTGTGATGTTTATGTATTTATAGATGTGCCCGCGTGATTATGATTCGTTAATTTATATCCGATTAAATAACTCAATCGTTACATTATCTGTAAAAATATTTAGTTGCCACTTAAAATTGTGTATAATAAAGAAACACATGTGTTTCTAATTCAAATGCCAACACAATACATATTTAAAGCCGAAAAACCTAAGCAAATACGCCTAGATATTTAAATGGGTGTATTTGCAAAAAAAAAAAATAGAAATATTTTCAATAGAACTTTATAAAATGTTAATCGATTAGTTACGTCATAATTTTATCTACTACTTTATTTAAATGATTAAGATAAAAAGGACTGACGATGTTTATTACAGCCAAGTTTTAGATAAAAAAAGTGAAAATACCTTCAAAACAAAATGATTGAACATATTTTATTTTAGAACAAGATCTAACTAAAACCTTTATTCTTGATCAGCAATAAAGAAATAAAGAAAAAATGAATTGGTATAAGCTGTCAGTATTTCCTTTTTACGAGTATGGCCTATATGTATCTTTTAAGTATGGCCTGTGTTGCCGGTAGTATGTAATACTAATATTAATTATGTGCCGGTAGTATGAGTATCACATATTTTTTTCTATTATTTCACATAATTATAATATTAAAACGTGGAAGCAAGTTTGATCATGCTTTAAGTTAAAACGAAGCAATGAATCTAAGTGATTTGTTTCCCGAGGGATGCGCGGGAACGAACTCGCGAGCAAAAGACTCATAAATCGTCGAATAAATGAAGGCATCAGCCTACCTTGACCTAATATCACAATCAGACACAGTTGTTCACGAGTATAATGACCGAATTATAATGAATAAAAAATGTGTACAAATGAAAGTAAAAAAAAAGAGAAAGTAAAACGAATCTGGTATTGCTTGGTTTTGTATAGTAAGGCGAAAGATATTTTTGTCCCATTTAAAGTGTGATTGTAGAATGTCCGATAACAGTACTCAATCAACAACATAGCAAACACTGTTATGCAACTTAGTAACTCGTCTTAAAACTAATGATTACCATTTTTCCCACGTACTAAAAACCGCTAAACGTTTTAATTGAGACTTTTAAAATAATTATGACCTACTTATTAAAAAATGTAGGTAGTCCACTTTCAATGGTATTTACGAGTCATTTATTAATAGAACCACTTTATGTTTTAGTGTATTATATGATTAACGCATGGATATTATTATGATTTGTCACAAAATGTGCTGTTTCTGCAAAGTATGGCATTAATAGTTGAAATTGACAAATAAAATAAAAACTGGAAAAGTATTATTGAAATTTAGCAAAAAATATTTAATTACAATGAACAGTTACATCTTACATTTTTAACACCAGTGTTTCTTTGAGTTGATATCCTTTTTTATTTACTTTTGACCCTATTTACGCAAATATATACTTATTCAAATAATATATTCATAATATTAGCTAAAGGAAGTCAAGATTCTATTGGTTTCCTTAGCGAATGCGGAAGTGACCTACATCCGGTGATAACAAGCGATCACAATGAAGGATTTCCAAAAAATAGTCGATGAGCTGCGCACGCGGTTATTTTCATTGACAACATTAGTATTCTTAAGTACTTACTTATCGTTTTTTACCGTGTGGGTAAATATTTTTTTTTAAAGAAGTTAAAGAATAGAAAAAGCTCAGAATGTTCCAGCTTCTACTCCTCCCGCGCAGATTGTAAAAGGCGATGTCTGTCTACCCCGATGAAGATAATGACATGATAACGATAGATATGATGATGGCAGAAATTCATAATTTTTGAAAAATATCAAAACGCAAATGCAAAAAATAGTAATAGTTTAAATTTCCTATGGATAGTTTCACGTCTTATTTCTTTTTTATTAAGCAGCTCGTAGTCGTCTATGGGAGATCCAAATGTTATCTATAAAATTTATAAAGAATGTGTTTCCAAACAAATAAATTTTGAAGATATATATGTAGGTCATATCATGCTATAAATTGGATGTCCAACTTCTATGAAATTAAAAAAAAATCTGTTTCCAATTATTGTACCTCCTCTCAATGTGAAACGAGCGTTATAAATAAGCATAGGCAGGTGTTCATAATAAAAAATAAATAACATATTTCCAGACATTTACACACATTACTACTAAACACTAATCACATCTGTATACCTTCTGATTTTATTTATTTATTTAATTTTGTGATTAAACCTTATTTTCAGATGTACAAAATATTGTCATCGTTGGTAGCGGTGGCCGCTATAGGCTCAGGGCTGGTCATCATGTACATAGTCCACCAAGTGCCCGAGAAGCCGGAGTATGACCTGCAGAGGTGGTGGGGAATCGGCCAGAAGCCACGTGAAGAGGACACTGGCGTCAGAACTTTCAACGTTGACTTTAACGATACAGTAAGCATGTTTGTTTAGAATACTTTCCACAAAAAAAATTGGCAAAATAATATAAAAAAATTGTCAACCCTTACCAAAGATCCGTTTGTTTTTGTTTTTTATGTGTAAGTGGCCAACATTGGCGTCAGATTTTTCAAGCTGCCTAAAGGCATCTCACAGCTTGACGACTGCCATACAATGATGACAGCCGGGACCAACGGCTTTACGTGCCATCTGAAGCACGGAGGATTCGAGAAATTTTTATATGCTACTTATTGTCACCCATCCAAGTGCGGATAACGCTCGGTTAGCCCAGTCATTTCAGCGTTTTACCTCGGAATGAGAGAGTAGCTGAAACCTCGTGTACACTTTTCTTTTGGCGTTCTAAAAGTTGTGTTAAAAGTGTCATAAAATATCGTGTCTGCGTCGTTACCTATCAGGAGTTAAAAGGTCAAAGGTCACAAAAATGGTTATGTTGGCTTTTTCGCGATTATCTTTGTTCTAAAATCCAATTAGTTACGCGCTACGAATAATAATTGAGCGTATGAAAAAATGTTAAGAGCATAAATTGATGCAAATTTTACGATCCACAATTGTAATATTAAGTGTTGACATCGTTAGAGCAATATAAATCGAGATAATCGCAAAAACCGATTTTTGTGATCTTTTGACAAACTTTTAGAACGCCAAAAGGAAGGTTATTACGAGTTTCCAGCTTATTATCTCACATTCCGAAGTTGACCCATATTTTGTTGCTGTGACAGGTTTCGCTCAACTTGCTAGTAATGCGTGCTACCGCCCGGCCACCGAGCTCCTCAAAAGCAAAAGATCTGTTGATTCCGTCGTTGTATGGGAATCTTATTTTTTTTCGAAGTTCGCAATATTTTTCTCACGCGATGTTCTTGATTAATATCATGAGAACTTGTTAAAAAAATTACTTACTGAAAATTTAAACCTGTATTTAATAGCACCATCATAATAAAGACGTGCTTATGTCAGATAATCTCTTAATCATTTCTCAATAAGTAAAAGATTCAAAAACTCTGGTTTCTTTTTTTTATCACGGTTAAAGGGAACAATCTCGATTAAATCACCTTTCAAACAAAAAAAAAAAAAACCTTATTCAGTACCTCGGACATACAGCTATACAAGTTAAACTTACTCGTACAACACCAGACAATACCTTCAAGCTAAAATAGGTGCATACAAATTTACTTCTATTTAGTTACTAGGATAGTAGTGTGCATAGATCCAGCCGTGAGGCCATGTCAGGGCTTTTAGGTATTTCATGGTTTTAGATTTTTGTTTGTTTGGAAGTGAGACTTTATGATGTTAATAAAGTGTACCTTGTTGTTAAAAATAAACAGGTTAACGAAAAATATATAACTTGATAAGTTTCTAAATGATATTTGATAAAGCTAGGAAAAAATAAAAATCCGGAGCAGGGACACTGGGTCCGCGTGTTATGGTAAAATACTGTACTCAGTATTTTACCATAACACGCGGACCCAGTGTCCCTGCTCCGGATTTTTATTTTTTCTTAGCTTTATCAAATATGCATAGATCTGTATTATAAAACTGATATCGGTAGGGGTAACGAGCCCGAGTAACATACGCTTGTAGACACTATACTCGAAAAATATGTTTGTATATAATCGTACGTTGAATAATTCGGCACTGCAGATATGCTGATTTGCTATCGGTCATTGTGCCAATTCCGAAAGGTTTTTTGATTTGCATAACAAAGATTCAACAAGTACCTTAACATTTCTAAATGACAAGGCCAAAGTTAATAACACACGTGGTGTGTTAATGCTGAAAAGATTACCCACTTCGTTTACTCGCAAAATTTTAAATATATAGGGACAATATATACGGACAATTTAGGTGCACTGATTTAGCTAGCCCCAAAGTAAGATCGAGACTTGTATTAGGGGAAACTAACTCAACGATACTATATTTTATAACAAATACATATATAGATAAACACCCAAGATCCAGGACAAATTGAAAAAGGCTATTTTCCAACTTGCCCCTTACCGATTAACAATAGAAAAAACTGATCAGAATCCGTTATACGACATAATTTATTTGTATTATTTCTGAGTGAATTATTCAGTACACGTGTAATACTAATTTATTAATGTACACAAAGGAATTTTCATATCATATTTGAAGAAGCAAAAAGTTGGTTCAACTTCCCATGACACGTACGCATAATAACCAGCATCGACAAAAAATTGACGTGTCTACTGGAAACACAAAGGAGCTCAAGATAAATTGCCTTAACTGTACACTCAATTTCGAAATAAAATCAAACGGGGAAAGAAGTTAATGTTATGTTATGTAATGCCATATTTACAGATGATCCATGACCTAAAGCAGAGGTTACGCAATCGACGACCATTCACAAAGCCTTTGGAAGGCATTCAGTCTGAATATGGAATGAACACAGTGTACTTGGACACCGTTATAAAGTACTGGCTGGAGCGATATGACTTCAAACGAAGAGCAAAGCTTCTGAACAGGTACATAACTACAGATATTTTCCCAGTGCCCAATTTTTTCAGCAATGACCACGCTGGGAAAATCATAACAGGCAAATTAATTCCTCCTACTTTCAAGAACGCAATCTAGTGATAAGTAGCGCTATCTATTATTTGCTAGGTAAACTAAAACACCTCGACTTTTAAGCGTAAAGCATCCCGTATAATAACTTTTAAACGGCTCAACCGATTTTCATCAAACAGATATATAAGGAAATTACTGCAAGACAACTTGCTTTCCCGTAAGAAAAAAACCGCATCGAAATCGGTCTATCTGTTCAAGAGCTACGACGCCACAGACTGACAGATAGACATACAGACAGACATTAAAGTTTTAAGTTATAACACCCCTCTTTTTTGTCAGGGGTTAAAAATCATTACTAATTTCGAACTCCCATACTAACCAACTTTTTGCTTGCGCATTGGAAATAAATAAGCGCAAGCAATAGGTGCTTTTTAAAAAAAGGAATGTGAAAGTATGTCAGAGAAGCTAAGGAGCTCAGTGGCCCGGCAGGAGTGCGCATTACTAGCGCTTTCGCAAGTAAAGCGACACCGGGCGTGGTCCGAAAATGGATGACCACAACTCAAGTGGCATAAAATTTTCTCGAGCTCCTTGTTTCGGAAGGCACGTATAAGCCGTTGGTCCTGACTGTCATCATTGTAAAGTCGTCAAGCTATGTCAGATGCCTTTAGGCAGCCTTAAAAATCTGACACCAGTGTTGGCCACTTAAACACACGAAAAACAACAACAAGGTAAGAGAAAAAGTTTGACTTTGGCCTAGAATGGGACCACTCCATCTCTTCCTGTGTATGTCGCAAGACTAAAGGACTAAGCACAAACATTTCGTGCTTCAACCATTCCCAAGAAAGGTGTACGTCGGGCGCCGGCCAGTTGTTACTTTTCGCACAGATGCTATATATTGTGGTTCATGTTAGCGCTCGATAAACGCCGGTACCATCTACGGCGGGGGCTGGCTACGGAGTTTTGCGGTAACTATGCGTTCCATTGTCTTTAACAATCCTGTCATTAACAATACAAAAAATATATATGTTTAAAATGAGACAAGCGTTGTAACAAGAAGATTCAATCTCACCACACTCTCTCTTGTCTATGTGTGCGAATAGAGAATATAACGAGAAAATGCAATTAATTCCAAACAGGTTCCCTCACTACAAGACGAGAATACAAGGCCTGGACTTGCATTTCATCTGGGCGAAACCCAAGACAAAGGATTCGAAGACGAATGTCCTACCCCTTCTCATGCTGCACGGGTGGCCTAGTTCGTCCAAGGAGTTCGACAAAGTTATACCCATGTTGACGACGCCTCGAGAAGGATTCGACTTCGTATTCGAAGTTGTCGCCGCGGATCTGCCAGGATTCGGATTTTCAGAGGTGAGAAGATCTAATGTTAAATTAATTAATATTTTGCGGATTTTTTAAAAATAAGGGTGAATTAATTTGGTAAAATTTGTGTGAGTAGAGGCTATAGTAATAATTAAGTATCTAAGTGTGGCATGGGTATTCTATACTACAACTATATGTTCAACAATTTAATATAAGTAGGTAGGTACTTATATTCTGTACTACAACAAAAAGAAACTGCTATATTTTCAATGATTTAATATGAGTAGGTAGGTACTTCTATTCTGTACTACATAAAAAAAATTCTTCTTCGAAAACTACCAACCTGTCACTGACACTGATTTATTTAAGGTGTTCAAAGAAGACGAAGATGAAATTCAATACAGGATAATGCATAATTCAATCAATTTGAATGTTTGCATTTATCATTGAATTGGATTGGACGTTACCGATACCATCCCTCTTTTACAATTGATGGCTTCGTTACCTTGTGTATAATTTGATTTTGATCACTGGATGTTCGCTTACACGTGCTAATCGAAAAATGTTAAGTCATGCAAAAACCGTATGAAATATTCAACATTGGGTCCAGCCTACCGACCAGCTACCTATTTCAATGACTCAGTCAGTTTTACACGTGCCGTTTTTTGTGGGCCCATTCGAGATCATAACTGTTAGACGTCAGTCTTCATAACCATTTTGTTACGTTACAAATGCTGTATAGAAAGAGGTGCTTGGTTAAAACGGGGCTAACCTTTTATTATCAACAGAAAGAACATTTTGATTCCTTTTTTAGGGCTCCGTAGTAAACAACCCTTATAGTTTTGCCATATCTACCTGTCTGTCTGGCCGTCCGCGGTTTTACTCAGCGACTATAAGTACTAGAAAGTTGTGATTTGGCATGGATATGTATATTAATTATGTGGAAAAAGTGGTAAAATAAAATAATGAATTTTTTTAAGTTTAGCTCCCATACAAGTGAAGTGAAAAGCCAATTTTTTTTCGGATAACTAAGCCATGTGGGCTATCGTTGAATAGGTCTTTCAAAAATATTGAGCTTGTTAACACGGTTTTTCAATTGAGGGATCCGTTTTTGAAATATTTGGTTTTAAAGTGAACATTTTTGTAAGAGTCAAGTGTCCCTCCCATCTATCTGCTAAACGGTTATATATGGACACGTGAAAAAATTCACAGCTAAAGTATACATAACGAACTTTAAAGGAAAACTATCAGAGCTAAGTAGAGTTTACAAATTAAGAAGTTATAGGCGATCACCTTATAAAATGTACTCGGAAAAGGAAAATTTCGTACAAATTCAATAGAAAATTAGTTTTTAGACGATTTTGGTGGCGTGAACTCAAAGTTGGCATTCGTTACTACGGTACTCAACACGCACTTGGCCAATTATTTAATTTTAACGCCCACCATTACGCTAAGCGTGGCCTTTGGGTCTTACGGCCCCGGGTTCTATCTACCCCGTCAGAGATAAAGACTTTATCAGTATAAGAACATGGCAGGCACTAACATTATGCCTACAATGGCGGGAGGGGGTCATGCATGTGGTTAGGATAGTGAGGGAAGGGTGGTGCAAGTGCCCTAACTCCACTTGCTTTCCCTGGGCACTTGCACTCCCTGCTTTGTTGTCATTTATTCTAGTCAGACGTCATGGCGTCCTTGGTCTATTAGTATATTCACGGCTCTACATCAGAACATCACGGAAATATTATCAAAAAAAATAAAAGGCGTGATTTTGCATACATGAATGAGTAAATATTATTATTTATTATATAATATTATTATCTGGGTGTTGTGTTTTACACTTGTTTGACATTATGTCATACATACATGTGCGGCAAGAGGAATAATGTAAGTAATTGATCTACATGACCGTGGTTCTCGTCTTTTTGCTCATGGACAAATCACATGTGTTACAAATTTCGATATCCCAAATTAAACTTGCAAGAATTGATTTCCGACATACAGATAGATAGACAAACAGACAGACAGCCAGAGCTCAGGACAGTTTAAACTAAATGAAAGTTTGAAAAAAAAAAGAAAAATGATAAAATAGGTATGAAACGATTATAGATTAACATGGACGTAGGCATAGGTATGACGTTTGACTTCGTCCGGCATTTTTCATACCATACCGATATCAGAAGCGAACCAAAATGGATGCCAACTGAATTTGTTTAATGAAGGTTGTTATCGCTGATGTCAGCTACTAAAATATTTAAAAGCCATAGAAATAGGGATATATCGATTAAGAACTTAATGTACCTTGCAGGTTATT
Source organism: Acrobasis suavella (assembly GCA_943193695.1). Taxonomy (NCBI): domain Eukaryota; kingdom Metazoa; phylum Arthropoda; class Insecta; order Lepidoptera; family Pyralidae; genus Acrobasis; species Acrobasis suavella. The sequence continues at coordinate 10,201,558 of OW971938.1, forward strand.
TTCAATCTATAAAAATAGTTATTATAAAAACCTTAATTGTAAGGAGATCTAGAACCGGAGAGCATGCATGAAAAGAGTAATGAGTGTTAACGAAGCAAAAGAGATTTGCAAAGATCGTAGCAAGTGAAGATTCATACCCTGCTATTCAAAAAACATATCAAAAGTTTGCTAAACCTATTTAAGTAAAAATATGTCCTTATCTTTCTCTTTAATAGCACATGTAAAAAAGAAATTGCCAGATTTGAAATCCTTAACAAAAGCACAGGCCGCACACTATCTAAATTGGCCACGGAAATTGGCCGCACACGTATATAAAAAGTTAGATGAGAATGATGATACTTAAATGCTACTGTAATCTTTTTATTTAAGGGCACAAACAAGCCGGGTCTCAACACCATACAAATCGGTATAATTATGAGGAACCTGATGAAGCGGCTAGGTTTCGATAAGTTCTACATTCAAGCAGGAGACTGGGGCTCACAGTGCGCCACACATATGGCTACGTTGTTCCCGGACGACATTTTAGGGTAAATAATTTATTTTATTACCTTTATAGGTACCAACCAGTAGGTATCAGCCCCCGTGGCATGGTACCTGCGACAGCGTTTATCGAGCGCTATCATATTAAACATATTTTTAATCTCCGACTTAAAAAGAGGGGTGTTATAAGTTTGACGCCATTGTAGGTCTGTCTGTCTGTTTATCTGGGACATTGAAATCGGTCGATCGAGAGCTACGGCTGTCCAACGGATCGACCGATTTTATGCGGTTTTACGTAAAAACAATTTTCTTTACGGTGGTTCTTAGCTTTGTTTGATGGAAATCGGATCAGGCTTTCAACAGTTATAGGGGGTGAACGCTTGAAAGACGGGTATTATTTTATTTGCCTGGCAAATAAACTTGTATTATCGTAATATCGCTTTGCATAATAATAACGAACGGGATGGCACTATAGGCCGTCGCGCGATATAAACTTTAACTTTGTTTGTTAACGGGCCATGCTATGGCTGTAGCATAGGCACCGTAGGCAAACCGAGTTCGACTGTTACAATTTAGCTGGTTATTATTGCGTAAAGTGAAATAACAGTGCAGTGTAGCGCTGGATAAAAATTAACGCCACTGATATGGTGCTAGACTAGGTTCATGTCGGTTGAGAATTTACTCCACCATCATGAACCTAGTTGGTAATGATGATCAAACTTTTACCACAAAATTCGGTTACAATTCGTGGGTCTTCAAGCATGATTTCTACACGCCCGATGTACTAAGGCAAGCACTAATGTCATCTGAATCCAAACAAGACATACTTATTCACACGAAAACATAAACAACATAAAACAAAATCAACTTTATTTTCCAGATTCCATACAAACATGCCCTTATCGTCGAGGCGTATAAGTACATTCAAGTTGGTGATGGGATCTCTAATTCCAAGACTGATTGTGAAGCCAGAATACCAGGACAGGATTTATCCTTTAAAGAATCTGTTGTCCTACGTAATAAGAGAGAGTGGGTACTTTCACATGCAGGCTACAAAACCGGACACTATCGGTGAGTGAATAAAATTGATAAATTATAATTGAATTTTGTGTTATTTAATAACTTGAACATAAAAACGAACAAACTACAGTGAACGCAAAAATTGACTAAAGTTTATAAACACAGTTTTGGCAAAACCTTTTTATACTCAACTAGCTTTTGCCCGCAGCTTCGCTCGCGTAGGGGTGTAATTTATCAAAATACTTTCTTAGGGGATGCCTACGTCATAGTAGCTTTATGCATGCAAAGTCTCAGCCCGATCGGTTTAAAATTGACAAAGTTTCATAGAAACTTTCAACCACTATTTTATCCCCTTGGGGGTAGAACTGATCAAAATCCTTTCTTAGCGGATGCCTACGTCATAACATCTACCTGCATGCCAAATTTCAGCTCGATCCGTCCAGTGGTTTGGGCTGTGCGTTGATAGATCACTATGTCAGTCAGTCAGTCACCTTTGAGTCATATATATTTAGATTTCCGAGTTGAGTTCCTGCACTAGTCTGGACCCCAACAATGCCGATGGCAGTCTAGTCCAATATTTTTTATATTACATAATGGGTACAACACTAAGTATCGTAAACACAAACACCTAGACCCTGTCCTGCGCTAGGAACTGAACCCTAAACCTCCAGTCGACGGACGCGAATAACCAATATGGTAGGTCGTACATTAATGTTTAATACAACACATCTTATAATTTTTGCAGGCGTAGGATTAACAGATTCGCCTTCAGGCTTGGCCGCATACATCATAGAGAAGATGGGCGTCTGCAGTAACCGAGATCAGACAAACACGCCTCACTCAGGCATAGAGAACTTGAACCTCGAAGACGTGTTGGACACGATCACCATTGTGTGGGCAAACAACTGTATTGTGACGTCCAGCAGGATTTATTACGAGGCCACTAACGCGTCGGATATACAAGTTGTTCACGAGTAAGTTACTATGGTATTGCTGTTTTGATAAACAATGTTCATTTGTACGATGATGATTTATATAGTGTTAACAAGCTCTTAGGCACCTAGCGCATTAGACGGCCACGATTACAATTAACTAGAGAAACTATGGGAACGTCGCGCAAGTTGGCCGTTGCGGTCACTGCTAGTGTTCAAAGCCGTCTAGTGCGTGAGGTGCCTTACTAGAGACTATTAATTCTACATTATTCTGGACCATTCTACATATGTCTAGCACATTCTACATTGTTCTGGAACTTGACTCTTCTGGAATGTTCTGCGCCATTCTCGAATGTTCTACTTCTAGCAGCTTCACTACAATAGCAAATAAATTACTAGCTAGATGGCCAGACAGAAAGGGATTCAGACAAAGAGAGGAAACAAGACAGATCTGGATTGCGATAAACATAGGTAGAAAAAGATGGCGCAGGTAAAAAGAGGCTTCGAATTTAGCGACGAATACAAGGACTAAGAAACGGTTACACATGTTGAATTCATCATAAGCACGATTGAGCCATTCAGCTACTCGTATAATAAAAAAATTTTAAAAGACATACGACTTAATTATAATTTTATTCAATTCCTCAATTAATTTCAGGATTCCAACGCCAGTACCGACAGCTGCGATCAACTTCAAATATGAGGTGTTATATCAACCAGACGGGTTACTCCGCGACAAGTTTACCAACTTGGTAAGATCTACCACTTTGGATGTGGGAGGCCATTTCGCGGCACTGCACACACCTCAGATGTTGGTAGACGATGTCTTTGAGGCTGCAAAGGCTTTCCTTGACTTCCATTCAAAAAAATAACGCAGACCATAGACTATTTTACACGTGGCATCATATGATACATACGTTACGGTGTAACTAGATTAGCGTTTATTGACCAAAGGAGTAAACTTAACAAAACGTGCATTACGCTAAGATTCTGCTGTACTATACCTTCTATTAATGTGAATAGTAGGTAAATAGTTGTTTAATTAGGTATGAAAACATAATTTTACGTTACAGGAGTAAGTTATGTTGCTGTAAATTATTACTGGCCAACAAACGAAAATCTAATTAGATCTGGTTACTTCAATAGTCCAACAATGGCACAGTCATAGACCTACATTTCTTGTTTACTGAACATAGTTATGTCTCTTCATAAAAGCAAAGTATCATTTATGCCTACTACTACCAAAAACGAAACTATACAACTGTGCACACGTCAATATACACATGTTCGCCCCTCAACACACTCGACAAGGCGAGACGTCGCGTCGGGGACGGGGAACGGGGACGCATATTGCGCGGGACCCTAGGAGTTTCCGTTTTGCATGTCATACTTATAATATTCTGTGGTAATGGTCTAATAGATAATTAATATATGTATAAAATGTAAATATAGTAAATATTTTGTATCTTAACTCGGATAATAGGTACACCTAGATAAGGGGCGAAGTGACATGCGCGTATATTTAAAAAAATCCATTCATGTTTGTACTGTAAAGGGGCCCATGTTGGCCATAGAAAAGATTTAAGTCTCAGATTAGTGAAAACCGATTATTTAAACAAGCATAATAATGCAGCTGCGGCTATATCATAGTAGTAAGCATCGTCTTCTTAATTTAGATAGGTTAATGACTAAAGTCTGCATATTGTAGATGAATGTGAATTATGTTAACTTAAAAAAAGAATTAAGTAACTTAAACTAAGGCTAAGTACCTAAACATTTTATACTTGTTAACAACTACTACAGTAATTTTTATTGATGAACTCATTTATATATTTTAAAATTGTACGGTAAAAAATACAGTTTGTATATTTCATAGTTTCTACCAAACAATCAAATGCAGATACAATGTTACAATTTATTGATTTTGAGAAAATAAGCTGTATTTTTCTCCCTGCGCTTTTTGTAGTAGTTTCAAAGAGTATGCCTTTTTCTAAATGTGATCAAATCGACATCAATTGATAAATATAAATTTTATAATTTTCATAATTCAATTGTTTTTCTTTTAGTTAGAATTTTCGGCAATTGATATTTTGTCAATGTAATGTGTTATGCCACCACCCAAAGTCAAGTAGGTACCTCCCTTATTTAAAATATGGTATTGTTTCGAAAACCAAGAGGAAATTATAATTTGCTTTTATTTAACTCATCAATTGAATCAGTTAATAGTGTACAATACGCCAATTATGACAACACCGAAACAACCATGACAAACCATCCTTGCTTCAACCGATGGGATAAAAAAGATCATCAATTTTACATGAGAGCATATTTTTTGCGTGTGAGCAATCCCCGGCGTAGATAGGTATGTTCTCGTACTCATATATTTATGTTGGTTGGTTTTTGTGTAAATAAATTATTTGGTACTTCTTTAAGTATGGAAATTCCGTTAATTTGAGCGTGCAATAGATGAGTTTGAAGGGCAACTAAGTTCAAATGTATGTGTGGTCATGGAATATATACAACGTGGAAGGGACCCGTAATAAATCGAACCACGAGCTATACTAGATCACTTTAGTATAATAAAATTAAAATAACAGCCAACAAGCAAATAAAGAATTTGGCATCTCCTTACAAAAGTGTGCAGCCGCTCGGGCAAAATTTATGGGATGTCGAATTTTCTTTTTTACTTTTGACTGTTATTTTAATTTCATTATTCTTTTCTAGGTTTGCACCTTCTCGACCTATATGGTCGGTATTAAGCTGAACTCCCGCCCTGAGACCCTCAGGGAGAAGGAGTTTCAGCATCCCCTCCTACAAAAACTGTGTCGCCCAGAACTCGGCTTAAAATATTTGTTGTATGCAGTGCTGCTTGCTTCTGCATAATGCTTATGTCTATTTGTGAGTCCAAGATATCGCAATACCGCCGGAGACTTGTAGCGGTTATCCCTGTTGCGCCTATTACTATCGGTACTATTGTAGTTTTTGTGTTCCAAAGTCTTGTTACTTCTGTTTTTAATATATGGTACTTATTCAGTTTTTCAATCTCTTTTGCACCTATGTTATAGTCCGACGGTATTGTGACATCTATGAGGTAAGTGTTGTTGCTTTGTTTGTGTGTGTATAATATGATGTCTGGTCTGTTATGTGTGACTGTGCGATCGGTATGGACTGGCATCTCCCACATTAGCTTCGCCTCATCGTTCTCTATTACTTTAGGTTGGCTCAACTGTTCCTTCCACCAAAATTTCGAGACTTCAAAGTTGTGTTTTCTAGCTATTGTCCAAAAGATATACTGTACCATATTGTTATGCCTTTTGACATAGTAGGTGCCAGCCAGCTTTTCACAGCCTGAAATTAGATGTTGCGTGGTTTCGTCTTTGTTCCTGCATAGACGGCATTTGCCGTCTATGGGTTTTTTCATAATGTCTCTTTCATGCTGTCTGGTGGCAACTGCTTGGTCCTGTATGGCGAATGTTGACGAAACCAATGAGGAAGATACTTGTTGTTTTTTGATCCATCTGAATGAAAGCTCTTTGTCTATATTAAGTTTGTCGAGAATGGAGTTAAAAAACTGACCGTGAAGTGGTTTAGATTTTAATGTAAGTATCCGTTTCTTCAATACTGCATTTTTAAGTTCACTATCTGCGTATTTATTATTTATTGTTAATCCTATTTCACTTAAATTATTATTTGCTTCTTTATGTATGGAATATTTTGTTCTAGATTTGTCATGTTTTACTATGGCCTTTATAAGATAATCAGATTCATTTTCTAAATATTGCCTGTATTTAATAATTTGTGTTTTATGCAATGCTTCTATATTCATAAGGCCTCTTCCTCCTTCTTCTATCGGCATGTATAATCTTTCGATATCAGCTTTTTCTTGATGGATTTTGTTAAGTGTAAGTAATTTTCTTGTTTGTATGTCTATTTTCTTTAAATCGCTGTTTTTATAATTGACTATACCGAAAGAATATAGAAGCACTGGAACTGCATACGTATTAATCGCGGTTATGATGTTTCTGGCGTTGAGATGTGTATGGGTCAGTTTTTTAACCCTTTTAAAATATTCCTTCTGTATTTGTTCCCTAAGCCTATCATGCTCTATTGTCCCTGCTTCATTAATACCTAAATATTTATATTTTTCGCCTTCCTTCAGATGTTCAAATTCCCCACCGCTTAGTAGCACATGCCCTTCTCCTTCGCATCCTGTCCTTCTCCCTGCTTGAATATGTAAGATATTGCATTTGCTTAGCCCAAAATTCATTCCTATATCTTTCGTGAATACTTCCGTACTATCTATGAGAACCTTAAGATTATTTTTGTTGTTTGCATATAATTTGAGGTCGTCCATGTACAACAAATGATTTATACATACACTGTCTTTCAACTTGTATCCTAAACTTTCATATTTATTTAGTACCTGTGATAACGGATTAATTCCTAGACAGAAGAGAAGTGGGGACAAAGAGTCCCCCTGAAATATCCCGCGGCGTATGAAAATCGGTTCCGTAGTTACTGAGGTTCCCACTGCTCGGGCAGTCATAACAACCTTCCATTTCGGCATAACCTTTCTGAGGAAGTCTTTGATAGCAGTTGGGCATTTATATATATCTAAAGTCTTTAGTATCCATTCATGAGACATGCTATCAAAGGCCTTCTGGTAATCTACCCATCCCATGCTCAAGTTCTTTTGAGCGTGGTGGGCATCCTCAAGTATAGCTTTATTGACCATCAGGTGGTCCTTACAGCCGCGAGCGCGCCTCCTACAACCTCTTTGCTCCGGAGCAATCAGATTATTCCTATCACAGTGCATGTATAACTCATTTGCCAGTACAGAAGTCCAAAGCTTATACATACTTGGAAGACAGGCTATTGGTCTCCAGTTCTTTGGGTCATCTGTTCTGTCACTTTTAGGGATTAAAATAACTTGACCTGTAGTAAACCATTCTTCTATTTCCTCTGAACCTTTTAATATTTTTGTGTATAATTTTGCTAAGTGTGTATGTATGCTAGTAAGGTATTTTAAGTAGTAGTTTTGAATTTTGTCGATTCCTGGTGTCTTCCAGTTATGTAATTTTTTGATAGCATCTCTAACATGTTCTATTGTAATTTCAAAAGTGTCTTGATTCTGTTCTACATCTTTAGTTGCTTCCTCTACCTCTGTGATCCATTGAGCCTGTTTGTTGTAGGATATAGGTTGTGACAGAAGAGGTGACCAGAAGTTTTCTATTTCTTCTTTAGATGGTATTTTTTCAGGAAGATTTTGTTGTCCTGCTAGATTACGGTAAAGTTTGTGCTGATTTTCTTTAAACGTTTTGTTCTGAGTTTGTTTAGTATTCATATTTTCATACCGTGTAATCCTTCCTGATAGTGCCTTTATCTTCTGCTTTAACATTTCTTTTGTGTTGTCTTTATCGTTGTTAGTGAATATTTGGTATTTATCGTATATTTTATTTTTTAATTTTATCATTTTCCTAGTTTCTACTCCGTTTTCTATTTCAATTAGTCGTCCTAAGTCTTTCCTAAACCCTTCTATTTTATTTACTATTCTCTGTTTCCATGGCGGATCTTTACGCGGCTTTAGTGTGTTAGAGCTTACATAAGGCTTTTGGTTATTTGCTAGAATCAAAGTTTTTGCCGTTGCATATATTATGTCATTCGTTTCTCGGAGAGATGGGTCAGTCTCAAATAAGATTGGTAAATATTGATTTAATTTTCGAAGATTACAGTGAAATTGCTTGTTAAATTTTGGTTTCGGTAAAACTGACTAAAGAAACTAATATCTCAGACCGCTTAGTCTGAGATATTAGTTTCTTTAGTCTCGGCAATATTTTGCAATAAATCTAATATTAAAGGGTCTTGGTCAGTGTAGTTTTGTATGAGTTGGTCTATTATATTTGAACGTTCTGTGTTAAGTCCAGTGTTGTTATCTATTGTTAATGTTGATTTTTCTTGGTATGGGGTTTCGTTTGACTGAAAAGCTTCTATGTCCGTTGGTGGTTGATCGAGTGTCGTATGTGAGGTATCTGATTGTGTAGATATGATTGTGGTATGTGTGTCTATACTGGTTGTGGTGTGTCGCATTTCTAATTGTTCTGCTGCTTGTCGAATTTCGTTAAGTACTTCAATAGATAGTGTTTTACGGTTCAATATTGTTCGAGCCTGATTTGATAAAGTATTACCATTAAACTTATGAATCTTTGGATTTTGAGGATTTCTTTCTTTAAATAACTTATAAAATCGGGTTATGTAACCAGATCCTCCTACTTTAGCTTTATAATAACAGAACATTAGCTCTCTTAATTCCTCGTCTGTCCATTTTTTCCTAGAGTCGTCACTTACATGTCTGAGAGGGTTTACTCTGTTGTCTGGTTGTGAATTTCCTAAATTAGTGTGGGTGTCTTGTTGTGTGTAGTCTGTTGATGATGATGGTTGTATCTGGTTGTGTGTGTCTGTGGTTGTTGATTGTGTGTTTTCCTGTTCTATGCTTTGTTGTATTTGTCTTAGTGTTTCTTCTGTAAATCTTTTTTGTTTCAGTATGCTACGAACCTGATTGGATAAAGCATTTCCATTAAATTTGTGTATTTTTGGGTTATGTGGATTTCTTTGCTTAAAAAGGTTTTCTAGTCTATTGATGTATCCTGCCCCCCCTGATTTAGCTTTGTAATTACAGAATAAAAGTTCTCGTAATTCCAAGTCAGACCACTTCTTCCTCGTATCATCATTTATATTTGGTGTTGGTGTGGTCAACTCTGACGCACCGGCAGTACTCTCGGGATCTAAATTATCCCCGCACCGCAAAGCGTAGTCAGTGTTCCTGAATATTTCGGCTGTAGTATCTTCGGGTTGATCCCCCCCGACCCCTGCCCGCCTGTTCAGCAAGGAGTCACTGACGGTCCACATGCTGTCACGTGCAGCGCCAGCTCCACACGTGCCCCGGCGGCCCCCGGGTAGCGGCCCTATACGCGCATTCTCATTATTTCTTCTCATTTTTAAAATGGTGTTTCCAGAGCCTCGTTAGCCAGGTAAGTTTCACTATAATAAGTACCCGTTGCCCGCCCCCCACATGGACAAGATGTTAAAAAGTCCGGGCGTGAGGTTGTATTGGGGGGCTAATTTCATTATACTATAGTGATTATTATTATAGTGATTATTATTATTATTATAGTGATCTAGTACAGCCCGTATTATATATAGCCCGATTTATTACTCCTAGGCCTATAAACTCAAAACCCGCACGGCGGAATCATAATTAAAGTTGGGACGTATTAGTTTCTGGGCGACCGAGCTTCGCTCGATGAAAGCACTAAGATAAAGAGTTTCTCGAAAAAGGAAACCTACCTAGATCGATATTTCATCCCCACATACAAAATTAATCGAAATCGTTTAAGCGGTTTCCGAGATAATCATTTTAATAGATTTTATATACATACATGAATTGCTGGTTTAAAGTTATAGTGGATTTGATACAGTTACAAATACAGTTTCTTTTAATAAGACTCACTAAACACAGAGTTTCATCAAAATCGTTGGAGCCGTTTCCGAGATCTTCATTATACTATATTATATACAATATGTAACAAAAACCCTATCCGATCCTTGTAGGAGCAACTCAGACCGTCAGTATGGACAACTTTTCCTATGGGACCAATGCTTAAAACTAGAAAAAAAATCGTCATTTTCTTACAAGAGTTTTCGGCCGGCCCGGCAATTTGTATGTAAATGTAGATTTTTTCTTCGAGTTTCAAGTATAGGATTAGGAGTATAATAAAGTACAGGATTAATAAAAAAAAATACCTTTTGTTTTTCTATGAACTCTTGTATTTGCCCTGGCGCAAAGAACCCTGGCACCAGGAAGTCTTTTCTTGGGCTGAACTGCTCCACCTTCATGCGGCCTCCCAGTTTTGCTCGAGCGCCGGCGTAATAAAGATTCCTGTCGCAAATAATCAAATGTTCATAGCTATTTTTTACCCCCGACAAAAAGGAGGGGTTTTATTAGTTTGACGCTAATGTCTGTCTGTGTCATCGTAATGCTCGAACGGATGGACCGATTTCGATGCGTTTTTTTTACGTGAAAGCCAAGTTCTCTTGCGGTGTTCCTAGTCGGTTCAGCTGCTTAAAAGTTATTCGGGATTACAGCTTGAAAGTCAGGGCATAAACATTGATGCCTTGGGGATGTTAAACATCATAATATTTTACAAAAATATTACGTATCAAATCAGAATTTTATTGCCAATCGATTCTTTTCGGCTGCCACCGCCACCATATATAAATAGAATACAACATGCGTATGGGTTAACAACGAAAAAGGACGTGGGCGACGTCAGCGACTGCCAACTGCATATTATCAACCATATATACTGCTGATAGTAGCTGTATTACGCTATAAATAAAAGGTTTTGTTTATGGTCCTGGTTTGGTCATTCCTGCGCCCTTGCAGGATTTGCGCCCCGAGTCGCACCACTCTAGTTATGGCACTGCATATCACTTCATTTGGCGTCCAATTTCTGTTCGCATCCCTTCCCCGGTCATCACAACTGAAAGCCCAAGTGAAGTGCCTCGCAAATCTAGTCGCTTGGCCAATGGCTAAACTAGGCGTACCTGTTTCCAATAAATCTGCTCTTGATATTCGTCAGCTGCCCCTCATCCAGCTTCGGGAACTTGTGATATAAGTACAGACTTGCTGCAAACTTCAGGAAGGAATCTCCGAGCGTCTCAACTCTTTCCAAGTTGAACGTGTCATGGGAGTTGATCGTCGTCAGCGCAGCTAGTACGTCGCGGAGCTCAGGTCCGCGTAGAGTAGGCTTCCGTTCTAGTATGCCGATCTTGTCGTTGTATCTAAGGAATAAGAGAAAAGTTTATTTGCCAGGCAAATACAAAAAGCCCTAGACTTTCAAGCATTAACTTTTGAACGGCCGAACCGATTTTTATCAAAAAAAGCTAAAAATCATCTCGATAGACAGGGCTTTCAATAAATAAAACCGCGGTCTGAAATAAAAAAATTGAAAGCGGTCTATTATTTTAGGAGCTACGAAGCCACAGACAGACAGACATGTCAAACCCATAACACCCCTCTTTTTGCATTGTGGCTTAAAAAGTATCTCTCGCATAATAAAACCCCAGTTTCAGTTTATGGACGTCAATTAATAATAGTTGATTAAAACTATGTGGAAAGATCCATCAAATGAAATAATGTATTACACCAATTTAAATTAAAAATCAGGGTTACGACTTCGAACAGTCGAAACACTTAGGGCTCTAAGAGACGAGTGCATACGGTGCTATTCTAAATAAATATTAATAAATAAATATATATACTTTTTTCTTTACTGTCTTTTGCTAAGCGATACTTCTTTGGTTCCTCATCGCGGCTGGCAATATGGCCGACTTAGTGGTTAGCACGCGCTGCGGCGAGCGCACTCCATTCGTCTGCTGTTGGTGAGCTTCCAAAACTAACAGTGCCACGAACTCGTCATAACATTCGATATCTATCAAGGAGTGGCGTCGTTTCAGGCAAATTCTGTTTTTAGGCAACGTTATCTTGATTTTGGGGTTGTCATGAATTGTTTGTCTACTAAATAATTTCTATATTTCGTTCTATATTATCGTATTTCGAGATAAGAAAGTACTTGTTAGCAGTGTTAGAAGTTAAAAGTCAATATTATTTTAATTCTTTATAAATTATGTTGGGAGTCTCTCCTTCGGGAGCCAATATGTAAAGACCTGAAGCGTTACTAACCCTGGAAAGCCACATAAAGTTGGCCATACGAAAAACCAGTCCTTAGATCGACATCAGCGGCTTTAAGCGTCTGAAACTGTGACTTATTGTCATATCAAAGCAAGTAAACACATGGAACTGTGTATTTTCAAAAGGAAAATTTTTGGGGTGAGTGGTATACGCGGAATAAATACAGTTTCACTGGCATCACTCACAGTGAGAATCTCAGCTTCAGTTATATTTCGCTTCAAAACATTGACTTTAAGTGTCTTAGCAGACTATGCCGAAGTCAGTAGCGGCTAAAGTTCAGTGTCTAAAGTTCAGTGGGGATGACACACTAAATAAGCTGAAGTTCAGCCGCTGAAGTTCGGTGGAAACGCCGACAGTAGTGATGTGCCGATATGAGAATTTACTCTGCGTCTTTGGCGCGTCTGCGGTGAACGGGAACGGGAACGGGAGCGAAAGCAGAAGCGGGAACGGGATCGGGAGCGGGAGCGGCAACGGCAGCGGCAACGGGAGCGGGAGAGGGAACGGGAGTGGAAGGGGGAGCGGGGGCTGGAGCGGGAGTGGGAGCGGTAGTGGGAGCGAGAGCGGGAGCGGTTGCGGGTACGGGTCCGAAGTTCCGATTCAGGCAAACGCATTACGAAAGTTCGGCATTATGTGTTGCTAGTAATGCAAATAAAATTGCAGGCATGCTTTGGCTGAAATTCAGCCGCTGCATTTCGGTATACTGTGCTGAGACACTAAGTCGGGTTCCGTTACACAGTTTCGGCGGAGTCAGCATCAGCATTATTGGCCCTCCGACATTAAGACTTATTTTGTGAGCCGAGATTCCATTTCCTGCAAGAGAATTAAGAAACTCAACTGGATAATTGGTGGCGTCGTCCTGATCAATAACACTATCCAAGAAAGTATAAACCACTTCATTACCAATAATTTGCGTCATAAGTTCTTCATTAATTGATGTGTATTGTTCATTTTTTGGTGTCAATATGGCGTGTTCACATAACCAAGAATTTTCCTGGTGTGCCAAATGCTGAACTTATAAGTTATTCTTCGGACGAAACAACTTCGCCAAGTATTACGGGAAGACTCACCTGACCATTCTCTTCAAGAAAGAGACCTTCCCCAACTTTTAATAATATTCTTGAAAACTCTTGGGCATGTGAACTAATACCACCAAGCTGGGCTCTCATATTAATTGTCAATCTGAACTTTTGTATTTGAAGCTACAGATAAGACTGTTTTAATGAGGAGTTAATCTCATCTGCCCTAGAGCCCCGACACTAAACTGGACAACAAAATTTGAAATTGTCTATTGGCCTGTCATCTCGACGAATGTCTCGCAACGTTCTATTTACAGCTTCCACTGCCCTTTCGTTGGTCATTGTGCATTCATCCCAAACGATTAGACAGCAAATGAGAGGTTTAGCCAGTTGAGGCAAGTCAAAAATCAGGCCCAAACTGATACCGCCTTCACCACATGGAGTTACTCCCAGCATATGTTATTATATTATGCTAAACAACTTTAACCTGATATCTTGGATTTCCATATCAGATGATAATCGATTTTAGTAAACAAATATTTATGCAAATAAATTTGATTTGGTTCTGCATCAGGTGTTCCAAATCTTCGATTTTTAGAGTTCCGAACCCAAAGGCTAAAAACGGGACCCTATTACTAAGACCGTCCGTCTGTTTGTCTGTCTGTCTGTCTGTCGCCAGGCTGTATATCTCATGAACCATTATAGCTAGACAGTTGAAATTTTTATAGATGTTTTTTCGTTACTAAATACAGAATAAAGTAAATATTTATGGGGGGCTCCCATACTACAAACGTGATTTTTCATAGATTATGGTACGAAACCTTTAGCGCGCGTCCGACTCGCGCTTGGCCAGTTTTATTATACCTCAACAAAAGTTCTCATCAGACTTAAGGGGCAGAATTCAGAATTTTAAGGCCCGTCCCATTTGTAAACCGATCACTGTACAGTTATACTTTTTTTCAGAATACTTAAAAACATAAACTTTACATTCATAGCTCTGAAAACAAGATTTTATATAAATGACTCGATAAAAAAATATACCAAACATTTTAGGTAAATATATTTCTCATATAAAAAAAATTAAATATGATATTTTGCTTAAATGTAGCTTTAGCTGTTATAAAATAATTCATAGATTAATTTTTTTGAAATATTGATATTAATTATTTTAAAACCTTAAAAAATCAAGATCAGTACCGGATCAGTTCAAATTCAGTCGGTGACCCGCCGCGTCTGTGAGAGGACGTCGCCATTTTTTTCAGCACTGTTTACATTAATAAAATGAGTAAAACTCGTTACAAAAAACATTTTATGCTCCGAAAGTCCATTGTGGATATAGTTAACTAAGCAAGGCTTTCTATATTTGCACAATTATTATTTTAATAACATTTATTGTTCCCATAAGTGCTTTTTTTTTGTGTATAAAATCTCACAAGCTTCGAGTTCGCTGTTTCGAGTCACTGTACATTACTGTATAACTCACAAAAGTTCTTGCGAGTTTTCCATCTAAAACAGCAATGGACAACCAGCGAAAATGTCCGAACGTGTGGAGGGCCTGTCAAATATGTCAATCAAGCAAAACGTTTCGTTTACATTTAGTGTAAACAAAACTAGTTATTACCGTACTTTAAATTCTACATCTGATTAAAACATAGAAAATAAATATTTTTATTGATTGCTTGTTTTGTTAATCATGCTCAATTTTTTACAACGATCAATATAATTTATTAGTCTATACCTTTTATTTTTCGTATGAACTTTAAAAACGGAACGTAAAATTTTCTTGTCACTCTTGTCCGTGTCCCGCGTGTGAATGACATTGACAAGCAAATAGTGTTGCATAATAATCGATTGTTTGAGTTGATCTCGAAAAACAGTCACAATATCGATAGGACTGTCGATAATATCGATACTATCGATTGTCAATAGTTTGCAATACTATTGATGAAAGGTAAAACTATCGATAGTATCGATACTATTGAATGTAGATACTATCGATAGTATCTTTATTTATTTTATTTTACTTTAATAGGCACACAAAACAGACATTTTACAAAGTTGCATTATAAGTAACATTATCTTAATAGATACTTCTACATATTGTGATCAAGTAAAATTGTCCAAAAAACTTGTGTACACAGCATGATCAATTTAAAACTTCTGAGTCTTTTTAACAGTTAAAAAGGAGTACTCGATTTTAAATTTTTGATTCTTAAGTTTAAGAGAACATTCAAAGCAATGTGGTTAACATAGAACAGAATATACATGTAAAACGTAGTATTGATAACAATTTTAAGGGCATAACTTATGAACGTAATTTCTGAATTGTCTATAACCTAGTCCAAAGATATCAAAACCGTCAAGTTTAGCATCATTGTATGATCTACACATAACATATAATGGGTTATTGTGGGAGACGTTATTCTTGGCAAGTGGAACAGTGAAAGTATTAGGATATCGAATACGATGATAAGTATTAAGATTTATTTGCATTAATAGTTCAGGACAGTCAATCATTGAATGAATTAATTTATATAGATAAAGCAGACTATTTCTTTGTCTTCTAGAGATCAAGGAGGACATTTTAAAATAGCTTAATTTGCTGTCATAGGTTTCTAGTTTTCTATGTAAACCAAATCTCCGAGAAATCGAAGTCAAACACTGCTTCTGGACACGTTCAATATTGTCCTGGTGGACTTTATAATAAGGTGACCATATAATTGATCCATACTCTATTATTGGACGTACCATGATTGAAAATAAATAAGTCAGAGTAGAAGGTTTTTTAAAGTCCTTTGATATACGTAGCAAAAATCCATTTAACTGGTTACACTTCGTAAT
Source organism: Acrobasis suavella (assembly GCA_943193695.1). Taxonomy (NCBI): domain Eukaryota; kingdom Metazoa; phylum Arthropoda; class Insecta; order Lepidoptera; family Pyralidae; genus Acrobasis; species Acrobasis suavella. The sequence continues at coordinate 10,217,598 of OW971938.1, forward strand.
GACCTGATTGAAGTGAGAACGGAAAGACAGCTGATAGTCAAAAATTACACCCAAATCTCTGGCTTCAAGTTTGCGCTCTAATTCCTGACCATTGATAATGTACCGATGATTATATTTAGGGTTTCTAGTACAGAATGAAATTATAAAACACTTATCAATATTTAAAAACATAGAATTAGAAACACACCAATTATAGACTGTATCTAAATCATTTTGTAGTATAGCACAATCATCAACATCAGAAACAGAGCGAAAATTTTTTAAATCGTCAGCATAAAGTAGACAGTTGCTATTTATTTCATCAATAAGGTCATTTATAAAAACTATAAATAGTAATGGTCCCAATATTGAACCCTGTGGAACCCCAGAGGTTACATTTATAGGGCCAGACTTAAAGCCCTTGATAGCAACTATCTGACTTCTATTGGAAATATAAGATTCGATCCATCGCAAAAGAGATCCATGAATTCCTAATTTAGATAATTTCTTAATAAGAAGAGGATGATTCACTTTGTCAAAGGCCTTCGAGAAGTCTGTATTTGCAGAGTCCACTTGAAGACGTTTGTCAAAAGCATTACATATGTAGGACTTGTAAACTAACAAATTGCTAACTGTAGAGCGACCTGTTACAAAACCGTGCTGGAATTGCGATATACACTGTTTAAAATGATTAAAGAGAAAAGGATAGACAAGAGACTCAAAAAGCTTGGCGATACATGATAAAATGCTTATTGGCCGATAATTTTCACACTTGGTTCTATCTCCGGACTTAAATATAGGTACAATAAAGCTAGTTTTCCAATAATCAGGAAAACGACCAGATTTAAGCGATTTATTAAATAATATCTCTAAAGGAACACTTAATTCCGTGGCACAAGTTTTTATAAACCTGGCCGGTAATGCATCGGGGCCTGCACCTTTATTCGGATCAAGCTTTTTGATTCCCAGAATGAAGTCTTCACGTGAAATAATAATATCATTTAAAGTTACTTGACTAGAAATATGTTCAACATTAGTAGAACAATCGGTAGGTAATTCATATACTGATTTGAAATATTTAGCAAACAGTTCGCACACACTGTGAGCATCCGAGGCTGAGTCAGACATATGTGACATATTTTGCGGAATAGAATTCGAAACTTTCTTGCTATTAACGTACTGCCAAAAGACCTTGACATTCTTACGAAGATCATTTTCTGTTGAATTCACATATTGCTTATAGCATTCTTGTATCATTTTCTTGCTTCTAAGACGTAAAAGGTCAAAAGTGTCGTAGTCTCTAGGATTACCGTATTTTTTAAATTTACGATGATATTTATATTTCTCATTCAAACAGTTAATTAAAGGTTTACTATACCAATGTGGATAATCAGACGATTTAGGTCTTTGTACAGGTGTATACCGGTGTGTAATATCATTAAGTTTAAAGTAAAATATCTTTAGTGCAGCATCAATATCCAAATCAGCCAAAAGTTTATACCAGTCTATCTCTACTAAACATTCTTTAATTTTATCATACTGACATTTCCAAAAATTAAGCCTTTGAGATTCAGGGTTCTGGTGAACTGATGAAAACTGTTGTGCTACATTGATCTCTACTAATACAGATGGATGATGTCCCTCCAGCTTAAGTAATGAGTCTACACTGCGAACATTTATATTTTCGTGATTGTACAATACAAGATCAAGCAATTTACCGTTAGAATTATATAAATAATTATATTGTAATAAGTTACATAATGCCATGGTTTCTACAAGTATTGGACCACGACCTTGGTTAAATTCGTAAGGTTCCAAGTTATAACCAGAGTTATTTTTTTGCCAGCATACATTAGGCGCATTAAAGTCACCCAAGAGTAAAAATGAATCATTCAGGTCATTACTAAGAATTACATTCTGACAGTGCTCAAAGAACTGAGTAACGTTACTTAAATTCATGTCCGGACGTAAATAACATAGACAAATATTTAAAGGTGGTTGTTTATTACACTGTGGAAAAACAGTAAGCCATAAGTCCTCATATGAACTATTCCAGTTATATCTACGCAAGACTTTTAGTTGTTTTTTAACTGCCAGAACAATACCGCCTCCCTCACACTTAGTACTAGCCGAACAATTGGACCGATCTCTTCGAAAAACATTATAGCGTTCATCGAAAAGTTCCGCATCAAATACACTACTATTAAGGTTAGTTTCGTTCAAACATATGAGATCATAATCATTGCTTAAAACATTTAGATAAAGCTGAGTAGTTTTTGATCGCATACGGTTAACATTTTGGTAATATATCAACATCTAAAAATTAAGCAAAAATAGCAAAGCCTAAGAAACTACCTTATACGGGATAAAAAAGAAAACCGAAAACCAAAAACACTTAAACCTTATAGCATAAAGTTAAGACTAAATTAGTTTACACAAACTATCGATGTCCCGGACCAAAATAGCAGGAGATTTCTCATCCTTTCTAATGAAGACTTGACCAAATTTGACCCATACGAAGGTATAAGATTTTTCTTTAGCCATTTTCCGTGCTGCAGCATGCAGTTTCTTGGACTCCGGTGCCAAATGCTCCACCACGTATATTTTTTGTTTGTCGCCGGAGATACCCAACTGAGTGGAGTTAAGCTGGTTCTCGGAGTTAGCCTTGTTGAAACGCCTAACAGCCGACAGAATATTATCACGATGACGCGGCGAGGGTAGGGTGACCAACAGATTGCGCGGACGGCTTGACGCACTATTAAGTTTCGCGACCCTGCGGCAAGCGTGAACATCAGAGTCCGAAATTGAGTACCCAATGATTTCACACAGCTTTTTAAAAATATTTATCACATTTTCATTGCGTTTTTCAGGTACAGCCTGAATTTCAAGATTTGAGCTTCGAGACAATAATTCATTTGTTTTAATACGGCGATCGAAGTCAAGGAGATCATTCTGGAACTTGACATTCTGACTATTTAACTCTTGAACCCTCGATTTAACTGAAGTCAGGTCCGCTTTCATTTCATTTTGGCCCTCCTCCAAGTAATGCATGGTGGTACTGAAATCGTTTTTCAAATCGGCGGCCGCAGTTTGGACTTCCACTTTAACGATAGCCTTTAACTCAGAGAATATGTCTTGTTTAAATTTTAGCAGCTTGGAATCTAACAACAGGCTCATTTGGTGAAGTGTAATATTCTCCTGGTCGGCCGCTGTATCGTTATGGTCAATGGAGTAGTCGCATGACATTGACGAATCATTAAGCCCAAGACGACGCACCGGAGTATTTGTGTTATCGCCCTTACGTCTTGTAACATTCGTGCATGAAGGACAGCTCCACGTATGGTTGCTATTTATAATCATTTTATATGTAGTAATATCCATACTTAAACATTCGTGATGATAAGCCCCCTTGCAGGGGTCGCATCTCAACACTTCACTCGATTTAATGCCAGAATTGCAAGCCAAACAGTTCTCCATGATTAAAGTAGACAAATATCGGCTGGGATGGTTATCGACGTAACAGTAATACGGATCACTTAATAGTTAGGTGCATATAACGAGCGATAACCGGTCCGTAGGCCTGGCGATGATATGATGTATCGATAGTTTTTAATTGATGCTATCGATACTATCGATAGTATCGATATTGTAACTACTTTTTGTACGAAAAACTATCGATGGCTAATTTACTATCGATACTATTATAATATCGATAGTCGTCACAATACTATCGATAGTTTTTAATACAGATATTACTTTTGCTATCGATACTATCGATAGTATCGATACTGTAACTACTTTTTGTACGAAAAACTATCGATGGCTAATTTACTATCGATACTATTATAATATCGATAGTCGTCACAATACTATCAATAGTTTTTAATACAAATAGTACCTTTGCTATCGATACTATCGATTGTATAAATTAAAAACTATCGATACTATCGATAGTCCTATCGATAGTTTTATTGTGTTTTGAGGTCACGATATTATCGATAGACTATCGGTATTTTATACTATTGTTTGCAACGCTACAGCAAAGTTCTTTTCATTTTGATTGTTTGCAGGTGTGAGAAAAGTTTGAGAAAATTATATTTGTTTGGTTTTCATATACATTACAATGAAATTCTGCGTTGTATAGTGTTATTTTCTGATAGAAATAAAAAAAAAAACGGAAAATCTACACAAATAAAACACCTCATAGACATTGAGTGGTATGAGATTCGAACTCACGTCTTTTAGATTACAAGACAGACGTCAAACCAACTAGGCTATATATTTGATGATGTAGTTGACAAAATTATTACTGTATTACGAATAATAGGATGTTTGTTGATAATTTTCATGTTTAAAGTTCAAAATTTTTGACTTAGATGGAGCTAAAGAGCTTGGCGTGCTTTTTCTACAACTCAAAGCTCATATTTAGTTCCAGATGGTTGCACTGTCGATTTTGTAAAATGGCGCTTTTACAGGAGGGGGGCGGAGTGCGGGTGAAATTCGAAATATTTAAATCAGTTTCTGGGCCTTAACAACTTTTGCGAAGGCGGCATTTTAATATTTCTTATTGTTTAGTTGGACAATTACAGTTCTGCATCATGTGTTCCATTTTCCAAAATCAATATGTTGCCCAGGCTTCACAGCTATATAACAAAAAAGTTTCATTCGAATCCGTCCAGTATTTCCAGAGATTAGCGTGTACAAACAGACAGACTTTTTTTTTCTTACTCTATTAATATGTCTCCATCGACCCAAATAAATTTTCAATGTACAGACACATTTTTTTACTCTTTTATTATTGTATAGATATAGATAATTTTTGTTTGGGTGAATATTTATATGTCCGAATGTACTATAGCATACTTTTAAGGTGTTACTAATTTCATTTAGTAGAATTTTTAATTAACAAATTTGTTTTAGAATAATGTTTAATTAGTCTTACTTTTATTTAGTACTAGCTGATGCCCGCGACTTCGTTCGCGTGGACTTTATGACTCCGGCGTATTAATATAAATAACAACTAATGAGAGAGAGAGAGAGAGAGAGAGAAAGATAAAGAGAGATAAGAAAGTGAAAACAGTGTTAGGAGTTAAAAGTCAATATTATTTTAATTCTTTCCTTCGGGAGCCAATATGAAAAGAGCCGAAGTGTTACTAACCCTGGAGAAGGACTGGTTTTTCGCATAGCCAACTTAATGTAAGTTGGCTATGCGAAAAACCAGTCCTTAGATCGACATCAGCAGCTTTAAGCCTCTAAAACTGTGACTTATTTTCATAGCAAAGCAAGTAAACACATGGAACTGTGTATTTTCAAAAGGAAAATTGTTGGGGATGAGTGGCATACGCGGAATAAATACAGTTTCACTGGCACCACTCACAGTAAACTTGAAGTGTCTCAGCAGACTATGCCGAAGTTTAGCGGCTAAAGTTCAGTGTCTAAAGTTCGGTGGGGATGACACACTAAATAAGCTGAAGTTCAGCCGCTGAAGTTCGGTGGAAACGCCGGACAGTAGTGATGTGCCAATGTGAGAATTCAATCTTCCGTCTTTGGCGCGTCTGCAGCGAACGGAAACGGGAGCGGAAGAGGGAACGGAAGTGGAAGAGGGAACGGGAGCGGAAGCGGGAGCGTAAGCGGGAGCGGGAGCGGAAGCGGCAACGGCGGCGGCAGCGACGGCGGCGGCGGCGAAAGCGGCGGCGGCGGCGTCGGCGGAAGCGGCGGCGGCGGCGGCAGCGGCGGTGGCAGCGGCGGCGGCAGCGGCAGTGGCAGCGGCGGCGGGAGCGGCGGCGGCGGCGGCGGCAGCGGCGGCGGCGGCGGCAGCGGCGGCGGCGGGAGCGGCTGCGGCAGTGGCGGCGGAAGCGGCGGCGGCGGCGGCGGCGGCAGCGACGGCGGCGGCGGCGGAAGCGGCGGCGGCGTCGGCGGAAGTGGCGGCGACTGTGACGGCGGCGGCGGCAGTGGCGGCGGCGGCGGCAGTGGCGGCGGCGGCAGCAGCAGCGGCGGCGGCGGCGGCGGCGTCGGCGGAAGTGGCGGCGGCAGTGGCGGCGGCGGCGGCGGCGGCAGCAGCAGCGGCGGCGGCGGCGGCGGAAGCGGCGGCGGCGTAAGCGGCGGCGGCGGAGGCGTCTGCGGAAGCGGCGGCGGCGGCGTCGGCGGAAGCGGCGGCGGCAGTGGCGGCGGCGGTGGTGGCGGGTACGGGTACGGGTACGGGTACGGATACGGGTACGGGTACGGGTACGGGTACGGGTATGGGTACGGGTACGGGTCCGATTCAGGCAAAAGCATCGGAAGTTCTGCATTATGTGTTGCTAGTAATGCAAATAACATTGCAGGCATGCATTGGCTGAAATTCAGCCGCTGAACTTCGGCATACAGTGCTGAGACACTAAGTTGGGTTCCGTTACACAGTTTCGGCGGAGTCAAATTTCGCATCAGCATTATTGGCCCTCCGACATTAAGACTTATTTTGTGAGCCGAGAGTCCATTTGCTGCAAGTGAATTAAGAAACTCAACTGGATAATTGGTGGCGTCGTCAGAAATTAACAATAATTTGCGTCATAAGTTCTTTATTAATTAATTTGTAGTGTAAATTTTTTGGTGTCAATATGGCGCGTTCACATAACCAAGAATTTTTCTGGTGTGTTATGCTCTGAAGGTCCGCAAATACTGAACTTATAAGTTCTTCTTCGGACGAAACAACTTTTTTTTTTTAAATTTAATTTACACACACATTTTTATAACTCTTTTATTATAGTATAGATTTAGTATGTTTTTGTTCAGCGGCAACAAAAAAACAGCATCTATAAAAATTTCAACTGTCTAGCTATAATGGTTCATGAGATACAGCCTGGTGACAGACAGACAGACAGACAAACAGTCGGACGGTCTAAGTAATAGGGTCCCGTTTCTACCCATTTTGGTAAGGAACCCTAAAAATCGAATAAAATAAGTATTTATGGGGGGCTCCCATATTACAAACGTGATTTTTCATAGATTATGGTACTGAACCCTTCGCGCGCGTCCGACTCGCGCTTGGCCAGTTGTATTATAACTCGACAAAAAGTTCTCATCAGACTTAACAACTTTTGCTAAGGCGGCATTTTAATATTTCTTATAATTTAGCTGGACCATTATAGTTCTGCATCATGTGTTCCATTTTCCAAAATCAATTATAGCCCATATGTTGCCCAGGCTTCACAGCTATATAACAAAAAAAGTTTCATTCGAATCCGTCCAGTATTTCCGGAGATTAGCGTGTACAAACAGACAAACAGACAAACAGACAGACATTTTTTTTTATTTTCTTACTCTATTACTATATCTCCATCGCACCAAATATTTTTTTTTGAAAAATTTTTAATGTACAGACAAATTTTTTTTACTCTTTTATTATAGTATAGATAATTTATTTTGACCTTTTAAGAAGATGGCATATTTTCATCTGCAATGTAAAGCATAAATGAAAACCATAATCGTTAAAATCTATACTATTAATGGTTAACATAAAAAATTGCATTCCGAGTTTAATAGGTAAGGGCAAAAATATAGGTTAGGTAATGTTAGAACTGCGATCACCCCACGGCACGAGCCGAGCGAGCGAAGCGAGCATGCCGCGGTAGCGGCCGACGAGTGCCAAGGTAGACACTAGACAGTCTTTCATATTAAGAATTTTTTAATTACAGGGAAAAAACCACATACGTTAATTACATAAATAATAAATGTGATAATGACTTGGAATTAAATGATAGTCATTGAAATGCTATTAGACTGCTTTGAAAATTTGACACCAGTGTTACCTATTAACAACACACTTAAATAAGAAGACTGCTAGGCTGCTAAAGAGGGTCTAAAGTAATGGGAAGCCTTAGTAAGCTAATCCATTTACACACGGTAAAATACATCTACATATAATGGTCCAGCTAAACTATAAGAAATATTAAAATGCCGCCTTAGCAAAAGTTGTTAAGTCTGATGAGAACTTTTTGTTGAGGTATAATAAAACTGGCCAAGCGCGAGTCGGACGCGCGCTAAGCGTTCCGTACCGTAATCAATGAAAAATCACGTTTGTAGTATGGGAGCCCCCCATAAATACTTATTTTATTCTGTATTTAGTATATTTTTGTTCAGCAGCAACAAAAAACATCATCTATAAAAATTTCAACTGCCTAGCTGTAATGGTTCATGAGATACAGCCTGGTAACAGACAGACAGACAGATGGACTGCGGAGTCTTAGTAATAGGGTCCCGTTTTTACCCTTTGGGTACGGAACCCTAAAAATCGAAGATTTGGAACACCTGAACCAAGTTAAATTTATTTGCATAAATATTTGTTTACCAAAAATCGATGATCATCTAGTGTGGAATAATATACTAAAATGAGCTGGGAGTAACTTCACGTGGTGAAGGCGGTATCAGTTTGGGCCTAAATTTTGACATCGACTTGCCTAAACTGGCTAAACCTCTCATTTGCTATCTAATCTTTTGGGATGAATGCACAATGGCCAACAAAAAGGCAGCGGAAGCTGTAGATAGAACGTTGCGAGATAATCGTCGAGATGACAGGCCAATAGGCAATGTTACATTTTGTTGTCGGGAGATTTTCGTCAAACCCTTCCAGTTTTATGTCGGGGCTCTAGGGCAGATGAGATTAACTCCTCATTAAAACAGTCTTATCTGTGGCCTCACTACAAAAGTTCTGATTGACAATAATATGAGAGCCCAGCTTGGCGGTATTAGTTCACATGCCCATGAGTTTTCAAGAATATTATTAAAAGTTGGGGTAGGTCTCTTTCTTGAAGAGAATGGTCAGGTAAGGCCCGTAACTTGGCAAATTGTTTCGTCCGAAGAACTTATAAGTTCAGTATTTGCCAGCCAAGAATTTTCGGTGTGTTATGTTCTGAAGGTCCTTCAGAGCATAACACACCGAAAATTCTTGGTTATGTGAACGCGCCATATTGACACCGAAAAATGAACAATGCGCAGCAATTAAGAACTTATGACGCAAATTATTGGTGATGAAGTGGTTCATACTTTCTTGGATAGTGTTTTTGATCAGGACGACGCCACGAATTATCCAGTTGTGTTTCTTAATTCACTTGCAGCAAATGGACTCTCGGCTCACAAAATAAAACTTATTGTCGCAGTGCCAATAATGTTGATGCAAAATTTGATTCCGCCGAAACTGTGTAACGGAACCCGACTTAGTATCTCAGCACTAAGTCGGGTGCTGAGACACTAAGGCTCCCGCCTTAGTGTCTCAGCTCCCGCTGCCGCTCCCGCACCCGCTCCCGCTGCCGTTTCCACTCCCGCTCCCGATCCCATTCCCGCTTCCGCTTTCGCTCCCGTTCCCGTTCCCGTTCGCCGTAGACGCGCCAAAGACGCAGAGTAAATTCTCATATCGGCACATCACTACTGTCCGGCGTTACCACCGAACTTCAGCGGCTCAACTTCAGCTTATTTAGTGTGTCATCCCCACCAATCTTTAGACACTGAACTTTAGCCGCTACTGACTTCGGCATAGTCTGCTGAGACACTTAAAGTCAATGTTTTGAAGCGAAATATAACTGACGCTGAGATTCTCACTGTGAGTGATGCAATTATCCAGTTGTGTATCTTAATTCACTTGCAGCAAATGGACTCTCGGCTCACAAAATAAGACAATGTCGGAGTGCCAATAATGTTGATACAAAATTTGACTCCGCCGAAACTGTGTAACGGAACAAGTGCTGAGACACTAAGTCGGGTGCTAAGACACTAAGGCGGGAGCTCCCGCTCCCGCTCCCGCTGCCGCTGCCGCTGCCGCTCTCGCTCCCGCTGCCGTTGCCGCTCCCGCTGCCACTGCCGCTGCCGTTGCCGGCGCTCCCGTTCCCGCTCCCGCTCCCGCTCCCGCTCTCGCTCCCGCTTCCACTTCTGCTCCCGTTCCCGTTCCCGTTCGCCGTAGACGCGCTAAAGACGCAGAGTAAATTCTCATATCGGCACATCAATACTGTCCGGCGTTACCACCGATCTTCAGTAGCTGAACTTCAGCTTACTTAGCTCTTTTCATATTGGCTCCCGAAGGAAAGACTCCCAACATAAAGTCATAAAGTCCATGCGAACGAAGTCGCGGGCATCAGCTAGTAAAAGAATAAAATAACAACATTGGTATGTTTTTGTTTGGTGACTGCCTCCCTGGTCCGGGAAGCATATTTTGTGAAAATTTGTTTCCAGTCTGGTTAGGATATTGCAGGCTTAAATCACCTTATTATCCAAAAAGGAAGATGATTCCGTGTTTCCGAAAACGTTTGATCAATTAAAAATTTATTTAAGAACTGTATTAGCAGCTTGTAAATGTTCATAGTTCGGTAAAACAAAAAAAAAAAAAGAAACTAAACCAGTAAAATCCAAAACCGGTTTAACTTAAGAGGTTGTGACAGCTCCATATTTGTCCCGCTGCAAACTTTTGGTATTTTTACACACCCAATTCCGATCTCTGATAATAATCAACTGTTTTATTTAAATTTGAAACACATAAAATATAACGAAACAATTGTATTCAACGGATGACCATGCCAGAAGAAAGTTATATCTTAGAAAATTATAAGTCAAGATTCTGCATTGAAATGACTATACGTATGAATTAAATACCACAAGGCGATTCTGATTGCGAACTTTCAGCGATGTAATGTTTCTACTTTTAGATAATTGTGACTATAAACTCTATGCTCTAAGATTATTATGATTTATAACATTATTGGTTTTGAATCTATGATAAATGAGTAGATGCCAAACAATTTTCAACGAAATGACGTTTCTGTAAACCGCTGTTATGCATAATAATATTATAACTTAAAAAGTTCTACTATAAAGGGGGGGGGGGGGGGGGGGCCGTCTTCTACTATTGTGTTAAGCCGCATTTAGTCGGTGCAAGTTTCTTGCCTGTTGCACACCATTTTATTGGAGCAATAGATAACTTGCATGATCAGCCATACAAATCATTTAGCCTTAACTGTTGTTATCCCATAACACAAATCTCGAACTTACTCTGGGGCTAGCTCAATCAGTGTTATTTGTCCCTATATATTTATTACCTCATCGGAGCCGGCAATATGGCCGACTTAGTGGTCGGCACGCGCTGCGGCGAGCGAACTCCCTCCGGCTGCTGTAGTTGAGCTTCCGAAGATAACGCCGAGACGAACTCGTCGTAGCACTCGATGTCCATCACTGTAGCAGTGCTCACGTTGCGCTCTATGTCTAGTGGCTCCATTTTCTCCTGTTGTGAATTAATTTAATCAAATATGTGTACAATTATGGGCAAGACGTGTGTGAAAGCAAAGATACTGCAAATGGAAGTCTATAGTCTCTGCCTACCCCTGCGGGAAACAAGGCGTGATAATATTTATGTAGGGTCTACATATATATTAGCACGTCTCACTCTCAAAAGTAAAAAAAAAATTCGTATGTATAAAAAGTATAAGAGCGAGCAACATAATTCAAATTAATTAATTTAATTTCAAAAACTTTTTTATCTTGCCAAACTGCTAGGCAGTTTATCGGCAAACGAGGCCTGTACTAGAAGAACAGAAAAGGGTATACTTTCAAACAATTTATTTTTTTCATATCGATCCAGGCGTTATCTCATAATCGGTGAACATGCCAGAACATGCATTAAAAAACCGCAACGAATTGGTAACGTCGTCCTTTTTTGTAAGTCGGTTAAAAACGAAAAGGTCCAGTAAGAATGGGATCGCATAACACTAGTACTGCGACAGTCATAACAGGGCAGTACTCTGGTACACACACAAAGGTGGCACCTATTCTGCTATGTTGATAAGTAAAAGGTTAAACATATCCAAAAACTTCATTAAGCAATCTGTACTTTAATGTACATAATTTCATATACATTATACAAATCAGATATTTTCTAGTATGGCTTTTTACTTTGTAGACATGTTTATAACTGTTGAGTATGAGACCGTCACCATCACGCACTCCGTTGACACCTTGGGAATTTCCATCTAAACCCTTCCTAAGAATTCACATTGATTTTTTAGGACCAATCAATAATCGCTCATACTTAGTAATTGTAGATGCTCACTCGAAATGGGTTGAAGTATATGATATGGTCAGTAATACCACTTCTGCAGCTGTAATTAGAAAAACTTTATGACTTTATGTCGCGATTTGGACTACCACAGACGATAGTCAGCGACAATGGCACAGCATTTACGTCTCACGAGTTTTCTAACTTCTGTGAGTTAAACGGCATTGCTCATTTGACGTCTCCAGCATACCACCCAGCTAGTAACGGTCAAGCTGAAAGTTACGTCAAAATAGTGAAAAAGGGTATTAAATCCAGTCTGGCGTCGTCCGATAATATGAGGGTCTGTAGGTTGAGGCTTCTTAAACACTTATTTGATTATCGGAACTCAGTCCATTCTGTTACCGGATTTTCACCAGCGCAACTAGTATTTGGTCAAAATCTCAGATCGCGTCTGGATTTAATTAAACCTATCGAATCGTCATCGACGTCCTCACTCACTTCATTGTCTAACCACGTGAAACGTAAGCAGTGTTCGCAGAGTGAGTCATACGGTGGCAGAAAAAGTACACAAGACTTTCAAGTTGGAGATGAAGTGCTATACAAAAAGTTTTCAAATAGTGCTAAGTATCAATGGAGTAGAGGTGTAATTACCAGAAAAATTGGAAAAGCTGTTTACATTGTTAACGATCACATTTCATCAATTTCTTTTAAGAAACATAAGGATCAAATAATTTTGTTTAAAGGGTATGATAAATACGTTCAACATGGTTGGGATTGTGACGCAGATAGTTCTGGTTTACATGAACCAAATCCGTCATCACATGTTGTGGGGGAAGAACAGGTTACGGAAATGACGAGTCCGCCATCAAATCGAATTGCTGGTGGTGAATCAATTCTTCCGTCACGATCTACCACGAGGTTGTTGAGAGATATACCCCGAGTTGATTATAAACCTTTACTTTAGTTATTATTATATAATAAAGGGAGGAGATGTTGAGTATGTATACCTTGTCGATGGTTTGTGGTCAAAGGAAGTAATGTGACACATGCCAATGTTCTTTGTTCGTAATAAATCTATTAGAAGTAACATGCTTTATTTAATCTAAATATAATATATATATATATACCAAATATTTAACAATAACATAAAATTAAATATTTCCGACGTTATACTGGTTGGTCGTCTACTGAAATGTCGTTCATTGCCTCTTGCTAGATTGACATTCTGATACGGAGCGGAAAACATGCCATATCCTTCAAGACAAACGTATTCTGCTGACCAGAAAATACAAGTCACGAATACAAGGAACTAACAAAAAAGCATTGACTCACATCCCAGGCATATTCCTTGTTGATTTTCTTCATCAGTAACTTATAGAGATTATCTTTCATCGTCAATATGTTGAGAGGCGGTTTTTGGGTGTCATCGATTGGGTTATTGATTCTGAAAAATATTATTTCTTATCGAACACACTTACAATATGTCATCATAATTACAGTAGAAATAAATTTAGACTAGGAAAATAACAAAAAATCTATGCATTACCTATCTATAGTGTTGATTGGCGCTGGTCCGTCATCGGCTTGCGACTTCAAAGCATCAATCGCAACTTGTAACTGAACTTCTATGGGCTGCCACTCTTCACCTTAAAACGTTTTCTTAGTGTCATACAAAAATAATCTGGTAAATAAGTTAAGTATTCATTAATAAAAAGCATTTTAAAATTTCTAAAGAAATCCAAAGGGAGTAGATCAAGAACTAAGTAGGTGGAAATGATCTGGCGCTACGAAACGCTTTTTAATCTGTGTTATGAGCGGTCCATTGTTAATCTAAATATAGTTTTGTTTTTTTACGCAATATGGCGAGGTCTACTCACTTTTTTGTAAACCTTTACATAGGTAGGTACTGTTTATTTCATATTTTTTTTTTCCAGCAGATCAAGAAATAAATTAAAAATTAAAGTTCCCTGGCAACTTAGAAACAACTGGGCCTATTTGGATACTGATTTCATTAACACGTAGAATTTTTACAATAAAGGTTAACATGGATAAAAACACAACCATGCAAAGACGAGGCAAAACTAAAACGCTTGGAGGAATCTGTAGAAACAGGGAAGGGGTTTAAGTGAACAGGAATATGCTAGGCATCTTTAAAATAGACACTTACCGCGAGGAAGTTTTTCCACTCCCATTCTGGTCTCCTTAGCAATTTGAGCTCTAAGTTCATCCGCAATTAATAACATGTAAACTCTGAAAATATTGACATTATATTTTGAACACGTTCTGAATACCGTTCAAATTTTGTTGATATTGAGACGTCAAAAAATTTGCGGAAAAGATAAACATTTGTGTTCACAATATTTTTTTGTTGTTGAGCTTCCAAATTAGTTTCGTTGACAGTGTGATCTCCTTATTAAACAAATTTGAATGAAGAGAATTGTCCCTTAGTCAAACTCTTCATAAAAACAAAAAATAAAATGGTAAACTCTTCAAAAATGTTATCACCATTCTGAGCAGCAGCATGGTCTTTTACCACACGAGTCTAGCGAAATCATACTTTATACACAGTTCCGGACCTCGGCGAAACCATTCGGTATATCGTGGCCCTGCGCGGCGGATATAATTTTCTGCTGTTTTTCGTTAAACGCTTTAAGCTTATGATGCATTGTATTATATCTATGACATTTAGCTTTTTAATACAAACCTGTGCACAATACTTGGCAGCAGCATAGCCTTGTACCACAGCAATCCAGGGAAGTCATACTTTATGCAAAACTCTGGAATGAAGACTTCTGCGAAACCGTTCGGTTTATCGTCACCCTGCGCGGCAGAAATCATCTTTTGCTGTTTTTCGGTGAACGCCTTGATAGTCGCCGCTCGCGGCAATAGGCAATTCATGCGCGAGCTTATGTTTCGAACCTAAAACATAAAAAAGTGATAGTCCATCGCGCAAGATAAAGATCAGTGTCGTTTTAGAACAGGCCTTTGCCCAAACACGGCACCCCCGAATGTAAAAACCATCGACACGCCAAGTATTGTATATACTTGGCTAGGTTTAACAAAATATACTGAAACTATTTTAACAGTAGGCTCAGTCCGTGATACTGAACAAATTTCCCCAAGAAACATATAGTGAAATATGATTTTTATTTTTAACATACAACCTTTGATCGCACATGCCGCCGGCGCCGTCCTCCTATCGCTGCAATACCTAAAGGCACCTACAAACGTAGCTCGACGCTGGCGCCGCGAAATCACTCACAAGTTCACGACTTTGCGACACGATTTCACAACACAGTCACAAAATAAATTCACCAAATTAGCCAAGTGATTTTATTTATACCATTCCCCCTCTAAAAGTTATGCACTTTTACTCACTATTTTGATGTTTGAATCTTTGAGATGGGTATCACTCTGAAATTGAAAATTACACTTGAGGTAAGCATTAGTAGCGGTACTTAAGGTATGTTTTATATATGTTGATCGATTTATTCGAAGGCGTTTGTACCAATTTAGAATATTCTTTTTTTTTTTAAGGGAATACCTGTCAGGTGGTACCATATTTTTTTTTTATTAAAACCGTTTGTGTCGTTTGTTGGTGAAGCCGGTTTTTAGTTTTTTAAAAATATTCTCGTAGTCATGGTATAAAGTATAGTATGCAATTCTTGAATAAAGCGGATTTACATCGAGGAACATGAATTACTCGCATTGCTCAGGATTCTAAAACTTGAATCACTCGCGGTCGTGATTCAGTCGTTAGAATCCTTCACCTGCTCGTGATTCATCTATGGCCCTCGAAGTAAATCCGTCCTTTATTCACTAATTGCATAATATACTATTATTTTTGATCACACTTACTTTGGGCTTTTAGCCTCAGGTAGCCCCCCGTCTATTACATGATGCAGGAAGTTATTAAAATAATAAAGAAATAAATAAAACGATGCGTGGAGTGGAGAGAGTAATTTTGATGTAAATGTGCCTAGGCTGGCGTAATAACACACAATATGGCATACATCTCAACACTTTACTATGCCGTCTAGATATTGTGGAATACCTATAATTTGGCATAAACATAATGTACGCGTGATGCTATTTGCATCAGTTGCAACTCAAAACTGACCAGAACGTTTTTGTTGTTTATTTTGTTTTCAGTTAGCGTTCTCATGGTTTATATTTATGGCCCCTTTTGTTCTCGCCGCGAGCACGGGCAAATTGAATTTTATTGCACATTTTTTGTTTGTTTTGATCAGTATTTTTGTAAGTAATATGCCGACTATTGCCGACAAAAGAAACAAACAAACATCATAAAAGACGGCAAACATTGAAATGGTGAATTTTACAGCTAAATACTTTGTTTTCGTATTCAAAGAAACACCGCTTCAATTGAATAACATGCTTTTATTATACTGACAAATAATTTCAGTTGCATTTTGTTACTCTGGTGAATAGGTATGGCAAACGGGAAAACGTGAGTTTAGTCTCCAAAATATGTGAGTACATTCGATTTAGTAGTGTACATTCAATTTTTCTTGTTATAACATATTGAATGTGCTTAACCGTTATGAAGAATGAGATGTGGATATTAACTGTTTGCACAGTGAAAGGCTACTTGTCAAAATAATAAAAATAATCTCAATTTCGTAGATACCTAATTCAAAGTGTGTTGTGATTGTGAATTGATTAAATAACTTATGAGTAACTAATGACCACTAGGAAAACAAACTAACACGAGATTATTCGTGAATTAGTGTAATCGCAGCGTGTGTAGACGACTTTTGCTGCCTACAGCTGAGCGTGTCAGCTGGGCGGAGAGGTAAGTACAGTCAGCAGTCAAGGGTGGGTGATATATGAAAAATATATTTTTTATATTTCGCTATGTGTTCCTTGGGGAAAGTGGTTCAGTATCACGGAATGGACCTACCGTTCAAATAGTTTCAGTATATTTTGATAGATCTTATATACACGGTGATTTTTCATTGGTTTTGGAGCCGAAGGCAAGTTCATAAGGATCGTTAGTAAGACCTAATTTATAATTAGGTCTTACTTACCTCTAACATAGGCTGATCTTTACGGCCCATCAATTCTAAGTTGTATTTGCTAGAGTAGTAGTCTGCGTATGTGCCGTAGGGCTGCGCCTCGAATAGAGACTGTGGTGTCATATATTCCAGAACGTCTGACACTATGTATCTGAAACGAAACAATCAATTTTATTTAGCTATTGTAGAGGAGAAATAGCGGTTACTATTTCGCGCAAAAGATAAAACTCAGAAGTCGACGCTGACGAAGTCGTGGGTACAGTCACAGGATAAGTTCTAGTACTCACATACAGAAGTCTTACTCAGCAAAGAAATTCAAAGAAATATCTACTTAATGTGGTTAGCGATATGGTGAAGTTTAGCTCGCGTCTGAACTCAGCACCTTTTCGTTTACATACCTAGAAATCCATTTCAAGCCAATTTCTTTCTTATAACTAAAGGTCACGTGAAACATCTACTCACCTATCAGGAACAAGTGATGGTCGGTACCAGGGAGTGACGACACAATTATTATGGCTCTGTTGTGTCACATTCTTGGAGGCTGCTACTCTTTCCTGTTCATACAAACAAATAAGCAAGATTACAATTTGTATGAACCATTAAGTCTTCCATTGTGAGCAAAGCAAAACCGGAGGTTCTAGAAATCGAACAAAAGAATGGAAGTAAACCTGCAAATCAATTTTTTATTAATTAACAATTAATCCAGTTTACCATCATAATAACTTTTCCCTTTAATTTTTCCCAATAAATATATATCACAATACGAAAAAAGAGTAACTTTCCTAATAACTAGATATACAATCTACCTCAAATGTCGGTACGCAGATCGGTTGTATCTCTGTATGCTGCTGCATAATAGTCCAGTCGATATCGTATTCTCCATTGAACTTCGTAGGCACGAAGTACATACAGTTTTCACTGCCGTCGAACACTAAAAACTTCTTGGCGATTCCTAGTACTTGATCGAAGAGGAGAAAATGGAACCTTAAAGAGGAAAAATTTTTTGGAGGCGTGTTTTACATGTCATAAAAAAACAGTAAAATATGCTACCAAAATGGTTTCTCTCAGCTATAGAGCATATTTTACACTGAGCTACGCTTCCTAACAGATAGTGAAACGGCCAAATCACAAAGATTGAGCTAACCCCAAAGTAAGTTCGAGACTTATGTTATCGGATACTAACTAAACGATCCTATATTTTATAACAAATAATATATAGATAAACATCTAAGACCCAAGTCTATCTGAAAAAGATAATTTTCCATCTTGACCAAGAAAGTTCTAGTTTTTTTTTTTTTTTTTTTTTTTTAATAAATAGGGACAGATTACACTAATTGAGCTAGCCCCAAAGTAAGTTCGAGACTTGTGTTATGGGATACTAACTCAACGATACTATATTTTATAACAAATACATATATAGATAAACATCCAAGACCCAGGACAATTTGAAAAAGACCATTTTTCAACTTGCCCTGACCGGGGATCGAACCCGGGACCTCTGGGTGGCGGACTAGCATGGTGACCACTACGCCACGGAGGTTATAATAATAACTTATCGGGATTTCAGTCTAAACATGACATCTCCTCATTAGATACTTACATACAAACATATTATCATGAATGTTTCGCACAGGGGTAGGCAAAGACATTAGCATATTTTAGTGTAAGTAAATAATAACAACTACTCACAGATCTCGATGAATATATAAATTACAAGAAAAACCACTGTCATCTATGGTATGCGTTGCAGATGGCAGTGTTTTTCTTATAATTCTTATAATTATATGGGACTACCGTTTATCTTAAGTTTATAAACTTACCGTTTTATCAATTCAAACAGCGGTTCAGATAAAGGCACAACGGCATAATTGACGTCGACACTCGTGGTCACCTCACCGACAGTAAGAAACATTGGAAAGCTGCATAAGTTCGGCATTGTTTTCGTAGTGAGAAAACCAAATCCATTTTCGCTTTGCAGCAATCGGTACAAGGCTCTCTCTCTGGAATCTTTGGGTTCAGGAAAAGCCGTCTTCAGTTGGACAATGTGTAAGTGAAAGTTCTGAGTGGGCCCTTTCCATTCCGGCCCAATGAGACACGATGGAAACTGAAAAACAAACAAGTAAGTGTTTACTTGATCAAAAAGACATTACATAGTAACCTGACGCGATCGCTTTCCTTCACATACAGGGGTCCTTCAGCAGCGTGCGTAAATTTTGGATTTTCTGTTTGACTTGATTTCCTGTTCTCCGACTGACGGAAGATAAAATAGGTTAAGAATCCTTAGATGTTGCGTCGTCGCACAGTGTTTTAGAAAACCCTAAAATCGGACATGACTGAGTTATTTGTATAGATCGATAGTACTTTCTATTTTAAATACTAGAGTAGAAGTCCGGTATGACGAATTGGCCTACTTTCGGAGAATAAAAAATCCAAAGTTGAAGAAATTTTAACTAGCTAAAAACGAAAAATAATTGTTTCTTTAAAATGTAAAGTGTTGGTGTATTGTTGTATATTTTATAAGATAGACCAATTTGAAACATATACTATAATTTCACATTTTTCATTTTATTTTTTTATCTAAATGTCCGCTCTCTAGACTGTTCCTCGTCTGTGTGCTTGTGTGCGCGACGTCAGTGAAATGGGTAGTACTTCGAGTAGTGATGTTATAAACATATCTTTTGTAATTTATTACAACCTTTATCTTAAGAAGTTAGCGAGAATTTAATTTTTATTTTCACTTTTTTCATTTGATTTTTTTATCTTAAAATAATTTGAAATCGCATTTAAAAGTCATATTGAAAAACATCATTAAATAGCCTCTTTTAGCCATAAATAATTCAAGTGTGCATCTCGTGTAGGATTCGAGATTTGGCAATTTTTTGTTTTAAAAGTTACCCCTGCAGTAATTTTACAGGCAATAATTGTATCAGAGAATTACTCTTTGGAAAACTTTAGGAACTTACCTCTGTGTATTTTGTTAACACTTACCACCTTCTGGTGTTTGCGCACACGTTTTTTGGTGCCTGCTCTCGGAACATCCTCTCGTTCTTCATCTTCATCCACATCCCACGGCCAGTTCGGGAAGCAACACTTTACTTCTTCTTGGTCGAAGTTAACTGTTCTGTTATTAAACAATTATCTTCTTCAGATTAAAGTTTCGCGTTTATACAAACATTTAAGGTGCTCAGAGGCAGGTGTGCGCATTACTAGCGCTTTTGAAAGTTAAGCGACACCGAGCGTGGTCCGCACTTGGATGGGTGACCATAAGTGGCATAAAAATTTCTTCTCCGTGCTTCGAAAGCAACGTATAAACCGTGGTCTCAGCTGTCTTAATTGTATGGCAGTCGTCAAGCTATGTCAGATGCCTTTAGGCAACTTAAAAAATCTAACACCAGTGTTGGCCACTTAAACATATGAAAAACAACAACAAGCGAAGGTGAATCCAGCCTTCTAAGTCAGGGCTAGGGCAAATTACATATCTTAAGTTTAGTTTAGCAATTAATTCAGTTACCATTTGTATTATAAAACAGCCCGATGCGTAAGCATTCTTCATGTGTTCCAATTCCAACTAATCAGTAAAGAGCTGTCTTTGTATTTTTTTAAATATTCGTACAACAGAAAAATAAGTTTACTACACTCTCTTAAAAATCTATATGCTATACTTGTTTTATTCAATTCAGAAAAAGCAATTGACTTACCCATACTGTTTCGGTAATAATGTAATGTCATCTAATTCACCTTCTTGGTGCAACCGAATGCATGCCTTCAAAGCAGCTGAGCGCTTGGCGGATTTCAAATTGGATTGCGGATCACCCTAAAAAAAGTTTTATAGCTTACATTTTTTGGGTTTCGTACCCAAAGGGTAAAAACGGGACCCTATTACTACGACTCTGCTATTCGTTTTTCCGTTTGTTTGACTGTCACCAGGCTTGTATCTCATGAACCGTGACAGCTAGGCAGTTGGAATTTTTATAGATGATGTATTTCTGTTGCCGCTATAACAAAAAATATTTCATTGGGGCTCCCATACAACAAACGTGTTTTTTTTTAGGTAATGTTGCGGAACCCTCAGTGCGCGAGTCTGACTCGCACTTGGCCGGTTATTTTAATTTAAAACTCTAGCCGCAGGTTCTAGGAGTTTTAGGATGTTTGAGATGGATGTCGATCGATAATTCGACAGATCATGACTATACAGACATGAGGAACTGATAAAAACAAATGCAGGTATTTATGTCATGACAACCGTCTTCCGTGTCGTTCTGGGCAAAATCCTGTTTCTCACGCAAAATTGGGTACTACCTGGGTCAAAAATATGGTACTGTTAAGAAAATGGAACTTCACAAAATAATGTCATTTGTCATGATCATATTCATTTTCAATGTGATTTTAGATTTATTATTGTAGAAAAACTAAAATCATGAGCTTTATTTAGCTACAAGAATTTATGACGTCATTAGTTTATATTTTATACAAATCCATAGAAAATGATTGTTTTGACGTTTGGGAAAAAGTATTTAAGTTAATTGTTGGAAAATAGCTATTTTTAAAGTCAATCGAGGGAATGAGCGAAAATCTTAGGAATCATATCTGTAGGCAATGCAGCTTGAAAGCTGTCATTATTTTGATTCCTTCTACTTCTCCCACAACCTACTTTGGGTCTTATGGAGCTAGACTCTGACTACTTCCAAAGGGATTAAGACGTGATCATCGTGTACGTACGTACCAACTCGCTTGCCGAGCGTGGTGACGTTTTTCCCTTTAGGAAAGGAAAAGATCTTTAGTTGCTGAGAGCTAGAAATGTATAGCTGGTAAGGAAAGGAAAGAAAACATATGAAAGTACGTGGCTAGTATGTAAAATATATATGTATGTATGACAAACCTTGATAGATTCCTTGATGGGGCAAGCGATAGGCATTATGATGGTCACCACTATCTTGGTGATACCACGTTTATCCTCCACTTTCTCTTGAATCCACATGGGCGTAATGAGGGTAAACTGGTCGTGCGGTAACATTGAACAGTATCTGTTCAGTAGGGCTATGGCCGATGTAGCTGATAAAATATCTAAAAAATAGAAGTGTTTTTAAATCGCTTGAGGAGCAATGCATAAAATCATTCAACAAAAATACCATTAATAGAGATGAGAAATAGAGACCGAACTTAATGCTCTGTGTGCCCCATCAGGGGACATTTTTAATTGGAATTTTATACTTTATGTTTTGCCCAGCAATGGGACAACATATACTAATTTAAAATTTAGAGAAGTAACGACTATTAAAAATTATATTTTTTAAAACAAGCTTTTATCTAAAACGAACTTTTAAGTTTAAAGTGCTCCTTAAGACAAATCAAACGAGACCAAATTCGATGGATTTGCGTCGTTTCATTGCAGGGTTCCTGTCCGGCTCCATCATAAAATCAGCTCCATGTCATCATATTGCATTGTCACGTGATATACATACGTATACGCGTGCAAAATGTCAGCTCAATGAGAAACAGGGAAGTGAATCAAATTTAACTTGCAAGATTTTATTACAGACTGACAACCACGGGACAGGTAAACGGAGGTCACGTCCTACAATTTTAACAGTAGATGACTGCAGTTCTTAGACAGTAGAATTAGTCTAAATATCAACTTTTTTAAAAGAAATATCTAACAAACAATAATATCAACAATATAAATGAAACCAAGCGTTAAAACTTACTGCCATGTATGGTCATGTATGGCGGGATGTCATCCTCTTCATAAAGGTTAGCTTGTAACTCTAGTTCTGTAGGGGGGGTTCGTTTGTCAGTCTTTCCTACTAAAACCTACAATGGTTAGAAACACCAAATAGTATGAATTACCATTATTAAAGATGTAAAAACATTTTTCTTGGCAGGATAGACAACAGACAACATACATTTTTGGTTGCCAATGGCATGTCAATATTATTCATGACGCCACCTATCGGGATAACTTGACGTTTTCTTTTTGGGCTTCTTCGAGTCGAATTGGCTTTGTATGCCATATTAAAAATGTACATTATTAAATAAGGCTTCCTTTTATTATTTAAGAACTAAGTGGCTTTGGTAAATTAAATTATATAAATTAACAATAATTCTTAATTAATATTTTGTTCCTGTGTTTAAGACATACTATTTTACTAGTGCGATTTTCTAAAACGTACAAATCTGCTGGGCTGATAAAGCATAGGTCATCATTATATTAGAAAATAAAAACAATACTAACACTTTGGATAAAATTTTCAGTCTTTTGAAAAGCTACGTATAATTTTGTAAATTTGTCTCGGTTAGCTTCGTCGACTAATATCACGTATGTTGATTCAGCACTTCTGGCTCGACCTGCAAACAGCGAAAATTTTACTTTCAACACAAATAGTCCAGTTTGATGCTGAACTCATATTTTTTAGAAAAAGTGCGCGAGATCGATAAGGGCATGAAGTTAACTCAGTTTCAATAGGTTTCTTAAAATTAATTTTTATTGTAAATTTATTTATATTGTATAATTTCTTCGCTTAAAAAAATATTGCTATCTATTGTTAAGGAAAATAAATTAGAAGTAATCATATGTGACTGATTTATGTAAAATATTATTATTAATATTATTTATCAATATCTACAATACGGATTACTCACAAATTTCCATTATGTGCCCTGGTAAAGATGTTTAAAACTTTATCCAAGGAATAAGTTTGATCACCACATAAATTGTCAAAAAATGGTATCAAAATATTTTAAAGACAATATTTTTAAAAGTCGGTAATAAATACCTTTGCTTTGAATGTAGGACCTGTATTCGATTGGCGGGTCAAACTTCACTATGAGCATACACTGAGGGATGTCTACTCCTTCCTCTATGACGCTTGTTGAAATCAAACAGTTCAGATCCCTTTAAAACATGCAAAAGGTAGTAGTCAAGGCCACTTGTTGCAAATCTTTCGTTTACCAACAAGCAATTTAAAAAATGCGCCTTTTTGAAAACAATTTCGGCAAATAATTTATAATGACTGCCGCTTTCAAAAATGCGCCTTCCAGGGACGGATTGACCATTATGCAAAGTTGACAACCATGCCTAGGGGCCTCACATTGCCTCACATCGAATAGGCAGCTCGTGGGCCAGGCGATTTTCGATTATTTTCTGGCGAGCCATTGTGTTTTATAGAATCCACTAATTCAACTTGTTAATGGCCTAAAACTGAGTATTCTCTGTTTGGCACCCCAAATGGTTAATCCGGCCCTGCACGCGACTTATATCCACTTCGGCACGCCTGTTGTTTTCGCACGCGTGGTTAATGACTGCGACGAGCTTAACTATACTTACTACTTTCCAGTTGCAGGCGGGCGCGTCTACAATTTCATTGCGTATTATTATATTTCGAATCTTTTAAAAGATCCTGGGAAAACCTCGTGTGGATCCTATGCAGTACGCAGATTTTCCGCATCGTAAGTAATAGGGTTGAACTAAATCTGTTTGCACGGAACAGCAATTTTCTATGCTGCTATCCTTTTCTCGCTACCTTTCGTTTCCGTCGCTCTCTCTCGCTCTAGCTATTGACGATTCTGACACAGAACCGTCATTAGCTAGAGCGAGAAAGAGCGACGGAACGCCGCGGATTCGTCGATGCTAATGCGTTCCGTCACTCACTCTCGCTCTAGCGAATGACGGTCCTGAGAGTTCTGAGGAAAAGTAGCATAGAAACGTGCTGTTCCGTGCTGCCAGATTTAGCCCAACCCATAAAACGTTGGTAAAAATGAATAAAACCCTATGCTATTCAGTCCATGATATCATATACAATACATCGTAAAGGTATATCTTATTTTATTATAAGAAATCAATATAATAGGTTGGGGAAAAAGTCTTTTCGCATTTTATATGAAAATTCAAAACATATTTACATTTAACTAAAGTATCTAGGTACCATTTTGTTCGATAACTTTTTGCCATCTTATAGGTAGGGACATGATCCCATTGCTATAGAAATTTTGGGGCTTCTGATCAAATAACTGCGTCAAGTAGTTTTGGCAGTCCTCTCGTGATGTTAACCTGACACTGTCTAAAGAATTCTGAAGAGACCGAAACAGGTGGAAATCTGAAGGTGCCAGGTCAGGACTATACGGCGGATGCATTAACTCCTCCCAGCCAAACTCTCTTAATTTTTGCTCAGTGGTTAAAGATGTGTGAGGTCTAGCTTTATCATGATGAAAAACCACACCCCTTCTGTTGATTAATTCCGGCCGCTTTCTCTCAACTTCTTGCTTTAATCTTATCAGTTGTTCGCAGTAGAGTTCTGAATCGATGGTCCTGCCTGGTGGTAACAGCTCATAATAAATAATGCCCTTCCAATCCCACCACACACACAGCATCACCTTGTTGCGAGTTAACCCGGGTTTCGCCACAGTCTGTGAAGCCTTACCGGCCTTTGACCATGACCTTTTTCGCACGTTCTTGTCGTACGTGATCCACTTTTCATCACCAGTTATCAATTTATTCAAAAATGGTTCGGTCTCATTACGTCGTAATAAAGAATCACAAATGAGTACACGGTTCATTAGGTTTCTTTCAGAGAGCTCGTGAGGTACCCAAATATCAAGCTCTTATGTGAACCCATTTTCTTTCAAATGCGCCAAAACTGTTTTGTGGTCAATTCAAAAATAGCATCCATTTTATCCGTAACAGGGCGACCAGAGCGACGTGCATCTTTGACATCAAAATTTCCGGATTGAAAACGCTTAAATCAAATTTGTGCTACTCTCACAGACACTGTACTAGATCCATAAACATCGCAAATTTTTTTCGCGGCTTGCGTTGCATTTTTACCTTTTTGGTTGTAAAATTTTAAAATGTATCTTATTTCTTCATTAGATTCACTCACCTTGACGGTAAGAAAAACAAATGAAAATCACGCATTTTCCTAATTTGAATTTGTAATTATATTCTTTAAAATTTAAACTTTTAAATGATACCAAAACTAGCCAGGTACAAATAGTATAGCCAAAGTGGTTTTATTACAAGTTCATACATACTATATGCGAAAAGACTTTTTCCCCAACGTAATATGTATTATATAAGGTGTAATAATATAATATAATTTTATCGAAAATATTACAAGTTGGCTTGCTACACTTGCACCCCTTTTCTAATTTCTCTACATGTCCCAAAGGCAAACTGGTAGATAATACATTAGCATTAAGTTTGACCTATTGTTATCATCATCAATCCATCATAAGATTGTATTCACTAAATTTAAATAAATAAAAAATCGTACACTTACTTGTGACTGAATTTTAGAAGTGCTTTCTGACTTGTCTTCTTCTGATAGTGTTGTTCCCTAGTATTCTTAAAGGGGTTTATATTGAACCCCACTATAAAGTCGTGTTTAAGGAAGCCAAACTCCTCCGGATTGGCCTCCCGGACGTCTTTCAACAGGTTGAACAGTAGTTTCGCGGTGAACCTTTGTTGTGTGAATATTATTCCCGATAGTGGCTTTCGCGCACTGTTCCTTTTTAAGGTAACTAAAACAAAATCGAATTTAAATACCAGAACTTTTGATTTTGATCCAAAAAATAAAAAACTGCAATTATTTACTTTCGAGAATCGACGTAATTGCTTTTTCTTTTTCTACCGTCCGATAAAACCAGGCATACTGGACGGTGGTGGTCAGGAGGTTAAGGGACTGGACCGGTGGTTTCCGGTGATATGCATTGTGAGGAACCCTGCACACTATGAATATTAAATAGTGTGTGAAGGATAAGGCAAACCACAACATTATCTCTGCAAAAACGTATGTGCGTCTATTTTCAATTTTCCATACAGTGACACCGCACAGACATACACTACATACATACAACATACTTAATGTATAATACACGAAATATAAATTATGCTAATTGACATGTAAACGGGCCTGTAAAGGTCTAATTAGAAAGAAAGAAAGAAAAATATTTTATTCAGTGTAAATTTACATTAGTTGCATTAATAATTAACTAAAATTAGTTTTACACCGAAATGGCACCACTCAGCATAGGACAATGATGTGCCTTTACACCATGCCGCTGGTCTTCCGTGGTACCAAGAGATAAGAGAGAAAGCACTACCTGAATTACTGAATTAACATTTGAATTTTTAATTTTGAGCCTGGAGTGGTATTTTTCATTGGGGGACTCATTCAAACACAAAACGTGTAGTTTTCCAACTGCTCGCAAGAAATAAAATAGGAACAGATTCAATGAAAGGTTTCTTTAACATAACTACGCTACAAATTTCAAAATTACAAGTGGTTAAGACCACTCGTTGCAAAATCTTCGCATACTTACGACCTTTTAAAAAAAGCGCCCGTTTGGAAACGCTTGCGCAAAACAATCTTAATGTGACAAGTGATTTAAAAATGCGTCCCCTAGCTCTAAAATGTAGAAGATCGGGCCCAGCAGCTGCATAGCTAAGGATGCAACCGGAAATAATATGAAAAAAGTAATATGTTAAAATAACATTTACTTGTTTCATTTTTTATGAGAAATAATAAGTCAAGCGACATAATATTTTTTTGGCCACGTTCTAAAGCAGAGATTCCCAAACTTATTTTGTCAAACGCCCACTTTAAAAAATCTGTTATTTTGTAGCTCCCCCCATTTTTTTCACCATAAAAACCTGAATCACCTATATTTAATTCAACCTATATTCTAAACTAGACTTTTACAAGAGAGAGCAATAATAATACATACACCAGTACATAAGAGTATCTTTTATAAAAAATATCAATAATCAACATTGTTAATTTTAAATAAAAAAATAGCAATAATAATACAATTTTCCAATAATAAAGAGTATCGGAAGTGGGGACCTCACCTGTGAAACTTTAAAACACAAAATTTTTTCAGTGTTTGATTCCTTTAACGATATAAATAGCGTTGTGAACGCATTAAAATAATAAATATTAATTACATTTTTAGTTTATATTTGTACAATAAAAAAGGATATAAATATGAACTAATAAATGGATGTTGTGTAGTAAGAGGATTTTAATTTCAGTTAATTTTAAAATATGAAATAGCTGAAGTTATAAATCACTCATTGCTTAAATCACATCAGCGCCCCCCAACTTTATTCTGGGCCCGTTACCGCCCCCCTTAAAGCCTCCAGCGCCCATAAGGGGGCGTTATCGCCCACTTTGGGAAAGACTGTTCTAAAGCTTCTTAATTTATAACTAAGCAACGGAAAAATGAGATAGCCTCTTATAAACTAATTCGTCTTTTGTACGAAGCCAACTAAATATTATAAAGAAAGCGTCAAATAAAGATCAGCAATTATTTTAAGATGTACTTCTGATTTATACACTGCCACCAAATACTAACTCAAACCCGGATTTAACAGCTCATCACTATTTTACGTTTTACACCTTCAATACAAGCTCCTCAAAAAATACAATTCAAGCCTCAATAGCCATTATCATATATCATAATTTAGCACGTTAATTAAATACTTTCATATTCTTTTATCGTTAAAATAGCCACTGCATTGCACGTATTTAGCGCGAGTGCGCGAGACGACTGGAGTAGTTTTGAGGTTGGGTTATCGCTAAACAGTTTTTGTCCAAATCCACCGCTACCGCTGGTTCTTCATCGGAGGATGAGGAGACTGGAGAACCCAAAGTTTTTGGTGGCTCTACTGGAAGACTGAGGAACCCCACCTCGGAAGAGATAGCTCAACTTGAACAGGATAGATGACAGAAATGGTCCCAGAACACAGAACCAATTTTATTCACATGAAAGTTATGGACAAATCCGAACTGGCCAACCCTGACTTCACGTAGTCTTGTTTGCCCTATACTCGAGTCTTTTTTATAGCCGGTAGTGTGGAGGGAGGGCTGCCTCTGCCCGCTGTAAGAAAACGCAGGCACCATGCGACCCGTAACGGCTAAGGCTGGCCAAAGGCGACCAGCAAGCCGAAGCAAGCTGCGAAGGCGAGCATGAGTGCCTGCGTTTTCTTACGCAAGGGCGGAGGGGCTCCACTTCCCGCAGCGCCGGAGATGTTACGTTTCGAAATATGCGTAGAGAAAATTTGGCACGAAATAAAACAATATCTTGGCTTGCTAGTTTTTAGTTATATACATCGGTAACCTAGCCTCCTCCCCCCCCCCCCTCCTTGCCGTCCCCTTTTAACCCCTAAATCAATGGTTCATAATGGAAATTGTTACCAAAATAAAGTTTTTATTTTTGTCTCCCCTCAATAGTTCCGAGGTAATATTAGTGGCCATAATTTACTATTTGACGACAATTTTAGTTAAATTTTGAGTATCAATTAATGTAGAATGAGTCACATTATAAAGATACAAAGTTATAAAATAAGAAGGTAATGTAATTACTTTTTTGGTGCCATATATTAACATTTTAGAAGTTTGTAGCTTGAACGCATGATACAAATTTATATGCTAAAAGATGCTGACCATGCTGAGTTGTATTTAGAGTGGCTTAGATAGAAGATAACTAGTGGCTAGGAAAGTATTATTCAGATGCACGTTGGTTGTGGCTGACTTAGTAATTTAGAAGGCAACGTAGATTTTTAGAGGCGAATAATGCTATTAAAAAGAAGTTTGTTTAATTAGCACCCATTTTTCATTACATACTATTTGGCAAAGGTAACCTCCAAACCAATTATTATGATAATATAATGATTCACTCTTTCACTATTTGCTTTACAATTTAAAAATGAAATGAACTTTTATTTTAATATGCCATGTCTGAATACTTAGTAAATCTATGGATTTAAATCAACAACGCACGAATCGCGACTAACTTTCTTGTTTACAAAAAATAGCCGATGCACGAAACGCGTCCAAACCAAAGGTCTCCCCCACCTTCCTCCGTTTATTTTGTGAAATATTTCGGTTAAGGATTCAAAACCCCGTAGATCACTAACGTAAAATACGTATAGTTACGTAAAACAAGGGATCAAAGCGAAAAGATTCAAAGTTACAATATTTAAAAGCTTGCTTTGTATGTAGAATACCTACATCTGTTTATTTATTAATCTTTCACACTTACCTCCGGGCGTATTGATGACTGCAGGATTGTATTCTTTTAAAATGTTAAGCAGTTGTAACACTTTTTCTGAAGAATTGTTCACAATTTTTTCATATCCTGAATCCTGTTCCATCGATTTTAAAAGTATAACTCTTGCCCTGTTTGAAATTAATAAAAGAGTGTATAGGATTAGATTCATCAAAAAAATTTAGAGCAAGTCTTCTTCTTTGTGTGTTGATGGTTTATTTTTGTAAATTCTATCAGCCCGATATGGAGCTACTACTGACGGCGTCGTCAGTAGCCGTACACAAGTCGTCAAGGTGCAGGTGGTAGGGTGATAGGGACATTTCTTCAAAGCAAGTTCAGCTCCCACATAGAGAATCGATTCTGCTTAATACGCGAGATTCTCGTAAAGGTGCTCCTTCACCGAGAGCATTCGCCTGTAATGTAACGTTACAGATTCGATCATTACAGCAATGAGGGAGGAGAACCGAACATTACAATGCGCGACCTGTAATGCTCAATCTGTAATATTTTGATACAACTTGTAACATCAATGTGCTGACGAGGAGCGCCTGTATTCCGCCGGTGTTACATTACAGGCGAATGCTCGTCAGTTATGGAGGCAGTCATCATCATCATCATATCAGCCACAGGAAGTCCACTGCTTGACATAGGCCTCTCCCAAGAATTTCCAAAACAACCGATCGGAAGCGGCCTGCATCCAGCGCTTTCCTGCAACCTTGCTAAGGTCATCTGACCACCTAGCAGGTAGGTGTCCTACGCTGCGCTTGCAGGTTCGTGGCCGCCATTCGAGAACCTTTCTGACCCATCGGCCATCTGTTCTTCGCGCTTTGTGCCCCGCCCACTGCAATTTCAATGAGCTGATTCGCTTGGCTATGTCAGTGACCTTCGTTCTACCATGACCTTCGTCTTGTCAATATTCATTTTTGGGCCGACCTGTTGGGAAACTCGATGGAGGTCTTCAAGCATCGAACTTAAGTCCTCCATCGATTCTGCCATGTCAACGATATCGTCGGCCAATCGAAGGTCAGTGATATACTCGCCATTCAGGCACGTATCCAGACTTTCTGTTCGGGGGGGATAAACTTACACAAAAATTACAATTTGAAAAAAAAAGTGAAAGTAAAAGTAGTCAAGTCACTGTTATTGATTTTTGACTCGTATCATATTTGAGTATCCTGTTGCCGCTAGCAGCCATTTCAGAATTTGGGGTTAAATGCGGAATGAAGGGATAAATAGAGGCTCTAAGTTGTAGACTGCGAGAGTCACCCTGACCCGTTGAAGTTTATCGTATAAAAAATTTTTCACACAAAAAATTGCGTCTTAATAAAAAAAAGTTACATTTTTAAAAAATTCTCGTATTGGCTGATATTTTTAAAGTTTTCAACCCCCATATTTCCGCTATTTTGAAAAGTTTCGAAAAAGTGAATCGACAAAAGAATTCTATATAATTTTCAAACCTTCTCACATAATTTAACGGGAACCGGTTGAATGAAACGGGAACCGCGACACGTAGGCGAAAAAAGCCAGACAGACGGACAAACTGACAGCCGGAAAAAAGCATTTTTGGCCAATCTCGAAACTGAGACCCTTCGCTTAGAAGGGATGAATCTCCATCATCCTTATAAATTTTAATATTTACCAGTTCGCATATTTCCTTTCGTCTTCATTTTTTGATAGGACGATATCAATGATAGAAATCAGGTCTCTGTTATTGGTAACCGATTTACCAATGCCATGCCAAACATTAAATCGTGTAAGAAAGATTCACTGGAGGAGTTGCTCCGAAATGTTCGATGTCTAAAAAACAGTTTCTTGCAACGCGGCGCGGGTGCAGGAACTGCAGGGAGGGGCGCATGTAGAACTTCATAAGTCAAATGCAACTGATGCTTGCATAAATCTCAACTCTAATCGCGCGCTGACTGTCTCCTTACTCGCCAATTTTAAATTACTCCCATTTTTATATCATGTCATTATTATTTTACGCTTACGCCAGATTTCAGGGGGGGGGGGGATAAATCCCAACTATCCCTCCCTCTGGATACGTGCCTGTCGCCATTAATTATTCCTTCCCATTTCATGAGCTAGAAGATATCTTCCAGAGCTGCGGTGAACAGTTTTGGAGATATGACATCTCCCTGTCTCACGCCTTTATGCAATGGAATATCCTTCATACCGTGCTCCTGTATTCGGACCGACGTAGTGGCTTTGTTGTATAAGCACTTCACACCTCAATATACCGACAATCAATACGGCACCGCTAAAGAGACTGAAGCACGGCCCATGTTTCGATCGAATCGTAGGCTTTTTCGTAGTTTACGAACCCCACGCACAGCGGCCGATTATACTCCCTCGTCTTCTCTATAACCTGCGCCAAGTATGGTTGTGGTCTATTATGGTACTGTAGCCTGGGATCCGGCTCGTTTGGGAGGTTGGAAGGCATTAAATCTGTTAGCGAGATGATTTGTGATGACCCTCGAAAACAACTTATAGTCATGATTCAGAAGCGTGATGGGCCCACAGTTCTACAATAGAGTTTTGTCACCATTTCAAAGAAAAGGACCACCAGGCCCCTGTTCCACGCTTCTGGCGTTACGCCCTCGAGCAGAACTGAATCAAAGAGCCTCTGAAGGACTTTCAGTACTGGCGTTCCCCCCGCTTTTAGAAACTCTGCTGTGATTCCGTCCTCACCCGGCGCCTTATTGTTTTTTAGTTATTTGAGGGCCATCCTAACCTCGTACAGACTGATGTACGAGATAACTTTTTCTTATTATCTTCAAACTGCATGATAAAAACGATAGCAGTTCCGCAAAGGTTTATTTACTATAATGTATAAAACTGAGGGTAGGTTTCGTAGGATAAGAGGTACGCCACCCTCGGCCCTACCTCATCTCACAGTCTGCCCTTTGAGTTTCGGCGCCGAGTTTATATAACATGTGGAATATTTATACTAACTGTGCCAAAAATAAAAGAAGCTTGTAAAAAGACTTACAGTAAAGAGTGTGTTATGACAAATGTATACAATATCTCTTCCTCCTTACACAAGGCCTTTCTTTTTAATCTTTCAAGCAATATTATCTGGCTGAGAATGCCCAAAGCGCCGCCGTAAACGCCTAAGTCTTGAATCAAGCCAATCATACAGGTAACCATATTTTTTACGGCTTTAACAATCTGAAAAAAATTATAAACACCTATTTATGTAAAAAAAATATATACCTATATTTTTCGAAAAGGCACAAAAATTTAAGATTATTTATTTTTCAACGGGGCTTCGGTCTAAGCTTAAAAACATAAAAGAAAAAAAACATAAAACATTGCCTAAGCTATAAGAACATAAAATATAAATAAATAGGTAAACAAAAAATAAAATAATAACAAAAATACTTTTTTTGGATCCCTCGTTATATCGACCTGTCCAACTTCAAGCCTGATGAGCGGTGCATCGGCTATCACGGGTAATTTGACATCGAGCACTAGGCCCTCGAGATTTCTGAGGATACTTATCGCTTCATTAGCGGCAGCTGACATCTCTGGAGCTCTATAAAACTGGACCATTTCTTTCGGATTCGTGGAATAACTAAAACAAAATGTTTACTTTTAGCACTAAACTTGGTCTTTATCTTTCGAATTACAGAAGTTCTGGTAGTTCGCACTGAAATGACAATATGTCCATGACTTTTAGACTTTTTAGGCATACATATGCAAGGAAAACAATCTAGATCGACGCTAAAAATTTATTGTACTTATTTAACAAAATCTTTTAGCACTAAACTTGGTCTTTATCTTTCGAATTACAGAAGTTCTGGTAGTTCGCACTGAAATGACAATATGTCCATGACTTTTAGACTTTTTAGGCATACATATGCAAGGAAAACAATCTAGATCGACGCTAAAAATTTATTGTACTTATTTAACAAAATATGATTGTTATCTGTTTTTTGTGCTAATAAAGAAATGAAATAACTGATTTTATTTTATCTTATTCGGAAAACATACAGTCTAAATATCCTCTTAAAAAACTATTTAGAAACTAAAGACCATTCACATGTTCTCGCATATATAAAAGTTCTTATCGATTTGCCTCATGTTTGAACTCGTTATTCGTTAATCTGCGCTATCTCGTTCGCTACAGTATTTTTAGCTCCTGAGAACTTGACTCGCTTGTTCAACAAAAACGCAACTGCGTATTTTGCGTTACCATTTCGGTACGATAATTTAAGATATAATTATGTCATACAGATTATGGATTAAACAGATGAGCGAAAGTGTGCCGGACCGTTACGTTAAAGGGACGTTGGACAGCTCGCGACCCTGGCGAAATGTCACCAACGGTTGTTGGAACACTCTCACCAGTCTGTGCTAAAACCGATTATTCGTTGAATAAAGCTTTTCTCTAGACAGATATTTTAACAATTTAAATACCTGAATGTAATATTATATGAGTTTGATATAATACCTGAGAACTTCTCCTAATTCATTTACCGTCGCTATAGTGGCATGAAAAGTAGTTTCCAGCTCCTTGAGTGATAACGGTACCGATGGCAGATTCACGTTGGCATTTAACAAAGTCGCCGTCAGCCCTGAAACATTCCCAATTAATAAAGGACCTCCGTGGCGTAGTGGTCACCATGCATGTCCGCCACCCCGAGGTCCTGGGTTCAATCCTCGGTCAGGGCAAATTGGAAAATGGCCTTTTTCAATTGTCCTGGGTCTTGGATGTTTATCTATATAACTATGTATTTGTTATAAAATATAGTATCGTTGAGTTAGTATCCCATAACACAAGTCTCAAACTTACTTTGGGGCTAGCTCAATCAGTGTCATTTGTCCGTATATATTGATATTTATTTATTTATATTTAGTTAATTGCAAATGTTAGCGTTAGATGGACCTATGGACAACCAACTTGTGAATCCTTTGTTCTAATCGTCATCATACATCTTAACCCTTCTTCTGCTGAGCATAGGCCTTTAGGGCTAGCTGACTCTTTATGATTCATCCATATATATTTATATATTTATTCTTTTTTTAACAATTAGCATCTTTAATAAATATGTACCCATCTCATAACTGGACGTCCGACGCTCAAGGACACCATTATGTCAATACCTTACTTTAGGCACTCTTTTATTTCTGTACTTCAACCACTCCAATATCTCTGTAAAAATTCATTGTGTGCTTCTTTTCATGAAAGGACACCGACAGAAGCTTGGGACATAAATGTCGATGTGGATGCACTTCTGTGCTATACTACAATCAGAGAGAAGCCGGTTTTACCAAATACCTTTAATTTGTTGCCAAATATTTGTAAAATGTATTATTTATGCAAATAGTAATAATTATACTTACCAAGGACTCTAGGCTGTAAAGAAGGAGGACAGTTCTCAAACTGTTTCATCACCATCCTCATCGGATGATCCTCGACTGCGTGATGACACTCATCAAATATTAGTAGGTTTATATCCTGAATCTTTATGTAGCCGTGAGTAACCATATCGTTTAAAATTTGACATGTCATGACGACCACCTGAAATGATACAAGAAATAGTAACCTTCAGGGGGACTAGTCTGTACGCCTTCATCATCATTGCGGCGGAGGGGTCAGAAAAAAGCGTGGCATGGGTGGAGGAGTTCATAAAGTACAAATTTTGGGGTGAAGTAATATGTGAACGGCCCTAACCTAAGGCAATGGCATTTAACACAATCCAGAACACTCAGCCAGAAACAATACAATGTTGTTAAGGGTTAGCGACGCGCGTTGGGCTCGTTTTGTTTTACAGGTTTTTACGTGGGCTATTATGTTTACTTTCATCAAGCCTAAATCATATACCTACTAATTAGCTTTGATTATTTTAAAATTATATTTAATTGCAGCAACAAACCTGATTTTTCTCGAGTTCCTCATCCCATTTCGTTTTGTCCCAATAGTCTACTCTGTCCTCACTACTATACCCACCGACGCCGTGAACTGGACATAGTTTCTCTATGACTTTTTTCTGTAAATAAAGAAAAATATTTCAAACATTTCACGCATTTTAGACATTTTCCAAACATTTCACTTTTGAAATTATATTTTATGATCTTTTTAAAACGGGAGGAGATTTTTGACTTTATGTCTATTACATACTGTATGATTTGTAGCTTCCCACCATACTTGCCACCAACAGGTATGCTGGGACTAACGGTAGTGATTGAGCGCCGGCCGGCAATAGTTTGCATGAACTAACTTGGAATGGCGGAATCGCAATATAGTACGTAACTTTGCTCTCTGCAAAGTAACACCTGAATCTATTAACTATTTATGTCTATTGCCTTCTATAATTTCATTCGGATCTTGTCGATCCGTGCTTGTTGTGACGTGTGTTAAATAGTTAGTTACAATTTGTTAACAAACATTTAAAACTTTTCTTTATCATTCATTTGTACTTGATCTATTCTTTTATTTTTTCCCTAAAGGGGCTCCATTCAGACACAACCCAGGGCTGCAGGACTCAAATAGCACTTTAGCGTGATTTCACCCATTCTCTTGATCGGCTTCTACGATCTACGAGGGAAGAGAAGCAGCTAGTGCATTTTTAGTTTTATTTTCTAGATAGATAGATAGACGAAAAATGCATCACATACACACACTTATAGTAGATACAAGAATAAAACAATACATAAACAATACTTAACAATAAACATGCAACAACAACAATAGACAACGGTGGAATGGTGTATTAAGATGTGTGATAGTAAATTTATGACGTAAGGAATGATTGATACAGGAATATTATTTATTATGAATAAGTAAGTAAGTTTATTAAATTAGATATTCATAATACCTAAATGATTTCAAGAATTAAAAGCAATATCAATAACATAAGTGAAAAAAATCCCGCTAAATTGTGCAATATAAAATGAATTAAAACAACGCAAAAAAAAGCATAGAGGCCACAAGTTTCCACACAACGAACTTTTCAATTTCAGGTGCTTAGGCAAAACAGATAAGCCGCCAGCTGCGGTAAGTATGTCTCCTACATCTGTCAGCTAATCTGCTCATTCAACAGAGCAGACCTGTAATGTTTTCTAAAATTATTTATAGATTAACCCTTTCACCGCAGATTAACCCGACAAACATTGTCGTGACCATTCCGCGAGCGTCGGATATTTCCGACAAAAAATGCTCGTATTGTACATAACTTAAGTATCCACATCCTTTTTTGGTTGTAGGTATTTATTTTAGATTTTGCCCCCCTCGCGCTGGGGCACGACAACTGATATAAAGTCTCGCGGTGAAAGGGTTAAAGAAGTCTTATAGGGAGTGGAATATTGTTCCAACACTTCGTCGCATGGTAACGGAAGCATGCCGCTGTTTTGTGCTTCTGCAGCCATAACGGAGGTCGCATTTCTTTATTATATCTTTATCTGTCTCCAAGACCAGCACGGAGGATCATTCATTTGTTTCATTTTAACTAAACTAACTTGTTTATAGAAGATGCTATTCAAAACAGATATTCAATTATTTATCATTAGCTCAAACTAGAGGTACCTACTTATACCTAATTATGAAGGTAACAGAATATTGTCATTATTACTTGCATATATTGATTTGATTACAACACATTTACTCAAATAGTTATCCAGACTTGTTTTATACACAGGCATTAATATGATAATGTTACAATGTATTAAAACTTACTGCATTTAACAACTTGTACAACTCTTAAGGATTAGATATCAAAACTCGACTGCATATTTATTTTTAAGTTTTCAGCAATTTAAGTAAACTTGTAAGAATTTTGTGACTTTAAATTTATTTGTTGGGTTGAGCCTTTGGATTTAGGGCTGCAATTACATAACACCTCATGTTTAAAAAGGTCTTTTATAGGTATAGTATTGATTTGATTACAACACATTTACTCAAATAGTTATCCAGACTTGTTTTATACACAGGCATTAATATGATAATGTTACAATGTATTAAAACTTACTGCATTTAACAACTTGTACAACTCTTAAGGATTAGATATCAAAACTCGACTGCATATTTATTTTTAAGTTTTCAGCAATTTAAGTAAACTTGTAAGAATTTTGTGACTTTAAATTTATTTGTTGGGTTGAGCCTTTGGATTTAGGGCTGCAATTACATAACACCTCATGTTTAAAAAGGTCTTTTATAGGTATATAAAAGGTATTAAAAGGATGAAGGAATTTGAAGGCAGTACCTATTCAGTGACAGAAAGATCTTAAAATTTCTCGAGAAACGAGTGCATTTATTTAGAATGGGCATTGTATTATACAATCTTTGTTCCATTGTAATAAGGTAGACTTTTAAACACCAAGTGAGTAGGTACTTATAAGTAAATTTATCATTGGGCGTAGAAACTGTTACATATGTGATAACATAAATTGGCTAGCAACTAAATCAATCAAGGTTTTAACAGTTCCCATTTTCCCAAGCAATCACAATGCACCAGTGTAGTGTAAGCTTATAATAACTGTTTAAGTAAATGCCCTAAAATAGGTAGGTACTTATCACAGTACTGCATTGTGTTCACTGACCAGCCAATATAATCAGAGCTGTAGCCAAAGCACGTAGTATGACTCATAGGAGTTCATACGCGTTAGTGCATGCTTCAACTTCTTATAACAAAATCTCGAATGGAAACTTCTAAAGTCGTTTTACTTGCAGGTATTTTATGCATACGAACAAGCCATTTTAAAGGACTGAGTGATAGTATGGTTTGTTTGAAGAGGAAATATTTTATTTCTCGAAAACCAAAATAAGGACTCTTTTTTTCTGCAGGGCAGTTTAAACTTGCTAAAACAAATAATCTATTAAATCTCACCTGTTGATCTACCAAAGGAACATTGTTGACTAAAAAAAAGGTTCTTTTTCCACCTTGTCCCCATGGCTGTTGCAACGCCTCCCTAAATCTTGTGATGAGATTTATAGCAATAAATGTCTTGCCAGAGCCTGAAAATGAGTAGGTGCCATTACTAAACTAACTGTTTAGGTATTAAAACAATAAGATAAAAGAGGAAGGAAATCATACCTGCCATTAGATTCGAAAATTTTATGGCGATTATCTAAAGCTAGATTAACTAGAGCTGAAGTTGAACAACATCAAATACATATATAATTTTTTAATCAAACCCAAAAGTCACTATCAATTGTGACGTTCCACGGGAAAAGGTACCTTATGGCCGTTTCTAGTTTCGGAGGTATTTAATGTTTTGTAAAAAATGATAAAAAAACTTGTTTATTTTTTATTGGCACTATTTCGTAAACTATAAGATGTAACATTTATTTTCTTATTTTTATTTTTTTATTATAATTAAATATAATTTTGGTCTCAAAGTTTAGTAAAAAGGTACCTTATGGCCGTGTGATAAGAAAGATAAGAAAATAATACTTTTAATCGTGTCGTGACATGATCCGCTTTTGTCATTCATACCGCCCGTGCCCGTCGCACCTCACCTCACCACTCGTTTGACTTAAGAGCAGCCTTCCAGTCTTACTTTTCATAGGCTCGTACGTGATTAAGCGTTGTATCTGATCTTTCTTGAAAACTTTTTAACTCACAGGTATCTTGTGCGCTATTTCTATCGAAACAAAAAATTAAAATTTAGAAAAAAAAAGTCAGTATGTCTCTAAAAATCTACATTTTTGCACAAATTTTAGCTGAACTTTAACTGTTTATAAAGTACTCATAAATTCTAAAAGTAAAGAAAATACAAACCTCGCAAATGTAATGAAAATTCTAAATAAAAATCATTTATTTCACACACTTGTAAGGCTGACCAATAAACACGTATCACCTGGAACAAGTTTTATGAAATTTCCGCACCCCATGAACAGTTAATATTAAACTCACTGTACCGTTATTCGAAGCCTATATATAATGAATGAAAGGGGCTACTGCTTTCGGTTCTAGTATTAGTCATGACTTCCGGTCTAGGTCCACGCCAGTCGCCACTTCCGCTCCCCACTAGCGCGCTCCCCGCTACGCGACACTAGCGCCACCTAGGCAGTTGGGTTTTGTAACCCAGTTTGTTCGTCATTGGCGTTTTTGATTCCGTTCGAGACGGTTACCTTATGCGCAAAGCATAATTCAAACCGTCTCGCCGTTACTAGCCAAAAACTTTAGCAGGAAAAGTGGTGAAATCGATGCAAAATACCAGTTGTGAATAAAATTTTAAGGTTATTTGAGGTAACAAATTAAATGTTCACGTGGTTAAACCAGAAGTACTTTCAACCATAATCTTTTCCCCAGTGAGTGCGGTTATTATTTTTTTCCTGTATTTTAACTGTTTATAGATAGCAATTAATTATTGCTATCTTTGGAATCTTATTACTTTTTAGATTCGATTCCGTAAGATCTACGTATAATGATTCACTACAGTTGGCAATCAGATCTACTGCTACTTTAAAATTTTCTTTTTTGTTTTATAACAACTCCCAACCTTACAGGGA
The DNA here is from genome assembly GCA_943193695.1 of Acrobasis suavella. Taxonomy (NCBI): domain Eukaryota; kingdom Metazoa; phylum Arthropoda; class Insecta; order Lepidoptera; family Pyralidae; genus Acrobasis; species Acrobasis suavella. Next base: position 10,258,129 of record OW971938.1, read on the forward strand.
TAAAAATCCTTTAAGCTTAACCCTTTTCAATGTAAAATAGGTACTTCTCTTCATCATACTCATTATATCAAAAATAGAATGAGTACGGAAATAGTTTTTCAGGAAGGGAAAATTACCAAGTGATAAAATGGAATGAGTTCAGATAACTCGTCAGGAATTGGAAAACCGTAAGTAACCGCATGCTTCAACTTTGTACAAGTGACGTGAACAACTCTAGACATGGGCGTGGCCTTTACGGGCAAAATTTCCTGAAAAGATATTTTCAACCATGAACTTGCAACGTGGCCATACAAAAATGGTTTTACTTTTTGATAAATTTACCGTCGTTCCTCAGCTCATCTTTTCAATAGAACATTGGTATAAAAAGAGTTTTTAACAGTTTATCTGAAATACCGATAACCTTACAGGTTTCATTTTTGTGTTTTACCAGCCGGTAATATGATAATTCTAGATTTGCAGGTACTACAAACGCTTTCTTACAGCAAAGAACCATTGATGTGCCAAAGTTGAAATTTATAATTAAAATCAGCTTGTACTTTTCCGTCGTTCCTCAGCTCATCTTTTCAATAGAACATTGGTATAAAAAGAGTTTTTAACAGTTTATCTGAAATACCGATAACCCTACAGGTTTCATTTTTGTGTTTTACCAGCATGTAATATGATAATTCCAGATTTGCAGGTACTACTAACGCTTTCTTAACGCAAAGAACCATTGAAGTGCCAAAGTTGAAATTTATAATTAAAATCAGCTTGTACGCTTGTTGTTAAGCCGCATTCCTGCGCTACAGATCATTCGAAAATGGTGAAAAGCGAAAAGGAGAAAATACTCGAGAAGCAATAACCCGATGTGATTGTGTATGCGTGAATTCGTGACAAATGTAATCATACTGGAACTTTCTGCCCCGCAGAATTCCTATCGTATTGATTTACAATGGAGTCTAGAATCGCACTTCTGCCCCGCAGAGCGACGTGAAAAACGTGTAGCGGGAGCGAGGTGATATGCTCGACCGCCACAAAGGGAAGATCTTCCCGCCAGGCATGTTGTTGCGCCTGGGGAACCGCGGCTCCGACGGTGTATCGTCGGAAGTTGTATATATGCAGTGAATCGGGCGAACTCTAAGATCGAGATGTAGGATACTGCTAGCGCCATCTCATATGCTTCTTGTGAACTATATCGTCGGTTGTCTCTTGATTGGTTTCTTATTGTAGTTCCTCGTAGTGGCCGTAGAGTTCGCCACAGGACTCCCCTCCCAAGACCGGAGGTCTGATAGCTTTTTCAAGTGCAGTCTGTGCTTCATGTCGTAGCTTGCAAGTGCCAGTTGATACTTGTCCCAGTGAGTCGGGAGCGAATTTGCTTGCTCATGGCCTGCGGTGAGTCGAGACCGTGCTGAGCGTGCTCGTAGTCTGCGGTGAGTCGAGACTATGTAGAGCGTTGTCGACTTTGTTGGCGCCGGAATGATGTCCTGCCGGAGTGCCACGCTGGAGAGTAGATGACTCAGATTCCGGATACGATGCTACGGGGGATGCGCCGGTCGCTGAAGTCGTCGAGTGAGTTGTGGGTACTTGGTATCAACACCAGGAAGCTCGGTGAGTCGGCTGCGATGGACCTGAAGATTAACCCGTTGTACTGGCTTGCTGTGAGACTGCTGCTGACCAATATTGACTGAGAGAGAGGAGCAATGATGACAGAGTTTGACAATGCTGAAGAAGGTTGCTTAGCTGCTGATGATGGAGAAGGTTGCTTTCAATCAAGTCGGGGTCACCAACTGTGGAGCTTATGTGTGTCGCCGGGATGTAAATAAAAGTCCAATGTACGAGAAGTAATTAGAATGTTTATTTTAACATTTACACGTACATATATTACATTACCAAAAAGTAAGAAAGTAAGGTTCCCAAAATATTGGCTGTCCAATCAGAACACATCATTTCTTTGTACGGCGGGCAATCGGCCGGACTTGGAATGTCACGCCCATATAAATACGGCGCTCGCGCGCTCGCACTCAGTAACCGATTCATCCGCAGAGCTACCAACGCTCCAAGGATAGCGAGAAACTGCGACCTATACCGCGATCTCGAACTCCCGTCCATTAAGCACTTTATGAAAGAAGCGTCCGAACGCTTCTTTGATAAAGCCGCTGACCACCCGAACCGACTAGTTAGAGAGGCAGCTAACTACATCCCGGAGCACAACCCTCGCCGACTCACCGGCAGACGTCCGAGGCATGTTCTCTCTGATTCCGATGACCAGATTATGGCTGACATGGTCCAATTCGATACCTCTGCGGCTCCGAGTAGCCAGAGGAACCTCGCGGTCCGACCCCCCCGCATTCGTCGTAATCGAATACGTAGGCGTAGGAACATTAGCTCGTTCACTAGGTACCGCCCGGCGGTACCTGGACGATTTGCGTCCTAAGTAGGCCCTTCTGGCACCGTAGCTTCGGCCCTTCCGGCAAAACATGGGTGTTGCAGCACCCCAAAATTTGCCATAATCCCTAGCGCGCCCAAAGCCGAGGTTTCCCCCTTGGGAGCCCTTTGCGCTGCTGCTAGTAGTATAAAAATATAGGAAGCCGGGCCTCTGGCCCGCTCCTCAAACCTTGTCCGGGTGAAATAGGAAATGCCGTCCGAGGCAACCTATGTCTGTCACGTCAAAAAAAAAAAAAAAAAAAAAAAAAAAAACAAAAAAAAAAAAAACTCGCACTCAGTGTGCAGCGGCGGCCGCGGCGAGAGGACGTGTCAAATGTAGCTCGCAGCGCAACGGCGCGCGCGCATCGACGAGTTGTGGAATGTTGTTTACGTAGGTATGGCGTGCCGCTACAAACGTAAACATACTGGAACTTCCTGCCCCGCAGAATTCCTATGGTATTGGTTTACAATGAAGCCTGGAATCGCACGTCTGCCTCGCAGATCGACGTGAAAAACGTTATCATACTGGAACTTCCTGCCCCGCAGAATTCCTATTGTATTGATTTACAACAAAGCCCGGAATCGCATTTCTGCTTCGGAGAGCGACGTGATAAACGTAATCATACTGGAACTTCCTGCTACGCAGAATTCCTATCGTATTGATTTAAAACGAAGCCTGGAATCGCACTTCTGCCCTGCAGAGCGACATGACAAACATAATCATGCTGGAACTTCCTGCTCCGCAGAATTCCTATCGCATGGATTTAAAACAAAGCCTGGAACCGCATTTCTGCCCCACAGAGCGACGTAACAAACGTAATCATACTGGAACTTCCTGCTCGACAGAATTCCTATCGTATTGACTTACAACAAAGCCTGGAACCGCATCTCTGCCCCGCAGAGCGACGTAACAAGCGTGATCCTACTGGAACTTCCTGCTCCGCAGAATTCCTATCATATTGGTTTACAACAAAGCCCGGAATCGCATTTCTGCCCCGCAGAGCGACGTGACTAACGCAATCATGCTGGAACTTCCTGCCCCGCAGAATTTCTATAGTATTTATTTACAACAAAGCCTAGAATCGCATTCTGCACCGCAGAGATAGCAGCGTCGTTTAGTTTCGTTAAGTACAGGTGAACCCCCGCTATGCAGAATTTTACACCACATGGCATTTAATAAAAGCCAGGATCGAATACCTGCTATGCAGTATTTAACTGTAAAAGCAGTAACAATGGAGGAACTTCTGCTCCGCAGAACTCCGGGGCGCTTCGACTAACGAGAAAGTTCTTTAGTCACGCTTCTGCTCCGCAAAACGACGCGGATACAAAATCTGCTATGCAAAATGATCCAAGAACATTTCGGTTCAGAAAAGATTGGCTTAGATAAACTACGCATCATAGAACACTTCGCGAGATTGTATGCGGAATAAGTCCTGCCGCCCTTTCTGCAAACGTATCTTTTCTTTTACTAAGAAAAGTTTTTGTGTCACTAAAAGGGATTGAAGATTTGTGGCATACCTACTGGCCGCCATTTTGATTTTTTTTTCAAAATCGCGGCCAGCCTTGCAACCTTTATAAATCGATAGCTGACATCAATACCAATAAAAAATATTAATACAACAACGCTCGTAAAGTGTCAGGTTTCCGAAATAATAGCCGTCAAAGTTGATCACGTGACGTCCATAATGTAAGCTAGGTACATGTGTTCGAATGTATTAACATGTTAAAAATAATAACTTTTAGAACAAATATGTATGTTGCATTATATCTGGTTATTAAAAAAACATTTATACATGTAATGTTATGTACTTTTTGAACATAATAACTTATTTTGTGACCGTCTTAGCTTGTGTGAATGTATTGTCTTGTCTCCATTTGATTTAACTATCAATACGACAGTTATAGGATAAATAAAACAAAAGTATAAAAATGTATGTAAAACAATGTAATAGATAAGATAGGTATTAATCACACAGTCTAAAATACAATGGACAATACTCGTTACATATATAAGTTGTGTAATGGGTCTGTGGTTATATTTACCATTTGTATAAGGGCTGGTAAATTCGGATTTTAGAAGTAAACAGTTATAACGGAACATTATGTTATAAAAAATGGTTGTAGAAATTATTTATAGTTCCGTTGGCAATACATACAATAATCATAAAATAAGTTGCCATAAAAATAATGTTAGGTACGGTCCTTTGTTGCGAAGGCATTGTGCATTCTGGTTATTGCTTTACGATGCTTTCGCAAAGTATAGGTGCCGTTAGGTCCCGTGGGAATGTCACGGAACGCCACAACTACAATTTCTAGCTTATTCACAAAAAGGAAAAGAAAAATTATAAGTCCGGCTTTATGAACATTTTTAAAAGTCATGTTTTTATTAACTTCTAAGACTAATATCGGTAACAAAAACCACTAACGTAACTTTCTTGTACAAGTGAGACAAATTTTTATTAGGATAAGGTTTTAAAACGAGAATGAATTACAACCAACCAATTAACCTATATAATGTTAAACCTAGTAATATTTTTTTACATAACATTTTAATCATTATAATCTCTAATATTACGCACTATTACATGATCAAGAAACTCGGCGGGAGGACTAGGAGCTATTTCTTGATGTCTTGCCCATGCCATGTACCATATAATGGCCATCACGTGTGAACAACATCCTTAAGTTCTTTTTCCAACGAGACATGTGCAATAATGCCCTATGATTTTGTTTCGTCCTTGCAACGCATCATCTAACAATATATATACAAAGTACATCCGAGTGCTAGAGTGTCTGGAATGAATTCGAGACCTTAAAAGCTAAGGGCTAGTGGCAACAATACCGTACTGTGGTAAATCATAGTCAATGGTGTCATCTTCATACACTTCTATATAAAAATCTCCATTTATTTTTATATGTTCTCCATAGTAACTTCTGGCTTGCGCCACTTGGTACGGTCCCAAACTCGTTATTATCAGCTCATTATAAGATAGTTCTGGGAATTGACTAAACCCTTCACTGGCATCTATAGCCTGGAAAGAGGCTCTACGCATGTTAAAATTCTCTTGTATTACTATCTCACTTAAGAGGTTCGGTGCGTCGTGTTTTAAATATATTTCATTTATTATATCATCTACAAGGGGATTGTCTGTCAATCGTACCCCATAGGCATTTATTAAGGCACAAGCTATCCTTACCTCTTCGTACAGGTGCGGAGCTGCTATATTCACATACTGTGACCTGAGCTGTTTAAATTGATTTTTTATTCTTCCATTGTCGGTTTCGACTACCCAACGGCATAGTGTAACTTTACGTGACTCATTAGCCTGTCGAGTAGTCAACTGATGCTCGTCGTCATCTTTGGTCAAAGGCATATATGCTTCGTATCCAACTTCTTCTAGATTTTCCATCACATCTCGAAAGCCTCGGTCAAGAATAAAAATGTCACCTTTAAAAAAACCAATGAAATGGGTTATCTTCTCGTTCACTTATTAGTTCGTCCATAATAGAAGCATCTGATTTTTTTGCTTCATATGGACCAAATGTTTCAATTATGTAGCCGTCTGGGCTCACAATTAAAAATACTTTTAATAAATTGCGAAACTTGTGTGTACTATAACTTTCTCGTTGGAATGCGTAATTTGAGCTTTTTTGGATGTAAAAGTACGTTCCATCGCAAATAGTTATAACTGGGCTTCGGGGATTTGAAAATAATACATTTGGAATTCGTAAAATTCTCTCTTAAAGCTCGTTTCTGTATGAGCTAGCGCAATTTGGCCCATAAATATGGTCAAATCCTAAGTTTTTAGGAACAAATTCCGAACACAGACAGTGTCGTACTTTTTTCATTATTGCTCCGAAGTGCTGCGAAGTCATACGAAAAATGCTCGACAGTCTTTCATTAGAGTCCCCGGTATGTAATTTGCATAAAACGGTAGCCAATGCTCTTTTTGCTTTTTTAAAGGTTTGTGTTAAAGATGGTGTTTGCTCGAGTATGTTTAGAAAAACATCTTTAGTATAACCTGTATAAAAATGTAACACATAATCATCAATGGAATCCAGCCGTTCGAAATTCAAATACTGTGTATCCTTTTTCTGCAATAGTTTTAACATAGCAGACATTTGTCTACTGGTCAAAGTTTCAATTGTAGAACGACTATTTTCTTCCACGTTGTTCCATATGTTACTCATTAAATGCTCACTACAAGCACGATTTCCTAAAGGAATATATATATTTTGTTTATACAAACAATCTATTCTAATTGCCAACGGGATCCTATGAAGATCATTTTGATTATTACAGCCATTTGCTATACAGAAAGTGGAATTATATGGGACTCGTTTAAAATCATGAACAGGAAATACAGGTGCACTTGTTTGAGTGTGTGCATCTTGCATTTCGGGAACAATTACTTCTTCAGGCTCACCAATCACATCCAACTCAGGCACATCCAAGGGATCATTAATTATGCCACGTGACGAGCTGCTACTAGAAGGTTCAACCACCATGTCAGTCGCTGCTTGTCGTGCTGCTTCATTGAGTTCTTCTTGCATACGTTCTCTTCTTTGTCTAATAAAAAAGCGGTCGGCACGTTGTAAACAAGGCCTGCATATCTTATTCTTAGCCGTTATCTGAAATATATATTAAAATAATAAACATTATTTCTTCCTATTACACATATTTAACACGCAATTGCATAAAATAGTATGAAAATAAAAACCTATATTCGACAGAAATCGAAGACTGTACTTTCAGGTGTAGGTGCAGGGGGGTTACCGGCTAAGCACCATCGGCTTGACATGACAAGGATGGCACTATGTGTCGTTTTCGATCGACGTCGACTGACAGTTGCGCGGTAGATCCGCAGATCTATATCTATAGTGTCTTTGGTAAATCACCATTAAAAAGGTTAACGCAGACTTGGCCGCACCGCACTCACCGTATTTTTCGTTTTTGTTGATGGCCTCGCACATCTGCCCGCGCCGCAGTCGTGCCTGTCGCCGCACAAATCGCACTCGATTTTTTCATTCAGTTTCTAATTTAATCAAGTGTAGGCGTTTATTACAGAATAGCTCTTAACGAACGATTTGTTATCTATCAGTTGTTTATTATTAGAGGACGAAGAAAATCAAATGCCAACAAGAGTTAAAAAAATGAAGTCACCCGCGCCGCATCGGCCGCAGCGTCCGATGTCGATAGTTAGTGACGTCATCAGCTACGGCTCGGGGAATTCGGCCGTTTTAGGTACTGCGGCGCAGATAGGTATGCAAGGTTACAAATAACTTCATATTAAGAAATCAAATGCGGCGACTACGGCGCGTGCGGTGCGGCATAAGTCTGCGTTCACCTTAACTTCTTGCCATCATTGTAAGGCATACCACAAAGATATTTATTAAAAAAAAACTAACTACTGATAAGTTCTTTCACCACGCAGTGTGGGGCGGCTGGTTGGCGGTGCGTGCTCTCTCTAGCGAGGTTATTTCCAGCGATTTCCACTGTTCAAAATGTATCATGTATGTAAATGGATAAAATAAAAATAACTTAACTAACTTCGTTTCAGTTTTGTTGGGGAAAAGAGAAAAAGATTCCAGGAATGATCAACATATGATACTGTAAGTTCTATCACACGGTGGAAGGTTGTCGGTGATTTTCCAAAGACAGTTAGTAGGTACATAATTATTTTATTGACATAAGCCGATTTCGGCCGTTTAGCAGACAATAGGTTACAAGTTATCCAAAACAGTTAATAAGTGGTGGTGAAATTGCGCAATATACACAACACCATAACGCACATAAATCCTTTTTAAGGTTCCTTACATCGAAAGGAAAAAAAACGGAACCCTTATCACTGGATCACTGTTTTATAAGATTGAAGTTAAAAAACTTAACAAAACCTAAAGCATTACAACCCAGAGGTATTCCCACACAAATAACATTGTATAACACGATAACATTCTATAACAGTCATTTGCTTCCGATTGTTAAATGACACTAAACCCTCACAATGGTTTTATTTAGGTACTTGTTGTTTAAAATCGTATACTTAAGTATCATTCTGTAACCTCCTGGCGTTCTTCCGCTACCTTCTGGTTTCGCTCGGATGTTATAATAAAGTTATGATTTTTTTTTATCATGTTGCATAATATGTAATTATAATATCACTAACGATTTACTACTTTTGTTACATTTTGACTAAGAAAGTAGGATAACAAATGTTATATGCAATATTATCTAACTGCTGTGTGAAAGCACCTTAAAACATTTTTTATGGAACTAGGTATGTATGTAGCTAAGAAGTGTCTAATGAAATAATGATAAAGTACCTAAGGTTATTAAAGAGGTACAAACCTGCGGCTCCTCAAAAATGTGGTGAGCGTATTCCATAACGGATGGGTGCTCCGATAAGAAGTCATCGGTCAGTTGATAAGACCGTACAGGTGCACGAGATCTACGCCTCGGTCCATAGTGAATAGTACTTATTCCACAAAAATAACAACGTCTTGAAGGTAACATTTCGGTACCAAAACAAATAAGTCAATAACAAACAAAAACAACAGTAAAACTTAAATGAACAACAAATCCAACAATGAAAAATAACGAAATAACGTGTAAATCACACAGAGAGAGAGGCATTTACTTCCGCATAGAAAGAACGCAGGTAGCAAACTGAGTGCAGAAGTTGGGGCTGTTGGGGGGGTATAATGTGGCGTGGCGCGGGGTGGTGCGGGGTAGCGCGGGCGCACCTCCCTCCGCCGTCCATACACCTCGCCTCACCCGCCTGCCCTGCAGTGTGTAGGTGTTTCGCTCGCATCTTTAAAATGATTATGTATTGTATTTTATTGTTTTAATATATACAATGTCGCAGTCGGATTGTATTACATTACGGCTAGCCGTTTTACAAAACAGGGCCGTTTTGTAATGCGGCGGTTCAACGATTAGCCGGATTGTCACCAAAGAGCATGTAATCACTACGTTTGATTGTCACTGCGATACGTTATATCAATATGGCGGCCACGGAGTAGGTAAAGCGGCAATGAGGCATGATTTCCTAGTTTTAACATCATTTTCATCAGTTACTAAAATATTTTATTAATATTTACCCAGTGTTATTCTAAAAAATTACAGATTTATAGTCTCTATTAAAAAAAATGGTAATCACGTGGTCAACTTTAACGCTTTATATCTCAGAAACCTGACATTTTACGAGGGTTGTTTTATTAATATTTTTTGTTGGTATTGATATCAGCTATCGATTTATAAAGGTTCCATGGCTGGCCGCGATTTTGAAAAAAAAACAAAATGGCGGCAGTAGGTATGCCACGCTCCATAGTAAAATCTTCAAACCCCTTTACACGAAAGGAATATTTAGTATTAAAATTTCATTTGAATGGCACGCACCTCCACTTATTAAAATGCAAGATAATGTTTTTACACAAAATACATTTACATATGTTCATTATGAATTCGATTAGGGTGCTGTTGAGGCATTCATATGAGTATCCCAGAGGAGCAGAGCAGTTTTCAAGCTGACGTAGGTCCACGCTCATCAAAGTACTATTGTCACCAGAATGATGTACAGTTAATTTAAACAATAAAACATTATTAATACAAACGGTATCATAGAAACACTCACGAATATCAACATTTGAGCAGAAGCATTTACGCTTTCTGTGAGCATTTATAGATATAATAAAATAGTAGTAATGCGTAGCATTCGAATCTCTCTTATGTACTGTGAGTGAGCGCTCAATGAATCGAGCCTTTGCGACTCCGAATCGCCCTGTATATTTTTTTTATTATATATCAACCTAAATGTATTGTAAATGTATAAATGGTTGTAACCACAATTCATTGTAGTGAATGTCCAGTGTGGACAATATAAAAAACCTAAGTGGGCTTTCACTAGACTTTTACGAACCATCCGTTAAGCTGGCTGAAATCCTTTGAATCTGCTACGCGTACAACCTATCATTTTGTAAATCTACGAGTTAGATTTACCAGTTCCTGAGTACTCGCAAGAAAATATCCATGTAGATAATTTTATTTCAATGGTATTCTGAAATTCCCGAATACACATTAAAAGTCTGCTATTTTGCTGCTGCGTGGCTAATTTACATTATGAGACGCGTGATATATCTAGAAGTACTAGCTTAACTTATACTTTATCATCATAAGGACTCTGTCTATCTAGATAAGACATTTTGTTACTATCTGCTCATTGCAACATGACTAATTTTGTTTAATTCATCGCTACGAGTTATAATTCATTACATGAATGTCTCGATCTACATGCGCTGTCCATTGAATTAAATTTTTATCGCAAGTCCTAACCTGCTCACTAAATAAGTATAATCACATTGACGTAACTAAGCACCACCAGGCAATAATAGACACGTCTCTCATTATATAGGCTTCGAATAACGGTACAGTGAGTTTAATAGCAACATTTTACCTGCAAATAAAATGTATATTAAACATACTTACCTTATTCGAAGCCTATTATAGTTTATAGTTCTACCAAAAGTCCCAAAAGACGATCCAATGACGAACAAACTGGGTTACAAAACACAACTGCCTAGGTGGCGCTAGTGTCGCATAGCGAGGAGCGCGCTAGGTGAGGAGCGGAAGAGGCGACTGGCGTGGACCTAGACCAGAAGTCATGACTAGTACTAGAACCGGAAGCAGCAGCCCCTCTCATTATATAGGCTTCGAATAAGGTAAGTATGTTTAATATACATTTTATTTGCAGGTAAAATGTTGCTATTCTTTTCATCTCATCTACTCGAAAAACGATGTTTTCATCCCAAAACATATGAAGCTAAAGTTATTGGTTATTCTCTCGAGACTAAAACGTGAAAAAGACAATCTCTAGGGATTTAAACCAATTTGAAAATCTGAACTCGAGTGTAATCTATGTAGAATCAAAAATAATGTTGGCAGTTCAGCAAAAAAATAGAAGATTTTAGTTTTAAAATAAAAAAATAACTGGCACAGTCGTCGTGATTATTTTAAATTTGGAATACATATCGTCGTCAACATGGATGGATGTAGGGAAACATTTTTATGTTCTTCGCTTCAGAAAAAGAAATAAATATAATTTAAAAAAGCGCCATTTATCTCTTTGATTCAAGTAATAACAGAAGTTTTTGGTTATTTGTATTGACATGTAATTGTTTGTGTAAATGTAAATACTTTTTCATAAGTTTAAGCCGATAGTAAAAAGGTATCAAGTTTTCTTATAAAAATATATGAAGGACCACGTACACAAAGTTATGACTTATGATTGAACATTATCGTTAGTGCCACAACAGACAGGCCGCAAGTTCCGTCGCGTAACAGCTAGAGATGTGCAGTGGATAGTACTCAATCTACCCATTTGAGTATTTACTCACTAGATTTAATAAATAGAGTAAATAGAGCGTGCTCATATATTGACATCGCATTTGATGTCTGCACTTTAAGCATATTATGGCGTATGCACACACTTTCCGACAAGAATTGCAAGTGTATACTAGATTTAAGTTTCAAAATTGTCATGAAAACACGAAATAATGAATATGAATATAAATATAAGTCACAACTCATATAAATCAATCTACTCACCAAATGGATAAATTAGGATATTTATCGGGTATTTACTCAATCTACTGAGTAAATATTCAAATGGGTTGATTATTTATGCAACTCCCATCACTAGCTGTTACGCGGCGCAACTTGCGCCCCGTCTGTTACGGCCCTAAGTTCGTCGCCCTCATCTTCGAAAGTTATTTCTTAGTATTTATTGTATGAAAATTACACCAAATAAAGGTTAGTATTAAATAATTGTCAGTTGAAGTCTGATTAGATATTGTAGGTGTCCTACTTTTCTTTATATCTATTCTGTTTTGTATTTCCTAGTTTTTCTCATAGATGGAGATGAAAAGTAGAGTGTGCTACTCAGGTACGGTAATATTTTTATCTCGGGCGATATACATGAATCCCTCGCTTCACTCAGGATTCCACCGTAGAATCACTCGCTAAGCTCGTGATTCAACTGTGGAATCCTTTGTTTTGCTCTGGATTCAAAGTAGAGTCCTCGCCGTCAAAATATTACCTTATCCCCTTGTAGCACAATCTACTATTATTTGATAGTTAATAATAATAATACTAATTTCGCTCAGTTGAATGTAAACTGAGCTCTATTCCTCTCTGTTTGCTTCGCCTGGTTTTCTAGCATTGTCCTGGATAAAATAACAAGATTTTCAATCTATGCTCGCGTTGACGATAGGGCGGTCGGGAAGATCTATAAAATCATGTAACTCGGCCATGAGGACTCTTTTTTTACATAATAAATAATTGTAAATTTTTAAAAAGATTTTAAGAAACAACTGATTATTTTTGCCCCGGATTATTCAAACAAAAGTTAAAACTAATAAATATATAATTAGCAACATACATGATGTTCATTTTATTGTACTGCCGTATTGTTGTTACATTATTTCCCATAAGGTACCTTTTCTCATATGTATGAAACAAAGACTGTTATTGTGATGTAAGTACAAGTGATTTAAATAGTAAGAAAAATGACTAATTGAGTTATTCGGTTTGTTACTTCATGTTTATGAAAGAATTTCTTGGATTTGTGTGTGAAATATTATAATATTTGTCGTTAAATAAAAAACTAAATTGTTAAGTTTGTGATTTTGCAAAAAACAAAATTAAAAGTGATTTTCACCTCCAATTCTTTTTTTTTGTGTAGATTTTCTCTAGAAATTGCTTTCTAATCAATTTAAAATCTGGAGATTTCATTACAAAATTTTTTGATTGGTCAGTATGCATATTAATTGTTCCATGCCAAGATCCTAATTTTGCAATACAGAACTAGTCGCAACATTTTCTGAAGGACTAAAGACCAAGGAATTATGTTTCGTAGCCCACTATGTAACTTTTAACAGCAACATAGTTTTTGAGGTAGTTAAACTTAAATTGCCTGTTTCGTAAAATAGCACATTTTTTCAATATAGTTTTAAAAAATATGTATCTCCATAACTACACATATTAGTAGGTTGACCTGTTTTGTTATTTACAGCTTATCAATTGCAAATTATTAGGATGTGTATAACTCCATACCGACCACAAGGTACCTTTACCCGTAGAATGTTACAATTTTGAAGTGCTGAAGCCTTGAAACATTCAAACTGTTGATTTAGTTTCAATACTACTTATTTATATAATTTTATTTTTATAATAAAAAAGCAAGTGCATAATCCAAGACAAGAATGATAGAAAGACAAATAAAATAGGTACCTGTAGGCAAGTGAATGATGGTGTTCTGCTTTATCGCTATCTCCTCTAGTTCCGTTTGGTACGGCCTAGATTTCAATTGCTCTATCTCACTTGTATCTACCTCCATTTCTATAAATAAATAAAAAATGCAGGGAATATATTTATTCAAGGTTGGCATTGCACTTTGAGCAAGCAACCCTATAGCAATTTATAAGGTGTTTGTTTTTAATGTAAGTTGCCAATGGGTTGACAATATAACCAAAGTCACAGGTCACACCTGGATGAGAGCAGCACAGAACCTCAGCTCAGCAGTGGGCAGAAGAAGGGCTGGGATGATCCTGATGATGGATGATGCTGATGATGTTGAAGTGGCCAACACTGGTATCAGATTTTTCAACCTGCTTTAAGGGTTCTTATAAGGTATGGTAACCAATTACCATCAGCATGTGTCAAATTTATTGTACTGTACATACTGAATTAAGTTAAATAATTAAAGAGTATAATAGGTAATATATGTTCATCATGATGCAATAGGAATCATAAAGTTGCAAAAAAAGATGCTTTGCATCCCTGACTTGCCTGTTTTGCTAAAGTATTTTTGGTCATATTCTGTTCGCCTAAATTTACAGTTCTTTCATCTCACATCTCGAAATAAAAAATATATAAATTTATTAGTTGTGCAGGTGCAATCTCTGTCTAAGAACTTTTAACTTTATATACATTTTTGGTTTTCCTTGCTATGACCTTATTGTTGATGCAACTTCTGAATAAATTTTGTCACTTATTAATATAAATATAAATACTTTATTCAAGTATCATAAACTTAGACAATTTAAACTTTTAATTTTTAAAATGTCTACAAACATAAATAATTTTTTTGAAACAACAGTTCTAACTAAAAATATAGGTACTTCCCAGTTAGGAATCATTTTTATAAATACAGTTATAGAATTTTAATAATTTCACAATGCAATTGGATGTTGCAAAACCTATAAAACTAGATATTTTCTTACAAGAAAATTATTATCAATCGCCATGTATTTTATCAACCATAGGTTATAATAAATTTAAATACAATCATTAACTTGTAGTAGGAATACAAAGGAACTTGATAAAAAATAAATAAACAAGGATAACTTTCACGATCCAAATTTTAACACTCACGTAATTTCCGTGGTTTCTGCTTGGCTTAACTTCACTGACTAAATAAATAAAAGATGAAAAGATACATATATTCTTCAAATCACAAATAGTTAAATTTATACTTTGCGAAATACAGTGCCTGCCTAATGCCTAAATGCCGACAGACAACAGACAACAAACAAAAAATACAATTTGACTGATGATAACTTCAAGCAAGATATTTCCTTCCTACTCAATTTAGCTCGTCTCTGGGTTGCCATGAGTATGGTTTTATTTGCCCAATATGTACTGAAAATTCTCGCATGACAAAATTTTGAGTGTGAACTCATGTGATTCGGTGAGATCTATCTTTTACCAAATCTCACGTAAGGGGAGAGGAAGGATCTCAACAAACATCACGTAAATTTTTTTATTTAATAAAATTATGTACATATGAGAGAATCAGATCAAATTGAAAAGAAAATATGTTTCCATACCAAAATATCTGACACATTTTTTTTAGATGTATAATAAAATTCTGTGCGCAAGTGACAACGGTTTAGAGTGTTAAATCAGAGTGAAATTAAAAGACAAGATGATTTTATTGAAAATCATATGAAAATGTTGGTACCAATAGTCACTCTTGAAACCGTGCACGAGTCTCCTGGACCGACTCAGAATTTAATATATAAAGAGAATGTGTCCAATTTCGCCAGATTTTAGTCTAGAAACATGTTTTACCTTTATTTGATCTGATTCACTTTTGACAAAATTTTTCCTTTTTTTTTCATAAATGTAAAGAGACTGTTTACAATTGCAATTTACAATCCACTGCAATCATTGTCGCAACATTTCATGGCAAGAAAAGCAACTAATTTTAGAATTATTCATATTATAAATGTATAAAAAAAAAAATGGAGCCGTCACGGGACGCCTGGTAGATGTGAAACATCGACGTTATTTCGTAAAAGTAGTATGCAGAAAAGAACAGATTGTGGTAGGAACTAAAAATGTCAATGAGTACTGTAATAAACAGAGTATACATTATAGGTATCCGAGCTCAGTGGAGCGAAAGAGATGGCTTAACGCCGGATCGAGTGAGAGAGAAACGCACAGTCGATTGCGCGTGGCGACGCGTCGCCACGCCAGAAATCGGTCTCACGTGCGCCTATAGATGTTTCACATCAAAATCTTAAGTCATAACCTTTTCATTTTACCGATTTACTGGGAATGAATTGAAGCATAGGAACACCACCCAGTGTATATTACTTTTCAAGCATTTAATGTTAGAGTAAGACGATTCTTGTTATACTTTTTTACGCTTTTATGTGGCGAAAATAAGCTGTGCGGTAAATGAATAGATTTTTCTAACACCGCTATTATCAATATGCAACATCATGTAAAAAAAAGATAATTATTACAAGAGCGCCATATCCCTTAACATTCACTTTTTTTTCATAAAATGAAACGTACTTTGGGTTAATTCCTCAGCCATAGATATTTTTACGGAAGTACGTGGAGCACTCCCATTCGCGAGCTACGAATAATCATATTTTTTTTATTAATTCCTTGACCATAGACTTTTCCAAACAGGCGCATTATTGAAATGGAAGGCTAGCACTAACATTTATAAAACCATTCAGAAATAAGGCAGTTGGGGTGCAGTTCCTAAGCAGGTCAAAAGCGGCTCAACTTTAAATCCTACCATTAAGTTCATAATGCTGCAGGTTTAAACTGGCCACTTTGACGAATTGCTCCGAAATCAATTCATCAGCCATATTCCTCGCAGAACTGCTGGAGATTCTCTAAAAATCGTAAAATGGTCACAAAATCTCCCAATTCCTCTTCAATTCAATTCAAATTGCAATACATATTTGGCGAGAAGGTTGCCGCACGAAATAATTAGAAACCGGTATTTTACCGGTCCATATTTTTGTTCATTTTTATATATTATTTAAAGTATTAACATTGTTTTTATATATATCCAACTATAATATAGCTCAATCAAGTAAAAAAAACATGCATTTACCTTCGAATTAAACAGATATTTAATAAATTGTGTTTTATTTTTGTTACTGGCAATAAAAAGTATGCCATATGACATGGCAGTGACACTTCTCCCTATTAATGTCAGGGTAATTATAATAGTTCGTAATTAGTTTTCAATGGTTTTCATTCAAGGTTTTCAATTAGATTTGCAATAATTTACTTTGATATTGTCTTGTAGCTATGCGCCCCTGGTAGAAATAGAAATACGTATTGAAAGAGTGTAACAAATTACGCTAAAGGGCACACGCACGTAAGTACTCAGACCTTTTGATTGTGATATAAATAGAAAGGTTACGTACATTGTACAATTAGATTTACTTAAACCCTTTTAATTTAGGAAGAAAGAAAACATAGAAAGAAAATCTTTATTCGGCAAACAAAAATCTTATGTACTACACTTGTACCTATTAAGTGTGCTGAAATTTGTTTAGTTCCCCCCAGTTCACCATACAGGAATAACCATTCAAAAAACGTTCAGGGGGTTTAAAACAGCCACTCTGACTTTTTAACCAGACGATACAGTTATGAATTACATCGAAAATCGTAAAATGGCCACATTAGCGCAATAAATATATGTTTCACGAGCGACATTACTTTTCTCAATTAATTTTTTTGACAGTTTCACAATTGCTTTGTGTCAAATAGGAGAATCATAAAAAGTTAGTCACGAGTAACTTTTTACGAAACATCTACGCGTAATGACACTTGAAGTAGAAAATAAATTGTATTCATAACTTATAAAAATAAGGATTAAGGCCTTCATAACTTATTGAAGCATTCTCTGGTACTGGAGAATATTTTGTTTAGTTAGCAGAGGGTCTCAGGGCCAAATGGGGTGTAGCCTTGGCATCTAGAGGTAAATGCCTAAAAGCGAATTTGTTTATGCAGTCTTATATTGGTTTTGGTATATAAGCACAATTTTGTCAAAAAGGCAAAAGTTATTTATTACTTAAAACTTGCTTTTTACATTATTTATTCGGGTTTTCCTTATAAATAATTAAGTACATACAGACATACTTATCATGAATGACTTTGACTGGTATACAGCAAATAAAATGATTACAAAACAAAGACCATATTTAGCAATACGATGAGGTCACGATCAAAACTCATAACCCTTCTAAATCCAATCGGCTGATAACAACTGCCCCTAATAACGCTATCTCCTACACTATCCCTGATCGTCCTAACTCACTCCCATACACATCAACCTTGCCTACAGAAACACATACAAATCACACAAGTACACTGACACTCAGCTAACCAAAACAGCCATAACTTAATTTAGTATTTAGAATAGTGCTTCCTCCTACAATTTAAAATACTTAAACTCAATTAGCACATACAATAAACTAATCTATTCAAGGACTAGTCTCTTCACAAAGTCTTCTATGACTTAACAAGACTGCGAAATAGAGATAAGTAATTAGTTACTTGATACCTATCGTAATGTAACACTTTTGACAATTCTGTGCTATTGTGAAGAGAAAATAAACGTTTATTATTATTATTATGATAGGTTGTTAGCCCATTACCTATTTAGAATTCTAAGAATAACAACCCATCTACAGTAGTAGTAGCAGTTGGTAAATTTTTCTCTCTCTTATCTCTGACTGGCATCTTATGCCAGCTGGGAATAATTCAACTTTAATATTAGACTTTTAAATCAGTGTAAGTTAATGTTAGAAATAAAACAAAATGGGTATGTAGGTACTTAAATAAAATTCTATACATAAATATGTATATCAAATATAAATGATTTATTCTGATAAATGTATGTTGTTTTAACTTTAATCTTTGTCTTCAATCTTGTTTTGCTTCTTATTGTTTATTTCATCTGTGCAAACCCAGCTTGTCGTGCAAGTTTAGGATCTCATCAAGTGAACCAAAGGGTTCGCTCAAGACTCCCTGTATTTGCAGAAAATCCTCTCTTGATGATACAAGAATGCTTCAAGCAGCCTCTGCAAACATCATAAATCATTTACTGCTTTTACAATAAATACTAAGAAGACGTATGTCTTCTACAGTAGTAGTAGCAGTTGGCACTTTAAAAGGATATATTTTTTTAGATTTTTTGTTACATTACAAATATTGTTTGAGACTACAATATTTCAGTCGGTGGTCATACTAAAAGAATACTAATATATGCCTACTACAAATCTTTATTATTATTTAACCTTTATTGAAAACCAGGTCAAACATACTGCCGAGCGAAAAAGTCTAGTACATAAGATTTTTGTTTGCCGAATAAAGATTTTCATTCTTCCTAAATTAAAAGGTTTAAGTAAATCTAATTGTACAATCTACGTAACCTTTTTTATAAATATCACAATCAAAAGGTGTGAGTACTTACGTGCGTGTACCCTTTAGCGCAATTTGTGACACTCTTTCAATACGTATTCCCATTTCTACTTTTCTATAGCGACAAGACAATATCAAAGTAAATTATTGCAAAACTAATTGAAAATCTTTAATGAAAACCATTGAAAACTAATTACGAACTATTATTATTTACCCTGACATTAGGGAGAAGTGTCACTGTCATGTCGTATGGCATACTTTTTATTGCCAATAACAAAAAGAAAACACATTTTATTAAATATCTGTTTAATACTAAGATAAATGCACATTTTTTTACTTGATTGAGCTATATTATAGTTGAATATACATAAAAACAATGTTAATACTTTAAATAATGTATAAAAATGAACAAAAATATGAACCGGTAGAGTACCGGTTTCTAATTATTTCGTGCGGCAACCTTCTCGCCAAACATGTATTGCGATTTGAATTGAATTGAAGAGGAATTGGAAGATTTTGTGACCAATAGGTTAGGTATACGATTTTTAGAGAATCTCTAGCAGTTCTGCGAGGAATATGGCTGATGAATTGATTTCGGAGCAATTCATTAAAGTGGCCATTTCAAACCTGTTGTTTGTTGTCTCTGGCTTGTTTTGGTGATGAAACTGCGAAGACGTTCAAATCCTTGACAAAAAATTATTATTTTTACCGTTTTTAGGGTTCCGTACGTCTGAACACAAAAACGGAACCCTTATAGGATCACTCGTGTGTCTGTCCGTCCGTCGCTTACAGTCAATTATCTCCGAATCTATTAGACCGATTAAGTTGAAATTTGGTACACATATCAATTCCTGTGACCCAAACACAGAGGTGTGACGTGAGCAGATGAAATCTGTATATGGGGGGTCATTTTTGGGGGGGAAGGGGAAAATTAAAAAAAAAAAATTCTGAAAACTGCATCGTGTGGCATATCAAATGAAAGGTCTTGTCGAGAAGATCTTAAATGTATTTTTTTGTAATTTTTAAATAAATAGTTTCCGAGTTATTCAAGAAAATAGACGAAAATTGACCATTCCCCCCCCCTTATCTCCGAAACTACTGAACCTAAAATTTTGAAAAAAATACAGAAATTAGTTTTCTCCTTATAGATTATAGGAAAACCTATAAGAAGTCCATGATATTAAAATAACATGGTAAATCACTCAATATTGTGCGTACCAACTTACATTTGCAGGTGGAATGTGTGGGAGAACATATTTTTTAACTCCAATGTTAAGTTTTGAAAATAAAGTGGAACACTCAATATAATACGTTCACTTACGAAAAATCTTTGATATTGTACGGAACCCTCTCCACGCGAGTTTAACTCGCACTTGGCCAGTTTTTTTATACTTACGTTAAACAAATTATTTCTATCATTTTTATTTAAATATCTGAAAGATAGAGTTATTTACTTTGTTTTCATTTGATTATGTACTTAAATTTAATTTGAAAATGATCATTAAAGATGGCTAAAATTTTAATGAGTGCGAAAAAAATTGTGAACGAAAGTTTTGAACGGATGTCTGCGTAAAATAATTTTGATAGTACCTAGTTAGCTGGTTTTCGAAATTATAAATAAATTGTAAATTCGTGAAAACATAAATGTTTTATGTTTTTAATGCTGGAAGCCGAGCAACCACCTGACAAAATATATCACTTCATATTATCGTGCTTTTCCGAATTGCCGCGATAAACAGTTATTGTACAATGGAAACGACTAGTGTTTAGAAGTTAATTTTATTGTGGGCTTCATCGTACAAAAACACAGTGTCTTGTCATAAATATATGATTATATTTTATCAATAATCATGTCGTAAGTAACATTTTGACTACATACCTATTCAAATGCAGCTTCTTCACTAAGTGCTATTATAAATAACATAAATATATACAGACATAGTAAGTTCGAGACTAACTCAACGAGATAAAGGCTAGGTTTCAGTAAGTACGCAGTGATTGTAGTGCACAAAGGATATTATTACAAAGTATGGGTAGGTATTTGATATTCGTAGATTGCGACATGAATCTAAACTATTATTTTCTTTCAGGTATTCTGGTGAAAAAGCGAACCAGCCTAGCAACAGATCTAGCCTTGTAAAATGCTTGGAATTCAACATTCTGCCATTCCACTGGTTCAATCACAGGTTCCAAAGGAGGCTGTAATCCTCTGGCTCTCTCAGTCTTGTTTGTATTTAATAATAGGCTCCAGTGAATCCTGTCTTGTATTTTTTAATTGATGTCATTATGGTACTTCTCAGAGAGTAACCAAAGAATCCTGTAAGACAAAATGTATAAATGTATATAGTTGTAATTGTAATAAATAACTTAAACTTAAGAATGTGTTGTTATTTGTTATCGTGTGTGAATAAATATTTTACACGGATTAGCATTGTTATTACTTACAAAAAATATGTTACGTAAGTTGGAATACCCAACTAGTTTTGACTTATGTTGTACTAAAATAAAGAAGTAATATATCTTACTCTGATTTTGAAATCCAAATTTCCAATAAAAGGTATTAATTAAGATCCCATGGTAGCGTTACTTCAATATCTACTGTTTTGTAAAAATCAAAAGTAAATAAAAACATATTCACATTCACAAGTAAACCAACTAAAATCCTCCATAAAAGTTACTTGAAAGTAACTTTTTAAGGATCGCTTTATTTGACACTTGAGACGCGCAATAATCGTTTTCGTGCTGTCAAAATAGACGTGATGGTAGGATTAGTCCATACAAAAAAAGGTGAATGGTTTTGTGACGTCAGCCAAAACAATTCTGTTTAAGGGCTGCTATAAAGGTGTCACGGTAGCAATAAACAATCCAGTTCAGTTTAAGTGCTGCTATAAGAGATGATGGTAGAAATCATGATCGTATTGTATGCGATGCAAAGGATTTGCAATGAGTGGTCTCGACCACTCGTAATTTTGACATTTGTGGCGCAGAATATGTCAAGAAACCTTTCACGGAGAATCCATTACGATTCATGCTGCTTTTTTATTCATGGTGAAATTCTTAGAAAACCTTTATTAATTAACTTAATTCAACATTCTGCCATTCCACTGGTTCAATCACAGGTTCCAAAGGAGGCTGTAATCCTCTGGCTCTCTCAGTCTTGTTTGTATTTAATAATAGGCTCCAGTGAATCCTGTCTTGTATTTTTTAATAGATGTCATCGTGGTACTTCTCAGAGAGTAACCAAAGAATCCTGTAAGATAAAATATATAAATGTATGTAGTTGTAATTTTAATAAATAACTTATACTTAAGAATGTGTTGTTATTTGTTTTCGTGTATGAATAAATATTTTACAAGGATTAGCATTGTTATTACTTACAAAAAAAATCTTACGTAAGGTGGAATAACTTACTATTTTTCACATAAGTTGTACTAAAATAATGAAGTAATATATCTTACTTTGTTTTTGAAATCCAATTCCAATAAAAGGTATTAAGTAGGATTAATTAAGGTCGCATGGTAGCGTTACTTAAATTATCTACTTACTGTTTTGTAAAAATCTAAAGTAAAGAAAAAACATATTCACATTCACAAGAAAACCAACTAAAATCCTCCATATAAGTTACTGGAAAGTAACTTTTTAAGGATCGCTTAATTTGACACTTGAGACGCGCAATAATCGTTTTCGTGCTGTCAAATAGACGTGATGGTAGGAATAGTCCATACAAAAAAAGGTGAATTGTTTTGTGACGTCAACCAAAACAATCCTGTTTAAGGCCTGCTATAAAGGTGTAATGGTTGCATTAAACAATTCAGTTCAGTTTTAGTGCTGCTATAAGAGATAACGGTAGGATTCCAGTTCAAAACCACAATAATTAGTGTTAGAATTTATCTGATAATGATGGATGATGAACTTTGATTAGGGTTGCTCTAAACCCTTAATACCTCTTCAGTGGATATTAATGAACGAATTCATGAACAAATACACTTAAATAAAAGTTTTTTTTTTAAATGAACAGTTGTATCAAATTAACAGTTATTATTTATTTATATATTTACCAACTAAGATATGTACATGGAAAATTTGTACAGAGAATAAATCAAATAAATGTATTTTAATAATAAAATAATAATGAATTTAAAAATAAATGTATGTAGCTATCAAGATTCATTTTAAAAACATTTCTATTCAAAAACGTTCATGTTCTTCAACAATTATTTATCAGTTTATTAGAATTTGTCACACTACATGTTTCCTCATCATATCTCATTTTACGGAGTGAGAGTATAGCCATATAACCAAAAATTTTGCATGTTTAGCACAAAGCTTGAATGTAGCAACGGTTTGCGCTATCGAAACTAATCAAGAACACTCAGGTTCAAATCTCCTCTCTTTCATCTAAAAAGTTTAAATACCTTTTAAGATTTAGTGTTAAAGTAAAAGCAATAATTTCGCGAACAGTGCACGCGAAACTATTGCTTTTACTTATATTAAGTACCGAGTGCGCGGCGCACACAGTACTTTAGTTCAGGAGTGCTATTTTTCATTTAAGGACTCACCGAAACACAATACGTGTCGTAGTTTTCCGACTCACCCCTCACGTAAAAAACCATTTGGCCGTATTTTTTAAACCACGACGGTCAGATAAAACAATATTGTTTTACACAGAAAACATCAAAAATATGTCTATGGTTTTCTAAAAATTACACCATGAATAAAAAAGCAGCATGAATCGGAACGGATTCTCCATGAAAGGTTTCTTTGACATATTTACGCCACAAATGCCAAAATTACGTGTGGTCGAACCACTCGTAGCTATGGTGCGATTTTTCAAACGTGGAGTCACTAAACGAACGGTTTTTTTGTATGGAAAAACCATTCGTTTAGGTTCAAATCCTTCGCATACGATAATTTCCAAAATGCGCCCATTTGGAAACACTCGCGTAAACCATGCGTAATGTGGTGACAAGTGATTTCAAAAATACGTCCCCTGAATGCCGAAGCGGTTAAAGCAATCGAAACAAAGCAACTGAGTTCTCAGGTTTAAATCCCACTTTATTGCAAATAAATTTCATATTTGTTTTTTATTTTATTTTGGAATAACATTAATAGATGACACTACATGTGCAGCTTAAATTGTTGGCAAAAAATTACTTGAGATGGCCCATTATTTCAGTTTAATTATAGTACTCTATGGACACGTCGACAAAAGAAAGTAGTAATTGTCACGTCAGTCTCAGTCATACTGCTGTCATACTACTATTTTCACGTTAAGTATCCGATGCCTCTTGCAGTCATTTTATAATGTTTTCATTAAATATTATTAAAAATACGAAGAATTTGCCGCTTTATTCAATTTTATTGCTTGTTATATGCATCACGGTGGTTTCGCCTGGTGGTAAGATTGTCTCAAAGTTATTTACATGATTATATTTTATCATAACAATTAACCACCTCTTAGTTTGTTAGCTTATTTGGTACTTATCCTGGTTATCGGCCTGTAATTTTTTTCTTGGGTAATTTATTATTCGGTGTTTTAAACATCTTATTGGTTTTTCCAGCGAACGATTTACATTTTCATGACGGGGCATCCACAGTCGACGCGATTGCCGGGGATGTATTTTTCGAGATATTAGACCCTCCGGAGCTCAGATATTCGTACCGCATTAGACCAGCAAAAGATTTTGGAACGACGTTTGTGAGTACTTACGTATATTTTAGTAAGTTATAATAATAAATGCTAAGGAATTACAGTCGTAGTCACAACATGTGTGTCAGACTTTGATCCTTTCTACAGAATAAAGAAAAACCTTTACACATTTTTATTTACCTTCTTAAGTATGGAGAAGTAACATCCCTTGTATACATACATACTATCATGTCTCTATCCCAAATGGGGCAGACAGAGCATTTTGTATCTATTAGTCTAAAAACATGTGGGCATGTGTCTGTGCTGTTTGTCACATTATTATTATTATTTATTATATAACACACTAGCAGCTTATGCTGATACTTAAAATGTTTGAACATCTTGTTTTTGAAATTAATTTAACATTTTAAAATTGTCTCATTTATTTGTTTCAAAGTGAGTGAACATAATGAATGTTTAATTTTTCAGAATGAAACACTACGTTTCCAGAGAGCACGGCTGGTTCCTACTGTGCCTTTTCACAGCTGTTCTGATATTGTGAACCATGATGACATAGTGGGACACATAGCTTTGTCTGAAAGAGGGTAAGATCACTACCTCTTTTTATATGTTGAAGCCTATAACTAGCTCAAAGCCAAGACACTTCCAACGATACCTACCTAATTTAATACTATATATAATATAATACCTAATTTGTTAAGGTACCATAACATACGAGGGAACCAATGAACATACATAGCAGTAAAACGCTAACCCTCCTTTTGGCTTTGCTGTAGTGGAGTAATAAAGGGAATGTGTGAGAAACTGAATATAGTGCATAAAACCTCTAACATATGGGCAAAATGTTCTCTTAAACAAGATGTATGTTTAAAAAAGTAATACCGACTACAGGAGCCATTTACGGCTAACAATGTATATTTTTTTGAAATGCACTAATTAAGACCTTTCATTTGCTACGCAACCAGATAAAAAAAATATTTCAGACACTTTTCATTTATTATTTGTTATAATACACTTATGTCACCCTGTATCTGTTATAATACATTTGTCAAATTGTATAAGCAGTTTGGATGCTACGGTGGAACACACAGAAATATCTACATACGAGGGTCAAACTGAAAGTTCTTAGAAAATCAAAAACTGAGCAAGTTATTCCTTTTATTACATCTTTTAAAAATAGTGTCCTTTCACGTCAATACATCTCTGCATCTGATGGAACCACTGAGAAAAGCACTTTGCCCACTCGTCTTTAGGGTTCTCTTCGACGGCGTTTTGAAACGCAGCCACTGCTTCCTCGGCGTCCATAAAACGTTTTCGTCGAAGTTTTTCTTTTATTTTCGGGAATAAATAAAAATCGCAATGTGCGAGGTCGGGGCTATATGGCGGGTGACCTAGTAATTCCACGTTTGATGTCGCCAAATAGTCGATCGTTGTCGCCAAATAGTCGATCGTTCGCTCGGCGGTGTGCAACGAGGCGTTGTCGTGGTGAAGGAGGATCCTACTGCGAGGTCGTTTCTCCCGAACTTTTTCCAAGACAAGTGGCAAACAATTGTTAGTATACCACTCTGCAGTAACTGTTTTTGGATCCTCTAAAACAATTGTCGCGTAATGACCGGTCCTTCCGAAGAACGAGGCCACCATCTTTTTTCCCATGCTTCAACCTCTTTCCACTTTAGTTGGCAACTCCTCGGAAGGAAGCAACCTCTGAGCAGACTGTCTTTTGGTTTCGGGATCATAACAGTAAATCCAGATTTCGTCACCCGTAAGTATGTCAAACACAGCATTTGAGTCACCTCTGTTAAATCTTTGAACCATTTCACGGCACCAATCAACACGACGGATTTTTGGCCCTCGGTCAAATCGTGAGGTATCCACCGGGCACAAAGCTTCCTGACCGCTAAATGTTCATGCAGGATTTTATGCACTTGGCTCATACCGATGCCTAAACTTGCTCAAATCTGCTGATAGGTCACTCTTTTGTCAGTCTCTATCATACGCCGCACAACACTGATGTTATCTTCAGTCGTCGCCGTAGAAGGCCGTCCCTCACGCAGATCATCGTTGAGATTAGTGCGAACACGTTTGAACTCATTGAACCAGTTGTAAACAGTGGCACGAGATGGGGCTTTATCGTGAAAGGCCAATCGAAGTCTATCATAACTTTCTTGTTGACTTAAATGACAACGAAAGTCATAAAAAATCATTGCACGAAAATTTTCTCACGTTAAATTCATGCCGACGTGATACAGACAATTTTCTATTTGCCGTCAAATCGTACAACAAATGACAAATTAATAAAATACATACTCGATAATATTGGCACAGAGTTCCATTTTCGAAATTTAAACTTATTTTTTTATTATACTGTTTACAAGTGGCCAGTTCTTAAGACTTTCAGTGTCGCCCTCGTACATAAATAGACTGCTAACATCATTATTCTTCCTCTTGGCTTTGCTGTAGTAGTCAGATAAATCATTGACTAAAACGTGCCTGTGAGTAAATGATAGTTAAACATTTTTTATTTAATTTTTGTCAAATAAGAGATTCACGTTCAGAAATGTAATAAAAATCTTTTAAGATGCATTTGTTTTTAGCCTCTTTTTATGCTATCAGAGCAAATACATACTCTTATATTACTTTACTGAAAATATAACCAAATCAATTTTGAATTCCAGGGAATGTTCATTTGTGTATAAGGCAGCAAAGGCCCAGCAGGCTGGAGCAAGGGCTGTGATAATTACGGAGTCTGTAGACAAGTGGGATGAATCTCTAGATCATCTTATAGAAATGGTTGATGATAAGTATGTATCAACTTTTATAACGCACAGCTAGTTATTGTACAAGTTGAAATTTTATTAATACTAGAGTATACAGTTAGAGCGATTTTGTACTACCGTTTCCATCAAAATTCGGTCCAGCATGGCCATAGTACTATTTGTATGGTAGCACTAAGATCCTGGATGAAGGACTCAAAAATCAGATGAAATAAAATGGCTGATTTGCATTGGTCGATAACTCAGTCAATATACAGCATGTGGGGACTCCCCGCATGCGGGCTAACGACTAATGAAAACCACATGTCGATACGTAGGTTGTTACACAGACTGCAGTTATTCTCCACATGCTGTATATCAATTGTACATTACTCTATCGACTAGTGAATACGGTTCCCCGGAACCGGAAGGGACATACCCTTAATAAATTAAATGACGTGTTTAACTAGATCACTATAGTATAATGAAATGAAAATAACAATCAAATTACCGAAAAAAAAAATTCGACATTCCTATACAAATTGCCTGGGCGGCTGCAAACTTTTGTGTGGAAATGCCGAATATTTTTTTGTGTTTTGGCTATTATTTTAATTTCATAATAGTGATTTAGTATAATAGCCTGTGGTTCGATTTATTAGAGTAAGTCCCTTCCACGTTGTATATACTCGTATATTTGAATCTAGGGCCTTTTAGCTAGACCAAGTCAAGGGACTGCAAGACCTAGGTCCCTGCTTAGCTAGATTTCAAACAAGAATGAAACTAAAATTGTTAAATAATAAAATAAATATGGACCTCTACATGTTGGATCTGTATTCCCATGCAAGTCTCCGAAAGAACCAGGGTGAAAAGACCCGTGATTCCAAAAGAAGATACAAATAAATATAATAATTAAATCGTAGTAAAAGATTAT
Organism: Acrobasis suavella; assembly: GCA_943193695.1. Lineage (NCBI taxonomy): Eukaryota > Metazoa > Arthropoda > Insecta > Lepidoptera > Pyralidae > Acrobasis > Acrobasis suavella. The sequence continues at coordinate 10,286,604 of OW971938.1, forward strand.
TATTATTATTACAGCCTTATTTTCCACTTAACACTTTACAAAATTATACATGCGATTATATAATATATTATTATTATGTTGGAACGCTTTTCAGCCACTGGTCCATGGGGACCCGGTCCTTTGAGGCGTTCATGGGGCCAAAGCCAACATGAAGAGGCCTTTATTATTATTCACTTTGTTTATTCATATTTTCTTAGATTAGGGTTTTATAATATATCTATAAAAAGTAAAATATAAAATATTCTACAAAAAATACACATATTATAAAAAACCTAATCTAGCTGCCCACTGGCAGCGGGGCAAGGCCCAAGCTACCGGCGGTTTGGGCCGCAGAGAAAGAAACCTCCTGACAATGCGTGCCGTGTCCAGGAGTACTGCCTTCTGTATCTGACCCTTGATCCAGCTATCTAGCGAGAGAGTCTTGAGGTGTTGATCAAGACTCTTCGCTATAAGACCGTTCGCCGATACGACTATCGGGACAATTATCGTTGAATCCACATTCCACATGGCAGTCACCTCGTGGGCCAAGTCAAGGTACTTACTAAGCTTGTCCTTCTCGGCCTTCACGAGGTTCTCGTCATGCGGGATGGTGATGTCAACAAGCACTGTCTGGCGCATCAATCGATCTGTCAGCACGATATCAGGCTTATTGGCGACAATAGTCCTATCCGTGATGACAGATCGATCCCAATAGAGCGTGGCACGACCATTTTCGAGAACCGGCATCGGTGTGTACTTATAGTACGGTACCTCAGATTGTACAAGTCCGTATCGAAGAGCAAGCTGCTGGTGAATAATTCTGTCTACGAGGTTATGTCTGTGCAAGTACTCACCGTTAGCCAGATGAGAACAACCAGAGATTATATGCCTGATAGACTCTCCGGGACGTCGACATGCTCGACAGACGTCAACCGTACCGTCCCTCAGGATATATCTCCGATGGTTGTTCGTCATCATGACTTCGTCTGCAATTGCACAGGCAAAACCTTATTATTATTATTATTATATATTTTGCTTTTAATAAAAGATAAACAATAATAACAAACAGAAGTTAATAATAGTGTCACTCAGATTCTTTTTAAATTACTTACTTTATAATTTTCAGAATGGAGTTGGATGTGAATATCCCAGCAGGATTCCTGCTCGGCCGAAGTGGCGCTACAATACTACGCACCCTCCAAAGACTTAAGAAGAGTTATGCTATTATTAATTTACCTATAAATATGACACATGTGCCTATTAGCAAAATGAACCAACCACCGTGGATCGCATGGTAACCATTGTATGGCTGTGATTGTAGTTTCTAGGACAGAGTGGGAAACAGTCAGTGACGTCGATAGTCTAAGAGAGTAAATTATAAAGCTTCAATAGTAAATTGATCGGTTTCATTCGGATTTGTTTTTAATTTTTTAGTAGAATTCCTCTTGCCGAATATAGGTGGATAGCCATGCGGTCGCTACATGGGGCTTTGTTTCATGTTTTTCATGTTGTCATTCATGTTTGGAGTCTACATAAAAACATTGATCATTATATACACCATTGTTTGTTTTTCGTGTGTGTAAGTGGCCAACACTGGTGTCAGACTTTCCAGGTTGCCTAAAGGCATCTGATAACGACTGCCATACAATGACAGCCGGAACCAACGGCTTATACGTGCTTCAAAGGCACGGAGATGCTCGAGATTTTTTATCCCACTTGTGGTCACCCATTCAAATGCGGACCACACCCGGTGTCGCTTTACTTGCGAAAGCACTAGTAAAACGCACTCCCGTCGGGCCACCGAGCTCCTCACTATAAATTCAGAATAACACTCTTTTATTACCATTATAAGTTGACAACTTACTTTTGGAGCTAGCTCAATTTGTGTGTTATGTTTTACATATTTATTAATTTTAGCCTTTTTATTTGTGACATAGACAAGTCATTGACCTTTTTACGCCTGTCCTAGAAACAGACTAGCAAACTTTTGCGTTGTTGCTACATTCATATTTATTTTAAGATGTTCTTTTCATGTTGCCTAACTAAAGATGGAGTACAAAAACATATTTTATGACAACAAGATAAGAATGACTACTTAATGTTTTATTCATTGACCAAAGTTGTTTACCAAGCAGGGTAAATAGAGAAAATAGAATCTATAATTGACTGTAGCGGGAGCGAGGTGATATGCTCGACCGCCACAAAGGGAAGATCTTCCCGCCAGGCATGTGTTGCGCCTGGGGAACCGCGGCTCCCGCTACATTGACCTATTGAAATTATGTATCAAAGTGTTCTCATTCGTGCGCGGTCCCAGCCTCAATCTCAGTGGTCATCTATGGATGCTTAAGACCATAAGAACTGGTTTAAGAAAATGTAGGAATTATTAAAACTGTTTGGCTGTAGTTTTCCGACCAGCCGCCTGTCTGTCTAACGTTAACCCTTGGAAAAAAGTCTTTTAAATATTGTATTGCATTACGCTTATAACATAGATTTTATTCAGATTGAATTGTAAAAATTTGGCTTGATTTTATCTCTAAATAAAAACAGTCGTTGAGTTAAAAGGCAGACTTACTTTGATTTGGTTAAACCAATATTAATCCAAGTTAGATTAACGGTGACAAAAGAGAACAAGTGTTATGGATGGAAGTTATTGCGCGTTTTATAATAAGACTGAAAGTGTTTAACTTTTTATTTGGTACTATGTTATGGTAGAATCGCTTTATGCCTATTCTAATTAATTTGTCTAACACATTCAAAGGAAAGAAAACAAGTAAGTGTATCAAATCCAATTTTCCACGAACCCAGTGTATTTTCAAGTAAAAGTCAATTCTGCGACAAAATGTATTTTATTTATTTGTGAAACGACGAACAGAGAATGATCTTGCAACAGAATGTGCATTAAATATGTTTAATAAATCAATTTTCCATGTGATTATAACATTGTTGAATGTTTTATATTATTTATTATGATATGATGTAAGTATAATTTCAAAGAACCAGAAATGTTTGTTGAAATTTAAATATTTTGCCTCATTCCCAATATCTACCGCCAGTTTGTCCATAGATAACTTTTTGTATTTAAAAGGCTGTAAGTGTAAATAAAAATCCTAGTCATTGGAATTTCTTAAAATTTATTTCACACATCAGTAGGAACCTGTCTGTTGATTACATAAAATTACGTACAGATCGCGCAAAATAACTTGGCGGCTCGGAAGTTAGCTGCAAGTGACAGCGGGGTAGCTGGCGCCCGGCGCACCGTCCCCCCCAATCCTGTATTCGTCTACTGCGCAGCGATCCGCGCGAAGTTCAGAGCCGCCGAGTTATTTGACGCTTACCCTATACAAATAAAAAATAAATAGGCGATGTGGCTAGGAACCCATCACTCTTGATTTCCATTTTCCATATTCAGCCGAACCAATGCGCTTAACGTGGCTGTTGAGTTTTTAGGGTTCCGTAGTAAACAAGGAACCCTTATAATTTTGCCATGTCTGTCTGTCCGTCCGCGGTTTTACTCAGCGACTATAAGTACTAGAAAGCTTTAATTTGGTATAGGTATGTATAGTAATTATGCGGAAAAAGTGGTAAAATAAAATATTGAAAAATTTTTTTTTTAGTATAGCTCCCATACGCGTAAAGTCAAAAGTCAATTTTATTTTGTCGACTAACCAATCATGTGGAGTATCGTTGAATAGGTCTTTCAAAAATATTATGAGCTTGTGAACACCATTTTTCGATTTAAGGATCCGTTTCTGAATTATTTGGTTTTAAAGTGAAAATTTTTGTTAGTCTAGTGCCCCCCCCCCCCCCCTCTATCTGCTAAACGGTTATATATGGACACGAAAAAATTCACAGCTATAGTTAATATAACGAAATTTAAAGGAAAACTTTCAGAGCTAAGTAGGGTTTACAGATCAAAAAGTTATAGGCGATTAACTTATAAAATGTACTCGCCAAAGGAAAATTTCATATAAATTCAATAGAAAATTAGTTTTTAGACTTTTTTAGTGGCATGAACTCAAAGTTGGCATTCCTAACTACGGAACCCTACACTGCGCGTGGCCCGACACGCACTTGGCCAATTATTTTTAATCTGTTTGCCACGTTAGGGACAAATAAAATCAAATCAAAATTATTTATTGCACAACTGGACAAAATCTGGATAATGATCCTACGTATAATATTATTTAATCTTACGTGAGATTTAACACGGTTTTACTCACGTAGTGTAGTCTGGAAAGGCCGAATAGCTTTGATCGGTTTAGACGATCATCCTCAGGGCGAGTCCGGGGATCCATTTCCGACTACACTACGTGAGTAAAACAGTGTTAAAATACCTATATTTGTAGGTACTTAAACAATCTTGACATGTCTTTTTGTTGAAATATAAACTTAATTATTAATACTACTTCAAATTACAAATCAATTAATTTAAACATTATAAGTTACGCGCTCGGTTTACTATGAATTTATCGTGCATTTCACCACACTGCTTCGCCCGAACACAATGTTAGGTGAGACAGCATGCTTTTAGGCCGCGCCCATCTGTGAGTTCGGGCCCGCGGCTAGTTCAACCTTAATCAACGAACTGCTACCATTCTTCGTATCGTTTTGTAGCAGTTACGCTAGTTACTAAAATGTTTAGAATTTGTGAAGTTTAGGCACTTCCTTCGTAGCAGCATTTCGTAGCAGTTACTAAGGCAGGTGCTACGAATTTGAAATGTAGCGAATTTTGGCAATTCCTTCGTAGCAGTCATACGCAGAGCTACGAAATTATGAAATGTTGCGAGTTTGTAGTTGTGGTAGGTACGTCCTTTGTAGCATTATTTTTAACCGACTTCCAAAAAGGAGGAGGTTATCAATTCGTCGCGATCTTTGTTTTTTTTTTTATGTATGTTCACCGATTATTCGAAGACGCTTCGACCGATTTAGAATATTCTTTTTTTGTTTGAAATGGTATACATGTCAGTTGGTCCCAAGGAAATTTTATCAATATCGGTTGTGAAGTTTGGGGGCGAAGTCGATTTTTAGTTAAGAAAAATGATCCTAACGTAAACTCGTAGTACTTGCTACGAATTTCTTTTTTAAACATGGCAAATCACATAGTTAAAACAAACGAGAAATGATATCATTATAGGTATACACGGTTTTACTCTCGTTCGTAGTGTTGTCGGAAAAAGGCTAACACTCGCCTTGATGATGATCGTCTAAACCGATCGAAACTAGTCTGCCTTTCCCGGCTATATGGTAAATCCTTAAATTAATAAAAGTGCTATATAACAACTTAGAGTTCGTAGCAAAATGTATTTAGTCGTAGGCAGTTACGAATCTTGCTACGAACTTTAAGTTGTTTTCTGGCACTTTTGTTTTGTTGACGACCTCCGTGGCGTAGTGGTCACCATGCTAGTCCTCCGCCACCCAGAGGTCCTGGGTTCGATCCCCGGTCAGGGCAAGTTGGAAAATGGCCTTTTTCAAATTGTCTTGGGTCTTGGATGTTTACCTTTATATGTATTTCTTATAAAATATAGTATCGTTGAGTTAGTATCCCATAACAGTCTCGGACTTTCTTTGGTGCTAGCTGAATCAGTGTAATTTGTCCCTATATATTTATTTATTTACTTCGTAGCCCCGTTTCGTAGAACATGCTACGAACGAAGCTACGAAATTAGCACATGTAAACTGAAGTCACTTCCTTTTTGTATGGTAATTTATACATACAAACATAATTTGAAGTCCAAAAAATTTCGACATTCCCATACAAATTGCCCGAGCGGCGGCACACTGCAATTTTTTGTGTTCTGGCTGTTATTGTAGTTTCATTATACTATAGTGATCTAGTACAGCCTGTGGTTCGATTTATTACGGGTATGTCCCTTCCACGTTGTATAATTGTAAACTTCTAGAAGATAGTCCATTGATATTATTGTAATTTTACACAGACAATTACTTTTATTTTGATGAGGTTTTTGCTGTCATGTAGAACATATTATAAGCCAGATCTGGTCGTTACTTTTAACATTTATTAGTGTCGATTTTTAAACATTTTCCAAAACAAAATGGTATTGATCAAACTCAACTAAAGTTAACAAACACCGCCAAAATTGCACACTCGCGTGCATTCGACATGGGCATTAAACGACATGCGATCGGGTTATTACGAAATTAATTTAGGTAATGCAACAGACATTTACAGCGGCAATGTGCTAATGCAAACACTGATATAGATACGCATCGATTGGATTTCTAAGTATTTCTCAACTAGCGGCCTGCCCTAGCTTCGCATGGGTAAGTATAGGTAGTTTACGTTCACCTTTCCGGAGATATGCTCTAGCTACATGAGAGTGTACGCATCAAAAATATTAAAATCGACTTAGTTTCCGTGTTTTATTTTGAAAAGACCGAAATACGCGCTACGTGGTTCGGTCGAGCGGCCTTCTCGGCCGCTCTACCGTCAACGCGGGCATGGTTTTTAAAGCTTGTTGTTTCATCTAGGGCAATGCTAGAAAAAGAGGCAATCAAATAGAGAGTGCATTATATTCTAACGAAATTAGTATTTTTATTATTTACTATCCATTGAGCGAATATTAACTATTCATAGGTTGCGGGAATTTTATAAAACTTGTTCCAGGTAATACGTGGTTTTCAGAAAGCCTTTCCAATTTTGTGAAATATATATATTTTTTAATATTTTATTACATTTCGACCGAGCTTTACAAGTAGCGGCACGAAACTCTAGCTCTGACCTTGCTTGCGCAGAAGTCAAAAATTAATACCGTCCGTACCCGCGCGCAGTATCCCCTCTACATGTCGCTCAGCGCTAAACTTACGTGCCGCTATATGTATATCAAAACATTTTTTTACCTTTTCAATTTATGAGTACTTTATGAACGGTCGAAGATCAGGTAAAAATTGTGCAAAAAAACATTTATGGAGGCTTATACTGAATTAGTTATTCCAAATTTAATTTTTTTATTTCGATAGTAACTTGAAATAGCGCATAAGATACCTGTTACTCCAAAAGTTTTAAAAAAAGATCAGTTACGTTACAACGCCATGTTGTTTGACTGTCTGTAATCAAATCTTGCAAGTTAAATTTGACCCACTCCCCGTTTTTCGATTGAGCTGAAATTTGCACGCACCCTATGTATTTGCAATATTATGATGACATGGAGTCGATCTGACGACGAAGCCGGAAGCTGGCCATAGGAAGTTTGTAATTAAACGACGCAACTCCATCGAGTTTGGGCTCGTTCGAATTGTCTTGAGAAACACTTTTAACTTTTTAGTTCATTGGATTAGGTAAAAACTTGTTTTAGAAAAGGATTTTTTTTTAAATAATAAGTTACTCGTTTTTATGTATGTTTAAAAAAATATATTTTTTAAATAATTTGTTAAGTACCTGTTTTTATGTATGTTTTATGGGACAGAAAACATTCGATTATCCGAAAACACCTGGAACGATTTGTTTTTTTTTTGTTTGAAAGGGCATACTTGTCATGTGGACACAAAGAAATTTTATTCAAATCGGTTGTGTAGTTAGAGGGTGAAGTCGGTTTTTAGTTTTGAATTTTTTTTGTACTGAGTATGAATATCATCAGTTAGGGATATTTACAGCTGGAAGAAAATTCTAGTACCTACCTTCTTCTTTTCCAGCCTAATCTATCTACTAAAGGATATATGTCTTTAGGTCTCCTCCATTGCACGTCATTCCTCTCGTTGTTGCGCCTTTCTCTTCCACAGTCAGTGGACCGTCTGCTTAGACGTTGTGTCTAATTACCTTTTAAATATTTTTATTGCTAATAATCTTATTTTATTAGCTGGCAATTAGACAAAATTAAACGTTGTATTCGAAGTGTATATTACGAAAACTAGGCTAAACTTAAATATTTAATGCGCCGTACGCGTGGTTTTCGCCACTATACGCTGATCTCCCGCGCCCGTTGCCTTTCCTGAGAAGGGGATGATGAAGGGGAGGGCATTATCAAGTCGGGGGGTCAGGTTTGCCTGGAGACGTGTGTTTGGTGAGTCGCACGGTCGGCGTCGTGTCGCAACGACGCCTAGCGTATCAAACATTCAGAGATATCGACGTTTTAGAGCCATTTTGTCGCTGTAACTCCACTTGTTTGCGAGTAACGCTACATTAATTTTATTATAACACTCGTTAAAGGGGAAGAAATATGGAGTGAATTTTTGGGGATGTTTTCATAATACTATGTATCATGGCTTTTGTGTTGAAAGGGCGGTTAAAATAGGTACCTATACAATTTGAAGCACTTAAAAACCTAATTATAGTTAGTTATTAGTTATTTTTATAAGTAGTAGTCTGATGGTGAGGACCTGCGGCAGCATATAGCTAAGAAAGATACCACACAATCTGATGGAATGCGTGTACCTTGTCCATAGTAAGGAAAAACCTTACTTTTTTTGCAGTAGTAGAATATGAACTTACATAAAAATTTATGTAAGAGTATCTTTTATATTCATAATATTCCTGACGAGGTTTTAAGGCAATCGCTTTGAAACGAAAGACATGATTGAATAATCAAAAGGAAATAATAACTAATTGGTAGTTCATCAAGTTAATCTTTATAGTCGTATGTACATCATTTGGGTGATTATTTCAAAGGTCAAAGATGCTTTGCCATATACTAGTAGATATGTATCTATAGGTAATATTTTTTGGGTTTCCATTATTGTACAAAGAAGGTACCTACAAACATCAAGATATTTGTTATTCAGCGGACCAAAGGCATTAAGAGACCAACAGAATAAATATTTATTTTTATTTCGGACATCGGGCACGGGTAATAACGTAGCGCTGCGTAGGTAGGTATCATAATATCCGCTTTGCAACAAGTAGACACGGCTAGCAAGGGCCCTACTTAATTGGGCTTGAAAATGTCACCACGAATTTTCCCCTTCCTCAACTCACGACGTCCTTTTGTGTTATGTTCTGCAGGGACTAGCAGGCTTAATAAATATAAGTTAAGTATCGTTTTATGGAAGATGGCAAGGCCTACATATTTTAGCCATTGATAGAGTTACGACGATCATTTGTTATGATTTATAAAAAAATATGAGCGAGCGAAGCTGAGTACCTAGGTAAGTAATATTTGTGCACCAAAATATAACAATAATTAAAATATACACCCAGAAAAAGACATTAAAATATACAATGCAGGGCGGTCATATCAACATTAATTTCAACAATCCGACGTAGGTATATGTAGGTATTTTCTTCTAAGTATTTTCTTCTTGATATATCATGTAGGTCTGTAGGTACCTAAGTATCTTTTAAAAAGAATTTCATTAAATTCGGTCACTAACCTATCTACCAGACAAACTTAACGCTCGCCTGTAACATCAAAATATGATGGTGGCTTTTTTTTAAAGTAGAAGATTGGTCAAAATGGAAGTTTATTTAGATATCTACTACTGTGCCAGCCTGTGGTCGAAAGTGGACATTTTTAGCCTCAAATATGGGTGACGATAGGGTTATAATTGTAATAAGCCCTTATTTTAGGGTATCTAAAAATAATGGTCCCATATTTTCAATTTGCCAAAAAAGTATAAATTCATAAAGAAACAAAGCATCAAAGTTCCGGAGTGGGGGCTTGCGACGTCACCTCTATGTAAAAATCGTACGTAGACGTGACGTCATGCAAATTTCAATGCGCTGTATCTTTGTCATTTTTTGTTCCTCAGAGAAAAGAAAAAATACGTGTACAATATTTTTTAATAATCTAACCGATGGGCTAAAAATGGTTTTTCCATTCGTCATGCCTATTGTTCTTTCAAATGAGACATTCGCGACTTAGTAGGTAACTTTCGCCCGACACCACACTTGTATTATACCAATCAGGGGTGACTGTAGTTCATTGTGTGTTGGATTTATTGTAGATTTATGTAGAATAGGTACCTTTTAACCTTTCAAAGCAATGGCTGTTCGTGTTGACGAGTTCGTGTATGAAATAGTTGCGTGCTCACCAAAGCTGAAATAAAAAATACGACAGTCCGCTGCAAAGTACTGTTAAGCTTATCACACTGGAACGAATGTTTTACATTATGAATATACTCACTCAGCTTGTATTAGCTCAATGACCTTTGGAATTTATTTAGGTAGGTAGTTACTAGTTAGTCATACATATGCCTAAACCCAATATATACTCAGTCTGTGATATCGGACCGGTTACATAGGAAATAATTTCGAAATACGATTAAAAAATTGATACCCCTTACAAAATAGGCAATTGGTCGATCAAGTTTGTAAGAAAAAGTTAAAAAAAAACGCATTTCGAATTTATTTTTGTATCTTCATAATTAAAACTGTTCAGTCCGGAATTCACGAACTGAGCATGCTCGTTATATTAGATATTTGGCTTTTCTGATATACTCGTAGATATGTAAGTATAGATACTGTGTGCCGGTCATCCGTGTCGGACTTACTTGCAGATTTTTTTATCGGCAAACGACGATAGAAAAGGATAATATGCTTATAATAGGTGTTTTATCGATAAAAATTGCTGTAAGTATATCATATCAACACCGATGTATATAGGTATAAAATAATAATAGGTATATACTCGTATGTCCTATAAAATAAAATGGAAACGTTATTGTTAGGTATGTCGTGTAAGAAGGTCACATTTCCATGTGTTACATTTCTCATAGCGTGATTCCTACCCACCTAAGTAGTTACTGTTATATAAGTATAGATATCTATTGGCTGAAAGGTTATGAGAACTAAAACATACCTATTACCTATTATCAAGTAAGTGTACTTATGTCTACTATTATGTGCTTTAGATATATGTTTGCTAAGTATATTTACTACATATACTTACCAAACAGATACTAACCTAATCCATTAAAGTAAGTATATGCGTGGATGGGTGGCGTCGACCAAAAGAGGCCCATGCTCAGCAGTAGGCGGAAGAAAGGCTGATGAAGTATAGTTATGTTAGGATATTTTTAGTCTCTACAACAGTTTGTGAAAATATGTAATAAAAAGGTAGGTAGTTATCTATGTAACTAATTATATTAAACTCAGAATAAAAGAATTTCTAGGTCTATGGATTTTCACTACCATTAAACTTTAGTACAAATGCTATCAAAATCGCGTAATGTATAAACGCTCTAAGTTTTTTGATGTAGATATTCCCAAGTTCATGCTTTTGATCTAGGTCAGAATAAACAAGGTAGGTACGCATACTCGTTAAAACATCAACTTTATTTGTTTCGAGACTAGCATGGAACTAACATTTCAAACGAATTTAATTAATTAGAACAGTATATGCGCGTAGGTACATTTGGAGTTCAACTAATATAGGCTACGCAGTACGCACTAACTACCTACTTACACGTAATTATAGTTAGTCGGATAGAATTAATCTACGGTAATTAAAACTGTAGCGCTTTTTGATTGGCTTCCGTGGCGCACCTTATTAGCAGTTTAATTTGTGTAATAAAATAACCTACTCATAGTGTTTTTGCATTAAAAGGTTTGCAATATTTAAGAATGGTTGCTAACTGCCGACCCAACTTGCGCGTTTGTAATTGGGTTCATGTGCAGTTGTCCCCTTTTTGTCAGTTACAGATGAGATAAAGCCATCTGTTAAGAGTCCCCTTACCCTAGACAGAATCAGACTTTCCAATACAAACGTAGTCTACGTTTATTTTGATACGACATGTTAGATATGGGCGAAATTATGTAATTTCAAAGAAATTGCATATATTAAGGCATATTACTAGTTTTCACAGTTAAAATATGAACTTAAAAGAGAATTATGGTGTATCATATCATACTTGACTATCAGTATGGAAAACTTCTACACCCTTATATTTTCTTTTGTATTCATATTTTTACTATAGGGAACCAATTATAACCCTAGATAATTGCAATTACTTTAAAATTACAATTTTTTCCGTAATCTGACATGTCATTTCAAAATAAAACGTAGAATACGTATGGAAAAGTCTAAGGTAAGGGGATTCTTAAATGTATAAATCACAAAACCATATAACACGTTAGGTAGGTACAGTCTTGTCTTACACTAATTCCTTGAATGAAAAAGTGGTTTTATTCAGAAAAAATCCCTAAGTAATATGAAAAAAAGCTTTTTCATTGTACTTACAATCCCTAATACAATCACCTACGTACCTAGAGTCCAACTCATAATAAAATATGATAACTTCAATTGTAATATTTTAACCGACTTCGAAAAAGGAGGAGGTTATATATTCTTCCGTATATTTTTTTATGTACGTTCGCCGATTTCTCCGTCAATTGTGGACCGATATTCAATTTTTTTTGTTATCTTAGTTTAAAGAGGATTTAGTATTTATTTCCATTTATTTCAACACCGGTAGGTACCCAAAGTACCGCCACGATATATCATAGGTACTTTGGAAATTTTAACCTACATATTTAATTTGTTTTAAATATTTTATAATCATTTAAATGGGATCAACTTAGCTATGCGTACGTAATCTTTTTACGAGTAAGTACCCACTTAGATCGATAAGGCACACTGGCAAGGTACGCAGCATGCGGGCTCATTGCGTTTGCGCATCAGCAATAATGTAATTTGAATAGATGCGCCTGAACAGGCCCGAACAAAGGATAATCAACCGGAAGCGATACACAAACGGGTTGATGGCTGTCTTCGATATTCGTACACATACCTGTATGTTCTTAATGTATGAGCCTTGTGGACAGAGAATGAATTCGAACCGTATGCTTTTTAACGCTATGTATTTCGTTTTGTAAGTGGCCAACACTGTCTCTGCTTTGCTTGACGACTGACGATCAAAAATATTTAACTACCTTTGAACTTATTTTTATTAATTAGCAATAGATTTTCAAAGCCAAAAGAAAGATACATACCTATAGGTATTGGTAGTAGAGTCAATCGGTCAACAAGGGGTTGACAAGATACAATGCGACACAAATAAGTTGAACAAAAATGGCAGACTTCAAAATATTTTTATACAAATTCCCATTCCCAAAATGGTAGTTATTGGCGCAGGTACACATAATGCGCCTACGACGGCCATTTTGGTTCAATTTACGTTTCGGGAATTTGTACAAAAAAACTTTGAAGTCCGCCATTTTTGTTCAACTTATTTGTGTCGCATTGTACAGGTTTGTAAAGACAGAGAAAGAAACACGTTCACTGATCTTTGTGAAGTAGGTACTTACTTGGTAATATGTAATATAATGTATGTACTAGTATGATAAGGATTTGACGCAGTTTTCGATATTGCCTTTCAGCACCAACCGCTTCCGCCTTTGAGTGCATACTAAAATGATATTTATTCAACGATTTTAGAACACTTTTGGTAAATTTGTGCGTTTTTAATTTTAGTTCTTACTTAGTTTAAAATTTTACTATCTATTTAGTTTTAATTTGATTATAATTTGAGTATCAACTCATAAATTTTAAAACATACTTAGTCAGTTAATGCTTTGATGGCTGTTAGGTATCTTGATTAGTTCCTGTCTATGAGCAATCATCATTTTGGTAGTAATGTCACGGCTTCCTAATGCCTCGGTAATGATCAATGTTTTTTGATGTTAGGTACTGAATTTACTAATGGACAAAATAAACTTGAAATCTGAAACGTTATTTGATGGACGAAATACTTAGACCTTATGTTCATGTAATAAAGTTTTTAGTTTGGCAAATGTAACATTACCTAGTATCTATATTTTTCGTATAATTTGATTGCTTTTATATTCGCTCATTAAAACTGAATAATCTAGGTACCTACCTAATTGAATTAGATATTTTTAAGGTTTAAATTTTTTATTAATTGTTAATTTAAAAAAGAAATAAGTCTAGATTTGATTGTTAAATGTGATGGCCCTTAATTTGGTGCTTTTGCGCACTCTGAACAACATTTAAAAAAAGAAACCTGGCTCTAAAGTGAGATTACCTGCGATATGTTTTTATTATAAAATAAGATATGTCTTTATTCGGAAAATGTAGCATTACCTATATTTTAACTTCAATTGTTTTCATGATTATTTATTAAAACTGAATAATAAAGGTACTTATAAAGTTTTTTAAAGATTTAGTTTTGTTAAAAAGAAACAAGTCTTGTTTTTGATTTTGACTAGAATCGTTAAAGACAATTTTTTAGGAATTTATTATATAGAAATTAAAACTTTATTGTAAAAGAAGCAAGTCTTGATTTGGTTGTAAAACTAGTTAGGTAATAGATGACTTTAACGAATGACAAAACTTGTTAATTTGGGGTTCGCTGTCGTGGCAGCGGTGTTCCTTAAATTGATCGTGCCCTGAGGAAATTCGAATGGACTAGTGACAAATGATGAATGCTGCCTAAATTACATCATACCAACATAACTATACACATAGCCCTATAATTTTATTGTATTGCATCCATTAATTGTTGTGACATTTTAGTGACCATGGGATTTAGTCGGGTCAGTACTTTTGTAAGTATATAGGCGAATTTGATATTTGCATGAGTTTCTATTTTTATAAGCCGTTCATGTCCCCATTCTGGGCAAAGGTCTCCCCTCTCTCCTTCCATAACTCTTTGTCCTCGTTCTTGACTTTTCAAGCCTGAATTGAAGTCGCCGGCCCATCTCGTCTTGGGTCTATCTCTTTTTCTACGTATGTCTGTTGAAATTCAGTCTGTGGCTATGCGCCCATATTTCTGGGTGCATACAGCCGACATGATTCGCCCAATCCCATTTTAGCTTAGCTGATTTTTTCCCACATCCTTAACTTTTGTAATAGAGCACAGCGTAGTGTTCGCAGAGTAGAGTTCCTATTTAGGATGCTTTATTTTGTTTTGTAGTTTAAAATAGTTTCATGTTTATCAAGCAGCAAAGAGAAAATACATATTGCTGGCTTTTTCTCTTGTTTAAATGAGAAATGATCGTTAACTTGGAAACTTAGGATTGGGAACACTTTTAAACTAGCGATTGGTTCGCCGCATGGCTTTGGGCCTAATAGGACCATTTCTTGTGTATGTCGTAAGAGGCGGCAAAAGGACTAAGCATAAACATCTTTTGCATCAACTGCATTCTCAAGGAGGATTGACGTGGGGAGGTTGGCTGGTTGTAAAAATTTTCGTGTGAGGCAGGCGGCCGGTCATATTTATACAGCCAAATCTTTTAAACTTTCTTCTTGATTTTATACGGTCATCGGCATCCTTCGATGACCATTGACTTGCATATTAGGCATATTTAGAGAAGGAAAGCGCACTAAGAAGCACAGCTAAAGATGTAGGTAATCGAGAACGTGCTAATATGAAGACTAGAAATCTAACGTGACGTAAATAAGAGCTAATACTAATAATTTCAAAAAATTACACCTTTTTAAATTATCTAAGCACGTATACGTTACGACTTCCGTGGCGAAGTGGTCACCATGCTAGTCCGCCACCCAGAGGTTCCGGGTTCAATCCCCGGTCAGGGCAAGTTGGAAAATGGCCTTTTTCAATTTGTCCTGGATCTTGGGCGTTTATATATATATATATATATATATATATATATATATATATATATATATATATATATATATATATATATATGTATTTATTATAAAATATAGTAACGTTGAGTTAGTACCCATAACACAAGTCTTGACTTAAGGGCTAGCTCAATCAGTGTAATTTGTTCGTATATATTATACGTATATGCAAATGATAAGTACAGTTGATTGATGCTCGTTTTCCGTGCCAGATCCAAGTATGTATATTGTATCTATTTTTTGAATATCCTTCTTTTCTAGCCAAGTAAAAAGGTCATTTACGAAATAGAGTTTAACTACGGACTCTTTGCTTATATTATACTGTACATTATTTTACTGCATCACGCTCTAATATCTCCGGCGTTTTACCGCACAACAATGGCAGTTACGCCCGTCGGTTTCTACTGCGAACAATGTTTATGTAGAAAAAAACTGTTCGCGCTTGGCCAGTCAAGCGTGACGGACATGGCGTGTGCGCCGTGCTCTATGCGACGCCATGTTGGATGCGCGGATTGGGTTGCGCACACGCTTTGCTGTATCACGTTTTTGTTTTGATACGATATACATTATATACAATATGTAACAAAAACCCTGTCCGATCCTTGTAGGAGCAACTTACACCGTCAATATGACCACCTTTCCTATGGGACCAATGCTTGAAATTGGAAAACAAAAATCGACATTTTCATGGAAATGGAAAGGGATGAAAATTTTAAAAACGCCTGAATCTTTTTCTAGTGTTACGAAAAACATTCCTATGTATCGTAAATAAATTTCAGATTTTTTGGTCGAGTCAATTAATTACGAAAAATAAAAATATTTTTAATCATAATTTCGTATACTATTCATCTTAACGCCGTCATTTCCTTTGCCTTTTCTCATAGGACGTATAAAAAATATGTTTCATGACTTTTCACAACTTAACTGTCGTTTAACTGTCACAGTTGTCAAAATAGTGTTCTTATTTTACCGCAATGGCAGTTCAGTTGTCAAATGCCATATGACATCATCTTTTTTACACGTCAGACGGGACGGGCAAAAGAAATGGCAGGGTTAAGCTGATTGGTGAACGAAATTGCGATTAAAAATGTTATTATTTTTCATAATTAATTGACCGAACCAAAAAATCTGATATTTATTTACGATAAAGAAGAGTGTTATTCCTAACAACAAAAAACATTTCAGGCGTTTTTAAAATTTTCATCCCTTGCCCATTGCCGGGCCGGCCGAACACATTTGTATGAAAATGTCGTTTTTTTTTTCGAGTTCAAATCACCTTTTATGTATGATTCGGCGCCGCATGTAGACTGAAAATATTTTTGGCTCATCAAGTACCTACGTCATAAAAAAATACCTATAAATATTTGAAATTTTCGTACGATTTGTCCAGTACAAAGCGTACGTAAGCGGTGATGTTACAAGCCCACACTGTGGAACTTTGATGCTCTGTATCTCTGTCAATTTTCCTAATTTAATAATATTAATAATGGATAATATTACTGACGGACTAAATAGATTAATACGTTTTTGACCATGTCCACATCCCTACTAATTTATAGTAGCAATTTTTCCTAAATTAAATTGATATTTTTCAAATAAATTTTACATACAATACTGGTCAGTTAAATATGCACATAGAATGTACAAAGTGTAAGCTTCTTGTAAAGTTAGTGCCGGGGTGTCATATGTTAGCGTTGGATATTTCGCAAGGTTGGTGGTGAGCAAAGATCACAAATCGAATAGACAGCGAATATATTTCTTCTAAATCTTCTATAATTATATAGATGTGGATGTTTCATGAGGGTCAATTTTAAAGATTATCTACAGACATTTGCTTTCTTTAATAGAATTTAAGTTAGGCAGAAAAGTAGTCACTTGGACCTATATCTACAAACGCATTAGAGCTGCTAAACTCTTAATACTTTTATTTCTTTAGTAAATCTTCAATCATTCAAAAAATATTATAAATAATTAAATTCTGCAGCTGACCGTTGTTCTTTCTTTAAATATAAAAAATGTGACTATTACATTTTTGCAATAGATACATCCTATTCTTATAGATGACTGAAAGATCAAAATGAAATATTTTAACCTTACACAGTCACCCGAGAACAAGATACTCATTCCATTCCTAAAAATTAACAAAAAAGCTCTTTCCCTGTTACACCCTAGTCTATGCTCCTTTAGAGCTAAGGATCTGCTTTCCGCTATTTCATTTCACTTCAAATAAGTCTTCGGCATCTTCAGTTATGAGATTAGGTATTGGTTTGCAAATTGCCTTTCAGTGACGTCGCAACATTATTTGTAGACCAGTGAAACTACATAATGTCCAGTCGATCGGTTATATGGTCTTCGCCAGTAGCGCAGGTGCATATGCTTGCGCAAGGTATTACAGTGTTGCACTGAGACGGTTGATTTAGAAGTGGCATTCGGCGGATATCCTCGCCGTTTGTTGATCGAAACGTTGACGTTTATGCTCTATATTCGGGGAGAGTTTTTGTAAGATCAAAAGTGTACTTAGCTACGTTGTGTTAGAAAGCTCGAAAGCTAGTAGGTACTTCATTCTGACTGAACTGCAAAATATTCGACCAGCTCGAGTGCATCTTATTGCGATGTTATAAATAATAAATAAAAATCTTTTATTAAGTATCACTTAATCTTAGTTATCGCTTATCAATGTACTTTATTTCAATTTCTACTTCCAGTGAGAAAGCCTGCGCTTTAGAAGTTAAACATAAAGCCCAGTAGTTTTCACTGAATCGTAGCTCAGTTTCACTAAAGTACATTAGTGTATTGAACTATAATTTGGTACAACTTACGAGATTAATGTCCTAAATTAACTGAAATAGTTGGCGTTTCCGTCTACAGTCTACACTATGTCACAAGACCATATAAAATACATTTTCGTAATTAGGGAACATTTTCTCTACATTATTAATGGCACATTCAGGTACCAAACTCTCAGAATAAAACAACGGAGATAAAACGGGGCTTGGTAAGAAACGCGGGTGAAGCTGATGATGGGGATGAGCTTTCAAGTTGTTACAGGACGTAGGGCTGACCACGACTTATAATCGGCTCTGCGGACCCCGACTGAAAATCGGCGCTGTGATGCTCCTTTAGTATAGAACATTAGATCAAAATGATGCATACATAAATGCAGCTGTACAAAAAAAATCATCACGTTTGTAACGACCTGCGTTAGTTAAAAGTTCTTCAGATTAGCCAAGGTATCGAACTCCAGCTATGACGCGATGCACCTAGGTACTGCAGGTTTCATCATTGCACCGCTTCGCATTCAAACGCGAATCTCCTAATTACCTCGCAGCCTAGATCTTGGGCTCTAATTGTTTTCGGTAGCGGCAACACGCGAACTATTCGCCTCAGATTTCTAATTGTACCTGTAAGAGGCCTCTGGGCAAGTTAAATAGAGAACAGATAGACCGTAACACGGCCCTAAACTTAGACGTTAATCATTGGTTACTTACCTGACAGGAATTCGCAATTAGTTTGAATCTTAATAACCAATCATTTTATTTTAACTGAAACATATTCTAAATGTACCCAGTACAGTATAAAACAATCGGAGTAGGTACGCATTACACATTACACTAAGTAAAATCTAATGAACACGATAATGTGTACAAAAAGATCATCCTAATCGTATTATTAGGTTTAATTTTGCGACTGAACGACTAGAAGAGACGTTTTTATGCAAGTTCCAAAATATGAGCTAGTCCTATATTTAACAGGAGTTATATTTCTGTATCGTCGGTGTTTTGTTCCTCCCCAAGGCTACATGCAATTTGCAATAACAATGAGAAATCAGATTGATATTCATTTTGTAATTACCTCTATTATATAAACTGGGCATTGTTTTGATAAGAAAAAATATTATTTAATTGTTTCTGTTCAAAATTATGGCACAACACAATTAAATGCATAGGTAAGTATGTAATTTTAAAGAACCTTGAAAGATTTTATTGACAATGTTCAAGTGCTGAGAAGCAAGAATCCGAGCGAAGAAGCACTTACGTGATGATACTGTGTTTCATTTGATGGCATTTAGTCAGCAGTAAAAATAATTAAACTCTTTAGTAAGACTAACAAAGATAACTTAGTGTAAAACAAGTTGCATGCGCAAATATGATGTAAAGTACTATTTTAAAAGATAAGAGTCCTAATTTAACTTTTAAGGAGATTGGTCCCTTTGTTTGTAATTTCGCCATTTTCCCTGTCTTTATTGTGTACAAAGAGTAACTATAGACTTGATTTACTCACCGTTCAAACTAAATGTAACAAAAGTACCAACCTTGCATGATAACTTCACATAAAATATGTATGTAGATGGGCCATGTACACACGCATACGCAAAGGCAACCGCGTATTACAAAGGTCAAATTACGTAGGTTTACGCGAATTAAGTCCATAAAAAAGCAATCGTTTTAACCCACCTTCCCGCAGCTGCGATCCTCTGGGCCGGCAGTATCCTGCAAAAGTAATGTAAAGCCGGGATACACAGGTGCGCAGCCATTTTTTGGCTAAACCTAAATTTAGAAACGGATAGGCTGAACTTTTTGTCGACCACAAATATTGCTTTATCTGACAAATTCGAACAGTAAATAATACACATAGTTGCATCCAAAGTCGAAAACATAAAATAAAAAGCGGCCAAGTGCGAGTCGGACTCGCCCATGAAAGGTTCCGAAGCAGCAAGTAATGGTTCACGGTTTATGCATAAGGTTTATGTTTATGAAATTAAATGTTTTTTTATTTGAGTTGAATGAAAGGTAAATTGCGGTTTACAATTTATGACGTATTAAAAAAAAAACTACTTACTAGATCTCGTTCAAACCAATTTTCAGTGGAAGTTTGCAAGGTAATGTACATCATATATTTTTTTTAGTTTTATCATCCTCTTTTTTTTGAAGTTACAGGGGGGAGGGGGTACATTTTACCATTTTGGAAGTGTCTCTCGCTCAAACTATACAGTTAAGAAAAAAATATACTAGAAACCTCAATATTATTTTTAAAGACCTATCCATAGATAATACCCAAGTATGGGTTCGACGAAAAAAAATTGAGTTTTAGTTCTAAGTATGGGGAACCCCTAAAATTAATTGTTTTTTTTTCTATTTTTGTGTGAAAATCTTAGTGCGGTTCACAGAATAGATCTACTTACCAAGTTTCAATAGTATCAAGTGCGAGTTGAACTCGTGTAGAGAGGATTCCGTACAGTGCCAAAGTTTTTAATTTAATACAAAATATCACATTTTAAATCCTGACAGTAAGGTGCGAGTTAACTACTTCTAGCGTTATCCAGTGGTGTTTAAGTGAACTATTTTCCGTTCGTGAACGTATTTTAAACAAAACTTTTTATTTTAAAACTAGCTGATGCCTGCGACTTCGTTAGCGTGGACTGTATAACTCTGGCGTTTTAATATAAATACAAACTAAAGTAGATACAAAAGAAAATACTTAAAAGATTAAAAGTATTTTTTTCCATATAATGAAAATAGTTGACAATTATCCTTATAAATAATGTTAGGAGTCTTTCCGTTGGGAGCCAATATAAAGAACTTAAGCATTACTTACCCTAGAAAAAGCCACATAAAGTTGGCCATGTGAAAAACCAGTCCTTAGGTCGACACCAGCGGCTTTAAGGGTCTGTCCCTGCGACTTATTTATTGTCATAGCAAAGCAAGAGGTCATAGAGAATTGAGTACGTATTTTTTAAATTTTAAAGTAAAATGTTTCACTGGCCCAACCCAAACGATTAGACAGCAAATGGGAGTTTTAGCCAGTTTAGGTAAGTCGATATCAAAAATTAGGCCTAAACTGTTACCGCCTTCACCACGTGGAATTACTCCCAGCTTATGTTATTATATTATGCTAAACAACTGTAACCTGATATCTTAGATTTTCACATCAGGTGATCATTGATTTTTGTAAACAAATGTTAACGCAAATAAATTTTACTTTGTTCTGCACCAGGTTTCCAGATTGGAAACGGCGCGCGTCCGACTCGCACTTGGTCGGTTTTATTATACCTCAACAAAAAATGCTTATCAGGCTAAACAACTTTTGCTAAGGCCTCATTTTTTATTTTTCTTATAGTTTAGCTGGACTATTATGGTCCTGCGTCATTTGTTCCATTTTCTAAAATCAATTATAGTCTTTATGTTGCCCAGGCTTAACAGCTGTATAACTATAAGTTTCATTCGAATCCGTCCAGTATTTCCGAAGATTAACGTGTACAATACAAACAGACAAACAAATAAACAGACAGACATTTTTTTTTAAATCTTACTCTATTTCTCCATTGCCCCAAATTTATTTCGTCAATATTTTTAATGTACAAAACATATTTTTTTTACTATTTTATTATATGTATAGACAATAACAAATATATTTGAGATCCTCATAACGAGCCCTTTCACTTGATATATAACACAGTTAGGTTTGGAGAAAACAAGTTTCCTAATATGTATACCAAAACTGACCCTTATTTAAAAAAATACTTATTTACTTTGCACATCTGTGTTTGAGGACTAACAAATTTCACCTGATTTGGTACAGTAAATTCGGAGCAAATTGGCTGTGACAGACGTATGGACAGACACACCCACGAGTGATCCTATAAGGGTTCCGTTTTTTCATTTTTTGTACGGAACCCTAAAAAAACTGCCGTAATAGTATCCACTAATGGTAAAAATTAAAATCCAACATGAAAGTCCACCATCCAATATTAAAGAATGTTCTGGTTCACATGCGTGATGTCTATTTACATGATCTGTGGACCTAGAGCCATAGAAGTGCCAACCTTATTTATTTTCAGTAAATCGGCCCTGTTTTAAACTACAAATGTTATCAATCTTAATTAGTTTCATGATTATTAGAAGCCGATTTGACTATACTTAACTGTAATTATAAGAATGTTTATTAATTATTTTTAAATCATCGGAAATTGTTTTAATCAAACCGCCACTGCCAGTTTTATCCGGCAGTTTTTACATTTCATTCATTTATTCATACTACGAGTACTTCAATTAAGAACAGACTAAACGTACTCTCCGGCGGTTATTATTCGATTCTTAACGAGTGCGGTCGCATAAATTTCAAAGAATAGAATACAGTAATAAGCGATAATTTAATAAGGGCATTATTTATTGATCTACTCGCTGTTTGATTTGTGATCCCGAATTTTGATATTATTTAATTTAAATTCATAACAAAATTACGCGTAAACTGAAAGTACACATTAACACTACTTAATCACACACAAATGATTAGTGAGAAAATAAGTAAGGTAGTATGGCACTTCTACGGCTCTTGGTCTACTAGATATATATATAATGAAATTAGGAGTTTAACAGATGTAGTTATCTTGATTTAGATATGAAGACTCGATTCTTATGATTATAAGTTCAGGGTGCCTTTTTTTTACCCAGCCCACACAAATTCAGTATATAGTTTATTAATTTATTATTATTATATTGAATAAAAAATTTCGTCGTCCCGTACAAAATCCGTTTCGCCGAGCGCTGATTTAACCGGGAAGCTGAATATTTTTTTAGTTTTTCTTTGGTTGTTTTTTTATAAAGTAGTTCAGTATCATGGACAGAACTTGCCCCAAAAATTAGGCTTAAACCAGCAAATTTTTTGGAGTAGGTTCTGTCTGTCTGAGTAATAGAGAATATGCATACAATTTAAATTTGTCTCAAATATTTTTTTCTAGATTCATTCTTGTCTTTACATTATACTTAAAAGGTATTTTTTTATTTAGTTATTATTTAAACTCAGAAAATATTATATAAAAAGTGAAAAACAAGGGAGGGAAATTCAAACTTACACAACGCGTCACTATTGGTCGAAACAAAATGTGACGTCATTGGTTACCGCTTGCATTTATCGGCGTCGATATTCATACTGTGTTAATAGTGTTTATAAGAAAAATTGTTTCAATCTGTATTTCTATGTAGTTAATTTGTGAATATATATTTGTAGTCAATCTAAGACGATGACAGAAACTGGTTTTGTCAAAGCACAATCGGATAATCTACCGAAAATAGATGCATTTATGATGTCGGCATATTTTACATCAGACTTCGATTTTACGAGATTTTACATTTCTAAAATATAACTTTTTATGATAGCATACTCTGAAAAAGCTGCATTTACCAGTGCTATTCTTTGCCTTTTTAACCGACTTCCAAAAAAGGAGGAGGTTATCAATTCGTCGCGATCCTGTTTTTTTTTATGTATGTTCACCGATTATTCAAAGACGCCTGGAACGAATTAAAAAAATCTTTTTTTGTTTGAAAGAGTATACCTTCCAGGTGGTACCATGGAAATTTTATTAAAATCGGTTGTGTAGTTTAGGGGTAATGTCGGTTTTTAGTTTTGAATAATTATAACTACGGCCATTCTCTCAACTGGTGGTGACATATTCGGTTTCTGATATAAAAATATATGCGGAACAATTCCTTGTCCAATGTTATCTTCTATCTATATATATAAAAGAAGAAACTGAATGTCTGACTGACTGACTCATTGGCTGACTGACATATCAACGCACAGCCCAAACCGCTGGGACTGGGCAGGGGGCAGGGGGCAGGAGGCAGGAGGCAGGGGGCAGGGGACAGGGGGCAGGAGACAGGAGACAGGGGACAGGGGACAGGGACAGGGACAGGGACAGGGACAGGGACAGGGACAGGGACAGGGACAGGGACAGGGACAGGGACAGGGACAGGGACAGGGACAGGGACAGGGACAGGGACAGGGACAGGGACAGGGACAGGGACAGGGACAGGGACAGGGACAGGGACAGGGACAGGGACAGGGACAGGGACAGGGACAGGGACAGGGGACAGGGGACAGGGGACAGGGGACAGGGGACAGGGGACAGGGGACAGGGGACAGGGGACAGGGGACAGGGGACAGGGGACAGGGGACAGGGGACAGGGGACAGGGGACAGGGGACAGGGGACAGGGGACAGGGGACAGGGGACAGGGGACAGGGGACAGGGGACAGGGGACAGGGGACAGGGAACAGGGGACAGGGGACAGGGGACAGGGGACAGGGGACAGGGGACAGGGGACTGGGGACAGGGGACAGGGGACAGGTGACAGCGGACAGCGGACAGCGGACAGCGGACAGCGAACAGCGGACAGCGGACAGCGGACAGCGGACAGTGGACATCGGGCAGCGGACAGCGGACAGCGGACAGGGGACCGCGGACAGCGAACAGCGGACAGCGGACAGCGAACAGAGGACCGCGGACGGCGGACAGCGGACAGCGGACAGCGCCAGTGGACAAGGGACAGCGGACAGGGAACAGGGGACAGGGGACAGGGAGAGTCCTATGAGAATCGTTTTCGACTTCTACACGGACGAAGTCGCGGGTTAAAGCTAGTATTCAATATAATTAACTGTATCTTCTTTAACCTGAAATCAATTATCAATCATCAAAATTTCGTTAAACCGCAATAGAAGTAAGGAAGCTCTTTAAAGAATTTTTAAATGAACTTTTGTAAACTTGTGAACTGGTTAGTTTTGGACCGAATCTTCTACTGCTTAATAGCTAATTCACACTAAGCTGTACATAAATATAGAATACTTAAGTTAAAATGATCTTCTCAACAAAATACAATCGATAATAGAGATATATATATTTTCCATTTTCATTATCTTACACCATTGTTTTCGTAATTTTGCATCAAAATTCAAAATTCAAATTCATAATTCAAATGATTATTCAGTAATTAGACCTTTACAGGCACTTTTACATGTCAATAACTATAATTTACATTACGTGTAGTTTATATTAAAATTTAATTTATTTTAAAGAAAAGCTACCTATACCAGCGTTTTGCGTGAAATACGAAATAATTGGCCAAGTGCGTGTCGGGCCACGCGCAGTGTAGAGTTCCGTAGTTACGAATGCCAACTTTGAGTTCATGCCACTAAAAACGTCTAAAAACGAATGTTCTATTAAATTTGTATGAAATTTTCCTTTTCCGAGTAAATTTTATAAGTTGATCGATTATAACTTTTTAATTTGTAAATCCTACTTAGCTCTGATAGTTTTCCTTAAATTTCGTTATTAATTTCGTTATTAAAATTTCGTTATTATTATTAAATTTTGTTATACTATAGCTGTGAATTTTTTCACGTGTCCATAAATAACCGTTGAACAGATAGAGGCGAGAGGGGACACTTGACTCTAACAAATTTTTTAACTTTTAAACCAAATATTTCAGAAATCGAAAAACGGAGTGCCCAAACTCATATTATATTTTTGAAAGACCTATTCCACGATACCCCATATGATTAGTAAGTCGAGAAAATAAAATTGACTTTTGACTTTACTTGTATGGAAGCTACCATAAAATTTGTTTTTTCAGTATTTTATTTTACCACTTTTTCCGCATAATTAATATACATACCTGTACCAAATTACAGCTTTCTTGTCCTTATAGTCGCTGAGAAAAACCGCGGACGGCCAGACAGACACTAATACTCTCTGTCTCTGGTGTACTAATGGTAGTGTTTTTACATTTCGGTACCATACAATACTTGTAAGAAGGTTTCTTAACTTCTTTCATGATTTGTTTAGCAATTAAAACTGAAAATAAGTATTAAGTAACTGGAACGCTACTATAGAAAACAAACAGGACATATCCAATGACGTCATCATAAGCGCGCGCATAATGGTGGCTTTTGAACGGCTCAAATTTATTCAATGTTTTAAATTTCACTTTAAAAAATATCTTGACTATTTTCAAGCCTATTTATATATTTTTTCTTTGTTATAAAGATGTAAATGATTAATTTAAGACATAAAAAAAATCATGAATATTCCCTATTGGAAAACGTCTTCCTGGATGTAAAAAAATCAAGGAAAAAATCTTCCTGTATATAAACAAGCAAGCAATTTATGAATTTAACTATAAGGAGTAGTAACTATTCATATAAAATATATGAATATAAAAAGAAATGTTCGGAGTTCATAAAAAGGCGCGAACACGCTTATTCTTCAATATTTATACAAAATGTAAATTGTTCAGGGCCGGTGAGTCGGCCGGCACTGGTTTTCGCATGAAAATAACGTGCCCACCGAGGGTGCTGGGACACGATGAGTTTACTTTAATTCGTGTACTTATATATAATCTACGGAAACTCAACGGCCTCCTAAATTGGTATTAGTTAGGTAACCTTTTTTATTGTTTAGAAGAATAATACTTTAACTTTTTTTATTGCGGACCTCACATGAGGAAAAACAGTCTTTAATCGTCATTTTGATAAAAGCAAAAAAAATGTTTTTTTTTTTTTGTTTTAATAATAAAATTGAGATGCATGAAAATATTAGCCTTTTATTTAAAGATTTGAAATAAGAGAATTTTAAAAATACGATATGAAAATTAGTACAGATTTATTTTTGCTTTATTTATATTCATTCTGTCCATTGAGTATGCTAAAAGTTTGGGATTTTATTTTGACTGTTATTTATTTTCATATATTTTATAACAGATATGCTTAGAAAACAGCAGTTTAACGTGCATTCGTTAGTTATTTATTCACTTTGAGTTACCGTAAGCTCAAACCAAAGTATTCAGGAATGTTAAAACAGTTTCTTCACCAAATTCACGATCCTCAATAATTCTGCCATTTATTATCATCGTATCGAACTTTGTCGTACATACAATATGCAGGGCCGTAGCCAGTGTGGCATTGTAATCTACCTTAACTAGCAAAGACCTATATAAAAATAGTGTTAAATGAAAAATGAAAAACTAGTTTTTTCGCATTGTAAAAATAATTTTGCTGTTAAAAAAAATCTTTTTTCATAATATTGATTGTAATATGTTATGTCGACACTTAAGTTTGCTTCATTTTAAAATTGTTTATATGAACAGGGCTTAGCAAGAACCTTTATATTACGTCTAACGTTTCGAATAGGAGTAACATGCTTCGTGGTCGCAGACAGATTAATAACGTCTTCAAAGCGCGATAATTTAAAAACCAATATGCTTACATTTGGCTGAAATTAAAATAACTTTTGGGTTGTCTTGGCGCTTTCCAAGACAGAAGGAAATTGGGAAACAAAGTATTAGTCCTCTACTTAACCCAGGGGACTTACAGGACAAGTAAAGGGAAGTCAAAAGAGAAGTAAAACAAAGCAAAGTTAAGTATTAAGTATTTAAATATTTGGTAAAATGACCAAGGATAATGAATAGTGGAAGGAAAGATGGGAGGTCTTTTCCCTGCAGTGGACGTGGAGGGCCAATAAAAATAAAAAAAAAAACACTTCAAGATGAAAATGCACTAGATATCGTTGAACTAAATTTTCTACCACCACCCAATCTGTAACCGCTGCCCATATATTAAACTCTAACTATGCCCTGTACGTACTGTAATGCTACTGTATAAAGGAGGATCATAAACTGTAGTTTAGTTACTCAATAATAGCGTGAAGTCACGTGATCGTTATCATAAGGTATCGCAATCCAGTTCCGATCCATTGCTCACCCACAAAGAACAATAAACCATTAATTTGAAGACAGTTTATGGCAGCCGTTGAACAATGAGGTTTATATGTGCCACGATCATATAGTCAAGAGAATGAATACGTATTTTTTGTTATCGTACGAAGAATTAGATTTGTTTTCTTAAGAAATTAAAATTTCATGTGTACTTATATTTCCTATGTAGTTTATTTTATTAGCTGGGATAGAAAATGCGAAATAATCTTAGATGATCAGTTCATTATATTAATCTTTAGTAAAAATAATCTAAATGTCCAAACTTTTTTGTTCTATTATGCAAACTGAGCGATTAGTTGATCGACATTTAATGTACCTAACTAAATAATAAATAAATATTTTCAATTCAATTCAATTCAATTCTTTATTTGCTTAATAAGAGTTTAAGTTGTTTACGGATAAATCACACAGATTGAGCCAGCCCCAAAGTAAGTTCAAGACTTGTGTTATGGGATACTTACTCTACGATACTGTATTTTATAACAAATACATATACATAGGGCGCACTATAAGTTTCCGGAAGTGGCCACTTACATAAACAATATTTAAAAATTTATTGCAACATTTGAAAATAGAACTCTTTGGCTGTAGAATGCAGTTTGTTTCATCTGACTGTCTTTTGTTTTTACCTTGTGGCGCCATTTAAAAAATTGTGTGTCTGCATCAACATGGATTTAACTCGGGAAAATTTTCGTATTATGATTTTCTACGATTTTAAGTGTAATTTGACAGCTCAACAGAGCATCGCTCGGCTTGAAACAGCGTTTGGCAATGAAGCACCATGCAAGACAACTGTTTATAGCTGGTTTGCAGAATTCAAGCGTGGTCGTATCAATCTCAGTGACGAATCTCGCGATGGTCGGCCGTCCACCGCTGTGACCAACAAAAACATCGATGCTGTGCGCCGTATGATTGAAACAGACAGGCATGTGACCTACCATGAAATTCGCGCATCCTTAGAAATAGGCATGAGTCAAATACAATTAATCCTACACAAACATTTGGGTGTGAGAAAGCTGTGCTCGCGGTGGATCCCACTCAACTTGACCGAGGCTCAAAAAACGGACCGCGTCACTTGGTGCAGTGCCATGCTTACCAGATTCAACGAAGGTGCGTCAAATTTGGTGTGGGACATAGTAACAGGTGACGAAACATGGATTTATTGCTACGATCCCAAAACAAAGCAGCAATCGAGCGTATGGGTCTTTCAAGATGAGCCGAAACCAACCAAAGTGGCGCGCGTGAAAAGTGCATCTAAGCGGATGATTGCTTCTTTTTTTAATAAAACTGGACACGTGGCTACTGTTGCTTTAGAGAATCGTCGTACAGTGAATAGTGACTGGTACACGACCATTTGTTTGCCGGAAGTTATTGACGAACTCCGTAAAAATAACCGTAAACGCCGTATCATCCTGCACCACGACAATGCTAGTTCTCACACGGCCAGACAGTAAACGACTTTTTGAAGGCGAAAAATGTAGAACTCATGAGTCATCCTGCATACAGTCCCGACCT
The DNA here is from genome assembly GCA_943193695.1 of Acrobasis suavella. NCBI lineage: Eukaryota > Metazoa > Arthropoda > Insecta > Lepidoptera > Pyralidae > Acrobasis > Acrobasis suavella. The sequence goes on from OW971938.1 coordinate 10,316,147, forward strand.
GGCACCTTGTGACTTTTTTCTGTTCCCAAAAATTAAGAACCAATTACGCGGTCAACGATTTTCATCACCAGAAGAGGCTGTCGAGGAGTATGAAAAACACGTTTTAGAGGTCACCACAGAGGAGTGGCACAAAAGTTTTCAAAACTGGTTTCATCGAATGAAAAAGTGCATAGACGCCAAGGGAGATTATTTTAAAAAACAATAAATTAATTTTGTACCTTTAATAGTATTTTTTCATATTCATTCCGGAAACTTATAGTGCACCCCACGTATAGCCAAACATCCAAGAAAAAGATTATTTTCTATTTTGACCTGACCGGAGATCGAACCCGGGACCTCCAGTGTCAGCCTGGCATGATAACCACTAGGCCATAAAGAACGTCATAAACTTAATTAAAAAATAATACAAATTGGTTTTCCGTTGAAGCTGGTCAGTAAATAAAATTATAAAGATTGTCTTACCACTAAATCAATTTAAAAAGCATATAAGGTATAAAACAATGTTTTAATAAATAAATATATAGGGACAAATGACACTGATTCAGCTAGCCCCCCAAGTATGTTCGAAACTTGTGTTAAGGGATACTAACTCAACGTTACTATATTTTATAATAAATACATATGTAGATAAACATCCAAGACCCAGGAGAATTTGAAAAAGTAATACAAGATTGTATATGTATATGGGTAGCCATACATTAAGTATTGTGGGGAGCTGAAGCCTGTTCTAAGTATGATCCTGTATTACAAGTCTTCAGGCCCCATATCTCGCGTAAGTACAATAAGCTGGAGGGTACACATGTATGATTGATGATTTAATAGGGTTAGGTGTAGGTTAGTTACATTAAAAGTGGAAATGGTTATTATCAGTTGTTAAGGGACTATATAGATTTCGTATTACTTTGTTAACATATGTAGGCACTTCAAATAAGTATATTACTTGGTAACTTATTATATCTTCTTATATTCTTCGTATTTTTATGTTCCAATCTGTGTATAAAGAAAACTATTTCAGCTTTTGAAGGTACATAAGTTTTCCTATTTTATTGGGTCACAGTAAAGTAAGCTCAGAAGTCAGAGTACTGTTAAATATAAAAACTGTTTATTACAAGCACGCAATGGAAGGGCATTGGCTGTGGAAAATGGTATCGTATTATACTTTTTATTGCTTTTTATCGCGGTTCAGAAGGAAAACGCTGAAAAAACGTCAGTTAGAAATAGTTGACTGTCACGCCATGCCAACGTAAATGGAGATTGTAATGTATAATGCTGGCTTAGCCAGAGGGCAATTTCAACTGTAATTGTCGCTTTACATTACAGTTTTTATGAAAAGATATAGAAGAGAAAATAAGTACTAAACAAATTCTCTACCATAATATAAGGCTACACACATAATAAAAACAAAAGATTTCAAAGGAGACATGTTTTTCCAGTGTGATTATTTCAAATAAATGTAGGTACTATAAATAATTTTACTAAATACTTATTAGTTGCAGAAGTGAATATTTTAAATATGAAATAAAAAATCTCACTTTACTTCTTATTACTTACGCCTTACATCAATACAGTGACCTTGTGGAAATAAAAGCGAAGTGGAACTCTCTTTACTCTACATTAACTCATACTTTTATGCCTAGAATCAATATTAATAACACGTATGTACATGCCAAAAGAAAAATAGCGAAAAGAACATTGTTGATGGGGTTGATAACATTTACAAGTAAGCATATTTTCCTTAACATTTCTGCGCCGGCAAAAGCAAGGAGGTTAGAGGAAGCCTACCGCTTTATCGACGTTACGTTTCACGCATCTTGTCAAAACACATTCCACTGCGCATGTCCGAGCGGTTTGACACTTGCGGCACGCTTAGAAAATCACTGCGAAGCAATACACCCAAAAACATAGCAAAATAATAAAGCCTTTTGCAATTGAAACCTTTTTACAACTTATTCAACGAATCTAATAAGCTTTCTCAGTCATTTGTTGCAGTTTTACGCTTAACATTTAATAATCGTGATTGTTTCTAGGCTGTTTTCTTGGGAAACCAAACTAAACACGGAAGGCCGCCATAACTTAGTCGAATTATAGTGAAATTGAGTGCTAAAGACGGAAGTGAACTGTGATTCCCTTAATGTATCAAAAAGTGACATTGGAGTGGTACTTTAGGTGGAATAGTGATAGACTATAAACATGGCAGGCGTGATGAACCGATAAACAAGTTGTTATCAGTATACTGCAAAACTGTAGCTCTAATGCCGATTATGTAGGACTTTAAATGACTTAACTAGAAATAAATCAAACAAAAATACATATCATTACTGTGCCTGTAGCATTAATATATTTGCATATACATAAAATTATTATATTGCCAATATTTGTATCATTATATATACGAAAAACTTTGGTATTTACACGTGAAATAGACTGATGGTTATACAAATACTACCTCTTTTGGAAATATTTGGTAAGTACTTTTAATATATTTATATTCTTAAAAGATAAATAGGGTAATATACCCAAATAAAATCACAAATAGTTCACCTTTTCTAATATAAAAAAAAACGTGAGCAAGTACGAGTAAATAAAGTACTACATTGGGCGTTTTACCCTATTTATTAAATAGTATCCAAAAGGCAACCAAAAATAATAAATATAAATAACTCAATGATAATACATTTTTCCACAAAAAGACAGTATGCTCAATCATATACTTATCAAAAAGCATTACTATCCACACCTATTTTATTTAAAGTTATAATGACAATAGATAAATCAGTGGTAAAAATATAAAGCTGGACCTATCAATACATTTTCAATTTCCTCGTCACACGAAAAAAGCATTCTCAGTGCCCTTTACTTGCATAGACACGGCAGTCACACATCATAAACATTCAGTAGAGTAATAGGAAACACTTTGACATGTATTTACTTACGCATTTCCTCAGCGGAGTGGAAAGTCGGAAATTTGAAGGGAAGCCAAATAAAGGTGCGTTAAGACAACCCCTGCGGGTCGAATTACATTTTTCCGTGACTCGGTATTAGTACCACATGTAAAACTGTTTTGTGAACAGGGAATGTGTTTGGGTTATGAATTAAGGTTCCATCATAGGTTTTAAGGGTATGGTTGATAGATTTGTTAATAGAGTCGTGAGTTTCGTGACTGTCTGTAGTATAGTAAGTTATAGATAGGATAATAAATCACTGAGGTACTCGTTGAGAGAAACGACGACGTGTAGAACATAAAATTTAATGTATATTTATGAAATACATAAATGATATTGATAGCTGTGTAGATACGAATAATAATAGGTTGGGGAAAAAGTCTTTTCGCATTTTATATGAAAATTAAAATCATTTTTTAATATAGTTTATTTACATTTAACTAAAGTATGTAGGTACCATTTTGTTCGATAACTTTTTGCCATCTTATAGGTAGGGACATGATCCCATTGCTATAGAAATTTTAGGGCTTCTGATCAAAAAACTGCGTCAAGTAGTTTTGGCAGTCCTCTCGTGATGTTAACCTTACACTGCCTAAAGCATTCTGAAGAGACCGAAACAGGTGGCAATCTGAAGTTGCCAGGTCAGGACTATACGGCGGATGCATTAACACCTCCCAGCCAAACTCTCTTAATTTTTGCTGAGTGGTTAAAGATGTGTGAGGTCTAGCGTTATCATGATGAAAAACCACACCCCTTCTGTTGATTAATTCCGGCCGCTTTCTCTCAACTTCTTGCTTTAATCTTATCAGTTGTTCGCAGTAGAGTTCTGAATCGATGGTCCTGCCTGGTGGTAACAGTTCATAATGAATAATGTCCTTCCAATCCCACCACACACACAGCATCACCTTGTTGCGAGTTAACCCGGGTTTCGCCACAGTCTATGAAGCCTGACCGGCCTTTGACCATGACCTTTTTCGCACGTTCTTGTCGTACGTGATCCACTTTTCATCACCAGTTATCAATTTCTTCAAAAATGGTTCGGTCTTATTACTCTAGCAATTGACGGGTCCGGGAACGGGAACGGAAACGGAAACGGGAACGGGAATGGGAATGGGATATAATAACACAATTTATAACGTAAAAAACTAATTAAAGATCCTATTAGAAACATTTTCGACTATTACGCAAACGAAGTCGCGGGTTACAGCTAGGACTAATATATATTTCTGTCAGGATCGTAGCAAATGGAGAGTCTCTGCCAACTTGTAGGAAACAGGCGTCATAATATGTATGTATATATGGTATGTACGTATGTAAGTAATAACATAATACAGTCAAGTGTACTTATTTGACTCGTGCACGGTAATTTTCATTGCTCACCACTCCAGTGAAGGAAAGCATTGAGGATAACTGCACCCTAGTTCGATTGTGTGGAAAAAAAAATACTGTAGTCACTAGATAACAGCGATTGAGCTTCGTCACGTGCCATAGGCAGTTTAAAAATCTGACGTCAGTATTAGCTATTAACACACTCAAGAAGAAGAATTTGTACTTAAATAATATACTTAATAAGCTCGAAATTATAAGAATTCTTTAATAAATACATTGATCATCAAAAAGAATACATTTTACAAAAATCCCGTAAATGTACAGTTCAAAGTAAACCATTAGAATCTTAGCATTTCTCGAATGCTATGAAAGTACAAAAAGTACCTACAGCAAAACTAGGTAACAATTCGGAAAATAGGTAGTATTTTCATGTCAACTTTTCCTTCAAAACGTAATCTATAATGTAGTCGCGTTTTCCTCCAGCTTTCCGTATTTCTTTGTTGGACAAACAGCGGCGCTATGTCAATAGAATGTTTCAGCTATTTTTCTACGAACGCTGTCAGAAATAAAAGTAGGAATGCCATAAATACCTGTCACAAATGGAAATGCGATACTCTGTATTGTTATAATGTAATGTTAAAACATGTTACTAAACACATCATCTCCATACTACCTATGATATGCAGCCAGTTTATTGAAGTGAAAGCAGTTGGCAAAATTATGTTATAATTAAAGCATTGTTTTATGGTGTGAATAATATAAATACCAACATAAATATTAAATAACGACTGCATAGATTTTATATTCTCCTACCTAAGTAATAATATACTAATTTAATAAGGCTTAGGCCTACTTGTATTTGTAATAAATATGCAAAAATATACAAGTTTATACGATATACGACTATAGGTATAAATATAATATAAGAATTACAAACATGGGCCATATTTCAAAAAACTGTCATAAAATATCACATTTAATAAGGACTACTTCCTTATTAAATGTGATGTGATAGTAGACACATTTCAACCATGACCAGCCCGTGCCAACCAAAACCATGGTCAACATAGCAGGGCGCGGTTCGCGTGTTCCCCAGCGGTTGCGTTCCTTTACATTCATGTATGTACCATAATTCCTGCCTACATTTTGGTACATTTCAGAATAACGTGAGGCAATTTTGTATATTGACTCCCATTTTTCCGTTCAGCGGAAAGTACAAATAGTTCTAGGGAATGGCGCGAAAAATATTTGCGATAAAATGTTGAAGTGTATTAAAATATTGCGGGTACATATTCAATATGGCCACATTTCGGCCGATATGAATTGCAAAGAAATAAAAGTAGGAGTGCTAGTAGACACTAAAAATATAAGCAGTAGCAGAGATATGGGCTAGATAGACGTCAACTGCTAATTTATTGCCATCCATAAGATTTTTTCTTTGTTTGTTTTGTCAAAATATCGAAACCAGGTCGCAAATATTAATGTAGTTATAGATAGTAGTATATACTTAGTAGGGAACACTTTCGTTATTGACTAAGGTTATATTTTGCCTTGCAAAACGTATTCCTTATAAAAAAATAAAACAAAGGTCACGCTTCAAATGTCACAAGTTACGATGCAATGATGAAAAATATTTCAAAGTTAGCTCATACATTTTTCCATTTCTGCAAGACCGGCGTTCTTGCGTAGTAAATATTCGTATAAAAACAATAACAAAGGTAAAGCAGTACGCAAGCGGATGGGTGGCCGGTCTGCAATGCCTCATAGCGCGCTCTAATAGACCGCTGCGATTTTAAATTTCGAATCCGGCGGCGAACGACCGTGACTCAAAATCGATATTGATCGGTTCATCGATCTGTAATTATTGATATCCTTTGGAATTAATTAAAAACATGCTTGAATGAATTAATGATGGATTTCAAAGTAATTCTCTTTTCAGTTTTCTTTTTCATGAATATGCAATGTACATACTTACTTATAGTTATTAAAATACGAAAATACAAAAATCTGTTTTGTATACTCGTATGTACAATGCGCCAAGTAAGATTTATTAGTCTTCTCTATTTACCGTAACAATGACTGGAAGAGACTAGGTACGCTTTTTACTCACTAAATATGTGTTTTTTTGTCTGATGAAATTAGATTTCAAGGTGTGGACTTCAAAATTTATATTCTGCTTCAAAAGTTGGAAAATTTTCAATCAGCAGACCACTCCCTGAAATTTATGCGGTTCGTCAATTTGATTGCAAATAGGTACTAAATAAAAAAAGTCCTCATTACATATTTAATCTAGTATTTCGTAAGTATATTCAACTGGCACAAATAACATAATGCGCCTGCGCACAATACTTCAATGATGTCGGACGCGATTTCATTTCCTGCGACCGCGCGCGCCGACCCGTGCGCCAATTTCCGGCCTGGCCTACTATAGTACAGACTAGTTAGCCGTTTCATAGTTAGTACAATGCGACACAAATAAGTTGAAAAGAAAAATGGTGGACTTCAAAGCATTTTTGTGCAAACTCCCGGCACGTAGGTTGCATCAAAATTGCGGTTATCGGCGCAGGTACAAATAATGCGCTGACGACCGTCATTTAGGTTTAATTAACGTGTCGGGAATTTGTACAAACATATCTGCCATTTTTGTTCAACTTATTTGTGTCGCATTGTAGATACTTGTTTATGGAGATCGAATATATTCCACCGTTATTTTTTTCTTAGGTATTTAATTTATTTAGAAGTTGATGAGACGCTTGTAAAAAACAAGAATATTTGCCAGGGAAATTACAAAACCACCGACTTTCAAGCTTTCACCCACAGACATATATCAAGTAGACGGATAGAGTCCAACGATTTGTATGAAAACCGAGCGTGTAACATATTGCGTAGGTACTTTGGCGTCCCGACTGTTATTTAGCCATAACAACACCATAAGCCGCGCGAAAACGATTCAAAAGCATCAATTAGAACGCGGCAAACCGATTCTAGGCACCGAAGTCAGCGTAGCAACTGTGCTTGACAAGATCAAAACATCGGACATTCGTATTCGTTGTGAAGACAAGTACCTTCCTACATACCTTTAACTTTATTCGTGTGACCACAAACAAATCACTAGGTGTCAATTGTTTGTAAATGAAATAATATTACGCAAGTTATTGTGGGTGTATTTTTATCGATTCAAAATATCGAAATGAACCGACAAAGAAACTGATAATCATAATCGACGTAGAAAATTATAATAAATTTCACAGAGAAAATCTCAACAATTTAAATCAATTAACACATAGGTATGATACCTACCAATAAATTGCGTTACATTTGTCAGTACCTATTACAGTTATTTTGAAAACCTCCGTGTGTCTGTATATGTGTCTGTCTGTGGCATCGTAGCTCCAAATGGATGGACCCATTTCGATATGGTTTTTATATGGGAAAGGAAGTTCCTTTGTGGTGGTTCTTAGCTATGTTTGATGAAAATCGTTTCAGCCGTTTAAAAGTTATTGGGGGGTTAACTCTCGAAAGTCGGGGTTTTTAATTTACCTGTCAAATAATAAATGGCGCTACGGATATTGTTAAGGAAACCAAAAAAATGGGCTCCCACTGTGAAGTGTCTTAGCTCCTGTCCTGTCTAATATTTATACTAACGCCCAACCCAGTCCCCTTGGTAACAATAGATTCTTATATACGCTAATGATCTAGCTCACATCTCTCAAACAAAGTCTTTTGGCCAGCTGAGGCCAACCTGTTAAGAGCCCTAGAAGACTTAGGTACACTATGCGGAGAATACTTAAAAAAAAATATAAAAATCATTTGTTTTAAAAAATCTTCGTTTCAAATCGAGTCGAGTCGAGTCAAGAAAATCGCAAAGTACAGCACTATTCTTACGTTTGCCATAAAAATGACAATTGGCCTTAAAATCGACTCGACAGTTGGAATTGCTCATTATTATATCGCTGGATTTGAATGCAAATGAAGTCTGGCCGCAATGGAAAACTAGCGTTGGACACAAAATCGCCCGCTCCTGTTTTGATGAAAATAACACGGAGCTACAAATAAATTGTTTTTAATAAATGTCAGATATTTTAGGACGAAGAGTACTTACTGATGAAAGAAAATACCTCAATTAACAGCTCCAACTTTATTAGTGGTGTTTGAACAGTTAGTTACCGAATAATGAGTCTTTTTTCTTTTGAAACCTGACGCGGAAAGCAATGGGGAGCGGACTGAACTTTGCGGCGAGCACTGGCGCCTTCAACATATCGTTTTACACGCGAGGTACGAGTACATACACTTTTTCCTTCTAGTTGATATAGTTCTGTGCTTTCACCCTTTACTTTTAAACCGCTGAACCGACTTCCATCTAACATAGTTAAGAACCATTTCAAACATTAAAATCGGCATATTCGTTTAGGCGTTACGATGACACAGACCACAGATCTAGACCACAGGTACAGCCACACAGACACGTCAAACTTATAACACCTCTGTTTGTAGTCGGGGTTTCATTAATTACTTAACTAAGAAATTTAAAATTGACTAGATGACCAGAAATAATGAAAAAATAAAACTCTTTTTTTTTGCTATCAGTTACAGTGTGTTTATTGGGTGAGGTTCATCTAGGTTCTAACAGAAGGTCATTCATATGACCTTCTGTTAGAACCTAGATGAACCTTATGGGGATCTGTGGAAACAGCGGTTCAATATTACAAGGTGGTGATGGATAAACTCAAAAAAAAGTAGAGATCCCTATAAAAATTCTAACCCTTTGCATGGGTGTACCCAGGTTTTGGGCAATGGGGTAAATCACATTTTTATAAGCATCAAATCAAATAAATAAATGCTATACTTTAAACGAGCAATTCTTATAAACATACATATACCTATATTATACAATGTGAAAGGGTCATACACGCAATAAATCGAACCACGGATTATTTTTAACCGATTTCCAAACTAAGGAGGTTATTGATTCGTCGCGATCTTTTATGTATTTTTTTTCATGTATGTTCACCGATTATTCGGAGACGCCTCGACAGATTTATATGTTTTTTTTATATTTTAAAGGTGTGTGGAGTGGTCCCGTAGAAATTTTATTAAAATCGGTTGTTTAGTTTGGGTATCAAGTCGGTTTCAGTTTTGAAAAATTATCATAAAAAAGTAACCGAGCAAAGTTACGAGGGGGGGTCAAAAAGTTCGCGGAATGGAGGGGATAGCGGGGGGTGGGGGACCTGCCGCAGGTAGTAACTAATGAGCAACTCTTTGTGAGTATATATGCCAAGTTTGAACCTGATTGTGTCAATAACCTTTGACCTGTCGTCGATCAAACAAGTGAATCCGGAAGAAAAACTTGAACATGGAAAAAATCGAGTTTCGTGCCGTCATAAAGTTCCTCACTAAGCAAGGAAAACCACCTCAGAAAATTTTGGAAGAAATGTTATCAGTATACGGGGACTCTTGCCCTGGGAAAACCATGGTGTACAAGTGGAATAGCCTTTTCAAGCAAGGCAGAGAGTCTCTTGAAGACGACCCTCGCTCAGGACGGCCGATTGAGGCCACCACCTCAAACATCGTTGAAAAAGTGGAGAATCTTATACTGGAGGATACTCGTTTGAAGAAGAAACAACTTGCAGAAATGGTTGGAGTATCACCTACAACCATTTTAAATATTCTACACGACAATCTTGGGATGTCAAAAGTCAGCGCAAGATGGGTGCCAAGAATGCTCACACCACCACAGAAACAGCTGCGCGTCGAGTATTCAAAGGAGTTTTTAGACCTCTGTAGCGCCGACAAGGAAGGAATTTTTGCAAGACTTGTTACTGCAGATGAAACTTGGGTTCATCATTATGAGCCTGAGTCGAAGCAAGAGTCTATGCAGTGGCATAAAAAGGGTCAGCCCCCCCCTAAGAAATACAGGGTGTCACAATCGGCTGGAAAAATCATGGCAACTGTTTTTTGGGATACAGAGGGTATTTTATTAATAGATTATAAAGATAAGGGTGTTTCTATAACGGGAGAATACTACGCTAATCTACTAAGACAATTAAAAGAAGCAATCAAGGAGAAAAGGCGGGGAAAGTTGACAAAGGGTGTGCTGCTTTTGCATGACAACGCACCGGTACACAAGAGCCGCGTTGCGATGGCTGCCCTTCATCACTGTGGCTTCGAAATGTTAAACCATCCTCCCTATAGTCCAGACTTAGCCCCCTGTGATTATTTTTTATTTCCCAAATTAAAAAAAGAGCTTCGGGGGAAGAAATTTTCCGATGATGAAGAAGTCAAGTCGGCGATTTCGGCCTATTTTGAGGACAAAGACAAATCATTTTTTTTCGACGGTATTAATAAGTTAATAGAGAGATCTGAAAAATGTATTCGACTTAAGGGGGAATATATTGAAAAAGAAAAATAGTACAGTATTTTATTTCACCCCCCTTCCCCTCCGTTCCGCGAACTTTTTGACCCCCCCTCGTAGCCCAGCTAATATGAATTTAAATATGTAATGTTATATATATATATATATATATATATATATATATATATTCTATAAAAAAAGTTTACTATCAAGGGTCTTCGGCAAAACAGTTTATGACGTCTTCCGTGAAAGAACCGGCCATACATTGATGACACATAATAATTTTTATCGCTTTTCGCTTGATATTTATGGAAAAAGGTAATTACTAAAAAACCACACTGCGTGGTAAATTAACTTCGTGTGTTAGCAGTGCGTACTCTTACCGAGCCATCGAGCTCCTCTTGTAATCTTTCAATTAAATTTGTTATTTGTTGGCCGACTTGATAAAAAATCCGTCACTTATGGGGATATTATCCGTCACAATCGTACCCAAAGGGTCATAATAATTGGCCAAGTGCGTGACGGGCCACACGTAGTGTAGGGTTCCGTAGTTACAAATGCCACCTTTGGGTTCATGCAACTAAAAACGTCTAAAAACTAATTTTCTATTTAATTTGTGTGAATTTTTCCTTTTCCGAGTACATTTTACAAGTTGATCGCTTACAACTTTTTAATTTGTAAATCCTACTTAGCTTTGATAGTTTTCTTTAATTTTTTTTTTACAATAAATTGGTTTATGCATTTGTCCTCAATCTCACCTGATGGTAAGCGACGATGAAGACTAGGATTTCAACGACAAAGGGGTGAAACCCCTGTCCGCGCCTTGTAGTCCGATAAAGAAATGGTGAGGGTAAAGCTATGCAGGCTGGTACGAACGATGTACTCACGGTGGATGATGCAATGTAGTGATGAGGTGGTGATGAATGAAAAAGCGTCACTCTTCAAAGCCAGCACTATTTAATTCTCCAGCGTTCAACATACAAGAAGGCACAGCACATAAGAAATTGAAGTTCAGAAAGTGAAAGAGTTCAAGAAGAAAGTAGAATAGAAGACGAAAGACAAGAAACTTATATCAAGTAAGCAGCGAAACAGTCAACGGTAAGCGATAAGCTAGTGTCCGCGAGCGGCGTGCGTCCTGCGCAAAGATCAATTTCGGACTGAGGTTCTCGAAACGGGGCGCTGTCGGCGGCGTGTGCGCCGGCACCGTCAGCTGAAGTAACGGTACATTTTAACTATATAAAATCAGTTCGCACGTCCGCTCAACGTACAACTTTTAACATAAAAAATATACTTAACAAATAGGTATGTATTTACTTATTAAATGATGTTAATTTATACAAAACTTTATTTCTCATATTTATTTATCTATTTCTTTATATTATGTAATGTTTATAAGTAAGTGTATTTATTTTATTTTTATTACAATGTTAAATATTTATTTGTAAAAATGAAAACATTAAAAAACAATACAGTACCAAACAGTTTACACAAAATAATAAAGTGGAGGCACGCCACATTACCCCCCTCCAGAGACCGTCAAGGGCGATAATAGGCTGGAAAATGCACAACACGGCCTGAACGAGTCCTTCGGATATCATTTCCTCGGGATTCAGGAGATGCGTTATGCGCTGGTGGTCTGACTTGTGTATCTGCATGTGTGTTATGTTGTTTGTGAGTATGTGGGTGACTGTTATGTGAGGTGTGAGAGTCCTGCAGTATATAGGCCGGCTTGATGCGGTCTATCGATACCGTGACTGGCTTACCACGGACAGACAGTTTAAAGGTCTTATCCCCTCTCCCTAAAACCTCATGAGGTCCAGAATAAACAGGAGTCAGAGCTCGACGAACAGAGTCATCACGTAGAAAGACGTGTGTACAGGTGGCAAGTTCCTTAAATATAAAAATTGACTTCTTATCATGACGAGACGCAGGTGTCGGCTGTATATTGCTTACAGTTGACTTCAGACGTGACAGAAAATCAGTGACATCAGTAACGACATTCGTATTTGTCTGAAAAAGATCACCTGGCAGACGAAGAGGTTCGCCATACGTGAGCTCGGCTAATGTAGTCGTCAAGTCTTCCTTGTAAGCACTTCTTATTCCAAGTAAGACCAGGGAAAGCGAATCAACCCAGTTAGTGCTAGCATGGCAAGTAATTGCAGCTTTTAACTGACGATGAAACCTTTCCACCATGCCGTTACAAGACGGGTGATAGGAAGTAGTGCGCTTGTGTTGAAAACCTACCAATTCAGACAACTGTCGAAACAGCGCCGATTCAAATTGAGCTCCCCTGTCAGTCACTATGGTAACAGGACAGCCAAACCTGGAAATCCATCCACTCAACAAGGCCCTTGCTACTGTCTCAGCAGTAATATCCTGGATCGGTACTACCTCAGGCCATCGTGTGTACCTATCGATTGCTGTGAGGCAGTACCTAAATCCATGAGACAAAGGCAGGGGACCAATTAAATCAATGTGGATATTAGTAAACCTGGATCTTGGCAGTTGATATGAGCCTAGAGGGGAAGAGACATGCCAAGTGACCTTCGCTCGTTGACAAGCAAGGCAGGTCCTTGTCCACTCTCGACAATCTCGTTTAATCCCTGGCCATACATACCTGTCTGAGACCAACTTCACAGAAGAATTCGCCCCTGGGTGGCTCAGAGAATGAAGACAGTCAAATATTTGACGTCGATATATTTTCGGCACGTATGGTCTCGCATTGCCATCTCTCTTCTCGCAGTACAGTTCCGGTTTGATACCTGGCAGTTTGACCTTTTCTAAGCGCAACGACGTGGTGTTCTTCAGGAGAAACCGCAGTTCCTCATCCGAGCCTTGAGCATCCGCTATTTGATTCAAGTCAACGGGCTGTGCGATTGCCTCGATCCTGGAAAGGGTATCAGCCACGACGTTGTCCTTAGCCGAAATATGACGGATGTCCGTGGTAAACTGCGAGATGAAGTCCAGGTGTCGAAATTGACGCGGAGAGCAGTTTTCTTTGCGTGAGCTATAGGCAAAACACAACGGCTTGTGGTCAGTGTATACCACAAAGTCTCTAGCTTCGACCATATGTCGAAAATATTTGATTGCCTCATATATGGCTAGAAGCTCGCGATCATATGGGGAATACTTCTGCTGGGCTGGACTCAGTTTCTTAGAAAAGAAGGCCAGAGGCTGCCAGCCTTTGTCTTCGTCAAATTGTTGCAACACCGCTCCCATAGCAGTGTCGGATGCATCCGTTACGACGGATAGTTTGGCGTTACAATCGGGATGTGCGAGGAGAGCTGCCTGACATAGGCCTTTCTTACAATTTATAAAGGCTTTTGTCTCCTTCGCAGTAAAATGGACAGGGTGCGAGCCTTTAACAGAGCCCTCCAGTAGTTTATTCAGGGGTGCTTGGTCCTTTGCAGCACTTGGGATGAACCTCCTATAAAAATTTAACATCCCGAGGAACCGTCGAAGCTCACGTACTGTTTTGGGCACAGGGAAGGTCTGGATGGCTTCAACCTTTACCGGGAGGGGCTTTGTACTTTCTGCTGAAATAAGGTAGCCAAGAAAAACCACCTCTGATGCACCACATACGCACTACACCCGGCCCGCCTTTTTTTTGTACACCCCGTCGACTGGCCCCAGACAAACTGAAAATAGCGAAGGAGGAGTTTGGGAGGAGTCTCAGGGACTCCAGGACCAGCCAAATTTTGTAAATGCCGCAGAAACTGAGACCGCTTCCGGTCTCCAAGCTCTTCGTGAACCAGAAGCTGCTTTACTTTTCGCTCCCTTGATGCAGACAACCGTTTAATGAGCTCCGATTTTAACTTTTCGTATTTATTAGCCGTTGGCGGTGACGTTATTATATCTTCCACTTCGGACGCATATTGAGGTTCCAACTGTCCGATGGCGTGATAAAACTTCGTAATATCTGCCGAAATATTAGCTAACTGGAACTGTCCCTCCAGCTGAGCAAACCATAGGGCAGGTTTTTCAGGATAAAATGGAGGTACTTTCACCCCAACTCGAAATGTCTCAACGGTCACTGAATCGTCTTTGTTCTCCACATTCAAATTTAAACTCATCTTGAGTGTTCTAGTAGGTCACCAATAAAGCTATGTAGGCTGGTACGAACGATGTACTCACGGTGGATGATGCAATGTAGTGATGAGGTGGTGATGAATGAAAAAGCGTCACTCTTCAAAGCCAGCACTATTTAATTCTCCAGCGTTCAACATACAAGAAGGCACAGCACATAAGAAATTGAAGTTCAGAAAGTGAAAGAGTTCAAGAAGAAAGTAGAATAGAAGACGAAAGACAAGAAACTTATATCAAGTAAGCAGCGAAACAGTCAACGGTAAGCGATAAGCTAGTGTCCGCGAGCGGCGTGCGTCCTGCGCAAAGATCAATTTCGGACTGAGGTTCTCGAAACGGGGCGCTGTCGGCGGCGTGTGCGCCGGCACCGTCAGCTGAAGTAACGGTACATTTTAACTATATAAAATCAGTTCGCACGTCCGCTCAACGTACAACTTTTAACATAAAAAATATACTTAACAAATAGGTATGTATTTACTTATTAAATGATGTTAATTTATACAAAACTTTATTTCTCATATTTATTTATCTATTTCTTTATATTATGTAATGTTTATAAGTAAGTGTATTTATTTTATTTTTATTACAATGTTAAATATTTATTTGTAAAAATGAAAACATTAAAAAACAATACAGTACCAAACAGTTTACACAAAATAATAAAGTGGAGGCACGCCACAAGGGTTTCACGAGATCAAAAAGAGCCTTCGAACACTCTCCAAAATGCATCCTATAAAAAACCGATAAGCAGGGTACTTTGCGACGATGCTCTAGAGACTGCAATTTTCTATTCGAAAGCTCATCGCTGTTTATAAGCCTGCGTGCTCTTCGGTCAACAGAGTCTAGTGCCTCAAGTTGGTATTTTGCGGAGCCACAAGTGACTGCAGTACTCCATGCAGGAGCGAACCTGGGCTGTATAAAGATTAAGTAACCGTACAGGGCTGAAGTACCGCCGGACCCTAGAAATGACGCCCAACTTCCTGGAAGCAGTCAGTGCCATCGACTCTATCTGTTGGCCGAAGTTGAGTTTGGACGTAACGCTGATGCCTAAAAGCCCAAGATGGTCAACTATCAGCAAGGCAATACTTTGGGAAGTGGGTGTAAGTTGGAAGTCACTCTTTTTTGCAGAAAAGAGACACGCCTGGGTTTCGGACGGGTTAATCTTCACAAGATTGGCGTCACCCCAATCCGACACCCCATGTAATTTCAAGTTAACTCGTTCAATCATAGACTCTCTCAGTGACTGGATTTCTTGTGGACTTGTACGGGCATTGGACATATAACTTTCTACAACGGTGCTGTCATCGGCGTAGCCAATAATGCCTGATGTCAGAAGGTCATTAATGTGCAGTAGGAACAAGGTTGCAGAGAGAACAGATCCCTGAGGTACCCCGGCATTAATAGACGTTAGGTCAGAAGAGCAGCCTTCTACAATCACTCGAATCGACCGTTCCCTCAGGAAATCGGATATCCAGCTGCAGAGGTTTGCTGATATACCATACGCTAGAAGCTTACTTAAGAGAGCTTCGTGCCAGACCCGGCAAAAGCCTTGGACATATCGAGTGAAACGGCAATTGCCTCACCGTGACCCTCTAAGGCTTCGCTCCATAGGTGCGTGACGTATATCAATAAGTCACCGGCTGAGCGACCCTTCCGAAACCCATATTGACTGTCACTAAGGAGCTCGTTGGTTTTTAGATATGTCAGGAGACGATTGTTCAATACACGTTCCATAATCTTGCATAATATTGACGTGATTGCTATAGGTCGATAATTAGCCGGGTCGGAGTGGCTTCCCTTTTTAGGAACAGGTTGTACGTTGGCAAGCTTTCAGGAACTTGGGACCATGCTAGTCTTCAGAGAAAGTCGGTAGAGGCGTGTCAGAATAGGGGACAACTCGGGTGCGCAGCGCTTTAGAACTACTGTTCACGTCCAGACTTAGCATGCATTTAAGAACCTCTTTTTGGTGGATTTGAACGGCTTGCATATTGGGGCCGAGCGGAGGTAACTGAGGTGGGCTTTTACCTTTACTATCTAGACGCTTACAATCTGCAAAAAGATTAGCAAACAAGTCTGCTTTCTTTTTTGCGCTATGAGCCAGAGAATCGTCAGGCTTTTGCAGAGGTGGCAGTATTAGGCGACAGAAGTTCATCTCAACCGACTTAGCAAGAGACCAAAATGCTTTACTTCCTGAGGGACAAGAAGCAATCTTGTCTCCAATACGGCCAGCGTGATCGAAACGAGCCTTTCTGAACACCTTTTTGCAAGATTTGGCAGCTGCGTTACATGCTTTCTTCGTGTCGTGTAGATCAGCAGCTTTGCTTGTGCAAGCATCAGCCCAGGCCAAGTATGCTTCCCGCTTACGCTTCTCAGCTGAGAGGCAGTTGGCATTGAACCATGGGCGAGCTTTGGTTTCAAGGGATACGTCCGCGAAAGGAATAAAATAATCCATCGCTTGACATATCACACTCGAGACAGCATCCGTGCAGCAAGAAGGATCACTCGAAGAAAAGCAAACTCGCAGTCAAGGGTAAGACGCGAAAAAATGCCGCATCTCATCCCAATCTGCCGACTTGTACCTCCATACTCGTCTAGTTCCTTTAAGACTGGTTTCAGGTGGCGAGTAGTGGGATACAGATTTCACCACAAAGTGATCCGATGTCCCAAGCGGCGGTAATACGGACACCGAATGCCTGTCAGGGTCGGTTGTCAGCAGAAGGTCCAGGCAACTCACAGTGTGGCCAAAAACGTCAGGAATACGAGAAGGATCGTTGACAAGTTGGGAGAGGCCGTAGGTCATCGCAAATTTATAGGTTTCTCTCCCAGCGTGGTCGGTGTCCCGGTATGGGTACAGACATTCCCTGTGATGGGCATTAAAGTTTCCCAAAAACACCAACTGCGCAGAGGGAAAACGTTGCTGGACCTTATGAGCCGAGTTGTCTCCAAGTCTCCGCTATGCGAACGGTAGACATAGGCGTAATCAATGCGATCAAGGCCAGTATCCACATGAACCCATAATACAGAAAAATCCGGAACTTCCAAGTTATAGAGACGCTAACAACAGATCTCATCCCTGACATATGCGCATACGCCTGCATGGGGGTGAAACTTGGCCTCCAGGATAAAGCCTGGGTATTGCAGGTATGACAAGGTCTGACGGATTAAAGATCTGCGTCTCGGTAAGAAATAGCAATGCTGGTTTTGCAGTCTCGAGGTGGAAATGAACTGCATCAAGGTTGGAATGCAACCCCCTAATATTACAAAAGTCGACTATCAGCTCAGAGGGCGTAGCCGGAGAGCGCTTGCTATGACATTTACCTTTAGATTTTGCAGCCATCAAAAGCGGAATTTTGCCCTCCCCAGAATACAAATTTGCTTAGGGAGGGATTCTCCTGCGCATGGACGCAGGTACCTTCTGGGGTAGTTTTCTCTTTAATTGCCGCTATCATAATAGAAAGTTTGAAGGGGTATTGGGCTACCGGAATCTCACTCACCAGGCGAAACACAGCAGCCTTTACATGCTGCTATTTCACGCCGGTATTCTGTGAGAAGGTGGTTATTAGCCGGCTCGAGCAAACCCGATTTATGAGCTAAAGGTGTTGTTGTAGCTAATATAATTGGGCTCTACCACCTTAAAAGTTATCACTCTTTAGCACCACCCTGGGATCACGTGTAGGGTCTCGAGGGTAAAGCCTACGGACGCGAGTGATAATCGATCCCCAATTTCGTTATGTATACCGTAGATGTAAATTTTTTCACGTGTCCATATTAACCCTTGACTCTAACAAAAAAATTATAATCAAATATTTAATCAAATACCAAATTTTAATAATCAAAAACGATGTTCACGTACTCTTAATATTTTTAAAAGCCATTCAACGATACCCCACGTGATTGGTTAGTAAAGAAAAAAAAAATACTTTTCACTTTACATTTATGGGAGCTAACCTTTTTTTTTCAATATTTTGTTTTACCACTTTTTCCGCATTACTAATATACATATCCACGCCAAATCACAGCTTTCTAGTACTTATAGTCGCTGAGCAAAACCGCGGACGGACAGACAGACAGAAAGATAGACATGGTGAAACTATAAGGGTTCCTTGTTTACTACGGGACCCTAAAAACAGAGCTCTATTAATAAGTCTCCCATGTCCATCTGTCTGTCTGTCCCTAGACTGTATCTCATGAGTGAACCATGATATAGCTGTACAGTTGAAAGTGTCACAGTCGTCACAGATGATGTACTCGTATTTCTTTAAAAATAGTATAATAAAACAATACAACAAACGTGGTTTTTATCGACAATGGAACAGAGCCCTTCGCGCGCGAGTTCAACTCGCACTTGGCTGGTTTTAATGTTTTTTTTATTACCTAATGCGATATTATATTTGTTAGATTCGTATTAATTATCTTAGAAAGACAATTCACGAATCTAACCACACGTCCCAAGCATATACTAAGCTGTGTAGGCGGTAGAATGTGCCAAAGAAATATACATACATACTACATAGGTACACTCGAAAAAATAACCCTTTTTCTGGCGCAGTTGGTTAAGCAATAAAGTATCACGGACTGATCTCGCACCAAAAATTGTCTATCGTTTTTTAAAAGTCACCATTAGAAAAACATTCGAGTGATACTGATTCTGAACCTAAATTTTTTTTTTGCTCTTTGTATTCATTCCTCTCGGAGTGAATTCTAGTGTAGATCTAGATTTGTGTTATGACTTTTATAGTAACTTAATGAGGTGTTAAAGTACTTAATACTAACAGCTAAAGTTTAATTACCGAAAAAAACATTTGATCTTTAATTCTAATGAGGGCTTTTTGAATGATTTTGATGTGATTCGAGTGAGCAGAGTCAAATAAATACCTTACCTTACATAAATACATAGCCTGTGAACTATCACGATATATCGTTATTTATGTAATATAAAAAAAGGTTTTGATACGAATCTCGCTTATTTATTTCGTTGCGTGGTTCATGATTTCAGTTTTTGCGTGCTGCACGCGCTTTCATGACCCGTACGTTGACATTTGAAAATAATACACGTTTAGTTACCAGCTAAACATTTCTCGGTAAATGGCATTTATTATATGTTTGTCCAAAAAAATAAATAATTTCTTTATGTAGTATGTAGCACTATATAGCAGTTTTATTTACTAACCAAGATCACAGAATAAGTACTAGTACAGAAGTCTTACTCAAAAAAGAAATTCAAAGAAATATCTACTTAATGTAATTTAGCTCGCGTCAGAACTCCTCACTTCTTCGTTTAGATACCTAGACATCCATTGCAAGCCAATTTCAATCTTCTTACTCTGGACAAACGATTCATGTAACTAAATTTTCCCCTCCGAAGTGGTCACCGCGCGTATAGTAATAATGTAGGTATATTTTCGATACCTAAACGGGGAGTGACACAGGCCTGTCAAGATTTAGTTTAAAATACTAAATCCGGAATACACGAACTTCTTGTTGAAAAGTACGTTTATCCAGTTAATGCAAGCTCAACATGACTGCAAGAAGCAACAGCTCTTCATTAATGTACATATTGCACGCCACGCGGAGCGTTGAGGTACTGCTCTACTCTCACCATGTCAGGGCCAAGCATTTTTCTGGACTTAAACTGTCCCTATTATATTCATATTGCACGAATATAATAATATAAGTACAGAGATATGAAGAACAACTCTTTTTTTAACACATTTAATACCAGTAAAAATATTTGTTAAACATAACGTATAAAAAAATTATTTAATAAGAGGCTAAGTACGAGTCGGACACCCATCACGAAGGTTTCCGTACCATTATCTATAAAAGATTACGTTTGTTTTATGGGGGCCCCGCTTAAATATTTATTTTATTCTGTTTTTAGTTTTTGTTGTCACAGTGGCAAAAAAAAGTAATTAAAAATAATAAGTGAAATTTCACTTGTCTAGTTATCACGCACGGTTTATGAGATAGAGCCTGGTGACAGACAGACGGATAGCGGAGTCTTAATAATAGGGTCCAGTTTTTACCCTTTGGGTACGGAACCCTATAAAAATTGTTCGTGAATGTCCGGATGTCTGTATGGACGTATGTGCCACGATTACGCAATGTATTTGTACCATTTTTGAATAGCTTCATCACGTCACGAGATTGTTTCCTATTAAAATTACTAATCTAATTCAGTGACAATAATACTCAAACTAACTTTTGCAAACAAAAAAAGTGCGAGACCATTTTGACGTCCGTCTTTTTTTATTTTTTTATATATGTCAGGTGTTTAATCTATATATTATCAGATACCGTAAGCCCCATGACAATTTAAAATTGTTTTGAATGAGCGTTACGAGGCGAGCACTCTTGGATTTTTCCAAACTTGTTTTTAAAATGTGCTAATGTTATCAATTACATTAAATTATTTTTAGTTAATCACTTTATAGTACATTTTATTGGCTGAGTCATCAGTCATCACCAAATAATAGGTACACCATAATAGTTCACCAAGTGTTAGGTACCAAATATTTCAAATTAAAACGAATTAATTGACCTATACATTACAACACTTTGAGAACAAGGTAGTAAGGTAATTAATTATGAACAAAATAAACACGCAAATATTATCAAGAATTCAGTTTGCCCGGGAATTGCGTGCGTGCGTTACATTCACCGACAGTTTGTTATAATACTCGTTCCTAATGGCTACCCTGGCAAACCTACCTTTTATGGCGCCAATTACGTCTCTGTAATTTCTGAATATGCCACTGAAAGTGTTTTCTTGTGCCATGCGAATGGACTGTTAGGCTATTAATTATATTAGTTACATGAGATTTTAGACAGATTTAACTTTATTGAATTAATCACGATGACTAGATGATTTGTTTTGTCAAAGAATCAATATTTAGAATTAAATAATTAGAAACTTAATTCGTCTAATTTTACAAAACACGAACTAACTTTATCCGCCCAAATCAACGTTGCTTTGATTGATAAAATGGTGTCATTCTACTAGATGACGATTATTTATGGTAGATAATTGTTTAAACCTAAAGGCCCATTTAGACTGTGCAATTTTCTTGTCTGTTGCATACCATTTATTTGAAGCAATGCATTATTTGTATGGCTGACGTTCGTTTAGAACATGCAAGTTATTTTTGCTTTAATAAAATGGTATGCAACGGAGAAGAAACTTGCACCGTCTAAATGGGCCTTAAATCCGTGTTTTAGGTACTTATAATCAGATAGATATAATTTGAGTAGCTGTTTATTAACAGAAGCATGACAGAATTAACAGGACTTAGTGAACTTATCTTGAAAAGAGATCTGTATGGAATTTGAATTAAAGATCTGAAGATCTTTATATGGAATAACTACCTACCAATAGAAAGTTCATAAATCATGACATGGCATCGTTGATAGCCAAAATAATAATGATGATCCCTATCATCATCAGTTATGAACGAGATTTTTGTCGGTACCTATAAGGTATTATCAGGAATATTTTCCATGTCGCCCTATAATATATCTTTGGCCATTTGTACCTTCCTAGCTCTATATCGTATACCGATTCGACAATTTCTATTCTGTCTTCTTCCATGAATCTCCTAGGAATAAGAAGTAAGAAAGAACTTAAAATTGTAAATCGTAAGATGAAGATGCAATAGCGTTAACACCTTCAAAATATACAGTTAAATTTCAAGCAGCAGAGGAAACTAGTTACTTTCCCAATTAACAATGTTTGTACATGTTTCGTGACGGAGTTCAGCGATCGCGGAGCGGATTTTTAACGAGCTGTTTTAATTTTACAACGTCAACTCTGTTTTAAAATGTAACTTTGTTGATGCTCGCCATTTCCAAGGTAAAACGTTTTACACTACACTAGCAAGTTATGGAGCATCAACTTTAATAATCGCCGGGCTGAGGCACCGTCGTCCATTGGGGCCAACCCTTTAATGTTGACACATCGGTTGACGCACCAACTTCGACAAATAGGTCATGTGTACTCATAAACACAACGCATTAAGCGTTTTAAAAATTAACCTGTTTGCCGTTTCCCATCCCATTGTTTATCCATGCGCTTGCAATTCGAGGTACAAGCAACAAACGTATAAAACATACATAACATTAAGGTTGTGTGTACATCGGACGGCGCCGCCGCGGCGTGTTGTGGGGCGCGGTTTCCATGGTAACGCACCCCCCTGTCCCCCCATTGGTTTCAGCTGACCCGTCGACCTCTAGTGACGAGTTGTCAGTGTTTTAGGGATGGCTTTAAGTCTCTGTAACGTTAAAATAAACGTAAGATTTTTTCTTGTTACTTCTTACAGATACATACTTCTACATACTTTACGTATGAATTGCCTAGATGTAAGTGAAATTAAAGTCTAAGCCTAAGTCAAATGAAATGTTTATTCAAATAAGTACAATTAAAATTCTAGATCTACTTAATAGCCAAGGTCTGGCTACTTAGTAAATAGAATGGAAGTCAATTGTCTGGAAGAGATCGCTATAAGCAATAAGACCGCTCATTGTACCTATGAACTTATATTTTCAATTCTAAAACTTCCTTTATTAATGTTTTTTTTTTGCATGTGTGCAATAAAGAGTTTTTCATTCATTCATTCATTCAAGGTCTATCGAAATAAGCTAACTTGACTTTACTGAAACCGTAATTTCAAAAAAAGTTAGTTTCAATCATAAAAGGCTTACATTTATTTAATAATACCTGCACACAGATCTTAATATCCTAAGGTCTACGGAAATTTGGTCTTTGGTTATAAGTTTCCAATGGGGAATGAATAAGTTGAATGATAACGAAACGAATACATGTCACCTGGTTTCGTTAACTTTAAGCACGTTGGTACGTCAAGCTGTTGGTCCCGGCTGTCATCATTGTATGGCAGCCGTCAAGCTATGTCAAATGTCTTTAGACAACTTGAAAAATCTAACACCAGTGTTGTCCACTTTCATAGACGAAAAACGTAAATTGGTTTCGTTATTACTGCATACTGCGCCCCGTCACTAGAGTCAAGACGCGACACTCCTTGACATCCTCAGCTTTATGAATACTTCAAGCTTCAGGTGCCTGTTCCGTACACGCCCAATAAAGGTACACAATAATACGATCTAGTCTCAGTGCTATTGTATTCCTAACCGAGTTCTTTGTTTCAGTGATGTCTATTACCATTAACGTTTAATTTGATATCAAGTCTCTTTTTATTTTATTTCTTGAATCGTGACACGTTTCAGGCGCTTTATTAGGGATGTCACCAGTTTGGACTGGTAGATATTCAATGTTTTTTTTTTTGCCTTCACATTTAGAACCTGGTGCCAGATGATATCATTGATTAGAACAATAGTTAAATATTCCTTACTGTTTCGATTAATGAAATAGTGCAATTATTTAATAGATTCAGGTGTTACTTTACGGAAGTCAAAGTAACAAACTATATGATTTGAATAAAGTACGATTCCGCCACCAGTTAATTCATGCAAACTATTGCCGACCGGCTCCCACCCACTACCAGGTCTGTGTCACTCCCCGTTTAGGTATCGAAAATATACCTTCATTATTACTATGCGTGCGGCGACCACTTCGAAGGGGAAATTCAGTTACATGAATGGTTTGTCCAGAGTAATAAGAATGAAATTGGCTTGCAATGGATGTCTAATCAAAAAAGTATCTATCTAGACCAAGAGGTGAGGAGTGCTGCCGCGAGCTTAATAAAAAAAAAACCATAGCGAAAACAACATTGAGTAGATATTTGTTAGAATTTCTTTTCTGAGTGAGACTTCCGTACGTGAGTACTAGTACTTATTCTGTGCCACTACTGTTAGTCCCAGCTGTTGGTGGCAGGTGCACACGGGCTGTTGTTGACAAGTATGCTGGGACTAACAGTAGTGGGTGGGCGCCGGCCGGCAATAGTTTGCATGGACTAGCTGGTGGCGGAATCGCACAAAGTAATTCAAATCATATAGTACTCGTACTTATAGTGCAATTACAATCACGGTTTCTTAGAGATACTAATTAGTTATCTTATTTTGCTCTTCGTCGTCGCCAAACCTTTGGGTAATTTTGTGGTGGTAACTACAAGTCACCCGCATCTGGATTTCTGTAAAAGGGCTGCATAGCATAAGCTTCAGACTATCATCTGGCGCGTAGTCCCTGCTAGTCCTTTTACTCAGAATCTGTAGAACCGAATAAGTTCATACGCTTACCAGCCATTAAGTCGTAGCAACACAAAATGTGTCTCACCATTGTCTCCTCCGATGTTAGAAGCGTGCTCAACATTGTAATATGAGAAATCTATTAACTATATTTTCTCAAAAATATGACTGAAACCAAAAATTAGTTGCCCAACGAGCTTTTTTCGGCGTTTGATTATACTCAATAGTTTGGCGTGCGTTACTCTCTTTTAGGTAGGTAAGGTTCTCTCTTCGCTGGTCGGATCGTTAGATTCCCTCTAATATGGTTGAGTTTAACGATGGCTGATCCATGCGTCAACTCGTGAACGGGCACTGCCGGGAGGGACTAGTCAGCTCGGCTTCGCTTTTTTGACTACTTAGTATTTTTATCACGTAATTTATGTTTGTTAACTTGTTTGCCAGTGTTAGGTAAATGTCATATTATAATGTGTCAATATTGTATTATATAATACGTATTTACTAATTAAAAGACATAATAATAATATGATGATGCCTTTCTGGTCAGTTGGCGACCAATCTGTGAAAATGAAATTCTTTCGGTATTTCTTCTCAGCATTGGTAGTTGCGAAGCACTGGAATCGGTAGCTTTACTTTAAAAATAAATAAAATTTTAATATACACAGCACATAATGTAAATTGAATCTACGACAACTCGACCCCAACACAACTCAACCCAGACAACTCGACCTCGACAACTCGACCTTTGTGACAATACGACCCCATAAAACTCAACCCAGACCAATGGACCCCGACAGCTCGACCCCGACAGCTCGACCCCGACAACTCGACCCCAACAACTCGCCCCGACAACTCGACCCCGACAACTCGACCTCGACAATTCAACCCTGACAACTCGAATCCGACAACTCGATCCCGACAACTCAACTTTTGTGACAATTCGACCCCAAACAACTCGACTGTAATAACAACATGAGCGCAACTTTGGCAAGGATACAAAATTTGCTTTCTTTTTTTGTACATACATACATGTTATTTCGTCTTTATCACTTGTGGGGCAGACAGAGCCCAAGGTCATTACACCAAAGGGCCACGTTTAGCGTTAGTGGACGTATAGGTGAAAAAAGGAATCAAAATAGTGATAGATTGCTAGCCACATCGCCTATTGTCATATTTTCCTAGAATTGTGCCCATTCCCTCGACCGGCTTCTACGGTCTGAGCGGGAAGAGAAGCAGCTGGTACATTCTACGTTTTTTCTTTTCTCCCAGACCAACATGGAAGCAGTCTTTCTTTGTATCGTAATCATTTTGACTTTTTTTTGTATCGTCCCTTCAATCGTTTTCTCAGGTTATTCTTTCGATAGACGGACTCTATTTTGCTATGAGTGTGAGTATTTATTATCTATGTACGCTCTGTTTAATTTGCTGTAAAGTCAGTAATTGTCATATTTCGCACATTAATGAATTTATTTATATCGTTCATCTGTAGTGCTGGTTTCGTTAAACAAATATTAATTAGCTGTTAAATTATTTATTTGCTGTAAAAAAGTATATACCTACCTAGTAAAAGTAAATTGATATGTAATTTTTTGTTTTGTGTGCAATTTCAAATAAAATTTTTCCATTTATATTTTAGTTTTTTTGAAGTGCCTCCGGTCTTCATATCGGCGGCCGGCACTAGTTTTATTTGTATAATTATATTTTTATATTTATATTTTTTTTTGCTTATTTATTTTACTCAAATAGTTTTTTTTGTTTTGAACATCTAGTCGCGAAGCTCTCAGATTTTTGCGATGCCAACCATTCATGATGATTTATCCAAGAGATATTTCTAATTGTCTTTTTTTGTTTTTCTGTTTTTATTTTATTAGCTTATTTTTGTAATAATAGAATTTTTAAATACCTTTACATATTTTTTTTAGTGCCACCAATCTACAATTTGGCGGCGCGCACTAGCTTTATTTCAATATTCTTTTATTATTTTATTTATATATATAACGGCGCGTATTAAATTAGACACGGAAATCATTTGATTTATTATTTCACTAGCGATCGATAATGTGTTTGGTTATTTTTGTAGACATCGATTAATTTGAAAACCATTGTTGGTAACTAATTTAAATTAAGAGCGGGTAACACCGAATGGAGTTGTACGTGTCATTGCGGGCGACTGATCGTAGGAACGGTACGGTTCACTTTGAATTTGACAGCGGTCGCACGCAGTGTTTATGTGCAAACCCATTAGCTCTTTAAATCGCAATTAATTATTGTAATCACTAATTGTTTAAATAATCTAAGTCTCGTAATAATTAAAGTAGTGTTGAATCCAAGCTTCGCTGCACTTATTTCAACGTTTCCTGAAAGTCAACGCCCATGATGGAGACACGTGCGGACGAGTTCGATGACCAGCGTCCCGAAAAGAGTTCCCGGCTTCCCGACGTCCCGACATATATATATATTTATTTTATTTTTACACTTTTATTTTTTATTTTAAATAGCTAGTTGCAAAGGATGATCCATCCAGAGATGTTTTTAATTGTGATTTTCTTGGTTGTAATTTTTTTTGGCTTATTTTTTTTAATACTACTATTATATATTTTAATCAACATTCAAATCAAAATTATGAGACATGGCTCTGAGATAGTCAAGTAAGGAAATGTTCTCAAAATTCTGTAAAATTTTAAATATTCGATCAGAATAGTTTTTGTATTCTTTTCTTTGTTTTGGTGGAGGCAGACCAGATAGATATTGCTCCCTTTTGATCTCATTAATACTTTGTTCTTTCTGCAATGCTTTGATAAACTTCCAGATCGTTGGATGATGTGAAGAAAGCAGTGAACTGAATGCTCTGTGGAAACCTTCCACAAAATTATTTGTTTTTGGAAGCCCATCGCGTATAGCATTAAAACAATTCCAAAGCTCTATTTTAAATGTCGGCGGTCTTCTTCCGCCACCTCTCGGTCTGCCGATCCATGTATTTTTAAAGTAATTCATCAGTGGTTGAAGTAACTCCTCATTAGATGTGAAAAAATCACGTTGAGCTAAAGCAGTACAAGTATATTCAATACTGTTTGCAGGAACAAAAGCTAAAGCATTTAATGTTTAATCATCAGGGCAAAATCAGCATCTTCAGTGTATTTCTCACGAATTTAATTATTGCTATTAATCTTACGCCAGATACACTGCCTAAAGTGGAAAAAGCAGCCACGTGGTTTGACATGAGGGAACTCAAGCTTAAAAGAAGAAATAGACGCCTTTTCGAAATCCATCATGACAGTTTTTGGATTGAAATCAGGTCGCAAGTTTTTAAGAGCCCGTAACATCCTTATGTATATTTCTTTTGTTTTATTTGGTAACAAAGCATAAACCATAGGCATTACCGTTGTTTCACAAATTGCATGTATAGTGTAGAGCTGGCAAGAAATAGTTGGACAACTTTTAAACGTACCATCTACAAACCAGTGATCTGAATTTTTTCAAGAATTCTAAATTAGCATTAGTACCAAATAAAAGTATATGGTCATCTTCGCATCCACTATCAAAAAGTAAAAAATTATCCCCTCTACCCGTTTTTCTATATTCTTCTGGTAAAGAAAGCTCTTTAATGCAGGTGATAGGTAAAGCAGGTGGTCTTCCTGCTTTATTTCATGCCCTTTGTACAGTCCTTTTCATACTCCCAACTGTCGGTAGTTTGGCAGAAGCTGAAAACGACGCCCTTGATACTGCTACTGCAATAATTGATTGCGGAGCTTTTTGCGAAGTTGACGCATTCTCTTTTATTTTATTTATTATCACTTTACGCTCAATCTCAGCTCAGTTAGGTCTCACAACCTCGTCTTTAGTATGGCATACTCCTCTACAGCTGATTGTATAGTACTTAGTACAACGCCAAGTTGTTTTATCAGATCTGGGTTTATGCTTATTGAATGTGTATCCTTTGTACACTAATTGAGGAGTTCCTCTTTGACAAGTAGTAAACTCCATTTTTTAATACTGCCTAATAAAGCCTTAGGTCCACCTTTTTCGGCCTTTAAATTTAGAAAATATTTAATAATTTAAAAACTATCGAAGCTACCGTTACAAATGTTACGTCAAAAGAAGCGTAACAATGAAAGAGACTATATTGATAACAAAACAAGGGGGGTTTAAGTAGAAAAAAAGTCAAATTATACAGCAAAATGTGGATTTTTACCAATTTCAAAACACTGAGAGGCCTGGAGGGCTGATTTTTTTCGCGGTTTTCAGCGAAAAATGCGTCAAGATATGCGGAAGGACGATAGAAGGTAAGTACAGCAGTAAGATAAAGGTTTAGGAGCAGTAGGTAGAAGTAACAACAGATTTTAATGAAAAATAAGTAAGAAATTGTCCAAGTACAAAAATGGCAAAAACTGAGAGAAAACAGAAGAAATTTATACCAAAATGTATACTAGAAATGGTTTGGAGCACCTATTTAATTATGCAGAAGGAATAAATAGCAACAGGATCTAGATTCAGGAGCAAACATTTCAAATTGTATTAAGTTTCGAAGGCCATAGGTGCACTTTTTCGACCGTTAAATTTAGAACAAAAAAATTATTTAAAAACTATCAAAGCTACCGTTACTAACGTTACGTTAAAAGAAGCGTATCGACGAGAGGGACTATATTTAAAACAAAAGCAAGGGTGGTTTCAGTAGAGAAGGTAAGTAGAGCAGTAAGATTAAGGTTTAAGAGCAGTAGATAGAAGTAAAAACAGATTTTTAGTGAAATATTAAATAAGAAATCGTCCAAGTACAAAAATGGAAAAAACTGAGAGAAAACAAAAGAAATTTATACCAAAATGTGTACTAGAAACTTTTTTTTTATTCAGAACGAATAAATAGTAATAGGATCAAGATTCGGGAGCAAAGATTTCGTCGGGGGTCGAGTTGTCGGGGTTGAGTTGTCGGACGTCGAGTTGTCGGGGGTCGAGCTGTCTGGGGTCGTGTTGTCGGGGTTGAGTTGTCGGGTTCGAGTTGTCGGGGTCAAGTTGTTAGGGGTCGAGTGGTCGGGGTTGAGTTGTTGGAGTTGAGTTGTCAGGGTTGTATTGTCATAGAGTTGAGTTGTCATGGGGTCGAGTTGACGGGGATAAGTTGTCGGGGTTAAGTTGTCTTGGGGTTGAACTGTCGTGATACCAATGTAAATTATACCTATTTATTGACGTGGAAAAGTGCCAGTTAAGGTCTAATTACTGAATCAACATTTGGATTTTGAAGTTTGCATCTGTTAAATTTCATGATTCGAAGTGTTATACCAAGGTACAGCAAATGAGTCACTCATGTGTAAATTTTTATGCGAAGTTGTATGTGCATTTGTTTAAGTACTAAACATGTTTTCGTGAACCCCAGCCGTAAGCTGTACTGTAAGCCATCAAGCTAATGAGCGACTTTTCAGTTAACCATGACGTAAGTAATTGACATATATCTCCATCTTGCAATAAGGCTCTTGGATGGTGATGTCGATCTTTAGTTACTAAGGTTAAATTTTATTTGTAAAAAATGATGTGACAATTAAATAAAAGATCTTTAGCGTGTGCCGGACCGCAAGAGGTATTTTACTTCTTCCAGATGCGAAAAATGTGACAGCCAGGATAGATGAAGATATATATATATATTATATAATATACACATCTTAGGCAGTGACAAAGAAGGCATTAGATCGCGTATGTACAGTACCTATGTTCATATCTACCTATCTGACATATTATGCTGAAATTATCATATATGATAATGACATACCTGCGATCAGAGAAATTGTTTATTTAACATTCCTGAGTGTATTAACGTCTCTGAGTAATTAACTGCCTATAAAACCTTTAGATATAAGCATTTACGGTGACTTTTATAAAATCATAGCCCATCGGAAAAGAATAAGCCGGAGAAAGATTGTTAACTCTACTAAACATATTATGTATATGGTGAAATTGACTTAAAAATACATAAATATTCTGTAAGAAGGTGCAAATGTACTACGAACTATTAATAAATTTGAAGACATAAAATACGTATAGTGGAGAACGGAAACTAGACAAATATATATATAGTATTAGAAATGTAGTCATAAATAATATATATAAAGCTTAATCATAAAGGACAATAGTTGTATGGCAACCACGCGCAACGGCGAAATAAAAAGGCTGCTTTTTCAAAGCATTTTTCATATACAAAAGGATAATTTCGCTCCAGTTCCCGTTGTATGGCCATTGTCGTCCGATGGCTTATTTTAAATAGCCCAGATCTGAGAAGTTTTCTAATTCATTGCATTTTGAAAGCATTATAACAGTATTGGTTAGGATACTATGGTTATTAAGTACCTATGTTTTGTATTTTACGAAGGGTCAAAGGTTTTCCTGACAATTATTTTAGAATCGATGAATAAGACAGCTAGCAGCTTGTTATGTTATCATGTTTTGTGCAATATATGTATATTATTATTTCTGATTCCCGGTCTATCTCTAGCAATCAGAATAGCAAAATTCCCACCATTTTGCTATTTACGGCCTTTGGACCCAGCGATGTTTGTCCTTGTGTTTACCCAGGAGACATAAAGGTTTTATTGATTTAAAAATAGTTAATCTACTGTTGTGCTGTAGTCAAATTAAGTTTTGGTTTGGGTGTGAATGTCTGCTAAGCTAGGCTGCTCCACCTGCCCCAAAAAAAAACTCTATTCTTCTTAGTGACCATTAGCTACGAAGAAATTGAGGATGAGCGATCAGCCAGCACCACATCTGTGGTAAAAATTTGCAAATTTTCTTAAGGCATAAAATAAATAGATTATATTCCTAAGTATAGGACAGGTACCAAAACCTGAAAATAGAACTAAGTAAAGTATTTTACTTGTATCTTATTTTTACGTAAAAGAAGATTTGTAAACGTGAAAATAAAAATAAAAAACAACTTCGCATGCTGTGCATTTTCGTTTGCATACTCTATTATTAATTTACATTGTTGGAACAACTCGCTCAACATGTAAACTATTTGCCTGGGTTTCCATAACCTCCGTCCCCAGAGTGTCGATACGTTAATAAGATAGCGTCGAGGTGAAATCTTGAGGACTGGCCATGTATGCAAACACGAATCGTACTACCTACCTCAGACAATACCCAATGGATGCAGTCAAATTTTACCTTATTTTAATCAACTTCAAAAAGGAGGTTATCAATCGAATATATATGTTATTTTTATGTATGTTTCCCGATTATGCAAAGACGCCTGAACCAATTTGGAAAATCTGTTTAAAAGGGCATACTTGTCAAGTGGTTCCGTAGAGTTTTTATCTAAATGGATTGCGAAGTTTGCTGTGGAAGTCGGTTTTGAGTTATGAAAATTTCCATGCTGTTTAGAAAAAACTTAGAATGAACCAGCTGCTTCTCTCCACGCGCAAAACGTAAAGCTGGACTTCGGAATGGGGCGAAAATGGGATACGGCTAGCAACCCATTATTATTTTGATTCCTTTGGGTGTTGCGTCTCTTAGAGCCGCATGACCCAAGTTACTCCGTTTGCCCAATAAGGATTAAAGACTAGCGTTGCATAACTATCGATAGTATCGATACTATAACTACTTTTTGTACGAAAAACTATAGATAGCTAAATTACTATCGATAGTAATAATTAAATTATTATTAATTAAAACCTATCGATAGCACTAATTACAAGCTATCGATATTATCGATAGTCCTATCGATATTGCTACTGTTTTTCATGTCCACGATAGTATAGATAGACTATCGATATTTTGTACTATTGCTTGCAACACAAAGACGTGACGTGATAGTGTTTTTAATAATTTTTACAATACCTTTACTGTTCACAACACAAATTCCGAGGTATGGCCAAATTAAACAAAGACCCAAAAAGGTCAGCCTAAATTTGAAAAATCTTGTATAAGGTCTGAACTAGAATTTATCCGCATTTCACGTATTGTTTGTTTTTTGTAAAACTTTATTGTACTATGAAAACACACAATTACATAAAATAATAACACAAAGAGTAAATTGACAACGGCGCGGCGGACTTATCCCATCATGGAATCTCTTCCAGTCAACCGGCGAACAAGAAGATAAGACAATTACTCACAAGAAGGGTATAGAAGTCCGTACTTGCATAAGATAAATGAAACTAACATTAATTGTAACTAAAATAACTACAAATGTATACTTACAACAAGATATATACATACATAAATATTCATAAATATACATAAACATAAATAGTCACTTATTTATTTATTGTGGAATAAGCTGTTCGTACATAAATATATAATATTATGAATGTGAAAATATAGATGTTTGAATGTATAAAATACAATATTTTTATTTTTTGCCGACTTCAAAAAAGAAGAAAGTTATCAATTCGTCGCGATCTTTTTATAATGTATGTTTACCGATTATTCGAAAACGTCTAGACAGATTTGAAAAATTATTGTAATGTTTTTTTTAGTTCAACTTGTCGGGTGGTCTCATAGAAATTTTATTAAAATCGGTTATGTAGTTTGGGGGTGAAGTCGGCTATTCGTTTTGAAAAATTATTTGTTCAATAAAGAAATTACAAACAACAAACAAGTTTGAATTTACTTTGAGGCTACCTCTGTGTTTGTCCTTGTCATTTTACTTATTTCATAAAATACATGTGTATCACCTGAACATGAGTAGTTTCGCTAATGAAAGTTTGACCGCACCGCATTGCGGTTTCTTTTTGACATTTATCATACAAGTGCCGCGGCCGCGTAATAGGCTTTTTGGAACATTACCAGCTCCGGCAGTTTGCAACTTTACGTCGCGGTACGAGTAGTTATCCACCTAACTCGTTTATCTTTTGACCTATTGAGCTCGGATTTTAAATTATATACCTAAACCTTACCGGTAATATAACACAGGCCGCAATCAGTGATGATCTTTTCATGAGATTGAACCCTTTTGAGACTAGTTGATATTTACGTGACTGAAATAGACTTTTTGTATAGACTTTTTGTTTGTGTACAGACTTTCTTGTGAGTGTGTCGTTGCCGTCAGAGATTGCATCGATAATTTAGCTTAAAATTGCAAAGAAGCTCATAAGTATTTTTCTGATTTGTCTTGAAAATTAAATAAAATCCTACATAATTATATCACACAAGGTTAGAAGTGTGGATTCTCTCCACAAACTATGGAGTACGTACTTACGTGATCAGTCCCAGGTGTTTAAACACCTGCACTTGGAAAGACCTGATGGCCACAATTGACATGGCTATCGATGTGGCCCGATACTGGAGTGACAAAATATAGTAGTGCCATCGACACGAAACGAAGAAGAAGAAAAAAGATATCTTTCTCTCTACCTTTACCTTCCGTACGTTCTTGAATTCTTTAATTATATTTATAAATAATCTATCATGTCCTGCAGGGCCGATAATTTATATAAGTTACATAAGAATGTATCATTTCTCATAAATATGAAGCTGGCGGGCATGTTAACAATGCATTGTAAGTGCGGGTGCCCAGTTTTTCCTGGGCTCGCGGCGGACATGTTTTTTGTATGAACATATTATTCAGGCCGCCCCGAACACAAATTATCTTGTTGCAAAATATTTATAAATAAATATAATGAGAAACAGTTACCTAAGTAAGAGTTGTATATGTTCTCGTAAAGAGTTTATTACTAGAAAAGTAATAAACGACGTCGAGTTAATTTTACTGAATATGATTTAGTTTATGTCAATAAATCTTTATATTTGGTTGGCTACGGATAAATACTTTATTAAAATGTTAAGCTACTCAAATCATACCAATAATTCTTTTGGCGAAAACGGAAAGAAACACAAATATCATATCAATAGAGTTAGAAAAGATGTACCTCATTAAGTCTTTGATCATATCATACACTACGGCCGTAGAATAAGTACTAGTACTCACGTAAGTCTTACTCAGAAAATAAATTCCAAGAAATATCTACTTGATGTGGTTAGCGCTATGGTTTAATTTAGCTCCCGTCAAAAGTCCTCACCTCTTCGTTTAGATACCTAGACATCCGTTGCAAGCCAATTTCAATCTTATTAATCCGGACAAACGATTCATGTAACTGAATTTTCCCCTTCGAAGTGGTCACCGCGCGTAGTGGCGCGTAGTGGTCACCATAGTAATAATGGTAAAGGTATATTTTTGATACCTAAACGGGGAGTGACACAGGCCTGCTAAGGTTTTCGAACCTAAAGCTATTATTTATCTTGGTAGTAGCTCAACGCTAACCGCCTGAAGTTTGAACGCTTATTCGTAGTTTATACAACATGTTGGTTGGGTAACAATTTCTTAAAGTGAAAAGAAACCATATTAATCTCAACCGTAAAGTTAAAAGTTAGCTGTTTTTGCTCAAGTAAGGTTGCATAAAAAAAAAAACAAGAAAGTAAGCAATATAAATAAAATTTTTCTTTGAAGAAACGTGAAACTTTTTTCGCCTTCGGCCTCCTTGTAGCGAGTCGAGTCGGAGAATTCCCTCCCAAGTTAATAAGTGCGCGAAGAATTTAATAAAAGCATTTTATTATTTTTGAGAACACTTGTTTGCTTTTTATGATATCAAAGAGCAGATGTTTGTTTATTACAATGAAAATAGACGGCAGCTTTCAAACTTAGCTTTCATAGGATTCTTTTGCTAGTTATTTTGTTACGTATTGACTGAATGTTGATATGCAGTTTTCATATATTGTTACCTAGGCGACCGAGCTTTGCTCGATTAAAATCCTCGAGAACACGAGGTTCTACCTATATAAATGAGACTTACCTAGATCGATTTTCGGTCTCGAATTAGTATATTTCATCAAAATTGTAGGAGCCGTTTCAAAGATCCTCATTTTATACAAATATTATATTAAAATTGATCATTTAAAGGTAGAGGATATTACTTCTCTCATTCAAATGAGACATTGACCAAAAGATATGTGAATGTACAACTCGTCGGAAATATCTGCGAACCTCGCTTGTATGGAACCGCCTTCCAGCGAAGCTCGCAGATATTTCCGATAAGTTATATATGAATGTGACAGAATTTAAAAAAATGTATAAGTATCTTTAGTCCTACTCGTAGTTACCCAGTATAAAGAAGCGAAGTTGAACCTTAAGCTCATATATCTAACTTTGTTCTCATCGGTGGAGTTTCCACATGTATCCCCCTCATCAGCCATCCTTTTGGTCTCTCTATACAACACGATGTTAACTTTTCCCCTTACTAGATTGTTCTTCTTGATGTTCTCATTCGCTTTCTTGTTTCGATTTTTTTTCTATTATGTTTTCATTAATATTGAAAGATGACCAAATTTAATATCTTCCTTGTTCTAATTTCGATTGCTTTTGTTGTTAACTAGATCAAGTCGCAGTAGCAGTCCAACTTATACCTGCCATATGTCTCCAACACCCCGACATCCAAACGCTTTCGATTGATCTTAGCTTAGCCAAGTTGTTCATAGTTAGTTAATTTAAAAATGTTATACCTATATATGGGTTAGGGGTGTGAAAGGTTACATGGTTATGTGAGTAATGTAAATCACATCGTAGAAACTTTTAAAAGCTGGTAGGCCCCGGCTCAACGAACGAAATCACAGCCTACTAAAGTATATTTCACCCTTTTGACGACACATTATGTACATTTGCAGCGCGTAACGACACGGGCACGGTTCACAATTTCCATTAGGGCGCGTCGAAATAGGAACAGCCCAAATTTTTAAGCAGACACGCGAAAGTCGACTTTAATGTAAGGATAAGTAGATTTATTTTAGTGTAAAGAATTGTGCTCATTTGTGTTCGAAGCACATTGGGCTCGCGCCGCGCCCCGTGTAACACATCGTATTAGCAAAGGACGGTATCTTACTGCAATTAGCTTCAGCTTTTTAGGAGCGCCGGTTGTGCGTTGTTAGAATATTTCCGTCGTACTCGACCAGAGAATCAGCCATTTTAACTTGCGGCAATGGCTACTTACGCTGCGAGATATTTAGGACCACGGCTAATAAGGTTTCCCAATAATATATTTCTTGTCCCTCCAAATTTTCATCTTCATAACATAGGGAAAAAAAAGTACCCTACTAAACCTATGCTTGGTAAACATTATTTTTACTATTTCCGTAAGTACCTGTAACTTACCTGATAAATTATTTATTTTTGAAAATAAACTTAGGAATTTTTTTTTTTTTAAATCTTTCATAAAGTGGCCGCTTCTTCAATCAATTTGTAAGGGGTGGGGAATTAAACATTCTTTCTTATTCGAAATTGATTTTCTATGTAAGCTGTTCAATACACTGATTGAATAATTATGTCTTGTATTTATTTATTTTGAGCAATAAATGGTATTGTATTGTAATACCTGTAAAGCATGTTAAGTTTTCGGCTAATCAAAAACGAGTTTTGAGTAAAACTGTTTTTTTCTACTTTGTTTTTTACTTTGTGAATTCATAGAATCACGCCTGTCTGTAACAGCTCTATATAAGTTAACATATTATTCTCTGTAGTTTAGTTTAATTTATCAATATTTTAATTTGTTTGCATCTACTGTATATTATTTAATAATTTTTTATCGTGAACAGATTATTATATAGCGCGGTACACGATCATATGTTTATTTTATATGAGTACCATAATATTTTTTAAAGTGCCACCGGTGGGCGTCCGTACATAACACAAGTGACTGTGAAATTGTGGTTAGATGTACGGTACCTAACAAGTTGATTTGCAGGCAAATTAAAAACCCCCGACGACACCATCTAGTGACAAGTGGCGGCCTCCCTACTTACGTGAAAGATTCTCTTTCGCACGGCCTGTCAACGTTCCCTGTCGGTCCAGCCATAAATTAATCCTTCAATTCCCAATTCATAGCTCCGCTATCTATACCCACTCCTTTTCCGTGCAAGCAGTTAGGCTATGGAATCAGTTACCACTGAAAATTCGTGAATCAAAAACTATAACCACGTTTAAGAAACGAGTAAAAGATTACTTTCTGTTTTTATCATCCTGATCATCATATTTAGAAATATTATCTTATGTATTCATTGATTGTATATATCAGTATATATTTATGTATTTATGTATGTTTATTTTACGTACGTCTTTGTAGGTATGTTTATTAATTTATTTATGTTTCTTGTAGGTATAAGTATTTATTTATTTTTGTATTGTACACGCCAATTACCTCTTTCTTCCCATTTCCTCTCGCGGGTCTACTGGAAGAAATTTCTTTGAAAATAAGTAGCACCTGTGTACTATGTTAACTTTTATAAGGTTTCAATTGTAAATTTTCTAGAGAACATGAACCAATAAATTGAAATAAAATAAAATAAATAAATAAATATTGTAATCCGTAGCGCTATCTATAATTTTCCAGGTCAATTATAAATCCCAGCTTTCAAGCGTTAACACCTAATGTATTTTAAACGACTGAACCGATTTACATCTGTTTTATGTAAATCGGCTAAGAACCACCGCAAGGGAAGTTACTTTCACGTAAAAAAACCGTATTGAAATCGGTCCATCCGTTCGACGCCACGATGCCACAGACAGACAGACAGACAGGCAGAGGGACTGACAGATAGACAGACAGACGTTAGCGTCAACATAACAATCCTCTTTTTTCACGGGGGTTATTTAATGCGTGATTGCTAAAACTGAAATATTTTCTGATAGCGATATTATTATGAAAAAAAATATTTGAAAACCAAAAAGTACCTACATTTTACTTAAGATATCTGAAGATAATGCGTACATTATGAGTGAAAAGCAAGAAAATTCGAGGAATACAGTTTTATTGTCCCGAAAATTTCGTTTCAACTTACGCAAAGGTCACTAGTATAATCTGCATATTAAATATCTTTTAAGATTTTTCCAACTTTAATTATTTTAAGTACATTTCCAAGTGTAACTGCGAAGAAGTAAGCAAGGCTTGTAATCACTAAGATGCTATTAAAAACTTCTTAAGACTTTAATTAAGAAAAATGGCAATTCAAAGAAATGGACGGAATGTAGAGTAGCTGGCTTAAATTTAATCTCTTAGTAGAGCGCATCACATAAACGGAAAGTAAAAGCCTTAAATAAGAGAATGAAAAACGGCCAAGAACTCACATGATAGGCGTTTTAATCTCTCTAAGTGTTACTACGCTTTCGTTTTGATATATTACTAGTACATGGATACAAAATATATAGGTAAGTACTTATATGAGATAGTATAATATTTATGTAAGTACACATAAAGTATAGATTTTAATTACGACAACATCATAGAAATCTTGTTTTTTTCATTGTGAAGAAAGGAATACTTGAAATATTGTAATTATTCGAGTAATGCAGAGTAGCTTGTGGCGAGCTATAGATGAGTAACGACACCGCGGCCCGAATGATCTAGCTAGACAGTCGGTCAATACCCTCTTCTTTGTGGCGTCTTCATCGGTTGGGGATGAGATCTAAAAGGGCTCGTAGGACTGTCGTTAGAGCTGGTTGTTCAGTGGTGGAGGTATTTTTAAGTACTCAGACTTGACTTACTACAGCAAAAACGTAATAACGTGCTAAGTACGTTACCACTTTACGTCACTGTTAAAACGTAGAATCGCAGGCATATCAAAAATTCAATTATAAAATTCGCCATATATATCGTAGTGGCTGCAAAATGTATTGAATGCCAACAATTTGGCCACGTAACCAGGGTGCATTACATTAATTTCGAGCTGAAAGCTCGGGCATTAATTTGCGTCTAGCTCCAGAGGGAAACCACAAAATACTAGTTCCGTTGCTATTCATAATAAAACCGGCGCAGACCGCTAAGTGCTTCAACATCTGGGCGCAACGAAATACTATTATGATGACAAAGGCCGGTAAAATAGTGTAGCTAAGTCAGCTTCGGTTAGTGTTGTCAAAGAGCCGAGTATCGAGCGAGACTCGAGTCTTATTCATAAGGCTCTTGACTCCCGAGTCTGAATATCCAACAACACACTCACGCACCTTTTTTTCTGTGTCAATGCTGGAGGTTCACGAGTTTGACTTTTTTGCATTCTATGATTCTTTAGTTGTCGAGTAGACTAATAGCAATTTTTGAGGCAACAGGCAACAGCAATAATGATGAGATCTGTCAAAACCAAAGTACCACTTAAATTTAACTTCGGATACTTTATTCAGTTGATTTTTTTTTTTATATAATAATTGTTGACGTGAAATCATTCACTTACAACAAGTTAAGTGCCGTTTCCTAGGCGTAAGTGCAGAAGAAGCGACAATAAACAGCACTGCACTATGTTCACTAACGATGTCAAATTGAAACACATATAATTTGTATCAAAAAAAGGACGTATGGTATCTGGGGTTAATAAAAAAATGCAACTGAAGAGAATCAAAAAGATACTTTATTACCTTCAATTTTATGGACGAAGCTAAAATTGAACTCAAAAGGTCTCAACTCGAACTTGAGCCTAAACTCAAAATGTATGTAACAACACTAGATTCAATAATAACTGCTTAGCTTATGTTATTAAGTCTGATTACACGCTTAGGCTAGTTTTCATATGAATTTGGGACGTGTAGAAGTTGGAACATTTCATTATTAAGAATATCAATATTAATTCCTCTTTCCACTTGATTTTAATTGAGCTCTGATTTGTTTTCCAGTTTCTGATTTGTTTTCCAGTTTCAAATTCATGATAAATCCGGCAACAACGAGCGAGAGAAACTAAGAAATAATATGCTCGTAAGCTATTATTTTTCTTTGCAAAATTATGTACTTACTTTTTGACCGCATTTCTTCCAAAATTACTTCAAGCAACTTCGTCGGAAGATGAAAGTCCATTGAATCTAAAATTGCCTCTTATGACATCAGTTTGCCTTGCTGGCTTTTAGAATTACTTTTTTCTTTAACTCTGAGCTATTTTCTTTCAAACTGTTGCACCAACGCGCGGTTTTGAGAAATATACTACACACAAAGTATTTTTTTAATCGGTTTGAAAAATTATTTAAGGTAATTGAAAAATTAAGATTGGAGGAGAGGAGAAAAGGAAGAGACATTGAGATTGAATGTTTTAACTTAAATTGGTTTTTATCACTGCTAACTATCGTGTTAACATCGCATTGCATCGTTACTATACAAGGTGATTTTTTAACTATTAATTACAATCGAAATACAAAATCATCTTCCCATACTGATCAGCGCTTAGCCAGATGGACTTTGTATAGGAGGACGAAAAATTGTAATCAATTTTTATTGACTTTATTTTCTAGTTCTAAAAAAAGTGGAAAAATGGACTAAGATTGCTTAAAAAATTCGAATGGTGGTTAAAAAATCACCCTGTTCATAAGAATTTATATTATCGTTAAACATACCTTTTTTTGTTATATTTTTTTGCTGACTTTTCGTTTCGGTGCGTCTGTACCGAACGTGGTCCTAGCTTGACATTTTTGCAAGACTTTTTTGTCTTTAAATTACGAGTAGGACTGCGGATTGTGACATCGCGCGGGCTCCAGCACTCCTCCGCCCCTCTTCGGCGCAGCGGGGTGGGCCCATGCCCATATATAAGGCGCGGCGGCCGGCGCTCGTCCTCTTTTTCTTCGGCTGCATCTCAAGCTAAGTAGTTCTTCTACCTAGAAGGGCTACTCAACGGATCTAGTGCCTATAACTCACGACCCTGACTACCTAATCTGTACCTAGTGTTCTTGTGAATCTTTGTAACTAATATAATGTAATAGTTGTTCATTATACCTATCTCATTTGCCAATATCTAGTCTTTCCTTTATCTCATCTATCCTCCTAGATCCTAAATCTAGGTTTTACTAACCAAAACGGTACAGGATGTTTATACAAAAGACAAAGGTACTGTTTCCGTTCTCTAGAGATTTGATTGTTAAATATTATCATCGTCATAATACTAGATGATAACATATTCGCTTCGAGCGCTACAAACCTCATTTTAACAGACACTAGTGTGGGAAACGGAAAAAATATTGCATCATATTGTTTGAATTATGACCAAACAGTAATGGCTGTCATTATTACTGAATTGACGAAAACAATGGTCTTTTGATTCCATGGTATTTTTTTATTCAAGAATTCTGCTATTAGAGTGCTGCTTTTCTCTTTCTTTTTGTCTATCTATAGGTATGTAAACCTTTAGTTATAAATAACCGGCCAAGTGCGAGTCGGACTCGCGCACAAAAGGTTCCGTTCTATTATGTATAAAAATGTGTATGGGAGCCACACTTAAATTGTTATGGCGGCAACAGGAATGAATTATCAGAAATGAATTAACTGTCTAGCTATCACGGTTCATGATATGCAGCCTGGTGATAGACATACGGACAGCAAAGTCTTAGTAATAGGCTCCCGTGTTTACCCATTTGGTACGGAACTCTAAAAAAGAATGGAGATAGAAATATAGGTATTCAATGGAAAAAAGAGCCATTTTAACGTAATTTTTGAATGTACCTAATACTTGCAAAGTAGATGTTTCGCAACAATAACTGCCAGTTGACGAAAGTTGTATAGAATCTTTATTTTATCCTCTCTATATTTTTAGAGGATTATACTGAAATATTAAGCGAGGTCTTTGCCTAGCAGGACATCTTTTATAAAATGTCTTTGTAAATTGGTCCTATACTCAATATAATCGATGTTTTAAATAACACTGCATTAAAAATTGTACGTGCTGCCATACATACGGTCTTACATTTTCATATATTTTTTTTTCATGTACGAGTAGCTGCCACAGGGTTTAATTTTGTACGTGTAGCGTAACATTGTGATTGATTGACTTACGGCTACGTTTTGTTAATTGAACTCTGTCGTTGACCGCGCTGTACCAGACGTACCAATTGGGAAACTTATAAGTATTATATTTTATATAAAAATGTATACACAAAATATATACTTGTATTGGCAGGTTTTCCTAGGAAACACAATAAAAATG
Source organism: Acrobasis suavella (assembly GCA_943193695.1). Classification (NCBI taxonomy): domain Eukaryota; kingdom Metazoa; phylum Arthropoda; class Insecta; order Lepidoptera; family Pyralidae; genus Acrobasis; species Acrobasis suavella. Next base: position 10,358,915 of record OW971938.1, read on the forward strand.
TGTGTTAATTCAGAAAATCATTCTGCCAGGTTTTATGCTAATCCGTTTGGAGATGATTTTAACAAACCAATAAGGATCTTGGATGTGTATGTTATAAAATAAAGTATCGTTGAATCAGTACCTATCCCATAACACAAGTCTCAAATTTACTTTGGGGCTAGCTCAATCAGTGTTATTTGTCCCTATATATTTATTTAATAAAGCGGAATTTACAGACCTCATTATCATCACCAATATTTCAGCCTCCTTTTATTGCTGGTCTTAGCTCTCCCCTTAGTATGAGCAAAGTTGCAGTAACATGTTGGTTGCAGGCCATTTCTAATCGTATATTTACTGACTTGGCATAAAGAAATCGTACCGTCACAGTCTCATTAAAATTATACAAAAAATCTAAGTATATGGCGAAGTGTTCGGAGTCTGTGTATGTGGGTTTCTCTTTGTGTCTGACGTATTGTTGAAAAAAAAAGAACTATTAATTTTTTGGAAATTGAGAACATTCGTAGATACAAGTATATATATTCGTATGATATTACATGTACTGTAAACGTACGAGTATACGACCTTTGATATCGGGTTGTGTTGTGAGCCTGTCGGTGAAGGGATGTCTATTCTATATTCCATGCTAAACATACAAACACGACCACTCACTGCCCAAGGCTACGGTTAGATAATATGTACACAAACGAACACATTTCGTAGGCTTCGAAAAAAGACACTGAACATATTCTGGCCATGAAATAGATACAAACTGTAGGTAAGTACAGGTTGTAAATGAATGGCCTATACGCACTTTTAAATATATGTTACTTCTCTTTACCTAAGGATCTCAAAATCTTTTTATAAAAGTTTTTCAAAATACGCCATAATACGAGTAGAGTATGTTCCTTGCAGTATTTAAAAGTGACTTACTTTGAAAATATACATATAATAAAAATCTTTTCCAAAACAGCAAAATTAATTCCAGCAACACTATAAAGTGGCTTCCTATTCAATTCAATTTATTGATCGCAGCTATTCTAGTTTGCCTAATTATATACTTCGTGGTGTGCTACATACGTATTGATTTTCATTTTACCCTACATTTTGATTACCTAGAAATCGGAAAATGCTGACTAAAATACGTGAAATATTAACCGCATAGCTTTTCCTAGAAATTGGAATTATTAAGACTTTCCTTCATGGTAATTAATTGCATTTTCTCGGAAAAATGGCTTACCAGCAATTACAATGGTTTGTACATAAGGGTCAACTATTTCTATTGTGGAGTGAAATATAAACTTTTTGTATTTTATCGTTTTTAGTTATACTTACGTTTAAGTAACAAGCTTCTGTTCTCATTTTATAAAAAAATTACCTAATATAAATATATTCCAAAATCAATGAAATAAGTATAATTTGTGATATTTACGAGTAGATAATCGATAGTAGGAGATGCGACTAACAACACGTCACTATTTTGATTCCTTTTTCCGCCTTTTCGCCCAACATCACTCAGTGTGGGCTGCGCTCTATCTGCTTCGAGCCGCAAAACGCAAAATTCTCTGTCTGCTTCATTCGTGATAAAGACGTGATAGTGAAGCTATAATTAAAAATATAACTTTAACTGATCATTTTGGTCAATTCGTGTAATTTGCAAACAATATAGAAGTAGAATTACCTCAAATAACCTACAGAGACATTACTAAAGACAAAATAAAAAAATTCAGGTATAAAGTTTCAAAAAAAAATACCTTCCATTGAAGAAGCTTGAGATGATCCGGATATTTTATATAATAAAATGTTTGGAGTAATAGAATCGGAATTTAATAAAAATTTCCCTCTTAAAAAGCGAAAAAAAACGTAATCGAAAAAAGTTTAGCGAATGGACAACCCCAGGAATTTATATTATTAGGAATAGGCTATATAAATTAATAGCTATGAAAGCTTATAACCAAAAACCTGAGTTCATTGATTATGTTAGAACTTATTCAAAGCTTTTTAAAGAAGTATGCTTGTGCGCTAAATCATTATATACCAGAAAGCTATAATAGATTCTAAAGATAAAATAAAGACAACGTGAAATATTATTAACACTGAAACCGGGAAAAACAAGCAACGTGATAATAAAATAAAATTAAAAATAAACAATAAGGTTCTCAACACAGATGAATATTTTGCCCAGTACTTTGAGAGATTTTTCACAAACATTCCCCTGAATACAACCGCCCCACTAAAGTCCTCATCTAAAAAATCAAAAGAACTATTAACCAAATGCATACCAAAATGTAAAGATAGGTTAATATTTCAATACGTCACACCTAGAAATATCATTGATACTTTCAAAAGATTAAATAATAAGAAAACTGGTGATTTGTGGGACATTTCAGTAACCGTTATAAGCAATATAATAGATGTAATTGCGCCTTACTTAGCTTCTATCTAAATATATATAACTCAAAGGTGACTGACTGACTGACATAGTGATCTATCAACGCACAGCCAAAACCACTGGACGGATCGGGCTGAAATTTGGCATGCAGGTAGATGTTATGACGTAGGCATCCGCTAAGAAAGGATTTTGATCAATTCTACCCCCAAGGGGATAAAATAGGGGATGAAAGTTTGTATGAAACTTTGTCAATTTTAAACCGATCGGGCTGAGACTTTGCATGCATAAAGCTACTACGACGTAGGCATCCCCTAGGAAAAGGATTTTGATAAATTACACCGCTACGTGAGCGAAGCCGCGAGCAAAAGCTAGTATTTAATAAATGTGTAGACGCGGGATCTTTCCCTGACATGATGAAGTTAAGTTAAGTTTCATCTCTCAAATCTCTTTATTTAAGTCTGGTGACAAAAATGATCCAACAAATTACCGTCCCATTTCTATTCTGCCAGCACTAAGCAAAATATTCGAAAAGTTAATTTTTAACCAATTATTAGATTTTTTAACAAAAATAGTCTGTTCCATGGTGATTTACTAAAGGTCGATCAACAACGGGTGCAGATGTTGCACTTTTACAAAACATCTACGATGCTTGGGAGTGTTGTCAGAATGCAATTGGTGTGTTTTGTGACCTCTCCAAGGCATTTGACTGTGTAGACCACGCAACCCTTCTATCCAAACTTGAGCACTATGGAATAAAAGGTAAAGCTCTCGAATTGATTAAATCTTATTTGAAAAGCCGAATTCAAAAAGTTAGTGTAAATCAAGTAAAATCAGACGGATCAACCGTAGTGATGGGTGTGCCCCAGGGTTCTATCTTAGGCCCTTTGTTATTTCTAATATATATCAATGATTTACCATATCATGTAAAAGACTGTAAGTCTGCACTTTTTGCTGATGATACTTCGCTTGTTTTCAGCGTAGATAAGAAAACTGACACGTCGGATGAGATTAATAATACTTTGTCGCAAGTGTTGGCATAGTTTACGTCAAATAATTTAGTATTAAATGCAAACAAAACTAAATGTGTAAAGTTCTGCTTACCGAATGTTACAAAAGTTCCAACGCGTTTACTTATTAATAAGGAAGCAGTAGATGTGGTAGATAACACAACGTTTCTGGGAATAACGCTTGATTCCGGATTGCAATGGGGTGCCCATATTAAAAAAATTGCTGGAAAATTTAGCTCTGCAGCCTACGCGGTTAGAAGAATTAGGCAGATGACGGACGTTGATACAGCGCGTTTGGTTTATTTTAGTTACTTCTATAGTGTTATGTCCTATGGAATATTGCTATGGGGTAATGCTGCAGACATAAATACCATATTTGTTTTACAAAAACGCGCTGTTAGGTCTATATATAAACTAGGTGCTAGAGAGTCTCTAAGGGAACTTTTTAGAGACATAAATATTTTGACTCTCCCTTCGCAATGCATCTATGCGAACATTATGTACGTGCGTCAGAATAAACATACATATAAGAAAAATTATGATACTCATAGTATTAACACTAGAAATAAAAATAAATTAGCTATCTCAGCTTTTCGGTTAGAAAAAACAAAAAGGTCTTTTGTGGGTCTCAGCTTGCGTCTCTATAATAAAATTTCAGATAATGTAGTAGCGTTACCATTATCTAAGTTTAAGACTACCGTAAAAAATAATTTATTAAAAATGCTTATTATCATGTAAATGACTATTTATCTGATCAAAATTCTTGGAAATAGATGACTGCAAATTTTAATTGTATTATTTAGATGTATAATATAATGTATACTGAGCTTAAGTGTAAATCTGTATTATCACTGAAACATAGCCCATCAGGCTGGGTAGGGATCAATACTGAACTGGGTTTCTTTCGGCGTAATCTTCCCAGCAGTAGTCGTTCCGAAACGCTAGTAGTTTTTAGCTTTTGCACTATAATAATATTTAAAAATAATGACCTTCAATAAGAGATAAATTTATCCTACAGTGAATAAAAATTTTGGACTTTGCCTTTGTAGTGTTTTAAAGATCATCGTGATATTAGCCACAGGAAGTTCAGTGTTGGACATAGGCCTTCCAGAAAGACTGTTTGGAAACGGCTTGCTCCTGTTGTTATGTACCATGAACTCTTATGAGTATGTTTTTCGAGTAATCAAAGTGTAAACTTTAATGAATAGCTCAAAATTATACGTAATGATTTAAAAAAAATCAGACTCGAGTTTTTTTTGGTTTTTTGCATTTTCTGAGCTAATTTACCATGGTAATGTATATTTTTTTATACCACCATTCAAGTTGAGATTTCATCAAACAAAAAGCCTGCTTCATAAAAAAAAAGATATTTTGACGGGAGAATTTTCGATTGAAAATAAGGGTTTTTTTTTCGATACTAAGTCAAAACAAGGTAAAAAAAATATATTTTGATTAAAAAAAACTGTATGTAAGGGATGTAAAAAAGTAAGTATTCGCCAAATTTTAAAATAAAAAACCAAAAACTTGGTTAATTGAATTTTTCATATAAATGTTTCGGTTATGTAAAAAAAACACAAGTGTTGGAGATCTCTTTATTACCTACAACTTTGCCATTTTTTTTCCATAAGACTTGTAGTTTTGCCGGGAGTCGAGATAAACCATTTTTACCTTTAAAAACCCTTAAAAACTCACCCCCCTTCCACTTTCCGACATCAGATAGACCGAAAATTATTTTTTCTTTCATTTTTGTTATTTCTCTTCCTTTTGCAATGGGTTTCATCCTACTATTATTTGTTTTGGTTTTAAAAATTATCGACCCTGGCCTATAAGATAAAGTACTCTGTAAGTTATCACAGAGCCATCTTTCAAACGCGGAGTCTCTAAATGAACGGTTTTTTGTATGGAGAAAACTTTCATTTAGGTGACTCCGAGTTCAAAAATGACACTTCTGTGAACGCATTCAAATGTGTGGATGGCACGTGAACGTTTCAACAAGCTTCCTTTGATTTGTGCCAAAAAACCGGCAGCGGTGGGATCGACGGCAAGCCATGACAAATCATGGCAATCCCCTGATCCACACGTTTGGGTTTGCGAAGGCTTGGCAATCGCCTGGACGCAGCATTAGATATCTTATTTTAAGTAATATTGTTCCAAACTTAATAAAAAAAAATTGATAATACAAAAACAATGTTTCATATTTTAATAATGCATATACGAGTAAAAGGTATGGTATATAGTAAGGAATATAATGTTTCCAAAAACATTAATCAATTCATCAAAATTACCACAATCAGTGTTCGCTAAAACGAATTGGGTAGGTAATTTTTAATTTATTATTTAGTTGGTAAACCTCAAACATTGGCGATAGTTTAACATTTGATTCAATTAATACTTAGAATATATTAAATACGATCGTGCTATTTAAAAATGTCAATAAAATAAAGCAGCTATACGAGTATAAAAGATTTTTGAATGGCGGCCACGTATTGGCAAGCGTAACGTAAACTTAGAGATGGTTGCATTACGAAATAATCGTACCTAACTCTATTTAGTCCAACCCAGTTTTTTTTTTGAGAAAGACATTTTATAATGTCACTAAGTAGTCACTGACCGCCAAATCAGACCCGACCACCTCACGACAACCAGACCTTGCAGCACCTCCTCTCATGCCCTGTGTGCCCTATCAGCTGTACCATGCTTGACTTAACCTCTGCCTCGGAGGAAGGTGTAAAAGTAAAAAAATTAAAATTTGAACCAACAACACAATAAGAAGCAGTAAGACTTCAGTAGTTTTGAAAATTTTGGGAATACATGGTTATTCCCAGATTAGCAGACTTTATTGGCCTAAGTAAAGCAGCAAACTTTAAGTGGCTGATATGATGATGATATCGCATTATGGTATTTTAAAAAGAAACATTCTCTATCTGTTTTAACCGAATCCATACTGTAATAATCTTCTCCATCAATAAAAGAACATATTTTTGAGCTAATTCATTGAAAATCGAATTAGACTCCAGCACAACTAGGTAAGTAATAAATATGGTCTCGTTATTTCAAACAAGAAGGGATTTCATCATAACAGCCGGTGTAAGAGCACCTTTAGGCGGGTATTCTCATTAATCCGGTACATTAGTCGCAGGAAAGCTTCTAGCTCTTTTCGCTTTACAGAAAAAGTCCGGCCCGATGAAACGGGGCGCGCTGGAATAAGACTGAGTGCGATGAAACTGAGCCAAGTTCAAGTATTCAGTGAACTGCGGATAACTTACTATGCTAGCAAGGAATATCGCCACGTCCCATGAACAAATCGTGTGCCTGTTTGTTATCATAGCCCTTAGTATATGACCACTACTAATAGAACTAGTCAAGCTCCATAGATTGTAAAGACAATATTTTTACTATTCTTTTTTTACTATTGAATATGCCTATTTTCTAAAAAAAAAACATTTTTTTAAAGGCAGATACGCTGGAATTTTTAGAAAAAAATCCTATAGCAATGATATCTGCTTATTGCATTTATATTGCCTTATTCAGGGTTCCGTACCCGAAGGGTAAAAACGGAACCCTATTACTAAGACACACTACTTTTCATCCCTATCTATGAGAAAAACTAGCAAATATAAAACAAAATATAATGAAAAGTAGAACCCAAAGCTACAATACATAATCTGAATTCGACCGACAGATACTAATATTTATTTGGTGTCGTTTTCATTCAATAAATACTTATAGATAATTTTTCGAAGTACACCAACTTCTGATAAAATGTTCACTCATAACTTTGTATGCGTGGGTCTTCATATATTTCTATTTTTATAAGTAAACTTGATATTTACTACCGGCATGAACTTACAAAAAAGTATTCAAATTTAAATAATTATAATTTCAATACAATATAACCTAAAACGGCTGTAATTACTTTGCATGAAAGACAAAAATTGCGTTTTTTTTTAAATTATACTTGTGTTTTTCCGAAGCAAAGAACATGAAAATATTTACCTACATTCATCCACATTGACGACGATATGCGTTTTAAGTTTAAAAAAATACGACATCTGTGCCAATATTTTATTGTTTTAAAACTAAATTCTTATACAAATTAAACAAAATTCTTCTTTTCTTTTCGCAGGACTGCCAACTTTTTTATGATTTTACATAGATTACACTAGTGTTCAGTTTTCAATTTGTCTTTAATCCCTTTATTCTTTTTCACTTTCAGTCCCGAGAAAATTAGCAATAACTTGAGCTCCTAATGATTTGGGCTGAAAATATTGTTTTTTGAGTAGATGAGATGAAAAATAATTTCCTGATAATAGAGTCAACTCATTTTTGGAAAATAGGTTTCAGATATTCTAGATAATTAAGAAAAGGGAAACCGGTGGTCTATCTCTCTGTATATATAATATATAGCTTGTCTCATCTCAACGCAAAATACTTACGCTTACACTTTTAACAAATATTCTTACTTACACTTTTAATCGAATCGATATTTCTAATGGTGCGTTCATTCATGTTCATTTAAGGATCTTTATAAAAGTAAGTCGACAATTCTTTACATGCCTTTGTTTGATTCACCTACAGTGCGCCGTCTAAACTTTTTGCCCTGAGATTCTGAAAGACTATAATTTATTGCATTGCTGTTACTCCGCTATGCACTATGAATCGCCCTTACACTGTTACTTAAAGTAATTGGGAAATGCAATGGTATTCATAGTGCACATTGTTTAGTGCCACTTTGCATATTTTGTTTTAAGTATTTTTGTTTTGATATTATTTATGAATAAATGTTTCTGGAAATCTGTATTGCATCCATGGAGTTGAGATAGTCTTTGCTGAGTTTTTAACAACAGATTTGTCTTCATTTCAATTTTGGTGTGTGTAAGTGACAAACATTGATGTCAGATTTTCAGGTGCCTAAATGCATCTGACATAGCTTAATGACTCTACCATACAATGATAATACCCGGGACCAACGGCTTAACGTGCCTTCCGAAGCAAACAACAGATAGGATTTCGTTATTGACACATCAAAAGGGGTAGACATGCCTAGAATATCATCCAGCCCAGGATCACTCAGCTTTAATAAGGCCTCAGTCTAAAGCAAATTGTATAAGCAAAAGCAAATTATGTATAGCAAAAGCAAATTCTAGCAAAAGTAAATTCTAGCAAAAGTAAAAGCAAAGTCTAAAGCAAATTGTAAAAGCAAAAAAGAATTTGAAGAAAAAAATATTTTGGCCATTTGTCACATGATCAACATATATTTAAACGTTTACAAGAAAACAACTATTGATTTGATTTTTGAACAAACTAAAATACTACCTACTTCAATTAAAACTAAATAAAATAAAAATAATTGAATAATAAAATATTAAATTATATAAAAAATGGAGGCCAAATCGCTGCCGTCTTAGGGCAAAGTACCCAAGAGACTGGCGGCATTTCCGCGTTGGATAGCAATACTTAGACGCTGTCCGAAATGCGCGCCGGCCCTTGGGTCCCCCGAAACGTCGATCAGGCGTGCGGAAATTTCCTTAAAAATTTGACGAGCTTCCGCACCCCAAGGCCCTAGTCTCCGCTGCAAAAGGCACAAATATATAGGGCTCCCCTAGAGCCGAATATTTGCGCCTCTTGATTAGGGCATCGAAAATAACCGAACCGGATTTTTCGGTTTCTAACAATATTCTAAACCGAAAAACCCGGATTTTCGGTTTTTTCGATTTTCATCCATTTTTTTTTCTTATAATGTCTATTTATTATTATACATACATACATACTGTTACTTCTTGATCCCTAACGGGGTAGACAGAGCACTTTGAGTCAATTTTATTTTATAAGAAAATTTTATTAGAACTTCGTTCATCATAAATAAACAACCGGAATACTGATTTTCGGGATAAACATACATTGGATATTTAATTCTTCGTACTTGCAAATATGGGACAACAAAGAACTCGTATTTTTAACACAAAGTATAATAAAATAAATTTCGTGTTTATTTATAATCTGAATTTAATTTCAAAGTACTAATAATATTGCGTGGCATGATGACCATTGCCATAGAGGTCGTCAATGCGATGCGATGTGCTTATTTCTTTAGCCTAAATGGCTTGACACATTTAAGTTTGAGAAGTGTCGTTAGATTTGTCTTGTCAGAGTGACACAAAAATTAAAGGGGGAGTTCATTTTTAGGCTAAATGATGTGGGAACGTACCCATACTACGAGATACATTTAAAAAAAAGTATATGCCTTTACTTCACGAATACGCATTTCGCGTAAAACGCTTATTATCTAATTATTATTTCCATAAATGATGAATGTTATCATTAAGTTTTTGAACAGAAACCACCACAAAGCTTTTAACACTCTTAAATTTTGAAGAACGAAAAGTTGGAGGATAATATTATGAATTTCGACAGTTAATTGTTTTCCACACAGTCCCAATTTGGAATAACAATAATTCGATACTTAACGTTTCGACAGATCGACTAGTCCGACAGAACATACTTCGACAACAAACATCTTGGACGGAACCCATCTTCGATAGTACGGGTAATTTTATTTTGCGCTTGAGTTTGTTTCTATAGTTCGCTGGTTAAAATACATGATTATGTCACCTATTCACATGTAGACATGAGAGAAAATTTAACATTTTTTCTTGTTTGTAATTGGCCAAAACTGGTGTTGGATTTTTCAAGCTGCCTGAGGCATCTGACATAGCTTAACGACTACCATACAATGATGACAGCCGAAAACCACAGTTTTATGTGTATTCCGAAGCACGGAGGAGCTCTCATCCACAAGGTGGTAGGAAAACCTGACTAAAGTTGCTGGGAAGCGCTGGATGCAGGTCGCTCTATGTCGGTCTTTTTGAAAATCCTTGAGAGAGGCCTATGACCAGCGGTGGACGTTATGCGGCTGAAATGATGTAGAATGATGACTGATAACATTAGGATTTTTGAAACTCAACTATCAAAGTAAGGAATGAAATATTGGCGTTAATAATTAGGGCGTTTCTAGTTTTATCATCATTGGGGCATGTCGGTTGTTGTAGTAAGCCATATTATAAATGTCATAGCTGGTGATCTAGCTTTAATATTAAACGAATGTATTGATGAAGGTATATTTCTAACCTAATTAAATGTAGTAAACTAATCCCCTTATTCAAAAAAGGGAGAAAAAAACAGGCCCTGGCAACTACAGACCTATATCTATCCTGCCAGTTTTGAGTAAGGTGTTCGAAAAGATAATGCTTAATCAAATATATTTTCTGCTACTTCACTTCAAGACCACAACCTTTTCTATAGCCAACAGTTTGGCTTTACTGGCGGAAAATCAACCACCGATGTGGGAGTGGCACTCATCACTCATATTTACGACGCATGGGAGAGCAAAAATGATGGGATTGGATCCTTTTGTGATATCTCCAAAGCATTTGATTGGGTAGATCATCCGACACTTTTGCTTAAATTTCGTCAATATGTTTTGATGATAAGTCAATTAAACTAATAGAATCTTATTTAACAGATAGGCTTCAGACTGTTGATTTAAACGGCATAAAATCGCCCGGATTTCATGTTAAAATCGACGTACCACAAGGTTCCATTCTACGACCTTTCCTTTTCTTAGTTTATGTCAATGACTTGCCTTACATGGTTGAGAAATAGGCAGGCATAGTGCTGTTTGCTGATGACACCTAATATTCGAAATTGACCGTCGTATCACAGATGCTAGCGCGGTGAACAGCACTTTGTCTTCCATTTCTGATTGGTTTACTATCAAATGCGAAAAAGACCCAATGCATTCGATTTTATCTTCCCAATGTGAGACAAGCCTGCGTTGACATACTGATAGATAATAAAGATATATTTTAATTTTACTTGAATTTGATTAATTTTTTGCATTTTTAAATCTAAAATTATGTTGAAAATGGATATGATCAATGACAAGTGACATCATTTTGATAAGTTTTATTCTCTTATCTGTACAAAATGAACTTATTTTTAACCGTGGATACTAACCTGTTACCAAAACATAACGTGTTTGTTTAATTTTAACGTTAACAATTCATAAAAACATTTTTTTCTTAAAAACCGAAAAACCCGAAAAGCCCGGTTTTTTCGATTATGAAAACTGTCCTGAACCGAACTCGGGTTTTTCGGTTTCGGTTAGAACCGGTTCGATCCCCTACTCTTGATAGAACTTAAACTATAAGTAAACTAAAAAATAAATTAAATTAAACTTAAGCCTAACATATCAGAAACTAAAATATATGTAATCAAAAATAAATCGTGACATTATAAAAAAATCGACCCCAGGTCGCTGCAGTCACAGGGCAGAGTGCCAAACAGACTGGTGGCATTGCTTCGTTGGATAGATATGACTTAATCTTTGGCCAAAATGCGCACCACCTCTTAGGTCCCCAGAAACGTCGATCAGGCGTTTGGAGATTTCTTTATACAATTGACTCGTCTCCACACCCCAAGGCCCTAATTTTCAACGGCAAAAGTATAAGATAATCATAAAATTGGTCTTGCTTTGGAGCTTAGAACTTGATAGCTACGATTTAAATTTTTTGTCGGGGAATAAAACTGTTCCCCATTATATAAAATCAGAGATTTAAAAGTAGACCTTTCCGTAGAGCACTCTAATGTATAGGTTTTTAAGTTTTTAAAATAGGTATGTACTTATTTCGGTTTTACTTCAAATAAAAGTCTTACTTAAATTGATATACTTACCAATGTGGAAATATGTGGGAGATGTGTAAAAAACTTTTGAATCTTGTTTTGCTATAGAAACTTTGTATAACTGTTGACTATTTAGTCGTGTAAAGGAAGCAAATATTTTACGAGAAACTAAAGAAAATATGAAATAGCAGTTTTATCGTAGAACTGCGTCAAGTTTATATTTAGAGCTTAGTCGTAGAGTTTTTATGAAAGCCGTTCAGTTAAAGTGTTCTATAACGTCCGCAAGTGTGGTTCAAGTTATAGTGCGCGCCATAAAGTAGGGTCGAAAGTTGCCGGCGTTCGATCGATACGAGGTTTGCTTATCCACGGACGCACGGCCGGACACATCGCGTGCCACCTTTAATACAAAAATATCGATTTTTCCACAAAGCCGCGTCACCGCAATCAATATACCTTTCCGCCCCATGCCTAATTACGCCCGCCTACATCACTCAAACATCCGTAAAAAGCCCCGTAATCACTCCCGCGATGGAACCTCGATGATACGGTATCCTGAAAAATAGCGCACACTGAATCATTCAAAGCGCACAGGAAAACGCTTCATTGTAAACGTTTTATTTAATTTTCCCTCCATTTACTTTTTTATAATTTCTGCCGGGCATAAAAAACGATCCGCCGCCGCAGGAAGCGCGCATACACGCGAACCGACCATATCGGGACGCACACACGGATAGGAACACCTGTCTCGGGAATGAAAGGTGTGCTAGAGCCCGTAGATAGGAGATAGCTATATGTAGAAGTGGCGGGTGAGAAAAAGAGGTGCTTATGCGCGCGCAGAACGCTGGCACGCCCGCCGCGCGTCCCGCTCGCTCGCGAGTCCACCCGCGCGAATCGTCAGTCTATCGCGCGCAGAGGCAGCGCTTGTATGTGCCGCCCTTTGCTCCGACGCGACCGACGCAGTGCCCGTAACCGGCGTTCGGAAAATTGTGCATGTGCGTTTTCCGACGAGAGCAGTGTGTGTGCTTGTGAGATGTGCTATTGTTTTCTAGGTAACGGAGATCATTGTTGATGAAAAGGCAGCCGGATGGTTCATATTAGTCCATGCACTTGTTGGCGGGTTTTTAATTTCACTTTTAATATCAATTCCCACGGAGTCATTGTCGAAAAAGCGGTTAGTTTGTGATATCATCATGCTAGTTGATATAAAAGTGAATTTTTAAAAGCCAACGCGTGCTGTTTTATCGAAAGTTTATTAAAGCGCGCTAGGTACTTCAATTAGTAGTGCGATATGATTTTACGATCTGTTAATTGTTTGCGCCACTGCTAAAGATAAGCCTAACAAACGTTGCTAACTCATAATAGAGTATATACATCCACTATTAACACATTGTATGAACCAGAAACTTTGTGTATACAAAATTGTGATTCCTGAAATAGTCCTAGGACTAAAATATAAGGGTTAAACTATGTTAAAATAATAAAAGAAAAAACATAAATCAAAAAACAGATACGGGGCTTACATGTGACATTTACGTAAAAGTAACGAAAGCGAAACACGCAACAATAGAGGCGTAGAAGTTACAGCTGAAAGTCGACAAAGCTCATTTATAAGCAGCAGCTAGTCCTGACAATGATTGTTATTGTTAATTGTGGACAGAAAATGAGGCTCTTTGAACCATAAAATAGAGTAAAGTATGTTGAAGTTAAAAGATAGAAGAAACATTTTTTATAGAAGCTTGATATCAAAAAGCTAGTCAATATGTGGTTAATAGTGTTCATAAATCTAGGTGTAGATCTTAATTGTTAAGTAACTATCTTGAAATCTATAGGCTTATAACACCAGACTGAAGCAATAAGTAATATGGATCCAGAAGTTTATTTTATGATAAAAATCACACAAATTAAAAAAAAATTTAATGTCTTGACTAAGGTAATTGAATACAGAAAGTTGCTTTGTATAAGTATTATTTTACTGCTCACGCTGAATGGAGAATCGGCAAAATAAAAAGGAAAATATTGGAAATTAATCAATTTCCCAAGAGTTATATCAATATTGTCAGTGCTATATTATTTCTGTGTACGAGATGAGAACAAATGATTTTCGCAATAAAAACTCTTATTTTGAGGATTGGTATGAAATAATTTACATCTCAAAGGCATGATTATACCGACTGTAGGTCGTTTGTATGTGAGCTCGAAACGGGCGACTTTTACACAAAGTAACATTTGAAAAGTCATCCAAGTTGACCCTTATTATTTGACATTGCATTGTATCTTTAATCATTAACGTACAATTTCTATTATATAAATATTAAATATGACAAATGTTATGTTATGCTTTATTAGTCCCATTGAGAAGTAAACTTGCTTTTAATAATTAAGAAATAACGTCTGGTATCATAAATGTATAAACCGAAAGCTTTGATTTGGGAAGAAGATGCATGAAAACCCCTTAAAAACGCGATTCAGTTTTTAATGAATATGATTCTTCAATTTAATGATGATTCTTAATTGTTTCCTATTCTACGTGGATATGATGAAGAACTACCAGAAAATACGATTGATATCCAAATATTGAATTTACTAATATATGAAATAACTGTTTGATTTTTAGAAGTTAAGACCAAACAAACCAAGATACTAACTCGTTGGATATATTCGTTTTATTTATTTAATTTGCAATAGGTTTTGGGCCAATTTGTATATAGCTGACCAATGAGTCTTTAAATACCAATAGTGTTTGAAGAGTTGATGTATATGGATGACTTTCTTTACGCTTGGTGGAGCTTGACGTGCTAGACAGACAGATGACCAGCCGGCTTTCGAGGTACGGTCGAATTGTTACAGGTATCTTTAGATAGACAAGAATACAAGATTGGTACTTAATTCGAAGAACAAATAGTCAAAGTAATAAGTGCCCTTAAGCATGGACAAAAAGTCAATTCATAATAAGTAGTCATTCTTATAAGAGACCAAATATTCTTTGAATGGCCTATAATTTGATTATCATCTGACATGGTGCGACCTTTCAATAAGATTGCCCTATCTAATTGATCTCAATCAAAGAAATGACCTCAAAAATGATGATGGTACTATATTTTATGGAGGCCGAAGGGAGGGTAACTGAATTATTAAATAGAAAGGAATGTAATGTTGTAATGGCTCTGTTTGTAACTTAAGTAAGCACTTGGGAAGAATGATGCCTAAGGCACGGTGATCATTTTCGAGTATAATAACACAGACGGACCTGATGCTCACAGGTGAAAAGTAATACAGTCAGCAGAGGAAAGCCAGTATCTTCGGAAATAAATAAAATAAAGTGATACTTACATGTCATGAATAAAGTGCGTTATTTCTTTGTAGTTATAGAACCAAATAAGCAAAGTAAACTTTTTAGTAATGCTCTTATCAAGAACACTATGCGATTGAAGACAATAGCGTAGCCTTTTTTCAATCAAGAAAGTAAACCTTTTATTTTCTCTGTTGTTGTTACTGCAAAGAGCATGAATTATAATTATAGTTCTAATTCCCTTCCTACTTGGTTTGCTGAGCTCGTGGCTGTTGCATTTACGATAACGGTCCGACCTTAATTGCATTTTGGAATTATACGACCACTTACAAAGTACTTGATTTTAATATTCTTTAACATTACCTACTGTTACAGCCGTTAATATGCTTATTGCTTATTCTAGGCGTATTAACGTGGTTTAAAGTCGTATTTAAATCAAGTAAGAATTTTATATAATTTACTCTTTTTGTATGCCTTGTAGCCAAATATTTTAAAAAGTGAACAGATAACAGACTGCAATTATGCTCAGAAGTAAGTAAATCAGAAATTTTAATCATTTAATTTTTTTGCGTTTCGTTTTTCGTCGACGTTCTACATTTATTCCTATTATTAACTGTTTTTTGTTGTCAATCTTCTGCTAGTACTTGGTTGGCGTAATTACCGAGGCGAGTCCGAATAGTCACTTGTGTACCAAGGTCCGCCATTGTGGCGGTTTTGTTGCGTCACGACATTATGAGACCACGAGCCATGAGAGACTAATAGTTGCTTGTTAAATTAATTGCAGCAGATAGAGTAGTGATGTCTATCTCTGTGCATACAAATCTTAACTTGACCTTCATAAATATGCGAAATTCTGTAAAACTTTTCTGATTATTCTGTACTTATTTGATAAGTTTTGTAGAATTTTAGTTATCAACCAAATTTAACAGGGCTCTATATAATAAAGTGATGAAACAAACAAATACAACGCAAACAACAATATCTACTTTTAAATGTTGAATAAAATATGTAGAAACTACTTATTTCGCAATTAATTCATCGCCTTTCCCTACAATTTTCCTCAATGCGTTATCATCAGAACATAGAAAATTTCCTATAAAACCAGAGTTTTATAGAAAATAACATTAATTTTATCACATTTTGAAGTAAAATAATGTAATTTAAAATTATTTCAGACCTATATTTATTTATAACTGACCTAAGACATTTTTTTAACGTTTAGATATCGGTATCTAAACATCCGTTTATCGGTTCCGCGAAATCGAAAAACACAGTCTTTGTGCATTTGCGCTTCACGCGGATGGTGTCGCAGGCAAAAATCTAGTAAAAATAAATATTTATTTGTTAGACAGTCGGGAATTTTGCCGACAAGCAATTTGTTTTGTGTGTTCCGGAAAACGATCGGATAACATTGATTTGCAATAAAAATATCGCTATGTCACGCTTTCCGTAGCGTTGGCTATTTCATAACAGGCAGCAAATGGTCACAATCACAATACTGCCAAAAAATGGTTAGAACTGTTTCAGATCAAAATATTTATGAGTTTGGACCAAATGAAAGTGCGACATCCTGAGACAATAAAATAAAATGAAGTTATTTTATCATTCTCCTGTATGGTATGTACATCATATTTGTACCTTCTTTATTATAATTATACTTTACCATAAAAATGATAAATATATTTACCAAAATATATTTAAAAAATACTTACTTCGATTGCTTAAGTTAGATAAGAAACTATTTAGTGTACACTGTACAGTACATGACTAGCGTGTCTAGTATGAAAGAGGCAGCAACGCTAAAAAAGTGAAGCAACTGTAACTGACTGAACTCTGGATTTCGGCAAACGTAAATATTTACTGCAATAAAATCTATTTGCGTGATTAATTAAATGAAACGTGATGCGGCCCTGCCCCCGGGAAACCCGTATCCCACATCGTTATTCCGTTTGTTAAAAAAATATAATTTTAAACGATTTGTCTATTCCGAAAAAGCTTTGAGTGTATCTAATTAAAAATGCAATACGTTGTTATGATCATTTATAAGGTCTAACAAAATATAGACCTACTGAAGCTATTTTAATGGTATACTCTGTTAGTAACAGTGAACAACTTTTCCTACATGACCAATGCTGGAATTTGAAAAATCGTCTTTCCCATAATAAATATCCGGTCGTCCGAACACGTTTGTAAGAAAAACGAAAATTTTTGCGTTGTGTATTATAGCAAAAATTGTTCAGATTTATCGGACTGCGTCGTCATATTAAGTATGTGTATAATAAGTTTATTGTATCGTTGTAAAATGAATCATATTATCTCAAAAAAGGCAATGTTACAAGTTATTAGTATCAGATTATGACGTAAACATATAACCATTGTTAAAAATTTTGACAATGACATGGAACGTAAAGCCCCTCTAGGCGGTTAATTTATCATATAATCTGTTTAATTTTAAAATCAGATTTTAAAGACATCGGATACAAGACTAAGCAGAAAAGCAAAAAATAATAATAATAATAATTGCCAGCCACACATATCACATTGAGTTTTGTTTTTGTTTTGAATTTTCAAACTTCGTCGAAGTTACGGCAGCACTGAATCCAAGATGGCCGCAACAGCTGATGTCACCGTCTCGTGAAAATTTCGCTCTATAAACAGGTGGTCTGTGGGTGTTCTCATCCTAAGTGGGTAAATAGGCGCAATTTAGGCCAACGTTGGCTGGTCTGATTCAACACTTCGTTGCGGCAATTAGAATCAATTTGTGCTCTATGAATGTAGGACCGCGCCTAACAAACGCTCATTTCTCTCGGAATTAGCTGAATTTGCGCTTTTTGCAGTTTTCGACTACTAATTGGACGAGAAACTTAATTCTCAGCTTTTAAGTTTGAAAGTTGTTCAACTAGTTATTCAACTTCTTATATGAAAAGAAAAAAAAATACAGATATTTTTAAATTTTGAGTGTGATCAATTTCACGAAAAAAAAATAACATGGAGGAGACTTTCATAAAGGACATTCGATTCGACTCAGATGTAGGTATTTGGGGAACAGGGGTAATGAATGAGACCAATCTACTATAGTGAGGATGATAAATAAACACATTTTATCAGTAGCTACATCTGGCAGGTATTTAGTATTTCAGTCGAAATTTCATTACGCGAATGGCTCCATTGGTCGTCCAGCGACGTAGTTAATTAAATGGGTTTGTTTCGTTGGCCACATTCGTGCAATAGCACCGGCCACCGGTCGATCAACATAACGCTTTTTCGACATGATACTAATTTAAACGATAACCATAACTGTTATATATCACATGTTATTATTGATTGAGATAAGTTAACAGTAATTTTTAAATGTATATAGGGAATTTCAAGAAGGAAAATTCAATTCATTTAATTTCATTTATTTATTTCGATTCAAAATCATTTTATTGAAATATAGGATAATTTAATAGATGTGTCAACTCCACAATGCTCTATGAGTACCTATATAGAGCATTCTGGAGTTGTAAATAGTAATTTGACATACCTAGCCTATCAATTAATTTTTCACTGTGCTTCAATCAACTAGTCTTAGAAATAAATGTATTTATAAGGCGTACTGGCATAATTGATGAATAAGATATTCATCAATTATGCCAGAAATAATTAGCTATTCGAACTAGCTAAGTCAAAAGACTCAATACAGAAACTCGACCTCGTTTTGCACTATAAAGATTTTCATTCACGAAACCTCTGAGGGTTGCGTCTAACGTTTCTCTCTGTTTACACAAAATTCCGACATCTCTATCCTTGGGTACCAGCAAAACCCACGGAACTATTTCTTTGTGCCCGGCCTCATAGTTTTCAAATTAAATTAAAGCAGTTTGGTGGGTTCCTAGTGGGTGTATCACGGCTTTTGAGTATTCAACCCTTCGGCGGACATTTATTGATCTTTCCATTGTTAACTGTAACTTTGTGGAGCTAAACTTTGGAGGTACCTTAAGTTTTACTTGCAACTTTCAATGAGTTTAAGCTGTAATTGTAATTATATTACTATAAAACTAGTTGGTCATAGTTAAAAATTATTTTTAAAGCATTATTAACGTTGTTTCTTAGCTCACTTAAAATATTACTTGCAATGAAGTTAGCCATAGTAAGAGGCAAAGTGACGTTTGACTGAGATAAGCAAAGACAAGTCGGCAAAAAGTACGTCAAGGGCTAAAATGATTATGTAGTTCTTCATCAACAATTTAAAATATGTTACTACTTGATTATTGAGAGCGCAACTGACGACAAAAGAAGATATGTCTTCGTTAATTCCTTTGCTTTTTTTTAAATCCAAATCTTCTGTTTAAAACATCACAATAACAGAGCAATCATACCACAGCGTACGCGTGTGGGTTCATTATCTGCTACACTTTCACAGTTTATCTTTTTAGTACATCTCCCTTCAACACGTGTGTAACTAACGCTAAAAAGATACGTTACCATCTTTCCACAACAAACTATACATTAACGTGGATTTATTGTCTTGAAACACTTTCGAAAAGAAAAGATTGTTATCTGAACAAAGAAGATAATTTTAACTGTAAAATACCTAGGCATGGAAATAAAAAAGCAATAATATACAACTTTCGTACTTACAAATATGACTATTTGTAAGTCATGGAAGTTTACATAAGAAATATTGTAAATATAATTTTATATCTACGTATTGTGCAATGACTTAGTCAATGGTATAATTCTTGAAACAGTTTTAGAATTATAACATGCATGCAAGCAAACCCGAGGAGAAAGTGGTTTTCTAAACTTAACTGTTTATATTTTTTTTTAACTCAAAGCCGACTTCACCTCCAAACTTCACAATAGATATTGATAAAAATTATATGGGACCTGACACGTATAACCTTTAAATAAAATATTTTTTTGATACTACCGATTATTCGAAAACGCCTAAGCGTTTTCGAATAATCGGTGAACATGCCTAAAAAAGATCGCGAAGAATTGATAACCTCCTCCTTTTTGGAAGTCAGTTAAAAATAAACTAACAACATCGTTGGGACACTTAGGACGCTGACTGTTTTCTTTCCAATGCTGTGTGTTTTAAAAGAATAATAATTTATGTCAACCCCAGTCAAATACCTTATACAATACCATAAAACTATCTTTATTGTATCGTTAGCAAAATATACAAAATTAAATACTAACAGAAAAAACACAAAGCAATCTCTATCAGTAAACCTTTGGGTAGAGGGAGAAGTAATTTTTTTTTCTTTTTATGTTATTCCACGTGAAATGGACATATCTGACATAAATGGAACCACGGGCTATACTTATAGATGAGTATAATAAGATTATTAATCTTATTATACTCATCTATAAGTATAGCCAAACAACCAAAACACAAAGAACAATTGGCATTTCCATACAAAAGTGTGCAGTTTCCCGGGCAATTTGTATGAGAATGTCGAAATGTATTTTGGTTTTTTTGTTGTTATTTTTATTTCATGATACTATAGTGATCTAGTACAGCCCGAGGTTCGATTTATTACGGGTATGTCCCTTCAAAGTTGTATTACCAAAAAATCTGACGCTTGCAGCATGGCAATGGTACTGAATTAAGTATAGACCTGCAGACAGTAAATTTAATATGTAGGACGTTAATGATTCGCCGCCCAGACTGACTAATCTAATAAACAATACTTGTCATCGTCTATGGTTTACGGTAATCACGTTATTCGCAAAATTTCCATGGCTTCCGCACTCCACTCAGAAATAAACGTTGGCAAGTTTTAGTAGGAAGTTTACCTAAGTGTGCTATTGAAATATTCAATATTAAGCAATACTATTTTAATATGAGTTAAAATTGTAATAAAGTCCAAAAATAATGAATTATGTGTTGCTGTTTATTCAATACATGCCTTAGAAATGGTAGAAGTACTCGTACTTAAAAATAATTCAAACATTTATTTCAGTCATCATCATCGCAATGTTAAGTAAGAACATGAAGTTCAGTAAGAGCATGAAATTAAAGCAAATAAACCATTGACACGCAGAGAAGAAGAAGAATATGAAATATTCATTGGCGAGCACTCAAAAATAGGAAGACAAATACTGCTTATTATCTTATTTTAAATACGTAACAAGGAGAGTTCTAACAAATTACGAATAAGATTAATTACAAAAATTAATAAAATTTTCTAAATGTTTAATTGATTTCTAAGTTTACTTGTTAGTTATTAAATTTCCTTGGAGCATGCAATCCCTCCTAAAACAATAAATAACAAAATAAAATCTCTCAAAGAAATGAATAAAACATTGCAAATTCTAAAAGATACCTACATATAAACGATTCCAACCTGAATAATAATGCCGCAATTGAAATACAAATTACTTTAATATTTTCATCGGTTTAGTCAAAGTTGTAATAGTATACCTTCGGTAAGCCCCATCGAAGTCCGAGATCTCCCCGGGACTTAGTAGTTATAACAAATGGAAAGTGTAAGAGTTGCTGGGACTTATTTACGAGCAACGCCGCAGCATAAATATACTACGGGATTAAAGTATTCAGCGGGTAGGAAATATAGCAGGACTGTACTTTTCTGTGGTTTGTGCTCCCCTTAAGTAGAAAAGTTTGGGCTTGTACACGCCCATGTATCGCGTCGCTGTCTCGTAAATCACTTCGTCGCTTTATTTGCCGCAATTGATTTAATAGTGTTTCTTTTTTCAATGGCTTTTTGGTTAGTTGTTGAACTATCTCTTCAGAATCTTTAAAAATTACATGGGTTTTAGTAATGTATCTTAAAAATATACAATAAAAATATTTTCTATGGCAAAGAATTTACTTCAGTGCTTTATCTACGAATTTAAAACCGTTTAAATAAATGAAGAGTAACAAGTAAAAAATAGAGCTAAATATTTCAGTAAATTTCGAATGCTTATTTCGGTACTAGTAGGGGCTGCAAAAATATAGAGGTTTCAATAGATAGAGTAGACTCTTGATTTATTTTTCTCTTATTGTATATTGTATCAGCACTGGCAAATTTAATTACTCATAGTTTTGTTGCGAAATAGTTATGTTGTAAAAGAAACTCTGCCATTATGTTTTATAGCCATTGCAATAAAATTGCAAGCGACAAATTTTTTATCAGTCACACTTCGAAACCAAGGCTACCTAATTATACAATTTTGTAATGTAATGGAAATCGATTTCTATGTTCTCACGATAAAGTTTTGTCCGATTCTTATCGAAGGTATGAATTAGCAAAATTAATCATCTCAATTTTAAGGCGACGTTTTGTTTGGACCATGCCTTCAGCTTCAATTTAAGAGGCTACCTGATTTTTTCGGGTCCAGTGCTGCCCCCATTTGAAAGGAAACGGAGATATCATTTAAAATTTTGTCTTGACTACGCCCTAGATAAATAACCCTTCAAACTATTTAATGAACAACTGTTTACAGTTTAAAGTGAGGACGTGAAGCTTTTCTACGCACATTTGCGAAAAACGGCCACTTTAGGCTTATGTGCGTAGAAAAGTTTGAAGTGTTATCTAGGGCCTGGTCAAGACAAAATTTTAAATGATATCTCCGTTTCTTTTCAAATGGGGGGCAATACTGGACCCGGAAATTTCAGGTATCCCCTTAATTGTATGCAACGGGAAAGAAAATTGCTGTGTATAAACTTCTCCAGAACCCAATTTTACTTGATCAAAATATGAAGGTCGGCCAAGGGTGTTGAAAACCATGCGAAAAAAGAAGACGGAAGCGATTTGACTTTTTTACGACCGGACGCCTGCCTGACGTCAAAATACATACATATTATCACACTTGTTTCCCACAGGGGTAGGCAGAGACTAAGAACCTCCACATGCTGCGATCCTGACAGACCTCTTTTGCTTCATCTACACTCATCACTCTCTTCATGCATCCCGCCGGTTACGGGTACTTCTGACCTCTTATTTTTTAAGAACGTCTTTTATGAAATCTACAGGAAGACATGACGTGACCCAATTCTAGGCTGAAACTACTAGGCAACCCATATGATAGGTTTTTACGTTTTGTAGATTATTCCAGACACTTCTGGCTAACATTCAAACAGGCAACATTGATGCGAGTGTGTATATTTCCAGAAATTAAATTGGATAATAGACGTTGGATAGGCGTTTTTGAAAGTAGCAGCAAATACTCTTGTACTTACAATAATTCGTGCCAATGCCCTATTTTAATTTTTAGGTGTCTTAGGTGTTCTTTTACGAGCAACCTGCGTAAAACCAGGTTGCTGTAGTCTTGTATAGTTTTAGCTTTTTTTATTAACAACGAAATATTTTATAAGGTAGTCTGATAAAGATGATTATTTACTGGATATAACGTCATATCTAACTAAATTACCTATAAACAAACATAATAGGGAAGATGCATAATATTTTTCTGTTGTGCAATGGAAAGAGTTCCTAAAATCAAGCACGTCCAAGAAAAAACTACCTTACTAACCTAAAATCTCTTTAAGATATAAACGTAACAAAGTCACGCCCGCCATTGGACGGCGCCTCGGAGCGCCTTAGAAAGACCAGACAGGAGTGACGTCACTTACGTCGCATTTGTAGGCGTGATGTAAGAACATTTGTTTGGGTGCAATGTCAAATATTGCATTTATAGGATTGGCTTAATAACAAAAGTAGCTAAAATTTTTTAAAGAAAATCTTGTGGTACTATATTTTTTTTAACTTTTTATTATTCTGAAATTAGCTTTTTAATCAACTAAAAACCAAAGTTAATGTATCGATAAATAAATATAATTCCGCTTAAAGGCCTTTTTTACGTAAATGCTTACAAAATCAAAGACATTTATCAAAACCATTATGCATCTTCTCTATTATTTATTTTTCAAATAAATTATGCACCTATAATAAAATAACAGTAACTACTTAGCTTTACAAACAAATATTAATTTTTCACCTGTTTCTTCGTGTACGTTATATATATATATATATATATATATATATATATTACTCACGCCGACAATATGGTCAAATAAAACCTTAGAAAAAAAATGTTTTAGGGTGGCTACCATACCATATATAGTCAACAAAAATATAATGTACTCGGGAAATGAAAATTTTATACAAATTCAATAAAACTCGTGTTTATGGCGTTTTTACTTTGGCGTGAACTCAAAGTCGTCATCAAACAAGAATGCTTTCGCGTATATAAAAATATTGCGTATAGAGTATTCGCGTTCCAAATGTTTCTTAACACGAGAATAAAAATATCCTTTTTCGTAAGGAATGTCTATTTTCCCGCGTATTTTTAAGGTTTCAACATGGCGGCGTCTGTTGCGGAGACCGTCTTATACACACCTCGAATATTTTTATTCTTTAGAAGTAATGATCTATGGTCACAGCGAGGAGTTTTTTGTCCGCTTAGTCACGGAGTTTCGCAAAAACAGTTCACCTTGAAGCTAATGTTGTTACACGTTATTCTGATTGTTACACATAGAGTACTTCGAGTCCGGCTAGCGTTGTCAATAAGTTTTTGCGCAAGTTGGCAAAGTTTGTGGCTTTAGATACTTAGAAATATATGAAATACTTATATTTCATGTTTACTAACTTTGTTCTTGATAAATTTATATTAAGTTTTATGGTTAGGAAAAGATTAATTGGTATGTTAGAAAAGTTTCAAAAAGTTAGTAACTTAAATTCTTATATAAAATAAGTAGTCCGTAGTATAATCAAGTAAAATGCAAATAACTATCTCCATTTAGGACAGGATTTATAATAGGATCTGAAACTTGAAATCACCAAGCGGTGATTTTGATCTAGGTACGTTTGTACATGTTTGTTGTGCAACAACTTTGCACTTCATAAAAAAATACAACGTATAGGCTCTTTGATGAGCCTGCAAAGCAACACCGTGTAATAATTTCCGAGGTAAGACACGATACATGATCCGGTTTCGGCACGCTCCCGTAATAAGCCATCGTCAAACAGCGCTCACTCATTACTAAATTTAACAAAAGCAAGCTTGATTACTGATTTTTATATTTATCATGATTCCATGCGCGTGTATTCATCCGTTAAAGATTGTTTCTGATGAATGAAAGATCACCAAGTTTAATTGGAATGGTCTTATATAATTAATAACACTAGCTGGGCGGTAACTTTTTATGAAAATCGTTGGAGCCGGTATATACATATATATAATTGCAATATATAATTGTTTAAAGTGTAAGATAAAAATGATATTATTATATAGTTAACACATTAAAGCTACAATAATTACTGTCAAATTTGTCTGTTATTGCTGTAAAATGCATTTTTAATGAACCAATCAGCAAATTATTTATCAAGACAATAAATGGGTCATTTCAGTGAGTTAGCGGACTAGTACAGTCGTTTAAGGTTTAAATTAGATAATTTTGGTTATTTATTGCTCTGACTAACATTTTAAACGAGTCTACGACACCCACGTAACTGCAATGGGCGCTTCAAGACGTTTAAAAATAACTTTATTCGAGTAACAGGATATATTTCTTATTTGTTTATAAATACAAACCAATTTGGCTTGTGTTGATATCAATTAACGGGCTCAATTTGATATCAAGGTCTTGGAAACTCTTATTTTAGATGACCCATTTATTTACTTCTTTTAGTTGACAAATTTATTTAGCTACCTATGCACGTGAACTTTAATATTCATTATTGAAAAATATTCAGATTAGGGACCATCTATAAATTACGTCACACTAATTTTATGACTTTTTGACTCTCCCCTCCTCCGTGTCACAGTTGTTCACAATTTTGACAACAAGGGGTAGGCCCTTTGTGTGACATCACAGATACCGATTGTTTATAAAAAAAACAAGCTAGCGAAGCCACTATATTTAACTCATAAATCTGGATATATTTAAAAGTTTTTTTTTTTTATTATAAGTAAAATTTTGTATTTAATTGTTAAGATATATATTTTGCTTTATGACGTCACGAATCTTATGACCCCTCCCACCCCTTGTCACACTTCACTGACCCCCTCCCTCCACCTTAATGTGTGATGTAATTTATGGATGATCCCTTAACAATATACCTAGGTTCGAAGGTAACATTATCAAGGGTATGCATAAGATTACAAAGGTTAGGATAAAAATATTTCTATGATTACTCTTAGGAATATTATCTTTTCCATCAAGGAAATAAGAGGATTTCCTTCCTAATTGAAGCACGTTGAAACTGGTGAAAATATTGACGCTGAGATCAAATAAAAATTTCTATATCCACTTAAAGTAACCCCGGCTGCCTTTTGAAATGTGTCTCTCTTTAAGATTTTTGTGATTAGATAAGAGAACGTCTGATCTCAAAGTGTAATTCAAGGGCTTTTTTCTTTCTTTTCAGGAGTGGTTTACAAGCAGAGGATCAATTCTCAAGATTGATAGTAGGTGCTCAACCGCTTAAGCATCGATTAACATTCGCGTAAACAATCATTTAAACATTCTGAATTCTTCAGTCAATTACTAAGCGTACTGCAACGAGCGTAGTGTCGCGCCGTTGTCGATACAACGATATCGATTCCGCGTCGCATCGCGCGCGGTTTCTCTCCTGTCGCTGCTACAGTTGGTGCTCGCCAGAGTCACGTGACTCGGCCAGCACGCCCCGCCACAGCCGTGGATAACCTCGGCCAGAGCCCCCTTCCGGTGAAGAGGCTGCACGAAGCGCTTCAGAGTGCGCAAGTGAAGCGCCAGCGGCTTTCCCCTCCGTACCCCGCACCCCCAGCCCCTCTCCATCCCATTCATCAACTAGCCGTGCATCAACACATCAAAGTGCAGCAAAGCATAGTACAGCAAAGCATCGTGCAGCAGCACCAGCTGAACCTGGCGCACCAATCCTTGCAAAACCTGCAGGCGCAGCAGAACCTGCAAGCCCAACAGAGCCTTCAGGCAGCGCAAAACCTTCAAGCGGCTCAAAGCCTGCAAGCAGCACAAGGTCTGCAGTCAGCGCAGAGTCCTGCGGCTACGGGCGGCACAGGTGTGCAGCAGGCGGCAGGAGCGACACAAGGCACGCTGGTGCCGCCGCAGCAACCTTCGCCGCGGGCCGCCTCCCCTCAGCACAAGAATATGGAGCTTGCGCTCTGTCAAAGCATGGATTCGGTCAATACCGCCACAACAGAGGAAGAGGTGAGCTTATTATTTACTTTACCTATCTGTATGATTTTTTAATTTGTATCCAAACTAAGCAACAAAACTTGTGGGTTATATTTCGTGACGATATTCTGAATTGCCTATTATGATATGAAACAATAGGGATTAGATATCCTTTCGGATTCGAGTTATCCAATGACTCTAAATGTATCGTTTTAGCGATTTGTCATCGTACAAATTGTAAAGTAATGCCAAGGAGGCGCAGCTTCGTAGCCGTCACAATAGGGAAAACGTTCGGATATACAATAAGCATTCGCTAACACAATAAAAGGAAATTTTCCTCGCGAAGACGTCAGCTGGGATACGAAAGATTATATTGCTTCCCTCTGCACATTACATTTTAGGTTCTATTCCTTGAAAAGGAAGGTCGTGTATTGAAATATTTATCGATATGTCACAGTCAAGCTCTAGGGGCATGCGGCGCCATGTCACTTCCGGGAATTATTGTAAGATATTTTATGAAAATTTCTACGATTGAATATTATACTTTTATATTAAAATGCCAAAAGCTTTTGATATTTATAAATACTTTTTTTTTTAAACTTTTGAGAGCTACTTCCTATTATAAAGATTAAAAAGTACTTATAGTTACAGCATGTAGGTAGTTTGTGTACTCTGAATATCCTCTCCATCAAGTTTTTATTAAATTATAGCGTAATACGGTAACAAAGTTCAAAATACATCAAAGGCTTACGACAAACCTTGTAACATAGCCGGAATTTCATCTGGAAAACAAAGTAACATCCCTAAAGAAAAGTGATAAAATTCTCAGCGCAAACTACTAGGAGGCGACGAGAAGTGGGCAGCGGTTGTGTTAGCCGAGACAAATAGAGTAGACGTCGCCTCAGCGCTTCAGCCGCCGAGTGGACAGCTTTATAAATAGGGCGCTTTCTTTAACACATTTAGCCCCAAGGATTATAAGGCATTTGTTATATCTCTTTATATATAGTTTGTTTTGTTATAAGAAAAATTCAATTTTTGAAGTTGTGCATTTTAGTTAATCTACTTTAGTAGCTATACCTATACCTAGTTTCCGTGTACACTGAGTAACTACCTATTTTAAGATTTCAACACCAATATAGAGTTTATTATAAAATGCATTAAATGGTTATATTAAATCAATTAGGTAAGTAATATTTATGTAACCAAATGCTTGTAGAATGCAAAGTATAATATTAAAGAAACTAAAATATTAAAGATAGCCTTATTTTGCAAGATATCATGTTTGTCTCAAGGAGGTTCCAAATTACCATACAGGCTTATGGCCACTGTAAGGTTCCTACTCGTGATCGAGAAATTTGGATTTATACGAGAGGGGCATAAAAAACTCAATGCCCCGAAAACTGGAGAAATCGATTTAATATTTTTTTCTTTTGTACAGCCGCTTTACTCAAATACGACAATGACTTAAATAAACTTCATCTTAAAAATCATCCAGACAGCTAAACCTTCAGACAAAACCAGTCATACTCACATTATTAGAAAATTTCAGTTTTTTGGGTCTGGTAAAAGCCGCATACTTAAAAAAAATAACATCGAAGGAGAAGGAGCGTGCTATCTTTTGATAAGGAAAAAAACTCGTCCTTTCGTACGTTTAACATTGTCAGTAAAATAAGAAACCATTCATATATATATTTGAAAACCTATTTTAAAGGGAAAAGAGTATTTAAATAAAATAATTTATTAATTAAATTTACCTTTTTTATTCAATTAAACACTGTTGTACGTTTGGGAACTGCTAGGGAACCTATAATTTAATAAGTTAAGTACTTCCCTACTCTTTACTTTTTAAATAGATTATTAATAAATGCAATTTTACCGATTGATTTATTTGATCCCCCAATTAATTTGTAAATATTTTTTTTTAAAACTCAAAACCGACCTCACCCCAAACTACACAACCGATTTTGATAAAATTTCTATGGGACCACCTGACAAGCATTCAAACAAAAAAAGAATTTTCTAAATCGATCAATCGATCAATCGATCCTTTTCGATTCCAATCGATTCTTTGAATAATTGGTGAACATATTCGTACATACCAACAAATATATAATTTATAAATTAAAAATCGCGTTCACCTCCTTCTTAAAACTTACAATACGCTGAACCGGCTTGCAAAGCGATATAGTTGCCGGAAGTTATTATTTAAGAAAAAAACTTCTTAGCGCGTTTTAGTTTCACATGTAAACATTAGGACGACATCTAGCGATGAGTAGCGGAACGATCTGTAGCGCCATCTAATTCGCCAGGAAAATTAGGAAAACCCCGACTTACAAGCGTTAACCCCCAATAACTTTTAAACGGCTGAACCGATTTTGTATCAAACATAGCTAAGAACCACTTTAAGAGAACTTGCTTTCACCTAAAAAAAAACGCATAGGAATCGGTCCATCCATTCGAGCGGTACGATGCCACAGTCAGAGAGACAGACATTAGCACACACACAAACTTATAAAACCCCTCTTTTTTGTCGGGGGTTAAAAAGGATCGCGATGAACTGATAACCTACTCCTTTTTGGAAGTCAGTTAAAAAGCAAATATTAGTAATTTATCTCATAATTTTATAAAAGATTTTATAATATCGAGATAATCGAGAACCTCGAGAAACCCTAGTGGAAATTTCTCGTGCCTCGAGAAATAAAATAGGTTAAGAAACCAGAGACCCTAGACCACTGGAGAGCGGACTGTGTCCATAAATTAGGGCCGGAGTGCGAACTGTATCTATAAATATTTTCAAACTCGTCGTCTCATCATCGTTCCTATTGTATGGAAAACATGAGGCAAAAAATTCGCTTGATGAACTTTTTTTTTTGGACTTTTTATATTCATTTACCGTTAGATTATGTAGAAACTTAAAAAATGGCTGACTTAAAATTTTCAAAGAATATTAAGTTTTCCAGTCCTGGCTCAGATCCCCGCTTGCTCACGTAACTGAACTGAACTGAAATAAACTGTTTTCTCCCATGGGAATGGGTCTTCGCTGCGCATAACGTTTAATACTAGATAAAACTGCTCTTAAAAATGTATACTACCTAGTATAAACTTTAACAAAGTTTATGTACGTACGACGCGTGAGAATTGGCACAAAATTCAGAGGAAACCTACTGCTTTGGGTTTTAAAACTTGAAACGTGCAAGATTCTGTGATAACAAATTGGCACTGAATACATAGAAAATGCGAAGTAAATCTACGCTACATTTCTTACTGCCGAATAGTTTCATTTTAGAAGATATAATTTGTCTCTAGATAAAATTTGTCCGTATATCAAGTGCTTCATAGAAGATGAAGTCAAAAACTATTATAAAATCGGAAGAAAAATTAAGATTGATAATTACCATTATCAAGTTTTTAAAATAATGAATATATAGGGACAAATAGCTATAATAACTGATTGAGCTAGTCCCAAAGTATTTTATAACAAATACATATATATAGATAAACATCCAAGACCCAGGACAAATTGAAAAAGGCCATTTTCCAACTTGCCCTGACCAGGGATCAAATCCGGGACCTCTGGGTGGCGGACTAGCATAGTGACCACTACGTCACGGAGGTCGACAAGTGATACAAATATCCAAAGATAAATAAATGATTTTTCATTGTTTGATATATGTAGTTAAAAGCTCAACATTAAAGCATTACTTGATATTAGCCACCAAAATGTATGAAGCTACTTGTAAATAGCAATAAAAGTTTTCACGAGACAATACCAACTATACCGATTTATGTATTGTGGACAGAAAATG
Organism: Acrobasis suavella; assembly: GCA_943193695.1. Taxonomy (NCBI): domain Eukaryota; kingdom Metazoa; phylum Arthropoda; class Insecta; order Lepidoptera; family Pyralidae; genus Acrobasis; species Acrobasis suavella. The sequence goes on from OW971938.1 coordinate 10,390,176, forward strand.
ATCTTATTCTGTATTAAACTCGACAAAAGAGCATTAATGTATAAGATTTACTCGTAGTTTATTTTATTGCTGTGTTTTATGAACACATTAAAATAGTATCAAATTGCAGTCACAATCGAGCTTTTGTTTCAAGCTTGATAGAAATTCCTAGTAAGTTGATCGCAATTGCATAGCGCACAATATGTCTTTTGCTAAAATCTTTGTTATTCAGCAAATTGACATTGATACGTGGGGCGCACTATAAGTTTCCGGAATGAATATGAAAAAATACTATTAAAGGTACAAAATTAATTTATTGTTTTTCAAAATAATCTCCCTTGGCGTCTATGCACTTTTTCATTCGATGAAACCAGTTTTGAAAACTTTTGTGCCACTCCTCTGTGGTGACCTCTGAAACGTGTTTTTCATACTCCTCGACAGCCTCTTCTGGTGATGAAAATCGTTGACCGCGTAATTGGTTCTTAATTTTTGGGAACAGAAAAAAGTCACAAAGTGCCAGGTCGGGACTGTATGCAGGATGACTCATGAGTTCTACATTTTTCGCCTTCAAAAAGTCGTTTGTCTGTCTGGCCGTGTGAGAACTAGCATTGTCGTGGTGCAGGATGATACGGCGTTTACGGTTATTTTTACGGAGTTCGTCAATAACTTCCGGCAAACAAATGGTCGTGTACCAGTCACTATTCACTGTACGACGATTCTCTAAAGCAACAGTAGCCACGTGTCCAGTTTTATTAAAAAAAGAAGCAATCATCCGCTTAGATGCACTTTTCACGCGCGCCACTTTGGTTGGTTTCGGCTCATCTTGAAAGACCCATACGCTCGATTGCTGCTTTGTTTTGGGATTGTAGTAATAAATCCATGTTTCGTCACCTGTTACTATGTCCCACACCAAATTTGACGCACCTTCGTTGAATCTGGTAAGCATGGCACTGCACCAAGTGACGCGGTCCGTTTTTTGAGCCTCGGTCAAGTTGTGTGGGATCCACCGCGAGCACAGCTTTCTCACACCCAAATGTTTGTGTAGGATTAATTGTATTTGACTCATGCCTATTTCTAAGGATGCGCGAATTTCATGGTAGGTCACATGCCTGTCTGTTTCAATCATACGGCGCACAGCATCGATGTTTTTGTTGGTCACAGCGGTGGACGGCCGACCATCGCGAGATTCGTCACTGAGATTGATACGACCACGCTTGAATTCTGCAAACCAGCTATAAACAGTTGTCTTGCATGGTGCTTCATTGCCAAAAGCTGTTTCAAGCCGAGCGATGCTCTGTTGAGCTGTCAAATTACACTTAAAATCGTAGAAAATCATACTACGAAAATTTTCCCGAGTTAAATCCATGTTGATGCAGACACACAATTTTTTAAATGGCGCCACAAGGTAAAAACAAAAGACAGTCAGATGAAACAAACTGCATTCTACAGCCAAAGAGTTCTATTTTCAAATGTTGCAATAAATTTTTAAATATTGTTTATGTAAGTGGCCAGTTCCGGAAACTTATAGTGCGCCCTATGTATGGTTTGCTTTGATGTGCATCATGCACTGGGCAGGGCAAAGGGGTAAGGCGCTATCAGCCCTTGCTTCTAATGTGGGTGCAGTCATGCATGCGATGTGCGTGGTTACAATAGATGTCACATCTTGAGAGAATTCAACTAGCTTTACTAGACTCACGAGCTTTATTAGACTTTCTCTCGATAGAAACATAGAACTCTAAAGTTCGTTGTGTTGTAATTTTTAGAACAAAGTCCTTATTTTGGTCATCCGGGATCTGTTTTTCAGCGTTTTCTTCTTCACTCCGCACGGTCTTCGATATTATTGAAATTATTGAGCTTTGATGCCATTGACACGTATGTCATATTTAGCGAAGTTAAGACAGCATTTTGAGATTTACTAGACTAAGTATTTCCTTTAATTTATGCATACAGTAAATGTGTTCTTGGCTTGATGGCAAAAAACTCCCAATCGTCACTATTGTTGTCATATTGAAGAGACTGACAGTATCATCCATCATACTAACCAATAACTAACTAACTTTTCGGTTGCAAGTGTTCCAAAGTTATTCTTCGGTGTCTCCGACAACTTTCTTATTTCAGTTTTTGAATTCAAAATATCTAGAGGTAAAAGTTTCAGAGAAAATTATTCGAAGCTTATGATTGTTATAAATCTAATATGATTAAGATACCAACATAGATTCTGTGACTCTGTATAAAAGTATTACTTAAATATAAAGAAACATTAACGGAGTTAATCCTATTTACTCAAATGGCGTACTAGACAGTGTCTCTGTCCTGCCTTTAGTTTTCGCCTGAGTCCACTTGGAAGGCTCGGTGCAAGTCTCGCAGAAGGGTGGCGACATCGGCTAGGCGCCGTCTCGTCTGCCGCCCAATGCCGAGGGTGCGTTGTTTTCATCACAATATCCTGCAATGTTACTTCCTGCGTTAATGTTGCTTTAGTATGGTGTAGGGTTAGGAGCGCGGGTCAAGAGTTTTTCATACAATACGTACTTATCTAAAATGGCGGCGATATTTACTGAAATATTAATAATTTATATTCATATTTCAGTCAATATCATCGAATAAAAATGAAATAATGTGTTGCTGAATGCATTGCGTTGTAACTTATTAGTAATCTGTGGTAATGTCTACATTTTAAATAAATAATTTTTCTCGAAGACTACCGAAATTAACCACTCGTGGCGAAAAATAAATATGGTCAGTAGGTTTTGTAAAGATAATAGAAAAAATCTGTACATAGACTAGATAAAAATATAAAGATATAGTTCATTACAACGATAAATCATATGAATGGCTCAGTTTCCAGATATCTAGGAAAAATGTGTCAAAAACTACCTTCATCCCAATTCATAAATTCATTTTTATGACCTACGATTTACATCGTTATCGAGTTATAATGGATAACTTTTTTGCGGAGAGTATAACAAATCGCTTTATCAGGTAGAAGCGATGGCTGGAATCTCGTGTCGACTTGCAGACGTTTATATGGCTTCCTGAAACCTGCAATTGCTTTGGCAATGAGTTCATTCACATTTTATTGCTAACGTTTCTAAAAGAGGTAATGCAAAGTCTAGGAACTTTATTTCCTTTAACGATTGTTTGCTCTTGGTACAAAAGAAAGTTTATGCTTTATGAAATTACGGCTTTGTTTTTAACGTAAAGATAAACTGTATATTTCCATGCTAGTCTGAGAACAAAGAAACATATTATAGAAAAACTCAAATAAATGGGTATATCTGGGAATACTTTTGAAAATAAACCAGGAATCTATTTGAACTTCGCTCTGCTCTTGTGCCCGTGAGAGATAATATCATAATGTACTCTGTAACCGAAGAATAATATAAAGGCTGTTTCATAAAAAGCACTCAAAAACTTACAAAAGTTAAAGAGGCGGAAAAAGTATCACCAGAACAAAGTAAAACTGAAAAGAACAAAACGCTTAAAGGATATCGGGTGCTTGAAAATCCCTTAAGCATCTGCCAATAATACGCAGATCGAACATCTCCATGGGAGGCAGAAAATTATTACCTCGCTCCGGCGCGATCGGCGGGACAGTCTCTCTCGAACATTTTAAGAGACGAATTTCCGCACAGTGGAATATAGACACCTCGCCTGTTTCAACAGTTTGTCCACCTAATTTGTTCGTCGGTGCTCGACTGTAAAAACAAATAGCTCCTCCCGTATTTCCTCTTACAGGACGAATAAGACAGATATATCTTAACTAGCGGACGAAAGGGAGATAGCTTTCCAAGCTGCGAGGAATGAACGATTGCTATTTACGCTGGAGCTTTTGTCTAGTTTGGTTCGTGTCTTATTTGACGAGTGCAAAGAGTTCCTTTGTCCATTAGGGGCTTAATAATTAACCGAGCTTTAGCTAATGTTACTCGGTTAACTCGTGCAAAACTTTTAATTGAATTTCGTTTGTCGATTTTGGCTTTTTGACGGGACCATGTTGCGGGTTTCCAACAATTTTTGGCTTATGCTTCCCGGTCTTGTTTGTGAGTTACCTGTTTTAACTTTCACCGCTAAAGTTTTGGAATCCAACCATTGGTATTATTAAGCCTATGATAGGAATGTTGGCTGTGGATTAGTTAGTTGAGTATTCAACCAGTTGGCTGAATTCATGATAAACCATCGTAACATCGGCTAAAGCTCTGTACAGTAGACTGACCACACAAACAGGGGAATGCACAGTGCACTCCCTACCCAATAACTGTTTTCCGATGCGCTGAGCACCGCCTCTATCGCTTTTGCACCTCGGATTACCAGCGATCACCCTCCGTAAACAAAGAGTAAAAAAATCTTGTTTGATGTTTTAAGTCTGAAAAAGGAAGGTCTGAAATGAAAGAGTTAATTACCCATGTTCATGTTTCTGCTCGACTTGTATATTACAACTCTTAAAATTTTCTGCATCAACTATTGGGTTATTAAACTTTTTACTCTTATTTTTATCTTAATTACAAAAATTGGAGCTATTTTAAGCAACTAAGTACTTCAATTACTTAGTTGCTTAACTATAAATTTTGTGATTTTTCTTATATAGAAAATGTATACGTATTTATTCAAGATTTTTATGAAAACAGTAGAAAACGTTAGGTTTTATAAGAAGGTTTTCATACGAGGCCTTGGAGACAGTTTCTCTCCAAGTGACATGGTCCGTGCTTATTGTCCGTCCGTAATTGGAGTGAAGTAATTAAAGAGTAGTCGTAGCAGTAGATATTTATTGCGTATTGTTCAGCTGCTGGCCACTCGCCAACACTACCTACACGGACATTGCTTTGAATCCTAACAACAAATTTAACAAATTAATTCACCAATATTGTTGTGCGGATTTGACAAATGACGTCTGGCTAGAAGAATAAGTAGGGATGAGCCATCTCGTGTCTCCCATTCACACAGTTGTTAGGGTACACGAAAAAGGCCGAACAATGTCGAAACCGAATCAACCGTGGAAGTATAATCCTCGAATGGTAGGCGAAAATCGTCGCCCGCATTGTGAGCGGAAAATCGAACTCGAATGTCGCGAAACGAGAGGTTCTTTGTGCGCAATCAATGGCCCCTCGATTGCTGATAACTTTCTTTGCTGTTTTGTCTAGGAAGTTTAAGTTTCCAAGTACTACATAGATTTATTACAACCGTATAATATATTATCATCGCAATTTATTCCCACAATTTAATGCATTTAAGTACGTTTTAATATTGAAATGTCTTTAAATGGAGATGCCGAAATTTCAGTCACGTTTTGAGTCCGTAAACTTCTATCTCGATTTCATTGTTGAGAGAAATTGAAAGTGAGTTTTTAAATGAAGTTATTCTTTGTGCTTAGGACATTTATAATTTTGTGAAAAGCAGTTCGTTATTCATACAATTAATAATTTGAGGATTTTCGGTGCGGGAGTTTTGGAATCAAATTATGATTAGTGATTTTGAAATGTACTTAAGTTTTTAATTTGTTTAAACAGAGAATGCGATCTTGTTTTTTTTTTAAATAAGACTCGTAAATGATTAATACTCGTATCTGATGCCATTAGTACAAAAGTGTCCATTACGTTCGCATATACTAATGGGTTCACATCGGTTATACTAAGGTACAAAGCAAGTTGGCTACTTCTGCTTTCTTCTAAAAACTTATTCCTTTCATAATATTTTTTACATCAGATCAAAGGCATTTGGATGCACCAGAACTGTCTGCACCGCATGCAGCACAAACAGCGAGTAATTCGCAATCTTGTCGCTCTACAAATTGACTGGTTTTTTTGTCTGATGTTCATCCCTAAAGACTGTGATCATGCCACATTTTGTTTGTATGCTCATTCTCATTTCGCATCTGCAGCAGACCAGAGGTGTCTGCCTCACGCGCTAACACTTCCGTCAAACAGCGAGTAATTCGCAATCTTGTCGCTCTACAAATTAAGTTCTTGGCCCGATGTGGTCACGTACGGGCTCGTTTTGTTTGGAATACGAAGGAGCTCATCGGTCTTGCTCGTTAAGCGTCGGAGCGTGCTTTTATTACATGGCAGCGTGCGCCGCGCCCGCGCGTCTCGTGAATATTAAAACTTACGGCACTGGGTCATGCATATTGTCCTATAATAACCATCGGGCCCAAGCGCCCGTTTCGATTTATAGCGTTCTGGAGTTTGTATCCTATTATTTTTCCTTTGCTGCGTGTGTTGTTTGATATTGCTTCCGCTTGATAGCTTCCACCAATTTTTCAACATAATAAGTCGCATGTTTGTCTATTTTTCCAGTAACTACTTCTTAATACTGAATGGATTGTAACGTGGGTCTTATCATCGTGCGAAGCGTTTCTTTTTTCAAAGACTTTATATAACTATCGAACGAGCTTTATTAAAGGTAAATGTGTATAAATGTATAAGGAAAAACGGAAACGTATAATACGATGCAAAGGTTTTTCATGAATGTAATAGAACATTCTGAAACAATATATATTTATATCATAACTATTGAATTGTTGATGAATTAGATACAAGTTGTTACGAAGTATAAGAGAATGCTCGATTTTCTAGTCTTCAAGCTCGCTATTATCTTACTTTTGATGATGTAAGCTCTGTTAAGCAGATTACGCGAGTTACACAAGTACGCGCAAGTCCCTTTTCGACATCCCTAAAGGTCCAGCCGATTTAATCCAACTTGAGTTAAGCATCTGATCCGTACATGAAAAAGATTTTATTTCATAACTTGCTTGGGGATTTTCTTTGTTTTCTTTACTAATATCCTTCGACATTTCACGGACCACATGTCCGTAATGGTGAAGGATATAATACCGGCATAAATGTCGTTACCAATCAACGTAAAAACTCTTAAAATATTACCGAACAAATTTGTATTTTATGGGGTTCTCACACAAATGGATACAAAATGTGTGCGAAAATTAAGCTTCATAGTTATGTACGTGTTTGGGATCCCACCTTTTGTTTGATTGAGCCTAGAATATCAAACAATAAAATGGTTACTTAATCAATTTATTTATTTCGATTACGTAATGCTTTAAATTATAGCATTGCTATAAGTTTATGCGATTAAATTAAATAAATTGATTACTTATAGGTTAGTAGTGAGTTAACGTCTGATGACACGCTAGTGTTTGATAACCAAGACCAATATATTCTAGGCTCAATCAAAGAAAAGGTGGGATTCCGAACACGATCGCGATTTTAAATCAAAGCTAAAGAAGAATAAGTTCTTCTGCGTCTGTCAATTGTCAGGTCAATGTAGATTTTGATAAGTATACAAAAACAAGACCGATGAAGTCTTAAACTTAAAGGTACAGTTTACACATAGTAAAAAATCTAGGTAAGTGATCAAAATAATGATGAGGTCATTATTTTGATGATCATTCATTATTAAAATTTTGTATCTCGTGTTATTGGATTAAGTGAATATCTATTAATATTTTATGCAGTTCTAGCCAATGTCTAGTTGCAAAATAAAGTATCAGTAGATACTCGTATGTGGGAATAAAGATCTTAAATATTTTTCAGGAATTTGGCCGAAATTTCAGACAGCCATGACTCACGCGCCAAATTCATCTGTATAATTGTGCAAGCTGCAGTTGTGTTCGAAGTCATTCCTTTACTAGCCCATAAACACAGCTATAATTAGGTGTCGCAATCGATAAACAATTAAAATGCGCAGTGCGTCACTTTTGATCGGACCATGAGGAGTGAGGTCATACCTCCATTAGGCTTGTGCATTGTTGGTTTAGATCATTATTCGTATCTGACATTAAATTGTAGATATTATTATGCATTTCATTATTCAGATCGTATCATCATCAGCTTTTTTTAGTCTCCACTGCAGGAATACTACCGTCTTTGTACTATTAGCCATTCTTGAGCAGCCGGAGGATTTGGCCTACACTTTCCACGCTGGCCAGACGGGTTGGAGAGGTCTCATTTAGAAAATAAGCTTTTTTCAGCTTGTGTTTCCTAAGTAATCTTTTAAAACATCTGCGGTAATACTTGGAAGGTATATAATAATCTTCAAAACTCACTAATTAAATGAAATATATTTCTGAAATGTTTTTCTGCTAATTTAAAAATATGTTGAATTGTAGAAACGCAGTGTGAAATGGAAAAATAAAAATACATACATTGTGTTTTTAATGCAGTCTAGTCACTGTCAGATACTTATACTATATATAAAGATTTGCAGAATATATTATTGAAAAATCTTATTGTCAACAAAAGGAATAGATTAACAAAAGTTTTAACACTCTTGCACAAATATTGGAACAAAGGAAAACTGTTAATACTCAAAATAAAAATATGTCCTACTCTAAAAAGCCCAGCCAACAGGTACTGCGTACGTGTGCGTAACGTTCCGCAGCGGATTCCTGCGCCCCAGCGGATTGTCCGCCAGCGCCGCACAATACATCAAAATTATTGCCGGCCATTGTTGGCATTTGAATATTAAACTGGTAATTCTGTTTGATTAGCTGGCGTAAGCTTTTTTCAGTGCATTAATATACAGCTTAGAATAAATTTAAAATTAGTAGAATGATTAAGTACATAATTATCAAAAGTCAAAGCGCTTTTTGCACGTTTGACGCACGGACGTCACTGTTAGATTTTATTTTATAGGTGTTTATATATATATATAACTAAAGTTTATTTTATAGGTGGGTTTAATTTTAGTCAGTGTCCTAAAAATTATCTGATAGCAAATATTTAAAGTAATTACTTTAAGTACTTACAAACAAATGCTCCTGTTTACATTTACTTCTTTGAAACCTTAAGGATTAGAAATACCTATACGTAGAGTTCTCGAAAGCAAACCAATAATATTTTCAATAAAAGTAATAATCTAATAAATCTAATAAAATAATTTTAGTTAAAAGCTTTTGCTACAACGAAATATTGTCTTGAAGGATTTAATCAAAATTGATGTGTTTTAGAATGAGAAACAGTAGGTAATTTAATAACATCTTCGGTGTAAAGTCGGAATCGAATGGACGCCCGCCAAGGAGTCACAAAAGGTGCTATGATTTACAGTGCATTCACGGCTCTTGTGGATAGGGTTGAGACTAGCGCTCAATCATGCACATGAAAATTGGTTAAAACGAGTTAGTCCCAGTAAATCGGGGTTTTTGTTTCAATAGTCCTAATATGACTAACCAGTAGAACCTAGCTACTACTGGAAATTTCATCTCCAGTACTTACCGGTAGTGCTTCACGTTGGGTGTAGAAATAATAAACATTTTAAAGATTACTCATGTCCACGTCGCTTTGTTACTGTCACGTCAACCAGGTTTAATTTGATTAGGAGATGGCCTTCAGGTTGAAAACTATAATTAAATATTGATAATATATGCATATGAATTTAAAATATGCGATTGATATTAATATTACACATTTATATAGAACTAGCTGAAGCCAATCGAGAGAATGTGTGAAAAGGCGAATTATGTGAATAGGCAATGAGTCTAGCAGCCCATCACTTTTGATTCCTTTTCCATATTCTCGCTCACCATCACGCTAAAAGTGGCCTTTTTGGCCAAGTGGTTTATCTGCCTTGAGCCACAAGACCCAAAATTTTCTGGGGAAGAGATGGTAGTGTATGTATAAGTGCCAACCCTAAGCGCAAGAGGAGGAAGTGCCTTTAGAGCGTATATTAACATTCGTAGCGCGTGTCTGCCGGTGTGTCTGCCTTATTCCGACTCCGGTAGCCCTACGTAACATACAAGTACTTGTTAGTTTATACGGGTAGTTATTTAGTACTTCAACATTTTGTTTTCCTTTTTACGTCGGCCTCATAGGTACTGTCTTAAAATCATACGCTGATAAATCGTTCTTCGATTGCATAAACAATGTATTATTCGTATGAATTGAGTATAATGTATAAAATTCTAGAAAAGTTGCTCTCAATGTAGCATGTATGATCCTGTTCATATACTTGGAAAATATATAAGCCTGTACGCAAACATGAACGAGGTATGACTATTAAGGGGATACCTGAATTTTTCGGTGTCCAGTGCTGCCCCCATTTGAATTAAATCATTTAAAAGGAAACGGAGATATCATTTAAAATTTTGTCTTCACCAGGCTCTAGATAACACTTCAAACTATTTTATTAACTACTGTTTACAGTTTAAAGTGAGAACGTGAAGCTTTTCTACGCACTTACGCCAAAAGTGGCCGTTTTTCGCAATTGTCCGTAGAAAAGCTTCACGTTCTCTCTTTAAACTGTTCACAGTAGTTCATAAAATAGTTTAAAGGGTTATCTTGAGCCTGGTGAAGACAAAATTTTAAATGATGCCTCTGTTTCCTATCAAATGATTTATTTCAAATGGGGGCATCACTGGACCCCGGAAAATTCAGGTATCCCCTTAAAATATCACGGTTGTTTTGTTTTCGGTAACTATATAAATCTCACGTTAGTTTTAATGGTTTCTACTTTAAAATATGTAAAGCAGTATTACTCCATGAATCACGAAAAGTCTTAAGTTAGTACTAAATAGGTAGATTTCGCTAATAAGTATGGGTATCTGATTACAACTCGATTAAGTTTTTAACTGTCAACATTTTTGTTCGTTTTGGAACTCAGATCTAAATAAGAGAGGTCGCATTAGTGGTATTCGTATTTCGCAAGTTCGATTGGTCGCTAACTAAAGTGAGGTGTCATTACGACTGTTGGCGAGCGACCAAAGCTGTGTCGATGAACACAATAAAGAAAAGACAGAAAAGTTTGCTAAAGATATGATATTATGGTTATGTATGGAATTTATAACCTTATCATTACGCCATTGGTTCATTAGATGTAAATTAGTTCAATAATTTGTATTTATTCAAATAAAATTGAAAGGCATATCACGCAAATGTAATAAAAAAAAGTGTGGCAATCGGGGACTGCCGCGGTAAAGTTATTGCATATCTTTTTTTAACAACTTATGCAATTATAATTTTTTATTTATGCAGTATTTTTTTTTCTTACTATTAATTCAAGTTACAGTTTGAGCGTGGTGACCGATAAGAAAACCTTTTTTTCTTTTATTGAATAAATAAGAAGTTAATATCGTTTTAAATATTTTTATTATCTTACGATACATGTAGGTTATTCAGGAATTTTTATTATGAGCAGTTAGCAGCTAGTCAAAACCATGTCCTGTCAGTCTCATACATTTTACTTTTAGTTACTTACCTCATTTCAAAATAATTTCCAAGTTTTTGGTTTTATTCTTAGATTTAAAGCAGTTTTTATGAGTTTAAATCTGTGTAGCATCATCCAGTTATTATTTCTTTACTATTTATTGTCATGTAGTCATTTAAATCAGATTTTTTATTTCTTCCAAATAAAAAGCGCCGGCTCTCGAAATTTTGCAACAAGATTCGGTCAAATTCAATCGGAACTTCTAGTAATCACGTCGTCCCGTAGTACTTTCTACTCAAGACAGATGGCGCTCATCTTTTTTTTATTTTTACTTTCTAATAATATGTTCCAGGGATTGGCAAAAATTATTTGATATTGACTATCGATATTTTTGTAAACATGACCCCAAAAAAAACATTAACATGTACAAAAATGCACAAGTCTTGCAAGACGTAACGCAGTTCTTCTGCCGTAAAAAGTTTTAAAATTGAATGTAAACAATCCTACCCTGTGGGAGGAGCTATCGAATCAATTTGTCATAAAGTGATACCTTGTTAGTTAGCTAATATTTTATAGTTGATATAATTAATAATATCAATATTACATTTTTTTTAAATTAATTAAGCGACTTGATAATCGCGCGCAGCAACATAATCTTCAGCTTGCTTCTTGCTTTTCGTATGTGTAAGTGGTCAAAACTAGTGTCAGAATTTTCACTGCGTTCTGAGATAGCTTGACGACTGTCATACAATGATGACAGCCAGGGCCAACGACTTATGCGTGCCTTCCGAAGCACGGAGGAGCTCGAGAATTTTATATGCCACTTGTGGTCACCCATCTAAGTGCGGAACATGCGTCGTGCTGCTTTACTTGCGAAAGCGCACTCTCAGCGGGCCACCGAGCTCCTTCATACATACTCTTCTCCAACACAATCTACTAAGTAATAATAGTCTAACGTATAGATACTTTCAAACAAATAAAAGCACAGAGCGTAGGAATAGAAAGATTTTGTTTGATGCACATTCTTTTGCCTTGTGCAATTGCCAAGTCACACTATTTACTAAAAAAAAAACCGGCCAAGTGCGAGATGAACCCGCGTGGGAGGGTTCCGTACAATGCCGAAGATTTTCCGTAAGTGAACGAATTATATTGAGTTTACCACTTTATTTTTAATTGATAGAATTCTTATATTATTTTTCTTGTAATATACAAGCAATGAACTATATTTTGTACTTTTTTCACAATTTTAGGCTCACGAGTTTCGGAGATTTTTCATTTTCTTAATTTGTCCCTCGAAAATGACCCTTATTTAAAAAAAATTATTTACTTTACACATCTGTGTTGTCATAGAATTACACCATCCTACCAAATTCCACCTGATTTGGTCCAGTAGATTCGGAGTAAATTGGTTGTGACAGATGGATGGACAGACAGACGCACGAGTGATACTATAAGGGTTCCTTGTTTACTACGAAACCTTAAGAATAGATTGAGATAGCGAAAAATAAATTATTAAAAACACCGATGACGTAATATATGTACTGTTCTGTTCCATTATGTAGCAAAAGTATAGTTTGTCTATGACTAAACTTGTTTATACAAAAAGTTGCCTCTGAAATGCAAAGTTATGAAATAAGCGTGAGGCGGAGATGGGGGAACGCCGCCGGATCCGGCCGACTGGTGTATTTGACGTTACGTAACCGCGTGACTTTTGTCCGGATCCGACCGATAGGTACTTAGGTGTTTGAAAGGAATAAAAAGCCGGCCGCTCGCTGCTGGTGCATTGACCCCATGACCTCAACATGATTGATTGTTAATATCGCATTACAAGTTACAAGTCAGTAATAACATAACGCACATGGCACAGTGATGATTGCGCCATCAGTTGTAAAAGACACACAACTTTAAGTCAGCTGACAAATTAGTTCCTTTTATTAGTGCTGGCGCTGAAATAGTTAGTATTAGCCGGGTACCAAATGAAGTATGGTGACTGTCACTCTGTTACACTCTACACGCATACGCGACTAGACGAATCGCATGCACACAAACACCGTGCCAAAGTCTGCCGAACTGAAACGACGTAAGACGAGTGTTAGGTTTTATTTACGTTATAAAATTTCTTGATTTGGTCGCCGCGCCAAAGCCCGCGATAAAAGCTATGCAATAGCTTAAAAAAATCAAGAATGCTATAAAAGTTGAAATAAAAAAAAATATTACCTGTTTTTTTTACATAGCTACTAATAACTAACGCTAGCAAAGTTATATCTATGACTGGGACTGAAACATTTGACACGCTGATTTAAAAAAAAAATAGTAAAGGCCAAGAACAAATGTTTGTTATCTTTCTGTTGTCTCGTTATTTTGCGACCGCTGGCTGCACTGACCATTCACATTTATTTTATGTGCTCATCAGGACCTTTAGCAAGTAAATTATCGCCAAAACTAAGACCGGCCAATTTGCTCCAGCCCGCCGCCTTCATTGTCAGCGCAGTCTTATTTTAGACAGTCCGGTTTATTGTGATTTTCATTTAGAATTAGTGTCAATTTAATGAGACAGATTTGAATGGTTTTAAACGCAAATGTCTATGTAGAAACTCCTCTCAAACGCAACTCGGAACTCGTTTAAATAGCAACTCGTTTAAGTTGCAAGTAGTATCAAATGTTATTTTGACTGTTGCTGTTTTTTTTTCTACTACTGCAAGCGGTCTAAATATCAATTCGTATAAAATACGAATGTGTATTGTGTTGAAATTTAGTTAACAGAGGTAAGTTTCCACTAAAAAAGCTAAACAACGAATGTTAAAGAAATTAAACCGAAAAGATTTGCTTTTGAGAATAATATTTCACTGATGAAATGCATAGTGAAATTGTTCCATTTTATAGGTTTATTCAACTGTATCTTTTATCTGTATATGTTCATAAATAAAAAGTCTAACTCCATCAAAATTATTATAAGTCATTTTGTAAATAAGACCGCACAAACATACAATTAATTAACAAAATAAGACGAGGTAGAGTAGATTCCTTAAGTAATTCTGTAATCTGTATTATTTAAAAAGAAGTAGAACCCTCAAATAGCTTCACCCTAAATAAACCCACAATTCTTCTAGAAAACGCAGCACCCATATAGGCAGAGTACGTAATCAAAGTATGTGCACTATGCAACATGTGAGCATCGTGTGGCTCGGCTACGACATGTGCATACTGATAACCGAATGCCTCGGTCTGATTAGGCTCCTATCCAGGTTACTATTCCATCTACGATAGTGAATTAATGACGATCGTGGATGTGGCACTGTGGTGCCATTTCAAATAGAAGCATATATGTGCGTTTACCTTGGTTACACATATCTTTAAGAGAGCAAAGTAAGATCGCTACACACTTGAAGGAGTAACCCGTTAATTTTAAATACATTTTGAAAATAATCTATGGTATCAATGCTAGGATCAGGAAAATAATATGAAAATCAAATGGGCCATTTAATTTACCCACCATAAACATTACCATCGAATCAACTGTATGGAATCAGTTTTCTAAATGTTTTATTAACTTAAAAATTATTTCATAAATTGCTATATTATATATTAATATACTCTTTGTGTTTATCTTCAACACATACCTACTTGATCAAAGATTTAGAACATAATTCCTGAAGCCCTTATTTGAAATGAATTATTTAATCGTAAATACGATAAAAATTAATATTTAGAAAAATTGCATTAGACCTTTAAATTATTTAATGAATACCCTTTGAGAGTATCATTGGTAGTCCGTCTTGCTTTAAAACTTGTTTCTGGCTACACGCCACTTTTGGCGATTTTTTCAAATGAGGGTGTCACTCACGTTCTATCTTCACCTTAAGTAATAATAAATCAATAAATATTAAACACATTGATGTTAGTAAAGCGTTTGATTCAGCCAAACAATATAATTTAGCAAGGGATTGAGTAAGGTAACATAATAACCAAAATCTGGTACATTGAATGGGTTGCGAACACAAATGTGAAGAGCACAGACGTATCTTTGCGAAATATTTTTTAAAGCTGCGAGCGAAGATCTAACGTCCTTTAGGTAGATAGTGAAAATCATAAGATTAAACCTGTAAAATAGTATTACATATATATGTGTGTAATACTATTTTACAGGTTACTATACGGTATACTTATAACAGTAAAATAGTATTACAGATATTTGCAATATAAATCACTCTCATGCCCAAGCGTGAGTCATGCATATCATCAGTGATTGTGACTCCTTTAATGTGAACAAATTTTATACCTATGTTCTTACTCCTAATTACTGTCAATGTCCTGTACAAAAAGAAACAGCATGTTGGCTATAGATTAATTAATGAAGAAGGATTAATGTTAAAAATTCTAATAATAAATCGGTTTTCCATTGACATAAAAGATACAGAAGAACATGTCTTTATGTTTCGGTTTTGTAAAAAGGATCAAGTATGGACTCTCAATATTTTGTGGTAGTTGCGTGTTGCGTATGCGGGCGGGATATTATGGAAATGCGATCCCTCTTGTATTTTGTTGATAAAATTGTAGACGCGTGGCCTACCTTCCATGCAGTAATTTTAACATCCTGCAAAATCGGGGCTTAATCGAAACTAGGTAAAGGATGGGTGGGCTAAATACTTGTTTACTTTGCCAGAAAGCTTCTCAATAATTTTGTTAAAATTGTAAGATAAGTATTTAAATGTCATCTATAAGTTAACTTTAAACAGGACTGTAAGATAATTAAGTATTTATATATAATATTCGAATACCTATTTAAAGAAAATTCGTAAGTAAGTGAGCTATTAAGATTTTTAATCATTTCCTAATAATTAAGTACCTAAATCAATGAATATAAAAATAAATAAATTTGTCTATAGGGACAAATCAGACAGATTAAGCTAGCCCCACAGTAAGCTTAAGTTTGTGTTATGATGGGATACTAATCCAACGATACATTTATTATATTTAATTTAATAGCACAAACTGCGTAATCTAATTAATTATGAATAATTTTGTAGATAAAACATCGTCAGCTATTCAAACAGGTCGTCGTTCATCAATATTTATTAGAACTGCATCGCAAACATGACAAATTGCATATTTATCAATTTACTTCTTAGTGGTGACATACAAAGATAATGATATTCTATACTTACTGGCATGATATTAGGTTATCTATTTTATTGTAACTGATTATACAATGCCTAACAATATATTTTTCTTATTTTTGATGATTTATTTATACACAGCTACAGTACCACGTTTTTAAAGAAATCATACAGTTAGTACCTACAACTCTAAAATGAACAGTTGCTTTTCAATTAATATCTGTGGGACGTATACATACATAGATCATAAGTGGGGAAAACCAAAAATAGTGATTTCTTCGTTTCAATTGGAATTATTACTTATTTTATCTGCCTAACCCTGTGATAAACAGACGTAGTTATATATATATATGTACTTATTTTTTTTATAACGTAGGTAAATTTTGTAAATCGGTTAAAGGTGATATTCAAGACCATAAAACTGAGTCTTTTCTACTCACTTCATCAGTTGCTTGTCAGTAAACACAACAAATTGTCGCCCACGTTCTGCTGTAGGTAGATTCGTATATCGACGTTTCAATTCTTTCCCTGACATGTAAAGCCTCGACAGCCTGTCCAATCGTTTAAGCCAGGGTTTTAATTCATGAAATTCGCTGTCGATAGCCGCGTGGTCGTGGACCCAGCGATGCGTCTAAAATTTCCCGCTACGCGTAATCGGAGCCGAATATGAGCGCGTAATTGCTTATTTGCCTCATTTCGGATTCATTCGCGATCTGTTATGGGTAAATATGACCAGGATGTGACCGCTAGCTTCATGAGCGAATTCCCTTCTGCACTGATTGATGGCTATTGTACTTTAATTTGAATATTATAATGTTGTGTTGTAATGTTGTGAGCCCTTTTGACCATTAAATATATATATTTTTTTTATCACAAGTATTTACTACAAAGCAGAATCAACAAGATCTTTTGTCACTATTTCCTCCGTCTAAACCCTCTAAAGTCTGTTCGCCGAGAGTTGAAAAATATTATAATTCGTCTCAGACTAGCGACTGTCGCTTATTTACCCCAAACTGTATGGCGGCCGTCGCTTGTCTCCCGCTTTCTCCGTTTGCATGGTACGAGGCACGCAGTTGATGTCAACCGCGGCACATTGCCATTTCGTTCTGAAAATTAGTCGTTTGGGTGTTTGCGTGTTGGTTTTTGTTTTAAACAGATCATAAATTTTTAAAATTGTATAAGTTTTAAAATTATGAGCTGACCGCTATTTGTCATGAGACTCATGAGTTAAGAAGCCCTGAATTTGTAAACTCTTTGCCAACAGAATTTACCTTGGTAGGTAACTTATACGTAGATAAGATTGTGCGGCTCTACCTGTAATGTGTATTACATTTGAGAGACATTCAACCAGACGTAGTAAAAAAAAAACAATGGTTTTGCATATGCCCCTTTTCCAAAATGGCTTAATTAATTTATTATTTATTTTAATTGTTCTTATTTTGTTTCAGGTATGTACCTTTTAATATAAAACGAGAATGCTATGGGATACGGTAAGCACATACTACATACAGCTTTTAAGCTGTCTTCTTTTCAAAGTCTCCAAACCGCGTTACTACCCAGTATCCGCGCATATTTTCAGAAAATATACAGTTCAGATGGCACTGACGGCGCTCAAACCATACGTTATACTAACAGTTATAGCATAATTGCCGTTATTTCGCCGGGGAGCCTCGTGTTTTTGCAGGCTGGGTTGCACAGTGCATGCTACGAACGTGAGTGCATCGCATGCTCTTTGTTTGCGAGACGCAGGATTGGTTACTTTCTGCGGTTTGCATTTACATTGCGCTTTTTTCACGAGTACGAATCATTTGAAAAAGATATTGAAAAATAACAAATGTCAGATTTTGATTCGATTATTTGTCTAATTTCAATTTTCGATTATAAATTAAGAGTAACATAAGGTTTAGGCAATAGTCTAAATTCCTCTAAGGAGAAGTCTGAATATAGCAGTCA
Source organism: Acrobasis suavella (assembly GCA_943193695.1). Taxonomy (NCBI): domain Eukaryota; kingdom Metazoa; phylum Arthropoda; class Insecta; order Lepidoptera; family Pyralidae; genus Acrobasis; species Acrobasis suavella. The sequence goes on from OW971938.1 coordinate 10,408,373, forward strand.
GAAAAGCTTTCATTTTTTTCACAGAATTCAGCAAGAAATATCATTCTATACAAAATCAATAATTTTGAAAAGATCAAAGTTAGCAAGAAAATTATCATATTTGTTTTTGTTAGAGAAAACGAAAACATTTTTCATGAAAACCATACTCTCAAACTTTGTTTTTCTATCTTACTTAAAATATACGCATATATCAAAACAAGCGAGCTTTCCCCGTCAGGGTATTTTAAACATTTATGAAGGCAACGTTCAGCGCATATATTTATCAGAGGAATTCCGCCAATAACAATAAGCGTAGGATCCATTTTTATTTAATTACTTCCAGTTAGTTAGCTGTGTAACTTGATTAATAACTTTTACGTATGTGTACTCATTACCCTTTTGGACAGAGTAAACAGCGTTTATTAATCAATTACAATCACCCAGGGACCCATGCCGGTCGAACTTCCTATTGTATTTTGAAATGCTGTCGATTTATTTCAGTTTTTAGACTTATATCAATCAGGCAAATGAGATCGGAAATGATGTAAGGCTAAAGGAAATCTAGATGGAGTGTGTAATTCAGAGTATATGGTTATTAAAGATGTAATAGTTGGGATGACGAAGCATAGAGTAAAATAGAAGTGACTAAAATGCTGTGCCGAACCCACCAAAGAAATTTGTGATAGGAAGGAGGAAGATATTCAGAAACATGCAAAAACATAAACTTTGTAAACTTTTTCTTTGATCGATTTTACATTTTTATTAATTTTTATAAAAAGAAAGTCATTGCTAAAAAAGTATGTTGCTTCTTTTAGAACCTTCGAGATAGACGAGGATAGTGCTGGACCGTGACAAGTGCGTATTTATAATGAGTGGCCCGGCACTAGAAGCGACTGCGGTTCTTCATGACGATGAATTCGCTGCTTGTTATTAACAAAAAAAAAAACTCTTTTTGCCATAACATAAGTAAAAATTATAATCATTCGTGTGATAAATTTGTATTACACATATAATTTAACAAGTTTATTTGCTAGGCAAATTATAAAAGCCCCGACTGTCAAGAATGCCATCTAATGATGAGTAGCGGAACTACCGATGCGACTTGATAAATGGCTAAACCGAATTTCATCAAAAAAAGGAGAAGGAACGTAATAAAAAACCACATCGTAATTGGTCCATCCGTTCGAGCACTACGATGCCACAGACATACAGATAGACAGACAGACCGACAGATATTAGCGTCAAACTTACACCCCTCTTTTTTGTCGGTGGTTAAAAACATATAATCTAGATAACATTCAAACAAATCACCTTGCCCATTATATTTTGTACAAAAATGCGATTTACAAAATTCCATACAGCATATAACACAATGTAAGACAGGCCGACGGACGCGTTGGTTGTTTTAGTTTCGCAATGGGCGCAAATTCAGCAGTATTGCACAAGAAAACAACATTGTGCATAAAACAATGCTATGAGAATCACCACCGTGGTCGGTGCATACTGCTGTTCTGTTTGGTGTGCATTTTACATGAATAAGTGCAGTGTAATGTACTGTGATAAATGTGATAATGCTTACTTTCTTATTTGTGATTTTAATATTGTTGGATATGTGGATTTTTAAGACTTGTCTTCTTCTTTTTATGGAGTCGATAGGTAGTATCGACCTATATATACCTTTGTTTTCCCAATATTGGGTGACACTTGTACTATTTCTGGATACTATAGCACAAAGCGTGGGTAATATGACTAATTTTGAACAAAAATTAGGTATTTTTCTTTAAACAACACCAGTATGTAAACGAAATAAAAAAGTTTGTCTATATGTATACGATTTCTGGTATCCAATTGTCGAAACTATTTTTGATTTAAGAAAAAATATTATAAAAAGTACAAATGTAGCTTACTTGTCACTATGTTTAGGAACAAACAGTAAAACAAAGTTTCAGTCACAATGGCCGTATGTCTCGAGTAGTAGTCGCTCACCAATGAATGAGTTGACACAATAGTGAGAACAAACTCTTTGTAATTCAATTTAGATCCAATCTCTCTCGGCCTTAAACAGTTATTTAAAGTATTATTAGCGCTATTTGTAGAACAATGTAAAACAAAAGAGTAAAGTGCGACCGTGTATAAAATACAAGACGTAAAGCAAGCATTTAATGCAAATTATGTTCAGAGTAATTTACGAAAAGCCGTGGAAACGTGTTGACATCTAAATCTCGTAAGGTTTCCCACGGTTTTGTCTGTAGTAAACGCAATAACACCAAATTTGTGTTGTATAAACATGTATATGTGTGTGCCTCAGTGAGACAAATAAAGTTTTTATCTATCTATCTATCTATCATTTGGCGTAACTAACCTAGTTTTACTAAAGATCCTTCGTACACCATCATCTATTGTTGGTCTTAGGCGTTTCACTTTTGTTTTATGACCAGAATGGTTTGCTCAAACTTGGTGTAATGCTCTTAAAATAGTAATATTTTTCAACAATGTTACAAATGATAATATAACGTAATTGTTATGAAATTCAACCATATTCTATACTACAGTCGTTCCTTAGTAAACTTAATGCTGCGGGAATATAAATATTATAGCTATCTAATCTATACTATAATAAAAGAGTAAAAAAAATGTGTCTGTACATTGAAAATTTTTCAAAAAAAAAAGTTTGGGGCGATGGAGATATAGTAATAGAGTAAGAAAATAAAAAAAAATGTCTGTCTGTTTGTCTGTTTGTCTGTTTGTCTGTTTGTACACGCTAATCTCCGGAAATACTGGACGGATTCGAATGAAACTTTTTTTGTTATATAGCTGTGAAGCCTGGGCAACATATAGGCTATAATTGATTTTGGAAAATGGAACACATGATGCAGAACTATAATGGTCCAGCTAAACTATAAGAAATATTAAAATGCCGCCTTAGCAAAAGTTGTTAAGTCTGATGAGAACTTTTTGTTGAGTTATAATACAACTGGCCAAGCGCGAGTCGGACGCGCGCGAAGGGTTCCGTACCATAATCTATGAAAAATCACGTTTGTAGTATGGGAGCCCCCGATGAATACTTATTTTATTCGATTTTTAGGGTTCCATAGGGTAGGGTAGAAACGGGACCCTATTACTTAGACCGTCCGACTGTTTGTCTGTCTGTCTGTCACCAGGCTGTATCTCATTAACCATTATAGCTAGACAGTTGAAATTTTTATAGATGATGTTTTTTGTTGCCGCTGAACAAAAACATACTAAATGTATACTATAATAAAAGAGTAAAAAAAATGTGTGTGTACATTGAAATTTTTCAAAAAAAAAGTTGTTTCGTCCGAAGTAGAACTTATAAGTTCAGTATTTGCGGACCTTCAGAGCATAACACACCAGAAAATTCTTGGTTATGTGAACGCGCCATATTGACACCAAAAAATTAAAAATCAATTAATAAAAAACTTATGACGCAAATTATTGTTAACTAGCTTGTGCCCGCGGCTTCGCTCGCGTAGGGGTGTAATTTATCAAAATCCTTTCTTAGGGGATGCCTACGTCATAGTAGCTTTATGCATGCAAAGTCTCAGCCCGATCGGTTTAAAATTGACAAAGTTTCATACAAACTTTCATCCCCTATTTTATCCCCTTGGGGGTAGAATTGATCAAAATCCTTTCTTAGCGGATGCCTACGTCATAACATCTACCTGCATGCCAAATTTCAGCCCGATCCGTCCAGTGGTTTGGGCTGTGCGTTGATAGATCACTATGTCAGTCAGTCAGTCACCTTTGAGTTATATATATTTAGATATATAGATATATATTTAGATTTCTTGGATAGTGTTGTTGACGACGCCACCAATTATCCAGTTGAGTTTCTTAATTCACTTGCAGCAAATGGACTCACGGCTTACAAAATAAGTCTTAATGTCGGAGGGCCAATAATGCTGATGCGAAATTTGACTCCGCCGAAACTGTGTAACGGAACCCAACTTAATGTCTCAGTACTGTATGCCGAAGTTCAGCGGCTGAAGTTCAGCCAATGCATGTCTGCAATGTTATTTGCATTACTAGCAACACATAACGCCGAACTTCCGATGCTTTTGCCTGAATCGGACCCGTACCCGTACCCATACCCGTACCCGTACCCGTACCCGTACCCGTACCCGTACCCGTACCTGTACCCGTACCCGTACCCGTACCCGTACCCGTACCCGTACCCGTACCCGTACCCGTATCCGTACCCGTACCCGTACCCGTACCCGTACCCGTACCCGTACCCGTACCCGTACCCGTACCCGTACCCGTACCCGTACCCGTACCCGTACCCGTACCCGTACCCGTACCCGTACCCGTACCCATACCCGTACCCGTACCCGTACCCGTACCCGTACCCGTACCCATACCTGTACCCGTACCCGTACCCGTTCCGCTCCCGCTCCCACTTCCGCTCCCACTCCTGCTCCCGCTCCCGCTCCCTCTCCCGCTCCCGCCGCCGACGCCGCCGCCACCGCTTCCGCCGACGCCACCGCTTCCGCCGACGCCGCCGCCGCACCTTCCGCCGCTGCCGCCGCTGCCGCCGCTGCCGCCGCCGCCGCCGACGCCGCCGCCGCCACCGCCGCCGCCGCCGCCACCGCCGCCGCCGCCGCCGCCGCCGCCGCCGCCGCTGCCGCCGCCGCTGCCACCGCCACCGCTTCCGCCGACGTCGCCGCCGCCGCTTCCACCGCCGCCGCCGCCGCCGCTGCCGCCGCCGCCGCCGCCGACTCCTCCGCCGCCGCTGCCGACGCCTCCGCCACCGCCGACGCCGCCGCCTCCGCCGCCGCTGCTGCCGCCACCGCTGCCGCTCCCGGTCCCGCTCCCGCTTCCGCTTCCGCTCCCGTTCCCGTTCCCGTTCCCTCTTCCACTTCCGTTCCCTCTTCCGCTCCCGTTTCCGTTCGCCGCAGACGCGCCAAAGACTGAAGATTAAATTCTCATATCGGCACATCACTACTGTCCGGCGTTTCCACCGAACTTCAGCAGCTGAACTTCAGCTTATTTAGTGTGTCATCCCCACCGAACTTTAGACACTGAACTTTAGCCACTAAACTTCGGCATAGTCTGCTGAGACACTTAAAGCTCACAGTAAGTGAGTGATGCCAGTGAAACTGTATTTATTCCGCGTATGCCACTCATCCCCAACAATTTTCCTTTTGAAAATACACAGTTCCATATGTTAACTTGCTTTGCTATGAAAATAAGTCACAGTTTTAGAGGCTTAAAGCTGCTGATGTCGATCTAAGGACTGGTTTTTCGCAAGGCCTACTTATTGTGGCTTTCTCCATGGTTAGTAACACTTCAGCTCTTTTCATATTGGCTCCCGAAGGAAAGAATTAAAATAATATTGACTTTTAACTCCTAACACTGTTACAAGTACTTTCTCCCTCTGTCTCTCTCTCTCTCTCTCTCTCTCTCTCATTAGTTTTTATTTATATTTATACGCCGGAGTCATAAAGTCCACGCGAACGAAGTCGCGGGCATCAGCTAGTACAGAATATACTAACGTTACTTAAAAACTTGATCTTATCAAAAAGTATTTTTTTTACTCTCCGACCAGCATGAACGTAACTTTCATTAAATTTAAAATTCGATAAAAAATTAAAAGAAAATATGAAATAAATTAATTTTATATTAAAAAAAAACTATGATGATTTGATACCCTACAAAAGAGTAACTAAGTAATGTGCGTTGGATTTTCGTGTATAATTTTATTTCTACGTTTTTATAACCAGTACGTATGTAATTGCTTTTGAAAGCTGCATCAAACAATTTAAATAAAATTAAGTACCTAATTAATGAAATTACGTTCCCTATTTTTCTAAAGCAGTTTCTACAGAAACATAATTAAAGTAAATACTCGTATACAAAATAAATTCTAAAAATATAATTATCTGTGGCATACTAATATAAAGGTGCGGTCACACCTCGCAAATCGGGCGGCCGTATTAAGGCGCGGTTACACGCGATCACCCCATTAAACACTACGCCAGCAATATTTCATTCCCGCTCATATAATATGTAAGTGACGTGTCCACATTTATGACACTTTGTTGGACAAAAACATAATGTTATTCGTGTGGGAATTATTTAACCCTAGATCATGTCAAATAAAAAGTTTTCGTAATATTAATTTTGTGTGTTTAATATTCGCTAATATATTTTTTTGAAGTGAAAACTTCTTTAGCGGCATTGTAAATTTTTTTTTGTAATGGGTAAAAAATGTTAAACTCGCGTCAGGGCGTCAGAACACGTGACCCTGATCGAAAATTCGTAAGATGGATGGAGAGTAGGAAGTATCCCCCTCTCTTTCTACGGCGCGGCGAAAATGTATTCCTGCGCCTTCTGTTTCGTTTAGGCGGCGCAGGGCGCTTGCGCGAATGTTCGTGTGTGTTTATGTCAGCGTACCACGCGCATCCATGGATGGTGACAGTGACAGCTGATGGCTCGACCGTCTGTGTAGTGGCCACACTGCTGTGTATTCGTAAAATTTGTGTATATAATATTTAAGTGTTAATGTAATATAAATTGTCATGTTTGTGTACGATAGCGCAATAAATAAATATTGTATTCTACAACATAAATAATAGTACTTTTATACTGATAAATTAAAGCAATTCGTGCAAAATTATTCCCTAACTATTCCAAAATATCAAAATTGCACAACGTTAATATTCAAATTTTCACTTCTGCCGGCACTCCCGGAGTGCAACCCGTCGTTTTTTTATAATAGAAATAATAAGATTAAAGTAATTAAAGCAATCGTTCAGTAAATCATAATTTTAAAAATAATGCTTCTTTATTAAACTTTCTTTTTTATGATCCTATATATAAGAGTACAATTTAATAAGTATTATATTTTCAAATACATTAGAAGGATACATCTATCACATTTATATATATTTAGTTACAAACGTATTACTTTTAGCTATTTAGTTACAAACGTGAGAGATGCTTGTTCACGAAACAATAACCGTCTAAATTCGATAAATTGTAATATGTTTTGCTGCGCACAATCTAAACTTAATGTTTTTGGAATGCGAATAGATCCTCCAAATTGAATAACAGCTCTAAGATTAATGGCATAGAAATCTGGTTCCAGCAGGGGTTTAGCCGCAGTAGATAATCGCGATTATACTCTCGGACATTTTCTTTACGAGGGTCAGTTAATGGCAGTCCTATTAATTAACTGCCATAATTAAATTATCACAGCCAATTATTTGTGTTTGGTTTCGCACGGACGCCATTGCATGTAAAGATATCGTATTTTGTCATAGCCACCGTTACATAGTATATTTTAAAAGCTATTAATAAAGACGCTTATTTCAAAATATGGTTATGTTTGCCGTCACTGATGAAATAATATCTGCTGGAGCTGTTGGTGTGACGCCTTGGATTGCGCATACATACCACACAGGTTAGAGAATTTTAGAGCTATAAACTCATATACAATATCTCTTTGTTTTATTGGACAGTTGGACTGATATTTTTCCACTACTACACTATTTAACACTGTAAATTACTCTAAGACAACTACAAAAGTTGTGTTAACATCCTCCAGTGATTCCTGAGTGGGTCTAGTTTTCAACCGAAGAGTGAGAGAATAAGTTTTATACAAGTGTAAATATTGAAAAAAGTAAGTGATCGAATTAAAATATATGCTTAAAATAAATCAGTAAATGCGTATATTAGTCATAAATTATTAAAAGCTTCAGTAAAATAAACGATTAATGTTTTAATTGAAATCATCCTGCTCATTTGTGAAAAAATTACCAGAGCATTACTGCCATATACAGTTAGAAATAATAACGAAAATCTTTCCAAAGAGAAATAAGCCGTAGTAATAACCAACAATAGTGATGTAGAAAAAGAAATAGGGATGTAGAAAAAGAATTGGCTCTTTATATAGATTATTAAAAAGTATAGTATACGTATTTTTCCTTTTCTCTGATAAGCAAATAATGATGAAGATACAGTGTATTTTAATTTAGCGTGACATCACGATCAGCTTCGAGTTTTCACCCCCACTCTGAAACTTGGAAGTGCTGTATCGTTGTAAATTTTTACTACTTTGCTAAACTAAACTAAAATGTAGGTCCTTTATTTGTGTATAATCTAGTTGACGTACTAAATAAAATAATATATTTTATACCCAGTCCACATCCCTATTGTGATGTAAGCAATAATGTATCTCCTCCTACGACCCAATTACTTATTTCGACATCGTGAAGGCTTCAATATTAGCCTACGTTATCCATGGTTCGTGGCAAATGCAAAAGTAACAAATGATTTATTGATCCACTGATAGCTTATCGCCTACATTTATCTAACACCCAATGCTAGGTGGATAGTGAATTAGCTGTTGCGTTTACCTTTGTTGTGCCTATATACTTTTAATGTTTTAATGCTGTAATAGTAAGTGGAATCACTTGTCTGTACATCGTTTGCAGCTTTTGCGACATGTATAAATACTTATAGAGTGCTTTATATATCAGTTTTTATATCATACTCAGGTCAGTTTTCAGACTTTCATGTTCGTATCGAGTCGAAATGTCTTGAATTAAATATGATCAGATCAGAACCTTGCCACGGCGACCGCCCTTTGCGACGGTTTTAGTCCTTAAGTTACAAGTACACAACAAGTACTTAAGTTTTTTGCTAGACTAGGTAAAAGGTACGCTTGTATCTAAGTTCTAAGCATATATCAGCGAGTGCTACTAACTAGTCCAGGGTTATCTAAATCTAGAAATTAATTAACATAAAAGTTTCCGACCAGGCTTGCTAGTTCTACAAACTACCGTGTACGAATATGCGATTGACACGCGGAAACTGTGACGTGAAACTAGAACGAGGCGAAACAATACCGTCAACTAACTCTAAAGCCAATTTTTCGAAATGCATGCCTCGACGGATGAAACGTCATAACGCCCATGTATATCAGCGCGATCCGTATCTACCCCTCGTAAACTTAATATCACGCAAAACAAAAAAAAAACAGTGTCAATGTGCGAGGAGTACATTCACGCAAAATGCGTAGGTGCGAGGGAGACAAAGGGTTATTGTTCTACACCTGCTAGGCATCACCTGGCATGGCGCGGGCTTCGTTAATATTTGATTAGGTTTTTTGGGCCCGCTGCCTTTAACTATGAATACGACTAGCGAATTCAATTGTTTTGGAGCTAGAGTAAAATTGACGTTTTGACCTATATGTCACATAGCGAATAACGATCATTGCTAACTTTTGTATAAAGTTTGTTATTCTGATATATTGTACACAAAGGAATGAAATAAACAAATTCATAAAAAAAATTCTGACAGAAATAATATGTAAAGCGGAAACCATGCACAAAAGATGAATGGTCCTTGGTTTCAAAGCTACATATGAATTCCATTATATCAAAAACTCATATCCATTAAAAAGTGTTCACGCCGTATAATCAGATTTCTAAAAGCTTCCTGCATTAAACTCTACGAGGATTTAAAATTCATAGAGCACGTAATGTGTGTAACATGTGCTTTGTCAGAATTAAAAATTCCATTTCTGAGTGTCAACTCGACCTTTTGTACCTTGTTTATTACAACAAAAAATAGCGTGTTGCCGAATAACTAAGTAATTAATGTTGAATATGTTTTTAACTACAAAGCTTTTCGGTAAATGTGTGTCATAATAAAGTTGCAGGCGTTTGGCTGAGGCTTATTATAAAAATTAAATCGTACAAAAGCTAAATTACCTATATATTTACAAAACTTTTGGTGAGGCTATTCAAGCTAAACTTGGTTGTGATTTTGTCATAGATAAAAGATGATTTCACACCTATTTCATTTAAATATCAAAGACAGAATTCAACGCCATCAGGCCAAAAATAAAATAGCAAAACATTGGCAAAGCTTCTATTACACTATAAAAGCTTTCTGAAGGCTGCACCGCCGTAGTAGATGACCTCACGCCTTAGACACTGGACGCCTCCACTGGAGCTAATGAAGTCGTAAACAAGGCCCCTTTAATTAATGCGACCTTTAAAGGCGAGCGATAACAATGGAATGCAAAAACAATATCACTTGAAGTCATAATGCGTAATACAAAGTGGATACCGACTACTACTCCATATTTGTATAGCCTAATCAGTAATAATAACAGTTTGTCATAAAACTTCAAAAAAACACAGGAGGTTTACAATAAAATATATTCAATATATTTTATTACGTATGTATGTATACTTATATTACACACATACACTGACAAAGTAGTAGAAGAAATGTAAAAAAAAACATGTAAAGAGGGGATAATATTTTTTTTCGCGTCTACCACATTGTAAGGGCTAACTCCGGGTAAGTAATGCTCAAAAAACTCAGAACTTCGAAAGTAGAGTTAGAGTATTTTTTTTATCTAAACATCTTTGAACTTTGAAAGACTTGTCAACTAAAACATCTATAATATCAAACAAAAAGCTAGACGTTGCAACAGTCTCAATGGCCGATGTATTTCACTGCGAGGCCGGCGGTGTACCGCAAGAGATCGCAACTTCACAACCGCAGTCAACTCGCAAAGTACGCCAGATTGTTGGTTTAATACACCACTGTTTTCACCCAGGGCACTGTTTTCGCAAGAATTAGCTCTTTTGATGCCACCACAACATTTGGGGGCTTAATGTAAAAGCTATCTATTTTTACCAATTTTTCATCGTCAATCAAGTAGTTATTTACCATACCGTGTACTAAGCATAGTAGACGAGTTCATAGTAAAATATTTCGATATGAATGGCAATATAATTACTTTCGCAAAGATATAATAGCTAGTACGAATATTATAAAGTTAGGAATAAACAACCAGGTCAGAAGTTATAGGGAAATGGAAAAGACTCACAAGCTGTCCCGACCCTGCGTAGAGTGGGATAAGGCGAGAAAGAAGAAAATAATACGATGGTAGTTCTACTTTATGCTTTATTTATACATAAATTTGTAATATATAAGAACTAGATTGGAATTACGATCTCAGCGAGTGCATTAAAGTTACCCCTAAAAACTATCATGGGCGATCTAAAACATTAGGTAGGTGCATTATATCACTGCTAATGCTCCGATGCTCATCTGCCGGAATATGTAATATAAAGCGAATTGTCGAACCAAAAACAAAACGTTTTTATACAAACAAAACATGTCATCACTACACATCACAATACTGTGGGAAAATTCGATACATATTGAAGCAGATACTTATCTCCAATGGCCGATATATTTTAAACCTGCGGTCGGCGGTGAACCGCACAAGATAGCTAGAACTCGCGTCGGGTCAGTTCAGTCCTACGCAAAATATTGGTTTATTTTACCGCAGCATTAAATATTTAGGGCGATGCAGCTCCAAAGGGAAACGCGAACCCTTGTCACGCCACGCCCGCGGCGGGCTATCCTGTGTCTTTAGACAGACTGTCAATTTTACAAGGTGCTTTGTAGTTGTGGACTTTTCCTAATAGTTTCCACGTGTAAGCTATACGGAGGGCCTTCTGGGAAGGTACAAAGTTTAGTAGAAAAACATTGAAACGGCAATTCTTCAAATGTGTTCTACGAAGTTTTGTATACGCGGCATGTTATGTTGCACGTGTAAAGAGTTCTTTACAAAAAAAAATATTTGCTAGAGATGGCAAATATTAAAAAAAAAAAATATAATTCAAGACTTATTTATATAATGGGGACAAATATTTTCATTTAACAAAATGATAATTTCAATTTAGGTACCTATGATTGACGGTTAAGGTTACAAAACACAAAATTTTGCAGTATTACTTCAACCCTTTGAATGTTACATCATAATTGCAATGAAAAATTCAGTGCCTTACATAAAACGTATACATGTATCGCATAACTTTTCCGACCATGACTTTTAAATTCCCCTCATACATTCACGCCGAGTGAATACCGTACTCGTGTGAGTTACAACCAATGATAAAGTAGTCTGTAGATTCAGCAGCATTAAGCAACGTCTTGGCAAATGAGTGCGTTTACTTATCACTCTTTCATTTGGATTCACTTGATATACACCTGTATATCATATTAATAAAATCAATAAATGCACTTTTGTAATTCGCGTACTTTACTTCGAAATGTTGGACAGTCAATAACCTAAGGTGATGATAGTTAGGACAAGGTTAGACAACTGACACCTTTATAGTTTCTTCTTAGTCTTCCCCACCTGATTCTACTCTACCTCTTAGTACTTTTTCATTTTCCTCCTATCATTTAATATTTCTCTATCTTATTTTTTATTATATCCTTCTACGCTGTAATACTCTAACTGCGCCAACTCCCCCACATCTTTTATAGTTTTCTTTACCCATAGGTTGGCTGGAAGAAATCGCTTCAGTGATAAGCCCGCCTTTGTACCTACTAGATTTTAAATGTACTTTTGATTTATTGTCATACTTAGTTGGTGCAATAAAGAAATTTTATCTTATCTTCAACCACTCGATACACGTTTTTTTTTGTTTTCTTCTATTCCTGCTCCCGTTAAATCTTCTTCTGTAATACCTACTTTTACAATAAAATGGTCCTCCTCCTTTCTCATACTTGTATACCTAAGTTTTTAGTTTTTTAGATTACTTTTCTTATTATTACTTAATGTCTTGCACAAATATAACGTCATTGGTTACGCAAGATTCTCGAAAAAAGTCACCCGTGTTACCCATTAAGAGGGATCGGGTGCGTTTCCGCTGCCTCCCTTCAAAGAAGTTCATTTAAAACTTTAATATGAGGGGTGAAAGTTTCACAATCTTGTGTTGGAAATGCGGGCTGCTATTTAAACGCGGTCAAATTACCGGTACTTATGTATGAACATATAGACTTCTAAGAGTTCTTTAGTGAAATACCTTACCTTTAGAAAACTCACTTCATGTAAGCTTTTCAGTACGTTTTATTTTGGTCGTTATTTTCACTTATGTAAGATCGTCAGTACCATCATGTTAGGCACTACAGCCACGGCTGGCTCTTAGCTTGAAGTAGCAAATGTCTACTAATTGGGCAGTAACTGTGCACAAATCCAAAGGACACACTTTGGATAAAGTAGTCGTGGACATTGGCATAAGAGTGAGCGGCTGGATGTACTTATACTGCTCTTTTAAGATCAAAACGTCTTCGGATATTATATTTCATCAAGTTTGGATTTTATCCGCTTGGAAAAAAATTAAACTTTTTAGAAGAAGAAAAAAGAAAAATCTGTTTTCTGAATATATCACCGTTTCAATGTAAATTTACTATTCGTATTTTTAACCCCGACAAAAAAGAGGGGTGTATAAGTTGACCCTAATGTCTGTCTAACTGTGTGTCTGTCTGTAGCATTGAAGTTTACGAATGGATAGACCGATTTCGATACGGTTTATTTACCTAAGAACCTAAGCATGTTTTCTTGCTTTGGTTCTTAGCGATATTTGATGGAAATCAGTTCAACGGTTCAAAAGTTATTCGGGGTGAACGTTTGAAAGTCGGAGTTTTTTTAATTTGCCTGGCAAATAAACTTGTGAAATAGTAAAGGCAAGGTCTAAGTTCGCGGCGAACTACTAGTAATATAAATACTAATAAAATCAGCTGATAGTAGAGTTAGCAATCTATTGCATTCTTTTTGGGTCTTGTATGACCAATTTACTCGCACGTTCATCGAAAAGGAGATCAAGTCAAGAATCATATCATATAAGCAGTTATTCAATGCAAATATATGTATGCAAAGTAGATCTGTATGAAGTATAGATTTGTAAGTAAATGCTTATCTTTCCATTTCATAAATCTAACTTTCCAACTAACCTTTTGGTAGATCAAATACCGACTCTTACTTAATATACGAAACTATAAACAACTCATGTAAAGGTTCGTAGTGGTCTTATCGTATCCAATAGGTAAAGTCCGCTCTCGACGGAGTTTTGCTCACCGGAAGTGGCTGTGGGTGGAGGCGCGGGATTTGACCGGAAGTTGCACAACCCGGGTTGATGTGTTAAGCTCAGTACTTCGGCTTAACTGAGTTATTAATTAACGACCACGGGCATCCGGTCAGGAAGCGACCAACTTTTCCGAAACTCGTTTTTTGGGAGGGATTTGTTGTTGTTCTTACTTTTGCCAACTTAATCGTAGGGATTGTAGGAAGAATTTGTTATTTGTTTATTGACAACTTCAATATATTTATTCGTTATAGGTACATGTATAGGACATTGCATAATATTGTAAAAACTGTTGTTGTGGTGTCATTATTTTTAGAGCGGTATATTGGATTCTATTATGAAAAGCATGCATAAACGTTTCGGTGCAAGAATTGATACATGTATTAAGATAATGTATAAAATTTGTTTCTCTGATGAAAAATGCTGATAACATATTGTGTTCTTTTTCATTGAAAATTCTTTACACGTGCTTAGCTAGTAATGTATAGATTATAACAGAATACACAGCAGTGTATACTTCACACATCCAGCTAATCTTCCCCAGGGAAAACCGTCTAACGAATATGAATGCAAAATTTTTAGAGAAAAGGCAGCCTCGCCCTGAGCTGATACTTCAGTATTGTTATATGAGACCTCTGACAACGCTGTAAAAGTGGCAACCTATTGGATGGAATAAATATGATTTTATTTTGAACTTTCGACACGAGAAGAAGAAGGAGTAATATAATTAAGTACCGAAAAATACAAACAGACACTATAAAAGAGCATTCGTATTCCCACAGTTCACAAATAAATAATGGTAGGTATTTCAATAAAATGGATTCTTGCCATAAAGGATATCTGGGCCCATGAAAGGCTCGTAAAAAAGATGTATTCGGATACAGACCTGTTAAACATGCATACACTCGTAGTTCACGATTGTGTTTGCTTTATAGAATGGCTGTTTGCTTTTCATCAACGCCAAATTATTGTTCGCTTCAATTGCGCGAATTCACAAAACGATCAAAGTAAACAAAAGATTCGCTTTCGCTTCGCTTGGATCAGAATCTGAAAAGAAATCAAAAAAAATTGTCTCAGTTATTAGTAAAATGTCAGATATATTTTTATTAGGTTAGCGAATTTAGTTTTGTATTTTCCAATAATGAAATATAATATATATGCTTAATATCAAGAGAATAGATAGAGTCCGCAATACTCCCTGCGATCCATCACCAAAGTCACAGACGTGAATGTCACCGCCGCTAATTTTAAGTGGGACTGGGTTGGTCACGTCAGCCGTTTGCAGACCGAACTCTAACTTTGTGGACCCCAACGGACGGACGTCGGCGTCCTGGAAAACCTAGGCGCTGATGGCGTGACAACCTAAATGCCTACTCAAAGGACTGGCAGACAAAAGCGCAAGATAAACAGCGAACCGACAGGGAGGCCTTTGCCCAACAATGGGATCTAGCGGGCTCTAAATAATAATAATACACCAATAGAACACTTGGTTCAGTTTCTTGGGAATACAATATTATATGTTTTATTTTTACTTATTTAGTAAGGTACATCAAAACATCGATAGATTAGCTATTCGTATCAAATATTTTCGTAAATATAACTTCCCTAAATATTGTAGCCAAGTGAGGCAACAAACCTTCCTAACATTTTTTCTCTAAAATCATTAAAATGGCGTTCACAAGTCGCTCTTTCTGAAGTCATTAAAACTTTTTTAAATTCCGTTCGAAATTCAAATAGACATGTTATTGAGGATCAGCTGTTGGAAGATCCATGTGTGAGCGGGGTCGTTGGCATTTAGGGAGGCATATGCGGAGTCACCTGCCATACAATCCCCCTGTACGTACCCTCCCCGAGGTAGAAATATTAAATGTTACTTGTACGGTAAGTTATGTGGGATCGTCCGTTCACTATTTTTGGAACGAAAATGTCAGAATGAATTGAATATCATTAAAATTTTGCTAAGTTAAAATTGCGATTGAGTGGATTCCAGATAAAAATAGGAAACATGGCAGGCATAACATGAGACGTTGGTGTGAATGTGAAGTCATCAAGCTTTTTGAATTAACAAAAGGAGAATTATGGGAGATCTTTTCGCGACAGTAGGACGTTTTCAGTTAAAAATTGCACAATTAGATAAATAAATATATATACGGCCAAATCACACAGATTGAGCTAGCCCCAGAGTAAGTTCAAGGCTTGGGTTATGGGATACTAACTTAACGATACTATATTTTATAACGAATACATTTGAAGATAAACTACCAAGAACCAGGTCAATTTAAAAAAAAAAACATTTACATCTTGACCTGACCGGGGATCGAACCCGGGACCTCCGGTGTGCTTGCCTGGCATGATGATAATAAGGCGCGTGGAGGTCTTCGAAAAAAAATGTCACAAGTACGAGTAGGGTACTCGCGTCACGCTTCAAATGATGGCAATATTACGTCTTTAAGGCTCTACCCTATAGCTCTGCGATATAGGTAATCATTATACTGCTCTTATCATTGCGATATGTAAATACATTAGGCATCAGAACATAGGCAAGCTTTTATTTTAATTTCAATGCCCTTATTGCTAGAACGTCTTCCAGGCTTATATTAGTGATCGATTGACTCGCCAATATTAAAGTGGCCATCCCATTTTTTTTTGTAATTTACACAAAATACGAAATCTTATGTTCTAAATATAAACATGACACTTTAATAAAACTTTGTGCAGCAAAAATTTCGGGTACATAATAGCAACAACGCGGTTTTGTAAATCAATATTTCACTGCTGTGAGGGAGAAGCTTAATAGTGTAGTAATGAGTCGCCGCGTCATAACTTTAACCTCGTGAGAGACATTAAAAAGTATATCTTTGCCTGACACATCATTAGCATATGCAAAACTATTATCAGTAACAATCGTATATGACAATAAGTTTCACTTTCAAAATAAAGTAGTTCTCTATGTCCGCCTTGAGCCGCCGTCATTTCAAAATAAACAATGTAATGGACGTATTCAAATGTTTGCAAATGAATGGTCTATGAATAATTTATTTTTGTCACGCTATTTCGTTTAGCATTTGGCTGTGGTTGGTGGGAACTAGATCAAAGTGCATAAGGACATTCGCGCATTGAGTGAAAATAGGTCTCTCTCAATGGATTGTGGTGGGCGTTATTTTGCAAATGTTGCAATAGCCACAGCAAGTGAGGATTTTGGGTTGTGGCTGTGAGTAAAAATCCACGAAGGAAAGTTTATAGCACGTACGTAAAATTTTAAATAGTGATAACAGCAAATAAGTTGATTTGCTTTATGAAAAGTGTTAATTTTGTGCAGATTATTGTTTATTTCAATTAAAGTGATAGCAGGCAATATATATTTTATTGGAAAAAGAAATCGTTACGATAAAATATCTAGCGTCAAAAAAATTACAAATCTTGAAATCTTCTGAAGCTCGTAAAAGGCCTCGTTTTTTTTGCGTTCATGCTTCAATACTACTATTGCTTTCGTACCATTTACTTTAATTTGTTTTTTAAATACTAACTATAATCTGAATTGAATTTCTCGTAGTCACTTTACAAAACTTTCGTTTTAGTTATGAAATATAAAGCACTATGTGCCATGACATGTGTTTCCATTCCATTCCAGTCAATATTAACCTAATATGCTCGTATGGACCCACCTACAAGATATGACTTGTTATATCAAACCAATAACGGAACAGGAATCCGACGCATACATTCTCGAATTGTGGGTGTTCGAATGAAAATTATAAGCGGGCCGGGGATGCCTTCACGTTGTGTCCCTCGTCGGTCCCGGAGACGGGAGAGAAAGATGGCTTGTCACGCTGTCACTGAACTGTTGTATGAACTATTTACTACTACAACCCAGAACCAACTTTTTCAAATAAGTATCTGGAGATGCAAAAGCCAGAATGCACAACTCTGACTCCGCATGATAGCTACAAGTTTATTTGAAAGGCAAATTAAAAACACCTCGACTTTCAAGAATGCCATCTAATGATGTATTTTTTATTTGCTAGGCAAATTAAAAAAACCTCGACTTTCAAGCGTTAATTCCAAAAAATGGCTGAACCGATTTTCATCAAACATAGGTGAGAACCACAGCAAAGGAACTTGCTTTGAAGTAAAAAAACCGAATCGAAATCGGTCCATCCGTTCGAGAGCTATGACACAGACAGACACAGACAGACACACTGACAGACACACTGACAGACACACTGACAGACACATAGATAGATAGACAGACTGACAAATAGACAGATTGACAGATAGACAGACTGACAGATAGACAGACTGACAGATAGACAGACTGACAGATAGACAGACTGACAGATAGACAGACTGATAGATAGACAGACTGACAGATAGACAGACTGATAGAGAGACAGACTGACAGACATAAGCGTCAAACTTATGACACCCCGCTTTTTTGTCGGGCATTTGCATTTCTTTCCCGACTACCAAGTGGAAAGGTAATGATTTTGGCAGTCTATGTATGTATTATTAATGTATTATTCTATGTATGTACATTATGAGCGCGCGCGCGCGGGATCGAACAATGTATGTAAACAACGTCTCTATGTTTATAATTCAAAGTAAATGGAAAAAGTGAAGTTCTATATATAGCCCAAAGTTATAATAAAATAAAATAAAAGTATGCGGGTATGTATGTCTGTTCCACCGCTTGTCCAATTTTCACAAATGATATGCCAATCGATTCGTCATTATTGTCGGGGTGACACAGACTACAATTTTTATGCAAAAAATATATTGTTGAAAATATATCTTGCATAACGAATGTTGTATACAAAAAAGTGAGTGTCAACTTTTTTTATTGTTACTACCTCAAATTGAAGGTCCTTATCAGCACATTTCAAAAATATATACATTGTTAGCTGTATATGGCCCCCGTAGTAGGGTATTCGTTTTTTAAACGTATATCTTGTTTGAATGATAATTACATTTAAAATATGCTTTTCATTATTTAAGAAACAGGTGAAGGCACACCTTCTTCAAAAACTGTCAGATAGATCATAGTGTATTTATGTAATATATATGTATGTATTTTTTATCATGGTATATACTTAAAAGTGTATATTTCTCTGTATGTAGTTTATTGTTTTGACATATAGTTTTTTTTTCGCCATTTACCTATTCAAGTTTTGCACTGCCCCTGTCATTCTCTACATCACCCGTATGGTTGACTGGTAGATAAGGCCTTACCCCCAAATTCATAAAAAATTACAAACAATTGCTAAACCTATTTTAGTCAAAATATGTTTTGTCTCGTTCTTTCAATGTCAAATATTGAGAAGAGGAAAAGGGACAAAACATGTTTTAGCTAAAATAACTTTAGCAAACGGTTGTATTTTTTTATGAATATGAGGGTTAGGCTTTAAGTCCGCCATTACACTTGTATTTGTGTATGAAGTTAAATAAATAATGGGTAAGATAATTATCACTATTATTACTTGAGTACATAGATGATATAGACAATTTTTTTCGTTAATGCCGCCTTATTAAATATGCAGTATACCGCAACTTAAACTACATTTTTAATTATGTCTGCAAATACAATAATTTAAATAATTTGCACCATTTACATAATAAAGTAGAGTGTTACGAAGTAGTCGAAGGTCGACATGTATTTGCTAGCGATGCAAATTCTCGGAATATTACGAACAATGAATGGTCATACTGACTTCGAAGAACATGATTTAGTAGAGATATTAGTCTAACATCAAAGCTATACAACAACGCTGTTCACGTATCGTTGAGTTTATCACTCACTTCTGTAGTAACCAATAGATAGTTAAAATATTGACGACATTTGTAAAATTGTATAGAACATCTTCTGATCTTATAAATAAATTCGGACAGAAAATAAATATAAAGTAAACATATTTTTATGGGAAGTTACCTAGATGCTTTAACTACACGAGTATGAATTACATGGTATAGGTAACATGAATCTTAATTACTTTTCCAAAGTACATACGAATACCTATATTATTTCCTTTTATTATGTAAAAGGCAGTTCAATTAATAACTTTGATCAAATTGTTTACGATAAAATTGTTTGTTTATAATAGTCGCTGGCGATACCTATACGAATAAATTTGAGAAAAGATACAACGACATCATCATATATCACAGAATAGTAATAGACTATACAATGTCCTTTTTAATTAAGTACAAATATTTTAAGGGGTTATTCAGTCCATCATTTTGAACAACTTTGCCCAATAAATGTATATCGAAATACGAAAAAAAATATTTAGGTTCTCATACAGATCGAAGTAGTCACGTGATATCGTTACTATGAAAAATGCAAAAAAAAAATTTCGTATTTCGATATATATTTATTGGGAAAAGTTGTTCAAAATGATGGACTGAATCACCTCTTAAAATATTTGTACTTAATTAAAAAGGACATTGTATAGCCAAATAGAACATCGATAAGAATAGAATATTCCTTACCAAATAAACAGAATAAAAATTAATAATACATTAAACTCATGGTAAGTAATAAAAATAAAAAAATCCTTTGGTACAACTGAGGAATAAAGATGTTCAGTGAAGACATCACGGGACCTTTTAACCTCGACTCTGAGCGAAGAGCCACGAGTTCATCCATTGTCTTGACTAGATAATATTACAGCATCTTTCTTATATAATATAATTTTATGTAATTTAATAACGATATAGTGTGTTTTTCTAAAATAAATGCTCTTGCCCTAGCTAGAACTCAAGTGTATATCCGTAATTGAAGTTTAACATTAATAAATTTATTAAATACTGGCTGTGTCCGTGGGCTTCGCTCCCCATGGGAATTTCGGGATAAAATCTCTGGGTTTCAATCTATATTCATACCAAATATCATCTAAATAGGTTCAGTGGTTGAAGCGTAAGGTGGTAACAAACAAATATATAAACTCATTTTTGCTTTTACAAGGGTGCCCCTTGTCTCACAGACTGAAATTTCATAGAATTTCGATTCGCAGAAAATTTTTAATAGAATATTTAAGTCTTATATTTTTATTTCAAATATTTATTGTTTTAAAGACTATTTACTTCAATGAAACACAATTTATAGAAACACAGTTTAATGAATTTTAGAATCTCATATTTTTTTATTTAACAAATTAATCAAACAGTAGAATATTTCTTGAAAGAATATTGTTTGTTCGGTATAATCTTTCATGGAATTTTATTTTACTGAAAATTTAAATATATACGTTATATTATTTATGATTTTACTGTCGTCATCTTCCAGGCTTTCCATATATTTTTGGAAATAAATAGGTATTTCTGATTGTTCTAAGTAATTAAGTGCTATAAGACATTTAATTTCAAGATTGAACTTTGAATCCTTCGCATATTTCTTGGCAAGTTTGTTTGCTTGAATTCTTCTGTAAAAAAAAAATTTAAGGAAGTATTAAGTGAAAACATTGTTTAATCAAATTAAATACCATTTAATAAGTTAGAATACATTATAAATCGCTACCACAATATAGGTTAGGGCAAACTTATAGGTTAGGTTAGGTTAGAACTGCTACCAACACACGCACAAGCCGAGCGAGCGAAGCGAGCGTGCCGCGGCAGCGGCCGGCGAGTGCTGGGTAAGTTTTATCCATTTTACTAGAATAGGGCAAACTTATATATATTATAATATATGGTTATAAATATTATATTAACTGAACTTATTAAAAATAATAATATTTAATTTGATATTCTGATATTAGAAACATCGCAAAAGTAAATGTTATTTATCATACAATTCTATCATTTCTAATTATTCATAACAAACATTCTAATTATTGATTTTCTGTGCAACGAAAATCTATTATTAAAAATTCTTTATACTGAGTAATCTACATATTGATTATTCTATGACATGATAATCTTATAAAATTTTTCTATATAACGACAATCTGTTAAACTTTTGTCTGTATAAGAAATTACACCCGCTTTTATAATATTAGTTAGAAAGGATTAGGATAGGATAGGATTAGGATTGGTTGGACTGAGTGTATCTAAATAGAACCAAAGTGAATTAATAAAACTACTACTACTCTTCTGTAATCTCTGTTTACTCAGATAGAAAGTAAATAACTATTTGTATTATCGACCTTAGATAAAGTAGGCTAACCTATGCTTTGTTGTATTCCGTCATTGTTTATGTTTGAAATTAGCTACTCCCAATCCTTAAACTGAGAATCTCTAAAAATTGGTCAAACTGCCTCTGGCCCTACATGATAACAAGAACACAAGAAACGGACTCATTGGGGCAGGCAAATAAGGACTGTAGTAATACTTCACAATACGCTGAATTTAGATCTTAGGACGCATGGAAGGATTTAATCTATACTATAATAAAAGAGTAAAAAAAATGTGTCTGTACATTGAAAATTTTTCAAAAAAAAATATTTGTGGCGATGGAGATATAGTAATAGAGTAAGAAAATAAAAAAAAAATGTCTGTCTGTTTGTCTGTTTGTCTGTTTGTACACGCTAATCTCCGGAAATACTAGACGGATTCGAATGAAACTTTTTTTGTTATATAGCTGTGAAGCCTGGGCAACATATAGGCTATAATTGATTTTGGAAAATGGAACACATGATGCAGAACTATAATGGTCCAGCTAAACTATAAAAAATATTAAAATGCCGCCTTAGCAAAAGTTGTTAAGTCTGATGAGAACTTTTTGTTGAGTTATAATACAACTGGCCAAGCGCGAGTCGGACGCGCGCGAAGGGTTCCGTACCATAATCTATGAAAAATCACGTTTGTAGTATGGGAGCCCCCCATAAATACTTATTTTATTCGATTTTTAGGGTTCCTTACCCAAATGGGTAGAAACGGGACCCTATTACTTAGACCGTCCGACTGTTAGTCTGTCTGTCTGTCTGTCACCAGGCTGTATCTCATGAACCATTATAGCTAGACAGTTGAAATTTTTATAGATGATGTTTTTTTGTTGTCGTTGAACAAAAACATACTAAATCTATACTACAAATAAAAGAGTAAAAAAATGTGACTGAACATTGAAAATTTTTCCAAAAAAAAGTTGTTTCGTCCGAAGAAGAACTTATAAGTTCAGAATTTGCGGACCTTCAGAGCATAACACACCAGAAAAATTCTTGGATATGTGAACGCGCCATATTGACACCAAAAAATTAAAAATCAATTATTATAGAACTTATGACGCAAATTATATTTCTTGGATAGTGTTGTTGACGACACCACCAATTATCCAGTTGAGTTTCTTAATTCACTTGCAGCAAATGGACTCTCGGCTCACAAAATAAGTCTTAATGTCGGAGGGCCAATAATGCGAATGCGCAATTTGACTCCGCCGAAACTGTGTAACGGAACCCAACTTAGTGTCTCAGCACTGTATGCCGAAGTTCAGCGGCTGAATTTCAGCCAATGCATGCCTGCAATGTTATTTGCATTACTAGCAACACATAATGCCGAACTTCCGATGCTTTTGCCTGAATCGGACCCGTACTCGTACCCGTACCCGTACCCGTACCCGTACCCGTACCCGTACCCGTACCCGTACCCGTACCCGTACCCGTACCCGTACCCGTACCCGTACCCGTACCCGTACCCGTACCCGTACCCGTACCCGTACCCGTACCCGTACCCGTACCCGTACCCGTACCCGTACCCGTACCCGTACCCGTACCCGTACCCGTACCCGTACCCGTACCCGTACCCGTACCTGTATCCGTACCCGTACCTGTACCCGTACTCCCTCTTCCGCTCCCGCCGCCGCTCCCGCCGCTGCCGCCGCTGCCGCCGCTCCCGCCGCCGCCGCCGCCGCCGCCGCCGCTCCCACCGCCGCCGCCGCCGCCGCTCCCGCCGCCGCCACCGCCGCCGCCACTGCCGCCGCTGCTCCCGCTCTCGCCGCCGCCGCTACCGCCGCTGCCACTGCCGCCGCCACTGTCGCCGCCGCTTCCGCCGCCACCGCCGCTGCCGCCGCCACTGCCGTTTCTGCTCCCACTCCCGCTTCCGCTCCCGTTCCCTCTTCCACGTACCCGTTCCCGTACCCGTTCCGCTCTCGCTCCCACTCCTGCTCCCGCTCCCGCTCCCGCTCCCACTCCCGCTCCCGCCGTCGCTCCCGTCGCTGCCGCCGCCGACGCCGCCGCTGCTGCTACCGCCGCTCCCGCCGCCGCCGCTGCCACCGCTCCCGCCGCCGCCGCCGTCACTGCCGCCGCCACTGCCGCCGCCGCTCCCGCTCTCGCCGCCGCCGCCACCGCCGCTGCCGCCGCCGCCGCCACTGCCGCCGCCGCTTCCACCGCCGCCGACGCCTCCGCCGCCGCCGCCGCCGCCTCCGACGCCTCCGCCGCCGCCACCGCCGCCGCCGCCGACGCCTCCGCCGCCGCTGCCACTTCCGCTGCCACTTCCGCTCCCGCTCCCGCTCCCACTTCCGCTTCCGTTCCCTTTTCCACTTCCGTTCCCTCTTCCGCTCCCGTGTCCGTTCGCCGCAGACGCGCCAAAGACGGAAGATTAAATTCTCATATCGACACATCACTACAGTCCGGCGTTTCCACCAAACTTCAGCGGCTGAACTTCAGCTTATTTAGTGTGTCATCCCCACCGAACTTTAGACACTGAACTTTAGCCGCTAAACTTCGGCATAGTCTTTTCCTTTTGAAAATACACAGTGTTTACTTGCTTTCCTATGAAAATAAGTCACAGTTTTAGAGGCTTAAAGCTGCTGATGTCGATCTAAGGACTGCTTTTTCGCATGGCCAACTTAATGTGGCTTTCTCCAGGGTTAGTAACACTTCAGCTCTTTTCATATTGGCTCCCGAAGGAAAGAATTAAAATAATATTTACTTTTAACTCCTAACACTGTTACAAGTACTTTCTTATCTCTCTCTATCTTTCTCTCTCATTAGTTGTTATTTATATTAATACGCCGGAGTCATAAAGTCCACGCGAATGAAGTCACGGGCATCAGCTAGTTAATAAATAAATAGATTGAGCTAGCCCCAAGGTAAGTTTGAAACTTGTGTTATGGATGCTACCTCGACGATAATGACATGACGGTCATAGAGGAATTCGAATTTTGCCTGGTGATAGGCTGGTGAACCGTATGGGAAAAAAGTCCCCCCTACAATAATGTGACTATAACTTTACTTTACCTTGTTCTGTAATTTATGTCATATTTGATGTTTTATGGAAGCCAATCGCGGCTGATTTTTGCATCACCACCCAAACTGATGCGGCCCGCCCAAATTTACTCGCTTCAATATAACGCTGCAGAACTCGGCGCGTGCTCGTGTTTGTTTGTTAGCCTATGTTTGTTTTACTAAAAATTTATAGCGTTCGTAGACTCGCCTCACAGACTCCTTTGGCTTTGAACGGCTGTTTGCAGTGCATGTACTCTTTACTCTGTTCCATCTGGCTGCTTACATTACACAAACTGAACCGAAATAATTAATACATATCTTATCCCTATCGCGACTGTTGTATGCAGTTGTAAATTCCGAAATTTAGTTTGGTTTGTAGTTTCCTATAGTTTCCACTTAAGAGAGGAATTTATGTAAGATATAATAGTGTAATAAAACCCAAGTTATGTCAATATTTAAATATATTTTGCTTATCAACCACAACTCCCTTGCACTAGAAACTAGCTCCCATAATCTTGGAGACAAAACAAACATATGAAGACGTAGACTTATGTTATTTAACACAGTCATCCGTCCGAGTCGATCACATTATTAATACATATTTATTCCTATTTACTTTTATCGATATAATGAGATTTTATCCGATACAATTCCAAAAGTTATGTCCTCCATCCCCAAACTTATTTTTCTTCCCTCCCTTCGATGACAGATCTCCAAAGTCAAAGCCAATCTCGACTCAACTCCTGTCAAAAGTGTTACCACTCAGAATAAATATTTTAATACTATATGTTTTAAGGATTTGTTCAAAAATTAGAAATTAAGTAATTATTATTTTTGCAAGACTATGCGAAACCTAAAAATAGATTAGTCAGAAACTAAATGATGATCAAAATCATAGAAATAGTCCCAAACTTGCACACTTTTATCATCATCACAAACTAAATTTCATGGTCCTTTAGGTAGTTATGTAAGAAGACGGCAATACAAACCTTTTATTCCAACCATCTGATTTTGAACATATATTTCTGTTATGCGATTAACCCCAAATTATAAGGTATACAGTTATAAACTGTGGTAAGTTGCGGTTCACCATAAAGATTCCAATTTTTGTATTGTAATCCGTAAAAACATGGCCCCTATAGAATCAAAGTCCACTAAAAATTAAAGGAATCATGTAAATCACTACTTGTATCATCCAATATATCACGTGATAGATTCGGAATAGACAAACATAAATTAAAACAAGTCTTCAGATTGCTGTTGAACTCTTGTATAGTCGACCATACTGTAGTGTTCAAGGTACAGTTTAAAGACAGACTCTGTTACAAAGTAATAGCGTTTGTTAAAAAATGTAATCGTTACGATTGATTGGTGGACAACCGTTCAAGTTTTTTTGTGATTCTCATTCACACAAACAAATACATTAACCCAGATAGCGACGAATAGCTCTCAAAGAGAGGTTAATTGCCCACCGATTAGATGAGAGACAATCAATTTGCGGCGCCAATGATAGAAGTTTATCTACGATTTTATGAGTATTGCATATCACACAAGTGATCGTTTCTATCAGTTTTATAATTTTCATTCATCATCGTCAAACCCGTAACAATGGCTTGAATACACGGCTGTAATATTTATAGAGAAAAGTTGTTATAAAAATTTCCGGTCAATATAAAGAGGAAAATGTTTTCGAGTACCTACGCATATTACTTGACATGAAGAGAAGAAAGAAAGAAAAAGATAATGTTATATTTTTGTTATAATAATTATTATACTGATTACTTTACTCTTTTCGTTTACCTATTATTTATATACCTACATAAGTTCATATTTTCTACCCATTCGTTACTTAATATATTTTAACCGACTTTAAAAAGGAAGACTATGTTTTTCAATTCGACTGTATATTTTTTTTGTTTTTATGTGTGTTTGCGGATAACTCCGTTGTTTATGAACCGATTTTGATGTTGGAAAGGAGGTATCACAAGGGTGGTCCCATAGAAATTTTGTCAAAATCGGTCGTGTAGTTTGGGGTGAATTCGGTTTTTAGTTTTGAAAAATAATATACCAAAACTTTACAAAACGTTTTTGCAAAATCATTCCACTGCAGAAATTAATAATTTTCTGCATTTAATCACTCAATTGTATTCATTTATTAGTTACAACTAAGTATTATTTTTCACGCAAAAGTTTTCTCAAAAAATATGATAATTAATTATACATTATTTATTACCTGTCTTGTTAAGATTGTCAATCAATCAACTTCAGAAATAATAATCACACTGATCACTTATTCCTTTGAAGCTGACGTAAACACAGCACCTATAAATCGTTTCGTCTTAAGTTAATAGTTGCCACAAAACCAAGACAAATAAATGAACCCAGCAAACTATAAATCTAGTTTACATTGGTTGAATGACTGCTAGTTGACTCGATACTAAACTGAAATACAAAAGGTGCTATTTGTTGACTCACTCTTTTGTAAGAATGGTTATTAGACACAAGCAAAAAGTCTCATATATACAGGGTGGCCAAAAAGTCGTGGATCAAACGAAACAGGGAGATAAAGGAGGTAATTTCAAGCAAGTTTTTTTAATACAAGGTCACTTTTCCGTAATACATTTTTTTTCAAATAAGTGCTCTTAAAGTGAGAAGTAATTTTTTTTAACGCTTTAAAATTTACGGAAAAAAAATCATTGCTCGTTAAGTTTGATACCAAGAGCTGCAATACAATTTTTGTAGTATTGATACATTATCGACTCATAATACAACACCTTTTGTTTTATTGTTTTTAATCAATTTAATTTTTTACTGATTAAATTGTAAAAAAACTCGGTAGTTTCATTGAAAAAACTAAAATAATTCATATCTTTTCGTGCAATGAAGTTATGGCCATGCTGGGGAAAGATTAAGAGAATTAAATATCGAGGTTAATTTTGACAGAAGTCGCGTTATATAGAAGTAAGTCAAATAGTCAAATTAAAACGAACGAAAACTATTGATACTACTGTCAAACCACTTGAAATAAGAACTCGCTCAATTACTCGACTAATGTAAACTTTCAACAAACATAAATCGGGCTGATGGCGATTTTTACTGGCCGAACCGACGCCTAATGAAAACGTTAAGTGTTCGACTCCTTTTGATTGTTTTTCTCGCAATTAATGATTGTTGGTATAGCGTCGATACAGCGGATTAAATGTCATTACTATGCTGTTAACGAAACTCAACAATGTTACTTATCGGGTTTTTTCAATAATACGAATACTCCTTAGGCCTACTTTTCTGGACAATTTTACCCTTGCTGTAAAGTTCTAAGTAAAAATAAGCAAGAATAAATATATCATCACCTATTATTGAATATGAATTGAACAGACTGTGAATAGCATCTTTAGTATATCAACAGAACCTTCATATATGGTAAGTACAAAAACGAAAAAGTATAAAATATAAGAATAATAAATAAAAAACATTTGTTTCTGAAAAGCCTGCTAAAAATAAGAAAGACCATGTCTCTTGATGTTTCTTGTTGCCTACGTGTCGTTAAATAAATGGCACTTCACCTCGAATAAAGAGTAATAAAAAATATTATTATAATAATAAATCTTACATAAACATGTCCTCTCACAGGCCTACTGGAAGAGATCTCTTTTTTAAGATAAGTAGTGCCTTTGTCCAACTTTTATTTGATGTATTCTCTGTATAAATTTTCCGTGTACATAAATTGGTAAATAAATAAAATAAAAATTTTGAATAAAAATTTACAAAGAACATAAAAAAAACTAATATAAATTAAAAGGCCCGATAATCTCAATAAGTTAAATGTATAAGCGTGATTTCACAGCGCGAAATAGTATGAAAGCCGTGGATTTAGAGCCGTAAATTATTATGTGAATCCATTACTAGATGAGGGCGGCCACGCATTGCGGCTGCCGGCAGTGGAAGAGCGATGGATGTGCTGCCGTGCAGTTATTGCGCCGCGATGAGCCTTGAACTGTACTCATAAATGAATTGTACATTTTTTTATGTTTCAATCGTGTGTTTATATAGAAAACCGCATTGAAATTTTAATCCACATAAACATCTATGCGAATGCGATAACTAAACTATAGTAATTTACTATTCAAACAATGTTTTGAAATCCCAGCATTAGTCCAATGGCAAAACATATTTGGAGGGACGCCTTAGTGACGAACGGCACTTTGTCGACGGCAGCCGTTGCGTCGACAAAGTGCCGTTCGTATGTATGAACCGCGAATCGTTGCCGTTCGCGTGTAGTATGTTTTTAATTATACTTCCAAGTTTCAACTGAATTTAGGAGCGAGCCTTACAATTTCCGCATATGATGTGTAACATCTTACATCTCACCTTGGTAATAAGCAACCGCGCTCCATTGGTCAAATTTAATAGCGAGCTCTTCCCGTGCTTTCTGTTACATACCTCCGTCGCGTTCACGAAATATTTTCCACAGATTGCTGGAAAGCGATGTTACACATAATTTTTTTTTATCGTTAATTATCAGTTTTTTGGGCTTCTTCTAGGTCATCTTTAATACTAGCGTTAAATTTAGCAAATTGCTATTGAGTGTATTTAATGAAATAACCCAGTTAACTAAAATACTCGTTCATCATTAATGTATTCCGCAGACTGCGCATTGTATCATCATGACGTCAATTTCACTATTGCCTGTTGTCGCAGATTATTATCTAATGTCTGCCTACTGCCCATGTCCGGAAAACGATGACATTATACCGGATATGTTAACGGTAATCCTATGTGGATTATTCCATTTAATTACGCATCACAACATTCGACCACATTTTGGGGTTATTTTACTCGAATTGTATGATCTGTTGCGGATAAAAACTGATCCATATGCGAATGTTGACCAGCATCATATTCGTTATTAACCGTCTTCAAAAAAGGAGGATGTCATCAATTCTTAAAAACTTTCATTTTCACGTACGTTCACCGATTATTCGAAGACGCCTGGAACGATCTGGAAAATTCTTTGAAAAAGCATTACTTGTTAGGTGGTGTCCCATAGAATTTTTATCAAAATCGGTAGTGTAGTGAGAGAGAAGAAAGAGAAGCCGGTTTTTAGTTTTGACTAACTATTAAAATTATTATTAATTTAAAATAAAATCTTAGTTATCTAGATACTAGTAAAAGTGGGTAAATCACAAATATTACATGGACTGAATGAAACAAAATCGTGATAGAATTAAACTTTTGCAGTACAGTATGATCTACAACCATTAACAAAGTCGTAACAGATCATAAGATTCGAGTGAAAATACCCCTTTTGGGTACTAAAACGTATTAACGAAAACCTGTGCCCGAAACACCCCAATTAAGTGCCGTAATCCTCCAGATAAAGAGACATAAAATTAAAGCACGTTATTAAAAAGAGTGGCACTGGCCAAATGGACTCCATAAAGGCAGGTTATGACTGGAGAATATTTTGAAATGGCTGCTTCGTGCTGCAAATTGGTTTACTTGGGACGATAGTTTATCTTCTTGTATACTTTGCGAGCTTAATCTTTGATTCCAAGATGAGATTATGGGATATTGACGCGATTTTTATTGTCTTGTAAAGCATTTCTTCTAAAATATTTCGTTTCTAGCATTTCTTCTAAAGTACATCGTTGATCACACACTTTGATCCTAGTCAAAAATATAGCTGTGTTTTTATCCGTGTAAATATAAACAATCAACATTTTTTTTGGCGTTTTTACACAGACGTAATGAAATGGCATCTTTAACAGCGCGTTGGGGTAGCTGACACATAAATTGCAAACATTTCCGTTTTTACTTGGCTCATGAATAATTTCGTAACAAAAGGGAAGTCACTAATTTTTTAGGTACTTACAAGCGATAGAAAAAAAACGGAGTGCTCCGTTTTATCGTTATCGAGTTAGACTAAACGCAATTTGCAATTTCGTGTCGTTCGACGCACCACATCCTCTGTCGATAAAATATCGCCACCCATCGCTTGTTTGTAATGTTCTACGAGTCCTCATGAACCTTAGTCCTCAGGTCGTAAAGTCTATTTTACAGCTACTGAATTATTTAAACTCCAATAACGTTAGACAGGTTACAGGTTGTCACAACGTCTTTGTCGTATTAAATAATGTGTCTGTTTTAATGTGTTGCTTTTGTGACAAGTAGATTACAAAGTGTAAATTATACGTGAGGTAATTAGCATTTTGCACTGTAAGTAAAATATAAAGTCCTCCTGTACTCATACAACGTTATTAAAGCGGTTTATGCATTTTCGTTATGCCTCCTGCAAACAAACTAAATAATCACGCAAAATAGCTTTTTAGCACTAAGAATCTTTGAGTTAAATAATGGAAGGAGATTAAGGAGAGTAGAAGAAACATTATTTGTCGCCGGAAATCAAATAAAAAAAGGCGTGTTTGCTGGTAATACTTGCTATAATTTATGAAGCTACAATATTGTCACAATTTACCCAATGAATTTAACAGATTTATATTCTGTTACCTCCTCACCTCACCCTCCAATGTATCGCACGCAAGAGGTTTTGACTTTTGATATAAAGTTAAAACAATCTTATGCGTTTTGGGCTGGACAATTTTTTTTTAATACAAAAGCAAAAAGTCTAAACTAAAAATTAATTCCTCCCTAGCAACAACAAAAAAACGTTTTACAACGCAAAATGATCCCGCACGAAAACATAAAGAATTTACGACACCAATCAATATAACATTTATATTTCATCTCATCTCCATTCTGCGATGTTTGTAAACGCCTTAATTCTGCAAAGCGTGCGTCGACAGCTTTACGAGAAGAATTCTTCATAAGCAATGAATACGTAACGTATCTTGCCTCATTCTCATCAATTGTTTCTGTTTGTTTGTGTTTGTGCGCGGCTGCTTGTTTTCATAACAGTGTCTGTCTTTGATGGCGGCGGAGTGTTTGCTTAGCGGTGGATTGCTACGAACTTTGGATAGATGTTGAATTCTCAAATTCCGAAGAATTCATAACAGTTAAAGTTAGATACAATCACGGACAGATACAAGATACAATCTTCTTCTTTTTATTGCCTAGTGGCAGATTTTTGGAGGTGCCTAAAGACATTAGCTTCAGATACAATGTAGTTTCTTTCAGATTAGATACTAGAAGATATTGTTTACGCGATAACGCTACATTTTGTACCATAATTTGTCATGCTGTAATGATGGTTTTAAAATTTTTGTGGTACATCAATAAATATAATTGTTTTATACAGATGTATTACCTATGTTTGTAATTGTACTACGATCTATATATGTACTGCCAACAAAGTAATATTATAAAGATATATTGGTGATTCAGATTTATGTGAAATAGTACCTAAAGGCTTCCCTTAATATAAATAACAGCATTACGTAGGCTCTCTCGCAAACTATCTGCTTACCAAATTGTTAATCCCAGAATGGGTCACATTACCCGCTCGGCTGGGTTTTGGCCCTCGTCCATAACATGCATCTTGCACACTCGTACTCTCCCGTGATCTTCGTATTGTTAATTCATTGTTATTTGTAGTCAGCGAGATTAATTAATGCTACTTTGATATGTAGATACTAGTTACAGATTTGACAGATAGTTATTATTTCATATGATTACTAGTGACACATTTTTTAAACGCTTGCGATATACGACCATAATATGATTTTCGGCACATCCTTTTATCACTGCTTTAAAAGAAACTGCCATGGCACGTAAGATATTTTAACATAGGTCTATAAAGACAATACGGTTAAACTTTGATAAATGAGTTTTATTCTTTATAAGACTGACATTTTTTATTAGGGTTCCTTACCCAAAAGCCAAAAACGGTACCCTATTACTAAGACTTCGCTCTTCTAATTTCCAAAATAACCGATTTAGAGCGGCCCGCATCCAGCGCCATCCAGTGACCTAGGTCGTCAGACCACCTTGTGGGCGGGCGTCCTACGCTTCGACGTTGTCGTCATTCGAGAACCTTTTTTCCCCATCGGCCATCGATTCGTCGCACTGTGTCCCGCCCACTGCCACTTCAACGAGCTAAACTGCTGGGCTATGTCAGTGACTTTTGTTCTTGTACAAATTTCCTCATTTCTGATTCGATCACATAGAGAAACACCGAGCATAGCCATCTCCGCAGCGGCTTAGCTCTTGGGTCTTTAACCATTTGTTCGCTGGGTCGTGAAACTGAGGTATACAGCAGCAGCCATAAAACCTCTCGATTTCCGCTAGGACCCCTTCCTTTGTCGACACCACGCCGCCGTCCTCCGTCTTCAGCTTCATCAATCGGCTTTGACCAACCGACATAGCTCTTGCAAACACTTTGGAGCCTTAATATATTTAGTACTAGCTGTAACCCGCGACTTCGTCCGTGTAGAAGTCGAAAATGGTTATAATAGGATCTTTAATTGGTTTTTTACGTTATAAATTGTGTTATGATATCCCGTTCCCGTTCCCGTTCCCGGGATAAATGCAATAAATGCATTATTATTTTCTTCTTACTATTAAAATAAATTAAAGATTTTATGTGTCTCACTTTAAAAATTACAAACCCCTGTTTCACCCCTTTAGGGATGGAATTTCCAAAAATCCTTTCTTAGCGGACGTCTCCTAGTCACAATCTACCTTCCTGCCAAATTTCATCTTCATTGGCTAAGTAGTTTTTGAGATTTCGTAATGAGTGAGTGAGTGATTTTCGCTTTTATATATATAGATAGATAGATTAAAGGAGCGGATGTCATGTCCCAAGGACTTTTGTGTACGTCTGTCGAGCTTCCGATATGATTCAGCATCTTCGGAGGTCTGCCTTGTTTTCTACGGAGTGGCCTTGATCGTCGCTCTGCCATTAAGTCTAGGTTCTGAGCAAAGTTTTTCTGAGGTTTTTATTTGGGGCGTGACCTAAACAGCTTCGATCCTACCGCTTAGACAGCTTCTAGCAAACCCTTAGTTTATCTCGTCCACTGTAACGCAATCCTGGGGGCTTTCGATCTGGACCTGCGATGGTTGGAGCGTCGACTTCATCAGCCACAACCTTTCGACTTTGAGACCAATATTCACGATGCCTCTTAATATTCGGTGATTGCTCCCGATTTTGATCCGATTGGTCACTGAGACATCGTTGAATATTCGTCTCTTCGTCGTTAGGATGAAATCGATTTTGTTCTTTAAAGGAGGCTGGTTCTTCTTTGCTGGACCTATCCAGGTCTACTTTCTTTGCGGCAGCTTCTTGAAGAAGAGTTAATCGCAAAGAGTCGCTCTTGCTTCAAAAAATCAGCCAGCCTACTACTACTGTTACTTCGCACTCCATATCCGAAATTTCTTAGCCTAAACTCTCCATCGCCTCGCTTGCCCAGTTTTGCGTCGAAATTCTCCATAGTAACCGCAAAATAGGTTTCAGAAGTATGTATGGTACTGATGTCCTCAAACACTTATCCACCTTTTCATCGAAGTGATCCTCAGTTGGCAAATATACCTGTATAACCTTCAGCAAGTGTCTTTTAGAAAATTCGGAGTATTAGGTATACATATTACCCTGCTTGAAACACTCTCGATAGTTGTGACGTTGTTAATGAGGGACTTGTGGACGAGAAACCTGACACCATGCTGGGACTTACTTTTTGTCTCCTTCCCGGTGATAGAGTAGGTTACCAAAATCTAGGGTTGTCGTGCCCTCACCTTCTCTTCGGACTTCAGACAACCCCACAATTTCCCACCGTAACCTACTCGTTTCTTCTTCCATCTCAGCTAGCCTCTCGTTAGTCCTCAATTTGCCGACCAGGGCTTTCTGTGTTACCTGGGCCAGTCGTTGACGGGAGTGTTACCCGGATCTCTGTTGGAGATTCTTAGCACCCCCTACCCCAATGTTACCATGACCGCTACCTGAGCCGGGCATAGCGGGGCTGCAGAGGACTGAGGGCATGGTTTTTTGTACTTCACCATTTTAAGGTAATTGACCTTAAAACGCTACGCTGGTCATTGCGTGTTAGCGAGTCCACGCTTTTAAAGGGGATTTAGTCCCTTATGGCTTTTGGTAGCCGCTTTGGATCGGGTTATTGCCGCCCGATATTCGGCATATAAGTTTTACGGCTGGGTAGGTCACCTCCAGCCAAACCTTCTTCTTTCTCATCCGGGCTTGGGACCGGCAACGGGGGGTTCAACTAGAATTAATTTAAACTTATACGAAATATTTCTAAAAATTAAATTACAGAGGAAGTTCTTAATGCCTATTGCACGTGAACGGTAGTTGATGAACTTGTTAGATTTGTTCATTTACGCTTTCTATTCTGTCCCACACAATTTGTACTTGTCAGTGTATAAAACTCAAATACCTATGCTTTTTAAACGGTTTTATTTAGCTCATTAATAGATACGGTTCATGTTCTCAAATAAAGTAATTGAAATTCGTATGTTGTCTTTCTTGATCCATAAAAAAGTTACAACGTGCTTTAATTGATTTTTTTTTTGAGGAATATGTTTGTCAGATCGTTGGCATCGTGACGAAAAAGAGGATAAGTAACCGATTTGTCTCGGATGGCAACGTAGAGTACGCCGCGTTATGATTGGCCGAGCAGCGGTCGTTGACTTGGCAGGAAGCATTATCATTGGTTGGCTGAACACATGACAGCTCGGCTCGTGACGCGTGCGCAAGTGATAAGTATGCGAGTTAAATATTTTATAAACTAACTGAAATAGATACTTCTCTTGAAGAGAAGTTGAATGGTTATCCATATTAATCAACAAGTTCATATAAAAATATTTTTTAGACACTTTCTTAAATATTTTATTTTCTTTCTAGGCTAATATTGTAGCTCATTTTTCTGTGAAAAACTTAGATTTTTTTCAAACAGAAATAGTGGGACCAATCGTCCTGGCGCCGCGGGAAAAATAACGGGACAAGGCTTTGCAAAAGAGAGTAATAGCGGGCAAAAATGATGCTAGCTCCATAGTGGCGCGCGGCGAGCGGTAGGTTCCTATATCTAGGTCTGAGTTTTGACCACCTCACAATACCAATAAACATTCCCTTTATTAAATATTTCACGTTCACCTGCAACCTAGAATTGACAACATGTGTGTGTGTAATAGATAAAAAAACCAGCACATAGGAGATTTGGTATGCATGAATATAGCATAATATCAATTTGCTTTGAACTCTAGTCACCTTGCCTCGCATTGGACGGGAAAAATAGCACTTCACGCCGTCCCAATAGTGTAAACGTTTGCATACGTAAATCCCTAAAAGATAAGTTTTTGTGTTATTCGTGCTGGAGTGCACTTTTACGGTATTTCCGCCGCCTGAGGTGGAATCCATCAAAGGATTAAGGGGGTGTCGTGGGATTGAGATCGGTTTTTCCTAGATGTGGAATAAATTATCCGCCACTTAAGCGACAGCTCTCGATTTCAGATGGTTAACGATTTCCAAACGATCCGAGAACGATAGCCATTCTTCACACCATTTACTCTCGTTTCTAGTTTTCCGTTCGATTTGCAGTCTGATATTTTATTTCCTAATGTCAATATCTCAAACTCAAGGGTTCCGTTTAGTAATGGTTTCAGATAACTATGGCTATTTCAGAACTAAGGATAAAAATTAGTTTTTGAATGTATAAATGAACATAAAACTAAAAGTTACTGTTGCTTCAGATATCGTGGGTCACTATGATTAGTATTCGACTCTAAATCGGTAGCAATCGGTCACTCTTATTTTTACCGACACTAATTTAAAAATACCAAATTTAATAAATATCTATTCGGCACTGTACTCGCAATACGTCATAGTGCAACACACCAAGCTAAAATGAAATATAATACATATATCTTTGTCTATTTTAAAATGCTTGAGAAAGATTTTACCCACAAGGAACAGAAGCAGTCTACATTTTAGGTTCCTTTCATAGAGGTACAGCTAGAGATTCAAACCACGAAGAGAAACGCATAGCAAGCAGTTCAGTACGTTTCAATCAGCACGATTGTGGCCGCCGCTGCAAGCCGACAGATTATAGAATGCATGACGCGGCAACATTACCAGCCGTCACTTCATACCGATGGAAATTGGACATGCTGTAATGCCGTCCGTTTTTAGGTACAAGTACCTACTCTATTTGATTTTATTCAAATTAGAAATAAATTACTTAAGTGATTCGTCGATTGTAACAACAATACGATAAAATTGATGAAATCTTTCAAAATTTTTATTAGTACGGGCTTGATGTTGATTTACAACACAATCCGGACCTTCCTTTGTAAAATTATTTGAATTTATTTTATTTATCAAAACCCTTTCAATCATTATCTTCTATTCCTTGCAAAATTTTCCTATTTCATGAAAGGAGATTAAATTTTAAAAGGTTGTTACCATATCCCGCGATTCTAATTGTAGTCTTTAGGGATCAGAAAATCTCATTTTAGTGTGTTTGTTTAGTTCCAACTCCTTTGTTATTAATTGATGACTCGATTACTGAGGCTATTCTGCTAGTTTTATTAGTAGGTACAAATTTAGTACTATGGAAACGGTATAACATTCCATGATAATCAATAACTTTCACTAGGAACAAATTGAAAAACTAAAATTTTTTCTTTAAATATTATAATAACTAGTTTTGCTTGTTTTTCAGCACAAACAATATTTTGTACGATAAATCAAAGTATTGCATTTAATTTTTTATCTGTAGAGGATCGAAGATTATTTTGCATTTATTTAAACTTCATTGAACAATTTAAAAAAGAAATTACAAGAAGCGGAGCTAATGCCGTATAGCATTCTCTCCCATAGGCATTAGGCCTTTCTGTAATAAGTAACTTTATATCTAAATCATCAACATTTTCAATAATAGATCACAGCTCAAAGATTTCCAAAATGACCGATTAGAAAGGGTCTGCATCCAATCACCTAGCAGGTGGTTGTCCTACGCTGCACTTCCGTAAAATACCTATATGTAGGCATCAAACAAAAGTACGTTGTGTTGTACCCAGACTGTCAATCCTATCTGAGCTATTACCAAAACAAAGCGTGCCAGCGCAGGAAGGCAGGAATTATTGATTAGTGTAAGCATAGTACTGTCACAATCGGTTGATTACGACCTTCCTGCTCGCGACTAGTCGATCAAAGTGATTCCTGCACAAAGGGTTATAAAACGACGCGTCACCGAGGGTTGGATTCAGCATTTATTAATTGCAAACCCGCCGTTTGAGTCAAAGGACGGTTCAATGGCACGCTTCATTTGTAGTTTGATTGAGTGGAGATAGGAGATTCCGGTCACAAATCATGTTTGTGGTTAAGTTTTGTTAGAAAATTAAATGGGAATATGTTCAATCTCATCTTTTAAGAACTATTCATTATTGTTTGTTGATTTATTGAGCTTCTCTCAATAAATCAACAAACAATCTTAATCTCTTATTAGTACTGCGAATAATGTTTAGAAATAATTGTTTTGAATCAACTGCGTAGTTAATGGCTTTTTAGTTTGTCAAGTAGTAAGCATAAAGTAATTTTTAGTTCATAGTCTATTGTTCTGACCAATTTTTCTTATTAAGATTTTATTTTAGTTTATTTAAACTTTATTGCACAAAAATAAAGCAAAGACAAGTGGTGGATCTAATGCCATATGGCATTCTCTATCTGTCAACTATTAAACCAAACAGAAATATGTGTTTTAAAGATATAAGATTGCCGTAAGTAAGTCAGAAGTTTTGGCACACATCGCTTAATATTATAGAAATATCAAAATATTGAAGACTCTGGACGGTCAAGTTTCGGTGTTTCGCGAATAGAAATGTTCACTCAGCCAGCTTTCTGGTCTTAAAAGTTGTGTCTTTGTGAATTACGTGAATTGCGCAGTTGACTGCGTGCGCTTCCTCTGACTGTATCATAATTAATTTCAAATAAACAGACTAAAGTGTGAAACCATTTTGTTTCAAAAAACATGGAACTTTTAATGTTAGACCGTTTAATTTTCCATGCGTATAGTTTTTAGTAAGAGTGAATATAGCGTCCAAAGTTATCGTATTGATTAATAAAGAAACCTTTTTCTAATAACTGGGTACATGAATTTGAAAAATTGTTTATCATCACAGACTGCAGGCTTGAGGTCTTAAAGCTTTTGAAATGATATTGTAATGATTTATAGTACTTATACATATCCAAAGCGCGACTTTGAGTGGAATAAGATCATTGAATGCAGAGAAATCGAAATAAAAAAAGAAAACTTCACATCACAGCTGCACCGGGGAATGCAACAGCCAATTGCGAACAGAAAATTGTGTGGAATTGTTAGTAGCTAAGTCTAGCTCTCACTTGAAAGCGACATGACATGCCATTACTATGACGTGTAAATTAATGTCTTGTTTACACGGACTTAGTGTATCTATCTGTAGTTTTGTTTTTCTTCTTCGGAACAAATGACACTGATTGTGTTAGCCCCAAAGTAAGTTCGAGACTTGTGTTATGTTATGGGATATTAACTCAACGATACTATAATATATAACAAATACATAGATAAACATCCAAGACCCATGAAATTTTAAAATAGGCTATTTTGCAACTTGCCCTTACCGGGGATCGAACCCGGAACCTCTGTAAATATTGTAGACATAATTTTCTTCCTTAATTTTTACTTACCTACGAACCAAAAAAATCGTAAATTTAATAAATTGCATGCCTTTCTTCTTTTTATCGTGACATAATGGTTTCAGTGTAGTTTAATATCAAATCGTCTTTGACCAGTACGTGGCCACGGCGATCCCTCTATCGTTAGCCCTTGTTAAGATCTTTAATGGTATATGACACATCCATCGAGTAAATGGCATCGCAGTTGCAAAGGACGTCACTGCAATCAGCGTGACGCCACCTAACATGCCCTGCTCATCGTGCATGAAATGCGACTGCCTAATTAGTTTATTTTCTATCACAGTAGACCAGCACATCTGCGTATTTGCTACAGTATCTGCAGACCTTTATCTTCATAGTTCTTCATATTTTTGTTCTTTGTCAATTTCTTATACCATATGTTACGGTTTCTGGTTATCTACTTACATAAATCTTTAAGACAAAATTGTTGTTTTTCCAATTCCATATTGCCTTTTGAACCATTTATTATTGCCAAATAACGTTTTGAAATAAAAAAAGAAATGTGGTGTTGTGGGACACCAGGTAGGAACGAAGTTCAAAAGTTCTTGTGTATACGACTGTCGCGCCTGCGCACTCATTTAACGAGGTCATCCTTACGGTTTTACTATCACATTTTTTTTCACTTCGGTCGCGCAGCAAAATCCCTATCTCCTCCAAGCCTGCCGTAAGGAACTTCGTTCCAATAAAATAAATAAATCAAACACATTATGTTTTCTATTATAAGTTATTACTACTGTATTAGTTTGAGACCAATTTCAGTTTCATTTCTTTGAATCATATATGATATCTATTTGATAAATCGTACTAAGCTCTACTAAAGTCTTCTGAAGTGGCGGGAAAGTATCTCAATATTCTAAACGTAAGTGTGGAACTCGGAACTCGATGCGCTTGCGCTGCTTTTAGGGTTGCACGCGTGCAGCACTCGTAAAGCAAATATTTCAATTAATGCTCCTTATTGCCTGTGAATAATGGCCAATTAGAAACTGACACTTTATATGCTGAGACTTTATGTGTGTTCCGGAATTCGTTTTTGTATTAGCAATTAAAAATTTTAAAAATTTCTAAACTTTAAATGTCTTTCCCATAAACTGGTATTTTACATGTAAAATTCTCCTCATCTTTCAAGGAATTTATAGTTATTATGTTTCGTTGTATTTAGTTGGATATCCAATTTAAAATAAATTTTCGATCGAGGTGTCATTTGTAAAAACACGTGAAAAAGTTCGGGTGTGTAATATATGTAATAATAACAGATAATATAATTTCAATTGCAATTACGCTCAAATAATATAATTTTCAATTCATATAAAAACGCACTACCTAATTTCATTTCACCTAACATTTTATACCATATAACTATCGTGTGCTCTAATAACTTTTAGTTTAATGTTCATTTTACATAATAATCACTTGTTCAAGTGCTCTTTTTATGTAACGTTCATTTGTCATAAATCATAATCTTCTTTTATATAACTAGATACATACATACATACTACATATCCGAATGCTCTTTTCATATAACGTTAATTTACTAAAATATACTAATTAAAAATTGGTAACTATAATAATACAAGTGTTTTGTATATAAGGACAAAAATAACATTAATTAATCATATTCACTGACATTTATTTATTCGGAAATAATCAGTTACAACAGTAATGATTCCTAACTTTATTTTAAATTTAAGTTTGAGGCCCAAGCTCGAAGATATTTCAAACAATTAAAACAAAAGGAGAGTTATGTATGTGTTTCACCGCACATAACCGTTCTTTTGTTTGAATTGTATGTAAGTACGTCATCTGTTTCCTCGATGTTAAAATAAATTATATATAAAAAAATTCTAATATAAAAAAAAAATTTTTATAAAATTTAAATATAAAAAAATTGGTTAAACATAGAAAATGATAATAATATTCAAATATTTAAATCATATTTAAAAAATTTAAATATTAAAAAATTTGGTTAGACATACAAAATGCGCGCGCATGTGTAACCATTTTTTTTTTATTTACAAACACATAAATGTTACTTTTGCATTTACATAATACTTACATTTACCCGACTGCATCGGAAGGAGGGTTATGTTTTTCTAGTGTATGTATGTATGCATGTATGTATGTATATTTCTATGGGACGCTCTGCAGCCTAAACGGCTTGATAGATTAAAGCTTGAGAGGAGTCGTTAAATTCGTCTCAATTCTGAGAGTGACACTGAGAATATAAAAATTCAGAATGCGTTTGTTGATTGTATAAACTCGATGACATGTTTACGTCACTACAAAATAAAAAAGGATAATTATTGTGTATCTTTTTTCACATACTTTTAAATTGAAAGGTAGTAATTTTCTTTTTCGTTTTAAGGAAAACTAGAGGAGCGACCTGTGTAATTTGGCGATCAGCTGGGTATATATTCCTCTATGTATATTGCTTCACTTAACTACAAAATAAAAAAGGCTACCTGAATTTTCCAGGGTCCAGTGCTGCCCCCATTTGAAATAAATCTATTGAAAGGAAACAGAGATTTCATTTAAAATTTTGTCTTGATCAGACCCTAGATAACCCTTCTAACTATTTTATGAACTATTGTTTTCAGTTTAAAGTGAGAACGTGAAGCTTTTCTACGCACAATTGCGAAAAACGGCCACTTTTGGCGTATAAAAGCTTCATGTTCTCACTTTAAACTGTAAACAGTAGTTCATAAAAAAGGTTGAAGGTTTATCTAGGGTCTGATCAAGACAAAATTTTAAATGATATTTCCGTTTCCTTTCAAATGATTTATTTTTAATGAGGGCAGCACTGGAACCCGAAAATTTCAGGTAGCCCGTTAACCAAACCTACTGACTTCAGTAGCGTGCATTTCATACGGAGACGTAGACTTGTCACCCTGTCCACCCTAATAAAATGTCGGATACTAGTGAGAAATGTACTTTGTTGAATATGGAGCCGTTTTTGTAATTTAAAAAATAGCTGTGCACGTCACTGACTAACTTTATACACTTACTTATAAGCAGTTGCTTATAAAAATCAGCTAAGTGGCTGCTTCCCTTGATTGTTCGTTTTAACTATTTCTGCGTCTAGCCTGTCTTCCTTTATTTGTTATTTATCAAGCCAACTACAAACTGCAACAGATATAAATGTATTTTGATGCTGGTAATAGCAGGTTTAACGTGTTTTCTTAATCATATACTTGCTACTACTTATCACGATAATTGTGTAAAACGATCACAAACATCGAAAGTCAATATCGAAGTAATCAATTAAATAGTACAACAAAAGCTAACTATTCCGAACGCGTAATTAGATTTATATGCGAAGTATGTTGTCAATTTGTTGTTTATTGATTGACATCAGCATCTAAGTTTGTTAAGAAACTATGTTGGAAAAGCACGTAAACTCATGCTAAGTGCCGTTAACGTACATATTAGAAATTAGTTGCGTTACTTACACTAATAGACTGGAGCAAGTCGTGCTCTCACTTTGATCGCTGTCTCGAGGTTTAAGCGTTCTGTTTATTTACACCCACATCTCGAAGGTATACATATATATACGTAGAGTTGGTTGATATTTAATTTATATGTTAAACGACCTATTTCAAGTATGTATTTATCTCTCTATTTACTTTTAAGAGTTTCTCTACTTCTTCTTGATTCTGCACTTTTAATAAAAGGTCAGAGTATACTTGAATATTAACTAAAACTACATTTTATTTTTGTAGTTTATCGATGCTTCTCATTTATTTTTTGTAAGTTAAAAATGTATTCTTCATATATTTAAGGTAGATTATTGAAATGACGATTAAC
Source organism: Acrobasis suavella (assembly GCA_943193695.1). Taxonomy (NCBI): domain Eukaryota; kingdom Metazoa; phylum Arthropoda; class Insecta; order Lepidoptera; family Pyralidae; genus Acrobasis; species Acrobasis suavella. The sequence goes on from OW971938.1 coordinate 10,451,869, forward strand.
AAAAATAAGTTATAGTCCTGCTGATTGATTTGAAAAAAATAATTCAAAGGTATTTTTACGACTGCATCTGTGTGTTAAGGAAATATGTTGAATGTCGTCTAAACCATACGTTAGAAGATTATATTAAAAGTATCCCCACACGCCCCGCGGAGCTTCCCTGGGGACTTTGTTATTACTACGTCGCTTGCCAACAAATAACGTAATATTATCACATCGACATGGGAAAACAAAATTTTAATGCGAAATTAAAATGTTGGCGGGCTCTTTTATTTGCACGCGTATTTGGGCTCGGATGTAATATTTGAAAATACATAAAGTGGTTTTGGACTGAATTCTGCTTTAGATAATGTTGTTTGTTTAAGCGTGTATTGATGATTTCATATTTTTGAATAATGTAAACGCATATTATTTTGACCAACCATTAAACTTTGTTATTGATAAGATTGTTTTTTTTTTGTTGAATAAATTTCCATGCTGTTGCTGGTCAGAGAATAGAAATGGTAATTTGGTAATGCGACTCGCATCTTTGTATTATATAAAATCATGAGTCTGTGGCATGATTTGTTTATCTTTTAGTCTCCTAGATTCCTCGAAACTATTTCCATCAACTGTCAAGTCCACTTCCATTGCTCTCCTAGTACATAGAAACAGAAGGTATAGTTGAATAACGTACAGTAAACTATTACCTATTAAGTGAGAAATCGTGTTGGTAGTTGCAGCCAAATGAGCTGCTCGATCCGACTTGTCGGCAAGTATTTCAATTTAGAAACGTCATTTAAACTACACCAGTGTTACTTTGACAGTTTGCTTACATCCTGGAGTTGGATTGAATTGAATGGAAGTAGTTGTCACGGGAATAGATTAAAGGGGCGAAGTTTATGGGGTAGACACGTGTCACTGATGTGTAACTGAACGTTTCCTTTGCCCTTTTCTCTGATGTTTTTTGTTTCAATTTACAAAATGTACCTACTCGGATATTTTGCCCAAATATTTGCAATTTGTTATTTCTTTCTTTTTGATACATTTATTCGTGGCTATAATATACGGGAAGTGAATATTCATGTCGGTCTGGGGGATTGGTGGGTTACATTAGTTTGTAAATAGTTTAAATCAGGAAGAGTCATATAACAGGAGTGTTTCTTTGACAATTCTTAACTTCGAAAATTTTATCGGAGTAACAAAAGCAACGTGAAAGAAAGAAATATTAGTTAAAGAGGAGAACTGCTGAAACCTATTAGGTACTTAAATGGGCATTTAGGCCAGAAGAAAAAAAATTAAATAAAAGAACTACATAAGAACAGATTTAAATCTGAGTTTAATACGCCACAAAAGATTAAATTATAGTTTTATTTGTTTATTACTTGTTTATTACGGAGTATAATAACGTGAACACGCAAAAGCATGACCCACGACATCCGCCCTGGGAACTAAAAATGACAATAAATAGAGGTGATGTAATAGAGGCGAAAGATTGCGTGTCTCTTGCACGGCATTTGTTGGTAATCCAATAGTGGGGAAAAGATAAAAGCGGAAAAAGATAAAAGGGGTGGTTTAATGGAATTAAACAACGGGCTATCGGGTGGGGGTTGTGGCCGGCCGTCTTTGTAGCGATTGCCTTACATTATATTTGGGTGGATGGGCTAATGTCCATAGTGACTCATTGTCGAGTAATTACTTAGGTGGCATGTGTTTGTTTAAGCAGCTTTTAATGAAATTACCCTTACTTTGTATACAACTACTTATTATACTTACCTACATATATTAGATGGTTATGTATTCAAAGGCAAGCACATAAGACAAATAATAAATAAAAATGTAATAAGTATACTGTTTGTTTAAAAATATCATAAGTATATATTTTTTTATAATTAGGCGAGTGCGTATGGTCTAAGAAAAAAAGTGAACGTTTCAGTTTTAAAAAACATTTCAAATAATTAAAAAAGTAGCCCCAAAATAAGTGTTTGTATTATGGGAGCAAATCTCAACGATATACATAACAAAATAAAATGTAAAAATTTGGCATTTATTATAATTTTTCAAAAATAAAAACCTACTCCACCCCCAAAATACACAACTGATTTTAATAAAATATCTATTAATTTGGCATTTATAATAATTTTTCAAAACTAAAAAACCTACTTTACCCCCAAACTACATAGGTAACCGATTTTAATAAAATTTCTATAGTAAGTAAGTAAGTAAAGACACTTTATTGCACCAAAACACACGAAATAGTAGATTGTTAAACAAGGGTTGTAAGTGATCAATTACACCCGAGATATTTAGGCGCACGAGCAAGCAAAGCGTGTGAGAGCGCTTATAGTTCGAGGGTGTATTGGTCACTTACACTCGAGTTGAACACTCTACTTTTCATCACAAAAGCAAGGAAATAATGAAAAATTGTTATAACAGATTTAGTTATTTAAGAAGTATCGACATACACAATTCAATGAAATTTCCTTTGAAATCGGAGGTAATAAGTTTTCTATGACTGCCTTTGTCTCTATTGTTACCGATTCAGGCGTCAAATCCGATTCTTCACCAGTAGCGTACATTCATACAGACATATAGAATTTGTCTACCCTGTGCCACCCTTAGCAAAAAATATATTGTGTTTGTCCTGCAGCCGTTCTCGTAATTTAGATAAGATTAGTGCCTACCCTGTCAAAATTATTTGTGCTCGTCACTGTTGACACTTGAACTCGTCATATTTTGTCAAAATTATATTTTGCAGTTTTTGCAATAAAGATTTCAACAAGAAAAATTAGCGGCTGGCTGCCTTCGATTTTCAAATTTACTTACCTCCCTTAGGATGTAAGTCGAACTTACAACCCGAATTTTGAGCGAAATACAACCTCCTTTCAGAGCTTGAATGATGAAAATAACATATCTAAAATCGATTTAGATGTCTTGGAATAATCGGTAACAAACATACATAAAAAAAATGTCGTGACGAATTGATCGCTTCCTCCTTTCGGAAGTCGGTTAAAATATTACTTTTTACTGCCAAAGAAACTCAAACGTCTAATTTATGTAAAGGTCATACGTAAGTAACATGATTTAACGATCAAATCTTATTTTATTTTTGTATTCAAGAAGTAAAAAACCTAAGGAAATAGCAAAGGTTAATTTGATGAACGATTTTGTTACTCTGTGGAAATCACGCCGGATAGGGAATTGGTATTAATTTCGGACTTATTGAATATAAATCTTACTTAGATAATTTTACAGATCTTTAATTTAACTTGCGATAACCTTTTTAAAATATCTTTATAAAAAAATCTAAGAAAATTTCCTGTATTAGCGTAAATTCCTGATATTTATAAGATTAAACTTAATAAATAACGACAAGGTGTTTAAATTCATTAAGATTGTAAAATAATCGTAAAACTACACGAAATTAGACGGGGGGCGATTAGTAAGTAGGTCATTAATGGGCGATTAACAACTGTCGCCCGTCGATATCTCGAATATCTTGTTCGCCGCCGTAGGGCTGACACTCGCGCTTGGAGCTAATAAAAAAGATACCTACGTGACCTTTTTCTTCTTTTTTTTATGAGTTCGAGGGTCTAATATTTATGAAATTAGTAATCCAGTGCAGCCAAGGTGGTGGCAAAATTAGTAACTTTGAACTTGCGATTCGTCTTCAAACTGAATAATCTCGATAAACTCTAGGCTAATTTGACTCATATTTGAACTCTAAAAATTATTGGTAGGTAAAATTATCTTTTTCTACGACTTTCGAAAAAAATATTGGTCTTAATTCTACTCTACCTACCGTTTTATGAAATTTCGATCAAAGATACTTGACTGAGTAACCGAGAAAACGTGTGACTCGGAGAACTTTGTTAGCTTCCTGAGCTTGTTCAATTCTGTCCCCTGGCAAAATCATTAATACTTCCGCCTCTACACTCTTTTATAAAACTTGCCTAATTAGGTGATAGAAAATTGCATGGAGACTATAAAGTTCAGTTCAATTAGACTGACACGGGGTTAACTGGTGGCCGCGATTAGAAGGTCGATTAGCGGGTGGAGAAGCGTGGCTCGTCGATGACTGGACGGCTCCCGTTGTTAGGGCTGGCTGCCCGCACATTTTAAGAATATATATTTTAAAGAAAACTCTTCAAGAATAGTCTTACTAGTGTTGCCTGGGTTTAGCCAATGCGATCAGGAGAACTAGTTATTAGCAAAGTATGCTTGTGTAAAAGCACGACATGTCTATGTCATGAAAATTCCTGTAAGGCTGGCAGGCTTTTAACTTTAAGAAATGTTGATAGATTTATTTCCAAAGTAAGCATAATTATTATTCGTATCGCCACACTCAAACTGGGTACATGTATTATTGCACCAATATTTGTCATCTTATGTAACATGTTAGCGAATAATAAAATAAGTAGTTATTATTTGTTAATGACGTTTAATTTAATAAGGTTCCTAATTCAAAAGCTAACGATTGACGTCACAATTATTTTACGTGTTCATAAATTGGTAAATAAAATATCGGCGGATATCTCATTAGTCCATGCCAAGAGTGCCAAGCTGACCTGCTAACGCGTCATTTGTACAAATTGCCGAACTACACCGATTAGTGATAATTGTTTGGTTTGCCAAATTCGGATCTATGGACCTTCGGCGTTGACAAATCACTATTTTAAAGCAATTATTGATCGTTTTAATTAAACTTAGTTCTACTGTTTCGGAATTAATGTAATATCGTTTGCATAAATTCCGTTGATATCAAACACTATCGCTCTAATTAATATGTTTATACGTACCTGTTCTCATTAAAATTGTCATCAACGAAGGCATTAATTAATTTAATCAGTGGAAACAAAATGGCGTTGGTAATAATGGGAATATCCAGTGTAATTAGTAATTACTGATTCCGGTATATATTAATACATACCTTGTAATTTATATTTATAGTGTGGCAGCCCTGCAAGATGCACATGCACCTGTCTTTATGGCTCAGCGTAGCCAACATCTGTCAGCTCCCGGCGCGCGTTTTGTTTTTATCTTACTTTTTTGACTTCCTAATTGCAAGGCAACTGAAGGCAATAATTTATCGTAGTTTGATAAACGGTTTCATTGATATTTAAAAATTCGTTATTATTATAAAATATACTATAAATGAAAGGCAAATGCCATTTTATTAGGTCACATTTAAACATTTTATTTTATCTAACAAATAATTGAATAAACATTTTTCATAATCATTTGATCTCAAATAAAAATATAAGTATTTTTTCTGATAAGAAGTTAAATAAAATAGTTGCTGATTTTTAAAATCAATATCAAAATTAAACCTTACATGATCGCAACTTGGATGGATGACCACGCTTCAGTACATCTTATAAGATGAAATCTGTATATTTATTAATTAGTGATAGCATTAGTGATTTTAATCTTTGTTGTTTTCACCACAAAATACCTGACCTGTATATGTTACAATAATTTTCACATCGATCTGTATCTGTTACTAATATAATATAAGAGTGATGATAATTATTTAAAGAAAATAATGCGTAACATACCGATTAATTAGGGAAGTCGCAGACGGTTATAAATTACGGTACAAATCGCAGCTTTGTGCCTAACTGCAGATACTTTGGCCAATTTAACTATCGTCATTTGTCAAGATATTCTGACTTTCAACTGCTATAAAGCACCGTATAACTACTGTGTCATATTTAATTATAAACATAACCTATTTTCAACCGCTTTATAGCCATATATTTATAAACAAGTAGAGTTTGTGTTGCTGCTCTTGTTCTGAAGGAAGTAAAACAATTTTCATAACTTTAGATTTATTTCTTTATAAAACGGTCAAATAAATTGATTTTTTGTTTGTGATTATATGAGCTTGAAACATATTATTTTTCTTTAAATTTTTCATAATTTAGAGTATATCTGTTTATATGTAAACTTAACTTTGAGGTAAGTTTCTAAAACAAAGGTAAGTTAAAAACAAAGCTCTAAAGCTTCATTTAATCTTTTCAAAAAAAGTCAAATAGTCAAAATAGTTTAAAATCAATCAAATTGATTCAAACAAGAGATTTTAAAACGTCGAGTCTTCAAAAATAATTTAATGTGTTCCACGTGTTATAGTAAATTACTAAAAAATCTGGCATCTTATAGCAATAAATAATTTTCTCGCTGAAAATATAAGTATCATCTATAATTTACAGTTGCGAGAAGCGAACCCGGTCTTTATAATTTGTGGAACTAGTGTAGCTCCACATTGGATATAAGAGTGGAACAAACGGATGAAATGTGTATTGTTTCGAACTAATTATATACATATATTTTGGACTAAACTGTATTATAGACCCTAGACTTGATGGCAGAACGACGATCCATGACGCTGCAAACATCCGAAGACGCCGAGTCGTATCGGCGGCTCAACAGACGAAAACAAAGTCCTTCCGACACGACATTCGCTCCTTTAGGCAGGCCGCATATTATCAGAATTTTTCTGTCCTAAAATTTCTGATGGCTGCTGCTACCACCCCGCACACCTATCAGAAATTTCGACCCGGCGATTTCGAATTTAGTACGCGGTTAGCCGTCAACGTAGACGGAACTGGGTTCATCAATTTAAAAGGCATGATGACAGAAAAATAAAAATGGACAATCGTTAAATTATTAGAAAATACACGTGGCGGACGGGCAGCAGCGTGCAAAATCTCTTTATATTATCTTGTGCAATCACCAACCCATCTGCTCAGTGTGGTGAGTATTTGCAAATCCTGCCTAAATTGGGAGAGGCCTTTAGTCCAGCATTGCACTGTGTGAGTGACACACAATGTGAGATTGATGAGTAATTATTGCAAGCGTTATTTTTCTATTTTTAAATAAAATTATCCCAGAGTCTTGATAAATCAAATAGCACAGTTTTGTAAAATAAATATGGTATTTATCTCTACAGCGTTACCTCATAGCAATATTCCATTGGAAATAACACTATGAAAGTAACTAAAATATACCAAACGCACTGTATCAATGTCAGCTATCTGTTTAATTATCCTAATCGCGTAGGCCGCAGAGCTAAGTTTACCAGCATTTTTTTTTATATAGCTACCCCTTTGCAACTCGAAATCAATCGTTAGTCCCAGGAACGTTGCATCATCTACTATGTCTACTGCTTCCTTATTAATAAATAAATATTTGTGTTGCAACTTTTATAACATTCGGTACCTAATCAGACGTTGTGAGGTCACCGCTATCTAAAAATCGTACTTTACCGTGACTCTATGCAAAATTTAAATGCACTGTTTCTTCGTAATTTTTTGTATCTTTGATAAAAGATTTTTTCCAGTCATCATGCTTATTATTTATGTTTGACATGGTGGGCGGGGTCTAGTACAAAATGTGTGCCCCCCCTCAGCACCGCACCCCATCCGAAATTCAACCGGCCGCACATTACAAGATCTTGCCGCCGGTCTTGCCGCCGATCGTGCCGCCGGAAGGCACTCTGTCCATACATTTTGTTCTAAACCCCGCAAACTATCAGAATTCTAACGTGTCTGACGTCCGACGAAATGCACCGCCGTAGTAGTATCTGACGTCCGAATTTTTCTGTTTAGCTACGATTCAGACCGACCGGCCCGCATCGATTCGGGCTGGAACGGATGCGGCCGCACGCCGGGACCACGTGCGTTAGAACCGTAATGTGTCGTGAGAGCCGTACGCGTGCCGCGGGAGCCTTATACGTGCTGCGGCAGCCGACAGCGCCCGCGGCATGCGTAAACACCCCGACAGCCTAGAAGTGCTGCTTGCAATGCGCTGTGTAGACACCATAGAATTTAAATAAAAAACCACCAAGCCTGCACCGCCGTTCGCGTTTCGACAGCCGTATAGTTCCGAACTGAACCGACGCATACCGATAGAGCCGGCTATCTGTCGCGGTATCCGTCGGGAGCCGCTCGGAGCCGACCGGAGCCGACCAGCGCTGACCGGGGCCGACCGGCACCGTACGGCAGACAAGGAATGAATATGTCGCAGATATATAACTTTAATTTCTTGTTAAAAGTTTCAATTTCCTTTACCACATTGTGAAATGCCTTCCGGGCCAGGTCGATGCGAGCCGGTCGGTCTGAATCGTACCTTATTTCGGACGGCGCGCTTTCCATACATTTTGCTACACCACGCACAGCTATCAGAAATTTGCTCCTCAGTTGTCAAGTGAATGTCGTGCATTCGGCACGCATTCACTCTGTGCAGCGCACAATATGGCGGATATGGATGTAATGAGAGAAAATATACGAATGTTTATGGAATTTTGCGGATGCAAATTATCTCGTCAATCTAGTAAATTACTCAATAATATAATAAAATAAATTGGTAAATAAAAAATAAATGAATAAATAAATAAATCTATTTTTAACCCCCGACAAAAAAAAGGAGTGTTATAAGTTTGACGCTAATGTCTGTCTGTCTGCCTGCCTGCTTGTGTTTGTCTGTGGCATCGTATAGCGCTCGAATGGATGGAACGATTTCGATGCGGTTTTTAGGGTTCCGTACAAAAAATGAAAAACGGAACCCTTATAGGATCACTCGTGCGTCTGTCTGTCCGTGCGTCTGTCACAGCCAATTTGCTCCGAATTTACTGGACCAAATCAGGTGAAATTAGGTAAGATGGTGTAATCCTATAACCCAAAAACATATGTGCAAAAAAAAATATATTTTGTTTTAAATTATGATAATTTTCGAGGGAAAAATTAGGAAATTAGAGAAAAAAGATTTGCAATCCTTACTGTGTCATATATCAATTGAAAGGGCTCGTTATGAGGATCTCAAATAAATTTTTGTTATTATTGTAAAACTAGCTGCGCCCCGCGGTGTTATCAAAGAAAAAGTAGCCTATGTGCCAAATTTTATCAAAATTGGTCCAGCCGTTTACGTGTGAAGAAGTAACAAACATACACACACACACTCACAAACTTTCGCCTTTATAATAATAGTGTGATAAATAGTTTTGATTTTATTCATGAGAGAAAAATTTCGTCTTCGTCGACCATTCCCCCTGATCTCCGAAACCACGGATCCTACAATTTTGAAAAAATACAATGTAATATCTTTTTGCCTATAAATTACACTAAACGTAGCCCTTGGGTCTAAAGGTCGCTGTCTGCTAAAATGGTGTACCTGTCCCGTTAGACATAGAGACATGATACGAGTTTTTATGAAAATAATGCATTTTAATATCTCTAAATCTATAACCATCACAAAAATAAATTGATCGCCGTCCATTTTGTTTTTCTTTACTCTTGACGACCACGCTGCATGACGGCCAGCCTAGGACTAAGGTTAGATTCGCCGGATCGAAATTCCTGATAGTGTGCGGAGTGAAATCAGTGGCCGTCCGTCCTATAATGTGCGCCCGGCATTCGGATCAGAAAAAATTCGGACGTCAGATGGTTTGCATCCGGCGCTATCAGATTCGGACGTCAGACACGTCCGAATTCTTACAGTATGCGGGGTCTAGAACAAAATGTATGGACAGAGTACCGTCCGGCAGGCGTCCGAAATTTTCGGACAGAAAAATTCGGATAATATGCGGCCGGCCTTAATATCAATGTATTGAGGAGACGATAGAACGAAACAAAGGTTCAAAGGTTTGCAAGTACTTCGTCTACTGGGCAAGGCCGACTGACTAAGCTGAAGACGGCGGGCGGCAACATGGTCTCGACCAAGGATGGGGTGCTCGCAGAGATCGAGAGGTTTAATGGGCAGTTAAATACATCTGTTGCAAAACCTAGCGTGAATATGGCTACAGATCCAAGAGCCAAGCTAACCCGACACTATACCGAAGATATCCCGGACATCAGTCTGTACAAGATCAGGATGGCCCTCAAATAGCTCAAAAACAACAAGGCGCCGGGTGAGGATGGAATCATAGCAGAGCTTCTGAAAGCGGACGGATCGCCAGTACTGAAAGTCCTTCAGAGGCTCTTTAATTCCGTTCTGCCCGAGGGCGTAACGCCAGAAGCGTGGAACAGGGGCCGGGGTGGTCGTTTTCTTTAAAAAGGGTGACAAAACTCTAATGAAGAATTATAGGCTTATCACGCTTTTGAGCCATGTCTATAAGTTGTTTTCGAGGGTTATTACGAATCGTCTCGCTAACAGCCGGGTTCCGTAAAGGCTACAGTACCACGGACCACATCCATACTTTGCGGCAGGTTATAGAGAAGACGAGGAAGTATAATTAGCCGCTGTGCTTGGAATTCGTGGTCTACGAAAAAGCCTTCGACTCGATCGAAACACGGGCCGTGCTTCAGTCTCTCCAGCGGTTTGGTATTGACTGTCAGTATATCGAGGTGTTAAAGTGTTTATACAACAAAGCTACTATGTTGGTCTGAGTACAGGAGCATAGAACGAAGGATATCGATTGCGTAGAGGCGTGAGACAGGGAGATTTTATATCTCCGAAACTGTTCACCGTCGCTCTGGAAGATGCCTTCAAGCTCCTGGGATGGGAAGGACTGGGCATTAACATTTATGGCGAGTATATCACTCACCTTCGATTTGCCGACGATGCTTGAAGACCTAAATCGAGTCTCAAGTCGGCCTAAAAATGAATATCGACAAAACGAAGGTCATGGTCAAATATGCACCTTATGCCTTTACCTGTTTCTGTTGGGAGCTCCACCCTCGAAGTGGTAGACCAGTATGTCTACCTGGGTCAATTCATCCAGGCAAGAAGTTCCAGCTTCCAGGAAGAGGTCTTTCGACAAATCCGACTCGGCTGGGCAGCGTTCGGAAATTACGCAATGTTCATCGTCTAAAATACCTCAGTGCCTCAAGACGAAAGTGTTTAATCTATGTGTGCTACCAGTAATGACTTATGGCTCTGAAACGTGGTCCCTTACTTTGGGTTTCATAAAAAGGTTCAAGGTCGCTCAACGGGCTATGGAGAAGACTATGCTTGGTGTTAATCTACGCGATCGAATCAGAAATGAGGAGATTCGTAGGAGAACGAAGGTCACTGACATAGCCAAGCGGATAAGCTCATTGAAGTGGCAGTGTGCGGGGCACATACCGCAAAGAACCGATGGCCGATGGTGCAGAATGGTTCTCGAATGGCGGCCACGTACCAGCAGGCGCAGCGTAGGACACCCACCTGCTAGATGGTCAGATGACCTGAGCAAGGTTGCAGGAAAGCGCTAGATGCAGGCTGCTTCCCATCGGTCGTTTTGGAAATCCTTGGGGGAGGCCTATGTCCAGCAGTGGTCTTTCTGTGGCTGATATGATGATGTATTATAGAATCATCCATCTGTGTTCATAAACATATTTAATTTCTTAAAATAAATTAATGCATTGAACGCTCTAGCTATACCGAAAATCTGAAAATGTTTTCAGCGTGTTGGATGATTCCAGGTTATATTTATTTCGAGTGATGCGATGTTGCAATTTGGTATTCGAAATATTCTGTTAACAATGTTCTGTGACGCCGAAGCGATCACTCATTTACTTCGCGTTTGATTAATAATATAATTAAAGATATTATTTATTGGATATGTGACTAATTGAGTTGTTTCTTTCATTTTCAGGTAAGCAACATCATGAAAAATCATAAATTATTTAGAGGATATCGTAAGTATTGGAAGTTATTTTTTCTTTGTTTTTGCCTAAATATACATAAGATTATAGGATGAGAATATGAAACTGTGGAACTTTGGAAAATACTCAGTGTATTGCCACATAGGATCTTTTTCACTTACGATCGGCGGCATATTATATACTTAGTAGCGCGTGCGTGTATGTGTGTGTGTGTGACTATATGCTAAAAATAATATGATGGTACCTTCAAAGTAAACATTACTTAATTTTACTTCATAGATAAATAATTTATGAAGTAAATGTCAAAAACAATAGATCAATCAGAAAAAGATGAAGGAACAATCATCCGATAAGGATTAATTTGCCTGAAAATATAATTATCCATACTTGCACTAATTTATCAAATTCTGTATTAAAATGTCCGTAAGTTTAATTCAGCATTTGATAAATTAGTAGAAGTATGGATGGTTATATTTTTGAATATTGTAATTATACCTGGTACTTACTTTAGTAAATTCATTAAAAACAGTCAGGTATTTGTATACTGACTGAAGTTGCTAGATTGCTTTAAACAGCTGAGGATGCAGCAGGGAATGCGCTAAGATGAAGAATAATAGGGCTTATTACATTAACTTCCTTATCATAATTCGTTTTAACAATTATTTCTTTCGCTCCATCGCATTCGGCTACATCCGAACAAAGGTCACAATATTGCGAAACGTACTGGCTTTTTACTGACGAAGCAAATTTAATATTCGGCCGAGATGGCTGTTATGATGGCGGGCGGGCTTTCCGAGGGAAATGCGAAATTTTTCTTACGGCTCTTGTGTATCAATCATTGTCTTTTTTTCACCCTCCTGATTTACGTCTCTTTTATAGTAATTTACACCGGCGTTTAATTGGAGAAGTGATAATTAATTTTAATGTTTACCTTTATTGTTATGTGAATCTTCACTTAGAGGCTACAAATCTCCCAAAACCTTTAAAGTATTACTACGACGTGTAACGGAACGGGGTATTAATCCAAAAAGGAGTAAACATACTAATCAATGTGAAAAACATTTACTATTTACAGGGATGACCCTGAAATCATTAAAAAAATCTTCACCTCCATACAAAATTTTAAACCTACCGTACCAAAATGTATCGAGCTGCAGATTTTTTTTACTGGTGGTTTCTTAGTTAAAGTTGTTCACATTGATTAGTATGTTTACTGGCTTTCTGGTTGATACCCCCTTTCTATTACGCTTTATATACTTATTCTGCGAAGCAAGATTATGAAGTAAGTTTCCATTTTGTTGTTTAAACACTATTAACTCATTGATGAACACGGACGGTCGGCGACGGGGAATTTGAGAAGCGCCCGCTTTCTTCTTGCTCATTAATTATATATAAATGAATTAATTAATAATTATGTGGTATCATAATGACCTTGTAAGATTCACAATGTAATTTATTTGCATTACAATATATGTTTTACAAATTTTTACAAATAAAAAAGAGACCCCCAAAGCATCGCCGCGAAGCAGGGTGCTCAGAAGTCTGGTAGCATTACCACTTTGCACCTGCCTCTAAATATCTTACCTCAAATACAAATATCCTTCCTTACTTATGTAACTCATCTTGTTTTGATCTCGATATTATGTTTTCCACTCCTTCCGACATTTTCGGAATCCTAATAGTAATTTATTTTCCTTAATTGCGTAATTCAAGTTAATCCCGGCCAAGAATTTAATTTAGGACGCCGGAAATACCTTTTTTCCCCGATATTAGGCACTTCTATTCATTTCGTAAATTTTTCTCGCATCTACAATACTAATTAAGTAAATTAAGGCCGTTTGTAAATAGATCCGACGGCAAAGCTTTGTTCGAGTTTAATTAAAAAACAAAATTTCAAAATTCGAAGCGTAGAATAATCAATATCGGAAATTGAATAAAGAACGAAGTGACGTTCGGAAATTAGCTCGAAGAGTTGTAAATTCGGCGCGAGTCGAGATCATGACCGGAATTGCGTCGGCTGGAGTTTCTCAGAAGTTTGTGTAAACTGAAAGCAAGGTTGCCCGTAATTAGGTAATTCTCTGAAGTCTTGGTTCAGGTGTTTGATCGTGTTAGTATTAGCTGGATTAAATTATGCAATGTAGGGTTCACTATTTTAAAATTAATATATCGAATTAGGTAGGATCCTTAGCTTCGGTTTTAGGGATCTAAAGTTTTTCGTCTATCCCTATTTTAGGATAAAAATCCCTAAGAGTCGAGACATACCTTAAGCAAGACAGTTACTGTATACTTTTACGTGACAATAGAATGGGAATAAGAAAGAGTGACTTGAATTGGATAGATTCTGATTCATGTCACCATACATTGTTCTATAAAGAATCATCAGATTTAGGCCAATTTCCCAAACCCAGGAAGAATGCTAGTGTAGGTATCAATGTACCGTTAGAAACTCATGTTGATAAAATTCAGCTAAAGCCCAAATATTCCCATTTCATTTCATATCTAGCTCTAGCTCTAGCAAATCCTACTCATTTATAATATTTATAGAAGTAGTCAAATCTTAAACCGACGCCAAGATGTAATCTGCTTCCGATATTAGAATATTTAGAATATCGTATGCCGCGACATTTCTGCGGAAGCAACGGAATGCGTGCACATATATTGCTCCTGTTACTGAACTGAATAAAAACGTTCGGATACATATTAAGTTCTCTGAATCACAGTCTTCGACAGATGTGGCAGCCTGTACTGTACATTAAATATTGATTGTTATCGCAGCAGTAAAACTTAGTTTTTCAATAAATAAGAGGCCATAAGATAAGACGCAAGAATATATATAAAGTCAAACAAGATTTTTAAACTAAATGAATGTGAATATAAATTAGTTATTCAAATATTTTGCCAAATCTACGAAAGACAATAAAAGGCATTTTTATACATACCTACATTCTTAACAGAAAAATCTTTCCACGTTAACTTTTAGAACTATTTTGATGACCTTAATGAAATAACTAGCGAAAAAGGTCTTTTTTTCTTTCTACATAAGTAACATTGATTTTAAATGTTATCCAATAATAAAACTTGCAAAAAATATCTTCCTTGCCATTGAATTATTCCGATGGAACACGAAATTGATAGGGATTAGAGACCGATCTGCGACAGCCCGAAACGTGCCGTGCCGTATTGCTTACAAAAGTTACAAGCATAAAAACTTTCCCGACTTTCGGATATAAGGGTCATCGCGCTTATATTATACTCATAATTATAATGTTTTCTTGAAGTCAGATTCCTAGCGATCCCAGCAGAATTATGTTTGTTCTATGTTTATTTTCAATTTATTATATTTGATACTTTGGAGTAAGTTACTAGAATTTAATCCTACGGAATTAAACACATCACTTGGGCGTTTAATCTGACCTTACACTCCTACAAGTGTTCGGATGCACGACCGAGAATTCGCGTGTAGATTATGGCCGCATAATGCTAGATAAATATAATCTTGCAGATATTATATATATTTACAAGGGTTAACGAAACTGATATAGGTGATAGGTATATATAATTCACATCAAGAAATTTAATCCAACGAAATCTTATTATTCACTTTACATTTGTCTGGGAAAATGGGAGACAGATCGTCGACGGTCCGGGAACGCGTCTTGGATTTCTCAAAGCCATAAAAAATGTTCAAATACACGCGCGGGCGATCGCGTGTTGAATTATGACGTCTTGATGTCGGACATATGCTCCGATCCTAGCAGATGTTTTATAGGGTTTTGATACTGTTTGATGTGTTTGATACTTTTGGATTAGTTAAAGTAAGAAGTTGTGACACGATGGTGCAATGTCGTCATAATGTACCTAGTTAAATTCTCATTTTTTATTTTTACCCACAAGAGCTAATAATATTTTAACGATGGTTAAGCCAGATTCCCTAGTAACAAGAACCCCCTATAGTTTCGCCATGTCTATCTGTCTGTCCGTCCGTCCGCGGTTTTATTCGGAGACTATTAGTACTAGAAAGCTAGTAATTTGGCATCAATCACGCGGACAAAAATGTAAAATTAAAAGTTAAAAAAAATTTAGGGCTGCTTCATGCATATAATGCATGAAAAAAATTATACCCACTTTGGGTATCATTTTTTTTTCTCAACTAATCCATGGTGTGGGTTGTCGTTGAGTAGTTTTTCAAAAAATATTATCAGTTTGTGAACACCATTCTTCAATTAAGGGACCCGTTTAAAAAATATTTGGTACAAAAGTGCAAATTGTTTTTGATCTCTATCAGCTAAACGGTTGTATAAGGACACGTGAAAAAAACCACGGCAATAGGATATGTACCTAAGTTAAAAGGAAAACTATCAGAGCTAAGAAGGGTATATCAATTAAAGAGATACTGTCCACCAACTAATATAATTTTTTAAAACTAAAAAGCAACTTCATCTCCAAATATACTAAACTGATTTTGATAAAATTTCTGTGGGACCATTTGGAAAGTATACCCTTTCAAACAAAAAAAAGAATTTTCCAAATCGGTCCAGGCGACTTCGAATAATCGGTGAACATATAAAAAAAAACATAAAAGATCGCGACGAATTGATAACCTCCTCCTTTTTGGAAGTCGGTTAAAAATGTACTAGTGAAATGTCAATTTCATACAAATTCAATAAATTTAGTGTTTAAGGCGTTTTTAGTCGCAAATCCGTGAGGCATGAACTCAAAAAAAAACGCGTGTAAAAGTGCCTGTAAAGGTCTAATTACTGAATAAACATTTGAATCTTTGAATCTTGAATCAAATTCGACATTCGCAACTACGAAACCCTGCGCTGTGCTTGGCTCGACACGCACTTGGTCGGTTATTTTATTAGAGATTTTCCTTTTTCAATCTTCTCTCTTTGTACCTTTCGAGTAAGTCAAAAATATTAAAAAAAAATGCAATAGACATTTTGTGGCATTTTTATGTAAATATAAACTTAAAATTTATTTTAAATTATAAGGAAAAATATTTAGGAATGAAACAAAAAATTCAAAGCAAAATGTTCTTGAGATAAAACGTATCGCTATTTCATCGTAAATCTGGTGCTCAAGTTGTGTTAAAAATTAACAACTCTTACGATAAAAGACGAGAAATAATACCGCCCTTTATACTATATAACAGTAATAAAAATACCTATTGTATTCGTGAAGATCATATTTTAATATGTCCATTGGCGGCTTAGATACATAGACGTTAAAACTATAAAGCCCCAGACAGAAATGAATAAAAAACAAATTCAAAATGTCACATATGCCGCATTAATTTTGGATTGTTTCCAACTGTAATTCAGGTGTGAAAAATAATCTTATATTTATTGTGTTTATAAAAATGCGGCGTGAATTAGCGAAATAAATTACAAAAGAATTATTTTTGAATTCATAAAGCAGTAAATAAAACATTACTTCTTATATTTGCTAGTTTATGTGTGATATAAAACTTTATGCACTCTTTTCTCAAAGGTCGCGAGTAAAAACTTCTGATACTTGTTACCCAAATAATCGCGGGTTGCGACTAGGGCTATAAAAAGTTACGATTGCCTCAACAAGATTAAATTTCCGAGGAATGTCTCTTTCCAAGGTATGACCGGAGTAGTACCGGATTGATGTACTTGCTTCGCAGTTTAGACTCGATGCCGTCGGTCTCGCCTTTCCTTGGCCTTTCTTGTTACATCATTTCGATTTCTGGATTTTAAATAAGAGGTTATTTAGGTTTATATTCGTTACAAATAACTGAGCGTGTCCCAGTGAACCTAGTAGCAGTAATCTAGTAAGTAAAAAGGTTATCGTAACAATACACTATACATATTTATGTAATATTTACTTTTACTTTAATGAAGCAGTGCTGAAGTGTGGAATGACGGTATTTAGATCTTTGAATTCATAAATTGAATATAACAGGTATTTCTATTATTTGTTCTTACCGTGAAACGGCACTTATAATAGTTTTAGTGCATTTACTTTCTTAGTTGTTTTATAAAATCTATGAATAAAAGCACCAAGACCGAGACGTCTTAAAATACGATACGTGTGGGCTAGTATACTTCCTAAGTAACTAGAACTATTTTAGTCACGAACCTTGTTGGTCGTGTTTACCACGCGAGCGTGTTTTTACGCATAACATGACAGGCAAGCCCAGATCGTTTAGTGTTCTTAGATACCTATAGCACGATGTGACACAGATGCACGTCATAACGCCAGCGAACCTATCACGCATTTATCATAGTAGCTTATCAAAAACTTAACCCTATCTATCCCTTCTCACCGTACTGGATTTCTCTTTATTTTTTTTTCTGTCACAGCTTTAAGTTGTACCTTTTGTACTAGATTATTAAGATTTGAAGTGCAATAAATTAAATACATATCGGATTGAATTCTTAGCTGTAGTAATTCTGATCACGGTAAACCCTGTCCGGCTTGTTCTTCTCCACTAGGCACAATTTTGGGCACTCATGGATGTAATCCGCTAGTTTTCAACAAGTCAAATCAGAAACTTTTTTCTAAACGTCAAAACAAACATCGTCTATGGGATTTGTATGAAGTAGCACGGCGTGACGTCATAGTTTCTTGGAGTCAAATAGTGCTCTTATTATCGGTTTTTCTGCAATAAGAAATCTAAAATCACTTTGAAAAAGGATATGATCAATGACAAGTGGCATTATTTTGTGACGTTTTATTCTCTGATCAGTACAAAAAAAAAAAATTACCCTGGATACTACTCTATTTGCACAATAGCAAATAATCATCCATTCGATCATAATGCTGCGCCAGCATATTGATCATATGAAATTGTAAAAACCACTGTCTGTCAGTTTAGTTCGCAATATATACGGCCAGCAAGAGGTCCACGCAATTTACATTACAATATCATTTTATTATAATTGAGTGTTTTTGTATCAAGTTAATTTTAATATACATATTTTGGTTTAAAGTATTTTTTTATATTATTTCAAAAACAACTAAATATTCCCCGTACAGACGTGAAGATTTTTTTTTGTGTTGCATAAGTTGCATTCAGTTCACTGCTCTGCTCTTCTGGCGAAGCCCAGCGCTGGGCGGCTTTGCGAAACATTTTTTTCTCATATGAATCGTAAATTACTTATAGCCTAAATAATGTATGCGTTAGACATAAAATAGAGAACACACCCCGCCAATTCCAAAGCATAGTGAATGTTTAATATCTAAATCTACTTAGTTTGCAACATGATTTATGCATGTCTGCAAGTCTGTGACATTAGAACTTGCATTACTTTATTTTCATGATTTCTATTTATAACAGCATGACGTTTCCTGAATCTAAACTGTACATATGTTAATACAATGTGGAACAGTGTATAACCATATTCTTTATTAGATATTTTATAATAATAAATCAATTAAAACATTTGATATGTCGCTGTTTGCGGATATACCTTTTTCCTCGTGTGTTTATTTGTTTTCATATGTGTCTTGGCAAAATTTTTTCAGATTTTTTTTCCATGAAATTAAAAACATAAAACAGACGACAAGGTACTAATTAACACGAATTTGTTGCATTGACTCAAGATTTTTATTTATTTCTCATTACGTATGTGGCGAAGTTTTCCAGCATTTTTCCCAATATTTGTGCGAGTTGCCTCCGGCCGCGTTCCTGCATGTTGGTACTGAGAGAGTCGTATTCACATTTTACAGGTCGTCCGTATGCATTCACTCGTTCGCGGCCGTTGTTTGTAAACGCTCGCTACAACCAAACTAGTGCCGCGTTCCCGTTTTGTCTGTAAACAATATCGACGTAAACTAGATTTTTTGTAGGTATTTTAGTCAACATTTTATTATTTGCATGCTTTGTAGGAATAAGAAAATAAGTATTTTTAGACTCTGAAAATAACAAAGTCCCTACATTCTTGGTAGATTCTACGTGGATTTCGTAAACTAAAAGTGGTTTTACAGACAACCCATGCATGCATTCACTCATTTGCTGTTTGTAAACGCTCGCTACAAACAAACTAGTGCGGTGTCGACGTTTTGACGTTTCCTATGTAAACAATGTCGATACATGCTTTATACTTTTTACATTTGAAATCCTTTTCTAAGATTGAAATTTTCATATTTTTTTATTTACTTAATACTTTTTATATTTTACCTGCATATGTTTATTATTATTCTTCTTTATTCTTTATTCTCTTTATTTAGACTTCTTTATTTTCAAATGGTAAACATTAAAGAAAATGGATACACACAAGACACACGATAGATATTTATGAGGATGTTTTTATGTTGAAATAAAATATATATGTCGGAGCGTAATATGCAATGGCTGTATAAAACTAGATTCCTTTACTTTGAATAATTCGATGACGTTTGGCAGTAATTCCGTGTCAATGTCATTTTAGACAGTTGACGAAGAAAGAGTAGAGGACGCGGTATGAGTTCAATGTAATATTCCCGTTTTTATGATTTTACACGCGCAGAGAGAAAGTTGTTTACTACAAAATGCAACGGTTAGATTTGAAATGGCAATATTCGTTAGCAACAAGTTATAAGACCGGTCGACTTAACGACAGGGACAGTCTTGTTCAGGCGGCCGTATCGTGCACAACTCGTTTGTGTAGTTTGCTGTAGCTTGGCCATGACTCATTTAATTGTGATTATTGTAATAGATGTGGATTGGTGAACCGATTTATTACAATGACAGTTTGTTTAAGCAAGACGGAAAGCCCAGGTGTATACACAGTATTCAATTCTGTGGGCTCAGGGAATCCAGACATGGTGGTTGCGATTCATGATTCAGTGCGGAGGCGGGGCACTGGAATTCCGTCACATTTTTATAAGGCTCACGTAAGATCTCTCATGTGGCGGCATCGGTAAGGTGACGTGACTGAAAGTAAGTTTTCATCCTGACATCAGTTTGTTCTCGTACTGTAAGTAACTAAGTGGGTAGTTTACGTCACTTGAGATATCAGATGCCGATCACGCCACGCTCTGCCCCCTTTTATTCATCCGTCTGCGACATCAGAAGTGAGATCTGGACTTGTAGCTCACATTTTAGGTAAAATTTGTATCTGGAGCTCACATCGGAAGAAGATCCTGTTTGATTGGATGCTACTTGTGGTTTGCCCGTTGTTCAGAGCGTTAGTTCTCGAGGTAAGGTTTTAAAGTGTTAACAAGTGATTACAATGTGCCAAGTAGATGGATACCGCGTGTTGCGGCCGGATAGGAGCTAGCAGCGGTACGCAGCAGGTGCTGGAAATTTCTGGTGAAGTAAAGAAAAAATGTGAGCGGATCTCGTGTATGTGTGTCTGTGCTCGCGGCACATGGCTTGTCTGCTGGATCGCCAATAAAATTTGGTGAGTTTTCATTTTATTTTCGACTTTAAAGCAGAGTGCAATTAATTTTAAATCCTTTAGTTTTTAAGTGTAAAGTTTTATGAAATCTAGTCTTTTGACCACTATTCAAGCAGTAAATTGGTTTTGAGTACGCTAGTTTTACGAAGAGTGTGTAACATTTGCTAAACTTAGTAAGCTAACGATCGGTTGGAGCCGGAATATTGGTTGTTGTGTAGAAGCAACATGAGGTTATCGTCACTGGAGGTGGCATGAGTCGCTGTCGGTTGACGCCCGAAGTTATTGTCAATGAGGTGGCATAAGTTGGTATCGGAAGGAGCCGACCGTGGTGCCAGATTGAAAATTGAGTCATTTTTGAGTATTGAGAATTATGAACTTGCAATACAGTACTGTGGCGCGTGAATACTAGTCAAAGATGATATTAGGTACTCATTCTTTGTATAGTAGTAGAGATAACCTCTCCCAGCATTTTCTCAATATTGGACTTACGGTGGCTGATGATGATGATGATGACGACGATGATGAAGAGTTGGTGATGATGATGGTTTTATCATCAATAACGACAAGGTGATGATGATGAAAATGTTGACGCTGTTGATGATGAAAACGCGGTGATGATGATGACGATATCATCATTGATAGCGGGTAATGATGATGCTAAGGTGGTAACGGCTACGTCGGCAAGTCTACAATGGTCATGATCATGGTGTTGACATGATTTAAAGAGGGCTTTTCACTGTTTACTATGTGCGTAATATTATTTTAAAACTATACTTTCATTGCTGTGTTGTTTGAAGTAAAATCCCGTTATTTGAGTCAATTTTAATCTAGACAGTTCAAGACGAGTAATTATTCTGATAATTTACTTTTCGAAAAGATTTTACAAACACGTTACAATAATCCGATTAGCAATACCACTTTTATTTTTAGGAAGTCTATACCAAATAGGTTAGATTGCAAATGCGTTAACAATATTCTTATTGCGATAGCCTTAGTGCAAAACCACTGTAAATGGCTCTGTACAGGTTTATTTTTGTTGACTACTAGTTACCCAGTTAAGATGTATTTTGTAGTATGTCCCCTTCAGCCATTTGCCGATTGGTGAGCGACGTGATGAGTGCTTTCCATTTATGACGATTTTGCACCTGTTCAAGTACTTTAGAGATCAGTATACTTTCCGGGCATTAAATTAAAAGCGAATGAGTAAGTGTAAGCCCATTGACCACTATTTTGTCGAGTTACTAAATTGTAGTTGTTTGCTCTGGGGAGGCAACGTGGTGATCGTCAATCGATGAGGGGGGCAAGGTTACGTCACTTTGTGAAAGTGGCATGAGTCTTATCGCTCGAATTAGGCGATAGGACGACCGCTTCTGAGATTACGTCACCTTGCGAAGGTGGCATGAGTCCTTTTGCTCGAATTAGGCGATAGGACGACCGCTTCTGAGATTACGTCACCTTGCGAAGGTGGCATGAGTCCTTTTGCTCGAATTAGGCGATAGGACGACCGCTTCTGAGATTACGTCACCTTGCGAAGGTGGCATGAGTCCTTTTGCTCGAATTAGGCGATAGGACGACCGCTTCTGTGATTACGTCACCTTGCGAAGGTGGCATGAGTCCTTTTGCTCGAATTAGGCGATAGGACGACCGCTTCTGAGATTACGTCACCTTGCGAAGGTGGCATGAGTCCTTTTGCTCGAATTAGGCAATAGGACGACCGCTTCTGAGATTACGTCACCTTGCGAAGGTGGCATGAGTCCTTTTGCTCGAATTAGGCAATAGGACGACCGCTTCTGAGATTACGTCACCTTGCGAAGGTGGCATGAGTCCTTTTGCTCGAATTAGGCGATAGGACGACCGCTTCTGAGATTACGTCACTTTGCGAAAGTGGCATGAGTCTTATCGCTCGAATTAGGCGATAGGACGACCGCTTCTGAGATTACGTCACCTTGCGAAGGTGGCATGAGTCCTTTTGCTCGAATTAGGCGATAGGACGACCGCTTCTGAGATTACGTCACCTTGCGAAGGTGGCATGAGTCCTTTTGCTCGAATTAGGCGATAGGACGACCGTTTCTGAGATTACGTCACCTTGCGAAGGTGGCATGAGTCCTTTTGCTCGAATTAGGCGATAGGACGATCGCTTCTGAGATTACGTCACTTTGCGAAAGTGGCATGAGTCTTATCGCTCGAGTAAGGCGATATGACGACCGCTTCTGAGATTACGTCACCTTGCGAAGGTGGCATGAGTCCTTTTGCTCGAATTAGGCAATTGTGACGACTGTTTTTGTGAGATGTCGTCTCTTTGTAAAAGTGGCATGAGTCTTATCGCTCGAATTAGGTGATAGAGATGACCATGATCGATAGAGTCGACAGGAGTAATTTAACAGAGCAAGTAGATTCTTAAGAATGGTTAATTTTTGAAGTGTGGTTGAATAGTGAGTGAATAATGGTCAGTGGTCATTTCATAGTTGGTAAAAAGTTTGTGATTATCCCTAGTAATGATGTAAGCTTAATTATTAGAGAATAAGGTTTTGGTTTATTAAAAGAGTTTGTTTTAAGCCCTGTCTTAAATCGTTTGATCAGGATAGGCCGAGTAGAGATGATTTGATATTGCAGTTAGGTTCAATTATTTTCAAATGCGTCACACTGGGACGTGTGACTTGTCAGAATGGCCGTGTCGGAGCGTAATATGCAATGGCTGTTTAAAACTAGATTCCTTTACTTTGAATAATTCGATGACGTTTGGCAGTAATTCCGTGTCAATGTCATTTTAGACAGTTGACGAAGAAAGAATAGAGGACGCGGTATGAGTTCAATGTAATATTCCCGTTTTTATGATTTTACACGCGCAGAGAGAAAGTTGTTTACTACAAAATGCAACGGTTGGATTTGAAATGGCAATATTCGTTAGCAACAAGTTATAAGACCGGTCGACTTAACGACAGGGACAGTCTTGTTCAGGCGGCCGTATCGTGCACAACTCGTTTGTGTTTGCTGTAGCTTGGCCATGACTCATTTAATTGTGATTATTGTAATAGATGTGGATTGGTGAACCGATTTATTACAATGACAGTTGGTTTAAGCAAGACGGAAAGCCCAGGTGTATACACAGTATTCAATTCTGTGGGCTCAGGGAATCCAGATATGGTGGTTGCGATTCATGATTCAGTGCGGAGGCGGGGCACTGGAATTCCGTCACATTTTTATAAGGCTCACGTAAGATCTCTCATGTGGCGGCATCGGTAAGGTGACGTGACTGAAAGTAAGTTTTCATCCTGACATCAGTTTGTTCTCGTACTGTAAGTAACTAAGTGGGTAGTTTACGTCACTTGAGATATCAGATGCCGATCTCTGCCCCCTTTTATTCATCCGTCTGCGACATATAGATACTTATTTAAAAAAAACAGTAAGAACCTATGGATTAAATTAATATTCATAAATTACAAGTTGTAGAAACACCATTAGCAGCGCATATACATGCATATTTTAAAATGTCAATTGACTAATTTCACACGTATTGCTCTCACAATAGATTTTCTGGCGGATTCGATAACGAGAATAAGAAGCACATCACTAGCTTCCCACGGCCCGGTTCTAATGAGCCGTGTTGTTGAGTAACGGCGGGGCAGAGAGGCTTTTTGAACAATAACTGTTCCTGAATACCTAACTAATTATGTGTGTTTTATGTCACACACTGTCTGCTGTGATAATTGTCTGTATAGTAGCTGACACATCATGTGCAAAAATATGGACTTTGTCTTGTCTTTTGTTGTTTTCGTAAAGAACGTAATCTCGCAGCAATGTCACGCTTCAACTTTGGATAATTTACTCATACCAATGAGTAAATTATCTTAGCTGAGAAATATAGCGGAAAGCTCGTTTGGTTATGAACAAATTTTGAGAAACAAGAAACCTTAGTTTAATATACTTTAAACATTACTAAAATAAAGGTTACTTAATTAAAATATTACTGGTCCATATGAATTAAAATATGTAAATATCTATGTGTGTTTTATGTCACACACTGTCTGCTGTGATAATTGTCTGTATAGTAGCTGACACATCATGTGCAAAAATATGGACTTTGTCTTGTCTTTTGTTGTTTTCGTAAAGAACGTAATCTCGCAGCAATGTCACGCTTCAACTTTGGATAATTTACTCATACCAATGAGTAAATTATCTTAGCTGAGAAATATAGCGGAAAGCTCGTTTGGTTATGAACAAATTTTGAGAAACAAGAAACCTTAGTTTAATATACTTTAAATATTACTAAAATAAAGGTTACTTAATTAAAATATTACTAGTCCATATGAATTAAAATATGTAAATATCTATGTTTATGAAAAATAATTTATAATATCCTACATTTTTGATACATTTTCAGTTATATAAGTAATATACCTTTTTAAAAATGTAGGTATATTCATAAATATATGATTTATAAATTTAAATGTTTATCAAGTTAATTTTGATCAATATTATACTGCAGCTTTATTTCAAATTAAATATATTCCGACATAACAAGTTCTTTTACATTTCCGTACCTATATCTTTACTACACATTTGAAAGTGTGATTCAACCTTTAGTAAGCTATTTACCTTACCACTATAGGAAAGCGACCAAACAGAATCCACATTGCGAAATAAAGCAAAACAAGTGCGTCCTTTGTTTGTGCCGAAGCGTGTTGACTGTTCCTTATCCACTATCGCCTGAACTAGAACTCGAGGAGCAACGACCTCTGCCTTTACTCTTAAAAGTCGAAGGAAACTCACCTTCAAAATAATGATGGCTTAAGTGACTCGCCTATAAAAAGAGAAACATCTCGGTAGAAAATCTTATTGCTTAGATAGTAATATATTTGATAAATTAACGACTATCTGACTCATATAGGTAACATCGCATAATTAAGCTTGTATGAATTAAATTTACAAAATACATACTTATTTGTTTTTTTTTCAAACTTGTTCGAAGAACATACCTACTTATAAGTATTTTTGTTTACACCATGACTTGATCAGCTAACTATACCACACATTCTCTTTCGTTATTTGTTTTGTAAATAATTCTTATAATTCAGTAATTACCTACTTGTATAAGCGACGATATTTATCCAATCCGATCCAATACAAAACCACAAGTCAAATGTTTTGACAGTTCCAGATAAACTTTTTTTATTTTCCTCTGTCAGGAAGCTCTTTGTAAGATTTCGATATAAAAATATTCATAATTGATGTTTTATAACTGAACGGCACCCATTTAAATTCAGTTTTCCCAGCGGGTTGCGTTTATCCACGATTTTGCTTTGCCAGCGTCTATTTATCAGTCCAGTCCACATTGGCGTAGATAAGCGAGGGTAAGTGTGGACAATAACTGACATAGAAATTTCTTTATCAGGACTAGAAAATTACATACTTTATTGAAGTATTTTTCTATGTCTTCTCTTCTAAATAAAAGATTGAACACCATCGAGGTGTTCATTAATTGAAATTCAATTATTTATTTAATATTATTCCCTCCCCCCACCCCTTTAAAATTGGCTACGCCAATGCCAATCCACTTGATAAATAGGAGCTGCTGAGACTTGAATCTACGCCCTCTGTTGGAGCTTTTCCATAGATATATCTTCTCCTTATAAAGGTTTCAACCCTTGAATTATATCTTGTTTTGATGGATCACCATTGCGGATATTCCCCGACCTGGATTTCATTAAATATTTTCTCTGTTTCTCGCCTTTAATATTTTTTAATTCTTCGTGTATTTTTTTAAATATATGTCTAACACTATTAAGTTATCATTTAAATATGTTTTTGATATATATTTTTACTGATGCTTTACGCTAATGCAATAGAGATTTAAGAGTTTTTATTATTAGCGTATCAAAAATACTTATTCCAAGCATTATAACAAAGCTTTATAGATCTTAGTTGTGGCTAACAAAGTTTTATATAGCGTTACTTATTATATATATATATATATATATATATATATATATAATACAAATCAAATTAAATCAGGCAACAGCAGCTCATACATTATTTAATAAAATATGCCTATTATAGAATTTATGGAATGGTCCGCAATTTTTTTTCTATCAAAAAAAAAAAATCTAATTTATAATAACGTTTATAATGCAGTAAACGTTTTGTAACTGTGACTTCCTAAGAAAACTTACGTAACAGATACCTTATTTTTAAAATCGTATTACGATGTGATAATAAGTCGAGCCTCACAAAAGATCGAGGCAACAATACCAACAAAGAGTTTAGAAAGTGCTCTAATGATTGATGCAGCCTTTTTTTTAGACGCACGACTACCAAACTAGTTTCGCTGCAGCCATTTGTATCGAGGCTTGACCATCATGGCGGTCATTACCTCATACCTTCGTGGAAGAGACGCATTACGGCGTATTTTGGCGTGAATTTGACAACGACCATAAAAATAATTTACCGTAGAAACAGAAATTTCATTATATTAATGGATACCTCGGCGGCGCACGCTCGGCATGTTATGTGTCTAAGTCGCCCTGGATGCTCCCCACGGTGGATTATAGAAATGAAGCAAGATGTGGAATTGACTCGCTTCTTTATTAATATTATATCAAAGAATGTTCAGCTACATACTAGAATGTTATGTGAAACACGGTCCGGTTCTCAGGTTAACGTGTATCTCAGAAATGTTGAAAGTATTTTCTTAGATAACTTTTAGATTTTAAGGATTTATTTTGCAAAAAGTAGACGGATCTAGAAGATAAAAATTAAGATTATTGTGTATTCGCATCCAAAGTACGAGTAGAATATGTAGTTTGTCTCAAGAACCTATCATTACGATTCTTTTTGTATTCAAATATAACCCGGTAATTATTACGGTAAAACAAGACTGCCCTACATTGCTCAATTGTAGAAACTGGTCACAAATGATCGAGCGCATTCGGGTTGGAGATAATAGTCGAAACTCAAAACGGTAGCTAGTTTGAACCCAACAATTACTGCAGCAACGATCCAGTCACGAAGATCTCTTTCATTTTAACGGTTCACGCAAATTCTTGGCCCAACTGTGCGTCTTCGCCCGGAGTGGAGTCATTTACTCTAATGGTCTTGGCGACTAACATCTCCACGATATCTAGCCTGTATAACTGTGGAAATACAGTTTCAGCAATTTGGCCTTTAAGTTTACGTAGGAGAATCCAAAATTCAGAAAATATATAAAGTGGTTAGGATGTTATTTTCTGGCAAAACTAGAATATGTGCCTTGGTAAAGTTAAGAAGTTAAAGAGCTGAGACGCCGTCTGGCTTATTAAAAATAAATAAATAATGTAAAATTGGTGCTGTCTGCACAGCATTTCGTAGCACGTACTTACTATCAAGATGCTAAATAGAAAATAATTATTCTTTTCTTCATTGATCCTGGATGAAAATGAATGGGGATTTAGTTTCAAACTAGTTATTTACTTTTATTATTCAATTTATGAATATAAGGGTTTCAATCATAATTGTTTTAGTTTCATAGTCCAATATTTAATATCTAATTAGGTTAGCCTTATTGTTAATTACGGTCATATCAAATAAACATTATTTTTAAAACCTTTGCAGGATTAATTACTAATTAACTGCATATTTTCATAAAACATCTGCGGAAAGCTAGTTCGTGGAGTTTATCCCCTTCTGCATTTATCAGTTGCCCATCCCACAAAGAAAAGCAAAACACGATCTAGGATAAAAACATCACTAGTGATAAGCTGGGTCTAGTTATCGTTGTGTGGCCGGGATTACAGTGTTACTAGCGTAGTAGCGTACCGACTACGTAGGGGCTTTACTCAAAGCGAATAGCAGCGTGGTTGCTGCGGCGAAAATGCGGTTAGCGAAAACATTACTACATTTTAGAAGCCAAATAGGTATCTTTTGTTATGCGGATTGTACTGAATCCAAATATATTTGCGTACCGATTAGTTTTATGTATTTAGTGAATGATTTTCCGTTAGTTTAATTTCCTGCCACATCAAGTTCGTGGAGTACTGCATTTTATCAGTTGCTCATCCCACTAAGAAAAACAAAGACGATGTAGGCTTAAAAAAATTACAGTTATCGCTGTGTTGCCGGGATTACAGTGTTACTAGCGTAGTAGCGTACTGACTACGTAGGGGCTTTAATGAAAGCGAGTAGCAGCGCGGTTTCTGTGCTGAAAATGCGGTAAGCGAAAAAATTACTTCATTTTAGAAGCCAAATAGTTAGCTTGTGTAATGCGGATTGTACTGAATTCAAATATATTTAAGTACCGATTAGTTTTATGTATTAGGTTATGGAAAAAGTCTTTTCGCATATAGTATGTATGAACTTGTAATAAAACCACTTTGGCTATACTATTTGTACCTGGCTGGTTTTGGTATCATTTAAAAGCTTAAACTTTAAAAAAGATAATTCCAAATTCAAATTAGGAAAATGCGTGACTTTCATTTGTTTTTCTTACCGTCAAGATGAGTGAATCTAATGAATAAATTAGATACATTTTAAAATTCTACTACCAAAAAGGTAAAAAGGCAACGCAAGCCGCGAAAAAAACTTGCTATGTTTATGGACCTAGTGTAGTGTCTGTGAGAGTAGCACAAATTTGGTTTAAACGTTTCCAATCCGGAAATTTTGATGTCAAAGATGCACGTCGCTCTGGTCACCCTGTTACGGATAAAATTGATATTATTTTTTTAAAAAGTGGAGCAAGATCGGTCAATATCAGTAGTTACGACGTAGCTGAAGTACTGAGAATTGACAACAAAACAGTCTTGGCGCATTTGAAAAAAAATGTGTACACAAAAAAGCTCGATATTTGGGTACCTAACGAGCTCTCTGAAAGAAACCTAATGAACCGTGTACTCATTTGTGATTCTTTATTACGACGTAATGAGACCGAACCATTTTTGAAGAAATTGATAACTGATGATGAAAAGTTAATCACGTACGACAAAAAGGTCATGGTCAAAGGCCTGACCGGCCTTTGACCATGACCTTTTTGTCGTACACGCTTCACAGACTGTGGCGAAACCCGGGTTAGCTCGCAACAAGGTGATGCTGTGTGTGTGGTGGGATTGGAAGGGCATTCTTCATTATGAGCTGTTACCACCAGGCAGGACCATCGATTCAGAACTCTACTGCGAACAACTGATAAGATTAAAGCAAGAAGTTGAGAGAAGGCGGCCGGAATTAATCAACAGAAGGGGTGTGGTTTTTCATCATGATAACGCTAGACCTCACACATCTTTAACCAATCAGCAAAAATTAAGAGAGTTTGGCTGGGAGGTGTTAATGCATCCGCCGTATAGTCCTGACCTGGCACCTTCAAATTTCCACCTGTTTCGGTCTCTTCAGAATTCTTTAGGCAGTGTCAGGTTAACATCACGAGAGGACTGCCAAAACTACTTGACGCAGTTTTTTGATCAGAAGCCCCAAAATTTCTATAGCAATGGGATCATGTCCCTACCTATAAGATAACAAAAAGTTATCGAACAAAATGGTACCTACATACTTTAGTTAAATGTAAATAAACTATATTAAAAAATGTTTTGAATTTTCATATAAAATGCGAAAAGACTTTTTCCCCAACCTATTATTTAGTGAATGATTTTTCGTTAGTTTCATTTCCTACCACAAGTTCGTGAAGTACTGCATTCTATCAGTTCCTCATCCCACTAAGAAGAACAAAGACGATCTAGGATGAAAAAATCACAGTTATCGATATGTGGCCGGGATTCCAGTGTTACTAGCGTAGTAGCGTATCGGCTACGTGGGGGTTTTACTCAAAGCGAGTAGCAGCGCGGTTGCTGCAGCGAAAATTACTACCTATATTTCTGAAGCCAAATAGTTAGCTTTTTAATGCGGATTGTCCTAAATCCAAATATATTTCAGCACCGATCAGTTTTATGTAGATACATTGGTATTTAGTGAATGATTTTCCGTTAGTTTAATTTCCTACCACAACAATGCGGTGCGGTGTGTGATTCATAAAATAATGGCAGCAATTTCAAATATTTGTTTGTATTTAAGGAAAATTATTTTAATGTTAACTTTAGTGTGAAAATAATAATGCCTCCCTTTTTTATATCTTTTTGGCGGGTAAATGGATAATTAAAGCAGATGTTTTTAAGTCACCTTTGAATTCAAGATCACTACAAAGGTAAAACAAGTGTTGTTGTGAAAATGCACGTATGTACATACAATACAATACATATGTTGCCTGTAGTAGCCTGTAGTGCCTGTAACTAAGAACAGTCTCAGTTCCGCAATGTAACTAAGTGCATACAAATCTATTTATTTCAATACCATTTCCATATTGAATCCTTTATTTAATTATCACCATTCCGCATAACAAGAATATAGTTGGGCTTCTTTGACACACACACAAATACAGTAATTAATCAAGCATTAGTATTGATATATTCATCGTTAACACATTACTCCCAGAGGTAAACTAATTTGACTGTTATTTATGAGTATATGCATTTGCGTAGATAGTCTGCAGCTGGCTTTGGCTTTTATTCTGAGATGAGCAGCATTATTGTTTGGTATTTTATCCTTGAGAGAGATTTTAGCCTGAAGTTTTAGATTTAAAAAGAACGCACAAACATTTTAGCAGAAACTTATTTTTAAAATATTTATTCAGATTTTTTCATATTAGTTATATGCGTATAAATAAATAGTTGTTATTATTATACATAACAATATAGACTATTGATTTTCAAAGAAAATGTATGTTTAAAAAAACTAATACCCGACTATGGGAGACCTTTATGGCTAACAATGTATAATATTTTTGAAATGTTCTAATTAAGACCTTTCATTTGAAACCACGCACTTATCGAAACAAAAATAACACGCTCTTTTTTTGTATGTATCATTTGTTAGGTATATAAATTAATTTCATACAAATTTTGGACTTTGTACCCGGACAAAAATGACGTATCTATTGACATATCATTTGTAAAAATTAGATAAGCGGTTAGATGCTAAGGTGGAACAGACATAAATATCCGCGCATACATACATACATAGACTGCTAAAATCATTACCTTTTCGTTTGGCTTTGCCGTAGTCGAGTAAAACATATACCTACTAAGTGTAATCTTTACCAACTATAGGTACTTTATTTATTATTCCAACACACTTTTACATTGCGATTACAGCTTTCACCAACCCGATAAAATATCATCTATTTGCATCTAAATACATGTATCGGCATTGTTTGCGAATTTTGTCAGCGAAAACGTAAATAAATCTAAGTCTAAATACTCTTCGCTCATTTCATATAGGTACTAAACGAGGAAACCTGGTCACCGGTCCTTGATTGAGAATATTTGTTCTTGCTCGCGGCACTTCGAATACTTTACTAATGCCAACGTGCGGGAAGATTAGTTATTAAGTACATACACAACTCTAAACATGACAGGAATCTAGGATTGAATATTACCCTTAAAACTTTAAATTATTATTATAATAAAAAAATGTCCTTACTTCTAATTTAAAATATCCAACCATTCCCATACTCTTAACGAGCTATAATAAGGCCACACACCGGATGTTTTTAAATAAAGGAATATAATAGAGTTGACTTTGTAGATGTATGCATATGCTAGTGGCATTAACCTATATTGCTGTACCTTCATCCACCCTGAGTGATTTGCAATTTGCAAGGGCGCTAATGGCTCGTGAAGAATTTAAACCTGATCAGATTTGACATTGATTGCCCTAATACTTAGCGGAAATCATGACTATCCACATTTCCCGACATTCTGGGAAACATTCAGGATGTGGTCAGTGCTGGTTAAACTATCTCGATGCCCCTGGGCGAGATTTGCCACTACAAAATTTTATGAGTTGGTAAGCCAGGTTTACGATTCTTATAATAAATAAAATGAAATAAGGTTTTTTTTTTTAATCGAAAAATGAAAAACATTTTTTCGTACAAGCTTTTATTGTACCTTAGGCCTAAGTACTCATCAATACAAACGTAATAAGCCCAACGTCGATGGGTTTGCGTCGTTTTATTACTGAGTTACATCAACCTTTGTCTCTGTGCTCAGACTCATTATCAACCATAACGTGCTTGTCAAGACAAATCAAACAAGTCCTACTCAATAAGGTTATGTTGTTTTATAACTGAGTTCTATCGAATATTTCCCCACTCCATTGTCAGAACAGGACTCTTTTATATTGTATTGTCAACCGAATTATTTATGTATGCACAGTTCAATCGGTTGAAGATACCTGGTTGAAAATTGATCGCAAGATTTGACCTAAACGAACATACTTACATATACATGTACAAGTAACAATATACATATTTTATTGTTTATTTGATTATCGGCAATAATATTATACAACACATGGTTTCGACTTGATCATTGTCAATAAATATTTCGTAGTGCTTTCTCTCTCATCTCTTGGTACCACGGAAGAGCAGCGGCATGATGTAAAGAAACATCATTGCCATAAGCTGAGTGGTGCTATTTTGGTGTAAAACTAGTTTTAGTTATTAAGTAATGTAACATGTAACTCATGTAAATTTGCACCGAATAAAATATTTTTCCTTCTTTCATTCTTTCTTTCTTAAATAAAATAATTAACTAAACTTTAAAAGTCTAAAACTATAATGAACATATATATTTACAGACATGTTTCTTAGGTAGGTACTATAAAATGTGTATTGTTTGTGTCATTTAATTTTTAAGTAGGTGTTTTTATAAACATCATCTTCTTACAATTCGGTATTTTTTTACCGCAATATTTCCTCAATCAAGGATTTCCTGACTTGAAATAATATATTTATAATGTAGATACTTGAGGAGGAGGTACATGTCTAACATTTAACGACATGCGACAGAAATGATGATGAGGAATTTTATCATATGTATTATATTCAGTTTTCACATGATGCAGCCATGCATGCATGCTTTTTCAGCATGGAGTGATGCTATGATAGCCCCTCCGCGCATGGCGTTCCTGGGCGTTTGCCCAACTGCTCACTACCCTACGCCGCTATGGATCTGGTTACCCTGTCTCCGCATTGTAAGGTGAACTTAACGACGTGACTGGCAATTTCATTGTTCTACGGTTGATAATGACTGATGACTTTCTCCCGATGTCTTTGTTTGCTCGACAGTGACGCGAAAATGTAATCAAGGTCCACCACTGCGCTGGAAGGCTCCAAACCAAACAATGAAATACCGAGTATAAAGTTTACAGATTAATGGGAAAAATTGCACGGGATTATTTAGGAGGCTTTTGTATTTTCGTTAAAATAGTTCTTGGAAATATCTTGGGAAATTTAGTGAAATATTTTTAGGTTGTTATATCGTGTTATATGAAGCGTTTTCAATCGTTTAGGTGCCTAGAAATCCATTACAAGACAATTTTATTCTTATAACACTGGACAAACGATTCATGTAACTGAATTTCTCACTCGGGAGTGTTCGCCGCGCGCATAGTAATAATGTAGGTATATTGTTGATACCTAAATGGAGAGTAAAACATGCCTGCCAATGTGTAGGTATTTTTTTCGAGAAAGTTCATGTTGATTTATGTTATTTTAATTGCAAAAATCAATTTTTATTTTTGTACAACATATTGCTGGCAACCTTTTATTACTGGCAACCCCCACTTATGTCATCTTTCTTGTCTCTTGCATTGTGTTAGTGAGTCAGATATACATTCTTCCAAGTAAAAGTTAAAACAATATAATTTCATACTTCACCAGTTAAATAGTATTTTAATTTAGCCCAAACCCAACAGATATTCCAACAGCTCACATACCTACTTAACACATACTCGAGCAATGCCGGGGTGGGCCGAAAGCTCGTAATATTTACACACATGGAACATAGTAACACGTTGAATGCAAAAAAACCCCTTATGTGTTTTCAATTTCGTAAAACACACAATGTGTTTTTTACAATCAACAATAATATGTATAGGTAGTCTGCCCGCTACCACAGTGCGCATACGCTCACCTTAACTGTATACTTATGTCATGCACCACTGCGCAGCACGAATGCGCAGTAATGTAGACACTTGTTTGCTTGTTTCATTTCATCATTATTAGACTGTAGGTTGGCGTATAGGATTGCTAGGTATGCAATAAATAAATTATATCAATTTATCAAGCATATACATCTTTCTGAGTCTTTTCAATAGCAAAAAGTTCTAAAAAATAGTCCCTATAATAAAACGGGCTGCTTGCACCCAAACGCGGTCTTCTTTAATAAACATTACATTTATACGCTCTTTAATAACAGTGTTAAGTGAGCACTTTGAAGATCCCTTTGATATGCGTAGAGCTGGCTTATAATTTATTATTCAGGAGGCCGGGAAAACGTTCAATGGAATATTCTCATTTTGCTTCCAAAATCACAAACAATTTCACTGCAAGACTTTCTCTACAGTAATTTTCTAGACATAAATGGCGTTTAAAGTGTCAATGGTTAATAAACTGTAACAAAGTTAACGCTTTCATCTAAAATTTCCAAACAAGCATCAATTTGATGCTTGTTTGGTTGGTTTGAAAGTGCATCAAAAACATGCAAAAGAGGGTGAAATGTCGGAATGGTTAGAGAGATTAGGTGAAGAAGTAACGGACCGTCGCAATGACAAAAACAGCACCAATTAACTTTTTTTTTTCCGAAGTTCAGACACAAGTATTTCCAATCGCTTGGAGCATTCCGCCTGAGAGAACGTCTTTAGTCGTGCGATTTGCTCTCGATAGGATAGAGATCGATTCGCTTTGCTCGTTTTATTCCGATTTAAATTGTTTCGATGCTGGGGGCGATTAAGGCTTCCGTACTGGCTGGTGATGTTAAAAAAAGGAAAAATTCTGTGTTAAGAATCAACTCGTTTGATGTCTTATGTCCACTTTCACTTCGTTTTAAATTTATGCCAATTTATTTACTGATTTATTTATTTATTTTATTGTTTGCGATAGCTTTTAATTGTCATTTATCGTTTCAATACGTAGCGCAGAAAATGAATACGGCATAAATACGGCTGTTGCGGGCGACAAATGAAAAATGAACACCAATTTATTTATTCACGTCCAGAGGATTATCGGATTTCAGGTGTTCTATCCAACGTGTCTATTCGATACCACATTGATTTTGTCAAACTAAAGCAAAATATTTATACTTGATAATGTTGGTCTGTATTTTATCCGTTATATCCTTGTTGAAACTCACCCTCTTAAGAGCTTCCCTAAACACTGAATAAAAAAAAAACAGAAATTACTCGTCTATCGCCACTTAATACTTACGGCCCTAAAGCGTGTAACACTTGACTCTAATCGTCTTTTAAAACATGTAAGGGTATTAAAATGTTGCTGCTTCTAGATAAATAAAAGTTTAATTTCGTATATAAGTAAGTCATACATAAGTAAAAAATTTAATGACATACATTTTTGTGATGATGACGAAGAGGAAAGCTTTTAAATGTGGCCATTCTAATAACTTCGAACTGGTAGAAGAAAAAGAACTTAAACACCTGTGCATCGCGCCGTCAAATAATAGGTAATAATTAAATTTTTAACAAAAAAACCGACTACATTTTCTTTCAGGAGTTTCTTCCGTATCTCCAAAATTCTTAATCATTTCTTTACCAAATTAATATGCGACCCAGTTAGTACTCAATGCTTTCAAATAAAATGAGAATCATCTAAATCGGTACACAAATGGCAAAGATATTGCATAATACACAAACAAAAAAAAAACATACGGGTCGAATTGGTAACCTCCTCTTTTTTTGAAGTCGGTTAAAGAACTTTCCTATTCATAAACTAAAGTGAAAATATGTTTACTATCTACTCAAACGTACCAAATCAAAATTCGTTTTTTGAAAATTCATATTAAGCAATGAAAAAAATTTTACATCAGAATAATAAAATAATACAATAAATAAATATGTAACAACAGAAACGCTAAAATTGATATTTTTAAATCTATTCAATGCGACTTTCAGCAGCATTTTAGCTGTCAAACCACGAACAATGTAGTTTACAGTTCCCAACACAGATGTTTAAAAAGAATCAACAGTTAACAACATCGTAAAAAAGGTTGGGCGTAAACTGCTACCGTTGAAATTTTAGTCCCTGTTTCTTTTCCTCTTTACATCTGAGATAATGTGGTTCGGATCGGGAAATCGATTGATAGCTAGTAGATACGGATTATGTTATTTTGTCGTATCGCGTAACAGTAATATATACTTTGTGTTGTAAGATCGTATGTACGTTATTTCCGTCAGTATATCTGTTATATTACATATTAAGTTTTATGATACGACTTTTTTGATCACGTTTTGTGTATTACCTCAACCAAAATTACGCGTTAAATGTCAAAATATTGTACAGAAACCAATACATTTTCATGTATTTATTGACTTTGAAACAAAAACAGGATTTTAAAGTAGAAACAGGCGACTAGTACATTGACTATTTCCAAATACAGTCAGATAAACAGAGGATGAATTAAAGCTTTGAACATTTCAGAGAAAAAAAACTTAGGTATTTTTGACCAACCATTTAAATAGCATGTACTCCCAATAGGATAAACAGATGGAAATGATACATTCCTCATATCCTTGCCGTGTTCTTGCTTCCCACTAAATTTAATTCTAATTCTACGTGAAAGATCAAACAACACTGATATACTCGTAAATATAAACACAGTATGTCTGCCCTATGCAAATATTTTAACTCTAAAGTATTGTCCTAATGCAATCGCTATGTTTATGTTATTCCTACTAAATAGTACACAATGTTGAACATCTCGGAATTCAATATTTTACGATTGTCGGTGCCTTATTAATTGACACAAATGGTGACTCTATCTTGGACACTAGTAGCTCGTTTAATATAATGTATTGCTATGATATATTAACGTAATACCACGTTCTTATAAGTCTGTCAAATTGCAGAATATGTTTAACTGTTTATATTAATAACATCCTCATACATCATAAATAGAGCATACGTGAAAAAGAAGTTTAGAATGATGGCGGATACGTGCTCAACAACGCTAAAAGTATGGGTCAGGACCGATCTTTATTACAGATCCTATCTCATACATCAAAAATAACCCTTCCGCTCATTTAATTGGCTCAAATAAAATAAATTAACTGTAATTCAGGCGTAAAAAAAACATTTAAGTTATAGACGGATATGACATATGATTTTAATTTGTAAACGCTGTGAGAATTATTGTTTGAATCCATTAATTTGACATTAAACTAAGTGAGCACGTTTTAGAAATAAATCTGTCGATAGTCGACACACGCTGGGCGTAGTGTGTTGATTTTAGCACTGCATGCTTCGGGAATGCAGCCAATTGGTTCCCGTCGAAGGTGTGTTGGATTAACAACTATTAAATCAAGCAGACCTCGTCCTCTTACAAGCGTAGTTTATAATTGATCGTCTGTCTAAAATAAACAAATAGTTACCAAGGATGCATGAAACGGTAACGCATACGAGTAGTGCAATGGGTGATTGAGTTAGTCTAAATGTCAAACCATTCTTTTCGATAGGGTTTTAGTTATATTTTTATTTTTAAGCTTGCAGTTGGTAGTTTA
This sequence comes from Acrobasis suavella, assembly GCA_943193695.1. NCBI lineage: Eukaryota > Metazoa > Arthropoda > Insecta > Lepidoptera > Pyralidae > Acrobasis > Acrobasis suavella. The sequence goes on from OW971938.1 coordinate 10,490,369, forward strand.
ATATTACTATACTATAGTTTCAAATATATTGTGAAATTGTTACATCAACCGTAGTTTTAATAGTAGTCTGTAGGTATGGTATATTATATTACGGGACTTACTGCGATGAATATAATTTATACCCAGATATTTTTAAGACCCTTCTGCCAGCATAGTTGCTGACACAACATTTATAACAGTCATTGTGACCGCGAAACTCTAAAATTATACAATGTAAGTAGTTTAGATCATAAATGAATACCCATTCTTTCGACTCGCTTCGCACACTGTGAATTTGGCCTTGTTGTTCTGCACTCCGTACTTTATATCTTTACTACGACATCTTCCAAAGGTTATTGAACAACTTTGCTCTCTTTTCAGGTAAATATTACGGCTTCTACCCCAACAATTTAAGAACTTGGTGAGTTTTGGCGGTGAGAGCGAGGCGAAGTGGCATAAACCTTTTGAGGTAACCGTGGACAGTTGGGAAAATTTGCCGGGTCTCTTTGGCTAGACTATTGGAAAGCCACAACAAGACTACGTGCGCCTAGAAACGACAAACAGCGTTTTCTTGCTTTCACTGATCACTTACCAAATAAGTTTTTTTAATCTATGTGTACAAAGACAACACAAAATAGATAATGCTGGTAAGCTGGATAGTATAGTCACATCTCTATCTCAACTTAGAACTTTCGCTTTTTCTGGAGTAGACTTCTTACAGATCGCCTGCTATGTCAGACATACATGAACTGTGGCAATGAGGGCGTTGCTCACGTGGTCTTTCGGCGATACTGCACATCCATCGTAGCTGGTCCCCGACCTTCAGAACTATAAACCTAGACAATGGTAGATTTGACCCTTGATTTGACATTTGCCTCGATCGATTCGCCGATGAGATATACTCAAATCCTTATATCAGCTTTATTACTCCCAAGTGTAACATCACTAACGTTGCCTTCGCCAATCTACTACGCTACTTTTTATATCGCTGTTTGGAATGGCCAAAGACATTATGTCATATCGTTCCCAAGCTTTAGACCAAATATTTGTTATAGATTTTAAAAGATCATTTAGGTTAAGAAAACGTTAGCTTGATCAGTTTATTTTTACAGTTTCCTCAATAACCAACTAACTATCTCAATGTGTATTTTATTAGTCACGTCTGCCTTACATTAGGTGATACTTTTATATAATGGAAGACTAATACCTAAGCTAGGTGCAAAGCCTGAATTTCAGTTCAGAAAAGTTTTCAGCTATTTAGCAATCAACAAAACAAGCTTGAAGAATGATTACTTTTTATAAATAACCAATAAATATTATAACAAAGGTTACATTAAAATTTGATTTAATAAACTCATATTTGCACGCACCTTTTAATTTTTGCATTGAGTTTTAAAATACACAGTTTGAGCAACTCATAATACTATGTAACGGAAGACACGTGATTTAGTTTATAGTTTTACAACACTGCAAAATGTTTTCAAACATCTGTAGTGCTGTTCAATGGACGACCTTCCCGGTTGCCTACTTATATTTTTAAAACTTGCTCCTTGGTATCAAACCACTTCATAGCTAACAAGAATATTAGCGCTGACGAAGTTTGAAAGACCCAATCAAATTTTTATTGCTCCAGCACCATCTAGATTTTTTGGAGGTCATGCTGCAGTGGCATCTTGAATACACTATTTTATCCTTTAAAAATAAAAAAATGTCTCCCTCGTTTTATGTCAGTCCTTTTGACTGAAAGATCCCATATATAATACTTTGATGCTGGAATGGATACTACCATAGTTTTGATAATAAGGGGTGATATCTTGTAGGTAGGGTGTAAGTCCATAAAAATGTTAGACTAGTTTGTTTGGGGACAGAGGCGGACGTGACCAACCGCAACGTATGGAGACCAACTCAAGACACTGGATATCTAACAACGTGGACGGAAGTTGCATAGTGTACGGTTTCACTCACCGTTGATGGGGTACAGCCAGGAAACTAATGCGCATTATTCTTGAATATGTATTTTTTCAAATTTCAAACAGACAGTCCGATGACATAGGCCTCCCCAAAGGATTTTCAAAAGGACTATGCCCAGCAGTGGACTGATATGATGATGATGGCGATCCGAGGGGGTAAGTACACCCACCCAGACCTAGTTTTTTTTTAACTTTAACAGAGATTTAATGCAAATACGATTATACTAAATGTTTTTCTTCGCCTTTTGCCTTTTTTATAATTTTGCGTTTGGTCTGTATGGTACTTTCGCTCATAGTTTTCTGTTTTTTGTCATTACCGTACTAACTCGTTCCTTTATATCTGATCTCACGCATTCTTCATATCTCACGCTCCAGTATTCTAAAAATAGCACACTTATGTTTTCTAAAAACGTGATTTTAACAGAAGGCCTTTGAGTAATTGTAAAAAAGGGTTTTGAAGTAAAGAAAAACAGAAATCTTAAGTGTAAGTACATTCTATACTACCTATACCTACAGTCCTTAAAAATAATAACGACTCTACAGCGTAGACTGTACATGTTCTCAATTTCAACTATAGTACTGCTTTCAATCGTATCAGTTTTGTAAGCTTGCTGATTGAGTTTCTGATTGAACCCGCACACAGGGCTATCAGGTTTTTGACATGTCACTCCCAAAGTTTCATTGTTGCTACCAACATACAGAACGATTTCAATTTTCTTTATCATTTATTTCACGAATATGTATCACTTACTGTCGTATATATTTTCTTTCACATCAGTGGCTACACCTACGTTTGCTTAGTATGTAGTTTCGGGGTTAGTCCCCTAACTAAAATAAGTATTAATCAAGCTAACGCTGTAAAAATCTTTTTAATAACTATAGTCTCACTGTAATCCCCTTAAGAATTTAAGAACACTGTCGAAGTGTCAATAAATACTGTATTTTTAACGTCTTTATATGCAAATGTGCAAATAGATCTCTAAAATCCTCTAAAATACATTTGATAAACCTTATTACAAGTCGCAAATCAGCCATAGTTATGTCTAGAAATTCAAATCATACAAACAAACACTATAGAAACCGACCTGTGGCCTCCATGTCTGAATGTAGAAAATTGCCAAAACTCGCTATTTTCCAACGAGTCAAATCAGTTTAAACGTCAAAACAAACATTTTTTGTGTGGGATTTTGTATGAAATACAGGTAGATGACGTCATAGTTTATTCGAGTCAAATGGCGCTCTTATTATCAGTTGTTTTGCAATAATAAATCTAGAATCACGTTAAAATGGATATGTTTAGTTTGGACAAGTGACATTAATTTGCTACGTTTAATTTTCTTATCAGTACAAAATACTTTATTTTGACCCAGGAAAACACCCAATTTCAAGGAAATCAATGTTTTCTGTATGATCTTCAAAAACTTGATAGTTTATTTGACCTGAGTTACAGAACTATTAGTTCGCATTACAACACTTAAATATTATTATCTTTGATCGTGGCTTACCGCTAGATGTTAATGATTATTGTTAAGATTAACATAGATTAATCTGCGAACTAGATCAGCGGTTTGCAGCTCCTTCACAACGTTCTCACGACATTGGTTGAAATTACTGTTATTTGCCCCTTGCCGCGGTCACGTCAGATCACTACCTTGAGGTACAGCGGTCTCCCTGTAGAAAACATTGGCGACCGCTTTCAATATGTTAAAAACTGTTTGGCCAAAGATTTCCAAGATCATATTTTCGCCAAGCCAATACCTAAAGAAAAAGATTAAATACACATGCAAGCTTATCTCTTATGTAAAACTTGATGATGATAAGTACCTTTAGTAGAAGTCCAATTAAATTATGTTGACATTGACAGAAAAAATAATATTTTGTAAAAACAATGTTGTCAAGAAAATATTTTATATATTTGTATTTCATGGTTTTATATACTGCCTATAGAACGAGTAACAGAAAAAGAGTATCAAACCGAAAGGGAGTAAACATACTTATCAATGTGAACAACTTTTACTATGGGACCATCCCTGAAATCGTAAAACAAAATCTTCACCTCGATACAAAATTCAAAAATGTATGGCAGTGCAGATTTTTTTTATGATTTCAGGGATGCTCCCATAGTAAAAGTTGTTTACATTGATTAGTATATTTACTTCCTTTTGGGGTGATACCCCCTTTCCGTTACACATTGTTTACGACGTCATCAAGTTTGTGTTCCTTTTAACTATTATTGAGTACAAACAATTATGTTATCTATCCCACTTCAATTCCAAAATAAAAAAATGTTTAAACTACTGCTAAGTTTACTTAAACCAAGACTATTTAGATAGAAACACAGTCTTGATGTTACATAAATCCTTCGGTTTATCTTATGTCCTCGCTGACTGGTTCCCTACTCACGTACTCGTACCAGATTGTATCTGTAACTACCAATGCATAGCGAACTTCTGTCTGTTTTATTATTCGAAGTACGTTTAGTCTTTGCTTCAAATCTAGATTTCGCAATAGATTCTTTCCCAACCTAAACAATTTTGAGGAATTTCGTTTTAGTTTGTGTTATGATTGTCTTTGGTTATAAATGTTACAATTTCAATCAATCAACACGCGAGTAACTTGATTTAATATAATATTCGTAATTTTTTCCACTTAATTATAAAAAAAGTCTTGTCTGCTTGTTTGATTTATTGGATTTAAAATATCATCACATCACCCAGACATTTATTTATCTTTGAAATAATTATTTCTGACGCCATCGGTATTATTATAAGGTGAACAGTGTATACCTACATACGCTATCCACGAGGCGCAATGCAGTAAAGAAAATTTATTGGAATATAGTAGTAGGTATAACTAGTGATGTGCCGGGAAGAAATATTTAGATCTGGAAAATATCTTTCCTTGTAAATTTCAGGTAATTTCGGAAATTTTCAACATTTTTCGTAAATTTTAGTAGAAAAATTTCCTGAAGAAATTTATTGCGGGTATTTTCTCGCAAGTTTTCCAGACCGATTCGAAAATGTCTGGAAAATTTCTAGAACTAGGTATAACAGAAAAGTACAAGTTGACTACTTGTATTTTAAACGATTACGTTTGTCATAATAACCGAAATGTTGTATAAATTACTTAGATATTAATAAATATTTAAGATATGTCAGAAGAACATATAAATCAACGAGCAAGATGTTTAATGAAAATTATATATAATTATAAATAAAATTGATACAACCATCACTGTATTCTCAATCACTTTCTTGCCGTAGAGGCAAACGAACTTTCGGTGTCAAATCAAATATTGTCACTTTCGACTACTATTGTTCTATTTTCATGACTATGTTCGTTTCTTGCCGACAATGTTCATTTACTGGCCAGTACTGAGGAACGACAAGTTTATAGATTATAAGTAGTAAGTGGTCCCGAAATTATGGCGTAATCGATTGTTTTTTAATCTGTATATATGTATAGATGGCGTCATGTTAATTTTACTTCCGATTTTTCCCGCAATATGACGCGGTCTACTAACTTATTACAACTAACTATTTAAGTACATTATAATAAGCCCAATTGTGTAATCACAAGAGCAATGCCATCGTAAACACTTGTCTCGATCTCGACAAGGACGAACGAAGCAGCACCATTGTGCTCGGCTGTCCAGCCACTGATTACTGTGTTTCGCCCAAGGCCGTCCATTGTTCTGCTAGATTCTCGCACGCAATCCTAACTCGTTATTGTGGGCTATTTTTTGCAACTGCAGATTATCTCGCCCAGTTTAATAATGTTGACATCGTTGTGTTTCATATTTTTTTTTTGAGAAAATTGTGCTTTTCTGTGAAAGAAATTAATGTAAGAGACGTCAGCTTGCGTCCATTTTTAAAACCAGACAATCAGACTTACTTTTAAAGTTTTGACCCTATTCAGGTTCGGAGTGCAATAGTTGTAAAGTTTTATGATTTAAAAATTAAAGAATAAAGTAAAGTAAATTTTTAATGAAATAAACTTCCAAGTCATTAAAATCTTACTCATCTTGAAAGACATATAAAACCTTAAATCCTTGATCAAACTGAGAAATACGCAGACGTATTCTATCCGCTTAACATAAACCTTTCTGAATTTACGAGCCGAACTCGATTACCGTTGCAGTCGTCACGCCGGGTCACGTCCAATCAGCGGACCTAAAGAAATAAACAGACCGGATAAATATCCGAGAAGGGTATTAATAGAGTATAAAAAATTCAACGCAACGAAAGAACGGTACGTCACGAACGGATGTGCGGACACTTCTGGCGTACGAAAATGGAAATGTGACAGCCCCTAGTCAAGAGACAATGAGGTCAACAGCCTAGGTAACAGGCATGAAGAATACTTAACTCCATTAATGCCAGTGAATAGGAACGGATCTCTATCTCTAAACAGTTATACGTTATTACCCTAATTCTGACTTTTGCACATTTAGTTATTTTAGGTTGCAATCTATCAATACAATTAATCCCCGTACGAGCATCTAGGTCGGTATTTGTGTACGTAAATGTCAAAACAATCATTAGGTACTGATTTGTATTTCAAATTGTTGATAGGTAATAAGTAGGAAATAAGTGTTAACGAGTTACTCTTTTGTCTATGTTAACAAGTACGTGTTTGTTCTTTTTCAATTTTTATTTCAAACGTTCCACTACTTCTTGTTTATGCATATTTGAAGTGCTTTCATTAACGCCTCTAGTTTCCACTTAGGAATCTAATTTCACAGTCTCGTTTTCAGCTCTAGTAAGCAAAATAATTATTCATAGATTGAATTAGAATTTGGTAGCTTTTGGTACGGTTTATGTCCTACAAAATACACAAAATTTAACGTACACGTTTAGACGGTTTGATTTCGTATTGAATCCGAAAGAGAAATAAAGAACTAGAACATGTTCAATTATGGTGGTTAAGAACTTACATACGAGTGAATAAAGTGCATATATTTAGTACAAGGAAGGCCTATCTGGATAAATCAATGTATAAAGAAAGTTGAAGTATAGGGTGACGTGGACGTCACAAAATGTCATGGCTGAGAATAATCCGACAATAGACTGGTATCAAAACAGTAGAACAACTGTTCAAGCTTGCCATGGACAAATCAAGATTTAAAGAGCTGACTGCCAATCTTCAGGAATGAAGCGGCATATAAATAAGAAAATAGAACAGACGACTGCACAGTGAACACGATCCTCAATGTAGAGTGACCGATGAAGAAGATGACTCGATTCTACTATGGATATACTTGAAAATGTTTGGATACGTTTATGACCTCGAAAGTACTCAGTTTATCGCCAAAACGCTATTTTGAGATGTTCACTGATTTTGACAGCATCGCTGCACTCCGATTAGGGTTGTATCGATTGAACTCAAAGCCATGCTTCAGCGAGATACCTAAAATACTCTGTTCTTGTATATTAAATTTTGTTCTTTGTGTTAACTTTGAGTAAAATTTTCTCTAAAGCAGAAAGACGCATAAAAGATCAGTGTTTTGACAGAGTTTGTTCACTTGATATTACTACGTGTATACTTAATCAAATGAAAGTGGTTTGAGGCTTTTATAAAGTACTTGAAGTAAAGTACTTATTTGAATTTGTTATATGTCAGACGACTTCAAGTTATAACAAGTAAAAATCTTGTTTAAAAAAAAATTTAAACAAGCGCTCCTCAAGACAAATCAAGCGAGCCCAAACTCGATGGGGTTGCGTCGTTCATTACAGAGTTCCTATGGCTACCTTCCAGCTCCATCATCAGATTAACTCAATGTCATCGTAATATTGCATTGTCACGCTACATACCTATGGGTGCAAAATTTCAGCTCAATCGGAAACCGGGAAGTGGGTCAAAAACTTGCAAAATTTGATTACAGACAGACCGTCAGACAACGGGACAGGTGAAACTAAATAAAAGCTTGTAAAACACAGTCACTGATTTTGACAGCACCATTGCACTGTTATAGAGCTGCTATAGAACAAAATCGTAAAAGTTATTTTAATCTGTGATACCCATACCTTAAAACGATTAATTCTCTATAATTGAATCTAGCAACATTTTGACTTTTTGTTTACTGCTTGTAATATTTTCTCTACAGCGGAAATTAGCTGTGCTTAGTCGGTTATGATGCTATTTTGACGGTGTTCACAGCGGCAGTCTGAGAGCTGAGAGCCGTGCTACTTTAGCTCTGTTATCTAGCATCCCTAAAATACTATCTTGTTCATTGAATCCTGTCTGTTACAGACAGGATTCAATGAACAAGATAGTATTTTTGGGTATCTAGATAACAGAGCTGCCTGAGATTCTGCCACAGATTGTACGAGTCTTTATTTTCTTTGTTTGATCTTAAGTTATGTCTTGATATTTAAATCTTTTATAATCCCAAATTTTTTTAAAAACTCGCATTTCTCACACAAACTTTTATTAGCTTTGAAACAAATATTAATGTTTATTTCACCGATCAAATATCGCCACTAGTACCTAGAGTGAGTTGTATCGCCACTAGTACCTAGAGTGAGTTTGACACGCATATTATTTTTTGTATCTAGGTGGCATTATCTTTCATTGAAATCAATATTGATAGTCGATTGACGAGTGATAGTGAAAAAGTCGCCCCATCCCATCCGGCGGGTCGCCGTTCACCGGACGGCGGGTCGGTTGCGTCGATTTGCATTCAGCGATGCGCGACCACCGGAAGTAGGGCGTGCCCCCAAACTGCTCACTTCCGCCGGTACGTGCTGCGTCGTCAGGTGCGATCGGAGTAATTCACCATCAATATTTATATATATGATCTTGAATTGTTAAAATGGCTATAGGGTTGTACTACTATTCAAGTATAAAATTTTAAACGAACGTAATAAAATCCTTATTTAAAGGGTTGGTCAGCTCATTTCAACGTTAATGCTAACTAAGTAATGAAAAGTTTCACTCCACGATATTACTTACCTATATACTACTTGAATTTAATTCAGCATAAATATGAATCACGATATTTTCAATTGCGATCGGCGCTAGTTGAATCATAACTAAATTGTTCTTTATATACCGAATGATTCAAACCTGGGTTCATTTAAAACAAAAAATTAAGATTCCTACAAGAAGAAGATACCTATATTGTTACATACACTCTACATATGAAAAATAACTTAAACACATTTATGAATACATATGGTAGGTCCCATTTGCCGTATGAACAAAAGATCCCAAAACTTTTTGATATATAACCTTAAAGCTACACTACATTTCATGAATGAGTAACCCTTTGTTCCACCTTTGTTCGCTGATAAATATACCAATGAAAATAATTTCAGCTTTGTCTAGGCTAGTGATACCTTAAAGCTAAGTCTCCAAGTGGGTATTAACTACGGAGTTAAGCCACGTACACATTCGCCGCGGTCGCCTGTTGCGCAAGATGACATCCGAGCTGCAGATTAGCATAACGCTAGTGATGTACGATACCTCTTGCTGACATACTTGTCGACATCTGAAAGGATTAATTTCATGTTGAGTCATTTGAAATTATATACCTACAATACTATTTTAGTTATTTGTTGATATTTGACTAATAAAATAGAATTTTGGTTGAATGATAAATTACCGAAAAAATCTCATAGCGGTATCATAAAAGCAGATTAGCGATAGTCTCTTGTATCACAAAAGATAAATGACTAAAATAAAATGTTTGTTGCTACCAAAAGGAACAATCCCCATACTCAATTACTAATTAAATTTGATAGGCTTACAGCCAAGTCATTAAATTCTGCAAAAGTTAATTTATCTAAATATTTAGATGATATATGCTCATGACAGCATGACATGTAGTCAAACTGTGAAATCCTATGCATTATTAAACAAAGCATTTACGTCCTGAATAATTTAAAATCAAACTGAATTTCGTCTGTCTGGCGGAAGTCAAGCAATAGTAGCAATATATTTAATAGCACATTGAAACTGTTTTAACTATGTGCTTCGGGCTCAATTTATTGACTCTTGCGGTGTAGACCGAATACAATTTGTTGTCCATAAACGTTCTACTGGACATTGTATTTGAATAATTTATGTCTTTGTCTTGGTTCTAAGACATTTACAGGAACTCTTACTGCTGATGCTTAAACTTTATTACTTACTACACACACAGGTAAGAAAATGTACAATAAGAATAGCTTGATATCATTCTTTAAAAGTTGTTCTGTTCTTCAACTTTTTCTAATGCGATAGGTGCACTTTAGCTTTGGAAAATTGTTAAGATCTTTATCGATATCGATTTTCAGCGATGACATAAGGTCGTCACTTGATTCGAGGCCGTAAATGTGACATGACGGAGTGCGCATGATTCATCCTTGCTCGCGCGTGCGCCGGTGTCTACCAAATTGTATGGCCGTCTGACGTAATTACTAGTGCACATAATGTGCATCTTCCTGTTTAACTTGTTTATGCTGACCATAGATACTATAGTTGTTTAAGGGCTTCGAACTCATTATGGTTTGACCATTATCTTAACATTTAACAATCTTCCTTTGAGCTACTTATTCGATAGATTTTGATAAATTATTTTCAAAATGTAAGAAAAACATATAAAACCTATATCGGTTAATGTAAAACAACATCTTTTTTTTTTAAGTATATTTAATTCAATTTATTAAAACTATAGTTTAGTATTTAGTAAAGTTTTATTTGTCTATTCATGTATTTATTTATTTTTTCTCAATTAACTATCATTTTTTATTACTAAAGAACAAGATCTGAATTCCATTTTCTTTATGGGTTATAGAAACTTGACAATTTTTTTTTATCGTGTTTATAAACGAGGGAAACATCTACAAGTTTAATGAGGTAGGTACCTGCAACTATTAAAATACGCTAGTTTTATTTATCAGTTACCCGTCCTACTGATTGGCAGATTAAAATTTCTCATCCAAACGCCAACGTTCGCGAAATCATTTGATAACTCGGCAGCAAACCGTGACACATTCCGTCATACATATATTTAGATTTTATTCTAGGCCAGCATTTTGATGGTTTTTCTGTACAATTTGGTCGCGCCGACGACGCGGGAAGTCATAAACGCCCTGCTATGCGCCGGCCGGTATCCAAAGTACGGTGTCGCCACAGGAATATTTCTGCTCATTAAATTCCCAAGCATCGGAATTACTTGTGAATTCAATTAGTCGAGTTCATGGCATATTTTTCTTTTGTTCCTGTTGTGTCTACGTGAGATAAATGTAGCGGAAATATCTTACTGTATATTGATATCATATTTTATTTTGTATTGTTTCTTGCTAACTTGTTCAAAGAAGTTACGTATAGAACACACTGTATTGTAACACTAGAATTAATAATATCCTTTTATTAATAATAACTTGGGTCTCATTTCCAATATATAGAGAAATTTTATTAATTATTCGGTATCACGGTTGTCATGAAACAAATTGCAAAAACCACCTTCGTGACGTGTCTTATTAAAATCTACTTCATCATCATTACGTTAGGAATCGCTTCATTTCATTTGGTTAAATCGCCAAATTGTTTAACCTCTTTTATTTGGACATCCAAACGACTTTCTAAATCCCCTGTCACAACACTGTCCATTGGACGTGTCGTCAAGTCGGCGGTCCTATCAAAAGTATCTGGAGTGTGACGCCCCGTCATCCGTGTCTAATTGTGTCGCCGATGAGAGAATTACGTCGATGACCATTATATAGATCCAGCGCGATATCTATTCGACATTTATTTTCGGGATTTGACGCAATATTGATATTCTGGTCAGCTTTCAGGGTCGTTCCCATCATCTGATCAAATCTGGAAAAACAACTAAATCTTTACAAGATCTTTTCATTACCATAAAGTCAACATACATTTTTAATATAATGAATCATGGAATAGTAAGCTAAGCAAAATATAGTTCAATCTCGTTTTACATGATCGTAAATAAAATTCCTTAGTTCACTAAAAACCCTTATTCACGCTGAATTAAACCCTGAGAATTATTCTGTGACGGATAAAGATATTTTCCAGTTAAAATGTAGCTCAACAATCTAGAAAGTTCCATAAAAATAATAAAGTTCACGTAAACATCTTCTAGATGCAGCGAATGTTTGTGGACGCGAAATCTCTATAAAATTTATGAGGCATGTGGTCGCGTTTAGCGTACGACCTACATTATTTCCTACGAATTTTAATTGATGACGTTAGACAACTAATTACGCCAAATCTGACAGATATATAACGGAACATTCATTTTTAATCAAAAGTTGGTCGAGGTGTCAGGTGACCAAAGGGCTGGCAATTATTTCGCCCAACGAATAAGCATCGCCATCCAGCGTGGCAATGCTGCCAGCCTTTTGGGCACTTAACCGCAGGGCAATGATCTGCATGACATTTTTTATTTGTAAGTTTTTTATTTTTATTTGTTTAGTTTGTACTTTAGTTTTAATTTCGTTTTTAGTTTAAATTTTCCTTTTAATTTGTAAATAAAGCATGTGGTGGTAAGTAATATCAGTTTTCCTAACTAACAGTTACGAGTAGGTGAATTCTTTTGATTATTTTTGTTTGAAGCTGCCTCCAAGGATCTCCGTTTTAAAATTGTTTTGTTTGCTCCATTCGAGATCAAATGATAAGCTACCTAGAAACAAGACTATTCATAATACCTAGTTTCAATTGACATATTAAACATACACTCCGTCCTATATTATTATTGCACGGTGGTCTGTTTTCGCTAATATCGAAAATACCTAAATGTAGTTATTTCCTAAATGGATAAAATATTTATGTATTAGTAGATCTAGTAACACTCAGATTAAGTAAGCTGAACATTAAATTTAAGTACTTTATTTATAAATAAAATATTTATTCAGATTTGGGGAAATGAGGATACTAACTTACGAGTATTAATTATCACGGAATTGAGTAAACGTTGTAACGGGAAGAATCAAGTCTATTTATAATAAAATCTCACTAAAACTTGAATTAGTCTATTTTCAGCTTGTTACAAAATTAAAAGTCTTTCTCTACAATGTGTTCTAATTAAATTCTTTCAGTAATATAACATGTCATAAAATAAAACACACAGTTACTTATTTGGCGGTGTACTAGTATATGCATTGTATTTGCTTTTTAATTTTATGAACTAAATGAATCCAAGGGTGGATCCAGGGGGGTTGTCATGGGGGTCATGACCTCCCCCTGGGCTGGGTCCAGGACCTAGATCTACCTATAAGTTTTTAAATATTTTTTTGTCACAGTTTTAGCTAAACGTTTTCATGCCAAAAAGCGAATACAGTAATCAAGACATTAAAACTGTGAAACAACTAGCAACCGATTATACATTGTTACTAGATAATACTCCAGTTTCTGTCGTTGTAAATGAATATCGGCTGTGGATGGTGAAGTGGCAGCGGAGTCAGGACATACCGCAGTCGATTTCTGAACTTATTTTAAATTGCGATAATGAGATATATCCTTGAATTAATCACTATTATTTACAAGGAGATTGCATCCTTAAATAATACGGAGAAAGAAATCGAATCACGGATGACCGAACTTTCAGATATTTGACAAAAAAAGGGGTCAAAAAGTCGCTATGACTGTGACACAGTTGTTTGCAGCCAATTCACGAGAAACAATGTGCATGTAATTTCGTTTCGGAAACGGAAGGGTGAAGCCGTGGTGAAACTATTCAGATTAAAGTTCGACAGATGTCGGTGGAATTGCAGCATTCTGAGTTCTAGTGGCTGATATTTGTAAATAATTCGGATTGCTATGTGAAAGATACCTTATTTTTATAGTGCACATAGTTATAGTTATAGCAATTTTACTAAAAATATTATCTAGTAATGGTCTAGTCTCAACATCGCGTTAAAAATGCTTAAATTTCGATTTAAAGAACAAATATAACATGTCAACAAGCAGCCATAAAATAAGCGACGTACGAAAATATAGGTCATATAAATTTACGTTTATTAAAACGTAATATTTACCCACGCGCGTTCCGATTATTGCAAAAACATTTTCTCGTAGATACGGGATTGATAATATTGATGCAAGTACAGAGCAGAGAAACGATGGAAAGTGACTGTCACTGAATTGGTTGTAATTGAATACGGAACTTATGCGTTTTCGCTGTTGTCTGTCCGTCTGTCCGTATCTGTTTTGCATTGTAGCTCTCGAATGGATGAACTGTCTGATGTCTGCATTGTAGCTCTCGAATGGATGAACTGATTTTCATGCGGTTTTTTTGCGTGAAAGCAAGATTCCTTTCGGTGGTCTTACCTATGATGAATATGAATGCTTGAAAGTCTGTAGGAACTCCTAGTAGGTAGGTAGCCACGGACTAGCTGGGGCAGTTGGAGCTCCTACATGAAGTAGGTAAGGTACGTAGTGGAGAGCTTGAGAGAAATAGACAGCAGAGTTATTCTATTTATTATAACTTCACAATACTGATATATATAAATTTAAAATACTGATATAGATGTGATCAGCTCGAAAGATGGTAGTGGAAGGAAAGTAGAGTAGAATCATGAGGAAGGAATCTAAAATTAAAAATTGAATTTAAAAATGAAATTATTATTAGAAAGGTTGACAGTATGAAATGGAGAAAGGAGGTAAACGGGAACATGAAGGATGAGGTTTATTGTAACATCGTTACAAGTCTTTTTTTTTAATTTGCTTGTCAAATAAGCTTGTTCTTGATGTACTCATTTATTGAATTCTAGAACCTAGCATCTGCTTTCATGTTGATCTGAAAATCTATTTTTTTTTAATTGCTGTTTCTCCTTCCGTGTAGTTTTAATGAAGCAAATGAACGCTATAACTAGTTGATACTTTTAAAAATGCTATTTACTATTATAATACTTTTAAAAATGCTATAATTAACTTGTTGATACTTTTAAAAATTGGCTTGTTATCTGTCATAATTCGATCCTAGAACATTAGGCCTATCATGATGCTAGTATATTTTTCTTTTCTTGGTTGCCTATAACTTTGCACCTCACCTGTTTTCGTCAAACATCTCCAAGTATCTCGGTTGCCTGGAAGAGATTACAGTTGCGATAAGGCCGCCTTTTGACATCTGCACCAAAACATAATGTAACATTATGTTTTGGTGCAATAAAGATTTTTACTAATTAACTAAACGTGGCGTGTACAGCTTTTTGCGCTCTTTCTTACCCAGAAGGGATAAAAACATTGTATTTACATGTATGTAACATAACAATATTTCATCACTCTAAAGACGTGGATCCTTTCTATATACACAGAATATACAACGTGGAAGGGACATACCTGTAATTAATCAAACCACGGGCTAAACTAGATCACTATAGTATAATTAAATTAAAATAACAGCCAAAACACAAAAAAGTCCGCCCGGGCAATTTTATGGGAATGTCGTTTTTTTTTTGGTTTTACTGTTTGTTATTTTAATTTCATTATACTACCTCTATAGTAGTAATGTAGTGTAGAGGATTTATTACGGGTATGTCCATTTTACGTTGTACACAAAATATGTACTTTCTATTTACAATATATATATATATATATATATGTATATGTACATTTTTTCTTACGGGGTGTTTTATTTACGACAGGTATAAAAAATTAGTCTCATGAAAATAGAAAGTAAATATGTCTTTTTTGACAACGTTTATTTTCTAATATTGTCTGCTCAATGGCAATAACAATGACCAATCCCAAAAATATCGTCAGTATTGGTGGTAGTTTCCGGCTACATTTTTATCCCGTGAGAGCTATCGTGTGCGGTGCGTGTAAACAGTGCTATTGAATTGCTGCTGACATGTCCTGCAGCGAAACGTTGCCTTTTTGTGCATTGCGTAAGCAAACTAACAAAAGTATGAAACATTAACTCGTAGAATTTTTTAAATTCTATTAACTTGGACAATACCGTCTTTTCGTGATTGCAATGGTAGGAAAATTATAATATTACCAATATTTGACTGAATTTGACAAAATAAGAGTCACGTATTTGTCCCTTGTGATGCAGATAGAGCCTCGAGCCAAAAGACCCACAGTGATGGTGGGCATGTAGTTTAATAATGGAATCAAATTAGTGACATGGCCCATCAGGCTGAGTAGGGACCTATAATGAACTGGGTTTCTTTCGGCGTAATCTTCCCAGCAATGGACTTTACGAAACACTAGTAGTTTGCTGCTTTTGCACTAAAGTTACATTTTGAAAAAAACCGACCCAGTGCGAATTGAACTCGCGTGGAGATGGTTCCGTGCAATGTCAAAGATTTTCCGTAAGTGAGCGTATTCTATTGAGTTCACCTAGCTTTTGCCCGCGGCTTCGCTCGCGTAGGGGTGTAATTTATCAAAATTCCTTTCTTAGGGGATGCCTACGTTATAGTAGCTTTATGCATGCAAAGTCTCAGCCCGATCGGTTTGAAATTGACAAAATTTCATACAAACTTTCATCCCCTATTTTATCCCCTTGGGGGTAGAATTGATCAAAATCCTTTCTTAGCGGATGCCTGCGTCATAACATCTACCTGCATGCCAAATTTCAGCTCGATCCGTCCAGTGGTTTGGGCTGTGCGTTGATAGATCACTATGTCAGTCAGTCAGTCACCTTTGAGTTATATATATTTAGATTGAAGATTGAAGATTGATAGAATTCTTATAGGTTTTCCTGTCATCTACAAGCACTAAATTATTTTTGAAGTGAAAACTTTTTTAGCGGCGTTGTACACTTTTTTTGTAATGGGTAAAAAATATTAAACTCGCGTCAGGGCGTCAGGACACGAGCCCCTGATCGAAAATTCGTAAGACGTATGGAGCGTAGACAGCCGGCGCGGTGTAGGAGAGGAAGTATCCCCCTCTCTTTTTACGGCGCGGCGAAAATGTATGCAGGCGCCTGCTGTTTCGTTTAGGCGGCGCAGGGCGCTTGCGCGAATGTTCGTGTGTGTTTATGTTACAGCGGTGACAGTGACAGCTAATGGCTCGACCGTCTATTTCAAAGATTTAGAATATACAAGTAGTGGTCTGTGTAGTGGCCACACTGCTGTGTATTCGTAAAATTCGTGTATACAAAGTGTTTAGTTAATGTAATATAAGTCATGTTTGTGTACGATAGCGCAATAAATAAATATTGTATTCTACCACATAAATGATAGTACTTTTATACTGATAATTAAAGCAATTCGTGCAAAATTATTCCTTAACCATTTTAAAATACCAAAAATGCACAACGTATTAACGTGTGTGCATTTTTGAGTTTTCACTTCTGCCGGCACTCCCGGAGTGCAAGCCGTCGTTTTTTTTTTCCAAATTTTAGGCTCAGTAGTTTCGGATATCAGAGAATGGTAAGTTTTCGTCTCTTTTCATGACTTAAATAAAAACTTTTTATTTTACAATAATAAAAAATATATTTGAGATCCTCATAATGATCCTTTCATTTGCCTAATTTTCCCCCGAAAATGACCCTTTTTTAAAATCTTTATTTACTTTGCACGTTTGTGTTTTGGTCATAAGATTACACATCCTACCAAACTTCACCTGATTTGGTCCAGTAGATTCGGAGCAAATTGGCTGTGACAGACGGACCAACGTTTCTGGAAATAACGCTTGATTCATGGTTGCAATGGGGTGCCCATATTAAAAAAAAATGCTGGAAGACTTAGCTCTGCAGCCTACGCGGTTAAAAGAATTAGGCAGATGACGGACGTTGATACAGCGCCTATATTTTAGTTACTTCCATAGTGTTATTTGTTATGAAATATTGTTATGGAGTAATGCGGCAGAAATAAATAGGTCTATATATAAACTAGGTGCTAGAGAGTCTCTAAGGGAACTTTTTGAAGACATAAATATTTTAACTCTCCCTTCGCAATTCATCTATGCGAACATTATGTACCTACGTGCGTCAGAATATACATTCATATAAGAAAAATTATGATATTCATAGAAATAAAAATAAATGTGCTATCTCAGCTTTTCGGTTAGAAAAAACAAAAAATCTTTTGAGGGTACCAGCTTGCGTCTCTATAAAAAAAATCCAGATAATGTAGTAGTAGAGTTACCATTATCTAAGTTTAAGACTGCCGTTAAAAATCATTTATTAAAAAATGCTTACTAAAATGTAAATGACTATTTATCTGATCAAAATTCTTGGAAATATTTGATTGTAAATTTTGATTGTATTATTTAGATGTTTAATATAATGTGTACTAAGCTTAAGTGTAAATCTGTATTGTAACTGAAATATAGCCCATCAGGCTTGGTAGGGACGAATATTGAACTGTAGTGCACTAAAAAAAAATTAAAAAAATGACCTTCAATAAGAGATAAATTAATCCTACATTGAATAAAAATTTTTGACTATGACTTTGACTTTTGGACGGACAGACAGACGCGCGAGTGATCCTATAAGGGTACCGTTTTTTTAATTTTTTTTGGACGGAACCCTAAAAATGACCTTCAATAAAAGATAAATTATCTGAGTGTAAATGTATTTGACTATTTTGTACTATCTTTAATTTTAACCACTGATTTATGTTTGTGCCATTTTGCACCCGCATACCGGTCGCGACCGTTGCCAATACTGATTTCATCGTTTTGCACCTATGCAGCGACGGTGATGTATTTATTTGTCTGATGCGCTTTTACTGCATAGGTATTTAGTTATAAATATAAATAAATATAAATATATAGGGACAAATAACACTGATTGAGCTAGCCCCAAAGTAAGTTCGAGACTTGTGTTATGGGATACTAACTCAACGATACTATATTTTATAACAAATACATATATAGATATACATCCAAGACACAGGACAATTTGAAAAAGGCCATTTTCCAACTTGTTTTGACCGGGGATCGAACCCGGGACCTCTGGGTGGCGGACTAGCATTGTGACCACTACGCCACGGAGTTCGTCAAGTTGATGTGATAAATCTTTTGACATATCAATAAATAATTCTATGGGAAACGTTATTTATATCCTGAGTAAAAGGGCAACTTTATGAAGAAGAAAAACAGTTTTAATGCAAATAATGATAACGTATCTATAATATTTTTCCGCGTCTTAAACACATAATTATGTAAACTTCGCGTGCTAACATAGCCCAAATTTTGTAAATTGTATAAGACTTTTGATTTGACATTTCGAAAAAATTGCGTCTTCCAGAACACAGAAGCATCTAGCACTTGTTAATAATAATTAACACTACGTGTCTCTACGTCAAAAATTAATCGTGATTGATAAGCCTCATAGTCTCTATGATACAGTTTTATTTTTTAACGAATGACCAGTCCTTCTACCTCATCATTTCCTGTATCGCACGCCATCGTATCGAAAGGAAAGATTGTATCACGAGTACTAAGAGGAAGCCTTAAAACTTCGTACGACACGTCTACAAAGTCAAAGGCGTATCAGGGCCGCGCATCACTCAGTCACACACTTCAATACGTATCCGCTGCGACAACCCTAGATTGATTATATCATCCCCTTTCCCACTTTCCCGTTTCACCCCTTTTTGCGTATCACTGTGGAAGTAAAAAGGGCGCGATTTCAATGGTTCCGTGGAGGAACATTTATCATTCCCGTAATGAATTATTGGAGAATTTTCAATAAGCACTCGAGTGTATGCGAATATTGACAGCAAGTAATATAACGTTATTTATTTTATTCGATAGTCTACGATATTTACTCAAGTTTACTATCTCAAGGTCTAGCTCAATGTACCTAAGCATATTCATAAAACTAATGTAAGATAAATTCAGTATTTTTATACGGACAAATTATAAATTATTTTCGGCAAAGTAAATATAAACATTCCGACTATACACGTCTTTTACGTAAGTAAAAAAGCTTTATCAATTGTGATCCATTTGTTTATTTGATTGTGATGATGATAAGATAATTTGAAAAAATATACCTACAGATTTATTTATTAATCTCAAATCCATATTTATTTTTTAATGGGTTTACTGAAATCTTGAACAAGCATAAAACTTATGAATGACACCTTTATAACTACTACAAGTCCAGTTGTTCTGCTGTGTAAATCAGACATAAAATAGACGTAAATCATAAAAACACCGTAAAATTGACGGCTGTTAAATTGTGAGTCGTATACCTGTTTCATGATAGCTATTTTGAATTCTGACAGCTACTATACCACTTAATGAGTACTCCTTTAGCTTTGAAGAATAATTAACCGGCTTTATTAGCTTATGTCTACACCGTTAAGAATAAAGACATGACAGTGTAGTAAAACTTGTAACTATGCACCGCGCCTCGCCGCGTCGCATAGCCATTTTTTGTTTAAAATTCTAGCACTAGTTACTATAATTTTTTTTTGCTTCAGAAAATGCGCGTACAGAGATTTTGTTACGATTTTTTTATACATTGCTCTTATACGAGTAGGTTCATTAACATTCATAAAAATTCAGTAGGTTCATAAACAATCAAAAACTTTTCGAAAAGCTTTAAAGAAGGTCAGAGTTTTACGAAAATTCCCATCGGCAGTCTTAACAATTATTGAAAAAAATGATTAAAGAAACTACTACTAACATATTTTAATCATATAAACCTATTTATTTAAAAATTAACTTTAAGATACGAAGTTTTCCACATGACGCCAATAAAATCGTCCATTTCTTTGCTCTGTTACGCTTCACTGGCCTGAGTGAAAGTCTCAAAGTCTATAAACGAAAGGCTACTTTTTCAATCGAGATCGCTCGAAGGGTTTTTGTTCTAGTCGGACTGGTTTCGGATGACAGGTGGACGAGATTAGAACCACAATCGGAGCTATTACGACATAAAACAAGTAGGATTTGCATTCAATGCTATTTGTTACGCAGCTTTGGTGATTAGGGACAGGATTGGTTTGGTCAGTAATTTATTGCCAGTGGTTTATTTAGCGATAATTTTAATTAATGTTTTTTGAACTCGAGCATATATTTCAAGCCTGTATGTACGTCAATGTTGATGTAGATCATAGATCAAATAGTCTTTTCACAAACGTATGTAGGTATTTACATGTGCATTGGAATTATTTCCAATGCACATATAAATAAATACATTTTTATTTTAATAAACATACACATTATCACATCTTTATCCCTGACGGGGTAGACTTAGCCTAGGGACGTAAGACCCGTAGCACACGCATAGCGAAATGGTGGAAAAAGAAGTCAAAATGCTGTGGTTCCATTTTTCAAACGCGGAGTTTGAAAACGAATGGTTTTTTTAAATGGGAAAACCAATCGTTTAGGTGACTCCGCGTTTCAGAAATGGCACTTCTGATGGGTTGCTATGCGCAACGTCTATTTAACATATTAAAATCTTGCCTTTTATATAAAGAAATAAAACATCATTGTAGGTTTTTAGTACCGTCCCGGTAGAAGTTCTTCCATAAGTGCAATATTTCAATTAAAATCCACGCGAATAATCGCATGAAACGAAAAGTTTTCTACATAGTTCCCACGTAACGCGAGATGATTACAAGAATCTGTGGAAATATTTTCATTGTCGTCATCGCTATAGTACGTGTATGGAAAACGTCTCAAACCACAAGCCGCAAGCCACTAGGTGGAGATGTCATTGCGGACAATATATTCTTCACGCGTTCCTTCAGTCTTTTGTAAAACTCGTTTTTTGTCGCCACCAAATATGATATCAACTCAGCATACGTGATACGAATGTTACAAGGTAAAATATGTGAAAATTTTTACTGGTTTGCGAAAATAAATGTGTGTAGTCGATATGACAACAGATACTTTATGTTTGAATTAAATCATCTTTAAATTAAAATGTTTGGAAATTATTTAAAATTATAAATAATAGGTACTATGTTTAAAGTTGCTATAGCGTAGTATGATTTTATTACATTTTGCTTAGCTGATTATTTTTTAATCAAGTTCTAAGTACTTAATATCTTTAGTGGCTAATGGCTATACCTTCTTAACTATAACCTACAAATAGGTTCTATTAAAAATAGATTAGGTATTCGTATCTTATTATATAATTAGTGGTTTAATATTAACCGTTACTTACAAACTCGTAAAAACAATCGTCTGTTGGCTAAAATTCTTAGAATTAAATTCTTGGAATTTAGCTATCCGTTTCCATACTTGGTTATCTGTGGGCACGGAGTTATTCGCGCCTGCTACGGAAAGTGCTTTATCATTTTTTAAACAAAGTTGCCACATCCGCCCCGTTAGCGAAACGTTACTCATTTTTATCCCTTTGTTATTGGAAATTGAATCTTTTAAACCGACGTTTGAAAAATGGGTTTTTAATTTGGCAAAATATACACGTTCAATGAGGCATATAATTATACTAACAGGTCCTGTGTATTTTCTATCTGTGTATTGTGTATGAGTATTTGAGTAGACCACGAAAACAAATAAAACCACAAACATTATATTCAGTAGGACTTATATTTTCGCCAAAAATATGCATACCGATTAAAACTATCAAAATTAGGTAGAAATTAGGAAGGTATAAATAAATAATAATATTTGATTAAGCGTTCAAACAAATACACAGCATGGACGGAAGAGGCTGAAACAAGTCAAGTTTATATCCTGTTTTAAGCAAGATGTCGGCAAACCTCCTGAAAATATATTTTTTTAAGTAGGCAGTTTTCGCTCGAACGCATTCAGGAGGACAGCAAAGATACATAATTTCAGTGATATCGAGTAAATTTGAGCAATTGTAGGCTTTATTTCTTGGAGTTACCGCCTTATTTTGTACTATCGATGTTTTGGAGTACAGATATCTTGCTCTCGCTCAGGTTAACGAGGAAAACATGGATGTTCTGTCATTCCTTTTGGATTGTATTGCGTAGGATTTACGCGGGACGGCGACACAAGTGGCGTTCCAAGCACTCGAGAAATGTACGTATTGAGAAAATTGTGATTTCGAACATTCTTGTTTCTTGGTAAACCTTGATTGCGAGGAAATACTCGTATTTTTTGTCATTAAAACACTTTTTCAGGCTATTCTACTAATATTTATTTCTACGTATAATGAATAAATACATCATAAACAGACAGGGATTTTACAGGGATTTATTATTTAGTAACATAGGATAATATGTAAATAAGGTAGAAAACTCTAAGTAGAATAAATAATGAAATAACCTAAAATTAAACGATAACTATCAACTAAAACATATCTAACCAAAAATATTACATTACCTATATTATATAAAAATTGACCCCGAAACGCTGCATTCAGAGGGTAGAGTGCCTAAGAGACTGACGGCATTGCCTCGTTGGAAGGCCAGACTTAATCTTTGGCCAAAATGCGCACCAGCTCTTATGTCCCCAGAAACGACGATCAGGCGGGTGGAGTTTTCTTTGTATAAATGACGCGTCTCCACACCCCAAGGCCCCAAGGTCTCCACGGTGAAAGGCGCAAATATATACGGCTCTGCCAGGGCTGAATATTTGCGCCTCTTGATGGCTTCTACCACAGCTGCAGCCGCGCCTGCTCGACTGGCAGTCGCATGCAAGTGTGATGGGGCGACGGTGTCAACACACGTCACATCCCATACTAGCGACCGCCCGTTTTTCCAAGTAATGAGCGCCATTCCGTCGGGCCTTTTGCCATCGTCTCGGGAGATACCAGCAGCATTTGCGTAAGAAAAAACATATATCAACATTTTACAATTCTACACACAACAAATGAACACTGGCAATTCAATGTTAAGAGTAGATAGTGCAGTTAGATACTTCAAATTGCAGCGTGCTCATACAAGTTAAAAACAAAAGTACTGCATTTTTTTCCTACAGAAAGTTTCCAATTAGAGGCAAGGCTGTACAATTTTAAGTAATGCTCAGTATGTAGCACGTCGGGTTGTCATCTCATCTGGGCCGGGACAAAGCCGAGCGGGTCAAAGGGCGAGGGCGCATTGTTAACTTGCGAGTCACGCTGAAGGGTTTTTGATGACGACACTTGCCGTCGCGCGTCACGTGTATAAATATAAAATGGTATAGCAACAGGTATAATGTAAGGACTTTTGTATACATGTATACGTGTAAGGAAATGAATGGGTTGGCTGTTCCCCGTTATGCATCTGAGGACTTTTATTAATACTGAAAATTAAAAAAATGCCGTGTGGTTTCCAGCCGGCACAGTATAATAGGACTACTGCAAGTCTTTCCGTGGATGTCGTAGAAAGCGAGAGCTTAGAAAATACAAGCTAAAGGCCTCTCCAACCCGTCTGGCCAGCGTGGAGAGTGTAGGCCACATCCTCTGGCTGCTCTGGCCAAGCATAGCTCTAGTAGTACTGACTGAGAGGGTCGACTGCTGCTCGTCCTGAGAGACTCCTTTAGAAAAGACCTGATGATGATGATGATGATGGAAGTACACGTGTAATTTAGTAATTGCGTTATGTGCGGAAACTTACAGTATTTTATCATCTTGGACCTGTTAGTAATCACGAAAAAAACAGTAATTCCATATCTACTACATCTTCTATCTTTTTTATCCTACTCTTAACTGAGGTCGAAACAGCATGCTCTTCCGTTATACTCTATCTTTTGTTATTTTACTGTCACATCTTTTTACATACCTTTCACTTTTTTGGGTTTACTGAATGAGATAAACTTATGTATTATCACGCTCTTATCAACAAATAGAATTCACAACTATAATAAATCAAATTTCTGCTACTCTAATTTTTATCCTGCCTGCTTTTTATTGAACACCTGACCAAATCCATTATTAAATTACAGGAAAACCTTAACCTTTAGAAAACCTTTCAAAAAGTACACGAGCATGTATAGTACTTGTAAAGGGTGAAGCAAGTCACATTCTAGGGGCGCTATTTTTCACTTTATCAAAGGAAGACGCCCTTCCTTCCTGCTCGCAATGAAAAGGCCGAAAAGGGAACATGCCATAAAACACTTTTTTTCGTGAAGGCTAAATCGATGAGTCGATGAAAAAAAATGGTTAAATTATTCACGTTCAGACATTTTGCTGGCATGCCGCCTGAATTATATCATAGAATAATAGCTATATCTTGATTTATTAACTTAGACCTCAAAACCTCTTTTCGTGGTAAGATAAGAACGTTTATATGCCACACCACAGTATCAGTGTCTATTGGTGTTTTTGGGCACTTGTGGTATCACTTAAATGCATAATACAATTATTGGACCACTGAAAAATAAAGTTATTTAAGTTGCCGTGTGCTGTTTTAAACTAGTAAGAATTGATAAATATTTGTACATTTGATTTATAGAAAAAACTTTCTTTTATCACATATTCTTACGCCATTTATGTAATTACGAGAAGTAGTCCCTTATTCATAAAGTATTGTAGTTTTAAGTAGGCTAGTGTCTGTTAGTACCTAATAAATATCTTCGCACATTCTACGTTCTGTCGCTAGAGGGCTGTTAGCTTAGATATTATGCTTTCTCCCAAGCGTGTAGCTAAATTACTGCATATTTTAGCACTTCTAGCTTTAATACGTGGCGACCGCATTATTAAGCAGCTGTTGCGAACTTAAGTTTGCTAATTTTAGAATGCTAAAATTGATGTTTATATTTATAAAATTGACGTTTTTATATATTAAAGGTTATTTTAGGCACTTGACGGTACAGGTTCATACCTATTTAAAGTAAGAAATAGTATTATTTCGCACCGAACTGTAAAGTCGCTATATTTTTAAAAGTCTTTATCTCAACAATTCTCGAAGCTCCATGCCCGATTGTTTCACTTATGGTTCAAGTTTTCAAAAAACATTAGTAAATCCTACTGATTAGCCGACCTTACTTATACCTATGTAATTTGCGGTTAGGAAGAAAAAAGCTTTCCGAACAATGCCAAAGTCAAATGTTATTATTATATCACATTTGAAATCCTGACGAAATTTGAAGTAAGATGCAAGTTAACTACTACTAGCGATATCTAGTAGTGTTTTAGTGAATTATTTTCCGTAAGTGAACGTATCACATTGTGTTTACAACTTTACTTTCAATTGATAGAATTCTTACAGGTTTTCCTGTATTCTACAAACAATGAACTATTTAGAACAAAATAATATTTGAGATCCTCATAATGAGCCCTTTCATTTGGTATATGATATAGTAAGGATTGCAAAACTTTTTTTTTATTTCCTAATTTGTACCCCTAAAATGATCCTTATTTAATAAAAAAAATTGTTTACTTTGCACATCTGGGTTTGAGTCATAGGATTACACAAAATCCTACCAAATTTCACCTGATTTGGTCCAGTAGATTCGGAACGAATTTGCTGTGACAGACGGACGGACAGATAGACGCACGAGGGGGTCCTCGTATAAGGGTTCCGGTTTTTTTTTCATTTTTTGTACATAATCCAAAAAATCTGAAATTCACAGTTTGATTTGATGAGACTATATGTAATCCTTATCAAAAAAATAAGTTTTTTTTTGTCATTTTTATCCTGACTAAACGTCAAGAGCCAAAAATAGAAAAGAAGGAAGAGCAGAATCACAAAAGTGCAACAACAATACATTTTAATCAGGTTCCTAACGGTCTACTGATGTGCTTGTAATTACTTAAATGTACTCGTACACTAATGTATTAACGTGTACCAAACATTAGTGAGATAAGCGAATCCAAATGAAAACCACTGAAAATGCTTTTCTGTGTGTAACTAGTTAAATACACATTTGAAGTCTGCTTTGCAATTAAAACTATTTATCTTTTTGGTAGATCAAGACTTTAATACAGACCTATTTATTTTTACGCCCTAATCCCTGATGGCGTAGACAGAGCCCAGGGCCGTAAGTCCCAAAGGCTTCGCTTAGCGTGATGATGGACGTTAAGATGGAAAAGGCTTTAATAGAATAATAAAATATTTTTGCAAATATAACAGCAGAAACAGTGAAATAGATTTTTGTAGACGAATAGATAAGAGCAATAGATTATTTATTTCGAACATCTATCTTCTATCTTCTATCTAAATATATATAACTCAAAAGTGACTGACTGACTGACATAGTGATCTATCAACACACAGCCCAAACCAATGGACGGATCGGGTTAAAATTTGGCATACAGGTAGATGTTATGACGTAGGCATCCGCTAAGAAAGGATTTTGATCAATGCTACCCCCAAGGGGATAAAATAGGGGATGAAAGTTTGTATGAAACTTTGTCAATTTTAAACCGATCGGGCTGAGACTTTACATGCATAAAGCTATTATGACGGCCGCATCCCCTAAGAAAGGATTTTGATAAATTCTACCCCTAAGGGGATAAAATAGGTGATGAAAGTTTGTATAAATCTTCTTAGATTTTCGACCGTTTAAACTGAAATTTAAGATTGGAGCTACTATGATGAAGACGTTCACTTAAATGGGATTTTGAGAAATTCAACCCCCATGGGGATAAAATAAGGGATGATAGAGGATGTAAATGTTTTAGTTTAAACCTATCAGTACCTAATGGAACGAATAAATTAAGACGAACAAAATATTTTTTAGTTCTTCGAATGTTCACAATATGTAGATGGCGTTAGTATTGTTATCATCGTGTTTTCACTGAGTTACATATACCCGATGATGAGTGGCCGCCGTATTTAATAGTACATACTATATATATATATATATATATATATATATATATATATATATATATATATATATATATATATATATATATGAAAGCGAAAATCACTCACTCACTCACTCACTCACTCATCACGAAATCTCAAAAACTACATAGCCAATAAAGATGAAATTTGGCAGGAAGGTATCAAGGTAGATTGTGACTAGGAGACGTCCGTAGAAAGGATTTTCGGAAATTCCATCCCTAAGGGGAAGAAATAGGGGTTGCCAGTTTGTATGAATCTTCGTAATTTTTTAAGTGAGACACATGAAATATTTAATTTATTTTAATAGTTCGTAAAATATATAATAATATATTTATTAGATTTTGAAAATGACATCCCTATAGGGGTGAAATAGGGGTTGCAAGTTTGTATGATTCTTCGTAATTTGTGAAGCGAGATACATGACATTTTGTGTTTAGTAAAGAACAATAATCCTTTAATTGGATTAAAAAAATTGCATCCCCGGGAGTGCATAAAGGGTTGCAAATTTATATTATTATGAAACTTGTAAGTTTTTGAGTAAGAGACAAATTAATTGTGATAAATAGATCCGTCGCTCTCCTTTGCTCTAGCAAATGAGGATAATGGGAACGGGAACAAGAACTGGAGCGGAAGCGGGAGCGGGAGCGGGGGCAGGAGCAGGAGCGGGAGCGGAAGGGGGAGCGGGAGTGGGAGCGGGAGCGAGCACAAGCAAATCAAACATTTTAAATTTTTAAAATAATAATTCAAATGTTTATGATTTCTACGCGGACGAAGTCGCAGGTTAAAGCTAGTGGAGATATAAAAGGGCTTACAAGGCGGTTCCGAATTTACTAGTATTATAGTACCAATAACTCAACATGTGTTTAAAGTAACCTAAGTGTATAAATTAAACAGTAAACATCCTACCGCAACACACAAGTCTGTTCAAACATTGATCAATAGATTTGGCTCAACTAAGTAGAAACTGAAGGATATTCGCCACAAATCTCTCGTCAAACTATATCCATCTCAGCAGTTTCCATTGAAACTTACTCAGACTAAGTAGTATTCTTGCGGAGTCCTCAAACGGGGACAGATGGATCTTGACTTGGTATTAGTCCATCTTGCGTTTCAATGGATGAAGTCAGAATTAGGAAGATGTTTTAATAAATAAGACACCTTCATTCTCAAATATTATGTCTAAAGAATACAAGTATATATTCAAATAACTTAAATGGACAAGAACAAAACATTTCCTAAGAGTAACCTATGTATATAATAAAGTCAATTAGTATAAATCAAATAACCACATGACATTTATATTAAAATACTTTCTGTTTATAACCCTAACTTAATTTTCATATTCTTCACACAAGCAAGCGTTATCGTAGCGAGCATGTAGCCGCGTAGCCGCTACACTGAGTGCCCTATGCTTAAAATTACATTAGTCATTTCATTCCCTTTCTTTAGAAGGGTAATGAACATCATACTATGTATAATTAGGATATTTTCATTAAAAAAAAATAATTTCAAATTTTACAGTTTAATTTTACGTCTAGCTCCTGGTGCTGCTGGCCCACTTGTTTGAAGAAGAACTGATGTTTTTTTTTTCAAAGATGATAGTAATAATTGAAACCTTAGACTCAACATGAAAGGATCTGTTAAGTCTCGTTAATAAACACAAAGCAATTGAACAATAAGTAGGATATCATCACCAATTTTTTTCTCTGATTACTACCTATTATTTTTCTTTAGGTAAATATCTTCAGCAATAATATAACCATAATCTCAAGTTAAAGTATTGAAAACAAATACTAAACGATTTTGATTTCCAATTTTACTACCTTGCCCTCTTGATAAAAGGTGCACAACTTAATCAACTACCTGTCTCCAGTAATTGGCTCTGTCACGTGGTGATCGTGAACTAATAAGGAACGTGAAGATGCCGCAGAAATTAGCCCCAACATTTATTGCTTTCAAAATACTCACGCAATAGGTTTTTAATGCCACTTTTGAAATCTTGACCTCACTTTTACATATTCTCAAATTATAGTTTTGGAAAAAGGTACTCACAACGTTTTTTATTTCTTTTTTCACTACTTTGACATCTGATAAAACGTGCGCCAGTTAATCAACTACCTGTCTCCAGTAATTCGCTCTGTCATGTGGTGGTCGTTAACTTAGGAACGTAAGATGTCGCAGGAACAAGCCCAAAAGGTCAAGTTCAAAGGAGCGGAAAACGAGGGACGTGCAGGAATAGATTAAACGAGTAAAGTGTTTTGGGTTGTGTTAAATATTCGTATGTTCCTAGAAGCAAATCATATTTTCTAGAAATACTAAAATGTTTCTATTGTTGTTCTAAATAGATATATTTGTAGGAATCGAATATACAAGGTCTAGAATTTGTTGAAAAAATTGTAATTAGTATTTATTAAATTCGATCTAATATTAAGACTTCGAGAAGAGGTAGGTTGAGTACGGCACCTTCGGTGTCTCGTCTTGGCAGAGGCACATCCGTGCCCCCAGATATAATGAAATCCTTCTCAGAGTGAATTGACAAGGTGTCTTACTTATCATTACAATGTTATTTCAAAGAAAAGTAGATTTATGAGAGGACAGTAAAAATGTATAATTTTTCTGAGTATATAAAATAAAATAAAGCAGTACGTTAGTTGAAAACGGCACGTAAATCCCTTCCTATAAAAACACCGTTATGCAGTTAAAAGATAACAACATTAAATAACCGGAGATTAAGTACATGGTTAATAAAAATATATGCTTGCGAACATTACCCTCCTTCGGTAGTCAGCTAAAAATTTTCACAATTCGCTTTACTAGTTGCGAAATAAAGCAACTGACGCTAAATTTCAATCTAGGAGCTCGTTTGACTGTTTGGTACCGTCTCGAAATCCTTTCAAACTTCAAGGAAATTCGGAACTTCTGCGTCGGTTTCAAGTAATTACTCATCTTCTTCCTAAACCCCCAAATACTGGCTTTCGTGGAATACACTTGTAACTTACTTTATGTTCCGAGCATTGAAGATACCTATTACGTAGATTTATTGTAACGCCGTCATTTCGATTTCAGGAAAGTTTTCTCAGGTACATAGTCTTAAGTCGTTACCTGAAATATATTTTTTGGCATTTAATTACAATAAGGTACCTTAGTTTTTGTATTGATTAGCTCTTCTTTAGATTCAACTATTTTTACTACGGAAAGTTACTAAAAAAAGAGATTCAACATACAAAAATATCGTTCGTTTAATCAACACATTTAAGTGACTCTACATTATATTTATAAATAGGGTTAATGCTGTTAATTGGATATTTCAATAAAGATATTTTTACACCTGTCATATACATACTATATTATAGTTTATAAAAATAATAAATACAGGTCAATAAAATGTTCGTGTTTACAAGACAGTGTACATAGTATAAACTTTTACCTCCTAATATGTTACTCTCTTTGCATACAATTTTTTTTACTTACAGTTTGTTTACTTCAACTAATTAGTTTTTGTTAATCATAGTTTACAATTACAAACTAAGCATGAAATAACTTTAAGTTATCGTTGTTAGTTGTGACACTCGAATTCAGTTGGTAGTTAATGCAGCGCCTGGCACTAATGCAGTCTGTGGCAAGAATGTTTGCTTATTGCATACAGTCAGGCGTTTGTTTAATGTATCGCGCAATACTCGAAGTAATTTTGTCATGCAAAATATTGTTTATTATGCAAAATAATAAGTACCGCACGCCTCATAAGCGGAGCGTTGTGGTAGTGCTCTTCTTTCAACATGTTAGGGTAAAGCATTTTTCAGGACTTAAACTGCCTTTATTATATTTATATTGCACTAATACAAATAGTACTTATACATAGGGCGCACTATAAGTTTCCGGATCTGGCCACTTACATAAACAATATTTAAAAATTTATTGCAACATTTGAAAATAGAACTCTTTGGCTGTAGAATGCAGTTTGTTTCATCTGAATCTCTTTTGTTTTTACCTTGTGGTGCCATTTAAAAAAATTGTGTGTCTGCATCAACATGGATTTAACTCGGGAAAATTTTCGTAGTATGATTTTCTACGATTTTAAGTGTAATTTGACAGCTCAACAGAGCATCGCTCGGCTTGAAACAGCTTTTGGCAATGAAGCACCATGCAAGACAACTGTTTATAGCTGGTTTGCAGAATTCAAGCGTGGTCGTATCAATCTCAGTGACGAATTTCGCGATGGTCGGCCGTCCACCGCTGTGACCAACAAAAACATCGATGCTGTGCGCCGTATGATTGAAACAGACAGGCATGTGACATACCATGAAATTCGCGCATCCTTAAAAATAGGCATAAGTCAAATACAATTAATCCTACACAAACATTTGGGTGTGAGAAAGCTGTGCTCGCGGTGGATCCCACACAACTTGACCGAGGCTCAAAAAACGGACCGCGTCACTTGGTGCAGTGCCATGCTTACCAGATTCAACGAAGGTGCGTCAAATTTGGTGTGGGACATAGTAACAGGTGACGAAACATGGATTTATTGCTACGATCCCAAAACAAAGCAGCAATCGAGCGTATGGGTCTTTCAAGATGAGCCGAAACCAACCAAAGTGGCGCGCGTGAAAAGTGCATCTAAGCGGATGATTGCTTCTTTTTTTAATAAAACTGGACACGTGGCTTCTGTTGCTTTAGAGAATCGTCGTACAGTGAATAGTGACTGGTACACGACCATTTGTTTGCCGGAAGTTAATGACGAACTCCATAAAAATAACCGTAAACGCCGTATCATCCTGCACCACGACAATACTAGTTCTCACACGGCCAGACAGACAAACGACTTTTTGAAGGCGAAAAATGTAGAACTCATGAGTCATCCTGCATACAGTCCCGACCTGGCACCTTGTGACTTTTTTCTGTTCCCAAAAATTAAGAACCAATTACGCGGTCAACGATTTTCATCACCAGAAGAGGCTGTCGAGGAGTATGAAAAACACGTTTCAAAGGTCACCACAGAGGAGTGGCACAAAAGTTTTCAAAACTGGTTTCATCGAATGAAAAAGTGCATAGACGCCAAGGGAGATTATTTTGAAAAACAATAAATTAATTTTGTACCTTTAACAGTATTTTTTCATATTCATTCCGGAAACTTATAGTGCGCCCCACGTAAGTACAAAAATATAAAGAACCACCCTTTTATAAACACATTTAATATTTATAGAAAATATTTTTCATCCATATGTTATTATGTTTCATCGAATGAAAAAGTGCATAGACGCCAAGGGAGATTATTTTGAAAAACAATAAATTAATTTTGTACCTTTAACAGTATTTTTTCATATTCATTCCGGAAACTTATAGTGCGCCCCACGTAAGTACAAAAATATAAAGAACCACCCTTTTATAAACACATTTAATATTTATAGAAAATATTTTTCATCCATATGTTATTATGTTTTACTTTGAATTTTATTAACTATAGTTTTAATTTAATTTGAATATTATTTTTACGGCAAAAAATATTTTTGCACAACATATAAAAAAATTATTAAAAAAATTGTTAGTGAATGTTCGAATGTCTGTATGGATGTATGTACCACGATTACCTTTGATATACTTATTGTATTTGTACCATTTTTAAATAATTTCATCACGTCACTGTTTCCTATTAAAAAATTACTACCTAATTCAGTGGGGCTTAATAAAGTTAATTATTTTCTGTATGAGCGTTATGAGAAGTGCACTTTTGGATTTTTCAAACATATTACTTGCATATTTCTGTCGTCCGATTCGAAGAGACTTTTCTAGAAATAATTCAAAAGGAATGTTATGGAAATCTAACGAAATCTGGAGTGTACGTGAAGGTATATGCTATCTATGTGAAAAAACTTCTTTTATCAAAACTACAATAAATGACAAATAATTAAACTAAAAGCCAAATTAAATCTATGTGATTAGATTATACTTAGATATTTCTTTCAATCCTCAATCACATCTTCACTAAATACGTAGGATGTTATAACGATCTTTACTATATTAGGGGCATTTAATTTTAATGCATACGTATCTAGGAAATTGTGTATGTTATATCCAAAACGTTTAAAATCATAACGTTGACGTTTCTGTATCTACTTCAGTTGTAATTAAGGCTTTTTAATTCATAGCTCTTGTTTTGGTTCAGAGGACAGTTTAAATAGGGTTTTTATGAAAGACCATAAAATGCTTTTAGTGCAACATGTGTTTACTCTTACGTCGTTAATTCAAACTTTGTACAGCAAACTGCTGTTTATGGCGGGGAAGTAAATATTTACAGCGAGCACAGCGACACACACTGTCATTAGAAGTTGATAACGAAGTTAATGTTAAATACGTGATAAATAATATTAAAAACGTTTTGTTTAGTAACGTAACCTTCCAAATGCTGCTGTTTCGTCCACTCAATTCATCGTCACACAAGCATCATGACCCGCAGCGCCTCTAGGCGTTTAGCGCAATTATTATTTAACATAGTTAATATTAATACCTACTGTATAGATCATCAACGAATGAATAGTTTATTAACCAACTTCCAAAAAGGAGGAGGTTATTAATTCGTCGCGATCTATTTTTATGTATGTTCACCGATTATTTGAAGACGCCTGAACCGATTTGGAAAATTCTTTAAATTGTTTATAGGGCATTACTTGTCAAGTGGTCCCATAGAAATTTAATTAAAATCGGGTTTGTACATAGTTTGGGGGTGAAGTCAGTTTTCAGTTTTGAAAAATTATTGTTTAATATTTTGATGTGACTTTCATATTGTCTTTCAGATGGATAAATAATATACATAAATAATTTAAACAGTTTAATATTATATTGATACGATAATATAAAATTATAAAACTATGTCACTTGGGTATTTGTACAAACCACCAAACTTAAACACAGAAGCACAGAAAATAACGTTACCTGTAACTTTAACGTTTTGAATTTATTTTCACAATTTTATCTTATAGTTCAATGGTTACAGGTAGATTTATAGCGCTACGTCGAAGTGCTATTTTAGGTCCCGGCTGGCATCAAGTATTTAAGTAATTTTCCGCCTTTCCTCACTTCTAATCAGCTAGTGCTTCGAAGCAGGGTGTTTTCCCTAATTTTCGCGACACCCTATTAACCAGGCGCGAGTTATTGCTCACTCCCAAGGGATCTCATCGGTTGCTAGGTAACGGGTTGCGTGTGTGTGTAAACACGCTATTTCTCGTACGTGTGGGCGTGAAAGTTGTAGTCTGCGGTTTCTAGAACTTGTGGATTCTTATCTATCGGTTTTTCGTATACTACGCTCGTGCGTTTTGATTCCGTGGGACGTTAATTAGTTAATTTAAATTTTGTATAGAAAAGTTTTGTCGAATACCGGGTCTTAGTTTTTTTGACAGTATCAGAAACGGACCTGTAATGACGTAACGTATCTTTTTAGTGATCACCAGTAAACATTAGGAGTGTTAAGTTATAATTATTTTAACGAAGACATGAAATGCAGATCATAATGAATAAATACAGTGTTATTGATAAAATCCCAGATATTATTGTTAAATTAACAATCTTATTCTTTTTCAGTTGCGAGGGGAACATTTCAATCGAGTGCCTCCTTAATATAGTGAAGTAGGCGCGAATTATTTTCCTTTTACGCTAAAGACGTAATGTATACGAAATTGGTTCTTCAAACAATTGAGTAGTCAGTTATTAGATTGTCAGGCGTTCCGGGATCGGGACACTTTCAAACTTCATTGTTTTATTCTGTACGAAAATGGTGGAAATTGATTTTTAAATATTTTGGTAGTTATATTTTTCCTTTATCTGTTTTTGTGTATACTTATGATTTTCTTCATTTCTGGAGTGATATGTCTTTTGTTAAGAAAAAAGGGCTTGAAGGCAGTAAGCATAGAGAAACAAACAAAACATAATTTGCAAAAAACCTGAAAGTAACAACTAACTAAAGTAACTTTAAATTATACCTATCTTTTACTTTGACATGATACATATTTCTTGGTGTTTATTATTTAATTTAAATGAAATAATAACTTATTTTAAACTCGATAGCCATATTTTTTTATTTAACAGAGCAGGATGAAAACTTCATAAAACCAATTGAAAATTGGCCGTTCGTTCCACATATGTAAGAATAATAGTATCAAGATGTTTCGGGAGGCGTGTAGTAGGCAATAGAGCGCTCTTGGGAATTGGGGATGTATCGTAAGTGTCGAGACGAGCAGTTTTGTGTCTCCCGCGTGTTGCAGAGTAATACGTGTAGCCTTGGGATGCCAACTATTGGGGATGAAGTCAATACGGAAGCTTTTTAAACCCGACAATAAAGAGGGATGTTATAAGTTTGACTCTAATGTCTTTTGGTCTATCTGTCTGTCTGTAGCATCGTAGTGCTCGAACAAATAGACCGATTTTTTTACATGAAAGCACGTTACCTTGAGGTGGTTCTTAGCTATGTTTGGTGATAATTGGTTCAGCAGTTTAAAAGTTATTGGCGGCTAACGCTTAATATTTAGGGCTTTCTTTAACAAATAATAGATAGCGCTACGGATATCAAGTAATATCGATAGTTCCGCTACTCATCACTAGATGAAGTTCTTGGAAG
Source organism: Acrobasis suavella (assembly GCA_943193695.1). NCBI lineage: Eukaryota > Metazoa > Arthropoda > Insecta > Lepidoptera > Pyralidae > Acrobasis > Acrobasis suavella. The sequence goes on from OW971938.1 coordinate 10,526,485, forward strand.
TTGAGATTTTTTTAATTTGCCTAGCAAATAAACTTGTTACCAAAGATGCTCGGTGTAATCTTATGGGGAGAAACATCAAGTGTTTCAATACTCTGTTTTACTATTTTAACTGTCTTTAAGATAAGACGGTTGTTTCGTAAGTGTCCAGGCGAGCATTAATGTGTCTTCCGTGTGTTGCGAAATAATATAAGTGTAAATTTCGTAAATGCACAAGCTATTACCACATATTTTCCACACAATTTATTTTATTCGAAAATGATTCCGAGAAGGAAGTATAAAATTAGATGTGGAAGGATTTCAATATTCCTGTTTTCAATTATTTTGTATCGACGGAACTAATCCTCTTGATACTCGGTGGCTGGAATGTCGATATTACGAATACTTATAAATATCTCCAATTTTAATATTTATAATGTCCGGCTCTGCTGCTAAAAATAGGTATTTGTATTATACGTGTTCAATAGTTATTTATTTCAATATGAGTGGGTAAAAAAGTAATTTAGTAATGACGATTTTAAGATTCCAGGCATTTGATTTGTTTATATCAGCTTATTTCTTGAGGAGCTCGGTAGCCTGGCGGGAGTGCGCATTAGTAGCGCTTTCGCAAGTAAAGCCACGCTGGGCGTGGTCCGCATTTGGATGGGTGACCATTAGTGGCATAAAAAGATTTCGAGCTCCCCCGTGCTTCGGAAGGCACGTATAAGCCGTTGGTCCCGGCTGTCATCATTGTTTGGCAGTCGTCAAGCTATGTCAAATGCCTTCAGTCAGCCTAAAAAATCTGACACCAGTGTTGGTCACTAACGCACACGAAAAAAAAAGGTTTTTATTTGATTTTTTTTACCAACCACATGTAATTGTGTATTTTTGTAAACAGTGGATTTTTATTAGGTACATAGTCGGTCAACTATTCAATTCAAAATGGATCTACATTTCGAGAAATTTAATATTACATTTTTAAATTGATTCTGCGTGCAGCTATGTAAATGCATTTAATTTCGGTGGCTATATCGATTAGTAGGTTTTGTTTCAATTTTTGTTCCAATTCTGAACGAAAAAAAAACTGATACTGTAACTGAGCATCCAAAGTATCAGATTTGGTAATTAAGGGGGAAATTCCCGAACATAACATACTCATGTCCATTAAAACAACAGTCCTAACCAAACACGGGCCGTGTGTGGTCACCCCGATAAGTGTTGCTGGGGCGGCTATGTTTTCTAATTACGAAATCGGGTGTTTGGTGCTCATTTATAGTCTGTACGACTTTCGTATACATCTACATGTTTTTGTCTACTTCATACTTCCATAACCCATCTGAAATATATCATATGAAAATATATAATTTTTGATTTCTAACATTCAACATCTAACATCTTGGTTTATTATCCAAATTAAAATAGGTGATGATTTTTTTTAAATTTTGCATTAACGTAAGAGTCGTGGATTCTAACTCATTCGTGGCAAAATTTGTATCGCATTTTTCTATTTAGACGATATATCATGTTGATGTACATAGTAGTAGCGTTTCTAAGCTGCAATAAGAGCTATAACAGATGTATTTCTGGTCTAAGTGAGTTTTAAAGATAAGATAACGGAAATGATTGGAAGTAGGCAACACATATCTTTATCAATAGCCAGCAAAATTATCACTATTCAACGTTTGACGAAGTCGGTAGGAGGCAACGGGTATGTTCATCTAATAGTACTGCACCACGTTCATAATGTTTGCTAAAACCGTTGGGAGTAAACCACCTGTCTTCAATCGCGGAGAAAGGCCATAAATCGCAGCACAACCTGCAACATTTCAATTCCATCAGACAGAGGCCTCACACCGCCGACTCACCTGCGACACAAATCTCGCTCATGTATCAAAAGCTGGCAAATAAATCACGAATCATTTTACGGTATGGCAATAGTGGGGTGACAATATTTCACGAGAGATGACGGTTTCGAGCGTACGAATATTTATTTAAACTATTACGTTCGGAAGTCAATTGATAGCTTGTTGTTTAGCAATCAGAAATATTTTACTAACTACTAATGTAAAAGTTACTATTAATGTGTGGTTAAAGTCATTTTACCCAATTGACTATCTGATTTATAAATAACATTCAGAATTACTAAACTGTGCAATGGCTACCGACTACAAGTAAAAAAAAGAAAGAAAGAAAATATGTTTATTTTGCAGAAATAAAAATAACAACACATAACAGATGGTTACATCATATTCCACCAAAATGGTATATCTATAGTCATCGACTGAAAAATAAATTTAAATATAACATAAGTAAGATACATAATAATATGCTTTCTAGCATATGTATTTTACTTATGTTATATTTAAATTTAAATCCGACCATCTAGTCTAGCAGGTATGACCATCTGGTCATACCTGCTAGATGGTCGGATGACCTGAGCAAGGTAGCAGGAAAGCACTGGATGCAGTCGGTTCCAATCGGTCGTTTTGCAAATACTCGGGGGAGGCTTATGTCCAGCAGTGGACTTCCTGTGACTGATATAATGATAAAGATACATACATATTTCAGTAAGTTTTATTATTTAAACAATTATTGGTTAAAACTAAAATATAATAATACTACTACACCAAAGCTAAAACTAAAACTACTTTGCCAAAACTAAAATATAATAATGAATAGCTTATTATTTAGAGCGTTGTCCCATAATGCAGTGACTTTTGGCCACACGCTAAGCGGGCGGCGCCTTTGAACTCCCATTTGAAAGGCGCGCCGCCCACCGAGGCACCTCACATTTTTCGTGAGAATATTCAAAAATAGACGCTTCGCTCCTCGGAAGTAATGAAGCTTACTTTATAAACGATTTCAGTGAATTTCATACATCGTGGAATTTTATTGGAAAGGTCATTCGTCGTCTCTTTCCCTCGTCGGCTGTTCGTATACGAGCGTCTTTACTCCTTATTTTATTGTCCGGGTCTCGCTCACGGCTACGTTATTTGTAATTGTATTGCGAATTTGTCTAACAAGACATTTACGTTTATCGTATCGTAAAATGAAGGCGCAAGTTAACGAGATAAACACGAAAAAATGACAACACGTACGATATTATACGAATACTTAACCAAGTTCTTCTTTATTGTTCTAGGAGAAAGGAAAAAGCGTAAAATATACCAGCTAATTCTCGTGCCCATGCAGGGCACGAGAATTAGCTGGTATATTTTACGTTATCGTTAAAGCCGATCAAGGCAATGAGCGAGAGTAAGAATCATGTTTATAGGCGATAACGGATAGCAAGCCATTAGGGTAAAGAATTACCGGGCTTTTTTATTTGTAAATATTAGTGTGTAGTGAGTAGTATATATATCATATTTTAGTTTTTGGGTAATTTTGTATGTATATATTTTTTGCGTTTTAATAACCCATTATTATTTTGATTTTATTTTTACCCGACTACGGCAAAGGCAGGGTAATGATTTTAGCAGTCCATGTATACATGTATGTAAGTATGTTTGTAAGTATGTATGTAATATGTATGTGGATATGTATGTCTGTTTTACCGTAGCATCCGAAGCGCTTATCCAATTTTCATAAATGAGATGTCAATCGATTCGTCATTATTGTCAGGGTGACGTAAGCTAGAATTTGTGTGCAATAAATATATATAACGAATGTTACATACAAAAAAGTACAGGTCAAAAAATAGTTTTTCATTTCCATATCGAATGCCCCTAGGACTCTATCCCGTCAGGCAAAAAGATGTGTTGATTTATCTGTATCAGAGTCCTATTTGGATACTTTGAAACAACTAAGTTAAATAAATCACGTTAAATTCATGTTTATGTAAGACACTGAAAACGTAATCTTACTCTCTTTTAATTTCACATTTATGTCTTATCTCATGATTTTATGTACTTTTTAATTTGATAGTAAACAAGGAACCCTTATAGTTTCGCCAAAACTGTCTGTCTATCTGTCCGTCCGCGGTTTTAATCAAAGTCTATTAATACTAGAAAGTTGTAATTTGGCATGGGTGGGTATATCAATCACGCCAACAAAGTGGTATAATCAAATCGTAAAAAGTTAAATTATTTAAGGGTAGGAAAGTAATATAAAGTAAAATATTCATGTAAAGTGGGAATCATTTTTTCTCGTGGTGTGGGGTGTTGTTGAACAGGTCTTTTAAAAATATTGTGTGTTTGTGAACACCATACAATATTTCAATCTAGAGATCCGTTTCTAAAATATTTGGTTTAAAAGTGTCCCCTTCTATCAGCTAACCGGTTGTGTATGGACACGTGACAAAATTAACTACAATGATATATATAAAGAAGTTAAAGCGAAACTTATCAAGAAGGGTATACAATTTCAAGAGTTATAGTCAACCAACTAATAAAATGTACTCGAAATATGAACATTTCAATCAAATAAAAGAAATAAAAAAAGTTTTTCAGGCGTTTTAGTAACTAAACCGTGAACTCAAAGGCGGCATTCGCAATGATTGAACCCTACACTACGCGTGGCGCGAAATGCACTTGGTTATTACAATTTACTGTTGTGTTTGAGCTGATGCTGCTGGGTTTGTGTTTGGACTGTATTTCAAATAGGCGCTGTATCGATGTATGATTTTATTATGATGAATTTATAATAAATAACAATGCTCCGTGTCCGCGCAAGATGTTCGTAGTACTAAAGAATCGAATGGCGTCGTTTCCGGTCCGCTCCGTATCGCATCGCACCGTAGTGTTGCCAGTGGCCGTAACAGTTGTTTCTTTTATGTTGTATGTTTTAGTAACTAAGGAATTTCTATTCTTTCTTGCTTCGGTCACATAAAGTTACGATGAATAATTGTTTTCTTGTTATAAATCCTTATTTTTCAACAATTCTTAACCACAGATAAGCTTAAAATTAAGCGAAAGTCAATTCCACAAGTCTCCAAACTATAATACACAGTGTAACTTTTTGAATATCAAACAGGAGCAAAGGAAACAAGTAAGCATGGAATGTGGAAAACCAACTTTTCCCCTATGACTGGGAATGTAGAGTTATAATGAAACAGATCTAGTTTGCGACTTTGTCAGCCCACTGGCGGATTTGATCCGATTGTATCGTTTCTTGCTTCATGTTTTCCTATATTTCTGAATGAACCTCACAAGGAAGTATAGCACGCACTTCGTTCATACAAAAAAAGCGAATGACAAAAATGTTTTTTCACTCTTATATGATTTTAAGTAAATTGTTTTATTTACTTAAAATCATTTAGGAGTGAAAAACATTTTTTTTTCTTTTTGTGGACGATACTTCTCTCTTTATAAACTAAATATTTGATAAAATATATGTTTTTATTATACGGTTTGAGGAACTACTACAATATTAATAGGCAATGCGGCTAGCAACCCATCACTATTTTGAGTCCCTATTCCACCTTTTCGCTCAATATCATTCTAAGAGGCCTTTGGATCCAGTGGTAGGTATAGAAAAAATAATGATTACAATTTTCTCAAAGTAACGATTCAACTACCAACTAAATTCGCTTAGGCTCAGTTTCAATCATCCACTTACGGCACGTCTGCGTCAAAATTCACAGCAAATAATATACGAAGTGGGTCAATAAACGGGAGATAGTTTCAGAAATAACATTTTGTCGCGATCTCGCGGCGATTGCGGGGGTGTAGGGGGTGCGGGAAATCAATCCACTCACGTCAGGCCGTTGTCCAATCAACTGACACACGATGTTCGCTGGGGATCAGCCAGCGCAGCCAGGGGATGTATGAATCTGGAACTTTTTGGACACTCACAGACATATCTATTAAATATAGCTCTAATTGTTGCTTACCTACCTCCTTAAGGAACTATATCTATCTAATCTGCAAAAATCAGATTAATTTATAAATTAAAATTCTAAAACTAATCTATCAAACCTTAAAAAAATCATTAATTTATTTCAAGGTCGTAAAATAAAATTTTTTGCATATATGTAATTATTCTTTTCAGGATTACCATAATTAAATTTATCAAATGTATAACAAAATGCATCTGTAAACGATTTATTACCAGTCGGATAACAGTAATAATTTTTTAAACGCTTTTATAGTCATACAGAAATCATTATATTATTAAAAAGGTTCCACTCATTAGCTACGAGTACAAATATACTTATATCAAAAGATTTTCTTTTCTACCAACACCAGCACGTAAGTAAACATGCCCGGAAATTGGAATAAAGAGTGATTTACAAACCGTCCTCTCGGCTGTTGCCTAATAAAACACCAACACGTAGCAAAAACAAAAGAAACGGCTAAAACACTTTGCCATTAAAACATTCTCTTTTTCTCTACGTGTCGAGCATTAGCTCGAATTATTTCTTTATCCAGTTTGGCGAAGCGATTTAATTTTAGGCTTGATTTTTAAATTAAGTTGCAAACGCTGAATATTAAGACTTTCCTGAGTAAATACTATCTGGTTAGGAAAAACTTGAAAATCTCACTTGTTACTGTTTTAATTTTTTTCATTAATTTTTCCACTTGTTATAAATTATGTTGTTTTCTTTTTTCAGGTAAGGATTGGTTGTCATATACAAGTAACCTTTAAGAAGGAACATAACAATCAAGTAAGTTTTTTCAGAGCCTAGAAATGAAAACAAAAATTATTTTTCTTCTTAGTTAAAACTGAAATGAACCTGTATGGTTACTTTAGTTTTGACTAGACAAAATTCTGCTTCTTTAAAATACTTACTTACACATGTACTTGCCATTTATCTTGGTGTAGAATAATCACTATTTGTTCTTTTTACTATAATTATACCTATACAAGATTATTTGCTATCAAATAAAAAAATCCTCGATTGTCAATAACACCATCTAGTGATGAGTTTCGGAAGTATCGCTATCCTATAGTATATGGATGGCTATCTGTAACGCCATTTATTTTTTTGCTAGAGAAAGTCCTCTTGTTCAAGCTTTAACATCAATAACTTTTAAATAGCTCAACTGATTTACATCAAACATAGCTAAGAACCACAGAAAAAGAACTTGCTTTCTTTAAAAAAAAACCGCATCGAAATCGGACACACAGACAGACAGACCGACAGGCATTAGCGTCAAACTTATAACACCCCTCTTTTTTGTAGGGGGTTAAAATGGTAAATATCCTGGAACAATATTTGCTATTTACATAGATAACGATTTTAAAGAATTGTAATAAATAAGCAAGTAAATACGTTCTGTTATACATAAATAAATCCGATTCGCCACGTTTATTATTCGCAGTATTTTCATTATCTCGCTTCTGTTTTCCGAGCTCAAACATTTTTAACGCAAGAAAAATGAGATTCACTCTTCCATATTCATCGGATCGCTTTTTGTGTGAAACCATCTAAGCGGTTAGCTAATTAAAATAGACTTTAGTTTCATTAACCACCGTCACGGTTAAGCATCAAGGTTAATGATCTCGTTACTTTTGCTATAGTTATCCACTAACTAGCTATAACTGGACACAACTGTGGTCAGTTGCGTAAAACACAAATACACAACTTTTTTCTTATTCAAACTGATCAAATTAGATTCATTAAAAACAGTAGGTTAATAAACATTTGATACCTATGAAAGATAAAATTTTAAAAAATTACCAGTATCATTGCTCAAAATTTGAATTTGTATCACGGGCTTAAGAATCTGTAAAATTTTCTGTAAACCTGGAAAAAACAACTTTTTTTATTCCATTTAACCTCAAAGCTTTTCTGGTTGACAAGAAGCTATATCTATTTTTAACCGACTTCCAAAAAGGAGGAGGTTATCAATTCGCCTTTTTTTGTATGTTCACGTATCTTTCGCAGACGCCTGGGCCGATTTGGTGTTTTTTTTAAAGGGTATACTTATCAGGTGGTCCCATAGAAATTTTATCAAAATCGGTTTTGTAGTTTGAGGATATAAGTCGGTTTTTAGTTTTGAAAAATTATAAATTTAGTCGAACGTGTCAGTTGTCATAGAAATACTTGAGAAATAATGCCTTTGAGGCACATTCATGGCTCCACGGTCTTGTTCCCCGGTTTCATATAGCGCAGCTAGTGTCAGGCGGCACAGAGTAGTGACAGGGCAGAGTGTATAGTTGTCCCTCGGCCGGCTCGACGCCCGCCGCTCGACCCCACAAACAATTAACTGCCCGAACTCCCATAGTGTAAGTATACACGCAGCAATTTATGAAGTTTGTGTGGCACAGATTTTTGGTTGTAATCTGGCGTGATTTGCAGGATGATTTACAATGTAATGTTGTGCCAAGTATTATAATTTTGGTGTACAACATTTTACCATCATATTGTCACATCAGTACATAAAAAAGGCAGTATTATTCAATCTATGAATTTATACAGTGTAGAATTGAATTCCTTGCCATTAAAGTCTACTCATGTATGCCGGCCGCCGCACACGCTATTCAGTATAGGTAACCGCAGAGCACCTTGATGTGATTTTATAATTTGGTAATTTTTCTTACTTTTTATTTACTGCATTAATTGCAGTTTTGTAACCATATAAAATATCCTTTTGTGCTTCCTGTATTTATTTTCACTATAAACGTTCTAGTTCTATTAGATTCTTTCTAGTTTGATTTAATGTTTTCAGGGAAATAAAATGTCATTAGTGCTACGTATTTTTTTAACGCCTGATGTAATGTCATTTTTATTTAGTAAAGATAAATATTATCATTATAACCAATATCCTGTGACCAATATTCGGTGGCAACACTCAACTTCGCAAGTATTGTTTGTACATATTATGGCGAGTAAACAGCTCTGTCGCCCCTTACACAATTCTGTCAGTTACCCGGACGACAGGTCATATCCGGGGGCGGCCGGTCAACCGCCGCCTCTATCGATTCTATTACACTGTGCAAGACAGATTGAGGCGGTGGTGCGACGCGGTGAGTGACGTCGATTTGTCTAATAGATTATAGACTTATGAGAATACCTCAAATCAAAGAGGATTTTCAGAATAAGTAAAATATAGAGACGACACAAATGATAAGCTATTATTGTATCCGCCGTATCAGATAGTGTACCTGTGCATATCATAGTGTACCTATCTTCTCATATAACACGGATGTCTTGTTATATGAGAAGATAGATACACTATGACGTGTTTATTTCTAACGAGATACAGAGAGCTTGAAGCCCTTGGACCAAAAAGCTACGTTTAGCTTTATGGTGGACGAGAAGAAAAAAAAAGTAAATCAGAATAGTGATAGGTTGCTAGCTGTGTCGTGTATTGATATGGTTCAAGTTGTCGCCCATTCACTTGATCTGGTTTTATGATCTACGCGGCAAAAAAAAAGCAGATAGCGCATTTTTTGAAAAAATTGTGAAGAAAAAATAAAAATGAAACAATAAATATTTAAATAATAATAATGTACGAGTAGAGCTGTATTCTAAGGTGATGTCGGCTTGTTTTTAAGTTAAAGTAATTATTTGTTTAAAGTAATTTATTTGAATTCAACGTGATCGTATCAGAAATGAGGAAATTCGTAGAAAAACAAAAGCTGGCGGATTAGCTCGTTGAAGTGGCAATGGGCGGGACACATAGCGCGACGAACCGATGGCCGGTAGGGAAAAAAGGTTCTCGGCTGGCGACCACGTACTGGCAATTGAAGTGTAGGACGCTCACCCACAAGGTGGTCAGACGACCTGACCAAGGTCGCTGGAAAACGCTGTATGCAGGCTGCTCTAGATCGGCCATTTTGGAAATCCTTAGGTCGGCATATGTCCAGCTGTGGACGTTATGCGGCTATAATGATGACGATGTAATACCATTCTAAAAAATATTGGCAATATCGTGTCTATATATAAATATTATGTCGAATATATTTGCTTAATCATATTGAACGTACTGAACCGTCGGAATTACGTTGTTTATTTCGTAGGTTATGTAGGTGTTCAATACACATTGCTGTGCTAAATATTTCTAATCTGCGATACCTATTGATAACGTTATCAAGGGAATTCATACAAAACCAGTGGTTTTACCAGTGATAATCAAAATAAAACCTGATTTGTTAGTATGTAACAGACTATTATATTATGTACTCGTACGAGGACATATGGATAAATATTCGTTCATATAAACGTTAATTGTTTCAGTTTTTTTTTTTCAACCGATAAAATCTCAAATATAATTGGCAATACATTAACAAGTAAACAAGGCACTCGTGATAAATTTTACCTCGTTGCCCGCTGAACTCTCGACCATGATTCGGATAAGAAAACAAATGTTATACTATAGTTAATTAGCTATATGCTTGCCAAATTTAATTTCAATCCCTTTACCGTGTTGTCGTAAAACCGAAAGTTTGCATACATCTATGCAAACTTTCGCATTTATTATACGATTATTAGCAGGCCATCATCATCATAATTTAAAAGCGGTGCTCAAATAAATATATACGGACAAATAACACAGATTAAACTAGCCCCAAAGTAATTTACTACCTTTTGCTTACCCAAACTACTAACAAACTAAATGTTGATTTATTATTTCAATTTTTATTTTTTACTAGTAAGATTTTAGGGTGTAATACAGAGGTTCCCAAACTTATTTTTTCGAACGCCCACTTTAAACAATCAGTTATTTTGTAGCGCCCCCCATTTTTTCACCATAAAAACCTGAATCACATATTTGTCTTGCCTGTAGTTTAATTCAACCTATATTCTAAACTAGACTTTTTTACAAGAGAGAGCAATAATAATACATACACCAGTATATTAGAGTATCTTTTATAAAAAAAATAACAATAATCAACATTGTTAATTTTAAATAAAAAAATAGCAATAATAATACAATTTTACAATAATAAAGAGTATCGGAAGTGGGGACCTCACCTGCGAAACTTTAAAACACGAAATTTTTTCAGTGTTTGATTCCTTTAACGATATAAATAGCGTTGTGAACGCATTAAAATAATAAATATTAATTACATTTTTAGTTTATATTTGTACAATAAAAAAGGATATAAATATGAACTAATAAATGGATGTTGTGTAGTAAGAGGATTTTAATTTCAGTGAATTTTAAAATATGAAATAGCTGAAGTTATAAATCACTCATTGCTTAAATCACATCAGCGCCCCCCAACTTTATTCTGGGCCCGTTACCGCTCCCCTTAAAGCCTCCAGCGCCCACAAGGGGGCGTTATCGCCCACTTTGGGAAAGACTGGTGTAATAGATTGGGCTATAAAAAAAATATAAGTAATTTTAGCATTCTAATCGAATATAAATAACAAAATTGCAGTATTCAAATAACATACAGATTGTTCTGAAACACAAGAAACACTCCGATGTACTAAGTACTAATTCCCTTCAACTATTACACTAAATACCGTAGTTACGGGTAATAACTGGGTAATGACTATTTCCTCGTATAGTTGTATTGCCAAAGAGACTAGTGACGTACATTTAATTGTGGAATATTGCATTGTTTGTATAGGTAAAGGTATGCAGATCGCGAGATTCGATCAAGGCAATGGACGCAACGTGAGAATGCGGTTTTTTTAAATCTTCCAAATTGAAATAAAGAAAAATTGAAATGAAATAAAAAAAAATTGAAATGAAATAAAAAACTAAAATTAATAAAAATACTGATTTCGAAAAGGCTCTACTGGTAAAAAGAACAATAGCGAACTCTGATGCAGTAAATTTCCTTTTTCAAGACCAAAAAAAAAACCTTATCATAGAATTCTGAATTTTTATTTGCTCTGACACAGGTTTAGGCGGTGGGTTCTACAAATCTCATAAGACGAAGGTTGACACGTGTCTTTTTTCCATGATATTAAGATAATCCATAAAGAATTTGCGTCCCTGGCCTCGAATTGATGTTTACTTAGAGCAAGTAAATTTTATGCTAATTCGGGTAATGTGTTGACGAAAGCTCGTCAATTATTTTGTTATTTAACGGAATAAAGTGAAATATTACTCTCTCTCTCAGACAATAAGTACTATCCTTTCGTTTATAAAATAGAAAAATCTTGAAATATTATCAATATTAACGAAATAAGAGCAAATAAAATTTTAACAAAAAAAAAATAGCCCTCATCATTTTCTTTCAGGAGTTTCTTCCATAACTCCAAATTTCTTAATTATATCTTCACTTAATATATCCGGGATGAACTAGGTACTTAAGGCTTTCAAATAAAAAGAATCATTAAAATCGGTTCACAAGTGGCGAAGATATTGAGTAATATACACACAAAAAATATTTAACAAAATACGGGTGGAATTGATAACCTCCTCCTTTTTTGAAGTCGGTTAAAAAGGAAAAAAATACTCATTCGTTTGGCGCATGTAGGCAATTAGGAGTACGGCTAAATTTTAAAAATCACCAGTTTCCATTATTTATCAAATAACTCCCTGACTTCATGAAAGTTCGCAAAGAGTTTTTGATATTGCTATTCACCTGTTAATCTAATGTGAGGGAACATTTTATTTACTTTGATATATTTTCATCACTAAGCTTTCCCAATCTCCGATCGTTTATTTGGTCAATATCCGGTGCTAAAAATTGTAACAGCATAAATATTGATTCAGGTCAAGTGTAATCTTCTAAGAAAACTGTCTTCAAAGATACTTTTTTTTACTGTGGTTTTCAAAATGTCTGTCTCAGATTGTAGCGCTTTATATTTTACAGATATATATACAATGTCCTTTTTAATAAAGTACAAATATTTTAAGGGGTTATTCAGTCCATCATTTTGAACAACTTTGCCCAATAAATATATATCGAAATACGAAAAAAAATATTTAGGTTCTCATACAGATCGAAGTAGTCACGTGATATCGTTACTATGAAAAATGCAAAAAAAATATTTCGTATTTCGATATGAATCACCTCTTAAAATATTTGTACTTAATTAAAAAGGACATTGTATGTATATATATATAGCTTACTTTCTTAGTTTTTAACAATTTCACACGTATTTCCATATACTTTTACACATAGTGGGCGTCAAATGCCACAAACGATAAGAGCGGACCGAAAATATATTAAAATATTTAAAAGTTTACCCCACACAATAAATAAACACCTTTTATATTGTATGATTATTTAATAAATATCACGATACGTAAAATATATTATGTGAAGCAATATTATGACAGAATATTTTATGAATTAAAACAAAGAATCAAAATATAATACTCGTCCCTAATTTCTGAGCGAAGTCCAAATTGGTCTTCATCGTGTCTCTTATTAGCCTAAGCAAACTAAACGCTAAAAATAAATATTTACCAAAGCAATTTCCCATTAAATTTATAAACCCGATGCTTCAAATGATTCGAGTTAGATAATATTTGATTACCACCACTAATCCAGCACCTGGTGGCACCCTAAAGGAACATTTAGACAATGATATTATATTTTATCAAGGTATTGCAATACTTACACACATTTAAGGTAAAAAGTTTACATCTCTTGTTTTAAATTTTATTTTGTTTTTTAAATAATCATATTTATTGCACTATTAAAATCACATCATAAGGTCCAGTTTTGAAAAACAACAACACCTTTTGGGCCCTAATTACACTTGCTAAATGTTCACTGAAAGCATTCTTGTGTCATATGTCATTCATTCACTTGATAAGTATTGAGACAGTAAAAAATATTTTCGCAGAATATTGCGCAGTTGTAACCAGACTTACTTAAAGCCGATTATTCATACGGAATGCGACATCTTGAGAAAATATAACATCATTGTTTAGGCAATTAATCGTCAATTCCAAGGCATTCTGTCAATCCGCGGTTCATTAATTTGGAGTTAATTTTATTGGATTCCACGCCCTGATGATCGATATGTATTGGCAAGGACTCTACTTAAGTGATATCAGTAACTAAAGGAGATGTGATCTGATTAAATCGTATGTTTAGTTTAGTGATCAAGACAGATTATATCTGTTTGGTACTTTCCTAAAGCTCCTTGCTTATTTAAAGTCATTAATTTCATTATAGTCATGAATTAACATCGTTAACTTTAAATGGCTCTAGGGCATGGCTTTTATCTGTGCCATTAGATAGGTACATAGTTGTTTATTCTGATACTTTATTGTAAGTGAATTTGCATGCCTTCGATTTTTGTGTTTGTGTAAAAAGATTATATTAAAAATATTTTACGAAAATTAAATTCAATTTAAGTACACTCAGTACTACAGTACTAATAAACATTATTTCATACAAGCTTTTATTGTGAGGCGTAAGTACTTATCAACACAAATGCAATAAAGCCAAACTCGATGGAGTTGTCGATTGAGTTGAGTTCTTATGGCCACCTTTCAGCTCCATCATCAAATCAGCACCATGTCATCATAATATTGTATTGTCACGCAATATACGTATTTGTGCAAAATTTTAGCTCAATCGGAAACCGAGAAGTATGTCTAATTTAATTTGAAAGATTTGATTACAGACAGAAAGACAGCGGGACAAGTGAAACTAAATAAAAGCTTGGTATAATAAATACCTTATAAGTTATAACTAAACCCCGTTATCTGACGGTCAGTTTGGGGGCAAGTAATGGGGCCCTTTTCATAATCTGGGGCCTTACCACGAACTTTTACAAAATCATTATCGATAACAAAAGGAAGATGCTTTACTCACTTTTTTATTTATTTTAGAATTGTAGTTTTTGTAGCAAATTAACAATATATTTTCAACATCGTATGAAGTCAAACGTCGCCTGCTTATAAAAATCCATTTTAAAAATGAAAAGATTTTTCTACTAACCTAGAAAGTTGTATCCATACTATTCAATGATTGTCGCTCTCTTCTCCGATTAAATAGATGCAATGAATGAGTTATATCAAGATCACAAAAAAATATTATTTTGACACAAATAACTCTTTGTAAGTAAATATGAATCAACCAATGATGTGAAGTAACATTACCTTTTTGACGTGCCCCCAAACTAAACGTTAGATAACGGGGTCTATTTATAACATATTTACTATTTAGGTACATACATAGCAAAACTCACACACACATTCATATTCCTTGTCCCATAACTAAACAAAACAGCGCCACCGCGTCGCGACAGTAAAACTGTTTTCATAAGTCACCCACTGAAAATATGGCCGGTCCCCTCTGATGAATGCGATGAATTATAACGTCGCTTAATAACCCAGTAATTACGTTATCTAGCCTCCAAGTGGGCGAGCCCTATCCATAACGAGGCTCATAATTGTCAGCAACATCAGCAATGGGATGTCCTCCATTCCATCTGCGATGTGAGTGCTGCTGTCGATTGCAAATTAGCTGCTTGAAGGTGTATTTAGTGACAGTTACATGATCTAGGTCTATAATAAGGAAGCTTTTAGTGTTCTTAAAGCTTCTGACGTGAGATTTCTTCACAAAGTTATATAAGTTATTTTTAAAAGAAAAGATCGGACAGGGTTTTTGTTACATATTGTATACATGAACCTGAAAACCCTTACCTTTCTTTGGGCTTCGGATTCTACTAATAGCTAACAATGTATAATCTCGTCTTATTATTGTCGATAAACTATCCACAACTGTAATTTATGAACCTCATAATAACTAATGACGTATTTATACACGTTGAATAATGTGCGTTTATCACAATTGGTGGCTTGCTAATGGTCATCAGATCTAGATCTTCCTATAATTGGTTTTATTTAGTATTTACATAAAAATCTTTATCATTGGGATAACTATGATTTTCTATTTACAATTGTTAATGCGTTTAACGTCATCTGTCTTAGAATCATCTTATCACCATCTTAAAGTCATCTGTCTTTTTCTTATTTAATAGCTTAAACCATAAATAACTGAGGTTGGAATCAAAGATTTTAGATAATTCTGACAATATTGTTCAGAAGTTTCATCAAAGGACTAGAAATGAAGCAATGAATAATAGCTGTCGCAATAACTTAGTAATCGAGTTATCTGCGAGTAGTTTCGCTATTCATAAGCTAGTCTCATGATTGTCACGAAGTACAATAAGAACGTACTCATTCAGGGTGTTGTCACAAAATTTATGTAAGTACTGAAGTAGTATATTGTCTTGTTTCCGATAACATTCACGATTATTATATAGGTAGTGAGGTATTTAAAATATTTCCACAAATTAGATCTTCTGGACTAGAAGTACCTTTAAAAATTATGTCATTGACACTGATAAGTGAACAGTGAACTAAAAAAAACCATTTGTGTGTCACCGCTAGACTCACATTGACGAACAATGATCATCCAAGTTAGGTTAGCTATTTTTTTTTACTTATGTTTACGAAAATATACCTACAAATCGTTCCAAAACGAAATACAAGAGCAAACTAATTCAAATGCTAAATAATTAACATACTCAGTAACAAAATGATTCTAAAAGCGGCCACCGGCAATATTTTCCGCGTTTACTTACAGGATATTCAATATTATTGATGAGTTACACCACGTATTTCCTCCGCGCACTATAAACTCAATAAATATGCTTGTAATAAAAATCTGAATGTAACAAAATGGTTCAAAAAGTGATGATCACTGGCAATAGTATTTATGGGATATTTAACATTATTAATGAAGGAGTTACATCACGTATTTGCTCGGCGCGCTGTGAACTCGATGAATTGCGATCGCGGCAAAATGTGGTATCATCAATTATTTAGATGAGGAATGTTTTTTATAAAAATTGAGAAAAATACATAGGTATACTTTCTTATTAAAAAAAAAACACATCTATAGGCTGTTATTATATGACAAAATGGTGCAAAAAGCGGCAACTGGCAATATGAGTTACATCACGCATTTCCTCCGCGCACTACGAATTCGATAAATTTGCTTGTAATTAAAAATCAGCATGTTAACAAAAGGGTTAAAAAAATGGTTACTAGCAATATTTCCCGCATTTACAGTTAGGTATACGTGTATTTAACTTGGATGAATTACATCACGTTTTCGCTCGCTATGAACTCGATGGATTGCGATCGCGTCGAAATATCGGGTCATCAATTGTTTGGATGCGGTGTGCTTTTACAAGCTTTTATTTAGTTTCACCTATCCCATTGTCTGTCTGTCTGCCTGTAACCAAATATTGTTAGTTAAATTTGACTCACTTCCCGGTTTCCGACTGATCTGAAATCTCGCATACATATATCGCGTGTCAGTGCAATATTATGATGACATGGAGCTGTTATGATGATGGAGCCGGAAGATGATCATAGGAAAATTGTAATGAAACGACGTTAAAATTGATTTTCAACTCGTTTGATTCGTCTTGAGAAATACTTTCATTGTTTTAAAAATATTTTTTTTTTATAATTATTTGTTATACATATTTTTTTTTAACAAATTATGTAACAACAAACAATCCATACAAAATGAAGCAACCTAACAGCGTAAGTTTTTCTATTCAGGTATATGAGGCATAAATAAATAAATAAATATATATGGACAAATCACACAGATTGAGCTAGCCCCAAAGTAAGTTTAAGCTTATGTTACGAGATACTAACCCAACGATACTATATTTTATTATAAATACATATATAGATAAACACCCAAGACCCAGGACAATTTGAAAAAGGCCATTTACCAACTTGTCCTGGCTGGGGATCGAACCCAGAACCTTCAGATTGGCGGTCTAGCGTGTTGTCCATTACGCCACGGAGGTTGTCAAAAAAGGCATAAATAGAATATACCTAAATATTACTTCCTAACAAGTAACAGGATGGAGCTGTAAGCAAAAGTTGGTATTGACAAAAATAGAAACACTATAATTTTTTTTTTACCAAAAATACCTACATTATGAAATATCGCACATCTCAATTGAAATAAATACACAGAATTTTGTTTGAGTAACATTCGAGTATCGACATCCGACAAAAATATCGGAACTTTCTCCGGCAGGATAACAGAAAACCGAAGGGGAGCACCCAGTGTCGTATTGAGTTTTCCTTTTTTTCTTCTTTTATGTCCACTTGAGATCAGTCAAAGGAGGCCGAATGTATAACGTACATTTTCCCTCGGAGTTTGAGTCAATATTTTCTCAAAGGATAAATATTGTATTTATTTTCGTATCATTTCTACGACATTTTCATTTGAAAACCTTGAAGTAATATAAAGTAAATACCATTTATGAATACTTCATTAGTTTCTATTAGTAACAGAAAGTAATAAAGTATTCATAAATGGTATTTAGTCTATAGAACTTCAAGGTTTTCAAATAAAAATGTCGTAGCCTAAAAAAAAGTTTATTGTCGTCTTTACAGTGTCGCATAAAGTCAAGTTTAATGGAGCTTAAGCAAAATGAGCAAAGCTATAAAATACTGGCTTCCAAAATTATGTTACCAAATAAAATGAAAAAGATGATTACGGATGAACGGTGATAGCCCATTCAATACTATTTGCAAATTAGAAATCGTTTATACTAACCGAAAGCAATGAAGGGAGTTCAATTGAGGTGTGACGATCTTCCTATCTATAAGTATTCCTTAATTCCCTAAAGCGAGATGGAACGATTTTTACCCAAGGGAGAAAGAGAGAAAGTTAAGAAGTGCCGAAGAACGCAATTGATCACGCTAATTCTCGGAGCTTTGGGGGAAAAAAAATGTCGTCAATTTGTCACGATATAACGACCAGTGGATTTTTAGTAATGCTTTATTTGGACTACGAAATACCTTTAGGTCCATTTTCCTGTGTACTGTTTATGGCGTTCGATGTCAGTAATGAACTTAATGAGATTCAATTATAATAATTTGTGATATTATTGTGTTATTAAAATATTATGTTACAATATTTTAGCTATAATCCCGTAGTTAAGTACGTCTAACAAGATATAAATACTCAGTATCAAGACTTTATCTCCTATGGAGTAAACAGAACCTATGGTAAGGTAGACTAGCCACTAAGTGAAGCTAAATGTGACGTGCACAGTACATGGCATAAGAATATAATTCATGGAGATAAGACTATTTAGATATAATATTCGATAAAAATATTGTTCCTAAAATGATACCATGCAATACTAAGCTGCCAGCTAGTATTATTGACAAGTCATTAGCGAATAGTTCTGAGAACGAAAATCCTATAAATCATTTACATACAGATATTGTTCATTTAAAAATTCCAAAGTATTTGCAGAAAATTTTAGTAACCAAATAAAGCTTTTACAGCAAAACAGCAATGTTCGCAAACCGTGCAAATTCGCGTAGCAACGCTTTTAAATTTACATTTACGCGAACTACCTGTATTTAGCAATATGCAACTCTAGCTTTCACCAAATCCGTTTATGCTGAATTATCTGGCGTGCTATCTGCAGCACTCTGACTAAATTCGGCCGTAGATTTCGCCTGTGTGCAGCGGCGGAACCTTGTTAGTGTCAGCAAGCAAGGCTCAGCCTGCCGAACGGAAGGATTGAGGCCCTGCTAAAGCCTTCTGGTTGTGTTGTAAAACGCATCTTGCAAGGATGTACGTTCTGTTACTGCTATAACAACAAATACTAAAATCAGAACAAACTAAATATTTAAGTGGAGCGCACATACAACAAACGGAATTTTTTATAGATAATGGTACGGAATCGGAAATTGGGTGCGCGAGAAAAAACAAAAAAAATCGGCATTTTCATACAGAAGTGTCCAGCCACCTGGGCAATTTTTATGGAAATGTCGATTTTTTTTTCTTTCACTGTTGTTTTAATTTCATTACACTATAGTGAGCCCGTGGCTGAGCATTTATTACGGGTATGTCCCTTCCACATTGTATATTTGTATTTGTTACTATGTTTTATATTTGGTACATTTATTGTTCAAAAATGTAGCCTTTTAAATAAAATAATTAAGAGAGTTATATATGTAGAATTAGAATATGTTTAAAGATTTTATTAAAGTTATTTCTGGCAATACCTAATGTATAAACGATATTTCAACTTTTTCCGCATGTGTGATTTTTGGTTAGTTACATCGTGAGTAATAATGTGTGTTTAACATTAATTCAAAATAAAGTAATAAGTATTGTTAATTTAAATTAATTTCATATTAGAGAACTTGGCATGTTGAAATAGAAATCAAGACCCCCGTTTATCCATGAGCCACATTTAGTTTGAGAAACTTTACACGTTGAATATATGAGGCTAAATTGTACAAAGAGCAGGTATTCCATTTTACTTGTGAATTCACAGAGATATTCATTTTATATGATAGTGAACATTCTGACTTGGACTACAACATGCACACTATTTTAAACCGTATTCCAAAAAGAAAGAGGTTATAAAGAAACAAATAATATGGGGAAAAACAATACTGATTGAGTTAGCCCCAAAGTAAGTTCGTGTCTTGTGTTATGGGATACTAACTCAACTGTACTATATTTTATAACAAATACATATTATATAGATAAACACCCAAGAACAGGACAATTTGAAAAAGGCCATTTTCCAACTTGCTCTGACCGGGGATCGAACACGGAACCTCTGGGTGGCGGACTAGCATGGTGACCACTACGCCACGGAGGTCGTCAAATCAATTCAATGTTAACTTATATTTTTTAAGGTCCCGTACACAAAGGGTAAAAGGGGGATACTATTACTAAAACTCAACTGTCCGTCTGTTCGTCCGTCTGTCACCAGTCACCAGGCTGTATTTCATGTAACGTGATGGCTAGACAGTTTCACAGATGATGTATTTCTGTTGCTACTATAATACTAAAATTTGGAACAACTAATACTAAAATTAGAATAAAATAATATTTAAGCACACATACAACAAACGTGATTTTTTATAGATATAGGTACGGAATCCTTCGTGCGCGTGTCTGACTCGCACTTGGCCGGTTATTTATGGATATTCCCCGACTACTCGAAGAAGCCTGGACCGATTTGAAAAATTGTGTTTGAAAGAGCATACTTGGGACAAATTTGGAGCGAGGTGGTCCCATAGAAATTTCAAAATTAGTTGTGTAGTTTGGCGTTGAAATCGGTTTTTTATTTTGAAAATGTATATAAAATAAAATGGTGCCATTACTACTTAATATATTTACGATTGCCTAGGGAAATAGAATAAAGTAAGTAGGTACGTTTCTTATGAAATGGTCTTAATAGTATTGATACATATAGTGTAACTAAATGGTCATAAATTACACACTTAGTCTTATTCGTAACCTAATTGTTACAAAAGGCAGCAAAAAGCACAATAATGCTGTGAACCCACATGTAACAAGAAAGCCAGTTAAGTCTACTTCTATTTACGAGCAAAACAATAAAGCAGCCGAAAGGAGAAGTAAACCCGTAAAAACAACACTAATCCCTATATGTGTCTCGAAAATCCCACACTGAATGTGCCGCGCTGTACTGAAAATATCGCCTGTTTTGATTTACGGGCCTTAAAAGCGGCCCTTGCTATGCCCCGCCAGTTATTGTTTTTCCCCTTATGAAAATGGCGTATTTTTCCCCCAAGCCGTCCGCTGCTCGAAGTTTCTTCGTGATTCATTCACCAGTAAAGTTAATGTTGCCGAAAGTCAAAATATTTAACAACATTAATTGCTTGCGAGTTTTAAAAATACTGCGTTAAGACTGCGTTATCAAATAAATGTTGAGTAGGATTATGTTTTCTTTGAGACAACATTTTTGTTTTATTTAATAGATACAATATCATGACTTTTTCAATTTAAGTGGCTTTGCTTACGAGAAATT
Source organism: Acrobasis suavella (assembly GCA_943193695.1). NCBI lineage: Eukaryota > Metazoa > Arthropoda > Insecta > Lepidoptera > Pyralidae > Acrobasis > Acrobasis suavella. The sequence continues at coordinate 10,548,125 of OW971938.1, forward strand.
TTCAGCAATTAAATCTTTTTTACTCTGAGTGGTTTTGTTACGACCGAACATAAAGAAGTACTACCTATTTAGTAAGGTATCTCCAATTTTTTGACATTTAAAAGTTTAAGTATCTTTTATATCTTTAAATTACTATATGTTCATTAATATTTTATAATAAGTACTTATTTAGAACCGTAGAGAATGGCGTAATAGTTAATAAGTAAAATGAAACGAATTTAAAGCCATTTAGTAATAAAACAATTTTGAAACAACGTTAACACGCGGGGATTATGTATTATATATTTGCATAAACCTGAATAACTTAAGTCTTGTTTCGACCAACTAGTTATTCAGGGTTTAATACATTTAGGGCTTAAATCACAACACGTTGGCTTTATTGCCTACTCTTTGCCATTTTGTAAAAATTGCACGACGAACTTTATTATTATCGAAACCAGTAAACAAAAATTTATTGAAACGTAAATTCCAATTTATAGTCCTATTTATTCTCCATTTATAATTTAAAGAAAAAATATACTCTACGATGAAAATTCATTTTTCTCCCTCCAAATAACCAAGATCAATGACGTCGTATGATAATGTTCGGTCCTTTTTATCCGTCGTGTATTTCTGTAGTATCATCTCTTTCCATCTAGTGGATTGAGGGGACAAGATGTGACGTGGATTATCAGTTAAGTTTTATTTTATAAGATGAAAAAGACAATGGGCGTATAAAAAGAAATTGAAATGTTTTCTCGCAGAACCGAGTAATTTGATTTACAATTTCAAAGTATTGACTATTACTGTTTGATTATATCATTGGCTGTAACTTGTTACGAATTTATTAAAAAATAATAAAGGAACTTTGAGTTCCGACGCAACCAGATAAATTCAATAAAACTATTGATTTTCTATCTATTTACATGTTAATGCATTTGGAAAGCGAAACATAAAACTTCTACTTGGTTCTAGTCCAACCCTTTCGGCTTCACGCTCCAGAATAATTGGGTCTTTTGTGGTTTCCGCCGACGTGTGTCCCGTAATGGGCTTGGCTTTTTTCCGCCTTTGAACACTGTGTTTCCATCTCTACAGTAGAACAGCCATTTTGCTCCTTTTAGAAAATATTTACTTACGTGCGAATGACTTTCGTCTAGTGGTCATCTATGAGAATTGGAAGGATTTTCCGGCGGCTGATCCAATTTTCCCTTTGAAATGGTAAGTGTGTCCGAGCCGTCGTCCTAAAGCTTTCACTTTGCTTTTGTGTTTTTTTTTAAATTGTATCAACGTTATTCCGAAAGAGTACATCTCAAACATAAATGTGCTCATTAAAAGAATAACTTGTACTATTCTAAAAATGTTTTGAGATGTCAACCCTGAAATCGCATAAGTAGAAGGTTTTTCGTATACTCTCCTTCAAAAATTAGCATAAAAACTATACCAGATAAACCAGATTGACTTAAGTTAGTGCATGGGTTAATAAATGGATTAAACTGGTATATCATTTGCCAGTGGGTTTTTAAACTTCTTCCGAGGTGAAAGTCTATGTTACTTTTGTACGAATAAATCAAAAGTAGATTAGAAAACTTGCAAAATTGGATCTGCGACCTTCCAGCTGTATTTTACGCGGGCTGTCATTTCCAACGCCTAATGACTTCTTACTTTGCGACAATGAAAAGCCCATAACAATTACGCTGTGAAATGCAAGTTAGGAAAGTTCATTAGGGGCATAAACATTTCCATGAGCTCCATTGTCAAGACCTCTTTATACTAACAGGTCACTTTATAGTAAGATGCTGTGTACATTAGCGCACATTTTAAAGCCAATAATAAGACTAGAGTGAAATTTAAGTATTAACAGTAAGTACAAGGTAGATATTGTGTTAAATTACTGGTAGGTTGATGATCACTCTTATGGGTGTAGAAGACCACCAGAACTTTAACCAAACTTTTGGATTATATTAAAGCTGGAAGTAACATCATTTTTAGCCTAAATAGAACACAAAGATAGTTTTAAAAGTTCGCACAAAATTGTCACATTTTATTTTTAATCAGTAAATATTTTTATTCTTCATTTTAATTTAATTGGAATATTTTTTCATAAATAACATAAAAATGCGTTTGCGTGATAATATACCGAAAACCTTTTATTATCCGTTTTAGACAGAGCAAAATACGATTTCTTACCACCTCTTTCCTCGTCCGCGGGTGTCGTATGAGGTGACTATAAAAGTGAGTTTAGATAACTGAGAACGAGCAGCAACGTCCTTTGTGAAAAGACTTTATGATGAAGATTTGCTCCATTTTTGGGCAGAGGCCTAACAACAACAGTGGACTGATATGGGATGTAAAGGATGAGCTTTGGTTACCATAATTTTGTTTCGTTAAAAAATAAGTGCTTTGCTGTAAAACGGTATCTATATCAACACGACAGGTTGCGTGTCCAGTAATTGCGATACTTCCGTGTAACAGGAAGCCATACCAAGTATAAAGTAGTAAAACATGAACTATGGGATTGGCGCGCATTTCTCGGGAACTTTACCATGTGTACAAAATAGCTTATGTTACTCTCCGATATTTTTACTATGCAAAAAAGTCGTTGAAGCTACAGAGTAGCTTCACAAAGAAATTATAATGCTTATTTGTGCACATAAATGGCCTAGGTTTTTTAGTTAAACTTAAATGAATCAATCCGGATTTAAGACAGAATGACAGTGACCGGAAAAGGAATTCGTCCCAAAAATTCTATTCACCGGCAGAATTCCGACAATGTCGCTAAAGCGATAAGTTAATTAAAGTTCAACAAGTCTGCAGAAAATTGTACATAATGTTGAGCCGTTTTCAATTTTGAGAAACACTGCTGTTTTACATTACTTTTCGATATATTCAAATAAAATATCTATAAGTTAAGTTACACAAATTGTTGGTATTTGGACAAAGTGCAATCTAAGTTACCTGGTCAACTTTTTACTAAGTTCCTCGAAATAATACAGATTGTCAGATTATCTTTTAATTCTGAGAAAAGGAAGAGTTGATGTTTTTCCAACAATATTTTCCAAGCAAAAAGCACGCAAGGGATCAAATTATTTGGTCATGCTTTCAAGGTATTGGAAGTTGAAAGGTTTACAAAATATTATTACTTAGTACTTAATAAGCCATATAACAGGCCAATATTCACATAACTGTCTCTATCGAAATACAGTTTATTGTTTTTTTTCTTTCTTTCTTCTATATAAGTGCGTACAGGCAAAGCTCATCGATGTACATAATCAATTGAAATTAACAACAAAGAAAATCGAACACAATTCTTTAAATAAATAAAGCTTTAAGTTTTGTCTTGCAAACATTTTTCAAAATTCAAATGTAGATACGTCTCCGTGGCTCGCATTATTAGTATGCCAAACATACACTGGCATTCAGCAGACAGAAACACCGATACTCTGAAACGTGGTGGGAAACGAAATTGTGGGAATTGTTGCAGAACTGATTTTAACATTGGTTCAGCAGTAGATAACGACGTGGACTACCATTTTCAATGTCCACGTTCGTTAAGAAATTAAATTCAACATAGTTTTGCCATGTTGGGTTTCAAAACCTTGGCTTTCACCAGGTCAATCACATGCTCAAATGAATTCGCTTTTAATGTATCATGTAATTTTTAAATAGTAGTTGTAATTGAATATTTAAAGCTCTCGCGTATACAGTTCCATTTCTTACTTAACTGAAATAAAAAAAATATTCTGTAGTTCTGCGTGTTTAGTAATAAAATTTTCAAGCTTGCTATGTAAGCAAGTAAATATTGATAAGAAAAGTTGCAACGACTCATACAGAGAGGTATTTTATAAAGATAAAAGTTCTAGAAAGTTGACTCACGTCTAAGAATTTGATTGATAGTTCTGAACTGTAATATACAATTCTCTGTATCTGACTCAATGAAGGTATAATTTGTGGCATTATACGAATTACCAATACGAGTAAAATCAATAAAGGACGGGACACACCGCACCTGTCGCGTCACCTAGTAACCGGGCACAAACAAACGTGGCCATTGGACCACATTGCTAGCCCTTTTTCACTCGGTTGAATATTTAGGGCCAATTGGAACTATTTCAACAAGTTCACTTGTGAAAGCGGAATTAAAAATTCAAGTCTAATAGACGTTTGTCTGACGTCTTTAATAGTTCTTTAATTCTTTACAGAAAGTTTCAGTTTTAGAAATAATTGTGTCCATCGTTGTTATTTGATTGTTCGTTTATTTCTTGAGTTGATAATTTTAACAAAGACAACATTTGATAAAAAAAGTTGACAACAATAGTTTCAATGTATTTTCGAGGGGATTGTTTGAATTTTTCGTAAGAGTTTTAAGGACTGAACGTGATTGAAAAAAAAAAAATTCATCTCATGTTAATCTCAAAAACGTCATTACTCGGTATATTTTTTTTAATAAAAACATAATTTTAAAAACTAAAAAAAAATAATCATTTGTTCTGAAACAAGTTGAAGGATAGAAACAATAGTTACAGTTCATTCGGCATGAAGAGCATTAGTTCCCCTTTTTTACACTGGTGGGCACATTAAATGAAAAGTTTTCACCGAAAGGAAATCGGACGGATCCGTTTAGTTTCCTTTTTACTCATATTAAAAACCTTGTAAATTTTACGCAAAGACGGGGATTTTTTTTCACTACTTTAACTGATTATATAACGAAGACGTACTAAACTAAAAATAAGATTTTTTTAAAGTTCTTATTTTCCAGATAATTATGTAAAATATGAAAGCCAATTTTCTTATTTAAGACCTTATAATTATTGACAGCGGAGTTGGGGCCGACTTCTTGATATTCAATCTTGTGTTTTAGAAATCTTGCAGATATTTCTACTTAAAACTCCTTTCATATAGACTACACAATAATAAAATAAACAATAAAAATCTGGATGATTTTTATTGTTTTATTTTTAAATAGTAATAATGGCGAGTGTTATCTGTGTTCACAAGTGTAGCGGAACTGCGAAACGAAATAAGTCGTCGTCGACACGAGCATCGATCTTTTAGTTCCGTAAGCCGGCCCTACAAGGGTCGAGAGAAATAACCCCGCATATCCTAACGAGTAGTACAAATTCAGATGGCTGCCCAAAATAAAAACACTGTAGGGCAGTTTTTTGCTATACATACCTCATATATGCGAAAATTGTATGAAGAATGTAATATATAATGATGTATGGATATTTCTTCCGCTCCAAAACAGAGAAACGGATTAGAATTATATTTAACATAAAGAAGCTTTTTACCAGGATTAACACTTGGATACTTTTTTATTAGCCTGTAGTGTCCCATTGTTGGGCAAAGACTTAACCTCTAGTTTTTTTCTGTATGCCCTTAGATCGTCTTAAGATAGGATACTTTTTATCCCGGAAAAACTCGAAGTTTCCGTAGAGTTGTTATATAACCTATGTTTGACTAAATGTGTTTGCTTCTATGACTTCATAAATTGAAGACATAGAAGCAACCATAAATAGGGGAAAGATAAGGATAATTCTGATGATACTTATGATAGAGTAACAAGTAAAAGTATTCCAAACCCTAATAAGATCCAGAAGTCCTCACCTCTTCGTTTAGATACCTAGACCCATCTAGGTATGAATAAGAATGAAATTGGCTTACAATGGACGGGTCCATTGCAAACCAATTTTATTCTTATTACGCTGGACAAACGATTCATGTAACTAAATTTTCCCCTTGAAAGTAGTCGCCGCACGCATAGTAAAAATGAACGTATATTTTCGATACCTAAACGGGAAGTGACACAGGCCTGTCGATACAACCAAAAGACTAAGCCCACATGTTTGCTTACCCATAAAAGTGGGTTCCTTGTTTTGATTTTGGACAGTCACGTTGCTCCCATTCCCGGAGTATTGGAACGAAATAATAGAGAGTTATTGGGCTGTTTACGCGAAATGTAACAATGTCGACCAATATTTCTGGACTTAAGTGTCTCAGGAGTGGTCATTTATTTTGAAGTTTATCTATCAGACAAACAACAATAAAATAAATTTTTGTTTCCATTAATTTTATCTCCAGGGATTTTAATGATGTGATAAGTAAGGTTTAAGTACATATTTATAGGAATAATAAAATCCCTACGTCCTATTCAAAATCTCAGAATATTTAAGCAAAACAGTATATTAAAAAAAAATATTGATAAAAATAATTATAGGTTATAAAACAAATTCATATGTAAGCAAGAGTGAATACAAAATGAAACTGTAGACACCTTGACTCGCTTAAATTCCTCGCAAACACTTATGCAAATCTTTAAATACCCATACAGGTGATACGTAAAGTTTATATTTAGTCCCACGAAAGCCTTTTCAGGCCTAAAATTACCCCATGTTTACTACGGGTACAATACAATGCCTCAATCATCGATCGTGTCAATCCGGCTTAAGCTGCCCTTAGACTCTTTAGGGCGAGTCTGAAGGGGCGAGAAAAACACGACTAGCCGTGTTACAAAGGGAATACCAGAGGTATGAAATGTTTAATCACATACGGATTGGAATGCAAGGGCGTTATAGAGGACTTTTTAGAGCCTACTGAGAATATATATTTGCTATAGGGAAACATATGTTTTATCGTAATGAAATTTTAAACTAGTCTAGAAAGAATACATTGCGTTGATTTTCTTCTTCTAGTAATTATTTAGGTATATATCGTTACTGGTTACTTTACTACTGAGTCAGTTGATCAAAACAAATTGTATGTGCCGACCAAAACATTTTTAAGCTGCCGAATGTTTAAAAAAAATTATTCTACTTTTAAGTTTTATTTAATACCTTTTTCTACTCTTGTACTGTTATATGTCTTTTAAATGGTCACGAACAATCATATAAGAAAATGACTAATATGATTTCAGAAAAGTCTATATACTCTATTCCCCTTAACAGCACATGTGTCGTAATTCCGCCAAAAAGATACGCCTAGCCATAGACTTGACTGCCAAATCGGTTACACCAAAGTTAAGTTACACGATCAACACAACTTAACAAAAGACAACAACTACCAACTTAAAGGGACACTTCAATTTTTCGAATTCCAGTGCTGACACCATTTGAAATAAATTATTTGAAAAAAAAAAACGGATATATCATTTGAAATTTTGTCTTGACCAAGCCCAATAACCCTTCAAATTATTTGCTGTCCGTCCTTCTCTCCGTCCGGCCATCTGTCTGTCTGTCAGTCTGTCATTAGGCTGTATCTCATTAACCGTTATAGCTATACAGATGAAATTTTTACCGCTACAAAAACAAATACTACAAACAGAATAACATAAATATTTAAGTGGCGCTCCCATACAATAAACGCGATTTTTTGTATATATGTACGGAACCCTTCGTGCACGAGTCCGACTCGTACTCGCTTGGTTATTGCAGTTATAAATGAGAAAATGCGGTAGTTAAGGAAAACCGGTAAAAATCTAAGAAAACTAGTTATAAATTATGATACTTCTTAGCCGATGACTTTGAGATTGTTTTGATATAAATTGTTAAAGTTGAGAGAAACCTCGAACCAAACACTTCACTTTAAAAGCTCTTGACGGCGTAATGCTATTAAAATTAAACTTGATGCTGTTTTAATGCCATCACACAAAACTTATCTTGCGGCTGTTATAAAGTTTACTGCAGCTTAATGTTTTATATCTTATATACTTTCATTTATTTATCTTTAGATCAAACTAGATAGACACATACTTAAAGTTACAATGGAAACGAAGGTCTTTCTAGACATTTATACAAATCAAATTTTGAATTATCACCATATTTAGTTTTAAACAATTTATTTCAAATGAGGGCGCCACTTATGCTACCACTTCGTCTTAATAGTGGAACAAATTTGAACTAAGGAAGTTCATCAACCTTGATAAGAAAAGTAATCAAATGAAGTAAAAAAGACCAAAAAATTATACAGGTGGTTAAAATCTAAAAGATCAGTATTGGTGCAATGTAATGGACCCAATCTTACGACTTCGTTGACATTTAAGTCGTATCAATCAAAAAATAATTTCATTTCGCTTATTTATTTCATAAAAAAACATTTTTTTTGTGTTGAAATATCTTCAGTATAACAGTGCACAACTATCGCATATACAATATGTAATAAAAACCCTGTCCGATCCTTGTAGGAGCAACTCAGACCGTCAATGTGCACAACTTTTCTTAAGGGACCAATGCTTGAAACTCGAAGAAAAAAATCGACATTTTCATATAAATTGCCAGGCCGGCCGAACACTTACGTATGAACATGTCGATTTTTTTTCGAATTTCAAGCATTGGTCCCATAGGAAAATTTATTCATATTAACGGTCTGAGTTGCTCCTACAAGGATCGGACAAGGTTTTTGTTACATATTGTATTTGTGTCATTCATTTCTAATATCATAGTTTATATGATATCAATTAAAACACACTAGCCACAGGAAGTCTGCTGGACATAGGCCTTCCCTGACGATTAACAAAACGATCACCACATGAGAGAGAGCTACTAATTGTTTTTTTAAGTAATAGCTAAGCTACATACATGGAATTAAAATGTGAAATGGACTCGCAGTAAATATCTGAGGTGTACTCGTACTTGAAGCGAAGAGCCCTTTTGTTTCGGCGAGCATTGTCTGCGAAGGAAGTTAGGCCGATTGGAGCAAGTTTCCGATTCGGACAAGTTGCGTACAACTGTCTGCACCGAGTTGGCTGCGTGACGCGTCCTGAGTTTGTTCTTTATCAGCTGGGTTGTTCCCATTAATACTACAATTAACTGATGGACTCTTTTAGAGATAAAGTTTAAATTTTATCAATTTCTAATAATGAAAGCAAATGTTAACAAACCCAAAAAAAATCGATTGAATCTTACGGAATTACGTGTATGTATTACGTATACCTTTGAACAAAGGTGATTTTTATAGGTTTATCTATGTTAATAGTTTGAAATATTAATTCAAATAATTAAATAAAAATTTAAAAGGAAAATGTAGAAATTATTAGTTAGACAATACCCTGAATTATATTTTGAATCTTATTCATGATATGTCCGAAAACCTCTTGAATTCAACTCGTACTTGACTGCTATTTTTAGGTAACTTGGGAAATTACTCATAGGCTTTCCAGAGGACGAGTCGTTGAGAACAATAGGAACCATCTTTGGAAGAAAGCATTCTTTGAAACCAAATATGAATGTGTTCGTCAATTGCGTCTGTGTGCGTGAGTTATTGGCACTCGAGTTCGGGACGGCTTTAGATAAATTACGATTAGACGCTTTGAATTGACAGAGGTTAAGTGGAATAATCCGCTTTTCGCTTTTCTGTTCGAGATCCGCGGATCAAAATATAAGTGGAGTAATTATTTGTCACCTTGAGAGCTGTTGGAGGAAAATATTAAATTGTGTTGGTTATTTTTCCTTGAGCTTCCTTTTTGGTAATAGTTTTTTTTTTTACTTATTCAGTGAACCAATATTTTAACTAAGTATATATTTTATATTATTATCTACTTAAAGCTTTAAAATGAACCCTCTGCAAAAAACCGGAAATCCACCATTTTTCTTCTGTTTATATACAGCCTTTTATTTCTTCTTTTGTTTTATATACAGCCAGTGTCACTCTTAGAATGAAAGCGAATCTATCCCAGTTTCACTCTCTCGTTGAAATCCATCAAACAGTTTAGGCTGCAGACCGTCCCATAGAAGTATACATACATACACTCAAAAAACATAATCCTCCCTATCGCAGTCGGATAAATATATCCAAGCATTATGAGAGTCCTCTTGTACATTTCCATTTCATTTTCTCTTGTAAATGTATAAATAGTTGATAATTTACGCACGCAGTTTAGTAACGCATTAAGCAAATACAATAGTATCAGTACCTAACATAACATTAGCATAAACACATTGGTCGTGTACTAATCAGTGTTCAACGGTTTGCTATCATTGGCAAATTAGGCGGAAGAGGGCAAAGCATATTTCAAATTACTTTCAAGTACATTGAATACACGGAATGAGATTCGCATAATATCTGAGTACAATACAACGGAAAAGTCATATTTTTTCTGTACCTAAGTACTTTTTACATAAACAAGTTCGCTTTTATGAGAAGTGAGATAAGCAAAGATTTTACTTATCTCAAAAGTTTCTATCAATAGGTGTCTTGAAAGTATAATATAGGTAGGTATTGGAAAATTGTGGCCAAAGCTGCGGCCTTAGTATGATGTTTTATCTGAGAGGTCTTTACGTATCTTACCTCTGTAACGACAAGATAAAATTCATGAATGGACACTTAGTAAAATGAGTCGTCACACGCAGGCAGGTTTTAAACAGTGTTTCTAATATCTGCTAAGAAAATATAATAATTTTAAATAAAAATCACGCGTTTTGTAAAACAATCACCATAGATAAAAGAATGATATAAGTATGTAATAATTCCTAGAAAAAATATTGCAACCAAAGAGTATTTAAAATTATCAAAATGACATGTTATAAAAATGAATGTGCAACGGAACGTTTCAACTCATGTCGTACAACCAACATAAAGGAAAATACCACCGCCGAGTACGTATCCATTCAAAAGATGACGCTATAGTTTCGTAATTAAATATGTTTTTAAGTTTGTAAACTTCAATACTCGTAAAACATTGTTTAAAGATGTCTCTCTACATTTAAATATGTAAATATACATTTAATATTTGTTCAATGGAATAACTGTTTAAAATACGATTAAAAATAAATTTACATGATTTCACGTTGCCAACCGTCGATATGTCTACTTTGACCTGTCAAAACCATGCTCGCACGGGAGTTAGGCAAGAGATAAAATACGTTTTATGAATGAAAGTTATTTTGTCGCTCAATGTTATCTATGTTTGTTGCGGTAAATTACGCGATATGCGACAAATTTGAAGAATAAAATTTGTCTTAGTTTATGTCTATAAACTATACACTTAAAATATCTATCCATGGAAATAGTAATGTAAACTATATGCATAGACTTTTTCCCAATAGGTATGATATAGCTATTCGTAGATTAGCTAACTATCTAAAAGCGACGCTAACTACCGCAGCATTAGCGATAAATAAACGGCGCCGCCCACTAAATTATTTTAGTCCATTAACACGACAGGCCCGACACAAATTAATCACGGGAATGACACTAAAGACATTTAACACTTTCCTGTTCAAACTGCAGAAGCACTTGCCCGGCAACGGAATATCAAGCTTATTTCCTGGAACGAAGGCTGGAATTAGAATTTCTGTAAGTAAAATTGACAGCAGTATTGACGGATGCTAATGACGTCACTTTATTTGGAGGTATCTAAATAGATTTCGGCACGTTAATTGAATATTATTGATGAGACAATAATCCAGAAATATAAGAAAAGGTCAGAATTCTCTACCTGTCTCAAAACAAGATGTTGCATGGAGATTTAGATTTCTATTAAACATTATTTAATTTCAATTAGCATTGGCTTCGCTTCGCGCCAGTTAGCTAGCTGCATAATATTAAAACTTGTGCCCTTAACGTTCAGAAGATTAAAAATCAATAAAGGCTTTCATTTAAAATTGCACAGCTTTGCGTCTCAGCGTCTCCCGAAAATAACTGCTTTTTAAGTTTGAGACAAATCGCCGACCCGATATGGCGTCTGGATCATCTGTCACTATCGCAACTGTCAAACCGGCCTGCTAAATCGATCACGCGCGAACTAATATCGAAGTTGCTTCGACAAGCTGTGTGGGTCGACCCTTGCCTCGATTTGTCGCAAGACTAGTCGCACCAAAACTTCGTTGCCACTGGCGCACAGCACACTCCGTTTTATTGGATGTTTCCGTACAAAGTTCCCTCTGTCGACTTTTTACACTTCTTGAGGGGTAAAAGACGTGATCTTTGAACGCTGTTTCTGAAGTGCTATTCTTGCGATAGCGGTATTCCGATACTTGACAATTGACAATAATCTTCAGTCGTATTGAATGGCAACTCTACATTTTATCTCGCTCAACAACGTCAATATTTTCGAACTGAGATTACACGTTAGTAGCTAGAATCGTAATACTGTGTGAAAACAATCTGCCATAATCCAGGATAATCTTACCCGAAAACAGTATGAAGCAATCGAAGTCCTGACACTCGCAAAAAGTGTTTATATATAAATTTCTATAACAGGGGTGTTTCGACAAAGCACTTGTGTAAAGGTCTTGTGAATCTCGGGTTTCGTGGATGTTTGCCGAAGGATATCCCGGACAAACGAGTCCCGGCTCCCGGCCCGATCCGGGATCATGGCTGCGTTTAGGGACAACAATAGCGATGGAGACACCCTGATATCGCGATATATATTATCTTTGTTGACACCACATCATGTAGGTCGTTTTTTGTCGTCAATTTACCCATTGTTGTAGGAGAATAACTTTGGTCGCCCGTAAATTGTTTTTCTTTTGAAAGAAGGGAATGGGAACAACGCAATATTGTCAACATTTCTGTACAAATTCAATAGGAATTCATACTGAGGAGAGCTCAAATCATTTTGTATGCCTACGCAATAAGGTAATATATAAAAGGAATTTGTAATATTGTTAAGTTTCTCATATACCATTATTATACAAATAAATCCTACTAATGCTATATATACACAGCAGCTTCTTTAATAGTTTTAAGAGTTATCTAAACGTTCATAAAATATAAATAATTTATTGTCAATATACACCTTTTCTTCATGATTGCCTATAAGAGATTGGTTCGACTACAAAGCTTTATGTGTTGATTTATAATTGCAAATGTCCTGTAATAGTGTCATAATGTGTGTGGAATTTTTATAAATGTATTTTATTGTACAAATTAAGGCGCCACTGGATTCGTATCTGTTCCTGAAATTCTATAGCTTAGTAGGTTCATATGCAATAGATTGGATTCGATAGAGCAAGTCCATTTGTAATGCATGAGACATACAAACGGCTTATTGATCTCGTGATAAAGGCGGGCACACGACGTGTGATACAATACAAAATACAACCGATGTTTGACCGCTGATAATTAATGCGCTTGACCCAAACTTGTGGAATTTAACAAATTCTTTTATATCAAAATTTTTATAAAAAAATATATAAAAAACATTTGGTTAGACATAGAAAATGCGCGCGCATTTTCTATGTCTAACCTAATTTTTTTATATATTTTAATTTTTGTAAATATAATTTAAATATTCTATTAATATCGAGGGTACAGATGAAAAAATTGTGCAATACTTTTTAAATTCAAATATTCTTTAACATCGAGGGAACAGATGAATGTACTTACATACAATTAAAACAAAAGAAGGATTATGTGCGGCGAAACACATACATAACCCTCCTTTTGTTTTAATTGTTTAAAATATCTTCGAGCTTTGGCTTCAAACTTGAAATTAAAATAAAGTTAGGTAATCATTACTTTTGTAACTGATTATTTCCAAAAAAATAAATACCCGTGAATAGGATTAATTAATGTTATTTTATTTTCTTGAATATAAAACTTACATTATTATAGTTACCAATTTTTAATTCAACGTTATATGAAAAGAGCATTCGGATAAGAGATAATTATATAAAAAAAGATTATGACAAATAAACGATATATAAAAAGAGCATTTAGACAAGTGATAATTATATAAAATGAACATTAAACTAAAAGTGATTAGAGCATGCGATGGTTATATGGTATAAAATGTTAGGTGAAATGAAATTAGGTAGTGCGTTTTTATATAAATTGAAAATTATATTATTTGAGCGTTATTGCATCGATCCGTTTAGGCTGCAGCTTGAGAGGTGTCGTTCAATTCGTCTCAATTCTGAGAGTGACACTGAGAATATAAAAATTCAGTCGGTTTTTTAATAATTGCTTGTTTTTTTATTTCATACTTTGAGCGCATAAATAAATACAGGCGTTTTAAAATTATGACATAATATGTTACGTATAGATTATAATTATTAGAGCAAAATAATGTTATACTAAGTAAATATGTATTATGGAAATGTGCATTATATATATAATGTTCATTATACAACATAAAATAAGGTCATATGAAATTATATAAATAATGCGATAAGTATATCAATTGATCTTTATATTAAACAAAAGTATATTAAATAACATTAGGTTATATGATCATTAGAGGATTTTTGTTATTACCTATATTACACACCCACGCATAAGATCTCAGGGAGAAGAGGGGTGCCTGTAAAACAGCGTTGCCTCAAGCCTTGGTTCGAGCTGTAACACAAGCTGAGGCATTCCTTTGCCTTAAATAAGAGTATATAAGTAGTATACACAGAAAGGAAGAATAAGGTCTTAATTAAGTTTGCTCTGTATCTCTTTTTTTATGTCAATAAATGATTTTATTATTATTAAATTTATGACCAGCATTACTAGTCGAATCCGCCACAAATGGGCGTCTTGGCCTGGGCGCCCAAACATGGCAGTTACTTGACCGCTGACAATTGGAGCACTTGACCCGATCTCCAATCGGTGTTAATGTCTGGTAGTCGGGTCAATAAAGCAAGGGTTATGGATGCACGCCATCACTTATTAAGTATATGAAGGAGGAACAATGAACACCATATATACATTACAAATATATAGCTGAAAATATACCCGTACATTCAACTTGTAAGGACGACTCCGCTCTTTAATGCTGTGAACAAATTTTCCTATGAAGCACAATAAGGAATATCGAAAAAAAAAACATTTCTCGATTTGGATGGGAGTGTAAACTTTTTTAAAGTACTTTATCTTTAGCATCTTTTTAGTTTTACAATATACATTTAAATTTTTATCATTTAGAAAATATGCAAATATTATTCACTTTGATACTTAGCTGTGAAAACTGAAATTTTACAAGTGCCTTACTAAGTGGTAAGAAAGTAAATTAGAACAAAAGCGAAGTTATTATTTACTTAGTAAAGTAGAATTTCCTCCCCATTTAAGATTTCGTAACTCAATGTGTATTAATCCTTCTTTCTTTTTCAGGTAATATTTAACTCCTTATACCTTATGACTCTCCTGAGAGCACGCGTAAGTAACTTATAAAAATACTTCACCCATTTAGGAACCGGCCCTTCGACGTACCCTCCAAAAATCTCATTCATAAAAGATTTTCGTATTATTCAGCGACGTATTCACAAAGTTATATGCCCGAAAGGAATGAAGAGGAATATTCTATGTTTGTGCAGAAAAAAGTGTATTTTGTGAGTCGTAGATCAAAACAGCGGTCGTCTCCCCCGAGTCGGGAAAATCTTAAAATATTTCTCTTAAGAGAGTGGAAACACGCACTATAAAGGCACTTATATACCTTAAACAATACGCTGAGCAAAAATCCGGAGATCTCGTGCTTTTTACGACTCTCGGGTACATTGAAAAATAAAACTTATTTTATATCAAGTGTCCTAAAGTTGAAATCCCTAAATACAAAATGCCCAAAATCTGTTTACTATAGATATTATAATCCATAATATTTAAAAAATATAAAACTTACAATAAAAAAACATATTTTAGCCATTTAGAAAAATGTTCAAAAATGTCATAAGACTTTTTTGTGTCATAAGATCTTTGAAAACGAAACCTTTTTGTTTCAAAATGTCATAAGACCTTTTGTAGACGCAACATTTTTGTCCGAACATCTTTTTTGTCCGATAAACTTCAAGGGGTGTGATGCAAAACCACTAGTCTCTAATAGTTATAAATCCTAAACTGAAACGAGATAATTATAAAATGTTTATTTTATTTATATCACTATTCATTTTAAACAAAGTGGTATCACAAATCTTTATGAACTTTTCTATTACAGTTGTTTCATAATTTTACCAAAATCCAACATATACAATAATGCATTTAGCACCTACGGTATGTAAAAGTTAAGTATTGATAATGCTGGGAAGTCAAAATACAAAAGTAATCGCTTCTATCAGACACCGGGGCGCTGCAAGGCTCCGGCGGTCCTAGCGTGCCAATCGTCGCAAATGGCTTTCACTCGCCACCTCATACTCGAACATTAAGGCTACAGAAGTTTATACCTAACAAATGTGTTATGGATGATGACATTCGGACAAAAAATTTTAGAAAAAGAAATGAAGTACCCGTTCATATAGTCATACCACATATATCAAACCCTAAATAAGAAATTAAATCAAACAAACAACATTATGAATAATTTTATTTAAATAAAAAGATCTAAAGGCTACGTACGCGCCTTCCGCGCAAAGCTCTAAATACCGCAAACTTTTTTTCTAAATGGACTTCTATCCTGCGGTATCCTGACATTTCGCTACATAAAGAATTAGCCACAGCTTAGACCTTAAGGCCCAGAAACTGATTTGAAATATTTCGAATTTCACCCGCACTCCGCCCCCTTACTGTCAAAGCGCCATTTTACAAAATCGACAGTGCAACCATCTGGAACTAAATATGAGCTTTGAGTTGAAGAAAAAGCACGCCAAGCTCTTTAGCTCCATCTAAGTCAAAAATTTTGAACTTTAAACATGAAAATTATCAACAAACATCCTATTATTCGTAATACATTAATAATTTTGTCAACTACGTCATTTAATATATAGCCTAGTTGGTTTGACATCTGTCTTGTAATCTAAAAGATGTGAGTTCGAATCTCATATCACTCAATGTCTATTAGGTGTTTTTTTTGTTTTTTGTGTAAATTTTCTGTTTTCTTGATTTTATTTTAAATTGTGCGATATTTATATATTCTATCAGAAAATAACACGTTGTATAAATGCAGAATTTCATTGTAATGAATATGAAAACCAAACAAATCACGGGAGTGCCCCCGCCAAGACGAGCCAAGCGGAGTGCAAGGGACACTACCTACCTTTTCTCGAAACGTTTCGTCGTTTTTTTTTAACTCTCATAACTTTTGTTTGGATGATGCTAAATAATTAAAAATTTCGAAATATAATGACACCAGTACAATCATTAAACCTACAAAGTTTAAATGTTGTAGCTATTCTACTTTAGATTTTATTAATGTCGATGCCGATTTCGTCACTGATTCACTCACTGACTCACTCACTGATCATCAAAATTCTTAAGGTACTTCCTGAAGTCCTAGAACGCTGAAATTTGCTATGTAAGCTAATATTACTACAAAGACAACAAAAAATTAAAAACCATTAATTTATTTCGAATCCAAGATGGCGTCTGGATTTTAGAAAATTAACTTATTTCGTTCATAACGTCTCACTGTGACTACGCAGAGGCCTGAAATTTTGTAGGTGGGGGTAAAGCACCCCGCGAAACTCGAAATTGCGTTCAGATTTTGGATCCAAGATGGCCGCCCACACATTTTTCATTTCCTCAAGTTATATAATAAAAATGAAAATTTGAAATTATCAACAGACCATTCGTTCATCGCGAGCAATTTCCAATCTGTGTCGCATACGCTATGACTATAAACAAAAGCCAAGGATTAAGCTTAAACAGTGCTCTTATTGATATAGGATCATCAACTTTCTCATGTGGGCATGCTTATGTAGCCCTATCTAGAGTAACAAATTTATAAGGTGTACACCTTGTAAATATTAATTTTAACAGTATCAAAGCACAACAGACAGCTATAGTTGAATATAATCGCCTAAGAAAGAAGTTGCCCGTTAAAATCTTTAAAGACAACATTGTTATCTTAGCTGACCCGTTGGTACACTTCTGTAACATGTGTCTGAGTGAAGGAATTTTTCCCGAACAGTTAAAATAGCCAAGGTAATCCCAATACATAAAAAAGGTTCAAAGATGAATCCTAAAAATTTTAGACCTGAATCTTTGTTAACAATTTTATCAAAAATTTTAGAAATAATTACCAAGAATCGATTACTCAAACATCTAACAGATAATAACGTACTAAATACGAAACAATACGGGTATCAAAAAAAAAACTGGCACAGTGGATGCCATTGATAGTTTGATTAATTACACTCTTGAAAAACTAAATGATAAGCAAAAAGTCGCATGGCTCTTTCTGGACCTAAGTGCTGCTTTCGACACAGTTTCGACACACACAGACACCTAAAAAAACTAAATTTTTATGGTATAAGAGGCACCGCCCTTAAATTCATCGAATCATACCTTAGTAATCGCAAACAATATGTTGAAATGAAAGTCCACGAAGAGGCGTATGAAAAAGTATACAGGTCAAAAATGTCGCTCATTAAAAGAGGTGTTCCACAAAGATCGATACTAGGCCCTATATTTTTCCTTATATTTGTAAATGATCTCGTGAATTATATGCAAAAAATTGTACCAACCATTAAAATTGTACTTTATGCAGATGACACAAATGCAGTTTTTTCGGTCCCAAACATGTGTGAACTGAACTAAATGATGAATTGCTCAATGAAGGCCTTTGAAAAATTGTTCACTGCAAATAACCTTCAGCTTAATCCGAACAAGACTTCAGTTATCCTATTTAAAACAACGACGAGTTGCAATGACAACTTGGATATTTGTTGATGATGAAAAAAATAATCAAGTGGATTCGATTAGATTTCTGGGTATACACATAGACTCTATGCTGAATTGGAAACAGGAATTAGAGTCAGTTGAAAATTCTCTAAGCTCTGCATGTTTCGCTCTCAGAAGCTTAAGGGATGAGACTACAGTAAATCAGCTGAAATTAGTGTACTATGCACTTGTGGAATCAAAGTTGAGAAATAGCATAAAACTGTGGGGAAATAGCTATGATTATAACATAAAGAGAGCATTCACACTTCAGAAAAGAGTGATATGGACTATTGCACGCATTCCACAATGGGAATCGTGCGTAAGGTTCTTTAAGGAATATGAAATTCTAACCGTTCCTAGTCTGTATATACTGGTTGTTCTAACAGATTTTAAAAAAAGATGCTACTTAATGAAACTTATCTGGAAAGACAAACACGGGAGAGCACCAGGAGAAAAGACTTTGTTGATGATCTTAGACGTAGGTTAGAGCTAGTTAAGCATGGCTCAAGGTATCAGGCAACTAAGCTCTTCAACAGATTGCCCATGGAACTGAAGACCATCCGCAGTCAAAATTTATTTAAGGCCAGGTTGCGTAAAGCTGTTGTAAAAGTGGTTGTTATACAAATGAGGACTTTTTTGATAATTAATGTGCAATTTGTATAGATATATTTTACTGAATAGAATTTGTAATTGTATTTATTTCACACATTATGAACGAATGCATATGAAATCTTCGTAACGGTAGCAAAACGGCCAAGCATCACGTTTTGACTGAAATGTAGAGTATGTGAAGTTAGACCTGGTAAAGTAAGGGCGCATAGATCAAAAATCTTGGCTCTTTATGAGATCTGACCACTTTTTCATAGATTTGATTAAGGTGTAGTGGAGAGCTTGCAGGTTTAGAGCGTGTACTCTTTAGAGCTTGGCTTTATACGAGATCTGATAACTTTTCCCAGGGTGAGCTATGTAGACTCGTCTTGGCAACATTTTTACATGAAAATGTTTTTGGTTTTCTCACACCTGCAAACAATCAAAATGAAAAGAACTTTGCTGTAGCGTTGCAAGCAATAGTATAAAATATCGATAGTCTATCGATACTATCGTGACCTCAAAAAACAGTAACAATATCGATAGGACTATCGATAGTATCGATAGTTTTTAATTTATACAATCGATAGTATTGTAACGACTATCGACGATATTATAATAGTATCGATATTTAATTAACCATCGATAGTTTTTCGTACAAAAAGTAGTTACAGTATCGATACTATCAATAGTATCAATTAAAAATTATCGATACTATCAATAGTATCTACATTCAATAGTATAGATAATATCGATAGTTTTACCTTTCATCAATAGTATTGCAAACTATTGACAATCGATAGTCCTATCGATATTGTGACTGTTTTTCGAGGTCAACTATCGACAGTCAAACTATCGATTATTATGCAACGCTATTTGCTTGTCAATGTCATTCACAAGCGGGACACACAATTTTACGTTCCGTTTTTAAAGTTCATACAAAAATCAAAGGTATAGACTAATAAATTATATTGAGCGTTGTAAAAAATTGAGCATGATTAATAAAACAAGCAATCAATAAAAATATTTATTTTCTATATTTTAATCAGACGTAGAATTTAAGTACGGTAATAACTAGTTTTGTTAACACTAAATGTAAACGAAACGTTTTGCTTGATTGACATATGTATTTGACAGGCCCTCCACACGTTCGGCCATTTTCGCAATGGTTGTCCATTGCTGTTTTGGATGTAAAACTCGCAAGAACTTTTTTGAGTTATACAGCAATGTACAGTGACTCGAAACAGCTCCATCTTGTGAAATATTATAAACAAAAAAAAAACACTTATGGAAACAATAAATGTTATTAAAATAATAATTGTGCAAATATAGAAAGCCTTGCTTAATTAACTATATCCACCATGGACTTTCGGAGCATAAAATGGTTTGTTGTAACGAGTTTTACTCATTTAAGTAGAGTAAACAGTGCCGAAAAAAATGGTGACGTCCTCACTGACGCGGCGGGTCGCCGACTGAATTTGTACTGATTCGGTACTGATCTTGATTTTTTAAGGTTTTAAAATAATTAATCAATATTTTAAAAAATAAATCTACGAATTATTTTATAACAGCTAAAGCTACATTTATGCAAAATATCATATTTAATATTTTTTAAATGAGAAAGATATAAGGGTATTTACCGAAAATGTTTGGTATTTTTTTTTATTGAGTCATTTATATAAAATCTTGTTTTCAGAGCTATGAATGTAAAGTTTATGTTTTTAAGTATTCTGAAGAAAAGTATCATAACTGTACAGTGATCGGTTTACAAATGGGACGGGCCTTAAAATTCTGAATTCTGCCCCTTAAGAGAAAGAGAGGTCCAGTTTTTTCAAAAATGTAGCCCAACTCAATACCCCGAGGGTTTTTTTTAAATTTTTCTTAATATCGCTTTTCGTTTTAGATAAATTGTCGATTTTGTACGAAAAAACTTCAAAAAAATGCGACATTTTTGTTCATCTATGCGATTTTTGAAAAAAGTTTCAAACTTTTTCAAATATTAAATCACCATATTGAGACCTGTACCATCCACGTAAACTCCCGAGACCAGGGCGATGTCTCACTCTGGCTGAAATTGGGGGCTATACTAAAGCGATAGAAAAAACATTTTCAGTGTCAAAAAATGGGCAAATTTGAAAGCAATCTGATAAGCTCTTGGTAAATGGAAGACAAATGTTTTGATTTTATATATTATAAAAATTAAAAACTGACTTCCCACTAGTTGACCAATTCTATCAGCAGCCCTATTACACAACTACGCAAACGCTACAAAAATGTGTTGTCGTCACGTTTGGTCAAATAGTTTGTTCAATATATGTACTTGAAAAGAGTGTATTGGAGTCTTAAGAAAAGATGAGGTGGGTTCAATTTTGTCGATTCGTTCTCGTTCGTCTCCCGAATTCTAATCGTGGCCTTCCAATGGCCACGCTTTCGTAATCAGATTGGTCCCGCCCAATACACCGCACTCCTTACAAATTTAATTGCCAATACGTAGCAATTTACACATAAATCAAAAATTAAGACACAGGCTAAATCTGAGCAGCTTTATTATATAGCCTCCAAAATAAATAGCTTATTGGCGTTATATAATACATAGCATTTATTTTCCGTACCCAAAGGATAAAAAACAGGACCATATTACGACTCCACTGTCCGTCTATCCGTCTGTCCATCTATCTGTCACCAGGCTGTATCTCATGAACAGTGATAGCTAGACAGAAGTAAATTTTCACAGATGATGTCTTTCTATTGCCGCTGCTATAAGCTAGCATCTATTGAAATTGTGATTTCTTTAATGTTTTCTAATCCTTCAACCACTGCACATTTGCAAAACCATTGTTATCAATTATTACCGTAATCAGCCGAAATCAGCCAATCGTTGGTTGAGAGACGGCGACAAAAACAAAAGTTTGTTTTTTTAAAGTAATACGTACCATTTTACATTATGCGTATACGTTTTCACAGAATCGCCAAAACGTACAAGTAACATTTATATTAATCGCCCAATTATAAATAAGCCACTCCTTAATTGCGAATCGTGGGCATTGATTAGTGCCCTCGAGGATAATATTTCCTATAATGTCCCCAAACAAATAGATTACGAGCCAGAGAAAACGTCGGCAACGCTCCTTAATTACAAACACGGGGATTGGTAGGACAGCAACAATAAGTTATATTAGGGTAAGTATTAATAAACGGTTTGGATCTTAGTAAGAATTGTTGTATCCTATCTCACATTTACCTTTACACATTATGTTCGTATGTAATCCAAAATTACAGCAAAGTCCTAAAGTTTTAAACCACATTTATCATTCGTTTTATAACATTGTAATTTTAAACAAAAGTTTTAATTTTTTAAGAATGGGATTGCTAATAACTTATTTCTTCTAAGACCAAGGTTTGGTATCATACCTCAGTGCAGGGGGGGGGGGTTGCAGACAGTATTTAGGTAGCAGATTTGATTTGACCCCCAAGATCCGGGGCTGTCATACCTATTACACCTTTACACCATATCACCATATACTCGTATTGACAACATATACGTTAAAAAAAACTGATACCCGACTACGGGGGCCATTAACGGGTAACATTATATTTTGAAATGTGCTAATTAAGACCTTTTTGACACCCAATACGAAATCGAAACAAATAAAAAAAAACTCTCACTTTTTTTGTATGTAACATTCGTTTAATAATACATTTATTGCATACAAAATTGTAGCCGATGTCACCCGGACAATAATGATGAAATGATAATACCTCATTTGTCAAAATTGGATAAGGGTAAGGGATTAGATAAATGGATACTTACTTACTTACACACTTACATACATATTTACATAAATACTTATATACATACATACTTAAATACATAGTCTTCCAAAATCATTACCCTTTCTCTTGGCTTTGCTGTAGTCGGGTAAAAGTAGCGGAAAGGATTTCTCGAAACTAATGCAGATCAATGGTATGGAGTGTCGGGAATTAGGGACCAGCAGTAACCCATGAAATAGGGTGAGATTTATACGGGTAAGATTTAAACTTCTTTTAACTGATTGATAGTTAATCAGTATGTTTAGGAGCACTTTTCATTGGAAAAAGAGGGTATATAATCAAAAAAATAAAATAACGCATGCTTATAACGTTATTTTTTCAACAAGTAAAATCATGGCGCATAAAATGTCCCTTTGTGTCGAATATTTATCTAGTCAGTTAACGGAACGGAAGGCAACGGAACGGTTTCAAGGCAACGGAAGTTAACTTTTATAAGCTTTTGTTTAACTTGTAATGTATCTTGCATATATGTTTGTTTGTTTAAGTCAAACGTTGCAACTCAACTTTCAACCAGTTATCCTCAACCGGTTCAGTTGAAATTATGCATACCTAATTGTGAAGTCGGATGACAATAAAGTATTATTATGGAGTCAATGCGCTGTTTTGATACTAGAGCAGGGAGATATTCGACAGAACTCAAGTTATGCTTATTGAGTAGGACTCGTTTGTTTGTCTTGACGAGTACTTTATGGTAGATGATGCCTAGGATCTGATCACGAAGACGGAAGGTGGTCGATGGAACTCAGTAATAAAACGACGCAACTTCGTGGAGTTTGGGCTTATTTCATTTGACTCAATAAGTACTATAAAAACTTTTACTAATAATCGAGTGAGGCAATAAATACTTTCCTAAAAAATTCACATACGTTGTACATTATATTCCTGAACGTTCATATTCCTGTACAGTCAGGCTTCAAAAATGGAGTCATAATTTCTCATACTAGTTCTATGAAAAATTATGACTCCATTTTTGAAGCCTACTGTACACATACAAATAGATGGATAGGTAGCTAAAATGACTACTGATTTCATAAATTTCCAAATAAACTGTCAAACTTAAACAAATCTCACAGCAACCTTCTTAGGAACTTATTTGCAAGATTTGTCAACCTTGCAAATAACTTAATACAAAGTTTAAAATCCAAGTAAGACTCTCGTTGAGTATCCAGTTGGCTAATTGTCCTTAGAGTTACCGCTGAAGTCAAAGATTTGGTTTAATTAAAATTGTGTTTTAGTGGTTTGCGTTAAGGTTGAGTTTTGTGTGAGGTTGTGGTTGGGAATAAAAGCCTAGCGGTGCCATCCGCCCT
Organism: Acrobasis suavella; assembly: GCA_943193695.1. Lineage (NCBI taxonomy): Eukaryota > Metazoa > Arthropoda > Insecta > Lepidoptera > Pyralidae > Acrobasis > Acrobasis suavella. The sequence goes on from OW971938.1 coordinate 10,572,334, forward strand.
TTTTCCACGTGGTCGTTGTCAGAGTAATTGATCGTCCCCGCCGCTGTGAGATAATTCTGCCGTGACGTGATCCGCATTGTTGCTTCGTTTTATTACGCCCTTACGCCGACTTCACGTTGTAAGACTTTATCTTAACTAGACAAGCCGTTTTCCGTCCGCCTCTTGTTATATCAGTGTTAGTTTAAAATTACGATTTTCAGATAATAAGGATGTGGACTGGGTAGAAAATATATTATTTTATTTAATCCGTCAACTAGATTATCCAAAATTAATGGACCCATATTATTTCGTTTTGCAAAGTAGTAAAAATTTACAAAGATACAGCGCATCGAATTTTCGGAGTGGGGGCGATTAACGTCACGTTCTGGTGAAAATCGTACCTGATCGTTACGGCTCGCGAAATTTGAATGCGCTGCATATTCGTCATTATTTTCTAATCAGAGAAAAGAAAAAATATATTTACCAAACTTTTTAATAATCTACCTAATGAGCCTCATAATTGGGCTATCAAGAATACCGCCGGGGATACGATCACTAAAATTCTGGAAATTGTCAATATTTGGAGGGATTATTGCAAGTCTTTGTTAGTGAATGATCTCTGTGCATTCCAGACATACGCTTGAAATGACAGACAAACAGGAGCCTTGCTTGCTGAAAGATGAAGTCCGTGCCGCCATCAACCATCTACTAAAAAGAAAGGACTTGGGGGTAGACGAAATTCCCATAGAAGTCATCCAGGCAATGGGCGAGACTGGAGTGAACATTCTACACACAATCTGTTCTGGAACATGGAGTACAGGCAAGTGGCCCACAAATTGGGCACATTCAGTATTTCCACTCCAAAAGAAGGGATCAACCAAAAAGTGTATTAACTACAGGCTTATTTGTCTTCTCGCAACATCTGAAGAAATTAATTATAGTTGATCGTAAAAATAACGACGGTCCAGAAATCACCAACGTTGCTTATTGCTAAGTGGTTAAAAATGACATTTATGTTGGTTCCACTGTGCTGTGAGGGAAGATGTGTGGACGAAATAAAAAAGCGCTGCACTGTGACGAGATCAGCCGCTTAAAAAGCTCATGAAAATTTAAAAGGATTGCAGAATTACCAAAAACACCCAGGTTTGTCTGATGTACAGCTAAGTCTTTCCAATTTTCGTATATGGAGCTGAAACATGGTCATTGAGACTGTATGAGCGGAGGCAAATCGATGCCTTAGAAATGTTGTACTGGCGACGACTTCTCAGAATAAGTTGGACAGCCCACCGCACTAAAATCTCCATATTGAAGGAATTGCGAATTAAGAAAAGGCTCTCGTCAATAGTGCAGTTACGAATTTTTAAATTCTTCGGCCATGTCACCCGCAAAGAAAACTCTATGGAGCGTTTAGTGATTCAGGGTCGTATTGAAGGCAAACGTTCACGTAGTCGATCTCCAACGAGGTGGCTAGATCTTGTCAAAGCTATAACTCAATATATAATGCTCAAAAAAGCCGCAAAAAGAGATATGTGGAGAAAAATCGCAAGAACAGCGGCCATGGACGAATAACCCAATCCTTAATAACGACCACTCTGTCAAGATTGTGCGACTAAGAAGAAGAAACTAATGAGCGAAATTTTTTTTGATGATATCCGCATTGTTTGTTTGTTTGTTACAACTGTAAAAGTATATTGTACTACACAAAAACATTTTAAAAAGCGAATAATATACAAATACGGCTTTATCCCATGTAGGGATTTCTTCCAGTCAAGCTACAATAGATTGAGATTGTTCTGCACATTTAATTTTTACTAACCAAACGGATAAACAAGTTAGATAGGGGTACAGTAAGCATCAAAAATATGGCACCAATAATAAGCGTTTTCACATAAGTAAACGCCTTTATTTGGTGACATATTTTTGAACGAATTGATGGCCGCAGTATTAATATGGTTCTCAAACCCTGTCAGTTGGTAAGACGACTTACAATAGTTATTGACACACGCCGGACGCTTCCAATCGATTATTTTGGAACTTGGGGATGCCTATTTGAGCAGAGAACTTGCCGATTGAAAAAAATTACACTTTTTATGAGTCACAATAAAAATAACAATTCTACTAAAAATATTACTCGTTTCCTAAAATATAACGCAATAAACCCATACAGACTTCAAGAGGCTTATAAGCATTGTCTCATAATGTACACTGCTACAGTGCTACTGTAATACTTCAGTGCGTCCTAGATGCAAAGAAAATAGTTCATAATTGGACTAGATATGACTTAATGTTCTTTGGCTTGGTGGAATATCATTGTGTGCGTTTCCAGCACAATATATATCTTCTTCAAATGTCTACCTCCTTTTTTATATTATGAGATAATGAAAACATAGTGATTTTGTGCTTTTATTCATTTCGAACTGTTATATATGTCCCACTGCTGGGCGTGGGGCTCCTTCCACTTCTCTTCTTTCCGGCGCTGCATAATTTATTTCTAATTAAAACCTTATTCATAACAACCATATTCTTTGTTCACCAAAATCTCGGTAAAGTCAGCAAAAGATGACCTTTGCCCTAAAATCATTTGGTGTATGATATACTCAAAAGGCGTTTTGATGGGACGAATTTAGCTCCATCATACTTTTATGTTTCACTAAAAGCTGGATAGACAGAATAAAAACTATACTAGCGATAAATGCAAGAGACTTCTTATCGAAACGAACTTGGCCTATAACTAATACATAAATATTTTCGCATACTACGCAAGTTTCATTAAATGAATTATGGACTAACATTCTTCCTACTTTCCATTTCCGTATTTATTTCAAATCTGACAAGTTGAATAGAAATCAATTTTCCCAGGCCCGGTGTTCTATAGAGCTGAAATCGTGTATCAGCGTTTAATTTAATAGCTATTTAAGCATTGAATGGCCTGATGGAAACAAGTCGCCACAACAAACATTAATCTCGGTCCTTAATAATATTTAAAGCGGTAGAAATGACAAAGTAATATAAATTACCCAATTAAAACCCACCGTCCACATCAATCATTTGGTTTGTAACCCATCCAAAGAGTTTTCCTTTTAATTGTATTAAGCTGTACACGAGTCTAGTATTAGTTTTGGATCTAGGGTCTCAAAGCTTAATCTCAGAACTTTAAAATCAATTTCGATAATGATTAATTGTTTTGAATTCAACAACAAGATAATAATCTTAAATTATAAAGTTTAAATTCTGGAGTTACTTCAAATTTTTAGGTACTCTATTACTTAGACTCCGCTTTCCGTCTATCCGTCTGTCTGTCTGTCTGTCACCAGAGTGTATCTCATTAACCGTAATAGCTAGAGAGTTGAAATTTTCACAAATGATTTTTGCCTTTAATTGCTCGATATTAAAAACGGTAACAGGAAGACGCTTTTATAATAAATATTTAAGGGGGCTGCCATACAATAAACATGTTTTTTTGTAGATAGTACGGAACCCTCCGTAGGCGAGTCTGACTCGCACTTGGCTGGTTATTTTATCCATAGTTGTTTTAGAAAAAAAAAACATTGAATTAAATTGGTATTAAACTAGCAACTTTGGTATGTTCCCTTATCCTGACCTGTCCTGTCACACATTTGTCTCAAACTTCAGCAAGACTTAATCAATGTCAATGTCACATTATTCGCAATATAGCACTTGCATAGCACTAATGCCGTGGAAACTGGGCATCAATCTACACTCTAATCATTGGCTTAAAGAGTATTAAACCTTAAAGGGTTTTAAGGTTTCAACAAAGTTTCCCTTATTTCACCAACGCGAATTAGACCATTGTCTTTGCATGAATGCAAAGCTGTGTCGATTGAATTAATTCTATTGCCCTGTTCCACCCCAAACAAATGTAAAGGAGCATTCCACTTGCGGGTCGTCTCTACGATTTGTTACACTTGAGATTGACGAACCTACAACGTTTAAAGTCCTTAATTTACGCCGAGTATTTTTACAGCGACATTTACTTTATATTATGCTATGAAATTCACTTTTTTTATTGGAACGAAGTTCCTTACGGCAGGCTTGGAGGAGATAGGGATTTTGCTGCGCGACCGAACTGAAAAAAATGTGATAGTAAAACCGTAAGGATGACCTCGTTAAATAAAACCGTTAAATGAGACGTGCGCAGGCGCGACAGTCGTATACACAAGCGAGTAGTGTATAATACCTTTGAGCACGATTTTTCTTTTGCAAATTGTGTCGATTCTACATTAGCCGAAGGAACTTCGTTCCTACCTGGTGTCCCACGACACTTCTCATTTATTTCTTTTTTTATTTATTAATTTAAACTTTATTGTACAAAATAAAATTTGTATAGCACAACAGGCGGACTTAATGCTAAAAGCACTATCTAACAGCCTACCTTTGGCTTTTTAGAGAAATTTAGACTGTAAAATTTAGGATGGATAAATGGGAAAGTGGTTAGGTATAATAAAATTCAGATAAATATTTACAATTACATAACATAAATTCTACAATGTTACTAGAACAATACATATATATTACTAAAACTATAAATTTAGTGGCTTTTAGATGTTTTGTTATTTGCAGCCGTTAAAGAATTGGAAAGTAATGCGTGCCGCTGGAGAAAATGGTTGGAGTTAACAAATGTTTTGTGTTCAGGTATGATTTTAAAGTCGATTTCTCAAATTAATTGTCTTTTTATAGTTTCTGGAATGTTATTTTTTAATAAATGATTCCTTATTTAACAAATCTGAGTCAATGGTTTCAAAGTACGAGCGTTACCTCTTTAGGTAACGCTCGTACTTTGAAACCATTGACTCAGATTTGATCACCAACAAGTCAAAAGTGAATTTATAGTGGGTTTATAATTAACATCAAGTTTACTTTTTGCGACTAGATCAATATGTATGATTTTTGCTAAATAATTTTGTTAATTAATGGTGTGTATGTAGGCAATAATTTTGATTGAAATGTCAATTTTAATTTACAACAAAATCAGAATAATGTGCAATTTTAATTAACAACTTATTGTTAGCTTTAGAAATGCATAACGATACTTTAAATGTTAAATTGTGAGATAACTACATGATACGTATGTACTTCTCGCCCGACATAAGTAGCCATAGATTTTGCCACCACTTGTTGCGTACTGGACATACCTCTCTCTCTCTCCCTCTCTCTCTCTCCTTGCTAATATTTTATAGATTATGACTGAATTGTAAAAATACATTTAAGACACAAATGGCCAGCTATTTTCACGTCATATCAACATAAATTTATGAATGTAAAATCAATCAATTCCATTTCATTCATCCATTCCATCAATCAATTACATATACATATACATATACGTACTTTTACGTACAGGTAAGGCATTCCAGAGTCCCGTAACTTGAAGAGTAAAAGAGTCAGACATAAATTCAGACCGAAATAACGTAAGATCAAGTTGAAGAGTATGACTGGAGCGAAGCTCACGGTCATGGCTTTCAGACTGAAAGCGAAATTGGTTTTCATATAGAGAGGGTTCTTAAGTACAGAGAACCTGAACTGATTACCGTATCATATAAACACCTCTGCAACCACGCTGCAACATCAAGGGTGCCACACGCGCGTTTGTGTACATTTTGCGAGTGGCAGAACTTGAGTCAACGTTATTGGTTAAATTTTGGCAAACTCAGTATTGCGAGCGTTAAATTACCGGTCGTTGTGAACCGGCCGTTATCACACGATTGTGACGCCCAATATTTATATTGATTTGCGCTTCAATGCCCAGTAACAGCTTTGTTGGAGAATTTAATTAGAAAAGATAAATATTTACTTATTCGACTGTATCTAAATATAGGCGGAATTTGAGCCAAATAATTTTCTTGTAAACTACCTTTTATATTGAAAATCCGGAATGATTTCCAAGACTTATTTGATAAGTATTTGGTATCAAGCTAGCAATTTATTTTTTCAAATGAAATGTAAAAGAAACAGATTTAAGGTGAACGCACGCTTATTCGAGCCGAACGCGTCGAACGAGCCGAACGGAACGAATTTTCGAATTTTTATATGAAACTCTATGTAACCTCGCACACCTGACCGCGTCTAATCGTCCAAATCTGGAAGAAACACATAAATCCTAGACGAATTCGAATGACGTCATCAGATTCGGCGCGGCTGATGCGATCGAATCACCTGCATTTCGACAATGACAAGTGTGTGCGTAAGAGCAACGAGAGTTATGGGATCGAGTAACTACTTAGATTTATTTTAAATGTTACAAAAATGAGTGATTTTAACATAATTGATTAGTAAAGCACTGACAATACAAAAAAGCGTCAAGATTCATCACAATTCACATGTAATTACAGTGCGACAGGTGTAAAGGAAATGAAAACAATTCTTTCGGCGCGCTCGATTCTTTCGGTGCGGTCGTTTCTTTCGGTGCGGATAGATATGCGAAGCCTTAATTAAAAACTTCGATCGATTCGACGCGTTCGGCTCGGATAAATGTGCGTTAACCATTATTGACAGAACGAGTGAAACGTCTCAGTTTAGAGATTGGCCAAAAATGCTTATGTCCGGCTGTATGTCTGTCCGACGGATTACGCTTTCAGGTCGCATTTCTCAACCGATTCTCGTGAAATTTTATGAGGTCTAAACATTATAGACAATTTATTTAACGATTAATTTTTTCGATTTTTTTTATAATATTGGAACGATGGTGAAAACTTTACAAATATTATATTTCAGCCATTTCGAAAAAGAAACGAATTTTTCTTTAACCTTTTTTGTTACCCTTATTAAGACGCAATTTTTTATCCGATAAACTTCAACGGTTCGGGGTGACTCGCAAGGTCTACAGCGTGCAGCACTTGTGTAATAATAAATATATTATTGTCAAGTGTACCTAAATTAAGATTCATTGCAGATACATTGCCGACCTAAAGCCATGATGATGGTCTTGAAGTTTGCAAAAAGGAATCTGGGGGTTACTCCAAAAGTCCAAAAGCGATCTTACGGACCGCTTTTGGATTTTTGGAGTAACCCCCGTAAGGATTGATGGACGTTACTGCTTATCCGCGTTTTAGTGTCAAGCAACATTAAGCACTAACGTATGATGATAAAGTCTTCTTTTGTATGACATAGAAACAGGATAGGACGTCACTATCGTACGGCTAACGTATTCTTTTATGGAGTAACCCCCAGGATTATGATGGGTTGCGTCTCTTGTATACTTTATTAGGCCTTACTATCCTATAGTAATGAATAAATATCAAAACATGAATAATGTTTTATAATATAGATATAAAAAACACATATTACAAAATATAAACATATTATAAAAAATCTAACCTAACTGGCAGCGGAGCGAGCCCCAAGCTACTGGCGGTTAATGCTGCAAAGAGCGTGCCTTGTCCAGGAGTTCTGCCTTATTATTATTACCTACTTTTTTTACATGTTGCTTGTTATCAATATAATATAAATAGTTTGAGGCATCCAGCAATGCTTTGAGGTACTCATAGGCCGGTAAATTATTAAAGGCAAAACCTTTTAATACTTTATCAAGTATCAAATATCACATTTTTCAGTATCAAAGAATTTAATTCTAAAAACATTTTTAATTTGTAGATTTTGAATGTTTAGCTACTTTAGACGGTTGCTCGGAACGCCACCATAAAAAGTTTACAAGTGTCAGCAAGTACCTATTTAGAAAAAAATACTAAGCAATTTGCGATAAAATCTGCAAGCTTAACATTCTGGATCCAACGTGAGAACGATAGCGCCTTTAGAGCAGTCTGCTGGGATCGCATTAGGAATCGAAAACCATTATAACATCGGTATAGGAAAGCTCTCAGGTCGAAAGCTGCAGTTTCAGCAAGCTTGTTTCAGTATCGGCAAATTAAAAACAGACTAAATATAAGGAGCTGATTTTGATAACATACAAAAGATATAAAATAATCGGCCAAGTGCGAGTCGCACGGAAGGTTCCGTTCAATTATCTATTAAAAATTGCGTTTGTTGTATGGTTATGTTTGTTTTATTTTAATTTATCTATTTATTTTTAAAGTAAATATACAACTATACAAGCGTCTACCTGTTGCTGTTATTAATATCGAGCAATAACGCACAAAAAAAGTCTAGTCTGGGAGCCCCCCCGCCCCCAACTCCTTAAATATTTATTTTATTTTTTTTATTATTTTTTGTTTAGCGGCAACAGAAATACATTATCTGTAAACATTTCAACTATCTAGCAATCACTATTCAAGAGATACAGCCTGGCGACAGACAAACAGATGGACGGAGTCTTATTAATAAGGTGCCGATTTTACCCTTTGGGTACGGAACCCTAAAAATGGAGCTGATTTACCTATTTTATTTATTAAACTTTATACATGAAATTGTAAACGGTGGATTTATTTCAATTTAATTTACCAAACAAAGGTTGCGCGTTATTGCATCATCGAAGTCAGAAGTAAAGTACCTTACGGCATAAAATACATAATAATACTAAAGTACTTTGGGCAAAGTTTCAATAAAATGTGGAATACTATACAGTATCAATTAAATGCGTTTGAAGACTAATGCACCATAAACCTTCGTCTTCCGTTAAAATTTTACAAAACATTGTCGCACAGGGTGTATCGACGAAATCAAAAAGCGCGCGCTGACTCGCTCATTACTCTTGAAATAGACTAAATTCTCTAGTGAACAAATACACTTTCCCTGCTGTTGACGGTACGTGGCGGTACGCCTCCGAAATGGAGTCCAAATTTCTCATACTAATTGTATGAAAAATTGAGACTGCATTTTTGTGGTCTACCGTACATAGTTTATCTATTATAAAAACAAATATTAAAATTATCGCAAAATACTTACAAAATGTAAAATGAAAACAGAGCATCTATTTAAAACAATGTTAGAACAGTAATTTCAACTTTGCCCCTAAAAGGCAAACTTGGAAGTAAAATTCATAATTTGTATTTGAGTTGGTCCATCCGGCTGCACATCACTGAACCGGGAATTTTGGGAAATGGTGCCAATTAATTATATTAATGTCATATATTTAAACTACATTGTGCGGAAAGTTATATGATTGTAATTTTAACTTTTAATTATAATGTCTAAGACTGAAGCTTATATTTGACGAATATTTATTCATGAGAAAAATAATATTATATTATCATAGTCTATCCATTTAATTGGTGCATGTGCATGCCGTTGGCGCGCTTCAAAGGCGACATCGGCCTTTACAAAAGCGTGGCTTATGTGTCGTGCAGATGACATGTACATCAATTCAACAAATGAACTACCTATACCTATTGTAGAATTTGTAAAAGCCTAAAGTAGAAAGAACGTATTAGCTACATTTTGAATTCCATGAGAAAATCCATAAAAGTCATGTTTGGTGTCCGCTTCCCGGCTTTTTCTCTTTTTATTTACGCAGTTAGCATCCTTAGTTGTAAGATAGTTAGCATGATTATATCATTCTTGGTGAAATCAGCGCCGTATTTTTAAGACCACAACTATTTCCGACTTCTCTTTAGATTAACAACGTGAAAATTTGTGTACACATAGGTACTTACTTCTTTGATGTCTTTGTACTAAGTTTACATACATACAAAGTTAATTGTCAGTGGTAATTAAACAAACATGAGACGGTGGTAGGTGTGAGTGTAGCCTCTTGGGGCTTTGCGCATTAAACTTACAAACACCCTTGATGAGTTTGACAGAAGTTTTCCCTGAATTAATGTAAGTACTTTGTTCCTTTGAAGGTCTTTGTGCCACGCTTTCGTTTCTTGGATTTTCGTGTCACATTCAAGTATTATAAAGATTCGTACATGTTTCATTAAGTTAAATAAAAGTAGGAAAAAATAATAATGGCCTTTTACTAACGCAGTATCACTATCAGAATTAAGATGAATCTAACGACACCTTTGAAGCTTAAATTCATCAAGCCGTTTAGGCCGCAGAGCGACCCATAGAAATTAACATACATACACTCGAAAAAATAACCCTCTTTCTGACGCACTCGGGTAAAAATTATAATATGTTAGGATTAGGACATTACTATGCAAAATAAAATAAAAGACGTAAATCCAAAGCAATATTTTATCGGATCAGTGCAGTGTATTTTTAGCAAAAGCAATGCATTTCATTTCCATGGCAATTTCGTCGCGCGTTGCAATGCACTTCCAGAAAGCTAAGCTATAAGGCAATTGAATCGCGTCATTCAAATGAAAAACTTTGCAGCCACGATTTGTATTCAGCTAAGGTAAAGTCAAATTTGAAGTATTATGGTTCAAAACCAAAATTTTTGGGAAGAAACCCGGTGCCTCTTAGTCAATCTTTCACAACATTGATACGAGTATCTCAATTACATAAATGCTTAATTTTCTCGTCGCAAATTCATTTGCGTGAATCCTGATGATATTTCTTAATAAATAAGGGTTAAAAGTTTTTGTCGCCTAAGTGTTACGTTATGGCATGTCCCAATTGACCGAGGAGCACATATGACTCTAGGTTTCATCCAACATCGTCCTTCTTTTTTCACATGAGTGACATGAACAGTCACATTGTTGCAAATCTCCTCGTTTGTAATTATCTCGGGCAAAATATTTATGCCAAGTCCTTTCAACTTTATCGCTAACGTAGTACCAAATACCTAACGTAGAAAAGCGACCGAGGGACGAGAAAAATTCCAGTTGAAAGCTTTAAATTTTTATTTTAGTTTCTAGCTTAGGTATAAATGTAGAGTTTTATCAAACACGTTGACTTGGAAAAAAGCGTACCTAAATAGAAACAACATTACGACAGTCAGGGGTACTATTTAACAATGCTTAGGAATCACAATGAAAACCTTATTGTTTAGCTTGATAACATCATGACGAGAGGCCAAATCGGAGTTGCGTAAGCTTAGCGATAACGATTGTATTTGGCAAAGGTAAATCAGCGTTAGGATTATCCATCGGCATTGTATTTATACATCGAACACCTGCGACAGTACGTGAAAACTCCACGAAAGTCTCAGTCGGCGGCACAGTTAATGGGGGGGAATAACTGTACGCTCCTCGCGCCTAATTTGGCAACCCGACGCCCGGAATTTATAGGGGTGGCCCTTACGGCTTGAAATATTCGAAGCTCCGCTCAAGCGTGAATTATGAATGAATCCCGCCAAAGAAGCCGGAAAATTTCTAACGCCACCGGTCCTGCCGAGTAATACTTGTGTGATTATTGATTTTCATGATGTCGTAATTTATGGTGAGTGGAACGACGATGTGTACTGTCGCGAAGACAAGTGGAAACTTTGCCGGGCCAGAGACACATTTGTGGAAAAAAAAATATGAACTCTTCAAGTTTAGACTCTAGTTTAGTTTAGTTCTAGCTTCTGTCCGTCTCAGAGTATTATATTAATTTTGAATACGTCTAAGTCATTGAAAAAAGTAATGCGAAAATGAAGCATTATTACAGCATATTTTCGGAGGAAATTTAGTTTCTCTCTCTCTAAAAAAAAAAAACAAAATTAAAACTATCACTTTTTATTTTTTACAATGAGCGAGTGTCGCCTTATTTTTATGAGGTATACATAATATACTTCTTATGTATATGTGGAATAATTAATATTAAAGTTAGAGACACATCTTGAACAAAGTCACTGTGTAATCAGTTACACCTAACGCTCTCGTAGCGAGAAGTCTAAAAACTAATTGAAACTTTATAATAACTTTATCCCCGAAATCCCGAACAATATGTAAGCGATAAGGAGACACTGTAATTATCTTAAACTTGGTTATAACTCTAGTAAAGTCAATTATAGCTCCTTGTTTAAATACTGCAGGGGGTGTCTATTTATTACTCTAATATTTTTGGCTGCTTGTGTATGCTGATGATATCGCACTGGCGGATGCGGACAGAGGGAGACTGGTGCGACGCGCAAATTTGTGGAGGGAGTCGCTTGAAAACGGTGGTCTGAAGCTGAATGTGGCGAAGACTGAATATATGGCTTGCAATGCTACAGATCCCGTACGCATAGGCGAAGACTTGGTCAAGCGTACGGACCAGTTTAAATATTTGGGATCTGTAATTCACGCGTCCGGAGACATCGATGCCGACGTCAAGGCCCGTATATCTGCCGCATGGGCAAAGTGGCGAGAGGTGACTGGTGTTATTTGTGACCCCAAAATGCCGGTTAGGTTGAAGGGACAGGTCTACAAATCCATCATTAGACCTGTCCTTTTATATGGGAGTGAAGCGTGGCCTTTGCTTGAGCGGCACAGCAGGAGTTGCGTGTCACGGAGATGCAAATGCTGCGTTGGATATGCGGAGTGTCACGGAGAGATCGTGTTAGAAACACCCGCATCCGCGGCAGCCTTCATGTCCGTGACATAGCGGACAAACTGCAGGAAAGTCGCCTACGCTGGTACGGTCACGTCCTACGAAAGCCGGCAAGCTACGTGGAAAACTAATGTATAGCCATGTCGCCTCCGCCGGAGCCGGGCAGGCGGAGTAGACCCAAGAAGTGCTGGCTTGACGTCGTCAAAGATGATATGCGTGCTAATCGTCTTACAACCAAGGATGCTCAAGACCGTGCAAAGTGGAGAAGAAAAAGTCGAAAAGCGGACCCCGGGCTTCTCAGCATTGCAGCTGAGGACGCAACTGGGAAAACGCTGACATGAGAGAGAGAGAGAGAGACTTAAAAAAAATACAGTATTTTATTATAGATACTTAGATAAAGGAAAATAGGTTATTAGAAGTAAGTTGTGAATCTAATTTAGAATTCTAATTTAGTTGAGAATCTACTTAAGAGAATGTTTTTATCTAAACAATATTTAAATTCTCAAAAGCGCTTCTACTAGTACCCAGGATATGAGCAAAAAATCCGTACCAGAAACAGAACATTTTTGCATTTTTAAAATAAACATACGACCTATCTGCTCCGCCAACGGGGTCAAGTTTCAATAAAAAATATTGCAATTTCAACTAACCGTAACTGTTTCTCGAGTATCAAGACAAAGTCAGTACACGAGAAACTTGCACGATGTTCTTCTTCTTCATACTTGCTATTCGATGGAAATACTCGGCGTATTTTCAATTCATCATCATCAATTAATTTAAGAACTAAGTTTTTGTCGATGGAGTATTTTTCATGTCTCCCTATTTCACTTAGGCACCTACTTACAAATTATTTAAAAGAAATTTAAATAGATATCGGTTATTCACATTCATTTACCATTACTTTGATTTTAGGGTAAAAAACTAAATTTTATTATCTATTTGAGTAAAAATTCAAAGTAGTTTGGGAAAAGTTTTAAAAATCACTAAACACGAGCTTCAAAACCAACAAGGCAATGCATTTTCAACCATGACTCTTAATTTTATATTCTTTTATTTTTATGCGAACGGCGTACCCATACAACGCCGTACGAGGTAGCCAAAGTGTTATTGCATCGTAATAAAACTGGCCAGCGCCTGTATTAAAAAGCTAACTACGATATTAAATTCTATTAAAAGTTGCTTGCACAGGTCGCTTCGTCTATTGCCACAAAAACACTAAACTACAGTAATACAGCGACGTAAAAACTTCAAATTGAATTTCCAACCATGTGAATATTTTAAACCCTACTGTTGATTTAAACGAGACTCTATAGTAACGTTTGTAATGTACTCGTAAATACACAGGTTTAAAGTTCGGAGTACAGTGGATTACGATGTTATAAAGCTTGCATGAGTGAGAATTCACGCCGCGAAATGTTTTTGATTGTTTCCCCCGTTTCAATTTTCATATTCAAAAGTGGATTCACCCCGTAATTGTGGCTTGTGGATATTTATCTTTATATTTTTGTTGATCCTATATTAACATTTATTACCTTATTTATATAGGTACACAAAGAAACATACTTCTGAACTATAAAAACCATAACACATATGAAATTTATATATTAACTAGCTTTAACCCGCGACTTCGTCCGCGTAGAAATCATAAACATTTGAATTATTATTTTAAAATTTAAAATGTTTGAATTGCTTGTGCCCGCTCCCGCTCCCACTCCCGCTCCCCCTTCCGCTCCCGCTCCTGCTCCTGCCCCCGATCCCGCTCCCGCTTCCGCTCCCGTTCTTGTTCCCGTTCCTATTACCCTCATTTGCTAGAGCAAAGGAGAGCGACGGATCTATTTATCACAATTAATTTGTCTCTTACTCAAAAACTTACAAGTTTCATAATAATATAAATTTGCAACCCCTTATGCACTCCCGGGGATGCAATTTTTTAAATCCAATTAAAAAATTATTGTTCTTTACTAACCACAAATTCAAAAATGTCATGTATCTCGCTTCACAAATTACGAAGAATCATACAAACTTGCAACCCCTATTTCACCCCTATAGGGATGTCATTTTCAAAATCTAAGTAATATATTATTATATATTTTACTAACTATTAAAATAAATTAAAAATTTTGTGTATCTCACCTAAAAAATTACGAAGATTCATACGAACTGACAACCCCTATTTCATCCCCTTAGGGATAGAATTTCCGAAAATCCTTTCTTAACGGACGTCTCCTAGTCACAATCTACCTTGATACCTTCCTGCCCTTCATCTTTATTGGCTATGTAGTTTTCGAGATTTCGTGATGAGTGAGTGAGTGAGTGAGTGATTTTCGCTTTCATATATATAAATAGTATGTAACATTAAATACGGCGGCCACTCATCATCGGGTATATGTAACTCAGTGAAAACACGACGAATCGACGAAATCTATTGTGAACATTCGAAGAACTAAAAATTATTTTATTCGTCTTATTTTATTCGTTCCATTAGGTACTGATAGGTTTAAACTAATACATTTACATCCTCCATCAACCCTTATTTTATCCCCATGGGGGTTGAATTTATCAAAATCCCATTTAAGTGAACGTCTTCATCATAGTAGCTCCAATCTTAAATTTCAGTTCAATCAGTCGAAAATCTAAGAAGATTTATACAAACTTGCATCACCTATTTTATCCCCTTAGGGGTAGAATTTATCAAAATCCTTTCTTAGGGGATGCCGCCGTCATAGTAGCTTTATGCATGTAAAGTCTCAGCCCGATCGGTTTAAAATTGACAGAGTTTCATACAAACTTACATCCCCCATTTTATCCCCTTGGGGGTAGAATTAATCAAAATCCTTTCTTAGCGGATGCCTACGTTACCTGTATGCCAAATTTTAGCGCGATCCGTCCAGTGGTTTGGGCTGTGCGTTGATAGATCACTATGTCAGTCAGTCAGTCACCTTTGAGTTATATATATTTAGATGATAGATGATGCCTTTATTCCTTACGGAGTAGACATGGCCTGGGACAATAAGACTCAAAGGCCACAATCATCATGATAGGCGTGTATAAAGGTAGAAATTAGAATTAAATTTATATTGGATTTCTATTAATAAACGTAATTATTCCCAAATTTTTGTCGACTGATCAACCGTCATAAATTTCCCCCGAAATGAAAAAAGAAAGAAAGACTCAAGGCTCAACCAAGTGTTCAGAAAATATACAATTAAATATTTAACTTCAAAGGTTCCTGTTTCAGAGAATGGTTCTATGTTTGGAAAACTTCACAAGTTTAAAGGACTTTGTAAAAGTAATCATGTCGAAGTACAAAGGTTGGTGAAGGTAGAATTTTGTGGAGCTCCAGTGGAAGTTCGCGGAAGTTTCGACGTCGACATGAGTGATTGAGGGTATAATGGATCGGTTATTGATTTAGACTTGATGTAGCCTTCTCCACGCCCCGGTTGCTCTGATTGCAGCTTTACCACAAATTTATAGCTAAGTAATAACTTACATTGTTAAGTTTTTATTCATACTATATGCAGTATTAGGTATACGAATAAATAAGTTAGCGCTACATTAGGACATGAACTTTTTATTTTACACTACATAGGTATTGATTAAAAATCAAGTCGGCTAACAAAAGATTTTTAAAAAATGAAAATTAATGGCATAGTATGTAAAACAGTACAGAAATTACATTTTGTAACTATGTTTTTTACACAACCGTCCTAAAAGAAGAGAGTAATGTTTTCAGGGTTCATGTATGTATGTGAGTTTCTTTATTCTATCATACCTTCGAAATGCCTGACCTCATTTGGTAAGATAAATGAATAATAATTGGCCAAGTGCGTGTCGGGCCACGCGCAGTGTAGGGTTCCGTAGTTGCAAATGCCCACTTTGAGTTCATGCCACTTAAAACGTCTAAAAACTAATTTTCTATTGAATTTGTGTGAAATTTTAATTTTGTGAGTCATTTTATAAGTTGATCGCCAATAACTTATTAAAATGTAAACCCTACTAAGCTCTGATAGTTTTCCTTTAGTTCGTTATATATATTATAGCTGTGAATTTTTTCACGTGTCCATATATAAACGTTGAGCAGATAGAGGGGGGGGGGGGGGAACACTTGACTCTAACAAAAAACGGTGTTCACAAGCTCATAATATTTTTAAAATACCTATTCAACGATACCCCACATGATTTGTTAGTCGGGAAAAACATAATTAATTTTCAGTTTACATGTATGGCAGCTACCCTAAAAATAATTTTTCAGTATTTTATTTTACAATTTTTTTTTACATAATTAATATACATACCCATGCCAAATCACAGCTTTCTAGTACTTATAGTCGCTGAGTAAAACCGCGGACGGACAAACAGACAGACATGGCGAAACTATAGGAGTTCCTTGTTTACTACGGAACCCTAAAAAAGAGAAGAAAAGTTTTATACATATATAACGGTACTATTTCTGAAGATAAACCATGACAATTTGAAAAAGGCTCGTTTTCTAACTTGCCTTGGCCAAGGATCGAGCCTCAAACCTTCGGAGGCGGACGAGCGTGTTAACCAGTACGCCACAGAGGTAGTCAGATGTTATATTTGCTAATTAACTTCACGCTAAGTGACAATTTCTGTATTAAACTACGTTCATGGTTTCGAGCATGTTCCACGGTTCCACCATCCCTCGAGCACTTAGTCCATTAACATCAAATAACAGAGATTATCGAGATAAAGGACTGACGAAGGCTTTAAATCTTCGGCTTGGGTTGTTTTCCTACAATTATGCGTATTCTAATACAATAAGGCGAATAATCGCTTTATTGTAGTAGAATACGCATTATTGTACATTCTTGGCAAGCGAAGAGCCATTTAATATAAATTTATCTGAATAAGTACGCTTTCAAGTAGGTTTATAATACAGAACATTTAAACAGGTAAATTAGTGCTACATAACATGGTTAACGATCTTAGAGGTAAAAAATGTTTAAAATTAATTACTATTAACACGGCACTGTATAAAAGATATTGGAAATAAATAAATGGAATAGAAGAATATAATTAATAAGATGTAGGAAGTATTTTAAATATAGAATAAATAAAAACTGGCCAAGTGCTAGTTCCGTACAATATCAAACTTTTTAAATTAATACAAACTATCACAGTTGAAATCCTCACAGTAAGACGTGAGTTAACTACTACTAGCGCTATGTAATGGTGTATTCGTGAACTAATTTCCGTAATTGAACGTTATTGAGTTTACCACCTTATTTTAATTGATCGAATCCTGATAGTTTTTCCTGTTAGTTCAAATTATTTATGAAGCTTGGGAGAATGGACAAGACGTTATAGGCATTTTTGTGATCTGTCGAAAGCTTTTGGCTGTGTCGATCACATTATATTAAAAAATAAACTAAAATTTTATGGCGTTACTGATACTGCACTGTCTGTGATTTCATCTTATCTTGATAATAGAACTCAAAGAGTTGAAGTCAACAGAGTCACCTCAAATCGTGCACCTGTGAGCATGGGTGTGCCACGGGGCTCAATAATTGGTCCATTTTTGTTTCTGATTTATATTAATGACTTTCCCTATCTTGCAGAAAAGTTGTGTGAAGTAGTATTGTTTGCTGACGACACATCTTTACTTTTTAAGGTTGACAGAAAATTAAAAAACTATGACGATGTAAACAATACTATGTGACAAGTACTCAGTTGGTTTACGACTAATAGTCTGGCATTAAACACACAAAAGACTAAGTGCGTTAATTTTTCACTCTTGAGTAAACCCAATACTCACTTACCTCTGAGTCTTAATGGCCAAGTTCTAGAATGGGTCCCCAACACCAAGTTTTTAGGCATAACTGTAGACTGCAACTTAAAATGGGATAAACATATTGAGGCCACTGCTAAGAAACTTGGTTTGGCAGCATATGCTGTGAGGAGAGTCAGACGTTGTACTGACGTTGAAACTGCTAGGCTAGTATACTTTAGTTATTTTTATAGCATAATGTCGTATGGATTGCTCTTATGGGGTAAATCGGCTAACATAAATACTATTTCTGTGCTACAAAAGAGAGCAATTCGGTCGATTTACGGACTAAAATCACGCGATTCCTTAAGAGAGTTATTTAAATCTATAAATATTCTTACTGTGACATCTCAATTTTTTTGTTAAATCAAGACTAAATTGTCTCAAGAAAAATAGCGATGTTCACAGTTACAACACTCGCGACAAAAATAAGCTTCATACGCCTAAATTCCGACTTGCAAAAACCAGAAAGGCACTCTTGGGTCTATAACATTATTTAACAAACTTCCCGAAACGGTCGTAAACCTATCAAAATTGCCCATGTCAAAATTTTAAATACATGTTAAAAAAGTTTTATTGAATAATGCGTACTATACTATTAATGATTATTTAAAAGATAAAATCGCGTGGACACTTCCTATAAATTTTCCATTACACTCCACACATAAAACATAAGAACTGTATTCTCTGTAACAATAATTAGCTTACTGTAAAACATATTAATGCTCTGCGATCTAGGTGACCAACATACGAGTATAACTAATATTTCCTCTTGACAAGGTCTGCGATATCGGGCTTTTCGTGCTCACTAAAATGTCCAACCTGCTGGTGGCGTCGCTGGTCGGGTCGTTAGATTCCCTCTAATATGGTTGAGTTTAACGATGGCTGATCCGTGCGTCAACTCGTGAACGGGTGCTGCCGGGAGGGACTGGTCAGCTCGGCTTCGCTTTTTTTGACTACTTAATATTTTTATTACGCAATTTATGTTTGTTAACTCGTTCGCAAGCATTACCTGTTAAATGTGTCAACATTGAATTATATTATAAGTATTTAATAATTAAAAGACAATAATAATAATAAGACAAAGCCCTTCTAGCGAGTAGGCGACTAATACTGTGAAAATGAGTTTCTTTCGGCGTTTCTTCTCAGCAGTGGTCGTTACGAAGCGCTGGTATCGGTAGATTTTCTTTAAAAATAAATTAAATTTTAATATACTTTACACGTAACGTAAATTATACTTATTGACGGGTAAAAGTGCCTGTAAAGGTCTAATTACTGAATAAACATTTGAATCTTTGAATCTGTAATTTTTCAAAATTTTAGGCATTTCTTTCATGAATAAAATCAAAACATTTATTTTACAATAATAACAAACAAATATTTGAAATCCTCATAACGAGCCCTTTCATTTGATTTATAAAAGTTTTTTTTTTTAAATTTCCTATTTTGACCCACTCTTACAAAAATGACCCACTCTTATTTAAAAAAAAATATTTATTTTCTTTCTACATCTGTGTTTGGGTCATAAGATTACACCATCCTACTATACTTAATTTCTCTTGATTTGGTCCAGTAGATTCGGGATTGGCTGTGACAGATAGACGGACAGACAGACGCACGAGTGATCCTATAAGAGTTCCGGTTTTAAATATTTTATACGGCACCCTAAAAACATTCTCATAGCAATTCACTTACTAGAAAAAACCACCCCATCAACCTCATAACGTATTATCACTATTTTCACAAGGAGTTAAAAGTTAAACTGTTTCAATTTTTTCATCCCCGGTTTTATATCTTGGAGGATCTGCAGCCAATCGCGCAAAAGTACGTTCGCGCTGGCCTGCGCGCGTGACCTGTTAGCTAATGTTGTTCTCCCAGGGTTCCTGATGTCAGTAGGCTACGAGCAAATTACACACGGAATTTGCGTTTTGAGAAGATTGCAGTAAATGGTTCTTTAATTCTTGGTATGCGGCGAATACTATTATAATATTATAAATGGGAAAGTTGTATGAATGTATGTGTGTTAGTATTTGTTTCGCTTTCTCGCCAAAACGGTAAACGGATTGGAATGAACATGATAATGATTGGAAAAAAATGTGCAAAACTCGTGGGATATTCAAACAATTTACTACGCGGCCAACACCGGTGGTATTGGCTAGTGTTAAAAAATCACGTATTTCGTTTATTTATTACCATTATCACAGATTACACAAGCTACACTTTTGATCTGATAACAAATCTCAGATCAAAAGTGTCGCTAGTTTTTAGCTGGGCCCATCAGTACTTAGTCTGAATCATTTACATACGAGTATAAGTTGTTGTACGGATGTTATTTTACTGAAGTTCTTGAAGATAAGATTTTTTGCATTTCGAGTTGAGGATTGCAGTAATACGAGTAGTTTGTTATTTAATTTGTTTGTAAAACTTATGTAGTTCAAGGAGATATTACCTAGTTAGAATATACCTACACATATAACATACATTGGGACATAACGAAACTCTTCCAGAGTTAAGAACCTCGTGTTTATTTATTTTTCGATTTGCCTCAGAACAACGCAAGATCGATAACACGTACATGCACTGATGCTGCTAAAGCGAATACCAACCATTAATTATCCAAATACCCGAATGGAGGTGTCTAGCAGCGGCAGAGCGGCAGGCCATCAATAAAATACGCCGGGCACGCCACGCCAGCTAATTTTCATACTAAACGAGCGGGTGCATTATTAAAATGTGCTCTGACGTGACAACCCTCGGTCTTGCCGAGCATTTAAACTTGACTCGGTAACTGAACGGTTAAGTATTTAGCGTGTTTGCCGCACCGGGATAACAGTTTATAGGGCTGTCACGCATTACGTTGCGAAGACAAAATCTTCATGAATTTGTTAAGATAAGATACAGCTGTTCTTGTTTAGACAAAATTGTACTGTGCGGAAATTTTCTCACTCAATAAAGCAATATACTCGCTCACTCATTTACAAACGCTAAGTTTGATATAATCCTCAGTTTTCTTTTACTACATACACCTATTACAGCTTGTGCAAGGCGAGTGGTTGGGTTTTATTTTATTTCTCAAAAGCTGGAGTAGACACGTTTTCTATAAAAAAGGTACACATATAGGTGATATTTTATAATTACGAGAATATGAGAATAAAAACGACATAAGCCGTTTATTTATAAATATTCTGAGAAAATATTATATATATACTCTCAAATGGCGAAAAAAGTAAATACATGTGACTTCGGCATTTAATTTGATATCTCGGAAAATCTTTACATCATTTTTTGGTATGTCTATTACATAAAGGTCTGATCTTAGTATTCTGTAACATTTGTTTGGAAATATAATACTACAAGCTTTTATTTATGGACAACAAGTTTCGGTTGAATTGAGCATTCATTACGGTTTATTATATCCAACAGCTATTGTGTAAATCATGAAAAGCTGAGAAAATGCGATGGAGCTCATTTTATATGATTTTAAGTATAGCACCTTTGGTTAGTTGAGTGTGTTCTTTGCGCCAGTATCAACATTTTTTTTTTACATGCGGTGAGCTCTGTCTCAATGACAACGGGGAATAATAATAAAAAAAACCGTCATGTTCTGGACCATATTGAAGATTGCTAAATGCCTTTTGCAATCTTTACTTCGCTTCATGAAATCGCATAATATCGAAATGATAAGTTTTAAAGTACGCTCCCCCAGCATTTGGATTCCATTGAAGGACATCGCGATCCTCCTCCAAGCTATTGTTTTAAATATGCATCCACCGTCTCAGCGCCCGAAGTGTCTCAAAAGTGCCCTGGAACTTGTTTGAATATTTAAAAAAGGAACTCCAATAGAGCCGCAATTTTGTTTCTTGTTTCTACGTCTTATTTCGTCCGACTCGATGTATTTATAGAGTTGTGAAATCACAAAATTATTTAATAAATTCAACCCAAGACCACTGGGAAAATTGTGTGATGAGAAACGGAAAGATTTTGAAATTGATTTTTATTAGAAACACCTTTGAAATTGATTTTTATTAGAAATCTGTTAATAATGTGATTTAGAAAAATTAAAACGATCCACTTGGTTTATTAAAGTTAAAAAATAATTTTAGAACACGAGGACATACACACACATATATTCTCAAATAAATAAAATTGTAGTGTATCAAGCTGGCTTACAAATAAAATATTTTCAATAAAATGACAACCTCGGCTACAGTAATTTTTTCAATCGCTTAATTGATTCCAACTATAATGGCGACTGCGTTAATTCAAATTACGTTTCGTTTACCACAATGTTTTAAACACACGTTAAATTGAAAATTATTTATTACATTTTAATAAATACAATTTGATGCGTGATTTAGCACGTCGATCCGAGTTTTTGCATCGAATCTATGATGTAAAAATTATTTCAATGTCTTAATTTGTTTAATTTAATGGATGTGTGTGGTCATCAAATCAGACATTATTTTGTTGTATTATGACTTTTAGGTGATTTTTAGATAAGTTTGTTTCTGTTACCAGTTCAATAAAATAATTTACTCGCAATACTACGCGCAATGAAACTGGAAAATTACATAAACAAACCATGGATCTCTTGCTAAACTAGGATAGTGCATGTAAACATAAAATATGAAAACTCAGTCATTAACCAAAGTAAAGCTAATGCGGTAATGCAGCTATAGTATGCAAGTGGCAGAGTTGCATAGTGTAGTGGCGAAAGACGCAATCTGCATACATTAGCCAAAAGTCCCTTAGTTTTGACACCTGCTCGCCGGGATATGAAAATGCGGTGGATGGATGGCGTAAACATGTCAGGAGTACTAGTTACTTGGGAATGTCAATGCATAATACTCGTAGACGAAACAAAGTATGTTCTTGCGGACTATGGGTAAACTTTTTTGTTACCTGCTTTATGTATTTAGGAGAAACGTGTTTATTTCAAAAATAATATTTCAAGAATCAAATGTTTTTTCAGTAATCAGACTTTCGTTATTCCAATTACCGATAAGAAATAATAAAGTGACTTAAGAAGTTATACTAAATGTGCTTGAGAGTCTTACATAACCCCGACTGTCATGCGTGGTCCGCAAACGTGCAGAGGGTGCGGCAATTTATCTGAGGATAAATCCCGGCGCGTAAGACACCTGTCAGATAGTGAGACAGGCGCCGTCTTGTCTCGTCTCGGCCGGGTATTAGCTCCGGGTAAATTAGAATATTCCTAACATAAATAAAACGATAATTAACGTTACACAAACCGAGCTGAAGGGATAAATTTTGTCAAGTTGTCTCCTTGTGACTTTAAGGTTTGTCTTGTTTAGATGCTGTAACAACTTGATATTTTAATTAGTTAAATACGCGCTTTGAATAAAATACGTTTTGTAAGAAAATGTTTGAGAGTAATTTGCAGCAGTCAAGTATAGTACCCTTGGCCTTGGGTACTTTATCTAAAAATGTTCACATTATTTGAGTGTTTAATATGTATTTACTATTAAATATTATCTCTAGTTATCTAAGCGCAAGTTCATACTCTCGTTTACGACTTTTTTAATTAAGTACCTAATTATTAAACTAACAATTGTAAATCCCAAAGTTATGCAACTATCCAACCGGAAACTCATTCTGCTCGCTGCTAATTCGTTATCCCAAGCACACTCTCATTTAATTTAGTAAATTCAAGATGGTGCAAACATATTAATTTAGCGAAACTGTTTTCGGTATTGTTACATGTCTCATTTGCACAAAGGATAGCTCGGCGGCGCTTGCCGACTCGGCGATGCAATTTGTCCCGAGATAAATCCACCGCAGACAGATGTCGTCTGTAGCAGTTAGTCAGCCTCTCGTTTTTACTAGTACTTTGTTTGTATTTCGCATTAAGGGAAAAATATTCATTGTAGGCTTTCAGCTTTCAACAACAAATAAAATATAATACTATAGTTTACAGTACTTACGTCGCGTAATTTAGAAGTTTTCGGAAACATGTATTTTGTTATAAAATTCTCATTCAATAAAATTATTTCTTTTGTTTGTTTCTGTTAAATTTAAAGTGTAGTTTAAAATTTTACAATAATTTAAGATAATGTACTGTATTCTGTTTTAGCAAATTACAATATAGGTAGTTAAAATTGTATTTAGGTAAAGTAAAATTTAAAAAAATTTCCTAGATTCAAATCGCTTCAAAAAAACGTCAAATGTCTACAGGTAAACGATACAAAAAAATACAGGTTTATTTATTTTAAAGCTGGAACATATCAGTGTAATTTGTCCCTATTTATATTCATCTAGTTTGTTCAAAACTTGTTAAACTGTCAGTTCATACATCATTCTATCTTATACCCGAATTCAGCGATGTTACTTAATGTAAACTTTAGATTGCGTACCACGCAAGAGTAATTAATATTAAATTTGTAACTCACAGTGGAATGATAAGTTAGGAGAGATCGTAAATTAACATTGCATTTAAATATTAATACTTCGAATCCTAGTTTGTAAAGGTTGTCTGTTTAATCGTCTAGTTATATCTTGCATACAATAATTTATTGAAGAAAGTTTCCTATCTATATAACTGGGCTGGCATTAACATGTCATTGAAATGTTATTGATGTCATGTAAATTAATTAATAAATCTTAAAATACTTTCATCAAATAAATCTTAAACTAGCTAGCTCAAAAGTGATATGTATTGTATACATGCATAAGACATGTATACAAACAAAGACTAGATATAGAGCAAAATTAATAACAGCCTAAAACGATTCAAATCGCTGAAACTGGGCTGGCATTAACATGTCATTGAAATGTTATTGATGTCATGTAAATTAATTAATAAATCTTAAAATACTTTTATCAGCGGAAGTAACAACTACGAAAGTGTTTCAGTTTCTTGAATATTTGTTTTTCTTTGCAGGTAATGAAAACGCCATATCAACGTATTTGTTTGACAGCGGTTTGTGGTATGTTGAAACATTCATCTCAGCATGCCGTCTGAACTCGTCACGTCGCCGCTGAAATAGCTTTACGATCATTTTGCATCACTTCAAAGGAGGTCATTAAATGTCGGAGGACACACACAAACACACCGAGCCAATATAAATTCCGATTTCCCAGACGCCCGAAGCAGGCGGGCGCCACCTGGTAACTGTCAACATGAACTGCCAATTTGAACACGGTACGCCTAATTGGTTGACAGTCTGTTCCAAATATAAATATTACTGCCCTACTAGTGGGTACATATTAAAATTGAGACAGTTTAAGCCATAGATTTAATTCTAGGTCTATGGTTTAAGCTAATAAATTGTACACACGGTTATGTTCGCCTGTGACAATCTGTCTAGCTCAATGAGTCTTGAGTCTAGCTAGCTCAAAAGTGATATGTATTGTATACATGCATAAGACATGTATACAAATAAAGACTAGATATAGAGCAGAATTAATAACAGCCCAAAACGATTCAAATCGCTGAAAGCGGAATCCCAAAACAGCATAGTGGAGGTGAATACATTATAAATCAATGCTATTATAGATCCAATTACGACATCAAATATAAACTCGACGTCGATATACGGTTTCCCTTGATATTTGAAGATTTCTTTTCAGCATCGAGTTCATCGAATCAAGACTCATTGAGCATAAAATTATAATTATTTGGGCTTCACGTTACATATTTTCGAAGTAAAAATAAACACGCTATTTACTTAAATTGAAACTTCCCACCAACATCGGAGCTAGCGGTTTCTTACCCATCGAAACTTTCTCACAACACTAACAAAACAGAAACACGAACAGGGTTTTATGTTACAGTTTGTAGGAACATATCAGTTGACTTTAATGCCCTATCGAAAGATTCGCCCCGAATGAACCCACTTATAGTGGAAACCCTTCCGAAACATTTGGTGGGTCCCTCAAACTATGGAGCATATGGCAACGTAATATTTCACATAGTTCGGGGTCCAATAGGTTACCTTTTGGATTCGAGGACCACCGCTCGTAAAATAGGGGAGCTATTCTCAAAGTCATGAATACGTTAGTTTGTGGTGGCCTGGTTTAATAGTTAAATAGTCAAGCCAACGAGGTAGAAGGTATCTAAAATTGAACACAGCCTTTGGAGACCTGTTGGAGCAGACATCCTGGTTTTTCTTTTCTTTTTGTCTACGCTATTTCTGTTTGCAATCTAGAGAGTTTCTTCAAATTTTAAAACAAACTAATTACGATAGCAGTTCCCGCAGGACTCAAAAAAAACCGAAATTAGTTAAAACTAATTTATTAGAAAAATAAAAATTACAAAATAAAACTTATGTGCTAACGCGTCGACGTTCCGAAGTAAGGAATAGAAGTCCGCGCTGACGCAATGCTTGCCCGATGCCTCGTTCACGTGTTGCGCCGTCAGCGGTTTACTTTAGGTGCATGGAAGTATGTCGCAATAATATAATGGAAATAAAATGTTCTAGAATGTTCGATGTCTTGTCAGCATATTGCATTAGGGTTGCGCACATAACACCTCCCCCCGAAGTTCAGCAACTATTTCGTGAGGTTTAGCTGAAATGTTGCTGGTGTCACGTTCTGCTTTCTTTCACGAATTGTTTCAGGATTCTCGTAGCAGTGGGCGATACTTTCAACATTTGGGTTTGTGCTGATGTCTTCAGATGCTGTCGAGGATGCTCGAAGTTTACGACGCACTAGGATGATGATGAGTATTGCTGCACAGGTGATTATTAATCCGTACAAAGGTAAAGTAGTATGGTAAAGCACGTCGTTATTCACTTTCTTCAGATGTATGGGTTTCTGGGATGAAATCTTGTCTTGTATCTCGTGTAGTCTTTGTAGGTTGATGTGAGTAAGTTCGACTGGATGCTGCTGAGCAGATGTTATCTCTTGAGACGTAAGTATGTTTAGGATCTTCAGTGGTTGTCCTTTTACTTGATCTTCGACGTTAGCGATTGTAAATTCGTTTGTTCGCAGGATACAGTTGCTAGGAACGGTTGCAAGATAACTGCCAGTTAGGGTGCTATATTCATCTCGATCGCATGTCGCCTGAACTTTCGTCGGTACTGGGAATATCAAGGTGTAGTGCCGGTCATCTAATTTTTCTATAGTTTGCTTTATGAGTGAAATTGTGGTGAGCTTGCAGGTACTGTCCAATATTTGTTCCGTGATGAGCTTTGGGATACAGTCCGAGCTTGATCTGATTTGTTGGTTTAACTTTTGCTCACAGATAAATTGATCGTTCAGCTTCGGGCATTCTGCCTCTATGTACACATGAAAATGACTGCTTGTTGCTATGAAGGGATAAGGGGGAACTAAAACCATGTTATGTCTATTGGGTACTAAGGGTAGTTTATATAGATTATATATATCCGGGGAAACTATGGGGAATTTAAACACTACAACTATTCTACTCTTTACGAAATATGAACCAGGCTGTATAACATTATAATATTCTCTATGGTCCATCTTTAAAAGCTGTCCTTTATCGTAAAGATTACCTAATCTACTTAACATTTTCTTAAGAACTTCTATAGTTAACATCGAATGATGTGTACTAGAGATACGAGTATAAGCTAAAATATTTTCTATCCTATCTAACTCTCTTATAAGATCGCCTATGTTACTATCAAGTATACTTAATAACTGAGCAAACTTGGCGTACTTAATTAAACTATAACCTCTGTAATTTTCGGCGTCTAAAATAATATGTAAGGTTTCATTAATTTTCTTTTGATTCTCTACAAGTTCGGATATAATACTAGTATGATGAGATATCCAATCCTGGCTAAGACTTATGTGTTTATTAATTTCAGCAGTTAATTTGTCCTGATTTTCTTTAAGATGGTCAATAGCCTCATTATACATAATTGCGTCATTATAGTCAAGGTTACCAGTAATTTGTTTTATGACGGAACCTAAACCGTTTATTAACCCGCGTTTTGTCCGAGAGGGTTCTAGCGATTTTATTTGAGACGAAGCTTTATCTAATTTATGGCTAAGGTGATCTATCTGGGTTTCAAAGAGCATATATGTATCATTGCTTAATTGATTTACTATATACTTTCTCTGATCTCTAATTTTTTGAAGCTGGTCCTCAATGTCATGCAATTCGATATATTGTAAAAAGGTATGTTTGTGAATAGTTAATCTCATAGGTCCAAGTTTAAAAGGTAATAAACCAGGTCCGTCACTCAGACTCTCCAGCTTGATCTCCTGAGTCCTTGTCAGTGTGAGTAGTGTTGTCAGCAGTATTCTGTAACAATGCAGATTTGGGGGTACGTTTAAGACGGGACTTAGCTATGGGGAGACGTTTCTTAGACGTGTATATGTGAATGGGAAGGTCGGCTAATACGGTGTCTTGGGTGTAGCGGGGAGCGAGCTTTTGTCTACTGGCTCCGGGGTTACTTATGAATACTTGTTGTTGCGGCTGGTATTCTACCTCTTTCTCTCGCGTTTTATTCCTATTTTCTATAATGGAGGTTCGGTTAGCAACACAAGATTCGTGGACTAATTCATATACCTTTTTCATTTGTTCCCTATGTGTGATAACATATTGTTGTAGTAGGTGTTCAGTTACATTAAAGTCGAGTGGGTCACGTGGGTCTGTATGTCCGTTTATAAGGTCATATGGCCTACACTTCGTAAAACTGTGCACAGAGCTGTTATATGCGATAACAGCGTATGGCATTAAGTTAACAATAGGTTCATCTTTTTGTTTTAGCCTTAAAATTCGGAGATGTTCTAGGATAGTACTATGGAAGCGTTCTATATTGCCGTTATCATTAGGTGAATTTGGCAACGTTTTATGGTGGTGAATTCGGTGTAGCCTTACGAATTCTGCGAACATTTGGTTCGTGAATTCGGTTCCATGGTCTGTAACAATAGTTAAAGGCAAACCGTGGTGAGTGCTGTATGTAAGTAGGGCCTGTATCACGCTAAGGGCAGTGCCATCCCGCATGTGGTAGGCTTGTCCATATTTGGAGAATACGTCTACAAAGGTCACGTATTTTTCACCTTGCGCAGTAAATAGATCCATATGGACAGTTTCATATGGTTTTGATGCAGGTGGAACGATATTGAATTCTGGCCTAATGGGGTGACGGTCGTATTTGGCTTGGCCACAGATAGTGCACTCATTAATGAATTTTGCTATCTGCTCTCTCATCTTAGGCCAATAATATTTTTGAGATAAGGACAGATGGCATTCGTTAATACCACGATGGTTTGTCTTACCTTCGTGGTAATGTTTAATTATCTCTTGCTGTCTGAGGTACTCCTTAACATTCTCTATTTCCTTCTTTGCTAACACTAAGTTCATGGCGGAGCATTTAAATTTATCTTGTAAGATTGGAATTATGGAATACATTGCTAGTGGTGGTGTTATAAAAAGGGCTGTTTTAACCTTAGGGTTTACGTACTCTTTAATTGCGTTAATAAGGTCTATTTCTAGATTGGTTTCGCAAAGTTGTACGGAAGTGCGTGTGTGGGTTTCGAAGGGCTTAGATACCGTAGGGCGTCTTTTTACATCATTGACTACAGTAAGGCATAATTGTTTATGAAATTTATTGAGAGGGTCATCTGTTATAGGAATCTCAAGGATTGGGTTTTCGTTGTCAGTGTGTACGGTCAGTGTAGTAGATCTAGTTATTGATGGTGGTCTTTCAGTTGGGTTTGGTACAAGAGAGTCTGTGTCTAGATTTGGAGGTTGTGCATCATCGTCTTTCGAAGAAGTTTCGGTGTTATTTAATTCAACTCGAGATAGTGCATCGGCGTTGGTATTATGGTTGCCTTTCTTGTACACTACAGTGTAATTGTACTCGCTTAGCTTTAGGCGCCATCTTGTTAGACGCGAGTTGGGTTCCTTAATATTCATAATCCACTGTAGTGGTTTATGGTCAGTCACTATTTTGAATTTTCTCCCGAAGAGATAGGGTCGAAAATATTTCGTTGCCCAGACAATGGCAAGAAGCTCCTTCTCTATCGTGCTATAGTTAATCTCGCTCTCGTTTAATGTGCGAGATGCATAAGATATTGGTTTATCTGAGCCGATGGGCCCTTGGGAGAGCACGGCTCCAATAGCCACGTTAGATGCGTCTGTAGTCAGTACAAATTCTCTGGTGAAGTCAGGGTATTGTAGGATGGGGTCGTTGGTCAGTAGTCCTTTACATTTCTCAAAACATTCAATGTAATTTGAGTCGAGAGTCATTTTACTGTTCTTTTTTAGACATACGGTAAGAGGTTTAGTAAGTCTAGCGAAGTCAGGTATGAACTTGCGATAATATCCTATCAGACCTAAAAATTGTTTTATTTGTTTTGGGGTTTTTGGTAAAGGGTAGTTTTTAATGGCGTGGATCTTATCTGGATTAGGTTTAATACCATCCTTACTGATTATGTGACCGAGATAGGCCGTTTCTAACTTTAAAAATTCGGATTTGTCCATTTGTATTTTAAAGTTAGATGCACGTAGTCTTTGGAACACCTTCTCCAGGTTCACCATGTGTTCCTGTAAACTGGTACTAAATACTACAATATCATCCAGGTACACCAGGCAGATGTTGTTCTGGAGGCCACGGAGGACATTGTCCATCACCCGTTGAAATGTTGATGGGGAGTTCTTCAGACCCATGGGCATCCTCAAATACTCGAAGTGCCCATGCTCTACATTGAAGGCTGTCTTTGGGATGTCACTTGGATTCATTTCGACCTGGTAGAATCCAGAGGCCAGGTCCAGGGTGGTGAAGTACTGGCACTTTCCTAATTTATCGAGGACATCTGAAATGTTTGGAATAGGATATTTGTCGTCTATCGTTTTTTCGTTGAGCTTACGAAAGTCGACAACAATGCGCCATTTCATTCTTCCTGATGCATCTGCCTTTTTGGGGACTACCCAAATAGGTGAGCTCCATGCAGAGCTAGAAGGGCGGATTATACCTTGGTCTAACATTTTTGTAATTTGGTCTCTAACTTCCTGTCTATGTATAAATGGGTATCTATACGTTTTAGTATATACGGGTATTTCGTCAGTAGTCTTAATATGGTGTTTAATTTGGTTAGTGAAAGTCAGGGGTTCACCGTCGATATAAAATACGTCAGAATAACGTGAACAGAGTTGGGTTAAATTTGCTTTCTCCTCTGGGTTGAGGTGGTCAGTTCGTAATCGTGATAGAACATCCTTCGTGCGGTTGGAAACAGGCTGGTCTTGATAAGAGTTAATGTCGAAATTAAATATTTCCGCTTGGGCAGGCCTATCTAAAGAAAATATAATATCATTGTTAGTTTTGTTCTCTACCTCAATTATACCGCGGCTATTTGATACTTTAGTGACGCATTCGTGTATTAAGCAATTGCATATTACTTGTTCAGTAACTATGACGTCACCATCCTGAGCGTTAATAGGAATGCGAACTAATTTTGACGAATTGGCCGGAATCATATCCTCATATAAGTTAAGATTGCGTGCGTTATACATCTTGATAGGGTTAATTGCAAATTGCGTAGCCAAGGTTAAGTTTTTTAAGTCAATTTTTGATTCCCAGGCTGTTAGTAAATCTAAACCTATTAGGCCATCGAAATGATCATGAAAGCGGTAGACAAATAACTTTATGTTATAAGGATAATTGAATTCATTGAAACAAGGTACGGTTATAGAATGCTCATTTCTACTTGTAGCATGTACATTCGTTACCTCAAAGGGGTCGTAATTAAGAGGTACATTACTATAATAATTCTGAACGGCCTCAGGGCTGATAAATGATTGATTGGCCCCTGTGTCTATGAGTAAATTAAGGGGTGGATTTTCGATACGAATGTACGGCAGTTGCCTTTGCGTTTGCAAATTTACCTCTATCCTGATTTTTTTGATATCATTCCTCTCTGAAAATCCTCATCATTGCTAGTAGAAGGTTGGGGTTGTTCTGACGAGGGCTCGTCAAAGTTATTTGTCACGTTGTCACAAGTGTGAGCTACGTCATAGTCATAGTAGTCAGTACTAGTAGTGGGATATTCGTAATAGTCGTTATATTGGTAATAGTCCGTATAGTAGTCGTCGTAATAGTCGGTGTAGGTTACGCAATCATTTACATTAACATCTTTGGTTTTAAAGTAGTTGGTTGGCGGTGGGTTTCCAAACTTACGCCAATCATGCCCTGAAGGGGGTAGCGTCTTAGGTACATAGGGAGTAACGCCGTTCATAGGGCGTGGTGCTTGATGGAATTGATTTTGATTAACACCATGGGATTGATTCTGATTATTACCAAAGTTTGGATTTCTAGGTGGTAGTCTAAATACATGGCTATTAGGGTTATAATTGGGCGGCGGCGCCCTAAACATCTGCTGAGTGCGAGTGGGGAACCTATGTTGGGGCTGAAGCAAACCCGGAGGGTTAGGTCTGCTAAAAACATGAGGGGCAGGTAGGGAGGCCTGCTGTCTGTTCGTTGGTAATATAGAGTTATTAAAAGTGAACGGTCTGGGAACCGGGGGCGTCATGACCGGGGGTAAGAAATGCTGGATGTGCTTAGAACTAGAAGGAGGGCCCTGTAAAGATTTAGGTAAAGCTTCGTTTCGTTGCTGTAAATAAATTATATTAATTTCTTCATGCACATATTCTAGTGCCTTTTCAATACTATCTGGGCGCATGCACCTTATACGAGATCCAAGGGGCTCTTTTAATCCTCGTACAAAAGCTTGCATCGTTAACTTTTTGTAAAGCTCACGTTTAGCCTGAATAGTTGTGTCAAGAGCCTCGTGTAGGGTGACATACGTCATGATTGTACTGAACAAGGTCTGACACCGCTCATAAAGCTCTTGCGGTGTACCATTACCCTGTGACTGTAATGACAAATCATTATATAACGCAGTTTCGTCTCTCTGGTCAGAAAAATTGTTAATAAGTACCGTTCTAATTCCAGCCCAAGTATCGGGTATGCCGTTTGAATTAATAGTTCGCGCGGCGGACCCAGTAACTTTATTCAAGATGCCATTTATTAATGATAAATTATTAAGTAAATGTTCAGGTCCTTCTTTCACATAAGTCATTACCAACTGATCGCATATTTTTATGAATCTAGTCAATATATTGGGATTGCCGTCAAATTCCGGCACTAGGCGGAGGGCCTTAAAAATTGTATCTGGTGTAGTAGCCATTTCTAAATCACTTTCTTCGATTACACCTAATTCTCTATTAGAATCTACTAAACTATTCCTCCACTGTTTACTAGAAACAGTCTCGGGACCTGTTTTCCTAGGGTGGAAAATCTTGATTGATTTACCGGGACTTAGGGGACTAAGGGAGCAACACAACAGATCAATTCAGTGGTGTACTTACATATACATCTCGGTTTCTCTGAGCGTTATCAATGTCTGGATACCACGGCACTGTTATCTTCTTACAGGTTTCCCGGTGAGAACTTGAGAGTCTATCAGCACGGCGATGGCGACGGATTTTCGATTTTTGAAAAGTCTTTTCGCGCACTGACCCGGGAATCCTACCGACTGCGCCAATTACGATAGCAGTTCCCGCAGGACTCAAAAAAAACCGAAATTAGTTAAAACTAATTTATTAGAAAAATAAAAATTACAAAATAAAACTTATGTGCTAACGCGTCGACGTTCCGAAGTAAGGAATAGAAGTCCGCGCTGACGCAATGCTTGCCCGATGCCTCGTTCACGTGTTGCGCCGTCAGCGGTTTACTTTAGGTGCATGGAAGTATGTCGCAATAATATAATGGAAATAAAATGTTCTAGAATGTTCGATGTCTTGTCAGCATATTGCATTAGGGTTGCGCACATAACAAACTTGGTTACTTTTTTTATTGAATAAATAAATAAATAGACAGAGATAAATGACACGAATTCAACTAGCCACAAAGTTAATATCTGGCTTTTTCAATAGGATACTATTTTATGTACCTACAAATGTAATTTTCATAAAAAAACATATTTCAGAAAGCAAACCAGTTTATAAAGTCAGTTGAAATTATATAGCCAAGTGCGTGTCGGTCCCCGATCAGAGTAGAGAGTTCCATACTTTATTTTTCAATATTTTGAATGTTTATTATTCATTTTAAATAAATGACCACACATGCAAAATTACACCTTTCTAGTTTCAGAGCTATCTAGCGAACGGACAGACAGACAACCCGAAACTAAACCTCTAAAAACGAGGTACAATTGAAGATAAAGTTGCAAAAAAATTCTATTCAATTTGTGTAATAGTAGATTGTGTATTTATGACTTTTAAACTTAGCATAGTAATAATATGTGTTCATTCAGGAAAATATATATTTCGTACCTAGTCTCATACAGCTGAAATCCTAAATCCCAATAAATCCTTGACAGGGAATACTAACCCGTCTATACAACTGAACCCGCAACTTCAAACCTAGGTATCTTCGAGCCCTAGGGATATAACGATAAACATATAAGCAAGCCTAACCAAATAAAAACGTGATAGATATAGACACAGCCTTGAGGGGACTATTGGATACAGAAATTCTATTTCGGAAATTAGACCTCTGGAAGCTTTTTCTTGTCGTTTTTTTTGGGTTGATATTTTCAAAACCTTAAATAGGTTTACCATTTAATACGATATTGTTTCGGATCGTATTCATTCATGTTACATTAGGATGCAAAGCCCATAATCTTATTAAACGTGGCCGGCCTCTGCCCCAAACATGATAAACACGTGGTATGTAAAAAGTGGCTATGTGTATAATGTATATGCTTATACAAAGCATGCAAAAAGCAAAACTATATAGAAAAAAATAATTATTCTACTTTGTCAACAAGGTCAAACTTTCGTAGCCTCTTGAATATTTCGTAGAAGCTCTACGAGAACGACTACTACAATGCTACATCACAAGTTCACTGTGTACTTAAATTAATTTTAAATGCAACTGAACCCAAAAAGAAAGCGACACAATATGGTGAGGTATCACAAACGTATTTCTGTATCCCTTATTTTTTAGAATGGCTCAAGAAAAGCAATTTCCAAAATTGAAGATGTGGAAATCGCAAATAGTAACAAGATGATCATCGATCGTAAACCTGATGGAGCCTATGTTGGATATATGAAAATATTTCTGCTTCTCCATCGATTCTGCTATTATGCCCATAAAATTTATCACCTCTCAAACAAGCAATTCTGACAACGCTCTGATATAAACCTCGTCTTAGCATTAAACATGACGCAATCCAGGCTTCGCGCGGATACAATTTACAATGATAATACGCATTTCCGATTTCCACATCTGGCTGTAATACAGTGCGTTATGAATATGTTATAGCAACATTGTTCTTGTTTACATAAACACTGCTGTATTGTGTTCTCAAGATGGATAGGAATATTAACTGGCTACGTCAATTCAAATGAAAATTGAATAAATTATTTAAATTCAACGAATGACAACCCGCTATTCACCGTGTAATGCCAGACATGTTCGGAAAGTCAAAAATTCTTTTTTTTTTGTTTTGTTTATATAGTTAATTGACAATTGAAATATTTATTCAGTAGTTAGGCCTTTGCACGTACTACTCGAGTACTTTTAATCTTTGAATACTTATCCTACTCATTAACATGTTTCGTTTCATATTCAACATATCTATCAGGTAAATACATGTAAATGATCGTATAAATAATATATTAAATGTTGTAATTACAAGCTGTATTGCAAATTTGACTAAAGTACTACGTAACTCTCGACCGAAATAGCAATGACTGAAATCACTTGGGGCTGACTCGGAGCCGCCTCTCATTGCTATATTTTTGGCCTCTAGAGTATCTATTAGTTGTATGAATTTATGATTCTTTCCTAATTTTCTTAAAGGATATAACTCCGACTTCGACATTACCAAAACATTATTGCGTATGCGTATATTTGTTCATCATGCAGGATCAATCAACAATTTTAGTTACTCATCCTTATTTGTATAAAACATATCTAAAGTAAGTTGTAAATCCCGTAGTATAAAGTCTATTAGTTACCTGTAAAATGTCATATCAAAACCATAAACCATCATAATATAAATGAGCAAGTGTTAGAGTAACACAACTTACGAGCATACTAGTCAAGGAGTTCGAGTGTGCGCCAACCGCGAACTCGTATCGTCCGGAACAGTTAGTTATCCTCGTTGTTAATTCAGCCGCTGCTGCACAGTTTACACACCTTTACAAGCTGTTGCTGGCAATTTGATTAGCTTACGCTTTAAATTTTATTTTGCAGTAATGAATTAAGTGTTTCCATGTTAGGATTTAGTGTACATATTTTTCATTACACAAACTAATGTCAAAAACAACAGAGTTGTGTCATGCAAGATTTGCTATCAGTTTATATATTTATAAATCGATATTTATAGTCTCTGCATGTTTATGAGAAACAGGCGTGTTAATATGTACATAATGTTTGTTTGAACAGCGCAACAGCTATCATCTTTTGGTTTGCACGGGATGGGATGGTCTAGTTTATTAAAACGTACTGCAAAAAGCAAATACCTAGTTGCAAAGTAGTATGTAGTTGTACTAGTATTAACTCGAGCTTGATGGTCAGCATATATGTACGCCCAAGTTCTCTTACTGCAATTCACATTCTAGTAATTATTCCTTTATGCACATTGTGCACTTACAAAGATAGGTTTTTCCGGTATTTTAGAAGAACACATCTTTAAAACTTTCCAGATAGATAAACCTGACGGATGAATCGTCAATGAAAGTTTTTAGTTACAAATCTCACTAATATCGATCGTTTTAATCCTACCAGAAACTAGAGACACGTAATAAAACATCCCGTAAATGAGCAGAAAGCAACTCCCGTACATAGTACTCGTAACTATCCGGCTTATAAAGGAGTTTGAGTGCGTGCCGACACTCGAGTGTCTAGAGGACTCCGTGTTCCAACTCGTACAGTTTGAGAGTTCATTCGGCCATTTTGCACATTTCGGGTACATCGCGAACCGTATTTTCGTAATGGAAAATTATTGTTGCAGTATTGAAAATAATTGATTTCTCTAATTATGTAATGTTGTTGCTTGATAATATTAATTAGTCTTTGATGATAATTTAAATTCCAAGTATAATTTAGAACGTTTATTTACACAACATTTAATACGATTACAAATTAGTGCGTGGCTCGTTATAATATATTGTGTTTCTGTTTCTACACTCGTAATAACGTAGGTATAGATTTGTTTATAAAAATAGGTATTATTTTCTTAAATATTTTTTTCAAATCTTTATCGTTACCTAATAGTTAGTAAAGAAGGAAATTACAAATATTGGTAAAAAACCTGCACTGCACATTCTTGTTTCTAAATAAATATTCAAGCTTCAATTTGACAAATTGCATAATTTCTGCAAATCTGTTGATGGAACATTGTTTGCATACCCCAATCAACCTACTGCTATTTCTTTGATTGTCTATAAACATGTTCATGTATTTTTTAAATCTCGCTTATTTAATAAATCGCTGACATTTGCCTCTGCTTTACCGTCGTATATTCTACATACATGAAGGTACACTCCACCTTTCAAGGAGTAAGGCGCCGACAAAAGAGAGTCTACTTTTAGACTGCCTTCATACTAGACAAGACGACCTACTTTAGCACTATTAGTGTAATAAGACTTGACATGTTTTTGTCACTATTGCTATTATCTAAGTAAAGACAACATGCAATATATGCGTGTAGATAGTATTACTAGGCATACTTAATTAGGTACCTATCAATTTATGCTAACGTTTTTCTACACATAATTAAACTGATTAGTTTGTCAAAGTTGGTATAAGTATTGGATTTATTTAAATAAATTTATTTAAAAATAAAGAAACCGGAATACTACAAATTTATAAAAAATCTTTTCATATAGGAAAAAGCCAGAATAAAAACAAAATTGAATAGTAATAACATATTAATGTAATAAGTTATTTTAGAAAAAAACTCAGGGTCAATGCGAATTTTTTTTTTGTGTAATCTGGGTGGATTTAATTAAGATAAAATGATGAAGATAAAAATAGAACAAACTTTGGAGACAAAATATTAATCCTTCGGTTAGATTCGTCCTAAGTTATTACTATTGCAAGTTTGTTGTCCCTAAAGACGCAAATACGGAACTTAACTCGGGCGTGACTTGGAAGAAACATTGCTTCGAATTACAGAAAATGATTTATGAGTAAATCGCGATTCCACTCCTAATTGATGTACAAAATAAACATATATCCAAAATGTCATATGCCAAAACAAACTTTTGTAAAAGGGATACCTAAAAAAGGAGGCCGGAGGTATGCAAAAAAATTTGATGCGTGCGGTCCAATATTATTACTAGTTCATGTAAATTTTTCCAATTACTTATTTGTTTCATCTCTATCTTCCTTTATCAAGGCATGGCTAATATAAATATTTCGTAGTTGTCTTAGTTTTGAATTGGTGCTAAAAATGAATAGAGTTTCGGATATTGCAATTTTACACATCTTTTATGATTATATTGAATAAGTAATTAAATCTCGTGTTTGGCAGTCTCTGTCCATTATAAAGAGGGCTTGTTAGCTCGTTAGGGTAGCGACATTAAAACCGCGTGTTATGCCGAGAATGTGAGACCGGACCGCAGCCGCCATCAAAGCCGACCCGCAAAGCATTGTCCCTTTTCCACGCAAGTTTCTGATGAAATCATTAGGTACCTAGTTTGACAAATGCTCTGAAATAGGTTATTTGAATGTCTAAATTCATTAGTTTCATTCATTCAGTTTATGAGTAGTAATTAGAATTGAATGATCATACCTTATACTAAACTTATTGACCATGAGTGCCCACAAAGTATTAGATACGTACTAGATGAAACTTTCAAATTAATTAAGTAGGATATACTTCCAGTTTTTGGATGCTAACAGTAATTGGAGAGAACACAATAAAACCTTATTTATTAAAATTTATTTCAAAACGGGAACACTGCAGCTACAGAGTTTAAAAAGCTATCAGCTACAGTGAATAGGACACTATTAAACTTCATAAATAAGGTTTAATTGTGTTTTGTCCAATGACTGTTAGCGTTTAATGACTGGAAGTCTACCCTACATACTGTCTACTGAATGTTAATCAATCAGTAAATCTTAGAAAAAGTAAGTTATTTTACAACTGTTAACTTTAACATTAAAACATTGTCTTACTAAATCCTACAACAGCCGGAGTCTAGCCGTTTGCCTGTAAATACCCGGTTAAATATAGCCCCGCTTAATGCGTCGGCAGTACGCGCTGGTGATAATTACCGGTTAGATTTAGGTATAATGAGATTAGGTTTCTAGTTATCTTAAAACAAATAGATAGATGATGCGGTTCAATTTGTTTAGTTTTGACAAATCGTGAATTGTGTAAACAACTTTCGATAAAAGCTGCTACGAAATACTTACTTTTCGTTGCAGCTTAGCAAATAATATAGCATCTATTTACTTGTTCTGTAATATCGATGGACATATCTTTATGTATCTGTATTTAGGCACTAATCATTAAGTATATCTACTCAATTGTAACTTAAGTACGTACGAGTACTTACACTATAACATGTATACTACCTACTTAAAATAAAATATTTATTAATGTTTAATGACTACTTTAAGAATTCAGGGAACATAAGTTTCCATTAGTAATATAGTAAACAAACAAGTTTTATTATTTAATTAACTCCTATTTATACATAATAACATTCGCAAATTATCGCCATAAAATAAGCCAGATATTTATGAGCTAACATCACCGTTAATAAGTCGCTAGATAATAATTATTATGTCCTAACGAGATTTAGATTCGAATAGATTACCGCGCTTGTAGCAATTGCTTTCCGTAATTCCACTTAGTAGTAATTTACCTCTGTTATTAGAGATCCCAAATAGATTTGAGATTTGAAGAGGGATATTCCAAGGTTTAAGCACCTGAAAAAGACGATCTTTTTAACAATAAGTTCTTTGTTCTTGGCGGGTAATTTTAATTTGATTTAAGTATCGTTTTTGTGACGGAAAATAGATTTAAAAAAAATGTGGATTAATGCCTCATGTTATTATTTACGTACCTAATCATCATACTTCGAGCGTATTCCCGATTGCAATCCCAGCGGTAGATAGATAGATAGATAAATTGTTTACTTGTCACTATCGACACACACACAAAAATTAAACTATATATACATTAGTCACACTCACACAAGCTTAAAATAGGGACACAAGCGGTAACGCTTTAGAGCTCAGCGGCCTTAGTATGATGTTTTATCTGAGAGGTCTTCACGTATCTTCCCTCTGTAAAGACGAGATAAAATTCATGAATGGACACGTAGTAAAATGAGTCGTCACACGCAGGCAGGTCTTAAACAGTGTTTCTAATGTCTGCTAAGAAAATATAATAATTTTCAATTAAAACACGCGTTTCGTAAAACAATCACCATAGATAAAAGAATGATATTAGTATGTAATAATTCCTAGAAAAAATATTGCAACCAAAGAGTGTTTAAAATTATTAAAATGTAATGTTATAAAAGCGAATGTGCAACGGAACGTTTCAACTCATGTCGTACAAGTACAACCAACATAAAAGAAAATACCACCGCCGAGTACATATGCATTCACCGCCGCCGGAGTGGTTGTATTGTAGGATTTACAAAAGATGGCGCTATAGTTTCGTAATTAAATATATTTTTAAGTTTGTAAAGTTCAATAATACATTGTTTAAAGATGTCTGCCTACATTTAAATATACATTTAATATTAGTTCAATGGAATAACTGTTTAAAATAATCATCAAAATTGGTTTAATTGAGTCTTATGTGAGTCCAGCAAATCGGCGACAAATTTACATGATTTCACGTTGCCAACCGTCGATATGTCTACTTTGACCTGTCGATACCATGCTCGCACGGGAGTTAGGTATAAGATAAAATACGTTTTATGAATGAAAGTTATTTTGTCGCTCAATTTTATCTATGTTTGTTGCGGTAAATTACGCGAAATGCGACAAATTTGAAGAATAAAATTTGTCTTAGTTTATGTCTATAAACTATACACTTAAAATATCTATCCATGGAAATAGTAATGTAAACTATATGCATAGACTTTTTCCCAATAGGTATGATATAGCTATTCGTAGATTAGCTAACTATCTAAAAGCGACGCTAACTACCGCAGCATTAGCGATAAATAAACGGCGCCGCCCACTAAATTATTTTAGTCCATTAACACGACAGGCCCGACACAAATTAATCACGGGAATGACACTAAAGACATTATTATATAATTAGAAGGATAAAATTTGTCGCCCTAATCATACTTGCCTTGCTGGGTTCGCTACCTAACCTAGATGATTTGACGAGATTACTGGTTTTACACAGAGTGACTGCCGTCTGACCTCTGCAACGTAATGGGTGGTCCAGAACCAATCCTTGGATAGGTTCGAGCAATCGCTAGATGGTGTTCGGGAAACACGGATGTTTACGTACCTAGTCATTAATATTTATTAATTTTCCTCGTCGATTCACGAATACAAAGTAAAACGCTGATGCGTAGAGTTTTGTCATCTTCCTAATTATCTAGGTTACACCAGAGTTGATTAGATTATTTTTTATGCACTTTATACTGACAAAATCTTTTTTTTTAAATTAATGCCATATTTGATTGTCGTAATGAAATAATTTATCATCTAGTAATTTTTATGTAAAGCAAACTGCTTTAACCCCATGTGCGCCATATGAATGATGCTGAGTGTTGCAGCCGCGTTGTTCTCGAGCAGAGTCAAGTCTTGCGCTAATTGTGCCCTACAACTAGCGCCATCTAGTGCCACTCCACTTTGAGCGCCACCCTCATTGTGCAGAAAAACTTCGCAATTGTTGACATTGAGCTCGGTAGAAAGGATCTAGTCAATTTACGGAAATTTCAAAATAAACTATTTACTTTTATAGTTTGTTATAATTTAAAAGTATCATTACTTCTCGGCATTTCAAAGTCAATAGTAAACTTTGACAGTTTTGGTTCTTAACGGTAACAATAAAGTAACTAGTTTCTTTATAAAATACTCCCCTAACTTTTAAATTGTTGCTCGCGAATGCACGTTGCAAATTGTCAAACTGTTGATACTATTAACATAGTTGCATTGGCTCACTCACATGGGTTTAATTTTAGTCGGTTGACACAAAAACGTGGGACCAAAACTAATAAACGTCGAACAAGTATTGCTAGTTTAATCGTAGCTGCACAAAACGGGAGCGACAAAACCGAGCTAGGATCCACACCACAACAACCGTGCCGAAGTTTAATTCAATCGTTGAGCCCCACTGAGTGTTGTGGAGTTAGGGGTGTAGTGGGAGGCAGCGGGATGTGAGAGAAGATCGCGGGGCGCTGTTAATTACTACTCATGTGGCAGGCCACATATCGCGAACTTTGGCGCCCAACGTGGGGCAAGCTGCTGTAGGTATTTATCTTTTAATGTCAGCTGCGGGGGGTAAGCCTGATCTTGTTTGCAAACAAACTTGATAATAGAAAAAGTTTATCATCAAGGATAATATGATAGTTATGCAAAGACTACATTTAGAAAGTTAAATTACATTGCTTAAATAAATATGGTTTTAGGCGGGAAATTTGTAAGGTAGTATTAAAAAAGAAGAAAATATTGATTATATTTCGACGCAAACATAAATAATCTTCGCGCCACAAATGGAATCGAAAAACTTCAATATTAAACGCGTTTGCGGTTTCAATCAAATATTCCGCTCGTATTCGCGTGCCTGCGTCGGATACCTTAGCATTCCCGTCCCTTGTTAGAGCCGGGACCGCGAGACGTCTCCAGGAACGCGTCATCTTTCCGGGGAGCTTTCTCATGTAAATTTCTCAGATTTCTCTCCAAAACTCGATATATAAGTTAAACGTCGTCTACGCGCTCTTATTTGTCAACGCCGCCAGCTGGCAAACTTTTTAATATTTCGGGCGCATTGTACAAACGATAAAATACAAATGTAATATTGAGTCTCGCTCCTAAGTTTTTACGGTCTGGGTTTTATATTTCTAGCGAGGTTTATTGCACTACCGTCACCGTACTAAAGGAAACATTTCATTGCTATATTGGTAACTGAATTTGAAACACGCCGTTGTCTTTTGACTGTCTCTTTTCCATTTATGGGTTTGTTGAACAATTTAGCTGTGCAACATTTGACCAGATCGAGAAAACAGTTTCAAATCTTATTTCAGGAAAGACCTTCATAAATCTTCCAAAATAAAACATGATACACAAAACATTAGTTTAAAATCGTTAAAGCAATTTTAAAGCTACATACGAGCACATAAAAAAATCAATCAAAAAGAATTTTAGTTTTCCAAAAAATATATATTCGAAATCTTTGTTTGCGTCGATTATAAAAATCGACGCAAACAAAGATTTTTGCAATACAATAATAGATATATATTTTAACAATACAAATATTTGTTGTCATCTCAAACTCAAACATAAACCTTTCTCCTACCATGATTGTGAGCATAAAACGGTTTGAAAATTGAAACATTTATAGGCTATACGGGTCGATATCGAAGCGGCGCGGGTCCATCGACATAAATTCGCATTAGTGCCACCTCTGGTCGACTTTACGACGTCTCAAGTGTACTTATTGCCCGTCTAAATATTTGCCCCGAACGTTAAATGTTTACCGAATATTAAATTATGATAGGGTTACCTGAAATCTTCTTTGCTGATACGAGTACTCTTACTAGTATTTACAACCAATATGAGTCCACTGATGGACCTAAGGCGCGCCGTATAAAATAGTATAAAGTTATACAGAGAGGAAAAAACAGACAGACAACAAAAAAGGGTTCGTGACATGTTTAAATCTGCTTTCACCACTATACGGCAACTCATAAGTAAAGGGTTTTTCAACAAGAACTTTTTCTAAACTAAATAAAACAAAGAATTTAGA
Organism: Acrobasis suavella; assembly: GCA_943193695.1. Taxonomy (NCBI): domain Eukaryota; kingdom Metazoa; phylum Arthropoda; class Insecta; order Lepidoptera; family Pyralidae; genus Acrobasis; species Acrobasis suavella. Next base: position 10,616,321 of record OW971938.1, read on the forward strand.
TGAAGATAATTCAAATTTTTATTGTAATACGAAGAGAAAAGTTTGGCAATTATGAATGAAAAATTATACCTGGCAAATGTGTACCACGAGCACGCTGACAGATGTCAATTCTTTCATCAATTCATTCAGACAAGAACGCGCAGACACTTCCTAAAATTTTTCCATCACACTCCACACATAAACATAAGATAGCTGTATTTTCTGTTACCATAATAAACTTACTGTAAAAACATGCAAATGCTCTGAGATCAATAGGTGACCAACATATAACTAATATTTCCTCTCGACAAGGTCTGCGAGATCGGGTTTTTCATGCTCACTAAAATGTCCAATCCGATGGTGGCGTCGCTGGTCGGGTCGTTGGATTCCCTCTAATATGGTTGAGTTTAACGATGGCTGATCCATGCGTCAACTCGTGAATGGGTGCCGCCGGGAGGGACTGGCAAGCTCGGCTTCGCTTTTTTTGACTACTTAATATTTTTTTATTACGCAATTTTTGTTTATTTACTTGTTCGCAAGCATTACATGTTATAATGTGTCAACATTGTATTATATTATAAGTATTTATTAATTAAAAGACAATTATAATAATAATATGACAAAGCCCTTCTGGCGAGTAGGCGACCAATACTGTGAAAATGAGTTTCTTTCGCGTATTTTCTCAGCAGTGGTCGTTACGAAGCGCTGGTATCGGTAGCTTTTCTTTAAAAATAAATTAAATTTAAATTTACTTTGCACGTAACGAAAATTATACTTATTGACGTGTATAAATGCCTGTACAGGTCTAATTACTGAATAAACATTTGAATTTTTGAATCTTTATATCAGGAACATCCCGCTGGTTTCTCTGAAAAAATCATTTTTTCATACGAAGCCCATTTTCACTTGTCAGGGTACGTCAACAAGCTAAATTGCCGCATTTAGCTTGTTGACTCCAACTAAAAATCCAAGAGCAATTATTGAGTAGCCTTTGCATGCTCAACGTGTCACTGTATGGTGCGTTATGTGGTCTGGAGACGTGATTGGACCGTTTTTTTGGCCAAGAATTGACATCTGTCAGCTCGTGGTGGACATTTACCAGATATCATTTTTCATTCATAATTGATAAACTTTTCTCTTGGTATTACAATAAAAAATTTAATCATCTTCATCTTGATTTTTTGTTTTAGAAAAAAAGTTCTTCTTAACACAGTCAGTGCCAGTGTATACTTAAGTATACACCAAGGGGTGAGTTGTCACAGGCCAGTGTATACTTGAGTATACACAGTACTATGCCAATTTCGCAGGCCAGTGTGTAGTTCAGAATACACCGTTCCTTACATATTAGTATGGCGTTTGAAAGCGCTGGCCCTGGAGAATGTACCAGTGTTTTGGGGTTTGATTATGTATAGAAATTAAAAAGTTATGATTTTTTTTTTAACAATGACTTTTAATTTCTATAGGAACATACACAAAACTTAAATTCTTCTTCTAAAATATAATTATTTCAGTCTTAAATCAACTTATTGTCTATGCTGTCGCGCAAATAACTTCTTAAAAGCTTCTAGTGTGCCTTGTTAAAACATTTTCGGCAATAAAACCATTTACAAATATTGCATATGGTTATTACTTGCGCAGCGTGTTTTCGTTTTCCATATATGATTTTGCCTTTTTTGCCATAAACTGCATAGCACCCTTTACAACGACCTTTCTTCGGTTTCGGAGAGTTCTCGACGATATTATCAACAAGTTTGTGTACTGCTGAAGTTGAGGCTGGTTGTGGCTCTCTTTGTAGCTCAGTTACATTTCCCGTGTGTTTATCAATCATCTGCTCAATAACGAGCTCTCTAAATTCGGTGATAGTCAACTTACCGTGCCTGGAATATTTAGAGTATAGGAAATAGGCATTTACGAGACTTGTACCCCAGATCAATTCAAAAATAAGCTTTCTATACCACTTCACACAACGCCTTAGTGCTGAACTATAAGATGCCATTTGGTCGCTAACATCAATTGATGATTTTCCTGTATTGTAATCAACGATGGAAGATGGTTTCAGAATTGATCTACCAGTTTTAGTCCTGATTGTCTCCATTGATTTCGCAGAATGTTTAGTGCTTAGTGACGTTACGTATCGTTTTTCTTTCCATTTTGTCAAAGCTATTTTACCATCATCTGTCTCCATGCCTGCCAATTCTCCTTTCTTCAATATCTGTCGAATAACTTCCTTCGATGCATTTTTTCTGTTCTGTCTAAATGTTCCGACTAAATCGGTCTTTCTAACACGTTTGCGACATAAAATTAAAAGTAAGCAGGAAAAAAACTAGGTGTATACTGTAGTATACACCTGGCCTGCTGAATGCAAATCCGTCGATTCTACATTCCCAGGCCGGTGTATAGTAAACTATACACCTTAAAAAAGGGGGGGTAAAATATATATAAGGGGGGGTAAAATATATATATATGTAACGACTGACTCAAGTAGAATCCAAATTTGCAATAAAAAAAAAAGTGAAAATCCACACATTTTTACAGAAATGGCTTTGGCGCTGACTGTGTTAAAAACCCCGTTACAGAAATAACAAAAGAAAATCATTGGCAGGTATGTATAGTATAATATTTTATCACGCACACGACAGGGATCAGGCAAAGTTCGCAGAAAAGCAAAGCATTGGGAGAGTATGAGTATATCCGACATTAATTCATATGTCAACTGCTTCTGTTAAATCATACGATATAAGCGAACTATGTTTAAAAATGTCCTTTAATTGCTTTAAGATCGTGCCCTCTACTAAAGTAATAACTTGAACCTAACGCATAAAGTCTATTGTTATGGAATTAACTATATCACAAATAATTACATGTTTGGACCAGCATAGAGGGTACCTTATCTCTAGAAAGGGTCTCCAAGTAATAATTGTCCTGAATTTATTGATTTGACCTTTGCTTACCGAGTTATTGTTGTCCTTTGATCAATGCTCTTTAAAAAATTATACAAGTTATTTGTTTTCATTATTCGAGAGTCAAAAGTTTTTATAAAAGGTCGGGAGATATTACAGGTCATACTAATTTCTTATTTTCTTTGCAAGTGAACTACGAACTGGATGTTAAGACACTCACTTCTAAGTATCATTATTTGTCATATTGTTTTGTGGTTAAAAGTAAAGATTTATTTATTATATGGAAGAGAACTGTATAAGAAATAGACCCAGATACATAATCACTTTACCGTCCTTTACAGGGTCGACAAAGTTAATTGTCAAAATAATTAGCAAAAGGTAATGTCAAGCAACGTTGCTTAACATTACCTTTTGCTTATATGTATTTTTATGTATTTGGAAAATGGAAATAGTAGCCGGTTGTTATTGCGACAGATCATCAGATTTCACCTATTTCATCAGCTTCGAAGCGAAAAAAACAATGTAATAAATCAAGTAATTAATTACGGGGAAAGCTCAAATATTTGACAAAAGTTCCATGTAGGAGTTAATTTTGTTCAAAAGACAAAGTTTTAAGTGAAAACGACATCGTTAAAGGTGTCGCAAAGTTTCTTCGAAATCTATTGGGAGTCCAAGGCACAATCTTAAAGAGAAGATCAGGAAAACTGTTTCTTAATTTAGATTTACGTCTAAAAAATAAGTTTTCTTTACAATCTATACCATATTTTTCCATTTATTCAAGCATCGGGAAAAATCGTTATACATTTTTTACTAATAACTATAACTATATTTTATTGTGGTAAGACGAATACCTAGACCATTCATTTCATCTAGTTCGCCTAAAACATTTGTAAAGTAGTTACTTATTTTCCGAATAAAGTTGTATTTAAATGTCTGTGCGTAGGATACCTACTAGCTACTTCGCAACAGATTGCTGAAGGAACTTAGTCAAAGCCGCAACGTGTCTTCCTAGATCCATTTAATAGATTAGTAATTTTGTTGATTACGTACTTGAAACTGCTGAATTCAGAATAATAAGAATTGTCCTGGTTGAAATTATCCAGTTTGCTATTATGCTAGTCGTTATCGTGAGAGAAGAAAATGACATTTCTCGTTCTCGTTGAAGTAGTTTCTTGATCAGATTTCGAAATGCCTAAATTCATTTAACCTAGCTCAATGACTGTCTTCTGGTATCAACAGTCATTACTAAACAAAAGTGTAGCTCAATGTCTGTCACTACCACTTGGAACTTCTCCGAAGAAGACTAGCATGGGCAAATAACTAATATTGCTAAATATTACGTTATGGCCGGCTTTCCACTTCTTACATATATAATTACTGAATCGCAGATAAGGGGTACATTTTACCTCGCGTCGAAACCAAATGGTCTAAGGATTCGTTTTCAAGTCTGGTTATGATGGCAAATGGAATTTAAGGTTGACCGGGTAATAGATATATCTAAAATACTCTTAATATCGCGTAACTCAAACCAACTTACATGCTGTTAGTATTATCTAACCATAATAATGTATTGTCTAATGAGGTATTTGTATTTATTATTATTTAATGGACAAGTATGACCATATGGTCTACAGAAGACATTGGTCGGTGGAAAATTAAGTGAGTTTGTTGAGTGTAAACAGGGATAATCCTTGGCTTGAGTATGATTAGCATATCGCGGCAGTCGGCGGCGCTCCCCGGGGTATCTGCAATTTAAATCAGGGCCTTGGTCGGGACGGGCCGGCTCCTTGGCTTCGTACTCGGAATTTGAGATTTAACACGATTGGATGATTTGGGGTTCGATTTTCTGCTTGTTTGGACTGATTGAATTCGCTCTTAAAATTGACTCGTACAAACATCCTTGGTACGCTCCGAACTTTTTGAACTACAAATAAGGTTTGTACTCGTATGAAAGCTTATTCTCACTAGAAACTCTAAAGACTATCTATTTGGTTCTTTGGTGACATTACAGAAGATTAAACTTACACATTTATATAAGCACTAAAAATAAATATGATTTATTAAAATAAAACTTACTAAAATTGCTGTTTTCTGTATGACCTTGCCTATCTGTCGTAAATAGAATCAGCAAAAATCGTATCTATAAAATAAGTCTTAGAAAAATATTTCATTTTTACATTGGCCAACCTCATCATCACCCAGCAGGCGTTCCCGAGTGTGATTCATTAACGGATAACAAGTAAACCCTCAAATATATGACGCCGCTTTATTTCCTGCGAAATATTACATGTAGCAAGTAGTTCAGTCTGGTTATCTGTCTTCGTACGGATTCTATAGTTGTTGAGATTAGACCCATCAATCAGATAGTATACTTAGAGAGCGGTTGCGAGGATATTTCCTGAGGTGCAATGTACGAGACGTGAGCGGTTTATTTTATATTTTAGATACACTTTTTTTATTAGCAAGTATGTAAAAAAGCTTGTTACATAAAATGATGATGTTGTGGCGACGGGAATACCTTTTCTTAAATTAATCATGTATTTCTATGTAATAGCTGCCCGTATTCTCAACGCGCCCTTTAAGAATATCTAAGTTTATATTTATAAGCCCTCGTAAACATACCACTACGGCAGATATGGTCTGACCATAAAATCCATAACATAATAAATACGCATATTCATCATAATAGGCATATGCCTAGCTCACTGCCTACACAGAAGAAAATACATATTTATTTAACTTTTTTACAAATGTTTTAGGCGAACTTACAGTCGTAGGTTTAATCTATCTACTGGCGATGCCAAGAAAAATGAAGGTTAGAATGAATTAGGAGGTGCAAATTTTGTTATTAATCACTTACAAAAATATATAACACGAAACATAAATTTTTATTCTCTTTATAAATTGAATGAGCACTGTTCTTAGCAGTAAATACAAACTTAAAACAGCGTTGCATCTAAACATTGAACCAAAAACACGGCATCTTCTAGCCAGGAAAAGAGTGAAAAATTGCCCTAGATGTAGACGTCGAGTGGAGGTATTCGCTCCCGTCTGCTTAGAATAAGGAATTTAATAGCGCACCAGGGAACGTTATTTATGACTTTGTTCTTTAGAGCTGTCTACTTTATTTTTAAATCAATGCATGTTTGTAAGTATGACCATTGAGCAAAGTGTGTATTTAAAATACATGATACAGCGCTCGTATTGTATTGCATGCAACACGTCGATTTATTAATATATTTTCAGTAGTATATTTGACGATTCTAACGTTCGGTTTAACATCCTTATTTAACATTTTCTACCTGAAAATATAAAAATATAACTCCTTCTGTCAATAAATTCCTGTAAATTATTAAACCTCTTTATTTTCATTCGTCATCAGTCGACTGTTATTTTCATAACATCGCTTTCAATATTTATTTTACTACAATATTATTTTAGTTGATTATAATATATTTTCAAGCCAATTTCTATTCTATTTCATACTTCTATCCATTTTACTGATTATAATCATTTAAAAATTTTGTTTAGGTGGGTATTCTAGAAAAATCATCATTTCTACATGTATGGATAGAAAATTATGTACCTTCGTCTTTAATGGCCAACTCCAGGGCGACGTTCTCCACCAGTATGGCAGCAGCTAAAGTTTCTCAATAGGTATAATCTTAGTTACAACTTAAAAAAAAATTTACAAGAACATAACTTAAAGACCTACATCACTCATAAAGCTGTAAATACCTAAAATCCGTTTCGTACGCAAGTTACGAGAGTACCAGGTCTCCGTAAATTCAATTGGGGTTGGCAAATCCAAACCGTATAGGAAGTTGGGCCCAATCGGGTCTTCACCTGCATGTGGATTTGAAATTCAAATAAGATGAGACAAACCCGTTCCCATGTAACGCTGTCTGTTTATCACTGCCGATAGTTTCAGGCGGGGCGGGCGGGGGCACGCGACGTTTTCTACCAACTATATTTACACAGGAAAATCTGAGAATTTTGGTTAAATTTTTTGTAAACTTTGTGCACTTCAAAGTAGGTTTTCATCGAACAATGATACTGAACTACTTCCCATAAATACAAGTAAAGAAAAACGCAAAAAAAAAGCAAAAAACGGCTCTTTTATAGAAAGTATTTTAGTATCACAGGCTAAACTTGCTTCGAAAGTTTGGCTGGTGGGTAAAAAGTCACCCTGTATATGCAGTTGCAAATCTTCATATCGTATAGGATATATCTTTATAGTCCTTTTGCATATTAACTTTTAGTATAGGTATGTGCCTTAAGTTTTATTTGACCTCTATTTATCTCAATGTTTAGATTTGTTTTTTTATTATATGGGTATCACAATAAATTTGCAATAGAATAGTAAATTTACTTATTTTTTCTTTGATGTACAATACAAATCTGTTTGCACAAAGTAAATTAATCACAATTATCAGAAAGTTACAGGTAAAGTAATTTCATGCCATTATAAAGCAGGTGTTTAACTTTTGTTATTAAAAGGTAAGTCGAGCTCGACGCACTTACCCCGTTAATTAATAAAATGGAAAATTTTAATTGCGACCCTCCCTCTTTGGGGCTTCATTAAATGATATTACACGACTCAAGTGTGTTTCAGTAAGAAACTCAGAAAGGAGTCCGCAAACCACACAATCAAAAGTAAATTTGACCTTTTTTTGTAGTCTGCAGTCATAAGAACTTAAGAATTTTATGCGCAATTAAGCGAACCAGCGGTTTTCGTTTTTAACTTCTTTTCTTGGCTTGTTATGAAATCGTTCCATCGAGGTTATTACCATTCTAACGGTGAATTTTCACTTTTAGATTAATATGCAAATAATTATTTTTTCAGATTAATTTGCAAATAAGATTGATACTAAAACTGAATCAAACTTGAATATACGAGGTTTTTTGCAAATATATATTTTAACGCTACATTTTCACTACTAATTTTAAATTAATTTATTATTCATATCTATGTAAGCTGAAACTGAAAAATAACTGCGCTTTGACCGCATGTTAACGTGTAATATTCAAGTCAGATACTACGTACTTAGTTAATCCCATGACTCCCATCAATTTCAACGGCTACGACCATTAACTATCAAAAAATCACTGCAATATATCATTAGTTAAAATAATTCAACTCTATGATCCGATGGCATTGTGATAGTGAACAGAGACGATCAATTATCCATTGAACATAATTCGGGCGGGCTCGAGCTGTAGCCGACCAGCGATTCAACCGGCACCCACTATTGTCTCGTCATTATGTCTGATCACTGTTCTGTATAGACCTAGTTAGTCTTAATGGACCACATTTTGAAAAAAAAAACTTAAGGTTGAACTAGTCGATACTTTTTCCATACTAATTTCGGAAGGAATTTCTTTCACTGTACAAGCTAAGTTTAACATGATATCTTTTTGTCTCACTATTAATTTTGTACGGATACAAAATAGTAAAATAAAAAGCCATTAAAAAGTTATAAGCCTTCATAGAGTCTGCTTAGAGAAAGTTTGCTTATCTTTACGCAACTTTCGGCGTAAATAAGTAATAAAAGAACAGTAAAATGTCCAAAACAAAGTCCACACCGACACGGCTTAATTATCGAAAATTTTAATAAACTTTATTTGTAATTGATTAATGCAGTAGTTTTTGCTTAAAACTCCTTTTCCCAAAGGACTTAACGTATGTTTTTACGCGCTCGTTTACTATGAATTATCGCACATTTCACCTCACTGCTTCCCCGAACACAATGGTAGGTAAGACAGCATGCTTTTAGGCCGCGCCCACATGTGAGTTCGAGCCCGCGACTAGTTCAACCTTAAATAGAATATAATTGAAGCTAATACAAAATTTAAAGAAGTGGTGGCAAAGCGGTTTAGTAGATGTACGTCTGTGGCACGAGTTCGATCCTCATTCCACGCTAGACGCACACAAGTTCCCTGACGTGTTATAATGACTGTTGTCCCTAGATGTACTGCCGTCATTAAACTACGTCAGTTCGAAAAATCTAACACATAAGAAGAATAGATAAATAGTATTATGGCATTTCATCAAGTTAAATAATCGCAACTTTTCTTTTTTTTTTCAACCATAACAAATACAATATATATATATATATATATTTACAAGTGGGAATTTCCTTTATATGTTCTATTTACAGTTTAGGAAATAGGTGAATCTTAAGTAATTATTAAATATATATATATATATATATATATATATATATATTGAAGGTCTAGAAGAATATTTAGTAATTACTTAAGATTCACCTATTTCCTAAACTGTAAATAGAACATATAAAGGAAATTCCCACTTGTAAATAAGCAGATTCCTAAGATTGTTGGCTATCAAAGGAAATAATAAATTGTTTTCCGCCCGCCATCCCAACAAGTTCCTCTCGGGATGAAAGGCATCTTTATCTTACAGCAAAACTTTTTCCTCCTGTGTAGACTGGGAACCCCTTTTAATGAAACTTAAACCGACTGCTGTGATTTAGATAAGTTTTTAGCCGTTCATTATCCAAAGATTATGTTTTGATAACCGCGAGCTATCTGTGATAGTCTCCAATTTGTAATTTACGTAAACATTCTGTCACGTCTTTATTCCTTCCGATGCAGATATATCATAGATGAAAGACAGGATTCCGATGTAATTAGTGAAAAGTTGCTACATATATAACTTTTTCATAAGTTTATATGAATGGTGTAATCAAAATTATTATTAAATTCACAATATTATAAAACATAAACAAAAATCGTACTATTCCGATAAATATATGCTCTAAACTTTCATTTTTCCTAAGATTAGCCATAATTTCTCTTGCAATACTTACATAATGAAAATGCAAAATACTCCCATCAGGTTCGAAGTTCGCAACTTTCCTATTTACCCGCTGTTTTTGCTGTAAAATCGGCTCTGACTTGTTCCTGGAGATATTTATAGTCGCCAACTTTCCCCAACTTGCTGGCGACGAAATATCCTTTTAATGGCTGCCGGAGTGTCGGGTCGTCTGCAATTTAGATTAGTCCTTTAATTAAATTAACATTATGATCCCTATCTCCGCGGAGCAGGTGGTCGCCGATATTGCCCCGTAGGAACTCTTTCAAGACTTTCGCTCTGCGATTTTAATTGTTTTCTGCGAGTTTGACTTAATTTACAATTTGTTTTGTTTGAGCTTGGAGTTTTTCTTCGGTCTGGTTGAATAAAAGCGACTCTATTGAGAGATTAACTTTATTCAAATCAACTAAATAGTTCAAAGCCGAAATTTGTTATGAATTAAAATTAAGGATAGATAAGTCCTTTAATTATTAAAATAGAATTACGATCTCTATCTCCGCGGAGCAGGTGGTCGCTGATATTAGCTCACCTAGGAACTCTATCAAGACTTTAAATTCCCTCTGGGATTTTAATTGCATTTTGCGAGTTTGATTTAATTTACAATTTGTTATGTTTGAAGCTTGTACTCTTTTCTTAGCTAGTTAAAGTAAACCGACACTATATAGACGGATTACTTTATTCTATTCCACTATACAATATACATTTTCTTGTATCATAACGGTAATGAATCACTATTAACTTGTACAGAGTCCTAAAAAATATTTAAATCAGGTGTACTCTTTACTTGTACCTTCATTAATCTTCACCTTTATTTAGTGTGATCACCATTTATACAACACAACACAGACGTAAGATTTAACTAACCGTCTAAGAAAAGAGATATAAAAAATACTCAACAGAAATTCAGAAAATCAAACGATTTTTACTTACCTCTAACATAAGTAGTCTCATGTTCGAAGTATCGAATCAGTTCAATTAAAACTTTTAAAATATTACTGCAAGTCCAACTTAGGATAAATATTTGAAGCGGATTCCCTGATTCCAGTTACAGGAATACTTCGGTTGTTCTTGTCCGATCTTTTCCCTCCTTTTCCAGTCTGCTTGCGTTTGTTTTATCTATTTTGCCGCCGCTCGGCCGGCAGGCGGGCGCCGGCGGTCAACCGAAAAATTAGAAATATCTCTATCCGAACCAATCGCTGGCCGTTAATCGAAATCATTCAGTTTTATACAATAGCAATCACTGCTCCTTTGAAAATGTTTGTGAATGTAACAGTATTTAGCTCTGCGCATTTTGTATAGAAATATCTTGATAATTTATTTATTCGCATACAAAAACCAGACGCATACGTCAGAAGACACAAAAATATAAATACTCGTTCTTTAAATAATTTGCTATTTAAGTTATGTTGTAATATTTCCACCAAGTTGAAAACATTGAAATGTGGCGATAGCAACAAATTATATAGCAACAAATAAAAATAGACGTACAATTTGAAATATTTGTTTGGAACAAATATTTCTGGAAAATCTCCAGATTTTTCATAACACTGTAAACTTCGTCAGTTTAACCTCAAAATCGACTATCGCGACTCGCGACCTTTAACCCATAGCTAACGTTGTGAGATATTGCGTCCCGACGTTGATGGCTCAGGAAAATCGCAGCTAACTTTAATAAATACGTTTACTTTCGTTGATTTGAAAAGAACACGAAATGTGTACGTCTACAATTTCATCAAAGGCTCCAAACCAGATCGCATGGTCGCTTTGATATGATTGGGTACCATTATTGGATACCGTTTCGTTAGCGGGATAGCTGTCAGTTAGTGGTCTGACATTTGGCTCACATTTAACTTTTGTAAAAAAGGTTTATCTTGCTTGTATTTTTATCTTTTGTCTAGTTTTGACGTATTCGATTGAAGTGATAAGTCCAGGGGAAAATAACAGAAATTTGTACTAATGAAACGTGTAATTTTATACCAACATTTGAATAAATTTGAAGTCATATATATACATATACTCAAAGAGTGCATTTTTATAGGTGGTAGCAATTGGCTGCATGATAAGTTATGGAATTAAACGCTTATTATCTTTGCCAAATGTGAAAACCGAACTGTCATCTGAAACGTCAATGTCACTGCCTTGTCATTCTGAACACACTTCCTTCTTAACTTTTTGTTTTGAGCAGCGGCCAGGAATGTATTTTCATGCTACTTTCCTGGCCTAGGACGTTAAGTCATGCATGAGCCAAGAATTACAAACTTCATGTTTTCTTTTTACTACAATAATACCCACATTTTTGAGCATGTTTGAGAAAAATAGCTTCGCAGTCTATAGGCCAAAAACAGGGAAACATGGAGAATACATCACCGACAAGAAAACTCACTTCTTAAATTTATTGATGATGAGTCAATAGGCAAGATATTTCTTACTTTGATCTTTTTCCTGATAACTCGCATTTGCTAAATTATAACACAATGACAGAATCCTGGCAGTAAAACTTCGATAAATTATCTATTCCCATTCTTGTAGATATTACACGTGTAGTCCAATCACTTGCCTATAGCACTTGCAAGCACTTGCACCGAATCAATCCAAAGCAGCTTAACCAATGAATCAGTCGTTAGTCAGCGCAAATCCAAGAGTACAATTTCATTCGGTGACCCACAAAGGCGAGGTTATCTTCACCAGCATAACCCGACCCCTACATCGTGTTTACTTTTTCGCCCAGTGAACCGTAACACTGGCAACAAATGAATAGCCACAGACCTGGTTAGGATGGGTGAATGAAAGTTACCTAGCGCCGATTTCCTATTCAACGAAAACCGTTGTTTCAATCAAGCGAGGAAAACGGATACAAATGAACGATATAGCTGTCGTGGGGTTAAATCATCGTATCAGATTTCTCTCCTAATTGCAGTATTGAAATATTGGTTTCATTATGAATTTCACACTACAAAATGTTTGCTATTTCTTTCTTGTTATTGTGTGACAGACTTAAAAAGTGCTACTGTATCATACAAGTTTCCGAAATATTTTTTGAATCATTTTACGCTATGGAACTTCACGAACGCTCTACCAGATTTGAAAACATTTTATGATTTGTATGTATATTTAAATCCTCTTGTCGGTATCATTGTGTGGTGCACACAATGCCATTTTTTTATTGGAACTCGTTCCTTACAGATGCACTGTCATTGCTGAAATAGCCCGACCATCACCGCTTCTTTGAATATTTATGTATCAAACTTAAAATAATTGTTTTGGAAATTATTCAATTCTCAGTAAGTTTAAATGTAAGGTTCCAAATAAATACAGCAACTTGGAGAATGTGCACTAAAAACAATTTAAAATGTCTAAATGGGAGTTTTCGCTTGACAAATAAGCGACCAGAAAAACGGATGCCGCGCCGTAATGCATCTAATCCCCTTTGGCGGGGGAAAAATGCGTTAATTACATACAAGGCTGTACAGCTGAGCTCAAATTGTACCACGTTGTTGAGAATAACACGACTGTATCGCAATCCAAATGGCCTTATTGTGGCCTAGGGAGAAATTTCATTTTTTTTGGGCTCTAAATCATAATATTGTTATAGTTTGCCTCTCTGTAAACCATAGAGCTTAACGTTTTTAAACTAAGTTTTTGTCATTAGAAAGTGGAAGTGGCTTACACTGGTAATTTAGTGCGAAAAATTTGACCATGGTTGGTCAGACGTAGTATTACAGAATAATAAAAAATACTATCTAAGATAGATCAAAATGAAAAATAATCTTCTTGGGTGTGGGTCTATCATGCAATGAAGTCAAATCAAGACCTAGTACTTTAATGAATAAATAATTGATTCAACAAATAATTAATTTTCACGAAACATACACAAACAACTTCTATAAGGTCATTTGCTCGCTCCCTTGGGTGTATTGCTAATTATTTTTATTGGCGGTACACGGCTGACGTTTAATTTCAATTTCTCCTTTGTCGCGGCCCGTGTTGTGAACCGGCAGCATTTTCCATTATTGCCCTTTTTGTGCCAACTGAAACGATATGTCTGCCAATAGATGTACGGACTAAAATCGGTTTACATTTATTTGTTTTTGAAAAACTTTGTCATCGTGGCTTTGAGCGGGAAACTAAAAAGGAAATTTAGTTTATTTTCATTTAAACAAACATTTTCATGTTTTATTGCAATAATATCACTTCGTATTAGACTAAAAGCTAATACATTGGGTGTAAAAAATCTGATAGAAGAAACCACTATATTTTTAAAACTTAAAAAACGAGAAAAACAGGAAATCTCAAAAACATTTGTCAATAGTCGTAGCATTTCGTAGACATTTTGTAGCAGAAAACTTGTATTACTACAAAACGAGGAATGTCGTAGAAAGAATTTCAGAAAATATTTGTCCAAAAGTTTTAGCATTTTGTGGATATTTTGTAGCAACAAGCTTGTATTGCTACAGAACGAGAAATGTCATAGAGATCTCACAAAATACTCGTCAATAATCATGGGATTTCGTATCAACAAGCTTGTATTGCTACGAAGCGAGAAAGGTCATAGATTATATCTCACAAAAATTGCCAAAAATTGTAGAATTGCGTAGCATCAAGCTTGTATTTCTACCAAACAAGAAATGTCATAGAGTAACTTTCACAAAATATTTGTCAAAAGTCGTAGCATTTCGTAGACTTTTCGTAGCAACAAGCTTGTATTGCTACGAAACGAGAAATCAGATAGAAAAAAAATCACACAAAGTCAAAAGTCGTAGCATTTCGTAGACACTTTGTAGCACAAGCTTGTTTTGCTAGAAAACCTTCAATTATAAAGTCTTAATAAAATGAGTGGTACATTCTCTACTTTCAAATAATTAAACATAAATATTTACATAGAATTATTATCATTTTACTTAAAATGATAATTTTAATTCCTTTAAATAACATAATAGCTTTTTAATGTATGTCCTCGTAACACAGACTCATGTATCGGCCTATAAAAACTGGCTATAAATAAAGACAAAATAAAAATAAAATACGGATAAAGGTGTATTCACACGATCGATCGCGACCGTGCATCCGAAGCGAGTGGAGCGGAAGCGCCCGGGGCACTGCACACTGAATTTATCATACGCTCGTGTGTACATAACTTTCTACGAGGAATGTTCGGAGATTATCATTTTTATTTCCTTTTTCAATAATAACATTTTACTCAAATACTGCGGAATTTAAACATCTAATTAGGTATTTAAGTTGGAGTAGCAACATTAAAACTCATATTTAACACCAAACGCAACAAATCAAAATGTTATTAACGAACACGGTGTGCGGTGTTAAATTAATTTTCATTTCCCAAAGTGAAAATATCGCTTGTATTTGCCACGCAAGCTGTAAATCAGCTCGCTAGCTAAACTGGCTAAACTTTATTTACGTTGAATCGCTGCGATTCATATTGAAAAATCATTATTTACAAATAAAACTTTGTAATAATTAACATTTATGAAGCAATTTCAACTGTTATATATGTAGAACTATTAACAGAAAGGCAATGTCGAAATAATTGCCAAACAGTCCCATTTTCAGTTCACGACTAAAACAAGAAACTTCATTTATAACGAATTGAGCAAACATGCAATGCAAAACAGACGCACTCCCTCTCTCTCTCTAGGTCTCTCCTCTGTCTCTAGGTTAATAAACATAAAAAATAACATAAACCTACATAAAATAAACAACTTTTATTTTCATTTCCAGTTCCTTCCATAATATATAATTTTCCAATTTTTTAATTAATCTTGAGTGAGAATAACACTCATGAAATCAAATTAATCAAATGGATGATCAATTAATTGGATCGTTGAAACACCTCGCCGGCTATTGGTGACCACTCAACGCGATTTCAAATGCTTTCCGCGGCCTATTGGATTGTCATCCGATTGAATGGACTCGTCGTTGATTGTTAGATATAAATATGTATGTTATGTACGTATCTAACAGGATAAATGGAATTAAAACCTGAACCCATCGATGAAGAATTAAATTTTCGTAACACTTTTTTTTGCTAACCTTTTCCTATAATTTGGTGTCGGATCTTATCTTTCTTTTATATTTTATTCTAGATTTAACCATCAAAGACACATACAATTACTCGTATTACAGAAAAATCATCTATTTCTGCATCACTTTGTTCCTTGAACTTTCGGTCGTCGATCAGATGGTGGGGTCTTTCAAAACGCTGTTATCTAGTCGTCGGCCAAGGAACTATTTGAACCAACTATGATTTTAGAGAGATGGAATCCGTACATAGAGTATAAGTAAAACACTTGTCAGTTATCGTGATACATCATATAAGTACATGTGGGAATGGGATGTATCCGGATGTATGAGAGATTTGAATGAATAAGTTTGCTGTGTGTATCTGAACGCCGAGAATGAGAGAACGGATGTTAGAGCGAGAAAGGGGACGAATGGCAGATTTTGATCTACGATGAGACGAGTGTACACGGTGTCCGCCAAAAATAAAGATTTTAATTGTGTTTAGTGAATATTTCCGAAATAAACGCTACTAAGGTGATTTGTGCTGTTTCGCTGATCCCCCCACACCACAGTTTTTGGGGGCTCGCCCGGGATCACGAAAAAATATCAGTGAACGGCAGCAGATTAAACACGTGCTCGCTGCTCGTGTTTGGCGGACGTCGTACGAAGCAAAGTTGAAAAGCCGATTACGTGACAGCGCGGCGCGCCTGCGGCGTTGGAGAAATTTACGTACATACGTTGCCGGGAGTACAAAATTACGACGACTACGATGCCGATGGTAAGAAAACGAAGTAAAAGTCAATCATTTGATGACGAAGATGGCGTACTCGACCCGCCAAGGCGTACATTTCACTACGCGGAAGATGTTATAAGGAAGTTTGACGGCAGGGACACGACGTATCCTGTTACAAAGTGGATTCAAGATATCGACGACAACGGAGATATCTTCGAATGGTCGCAAACACAAAGATTGTTGGTGGCGCGGCGTTCATTGACGGGAACTGCGGCTTTGTGGATAAGTTCGGAAAAGACCTTCAAGTGCTGGGAATCGCTAAAACAGGCCATTTGTAAAGAATTCCCAGACGTAATCGATGCCAAAACCATCCATGAGAACCTGAGTGCCAGGAAGAAAAAACCTAACGAGTCATGCATCGATTTCATGTTCGCTATGAAGGAGCTTGGTAAGCGAGGGAAGATGGCGGACTATGTAGCCATAAAGTACATTGTAGATGGTATCAGAGACTCGGAAATTAACAAAATAATGCTGTACGGGGTAACGACCTATTCAGAATTAAAAGAAAAACTTAAAATTTATGAGATGATAAAAGAAAAGAGCCGAAGTCACGAAAAAGGAAAAGATATTCGAAAAGAAAAGGAAGAATTTCTATACAGATGTTATAATTGTGGAGAGAAAAACCACAAAAATGAAGATTGCCCGCATAAGAGTCAAGGAAAGAAATGTTTTCGTTGTAATGGATTCGGACATATTTCTCCAAATTGCTCGGAAACACCGATCATCATCATCAGCGACATCCGGTAGCAGTGCGGAAACAAAACGGCAACAATCGAAGCAAACGTTCGTCACGACGGCGATAGGGAGCGCGGCGATCGATTATCTAGTTTACGAGGTTGGCAATTTTGCGCTTACGATGGTTGGTCCCACGGAACAGAGAAATAGGTGGAAGTGCCTTGGGCCTAAATTAGTTAAGAAACAAGCGTCGCCAAACTCACACAAATAAACCAATAATCACATATTGCACACATACGAAAAATTCGTTTGATTGGTCGAATATATTTATTTTAATATTGGCCTAAGTCAATAGACCCTACATTTTAAAAACGACATTAAGTCTCAAGCGTAAGGTTTATTTTCCTACGGTTCAAAAAGTACTTACGACGTTTTGCTATTTAATGTCTAACTCAAATTAAAACGTCTGATAATTGCGCCATCTATCGTTGAGAAGCAGAATTTTTTCGTCACTTGAATCCCAAGCTACGAAATAATTCTGCTACTTGCCGACAGGTGCACTACTCGAATAGTGATGTCCATATTATTTAATATTGATTAACAGTATCGATATCATTCGACGCAAAGGCATTTTTTTCGAATTTTCTTATCTTTATTTAACACTAACTTTCACTCGCGACTTCGTCTGCGTAACTTTCTTATTTATAATATTAGTATGGATGTGCAGATTAAATCCCAAATGGAATGGAACATACGGAAGATTTTGAGTCTTGCGGTTTTAAGCTGAAATCGCCCAGGGCTGCAAGATCCAAAGGCTACTTTTAGCGTGACGGCGGGCGGGAAAGTGGGAAAGGGAATCAAAATAGTGATGGGTTACTACCCGCATGGTCGAAATGGCAGACGAATTTCTCTTCTGCCATTTTGCCCATTCTCTCGATCAGCTTTTACAATCTGCGCGGGAATGCAGGAAGTTGGTACATTCTATTTATTTTCTATTGTCCCTTTCACCCAAACCAGCATGGTGAGCTTAAAATACAGAGAATTGTGTCAATACTATCTAATCTACAAAGTGTAGATCCATTACTAGTATTACAGTGATATTCAAGTAAATCCGTCTGTCTGTTACTTCTTAACGATTATGAATTGAATATGAAGGTATATAGTTTAAGAGTCCCGGAAAAGGACATAGGTTTATCCCCAAAAAAGAGTGATGGAGCTTGGCATGGTGAATCTTATTTTGCCATACAAATGGAGACTTTTTCAAATTACTTATATTACGTTAACGAAGTCTTGGGTTAAAGCTAGTTACTTATAAATTTGGGAGCAGCAGCAGGAGCTAGAGCTGAAAAAAATTGACATAAAGGACAACCTTTATAAGAAAATAAAATTATATATAAGTAAATTAGATAAGTAAATTATTTTCTTCAAAACGCTCCGAACATATGGTGCTTGATTTAGTTGGCATCTTGTTAACTCTACCTGTTGCATCTATCCACTTTTCTTTTACATTTGGGCCTAAAAATATTTCAAAAGGTTAGACTAATATAAATTTTTTTATTGCAATAAATATACTAGAAAATGTTCATGTTTATAATAAGTCTATATATTACTTAAAATCGTTGCGTTATTCTATTAAATTATACCTGAAATTTTGATTTATTTTATCGACAAAATCCGCATCCGACTCGACTACATCACTAATCCAGTAGCGAGATTTCATCGACAAAATTTGTACATCACTAATCGAATAGCAAAATCTGTACATCACTAATCGAGTAGCGACAACTTACGGGAACGAACTTTCTAGAACTACCTAGTTAATATGATCGTACCAGAATGATTTTCGTATTTTAAAAAAAAAATGCTTGTTATCGTACATGCTGATGGAAAGAAACACCTGCATTGCTTCTATTTTTGTTCTTACTGCCATTTTTACATACTAAAACACTACAACACGGCATATTTAGCGAAAAAAATGTTGGTCGGGCGGACAAAACGATCTCAACACGTAGCTAGAATACGACTGATGTACGGAGTCGGTCGATCTTGTGTAGTTTTACCGGATTATGACACGCGCGCCACGCCCACTTGGCACTTCCATTATATTTCTCTGTTCCGTGGTTGGTCCAGAGCGCAACATGGCGGACGGAAAATGTCATCCCGACGACGTTGACGTTTTAGATGTAAACAAGCCAGGAATCCATACGAAACCGGTCAAGTGCGTTAAATTGTTGTGCGGAATTATCGCGGATGCGCTAATAGACTCAGGCAGTGATGTAAATTTAATAAGAACGGACTTGTATGAGGAGATGTGGTCTCCTGCTTGTATCAGTGAACGTGAAATAACCCTTACCGGCTTAGGACTATCAAAAATTATACCAATTGGACAATTTAAGACAAGTGTTGAAATCGATGGATACACGTACCGTGATGTAATATTTTACATTATTCCTAGAGACACTATTCCTTTTAAAGTGTTAATTGGTCACGAATTCTTGCAAAATGTCATTACGGTTATGAAAGGTGGATCGGTGTGGATGAAACCTAACGATTGGTTGCGTGATGTGGATTGTTGTGCATGTTCTGTTGATGTTGTAGGTCATGTGATGGATCAGAATGTGAAGGAAGAAGTTGTTAAGTTGGTAGATGCATACCAGCCACGTCAAACTAAGGAAGCTTCCATCAAGTTGAAGATCACACTGAAGGATGACATACCTGTGGCGCAACGTCCCCGACGTGTTGCACCCAAGGAACAGGCAGATGTAGATAAGCAGATTAAGGAATGGTTGGACCAAGGAATAATTAGGGTAAGTTTTTCTGAATATGCAAGTCCACTCGTCTTAGTGAGGAAAAAAGATGGTAATTTAAGAATATGTGTTGATTATAGGTTGATTAACAAGAAGATCGTAAAAGATGAATACCCGTTGCCGATCATCGATGAACACATTGACAAGCTGGCAGCTTCAAGGGTGTTTAGTGCCCTTGTTTCGAAAAATGGATTTTTTTTATTTGCGAGTCAGTGAGGACTCAATTAAGTACACTTCCTTTGTCAATGACAGGTCAATATGAATTTTTGAGGGCACCTTTTAGTTTGTCTATCTGTCCAAAGGTTTTCACGCGTTTTACTCAATTATATTCAGAGACCTGGTTACGAGGGGTGTTGTCATAATATTTATAGACGATCTATTAATTCCAGCTGTAACGGAGGCTCAAGCTGTCGAGAGGTTGCGAGAAGTATTACAAGTTGCTATGGAGTATGGATTACAAATAAATTGGACGAAGTCTCAGCTTCTGGTGAGGAAAGTGGAGTATATCGGTCATGTAATTGAAGGTGGAGCAGTTTCGCCATCGCCAAGGAAGACCGATGCGGTTTTAAAATTCCCTGAGCCTAGAAATGAGAAGCAGCTGCTCAGTTTCCTGGGACATTGTTCTTATTTTAGAAAATACATTCAAAATTATGCAAACATTGCTAAACCTCTCACAGATATGTTGAGAAAAGATAAGAAATTTGAATTTCATGATGAACATCGATTAGCATTTAACTTACTGAAAGAGAAGCTGGCAAGTAAACCCGTATTAAAGATTTATGATGCAAAAGCGCATACCGAGCTGCATACTGATGCATCTTGTGCGGCATATGCAGCCATATTACTGCAGAAAGATGACAAAGGTGATCTTCATCCTGTGTACTACATGAGCAAGAGAACGACTGATGCTGAAAGTAGATATACAAGCTACGAACTGGAAGCACTGGCTATCATTGAAGGAATAAAAAAGTTCAGGCACTATCTTTATGGAAAACATTTTAAAATAGTCACAGACTGCAAGGCGTTCCAGATGACCCTGAATAAAAAGGATTTGGTTATGTCTCCCAGAGTAGCAAGGTGGATTTTATTTCTGCAAGATTATGATTTTACTATTGAGCATCGTGAGGGTTTGAAGATGAAACATACAGATGCTCTTAGTCGTAACCCATATATTGCAGCTGTATTCTCAGACTTGCATAGCTCTTTGAGACGCGCGCAAGAGACTGACAGTGGTCTAAAAGCAATAATAGATATCCTGAAAGAAGAAAAACCATACGATTTCTACTTACACAATGGATTGTTATGTAAAGGATAAGAACGATGCTTAGTTATACCACAGAAGATGGAAATAGAAATAATTAAACGAGGACATGATAATGGTCATTTATCAAAGAAAAAAAACATTGAATTAATCAGTAAGGACTATTTTATAACTAAATTAGACAAGAAGGTTGAAGAATATATTTCAACATGCATTCCATGCATACTTGCTTCGCGCAAAGAGGGTAAACAAGAAGGATTTTTGAACCCCATAAAGAAGGGTGATATGCCACTTCACACGCTGCATATTAATCACATAGGACCACTTACTGAAACTCGCAAGCAGTATAACTATATCCTTACAATTGTTGATGCATTTACTAAGTTTGTGTGGCTGTTTTCTACAAAGAGTACATCTACTCAAGAAGTGTTGAACAAGCTGGAGATACATCAACAGGTGTTTGGTAACCTTGCGAGAATCATTTCTGACAGGGGTACTGCCTTCACAAGTAATGACTTTGCTGAATATTGTAAACAAGAGGGGATCGAGCATGTAAAAATAACCACAGGAGTTCCAAGAGGCAACGGCCAAGTTAAACGGGTCCATCGGACAATAATTTCAGTTCTAACTAAGCTTTCACTGGAGCAACCTGCATTATGGTACAAGCTGGTGTGTAGAGTTCAAAGGGCACTCAATAGTACCTACCATAGAAGTATAAATAATACCCCATTCCAGTTACTCCTTGGAACAAAGATGAGGAGGAAGGAGGATGTTGAAATATTAAATTTACTAATGCAAGAAGAAAGAGACAGCTTCATGGAAGACAGAGAAGAACTCAGAAAGGAAGCAAAGAAACAAATATTAAAAATTCAAGAAGAAAATAAAAGAAGTTATAATAAGAAGAGGAAGGAATGTAGAAAATATAAAGAAGGCGAACTTGTTGCTGTGAAGAGAACTCAGTTTGGGCCAGGCCTCAAACTCAAGCCAAAATTCTTGGGACCCTACAAGGTGGTCAAGGTTAAGAGGCACGACAGGTACAATGTAGAGAAGGCTGACTGCCAAGCAGAAGGTCCTCATAGAACTGCAACATCAGCAGACCATATGAAACCATGGCCTGACTATATGAGCGACACAGAGTAAATGGTAAACATCTAAAAATTATTATGATTTGATGGATGAAAGGATGAGTGTGGGTGGATAACCGTAATGTACTTACTTATTTTTATTGGTGTTTAACATTCATTTATTCTGATTTGTGTAAACAACATTGTAAGAATGTGTCACTACTGCCTTATGTTTAAGAGATTTCAACATATTTGCATTTTCAGAGTATTTTCATAAAATTTAAACTGTTTGTAATATTTAAGTTTTATTTTTATATGTCAAGTCTGAGCTTTCAGTGTTCGATACGTATGTATCTCAGGCCTTTGTTATAACTAGATTTAAACGTCTGTTTAACATTTAAGTTGTATTCTCATGTGAGTAGTCTGAGGACAGACTAAGAGCAGGACGGCCGAATGTGGGAATGGGATGTATCCGGATGTATGAGAGATTTGAATGAATAAGTTTGCTGTGTGTATCTGAACGCCGAGAGTGAGAGGACGGATGTTAGAGCGAGAAAGGGGACGAATGGCAGATTTTGATCTATGATGAGACGAGTGTACACGGTGTCCGCCAAAATTAAAGATTTTAATTGTGTTTAGTGAATATTTCCGAAATAAACGCTACTAAGGTGATTTGTGCTGTTTCGCTGATCCCCCCACACCACATACATATGCTCCACCATTTCCATTTTAATAAGTACTACTAATAAAAAAACGTTATTTAAATATAAAAATTATTATTATTATTTATTTAATATAATTTAATAGAAAAAATGAAAATATGCACATGAGTTATAACTCATTTTTTCTTAAACGAAGGAAAAACGTAATAAATTTTTTATTACATTCTCAGTACTTTGACAATGAAATTATTCTCTTTTTCTTACGTTCGTCGCATTAACGTCGCCTGAAGATGTTATCCCCTAGACAGATCAAATATTCGTTTCGCTTTCCGAGTTGCGAAAGCGGAAAATTGAGATAAGCTGTAAAAATAGACCGAGATGCACATCTACATTTTTGACGAACGGTATTTTATTAACATTTTACGCTTCAATGAATTAATTGTAATTATCAACATTAATAAACCATACCATTTTTTAACTACAATATAACCAAGTTTACTAATAAAATCTTTTTTTTTCTCTATTCCTGTCATTATTAAGGAAAAGATATAATGTTGGCAAACTTCTTTCTCGCTTGTTTTTTGATGGCGTTTATATAGGCCACCACGGTACGTATATTAGGTATTTATTGTTTACCTACCCACCGACTTTTTGTACACGTCCACTAAATGTAAATTTGTAAGTTCTCATTATAAGTATTCAATCATATGAAAAATCTGTTCTAAACAGACATTTCAAATCCTTACTTAAAGGTAAGTTCAAAGACAAATAGATATCTATTAAAAATGTGGAAAAAAAAAATTAAAAACATCTACGTAGAATATTATTAACCAGAAAATTCTGTAGCACTCGTAAAATTCTTCACGCTTCGAGCGAGTATGAAACATAACTCAATAGTTGGGCGAAGGGATTCGGGCGCAACCGAGTGGAAAATGGTCGACATGGAGGGGCATTTTCAAACTGACCGGACACCCGGATGGCCGGACACGGTCCGCTCTATGAAATATGTTAGGTGCGCGATCACATGACGTTTTATTTGTGTGCTAGATTTTCTGGATGTTTTGAGTCATGGGAATTTTTATTTATACAAAGGATTTTTCCTTTTTAATCATCACGAAAATATTTCAAAACTCTTACACTATTCAGAGATTTTTCTATTTGCTTATATTATAAGTTTTAATCCTGATATCCTAAAATATGGGCTCAAGTGGACACGCTAATAAGATATATATATAAATTAAATTAAAGACGTTTATCCAAAACAATAGCATGTGTTTTATAAATTAACCGATAAATATTCATATTTTTCTACATTTTTACGTTCGTATAAATAAATATTTCCATCTACAAAGAGAAGCATTTAATCGAAAAATCACAGACAAAAAAACCTTTTGTATTCTGATATTGACCACAGACAAAAATCCCTAGGCTTACAATGTTCATATATTCGTGTGTCAGTAAGTAATATAACGATATTTAATCTGGAAATGAGTTTAATAAATAAATAAGTATATAGAGACAAATAACACTGATTCGGTCGACTGTTGTGAGCTTGATTGAGGATACTAACTCAACGGTACTATATTTTATAATAAATAAATAAATAAACATCCAAGCCCCAATTTGAAAAAGGCCGTTTTCCTACTTGCCCTGACCGAGGATCGAACCCAGGACCTCTGGGTGGTGGACTAGTTTGGTGACCACTACGCCACGGAGGTCGTCATTTTAATAATTCACTATCTACCTATTCGTTTCCATGCTGGTCTTGAAGCAGAAAAAACGTAGTACTCGTATGATGATCGAGTACTTACCAGCTGCCTCTCCTCTTACTCAGATATTGTAAATCAGTCACAATAGATGATGGCATTGATGGTCGTAATAGATTCTCCTCAAAAAGTGGATTTTGGTCTGACACAGTTTTGCCTTTCTTTTCCACCAGAAATCAATTACCATCTTGCAAGTTTTGAATTGCTTACACAGTTGTTCCTTTTAATCGCCAAATCAACTAGCCCGCAAAGAACAACAAAAAGTGCTATAGGACTATTGGTTATAATAGCATGCAGACGGTATTATTAAAAATCGACGCCGTAAAATATCTCGCATCGGGGAATTCCCGTGCGCTCTACCGGAAAATAGCTGACATAAAGGTCCGGCATCCTGGCTCTACGTGCGGCGATACAATATAAACGGAGAAACCCTAACGGCCTGCTGGACTGAGGACTACCCGGTACTTATATCAACATAATGTGGAATTGTGAAAAATTATTCAAAATTACTTAATATTTTTATGTAAAAAAAATCTTACCATATATGCAAGCTCTTTAACATTGGGTATTTTCTTTGATCTATTGAACACATACTTATTAATACTATTAGCGCATATTTAAAAAAAACTACATAATTTGGGAAACTGTATTAACTTCGTACTTTATAATTTTGAATCTATTATGTTTCAAACTCATTAAGTAGTCATTCAAATTCAAGTCTTACAAAATGAACGCCATATTTCAATGTGAAAGCCAAATCAAAAAAACTAAAAGTGAAACTCAGACGCATAAATAAATGCGCAACAAGATGGCGCCAGCGTCAATGGTGGCCGGTGTTGCCAGCAATTAATCTCCATTTCCCGCACGCGCCAAATCGTGCCGCCATTACGAGCTGTTTTATTTCATTAAATGGACCCGCCGAATTAATGTGCTGCACAGTTTACAAAGCTTCTGAAAGAATCGGAGAAGAGGGGCATTGAAAGATTTCTATGCCCCTTTTGTGGGCTCGGGAAAAACGTCGGTGTCTTTGTTTGAGCCAGGAAAATAGCTAAGAAAATATCAGTTAATGACTAATCTCAAATGAATGATTTTGAAAGAATTGAAAATGTTCGTCTTTTTAATTTAACAAGATACTCGTATTATTTCTGTTGTGGTTTTTTAGGAGAAGTAATAACATGGTTTTCGATATTGTTTTAGGTGCGGACTTTGTTCGTGAGCGGACTACCGATGGATGCAAAACCTCGCGAACTTTATCTACTGTTTCGAGCATATGAGGTAAGCCTTTTGTTCGTTTTATACAAAAATATTACTAAAACTTACATAAAAAAACTTTTTACATACAATCGCCATGTAAAATGTATCGTAATGATCTAATGATTTAACCTGTTTTACTAGGAGACCCTTTTCAACTATAAAGAAGGACAAGTCGACAACATATACTTAGAATATAAACCACTCTATAGATGACTTGCATGACTCAGGGTTTCAATGAAATAAATCTACATAACTTCCTTTAAAAGCATTGTGAATTCCAATACCATTGGGAATACAACGCAGCACAAGAGAAATAGATACTAGTAAATTCCAAAGCTTGAGCCGTCCAAATATTTACCCAGGAGAAAATAAAACATAAAGCACCATCGCTTCCGACACGCGACGAGAAGATCCCGAGTCGGATTACCCCGTCGTAAATATCAAATGTCATGCTCCGATTCGTAATATTCGGATTGAATCGATTCTGTCTGCCGATAAGGGGAATTACACTCGATTCTCGGCTGGCACGGATGGCACCGCAGACATAAAGGTGGCTGAAGTTAAAGCGAGGGTTAGTTTTAGTGTATCGCGTGTTTTCTAACGTACCAAGCCCCGAGTTGCACCATTTTTTCGGTAGTTAAGCCGATCGTTCTGAATAGAATTCCGCTATGACATGATGATACCGAAAATTCGGGTAATTTGGTAATGCTGTCCCCATTAGAATGCAGGAGTCTTATATTTAAAAGTTTGTTGGGTAAACTGCCTCCAACAACGAATTGTTTTCGGAACAAAGTCGTAATCACTGTAATTTGTTTGTGCAGGGGTACGAGGGCTCCCTTCTAAAGGTTACCAGTAAGAATGGAAAAACAGCATCGGTGAGTTAAAATATTTATTTTTACTTAAAAATGATTGAGAGAAAATTGCTTTTTTGTCTCCTTACGTTTAATAAATATAATTGTTGATGTTGTAAATATTTACAGCCTGTCGGGTTTGTCACATTCCACACCCGCGCGGGAGCGGAGGCGGCTAAACAAGACCTTCAGGTTAGTATTATCACATAATAAACGTAACTAATAGTCTAATTTATATACATTAGTATTTTATAAACTATTTGTTGAGTTTGTCCCAAGAAATTGAATATGATATATATAATTTAAGTTGGAACAATCTCAACTAATAATGTATTGATAGGCGTAGATGAGCAGAGATATTAAAATAATATACTAGACCGATACATACTTCAACGCAAAAACACGTAAAGGTATAATTAAATCACGTACACGATATATCGCCTAATTAATACGAATGGCTTTACACAATATGGTATCACAAACCGATACAAAAGTATCTCTTTATAGACCGAGGTACCTATACATATAAACATACAACGCTATGTAAATACTAAAACATGTAAGACGCACGGTGTTACTAAACCTCTTCTCATCACATGCCTTACACTGCCAACGAGCACTATAGTTAATATTCTCATTGTAGACTTCGAATAACATTTTCCTGACTC
Organism: Acrobasis suavella; assembly: GCA_943193695.1. Taxonomy (NCBI): domain Eukaryota; kingdom Metazoa; phylum Arthropoda; class Insecta; order Lepidoptera; family Pyralidae; genus Acrobasis; species Acrobasis suavella. Next base: position 10,643,857 of record OW971938.1, read on the forward strand.
GAGTAACCGCATCGTAAGTTATGCTAAACCTATGCACATATCGAATAAACCACAGGGGTCATCAAGTGAAGCTAGAGTCGTTTGATATCTGATCGGTTACTACAACGGTGTAAATACGCAAATGCATGTCACTGTTTGACAGGTTTTGATGTCACATCCCGAGCACTGTGTTCCGACACCTTAGCAGGCGCGGGCGCGGTCCTACAAAATTATACCATATAACAAACCGTCAGGCATAGATTGCAAATAAGTACATCGCGTCCCCTACAAAAATGTTAAGATTTGAAACGGTTACTCTATGTCCAAACACCTCTTGATATAAATTCCGGAGGATATTGCAAATGGATGTACGAGTATCTATCAATCAAGTGATCCAAATGCAGTATCCTCATCCCGTTGCCCTCCCAACACGCGAGTCACTGCCCCAGTGGCTAACACGTAATGCTGGGAGCACACGATACCCCTTCCATCGTCATTATATCGGAGCGCCGCACCGCTCGCGGCTGTTCACAGCAGGGCGTCCGATTCGACCCCGACATGCCGCAAACGATTCGGCTGGAGTTCGCTAAAAGCAACACGAAGGTCAGCAAGCCGAAGCCGGCAGTTGCCACAGCCGCGCCAGCTGCACACCCCGCATTGATGCACCCTCTCACTGGACGTAAGTACCGCCGAACGCACACACCGCCCGGCGCGAGCTCGACGCCCCGCACTCCTCTACCAGACCTCATCAACACTAATCACTCAACCTGTTTGAAATATACTAGTGTATTACACAAATGATTTGACAGTTTATCTCTAGAGTCTTCTGGGGTACATAATGTGATTGCTCCGCGTTTTTCCTTCTAAGTACTAAAACTAAAATGCTAAGCAATTTCTTCAATCACGCCGTAAGAAATGAAAAACCGCTTGCGCTCGCTTAGTTTGACTCGATCTATCAAATCACTCGTGTGATATCGCCCTTTGTTCAAGTATCCCTAACATGAGACTATTGTTTTAATCGATCTTCAAAGAGAGGGGTACGGGGTCGAGCAAGCGCAGAGGGCAAGTATCTGTGATCGCTTACACGTACCACCGCAGGCCTAGCTCCGCGAAGCTATTGTCGATTGATCTGTCGGGTTCTATAACACTTTTGACAACTTTTTACATGTTTTTATGATTCGCTTTTAAATCGATCCAATATTTTCAATGACGACTCTTCATTTTCATTTATTATGATCGTGAAAACATGTCTAAAGCCTCTGTAAATAATGATTTTCTTTTAGTATTCTAATTCCACGAAATAGTTTGAACAGCTAAATGCGTAACGCTAAGCCGCTTGGTAGTTGGTACTTAGGGTTGTCGGTAATGTTTGGTCGTGTGCGCAGACTTGACGAGTCCGTTCTTCCCGGGCGGCGGTGCGGAGCTGTGGCACCACCCGCTGGCGTACGGCGGCGAGCTGCCGACGCTGTCGCACGGGCTGGTGCACCCCGCCATCCACCCGCAGATGGCTCCCGTCCGATCTTACCTCTGACTAGCTGCCGCCGATAGGCCACACCACGTAAGTTGATCAAAATTTCTTACAATTGATTTTAAAAAATACATTGGAATTTTTGCCACTCGGTAATTTTTTGAAGACTATGTCAAGCAGTTGACTTCCTGCGGCTAAAGTAATGATGAAAATTAAATCTTTCTTATGTATATTATAACGATTTTTATCCTAATCGGTATATTCAAAAAGTGTGTTCAAATAGACCACGAAAGACTGTGCATTTTACGATGTGTCTTACCTTTGAATTGATATTAGACCCGATACTAGATACTTATGTTCCAATTATGTTCCCACTAGGTACCTAGACTTGAGTCAGATATTTTTGCCAATCCCGACTATCTTCTCAACCGGTATAAATACTACCCTTGTAGAATTAGCTTGTTGCATAATACACATTGCTAGGATTCTACCTCAACATAATATGGACTTGGACCTATAGGAATACTTGCAGACCCCCTTGACGCTGGGTGCCTGCGTGCTGCCCGCGCCCGCGCTGGGCTCGCCCGGTGCCGCCGTGCCGGGTCACGGGCCGGCGCCGGCCGCCCATCCGGCACATCCGGCGCCTCCCTGCTCCACGCTGTTCGTAGCCAACCTTGGCCAATTTGTATCCGAACACGAACTGAAGGAGATTTTCAGCAGGTATGTCGAATTTTTATATGTACTTGTTAGTTATCTTGAGATTAAGAGAACTGAACTGAGACTGGAAATAAAAGTTCTGCTCTTTCTTACTGTCCTATCAATCCTCGAAATAGTAAGAAAAGTGAAATATAATCCTACTTTTTGTTCTGTTTTTGAATTTAGTATCTCAATCGACAAGTACTGATTGAGCTAGCTTTAATTTTCAGTCAAATAATTTGAGTTAAAAACTGACGCTCAATTTACATATATAAGCAATACGAGTACTTACCAACTCATTCAGATATCGATGTTTCCTAAATTAAAATCAATTATTAAGAAATTGAGCGTGAATGTTATGTGCATGATTACGCACTACATAATAAGCAACGGACGTGATGTATTTACGTGTAGGCGTAATGACTATTTATAAACGAGTAATATTAATAATCTGTTCTCCACAGTGCATGTCGCACCGAATCACTGACCACATGAACGTTGTTGGGTTAATTTATTTTCCAATTATTCACGACTCGCACAAACTATTTAGAAAGGCTATTTGCCGTCTAAAATGTTTGTGAGAACGAAAGCCTGCACTTGTACCGCCCAGCATGACAACTGTACGCCATTTCATTTTACCGAATAAAAAATCTAGCACTGGAACGTTCCAAAACCTTCACTACGATTGCGAAAAACAAAAACGATATTGAACCAGTGCTAAGCGTTTCGGTAACAAGAAATGTTCACACTTATCACAATTAGTCGTATCGTATGATATCAGCACTCTAACAATACAAACAGATCGTGAATGTACACTATCAAACTTTAACTATAAATGTTGCACTCATTGTTTTTTGTTCATATGCATACGCATCAAAGTTATACATATTTTACATACAAACATTTTGAGATAATTCAGATTTTCAAATCTTTAAACTCTAATGAGATAAAATCTAATCCTGCTCCGGTGGCACAACACGTTTATCCAACGCAATCTTTAATTGCCATTTTCTTCACGCAGTGAAACATTGTAAGATGCCTTTAGTCTGTACCCGACTGTAGTGCGATACAAAAACTGTCCACAACGTCTTATGACGACTATTCACACCGGGGCAGAAACATATAACTTTACGTCTTTCCTGGGCCAGGGAATGGCTTTTTTCGCACGCTTAGCGGAAGTAAATTGTCACTTGCGACCTAGAAAGACGTAACGTACATTTAGAGGGTTAGATAGTCAGCCAAACACACGAAGTCAAAGAGCTGGGGGTACGAGCGTGGGCACAAATGTTATGATGATACATATGTAGCTGCCCGGGGTTCTCGCGGCTCCGACTGCTGACGGGCGGCAACGCTGGCAGCTCTGGCCCGGTGGCCTTCGTGGACTTCGCTAGTCCCAGCGACGCGGCCACCGCCATGGCCCGGCTGCAGGGCGCCCTGCTCCTCAGCTCCGAGGGGGCCATCCACCTGGAATACGCAAGGCATAAGATGGCTCACAACGGCTGGATTCTCGCACATGAAGTATGCACGCGCACATTTTATAACACACAGAATATTAAAATAGCTTTGGACCCTTCTTTTGAAAGTTTGATCGAAGATTGGGATTGGCAGTTGCAAGATATATTTAATGTTCAAACTCAGCCTAAGACTATTAATGTCAATAAGACATAAACCATTATTACAATTAGACAAGGGTTTTCTCTCCGTTCTCCAAACTCCACTTAGCATCATCAGCATATTTAGAGAATGATTTGATTTATTCGTGATATTTTAAACTATTTTGCGTCTGTCAGCCTTAGTAAGTTACTTGGGTTCCAAAGTTACCACCTAGTATGTTAAAAGCAAAGTAACTAATGTCTCACCGATGCACCTCGCACTAATAGTTCTTAATGCCTGCATAAATTTAATTTAAAAATTAAGTACAAATAACATTCTTTTAATTCAGTTATATGTTTGTAACGTGTTTGTTTTTTGTACCAGGGAGCCAAAGGCGGAGAAGAGGCCGAACAGCATTAGCTCGTTCGTGACTCTCGGCACTTGACAACCAGCTAACTGAGGGACACGCAATCTTGATCCTCTAAGTCGCATCGGAACCACGGCGGGAGATGGAGCTTACTTCGCTAACACCTACAACGTATGTCAGCATTACGGCTAACTCGGATCAAGATTAGGTCAACAGGACCGCATATAAAATACGTAGTATACAAGCTCTGTCTCCTCTTATGTTATGTTTTCCGTCTCAACAGCGTCAGAGGTGTGGTGTATCTTTCTTTTATACCAAATTTTGCAAGTTTATTGTATTATAATTAACATTCCAGGTTTATTGTTTACCGTTCATTATTAAATTAATATAATTTGAAATTATTATTCTCCAGTAAATGTAATCTATGTTTGTTTAATATTATTCTTTTTATTATGTAATATAAGATTTATTTACACTAACTTATTGTACGAAAAGTTTGTATATTTGTTTCTACAAGACCGATGTATACAACTGAGAGGATTTGTTATGATATAGCGTATAACCAGAAATTAAACATTTTAGGATAAATCTCATTCGAATAAGCTAAAAACCAAAGGTGCCCTTCATAGAAACATTACGTTTTGTTAAATAATATTTCAAGTTGAATGATTTTAATAAAGTTGTATGTAATTATTACGATACTTTTGTTTTAGCCTCGATAATGTTAGCGTATTTAAATAAATTTCATGACTATTTCAAATTATATTTACCTAATACTTTCTTAGTAATTTTTATAATGTTCAATCACTCGTTAAAGCGCTGGCACTCTAGTGTTGGTCTTATGATCCTTTCTATCTGTAAATGGAATTTTTGCAATAATTATCAAAAATATAATGACTTTGACGTGAAGGACGGGGTCGCCCCTTGGTGCGCTTGCTGTTGAGTGCAATGCATCACTGAACTATCACACTCGCATCGTATCCCTCTCCTCGCCTCCTCTACCACCCGTTTTGTTTGTTCCTATATCTACGACCCATTTATTTAAAAGTTATACTCAAATTTCTTGTGCCTTTTAAAAATTACCATGGAGTGGAAGCGTTCCTGATTTCATTTTGAATTTGGTGGAGTTACTCCGCTTAGTTTATCCAAATTTATTGTTCCCGTTGTCTTTGCGATTAGTATGCGATGCGACGCAATCGAGATGAGTTCAGTCTTATTGCGAGAATTTAGCCTTGGCCTTATGAGAGTTAAATAATTAAATGTAATCATTATATTAATTACTAGTGTTTAATTACTTGGCGTCGTGCGCGCCTACGCTGAATAGTGAAACAATTATTCTACTATCTGCATGCTTTGACGAGCTTTTTGGTAATAATCTAATTTAAACCTTAGTAGTTACTTTTATTGTGTAATCGTTAGGTCAATAATACTAGATAAGGGTATTTATTGTAGAAAATCAGCATAGTTACATTACTATTTAATGAAAGTTATTCATACATAATAATGAAACAATGTAAATGAAGTTTAAATTACTAAAGTGTTTAGGGTTAATCAAATGGAAGATTAATATATTTTTTATTTTTAGCTAGTTGACTATCGCATACAGATCGACTACTTAGTTACCTTCACCGATCACGGTGACGATTAAGTACACATCAATGCGAGATAGCAATAAACCAAAAATGAAATCTAAATGTTATTATAGGTATCTAGTGACGTATTCTGCTGATGTAAACATGTAAAAATTATACAAAAAAAAATAAAAAAAAAATATCCCTGCTTAGGCTATAAAGATAAGGTTTGGATATTCTTGGTTTAAAATCTTGACGCGACAGATCTATGAGGTATTCACAAGCTCACGCGCCGCGCCAATGGTTCCGCATGTGAATTCTTATGAAAATCTCTTAGTCAATATTTAATAGAAATTTCGTCAATTTTTGACTTAGCAAAATTTTATACGTTGTTTATATTGTAACTTTCACATGTACCGAGCGTCGGACGTATAGACCAAAGATAAAGAATATACATAATTTTAATACTAACCTCAGACCGTACCAAACTTGTATTTGTAGGCAGTCTAGTACTGGACATTTATTTCTTAAATGTTGGGGTTTTTATCTTCACTGTCAGTTTGCGACTTGTGACGCATGGTTTTAGATTCCCAGGGTTGAGGCTGATGCCTATTTTATGTACGGGTGACACCTAGCTAAGGCATCTAAGAGACTATTTTAATTGTTACCTACCATTGCTATTTTTAACCAACAATTTTGAATTACATTTAATTTTAGAGATTTATTAAGTTAGTAATCTCAACAGATCTTATTATATATTGTTCATTAACTAACTAATAAAACAGTGACAGCAAGTCATTGCTAAATTGTCGGATTCTCTTATATATTCGTAATTCATTGTCTGTTTTAATAATTAAGCTAAGTCAATGTTTACTTATTTAATTCGATATAATGCTAATTCGTATGTAAGTAATTGTGTAATGTAGTAGTGATCTCCCATACCTTCGACGTGCAGCGTCCCCGATCGTACTCTAAAATACAACGAAAAGTTAATTTTTCTTTTCTGTTGTCGATTTACAGGTCATTTGATGGCTTTAGGGCTGAATTAATCTAAGCTCTCTTTCTAAAAGGCGATTAAGTAATGTTTTATTATGTCACCTTACAACCATCAAATGATGTAAGCAGATTTTGATTTATTCGCGACATTGTGTCCGCCATCTTCAACGGCATGATGTTTATTGTCAAGCTGGCGGTCGAGATGCGTGGTTTCGTAGGGGACGCTGACGCCGCCATGATTCCGTCCAACAACCGTAGATAGCGAGTAAGAGACGTCCAGTGGCTGCGGACACGGCTACGTCACCTTTTGCGGGACTACTCGATACATATCATCGTGTAATATTAATGTGTAATTAGGAGTAAAGAGCGGTTTCATAGAGACGTTTATTCTGTAATCTCGTCTACTACTTGTAATGCAATCGGCTATATGTCACGCTATAATAGTTTTGGGTTAAAATAACTCGCTTGCAATTATGTCTCTTGTCTTGAATCAATTTTCGCGTACGTCCTCATTTCGGATATGAAAACAACCGACATGAAATGCCCTCGAGCGATATTTTGTTAACGTTTACTGTGAAATCGAGTAGATAGATGGTGTTTGGATCGTTGTCTAGGCAAGACGCGTGACATTGGCCCGCATGTGATAGGGTAGAGTAGGGGTGTAGCATCGCCTTGCAAGTTAGGTTAAGTAAAGCGGTATCACACAAACGCCGTGCATCGGAAACATATCAATTCTGTGCCCCTTAATAAATTTAGTTAAATACTATTCTAAGAGATACATATGGATAGAATAAAGAGACAAAATAATCGTTTGGAGTATCAAATACATACTAAGTGTTGTTTTCGTACGTTGATGAAATAATGTCGATTAGATTGTGTTTTGAAATGTGCATTATTCGCATAGTACCCGAGTAGTGTCGCGCAAGTTCCATTTATTTAATATCGCCGTAGATTTTTAAATGTTATTTTTATTGTTATTCTCTAGTAAATAATCGATATATGGCTTAATTACCAAATTAATTTAAACAGTTCAGTTAGATTCAGTATTAATGTCGTTGTTTTATTTTCTGTAAGAAGATTCTTAGCGATTGCTGACGACTTATTTGTATATCGAGCAAAGTAAACCATACAAACTATATAGTTAGTAATTAATTGTTAGATTTGTGTGACTTGAATTATTTAATGCTTTTAGAGCAGAGGTAAAGTGTTATTGTGGTTTAAGGAAAACATAATGACATTGTAAAAATAGTGATAAATTTAGCTTAATTATCATTATTACAACTTTTATAGATGTTCATTAATTTTCTTTTCTTACTTCATGGAGTAATGTGGCATTGGAGACGTCATTGTTAATTCAAATAAATTGAGCTCATCCTCAATGGAAGTTTTTATTCTACGATAACCCTGTCTCGGATTAACGACTTTACAAGTCTCCAAGCAAAAGTTTTCAAGTGAACAGACTTTATATCTCTTATTTTAATGCCAGCGTTCAGATTCTGAAATACGGAAGTTAACTCTGGTGTTGCTAAAGATTAATGGTTATCTATAATTTATCAGACTCGATGTTTCTCAATACACGTCAGTGTGTTTATACTTTCTGTCAATAATCTTGTAATATTCAAATTTAGTACTAAAATTTGTAGGTGTCTAGTTTAGGGTAACATAACAGATTAGATATAAATGATGGTTGAGCTTTTAAACTTTGCTTTGTAGATTTATCTGCTTCTAGGCCCAGGCCACAACGCGAACGCGCGGGCGGGCGCGATTAGCGTTTTTTGACGCATTGCTTGACATATCTAAGTATTCTAGACATTTTTTGATTGATGCAAGCAATCAGTGAAAGCAAAAAACGCTAGTCGCAACCGCTTGGCGCGCGTTTAGTTGTAGCCGAAGTTAAAGTCGCCTTGTAAAACAAATTCTAACATAAGAATATTGTTGTGTGTCCCCAAAATTTGTTTTACAAGGACGACGAAATAAATCATTCAGTGAAGTTGCTATGAGGTCTCCTAATTTCAATGATAACTAATAGCAGTGTTGTATTTATGTTATTATTAGTTTTAAAGCATTATAGGGTCCAAAGATTGGGAATAAACATATGTGACAAATTAAATTCGTTTATTTATTTCGATCTAAACTTATCTAAACTTTTAACAACATAATAACACTAGATAACATTACCAACATTCGCCAAAAAGAGATAAAATATTTAAATATCTTGTTACCGATGTTTATACATTAAAGACATAGGCACCTTTACACACACACGAAATTACTTTTAAAAATAATTGTGTAGAAGCAACATCAATAAAAACTGCTAATAAAGCTAGTGCAAAAAATATATGTAAAAACTAAAATCCGTTCTAGGTTATCAAATCTTTTATTTAATAAAACTCAAACTTAACTGCTATGTTCATGTAATATCTTTACTTAAATGAGTTCCGGATACTACCAATTTAACGGGGACAGTTTTTAAAGTACACATAAAGGTAAATTATATTTAAAAAATCTAAATACCTCAGTTAAACATGAGCAAAATAGTCTAGCCATATAAGGCGACACGATAACAGAGTTTGATGTGAACAGTGTAACAAAGTTACTTCCCATTCCTGTTAAATCATAAAATGTTAAGAATAAGACACTTTCTGAGTTCGAGCCTGACATGCTGGTATACAGGGGTGAGGTGAGGCAAGGATAAAGGTGACCAGAGATTGACTGAAGAAGGAGGACCAAGGATGTTCTTAGCAAGAAGAAATAAGTATACTTACCCAAATAAAATGTTAGGTCTGTAAGTATAAATATTTTCTAGTAAAACGCAGTTTATTTTTAACCGACTTCCAAAAAAGTTATCAATTCGACCCGTATGTTTTTTTTTTTGTATGCATGTTACGCGATATCTTCGTCAACCGTGGACCGATTATGATGATTTTTCTTTAATTGAAAGCCTACCATGTTGGTCCCATATTAATTTGTTGAAAATAAAGTCGGTTGTTCTTTTTTTTTTTGTTAAATATTATATTATTGACTTTTGATACAAATATGCGCTTAGCTGTACGGATTTAATAAACAAAGACGAATGAATTCCTTTTTTTCGCAATCTGGTTATAATTTTTAAGGACACATGCCCTTAACTTACTCCTCAAAATTTTCAGCAAATTTTTAGGAGTTAGTGGATACATGTGGTATTAATTATTGGTGAAGTTAACGTCCGCCATTCCAAAGGTTCTGGAATCGATTCCCATAGTCGTAGATAGTTTACACTAGGTGCATTTATAGGACATGATTTAAAATAAAATAAAAGACTAAAGTACCTATGTAGTACTAGGACCTAGACTACCTATGCGTGTTAGCAAAACTGTCGTTTGGGCATATTTGGATATAATTCGTAACTTCACGCAGTGGATCATTCACCCTGCTCAAGGGTACCAATTACTGTTATTGTAACGCTAATACGGATGCTATGAAATTCATAAAATTAACATCAGTTAACGTTCCAACTATAGTTTGGATCTAATGTGATATTAATGATATTCGCACTAATTTGCTCGGGGCTGCGGAACGGGGTCATGCAAGTTTTGGCTAAATAATTACTGGCTCCCAGACGGTGCTGCGCATACTAAGACTTCAGCTTAGTGATAATTAGTTTGTATAGTTGCGAGACCAGTTAGTGATTCCATTTAGGAAGGAAATGACTGCTTTTGAGGTGAAGAAGGGAGTTTCACTTCTTATTAAACTTAAGAGTTGATCTAACATGCAGGAGGCATTCATTTTTTCTAATAATCATAAGAATGAAAATTTTCTTCTAGATATACATGGACTGTAAGTTTTATTCACTAATAAATTCATATGTTTTATAAATGCTATTCCGCCCACTTGGCCTCGGGTCTGTCTGCCTGATAAACCCTAGAACTGGCCACGCGGATTCCCAAAATTTTTAATCAATTCTTTGGAAAGCTTTACAATATTACATATATAATATACAAGTACAAAGCCGGGTCGCGCCGTTAGTTCTTTATCTTATTACTCAAACACAATATAAATTTACCATAAACTGAAGAAAAAGTAGTAAGATAAGAAGTCATGAGTCAATTCATTCTCAGAATTATAAATGTAATAGAAAAAAGTAGGTACCATCTTTTACCTAATATCGTACACAAATAAGCACTTTTAGCGTAATCTGGCGTTATAATCATTAGACACCGCCAAGCCATTAAAATATAAGGCTACATTAATTTTAGAAATTTCACACCCGAGAAATTCGTATATTACGCTTAGAAATATCAACCCTCAGTATCAAATTAACTTGAAGAATATTTTACGCCCCTCGTTACACTAATACTAAAGATATTTAACTGCTAGTACTAATAATAACAATAAACAAGCTGCGCCAGCTTGACCACAGGAAAGCTAGAGCATAAAGGAGTAAGGTTTCCAACGAGTTACTCTCTGCGTTTTCATATCGTTCGTCGAACACTTTGCGTCCCTCTCTTTCGTTAAATTCTGAGCTGTTAGTTTGGTGATGTTCGAACCGAGATATTGGACGTTTAAACCAAAACTCGATTGTTCAGTTGTAAATTGGTATTCTGATAAATTTTCTGTCTCACAAATCGACTTGATTCTAGTTAAATCAACTTGAAGACTCTTGATTTGATTGTCATAGATGACAGCATGTTGACAGTTTTCCGCGGGTTTTTTTTTAATAATTATTTTACGGCTCTGGATACTAGTCCTTTAGAGCCTATCTTTATTTTATCACTTCTTTATTCCTAACCCTAACCCTAACTATACAATCAAAGGTTGGTGTAGGTCCTTTGATTGCTTTAAGGGAGCTTCTGGCAACAAATCTATACGAGTCCACTGGTTTTCATAGCCGAATAAGTGGCGGACGGCGTCTAAAGACGCCCACCACAGTCCGCAAATAAATATCACTACGGCCGCACTATGAGTGTCCACTTTAACCATTTTTCATATTGTCCATGAGTATGAGCATTTATAACACTAAACTACACCGATTTTATATTGTAAAGTCCACTAGAATTAATTTGCAAAATAATTTAAAGCAAACTTCAACTGAACCCCTTGACTTCCCGCCAAAAACTCTTTTCCGCGGGTTGCTTACGATGAATTGTCAAATCTGAAAAACTAGATGCTTCGAGTTTTGACTCGATCGCTGTCAAAAGTAAGAATAAAATTTGTGAGCGAGTTGTCATTCACAGTGCTAGATTATAGGTACCATTAATATAAGATTATTTCAGTACCATTGAAACTAGTATGGTGACATAAATTGGCAACACCAGTGTTAAACCTATGTCCTTATATCACGACAACCTTGCGCTCTAAGCGCATTAATTTATACTTGATATATCTCTATATCCAATATTTTCATCTTTGCTGGATATTTTAAACCAGGATAGGATGGTATACACTAATCTTAAAAGTGACTCGTAAGTATTGTACAGTGTACACCACAAACACGACGACAACATTATTGTTTAATATTCATGTGGGTTGATATCAGCTCTGTTACTACATTGTTCGAACAGCAGCGTTAGGAATATTCACTCGTATATTGTATGTAATTGAATAATTAGGCATTCCCTGTGGCACACATATATGCAATGTTGCCCAACAAATTTTACTTTGAACTGAGAAACTCCGCTACCCTGAGCCCCACAATATGTGTCCCCAGTGAATAAACTTTTAAAGGACTTCTACTTCGCAATTGCCTAGGCTCCATTCTGTACTCTCGTAAAAACCGTTTACACTGTGTACTTTAATTAAGTTCTACTTAATGTATGACTGGCTTATTTACACGCTCGCGTTTGTTGACTATGAATACAGATTTGAAATTCTAAGAACAAACTCCAAGACTCGAGGGCTATGCGATTATTTAATGAATATAAGAATGTTTTTTTTAGTTTTTTCGGATATCAATGAAGTATGCTGACATCGGTTTAGGCCATTTATATATTATAAAACAGTTTTTGTTCCGCCCAAAGTATTTACGGACAATGAAAATGGTCCCCAAATACCATTGTTTTGACTATTCTACATCCTACTTTGTTTAATAATGTAATAGCAGTACAGTTAAATGACCAACATTTTTAAAATACATAACATTACAAGTATGGGTCCCATACTTAGTGTCGAATGACACTGAAGCGTCGCACGTTGTGGCGAAAATATTTCAGCGTGGTACACTAAGGCGAAATCTTACTGAAACGAATTTTACCGAGTCGAATGAGACTGTAGCAAAAAACATTATGGCGAAAAAAATGTTGTAATTTCATATTATAATGTGTTAATTTTACTACGATCGTTGTATCACTCGTTATTTGTATACCACGTAGCTCACTGTTCATTGTATTGGGCAGATAACACAGTCTTCAGAGATCTTCAATTTAAAAAAAACAACGTCTGACCTGTCTCTGTCACCTGTCAAACCGGCCGCATTCTTCATTCACTTTTGTTGTGCGGGCACGATAGCACATATATTAAAATTATTTTTTAGTTTTAGTTTTCTTCCATAGTTTTAGTGTTATATTTACATTATACTTGTGGTTTATACATATAGATTGTGAAATAATCATCAATTGGGTGAAAGAAGCACCAGCATGACGTGGATTTTTCATGCAGCAGTAATGATTGTAAGTTAATTCTTTTCATGTATTTTTCACTGCAGTATTGTAACTATTTATTCAAACTGGGTTTATATTGTGAATTATTCATGTGTATTCAAAATTTTTATCACTATTACGTAACGTAAGTAACTTATTAATTACAACCTCCAAAGTCGGTACCTGCAAAAAAAAGCAATAAAAATTGCTTACTTAGATACAATATATACGACCCAAGGCATTTTCCATCTTGCCATGGCTAGGGATCGAACACAGAACCTCGAGTGGCGGATTGGCATACCAACCAATAGGCCACGGAGATCGTAAAATGTTTTTTCAGTAGTAAACTACCTACAATTATGTTTTATTCTATTTTACGTGAATTTATTTTTCGTGCTAAAATAAATATCTTGTCGGAGTTTCTTTGATCTGGGAAGAAAAAGGCAAGCATACGTGATGCAGCAAGTACTACGATGTAAAGTATTTTGGTTTCAACGAACGATTACAAGATTTAAGGAAAATGGTCTCTGTTCGTCATCACACACGAGGAAATAACAATTGTTTTGAACGTTGTGCATAGAACTATAATGCGGTTATAGTCACGCACACTTCGTACTGCGATGCGGTCGTAGTCTTGTTCAAGCATTACAGTACAGAGAAAATGGAAATAACAATTGAGTTCTAAACGCAGTGCATAGAACTATGATGCGGTCATATGTCACGCACTTTTAGTATTACGATGCGGTCGTAATCTTGTTCAGACGTAACCTATCTACAGCACAAATGGAAATTAACTTCAATACTAAACTATAATGTATCACACCGTAAGGTACTTTATTATTATATACTATGACAATGAGGTACAACAATGTTTTAGCAGGTACGATGATGTACTATGATGCACTATGGCATGCTTTGATAAACTATGAGATCCTATGACGTAATATAATGCACTACGATGCACTTTAACTGTGCTTAAAACGTACTTGAAATGTACTTAAATTGTACTTAAAATGTACTAAAAATGTATTTAAATGTACTTTAATGTGATGTACTATGATATACTATGATGTATTATGATGTACTATGCTGTACTATAATGTACTATGATGTACTATAATGTACCATGATGTACCATGATGTACAATGTTGTACTATGATGTATTATGGTGTACTATGATGTACTATGACGTACTATGATGTACTATGATGCACTATGATGCATAATGGTTTACTATGGTGTACTATGATTTCTATAATGTACTGGGAAGCAGCACAATATACAAGGAAGCACTAAGATATACTGTACCATGCCATGCTGCTCGACGCTGCTGTAGGCTGCCCTATGCTGCCTTCGCCACCCTACGCTTCTCTACGCTACACAACGTTTTACTACGCTGTTGTGTTCTGTTCTGTGCTGTTCTACATAGTACTGTTCAGTACCATTTTGTACGATTCCGTACTATGCCGAGTTATACTGCACTATTCTGTACTATGCTGAGCTATACAAATTTATGCTGTACTGTATTGAACTATTGCAAATCATGCTGTACTACGCTGTACCATGTCGATTTATACGTTGTTACGCTGTAATATTTTATTCTTCTTCAAGTTATGATCTATCCTTAACAAACATGAAATGGCCATAACAAATTATTCTTGAATGAATGATGGAGACATAATGACGTATGTAGTGAAAAGCGATTCTATCGTTTATCGTTTAGCGATCGTTTATAAACTGTCGTAAAACCATGAATAATATTGATATAATATTGCATTGCTCTATATCAATGATACGGCTAAATAAAAGTTTCTATATGAATTTTCTCACTTCGCTCAGTAAACCATGTAGGTTTATACATAAACAAATATTTAATGACTATATTAAATACTAAATTATTTTATAAAATCGGGCATCGAATTATATAGCCCTTGAAAATTATTTACATTGTGAATACATCTTTGTCAAAATTTTGTGTTCCCAAATATGTCGACTACTTATTTTAACCTAGACAAGGAATAAATTATAAGACATTTATATATATATATATATATATATATAATATATATATGTTGTACGTATGTTGCGGTTATGAACTCGGTATTTTTCAACCAAAAATGTAACAAGTGATATCTAAACGTCGGGGTATCTTGAGCTATGGATCATGAGGAAATGGAGATTCTCAGAGGAGGAAATCCCTGTGGGAAATAGCATCAGGCTATTGATATATTCAGATTTAACCCAAGTTTTGAAATGAAAATTTCTTGAAACTTCATACTTGCTGTGTAATTTAAACGTGCATAGATAGTCCAGCTTCTTATCGAGATGCTTATTTGAAATATTCAACTTAAAGATAATAAATATTATCTTTAAGTTTAATTTTTTATTATCTATTTCGTGATGAAATCAGCAAAACCTCATTTAATTATACTTTATTTATATAATATGGTAAATAGTTGGATACAAATTACAGGTATATTGTTTAGCGCGTAATGACACTATCTAATCTCTACATAGAGATCTCATCTAAGATGTTGTTGAATAAAAAAAATGCAGTAAATTTATTTAGATAAATTTCAAAGTAAATGAACTTTTAATTTATCACCTGGTTTTATAGACACCAGCCTTATTAATACATTAAATATGAGAAAATTAAAATTCGGTACATTTTATTGCAGAGGTTATAAAACTGCCTGCAATCTAAACAGTTTCTACAATAACATACAAAATTTGAAGTTGATAATTGTGACTCTTTTTTAAGATGGTTAAAGACTATCTTGTTCAAACCTTTAGTCTTAAGCTATAACTATAAGTCACGCTTTGAGAAAACGCTTATACATTTTGATATACTAAGAAATAAAGATTGGCTATATTAACTATAGGCTGGTTATAACAATTTAAATAATTGACAACATACTATAGGTACTTGCAGAAATATCCTGGTCTTCTAAATATTTTACCAAATCTATTTATTTAATTTATTGCACTTAAATCTATAGGATTTATGTACAATGGATATCTCTTGACGCTAAGCGGTCTCTACAATAAAAAAAAAAAACCTTTCTAACGTTTCTAAAAAGACTATTGATTTATTTTCACTATGGATTAATTTTCGCTACACAGGAAATAATATAAGCGCATCCTCAGCGGTGAGGCTTTGGAGCCCTGGATCCGCTACCTAATCTAGTTGATTTGACAAGGTAACTGGTTTGGTTCTGCTTACACAGAGTGACGGCTGTCGGACCTCCGCAACGGAAAAGGTAGACCAGAACCAGTCACTAGGGAAATGTGGTAAGGACGTCAAATCGAACAAGACTTTTGTTACTCAGATTGTTTCGAATTCCTATCATCATCTTCTTAGCCTCTTCCCTATCGTAATTTCAGATACCATTACATTAAAATGTGTTTTCTAAATGCGTTTATTTAATCATGATTAAATGTGACAAAAGTGACCTCGACACAAATGTCACACAGCATCGAAGAAGAAAGTCATGCTCTATCTATAAAAATGATCTATGTTATCCATACCAAAAAATGTTGTCCAAAATGTGAGAATGTGATTTTCCCAATTTGTAAACAGATATTTTGCTTAAATAATTATCCTTCACGTTTTCGTTTAGAGAATTTCTCTATAAAATATAAGGAACTAAATCGTTATTCTGTGTATACTAATACTGTTATCTAACTAATATGAAACATTTTTAACAAATCAGTTTTGTATGAAATATTATTTTCATCTTATCTAAGCCGAATAAGATTATTTCTGAAAATAAGTTTTTTAACGTGTGAACTTTTCTCATTACACGGTTGTCATTTAGTTCTTTTGATATACTCTTAATCACATAATGCTTGCTACTGTCAAGTAATACTAAAATCAATATTTATAACCTATATAAATAACTTTCGCTGTGCTCCAGATTTATTATAATATAGTTTCTTTTTTTATCAATGATACCTATTGATACCTATGATAACAAAAAAATTAAGTGGATGACTTCGTACCAGTTAAGTTTACATTAATAATAATATAATTCATTATCGTATACGTAACAAGATTATACTATATAAAATTTGCTTTGATCAACACATAAAATATTTCTGTATGATAAATAATCCTAATCAAAGATATCGGCGATTAGTTTTACTGTGACTGACAAACTTTTGAGACAATAGAAAACGGTAAAAGGTATTAAAGAGACGAATAACTAAAACTTGTTCGTCTCTTTAATACCTTATCTATTTTAATATTGTTATCAATATTAAGGTACAAAATAACTTTAAATTCAAATTATTTGAACATAAATGGATTTTTCGATTCATTCACCAACTCATTTTAATTGTTAGTCAATGTAAAGTCAAAAAGTTTTAATATAGTTAAGTATGGATAGTGCATTCCCAAATTTTGCAAATTAGCTCTAAACATCCTACGTGGTATACAAATAACGAGTGATACAACGATCGTAGTAAAATTAATGGTTAAACAAACTTACCTTAAGCGAAGTTTGACCATAATTTTATAAGATCTTGTATCCGAAGTTATTTGTAACCCGCCACACCCTAATATGTATAAGATTATACTTGCCCCAAAGCGAAATTTGCAAAATTTGTCTCTAAAATAATGAAGAATGCGGCCGGTTTGACAGGTGACAGAGACAGGTCAGACGTTGTTTTTTTTTAAATTGAAGATCTCTGAAGACTGTGTTATCTGCCCAATACAATGAACAGTGAGACTACGTGGTATACAAATAACTTCGGATACAAGATCTTATAAAATTATGGTCAAACTTCGCTTAAAGTAAGTTTGTTTAACCATTAATTAAAAACGCTAAAGGCGAAATGAAACAAAAAGTTTAGTTAAAAACAGATGGTAACTCGTGGGTTCATGATACTTAAAATCTAAGTTTTATTTTTTGTTGATTAAAATAAATCTTTTACTTTTTGTTTTTCATTTCGCCTTTAGAGTTTTTAACTAACACATAGTAATTTGTAATAACAAAATTTTTTTCGCCATAATATTTTTCGCTGCAGTCTCATTCGACTCGGTGAAATTCGTTTCAGTAAGATTTCGCCCCAGTGTACCACGCTGAAATATTTTCGCCACAACGTGCATCGCTTTAGCGTCATTCGACGCTATGTATGGGACCCACAAGTATTACATCCATAGCCATAATTCTAAAATTTGCAATAGCCATTTCGCGAATAGAAGTTTAATAATTAATTAAATTTTGTAGAGCCACCAATTAATTAGTTTTGACTAATTTAGTGAGACTGATTGATGCCCTAACTTTGGAATTGAATTAATTTTAAAACCAAAGTTTTTTAAATTCATTAATTAATAAAAGCTGCTCTGATATTAATACGATTTTGAAGGTTGTCATCCTTATTTTTTAATTTGCATTGTAAGTTTTAACATTGGTCGCCTGTCAAAAAAGATCTGACCAGTGAAGTAACTTACATAATGATTAAAAGAATGGTAAATAATATTTTGAACATCAAAAAAATTCAATACGAAACAGAACTACCTACCACATGTTAGAGATTTACAGATAGAGCCGACAAATTACAGGATTTTTGATGGAAAATGTGTAAAGGAAGCTGCTGTTGGTTTTATCACATAAAGCATTAGTCCACGAGCTGCTGAGGAATACTCCTAACTGACAGGCAGCTTCTAAAATCGCGTAATGATCAAGTTCTTACATTGTAAGTATAGTACTTCGACAGACGACGCTGCTCCGGCAATATTGTTCACAATTACTGAAATACGCTCACCAATATTCTAGACAACTTATTTATACCCGCATATCTCGACGACACGGCGTTCAGAACGTTGATCCGGTAAATCGCTTATCGTTCCGTCGCTTCGACACGTGAACGACATATCCCAGATGTTTCTGAAAGTGTTGCCACATCAAAGAAGTGTACTCTTGCGTATTGGATTATTCTCGGAATATTGGAATTTCGAATTATTTGTATTAAATTGAAATGTAGATCAACGCTTGGCAATTTGTTGTGAAATGTATATCCAAGGAATGCAGGATTTATTTTTTGTGATTACTGCTAATGCACATACATCTAATAATTTTCCTAACTAATATTAGGAAAGCATTTCGACCCCTAGTCTACATAACGTCTATTGACGTTATGTAAACTAGGGATCGAAACGCTTGATTTCTAAATATTGGAGTAGTTCTGGATGTTTCACGTATTAATATTTGGGCAAAATAAAATAAAATACTATTTTTCAAATTAATTCAAATAAATTTCGAAGAAAAGGTTCATAAAAGGTCAGGAAAGGGTGATAGTTTTTTTTACAACCTACACTATTTTGATTCTTCTTTTCACCAACATCTATCCAAGATGATCACGCTGAACGTGAATTTTAGGTCTTATGGCCCTAGACTCTGTCTATTCCGTAATTTCATAAGGGATCAAAATGTGATCATTGTTGATGTATGTAGTTTTTTAGTTCTAAACAATGCCTTTTAGAAATAAATAAGATCGTACTAGAAAACTTAGCTAACAAAAATTACAGTCATGGACACAAGAAGTTAAGCGAAGATAAAAAGTTAGCCTGCGAGCTTTCGTGCGCACCTCAACTACTTTTATTAGTTTTAGATCGGAATTGCAGTGCACATTACAATATTTTTTATATACCTACTACGGTGTTAAAAAGGTTGAGTTTAATAAATAACCGGCCAAGTGTATAAAAAATCACCTTTGGTTGTATGGGAGCCCCTCTTAATTAAATATTTTATTGTAATATAATTTAACTATTCATGTTTAAAGTAAATATACAACTGACTATTCTGTGAATATTTCAAATGTCTGCCTGTTGCCGTTATTAATATCAAGCAAAAAACGGCAAAACATCGTGTTTGTTGTGTGGGAGCCCGGATTTATTCTGTTTTCAATATTTTTTGTTTTATCGGCAACAAAAAATACATCACCTGTGAAAATTTCAACTGTCTAGCTATCACGATTCATGAGATACAGCCTGGTGACAAACGAACCGACAGACAGACAGACAGACGGACAGGGGAGTCTTAGTAATAGGGTACCGTTCTTACCCGTTGGGTATGGAACCCTAAAAAGGTAATTTTTGTACAATATCTTTTATGTCAGTTGTTGGAAGTAGACGCAACATTTAGTTTTGGTTCAATCGATTTAGGTATAAAAATGTAACGCATCGACGCTAACGCTCATGATAAAATAAAAAGTAAAAAATCTTTATTTTTTCTGTGTTTCTCCTTCCATTTTGTCTTAGAATATTAATTGTCTAAAGTATAATCGGTAGGTAACAAAGGATGACGATATATTTCACGCAACACTGACTTAGATTTTACATAATTATGCAACAATACCGGATTTACATTAGGCAAAGAAATACTTGTATATTAAATTTACATGACTCGATTTGATAACGGTAAGCTCAATGAAGTGAAATGACGATACAAATTTAATTAATGATTCATTGGTATGGATCCATACGTGACCATAAAGGTCACGTAATAAAAACATTCTTACCCCCGATTTAATTAACTCTGACTTAATAAGCGAAGCGTAAGCATTACGGGCAGTATGAGTTTTAGTCGTAGATAAAAAATTGGCACATTTTATTATAAACGGTCGTAAACCTGGCGTCAAATATGAAGGTAAATTAATTTTATGGTAAAACCAAGGAATAGAGTGAAGGATGAAGTGTACAAAGCAGGATACGGGGTTTCTAGGTGTAGTTCTTCGTACGGCGGGGAATACAGGAATATGGAACGAGAAAAAATACCTTTGTTGCCAGTGTTGCCACCCTTAGATAATAGGATTAGGTGAAGCGACGATTTATTTATTTGTGACATAGTCATATAGACCCATTTAATACATACCGCTTGTATATATGTATAAAGTAAAATAAGAAACCAAAGCATTCCCTTTCATTCATATTTATTTATTTGTTTAAAACCACTGTGACTTAAATATTTTATTCTTACCGACAACATGTAGACTGACACTAGAAGTTTTGCTCTGTAATAAAACTAAGCACAAAGCAGTTATAAAAATTGCACGCTTTAAACGAAACGGCATTGAATGTAATTCACAAAGTTGATGCATAAAAGTTTGAAAGCAAGCATATTAAGCGCGGGCCCAGTTCCGAAATGGAATTAAACTTGTATGGTTGTCGCAAAGGAATGGTTGGATTTATAAAAAGGAAACCTGTAGTTACCACCACTGTGAGAATCATTTTGTCCCGCTACTCCACCCTCATTTTCATTGTGGACGACCACGAATTGTTTGTTTTTCGTATTTAAGTTGCCACTAACACTAGTGACAGATTTTTCGAGAAGCCCAAACACATTTGAAGGATATTTCCATGATATTTTTCATCACAAGAAATAGTCAACGCTACTTAACTGCGAACATAGGCGCTACAATATTAACCATTATACTAGTCATTCGAGAAGATATTTGCTTATAACTGACGCTAAAAGACTTTTTCGTATATAATGATCTCTTGAATTAAAATGCATTAAAACTTCGAACACACCATAGAATGTTGATAAAAAGAAACTACGTGAAATAACAAAGTTGAGGATCCTAAGAGCAGCCGGTGCCGGCTGAAATGTGGTGGGGTGTGGATACGAATATCAAGTAGCGGGCATTACAGCACTAGATCCGAACGTGTAATGGCGGTCGTGACGTCACGTCCAGCACACTGCGCCCGCTGTATCGTGAGTTACTGGTATACTATGCAGAAATTAAGTGTGTTTGAGAATTTTCTTAAACCATATTTATAGTTCTATTCAAACACAGTAATCGAACGTCAAGTATGGTTGACGAAAACTTTAAAACAGCTCTCAAACTGCAGTCAAGCAAAATGTTGACCGGCGATATTTCATTGACAGCAAGTATTTTTTCGTTTGAAAATAATTTATAAACTTTTATTATTTCAAAACATTTTCACGTCTTCATCTTCTCTTATAAGACCTTAAGGTTTTAATTTCTACATTAATCCCAATTAGTTTAAACTTTACGAAAACTAGTGTAAAAACAAACCTACTTTCGCAATTAAAACATCCCAATCCGCTGTCGGTCGGGCGCGGCGAGTTGCTCGACCACATCGGTCGAGCAAACATGTAAACAGTTTTCAGTTAACCCCAGCCTCCTTTCTTTTTTTCTTTTACTTCGGCTTGATTTGTAACTGTTGTAGGTTGCAGCGATACATTTTCCTATGGCAATCACGCGTCGAATTTTAAGCTGTGGCAAATTTTTTGGGTCTGTTGTGTGAGAAATAGCATAAGTGTGTAAATTTCTTAGTAAATCCAGATAAGGATGAACTTAAAGTGAAATTGTGGATTATTTCGTTTGTATAAAAAGTTTTGATACCCAGTCTTCTACTAATACATTATTTATTCAGTAATTAAAGCATTGTTTCATTTTTATATGTATCTAATAAAAGAACGAAAAAGTTTCTCGATGCAGAATGTTGCGCAGATGCGGCGAGGCGATATGCCATTTTAGAATTCAAAAGTAGTCGGTTTATTATTTTTGTAGACAAATGTACTTGTATATAAAAACGAACATGAGTTTTAACTGAAAATGAACTACGGAAAACTAATAACTAAAACAAACAAGGGCAATGTTCTTGAAAAATAATTACAATTAAATAAAACACTATGTTTCTTGACATTGACTCGCTTTTACCAGACAATTAAGAATTATGCCTAAGAACTCGTACTACTTCTAGCAACTGCATACATGTACATACAGACTTACACGTAATTAGTGAAGTAATTGGGCCGACCCGTGAGCACTTGCCTTTATGACGCGTTGGCAGACTCTTTTGAAGCGCCTCTTTTGATGTAGCCACTAAAGCTGGCATGATTTATAGTTCATTACCAACCCGTAACCCTTATTTATTTAGAGCGCCCGAATTATTTGGGTTAACTGGCGTATGATGTATAGCGAAAGTGTTTATTCGGCGTCTAAATTGTTGCACACATTTTTTGTTTGATGTAACATTGAAACTGGCCGTCGATTGTTTTAAAGCAAATAGGGTTCGAGAATAAGTGCTGCTGTGTGGTTTTAGGACTAGAGGAAGACCACTCCACCTCTGCCTGTAAATGTTGTAAGAGGCGAATAAAATATTACCTACATTTGTACGGAAAGTTTTATAACCGGGCGCCGCCGCCCAGCATCAGCACACTGCTCCATAGAAGATTACAACTATTAAACTACACAATATAAAATACAATTTCATACCTAAATACTTTTATCGCGTGAAAATAGCGACAATACGACATTTCTTGCAGTTGCATTTTGCAAAGGTCGTGTCTCCAGAACACAGGGCCTTTATATTGCCACAGTACGTTTGCAGACTTTATGACGACACGTGACGTCACGTCCGCACGTGCGGATCACGAGGGTGTATGATTCTTTTATCTCTTGCACTTTTCAGACTTGAAATATTAAATGTGACGCCATTCACGTATCAGTAGTAGAATCACTCTGACGTATAAATAAATGTATACAGACAAATCAGACAGATTGAGCTAGCTCCAAAGTAAGTTCGAGATTTGTGCTATGGGATACTTAATCAACGATACTATACATTATATGTATAGATAAACATCTATATACCCAGACGTAAAATATCTTTAATGCAATAACTGTATAAATGTCGAATGATACAATAAATGACAGTGTCAATATCAATTACATGATACCACGAACATAATACACAAACTCAAAGGTTTAAGGACATTATGAATAAAAATTTTCATTTGTTCCACTCCAATACGAAGGCAGGCATTTAATCGTACTAACCTACCTGAATAGAAGATCACAAATTAGTTTCAATATTTTGAAAGTACCATAGTAGAAAGGTATGATCTATATTTTTAGAAAATGTTTATTAAGAAAACAGTCGTTTGTGTTGGTGTTTTGATGTCCAATATTTTACACAGCTCAAATTTTGATATTGGACGGCAACAAAATGGACGTAACCAAATGAACTCACCTGGATTTAGCGGCGGTTTGATTGTGGAATAACATGCTGTTTTTACAGGTCTCTCGGAACTCTAGGCGCAGCACTTGTGCAGTGAATTGACACGGAATGCTGGAAAAAACTATTATCCAATAATATTTTCAACGAAACACTATGTTTTTGTTCTCAACTCTAGGAATCACACTATAATAATATTATTAAGGTGAAAGTTTGTGAGTGCGTGTGTGCGTATTTTTGTTACTTCTTCACGCGCAAACATTTTGATAAAACTTGGTATGCAGGAAGCTGTCACCCTGGATTAACATATAGGCTACTTTTTCCGCGGGTAACACCGCGGGGAGCAGCTAGGTAAAAATAAAATACGACAAGTACCGTGGCACCTTTCGAAAATATCTAGTACTAGCTGCGTCCAAAGTAGCCCATGTGTTAATCCAGGGTGTCAGCTTCCTGCATATCAAATTTTATTCCAAATTGGTCTAGTTCTTTGCGCGTGCGTTAACGTGCGTTAACAAACATACACACTTACAAACTTTCGCTTTTATAATATGAGTGTGTTTTTTAATTTACACACGTGATCAAATAGATGCATCTGAATCTGTTCGACTATGGAGAAAAGAAAAACAGGTTGTTTTTATGAGTCGCGCTCCGAGAAGCAGGTGCATATTGACACGGAAAAACAGGCTTTATTAATATCAGAAATGTTAATTTAATAAATAAATTTAAAAATTGCGTACCGACGTATTAAGTGGTTATAATACCCAAAGGGGAAAAACGGAACCCTATTACTAAGACTCCACTGTCCGTCTGGCCGTCTGTCTGTTTGCCACCAGGCTGTATCTCAAGCTTGATAGCTAGAAAGTTTAAAATTTTCACAGATGCTGTATTTCTGTTGCCGCTATAACAACAAATACTAAAAACAGAATAAAATAAATATTTAATCTCCCATACAGCAAACGTGATTTTTTTATAAATATAGGTACAGAACTCTTCGTGCTTGAGTCCGACACGCACTTGGCCGGTTCTATTTATAAATGATCTCACGTGCAGTTTTTCATCTTTTGCGAGTTACTGTGGTGGTCATTCCTTGCCGATGTTATTCGGTGTTTTTAATGAATATTTTGTTTATTAGCCACTTCTTTTCAAGATTTTGTATATCATGAAATAAGTGGCTCACAAACCAAATAAGTTGATACCCATTAAGTGTACGTTTTAGGGACGCAATCTAATATTTACTTCACTATGACTAAATTACTATGATCATCAACTTTATTTTATAATTAAATGTTAAGGTATTCGTATTTGTTGGAAAATATATAACGGTGCGAGCGATAATAATATTTCTAGGACTCTCGCTTTGTGATGCTTAATAATGAGTTGTTTCAGCTCTTTTACCTAAGAAGGTTTTTAGGAGCTCGTTAGCTCGGTGGGAGTGCGCATTACTAGTGCTTCTGCAAGTAAAGCGACACCGGCCATTGTCCGCACTTGGATACCGGCCATGACCACAAGTGGCATAAAAATCGCCCGAGGTCCTCCTTGCTTCGGAAGGCACGTATAAGCCGTTGGTCCGGGCTGTCATCACTGTATGGTAGTCTTTAAGCTATGTCAGATGCCTTAAGGCAGCTTGAAAAATCTGACGCCGGTGTTGCTCACACGAAAAACAAACAACAACAACCTAGAAGGTGAATTAATGGTAAGTAGCTGAATCGTTAAAGGGCTTAAAACTAATAAAACGGCAACAAAACGTAATGAAGCTCAGCATTCCGAGCTATTCCGACCGGGTGCTGTTTGTATATCGTTTAATAACCAATGAACAGTCAGCGTTTAAAGAGGTATTTAGCTTTTATTTGTGGCACTGAAGCCAATTACGAATATTGATAGTGCTCTGTATTCGAAGGTTTGTACGCTATTGCACATAACCTTTTTAAACAGGTTTGACAAATAATAAAATATTTAAATAAATAGTAGTAGTTATTGGTTTTTAAAATGTAAACTAAACGACATAACCTTAAATTCAACAGTTGTTCATAAAATAATTTAAATTGCTATATCAATCTTATTGTTTTGCAGAATTTTAGTTGTCATCCTATTTACGAGTGAAAATGTTTCAAATTATAGAGAGCGCTACTGGACTCCTTCTCACCCGTTTCACCTTAAGCTAAAAGTCTTATAAATGGGTCATAAAATTGAACCTAAGGTGGGTAGACCATGGAAGGCCATGCTCCTTCGAAGGCCAATTATTAAAATTTCGTAGTTATTGCCATGTGATGACAAATTCCTTCTATTTACACAAACACCCATCAAACTGGAAATCACAGACGCAGCGGAAAATCTCTCGCGCTACTATTTTGGCAGTACGGTCCCTCGCTTCTTCGATATCGTAAATCGACGACGTTAAAATAAGGTGGGTGTACCATGGAAGGCCACTCTAACAAATAAACAGTTATTATTTGTTTATTTACTGGATAAACGAAACTAACAAATATTTAAGTAATACTTTGTTTTATGACGTAACATATAAACCACTTCTTTTTATTGTAGATTTAATCGCTATTCAGTAACTTTTAGTGTAAAATGACTGATTTGTTATGATGGCCTTCTAAGGAGCCTTGTTCCTAGCAAGGCCATTTGGAAGAGTTCAATGAAACTTAAGTTCAATCAATATTGATTAAATCTGCAATTAAAAAAAGTGGTTTATATGTTACGCAATAAAACAAAGTATTATTTAAATATCTGTTAATTTTATTTATCCAGTAAATAAACGAATAATAACTGTTTATTTGTTAGAGTGGCCTTCCATGGTACACCCACCTTACTATACACACGTACCTATGTAGTAAAATATAATGAACACACAAACACATTTCACTTCCACAGGCCAGGAATAAAAAGAAAATAACAATTTCTACTTCAGTTTTCATCGTAGCATGAAATATTTTGGCCAGTACGTTCAGCGAGGGTATTATTGCTTAATAATTATCATCCGTACAGGTTCCCGTGCGATAAAATGCAATCGGTGAGAATATAATTTCGTTCAATTGAACCTCGCATTTCGGACAAAGAGCCGAATTGTAATCGATATACGCTAATAAAACAGTATCGCACTTACCCTAATTATAATAAGGTGCATTTTTCTGTGCAGCAGTGATTCTTTTCCAATACACCGGGTTCTTGCTAATTCCGATTCTCATGTGGCGATGACTGCTACTTTTATTTTTTGGTATTCCCTCTATGAGGATTGTAGATCTATGAATGTTTTAATTCCGACGACAATGCTAAGATAAAATGTTTTTAGCATTATGTGTGTTTTCTACCTTGGTTCGCGATAATTTATTTGGTTTTATAATATAGGTCAAACATTTAAAAAACTCAACCAAAGATGAAACCAGGCCGCGTTTTTTTTTACCTATATGTGTGGTTAGTACTACTAATTGATCACTTCGTTTTAAAAAAAAACAATGACCGCTTAAAAAGAAGACAACTACGTATGTGCCTTCAAAAAAAAATGGAAGATACGAGTATGTTTAATCTCTACTATTTAAACCGCTACAACATTTTAACAATTTACTTTGTTAGAGCAATAAATGGAAAACCGCAATTTGATGTACGGACAAAAATAACATCGAACTAACTTTTTCATCAGTGCTGTCGGTGCCATGCCACGCAACGCAATCGATCTTTCCAATTACTAAAAATACAAAAGGCATCAATATTTTTTTTAAATATTTTACTATTGAAAATAAAATAGAATACATTTAAATAAATAATAAAGTAATTAATACATACACTAAATTATTTCATATTACCTATATCCCTAACGGAGTAGACAGAACCCAGGACCGCAAGACCCAAAGGCCACTCTTAACGTAATTGTGGGCGTAAAAGTGGAAAAAGGGCATCAAAAGAGTGATCGATTCGATCGGCTTTTACAATCTGAGCGGGAAGAGTAACAGATATTACATATATTTTACGTTTTTTTCCTTTCTCCAAGACTAGCATCGAAAAGAAAAAGTAATTGTAAGAGCTAATATTTGACTTTTTTTACTGTATAGGTACTCTGACTTGCAATTTTAAAAAAGACGTTTTCTGGCCTCTACGACTGCAGCAAATCCACATCGCTATATACAAAGCTACGAGCGTAGCAAGCGCAACTTCGTAGCTCGAAGAGACGAAATAAGGGCTACGTTCCTAATCTGCATTTGTAGACTTTACTTTCATTCATTTGAGTGAATGCCTTTTTTATTCTCTAATCTCCTTTTTCATCAAAAAATATCAACTATTTGTTAGTTAGTTAAAATATGTTTAGTCCTTGTCTTTCGTTTAGATGTATAATATAATGTATACTGAGCTTAAGTGTAAATTTGAATTGTAACTGAAACATAGCCCATCAGGCTGTATAGGAACCAATACTGAACTGGGTTTCTTTCGGCGTAATCTTCCCAGCAGTGGTCGTTCCGAAACGCTAGTAGTTTTTAGCTTTTGCACTAAAATAATATTTAAAAAATGACCTTCAATAAGAGATAAATTTATCCTACATTGAATAAAAAATTTTGACGTTGACTTTCAATTTTTAACATAGTAAGAACGAGACAAAACATATTTTAACTAAAATAGGCAAACTATTGATATTTTTATGAATATTAGAGAAAGCAAATATAAGAAGTTATTCTCAGGTTTAAAAAATGAAATCATATGGATACTTTTTTTTTAATATGACGTGATGGCTTTTTTCGTTCCTTGGTTGTACTCATGAAAGAAATATTTCCAAAAGTCAACGTATTTCTTGACCGAATATTAAAAATTGACACTGGTGGTCCCAAGTCTACTCTCTTTTTAGCTCTTCGCAAATTCGCCAACGGGGAGTAGCGTGATCGGCCTAATTACCGGCAGTAAAAACTAATTGCGGACGACTGCGCTGGCCGTCTCACGTCGATGTATGGTTTAAAAAATATTGGAAATAACATGTATTCAGGTAACAATATTGTTATTCGCCTTAAGAAGTTCGTGTATGATATGACTGACTACAATATTGCCCCAGAATTACCTTTAGACCTCTGCTAAATAGGATACCGAGTGTTATAGAGATATAAATTGTATAAATTCTTTATACAATTAATATCTCTATAACACTCTTGATCAAATTGTATAAATTCTTGATATTAATTGTATAAATTCATTATACAATTAATATCCGATTTCCTCTTTTATCTTTGAAAGAGGCCTATGTCCTGAGAGGACGGTCATGCGGCTGAAATTATGATGATAATGGATTTCTAGTTCCCATATACATGACTAACTGACTATTTATATGTCGTAGACATGTATTCATTATTTATTTTTCATTCCTATAAAATAATAAAGTAATTAGATTAAAAAAAAACCTCTACAAGCTAATCTTCATAAAATACTTTTTGAATTGTCTACACTGTCAGAAGTACCTATATAATACTACTGAGCAATATTTCAAAAAAAATACTACGTCGATTTTTCCCCGCCCATATTGTCCTGTCATCCCCATAATTATTCAAGTCGCCTACCGAAAACCTCCCTCGGTCGCCTGAATGTCGCCATCAGGTCAGTTTAATATAACAATGTCTATTTATTAAACGTATAAGTCTTCCTTTTAGAGTACATACAAGTTTTAAAGTCTTAAATAACCGGTCAAGTGCGAGTCCAGTCCAGAGTTCCGTACCATTATTTATAAAAAATCACGTTTATTGTATGAGATCTCGCCTTAAATATTTATTTTATTCTGTTTTTAGTATTTTTTGTTTAACGGCAACCGAAATACATCATCTGTGAAAATTTCAACTGTGTAGTTATAACTGTGTGGTTATCACGGACAGACGGACGGACCGATGGACGCGGACGGACAGTGGAGTCTTGGTAAAAGGGTCCCGTTTTTACCCTTTGGGTACGGAACCCTAAAAATAAACAAAATGTAAACATTTCAGTTTATTTAAGTCCAACTTAAGCCTTTTCTAACAAAGAGCGAAGAAATAAGTAGCATAAATACGTCGTTTCTTCGTGCTATTATTATAAACATTTCGAAGCGAAAACATTGAGAAAATTGTACTTTTGTAAAGCCATCAACAAACAGCTGTCGCTCTCAAATGCCGTTTCGTTCTTTGCCGTACCTGTCAGAACTGTAATATGGTAAATGGGTGTTTGTTTTATACTTTTGATACCTTCTCTTTTGTATCACATTTCTTTCACTGGAATCCATTAGCCTGAATTTATAAATATTTTTACCGAATCGGGTAAATCAAAATGCGGTTAAATTTTTGCTTTCATTTGAGAGCCTCCTACGCATTGAAAGCGTATTTTGGCAAACGTTAATTAATATTGTAAATATTACGTGGTTTGTTTTTACAATATTTGAAAGCAAGATACTTGTATACTCTTAGTTAGTATTGTGTTATTACTATTTATTTATTATAATAATAATATGTGATAATTTTGCTTTTGACCTAGCATTACAAACCTCACAAATAAGATAAAAAATCTTGTAAAAATTTCCAACAAACTACATTCAGAATAATTCAGAGCTGTATGGTTTTTGCGCACTTCAATAGTGTGCGCAGTTTTTGGTTCATAAAACTCAAAAACTGCATTCAGTGTGATGGTGATATAATTGAAATTCCTATAAGTTCCAGCTTTATTTTTATTCACAAAGGTAAGCAAAAAATTTTGAATTTCTTTGTCATAAAAAAAATATATACAGGTAGGGTAGCACTTACAGGGGAAGTGTATGAAGCACCCACGCACGGTAATTCAATTTAAGGTAATGGTAATCCGTCGGACAGAGAGTGGTAATTCATAATTTAGAGTGGGTAGATTATGACATACAAGCACATTTGACGAGACGAGAAGGGCGAGGCGCGTTTATTGGAGCCAAGATTAATTTGGATTAACCGTCTTCGTACGAGTATTACTGAGATAATTTACTGATGCTACGTAAGTATACCTAGGCAAGGGATAGAAACAGTGTTATCAAATTCATGTACATAGCTTTGTTGTTTGTCAATAGAATATTACAATCTTCTTCTTTCATAGCCTAGTTTATTCACTGAAGGATATAAGCCTCCTCCATATTACTTAGGATTTATAATTAACTAGCTGCGCCCCGCAGTGTTACCCGCGGTATATGTAAAAAGTAGCTTATGTATTAATCCAGGGTGTTACCTTCCTGCACACCAAATTTTATCAAAATTGGTTTAGCCGTTTGCGCGTGAGGAAGAAACAAACATACACACTCACAAACTTTGCCTTTATAATATATGTATTAGTGTGACTTGTGATAGTGTGATAGATCGGTTAAAATGCTTTCCAATCCTTGAATTCACTTATGCAACGATGGCGGACACAGGCTATTAATAGAGATTCGAGTAGAAATAGCAAACCGAGCGGGTCTAATCAAGGCAACTGGAACATCGCACTAAACTAATACCCACAAGCAAGACGTAAGTGAGTGAATCTCCCCTTACGAGCAACCTCCGCTTTGCAAACCAAGCTTCTCCAATAACACAAAGCTTGGACGTGCATTTGCTTTCGATTTGTTTTTGAAGCCTTGACCCACTAGTTTTTCTTATGTTAACAATTGTGTGTGGGATCAAAACTCAGACCAAGAATACTGATCTGTGTATATGAATAAATAATAGAAATGAGCTACCAACCGGTCACTCATATAGACTGATTCACAGTGTGGGATTTTGCCATGGTTGCGGACATGTTCAGTTTATATTTTCATTTTATGGATCTACGTAAGACTTTCACGAAGAAACCATGGGCTTTTTGTAAAAGTTTAATTTGAAAGATATTTAAAAACTCGAGAAAATTTCATAGAAACCTTAGAAATGTATTATATCTCTGATCGTATATTGTTTTATTTTTACAATTGTACTACAGTATTATAGGCAATCTTCTTAAGTACCAGCACATTAAAAAAAAATCAGACACTTCTAGGCAAAGAAATATTTATTTTTTTTAAAAAGGGTAATATATTTTTTCTCGATATTCTCACTATATTAGCATTTATATTTAAAACCGAATGATGCTTATAATAACAAATAGCAATACAAAAAAATCAAATGATAGAACTTCAGGTTTTCCGAGATATGAATTTTCAAAATTATAAGTTAGGGTTGTCAATTGTATGAGTGTGCCTAGTGTACTTTGTCAATTTAAGTAACTATCTTACGAAAATATTTGCAGATGCATAAGTTGTAAATTTATTTTCTACTCTCAAGTACTCCTCTACTGGACTGGGCATAAATAAATAACATCGAATACATTCAACTGTTTATATATCATACCATGCATGTCGAAATACCTAGTCTACTAAGGAAAAATGAATTCTCTGACAAATTGTACATGGGTGTGGTGCCACGATGTGTTGATAACCTGTCACCATATCCATATCCACAGGACTATTTGCAATTACGGGTGTTAACCGTAATTGCAAATAGTCCTGTGATTACAATTGACATCTAATGTTATTATTATGTGATATTCTTATGATGGTTTTTATTTCTCACGCTATGTCCTTTCATCAGGTGAGGTCTCTGATGAAGGTCATCACGTGGTATTGGGAAGGGGTCCGCCCTCGTCAAGCATTTTCTGAAACCTAATACCTATACAATATGATGTCTAGAAGATAAATGTCAACCCTATAACCATAGAAAATGAAAAAAAAAACTTAGAACTGACATAGTTCCGAGATCCTTTGAGATAATGTCGTGATATTTTATGGTGTTCTGTATACAAATATCGTATGTATTATATATTATTAGCCAAATAAAACACTAATATCATCAAACAAATTATTTAAATGAAAAGATCTAAAAATTAAAAATTGCAAAGATATAAAGTTAGTTTTTTTTTTTATTAAAGGTTTTATATTATTTGACCATAATTTTAATTTATAGACAGTTTTATCTAGTATTTGTACATAAAAGAAATAAAACATAAATTCGTGTAGTGAGTGACGTCACACAAAAAATCATATCTTCGAATCTAAACGGAACAAGCAAATGGTTCCTTGGTGAAAGTTTACTTCTTACTTAGATCCATCATATGAGAATATAAACTGAACATGTCCGCAACTACGGCACAATCCCACACTGTGAGATTGTGTCTGCCTGTATATCGGCCATAGGCATAACGAATGGAAAAATATTATTAACACATCGGTTAGATTATTAAAAACTATTGTTTACGTATTTTTTATTTTCTCCGAGAAAAAAAAATTACAAAGATACCACGCGTTGACATTTTGCATGACGTCACGGCTAGGTACGATTTTTACTTAGCGGTGACGTGACGACAAGGCCCCACTCCGAAACTTTGATGCTCCGTATATCTTTGAAAAAATTCGTCACTCCTATATTCTACCTTTGCTAGCCACTTGTAATTAAATTACTGTATTTACTAGTTAACTAACGTTACGGTGAAACGAACTGCTTCTGCTTACTATCTTGATTACAAGTATGAGCGAAAGTGAATAGCCAAGCTATACGCTGAACCAAATGGACAGCTAATAAATCCAACCCACACTTAACTCACAATAACACTTAATCAACAAGAAGGAGCACTGAGCTAATATGTGATTGTGTCAATCTCCTCTCATGAGGCAGAGTTAGCAAAAGCACCAAGTAAATACACCCTCCGAATTTGTGGGTGGCAGAAAATGTGTTCCGCAATTTTAACTGCGTTCAATTTCATCCATATACTAAAAAAAATTGTGTGACAAGCAGTGAGTGATAATAAAGTCACATTATCTCAGAAATAGCAAACGAAAAAATATCACATATGTAAAGTCAAAAGCATACTTCAATTCGACCAAAATGGGCGAACATTTTACGACTTCGATTTCACATCATATTTTATAAATATCAACGAACAAACGCGGTTAGAATAAAAACGCCATGATGGGGGTTCGTAAAATAAAATGGAGGATTTTATAACATATTGTCTGGGCGTAAAGCCGACCACCTGGTTATGAGCTACGGCCCGTTTTGCTGTCCCCGCGAATCAAATTATCCCCCATTAATAGGCTTCTATTTCGTCTATGTTCAGACCCCAGAACAGGTTTAATATTAGATTTCGCTATTTTATTAGATACTTCATTCCTTCAATAAGTCAAATGAAGATTTTTCAAATTTTGATGAATGTAGTAGAAATGTAATTGTGTTTTATCATTCAGTGTTGCATTGTTCTTTTTTTAGGGTTCCGTACCCAAAGGGCAAAAACGGGACCCTATTACTAAGACCCCGCCGTCCGTCTGTCTGTCTGTCACCAGGCTGTATCTCATGAACCGTGATAGCTAGACAGTTGAAATTTTCACAAATGATGTATTTCTTATTGCCGCACTTGGCCAGATATTTTTTTAATCTGTATACTATCCCCTCCCTATCTCTATATTACTATCCTATTTGCCTGGAAAAAAAATATTCAAGCTGCTTCTCTTTACGCGCAAATTTTTACAGCTGATCGTGGGAAAGGGCCAGAATCTGAATCTTGTCACGCCTATGTTTATTTTTTATATAATTAAAGTTTTATTTACCAAAACAACATGGTACAAAAGGCAGACTTCATGCTAATAGCATTCTCTACCAGTCAACCTTCTACGTTTGTATGTTTGTACGCCAACAACTGGGCAAATTACCCATATCCTCGTCCGAAACCCCTAGTTTTTTTTTAAATCTGACCTTGTAATGAGCATACAAACTACCAGGATAAGTTTCAGTAATCACCGCATCTATATGTCAATAAATACGCAGTGCTAAGTCACGCGCGACCAGTAATAAATAGGGGCTTTTATCCGAATCACACTGTAAGAGCCGCCGCGTAAATTAAATTACGTATTGAGCAGTCCTTAAATTAAGAACATCAGATTATTTTAGAAACAAAAAAGAAAAAGTAGTACCTTACAAGTACTTTCAAGATCTGGAATGTAACAGATACTAGTAAAATATTATTATGTTGTTACCCGCGTTGTCAGTGTGGTCATTTATTGTTAATTCAAAATCCTACTAAATATTCTTCTGGGATGAAAAGTCATCATCATCATCATCCGAGCGTATTCCCGGTTGCATCCTCAGCAGTAACGCTTCAGAGCCCGGGGTCCGCTACCTAACCAAGGAGATTTGACTAGGTTACTGGTTTTTACACAGAGCGACTGCCGTCTGACCTCCACAACCCAAAGGGCAAACCAGGAACCAATCCTTGGATAGTTTGATGGTCAAACGCTAGGTGGCGTTCGGGACCCACAGTTTTACGTGCCTTCCGAAACACGGAATTATCTTTCTTTTCGGATAATCAGGTGATTCAAGCCTGCAATATCCTATCCAGACTGGAAATAACTTTTCACAAAGTATGCTTCCCAGTGGGAATCGAACCCATGACCTCCGGGTCACAAGGCGAACGCCTTGACTACTGGACCACGGAGGCAGTCGGAGCAGACTTCTGGGATGAAAAGTAATGTTTTATAATCCAGGAGAAAAGCTATGCGTATGTATTCGCCAAATGTTATTCCAATCCGTTCATTCGTATTTGCATGATTAAATAACAAACGTCCAAACCCTCAAACATCCAAACATCTTTTAAATGTAAATAAGTAGGATTAACATAGCCATTACCGGAATAAATAATTTGTAAATCAATAAATACGCAGTGCTAAATCAGGCGCGGCCCGCAATAAATAGCCGGCTCTTATCCGAACCACGCGGTAAAAGCCGGCATGTAAATTAAATTACGTATTGAGCAGTGTCCTGTAGCGCAATAAATTTTACGTGGCTTTACTTTAAACATAAAAATATTTGTAGTGTTTTCTATACAAAGCCTATACCTATTAAAGTGATAAGATATTAAAAGCAATTAAGGGAGTGGGCAGATCCAAGTAAGTGTATTAGTAGCAATATACCAATAGCTCCATTTTGGTTTGTTAGGTATTGGCCGTTGATCCCAGTTAATATTGATAGATGGCAGTCGTTATCAACATTACATTTAATACCTTTGGTCAGACTTAATAGTATCATAAGGGCAGTTTTTATATTAAATTTGCATATCCATTAGCGGACTATATTCTCAATAATTTGTAAATCAATAAATACGCAGCGCTAAATCACGCGCGGCCCGCAATAAATAGCCGGCTCTTATCCGAATCACGCGGTAAGAGCCGACGCGTAAATTAAATTACGTATCAAGCAGTGCCCAAAATCCCACACAAGATACATTTATTAAAACCCCTTTGAAATATAATTATTCTAAGTGGAATAGAACACCCTTAGGTACATATATAACTTTATGAATTTATATATTGAGCATTTTCAGCTAAACTTAATAGGAACAACGTGTAGAGATTTTAACCATTAGCTATTCAGATATACCTATTTTTTTATGAAATGTTTATTTTTTTAAATAATAATCTATCTAATTGATAGACTTTTATTTTAAAAATGTCCTAAACTTTTTCAGTTTTCAAATTATTTTGCTCAGAATGGTTATTCATTGAAGAATTCGTAAAAAGTAAATAGGCAACAGACAAACTTTTGTGGTATAAAACAGTTATAACTTCAAACTCATCTTTTTGAAAAGTTTTGAAGCGGTTGCCAAGGGTTGAGATTATAAAACTTTGTGTTAAAATTCGGAAATATTTTTAATTACAATAAAATTAAAGGGATATAAGAATGCCGAATAGAAGCATTGTTATTCGCATAATACACTTATAAGAAAGAAGAATAAATGATGAAAGAAAGACTGTGTCCTCTTGGAGTTTGGTCCAATAATGGCAATAATACGAATAACAGAACGAACTTACTAGGCTTACTTCGAATCATTGGAATATTTTAACCAAGGCTTTTGATATACGCAACACGCACTATCCATTCCACCGGCACGCAAACCATATTTTTATGCGCAGCCCATTAGTATATTTTGTTTTTAAATAAGAGAAATTACACAAGGTCTTGAATTAACGTTCTTTTTCCTTCAAATTAACATGTTCTTTACCCAAATTTACTAGGAAAACCTTTAAACGATACGATCAGTCGACTCGATAACAACCACCCAATTTAAAAATGGGGTAAAAAGTATTATCGTGACTTACGTGCTAATGCCGCTGATTAATATCGCATGACCATTTTCTATAAATGCTAAAATATATCGCTCAGTTACCATAAATCTAAATATTGCGTGCACCAGTTATGTGCGTTATTTCGTGAGCACTAGCCTAATTATTTAATATTTCGACCGCTCTATTAAAATATTTCGATAAAGTTGAGATATCGTGAAATATGACCTTAACATTTCCTTGTCAGAACGCGGGTTTGCTTTATCGCCCTTGTTTATGCTGCAAATCCACGCACGCACTTAGATTCTAAGTAAGTTGGTGCCTAGCAATAATAATGGCATACTTGTTTTTTTTTTTACGCCGAATGAACCGCTTGTGGTTGGGTAGTACAATTTTACATTTATCTAAGTATTTAAGATCAGGCAAGTTTATTTTATTGATAAGGAACCTCCCACATTTAGTCTTTTTGAATACAATTTTCATTCAATACATACAGAGCTACTCGCCCTGCTGTAAATAGAACCACGGGCTATACTAGATCACTATAGTATAATGAAATTAAAATTATTATTTTTTGTACGTTGTAAAAATATTTTTGGTTGTTGTAAGAGTATCTTAACACAAAAGTATATTTATATATATATATATATATATATATATATATATATATATATATATTTATATATATATATATATAGGTTCAGAATCCTGCATCGGACTTTTATTGGATTGCCGCTCAACGAGGGATGTTTCCCCTAAATTAGAACTTATATTTTAATGTAAACCTTTTTTTATTAAAACCCTTAGCTATATTTGTGTATAGTTCCCGTGGTCGTCTTAATAAAATCAGACTCGACTACGACTAGAAATAGTAACAAAACAACTAATCTTCTATGTTCTTTCTTTGCTCTCAAACAAGCATTCAATATGTAGAATGGGACAATATTAATACTTGCTTAGAATTTAATTTTATACAATCCCATGAGAGAGTGTATACAAGTAACTCAGTATATATTTACTTAGGCCTTGGCTGACCATTCACTGGGCTTATAGTCGGCAGCCAAAGGGCTCACGACTGAGTACCAAAGGGTCTACATGCAAACACACTACATCTAAGATCAATCTGAAGGCGTGCTCGTTAAGCAAAGAAAACTTTTTAATTCCCCTCCCCTTTGCGGCCAACTGAGTATAAAACTTGCTAATGTAGGTTGCTTAATTGTTACTATGCCTTTTGTGACCTGCCTTTACCGTTTGGTAAATTCGTAGATTTATACATGTCGTAGGTAACTCTTTCGTACTAATTTTGTCTTTTCATATACGAACAATAAACTATACACAAGCAATAAATAGGTACTTTCTATTTACGGGTTATAGTAGGTATATAATTAATAATAATATATTTGTTTCTCACCATTACCACGAAATATTACAACAAGTCTTAAAACTAAATGACACAATATACCTAAGATTCAAATGTTTGTAAACTAATTGCAATTACAGAGTAAAAATAAAATACATAATAATTATGGACTCATAAAAAAATAAAAACATATGCTACGAACAGTTAATAATTAAACGTCATTCGGGAACATCTAGCAATGCAGTTCCTACCTATTTATTCTATAAAGCTTAAACGTGCGTTTTTGGAGTAAATGCTGCAGTACAGTTCGTTACCGCTTCTTCTGTACTTGCGCTTAAGAGGCGGCAGTAAACTTAGTTGTAAGTAAATGATCTGACGTCAACAACTACCTATTATTTAAACGATGGGAAAATATTTGCTATTATCATGTGATACAAATATCCAAAATTAAATAAATGAGATTTGACTTTATATTTGGATGTCATACTTATTAATCTTAGAAAAAATAAATTTTAGAAACATAAAAAATATTTTCTTAACAGCTGATATCTTCAAAATCGTTATCCTCATTTCTTTTGATTTCATTTGTTTGTCGCAGTAAAAAAATATCTAGGTCTATGTATTTGTCTTCCTGCTAAACATGACATATTAACTAGATCTCGCTGCTTTGCTCTGTTTCAAATATATCAGTTGACAATACTTCCAACAATACCATACCATCCAATATATTGGTAAAGCATCGGATCGACAACTTTTTTTATATCAATAATGGACCGTAAGGCATCATTCCATCTGAACACAACAGGAAAACAAATAACAGAAGCCAAACGTGCGCATGAACTTTTTACACCCTCTGCGGCACTTTATTAGGCAGCTACCAACGTGACGTCACCCCTCCCAAATATTGTGACAACGTGACCGCATGCTTTATACACGTACGAGTATAAATAATAACCCTCAAACTGTATGTGATTTATAAGTATTTGCCCATAAACAGCAGTAAACCAAATGAACTTTATAAACACACCTATATATATGTCTTTTTTTTCTCAAATTCCATTTCCGGTGTTAGAACTGTCAACATCACAGCAAAAACCTCCGGTAGTAATCACGCAATAAAAAATAGACACATCAATCATTGGATATTAATTTCGTCGCAAGATAAAACAAGAGCCACTGCGAATTGATTATAAACAATCAGAGTCGTGCGAGCATTGGAGTTAACCGAATAATTAGAAGCAAAAGATCACCATTGATTCGAGGTTAGAAATTAACATACTCATCACATCATACATTTGATTCGATTTGACATTGACATTTGAAATAATAACGTCAACCGTCAACGTCTAAAACTGACATCTCAGCCAATGTTGCCAGTTAAGAAATAACACGTTCTACTACTATCACATTCCGTTGTACACAATCAAGTATATATTATGGAAGGTCAATTCCAAATATTATTTGACAAAATGAAAATCGAGATGGAAAATCAAACTGCCGAACTAAAGGACTCTATTACAAAGAGTATTATGGATAGAATTGAAGATAAATTAATTCCTATAGTGGAAGAAAACAAAAACCTAAAAATCAAGGTAGAAAAATTAGAAAAAGAGATACAGTACTTAAAAAGGTGCGAGAAAAATAATAACATAATAGTATTTGGCTTAGAAGAAAAAGAAAAATCCACTTATGAACTACTGCAAGAAATGAAGGACAATCTTAAACATGACTTAAATATCGATTTGAAAGATCATGAAGTTAACAAAATACAACGTTTAGGAAATAAAAACAAAGAAAGCAGCAAGCCAAGGCCTGTACTGTGCTCATTCATTTGTAACTGGAAAAAAAATTAAATTATGAAAAACAAAAAGAATCTTAAGAATATCTATGTCACGGAGGATTATTCTAAGGAGGTATTAGAGAAGAGAAAAGAGTTGCAAGAAAAGTTAGTTGAAGAGAGAAGTAAGGGTAAAATTGCATATCTGAAATATGATAAACTAATAGTCAAAGAGAATAATAACAGCCAAGAGAAAAGGAAAAGAG
Source organism: Acrobasis suavella (assembly GCA_943193695.1). Classification (NCBI taxonomy): domain Eukaryota; kingdom Metazoa; phylum Arthropoda; class Insecta; order Lepidoptera; family Pyralidae; genus Acrobasis; species Acrobasis suavella. The sequence continues at coordinate 10,684,610 of OW971938.1, forward strand.
AAACATCTGATTCACACACATCAGAGAAAAACCAGCCAAAAAAGCAACAAACAATATCTATAAGTAAGTCAAACAGAACAAATGCTTTTGACATGATGCGATCTAGATCCAACTCACTTTCAAATGTATCTACTACCAAGAACCAATAGCAACTAAGAATCGGCAAATGGAATCCAACACCTACCAAAAAAGAAACTGACAATAAAGAAACTGAAAAACACCACACTCCCCCAAGCCGACTAGTCCTCGTGGGGGAAAGAGACCACAACCCTCCAATTAAAGTAAAACCAAATGATAAAAAACACAACAATAACCAAAAACCTAGCAAAGTGCAAACATCTAAACTCTACATCGCAGCCCTTAATGTACTCACCTTGAAGAATGAAGAAAATCTTTCAGAATTAACTTATGCTTTAAAACATGTTAAATGAGATATTGTAGGATTGAGCGAAGTAAGAAGAATGGGCGAAATTATCACTTCCCATCCAGACTATCTACTATATCACATAGGTGAGACCCAGGGTCAATATGGAGTTGGAGTTATCATCAAAAAGCAACTATCACAGTATGTAGAAGAATTCATAGGAATTTCGGAGCGCATTGCGATGGTGAATTTCAAAATATATGGATACAAAGATCCCTGGACTATTGTTATAGTATACTCACCTACAGAACAATCGAACCTAGAGATAATAAATACGTTTTATCTGGACCTTAACAAAGCAATTCAAGAGCACGCCTACAAAAATTTAATAGTATTGGGAGACTGGAATGGCCAAATTGGAGCAAGGCGCTTAGGAGAAAATTCAGTGCTGGGTCCATTCTTGTACAGTAACAAACCTAGAACTAGAAATGGAGAAAAAATTATGAACTTTGCGCAAGAAAACAACTTGACCATCTTAAACACTATGTACAAGAAAAACAAAAAAAGGATGTGGACTTGGACGCCGGATGGGAAAACAAAGAATAAAATTGACTTCATAATGACCAACAGAGGCAGCTATTTTACTAACTTTACCGTCATCAATAAATTAAACTTTAACACTTATCATAGACTAATCAGAGCAAAGCTGAAGGCAGTGCAACCAAGAAAGCCCAGACCCAGACAAGACCCACGTAATCTTAAGCTCGGAAAACACCAAATTGAACAATTATCAATCGCCCTGAAAAAAGAATTCGCGGATTTCAAGGATAAAACTAAGGATTTAGGATTACAAGAAAAATATAACTTGATAGAGAACACAATTAAATCACAGTTACAACGCGTAGGATCCACAAATATCGAACCCAAAAAATGGCTAACAACAAATACCATACAACTACTGGAAGAAAGAAACCGCTTAATCAGTGCAAGACATATACAGAACAGAAAAAAGCAGCTAGCCAAAATAAGCAAAGAAATCAAAGTTAGTATAAGAAAGGATAGAAATCAGTACAGACTAGAAACTATGGAAAGGTATATAGCCAAAACAGACGTAATTAGAAAAGCGTACAAGGATCTGACTAATTCTAAGGAATGGATCTCAAAAATGAAAAGCGACAGTGGGGAATGGAAACATCGCAGAACAGACATATTGGAAACAGCTACATCCTATTACAGGAAACTTTATGAGGTTAAAAATACACAAAGGGAAACTGATATGACTGGGGGAAAAGCTCCGAAATTTCTAATATTCTTAATGCCGAAGTTGAGAAAGCTATAGATAGTCAAAGGAAAGACAAAGCCCCTGGACCTGACGGCATAAACAATGAAATCCTAAGGCAAAGTAAGGAAGATTTAATACCTGTCCTCACAGATATGTTTAACTATATTTTAAAAACCGAAATAATCCCCAAGCAATGGACAGAGTCTAACATTATCCTGTTGTATAAAAAAGGCGACAACTTTGAAATCGTAAACTATCGTCAACTAAGCCTTATGTCCCACATATATAAGATTTTTGCTAAAATAATTTTGAAACGGATTGAAAGGATCTTAGATGAACAGCAACCGATCGAGCAGGCAGGATTTCGCAAAGGTTACTCAGTGACCGACCATATTCATGTAGTGCGTCAAGTTCTAGAAAAGAGCAACGAATATCATCTTACATACTACATTGGTTTTATAGACTACAGCAAAGTTTTCGATTCTCTGCATCACGAAACAATATGGGAAGCACTGAAACAACAAGGAATCGAACACAAATACATACGAATAATAAAGAACGTTTACGAACATAGCACAGCGAGACTTCAACTAGAAAAGACGGGCGAACCTTTCAGAGTAGAGAGGGGTGTTAGGCAGGGAGACCCTTTATCCCCAAAACTGTTCTCGGCGGTTCTCGAATCAATTTTCAGAAGACTTAATTGGAACACCTTGGAATCAATATAGACGGCGTATCACTGACGCATTTAAGATTAGCTGACGACATAGTTCTATTCACCAAAACATCAGAAGACCTGACCAGCATAATAAAAGAGCTAGCGGCAGAAAGTGAGAAGGTAGGGTTAAAACTGAATCCTGATAAAACTAGAGTCATGACAAAAGGCAACAAAAACGAAATAGAAATAGTCAACACCAAAATCGAATACACCGATGAGTATTTATACCTGGGACAGATTATTACTCAAAAAGAACCTGGGCACAAAGAAGTAGACAGAAGAATTACAAACGGCTGGAAGAGATACTGGGCCTTGAGAGAGGCTATGAAGGATGAAAGGCTGCGTGTAAGATTAAAAAGTAAATTATTCAACACCTGCATACTTCCTGTTCTTATGTATGGCTGCCAAACTTGGGCTATAATGCGGGAAACGGCCAACAAACTCGCAACCTGCCAGAATGCAATGACAAGAAGTATGCTGAATGTAAAGAAATCAGACAGACTGAGAAATTGTGTCATCAGGAGAAAAACTAAAACTGTAGATGTTACTGTGAAAATCAGAAGACTCAAATGGAGATGGTCACATGATAAGAGGTCATGAAAAATGGAGTAAAAGAATGGCAAGATGGTATCCCAGAGAAGGCAAAAGAAAGAGAGGTAGACCGCAGAAAAGGTGGGATGACGACATACGACAAATTGCAGGAGTAATGTGGAACAGAACGGCTCAAGTTAGATCAGAATGGAAAAGGTTGGAGGAGGCCTTTGCCGATTGGCAAACAGATCTTCAAAAATCAGCAAGCAAACTATGTTAAAACCATACACTGTTATTATGTTAAAAGGATCTGAACAAAGGGCTTTATATTATATATATATAAATATATATATATATATATATATATTACATATAATATATATATATATATATATATATATATATATATATATATATATATATATATATATATATATATATATATATATATATTATATGTATAGGTTTTTGGTTCCGATGCAATTGGCTCAATCTGACCAAATTAAAATACCTTGTAAAATGACGTTACTATATGTGTCATGCGGCTTGAAGATATCAAATAGTTCAAAACTATTTATTTATACCATGCTCGTTTTAATCTTCATTCTAATGAACTTGTTTCCTAGCCAATATTATCTGTCTATATTTGAGACTTTGAGTTTAATCTGTCAATTGAACCCTACCATGTCTTCAACTATAATTATTGCTAATACTATGTTAAGTTGTTCAAAAAAAACTAAATGTCATCACATTAGAAATTTGATATATTGTAATACTTTCTTTATAAATACTAATAGACTTATAATATACATCTTCCTTTGTGCTATCTCATGTATGTCTTCTTATTGTACGTATAACTCTTCAGTTAAACTAATTTTACATAAAAATAAAATCACGTATTTTTTTCACAAATCAGCACAAAAATATTTCAAAGACTTGATCTCAAACAACTTTATCAATGTATTAGACGAAACTGAATGCCAAAATGTCGTACTATGCTCGTTCCCTACATTATTATACTTTTCAATTCGATAACACATCTAGCCTAATTCAAAATTTGGATGACTTTAGTGTGACATCAAGCGTTGACTGTGAGCCTGAAAGTTGTATTACGTATATGACATCTGAAAATAATTACCTGAAAATCTTACATCAAAATATCCGTAGCGTAAACCATAATATTGACGAGCTTTACGTAATATTAGCTCGAATTCAATTCCATTGCGATATTATAGTGCTGTCAGAATGTTGGCTTTCATGTGAAACAAACTCAAACCTACCATGCCTGGATGGATATCAGTTACACAAAACAAATGATAATTATAACCAAAATGATGGCGTTATAATTTATGTTAAAAATTGCATAGGCTGTGTAGTGGAAGAACCAACTTTATTAGAAGCTAACTGTTTAATTATTAAAATAGGAACAGATACAGCAATAATAGCAGTTTATAGACCACCCTGCTTTAAGACAGATAAATTCCTATACTCTCTTAACATACTTTTGGGTACCTTGGCTTCATGTAAAAATATATTCTTAGTAGGAGACATCAATATCAACCTACTTCATACTAGCAAGGACGACACAATTGCATACCTAGATGTACTTGCTCTTCATGGGCTAGTCCAAGGCATCAATACTAAAACTAGAGAGGACGCCTGCCTAGATCATGTTAATCTCAAAACCAAACTAAAATCATACGCATTTAATTTAACTTCAACCATTACTGATCACCATACCGTATTAGGTTGTATAAAAACCAAGGAACCAAAAACTAAAACAGTTACTCATAAAATAAAAATTAAAGTTAATCTAGAAAATCTAAAATCCCAATGTAAGCCATACAATTTTTGTGAAGTATACAAAGAAAATGATCTAAATAGAGCTACAGATAAATTTATTGAAATACTTCAACATCTTATATCCAACCACTCAATCAGACTTCGTATACCAAGAAGCAAACTTACAATAAAACCTTGGATAACATCAGGTATGCTACGATGTATTCGTACTCGAGATAGGATGCACCAAAAGCTAAAAAGTACACCTAGTGATGAACTTTTAAGAAATACTTATAAACGATATCGAAACTTCTGCAATAATTTACTAAAGCGGCTTAAGAAACAATATGAAAAGGATCAATTATTAATGAACAAAAACAATTCAAAAAAACTGTGGACATGTATTAAGACAATCACAAACACAGATAAAAAGAATAATGCACCTATAGAGCTCTTAAAATCTAATGAAGACCAAAATAACGCTATTTCTCTTCGATAGGCAAAAACCTGGCTGACGAAATTTCTTCGTCTCCTTGGACATCAAACACACGCAAATCTTCGGTGAACTCCTTTGTGCTGTTACCCACTGGCAATGAAGAAGTATATGCATGCATTCAACAATTGAAAAGCGATTGCGCTCCTGGATGGGATGGAATCAGTGCCGAGGTTCTAAAGGCTATCTCGGAGATTGTGACGCCTGTAATTACAGATTTAATCAACCGTTGTTTTGCATCTGGTGTATTCCAAATGCTCTATAGAAAGCCATAATAAATCCTATATACAAGGCAGGTGACAAAGGCTTAATCGGTAACTATAGACCCATTGCAATACTCAGCACATTATCCAAAATATTTGAACGCATCATCAATAACCGCCTTGCAAAATATTTGGAAAAGTACAGGCTAATATCTGACACACAATATGGATTTAGATCAGGTCGCTCTACTGATGATGCCGTTCTGGATTTCACCGACTTTATTGTACATAAATTGGATACAAAAGTAAAGTGTTTGACAATATCTATGGATTTTACCAAAGCATTTGACACAGTTTCTGTCCCCTGCCTTTTACAAAGATTGGAATACCTAGGTATCAGGGGGCCCGCTTTGGAACTTTTATCTGACTACTTGAAAAATAGAACACAGTGTGTAAAAATTGCAGACCACGTCAGTGAAGAACTACCTATTGAATATGGTGTGCCACAGGGAAGCATACTCGGTCCAAAGTTATTCCTCTGTTATATAAACGAACTGTGCGAAATGAATCTCCAAAACTGTCGAATATCATCCTATGCCGATGACACAACACTTACTTTTTATTCAAACACCTGGGAAGAACTGTACTGTATTGCACAAGCAGGATTTGATAGGGTATGTCACTGGTTGAGATCAAATAGTCTTACTCTAAATGAAGAAAAAACAAAGTATATAATCTTTTCGATCCGAAATTGGGCTGAATTAAGTGAATTGACCCGTCCTATCATTGCCCACAAATGTTCCTTTCCTCCTTACTCAGGCTGTGACTGTCCAAAGATATTACGCACAGAGACAATAAAATACCTTGGGGTCCATATAGATTCTAACTTGAATTTCAAGGACCACATTCATGCGGTTTCACAAAGAGTGCGTAAATTGTCTTACATCTTTAGGCAACTTCGTGACGTAGCAGATAAAACCACTATCAATATGGTTTATGAGGCATTGGTCAAATCCATATTGACGTATTGCATTACGACCTGGGGAGGATGTGCCAAAACTGATCTCCTTGAATTGGAAAGGGCGCAAAGACTGGTCCTAAAAGTCATTCACTCAAAACCACGTCTCTTTTCTACCACAAGGCTGTATGAAGTGGCTGGTGTACTGACCGTTAGGCAACTGTACATCCTCTCGACGATTGTGCGTAGGCATGCTAATTTCTCGATGATTGAAAGTAAAGCCTTGAATGAGAAAAGACGATATTACACAGTGTGTGTGCGCGCATTCGTTGAGTCATCCTTTGCAAAAAAATTTACCTATTTCGAAGTAGTAAACTATATAACGAGATCAACAAAATATTAAATATCTACACCTGCAAAAAAAGAGAATGTACAATCAAGCTTACTATATGGCTACAAAAACTAGACTACGATAGCACGGAAAAACTATTGAAAATTATGGCATAAATAGATAAATACCTATAATTTAACAAGAAAATAAGTATAATCTAGGTATATATAAGGTAAATACAGATATTATAGCACATTAATTAAAAGTAAAAAATTTACATCCCGCATACGAGTGTGTGCAGTGATGCTACTCGTATCTGCGTTGCTATTCCACATCAGTACATGTAGGTGATGGTCTGGAGTAGTGACGGAATTTATGTGGCGGTGCTGTGCATATATGGTATATTAGTACAAACTCCCTACGCATGCAACTACTTACAATTTAATCATACATATTTATGTGAGGGGGACCTGGTGACAAAAGATACAGGCTTCTGCTTAGTTTGGTGTCTCCAGTGCTCCCACAAGTTCTAAATGTTAATTTTATGTATTTATATTGTACCTAAAAATTGTTAAAACTTGTGGAGTGAAATAAAAACTTTTGTATTTGTATTATTATTTGTATTTGTATATATATATATATATATATATATATATATATATATATATATATATATATATATATCTCCAGATATTATAATAATTGCCCGTAAATAAAATGAATACGCATTTTAGGCGGTGAGTAGCCTTTAAAATGCATGAGGTTTATAATTGTGTAGGAGACCTCTTTTTCAACGCAGGAGTCGCAAAACTCGAAACATGTACCCAAAAAAAATTAAATTTTCCTCTCGCTACCCAAAAAAAATTATTTCACGTACAATAAAATCAAGCTAGGGGGACAGCTTAATCAGTATTTATGTGATGAAAAGAAACATTCAAACTTGCAAATAAACAAACTACCAAGCACCCCGCCATAAAAATTGCTGAATATAGGTATGGAGGGCGGCATATTCACACTTTGCCCGGCACCAAAAAAGTGTAGATACAGCACTGCTGGACCGCCCCCGGCATTCCTGCCCGAATATTTTGACATCGTGTCCGTTCTACATTAACCGCGTGTTAATAATAACTTTCAAAATGCGAGGGATTTTGCGCCTAATCCTCTCTGTGATGAAAGCTTGATTTGTGTGAACCTAAAGGTTGAATTTTAATTACGTAACGCTTTTCTACGAAACTTTACATATCTGTGTTAAAGGATACCATTAATAGTTATATTTTTGCAATTTGGTATCTAATTTCAGTTGCACAGTAGAAAAATCTTTTAGTGTCTAAAATACGTTAATAAATTATAAATCAGGACAAATCCTACGGATAGATAAGCAAGCTTCAAAATCAGTTACAAATTTCATTGAAATCATCCAAAACTTATGTTAATTTAAAAAGAAACCAAACCCGCGACCTTGCTGTTCAGATGCAACTGCACCACTCAAAAATCGTTAATATTTTCTCAGCTCTACTCACTTAAGTCTACTTGCATGCTTTATTTAAATTAAAAGACTATTTTTCCAAGTAGAAATCACTTAAGGGTTAAGTTCCTTTAACTCGACTAACGTTTCATAGTACAAGGGACAGATACTAAGTTAATGAAATCATAGTGTAAGAGCAAACGTCCCACATAGTTCACCCAGTTATATACCGAGCTCCGAACGACGCCAGAACTTAATCTGATATTTAAAACCGCTATGTTCAGGTGTAAAATCATGTTTACTTGGTGGTGTTAAATTTGTAACGGGCTTAAAACTACAATATCTGTATATTTTTTACTTTAACGTTATTGTTAGTACAGTACTAATCGCACTGTATTTACATAAGTTACAATGAACAATTAAATAAACGAAAATTGTACGTTATTGTAAATGCAGTACGATTAACAAATATTTTTTTGAAAAAAGAAGGCACGAGAACGATGTTATAGCATTATTGCGATATGATGAAAACATTTACCCTTTATTTTTAATAAATATGAATAAATCAAAAGTAATGTTATAAAAATTTGCAAGGACATTCTGAATGCAAGAAGTTATGAATTATTCACAGCCTTTTTGTATTAATATTTTTTTTAATTTTTTGTTTAAGCAAAACAAGGAACGTAGCAAGGTGATGAGTCAGTACACATTAGGCACACATACGTTGCCGACTCAGTTGCTGAATTTTATTCAGCAAATATTGCCTGAACGTGACCTCCGCAGCGTCCTCGCCCAGAACAACCCGCAGCCCACTAAATCTCTTTTACTCTCCATAGGCCTTTAATACCTACACCAAAAGGCTCGTTTTACCCAAAAAGCCCATATGAAACGTTTTATTTTCATACAAAAGTTATATGTTAACGCCAGGAGTCGTAATTTCTGCTTTGTTATGTTTTTAAGTTATACGATGTGAAAAATTTCCGGGTTTAAATTACTTTTACCGTTTAAAGGCTCGTTATGTGTAATCAAGAAGTGATAATTAACGACTTCTGGCGGAGAAAAGTTGAAGAAATTCTGAGGTTTACTGTAATAAAAAAAAGACATAAATCATGCTTCCTCGGTATGTTCCATTGTACGTTTGCATACCGTGATTTATATTACAATAGCTCAGCCAAAATAAACTGAATTAAAAAGAGCTATAAATATAAATGTTTGTAAGTTGTGTATAAGTTGTGGTGTGACTGCACTGAGCTCATCTTTTATACACTTACAAGTTCTAATACTGTGACAGTAATATATCGCTTTTTCCTGCTGTGCAATGTTCGTAAGCTAGGTAATGGAGTCGATCTTGGAAACTAAGCTAAATGTTAATAGATGAATTCATGCAGCAGTGAAATAGCGACTGAGGTGTAGAAAGATAAACAACAATAACCAGCCAAGTGCGTGTCGGGTCACGCGCAATATAGGATTCTGTAGTTACAAATGCCCAATTTGAGTACCCACGACTAAAAGCACTAAAAAACTTCTTTTTTTTTAATTTGTATGAAATTTTCCTTTTTCGAGTAGATTTTATTAGTTGGTCGCCTATAACTTTTTAATATGTAAACCCCACTTAGCTCTTTTAGTTTTTCTTTAAACTTCATTATACTACTGCCGTGATTTTTTTCACGTGTCCATATGCAACCGTTTCGCAGATAGAGCTGGGACTCTAACAAAAATTTGCACTATAGAACCAAATATTTCAGAAACGGATTCCCAAATTAAAAAGTGTTGTTTGCGAGCTAATAATATTTTTGATAGACCTATTTAACGATACCCCACACGATGGGTTAGTCGAGAAAACAAAAATACTCCCACATTACATGTATGGGAGCTAATCTAAAAAAAATTTTTCAAGATTTTATCTTACCAATTTTTTTTTATGATGAAAATACATAACAATGTCAAATCACAGCTTTCTAGAACGTATAGTCTCTGAGTAGAACCGCGGACAGACAGACAGACATGGCAAAATTATAATGACGATGACATATGTGACCATAAGTAGGTATAACCTGGATGTGGCTTAGAAAGCCTTCGGCTCGTATAGAGAAAACCTACACTCGGCAGTGGGTAGAGCCGGGATGTTAAAAGAAAAGGACTTACACGAAATGCAAGTGCGCAGTGTCCGCCTTAATATTTTAACGAGTCGTCCCCATTTTCTCGGCTTTTTCTCAAAGGTTCGGCTTTCCACAAGGTTTTATTCATGAAGCCGGTGACCACTGCGGGATCGTTTTACGATCGTCGATTTGCAGTGTCTGGTTCGATTGCCGATGCAAATTCATCGCTTTACTGCCGCGTGTAGAACCTTTCGTTTTCATAATACATTCTTCCCTGCAACTGCCAAGTTTATTTTGTTCTGCAATTGTTATCAGATGACACATGGGGTAATTGATTTTACAACTGGCTCGCGTGAGCATCGGCAGTCTAGAGGCTTCTATCGATAAAATCAGTAATGAAACGGAACTATACCCATAAAGTAGAATTATTACTATTCTATGAATTGTTGTGGCTTGCACGTCAGTGGTGTTCAATAAGTAGATCTATCTATAGTATTTGGAAGTAACTATATAAAAGTATATTTACATGGCAATAAATATGAAAATATCTCAACCATTTTTATAATTTATTGAACACTTCGTTGTCAACTGTCATTGTTGCAACTTGTTATTAAAGTCAAGAATGGTGTTTTAAAACTGAAGGGCAATTAAAACTTTAAGCGCCCGACTGCTAATTGTCTCCGACGCTAACAGTTACAAGTAAGTGCTTTTAAGAGAAAAATGCAAACAGGAATAGCGCGTATTTTATTCACGAGCCGCCAGCAAAGCTATCAGACATGTCCAAACTTCGCTGAGAGCTTGCTTTATTTCCGTTTGACCTGTCTGGTTCGACGCTATTCCTGGCAACCACGACCCAGACATGTTCATTTGGCCGACAAGCTGAATGCAACTCCTGACAGCTCGCGAGCTACCTCGATGCAGCGACACGGCTCTGCACTTCCAAATTTGAATATTTAATTGCTATTATTTTGGCCCAGCTCGACTAGTCGACTAGTTAATAAAACAAATTGACACTCTAGTGTTTCGGATCCGGCTAATAGTAAACTTTGTTTTTGGTTATTCTGTTCGTCGCATAAATCAAATCGAAATTTAAATTTTCTTTTTGCATAGGTTTCCGGAAAGCTACTTTACGATTGCAGTGTGGATACGTTTCTTTGTTTGGCGTTTTATTTTGTGCATTTCCAAGAGAGGTACGTGATACAGGCCGGGCACCGGCACCGGCATAAAATATTTTCGAGTTGACATTGTAGTCTCAATTGAATATCTTACGAGTTTACATAATTTCCTGACTATAAAGCTTCTAGGATATCTAGGAGTTTTATGTCGTTTTATGGAATAAACATACTTTTGTACTGAGAGAATATCCTATTACTATACAGAAAAATTCAACGACATAAGTTGTAGACTGTCGTTTTTTTTATTTAAAAAAAGTGATACGTTATTAAATTTCCTTGCGCACGCGGAATTATTTACCAAAAAGTGGGATTTGTCCAAATTCCTTCCCGGGATGTGCCACAGGGGGCACATTGAGCGACAGAGCCAGCTCTAACTTAAACCTAACTTAGATGTAGAGTCCGCGGGGACCACGCCGTAACCCTGGGATCACATTATGGTGTTGAAACACCTCACTTTTGTACAAATTTGTTGTAATCCGAAATAATTTAAGCTTTCTTGTTTTTATTTGTTGCACCTTCTTTATATAAAGAGGTAGGATCTTGGTATTTCATTATAATGTCGCCATAAGAAGGTGATATAATTTTAAAAAAATATTTTCTAATCATTTTTGTGTATATTGCTTGATTTTTAAATACTAAGGTAAGTTTGTAAGTTTTAAAATTTAATAACATTGAAGTGTAATTAGGTATTTATTAAGTCTTAAAAGTATTTATTCGTACATAAGTATACTTACAATAGGTATACATATATAAAAAGTTATGAAAGCTAATGTTAACAGATATTCGTGATAAGGAGGTTTTCTTGCTATAAATACTTATACTTTGACGCATATTGATCTTTTTAGTCTACAATGCCGTGTTCGAAGACTTCCTAGTTCACAAGATGAGTGACATTAAGTACACCGCATCGCGTTGTCGCCTCGCCGCCCGCCGACGCGTCGCCGCCCCGGTATTATATTTTGCGGAATTTGTTTGCAAAAGAAGTCAAACGTAGATAACTAAGAATATATTTATGGAAAAAAATCTGTGTCAGTTTTTTTACATATTTTAAAGGGCCGTATATGTGTTTTGTTCTTAGATTTGTTATACTTTCAAATTCATAAGGGACACAGGCATATTATAGTTACCTTTTGTTCTGTATCCCTCATCTGTCTATGGGAACATATACCTATGCGCCCTAGTCAATTGTTTGACTATTATCCTATTTTTTTGTCAATGGGTGATAGGTTCTACAAAGCCGTATGTAACGACATGTAAAAATACCTCTTCTCGCATCGCACCGTCGCCGAACGTTTTACTTTGAAAGAAAATGTCTTTCTGTTGAATTTGTAGACAAAGGATGATTTTTTCATATGTAGACGTAGGTTTTATAAATTTAATACTTTTATTCAATTTCCCACTAGGTACAGCGTAAGTTTTTATGTTCCTTCATAAGGTGTGACTTTCGTTGCGCTAGCTTTCATATTATCTATGACTTTTGTATAGAACCATCTTTCAGTGTGTTCTATTAAGCTCCTTGTGCCTCTCGAGATAAAATACTTTTGTAACTATCGGTCGTAATTACTTCTGAAGAGCTTCTAAAATATAATAGTAGCAAAATATTCAGAATTCAGAGAAACGCTAAGTTATTGGCATAAAATACGATTTGATATTGAAGCTTTGAAATTGGATTCCTGGAATTGGTTTATTGTTTTTTTTTTTATAGAAACATCATATTCTATAAGAAAACTGTGTTTTTTTATTATCGCTATATTAATAAGTTTCTGAATCAAGTGTGACGTCAAATTGGTAATACATTCACTCATTCTTGTAGCGTTAAGAGATGTCGAACCTTAGATAAGTACCTCTAAGGTTCTTTCATGCTTTTTCGTACCATTATGTTAAAATACTACAAAAAAAAAAAAACTCCCAAAAAATGTTTTTAAACGTTCTTCATGATGGAAAACGACTGAATAAATGGTTTCAAGGAGTGCTCCGAGCTAACCTCAAAACAACATCAATTTTGGAGGAGCTCGGAGGCTAGGTGGGACAACGCATTTCTAGCGATTTCACAAGTTAAGTAACCGCGGGCGAGGAGTTCGTACTTGGATAGGTGACCACAAATGCATAATAATTTATTGAGCTCCTCCGTTCTTCGAAAGACTTGTTCAGTTTTTGGTCCGGACTGTCATTGTATGACAGTCGTCAAATTATATTATTATTAACATCCGAGCGTAATTCCCGGTTGCATCCTAAGCGGTAACGCTTCAGAGTCCGAGATCCGCTTCCGATTTGACGAAGTTACTGGTTTTTCCTCAAGGCGACTGCCGTTTGACCTCCGCAACCCTAAGGGTAGACCAGAACCAATCATTGGATAGGTTTCATCATGTACTGACAAGCAATGCATCTAGCAAACCATCACTATTTTGTATTCCTTTTCCAGCTGCTTCTTTTCCCACGCAGACCGTAAAAGCCGATCGAGGGAATGGAAGAAATGCTATTTTTTTTTATTTAATTACTATATTTCTTTTTCACGTGCTGAGGTACTGTACTGAGGTGAAATCGCTTCGGTAATGTGACGTCGTGATTTTGTTGTAAGTTTATAAATTTTAAGTTGCTTAATTTAATTTATAAAACAATTTAAAGGGGTTTTTTGAGTTGGAATTAATATTATTTATGATAAACTATTAAAATACATTAAAAAATCGTTTTAGATATTCACTTTTATATGCTAATGTATGTGTCCCAAAATAATAATTAGTGAATCATTTATTGAAATACAGATTTACTCCGTAAACACAGTACCTTACTTTTGATTTCAATTTATTTATTACTTCTCAAATTGTATATATATATTAGGTACATGGTTACTTCGTAAGAAAGGAGGTACAACATGACAGGGCATTACAATATAAAACAACGGAACGGCATGCGGATTTGAAGTCATTGAGTATCAATGCTAAAATTATTATGACATAAACATGTTTGGAATTCTTAAAGTATTTACAGTTATTACTAAATGGTCATACTTAATATCTCATATAAATAAGTATCGTAAACTGAACTTAGGTAGCGCATTGAACATACGGAAGCAGCTATGCACGATGCCTTCAAAGGTCCAACAATATTATAACGATTTGCTTTTTGAACGAAAAATAAAAATGTCACACACAAAATATATTTAAAAATTCCATGATTTTCCTCAGTGTTCAATCCACATGTCCATTGTGTTTGAATAAACATTTCAATAGGGAGGTTTCATTGGCAGTGGTTATTCAAGCGGAGCGCCACATTCAGCTCTTTTTTCCACTACACTGGCGTCCGATGAATGAACTGCGGCTCCAATATTAGAGCTCACATGTTGCCCTAATAACAAGAGTAGAATTGAAATAAGTTCAGCCGGGCCAATCGGTTTGACATGCACCCCAACTGAATGAGTATTCCTATTGAATACCAATAGGTCAGGTTGAGTTTTGTGTTCTTGATAGTTGGTATTCATTTACCGAATGTAAGCATATTCCCGGTTATATCTTTATTAGCTGTGTTGCTTTAGAGGTGCAACATCCGACATTGGATGACATTCTGACTGTCTCGCGACAGTCGCCGACAGTTGTCGTGGGCACATTGTCCCTCGTTAGTAGCCTTACAAGACCAATTGATATTTTCGATGTTCAAATCAGGAAATTACGGTCATTTACAAACATAAACAGCGTAACGTTCTTAGGAATGGTTATTTGAAAAGCGATTAAATCCTTCAAAGGGCCAACAACGTGATCCTATTCGTTAGTCTAATTAGCGGAGTGAATTTCGGAACGAACCTGCGACAGCAAACAATAATGTTCAAATCAACTAAAAAAATAAGAGGACATTTAAGTATATAGTCTGTTGATAATAATAAGATACTTATTAGAAATTTTCTAGCCCATTACATTTTCTAAACAGCTTTCAAAAAATAAATATTTTCCAAGTACTTATTACAACAGCAAATAATTTTTCTTTTGTTTTTTTTTTTTGACAAAACTATAGTTTACCAATACTATTATATGATCACAGACAACGAAGATCCAATATCGCTCCCCATACGTATAAATCAATATAGCATCACACGGCCAAGATAATATATATTTTGATCTTAAGATGTCTTTAGAATAAAGATGCATAAAATGTATGAACATTGTATCTTAACAGTATGTGATACCTTAAGATGCCTACTAAGTATAATCTCATAATAAGGGATCATAAATGTGTAACGGTGGTGCAATAAACCCTATTATACATAATCCTTACATACCTCGTTTCTCCATCATTTCATTCTGTCTACCTTCTCTAATAGCATTTTTAAATTCAATTTTTAAATTTTTGACACATTTATTCCATCCTCACCATTTGACTTATTCCTCCATTACCTCTGATACAAGCAACTTGAATTATATAATTTTTTCAGTGCTGACAAATAAATGTATTATCGTGTATCTCTCTTGCCCTGCGACTGTTTTGTATCGACATAATTCATGTGGGCACCAACTAGCTAAGACAGATGGAGTTCCCACATAAGTATTGAATGTTAGCCTTCTGACACCCTTTATATCTTTCGACCAAGATATGCTTAGTTGCATAGGCATAGTTCAAGGCTTTCTATAATTCTAGGAAAGTTACCATCATATTCAATCATAATTACCAATTATGTTTGGCTTATGCTGATATATTTTAGTACTATATGTACACGATCTATGACGATTGTCTGTTTGCATCGATTGAAGAGTACTTATACGAACTACGCCGGTTACTTCGTAATTAAAGGAAATATTTTTCAAACAGTTAATTAGGTACTGCAACTCTTTCTATTTAACAATGTTCTGACAACAGCTTATTAGGCAGTTACCGCCATAACGACGGGCGCAATAAAAATGTAAAAATATCAACAAACGGGTTCCCGTGCTAATGAAAGTAAAGACAGACAGCACTCCACGTCCGGTCACCCAGGGCGTAATGCAAACCTTAAGGGCCCTGGCACACTGACGTTCAAGCGGCGCCGCTGCTTTCCCTTATATTTTCTACCTTCAGCTAATATTTTTATACAGCGTGACTTTTAACCACCCACCACATTGTTTTTTTTTTACAGAAAGTATCATGGACTAAACTTGTTCCTTATGTATGTATACCTTTATAAAATAGATAAAAATAAAACAATCCAAAAATCTTAAATATGTTTTCCTATTTTTTACTTTAATCTAGGGCAACAATTCCCTAATAGTACATATTAATATTATAATAATCTATTCTACCAAATATCATATGATCATTGATTAGATAATAAATATCGCTTTGGCGGGCTGGGCATCCTCATTAAAGGATACCGCCTCGATAACAAAAGCACGCCGTCTGTAACACATGCAAACTGACGTACTTCACCACAATTTTATTTCAAGTACTAAGAAATGTAATTTTATTCAGTGAAAACATCACAATACTTAAAAGTTTATGGAAGCTGACGTCGCTGCACGCACTCATATTACAAAATAAAGTTGCCTTTTGTGTGTCAACAATATCTGTTGTCACGAATTTGCGCAAAATAGATCGTTTTATTAGTTACAAATAAAAAGATTTTGCGAAGATTTTCTTTTCCAAGAGCATTTCCTCTCAAAAACAAACAAATGAATGGGACTTCGTGCAAATATCGGTCAATCAATTCTCTGCAACATGCTTGCAAACCGCTAGTTTGCAAAGGCCCTTACAACGAGGAGGGCGCGCCCTAGCGGCCACTCTTTGTGCTCACCTCCTATCTCGGCTTACGAATTCTCTAATTGAATACGTTTATTTTAAGACCCTTTTGTACAAAAAGTAATTTTAAATAACAGATTGGGAAGCTTTAAATGGAGAGAGGCAATTTTGGATTTGTTAATGGACAGGTAAATGAAACTCTTCGTACACAAATGGATTTTTATTGAAACAAATTTGTTTCGTATTTTATAAAGTACTAAAATGGATGCTAGGTTGTTTACCCTTGCGCTTTAAATACAAAGAATGAAAACGGTTTTTAGGTGAAAATGGATTTTCTAGATGTATTACTTGTAATGATATAATCAGTGAGTTAACGCTGTTTGAGTTCTTCTAATCTTAGACGATAAAGCTGGAAAATAATGAGGTACTCATTATAAAAAGGCAATGTTTGAAAATATAAAGTTATCTTCAAGTAAATATTAATCAAGTAAATATGGGACACTCAGAAAGTTTTGCGATCATAAAAAACTAGAAAAAGTGTTCTAATGGTATTTTTTTTTATTAATTCTTTTCAAAGTACTCTCCACCAGTCTCTATAGAAAGTTTCATGCGTCTAAACCAATTTTTGAAACACTTTTTCCAGTCCGCTGCAGGCACCTAGTTTATAGCCTGCTCAAACGCTGACAACACATCTTCTGGCGACGAAAATTGTATCCCTTTGAGCAGATTTTTTATTTTCGGGAATAAAAAGAAGTCACGTGGTGCTAGGTCAGATCTGTAATGACCCAGGAGTTTGACCGGCGTGCTGTCCAGGAAGTCCCTCGTTTTGAGCGCAGTGTGGGCGAGCGCGTTATCGTGGTGGAGCAGTAGCCCGCGGAGCCCAGCTGTGTTTGGACGCTTGTTGCTCAGAGAAAACTTCGATATTACTTCTTTAATTCTGTAAAGGAATTGACACCAAGTAGCCAGTCAAATTGAAAAAGCTCGCTATCAAAATCTTCCCCCGCTTCTAGATCGCTTCACTTTGGTAGGCGTTGATTCGTTTCGAAATTTCGTTCGTTTCCGGATCGTATTGATAAATCCAGGACTCATCACCTGTAGTGATGTCGTAAACACGCCGAGACGAGCCTGCTTCAAATTTGTTTATCATATCGCGGTACCATTCCACCCGGGCTTGCTTTTGAGCATCTGTAAGGTTGTGCGGCACCCATCGTGAAACTATCCCCCTCACGCGAAGATGCACGTGTAGAATCTCGTGAACGCTTCCTGATCCAATCTACAAGATGTGCTGAATCTTCTGATATGTAATTCACCTATTGTCGTGGATTACATTTTTCACTGCTAGCATGTTTTCTTCCGTAACAGCCGTCACCACTTTTTTTCTCATCCCCCAAAGTTAGTCGACCGCGCTTGAATTCGTTATACCAATGATACATGTTTGCCTTCACCCATAAATGCTATTTTAAGAATATCGTACGATTCATCCGGTTTCGGGCGACACTGGAAATCGTAAAAAATCATAGCGCGAAAGTGTTCTGAGCTCCGACCTTTTTTCAAAGAGACACGATAATTTGAATTAATCCGCAAAAATAAGGAGGGAAATTTAAAATTGAAACGTACCCATTTTTATACTTATAAATAATTAATAATATTTTCAAAATAGATTGTAACTTGCCAGTCTCACACACATAAAAACATTTTTTCCCAAAACAAAAATAGTAGTAAATACTCTAGTAGTAAAGCGTCGTGACAGTAGGGAGCACTTCGCAAATCTCAGGATACTTACCTTACCAAGTAAGTATTTATATATTAAAGTAGGTAGTGTAAAATTGTGAGAAAAAACTCTAATCTTTATAAAAAGTTCACTGACTGAATTACAAAACATTTTTAAAATTCCATTTGTTAAAAAAAACATATTATTCAGTCGCCGAATACCTGCAGGATAAGATAAAATAAAATAAAGAATATCCACCTCCCTCTCTTTCCATTGCAATGCCTGACAAGGTGTATGTGATATTTTTTGTATAGAATAGATCATGTGTAATGCAATATAATTATTAAATAATTAAAGAGTCTCCTATTTTACGTTTTAGTTATAGGTATTTATCCCAGCAAAACCCTAAAAAGAAACCGAAATGGCCAGGAGCAACGAGCCGTAAAATAGTGTTGCGTTCATGATATTCGCAAAACAGACCTCTTTTTTGACAAGATACTTTGTAGTGCAAGGGTTTGTTTACACAGCCGTCGTACCCACTTCAGATCAATCCGTTATTTGGATAAATATATGTTTGTGGCCTTTAATAGTATTTTGAGTTCAACACACGTGTGACTTTTCACCTTTAACCTGGTCAACTCACTTGTACATGTACCAACTTAAATACTTTTTTCTACTCCTGTACTGTTATCTATTTTTTAAATAGTCAAGAACATTGATAAATGAGTTAAGAAAAGTGTATACCTAGTCGATTCCTCATAATAGCACATTTGTCGTTATTTTCCCTAAAAGATACTCCTAATCATAGACCTACAACTTATTTTCCTTTAGATCTACTACCAACATAATAAAAATTTTTCTACTCCTGTACTGTTATCTATTTTTTAAATAGTCAAGAACATTGATAAATGAGTTAAGAAAAGTATATAGTCGATTCCTCATTATAGCACATTTGTCGTTATTTTCCCTAAAAGATACTCCTAATCATAGACCTACAACTTATTTTTCTTTAGATCTACTACCAACATAATAAAAAGTTTTTTGAACATAGTCACTAGGAAAACGTCAATTTAAAAAAATAAAGTTATACCATGGATGCCTGCCTATTATCTACCAAACATTTATATATTTTTCATTGTTTATTTTTTTATTTTATAAGTAAATATAGTCGTAGAAAAAGTATTGTATGCAACGTTGTATATGTAGTCAAAAAATGCTCGATGGCGTAAATTTACCCTACTTATAAAATTTTTGCATAAAATATTATTTTTTATATATGCAATATATTATGCAATAGTTGCATGGTGACAGACAGACGGACAGGCGGCCAGTGGAGTCTTAGTAATAGTATAGGGTATCCTCTTTGGGTACGAAACCCTAAAAATCGAAAATTTTTGAACACCTGATGCAGAACCAAATTATATTAATTGTATAAATATTTGTTTACCAAAAATCGATGATCATCTGATGTGGAAATCTAATATATCAGGTTAAAGTTGTTTAGCATAATATACAAGTAATATCATAGTCTGGGAGTAACTCCACGTGGCGAAGGCGGTAACAGATTGGGCCTAAATTTTGATATCGACTTGCCTTAACTGGCTAAACCTCTCATTTGCTGTCTAATCGTTTGGGATAAATGCACAATGGCAACAAAAAAGCAGTGGAAGCTGTAGATAAAACGTTGAAACACATTCGTCGAGATAACAGCCCAATGGGCAATGTCACATTTTTGTTGTCGGGAGATTTTCGTCAAACCCTTCAAGTTATAAGTCGGGCCACTAGGGCAGATGAGATTAACTCCTAGGCAGTAGAAGCTGTTAATAGGACGTCGCCAGACATTCGTCGAGATGACAGGCCAATCGGCAATGTCACATTTTTGCTGTCGGGAGATTTTCGTTAAACCCTTCCTGTTGAGATTAACTCCTTATTAAAACAGTCTTATCTGCGGACTCAAATAAAAAAGCTCAGATTGACAATTAATATGAGAGCCCAGCTTGGCGATAGTTCACATGCCCAAGAGTTTTCAAGAATAGGTATTATTAAAAGTTGAGGAAGGTCTCTTTCTTGAAGAGAATGGTCAGGTGAGTCTTGCCGTAATACTTGGCAAAGTTGTTTCCTCCGAAGAAGAACTTATAAGTTCAGTATTTGCGGACCTTCAGGGCACAACACACCAGAAAAACTCTTGGTTATGTGAACGCGCCATATTGACACCAAAAAATGAACAATACGCAGCGATTAATGAAAAACTTATGACGCAAATTATTGGTGATGAAGTGGTTTATAATTTCTTGGATAGTGTTATTGATCAGGACAACGCCACCAATTATCCAGTTGAGTTTCTAAATTCATTTGCTGCAAATGGACTCTCGGTTCACAAAATAATTCTTAATGTCGGAGTGCCGATAATGCTGATGTGAAATTTGACTCCGCCGAAATCGTGTAACGGAACCCGACCTAAAGTCAATGCTTTGCAGAAAATATAATTGAAGCTGAGATTCTTACTGTGAGTGGTAGCCAGTGAGACTGTATTTATTCTGCGTATACCACTGATCCCCAACAATTTTCCTTTTGAACATACACAGTTCCATGTGTCCACTTGCTTTGCTTTGACAATACATAAGACGCAGTGTCAGACGCTTAAAGCCACTGGTGTCAAACTTTATGTGGCTTTCTCCAGGGTTAGTTACGCTTCAGGTCTTTTCATATTGGCTCCCGAAGGAAAAACTTCCAACATAATTTATAAAGAAAATTTTTTAGCCGTGTGGTTTCCGGCAGAGTAGAATAGGGCCACTCCAAGTCCTCCCGTGGATGTCCTAGAAGGTGACTTAGGGAAAACAAGCTAAACAAATCTTATAAACATCAATGAGACCTCTCCAACCCGTCTGGCCAGCGTGGAGAGTGTAGGCCATATCCTCTGGCTGCTCTGGCCAAGTATGGCTCTGGTAGTACAGAGAGGGTCGTGCTCCTGCAGTGGAGACAAGAAGACCTGATGATGATGACGATGATGATGATTTTTTGACTATGTTTACACTATGAAAAAAAAATATTGATTTTTAATTACAAGTACTTTTTTGTGTATCTACATTAGTTTGTATTTCTATTAATACGCCGGAGTCATAAAGTCCACGCGAACGAAGTCGCGGGCATCAGCTAGTTTATTAATAAAGAAATAATCTTTTGACTCCACGAACGACGAATTCATTCATAAGATCTGTGTACGAGTCTTCCATACTATATGGATCGTAATAACAGTGATAAAGTTATCTCCCAAAACAATTTGTTTATACAGTGTCATAAAATATCAGGCTACTTATTTAACCAGTGTTCATAAACTTTCTTTCACTCAAGAATTCTTAATTTTATGTCATTTTTAACATTTCAGCCACATGACATCCTCCACCGGACATAGGTTTCCCCCAAGGATTTATAAAATTTAATATTATAGATAGTACTAAACTAAAAAATATTCCTAGATGAATTTAACAAGAGTATTTTGACAAATCTAGAGCATTTTTCACTCCGTTGCGGCTACCTGTATGAGGGTTGAGAATATTATGAGAAAGCAGCTCACAGCTCACTTTAAAACTCATATCTTCAGTATTCAGTTACTACACTGTGTTCAAAAATGCGAAAATATATTTATATGATATGTAAAGTTGGCAGTAACTTTGAAAGATGTGGTGATAAGTTCAGGCGGTCACAACAGTCACGGGAATGTTTTGCATACAAAATAGGTTTGCAGCAGAATAGAACATTTTTCTTGTAACCAATACTAAATTCTTTGTGTTACTAAATCCAAAAAATCGGTTACGATTCAATCAATGAAAAAGAAAGTTATATCCTAAAATTCTTGTTAGAAGTCAATATTCAATCATTTCAAGTATTGTAAGTAATACTTACTTACAATACTCCAATTTAGTACCTATGTTAAAAATATATCAAAAAATCCTGTATAAACTATGATTAATTATGTGTCTAGTTAGACCTTCTATTTATTGGTAGTCACATAATAGCAAGAAGTCTTAGTTTAGTTAGTTTAGTGCCAAACCGATATCCCTGCAAGTCTCTCCGTTTGGATCGCAAGATCACAATTTACGAAATAAATAACGGTAATATAAAATAGTGAAAACCAATCGTATATTCAAATAAGCCAAAGGTACGCCCTGTCCCATTTTCTTCGACCTCTACAAATATTTTTGAAATAAACCATCGTTTAAAAAATCAAACTACATTTGCATACAAATAAATATGAATCCATTTTATAATACTTCATTATTGTTTACAACACAATAGAGCAGTCAGTCCACTTGGTACAATCTAGAGGCTTCATTGCAGTCTTGCTAGTTTAGGGTCCTGGTGGAGGAGGTCTGTGAGGGGGGTGCTGAGGTGGTGGTGGCTCATGGGGTGGCCCGGGGTGGCCAGGAGGGTGGTGCGGGGGGTGCTCGGGGCCTGGTGGTGGCGGCATCTGCAAAATACCATATCATTATAACGTCATTTCACATCATCACAAATTGATCTGGAGGTGAGAATTTGTCATATTAAAGGAGAAAATTGAGCACTGAGGAAAGACCGTCTATGAAACATCATGGAGTTGGCCAACAAACCAACCAAAATTTGAGTATGCAACTCAAATGACGACCTCTGTGGCGTAGTGGTCACCATGCTAGTCCGCCACCCAGAAGTCCCGGGTTCGATCCCCGGTCAGGGCAAGATGGAAAATGGCCTTTTTCAAATTGTCCTAGGTCTTGGATGTTTATCTATATATGTATTTATTCTAAAATATAGTATCGTTGAGTTAGTATCCCATAACACAAGTTTCGAACTTATTTTGAAGCTAGCTCAGTCAATGTTAAAAAAAATTCAAGATAATCTCCTTCTCATCTAAGCTAGGTCCTGGTCGCAAGATCAAACTCTTGGCTCTTCGGAGCCAAGAGTTTGATTTTTGCACGTCAACGAAAATACGAGAGAACCTACCAAGCAATTTATAAGGTTCCGATAGATATACTTCACTAGCTGTAACCCGCGACTTCGTCCGCGTAGAAGTCGAAAATGGTTCTAATAAGAACTTTAATTGGTTTTATCCGTTATAAATTGTGTTATAATATCCCGGTCCCGTTCCCGTTCCCGTTCCTATATGTCTCATTTGTTTTGTCTATCACTAAAGAAAAAACGAAGTTTCATAATAATATAAATTCGCAACCCCCCCTAATGCACCCCAGGGGATGAAATTTTTAAAATCTTATTTCTGTATTATTATTTTTTATTGACCACTAATTTAAAGATGTCATGTGTCTCGCTTCAAAAATAACGAAGATTCATATAAACTTGCAACCCCTTTTTCACCCCCTTAGGGATGGAATTTCCAATAATCCTTTCTTAGCGGACGTCTCCTAGTCACAATGTACCTTCCTGCCAAATTTCATCTTCATTGACTAAAGTAGTTTTCGAGATTTCGTGATGAGTGAGTGAGTGATTTTCGCTTTTATATATATAGATAGATAGATTAAAATAAATTTGACGCTGCAGTCTTTAATATTGTTACGAAACTGGGGTTCGAGATTTGGAGAAAAACGCCAAACTTCGTATGAGGGTCTTTATTCACTACGGGACCCTAATTTGACACGTGAAGATGGCCTTCCTGATGTACAAGTCCAATTCACGTAGCAGCTGAGGTCCAGGTATCTCGCCGAGGTTGTCGCAGGTACTTCTACTTTTTCGCACTGAGGTAGGCTTCCTTCGCTTTGGTTCGCTCGAAGTGATCGCTCTCGTAGCTCGGAATGAACTGCCGTGGCGCGCACTCGGTCGTCTTTATATATGCGCCGGTACAGAGGTCTACATTATTCTCGAATATTCCCCATACTTGAAGAATGTATTTCGATGCCGGGAAACATCGAGGCGCCGGTACGTGTGTGTAAGTGCAACCGGCCAAACAATTCTAGACTTTATGCTATAAGGCCTAGTTTCGCTTGCGCCATGCCGATGTATTCTACGCGATTCTTGCTCGCGAACATTCTGCGTCTATCTCGTTCGCGACAATATTACATCAATTTAGTTTCGGGATATGAAAACACCACATTCTTTTTTTTATATTGTACTTATTCCAGCAAATAAATATTAGTTAAACTAAATTTTTCCAACTTTTGAACATCTAGGAAAATTAAGAGTTTTAAATAGGAGTATATTAAGAAATGAAAGTTAGCAGTTTTTGTAATGCTTCCTTCATATGTCACGTCTCACAAAATACACTCACCTTTTTCTCCAATCAAAGAACCGAAAACAACGAGAATATATCAGTTACTGGTTTGTTTGATGCGAATCAATAATATATATATGGTGTTATCTCGGCGGGCACGTTTCAACTGCGATATGATTAACTTTTAGCGATAATCCAGGAAATATTGCGATTGTGACTAAACACAAGTTTACGCAACGCGATAAAAATATTTGGGCTAGTATTGATGAATCAATATAGAGATTAGTACATATGGACTAGATTTCATTGCAGACCCTAACGTCCATTACAAAACGATATAAATTATATATATAGTTAGATATATGTAGTATATTATTTTAAAGCAGATTTTTGGCGTATGTTAAAAAATATTAAAAATTGTACAAATTTAACATTACTCAGTTCTAAAATAGGTACCCAACACCAAGTTTTTAGGCATAACTGTAGCCTGCAAGTTAAAATGCTAAACATATTGAGGCCACTGCTAAGAAACTTAGTTCGGCAGCATATACTGTAAGGGGTGTACTTAAGTTAAAACTGCTAGGCTAGTATAATTAAGTTATTTTCATAGCATAACGCTCTTATGGGGTAAAGCAGCTAACAAAAATACTATTTTTGTGCTACAAAAGAGAGCAATTCGGTCGATCTACGGTCTAAAACCACGCAATTCCCTAACAGAGTTATTTAAATCTATTAATATTCTTACTGTGACATCTCAATTTATTAACGAGAAATTTCTTTTTATTAAATCTTAGTTAAATTGTTTATAAAAAATTTACTGTTATAAAACCCGTAACAAAAATAAGCTCCATACGACTAAATTTCGACTTGCTAAAACCAGAAAGTCACTGTTAGGTCTAGGTATAATATTATTTAACAAACTTCCTGAAACGGTTGTAAACCTACACAGTACACATAGCAATGTTTAAAATACGTGTTTAAAAGTTTTTTTATTATTTAATAGATAAAAATTAATGATTATTGAAAAGTTAAAAACGCGTGGAAAATTAGGAAGTTTCCACGCGTTTTTAACTTACGTTTTTATATATATATATATATATATAGACTTTTTCCACAACCTATATATATATATATATATATATATATATATATATATATATATATATATATATATATATATATATGTTGGTATATACAGGGTTACTGGTAACTAACGCAAAACCTTTTAACATCAGAATCAAACTCCCCAACACATTATAGATCTGCAAGAAAAAAGGCAAAAATTACAGAAAATAAAATGGGCCTCCCATACAAATTCACTGATCACCTGGTCGAGTTTCTATGGGGATTCCAATTTCTTTTCTTAGATTTTTTTATTTTTTTCTTGCAGATCTATATTATGTTAGGATTTTGATTCCGATGTTAAAAGGTTTTGCGTTAGTTACCAGTATAACTCATATTTCCTTTTGACGAGGTCTGCGAGATCGGGCATTTCAGTTCATTGAAATTTAAAGCGACGCTCTTGTCGGTGGAGTTTCTTCCATTCCTGTCTGTTCTCAGCCAGCCTTTTGACTTCTTGGTACGACACCACTCCTACTTTCTCCTTTATTTGCTTTATAAAGCTGTGTCTGGGTTTTCCTCTTCCCCTTCTCTCTTCTATTTTGCCTTCTATTATCGTCTTCATAAATTCGTCCTGCCGTACCAAGTGTCCCAACATATTTCCTCGCCTATTTCCGATAGTTGTTATTAATTGCCTCCTTTCGCTCGCTCTGTTTAGTATTTCTTCATTTGGGCTTTTAAGCTTACAAAATCTGGTGGTGGCATCGCTGGTTGGATTCCCTCTAATATGGTTGAGTTTAACGATGGCTGATTCGTGCGTCAACTCTGAAACGGTGGTGCCGGGTGGGTATGGGACTGATCAGCTCGGCTTCACTTTTTTGACTACTTAGTATTTTTAGTACGTAATTTATAGTTGTTAACTTGTTCGCAAGCATTGTAATGCTTGCGAACAAGTTAACAACTATAAATTAGTACAATACAATGTTGATATTATAACATGTATGTTATAATATCAACATTGTATTGTACTACAAGGGATTATTATTAAAAGACATAATAATAATTTGACAAAGCCGAGTAGGCGACCAATACTGTGAAAATGAGTTTCTTTCGGCGTTTCTTCTCAGCAGTGGTCGTTGCCAAGTGATTGTATCAGCAGGTATTCTTTAAAAATAAATTATAATATGCACTACACGTAATGTAATTTATACTTATTAACGTGAAAGCTTTTAAAAGAGTAGTTACTGAAAAATTCTATTTTTTTTTTACAGATCTTGGCTAGTCGTCCTTTAGCCATTTAATTGGATGCCGGTTTTCACAGAACGGGCTAAGCATCCAGTTAGCTGATTTAACCAGATGGCTGCGATATGGACACACCCTTAAATTTTCTGTTTTACTTCTCCGATGTCTAATAAAAGATATATTACTATGAATCATACTTAGGCGTAACCATATCTTTCAAGATATGGTTTACTTTTATACATATATTACAAATTTTATGGGCAACAAGTACATACTAAAACATAAAAAATACTAACACTTATTTTAAAGCCTATTATGTAATCAGATATAAGTAAGTATAGGGTATTATAGTCACTACTAGTTACAGAGTAGTACGAATGGGCTTTGGACATTTACCAAAAACCAAGATGACTTTTACGCTGTACAAAATTACACTATGTACCTAAGTCTTTTGCAAATAACATCTACGTTTTACTAACTACATATTACAATTAATAAATTAGGGTATGAATAATAGAAGAAGATAATAAAACAAACAAGTCAAAATAATAAAAGCTATTTAGTTTTACTATCAGTAGATATGATGACAATGTCAAACTCTACGGATTAAATCATTAAGAGAGGCATGTTTTGGGATTCGACCGGCACTTCTCGTACAAGCCAAACCATGAAGACCCAAACCATCCACACCTGTGCCACAATGGCATGTATGGGGCTGGTTGATATTTGTACCCAAGCGCATTCCCATGGCCAACTTAAAGGTACAGTTGTCAAGAAGAGTGTCAACATGTGAAGATGGCAGTGCCTGCAACCAATATCCTGATTCTCTTTCAGCCAGAGCCATAAGACGGGACCGGTCCTCCATCCGGGCACATTGGTTAATCTCTCTCTTTTGGACATCCTCACAAAGAGGGTTATCCCACTCTTTTTGCGAACAAAGGTTGCGCGGCAATTCAACTATACCGTGGGACCGCCAAGTCTCCCTAGCCTCACTCACGCCACATACCCCAGCGGAACCCATAATTGGGCCTAGGAGCCTACCGCAGAGAGAGGATGAAGCGTGAGCGGAAGACAGGAAAGCAGGAAGAGCCACTGCAGACGCACTACTCACACCGATGCCCCCGAACCTAACCGGAAGAGACGCAGACTGCCAGGCTTCGCTGGTTATATGGCAATTTAAAATTTTATTAGGGACAGACGAATTAGCTCGTCTAATGCTGCTAAATGATTCTGATGCTTCCATATAAAAGAGCACCGTAAAACATACATCAATTTTGGAACAAAAAGACAGCACTTAACTATAAAGAATGCCATATGAGCATTCATTTTAAATAATAAATTGGTACAACTATTAAATTTTTCTATTCGTTCATTAATGAAGTTAGGGATTGACTCATCTAGAAGTCGTGTACCTAGCACACGCAAAGATTGTTTATCCATTAATTGTATTCCAGGAGCAAGGTCATGGAAAACTGATAGAATTTCATCTCTGCGTGATCCTGTTACAGAGTCATTTATAAATATTTCGCATTTTGCAAAATTAAGATTAAGGCCAATCTCATTAAAACGTGAAATAAGAACCTGTAAGTCTGCCCCCACTGTTGACGCGCTTCCTCCCAATGTACCGTCATCCAGATACCAAGCGTTGTGTGGAGAATTGGGATTGGAAATAACAGAATTGATCCCAAGACTAAAAATAGCAGGCCCCAACGGATCACCCTGCTGGCAACCAGTTGAAGATTTAATTAATTCCTCCTTATAAACTAGATTAGTAGGAGATCCATAACATTGCCAGAGATACGCATACAGGGCCGGCACATATTAACCTCTTTTGAGAAAACTTTTCTATCTAAAGAATTGAAAGCGTTAGTAATGTCTACTTTCAAAATAACTTCATTATTATCTATGGAGAGAAACGTTCTCGTAGCATGAACTACAGCCTCACAACCCCCCCTCAAACCAAAACCCAATTGCCTACGATGAAAATGAGAAGATAAAGCAGGAGCCACCTTTCTACAAGCGATTTTGGAGACGAGTCTCCTCAGTGTACATCCAATAGCAATGCGACGAATACCGCCATCCTTTTTAACAAAAGCGCATAAATTAGCTCCATACAATATCCTCGTCACCCACAGACTACTCAACCTACAAGACCACGCTTTGCCGAGGCCCGGCACTCGCCATGCCTAGGTTATATCATGACCTATAAGCGGCCCCGCCCCCTTTTTGCTCTTTATTCTGCGACTAACATTCGATGCGTGAACAGTGTATGTGCTCTTAAAGAAAAATTAAATACAGTATTTAAATGCCGTATTGTACTGTGAAACTATGTCGTACGTCAAGTGCAAGTCTTCTTCTTCCAGTCTCATGAAAGACGGCATTACATTTCACCGGGAAGTAATAATAACATAGAAAAACTGTGAAATATAATTTCTAGAAAAAACATGTTCCCTTATTTTTAAGGGTACCCGTTGATGTCTTTTTCAAAAGTCTCTTTCTCTCTTCATGTGATTAGCATAAGGTTGTCTCGCTCTGTCTATTTGATAGTGACGAGACACAACGTAAATATAAGGAATTAATTATCGACAACATTTTAAATATTTTATTTTAAAATTAATTTAATTATATAGATAAACATTAAGTATATGTATTTCAGATTGCTTGATATTTAAATCTGGTTTGTACAAGACCGCCCCTATTAAAAAAGTGTAGTGATTACAGGGTTTATGTATGTAGTTTTGTATATTTTTATGCATAGTATATATCATCATCATCACATCAGCCATAGGAAGTCCACTGCTAGACATAGGTTTCCCTAAAGTATTTTGAAAACGATCGATTGAAAGCGGCTTGCATCCATAATTTTCTTGCAACCTTGCTGAGGTCGTATGTCGCTGTGCTCTTGCCGATAAATATAATGTGAGTTTATTTAGTCCGTCATAACTTCGTATAGGTAAACCTATGAAGATTATGTTAAAAAAATCACAAACCGTATTTAGACGATTGCAATTACTTTATTTCACGTGTGTTTTAATTATATTATAACAAGAATTAGTATTTGTGCATCGACCTTATTTTTTTTGCTGATGATGTTACTATATAATAGAAATAAACATTTATTTTATTTTTCCATTTTATCGTAAAATCAACGGTGTTTATCGATAGCAAGACAAAGTCGCCATCACTATGGAGTTACCGGTGATATGTACCTGCTATCGTCAATCTAGGCGTGACCTTAAGCGAGCCAATGAAAACTATCGGACCTTGCCCCGCACCCCGCCATCTTTTGGCGATTTCGTTTTAGTAATAAAGTCCATGAAAGCGTGGTCTTTAGGTTATGTGGTCTGTGTCGTCACCTCACCCGGCACCTTGCCGGCTAACATTAAATTTATAAGTGAGACTAAACTCTGTATCAAAGCCCTTCCAGAATCACCCGAGGATCCACATACTAGATTCTTCAAATGTTGGGCGGATAATCCATAAAGCCCACTTGCAGAGCCAGTTTTAAAACTTTGCAAAGCTCCTATTACATTCTCCGCAGATTTGAAGCACACTGTTACTATCTGAAGGATTATCTGAAAAACGGAAAACCTGAGACAACAATTGGGGATGTTTCTGTTGCAAAAAGGACAACGTTTCATCAGAATCAGGAGCTATGGTATCGCAAGAGAAAATCAGCTGAGCCGCACCCCTCACATCACCATCACTGACCTTGTTTTCGATTCTCTTGATCTTGCCCTCAACGGAATCTCTGTGAAAACGTCTAGAGTGGCTCTCCCCTCTAGCATTCAAAACCAAGCAGTTACCATGGGTGTTGCAGTTGTTTTTAATTAGCTGCGATAGAGAAGTTGTTTTGCCATCTTCTTTACATACATGTAAAACTCTGTATGAAAATGTTAAAAACTGCTCCCAGCGTGGCAAGCATGGTTAGGGCGACAAATTGTTATCCTTATGATTTGTCGCATTTCGCATACTTTACCGCAATAAACATGCGGACATTGAGCGACAAAATAACTTTCATTCTTAGAACGTATTTTATCTCATGCCTAACTCCCGTGCGAGCATGATTTTGACAGGTCAAAGAAGACATTTCGACGGTTGGCAACGTGAAATCGTGTAAATTTGTCGTCGATTTGCTAGACCCACATAAGAGCCAATCAAACCATTTTCAATCGTATTTTAAACAGTTATTCTATGGAATTAATATTAAAATTAAAAAAGTGACATAAGGTAACTTGACATTGTTCGAAGAAAAGTACTTAAATACTCAAGCAAAGAGTTTACAACAGAAGTCCACTCAGCTCTTCGCTGCATGAAGAACCCGAAAGCTGTCGGGGCCGATAGAGTGCCCATCGAAGCCTGAAAGGCTATGGGTTCCCATGGTGTGGACATCTTATCAAACCTTTTTAACCGCATACTTTGCACCGGTAAAATTCCTGACCAATGGAGGTTGAGTATTATTACTCCAGTCTTTAAAAGAAAGGGATCGGTCCAAGAGTGCAGCAACTACCGCGGTATAAAGGTCATGTCCCGCAACATGAAGCTCTTTGAGAGGATAATAGACTCTCGGATCTGACAGGAGAGTACAGTCTCGGAGTGTCAGTATGGATTTTGCCCCACTACGTATCTTTGCTCTAAGAGGAGAATTACAGGGCAAAGAAAAAGAAATTCATGGAGAAATACAGGGCAAAGAATATGCCTCCCCATTTCTTGTTTTTGGATATGGAGAAGGCCTTTAACTGTGTTCCCGGAGAGATAATCTGGTGGACACTGAGGTCTAAAGAAGTGCCAGAGATCTATCTATATTGACATAATCCGCGATATGTACCGTGAATCCAAGTCCATAGTTAGGACTGCTGTTTGTGACTCCAAACCCTTCCCCGTTACAGTCGTGGTTCACCAAGGCTCGATTCTCAGTCCATACCTGTTCAGTGTGATATTAGACGAAGTGTCTAACAGCATCAGAGACACACACAAGCAATCTCCGTGGCTGCTTATGTATGCTGATGATATCGCACTAGCGCATGCGGACAGAGGGATTTGGTCAAGCGTACGGACCAGTTTAAATACTTCGGATCGGTACTTCACGCGTCCGGAGACATGGATGCCGACGTCAAGGCCCGTATATCTGCCGCAAGGGCAAAGTGGCGGGAGGTGACTGGTGTCATTCATGATCCCAAAATGCCGGTTAGATTGAAAGGACAAGTCTACAA
Source organism: Acrobasis suavella (assembly GCA_943193695.1). Taxonomy (NCBI): domain Eukaryota; kingdom Metazoa; phylum Arthropoda; class Insecta; order Lepidoptera; family Pyralidae; genus Acrobasis; species Acrobasis suavella. The sequence continues at coordinate 10,717,129 of OW971938.1, forward strand.
ATCCATCATTAGACCTGTCCTTTAATATGGGAGTGAAGCACAAGCAGGAATGCGTGTCAAGGAGATGCAAATGCTGCGTCGGATATGCGGAGTGTCACGGATACATCGTTAAGGAACACCCGCATCCGCGACGGCCGACATGTCCGTGACATAGCAGACAAACTGCAAGAAAGTCGCCTACGCTGGTACAGTCACGTCCTACGGAAGCCGGCAAGTTTCAAGGGAAACAAATGTATAGCCATGCCGCCTCCGCCGGGGCCCGGCAGGCGGGGTAGACCCAAGAAGTGCTGGCTTGACGTCGTCAAGGCTGATATGCGTGCTAATCGTCTTACAACCAAGGATGCTCAAGACGGGAGATGAAAATATCGGAAGGCGGACCCCGGGCTTCTCAGCCTTGCAGCTGAGGGCGCAACTGGGAAAACGCTGAGATGAGAAAGAGTGAGAGAGAGAGAGAGAGTAAGTATATATCAGGAAATTTTACACGATCAAAAAATAATATACGTCATTTGACCCAAACAAAAGAGCCACTAAAAACATAAAGGTTCCTTTTGTTATCTGACAAGAAATTTCAATTTTCCAATGAAACTGGGACCACTCACACATCAATCTAAATACTTTGTAAGTAAACGAAGCGCGATAAGCAAATTAATTTTTTCGTTTTTAACTTTTTACAAGTTATGTACGTAACAATTTGTACTGAGTACTGACTTAAAGTCAGTATTACCAAAATAAAGTATACGATCTAAAAATAATATTAGGTATCATTTCAACCAAACAAAAGAACCACAGCAAAATCTAATGTAATCGATTGGGAATTGTACCCTTCGTTATCCGACAAGAAAATTCCATTTTCCAAATACGAAACTGGGGACAGACGACACAATCCTAAATACCTTGTCAGTAAACGAAGCGCAATAAGCAAATAACATTTTCCGCTTTGAGGGAATTTCAAAACAAACGGCCTATGTAAAACTCTAAACAACTTTTAACGGATTGGCATTTTGCGGTGAAACATTGCTCTTTAAATATTTAAGTACCTTTGTGTTTTGTTAATGTTACCTTAAGTTGTTCACTTACTTTGCGAAAGATAGTTAAAACTTAATTTTCTTTTTCTAAAGCCACTGCCTAAAATCAGCATATTGAAAAATCAAACAATATAATAGGTTGGGGAAAAAGTCTTTTCGCATTTTATATGAAAATTTCAAAACATTTTTTAATATAGTTTATTTACATTTACCTAAAGTATGTAGGTACCATTTTGTTCGATAACTTTTTGCCATCTTATAGGTAGGCAGGCATCCCATTGCTTTAGAAATTTTGGGGCTTCTGATCAAACAACTGCGTCAAGTAGTTTTGGCAGTCCTCTCGTGATGTTAACCTGACACTGCCTAAAGAATTCTGAAGAGACCGAAACAGGTGGTAATCTGAAGGTGCCAGGTCAGGACTATACGGCGGATGCATTAACACCTCCCAGCCAAACTCTCTTAATTTTTGCTGAGTGGTTAAAGATGTGTGAGGTCTAGCGTTATCATGATGAAAAACCACACCCCTTCTGTTGATTAATTCCGGCCGCTTTCTCTCAACTTCTTGCTTTAATCTTATCAGTTGTTCGCAGTAGAGTTCTGAATCGATGGTCCTGCCTGGTGGTAACAGCTCATAATGAATAATGCCATTCCAATCCCACCACACACACAGCATCACCTTGTTAACCCGGGTTTCGCCACAGTCTGTGAAGCCTGACCGGCGTTTGACCATGACCTTTTTCGCACGTTCTTGTCGTACGTGATCCACTTTTCATCACCAGTTATCAATTTCTTAAAAAATGGTTCGGTCTCATTACATCGTAATAAAGAATCACAAATGAGTACACGGTTCATTAGGTTTCTTTCAGAGAGCTCGTGACGTATTTAGGTACCTCACGAGCTCTCTGCATCGAGCTTTTTTGTATACCCTTTTTTTTTCAAATGTTCCAAAACTGTTTTGTGGTCAATTCCCAGTTCTTCAGCTACATCGTAACTACAGACATGCCGATCTTGCTCCACTTTTTCAAAAATAGCATCCATTTTATCCGTAACAGGGCGACCAGAGTGACGTGCATCTTTGACATCAAAATTTCCGGATTGAAAAAGCTTAAACCAAATTTGTGCTACTCTCACAGACAATGCACTAGGTCCATAAACATCGCAAATTTTTTTCGCGGCTTAATAGCTGTTATACGTGCACTTTTGCATTTTATTACTGAGACATTACTAAATACACTTTTACGCCACAGCAATGCAACACCACCATATGGCTCGTAAGATCCCAACTGAAGTATCCACTGCTGATGTGCCACAGTATGCAAAATTGCTATCAACATTTCCTAGGTATGTGATGTCATGCGGCAACAGCCACGTTTCTTGCAAGGCAACTAAGTCTGCCGTCCTACAAAGTGTCCGAACCGCATCTATAGACCTGGCGATTGACTTGCAATTATAAAACACAAATCTTAGACTATTTTTATTTATATTTGGTTCCTTATCCATAATCTTGATCATCTTTTACTTTTCATGTTGTTACTATCATTTGCCTGCTTATGCCTGTAGTCCTTGAAATAGACAAAGCGGCGAAAAGATATCCCTTCTGGCCACAAATTATCATCCAGAAACAAAGATAATTTTGTCTGTGGGACAAATATCTTGAACGAGTTGTTACCCCGTTGTTGCTTCATGTCTATCTTTTTTAGAGTCTCCGATACCTGTGTTTTATTCATGATGTATTCAATGATATCCTTTTCAGCTGTATCCTTATGAACTTTATTGATAAACAGTGGGATTTTCGACTCTGCCGCTTTGAATTTGCTGTTTGGTTCAACAATGGCCTTTCCTTTGGTACCCAGTAACCGATTTCTATATCTTTTTTTCTGGACTTGTATCCACTCTTCTGTTGGTTCTACTTTTTTCCATCCTTCGCCCTCTTTTACCATTTCTGCTAATAACATGTTAGTATTGTTACAATTATTATCATGTAACGTAGCGATCGGCGCCGGCGTAAATGTAACATTGTCAGTGACACTGACAACATGTTGTTTTTCTTCGGATCGACGTGACATTGACAGATCAGGTGACAGTTGCTGTGATAGTGCTGGCATCCTGAGTGTCGGCGAGGGAATCGGTAAATAACGTAAATCAGCATGTGTATTACTCGCCGCGGAAGTACTAGCTGTCAAAGTTGAATTTGCCGCACTAGGTATAGTCAGCAGCCGCGATGTTTGCAAAAGCGGGACGGTGCGATCTAAGCAGCTCAAAGGAGAGTGAGAGATGTGATCTTCGGTCGAAGGCGAAATCTCATCCACAGCGTCATGTGATTTATCATCAGCAATGTGGGTAAGTCCCATCGGACCGCTGTCAAGCAAAAACTGTCGGTCAACATGCCTACCCCACCACCTCGTTTTATGTTAATTTTGCTATTATTATGATTATTTTTTTCATCTATAATACTTCTATTATACAAGATACTGCTGTGTATATTTCTTAAAAGAAAAAAGCGAAGTAATCGATAAATTGAAGGAATATAAAAACTATGTTGAACTGTTTCATAAGAAGAAAATTCAAAATCTACAATCTGATAATGGAGGCGAATACAGGTCTAAAGCGTTTGACAAATTCCTCAACTATAACGGTATAAGCCAAAGACTATCTGCCCCTTATACCCCACAGCAAAATGGCATGAGTGAAAGAAAAAATCGGTCGCTGATAGATAAAGCCAGATGTCTGATGCTAGATGCCAATATCCCTGCAAAATTTTGGGCAGAAGCAGAAAACACTACAAACTATTTGATAAATAGAAGCCCAGCAAGAGCTCTCAAAGTCAATTCCCCATATGAGAAATGGGTACAACGAATACCATCAGGAAATCACCTACACGTATTCGGAAATAGACCGTTTGTGATGAACAGAAACCGAAGAGGAAAATTCACAGTCAAAGCCACAGAAGGAGTATTCTTGGGATATGCGGATTATACAAAATGTTTAAGAATCTATATACCCGAAAGGAATGATTTTGTTATCAGCAGAGATGTAAAAGTAATCGAAAATATGCATTGTGGCGGTACTCCTGCTGAAAAACGCAAAGATCTTACTCCAGAACCTGAAACAGAACAAACTGAAATTATAATTCCAGAAAAAAGGAACAAAATTAATGAGAACTTACCTTTTCAGGAACCTAATCCCCTTTATTCCAGCTCTAGTCAAGATCCTGTTGATGAACCATCTCCCTCAAGTGGAAGACCACAAAGAGACGTGAGACCACCAGCATGGACCAAAGATTATAAGTTAAGTCGCTGCGTGACCATGATATGACGTCAGAAAATAATGACGACTATGACTGCTCTTTACTCACATACAAAGAAGCCGTGACTGGCACCGACAGACGAAATTGGGAGAAGGCGATACAATCTGAAATGGAATCATTACAGAAAAATATCACCTGGGTATTAGTTGACAAGTCAGAAGCCAAAGGACTAAATAATCCAAAGGAATAAATGGGTATTTCGGATTAAACATGACGGTACGTACAAGGCTTGATTAGTCGTACGTGGAAGCGAGCAGAAAGGAAACCTGGATTTCGAAGACATTTATAGCCCAGTAGTAAGTCAATCTGCATTAAAAACTTTATTAGCAATTACCGCATCTAAATCTTACTACTTTATGACATTTGACATCAAAACAGCTTTCTTATACGGAGAGTTAACAGATGAAGTTTATATGAAATTACCTGTTGGCTATGAGACTGACTGCAATACTACTGAAGTGCAATACTAGTTTGCCGATTTAAAAATCGTTGTACTGATTAAAACAAGCTCCATTTACATTGAAAAAACTTTTACCCAAGCGATGTTTGACTTGGGATTCAAGACAATCAAAACAGATCGATGCGTTTTCATAAACGAAGATAAGTCAATAATAATCGGACTATTCGTTGATGACGGACTTGTCATAGGAAAAGACAAGATCGAAGTTATTTTGAAGAAACTTGAAACCAAATTTGAAATGAAAAAAAATGAAAATCCAAGTACTTATCTGGGTATGGAAATAAAAAACTCAAAAGAAGGTTACTAATTCTTACTCAGACATCCTACATAAATGACGTACTGGTAAAATACAACATGAAAAATGCCAAACCTTGTGACACGCCCGCAAGTAGCGATTCAAAGTCGATACAGGAAACTGCCCAGGAGAAGAAATATCCCTATAGGGAAGCAGTGGGAAGTTACTGTACCTGTCTACCAGAACCAGACCAGATATCGTACAAGCGGTCAATCTAGTTAGCAGGAAGGTCGAAAACCCCACTAGAGAAGACGTCACAAAAGTCAAGAAAATATGCAAATATTTAGTGGGAACCAAAGAGAAAGGCATTTTGTTTAAACGAAACAAACCGATAGAGAACATTGATGCTTACAGCGACTCGGATTATGCTGGAGACCCATTGACGCGAAGAAGCACTTCTGGCTCCGTGCTAATGATAGCCGATGGACCAATATCATGGGCATCCAAGAGACAGCCTATAGTAGCGCTATCGTCGACTGAATCCAAGTACATAGCCGCAGCAGACTGTTGCAAAGAGGCATTGTATCTCAAATTCCTATTACAAGAAATAACCGGTTGGACATAAAAATAAATTTGCATGTTGATAATCAAAGTTCGATTCAACTTGTGAAATCTGGATCCTTCAACAACAGGTCGAAGCACATAGACGTGCGGTACCATTTTATACATGAACACTTCGTACATGGATTAATAAATATTAGCTATTGTCCCACAGAAATTCAGTTAGATGACGTAATAACAAAACCATTGACAAAAGTAAAGTTTGAAAGACACTGTGCAAGACTCATGCATGTATAGAAACGTGTCTCGGCAACATAAGTGAACATCAGGAGAAGGTGTTGGAAGGACATATTCCGCCATAGAATAATAACCCCTTATCAACCGTATTCAATTCGAATTCGATTCGTATTCGAATCGTGAAAAATACGAATGATAAAGCGCATATGCACTACACCATATTTTGGAGACTTTTCTAAATTTTTTATTATTATTTTATGGCTCTGGATACAACACTTTTAGCCTAAGTTTATTGCAATTACTATTTTTTCGTTTCTTTATTCCTTATCATAATCCTAACTAGTTTCAATCAAAGGTCGGTGTATATAATTTGATTGCTTAAAGGGAGCTACTTTCCCCAACTTTCTTTAAGAAACATATTTCAAATCAGAATATGAAAAATATTTTTTGGCTGTCCACACAAACTCGGATCAGCTGACGGTCCAACTTGTAATGATTTATGTTTTATAGTCAAGTATTGCTGTGTGCCGGCAGTAGTTTGCAAGAACTGTGCTATCAATAAAATATCGCCCGAATATCGACTACCGATACGTGGCATAAGTGACATGAAAATGAAACCACAATTCAACTTTTCACTACTTAATCTAGTCTCAAACATCAAAGAACACTAATAAGGAATGAAAATCAGCTCGATGCAATTTGATATAGAAATGTTGAAAACACGACAACTCAATGGCGTAGTGGTAAATTATTATCAAACAAATACATGACAGGGTAAAAGTTGTTCTTTATGATTTTTTTATCACGCGTGGCTTGAAAATAAAACCTCAATTCAAGTCCTTACAATGTAATCCAGTCTCCAACATCATTAGATATCGAAATGTTGTAATTCTGAATCCCGACATCTCAATGGCGTAGCGGTATCTGACAGCCTTTATTTGATCCACCTGAATATTCCAACTAGTAAAGGAGGGGGCGTCGAAATAACAATATGGGAACCAAGCTGAAGGTCTGCTTTATTCTTATCAATCATTTGCAGTCCGAAATCATAGACAATGTCGCCGATGTCTCTCGATAAAAATCAGTTACTTTCGGAACGCGGTGAAGAGTTTACCTTAACGGAGGCCATATTTATTTGTTTTTATAGCACTGACACCCAAACTTGGGACAATTCCGAAATGAAATCTACAATCTTTTGTTTTGCGCCGCGATATTGATCACACGTTTTCTAAACGTTAGCTGTTTTGTTAAACGCAACACATTGAAAATCCAGCTGGACGATTTTCGGCTGTTTTACAAAACCGAGCTGTAATGCCAAACAGCTAGAGGTTTTGTCAAACAGCAGATTATACAATTCAATGGCGACACATACATACATACATAGACCGCTAAGATCATTACCCTTCAGTTTGGCTTTGCCATAGTCGAGTAAAAGCGAAAAAAAAGATGCATAAAATAATTACAAATAACAATGACTTGAAGTTACAAATCACGTTTCGAATACGAATTGAATTCGGACAAGTGCATAAGCGTTCATACATTTACTAGGAAAACCAAACCGGATCAGTTTCAAATTCGAATCGAATTCGTGTAGTGCATAAGTGCCCTGGCAATTTTTTTTTTTTGCAACCTCTTTACCTCCAGCCGTCACATCACAATCTGACAAGGAAATAACTGACATCACCATGCCGAAAATAGTAAGTATTTCATAAAATGTATGTCTTTTATCATTGAACATTTTTTCACCAAGTTGTTGAGTAAATCTTCATCATGTCGAAAATATACGAGAGTTGTGATGCTGTGGTTAAAGACAATCATAATAATGTTTTAAACTATCCTTTAGAATTCCTAAATTCTATAACGTCTGCAGGACTACCACCACACATTGTTGATTGTATAGTTATGCTTTTAAGAAATTTAAACTTGACTCCTGTGGTGCAACGGAACCCGTCTTATTATTAGAGTGTTAGCTTCACGTGTCATTGTGCTGTAATATTTGTGGTAGCCATGGTTTTTATTCCTCAAATTCACTTTCAGCCACTAAGGCGCTGGATACACAGAAAAGACGTAAGACGCAGACGGGGCCCGAACAGGGCACAATCAGGGCGCCGTCGCGACTTTTGAAGAAAACAAATAAAAAAGATGAGGCACGAAAGTTACAGACGCGGACAAATCGGTATCTATGGCTACACTGGCGACTCGCGAATAACCCACCGCGCCCGCAACGCCGTTTCGCTTCGCCCGTGCCCCGTCTGTGCTGTAAGTTTTACCTAGTAAATAAAAAAAAATTAAGTCTATTGTTTTACCATATTACGCAGACGAGTAAGCGTCGTGTCTATGCCCAGTCGGCGCCGCGCCGCCCCGTCTTTTCTGTATTCTGCGTCGCGACGCTGCTTTACATTTTGTATGAAAAAGACAAGGAGGAGACATACGTCTGCACCCCGTTCGCGTCTTACGATTTTTTTCTGTGCCCACCGCAACAGTTAACTGCCTTTTAAAAGTAGTTGGCTTTAGATAATAGCCAGGGACTAACTTTCGACAATCTGTTTGGTATAAGTTATCGTGTATTCACACCGGCCAGCTATATGTTACCTTTTCTCGAGTTCGAACATTTGATGATGTAAAAATCCATATTAATATAACAAGAGAATAATAACATAATAACATAGAATAACATGGTTTAAAGGTAATAAATATTAAACGAACAAGATATACGTTTAAAACTAGTACCAGACACGGGAGCCACATATAGCTAACAGTGTATATATTTTTGAAATGTGTTGCTAATCAAGACCTTTCATTTGATACCCCGCTCGATAACGGACCATTTTTTTTACTCGTACTTTTTTGTATGTAACATCGGTTACATAGTATACATTTTTGCATACAAATTGTAGCCTAAGACACCCGGACAAAATGATGAATCGATTGATATATCATTTGTGACAATTGGACAAGCGATTCCGATGCTACGATGGAACAGACATACATTTCTAAAAATATACATACATAAACTACTAAAAATTTTTGCCTTTGCTGTAGTCTTTAAAAGTGTTGTCTATAGATTTTTTTATGATAAACAACTCATATGCATAATAGAGAATATTTATTATTATTTCGCAGGAACACTGTTTCTATCAAACTAACAACTTTGATTCTATGATTCTAGAAAATTGCAATTGTTTTGTTGGCTACTCAAAAATGCTAATTGGTTTAGAGAAAAAAAAAATAGTTATTAGCTACCTCAATAAAACACAAGTTGTTTAGTTAACTCGAATGACTGCTTACTAGAGAGACAGAGCAAAGATAATCACCATATATAGGAGGCATAATTTTTTTGCTCTTTGATGATCACTACGTTTCATAGAGAGGCTTCTCTTTTTTGTCATTTTAAAAGTTAATTTTTAGGGTTCCGTACCCAAAGGGTAAAAACGGGACCCTATTACTAAGACTTCGTTGTCTGTCCGCCTGTCCGTCTGTCTGTCACCAGGCTATCTCATGAACCAGCGAGACAGTTAATATTTTCACAGATGATGTAGTTTTGTTGCTGCTATAACAACAAATACTAAAAACAAAATAAAATAAATATTTCAGTGGAGCTCCCATACAACAAACATGATTTTTATGAATAATGGTACAGGACCCTTAGTTCGCGAGTCCGACTCGTACTTGGCCGAATATTTTTAATTCAAATTAAAAATTCGAATGTTTATTCAGTAATTAGACCTTTACAGGCACTTTTGCACATCAATCAGCCTCATTTTCATTACGTGTAGTGTATATTAAATTAAAATTATTTTTAAAGAAAAGCCACCGATACCAGCGCTTCTCAACGACCACTGCTGAGAAGAAACGCCGAAAGAAACTAATTTTCGGCTCTCAACTCAACTTCATTAGAAGAGTTTTGTCATATTATTATGATGTGTTTTAATTAATAAATACTTTTAATATGTCTTTTATCTTCTAAATGTTCCCGAACACTAATAAAAAAACATTGATTATTCGATTTCAGCAAAGTCTATACTCTATTCCTCATAATGGCACATGTATCGTAATTTCACCAAAAAGATACACCTAGCCATAGACCTAGATTTGTTTTTCTTTAGATGAGATTTGTAGATAACACTCGATCAACACTTACTTAAAAAAAAAAGAAAAATTACTAGCTTAACAAACAACTGAATTCATACAGTTAGTATTGAAAATAAAACTCTTAAGAAAAACTTTTTAGGGTTCCGTACCGAAAGGGTAAAAATGGGACCCTATTACTTAAACTCCACTGTCCGTCTGTCACCAGGCATGTCTTATTAGCCTTATACCTAGGCAGTTATTTTTTTTACAGATGTATTTCTGTTGCCACTATAACAACAAATACTAAAAACAGAATAAAATAAATATTAGGTTGGGGAAAAAGTCTTTTCGCATATAGTATATATGAACTTGTAATAAAACCACTTTGGCTATACTATTTGTACCTGGCTGGTTTTGATATCATTTAAAAGTTTAAATTTTAAAGAAGATAATTCCAAATTCAAATTAGGAAAATGCGTGATTTTCATTTGTTTTTCTTACCGTCAAGATGAGTGAATTTAATGAAGAAATTAGATAAATTTTAAAATTTTCCTACCAAAAAGGTAAAAACGCAACGCAAGCCGCGAAAAAATTTGCGATGTTTATGGACTTAGTGCAGTGTCTGTGAGAGTAGCACAAATTTGGTTTAAGCGTTTTCAATCCGGAAATTTTGATGTCAAAGATGCACGTCGCTCTGATCGCCCTGTTACGGATAAAATGGATGCTATTTTTGAAAAAGTGGAGCAAGATCGGCATATCAGTAGTTACGACGTAGCTGAAGAACTGAGAATTGACCACAACACAGGTTTGGCGCATTTGAAAAAAAATGGGTACACAAAAAAGCTCGATATTTGGGTACTTCACGAGCTCTCTGAAAGAAACCTAATGAACCGTGTACTCATTTGTGATCCTTTATTACGACGTAATGAGACCGAACCATTTTTGAAGAAATTGATAACTGGTGATGAAAAGTAGATCACGTACGACAAGAATGTGCGAAAAAGGTCATGGTCAAAGGCCGGTCAGGTTTCACAGACTGTGGCGAAACCCGGGTCAACTCGCAACAAGGTGATGCTGTGTGTGTGGTGGGATTGGAAGGGCATTATTCATTATGAGCTGTTACCACCAGGCAGGACCATCGATTCAGAACTCTACTGCGAACAACTGATAAGATTAAAGCAAGAAGTTGAGAGAAAGCGGCCGGAATTAATCACCAGAAGGGGTGTGGTTTTTCATCATGATAACGCTAGACCTCACACATCTTTAACCACTCAGCAAAAATTAAGAGAGTTTGGCTGGGAGGTGTTAATGCATCCGCCGTATAGTCCTGACTTGGCACCTTCAGATTTCCACCTGTTTCGGTCTCTTCAGAATTCTTTAGGCAGTGTGATGTTAACATCACGAGAGGACTGCCAAAACTACTTGACGCAGTTTTTTGATCAGAAGCCCCAAAATTTCTATAGCAATGGGATCATGTTATCGAATAAAATGGTACCGACATACTTTAGTTAAATGTAAATAAGCTATATTAAAAAATGTTTTGAATTTTCATATAAAATGCAAAAAGACTTTTTCCCCAACCTATTATTTAAGTGGGGCTTTCATACAACAAACGTGGAAGAGATCCCTTTTTGGAATAAGCCCGCCAAAAATATGTAATCATTGTTTGCTCTTAAATATTACTTTATGTACAATAAAGAATTAACAAACAAACGTGGTTTTTATAGATAATACGGTTCGGAACCATTCGTACGCGAGTCCGACTCGCACTTGGCCGGTTTTATTTTAATATAGTTACCCTCATATTCATAAAAAAATCAATCGTTTGCTAAGCCTATTTTAGTTAAAATATGTTTTGTCTCGTTTTTACTGTATAAGTGTAATTTTAAAAAAGGGCAATATTTTTCTTTAATTTAAAGTAATTACAGAAGTTTTAGGTTATATTGTATTAACATATTATTATTTACATTTGCATACTTTTTCGTATGTTCAAGCCGATAGTGAATATCTAGTTTACTTATAAAAATAAAAATATTTGAAGAACCACGCAAACAAAGTTATGAGTAAACATTATATCAAAGTTCATGCTCTTCGAAAAATTATCTATAAGTACCTATTTATTGAATGAAAACGACACCAAATAAAGGTTAGCATCTGTCTGAACTCTGAAGTGATTATGTATTGTAAGGTTTTCTACTTTTCTTTATATTTTGTTTTGTATTTGCTAGTTTTTCTGATAGACGGAGATGAAAGTACACTGTGTCACTGGGGTACGGTAATATTTTTATCTCGGGCGATATACATGAATCCCTCGCTTCACGGATTCCACCGTAGAAGCGCTCGCTACGCTCGTGATTCAACTGTGATGTCCTTTGTTTCGCTCTGGACTTTTAACTAACATAGGTTTAGCAAACAGTTGATATTTTTTATGAATAAGGGGGTAAGTCACTATAGGAAGTAAGTAAATGATAATTAAAAAAAAGTTTCAGCTAAACATTTTAAACATTTTATTTTGTAAATATAGTCGTAGAAAAAGTATTGTATGCAACATTGTAGCCAGGACTGGAATAAAACTATTCGGGACCGGGACGGGTGGTATGGGTGGCACCTAATTGGTGAAAAAAAAATAATGAAACACCTTGACAGAGTTTCATAAACTCTTTATTACAAAATTATAAATAAAAATGGCAGATCTAACGAAGATTCCGCCCCATCATCTAACTTTTCATCGCGGGAACGGGCCTGGTCCTGGATGGTGATGGTGCGGTGGAGGGTGGTGATGATGATGATGGTGGGGTGGTCCAGGAGGGCCGGGTGGCGGGGGATGGTGCGGTGGATGATGCGGGCCGGGTGGTCCATGAGGGTGGGGTGGCGGATGGTGCGGCGGATGGTGCGGGCCGGGTGGTCCGGGCGGGTGGTGAGGTCCCCCAGGCGGGCCGTGCATCACTAAAAGAAAAATTAAAAAAACATCATTTCGTAAAAAATAAAAATCCTTACTAGTCAACTCCGAAAGTTTAAATGGAAGTAAATATGAATAAATATGTGTTTCTAATACTTAGACACTTTTATTATCATATGCCGGGAGAAAGTGACTCATATCATCATCATTCCAGCCCTACTTCCGCTCATTGCTGAGCATAGGCCACTCTTCGTCGGCGCCACCCATCTCGGTCCATTTAGAATAGAAAAATAAAATATCTTTTGAGTGTGTATACGTACAACTTTATAATATTTACCCTTATAATACCAGTTTTAATAGACAGTTTCATAAGACCTGTTTCAGATAAAACAGCAACTGAGAAAATAGACCAATGTTCACTCACAGGTACCTAGATAAGAAAAAGTATATAATTAGATATTTGTTATTTACTTTTCAACTACGGTTGGTTATTGTAATATATTTGCGTAACAAGTTTAACGTAGATGGGTATTATCTTGGTAAGGCGATTATGTTAATTACGTAATATCAAACAACAAAAATATTTTTAGATAAATAAGAACTTCTAGCCTCGTGAACAACATATACATACCTGTTTATTACTTATTGAGACTGCAGTAAATATTAAACAAATACACTTTTCGAGTTGTGCAGTTTTAAGTGTCTGTAACGAAACTAACGGAAATCCACCATTCGTGTTATTTATTAGCGGTTTTGTTTTATCAGTTTTGTACGAGAATCATTATCGATTATTTGATAAGCATATCATGCACTGTTTTAACTGATAACACTTTCAAATAAATAGTTACATGTATGACAAATTAAAACATGGAAGTTTTAACAATTTTTTGAGTTAGGTATTATTTTAATTCAAAGTTGATATCACAAGTACAAAGCTAAAGATATGGGAAATTGTAAGTATGAAATATATTTCAGTGCCATCATTTTTGCACTTTAGTTAACACTTTCAGTATCATTCGGAGCCCGGTCAGGCCTGTGTCACTCCTCGTTTAGGTGTCGAGAATATACCTACTTACTGGGACTATGCTGGGAATTCAAACACACATACTTTAGAAAAGGATATAAGATATGCTTAGGTATAATCATCAAATATTTACCAAATTTCCCTTCGTATGTTATTTTAATTCGAAATTAAAACGTGGGTGTGATTGCGTACATTTTCTGAAATACATAAACCTATTTATTTATTTTTAATCTATAAAAGTTTAGGTTTAATCATAAAGCCAATATAAATTGTTTTACTTGTACTACTTTGGTTTAAGATAGGTTTCAGTAAGTCTGTACTTTTTTTAAGTAGATATCGATACGTTCTGCGATTGTTTGCATACATTGAGTGTGAATCATACTTAGGCACCAATATCGAGAACTGCCTGGGCATTTATCTGATAATGATATCGGGCTTGAGGGCCTTTTGCGCGTCAAAATAGCATATCTTTGGCAAACATGATTGATTAGTAGATCTAATATATTACGCATTTGATTGATCCCAAACAAGAAGCAAAGTTTTTTTCTTTCCGAGGATATAATCTCTCCAATAAATAATGACTACGGTAACCATAGCTGTAGCCAATATAGATTTCAACTTTTTTTAAGCTTTCATTTTATGTTGTGACGATGTTACAATAAACCTCATCCTTCATGTTTCCGTTTACCTCCTTTTCCGTTATCAAAAAAATAATTTCATTTTCAAATTCAATTTTTAAATTTTAGATTCTTTCCTCATCATGCTAACTTATTCCACTACCATCTCTCGAGCTGTTTACATCTATATTAGTATTGTAAATTTATATATATCAGTATTATAAAGTACATAAATACATTTATTCCAGAATAAATTAAACACAGCACAATACATAAAATAAATAATTAAACTAAAAACAAAATAACCTACCTATAAACTAAAATATATCTTATTTAAAGTAAAACATATAGTTATATTAATAAATAACTCTTTGTTATTTCTCTCAAGCTCTCCATTACGTACCTTACCTACCTCTTAATGTAGGAGCTCCAACTGCCCCAGCTAGTGCGCAGCTACCTACCTACTAGGAGCCCCTACAATGTATTCTAAATACATTGATCGATCGATTTCACCCCAGGATCAGAGTAGTCCGATTTGAATCAAATTAATCTTCTACTGTCTTTTGTGAACTGACTAATCTTACCCGTGAATCTTATAACCCGCAAAGCGAAATGATAGCATGGGCTTTTAGAAGAAATAATGGGTGCTTATCCTTAGACACGCCCTTTAGGCGATTCATAGATTTATGACTATAAATTATATTATAACAAGCCATTTCTGTTCCAATGTTGGACAAAGGCCTCTTTCTCTCTTTTTCATGTCTGTCGGTCTAAAGCTTTTATCTTATTTGTTTGTTTTTTTTTTTTGTTTATAAATCTTTATTGTACATAAGAAAGAACACAGTTACAAATCAGAAAGTAAACATACATCGGCGGACTTATCCCGTATAGGGATCTCTTCCAGTCAACCGGCCACCAGCTTATTTCTGACTATAAATAGCATAACAAATATATGTGGTTTTACCAACTTACCACCATAAGACTAACCAGTCTCGGCTATCATCATAAGCAGTGGTCGGATAATCGGATGCATATTTACCTAAAGTTGAGATGTTGGCAGTTATGGAGTGCACTTTTGTATCTGAAAAATCCCGGCATTCCGGAATCGACAAATTTTGTTTTAATTATAGAATCAAATCGGGTAGGTGTATTACTTACGTTCGTGTGTTGGCTAATATGGAATGCACTTGATCGATTAGTGAGAAGTTTTTTGAATTTTAAAAACATGTTTTAAGAAGCCGCTTCCATAATTTCCTAGCCAAAAATTAAATTTAGGCAAATATGCATCCGATTATCCGACCACTGATCATAAGGCATATGTCAGATGCCATTTTCATACACCAAAAAGATACCCTTACGAGTATCAGGCATTTTTCGAAGACCGATGACCGACCGCCTACATATATATTTATATACCAACTTACAAATACAAAATGAATCAAGGGTCCATTTTTTGAATACTCGCGAAACAAGATAAGATTCACAAGGGAATCCATTAAAATATAGCACGTTTATGAAATTCAGGGCAAATTGCCCTGAATTTCTTAAACGTGCTATATTTAAACTAAAATTGTAGTTAACAAAGGTATTATTCACCGATATCTACATCCGTATGAGTCACGTGTTATCCTTATCTACAGACTTATCGATATTCAGAAATCACCTGATATGGCTGTGATAATAAACACAAGCTGACAACGAACACCATCAATCGAACTATCAGTGCCGAAGCAAATTCATTGTTTTAGCGTCTATTAAAGGAATCAGAGATAGGTGGTACTTGGGCTGTGATTTAACATAGAGGTGAGAATTAATTGATTAGTAATAGGTAAAATTTATCAGATTTTGAATTATAGGTAAATTTACCATGCGCGCCGGTAACACAACTCTTCGTGTGCGAATCTACTTCTCAAACAGCTTCTATTTTTCACGTTTAAACGCAAAATTTATAAGGAATTATCTCCGCTATTAACTCCATTTTTACTGTTGCTTGCGCATTTGTAAATATATTATTTTCTTGAGGAAATGTTTGAATATGAATTTTTCATCTCATCTACTCAAAAAACGATGTTTTTATCCCAAAACATTTGGAGCTAAAATTACTGGTTATTTTCTTGGGACTAAAAAGTGAAAAAGAAGATCTCTAGATATAAAAACGAATTTAAAAACTGATCACGAATGTAATCTAATGTAGAATCAAAAATAATGTTGGCAGTCCAGCAAAAACAAACAAGAATTTTGTTTTAAAATAAAAAATAATTGGTACAGACGTCGTGATTTTTTTTAATTTAGAATACATATCGTCGTCAACATAGATAAACATGTAGGTAAACATTTTTATGTTCTTCGCTTCGGAAAAAAGAAATAAGTATAATTAAAAACGCGCAATTTTTTCTTTGATTCAAGTAATTACAGAAGTTTGAGGTTATATAAATTGATTTTTTAATTATTTGTGTAAATGTGAATAATTTTTCGTGAGTTTAACCCAATAGTGAATAGTTATCAAGTTTATTTATAAAAATAAAAAGATATGAAGGACCACACAAACAAAGTTATGAGTTATTATTTTATCTTAATTTGGTGGTCTTCGAAAAAATATTTCTTAGTATCTATTGTATGAAAACGACACCAAACAAAGGTTAGTATTAAATTGTCGGTTGAAGTCTGATTAGGTATTGTAGGTGTTCTACTGTTCTTTATATTCTGTTTTATATGTGCTAGTTTTTCTCATAGATGGAGATGAAAAGAAGAGTGTGCTACTCGGGTACGGTAATATTTTTATCTCGGGCGATATACATGAATCCCTCGCTACACTCAGGATTCCACCGTAGAATCATTTGCTCCGCTCGTGATTCAACTGTGGAATCCTTCGTTTCGCTCTGAATTCAAAGTAGCGCCCTCACCGTCAAAGTATTACCTTATCCCCTTGTAGCACAATCTACTATAAATGTGTCCCGTCTATCGCCCAAAAAAAGTGAAGTGATTGTGTGTGATTAAGAATCAATTGGTTTTTTTTTTAATCTCGCAGACCAGCACGTAAGATAATTCTAACAAACCACTAATTTAATCTTTCATGTTGTTTTTACAGACATGCCTCCTCCTCACATGATGCCGTGTGGCCCATACTGCGGCGGCCAGGGTTACTACTGCTTGCCGCACTGCTATCACTATAGACCACCACCGCCGCATCACCATCACCCGCCTCCACCACCGCCCCACTACCCACCTCCACCCCCTCATCATCACCATCCCCCGCCCCCTCACCATCATCATCCCCCGCCTCCACCACATCATCATCCTCCACCCCCACCGCACCATCCACCATCCCATCACTATCCCTACCACAGCCTGCTGCGTTGATATCGAAGCCTACCGGATCATCTGAACGACCCTGGACTGAGTCGTATCGACATAACCCTCAAATATTTGTATGGTGTTTCACTAGTATTTTCCTCTGTGTTTAAATATGCTCGTTTTTATTAGTCCACCTGCTTCATCCCAACGGATGGACTGATTAGGCTACATACGCCATAACTTAGACCATATAATGAACCACGTCATAACTTTCATGTATAGAGCGGACGATATTGGACCCCTTTAAAACTCTTGCGCTTAGACAGTGAAAATGTCTCTTTAAATAATTTTGATTTCTCAATTAGATGTTGATAAAAAAAAAGTAAATATATATTTTTTTAATTAATTACTTACTCATTAATATGAAAGATCTGTTTTGTATATTTGCTAACAACTCCTTTTTCTGTAAATTAATAATTTAAATATGAATAAATATTTTGTGCTTTTCAACTTTATTTTCATTGCCTTAGCAAAACCTCCATCTCGTTTATACAACGTGGAAGGGACATACCAAAAAGTAAAAATTTAACATTTTCATACCGATGTGTGCAGCCGCTCGGGCAATCTGAATGGTTTTTTTTTTTTTGCTTTTTGACTGCTTTTTTTAATTTCATTATACTTGATCTAGTACAGCCCGTGGTTTGATTTATTACGGGTATGTCCCTTCCACGTTGTATACGTATATAACTATTGGGGGACAGAATAGGAGCTATCAATTTTTGTACTGCTTACGGTACATGCAGGTACTATTATATTTTATATTTCAAGACTGTTCCTTATACCTACATATGCAAGGTTTAATAAATACATGTACAAAACACCAAGTGGTTAAAGAAAACAAAAACTGGCAACGGGTATCAAAACATTTGTAACCGGGATGCCAACAATACAGACAGCAATTATTTACAGTTTTGTGTAGCTCGTAGTGGGAAGTAACTAGAAACCAAACAGCGGTCTTATTAAGAAAGTTTTTGCTCATAACAAGATTACGTTCGCCAGATGTGCTGAATAGGGCTTGGTGCAAACACTTCGGGAAAGCGGCTGCTACAGAATGCCGACCTTTCAGGCTTGTAAGGTGCGCCAGATTTAATGAGTAAATTGCCCATATTCTAGGATACCCACAACTAGTAGGAAGTAGATACCTAATACGTCTAACGTAAAATGTTATTACCTGATTCAGACGGTACATATTGCTGATGTTATTTTAAAATGTTAATATTTTACTTTGGTGACAAATATTTTTAAAAATCTATGTACCTAAATTAAATTTCATTCAAAAATAACAATGAAACAAAATAACTTGGACGGGTATCTTATCTTTCGGTCTAATTTCGCGCCTATAATCTGGATACTCGCTAATCTGGAAGTTCTCAAAACAGTACCTAGGTATGTACCTACTGACATTTCTGATTTAATAAAAGATGAAATAGTAACAGTTTGAAAAAGTCTGGATACCAAATAATTCTCAAGAGCCACAACAGGCGACAACCAACGCCGAAATATGAAATTATGAATCTTTTTCCACTTCTGTATCGCCCCACCTACCGCTAGTGTAGAGGGGCCCTTACGTTTATATTCTACCCACGGCCACACTATCCGCGCTTTTCAGAAAGTAATCAAGGGAACTGTTGTAGGGATTTGCTTCAGATCGCACCAATATACGCAATTCACGGGGTAGGAAACACTTCGCCAATACCGCCAATTGAAATAACACGTGGCGGATATTCAATTTTATTTTTATTCTACAATTTGGAACAGTTTAGATGTTAGTTACTTAATAATAAAATAACAGTTTGGTGATATTATCATTCTATGGAAAAACTAAACCATGTCGCTCCTTAACCATATTGTCGAGATAAGTTTAGTACATCACCAATCGGTTCTAAAACCTTACAGAAACTACTACTTTTTGATAAATGGTTTAAAAATTATATTCATAAGTAATGGTATATTTTACGTTGATGGTGACGAATGATGAAAGAACTTAATGAGAAGAACATTTGAGTTCTTAACTGGCAGAGTTTCAATCGGAGATATCATAAATCAATTTTTCTTTGTCAAAATTTCGATCGCCTTACGTGTGATGATTCAGATAAGTGCCTATCTATTTTAACTTTTGGTTCATTCCAAGTTTAGTTCTATGTTATTAGATTCAATTTTTACTAAGGGCTGATTGCCTCATCGGTATACTTCATTGTCTGAAGGCCTAAGGTAAATGACGCCTAGTTGACTAAATGCAGCAGACATGTCGATCTTGGTTTTAAAATAAATCACACAGTCTGCCATCGATATGGACGAAAAGTACCTAATACTTATGAAGAAAACTATAGAATCGGTTTAAAAATTTGTTTTAAATTGTATCTACCTTGGTTTATAGTGTTCCTTGAAATAAACTCCACAAAAACTTAATACTATAACTTAAGATTTCCTGCGCACTCGAAAAAATTATCACCAGGTAAATAAGTACTTAGTTATGTATTTGGTTTATTTATATGGTTAAATGTTTTATTCGATTGATTATTATTTTCCTGCTTATTCTATTAAGTATTACGATTTGTATTGTATAGAGCTAGGGTTGCCATATGGTATAGCTATAAAATCCTGAAGAAAAGCTTGGTTTCTTATAAAAGTCCTGACATTACGCTAAAGCGCCCGCCCGCCACGGTGCACATAATGCAGTATTATTTGAAAAGCATGTCTTGCGAATCATTTTATAGCACAATAATTAAAGACAAGAACTTGCTTAGCAATGTGTCTAGCACACGCAGTGTAAAGCACAAAGTACGTCAACTAAACCGATTAATTTTATCACAATATTATGTTTATGATTAAATAGGTTGTGAGTTAGAATTATAATGATAGGCAATAAGAAAGGTTTTTTTTCGTCGTTGATAATATATGAAGAATTATATAATTGTTATGATTTGTTTTTATAATGACCCGTAAAATTTAAAAGAAGAAAAAGGAAGGTTCGTTTTTCGTTTTTTTTTTTATTATTTTGATTGCATTGATTTTATTATTTACTGCCAATGTACCTAGTTGTTTCTTACCAAAGAAAAAATCAATAAATAAAATATAGCGGACACTATGAATTACCCGTCGCAAACCTCTTTGCTTCCAACCCGACGATCCGCGCGTGCGCGAAGAACACCTCAGGTGTCTATGATTTCGGTTATGACAGTAGATTTTTGAGTTTTTGAAAAAGATTGTGAGCTTACGCGCAGCGAACTTAATTTCTGCTGTAGAATATTCTTTGAAAGTTGTTTTGTTGCTGTAATAACGGCGATTAGTTGTGAACGCACATATTCACCGGAATAAAATAGTTTTACACGCGTAATACGCGACTTTTATTCCATTGCTTATAGTGGGCGACGCCGTCGTTGGTGGAAAAGGCTTTGCCGACCGCTATAAAAACTAAGTTTCTATTATTTGTTTAAAAAAAAAGCAAAAAATCCAAAAATCCTGACACGTTCCAACTTCCAAGTCCGGCCGGAATTCTGACAGGAACCAAAAATCCTGACATGTCAGGACAAATCCTGATGTATGGCAACCCTATATAGAGCCCAACGCGGGAGAGATCTCTTAATTTATTTCCCTTATATTTACACTGGGTTTATGTTTCTTATTAAATAATATCCACTAGACACGAAACAAAAACAATAATAAAAATGTGGATCCGTAATCATCACATTTGCCCGGTTCGTTACCCGGCCAAGGAAACAGAAGGAACGTCCATTTGTGCCTATCAATCATCCTATAAACGCTACAAATAGTATACGGCACACGCTATGGTTCCCAACAAATGTATGTTATTTACACTACACACAAGAAGAAACAACAAGATTTTTTTTCAAAAACCGACTTCAACGCCAATTTTGATAAAATTTATATGGAACCACCACGCAGTTATGCCCTTTTAAACAAAAAAATATTTCCTAGTTGGTCTAAGCGTCTTAGAGTAATCGTGGAACATCCTCTATATAAAGGTATACTTATATACGAGTATGCATTCGAATTGATATAGGTACTTATTTCTTGATTCATCCATATTTACTATCTGTTACCTCATCATTACGATTCAACCACTGAAACGATAAAATTTGGTATGGATATTATTATTTATTAGACCCTGGGCAATTATGCCCAGGGTTTTGGGTGTTTATCTATATATATGTATTTGTTATAAAATATAGTATCGTTGAGTTAGTATCCCATAACACAAGTCTCGAACTTAATTTGGGGCTATATATAATTTAAGAATCGGGAACAGACGAAGTCGCGGGGTAAAAGCTAGTTCTTAATATTATTGAAAAACAAAAAACACAATTTCGTCAAAGAAATTGACTTTCTTTCGGCTTTCACAAATACATAAGTAAACATATGGATGTGCCGATATCATTTTGATATATCGCATGTCACATTTAGGCACGAGTAAATAGATGTTTATGAACTTATTTGCGATAATAAACATAAAAGTGAAAATAGGACGTTTCCTTTATAATTTTTCTTCGTTGACAATTTGGGAGGAAATATTAAATTTACGACCTCCTCCGTCGTTAAGGCGGCACTGAAAATTTAATTTTATGAATAGGTTATGAAAGCGTTTTGTGACATACTTAGCTATTATTTGTTTTATAAATTAAAGAAATTTTTACTTTTCTTATAAAGTGTCTTGATAAATAGTCGGTACTTTGATATATGTACTGTATTTGATGAAACCCATGATAGAAACAAAAAAAGCAATATAAGTATTGAAAGTTATCCTCGTTTTTTATGCTGAAGAGGACAATGTTCTTATATGTATTGAAGTCTGACTGAAGTCCTAAAGATCCACGCCAACGCACCTAATAAATGGGTAGGGGTAGGATCCTAGGCTTGACTACATTAAAACAAACCCCTTCCAGGACATAGATGTTCACATGACTGAACGTCCAAATAGTTCGACTGAAAACCGAGTAACAGTTTTTTTTTTTACTTAGTATAGGGTCGTAGGGCTCAAAGCTCGTATGAATTTAAATACTCAAGGCCACCAATCTATTAACGAGAATTAGTGCTCTTTCTCTTTTACTGTCGAAGAAGCACATTCTGCTTTCCTTTGTTATCAGCATACTTTAAAAAAATATCATTTAGTATTTTTATGCCAAAATATTTTTGCACTAAGTAGTGTTAAAATTAATAGGTTAGTAGTAATAACAATGAGGCGCGTGGTTTCCGGCAGAGTAGAATAGGACCACTCCAAGTCTTCCCTTGGATGTCGTAAAAGGTGACTAAAGGATACATTCATCATGAACACCAAAACAGGCTTCCGGTGGGCAGCAGCGTCGGAAGCTAAATCGTGACACAACACTGCGCTCGCAAACCCGCCTGCCAAGTGTGGCGAGTATGGCAAAACCTCCCCAATGAAGGTAAAAAAATTTACTAGGCCCCAGTCCCCGGCAGCTCAGCTATTCCTGGCTCCGGTAGCGGTCATAGTAACGGCGGGGCAGGGGGTGCTAAGAGGCGGCTACCACTCCTGTCGATGACTGGCCCTTTTAACACACAACGTCCGCACATTGAGGACTGACGAGAAACTAGCTGAGGTGGAAGAAGAAATGAATAGGTTACGGTGGGACATTGTGGGGTTGTCTGAAGTCTGAAGAGAGGGCGAGGGCACGACAACCCTAGAGTCTGGTAATCTACTCTATCACCGGGAAGGAGACAAAAAGATATCCCAGCATGGTGTCGAGTTTCTCGTCCACAAGTCCCTCATTAACAACGTTACAACCATCGAGAGTGTTTCAAGCAGGGTAATATACCTGATACTCAGAGTTTCTAAAAGATACTCACTGAAGGTCATACAGGTATATATGCCAACTGAGGATCACTCCGATGAAGGGGTGAATGAAGTGTATGAGGACATCAGTAGGGCCATACATACTTCTGAAACCTATTTTACGGTTGTCACGGGGGATTTCAAACAACAGAGTTTAGGCTGGGAAACTTCGGATACGAAGTGCAAAATAACAGGGGATATAGGCTGGCTGATTTTTTAGAGCAAGAGGGACTCTTTGCGATGAACTCATTCTTCAAGAAGCGTCCGCGTCCTGAAGAAACCAGATGAAGAATCAGCGTCCTGTCAAAAGCGAAATCGACTTTATCCTAACGACAAAGAGACGAATATTCAACGATGTCTCAGTGATCAATCGGATCAAAACAGGGAGCGATCACCAAATATTAAGAGGCATCGTGAATATTGATCTCAAAGTCGAAAGGTCGCGGCTGATGAAGTCGACGCTCCGACCGTCGCAGGTCCAAAACGAAAACTCCGAAGGCTTCCAGCTTGAACTATCGAATCTCTTCGAAGGTCTCCAGGATTGCGTTACAGTGGACGAGATAAACTAAGGGTTTGTAGAAGCTGTCCAAGCGGCGAGATCGAAGGTGTTTAGGTCCCGCCCCAAACAAAAATCTTAGAAAATCTCTGCTCAAACCCTAGACTTAATAGCAGAGCGACGATCAAGGCCACTGCAGACCTCCGAAGATGCTGAATCATATCGGCAGCTCAATAGACTTATACAAAAGTCCTTGCGACACGATATCCGCTCATTTAATACAAAATGTATTAAAGGGACGATCAAGCAGAACAGGCTCCAAAGTGTTCGCAAGGGCTATGTCGGTTGTGCAAAGCCGATTGATGAAGCTAAAGACGGAGGACGGTGGCGTGGTGTCGACAAAGGAAGGGGTTCTAGCGGAGATCGAGAGGTTTTATGGACAGCTATATACCTCAAGTTTCTCAACCCAGTGAACAAATGGCTAAAGACCCAAGAGCCAAGCTGACCCGACACTATACCGAAGATATCCCGGACATCAGCCTGTACGAGATTAGGATGGCCCTAAACAGCTCAAAAACAACAAGGCGCCGAGCGAGGATGGAATAACAGCAGAGCTTGTGAAAGCGGGCGGAACGCCGGTACTGAAAGTCCTTCAGAGGCTATTTCATTCTGTTCTGCTCGAGGGTGTTAGAAAATGAAATACCAGGGTGAGGGAGGAAAAACATAGTTTATTTCACATAATAATAAATTCCCTCAAAATCACTATTTTCTCAAAATGTTTCTTATAACTTTATTATAAGGGCTTTAGTGTACATTGCATATTCTCACAATTTCAGTATTTTAATTACACATTAAATACTTTCTACAATACAACAATAATCTCACAAGTGTCACAACAGCACTATTACATCATTATCTAGAGTTAAAATATTGTTCTTTACACCTGTACTTTACTTATGAAAGATATTGTAACGGTTCACACAAAAGTTTAATTGTAAAAGCGTTATCACAAATACATCAGAAATATCTATTTAAATACTACTTAATTATTATCACAATTAAAGAGAAACATAGTAACAGAATTAAACTTACACTTTCGCTGCAGCTGCCGAATCAAAAGTAGCTCACAGAATGAGAAATACTGAATTTATAACCTTGCCCCGCCATCTTGGCGCCATACTATTTTACAACGTCATGTTCCTTTTATCTCCGGCTAGTCATGTAATCTTCGAATATTATCATTAATGGTAAATTAATGTAAAATTACAATAATGCTATATATTTAAATCAATTCTTATTTTTAAGAATAATTAAACTATTTTAAAACACCAAATAATGAACTTATTACAAAATGACAATTAAACCGGAAACTAGTAATCTTGATATAAATACTTTTAACTAAAAGTTAACAGTAAAAGGTGTCGGAAAATTCATAAAAAAGGAATTTATGATTAATGTATGTATATACATTATATATAAATAGTTATCAAGGACGTAACGCCAGAAGCGTGGAACAGGGGCGTGGTGGTCCTGTTCTTCAAAAAGGGAGATAACACTCTATTGAAGACCTATAGGCCTATCACGCTTCTGAGTCACGTATTTAAGTTGTTTTCAAGGGTCATCACGAATCGTCTCGCAAACAGGTTTGATGCGTTCCAGCCTCCCGAACAAGCCGGTTTCCGTAAAGGCTTTAGCACCACGGACCACATTCACACGCTGCGGCAGGTTATAAAGAAGACGAGGGAGTATAACCGGCCGCTATGCTTAGGGTTCGTGGACTATGAAAAAGCCTTCGATTCGATCGAAACATGGGCCGTGCTTCAGTCTCTCCAGCGATGTCGTATTGACTATCGGTATATCGAAGTGTTGAAGTGCTTATACTGTAACGACACTATGTCAGTTCGAGTACAGGAGCAGTGCACGAGGGCTACTCCACTGCAAAGAGGTGTAAGACAGGGAGACGTTATATCTCCGAAACTCTTCACCGTTGCACTGGAAGATGCCTTCGAGCTTCTGGAATGGGAAGGAATTGGCATCAACATCAATGGCGAGTATATCACTCACCTTTGATTTGCCGACGATATCGTTGTCATGGCAGAATCGATGGAAGACTTAAGTACTATGCTCGGAGACCTAAGTCGAGTTTCCCAACAGGTGGGCCTAAAAATGAACATGGACAAAACAAAAGTAATGTCAAATGTCCATGTCGCACCCCTACCTGTATATGTGGAGCTCCCAGCTCCACACTCGAAGTTGTAGACCAGTATATCTACCTGGGTCAATTGATCCAGGCAGGAAGTTCCAGCTTCGAGGAAGAGGTCTTTCGACTAATCCGACTCGGCTGGGCAGCGTACGGGAAGCTACGCAGTGTCTTCTCGTCCAAAATACCTCAGTGCCTCAAGACGAAAATGTTTAATCAATTTGTGTTACCAGTGATGACTTATGGCTCTAAAACGTGGTCCCTTACTGGTCTCATAAGAAGGCTCAAGGTCACTCAGAGGGCTATGCTCGGTGTTTCCCTACGTAATCGAATCAGAAATGAGGAAATTCGTAGGAGAACAAAAGCCACTGTCATAGCCCAGCGGATTAGTTCGTTGAAGTGGCATTGGGTAGCGCTACGAACCGATGGCCGATGGGGCAAAAAGGTTCTCGAATGGCGACCACGTACTGGCAAGCGAACCCACCCACAAGGTGGTCTGACGACCTGAATAAGGTCGCTGGAAAGCGCTGGATGCAGGCCGCTCTAGATCGGTCATTTTGGAAATCGTTGGGAGAGGCCTATGTCCTGCAGTGGACGTTATGCGGCTGAAATGATGATAATGATGAATGACAATGGCAAATAAAAATATGTCTCCGATTACTAAGAATAGATCACAAAAACTGTAAACTCAGTGCGACCCGTCTCGGCATCCCCTTAACCAATTTGGGTCACTCATTTTATAAAAAAATATTTTTGTCTCGCATAAAGTTTTCTTGACAATGCGACTAAGATAGTCGAGTTACCATTTAACATGTACCTATGTTAAATGGTAACTCGAGTATCTTTAGTCGTATTGTCAAGAAAACTTACATACAAACGCCGCCGGATTGTTCAAGTATTCTAGTTCTAGGAGCACTCCGCTTGCTTAGAACTCTCGTTACTCACAACGTCATATCTAAAGATAGAAATTTAAATCGTTTCGTACGCCATCTACGTAATTTCCCGAAGCATTGGCGAAAAAATCTGATCAGTGCCGCGCCCGCGCTTTTAATCTCATCGGATATTGGAGCGGCATGGACGACCCCATAATCGTAACTCACGACGACTACCCGACTGCGTCCAAAAGTGATGCTACGTGTTCACTATTTATGTACCGCCCACCGGCCGATTGATGGCGGTCTAAACTTGCAAATGTTTTTCTGTAGCACTTACATATCGGCTCACTACTGCGCTAGCTGTAACGGGCCCTATGATTTAGCTTTATGCGAATTTTAACTGTATTAGACGTTGTAATTTTTTTACGATGGTAGGTAGATATTTTTATTTCACAAAAAGTTATACATTACTACTTTAATGACTTGAATACTTGCCTTCGTATAATTATTGGTTTACTGTAAAAAAGGCCCCTGGCCTTAAGTCCGCCATTAACATGTATTGTTATGAAGTTAATTAAATAAATGAACAATAAATATAATTAAACTGCAATTAAATCAAATAGGTAACAGTATTGTTATATTTATCTAAATGGATTAATCCTTATGTAGAGTAACATTTAAAAGAGCATGAAAATTAGTAATGAATGGGTTTCTAATGTATAAAAAATACAATAAAAACAAAAAAAAATATGGAAAACATAAACCGTAAGCTATAATTAGGATTCTTTAAGTTGAAAAAACTGGTAATTCCAAAAGGAAACGGTAAAAAGAGTACGCTACGCGATCCCGCACTTAATTAAAAACTTTACAACAGGTGGCTTCCTACTGTTCGCGAAGGAAAATACAACTGAAGCTAACACACATGCAAATGCAAGCAAAGTTTGCAATACCGCAATATTGCCGGCAACTGGTCGGCTGCGGAATAAAAAGATTTCGTTATTATGAAACAAGATGCAGCTATTACAGGGGAACACACGCAAACGTATGGAATTTTGTTGTTTACAGTTCTAAATAACAACTTTGTTATTTTGGAATTCAAATACTTAATTCTTGGTATCAATGCTCTGCGCATTCGCGAATTTAATAAATCTTTCCAGATAGGTGGTCTCCTCTACTTTCTACTTTAGATTGCCGTCGTTATTTTGAACAAAGCTTCACTTGTTTTGATATCTTTTCATTCTTGAGCCTTACGACCTCCTTGTAATTAAATTTATTTCTACAGTTAATTTCTACATTTACTGCAAATCAAAAATAACACTGTAAACTTTTTTCTTCAACATTCTTTTTAAACTAACAAAATTCGAATGCTACATGCGATCCGTGGTCCACTGTACACGACGCACAAACTCCTTATCTCCATCTCAAGCCTGCTTTATGACAGCTCCACAGCTACGTATAAAATAGTTTATGTTCTCAACTATTTCTCAAAGGGATTGCATGAATCTTAATAATCTGAGATAAATGGATCGTAACTCGTAACTATGCGTGAAACGAACACGATTGTTGTGTGTATTGTGGTCCAAATATCCATAGTTATTTTAATTTATTAGTACCTAAGGGGATGTAACCTAGAAGAATTGCTTTTTGTCGGGCCGTTACATGAAGAAGGCAATAGAATCATCTTTCTCTGGATAAAACATGTACTTTCTTACATATCTATTTATGTAAAAGCAAAAGTTGTCTTTAGATTTTCATGTAAAAATATTAAAGAAAACTCGATGTACTTACCTACTCGTAGCTAGTAACTGCATTGCGGCTCGCAGAAAAAAAAATTACATGTTTTATCTTTTAGCTTTTCTTCCTCCTTGCTTCGAATATTGGATAAGTCTTTAATTAATTAAGTAAACTTTTTGGCGATATTATTCTTAAAAACTTATTTTGTTTTTTAACACTACGAGGCTCGATATTGTCACGCACCTCTACCAATCAAGCCATCCTACAGACGTGAGAGGTTGGGTGCTCGACGCCCTCGTAAAGAATTTTCCCATTAAATACATAAGTTTCTCAAGCTCCTCTGTGCTTCAGAAGGCACGTATAAGCCGTTGGTCCTGGCTGTCATTATATTCATTTATTGTATAGCAGTCTCATTAAGCTATGTCAAATGCAGTTAGGCAGCCTGAAACATCTGACACCAGTGTTGCAAACACAAAAACAAACATCTTACACATACGAAAAACATACAAATTATGCATATGTTCAGTTGACTTTGTGGCAGACCGCTCTATGCATTTTTACTTAATTATAATTAAAGCCACTTAAATAAATCAAAGCATTTCATATTCATAAATAGATATACGCACTCAAAACCGCTTTGTGGTAGAGATAATTATGATTGTAATTTAAGACGAGACAAGAGATTACACCTAAACTAATTTAGGCGCATGTCCCAGTTAATTCGAGAACCTTGTTAGATGTTCATAAATAACAGACGTTATGTAGTTGCTTAAAGGAGACAAATTTCATTAAAACTTTGAATAGTAACTTACAATAGCTAAGTTATCATTTTATCATAAACAATGTGATATAATTTTTAGACAGATTAAAAAACTGGATAAGTAAATATACCTTTTGAACCATCAGATTAAATAAATTGCACTTATGAGATGTAGATAAAAATAATACTAGGTATCTTAGTAGTTAAAATAAATCCGTAGGGTTTGGATCTCTTTGAGATAAAAAAAAAACGGCTCACAATTTTGTTGAACTCAATTTCTGATTAAACATTTACAAATTAGAGGTAGATTTAATACAAATCTAAAAAAGTTTCCGCATAGCCACTTATGTCATACAATATTGCTTACTTCATGATAAAGAACACAGGCTGAAAGCCTCGCAAAAGCCAAGTGTTACATAAAAATATCGTCAACGATAATAATATTATACAGGCAGCAATTTATTGGGGTTGTAAGTAACAACAAAGCGTAAGCATCGCGGACGATATTGCGGTACTTCGATGCAAAATGGCGCATCGCTGAAATATGCGACACCAAATGAAATCATAAATTCCGGTAAACAGCCGTGACGAAGGTACGCAGGCTCTAGCCGAGCCCAAGTCTTCCAGAGCCGTCGATTACTTTTAAAAAATAAAACAAGGAATATTACCAGAATAGATTAGAATCATTCAAGAAATTGTATGTTTTTACCATTTAATTTTATTGTTTTACAAAAATACTTTATGTAACTACACGATTTGGAATTACGCAGCTTAAGTAAAAAATTAACATTTAGTGATAATTGCATTCATTTTCTAAAAAGGGGCCATATAATTCTTGTATATTATAGAATAACGGTAAGTATGTAAATTCAAGGGCTAAAATAGACGACCTAATGTAAGATAGAATAAATAAAGTGCACTCAAACTTAACACAATTACCGTGTTTTGCATTGCAGAATAATATATAAATACGAGCATCTTATATATTATTCTTTTTGAAACTTGATAAAAAAATAGTGCGCTACATTTAAAAATGTCTAAAAACGAGCTAAGGCTAAGCACCTTATTAGTGGTGAACTCGTGCATTTTAAGCACAGTGTAGACATAATGTTTGAGCTAGCTCATTAAAGCGTGCCCTACAGCTAATTCGCAAGTCTCATGTAGAATTTCACCAAAAATAAACAAAGTGTGGATCTGCAGTTTATTATTCCGTATAATTGCAGTCACAGTTTCATACTGTAAGCAACTCAAGCGATCTACCAAAATCAATAAAATCATAAAGAAAAAATAAGACGATCGAAGGAATGAGCGAAAATGCGAATCATTGCTGATAACAATGAGCCTAGCAACTTATCACTATTTTGATTGCTTTTTTACTGTCTCGCCCACAATCGCGCTAAAAGTGGTCTATGAGTCTTGAGCTCAATATACTTAGAGCCGCAAAACCCAAATTGCTTTGTCTGCCCCATAAGGGCGTGTTCGGACAACACGCGCACGCCACCCACGCATATAATTTTAAAAGTTGCATATAATTTGAGTACTATCACACATCAATACAACAAAACTAGACACGTGGACGCATTTCACTTGTCAGCACGGAGCAGCACTTTTCTATGGTGCTATCTCTTTCTGTCGCTCAGAACCGTCATTTGCCAGAGCTACAGAAAGCAACGGAATGCTATAGCACTGGTCGTGCTGTAGTGTTCCGTCTGCCTCTCTCACTCTGGCAAATGACAAGTGGGATCCAACCCTAAATGGCCGCCAAGTTCTGTAGAGAATCCTGAAATTTATTTATCTCTTCATCTGTTGCAAATAATAAAACAATAGATAAACGATTGACCTGGGAGGAATTCCTCCCACTGACAGGTAAGGGGTTATAAGAATCTTAACATTTGACTTTGCTACTCGTACTTACATTTGGCTAATCAACTTATCATCTTTACGTTATAAGTCCACACGCGCTCGGCTTGCGTCCACCCTTGCCTCCCTCTTGCGCCCAACTGGACTTCGGTAAATGCAATTAGAGTTGTATTGATGTGTAATAGGACTCAAATTATATGCAACAAATTTTAAAGCGCACTAGGCGTAGGCTAGGCGTGCGCTTGGCAAGCGCTTGTCGTCTAAACGCGCTCTTAGGGATAAGAACGTGATAGTATGTATGTATGAAAATATAATAATTTACTTCACTCCTGCTTATCACCTGTCTCGTCGTTAGGTATAAAGTAACTTATCTACACTGTGGAAATTTGTATGCGTAGAGCGCTGGTTAGTGCAAGAACTGGAAAGGCAATAAATATGAATATAAATACGAACTTCCAACCAATTTATTTTTACCACATTTCACGGATTATTATGACTTTATCTAAGTACAATATAAATTGGAGAAAAAAAAATTGACAAGAAAATCTAGAGCTATGGTTTGTAAACGTTGTAACAGAAAAATACATTTAAAAACATTTTTAATACATCTAGAGCTGGTAAAGTTGGTATGACTGCACTACATACACAATACTACACTAACTAAAAGTAAAGTAAAAAAAGTAAAATGTTTATTTTATTTCCTCCACAATTTATCTTAAAACTGAGTATAAAACTAATACAAGCATAAATAGGTAAAAAAGTCATACATTAAAAGGTAAGGAAGTGTGTTAAAAGTGGAGAGCTGGTGCCCGTGCTAGGTTTCCGAAGAACCTGTATTACAGGTCACCAGGACTCGTCATTAATAAATATAGGTAAGGCTTATACATAATTTAGGTATAAATGATTAATATAACAATGACACATTATTTATAGCGATCTTATGTTTAAAATATAATAAGACCTACATATTTTAAATTAAAAACATTAATATACATAAAAAATTAACAATCTATATATGTATATCTTATAATATATTTGTATACATAACTTACTTAATTAATTAAATAAAATTTTTAGTTTGGCCATAGCTTTAAGTTAATATACGATTTTTTTTTTTTATATTGTTTATAACTACATAAACAATAGTCTTCGTGTCAATTGCACATCGATACATAGCCAAATAGATGCGGTCGTCATGCCGACATGATTGTCTGAGTCGGTACACGCCGGCAAACCGCAATGTAGTGGTAAATACTATCGGTGAATCGCTCACATGCTACCTATAACTAGACCAAGAGATGTGTAATAATTATTAATTACATATAGGTTTTAATCTAGGAGTGACTCATCAGCTGGTCCATAACGACTTTTCCTAATGTAACAAACTCTGAGATCCCTAAAAAAGAATTTGAGTTCCTCTCACAACAGTGTTAACCTATCCCGATATTTTTTTTTGTAACCAAATCCTAACTTTCTCAGTTCAATACGTAGATTCGGAAAAAAAGAAATAAGTTGTACTGGTACGCACACATGGATGTTACCATTCTAAGGAGTTTGTATCATGTTTATAAGATTTGAAACCCAAACAATATTAAACGTGTTTCACTAACGCCAGAAATCCTGGTTCATAAGATATGCTTTAGAATCTTCAAGCGAAATCTAATAAAGATTATTAAATTTCGAGAAAGTGCCACAGCTTTCGTTTTATATTTCAATAAAATCATTTTTCACGCCAGAAGCCCTTGCAACGACTCCGACTTTAGACACTGAACTATGATGTTTTGCTTACGAGTATTCTAGACACCTCAATACAAGTTCAAAAAGAAAATTATCAAATTTTGACAACTACCTCTAACAACGTCTTCCATCTAACTATGTACACTCAATCCAACAAATCAATCTTTATATTTTATTATTGATATTATTTAGATATTTACATACATATAAAAAAATTAAAATGAATTGTGGTGTATTGAAGTTAAATTCGGGTTTATAAGGATAAATCTAAGAAATTTATGTATAAAATAATAACATACTTAACTTTCGCCTATAAATGTACACATTTGGCGTGATATTTTCAGAACTGATGATGAATCTACATTTTTGTATCAAAGACGCCGACGAATTATTTTGCGCCAGTAGTAAGTAATAAATATTAATTTCAATAAACTTCACCATCCAGCTCCTGAAACTTTATATTTGTTATAAATATTCTAGTTTTCATTTTTATGCGGGGTATACTTAGCAGGCCGTGGTCAATGATCCTTTAATTTTTATTTGTATTAAATAAACTAAAAGTAGATTTTTTATGATTTTCGAAATGAAAGAGGAATAAAAAATGTTAACCATTAGAACTAAGCTTGATGGAAGTGAGCGTTAATGTCGTAAAAGTTTTATTTTACTCACAGGTTCCCGTTTGACTGTAGGACAACATTTTATAACTATATTGTCAAGTTCGCAGGTTTCAGATTTGTTATAAAAACTAAAAGTGAGCAAGTTAGCAAGTAAATATACAAAGAGATATATACAAAGAGAGATATCTCATTTGATATACTCTAAATAATTTAAAAATTTTGACTGTATCGCCAAGTTCCGCCATAACTTCTCCTAACTACATGGTGGGTGGGAGATGGACTGTTTTACTTTCGCGATGCACTCACCCCGTCTGCAGACCAATTATTTTATGCAAAACTTCGGCGTCACTTTTATTTTGCAAAATATTGCACCTCGACTTTGTTCTGTAAAGAATTCGTTATATTAAAGGACGATGTAATTGAATTAATTATGCTTCATACTTTTTTAC
This sequence comes from Acrobasis suavella, assembly GCA_943193695.1. Lineage (NCBI taxonomy): Eukaryota > Metazoa > Arthropoda > Insecta > Lepidoptera > Pyralidae > Acrobasis > Acrobasis suavella. Next base: position 10,751,459 of record OW971938.1, read on the forward strand.
TATTCTTATTATACTGGCCAGTGTGGAGAGTGTAGGACAAATATGGCTCTGGTACCTAATACAGAGTGGGTCGTAGAGATAACTAGCAGATCTTCCGTGTCTATTTCTACACATATTCCCACAATAAATACTAAGAAATAATTTTGCGAAGACCACCAACTTACGATATTCACTCATGACGCGTGGTCCTTCATATCTTTTTATAAGTCAATTTGATACCAATTCACTATCGGCTTAAACATACGAAAAATGATGCACATTTACGCAAATAATTACATGTCAATAAATATAACCTAAAACTTCTATAATTACTTGAATGAAATAGAAAAATTGCGTTTTTTTTAATTATACTTATTTCTTTTTCCGAAGCGAAGATCATAAAAATGTTTATCTACATTCATCCATGTTGACGACAATATGTATTCCAAATTTAAAAAATAACGACGTCTGTGCCAATTATTTTATTTTAAAACGAAATTCTTCTTTTTTTTTTTGCTGGACTGCCAAAATTATTTTTTCATCTCATCTACTCAAAAAGTGATGTTTTCATTCCAAAACATTTGGAGCTAAAGTTACTGGTTATTCTCTCGGGACTAAAACGTGAAAAAGAAGATCTCTAGGGAGTAAAACCAATTTGAAAACAGAACTCAAGTTGAATCTATGTAGAATGTTGGCAGTACAGCAAAAAAAAGGAGAATTTTGTTTTAAAATAAAAAATAATCGGCAGCCTTCGTGACTTTTAAATTTGGAATACATATAATCTTCAACATGGATGAATGTAGGTTAAAAATGTTATGTTCTTTGCTTCAGAAAAAGAAAGAAGTATAATTAAAAGGCGCAATTTTTCCCTTTGATTCAAGTAATTGCAGAAGTTTTAGGTTATTTGTATTGAAATGTAATTATTATAATTATTTTTTTTTTATATACTATAAAGCTACACTTACCACTCACTGACTGACTGATTGACATAGTTGTTTGACCTGTTCCCGAACAGTGGGGGTGATGATTTATGGTGGAATGTATAGGGATTTGGGGGTCGAGTACCAGAAAAATCCGAAAGTTGAAGATTTGCAGAAACCTGACGTAGAAGGGGTACGGCCCGGCTAAACGGTTGGACTTGGAGATTTGACCCCATAGACGAAATGGAAGAGGTTCCTGATCAATTACCAGAGCTTGTAGTTTTTTTTTTAATTTTCTATAAAAAATAATCCCCCCCATACAAAATCCATACAATTGCCCCCCACCAAGCAACTAGGCGCAGCCAGAGGCCTATTACCGAAGGCGGAGCCGTGCCGCGAGGCCGCAGGCCGAGCTGTGGAGCGAGGCCGAAGGCCGAGCCCTTCCCCCCCCTTTTACCCCCCCCCCCCCCCCCCCAAGTAATTTTCACGAGGCCGCAGGCCGAGTGATGCGAGCCCGCAGGGCGAGCTGCGTGGCGAGGGCGAAGCCCGAGCCACTTTTTTTTGGAAATCCAAGATGGCCGCCGAAAGTAAACTGCTTCCGATTTGGCTGAAAATCGATATCTATTTGTATTTTGATTTGATGCGAGGCCGAAGGCCGAGCCACTCCCACCAAGCCCTGCGTTGTTTTTTTTTCAAAATGTAGGGGGTTGTGGGCAATTTGACGACTGTCATTTGTTTTTTGATTTTTTTCAAAATCCAAGATGGCCGCCATACAAGGACAATTTTTCTCCATACTAATTTCATACAAAAGTGCCCCCTAAGTAACTAGGTAGGCCTGACGGCCGAAGGCCGAAGGTGCAGCCCGCCGCGAGGCCGCAGGCCGAGCTGAGTGGCGAGGCCGAAGGCCGAGCCCCTCCTCCACTCTCCCCCCCCCCTCACACCTTCATCCCCCAAGTAAGTTTCGCGAGGCCGTAGGCCGAGCCACTCACGCCAAGCGCTGCGTTTTTTTTTAATTTTTGGAAATCCAAGATGGCTGCCGAAAGTCAACTGCTTCCGATTTGGCTGAAAATCAAAATCTATATGTATTTTGAGACGACAAATCCAAATTTAAAATTTTTTTTGGGATCCAAGATGGCGCCTGGATTTTAGAAAATTAAACTATTTCGTTCATAACGTCTCACTAAGACTTCGTAGCGGTCTGAACTTTTGTATGCCTGAGTAAAGCACCCCGCGGAACAAGAAACTGCAACCAGATTTTGGATCCAAGATGGCCGCCCACACTTTTTTCATGTTTCCTCAACAGACTGCAATTCTCATTCATTTTCTGAACTGGAAACATATTTAGCCTACCTCAACAGCTGCACGAAAAACCGCGGGCTGCTTGCAGCCCGCGCAACGCCCGAAAAGCTAGTTTATGTAAATATAAACCTACATTACCACTGACTCACACACTGATTGACATTGTAGTTTGGTTTTTTCCCGGGTGACAGGTGTCATAAACGATGTACCATTGTATAGAGGGTGCTCCAGTGAGTACCAGATCCAACATACTAAATCTGACATTTCAAGATCTGTGGAAACCTCATGTGGAAGGTGTACGGCCTGCAAAAACGGATGGGGTTAGGGGCGTGATTTTTTTTCCAAAATGTAGGGGGTCGTGAGCAATTTGACGACTGTCATTTGTTTTTTGATTTTTTTCAAAATCCAAGATGTCTTCATAACGTCTCACTGGGACTACGTAGGGGTCTGAAATGTTGTATGCCGGAGTAAAGCACCCCTCGGAGCCCGAAACTGCAATCAGATTTTGGATCCAAGATGGCCGCCTACACATTTTTTCATGTTTTCTCAACTAACTGCAGTTTTTACGCATTTTCTCAACTGGACGTGTGATTTAGCGTACCTCAACAGCTGCACGAAAAACCGCGGGCTGCTTGCAGTCCGCGCAACGCCCGAAAAGCTAGTTATTTATGTAAGTGTGAAAACTTTTTCAAGTGTGAGTTTAAGCAAATAGTGAATATTTATCAAGTTTACGTAAAAAAATAAAAAGATATGAAAGACCACGCAAACAAAATTATGAGTGAACATTTTATCTTAAGTTGGTTGTCTTCGAAAAAATCTTTCTTAGTATTTATTGTATGAAAACGACACCAAACAAAGGTTAGTACATATTAAATTGTCGGTTGAAGTCTGTTAGGTATTGTAGGTGTTCTACTGTTCTTTATATTCTGTTTTGTATGTGCTAGTTTTTCTCATAAATGGAGATGAAAAGTAGAGTGTGCTACTCGGGTACGGTAATATTTTTATCTCGGGCGATATACTCGTACATGAATCCCTCGCTGCATTCAGCAATCCCTCGCTTCGTTTCGCTCTGGATTTAAAGTCCCTCGCCTTCAAAATATTACCTTAGCCCTTTGTAGCACAATCTACTATGATTCTACCTACATAGATTACACTCGTGTTCAGTTTTCAAATTGGTTTTAAATTTTAATCCCTAGAGATTTTCTTTTTCACTATTTAGTCCCGAGAGAATAACCAGTAACGATATCTCCAAATGTTTTGGGATGAAAACATCGTTTTTTGAGTAGATGAGATGAATAGATGTTTACATGTCTTCTACATAGGTCTTTAAGTGCTATATGCGACACTAGCGTCAATACGTTAATGAGGGATTACTTACCCTGTTCAATAGTGTTCAGTTATACCGCATTACATGCAAGATGACGCTCAGCGCGGCGCCTGCTCCCTCCACAACGCGAATCTAATGCCTCTATAAATCGCTCTGAGTGCTGCGCCCCGCATAAACCCGAAGTAGAGCAAACCATGAATTAGTATCGATTACAGGTGCTATTATAACGTGTACCTATGAAAGCTCCATCCGCAATACTTACTCCAGCCGTGGAAGCATTCGGTTTTTTTCGTGATCAAGGTCATCAAAGGTAGTGTAATGAACAGAAATTAACCAACACAGCCAAATTAACAACAAATTTCTAATAAATAAAACTTATCATACAATAAATGACTAGTATACTACACAGACTAAATAATAGCATGCAGGTGATATCAAAGATTTGATCTGTGTTTATTTGAAGCAGTAGTGAAGGCCTGTGTCACTCCCGGTTTAGGTATCGAAAGTATACCTACATTATTACTATATGCGCGCGGCGACCACTCCGGAGTGGGAAATTCAGTTATATGAATCCTTTGTCCAGAATAATAAGAATGAAATTGGCTTGCAATAGATTTCTAGGTACCTCGAAAATGTGCGGAGTTCAGACGCGAGCTAAATTAAACCATATCGCTTAACACATTGAATTTCTTTGGTGAGTAAGACTTCCGTACGTGAGTGCTTGTATTTATTCTGTGGTAGTGGCCAGGCCATTGCATCTGTAAGGCATAAATTCGATCCCGACTATGCGCGATTTATACCTCTGAGTATATTCAAATTTTTAACAACCACCAGTTGCTTCCGGTGAAGGAAAACATCGTGAAGCCTGCACACTAGTCCACTAATGTGTAATAATTACTATTGTCACTGAGAGAGATGATTGTCATTGAGCTAGATCAGATGCATTTAGGCAGCTCAATTAATCTGAAACCAATGTCAGGCCTGTGTCACTTCCCGTTTAGGTATCGAAAATATACCTACATTATTACTATGCGCGCGGCGACCACATCGAAGCGGAAAATTCAGTTTCATGAATCGTTTGTCCAGAGTAATAAAAATTAAATTGGCTTGCAATGAATGTCTAGGTATTTTTATTTATCTTTTATTTATGTATTTAACTTTATTACAAATGTAATAGGCGGACTTAAAGTCATAGGCTTTATCTACCAGTCAACCTACTGGTTATGCCGAGATTAAGAAGTCTTTTGAAGGAGGCGCAAAATATATGATTTTGATGTATTTATAATATGAGATATAAGAATATATTAATTAAAATAACAATATATATCAATAAACTTACATTAAAATATACATAGGATATAATAACCAATACGTATACTACATATATATTATTTGTATTCTATCTGACAGTTCGCGAAGATAATATGCACGCACTGCACTTTTAAACGCTACTCGAGTACGAGCCTTCTGGATATTGATTGGTAGGGCGTTCCAAGCCGATTGAACAGCAAACGAACGTTCGAAGAACCCACTCCGGTGAAATGGTATATCGAGACGGAGATTGCTAGAAGAGCGAAGATTTTTGCCATGGGTATGACCAAGAAAAGTGAATTTTGATTTGAGATATGACGGAGTTTTAGGGTCAAAAAGAATTGAAAAGAGGGTTGTGAGAATATGCAGCTGGCGACGCTGACGAATAGGCAACCACTTTACTTGAGTACGGTAAGCAGACACATGGTCGTACTAACGAAGGCTATATATAAATCGAAGACAGTTATTTTGAAGTCTGTCGAGTTTATTTAGGAGGTTACAATTCAAGTCCGAGTAACACACATCTCCATAGTCTAGAATAGGGAGAATAAGAGTTTGAATGAGCATAGTTTTTACATTTTCTAGAAGAATTTTTTTTAATTTGTACAGGTCAAAGATTCAAAGATTCAAATGTTTATTCAGTAATTAGACCTTTACAGGCACTTTTACACGTCAATAAGTATAATTTATGTTACGTGTAAAGTATATTAAAATTTAATTTATTTTTAAAGAAAAGCTACCGATACCAGCGCTTCGTAACGACCACTGCTGAGAAGAAACGCCGAAAGAAACTCATTTTCACAGTATTGGTCGCCTACTCGCCAGAAGGGCTTTGTCATATTATTATAATTGTCTTTTAATTAATAAATACTTATAATATAATACAATGTTGACACATTATAACATGTAATGCTTGCGAACAAGTAAACAAACATAAATTGCGTAATATAAAGTTGTCAAAAAAAGCAAAGCCGAGCTGACCAGTCCCTCCCGGCAGCAGGGAGCGCAATCCACTCCAGAAACTTGCACATTCCAGGCGAAATTGGTATCTATTTGTAGGCCCAGGTCTTTCACGCTGGAAATAAACGGAATGATGATGTTTTCATATAAAACTGGTTGTAAGGAGTCATTGTCAATACGACTTAAGAGAGTCTAAACGAAGAGGTGAGGAGTTCTAACGCAAGCTAAATTAAACCATAGCGCTTAGCACATTAAGTAGATATTTCTTCGAATTTATTTTCTTAGTAAGACTTCTGTATGTGAGTATTAGTACTTATTCTGTGCCAATGTTGACTAATAACCAGTGATCGGATAATCGGATGCATATTTGCCTAAAGTTAATTTTTGGCTAGGAAATTATGAGAGCGGCTTTTTAAAACATATTTTTCAAATACAAATTCCGGGATTTCAAACAGAATCGGGAATGTCAAAGTACCCTACCTGATTTGATTCTATAATCAAAACACAAAATTTTGTCGATTCCGGAATCCAGGGATTTTTCAGATACAAACGTGCACTCCATACCTGCCAACATCTCAACTTTAGGTAAATATGCATCCGATTATCCGACCACTGCTAATAACAAACTCGATAAGAAGAGTATATATTTATAGTGTGTGTATATAATGTTAAATAATTTATGTAAGTTTACTTAAGGTACGCAATTATGCCTTTGTGGCCATCTCTACGCCACTATGAGGAAAACTACAACCATAAAACAACATTAAGGGGATACCTGAATATTTCGGGGTCCATTGCTGCCCCCATTTAAAATAAATAATTTGATAGGAAACGGAGACATCATTTAAAATGTAACCCTTCAAACTATTTTATAAACTACTGTTTACAGTTTAAAATGAGAACGTGGAGCTTTTCTACGCACAATTGCGAAAAACGGCCACTTTTGGCGTATGTAAAATATATTAGTTTAAAGGGTTATCTAGAGCCTATTCTAGACAACATTTTAAATTATATCTTTGTTTCTTTTCAAATTATTTAATTTAAATGGGGGCACTGGATCCCGAAAAATTCAGGTAGCCCCTTAACAAAGCGATACCATAGTTCACAAGAAACGTACGAGATGGCGCCAGCAGTACTCCCGATCCCGGAATTCGCCCGATTTGCTGCATGCATATACAACCAATATCATGCCTGGCGGGAAGATCTTCCCTTTATGGAGATCAAGCAAATCCCCTCGCTCCCGTTACATCTTAAACCATTTAAACTTATGCAGAACTATGCGTCAACTCAACAGGCAATTCAACAAGGAGAAGAAGTCTCGAAAGTTCATCAAGCCGGGAGAAAAATTTGTAAGGACCCCATCAATAGGAACAACTTTTTTTGTTTGAATAACAAAAACAAACCTATTGCTTGAAGTATGGATTCATAAGTATAACATTTTGTACGAATACCTGTGATTGATCAAATAAATGATTATGATTACGAAAAGCAAGAATGTTTGTCGTTTGCAGCTGCAGATCTCTTGTTATTTATTTGAAGTGGTTTAGTAACAATAGGTAATATAATATAATTATCATACACTTGTCTGACTGCTATCATATCAGCATGACTTGCGAATTCATCTCATAGATACTCGTAGATATCATTATCACTCGCGTTATAAAATTGACTGTTGTTAATTTTCTAACTCCATGTTTAAAATACCTAAGTACCAACATTTTATTACACATTGTCATAAATTAATTGCTTTCTCTTTTTTGTCAATTTGTCTCTCTTTTAATAAAGTATGAGTTCACTATCTACGAATGTTTATATGGAGGAAAGAAAATATATTAAGGTCTGCAAAATTTATGCAGCCTGTGTGTGTATTATATAAGTTATGGACGAAGTGATTAATTAGACAGTATAATTAATTAAGTCCGCATAATGTGAAAAATGCCCAAAATTAGGGGGCAATGTGATTTAGGGACTTTTAAAATTATCAAATTGTCCGGGCATTATCATTATGCTTCTTACCTATGGGGCATGACATTTGTACATTTTGACACTCGTGCCATCCGGCTACCCATACATTATGGAGTGTTGGCAGAGTGAAATAAATTAACACAAAATCACCTTTTACGTCCGCCCTTATGAATTCGCTTTCAAGTTCAATGAAAATTCCAAAGTCTAGTGTTGCCGGTCGATAGTCCACTATCGATAGACTGTCGCCGAGAGGCAGCGACAGTCGATGTTCTGTCGCAGCGACACAATGTCGTCAATACGTCGTCAATGTGTCGTCAACGTCGTCAAAGTTTCGTCTGTGAATCATCAATGATTCGTCAATGTGTTGTCTTCGTCGTCAATGTTTTGTTAACGTCGTCAATGTTTCGTCGTGTCGTTAATGTGCCGATAAATTGACGATATATGGACAACGTTCATGGCACATTGACGAAACATTTTATTCGTGGACAGTCACTGACTGTCGCTGCGACAGAATGTGCACGAATGTCGCAGCCTCTCAGCGACAGTCCACGACATCGATAATAATACTATTGAAATAAAGGTAACAATCGATCGTTCGAAGCTATCGATAGTTTTATAATTATAAAAAGCATAACTATCGATAGTTTATTCGACGTCATCGATGATACTATCGATAGAATTGTTGGTTATCGATAGTATTGCACTAAAAGAGCTTTCGATACTTTCGATAGGCCTACCGATAGTTTGGCATTTTACGATAAAAAAATACCTATCTATTGTAAAATTATCGATTGCTGTAATCGAAATTGAAAGACCATTGACGTTCGTCTTTTTATTTGAGTTTTTTAGGGCTCTGGATATTAGTTTTTTGAGTCTATTTTTTGGTCAGCCGCGCGTATGTCACGCGTTTGTTCTGTGTATTATCAGATTTCCCGTGAGCCCCATGACAATAATCATAATGTCTAGGCAATGTGATAAATAAAGAAATTCGAATTATAATTTATTACTTCGCCCAAATTAGCTTGGCATTATTCATAATGCCCGGGCATTATGAAAATTGCCCCAATTTATCACTTCGTCCATAACATATATATTTTGTTTATAAGGTAGGAAATAATTAGAAAAATATATTTATGATACCTAAATAACTAGAAATTAACAACGCTAAAAGCTAGTTTAACAACTGTTAAACTAGCTTTTATTTTTTACAGTTACTTTTGACTTTACTTACGAGAAATGTCAAGAACCATCTAATAGATGGTTCTTGACATTTCTCGGGACCACTTGTCGGTTGATTGGTACAGGAAGGCCAAAAAAGAACTTGTCTTCGTCTTAAGAGTCACACTCAACTGGTTTTATTGTGCTAAATAAATGAATATCTCATTGTTACGCTCCTTGTACGAGTATGAGGGAGGGCACAGTTCAGGTCCTCAGTAAACTGCCCGACGCAAACAGCAGCGGTGCCGTCGTATCTTATGATACCGTGCGCTTGGAGTATTTGTGATTTGAGACACAATTATTATTTGTGTATATTTACAATGCAAAGATAACAACTGATAGTAACTTTATATAAACTGTGACATTTATTCACAACATAACAGAAGCACATAAATAAACTTGCAAGATGGTGTTAATTTATATAAGTGTTGTAGTGTTGGTTTACGCATTTTATCTGTATTCGAATAGTAAATATAACTTTTGGGCTCAAAAAGGCGTGAAGGGACCGGATCCGTCACCACTGGTTGGAAATTTTGGAAAAGTACTGATAATGAAGGAATCTGCGCAAAAATTATTTCAAGATGCGTACGAGCAATTCCCGAACGAAAAAATTGTTGGTGTATATCGAGGGTTTACACCGATGCTGCTGTTACGAGACCCAGAACTGGTCAAGCAAGTGTTAATAAAAGATTTCCCTTTCTTTCAAGATAGAGGTATGAGCACCAGTCGCAGCAAACTAGGTAAAAACTTATTTGAAGCAGATGGGGAGACCTGGAGGATTTTGAGACAAAAACTAACACCGGTGTTTACCTCAAAAAAACTCAAAGACATGATACCACTTGTAGAAGGGTGTGTTGATAATTACATCACCTATGTTGAACATTTAACAGAAAAAAACATAAACCACGAAATAAGATCATTGAAATCAAAATACACTCTTCAAGTGATTGGTTCGTGTGCTTTTGGTTTAAATTTAGATACTTTCAATGATGAAGAAGATGAATTTAGCATTATGGCGAAAAGGATATTTAATCCATCGATGTTTTCGAGAGTTTTGATAATGTTAGATATGATATTACCAGGAATAAGGAAACTATTCAATACAGCTACTGATTTACAAGATTTCTTTTTGAATCTTGTATCAAAAGTAGTTAAACAAAGGGAACACGAACCGATGAAACGAAAAGACTTCATGGATCTTATGATAGAATTAAAAGAACAAGGCAAAGTCAGTCGAAAGAGTGAACATGGTGTTTCAGAAATAGAAATTAATGATGGACTAATAGCGGCGCAAGCCTTGGTTTTTTACGCTGCGGGATTCGAAACATCGTCTGCGACAATGTCGTTTATGATTCATGAACTAGCTTTAAACCCTGGTATACAAAATAAAGTGTACGACGAAATATGCAAGGTGACAGCGAAACACAATGGAAAAATCAACTACGAATCTATAAAGGAGATGTCTTATTTAGAAATGGTATTCGACGAGACCTTAAGAAAGCATTCGGTAGCAGGCCTTCTCATACGTAAATCGCTAACTGACTACGTTCTTCCTGGTATCAATGTATCAATTTCAAAAGGCACTCCAGTTTTTGTGTCAGTTTCTGGACTACATAAAGACAATAAATATTATGAAAATCCTGAAAAATTCGATCCTGAACATTTTTCTCCAGAAAAGAAGACAGAACGGCCACCTTGCACGTATCTGCCTTTTGGAGATGGACCTCGCAATTGTATTGGTGAGATTATGTACTTTTTCAATTTCTCATGTAAAACCAGATAAGTTTTTTGCACTCTATTTTGAAACTTCTTTCACTTTATTTTAGGCATGCGCTTCGCAGTGGTACAATCATTGATGGGAATGGCTGCTTTTCTTAGAAAATTCAGAGTAGAACCGAGTATAAAAACCAAGACTTCACTTGACTACAAGCCTACTGGTTTAACTTTGGAGAGCAAAGATGGAATATGGGTAAAAATATTAAAACGTTAAAAAATAGTATCTTAATACATAATGTAAGTAAACATGAATAGATGTATTGTCACTTAAACTTATTTCTAAAGGATATATTTAGATTTACTCATATAAAATATTTTATAAACAATGATGTTTTTTTTTTATTTCCGACCAAAAACACATTCGCGCAAAGCACTGTTTGTGTTCTTCAATTAAATTTTATATTTTACCAAACTGTATTTACTTTTTCAGTACCATCCAACATACTTTTTAAATACGTAGTAAAAGAAAAGGGACAAATAGGTGGGAATCGTCATATTAAAGGGTGAGCAAATTGCTCAAGGGACATACGGTAATGTCGTGTCGTGATGTGATTAATTTAATACGCGTCGTTAACGCGGTGAGCCCAAGCCTCCAGTTACGGAAAGTATAGAAGGTTAACTCATACCCGTCACTTACCATGTGCCGTCTGCCGGAGCTAGTGTGCTGTGTGCTAATTAGGTGAGCATATTTACCTATTGTTTATGTTATGTTATGTTATGTAAATTCTTTATTGTACAAATGGGACACAACACAAATACAAAAGAAAACATTACAAAGGCGGACTTATCTCTTTAAGGGATCTCTTCCAGTCAACCCAAAACCAGAGGAAAGAATGACATTTAGTGGTGAAATTTTTCCGGCTAAGCTCATTGATTTGCGGGGCTCAAGATAGAGTTTCGTCCATGACAATACACAGGTTATTAACAACCGAAGAGAGAGGGATGATATCATTACCCAAGACAACATGAGAACTGCCTATAACAATGGCTTGAGATTTTGCAGCGTTGACCATGAGCCCAAAATTCTTAGACCATTCCGCGACGATCGCGAGGTCGGAGTTAATGGTTGAAATAGCCATATTGAAATTTTCGAGAGGGGCGGCCGAATATATCTGGAGATCATCAGCATACAAATGATAAGAAGAGGAAAGAGAGGCAGTAATGCTATTAATGAAGATAGATAAGAAGGATGGGCAACAAAATTCCTCCCTGGGGGACACCTGCCCTGAGATCATACCTGAGATCACACCAATCAGAACGTCTGTCATCCACCCTAACCAGCTGTCTCCGTCCAGTCAAATAGGATGGAAACCAAGCGATAGGGGAAAGATTAAAAGTCTGCATTGTTGCCAGTAGCAACTCCAAATCCACCGTGTTTAATGCACTGGTGAAGTCCAATAACACGAGCAGAGCCTTATTGTCTATATTCCACTGAATGTCATCAGTGATTTTTAAAAGGGCAGATGTCCTTTTATGTCCTGCACGAAATCCAGATTGAAATGGGTTTAAAAGATTATGCCTGTTAAGAAATTTAGAGAGACATTGTTGAACATGGTGTTCGAACTCTTTTGAAAGGAGAGGTAGAATGGATATAGGACGAAAGAGGGAAGGAGAAGATGGATTGGGATTTTTTGGTTAGGGGATGATATTTTATTTATTTATTTTAATTTCATTGAGCCAAAGCTACAATAGGTAGATTCTACCTTTAACTCGTGATAAAGTCGTATAAACCCCAAAAAAATAATTATATGGGCAATAATGGCGTCGATGCCTAAGCCCTTATTGGAATCTGTGTTTATCTGACCTACCTACGATACTAGTTAGATAAATACTATAAAGTGCTTATACCCTGAGCTATCGTACGTAATATTTGAATAAAGCTCAGCTCAAAGGGAATGAGTGAACTACACAGTGCAGATTTAATAATATAATTTTACATATTAAAGTTTTTTATGAAAACGTGTATGACATAAAAAAGCCTTGAAATAAAAACGTGTTAGTTCTGAACTCTCCAGTTTTGTGCTGCGGCGACTCGGGCCTTGTTTATGAATTTTCTGGCTAATGAGAGTTCCTAACCTCGTCAGCAGTGTTACAGAGTTACGCGAAGTTGAGGTTTCATACTTCAAAAATCGTTGATGAAGGAAAGTAAATATGCATGTTTCTTCAAAAAACGAGTTATAAATAATTTTTCAAAACAAAAACCTACAATACAAATTCCAGTGACCGGTAAAAACCACAAAATCACAGAAAATCAAAATACTTACACAACAACTGTTCACTTGGATGACATCATTTTTCCAGTTATCATAGTACAGAACAGATTTTGATAAAATTCCTTTGGGATAGGTTTGAGATAGGTCCTATCTCAAAAAAGATCATTAATGACGAATAAACATAAAAAAAAAATACATTTGAATTCACAACCTTTTTTTTTTGAGACTGTAGAAAATGGTAAAAATAAATGCGTTACATACATTCAATCTTTACTACATACCTACATGAATTGATTATAGATTTTAAATTTTCCGAAACAGACCACCCCAGTAATAGTTACCGACTATTTATATTAGGAATAGTTATACAGTGGACCCCCGGTAGTCCGACAAACATTTTGCAGGGTAGTGTCGAACTATCGAATTTGTCGGATTATAGAGTACTGCCTAAGACCCCCTACAGTCCGAATTTTTTTACAAAAGAGTACCTTGTAATCCGACAAATTACAGATCCAATGTGTACAACAGACTTGTTTCTTCAAAAATACGACAGAGGTCCAACTGAATAAAATTCAAATCAAGACAACCACGTATATTCATATATTGTCAAAGCCAAAAAAATTACAAAGTCACATGTTTATCTAATAAAAAATACAAAACAAATCATAGCGAGTTTTAGGTCTAGAATTAGCGCCATCTATTGATGAAATATTATATTATATTTTAAATGGGAAATTATACAATTAAACATCCCGCCCGCCATGGACAGAATGTCCATCATCACACTTATACAATCATCTTAATACAACAAGTTTCCCAGTAATACATTGGTATACCTAAAACCACTCACCATGAAGTAACATTCAACTTAGTGGACTGTAAACATATTCATAACGTTACTTTATCCATGGTGTATAACATGAAAATAATAAACATGAACATTTGTAACTTTTAAAATAAACAAAAACAAAATTCATAAAACACAAAAACAAAACAGATTTATTCTGTAATAGGCAAAATGAACAATTTGTTAACAGGCCTTTTTATGATTGAATCCTTACATTTAAGGTTGACCACACGTGTAATTCCATCCATTCCCGGAAATTTCTCTACAACCTTACCGAACAACCATTTTCCGGGTGGTAAATCGTCCTCTTTAATGAGAACTATATCTCCAACACTTGGCTCAGGAGTTTGATATGCCCATTTATATCGATTAAGAAATTGTGTGAGATATTCTTGGGACCATCTTTTCCAAAAATCCTGTACCATCCGTTGCGTAAGTTGCCACCTTTTTAGGCTGCTTATATTCGAATTTTCATAATTCGCGTCGGGCACAAGCAATAACGGTTCTCCCACCAGAAAGTGACCAGGTGTGAGTGGAGTTGGATCATGTGGGTCTGAGCTTAATTGAGAAATAGGCCTTGAGTTGAGACAGGCTTCTATTTGAGTGAGAGTTGTACTCAACTCTTCATATGTGAGTGAAGCATTGCCAATCACCCTTTTTAAGTGGTGTTTGGTGGATTTTATGCCAGCCTCCCATAATCCTCCGAAGTTAGGGCTCCGTGGAGGTATGAAATGCCAAGTTGTGTTTTCTGAGGCTAACACTTCTGCTGTTTCCTTTACCATACTAGATCTTTCACTGGCGAATAAAGATTTTAATTCTCTAGCAGCCCCGACAAAATTTGTGCCATTGTCACTATGTAAGTTAGCACAATGACCACGCCTGGCTACAAAGCGTCTAAAAGCAGCTAAGAAACGACTGCTTGTCATATCACTTACTGCTTCTAAATGTACGGCGCGCGTAGCCATACATACGAACAAACATATGTATCCTTTGTAAGACTTGTTACCTCTTCCTTTTGACATTCGCCGATTTATCGGGCCTGCAAAATCTACGCCAGTTTGGTAAAAAGGTTTACTGCAAGCCTTCACCCTAGCTTGAGGTAGTTGACCCATAAGCTGATCTCTGGTATTTGCTGAATAACGTACACAGGTGATGCATTTTCTAATATATGCCTTGACGTTATTCCTTGCATTTAATATCCAGTATCGTGACCTTACATAATTAAGTGTTAACTGTGGCCCACCATGCATAGTTTTCTCGTGGGCATCTGCAATAATTAAGGAAGAAAGGTGTGACTTATCAGTTAAATTATATGGTGTTTAGCGGAAACATCAATTTGTGCTCTCTCCAAATGACCACCAACTCTCAAAATTCCTGCATCGTCGATGAACGGATTCAACGAGGTAAGTTTGCTTTGGGTATTTATAATTCCTGATTTCTTTAAGTCCTTTATATCTTCTTTAAACCTTTCCTCTTGTACTACCCTTATGCATGTGTCCAATGCTTTTCTTAATTCTTCACTAGTTAGCCATTTTTGGTAAATGGTATTTCCCATCCTTTTAAATCTTTTACAATAACTTATAACTCTTACTAACTTTCGTAGAGTTGAAAACCTATTTATTATTTCATTATCAATTTCTTCTTTGTTCACTCCTAAATGACAAACCTTTTTTTCCATTTCTGTTTCGTATGATTTACTAGTTGTCTTTGTTATTTCTTTTTCTTTCAGCCACGCTGGACCAGTAAACCACATAGAAGCATTCTTTATCTCCGATGGCTTAACACCACGAGAAGCGACATCTGCGGGATTTTCGTGAGATTTGACATGACACCACTGACTTCTATCCATAGTTGTAAGGATTTCGGAAGTGCGATTAGCTATAAATGTTTTCCATTTTCCAGGATGACAACTGAGCCATGCTAGAACGACCGTAGAGTCTGTATATGCGTAGATATTCTCTTTTTTTATTTCTAGAATCATTGATACCTCTTACAGTAATCTACACAGCAGCACTGAGCCACACAATTCGAGACGAGGTATGCAGACCTGTTTGATTGGCGCTACCTTTGTTTTAGATGTAACTAAATGAACAGCGACATTTCCATCTCCATCAATTACACGTATGTAAACAACAGCAGCATAAGCATCGTTTGACGCATCGCTAAATCCATGAAGTTCTCGTTGACAATCATTCCGGAAAGTGTTCATCCATCTAGGTATTTTGATATCACGCAGTAATAAAAGCTCGTTACGATAAACTATCCACTCCTTTAGCAGGTTATCAGGTAGAGTATCATCCCAAGCGATACCCGAGATCCAAAGCTTCTGTATCAAGATTTTGGCAACTATTATAGCTGGTGCCAACCATCCTAAAGGATCGAACAATTTAGCGATGTCAGATATAACCTTGCGCTTAGTTACAGGTTCATCAATTGAAGGCAGTTTTACTGAGTATTCGAAATTATCAGTTACTTGATTCCAGGTAAGTCCTAAAATTTTAATAACAGCATCCATTTTCAGATTAACTGTTACTTCGCTTGCTTTTCATTAATAGCTTCCAACAAAACTTTGCTATTGCTTGTCCATTTTTGAAGTTGGAAACCACCTCTACTTAATAATTCATTTAACTCTTTATACAGCTTTTTTCCTTCTTCAACATTTTCACATCCCGACAGAAAATCATCAACGTAAAAGTCGGTTAAGACCTTTTGAGATGTAATAGGAAATTCTGCTCCTTCATCCCTTGCATTTTGTTGCAGCGACCTGACAGCTAAATAAGGGGCTGGTGCCGTTCCAAAAGTGACTCTCATATTACGCAAATGTTGTAGCTTATCTTCCGGCTTGTCACGCCATACTATGCACTGGAAGTTTGCGTCCTCATCAGTCACCTTGACTTGTCTGTACATCTTTACTATGTCAGCACAGAGACAAATCGGATTAACACGCCAACGCATTACAATATGACGCAAATCAGGTTGTAAACGTGGCCCTATCATCAACTCACTGTTCAAAGACACGCCTTTAATTCCAGGACAAGAAGCGTCGAAAACAACCCTGACTTTTGTTGAAGTTCTGTCTTCCTTCACCATCGCATGATGAGGTAAATATACAAATGTTGCTTGTTTTTCTTCATCAGGAACTAACTTCATATGACCTAACTCCATATATTCGTTGATCACATTTGCATATTGAATTTTCAACTCAGGATTTCTTGTTAACCTATTCTAAAGATATTTAAATCTTCTAGTAGCGATAGCTAATGAATCGCCATATTGACACTGAGGATCTTCATTTCGAAAAGGAAGTTTTACAACATACCTTCCTTCAGAATCCCTAGTTGTCGTACTTGTATATATTTTTTCACACTTCTCTACTTCCTCTGACCACCTTTTCTGTTCTTCTATTTTTGGTTCTGCTTCCAGCTCCCAAAATTTCTGCAGTAAACTATTTTCTTCTACTACATGCATGCATCGAACAGATGTACGAAAGGTATTTACTCTT
Source organism: Acrobasis suavella (assembly GCA_943193695.1). Lineage (NCBI taxonomy): Eukaryota > Metazoa > Arthropoda > Insecta > Lepidoptera > Pyralidae > Acrobasis > Acrobasis suavella. The sequence continues at coordinate 10,768,776 of OW971938.1, forward strand.
TCTTTGCCGGATAGCACTTTTCCAGATAATATCCATCCCTACTTAGTATTTTGGGCAATGAGCATATCTGAACTACCCCTAATTAATCCTTCTTCTATAATTTGGCTATATACTTCTGCTCCCAGAAGTATGTCAACCTTATTAGGAGTGTAGAATGTTGGATCTGCCAACCTTATTTTCGGCATGTTTGACCACCTCTGCCCTGCAAACTCTTTGTCAGGCAGCAATGTGGTTATGGTTTTCATAATGTGGGCTTTAACTTGCACTACAAAACTAGGGTTAATAAGTGATTGTATTTTAAAATAGACGACATGTTTTGACGTCACAACGGAATCCCGATCACTCCCTAAACCTGACACATAACTCTTGCATTGTTTCTTCTGCAGACCCAATAGTTGAGCTGCTGACTCGGTCATGAACGAAGCTTGTGATCCTTGGTCTATAAGAGACCTGAGAGTTATGTGTGTGCCTGATTGCGATATTACATCCACCAAAGCCGTTGCAAGCAACACTTGACCTTGGGAACTAATGTGGCATGTAGTGATATGTTCATTTGGTGTGTCTTGTTTGGCTACTGGTAATTCAGAAGAAGTACCTGCAGTTGGGGCCTCAGCTACATTACTCGCTTGAATAAATGTCTTCATATGTAGGAGCGAGTGATGTTTCCTGCGACAGATCTTACACTTGGATGGTACACGACATGAATACACCGCATGGTTGGAACCAAAACAATTGAAGCACAATTTCTGAGATTGTACGAAATTACGACGTGTTTCGGTATCCTCGCTCACAAACTTCTTACAGTTTAATAGTTTGTGATTATCTGCGCAAAACGGACATTTGTTCAATTCAGTTACGTGAAGCGTTTTAGTTTTAACAATACCTTTTGAAACCTTATTATCTAGAAATTCCAGTGACCTAAATCTTTGCTGTAAGAATTCTTTAAATTGATTGTAATTCGGCAAAGAATCTTGAGATTCGCTTAATTTTGATTCCCACATTTTCCGAGATTCTGTATCCAGCTTTAAACACAAAATGTAAATTACAATTACATCCCATGTATCCGTTTGCAGGCCGAGATTGTTTAATGCATGCATACACTCGTTGCTGGTATCCAATAATTCCTTCAATGCACTTGCAGACTCAGTTGTGACATTTTTCTGACTCATAAACCTTTTTAAAACTGAGTTTGCAATAAAGCGTTTATTATTGTATCTGCTTTCTAATTGATTCCAGCAAACGATGTAATTATCACTAGTTATAGGGACATGTCTTAACGATTGTTCAGCCTCGCCTGACAAATGAGATTTAAGGTAATGTAATTTCTCAACATTACTTAGGGATTTATTTGTATGCACTAAAGATTGGAATAAATCTCTGAAACTACTGTAATCATAGTAATTCCCGGAAAAAGTAGGTATTGTGATTTTCGCTAACTTCACGTTACTATGCAATTGATCCTTTGACTGATTACTTTGAACATTAGAAGTAGTTGGTACAACGGGATTGACTTCACTTAATTTTTGTTTAAGCGCCGATTTATAATCAAAGTACACTTCTTCAGTGGCCTCGTATACATCGTCATCATAATATTTTTTGCCTTCTAAATCCTCAGTAGTATAATCACCTATCAGATTGTTATGATTTTCTAAAAATGCACACCATTGAGACTCAAGAGCTTAGCCTTGTTTCTAAATAAGGAACAGTTAAACGCGCCTTAGGTGATTTTTTAAAGTTGGTAAAAGCCTTATATGGTTTTACTTGTGCTAATTTGAATTTTAACTAATGACTCCATTGTGTTTCTTTTTTAACAGAACAATGTCAAAAAATATATATATTCACAATAGCCAAGTGTTTTTTACCTGAAACTTACACACAACTGCTTTACGTACTAGGTTTAGGTTATGTAATTCTAGAACAAAAACTTTATTATGAACTACAAATCACACAGACAATGTATCGAAAACACAAATAAAACACTTTGATATTATTTAATATTCATAAAATTTTCAAAGTTGAAAAATCTCAATACGGTGAAAATTTTCTAAGTCCAAGATTTCCGTGAAAATTTTACAAGTGTTTGAAGTGACCAGCTGTCACCCGTTCAAAAACCGGTATGAATTCTCCGTCGTTCCACTTTTCTTAAAATTATTCTAAGTCCATACTTCAATACTACTAGGATCCAAATTCTTCAAAGTTAAAGTTCTCTTGAATATAAGGTTCAAATTTGCTTCTACTGAATTGAATGAAATAAAAGTACTCACAGTTTGTCCGATTACGTCACACACTATTTCACTCACACATCTGGCGTATTCGTTGTCTCCCTCATTCACGTAGTTGCGGCATCCACTGCTATCTTTGTGCGAGCGAGTGCACACGCTGCCACCTTCTCTGCTGTTCTGCTCTTCTTCTCTTTGCACTGGTGTAAGCGAGATGCAAGATGTTCGCCCTTGACACTGATCTACTGCCCGTGGGTGCGAACGAGAAAGCCTAGAGTACTGTACCAACCAAGCATCCAGCTCAGAAGGAAATGTACAACAGACTTGTTTCTTCAAAAATACGACAGAGGTCCAACTGAATAAAATTCAAATCAAGACAACCACGTATATTTATATATTGTCAAAGCCAAAAAAATTACAAAGTCACATGTTTATCTAATAAAAAATACAAAACAAATCATAGCGAGTTTTAGGTCTAGAATTAGCGCCATCTATTGATGAAATATTATATTATATTTTAAATGGGAAATTATACAATTAAACACAATGATAAGAGTTTTTAGATTATATACATAATATTATATTATATACATATATGTTCTCTGAAGTACAAATCATACTGCATTATGTATGTCAAATTTAGTAAATTAAACAACACAGTAGAGGTTACGTTTTATTATAAAACTAGCTGATGCCCGCGACTTCGTTCGCGTGGACTTTATGACTCCGGCGTATAAATATAAATAAAAACTAATGAGAGAGAGAGAGAGAGAGAGAGAGAGAGAGAGAGAGACAGAGGGAGAAAGTACTTGTAACAGTGTTAGGAGTTAAAAGTCAATATTATATTAATTCTTTCCTTCGGGAGCCAATATGAAAAGAGCTGAAGTGTTACTAACCCTGGAGAAAGCCACAATAAGTAGGCCATGCGAAAAACCAGTCCTTAGATCGACATCAGCAGCTTTAAGCCTCTAAAACTGTGACTTATTTTCATAGCAAAGCAAGTTAACATATGGAACTGTGTATTTTCAAAAGGAAAATTGTTGGGGATGAGTGGCATACGCGGAATAAGTTTCACTGGCATCACTCACTTACTGTGAGCTTTAAGTGTCTCAGCTGACTATGCCGAAGTTTAGTGGCTAAAGTTCAGTGTCTAAAGTTCGGTGGGGATGACACACTAAATAAGCTGAAGTTCAGCTGCTGAAGTTCGGTGGAAACGCCGGACAGTAGTGATGTGCCGATATGAGAATTTAATCTTCCGTCTTTGGCGCGTCTGCGGCGAACGGAAGAGGGAATGGAAGTGGAAGAGGGAACGGGAACGGGAACGGGAGCGGAAGCGGCAGCGGTGGCGGCAGCAGCGGCGGCGTCGGCGGTGGCGGAGGCGTCGGCAGCGGCGGCGGAGGAGTCGGCGGCGGCGGCGGTGGCAGCAGCGGCGGCGGCGGAAGCGGCGGCGGCGGCGGCGGCGGTGGCAACGGCGGCGGCGGCGGAAGGTGCGGCGGCGGCGTCGGCGGAAGCGGCGGCGGCGGCGTCGGCGGCGGCGGGGGCGGCGGCGGCGGCGGCAGCGGCGACGGCGGCGGAAGGTGCGGCGGCGGCGTCGGCGGAAGCGGTGGCGGCGGCGGGAGCGGGAGAGGGAGCGGGAGCGGGAGCGGGAGCGGAACGGGTACGGGTACGGGTACAGGTACGGGTACGGGTACGGGTACGGGTACGGGTACGGGTACGGGTACGGGTACGGGTACGGGTACGGGTACGGGTACGGGTACGGGTACGGGTACGGGTACGGGTACGGGTACGGGTACGGGTACGGGTACGGGTACGGGTACGGGTACGGGTACGGGTACGGGTACGGGTACGGGTACGGGTACGGGTACGGGTACGGGTACGGGTACGGGTACGGATACGGGTACGGGTACGGGTACGGGTCCGATTCAGGCAAAAGCATCGGAAGTTCGGCGTTATGTGTTGCTAGTAATGCAAATAACATTGCAGGCATGCATTGGCTGAAATTCAGCCGCTGAACTTCGGCATACAGTGCTGAGACATTAAGTTGGGTTTCGTTACACAGTTTCGGCGGAGTCAAATTTCGCATCAGCATTATTGGCCCTCCGACATTAAGACTTATTTTGTGAGCTGTGAGTCCATTTGCTGCAAGTGAATTAAGAAACTCAACTGGATAATTGGTGGCGTCGTCAACAACACTATCCAAGAAATCTAAATATATATAACTCAATGGTGACTGACTGACTGACATAGTGATCTATCAACGCACAGTCCAAACCACTAGACGGATCGGGCTGAAATTTGGCACGCAGGTAGATGTTATGACGTAGGCATCCGCTAAGAAAGGATTTTGATCAATTCTACCCCCAAGGGGATAAAATAGGGGATGAAAGTTTGTATGAAACTTTGTCAATTTTAAACCGATCGGGCTGAGACTTTGCATGCATAAAGCTACTATGACGTAGGCATCCCCTAAGAAAGGATTTTGATAAATTACACCCCTACGCGAGCGAAGCCGCGGGCACAAGCTAGTTAACAATAATTTGCGTCATAAGTTCTTTATTAATTGATTTTTAATTTTTTGGTGTCAATATGGCGCGTTCACATAACCAAGAATTTTCTGGTGTGTTATGCTTTGAAGGTCCGCAAATACTGAAATTATAAGTTCTACTTCGGAAGAAACAACTTTTTTTTGAAAAAATTTCAATGTACAGACACATTTTTTTTACTCTTTTATTATAGTATACATTTAGTATGTTTTTGTTCAGCGGCAACAAAAAACATCATCTATAAAAATTTCAACTGTCTAGCTATAATGGTTAATGAGATACAGCCTGGTGACAGACAGACAGACAAACAGTCGGACGGTCTAATTAATAGGGTCCCGTTTCTACCCTACCCTATGGAACCCTAAAAATCGAATAAAATAAGTATTTATCGGGGGCTCCCATACTACAAACGTGATTTTTCATAGATTATGGTACGGAACTCTTCGCGCGCGTCCGACTCGCGCTTGGCCAGTTGTATTATAACTCAACAAAAAGTTCTCATCAGACTTAACAACTTTTGCTAAGGCGGCATTTTAATATATCTTATAGTTTAGCTGGACCATTATAGTTCTGCATCATGTGTTCCATTTTCCAAAATCAATTATAGCCTATATGTTGCCCAGGCTTCACAGCTATATAACAAAAAAAGTTTCATTCGAATCCGTCCAGTATTTCCGGAGATTAGCGTGTACAAACAGACAAACAGACAAACAGACAAACAGACAGACATTTTTTTTTTATTTTCTTACTCTGTTACTATATCTCGTAGCCCCAAATATTTTTTTTTGAAAAATTTTCAATGTACAGACACATTTTTTTTTACTCTTGTATTATAGTTATAGATTAACGTCATTAATGCTATAGAACTTACAAAAAATATGCAATAACTTTACATTAGGAAATAATTGTGTACAAACAAATGTACATACTAAAATAATCAAAAACTATGAATTCAATTTAAGAAGCATGAAAATATTCATCAATTTGTTTTTGTTTAACATTGTTGAAACGCGAGATTAAAGCTTTGTCCCTCAGTCTTCTCAAAAGTAGAAGTTCGTTGTAGGATGCACCATTTTCTTCAGTCTAAATAAAATTCAAACTAAGCAATCAGAATCAAAACAATACCCTACGCGTCGAGCACAATAGTGATGGTGCGTACAAGTTGTAACTTGTCAGTCATGCATTATCGAATATTTAAAAAAAAAACATTCAATAATAAATAATAGACCATGTCGGATTACAGGGGGTGCCGGATTAGACAGGGGCCGGATTACCGGGGGTCCACTGTATTGCTGGATTTTTAAAGGCTTTACGCGTCTGTGATCAATGGGGAGGCTTCGCAGCCTGTAATGAAGCATTTTTCCATCTCTGTTTCTCTTAGGTTATTATATGACATACTTTTCATATCATTCAAATCGTGTTTTGGCCTTTTGTGAAGTACAATTAACAGCGGTTGTCAAATATTTAAGAATTCTGCTAATTTGGTTGATTTGGTGTGATTTTATGGTCATGTCAAAATAATAGAAAAAGAAAGCAAAAAAAAAATTAAAACGTTCTTACCGACTGAACGCGATGCTAATGTTACACTTATTTGAAGAAACACTTGGTCTGACAATGAACAGTTACGGAAATAGAAACATAGATATAGCTAGATACTATTAGTAACTAAATCCTCTATTTATTTTAAAAAATCTGTCCTCCTAATTTAGTCTTATAGTGAGTATGATGTTACCAAGTGCAATCTGGAAAAAGTGCTGCATACATTTGTAGTCTTATAATGTAGGTAAGTGTAGATAATTTTGTAGAGAATACAAGGAGAAGATTTTATGAATACAGCACGTTTCCTCCAGTAGTTGTCGTAGTCGTCGTAGTAGTCGAATCGTTGAAAAGTACTTACTTATTTCCATATAAAATACCTAGAAAAGTTTTTTAGTACCTACTTAATTAAAATAGCCTAGTCAAATTTCAAGATACGTACAGTCAAGTACAAAAGTCCATTCATAGTAGAAAAAAATTATATCGCTTTTTCTTGGCTTCCACATAATTCATATATTCATTTAATTATGTGGAAGCCAAAAAATTGCGATTTAAATTTCTCAACTAAGAATGGACTTTTGCACTTGTCTGTGCAAATGTGTGATTTGACATGCACATGGAATAATTTCTGAAAAACTTATTGGCATTTAATAAGTACCAACTATTTATATATTTAGGTAATTTTAAATCGATTCATGTAGTGTATAAACTTCATAAGTGCATGAGTGGATTATGAACCTATTTTATTTACTTGCTGACCTACGCGGTAACTTTGATTAAATAATATTCCTACTTGGCAGCCGAGGAGTAGGAATCAGTCATCCTGATATCTGTCTATCTTTAGAGACTTTCATTCATCAGAGTAAAGACTTTATTTTATCTTTCTACTCTAGTGCTTGATCCTACTGAGTTACATACGTGAAACGTGGAAACGTTGTCCTATGGGTCTCATAGTAAACTATGGGTCTCATAGTAAATGAACAACGAAGGCTCAAGATCGCTCAACGGGTTATGGGGAGAACTATGCTGGGTGTTTCTCTACGCGATCGAACTAGAAATGAGGAGATTCGTAGAAGAACGAAGGTCACTGACATAGCCAAGCTGATTAGCTCATTGAAGTGGCAGTGGGCGGGGGCATAGAGGCCGATGGGGCATAAAAGTTCTTGAATGGCGACCGTGTACCGGCAAGCGCAGCGTAGGACACCCACCTGCTAGATGGTCAGATGACCTGAGCAAGGTTGCAGGAAAGCGCTGGCCGCTTCCGATCGGTTGTTTTGGAAATCCTTGAGGGAGGCCTACATCCAGCAGTGGACTTAAGAGCTAATATGATAATGATGATTGAGTAACATAACAAACTGCAACAAATTGTATTGTGTACTAGCCATGATTAAGTGGAAGAACTTAAGATATTATTATTGCAAAGATAATTATTTTATTATATTTTTATCTTTTTGTACTCGTAGTAGTAGTAGTAGTTAACAAAAGCGGTCATTTTGCCCAACTGTGTAAAATTTGTAGATTTCCAAATAAGTAAGCAATCTACAAAGAAGTAACCATACAACCACTAATGTAATTAAAAATTTATCTTATTATGATTTCCTATACGTAGGTAAGTACCTACTGCAGTAACAAATATTAAATTTTGAAACGTCAATGAAAATGAGAATCCTCATAAATCAAAACCCCTGAGTGAGAAATATGAAGCAATTTTTCAATTGTCATGTTTTGAGAAGACTGACGGGCGGGATTCGGAAATAGGTTTGCATTATAGACGAAGCCAGCCACTTCGGATATAGCCAAACGTGTCAAAATCAATTTTCACATTTACAGACTGCTATTTTCAGTTTAGTCTGGATCAGCTTTATTATAGGCCAGGGAGTTGACATCCGGTTATTAAAAAAATATTTATTTAAGTGTGAAATGCGACGCAACTTACCGCACAAATAACGACTCTTAACCGCAGCACGTTTCACAAATATTCAAACCCCGAAGAAAAAAGTTTGTGGAGCATACACGCGCTCCTACTCCATTCAGTTACTTATGAAATGGACAAAATTTTACATAAAGACAGTAAATATTGCTTATAAAGATTTTTGGGTAACATTCGGCTAGCTCAATTATTTTATTAAAAGAAAAATGCACGAGTGTCGTTGAACTCTCGGTTGGAATAAAGTTTGAAAAGGCCTTCATCAGCCAAGTCCGTACCGCCCGAGAAGAACTTGCCACTGATCTGCCCTTTGACATGCACCTATATAAAATAAAAAAATACAATATAATTCTAAGAAGTTGTATAAAACGACACCGATCTCTCTCGATTTCGATATATTATTTAAAAATACAAAAAATCCAAAGAAGTTGTATATAAAATATGTGTCTAGCTCTAAGCTAGCTAAAAGCTAGTGTATTTTGGGACAGACAGGTCGGGTCGGTCCGAGTGCACCGTGCTAAATGCAGCCACTGCAACGACACTGATCTGCACTTTGCGCTGTGAATTTTTAACAGGCTGGTTATTTCCTCGCTGCCTAATTAGCTATCTCGCCTCGCTCCGTCCAATTAAATATTAACATTTGAGTGTATGGATCAAGTGCTTGTTCCTGGAATATAATTTTGTAATTTGACCGCTTTTCGTAGCATCTAGAAGTTTCCAGTTTATAAGTTTCCAGTTTATATATATATATATGTTGCAGCCAAATGGTTAAAATAGCCATCAATCAAACAGCTAGTCCTTTGACTGAACAACGCCATTTAATCACACGCCTAGCTTTTTAATTGAATATTTGAAACGCTCAAAACGTTTAACAGTACATGATTCAAAAGCCGCCGTCTAATTGAATTGGTTCAGCGCTCACCACCGCGGCGCTAGGTGCGTTTTGTGTTCAATATGGCGTCAACTAGCCGGTGTTTTTGTTTGTTTCAAGGTTTTCATTCTTGGTCTAGAGGCTGAATGAAATTCAGTACATTTTTCTTTTCCTGTTTTTAACAGATCAAAAATGACTATTGTTATGTTTTTGTGCCATAGAATGTGACTTTTTTGAGAAGTGGTACGAAAAGAATATTATGATCAGTGGTCGGATAATCGGATGCATATTTGCCTAAATTTAATTTTTGGCTAGGAAATTATGGAAGCGGCTTCTTAAAACATGTTTTTAAAATTCAAAAAACTTCTCACTAATCGATCAAGTGCATTCCATATTAGCCAACACACGAACGTAAGTAATACACCTACCCGATTTGATTCTATAATTAAAACAAAATTTGTCGATTCCGGAATGCCGGGATTTTTCAGATACAAAAGTGCACTCCATAACTGCCAACATCTCAACTTTAGGTAAATATGCATCCGATTATCCGACCACTGCTTATGATTATTAATTTGTTTTTCATGGTTACTTATTTCATCAAACTTTTGGTCACCTCCTAAACTTAATCCAAGAATAATCTCCCAAGAAATTACAAAAAGTTTTCCTATTCTTTCAAATTACACACTAAACTAATAGTCACCCTAGTTAATTTGCCATTTAATCAGTTGGCTAAGTGTCGTCTAGCTGTAGTATTGAACGTTGCATTCAACAAGTTGGCTAAACGACGTATAGCCGTGTGGTTGAATGGCGTTGTTCAGTCAAAGGGCTAGCTGTTTGATTAAACGGCTACTTTAACCAGTTGGCTGCGACATATATATATATATATATATATATATATATATATATATATATATATATATATATATATATATATATATATATATATATATATTAGATAGCCAATATGTATATAAATAATTTAAGTATTTAATAGACTTAATCAGTGTCAGTAAAGTGAAATGTAACTAATAACGTACTTAAAGAGAGCTAACATTTCCTTGGTACTTATATGTTTGTTGTATTTGATGAACTTTTATAAAAATTGTATCTAGGTTCAAAGCATTTGCTCTCTAAGTTTCCACCTGTAGGAACTAGGAGTTAATGAATTTTCCCAGGTGCTTCCGAACAAATAGAAACCTAAGCAATTCAGACAATCGCGTTCCCTTTCAATGTCTATAATACTCGTATTTGGGGAAAAAGTCTTTTCGCATATAGTATGTATGAACTTGTAATAAAACCACTTTGGCTATACTATTTGTACCTGGCTGGTTTTGGTATCATTTAAAAGTTTAAATTTTAAAGAAGATAATTCCAAATTCAAATTAGGAAAATGCGTGATTTTCATTTGTTTTTCTTACCGTCAAGATGAGTGAATCTAATGAAGAAATTAGATAAATTTTAAAATTTTACTACCAAAAAGGTAAAAATGCAACGCAAGCCGCGAAAAAAATTTGCGATGTTTATGGACCTAGTGCAGTGTCTGTGAGAGTAGCACAAATTTGGTTTAAGCGTTTTCAATCTGGAAATTTTGATGTCAAAGATGCACGTCGCTCTGGTCGCCCTGTTCCGGATAAAATGGATGCTATTTTTGAAAAAGTGGAGCAAGATCGGCATATTAGTAGTTGACGTACTGAAGAACTGGGAATTGACCACAAAACAGTTTCGGCACATTTAAAAAAAATGGGTACACAAAAAAAGCTCGATATTTGGTTACCTCACGAGCTCTCTGAAAGAAACCTAATGAACCGTGTACTCATTTGTGATTCTTTATTACGACGTAATGAGACCGAACCATTTTTGAAGAAATTGATAACTGGTGATGAAAAGTGGATCACGTACGACAAGAACGTGCGAAAAAGGTCATGGTCAAAGGCCGGTCAGGCTTCACAGACTGTGGTGAAACCCGGGTTAACTCGCAACAAAGTGATGCTGTGTGTGTGGTGGGATTGGAAGGGCATTATTCATTATGAGCTGTTACCACCAGGCAGGACCATCGATTCAGAACTCTACTGCGAACAACTGATAAGATTAAAGCAAGAAGTTGAGAGAAAGCGGCTAGAATTAATCAACAGAAGGGGTGTGGTTTTTCATCATGATAACGCTAGACCTCACACATCTTTAACCATTCAGCAAAAATTAAGAGAGTTTGGCTGGGAGGTGTTAATGCATCCGCCGTATAGTCCTGGCACATTCAGATTTCCACCTGTTTCGGTCTCTTCAGAATTCTTTAGGCAGTGTCAGGTTGACGCAGTTTTTTGGAACATCACGAGAGGACTGCCAAAACTACTTGACGCAGTTTTTTGATCAGAAGCCCCAAAATTTCTGTAGCAATGGGATCATGTCCCTACCTATAAGATGGCAAAAAGTTATCGAACAAAATGGTACCTACATACTTTAGTTAAATGTAAATAAACTATATTAAAAAATGTTTTGAATTTTCATATAAAATGCGAAAAGACTTTTTCCCCAACCTATTAGTACCATCCTGACATTCCTTTTTAAACTGAGCTTAAATTGAATCTTTCATATGCCAATGCATATGAAACAATGCAAAAGCCGAAGCACTGACCGAGGAACAGATTTTTAAAAAGAGAATCGAGAAATAGGATATGTATTGATTTTTTACTTGTATTTTTTACTTGAAAGTAAGCTTTACTAGTGACTAGTACAGCAGAGTAATCACAATAATTGATGAACGTTATAAATGATAAGGTCTCTATATTTGCTTATTTAGAATGCCATCACTTTGCAGTTGGTTCAAGTTTACTAATAAGTAAATAATCGAATTATTTATTCATTATTAGTTACGTTTCTCATTGTACCTTTCTTTTCATAATTTACAGTGTGTCCCGTCATCGTTGTCGAAGCTTTTAGTGGCATATACAGCATTTTTATCGAAACATCCGATTATAAGTAATGTTTTAATTAGTTTTTCTTGTAATTATTTTTTAATATAAATTTTATCTCTCTTAAGTTGTATGAATAAAAAGGCTTCAACATCGATGACGGGACACATTGTTTATTTCAGTTAGCTTTGAATCGTGAAAACAAAGTTAAAAAATAAATTATTTTGTACCGTGAGCAATACCTTTAAAATCCCAAAATATTTTAAGAAAATATATGTAAATAAATCACAATACAATTTCCCACATCGCATTTCCTCTCGCACGCACGAACTGTATCGGTTAACTAACATTTATCCACTCTACGGAGCGAGTACAACTTAGTACCGAAATATGCTCGTATGAACTTGCCCGGGAAACTTCTCAGCTACTCAAGTTCTTAACTGCGGAGTTAAGACAAAACCTATGTTAATATCAGGCTGGGTAGACTTCAATTATCACATACCTACGCTGAGTTTAATATATCACATCACAGTATCAGAGCGTTTAGTAGTGATTAACATAACGAAATGATTAAAATGTTATAATGTCACGCCTCTCATTGACTTTTTTGCTTCATACAAAATGAAAGAAGGTTGGGTAACCCTACCAATCTTGGACCTACTGGCTACGAGAAGTTACGATAGCGCAGCAGTTACTTAATACTACAAAAGTTCGAAGCAAATGTGTTGAGCTTAGTCAATAGCAGTAGTGTAATCTTTGTTTATGTGAAAGCTGTGGTGCTATATGGATGAACCAGCTGTATCCTCAAAAAACAACGTCATTACGCCCTTTTGTATATTAAATGAAAGGAGACATCAGAAAACAACGACAAAGATTTCTCGTAAAGTGCAATAATTAGTTCTTGTCTAGAAAAAAGTTAATAAAGTAGCGATAATGAGGTCCTTCTAACGATAAAGGACTTACCACCAGTCGATGACGTTTAACCAACTCGTTGAAGGGAAGAACAAATTTAAAAAGCAGGGGATTTAAGGGGATGCCTTAAATGCTTTTTAAATTTGTAGTAATAGTACCGCGAGCGATTCGCCGCCGCGTCTGTGATTTCCAGTTCGATGGGTGTTTGTGAAATAGAAGGAATTTACATCACATGGTAATAACTACGAAATTTTAATAATCGGCCTTCGAAGGAGTATGGCCTTCCATGGTCCACCCACCTTGTAAACATTAGTTCATAAAATAGTTTAACGTTCTATAAATAGTTGGCCGTATTTCCGTACAAACGTATTGTCGTGATTCCTAGCCGGATAGAGCCAGTTTAAAAAAAAATCTTTTTAAATATTATCATGTCCCTAACCCTATTTTTTTTTCATAATTATATGATTAAAAGACATACGAACCTCCATAAACCTGATCAACTAGTAAGATTTTCCAATGTGGCCCAACATCTATAAAACAAATGTGACGAGATTATATTACAAAAAGAAAAAATAGGAACACAGCCATGGCCTTTTTTATTTCTTTGTGAAAAAATAAATTAGATTGGTTAAGGAAAAATCAGTGAGACTACGAAAGGTTGTATACTTTTTATAGGTATTTTCACAGTTGTCTCTATCGCACATCGTGGCAGAGGTCGCTCTGTGACCGATTGTACAAATACCTGTTGTTCAATTCTCTCGACCTTTCCTCTTAAACCAGGGTCCAGTGCTGCCCTCATTTGTAATAAATCATTTGAAAGAAAACGGAGATATCGTTTAAAATTTTGTCTTGATTAGACCTCAGATAACCCTCCAAACTATTTTATGAACTAGTGTTTACAATTTAAAGTGAGAACGTGAAGCTTTTCTACGCACAATTGCGAAAAACGGCCACTTTTGGCGTATGTGTACATCCCCAGAAACCAGTGTACATCCCCGGCAGCATTAGACTTTTGCTTCTGCATCTTTATTCATTTTGGTCCACCAGACTTTTGTACGCACCCGAGCTTTCATAGCCACGATACCTGGATGACCTTCGTGCGCTGCCTCTAAAACCTGTTTCCGTAGGCTCGTAGGAATAATGATTCTATCGCCTCTGAGTAGGATACTGTTATGTGTCCAGAGTTCTGTTTGAAATGCACGTTAACTGATTATTCGAGGATCCCAAATGTTTGTATTTAAGGCTTCTTTAATTAGTATAATATCTTCATCTGCTTCCGAGGCTTCAATTAACATTTGCATAGGTATTGCATTCGGTCTCGAATATTCGACAAGTTGATTAACGTGCGATTCGTCTTCAAAACGTTTGTTTGCAGTGGATTGACATATCCTAGAAAACGGTCTGCTATATTTGTTTTCCATGGCTTGTATACTACAGAGTAATTATACCCAACGCTCAATCCTCGCGCAAGGCTTTGAACGCGGTCCGAAAATTACCTCTAGAGGCTTGTTTGAGAGATCAAAGGATTTTCTGCCATATAGGTAAACATGAAAATGCTCTACTGCCCATACTAAGGCCAAGGCCTCTTTTTCAGTTTAACAGTATCTTTTCTCAACGTCTGAGACGCTTCTATTCCCAAATCCAATAACTCGGGGTCCGCTACTGTCAATCTGTACTAAGATAGCACTTAGACCGACAGGTCAAGCGTCTGCCAACACTTGTGTTTTGTCTTCGGGGTCATAATATCCTAATGTTTGTATATTTTGCAATTGTACTTTAAGCTCGTCGAAAGCTTCCTTTTGTTCACTTTGCCAATATGCAGTAATATCAGATTTTTGCCCTACTCTAAGCGTTAACATTTTCCTAATGGGTTCTGTAAGTGTTTAGAAGTTGGGAATCCATTTATTTACATAATTAAGCAAACTAAGGAAACTTTGAGTTTCTTCAATCGTTTTGGGTTCCCTGAATTTTGCTTGCTTGCAATGCTTTTAACATACGAATCTAAGGATTTGACCCCAGCCGCCGATAGCTCGTGGCCACGGAATTGCACTACTTTCGCATTATAAATGCATGCGTTGTAATTTTTTAGAACTTTCATGACATGGGACAGCCGAGCCTGGTGTTCAGCTTCATTACATCCAAATACTATAATATCATCAATAAAGTTTAGTGTCCCTTGACAAGGTAATAATATTTTTTCCAGTATTTTTTGAAAAAGTTCTGGCGCACAAGAGATGCCAAACATTAGTCTTTTGTATCGGAAGAGACCTCGCGATGTAATGAAGGTGGTAATATACCTACTATCCTCATTTATTTCGAATTGATGGAACGCATCTTTGATGTCCAATTTTAAAAACATTTGTGCTTTTCTGAACTTGGGCAGAAGTTGGTCCATAGTAGGAAGGGGATAGTGCTCTCGAAGGATTGCTTTATTGGCAACGCTCATGTCCACGCATAGACGAACTTCCCCGTCACTTTTTAAGACCGGAACGATAGGTGATACCCACCGACAGGGTTTGTCAACAGGCTCAATAATGTCTAATTTTATTAACTCATCAATTCGTTGATTAACTTTTTCCTCTAAAGGCACTGGAATCCTACGGCATGGCTGGCTTACTGGAGTAATTTTGTCATCAATAGCGATATCAAGTACGATATCCTTGATTTTAGGGAAAGCTGTTATATTTTGTGGCTCACTTACCGAGTTAATATCTTGTCCTAGCTTGAGAACCTAGAGGTCAATAGCAGTTTCTCGACCAAGCAAGTCCCGGGTACCATTTTTAATGACATAAAATGTGCTTGATTTTTCTGTCGATCCTATTTTGACTACAGCTGGAATGAACCCAGAACTGTTAGCGGTACATTACTCCCATATGCCATAAATATCTTGTCCGGATTTGCATCTTGGTCAGTAATCTGTACATTACAATTCTTTAAATAATTCCAAGTTTTATCAGTCAATATGTTATAACCACTCCCTGAATCAATTAATAATTCTACATTGCTGACTCCACTTATGTCGCATTTAATGTTTTCGTCTCCACCCAGGTAGAATATATAATTGATATTTGACCCTGAAGGTGATAAAGAGAGTCCAGTCTTTTTATCGTCGTTGGATTTAATCGAAGTTTTTGGGTCAAAACTTTGTTTACTTTTTTTGTAAGTTGTTGGTATTTTACTTCCATTTATATGAGTAGCTTTTCGTTTGTTGGCCCGTGTTCGGCAATGTGCCATAAAATATCCAATATAACCGCATTTTGAACATTTTTGTCTTTTGCGGGACACGATGGACTATCGCCGTTATGTTTATCACTGCCGCAACGGAAGCAACTATTCTTATTAGAACTGTTGTTGTGTCGTGATCCAATTCTGTTAACTTGCGACGGAGATTGTTGGGCCTTTCCGTCAAAGTCTGATAGTTGTCTTTGTACGGACTCTATTGTATTGGCCTCTGTTATTACTACTTTATCCAAGGTAACAGTATCGCCTAAAGTAAGAATCTTTTTCTAGAGTTCCGTCGAATTACATTTCTCGGTGATTTGACATTTTCTGCTTTGCTGACGCAGTCTGACTAGGAATTTGTCAAATTTTTCACCCTGCTCTTGTTTTAATAGACGAAATATGTGCCGTTCGTAAACCTTGCTCTGCTTTGGCTGGAAATACTCGTTAAGTTTATCAATCGCAGTTTGGTAAACGTTAGTTCCATCTGCTGTGCTACCGTCATCAATATGCGCACCCGGCGTATTGTAGTAAATTTCCTGTAAGGCTGTTCCTCCCATATGTAGGAGCACAGCTCGTTTTTTTATCGGGGTATCTATACCCACTGCGAGGAGATAAATCTCCAGAGCACGCTTCCACTGGTCCCATCGTGAACCCAGTAACATTGGATCACCGCCGCATTGCAACGGTTCTATCGCAGGTAAATTGGACATTTTGTCAGGGGGACCTGTAACAATATATTAGTATTGCGCCCTTGGCGCCATCATAATTTGGTGTTTGTTGTATTTCATTGTAAGTGAAAAACCATGTTCGTTGTTTGCTATGCGTATGATTTAGATGAATATATACAAATAAAATATTTTAATTAAATGCACTAATTCATGATTTGTAATTGGTGCCTCGAATATCTTTAAAATAGCACGGGCAATAAAAGGATGAGATTATTATACAAAAATTGATCGCCTGGTTTTTCACTTACACCTTGAATGCACCTTGGCAAAATTACACCTTTGTACACCTTGGTACTTTTTGTATCCTGTATATAAAACATATACATACATGCTCCTTGGCAATATTGTGGTACCCTTGGTACATTATCTTGTTTATTTTGCGAGTGTTTAATCTGTCAAGAAAGTAATGAAAACAACGACACAGTCATATGTGAGTATATTATTTCACTAATTACTAAGTTCAATAAATATTTTCAGTTAAATTCATTAAACTTCATCTACTATAATTAATGACTCACTTGACAGAATTTAGTTAAAAATAGTGCAGTTAATTCAATATATAAAAGTTGTCATAATAATCTGATTGAATTTGAATAAGAGTAACATTAAAACTGATAACCTCCTTTGATGAACTCGGTTAAAAGATGGCTATAATAATATTTTCTTTTATGAATGCTTTAATACCCTTAATTTTTGCATTGCTTTAAAAAGCATTGCTTTAAAAATTAAATACCTACATACATGTACCATGTACGTAGGTATTTAATTGATAACCTCTTTTGATTAGGTTGGTTAAAAATTAGGCGGTAATATATTTTAAATAAGTAAATTAATAAACAGATTAATACTCTTTTCTTTTTTTTTAATGAGTTAAATATAATTGTGCACGTTCTTTTAGGCATATTCTTTATTTGTTATAACTAAATACTAATAAGTAGGTAGTTTAATAATTATATTACGGCAGTAACGTCGCATAGCTCGTATTAAATAGGCAGACTATATTTATTGAATACAACTTACATATTTGTTACTATTGTCGCGGTACAACACTAATATTATTGATTATGTGACTATTTTTCTCACTTCAACACGTTAGATGGCTTTAATAAGGTTTTTGCACGTGGGTTCGTTATTTCCCTCTCTTTTTTTTTCTTTTATGACACCACTTATTATTTTTGATTTCCACTTACTTGAGGGCTCGTCGCCACGTGTGATGTCCTGTTATTTATCTGGGGTCTAGGTCGAAATAATAACACAAATTAAATGTATACACTTGACACCCGCGCACGTCCGCACTCGGTGGCAACCCAATGCGTACTACCCCCACTCCGTGCACGGTGTAAGTTATCTTTATTCAATACATCACAGATGTAAAATCATTAAAACAACATATAGGATTTTTTTTTATTATTGGTTAATTAAACAAAAATACGTACTGAAGTCCTTCGGTGCGTATTATCTTGCCTTTACTGGATAAACTGTGGCGACCTCTACGGCCACTACGAGTAACTACAATCAAGAGACAACCGACAATATAGTCCACAAGAAGCATATGAGATGGCGCCAGCAGAGTATCCTACATCTCGATCTCAGAGTTTGCCCGATTCGCTGCATATATACAACTTCCGACGATACACCGTCGGAGCCGCGATTCCCCAGGCGCAACAACATGCCTGGCGGGAAGATCTTCCCTTTGTGGCGGTCGAGCATATCACCTCGCTCCCGCTACAGTGGTGACCCCGACGTGATTGAAAGCAACCTTCTCCATCATCAGCAGCCTTCTTCAGCATCGTCGAACTCTGTCATCATTGTTCCTCTCTCTTACTCAACATTGGTCAGCAGCAGTCTCACAGCAAGCCAGCGCAACGGGTCAATCTTCAGGTCCATCGCAGCCGACTCACCGAGCTTCCTGGTCCTGACACCAAGCACCCACAACTCACTCGACGACTTCAGCGACCGGCGCATCCCCCGTAGCATCGCACCCTGGATCTGAGGCATCTACTCTCCAGCGTGGCACTCCGGCAGGACATCATTCCGGCGCCAACAAGTCGACAACGCTCTACAACAGTCTCGACTCACCGCAGACTACGAGCACGCTCAGCATGGTCTCGACTCACCGCAGGCCACGAGTAAGCAATTCACTTCCGACTCACTGGAAGGCTCCCGACTCACTGGGACAGAATCATCTGGCACTTGCAAGCTACGACATGAAGCACAGACTGCACTTGAAAAAGCTATCAGACCTTCAGTCTTGGGAGGGAGTCCTGTGGCGACCTCTACGGCCACTACGAGTAACTACAATCAAGAGAGCGAGCCGGTTAGTTTGATACCTTTATTAAATTCGATGACTCTTAACTTGATATATTAAGTTGGGGAAAAAGTCTTTTCGCATATAGTATCTATGAACTTGTAATAAAATCACTTTGGCTTTGTACCTGGCTGGTTTTGGTATCATTTAAAAGTTTAAATTTTAAAGAAGATAATTCCAAATTCAAATTAGGAAAATGCGTGATTTTCATTTGGAAGAAATTAGATACATTTAAAATTTTACTACCAAAAAGACAAAAATGCAACGCAAGCCGCGAAAAAAATTTGCGATGTTTATGGACCTTGTGCAGTGTCTGTGAGAGTAGCACAAATTTGGTTTAAGCGTTTTTAATCCGGAAATTTTGTGTCAAAAACGCACGTCGCTGTGGTCGCCCTGTTATGGATAAAACGGATGCTATTTTTGAAAAAGTAGAGCAAGATCGGCATATCAGTAGTTACGACGTAGCTGAAGAACTGGGAATTGACCAAAAAAACAGTTTTGACGCATTTGAAAAAAAAATGGGTCCACAAAAAGGCTCGATATTTGGGTACCTCACGAGCTCTCTGAAGGAAACCTAATGAACCATGTACTCATTTGTGATTCTTTATTACGACGTAATGAGACCGAACCATTTTTGAAGAAATTGATAACTGGTGATGAAAAGTGGATCACGTACGACAAGAACGTGCGAAAAAGGTCATGGTCAAAGGCCGGTCAGGCTTCACAGACTGTGGCGAAACCCGGGTTAACTCGCAACAAGGTGATGCTGTGTGTGTGTGGAATTGGAAGGGCATTATTCATTATGAGCTGGCACCACCAGGCAGGCAGGACCATCGATTCAAAACTCTACTGCAAACAACTGATAAGATTAAAGCAAGAAGTTGAGAGAAAGCGGCCGGAATTAATCAACAGAAGGGGT
Organism: Acrobasis suavella; assembly: GCA_943193695.1. Classification (NCBI taxonomy): domain Eukaryota; kingdom Metazoa; phylum Arthropoda; class Insecta; order Lepidoptera; family Pyralidae; genus Acrobasis; species Acrobasis suavella. Next base: position 10,788,870 of record OW971938.1, read on the forward strand.
GTGGTTTTTATCATGATAACGCTAGACCTCACTCATTTTTAACCACTCAGCAAAAATTAAGAGAGTTTGGCTGGGAGGTGTTAATGCATCCGCCGTATAGTCCTGACCTGGCACCTTCAGATTTCCACCTGTTTCGGTCTCTTCAGAATTCTTTAGGCAGTGTGAGGTTAACATCACGAGAGGACTGCCAAAACTACTTGACGCAGTTTTTTTAACAGAAGCCCCAAAATTTCTATAGCAATGGGATCATGTCCTTACCTATAAGATGGAAAACAGTTATCGAACAAAATGGTACCTACAAACTTTAGTTAAATTTAAATAAACTATATTAAAAAATGTTTTGAATTTTCATATAAAATGCGAAAATATTTTTTCCCCAACCTATTAGAAAACAACTTATAAAACAAATATTCTTTCATGCTTCTGTGTAAATACACAATTTAGTTTTATCTCTTTGATGTTTTTTTTTTATGTCATAGGGCGGCAAACGAACAAGCGGGTCACCCGATGGCAAGTGATCACCGCCGCCCATAGACAACCGCAACACCAGGGGTGTAACAGAAGCGTTGCCGGCCTTTTAGGAAGGGAAAATGTAGGAGGAGGGGGGAGGGGAGGAGTAGGAGGGCTCTCTCACTCACCGAACGAAGCATAGAAGCGGTGACGCTACTACTCAGACGTCGATTTTCTGTAAGAGTGTGGTACTTCCCCAGACGAGCCGGCCCATTCATGCTACTAGCAAAACAGAGTTTTGCCCGTAGCGTGGCTCTACCACAACTAATGTGTTAATATGTTTCTGTAAAAGCAATTGATACGACTTGCCGCGTCCCGTCGACATAAGAAGATATACTCGTATTTGTGCAGCATCGCGTCGCTGAATTCATTGAATGTTTCTCGCTCGCAACCTCGGCCACATCTGATCCTCGCAGTCTCACACAAGTGTTTTCATTGGTCGTACTTTGCAGACTGACGTGCCTTTGCCGAACTTCCTCCGTCCGAAAGCGGCCAAGTTTTGTACAATGTATTTACAATGTTTTATTCGTGGTAGTCGCGTCGTGCTGAATGAAAACTTTATTTCAGACTTCTCTTTAGAGGCACATGCAAAAATATTGCCATTTTAAAGTTTCCTTTTAAAAACCTACTATTTATCAAAATATCTATTTATACTTTCGTTCCAAAGTGATGCATAGCATAAGTTCTGAAGTCATGTAAAGTATAAAACGGTAGGTAACCTGTCTACTTAGAGTGTAAGTCTGTCAAGTGTGTAACCGATAAGGTCGATAAGTAAATACTATGTAAGTATGTTAGATAGATATAATTAATACTAATAGTAAAACCCTGGTCGCCTCTACTCGACGCGCATCGCCGTGGCCTGCCTGCCCTTAAACCAATTTTTTTCAGTCTCCGCGTTATCTGTAGAAAGTATTACGCCCTCAAAGATTAGCTTTAAACTCCTTTAACAAAAAGAAGGTTTTTAATTGAAGTGTACCCTATATCAGTGTCAGTGTACAAAGATTAATGGAGTTAATTTTTCTTTTTATCTTATTTACTTTAAAACAGATAAATCTAAAAAAAGATAATCTAGAATTGAATAGCTGTACGAGTATAATTTTTTATATAAGTACTTTGAATCAAGAACAATGTTTTTGTAAACAAGTTGGGGATTTATTGTTGTAAACTTTTGACAAAGCATGTACTTTTTTGACGAAGCATGTTGATAATAAATATATGTTTGAATAATAAATATATGTATCTTAGATTGTAGAACAATGTTTTAATATATAAAAAAGTCCTAGAGCTACTTACTACGTGACGAATATAGGTACTTCTTTATCAACCACACGATTAGAAGCTTAGTCATCTTAGTTCAATGTTACTTTAGCTCTGCAATCAACAGCACTAGGGCATTATACAGATAACTATATCAAATAAGCCTGTCAGTAAAATTAGGATAATAATTAAACTGCAAAAGTGAGGCAAATTTCCTAATTACGCTTGTGCTTTCTTCCGTTTTACCTTTATCACTTGTAAAATATTGCTAATCCGTCCTCGCGCAGTAACTCAAAATCGTATTACTGAGAATAAATAGGGCATTGTGAGAGTACGAGGCTCGGGGGCGCCATAACGACCACGTCCAAGCATTATGGTATGGACGAAATTAATTATCTCACTTCAGCAACCCTCGCAACCTTCTCTTTGATTGATTCAAGCACGGTTCGAGCATTGAGAACGATCCTTTACTTACGTATTAGAATCCTTTTATTTGTGTATTCTAAATTATAAATTTATTTTCGAAACTTCCTTGAGCTAAATCTACTTATTTTGTATTTTTTTAGAGCCACTTCCATTTTATAGTTCTTCTTCTACGTTTAAAAGTCAGGTTTTTGTCAACTCGTATTATAGACATTATCAACAAATTAATTATATCACTTCAAATAACCCTAAATGAAATGTTTCGAGCTCTTTTTGAAGATTTAAAAAGAATTTTTGCTTAGTTGTTAGAGGACAGTTAGCTGGAGTAATCAAAAACTAATTTACGACCAATTCTTGTATATTTATGTCTATATAATGGAGATCTCGGAAACGGCTCCAACGAGTGACGGAGTGACGAGGCCAAAAAAATGACTTTCATAAAAAAGTAACCAAGCAAAGCTTGGTTGCCCAGCTAGTGAAGTCTTATGTCTCATCTCATATAACTGAATCCCTTCTTAAGAAGGGATTATTAGTACTATTCCAACTAATGAGATTCATTAAACTTTTTTATAATTAATTATAAAAAAGTTTAATGAATCTCATTAGTTGGAATAGTACTAATAAGTAAACTCAAATATTATCCCCACACATATTCGCACACACTCATAGGAGTACATTCAAACAAACATACCCATATATACTCACGTACGTATTCATACACTTCGCATTCGCACACACTCATATTCAAGTCATACACTCACATTTACAAGTATCATATATACATCCTCCGTGTTTCGCGAGGCACGTAATGTTGAATGACACGTCAAGCTATGTCAGATGCCTAATGTTTTGTTACGGCAGCTTGAAGAATCTGAGGCCAGTGTTGGCCACTTATACACATGAAAAACTTAACATATACATTATACACTTTCACTTCTTTTTAGTTTTAAATCATGATAAAGCATTAAATATAGGTCCTGGCTATGGAAGATATGCCCTTCTAATACAGGTGTATTCCACTTAACAGAAGAACACAATCACAAGTTTTTATGTATAAATTCTTTTGATTACATTTCTTAGCATTGGACTATCTATTGACGTAAGAAGTTCTTTATAAAGTGTGTTCTTATGCTACAAGTGTAAATTTAGCACAAACTTCAAATTCCAAATTGAACAGAGCATCATATTCGGAGGAATAATAACGTTTACTGTTCAAGAGCGGTTAAGCCAAGTATACCTACAGGGTGCTGCAAGTTGGGATAGCAGCCAGTTAATTTCGGAACGATGAAGATACGGCACGTTGTCATTTGAACACAGCACTCTTCCTTCCACCACCTCTGTAATTTTTATTTAAATGTACGGCCAAAATAAATATTAGGTAACGGTTTTGTTACGGTAAGAGGAAAATGAGGATACATTTTTCAAGGGAAATATTAATTCTGAGGTTGATTGATGGCTCAGACAAATTACGGGTACAGTCATTGTAGATAATGATATGAGTGTGTTTTGTGCTTGAATTACGGGCTTTTATAAAACCTCATGGTCACTGTGCTAATTTAGAATATTACAATAGGTGTTATTTTTAGTTATAAATTTTTCTTATCACTTTTTTCTGTTCTTTGATTGCTGGTTCTCTAAAACCTAGGTCTTAAAATAATATTTGAATACTTGGCTGCGGTGATATTTTTATGTCTTTTTAGGGTCCTGTAGTAAACAAGGAACCCTTATAATTTCGCCATGCCTGTCTGCCTGTCCGTCCACTGTTCTACTCAGAGACTTGAGGTACTAGAAAGTTGTAATTTGGCAAAGGTATGTATATTAATTATGGCAAGAAAGGGGAAAATAAAATTTTGAAATTTATTTTATCAGGGTATATACATGTAAAGTGGGAATCCTTGTTTTAGGGTTTCGGGAACAGGCCCGTATAGTTTCGCCATGCCTGTCTGTCCGTCTGTCTGTCCGTCCACGGTTTTACTCAGACGCTATAAGTACAAGAAAGCTGTAATTTGGCATGGATATGTATACTAACCATGGCAAAAAAGTGGAATAAGTTTGTTCGAGTCAGGTCCCCCCCCCCCTTTATTTCCTAAAAGGATGTATATGGACTCGTGAAAAAATTCACGGAAGTAGTATTTATAACGAAATTTACAGGAAAACTATCAGAGCTAAGTGACGTTTAAAAATTAAAAAGTTATTGGCGACCAACTTATAAAATTTACTTAGTATGTGTGCAAAAGGAAGATATCATACAAATTCAATAGATTTGACATGTTTAGTCGCGTGAACTCAAAGACGGTAACTACGGAACCCTTCACTGCGCGTGGCCCGACACGTATTTGGCCGGTTATTATTTTCTTCTTTTTATTTATTCAGACCTAACCCGGAGTTGGTGATCGCACAGAGGACTCTCCTGTCAATCGTTTGTAACAGTGGGAGATTAAAGGAGTGATAAGAAATTGTACCTATTGTAATCTGCCGTCACCACGCAGTATAAACTACGTACGAAACTTTTAGGCATCTTAAAAAATGACTCAAGTAGAAATACAAAGGTTTCTACTGAATTAAAATACTTGTGTGTCCACCAGTACCAGAGTCAACCGCTGTCGTTTTTCCGTCGTGAAGTTGAGGCGAGCTCTCAATCACGCCAGATTCTGCGCTGATTGATCGATTGGACTTTCATTTTGAAATGTTAATACCGCCTTTTATTCGGGAACAGCGCGCTTGAAAAATGGCTAACATGCTATGAACTTACTGACGTTCATAGCATAGGTTTCCTTAGTCTTTTAAATTAAGTATTAGTCCCGATGTAAGCTTCATACTAATCGTAATATGGATTAAGAATTTTCAGTTATTGAATAAGTCATTTATTTAGATTTTCAATCCACAAAAGATAAATACTTATTTCGAAACTATTCTTATTATTTTTTCCTCAGAGAAACTTAAGCTAAAGCTCTTTTTAAAACTATTATAAGTACAAGTACAATATTCGGTACGATAATAGGATTCGGCAAGGAAACGCTATCGGAATGGGAAAATGAAATAAAATAATAAAATCTTTGTTGCCACAGCCGATGTATTAGATGATGCTTCGATGTGATTATAGCGTAAAAAATGTATAATGATTAGTAATTTTATTTTATTTGAAATAAAAATATATTTATACAGCAGTCTTTTCCAAAGTGGGCGATAACGCCCCCTTGTGGGCGCTGGAGGCTTTAAGGGGGGCGGTAACGGGCCCAGAATAAAGTTGGGGGGCGCTGATGTGATTTAAGCAATGAGTGATTTATAACTTCAGCTATTTCATATTTTAAAATTCACTGAAATTAAAATCCTCTTACTACACAACATCCATTTATTAGTTCATATTTATATCCTTTTTTATTATACAAATATAAACTAAAAATGTAATTAATATTTATTATTTTAATGCGTTCACAACGCTTTTTATATCGTTAAAGGAATCAAACACTGAAAAAATTTCGTGTTTTAAAGTTTCGCAGGTGAGGTCCCCACTTCCGATACTCTTTATTATTGTAAAATTGTATTATTATTGCTATTTTTTATTTAAAATTAACAATGTTGATTATTGTTATTTTTTTATAAAAGATACTCTAATATACTGGTGTATGTATTATTATTGCTCTCTATTGTAAAAAAGTCTAGTTTAGAATATAGGTTGAATTAAACTACAGGCAAGACAATATGTGATTCAGGTTTTTTGATGAAAAAAATGGGGGGCGCTACAAAATAACTGATTGTTTAAAGTGGGCGTTCGACAAAATAAGTTTGGGAACCTCTGTTATACAGGGTGGCCAACTAGGAGGTAAACAACTTTTTTTTTGCCGCTATTTTGTTTTGGCGGTAAATATGACAGTTGTTGCATGAATATTACTTTGTGTCGATACGGCAAATTTATTATGGAGCGTTTTACGACGGAACGTGTTTTAATTCTTAAAACGTTTTACCCAACCCAATCATGTATTGCGGAAACTCTGAAAAAATTGCGGCCGATTTTTGGTAGAAATAACTTACCTTCGTGGCTAACAATAGCTCGTTTAGTGAATAAATTTAAGCAGTATGGCATCGTAACAGATAAAGCAGTTCCTCATCGTGTCAGAAGGGCGCGTGCAGAGCGACGTTCACAACAACTCGGAATTAAAAGGACTTGTCTACAGACAATTTTGAAGAAAGACCTTTGTTTGTTTCCATATAAGGTACAGATAACTCAAAAACTTCGGCCTCGAGACCATGAACGCCGTCGTGATTACTGTAGTGCTATGCTAACCATGCTGGAAAGAGACCCAGACTTTCATCAGAAAATCATTATGAGTGACGAAGCTCATTTCGACCTCAGCGGATTTATTAATAAACAAAATTCTCGTTATTGGGGAGAAGAACAACCTTCTTTGATCCACGAACGACCACTGCATCCTCGTCGGGTAACAGTTTGGTGTGGAATTTGGTCAGAAAGGCCACAGCATCTTCAAAGAAATAAGGCCCAACAAGGGCCTTATTTCTTTGAAGATGCTGTGGGTGATGCTGTTACAGTGAATGGAGATCGGTACCGTGAGATGATTATCTATTTTTTCTCGAATCAATATATCATTTGGGCTCAGGAAACATGTGTTTTCAACAAGACGGGGCCACATATCACACGGCACGAGCCACAATAGAAACATTAAAAAAATGTTTCCCGGTCGATTAATTTCGAGAAACGGTGACATTGATTGGCTCCCAAGATCGCCTGATTTAACAGCTCCTGACTTTTTTCTGTGGGGCTATCTAATGGGACATGTCTATGCTAACAGGCCAATGAACCTTCAGCAATTAAAACAAAACATTCGAAACACAGTCACTGAGATAACGCAGGAAATGTGTAAAAATGTGATGAAAAACGCGATGAAAAGGGTTCACATCTGCAATGCTGCTAGAGGTGGACATTTGTCTGACATTATTTTCCATGTTTAACTGCCGGCCCTAAATACTATATTTAATAAGGAATACTTGATATATTTTATATTTCATAGAATACAATTACAAAACTAAAGTGTATCCCTGTACCATTTTTATCAACTATCTAACTAAACTCATCTTAATACTTTTCCCCCTAGAGCAAGTAAGCTTTGTTGTTTATTATAATAGCATAGTTCAAAGAGAATTAATTGATCGAGTGATTCCCGGACATGCCGATCCACTTCACGAGTCTACAGGTATATCTTCAACTTGTTATAGACTCGAGTTCATTCCACTCAAATTAACTATAATATCTCCTGCTACCGAGAAAATCGGTTCTTCTATTATTCTACTAGCATTTTAGCCCAACTACAGAGAGGTTATGAATAGTTTTGTTTGTATCTATTTATTTGTAGTATATAGTCTCTTCAGTATAGACACTAATTACGTTGAGGATTTGATATATAGGCACATTACAATGTTTAGTGAATTGCATTTTGAAGATAAAATTATTATAATTTAATAAATAGGCGCTGTTTGACTTTTGACTAAAAGTTAGAAATTATCCTAGGTCGACTAAGTAGACAGACTTGGTGTTTCCTATAATATCACTTTTTAAAAAGTACATAAGTTTTTCCGGAATCAGCTGAAATAAGCACGTTTAGGTTTCATGGAGTTAGGTCGCTCGCGTGTTGTCGCGGCGTGATTTCCCAGCAGACCGCGTGCGTCACTGCACTTCGCTATAATTAAATGTAAATTTGCCTATAATCAGCTTCCATTTCATCAAAACTAGCAAATTAGAGATGTGCTAGTTCAGAAGCATTTTTAGAGCTATTTTGACGATGGCCCTCAAAAATCTTAATTATCATTACTTATTAGTATTTTAGGATTTTTTAAACATTTATTACTCGTTATAATCTTCAACAGGGTCGTAATTTTATTGGAATTTGAACTCTGAAATCACCTCTGATTAAAGTCGAAAAGAGTTATTAAATTTCAAAAACCAAGATGTTGAGGAAGGCTTATAAAAGTGCATTCAATTCTCTGAAAGGATCTGAAACGATCTCGTTTAGGTTCCACGGAGTTAGCTCGTTCGCGTGTCGTCGCGACGTGATTTCCCAGCAGGCATGCGTACGTCACTGCACTTCGCTGATTAAATGTTAGGCTATGGTTTCAGAGTCACGAGTTCGCACGCGCGAGTTAAACAGATCAGTCGAATACCCCATAGGAAGACACAAAGCATAAACAAAGAGATAATAGACCGAATGCCCCATGGATTATTTGTTTACCTTAAACCCTATGAGGTAACCTGCAGTCAATCATAGATGCTCACCAAGGAGGCAAGAGCTCAAGAATAACATTGACTCCCACAGCGATACCCCCAGCGCAGTCAACCACCAACCCCGAGTTAGTTTTAGATATAAATAGGGACTTGCATTGTATCGATTAATTATTAGTTTACTAGCCGTCCGAGGCAGTACTCTGTAATCACGCTATGTTTTAATAAATAAATAAAGTTTTCATTCATTTTTTTTGGAGAATCTCCGTCGACGAAAGTTAACTCGCAGGCGGCCAGCGTCGCGGGCGACGCTCTTTGAGCTAACAGTCAATCGCGCGTGTGAAGTATGGCGAATCGGGCCGCGCTGGCCGCCCGCGCGTGCTAAACGCGTGACTCTGAAACCAGACTTAAGCTATCATGTAATTAAGCCTATTTTCCAAATCAAATGTAATTTCAAATTCTGATCCCGAAGATTGCACTTGTTGTTAAACACTTTATACAAAATAAAAATACTTAATGTATTAGTTTGGTTTTCACTTAGAACATTTCAGATCACCAGTATGATTTATTAAAATCAGAGCCAAAATAAACGGAAAGTTAAAAACATGAGATGTTTCTCTCCAGTCAGTTCATTCCTAACTTACGCGGAAAGTGAGAATAATTCATAGCATAATAAATGATGTTGAACGCAGTTACGGTGTCAGGAACAAAACTCAAGCATTCCGTTTGTTATTTGAGGCACGAGTCGCGACTGTAGCTGCTAATTACAGAACAAAAGTGTAAGTTCCAGATTTCGAGGCGTGAGGAGGAAACAGACGGACATAGAGCGCAATTAATTTCTTTGATTAATTTGAATTTGTTGAGCCGATTCCAAGTTTGAATTGACAAATATGAATAGATATTCTTGTTTGGGTTTATTTATATATATCATACACATAATGGTACAGAGTTTTTCCAGGAGTAAAAATGTTTACAAACACTTCAGTTCTAGGTAGTTCCATTACTGATAACATAAACAAGAAAGGTATGAACGTCTTATAAAACTTTACTATTTAGGTTTTTGAATTACAATTTATGACCCACGTACCGCAACTGGTGTTTGACACGAGCTATGTGAGAATGACCGTTCCTAGCCTTGTGAAGTTGTAAAAATTGCAAAGGTACACACTTGGGGCGAAATAAAGAAAGCCTAAATAGCTCGTGTGTCTAACTTCTGCGGTTCAAAACTTTTTTCAGCGCCTTCGACGTTTAATGTACATCATTAAAACTTATCTTATACATGTTTAATGAAATTGCCAATTTATTGTTAAAAATATTATAATATATTCCCAAAGAAATGTCCATTAAAATGTTACAACTTGATGATAAAAATTTTTAGAAGGCAAATATTTCCCACACTCGACACCGACGACTTGATCCCAAGACAATTGTTCTAAGAGCTTTGGAAAGATGATACGAAGTTCACGTGCCATTACTCCGGGTAACTTAATAATCTTGAAAATAAGTAAAAGGAATACCTGAATTTTCCGGGGTCCAGTGCTGCCCCCATTTGAAATAATTCATTTAAAAATTCGTCTTGATCAGGCACTACATAACCCTTCAAACTATGTTATAAACAATTGCGAAAAACGGTAGTATTCAGGTATCCTCTTAAGGGGATACCTGAATTTTCCGATTTGTTGATCAGTACGGTAGAAAACACAGCTGGCTCTTTCTAGTTTTCCTCTGTCCTCAACCAAGTATGAAATACTGTTTTTTTTTTGGGAGATTAGGTGAACACCTGTGTACTGGTGATAATTTATATTGAACCTCAGTGGGCTTTTTTTCATTATTTTATTAGATAAAGAATAATTCGTGGAGCTGTAGAGTCGGCTCTAGCCCCCACGGTAGCCTAAGTAAGTACTTATTAAGTCAAAGAACGTCTAATAACAAATTATAAGGGCAAAAGAAAGTTTATAAAGATTCGTCATCAATTACCCGCTTTGGCAATATTTCCGCAACTGCGTTCCCGGAGTATTGTCGAATGAAATACTGCGCAAGTTTCCTTCATTACGTCCCAAATGTTGTTAAAAGTATGAGAAAATTGAGAAATAGTTTGTCTAGTCGGATAAATCATTCAGGATTGGGATACAACGAACCGCGAACATAAATTTAACCATTTATTGTTCTAAAAGGCTAGTTTACTGTATTTTAACACAAAATTGACAGTATACTTCGTATATCGGTATCAATTTGTATTTCACTGTATTTCATAAATCATGATGTAAGTAATTCTATGATGACATAACGTAGCTGTGTGAAAACTATGTGAGATATAAGTACAATTCGTTGTTTTACTAGACGCTCCTTGTTTATACATAAATTATGCCGTTTCTTTTGTGTTTAGTACAATTTTATTTATTATATTCATAACCATTATCGATTGTTTACTGTAAAAAATTGTAAAAAGCGACATCACGATATACTAACAATATACTTAGATAGTTTAGAAAAATCTACTTCTAGTTTTAAACATAAAGACTTAAAATTATGGTAGGTAGGTACCTAATATGTTTGAAAGTTAAGTAAGTGGGTAAATATGTTTGCCTTGTTCATTAATGTCAAATATAGGAAATCGAAATAAGGACAAAACATATTTAAACTAAAATATGTTAAGCAAGCGTTTTTTAATATTTAATTTTATGAATAAGTTTGTTATTATTTTCATATCACCCAGGAGTTCCGGGTTCGATCCCCGGTCAGGGCAAGTTGGAAAATGGCCTTTTACAAATTGTTCTGGGTCTTGGGTGTTTATCTATATAATATGTATTGGTTATAAAAAAAATGTATTGTTGAGTTAGTATCCCATAACATATTCTCGAACTCACTTTGAGGCTAGCTCAATCAGTGTAATTTGTCCCTATATATTTATATATATTTATATACGAATTCTTTCCATTACACGATTCTCAACCTAACGAATCAAAGTAGCTTGTTCAGGTAACAGATGAAAATTGGTGCGTGGAACGGAATGCAGCCCCGCTCTGGCGTTCCGGTCTGGTTTGATGTGCCAAGGGTGAATGCTTTGTTTAAATATTCTGCTTAATAACCTCCCTGATACAGCTACTACGAAATCTAATCATTTGCTGGCCCTTGTATTTGATGTTAGGACTTTGATCCTAAAATGTCATTATCGTTAATATCTTACAAAATTGTTGCAGGTAGATTCTGGCATATGATTGATCATAATGATCATAAACAATTCGCAAACAATATACACTGCAATGTTTCTATTCTTCATAGAAGTTGATAAGTTATCTTACTTTGTTATATTGTTGAAAATTGTATTGGCATTAGACATGAGGAATGTAAAAATAGTTTTAGCCCATCGGTTTGATTATTAAAAATATGGTACACGTGTTTTTTTTTCTTTACTGTGGGAAACAAAAAATAACAAAAATACAGCGCATTAAAATTTCGCATGACGTCACGGCTACGTACAATTTTTACATAGAGGTGACGTAGCAAGCCCCTACTCCGGAACTTTGATGCTGCGTATCTTTGTGATATTTTGCTTTTTTGGCAAACTGAAAATATGAGTGCATTAATTTTGGATAATCTTAAAGACTAATTACAAAATTACTTTTCTTACCCTGTCACCACCCCTATTAGCAATGTAAGTAAATGTAAAAATAAATAAAGAACATAAAGAGTACTAACAAATAAATGTTTTGTATAGTAAAGATAATTCTACCGATGAATTTATCTTTAGCATTAATATTATTCCATTAAATGAAATCTCGCGTTAAACTTGTCCCAAACAATTTCGGTTATTGTTTACATCACAATGGCTCGGTCAAAGCGGACTGAACCTTTTCAGAACTACTCACTACGCCGATTACAATATAACCAAAGCGAATCATGTCGGTCAAGTTATACTGGGGTCCTTTTGTCCCTTGTCGGGTACCGAGGTAATTAACGCGGCGATTGCTTCGACCGCGAGCGTTTCTAGCGGCGACCGCGGGTTAAATAGAGTACGCAAGGTTTGATTTCATTCCTCTGTAACCCTTTGCCATTAATCATGGCGCTTTATTGCCATCTTTAATTTTATTTTTTCTGGAGCTCCTGAATTATTTTCTGATTTTCTTTCTGCTTTATTTAATAACTGGAATTGAGCGTCTCATTTTAACCCCTTTTATGGCTCCGATATACTATTAATAAAAAAAAATCACAATCGATGGCCGTTTGTTGATAACTTTTTTTAATCAAGTACATTACAGTTATGCGTTCATTTCAACATTACTAATAAAACTAGTAGCTCTGTAAGCTGTAGACCTCGCGAGTCACCCCCATCCCTTTAAAGTTTATTTCCGAGAAAAAACATTATTCAGACACAAAAGTAGTAACAAAAAAGACTTATGACATTTTTGAAAAAAAAATCGAAATGGCTTATATTATTTTTAAAAATTTGGCTCGACATAAAAATTCTACGTAATTATCAAACCTGCTTACAACATTCACGAGAATCGGTTTAAAAACGAAATCTGTAGACGAGAACAGACGGACAAGAGCATTTTTGGTAAATTTTTGAGACGTTTCGCTCGCTCGGTCAAAAACTAATAGATACATCTTTTTTAGGCTAGAAGGAACCAATTACTTTTTACTGACTAGAAAAAAAAATTATAGGTATTTTTTAAATCAATGAATTGAAATATGCAGACTAATATCCCAAATTTTGTTCTCATGCTAATTTGTAGTCTGTTTGATTTATAGAAATAAGACAAATATCGTAGACCTCCTACGAAGTGTGCTACGACTGCTACGCTACGAGCAACCCACGTGACGTGAAAATTATAACCCGTTTATGATTCAATATATATTTCCGGGGATCGCATGATGAACTAAATTTCACCGAGCGGAGCACAAGGCGAAAATTAATTTACTTGCAAGGGTTGTACGAGCACGTAAGTATACCTTTTTTAATCACACGTAAATGAGCAGGATATCGAGCATCACTTAAATCGGATTACAAGTGGCTGTGTGTCGTATTAATAGCTAACAATTATAGCAGGATTGTCAATTAAATCAGCAGAAAGCGGTTTAATCCGGGTCGGATGGTGGACACAATTATTCATCAGTAGGACAAAGCTGGGTAATCCGACCGTATTGACCGGTTCGGACGCCGCGCCCCGCCGAACGTGTGTGCGCGCCCTTATTTGCCTTACAATAATACTGATGAAGGTTTGTCATGTTACCCAGTTAATAGTCATTTGTTTTTTTATGTTACAGGAAGGAAATGTTTTGTTTTATTTTACAGGAAGGAAAAATTATAGCTTTATTGATTGGGACTTATCATACACATATCATTATTGTGTGGTAACGTGATGATATGCAGCCACAACGCTACCTAATGGACACCGACATCAACCTACAGCGTGACCATACATCATTTGTTATTGCAATTGAAGTTAGAAAGGATAATTTTTTTTCGTCCATTGATGACAAGAAGTAAGGTATGACGTGGTATTAAAAAATATTTTATTAGAATAGGTACTTAACATATTGAATATCAATGTTCATGCTAATAGTTGTCTAAATTTGCAAATACAACGTTTTTTTATTATCAATTAAACTAGAATAGAACTCAAGTACATACAATCGAGAAGTGCGGAAATAAACGAAATGGAATATCAAAACAACAAAAATAATAATCTAAAAATGTATTAAGCAGGCAAGTAATTCAATTCATGTTTTATCTGAAGAAGAGATAAATAAAAAATAACGTAGTGTCTGGCGCGAGTGGAAGGCTTTCTAGCAAATGGCCTTAAAAATATTTCATTTCTGGAATTGTTTCGAGTCAGAAATAGCGCAAGTGACAGTTAAACTGATGTGTTTCGTTCCGGAGCAGCGAGGGTACATTTGTAACAAGTTTCATGCTAAAAACGAACAGACGGTCTAATCCGTCCAACCAAATCATTTCATTACCAACTTTAAATTGGTTCATCTGTTTTTTACGGTTTACTTCAATTTCTTAATTAGCTTTATGTTTTAGTTTAGTTAGGGTAGATTGTTGATGGTCATGTAAATAAGTGTTGCTCTTTGGTTTGTCTTGTTCGAATATTGATTATAATGAACATTTGTATAACATTTGTGGGAACACTAATGCTAATGGCTTGTGACTTGTGTTCTCTTGTGTTGTCGTCCATCTGTCAATCGTAATAGATGGATTGATAAATAAATAAATCAGTAGAACAGCGGCGTAGAGTTATTTGAGATAAGATTGCGTCGTCTAAAAATATTACATTTGTTTTATGCTTTTTGTATGCAATTGCGACGTAGCAATTGCTACGGTATCATTTAATAATTATTTTTTTCTAAAATTTAAAGGCAAAATATAAATAAAAGTTATATTTTGCCTTCTTAGTTGTAGTGTAGTAGAGCTACGGCGTAGATCTGTCAACGATTACATTGCAGCGTCTAAAATAATTTTGTTCACTTTGTTTTTAGGAGCCTCAAGTCAATCTAAATTATCAAATCGCCACGATATATTATTATACATGTATATCGATTATAGTACGTACCTACATTATAGTTAAGCGACTACCATCGTTACGACGTAGACCACTACGCCGCTCCGTAACTTTATTAATTATTGAAAACGTTCTGACGTTTCTCACATTTTACACGTCTGCCACTGGTGCAAAACGAATTTAGTTTAATACAAAAAGCATATATCACTACGTTTTTAAGAGACGGGACTTCCATACTAATAAAACGAACGAACGAACGATACCATTTCATTCATTTCTATCAGATCTGTGGTCCTTTGTCCATGTCCGTATACCCAGCAGGACCCTGCGCATGATTGAATGGACAGCTAAGTATTTATATCCACACGATTTTGTACCTCTCGAATAGTTTAAGTAAAAAAATTATACGTCAAGGGTTTCAGCGAAACTGGAAATCTTTTCCAGCAGGTTACCCTCCTTAGTTTGCAAGTCTTTAGATCAGTAAAATACGTTGCCGTATAGAGGTGTATTTGTACCTTAGAATCATCTTAGTTTTTAGGGTTCCGTAGTAAACAAGGAACCCTTATAGTTTCGCCATGTCAGTCTGTCTGTCTGTCTGTCTGTCTGTCCGTCCGCGGTCTTACTCAGCGACTATAAGTACTAGAAAGTTGTAATTTGGCATGAATATATATATCAATTAGGCGGAACAAACAGTAAAATAAAATATTGCCAAATTTTTTTTTTTAGGGTAGCTCCCATACTTGTAAAATGAAAAGTCAATTTTTTTTCTCGACTAACCAATCATGTTGGGTATCGTTTAATAGGTCTTTTAAAAATATTGTAAGTTTGAGAACACCGTTTTGTGATTTTGGGATCCCTTTCTGAAATATTTGCTTTTAAAGTGAAAAAAATTGTTGGAGTCAAGTGTCCCCCCCCTCTATCTGCTAAACGGTTATAAATGGACACGTGAAAAAATTCACAACTATAGAATTTATAACAAAATTTAAAGGAAAACAATCAGAGCTAAGTAGGGTTTAAAAATTAAAAAGTTATAGGCGATTAACTTATAAAATGTACTCAGAAAAGGAAAATTTCATACAAATTCAATAGAAAATTTGTTTTTAGACGTTTTTAGTGGCATGAACACAAAGTTGGCGTTCGTAACTACGGAACCCTACTGCGCGTGGCCCGACACGCACATGGCTAATTATTTTATGTACGCCAGTAAAGCTTCGATTATACCAGCAGGATCCTTTTTTGTCAGAGCAAAGTGAAGAAAAGAAGGCGAAATTTAATTTGAAGATTAAGGATTATATTTTGTAGACCTGATAAAAGAAAATTCAGTTCAATATTTATTTTAACATTTCGGTATTTATTTTCCTTAGCAGACACAGCTTCGGTGGTCACCTATTTCTGAAAATGAAATGAGCGGTAAGCCCAAAGTAAATAACAACTCGAAGAAAGCCTTGTTTTCCCACAATTTCTCTTCCGACTTTTTAATTAGTCTCGTTTCATTACTCAAATCGGATTTGCGTTCGCGCCCGTAGCTCTTAAGAACAGCCTAATTTAGCCGACAGAAAAAAATTACTTGGGAATGAATTAAAGTTTTTTAACGCAGTCTTGAGTGAGTCCAGATGTCATTTTTAATTTTCTGCTTGATATAATTCCCCAAAATATACATTTAAAATTTATGAGTACGGAGTGCTCTAGTTTATTTGGCTTTTAAAATTACGCAAATCAGTCGACTATTTGCTCTCATTTTCAAAAATGAGAGCAAATATTATTATACTATCCCAGTGTTTTAAGACAACTGTACGTGACTGTACTTTATGAATACAGTACTAGTGTACCTATTTTGTTACTAGTTCTATGTACCTTAGAGCTAAAATTTTATGGTTATATAACAATATAGTCACTTTTTAAAAATATGATCTCGATCGCCTACCTACATGTCACCATCTATGTTCCCTTATATTTTCAGCTCTTGCTTTATGAAAGGAAGATAAAAAAGTTTGTCATATTATGTGAGGACGTGATGTGAAATAGAAAAGGTTCTCGTGTTGAGATGACAAATGCACCGCCGTAATAATGCCAGCCTGAGCTCGCGTCCGCGGACAACCACCTCTGTATTTACGACACGACTGTACCACAAAACATGGCAATCACAGGGAAAAGGGGCTATACGAACATAAAGTTGCTGATCTGTTATTATAAGTCCATACAATAATTATTCGGAAACGATATATTTTTTCAATAAAATCTTTTAGAGATTCAAAAGGTATACGTACAATTCAACCTCCTTTTTATGCTCGATCTGCTCCAAAATAATCAAAGCTCAGGTAAATATGGAATTTTCGATTCAGCAAGTAAAAGGTAATAGAGAGCATTATTATATACTTATCTAAAGCGTTATTTCTATACTCACTGTTTTGTTTTGTAACTATAGATAGGTGGTACCTATAGATGCTCCGATGTTGACAAGAAAGGAGATTACGTTCATATTTATCGACGTAATATTGTTTTATTACACGAACATTATTTAGGTATTATCATTTTCTTACCTTTATGCAGCTTTTAGGAGTGTTAGAAACACTAACTAAGCTGACATGGTAGTTGGCAAAGAGAATATAATTACTACCTGTAGTCGGGTTCTATCTCTAACACTCTTCTTTCCGGAGTAAGTATTCGAAGTTTAAATATTGAGTGGAAGACCTTGAAAAGCAGCCTTTTTATTAAATATTGTTATCTATTATATATATAATAACAAACTACCATGAAAACATCAGGTATCTTAACCATAGTCATACACCTAGATTTTTGGGCATCTAAATATTTATTGGTCAAAACATTGGTTGCGTTTTTTCGAAGAGCGGCACAAATAAAAATGTTCATTTTTCAGAAACAAAATGTCTCATGAGGAACTAAGCAGACAACGATCTTCTTTTAAAAAAAGAATAATATCGTATTGAATTACCTTACTTAAATACCTGTTGTCTTATCCCGAAATATTTATACGAATTTCCGTTTCAATCCTCTGTACCCTGACACAAGTAATCCGTGCAATATCGGGTGGTGAAAATTAATTAAACAATTTTGGGGTTAAATGGTAACAGCTGCTTCAGATATTATAATTGATATTGAAACCCCTTTGTCTTAGTTAGGTTGATTATTAGTGACGTCGAGGTTGGACGGATAGCTATAGCAACGCCACTGTTTCAGAGCAGGCAGTTATAACCATTTATATTGACGAGCTCCGTAGCGTAGTGGTCACTATGCTGGTCTGCCACCCAGAGGTCCCGGGTTCGATCCCCGGTCAGGGCAAGACCCTTTGGAAAATGGCCTTTTTCAAATTGTCCTGGGTCTTGGATGTTTATCTATATATGTATTTGTTATAAAATATAATATCGTTGA
Source organism: Acrobasis suavella (assembly GCA_943193695.1). Classification (NCBI taxonomy): domain Eukaryota; kingdom Metazoa; phylum Arthropoda; class Insecta; order Lepidoptera; family Pyralidae; genus Acrobasis; species Acrobasis suavella. The sequence goes on from OW971938.1 coordinate 10,807,191, forward strand.
GTTAATTTCCCATAACACAAGTCTCGAACTTACTTTCGGGCTAGCTCAATTTGTGTAATCTGTCCATATATATTTATATTTATTTAAATACCAACACAAATAAGTTAAACAAAAATGGTGGACTTCAAAGCATTTTTGTACAAATTCCCGACACGTAAATTGAACCAAAATGGCAGTCGTCGGCGCATTACTGGTACCGGCACCGGTAACCACCATTTTGGTTCAACCTACGTGCTGGAAATTAGTACAAAAATGCTTTGAAGTCCGCCATTTTTGTTTAACTTATTTGTGTCGCATTGTAAGTATCCATATTTTTATGGTACTTACCTATTTATCAAAAAATAAACTTTCAAGAAGGTACTAATTTGTTTCATATTTCATGACATTTTCATATCCCACGTATCATTTATAAGTAGATCTCGTTTCCTATCTGCCTATAAGTACATACACTTCCTTAAAAAACTTACAACTTGTTTAATGATATGTACCTGCTTGTTTAGACTTTTTTGCAGCTGTGTAATTTTTTTTTACATAATTATTTTAAGGCTCTGGATACTCCTTTAGAGCCATTCTTTATTTTATCACTTCTTTATTCCTAACCCTAACCCTAATATACAATCAAAGGTGCTTAGATTACTATAAGAGTCCACTGGTTTTCATAGCCGAATGAGTGGCGGACGGCGCCTAAAGACGCCCATCACAGTCCGCAAATCCACTTTAACCATTTCACATATTGTCCATAAGCATGAGCATTTATTACACTAAACTACACCGATTTCATATTATAAAGTCCACTAGAATCAATTTGCAAAAAAAATTTAAGCAAACTCCAACTGAACCCCTTGACTTCCCGCCAAAAACTCCAACAGCTGTGTCATTTAATTTCGTAGGTACCTCAGCAGTCATAGCCTATGTATTGACTTAGGCCCTAATGACTGCCGAGTTTGTTTGTACTGAAACATTGTAATTATTCGTAGGAACATCAAGCATTACTAAATTGCACGGCATAATAGGTTTGGGTTCATATGAAATTTAGATCTAATCTGAAATTGATTTGGGATGATCGGCGGCAACCGCGCGGGCAATCGAATTTCTTGCGAGTCTGGTCACGTACCGAGACACAGCATACGTATACTTAGGGGTTCCTGACATGGGATCCCGAGTTTTATACGGGATCACATGTTTCACATGATTGGGTGTGGTAATCCAGTGAATTGATAAGATAAACAACGCAAGGGTCGCAGTTCATGCCGAAATTACAAATCTGGCTCTACAAACATTGAGTCGACATCGCGACTCGACTAAACTGGGAAGCTGTGGTTTTCACATTTGCTGGAAATAACTTTGAGCCGTTCCTATCGAAGTGTAAGTACCTCATACGTAGTACAACATTTTGGATATCACTTATACCATGAATTTCTACAAATAAAGCTTAATCTCATCTAAATCGCATACATATGATACATATCAGGTAAAATGCAAGGAATTTGAATAGCTTGCTTTGCTTTTGACTGTACCTATACCTATTGAGTACCTACTTACAAATTAATAGAAATAGGTATTAAAAGCTGTAGACTTATATATTTAAGCCGTAAATAGGTAAAATCCATAGTTAGGAAAGTGGTACCTACCGAAAGGTGTAAAATCATAAAAAAGTAGTTTCCGAGTCCTGGTTTCAAGCTTCTTATCCTTCGACTTCATATTCCTTGCCAGGATTTCAACTTATCCGACAGGATCGTGTTAATAGAAGCGGTGGTGGTGTTGCCATGTACTTACGGTCACATCTTTCTTTCAATATTGTTTCAACTTCGAACCCTTCTAACTCTGCCACTGAGCCTGAATTTATTTTTCTTGAGGTTACTCTTTCCCACGTTAAAGTCCTTCTCGGTGTTTTTTATAGCTCTTCTTCGTCTATAAATTATTTTTCCCAGCTCGAAAATCTTCTTGTAAATTTGATACCTTCATATAGTCACACTATAATATTAGGCGACTTTAATACTTGCCTGCTTAAAAATGATCACAGGTCGCTTTCTCTTAATTCTCTGGCTGACAGCTGTAACCTCACCATACTTCCTCTAGAAGCTACTCATTTCTTTCCAAATTGCGAACCTTCTCTGCTTGATCTTATTCTTGTCTCATCTCCTGATCATGTTGTCAAGTACGGTCAATTTACTGCCGAAGCCTTTTCATACCACGATCTCTTACTGTTATCATACAAAATTCGTACCCCTAAAGCCACATCAAAAGTTGTTATGAAACGTAATTTTGGTTCCATCAATCCTGAATTACTAAAAGAAGATGCCCTTAACTGTGACTGGTCCGCAGTAGTTAACGCTGAAAGCGTGGACGATCAAGTATTTTTATTTAACAAAACAATGATTGAGCTATATGATCGCCATGCTCCAATCCGCCCTGTTCGCATGAAACACCTCCCGGCACCGTGGCTAACCGCTGAAATCAAGCAGCTTCAACATAAAAAGAACAATGCTAAAAGGAAATACCGGTCTAATCCAGACAGATATCGTGAGTTGTACATATCCGCGAGAAATCGCTGCAACAAGGCGTGTAGAGAAGCACAGCGTCACCATATTCATCAATCTCTTGAAAACGGAGAGCCTGCAAAGGTATGGAAATTCCTTAAGTCAATCGGGGTTGGCAAGACCCAATCCAATGTTCCTAGCAACCTTGACATCAACGGTCTCAATACCCATTTTTCATCTTCTCCCATTTTTGATAATAATATCAAACAAAATACTTTAAACTCCATTTCTAAACTTGCCACCCCTGACTACTCTCAGTTTGTTTTTAGTCAGATTACTGATTGTGATGTTAGAAAAGCAATTCTTTCAATATCATCGAATGCCACCGGTAATGACAGTGTTAGTCGTAATATGATTCTTCCTATCCTTGATATCCTTTTACCAATTATTACTTCCATCTTCAATTTCTCCTTATCCTCGGGCGTATTCCCATCAGCTTGGAAAGAAGCCCATGTAATACCTCTTCCCAAAAATAGGAATCCTAAATCCTTTTCCGATTTCCGTCCTATTTCCATCCTTCCATTTTTATCTAAAGTGTTAGAGCGTATTGTCCAACAGCAATTAAGTAATTTTCTTATTGAACATGATCTCCTTAATCCTTGCCAATCCGGTTTCCGTCCTGGTCATAAGCACAACTACTGCTCTAGTAAAAATTACCGATGACATTCGTTCGGGTATGGACAGAGGGCAGGTCACGGTGTTGTCATTGCTAGACTTTAGTAATGCTTTCAACACTGTTGATTTTGATATCCTGCTTATGGTACTGTATTCTCTTAACATATCTCCGACAGTAATCGACTGGTTTCGTACTTACCTGTTTGGGCGCCGACAGTGTGTACGTGTTGAGGATTCCTTCTCCTCATGGTGTTACACAACGGCCGGTGTGCCGCAGGGTGGCGTGTTATCTCCTCTTTTATTTGCACTTTTTATTAACTCCATAACTCTGTCACTTCACTCTTCCTATCACCTTTATGCAGATGATCTTCAAATTTACTCGCAGTCGACCATTGATGACCTCCCGCAAGCCATTCGAATAATTAATGATGATTTGCAACGCATATCTGCCTGGAGTAAGGCTCATGGTCTCATTGTAAATCCAAATAAAACGCAAACCATCATTATTGGTAGCTCATATTTTATCTCCAGAATTAAAAATTCTGATCTTCCTAGTGTAATTTTCGATGGAACAATCATAGAATATAGTGATTGCGTTTAAAATCTTGGTGTTTACATGGATCGAACTCTCTCCTGGTCTGTTCAACTTTCTGAGGTTAGCAAAAAATTGTTAGCTGTTTCTGCGTCCCTACGAAGACTGCGTAACTTTCTGCCGATGGATACCAAAATTGCGCTTTCACATAGTTTAATGCTCCCTATTTTGGATTATGCCGATTCTTGTTACCTAGATATTACGCAGGAACAATCAACCAAGCTTGAGCGTCTTCAAAACCTTTGTATTAGATTCATCTTCGGTTTGCGGAAGTATGATCATATCTCTCAATTTCGCACGCAACTCAAGTGGCTTCCTATTCAACTCCGCCGAGACTGGCATATTCTCTCTCTTCTTTACTCAATCCTCTTTAATCCTTCTTATCCTAGCTATCTTAAGGAACGCTTTGTTTTCCTTAAAGACGCTCATGAACGTAATTTACGCAGTTCCGAAAATCTTCGGCTTGAAATTCCTCCTCATCTCACTGTAATGTACTCTAAATCCTTCACTATTCATTCTGTCCGTCTTTGGAATGCCCTTCCGACCCACATCCGCTATGCTCAAACATTGGGAAGTTTCAAGAACCAGGTAAAGTTGCATTTTCTTTCAACTATACAATAACTTAAATAATATTTTCACTATCCTCGTTCTTGTTTCCGTTGTGTGTTGTGTATGACATGTATTCCTTATTGTTAGTAGTTTTATGTAGATATGTATTGATCTTTGTATGTATGTATATGTGTTTGTATATTTATATATATTATGTATTTAGAATCAATATTTATTTATTATTTTAATTTATATTACCTAAATAAGTTTATCTTACTTATCCTTTATATATTTTTTGCTGTTTGATATCACAATATAATTTAAGTTAGTATTACGTGGGGCGCACTATAAGTTTCCGGAATGAATATGAAAAAATACTATTAAACGTACAAAATTAATTTATTGTTTTTCAAAATAATCTCCCTTGGCGTCTATGCACTTTTTTATTCGATGAAACCAGTTTTGAAAACTTTTGTGCCACTCCTCTGTGGTGACCTCTGAAACGTGTTTTTCATACTCCTCGACAGCCTCTTCTGGTGATGAAAATCGTTAACCGCGTAATTGGTTCTTAATTTTTGGGAACAGAAAAAAGTCACAAGGTGCCAGGTCGGGACTGTATGCAGGATGACTCATGAGTTCTACATTTTTCGCCTTCAAAAAGTCGTTTGTCTGTCTGGCCGTGTGAGAACTAGCATTGTCGTGGTGCAGGATGATACGGCGTTTACGGTTATTTTTACGGAGTTCGTCAATAACTTCCGGCAAACAAATGGTCGTGTACCAGTCACTATTCACTGTACGACGATTCTCTAAAGCAACAGTAGCCACGTGTCCAGTTTTATTAAAAAAAGAAGCAATCATCCGCTTAGATGCACTTTTCACGAGCGCCACTTTGGTTGGTTTCGGCTCATCTTGAAAGACTCATACGCTCGATTGCTGCTTTGTTTTGGGATCGTAGCAATAAATCCATGTTTCGTCACCTGTTACTATGTCCCACACCAAATTTGACGCACCTTCGTTGAATCTGGTAAGCATGGCACTGCACCAAGTAACGCGGTCCGTTTTTTGAGCCTCGGTCAAGTTGTGTGGGATCCACCGCGAGCACAGCTTTCTCACACCCAAATGTTTGTGTAAGATTAATTGTATTTGACTCATGCCTATTTCTAAGGATGCGCGAATTTCATGGTAGGTCACATGCCTGTCTGTTTCTATCATACGGCGCACAGCATCGATGTTTTTGTTGGTCACAGCGGTGGACGGCCGACCATCGCGAGATTCGTCACTGAGATTGATACGACCACGCTTGAATTCTGCAAACCAGCTATAAACAGTTGTCTTGCATGGTGCTTCATTGCCAAAAGCTGTTTCAAGCCGAGCGATGCTTTGTTGAGCTGTCAAATTACACTTAAAATCGTAGAAAATCATACTACGAAAATTTTCCCGAGTTAAATCCATGTTGATGCAGACACACAATTTTTTAAATGGCACCACAAGGTAAAAACAAAAGACAGTCAGATGAAACAAACTGCATTCTACAGCCAAAGAGTTCTATTTTCAAATGTTGCAATAAATTTTTAAATATTGTTTATGTAAGTGGCCAGTTCCGGAAACTTATAGTGCGCCCTATGTATTTCCACTATCGCACCACTTATTTATTATTATTTTTACTTGCCAATCCTGTCACCCAAAGGTAGCCTGTAAGAGATTGCCTTGGCGATAAGGCCGCCTATTGTACATCTGATTTACTGTTTTCAAATGTAATTTTCATGTGTTTTGGTGCAATAAAGTGTTTTTTACTTTACTTTACTTTTACATATTGTAGAGTAGGTAATCATAAAAGTGCGCGCGCGTGTGGCACGCAACGGAAACCACAGGTAAAGGCTTTATTTAGTAACGGAATTCTATAGTTAAAACTCCGTCGTCGCTGGATACATAAATTCAATATAAAATAACCTATAACCTTGATTAGTTATCGTATGACTTTTTTTAGGGTTCCGTACAAAAATGAAAAAACGGAGCTCTTACAGGATCACTCGTGCGTCTGTCTGTCTGTCCGTGTGTCACAGCCAATTTTCTCCGAATCTACTTGTCCAAATCAGGTGTTTGGTAGGATGGTGTGATCCTATTACCCAAACACAGATGTGCGAAGTAAATAAATATTTTTTAAATAACGTCATTTTTGGTTTGGTTTGTTTTATTAAAATATTTGGCAATGTACGGAACCCTCTCCACGCGAGTTCGACTTGCACATGGCCGGTTTTTTAGGACAAGATAAATATAAGTACTTATTCAATAGTCATCTAGAAATTTCCCCTCATAAATTGAATGTAATGGTAGTTTTTCACCTTGACACAATTTTTATATTTTTCTTAGAAAAGTGTGTTTACTTGTTTAGTCTTTGGTAAAAGCAACGGACATGGATTTTTTTAATTCATGAACAATAGGTTTAAAATAAAACAACAGCTCATGCTCATACAACAATATTTATTAAAACATACGTTGTAAGACTTACAAAATAATTAAGGGCCAATCAGCCGGAGTTTAATCAATTTCATAATTCTGCTCAAAATAATATAAAAATAACTCGTGATAAGTAATATCAATAGAATCAGAATGGATAATACTTCACCAACAAAAGAAAAATGTAACTTTTGCACATTCATTACACAGTTTTGGGGAGCAAATGCATTCACACATAAAAGACATCATCTTTATTTCAATATTCATAAGATTATGAGATACTTAATCTTGTAATTTCATCAATATTAAAATAACGTAAAATGAAAACTACAGAATAGCTATATCCGATGCTTCTATATATTTTACAGAATGAATGATTTCCTAACTTCAATATTTTTACATTATCAGTTTGATGTATGATGTTAGTTATGTGGTAATTTTTCATTAATATGAGTTATTAATGAAAAATTACCACATAACAAATACGAACGCCTACTTTTAATGGAATTAAATTTATTTGACCATTATACTATTATAATTATCAGTGTCACATAAAATGTACTAGTACTCACGTACTGTGTAAACGTAAGTCTGGCTCAAAAAAGAAATAAAAAAAATATATCTACTGAATGTGGTTAGCGCTATTGTTTAATTTAGAAGTCCTCACCTATTGGTTTAGATACCTAGACATCCATTGCAAAACAATTTCAATCTAATTACTCTAGACATACGATTCATGTAACAGATTTTTCCCCTCCGGAGTAGTCGCCGCGCGCATAGTAATAATGTAGGTATATTTTTGATACCTACACCGGCCTGTCAGTGATGTAACATCAAACTTAAATATGTATATTATATCACTTTTCACTCGACAAGTTACGTAAGTAATAAAACTGCATCAGTTGAACTTAGCGCAAAATTGCGGTAGTTAGTCAAACAAAAGAAGTAAAAGAGTTACCGAGCAGATTTTCCTAATCCTTATTTCACTTAAAATGAAATATAATAAAAGAACACGCTAAAATATCTCTGATGAATATTCTGTGTACAGTCTCTTTTAATACATCTTCTCTGATGCTTTATCAACAAAATTCAAATCTTGAAATGAATGAACACTGTATCGCTTACACAAAAATAGTCTTACCCTTTAACACACTCCTCTAGATCAGTGTTAAAGAAAGATGCGTCCAACTCCATTATTACATTGTCAGTTTACGGAATTGGACACGTAGAAGACCAGAAGACAGAAAAGCAAAAACATTAAATACCGTAAATTAATAAACACTGTTTCACTAAAAGAATAGCCTGTCTCTTTCACCACTCTTATGGATCAGTGTATTAAAGAAGGATGTGATTAACTCTGTAAATACATCGTCAATCATCGGCATTCGATACCAATGCAGCAGACACTGTTGGTTCATTCACATGGAGGTGGGTGACCAGAAGTTCATTTCTCTGAGTTCCGAAGGTTTCGGTCGGAAGGTATGCGCTGGTTTGACGAGCTTCGGCTGCTGGGTCGAAGGCTCGTTGGAAATTAACTTGGGTTCCTTGTCTTTGGGCGCAGGACCGAGGCTTTCTACGGACTCGGCAAGAGTACCTAGAGAGGGCAGGGAAGTTTTATTAGACATCTTTTGGACAGTTTGTTTATCCACTTTGATTTTCTTATTAACTATGGATATTAATCTGGGTATCCTTCTAAGCAATACAAGATAGGGCTAACAACCGAATCAAGCATTGTGACAATCCTTGACTTCCATTTAGGTTAGTCAGTCTATCTTGTTAAACATGGCCTTTGGATCAAGCAACCCATTCCGCACTACGATTTACATATTTATTTTGATGATTAAACTATCTCAAGAAACAGTAAAATATAAATAAATATGTAAATCGTAATTTGGGACCTAAAGCTTCTCCTTTCCAACTCTTTCGCCATTACGGCAGTAATACTCTGGAACGCACTTCCCGAGTCCATTCGAACCGCTCCTAGTCGCGCTAGTTTTAAGACGCGAGTGTTTAAGCACTTCTTGGCCGATCTAGATTTAAAAATATAAATATCGTATATGTAAAGTATATTATTATATATGTATGTATATAGAAAGTATTATATTATTGTATTTATCCATATATACTTATTTATTTACATCGTTTTCTTTTTATGTGCTTTACTTTTACAACCCACATTTAGACTATCTTTATAACCCAAAGGTTGATTGGAAGACAACGCTTTTAGCGTTAAGTTCGCCTATTGTTCTGTACATTTTGTATATGATGAACAATAAAGATTAAATAAATAAATAAAGCTAGCTCAAGAATGGCGTAATTCTCATCAAGTTGAAACTTACCTTGTAGCCGCACTTCGAGAGCGTCTTCCTCAGCCAGGGTGGAAGTGGAAGCAGTCAGATCTTTCTTGAAGCCGAGCAGCGCCATCGTCAGCCACGAGCGGCTGGCCCCGTCCGCGGTTGGCTCGTACGGCGATGTGAAGTATCTGGAAACAACAATATATTCCAACTTCAAGGTATTTGTGTACGAATTCGCTACTTTTCAACAGTCAAATAAGATACTTTTTTCTAAACGTCAAAACAAACATTTTATATGGAATTTTTGTGAAATATAGACTAATGACGTCATAGTTTCTTGGAGTCAAAAGCGCTCTTAAGATCAGTTTTTCTGCAATAATAAATCTAAAATCATTGAAAATGGATATGATCATGACAAGTGACATTATTCTGTGATGTTTTATTTGCTTAACAGTACCAAATAAGTTATTTTTGACACAGGGTAGTATCCAATTATATTTGACATCCTTTTTATAACAAAACTAACAAACATTGTCACTTTTAAAGAGTTCAAGATAAATACAAGACGTGTTCGCCAAAAAATCCTTATTTTATATATTATTCCTTGCCCGCCTAGGGTCCGCTATTGAAAAATAAATATTGTTATATTTATTTTTCAATAGCGGACCCTAGGCTTCACAGCATTGCAGCTAAGGACGCAACTGGGAAAACGCTGAGATGAGAAAAACAGGTACTTTCATTTGCATATATTATTATTGTTCAAGTTATCTCACTCTCTACTGAATGGAAGTATAGTGTTATTATTATTATTGTTATAATCAAATCTATACTTATTTGTCAGAGGTCCTGTAGACACGTTAGTGTAAGACTTATCTGTCTTATAAAATTACCAGTCTGTAACAGATTTTAGATTTATATTTTCAGGGTTCATGTACCCGAAGGGTAAAAACGGGACCCTATTACTAAGACTCCGCTGTCCATTCGTCTGTCTGTCTGTCTGTCACCAGGCTGTATCTCATGAACCGTGAAAGCTAGAGAGTTTAAATTTTGACCGATGATGTATTTCTGTTGTCGCTATAACAACAACTACTAAAAACACAATAAAATAAATCTTAAAGTGAACGACAGCAAGCGACAAGGTATAGAGTGGAAGTTAACGGATCGGACTGGACGACCTAGACTACGCTGACGATCTCTGTCTACTTAGCCACAAGCACGGTGATATGCAATCCAAGCTGGATGACCTCCAACGCGAAGCGGGGAACGTTGGACTTAAAGTTAACGCGCGTAAGACCCAGGAGATGCGTATAAAGGGAAAGAATTTGCTGTCATTAACGCTCGGAGAAGAACAAATACAGCGCGTGCAGCAGTTCACATACCTTGGAAGTGTCATGTCGCAAAGTGGAGGAACTGAAGAGGATTTAGATTAGACGACCTCTGTGGCGTAGTGGTCACCATGCTAGTCCGCCACCCAGAGGTCCCGGGTTCGATTCCCGGTCAGGGCAAGTTGGAAAATGGCCTTTTTCAGATTGTCCTGGGTCTTGGATGTTTATCTATATATGTATTTGTTATAAAAAATATAGTATCGTTGAGTTAGTATCTCAAAACACAAGTCTCGAACTTACTTTGGGGCTAGCTCAATCAGTGTTAATTGTCCATATATATATATATATTTATTTATTTATTATAAAACAAAATCGGTATTCCTGTCCCTGATTGTAGGGAGGTGGAACCTTTCATGTAAGAGTCCAACTCGCACTTGACCGGTATAAAAAAAAAAAAGATATCACCTCGCGTATTGCTAAAGCTCGAGCCACCTTCGCGCAACTCACAACGCCCCATATGGCGGTTCAGGAAACTCACTCGTAGAGTAAAGCTCAAAATCTTTCGTTACAACATGAAAACAGTCCTACTATATGGGTGCGAAAAGTGGAAGGTCACCAAAGACATCACGCAGCAAATCCAAGTCTTTATAAATCGCTGTCTTCGACAGATATTAGTTATCTTTTGACCTGAGAAGATTTGTAATGAACGCCTGTTGCAGCTCTGTGGTGAAACACCAATCGATCACCAAATAGCTCGTCGCAAATGGACATGGATCGGCTACACGCTTAGGAGAGATCCCACTTACATTCCAAGGCAGGCACTGTAATGGACTCCTCAGGGCAAGAGGAAGCGTGGTCGACCAAAGCAGGCCTGGCGACGGTCGGTAACATCGGAAATGAAGACAATCGGGCTATCTTGGCCTGAAGTACGCGTTGCTCAAGACAGAACGAGATGGAGAAGTACTGTAGCGGCCCTCTGCCCCACCCAGGGGACATAGGACAATAAGTCAAATAAGTCAAGAAAACTCTTATTTTTAGGGTTCCATACCCAAAGGGTAAAAATGGGACCCTATTACTAAGACTCCACTGTCCGTCCGCTTGTCTGTCGCCAGGCAGTATCTCATGAACTGTGATAACTAGACAGTTGAAATTTTCACAGATGATGTATTTCTATTGCCGCTATAACAACAAATACTAAAAATAAAATAAATATTGAAGGGAATCCCATACAACAAATGCTATTTTGTTGCCGTTTTTGCTTGATATTAATAACAGCAACAGGAAGGATACTACTTGAAATATTCACAGAATATTAGTTGTATATTCACTTTAAAAATAAACAACTAATTAAAATAAAATAAATATTTAAGGGGGCTCCCATACAACGTGATTTTTTATAGATAATGGTACAGAACCCTTCGTGCACAAGTCCGACTCGCAATTGGCCGATTATATTTTGTTTAATATTTGCTATGTAAGTATTTATTGTTAATATATAATGTTCATTAAATGACAGGTCAAATATTTTCCTAATTAGCAAACACATACAGGTTTGTACAGGTAGAACTAGTTTGACCATTCCTTATTGATAAAAAACATTAAATAACGATTAATAAGCATCTAGTTTGAGCCAGATCAGAAGCGTAGTTTTGCGTCATCGACGTGATGCAGTAATATTATAACTGCCATTCATATTCATTCGATAGTCTGCTCAACACGCTTATACAATGGGAAAACTTTGGGAACACACTATGCTTATAAAATAACTATCTGTAACTTTATCTATTTTAAACCCTCATGGGCGCCCTTAGAAGGCCCTACCAAAGTTTCATCACAATCTGATCAATGGCTTAAGAGCCCAAAGAGGATGAAAATACAAACGTTAATTTTTATTTATATATAGATTAAAAATGTCATGAAACAAACCCGCATCACTGCTTAGTTTAGATACTTATCCATTAATCGACAAGTCCTTATCGTAGTGATAAGTTATTTTAGCTTATTATCATGATTCTACGACTTTCACGTGACGTCAAATGTCTTTAAAAGAAATACATATCAAGATCGTATTTAATTTTTTTTTTTTTTTTGCGTAATGAATATTCCAATTTACACGAACGGGTTGGCACGCGAAAAATAAACACATTATCAACGGAATACCTATATGGTACGTATCGTAAAGGGCGACTAAGAAAGTAGGTATGTGTAAAAGCAAAGACAGCAGCATTTTTTGTGCATCCACTATGTACTGCGGTTCCAAACCGTTTGCCCAGCGTGGTAATTGTTGGCAAATCCTCCCTTGCTAGAGGACATTATTCCGTGCTAAAGGCCTTTAGAACAACTTTACCAGGCTATTAAAGAAAAAAGTAATCAGAGATATTTTTACAAAGAAAATAACCGACTTCACGTCTCCAAAGTTCTTCATCATTTTTTGACCTAATTAATATGGGACCAACTAGATAGTAAAGGCAAAATACTTTCAAATAAAAAATAATCGTCAAAATCGGTGCACAATCGACGAAGATATCGCGTAACATACATACAAAAAAAATACAGTCGAATTGATAACAGTCTCCTTTTTTGAAGTCGGTTAAACTATCAGAGCCCAGGGCCAGAGGGCAGGGTTTCAAACGTAAGACGCCAATGCCACTTTTAGCGTAATGGTGGGCGAGAAGAATCAAAATAGAAATATTAATATTAGGGTTGCTAGCGGCATCGCCGATTAGCATGATTCGAATTTGTGTCAATTCCCTCGATCAGCTTTTACGGAATTAAAAAATGTAATAAGAGTGACCTGTTGCCCTGCATCTTGCGGCGGCTGGTGGGGCTGGAGGGCGGCGAGTGCGCGGGCGTGGAGGGCAAGCTCCTGCTGCCGCGGCGCGCCGCCAGCTGGTAGCGGCCGCCGGCCGGCGCCCGCGCCTCCTCCTCGTCGGGGGACGCGATGCGGAACCCGCGCGGGGTGCCTTTGGTTATCATCTGATGCGCAACCTGGAATATCAACACGCTATTAAATATGCGAGAACATGTAAATGGGCCGCCATACAAATACGATGCACGTAGACGCGGTGTCAGTGTGTTGTACTGTGCGTGTTTTCTATACAAATTGAGATATTTGTATACAGTCCGGCCCCGCGCTACGCAGCAGGGTGCGGAGTAGTGTGCGAATCGCTTAAACAGTTTCTTAAAAAGATATATTGACTGAATGTTTTCAAAATTAAATAATTTAGTGACAAATATATTTGATTCTCATCGTGTGTTAAAAGCTAACACTGGTATCAGATTTTTTAAGCTGCCTACAGACATTTTACTAGAGATGGGTTCATGCCTGGGCATATTGGGCACATTGCATAAATGCCAAATTAATGTCCATTGACAGGGCAAAAACATAACACAATTTTTGTTTGCTTTTTGATTCAAATAGCTACATTCGAGTATGTACAAGACATTATTTAGATTCTTATTTATTGACAATAAATACAAGCAATTGATATTCTGTTTTATGACTTAGTCAGGGTAGGCCAAATAACACTCTTTCGGCTATTCGAAAACTAGAATTTATTAGGAGAAGTTAGTTTTATTGTGATTTGACGTGACTGTGATTATTGTATGACCAAAGTATTTTATTATAGTTATGATTGACAAAATTCCGATTAAGTTCCTGCTTCTTATTACTAAAAATAAATTATTTGTTTCTGTCCAGAGATCAGGCATTTATTTGGGCGTAAACTCTTTTTTAACCAATACGCCCGTTTATGCCCATTTATGAACAATTTGTTTTTGCCCTCGACCTATCTATAGATCTAACACAACTCAAGGACAACAGTCATTACACACTAGTGAACTAGTGAGCGCGCCCTCCTCTACTTTCCTCACGATGTTTTCCTTAACTATTACCATACGGAACACTTCCTCATGATTTCATAAAGGTTTGGTTTACAAACAGGTCGTCTTAATAAACAGTATGCTCTTATATATAAAACTACGCCCAAAACATAATCACCCTGTTATTCATCAATTAAATCAGCTATAGCTATTTTGCCTTGCCAAACTTATTCATAATAATATCACTTTTCAAAGAAGAAAAAAGAAATAAGTACCTACTCGTACGCTGACAAATTCACCTAGTTTTCTGAATGATCAGCAAACGTCTAAACACAAAATAATTTTGTTTATCCGATCATTTCATGATCTTTAGTATAACGCAGAAATGTTTGTTTTTTGCTTTTTAACTTATGCTTTATTTGTATAAACAATGATAACATGCATAAAAAACTTCGACTGGGGATCGACATTAATTAAACAAAATAAAAACACAGTTTAAATATGGTGCAACAATCAAAAGTAATTGCGAGTTGTTAATTCGATTTCAGATAACCCAATTAGGGGAACATTCTGAATGTGTTATCAAGACGTTCTACTTAACACAAGACCTCCTGTCCGCAGGGCTGTCACCTCACCATCGGAGGAGCTACATGGAGACGCGGATGTTTGAGTTATAGGTGCCTGACGCTTGTTAAGGAATCCAGGGGGTGGTTTACGCTTGGATTTGTGACAGACTACTAGTGGCAAAAATGTCAGCAGAGGCTTTCGTCATTAGATGGCAGCTGACAAGGCAGCTTGGAAATCTGACACCAGTATTGACTTCGTACTTTATTAAGAGCTAACGAACTAATACTGACTACCTTTACTTTCACAAATATAAAATAAACAAACTAAAATACCGGTATTCGGAGTAACAATACTTTTTTCGCAACGTTACGTTTAACATCCGTTTTTATTTTATTGCATTATTGTTTACTTGTACAGGGCGAGTCATACACACCAGGCTGTTCATGTGTATCACAGAGGTAACGAGATATCGGCAGATGTTGAGTTGACACTGACCTTGACGATGGAGGTTCCACACGCCGCGCCCTCTCCTTTGAACCCATCGTCTACACCAGCCGGCTTTGGCTTGGCAGTAATGGAATTAACTGAAAAAAAAAATTACATAAAAAAATTACCTCCAAAAAATTTTAACACTTTAGACGGTTACACATTATACTTGAGTAGCTGACAATGAGAAATAAAATAATTGGCACGTAATTTCACAAGGAACATGCTACAATTGAACAATTAGTAACTGCATGACTTATGAATTGAATCGTGAATGACAGCAGCAATTAGCGAATCAAAAAGTACAATACCAAAATTAAACACTAATTACTGTCACAATTATTGTCCACATAAAGCAAATATGATGTATTAAGTTTTTAATTAAAATATGAAACGCAACGTTATGGTTTGTTTCTTACATCGTTTTTTTTTAGTTTTCTGGGTGTTATTTTGCTTTTATAGTACTATAGTGCTCTAGTATAGTCCGTGGTTCGATTTATTACGGGTATGTCCCTTCCACTTTTATATATTGTGCATGTATTTCTTATGAAGGTCTAAAGGTAATTTTATACGCGCATACACAGCATTCCAGCAACCTATACTTTTAATAAGAATACAGGAAATCCCACTTAAAGGTCAGATAAATACAGAAAAGCGTAGCTATGAACGAACAAAATAAAATAAAAATAATCTAAAAGGCATCCAATTAATTAAACATGTTATTTTTTTATTCTTGCACTTTTTCGCAGTATTGGGATGTTGTGAGGTCATCAGCAATACCTACCTACTTAATGCCAAAAGATCGAAAGGCTATCGTTGTATAAACAATTTTGAGACCATGATATACAGGGTTACTGGTAACTAACGCAAAACCTTTTAACATCGGAATCAAAATCCTAACATAATATAGATCTGCAAGAAAAAAATAAAAAAATCTAAGAAAAGAAATTGGAATCCCCATAGAAACTCGACCAGGTGATCAGTGAATTTGTATGGGAGGCCCATTTTATTTTCTGTAATTTTTGCCTTTTTTCTTGCAGACCTATAATGTGTTGGGGAGTTTGATTCTGATGTTAAAAGGTTTTGCGTTAGTTACCAATAACCCTGTAGATAAAGTACACAGAATATTTCTACTTTGTCCAAATTTTTACAAAAGCTAAACTATATGAAATGTAAATACATATATGCATTAGGTTTGTTTTAGTAACAACGATGATAACATTTCTGAACATTTGTCATTCTATAACACTGTTACGATATGAGGATAAACGTTATACCTAGAGGTTATAGACTTGAAAACAAAAACAAATGTGAGTAATTAAACAATTTGTCATTGAGGTCAAACGGTCGAAAAGCATATGTAAATTTGCATCTCCAACGTTTGATCTCCATATTTTGACTATTCCAGTGTTCATTTGGGAATTTGAGACTTTTATTAATTTTAAAATAGGTATCCTACTTATAAATTTAAAATTAAAATAAATAACATTACAATTGCATCGCCAAATGGAAAAAAAGAATTACCAATTTTCAGCATGATGCATTTCTACGTCTTTCTTACACAAAGATGAATACCTATACAATTGTCATCAGTAGCTCCATATTTTGAAAGTTATTGATGCATAAAGCAGTGAACTTTTTAATTTATTGTCATAACAATTGTCAATTGCAGAAACGTAGGTGGCGTGAACCCCCGGTAAATATTGGCGCCACATTATCGTTATGCAAATAGGTATCGCACGTTTTTCGCGAAATGGTCACCAGAACATGACGTGATGTCAACAGTGACAAACACACACAGTGATGGTACAGGCCAAAGATAATTCAAATACTACGTACAGACCATACAGACCCTGACTTTATTTACGGCATAGACCTAGATTTTTTTCTTCTAAATCTATTATTTACGGCTTATACCTACCTAGTTTTTAAATGCATTTACGACAATGGATAAAAGCAACATCTACCATATTATTGATAACAAAGAATGGCATTCGTTTTGGTTTTGATATCTTATCGAGCCTAGCTGGGGGTCGATTACATTCTGATAAACTACTGGATTTCTGGCAGTTTCTGCACAATAACTTTTTTTAGCTATATAGCTGTTATCAGTAAACACAATTAAGTAAGTACATATAACAAATAAGAACCTACACTGCCAAATAATTTATTTTTCTGGCATTAATCTGGATCTCTTTTAGACATAATTTTAATTAGATGCCCATTTCAGTCAAAATTTATACTTCTTGTAAGTTGTAAAATAGGTGCCCGAGAGAAAGAGGGAAAATTGGTATAGATCTATTTATTTTTATATTATATTTACAGGGATGTATAACAGGGATGTATCAAGCATTGATACAATATTCAATACTAGGGTACTTAACACCTACTTAATGCAATGCAAACCATATAGATGGCGCTTGTGTTTAACATAAGTAATAGTATGACTATTACTTATGTTAAACACAAGCGCCATCTATATAAGTTGAAACATGCTTAAAGCATGTTTCAACTTATTAAACAAACAGTCAAGTTCAAAAGAGAGACAAATTAACTAAGCAGTCGATAACCCTACGCAAAATTCTACAATTAACCAGAGCGAATGAAAAATTAAATGTTAAATGGTCTCTCACCAGCAGTGTTGATTGGCGCAATGCCATGCATCACGTCCTGACAGGGCTTCGTGTGCTTGGACCAGTCCCTCTCCTTGACGGCGTTGTACGACGGCGCGGCTGTCACCTCCTTGGACTGGTCGGCCAACACTTTAGAAATGTCTTGGTCCAATTTAGGCTTCCCGAACAAAAGGTCGGTCTTCGGATAGCGGATGTAGAAGATGTCCTCTGGTGCCGGCGGCGACGAGGTAAACGGCTCGAATTCCCTGAAACCAATTAAAGAACATCTTAATTTTATAGTCACTTACCATCAACATCACGAAACACATTGCCTATGTTCTAAACTTTCGAGTAAACTTCATGTGTAAGTCATAGTATTAAAACTCACGATAAATAAGTGTTGAATTGAGATACGATGCTCCTTTTTCTGAACATTTTATTTAAATTTATATAATCAATCGTCACTTGATACACGGTAAATAAAAGATTTATTTAATCAAACAGTGGTCAGAGTGGCAGTAGTCACAGCAATAAAATTTTAACTATAGCCCGAGCAATGTGACAAAAAATGTTCACCACGTGTTTCGCACTAGATGGCGCTAGTTCATAATTAATGTTAAGACTGAAAACGAATCTCCGTGGTTTTGCTTTTTATACGCGAGTTTCTAGGTGATATTTATACTAGTTGCGTTCAATCTTATCACGATAATATAACAAACAAGCAAGACAGTGTGTTGAGAATAACAAGTTGTTACGTCACGTGCTGCCAGCCAATCCGATCTTTACATTAGCACACTCCCTCGCAAAAAGGCACATGACGATTGTGATGGGTGTGTGTGGTGGATACGACATTTATTTTAGGGGTCAAAGACAGCGTCGAGCATCGACGTAAATATCACGCGCACGCAACGGACATTTTGGCAGAGTAAGATTTTTTTAACGAAATTAGTCACGTGAATGCCATAATCGACACTCTAAATCTCCAAATGTCCCATTCGTAAAACGACTTAAAGACTAGAGGGCCAGGTCAGGTAACTCTTTGGCTCACTGTACCTACGTACCAAAAACTTTGTAGACTTTTCAAACAAAGACAAAATATTGGAACTGAAGATTCTTTGGAACCGAAACATCGTTACTATTAGTATGACATACCTTAACTAGGTACCTTATGGGTTTACCTGAATTTATCGGGTCCAGTGCTGCTATTTGAAATAAATCATTTGAAAGGAAATGGAGATATCATTTAAATTTTTGCCTTGATTAAACCCTAGATAACCAAAGGGTAAGAAAGGTACCCTTCCAACTATTTTATGACCTACTGATTATATTTTAAAGTAAGAACGTGAAGCTTTTGAAAGCATTTTTGCGAAAAACCGCCACTTTTGGCAATGCTATAAAAAGCTTCAGTTTATCAATTTAAAATATAAACAGTGGTTCATAAAACAGTTTGAAGGGTTATCTAGGGTTTAATTTAGGCAACATAATATATGATATCTACGTTTTCTTTCAAATAATTGATTTCAAATGGAGGCAGCACATTTTAAATGATATCTACGTTTTCTTTCAAATAATTTATTTTAAATGGGGGCAGCACTGGACCCCAAAAAATTCAGGTAGCCCCTTAAAGCAGAGATCAGTAGAGTAGGCGAAGCTGTTTTGTAAAAATATACAAAATTACCGATTAGAAATAATTTATAACAAACATTGTTAGTTAAAAGCATTACCCGTCCGCTATGACTTTCAGCAATGTTTAGTAAACAACGTTTTCTAACAAAACTTCACAATTGAAAAAATGAGCTTTTTTTATTTTCATTAGAAGATGCGTCCCAAATCTCAGATCACGCGCCGTTCACGTGTTAACGTGATTTATAGCAGTGATGTCTCTGAATTTCACTCCACAAGGCACTCCATAATCCCATCAAAACCGCTTTCAATTATTCCGAACGAAATGTCGTCCTGCTTCAAAATCTAACATAAAATGAAAGATTTTGTGTATGTGGATAACATCCCCCGCGTAGACGAATGCGGGAGATGTTATCCACATATTCTGGCAAACACGTTCAAGTGTTTTGAACGAACAAAACATTTAGGCCACGCCCCTAATTAATGAAATTTCATGTTTTCTAACAACGTTCTGTTTAAAAACGGTGGCAGCGAACCCGCCTTAAAACATCTGTCCAGGATTGGTGCTGAACAAGTTTTCCCATAAAGTTTGTATAGCATAATAAAAACTGTCATGCGAGTTCACCGATGAGCTGATTTCTATGCGAAGAGAAAAATGTTTCCGATTTAATGAAAGCATGTATACTTATGTATTATAGTCCTTGGAGAAAAAGCCTTAAAAGTTGCAATTATGTTCAAATAACTTTATTCTCTTATTGAAATACCGGTAACCGGTACATTCTGCAAATATTACATAACATCGTACAAAAATAAGTACAGAACAAACTAAAAAAATTTTGCGAAACGGGCATTCTGAGCCGAATTTAGAATTAACAGTGTGTACCACTCAGTACTGCGTGCCAAAATTTACTACAATGGCAAATTCTAAGAACAATCTTTATTAATATAAATAGATCATTGCTTTGAATTCCACCACGCACTCAACCTCTGATATACATATTAGGTCTTTACCTATGAAATTGCCGTTTTGTATGAAAAAATTTAAACGAATTTTTTTCATGTATTTTTTATTTGTATTAATTGAAGTATTCACCCATGCAATCAACGCATCTTTGCCAACGCAGAGGCAGTTTATTGATGCCCTTCTTAAAGAAATCAGCTGGACGGGAGGCAACAAATTCTTCGAAGGCATTTTGTACTGCCTGGAAAAAATTCTGGAAAAAGTAGTAGTCTGTAGGCGCAAGGTCTGGTGCGTAGGGCGGATGACGGAGAGCTTCCAACCCCAGTTCTTGCAACTTGGAGACCGTCTGCTGTGCAGTATGAAGTCGCGCGTTGTCGTGCAGGAGCAGCGGAGAGGAGCGATTGACCAATGCTGGTTGGAGATGTGCCAGCTTCTCCATCATTGTGTTCAGTTCTTCACAGTACACATCTGCAGTAATGCTCACCCCGTTTGGTAAGAAGCTGTGATGAATCACACCGGCGCTAGACCATCAAACAGTGACCATCACTTTTCTAGAGGTAAGTTTTCGTTTAGGGCATTGTTTAGGTGCTGAACCAGGATCCAACCAACTTGCTGAGCGCTTGCGGTTATCAAACAGAATCCATTTTTCATCGCAGGTAACAATGCGGTTCAAAATTACTTCTTTTGTGTGTCTGTTGAGCAGTGCAAAGCACGTCTCGACGCGTACTTCGCGCTGGCGATCATTGAGTTCGTGGGGCACCCATTTGTCAAGCTTTTTTACCTTGCCAATTTGACGCAAATGGACCAATATTGTTTTGACGCTAACGTCGAAAGCTGCTGCTAATTCAGCCGTAGATTGTGTATTATCAGCTTCCACAATCACCTTTAATTCGTCATTGTCGACCAAAGTCTTCGGACGACCGCGAGGTTCATTTTTCAGGTCGAAATTTCCAGAACGGAAGCGAGCAAACCTGCTCGAGCATAGCTGGTGGTGCGTTGGTTTGTAGTGTTAGCTCCGTAAACGTCGTTGATGTTGCGTGCCGCTTGTGCCGCGTTGCTGCCACGTCGGTACTCATATTCCATAATTACTCGATTTTTTAACGTATCCATGATGACCAAAAAGATTGAAATGCGATGAAAATGTAACACTAATCAATAAACAAATGACTACTTTTGGAAAAAGAATTCCATGTTTTTTAAATAAAATTAATTTGAAATTAGAATTCTTAGCCAAACAAAAATTATTTTGATTTGAAATGGCCAGTACTGCAGAACGGCAATGTCATAGGTAAAGACCTATTACTTTACACTCATCAAACACGAAAAAGATAGCACGGGGTACGGAATAACACATTATCAACTACTTGATGGAAAATTATGATTTCAATAATTATTCTGCAATACCACGTAAGTTTATCTTTGCGGAAAAACACCAGAGTAAGTAAGTAATTCAATACTGAGAGAGACAACATCAATAACAACATTATACAATTTACAAGGTAATCATTATATCATTTTAAAAACAATCAAAACACTGTTTTTTTTTATCATTAGCCATTTATGTCTTTCTGCTGGCCAAATCAGTGATTTACATATAATTATTTCATTAATTAACGCTCGCCAATTTTGTTTGATAAAGCACACACAAGAAGACAAAAATATGCTAAATAATAAATCTTATACCTAAGTACATGCTTACATACATATGTTTTTAGTGTTTTTACACACGTCATTTCAAGCTTCGTGTAAAATTGATATTATGTACTTCTTATCGATGTTATTTAAAACTATATTGTTGCTTATCATTGCAATAAGAATCTACATCTCTATCTTATAAAATGTCCGTCTGTAATTTGCAAAAACCAATATATATAAACAAAAAAATGATGTCTCAAATCGCAGAAATTAATGATAAATATGCAACGCTTTCTTTACCACCGCCCTAGATAGGTATATTCTACATTTTCTTCTTGTCAAGAAGTGGATTTTCCCAGTTCAATCAACAATGATCACCCAATGATGCCAAAGATCCTGCGGCATTCAAAAGATAATTGGCCAAGTGCGTGTCGGGCCACGCGCAGTGTAGGGTTCCGTAGTTACGAATACCAACTTTGAGTTCATGCCATTAAAAACGTCTAAAAACTAATTTTTTATTGAATTTATATGAAATTATCCTTTGGCGAGTACATTTTATAAGTTGATCGCCTGTAACTTTTTAATTTGTAAACCCTACTTAGCTCTGATAGTTTTCCTTTAAATTTCGTTATGTTAACTATAGCTGTGAATTTTTTCACGTGTCCATATATAACCGTTTAGCAGATAGAGGGGGGGGGGGACACTTGACTCTAACAAAAAGTTTCACTTTTAAACCAAATAATTCAGAAACGGATCCCTAAATCGAAAAACGGTGTTCACAAGCTCATAATATTTTTGAAAAACCTATTCAACGATACCCTACAAGATTGGTTAGTCGACGAAATAAAATTGACTTTTGACTTTACTTGTATAGGAGCTACACTAAAAAAAATTATTTTCAATATTTTATTTTACCACTCTTTCCGCATAATTAATATACATACCTATACCAAATTACAGCTTTCTAGTACTTATAGTCGCTGAGTAAAACTGCGAACGGACAGACAGACAGACAGACATGGCGAAACTATAAGGGTTCCTTGTTTACTACGGAACCCTAAAAAGGCCGAAACAGTAAAACGATTTCGTTATATTTTAAAGACCTGACGTCAACTTTCTATAGAAATGCATATGTGCAAAAATTTTCACGACCGGCCACCGCCCCACGTCAACCCTCCACGGAAAAGCAGTTGTAGCACGAACTAAGCATAAACATCTGCTTAGTCCTTTAATCGCCTCTTACGACAGGAAGAGATGGAGTGGTACTAATCTAGACCAAAAGTTACACGGCACAGCGAAAATCATAAAATATTTAACATATTTCTTGCATGAAAGTTCTAGAGGGAAGTATAAAAGCTAGTTCCTTTGTGTACTGTACACAAATACGTTCATCGAATTAATTTGAAGCCTTTCTGTATGCTATTATAATACTGGGAATACAAAAAAATTCTTCCGGTACATAAGAACTTGTAAGTACATATTTTTATAAACCATCGCGATAATATGAAGCCTGGGGGGCTCGCTAGTTAAAACAAAGACTGATAACAAAGTGCGTAAGGGCGATGATATTTTATCTTAAGAACCTACGAATAATATTGACTTTCAGATTATCGTCAGGCTATTATTATTGTAAGTGAACGGGCAATGTAAACAGTAACGGCCAATGCAATGGTATTATTAGAGTACACAATGGTATAGGACCTAAATGTATGAAAAACAAAACATCTTTGCTTGACGTGTTACTGAAAACCGCATCAAAATCGATACAGTGATGCAAGAGTAATTTTTACAACAAATTAAGATGTCATGTCTCCTATGGTACATAATAATAGTACCTATTGATAAAATATAATAAAAGCCTAAAAAAGTGGCGAACGTAGTGGCTGTTCTTATGGTATTGATCATGTCTGTTTATTTAGCTGCAGCCTAAATAAATCAAGCTACTTCTTTAAAAGATAAAACAAAGTTTGGCGATGAGTTGTAGATGTTGTGCCTCCTTTGTTCTGGCCACGATATAACAAGTAGTACTAATAAGCGTAAGCAACCAGGTTGGGTTCAAGTAAAAGGCAGCAAGTATTAACCTTCGGAATGAGACACACCCACTCGACGCAATACCACAAATTCTGTTGTGGCAAGATCAACTGCCATGACGTCAACCAGTTGTGTACCTATTTACAAAATAGATATCACCAGTTGAATGCGAAATTAAGGATCACGTCAACAGATTACTAGCAAAATGGGTGTAGTAGTATAGTAGTTCAAGTTAGGTAGTTCAGTCCTCTGTTTCTACTAATATTATATTCATATGGTAAGTACCTATATTGACTATTGGATTAGCGACAACAAGTATTTTAGTATGCCAAGCTACTCCCCTCTTCAAAAAAGCTCGCTAACCCGTTGGTCTCAGTAGCAGTCTTTTAGCATATCATATGCATTAAGTAGCTTATAAAATTTCGTTACTCGTGTTGGTCTTTCACTAACACAGGAAAAACTCAAAGTCAGAATTAAAAATATATTGCATGGTGTTGTTGATGTTATTTCCAAATAAGAAATCTAAATGGAAACTTGAAAATATTTTACTAGAAATACAATGTTCATACAATTGTATATCTTATTAGAAATACAATGTTCATACAATTCGTTTGTAGATTGAGTTGACCTCGCGGTGATAGACTACGTTCTGATCACATGTTTCGAACGCATGTTGCATACCTAATGTTGTACTGTACTAACTTCAATGCTAATGCTCGTTTTAATAATGCTGGACCCTGGAATATAAAATATGTAACAAAAACCCTGTCTGATCTTTGCATGAGCAACTCAGACCGTCAACATGAACAACTTTTCCTATGGCCCCCTATTGCCACTTAATACTCGAAAAGAAAATCGACATTTTCATACAAGTTGCCGGTAGGCCAAGCACTTTTGTATGAATATGTCGACTTTTTTTCGAGTTTCAAGCATTGGTTCCATAAGAAAAGTTGTTTATATTGACGGTCTGAGTTGCTCCTACAAGCATCAGACAGGGTTTTTTTTACATATTGTATTAAAGGAAGTTGGAAGGGATTCACAAAAAAAGGGGGAAAACAAAGAAACGTTCGATGTAATGTGTAAAATTCATCTGCTGTGAAAATGTGCAAATAAGCATTTGTAAATTCCGATAAAATAAGATTACGCTAATATTTTGATAACCTTGTTGCAACAGAAAAATTCTCGGCCATAACAAATATACTTTAACATGAATAATTTCTTTCTTTGTCTATTATAGGTTGATTTTAAATGACACCATGTTGAACCGGCAACCTGATGTGGCTAAAGTACCTACTTATATACATACTAGCTTTAACCCGCGACTTCGTCCGCGTAGAAATCATAAAAATATGAATTATTATTTTAAAAATTTAAAATGTTTGAATTGCTTGTGCCCACTCCCACTCCCGCTCCCCCTTCCGCTCCTGCTCCCGTTCCTGCCCCAGCTCCCGCTTCCGCTCCCGTTCTTGTTCCCGTTCCCATTACCCTCATTTGCTAGAGCATAGGAGAGCGACGGATCTATTTATCACAATTAATTTGTCTCTTACTCAAAAACTTACAAGTTTCATAATAATATAAATTTGCAACCCCTTATGAACTCCTGGGGATGCAATTTTTTAAATCCAATTAAAGATTATTGTTCTTTACTAACCACAAATTTAAAAAATGTCATGTATCTTGCTTCACAAATTACGAAGAATCATACAAACTTGCAACCCCTATTTCACCCCTATAGGGATGTCATTTTCAAAATCTAATAAATATATTATTATTTATTTTACTAACTACTAAAATAAATTAAAAAATTACAAAGATTCATACAAACTGGCAACCCCTATTTCATCCCCTTAGGGATGGAATTTCCGAAAATCCTTTCTTAACGGACGTCTCCTAGTCACAATCTACCTTGATACCTTCCTGCCAAATTTCATCTTTATTGGCTACCTATGTAGTTTTCGAGATTTCGTGATGAGTGAGTGAGTGAGTGAGTGATTTTCGCTTTCATATATATAAATAGTATGTACTATTAAATACGGCGGCCACTCATCATCGTGTGTATGTAACTCAGTGAAAACAACGAGAATTATAATACTAACGCCATCTACTGTGAACATTCGAAGAACAAAAAATTATTTTGTTCGTCTTAATTTATTCGTTCCATTAGGTACTGATAGGTTTAAACTAATACATTTACATCCTCCATCATCCCTTATTTTATCCCCATGGGGGTTGAATTTATCAAAATCCCATTTAAGTGAACGTCTTCATCATAGTAGCTCCAATCTTAAATTTCAGTTCAATCGGTCGAAAATCTAAGAAGATTTATACAAACTTTCATCACCTATTTTATCCCCTTAGGGGTACGATTTATCAAAATCCTTTCATAAGGGATGCCTACGTCACAGTAGCTTTATGCATGCAAAGTCTCAGCCCGATCGGTTAAAAATTGACAAAGTTTCATACAAACTTTCATCCCCTATTTTATCCCCTTGGGGGTAGATTTGATCAAAATCCTTTCTTAGCGGATGCCTACGTCATAACATCTACCTGTATGCCAAATTTCAGCCCGATCCGTCCAGTGGTTTGGGCTGTGCGTTGATAGATCACTATGTCAGCCAGTCAGTCAGTCACCTTTGAGATATATATTTAGAAGATAGTTAAAAATGAAGTAATTCAAGCATAATAATTAAGTTTTTTTTTTTCATTATCTAAATCAGGAATAATGAGCGTTTCAAAACAAAGCACAATTAATTTTAACTCTGTCAATTCAAAAGTCGGAATTAGGTAGAGTTATTTATGTACTTACACTGATGTTATACAGCGAAAGAATAAAATGGGTATGCCTCAAATCCCGAAATAAATTTTAAAGAGCAGAAGCAGCAGAAAAAGGTTAATAACTTTTTATTTAATAAATCACGGGATTTACAAAAGTAAATAACTTTTTATTTAATAAATCACGGGATTTTTCTGCTCTTTAAAATTAATTTCGGGATTTGAGGCATACCCACTTTATTATTTCGCTGTATAACATCAGTGTAAGTACATAAATAACTCTTCCTAATTCCGACCTCCATAAATAGCAGGAATACTTTTAAAAATATATTTACACATTTTTTTCAGTGTAAGTTTTATTGATGTGCAGAAAATAGGCTAGTGTTTGAGTTTTTTGTAGTGTGCATTTATAGCAACACAAATTATTTCTGTGAATGTGTGATTTCGTTTAGATGTAGTAGTAGCTTACCCCCGCACCAAAAGCGGCAGAAACTTTTGGAAGAAGATTTATCTGCGTAACTCATCCTGTATTGAATGATCTAAGCATGAAAATGAAAACATACTATTTTAAGTTCCGGACTCTCTCAGTCTATTTGAAAAAATGTCTGCTTGTTATCTTCAATCATTTAATGGAAGGATAATATTTATTTTTATGCCATGACGTGTTTCTATGTATTAAACAAACAATACTCGAAAATATAAGTACAATTGCTTATCAGGTCTCAGAGACATATGGGTATGAATAACAATTGCTATCGAAAGTGAAGTTCTGATTAATCTATAATTACCGATAATAAACGTGGCGGTATGTAGCTAACTAAACTAAAGTGCCTCAATACAATTGCAAATTTTGCATGTCGGAGTCCAAAATAAAACAACATTTTGGACTCTGACATACTAAATTTCCACTGTTACAATAATCTTGCCAACAGGATTTAAACTAGTGCATGCCAAAGGAAATCTTATGCCCTGATCACAAAGCTTATAAATGCCTGTCTTATTTACCAACATAATATTCAAAGCTTGCCAAAAATGTACTCGCATGATCACCTAGAATTAAAGTTTAGAATAGATTTGAGAAATACTAATGAATTTAATTCATATAAATACAATATACAGCAAAATAGATTTTCCAGAGAATCCTTGAAGTAATACTTATACATACAAGTCATGTTTTTTGTTATTTAAACTTTATTGCACAATTTAAAAAAAATTTACAGGAGGCGGACCTATTACCATATGGCATTCTCTCTCGGCATATTGAAATATATTTATGAAGAAATCAATTGTTCTACAATTGCTCTTAATTTATGGACAGCGAATTTGTTAAATAGTGTCGCGAGGTAATTATACATCCATGTACAGACTTTTTAAACACCAGAACATTTATGGAGTAAGTTTAATCCATGATACTGAATTAATTCCCTTCCAAGTTGTATATCTAGAAAATATATAGGTACTAAGAATATGTCTTATAACTACTATTTGAAACTACTTCAGAGGCAAATTCAGTTCATGATGCCTTTCCCCAAGGAACATGCATCAAAACATGATTTTTTACTCCCCATACAAAATTAGATCAGTGTTGTGTAGTTGCAGCGAACTAAAATACTATGAAAGCATAAGTAAGCGAAAAAAAAAAAGATACCAACATACACTTAAGTACTCATACTGTTACTGACATTGATTTGGAGCAATCAGCATATGCTGTATGATGCTGAGACATAGCGGATATTGGACGACAGTTGATGCTGCATAATGTGACAGTCATTTTATGTAAATTTCGTGGGTCAATGTTGCTTGATGCTAATTTTTGAAGTCACTCTTCAATATTATTTCTAGTTCGCTATTTAGCTGGCTTATTTTATTAAAAAAATAATATTTACTTACCTTGTGGGCTTGCTTTTCATCCAAACCGGAAGTGTCATTCCATCTTTGATTTCTGGTTCACTTGAAGCCATTATGAAAAATAATCCAAGGCTATTCACAAACAATAAGAAAACTACTACTTTATGTACTTTATGTAGTGGGACTGTGACTTGAGCTGTAGGACTGAATGTTTATCATGAGCAGAAAGATAAGATTGTCTCAGAAGGTGCTGAGCTCTGACATAGAAAAACAAAATTAACAGGTACATAAAAAGATTAAAATTGTAAATTACTATTTACAATTTTTTGCACAAGCTGTACTCAAGACACTCTTTGAGATTCACTGGATTTTAAACAAAGGGGTGAAGCCATCTGAAACAAAAAAGTTTTGTCATCATACATATATTCTTTTTACTTAAAAAATAATAACAGCAAAAGTCATGTGTCTTTTATAAAATTGATAAAATGACCAGAAAATGAGTGTAGCTGACAATAAAAGAGTCAGACAGAACACAAAAAAGATTTTTTTATCTGTTTGTATGTAAAGGTAGACTAAAAGAAGTTAGTGAACCTGAAGTTATGGCACCACCAGTTGTTTTGTAATCTGTAAACTGAACAGTAATGGTAAATTTAGCTCCAATTTTTTCTGCATTATGGCAAGGTCAACTAACTTATTTGTTAACCTTTATATAAGTACTGCATGTAGATGTACACACTAATCTTTATAACCAATGTACTGTTGAAAACTGTTAATATCCATATATTAACAGTTTTCAACAGTACATTAAGCTTAGCTTTGAGCAACATTTAATCTTAGTTTATTTAAAAAAGTTAATTGTCATTTCTAAATTTTAAGACAGTTTAGACAAACTGTAAATATGAATGTATTACTAGCTGGTGTCATTGCTGTGGTTCATATGTAATTTAAAAATGACGATTTTTATCATGATTTTAATCAGAGTATTAGAATCTGACAGAGAGAACAATTGACAACAATCGGTTTGCAAATATTCAGTTGTTGAAGGATACAGAAAGAATGCCTATAAGTTACTCCATTGTCACATCTTTATGCCTAACTGGTTAGACATAGCCTAGAGCAAAAATACTCAAACACCATTAACGTGTGAAGCTATACATATATAGTAGAGCGTCTCGACTTGTATGTCACTTTCAAATGGCCGCTACTCAAGAAACGAATTATAAAGATATAAATATGTAAACTGGTTAAACACCCATATCTCACAATTATTTTAGATAATCTACGCTGTATTGTATGTATATGTATACACTCTGCACAGGGAGAGAAACAGCTGAAACATACCTTTATAGTTGCATTTCTAGAACCTAGCTTATAAGTTTTGCCTAAACCAGTTGGCTCTGGCTTGTCTGGCCCGAAAGTAAATATTGCTTAACTTTTCAAAAATATGTAAAAAAACATACTTATGTTCTTGCATTTAAGTGATATAGGTATTTTAACCCCTTCAGTCCGTAATTTCAATTTGGCACATGATAGACCAAACACCTGTAGAGTGGAGTTGTCATTTGCTGATGAGAATAGGCAAACACAACAGAAGTAGGTACCATTTTTTTAAAGGGGATACATCTAAACGAACGGTTTTAAAAAAAAAAAAAAAAAAAAAACAAAATACTTTGTGTCTCCGCGCTTGATGGCACACCAGAAGTGCCATTTTTCAAATGCACTCCGCATTTGAAAAATGGCATTAAAACATTAGGCAAAATTCACCCAAATGAATGGTTTTTTGTATGGAAAAATCATTCGTTTAGGTGACTCCGCGTTTAAAAAATCGCATCTCAGATACTTCTCAAACGTGTTTCTAAATTGTAGATAGAACTAATGGACTTAACATTTCAGCAGAACAGTGGAGTAGGTTGGTTTTATTCTATTTTACAGAAGCAATCTATGTCTCAACAGACATGGCTCAGGACCACTAGCATTTCTAAGTTTGCGAACATTCAATAAGATAGGTACACCGACGTAACCTTCTTATACAAAAGTAGGTAGGTACATTTCACCAGTCACGATTTAGGTTTTGTCTTGCTTAATGGCAACTATGCTTCAATCAAAAACAAGAAGTGTACAGCAAATTTAATGGTGGCACTTCACTTGGCTACTGGCATTAGGTACCTATCTCACATCTTGCAAGCTTAACATCTCCATGCTTATTGTGTCATTGATGTTATGTCTAGCACTACCTATATAGAAAAATAGTGTTCCCATACTTACAGCTTTGATCAACTTGTTGATAGAAGAGAAAATAGTCATCATAATGGATAATCTAAGAAAATAATCGTATTTTAAACCACAAGGAAAAATGTCCACGAAACACATTAGCACACTACTACTCCCATCCCAACCAACATAAAGAAAATACTTGAATTGACTTGACAGTGACAGACAATGCAGTGACATGAATGACAGAGCAGCTTAGCCAACCGAGTGTTCATCCACTGGCTCCGGCACGGCAGCGGCGCCAGCGCCAGAGCCGTGGCAACTGTGGCAAGTCATCGCCAATATCGCCATGATGCCGCTGCCAGCTAGTGGAAAAGGTACTCCATTGGTACCTACAGCTTCATTCCATTTCTTACCCTAAAATTTTCTATCCGAATATCTTAATCCATAACAAGTTTGCTATAATCTTTAGAAAAATTTTTTTACGTCTGTCTTAGTATCCATAAAAAAAATTTTACGTCTATGTTAGTATCCATAATGTTCAAATATCCGTAATTTTGATTTACCTAATTATCTTGAATCATAACACTTTTGTGCCATAATGTGAATTGCTATAATAATTGAATTTTCTTATTTTGGATGCTATAAAGTCACATGTCCTAGGTATACAATACCTAGGACATGTGATAGAATACAAATTCTATAATGTATGATAGACCGAATTGTTGCGGCCTCCTTTCTTGTACTAGGTATTTAATTTTTTTGTGTCATTTTTTAAAGATTTTAAGTGTAAAAAGCATATGTCAAGGAATACACGATTTTTTCCCAATCCTGGAAATTTTATTTATCCTGGCGCTAAACAGGGCTCGAAGGAGAATCCAGGGTGCACGGAGTGAGTGTAAGGCGGTTTGCTATACTTTCACACCGAATGTGTGTGAATTTGTAATAATATTATTGGCCTAGAATTAGGTTTTAGTCACAGAAAGGAATTGCTGTAAAACCGACTCCACGTAGTTTTGTCTGCCCTATCCCTAGAGTGTAATTCCTACCAGCGTAGGCGCGGAGGGGCGAGGCGGCCGGCGGGCTAAGGAGCAGGTGGCTTAGAGCGAGCCACCGCATCTGAGGCGGCTTGCTGGCCGGCTTGGCCGGCCAGCAAGCCGAAGCTTCGGTGGCGAGTTAAAGCCATCTGCGACGATTAGCACGCCTCGGACCACCGGAGCCCCGCAACGCCGAAGCCGTGACAGATAGGATGCTTGTTGCATGTTGCTTGATAGCTTGCTTGCATGCTGTATGCTGCATGATTAGTTGCATTATATACCTGCTTGTTTCAATTTAAGATTTATTACTATAAAGAAAACTGTATTGCAAACGATTGCAAACGAATTTATTGCTTTTTTCCATATTACCATATGTCCGAAATTAGGATACGTGATAATTATGGGGAAAAAGAATAGACATTTTGAATTTATATTCATAATATTTATAGCAAAAAAGTGATAGCAATTTGTATTTCGGGATTACAACTTTCGGGCGTGTGATATTATGCTAAGGATAGGCATCATTCGGACATATGATTATTATGGAAAAAAATATTATGAGATTCTAAATTATGGATAAAAATTTTATGAGACAAAATAGAGAACCGATGGAAAAGCGTGCCATACAACTTCATAAATTTTAGAGCAGTTCTCAAAAATGTTGTGCCTGACTGAAATTAGGTGTCCTTCACATTCAAGATTAATAAAAGACTAATAATCAGGTGCAATTATTTACCGAAAGATTTTTATTAGCTTATTGCGTAGTTCAAGCAATGGAATTGAGGTTAATATGTACCATGGGTTTTTCGATGTTCGACCCCAATTATTCAATATGAAAACTCATTTTTTAGCTACTTTATATTTTCCTATTAATTATTTTTCTAGAAAATTGTGTTTGAATTAGAATTTTGTTGAATAATTTTCTCTTTACTAGCCATTCTATCAATTATTTATATATTAGAAACAATTTCTAAAGTCTTTCTAGAAAAATCTAAAGGAGATGTTTCAAATCTGGCCTGCCTGCACATTGTACATATTTTACAAAATCGAGGAAAAATCAAAAAATAATTTAAAAAAAATACAATTTTTTAAAGTTTCAGTATTTTTTATTGCAATTTAATTATAAAAGCAATATTTTATTTTAACAGGCAACAACACATCCGTTTTGTTCGAAATACAATTCGAAGTGTTCAGTTAACTGTCAATCCCAAATGAAATGTACTAATATGAGAGTTGACAGCAAAGTAACATTTTAAAAAGCCATGATTTGGTTTTAAGAAAGAAAATACCAAAGATATAGGAGGTATATAGATTTCGCGATGAAGGCTCCTAAACGTACACTGTTTTGAAATGTAGAGGAGGGCATTTAGCCATCCACTACCTTTCAAGCCACTACTAAATAGAAAAGTCGCGGGATCAGAATTCAATGTCATTAGACAATGTCATTCAAATTTTGTCGTATTATACACCTAATGTAAACAAATCGGAATTTTTATAGGTAAACGCATTACATTTTTTACTGGAAATTGAGTGCATTGCTTTCCCATTTTATTATAAATAGAGAAGAGATTAAAGTAATTTATGCTTATATTTCTTATTATATAAGTATTTGGTAAGCTGTTCGTAATTAATGAAATTGTTGACACTAGGGTTATAAAAAATTAGTCGATAAAAATATCGATACCACATATTTTTATTTTTAAAATTAATAAAGCTAAAAAATTTTATTTTTTAAATTAATAAATGATAAAATAATAGATGAAGGAATAGTGTAGCGTTTTACATTTCTTGGTTGGGCTCGATTTATTTGCGACCGCGTGACCAAGCGGATTGGCCGCAGATTCCAGCGACCACGGCCGCGCCGATTTTCGATTTATATCGTCTGCGGGATTTGATATTTAAAAAAAAACATTACAGAGTGTGCTCAAAATATTGTGAATAGTCTTGTTTCCCTTCTTGAAGAATCGCGTGATTTGGGTGTTATCTGCCGGATGCTACCTCTGCACCTTTGATCAAAATTATCCTATGTGTAAAGCCAAGAAATCAAATCAATCTAGTATTATTATTTATTTATAAAATATATCGTTTTAAAAATTAAAACCAGACAACATGGAGATTCTTGCTGAAAAATATACAACGTGGTGGGGGCATACCCGTAATAAATCGAACCATGGACTATATTCGATCACTATAGTATAATTTTATTAAAATAACAGTCAAAAAACGAGAAATAAATTTGACATTCCCATATAAATTACCCGGGCGCGGGACGGATACTTTTATAAGGAATTGCCGATTTTTTTTTGATCTTTTGTCAGTTATTTTACTTTTATTATAGTGTAGTGTTCTATTATAGCCCATGGTTTAATTTATTACGCGTATGTCCCTTCCACGTTGTATATTTTATAGCAAGAATCTCCTGTTGTTTGGTTTTAATTTTTAAAACGATAATTTGTATAAATAAATACTGTACTTCCACGTTGTATAAGCCGCTTCGAACGACACCTCATTTGTCAAAGTGTCATAGATATATAGTGAAAAATAAATTATGTTTTAATTGAAAAGTCTTTATTCTTTTAGTACTGAATACTAGCTAACCCTATTATCCGCGCACGAGAGTGAGTATTTCCCAAAAGTATCGATGTCGATATTTTTCATGTCATCCCTCCCTCGGTTTTCACAAACAGTAAATTCCCATGACAGGGAAAGAGACACAAAATGGGTTTTATGCACGGAACAGAGAAATAAGTGGAATTGCCGTGGGCATAAATTGGTTAAGAAACCAGCGTCGCCAAACACACAAATAAACCAATAATCACATATTGCACACATGCGAAAAATTCGTTTGATTGGTCGAATATATTTATTTCAATATTGGCCTAAGTCAATAGACCCTACATTTTAAAAACGAGATTAAGTCTCAAGCATAAGGTTTATTTTGCTACGGTTCAAAAAGTACTTACGACGTTTTGCTGTTTACTGTCTAACTGCGCCATCTATCGTCGAGAAGAAGAATTTTTTCGTCACTTGAATCCCAAGCTACGAAATAATTCTGCTACTTGACGACAGGTTCGCTACTCGAATAGTGATGTCCACATTATTTAATATTGATTAACAGTATCAATATCATTCGACGAAAAGGCATCTATTTTCCAATTTTCTTATCTTTATTTAACACTAACTTTCACTCGCGACTTCGTCTGCGTAACTTTCTTATTAATAATATTAGTATGGATGTGCAGATTAAATCGTGGGCGAAGCCAGTCTCAAATAATTAAAGATCTATTATTTTGAGAACATGAATAATCCGTCTTTATCCCTGTAACGATCTAAATCCCAAATGGAATGGAACATACAGACCATTTTGAGTCTTGCGGTTTTAAGCTGAAATCGCCCAGGGCCGCAAGATCCAAAGGCTACTTTTAGCGTGACGGTGGGCGAAAAAGTGGGAACGGGGATCAAAATAGTGATGGGTTGCTACCCGCATGGTCGAAATGGCAGAGTAATTTTTCTTCTGCCATTTTGCCCATTCTCTCGATCGGCTTTTACAATCTGCGAGGGAACGCAGGAAGTTGGTACATTCTATTTATTTTCTTTTGTCCCTTTCACCCAATCCAGCACGGTGAGCTTAAAATACAGAGAATTGTGTCAATAACTTTGTAGATCCATTACTAGTATTAAAGTGATATTCAAGTAAATCCATCCGTCTGTTACTTCTTCACGCTTCAACTACTTAACCAATTTAATTGAAATTGAATACGTAGGTATATAGTTTAAGTGTCCCGGAAAAGGACATAGGTTTATATCCCCAAAAAAGAGTGATGGAACTTGTCATGGTGAATCTTATTTTGCTATTCAAATGGAGACTTTTTCAAATTACTTATATTTTACTAACGAAGTCTTGGGTTAAAGCTAGTTACATATAAATTTGGGAGCAGCAGCAGGAGCAAGAGCAGAAAAAAATTGACATAAAGGACAACCTTTATAAGAAAATTATATTATTATATATAAGTAAATTAGATATAAGTAAATTATTTTCTTAAAAACGCTCCGAACATATGGGGCTTGATTTAGTTGGCATCCAGTTAACCCTACCCGTTGTTGCATCTATCCCCTTTTCTTTTACATTTTGGTCTAAAAATATTTCGAAAGGTTAGGCTAACATTAATTTTTTTATTGCAATAAAAATACTAGAAAATGTTCTTGTTTATAATAAGTCTATATACTACTTAAAATCGTTGCGTTATTCTATTAAATTATACCTGAAATTTTGATTTCTTTTATCGACAAAATCCGCATCCGACTCCACTACATCACTAATCGAGTAGCGAGATTTCATCGACAAAATTTGTACATCACTAATCGAATAGCAAAATCTGTACATCACTAATCGAGTAGAGACAACTTACGGAAACGAACTTTCTAGAACTACCTAGTTAATATGATCGTACCAAAATGATTTTCGTAATTTTTTCAAAAGAAAATGCATGTTATTATACATACTGATGGAAAGAAACACCTGCGTTGCTTTTATTTTTGTTCTTACTGCTATTTTTACATACTAAAACACTACAACAAGGCATATTTAGCGAAAAAAATTTTGGTCGGGCGGACAAAACGATCTCAACACGTGCTAGAATACGACTGATGTACGGAGTCGGTCGATCTTGTGTAGTTTTACCGGATTATGACACGCGTGCCACGCCCACTTGGGACTTCCACCTATTTCTCTGTTCCGTGGTTTTATGTCAGATTATCTCTTTCTGAACCTAAAATTTTTTTGCTCTTTGGCACGCACGCTCTTTGAAATGAAACGTCAAATGTGATCAAGTGTCACTGTCAACATTGTTTCACACCTGTGGTACCATTTTCATACTAAACGAACGGTTTTTTATATGGAAAAATCATTCGTTTAGATGACTCCGCGTTTCAAAAATGACACTTATATAAATGTCACTGTCAGATAAAAGATGATTATGGAGCGTGTTGTGTTGCCTATCTTTATGCTTCGGCCGCACTTGTGCCTATCGTCCCGAAGCAATTCGCGGCGAATCTTCGTACGTTTTGTACACTAAAAAGTTATCGCGATATAGCGCTGGTCACACTAGCGGCTTCGTTATTTTTCACGAACTATCTGGCAATAATCCAAGATGGCGTCATTTACGTGTTTTAAATATGGACGAAGACTTTCTTTTCTTTAACATGTGTGCTAACACTTACA
The DNA here is from genome assembly GCA_943193695.1 of Acrobasis suavella. Classification (NCBI taxonomy): domain Eukaryota; kingdom Metazoa; phylum Arthropoda; class Insecta; order Lepidoptera; family Pyralidae; genus Acrobasis; species Acrobasis suavella. Next base: position 10,844,389 of record OW971938.1, read on the forward strand.
TAATGCATTTATTGAAACCTAGAAAGAAAAAGCTAAAAATTTTGACACAATTTTTACGCATAAACAACCGTGGCACCGTCGCACAGCACGCGTCCGAACAAGTTGAAAACAAATGTCAAAATGAACACAACGCAACTGCGACCACGCAGAGCGAATTGTTAGCGTGCATAAATCCTTTGATGTATCGCCACCGCGTTCCACTCCATTTTTACGCATAAACAACCGTGGCACCGTCGCACAGCACGCGTCCGAACAAGTTGAAAACAAATGTCAAAATGAACAAACCCCGATAACGGCCGGTCTCATTTGCGTGTATCGTGTAATAGCACGAAGCTTCGTGACGATAGGCGCAGGTCCGGCCCGAGCATAACACGAAGTCCGAATATTCGGGACGATACCCGATAATGGCAGGTCACATTTGATATAATTTAAAGATCTTACCGGCTGGAGTCCTATCTTTAAATCGCAGAGCGCATGCAGTTAGGAATAATACACTTACACACTTTTATATAAATTAGAAATTATTACGCGGATATTTTTAGAATATTTTTATCGAAATCACAGTTTATTTTGTTTTACTTCACGACAGACAATCGACAGATAATTCTTTTTTATTATTCGTCAAAACACCTACTGTCTATGTATATGTTTACTTTCGAAAAAGGAGTTTCTATGTAAACTTCAACACTTTCCCTAAACATTTACACAGTACACAATCCTAGCTCCTGGCGTAGAACTGCATATGACACACGAGGTAGTGCTTTGGTGAGGATGTCTGCGACTTGATCCTTTGTTCCGACTCTTACAACGTTGCAAATACCCTCAGTAACCAATTCTCTGACGTAGAAATGTCTGAGCCGGATATGCTTCGTTCTATTGTGGAACTCAGGGTTGTGAGCAAGACGAACAGCAGCTTCATTGTCCACATGCAGAACCGGTACGTCCGCAACTGTAGTCAATGCCTGGTATATTCTAGCAAGCCACATTAGTTCTCTGCCGGCTTCACTGGCTGCCACAATTTCGGCTTCTGTAGTGGAGATAGCGACCGATGTTTGTCGCTGACTGATCCATGAAACTGTGCCTCCAGAATAGCGACATATCACTCCCGTCGTAGAACGTCCAGTTTCTGGATCACCTCCGTGGTCGGCTTCGCTAAATCCTTCTAGGATTCCAGGTTTGAGACCAGCTTTATAGAGGATACCATGCGAAATGGTACCTTTGATGTAGCGCAAGATACGTTTTACCTTGAGCCAATCTGTCTTTGCAGGTTTCTCCAACTTTCTTGAGACAACTCCGATGGCATAAGCAATGTCAGGCCGAGTACCAACCATTAAGTATGCCAGAGCACCGACAGCTTCTCTATATAGGAAATAGGAATCTTCCGTTTCTTCTTTCCCTTCTTGAAGAGTCTCTCTCTCAATCGGTGTGGAGACGGGATTGCAGTCACTCATTTGAAAGCGGTCTAATACCTTCTTCGCGTATGCCTCTTGGTTGATGAAGATGGAGCCATCCTTTCCTCGGTGGATTTGAAAACCAAGATAATATGTCGCTGGTTTCGTCGTTATGCGTAGTCTCTTCTTCAAATCTTCTAAGAAGGCGTTAGCCGTGTCTTCATCAGTGGTAGCTACCAATCCGTCATCGACGTACAACGTGATCAGTAGTTTCTTTTTGTTTACTTCTCTTGAATATAATCAGCAATCAGCTTCGGACTGTTTAAAGCTCATATCCAATAGTATCTCTTGAAAGCAAGAGTTCCAGCACCTTGGTGCTTGTTTAAGTCCGTACAGGCTACGGTTAAGCTTAAAAACGGTAGACGTAGACGTTCCTTCCGTGAGGTTGTACCCTTCTGGCGTATGAACGTATATTTCTTCCTCGAGCTTTCCGTTCAGAGAGGCTGTGCAGACGTCGAATTGGACCAGGTGTAAGTTTTCCTGCGCACTAACACTGAGAAGTGCTCGTACAGTAGCCAGGCGTGCCACAGGACTGAAGGTCTGGTCATAGTCTACTCCTTTCCTTTGTCTGTACCCTTTTACGACAAGTCGAGCCTTATATTTGTCGATCGTGCCATCTGGATTTCGTTTGATCCATAAAACCCATTTGCAGGGAAGTGCTTTTCGTCCTTTTGGCAGTGCACACGGCGTCCAAACGTTTAGGTCTTCGAAGGATTTCAATTCACTATCCATTGTCCTTTGCCATTCTTCGCGATCGTCCCTTTTCATAGCGTCTGCAAAATTATTTAGGAATGTTTCAGTGATATAGACGTAATCTCTTAGTCTCTCAGGGCGTCGGATCAGTGAACGATCTCTAAGATTATAGCCGGTTGGCGGTGGTTCAGCGTCATAAAATTCTTCTGGAACTGTCGTTTCGTCTTCATGGTCATGATCTTCGTGGAGGACTTGATCCGATTCCCATAACCTGATATAATTTAAAGATCTTACCGGCTGGATATCCTATCTTTAAATCGCAGAGCGCACGCAGTTAGGAATAATACACTTACACACTTTTATATAAATTAGAAATTGTTACGCGGATATTTTTAGAATATTTTTATCGAAATCACAGTTTATTTTGTTTTACTTCACGACAGACAATCGACAGATAATTCTTTTTTATTATTCGTCAAAACACCTACTGTCTATGTATATGTTTACTTTCGAAAAAGGAGTTCCTATGTAAACTTCAACAACATTTGCGTGTATCGTGTAATAGCACGAAGCTTCGTGACGATAGGCGCAGGTCCGGCCCAAGCATAAGTGTATAAATGCATTTTCACAATTATTTAAGCCAAAATGAGCCAAAATGTTACTTAGATCACTTTTCTTTAATAATGTAGTTTCTAAATTATACATGTACAATGTACAATGTCCAGGCCGGGGCTCCATACATTCGTGAAACAACTCCTTTTGCCAATCAATTTTGTTACCGTGTTATTTCCCAATGATAAAAACTATATTTTGAAGAAAGTAAATTTTATAGAAGGCTATATTCTTATTCCAATATATAACCAAAATAAGTTAAAATTACTCGTCAAACATCAGTGTAAAATCAAAGCAAGCGTTGGGTTAGGATTTAGTACAAATTTGTGACTCGTTTTGACTGGTTATTATTATATTTCATATAATGTTAATTTCTGTAATAAAACTGCTTACGCTACGCTATTAACTGAGTAAGTTATAATACATGGTTATATGCTAAACAGAGAAATTTTTTAAGCCTCGAATATTGCTCACCCTCACAATTTTGTGACTTCAAATTTGATACTTTTGGTACGGTAACATATAAGTTGATCAGATTGGTTAAAAAATTGAATTGTTAGGAAACGTTTACATAAATTTGTTTGTGTTCATCATATGAAATGTATCGTTATTGTTAAATTGTATGATGCGTCAATGAAACACCGAAATACCAGATAGACCCTGGAATAAAGTAGCTATAGATTTGTTTTACTTAGGCAAAATGTCATTTATAATAGTAGTGGATTATTTTAGTAAATTTGTTGAGTTGTCTAAATTAAAATCATTAACTTCCGAAAACATCGTCAACTTATTTAGGCTCTATACTAAATTATCGTAAATTTTATAAGCACCAGAGGGCTGATGAATGACCCTTTATATTTTTATACTTCAGGGTTCAAAATGAAACTATCAAAAAACCAGAGTATACTAAGAATCAAGAAATAAAAAATATATTTTCTACTAGCTTTTAGCCACGACTTGTGCTATTCTTTTATAATAAAGTCTGCTCTAGTATGGCAAAATAGGATTTCTCATCTCATACAACGCTTTTCATTCCCTCAATGAATTATTTTTGAGTTAAAAATTATTCTATGACGTCCCTGGCCCCGGGTCTCAGACTATAATAATTATTCGTATCAAATTTCATCTAAGTCGGTTCATTGGTTGAAGCGTGAAAAGATAACAGACAGACGGAAGACAGACAGTGTTACTTTCAAATTTATAATATTGTTTGGAAGTATAGATTGGATTGTAGAAGCAATTTCAAGATTCAGATAGATAAACAAAAATGTACAAAACAGTACCAGTATAAAAGAGTCTTCACTTTTTCATTGGTTACCAATCGCACTTAATTTTGTTACTGTCTTCAAATATTTATAGGCTTTTTCTTGACTAAAATAGTAATTTCTAGATTACATTAATAACTCACTAAATATTTTACAGAAAATGATAAGTTTTGACAATGATCATGATACATTTAGCCTAGTATATAAAATTTTAAGGTTAATCGTAATAAAAAAGGCTTAATTTTTACTTAAGTAACAATATTGATATTAAACCTATTGAATTTTGAAATAAATACTTTTTAATCAAGTGTGTTTTGGTTTATACCAATAACTTTATTGTCCTTAAATTGCAATAATATTAGAATTCGGCGTAAATTTACTATATTTGTTATTAATTTTGATTAAATAAATAGTAACAAAATTGAACATAAATAGTAACCATGACCAGAAAAAACTGCTTTTATACTTAAGCTGTAGATAATAAATCGATACCATTTATAAATAACAAAAGATGAGTATTACCTACACCTAATTTTTCATTAAAAGTCAAAAAAAATTGTAGGGTGCAAAAGTTTGGAGAACTGGAATCCTACCGTTATCTCTTATAGCAGCACTTAAACTGAACTGCATTGTTTAATGCTACCATTACACCTTTATAGCAGCCCTTAAACAGGATTGGTTTGGTTGACGTCACAAAACCATTCGAGTATTACCTACACCTAATTTTTCATTAAAAGTCAAAAAAAATTGTAGGGTGCAAAAGTTTGGAGAACTGGAATCCTACCGTTATCTCTTATAGCAGCACTTAAACTGAACTGCATTGTTTAATGCTACCATTACACCTTTATAGCAGCCCTTAAACAGGATTGGTTTGGTTGACGTCACAAAACCATTCACCTTTTTTTGTATGGACTATTCCTACCATCACGTCTATTTGACAGCACGATAACGATTATTGCGCGTCTCAAGTGTCAAATAAAGCGATCCTTAAAAAGTTACTTTCCAGTAACTTTTATTGGGGATTTTAGTTGGTTTTCTTGTGAATGTGAATATGTTTTTTCTTTACTTTAGAATTTTACAAAAAAGTTAGTAGATAATTGAAGTAACGCTACCATGGGAGCTTAATTAATACTACTTAATACCTTTTATTGGAAATTTGGATTTCAAAAACAAAGTAAGATATTACTACTTCATTATTTAAGTACAACTTATGTGAAAAATAGTAAGTTATTCCAACTTACGTAACATATTTTTTTGAAAGTAATAACAATGCTCATCCTTGTAAAATATTTATTCACACTCGATAACAAATAACAACACATTCTTAAGAATAATTTGTTTATGAAAATTACAACTACATACATTTATACATTTTGTCCTACAGGATTCTTTGTTACTCTCTGAGAAGTATCATGATTACATCAATTAAAAAATACAAGAGAGGATTCACTGGAGCCTTTTATTAAATACAAACAAGACTGAGAGAGCCAGAGGATTACAGCCTCCTTTGGAACCTGTGATTGAACCAGTGAAATGGCAGAATGTTGAATTCCAAGCATTTTACAAGGCTAGATCTGTTGCTAGGCTAGTTCGCTTTTTCACCAGAATACCTGAAAGAAAATAATAGTTTAGATTCATGTCGCAATCTACGAATATCAAATACCTACCCATACTTTGTAATAAAATCCTTTGTGCACTACAATCACTGCGTACTTACTAAAACCTAGCCTTTATATCGTTGAGTTAGTCTCGAACTGACTTTGTCTGTCTATATTTATGTTATTTATAATAGCACTTAGTGAAGAAGCTGCAAGTTTTAACACATAATAATCTAAATATAAACTTTGAATAGGTATGTAGTTAAAATGTTACTTACGACATGGTTATTGATAAAATATAATCATATATTTATGACAAGAAACTGTGCTTTTGTACGATGAAGCCCACAATAAAATTAACTTCCAAACACTAGTCGTTACCATCGTATAATAACTGTTTATCACGGCAATTTGGAAAAGCACTATAATATGAAGTGATGGATATATTTTGTCAGGTGGTTGCTCGGCTTCCAGCATTAAAAACATAAAACATTTATGTTTTCACGAATTTACGATTTATTTATAATTTCGAAAACCAGACGCAGGCATCCGTTCAAAACTTTCATTCACAATTTTTTTCGCACTCATTAATATTTTAGCCATCTTTAATGGTCAATATCAAATTATATTTATGTACATAATCAAATGAAAACAAAGTAAATAATACTAACTTTTAGATATTTAAATAAAAATGATAGAAATAATTTTGTTTAACGTAAATTAAAAAACCGGTAAAAATAATATTTTTTTGTGAAGGATTTGAACGTCTTCGCAGTCTCATTACCAAAACAAGCCAGAGACAACAAACAGTTCACCATTCAGGAAAAACCATTCAAAAAACGTTCAGCATTATGAACGTAATGGTAGGATTTAAAGTTGTCCTGCTTTTGACCTGCTTAATAACTGCACCTCAACTGCCTTGTTTCTGAATGGTTTTATGTGTTGGTGGTAGCCTTCCTGCTCTTTTGTGTCTATTGCTACCGTCGCCGTCCCCATGTCGCCCCGCTGCCGGGTACTGCAAAAACGCCCTATTGATAAAAACCAATGTGAAACCGGAAACTAAAGAATATCCACTATGTTCCTTGATACCAACATACTGAACATACAGAAAGGAAAATAAAGAAACATGTCGATGTCAAAAACTTAATTTGTATAATAGTATGTACATCTTTGATTCAAATCACATTTTCACACGAACAAAACATCAAAACAAACGTCAAGCAAGTTGTCAAATGAATGGGTTGGGGTTGTCAAAAATCAAAAATTGGTAATGGTAAAAAACCAGAGAAAAACACTACATATAACTCATTACTTTACTTACGCGCTGCACAGGCTGCAGTAGTTAGGCAAATGTGATAGGAAAGTGTTAAATTGTCAAATTAATAAGTCTTTCAAGTTACATTTTCTACAATGGCTACAGAACAGGAACCAACGGATCTTGATTGGGTGCAACTGCGTCGTGAGATGACCTCCGCTGCTGTCCACGTTGAAACGACTAAAGAAAAGTTCGATCGAAAATTTTCTGAGAACCCCTTTGTACCTTTAGGTAAAATTGTTTAGTCCTCTGCATACTTTAAAGGAGCCTATATAACTAAGGCTTATATACCTATTTCAAGACATGTACTTCAGACTTTACAGTTTACAATTAGATCTTTTCGTCTGAGTATATTTTAGAAGTCATTACATTGATTTGATTTTATTAAATGTGTTACCTACATTATGAAATATTGATCATAGCAAACTAAAACAAAATATTGTGGATGTTTGCTTTTGTTACATAATTTATAGCTATAATATTTTTTACTTTTTATGTAACTTTAATGTAAGCCATTGAATGTGAGACAGTTGATAAATATTTATTTTTATTTCAGGATGCTTAGCTACAGCCAGTGCGCTATCTTACGGTCTGTGGAGTTTCAGAACTGGAAGGACTAAAATGTCTCAACATATGATGCGAGTCAGAATTATAGCCCAGGGATTTACCATCACTGCTCTGGTGGTTGGGGTGATGATGACAGCAGGAAAAAGATTTTAACAATAAAGCCTGAAGAAAACGATTTTCAAGTCATTGGAATACTGATTTAATAATAGTTAACTGTAATTATGTGAAATCTATAAAATTCTATCTATTCTAATTGACCCTTTAAAACAAGTTTACCTATACTTCCTCAAAGATAATGTGTAATATTATAGTAGTGATAGCGGTTTCCTCAAATAAATATTTATATTTAGGTTAATATTTAGAAGCATTTTTAATTTTTATTATTCCATTGTGATATTTTTACACCCTCTCTAATTAATTAATTTTCCTGCACTATAACTTTGATATTCATATATGTTATACCAAGTGAACAATTAGACAATATATGTCTGCACATAATGTGAAAAATGCTCAACAAAATCATGGATCATAATGCTTATATCACCTATCCTACGGAGGAGAGTAATTGAACACAGAATCACTAAAGTTGTTATAACCTGCATGCATATTCCATTACATATAAATTCCCTTTCAATTTTAATGAAAAAAGCAAAGTCTAGTAAGGCCGCTCATTAGTCCACTAATTCCTTATTCATTGGTCCACTATGAGACTCGATATTTTAAACAAATAATCCAATAGTATTGATAGCTCTTAACTGACTTCTAGTGCAATACTATTGAAAACCAACAATACTGTCGATAGTATCAAACGATGACGACGAATAAACTATTGATATCGATCGATGATGACGAATTAACTATCGATAGTTTTGTTTTGAGCGATCATTGTTTCAATAGTATCGATGTCGTGTACTGTCGCAGACAATCAGCGAACGTCCACAACATTTTGTCCCAGCCACCATCTGTCGCACGCAGCGACAGTTCGCTGATTGTCGTCGACTGTCCCCAGCTGTGGGAACTAGTTTGATAGTCCACTATCGATCGTTTTAGCCACAGACCACATAACCTAGGTTGAGTAGTCTGTGGTTTTAGCAAAACCGATGTTACCTAAGCCAACAAAAATTTTCTGTTCTTAGATTATAGTTTTAATGCAACTTTAGGCGTCAATTAGTAATATAAGAAGTGTGATATTAAATCTCCAAAAAAAGTCAGCACCGTTATAGCTCAGTAATTATTAAAATTAGCAAGAACAACAAATCTTTGTTAACTCATAATCATAACTTCATAATGGCTTTTTAATTTACTATTCTGTTTCCATTCCGACAATATTAATAATGAGACAAAACGATGTTTTAGTTTGGATTTACAATGTCAAACAATGAAGTAAAACCCCCCAAAATTTGTATGGAAAGCTACCGCCTAGTTCCACCGCCATAATGAACAAGAAATGAGAGTCCAACTTCGATAGTATAGAAGCAGGATCTAAAAAGACGTCTTGTACCTATCCAGGATTCCAGAGTGGTCATTTTGTTTTTTGTCAGTTCAGAGTTTATAGCTTTCCAGTGCTGCCATCGGGAGATGGGGGTGAAAGTCCCATACATTGCGAATCTTTCGTTTTGAACGACGTTATCTATTATTCTTATTCCGGACTAAATATTAACCACTTAAGGCAGGTTTAGACGAAGACTATTTTGAGACGCCTAAATTACGGCGCCAGTGTCAACCGTACAGCACATCTTCTGACCGTTTACTATTTTCAGGCGCCTAAATCTCGCCGCCAGTGACCACCAAACCGACACTAGTCGTTTACATGGTGCCTTTTCAGTATCAGTCATTAGCAAATTAGGCGCGGGGGCAGCGAGAGACGCGGGCGGAGGTCACTGGCGCCAAAAAATAGGCGCGTGTTCTATTCTGTGCCAGCGCTGGCATGCCGCGAAAAAATGGCGCCAAAAGTGTTTATACGGTGCCTTTCTTAGGCGGCTGAAAATAGTCTTCGTCTAAACCTGCCTTTAGAGATGAGTCGTTCGTGATTGAACGAATCAAAAGGAACGGGTCATTAGCTCCTCGTCACGACCCGTTCGTTCACTTCTACAAAAATGATTCGGTCGTTCGTTCGTCGCAAATCGATCGCGGCGAACGAAACGAACCGTTTCGTTCGCGATCGATTTAGCTCACATCACACTCACTGACAGACCCGCGCCTACGCTGCGACCTGCGAACGAACGGAGCGACACTGCGACACGATTCCGCATGTTTACGAAAGTTCACATAAAAATGTAATATTAAGAGTCAATTTTTGCTTACTTATTTTTACTTACATATAAACACTTTCTAGTGTTAGCTACTGTAAACTTTATGATCTGCGTAAAAGAAACTCTCACTCTAACTATAAAATAATTGAAGATTAGTCTTTGTCATTAGTGGGTGGTGACGTATAATTCTTTTCGCGCGCTATTTTGGCCGTTTTTGACAAAATGTAAATAGAGACATTATGGTTCGTCATACAAAAACCGTTCTTTTAATGTCTCCGCGTTTGAAAAATGGCACCACAGTATCTATTCGCTCGCGACCGGAAGACGTTAACGATTGTTTCGTGAGAAAACCAATCAATCGATTGAACGGGTCGAAAGACCCGGGTCGCCTACTGAACGGTTCAGTATTGATTGAGATCCTAAAGATTTAACGAACGACACATGTCTACCACTTTTAGTTATTAGTTTGTTCGAATTTCTAGGGATGTCACTCTACATACTTTCTTATTTCTCATTTTATGGTTCTTATGGTATAGTATCCTTATTAATATTATAAATGTGAAAGCGTGGATGTTTGTTACGCTTTCACGCAAAAACTACTTGACGAATAATAATGAAATTTTGTACACATATTCTGGGAGGTACTAGAAGTAACATAGGGTACTTTTTATTAAAAAATAAAAATATTTAAAAAAAAAATAAAAAAAAAATTGTCAACAAATTTATTTAATGGATTCGATGCGAGCGAAGCCGCGGGTAAAAGCTAGTAACCAATAATTTCACACCTTTAAGTAAAAACTTGAGTGGTGTATTGGTTTACGAATTTGAAACTAACCTGTGGAGCGATTTTTCAAACGCGGAGCCAGTACGGAGTAAACGTACGGTTTTTTGCTCTGTTGCGTGGTTTTTTGTATGGAAAAACCATTTGTTTAGGTGACTCCGCGTTTGTAAAATGGCACTTCCGGAGTGCTATTTTTATGTAAGGACTCACCGAAACACAAAACGTGTAGTTTTCCAACTCACCGCTCGCGTAAAAAACAAGTGGAAGTGCCAAGTGGGCGTGGCGCGCCTGTCATAATCCGGTAAAACTACACAAGATCGACCGACTCCGTACATCAGTCGTATTCTATCTACGTGTTGAGATCGTTTTGTCCGCCCGACCAACATTTTTTTCGCTAAATATGCCGTGTTGTAGTGTTTTAGTATGTAAAAATAGCAGTAAGAACAAATATAAAAGCAATGCAGGTGTTTTTTTCCATCAGTATGAACGATAACATGCATTTTCTTTTAAAAAATTACGAAAATCATTCTGGTACGATCATATTAACTAGGTAGTTCTAGGAAGTTCGTTCCCGTAAGTTGTCGCTACTCGATAAGTGATGTACAGATTTTGCTATTCGATTAGTGATGTACAAATTTTGTCGATGAAATCTCGCTACTCGATTAGTGATGTAGTCGAGTCGGATGCGGATTTTGTCGATAAAATAAATCAAAATTTCAGGTATAATTTAATAGAATAACGCAACGATTTAAGTAGTATATAGACTTTTTATAAACATGAACATTTTCTAGTTTTTTTATTGCAATAAAAAAATTAATATTTGTCTAACCTTTCGAAATATTTTTAGACCCAAATGTGAAAGAAAAGTGGATAGATGCAACGGGTAGGATTAACTGGATGCCAACTAAATCAAGCACCATATGTCCGGAGCGTTTTGAAGAAAATAATGTACTTATATTTAATTTACTTATATGTAATAATATTATTTTCTTATAAAGGTTGTCCTTGTCCTTTATGTCATTTTTTTTCTGCTCTTGCTCCTGCTGCTGCTCCCAAATTTATATGTAACTAGCTTTAACCCAAGACTTCATTAATGTAATATAAGTAATTTGAAAAAGTCTCCATTTGTATAGCAAAATAAGATTCACCATGCCAAGTTCCATCACTCTTTTTTGGGGATATAAACCTTTGTCCTTTTCCGGGACTCTTAAACTATATACTCAATTTCAATTAAATTGGTTAAGTAGTTGAAGCGTGAAGAAGTAACAGACAGACGGATTTACTTGAATATCACTTTAATACTAGTAATAGATCTTCGAAGTTATTGACACAATTCTCTGTATTTTAAGCTCACCATGCTAGTTGGGGTGAAAGGGACAAAAGAAAATAAATAGAATGTACCAATTTCCCGCGTTCCCGCGCAGATTGTAAAAGCCGATCGAGAGAATGGGCAAAATGGCAGAAGAGAAATTCCTCTGCCATTTCGACCATGCGGGTAGCAACCCATCACTATTTTGATTCCCTTTCCCACTTTATCGCCCGCCGTCATGCTAAAAGTAGCTTTTGGATCTTGCGGCCCTGGGCGATTTCAGCTTAAAACAGCAAGATTCAAAATGCGCTGTACTTATGTTCTATCCCATTAGGGATATAGATCGCTACAGAGATAAAGGCGGATTTTTCACGTTCTCAAAATAATAGATCTTTAATTATTTGAGACTGGCTTCGCTCACGATTTATCTGCACACTAATATTATAAATAAGAAAGTTACGCAGACGAAGTCGCGAGTTAAAGTTAGTGTTAAATAAAGAAAATTCGTAAAATGCCTTTGCGTCGAATGATATCGATACTGTTAATCAATATTAAATAATGTAGACTTCACTATTCGAGTAGCGCACCTGTCGGCAAGTAGCAGAATTATTTCGAAGCTTGGGATTCAAGTGACGAAAAAATTCTGCTTCTCGACGATAGATGGCGCAATTATTAGACTTTTTAATTTGAGTTAAACAGTAAATAACAAAACGTCGGAAGTACTTTTTGAACCGTAGCAAAATAAACCTTATGCTTGAGACTTAATGTAGTTTTTAAAATGTAGGGTCTATTGACTTAGACCAATATTAAAATGAATATATTTGACCAATCAAACGAATTTTTGGTATGTGTGTAATATGTGATTATTGGTTTATTTGTGTGAGTTTGGCGACGCTGGCTTCTTAACTAATTTAGCCCCAAGGCACTTCCACCTATTTCTCTGTTCCGTGTAAAAAACCATTTGGCCGTATTTCTTAAATCATCGTGTCAGCTAAAAATATTGTTTTATGCAGAAAACATCGAAAATATGATGGAAATTATGTCCATCATATAATAATTAAATAAAGTGATTATAATTTGTTTTTTTTTTTAAATTATAAGCGATTGTTTATCTGCTGCTGCTATGTTTATTTCCGTTTCCATTTGTAATTGAATGTATAACTAATTGATGAAATAAACATTTAAGTTTAGTACCCGGCAAGTTGAACAAATTGGCGGCCGCCGGCGCATGTTTAATTGGAGATAAAAGTGTTAAAAGAGATTTTTTGGTCTTTCTTCAAATCCGAAATCATTTCTATCTGAAGTTCGGATGGAATTTCTATAAAATTTGATAGATACGTGATTCTAAAATTCTAAACGGACAAACAACGTACAACAACGACGACCGCCATTTCCGTTTAACTTACTTGCCGGGTATTGTATCTAAGTATATGTAGATGGTATTCAGAGTAAAACCCTGCCATAAATATCGCAAAAAAAAGACGGGTTGCACTCCGGGAGTACCGGCAGAAGTGAAAACTTGAATATTAACGACAAATTATTCATTTTTAATCCCGTTGTTTTCTTTGTATAAATATCAGGGGTTAAAAAACTTTGAAAGGTATTAAAAAAAGAAAACTTATTTTCGGATCAAGTTTAGCCCCCCCCTCCCTCCCACAGATTATGTATAATTTCTTCTCTTTCCATAAAAAAATATGTATGGCAGTCTGTCGCCTGATACCATAGATTTTCTCTTATCTCTGCCTGATACATGCCTGACGGGTGTGGCCCAAGCATAAATATAGTATAGATCTGCTCCGTAGTTAGGGATACGCAAAATTTCAAAAGTATTGATACTTTACTCGATTCCAGTATCGTATCAAAAGTATCGATACCAAAAAAGAATCGGAATGAAAGTATCGATACCTGAAGGTATCTAGTAATTTTTGATTCTTTTACTAAAAACCTGGATGGAGTGTTGTTTGTGTTGATAAGTTTCACAAACAAACTAACTAGCAGGAACGTTTGATTAATATTCAATAGATATTTAGAAACTGTTATGCTTGGGCCGGACCTGCGCCTATCGTCACGAAGCTTCGTGCTATTACACGATACACGCAAATGTGACCGGCCGATATCGGGTATCGTCCCGAATATTCGGACATCGTGTTGGTTATCGCGCGGGTGGTGATACATCAAAGGATTTAAGAACGCTCACTATTCGCTCTGCGTGGTCATACTTGCGTTATTCATTTTGACGTTGTATGTTTTCAACTTGTTCAGACGCGTGCTGTGCGACGGTGCCACGGTTGTTAATGCGTAAAAATGGAGTGCAACGATAAAATGGTGTTAAAATTTTTCGCTTTTTCTTTCGAGGTTTCTTTTTAGGTTTCAATAAATGCATTACCTATGTAATTGTTAGCACACATGTTAAAAGAAAAGAAAGTCGTCGTCGTCCGTATAACACGTAGATGACGCCATCTCGGATTATTGCCAGATAGTTAGTGAAAAATAACGAAGCCACTAGTGTGACCAGCGCTTTATCGCGATAACTTTTTAGTGTACAAAACGTACGAAGATTCGTCGTGAATAGCTTCGGGACGATAGGCACAAGTGCGGCCGAAGCATTAGCATAACGTAAAAATTTGGAGAAAATAATACATCAGAACAACAATTAAACGGAAAATGTATTATTTTTTATTTTTAACTTAAGTTATACGTTAATCGTGTTATTTTAATTAAAAATAAATGACACAGTAACAATCACAAATAAGTTTGGAAAACTCAAAAGGGCAAACGCATCATAACGCACATTTACGTCACCTTCGTGTAAGTTGTACTCTCACTCATACGCGGTGATGCTACTTGTTATTTCAGGAATATATCAGAGAATATTTTTCCTATAACTAATGAACTAAAAGATGATGCGCAAATAATGCAATTATTCCATTAAGGGAAATGCAAACTGCTGCAAATATAAGAAAACAGAATAAGTGAAAAAAATAACTACACGCATCATTCAACAATCATGTCTTAGGTAAAGTAGTGTTGTGAAAAATGTTTTGTTTAAAATATCGATTAATAACTTTCCAATTTATAAGAAATGAGAATAAGAAGAAGTAGAGGGGAAAGAAGAAGAAGGAAAGTATCGATACCTCAAAAGTATCGGAACAAAAGTATCAATTCCAAAAGTACTTAGTATCGAAACAAAAGTATCGATACTTTGAGGTATCGGTACTTTTTGCGTATCCCTATCCGTAGTCTGTCTGTGCTACCGACCAAAGCAAGGGGTTGAAAGTCCCATATATTGAGAATTTTCTGTTTTGAACGACTTTATCTATAACTCTTATTCCGGACTAAATATTAAAAGCACTTTTAGTTAATAGTTTCCTATAATTTGTATAGATGTCGCACTATATGCTTTCTCATTCTACCGTTTTCGAGTACTTAGTACAAATCCTGAATGGTGTAACGGTTTGGGCGTCCCAAACTAATCAGGAGACCTCAGGTTCAATTCTCCACAACGGCAAAAAAATTCAGTCTTTAATTAGTTTTTCTATTAATGTAGTGTTAACTTTATAAGCGATAATTTCGCATGTGCAGTACCAAGCCTGAATGGTGTAGTGGTTAACGCAACAGACTCAAATTAACAGAGATCTCAAGAATCTCAAGTTCAAATCACACCTCAATGCAAATAAATTTTATATTTGAATTTTATTTTATTTTGGAATAACATTAATAGATGACATTACATTTGCAGGTTTGCAGCTTAAATTGTTGGCACAAAAGTTACGCGAGAAGGCTCTCTATTTCAGTTATATTATAGTACTCTATGGCACAAATTAGACAGAATAGGACGCTCTATGGACCTAAGTGTAAAACTTATGTATCTACTAGCTATCATATAAGTTCTATTCTGTATAATTTGTGTGGCTCACAGATTAGATACTAGTTTCTCATCTAGCTCATGAATCATTATCCAGCTGTAGTCTAGGATTAGCTAGTTTAAAAAAATTTCTTCAGATACCTAGGCATTATCGTGAAATTAAATCCTTATCATACTATAACATTCAAAAAAATGAATGGCTTTATTGCTGTCCATTGTGGTAATTATCCTACACTGTTTATTGTATTGTGTTGTATTTTTATACTTGTTAATTTTACATTTTATCCTAGGAGCCGGATACCACAGCGATTCACTGAAAAAAGATTATCAAAAAACATGTTATTTAGCCTGCCGAAAGGCTTCCGAAGCTTTGAAGAATGGAGGAAATGCTGTAGACGCTGTAGAAAGGGCTATCATAGGTATTGTATAGCGTAGCAATACCTCTGTATCATTCATTCAACAATTATTTTTTCTACTTTTAGATAAGTATTTTTCAAACCTTCATTTATTCATAATTTTTATTTCAGAATTAGAGAATAGCCCATTGACTAATGCAGGTTATGGTTCCAATTTGAGCTGGGATGGCTTGGTTGAATGTGATGCTTCATTAATGAATGGCCAAACTCTACATTTTGGTGCATGTGGAGCAGTCTCAAATGTTTGGAACCCAATCACATTAGCAAAACAGCTATGTATAAAACAATGTGATAATTTATCATTAGGCCGTGTGCCACCATGCATTCTCACAGGAAATGGAGCACGTTCCTGGGCTGAAAGAATGGGTTTGGAGATTGTTGATGAGAAAAAAATGGTCTCTGCTCGTTCATTTCGTAACTACAAACATTGCAAGAGAAAGTTGAAAAGGTATTCAATGCAGAATGATATAAAATTCAGCCCATTGGACACTGTTGGAGCTATCTGTGTTGACTCAAACGGTGTTGTTGCCTCCGGAGCCAGTTCTGGTGGAGTTTCGTTGAAACATGAGGGACGAGTGGGCCAGGCAGCCTCATTTGGAAGTGGTGTGTGGGCTGTGATGAGCAGAGATGGCAAAAAGCCGTCAGTAGCTGCCTGTACCTCAGGTTGTGGGGAACATTTAATACGCACAGAACTGGCGAAAAAAGCAGCAGAGAGCTTGCTAGAATCCTCTCCAACTTTAGGACTAGACAGGTGCTTTAAGGAGAATTTCATTGAATCACCATTCTTGTGGGATGTCCCAGAGCGACTAGGTGGAGCCTTGGCTTTGAGATTTGATTCACAAGTTGGCGAGGGAGAGCTACTGTGGGGACATACAACTAAGACTATGTGCATTGGGTATATGTCAACAGAGAGTGCCAGACCCAAGGTAACTGTTTATTGCTTTTAATATTATTTAAATTATTTTTACTATTCCAGACTGACATGAAAAGATAAAATAGCAAAACAAACAAACTCTTAAGTCATAAGTCATTTATTCGCAACATGTAAGAAAAAAGTTTACAATATATTGTGCAGATCAACATGTACCCAGTTTTGGTGTAGCAAAAAACAAATAGGAAAACAATATTATTATTGAGATATATACACATTATTCAATTAATTTATTTTATACCTACTTAATTTATTTTTCCATGGACGTGAGATTGAGGTAACTCATCCAGGTTTACGCACATTCCTCTTAGTGACTTCAGGTTGCAAGGTTAATCCAGGGAATATGCATAAATCTGGAGAATCTCTTAATTTATTAATTTACAAATGTTTTTAAAGTTACATTATTTTAATAATGTTCAGAAAACACTGTTTTTGTTGTTTTTCAGTGTATAATATCTCACCTTCCACCGAAAGTCGAGCCTGGACGAAAAGCCGTGGTGTCTGGGCAATCATTCACAGTGCCCATACAACCATGCCCAGTCATAACATGGGAAATCAAGACTGAAACTAACTGCAATGGATCTCTTTGACTAAGTTTAGTTTGTGTTACTTTTCAATATATTGCTGTATATTTTAGACAGTATTTAGTATACATAATGGTGATCTGTTTCACATTACCTAAAAAAATTGTTATATAGAACAATATGTGTTGACTATCTGTAGTGTTTGAAGTTCCACGGTCTGGCATAAAATGGAAACTCAAATCCCCACATACAAAGATAACTCCAAACCCATTTTTGCTAGGGATGCAAGCAATAGTAAAAATATATCAATAGTCTATTGATACTATCATGGCCCTGAAGAACAGTAATAATATTGACAGTATCAATCTTATCTATAGAGTATGGCTTGTCAATAGTTTGCAATACTATTAAGAGAGGTAAAAGTATCGATAGTATCAATACTATTGAATTAAGATACTATAGTATTGTAATATCGATACTCTAATAAGAATAAATAGTATTTATCTTAAATAGAATGTACTTCGATCTAGCGGGCTGAAACTAGAAAGTGTCGCGAGGTATCCATACATCCATTTACAGGAGGACTTTTTAAATATCAGGTTTAGAGCAAGTTTAATCCATGATACTGAATTAATTTCCATAAAAATCGCCTTCCCATACAAATTAGCTCTCAGCCAAATGAATGTTCTATGGGAGACGATTTTTTTCTTATCCAGTTGTAATAAGAAAAACACTAACACTGTACTGAACTTCCTTCGAAAATGTTTTTGGTGCCTAATAACTAATAAGTCACCCTGTTTACGTGGAAGGTTTTACCCGTAATAAGTCGAACCACGGCTATACTAGATCATTATAGTATAATGAAGTTAAAATAACAGTTCATTTCCATATTAAAGTGTCCAGCCACCCCACCAATTTGTATGGGAATGTCGAATTTCTTTTTACTTATTTTTATATGTTATAGGGCGGCAAACGAACAAACGGGTCACCTGATGACAAGTGATCACCGCTGCCCATGGACAACTGCAACACTAGGGGTGTAACAGATGCGTTGCCGGCCTTTCAGGAAGGTATAGACTCGTTTTTTGAAGTTCTTTTTAAAACGTACGGTGGTTGAGTCGAACAATTCTTCAGAGCATTCCCCATGATAAATGCGATAAAATATGCACAAGGTTGCAACATCCTTACGTCTATCCTAGAGGATCGAGACAGCCAACGAGAGTCATATCGTCGATTATACGTGTTGCGCGATTTTGAATACGGTCAAAAGGAAGAAGTTGGTATTTAGGTGCCCCGGCCGGGCGGCCCAGAGATGGGAGCAATATTCCATATGCGGCCTAACTTGTGCCTTATACAGCTGAAGGCGATGTGACGATGTGAAATATCGCCTTGCTCTACCGAGGATACCCAGTTTTTTAGAAGCCAACGTAGCCTTTTCTTTCAGATCACCGTGAAATTTAATGTCGCTTGAAATCTCGACGCCGAGAATTCCGATCTTCGAGGGAAGCGCCCCGAAACGAGGGAGATACGACGAAGGAACTTTTTTTTGCGGTGAACGTACAAATTGTGTTTTTTTTTTTATTCAGAAGAAAAAGCGTAGGAGACAGAACACAGCCCTGCAGGACACCAGCAGTTCGGCCTTATATTCAGAGCATGAAACGTCAACGACTTTGATGGTGCGCCCTGTGAGGAAACTGGTAATCCATTGGCACAATTTCTCAGGCAATCCAAAAGAATGAAGTTTAGATAGAAGAGCCTTGTGCCAGACCCGATCGAAGGCTTTCGCCATGTCCAAGCCAGCCCCCTAGGCCTCCCCCTTACTCTCAACCGATTCTGCCCATTTATGGGACAGGTACACCAAAAGATCGCCAGCAGACCATCCATGATGGAAACCATACTGGCGATAGCTTATGAGCTGGTGCTCCTCGAGATACAGGAGGAGCTGGTGGTTAATAATAATAATGCACTCCATTATTTGGAGACTAAGGAGGTAATAGCAATAGGTCTGTAATTGCCAGGATCAGAGCGATCCCCTTTTTTGGGTGTAATTTTGTTAATGATAACGTTAAGTCTGTTCTTTGTTAGGGTTCCTTACCAAAATGGTAAAAAGGAACCCTTATGGTGCAACTCAGTCTGTCTGTCCGTCTGTCACAGCTGGATATCTCAAAAACTATAATGCTATCAACTTGAAATTTGAAACAGTTTTTGACCACGTTTGCCCAACTATTTTGCAAATAAGAGAGAAATAAAAAAAAATAGTTTTGTTTTTGCAATAGGGACTGAAAGGGGGTCTTAAAATTGAAGTGGGGATACTAGGGCAGGTGGGGTATCATATGAAAGATAAAACCTATTGCTTCTTAGCCGAATATTTAGCTATTGATAGTTTTTCATACAAATAGTAGTTATAGCATTGATACTATCGATAGTATCAATTAAAAACTATACATATTATCTGAATTCAATAGTATCGATACTATATTCTTCGTGTGAAGGTTTATTACGGTACCGATAGTTAGTTAAAGACAAAAACGTCTAGCTTGAGCTTGGCGTGGATGAGTCCCTCTAAAGATTTGTATACTTACAAATGTCATAATTTGAGTACATTCGTTACATGTATAAGTACTAAATTGACGAGTTGACACTAATTTAAATCTTGATATTATTCATATTTAATAATTTTGACAAAACAATGTTTTCTCGTCCAAATATCTTATTTTAATATCAGTATATTTGTAAGTTGACTTTTTTGGAGAAATGCTGCAGTACAGTTTATTACCGCTTCTTCTGTACTTGCGCTTAGGAAGCGGCAGTAAACTTCGCTGTAAATGATCTGACGTCAACAACTACGTAATATGAAATCGAAAGAAAAATTGACAATTATCAAGTGATACAAATATCCAAAGATTAATGGTTCCTAGTTCCTATCGATATTGTGACTGTTTTTCGAGTTAACTATCTATAGTCAAAGTGTCGATAGTTATGCAACGCTACTTTGCAATGCACCAATTTAATGCAATGTGTAAAATAAATGACTGCCACTTCCTTTCTGCATGTGACATTGATTAGGTTCACACTAGAAATTCGGCATTTTTGGCGTTGAACATTGTAGTGGCTTTGTTTTTTTTTTAGTTATTATTACGAAATATAGTATATTATTAGTATAAACCTAATTGATGGATGATTATGCAAAAATCACATGTAAATATAATTAATCTAGGTACATATTCCTGGGCTAAATGTGGTGTTTTACACCTCGTAAGCTAGCATTAAATCCAGTTCCTGGCCAGGGAAAAATATTATGAGAAAGCTTTTCCTTCCTAAAATTACGTTCCTCAATATTTTTTTGCAAATAAAGAGGGTTGGAGAGCGGCGGTACGCCACGGAATCGCCGATCCTGATGCGTGCCGTCGCCCTCGCTCTAACGATAACGGTACTGAGCGACAGAAAAGGATAGCAGCATAGAAAAGTGCTGTTCCGTGCTGCCAGATGTAGCCTAACCCTAAGTGTGTATGTTAACATTTCTATAAAATGCCAAATAATTAAAACAATCTCATAATATTTCATGTGTTTATTTTGAATTGTCCTGTATTTAAGTCATGTGCTTTTATTTAAATTCGGTGAAAGGCTATTCATTATTGTACATAAACTACAATACAAAAAAGACGTAACAAACTTAAAATAACTAGTTGTCATTAAGAAGCGTTTATGGTTATTTTCTATGGGTAATTGGCCTAATAAAAAAAGAAAAAATGTCAAGAGCACCATACATTTAGTACCATTCTATTACATTTAGCAAATACGTACAAAAATATTGAATGGGGTGGTAAATGCAAAGGTGCTATTACAGTTTTGCTTGTTGTGGCAACATTTTTAAATTAATTGCATTGTTATACAATCAATACACATATGATAAACATTAATAAATTGTAAGTAGATACTAAAGACACAAAAATATTATTACCGTTGTTTGTACTGAGCTAAATATAAACTAAGAAGTTTAACCAACTAATGAACCTTTAAAAAATTACAAAATATTATGTTACTTGATCAATAAATAAAAGGAAAAAATATTTGTACAAATACAAATTATGCTTTTGATCAATACATAGAATTAGATAAGTATAAAAACTTAAAAATATAATTAAATTAAGTCACAGAATCACTGGCAAGGCAATTTACCTCTCATAAATCTCATTAACTGAGTGTCATACACGATTGCGCAATATATTTTAGTACATATAAAGTATATTATAATATTTACACTGCAGCCTCAAAATACTTCCCGATTTGACCCAACATTCTAAAATTCCTGTTAACGGACATATGCTACTTACGTTACGATACAGAGACAGTCAACGAGAAATGAGCTTTTAATTTGCGTCTGTTCCCGATGATTAACACCCTCTTGAGTACCACACTGTTACCTAAAAGGAAAAAACTTCCAGTGTTACGTATTGCAACATCCTTCCGAGTTACACGTTTAAAAATATTATTTTAATACAATAAATATGTGCCCATCTAATATGCATACTGGTCGGGAATACGGCGCGCCGCCGTTAAGAAACAGTCTTACTCATTGGGAAGAATGTTATTTGCAATAACTTACACTAAAACTAATCGTGAAGAATTTTCCAGTGCAGCAGTGGTACTCAAGAGGGTATTTCTCATCGGGAACAAACGTTTATTTGTAGCGTCACAAGCACTTGTTCTTTTACATAACTATTCAGACTTCTTTGTGTTTTCAACCTGAAGGGTACTTACAGGAAACGATCACCCCATTGTACCTCAATAATGCTGATATTAAACGTAGCTTTCGACTTTCGTTTCATGTGTTTTGTGGTGTGGACACGGTTTTACGAAAAACGGCGATGTTTAGTTGTCAGTGCTCTACAAAATATTAACATTCGCGTGTTTTACAAAATTCATTCGCAGTTACTGATAAAATAAATAGGCACTTACTGCAAAAATATAATCATACACGTAAATCACGATAATATTAGAGAGTATGTTGGAATTCTTCTCAGGACTACTTACTATGATAATTAGCACTTATCTAATATTTATGATTATGACGTATGCAATACGACTGCAATTAATTCGAAATTCATTTTACTTAAACGCTTGTGTTAGTAGTATTAAAAATCATAATCAAGTCAAATATCAAAGTGGTACAATTTTCCGACACGCAACGCAACTGTAATGCTAATTTTACTAAATAACGAGTATAACGTGTGTTTAGAGAGAAACAGGTAACTTTAGGCGATATAGACCCAATTTCTTGGCTATATACATATATAAAGAAGATTTGCGTCGTTTTCTAATAGCATTCGTGATGATTGTCTTGTAGTAACCTTAATAGCTGCCATCATCGATCATAACTCGAAGTCAACATGTGTGCGTTCGCCATACAAATAGAAAGTGGTCGCAATCGTGCGCCGACGCGTTACGTATTGGAATATTTATAAATATAATTACCTAAAACCTAAGAATTGGAAGATTTATCCATAAAATAATATAATCAGTAAAGTTAGCCGTAGTTATTGTGTAGGTACCATAAAATAAGCCAATTTTCTAATAAAAATTATTTGTAATATGTTGTTTTTTTATGATTTATCGTATTTTTAGACAAGCTAGATGCATGACAAAGATTTATTTTATTGGTATCTACATCAATACCACAAAACGATTCAATCTATCCACAACAAAAATACAAACAAACACAGTTAACAGTAAAAAATTGTAATTGTAAAAATAGAAGTAGGTATTCGAATTAAATGCCAAGCTAATACTGTCATTACGATACATTATTCCATCACATTATTATTTTAATGTTACTGCCGATATATCAACATTCTAATCACATCGAATTCATCACTTCGTAAATGGTAATTATATCAAAATTCAAGGCAACTCAATCAGTCTATTCAAGCATTCCCGATGGACTCATTAAATTAAGCTAAGTCTTACCATATCACACGCAACCATATTCATACCAAATCGCAGATTCCTTTGATTTATCCGATTTCTCGTTGCGACTGGGAGCTCTTCTGTCGTGTCGTATCTCCGTATCTTGTAGATTATCGTCCACGGATCGCGAGTGGTCTAATGTAGGACGGTGAAGATCGTTGGATCTGTCGTTGAGGCTCTGACAAGCACCGTCGCCGATGACCGTCGATATGCGATTGTACACTAAATATGTCGGGTTCTCCTTGATGGGAGTACTCTGCGGTTTCGTGTTCAAGGTTACGTCAGGATTGTCGTCCGCGACATACACCGTGCGCCTTGTGCCGGCCGTGCCGAATACTGGAGAAGGTGTAGACGCTGTGATAGGGAAATTAATAAATTACGATGTAGCTTATTCGAATCGAACTCGCGTAATAAAATTGAAAGTAATTTGATACGCATTATGGCAAGAGCCATGCATGTTACTTTCATTTAAATTGAATAGAGGTGCACTAAAGAGGAATTATTACTTACTGGCTGGTAGGCCTGTTTCGCCTTCCAATCCTTGGTAGCTATTGCGGTGTGAAGATGGTATGTTTTTATGGGGTCGCCTCCTCAAAGACGCTCTAATAAGAGCATCATCTCCGCCACCACTGTGCATTGATGTGGTCGAAAGCCGCCTTACAAAATTACTCTCATTTGTCAACCGCGAGTCTAAACTAGGAATAGATCCACTTATATCAACATTGTCAGATTTCTTTAGAAGCTTATCTTCAAATCTTCTGCTAAAACTGGAATCTGAACTGTGTCTCGGTGATTCTACACTTGGATTAGAAGATCCGGGGTCATGATCGGACATTTTAGATATCTTTTCCATATCTTGGCTGCCTTGATCTGACTCGCCGGATTCGGACCCAGCTAGTGTAAGCTGTGATTTTGAACGACTTGCATCTTCTATCCTCTTGTTATTTCTAGACGGCACCTTATTTATCAAATCAGTGCCCGCCTTACGCACTCGTTTTACAAATGAAGCACCAAAACCTCTGCGTTTAGTAGTACAATTGTCGAGCTTCTTATAGTGTTCCATGATCTTCTCCTCTAGTTTCTCTTTCTGTCGACACAGAGCATTTACTTTATCGGCGAACATTTTTTCTTCTTCGTGATAATGCTGTTTATCTTTCAAAGAATGCGCTAACAGTTCATGATACTGAGTCAAAAGTTGAGATACATGATCCATTAGAGATCGCCTATCTGCGTCCAAGCTTTTGTTCATTTGCACTAACATTTCACAATGCTGATTTGTCTTATTGATTTCTAATTCCATACTCGTGATGACCTCTAACTTCGTATTTATTTCACCTGACATTTCAGTATTCCTTAATTTCAACTGTGTAACTTCAGTCCTTAGATTTCTATATTCTTCCTGCATATTTCTGTACTCATTCTTTAGTCTGTCACTAGCAGTGAAAAGATTTCTAAAATCATCTTTTAGCTTCGAATGCTCTGCTCTGAGATTTGTTAAGTTTCGTGATTCTATTTTCAAATTCTCTCTTTCCATTTCAAAATCTGTAAGTCTCTTTTCAGCTATTTCTAATTTTTCTTTTAACTCTCTATTTTCTAATTTTATATCTCTAAGAGCGATTTTCACAGGTTCTCTTTCACTAAGCAACATTTCATATTCACTATTCAGTTGCTCATGAAGGGTTTGTAAGGCAACTTGGTCTCTCAATAAATTATCTTGTTTATCTTTCAAAACTTCCAACTGTTTAATGATTTCTTCTTTTTCTGCAGCTAATTGACTATTTGCAAGTTGCAAAGTCATTTGTTGTGATATTAAAGAACCATTCTGAGAATTCAATGTAGCTACATTGACCTGCAGTTTTGCGTTTTCAGCTTGGCAGTTCTCTAAAGACGCTTGAAGTGCGGCCAAATCAGATGTTAGTTGCTCTATTTGCGGATTCACAATGCTTTCATCTATAGCATTCATTTTCTCTTTAACATCACAGCTACAAGGAACCAGTTTCATCAAATTAGCTTTAGCAGCTATTTCAGATATCAATCCTTCATGATCAGTATTGGTAATAATTTTTTCTAGTAAATCTTCTACACTGACTTCTTTACTTATTATTTCTGAAACATTAATTCCAATTTTTTCCATACAGTTCCTTAGTCTATCAAAATTGACTTTTTCTGTAATCAAATCTTTTTGTAACGTTTGAATAGTTTCTGAATCTACTTTCTTCTGTGATTTCAATTCCTGTGTTTTTTGTTCTAAGTCCTGAAGTTTATGAATTGTAGTTTGGCCAATTTCAATTTCTCTAGCAAGCCTTTCGATTTCTTTTTTCTTTAATTCAATCTCAGTCGTAACTTTATCAAGTGTGACGTCTTTTTCTTCTATTGCTTCTCGTAATTTGTTTACTTCTCTTTGCAGATTATGGGCTTCTTTTTCACTGTAGGTTAACTTAGTTTTGAGTTCTTCTGTTTGTATAATTAAAGCTGTAACTTTTTCAGCCTCTGGTTTTAATAAGTTCAGTTCTTTTGTTCTAGCATCCAAAGTTCTTTCTAAATCATCGGCCCTTCTTTGAATCGAATCGCATAACATCTGAATTCGCTGTTTGTCTTTCGTCAAAGATTCTAAATGCTTTTCAAAGTCTTGCAGTTTATTTTTCTCTGAATCTCTGTCAATGGACTGCCGATCTATGAATGCTTTCTGACTGTCTAACGAATCCTGCAACTTTCTGTTTTCCTCCAGAGCATTTTTGAAAACATCTTCTAATTCGGAATTCTGTTGCATTACTCGATTACAATTTTCTTGTAACTGTTCACACTTTAGACTAAGTTTCTTCTTTTCTTTCTCTAATTCCAATATTTTATCACTGCTTTCTAATAACGACTGTTCTCTAAGATTATCGATAGTGGACAATAATCGCTTGTTTTCTAATTCAAGTTTTAAAGCTCTTGCTTGTGCATTGCTTGTCAACTGCTCTGACAAGCTATTCTCACCGGATTCTAGGGTGCTTTCACATTCATTGTCAGTATCTAAGTTACTGTTATTGCTTTCACTGAGTACGGACTTTGTGATATATTGTAAATGATTATTTTCTTCTATCAGTTCCTGAATCTTCTGTTGGTCAGCATCTCTTTCCTGGAAAGAATTAAGAGGTTAAATCAACGATTTGTTTCTAGACATAAGAACTTACGTGTGTTTTGTTTCTATGATCCTAACCAAAGCTATGTCATTGGCTTCTCTCTTCAGCTTGATCATGGCAGCCTCCAGCGTCAAACACTGCTCGGCCCGCTTCCTCGCCCGCTGCAGTTGCTCTTCTAAGGCATCTCTGGTTTCCATCAAAGCTTTATTGTCCTCCCTCAGCTCAGTAACTCTAGTTTTATAATACTCCGCATCAGCAAGACGATCGCGGTAGCGCTGCATTTCTTGCTCCAACCTAGAAATGCCATAAAGCAATACACACGTAGTGTAAATAGTAGATACCTACATATACAATGTGTCCCGTCATCAGTGTCGGAGCCTTTAATGGCATGTTATATGGCATTTTTTATCGACAAATCACCACTCATATTTTTTTTTCTCCTACTGTAGTAAAATGGCAGCCATTTTGTTTTTTTGGAACTAAGGCACGGGCTCTTGTACTAATTCAATCATAACTATGCGATTAAAAGTGCTATAGACATAAAATACGTCTCATTTAATAGCTAAACATGTAGACAATAATAAAATAGCAAACATGTCTAAATTTTAAAGGCAAAAAGAAAGAAAAAAATATTAAAAGAAAGAAAATTATTTTTATTTATCTATTTTTATTAAATATTAGAATTTTGTGAAAAATCTAGCCCATTAAACTGTTTATTTTTTATTTTAAAACGATAGAAGAGAATGTTTGCCAAACATAAAACCTTAAAGTTACAAAAATTTGAATGAGACCCTTTAAACACGTTTTTATCCCGATACTAGAGAATCAACCCCCGAATTGACAACATTTCATTTTCTAAAAGGTATGAAAATTCGAGAATCATTTCGAGATTTAGCAATTCTGAACACGTACAATATTTTTTCAGATTTTTTTGAGTTATATTTTTAGAGATAAATGAAAAAAACTCAAAAGTACAAGGATATAGGCATTTAACAGGTTACGCCTTTGCTTGAACATCTAAAAGTGAAAAAATTATGTCAAGCTGTCAGCTGTCAATTGACACGTGCGTCAATCTGACAACTGACATCACGAGTGAGAGAGAGAGATAATAGTAGTGTTGTCTATAGAAGTATCAGTTCGATAGGAAGACCATCTAATATCGATAGTTCTTTCAGTAGAGTAGAATTAGGATTGGAAAAAATACACATGCATTAAAATGTTTACGTAGTTTGGTGACGAAATGCTAATATTTCCTTTATATGATTGATATTTCAGGTTAAATAAAAATAATATTGCAATTCCAGGTCTTAAAAACTATAAAAAAATGAAGTAAGGAAAAATGCTACCCTAAAATGGGCCGACTTTCAAAACACAAGGTGACATTTATGATAGCTTTTTTTTTTTGTTTTTTAATTAAATCTTCCTTTCTGAACGCATACTTATTTATATTTTTGAAATAGCAATCCTGGTACGTCCGCCATCTTTTCACAACGCGTGTACGCCGGAGCCCTAGTTTTTATTTTCAGTCAAATTCACCCCAATTAACTTTAAAACGCTGTAACTTAAAAAGTAAAAAGTGAAACATTTTTTTCTTAATTCCTTTAAGGGGCGACTATGAGAATCCGTTAAAAAACGTGGGTTACCCAAAAACCCCATTTCAAGTATAGAGATGATAGATCAAATTTTTTTTGTCGAGTATTACAAGCGTAATTTTTTATGCCATTTGTTTTTGACATACCAAGTCGTCAATATAATATTTTTATGCCAAAAATAGCTGAGATAGAAGCGTTTGAATTTTTTAGTTAATCAAAGTAACCCTATTTTACGATACGTAAGTTTTTGTATCGATATCGATATCTTACTGCTACAAAACACAACTCTATAGACGTCAGTAAAAGTTTAATTTTTTAATTATAATGTATGGCAAAGATGTAAACTCGTTACATCCTAACTCTTGTACTTACGCTCTTTTAGAATGGAGACATTTTAAACAATTTAATTTTAGGAGAAATAATGAAAAGAAATAAAAAAGAAAAAATATGTATGTCCTTTTTTTCGAAGTTCTTTAAGGAAAAAATATTAAATATGAATATAAAATTTTTGAAATGTTGTCAATTCGAGAAATTCTAAGGAGGTGTCTAAGACAATGACATTATTTGTATCAGGTAAAAAACGACGATGTGTCAATAGGTGTGAGCGAGAAAGAATATCAGTTAGGGTGACGGCCGGTGACGTTACCGGTACCTGTAAGTGGTCAGTCGTCCCTCGCCCTGCGTTGTGATTACGTTCTTTTGCTGTTTTAAGCCAACATACCGTACGTTGTACATTCTTCGATGCACTCCTGGAGGTACCATTAACCTACAGGATTGGTATGATACTGCAGTTGGATGGTGCTCCGGCGCACTTTGCAGTGGATGTCTGAAACTACCTAAATGAGAATTACTCTCCGTGGATTGGACGCGGCGGAACAATTGCTTGGCCACCCCGTTCACCGGACTTAACCCCACTTAATTTTTTTTTTGTGGGGCACAATGAATCAGAAAGTTTATGTTGACGTGCCAAATACGCGTGGAGACCTTTTACAAAAAATTTTGCAAGTCGGAAATGAATTGAGAGAAGATAAGGAGATGATCCGACGCTCTACACAACAAGTGTCAGCTAGAGCGCTAGCATGCCTGCAACAAAGCGGAGATCATTTTGAGCAATTGTTGTAATTTGTATGTTTAAAAAAATAAATAATATTATAACTAATTATGCATTTTATTTTTTCCCTACCCCTTTGGTCTCACTCAAATTGTTGTAAGTCTTAAACTATCTCACTGAGAGCATAGATGTTAGGTTTTATGTTTGGCATACATTCTCTTCTATCGTTTTAAAATAAAAAATAAACAGTTTAATGGGCTAGATTTTTCACAAAATTCTAATATTTAATAAAAATAGAAAAATAAAAATCATTTTCTTTCTTTTAATATTTTTTTACTCTCTTTTTGCCTTTAAAATTTAGAAATGTTTGTTATTTTATTATTGTCTACATGTTTAGCTATTAAATGAGACGTATTTTATGTCTATAGCACTTTTAATCGCATAGTTTTGATTGAATTAGTACAAGAGCCCGTGCCTTAGCTCCAAAAAAACAAAATGGCTGCCATTTTACTACAGTAGGAGAAAAAAAAATAAGAGTGGTGATTGTCGATAAAAAATGCCATATAACATGCCATTAAAGGCTCCGACACTGATAACGGGACACATTGTATAGCAAAAATGATTGTTAAAGAAGTCAAGCAACAATTCTTAACCAAAAAGGTTCCAACTACTATATTACTTCCCACTCACTCCAAGACATCTTCTAAACAACTCTGTAACTTATAGGCATGCGGTACTCTCCCGTCAGTCCATCCCATTATATGTATAGTAGACGAGATACTTTATCTTACCTGTCGCACCGGTCTGCCTTCTCCCTGAGCGCATCGACCTCATCCCTGTATGCTGCCGACTTCCTGGCCTCGTTAAACCACTCCTGGCTGTCGGCGCGAAGCTTGTTCAACACTAGTTTGGTGTGCTCCAACTCTTCTCGACATTCAGATAGCTGCTCCGACTTTTCTTCCCTGAAGTATTTTAACAAGTCAATTAACATGCAATTTTTACCAGTCAACAGCCAAGGAGCAACTAAGGTGTAGGTGTGGATGGACAATGAACCATTTTGATAGTGGAAAACCTGTGGAAAGGGCGAAGAGAAATACGCGATCTGTTTTTGGAACCGGCACGCGATCTGTTTTTCGAACCGGCGCATCACGAAGATACATATTGATTAGATAGTTACTGCAGCGACGACCTCTGGCGTAATGGTTAACAAGCTAGTTCCCCACCCCGGAGATTCTGGGCTGGATCCCCAGCCAGGGCAAGTTAGATAATGGCATCTTTTAAATTAAGTGTTTTTTTTTATTATGCATTATAATCAGTGATCGGATAATGGAGCGCGGGCGCGCAATGACATGTAGCTGTGTGATCCACTACTAGCCCGTGCACGAGTTGTCTAAAGCTACATGTAGTTAATGTAAATCGCTAGAATGATGCTGCGAAACATAATTATTTTTATCAGGTTGGTGGTTGTATCAACGATGTGTTATGTGCCGCGTTAAGTTTAGCCAAATACGCGCCCGATTATCCGATCACTGATTATAAATTATAATATAATCATAAAATATAGTATCGTTGAGTTAGTATCCCATAATACAGAATTATAAACATACTTTGGGGCTAGCTCAATATGTGTGATTTATATTTGAAGTGAAGTGTTTGAGTGAGCCATTTATTGCAAACTTCATGGCGGCCATAAAGACCTCAATTCAATAACATAGAAATACTAGTCTTAATCCGGCAGACAATAGTTTAAAATTAAAGTTTAGCTACATAACGAATAGTTGCAGCCGCAAAGATAGTCAAAAGAAGAACATGAAATATACTAACAGTTCCTGTCTTTGTTTCCGTAGCCGCGCCTTCCAATCGGCCAACTCCACGGCTAAATGTTGACTCTCCCCATTATTCTGATTGACATTCTGCGTCGAGCGACTCTTCAGTTGCTTATTCTCGCTATCATTATCACAAAGCCCTTCGTTAAGGACCAGTGAAGCCCAGTTGAGCAGGTAGTGGTCTCTTTCCTTGGCCAAGCGCCGCATGTGGTTGAACATCGTCGGCGATTGAAACAGGTCGATCGCGTCTGGTGTTAGCACAACGGTTTGCATGTCTGTTACCTAAAACATTTATTATGTTATGCATTAGACTGAAGTCGGCAGCAACACAACAAATAGTAAAAACGAGTAAATTTATTTTTTATAATGACTCAGAGAATGAATAAGATTTATTGAAGTCTAAAATATTTGTTTAACTTATTTAGCCTAAATCTATGGCCTAATCAACTTAATACGAGTAGGTAGGTATATAATTGGTATTCAAATATATTGAATAGTATTATAGCAAACAAAATCGTTATTTAGGTGTGAGCGATGAACGAGCCTGCATAATAACGTGAAGACATAAGTAATATGCAAACAACTGCAAAATATTCATAACATAACGCTATTCATGAAAATACTATAAGAAAATACCGTATCGAAATCAATTAGTGACGTTCTGTTTTAGCACGTTTAAGTGTGATGTCATTATGGTAAACGCTAGTTACGACATTTTTGTCACCTCATTGCGGACAAGGCCATTATTATGGACACTGCAAGCCTAAATATCAATGGAACAATATGCCATCGAGAGAACACATAAAGGTCCCTTCACATTCACGGAGGGAAGTGTGAGATTTTGGTGCCGAACACGAACCTAGCCACGAGCAGCACTCATTACGTGTGATCAATTCATCAGATCAAATTCCTGAATATTTTTTTTTAAAACTAAATACCGACTTCAACACCAAACTACACAACCGATTTTGATTAAATTAATATGGGGCCACCTGAAAAGTATACCCTTTCAAACAATAATTTTCCAAATCGGTCCACGCGCCTATGAGTAATCCGTGAACATACATAAATAACCGGCCAAGTGCGTGTTGGGCCACGCGCAGTGTAGGGTTCCGTAGTTTCAAATGCCCACTTTGAGTTCACAACACTCAAAACGTCTAAAAACTAATTTTCTATTAAATTTGTATGAACTTTTCCTTTTCTGAGTACATTTTATAAGTTGGTCGCTTCTATCGTTTTCATTTGTAAACCCTACTTAGCTCTGATAGTTTTCCTTTAAACTTCGCTATATATACTACCGTTGTGATTTCTTTCACATGTCCATATATAACCGTTTAAAAGATAGAGAGACACTTGACTAACCAAAATTTGCAATATAGAACCAAATATTTCAGAAACGGATCCCTAAATCGCGAAATAATGTTTAGAAGCTCACAATATTTTAAAAACACAATGGGTTAGTCGAGAGAAAAAAATTGATTCTTACTTCACTTGCTGAAAGGGATTACCCTTAAAAATTTTTTTCCGTATTTTACTTTACTACTTTTTTGGTATGATTAATATACATACCTATACCAAATTACAGCTTTCTAGTACTTGTAGTCTATAAGCAAAACCGCATACGGACAGACATACAGACAGACATGGCGCAACTATAAGGGTTCCTTGTTTACTACGGAACCCTAAGAAAAAGATCCCGACGAATTGAAAACCTCCTCCTTTTTTTGAGTCAGTTAAAAAACTTGATCTGCAGCAAAAGGTTATCTTATAAGTCTAGATGCTAAGTTGTTACAATGTAATCATGAACTAAACACGCTTTCAAAATTGTTCCCGCTTATGACATACATATATGTGTTCAAATAAATCATATTTCAATGTCACGATAAACGTCGTCGTTATATTAGTTATATATGAGCATTCCCTAAGATCGCGGTAAACATTTCGCCACGCACAAGTATTGCATATCTTTACACAAAAACTTACGGTGTCGGTTTATCTTTTATCTTTGTAATGGTTCGCCGGTTCTCACTTATCTATTGTCGCACAATGCGGGTGGAAAGCTCAAGAACGTTGATTGTTGCGCATCATTCGTTAATGAGCGAGAGATAAACAAGGCTTTCTTTCATTCACAGACGACCGTTAAAATACAGTAGTTTCGCCGATAAACATCGGATAAATTACCGATTCTCAATGATGATATGTTTTCTCAAGATATAGCATTACATACAAATTTAATGCTAAAAAAAGTTTTCAACGCGAAATATTAATGATAGTGTTTCAAAATTCGATTTCAGAGAAACATGTTCCAGATAGTCATGTGCCGCTTATAATAATTAAATACATTGTTCATCATCGATTTTTTATAGTAATGCGCTACATCTATAGATTGCTTTATCAAAGTTGATACCGTCCGAAAAAAGGAGTCTTATTTTGTGCTAAGTATTAGTTTTTTTATCTCGTTTACACTGGTGTATAATTTCTCAAGCTGCTTAACCCATCAGCTTCCAGACGGTCGGTTCCGATCGAGAGAACAATTGATAACAATGGGTTTGCAAAATTGTGGTTGTTGAAGAGTTAAAGGTTTAAACAGTGTAATTATAATAAATAAACATAATACAAAACATACCTGCTTGATGCACTCCACAATGTTATGCTGTAGTTCCACATCCAGCTCTTTAATTCGGGTGATGAACAGCTCTTTATTCGGACACTGAACAGCTGCTCCCAGCAGCAGGAGTATGAGCAGCTTCATATTTTCTAAGCCTTCCCGAGTCTCTGGAGCCTTCCCCATACATATACACTCCGGCACAACCAGCAGAGTCATCCCCAACTCTTCCTCATATAAAGCTTTGACATTTTTAACTATTGCATCAAAGTTTTTAACCCTCCCCAATATTAGAGCTTGGTCTTCTAAGCCAGCTAATTTTGTGATGTGGAATGATGGTTCAGGATCTATCTGGAGGTACAGTTGGTGCAGAATGTCTCCGTTGAAGAGAGATTGATATTCTGTGACAAGGTCTGGATTGGGAAGGCATGATTTTAGCTGAAACAAATAGCTTAATTTTAGGCTCGAATCCAATATTAACACTCAAATATTAAGATGTAAATAGTTACCTATTTAATCCTACACAGCAGTTTTTAATGCTTTGATTTACAGGATATGATGAAGAAACAATGTATTTAATGAAATATTTTCTCACTTTGAACAGCACACACATATGTGCTGCTTGATACCTTTATTTTTTTATTAACAATAACTCAAACCCAAAATCATAATTTAACCGGGCATGTAAGGTGATTTATTCACCTTGCAAAATTCCAACAAAGGGAGCCTCTTTGCACTGGTGAAGAGTGCTTGTGTACTCTTATTTTATTTTAGATCATGTACTTGTATACTGATGTCAACAAATGTAGAAAATTCATATTTACAAAAAAATTACAGACAGCTGTAAAACTTTCCACAAACCAAAGACGCCCTGCGAAAGCATCTCTGCAGTTCTGCTGACTGGGGTTGGGTCAAAAATAATGGCATATGGGATCCTGTTTGGGCTACCCTTCCACCAGCAGCCAATGTTTGCATGGAGTTGATGCAGATGCAAACAAAAATACTCAGGAGGTGAAATTGTTTAAAAAGAGAAATACGGTGCACCAAACTGTGTAGCTGTAGCGGAAACTGTTAATTAATTTTGCTATTTTTTGTTACAGTATCAACTAAAATTACACCTTTATTATTTTATGTTTTATTTTTTATGGTACATCTATCAAGAAAGTTTATAATTATATATTGTAGATAAACAGGGCTATTTACACATTTTTTTTAATACATAATAACCTTGTGCTTTAATTGTAAGCATAGATTTTGTAAAAAATAATATTTTTTATATTTCTATTTTTGCACATAACCAACTCTATTATTTTTCTATGAACAAGTGAAAATTTTGTACCAGAAATGAATTCCTCATCCTTGATTTATACGAAAACAATAATACCAAACATGACCTATTTGTTCAACTTATGCAGATATCGACATCATAGTGCAGCGCAGTAGATGCTATTTACACCTGAGTGACAGATGGACAGCAGTCTTAGTAATAGTGCCCTGTTTTTACCCTTTGGTACGGAACCCTACATAATTCTATTATATTTTTTAATTATAATTTGATATTTCAGTATTAAAGCCTATAATTATTTAATAATTAATATGGAGCTGTAAATCATTTTTTTACTAAACTGGATTAACTTGATTTGCAAATTAATAATGTAATTTTTATAAAGAAAGTTGTTATATATTATGTAGCTTATCTGAATAAATTTGCATAGAAATATTTTCTATGAAATTAATATTAGAATAAGAAGAGTAGAGATCAAATAAGTATCTCATGATTAGTCATGATACTAAATAAAATAAATGGTGTCTGTTGAGTGTTGGTATTTGAGGGTGAAGGAATGGTATTTAGAGCAAATTATAGAAGTATCAATTTATCAATGCCTTTTTTTATAATTATGGTTTGTTGACCTGATTAAAGAGGCATTACTTATAAGAGTGCATTGTACATAACTGAATATTAATACATTTAATTATGAAGAAGTCAGTATTTGAGTACACTAGTTAGAGTAAGTAGGTATAATATCATATACCTATACAGAGTACACTACCTACATGTAGATTTTTTTCATGGTAGGTACCCATCATGTACTTAGAGTAGTTATGTATGTTAATATTAGCATACCTAACTAATTATATTAACATGTGGTAATAGATATTAATAACACATACCTACAAAATTTTACTACTTGTAATTTTCCAGAGGTTTTTTTTGGATCTTCTTTCGATACCCTTAATTAAATTCTACTACCCGTTTTTACCAATCAGCTTTAGTTTCTAGTAATCAGCTTTTTCATTTGTTTTCAAGGTTAGCCGTATATTTACAAGTTCAGTGTTGTACTGTTAACAGTTAAGTTTAACGACATGTCTAAGTCAAAAAGAAGTTGTCTGAATAATCCAGAGTGTTTTTGTTTTATTTGTGGTGAATATGTTATCAAAAAATTCTAAAAATCGATTACAGACTTCGTGAAAATTGCCTATTTTGACTACTTTAAAGTGCAAGTGCGTAATTTAGATAAACCGTGGGTGCCTAAAACTGTTTGCCAAAATTGTGTAGTTAGTTTGCGACAGTGGTCAAATGGAAAAAGAAGTTCTTTAAAGTTTAAAACCCATCCATGTTTTATTTGCCTTTGTACAGGCAGAAACCACAATTGGATTCGGAAAGACTGGCCTATTAGAGAAAATTTAGTCCCTGGAAAGGAAAATTTTATACATCCTCCTCATGTCAATAGAGATAGCATTATTTTGCCACCATTTCACATTAAACTTGGCATTATGAAGCAATTTGTTAAGGCGCTCGATACAAATGTTAACTGTTTTGAGTATATTGCACAGAAGTTCCCTGGTCTCAGTACAGAGAAGTTAAAAGCTGGGATATTTGATGACCCCCAAATAAGGCTGCTAGTAAACGATGAAAATTTTATTAAAACCATGAGTGAAACCGAGTCCAATGCATGGAAAGCATTTGTGTCCGTTATGAAAAACTTTCTTGGTAATACCAAAGCTCCAAACTATCAAGACTTAGTTCAACATATGTTATCTTGCTTCAAAACTCTTGGTTGTAACATGAGCGTCAAGCTTCACTATTTAAACTCCCATCTAGACCATTTTCCTAAAAATCTCGGCCACTTTAGTGATGAACAAGGAGAAATGTTTCACCAAGAAATTTGTATGATGGAGGAAAGATATAAAGGTAAATGGGATGTGCACATGATGGCAGATTACTGCTGGAGCTTGAAGAAAGACCTACCTCAAGCTTCTCATTCAAGAAAATCATTAAAAAGATCATTTTTAGGCGCTTTTAAAGATTAAATGTAAGTTTGTGGTAAATTTTCATGTTTTTTTATAATAAATTGCACATAACATCATATCACAAAAACTAAAGCTGATAGACAAAAACGGTTTTCATTTTCAAAATCAGGGGCAAAATATCTATAGAAAAGCCGTTAAGTTAACTGGAAAAAGTACTTATAGGTATGTGTAATTATTCAACATATTAAATTGGGCAAAGAGCCTGAGTTTTACAAATATGAGAGAGTAAAGTTGACAGTCATCATACTGGTTTAGATCGAAGTGAACTACCACCCAGTGTTAGGCGTAATTAATTGCTTTTGTAATTTAATTACAATTTCAACTACTTATAATTGAATTATTGTAATTTAAATTACATGTAGTTTCGAATTACCTGTAATTGAAATTACATCAGCAATTATGTAGTTGAGTAATTATAATTCGTAATTTTATTTACTCAATTACATTTTTAAATTCATAGGATATCTATAATAAACCTCTCTAAATGAGATACAAATGATCTCAGTCTCAAGTAATTTATTAGTAAGCATTTATTTTGTTATATACATAGATAAGATTCATTTACAGATTACGATCATATGTATTTTTTTTTTCATTTATTTATCTTTGGATATTTATATCACTTGATAATTTTCATTTCTTTTTTCTTTCGATTTCTTAATAGTTAGTTGTTGACGTCAGATCATTTACTTACAACTAAGTTACGATCTATGTGATGATTTCCCGTTGGTATTTCATCCTCTGGCATAAATATGCAGACACTAAAACACCAAGGCGCTTTATATATCAAAATCGAAGTGTTTTCCGGCTTCTTTATATATTAAAGCTTTTTGTTTCCATTTGTCTTTAGAAATAGTCATGGTTTTATGATCACTACAAAAATGAAATATGTTACGTATTTCTCTTTTGATAACATAATCGATTAAATTATGGCACAAACTAGTAATTATTTCTGTAGTAGATATAGTATAACTGTAATAATTAAAAATAAATGCATTAATGGTAAGCTATGATGCCTATGGTGTATTATATGTATACGATAACTAAACTAGATTCTCCAGCAATAAACTAACACTAATAATTCTATCTAATTGAATATTCATTCATAGTTATTAAATTGTTTTAAAATTCTATGCTAACTTTCTCTGTTCTTACAAATAATAAGATACTTGTTAATATATTCTAGACTATAAATATATCAAATTAGAACTTTCCTTATTTATATATAATCTTCAAATTATATTAAAAATATAAGCGTATACAAAATAGTAAAAATTATGCGTACTGCGTAAGTACCACTTATGATAACAAAATAAAATCTTTGTACTACTATATTCTGTAAGATTTACCATCACAGTGACCGTAACACAGCCGTACCGTAAGTCGAAAAAAATGTTGTCTACCTTCCTTTCACTTGACATTTATGACTTAGGGAGATCGTCCACGTCCAGAATATTCAGATTCTAACTTATTTTCTAGTTAGATTTTAGTTTTTTTAACTATAATTATTTAGGCCTGAAATAACTGGTAAAACTTGAATTATATTAAAAGAAAACATTATTAAATTAAAAATTAAGGATCTTTAACTCCAATTACCAACTGTCATCATCACCGCTGGGCTAAGGCATGGTGACAGATATGGTAAAATTAGCGTTCATATTCTAATGAGATTTGATATCAATTATTGATGCTTGAAAATGCAAAGAAATCGAGGCTCTATAAAATAAAACCTTGCGCAATCAATTTCTCAATATATCTTTTTTTAATAAATAGGGATAAATCACACTGATTGAGCTAGCCCCAAAGTAAGTTGAAACTTGTGTTATAGTATAGGATACTAACTCAATGATTATATATTTTAAATATATACCTACAATAAATTTTGCTAACAAATCAATTAATACTAATTTGACAAATATATTAACAATTATTATCATAATCCCTATCTACATGTAATTGACTAATTGCTAATTACTAATTCAGTAATTGCTAATTACTAATTTATTTTGTAATTAGTATTTGGCAATTACTTTCCAAATTGTAATTAGTAATTGAAGGTGTTCAATTACAATTTTTTACTGTAATTGGTAATTAGTAATTAATTAAAATTTTGCCCAACACTGCTACCACCTATACCTAGAAAAGCTAAAGCCAAATGTTGAACACAATAAGACGAAATACCTAGTGTAAGGTATGGTAGACATTAAATTTATACATAAAAAAAAAACTTTACGGAACGCATAGCTCCTCTCTAATTGCCTAGGACTTAAAAACTCACCACACCACAATCAGACATACAAATAAAATCACACGTTCATTCATACGGAACGGCTCACGGACTCAGCATTTTGTCTCACGCTTTATTCAATCTTACTCGGAGTAGTAGTATAAAAACAGATGCACGGATCACTGATCACTCACCCACGAAACCAGGGGCCCACTTAAGAAGTCTTCAATTTCAGTGCCCGACGCGGCCATTCTCGCCGAACGTTAGGATGAGCGAAACCGACTTCTTTGATCCTGAACGGGGCGCATGGCATCAAAGAAATCCTCTATGCTGAAACGACTCGAGAATCTGTTCAACATCTGCAAAAATACAAAGAAAACCGTAACCACTTCACACACACACAACACGACTGGAACAACTTGACACTATCACTAGTGTTGCCATGAAATGAATCTATAATCTTTCTATAATATGTAATCGGCTTTTTGTATTGTAGGTATTTGAGTTCTTGTTAGTTCTTTTGTTAGTTAAATAAAAATGTTCCTCTGATTTCCTAAATAGAGTGGTATAACTTGTAAGAAATCTAAATATGCTTATTTTTTGTGTCTGTTATAACATGCACATAGAAATGGCCTTCTACCCGGGTCGGGTATTTACCCACGCTTGGGTATTTACCCGATATGCACCGGGTAAATACCCGTATGGGTGGGTAGATTGGAATATTTATTAAAAAACTAGTTCAAGTCCTCTAATTATATGTAGAAATATGTGGAATGGTTTTGTAATGTATAAATCAATGAAATTATCTCAAATAATAAATAACAAACATTAAAATCACTAATGCTATCCATATAAAACATACTGATTTCATCTTATTTGATGTCTATTTGCTTATTTCAACAGAAAACCAAATCTAAAAACATTTGCCAGCAAAAAATGAAAACTTAGACCTGTCAATTCGTATTGTTCCCATACAACGGGTACATTCGGATAAGTGCCCGGCTTAGAAAAGAGATCAAAGAACTCGTCAATACAAATATCTTTTGTTCGGGGACCAACCCCGAAATCAGTAGTTTTGGCTCT
This sequence comes from Acrobasis suavella, assembly GCA_943193695.1. Lineage (NCBI taxonomy): Eukaryota > Metazoa > Arthropoda > Insecta > Lepidoptera > Pyralidae > Acrobasis > Acrobasis suavella. The sequence goes on from OW971938.1 coordinate 10,884,756, forward strand.
TGGATGGACAGTCAAAAAGCCTACTCCCTGTGTATATATGAGGGTGCTCATACGTTGATATCGCATTTGACGTCTGTTTGATTATTTTAACATATAATTAGGTCTAAAAACTCGTCTCTTACTCGTCGTTGGGCATTGAGTTAACGTAGACGTGTACATCATTTTAGCAGCACTTAGTTAAAATTACAACTTTTTATTTTTTACCTTATAATCGCTGTGATAAAGTATCTATTAAAATACACCCAAACGCAGCAAGCGGAGAGTAAAAAGGAAAGAGCATCGTGTATCCTTCGCACGCAAAAGTCACACGAGTCGAGCGTGGTCAACGTCTTGCACATTCAAGAGGAGTATATACAAAAAGAAGAGATGCCGCTTCAACACTCACCATCTTCCGAAACTTACTCATCACAACCTAACCTAAGTACGTATGACAATGAAGAATTAAAAGTAAGGATGAATACAAGGAAGAGAAAAAACCCAGAAAATGATAAATTTGCAGAATTTTGTACTGATATGAAAGTAAGTTTTCAAGAATTTCAATCAAAGCAAGATACAAAACATGATAATCTTGTCAAAGCAATTGGAGCATTAATCACACAAAATGCCAAATAAATTTAAAGTAATAGTGAGATACAACAAACCTTGCAGCAAAATTTAGCTCAACAGAATGAATTGAAGGAAAAAGTATCTAGTTTGGAAGTAGAATGCTCAAATGCTCACAACAAGATTGAAATACTGGAGGACCAATTAGACAACTTAAACGAAATCAGCTTAAGACTGCCCTGGAAGTAAGAAATGTACCCAAACAAGAAAAAGAAGATTTAAACAAGATCGTTGACAAAGTAATGAAAGCTGTGGAGAGCGAAGTAAAAATGGATCATGTCAATCAAGTATATCGTGGAGGTAAAGCGAATGCTCCAATTGTAATTGAATTCAAAAACTTTGCCCATAAAATAAAGCTCTTAAAATCAGTAAGGATTTATAATAAAACTAATAAAGACAATAAACTTAATAGCAAAGATTTGGGTATCGGAACTTCTGTAACTCCTGTTTATGTATCCGATAAACTAACTCCCAAAACGAAAGTGCTTCTCGCTACAGCCAAACAATTTGTCAAGAATGGTACATTTAAGTACTGCTGGGTTTCCAAAGGAGAAGTGTACTGCTGAGGAGAAATGATGATGAGACTCCGATCCGTATTGAAAATCTTAAAGATTTAGAAAAGATTAAATGTAATGGTAGGTCAGATTGACTATATGGTACTACTATTAATCTGATATCTCTGTTAACCTTTTTCACTACTATTAACTATCTTAGCTGCTATTGTTTAAAAAAATATCGTTCTGGTATGTTTTATGTGTCAACTAATATAGTATATAATAAATATATAAGTAATATATTAATTATCATCTATGTATGTAACCCCTATATTTGTATTTATATATTTGACCCTGTATAATTGGTGGTGGATACATACCCAAGTAATCCCTTGACTTCGAATACTCTTACACCTCTGTTGCGAAATAATAAAACAGCTACTTAACCCAGTAGAACCTACATAGTTGGAACTAAGTTATCAGGAATATCAAAATACTATGTGTTATATTATATTCATAATAATTATATACAATATGGTAAATGATACGCAACAAGTGAACACTGACATTGATGTTGACGTCAATGTTGGTGATGCTTTCCTGATAGATGATGCTTCTGACTGCCAAGGTCTACTGAGTGAATCTCTTAGTAATCTAAATATAATTGTACAGAATATTCGAAGCATAGATTGTAATTTCAATGATTTTACTATTCATCTAGCAAGACTGAAAATTAATTTTGATCTTATAATCCTGACTAAATGTTGGCTCTCTCACTTAAACAATATACCTAGCCTACCTAATTATATATGCTATTCCTCAAAAAATTACATCAATCAAAACAGTGGCGTCGTTATATACGCAAATGAAAATCTGAATGTTAATGTTTATGAACCCAAATTGGTAGATGCTAATTGTCTAGTTGCTGAAATTAACAATCAATATGCAATTATAGCAATATACAGGTCACCTTCAGTGTATAACATTGACGAATTCAAAGAGTCACTTGATAATATTTTATATAAACTCAGACATTTCAAAAATCTGGTAGTAATGGGGGATATAAACATTGACATAAAAGAGGGCAATCAGGAAACAAGGGCTCCTGATTACCTTAATCAGATGTCCATGAATGGCCTTTTCCCAGTCATACCTTTCATCATTCCTTTACTAAAATTGGATGTACAGCAACTACTCTTGTTTGTAAATCAACTGTTACTGATCATTCCTCGGTTCTTATTGGAGTAAAAGGTCGCCAACAGATAAAAAGAAAACCTAAAATTGTTTCGAAAATCAATTATGCTAAATTATACATGAACTAAAATATATGGATTGGACAGAAATTTATAATATTATAGACCCTGAAGATGCAACAAACAGATTTCTTAATATATTATCAACTACCTTAAACAATTGTACAAGGATTGGTTTCCTGCCCCCCGGGGTCGTCGACCCAGGGATGTTAGATGGCCACCTAGAAATCCTTGTGCCGAGCTGGCTGAAAGCTGGTATTCGAGACGGGAAACTAGTACGCCTGTGCTCCGCTCTGGCGCTGCCAATTCTGGGAGACAAACTGTGTGGAAAATCGCATCCCAGTAAAAAAAATGTACATTTCAATTTCGTAAACCGTTAATAGAGGGCAGTAATTATCGAACACACGGAAGAAATATCATTTTTAACATTTTTTTTTTGGATATTATATTGCATTTCGGATATAATATTCTTTCATCAATTGAAGAATATTAATCATTTATAAGCACGTACAATTCATTGGAATTTTTTTTACATGAATCTCTGAAATTTGTCGATTATTCTATATTGTCAGTGTATTTTTGTCGGTCATCGGCCAATCTTGGTATTTTTTCATACAAGGAATGAGTAGCCTTGGTACATGGTACGTGACACTAAAAACTAGTATGTATACCAAGAAGTTGGTACGTCTGACATCATTGCGTCGACCGGGAGGCCCTCAAACATAAAAGGTAAAAAGACTTACCAATCAGCCAAGGTGAAGCAAAGTAAATATATATACAAAAATAAAGAATAAATATACAAATAATTACAATATTTACACTTAAATATACTCTCCTGATATTTAAAATTATAAAATTTAAAAACACCGCGAAAAAATACGTCCACCTAAGTCGAAGTTTCCCGCGCTTTTTCTATTATTCTTCTACTTGACTCATAAGCAATTCGGGCATTGTGACCCATTTTATGAATTTGCAAAGGAAACTGTCAAAAAAATGAATTGGGAAAAGTAATGTCGCTCGTGAAACATATATTTATTGCGCTAATGTGGTAATTTTACGATTTTCGATGTAATTCATATCTGTATCGTCTGGTGAAAAAGTCAGAGTGGCCGTTTAAAACCCCATGTTCCAGAACGGAAATGTACATTAACCATTTCAGCAGGTTTAAAATGGCCACTTTGATGCCATATTCTGCTTAAGTGCCGGACCAGACTGGACGCAAGTTGCGACGCGCAACTTGCGTCGCGTTACGCGCTTATATAGCATTTCATACAATTTCTACCAATCGTTCACACGACGCGCAAGTTGCGCCTCAACGCAACTTGCGCTGCGTTACGCGTGCTCGCACGGGCCCGCACAGAGGTGGTAAAGTGTTAGAGAGCTGGACAAAAATTATTAGAATTATTTTTTATATGCAAAGCACATCTTGTCTATGACTTCTATCAAAAGATCTTAGAAAAGATAAATTTTTTCTATGTACATTTTAACTATTATAAATTTTTGGTATGCAAAAAAGTGTTATTTACTGTGTTAGGTTCCATACAAAGAAATAGTTCTTTTTTTCTCGTAACTTATAATATGGTAGTCACACTTATATAAAAGCTGTTGCTTTTAATGTATAAATATGATCAGCAAAGAATCAAAACAAAAACCACACTTTAATTTCTATGTATGTGCAGGCTGATTCTCAAACCACTGTGCGGCGGCGACACGAGGCAAGAGCGAGAAAGATGTATGTTCTTTAAAGTCGTTGACCCCCAGAGAAAATTAAAGTTATAATCGACATAGGAGAGAAACTCTCAGAATTTCAAACCGAAAAATGTAAATGTAAACCTACCTGACCAATAAATTGCGTTACTAAAATGGCTTTGTATGAATGAAGATAATCCATTGCAGTAGATTAATTCAACTATACAGTTACTTAAATAATATCATCACTATCCTCGTTCTTATTTCCGTTGTGTGTTGTGTTATGTGTATGACATGTATTTTATATTGTTATGTAGATATGTATTGATGTTTGTATGTATATATATACTTATATATTACGTATTAAGAATCAATATTTATAACTGTTTTTATTTATTTATATCCTAAATAAGTTATCTTACTTATCCTTTATATATATATATATATATATATATATATATATATATATATATATATATATATTTTTTTACTGTTTGATATTACAATATAATTTAAGTTAGTTAATTTTCGCTATCGCACCACTTATTTATTATTATTTTTACTTCCCAATCCTGTCACCCAAAGGTAGCCTGTAAAAGATTGCCTTGGCGATAAGGCCGCCTTTTGTACATCTGATTTACCTATGTATTCAAATGTAAATTTCATGTGTTTTGGTGTAATAAAGTGTTTTTTTGCTTTGCTTTTGCTTAGACTATCTTCAAGATAATGATGACAGTGGATTGTCTTCATTCAGATGAATTCATTGAGATATTCATTATAAAAAATCATTTTTTTTTGTATAGAGCCCAACATAATAATTAAGTAAGCAATTTATTGGTATAGGTAAGTAAATTTATATTTTTTGATTTTAAATTTTGAGATTTTCTCATTTCTTCTGTCATAACCAATTATCATTTCCCATGTCGATTACGATTATCGTTTTCTCTGTGGGTCAACGATTTTCATTTATAAAAAAACTACTTTTTTATGGAACCCAGCCTAATCATCGTAAGTAATACTTTATTTTATACCAAAAAATAATAAAAGGTAAAATGTACATACAAAAAAAAAAGTAAAATTGGCGGTCTTATCGCTAAAAACGATTTCTGCCACACAAACGATGGATGGAGAGAATATGGAAAAACGGCACCATTTTGCTAGAATTTCCATAGGACAACGCCTGTTTTGTATTTAAAAATAGGTCTTTCAAAACATTTTTGTCCCGCTCTCTAACACACAATCTCTAAGCGGGCGTCTGAAATAAATTACAGTGGAATTTCTTCCTCAGAAAAAAATTACAGTGGATTTTCTTCATTCAGACAAAGCCATTGACCGGACAACCCACTGTGGGAATTCATTTTCTTAGTGGACTGTCTAAAATTAGACAATGCCATTGACAGGACAATCCACGAAGACAATGATTGCCTTTACTTATACGACCCCATTGACAGGAGAGTATATACTGAGATAATTTATTGTCTTTACTAACACGAAGCCATAGACAAAACAATCTACAAAGATAGTTCATTGTTTTTATTCAGACGAAACCATTGACAGGTCAATCAAATAAGACAATGATTGTACTCGTTCTGACGAAGTCATTAACGGGTTAATTCATTTGGACGGTGATTGCCTTCATTCCGACGAATCCACTTACATGAAAATCCACTTAGGCAATTAAGTATCTTCATTCAGGCAAAGCCATTGACAGGACACTCCACTAAGACAATTATTGCCTTCATTCAGACAAAGCCACTGACAGGACAATCCACTAAGACAATGAACTGTCTTAGTGGATTGTCCTAAAATATAGTGAAAATACACTAAGATAGTGATTGTCGTCATTCAGACGAAGTCATTGACATGACAATCAACTAAGACAATACTGTCTTTTCGCCAGCTAAACTGACCAAATAATCTGTGGGCGACATTATGTACTTAGCGCATCTTGCGCGGGTAGAGCGGCCACACGGAGCGCGAGTTGCGCGGGTAGAGCGGCCACACGGAGCGCGAGTTGCGCGGCGCAACTTGCGTCTCGTTTGTTTCGACCCTAACAGACGCGGCGCAAGTTGCGCCGCGTAACAGCTAGTGATGGGCGATGCATAAATACTCAATCAACCCATTTGAGTATTTACTCAGTAGATTGAGTAAATACCCGATAAATATCCTTATTTATCCATTTGGTGAGTAGATTGATTTATATGAGTTGCGACTCATATTTATATTCATATTCATTATTTCATGTTTTCATGACAATTTTGAAACTTAAATCTAGTATACACTTGCAATTCTTGTCGGAAAGTGTGTGCGTACGCCATAATATGCTTAAAATGTAGGTAAACGTTATACTCGACGCGAAATTATATGAAAATACCATACTAATCATACACTAAAAGTAGACTTCTTTTACTAATTATCATTTTTTGGTGGGAGGTGTGCATAGACGTAATTTTACGTAAAAATAAGTAAACAGACATCAAATGCGATGTCAATACTTGAGCACGCTCTATTTACTCTATTTATTAAATCTAGTGAGTAAATACTTAAATGGGTAGATTGAGTACTATCCACTGCCCTTCTCTAGCTGTTACGCGACGCAACTTGCGCCCCGTCTGTTGCGGCACGTAGCCTTCCAGGACAGCCGATTTGTAGGATGAAAGAGTTATTCAAACGTACGGTTTGTAAGAGAAGGACAGACGATACAAGTAAGACGATGTGAAAGAGAAAGGGATAGACGCGCGGAAAGTTTGAATTTGGAAGGATGTGTGAAAATATAGTTTTAGTTCATGAAAATGGAGATTACGTAAAGACGGAAATATGATGTAAGACGTGTTTTAAAGATAAGTTTAAAGATTAATTCAACAAAAGACGGATTTTGTAAGTTTAAAGTTCAAGTCGAAATACAGCAGTTGTTATATTCTCAAACACAAGTTTCTTTCTGTGGATCTTCCTCAGCCCCAATCCCACATATACTCATAATATAACTCATTCAAGTAAAAAACCTCGCATTTATCTTAGAATTAAACAGATATTTAACAAAATGTATTTTCTTTTTTATACTGGCAATGAAAAGTATACTATCTGACATGACAGTGACACTTCTCCCTATAATGTCAGGGTAAATAATAATAGTTCGTAAAATTAGTTTTCAATGGTTTTCAACAAAGGTTTTCAATTAGTTTTGCATTAATTTACTTTGATATTGTCTTGTAGCTATGCGCCCTTGGTAGAAATAGAAATTCTTATTGAAAGAGTGTCACAAATTGCGCTAAAGGGCACTAGAGATGGGCGATGGATTTCTCCAGAAATGATTTAAATCGGGCAGAAATGGATTTTTGCCCATTTTGGCGGGCATAAATAAAAATTTACTGTAAATTAGTTTTTTGTTTACAAAATCCCAATCGGATAATATAAAGGCGAAAAAAAGGATAGGTTTTGTTTTAACACACACAGGGTCGGGGCTCGTAGTTTGATATTTTTGAATGAAGTTTATTGATAGCTTTAGTTCAGTGCAATTGTTCGATCCTGTGAATGACCAAACATCAACTTACGCTCCGGATAGGCCGTGTCAGTGTCAGTGTCGTAAAGTACATACACTTAGATACAATGCGACACACGTAAGTTGAACGAAAATGGCGGACTTGAAAGCATTTTTGTACAAAATCCCAGCACGTCTTGACTTGACTTATTGTCCTATGTCCCCTGGGTGGGGCAGAGTACCGCTACAGTACTTCTCCATCTCATTCTGTCTTTAGCAGCGCACTTTACTTCAGGCCAAGATAGCCCGATTGTCTTCATTTCCGCTGTTACCGACCGTCGCCAGGTCGACCACGACCTCTTGCCCTGAGGAGTCCATTCCAGTGCCTGCCTTGGAATGTGAGTGGGATCCCTCCTAAGCGTGTGGTAAATCCATGTCCATTTGCGACGAGCTATTTGGTGATCGATTGGTGTTTCACCACCGAGCTGCCACAGGCGTTCATTAGAAATCTTATCAGGCCAAAAGATAACTAATATCTGTTGAAGACAGCGATTTATAAAAACTTGGATCTGCTGCCTAATGTCTTTGGTAACCTCCCATATTTCGCATTCATAGGGTAGGACTGTTTTCACGTTGAAACAGAAGATATTGAGCTTTACTCTACGAGTGAGTTTCCTGGACCGCCATATGGGGCGTAGTTGCGCGAAGGTGGCTCGAGCTTAAGCAACTCGCGATGGGATATCCTCTTCAGTTCCTCCACTTTGCGACACGACACTTCCAAGGTACGTGAACTGCTGCACGCGCTGTATTTGCTCTTCTCTGAGTATAATGGCAGCAAATTCTTTCCCTTTTATACGCATCTCCAAGGTCTTACACTAGTTAACCTTAAGTCCAAAGTTCCCCGCTTTGCGTTGTACATCCACCTTGTACAAAATCCCAGCACGTAAATTGAACTAAAATGACGGTCGTCGGTGCAGGTACAAATAATGCACCGGCGACCGCAGTTCAATTTAAGTGCCGTGATTTTGTACAAAAATGCTTTGAAGTCCGCCATTTTTGTTCAACTTATTTATGTCGCGTTGCACTTTAATCGAATACTAGGTATTTCGTTATTGGCGTTATCATGCCGAGCTAAACACAGATAAAACACTTTTTAGAAGTGGTTCGACTTTTTACACATTCAGAAAACGGAGTACTTGAGTGCAAGCAAAGCAAGAGAAAGATCCGTGGTGTGATCTTGTAATGTCACCTCCCGTGCCCCTCGCGCGCACACAAATAGTCGCTCCGCTCGGCGTGGCTGCGCGCATAAAACCGGTTTTCGGTGCCGCTGCTACCACTTACTTGCTTTTGGTTTTTCACAGAGCAAAATAATCATACTCAACTAAAAGTGTCAATGCAGTAAGAATAGTCCACCAACGCAGATATTTCATTTACGCGCTCACTTTCGACCTATGAAAAATATCACCTGTAAAGCTACAATGGTTTGGCCAACATTATCCAAAAACCAAACGTAATAGGTACCTATACCTAGAGACAGATGTTTAGGCCAATCTCTGGGTGGTCCTGCACGGTAAGACCTCGAGCATATTCACGACCTTGATTACGCAGACCAACTACTGGAGGCACCGCTATAGAAGTCGCATCGCGAATAAACAAGGCAGAAGATGCCTTTGCAAGCCTTCGCCCCGTGTGGCAGTCCAAACACTTCTCCAAAAGAGTGAAACTAAAAATCTTTAATACCAACGTGAATTCGGTGCTGCTATATGGGTGTGAAACTTGGAAGGTGCTGAAAGACCTGACTCATCAACTACAGGTCTTCGGTAACCGATGCCAGCGCTACATAATGGGTATTTTTGGCCGGCACAGTTATCTCGATCGAGGACATGTGGAATCTGTGCGAGGAAGATCCAATTGACGTACAAATCCGTAGACCCAAGTGGAGCTGAATCGGTCATCCCTGAGGGTTCCTTGATTGCAACCCACAGGCAAGGCGTAAGCGTGGCCACCCCAAACAAACTTGATGCCGTACCGTCATCTCGGAAGCTAAGCTGCTTGGATTATCCTGGAGCGAAATCAAGAGCACAGCGGTTGACAGATCAAATTGGCGACGTGTTGTGTCTGCCCTTTGTCCCGACAGAGGCATATCCCCCTTCGGAAAAGAAGAGAGATACACTACAGACAAATATTTTAACTTAACTATTTTTCCTGTATCCATCATTTTATAATTCTTGCATGAGGTTTCCTGTACAAACACTTAAATTAAATTCGTATTGAACCTTGCCGTAGCTTTTGTTACCACACGTATGTAAGAACAAAAATGAATTTAATTTCCGCCCGACCTATATTAAAAATACCCGGCATTTATTGGGCAGAAATGGATTTTAATCCAGCGGTGGATTTAAATCTGGGCGTTTATCCATCACTACTTATTTAGCGACTTCTAGCGACTTTTGATCTTTGTCCACCTATAGCGACTTTTCGCGTACTTTAGCGACTTTTTGACATGTAGAGTTGGCAGCACTGCCTACAATACAATACAATACTTCCCTTCGTCTGTGGTGATTGAGAGCACAAATTAGATAGTTATTGTATTGAGAGACTCCAATCTCCAAGCAAGTCAATGCACAAAAGTACTAATCCTTTTGAGCCAGTTTTGTGCACAAATTAGATAGAATATCCTGAATTCCTGATGGTGGTCAACAGAATATAATTCTATTGACAAGTTAAATGATATATGTGGGAGAAATATGCAGACACAGTAGTTCTAGTAGCACAGAGAAGGGTTCCTATTTTGTTTTGGTTTAAACTTTGATTACAGGATTTACAGGTGCAGAATGCCGATAGAAGAAAATGTGGCTGTGTGTGTGTCAGTGAATATCAGTGCTAAAGCCAGAAATAAGAATTAGAATAGATTATAGTACATGTTGTTCTTTGTAAAAGTTTAGTGTGTGGTGATTATCAAAAATGTTTACCAAAGCTTCTAATACCAAAGTTAAATTTCAAGACCAGCAGTTGGATGATTATGTGCTAGAGGTAAGTGTGTTGTAAGACTAAGTTCGTCACTGAGGATGTTTCGTTTTGTAGCAATATCAACCTAACAAACTGTTGTTATGATTGTGATTATTTCTTCATTGTTTCCCTCTAGTTTTCATGTAACAACTCATAAATATGGTTTGAAATCATTTTTGCAAACAACCATAAAAATATAATATTTGGTTCATATAAGTCTGCTTTATCATAGGAGTTCTGCTGCTGCCGAGTGATGACAAGAGTGTGTGCATATTTATCATATCCAATTAGATGTGACAAAAAATCTCAAAAATGTTTGATCAAGTATTTAGAAAAAATATTCATCAAATTCATATGTAATGTTGCCTGTAAGTTTTAAAAATGCTATGTGCTTTAATTTGAGTATAGCTTGAAAAAGCATGAAATGTCCATAGAGGATATTGATGTGTGACAAAGACCTAGACCTCTCCCCCTCTGTGATCAAGCATGGTATTTTTGAAGATCCCTCCCTCCCTGAAAGGGTCACAGGTGTATGTTCGATAACACCCCTCTTTTTTGTGGGTTAAAAATAAACTTTATTACAGAATTCAGTCCTAAAGAGTAAACTTCAAAGTAAGGTGGATGCTTTGCTGATAATGAGTAAGGAGCTTGACAAGTGCAGCATGGAGCGAGACCGATACAAAGTTCTGGTGGAACAGCTCAAGTGCAAGAAACCTGCTGAGAGCCAACCAGTAAGCAAAGGCATCTACAGGTTCACACCTACAAATACTATCAGTGGAGGTGACATGCTCACCAAGACTCGGGATCAAAACACTATGCTTAAGCTAGAGGTAATAAATTATTTAACAAGTAATTTTTTGTAATAGTTCACTATTACTTAAAACAAGCAACTTGCATGTAAGGGGTTTTAGGACAAAAATATGATATAGCTAGGTTTAATATTTGAAAAACTTCTTATCCGTCAAGATAAACTTGGTTGTCCAGTTCATGTGTATAAATAGTTAGTTACTTATAGTTACTTTAAATCTAATGTCTAGTAAATTATTACATCTTAGTACCTAACTCAATTACTATTTTGTAGGTGGAAATGTTGCGCAGTAAATTAGAAGAAGCTACAGGTGATATTGTAGCTCTAAGGAAACAGTTAAAGGACACAGTACTGGAGGACCTCCAGGGAAACAAGAATATGTTTGCTAACCTGTCCTATTCCAATAAAGACTATGAGCAGCTTGTACATGAATTGGAAAAATTTCAGAAAAAGGTGCAATTTCTATTTTTAACCGACTTCCAAAAAGGAGGTTATCAATCGTCTCGATCTTTTTTTTATGTATGTTCGTTCACCAATTATTCGAATACAATCGATTTTAATTTTTTTTTTGTTCTAAAGGGTATACTTGTCAGGTGGTCCTATAGAAATTTTAATAAAATCAGTTGCGCAGTTTGGGGTTGAAGTCGGTTTTTAGTTTTGAAAAATTATATTGAAGGTCTTTTAAAAATGAAGGTTAAGTGTATGTATATTTAAATTATCATTTATTATATTTTTCTTACAAGTGACAAAAGGGCTTATCTATATCTGCAGTTTAATATAGGTAATTAAAAATAGAAATGATTAATTTTTGAAGGTTTTGCTATTGCAAATACTGAATAAAATACTATTGAAAATTAAACTTGAATTGTCTATTTTTCTTTAGTATCAGCAACTTCAGTTAGACTATCGGGCAACATTGGATGAAAAAGAAGAATTAGTTTCTGACAGAGACTACTACAAAAATAAGGTTCAGCGGTTAAACCAACAAATTAGCTACATCCTGTCAAACCGAGTCAAGGCACAGAGTGATAACGATAGCAATATTGACCCTCCAAAACCAATTGTGGATATTGATGCACTTGTGACAGAGAATAAATACCTTCATGAGAGAATTACACAGTTACAAGTGGAGAAGGAGATTATTAAACGGACATTAACTAAATATAAGGTAAATGCATCTTCATCTTGCTCATTTCCAGTTGCTTCCTCAGCTGTGCTGCTTCGGAGCTTAAGAGCGCTTTCCCGCTATTTCTCTTCAAAATATAATATGCATATTGTATGTCAATCAAGGATGCCGAAAAGCAAGCAAAATAAAAAATTATAGCCAGAACAGCTTTAAAAATGTAGATTAATTGTGTAGTTGCTTTTAAGAAGGTTGTTCAGCCATTTTGGAAATTTTCTGGCTTAATTAATAATTAAGTGCTTGTTAACTTGTTCTAATGTTATGAATGAGGAAAGTGCTTATTGTATGGTAATTGATTAATTTTGGACTAGTTAAATGAGTAAATCTAGTTTGGCTTGGAAACATAAATATTATATTTTAAATCTGGTGTTTTGTATTTGTTGTGTTACATATCCAATGTATACCAGACAGGAAACTAATTTGATATGCATAATCTGTACATTTGTTTCAGACACTGCTTGATAACAGACACAAAAATGATTCTCTTAATCTAAAAAAAGGATTTACAGATGTCATGACTCAAAAACAATGTAAGTTTACTAGAAAGCACTACTAATTTGCCCTGGTTTACCTACCACTGATGACTTAAATTTAAGAAATGATGTTTGGCCACGTCCATTCGTTATTTTTAAGGTACCATAGTCCAGGCTAGGTTATACGTTACCTTATAGTTTCGCAGACAAAGACACCGCCTCCAAAATGGGTAGAAAACATGTAAAATTATGGAAATTAAGGGCCAGTGCTAACGTGTAACTTTCGATCCCTACACATGCCGGTTGGGACAAATGGGACAATTTTTAGTTTTGTGTGTTCGATTGTCACACTTGCGTCGTCCCCACTGGGGACGAATCGGAATTACTATTATTTCACAGTTCCATTCGTTCCCAGTGGCGAATAGGAATTATCATTTTTTGATTCTCATTTGTCCCCAGTTATGTTAAATAGAATAGCTGATGATGATTTTCGAAAAGTATATTTTTAGGATAGATTGATGCGAGGTTTTTATGAATATTCAAATAAAAGTAACATATATGTCAGATCTTTGAGATCGTAATATAACTCCTTACAAAGATGATCATTCAAATATGAAAATAAATCAATTTTTATAACATAATAATTGTCTTTACAATATTGTGAAATATTTAAAAAAATGCCTTTGATATCTTTGTATATAAAAGAAGAAACTGACTGGCTATGGCTAATATAGATAGATAGTGACAGATCGATCAAGGCACAGCACGAAACGCTGGGCCTAGAGAGTCCAAATTTGGTACATAGGTTCCTTATGAGGCTTTATGAAATTTGGCAGGAAGGTAGATTGTGACTAGGAGACGTCCGCTAAGAAAGGATTTTTGGAAATTCCATCCCTAAGGGAGTGAAATAGGGGTTGCCAGTTTGTATGAAACTTCGTAATTTTTAAAGTGAGACACCTGATTAATTTATTTTAATAGTTAATAGAAAATAATAATGCATTTATTCGATTTTGAAAATTACTTCCTTTTAGGGGTGAAATAGGGAATGCAAGTTTGTATGAATCTTCGTCATTTTTTAAAGCGAGACACATGACATTTTTGAATAAGGGGTCAATAAATAAATAATAATACAGTAATAAGATTTTAAAAATTGCATCCCCTGGGGTGCATATGGGGTTGCGAATTTATATTATTATGAAACGTCATTTTTTGAGTAAGAGACAGAAAAAATTGAGACAAATAGGTCTTTGTATTCTTTTGCTCTAGCAAATGACGGGAACGAGAACGGGAACGAAATCGGGAACGGGATTTTACAACACAATTTATAACGTAAAAAAAAACAAAGATCCTATTACAACCAATTTTGACTTCTACGCGGACGAAGTCGCGGGTTACAACTAGTGTACACATAGTTACAAAAATTTCGCTACATAATACCTACATCTAATACATCTATTATATAAATGTCATGGATAACTTTGCTTAATTTATTAAAAATCCAACATTCGATTGAATGATCGTCTTTGTAGGGCTTCATAGCAATTACAATGTAAAAGTTTTGACATACATGTAACTTTTATTATAATATACTTGCAAATATCCTTTCCATCTTTCCTCAAAATATAGGTACTCAAAAATCTTTATCAGCTATTCTATTTAACACAACTAGCGACGAAATAATATCCGTTTCATTTGCCAATGGTCCTAAGGGTCCTAAGGGAATCACAAAAACGAAAATTCACATTCGTCAACACTTCGAGGACAAATGGGAATTGTAATGGATGTCTTTCCCATTCGTCCCCAATGGGTATGAATGGAGCTGTGAAATAATAATGCTAATTTGCGTGCTATTTCGCTGAGAAAGGGATAGACTCGGTTATGAACAGTGCGGAACTATTAACAACGATTTATATGCACATCGAAACTACAGTCTAGTGTGTCGTATCCGACTTATCGCACAAAAACGTTACGTTACACGTCTAAAAATTAACGAGTATGCGTTTGGGAGAAGTGTTCTTGTGATAAAACAGCTGAATGTTTTAATTAAAAGTAAAGTTATTAAATTTTTTTAAATAACCAAACTACGAATTTTGTTTTAGAGATTTTATACTCGTTCCGGTATTTAATTCTGCCCAAAGTTGCGTTAAAATTACGTGTTGAAACGGAATGTTTTAAGACTCATAACTTTTAAAGTACTTATCATTTTGCTATTATGATTCCATACAAGCATAGATAACGACAAGACAAAACTTTAAACAGACAATACCGAACAACAGAGTCATCACCCTATAGAATTTGTACGGCGAAACACCTGACTAGCGTACCCTTAATTTATTTGCTTGTGTCGAAAAAGGATGAAAAATTCATTTTTAACCGACTTCAAAAAGGATGAGGTTATTAGTTCGAATGCATATACGTATATAAGTATATGTCTTATATTTGTCATAAATCAAAAAATATAGTATCAGAATAAGTTAGTATTTATCCCATAACACAAGTGTAAACTTATATTGGGGCTAGCTCAATCAGTGTGATTTGTGCTATACATATATATTATTTGGTAAATTCTTTTTTTTTTGTTTGAAGATCATACTTGCGGGGTGGTCCTATCCTATCAATATCGGTTGTGTAGTTTGGTGTTGAAGTCGGTTTTAGGTTTTGAAAAATTATTTCTGTAAAACATCACCGATCGACAGTGGTTTTGGGGCCAAGCAGCTGTAATATTTTTTTAATTTAGGACCCTATACTAATTATTTTTATAGCAAAAATATTGATTTTCTACGTTTTGTTTTCTAGAATTTTCATTGAACAGAAAAAAAATATTTAGACCAAAAACAACATTTATTAAATTCTTATGTACATAAAAACTGTCTTTTACGTGATTTTCGTAAATGAGGTGTAGCAGGATCACGGTGCATCCCCCAGCAGTAGTCAACCATCACATGCTGATCCCATCGGCCTTGGTACCTCTCCTCCATAGTTTTTACGTCCTGGTGAAACTGCTCCCCATGTTCTTTGCTATAGGAACCAAGATTCTCTGGAAATTGGTCAAGGTGACTGTGGAGATAATGCACTTTGATGGACATGTTACATCCAAAGTTTTTGAAATTCTTCAGCATGTTACTTACTTGACTAGTGATTTCCCAGAAAGTTATTAGTAACTTCAATAAACGAATTCCACGCAAGTTGTTACACTGGTAATTGAACTTGAGAAATTAGTATTTTTTATAAATATTTCTTATCTGTGGGCCATCAAAAATACCCGCTTTTATCTTTTTTATGCTCAGACTAGGGAATTTTCTCTTTGTATAAAGAACACATTGCCCTTTTTTATTTAACGCCTTTAAAATTGTTTCAATAAACCTAGTTTACAGGCAAAGGGGGCAATATTATTTTATCTCTTGTAACCAAAAGTGGGTTTATTACATTCTGCTATCCCACTTCAACAATCTCACGTACAGGACAATCTCTTTTTGTCCTGTGTTGATGCTTGGCATAACTATCCCAAAGACGATAAAAACGTGGGTATTTGGTGTATCTATTTTGTTGTCCTAATAAGAAGTTAACCATCTTTAGATCTTAACAAATGCTCCATTTGTGTTCGTTGTATTTGATTTTTTTCTTGAACAAATGCAATATTTTGATATTCTTCCTTTAACTTGGTTGAATGAGCAACGGGAACTGAACCATATTGGTTGCCATTGTGTAAAAGAACACACTTAAGGCTTCGTTTAGAGCTGTCCGTGAAGAGATGCCATTCATTTGATTTATTTTTAGTAAGGTACTTATAGGACTTGAAACCGTGTTCCCGAAAGTATGTAAAGTAATAACAGCAAAATTAAATTTAAACACAGAGGGGGTAGACACAAAACTAAACGAAGAAAAAGTAAGGATTTTTTTTGTGTTGCCTATGCATACCTAATACAAAACCACTAACGAGATCTCGGCACCAAAAAATTTTATTTCATTTGTTGACCTGCGTAATCTTTTGTCCTTATGCTTCGGCCGCACTTGTGCCTATCGTCCCGATGCAATTCGCGGCGAATCTTCGTACGTTTTGTACACTAAAAAATTATCGCGATAAAGCGCTGGTCACACTAGCGGCTTCGTTATTTTTCACGAACTATCTGGCAATAATCCAAGATGGCATCATCTACGTGTTTTAAATAAGGACGACGACATTCTTTTCTTTAACATGTGTGCTAACAATTACATAATGCATTTATTGAAACTTAAAAAGAAACCTAGAAAGAAAAAGCTAAAAATTTTAACACCATTATTGAGTTCCACTCCATTTTTAAATGAACAACGCAAGTGCGACCACGCAGAGCGAATTGTTAGCGTGCATAAATCCTTTGATGTATCGCCACCCGCGCGATAAGTAACTCGAAGTCCGAATATTCGGGACGATACCCGATAAAGGCCGGTCACATTTGCGTGTATCGTGTAATAGCACGAAGCTTCGTGACGACAGGCGCAGGTCCGGCCCAAGCATAAGAATGCTTCATAGCTAGCTGCACTTTTTAATTTAATTTAATTTTCAGTACGAGAATTTTTGGACATAAACTCTAAAACGGGCATGAAAAGAAGTTCCGCCGCCGAACTGAAATCCATATGCCTAGGATTATTTGAAGCCCTCAATGACAAGTCTATAGCTTTGCAGCACCAAAGGAAAACAAATCAGTAAGTGTACTTTAACTTGCACGTTCATTCAGTGAGACAGCAGTTGTTAATTCCTCATTATCACTTCCAGAGATATCACCTAAGTACCATTCCATACGCAAAGAAGGTTCAACTACACTACATTTTTACTACTTGCACCAAATACAGTTTTTATTTTATACTTAAAAAGTCAATGTTATTTTAGGATATTGGCAAATCGAATCACGGAATTAGAAAAAACACTGGAGAGTTGGTGCAACGGGCAAAAATACATTCCTATATTTCCGTCGCAGATGTTATTAGAAGAATTTCTTCCAGACACAGCCTCAGTAAAATCAGATGACACCAAAGACAGGACTGTAAAGTCGCAAGACTCGGACAATGTCAAGAGTAGATTCTCTGACAGTGATGATGATGTGATGAAAGATAACAGTGATGGTGATGATTCTGCTAGAAGTAACTCCGATGAGAATTGTCAATTTAGTGGCTTGAGTAAAAAATCTAAGACAGTTTTACCATTTGAACTAGAGGAACTCGTGAAAGAAGCGTTGGCGGAATTAAAACCAGCTAAATGAGGTTTTGAAAGCAACGAGGGTAAAGTGCAATATGGCTGTCGAATGGTACAATTATTTTGAGTATTATAGGAGATAAATTAAATTTAAAAACATTCCATAAACTTTCTAGTCTATTATAACTAGTCAATGTTACTTATTTGTTTAAATATAATTTTATGTAGGTTAATGTAATGAAATATAAATGAACTTAATAAATTGATGAATTATGCAAAGCGATGTTTGTTTTGGTATAGTAATAAATGAACATATTACACAAAAATAATTTATTAGCTGATAATATACAGTTAGGTACATGTATTTGTAGGTAGATGACAATGGTCAGGTTCCATAAAATCTAGGTAAATGAGAAAATCACATCAGAAAGTTCTCTAATGGGAAGTATCTCAAATAAATAAACTTTGGCCTCATAAGACAGTGTCCGCTTCATTATAAAACTCGGACTATATGTGCTTGAATCATTATCTGCAAAAACAAGACCTGCAATATGTCATCTCATTTACCCGCTGTCAATTTTATTTGGGTAAATAATGGTTTAAATTTAGTCTGTTATACAATAAGACAGTATGTTTAAATGCTTCTGTTTATTACACTGTGCATTACGAAGCGCTTGCTCAGCGTGGTCGCCCTTAGTTATATCATTGGTAATTTATTGAATTAAAATGAAGAAAACCAATAAGTGGGCTGTTTGGTGGTTTATTGTCGTGCTAGCCAACTGATATCTTTGGAATTAAAAAATTAAGAAATCGAAGGTACTATTACCACAGTTCAAAGATGAAGTATGGCACATTTCTGTCTGAACCTAGTTCTCTTAAGTAGTCTGTGATCTTTGGTACGACTAAAGTAGGGCGGGTCAGGCAGGGTGTAGAACGCGAAATACAAAATCTCGTCGAGGGCGATAATCGCAGCGACGTCGCTGCGAACTGGCTTCGCAATGGCCTCGTTTTCGAATCACTCGCAATTCGCTAGTGTCAAAACGTTTACCCACATTCATTGGTCCAGACCTTCTCACTAATTTCGCATATACAATGTCCTTTTTAATTAAGTACAAATATTTTAAGAGGTGATTCAGTCCATCATTTTGAACAACTTTTCCCAATAAATATATATCGAAATACGAAAAATTTTTTTGCATTTTTCATAGTAACGATATCACGTGACTACTTCGATCTGTATGAGAACCTAAATTTTTTTTTTCGTATTTCGATATATATTTATTGGGCAAAGTTGTTCAAAATGATGAACTGAATAACCCCTTAAAATATTTGTACTTAATTAAAAAGGACATTGTATAATACATGTTTCTTTAAACTATTTTTTTTTTATCTACACCCATGCTATAAATCCTCTATATGTTTCTGAAACAGTTAGTTTATTGTCAACATTAAAACACCCAGTGTTATAATGTTGTTCTTTTCACTATGCAACGCAAACTCAATCCCCTTAAACAGCCACATATTGTGAATTTCAAAAAAGAACATTGTCATCTACGCGCCGTTTACTACCACAGCTCCGTAATTTTAAAAAGGAACTTATTGGTTATTCGATGTAAATTCCTGGTAAGTTTATTGCTGAGTATCTAATACAATCTGATTAATGAAATCATTTATTGTTATGATAATTTAAATTCTGGATCGTAAAATTATTGGAATGAAAATTATTTTTGTTAGATATTAGTAAATATCGAAAGAAAATGGCGGGATACGACGTGAATTAGAATAACCAATAAATTCCTTTTTAAATTATGGAGCTGTGGTAGTGAACGGCGCGCACATAACAATGTTCGTTTTTTGAAATTCATATATGTGACTGTTTAGAAACTTTTATAGAGGATTAGGAGGAGAGCATGGGTGTAGATAACTAAAACGAATTTAGCTAAGGTGGGTGTACCATGGAAGGCCACTCTAACAAATAAACAGTTATTATTCGTTTATTTACTAGGTAAATAAAACTAACAGATATTTAAATAATACTTTGTCTTATTACGTAACATATAAACCACTTTTTTGAATTGCAGATTTAATCAATATTGATTGAACTTAAGTTTCATTAAACTCTTCCAAATGGCCTTGCTAGAAACAAGGCTCTTTAGAAGGCCATCATAAAAAATCAGTCATTTAACACTAACAGTTATTAAATAGCGATTAAATCTACAATAAAAATGTATAAATTTTTGAATAGATAGAGGGCCGCAATTTGTAATGGGTAAAGAAGCCCTGAATTTATCAATTCTCCGCGCATAGACTTTCATTGAAATATATTATTTGGTAAAATAGACTTTGGGACCATCCATAAATTACGTAAAACGAATTTCATAACTTTTTGACTCCCTCCTCCTTGTCACAGTTGGTCACAATTTTGAGACCCCCACTCTAATATGTTTTTTTATTTAATAAAAAAACAGGCGAGCTACTAAATATTTGATAAAGCTGGAAATATTTAAAAGTTTGTTTATTTTAGTAAAATTTTTGTGTATTATCTGTATGATGTATCTGTATATATTTATTTATTTACTGCTTGGATATAGATTTTGTATTGTGACGTCACAAACCTTATGACCCCTCCTACCCCTTGTCACACTTGATTGACCCCCTCCCCCCGTAACGTGTGACAGAATTTATCAATAGCCCCTTTTACAACCGTGGTTTAGTGGTCACCAAGTTAGTCCTCCACCCTCCAGAATTGTTAGCGTGCATAAATCCTTTGATGTATCGCCACCCGCGCGATAAGTAACTCGAAGTCCGAATATTCGGGACGATACCCGATAAAGGCCGGTCACATTTGCGTGTATCGTGTAATAGCACGAAGCTTCGTGACGACAGGCGCAGGTCCGGCCCAAGCATAAGAATGCTTCATAGCTAGCTGCACTTTTTAATTTAATTTAATTTTCAGTACGAGAATGTTTGGACATAAACTCTAAAACGGGCATGAAAAGAAGTTCCGCCGCCGAACTGAAATCCATATGCCTAGGATTATTTGAAGCCCTCAATGACAAGTCTATAGCTTTGCAGCACCAAAGGAAAACAAATCAGTAAGTGTACTTTAACTTGCACGTTCATTCAGTGAGACAGCAGTTGTTAATTCCTCATTATCACTTCCAGAGATATCACCTAAGCACCATTCCATACGCAAAGAAGGTTCAACTACACTACATTTTTACTACTTGCACCAAATACAGTTTTTATTTTATACTTAAAAAGTCAATGTTATTTTAGGATATTGGCAAATCGAATCACGGAATTAGAAAAAACACTGGAGAGTTGGTGCAACGGGCAAAAATACATTCCTATATTTCCGTCGCAGATGTTATTAGAAGAATTTCTTCCAGACACAGCCTCAGTAAAATCAGATGACACCAAAGATAGGACTGTAAAGTCGCAAGACTCGGACAATGTCAAGAGTAGATTCTCTGACAGTGATGATGATGTGATGAAAGATAACAGTGATGGTGATGATTCTGCTAGAAGTAACTCCGATGAGAATTGTCAATTTAGTGGCTTGAGTAAAAAATCTAAGACAGTTTTACCATTTGAACTAGAGGAACTCGTGAAAGAAGCGTTGGCGGAATTAAAACCAGCTAAATGAGGTTTTGAAAGCAACGAGGGTAAAGTGCAATATGGCTGTCGAATGGTACAATTATTTTGAGTATTATAGGAGATAAATTAAATTTAAAAACATTCCATAAACTTTCTAGTCTATTATAACTAGTCAATGTTACTTATTTGTTTAAATATAATTTTATGTAGGTTAATGTAATGAAATATAAATGAACTTAATAAATTGATGAATTATGCAAAGCGATGTTTGTTTTGGTATAGTAATAAATGAACATATTACACAAAAATAATTTATTAGCTGATAATATACAGTTAGGTACATGTATTTGTAGGTAGATGACAATGGTCAGGTTCCATAAAATCTAGGTAAATGAGAAAATCACATCAGAAAGTTCTCTAATGGGAAGTATCTCAAATAAATAAACTTTGGCCTCATAAGACAGTGTCCGCTTCATTATAAAACTCGGACTATATGTGCTTGAATCATTATCTGCAAAAACAAGACCTGCAATATGTCATCTCATTTACCCGCTGTCAATTTTATTTGGGTAAATAATGGTTTAAATTTAGTCTGTTATACAATAAGACAGTATGTTTAAATGCTTCTGTTTATTACACTGTGCATTACGAAGCGCTTGCTCAGCGTGGTCGCCCTTAGTTATATCATTGGTAATTTATTGAATTAAAATGAAGAAAACCAATAAGTGGGCTGTTTGGTGGTTTATTGTCGTGCTAGCCAACTGATATCTTTGGAATTAAAAAATTAAGAAATCGAAGGTACTATTACCACAGTTCAAAGATGAAGTATGGCACATTTCTGTCTGAACCTAGTTCTCTTAAGTAGTCTGTGATCTTTGGTACGACTAAAGTAGGGCGGGTCAGGCAGGGTGTAGAACGCGAAATACAAAATCTCGTCGAGGGCGATAATCGCAGCGACGTCGCTGCGAACTGGCTTCGCAATGGCCTCGTTTTCGAATCACTCGCAATTCGCTAGTGTCAAAACGTTTACCCACATTCATTGGTCCAGACCTTCTCACTAATTTCGCATATACAATGTCCTTTTTAATTAAGTACAAATATTTTAAGAGGTGATTCAGTCCATCATTTTGAACAACTTTTCCCAATAAATATATATCGAAATACGAAAAATTTTTTTGCATTTTTCATAGTAACGATATCACGTGACTACTTCGATCTGTATGAGAACCTAAATTTTTTTTTTCGTATTTCGATATATATTTATTGGGCAAAGTTGTTCAAAATGATGAACTGAATAACCCCTTAAAATATTTGTACTTAATTAAAAAGGACATTGTATAATACATGTTTCTTTAAACTATTTTTTTTTTATCTACACCCATGCTATAAATCCTCTATATGTTTCTGAAACAGTTAGTTTATTGTCAACATTAAAACACCCAGTGTTATAATGTTGTTCTTTTCACTATGCAACGCAAACTCAATCCCCTTAAACAGCCACATATTGTGAATTTCAAAAAAGAACATTGTCATCTACGCGCCGTTTACTACCACAGCTCCGTAATTTTAAAAAGGAACTTATTGGTTATTCGATGTAAATTCCTGGTAAGTTTATTGCTGAGTATCTAATACAATCTGATTAATGAAATCATTTATTGTTATGATAATTTAAATTCTGGATCGTAAAATTATTGGAATGAAAATTATTTTTGTTAGATATTAGTAAATATCGAAAGAAAATGGCGGGATACGACGTGAATTAGAATAACCAATAAATTCCTTTTTAAATTATGGAGCTGTGGTAGTGAACGGCGCGCACATAACAATGTTCGTTTTTTGAAATTCATATATGTGACTGTTTAGAAACTTTTATAGAGGATTAGGAGGAGAGCATGGGTGTAGATAACTAAAACGAATTTAGCTAAGGTGGGTGTACCATGGAAGGCCACTCTAACAAATAAACAGTTATTATTCGTTTATTTACTAGGTAAATAAAACTAACAGATATTTAAATAATACTTTGTCTTATTACGTAACATATAAACCACTTTTTTGAATTGCAGATTTAATCAATATTGATTGAACTTAAGTTTCATTAAACTCTTCCAAATGGCCTTGCTAGAAACAAGGCTCTTTAGAAGGCCATCATAAAAAATCAGTCATTTAACACTAACAGTTATTAAATAGCGATTAAATCTACAATAAAAAGAAGTGGTTTATATGTTACGTAATTAAACAAAGTATTACTTAAATATTTGTTAGTTTCATTTATCCAGTAAATAAACGAATAATAACTGTTTATTTGTTAGAGTGGCCTTCCACTGTACACCCACCTTATTTTCACGTCGTCGATTCCCGATATCGAAGAAGCGAGGGACCGTACTGCCAAAATAGTAGCGCGAGAGATTCGCCGCCGCGTTTATGAATTCCATTTCGATGGGTTTTTGTGTAAATAGAAGGAATTTGTCATCGTATGGCAATAACTACGAAATTTTAATAATTGGCCTTCGAAGGAGCATGGCCTTCCATGGTCCACCCACCTTAATTTATAATGCACTGAGCATTATTAACGAGTAGACCAGCCTACTTATATCATTCAATCTTCATTACTGATTCCCTGCCTATGCATGGGCATGCAAGCAAGAAATATTTTGCATACCTACAGTATTGTATATCTATATCTTATATCAAAATAATATAATATGGACATTCAACAAAGATAAAATGTTGCTAATATTATTAATCAAAATTAAAGAAAATTCTAACCATAAAATTAACCTTAAATAAAATAAGGATAGGTACTGATGTATTCACCTGCTAATGAAAAAATATATTTCATAGTGATAGCTTTTTTTTAAAAGTATACATGATACTTGCATTACCAATGCATAGCTGCAAGGTTTTACACTACATTTGCATTAAATTGGTATGAAGCCGAGAGTTGAGAAATATTACAATTCCTCTCAGACTAGCGGCTTTCGCCTATTTATCGCAAACTGTATGGCAGCCGTCGCTTGTTTCCCGCTTGCGTGGTACGAGGCACGCAGTTGATGTCAACCACCCGCGGCCCGAAAGGGCGATCGGACGTGGCAGCCATCTATTGTTGTTCCGTTCTACAATGCGCTTTAAATAAGTCGTTTGGGTGTTTGCGTGTTATTTACTGTTTATTACAGTTAATATCGTATAAATAAAATTGTATAAATTTTTGAATAGATAGAGGGCCGCAATTTGTAATGGGTAAAGAAGCCCTGAATTTATCAATTCTCCGCGCATAGACTTTCATTGAAATATATTATTTGGTAAAATAGACTTTGGGACCATCCATAAATTACGTAAAACGAATTTCATAACTTTTTGACTCCCTCCTCCTTGTCACAGTTGGTCACAATTTTGAGACCCCCACTCTAATATGTTTTTTTATTTAATAAAAAAACAGGCGAGCTACTAAATATTTGATAAAGCTGGAAATATTTAAAAGTTTGTTTATTTTAGTAAAATTTTTGTGTATTATCTGTATGATGTATCTGTATATATTTATTTATTTACTGCTTGGATATAGATTTTGTATTGTGACGTCACAAACCTTATGACCCCTCCTACCCCTTGTCACACTTGATTGACCCCCTCCCCCCGTAACGTGTGACAGAATTTATCAATAGCCCCTTTTACAACCGTGGTTTAGTGGTCACCAAGTTAGTCCTCCACCCAGAGATTCCGGGGCAAGTAAAAAAATGGCTTGGATGTTTATCTATGTATATGTTATAAAATATAATATCGTTGAGTCAGTATCCCATTACACAAGTCTCGAACTTTCTTTGGGACTAGCTCTATTTATTTATATATGATTAACAGATTTAAATTATTTCAGCATGAGAAAATTGTCAAGTAGCCTCCGAGATCATTCTACTCTAAAATTATCTCAGAGGCTACTTGGCCAAAAGTTTTAGACGCTCCTTACAAAAAAAAATCAAGATAACGAGATCGGCATATTAGTAAGTCTATAATAACTAAGTAACTAGAGCGCACACTTCCATTCTTTTCCTTAGGATTCGAAAAAGAAAACATTGTACCTACATGATTTTTCGCTTACGTTTATGTCGATTTGTTTTAAGTGAAAGTGAGAGAACACTAACCAATGAAGGTTTTAAGAAAATATTTATTTATGCCGTGTTAAGTTCTCGGAACAGCACTTTTCTGTGCTGCTATCCAGTCGCTCAGAACGGTCATTTGCCAGAGCGAAACAGCGACGGAACGCTAAAGCACCGGCCATGCTATAGCGTTCCGTCGCCGTCTCTCGCTCTGGCAAATGACCGTTCTGAGTCTGAGCGACAGGATAGCAGCATAGAAAAGAGCTTTTCCGTGCTGACAAGTGAGGTCCAATCCTTGCGGTGACACTGAACGCTAAATACAATAAGAAGCCATGGTTTCGTGAATATTTTAATTTTGTATGTTTAAGTGTGTACCGATCTCAAGCGATGCTGGTATAGTGCGAGAGCGCCGCAGCCGCCGCCGTATTGAGGTGCAGGGCTGCTGCGTCACCTCGGTTCCGGGCCGATGCGACAGCTGATAGAACCAGTCGCGACAGCAACCCACGGTGACTTCGCTCAGTGTACCGCTCATAGCTCTCGAGTCCTTCTTGCAGCTTGAGGATCAGGCTGTCGTAGTTTTTGCGGACCACCTCCAATATCTGTCAATAATAACTACATGACAGTGGCGGATCCAGGATTTTGGCTTGGGAGGAACTTGAACCCAATGAGGGTAGGTTTTATCAATATAAGGTAAACACTTAATCACACGGGAACGGCAGCAGCGGGCAGCCTACTTTACTGTCAAACTATAGTCATCTTTATTTCTATGATGAAATGCATAGCTGGCAATTGCGATGCTTTTGTTTTGTTCAAGCTAATCATTGCGCAAATAAAAATAAAGTTGAATGTGGTTTTACAATTAAAGTGCGCTGCCGGCTGCTGTCGTTCCGGTATGAGTTAAGCTTTACATATTGACAAGTGACAATTAGGTGTTCACAAGTGGTGACAAGTGGATATGCAGTACTGCTATTCACTTGTCACTTGCCAGTGCCTGTTCACACGCACTTACCACTTGTCACTTGTCAATATGTAAACCGGATTTAAGCCTCCTAAATCCGCTACTGATACATTTGTGATACATATGTATAGCCGTGTCGGACTGACATCGTCATGTCGTGACATGAGTCGTGACGCATGTTACAACCTGTACAATAATTTGGGTCGGACTGAATTCTCAGCTGCCGATGCCGATCTTCAGTCTTACCTGGTCCTCAGAGGGTGTGGACAGGTTCTGCGAGGCCAGCCACGCCTCGATCTTGGGCGAGAAGTGTTGTATGATGGCGCGCACGTTCACGAGGCAGTTGGCGAGACGCAACGCTTCCGCCTTAAATTCGCCGTCTCCGGTCGAGTAGCGCAGTGCTGCAAGAATACAATACCTATATCTACTCATTATTGCACAAAAATTAATATAGGACCTTTTTAAATACTAGAAAAAAGCGCTAAAGGCGGCCTCATCTTGTATATTCTGAAGTATGAAGGTGGAATAACGTTGGGCAGGCGGCCGCAGCTTACCCATATAGAAAAGGTTGTCAAATACTTGATGCATTCTTATAAGCTCGTAGTACAGCTGGTCGTAGGACGCCGGCGTCGGCAGAAACGTGTCCCCGAACGTAATGAACAGATTGAATATGTTCACGACCTGCAACGCAAAATATATCTCCATCATGGATCTATACAATGTCCTTTTTAATTAAGTACAAATATTTTAAGAGGTGATTCAGTCCATCATTTTGAACAACTTTTCCCTATAAATATATAACGAATTACGAAAAATTTTTGTGCATTTTTCATAGTAACGATATCACGTGACTACTTCGATTTGTATGAGAACCTAAATATTTTTTTCGTATTTTGATATACATTTATTGGGCAAAGTTGTTCAAAATGATGGACTGAATAACCCCTTAAAATATTTGTACTTAATTAAAAAGGACATTGTATATGAATTTGTTATAAAATATAGTATCGTTGAGTTAGTATCCCACAACACAAGTCTCGAACTTACTTTGGGGCTAAGCTCAATCTGTGTGGTTTGTCCCTCATCATTAGTTAATCATAGTTATTATAAGGAGGGTTTTGCAAAATATGTAAAACTAGTTTGCAGCACATTTTTACAGTTTTTTTCAGAATCATTTTTTTGTTAACAATTATTTTCAAATCGACAAAATATCATATTTTAGTGTTCTGATTCATCATAAATATTTTTTTCTAACAAAATACAAAATTATCATAACATTTTATTTGTAAAATCGAATTTTATATTCAACATTATGTAACATTTGACTCATTGATTTTGCTCGAATCTAAAGCACGTTTTCGTAAGCTGCTTGTGGCTTCAGTTATAATAATTTCCGTTAGATGGCGCAAATCATATAAGAATATTGTCTGGGATAGCAAAATCTTTAGTTTCCGTTATTTTTAAATTAAATATAAAATATTTAACCTGTGAATATATTATGCCCAATTGTTCTTCGTCTTTTCGCAATGTATCATAAGTTCAAGTTTTAACTATATTAAAAAAAAAATGCTTAAATCTAAATGCATTAATAAAATTAAATTAAAACTTTAAATGACCAATTTTTGATCTCGGATACGGCTGCAACGATTTTGATGAAACTCCGTATTTGGGGAGTGACGAGGCCGAAAAATCGATCTATCGATCTTGTTTCGCTTTTTTTGCAGTATTTTCGGGCATTAAAGTTTTATACTTAAAATTGAAAGGTAATTTCACGATTTCAACCAATGTGTTGATAGCTCAGTTAGATATTAGTCCGTGGGCCGCGAAGGTAAAGGTTCCAGGTTTGAGCCCCAGCGTCACGCATTTAGATTTTTTATTTTAATGGTTTAATTTTTCTTATTTTGTCTTTTAATTTTTTTATAGCTTTTTTTGTTTTTGATTGTGTTTAAAAGAAAAAAAAATACATGAAAGCTAAAAGTTTTACAGTAATTTGAAAAAACCAATATGCTTTGAAGCTGATGTTCTTGGTTCAAACCGGCAAAGTTATTTTACTTGGTAATTTTTATTTTTTTTGTTTATCTATTATTACTTTTTTAATCTTCCATTTAGTTATTTATATACTTTGCGGTCACGCAAAGTTTTTGAACCGGCATTAATTTCGGCATTTCCATACAAAACTGTGCAGCCGCTCGAGCAATTTGTATGGGAATGTCGATATTTGTTTTGATTTTTAGGTTGTTATTTTAGTTTTATTATTCTATAATGATCTTGTATAGCCCGTGGTTCGATTTATTTCGGGTATGTCCCTTCTACGTTGTATAAACTGTCGAATTGAGAAACCTCATTTTTTGAAGTTGGTTAATAAAAATAGAATAAGTACGTTTATACATACATTTAAATCCTTCCAATACTCAACTCTAGTCGTAGTAGTTGCTAAAATCGAACCCGGGAAATCTAGCTACATAGCTCCTGTAGCTATAATAAGATATTAGCGAATGCCCGCGGCTTCCCCAGCGTGGACTACTATTTTTTATCTCACGGGAACCATGCATTTTTCCGGGATAAAAAGTAGCCTATGTATTAAATTAGTAAAAAATGAAACCGGGCAAGTGCGAGTAGGACTCGCTACGAAGGATTTCGCACCATTATCTATACAAAATCACTTTAATATTTATTTTATTTTGTTTTTAGTGTTTGTCGTTATAGCGGCAACAGAAATACATCATCTTTGTATGTAAATCATCTGTCTAGCTATTACGGTTCGTGAGATACAGCCAGACAGACACACGGACGGACGGACCCGTTTTTACTCTTTTGGTACAGACCCCTAAAAAAAATATGACAAGACGGAATGAATGTCTTCCTTGATAAATAATTTGACATGGGCTACCACACTGATATGCCTACCAGCCTACACACACCCACGTACACATCATATTTGTTTTTTAACTGTTCGGTAGATGGCATTAGTTACAGCACTGTGCTGCCAATATAGTTGCGCCATCTAAATAATAAGTCGAACTACAAGGTACTGGCGACGATAATAAGTTTTACACGAGGCTTGTACCAATGTATGAAGTTAGCAATCTATGCTTTCTTATATTTATCTATGGACATTGGCTAGAAAATTGCGCTGTACTGGACTACGTGCCGCTACCTAGTTTAGGCGCGATCAGAGGGAGCAAGGGCTTGGAAAGGGTAGGGGTCAAAGGACACAGCTAGCACAGGTTCAGTTACCTGCTGCGCCATGATGAAGATGTTATGTCTCCGCAGCAGAGAGCTCTCGTTGGCCACGAGGAACTTCAGCAGCGCGATGAGCGCGGCCCACAGCGGCCGCCAGTCCCGCGCGAGCCGCACGCGGCAGCGCTTCTGGTAGCTCAGCAAGCGCACCAGGACGCCCGCGCACAGAGAGTACAACTCTCCCGGGAACTTCTTCAGGAGGTGGCACATCATGAACTCCACTAGTAAGTCTAGGGAAAAGTTTGGTCTGATTAACAAATGGTCCGATGCCCAAATGCATGAATTAAACTTTCGGGCGTCCGCTAAGAGACTGGGGCGCTCGCCGCGGGTTTCAATCTTTCACAAACACTAAGTGCAAAAGAGATAGCAAAATCTTTCGCACGTAATGGTCCCAAATGGTTCAAAGATTCTATTGATCTAAAAGTTAAGTTTGTGTGAAGGTGACTACCTATTAATGTAGATGCTAACGGCTGTGACGGAGCTTCTTCGGGAACTATTTTTCTATGCCTCATTGGAAGCCTATACAATTGAACCTGAAATGATAATAAGGGTACAGAACTATATTTTTACAAATAGTTATTAGTAATCAAACCAATTTACGACCTTTATTCAGGTAAATTTTCATTATGGTAAAAGGATCGATACGAAGAGATCCTGGAATATTTACCTTAAATGTTAGATTTTGGTCATGCATGATAGAATTGGCGAACTGCTCTTCAACGATGCACGTTAGTGTGATGAAACACAAACTGCATTTATTCAAACTCGACTCACTGCGCGTGTCTGCCATTACTATTGAACTGAACATAAAGCATTGTTTAATTTATAACGAAAAAAAACTAGGTTAAACAAAATATTTAAACACATATCAGTTTAATTACAGACTCACTTACCAATATTGGAAGAACGTAACTAATAAGTTTGTGGGCTGTTCATTGTCGAGAGCTTGGATTTGAGACAGGTTTGGTGGAGTCTGAAAATAATAACAATGTTTTACAAACACCAATTAAAGGTATGTAGCGGGAGCGAGGTGATATGCTCGACTGCCACAAAGGGAAGATCTTCCCGCCAGGCATGTTGTTGCGCCTGGGGAACCGCGGCTCCAACGGTGTATCGTCGGAAGTTGTATATATGCAGCGAATCGGGCGAACTCTAAGATCGAGATGTAGGATACTGCTGGCGCCATCTCATATGCTTCTTGTGAACTATATCGTCCGTTGTCTCTTGATTGGTTTTTATTGTAGTTCCTCGTAGTGGCCGTAGAGTTCGCCACAGCTACTATTATAGTAACTATATAATTTAGAAGTTGAGGAAGTCTAGTCATCATCATCATATATTATTATTATGTTGGTACGCTTTTCAGCCACGGGTCTATAGGAACCCGGTCCTTTGAGGCGTTCATGGGGCCAAAGCCAACATGTAGAGGCCTTTTAGTACCTTTTTATCTAAGAAGTGAGATGGCTGCATCTATGGAGGACTATTCCTTAATGTAGCATTGAGATGCATTAACGGACAGTCCTCCACAGCTGCCGAACTATTTGCCAGGGAGGGATTTACTTGGTTTGGGCTTTATGGATGGGATGTTAGTGGGCCGGATAAGTGGGTTATGGAGTGAGATACGGACATTATTATTACTAACTAGCCTGTAGGTATTGTGTCCCACAGCTGGGCAAAGGCCTCCCCCTTATTTTTCCACTTGTCTCTTTCTTCTGCGAACTTCTGCCACCCACATAAAAATCTGTCTAAGTCGTCCCGCCACCTTGTTCTGGGCCTACCTAGACCCTACCCCTATGGTCTGGAGTCCAGAATGTGGACAATTTGGCCCATCTTTCGGAACGCATTCATTCATCTATATCAATAATTTTAAAAATTAGGTTCTTGTCGGTGGAATTTAATAGACCAGGCAGGGCCGTATTATCCATAAGGCGGATAAAGCAACTGCCTAAGGGCCCAAAGAAATATACTGCGCACAAAGAAAAAAAAATTGTTTCATCAAACGATTTTTAAAAAATTTGTATAGATACTTCCTCAATAATATTATTTTCCATTTTTTAGCCGCATGTTGTCAGTTAATGAAATACTTCATATATTGTAGAACTAAAACAAGTAAATATAAAAAAAAAAAACAAAAACTCGATTGTTATAATATCACATATATTACTTAAGACTTTGAAGTAACAGGATACCAAATTTGGAGTAAATCTGATCGACTCAACTTTTGTAATAGAAAACATGTATTTTAAAAAGTAAGGAAATGGTAAAGGTGCCCCGAGAATTGCATCGCCTAGGGGCCCTGATCGGGCTAATCCGGCCCTGAGACCAGGCATGCCCATCGTGCCCGCAATGCTGGATTGGCGCTTGGGTATTTTTCATGTCTTCTTATTTACTACTAAATGTTTGACGATCAAATACGTAATCATAAATGATTGGTGGATGGTCTTTTTTCGTGTGTGAAAGTGGCCAGAACTGGTGACAGATTTTTCAATCTGTCATAAGCATCTGGTATAACTTAATGACTACCATCAATGACGATGGAGAGAACAGAATGGTTCAAATAAAGTTTCCAACAGTGGGTTTTTAAATCATAACGATGTAGCTTTCAAGTGTTTGCCTCACCTGATGCGGCGGCAGTGTGGCCGGGGGTGAGGGCGGCGCGGAGGAGGCGGCGGCGGAGGACGAGTGCGCCAGCGTCGTCATGAAGTTGCGGTTCAGGTGCGCTGCTTCGTACAGCGCCAGCAGCATGCCTTCCTCCCCGCCACTGAACAGAAAAAAACCCTTGACTCTTGAACCCTTGACGCACATGAATAAGATACCTGTATATTTTTAATAACAAAGTATTTTGATTAACTAAGAGAACTGTAATAATTTTTAGTGTTCCATACCCAAAGGATAAAAATGGGACCCTATTACTAAGACTCCACTGTCCGTCCGCCTGTCTGTCACCAGGCTGTATCTCATGAACTGTGATAACTAAACAGTTGAAATTTTCGCAAATGATGTATTTCTGTTGCCGCTATAACAACAAATACTAAAAATAAAATAAATATTGAAGGCAGGCTCCCATACAACAAACGTAATTTTTTTATAGATAATGGTTCGTGCGCGAGTCCGATTCGCACTTGGCTGGTTATTTTATATTTTTCTCTTGTGCATTTTTCTTTTGCTCATGTCATAGCTCATACACAATACATAATTTAAATAAACACGTCAACACGAAACCAAATAGGTTGGCTGAAACAGTACAGTAATAGCACTTGATTGGACTTTTAATTAGACAGCTTTGGGTACTTTCTGTCCCATTATGGATAAAAACGATTTATTTAGTATTCTGTATCAAACAAAACTGGCTTACCTATTCCTTTGGCCTCTCACCACTGGCTGTGTATCATCACTAGTGAGGAATATGCCGCCCACCATACTGGTGAGCGAGGACAGCCAGCCGCCGCCGCCACCTGCACCGCCCTGCATGCCGCCAAACGTGGACATCACAAAGTCATTTAACGCCGCTGTGATTACTTGACCGTATCTGAAAGTTACTGATACATGTTTTATGTGTTTGTGTATAGACTTACAGGTGAGGGTGCACTCAGTATGGTTGCAATATCTGCTGTACTGGGTGTCACCCACCCCAATAGTATGGATATGGTCTTTTTTTGGGAGGGTTTAAATCTAAACAATATGTCCAGTTTTTTCTAGCAGGGGGTTTGCAAATATGAGAGAGTCAGTTCGCCCAATATACATAAAATATAGGGTCATTAAAATTTATAAATACATACATATTTGCTCTTGATTACTTAAAACAAAAATAGTCTTACCCATTCAAAGCCAGTTCATCATCAAGGATTGATAACTTTACAACATAAGGATTGGCAGATTCCTGTTTCTTATAATTCACTAAACACATCAAGAGCATCACAACATCATAACCTGAAAACAATATCATCATTTCAGCCGCATGACTAATGTTGGACATAGGCTTCTCCCAATGATTTTCAAAATTACTGATCTATAGCAGCCTGCACCGGCCATTGGTTTGTTGCACTATGTGTCCCACCCACTGCCACTTCAATGACGTATTCTTTTGGGCTATGTCAAAGACTTTTGTTCTTTTTTAGCACAGCCTACCGAGCTACCTTGAACCTTCTTATGCAACCCATAGTAGGGGAACACTTTTTGGGGGCATAAGTCATTACTTTCTAGACCTCTCAACCAGAATCAATTGATCCAGGTAGATAGATATATTGTCCGTGTATTCTCTACAATTTCGAGAGTGGTGCTCCTTACAGAAACATCTCCCTGCTCACATCCTTTTGCAATAGAATGAGCCTTGTAGTGGGGTCTTGCACTCAGATTGACATGAATGGCTTTGTTGTATAAGTACTTCATTCAACACCTCAATATACTGTATGGTACTGCAGGAGAAACTGAAGAATAATTAATTGATGCTTAACTTAAAACAATACTTATATAAAAAATAAATTACAAAAAATATTATTATCATTTATGTAAACATCTAAATAAACAAAATCTACAATTTTATCAATTGTACTCGTTTATTAATTTCAAATTTTAATATCTCACCATGTTGTTGTCTCTCAGTGGAAGTACACAGGAGTTGAATTAAGGGCTCAAACAGAGAATTCATCATCAGGTACTCCACAAGAGGATTGTCGTCAATGTTGTCAATCCCCGTGGCAATCACCAATAACAATTTAAGCACCATTGATTTCAAACTGTCTGGCACATCACCTGTAAATACATTAAAATGTTTAGATTTTTAATATTTTACGTTTAATTATTTTACATAATATAGCTTACATCTTTTAGCAATTTAGGTCCCATAGGACAAAAGACTTTCCTTTCTGTTTCCAGCAACTTCAATCTTTGCTGATTTTTCTCCAATCCTTGGCAAAAGCAAGCTTCAATTTATTTACTTACAATTTTATAGAATTAAGAGGCAGATCAGGGCTATTACCATTAGTCTTTGTAAGTTTTATATTTATTCATAGCCTTTTTAAGAGGAATACCTAACATAAAGAAGTAAGCAATTATTCTTTACCTGATAGAACAGTGTTACAGTGTTCAAACAACTTTTGCATCTTCCCGTCTGTGTTTTCTGTACCAATTAATATCAATTTGATATTTAAGTTAGCATCTTGTCCTACCCTTTGGTACATGGTAATCAAGAGAGCACTCAGTGTTTGTAGAGCATACACCAATCTGAAATTGACAAGTTCTAAATAGGTACATAATAATTAGCATTATTTCATATTCAAACATAAAAGAGACATTTACCTCTTTTATGACTGTAGAAACAGTAAAAGAAATTAAAAAAAAAAATTGTTATGCTTTACTAACCTAATGTGATGTTCCTGGCCTAACATTTCTATACACTGGGAAACAAGTAGGTTCATACTTTCTTTCATATTAGTTAGTTGATCCGTAGATAACTTGTGAATTTCAGCTTCCAGTTGCGGAATCTTAGGCTTCAATAGAAAGAATTCATCCCAGAACGTAGGGTTATCGCTTGTGAGATCTTCACCCCGGAAGAAGGATTCATAAATCTGCACAACTTTCTCCTTTAAATGTCTTTTAGAGCCAGAACCGCTTCTTTTTCGAGTGGCCATTATAGGAAAATCTGATTCAATTATTTTCTTGAGATATTTCCAAAAGCCGCAAATGTTTTTCTTTGCCTGTGCCGTACACCAAGTAACTTCCCTACAAAGTTTTAAGATTATACTTTAAGTAAAACAATAAACGCTTAGTTTCATCGTATATATTTTAATAATTTATTTCTGATTTGAGTTTTGATTGATTATTTTAATAAATTAGATTTGATATCCACTCCACTCCACACTTCTCACGACAAACAGTACTGACAGTGACGTTGATAGTTTACTTACTTGAACGTCATATTTTTCATGATAGGTATTTTTAGTTTAAAAAGGTCATATGGCAACACTTTTTCGGCTTGCAGACAATTTTTTTACGGCTCTGGATATTAGTCTTTTAGAGCCCATCTTTTTTCATTCACTTCTTTATTCCTACCTACCTAACTGATGCTTCGGCCGCACTTGTGCCTATCGTCCCGAAGCTATTCGTGGCGAATCTTCGTACGCTTTCACTAAAAAGTTATCGCGATAAAGCGCTGGTCACACTAGCGTTATTTTTCACGAACTATCTGGCAATAATCCAAGATGGCGTCATCTACGTGTTTTAAATATGGACGACGACTTTCTTCTCTTTCGTCTCCCCTTTAAACATTTAACATATTGTCCATGAGCATATATATTTATAATATAAATATTTCTCATAAAGTCCACTAGAATCAATTTGCAAAACAATTTATTTCACTTTTTCTTTTTATCTGTAAATATGTAAATTATGCTACAAAGCTTGATAATATTTAATGTATAAATCATGATTTAAAGCAAACTCCAACTGAACCCCTTGACTTCCCGCCAAAAACTTCTCTGTCAAGGCTGTCAATGCCGTCATCATGATTTGCTTGGGCCGGACCTTCGCCTATCGTCACGAAGCTTCGTGCTATTACACGATACACGCAAATGTGACTGGCCGCTATCGGGTATCGTCCCGAATATTCGGACTTCGTGTTAGTTATCGCGCTGGTGGCGATACATCAAAGGATTTAAGCACGCTAACAATTCGCTCTGCGTGGTCACACTTGCGTTGTTC
This sequence comes from Acrobasis suavella, assembly GCA_943193695.1. Taxonomy (NCBI): domain Eukaryota; kingdom Metazoa; phylum Arthropoda; class Insecta; order Lepidoptera; family Pyralidae; genus Acrobasis; species Acrobasis suavella. The sequence continues at coordinate 10,921,498 of OW971938.1, forward strand.
ATTTTGACGTTTGTTTTCAACTTGTTCGGACGCGTGCAGTGCGACGGTGCCACGGTTGTAAATGCGTAAAAATGGAGTGGAACGATAAAATAGTGTTAAAATTTTTAGCTTTTTCTTTCTAGGATTCTTTTTAGGTTTCAATAAATGCATTATGTAATTGTTAGCACACATGTTAAAGAAAAGAAAGTCGTCGTCCATATTTAAAACACGTATTAGGTTGGGGAAAAAGTCTTTTCGCATATAGTATGTATGAACTTGTAATAAAACCACTTTGGCTATTCTTTTTGTACCTGGCTGGTTTTGGTATCATTTAAAAGTTTAAATTTTAAAGAAGATAATTCCAAATTCAAATTAGGAAAATGCGTGATTTTCATTTGTTTTTCTTACCGTCAAAATGAGTGAATCTAATGAAGAAATTAGATACATTTTAAAATTTCACTACCAAAAAGGTAAAAATGCAAAGCAAACCGCGAAAAAAATTTGCGATGTTTATGGACCTAGTGCAGTGTCTGTGAGAGTAGCACAAATTTGGTTTAAGCGTTTTTAATCCGGAAATTTTGATGTCAAAGATGCACGTCGCTCTGGTCGCCCTGTTAAGGATAAAATGGATGCTATTTTTGAAAAAGTGGAGCAAGATCGGCATATCAGTAGTTACGACGTAGCTGAAGAACTGGGAATTGACCAGAAAACAAGTTTCGGCGCATTTGAAAAAAAATGTGTACAAAAAAAAGCTCGATATTTGGGTACCTCACAAGCTCTCTGAAAGAAACCTTATGAACCGTGTACTCATTTGTGATTCTTTATTCCGACGTAATGAGACCGAACCATTGTTGAAGAAATTGATAACTGGTGATGAAAAGTGGATCACGTACGATAAAAACGTGCGAAAAAGGTCATGGTCAAAGGCCGGTCAGGCTTCACAGACTGTGGCGAAACCCGGGTTAACTCGCAACAAGGTGATGCTGTGTGTGGTGGGAATGGAAGGGCATTATTCATTATGAGCTGTTACCACAGGCAGGACCATCGATTCAGAACTCTACTGCGAACAACTGATAAGATTAAAGCAAGAAGTTGAGAGAAAGCGGCCGGAATCAATTAACAGAAGGGGTGTGGTTTTTCATCATGATAACGCTAGACCTCACACATCTTTAACCACTCAGCAAAAATTAAGAGAGTTTGGCTGGGAGGAGTTAATGCATCCGCCGTATAGTCCTGACCTGGCACCTTCAGATTTCCACCTGTTTCGGTCTCTTCAGAATTCTTTAGACAGTGTCAGGTTAACATCACGAGAGGACTGCCAAAACTACTTGACGCAGTTATTTGATCAGAAGCCCCAAAATTTCTATAGCAATGGGATCATGTCCCTACCTATAAGATGGCAAAAAGTTATTGAACAAAATGGTACCTAGATACTTTAGTTAAATGTAAATATGTTTTGAATTTTCATATAAAATGCGAAAAGACTTTTTCCCCAACCTATTAGATGACGCCATCTTGGATTATTGCCAGATGGTTCGTGAAAAATAACGAAGCCGCTAGTGTGACCAGCGCTTTATCGCGATAACTTTTTAGTGTACAAAATGTACGAAGATTCGCCGCGAATTGCTTCGGGACGATAGGCACAAGTGCGGCCGAAGCATCCATTTCAAGCATTCTTACACAAAAAAAAATTATGTTTCTTTTTTTGGAACGAAGTTCCTTACGGCAGGCTTGGAGAAGATAGGGATTTTGCTGCGCGACCGAACTGAAAAAAATGTGATAGTAAAACCGTAAGGATGACCTCGTTAAATGAGACGTGCGCAGGCGCGACAGTCGTATACACATTTGAACTTCGTTCCTACCTGGTGTCCCACGACACCACATTTATTTTTTTCTTTCTCACGTTGTGACGTCACGACTCACGATGCTCATGTCCTCACTCATGTCAGTGTCAAGTCAAAAAAATCGAGTATCGACGCATTTGTAAATTGTGAAGCAAGCAAATTCTTTTCATTGTATTTCACGGTGTGAATTTGTGATTTTTTCTCGCATCTTGAAAATATGAAACCCAAAAAGCGTACACATGCTTCTTCTGAAGAATCTGAAGAAGAAGAAAGTATTAAATCTAGCAGTACGTCAGCAGAAAGTGATAGTGAGGAATCTTCCGGATCGGAGCGCCGGTACAAGAAAAAAAGAAAACGTGACGACTCTTCGGACTCCGAGAGCGATTCAGATGACCAAAAACGTAAGAAGCGTAAGCATAAGAAGAAGAAAAAGAAACATGGAAAAAAGAAAAGACGGCATTCTGATGAAGATAGTCATTCTCAAGATGATGCGTTGTCGATCAGTGAGGGCGAAATTTCCAAAAAGAAGCGTAAACATAAGCACAAACACAGTAAGCGAACGCGTCAGTCGTCGGCCAGCGAAGTAGGTTAGTGGATAATGAGACTATTATATGCATATGGTGATGAAACCGAGTTGACAGGGCTTATATATATATATATATTTTTTTTTTTTCTTGTTGTTGGCGATTAAACTTCGTTGAAGCTTATTTTAGCCTTGATGTAGGTCCTTTGATTGCTTCAAGGGAGCTTCTGGCAACAAATCTATACGAGTCCACTGGTTTTCATAGCCGAATGAGTGGCGGACGGCGTCTAAAGACGCCCACCACAGTCCGCAAATAAATATCACTACAGCCGCACTATGAGTGTCCACTTTAACCATTTTACATATTGTCCATGAGCATGAGCATTTATAACACTAAACTACACCGATTTTATATTATAAAGTCCACTAGAATCAATTCGCAAAATAATTTAAAGCAAACTACAACTGAACCCCTTGACTTCCCGCCAAAAACTCCAGGGCTTATATTATTTATTTTTGTAAAACTATTTTTTCTCTAGGTTTGTAGTTACCTATATGTGTAATTTTTAATTTTTCAGAAGAGATACGTGTTGAGCGAAGATTACATAGTGTAGTAAAAGAAAGGAGAGCATCATCACATGAAGGCAGTCAACCTTCACGCACCTATTATCAGTAAGTGCTTTTCTTATTAATTTAGCCTATATGCTTAACAAGCTAGACTTTAAAGGTATGTGTTCATTTTATTAAACCCAATACAAAAGTCATTAAAAAGTTAAAAGCATCTTTGAAATAAATTTATTGATTTGTCTTATGTCTTCTTCTGCCATATCCCACTATTATGCGGAGTTTGTCTGTGTGTTTGGCACAGTATTTTGTTTTTCTTTTCAGTCTTGTTCTAGCTTCAGTAAATTTGTTAGTCTCTCACTCCCGTCATATTTGTATTCTCCTTTACACATTTTACCCACCATTACTTTGGTTGCCCTCTTTTTCTACGACCCTTTACTAGCATTTTATTGTCTTATGTGCAGGAAAGAATACCGCCTCTCAGCTTCAGGTGAAGATTATGATAGGGAGCGTGAAGTTCAACGGTTCTATAGAGGCTCAAGCAAGGACAGGAAGCCATACCAAGAGCTGTATCCGTACGACAGGGACCGCAATGAAAGGTTTGTAAACTGTACTATGCCAATCAAAAATATTCTTCTTGGTAATATGATAAGTTATTAATACCTCACTTTGTGACTCACTTGTGACTCTCAATTATTGACTTATCATACTGAATCAGAATTTTGTAAATTAGTATGCTGGCTGTATTTTCATCATTATTTGCCAATCAAAAAAAAAAAGGAAAATATGAATACAACATTTTTTATAATCTTGCTTGACTTATGATCTAAATCAGTATTGTTTTTTCTCCTTGATAAAGGTTCATTTTGACTTTGAGATTGGTAGTTAGTACCTATGTAAATTTATTGCAGATATGCTTCATATAATCAAGATAAATATTATAAAAATAAAGAAAGGTACAACCAAAATGTACAATACAGTGAGCCCAGTCAAGAGTATGGTCGAAGACACCAGGAATATGATGAGTACAAAAGGTACAGGGTGTTGTATAACAAAGGGCGTCACTGTTTAATTGTAATCGTATTTATGCACTCAGTTTACAGTAGAGTATTTTATGTGTATGTTATTGTTTGAGTCTTAAATTATAATGTGCAATGTGCTTTTTCATACTTCGGCTTTTGCATATGTACAAAATTAATATGTAAATTATTAAACCATTTGCTTCATAAACTTCTACTAAGTCAAAGTACAAAGTCTGGGATCATTATTCAAATAATAGTCAACACTTTATTCATTTCATATTGTGTATGTCTAATTGTCATTTGTCTTCCTTTTGAAATATTAGCTTGGTGATTGCTTACATTGTAATATGGGACTGTTAACAATTTAACTCACCACTTTTCTACTCAGATTAGATTTTTTCACCTGCCTTTAGATCGCTAGTTCATGTACTTACAGGTATGATGTAGATAATTTATCATAAATTCAAGTAGGTAGTGAGTCACATTTCCACTATAATTACTTGTATTTTTATATTAATAAATTTTATAACATCGTTTACATTAATCCTCATAGTTTAATTGTCAATAAATTATCATAAATCCATTTTAGGCATCACCCTAAATACGAAGATCAGAGACCACAGGAAGAATATCGCCGGAAGCCGAGAGAAGATAACTACAATCAGAGAGAAGACACAAGAGGTATGCTATCATGAACTTTCGAAGGATACCCGAATGACAGGAAATGGGCGTTCTAACAGATAGTGTGTGCAAGTCAGGCTCTGCTACTAGACCATTCCCTTTTTTTTTACGGAGTAAAGATCCCTGTTACGGATACCCGTCAGCCTGCGAGGGAGGCTGTCGGGTTATGTGGGACTCCACGCCAGAGTGACGTAGTAGAGTGACGGCCGAAGCCGAGCCCGCGGGAGCGCCCCTCCCCGGGTGGGGGGAGAACTTCCCACTCCCCCGCCACCCCAATGTGGGCGCTCACTGCTGGTCGTCAACAGCAGGAGCGCCCCCTCGCGGGTTCCTCTTAGCTTCTCCGTGGCTTGCGATTACCACGGGTACTGAGCCCCCCCGGTACGACAAACCGGGAACCCATTTTGGGTACTAGACCATTCCCTGACACAACCTGACGAGATTGTCTATCTATACACCTCATCTCAATTCAATATACCTATGCATGAGCTAGTTTTTGTATGATAGTGAATAGGACACCTCCTTGCTATGAATTCATGTTTGAATCCACAGTTCACTTCTGACTTGCTATAGTTGTGTATTCTTATTTAATTAGAACAGACCTTAGGTTTATTTCATTTCATGTAGAATTTTCGCTGTGCTAGTATTGCAGGACTTTGTAGCAAGCTAACTTTAGTGTTGATTTAAATTGTTTGTCTTTATCAGGCTATGGAAATCGCTACAACCAACAATATGAGGATAAGGCTCCGAAACGAAGAGTTTATGAAGAAGGCAGAACAGATTATCGTGAAAGGTAAAATAACTTCTTATTTGTATTTTTTTCAGCTGCTTGTATATTTTCGTTTTCGTACATTCATGTTTTAATGATTTTTAGACGTGCCCCGCCAGAACCAGAACGTTACCGCGAGAAAGAATATCCAGACAGAAGAGACAAGTATCGTGAAGAGGAGTATGCAGAACGGTATGTTCCCATTCGTATCACTTTCAATCGCTCTCACGACACTCATAGTTCATACATAAGGATAAAGTCAGCTCAAACTTGATGTTTTCAAACAAGGACTCGTTCCATTTGCTACTTATAAGCGATACCAATGTTTGTGCATGTGAGTGTGCTGACGTCCGCACTCGTCACTTGTACGCGACGTTAAACCACTGTATTTGTTTTTACAGAATATCTACAGACAATTATAATGAGTTTGATCAGAACATGTTGCTGTTGCAAAGATATTTCCATATTTGCACATTAGACGATAATTCTTCTAGGCATGTGTGAACCGTCAGTTGTAGATTAAGTGGGAAGTGTTCACTAAAAACACATAGAGACAATTGGAGGGTTTGTCAGCTGAAAACGACAAGTGAATAAACCAAAGTTTACTTGTGTTAGTGTGAATGCTACACAAAAATATTATGGTTTTCTTATCACGATGCCCTCGAGGCTAGTGGAATAGAAGGCACGGCCATTTTGTAATAAAAAAGAGGTGACGCGGCTTCTTCGATTTATCGCTTGATGATAACCTTATTGAGTTTAAATATACTGGACAATTGAAAATTGTACTGAATAATGGTTTTGATACGAAATAATATTATACACATCTGCTGTATTTATCGATACGAATTTATAATAGTCGTAAAATACTGTTGTTTGTCTGGAAGAAAATGAGACAAGTTGGCTATTTATGATGGAAGGTTAAAAAAAATAACTGTACTGCACGAAACATGATGTTTCTACATGGCTTATGGAAAGCAAAAGGAAAAAATGAATAGAGAAATTGAATAAGATGATAAATGAAGCATTTTCTTATAGGTCAACAAAACATCAAGCACTTTGTAACAGTAATCAAAATATTTCGAGAAACTATTTCATTAAACTAGTATTGTAGATATATGAGGATAATTAATAATAAGGAAAAAGCTGATTTATATGTATGAAATAAAGAAAAATTGCTTATTTTGATAAAAACAACGCAAAATATGTTGCTAAATCTGAAAGAACCAGACGAAGTACATACATGATAAAAAGATTCACGCATAAGTACTCGCGATTACTACCATAATTGTGGCGCAGAAGACATGCAAATTAAAATAAAATGCATAATTCACCTGCTGTACTTGAAGGTTGCCTGGGAAAATCATAAAGAAAAAGCTTATTGAATACTTAGACTAAAAATGTGAAACATTGAAATATGCTCCCCCTTTGGTTGACGCTGGTGGACCGGAAAAAAACAATGGATAAGGAAATCTTGAAACAATAAAATGGCAAGTAAGAAATTTACGTTTAACCATTGATGATTGAATTGTAAATAAATATAGTCTATACGCCATGAAGGATGAAATTGATTACAAGCAAGAAGATGGAAATGTGTAACTATTTCGAAATGTCGAGAAATCCACGATTGGATGAATTTTTATAGGTAAATCCTCGTTCTTCGTCAAAACAACGTATTTTGAAAATGTTACGGTAAGTGTACGTTTTATAGGCGTGTCAAATAATTGGTTCTTCGTGATGGATTTAACTTGTTGCTGATTGTTTTACTGCTATTATAAAAATAATTATACTTTACGAAATTTAATTTCAACGCGTTTTTCGAACAACAGTCGAGTCACTTCACCTTATTACAAAACTACTTACAGCTTTGGATAAATTACCACCTTGAAATATTGCAGTACTTATTTCTGGCGAGGTAACAAATTTATTAAACTACTTCAAATAATTATGTTGTAATAATTGTTCACTTTTTGTATTCATAAACAAATAGCAAACCGAGATAATTCTAATTTTAAAATATTATTTAATTTTATTGAATAAAAAATGTGTTGAAATATATTAGTTTTTATAATTAGAACAACGGTTCCTTGGAATGAAGTGAAAGTACCAATATTTTTGAATTTTTATTTGTTATGTGTGTGTTATTATGATGTTATTGAGCTGAGCGTCACATGTAAATACATGATAGATCGTCGTGTGGCTGTGATTTACAAATCCAAGTCGTAACGTCGGTTGTGATTGCCAGGTCCCGCGACGTGCGGCGCGAGCGTCCCGCCAGACCGGAGAAACCCGCCGCCGCGCACGACAGGTAACCGGCGAACACCTAGTAGAAGGCCATAGCTGATCATGGTCGTGATCGCAGAAGTTGTAGTTTTAGCCAACTTATGGCTGTTAATTGTAATGGTAGCAAACTGCCCTTTGACCGTAGCAGCTAAGAACGCGACACGTTCATATGGTTTTATAGTTGAAACGTAGTTGCTATGGCCCCTGGCCGTAGTCATCATGTAGTGCGCAAAGTGCCTGTCTAAGCCCTAACCTTACTAGGTGATCCTGTAGTACTTGGGCGGTAAATAAAACGTGGACTGTATGAATTATAATAAGTTTATGTATGACTGGTAATTCACATGCAAAATATCTTTGGGTCACGCGTATGCGCAATCAAGTCGTTTGGCCGAGTCAAGCTGGACGTGCTCCTGCTGTAGAAGTCATGAACGCAGCCCGCCGTCTGGCGAGCCCCGCTCCCGCGCCCCTTGCCGTCTGCGGACCACACTGGAGTCTCGACAGTTTCTTATTGTTAATATAAGATCATTTTCAGTTTTGATTTTTTTTAACAACTTTGCTCTGTTAAAGTCAAAAAGTAAACCTAAAATTCAAATCATTTATTTATCTTTGGACATTTGTATCACGTGATAATTGTTTTTTCTTTCGATTTAATAATAGGTTGTTGTTGACGTCAGATCATTTACTAACAGCTAAGTTTACTGCCGCTTCCTAAGCGTAAGTACGGAAGAAGCGGTAACAAACCGTACTGCAGCATCTTCTCCAAAAACATATGTGAACTTCTGTGACTGTTACTTTTCGTGACTAAAAGCAGCGATACTTTTCTTAGAAATACAGCATGTGTTCTTTTGTAAGGAAAGCAAATAGGGTTTAAATAAAATAGAGTTTTACTAACCTGAGCTACGCTATTTACGCCAAAGATGAAATGAAGTTTAATCACAGGCAGCCATCTCGATCCCGGAGTCCTGACGATCGCTACAGGAACCGACGGGACAACCGGGAGGAGAGAGGGGACAGGTTCCGCGAGAAAGAGCCTCAAGCCGGCCGCAGCGAGGACCGCCGCACGAGCGCCAAGCCAGAGCGGCCCCGCGAGCGCAAGAGCAGGTAAAGTTGGCCACAAACTCAAAACGTTTCAGAGAATAGACCTTGACGTGAATTTTTTTTAGCTTATTTTTGCAATGGAAGCACTCTGCTAACGACATATTGGCTGTAATTTGGATTTACTTGAGCGCCTTGGGGACCTATTAGATTTTGAATATTAGATTTATTTTTTTATTTTATTTTATTTACAAAAAAAAAATAATTTATTACATGGCAATGGGATAAGCAAAAACCATTCAAGGTTTGTACGCACATCCGACTCGCAAAACATTATTCACACTCACTAAACCAACATACATAAGTACCTTGGGTACATTACTGCTTAATACACGTTTTTTGTCAAAGCAAAAATTCAACAAATATACCTACTTATACAAGGCAATACCAACTGCAATGCACTTCACAAAATCAATGTATGTGGGTAATCAAATAATAACTTTTAAAGTTAATTTACTACATAAAGCCGATAAGAACAGTCATATCTAGTGATAAGAAAAAAAGGTTTTGTAATGTGTACTTGTGTACCCTTTCACTGGTGGGGGGAGCGTCGACAGATTTCCAAAATTCAGATATTGATAACTTAAATGCTCCCACCTGTCTCTAAGGGTATATCCCATTTGCCACCACTGGGGGAGGCCACCACTTGTGGCAGACGGGACAATTTTTATGTACACGTGTGCCAGATGACACCACTCGCGACGCTCCCACTGGTGGCGAAAGGCAATCGCCAATCATTCACAGTCTCATTTGCCCTCAGTGGTGGCGAAAAGAATAAACTCTGGTTTCGATTCCCATTCGCCTGCAGTGGTGACGAATGCAATATTTTTGACTTTTTGACAAATGTATTAAATAATAATTTTATAAAAATATATTAGTAGATATTAACGAAGGCATGTTAATCTGCCGACTTGCATGTGGAGGTGGCCATACGGGAGGGTTAAAAGTAGGAAAAAAACATATTCGAGCGCGTCAGATTTGCAGAGAGGATGTTAATTGAGCCTGAAAGAAACTCCCATTCAAAAGACTGACGATTCCGAAGAGAGGCAAGCAATAGCGGCTTTCTGAAATTGCAAAAAAAATCTTCATATTGAAATACTCGATTATTATACCAGAAGGTTCAGTTTGATGTCTTGATCGTGCTAGCCCAAAATCTGACGGAATCAGATTTTCTTAATCTGACGGTTTAAATTGCCCTTGAATGGCGGCCATTTTGTACTTAAAAATAGTTGTCTGTCGTCAAATTGCTAACAACCTCGTACATTTTGGAAAAAAGAAAACACGTTTCTAACCCTAACCGTTTCTGCAGGCAGTACCCTTTCCACATCAAGATCTGGTGATCAAGTGTGGGGACGGTGCGAGAGAGAGGGATATAAAATAATTGGCCATGTGCTTTTTTCTTCAACTTTTTAATTTGTAAACCCTACTCAGCTCTGATAGTTTTCCTTTAAATTTCGTTATATATCCTATAGCTGTGAATTTTTTCACGTGTCCATATATAACCCTTTAGCAGAAGGAGGGGGGGGGGGGGGGGGGACACTTGACTCTAACAATTTTTTTTACTTTAAAAGCAAATATTTCAGAAATGGATCCCAAAATCGAAAAACGGTGTTTACAAACTCACAATATTTTTAAAAGACCTATTCAACGATACCCAACATGATTGGTTAGTCGAGAAAAATAATTGACTTTTCACTTTACTTGTATGGGAGTTATCCTAAAAAAAAATTTTTTTTCAATATATATTTTACCGTTTTTTCTGCCTAATTAATATACATATTCTTGCCAAATCACAGCTTTCTAGTACTTATGGTCGCTGAATAAAACCGCGGACGGACAGACAGACAGACACATGGCGAAACTATAAGGGTTCCTTGATTACTAAGGAACCCTAAAAAGTGAAAGACAAAGAGAGGCGCAGACTGGGGAATACCTGCTTTATACCAACTGCTCGGACTATGCTGCATTTACAATTTTTGTTACGTCGGCTTGTAAAAATCGCCAAATTATATTTTTTCCGTTATTCTTACATTATTTCCTTAAAAATAAACAAAATTGACAGCGCTTCAGTATGTCCAGGTGCCTTTTTTTGCATGTTTGTGACCCTCTCCCTGCCTTGTCACGCTCAAATCGTCGGATTATTTAAGTGCATACTTTTCAGCATAAAATTAACCCACCTTATCTTAATCTGTCGCGCTCGAGTATTTCTGGCCATCGTTTTATTTTACCGTACTGATGGGCTAATCTAGACGCACGTCCCTAGATCAATAGCTGATACCTGGTGTACATGGTGGAGGTACTCAACAGGGGGCAAGGTACCCCTCTATATGTTAATCTGACGCGCTCGAGAAAATCCAATTATCCCCTGGGTTTCTCCTCTCTATCTATCTTATCTTTCTAGTTATCTTATTTCTCCTTTGTTATGTAGGCTATGTAGCAGCAATATTCAAAACTAGAAATACAATCTCATAAATTATAAACCAGATTTATATTCTGTACAAATGATTCGACATATTTATTGACTGGTACAGATTTGCCGATGCTGACGACAAGGAATACAGTTGGGGCAAGACGGAAGTGAAGAAAGAAGGAGAAACTGGGGACAAAGAGAAGCCCAACTTCGGCCTCTCTGGGAAACTTACGGCCGACGCCAACACCGTCAACGGCGTGGTCATCAAGTACACAGAACCCGACGATGCGAAGCAGCCGAAGAGGAGATGGAGGTACTCATTTTGTAATGTATTAATTGTTTTATGTTCCGATAACCAACATCTGCAAGACTTAACTTATATTGTCATTAATCATTTGTGTGTGATTATTAAGTAGTGTCGGTATGTACTTTTAGTTTATGCATACTCGCTAGTTTGAAACGTAAAGGGCAAAAGGTAAGTTCAAACAGTATCAACTTTTGGTCTAGTACACGTCTATTATGACGAAGACCGAAAGAGAAATGGATGGAATAAATATACAAGGCAGGACATATAAAGGTGCACGGAAGCAGACAATCTATGTCAGATAGCCGATGATGCTATGACACAATTTGAAACTTCTGGCATAAGTGGTGGCCATTTCACATGCATCTGAATTGAATTTTTTTAAATCAATATTTTCAGGTTCTACCCATTCAAAGGCGACAAAGCGCTGCCCATCCTGTACATCCACCGGCAGTCGGCGTTCCTGATCGGGCGCGACAAGAAGGTGGCCGACATCGCGCTGGAGCACCCGTCCATTAGCAAGCAGCACGCGGCGCTGCAGTACCGCGCCACGCCCTTCACCAGGCCCGACGGTTCGCAGGGACGCCGCGTCAGGCCCTATATCATTGATCTTGGTGCGTACCGATATCAACTGTAGTACACTCCCCCAGTACTTGCAACGCTATTAACCTGTACCTGCGTTAGAGAACGGTCGAAATAAAAGAAAAGATTCTTCCGTTCAAGAAAAATAGAGTCTGCATCGTCCGTCTTGATGTATGTTTTCTCCGGCGGTCGTGCCGAGTCTAGTGGATCGAAAAACTATAACTATAACATCAGTATGTCTGTATGCTTTGAATTCTAGGCATAGACTCATGCCTAGAGAAAACAGGTCGTTTATCACAGACACATCATAAACGACCTCTTTCAAAAGCTGGACGACCCAACAGTCTAAACCAGAGGTTCCCAAACTTATTTTGTCAAACGCCCACTTTAAAAAATCTGTTATTTTGTAGCGCCCTCCATTTTTTTCACCATAAAAACCTGAATCACATATTTGTCTTGCCTGTAGTTTAATTCAACCTATATTCTAAACGAGAGAGCAATAATAATACATACACCAGTACATTAGAGTATCTTTTATAAAAAATAACAATAATCAACATTGTTTATTTTAAATAAAAAAATAGCAATAATAATACAATTTTACAATAATATAGAGTATTGGAAGTGGGGACCTCACTTGCGAAACTTTAAAACACGAAATTTTTTCAGTGTTTGATTCCGTTTAACGATATAAATAGCGTTGTGAACGCATTAAAATAATAAATATTAATTACATTTTTAGTTTATATTTGTACAATAAAAAAGGATATAAATATGAACTAATAAATGGATGTTGTGTAGTAAGAGGATTTTAATTTCAATAAAATTTAAAATATGAAATAGCTGAAGTTATAAATCACTCATTGCTTAAATCACATCAGCGCCCCCCAAGTTTATTCTGGGCCCGTTACCCTTATTATTAAAGCCTCCAGCGCCCACAAGGGGGCGTTATCGCCCACTTTGGGAAAGACTGGTCTAAACAGATACGCTCAAGAAATTTCAGTTTAAAATAAGTATGGTTGGATTTAAAATTATACATACATTCATATTTTTACGCCTATTTCCCACGGGGGGTAGGCAGAGACTATGGATTTCCACTTGCCACAATCCTTATAAACCTCTTTTGCTTCGTCAACACTCATTACACTTTTCGTGCATGCTTTCCACCTTTCTTCAGAACATCTGCAATTTGGTCGCAGATCGGTCGTCGAGGTCGACCCGGTCCGGTTCTCGTAGCCACATCCGGACGATAAATATTTAGTCTTCTTTCATTCATCCCCTCAACATGTCTAAACCACCTTTACATTCCTTTCTCAATTTTTATCATTGCATTCTCTTTCACCCGACACCTCTCACGTCATGTTCATCATTTTTATCCGATCTTTCAATGTTACACCATACATACTTCTTAAAGCTCGCATTTCAACTGCATTTATCTGACTTTCATTCTTTTTCTGCCATACCCAACTTTCACTACCATACATAGTAGGCACCAACACTCCCTGATTATAATTTTTCAGAGTCTGCCAATGGCACATTTGTAAACAACAAAAAGGTAGAGCCGCGCCGCTACGTGGAACTCCTGGAACGCGACGTGGTCAAGTTTGGGTTCTCGCAGCGCGAGTACGTGCTGCTGCACGAGAACAGCAAGGACGACGCGCAGGACGACGACAACCAGGAGCCGGCACTCGGCGCCGGCGTCACCACCACCGCGCAGATCAAGATGGAGAAGCGGGTCAAACAGGAGGCGGCCGAGGACGGAGAGTGAACTAGTGTTTGTGAACGTGCGTCCGTGTCACATTACCAAATTATAGGGTGCGCCATTTTTTTCGGGGTAAATTTCTAGCTGGACATTGAAACAGAAAAGCCATTGTTGGTTGAGTAAAATGAAACTTCTTAAAAAAAATTATCAAATGATAGATTTTGGTTACTCGATCTTTTACAATATTTCATTGGACTTTTCATTGTTCTCTCGATTGTTGTTTGAAGGAGAAAAATCGTGAGTTAGGCATGTTTCTGTCAGTGTATAGTAGTGACTTGTAGAGCAGTAAATTTAAGGCATGAAATCTAAAACTTATCTTGTTGCATACTTTTGTATTGCACAGTTGCATACTACATACAGTTAAAGTATATGTCGTCATAGCGATGGTTAAGTGAGATTTTAAGTTAGTACTTTATTTTTATATGTTGGTAATATGACGTATGTGCTATGTGTGTCAGTATGCATAAGTACATCAGAACATACGATATATATATCATTTTATTCTGAATAGATACGAATGGACTTTATACTATAGATTTTAAAAAGCATATCGTCATGAATATACCGATACATATAGTATGCTATTTCTATATGTATGACATACAAATAGTTAGCATTAACTTTATATGACATTAGTTTAGTTGTTAGAAACTTAATTTTGAATAAAAAACATTGAACTCGTAAATTGCTTTTTATTTATTTTACCAAATTCTCTAGTAGCAGTCAATAGGCAAATAACTATCAGGAATGACTTATAATAAATGCATAATTAATTACATTTCATATTTTGCTATTTAGTGGTGTCTAATCCCATACGGAAAGCATGCCCACTTACTCTAGTATTTACAATGTTTTCACTATTTACATTTAAACGATAGAATAAATAGTATAAATACAATCATCCTATTTGTCGGTGGAATAACGCAAATGTACACTATTTGGTAAAGTCTTGATATCACAGTTTAGAAGGTAGTATTAACGATCTCGGCGTGCAGTCGCGGCAGGCTCGCGGCGGGCTCGCCCGCGAACAGCCCGCCGCGGGACTCGCACAGCGACGCTCGCTTCACTATCCCGTTCCGCAGCGGGATTATGGTCGCGTTCGGAGGGCGACTGCTCGTTCGCAGCGAGTGCGTTCTGTACAGAGGTGGCTTGATCAGTCTGTTCGGAGCGACTCCTACGATGCTATGTCTCGAAAATGGCGCGTAATTCATCGGCGCTCGCGGTATCTCGTATCCGTCATAGATTGTAGTCCCGGGGTTGGAGTCGCTGTCATACATTAGTTCTAAATACTTAGGCGTCCGCTCGGGAAGAAGACGCGAGGGCTCCATTTGATGCTCGGGATAATCTTCATCTGTAAAATTAAAGTGTGAATAATATCTGGACATTTTAGTTGTAATTGCGAATGAAAATGAAATGATGTAGGTATTGTAATGATGTCACGAACCTAAGCAGGCGTTGTCATTCTCGTCCAGTAGGTAGGTGCGGTTGTCGACGGCGTCTGATCATGCGGGCCATGCGCAATACGAATGTTAGTTAATATAAGATTATAAATAAACATAATCGTGCTATTTGAATATTTATAATTGATCGTGATATTTCAATTTAAAAGAGATATAAAAAATGTTACATGCAAACGAACCACTCAATTTACGAAAGTATTAGCGATATTTAAATAGAATTATAAAGTTGAAACTGGATTGGGCATTCACTCAGATGGAGCTCGGATATCAATTGCTTTAAAACCTCACAAAAACGAAATTTCATGAACCTAAGACTAGTAGAAACTTTCTAATACAAATAAAATGTTCTTACATGGTAAAGTGCTTACCATCTCCGAGCAGCGTGAGGTAGTGGTGCGGCGGCGCGGGCGCGGCGGAGGCGGATAGCGTGATGTTGGCGGACGTCTTATCGCGCAGAGACGTCACCACCTCCAGGCAGTGCCGGAACGACGGCCGCGCCTCCACCGAGTAGCTCCAGCACTTCTGCAGCAGCTCGTAGCTGCACGAAAAGTTTTAACACTACTAGGGCTTCAATTGTCAGAGAATCAAATTAATAGTAGATTGTTAAACAAGTATTGCAAGTTATCAATTACACCCGAGGCGCACGAGCGAGCGAAGCGAGCGAGGGTGCTTATAGTTCGAGGGTGTAATTGATCACTTGCACTCGAGTTGAACACTACTTTTCATCATGATAGCGAGGAAATAATGAAGAACTGTTATAAAAACAGATTAAGTATCCACTTACAATTCAATCTAAATTCCCTTGAAATCGGAGGCAATAAGTTTTCTAATGACTGCCTTTGCCTCTGATTCAGGCGTCAAATTCAAATCTTTATTTGAACTCGTAATTTTTGTTTGCATATTTTCTTGTTGCATTATAGATTTCAACAAGAAAATATAGCGTAACAAGCAGTCTTTTTTTATGGCCTTGCGGTCTTGGCCCTGTCCGCCTGAATTCATGCCGCCTTTGATTTTCAAATAAACTGCCTCCCTAAGGATGTAAATCGAACTTACAATCTGGATTTCGAGTGGAATACAACCTCCTTTCAGAGCTTGAAAGATTCCTCCATACATCGAAAATGAGATGGTAAGCTATGTTAGATTGAAAAATGTAATACTTACAAAGCCGAAGGGCAGTTGGGCGGCCTGTCCGGCGTGCCCCCTGCGCGGACATACGCGAGCACCTGCCGGTTGGTGCGCGCGGGGTACGGCTGCTGGCCCAGAGACAGTATCTGCAATCATAAGGATTAAACAGTAGTCTCAAAAACCTACGATACGAATAAGTTTTCCACAACTTGTCATTCCTTGTTCTCCTTTTGAATCCCAAAGTAAGAAATTAGAGAAGTGTAATAGTGGTACCTCCCAACACAAGACGCCCCACGCCCACACATCGGACTGGCAGGAAAATACTCCGTCCACGAGACATTCTACCGCCATCCATCGAACTGGCAGCAAACCTGCGAAACATCACAATCAACAAGTTTATTTGCCAGGCCCATTAAAAAGCCCTGGACTTCCAAGCGTTCACTTTTGACGGCTGAACCGATTTTCATCAAACGTAGTTAAGAAAAACCGCAAGGAAACTTGCTTTAACTTAAAAAATCGCATCGAAGTCGATCCATCCGATCGAGACCTACGATGCCACAGACAGACAGACAGACAGACATTGGCGTTAAACTTATAACACCCCTCTTTTTGCGTCAGGAGTTAAAAAGTGGTAAAACAGCACTGGCTGACACATAGAAAGCAAGAAATAGATTTTTTAGACAAATTATCTTAGTAACGACCATAAATGTCATAAACAATTCTTGAGCTTCTTCATGCTTCGGAAGGCACGTAAACCCGTGGTCCCGGCCTGTCATCATTGTATAGCGGTCAAGCTACGTCAGATACCTTTCGGCAGCTTGGAATATCAGACACCAGTGTTACCTTACACACATGAAAAACAAACAGTGACCATACAAAATGTCCGAGGATCAGTCGGACGATGGTCGCCGGAAGGCGCTGGATGCAGGCCGCTCTAGATCGGTCATTTTGGAAATCCTTTGGAAATCCTATGTCCATTAGTGGACGTTATGCTGCTGAAATAATGATGATATAAAAAAAATATATATCACAATACATGGACAAATTGCACAGATTGAGCTAGACCCAAAGTAAGCTTTTTGGAAGCTAGTATTATGGGATACTAACCCAACGATACTATATTCTATGATAAATACATATACAATATGTAACAAAAACCCTGTCCGATCCTTTTAGGAGCAATTCACACCGTCAATATGAACAACTTTTTCTACTTCTATTGGTCCCAACCAATGCTTGAAACTCTAAAAATACTATTTTTTTTTCGAATTTCAAGCATTGGTCCCATAGGAAAAGTTTTTCATATTGACGGTCTGAGTTGCTTCTAAAAGGATCGGACAGGGTGTTTGTTACATGTTGTATAGATAAACACGCAAGACCATGAAGTATGAGTGTCACCTTCGCCTTCTTTCCTATAGTAATCGTTCTTGTAGATGTCCCTCGCGAGGCCGAAGTCGCCGATCTTGACGATTCGGCCGTGTGCGCCGCGCGGCGCGACGAGGCAGTTCCGCGCGGCGAGGTCGCGGTGCACGAAGTGCATCTCCTCCAGGTAGCGGCAGCCGCGCGTCACGTCCACGCACATGTTCAGCAGGTCCAGCAGCGTCAGCGATTCGGGCGTGTACTGTCCACGTGGGAAGACAAAAATTAATAACCGGCTAAGTGCGAGTCAGACTCGCGCACGAAGGGTTCAAAAAATTATGTTTTGTAATAATTTAAAAAATTACGTTCGTTGTGTGGGAGCCCCATTAAAATTTTTACTTTATTCTGTATTTAGTATTTGTTGTTTAGTATTCAAATGTCTAGCTATCACGGTTTATGAGATATAGCCTGGTGACAGACAGACAGACGGACGGACAGCGGAGTCTTAGTAAAAGAGTCCCGTTTTACCTTTTGGGTACTGAACCCTAAAAATCTAGTCTCGTTTTGTTGTTACTCCATTAGTGCCACAATACGTGATAAGAACGAAGTTTTCTGCGCCTTTTCTTTCGTCGAGCACGTCATACGTCGTGTCATTTATACGTCATATATGTTATTTCATTACCTTATGTTTTTTTTATTGTCTACTCCCTACCACAAGCCAGATTAAACTTCGATATACGGGTTACTTACGTAGATAGTCAGCTATTGGCCGACTAGACTTTTCCTCACCCACATTGAGTAACCCGTATATCGTATAATAATAATGTTTGTGTCTTAGTATTGAAAGCAATAGTATAAAATATCGGTAGTCTATTGATACTATCGTAGCCTTGAAAGACAGTAATAATATCGATAGGACAATCGAAAGTATCGAATAACCGATATTATCGATAGTATCGATTGACAATAGTTTGCAATAAGTACTATTGATGAAAGGTAAAACTATCGATAGTATCGTTTATTCGATACTATCGATAGTATCGTTTATTCGATACTATCGGTAGTCCTACCGATATTGTGACTGTTTCGAGGTCAACTATCATATATACATTCGATACTATCGATAGTTATGCAACGCTACGTGTCTCACGTTAGTTTTGAAGATAAATCTGTGGTGTACTGACCAGCGAGGCGCGTTTGGTTCGAAGGTAGCTGAGAAGGTCGCCGCCCTGCATGAGCTCCATGATGATGTAGTTGGGGTCGTTGTCGAGGCACACGCCCAGCAGCCGCAGGATGTGCTCGTGCTTGAAGTTGGACATCAGCGCGGCTTCCTTCAGGAACTCGTTCTTTTCTTGTTCAGTGGCGCCTTTACGTAAGGTCTGTGAAAGATGTTTGATAAATTCAAGAATCGAAATGGTAAGCGAATCGGTATTTTATCGATATGTGTATCTTGCCCGTCCTAACTTACAGTGCTCAAAGTTGGTCATTGACTGAGGATCAGAAGTCCAAGCTCAAGAATGTCAAGTCCAAGCACAAAGCAATGGAGCGGAGTGTTTTGGGTGTCACCAGACTCGATAAGGTGCCAAACACAACGCTTCGTTCAAAAACCGGCATTGCTGATATCGGACACAAAGCCGCTAAACTAAAGTGAGATTGGGCGGGGCACGTTTGCCGAATGCATCATGATAGGTGGGCTACTTTGGCAACAAAGTGGACTCCCGAAGATGGCCGAAGGAAAAGAGGTAGGCCCCGGAAGCATTGGTGTGACGATTTGCGACAGTTTGAAAGGGAATGGTTGGAAGTGGCACACGATCGAGATATTTGGAAGGAGATGGGGGAGACCTTTGCCCAGCAGTGGGACAGTTGAGGATAAAAAAAACCTATTCAGTTTTATTTTACACTTCTAGGTATATATACTTACTTTTGTTTACGCATACTGTCCCACCACCCGAATTTATTTTTCTACTTCTTGGTCCAATGTTTGACTGGTAGATAACGCCAAATGGCGTTAATTCCGCCATTTATACTTTTTTTAAATTTACTTTGAATAAAGTAAAAAAATATCTATAACTATGAGCCCTAACAATAGCCAAGAACTTGTGCTATGTGTTGGTCAGTAATCCCTAAAGTTATAAAAAGAAAGTGTCAATCACCTTGACGGCGACTTTAGTGTCTTGTGTGCAGCCGTTAAGCTGCCTCGCTACACCTTCAAACACTTCTCCAAATGCTCCCGAACCCAAAAATTTCGTCAGCGTGATCTGTTCTCTTCTGATATGTGGCAGCCCCGCTAACTCGGCGTGGGATGGACAGTACACTACGCCTTGGTTGTACAAGATGTTGGTGGAATGTCTGATGGGAATCTGTCGCAAGGTGGCAAGTTCGACGTCCGGGCCTCGCCGTGGAGATATTGTGGCTTGGTTTTCCACCGCTGCCTTTTTCTTTGATCGCTTGTTGTATGCTGCAAAAAAATTCTTAATTACTACCTATAACATTTTTGGTAATGTCTAATAACAGACTTAAAGGAAGGTAAAGTAAAAAATGATGGATAATCGAATTGCTGTAAAGGAACTTTAAGCTACTTCATCATCATCCGAGCGTATTCCCGGTTGCATCTTCAGCGGTAGCGCTTTAGAGCCCGGGGTCTGCTACGTAAGGTGGTTCGAGGTTGTTTTTTTTAACTCTAAGCTGCTTCGTAGTCAAAGAGTCTAGGAAAAATAAAAAGCCTGCCAAGTGCGAGTTGAACTCGCGTGGAGAGGGTTCTGTACAATGCCAAAGTTTTTAAATTAAAACAAAATATGACATTTGAAATCCTCACGGTAAGACGCGAGTCAACTACTACTAGCGCTATCTAGTGGTGTTTTAGTAATCTATTTTCCGTAAGTGAACGTATTATATTAAGTTTACCACTTTATTTTCAATTGATAGAATTCTTATAGGTTTTCCTGTAATAATGAACTATGTTTTGCATATTATTTTTTTTCAAAATTGTGGGCTCAATAGTTTTGGAGATCAAGTTTCTTCACCTCCCTGGTAAAGTTTCGTCGACTGTCATGAAAATAAAAAATAAATTGAGATCTTCGTAACGAGCCTTTTGATTTGGCATAGTAAGGTTTGCAAACCTTTTTTTTTATTCATTAATTTGTCGCTCATAAATGACGATTATTCAAAAAAATACTTTATAAATATAGGATTACACCATCCTACCAAATTTCACTTGATTTGGTCCAATAGATTCAGAGCAAATTGGCTGTGGACAGACGGACGGACAGACAGACGCACGAATGATCCTATAAGGGCTTTGTTTTTTTATATTTTTGTACGGAATCCTAAAAAAATGTAGCGTATAGACAATTGTTGTGGAACTGTGCACGTCGCCGGCAGCTGTGGCATACTTGATATGCTGTCTACTGTTTGTTTTTGCCGCTCACCGCTTGCCGCGCCTTACGCCGCGCCGCAATCTGCGCCTCTCTCGGCTGTGGCCAGGGGGTTAGCTGCTTCAGTGCCAATGACTAAAGGAAAAAAAAATCTAGCGTATAGACGATTATAGTGCAACTGACTGTAAAAGACGGCGGCGGCGACGGCGGCGAGCACGGCGGCGAGCGCGGCGACGGCGAGTGCGAGCGCGGCGGCGGGCGGGCGCGCGGCCGGCGCGGGCGGCGCGGCCTGCAGCGGCGCGCCGCGCGACAGCGCGCCCCACCCGTGCACGTTTCGCGCCTGCACGCGCGCCACGTAGCCCGTCGACACCTCGCCCCACCCGATCAGCCAGTACGTCTCTGCAGTACATACATTTGCTTAATGTCCCTGAAGCCTTATGAATGTCCGTGAAAGCACCAATTGGGTATATTCCTGGGTCAAAAAGAGATAGGTCAAAGTGAGAAAATAAAACGTCTCAAAATAATGTCACTTGTCTTTGAACATATTCATTTTAACAAGATTTTAGATTTTTCATTGCAGAAAAACTGATAATAAGAGTGCTATTTGACTCCAAGAAACTGACGTCATCTGGCTGTATTTCATACAAATCCCATAGAAAATGTTTGTTTTGACATTTAGAAAAAAGTATCTGAATTGACTTGTTGGAAAGATTATGACTCCAACGGAAGATCAGCGCCGGGGCTTCGTTAACGCAAATCTAGCACATGCTGAGTTGGTGACCATTTTGGGGGGTAAATCACATTTTTATTATATTTGTACTTTTTTATAATCTGTTCATGTATTTTTTGAGTTTTTTGTCCTTCGAATAAATGTTTTATCTATCTATCGATCTAACCTGATGAGTTTTGTGTACAATAAATGAATAGGCTGGAAGTTATTTGCGAGTGAATGTTATGAGTTCTTACAGCTGTAATGATGGTGATGATGTTATACGCAATCATTTATATCTAAACTTTAATTTTACTATATCTAAACTTTGAGTTGTTTGTTTAATTTTTATATGCGTAAGTGGCCACGTATAACTTTCAATTTTTGAAATGAAAACTAGGCTTCTTAAGACGCGTTGGGCATTTTTTGAGATGGAAAAAAAACCATCGGACTTGTTACCATTACCGTTACCGGCACCAAGTTTTTACTTCTGTCGGCACTCCCGGAGTGTTTTTGTAAAGTTTTTACCTGTTCCATTGTGCAGCAGTTCCAAGCCTTCGTGAATGATTTCCATTTTCATATCATCAGGCATGTCTTCTGGGAGATCATCCAGTAGTTCGCTGAGGTTTTTAGTGGAATTGATGTAGTTCGGTCTGAAAATAGGCAATACGGCGGAATATAGCTTATTAATAAATACAAACAAAAATGTAAACCTGTTAAAAGAAATTGCACACCACTTTTAGGGTTCCGTACCCAAAGGGTACAAACGTGATTAAAACTAAGATTCTCTGTCCGTCTATCTGTCTGTCACCAGGTTGTATCATGAACCATGATATGATTCAGTATCTGCGGAGGTCTGCAGGGGCCTTGACCGTCGCTCTGCCATTAAGTCTAGGGTCAGAGCAGAGATTTTCTGAGGTTTCCATTTGGGGCGGGACCTAAACACCTTCGATCCCACCACTTCTACAAACCCTTGGTTTGTCTCGTCCACTGTAACGCAATCCGGGACTACTTGTAACACATAATTTTTTAAATAATATTTGCGAAAAAAGTATTGGTATCGCCTTGCGCATATTTGCGTAATATGTCGGTAGACGACAGCGATACGAATACTTTGAAAGAAAGAAAGAAAGACGCAAATTTACAGTACTTAATTAACTAAATAACTGAAATTACTTTTACACCGAAATGACACAACTCAGCATATGGCAATGATCTGTGTGTTATTTACATCATGCCGCTGGTCTTCTATGGTACCAAGAAAATTATTCGTGCTAAGGGCACCATTCGCAGGAACTAAGTAGGACTTCTTTGTTTTCACAATAAATTTTACGATTTGACAATAAAATTTAAGTCTATTTCTGATGGTGAGCATCGCAAATCTCCAAGTGGACGCTAATGTGTACTACCTGTGCTGCGGCCGGCCCCAGACGCGGTAGGCCAGGACGGGCTCACCGTGGTTGTCAGGCTCCGACCACCACGCGCGCAGCACGCGCTCGCCCACCGCCTCCACGCTCAGAGGCCCCGGCGGGCCCGGCACGTCGCCTGGGAACGTCAATCGACGTTAGCTACGCATGCCTTACTTTTCTTCCGATTTTTAACTTAAGATATTTATTCTCATAAAGAAATTTACTACTACTTTACAGAAAAACCGACTTCACCATATCTTCATAATGAATGACTAACTATATAATAAAGGCCTTTCAAATAAAAATTAAAAAATCATCACAATCTCTTCAAAATTGACGAAGCTATCGCGTAATATAAATATGAAAAACACATACTATCGAATTTATAAGTTCCTCCTTTTTGATGTCGGTCAAAAAAGATGGTTTTTTTGTTTGTTTGTTTATAAAGCTTTATTGTACATAAGAAAGAACACAGTTACAAATCAGAATAGTAAACATACAACGGCGGACTTATCCCTTATAGGGATCTCTTCCAGTCAACCGGCCAGTAATTGAGAGGAATGTTTACTTATTATGCGTTTGGGGCAGAAGTGGAACAGTACAATATAAAATTACACAATGATACTGTAAAAATAATATATAGTATAGATGTAAACTACATGAATACAACTAAGAATAAACTTACATATAAGTATACATAAATATACATACTAATATACCAAATATATATATATATATATATATATATATATATATATATATACATATCAAATATTTAAAATATAAACTAAAAAAAAAAATTAAGTAATTAGGTAGCTCGGAGAAACTTAGTGTACAACAGACTTGTTTCTTCAAAAATACGACAGAGGTCCAACTGAATAAAATTCAAATCAAGACAACCACGTATATTCATATATTGTCAAAGCCAAAAAAATTACAAAGTCACATGTTTATCTAATAAAAAATACAAAACAAATCATAGCGAGTTTTAGGTCTAGAATTAGCGCCATCTATTGATGAAATATTATATTATATTTTAAATGGGAAATTATACAATTAAACATCCCGCCCGCCATGGACAGAATGTCCATCATCACACTTATACAATCATCTTAATACAACAAGTTTCCCAGTAATACATTGGTATACCTAAAACCACTCACCATGAAGTAACATTCAACTTAGTGGACTGTAAACATATTCATAACGTTACTTTATCCATGGTGTATAACATGAAAATAATAAACATGAACATTTGTAACTTTTAAAATAAACAAAACCAAAATTCATAAAACACAAAAACAAAACAGATTTATTCTGTAATAGGCAAAATGCACAATTTGTTAACAGGCCTTTTTATGATTGAATCCTTACATTTAAGGTTGACCACACGTGTAATTCCATCCATTCCCGGAAATTTCTCTACAACCTTACCGAACAACCATTTTCCGGGTGGTAAATCGTCCTCTTTAATGAGAACTATATCTCCAACACTTGGCTCAGGAGTTTGATATGCCCATTTATATCGATTAAGAAATTGTGTGAGATATTCTTGGGACCATCTTTTCCAAAAATCCTGTACCATCCGTTGCGTAAGTTGCCACCTTTTTAGGCTGCTTATATTCGAATTTTCATAATTCGCGTCGGGCACAAGCAATAACGGTTCTCCCACCAGAAAGTGACCAGGTGTGAGTGGAGTTGGATCATGTGGGTCTGAGCTTACATAATTGAGAAATAGGCCTTGAGTTGAGACAGGCTTCTATTTGAGTGAGAGTTGTACTCAACTCTTCATATGTGAGTGAAGCATTGCCAATCACCCTTTTTAAGTGGTGTTTGGTGGATTTTATGCCAGCCTCCCATAATCCTCCGAAGTTAGGGCTCCGTGGAGGTATGAAATGCCAAGTTGTGTTTTCTGAGGCTAACACTTCTGCTGTTTCCTTTACCATACTAGATCTTTCACTGGCGAATAAAGATTTTAATTCTCTAGCAGCCCCGACAAAATTTGTGCCATTGTCACTATGTAAGTTAGCACAATGACCACGCCTGGCTACAAAGCGTCTAAAAGCAGCTAAGAAACCACTGCTTGTCATATCACTTACTGCTTCTAAATGTACGGCGCGCGTAGCCATACATACGAACAAACATATGTATCCTTTGTAAGACTTGTTACCTCTTCCTTTTGACATTCGAAGATTTATCGGGCCTGCAAAATCTACGCCAGTTTGGTAAAAAGGTTTACTGCAAGCCTTCACCCTAGCTTGAGGTAGTTGACCCATAAGCTGATCTCTGGTATTTGCTGAATAACGTACACAGGTGATGCATTTTCTAATATATGCCTTGATGTTATTCCTTGCATTTAATATCCAGTATCGTGACCTTACATAATTAAGTGTTAACTGTGGCCCACCATGCATAGTTTTTTCGTGGGCATCTGCAATAATTAAGGAAGAAAGGTGTGACTTATCAGGTAAAATTATAGGGTGTTTAGCGGAAACATCAATTTGTGCTCTCTCCAAACGACCACCAACTCTCAAAATTCCTGCATCGTCGATGAACGGATTCAACGAGGTAAGTTTGCTTTGTGTATTTATAATTCCTGATTTCTTTAAATCCTTTATATCTTCTTTAAACCTTTCCTCTTGTACTACCCTTATGCATGTGTCCAATGCTTTTCTTAATTCTTCACTAGTTAGCCATTTTTGGTAAATGGTATTTCCCATCCTTTTAAATCTTTTACAATAACTTATAACTCTTACTAACTTTCGTAGAGTTGAAAACCTATTTATTATTTCATTATCAATTTCTTCTTTGTTCACTCCTAAATGACAAACCTTTTTTTCCATTTCTGTTTCGTATGATTTACTAGTTGTCTTTGTTATTTCTTTTTCTTTCAGCCACACTGGACCAGTAAACCACATAGAAGCATTCTTTATCTCCGATGGCTTAACACCACGAGAAGCGACATCTGCGGGATTTTCGTGAGATTTGACATGACACCACTGACTTCTATCCATAGTTGTAAGGATTTCGGAAGTGCGATTAGCTATAAATGTTTTCCATTTTCCAGGATGACAACTGAGCCATGCTAGAACGACCGTAGAGTCTGTATATGCGTAGATATTCTCTTTTTTTATTTCTAGAATCATTGATACCTCTTGCAGTAATCTACACAGCAGCACTGAGCCACACAATTCGAGACGAGGTATGCAGACCTGTTTGATTGGCGCTACCTTTGTTTTAGATGTAACTAAATGAACAGCGACATTTCCATCTCCATCAATTACACGTATGTAAACAACAGCAGCATAAGCATCGTTTGACGCATCGCTAAATCCATGAAGTTCTCGTTGACAATCAATTTAGCGATGTCAGATATAACCTTGCGCTTAGTTACAGGTTCATCAATTGAAGGCAGTTTTACTGAGTATTCGAAATTATCAGTTACTTGATTCCAGGTAAGTCCTAAAATTTTAATAACAGCATCCATTTTCAGATTAACTGTTACTTCCGCTTGCTTTTCATTAATAGCTTCCAACAAAACTTTGCTATTGCTTGTCCATTTTTGAAGTTGGAAACCACCTCTACTTAATAATTCATTTAACTCTTTATACAGCTTTTTTCCTTCTTCAACATTTTCACATCCCGACAGAAAATCATCAACGTAAAAGTCGGTTAAGACCTTTTGAGATGTAATAGGAAATTCTGCTCCTTCATCCCTTGCATTTTGTTGCAGCGACCTGACAGCTAAATAAGGGGCTGATGCCGTTCCAAAAGTGACTCTCATATTACGCAAATGTTGTAGCTTATCTTCCGGCTTGTCACGCCATACTATGCACTGGAAGTTTGCGTCCTCATCAGTCACCTTGACTTGTCTGTACATCTTTACTATGTCAGCACAGAGACAAATCGGATTAACACGCCAACGCATTACAATATGACGCAAATCAGGTTGTAAACGTGGCCCTATCATCAACTCACTGTTCAAAGACACGCCATTAATTCCAGGACAAGAAGCGTCGAAAACAACCCTGACTTTTGTTGAAGTTCTGTCTTCCTTCACCACCGCATGATGAGGTAAATATACAAATGTTGCTTGTATTTCTTCATCAGGAACTAACTTCATATGACCTAACTCCATATATTCGTTGATCACATTTGCATATTGAATTTTCAACTCAGGATTTCTTGTTAACCTATTCTCAAGATATTTAAATCTTCTAGTAGCGATAGCTAATGAATCGCCATATTGACACTGAGGATCTTCATTTCGAAAAGGAAGTTTTACAACATACCTTCCTTCAGAATCTCTAGTTGTCGTACTTGTATATATTTTTTCACACTTCTCTTCTTCCTCTGACCACCTTTTCTGTTTTTCTATTTTTGGTTCTGCTTCCAGCTCCCAAAATTTCTGCAGTAAACTATTTTCTTCTACTACATGCATGCATCGAACAGATGTACGAAATGTATTTACTCTTTCTTTGCCGGATAGCACTTTTCCAGATAATATCCATCCCAACTTAGTATTTTGGGCAATGAGCATATCTGAACTACCCCTAATTAAACCTTCTTCTATAATTTGGCTATATACTTCTGCTCCCAGAAGTATGTCAACCTTATTAGGAGTGTAGAATGTTGGATCTGCCAACCTTATTTTCGGCATGTTTGACCACCTCTGCCCTGCAAACTCTTTGTCAGGCAGCAATGTGGTTATGGTTTTCATAATGTGGGCTTTAACTTGCACTACAAAACTAGGGTTAATAAGTGATTGTATTTTAAAATAGACGACATGTTTTGACGTCACAACGGAATCCCGATCACTCCCTAAACCTGACACATAACTCTTGCATTGTTTCTTCTGCAGACCCAATAGTTGAGCTGCTGACTCGGTCATGAACGAAGCTTGTGATCCTTGGTCTATAAGAGACCTGAGAGTTATGTGTGTGCCTGATTGCGATATTACATCCACCAAAGCCGTTGCAAGCAACACTTGACCTTGGGAACTAATGTGGCATGTAGTGATATGTTCATTTGGTTTGTCTTGTTTGGCTACTGGTAATTCAGAAGAAGTACCTGCAGTTGGGGCCTCAGCTACATTACTCGCTTGAATAAATGTCTTCATATGTAGGAGCGAGTGATGTTTCCTGCGACAGATCTTACACTTGGATGGTACACGACATGAATACACCGCATGGTTGGAACCAAAACAATTGAAGCACAATTTCTGAGATTGTACGAAATTACGACGTGTTTCGGTATCCTCGCTCACAAACTTCTTACAGTTTAATAGTTTGTGATTATCTGCGCAAAACGGACATTTGTTCAATTCAGTTACGTGAAGCGTTTTAGTTTTAACAATACCTTTTGAAACCTTATTATCTAAAAATTCCAGTGACCTAAATCTTTGCTGTAAGAATTCTTTAAATTGATTGTAATTCGGCAAAGAATCTTGAGATTCGCTTAATTTTGATTCCCACATTTTCCGAGATTCTGTATCCAGCTTTAAACACAAAATGTAAATTACAATTACATCCCATGTATCCGTTTGCAGGCCGAGATTGTTTAATGCATGCATACACTCGTTGCTGGTATCCAATAATTCCTTCAATGCACTTGCAGACTCAGTTGTGACATTTTTCTGACTCAGTTTGCAATAAAGCGTTTATTATTGTATCTGCTTTCTAATTGATTCCAGCAAACGATGTAATTATCACTAGTTATAGGGACATGTCTTAACGATTGTTCAGCCTCGCCTGACAAATGAGATTTAAGGTAATGTAATTTCTCAACATTACTTAGGGATTGATTTGTATGCACTAAAGATTGGAATAAATCTCTGAAACTACTGTAATCATAGTAATTTCCGGAAAAAGTAGGTATTGTGATTTTCACTAACCTCACGTTACTATGCAATTGATCCTTTGACTGATTACTTTGAACATTAGAAGTAGTTGGTACAACGGGATTGACTTCACTTAATTTTTGTTTAAGCGCCGATTTATAATCAAAGTACACTTCTTCAGTAGCCTCGTATACATCGTCATCATAATATTTTTTGCCTTCTAAATCCTCAGTAGTATAATCACATATCAGATTGTTATGATTTTCTAAAAATGCACACCATTGAGACTCAAGAGCTTCAAGCCTTGTTTCTAAATAAGGAACAGTTAAACGCGCCTTAGGTGATTTTTTAAAGTTGGTAAAAGCCTTACTCATGGTTTTACTTGTGCTAATTTGAATTTTAACTAATGACTCCATTGTGTTTCTTTTTTATCAGAACAATGTCAAAAAAAATATATATTCACAATAGCCAAGTGTTTTTTACCTGAAACTTACACACAACTGCTTTACGTACTAGGTTTTGGTTATGTAATTCTAGAACAAAAACTTTATTATGAACTACAAATCACACAGACAATGTATCGAAAACACAAATAAAACACTTTGATATTATTTAATATTCATAAAATTTTCAAAGTTGAAAAATCTCAATACGGTGAAAATTTTCTAAGTCCAAGATTTCCGTGAAAATTTTACAAGTGTTTGAAGTGACCAGCTGTCACCCGTTCAAAAACCGGTATGGATTCCCCGTCGTTCCACTTTTCTTAAAATTATTCTAAGTCCATACTTCAATACTACTAGGATCCAAATTCTTCAAAGTTAAAGTTCTCTTGAATATAAGGTTCAAATTTGCTTCTACTGAATTGAATGAAATAAAAGTACTCACAGTTTGTCCGATTACGTCACACACTATTTCACTCACACATCTGGCGTATTCGTTGTCCCTCATTCACGTAGTTGCGGCATCCACTGCTATCTTTGTGCGAGCGAGTGCACACGCTGCCACCTTCTCTGCTGTTCTGCTCTTCTTCTCTTTGCACTGGTGTAAGCGAGATGCAAGATGTTCGCCCTTGACACTGATCTACTGCCCGTGGGTGCGAACGAGAAAGCCTAGAGTACTGTACCAACCAAGCATCCGGCTCGAAGGAAATGTACAACAGACTTGTTTCTTCAAAAATACGACAGAGGTCCAACTGAATAAAATTCAAATCAAGACAACCACGTATATTCATATATTGTCAAAGCCAAAAAAATTACAAAGTCACATGTTTATCTAATAAAAAATACAAAACAAATCATAGCGAGTTTTAGGTCTAGAATTAGCGCCATCTATTGATGAAATATTATATTATATTTTAAATGGGAAATTATACAATTAAACACTTAGGATTCTGAAAAGTTTAATATTTTGTTTTAAAGGAACCCAAGGACGATGCCATTTTAGTATCTAAGGGGAGTGAATTCCATAGGTGTGCTGCCATCACAGAGAAGGATTTAGAATAAGACTGCGAAGAATGAGGAGGTATATCAAAAAGAATATTGTCAGCGGAGCGTAGGCGGCTGTCAATTTGACGAAAAGAAAATTTTTCGCGAAGGTGATTAGGACAGGAAGGGTTAAAGAGAGCATTGAAAAGGAGAGCGAGAATATGATAGTTACGACGGATTCGGATCGGTAGCCAATTGAGTTTACCACGATATTCAGAAATATGGTCGTATTTACGTAAACCGTAGACATATCTGATGCAAATGATGGTCCCTTGTAAGTCTCATTGTACTTTTTCATTGTTATTTTTTCATTAATTTAGTTAGTAATGTATATTTTTTATGTAGGAAATAATAGTTCCTAGTGAGAGAGCACGTGTATCAAGGCGGTAGTTACCCTGTTGATACTTCTTGGTATCTAGACGTAATATAGGTTGCACCGTGTTAAAAGTCATGACCCTAGTTATGAATCGCCTTATCTGTAAATAGTTTAACGAGTTGCATATAATATTCTTAATTATATCTTAGTACTAAGGATAATTTTCCAGTCAGGACTTTCAGACCAATGTGGGTTTCAAATAAGTAGATATGAAGATTAGAATTATTTTAGGTACATACCTATACAAAATTTTCATACCTTATAAAATCAGTTTAGTTAAGCATTCTTGTATGGGAAGACCAATCAACAAAAAAGAAAATGTTCTATAGAAAGTAGTCGGCATTCAATTTGCTCAGAAATTCGTTAATGTTTAAAAAGTCAACCTGCAAAGATTGTTCCATGTAGCTCTTCAGAGCAGGCACTTTCATGATATCCAGCTCTTAGCGGAATACTTCCGGCGTTATGAATCTTGTCGGATAAAAAAAATGCAAAATATTACCAAGTGTTTCGTATGTGAACCGATCGTCGAGCGGCCACTCGTACGCGGGCGCGTCCGGTATGTACTGCAGGCGGAGGCGGAAGCGGTAGCGAGTCTTGGGCGATAGTGCGCCGGCGCGCCAGCCGCTGTTGCCGGTCGCGTTGCATTCTTGCCATACGCCAGGTGACGTTGCATCGATGAACTCCAAGTTATATCTGTCATTGAAGAGTATTTCAAAGGTTCTTATTATCTTGTCGACATTTGTTGCGTAATTATTAACAAATTATAGAGTTTGGTACCCTTATTGCTTGTAGGGTATATTTACTGGTATATAAGTTTAAACTCTTAAATTCACTAATCAATTCTATTAATATTATAAATACGAAAGCTGGTACGGATGTTTGTTCCGCTTTTACGTCAAACTGAATGAAATTTGGCATGTAGAAAGCATATTACCTGCGGATAAAAACAGGATACTTTTGCCCTGAGATAGGTTCGATCCCGTAAGATTGTCAAAAATCGTATCGAGTAAGGAACCAAGTTCGACTATCTGAATTATTGCTAAAATCTCTGGCTCTGCAGTTTGAGACTTTGAGGCGGTCACCTAAATGAAAAGAAAAACACTCACTGGTGTATTTGGTACGATGTCGGCTTAGGCCACAGCACGTACAACTCATAAGCGGTAGCGTTATGTAGTACGAGCGGAGCGGGCGCGGGGTAGGTGCGCAAGCGCAGCGGCGACGAGTCGGCGGGCTGCGCGCTGTGCGGCGAGCGGGCGCGCACCCACACCGAGTACACCGTGCTCGGGGACAGGCGCTGCATGTCGGCCCAGCTCGCGTCGGCCTCGGCGGTTAGGGTGTTGTGCTCTGAAAATGTTATCTAATGACAGTCCTCAAATTGCCAACAACTCTCTACATTTTGAAAACAAATCGCTTCCGAAAACCCAACCGTTTTTGCCGGCTATACCCCTTCCACATCAGGTTTCCGCGAACTTCAAGTTTTCCGTTTCTTCTGGTACTCACTGGAGCACCCTCTTTACGATGGTATATCAATGATTACCCCTGTCACCCTGAAACAGGTCAAATAACTATGCCAATTAGTCAGACAGTCAGTCAGTCAGTCAGTCAGTTAGTCAGTCAGTCAGTGTTAATGTAGGGTAATATAATGAAAGAGTAGTACCTGTCACTCTCTTCAGCGATGAAGATGTATCATCCGTCCGCCAGTGCAGCTCATAGCGGATGCCCGGCATGGGGGTCCAGTAAACGCGGGCTAGCACGGGGCTCAGAACTCTGCCCGTTACATTTTTCGGAGCCGATGGGGCTAAAAAAATACACTACCTTTAATAAATAAATGAACTAGTAAATTTGAAGAATTTTTAAATGATATATAAGCTTACCCTCAGCATCAGTTTGCAAAACCAGAGAAGCGCCAACGATCGGCTTAATTTCATGAAGTTTAGCGTAGTAATTGGTCGTATGTAGCGTCACTGTGTAGTTCGTAAAAGGGCTCAAATCATTTATGGCTACTTCAGAGCTCGTCGTCAAAATGAACGGACACGTTTCCTTGTTACAAACACTGGAGTCGTTTGAAGATTGCTTTCGATAAAATATCGTGTATTCCGCTGCCGCCATTTCATATTCCAAATGGGAACAATGTTTTGGTTTACCTACAGCAGGCAATTTTAGAGTTATGCTGTTTGCAGTATGATCCGTCACTTTCGGGCGAAGGTCGTGCGCGTGTGGAAACAAACAATGTCGCGGAGGATACGGCTGATTAGCCGGGTCTAATGCCATTATTTTGTAACCGTAAGAAGTGCTGACCTGCTCCACTTTGTTCTTTTTGTGTTTGGTTGTGTAAAATATTTCCTTTTCTGTAGAATTGTACCAGTAAACGTATTTGCTGTCGACCGTTATGGACATTGGCATAAAGCCGTATTTTCTTTTCTCGGTGGCGACGACCACGATTCTACATTTGCATCCTGTTATGTCCGCGGCCACAATGTGGTGTTGCCAGGGGTCCACCCAATAGATCTCGTAAGCTTTCCTAGTCATGTCGATAGCAAAAGGTTGGCCAATATGAGGATTTTCGGGGCAATTGCAATCTTCCTGTTCTGCAGTGTTATTAAAAAACGTTCGTATCTCGGAACCGTTTATTCTCGCCGTCATCAGAGTTCCCAGACCTTTATGTTCGCTTTCTTCGTACCAGAAAATAGACCTAAAAATGTAAACGTGCGTAAGAGCATTTGTACCATCTAGTAAGGGTCAGTACAAAAACTAATCAAATCAAAGAGCGCAGCGCCGCAGCAGCGAAATTCTTTGACTTTGACCTTAGGAAACGAAGGCAATATTTGTTAGCATGCTGCACAAGGCATTCGATAAGTCAGGAGCGCGCGCTTCAATAGCCTAGAAGTAGTGGAAAGTTCCTTCACTAGAGTGCTTTGGAAACTGCGTATAAGCAAAGAAGCGAAACGAAGAAAGGTTCTCAAGATTATCACATATATCTAGAACGGTAATCTTACCTATGCAGTGGTGAGACCTGCAAGCTGTAGATCCGCTGGTGTCTGGCGAACAGCCGCGTGATGCTCGGCCTAGTGTTGGGGACCCCCAGGTTCGTGCGGTACACCACGCTCTCCGGGGACTCCGTCTGCGCCCAGTACACCGAGCGCCCGACCCAGTCCACCGCTATGCTGGTCACTCGAGAGTTTATTGATGTCAACTGTTCAAAAGAATAAGCAAGCAGGTGCATATACAGATAGAAATCTAAAATACTTAAAATATCTTCAGAATTAAAAAAAATCCTGCTTTTATCTATATTTATATACCAGCCATATTTTCTTATAGAATAGTAATAATTAATTAATTTAAAGAGCAATCATAGCACTCATAAAGGCTACATTTATCTTCGTTTTCGAGAATGTAGTTTATTTTAAATGAACTCTCATTTGGTGAGAATCGTAGTTTAGGGCCGTAAAGTATCAATGTTCAATTTTACTATGCTGAGAAATGTTTTTTTGATATTTACTTAAGTACCTTATAGTGTCCGCTGCCGTTGATTCTAGACGAGAAGATTTCGTCCAAATCGTTGACCCAGTACACTATATTTTCTTCAACAGTAACTCCGTAATCAAGAGGTATACCCATGCTCTTCGGTATAGTCTCAATGTCATTGGAATCCAGGTCTATGATCTTTATGGATTCTTGAGAGGACAGCATGACCTTAGGGACGGGGTTTATTTCGTCTGACGATGCCGATACCACTTCTGAGTATTGCCCATAACCAGCGTCTGTATGAGCTCGGACCTGTTATAAATTAAGAAGCGTATAAACGAACTCAGAAGCCATTACCAATCGATCGAAATCGACATGGCATATGTCTTATTTTATAGACGGAAAACTTTTTAGATAAAATAAAATAAAAATGTACCTAGTACAATATAATTTAAAGTCCGACCGAAACTGGTTTTCCGGCGGAAAGCGAAACCGAATATTCGGCGGTGGCTTCAGTTTCGGCCGAAACCGAAACTCAAGTGATTAAGTATAAAATTCCTTAAAATACTGAAATTTGGCGCTTTTCAATATAATATAATATAAAAAATATTTTAATTATTTTTTCAAATTAAGTTCTCATAGCAAAATGTTTATCAGTTATCAATAATAAATCATTCGAGTACAGAAACGAAACAAAAACTCACATGTAAATAGTTCCATCAAAAAATAACATCTAAAGAATGTTTGCATCGGGCGATAACGCACTGACTAAGTTGTGTTGCTACAGAGCTATCCAAACGGCGCACGATAATTCCCGAACAGCGGACTAACTAGTCCGAAGCTAAAGCTAAGCTAGAGATAGCTATAGCGGCAAGCGCTCGATAAAAGTTTTCTCCGGTAGGTACCATGCTAGCGGTACAGACCGCACAGAATAAGTACTAGTACTCACGTACAGAAGTCTTACTCAGAGAAGAAATTCAAATAAATAACTACTAAATGGTTAGCGCTATGGTTTGATTTAGCTCGCGTCAGATCTCCTCACCTCTTTGATTTGATACCTAGAGTGACCTAGACATCCATTGCAAGCCAATTTAATTCTTATTACTCTATGTAAACGATTCATATAACTGAATTTACCCCTCCGGAGTAGTCGCCGCGGGCATAGTAATAATGTAGGTTTACCTATTTTCGATACCTAAACGGGGAGTGACACAGGCCTCTTAGCGGGCAGTTTGACCTTAAGACCGCGGATCATGTCCACTGACCTGGAAGTAGTAAGTATTGCGGGGCACGAGGTCCCGCAGCACGAGCTGCGTGTGCGTGGGTGGCAGGCGCGCGTCGGCGCACGCGGACGGCTTGGCCGCCGAGCCCGCCGCACGCACCCAGCACACCGCCTCGTACCCGCGGATCACCCCGTTGGCGCGCAGCGGGGGCTCCCACCGAAATATCGCCGATGGAGGGCTATCACTGAAATGATTACTTTATTGTAAAAAATTAAATCTTTTACTATATCATTTTTTATAACAACAAGTCAAATTAGATACTTTTTCTAAACGTCAAAACAAACTCAAAAGGATTTGTATGAAATAGCACGTCGTGACGTCATAGTTTCTTGAAGTCAAATAGCGTTTTTATCAGTTTTTTTGCATAAATAAATATAAAATGACGTTGAAAATATGGATATGATCAATGACAAATGACATTATTATGTCGTCGTTTTATTCACTTATTAGTACCATATAATTTATTTTTGACCTTGGATAATACACTAAGTCGCTGTAGTGGGCTGAGTCAAAACTCACAACAATACACTTCTACATACATATATTTCAATTTATCTGCACAATTCTGCCAGATAATAAATAAATAAGGTGGGTATACCATGGAAGGCCACTCTAACAATAAAACAGTTATTATTCGTTTATTTACTGGATAAATAAAACTAACAAATATTTAAGTGATACTTTGTTTTATTACGTATCATATAAACCACTTTTTTGAATTGCAGATTTTATCAATATTGATTGAACTTAAGTTTCATTGAACTCTTCCAAATGGCCTTGCTAGGAACAAGGCTCCTTAGAAGGCCATCATAATAAATCAGTCATTTAACACTAAAAGTTACTGAATAGCGATTAAATCTACAATAAAAAGAAGTGGTTTATATGTTACGTAATAAAACAAAGTATTACCTAAATATTTGTTAGTTTCATTCATCCAGTAAATAAACGAATAATAACTGTTTATTTGTTAGAGTGGCCTTCCATGGTACACCCACCTTATTTTAACGTCGTCGATTCCTAATATCGAAGGAGCGAGGGACCGTACTGCCAAAATAGTAGCGCGAGAGATTCGCCGCCGCGTCTGTGATTTCCAGTTCGATGGGTGTTTGTGTAAATAGAAGGAATTTGTCATTACATGGCAATAACTACGAAATTTTAATAATTGGCCTTCGAAGGAGCATGGCCTTCCATGGTCCACCCACCTTAAATATAAAGGAACATATCATAAATATTAAGCTAGCCGCAGAGAAAACTTTTAAAGCTGTGTAATAAGATACTAACTTAACGATACTATATTTTATGATAAATACATACTTATATAAACAAAACACTCAAGATTTAGGACAATTTCCAAGTTGCCCTGGCCGGGGATCGAACCCAAAGCTCCGAGACTGCTGGACTAGCATGGTAAAAAAACGCAACTGAGGAGAGGAGGAGAAAAACCGATACGTTTTATCGTGACCAGTGCAACGTACCTGTGCGCGGGCTGTACGTACAGCCGCTGGCGCGCCGGCGCGGCGGGCACGTCCTCGGGCGAGCGGCGCGTCACGCGCGCGTGCGCGCCGCTGCCCCACGGCGTGTGCGCGCGGACCACCACCTCCAGCGAGCTGTACGGCGATATCGCCGACACCACCTCTATCCATGGAACATCTACCGTTTTCTGAAATAACATTCAAGATGTGGTACTTTTATCATCTTCTATTCTTAACCACTGATGCAAAATGATGACTTTGTTGAGAGTGTTCTATGATTCAAAAAATGACCCGTTAGACGGACGACATAGTGATGAATAACGATTAATAGGGGAGGCCAATTTCCTGCATTAAATAAACGAGGCGAGGCAAAGAATAAGGAAAAGAAGAAGGAAAGGTAATTTATTAAAATATGACTAACCATGATGGTAAAACTTAGAATGTACCCGCTACTTCTTTTCCCGCGCAGAGTTTAAAAGCCGGTCGAGGGCATGAGCGAGAATCTGAATCTTTACAGTTAAAGGTTAACGCGGCTAGCAACCCATTATTCTTACCACTTTCACTTCACAATAAGAGTGTCCTTTGGATCTTGCACTGTGTACCCCATTAGAAATAAAGCCGCGACAGTGTACTAACCTCGATCTTGTATTGGCCAGCAAAGTCTAAGCTGACGTCGTAAAACACCCGGCTGTTGTTGACATTAACGCGCGCTGCCGGGGCCCACGTCACGTTAAATCGGTCCCACTTGCCCACCACCGCTATTGTCGATCCATCGATGGTCTCCGGAATGGCTATCAGGGTCTCTGCACAAGAACAAAAAATTCAACGATGATTAGCTGTTCTGGTTAATACAAAAGTCATAACGCAGCATGTCCAGCCATGCCCCCTTCAGCAAGGCCAAAACAAAAAGGTATGACACAGAAAAATCACAAAAAACTTGCTTGTTGTCGTCAAAGATGATATAGTAGTATGCAGAAAACTTCGCCAATTTAAGTGGAAGACTCACCACTATTAGCGTGCAACGTGGGGTCCCTCACAGCAATAACGTGCACCCTGGGCACCAGCTCGGCCGTGTACTTCCCCGCGAGGTCGGACACTACGGCGCGCGACGCGTCCTGCACCCACACTAGGCGCCCGCTGAAGTAGCACAGCGGGCCAAGGGTAGCTGTGCCTGCTAGGCGGGTCACAAGAGAATTAGACACCTGTAGAAAGAAGAGTTATTTTAACGCTTTACCTGTGAGAAAGGGAGTTATACCCGCCCCGCATTTGCTTAGGTATACGAGTACTTATATAGGCTCTAAGCACACGGCGTATTTTAAACGCGCAGACGATGCGCGTTTCAGGAATGCGCGTTTTCGGCGCCGTAGATGTAAATTGTTGCGTTTGTATCGGTAAAAACGCGTGTAAAATGCGTTACAAATGCGCGCGTGTAGCGCTTTCGAAACTAGTTTGAAGCGTGTATACGCGCGTTTGAATTGATATCAAGGGGCGGAAAAGGGCGTTACCGCGAGTCACTGATCAAAACGCGGAAGTTACACGCGACTACACCGCGTTTGTATCACTGTATCGCGCGTATACGCGCAGTAGACGCGCGTTTCTTAACGTACCTACATACTGTTGAATAAGTATGCTAATATTATTACAATCTAACCTATGACTAATTAGTAATTTTAAACGCGTTTCATGATCGCCCCGTGTGCTTAGGTCACAAGGTTGCGTTCGAATCTCGTTTGCAGCGCGTATACGCGCGTCATATGCTCGTCGTCTGCGCGTTTTAAATTAACCGTGTGCTTTAAAAATATTACCAATCCATCTTAGTACTAACCTCAATGATATTCTGTGAGAGCTGATCAGCAGTTCGCGCGCGGTGAAGTTCTGACCCGTCATAACTCCTTACCAACCAGTACAACCATTTTTTTTCCAGATCAGCGGTGAGGCCCATCACTAAAAATAAACATTGTGATCTTACTTTCTAAAAAATTACACCTTAAAATATGTATCAATATTTTGGTGTTTGCGTCAAATTACCTTGTTTTCCGCTAAATAATTGAGCAGGATAGTAGATCATCTTGTTTTCTCCGTTTAGTCTAGCAGCTTCGATTGCATGGCCCGTATTCCAGTAAATGTAGGCTCCCAGCGAATCTATGATCAGCTCTTTTGCTACGGTAACTATTGGTACTGGCTCACGATTGGTACCGTCGAAATTTCCTCGAGTTATCTGTAATGAAAGTTTATTTACAACCTATATTATAAATAATAGTATGCCAATAATACTATACAAATTGCCAGTTAGCAATTCAGTAGTACATACATTGCCCTATCACCGTCATATTATGTCAAGCACATTTTGTGGTGTCTTCCCGCTCACACACATTTCAAAAGTTTACCACGGAGTATTTTGTGTCACAATTCACAAAGCGTCATCATCATCTTCCGAGCGTATTCCCAGTTCCATTCAACGCTTCAGAGCCCGTAGTCCACAACCTAGGTGATTTGACGAGGTTACTGGTTTTTACACAGAGCGACTGCTGTCGGACCTCCGCATCCCAAACGGTAGACCAGAACCAATCCTTGGATAGGTTTGATGAGCAAAGCCAGATTGAGTTCGGGACCCATAGTTTATACGTGCCTTTCAAAACACGGAATCATCTTTCTTTTCGGATAATCAGGTGATTCAAGCCAGCAATATGCTAACCAGACCTCAAACAACTTTTCACGAAGTATGCTTTCCAGTGGGATTCGAGCTCACGACCTCCGGATCACAAGGCGAATGCCTTGACCACTAGACCACAGAGGCAGTCGCTCACAAAACATAAAATACGAAAATGGGCAACAATAGTTTATTTCCTACTAGTAGATTGATTAATAGGGCAACAAGCTACAGCATACATTATTAGAGAAATATGATAGATTATTACCAGTTGCTGCTTAGGATTGGACCAGTAAATCTTCTTTCCGACCCAGTCTACAGCCAAGCTTCCGACATTATCCATGTTGGTCATCTGGCCCATTGTGTGGTCGGTGGTATTGTACCACATGACGGTTGAAGCGTTTGTTACTAAATAAAGTTTGTCGCGATACCACGAAATATCCGTGATATGAAAGTTCTTCAACTGGAAGTGAGACCTAAAGAACAGAACAAAACATTTAAATTATAAAAAACATGTCAATTTTAGAAATGTTCCTATAATATGATATTCGATAACTTACCCATGAATCAAAGTTTGCAGATTGTCTCCGGTCAAGTCAGTCTGCAAAAGTCCGTCGGGTCCTGACCATAACAATGTACTATGTAGAGTGGTGGGTGACGATGCCAGAGTTTTACCTACAAATTCTGATGACCAAGGACCTACAAAAAAGACATGATTTAGGAGGGTTTTACTTAAATAATTTAGTAAAGGACTTACGTTTTTTTTATTTATGTACTCACCAGATCCTGATTTGGTAACTGCTGCCACTCTAATCACGTATTCACTATCCTGCTCAATATTCTCCACGATGTGCATAGAGTCGCTTATATTTTTGCTGTTAGACAAATTGCGTATAAGATTTTTAAGATATCCAGTATTTTTGTCTTTACCCCTTACCCACTGACAATCTACTAAGTCATTTAGACACAGATCAATCCATTGTCTTAGTGGATTGTCCTGTCAATGGTTTCGTGTGAATGGAAATCTCCATTCATTCCTCGCCCTGATCATTGCCCTGAGGACAATCCAATTGCAGGTGCCATTGACAGGACAATCCACTAAGACAATTGAACGGCTTAGTGGATTGTACTGTGAGTAAATGGACCATAACAGACATGCGACAGTATGTCGGCGTCGGTTACAACAGCAATAGTCGGCAACCAGGGACGCGGGCACACTGTCGCTCGTCTGTTAGGGGGCAAGGCTGATCGCAAGATTTGATGACTGAATGAATACTAACATGTCAATAATATCCTGAGTGGCCGCGTGAATCAGTTGTAAGTGAAATGTCCATTGCTGCCAGGCACCACTGCCTTGGTGGCCCAGAAGGTGAGGCGCCGACCACGATACCTTCGCGCGATTTATACCCATAACACTTTGCACTCCTATAGGAGGGTTCACCGGCACAGGAATAGGTTGACAACTTCTCAATGCAACCAGGACCTGAAATATATATTCTTTGTTGGTTTTGACAAGATCATACGTACGTTACAAAATAAATAAATATAAATGGACAAATAACACTGATGGAGCTAGCCTCAAAGTAAGTTTGAGACTTGTGTTATGGGATACTAACTCAACTATACTACTTATATTTTACAACAAATACATAAGAGTCACGGCAAGTTGGAAAATGGTCTTTCTCAAATTGTCCTGGGTGTTGGATGAGTCGAACCCGTGACATCTGGGTGGCGGACTAGCATGGTGACTACTACGCCACGGAGGTCGTCAATAAATAGGCGCTGTAGTAGCAAAGTTTCTATCGCGGCGATTGGAATGTTTGTTTGTAATAACTTTATTGTACTATGAAAACACATAGTTAGTAAATACAAAATATCGTTGGTTATATTGTCACTGGTCAACAAAGTTTAGTGGTAGCGCTACAATCTTAATTAAAAATCATTAACTTACCTGTCTAGTTGCGATCATTTTCGTGTTGTAAGCCAGAGGATATTCGTTATGGAAATAGCTGTCTGTCTGTGCGTGGTATTCTTCAGTAAGCATCTCCCTGCCATTGGTCCAGTAGA
This sequence comes from Acrobasis suavella, assembly GCA_943193695.1. Classification (NCBI taxonomy): domain Eukaryota; kingdom Metazoa; phylum Arthropoda; class Insecta; order Lepidoptera; family Pyralidae; genus Acrobasis; species Acrobasis suavella. Next base: position 10,963,382 of record OW971938.1, read on the forward strand.
ATAGGCCGTTAGCGTATGCTATCGATTTGGTTGATAAAAACATGGGCGTTTGTGTGTTCCTTCGGAAATCTGTTACTTCGCGCCTGCAACACAAGAAAAATATTTTGTATAAATTGCCGATCTTTTCGCTAGTAGGTTAGCCTAATAAAGGTAGCCTAATAAGAAATAAATGTATTTCAATGAAAATATCTGCATGATTTTATAAGAGTATACAATATTTAACAAAAATCCTGCCCGATCCTTGAAGGAACAACTCAGACTGTCAATATGAACAACTTTTCCTATGGGACCAATGCTTGAAACTTGTAGAAAAAATCGTCATTTTCATACAAAAGGTTTTGGCCGGCCCGGCAATTTGTATGAAAATGACGATTTTTATTCGAGTTTAAAGCATTGGTAAAGTTGTTCGTATTTCCCATAGGAAAATTTGTTCATATTGACGATAGAACTTGGAGACTAAACCACAACAGTTACCCGTCAAGAGAAACAGCTAATACAGTATTTCTTTTGAGATGCACCACAAGTAGTCTGAAATCGGCGTGGTCCACAGTGAATGCTCCAAGATGGGCATCTCGCACGATCAGTTCCGGAGGAGAATTGTGACGGACTCCATTTGAAATATTTGCCAAGTCCAGCCTGTATAAACCATCGCGATCTCCTCCCCGAAGAGCCCAAAATATATATCTGTAACAGATTTATTTTTGAAGTGAAAACTTTTTTAGCGACTTTGTACACTTTTTTTGTAATGGGTAAAAAATGTTATTACTGTTTCGTTTAGGCGGCGCAGGGCGCTTGCGCGAATGTTCGTGTGTGTTTATGTTACAGCGTGCCACGGGCATCCATGGAAATGCACAACGTTAATATTCAAGTTTTCACTTCTGCCGGCACCACCGGAGTGCAACCCGTCGTTTTTTTTATTGAATTTTTAAGTCAAATAGTAAAATATTATGTGTATAATAAAGTTTTTTTCTAAAACATGCTCGGAAATGTAGCCTTATTATTGTACTTTCCAACAAGTCAAATCTGATACTTTTTTTAAACGTCAAAATAAACATCAGAATGTCGTCATAGTTTCTTGGGGTCAAATAGCGCTCTTAATATCAATTTTTCTGTAATAATAAATCTAAAATCAAGTTTAAAATGGATATGATCAATGACAAGTGACTTATTTTGTGACGTTTTTTTTCTTAATAGTAACAAATTCGTACATTACTGCAGAGGGGTGAGAAGTATGGCATTGCCGGATGAGTATTGATAATAATTATGAATCCGGCAATCCCATTCCCGCCGAGGCATGTACAGTGCTTTTCTTTATAAATATGAGGAAATCACTAAAGAAATAACCAGTAATATGCAAATATTTACTGACATGAATTAATGTCTACTGCAAAGAGTACATTATATAATCAATCGGTCGGTAATAGAAACTTACCCATTGTAGGCGTCTACCTCGAAATGTATGGGCCGAGAGGTAAAACCTGAATAAGCTACTAGTTGATTTTTCCCATCGAAATCACATCTGATAATTTCCCATATTGCGTGCGAGTCATTCAGACCTTCCGGAGAATGTTGCATCTGGCCCAGTACATACAAATGGCGGTTCAACCAATCCACAGAGAGGTCCAGCGGAGTAAACGAGATGTTTTTTGGTGTCAGTATTGTTTCAAAGGCGCTCTTCTTAGAAAGAGAACTTCGGTAGACGTGGCCATTTGAGACGGATACAAATAAAAAGTCGCTTGAGACATCGAGGCCAACACCTATAAAATACAAGGATATAGAAGTAAAAAAAAAACACGAAACAAAAAATAAATGTAACGAAATAAAACCTTACCAGTGATTTTGTATTGAGTGCTGTACAACTCTACGGGGTCGGAGAGCATTTCGTTGGCCGGTGTCGCTAAGACACTTTGTTCTCCTCCCAAAATGAGAATAGGTTGTTGACTAGGAACAGCTGTAATTTTAACACACTTTTATGCCTACTTTTCAACACATCTTAAAGCGTAGTGCGATCAAACAATACAATTTCAACAAAAATATATCATTTTTAAAAAAGGTGTTTTGTTTCAGACACACTTTTTTTTAAATTTACTTTAACATTACCCCATGACTTGACAGATGGATTGACGCTGGCAAAGGGTGGAAAGCAAAACGTTAAATCAAGCCGCTAGGTGTGCACCAATGTTAATTAATTAAAATTTTATTTACATTTAGGTAAAGGTGGGGTGGACACTTTGACAAAGGCTTTTGGCCCTTCGCCGGCCGCGTTTCGCATCGCCACCGAAACTTCGTACTCCCGAGCCGGTGCCAGGTTTTGAAACATGTAAAACAGAGTGTTATTTGATGCTGGCATATCCTAAAACAAAAAAAAAAGGTTTAAGATTTTAAGCAGTCTTTGCGTGACTGATGTAAAACAAAAATCTAATTAACTTACCTCCAAAGCGTCGATCGTATTAGGTTGCGTATCCGTAAGTCGCAGTACGTAAGACACGAGTGGCCCATTTGGAAAAGGTCCAGGTTCCCAGGAAATCGACACTCTGCTGGGATCGGGAGCTGCAGCCCGTAATGAACCTGGTTTGGAACTGGGCTTCCCACTTTCTAGGGTGGAAATAACTACAGAGGGTGCTGAGTAAAATGGCTCACTCGTTCCACCCCATCCTGATAGGAATATTGCTATTCGGAACTGTAAAAAAGGACAGCAAAATTTAATTAAATAATAAATTTGCTGTAAATACAAAAAAAATTGCATTCAATCTGGGCTAGGTTTAGAAAAAATAGAAGTTTAGTAACGTTAGGAGTTATAGACGATTTCGATCCGTTTTTGTACACTTATAATTATATAAACTACTGTCATCTACCACTCTTTGTAAAATATTTCTAATTGAAAAAAACAAGCAATAGATAGTATTAAGTACTTACTCTATATTTGGTATACGGTTGCAAATTATTGACGTGTATAGTGGATCGGTCAGCATAACTGGTGTTGGAGTAGTATTGCCAGGTGCCGGGCAGCTCCTCGTAGCGCCACTGCACCAAGAAGCTCAGGTTGCCTGGCGTGGGCGCCTCCCACACCAGCGACAGCGATGTCGCAGTCAGACTGTCCGCAACCAAAGCTGGGGCGGGGGGTGTGCCTATCAACTCTAAAAGGCAATTCAAATATTAAACTACTCGTTAAAAACCATATTAATCAGACAATGTTTTGTGTGAGGTAGTTTAAAATCGGAAACCAGTGTTAGAAGAGTGAGAGGGAGAGAAACACAACACTAAGTGATGTAGTAGGTACCTACTTAACTGAAACTCTGAAATTGATAAAATATTTTACAAGTAATTAGACCTTAACTTAGAAAAAAAAAAACAAAGGTCTACTGATTAGGCAACAAACAATTAATAAAATATCTTACCTCTTAATTTTTGAAAGTACGTATTAAGAGCTTCATTACATCCCATAACACAGTAGAGCTCGCGAGAGATAGAAGTTTCTGATGTGACATTCTGAAAGTAAATTTATTTTTAGTAGATACCTATTTTAAATATACATCAATGAAATTAAGGTACCATGAGGAGCACTAGATGCACTAAAAGAAAAGTAAGTGATATACTTACGCAAACAGTTTGACATGAATTTTCCAGTCCTTCCCGCCAAAGACTGCATCCCAATGTGCACTATAACAAACAAAAACATTTTGATAAGTAAAAAAACTTATATCATTTGTCCATCTAATAAATAATGTAGAACAAATAAAAGTTTTTTTACATATTGCACCAATAAAGTTAATTGAATGACATGTTACAATAAAACGATGACTTCAAGAAAAAACACATCAGATAAAATGTAATATTTTCCATTAAGGGGCTACATGAATTATCCGAGGTCCAGTGCTGCCCCCATTTAAAATAAATCATTTGAAAGAAAACGGAGATTTCATTTAAAATTTTGTCTTCATCAGACCCTAGATAACCGTTCAAACTATTGTTTACAGTTTAAAGTGAGAACATGAAGCTTTTCTACGCACAATTGCGAAAAACGGCCACTTTTGGCGTATGTGCGTTGAAAAGCTTCATATTCTTACTTTGAACTGTAAACAGTAGTTCATAAAATACTTTGAAGGGTTATCTAGGGTCTGATCAAGACAAAATTTTTAATGATATCTCTGTTTTCTTTCAAATGAATTATTTTAAATGGGGGCAGCACTGGACCCCGGAAAATTCATGTAGCCCCTTAATGATGACAGGAAGCAAGCATGGATATTTGTACTTTACACCAATTAACACCTAATGGTGCGGGTTCAAATCCAATTAAGTGGCATCTGACTAAACAGCATGCGTTTGAAAAATATGGAAAGCCGGGGTCAAAGAGCGATAAATAGGTTTGTTTCATCGTTTGTAATTTCGTTCATGTGTACATAATTGCTTCTGAGAAAAGAGATTTTGCGTGTGTTTACGTCTCGACGTACACATGTTCAACTTGCGAGATTGTCTAAACAGTCTGCACAAAACATTCGACGCTTTTAAGTGTATTGAGTTGAGTTGACATGGCGTATCTGTTTTACTTTATCTCTCTTTTTTGCGTTTTACCGTGAGAGAGTAGTAAAATACTTATATCTTCTCCATCCACTTGTTCGTGTAAGTTGTAACGTATTTTCACGGTCGAGAGACGTCCTTTACGGAGTAGTGACTTTAACGATGAAGGAACGGACAGGAAATTACAGGTTTCTTACCATAGCTTTACTGCATAGACTGCACCCTCTTTATTTAATTATTGTGTACCTATTCCAGATAATAACAGTAGGTAGATAAAAAGTATCTCGTAAAACAGACCAATTATCTCGTTCGCGATACTATTAAATGCTGTAGAAGTACCTAGGTAACATAATTCACAACGACAGACAATTAACACAGTTAACGAGGAATTTCAATAAACCAAACTTTAAAAGTCGTGATGACACCGATATATCAACTGTTACTTGTATTGCGTGTTGTAATTATTAGATAAATTCAATTAGCATCTCAGTGGGCGTCCTTCGCTTTAATGAAGTTATCAAGCAACTGTCAGTGACCAATTACTCTATTTGCGATCATGAATAGATAATGTTTTGTTTATAAATATGATAAGGCTAATCAATTGATGTGCTGCATACATAAACTTTGTTATATTGGGTTCGTTCAGATCTGATTCGGGTGCGGATATCCTTGAATCCATTCATTGCGTGGGACAAAGCGCCGGACAATTAAAACGGACATGCCAGTCTGTCTGTACAGACTGGTACATTCTAAAATTGTCATGTCAAAATAAAATTAGAAAAATGTTATTTTAAAGTAGGAATAACAAAAAAGTTGGAATTTACAAGAAAATGTATATATGCACTTGTAATCCTATACGTTAAATAATTAAAAAAAAAACAACTAATAACCGACTTCACCCCCAAACTATACATACACCTGACGTATGCCCTTTCAAACAAAAAAGAAGTTTCATACATAAATAACCGGCCAAGTGCGAGTCGGACTCGCGCGCGAATGGTCCCGTACCATTATCTATAAAAATACGTTTGTTGTATGGGAGCCCCCTTTAAATATTTATTTCAAATAAATAACTTATTTTTAAAGTTATTACACAACTGAATATTTTATAAATATTTTAACCTGTTGCCGTTATTAATATCAAGCAAAACACAGCAAAAAAATCGCGTTGTATGGGAGCCCCCAAAATATTTATTTTATTTTGTTTTTAGTATTTGTTGTTATAGCCGCAACAAAAAAACATCATCTGTGAAATTCAAATGTCTAGCTGTCACGGTTCATGAGATACAGCCTGGTGACAGATGGACAGACCGACGGGCAGCGGAGTCTTAGTAATAGGGTCCTGTTTTTTACCTTTGGTACGGAACCTTAAAAAAAGATTCCGACGAATTGATAAGCTCCTCCTTTTTGAAAGGCCGGTAATAAAATCTGAAGAGCCCAGAAAAAGAAAAAATGGGACATGGACTAAAGCATGTGATGTAAATTATGTCCCTCCCACGTTGTATACCACGCAAAACGAGATATCAAGAAAATTTTTTTTTTTATTTAAATTTGAATCACAACCCTGACCTGAGTCATGTTTTTTTACCTATACATACTTTTTTATTAACCTTTACTGTCTTACTGTTGGAAATAGATCTATTTATTTTATTTCTTAGAAAAAAATTTGCGTGGAAAAATGTATACGGTTTCCATTTTGAGAATCAACCGACTGTAGGCAAATAAGAGTGCGCGGCGATCTGTGCGGTTGTTTCGGGTGCGTAATTGCGGGTCGCGCCCCGGCGCACTCTCATTGCTAACTGGGACACTCAAATCAGCGCGATTATTACGATCATCCTACACGGCTTACAGTGATCCGACCGTATTATATTCACTGCTATGCCCTCGTCTTGATCGCTGTATTCAAATTGAAACATTTACTATTTAGTTTAGCCTTCGTTTGTGTAAGTTGTTTTTGATTGTGATGAACCAAATCTCTTTAGAAATGAAATATAGATGGGAGATGAGGAAGGGAAAGACCGAGAATGAAGTTTGTTCCAACAAATCAAAGCAAAGTTAGGAGTAAGGTCCTACCAGGACATAAAGAGGAGGGCAGAGAGATGAGAGAAATGGAGGCATCTGCACTTAACTCCACCGACAAGAGCAAGATCTATAGCACCACATATCTAATCTAATCACAAAAAAAACAGAAATTTTGTCAAATTGTTACGGTATTATAAGCGTGTACGCTGTAGTTACTATAATATGAATTGTTGCACTTGTTCAAACCATTTCGTCCACTAGGTACATTTATGGTCTACTTCTAAATGTCACGTCTCATTGTCATGTACATCTTGCTTGATAGGTTGCGTGCAGCGTCCAGCATCCCTAACACGCTCTTCCGCCCCGTCTGTCACAACACCACGCCTAGAGACCCTCGCCTCATAGATTTGTCCGACGGATGATTTCATTTCGGCATGTAACACGTCAATCCATATTAAGACTACTTATCGGGTCCAATGATGTGTCCCATGCAAACCATTCAAGCCCTTCAACGGCCCTTTTTTTACTACGCATAGCTAATACCTATGACTTTTGTTTTTTTTTGTGATCTGTTACTTAAACAAACTTAAATTCATTTCAAACAGAAATGACTACTTAATACTACGTTTTTAGTACTCGTAGTAAAGAATACCAGTCCCTATATATTTTGTTTCCATCGTATATATATCTTGTTTGTCTAGAAAAGTGGGCACTTATTCAGTCTTACATGCAGTTCATGGCCTTTAATATAAACTGTTTTCTACACCGTGTACTTCCGTCAACTTGAATCAAACTATTACACGGAATACCACTTATAATTATAGGAACCTTCTAGATTAAAAAAAAACTTAATAACCACGACATATAAGCGTAAAATAAATCTAGATGTTTCTAGGCATGTAAATATTGCTCACAAGGGCACGCGCTTTTCGTTAATGAAACAATTGAGAGAACACACCGAAAGTAATAAAAAGCTAAGTAAATTAGTGTGTAATTAGCCAGCATCCTGTCTCGTGCCGTAATAATAACAAAACAATAGTTCTCCCTTTGGAGTAATTAATGCTTGGTTTCGGAAGCGCACCAAGTCGGAAGTCCAATTGGGAGCGGTCGCGGCGGTAGACGATGCCGGATGCAGGGCGCTGTGAAAGCACTCGCTCATTTACTGGCTAATTGTCCTGTTTGTTTAATGGCACATGCACTATTGTGACAGTTTCCAAATAATGCCACAGTCGAGCGGATATTAAGATCAAAATTGCTTATTAAAGGGGCATAGCCATTATGATTCATGACAATTTTATGAAGTTATAGGTCGAACGCTTGAAAGTCGGCTTTTTTTTATTTGCCTGGCAAATAAATTTGTTACGCCTACACAAAATTTTACGCAGTTAACTTTTTCGCGTTTACCCCCAATAACTTTTGAACGGCAGAACTTATTCGATCAAACATACAAGTAGCTAAGTACCGACTCGGCAGACCTGTGGGAAACAGGCGTGATAATATGTATGTATGACTAGCTGTAACCCGCGACTTCGTCCACGTAGAAGTCGAAAATGGTTCTAATAGGATCTATTTGTCTCATTTTTTTGTCTATATGTCTTATTTTTTTGTCTCTCACTCAAAAAATGACGAAGTTTCATAATAATATAAATTCGCAACCCCTAATGCATCCCAGGGGATGCAATTTTTAAAATATAATTTCTGTATTATTATTTTTTATTGACCACTAATTCAAAAATGTCAAGTGTTCGCTTCAAAAATAACGAAGGTTCATATAAACTTGCAACCCCTATTTCACACCAATAGGGATGTAATTTTCAAAATTTTAATGCATTATTATTTTCTACTAACTATTAAAATTAATTAAAAATTTCATGTGTCTCACTTAAAAAATTACGAAGTTCCATACAAACTGGCAACCACTATTTCACCCCCTTAGGGATGGAATTTCCAAAAATCCTTTTTAGCGGACGTCTCCTAGTCCGAATCTACCTTCCTGCCAAATTTCATCTTCATTGGCTAAGTAGTTTTCGAGATTTCGTGATGAATGAGTGAGTGAGTGATTTTCGCTTTTATTTATATAGATTATATATATATATATATATATATATATATATATATATATATATATATATATATATATATATATATATATATATATATATATAGATTAAATAACCATATTGACATTGGTCCACTCGTAAGAGCTACGATGCCAAGACAGACTCGTCAAAATTATAATTTTTCAAAACTAAAAACCGACTTCACACCCAAACTTCACAACCGATTTTCATAAAATTTCCATGGTACCACCTGAAAAGTATACCCTTTCAAACAAAAAAGGATTTTTTTAAATCAGTCCAGGCGTCTTTGAGTAATCGGTGAACATACATAAAAAAAATAAAGGATCGCGACGAATTGATAACCTTCTCCTTTTTTAGAAGTCGGTTAAAAAGACCGTATTTTTCTTCGAGGAAAAAAAAATAGTACATCCAAGATATATTAATGTACGTGGGAGAGGCCTTAGCCGAATGGCAAGCCCGAAAACCTACACAGAGCCTTCCAGACCAACCACACATACAGCATACAGCGTAAATGGGACGACATTCTTGCCAAGACCGTAGTTGAGGACTTAATAGTTAACAGTACAGGCGTCGACTTGGCACGTATAAAAGCAGCAATAGCTCCTGAGTCGGGTGCTTGGTTGCATGCGTTGCTGTCACCTCAGCTCGGAACTCTATTGGATGATGACACGTTACAAATAGCTGTAGCACTAAGAATAGGATGCACTATTTGCGAGCAGCATCAATGTGTCTGAGGAGCACTTGTGGATGTGAAGGGTCATCATGGTCTAAGTTGCTTGAGGTGTGCTGGAAGGTACCCTAGGCACCATGCACTAAACGATATTATTCGAAGAGCGATGGTTAGTGCAAATATGGACTCAGAACAGAACAGAACAGAACAGAAGAGCGATGGTTAGTGCAAATATTCCTTCAATATTGGAGCCTCCAGGATTAAGTCGTTCTAATGGCAAGCGTCCTGACGGGTTAACTTTGGTGCCTTGGAGTAGAGGTAGGTCGTTACTTTGGGATGCAACGTGTGTTTGTACGTTAGCTTCTTCACATCTCAAGAACACCGTCAAAACGGCCGGATCTGCTGCTAAAAATGCGGCCAAGCAAAAGCACGTTAAATACGCCTGTCTGAAACCAACTTATATTTTTGTACCTGTAGCCTTTGAAACCACAGGTACTTGGGGTAAAGAGGCAAGGGCTTTGTTAGAGAACTGGGCCGACGTATCTCTGATCGTACAAATGACTTTCGTTCCGTATCTTATCTGGCTCAAAGACTTTCCATAGCCATTCAACGTGGAAATGCAGCAAGTGTTATGGGAACCTTTGGGCCGGGAACGATGCGTTGCGGTCTCTTAGAATAAGAATTTTGACGAAGCATGTTGCGGATATTTTTCTGTTTACTTATTAAATAAATAATTGCTTGCATATTATATACATCTTATAAGAATCAATTTAATGTATCTGGACTTCAATAAACTGATCACGAAAAAGTCTGCTGGAGAAATGCGACATTTCTAAGCCTGGCAGCGCGATGGCGTGTGTTTTGAAAGCACAAGTAGCACTTGGAGACTTTTTTACACTTCACGTCTCCTTTTTGTGGAACTTCAGACTGTATAAAAATTAAAATACTATTAATAAATTCTATCAGTAAACCTAGTCATATCGCCACAGGTATCTTGTTGTCAAGAAAATTCAAGTCGAGAAAGTGTCTGAAAGCAGCTCCAAGTCAAACTTCTTCTTTAGTAAATAATTAAAAACAAAATATGTTATTGTTTTGGTACTTAAAATTGTGTTATCAAAGAAAAAATATCATAACATTTGATTAGGGACTCAGATAAGCAATCATCGTTCTCTTACTTTTGTTATTGCGGAAAGGTCGCCCTGTTTCTTAATAAGTAGCCAGTGGCGCCAGTGGATGGCGTATCAAACGCGTGGAGCTGTTTTTCCTAACGATCGTTCGTTACCGACCCGTGATAAACTATATATGATAAAGTTCCATTTATGTCACAGATAGAGGTACGAGTAGTTGGCAAGTTATTTACACGAGCTTGCTTACTCCCAGAAGTGCTATTTCTGAAACGCGGAGTCACCTAAACGAATGGTTTTTCCATTCAAAAAACTGTTCATTTAGTGACTCCGCGTTTCAAAATTGACACCACAAATCTAACTAATAAAATAACAGACAATTATTTTAATCAGCAGTTTGAATTATATTTAGTTAGTATGAAAGGTAATTAAGTATAAATAATAATCTGCTGATTAGAGTGGAATTACTCGACTAAACTGTGTTGAAAAAGTCAAAAGAAAGAGTCAATAATCTTTTTGCGGGAAGATAAGAGATGTTTGCATGTATTGTAATAATTGTATTTCTTTGACTGTAGACATTATGCAAACGACTGGATCAATTTTGATAAAATTTCATGTGCACGTAGCTGATACCCTGGATTAACACATAGGCTACTTACTACATACATACTTTTTCCGCGGGTAACACCACGGGGCGCAGCTAGTTACTTATAAATTTAAACAGGAATACAAGCTTTAAGAACTACTTAATTGTAGAACATGATAGTCCTTGTATTTCATTGGACATATTCAACCCATTCATCTTGACGACCTTCGATCTACGGTCGGGTCAAGATGGAAAAAGATCTTTTTCAGATAGATATATATATATATATATATATATATATATATATATATATATATGGTTATAATATAGTATCGTTGAGTTCTATCCCATAATCAAGACTCGAACTTACTATGGGGCTAGCTCCATCTGTGTGATTTGTCCGTAAATATTTATTTTATCTTCCCCGCACAAATCTGCGATTGATTGCTAGATTATATGTATCATGCAGGTGGAGATGGAAATTAAATACTTTATGAAATTTTAATAAAATACACAAAACAAGTCTAATCCGAAATATGGCATCAGGCCACGCGTTAGCCCACGCCAACCACTTGGCACAGCAATTGGATAATGTTGAAGCGAATTGGGGCCCACCGGCGCGCTTCCCGCCTAACCTCTTGTCATTTGAGGGCTCTCAGCTCTCAGTGTGGTTGTTCACTGCTGGCCTTTAACCGTCAGTAAAATACTATAGAATCGACTTTTCATTTATAACAAAAATAATTAAGTTAAAAAAGAGCTGCAAGCAGTACATCTTTATTAAAGGAAGAAAGTACTCTTGTAATGAAAGATGTATGTATATTCTTATACAAGATTGCAGCCGTTGAGAGTCCAATAAATGGACAATAAATCAAAACACTTCACAATGGTAGAGCGCACTCGGGCAATTTCGCTCAACGGTTGGCTTGAGGGGTTGGGGGGACGTGGGCAGGCCTGTTTAATGGACACGGGGAAGCGGAGGGCAGGGGAGTGGAGACTGAATGGGCGCAGCGCGGGCACATCTCAGCAGTTCAAGCGAGACCATCTAATGAGGAAATAGGAATTAGCGGTCCGCGGACCGGAGCTGAGTGCATTTCTTCGTGATGATCAATAATTTCTACGTGTTAACTGAACTGATTATCTTAAATATTTAGAGCTCTTTAGGTCAAATATTTTTTTATGTTTTGAATTTGGACTTGAGACTTCAGTATAGTAATAGAAAAAAGTAAAAGTTAGAAATATTTTTCTCAAATAACAGGAAATACAACAGCTAGTACAATTTATAAGTGTTGCCAACACTGATTGAAGGAGTTAGAAGACATGACGGCAGGGCCTGTCACAATTCTCCAGTGATCCCGCTTTTGCATATGGTACATACTAATTGTTAAATTACTAAAATACAGAAATAATACAAAAGTGATAAAAAAATATATTGTATTTAAATATTCTAGATGAAATCTTCTAGAAAGCCTTTATATTATTCAATCTTAATGCCGAAAAGGCTTTTTTATCATGTGATATTAGACCACTGTTATTTTACTCTAGATATTTGACCTTGACAAAGCAGAAATTCGAATGGGAATTTTATTTTCAGTACTTACACTTGTCAGGAGGTAGTGCTACTGCGAATTTAGTTCCTAGTTTGTATTTTTTCATAGTTTGTCATTTTACAAATTAATGTAAATTCAATACATGTAAGTATCTATAAAAGGGATTCAAATTTGGGAATGGGAAAATCGTAATTTTTTTCCAGAGTGGGATGTGCGTAACTGTACAGCGAAGGTTATTTCAGAGTTTCCTCCCATATTCAGTTTGTACTTAATGATATTATGTTCAATCTCAAAAAGAAGTGATTTCGACTATTAAATCTTCCTCGTAATAAGTTACTACTACATAACATAAATATAGATGTCAATATTTATTTAAACCCGTTAAAATATGGCAAGGCCAGGAAGTGCCTTTAGTATTAGCTGTTTTTTATAACACAAAGACTAAGACTAGAGACAAGCTGCGTCTAAGGAATTAGACTGTCTGGCTCCCAATTAAAGCTAGACAACACTAACCCAGGAATGTTGAGTAACGCAACTTAAATAACTATGTATTAGATTAGCCTAAATTGGCACACAGCTAAATATAGAAACACGAGAGGAGAAAATACCTACGTAGATTAGATACATTTAGCTATACCTAATATTTTGCGTCTTTTTTTGTCCAAAAGCCTTGTTGGGCTGTGATAGGCAATTGTTTATTAGCACGCATGAAAAAACTTATAGTATATACAACGTGTTCAAAAGTCATGTGCTTGATACAAGTATATTTTTTTAATGTTGTTTCAACGAATTCTATAGATAAACAATTTTTTTTCTAAATGGTGCGAAAGCTTAATAAGGGTTGGGATTGGAGCTGCGAGCGACGGAACGCTATCGTAATGTCCGTGCTATAGTATTTCGTCGCTCTCTCTAGCTAATGAAGGTTCTGAGCGTCAGAAAAGTATAGCAGCATAGAAAAGTGCTGTTCCGAGCTAACAAGAGAGATCCAACCCTTAAACTCAAAAGCTTAAATTAACCTAGTGCGTGACTACATAGAATTCTACAAGCACCATCTATGTATTATCTCTAAAAGAATAAACTTGTACTAAGACCTAACTGATTAATGATATTGACAGTTCTGTTAATATATATATATATATATTTTATTTTTATATCATCTTTACGAAATTTGTTATTTAATTTATTTTTTACCTAATTCTGAAGAATTTATTTAATAATTCTGAAGCTATAGCATAAGATGGATGTAATCATTTAGTCCTGCTGCATGGAAATAGCAATAATTGCCCGTTGGTTTTTCTAAAAATAACCAAATGTAATCACCGTTTGTAAGGGCCGAGGGCTTTCATATTGCACATATTTCAATTAGAAGCATAATTGGAGTACTCACGCGCGCTACGCTTCATTGGAGAAAGTTCTCGTGTGAAAGCAAACGATAAAGACCAGATGAAGAACAGGCCATTTAGGATGTCTCGCATGTTTTTCGATATTCCTTTTGCTATTAGGTTTAGGTATATTATGTCATAAATAAATAAATAAATATATAGGGACAAATTACACTGATCGAGCTAGCCTCAAAGTAAGTTCGAGACTTGTGTTATGGGGTACTAACTCAACGATACTATATTTTATAACAAATAAATATATAGATAAACACCCAAGACCCAGGACAATTTGAAAAAGGCCATTTTCCAACTTGCCCTGACCGGGAATCGAACCCGGAACCTCTGGGTGGCGGACTAGCATGGTGACGTGATTTAAAGTGATTTGTCGTGCAATTGGTGTAGGTTTTCATAAAAAAATATATATATTTTTTATCGTGACGTTTAAAATAGCTAACTAAACAGTAACAGAATATTCGTTACAATAGGGTGATGGTAGAATATTCATGAGTGCACCTGACGTCAATGGCCGCTCTCATTAAACATTGTTTCGATGGTTTTGCTCTACTGACTTGACGAATAAATTATTGTAATCACTCCGCTTCTGAATATATTATCATATTTCCCACACTGTTATTTTAAATATTCGTGTTTCATATAAAGCCCGTGACTCTTTTGCGTGTTGAATGTATCCATTGGTATCCTGCAATTATACCAAATGTTTTACCTTAAAAGTATAGACGGACGGAGACGGATATCCCTAAGGTATTTAAATTTCTTAGTACCTACTAAAGATTTGACGAAGTTAAGTGACTTGAAACAGCTTTTATTTGTGTTTGTATAGTTATTTACTTTAGTTTTAAATTATAATGATAGGCATAAAGTCCTGAGTCGTAAGGTCTTTTACATATGATGTTAAATGACTGTTGGTAATCTCAAACCCCCGAAATCTAGTAAGAGCTATAAGCAAATATATGTTTATTATTGAGAAAATAGTGGCCGAGATTTGTTAGCTTTTATATTTCTGGATAAGTATCTGCTTCCCTTAGGGGTAGGTAGAGACTATGGACTAATGAAAAATATGTGTAGAGCTAATGAAATATATTTTAAAATTTGACATGAGATTAAAACATAAGAAGATTTTATTCCCCTATAAAATAATAGATCTAAATAATGTAACCTTTTTCACACATAAATTATAGATCCGTTTAACCTTACTTCCGATTTTTGATTGTCCATTTCCTAACACAGGGCAGCGGAACGCGATGGGGACCGGATTCTTTTACATGACTGATTTCAATGGGGACAATCCGACAAGCAGGTATTTACTTCCATAAAATATAGTTGATTAATGACACTATAACAAGGTAAAAAAATTATAGGTCAGTGTAACCAACCATATAAGACCACTACAAAGTTTTATTTTATTTATTTTTATTGTTCATCAAATACAAATTGTACAGAACAAAAGGCGAACTTAACGCTAGAAGCGTTGTCTACAAGTCAACTTTTGGGTTATGCAAATAGTCTAAATGTGGGTTGCAAGATAAATGTTTAGTATTTTCTCTAACTTCCATGATTACTTTCAAAAACAATGTTACATTTTTCAAGAAATGTTGGGCATTTGGTACAAACTAAAGCGCGAAAAATTGAAATTAAGTAACATTCGAGATACAAATTAGGAACTTTTCTACTCCATACGAGTGACATTAAATATTTTGTATTAATTCTCGTATAGGCCCTGACTTATTTGATTTTCTTTTATCTATCTTTGTATGAGAACTAGTTTGCGCGGAGTTTAAAAACTACCCACCGAAAACCGATAAAATTTATATTAACACGTAAAGCATTCCTTGAGGTAATACCCACAAAGGACGGACGAGATGTTCCTTTGTCTGTTGGTATAAGTACATTGGTACGAGTACCAGAGACACTTCACAAATCAACGGTAAAAAAATTGCACGTACCTATGTGACTATGAGTAAAATTTTTTCGCCGTTCATATAACCGATCTGCAAATCAAATCTTTCTGCACGTCTATAAAATGATAGAGTAAAATGAATGAACTCTAAAATAGATTCGAGGGGAGCATGCTGGCAACTAGCAGCTTCCTTCCTGCGCCCATCCGGCCGCCGACTCTCACGCGAGCGCTGCCGTAGCGATGGTGGATGACCACCACCCAGGATGTACCAATGGAGCAAAGGGTAGGCCGACTCTACATACACAATCGTTCCCACTTGGGATATCCCTATATGCATCAATGAGAAATAGGGACTGTAGACACATAATTTAGTATCAATTGAATACACTCGACTGGAAAAATGGACTATCTACCTACTACATACATCTTGTGATTTTTATTTATTTAAGACTTCATTTACCAATAACAAATGGTACATAGGCGGACTTAATGCTAATAGCATTCTCTACCAGTCAACCTTCAGGATAAATAGAAATTTAGCGTAGTAGGCGCAAACAGCATGCTCAAAACATACAACGTATTAAATAAAATATACATAAGTATATAATATATGCAATATTTATACAATATATAATATATACATTACCATACATACAATAAATAAATATGTCTTATGACTATAGAATACCAGTATAATAATTTCTTAATAACTTAGAATAGATTAGTGACAGAGATTGCAGTTTACACCAACGGTTACGGTATAAATCACCTAAACCTCTTTCTTGCTCTAGGGATGACTCTGTCGGATACTTTCTAAAATCTAACTATAAATTTTACTTTAATGAATGTCACATATGTACTCATAATGCACTTGTACCTATAAAATTGTGAACTCTTAATTAAATTTTCTCTTAATTATTTTCATTGAAATGAATATTATAAACACATAGAAACGAATACTCAAGGCAGCGACGATAAAAATACTCGTATAACTATAAAGTAGGCGAGTTTAAACTAGCCTTAACAGGAACTACATCGCTGTAAACAACGGTGTAACAAATACACGAAAGCGGTGCACACCATATACCTTGCATCGCGACGAGTGATGTTACCAATGCATGCAATGCACTAATTAACTTAAGTATGTTTCCGAGATAAGTAGTCAAATCCACTGCTACGAGCGACAAGTACCATTAGTATAATTAATTATTCTAAGTTAGACGTTAAAACATATCTAGCTAGGTACATAGGAAGTCTAAGGATGAATATTTTATTACGTACTAGCTGATGCCCACGACTTCGTTCGAGTGGACTTTATGACTCAAACGTATATAAATACAAACTAATGTATATACATTCTTTCGGAAACCAAAATAAAAACACCTGAAGCGTTACTAACCCTAGAGAAAGCATTTTTTTTTAAAATATGTTCAACGTACAGACACATTTTTTTTCTGCTTTAAAAATTTTGTAACTATGCGAAGTTGTACTTGAATAGAATAACTCGATAAAGACACTTAGTACACTGTGGTGTGGTATCTGAAGTATAATAATAAACAATAATTAATTAATTTTTCGCAGCTTGCCTATCTCTGGCTTTTAAAACATACCTACCCATTTAAACCATAATATAATTGCAGCATTCCTACCTATCTCCTACAGATAAAGACAACGTAGGAGTAGGGTATTCATCACGGGTATACTCGTACATACATACAGTAGGTACTTAGCTACTTATTCGACAGGGTATCACTTGGGTAAGTATTTAGTATGATATAAATGGCGTCATTTGTTACGTTTCGGGAATAATGTCAGAAGTATAGTAACAAATAATAATAATAACGGTAACAAGTCAATTGACTTCGTTTACTCTGAATGCGAGGGGTGCGCGCCCGCCGCCCGCCTCGTCTGCCTGCCACTAAAATTTTTTGCGCCGCCGCACAGTGGCGTAAATTGGACCTAACTGATAATTTTGACATTAAACAGCAGTAACAGTCAAAGTTTGGCGGGAACCGAACGGTTAATGTCAGTTTTTGTGCTGTTGGGTGATTGATAACAATGATTATCTATGTTATGCTTACCCAAACTTTTATTGATGAGGGTTGGCGAAAACTTTTCTGAGAGACGGTCGTGAACCCGATATCTTTTACAAAGACTAGAAAAATAATCTGAACTAAGATTTTTTAATTATTATACCTAATTTCATCTCAGAGTCCCGAAGCTACAAGGAACTCTTATAGTTTCGGTAACTCCGCTGTCCGTCCACAAGTAAGATCAGAGAATGTTCGTATTAGAAAATTAAGTAACAACGCTGACAAAGTGGTAAAATAAAATGTAGAATTTTTTGGTGTAGCGCTTTCTATTCATACATTGGGGAGTTTATTTCTTGCGTGTATCCCATAATGAAGGGTATCGTAAGATAGGACGTATTTTAAAAACATTGATCATTTGCTTAGACTTTTCGATTAAATGGCCAATTTTCGAAATATTAAACTATTTCTTGTCAGAGTACCGCGTCCCTCTAAAAGCTAAACTGTAAGCGTAAATACCTTTAAAAAGTCGTAATTGTAGTATATGTACTGAATTTCGAAGAAAATCTCTAACGGCTAAGTTAGATTTGAAAGACCAAACGTCTATAGCTTTTTTAAAAATATCGAAAAGTATGCATATTACTTATTTAAGATGGGTAGTAACCATGGAAAAATTATGGTAAATAAATAGTAACCATGGGAAAATTATGTAAAATAAAGGCCCTGTTTTGAAACTTGTATGTTACTTCAAAACTTAACTGTGTCGAACAAGAGCGAGTTGGCCATTTGTTTAAGCATCATGGAAATAATAATTGATACTTTGTATCGAATGAAAACCTACATATATACTTACTTACCTTACTAATTATATCATATTATTTAGGGTTATAAGTTCACAACAACAAGCCATTCGAAGTGTTTTTCTTTTTCGATGAAATTTACTCCGTGTATCGAAATATATAACTAAGTGTTGAAATATTTGTATTCGCGATATCTTAATGTACATTTTATCCGATGTTTTGGAATCAGTATTCATTAAATACGAAATATCGCGATACAGGTCACAGTTGAAATGTGCAATTTACTTATCTTAGTATAATTATAATATTTTTACTAAACAATATTCGTTTGGAAACTTATGGTCACCTAGCTGGCCTCTAGTAAGATATTTCAGATTTTTAAGACAACCATTTTAAAACGTACCACGTACATAACAGAAACAAGCAAAGATTTATTAGGTATAAGGATTATCTGCTAAATCGATATTAGTGTTAGTGGTTAGGATAGGAACCAACTAAATAAATGAAAAGTTTGTAATTCCAAAGTCTGTAATTTCAAAGTTTGTGGTACCAATTATTTTAGTTCAATTCTATACTGTCTTTCAAATCTAATTCGTCGGTGTCACTTTCTTATCGTACAATTTAGGTAATTTAGTCATAGGTATGTGTTCTACTTTCTATTTTTAGCCAACACAAAAAATTGGCGTTCCTATACAAATTGCCCGGGCGGCAGCACACTTTAGTATGGAAATGCCAATTTTTTTAATGTAAGAAACATATGTAAGACTTATTTTAGTTTCATTATCATTATACTATAGTGATGTAGCATAGCCCGTGGTTCGATTTATTACGGGTATGTCCCTTCCACGTTGTATAAAAATGTTAAACTGAAATTCTAACAGCGGAAATGTAAATACTTAAATAATATAAATAGCGGAAGCGCTAAGTTATGAATTAGAGAATAAAACAAAAGTTGTTCGTGTTAGGAAACTGGCAATAAAATGTGTAACAAAATAAAGAACTCTTATCGAAACAGCGTAGTTTACGATTAAAGCAGCAACGAAAAATTTTGTTTATATTGACAAGAAATACTATATGTCTGTAATTTGTGTTATATTGTTATGTAGTATGACATCAGCGCAAGATAGCTGATTGTTTTTAATGATTGATTAGTGGCACGAATCTAGTAGACAACAAAACCACTACTTGCAGATAATAAATATATTACACATTGGACGAGTTTTTTAATGATAAATATTTGAAAAAAATAAAATAAATGACGAATAACTTTATGAAAGTACATCGGACATTTAAAAAAGACATTTAAAGTAATTAATATAACAAAATAACTTGACATGTAAAATAGATTTACACTACTGTATGTAAAATAACTGAAATATTGACATAGGTTATAAATAAATAAAATAACAGGGCAAGTGCGAGTTAAACACGCGTGGAGAGGGTTATATATTGAGTTTGCGACTTTATTTTCAATTGATAGAATTCTTATATTATTTTTCCTGTAATCTACAAGCAATAAACTATATTTAGTATTTTTTTCGAAATTTTTGGCTTAGTATTTTCGGAGATTAGGGGGGGGGATGGTCAATTTTCGTCTTCTTTAA
Source organism: Acrobasis suavella (assembly GCA_943193695.1). Taxonomy (NCBI): domain Eukaryota; kingdom Metazoa; phylum Arthropoda; class Insecta; order Lepidoptera; family Pyralidae; genus Acrobasis; species Acrobasis suavella. The sequence goes on from OW971938.1 coordinate 10,983,664, forward strand.
CGAATAAAATCAAAACTTTCTATTTAAAATAATAACAAAAATATTTTTGAAATCCTCATAATAAGCCCTTTCATTCGATATACATATTGACATAGTAAGGTTTGCAAAACTTTTTTTTTATAATTTCCTCATATATACCTCGAAAATGACCCTTATTTAAAAAAATATTTATTAACTTTGCACATCTATGTTTGGGTCGAAGTATTTTAACCTGATTTGGTCCAGTAGATTCGGAGCAAATTGGCCGTGACAGACGGACGGACAGACAAACGCGCGAGTGATCCTATAAGGGTTCCGTTTTACATTTTTTGTACGGAACCCTAAAAAGTACAAAAAGTCTATAAAAATACAAAAATAAATGGCATTTCATTATAAATAAAATGTAAATATATGTCGGCGCGGTTTATATTAGACGCTGATTTGACTACGCCGAAACACTTTACGCGAGTTTGCCGCATCGGCGGTTGGCGCTAGTGTCGCAGTGACGTGCTAACGAAACGTCAGGGGAAACGCTTTGCCGGTGGGCAGTTTTGTTCGAGCGGCCGTACTGTGCACAACTCGTTTGTATGGTTTACTGTGGCTTGGCCATGACTCATTTAATTCTGATAATTGTAATAGATGTGGATTGGTGAACCGATTTATTGAGAGTTTATTTCAGCAAGACGATAAGCCCAGGTGTATACACAGTATTCAATTCTGTGGGGCCAGAGGATTAAACATGCGTGGTTGTAATCCATGGATCAGCGCGAGGTGGGGCGCGGTTTTTCGTCAAATTTTTATACGGCCCACGTAAGGTGTCTCAAGTGGCGGCATTGGTAAAGTGACGTGACTGTAAGTAAGTTTTCATCCTGACCTTAGTCTGTTCTCGTGTTGTAAGTAACCAAGTGGGTAGTTCACGTCACTAGGGATGTCAGATGCCGATCTCGCCCTGCTCTGCCTCCATCTTTACTCGGCCTTCCGCGACATCAGAAGTGGGATGTGGATCTCACATTAGCTCACATTAGAGGTAAGATTTGGACCTGGAGCTCGCATCACAAATGTGATTTGGATCTGGAGCTCACATCGGAAGAAAATCCTGTTGAATGCTACTTGTGGTATGGTTTGCTCTTTGTTCAGAGCGTTCGGATGCCGATTCTGTGGTTACTTCTCGAGGTAAGGTACTAAAGTGTTAACAAGTGAATTACAATGTGCCAAGTAGCTGGAAACCACGTATTGCGGCCAGATAAGAGCTAGCAGTAGTACGCAGCAGGTGCTGGAAATTTCTGGTGAAGTGAAGTGAAAACGCGAGCGGACCTCGTGTATGTGTGTCTGTGCTCACGGTACACGGCTTACTTATTTAGAGCGGAAGAAGATCCTGTTGAATGCTACTTGTGGTATGGTTTGCTCTTTGTTCAGAGCATTCGGATGCCGATTCCATCGTTACTTCTCGAGGTAAGGTACTAAAGTGTTAACAAGTGAATCACAATGTGCCAAGTAGCTGGAAACCACGTGTTGTGGCCAGATAAGAGCTAGCAGCAGTACGCAGCAGGTGCTGGAAATTTCTGGTGAAGTGAAGTGAAAACGCGAGCGGACCTCGTGTATGTGTGTCTGTGCTCACGGCACACGGCTTGTCTACTGGATCGCTACAAGAATCTGGTGAGTTTATTTTGTTTACGATTTTAGAGCAAAGTTATGTTAACTTTTTTCTTTTGACCATTATTCAAGCAGTAAATTGGTACGAAGAGTGTGTAACATTTGCTAGGTTTAGTGAGATGATGTATCGGTTGGGACCGGTATATTGGTTGCGTTGTGTAGAGGCAATATGAGATTATCGTCACTAGAGGTGGCATGAGTCGCTGTCAGTTGGGGCCGGCAGTAGCGTCCGACGTTATCGTTACTAAGGTGGCATGATTCGCTATCAGAAGGAGCCGGCAATGGCGCCAGATAACTATTCCTAGCAAAAAGAGTCGATTTTGAGTATTGAGAATTTATCAACTTGCAATGTGGCGTTTGAATACTGGTCAAAGATGATAGTTGTTAGATAACCTCTCCCAGCCTTAGCTCAATATTGGACTTAAGGTGTCTGATGATGATGATGAAAAGGGGTGATGATGTCAATGATGAAGAGTTGGTGATGATGATGGCTATATCATCGTTAATGACGAGGTAATGATGGTGATGAAGATGGTAATGATGAAGAGGATGATGTTGATAATAGAAAGGCGGTGATGATGATGACGATATCATCATTGATGATGGGTAGTGATGATGGCAGTGATGACGACTGCGTCGGCAAGTCTACAGCGATCATAATCCTGGTGATGACATAATTTAGGTGGGCTCTTTACCGTTTAATGTGTGAGTAATATTATTTTAAAATTAGTCTGTCATTTGCTGTGTTTTTTGAAGTAAAATCCCGTTACTTGAGTAAATTATAATCTGGAAAGTTAGACTCGAGTTAACATTCTGATATTATAACCGAATTCAAGAAGATTCTACGTTACACTAATCCGAAAACCAAGTTAGTAAGTTGCAAACGCGTTAACAATATTCTTACCACGATAGTTATGGTACAAAAGTACTATAAATAGCACTGTAAATTTTTTGTTGACAATATTAGTAACCCAGTTGAGATGTATTTTTACGTATACCTCCTTCAGTAATTTGCCAACTGCTGAGCGTCATGATGCTCTCCATAATTGAAAATTTTTCAGCTGTTGTATTACTTAAAAGATCGGGTTACTTTCCGGGAAACAAACTCATAGCGAGCATATAAGTGTTCCCATTATAGGCTTAGAAGGATGCGGGAGCCAAAAGAGATCATTAGGAAGATCGATAGCATAGATGAAGGCGCTTTAATGCCAGAGGAACAGTGATGAGTTGCGTTGTTTTTGGTGACCGCACTAGAATTAAGCCGTAGTCTGTGCGTAGAAAGAAGTACGCGATTGCTCTTGCGGAATTTAAGTTTCTGCCGGAAATCGTAAGGTCAAGTGGACCCGGTAATCACAGGTGGTGATACGCGTATTGTGAGGCTAACAATGGCAATTCTGATCTTTGGTGATTTTAAGCTAGTTTGAGTAAAGTTTTGTAATTGATATGTCTTGGTGATCTGTTATGAACTCATTTAATAATTACTGTATTTTGTTTTAAACATCGTAAAAATTAAGTAGTTTTATTAGTTTCGTTGATTAAATAAATGTAAAGTTTACTTATACGGTACTATACGAATCATTCATTAAGATTCCAAGGAATTACAAGTTGGCAATAATTTTGATAATAGCTGTTAAAATTAATGTCACTTATTTGTCATATTGCTGCTGATGCTATGGGTGACCGATATACTAAGTTACCTGTATTTAAGGATGTCCGATGGACTGAGCTTCTGTGGTATCCAATAAACTGAATACAGCGTATTTGATGGACTAAAGACTAATGTAAAGAGCCGATCGAATTGAATTTAGACTTAAGGCCCTTTCCGGTCACTCTGATTTCAACGCGAGCATAGTTTGAAAAGGTTGGTGTTTCATCCAGGGCAATGCTAGAAAAAGAGGCAAACCAAAAAGAGAGAGATAGCGCCTAAGGGCATGGTTTGCATTCTATTAAATGAAATTAGTATTATTATTAACTATACATTGAACGAATATTAACTATTCATAGGGTGTAGAAATTTCATAAAACTTGTTCCAGGAGATACGTGTTTATCAGTAAGCCTTACATGTATATGACATAAATGTTTTGTATTCAAAATTTTCATTACATTTGCGAGGTTTGTATCGAAATATTTTCTTTACTTTTACAATTTATGAGTACTTTATGAACGGTCGAAGTTCAGTTAAAATTTGTGCAAAAAAGCAGATTTTTAGAGGCTTATACTGACTTTGTTTTTCTAAATTTCAATTTTTTATTTCGATAGAAACCTAGAAATAGCGCTTAAGATACCTGTGAGTTCAAAAGTTTTCAAGAAAGATCAGATACAACGCCATAATCACGCACGAGCGTTTGTATGAAAAGTAAGACGGGAAGGCCGCTCTTAAGTCATCTAAGCTTTTATTTTACAACTTGATTCATTTGCGAGACTGAATGCAGGAACTTAAAAGACCGACTATTACGTTATTTCAAATGATTTTCTTATGTCAGAGATTATTGATAATGTTAATTTAACTGTCGAGCAATAAATTATTTTGTGCCTTGTTCACTGTTCTGGGGTAACCGCAAGATGGATGCGATAACTAAGTGTATCTGCCAGATATAGGCAAAGAGAACATTTTATTTATCGCAATTCTATTTAGAAAAAAAACAGCATAGGAACTATTACTCAAAATAGCTGAAATGCCATATGGAAAGACGAACTAGGTGCCCTATACAATTGGCATTAAATAGTACTAAGTGTAAAGTCACTGCCTACTCGGCAACTGAGCAAATGTAAGTAAGGGTTGATTTCGTGTTTCTTAAATATTGTGAGCACAACCAGACCAAGTTAGAAAGTTTAGAGGTCCCTTTAAAATCATTGGAGTATTGGAAAATGACCGCTATGAGCTGCAACATCTAGTTGGCCCTAAGATAAAGTACAAATACCCCATGAAAGCTTATACCTCTTTATATTTTGTCCTTATTATAAAAGTATTCTGAAATTGTTAATGTATTTTAGTGCGATTAAGTTAATTGTATTGTATTGTAAAGCTTACATAAGTAAGTAAGTAAAAACACTTTATTGCACCAAAACACATGAAAATTACATTTGAATACAGTAAATCAGATGTACAATAGACGGCCTTATCGCCAAGGCAATCTCTTACAGGCTACCTTTGGGTGACAGGATTGGCAAATAAAAATAATAATAAATAAGTGGTGCGATAGTGAAAATAATACTAACTTATATTATTTTGTGATATCAAACATCAAAAAAAATATAAAGGATAAGTAAGATAAACTTATTTAGGTAATATATAAATAAAAATAATAAATAAATATTGATTCTAAATACATAATATATATAAATATATATACACATATACATACATACAAAGATCAATACATATCTACATAAAACTACTAACAATAAGGAATACATGTCATACACAACACACAACGGAAATAAGAACGAGGATAGTGAAGATATTATTTAAGTTATTGTATAGTTTAAAGAAAATGCAACTTTACCTGGTTCTTGAAACTTCCCAATGTTTGAGTATAGCGGATGTGGGTCGGAAGGGTATTCCAAAGACGGACAGAATGAATAGTGAAGGATTTAGAGTGAGGTGAGGAGGAATTTCAAGCCGAAGATTTTCAGAACTGCGTAAATTGCGTTCATGAGCGTCTTTAAGGAAAACGAAGCGTTCCTTAAGATAGCTAGGATAAGAAGGATTAAAGAGGATTGAGTAAAGAAGAGAGTATTCTCTCTCTTCTTTACTCAATCCTCTCGGCGGAGGTGAATAGGAAGCCACTTGAGTTGCGTGCGAAATTGAGAGATATGATCATACTTCCGCAAACCGAAGATGAATCTAATACAAAGGTTTTGAAGACGCTCAAGCTTGGTTGATTTTTCCTGCGTAATATCTAGGTAACAAGAATCGGCATAATTCAAAATAGGGAGCATTAAACTATGTGAAAGCGCAATTTTAGTATCCATCGGCAGAAAGTTACGCAGTCTTCATAGGGACGCAGAAACAGCTAACAATTTTTTGCTAACCTCAGAAAGTTGAACAGACCAGGAGAGAGTTCGATCCATGTAAACACCAAGATTTTTAACGCAATCACTATGTTCTATGATTGTTCCATCGAAAATTACACTAGGAAGATCAGAAATTTTAATTCTGGAGATAAAATATGAGCTACCAATAATGATGGTTTGCGTTTTATTTGGATTTACAATGAGACCATGAGCCTTACTCCAGGCAGATATGCGTTGCAAATCATCATTAATTGTTTAGATGGCTTGCGGGAGGTCATCAATGGTCGACTGCGAGTAAATTTATCTGCATAAAGGTAATAGGAAGAGTGAAGTGACAGAGTTATGGAGTTAATAGATTTTTTTTAACAAAAATAGTCTGTTCCATGGTGATCAGTATGGATTTACTAAGGGTCGATCAACAACGGATGCAGGTGTTACACTTTTACAAAACATCTATGATGCTTGGGAGTGTTGTCAGAATGCAATTGGTGTGTTTTGTGACCTCTCCAAGGCATTTGATTGTGTAGACCACGAAACCCTTCTATCTAAACTTGAGCACTATGGAATAAAAGGGAAAGCTCTCGAATTAATTAAATCTTATTTGAGTAGCCGTATTCAAAAAGTTAGTTTAAATCAAGTGAAATCTGAAGGATCAACCGTAGTGATGGGTGTGCCCCAGGGTTCCATCTTAGGTCCTTTGTTATTCCTCATATATATCAATGATTTACCATATTATGTAAAAAACAGTAAGTCTGTACTTTTTGCTTTACTTTAGTATTTGCAAACAAAACTAAATGCGTAAAGTTCTGCTTACCGAATGCTACAAAAGTTCCAACAAGATTACTTATTAATAAGGAAGCAGTAGAAATGGTAGATAACACAACGTTTCTGGGAATAACACTTGATTCCGGGTTGCAATGGGGTGCCCATATTAAAAAATTAGCTGGAAAGCTTAGCTCTGCAGCCTACGCGGTTAGGAGAATTAGGCAGATGACGGACGTTGATACAGCGCGTTTGGTATATTTTAGTTACTTCCATAGTGTTATGTCCTATGGAATATTGCTATGGGGTAATGCAGCAGACATAAATACCATATTTGTTTTACAAAAACGCGCTGTTAGATCTATATATAAATTAGGTGCTAGAGAGACTCTAAGGGAACTTTTTAAAGACATTAATATTTTGACTATCCCTTCGCAATTCATCTATGCGAACATTATGTACGTGCGTCAAAATATACATTTATATAAGAAAAATAGTGATATTCATAGTATAAACACTAGAAATAAAAATAAATTAGCTATCTCAGCTTTTCGGTTGCAAAAAACAAAAAAATCTTTTGTGGGTCTTGGCTTACGCCTCTATAATAAGATTCCAGATAATGTAGTAGCGTTACCATTATCTAAGTTTAAGACTGCTATTAAAAATCATTTAATCAAAAATGCGTATTATCATGTAAATGACTATTTATCATCATCTGATCACAATTCTTGGAAATAGATGACTGCAAATTTTAATTGTATTGTTTAAATATATAGTATAATGTATACCTAGCTAAAGTGTTAATATGTATTGTAACTGTAATATAGCCCATCAGGCTGGGTAGGGACCAATACTGAACTGGGTTTCTTTCGGCGTAATCTTCCCAGCAGTGGTCGTTCGGAAACGCTAGTAGTTTTTAGCTTTTGCACTAAAATAATATTAAAAAAAAAATGACCTTCAATAAGAGATAAATTTATCCTACATTGAATAAAAAATTTTGACTTTGACTTTGACTTTAATAAAAAGTGCAAATAAAAGAGGAGATACCACACCACCCTGCGGCACGCCGGCCGTTGTGTAACACCATGAGGAGAAGGAATCCTCAACACGTACACACTGTCGGCGCCCAAACAGGTTAGTACGAAACCAGTCGATTACTGTCGGAGATATGTTAAGAGAATACAGTACCATAAGCAGGATATCAAAATCAACAGTGTTGAAAGCATTACTAAAGTCTAGCAATGACAACACCGTGACCTGCCCTCTGTCCATACCCGAACGAATGTCATCGGTAATTTTTACTAGAGCAGTAGTTGTGCTATGACCAGGAGGGAAACCGGATTGGCAAGGATTAAGGAGATCATGGTCAATAAGAAAATTACTTAATTGCTGTTGGACAATACGCTCTAACACTTTAGATAAAAATGGAAGGATGGAAATAGGACGGAAATCGGAAAAGGATTTAGGATTCCTATTTTTGGGAAGAGGTATTACATGGGCTTCTTTCCAAGCTGATGGGAATACGCCCGAGGATAAGGAGAAATTGAAGATGGAAGTAATAATTGGTAAAAGGATATCAAGGATAGGAAGAATCATATTACGACTAACACTGTCATTACCGGTGGCATTCGATGATATTGAAAGAATTGCTTTTCTAACATCACAATCAGTAATCTGACTTAAAACAAACTGAGAGTAGTCAGGGGTGGCAAGTTTAGAAATGGAGTTTAAAGTATTTTGTTTGATATTATTATCAAAAATGGGAGAAGATGAAAAATGGATATTGAGACCGTTGATGTCAAGGTTGCTAGGAACATTGGATTGGGTCTTGCCAACCCCGAGCGACTTAAGGAATTTCCATACCTTTGCAGGCTCACCGTTTTCAAGAGATTGATGAATATGGTGACGCTGTGCTTCTTTACACGCCTTGTTGCAGCGATTTCTCGCGGATATGTACAAGTCGCGATATCTGTCTGGATTAGACCGGTATTTCTTTATAGCATTGTTCTTTTTATGTTGAAGCTGCTTAATTTCAGCGGTTAGCCACGGTGCCGGGAGGTGTTTCATGCGAACAGGGCGGATCGGAGCATGGCGATCATATAGCTCAATCATTGTTTTGTTAAATAAAAATACTTGATCGTCCACGCTCTCAGCGTTAACTACTGTGGACCAGTCACAGTTAAGGGCATCTTCTTTTAGTAATTCAGGATTGATGGAACCAAAATTACGTTTCATAACAACTTTTGATGTGACTTTAGGGCTTAGGGGTACGAATTTTGTATGATAGCAGTAAGAGATCGTACTTGTAAGCCGTCATTTATTTTAAATCATAAATTATAATTATTGTTTAATTTCACACAAACAAAAAAACATTGATCGTTTTAATTAAGGGTAATTTAGGGAAAATTATTTTGTAACACTGACAACACTGGGGAAAATGGGGGGGTTGGTGGATCGCATCGGTGAGTTGGGTCATTCGGTGCCGGACTTCGACGGAAGTCAGAAGTTACATTAAGTGAGAGTGTCGTATTAAAGTTTTTGAGATTCAGCCTGCTGGCGTTTTATTTGGAGCACGGATTAGAAGGTTTACACTTCAGAAGTGGGATATTATCACGCGTAAGTGTTCTTTTATTTTATTATACAATATTTTTAGATAATGGGAATCCATTTGTATTTATCTTTTGAATTCATGCTGTTTATATCCACATAGGTAATTTTAAATCCAAAATAATTTTTAGAATCCTCTAGTATTTTTGTGTTGGGGAAGAAAATATAAAAATATTGGCCATTTTTGTGTCCTTATTCAAATTTATTTATGTCCTGAAACCTCAATTTCTGTCATTGAATAATCATGGCCGATTTCGCACGTGGTCATATTAATAAAATTTCTGAATCCATTTTTATATCGGCAATCAGTTAGTTAATTTAAAAGTAAGTGTGATATAAGCATAAAACCTTTTGCTATGTCTCAATTAACATTAATATTTCCTTGCGAATTATACAAACTAACGTTTTAAGGATATAAATACTAATATGATATTTATTTTTTCGAGGTGAAATGGAAGAAACACGCCGCCGTGATAGCTCTGTTCGCCGTAGCCTGGTGACCCCTAGCCGCACATGCGGCCGGTCCCGGAGTCCAACCCGGCGAAGTGGAGCTCAAGAACGGCAGCCATCCAGAGCTCGTGGATCTTCTCGGCGCGAGCAGAGCGTACGGCGAAGTCGACCACGTAGCCGCCACAGTAGACGTGGTACGCGCCGCAGTCGAAGCTTGCGACTCCAAGAAGAAGAGTTGGAGTGTGAACGAGACCGTCTTCGTCAGTTGGAGCGCGTGCTACAGATGGAACGTGACATCGAGGCCCGATCGAGGCGCGACGAGCATCGCAGCCATGGCAAGGACTACGTGCAACGCGAGAGCCAGCAACGGCGAGAGGATCGACGAAGCCACGGCGCCTGCTCTAGGCGCCGCTCAAGGTCATGTAGTCCGTTATTTTCCTCCAAGGATATTGCCAAAATTTTACAAACTGTTAAAAACGTCTCTGCGGCCCAGCCGTCTGAGCCGAATGCACACTCGAGTAATAAACTAGATTATAAGAATATCTTGCCGGAATTTGATCCTTCTACTAAAAACCAACGCATGGACGTATGGCTTCGGAAGGTAAACGAATGTGCTTCGGTCTACGGCTGGGACGACAAAACCACGATCCATTTTGCCATGCAGAAACTACAGGGATTGGCCAAAATTTGGTACCAAAGCTTGACTACTATTCTTTTCTCGTGGCCAGAGTGGCAAGAAAAACTCGTTAAAGCATTCCCTTGTGAACAAAATTATGGCCAATCCCTGGAGGACATGTTAAGACGTAAGAGTAGATATAACGAACCCATTGAGAACTATTTTTATGAGAAACTCGCTCTGGTCAATCAGTGTGAGATAACCGGCAAGCGTGCAGTGGACTGCATCATCCATGGTCTCAGTGACAAAACGGTGAAGTCGAGTGCTTTAGCTTTGCGGTGTACCGAGCCAGATCAACTTTTGCAGTTCTTATTAAGTAATAAGGACCATTTCTATCAACCTAATTTTTCTAGAAATAAAGTAGGTACCGAGAATTCCTCCTTTGAAAACAAGGCTCATCCCAAGGCAAATACTCAAAGCATGGTAGGCCTATTTTGTTTCAACTGCAAGGAGAAGGGTCACGTTTATATGAAGTGCCCTAAACCGTTGGTTAAGTGCGATTTTTGTCATAAAGTAGGGCACAAGAGTGACACATGCACTTCAAGATCCGGTAGTCAGACGCCAAAGACCACAACGGTACGTAAAGCTATGTGCATTAGTAATTCGCAAGTCTCGCAACCAAACGACAAGTTTCTTAAACAGGTCATAATTAATGGAATGACTTTGGAAGCCTTCGTAGATTTTGGTAGCGAAGTCACGTTACTTAGGGAGTCTAGTGCAAAAGAGTTAGGACTTAATCATGATGGGGTACCGTCAACTATGAAAGGTTTCGGCAATGGACTCGTTCATTCTTTAGGTTCAGTTACAGTAGATTTCTCAATTGACGGGGTTAAAGCTAGGGTACTTTGCGAAGTGGTAGATGATGGTCTACTTGACCGACCAATGCTGGTAGGACAAACATACTCAGAACAGCCACATATCGTTGTTGTTAAGGATTCGACAAAATTACAATTTCTTGATGTCGGCACCGAAGTACCCGCAAACTGCTATGAGGACGTTAAGGATAGCACCATCAGGCTCAGAGTACTAGGGCATAGCCTTCTTTACGGCACAGCAAGCGTTAGAGCGGCGACGGAATTTGAATTCACCGGAAATATCTTGGTAGATACTAATGTGGTGGGGAAACCGGTAGAACAGTTTGTGGTGCTGGGTGGCATTCATAAGGTTCGGAATGGGCTGCTTTCTGTAACTCTAGTCCCTTGTTCAATACCATGTACAGTACATCAAAACTTTGTTTTCGCCCGGGGTGAAAGGATTAGTACGATTGAGAGGCTGAAGGCAGTACATCCCAAATCTGTAGATAATCAAGATAATGACAGCAGTACTATCAAAGAATGTCAAGTGAAATTGGGCGATTCAGTACCCCAAGAATGCAAGAATAGGTTAATGGACATACTTCAGCGATATAGACATTGTTTTGCCTTTGATTTAACAGAGTTAGGATGTACTAATGTCACCCAAATGACGATTGAACTAAACAGTGATCGTCCTGTTGTATACCGACCTTATAGGCTTTCGCATCACGAGCGAGAGGAAGTTCGTACTATGGTTAATGAGATGTTGCAAGCAGGAGTTATACGGGAATCTGTCTCTAATTACGCTAGTCCCATTATTCTTGTGCGCAAAAAGGATGGAAAGTCGCGATTATGCATTGATTATAGGATGCTTAATTCATTAACTGTGAAGGAAAGGTACCCAATGCCGATCATCGAAGACGAAATTAGCAAACTATCAGGACAGGCCTGGTTCATCACCTTGGACCTAATGTCAGGGTACTATCAGGTACCCATTGCCGAGCAACATAAGCACCTTACATCTTTCGTCACCAATGATGGCCAGTACGAGTTCAACAGAATGGCATTTGGGCTAGCCAATGCTCCTGCGGTGTTCCAAAGGATGATGAACCACGTCTTAGGGTCCTTACGATTCAGCAAGGCTACAGTATATATCGACGATGTGTTAGTCTATGGTAGGAGTGCTGACGAGGTTCTCTCCAGTTTGGAGGAAGTTTTGCAACTCCTTGACAGGGCCAATCTTAAGCTCAATCTCGCAAAATGCAATTTTCTGCAAAACAATATAGAATACCTAGGATATGAGATTGGCTCCTTGGGAATGCGACCTGGCGAGTCGAAAATTCAAAGTGTCACCAAATTTCCTCGGCCGAATAACGTTCACACCGTCAGACAATTTCTAGGGCTAGTCAGCTATTTTCGAAAATTCATTCAGAGTTTTGCTGAACTAGCCTCGCCTCTCACGAAGCTTTTAAAAAAAGATGCCAGCTGGGAGTGGGGAGAGGCACAGGAGCAAGCCTTTAAGTCACTTAAGTCTAAGTTAGTTAGCAGGCCGATTCTTGCTATTTATGATCCTTGCGCGGAAACGGAGGTGCACACTGATGCCAGTAGACTCGGTATAGGCGGAATACTCATGCAGCGGCCGGTAGGCAGTTCTGAACCATTAAAACCCGTGGTGTTCTACAGTCGTCAGACAACCCCAGAAGAAAAGAACTTCCACTCTTATGAGCTGGAGACCTTGGCGGTTGTTTGTGCCATTAGGAAATTTAGAGTGTACCTACTAGGAAGGGAATTCAAAATTGTTACCGACTGTAGTGCGTTACGCTCCACGTTTCAGAAGCGTGATCTCATACCACGAATAGCTCGTTTGTGGCTGGCTTTGCAGGAGTTTAACTGTTCAGTAGAGTATAGAGCAGGAACAAAGATGGCTCATGCAGACGCTCTATCACGCAATCCTGTAGAGGTCGAGGAGAGTCATAATCTAGTACAGTACTCTACCATACTTGCTATCAGTAACGAGGATTGGCTGCTGACACTTCAACTAGGTGATTCGGAACTATCTAGAATTCGAAATATCCTCAATAACGACCTAGATACAAATGGATTAGAATACATTAATGAAAATTACCTGATAAAAGATAATAAGTTATTTAGGTTTCTCAACGGGGATAAGGCGGACATAAGATGGGTGGTTCCAAAGGGAGCGAGGTGGCAAGTGTGCAAAATGAATCATGACGATATAGGCCATGTAGGTTTTGAGAAGACTTTGGACCGTATAAAGAAATTTTACTGGTTCTCTAAAATGTCTCGTTTTGTTAAGAAATATGTAAAATCCTGTATTGACTGCGCATATTCAAAAAGGACTTCAAACAATCGCGAAGGCCTCTTGCATCCTATCGTCAAGGTTGAAAAACCATTCCACACGTTGCACACTGACCACCTCGGTCCTTTTGTAAGATCGAAGAGAGGAAATACACATATACTGGTTACTGTTGATTCTTTTACGAAGTTCGTATTTCTTAAGCCCGTCAGAAACACTAATTCACAAAATGTAATCAAGTCCTTAGAGGACATTTTTAATATGTTTCGGAATCCCGACCGAATCATTAGTGATCGTGGAAGTTGTTTTACTTCCCATGCTTTTAGGAAATTCTGTTTAGACAAAGGCATTAAACACGTGCTGAATGCGGTGGCGAGCCCAAGATCGAACGGACAAGTGGAACGCTATAACCGTACGATTTTGGACTCACTCACTGCTCAGAACTGCAGAGATGACGAAAAGGAATGGGACAACAAACTAGGGAAAATACAATGGGGTCTCAACAATACTTTGCAGAAAACCATAGGAAAGACTCCTTCTGAAGTTATGTTTGGCATGGCAATGAATAGTCAGAGTAACGTGGCACTAAATGAAATTACGGACCTAACTCGCGAAGTATGTGATCTAGCATCTATGCATGAAGAGGTTAAGGATAGGATTGATGAAGAACAAATAAAACAAAAAAGTATTACGACAAAGGGCGGAAACCAGCTAGACAGTACATAAAAGGTGATCTCGTAAAAATACTCAAGACTGCTTTTCAAAATGACGGAAAAAGCACTAAACTAATGCCAACTTACGAAGGCCCATTCAAAGTTGTGAAAATTCTGGGAAATGATCGGTATAAAGTGTCACCTATTCCTGGCTTTGAGGGAATGAAAAATAAACGTAGCACAACTGTGGCTTCAGATCGGATGCAGCCGTGGATTCACATAACATCCTTAGAACTAGATGACGACGACACCGAGACCATGAATGATAATAGCGGGGACGAATTAGATGAAATGAATATGTAGTTTGATTATTCTTGTAAAATAAGTTAAATTACAGAGCAATATTTTATATTATAATAGTATAGTAGTATGAGTAAAGTAAGACCAAGAGACACTTCGTTTATTATTATAGAATTTGTATGCTATATATAGTTTTGTTGTTACAGGCCAAGCGATGGAACTACGTGAGCGGGCGGGTTCGTGGCTTGGCCTCACCAAGTGTTGTGCGGGTCGAGCAACGAGACTACGTGAGCGGGCGGGTCCGTGGCTTGACCTCAACAAGAGTTTTGTAAGAGGGTCGGACTCGAGACTTCGTGAGCGAGCGAGTTCGAGACCGACCTTAAGATGAAATATATATAAGATGAGGCGAAGGTCTGGCGCGAGACTTCGTGAGCGAGCGAGTGCGTGACCTGACTTCGTTCTGAAGTAAATTAGTTATACAAGTAAACAAATGATTTAATGAGAGAATAGATGTACGCTAGACTCGTGAGCGAGCGAGTTAGCTGTATAAAATAAGATTTTAAAAGATTAAGAGTAAACCCAAGTTAGGAAATAACTCAGATAGTTAAATAATATTATTAGGTATTGTATTATTAAGTTCAACAATTGTTTTCGATGAGTCATTTAATAAGTAGGTAATTCCAATGATTGTAAATAGTACTTGACAATATTTTTCACGCAGTAGTGATTGTTCATCAAAAGTACCTAATGTTATGTAATTTATAGTTAATTATTGTATTCGAGATAAATTTAAGCCTAATATAGAGATCACATAGGTAGTCGCGAAAAGAAAAAAAAACCCCATCGAGACGTTTCTTGCTTGTTCTTTTACTCGAGCGGGCCGGATAGGGTTGGAACAAGCGCAAACTTAGTATTAAGATCGATTTTTCTTTTTGAAGTGATCCTATGGCCCGAATGACTCAAGATGCCGAGTGTAAGATTTACAATAGTAGCGTGTACGGGGACATTCACGTTGTCAGGACGGTCGAGTGTAAGCCGTCATTTATTTTAAATCATAAATTATAATTATTGTTTAATTTCACACAAACAAAAAAACATTGATCGTTTTAATTAAGGGTAATTTAGGGAAAATTATTTTGTAACACTGACAACACTGGGGAAAATGGGGGGGTTGGTGGATCGCATCGGTGAGTTGGGTCATTCGGTGCCGGACTTCGACGGAGGTCAGAAGTTACATTAAGTGAGAGTGTCGTATTAAAGTTTTTGAGATTCAGCCTGCTGGCGTTTTATTTGGAGCACGGATTAGAAGGTTTACATACTTGACAACATGATCAAGAGATGAGACAAAAATAAGATCAAGCAGAAAAGGTTCGCAATTTGGAAAGAAATGAGTAGCTTCTAGAGGAAGTATGGTGAGGTTACAGCTGTCAGCTAGAGAATTAAGAGAAAGCGACCTGTGATAATTTTTAGCAGGCAAGTATTCAAGTCGCCTAATATTATAGTGTGACTATATGAAGGTATCAAATTTACAAGAAGATTTTCGAGCTGGGAAAAATAATTTATAGACGAAGAAGAGCTATAAAAAACACCGAGAAGGACTTTAACGTGGGAAAGAGTAACCTCAAGAAAAATAAATTCAGGCTCAGTGGCAGAGTTAGAAGGGTTCGAAGTTGAAACAATATTGAAAGAAAGATGTGACCGTAAGTATATGGCAACACCACCACCGCTTCTATTAACACGATCCTGTCGGATAAGTTGAAATCCTGGCAAGTAATATGAAGTCGAAGGATGAAAAGCTTGAAACCTGGACTCGCAAACAAGGATAGCATGAATGTTTTTGTCATCGGAGGTAGTTAATAAATCAGAATAATGCCCCGGTATACTTTGCGCATTTATATGCAGAACATTGAAGTTTTTAGACGCATCAGATAAGTGCTAATGAATAATATCAGAGAGAGGTATGGGAATACTATGAAAACTGTCGTCATCACCATCGCTAATAGTTGAAGAGGGAAAAGAGTGATTAGTATAATTTTGGTCTTCGTCAGACATTAATGTATATGACACGTACAATTATTTAAATAACATATAACTTTATACCTATACAATATATACCTATGTATCTATATAAAATTATATATAACAAATATTATAATTAACTTAAACCAAATTGCAGCAATAGGTAGCCACCCGTTGGTAGTCTGTTCATTGTAAACAAGAAGACAAACCAACAAAAGAAAGAATATTTGAATATTATATGATAAGTATTATTTCACATTTAATCCAGCAAAAAAAAAAAATACTTAGGCTGTACACGAGCAGTGACTTGCGCAAAGAAAATTATTAAAGAGACGGGTGACGACGGGTTATTAAAGAGACGACTGACTTTAACTGTCAGTCAGGTCAGTTGTCAGCTGTCACTGCCAAAAATAAAAATGCCAAAATACAGTTTTAAAATGGTACACATTAGTTGAAAAAGGTGAGACGAAAATATTTTTAAAAGACGTATAGGAGGTACCTTCAATATTATAAAACGGCTAGTACATGGACCAGCGCGTCAAAAATAATAATAATTAGCAGGACAGCGTCACAACGACCACTTTTGGAAAACCAACACAACGCATGCAGCTTTAGTTTTCAGTTCACTTCTTGAGAAGCCGTTTAGAGCGTAATCCAGTCGAGGCCGCCTCCGATGTCGACGCCTTAGCTGCCGACGCTACAGTTGTGGTCTTCGACCCACTTGCCGCACTTCTTACGGGGGCCTGTGTTTCGGCCGGGGATTCGAGGGTCTCGGCATTCGAAGAAGAAGTGATGAGTTGGTCAACCTCGGTCTGGCTGCATACACGGTGTCGTCATCCGCAGCAATTATATGCACCATACCATCTCTGGTCCAGCATTTATTGACGCCGAAATGTTGCCTTGCTGCCATGAAAGCTTCATGTCAATCCTTTGTTAAGAATTCAGATATTGTCACATGGCTGCCCTTGAAATTAGTTTTTGAAAACCATAATTTATCTTTGAGTGCAACTGTCTGGAACTTTATTAGGATAGGACGTGATTTTTTGCCTTTAGAACGCCCTAGACGGTGGCAACGACTGATGTCAGAGGCAATTATGGCTTCATCAATCCTATCATTTATCACATTGACAGCTACAACAGATATATCTTCCTCCTTTTCTTCGGGAATCCCATGCAAAAGAAGCATTTTCCGGCGACTACGCATCTCAAATCCATCCTGCTGCATAGCTACCACTAACAGCTGTTGCTGAAGACACTTTAAAGATGTTGTCGTGAAGGACTGGAATGACTCAAAATTTTCAGCAAGTGAGGCCACAGTCGCAGGAGGTGCATTCTTCACCATCTGTAGCTCCTGCATGAAATCCTCCATTCTTGTGTTAAACTGTACTGTGAGTGTATTAATATTTTGCTGGATTGCCTCCATAATCAGTGAGATGAGTAAAGGATTTTTACTACCACGGGTGGGTCACCACTACACTTTTAGTCTAAGCATAAATATTTATAGAAATACTTAAAATAAATATTTTAATAGATATTTTGAAGAGAGCTCAATTTTTAGCTGTTATTATCACAACTACCCACTTTATCTTCATAATATCACATAAGATGCCGAAAAGGTGCGAAAGATTGACGGAAATGACAGAAGCTCTATGTGAATAAGCATTAGAGGCTGATGAATCAGTGTCGTAATGAGGTTGATGGTAATGATACGGTGTTGGAGTGCACTGCGTTGCAGGCTCACAGAGAAGCAGAGAGAGGCGCGGTGGTTGTAGATCCAGCCGACGCAGAGGACGATGGTGATTGTGAAACTCAATGTACGTTATGTAGTCATCTCGCCACTAGCCGCAAGCCACTGGCCTGCCGGATGCTATATGCATCCCGGTCCCCAGTGCGTGGCGCGGAGCTGTGGTGAGTGCTATACGCGAAATATTGAGTAAAGCTGGCTCACAGAGAAGCAAAGAGTTGCGCGGTGGTCGTAGAACCAGCCGGCTCAGAGGACGATGGTGATTGTGAAACTCAAGGTACGTCATGGAGTCATCTCGCCACTGGCCTGCCGGATGCTATATGCGTCCCGGTCCCCAGTGTGTGGCGCGGAGCTGTGGTGAGTGCTATGCGCGATATATTGAGTTAAGCGGGCTCACAGAGAAGCAAAATCTTGCGCGGTGGTCGTAGAACCAGCCGGCGTAGAAGATGTTGGTGATTGTGATACTCGATGTACGTTATGTAGTCATCTCGCCGCTGGCTGCAAGCCACTGGCCTGCCTGATGCTATATGCATCCCGGTCCCCAGTGCGTGGCGTGGAGCTGCGGTAAGTGCTATACGCAGTACATTGGGTTAGGCGTTGAGAATTTGTGAGCTAAATTGTGAATTGCGTCGAGAGCTATCTTTCGCTGTACAAGTAGACATTAATTTTGTTCATAATGGTAATGTTGAATTTTGATTTTTTTTAGATGAAGAATCACCCGAGGCCGTGCATAAGTCAGGAAGGCCGTGTCGGCGCGGTTTATATTAGACGCTGATTTGACTACGCCGAGACACTTAACGCGAGTTTGCCGCATCGGCGGTTGGCGCTAGTGTCGCAGTGACGTGCTAACGAAACGTCAGGGGAAACGCTTTGACGGTGGGCAGTCTTGTCGTACTGTGCACAACTCGTTTTTGTGGTTTACTGTGTGGCTATGACTCATTTAATTGTGATAATTGTAATAGATGTGGATTGGTGAACCGATTTATTGACAGTTTATTTCAGCAAAACGATAAGCCCAGGTGTATACACAGTATTCAGTGCTGTGGGGCCAGAGGATTAAACATGTGTGGTTATAATCCATGGATCAGCGCGAGGTGGGGCGCAGTCTTTCGTCACATTTTCATAAGGCCCACGTAAGGTCTCTCAAGTGGCGCCATTGGTAAAGTGACGTGACTGTAAGTAAGTTTTCATCCTGACCTTAGTCTGTTCTCGTGTTGTAAGTAACCAAGTGGGTAGTTCACGTCACTAGGGATGCCAGATGCCGATCTCGCCCTGCTCTGCTTTCATCTTTACTCGGCCTTCCGCGACATATATTTAAATAAACAAATATAGCTAGTATTTAAATAAGTAAATAAAAAACTGACTTTGTATAAAAACTACTTTGACTTTACTTATCTAATATACTACCATACAAATTGATCTTTATTTGGATAATTACTAACTAAAAATCCGCATGGCGTTCCATTGTTTTCTGTTGCAATGCCCTATCAGGGTTCATGTTGTGCCTAGTAATTTAGGAAGTATCTATGTAGTAAGTGTTATATATGTCCAATATAAAAAGCTATAAATAAATTGAAATTGAGACGAAGAGATGCACAATGGATTGCACATACGAGTGCATAAACTCTACTGCAACATAGTATATACAAATGAATTTAGGAATATGTTAGCTGTTACATTACGCATAAACCTAAACCTTTGTTTATTCATAATTATGCTTTTCATCGTTTAAGAACAGGCTGGCAAAAATAAAAAATAAAACATTTTTAATGTAAAGGCCAATCTCACCTGCTGAACGCTGCAGGCGGAACCACAATTGACATCAAAATGTCCCTCGCCAGTCCGATTCTGGAAAAAAGATAATTTTAATTTTAACGCTTGGAATTTCCGTTACATCGTTAAAATGAAGGTGTGACATTTTTTGTCTGTGGACATCGGATGTCCCCACCGGGGTTTGATCTGGCTGCTTCCGGCGCGATGCGCGTGCGCGACCAAGCGTGCCAATCAAAAACTCGGACCCCAAGCATGGCTCTACCTGCCCTAATTGAAGCAAGATTTATTTGGTTTAGTTTAATTCACGAAATTGTACAGGCAGTTGAAGGTTAGTTAGCAGGGCAAGATTCAAAGTGCTCAACTGCTCATCCTACTAATAAGAAGAGCGATGAAGATGCGAAAGTTTATATGAATGTGCAGAATGTGTGTATAGATAATTGTTTTGTTTCACGCCAAAACGTTTGAACGATTTGGATAAATTAAATTGAAAAAAAAATCACATTATATTATGTTGGTAATTATTACTAAACCCAGTTATCTCACGCTCAGTTTGGGGGCAAGTGATAGGGCGAATTTAAAAATCCGAATCGATATAAAAGGAAGTTGATTCACTCACTGACTTACATAACAAAAGTTTTATTTATATTATTGTTGTAATAGTTTTAATTTATTTTTGTAAATAAATAAAAATTAAAGAAATATATTTACCTATTTATTTTTAAATTTATTTATGATTGTAGTTTTCATAGTAAATTAACAATATATTTTCCAAATTATAAGAAGTCGAACTTCATCGCGCTTGTAAAAATCCATTTTAAAAAGGAAAATGATTTTTCGACCTTTACAGATGTAACTGGCAGAAACTGTAGTTATTTGTAAAGCTCTATGCAGTTTTTGTTCACAATACTGTTATCAATTTGAACTTCCTTATTTTCTATCAACTGTTTAATAATTTTTATAGACTTAAAGCCTGGATTTTTTATCGCCGACAAAAATGAGGGGTGTTATAAGTTTGACGCTAGTGTCTTTTTTGTGCGTCTGTTTGTGGCACCGTAACGCTCGAACGGATGGACAGATTTCGATGCAGTTTTTTACGTTAAAACAAATTTGGTTGGGCCGTTTAAAATTTATTGGATGTTAACGCTTGAAAGTAAGGGAATTAAAGTCTATTTTGACGTGCCCGCTAACTGAGCGTTAGATAACGGGGTCTAATTATTAATTTATTACATCTATGATACGAAAATCCATAACTACTTTAAGTGGATTCTTAATTTAGTAGAAGTTCTTTTCGTAGTCTTATTCATTAATAAAAACATGAGCTAGTGATCTTGTCACTTAATTAGATGTTTTATTATGACTCATCTACTTATTATTCTTGTAAATGGCGTAGGAAAAGGAGAAGAGTATATTAAAAATGAATGTTGAGTAGAATCCAAATGAAACATTCACATGCTGTATTCATTGCCTTCATTTTCATACGTATGTAGACAGGTAGCAAATGTGCGCACTACCTACAACCACTCTACTAATAACATCTATTTACACTAATTTTTTTAACTAGGCGTCACGGTGACAAATAAGTCTATACTAGTCTAGACTCAAACTTATTTGCGGCTGTATGTAGAACTATGAGTATAATATAAGTGTAATACCAATAAATACTAATAAGTACAATGTTTGTGATGTGATGTGCTGTGCATATGTACTAGTTAGTATTAAAATATTCGACAAGAACTAGGAACTATGTCTCTAAATCAATTTTATGCTGGTGTAACAATTTCCCACGTAATATAAGGGGAGTTAGTATTTACCAAAAAAAAATTTACTAAAAGTACCTATCGCATGTATTTAAAACTTTACTGAGACACAAATGCTACTACTACAATATGTAAACAAACACTAAGAGCATATTCTTCTCTCGTACTTTACATTTGAGAGTAGGCATAACGATTCATCCAGATGAAGCCACTGTAAAAGCTTATAGTTTACGAATGTTTATTTACTAATTAGTCGTAATTACATAGTGCTCCCAAGTATTCTCAGAATTGGTTTTTCGCAATTTGAAATAACGACAGTTGGTGCTAATATTTATTGGATTGGACTACTCGTTATGCTGCAAAATCCATAGCGTTCACTTTAAAATGGCTTAAAAATTAAGTTGTTCAATGGCTATCTTGTAAAACTTTAAATACCTAGTTTAATATTGTGTAATATTACACTACAAACATATTACAATCTTTAAATACCTAGTGTATTTAAAGATTGTAATATGTTTGTTGTAATAAAACAGAGAGGAAAACAGCGACCTGTCCAGTCCAGTCCTTGACGACCTTAAGATTCTGGCGTAGCAAGAATACTTATGGTAGTTTTAGTACAAGAACAAAATCTGTCAGTTTCAATCAATATCATCCTACAAAACAGTATTTTTTGCGAGCGTGCGACCGGATCCAGTCTGGTCTGGCCACACCGCTGGGGCTTCCATGCCGAAACGTGACTCCTGCGGTCTCGCGTTTTGGATTTTATGGCCACTAATAGACATTGACGTGTTGAACAGGGCAGTTACCAATATACAGGTCTCATGAAATTGAAATCCAGATCAACAAACTTTTATGACTTTCTATAATAATCGATATTGTAAGTGACTGAACGAATAATCCATAATACCGCCGAAAATGTTTATCAACTATTGACTGTTATTTTAATATCGTTGTACTATAGTGATCTAGTATAGCCCGTGGTTTGATTTATTACGGGTATGTCCCTTCCATGTCCTTAACGTAGACAGCGATGTAAGAAGTATTGTACTTTTACCTTCTAATTATTTTACGCGCATGAAATGTTTAAATATTGGTATAGTTTATAAACACATATACCCGTAACGATCTAACCTCCACAAGAATGAAAGTTGATGATCATTAAATGAGCTAGAGATCTGATTTATTATCAAATACAAGCCAAAAGGATTAAAGTTGGTGTAGTATAGAGACGCTCTATATTTAGCGTACAGTTGATTAAGCGATGGCTAATTGTCCACAATTGCTTAGATGTGCGTTGAACCTGCGCAGGCGCCGCAAACAAATAATAAAAAGAGCGATCATCCTTGTTGAGCACATTCAACAAACTATTCATAGCTTCTTAATCAGTAAGACATTATGGCGTTTTCCGCAGTTTTTGTATAGAGCGGAGTAAGATCGTTAACTAAAGCAATTGTCAATTTAAGTTTGTTGAAATAATAAATAAATAATAATAATAAATTAATGTTTCATTAACAGACTAAGGGCCAAAAGAAGAGCAATGGTTAAAAAATAATACGTATGTTGTTAACATAGACCTAGTTTTTTTAGTCTTTAGTTGCTAATGCAAAATAAATTATACATATTGTGTCTAGGTTAAATAATAGTGTATGCAAACCTAAAATTATTTTTTACAACAGCGTATTTGATTTTACTGAACTTGTCAACAGAGTTTATTATAATAATTAGAGTTTATTTTAGATTAATATATGTCTCGGTCATAATCATTATATCATATCATACTTGATTAAAGAAATATGGCCTTAGATAAACTGGTCTGTTTACAAAATTTTTGGAGTAAGCCTATGCGTGAGCATAAATGGCGGGAATATTTGCAAGCAAACACAACAAACTGTATCTGCAAAAATAATGTGAAACATATAGTTCAGGCAGATATTCGTCTGGTCCAAGTGAATTTGCCAAAAACCAGCTAACCTGAAATGGGCATTTTTCATTGCATCGGGCCACAGCTTCCGCTCCAAATTTCTCAGTGATGGAACTGTAATCGCAGCCAATTGGCCAGGCGGACAAAGCCAATCCGAGCACCGACAACACTAGCCATTTGTGCCAATTCAGCTCGCTCATTGTGCCTGACCAGCGGCGACCACTGTGCACCGTCATCCAAGCAAACCACCACACATGTCCACATTCAATAAGTCAAATATCACAGCATAATCAGACTTTCACTCGCGAGGTGTCGTCAAATTTACACCCCTAAAGCTGAGTAGTCGGCATAACGTGTATTTGAGTTGCGCGCGGATAGTCGTGCGCATACCTTGCGCGTATGCAACGAAAGCTGGTTGCGGACTGAATCGCGCGCATCCGCCCGCCGCCGCAGCCCGCACGCGCTACGAGGCCGTGCTACGGTTGGGCGCTACGGCTATTATGACCCTACCTGTCTATTGCACTTGTTACACGTTGCCATCACTGGAAATCATTTTTTATGTACACTGATAGCTATTTAGTATTGTTTATTTATATACGACTGAGTACTCTCGTAGTTTCGTAATAGAATCGGAGTGATTTGGTGTGTGTACCTTATATTTTCAACTTTTTCATAGCCTATAAAACATATATTATATTAAAGAACTGCTTAAATATAACATACTTTTATTCGTTCTACGCTTCCAAACGTTTACACGCCATCGACAAGAGAGAAACATTTATAATAATCATTAGTGTCATGAATGACAGTGATACGAGTATCCAGGTGCGAACTGCGATTTTGTACCAACATGTAGTTTGTACTCCGTTATGATAATTCTTCGTCTCTAAATTGGCTTCTTCTTCTTAAATTTTTCTCGCTGGGCTCGAATAAAATCTTAATTTTTGTTTACTTCGAACCAAAACAATGTAAAACATTTTCGCAAATAATACATGTATAAGTATGTAGTTGTGTTATTCAGTATGTGTTAAACGGTGTTGTATTTAAACTAGACCATTAAATGGTCATTATTACCTATCAGTTTGTAGAGCAGAGGTTCCCAAACTTATTTTGTCAAACGCCCACTTTAAAAAATCAGTTATTTTGTAGCGCCCCCCATTTTTTTCACCATAAAAACCTGAATCACAATTTGTCTTGCCTGTAGTTTAATTCAACCTATATTCTAAACTAGACTTTTTTACAAGAGAGAGCAATAATAATACATACACCAGTACATTAGAGTATCTTTTATAAAAAAATAACAATAATCAACATTGTTAATTTTAAATAAAAAAATAGCAATAATAATACAATTTTACAATAATAAAGAGTATCGGAAGTGGGGACCTCACCTGCGAAACTTTAAAACACGAAATTTTTTCAGTGTTTGTTTCCTTTAACGATATAAATAGCGTTGTGAACGCATTAAAATAATAAATATTAATTACATTTTTAGTTTATATTTGTACAATAAAAAAGGATATAAATATGAACTAATAAATGGATGTTGTGTAGTAAGAGGATTTTAATTTCAGTGAAATTTAAAATATGAAATAGCTGAAGTTATAAATCACTCATTGCTTAAATCACATCAGCGCCCCCCAACTTTATTCTGGGCCCGTTACCGCCCCCCTTAAAGCCTCCAGCGTCCACAAGGGGGCGTTATCGCCCACTTTGGGAAAGACTGTTGTAGAGCCATGGTTACCAGGGATTGTGACGTTCGCATTGAAATCGGCGCTAGTTTACGATTAGGAGTTATTACAAAATTGTGTGCGTAACTAGCTGATACTTTTATAATAAAATGAACTTTTTCCGTTTGTGCAGTTTCAATCAAACTAACCAATAAAACCTTTATCATCAAAGTCTCGAAACGCCCTTTTCACAAATACTTATTAAAATTTCTTATTGTTATATTAATAAAAATTCAGAGAAGGACAAGTAAAATTAAAACTTTATTTAACTATAAATGAATACAATATAAAAACAACATAAATATAAGATTAAAATTAGGTAATTAAAACTAAACAATGGCTCTACAAACTAGCTTATAACCAAAAACCTGAGTTCATTGATTACGTTAGAACTTATTCAAAGCTTTTTAAAAAAGTATGCTTGTGCGCTAAATCATTATACACCAAGAAAGCTATTGTAGATTCTAAAGATAAAATAAAGACAACGTGGACTATTATTAACACTGAAACCGGGAAAAACAAGCAACGCGATAATAATATTGAATTAAAAATCAACAATAAGGTTCTCGACACAATTAATATGTTGCCCAATACTTTGAGAACTTTTCCACTAACATTCCCCTTAATACAACCGCCTCACTAATGTCCTCATCTAAGAAATTAAAAAACTATTAACCAATTGTATACCAAAATGTAAAGATAGGTTAATATTTCAATACGTCACACCTAGAAATATCATTGATACTTTTAAAAGTTTGAATAATAAGAAAACTGGTGATTTGTGGGACATTTCAGTATCCGTTATAAGCAATATTATAGATATGATTGCGCCTTACTTAGCTTTTATATTTAATAAATGTGTAGACGCGGGATCTTTCCCTGACATGATGAAGTTAAGTAAAGTTATCCCTTAATTTAAGTCTGGTGAAAAAAATGATCTAACAAATTACCGTCCCATTTCTATTCTGCCAGCACTAGGCAAAATATTCGAAAGGGTAATTTTTAACTAGTTATTAGATTTTTTTAACAAAAATAGTATGTTCCATGGTGATCAGTATGTATTTACTAAGGATCGATCAACAACGGATGCAGGTGTTACACTTTTACAAAACATCTATGATGCTTGGGAGTGTTGTCAGAATGCAATTGGTGTGTTTTGTGACCTCTCCAAGGCATTTGATTATGTAGACCACGAAACTCTTCTATCCAAACTTGAGCACTATGGAATAAAAGGGAAAGCTCTCGAATTGATTAAATCTTATTTGAGTAGCCGTATTCAAAAAGTTAGTTTAAATCAAGTAAAATCTGAAGGATCAACCGTAGTAATGGGTGTGCCCCAGGGTTCTATCTTAGGTCCTTTGTTATTCCTCATATATATCAATGATTTACCATATTATGTAAAAAAATGTAAGTCTGTACTTTTTGCTGACGATACTTCGCTTGTTTTTAGCGTAGATAGGAAAACTGACGCCTCTGATGAGATTAATAATACATTGTCGCAAGTGTTGGAATGGTTAACGGCAAACAATTTAGTATTAAATGCAAACAAAACTAAATGTGTAAAGTTCTGCTTACCGAATGTCATAAAAGTTCCAACACGATTACTTATTAATAAGGAAGCAGTAGAAATGGTAGATAACACAACGTTTCTGGGAATAACGCTTGATTCGGGTTGCAAAGGGGTGCCCATATTAAAAAAATAGCTGGAAAGCTTAGCTCTGCAGCCTACGCGGTTAGGAGAATTAGGCAGATGACGGACGTTGATACAGCGCGTTTGGTATATTTTTGTTACTTCCATAGTGTTATGTCCTATGGAATGATGCTATGGGGTGATGCAGCAGACATAATTACCATATTTGTTTTACAAAAATGCGCTGTAAGATCCATATATAAATTAGGTTCTAGAGAGTCTCTAAGGGAACTTTTTAAAGACATTAATATTTTGACTCTCCCTTCGCAATTCATCTATGCGAACATTATGTACGTGCGTCAAAATATACATTCATATAAGAAAAATAGTGATATTCATAGTATAAACACTATAAATAAAAATAAATTAGCTATCTCAGCTTTTCGTTTGCAAAAAACAAACAAAAAATCTTTTGTAGATCTTGGCTTACGCCTCTATAATAAGATTCCAGATAATGTAGTAGCGTTACCATTATCTAAGTTTAAGACTGCCATTAAAAATCATTTAATCAAAAATGCGTATTATCATGTAAATGACTATTTATCATCGTCTGATCACAATTCTTGGAAATAGATGACTGAAAATTTTAATTGTATTGTTTAAATATATAGTATAATGTATACCTAGCTAAATTGTAAATCTGTATTGTAACTGTAACATAGCCTATCAGGCTGGGTAGGGGCCAATACTGAACTGGGTTTCTTTCGGCGTAATCTTCCTAGCAGTGGTCGTTCCGCAACGCTAGTAGTTTTTAGCTTTTGCACTAAAATAATATTAAAATGACCTTCAATAAGAGATAAATTTATTCTACATTGAATAAAAAAAATTGACTTTGACTTTGAACAAACTAAAATACAACCGAAAAAATATTTTTAAAAATAATTTATCTTTATGAAATTTTATAAAAAAAAATAGTCAAGATCGCTGCCGTCACAGGGCAAATAACCTAAGAGGTTGGCGGCATTTTCGCCCTGGATAGCAATACTGAAAAGCTGTCCAAAATGCGCGCCGGCCCTTGGGTTACGTGAAATAAATTCCCTCTAATTAAACTTTTGCCTGAAGACCTTAAATCATTTCGAACAGATATCTGTTAAAAAAACAGTCCACACGCGTTCACATTTTAATTGAATGCACCAGAAATTATACTGGTATCATATAGTAATTATAATATATTGTATTATATATGTATAGGTTATATGTATTAGATGTGTTGTATGTTTTATCTCCTTGAGTAATTTACTTTTGCGCCTACTACTCGTACGCTAGATTTCTATCTAACCCCACGGTGACTGACAGAACAGGCTATTAGCATTAGGAGCAGCCTTCCCGTCTTACTTTTCATACAAACGCTCGTACGTAGTTATGGCGTTGTACTGTGTAACTTTTGAACTAACAGATATCTAGTGCACTATTTCTAGGTTTCTACGGGAATAAAAAAATTAAAATTTGGAAAAACGTGTTCGGTATACCTACCTCTCCAAAAATCTGCTTCTTGCATAAATTTAACCTGAACTTCGACTGTTCATTAAGTACTCATAAATTATAAAAATAAAAAAATATTTCGATAGAGACCTCGCAAATGTAATGAGAATTTAAAATAAAAAACTTCACACACTAGTAAGGCTTCCTGACAAAAACGTAAATCCTGGAACTAGTTTTATGAAATTTCCGCAGTCTATGAATAGTTAATATTTATTCAATGGATAATTATTAATAATACTCATTTCATTCAATAGAATGCAAACCATGCCCTAAGGCGCTATCTCTCTTTTTGGTTTGCCTTTTTTCTAGCATTGTCCTGGATGAAAAAGCAAGCTTTTCGAACTATGCTCGCGTTGACGACTCAGCCACCTTAAGTCTTAAGGTGGCTGTAGGGGCTGAATGCCACGTCTACACTTGATGATAGATGATGAAGTGAGCTGATCGCTCTGGTGGTGTGGAGAGAGGTTTTGAAATAATACCACCTAAGTTGAGTACTTGAATTAGACTGGTTTATTGATATTAAATACGATTACTTGAAATATATGGACGAAGTTAAAACTACTGAGTCGGCATCTGCCTGACCTACTTATTAAAAGTACTGTTCAATAGATTGAACATCTTGGCATCTCAGCGAGGAAGATGCCGAGCTAAGATACATTGACTAATGACATCTTAAATTAAATGTTATAATTGATTGTTAGATGATACAAGTGAAATACAATATGGTGTTAGTTTGATTCAACCGAACGAAATATTTATTTAGAGTCCACGTTAATATTGCGCGGGAACGTGGGTGACGTACTCATATCGACACTATTTACGCCTTGCACTGATTTACTTTTCACCTTATTTAACTGAATCGTTTCAATATTATCACTGACACTCGCGGTACCCTCTGCTTCTGCCGCTGCAGGAGAGGGAGGAGGTCCCATCCTGACACGGTGAGTCCGGCATCGTCGACGTACCCTCAGTGATGTGAAGACGATAGCTATGATGATTGAAATTCCAATGATGGAGTAAAGGACCGTATAGTGATGAATATTATGGACGACCAGAGGTTGTATCTCTTGCGCTTTCAAATCGTCAAGCTGACTCTTCAGTACTACAAATGTATGATTGTTTCCGTATGTTCCTAATCCCAGGCTATCAGTATCAGGCACTGTAGTGTTTAAAATAGAGTTCAATATCGAAGTTTTAGGCACGACTACATTTGGTTGAAGGTTCATACTCCGATAAAAGTTGTTATGAGCATACAAACTGAATGAATCTCCTTTTAACGTGCAACCTCTTCCAATAGTGATTATACCGTTTCCTGACAACCGATGCACCATCATCTGGGCCGCGCAGTAGATACGTATAGAGCATGTAGAACAGCAAGAAAACAGCCAATCATTATTATGATGTAATTTACTCCAATTATTTTGACATGAATTGGTTTCTGTTTTACACATATAAGTTTCGGTGTGAGCATTGAGAGCGTGAATTTCGCAAAATGATTGTTTTGATTTTAGATCGTAGATAGGCAAATCTAGCGAGCATAAAAGTCTGATGTCTGTGACGTGAATGCATGACTGAATATCTGCTTCGGATAGGAAAAAAGCGTTGTCCTTCTCTAGGCTATACGCGATATAGGGCTGAAGAGGCATGATACGAATAGATGAATCATTTTTGATAAGGGGTACAGGGATAACTTTATCAAGTTCGAAAATATCGTTACTAATGAGGGGTATCTTAATTTCAATAATAAGATAATTAGAAATGACTCTAACAGCAACTTTCAGAAGTTTATAAATATCTCTGATGTTGTCGTTGTCGACGGGCAAGGTCAAATCTCCGTGAAGCTGTCCTGAGATGATGTTGAGCTGATGCTGCAGTTGTTCCGGGGACAGCAGTCTTGTATCGATATGACCATGAGTGATGTCCGTGACGGTGTCTATAAGAGCTTCTTGAATCTTCCTTACTTGAGATAGAAGGATATTTGCTTCTAGGATAGATGATGACAATATAGAAGCTACCTTAACCCTGTTCAAATCTTCTGATAGACTTCTCATACGTTGGCCAACTGTGAAGAACTGATCTTTCATTGCCTTCTCATTTCTTTGCAGGATGTTGTACTCTGACTCTAAGACCGATGTTTGATTCTTGAGTAATAACTGAAGATGGTTTTCATTGCCGACAATCCTTTCAATGTCCCCTTTATACTGATCTGCAAATCTTTCATCTAGCACACCAAACAAAGTGTTAGCTAGATAGCCAACTCCATTGATCAATCCTCGTTTTTGTCGCAATGAACCATGAGTCTTCAATAATAGGTTATAATGTTCAATTTCGTTTACTTCATTCTGTAGTTGTAAAATGATATCTGAGTATTGTTCAGTGACCTGTGAACATAGCTCTTTGATTCTTTTGATGTAATTTTTTGCATTCGAGACGCTATCCCAGTAAGTTGACATATTATAATAAACAATTAGTTTCCAATCATCCTTAACATATTGGAGGTCCGCAATTTTATCAAAAAATAGACCTTGATTTTGTTGAAGAAGGGTAATGTTATAGAATGGTGATTGATTGGATGACTGTTGAATACTAGGGGGAATGAACATTGTAAATAGTAACAGAATATTAATAACGAAGTTTTTCAAGTTCAAACCACGCCTGCGTGTGTTCCTCGGGGCTTTATCACTACTCGAACTTTTATGCCGATCTGAATGATCGATTGATGATAAAGATGATGTTTTAACGTTTTGTTCTGATGCTGACTCTTGCACTGGTAACAAAATAAGTTTGTTCGCGGGTCGCTTTATAATTTTATTATTAGTTTTTAATGAAACGACTCGCACATATCCGTCCTTTCCCGGAAAAACTTCCTGAATCCTACCGAGTGCCCATTTCCCGGGAGGCAAGTTGTCCTCCTTGATTATGACTACATCTCCTACCTTTAGATTTTGATTGGGCGTTCTCCATTTTGACCTACTCTGAAGTTGTTGTAGGTATTCTCTTGACCAATATTTCCAAAAGCTTTTATTCATGGCTTGCACCATTTGCCAACGTCTAGACAGAGTCAGTGATTCTGGTTCTGTCTGTGGTCTTGATAGCAATGAGCCACCTACAAGAAAATGGCCCGGGGTGAGACATTCATCATCAGAGTTTTCCGTCTGATGACAAAGTGGACGGGAGTTGAGACACGCCTCAATTTGGTGAAGCAACGTAGCGAACTCTTCATACGTTAACTTTTGCTCGCCCAAAACACGCTTTAGATGGTGTTTTAAACTCTTAACACAAGCCTCCCAAAGCCCACCAGCATTTGCGTGAGCGGCTGCATTGAAATGCCAAACTATCTGGAGGTCTGTGATATTTTTTATGAAATCTTGATTGATGTTTTGGGTGATCTCCTGATATTCTCTCTTCAAAAGCCGGTTAGCACCCACGAAGTTGGTACCGTTGTCACTGTACATGTGAGCAGGAGTACCGCGGCGGGCACAAAACCTACGAAACGCGGCTAAAAAGGTGGGCGCGCTCAGGTCTGAAACTAACTCGAGATGCGCAGCCTTAGTTGCGAGACACACAAAGACGGCGACATAGCCCTTAGTTGTTTTAATACCACGCCCTTTATTAGCCTTTAACTCTACGAATCCTGTGAAATCAATTCCCGTATGAGTAAAAGGGCGTGAGGGTGTTACCCTGGGTGGGGGCAGATCACCCATGATTTGTTGATAATTTTCGCGACTGAAGCGTCTACATTTCACACAGTTTCTTAACTGACGTTTGACTGTGCGAATGCCGCTGATGATCCAAAATTTATCTCTGATATAAGATAAAGATAAACGTGGGCCGCCGTGCAATGTGGTGATATGCGCCTGATCTATGACTAGCTCGGTAAGACGTCCATGACTGGACAAGATAATCGGGTGTTTAGCTCCAAAACTGACATTGGAATGCCTTAAACGCCCACCTACCCTTAAGATCCCATCCTTATCCAAGAAGGGGTTTAGGCCTATGATCTTACTACTACTACGTAACCGACCATGCAATTTTAAATAATTAATGTCTTCCCCAAGTGTCTGGGCTTGCTCGGCTTTTACGATCAAATTGAATGACCTATTTAATTCCTCTAATGATAATGAATTTCCGAGCAATACCTTTTGCTTATCGCGCGAACATATGATGAAACGTGATATCCATGCAATGACCCTGACGACACGAGTCAGTGAACTATGTTGCTGAAGCAAATCGCTGACTAGTGAAGATTCGCATTGTAAAGCTGCGTTTACATGGTGCTTTTTCATTTCAATATTTGGAGTTTCATAATTTGTATGATTTTGAGTGTTGGGATTGAATTTTAAAAGCCATGATGGGCCTTCCCACCACAATTTATGATCTGATAGGGCTTTTTTATGAATTCCTCTAGTGGCGCAGTCCGCGGGATTATCTTCGGACCTTACGTGTTGCCAACAGGACGCTGGCACAACTTTTACGATCTTTTCTACGCGGTTTGAAACAAACTGCTTCCATCGTGATGGATCTCCCTGTAGCCAACCTAGGACGATCATTGAATCAGTCCAGGCATATAACTTGGCATCCAGATTAGGAATAGATTTTAACAACTTTTTAAGCAGTTGTGAAAGCAGTACCGCACCTAGGAGTTCAAGACGCGCCAAAGTTTGTTTTGTTGATTTCGGAGCTAGTTTCGTTTTTCCAGATACTAGCGTCGATGTGCATTCGCCCTTATCGTTGTGCGTCACAAGGTATATTGCACAAGCGTACGCCTTTTCTGAAGCGTCGCAAAATGAATGCAATTGAACTGATATTTTTATATTTCCTAAATAACGAGGTATTTTGATATTACTTATGGTGTTAAATTCTTTGACTAACTGAACCCATTCTTTATGTAACTCTGATGAAATTTCTTCATCCCATGTCATTTTGGTACTCCATGTTTTTTGAAAAAGTAGTTTCGCTCGGATCGAAAGTGGGGATAACCACCCTAAAGGATCGAAAATTTTCGATATATTTGATAAAAGTTGCCGTTTTGTACAAGGCTTATTATTTTGATCACTTAACTGATTGTCAAATATGAAACTATCTGATGACGATATCCACTTCAAACCAAGTGTCCTTCTAGATTCGAGGCACTTGAACTCTAGGGGTGTATTTAGCAGTTCTGGTGATAAATCGTCTAGGAGCTGAGGCTCATTGCTAGACCATTTTCTGAGGTTCATACCTGCTGATGCAAAAATGGACACTAGTTCTTTTTGCAATTTCTTGCAAAGGTCAATTGATTCCATTCCTGTTAGGAGGTCATCCATATAAAATGATGATTTCAGCGCTGATGCTGCTAATGGATACCTCTCTGCTTCATCTTCTGCCAGTTGTTTTAGCGTACGCATGGCCAAGAAGGGTGAAGCCTTTAGACCGTAAGTGATAGTTGTTAAGAAATATTCCTGAAGTAATTTGTGTGGAGCCTCTCTCCACACAATAGTTTGGAGATGCTGATCGCAATCTCTGATAAATATTTGACGGTAAAACTTCTCTATGTCTGCTGTGACAACATATTTATGCGATCTCCATGCAAGTAAAAGGCTCTGGAGATCTTCTTGAATATTTTTCCCACTGAACATGAGATCATTAAGACTAAATGACGAAGTCGTCTTTGAGGACCCATTAAATACTACTCTTAATTTGGTAGTACTAGAATCGAGTTTCAATACTCCATGATGAGGAAGATAATTTTTGAACTGACCTTGTGTATCACAAGCCGGCCGCATATGCTTCAACTCTAAATATTCATTCATAAATTTTGTGTAACTACCTGAAAATTCTGAATTCTTCTGCATTTTAATTTCTTGTTGAATAAACTGTGCTACCGCCTTTTGCCTCGATTGACCTAATTTATTTTCATAGCCTGGTCTCATTGGTATACCAACTTCGTACCTACCACATTCTAAACGTTTCGTTGTTTGATTATAAAAATCTTCACAGTACTGATCCTCCTCTGTCAGCGGTGATGGTGACGATTCGGAAGAGATGTCCTCCATCTCCCAGTACTTTGAGATGTCTGAAAGGTCATTGATTACGACATGGCATTGAAATGTTTTCACATTGCCTGATAAGATCCATCCCATCTTAGTTTGCTGTGCTATAGGCGCCTGAACGGGCCCTTTGATCAATCCACTCATAATGATATCTGAGTAAAAGCTAGCATCTAAGAGGATATCGATGGGTCTCGAAACATTGTAATGTGGGTCGGCTAAATTGATATGTTGAAGATGAGGCCAAGATTTTTTCGGAAATGACGCGTTCGGTAAGTTATTTATGACCCTACGCATAACCAATGCTTCAGTCTGAATTTCATAATCCCCGTATATCGAACGACAGTGCAAAAGTACGACCCCCTTTGTCTGTTCGGTGTTAGGGCCGACACCTGTGACTGTTGCCTGACAGTGTCGACGCGGTAACCCTAGTAACTGAGTCGCGTTCTCAGAGATAAGAGAAACCTGAGAGCCCTGATCTAAGAGAGCGCGCAAGGTTACGAATGTGCCATCAGCTGATCGAACGTCTAATAGCACGGTGGTAAGTAAAATCTCTTCAACCGGCGCGGTCACGTTGTTGACATTTAGCTCGTGAGTGAGGCTGGGAGTCACCGCAGTTGAGGTTGAGGGTTGAGATGGGGAGATTGTCACTGAATGTGACCCTGATCGAGCGTATGCGTTATGAAGCAAGGTATTATGTTTTCCGTTACATTCCCTACAACGTTTATTTGACATACATTCCTTGTCATTATGGTTATACAGACAATTCGGGCAAATATGATATTTCGTAATAGTCTTTAACTGCACATCCGGTGGCATGTTAATAAATTTATTACATTTATATAAGTTATTATTGTGACTCAAATTGCAGATTACGCATTTGTTCGAATTTGTGTAATTGATGACCGGTTGATAGTTTTTATTAGCTTGATAATAAGGTTTAGAATTATTTGATTTTGTTTGATTAGAGTAACGTTTAACATTGTTACTGATTGATGACGAAATTTCCCTATCTTTTCTAGTAATGGGTTCGAGAGCTGTGAATTTGCCCTCGAGGAACGTCATGAATTCATCTAACGACGCCAAATCTCGTGGTGATTTGCGAGATTCCTTGTAATCACAATAGGTTTCGTGATCTAATTTTTTACACAATAAATGAACTAACAGAGGATCCCAAGTAGTGGTGTCTACACCTAAGTTATGAATTGCATGGATGCACTCTGTCGTTGTGTCATAAAGTTTCTTGAGCTCGAAGGATGATTGCTTCGTTATACTATGCTGATTAAGAAACAGCTCGATTTGTTGGGTGAAAAGAACCTGAGGGTTATTGTATCGATGTAATAGGATATCCCACGCCGTATCGTAATTCTCAGCGGAGATATGCAGGTGCTGAATGAGACGCTCAGCTTCTCCTCTGACCTTGCCCTTCAAATGTTGCATTTTCTGAGCTTTGCTGATAGAATTATTATTATGAATAGTCTCAGAAAAGAGGCTGAAAAAAGTGGGCCAATGAGTATACTTGCCCGTGAAAAAGGGAATTTCAAGTTTTGGAACTGATTGTTCAGAATGGGTACTAGAGGATAATTTACTATTTAATTGACGTTTGATATTCTTATAGAGAGTCTCATGCCTACAAAATTCACTCTCATAACCTATATCGCCTCCAGCAAGTATATTATCAATTTTTAAATGAGTGTTATCGATATTCGTCCACCTGGCTTGAATATTTCGCAACTCGTCTTCTATTTCCCACTTTTCGGAAATTCTATTCACGTCTATGCTCTTAATTAACCTACTCAATGCTCTGAAATACGTACGTTGCAATGTGAGAAGTTCGTCGAGTTCTCCACTAGGCTGAATTGCCTTCTCCGCTGTACTAGGTTGAACTGCCTGCTCCAGATTCCTATATGCCAAGATACGACTACGAAATGCCTGATAAGTATCGTTACAAGCCTGATAGGAACCTCCTGCTAAGTACTGAGCAGCTTCCTCTGGATAATTCGACAGGAGCTTGTGGTTCTTATCAAACTCGTCCCAAAGGCCATCTAAAATCTCTAATTTTTCTGATAAATACTCTGGCGTCTTCCTCGACGCAGAGTCCTTGTTGAAATTGATCTGATTTTTGCTGATTTTGGCGATGATTTCCGCTTGACGGATGATAACAGATTCCATGATGAAGAAAAGGAAGTAAGTAACGGACAGATCTTACTTGAGCAGTGATGAGTGCGACCTGACTGATTATCGAGTCGCTGCCGCTTGACTGATCGTCGAACTGCTTCAATGATTGTCGCTGATAAAGTCCAGAAATACACGGCACCACCGAGTCCCGAATAACAGTTCGTTGATCACAAAAATGCACTCGCGACGGGTCCCGCTTTTCCCGGACCGACGAAGGACCAAAACAAAATGTAGGGGCTGAATGCCACGTCTACACTTGATGATAGATGATGAAGTGAGCTGATCGCTCTGGTGGTGTGGAGAGAGGTTTTGAAATAATACCACCTAAGTTGAGTACTTGAATTAGACTGGTTTATTGATATTAAATACGATTACTTGAAATATATGGACGAAGTTAAAACTACTGAGTCGGCATCTGCCTGACCTACTTATTAAAAGTACTGTTCAATAGATTGAACAGTGGCTATTAATAATAAATATTATTGGTATTATTTAAACATTTTAAATAAATAAACTTTATCTTTAATCTCGAGTCAGCAAATACTTGTAGCAATCAACCAGTTTAGTATTATTTAAATCTCTTATAATCATTTATTACTGAAACTCAGTAAGAGATGAAATCATCGGCTCAGTGGAATGCTGTTGCGGCGTGGGAAGTTATACCTAGTTGGCGTAGTTAAATTAATTGAGCTGAAGAGCCGTAGGAGCAGAGATCTCGCCATCATTCGGCGGCCTTGTTGGCTGTGATAAACGGCGCCATAAACCGAACATAGGATCAACGAGGTTAAGAATAGCTAGTGAGAGTTTGGAAGAAAACTTACGATCGTCATTAAACAATAACTACAATTCATACAACTAGCTATAAAACAAGCATAAAAAAATAATTTTGTATCTTGCATTAAAATACTTTTTGTTTGGTATCTTAGTAGTTTGTCAATAACTTTTAGTGATAGTTATCTACGCATTTATTTCTCAAAATGTAACCAGATTTTATGGTGATTACTTCAGTCTCAATTAAAACCTTAAAAATATAATATTTTGTCTTGTCACATTTGCACGCTTTATTCGCTACATTCAGTAAAATGTTATTTACTTACAGAAGTATTTTATCGTTAAAAAGTATTTGAAAGACATTTATATTGTATTCAGTATTTTAGATACCATCCCAAAAAGTTATTTGTATCTGATAACTGAAATACTTAATTTAAAAGTATCTTTCATTTTGTATTCCAGATACTATAGGGTATCTTGTACATCACGTTACATAATGTTTCGTACTTGAGACTTGCTACGAAAAGGCTACGGAGTCATTTCGTCAACTTACGTAGGTACTTACGCCAACTGCACCGATTTGTTAAAGAGTTCGCAATCATAAAAACGCTGGCCACATAGAACAAAGTATTCATATATGTACGTATTCATAAGCGCTCATCGTAATTAAATTAATTTTATGTTTTTCCTAAAAGCTGACTGGAAGACATTTAGCGTAAGCCCACCTTTTTTACCATTGTGTTCAATTAAGATTTCTTTTAATAAACCTAACTATTGTGTTCAAAAAAGTTTTTTTTTTAAATAAACTTTTACTGTCCCACTTCTTGGCAAAGGTCTATCCCATTTTCCTCCATTTTTCTCTATCCAGAGAAGTTTGACCAATCACGCTGGGTAGAGTCCAAGTCACCGTGCCAACGCTTTCTAGGCCTACTCCTGCGACGACGAGTTATCCTGTGAGCCCATTTTTCAGGGGACATTCTGCTCACATGACCCGCCCAATCCCATCTCAACTTGGCAGTTTGGTGGCCCACATCGACGATGCCAGTCTTAGAACGGAGTGTGACATAAAGCAAATCTTTATGTCACACAATAATTAATAATAAGACACATAATAATTTTTCAAAATTAAAAACCGACTTGACCCCCAAACTGCACAACCGATTTTGATAAAATGTTTATGGCCACCTGACAAGAATGCTCCTTTAAACAAGAATGAGGCGTCTTTGAATAATTATCAATCGGTGAACATACATAAAAAAAGATAACTTTTTGATAAGAATTGATAACTGCCTCCTTTTATGAAGTATAGGTTTAAAAGAAAATGAAAAATATAAATAAATGTAGACCACTTTAATCATTTTTTTTCGACGATCGATCGATCATAGAAAAAAATCTACTCTTGTAGAGCTTATGATTAATTCCCGCGGCATGCATGTTGTTGTATATTGAAGAAAAATAAAAATTTATTATTTGTTGCCACTATACTCTGTTTTATTTTAAAGTATTTTCGTCTAGCAGAGTTAAGTAGACACCAACGCTCATACGTAAAGACGTGAGCAGATAGTGTAAGCATCACAGATCTGTACATACATAGTGATATACTTACATACTATTTTCTTATAATAATATGATCGTGAATCATACGAAAAACGTTATTGTGGCTTGTGGCTACATCTATGATTTCTCTGTTAATTGAATAACTATAGAGTCAGCATCCTCAAAACATAAGAATATGTAATTATGAGGAATGACCATAGATGGCGCTACGTTTGTTATTATTACCTAAGTAATAACATAAAATCTGCAATGACTAATCTCGATAAAACGAACATTGAAAATTAAATGTAATGCCACATATTATAATAATGCTTATATTAAAATACCTAGTTATCTGCATCCCTTTCCCGTAAACTGCCAGTGTAATAATGTGGAAAGAGACGGCGAAAACAATAGGTTTTTTTGGATCGGCTCTGCCACTTCGTTAGCATTGAATATTATACACCGCCTGCACCGTTTTCACATATAACTTCCTAAGCTGTATAAGAGATGGCATTACTGGTATTAATTTTAATCAAATTGATGATAGCTGTGATGGTAGGTACCTAGCTAGGTACCGGAAACTTAATTAAGGGGCTACCTGAATTTTTCGGGGTCGAGCAATGCCCTCATTTAAAATATATCGTTTGAAAGGAAACCCTACATAATACAAACTATTTTATGAACTAGGTACTGTTTACAGTTAAAAGTGAGAACGTGAAGCTTTTCTAGGCAAATTAGCAAAAAACGGCCACTTTTGGCTAATGTGGGTAGAAAAGCTTCACGTTCTTACCTTAAACTGTCTACAGTATGTAATTCGTAAAAAAATAGGTTGAAGGGTCGGGTTAAATGATATTTAGTTTCTTTTTAAATGACTTATTTTATTACAAATGGGGCAGCACTGGAACCGGGAAAAATTCTGGAAGCCCCTTAAACTAAATATTAAATATGAAGCAGATTATTTAACATTTTTAGCGTTTCGTACCCAAAGGGTGAAAACGGGACCCTATTACTAAGACTCCGCTGTCCGTCTGTCTGTCTAGCTTGACAGTTGAAATTTTCACAGATATGTGTATTTCTGTTAGGTATCCCAAAGAAGATTCAAAGATTCAAATGTTTATTCAGTAATTAGACCTTTACAGGCACTTTTACACGTCAATAAGTATAATTTACGTTACGTGTAAAGTATGTTAAAATTCAATTTATTTTTAAAGCAATGCTACCGATACCAGCGCTTCGTAACGACCACTGCTGAAAAGAAACGCCGAAAGAAACTCATTTTCACAGTATTGGTCGCCTACTCGCCAGAAGGGCTTCGTCATATTATTATTATTGTCTTTAAACTAATAAATACTTATAATATAACTAGCTTTTGCCCGCGGCTTCGCTCGCGTAGGGATGTAATTTATCAAAATCCTTTCTTAGGGGATGCCTACGTCATAGTAGCTTTATGCATGCAAAGTCTCAGCCCGATCGGTTTAAAATTGACAAAGTTTCATACAAACTTTCATCCCCTATTTTATCCCCTTGGGGGTAGAATCGATCAAAATCCTTTCTTAGCGGATGCCTACGTCATAACATCTACCTGCATGCCAAATTTCAGCCCGATCCGTCTTGTGGTTTGGCCTGTGCGTTGATAGATCACTATGTCAGTCAGTCAGTCACCTTTGAGTTATATAAATATAATTATTATATTATATTATTATGTATCTCCTTTAGATTCACGGGTCTTTTCACCCCGGTCCTTTGAGAGGCTTGCGTGGGGATACAGATCCAACACGTAGAGGCCCTTTGGAGAAGTTGATGTAATGTGGCGCTCCCGCCAAAACCCATTCCTGAATATACCTATGAAAGGTGAACCCTTGAATAGGTTTCGGCAGGAGAAAGATCTATTGCAAGAAAAAGGGAAAGGTCTATGGATTATGGAATGAGATTGGGATGGACTAATGCTGGGATATTGCAATAGGAACGTCACCTGCCATAATCATGATTACTGACTATTGTAGGCAGGTGGTGGCTTGCCGCCTACTAGATGGGCCCCTCAAACGCGCCGACAATAGTTGC
Organism: Acrobasis suavella; assembly: GCA_943193695.1. Lineage (NCBI taxonomy): Eukaryota > Metazoa > Arthropoda > Insecta > Lepidoptera > Pyralidae > Acrobasis > Acrobasis suavella. The sequence continues at coordinate 11,024,567 of OW971938.1, forward strand.
CAGCAAAGAAGCAACACCGGTGCAGGCGACTCAGGGGTGTCGAGAGGTGTGCTGCGCTTTCTCCGAAGTTACTCGCGGCGTTATGCCCTTTAACACTTCCACCCCTGGAGCAACAGCTCTAACGACTCCTCTCTGTACGGCCAATTAAGGCAATGCAGAGCTGAGAGCCCTGCGAGCCCTCTTGGGTCTCCACCACGACCGATGAAGACACGTCGGGAACGAGGGCCCTGGAGCACTCGGGTCCGTGGTGTCGTTACTCACCAACAGCAATATTATTATTATTATATATTATATTATTTAATATTTAATTATAACATGTGATGCTTGCGAACAAGTAAACAAACATAAATTGCATACTAAAAAATATTAAGTAGTCAAAAAAGCGAAGCCGAGCTGACCAGTTCCTCCCGGCAGCAACCGTTCACGAGTTGATCAGCCATCGTTAAACTCAACCATATTAGAGGGAATCCAACGACCCAAACTGCGATGCCACCACCGGATTGGACATTTTAGTGAGCATGAAAAACCCGATCTCGCAGACCTTCTCAAGAGGAGATATTAGTTACATGTTGGTCACATTGATCGCAGAGCATTTACATGTTTTTACAGTAAGCTTAGTAAGTAGTAACAGAGATTACAGCTATCTTATGTTTCATGTGTGGAGTGTGATGGAAAAATTTTAGGAAGTGGCCACGCGTTTTTATCTATTAAATAATCATTGTACGCATTATTCAATAAAACTCTTTTTAACATGTATTTTACCATTGGAACGTTTACGACCGCTTCGGGAAGTTTATTAATTAATGTTATACCTAGTCCTAAGAGTGACTTTCTGGTTTTAGCAATTTAGGCGAAATTTAGTATGAAGCTGATTTTTGCTGCGAGTATTTAACTTTGAACATCACTATTTTTCTTGAAACTATTTAACCTAGATTTAACCTAGAACAAACAGAAGATTATCGTAAATAAATTGAGATGACACAGTAAGAATATTTATAGATTTAAATAACTCTCTTATAGAATCGCGTGATTTTAGTCCGTAGATCGACCGAATACCATTTATTATTAATATTCTTTTGTTGCACAGAGATAGCATGTATGTTAGCCGCCTTACTCCATAAGAGCAAGCCATAGGACATTATGCTATGAAAATAACTAAAGTATATTAGCCTAGCAGTTTCAACGTTAGTACGCCTCCTGACCCTCCTCACAGCATATGCTGCCGAACTAAGTTTCTTGGCAGTGGCCTCAATTTGAGTTTCCCATTTTTAGTTGGAGTCTACAGTTATGCCTAAAAACTTGGTGTTGGGTACCCATTCAAGAAATTGGCCATTAAGACTCAGAGGTATATGAGTATTGGGTTTTTTCAATAGTGAAAAATTAACGCACTTAGTCTTTTGTGTGTTTAAGGCCAGATTATTAGTCGTAAACCAACTAAGTACTTGATCATAGTATTGCTTACATCGTCATAATTTGTACATTTTCTGTTAAAATTAAAAAGTAAAGATGTGTCATCAGCAAACAATACTACTTCACACAACTTTTCTGCAATACAGGGGAGGTCATTAATAAAATCAAAAACAAAAATGGACCAATTATTGAACCCTGTGGCACACCCATGCTCACTGGTGCACTATTTGAGGATACGCCGTTTGTTGCGGACAACAGCAGCAGCACCAGCGCACCCGACCGATCGCCGTGAGCAATTGGCGGCAGAAGTAGAAGGGAGGCCGGAGAGAACGGGACGCGTAGAGCGAGACGGAGGATATTCGCGCGTCCCTATTGGTACATGGCCAGCGCGAGCCGTGTACTACGATTAGCGTTAAGATTTTGTAACTATAGCTGTAAGTTTAGTTAGTAAAACTATACTGGGTTTGGCTGTCGGAGTGGACGGACGTGTTGTCGCGGCACGTTCCGTAGCTCAGATAGACGATTCGGTATTGCTGCTCGTCGCTGTTGGGGCTCCTGTTCGCTATCGTCAGTATCGTCACGCTACTGCCAGTAGAGGACCGGTGCGCTTCATGACGCTCAGTGTGCTTACGGCAGCTGTCGAGTTCCAAGCTTGCTTGGTCCTCAACAGAGGCTTTCGGTTAACGGAATACCTGCCCTTCACGGGACTTATTCCAGGGGCGGGAAAGCGCCTCAGCGCTCCGGCAATTTGACGCGCCGATCAACCGACTGCACCGAGTAGGTCGGTGCGCCAAGGAGTCTTCCACGAACGCAAGCCCTTTTTAGGGCAGCGGGTCATGTTCCTGTTTCTGCGATACGTCGTCAATTTGCCTGCACTTTTTACGTGCAGAGAAAGCCCTCACTTTCAGCTGAGGCCGCCGGTTGGAGCAATCGTGTTGAGGTGTTCTACGCCAATACGGGTTGCTCCGCTGGCGTAGTGCGGACCCTGGCACTAGCCTTTACCCCTTCAGGGTAACGGCAAGAAACTAGGCTGGGCCCGGGACCACTGACCTTGGGGGCTTCCCTAGTCAACCCCGGGTATCGGTTAGGTAGTTAAGTCAGGTACACCCCTACTAGCCCAAACAAGGTTGGCAGTAGACCGCTCACTGGAAGAGCTACAGACACCACGAAGTAGGGACTTAGGCACAAACCTCTCCGCCCGTAGGAGAGCGAGCTAGGAACACCTTTTAGTACCGCCCGAGTGAACCCCTCGGGCGGGGTCCCTCCACCCTGCTCCATGTAATTCTGCCGTAAGATGGCACCAACCCCGACCGACGCGGAACTGCTCGAGCAGTTCCACCGAACTACAGCCTTCCAAAAATTTTTTAATGATTGGAAGGCTCGTCAGGCATCTACGCCTTCAGCGAAGAAGCCGACAACCCAACCTGCGGACCCTCCGTCGCATGTAACTCGCCCCCCAAAAGGACCACTGGTGCTCGACGCACCAGCTTCCCCTTCCCCGACCCCGACCGCGACCGGATTAAATAACCGTTTTTCGCCCCTCCCCTTGGAGGAGCTGGAAGAGCTAGAGGAGTGCCAAGAGCCTCTCGAATTCATTAATAAGGGACCTATCTTATCCGCGATGGACACAGATCCCTCCCTCCCCACCCCGACCAGTTCTAAGGCCACCTCGGCAGTGGCAGCCCGCGCTCGCCCGGAGTCCGAAGTCGAGCCGCCCCTCACGTCCGAAGACGAGGAATTTATCCCCGTCAGCTGAGATAAGAGACACCGTAAGGCTCGGGCCTCGGGAAGCAAGGAGCTTCCACCACCGAAGGCCGCCAAGAAAGCAGATGGCGCCCCTGCTAAAAAGGCGTCACCCTCCGCGGCCCGCGCGGCCGCCGGCCAAAAACGTCCCCCGCCCATCATCATCCGTGATGCGGCTCAATGGGAACCCCTATCAAAAACGCTCATAGAGCGCCGTATCAATTATGTTAGGGCTCATAAGAGCGAATTTGGAGTGACACTAACACTCCAATCGACGGAGGATTATAGGGCAGTGACAGCCCTACTCAACACCCGTGCCATTCCGTGGCACTCCTTCTCACTCGAGGAGAACAAGCTGCTCCGAGCAGTCATTAGGCCGATACCCACCGAAGTCTCCGTAGACTTCGTGAGGGAAACTCTAGAGGCTGAAAACCTCCCTATCCGGGAAATACACCGGATGTACAAGGGTAGGGAGAAGGCCCCTCTACCGATGATTTTAGTCATCTTCGACAAGTCCCCAGAAGGGAAAAGAATATTGAAAATAAAGTCGGTCGCCGGTCTGACCGACTTCAAGGTCGAACCTCCGCACAAACGGAGGGGTATTGGGCAGTGCCATAATTGCCAATACTATGGCCACTCCGCCAGGAACTGCCACGCCCGCGCGCGATGCGTGTAGTGTCTAGGCGACCATCACACTAGGGATTGTGAGAGGACCAGAGAGTCTGAGGGACTACCCGCATGCGTGTTATGCGGGGGCTTGGACCATCCAGCCAACTGGCGGGGCTGTCCAAAGGCCCCGATGGCCGCCAAGCGCCCTCTGCCCTCCAACTCACGCGGTCCAGCGACGCGTACTCAGACCGCTCGGTCTGTCTCGCACGCACCCCCTCCGTCAGCCAGCAATCCAGCTGCCTACCCACCGTTGAGGCAGAGACCTTCAGTCTCTCGCCCAACGCCTCCGTCAACTCAGCCCCTAGTGCCCTCACCTTCAGTGAGCACATGGGCTTATTTCAGACAACGACCGGCCGTTGTCGCTCCTCCGGAAACCCGGCCTGCGCCTCCAGAAGGGGCCACAAGGAGATCTGGGGTAAGCGACGACCAAGCCATCGCAACGGCCTTGCACGTGATCCAAGCGGTGGATCTCGACCAATTGACCGAGATGGGTCACGCGATCGTGGAAGCGGGCAACGACACCGTGTCTCTTGTCCGGACCCTCCTCAAGTTCCGCTCTCAAATAGAGCAAATTAAGTCAGCCGCCGGGGCGGCAAAACCACGTCAGCCTTAATTATGGGTAGTCTCAATCAGAGGAATAAACCGCGTTCACTAACCATCGCGTACTACAACACAGACGGGGCCTTCAAAGAAAAGAAACTACTGATCTCCCAATTCCTGGCAGATCACCAAGTAGATATTTTCCTGGCCCAAGAGACCTTTTTGAAACCACACCATCGCAATCCGCGTATTGCAAACTACAACCTGATCCGGAACGACAGGCTCCACTCTGAGAAGGGTGGCACGTTGATCTATTACAAAAGGTCTCTTCACTGTATCCAACTGGACCCTCCACTCCTCGAGAACATCGAATGCTCCCTCCTACGTTGCGATGACCGGCCACTCGCCGATCAATATCGCCTCTATCTACCTGCCATCTAATAAAGAGCTACTACGCTCTGACTTAGAAACCCTATTCGCTCTAGGAAACTCCACCATTTTGGCGGGAGATTTCAACAGCAAATCCACCAGATGGCACTCGGTGACTAACTCGACCAACGGAAACAGGCTAGAACGTTTCACAGACGAACTAGACTTTGACGTTGTAGCCACCTTGGCGCCCACCCGATACCCCCGCAACGGCCAGGGAAACCCCAGCGTGTTAGACATAGCTCTACTTAAGAACATCACCCTTCAGGTATGTTCAGTAGAAGTCCACCCAGACCTTGACTCAGACCACCGACCGGTAGTACTGCAACTAGGACCGACAGACAACGGACGCACCATCCACACGAAAACGGTGACAGACTGGAAGAAACTCGCAAGGGTTCTCGACCAAACCTCAGCTCACTTGGCGGCAATTCCCGATAGGGTAACCACCACTGACGAGACAGACTTGGCGATCTCATCTCTCACCAGCCACCTGCAAGCAGCCGTAAAGGACTGCTCTCGGCAGGTCCCATCTATGGATCCAACCCATAGATTTGAACTGCCCGAGGATATGCGACGGCTGATGACAGAAAAGAGAGCCGGGACAAGACTACACAACCTCTACCCAACTGAAGCAGCCCGCTCCAACCTGCGCTATCTCCAACGTCGAGTTAGAGAGCGCATTGCGGAGATCAGGGACGAACGCTGGGGTACACTCCTCTCTGAGATTTCACCGTCTCACACCGCCTACGGGCGCGTGGCAAAATCTCTCAAGACAGATGTCATCTCATCTTCACCTCCCCTCAACAGGGAGGATGGCTCCATCGCCTTCGATGACGACGAAAAAGCTGAATGCCTTGCAGACAGCCTGGAGAGCCAATGTTCTCCTAGTCGTGAGCCAGTAGACCCCGTTCACCTCCAAGAGGTCGAATCGCAAGTAGAGCAGCTCGCCGCTTCTGCCTCGATTCCTCCCGAGTTCCCCCTAACACCGACGACGGTTGAAGAAGTTCAATCGATCATCAAGTCCCTCAAACCCCGAAAAGCACCCGGTGCCGACGGGATATCCACCGGCGTCCTAAAACGCCTACCACAGACCCTCCTCCTCCTCCTAGTCACTATATTCAACGCCTGCCTCGCCAATTGCACGTTCCCAGACGCCTGGAAACATGCAACCGTCATTAGCATTCCTAAGCCAGGCAAGGATCTCAAAAACCCGACAGCATATCGACCCATCAGCCTCCTGAGCTGTATGGGGTAGATATACGAAAGGATTATTGCAATACGCCTCAGAGAATACCTTCAGTTATCTGAGAGACCACTCATCCCCAATGAGCAGTTTGGATTCCGCGCCAAGCACTCATCCGTCCACCAAGCGCACCGCCTCACGGAGCACATCCTCAAATTTCGACGATGGGGCCGCCACACAGGGGCTCTCTTCTTTGACGTCGCGAAGGCGTTCGACAAAGTCTGGCATGCAGGCTTGCTTTACAAGCTTGCAAACATGGGACTACCAGACAGTTTCGTGCACATCATCCGAAACTTCCTGTCGAATCGCCCATTTCGCTACAGATATGAGGGATGCCACGGCCCCGCCCCATAAGAGCCGGAGTCCCGCAAGGCTCTGTCCTCTCTCCCCTCCTATACTCACTGTACACCAGTGACGTTCCGCGCACCAAAGGCGTGGAGTTGGCCCTCTTCGCCGACGACACAACCCTCTATTGCTCTGCCACCATGGTGCAGACAATAGGCAATCGACTCCAGTGCGCTGTCGACGCACTAGGCGAGTGGTTCAGGAAGTGGCGCATCGAAGTGAATCCGGAGAAAAGTAACGCAGTTTACTTTACGAAGGACCCACAAAGTGCGTCGCGACCTCAGAACAACACACAACACCGACCCAAGCCCATCAGGCAAATCTCTTTATACGGTAAACCCATTCCTTGGACACGCACGGCCAAGTATCTGGGTGTCACCTTCGACAGCGGCATGACCTTCGGTCCTCACATCAAAAGGGTATGCAACACTGCATGCTTCTATTTGAGCCGTCTCAACCCCATGATACGCAATGAAAAGTTTTCTCTTGGTAACAAGTTAACTCTTTTCAAACTTTGCATTCGCCCAGTCCTGACCTACGCAAGCGTTGTCTTCGCACACGCAGCCCCAACTCACATGCTTAGGCTTCAAAGAGTACAGAACCGATTCATCCGCAGAGCTACCAACGCTCCAAAGATAGCGAGAAACTGCGACCTACACCGCGATCTCGAACTTTCGTCCATAAAGCATTTGAAAGAAGCGTCCGAACGTTTCTTTGATAAAGCCGCCGACCACCCGAACCGACTAGTTAGAGAGGCAGCTAACTACATTCCGGAGCACAACCCAAATAGCATTTTACTCTATTTAAGAGTACACATTTAGTTCCCAGGTGTACTTGAAGCATTATTACAGTTCACTCGTGATCTATAAGCTGCATTATTGTGATTAATAACACCTATACCTGTCTAAGGGACTTATAGGAGTGTAAAGTTATACTTTTATACGATTATTAGTGTTATAATACTCTAACAACTATCCTTTAGTTAGCCGTCTGACTAAGAGCATTATAGGAGGGTAGAGATACGGCAACCGCTGTTTAACGGCCTACTTGTACGATGATATAGAGCTAGCATTTTAATAGAACACACGTGGTCATTTATAAAGCCAAAAGCTGTTATGTTTACTTGTTTTAGACTGTTATACAGCTAGTAGCTGTAGTAGGACTTGTTTGTGATCATTAAAATAACCTTTTTTTACTATCTGTACAGAAGTGTTTAAATGGTTCGCATGTGCACTGTAGGCTGTCAAAAGGACTATATGTGTTGTCCATTAACATCAATAGCAGTTTATTTGTCCACAAGTACCACTCTTATTTGCTGTAAGCTGAACCTGAATGTGAATGTGATATTCTATTACACTTATCCCACAAGCTGGTGTTTATTACTACGTCGCGTGCAAAATTTTGTGAAAATGAATAAAAAATCTTGGAAAATAAGAGCGAGAACCGGTGGAATAAGAAGAAAAATTGCAAAAGAATATTCGCAAATTGTAAAAATAAACAGTCGATTGACAACGACGCCCGAAAATGAGCCCGTCGATACCGCTTCAACAAGTGCTACTTCAACTGTTGTTCATGGTGGTTCTGTACATGATGCAGAGGAAAATGTGCCTGAACCTGAAAGTTCCCTTCAAAATATGCAGATGTCAGAGTGTGGTGATTGCAGTTCTAGTGATAGTGAATACAATTTTGATTTGGACAATCATTTAACCTTTCGCAATAAAATAAGAACATGGGCTATTGAAAATCGTATTCCTCATTTCGCTTTGAATAAATTGTCAGGCATAATAAATGAATTTAAACCGGGAACACTACCGTCTGATGCTAGAACAATTTTATGCACTCCCGTTAATGTAACTTTAAAAAATGTAGAAGGAGGTTAATACTGGCACAATGGGATAGCAAAACCTTTGAAGAACATTTTGCAAGATTGGAGGGATATTCCAGACATGATTTCAATTAACATAAATGTGGATAGTTTGCCTATTTTTAAAAGTTCGACAAATGAATTTTGGCCCATATTATGTAACATTTTTGAAAATCCCAGAATTCGGCCTTTTGTTATTGGAATCTATTTTGGGAAAGGAAAACCAAAAAATTTAAATGATTTCTTAGAAGACTTTGTAAATGACATGAAGATATTATTAGAAGAAGGTCTTGTAGTTGAGCAATTAGAGAAAACTATAAAGATAAAAATCAGATGCTTCATTTGTGACTCGCCAGCTAGAGCCTATATTAAAGGTAAGTCTATCTTAGTGTCGCATATTATCGCCATTATGCACCTAATACCAATAAATAAGTAGTTGAAATTATTGATGCTTCTTACCTATAGGCACTTGACTTGTATTCCTAGATATCTTTGATAGCTCAGTTGGTAGTGATCCTGCCTTCTATTCTGTGGTCCGTAGGTTCGATTCGCACATGACACAAATATTTGTAATTTATTAACTATTTGCTTGTATTATTATAACTTAATTTAAAATGTTTTTTGCAGGAGTCTGCAATTTTAATGGTAAACACGGCTGCCATAAATGTACTACGGTTGGAGAATATTCGCATATCACACATACCGTCACATTTTCTGAGTCGTTGTGTCCTGAAAGGACAAATGAAGGATTTAGAAACAAAATTTATGGCTTGCATCATAAAAATGACTCACCTTTATTAAATATTCCTATTGACATGGTGAACCAATTTATTGTTGCCGATTCACTTCATTTGATCGACTTGGGTGTTATGAAGAGATTACTGTTTGCTTGGCGTGACGGCAACTTTGGCAAATATATTACTAAAATGCGGGCAAGTGATATTGTTCTGGTTTCAAATTTTTTATGCAACTGCAAATTGCCTTCAGAAGTGCATCGAGCAGTGCGAGGTTTAGATTCATTAGCACATTGGAAAGCGTCAGAATTTAGAGCGTTTTTGCATTATTTAAGTATTGTAATTTTGCCTGATGTTATGAACAATGAGGCTTATAATCATTTCTTAACACTATATTGTAGTATAACAATTTGCTCAACAGAAACGTACCGAACTTTGTTGCCATTAGCAAAGGAACTTCTGGAACATTTTGTAAAATTTTACAAAGACTTTTATGGTTCAGGCTACGTTACAAGCAACATACACAACTTACTACACCTGACGAATGAAATTAAAATGTTTGGCCCTCTGATGACGTTCAACGCATATCCCTTCGAGAATATGTTATTTATGATCAAAAGTATGCTGAGATCAGGAAAAAAACCACTGTCTCAAGTCGCCAAACGATTGGCTGAAAATACGGATGATATTAATTTTCAAACACATAAAGACAAGAAATACCCTTTGTTAACACAAATTAAAAACAATAATATATTAAATTTTGAAGATTTTAAACTTTCCAGCAAAGAAAAAGACAGTTATTTACTTACCAGATGCAATGAGGTTGTTAAAATTAGCTGCGTAGAAGTCGACCACAATAAGATTTTAATTAAAGGAAATAAAATCAACAACACAGAAGACGTTTTTGAATATCCAATTAAATCGTCTCATCTTGCGATATACAAATCAAGATGTCAGCAGAATAGTACCCATACTTTAATCATTTTAGAACCCAAAGAGATAAAATGTAAATTAGTATGTATTGAACATAAAGAATTTAAATTCTTTATCCCTTTGTTACACACATATAAATAAAATACTGTTTGATGTGATATTTTTGGCTTTTATTACCTTTTTTTTACACAGTGGTTGCACTAAACACTCATACAATTAACATACATTTTTTAAATATTTATTTTGCTTATACAATATTCCCTGAATTTTCCTATGTTACTTTAAACTCTACCATAGATAATCAACATATTTTTTCCATTTATTCTTATGTAGTTATTAAAATTACGTACAGTGTCACGATATTTTTTAAAGTTTTTAAGGAAATAGCTCTTAAAAATGATGCAAAATATAAGAAACAGCCCTCCGAAAACTTCGCGATGCACAATGCCAAATTAGTCCATGAAACTAAACATTTTTTCACAAGGAACATGGTCCGGAAATGAAAAAAAAAAACATTTTGACTACTGTACTGTACATACAAAGCCATGTCCAGCTAACTGACGACGCAAGCATGTGAGACAATTTTTTTTTCTTGTTTCCTGACAAAAAATGGAAAACTGTTTAGTTCCAACGGAGCACACAAATTTTTCGGTGGGCTGTCTCTTATAAAACAGAGTTAAGAATAGTTTATACTAGCTAACTACCTATTTTAATCAGTCTAAATCTTTATATCTAAATAACACTTCGTAGCAAACAACATTATTATAACATAAAATAATTGTAACAAAATCAGGTATAACAAAAACTAAAAATTAAACTTAACCTCCTATCAAGGCTTTTTGCAAATCAACATTAGACAGCAACATATGCAGTCATAAGCTTAAAATACCTACCCAATATATCGAAAACGTATATAATCAGCATAATGAGTTCTTTAAAACGGAGATATTATACTTATACATAATTAACTATTATAATCAGTCTAAATATTTTTATGAAAATAGCACTTGGTATCAAACAACATTAAACATAAAATTGTTTCAAAAACAGGAGTAATAAAAAGGGTATAATAAGCCGAAAAGAAGTGAAAGTGGTACTAATGAAACTGAACATTTTCCGCTATAGAACATGGCTCGAAATAGTAAAAAAAAAATTGGGACCTCCCATAAAATTGTTGATCAGCTAGTTAATTTGCTATGGGAGGTGCAATTATTTTAAATATTTCGACCCATGTTGCATGGGAAAAAATGTTCAGTTTCATGAGAACCTTGACCCTTCTTTCGGCTGGTTATACCCTATTTGTTACTTCCTGTATAATTTTCAAAATTAACTATCCTAACAAATAAGGCTTTATGTAAATCAGCATAATGTGCATAGTCGTACATAACTAAGCTTAAAGTACCCGTATTATATAATCAGCATATAATGAGTTCTAATATACGGAGATATTTAAAAATATTTAAGTCTCATCACCGAAAAATAATTATTACTTAAACTGTAATCAGTCTAGTAGAAACAAAAATCAACTAAAGGCAGGTATTGGTAATGACCGGTTTTGTAACGAGGCATAAGGTAAAATGTTACAAAAGAAGCATTCGCACAGTCAGTACGAAAAAACTACCGTGTCATTATATCTAGTAACGTCGGGCAGTACTTACCTAAACAATATACCAGACATAATAAAAAAAAAAGAATGCCATAATCGACAAGAAAAGAAAAAGCATAAAAAAATATTAGCGCAAATTTTCTTCGTCTTCATCATCTTCTATCTCTTATTCACCATTACTTTCCTTTTCCTCCTCCACTTCTGCTACTTCCATCTCTAATGTTTCATTTGATTCTTTATTTTGATTAATTGTTGAATTAGCAGAAACTTCTTGCTTACTTGTGCTTGCCTGGTCTTTTGGTTTTGATTTAATTTTTCGGACTCGTTTTGAAGAGGATCTTAAGTCTTTTATTGATTTCCTTTTAACAGCATTTTTTAGAACGACCTTAAAAAACTTTTCAGTTTGTCCCATAGTAAATTTACAATCCCATGAACGTACCATATTACAAAAGAATTTAATAAAGTTTTTGTAGTCTTTTATTGGGACCTTCGAAATGTTGCCACGGCTTCCCCCAGACCAGGAGCATTCGCACAGAAACCCACGTGAAACCATTGAGTCGATCAATTTATAGGCAAAGGTAAAGCCATTTCCTTCACAGGGTTGAAACAAAAACCCCAGCTGTTTTTGTAGTTTTGATCTCTCAGTTTTATTCATTAAACTTCTTTCCAGATTATCTAGTTGTTGTTTGTCACTTATTTGTTTAAAACTAAACGATTCATTATCAACTTGGTCCGCGTCTTTTAATAAAGTAACAGACACTGGCTGCTCAATTTTTTCCATAAATTTTACCATGCATTCATCTAATTGTACAGACAACTCGGCTACTTTTTGAGTAAGTTTTTGAACGCTTTCAACAAGATTTTGCAGTATTAATTCTTGGTTATTAACTTTTTGAATTAAAATGTTTTGATTTGCAATACACTGTTCGCCGTCGAAGTCGGTTAGACATGACATTTCATCATTAACTTCGATCTGATTACTTGTAGCAGAAGCAGAATCTATTTGAGTCCCTCCCGCGTTGAAGGCACTTGGCATCTGAAACAAACAAAAAATCATAACTCTTGTCTTGAACGATGATAATAAAACTTTGCAGTTCGGCTGTTATTTTTATTCCAATGATAATTTATACATAGAATTAGATAGGTGGATTTACATCCGCGGTTAATGAGTCGCCGACAAAACCACGAGCACAAATCCTTTCAATATTTTCAGAACAATTAATAGTTTAGCTTAGTATATTTTAGTAAGTAGGTAAACAGTTTGATATCAATCTGTTTAGTGCCAAATTATCATCAGTCTTCTTGAAATAATAAAATACAGTGGTAAAAAGAAATTGATTAATATTTGAATAGTAATAGAAGTTATCTTAGAAAATCCAAAAAGATATATCAAATCATAAATAGGTAAATTAAATGCAGTGTAGCCATGTCAAACAATTTTCTCCGTTTTAGGGGTGCCTAGCCTACTAAAACAAAATACCACAGACACTAAATTGTAACCCTGCTTCGGCAGCCAGCGCTCGGTGCAATATACTAGTTTTTATTATATGTTAGTATGTGTTGCTGAAACATAATAAAATCACTTACCAAATTTTGCACCATATTTTCAAAACGGAATGCAGGTGGTATTGCCGCTGGTCTTACAGGTGTTGGGCTAGGGCGCGATGCACTTATTTCATTGTCTGTGTCTGTATAATTTTCCATAAAACGTAGTTCAGTGTGCGCTTCGGCGTACGTTGCAATATTACTTCGTTTTACCACGCAATCCAAAATGTCCCAATTCGGACTTGGAAAAGAGTTTTCGTCTTTTGCGAGTCGTGCTCGGTTTTTAACTTTTTCTGTAGGCCAGAATAGTTTTCCACCGTCCTCCCAAACAGACGGTACTATACTTAATCTGGGTCGTCCTTTTTCCACAGTTTGTACAATCTTAAACGGCATTGTCTGAAAGAAAATAATTGGGTTAATACCTACTAGTACATTCATCATCATCAAAAATTATAACAATATCAGTTTTTAATAATTACAATTAAATATGAGACACACATACACAACGAAGCATTACCCTTGAGCCAAAATACCACCATACGAATTTGAAGAAGCGATTACACATCCCGATTTATTGGGCCCGATTCAGCATTCCATTGCTGGTTATTATGGATGGAATTACCTACAATAAAGTCAAGATAACCAGCAATGTATTGTTATAATACGAATTGGGACGTGTTACCGCTGCTTTATTCAAAATGTCGTTTGGAAATCAAATCCGGAGACGGTAGTGCGTGATAGTGACCTCTTTATGAAGACAAATTACCTAGCAAGTATTTATATATAGATTCACATTTTAATAGCTTAACATTAAACTGACCTAAAACCACAATGAAATCAGTCACATAAATGAATTTATACTAATAAACAAATAATACATACATACACGCTCCTTAAAACAAACAAATAATACCTTTCTAAAATACGAATAACGGTGACACTCACAGAAACATGCACTTCACGTGGTATTTATTTCGCAACTAAATAACAATACAATAACTAATCCTATCCTGGCCATCACGCACGCCACGGGCGCACGCGAGTGATCAAAGGAATTATACCTATCCCGTTCCCGCCTCTATTTTTCGCTTACTTGTTAAAAGAAATGCGCATGATTACTTTCAAGGTCAGAAAGAAATAGCATAAACTTTGTCTAAGTAGATATTTAAGGTGATCGTACACCCGTCAGCGCCGTATGCGCCAAGTCTGCTAGTGTAACCATATTTTACAGAATTTTAACAGATAAATATCAGAAATAACAATTATTTATCACATAAGTAACAGGACAAACAGTTATTTATCTGATAAATTCTGCAAAATATGGTTACACTATTACACTTGCCGAGTCGGCGCTTACGGTGCTGACAGGTGTATATTCACCTTTAAAAGATTGTAAACAGTGTTTGTTACTATGGCTGAGTGACAACTATAATTTTCTGTCCTTGTCTGTCGCAGGGCATAATGTTGTCCCTCTTTATCTAGTTTTTTTACATTCTTTCAAATACCTCCTTGAACAGAGTAGTGTTTTTTGTAAGTGTAAATACTCTGACACCAAACTGTGTGTCTCACACGAAAACAAAAAGTGATTTTTGTTAGTTTGTTACAAAATTTGTACTTTAGGTATTCATACTTGACTTAGTACCTGGGCTAGGCGATTTAACGGACAATAATTATTATTGCGGATCTCTAAAATTTTAGTATATTGAAAGAATTAAACGATGATACACAATTAACCTGAACTACATCTTAAAGCTGTACATAAGTTCACATTATAATAAATTTATAGACATTGGCTCTGTAGTGGTACAAATGTGGGACTTCATATAGATAACAGCATTCTAACAGAACACATGTGAACCTATATATACGCTCACCGCATTAAATTGGAGTTATAACAGTTCACATAGCCGTATTTCATTTCCACCATTTTGTTCTACGTAACCTAAAATATTTACCAAATAAATTTCCAAAATTATCATGCAGATTTATCACAAAATACGCAGATAGAGCGATTGAGTTTTGGTTTTATGTTTTAATTAATTACCGTAGTATAATTATAATGCCAATATAATATCAAAAACTGAAAATTGTAGATTTCCTCTCAGCCAGTTTTTAATATTTTAAAATGAATATCGCTTTTTTACAGAGGCGCGTGAATATTTTAGCTATAAATATGTATACATTTCACGATAACGTTGCATTCCCATAGGCTTTAACATTATTAAGTATTTAAAACAGGTACTTACCGCGTGTTATCATAAATTTTTATCCAATTGATATCCGCTTTCTGATGGCACACACAAAACCAAAACTAATGATAATAAAATAAGAAATAATTTATAGGACACACGTGAATTTTAGGTAGCACGCCGCGGTACTGAAGTACTTTTGTCGGATTTTATAACTGTCAAAGCTGTGTATTTAGCCACTTGTTACTCTTTATTACACTCATGTACGTTGTATGGTTCACACTGCGTGATATATAGTGCCGTAAGTCAGCCTTAAGTCCGATGTTACTACTTAAACTGCTATCATAATGCTATTATACTGCTAATGTATAGCCATAGTGAACTTAAGGCTGTCTAATTTGTGCCCAAACTGGTTCTATAAGAGCATTATAGCAAGCTACACAGCTCTTATACAGCTGACTTACACAGCTTGTGGAGAACATGTGAACGAGTAGACATCTTATATAGAACCCCGAATGCCACTTGGGAACCCTCGCCGACTCACCGGCAGACGTCCGAGGCATGTTCTCTCTGATTCCGATGACCAGATTATGGCTGACATGGTCCAATTCGATACCTCTGCGGCTCCGAGCAGCCAGAGGAACCTCGCGGTCCGACCCCCCCGCATTCGTCGTATTCGAATACGTAGGCGTAGGAACATTAGCTCGTTCACTAGGTACCGCCCGGCGGTACCTGGACGATTTGCGTCCTAAGTAGGCCCTTCTGGCACCGTAGCTTCGGCCCTTCCGGCAAAACATGGGTGTTGCAGCACCCCAAAATTTGCCATAATCCCTAGCGCGCCCAAAGCCGAGGTTTCCCCCTTGGGAGCCCTTTGCGCTGCTGCTAGTAGTATATAAATATAGGATGCCGGGCCTCTGGCCCGCTCCTCAAACCTTGTCCGGGTGAAGTAGGAAATGCCGTTCGAGGCAACATAGTATGTCATTTCAAAAAAAAAAAGTTAGTAAAACGTTGGATCGTCAGTTGCCTTTATTGGATGCACATATATATGCGTATGATGCCAAAGTGAAGTGAGTACGAGTCTTAGTTCCTACGATTTCCGCACCGCCGCGCCACTGTAGCATCGTGTCCGGCCCCTCCGCATTTACTTGCGTAGGCAGGGATAGCCTTATAGCCTTAGAGCGGAAATTGTGCCCGGGTTGTAGGTCAGATTTTCCCGTCTCTCCCTAGTAGCCGGCCTCCCACCAGCGGGTCTCACCGGCGAAAAGGGGCTAGGTAGTCAGCCTGCGTGGCTGCTCCTAGGCAACTCCCCGCCCACGCTTCGTTCGGGGTCCGAAATGGACCCCATCCAGGAAGAGGACGTAAAGATACCTATAACGTCTTGTCGATTCTCCCAGGCTTCGTAAATAATTTTAACTAAGGTCGCTGCTGCATCAGTGGTAGAGCGCCCTTTTGTAAATCCATATTGGCGACAGTGAAGTAATTTATTAATATTTAAATACGATACTAGCTGGTCTAATATAATTTTTTCAAATATTTTACTTAATGCCGGTAATATTGAAATTGGTCTATAATTGTTCGGATCATCTTTGGATCCCTGTTGAAACAGTGGTATAACTTTACTCGCTTTCATTAAGTCAGGGAAAACACCTTCTGAAATACATTTATTAAATATTAAGTGAGATGCAATCAGGTCGATAATACTGCTCAAAACGGAAACCGAAATACCCAATAGGTCCTCAGTTTTTGTAAGCTGAAATAATGTCATATGGAGTTATGCTAGTAAAGGTAAAAGTTGTTTTGGGCGTAGATGAATTACTTTTCAATAGTTCATCGGCGGCGTTCGGACATGAAAGCAATGACTGGGTGATATCTTTCGAAATGTTATCAAAAGAAGTATTGAATTCATTAGCTACTTCTATATCCGAGTCAGCGGTTTTATCTCCAATTTTTAATGTGAATGTTGAGTCCCTAGTATTGGTTTTTCCTGTCTCATTATTAATAATTGACCATGTTGTCTTAACTTTATCTTTAGAATTTTTAATTTTGTTCGTTAGATGTAATGCTTTCGCAGCCAAACACACCTTTTTGAACAATTTTGAATATTTTTTAACATATGCCAAAAAATCCGCATTAAAATTATATCTTTTTTCACCATATAGTTCATATAATTTCCTCCTACTAGTGTAAATACCTTTAGTAGCCCAATCACAAAATTTAGGTTTATTATCAGCTTTAAGAGTTTTTAGTGGGAAGCTTTTGCTAAACTCACCTTCCACAGTGTTAAAAATATTTTTGTAATGGTCGTTTGGGTTTGCAATAAAATCTAATCTAGGTAAATTATTTTCTATACATTCCCGAAAATGCACTCTACGATTGGTAGTAAAAGGCCTGCAAGTGATAGGTCGTGGGGTGTGATCTTTTGGAGATACAAGTGATAGTTGTTGGCCGAGGTGGTCAGAGCCAAGACAATCAAAGATTTTTTTATCAATGATCGTCGGGCAATCACAAAAAATATTATCAATGCACTTGGCAGATGTTTCAGTTATTCGAGTGGGCTCAAAGAATGTATGCCTCAAATTAAATGAATTAAATAAGTTAATGAACCTAATACTTTCTGTGTCCGAAACTAAAATATCTACATTAAAGTCGCCACATACAATAATATGTTTATTTTGAGAGCTAACTCGGGTTAGGACGTCTTCCATAACGTTTTCCAAAGTGTTATAACAAGCTGAAGGAGGTCTGTAAGCACAAATAATAATGTATTTATCTAACTCCACACATGATAGTTCAATGGTACATTCAAGAGATAACCCTACTATGTCTTTTCTTTCTTTGAATTTAATATTATTATTTAAAAGAATTAAGGAACCTCCATGTTCTATATTTTCTCTTATATATGCACTACCTACTGCAAATTTATTCGGAAACACTAATTGATTATCATTTTGGAAAAAGTGTTCCGTGACACAAAAAATATCAACATTGTGACTTTCTAGGAACAGGCAAGTTTCTAGATATTTGCTGGTGAGGCCCTGTATGTTCTGATGCACAAAATTAATGTTAGAGGACTTCACCATTGTCTTATTATCTAGTTTTTTAAGTTTTAAGTACTTGTACTAATGTTGGTCGAGTCTATGCGTTATATTACTTATAACGGGTTTAAAAATATGATATGCTAACAATTTAGCAAACGTCGTCTTAAGCCTAGTACGCAGGTACACTGTACCATTGTACCATTGTAAACGCCGAAACTCTCAACCGCAAGAAGCTGCTGCTGACGAACTTCCTCCGTCAGCAGCGAATCGATGCTCGAAGCGATTATGCTGGTCAGCGAGACCCACCTCGGGGAATCAGACCGATTCAAGATCCCCGGGTACATTTGCTACCGCAAGGACGAGAAGAGTCCCGTCCACGGCAGACCCTACAGGGGACTCGTCCACGGCAGACCCTACAGGGGACTCGCGGTGTTCGTGAAGAGGAATGTCGTCCATCAGGCCATACCGCAAAAAGAGTTCCGGACAATGTACGCGTTGGGCGTATTAGTCAACGTCGCCGGCTGCGAGTTAAGGCTAAGGCATACTGCTCGGAGACCAACAAGTGACGTCTTCGTGCCCAAGAAAACCTATGTCTCCGGGCAGCCGTCGGGGCCCCGCGCTACGTGAGGAACGCCGTCACCTTTGTCTCCCGCCTGGCGAGAGGCTTGTATGAAAAGGCGGACCGCTCGGCGCACCCCCTCAGGGGGATCGCGCCCCTGCACGCCCGCCCACCGGACCGCAAATACAAGCCCTCGCCCCTCGACGCCACCCGTCTCGTTGCCACCCGAACTAGGCGCCGCACCAGCAGCGCCAGAACTGAACCCCTAGGACCGAAGAAACCTGACGTGGCCGCCACGGCCACCATCCTGTGACCCGCCTGTCGTTGCAGGCGGCGGTAGCTATCCCCTGAAGAGAGCCACAGCCCTGAGCAGCATCCCCACTCTCGCCGAAAGGCGTAGTGTGAGAAGTACAATAATGAGTAAAACGTTGTATTGTACGGATCGGTGTGTCAGCGAACGGAACTACGAGGAGCCATCAGAAGAAAAGAACGACTGTGAAAACAGTGTTAATTAGGTTAATTTGTATTCAGCCAGATCGGCATAGCGAACAGTGTTAATAAATATCTAGTACTACGAACTCTTTGTTTAATTTGAATTCAAGTCATACAGTCCACTATAGCGCGTGATCTATCGTCAACATTGGTAAGCTGCGTGACATGCCCGTCCACGAGCGATGGACGTGGGCGAAGAGCGCGAAGGTGTGTTTCCGGTGCATCGCGCAACGACACCGACGCGCCACATGAAGCGCGCCGCGATGCGGGGTCGACGGCTGCACCCGCTCACACCACCCACTGCTGCACGCTGAGGAAGCCCGGCCGGAGCGAGAGGCTGCCCCAGAACGACCAGCCAGCACGGGAGGAGAGGCTGAGGCAGTCATGTCGATTGCCAACGGCGATCGCACGGTGCTGCTGAAAGTCTGCAGCGTCGTAGTCAACGGTCCCGCCGGTGAAGTCATAACGCACGCCCTGCTGGACGAAGGATCGAGAGTCACTCTGGTCGATAAGAAGCTGGCGGACGCGATCAGTGCCGTGGGTAGCCCGGCCCCCCTGACACTTCGGGGGATCAACTTATCAAGGCAGCGTGAGGACAGCCAGCGAGTCCAGATCTCGATCCGCGGGCTGCACGAACGAGCCTACCACAAGCTGTCAGCCCGCACCGTCAGCAAGCTGGAGCTGCGCCAGCAAAGCGTACCCTGCGATGTCACGCGGCGGTATGCGCACCTGCGAGGCCTCGAGACGGTCTGTGCAGAGAACACCAAGCCACTGCTTCTCATCGGTGCTGATCACTGGCACCTGATGACATCGCACGAGTTACGGGCCGGCAAGAACAACGAGCCGGCCGCATCACGCACGGACCTGGGCTGGGTCATTTACGGGACCATGCCCCGCGTCCTGCATCGACGTGACGAAGACACGGTGCTGCACATTAGAGCAGCAGAACACGACCGTGCCCCACCAACACCAGACTACAGCGACGAGCGACGTCTCGGCCGCGTCGCCCAATGGAGATGGGTGCCTACGGCAGACAACGTGGCCGACGACGCTACACGGGCGGCCAACATCACACCAAGCCGCCATGACAGGTGGTTCAACGGGCCCACCTTTCTCCACGAGCCCGAAGACGCCTGGCCCCAAGAACGGAGGGACCAAAAAGAAGAAGAGACGCCGGTCGCACTCCACGCCGACGAGTGCGACGAGCCTGGCGTCCTGCCCGCTTCTCCTCACATGAGCGGCTCATACGAGCTACCGTAACAGTCATCGCCTTCGGGGACAAGTGCAGAAAGAAGACGACCCGACTCGAAGTTCACCATCTCGAACGAGCTGAACGAATGCGGGTAGCCAAGGCCCAAAGGGACAGCTTTTGCGAGGAAATCAAGAAACTACAGGCCGGCCAACCACTGCCGGCATCTAGCCGCCTCGCCAAGCTGGCTCATACGCGTGCGCGGCCGGATCGACGCTGCCCGCGTCCCCACCAACATGAAGCGACCGCTCATCTTAGACGGCCGCCACCCCCTGACTCGGCTGATCGTGCTGAGACAACACGCCGCCGCGGGACACGCCACGAACGAGCGCGTGTTGAACGACCTGCGGCAGCGCTACAGGATCCTGCGCGCATGACCCACCGTGCGTTTCATCGCCCGCGACTTCACCCTATGCAAGGTGCGACGCTCCAAACCTCGCATACCCCCGCTGGGAGATCTGCCACCGGCCCGATTGAACACATATTGCCGACCCTTTACGAACTGCGGGGTCGACTACTTCGGGCCAATGATGGTCACTATCAGCCGCCGGCGTGAGAAGAGGTGGGGCGCACTCTTCACGTGCCTCACCACACGGGCGGTCCACATAGAAATCGTCGGCAGTCTGAACGTCAATTCCGCTATCATGGCCCTCCGGCGCATGGCAGCCCGCCGAGGATGGCCGCGGCAGACCTGGAGCGACAACGGGACCAACTTTCGTGGTGCAGACACAGAGCTGCGTGCCGCCTACACGGAGTGGGCTCCAGTTCTACGCAGCTACGCGCAAGTCCAACAAGTGGACTGGCGCTTCATCCCGCCGGGAGCACCCAACCAAGGGGGTGCATGGGAGCGTTTGGTGCGCTCCGTCAAGACTGCGCTGCACGCCACGCTGAAAGAACAGACGCCGAAGGAAGAGACGCTGCACACTCTGCTACTGCAGGCGGAGCATGCAGTCAAAGGACGACCCCTGAGCCACGTTTCGACGGACCCGGCCGATCCTGAGGCGCTGACCCCAAACCACTTCCTGATCGGGTCATCCTCAGGCCTCCCACCGACAGGCCCCTGTGACACGGCAGAACGGAAAACCTGGCGGGCTGCGCAAGGCTTAGCGGACCAATTCTGGAAAAGGTGGTTTCGCGAGTATCTCCCCACTCTAGTGCCGCGGCAAGGAGCCCAAGACCGTCGCAGGCCTATCAAAGAAGGCGACCTTGTCTTGGTGGTCGACCCAGCGATGCCCCGGAACATCTGGCCTCGCGGCATCGTGCGACGGGTACACACTGGCCCGATGGCGACTTTCGGAGCGCCGAAGTCAAGACCGTCGGGAGCACATTCATTAGGCTGGAAGCTGGTTGTCCTCCCAATTACGGAGGTTGCGTCGAGCGACGGATGCAGCCGGGAGGAGGATGTTGCGGACAACAGCAGCAGCACCAGCGCACCCGACCGATCGCCGTGAGCAACTGGCGGCAGAAGTGGAGCGGAGGCCGGAGAGAACGGGACGCGTAGAGCGAGACGGAGGATATTCGCGCGTCCCTGTTGGTACAGGGCCAGCGCGAGCCGTGTACTACGATTAGCGTTAAGATTTTGTATATATAGCTGTAAGTTTAGTTAGTAAAACGGTGTATTGTACGGATCGGTGTGTCAGCGAACGGAACTACGAGGAGCCATCAGAAGAAAAGAACGATTGTGAAAACAGTGTTTATTAGGTTAATTTGTATTCAGCCAGATCGGCATAGCGAACAGTGTTAATAAATATCTAGTACTACGAACTCTTTGTTTAATTTGAACTCAAGTCATACAGTCCACTATAGCGCGTGAGCTATCGTCAACATCATTGATTTCAACTCTTTGAGTTTTATTATCAAGATAAGATGAAATTACAGAGAGTGCCGGATCAGTAACGCCATAAAATTTTTGAAGGTTTTAGAAGAATTGTAGAAAAAAGGGAGGTAGACCGCAGAAAAGGTGGGATGACGTGATAAGACAAATTGCAGAAGCAATGTGGAACAGAACGGCTCAAGATCAGAATGGAAAAGGTTGGAGGAGGCCTTTGCCGATTGGCAAACAGATCTTGAAAAAATCAGCAAGCATGATATATTGGAATAATTAAATTTAGTTTTAGACTTTATTATGTTAAAAGGATCTGAATAAAGGGATTTATTATTATTTTAACAACAAATACTAAAAACAAAAAAATATTTAAGTGGGGCTCCCGTACAATAAACGTGATTTTTTATAGATAATGGTACAGAACCATTAGTGCGTGAGTCCGACTCGCACTTGGCCGGTTATTATTTTTCTAATTGAAGCTACGTTGTAAGCCGTGGCGGCTACGAAGCATCGTGGCTAACGAATTTTAGGTTCCGTCTACGAATGATACCAGTTTTTAGATAGAACGCCTAGTAAGAACTAGTTTTTACTTAATGCCTTTGCTAAAACTAGAATTAACTAATGCTCAAAATTGAATATCAGGTAAAACTAGTTCTTACTACACAAAACGCGATTTACCGAAGCGAATCAGCTAAAACTAGTGATCCCAAGAACTATAGGCTTTTAGCCTTTTTTTAAAGCTTAGACTATTAATAAAAGGGCTTGACAGGCTAAAAGCCTATAAAGTCTTTTAGTCCTTTAGCCTAGGGCTATTGAAAAGGCCGAGCCTAAAGGACTATAAGTCTTAATAGGCTTTTGGTTCGATCTTGTTTTGGCGATATTTAAGTAAAGTATAAATTTTTTTTTTCTTTTTTCAATATTAATTAAAAATAAAATAAATCCATTATTCATAATTATTATGTCTTACTCAGGCTGATACTTAAAAATAGCTTTAGCCTAAACATAAGCCTATTACTCTAAAAATCCTACAGTCACAAGGATCCGAAATGACCGATATAGAGCGGCCTGCATCCAGCGCCTTCCGACAACCTTGGCAGGTATGTCTCACTCCACGTGTAGGTATCGAAAATATACCTACTGATTGCGACCGCTTGGAAGGGGCAAATTCAACAAGCAGCGAGCAGTGACGCACGCGCGGTTCGTTTACCTGTATTCACCAACTTCATGGAAAGATAAAAAAGCACAATTTTTTTTTCTTTAAAGCTTTCTATGGATGCTAAAAGTTAAGGTCTACTTTAAAGTGATTTTTGTGAAATTATTATGTACGTCTACGTACCTATTTAGTATATGTATTATGAATTATTATATGATAGGTATTCTAACGTATTTATGGTTATTATTATGAAAAATTATTTATACACGATATAAACTCGTATATTACCTATGTGGGTAGGTACGTTTAATACTTATAGAATACCTAGGATGAAAAAATCACATAACCACTAACTAAGTAGGTGAATATAAGACTTTTACGGACGACAGTTAAAGGGATTTTTTATGTTCGAGATTGATGATTATTTAATTTCTGTTACTGGCATAACATGGTTACAGAAATAATGTGTAGAAATTTTATCATTCGTTACTCTGTTATATAGTTATAGATCGCCGAATTTCATATTTATTTTATAGATACCGCGCGCTGCGTTGACTGCGCATTGCCGGCGACGCGGGCGAGGTGCGCTAGATGGCGATAGTAGTAACTTATAACAGTCAACCCTGGCAAACGGCTCACTCAATCGGTACTTATTCTGTAACCTTGGTCAGGACATCTGACCACCTTGTGGGTCCTACGCTTCGCTTGCCAGTACGTGGTCGCCATTCGAGAACCTTTTTGCCCCATCGTCCATCGGTTCATCGCGCTATGTGTCCCGCCCACTGCCACATCAACGAGCTAATCTTCTGGGTTATGTCAGTGACCTTCGTTCTACGATTTTTTTCATTTATGATTCGATCACGTAGAGAAACATCGAGCATAAGCCTCTCCATTTAACTCAAAATGCCACGATAGTTTGTCTCATTGCAAGTAGATCCTCATCCTTTTTAGAGTTCCGTACCCAAAGGCTAAAAACGGAACCCTATTACTAAGATTGCGCTGTCCGTCCGTCCGTCTGTCTGTCTGTCTGTCCGTTTGTCACCAGGCTGTATCTCATGAACCGTGACAGCTGGACAGTTTAAATTTTCACGAGTGATGTATTTCTGTTGTCACTAACAACAGTTACTAAAAACAGAATGAAATAAATATTTAATTAAGAGGGGCTACCATACAACAAACGTGATTTTTTATAGATAATGGTACGGAACCCTTTGTGCGCGCCTGTGTCGTCGTGTTTAACTCGCAGTCGGCCGGTTATTTAATTTTAAGATTGTTTGATTTATTTTTTTATTGTATGTTAACAAATGTTCCTAGACTAAATGTCCTAGATCTTTATTAATAAATATTTCTAAAAGTTTATCTTGTTTTTAATCCCAAATTATCTAGTGCTAGGTTTAACAAAAGCTCAGAGTGACAGCTAAGTAGTTTTATCTGAAAAACAAATATATCAGCATTATCAGCGGTAAATTCTAGTTTTGACCAGGTATTTCTAGTTGCAACAAATGCTTTTAGTAAGAACTAGTTTTAACTAGGGAAAACGCGTTCTATCTAAAAACGGGTTTTAGCTGTAACAGATACAAGTCTCGTTTCATAATACTGTTTTTCGTGTGTGTCAGCGCCTGAAGGCTTTTTCAAGCTGCCTAAAGGCATCTGACAAAGCTTGGCGACTGCCATACAATGATGACAGCCGGGTCCAACGGCTTTTACATGTCTTTCGAAGCAAGGAGGAGCAGGACAATTTTTTATGCAACTTGTGGTCAACAATTCAAGTGCGGACCACGCCCAGTGTCGTTCAACATGCAAAAATGCTAGCAATGCGTGCGTACTAGTATTAACGTCGAGCTACCAAGCTCCTAATACATATTATGTACTAATAGAATAAATATGTTAATGAACTAGCTTTTTGGGCGTTGAACGGGCTGCAAGCAGCCCGCGGTTTTTCGTGCAGCTGTTGAGGTAGGCTAAATATGTTTCCAGTTCGAAAAAGGGATAAAATTGCAGTCAGTTGAGGAAACTTAAATAATGTATGGCCATCTTGGATCCAAAATCTGATTGCAGATTCAAGTCCCGCAGGGTGCTTTGCCCCGGCACACAAAATTTCAGACCCTTATGAAGTCCCAGTGAGACATTATGAATGAAATAATTTTAATTTTCTGAAATCCAGATGCCATCTTGTATTATAAAAAATATTAAATTTGGATTTTTCGGCTCAAAATACATATAGATATCGATTTTTAGCCAAATCGGAAGCAGTTGACTTTCAGCGGACATCTTGGATTTCCAAAAATTAAAAAACCAACGCAGCGCTTGGTGGGAGTGGCTCGGCCTACGGCCTCGCCACGCAGCTCGCCCTACGGGCTCGCATTACTCGGCTTGCGGAAGATATTACACGCTCGGTCCCGATACAAATCGTTAAATTTGTATCGGGACCGAGCGTGTAATATCTTGCCTATGTACTTAGGCGTCCCGACTGTCATTTTAGTGATGAAAACCATAAAAGCCGCGCAAAAACGATTCAAAAGCATCGATTAGTAGAACACGGCAACGATTCTAGGCACCGAAGTCAGCGTAGCAACTGTGGTTGACAAGATTAAACATCGGTCGTTCGTTTTCGTTATGAACACAAGTACATTGGCGTACCGAGGGGGGGGGGGGGGGGGAAGCTGCCCTACACTGCCTGGTTTTTTTTGCTTATTTTTACGCATCTTCCGGCGTAAATAAATAAACCAAGTCGGCACCAACACGGCTTAATTATCGAAAATTTTAATAAACTTTATTTATAATTGATATATGCAGGAGTTTTTGCATAAAACCACTTTTCCTAAAGGACTTTATATGTATTTTTTTTTTAACTATAAATTATCGTGCATTTTACCTCACTGCTTCGCCCCAACACATTGTTAGGTGAGACAGCACGATTTTTGGCCGCGCCCACCTGTGAATTCTGCGCCCGCGACTAGTTCCACCTTAATTTTTTTTATTGCTCAGTGTGCACAGATTTGTAAATGGTACGAGCGATTCTTTCATGGAAGACACGTCATAAACTATTTTACTGAAAACCCTTGTAAGTTACTTTTTAAATAGCTATTGGTTAATTTAAAAAATAGGCCAAGTGCGTGTCGGTCCACGCGCAGTGTAGGGTTCCTTAGTTACGAATGCCAACTTTGAGTTCATGCCGCCAATAAAAATGTCTAAAAACTCTACTAGTAATCTACTATCGAATTTGTATGAAATTTTCCTTTTCCGAGTACATTTTATAAGTTGATAGCCTATATCTTTTTAATTTGTAAACCCTACTTAGCCCTGATAGTTTTTTTTGAAATTTCGTTATAGTATATACTATAGCTATGAATTATTTCACGTGTTCATATATAACCGTTTAGCAGATAAAGGGGACACTTGACTCAAACAAAAATTTTCACTTTAAAACCAAATATTTCAGAAATGGATTCCTAAATTGAAAAACGGTGTTCACAAGCTAATATTTTTGAAAGACCTATTCAACGATACCCCACATGATTTGTTAGTTGAGACAAAAAAATGACTTTTTACTTTACTTGTATGGGAGCTAACTAAAAAAAAAATTCTATATTTTTTTTACCACTTTTTTCGCCTAATTAATATACATATCCATGCCAAATCACAGCTTTCTAGTACTTATAGTCGCTGAGTAAAACCACGGACGGACAGACAGACAGACAGACATGGCGAAACTAAAAGGGTACCTTGTTTACTATGGAACCCTAAAAATAATAAAAAATCCTATGTAATTTTTTTTTTATTTGATTAGATGCGCACTTAGAAAAAAAGCCTGATTCGTCCCCCTCTGACCCAAAACCTGGGTACGCCCATGCACAAGTATGTAGCCCAACCTTTAACTTTATTCGTGTGACCACAAACAAATCACTAGGAGTAAATTGTTTGTAAATTAAATAATATTACGCAAGTTATTGTAGGTGTATTTTTATCGATTCAAAATATCGAAATTAACCGACAAAGAAACTGATAATCATAATCGACTTACAAAATCAATAATAAGTTTCACAGAGAAAATCTCAAAATTTTAAATCGATAAACGTATAGTTACCTACTTTACCGAACCAATAAATTGCATTACATTTGACAGTACTTATTACAGTTATTTTGACAACCAGTGTGTCTGTCTGTGGCAGCGTAGCTCCGAATGGATGGAGCGATTTCGATATCTTTTTTAAGTGCCCTTGTGGTGGTTCTTAGCTATGTTTGATGAATATCGGGTTAGCCGTTTAAAAGTTATTAGGGGTTTATTGTCGAAAGTCGAGGTTTTTAATTTACCATGCAAATAATAGATGGCGCTACGGATATTGCTCAGGAAACCAAAATAATGGGCTCCCACTATAAAGTGTCTTAGCTCCTGTCCTGACTAATTTTTTTACTAATGCCCAACCCGGTCCCCTTGGTAACAATAAATTCCTATACGCTAATGATCTGGCTCTCATCTCTCAAACAAAGTCTTTTGGTCAGCTGAGGCCAACCTGTCAAGAGCCCTAGAAGACTTAGGTACACTATGCGGAGAATACTTTGCAACCTAAGCCGTCCAAAATGCCAAAATTGATTTTTGTTTTTTACATATAGTTATATTTATTTTGCTCTTCAAAATATAGTGTTATTTGAGCCTATCAACACAAAAAGAAGCATGTTCTTTACTACTGACAGATTCAAACATCGCGTCTTATTCCCATAATCATGCACCTTTAAATTATTATGATAATGTACGTGTATTCAATCGATTTATTTATTTTCAGCTACATAACAATATAAAAATATAATTATCATTCCCTTTGCTTTGAAAATCGTCGTTTCAAATCGAGTCGAGTCGAGTCAAGGAAAACGCAGCGTACAGCACTATTTTTACGTTTGCCATAAAAAATTTCAATCGGCCTTGAAATCGACTTGACAGTTGGAATTGCTTTTTATTACATCGCTGGTTTTGAATGCACATGAAGTCTGGCTTATCTAATTAAAGCCGCAATGGAAAATTAGCGTTGCACAAAAAATCGCCCGCTCCTGTTTTTTGAAAATAATACGGAGCTACAAATAAATTGTTTTTTAATTGATGTCAGATATTTTAGGACGAAGAGTACTTACTGATGAAAGAATATACCTCGACATTACAGCTCCAACTTTATTGGTGGTGTTTAAACAGTTAATTACCGAATAACGAGTCATTTTTCTTTTGAAACATGACGTTCGCACGCGGTAGGCGATGGGGAGCAGACTGAACTTTGCGGCGAGCACTGGCGCCTTCAACATATCGTTTTAGCACGCGAGGTACATGTAGTGTTCTGTATCTGTATCCGACCGATGTTGTTGTCTCGTACACACGGGTAGTCATAGTCAAACGTCAGTTGCGTGCGAGCCGTTGGCGAGAGCGCACGATGTCTTGGTGCTGGTATGTGACCGAGCCGACGGACAGTGTGGTGCAGCGTTGCCAGACCGTACCAAAAAGTACGGTTTTCCGTACTATTCATCACACAATCGTACCTCAGTGTTGACCGTACCTTTTTCGTACCTTTTCCATATTAGTGGTTTATTTTTCACTACAACCTACAAAGAGTAAAAAAAAACAAAAAAAATCGCCTTCTCCTGTTTTGTCCAACATTCTGAATTTGAGTTCACAAAACTTTTTTCTTCCAACCAAATGAGACTTAGCTGTTTGGATTGCATTCCTTGTCTTCCTTTCTCAGGAGCGATGAATTTAAAAAAAAAACAGAACTTTCAGAATATAGTCTGCGGGACTATCACCGATGTCTATAGTCAGTCTGGAACCGAGATCAAACTAAAGATGTAAAGATAACTCATTTAGGGATAGTTTGATCTCGTCTTTTTATGGTCTATCGGCTTACATGAAAAGTGAGGGGGCTGTTTACAAACAAATCTTTTCGTTTTGGTTCAGTTGGTTTGGCTGCAGTGCCGTGAATAGACCTTTCTACGCCCTGTGCGAGCTTCCTTAACTGCGCCTTTGTTTTTTTTTTCAGATATTATAGGTACCCTAGAGCAATGCTATGTATAGGCCTTTACTTCATTTCAGGGTGATAAAATAAAGCACAAGGAACTTGGTGTTGGTGAACCAGTTATTTAATATTTTGGAACAAAAATCTATTTTTAAAGAACTGATGTGGGCATACAAGCAGACGAGCCATCTAATGTTAAGTGGACCCTTCGCCTTTTATACAACCCACTGTGTCTCACTCACTAAAACTCAAACGCAAGTTCACTTCTGCAAATGCGTTGCCCACCTTTATGCTTAAGATGAAATTTTTGGGCCTCTCTTCATACATCTATAATAAAATAACACCCTGAAAAGTTTCAGTAAACTGCAAATTAATTTAATTTTAAGTACACGGTATGGTCACAGAATAAGTACTAGTAGTCACGTAGTATGGTAGAGTTTTGAATAAGGAAGGTAGGATGATATGAATTACGTATGAATTTGTGAAAAAACGTTTATTCGAAAATATTTGCTACATTATTCACAACTTCGACAAACACTAAACACAAATACGCTCGTGCGCTGCCATAAAAATGAGCGCTATGTTTTGTCTAATTTAACCTTTCGTGTGTTGCAAAAACCAGACGCAATAGTAAAACAATTGATTTATAAGTAAACTGCAAATTAATTTAATTTTAAGTACACGGTATGGTCACAGAATAAGTACTAGTAGTCACGTAGTATGGTAGAGTTTTGAATAAGGAAGGCAGGATGATATGAATTACGTATGAATTTGTGAAAAAACGTTTATTCGAAAATATTTGCTACATTATTCACAACTTCGACAAACACTAAACACAAATACGCTCGTGCGCTGCCATAAAAATGAGCGCGATGTTTTATCTAATTTAACCTTTCGTGTGTTGCAAAAACCAGACGCAATAGTAAAACAATTGATTTATATCGGAATCCGGTATAGCCACACACAAAAGGTAAATAGACGTTTTTAATGACACTGGCATGTAGGTACGTATGTGATGGAATCGAGCACTAGTAGAGCAGGGGGAACTTATCAGGAGCAAACCGGAAAAATAATAGTCCTGCCTGGTCTGGCCTTTCTTGCGCCTCCCAGAGACTACGCCCTGTGCCTGGGCACCGGTGGCACTGCCCTATTTACGGCACTGTTTGGCTGTTACTCATTTTGAAGTTTTCTTATTAAATAACAAAACAAGTCCCTATTTAGTTTAGTCCAAGTTTAATCCCGTGGTTTACTATAAACCTTAACCTCATAAACCTGTTTTTCTTGCTAATACGAGACGTCCGTAGGCGCGCTTCGCGCACCCTCGTCGTGATTTTAATTTTGCGCTTGAACTAATGAAATAAAAAAGTCACGTGACTTTCAACCAATAAAACCGTTCAACATTGCGACGTCAACCAATGACGTTATGAATAAAATCTTTCAAGATGGCTTCGTCCATGTCATACTGTGTCTTTTACATAGGAAATCTCTCGCTTGCACTTCGCTTTCCACCGCTCCGTGCCTTTTAATAGCTTGTACATTTATTTTTATTCCTTTTACATTAGAATTTGTTTTTAATAAAAAGTATTGTGTTGTGTTGTTCGGATAATCACATAATTGATTGAGAAAACAATACGAATCTCGAGACCGAAGAAAAGTTAAGTCAACTTAAAAAAAAATTACAATAATTTTGTTTAATTGAATTATAATACCAGTAAAAAATTTTTGATGTAATTTGATATTTTTAGATCTAAAAAGACTTTGTAAATGAAATGAAATTTTTTCAGAAAAATCTACTTTTTTTAAAATAAATTTTAATCTATTCAGATAAACATAGATCTGCAATTGACTACAATTTACTTAGATCTAAATAGATTTACAAAAATTGGAAAATATCTAAAAAGGATCTAATTAGATCTTAAAAAAATCCCATCATTGAGATCTAATTAGATTCACAGTTTCAGAGCTAATTTGATCTTAAATTATTATCTAAGCTCAGTTTGTATTTCAATTTTGAAACTTATTAATTCAAGCCTTACTCGATTCAATAATTCATTATCGATTATCGAATGGAGTAAGGCGTGTATTAAAGAGTTCAAAAATTTAAATTATAATGTTATAATCTTCATAAATAATTTAAGTAAATTCATACGATTTTCGTTGCTAATTTATATATTTACTTAAGTTACATGAAATTCCCACTTAATGAATAATAACGATTTTTACCTCCTTCAAACATCTACAATTTCTCTGTTTGTGTAAAAATGTTTAAATACTCTTCTGATATTAAAAATATTTTCAAATTCAAAATGATTCCAAAAGACAACTCCAGCGCACCCTGTCGAGAACTTTGAATACTGAAATAAGATGTCTTTATGATCGATTCCCTATCGCTTTTTTTCAACCTATGGTCGCAGACAGCTAACTCGAAGGAAAAAAAACTGATCTAGTTTTTGCAAAAGTATTCCGACCCAACCGTACCTTGAAGTTGAAAACCGTACCTTTTCAGAAAGTCAACCGTCCTTTTTTGGTAAATCATACTGGCAACACTGGTGTGGTGGTACAGGGAGCACTACATGTGGCGACGAGGATGGGTAATGAAATAAAATATATAAATAAAAAAAAGGTAATGAAATAAAATATATTGATTTAAAACCTTAATTTTAACACCTAGTTAAAACAAAGGGAGAAGCAAAGTGACGTAAAAGAATCGTTGACTATCAATAAATAAGTTTATGTTTGAATTAAATTCAGACTAGTTTTTGGCTTTAATACTTTTATTACAAACTGAAATCTCAGTTTCTTCGGGTTTGTCAAAAATAAAAAAGTACAAAATTGTAGGTAGTTGTAACAAACGGTCTTATTTAAAATGGAGGCCGAGTACTCTAAGATATAAGACCATTTTTATTAGACAGCTATAACTTTTGGTATGTAATATTTTGCTTTTATAGATACTGGATTATCGAATGAAAATTGCATCAACATTATTCCTGAAATATAAAATGAAATTCAAATCTGTCATTTCAATCATAGAACGGTTTCTCCATAGATAAAAAAAAGAAAGAACTGTTTCTATACACATTTGACGACGTCAACCTATCAAAAAAAAAGTATTTGATCTCTAATTTGGTATGTCATTCTATCATACAAAATAAGACATAGGGGAGACCTAAAATAGTAAACATTATGGCCACAAATTAAAAAATCTTAACTGGCATATCATTTTGACAGACCTAAAAATATTAATTTTTATTAAAGGCATACTAACTTAAGTTTAAATTGAACCGAAAGCTATGTAGTGTGGTGTAGTGATGAGATTTAGCTGCACATATAATTTATTATTACATTTGTTAAGGAAAACGAAAATAAAAATAATAAAAAAAATTATGTATTATTAGGCCATGTAGGTTAATGTGTGTTAAGGCAGTATGGGCCGACATCCCCCCCAATGGGTTCCCGGTTTGTCGTACCGGGGGTGCTCAGTACCCGTGGTAGCCTCGAGCCACGGGGAAGCTAAGAGGAACCCGCGAGGGGGCGCTCCTGCTGTCGTCTACCAGCAGTGAGCGCCCACATTCGGGCGGCGGGGGAGTGGGAAGATCTCCCCCCACCCGGGGAGGGGCGCTCCCGCGGGCTCGGCTTCGGCCTTGAGCCTGTAGGGATGCGCCCAATGGGGCGGCGGGGGAGTGGGAAGTTCTCCCCCCACCCGTGGTGGGGCCGCCGGGAGAGGAATGTTTCATTGCTCTCCCGGCGCTTCAGGCGGGGCCACACCGCCGTGGCTGTGGTTGGAGATCGGTCGCGGAGGAGGAGGAGTGTCGGTGTTACGTTGCCGCTCTCCCTATCCTCCGCGACCGAGCGGTGCCGCACCGCGTTTGCGGCGAGAGGCAAGCGGCGGAGCCTATCATCTTCTCCGCCGCTGGGAGCCGGTTTATCTGGCTCCCATGGGTCCACAGGCGGTGGACTGCGTGGGAGTCTGCCGCCTTTCAATTGGCCCGAGGAGGAACGGCGCGTCCGTGAGTTCCGGACACGCCGACTTGGGTGAGTGGGGGGGCGCTTAGACGTCCCCGAGGAGGGGCCGCTTTGGCGGCCAGCCGCGCCGGGGTTCGCGGTTGTATTTCCGTTCCCGTGTCCCCGGCAAAAGCGGTTGAGATGGAACTCCGGAGGTTTTTTAGTGGGTAGGCACGTCGCTCTGGCGTGGAGTCCCACATAACCCGACAGCCTCCCCCGCAGGCTGACGGGTATCTGTAACAGGGATCTTTCCTCCGAAGAAAAAAAAAAGTATGGGCCGACATGAAATTGTAAACCATGCGTGTGTGTTAAGGCAGTATGGGCCGACATGAAATTGTGAACCATACGTGTGTGTTAAGGCAGTATGGGCCGACATGAAATTGTGAACCATACGTGTGTGTTAAGGCAGTATGGGCCGACATGAAATTGTAAACCATGCGTGTGTGTTAAGGCAGTATCGGCCGACATGAAATTGTGAACCATACGTGTGTGTTAAGGCAGTATGGGCCGACATGAAATTGTAAACCATGCGTGTGTGTTAAGGCAGTATGGGCCGACATGAAATTGTGAATCATCCGTGTGTGTGTGTTAAGGCAGTATGGGCCGACATGAAATTGTAAACCATACGTGTGAGTGTTAAGGCAGTATACGCTGACATGAAATTGAGAACCATATGTGTGTGTGAGTTAAGACAGTATGGGCCAACATGAAATTGTGAATTATACGTGTTATGTGTTATGAAAGTAAAGGGCGGTGTGGAATCGAAATCTTGTAAGCTAATATGAAAATATAGCTCTAATAAAAAAAGCAAAACGTAAGAGAGTGAAGTATGAGCGAATTCTGTACCTAACCAATACATTAACAGTATGATTTATTGGTTCCAGGTCGCCCCAAACTTACTCTACATGATGGCAAATTTCCTACCGACCCCAGACAAGCTCGACCTTGAAGGAGACAATGCAGTGGTAGCATTACGATGGGAAAAATGGAAAAGGTCACTGAATATTTACTTGGACGCTGCGGAAATTTGCGGCGCACTTAAAAAACGAGCAACCTTACTTCTCTTAGGGGGCCCTGAACTCCAAAGATATTATTTAAAATATACCAGGAGCATACGTTGTAGAAACTGATGGAAGCATTGATGTTTTCAAGACTGCTATTCAAAAACTTGATGCCTATTTTCTACCTAAACAAAACAAAATATTCGAAAGACATGTATTTCGCCAAATAAAGCAAGATGAAGGAGAAAAATTTGAGAAATTCGTCGTAAAACTTAGAAAACAAGCAGAAAAGTGCAAGTTTACTATTCCAGATGAGCATTTAATTGATCAAATAGTAGAAAAATGTTCTTCGTCAGAATTATGGAAGAAAATACTGACTTTAGGGGACGACGTTACATTAGATAAAGTTATAAAGGAAGCTGAATAGTGAAATAGTAGGACAGCAATTAGAAGGATATGAACAAAAAAAACAACAAACGAAATTAATGCAATCAAGAGTACTTCTAACAGATTTACGGAAAAAAAACACAGAAATGAGGAGCAAAAAACCGGGAATACTACTGCAATTAAACAAGGAATAAAAGAATGTAGCAGATGTGGATACAAAGCACATATACGGGCAAATCAGTCAGGCAGTCTGCCCAGCAAGAGGAAAAACATGTAACTCATGTAATAAAGTTGGTCACTTTAGTTCTATGTGTAAATCGGCACCGAAGAAAAGGAAAATAGAAGATAAAACGGATCCTTATGATTGGAAAAAGCGAAGTAAAAATAGTGTGAATCCAGTAGAAATAGAAGAATCTAACAAGAAGTCTGAAGAAACTGAAAGTACATATTACGTTTTCAACATAAATGACGACGCAATAATAAAGTGTGAAATGGGTGGAGTTAAATTGGATTTGTTAATAGATTCTGGTTGTAATTTGAATATTGTTACGAATAAGACCTGGGCCGGATTAAAAGAAAAAGAAATAAAAATTTCAAATGAAGTCGGAGGTACTACAAAAAAATTATATGGGTATGGCAGCAAAGTCCCATTGGATGTTAAGGGGACATTTGAAACTACCATAAGAGTTAATAAACAAGAAGAACAGGCTACAGTCTTTTTAATCAATAATGGATCCAGAGATTTACTTGGCAAAAAAACCGCTATTAAATTAGCAGTACTAAAATTAGGAATCGGAGTAAATGCAGTCGAGAATAAATGCAAACCTTTTCCGAAGTTCAAGGATGTGCTTATTGAAATACCAATCAATGAAAAATGCAAACCTGTATCACAGCCTTATCGAAGAATACCAATTCCAATAGAGGAAAAGGTTGAAAAGAAAATAAATGAGCTATTGGAGAGTGATATTGTAGAAGAAGTGCATGGCCCTTCGTCGTGGATTTCACCTGTGGTACCCGTACTAAAAGATGATAATGATTTACGCTTATGTATCGACATGAGACGTGCCAACGAAGCTATATTACGAGAAAACCATCCGCTACCTTGTATGGATACTTTGTTAACGCGGGTTAGGAAAGCACAGTGGTTTTCTAAACTTGATATAAAAAACGCGTTCCATCAAGTGGAAATTCATCCAAACTCAAGATATCTAACTACGTTCATCACGGCCAGAGGCTTATACAGATACAAAAGATACCACTCGCGACGCCCCCACTGGTGGCGAATGGCAATCATTTACAGTCTCATTTGCCCCCAGTGGTGGCGAATAGAACAAACTCTGGTTTGGATTCTTATTCGCCTCCGGTGGTGACGAATGGGAATTTGTTTGTTTACATTACCATTTGTTGCCACTGGCGGCAAATGGACAAATTGCCTGGTATGGTTATTTACATTATGTCTGGGTATATTAAATGAATAAGCTGGTAAATATAAACTAATATAAATTATTGTTACCCTAGAACTTAACAGACCATCTGAAGAAAAAAATGCCTGATACATAAAAAATCATGACGATTCATATACATTAATTTTTTATTTATTAAATTAAACTTCTAATTTTTGTTACATATAGAGGTTATTTTTTGGTTACGAGATAATCTTATTTTATTTGGTTTGAAAGTTTTCTTTTACTTCGCAGATCATTTACAGCAGTTATTAGGAAAGAGAATAATGATTTAAATTTATTCAACCTCAAGGAAAGGAGAAATTACTAGTTTTGTATTTTATATCAAAAATATTAGCAGATATTATGTGATTCAAATATTTTCCTATTGGTACCTGGATTACCTGCTTAATTTGACACAACGATATATTTATTGATGTTTTCGAGGTTCTCCAACTTCTAACAAATTTCCATTCGTCACCACTGGAGGCGAATGGGGGCGACGCGAGTAGTGGCATCTGGCACACGTGACCATCAAGATTGTCCCGTCTGCCACCAGTGGTGGTCGCCCCCAGTGGTGGCAAATGGGATATACCCGATGAAAAAATAGACGTTTTACGATATTCCTCTGATGCACAGCGCCATAACAAGTAGAATTTTGAATAGGTATCGGTTCGTTTTGAAGTTATTACTAGTAATTTATTTTTATTATCCCGATAGAATATCCAATAGCCCAAATAAATGAAGAGCGTAGATACGACATAATAAGATCATAAAAGATAACGTAACCATGTGTTATATATAAGTATATAGAAGGGCGAAAAGCTTCTAGTTTTGACTTTTCCTGTATTATTTCCAGTTGTGAAACTTTTTGTCTTATTACAGTAAGTTCACTTTATACAAGAAAGATACATATATATTCCAGATCAATTTATTCTTTTAACAAGCTTTTATTAAACTGCAATGTATGTATGTATGTGAGGGTCAAAAATTGCAACTTCATTTTATACAATGTCCTTTTTAATTAAGTACAAATATTTTAAGAGGTGATTCAGTCCATCATTTTGAACAACTTTTCCCAATAAATATATATAGAAATACGAAATCTTTTTTTGCATTTTTCATAGTAACGATATCACGTGACCACTTCGATCTGTATGAGAACCTAAATATTTTTTTTCGTATTTCGATATACATTTATTAAGCAAAGTTTTTCAAAATGATGGACTGAATAACCCCTTAAAATATTTGTACTTAATTAAAAAGGACATTGTATATACAGTTATCCTCAATCGATTGACTTAAAATTTTACATGCGTATGTAAAAGGATGACATTAAAATACAGTGATATGTCATGGAATGGGTGTGATGATGTAGTCAGCTGGAGGGAGCCATAGGAAAGGAACTCAGTAATTAATCGACAAAAACGTATCGTGTTTTACTCGTATTTTTTTTTTATTTTATTAAAAGCCAATTGTACAATATTTACCCCAGTTTCTATTATTAGCTACGGCGATTAGTCTTTGCCTTTTGTTGTTCTTGTTAGAATTGTTATGCCATAAGATTTTATTTATTTAGGTACAATAAACTTGAAAGTGGCTTGACGACCTCCGTGGCGTAGTGGTCACCATGCTAGTCCGCCACCCAGAGGTGCCGGGTTCGATCCCCGGTCAGGGCAAGTTGGAAAATGGCCTTTTTCAAATTGTCCTGGGTCTTGGATATTTATCTATATATGTATTTGTAATAAAATATAGTATCGTTGAGTTAGTATCCCATAACACAAGTCTCGAACTTACTTTGGGGCTAGCTCAATCAGTGTTATTTGTCCCTATATATTTAATATAAAAAAAAAAAACGTTTTATCTTAGGCTGACTGGGAACAAATGCTCATAGCATTAAGTCCGTCATTTGTTAAAAGTATATTTGTCCTCTGAAACATAAAGTTTGAGAAAATAAAATAAATAAACGATACAAGAAAAATTTGTACAAAGAGCGATCTTGCATAAGTATCATTCTGTGTAACAAAACCTAGTTTTTCTATTCAATATAAATCTTCATAATATTTAAGTATATGTAGAAATTAATCCTACAGTTACAAAGTATATTTACAGTTAATAAAAATATTACATAGTTTAGTTTAGTGTTTGTCTTCTTTCCCAAAAACATCATTTCGAAAGCGAAAATGCAAGCTTTTAGGAATGCCTAGATCACATTTAAATTACTCGTATTATATAAACTATTGTAGGGCAATTTAACGTTGACTTCATCTAGCTTTTGAATCTGTTTCCACTTAAATTAGCTACATTAGTTAGAAACAGATTTAACAACAAATAGACCTCCACATTCCAAAAGCTAAACATATGTACATGACATGGAGTATTAGATAAAAAATATGGGTACTTATTTAAATCGTTTATTTTTAATGAGGGCACAATAAGCGTCTGTATAGCCTTTTGATTACTCGTACAATCACATAATATAGTTAGATGGTTATCTATTTTTTACCAAAAATGTAATAAGTTTTCGATAAACACTCAAAAAAAACGGATTACTTTCTTTGAAATTCGTATAAATCTCGGTAGTAAATTATTCGTTTTTCGAGTAGATGAGATCATCTACTCGAAAAACGATGTTTTCATCCCAAAACATTTGGAGCTAAAGATACTGCCTATCCTCTCGGGACTAAAAAGTAAAAAAGAAAATCTCTACGGATAAAAACCAATTTGCAAACTGAACGCGAGTGTAAAAATTTATGTAGAATCAGAAATAATGTTGGCAGTCCAGCAAAAAAAAGTAGAATTTTGTTTTCAATTAAAAAATAATTGGCACAGACGTCGTGTGTTGATTTTTTAAATCTGAAATACATGCGAATATAGTCTTCAAATAAGTAAAATTAAATAATTGGTCAAGTGCGTGTCAGGCCACGCGCAGTGTAGGGTTCTGTAGTTACGAATGCCACCTTTGAGTTCATGCCACTAAAAACATCGAAAAACTAATTTCTATTGAATTTGTATAAATTTTTCCTTTTCCGAGTACATTGTATAAGTTGATCTCCTATAACTTTTTAATTTGTAAGTCATACTTAGCCCCGATAGTTTTCCTTTAAATTTCGTTATATATACTATAGCTGTGAACTTTTCCACGTGTCCAAATATAACCATTTAGCAGATAGACTCTAGCAAAAAAAATCACGTTAAAACCAAATATTTCAGAAACGGATCCCCAAATCGAATAACAGTGTTTACAAACTCATAATATTTTTAAAATACCTATTCAACGATACCCCACATGATAAGTCGAGAAAAAAAAAATTACTTTTCACTTTACTTGCACGAGAGCTACGCTAAAAAATATTTTTTTTTCAGTATTTTATTTTACCACTTTTTCCACATAATTAATATACTTACATACCCATGCCAAATCACAGCTTTCTAGTACTTATAGTCGCTGAGCAAAACCGCGGACGGACAGACAGACAGACATGGGGAAACTATAAGGGTTCCTTGTTTACTACGGTACCCTAAAAAGCGTAAGTAAGCGTAAGCTTTTCAAGTAATTACAAAAAGTTTAGGTTATTTGTATTGACATGTAATTATTTGTGTAAATGTGAATACTTTTTCGTAAGTTTAAGCCGATAGTGAATAGGTTTGATACCTTTTTACTATTACTGTTTACTAACAAAAATAATAATATTTCAAAACTAAAAACCGACTTCACCCCCAAACTACACCACCGATTTTGATAAAATTTCCATGGTACCACTCGGAAAGTATACTCTTTCAAACAAAAAAAGAATTTTTTAAATCGGTCCATGCGTCTTTGAATAATCGGTAAACATACATAAAAAGAAAAAATAAAGGATCGCGACGAATTGATAACCTCCTCCTTTTTTGGAAGTCGGTTAAAAAGATATGAAGGACCACGCGAACTAAGTTATGTTATGAGTGAACATTTTATCGTAAGTCATCGAAAAATTATTTCTTAGTATTTTTTTTAATAAAAACGCCACCAACCAAAGGTTAGTACTTATTAAATTGTCGGTTGACGTCTGATAATAAGTTATTGTAGATGTTCTACTTTTCTTTATTTCTGTTTTGTATTTGCGAGTTTTTCTCATAGATGGAGATGAAAAGTATTGTGCTGCTACTCGGTAACGGTAATATTTTTATCTCTGGCGATATACATGAATCCCTTGCTTCACTCAGGATTCCACCGTAGAATCACTCGCTATACGCTCGTGATGTAACTGTGGAATCCTTCGTTTCGCTGATTCAAAGAAGCCCCCTCGCCTTCAAAATATTACCTTATCCCCTTGTAGCACAATCTACTATTTAAGAATTACATATTTCAGAGAAAAAATTAATAATATTATTATACTTGTAAGTTTCCAGAACTGCAGTGATATGATATATATTTGATTGATTGAAAAAAATTGCTTCATACTACTGGGTGATGTTTTATTTTAAGCATAGATCGTATCAAATGGGAGGACAAACAGTAAGCAGAGCCAAAACATGCGAGGGAAAAAATGCAGACACAAGGAAAAAGCTCTTAAAAAAAATAAAACAGGTAAGTATGGTTTTTTGTAAACATAAATTTCTCAAGATCTTTTCTTTTTTATTATTTTACCAATATACCTTACCCGAATGGTGGCGGATTTTCTTCATTTTTACTCGACTACGGCGAAGCCAAAAGGAGTAGGATGTACGTTCATCTAATTCACCTAATTTCAAAAATATCTATGATATCTTGACAAATGTTGGAAGCATCTTGGATGTTATCTGTTATAGGTTATGTGACGTCACAGTTAATTTTACGTTGCACACTCTAATAGGTAATGAATGAACTAAGATATAAAATAAATTGTATCATACTGTGTTGGGTATCAAATTGCTTGCACTTTATTGTATCAACGTATTTATACATACATTGAAACGATGTTTGCCAATCACGATTGTATCATATACTAGGTGTTGCCCACAGCGTAATGATGAAGTTTCATACAAACTTTCATCCCCTATCTTTCCCGTTTCAAAAATTACTTTTCATAAAAAGTTATAAGTACAGTAATCTTTTGTCTTAAACGATGAGCTAATTTATCAATTTTATTTCTTAATTCAAAATTGACAAGTTTCATACAATCTTTCAACCACCATTTTAACCCCTTGGGGAATTAATTTCCAAAAACCCCTTCCAAGTGCTCATTTACATCATTCAGGGAACAACATTTCATGCTTATAGACCCAGTGGTTTCAGCTGTGCATTGATCGATCAGTCACTATATATAAGTATACATTAATGTCAGCCAGTCAGTTTCTTCTGTATATAAAACGTGAAAGGGACATACCCGTAATAAATCGAATCACGGGCTTATACTAGATCTATACTAGATCACTATAGTGTAATGGAATAAAAATAACAGTAAAAATAAATAATCGGTATTTCCATATAAAAGTGTCCAGCCGCCCGGGCAATTTGTATGGGTATGTAGTCTTTTTTTACTGTTATTTTTATTTTATTACATAATAGTGATCTTGTATAGCCTGTGGTTCGATTTATTACGATAATGATCTGTCCCTTTCACGTTGTATACAGAAGTAAAATGATAGATAGTTTGTGTAGTATTTTTCTGAGTTTTTTGCATAAGATTATTTCCGTAGTCGGGTTTTAGTTTCTTAAACTAAGTATCATCATCATCTTTATTTCATCCGCATAACGTCCACTGCTGGACATATGCCTCTCCCAAGTATAAAGATATATTATATTATATCACTATTGGACACGGAGAAAAATATAAAAACCTCAAATTTTTCAGCTTACAGTTCATTACTCATCACTTAGCAGAAAAAAATGTCCTCGTAAGAGAGTTGTAGTTTTAACTTGATTGGCAGAGAACAACATACCATATGACAAGTGCAAGTTGCACTTATCTCAGAATTATGGAATCATTAAGGTCTAGATAAACGAGTAGGTACCTATAAAAGATTGTCACTCGTAAAGTCTGGGCTAAGCTATACGAGTACGTCCAATGATATTTTATAGGCAGTCGGAGAACCAGACAGTTTTACTCACGTTAGTGTACATATTATGTACTAATATTATTAGTTTTTTCAGACAGTTTTTATGTATGTAGTATGTATTGATATAAAAACTAAAGTAAACATATATTTGAATGAAGCCCCCATGCAGAATCGATGTTTTGCCGACTTCATGTTTTGTTTACTTAATGATTATTATCTTATTAAGTCAAGGCTAACATTAATTTACTTAAGTTATTATCTTCGGTATTTTTTTTTTGTTAACTAACTTTTTGTAACTAATTTGACCTTCTTGAAGTTATAGCAAAAATCAAATTAAAATGTGCAAAATACTATTGTGAAAAATACTCAATTGATATGGCGTGAGATCTGTGTGTTCGTCACAGCAACTGATATACTTCAAATGCCAAAGAGTTGCACTGCAAATATTGTTAAGAGTGTGGAAACTGTGACTGCAGTCAGTAAACCCTCGAGTAGATGTGACCTATCTAAACGAGTGTTTGGTACACATCCAAGTTTCTTTGAACCGCGAGCCAAATACCACCACCAATGGCGGCCTGTTATACAACAATTTATTCATATCTAGTACTTCACTGACCACCACACAACTTATAACAAATCTTTTATTGCATTATAAAAGTGAATAAGTTTATTATTACCTATAAAACATTTATTTCTTTAACAAAAGTTAATGATATTCAATTAAAATTACGGTGCCTTTGTAATTCGCGCAGTTTGTTTTCAGATAAAGATATTATTGTATGTATGATAAGACTTTAATAGAATATAAGTGACGGCTAAAGACAGTTCATTTTGATTTCGCTTGTGCTATTTACTGGGCGTTCATCTCTTCTTCTCTTGGATAATCATGGCTGGCGACATGGTGCACCCTAAGGTATCTTTTATTATTTTCACTTACAGTCCACTTGAAAATTTCCGCTCGCCTAATCGACGTCACAGGGATTTCAAGAGCTGACGAACTTTTCGGCCAGTGGCTGAGCTTGGCCATTCAACCCGGGGGCCTCTTGAGTACCCTACCCTACACGTCGAATATTTTATATTATTTTTTTTCTTTTGAATCTTAGTTAAATCGTTTATGTAATATTTTGTTGTTAAAGTGCCCAAGTTTTCAATCAAATGTTTTTAATTGAGTGAGGTTTAATATGATTAAGACCAAATTCTGTCCAGTAGCTCAGAGTGACGAAAGAGTAGGTACGCTGGGTTAAGTATTATACCTACTAGTCAATCGATGCCTGAAATCTTAAGGAAAAAATGCGTAGCAGAATAGACACAAAACTGTGATAGAAACCAAAGACTCTATTTTTAAAATAGCTAAATTTACGAGTGTAAAGACAAAATACAGCAATATAATGCTCGTCCGGATTAAAATTATACGGTCAAAAATAATTTTCATACCCAGGAAAAAAGAATTCGTCTGGTATGTAGCTCTTTCAAAAACGAAATATGAAATAACAAAATGTTTACGTTAATTCGTTTTGTCTACTCAATCCTTCATATAATCATGGTTAAACTTTTGTGCCGTTAGGACGTTTAAAATAGACCTGAGAAGAGATAAATCATGTATCCTGATTCTACTTCACTTATACTGAGAAGGTACAAAAGTAAAATTCAGAGCGATTTTGTATTAAATATTAGACAAAGTTTTGAGTATATATTATATTGACTTGAGCTTTACAAAAAACAGGAAAAACAAAAACAAACAGATTATTCCATAATCTTTCACAACATTTTCAACATTAAAATATAAATAATGTAATTTTTTAATGAGGGTATATAATCCATTGTACAAATTTAACACACGTGTTTGTTTACTGAGTAATGTACGTGTAAATAAGTTAACGAGATAACAAGAGACAAATTTGACATGTTTAATTACAGACAATTAAATAGGCTTAGCCAAAACAATGGTCTTAAATAAATGCTTGGATAAAACTCTGTCATTATTCTGATGTGACACTATTATACCATAAATACCTACTCTTTACCTAAAATAATGAAGATATAATAATTGTAAATAATCGGGGCCGCATGCAACATCCTAAGTGCCGCAACAGACGGGGCGCAAGTTGCGTCGCGTAACAGCTAGAGATGGGCAGTGGATAGTACGCAATCTACTAATTTGAGTATTTACTCACTAGATTTAATAAATAGAGTAAATAGACATCAAATGCCATGTCCATACGTGAGTATGGACATCGCATTTGATGTCTGTTTACTTATTTTTACGTAAAATTGCGTCTATGCACACCTCCCACCAAAAAAAATTATAATTAGTAAAAGAAGTCTACTTTCAGTGTATGATTAGTAT
This sequence comes from Acrobasis suavella, assembly GCA_943193695.1. NCBI lineage: Eukaryota > Metazoa > Arthropoda > Insecta > Lepidoptera > Pyralidae > Acrobasis > Acrobasis suavella. The sequence continues at coordinate 11,069,329 of OW971938.1, forward strand.
GGTATTTTCATATATCTTAGCATCGCATTTGATGTTTTGTTTACCTACATTTTAAGCATATTATGGCGTACGCACACACTTTCCGACAAGAATTGCAAGTGTACTAGATTTAAGTTTCAAAATTATCATAAAAACATGAAATAATGAATATGAATATAAATATGAGTCGCAACTCGTATAAATCAATCTACTCACCAAATGGATAAATTAGGATATTTATCGGGTATTTACTCTATCTACTAAGTAAATACTCAAATGGTTTGATTGAGTATTTATGCATTGCCCATCACTAGCTGTTACGCGGCGCAACTTGCACTTGCGCCCCGTCTGTTACGGCACTTAAAGCACGATTAAAGGGAATCCCCAGTGCAGTCTGAGTAACTTGTGGTGTTATGTGTTGCATTGGTAAAGTCCCTTTTACTTTAAAATGAGTAGATTGTCGCAATCTTTATATCCGATAGTGGAGATATGTTGTCTACAATGTTAGTTCATGGAATTCGTCTTTTTGAACATATGACATATCTAAATTAAGAATTATACTACTTTTCATGTAGGTATCTCTTGTAGATTTATGGGTCTTTTCAACCCGGTCCTTTGAGAGGCTTGCGTGGGGATACAGATCCAAAACGTAGAGGTCTATTGGAGAAGTTGATGTAATGTGGCGGTTTCGCTAAAACCCATTTCTAAATATACCTATGAAAGATGATAGGTTTTTGCAGGAGAAAAAATTATTGCAAGAAAAGGGAAAGGTCTACAGATTATGGAATGAGAGTGGGATGGAGTGATGCTGGGAAATTGCAATATAATCATGATTACCTACTTTTCATTATTGTTATTGTATTAAAATTTCCTATAAACTGAGAAAGAGACAAAGTTCTTGGCAACAGAAATAAATCACCTGTGAAAATTTCACGGTTTATGAGATACAGCCTGGTGACAGACAGACAGACAGACAAACAGACAGACCGACGGACAGACAGACGGACAGCGGAGTATACGTAATAGGGTCCCGTTTTTACCCTTTGGTTGCGGAACCCTAAAATAGGAAGGTTAAAATAAATTATACATATATTGATGTGTCCTAATCCTAAGTGCTTTTTATCCCTGTTGTCAATGTATAAAATAAACTTTTAGGGGGAAATGGTATAAAGATTTGATTACCCTTGATTAACAATAGGTAAATAATACATTTCTTACAGGTTTTCTAAAATTAAGGCATTATTTGATAAAAGTTGTTGTTTGAAGAAAGTATGTACGAGCGGTGCAGAGGATGTTTTGCTTAAAGTGCCGGAACAAACGGGACGCAAGTGCGTAAATCATTGCGTCAACAGTCAACACTTTTAGGGTTCCGTACTCAAAGGGCAAAAACGGGACCTTATTACTAAGACTCCGCTGTCCATCCGTACATCTGTCTATCACCAGGCGCCGCCAGGCGGTATCTCATCTCATAAACCGGGATAGTTAGACAGTTGAAATTTTCACAGATGATGTATTTTTTATTTATTTATTTATTTAACTGTATTACAATACATGTAAATGGCGGACTTAAGTAAGGCCTGAGGCTTTTTCTACTAGTCAACCAACAGGTGATGCTGAGAAAGCAATCTTTTGGGGTTAAGTACAGCAAGGCAAAATAAAAATACATATATTGATATTTTCAAACTTATACATACAAATAAATTAAACCTACACTATATTAAAATACACATATACTATGTATTTCTGTTGCCGCTATAACAACAAATACTAAAAACAGAATAAAATAAATATTAAAGGGGGCTCCCATACAACAAACGTGATTTTTTGCCGTTTTTTGCTCGATATTAATAACTGCAAAAGGTTTGAAATATTTACAGAATATTTAGTTGCATATCACTTTAAAAATAAATAGTTAAATTGAAATAAAATAAATATTAAAAACTATTCGAAAACTAAAAACAAGTGTAATCTTATTCTATGTAGAATCAAAAATAATGTTGGCAGTCCAGCAAAAAAAAAAGAAGAATTTAGTTGTAAAGCAATAGGAACGTCGTATTTTTTTTTAATTTTGGAATACAAGTCGCCTTAAATAAAAAAAGATAAATACCATTGATCATGCCATTGATAAATGTAGGTATATATTTTTTTGTTCTTCGGTTCAGTTCGGTTCTGAAAAAGAAATAAGTAAAATTATAAAAATAGCCTTATTTTAGCCTTTGAGATTCAAAGTAATTACAGAAGTTTTAGGTCAAATTGTATTGACATTTTATGTTAATTTGAATACTTTTCCGTAAGTTTAAGTCGATAGTGAATATCAAGTTTACTTATTAAAAGATATGGAGGGCCTTGCAAACAAACTCTTATGAGTGAAGGTTTTTTCAGAAGTTGGTGCTCTTCTAAAAATTATTTCTTAGTATTTATTGAATAATAAAAACGGCACCAAATAAAGGTTAGTATCTGACTTATTTATATTTTGTTTTGTATTTGCTAGTTTTTCTCATAGATGGAGATGAAAAGTAACGTGTGCTATTCAGGTACGGTAATATTTTTATCTTGGGCGATATACATGAAATGAATCCCTCGCTTCTCTCAGGATTCCACCACTTATAGGATCACTCGTACGTCTGTCTGTCCGTCCGTCAAAGCCAATTAGCTACGAATCTTCTGGACCAAATCAGGAAAAATTTGGTAGGATGGTGTAATCCTATGACCCAAACACAGATGTGCAAAGAAAATAAATATATTTTTAAATAAGGGTCATTTTCGGGGGACGAATTGGGAAATTGAAAAAAGTTTTGCAAACTTTGCTGTGTTATATATCAAATGAAAGGGCTTATCATGAGAATCCCAAAAATATTTTTATTATAATTGTTAAATAAAAAGTTTTGGTTTTATTAATGAAAGAAGATGAAAAGTGACCAGCCACCCTGATCTTCGAAACAAAATTTAAAAAAATTTGAAAAAAAAAAAACACACACTCACAAAATATACTTAATTGCTTGTAGATTACAGGAAAACCTATAATTAAGAATTAAATCAATTGAAAATAAAGGGGTAAACTTAATATAATAACTTCATTTATGAAAAATTGTTCAGTATAATACCACTAGATGGCGCTAAAAGTAGTTAACTCGCGTCTCACTGTGAGGATTTCAAATGTAATATTTTGTTATAACTAAAAAACTTTGGCATTGTACGAAACCATCTCCGCGCGAGTTTAACTCGCACTTGGCCGGTTCTTTTTTGTCAAAATCTGACCCCTGAACTTTTTCTAAATTTTAGAAACACGTGCAATGTGTTTTAAAAACTTGTGTCAAAAATATTATTCATATTTAATAAGACAATAACAATAACTAGAGATCAAAGACAATAACTAGACGTGGATGTAATTTATTAGTTATGTGGAGTAGAAGCGATCATCATATGAAACTGGGCAAATAAATTCCATGACCGGGAATTGCTAAATGCTGAACAGTTGTGTGAATAAACGCTAACACTGACTCACGCGCCACAACTAGCGCAGCTATCAACATGCTTGGGGGCACATCTCCACACCCATGATGACATCATTGATTTCACCGGTCGCTCACAGTATACCAAAGACCCTTCGGACCGGACATTTTTAACTGACCCCGTAGGTTGACGTAGTTTGTTATACTGAGCAATTGTCTAGAAGTAATCCCTATTCAAATATGGATAATTCTCGAGAAAAAAATTCTTAAAGTTCGCGGTTCCGGAGGGACCGAAAAATGAAAAATATTATTTATTTATACTTTTTTTTTTTCTTACAACTATTTATTTCCAGTATGATGTGTCATTCAATTATGAGCTCTTAAGGCTTTTTATAAAATAACAATTGGTAACAGTTTAGAAGATATTTTAAAAAATTCAATTTTTGATTTTGATTTTTTTTTTCAAAAAATATGCAGTTTCCGCACGAACTATTCTATGCTGATAATACATCAGCTTTATAACTACCTATGAAAAAAAAAAAAGCTCAGGATTTTGCGTCTAACTTGAGATATTCGCGATTTTAATTTTGTATAAAGTGCCTGCAGTATTGGTCATAGCAAAGTTGCATTGAAAATTTTGCTATACGTACAATTTCTGAGTACAAATTGCTTAAATATGTACTTTTTAGTCGTGAAGAAGAGGAAAAATTTCCTGGTTCTTTATTTTGATCAATATATTATGCTTACACATTAGACCAAGTTGAAAATTTGAAATTGAAAATTTTGCTTTACAGTTTCTGAATTAGAGTTTGTTTAAACTGTTCTGTTCTGAGTCCTCCCAGCCAGCAGTTACGCTGCAAGAGCTTATGAATGAGGTTTACCTTGGAGAGTACGTCATCACGCTTGCAGACCAAAGCCGATGCAAGTATATCGTCCTCAGTCCCTAGAACATGGCGACGCCAAACCTCGTTATACCACTCTCATGGCTCGAGAAACCAGTTAGACTCGTAGATAGGGATAAAGGAGTGTAGGAGATATTCGCAGTCAGGGAGTAGGGGAGAGAGAGGGAGTTGAAAGAACCGACCGAATACCAGCATCAAATCAGTATGGGGAGGATAGATATAATACTTGGTGTGTGATATATACTTGGAAGGATAATAGACTGCTTTGTTATTTTGTATCCGTCGCGTTGCTCTGCAGGTCTTCTTCGTAAGATTAGAGATTTGTTGACACTGTCGTAATAGTGCAGCCTTCTGGTTTGTCTTCTGGAATTTGACTTCTGACTTCAGTTTACTGGTCTCTCTGGATTCTCATTCTCAGTTTACTGGACACTCTTCACTTCTGGCTTCTGGGTTTTCTGTTTTTCGCAGCCGAATTTCTGTTTCTGTTTACTGATTTGTCTGGTTCCTATGTACATTATTATTATTTTTTTTTATGTAGTTCGATTTTTGAATCCTGCTTCTTTGTTCTAGGCTAATGAGTTCTGGCTCCTGATTTCTGTCTGAGGCTTATCAAAAATCAAGGACCCCACATTTTTTAGTTCAGCAAAGTAATAAAAATTCGCAAAAATACAGCGCCTCGAAGCTGGAGAAATAAAAGTGATTTACTGATTTTGGTGTTGTGGTGTACAGACTGTGGTGACAGAGATTGGTGTACTGATCACTGTCTAAGCGATATTGGTGTCGGTGGTCTGGGTCTTTTGCGACATCTATTTCTTCGGGGTATTGCTTGTAGGCCATGTCGGGCGATTGGTTGGTTTGGTGTTTCTTCTTCCGATTCTAATTCAGTTTCTGTATCAGTTTCTGATATTTCATAGATTCTTTCCGCTTCTTTTTTAATGAGGGTTCGATTTCCTGCTATTTCCATCCATTCTGCTTTTGTTTTGTGTGTGTAGTGGCAGATATCGTGATTGAGGGAGTCTTCCCAAGTATAAATAGGTCGTCCAACTTTCCGCTTGGCTTCTTTGCGTTTGTAAATTGCACGATGTAGGTGTGAGATTGGGCGTCTCAGTATATGACCGTAGTATGATATCCTTCGTACCTTTATTATTTTGGATACAGTCTTTCCTTTCAGGATTTCTTTTATTTTTTGTTTTGGTGTGTCTTTGGCGACGTCAAGTAATCCTCGAAGTATTTGGCGTTCGTATTTCCTAAGTCTTGACCGATTTTGTTTTGTCAATGCAGAAACGTTTAAAGCATATGTCATGCACGGCCTAATTACCATTTTGTACATTAACACTGCGATGCTCCACTCTATTTGATTCTTTTATATAAATGGTAATAACATTTTTGAATTTTTTATTGCTTTGACGCAACGGGTTTTGATAGTTGATTTCCGGTTGTGTGTAGCTGAAATGTATGTGCCTAAGTACTTGATTTCTGACATGGGTTTAATTATGGCTCCTCCAAGTATTCTGCTTCGTTGTTCTTCGACAGGTGGTCCATGAGGGTCTCGAATCGAATAACTAATTTAGTAGAAAAAGAAAATCGAATAACTAATTAAGTTTTAGTCTCGTTTATGGTGAGACCAACTGAACGGAGAAGTTCTTTCAATTTTGTAATGATTCGATCGATTACTTCTATTTCTTCCCCGATCAGTATCAAGTCATCCGCGAAAGATAATATCATGGGCAGGGTTATTTCCAGATCTTGGTCGAGTCTCACTGCGCTTTCTTCTTCCTCCAGCGTTCTAAGTACCTCATCGATAATTATTGTGAACAGTCTTGGAGATAGGGGGCAGCCTTGTTTAACGCCTTTGCCTTGTTGATAGTTTCCGAATTTTGTCCGCACCATGATATGAAAGTTTCGTCGTTCATACATGCTTTGATTATTCTGTTAGTAAGAGGTGCACCTACTCTGGTTAGCAGTACATCTTTAAGTACTTCTAAGTTGACGTTATCGAATGCTCAACTAGGGCCACGACGTAAACTACCGCTCCTTCTCTCCACTTAATATCTAAAACACGTCTAAGTGTAAAAATATGATCCTCAGTTGATCGGTTATTCAAGAAAGCCGCTTGATAATTTCCTAAATTAGTGATAGCCGAGTCTAGCCTTTCTAATAAGAAATTCGCGTAAATTCGATATCCTACGTTACAAATAGATATCTTCCTGAAATCATTTATGTTTTTTTGGGTGAGGTTGTTTCGGGGTGGGGACTTGCTTAGTGAGGCGCCACTCCTTAGGAACTTCATTTTTGTGCCATATCAAAGCCATAGTTTTGGTGAGTTCTTCTAAGAATTCAATTGGGGCTGCTTTGTATAATTCGGGTACAACGTGATCGGTTCCTGGGACAGTGGCATTTTTCATGCGCTGTATAATATTCTTAATGTTCTCAACGTTAGGGGGCTCCATCTTCGTATAGGCAAGGCCTGTTTCATTCGCGGTATTAACGTGTCGCCCTTCGCTTTGTCTTACGTCTGCAATCCAGTTAGACATTGGAATGTATTGTTTGTATTGATTTCGTGCATAATTCCTTTTATGATTTCTAAGAAATTTGTAAGTTATTTTCATACGTAGTGATTTGTGTGTCTTGCTTAGGCCCTGAAAAAATTTTTTTGTTTTGTAAGTTTCCTCTTTTTCTAAGATGGTTTTAAGTTTTTTTCGCGCTATAGTTACATTTTGGTGTACTTTTTTGTCTTGGGGATATTGTGATTTTTGGAATAACGCCTTTTGAAAATTTGCTAAAGCGACTCTGCTTTCTTTTGATTTAGCAGCAGGTTTTTGTAGTGCCTTATGTGCAGCATCTTTTAAAATATTATTTAGGGTGTCTCATTCAAGTGTGTTATCATTTTTGTCCGTCAAATTCTTATTTGAGTTTTCTTCTTTTTTAACTAATTGGATTTTTTCTTTTACCGCGTTCTGGTAGATTGTCAAGTTCTTTTTATTTTGTAAAAGCTCGTAATCGTAATTTTTATGATTATGTTGGATTTTTTTGAATTGGCATTTTTGATTGTTTTTTGGGTAACCCGTTTTATATGTAAAAGATGTCATTTGTACTTTTCCCCATATCAGTTTATGATCGGATTTAACTTTCAGGCCTTTTTCACCAATAATACTGTGGCAAAATATGCCCCTTTTCATACCGGTGATAATATGGTCGACTTGCGATTGTTTTGTTCCCCGTGACCATGTGGTCCTACATGTGGGTCTGCCCCACGTACTGTTTACTTTTAGTTTGTGTTGCTGTATTAAATTGAGCAAAAGGTTTCCGTTAGCATTTGAGGTATTATGGTAGAGATTTTTTTGTTAATTGACTACAACATAATACGCATATATCGCGAAAGCCGTGACGTAATAGCAATAAACTTAAAGATAAAAATTGCCGATGTCAATGACCCAATAAATATTTTCATCATTAACACGCATATCCCGTCAGAATCAACATCCCGGTTCTCACAAGTAGGAAATCTTATTAGGAAAACCCCAAGCAATGCCTTCTTAATCATTATCGGCGATTTTAATGCCCATATAGGTATAGAAGATGTACGTGAATTAGGACTCCAAATCGAGACATTCAAAACATTAATCGGAAATTTTGTTAATTAGGATGGCAATTCCTCGGTATTCCTTAGCACTTTTGCCTCCACCTAGTATCCAGTTGTAGTGCTTTGATTTATAGCCTCCGGTAGCCATATGAGTTTCTTGTAGGCCTGCAATGGTTATATTGCGGTCTGAAAGAAGTTTATCTATATTGTTCTTATCGCGTAGTGTTGCGCATCCTAGTACATTCCAGGTGGCAATTGATAAAGCTTCGCATGGCATGGGTGGAAGTTTAGGTAGTACGCGTATTACAGTGGGCGAACGTCTCCCTTTTGTGCAAATATAGTTGTTTTGAGAACTTTCGGATTCGGAAGAGAGTGTATTACGTACTTTGGTGACGTCTTGCGAAATATCTAAGATCTCGTTAAGTTCTTGATTCGTTTTATGGCCTTCCGTGTTATTTTCTGTATTAGGTAATAGCTGTTTGTGTGGTGTTTCGAAGTTAGCTATACTATCATAGTGACTATTCTCGAAGTATAAATAGATGTTTGCCACAGCATTATCTGATGGATGATATACAATTGGATTCCTGTTTTGCCCATATACGTGAACGTCTATAACATAATATTCTGCTGCTGCTATGAGGATGTCCTCTCCCCCCCAGAAGCCATCCTCAAATTGATTTTCTATATATCTGTTGATGAGTTCATCTGATGTCATACTACTTTTTGGACAAGACAGGTCGGTGCAGTCTAAGATGTTATTCTGTAGTGCTAGGTTAATATTAGGCACATGTTTGTTGTTTTTAACGTAAGAGGCTAAGTCACGGCGTATCATGTGATGGTCAAAAGTTACTCCGAAAATATTGTTAATTTGGTCCGCTAAGGCTCTATACAAACAATTACCATCTCCCGCCATTTTTCTAACTGTTTTGTTTCGGCTTGTATTCATTGTGTGCAGCTGTTTTATTACTCTATGTATTGTCTTATTTGGGGCTGTTCAGAATTATCGGTTGGCGAGGGATTTATTGCGAGCGCTATTGTATTTTGGGCAATATTCGTTCTTAATGTTTTTAGGGCGCAAGTATAGTCTTTAATGAGAAGGTTGGTATGTTTCTTTTTACGACAAAATTTCCTTTATTTAAATTTAGGTAAGTAATGGTTCTAAGCTCGTAGTGGCCCGCAGATGTTTTACGACACAATATGTTGCAGGCTCTTATTTTTGCCGCGTGAAAGCGCGGTTTATTTGTTTTTTTTTTTTTTTTTAATGCCTTTGGTTCACAATGCCATTCAGGGTTTGGGAATTTTGTAGGAGATTTTCTAGTATTGTTTCAATTGTTTTCCTGTGGGTATTGTTTTAGATATCTTTCAGGGTTACGCAACTTTTAATTTACGGAGTGTTAGCTTAATGTATAGGTACTTTCTAATTGTTTTTGTTTTAAATCTGAATGTTGAGATTTGGAGTATAATGCAATACTGTTATACTAATGTGCGGATGCTACGTATTAATGCTTATAACGTTGAGTCTGCAGTCTCTTTTAGTTGTTAACGGGATCAGAATATGAGGTAGAGTGTTTAGTTTTCCTTTTAATTTAGACTTAGGCTCCAAGTCATTTGGGGTATATATGGATTTTATAAGGGTTGATTAGTTTTAATACCGGTATTGTAGAAGTGTATTACTAGTTTTCAGGTAACGATAGGCTGGTTTGCTGGTTAGTGTTCAGATTATGTTTGTCGTGAAGAAAATAAAGAAGTTATGGAGTTAGCTTATAATATGAATGTCGATTTTCTGTTCTTTTTATTTATTTATTTTTTATTATGAGGTTAGTAGTGTTAGCTGAAAGCTATTTCGTGTGATATATAGTTCAATTTTATTGATTCAGAATTTATTTATTAGGTATCTGTCTAGAGGAGATGCTTAATTGCAGCCCGTCACCACTTCCTCCGCACGAACACCCTGGAGGCGGCAGGGGACCTAGCTTTTGACGCCAACAATTATGCAACACAACAAAGTGACAAAACCAAGAGATACTATAAAGATACTATAAATATCCCACGACAACAAAGATATACTTGAACTGAATCGAGTTGATGTCTTTTTAAACTAGTGATGTAGTTGGTTTATTTTGCAGCTTGGCTAGATCAGCCAGATAATTGAATTCAAAACCGCGAGTGAGACATTCAACCGAGTATCAGTTTGTTCAGGATCTCGTGAATAGAATTATCAATAGTGGTAAATACAGTGTCACTGCGCTTTACCGTGCTATCGACGTGCCTATGTTGGTAATTTACGAAGAGGCAATGACTTTTTCTTAAACGAAATGTTTTGCGTAAATTTCTGGTTAGTTAAAAGTGCAGTGGCCTGCTTTGTAAAAATAGTAGATTTGTCCTTAGCTAGATTATTTTAGTTATCAGATTCTGGTGTAGTATATTTAGGGCCTTTTTCAGTACCACGCGTGCTGTTTTAGGTCGTTGCTTACTATGAACGCAGTAGTATAATTAATACATTTAAGTAAAGATTTTAAATTCTCATCCTTTTTTTTTTGAAGATATACAGCTTATTGAATTTACTAAGTGCCAATTACAAGTCTTTATTTATAAGATAATATTCTGAACTTAAAAATAACAAATACTAGATAAATTCTGCTATTAAATGGATAGAAAAAAGAAATACTCACAATATCAAAAAGTGGATGTCAGATAAACGGAAAATTAGGTACTGTTGAAGAGGTTTGGTTTTATACAAAGCACTCGATCTTATCAATTTTACAATTAGACAAGTAATACATTTATGGAACAAATACTAATAAAGTGTAAGTGCCTATTAAACAATTTAGCGGTCAAGTTAATTACAAGTTATTTGTCATAGAACTTATTAGCTAATACTTGCTTTATACGAGGTATGCTGGTACAAAATAAATCAAATCGCATTCTATTACGAAGCTATTAAAAGTCTCACGACTTTCTTGTGTAAGACTATTACCTACGTCTTGTAATTACTGATTTTCCTGAACAGAGGGGAGAACATGAGAAGGATAGTTTCTAGATTGGCATACAGTAACAGTTAGGATAAACTGTATGCCTATATATAATACATATATAAATAAATATAAAAAGGATTGATCTCACCAATTAACCTCAGCAGGGTTTATAGCTGAATCTGCGTGGTCGTATTCACTATTAGCTTCTGAATAAGTATCTATAATTACACTGCCTCCGTGGTCCAGTGGTCAAGGCGTTCGCCTTGTGACCCGGAGGTCATGGGTTCGATTCCCACTGGGAAACATACTTTGTGCAAAGTTGTTTCCAGTCTGGATAGGATATTGCAGGCTTGAATCACCTGATTATCCGAAAAGAAAGATGATTCCGTGTTTCGGAAGGCACGTAAAACTGTGGGTCCCGAACGCCACCTAGCGTTTGATCATCAAACTATCCAAGGATTGGTTCCTGGTTTGCCCTTTGGGTTGTGGAGGTCAGACGGCAGTCGCTCTGTGTAAAAACCAGTAACCTCGTCAAATCTCCTTGGTTAGGTAGCGGACCCCGGGCTCTGAAGCGTTACTGCTGAGGATGCAACCGGGAATACGCTCGGATGATGATGAATTACACCATACACTGCCACTCACAAATATGCACGCATGCGCAGACCAAATGACTTGAACTGCGTTTTACTCTAATACCGGCGCGAACGATTACGGGGCTTTACGATTGGGACGTTACGGTCTCGGCAGGTAGTGAGCGCATGCGTCCGCTCGGCAAGACGGTCGGACCCGAACTCTTCTGAATTAGAGTTTGTTTAAACTATCAAAATATTGCCTTAAGGTGCTCCCTCACCATTCGCCTGTAATGTAACAATCAAAGATTCGATTTTGAGCCTTACGTAGTTATACAATCGATCCAGAAATGTTACATTACACGCGAATGCTCCCGGTGAGGGAGCACCTTTAAAAAAATCTTCTTCTCTTATATATAAAAATCAATTGCTGTTCGTTAGTCTCGCTAAAACTCGAGAACGGCTGTACCGATTATATGGTTAATTTTGGTTTTGAATTATTTCTGGAAGTCCAGGGAAGGTTTAAACATACGCGAACGAAGTCCCGGGCTAATGTATAAAGCAAGAAGTCAACTTGGCCTAATGTATAAAGCATATATTGATCAAAATAACGAACCAGGAAATTTTTCCTCTCATTCACAACTAAAAAGTACATATCTAAGTGATTTGTACTCATAAATTGTACGTATAGGAAAATTTTCAATGCAACTTTGCTATGACCAATACTGTAGGCACTTTATACAAAATTAAAATCGCGAATATCTCAAGTTAGACGCAAAATCCTGAGCTGTTTTTTTTTCATAGGTAGTTATAAAGCTGATGTATTATCAGCATAGAAAAATCAAAAATTGTTCTTTTTTTATATTTTCTAAACTGTTAACAATTTTTATTTTATAAAAAGCCTGAAGAGCTCGTAATTGAATGACACATCATACTGGAAATAAATAGTTGTAAGAAAAAAAAAAACAAAGTATAAATAAATAATATTTTTCATTTTTCGGTCTCTCCAGAACAGCGAACTTTAACAATTTTTTTCTCGAAAACTATCCATATTTGAATAGGGGTTACCTATAGACAATTGCTCAGTATAACAAACTACGTCAACCTATGGGGTCAGATAAAAATGTCCAGTCCGAAGGGTCTTTGGAATACTGTGGCGCTGACTGGTAGGTACACACAAGTCCTCAGTAAAAGTTGAACTCGACGCATGTTGTAATGCTGCACACATATGTATGTAGCGCCCTGCGTCTATGCAATCAGATCTCATCTCATCCCTTCTTCCGCTCACGGCTGAGCATAGGCCTCTCTTCGTCGTCATAGATGCCTTTTATTTTGAAGTAAAACACATACGTCGTTAAGAAAATGTTCATGAAATTATATCGAATGATACAGCAAACAATAAGGTAATTGTCGCAAACAAAATTATTATCCTTATTACAGCGACTGCAGACAACAGGCAAATGAATAAGCTTGTTTACTATGTTTATAGTCAAATAAGTTTAATTTAAATGAAGACAGGAGATTACAGAAAAAAAAAAACTTACTTATACATACAGATATCAGTTTGGAATAACGCATCCATCAAATAAGCTACCAGACACCTTCTCTGTCCCGTGCGGACACCAGTGTTATTGTTTTATAATGTAAATCGGTAGCAATAAGTATTCCTTTTGCTGAACCCATTTGAAATAAATTATTTGAAAGGAAACGGAGATGTAATTTAAAATGTTGTCTAGATCAAGCCCTAGATAACCCTTCAAACTATTTCATGAAATACTAAACTTTAAAGTGAGATCGTGAAGCTTTTATATTTATAAAAACGTCATTGACCTACAAATACAATTGTTTACGATTTGACAGCCTCCGTAGTCCAGTTGTCAAGGCGTTTGCCTTGTGACCCGGAAGTCTTGGATTCGAACCCCACTGGGAAGCATACTTTGTGAAAAGTTGTGTCCAGTCTGGTTAGAATATTACAGGCTTGAATCACCTGATTATCCAAAAAGAAAGATGATTCCGTGTTTCGGAAGGCACGCTTAAACTGTGGGTCCCGAACGCCATCTAGCATTTGATCATCAAACTATCCAAGGATTGGTTGGGTTGCGGAGGTTAGATGGCAGTCGCTCTGTGTAAAAACCAGTAATCTAGTCAAATCTCCATGATTAGGTAGCGGAACTCGTGTTCTGAATGAAGCGTTACTGCTGAGGATGCAACCGGGACCGGGAAAATACGCTCGGATGATGATGATGATACAATGGCCGACTTAACGCTAAAAGCGTTCTCTCCCTGCCTTTCTTCGCACATTAGCCAAAAGTGGCGGTTTGCAAATGTGCGCAGAAAAGCTTCACGTCCTCACTTTAAACTGTGAACATAGTTCATAAAATAGTTTGAAGGGTTACCTAGGGTTTGATCAAGACAAAAATTTAAATGACATCTCCGTTTTCATTCAAATAATTTATTTTAAATAGACCTTCACCGTCGCTGGACCCCGAAAAATAAGATTTACTGAACAAAAGTATTTATTTAAGCCATAATATTCAATACAAAGTGAAGAGAATTTCCTAAATTTATTAATATTTATATGACATTTTCCACGTCGATACCGGTTTGGATGAATTGGGTGTCTGCTATGCATGTAAGCATGGTATAAATGTGAATAACCTTGAGGAGGCTCTGACCGATACCAAAATTATTGTTAGAGCGTGCGTGTATAATAAAGTCTAGCAAATTTGCATATGAGATCCGTTAAAAACCAGTTAGTAAAAGGATTTAAGTACTTTATTATTTTTCAACTTAAACCGTAGTGGATAGTAGCTTTAGCTGTTTTTTTTCCTTTATATATAACGATAAATAGTAATTAAGGAAAATGAAAATAATGAGTCAGTGTTTGTAAATTCCCACAAACTTTTCCTTATCCATATAACATATATAACGATGTAATTATTTATTATTTATTGTGAACTTTGACAGATGACAGTAGTGATGAGCCCGTTGAATTATACTGTCGATAAATTCATCGATATTAACTTTAATAGCGGTTTCGTTCGTTACACAAGTATTTCGTATATCGCTGGTCTGTTGCGTACGTGAAGGGCATCACGTGAGCGGCGGCGTTGACGCGCCGGCAAGGGCGGGGGACGTGACGTCACGAAGCCGAGGGGAGGGAGGGACGATCCGAGGGTGTGGTGCACAGCACATGCGCCAGTCGCGTCGTCTCAAGGTGACCTCAGCGCGACTCGCATAACGAGTGCTCCGCGTGTTCGCAGTCGCCGCTCATACTACACCGAATACCTTTCACTTCGCACGGCTTCCGATACCGGTATTCGCGAGAACGCGGATATCTTTGCTGAACCAGTGGCACTTTATGTCGGCACGCTGTGGACGCCAACGTTACTCGTTCATCACCTTTTATCTCAGTCGTCGCGACTGACAAGACGAATCGATATGCGTCAAGCACGAGATATCGTGAGTATCCATTACAAACTCAAATATTTGCATTTATTCCAAAATTTTCCTTCAGGCGTGGTCTTTGGAGTATAAAAATGGAGATACTATAATATGTTCACCTATTGTATGGTATTCACCGCCTTCTGCGCATATTCATGTGCCGGTCAGAATGAAGGTACCTATCAATAAATAGGTTATCTATTAATTTAGACACAAAGTACCGTTGCTATAAATTAATCATATAAGTAGTTATATTAAAATATAGATACTGATTTATTAGATGCCCTCCTTACCGATAAAAAGTGTACCTACCTTCATAATAATATACTCGTAGATATAGGTAGTAATAGTAAAACTCTTTGCAACAGAAATGGTTCCCGTCATTGACAACATAAAAGCTAAGAAAAAATTAGTTCGATTACCATTAAGATAGCAATTATTATGAACTACAAGTACCTACCTAGTTGTTCATGGATCGCTGTTATCACAAGGTCAGAGAAGGTCACGTTATCGCCTGAGGTCAAAGGCATGTGGAACGTCTTAGAATTCCCGATTGTTCTCGCTGTTTTCTTAATTGCGCCATTGACAATACAAATAACAAATATTTGTTCGATAACCATTAATATTATCAAACTTTCTAGTTGTTACTTATTATATTTTAATTAGCGTGTATAATTCTCGTGAACCTGGAATAATCTGGGTTGAAAAGTATTTCATAGTACTTTCCCGGCCGGACACACTACTTAAGAGACCAAACTACCCAACCCTATCAAGAGGTTGTGCAGCTTGCACTAGTGACCCAGATCGCCGGAAAATGATTATGACTTTGAAAGTTTTCTGCAGTAGATTTTTGGCACGTGAAATGATGACGTACGAACTTTAAAACATTTAATTTTCATATCAAACGCTGACGCTTCCCATTCATTTATTGGTAGAAAAACAATGTACTTGACTGAATAAAATTAAACGGCATTTTCATTTTACAGAATGTCATCGATTTTTTCTTCTTTTACTGTCAATGAAAAGCATTGGAAGAAAAGATTTATCACATTATGATGACAGTCCTAAAAGCGTCCTCTAAAGCGGATTTTATGATGACTTTAAGTTCACCAATTAGCACATACCTACTTAGAGCTTAGATATAACAACATACTTTAAATAATACGCGAGATATAACCAGTTAGTTACCTTATGTACTCACGTTTCTTAGTGGTCGTGTGATATATTAGCGAAGCTATGACAATCAAAACGCAAGTTGTAAACACAATTATTTGTGCACGAGACAGTGTGTGAAAGTTGATATTTATGAACACGTCAAATGCATATTTTTTTTATGCCTGCGTCGAGATAAGTTTTCAAATAATAGTAATACTGATAAATAAAATAACAAATAAATAACGACAGTAGCAGAGTATCCTTTGTAAATAAATGGGACTAAACAGTTAATAAGACATAATCAGACTTTTCCAAATAGGAAAGTTGACAGCGTGTGTATTTGTCAAAGTAGATGAGAAATTTTTAATTTTGACCAAAGACCCAAACACGGTACCGGCCGAGTTTGGTCACCGAGTACCTGGTACCCGAAGTTTGATTTGAAATTAATTAAGAATACTGATTGCAAAATTATTCACAGATAAGACTATAGCAATAACCTATTGAATACGATACGATACGACTAAAGTATATCGCAACTCGATCGCAAACTAATATGAAATGGACGCATAAAACGGAATGCATATAGCAAGGCAATGGTTAAATTTCGTCAGGGTTTAGTTTTGATATCTGTTATAATCGCAATAAAATGGATAATATCTGGAAAACTATAGTACGTAGATACAAGTATAACTTATCGCAATAATTTACGTTCAAGTGGCATGCCGCATGATATTACAGTTTTCGCTTCGCCACTTGATTTTTCTGTATTATACAGATTGTACTCAATCATATATTATTAGTGACTTTCATATCCTCGAATCGATTTTACAATAACATTGTGTATTATCATGAGCCCAGCCAATGCATTGGAGCGTAGATCACCTATACGAGTACCTATAACGGGATTGCGGTGTATCAATTTTTAATCGGCACATACCTGAAGCACCCTAAAGGGGTGACTTAGTCTGTCAATCTGAACAACTTTTTGTATGGGACTAATGCGAAAAGATTTTCGTCTTTTTTACGCAAACGTGTTCAGAAAACCTGACCATTCATTGACGGACAGAATCACACTTAAAGTTTATGTTAATTTACATTGCCTAATAAGTTATTGTTTGATTTATTTATCTTACCAATAAGGCTCTACTTAATTGTAGTAGACATTTTAATTGCAACTCCAGGCGAGCGTCTTGTTTTATAAAGTTTATTTGGGTTTGAAAACCGGTATGGTATTTTAGGCTATATCTGAGTTTAAATCAATATGATAGATTACCGACGTGAATTCTGCCTGAGGCAGCAATAGCGTCGCAAAAATAAACAAAAGTCTTTGCCAAGAAAACATCGTATGCTTGTCCTGTTTGACGCAAGCAACAATGCTTTAAATAGATCTCTCTCTCTAATTCCAAATAAACAAAAAATATTCCTCATCATCATCTTCCTTACCTAATCATTTTGTGTCGCCGCCACATTTCTTTTCCCTACTATTTTTTATATCTTTTGACATCAATACGTCCACATCAGTAACGCAAATATTATTTCTTACACATCTCTTTTTGGGTCTTCTCCTACCTACACAACCTTTTAACGTAATGTCCAACATGTTCCTAGTGATATGTTGTTCTCTTTGAAACTTCCTCGTGTTCATTTCTTAGCCTATCGATATCCGTCCGAGATCGTATACTGAAATATTCCTCAAGTAGGAAATAATCTTATCTAATTATTTCGTTTGTTCTGTTCTGTTCTGTTCTGAGTCCATCTTATCTAATTATTTCGTTTGTAGATTTTAAATTAGTTTGTTTCTGTTTTAGCATCTTTTCATTTCCTACTGTTTGCAAGTTCTCCTATTTTAACCCTCGAGAAAAAAGCTCTTGTTATAAGTTTGACGCTAATGCGTTTCAGTCTGTGTGTCTATCTGATGCATCGTAGCACTCGAACGGAGGAACCGATTTCGATGCGGTTTTTTTTACGTGAAAGCAAGTTCCCTGGCGGTGGTTCTTAGCTATGTTTGATGAAAATCGATTCAGCCGTTTAAAAGTTATTGGGGGTTAACGCTTGAAAGCCGGATTTTTTAAATTTACCAGGCAAATAATAGATAGCGCAAGAGATATTAATTCCATTTAACATCGGCCAGAATTTGTTTTTCCGCCACTCATCACTAAATGGTACCGTCGGGGTTTTTGTAACTAGAAAAGTCTAGATTTATTATTACAGCTTTATCCTACTGGGGAAATATAACCAAGGGCCACAATACCGAAAGCTACTTGTACCTATTTAGTTATAAAATGATTCTGTGTTTGTAAAAAGGGTCCATCATCATCACCATAAAGAGTACACTGCTTGATATTGATCTCCTTTTTGTGCACCATTTTGAAAAAGGGTTTTTTTTAACCTATATTGTCCCAATTTCAAGTCTCACATTTCCTTTCATCTGTCCTTGTCGCAAAATTAGGCATGAGAAAAGACATTGTTTATTTAAATTGCTTGACATCTACGAGTATGTTGAAATTATAGGTAACGCAATAAGCCACACACCCACTCAACACACACTTAAAAAGTCACAAGCACTAATGCAGTTATAAATATAGGCATCGAAGAATGCTTGCGACGACGTCATGACCGAGCCCACGCAACGACCAATCAGAAACATACACAAAGAGGCTTGTCATATCAAAAATTACAGCAAATTAACAGAACATTCAAAGAAAATCAAATAAAATGACAATCATTATCATAATATGATCAATATAAACATTGGACAACCTAGTTTTATTCAAAGTATACGATCATTTTTGACAGTCTCATTATTTACTCTTATTTAGGTTCTGCTGTTCACTATATAGCCACACTTTTCTATCCAATGCGTACTTGGCTAACAGAAACGAGACAACAACAGTTTATTATCATGAATGGAAAAGAGCATGTTCGTATTAGAGCGCGCTCGATGATCGTAGCCGTATTCCTCATTTACTGGTGGCATTGGCCAGACGTGTGCTAATTCTGTAACTTGTGCCGTGTGTTGGATAAACTAAGAGCAATAATATAGTACATAGGAGTGTAAAAAATACATAACATAACAAAATGGGCATGGCAATTAATAATTTACCACTGGTAAGTATAGTGATATTATTTTTTTAAATTTATATTTAATGCCGGCTTTAAATTGGAAAGCAACGGTGGTGTTGTAATGACCGCTTTGACCTTGTGAAACTCGTTCGCGATAATGAACGGCTTGCATACTACTACTCGTTTGTTTTATGTACTAGAAATGTGCATTTGCCTCCATAAATTTTAAATTCAAATGATTAAGTAGATAACATTTTTAGATATTAATTCCTCTCAGTAGCAAAACTCTCTCGTCTTGATCTTCAATATATAATATTCTTCACAAAATGTAGGGGTAATAAAATATAATATACCTATGTAAACATAGGTTAACTTTGTATCCAAGAATAAATGTCTAACTTGCTTGAGTATTAGGCCACCACACAGTACCACAGTTCCACTTCAAATAGGCAACCTAACAAAAATCTATAATTAGCGACTGCCTTGTCATTTCAAACGTCAATCGCAACACAAGAGACATGCGAGACTTTATGTAACATTTTTTGCAGATTCGCGAAGAATGCGAGATACTTCATTTGTCAGAAAAACAACTAAGAGAAATTATGAGTAGACTCCATAATGATCTGATGAAAGGATTAGGAAAAGACACTCATCCTACAGCGATTGTCAAATGTTGGTTAACCTATATACAAGACTTGCCTAATGGAAAAGGTAACATATTTTGTACGAATAACTAGTTACAAAATATAAACATACAACAATGTTTAATAACATTATTTTTTTTACTATACACAGTGCTTACGCCAATATATATATATTTTTTTACAGAACGCGGTAAATTTCTTGCTTTAGATTTAGGCGGGACAAATTTCAGAGTTCTTATAATTAATTTGGGAGAAAACCACTTTGATATGCAGTCTAAAATTTATGCCATACCTAATCACATCATGACTGGTACAGGCGTTGCTTTATATGACCATATAGCAGACTGTTTGGCTAACTTCATGAAGGTAATTTATAAATCTTACTTTATTAAGTTGTTACGTTATTAAGTTAATGAATTTTGGTCTACGATATTTAAAAAAATGCAAACTTCAGATTTTTGGACGTTAAGCATATGTAATAATTATATATTTTCAGGATCATAATGTATACAATGAACGATTAGCGTTAGGATTCACATTTAGTTTTCCTTTAAAACAACTTGGTCTCACAAAAGGGATTCTACAACGATGGACTAAGGGCTTTTCTTGCAGCGGTGCGATTGGAGAAGATGTCGTCCAAGGACTTAAAGACGCCATCGCGAGACGAGGAGTAAGTGTATATTTTCTTTTCAATTGAACACATTACTTACACATCACCGAGTTCTTATTTAACTTACAGTTTTTTTCTGAATTATGAAAATAAGTAAAAGTGATTTTACAGGATCTTAAATTGTCTGTGACGGGTATACTTAATGATGCCCCTGGCACCCTTATGTCGTGTGCACATAAGTCACCATATTGCCGAATAGGTGTTATAATTGGTAAGTTGACGATGATAAAGCAGCTCTCTCTTAGTTAGGTACTTAAGGCATGTTTCTTCTTACGATCAAATGAGAGCCAAAAAGGCTTTCGTTTTCATTTATGAGTCAGTGAACGTTATGTTTACACTACTTAATACACAGGACATAGCTCAAGATAAATTACACTGGAACATTATTTCCCTTATATTTTTATAATAACAAAAATTACAAATTTTACGTTACCTAACTTGTTAAAATTTACAACTCGATATTCGTTTCGACTAATGTATAATGTTTATTTACTGTTTAAATTCTTTTTTCTTCGAATTACTTCGAATACTTATCTAAACAATCACAATCTTGAAAATAAATGCATTTATTTTTATTTCTTTCTCTGTACACGCAGTTTAGTCACTCTACTGTCCTTCATAATTTTTTGGAAAACCTTAAGATTAAACGTGTCATTTTGACTAATTATTAAAAATCCACAATGACTCAACACATGTACAGAGATGATACCGATGTAAGAATGCAAAAATTTATGTGCTGTATATTTTGTTTGGCTTCGTCTTTTTATTTTCAATTGGACAATGTTTATCGAATTCAAAGCATATTGAGTCCTTAATTTTTTCTTTTTATTTATGCGCAGTTGTATAAATCTGCAGAAATGTGAAAATATAATCAATAAAAGCGAAACAGCTATCGTCAACGCTGTAAACAAAACAAGAAATTGACCTAATGTCAAAGATTTCTCCCTACATTCTTGCAAAAACTGGATCATAGACATAAAGTTTACTGATTTATTGATCACGAAAGCCTCTAAATCATCATCAACGTATCACGGGTTTAATCACACTGTACATCTGGAATGAATCTGGAATGTCTTCTATACTGATCGCATGTTTTCGCTCTTTAGGACGTACAGATTGACATTTGCGCAATCCTAAATGACACGACGGGAACTCTAATGTCCTGCGCGTGGAAAAACCACAACTGCAAAATAGGACTCATCGTTGGTAGGTTTAATTGTTTATTGCTGGTGTGACGCTTTTGTTTATCTTAGTTGTGATTCCCGTCCCAATTGTAATCCTCTAATTTATAACTATTTTATTGGCTAATGCACTCTTGATTATTAATAAAGCACGGGTTACTCACGTAAAGAGTCAGCGGCTTGTGCACGAGCGCGTCACATTTGCCCTGATGAAGACCTCCGGATGAGGTCGAAACATGTTGGCCAGTAGCTGACTCTTTACGTGAGTAACCCGTGCTTTATTAATAATGTCTGAGTCTCACGTTAGTTTTAATCAAAAAGCACTCTTGATTCCTCATATTTAATTTTTTTAATGTTCATCCCCTAGTGTATATCTCGCTTGTGGCTGAACAAATAAAATTAAATGACTTTCAAGTAGGTAACTTTTTTCTTAAATGAATAGCAGTTTGTGTGATTTTAATGCATGTGGTGGTGGTCATAAAGTCGTACAACAACAATCAACAGATTTGTTTTCCTTGGTTGGAAATACCTGAACAAGTGGCATTAGAGGTGTCGTGAATTTTATTACTCATATCACATCATATAATGTATTAATTCCACTTCTATTCTTCCTCCTCTTACATTTAAACTATGACAGTTTTCCTTGTTCATTGTGCTGAGGGCATTCTTTTACTCGCATGGTCTGATAAATTGCATGACTAATGCTTCTTCTAAATAATAAAGAATATTACAGCAGAAAATATTTAATAGCTACTTTTGTTTAAATTATCACTGTGCGCTATTTTTGTATACCTGCAACTATATTCCACATTCTTCGGAATTCTGATCCAATTGATTTTCATTGTAATTACATATTTAACTTTGCTTTGTTCAATGCTTGGTTGATTTGGACCTTTCTTTACAACGTTTTCTTTTATTGAATAATAAATAAAAGAAATATTTTTGCGCTATTATTTTTGTGTAAATTAAACGCTACATTAAGTTTCTGACCAACGTAAAAATTTTGCAGAAACATATTTTATCTAAACCTCTCCCTCTTTGAAGTCCGGAATGTGTAGTGAGATACAAAAAAATACGAAGGAGCTATCTGCTTTACTGTGGATTAGAAATGTGCGATAACGAATATACTTTGATCATGTATTTCATGTATTTACTGACTTCTACTTTTTTTTTCAAAGCTAAATGTCAAGTCGGTAGGATTGGCGAACCCACCATTACCGGGAAGAAACCCCGAATCTGCCCTCTTTTTGTACAATTAGTGGTCTGAATTTGCTTTAAAACGTAGTACTTACATATCTACTTATTGAAAATGCTTTATGTAATTAGTAATTAGTAGTTAAATCTCACCAAAACCCAAAGGTACTGGAAGCAACGCCTGTTACGTGGAGAAGACTGAGAACTGCGAGCTATTCGAGGGCGACAAGAGCAAGCCGGACATGTTGATCAACACGGAGTGGGGCGCGTTCGGAGACGACGGCGCCCTGGACTTCGTGCGGACGGAGTTCGACAGAGAGGTCGACTCCAATTCCATCAACCCTGGAACACAGATGTAAGTGCCTTAATTATCCTATTCAATAAACATTATACTAATGATGATCGGTTATTATTTGATAGACATACATAAACATTCCAATAGTATTTCAACCGAGACAGACAATCGCTAGTGCAGTATAAGTATGCACTTGAATAGCATCATGTTCATCCTCATATTGCACTAAACTATGGCGTAGTGCAATATGAACATTAATCATACCCTTCTTAAAAATATATGACTAAAATATATTTATTTTTGTATTGTACAAGTAATTATATCTACTCACTAGCTGTAACCCGCGACTTCGTCCGCGTAGAAGTCGAAATTGTTTCTAATAGGATATAAAATTGGTTTTTGACGTTATACATTGTTATAATATCCCGTTCCCGTCATTTGCTAGACAAAAGAGAACAAATGATCTATTTGTCTCAATTTTTTGTCACTCACTCAAAAAAAGACGAACTTTCATAATAATTTAAATTCGCAACCCCTAATGCACCCCAGGGGATGCAATTTTTAGAATCTAATTTCTGTATTATAATTTTTTATTGACCACTACTAATTCAAAAATGTCATGTGTCTCGCTTCAAAAATGACGAAGATTCATACACACTTTCATACAAACTTGCAACCCCTTATTCAACCCTATAGTGATGTATTTTTCAAAACCTAATAAATGCATAATTATTTTCTACTAACTATTAAAATAAATTAAAAATTTCATGTGTCTCACTCTAAAAATAACGAAGTTCCATACAAACTGGCAACCCCTATTTCACCCCCTTAGGAATGGAATTTCCAAAAATCCGGACATCTCCTAGTCACAATCGACCTTCCTGCCAAATTTCATCTCCATAGGCTAAGTAGTTTTCGAGATTTCGTGATGAGTGAGAGTGAGTGAGTGATTTTCGCTTATATATATATATATATATATATATATATATATATATATATATATATATTATTTTGCATATGCTAATAAAATAGTCGGTAATAATGATCATGGCAGGTGACGTTCTTATTGCAATATCTCAGCATTAGTCCATCCCAATCTCATTCCATAGACCTGTTCCTTTTTCTTGCAATAGATATTTCTTATGCCGAAACTTATTCAAGGGTACACCTTTAATAGGTATATTCAGGAATGGGTTTACGTGTTGGATCTGTATCCCCATGCAAGCCTCTCAAAGGACCGGGGTGAAAAGACCCGTGAATATAAAGGAAATCAATAATAATAAATTGTATTGTGTAAGTATTCACATAATTGATAAAACTGAACACAAAATTAAAACTGTTAAACTAATGCGCAATACTCATGACAGATTGCAATGGCAAAGGAAAATAACAAGATTTTTTTAACAAAAACACAGAACCTAACCTTCTGAACGTGAACTTTTATCACGTGAACTTCGTACTATTCAATGTTTTGTTTTCGTTCCTTTTTAACTGTCGAGCAATACGGCAAATTAATTAATTAAAGGCAGTTTGAGAACTAATAGAGAACAAACAAGAACAAGGCCATCAAATTGATACGATCACTATCAGTATAGTTTGCAATTTCTTGTCAGCTGAAACGACCTTACGATAGGTTTCCAAGAATTGTATTGAGTTTTATTTTATGCTTCTTCTTATCGAATGTATTATACAAACTCACTGGTGTCTGATTTGCCTAAAGGCATCTGACTTATCTCAATGACTGTAATTTATCAACACAATAGTCATCATATTTATTATACACTAGTGAAAAAATTTCCTCGCGATGTTTTTTTTTTTTTTCACCAGAAGCAAGTGGTGGTTGAAAATGACCGTAGTTACAATGAATATGCAAACCCAGAGGTACAAGTCGAATGTAATTAACTAAATAGTGCCTAACAAGGCCTTAACCGCTTGGCCACTACCGCTTCAGTTTTATGCTAATATATCTAAATAAAACAAGCGTTGAAGTCATTTTCATTTAAGTATATATCATTACTTACATTAAAATATTGAAGCTAAACATTGTAAGAGAGACAATTATGAAAGTTTTACGAGGGTCTTTATATTTTTAGCATGAGATGCATGCATTGAATACTTATAGATAGGAACTATTTGCTATTGTTCAATTTATATATTGTTGTGTTGGTATTTTAAGCACATAAAAATCAACATAATGTCTGTACATATAATACATACTAGTGCAATGTACATGGCTATTTACTTAAGTTCTTCTTCATTTCTAATTTTTATTATTTTCAAGTTATGTGTCAACATAAATTGATTTAAATAATCGACCTTTACTTGAATAAATATTTATTATATAAATTAATTAATAAATGATGATATTTTTCAGTCAAGAGAAGATGATATCTGGAATGTACATGGGGGAGTTGGTGCGACTGGCGCTGGTAAAGTTCACCAAGATGGGGCTGCTGTTCGGCGGCCGGGGGTCGGACCTGCTGTTCCAGAGAAACAGCTTCTACACCAAATACGTCTCGGAGATCGAGTCCGACAAGCCTGGCGACTACACCAGCTGCATGGATGTGTTGGAGGAACTTGGTAATTCTTATGTCTTTATACCAGATACTTAATTTAATTCATATAGGCCATTGCGCACAGGTAAATATTTATAATTTACTAACTACTTACATTTTTTTTCCAGTCAAAACAAATGTAAATTACGAATTTTAACTGCGAGTATGTGCAAATATGAACAAAAGCACAGCAAACCAATATTTACGTAATAACCGCTTTTTCAAAAGATATCAACGATCTTCATAAAATATATCTTTGATAATGTTCGACTAACTAAGACAAAGAGACCAGTAGCCCCCAGACACCCAAACTTACATCAATCATGAATGACGAAACGTGCGATAATAAAAAAGAAGCGCAACCCGAGCGCTGTACTGTATACGTTGCATAACCCATATGTAGCATACATATATGTATACAGTAGCTACAAACAATTACATAATGATTTACACCTAGAAGTAGCTACATTAATTGTCACAACAAAGTTTAGAATAACGCATATTAATGGCTTACATTTTTTATTTTGATTCAATATTATTATTTTTTATCTTTAGATATAAGCTATTTTCATCTCGAATATTCTTACCTTAATGTTTAGATTGTCCGGGAGAATACCTACGGTACCCATCGAGGCAATTACCCAATGTCAAAAAGTTTTTGTGTGTGTGTGTTGTGTACGCATAGCGATTCATCTTTAAACTTTGGCAGTAGGTGATTGATAATAATGCAATAAACATTCTATCTCAGTTTAAGGCGAAGACATTGCAGAAGTGGATCCCTCATTTGAAATTAATTGTTTGATCGTAAATATGGTGATAATTAACATTTCCGAATTGTTAGGCATAAGTTCTTTATTTGTTTGTTTGTTTTTCGTGAGTGTAAGATAGACCTTTAAATTATTTTATGAACAATCGTTGATTAAAATTAAGTTAGTCCATCTAGTTTTAAAACCTATTTTCACAAAAAGTGGCCACTTTTAGCAAAAACGCGTTTTAAAGGGTTATTCGTAAAATAAAGGTCTATCTAATGCGTAACAATTCGCAAATTGTTTTTACGATTTAGCAATTTATTTCGAAAGAGGACGCTACTTCTGCCCTGTTTTAGCCTTAACTGTTTGATATCATAATTGCAGTCACATTCAGAACTGATGGCAGCTTCTTACTTATATCGAAGTTTTTAAAACTTTAGATAAAATCTAAATCACTTCTCCAGTGCTGTCCCCATTTGAAATAAATTATTTGAAAGAAAACGGAGATATCATTTAAATTTTGTCTTGATCAAGCGCTAGTTAACCTTTCAACGTGAAGCTTTTCTACGCACATTTTCGAAAAACGGCCACTTTTGGCTAATGTGCGTAGAAAAGCGTCACGTTCTGGCTTTAAATTTTAAACAGTTTCCTTTAAAATGCTGAATTTATTTCAAATTTGGGTAGCACTGGACCCCGGAAAATTCAGGCATCCCCTTAAGATTAGGTATATCCGTCACATAAATTAATAAAAAAGTAGTAAATAAATATATAAATATATAGGGACAAATAACACTGATTGAGCTAGCCCCAAAGAAAGTTCGAGGCTTGTGTTATGGGATACTAACTCAACAATACTATATTTTATAATAAATACATATATAGATAAACATCCAAGACCCAGGACAATTTTTGAAATAGGCCATTTTCCAACTTGCCCTGAACGGGGATCGAACCCGGGACCTTTGGATGGCGGACTAGCATGTTGACCACTACGCCACGGAGATCGTCATAATAAATCAATAATTTCTAACAAGAGTAAGTAAGGACTTACTTAAAAGTTATGAACTTACGACGCAAAGATAGAAAATATTTTTTTATTAATCGATATACCTAATGCTGCTTAACAAAAATATTGCAATGTTTATTGTAAATATTGAAGTTTGTTTGAATAGCAACGATTGACGCGCGGTTTGTGCAATTTACCTATGTACCGTATGGCCTGATTCCAAACAACTTTATTGTGAAAAAAACAATCCTAACTATAAAATTATAAATGAGAAAGTAACTCGTCTGTCTTTATGTTACCTCTTCTTCAATCGCTGAACCGATTTTGTTAAAATTTTCTATGGATAGTTTTAGTCTTAATCCCAAAAATCATAATTTAAGAGAATGAAAAGGAAAGTGGTCCTTTGTATGTGGTAACCTATTTTGCCATACAAAAGTACATTTTGTTACAATGTACTAAATCTACGCAGACGAAGTCGCGGATGAAAACAAAAATGAACAAAAACTCCAAGTGACATCGAAAAATGATAACTGTTTTTGAAAAAATACATTCCATTTACGAAACCGTTGTATCACACCTAACCGTTGAGTCCATCGTCGGGTTGGGCTACATCTTTCAGCACGAAACAGCACTTTCGCTTTTGCTGTTCCAACCCTTC
This sequence comes from Acrobasis suavella, assembly GCA_943193695.1. Classification (NCBI taxonomy): domain Eukaryota; kingdom Metazoa; phylum Arthropoda; class Insecta; order Lepidoptera; family Pyralidae; genus Acrobasis; species Acrobasis suavella. The sequence continues at coordinate 11,097,403 of OW971938.1, forward strand.
AGCCAAGCTTCCAGCCCAACCCTTATACATATACATATAGCGGTTGTCACCTTTTGGTTTAAAGATTATAAATATAAACATAACTTTCTATTATAAATCCATGAAACTGATTGCCAAAATAGTATGAGATTTTTATATACTTACGAAGAATCTAACCTTCAAGGTTTCAGCAACAGTAGCTATACACTTTGTATCGTTACACGTGTAGCCGTAGCAACCTTCAGTTATGTGTACAGAGTAGGTACGCATAAAACTGGCTCCATATCAGGAAGTACTTCTTTTTAATCTAGAACAGGTAGTGTTAATTACCTTAACATTCATATACTTATTAGGATATAAATTAACGATAGTCAACGTGTAGGTGGTAAAAAAACGAATCTTTTTCCTCCAACTTTGTATCATAAATACTATCCAATGATGTATCAACCATACTTTCAATATTTTATTCTTAAATTCTAAACAAACCAGGTAGGTACTTAAAGGCATTCGGTGGGAGACAGGACGGTAAACGTAATACATATCGTCAACATTATATTATTTATATCTGATGGAACCTATCGAGTATCTACCAGAGCGTCAGCTGATAAAATGTTACCCCATTGCGACAACATGGCATCAGTAGCACGTTGCTGACCGTAAGATATGGAACGAAGTATCTAAACAGCAGAATGCGTTTATCTTATAGGGTTATCTCACGCGACCGAGGCGGACATGGCGGCGGTGCGGCACGTGTGCGAGTGCGTGTCCCGGCGCGCGGCGCACTTGGTGTCGGCGGGCATCGCCACGCTGCTCAACAAGATGAACGAGCCCAGAGTCACCGTGGGCATCGACGGCTCCGTCTACCGTTTCCACCCTCACTTCCACACGCTCATGTGCGAGAAAATCGCGCAGTTGGTCCGGCCCGGCATAACCGTAAGTACTTATTACTATTTGATTAGTTCCGGAGAACAATTTAAGTAGGTACCAAATATACTGAAACATACAAAATGAAATACCTACCGTGCCAAAATGTATGGAGCTGCAGATTTTTTTTACGATTTCAGGGATGATCCCATAGTAAAAGTTGTTGACATTGATCAGTATGTTTACTACCTTTCGGGTTGATACCTACCCCCTTTTCGTTACACGTTGTATATCGAAATGTGAAAAATAATTATTTTCCTCCCAACCTCCATACAAGTTGACCGATCAGTTTATCCGCGTTTATTTTTTCGGAGTCTGTATCAAAGGATTCTTCCGTGACGCGTATCCACCTTGGACGACGAACAAATACATCTTCATCATCTCTATCTTCAAAAGATAGTGCTAATAATGGTCTTTTCATTGTTCTTGTGCACAAAATAAACTAATTTAAAATATCAAAGCAATAGGTACGCATTACGCGACGGCATTGACATTTGTATGATTGAACGCGTTTAGAAGCGTTAAAAGACCATTAACGGGTTTAGAATATAAAACGCGTTTTGCGTAAACTGCGAGTTTTTATCAAAGAAATCCAAAATTTACGAGTAGCATTCGAACTCAATTAAGTGCGTGAAGGAGTTTAGCTTCATTTGATCGCGTTTAACTTCAACGGTAAAATCCGCCCTTAGTAATAAGGTCCCGTTTTTACCCTTTGAGTACATAAGGAACACTAACTAAAAACAACAGAACAATTTGACAGAAAATCGGTAATAATATCATTGATCATAATCAAATGATTAGATTTGAGATACTAGGCTTTAGGTCTTTAAGAGTCCCCTTAACCTAGGCAGAACCAGACTTTCTCGTACAAATGTAGTCTATCTTTTATTTTAAAGAGGCATGTCAAATATTGGCAAAATTATGTAATTTCAAAGAAATTGCATATAACTAGTTTTCACAATCAAAATAAGAACTTAAAAGAGAATATAGTGGATTTTATCATATTTGACCTTTAGTATGGAAAACTTCTAGACTCTCATATTTTCTTTCAAGTTCAAATTTGACTATCGAAAACAAGTTATATGCCTAGACTAGCTTTTACCCGCAGGTTCGCTCGCGTAGGGGTGTAATTTATCAAAATCCTTTCTTAAGGGATGCCTACGTCATAGTAGCTTTATGCATGCAAAGTCTCAGCCCGATCGGTTTAAATTTCATCCCCTATTTTATCCCCTTAAGGGTAGAATTGATCAAAATCCTTTTTTAGCGGATGCCTACGTCATAACATCTACCTGCATGCCAAATTTTAGCCCGATCCGTCCAGTGGTTTGAGCTGTGCGTTGATAGATCACTATGTCAGTCAGTCAGTCACCTTTGAGTGATATATATTTAGATTAAGATTATATATATTTAGATATAGGCAATTTCCTTAAATTACTAAATACTGCCGAAATCGCACACGTAATTTCAAAATAAAAGCATGACTACGTTTGTATAGAAAGTCTAGGGTAAGGGGACTCTTAAGGTACTTGTCAATTCAGTTTGCATAAAGGTACTAGATCATAATTTTTCAAAAATAAAAACCGACTTGACCTTCAAACTACACAACCGATTTTGATCAAATGTCTATGGGACCGTCTGACAAGTATACCCTTTCAAAGAAAAAGATTTTTTCAAATAGGTGTAGGCGTCTACAAAAAATCGGTTAACATACTTAAAAAAGAAAAGATCGCGACTCATTGATAAACTCCTCCTTTTTAGAAGTCGGTTAAACATGCTACAACAAAAACTTAATTGCATTTCGAATTTGTAAATTTTAAACTTAAACACAGAAAACTAAATCATCATTTTCGGATAACCCGAACAATTTTTTGAATATACTTGCTGGCTGTAAATATTATCAAGAAGTTTTCAGAACCGCGAATAAGCTGTGGGATTTTGTTAAAACAGTCAATGACATTGGACAAAGTTCAAGGCATACAAAATCTTGTTAAGCAACGTGCGTCAGCGTTACATACGTCCTTGCGCATCACCATGACTAGAGTACGGGGCGTGCTATAATAAAACATGCTACTTTGAATTTAATTACACATTACATATTCTCTTATATTAAATTACCATTAGGGATGCCCCATTTTACCGACTAATAATACATACGTACACAATCACGTCTTTATCTCTAGATGGAATAGGGCAGATGAGGTATTTAGAGTGCGGCTCTAAGCAGACAGCCCAAAGCCGCAAGACCTTTAGAAATATTATATTAATATTAATATCAATGTCCGGCCGGTAGGTACCTAGTACCTACTTACAAAATATAAGTAAATGTATCCGAATAAATATAAGATCAGCGTCAACTCAAATTATTTAAAATAGCACATGTGAATTTACGATGAAAATAAAGTCTTATATTAGCTCCTGCTCTTACTTTTTATAATGAAACCTATTTATTAACAAAATACTAAAAAATGCGAATGTTGAAAAATATATTTAAAAAGCTATAATGATCCAATGACAGCTACACTGCAGATATTTCTACCTATACACGAGTATAGAAGGTAAACTTTATAATGCTAAAGTGAATCAGCAAGCTAGTTAACCATAATAGGTATATTCATATAGTTCATTATCATCCATAATTTATACCAGCCATTGTTATCTAAGAACAAAGATTTTTAGACAGCAACAATGACTTCAATATAATTTATCTTACTAAAGTACGTAGCTATCTGGCAAAGATAATGTAGGTATTAAAGCCGAGCCCCTGCCGTTTAGTGGCTCTGGTTACCACTCAGTAAATACGCAGATAAAGCCGTATTTACATAATTGGTTCGACGACATGTTGAACTTTGCACATCTATTTAGTTCAAAACAATTTTTATCTTATTTACGATTTAGCGGCCGGACCTTGCGTCGATAGCGCACAAACTCGGACACACCCCCGTTCATTTATTTCTTGTGAGTACCAAACGGTCAGAAGATAAAACTAAGGTCTGGATTCAATCTGGTTATTTACGATGATGACTGTCAATTTTTTTTCGGAATATTTAAGTGAATCAAAGGAATGATAACTAGCTAAGACTCTATTTATAAACGACCGCAAAATCTGATTATTTACGATGATGACTGTCAACTTTTTTTCGGAATAATGATGTGTATCAAAGCAAAGATAACTAGTTAAGATTTGTTGATAAACGAACGGTTCGCGGCAGCAGGTAAAGGCAGGCATATATTTTGACAGTATCGTTCAAACATTACACTATTGCACTTTAACATGTCTGCCAGTGACGCACAGCGTTCCGGAGCATTTTGCTTCTTATCAACTATGATAAAGCTACTACCGGTGAGAAATAGCATATCCTGACGTGTATTTATGTAAGTAAGTTAAGGGTTCCGTACAAAAATGAAAAAAACGGAACCCCTATAGGATCACTCGTACGTCTGTCTATCCGTCCATCTGTCACAGCCAATTTTCTCCGAATCTATCACCTGATTTGGTAGAGCCAAATCAGGTAAAATTTGGTAGGATGATGTAATCCTATTAGCCAAACACAGTTATGCAAAGTAAATAAATATATTTTTAAAATATTTATTTATAATATTATTAAAAGTAACGTTTTACTCACGTAGAGTAATCGGAAAAGGCCGATTAGTTTCGATCGGCTTAGACGATCATCATCAGGGCGAGTGTTAGAAGTTCGGCCTTTTCCGACTACACTGGGTGTAGTAAAACCGTTTCTACATATGTAGATATTTATTTATATTAGAGGACAAATAATGAAATTTAAAAAAAAAGTTTTGCAAACCTTACTGTGTCATATATAAAATGAAAGGGCTCGTTATGAGGATCTCAAATATATTTTATACCATTCCCCTTCTAGAAAGTTTATTTTATTCTCTGAAAGCAGTGAATAAAAACCACTTTTACTCACTATTTTCTATTTATTTATTTCATTCACTGAAAACAGTGAATAAAAAGCACTCTTACTATTTTGATGTTTGAATTAAGAACAATTTACTCTTAGTTTTAGTAATTGTTCCAATTTTAATGTCCATTTTAATTAATTTTCTTCTTTTCTCTACATTAAATGTATATTTTCGCTTAAATTTTTCTTTTTAACCGACTTCCAAAAGAGGAGGTTATCAATTCATCGGAATTTTATGTTTTATATATGTTGATCGATTTATTCGAAGACGTTTGTACCAATTTAGAATATTCTTTTTTTTAAGGGAATACCTGTCAGGTGGTCCCATATTTTTTTTTATTAAAACCGGTTGTGTAGTTTGGTGGTGAAGTCGGTTTTTAGTTTTGAAAAATTATTCTCGTAGTCATGGTATAAAGTATAGTATGCAATTCTTGAATAAAGCGGATTTACATCGAGGGCCATGAATCACTCGCATTGCTCAGGATTCTAACACTTGACATCATGAAACACTCGGTCGTGATTCAGTCGTTAGAATCCTTCACCTGCTCGAAGTAAATCCGTTCTTTATTCACTAATTGCATAATATACTATTTGCTATTATTGAAAAATAAATAGCTTTGATTTTATTCATTAAAAAGAAGACGAAAATTGACCATATCACCCTGATCTCTGAAACTATTGAGCCTAAAATTTTGACAAAAAAATGCCAAATATAGTAATTGCTTGTAGATTACAGGAAAACCTATAATAATTCTATCAATTGAAAATAAAGTGGTAAACTCAATATAATACGTTCACTTACGGACAATATTTCACTAAAACACTACTAGATAGCGCTATTAGTAGTTATTCTCGTCTTACTGTAAGGATTTCAAATGTGATATAATAAAAACATTTGACTCTGGCATTGTATGGAACCCTCTCCCCGAGTTCAACTCGCAATTGGCCGTTTTTTTTATATGCGTGTGCTCTGAGGGCCACTCTCTCAGAATTCTTCGAAAACATGCTCAGGATTTAGTGACCATTCCCAAAGAATTGTAAAAGTTGGAACCAGATTTTGTGAAAATCAAATAAGCGAGTTACGGGATTTAAAGTGGGACCCTCAGTCCACACATAGAGGATTGAGGGTCCACTTGTACCGGATAAATTAAGGGCACTAAAGAAATAGTCTTTACGCCAAAATGTAAGATAATGCCAAATAAAAATTGTGGAAACAAGATATCATAGCAAAACATTGTATTATTTTCTATGTCTCCGTTCAAAATGGACCCTCACGTGGAAAGTTGATTACGCTAATAATAACAAAACCATTAACTTTTGGCTACTCTTTGAAATACTTACTATATTATGGTAAATAATTTGTGAAATTTTGTGAAAGCCATAACAGATCACGATATCACGTTGGTTAAAAATTATCACCTTGTAAAAATTCGGACCCTCAATCCTCCACTTTTTTGTTTTAGTTTTATTTCGCTTTACGTATGATAGCTTAGAAAAAGCCGTCAATTTTAAGGGCACTTCAAGATTAAAACTACATGTATAAGTTTCCTTTACATACCACCATGTAAAGGAAACTTATACATGTAGTTTTAATCTTGAAGTGCCCTTAAAATTGACGGAAATGCTTTCTATTTCTACGTAACGAATACTCACCAATCTCCTCATACATCTACCACTATAGTCTACAGGCCACTATATCTAAATCGATTTATCTAAAAGCAAGTCAATCAGGAAACAACTCTAAACTATCCTCACTTGATTTTGTTTCGTTGTTACAGTTCGATCTGATGCTGTCGGAAGACGGTAGCGGGCGCGGCGCAGCGCTGGTAGCGGCGGTGGCCTGCCGTGAGAGCCTGGACTTCGCGTAGACCCATCATCTCACAGCGATATCTCCACCAAAGTTTCGCCTTGTCAACAACACTTTTACTGTGAACAAAAAAATGTCACACGAGACACGACCCCATCCTTTATTACGCCGATTTAACCCAAACATCCCGTCAACGACAACTTACTCACGCTCGTGCGTATAAAAAGCTACTTGACGTAGTGATGTGACTTATAATCGGGTGTTTACGTTGATGACAAATTAGTGTGTATGTTCACGAGTAACTCATGCCGTTAAAGCCGAATTTTTCCTATTTTGATTGTTGTGGTCGTAAAGATTACGGATACTTATTCTTCCTTTTATATTTTTGGCAACTCTGATAACTATTATGCTGTGGGCCTCGTAGTTACATAAATGTAATGATAAAGAAGTTTAATCAAATATTATAAATCGTAAGAATAAGTAAACGTGAAATGCTGTGAAAATCAGTTGTCTGGATTCGACAACGGTTGGTTGGTTAGCTGCTTTAATAGTTTGCTTTTAGGTTGATAAATATTAGTGTCAAGCTCTGAAAGGGCGTTGTACTTCGAGGACGAGTCGTGCAAAACTGTGTGAGTGAGAAATGAGTATTTTAGTATAGACTTTGCGGCCTTAGTTGGCATGCTTTCGCACGTACGCTCCATTCAGAAACAAGTACAGGTACCTTCCTTAATCGAGGGAAATCCAAAGGTTAATTTAATACATATCTATAATGAAGATAGGCACTAAGGTCCTATTATCTTGGTCGATGTCTTATTTTACAAATTAGGGTTGAGGTGTACTTACATACGATGACCTGTCTAGTCACAAAAGATTTTAAGGAGATGGCTACTTAAATATTAATTTACCTTCTGTATAACGACGTTTTACAAAATACTATAGCTATAAAAATTTTTAGGGTTCCGAAGTCCAGACTAGGATTGGTGGGATAGGGTCTTTCAAAAACATTGTGGGTTTGCAAGGACGTCCTTCTGCAAAATAGTAAACTAATTTTTTCTCTTGAGGTAAGTGCCCACCCAAAAACTACTGTTAGCTTGAAAAATCACAATGGTAGTTTATGTAATATATTTAAACTATCACCTAACTTTAAAATAATACATAATTATTAATTAGAAAATGTCTTACCAAATATAAAAATACTTAGATAAAGATTTAACTTCTTTAATGGGCTACTTCGGAACCCTACACCGTGCGTAGCCCGACACACACTTGATCAGTTATTTAATTGGGAGACTGATTTCAAATCACCCTTTTGAATCGCAAAATTTATAAGAAACATGAAGGTTACCAGATTTGAATGCATATTAGCAGTCTATAAACAAAACATACAATCACATCATGTAAAGGGTTTTTCAATAAGGGCGGGTAGATTTTGAAACGAAATTAAACAAGCTGCGTATGAGGTATCAACAATTTTTTTTATTTATATTAAAGGCCCATATATGCCATTAAGTATGGAAGATGACATCATTCAAATGCCCGCCTCGGCTTCTCACAGTGGCACGGATCCGAGTGGTCCAATTTTCAATGACTCTTCCGCATAGATCCGCCTGAATTTGAGCGATGGCATGTGTTATGTTCGCCTTCAGGGCATCGGTGGATTATGGTTTATTTGCATAGACCTGCGACTTCAAAAAACCCCACAAGAAAAAGTCTAGCGGGGTTAAATCGCATGACCTTGGTGGCCAATTCACATCACCCCTGCGAGAGATGACCTTAGTCTCAAATCGCTCATGCAGAATGTCAATCGTGGCGTCCGCTGTGTGGCACGTAGCGCCATCCTGCTGGAACCACATGTCGTCTAGGTCCATATGGTTCAATGTGGGCCATAAAAAATTGGTTATCATCGTTCTGTAGCGCTCGCCGTTGACAGTGACCGCCTCACAAACGTCGTTTTCAAAAAATACGGACCAATGACGCCGCCGGCCCAAAATCCACACCAAACCGTAACTTTTTGAGGATGCATTACCACCTGGTGAACCTCGTGTGGGTTTGTGTCGTCCCATATACGGCAATTTTGTTTGTTAACAAAGCCATTCATCCAAAAATGCGCCTCGTCGCTAAAGATGATTTTTCGCCCGAAATTGGGACCCTCTTCCAAACGATTCGATGCCCAGGCAGCGAACAAACGACGTTGTCTATGGTCATGAACTTTGAGCTCCTGGTTCAGTTGAATCTTATACGGGTGTAACCCTAAGTCCCGTCGCAAAATTCGCCAAGTTGAAGTTTGCGAAAGGCCGAGTTCTTGTGCACGGCGAGGAATCGACTGCCTCGGGTTCTGCTGTACACTTTGACGGACCGCCGCGATGTTCTCGGCTGATCTTGCGTTTCTTGAACGTACAGGTGTGGGTTGATTGATTAACGAACCGGTTGTTTCAAATTTTGCCACCAAACGCTGAAGAGTCGACTGTGAAGGGCCACCACGTCTACCGTAAAATGGGCGCAATGCACGCAACGTTTGCACTAACGAACACTCATTTTGCTAATAAAGTTTTATCATTTGTACGCGCTGTTCAATCGTGTAACCTGCCATGGTGATTTGGCATAAGCAACTGAATAATAAGCAAAAGAAACAAAATGACCGCCACGGGCCGCCAAAATCTACCCGCGCCAATTGAAAAACCCTTTACATTTCTATCAATTTTTGCAAGTGCCTATCTTAGCTAACGCAAGTATATTTGGCCCTAAAAAAATTCAGTGACTAGTGTTGCGTTATTTAGCAATAAGTAGTTTTAATTTAATTCGGGATATAGCTCATGTAATATGTACTTATAGAAACTATGTGTACTTGTACGAAACGTTAAATTGCAGACATGAAATTAATATTAAAGAATAACAATAATACGCTGGTTGAAGTTATACTTAGATTTCATAATTTGAAAATTATGACAGATATTTTACTACACTTAACATACTATATTTTTTTACACCGCAATTAACCAGTATGGAAAGAAAAGTTTCCAAAATAGTACATATATTATAGGTATTATCACTAAAATGTTCGTGTTTGTGGTGTTACAAATGTGATTTTCGTCTACAATAATTTTATTCAGTTTTTGCAAAATGATGATGCGAGTTGAGTGACAAAAGATGACTTGTTACAAGACTGCTTGAGTAAATAATCTCAGCCTACTGTCATGTGGCTGTGCTACCACTATCTGAAGTGTTACAATATTCGCTCACAAGTATCTATAAAAAACGTGAGATTCGTGTTATAGTGGTTAATCAGTAGCAATATCTGTATACGTAGTGTTGCATGTAGTGTATCATTTTAATCATTCCATTTAACGATCATTAAGTAAATGATGTTTGTATGATTCGCAGAGTTTACGAAAACAGCTGAAAATGTTGATATTACCGTAAATATACGATCGAGGTCCCCAGACAGTGAAAACAATATTGAATAGTTTAAAAATAAATTATTGAAATCTAAGATTATTATTATCTTAAGTGTTTTGATATTTTACTGTGATAGTACTAGGACTATATTTATTATAAAGAAAATGTTTTCGTTAGGTACAACTTTTAACGCTTTTTAGCCAACAACTTTACCCGTCATCAAACAAAATACACATAGGTAACATATAAACAGGAAAATAATTAATTTCTTGGTATGTGTCCATTACACAACGGACAAGAGAAAAGATTTAGTAAGTATATTTCGTTTTTTTATGCACGTTAGAAAAAATTGGCCATATTTAATCGCTGTAGGATTTATAGTTCCTAGATTTTATTAATAGGTGCATTTTGTTTAAGATATCTGTTTGTCAATATCTCTTTGTTGCATGCTCTTATGTTAAATTGTATGTAACTTTATGAATTAAGAATAATTTTAGATAGATATTATTTACATAATATTTATTATATTACATAGATATTATTGTTTTTTATTGATTTCCTATGAATCGTTTTATTATTTAATGAATATGTAAAAATCCTAATTCACCATAGTTCAAAATAAGTAAGACCAATTTTAATAATAATGAGATTACAGATTATATGCATATGACTTTTTTTTGGTCTTGTCATATAAATTATTTAATAATATTACATACTTTGCTCGATAAATATAATTTGCTCAACACAAAACCGGACATAATACATTTCTTACTTATTGATTAAATAGGAAAATGGAAAACGCTGTATAAACATATTTTGGCTCTTAATAATGGTTTACCCGTGCTACTATAATGTCTATAAAATATTAATTATGTCAGCCTACAAATATAAGTAGTTCAATAGCGCTACCTAAAAATCATCTCACAAGGAAACTAAATGTGCATTTCGGATTTCGGGAACGTGATTATTAGTAATGTTACATACTCTTTGCCGCCCGCTGCATCTGACTGACACTGACACATATAATTATTATACTAGATGAGGAATTCGATGGAGAGCGAGATGATTATGGTGAACCCAGGAAATCCGTTTGGCATGGAAATCATTCCAGGCATATTTTTATGTTATTCCTCGAACAGTGTTTAGCTATACGGTTTAACTATAAACTGTATAAGAAAGAAACCTTAACTTTTCATTTACACCAACACTTCCTAATTTGTTAAAATTAAAGATACTTATACCTTTTTTAAATCTGCACAACATTTTTCCTTATCAAGTTACATTTGTAATAAATCTGGTAACATTCCACGGGTAGCTTGTTAGTGTACTCTATTTTTTTAGTTTCATTGAGACCTTCATCAAAACTTATTGTACATATCACTATTATGTTACTATATAAAAACAGCGTGTCCGCAGCGTAGATAAATGAATGTTATTTAAAAAAGCCGAAGCCTGGAGCTTTGCTATCCACAGATATTATCGTTATTTTTAAATATATCATCAAAATGTTATCTTAACTTTATTCACATTGATTGGGTCTGATGAGTACTGTTATGTAGATAAAATGAGCCAGTTTAGAAGTTTATTACAAAACAATGAGTTTGCTCTACTCGAGTATGTAATACTGTCAGCAATGTTAATTAATCATGAATAAATTTATATTGAGAATGAAATTTCTTTTTTGTTAGTTCCCCTGACACATTACCTCTCCTCTCATACGCTCTCTCACCCAGGACTCGGATGGAACTTCGCTTCGAATAGACCGTAAGTATTTTATTGGAACAAAAAATAAAACATTTTTATGGCAAAACACCAAAGAATTTCTTCTTTCTAAAAAACATCTTAATACAAGGTTGTTTTGAAACTATCAGAATCGACTTATATCCACGATTTGTAAATGTAGACATTATCTATACGCCTGGTTGGCCGTTCGACTTCACTATGCGAGTAATTCGTATACAACATTAAATAAATTTATATCACGTTATTATTAATAATATAGACGATAATAAACACAAATAATTTTTTTAAGGATTTTATTGTCACACTTAAAATAGCAGTGCGGTTGTTTAAAATCATTGTAATTATAACTTTAACAATTGTTCATATTACTGCAATATTTCAAAAATATTTTTTACCCTTACGACAGTGCGTGCGATAGTGTGATTTATGGTGAACTAATCTACCAGATATTAAATATTATCTAGATATTAAATAAATTCGAGAAAAAATATACGTAAAAAGAAGCTATCAGAGGTTAATTTCTTATACTACGATGTAACGAATTGGTGCATACCAGTACATTGATGATATAAACTATTCAGGTTCTTACTAAAAATACTGACTCTATTATAAAGGTAAACTGAACAACTTTTCCCATAGAACATTTATCAAAATATGAATAAAAAAATATTTTGGGTGGGAGGAAAATTATTTTTCGAATTTCAATATACATATGTTCCTTGGGAAATTTAGTTCATAATTTCATGTAATGGACTGAATTCAGCCTAAAATAGTTTTAGTATATTTTGTTAGACACTGTACAATATAAAATATTAGCGTTTAAACATACCATGAAATGCTTACTAAGCGATAACCATATTTGGACCCAATGCGTTTAATTCTGTCTGGTGGAGATCCAATGATGCACATTACTATAGCGCCAAAACACGCATCCCACCGCTGCTGCCACCAGGTAACGGAAGTTGACAAATGTAGGGGGAAACATCAGGTAAATAGCCAAAGACATATTGTATAAATGTATTTCAAAATGGCCGACGCCACTGGAAGTACATTTCTCTTAATGCAAGTTTCAAATAACGATCATCAGCTTAACATAATAATCAATAAAAAGAAAGTATACAAATGGGTCGCGGGAGAGTAAAAAAGGTTTTTGTTACACTTGTTACAAAATGCATAAAAATATATATATATATATATATATATATATATATATATATATATATATATATATATATATATATATATATATTTGTATATAAAATAAATAATATATTAGTTTAGCCAATTTAGGTAGATATATTCTATAATTATGAGATCATTGATATACATTGAGTCCAAACACAATGCGAGAAAGCCTAAAAATAAAAGTACCCATATATATAGTAAACTTAAAAATTAATGTTGCAGAAATGAATAGGTACCATATGTTAAAATGTAAGAGTGGGGACACTACTGGATACATATTATTACATACCCTCTTATTAAATAAATCAAAAATGACTAAAGTATTTAATCTTAGTTAAGGTAGATAAATAAATTTATCCCGTTCACACCTAATACAAAATTTATGCAGTTACTGAAAAAATATTTTTACTTCCAATTTTAAGTAGGTACCTATCTGATGTTGATGGTTAGATAAATTTATAAAAGTCAAGCACTTTGATTTAAAAAGAAAAATCACATCAATTGTACTAAGGGCCTGTTTCATTTATAATGCACAGTATTCTATAAATCCAGGATGACACCAGGATGAAACAATAAAATTCTATTATACCAATATTAGCAATGTACATTTCATATAGTGATTTCATTTTCACTCCACTGACTTTTTCTCGCGTTCTTTCTCTGTTCGAGCCGTACGCCTATGGAACTCACACAGACTACGGAACTAACTACCACTTACTCGCGCCGAAACGCTAGCCAGCTTCAAATCCCAAGTTAAATCTTATTTTCTATTCTTATGAAAAGTACCTAAATAAATATCCTTCCCTTGTTTCCATTTCTCTTCATCTCGTACTGTTAATATATATTTTTTTCATTTTAATTTTAATGTATTTATGTAAGATTTTTATGTATATTTATTATAATTATTGTATAAAAGTATGTTTATATTGACCGCCCCGCACGCGTATTTCCATTCCCGTGTTCATTAGGAGGCAGTATTGCCTTGAAACACGCACGAGTTTGTCGCACTAACTGCCTTTACAAACTCTTGTTCAATTCAGGGCACGCGTCCTCCAATCGCGCACAGGTTTGCAATGCAAACTTCTTCTAAACACGTGTTCAAGGCGATGCATTGTATGGAACATAGTCACAAAGTTCACGCGCAAACTTCACTCGCGTCTCGCTCGTCACTTCAGTTGTATTCCTTTGTTTTCCACTGTGCAGCGTTTGAGATAAAGATACTAGCTTATGGAACTATTAAGAGACGAATTGTGAACAATTAATACTTTATGTTGTGACGGTGATAACTGATAAATAACACAAACTGATAAATAAAGCAAACTGTAGTGGTTATACCATTAGAACATTTTGAGTTTATGTTTATAGTGTTCTTTCGATCACAATAGAACAATTTAAGAACATAATTAATGGTATTGTGGACAATTTTGAAGTCGTAAAATATGATGGAGACAATGATTAAGAAAAATAAAAAGCTTGAAAAACATTTAACAAGTTTATGGAGTCGGCGTAAGAAGTGGTGTTTAGCATATCGCTCTGATATTCTAACAAGAGGGAATAACACAAATAATTACTGTGAATCCTCAATAAGAATTTTTAAAGACGCAGTACTGCAGCGCTGTAAAGTGTTCAACATGTGCGCGTTAGTTGACTTTATCGCAAATACCTTTGAATCATACCACAAGAAAAGTTTGATTCAGTTTGCAAATGGGCGAGCAAGAAATCTCACGTTAGCGTAAGAATTTTGCTAAGCGAGAAGCAGCATTAAGAACATTGTACATATGGATGACAATACCTACTTTGTGAAAGAGAAGACTAATCTGTATGTTGTTGACTGTGAAATGGCAACATGTGACTGTCCGTATGGTGCTGGGGGCCGATTTTGTAAACATCTCTGCGCTGTAGAAAGAAAACAAGGGACTGTGCTTACCACATCACACTTTTGAATGACTGTGATCGTCAACAATTAGCAAAATTCGCTCTGGGTGACCAGTTCTCACCGTCATTCTTTAAAAATATTACGGGTGAATCTAACACAAATGATGAAGACAACCAAACTTGACTCTATTACACCAGATGATATTGTATACACTAATGTTGAACTCCCAATAAATCCCGCGGAAAACAGTATCAACATCAATAATGAAAAATTTAACAGTGCTGTGCAAAATATTAAAGCCCAGTGGCAAAGAATTACTGATATCTTGGAAAAAGATATCAGTAATTCTTCATCAAATGTTGCATATACAAACATTCTCACAAAGTTTGGATCCGATTTGTCGAAGCTACAAACTCCATCGAGTATTATATCATTTATGGTTGAAAAAAATGTACGACGAATATCTCGAAAAATTCATGTACAACCAATATCGATCGCGCGCCGCAAAGAAAGAGGTCTACCTTGCAGTGGAAGGATTCAAGCAGGACGACCAGCCAAGTCAGAAACAGTTAAAAGAAAACGTGTTCATAATATTGCATCTAATATTGATTATAATGAGCCTCCTGCAAAAAAACATTGATTTTATAAAATTACTTTATTACTTTTCTGCATCGACCTATGCATTTCTGTAGAACCTAAGTGCGTTGTTGATTGCCTTCAGTAGGTACGATAACATAATATGTACCTACTTGTAAATCTGTGAATGTAGATTTATTTTGGTTCTAATAAAAAGTTTAAGACTTTGTTTGAGTTTTCTTTCCCATACATTAAATGCCTTCAAACAAACACGGATTTGTGACGCTTAATCAAGGTGCATACTTCCCGCAAACCCGTGCGCGATTGGAGGACGCGTGCCCTGAATTGAACACGAGTTTGTAAAGGCAGTTAGCGCGACAAACCCGTGCGTGTTTCAAGGCAATACTGCCTCCTAATGAACACGAGAATAGAAATACGCGCCCCGCACTACCTACTTTCCCGTTACTATTTTCTATATAGCGTCAACCACGCTATATAGAAAATAGTAACGGGAAAGTAGGTAGAAATTGAAGAAATTGCTTAGCGATAAGGCCGCCTTTTGCGCATTTTCTAGTTTTTAAGATAATTATGTCCTGTATTTATTCATTTTGTGCAGTAGGGGTAAAGCCCTTTTATTCCTAAAAAATAAATTGACCATTATAATACCTGTCAGGTATATCTTTCAGTAGTATATCCAAGAATGGGTTTTGGCGGTAGCGCCACTTTACAACAATTTTTTAAATGACCTCTACATGTTGAATCTGTATCCCCACGCAAGCCTTCGAAAGAACTAAAAGAAAACTGACCATAAAGAATTATAATAGTTCTAATGATGATTTTCGGATAACATATTGAAAAGGAAAAATCTGACTCATACCTACTGGGATAATATCAGGTGTATAGAAACAAAGGTGGTAAAGTCCACAATTTTCCAAAATTTAACTATAAATGGCAACACAATCTGTTCCTTGTCTATTTTCAGCCCGTAAAATATTTATCTGTCAAATCTGGTAAACTCCACTGTTATTTCAATTAAAAAATTGACTTTACAAACAAACTTAGTAAAGTCCAAGGTAAGTTGAGTTTCATTTTGCGGAAAGTCCATTTCGACCAATAGGAGGGCTACATTTTACTGACAGCTAACATGGCCGTCTATGGCGTTTATATGCTAGTTTGCTGTGCACGTGCTGCCGAATTTTATTAATTTTACATAAGAAAAGGTGTATTTTCGTGATAAAATTGTGGTGCACCGAGAAGATGGAGAGCCACCCGACCAGGGTCAACAAAAATGAAGCCAGGAAACGGACTGCACAACCTAGTACTTGGAAGAAAAACATCGCCAAGAAAAACAGGTATGTTTGACCGATTTCCAGGGTCGAACTTAGCTTGGATACCTATTCATTACAGTGGGGCACAATTCGTTTACCTGATGTTTGCCTGAATTAAAGGATAATAAATGACTAATACATTGTACATTAAAACTAATTTTAAATTGGTAGAAAAAAAGTCTCAAGTGGTAATTATAAAAAACTGACTTATTTTTGATTCGAGTAAAATACTAAGTTAATGAGTTCTAAATATTTTTTTCCTTAAGTTGTTGAAGGACGATGAAATAGTATTATCATATTAGTGTTAGGAGAGGTATCCTGAGTCAAGATTGATAGGTGAAAAATTTTCAAAATCGGACGTTTTTTTACACCCACATAGTGCTAGCGCCGCGCCGTCGTTCGAACTAACGATCTGTATGGGAAATCGAAAAAAAAAAACGTCCGAATTTGATTATTTGACCTACCCGACCTCTACCTCTCCGAACACTAATCTGATGATTTTATTTCATCGTCTTGAAACACTCTTTATACAACTTTTTACTTAGTGAACCAATATGTGCATGATGCTTTTAAGTTGATCCCATTTCATTTTGTATGTATTTTTATTTCAGGTACTCAGCAAAAAAGTTGCCAAAATTGCCTCAATGTACGCACAGCAACAAAAAATTACAGTGCAATCTTGTAACGACAAAAATGTTGCGTATGTTTCATGATTTTTTACAAAAATGCTAGTAAAATTCAACAAGACGGACTTTTGTTGAAATGCTGTACAGCCGTTGCTGTTAAAAGGAAGAGACCTCGTAATGGCAGCAAAACACCTAAAGAGTTCACGACTAAATTCCATATTATAGCTGATCGGAAAAGGATACCTGTGTGTCAAAAAGCGTTTTTACAGATGCTGAACATTAAAAAAGGACGAGTATTATCATTGGTTGCAAAATCATTTAAAACTGCAGAATTTCCTGTGGACAAGAGGGGTGGAGATCATAGAAGTCACAAGTACTCCGGAATACAACAGTCAGTTCACACATTTATGAGTAAATTAAAATGTACCGACCCGCATAACTGCCGCAGTAGAACATCGGTTCGAAAATACCTGCCATGTGAATTGAATATCCGAAAACTATACAAGATGTACAAAAATTCATTCCCAGGGAAATATGCAAAAGAATCTTACTTCAGAAAAATATTTGATACGCAGTATAATTTGGGTTTTGGAAGCCCACAGACAGATATTTGCTCAACGTGCTTACAGCTCAATGAGAAAATTAAACTAGAAAAGGATCAGAAAAAAATGGAAAACCTCATGATCGAGAAAAGGGTACATACCTTGAGGGCTAAAGCATTTTATTCCCTTTTGAAAACAGCTGAAGATGGTGTATTAATCCTGAGTTATGATTGCCAGAAAAATATGGCCCTACCAAAACTGCCAGACCAGTCCTGCTATTACAGCAGACAGCTTTATTTATATAACTTTACGATAGTAGAGGGGACATCAAAATCATCATTAACAAAAGACAATGTCTTCGCTAATGTATGGACTGAGGAAAGTTTTGCAAAAGACTAATACAATAAGTTCAGCTGTGTTCAACCGCCTTAATAACGCTAACCTCAACGGCATTCACACAGTTAGGCTGATATCTGATGGCTGCGGCGGCCAAAACAAAAACAAAACTATGATAACCATGTGCTGTAAGTGGCTTTTAGAACACCCTACTGTCAAAACTGTGGAACTCGTGTTCCCAGTCACCGGGCACTCCTATTTACCGGCGGACCGCGTGTTTGGTAACACTGAAAAGAGTTTTCGTAAAATTGACACGATCATCTCGCCAAATCAGTATGTCAATATCATTTCAGAAAGCGCAACGATTATTAAAGTTGGTGATGATTTCCCAGTATACGATTTTAAATCAGCTGCTGAAACTATTATCAAAGTTCCTGGACAGTGGAAAGCGAATTTCTCGCTTTGCAAAAGGTTTTTTATAAAACGTTCCAAATGTAGGCGCAATGCACTTGTCAATGGTGAATTATTTTACAGAACCAAGACAGGGACATCTGAGAATATCTGTAAAAAAGGAAAAAATATATCCATGTTGGACATAGACAACCATATTTTGCAGAAAGGTGTGGCAGTGAAAAAACTGAAGTTACGAGATGTCGATTCATTGTTAAAAACCCATTTTGGAGATGATTGGCAAAACCAAGAAGGTATAGACCTGACATTTTATTCTCAAATTTTGGATAGTCAAGCTGATGAGAACTTTCAAGGGAAGGAACCTGAAGAGGAAATGTGCGAGCTCCAGCAGGAATCCCCGTCTTTAGTTATATAAGTTTATTACATTTTGTCTATTTCTATTAACTGACTTTCATTACCTTCACTCATCTACAAGATGATTAATAAAGTGATTGGTTACCCTCTTTTATTGTGTAAACGCCTGAATCCAGCCCTGCCCATTTGAGAGAGAAGAGTTGGTAACCATTAAAGAAAAGTCCTAAACATTTAGTTACAAACTTAGTAAAGTCCAAAGCTTGGTAACAAAACTGGCAAAGTCCGTATTAAATTTATGGTTTGACTCAAAATTATTGAACTAAGCGTGACAAAAAGTTTGTATTTGCATAATGTATTATATTCTGCATAATATAAATAATGTTCAACATAAGAATAGTAACTTAAAATTACAATAATCATTTTATTCTTTTTCTGAAAATTTTAGCACTGTGGACGTAACCATATTTGATTCTATACACCTGATATATGCAATGTCCTTTTTAATTAAGTACAGGTAAAGGGTGATTCAGTCCATCAATTTGAACAATTTTTCCCAATAAATGTACATAGAAATACCAAAAATCGTAGAATACACGTGATATCGTTGCATGCATTTTTTTATATTTCAATCCCTCCCTGATCCTATTCGCTATGGTAACTGACTCAGTTAATAAATATTTCTATCTTTAAAACTTTGTTTATACTTTCCTCATTTGCAAAGCTTATCATTATATCTTGTGGTCTATAGGCCATACCATAGACTTAATTTTTTTTTACTACGAATCTATGGGCCATACCATACAACATAGGTTGTTTTAATGCTCGCAACATAATGAAGATGACAACACTTTGTAGACTTGCAAGTGAGCTAAAAAAATATATTAAGCTGAGTCTCCAACCGCAAAGAGAATAGCAAATGGAACCCAATTGTTATAAACATAAGGTAAACTGGTTCATGCATTTCAGCAAAAGTCCTATAAATCATAAATTATGATGATTTATGCTAATTTTATTACATTTATTGCATTTTTTAATTTAAAGACCCACTCTGTGTTAGTACACAGAGTGGGTCTTTAAATTAAAAAATACAGGTAACATATTATGCAGGGGTAAAACCAAAATATTTGCAATCACCTTGTGTTTCAACTAAGAATAATACCTACCATCAAACTCGCTTTCTATAACCATATTTACCTACAACTACAAGAAAACAACAAATAAATGGTGGTACATTTTTCTATGAAACAGACCCTTAAAATTTCTTATAATATATTCAGATTCTTTTTACCCTAAACTCGGCAGGCACATTCAGATGGTGTTCGTGTAGGCTTCTTGGGTGCCGTCAGTCTCTTAGATGTGCTTGTTCCGTATTGAATGCCAGATCCTATCCTCTCTGGGTCCAATTCACCAGTTTCTATCTTAGCCAGGATTGTTTTGGAGCATTTTAAAAAGGCCTCCTCTACATTCTCTCCAGTTTTAGCACTGGTCTCAAGAAACATGAGCTCTGAAAATTTGAATTAGAAAGAAATAATTTTTATTTGCTTTCATAAGTATATAAGGAAAAAAAAGGATTTGCATATGATTTGCCTACCTCTGATCAGAAAAAATATGATATGTATACAAATATGCAATTTGAAAATTGAACTGAAGGATTTATTTATACCATTTATACATATTATTTTATATCCAGTACATTGAAACCACCTCTATTTTATTGATTGATTTATTGGTTTGCATATGAGCAGCTTAAAGCTGATGTTTCTATTTCAGGCACTGTTGAATTTTTTTACCTTACCTGTTACTGGGAGAAATTCCTCCTAGGTCAATTGTTTATCTATTGTTTTATTTAAAGGGACAGGTAAAGGGATAATTCACACAATGTTTGATTGTTCACTTTAATTGTTTTAGTCTCATTATTTGTGCATAGCTAATTTTCTAGTCTATTTTTAAAGCAGTTCATAGATGTGTCAGACATTACTTCCTCAGACAGCCTGTTCTTATTATTGTGAACCACTTGGTTGCTCAAAAAGTGATGGTTTAGTATTATTTTGTAGTTGTAAGCAATTAAACTATTTGTATTTTGTTTAATTGAACAATGGAAAAATTAAATAAATCATTGATAAAACTTTTACAACTTTTGAGTTGCTGAGGCATCATAGGAAGTTTTTTTTAACCACCAAGCCTATAATTTTCAGTGTATATACAAGGTCTAACAAAATATACTGAAACTATTTTAAGGCTGTACGTGGGGCGCACTATAAGTTTCCGGAATGAATATGAAAAAATACTATTAAAGGTACAAAATTAATTTATTGTTTTTCAAAATAATCTCCCTTGGCGTCTATGCACTTTTTCATTCGATGAAACCAGTTTTGAAAACTTTTGTGCCACTCCTCTGTGGTGACCTCTGAAACGTGTTTTTCATACTCCTCGACAGCCTCTTCTGGTGATGAAAATCGTTGACCGCGTAATTGGTTCTTAATTTTTGGGAACAGAAAAAAGTCACAAGGTGCCAGGTCGGGACTGTATGCAGGATGACTCATGAGTTCTACATTTTTCGCCTTCAAAAAGTCGTTTGTCTGTCTGGCCGTGTGAGAACTAGCATTGTCGTGGTGCAGGATGATACGGCGTTTACGGTTATTTTTACGGAGTTCGTCAATAACTTCCGGCAAACAAATGGTCGTGTACCAGTCACTATTCACTGTACGACGATTCTCTAAAGCAACAGTAGCCACGTGTCCAGTTTTATTAAAAAAAGAAGCAATCATCCGCTTAGATGCACTTTTCACGCGCGCCACTTTGGTTGGTTTCGGCTCATCTTGAAAGACCCATACGCTCGATTGCTGCTTTGTTTTGGGATCGTAGCAATAAATCCATGTTTCGTCACCTGTTACTATGTCCCACACCAAATTTGACGCACCTTCGTTGAATCTGGTAAGCATGGCACTGCACCAAGTGACGCGGTCCGTTTTTTGAGCCTCGGTCAAGTTGTGTGGGATCCACCGCGAGCACAGCTTTCTCACACCCAAATGTTTGTGTAGAATTAATTGTATTTGACTCATGCCTATTTCTAAGGATGCGCGAATTTCATGGTAGGTCACATGCCTGTCTGTTTCAATAATACGGCGCACAGCATCGATGTTTTTGTTGGTCACAGCGGTGGACGGCCGACCATCGCGAGATTCGTCACTGAGATTGATACGACCACGCTTGAATTCTGCAAACCAGCTATAAACAGTTGTCTTGCATGGTGCTTCATTGCCAAAAGCTGTTTCAAGCCGAGCGATGCTCTGTTGAGCTGTCAAATTACACTTAAAATCGTAGAAAATCATACTACGAAAATTTTCCCGAGTTAAATCCATGTTGATGCAGACACACAATTTTTTAAATGGCGCCACAAGGTAAAAACAAAAGACAGTCAGATGAAACAAACTGCATTCTACAGCCAAAGAGTTCTATTTTCAAATGTTGCAATAAATTTTTAAATATTGTTTATGTAAGTGGCCAGTTCCGGAAACTTATAGTGCGCCCTATGTATAAGGTTCATGATACTGAACAACTTTGCCCAAGAAACATATATCGAAATATAAAAAATATTTTTGACTTCCCATACAAGTTGACCGATCAGCTGATCCGAGTTTGTATGGAAAATCCAAAATTAAATAAATAAATAATAAATATATACATTTTATATCCAAAAGACACTTTCTATAGTCCATTTGGTTAGTTATTTAAAAGAAAGTAAACAATCATGTCATCAATACCTTTGCAAATTACAAATTATTTTTCATATTTCGATATATGTTTCTTGGGGAAAGTTGATCAGTATCATGGACTGAATTCACCCTTAAAATAGTTTCAGTATATTTTGTTAGATAGATGTTATATATCCAAAAGACACTTTATATAGTCCATTTGGTTAGATATTTAAAAGAAAGTAAACAATCATGTCATCAATACCTTTGCAAATTAAAAATTATTTACTCTATAAATTACATATTCTTTTAATAATTTGCAATAGTATTGATTTATAAAGTGTATATTTCAATAAAAAGACATATCAAGTTTGTTTACATTCTTTGAAATACCTTAACATATGAACTATAGTACCCACCTATTTGTACTGTTTCCATTCCCACCCACTAATGTTGCTTGTTTATCATTATATGCTCATAAAACATATATATCCTCATATGGAACCAAAGGACCATCATCAATCATACAAACATGCCCCATTAATGACACACAAGTGTTTATGCGAAATTTTTGTGTTAAAGATATACTGTACGGTGTAGTATTGTCAGTTACTATCACAAAATTTTAATTAATGGCAGATACTTAAAATTTTCTAAAGTTCTAAATATAATGGAATACTACTCACCATTTTCCTGAGCAAACTGACTAGCCTCTGAGAAGGTAACCTCTCTGGATTCTTCCAAGTCTTTCTTGTTGCCAACAAGCAAGATAACAATATTAGGACTAGCAAGAGTGCGTGCATCTCTTAACCAATTTGCCAGTGCATTGAAAGAATCACGGGATGTTATATCATACACCAGTAATGCACCTGCTGCACCCCTGTAGTAGGATCGAGTAACTGATCTAAATCTCTCTTGCCCAGCTGTATCCCAAATCTGCAGTTTTGTTGACTTGCCTCCAATGTTTATAATTTTCGAACCAAATTCAACACCAATAGTGTGACATCTATCTTCTTTGACTGTAATTAAACAATACAATAATTAAACACACGATCTTAAACAAAATATTTTAAATACAATATAAAATAAAGTGACCACAAAATGACTTACATTTGTTTCCAATGAAATTATTCAGAAGGCTCGATTTCCCAGTACCGGCACTGCCAATCACCAAAAACTTAAACAAGTATTCTGAAACACATGTAAATCAAATTAATATTTAATTTTTTTTTATTTAGATGATTGATTTTATGGCAATTTTGCATTTTCATAAATCACTGATTTACAGATACTGTACCGTAAGTTTCCGACATCTTATTGCGTAAAAACAACACAGAAAAGAAAACTCGGTTATTTACATAAATTTACAACTTAATTCTTAAAACACGGCAGTCACAGCACAGCGTCGGACATACGTACGGCCGTAACTTGTATTTTATTTTACAGATTTTTTTAAAAATAGTTTTTCATTTCCACAAAGCCACAAAGCAAAACAACAGCGTCTGACGTGTATGTATGACAAGTTTATTTTATTTGACCACTTGACACTGACAGTTGACTGATTCAACTGTAAATCATACACTAATCAACATAATGTATCTGAGCAGTTCTCAAAAATTTTGTATGTACCCTACTTAATATTTTATATTTTTTTCAAAAGTGTGTTTATCCTGGCTTTTAATGGAAAATTTAGTGTATCAAATATTCATCTTGTGTTATTTAGAAATGGTATCGATATAATATCTACAGTTTAAGTAAAAAAGCAGTTTTTCTGGACATGGTTACTATTTGTGTTCAATTTCGTTACTATTTATTTCATTAAAATCAATTATGAAAATAGTAATTTTTCGTTAAATATTAACATTATTGCAGTTCAAGGACAATAAAGTTATGTATGAACCAAAATAATCTTCATAAAAAAAGGATTAATTTTAAAATTTTATAGGTTGAAGGTCAATTTTGATACCTAGGTTAAATATGGAACCTATTTTTACAATTTACCTTAAAAATCTTATATTAGATGCTAAAAGTATCAAGGCAATTATCAAACCTTAACATTTTCAGTGAAATATGTAGAAAGTTTTTTATGTTATCTAGAAAATAACAATTTTAGAAAAGAAAAAGTCTATTTATTAATATTTGAGGACGGTAACAAAATTGAGTGCGATTGGTCAATGGTCACCAATGAAAAAGTAAAGACTCAATTTTTGTAAGACATATTACATTTAATATATCTACAAATAATAACACTATGTAAATATTTCAGAAATTCAGTTTATATTGAAAATTCTATCTTTTGTAATAATAAAGTTTTTACCATGACAACATAAACACAATATTTTGAATGTGACATGTTTCATATAAAACTTCTTTTAACATTGCCCCTTACTCGAGCAAACTGTGTAAAATTAACACTAGCATAATGCAAGAGTACAAGATCTAAATTGAACAAAGTGAAAAATAAATAATATTAGGTACATTAAATCTAAACAATCTTAAAATAATTGTGTTTCACCTTGGGTAAAGCTTTTTGTAAAGAGATCTGCCTCCAACTCAGAAGAAGGCTTGTAATCTAAACAAATTAACTTACGATCAACACATTCTCGAATAAAGTGATGATGTACATCTATGTGTTTAGTCCTACGAAAACACTCATTCTCTACCATTTTGAATGTACTACGATTGTCATTATAAATGGTGATTGCCTTGCCTTATATTTAAACCAATCTTTACAGTTAAGATCTTGCAAAAAATTACGAATAAATTTCGCTTCCTTTACAGCATTGCCAAGAGCGTAATATTCCGCCTCTGTACTAGAACAGGCTACATTTTATTGCTTATGACTATGCCAGTTTACGATGCAACTTCCTAACCTAGTAATGAAACCAGAATAAGATTTTCAATCGTTGGTATCCCCCGCCCAATCTGCGTCGGATGAAATTAAAACTTCATTACTTCCTCTTTTAAAATTGAGTCCGTAGTCAATTTTACCCGAAAGATACCGCAAAACCCGCTTATCAGCATTCCAATGAGACTCATTATAACAGGTGTTATATTGACTAAGCTTACTGCATGCAAACGCTATATCTGGACGTGTACAAACAGCGAGATACATTAAACTTCCTATTAGTTCCTGATACGGAAATCTTGTATCCAAGGTATTTGCTTTTGGAAGATTAAAGTTAACTTCCATTGGAGTCGCTATGCTATGACACTCATTCATACCAAACTTAATCAATAGGTTTTTCACGTATTCAGACTGACTTAACTTCAAAATACCTTGTTCTCGGTTTCTCCCTACTTTCATACCTAATGCTTGTTTCACAGCTCCAAGTGTTTTAATTTTAAAATTAGAACTGAGTAATTGTAAAGTAATTTCTTTTCATGTTCATTAGAACTGAATATGAAGAAGTCGTCTACATATAAGGCTATAATTACCTTGTTTTTGAAATAAACTCATTGCTCTGTTTTAAGTTGTGTAAAGCCATTAGTAACTAAAACTTTGTGTACTTTTTCATTACAAGCTCTACTAACTTGTTTGTAGCCATATTGTTGGGTAAATCCTTTAGCAAATAAACGAGCTTTAAATTTTTCAAAATTACCACTTGGATCAACATTTTCTTTAAAAATCCATTTGCATTTTATTACGTTACTATCTTTTGATCTATCTATCTACAAGATCCCAGACGTCATGTGACATTAGAGAATTATATTCTTCCTGCATAGCCTCTAACCATTGTTTGCTTTTCTCAGACTTTATAGCTTCATTGTACGTTCGAGGTTCACTCCGTCCCATTAAACCTATTTCAGTAAAATAGTTCATTTCATAATCTTGAAATCGTAAAGGAGGACAGCGCATACGTACAGGTCTAGAGTTTTCTGCAACCTCAGAATCTGTATCAAATCTTATAGAAGAAGCAGGTTCTATATTTCCAGAAGCTTGAGTACTATTCAATGGTGACTCAGTAACATTTTGTTCGTCAGAGAAAATCTCATTAATAATAGAATGATCTACAACAGTATCGTCATTAATATTATCCTGAATTCCAGAATTGATAGATAAATCTGGTGTAGCATATTCATCAACATCAGATTCAATAATGTCTGCTCGAGGAGGATTCTGATTATAAATCGAAACTTCAACGGTATTATTAGAATCATTACAATAGTTATTTAACTTATTAGTATTGTAATCGGAACCTCTAACAGTTTCAATAAAATTTACTGTACGAGCTTTAATAATTTTGCTACCATCAGCTGGATCACCAAGCCTATAACCTTTTGTGTGATCACAATATCCTAGCATAATGTAGGGTTTTGATTAAGGATCAAGCTTTGTACGTTGGCATTGTGGAGTAAGAGCATATGCTATACAGCCAAAGACTCTAAGGTGACTAAGATTAACTCTTGCTCTTCAAACTGGGACCTACACTAGTAACACATGACCATTTCTTCCTACAATACATTGAGCTTAGTAACATACGAGTAGAGATCCATATTGAGCTAGTTAAACATCAAATCGTAGAGCTAAAAACTAAATTACCTAATGACACTTACAGAATATTTGAAAACCAGATAGACTACTTAAGCGATAAATTAAATAAAACCGCGTATGAATTAGATAGTTGTGATTAGATGGTCTAGGCTCTATGATAAAAAGTTTAACAGGAAATCTAGATTACACAGATGCCATTAACTATATAAGGCCATTGAAATCCTTGAAACCAACCAAAAGAAATTAGTTAGTAACTTTAATACCCATGTTAGTTTAAACAAAGAGTGGATGGCTCATCATGCGAGTGTTTTAGTTAGTCTAGTAGAAAATCAAAAGAACCTTAACCATACCTTGAATATGCTACTAGAATTTACTAGATGATGAAATCCATAAGTACGCTAAATTAGTTCAACTTTTATCGATTATCACTAATAATATAGATGAACTCTCAAATGAATTGCGTAGAATAGAAGATATACTGGCGTTCACTCGCACATCAAGTGTTCATCACTCGATGTTGAGAGTCGATATCCTAGGTAAGCTTATTAGAAAACTTAAGGAATTATATAGTAATGAGCAATTATTAGATATAGGTAGATTTAAGAGATTATTATAATGTCATTCACGCAGGTTCATATTATATGAATAGGCAAATAGTTATAGTCTTCAAGTTCCCAATACTTTCAACAGAAACCTATGATCTATATAAATTACCCATAGTACCCAACCCCAACCAATATAACCGAATCCTAATACCCCCTTATCCCTTACTAGCAACCAACGGTAAAGAGTACATGTACATAGAGGCAGAATGCCCGAAGATACAATCTCGATACCTATGTCAACCAACAACTTACCAGCAGATTAGATCGGCTACTGACTGCATCCAGACACTCATCGCCAAACAAGCTATCGACGACTCCTGCCATCCGATAACTGTCACACTTACAAGGGAAACGTAGAAAAGCTGGACGACAGACATTACATCATAAACTCTTCCACGGCCTACCAAAGTACGATTTACATGCGAGCGAGATGAATACCGAATCCTGCACCATAGTCATCTAATCACTTTACCACTGCAGTGTTCTGTACAAACAAATGACTTCACCATTTACAATTCTCAAGATCGCGTCGAAGGACAGCCCGTCAAAATACTCAATATCCCGGACAACCCGGAGCTACACATCCCATCTCAGCCAGCAATAACTCTTAACTCCATCGATCTGAAGATGCTTCGAAACATTCAAGATAAAATTTTATCCCAGAAAACCATGTAACTGGATGAAGTAGATACAGCATCCCTATACCATACACTATAGCACCATTATACGTGTTCCTGAGTATCACAGCAATCACAGCTATAGTTATAATATGCCGCAGATATATGAAACAAAGACAGATTCCCGATACCACCGGCGATATCCCGAAGACCGAAGAAGCTTCCAGATCCACAACTAGGTATATACAGCATCCCGAGTCCTGCAAACAAAATACCGAACGCAACATTTTCGTTAAAAAACCTAAAATAGTTGCGTTTCTAAGGGTGGAGGTGTTACGGGATTGTCCTATATGAAGACCGCTGACCTGTCATATCATTGCACACGGCACCGATGTTTAAAATTGCATAAGTGAAGTAAAGCGCCGACGCAGCAGCACGTGCAAGACTCGACGTCCGCGCGGTCACCGGACGCCTCGGCCACTTGGGCTTCACACTTCGACCATGCCCTCTAATTGTAATTAGTCGTAGTTCTATTTCTAGATTCATTTGTAATTTCTATATTTCAATAAATTAGTCTTTTAGATTTTGGTTTTTTTTGAGACCTCCGACTCGCTGGACTATAATTTGCCTACATTTAAATATGTAAATATACATTTAATATTAGTTCAATGGAATAACTGTTTAAAATACGATTAAAAATGGTTTAATTGAGTCTTATGTGGGTTTAGCAAACGGCAACAAATTTACATGATTTCACGTTGCGAACCGTCGATATGTGACCTGTCAAAAGTAGTCAAAACCATGCTCGCACGGGAGTTAGGCATGAGATAAAATACGTTTTATGAATGAAAGTTATTTTGTTGCTCAATTTTGTCTATGTTTGTTGCGGTAAATTACGCGAAATGCGACGAAGGATAAAATTTGTCGCCCTAATCATACTTGCCTCGCAGGGACGTAGCTACCGCCGTATCTGCCGTATCAATTATACGGGGCCCCCGGGCCATGGGGGCCCCCAACGTGCGTAAACAAAATTTAATAAAACTTCCTAATTTTTTTCTTTTCAGAAATGACAAAAGTTAAAGAATCAATTTCTTGTTTTCCCGCGTAAAGCGTGCGTTCAAAAGTTGGCAAAACTGTACATCGGTTATCGCGGGCTGCGGGATTTCCCCGTTTAAGTTATTTACTTCAACGGGGAATTTAGGGAATTTTCAAAAAAGTGACAAGTGGATAATTATGATGAAAAAATATTTCTTTTAATTTTATGCAAACATTTTATTTTCTTTTGTGAGAAATCTTTGCCCTTCCTAAGGGCCCCCAAACAAATTTTTTTACGGGGCCCCGCCAAGGCACGCTACGCCTCTGCTAAGAACTATGTTCTTGTTGGTGGAGTACATTTCATATTTCTAAAATTATATTTAGCCATATTTATTTTTCTATTAATGACATCTTAAAGCCTTTGACATTGCTGGTTTTGTAATAATATAATTTTGACCGATCTTTTCAAAACAGGCAATGTATATAGAATCAGCATCATGTATTTCCAGCCTTATTGTAAGCTATTTGTTTTTTCAGGTAAATGCACCATGTTAAAAAGGATTATCATACATAATGATAACTATATATACAATAGGGCACTCAAAGGCTTATCATATGGTAAAGTAAAGACACACTTAAACATGTTCAAGTATCAAAGAAATTAAAGTACTCAACTTAGAGACTCTGGTATTATTTGACTTACAAGGTGTAACAAACCTTCAAGAATGTAAACAATTTCTTCAAGCACAATTGCCAAAATGTAAAATCCAAGGTAGGTTATAAGTAAATTATTTCGATTTTTATTTTAAAATTTTATTTTATTAAAATTAGTATTATTTATATAAAAATACCAAACTATAGTAAAAATCTGCAATATCGATATTCCTTTACAAGAAACAAATACTTAATAAAATTTCTATGACTTGAGGTAGTAAAAATTTACTATAACTTCTATCAATCTTACTATATAGTACCATACCTACCTGTTTAAAAATTATCATTTAACTTTTTATTAAAATCGTTTTAGTAAAATTGTGATTGTAAAATTATTTAACGGCGTTTTCCATTCCAGATGAAGCCATACAAATAGTATGAAAAGCCATGTATACTCTAGATGAGATATATATTTATTTATAATCTGTTATTTATTGAATATACATATATCTGCATCATAGTCAATATGAGTTATAGATTTTGTATCATTTCACAGCCTTTCCAACTGCCTCATTTACACTCTTGTAGCCATCTTTCTCCAAAAGCTTGGCTAATTCAGATTTTATTTTAGTGATGACAGGTGGTCCTTCATAAATAAATGCTGTATATATTTGAATGGCGTTGGCACCAGCTAGTATCTTTTCATATGCATCCTGTCCATTGAATACTCCTCCAACCCCAATTATTGGTATCTTGCCTGAAAAAGGGGGTCAAGTAATAACTTATTAACCAAAGACAAACAAGAGCGGAAATTATTGGGGGAGGCCTATTTTACGCATTGATACAAATAACACCTTAATCACTGAATTAATTTAAGCATTACATACAGTCAGAACTCCTATGGTCCTGCGCAATATGCGTCTCAATTCCCCGTTCCCGTCCCGACCCGCATCGCCGTGGTTAGGTGGAAAAACTCACACATTGACATGTGCATGGATGCATAGGTAGTTTCGTTTGTAGTAGTATTAGGCATAAATTATACAAACATCAAACCTTTTGTAAGTTTATAAACTTGTTTGATCATTTCAGTTGATCTGTTAGTCAATGGTTTCCCACTCAGTCCCCCAGTTTCATTTGAAAACTCCTTGTTTATTAGGGAAGACCTGTCTATTGTTGTATTGGAAATTATAAGTCCATCTATGCTGCTTTCTTTCTTGGAGATTACAGCAACTACATCCCCCAATTCATCAATAGTTAGATCTGGGGCCAATTTTAAAAATAGAGGTGTTTTTGTTTTATTTTGAATGGAATTTCTTTCTTTATTTATTTCTGTTAGTAGTTTTTGTAATTCTTCTTTCTGTTGTAATGACCTCAGTCCAGGAGTGTTGGGACTGAAAATAAATAATTTTTATGAATACTTAATCTCAAAATATTCTTGAATGTCGAAACTAAACAGCAGTAATAATTTTAAAAAACCTCTTCAAATTTACCACTAAAACACTACAGCATATTAACTAAAGTTATGACATTACCTGCTTATGTTTATAACAAAATAGTCTGCTATATCATTAAATTTCTTAATTCCCATAGTATAATCATGAATGGCATTATTAGATTCTTTGTTCTTTCCTAAGTTTATTCCTAAAAGACCTTTAGTTAATATTGCTTTGTCAACATTTTTTACTTTATTGTAAACCTCATTGTGACCTTCACTATTAAAACCATATCGATTAATAACAGCTTGATCTTCTGGTAAACGGAAAACTCGAGGTTTGGGATTTCCTGGTTGTGGATTTGGTGTTATTGAACCTATTTCCACTATAGAAAATCCAATGTTGCGAAGGCCAATCACAGCATCTCCATGTTTATCAAAACCTGCTGCAATACCAATGGGATTACTAAGCTCGTAATCTAAAAATTTGGTAGTCTGAAACAAAATTTTTAATTTTATAAAATTTATTTCTTTGCAGATATGCTATATAGATCTACTTATATCCTGTCATAATCTACACATGGTATTTTCTTCACTAGTCTTTACTAAGAAGTTCATATCAATTCTAAAGCAGATAAATTATTAATTATTTTATGACTTGTATGATATCAACATTAAAAACAATTAAATTGACTTACTAGTATTTTAGGATCTTCATATTTTTCTGGAGGGAAAAAGCCATACTTTAAAGCTGATACCCCAACTTTGTGAGCCAATTCAGGGCTAAGATATTGGCTAGCAGGTTGTAGAAATGATTGGTAGTAACCA
Source organism: Acrobasis suavella (assembly GCA_943193695.1). Taxonomy (NCBI): domain Eukaryota; kingdom Metazoa; phylum Arthropoda; class Insecta; order Lepidoptera; family Pyralidae; genus Acrobasis; species Acrobasis suavella. The sequence goes on from OW971938.1 coordinate 11,129,770, forward strand.
TTGAAATCTTTCTTCATATAGATAAACTGGTAGGCCACAGATCCCCCGAGTGTCAGATAACACAGAGATTTGATTTTTTTCTGTAAATTTAAATAATGTAAAATAACCAGAGCAATCTTTTCAATTAGACACATAAGTAAATACTACCAAGGCATGGACTAAATCAGTGTACTAAGAAAAACCTTACTTTTAATTGAACAAGCAAGCGCAAATCATTCTATTTCAGCTTGGGCAAAAATTCTTTCATATGGCTGTCTGAACTTCTTATCGAATCTGTTTTTAGAATATTTTCCGAATGGCAAAGCAGGAAGGTCGTAAGGTCTACATCCTAAGGAGATACTATAGTTTAAAATTGGAGCCGGCTGTAGGATTCAAGCATGATAGGGAGGATTCTCAGTTGCCCCTGCCTGCAGGAGCCACCAGGGAGTCTATGTCTAACGGTAGTAATTATTTTCGATATACTTCCTAGGGTCCGAAACGGAAGGCACGATTAAGTTAGTGCTGTATTTCATAAGATTCATTTTTGTATAGAAATAATGAATAATTTGATACCAATGCTTGCTTTTTGGAGCTCATTTTCCCTTATGTAAATCTCATAAAACAAATAATTGAGGAACATAAAACAATTCAAGATTCCGATTTCCAACCAAAATATGTATTCATAAGTCACAACAAAAGAAGGTATTTTCCCTATTGGAATTAATGCATTTAATTCACGTCATGACAGTGACATTTCTGCGTAATTATAATAATGCTTGGGCCGGACCTGCGCCTATCGTCACGAAGCTTCGTACTATTACACGATAAACGCAAATGTGACCGGCCGTTATCAGGTATCGTCCCGAATATTCGGACTTCGTGTTGGTTATCGCACGGGTGGCGATACATCAAAGGATTTAAGCACGCTAACCATTCGCTCTGCGTGGTCGTTGTTGCGTATTTCATTTTGACGTTGCGTAATGCGTAAAAATTGAGTGGAACGATAAAATGGTGTTAAAATTTTTAGCTTTTTCTTTCTAGGTTTCATTAAATGCATTATGTAATTGTGAGCACACATGTTATAGAAAAGAAAGTCGTCGTCCATATTAAAACACGTAGATGACGCCATCTTGGATTATTGCATGATAGTTCATGAAAAATAAGAAAGCCACTAGTACGACCAGCGCTTTATTGCGATAACTGTTTAGTGTACAAAACGTACGAAGATTCGCCGCGAATAGCTTCGGGTCGATAGGCACAAGTGCGGCCGAAGCATCAGTAATATATTCACGGCTAGAAATCAAGCCTACTATTGTCTTTGGTCATTAGAATGCTTTGTGAGAATGCTGGAGCAATCGACTGTATGACGTTTCTAACCCTCCCCCACCTCTTTCCACTTCACCATTTTCGCCTGTGACTGTGTGTGATATTCTTCTAATCTATCCTCCATCTTGTTTCTTTTTTGAGTCACCGATGCTCAAGTTTGTATTTGCACTCTTGTATCTCTCTTCATCTTGTACTGTTAATATCATTTTGTGTTCAGTGTAAGTTGTATGTATTTATGTAAGATGTATATGTATATTTATTTTCCTGTCACTCTCTGCCTACTCACGGTCTCACATGCTACGACCACATGATACTGAAATCTAAATTGGACGCTACATGTCTAGTAGTTGAGACCACAATAACTGACCACTTTACTGTAGCACTTAGCTTAAACCTAAAACAATCCCTCCCCTTAAACAACGAAATTAAACATAAAATTGACCTCAATGACCTAGACACAAAAATGCAACATCTCGATTTCGACCCCGTTCTAACCGACCATTGCCACTAATATTCTTATAGAGACAATTTCGACCGCTATTAATGACTGTACCAAACAGACTCAGACCCCAAAAAGAAAACAATTCGATAACCGTGGATAACCAAAGGCCTTCTACGCTGTATTAAAAATAGAGATAACCTGCACAAAAAACATAAAAAGACCCTGGCAACGAAGTGATTGCCCTAATCTACAAACGCTACAGAAACTACTGTACGCTCATACTAAAAAAAGTTAAAAGAATATATGAAAAATCCCAAATTGATAGCGCCAAAAAAAGCCCAAAACAACTCTGGCAAACAATAAAAGACATTAATGATATCAAATGCTCCCAAGACCATTCACAGAATCTGTTAGAGGAAAACTGCCCTATGGATAGTGTCAACAATATAAACACATTTTTTGCAACAATTGGAAAGCAACTATCAGACCAAATCCCTCCCTTAAAGCCAAAACAAGACGAATCCCGCAAAATAAGTCATCCCACACCATCCCCAGCGCATAGCTTAATGATGACTCCCGTATCGGAGGAAGAAATCCTACAGATCATCATAGGACCAAAAGACAAAAGTGCGGTTGGCTTAGACCATATCCCAAGCTTGATAATTAAGAGATACGCTGTCATACTTGTCAAACCGCTTACACACATATGCAACATATCAATTACCCATGGCATCTTCCCCTCAGCCTTTAAAAGAGCTCTCATAAAACCCATTTACAAAAGCGGAGAAAAGAATAGAGTCGACAATTATAGACCCATCTCCATCCTACCAGCATTATCTAAGATCTTAGAACGAGTAATGAACAACCGCCTGATCCAATTTCTCGAATCCAAAAACTTTTATCACCATGTCAGTATGGGTTCCGTGCTGGTAGGTCAACCAGAGATGCAGTCCAGGAATTAACCAATACCATCATCTCCTTCTTAGACAAAAAGGAAAAATGCTTAGTATTATTCCTCGACCTAAAGAAGGCATTCGATACTGTCTCTATCTCTCGCTTACTGGACAAACTGGAGAGGATAGGAGTCCGGGGAGTAGCCCTGTCTCTGTTTCGAGACTTCTTAAGCCACAGGAAACAACAAACTAGAATAGGGAACTGGACCAGTGAAGAATCAGAGACCACATGTGGACTACCACAGGGCAGTTGTATCTCTCCCACTCTCTTCTTGGTCTATATTGATAGTTTGTGCCGAATCCAACCTGAAGGCGGCAGAATTCTCACCTTTGCAGATGACACTGCACTCTTCTTTAAAGGCAATAATTGGGAGGAAACCTACCGTAGGGCCCAGAAAGGTCTAGACTTAGCTAACGACTGGCTCATTAGAAATCGGCTGACTCTGAGCACTAGCAAAACCAAATATATAACATTCACTCTTAAAACTAATCTCCAACCGCCGCCCATCTTCAACATAACCGCCCAAGTCTGTAATAAAACCTCCCAAAATTGTACTTGCTCCCAACTAGAAAAAGTGGAATACCTTAAATACCTAGGAGTAATCATAGATCAATCACTTACCTTTAAACCACATATGGAATCCCTAACAACCAGGCTGCGCAAATTGATCTATATATTCAAAACCATTAGACACATATGCGATCGCAAAGTCATACTAATGGTGTACAACGCCCTAGTCCAGTCGCTTATTAATTACTGCATTATCACTTGGGGTGGATTAGCCAAAACAAGCCTCCTAGAAGTGGAAAGAGCACAAAGAGCCATCCTAAAGGTAGCAGCTGGCCTCCCCTTCCGCTACCCAACTGAGGGTTTATACAAACTTTGAGATGTACTCACTGTCAGGCAATCGTATATATTAAATACTACACTTATGCAACACTCCCCAATGCAGTATGACCCAAACAAGTTTAAAGACAAACGACGGAAAAGAACAGTTTGCGAAATCTCCCCAAAAAACACAGCTACTGCTACCTCCTTCTTCTCCTTCCGCGGACCTTACCTTTATAATAAACTTAACAAACACCTAAATATATACACAAATACAGCTGTAAAAAATTAATCATAAACTTTTTAAAAACATTAGACTACACCGCCTTCGAAAACCTACTAGAAAGTATTATTTGACCCCAACCACCCCCTGCAATCCTTCCACTACCCATACCATACTTAATTACCCACACACACCCACCTTTCAACTACTCATAATAACCACTTTAATATACACGCATATACACATCTCACAGACATACACACTACCACGACACGACACAAATTATGACAGCCAAAATATAAACTAGTACGTAAGTGAAACAGTAAATTTAAGAATAATATAGAATAGAATATAACTGTATTCAGGTTATATATACACGCATAAATATTGTAACCATTCTGTAAGCACCAACGACTACAACAAGTATTCCAAGGGACCCCTCCCTTGGAATACTTGTCACCTGTACGATTATACGATTTGAAAAGGTATTTTCAAATGTGTAAAGGTGATATGGAGAGCAAAAGGGTGACAGTAGAAATGACAAAGGACAGGAATACAGGTGTCGTCTTTAATTAAAGTGAGACACTTCGTGACGCGAGTGAGACTTAGAGTAAGACAACGGTCTCGGATCTAGGATTAATACTTCAATTCCCAAATATGTCCAAAAAAAATCTCCTTGACTGGAATTTGAACTCACAGCCTCTCAAATCTGTACCATGAGTTATACTTCTAGATGTATATTATTTTATTCCAAAAGAATGCGCTATATTGGGGATTTGCGGTAGTATTTAATTAATACTTGCCAGTTAGGGATTCGATGTATTGCTTTTGTTTTTATACGGGTGTGACAGTCAGGTGGCCTTTATGGAAACTGGGTCTTATCATTGAATTTTCTTTATTGGACCAGTATTTTGTCACAAGTTTATTGCTAGGCGAATCTTCCCCGACTTTCAAGCATTCACACCTATAGCTGAACTTCTGAACCGAATTTCATCTGTCAGCACGATATCAGACTTATTGGCGACAATAGTCCTATCCGTGATGACAGATCGATCCCAATAGAGCGTGGCACGACCATTTTCGAGAACCGGCATCGGTGTGTACTTATAGTACGGTACCACAGATTGTACAAGTCCGTATCGAAGAGCAAGCTGCTGGTGAATAATTCTGGCTACGAGGTTATGTCTGTGCAAGTACTCACCGTTAGCCAGATGAGAACAACCAGAGATTATATGCCTGATAGACACTCCGGGACGTCGACATGCTCGACAGACGTCAACCGTACCGTCCCTCAGGATATATCTCCGATAGTTGTTCGTCATCATGACTTCGTCTGCAATTGCACAGGCAAAACATTCAGTTTCTCCAAAGAGGTCACCGAAACGTAGCCAGTTCACCGATGCAAGCTGATCCAAATCGGGCCCTGTTAAGGCTCGATAGAACCGCCCGTGGAGCTCCTTGCTCTTCCATACGTTCATGCGATCCTAGGTACTTAACACCGTTGGTTTGCGCCAGTTCTCATTTGCCAAGGAGATCGGCGTGAGGCCCTTGTCTACTGCCACAACATCACGATGCAAGCCACACTCACTGTTAAGGAAGTACTCCCTAAGGCTGCACACCTCGCGGTTGTGGAGAGTTTGTTTGTTTGTTTATAAAGCTTTATTGTACATAAGAAAGAACACAGTTACAAATCAGAATAGTAAACATACAACGGCGGACTTATCCCTTATAGGGATCTCTTCCAGTCAACCGGCCAGTAATTGAGAGGAATGTTTACTTATTATGCGTTTGGGGCAGAAGTGGAACAGTACAATATAAAATTACACAATGATACTGTAAAGTCTTGGCATTTAAGAAGCCTCGACCTCCACGCTTCCGCGGGATGTACAGTCTCATAACAGATGAGCGTGGGTGTAGCATACGAAATGTTGTGAGCAGTAGGCGGATCCTTCTATCCAGAGCATCTAGCTCAGTCTGAGTCCACCTTAGTATGCCAAAGGAGTATATGAGTAGGGGCATCACCCAGGCGTTGAAGGCACGCGTCTTATTTCCTCCCGACAAAAGACTTTTAAGTACTTTTGTCAGTCGGCTAAAGAAGCGTTCCTTCACCGCCTGTTTTATGTCCCCATCCATAATACCCAATGACTGTGACATACCAAGGTATTTGTAGGTTTCCGACTCCGAGAGAGTCTTGATCGTTATTGTCTCAGAAAGCTGTAAATTTGTAGAATTTACAACCTTCCCCCGCTGCACATTCATAACCGCACACTTATCTACACCAAACTCCATCTTGATGGCACTACTAAAAACTTCTGTAATTTTTAGTGGTTTCACCAAGTCAGCTCGTTTTTGTGTAAATAGCTTTAGGTCATCCATAAACAGTAGGTGAGAAATAACTTCACCCTCTCTTCTGAGCCGGTAGCCCAGTCCTGAGTCCTTTAGCAAAGAGCTAAGAGGATTCAGGGCTAGACAAAACCATAACGGACTCAAACTGTCACCCTGGAAGATGCCTCGCTCAGTTTGCGTTCCGTCGGCCGAGCGGTGCACACGCGTTTTTGATCGCTCCGCACAAAAAATTTTGAAAAAATTGGTTTTTTGGCGAGTTAGCGCCCAAATAGTGTGTGAAAGTGTGTGGTACAATACGGTCAGTAGTCACCGTGACGGCAGTGCGTGTAGCATCCTCGTGTGCCCGGATACTCGGCCAAAACTGGTGAGGCTAAAGGATAAACTTGGTAAGTGCTTGCGTTGTCTTATTTTAACCGTTTCTTTTAAGTTTATGACCTTATTTTAACTCCTTGACCCTTGTTTGCTTGACGGACAACGCAAGTACACCTTCTTTAGGGAGGTTTTCCTGTAGCACGGAACGCAACGCTCGTTAGGTTTTAAATTTTAACGGTCGAAAATTTTATCAAAAGTCTTAGTAACGGCTCGTCGCAGTAGAAAGTGTGTTTTTAAGTGCTTTTGTGCCAGTGAAAGTGTTTTTCGTGAGCGTGACAAACGGTTCGGCGCCCATTTTCCCTGAGAATAGGCGAGGTACCCGGATCCCTCGAGGGCGCCGACCGTTTTGTACACTGTTACATCAACCGGGTGCCTGTGGTGATTTCCGGACCGACCCGGGTCTGTGATTAGTGAATTTTCCATTGGAGGTTACTGATCGGTGCCCGGGGCACGGCCCGGAAATTGCCACGTGGCTGCTTCCAAGCTCACGTGGCACACGGAGCGTGACGCAGTAGGATAAGAGGCTAAAAAGGTATTTTTATTCGATATTTTAAATATAACGTCCGTTAAAAATTTTAAATTTTTTGACGAATATTGACATCTGGCCCCCTTTTACAGGGCCAGGCCGTAAAGTCCCTTAATTAATCACTTGACGACAATACGTTTTGTTTATTTAGTTTTACCTTTTGACCTAAATCTCTTTTGACTCGGATTTTATGTTTACATCTTTTTTATTTTTACTTTTATTTTAAAAATTGACGCCACCCTCCAAAAGTAACGATGCCTGTATATCCATCCCCACAAATCCCGGATGAGGTTTTGAGAACGCACGGTAAAACCGAAATGCCGGTTTGCCCGAAAGAAAATAGTGACGAAGTCGTCGTGGGCCGAGAAGAGAAAAGGGCGAGGGACAGGCCTGCTAAGAGGGCGAGGAGAGCTTTATATTTCTCTCCGCCCTCTGAGCAGGATGAATTGGACAAGAGTGCGCACTGCAACCCGGAACCAACACCAGCCCCGGCCTTCGGCAGCCGCACCGCAGAGGCGGAAGCCCACCTGTCCAGGGCCATGGGGCTCATCCGTGACTCCAGAAACCTGAAAACCGAAATCAGGATTGGAGTCACCGATGCGCTTGAGGCCCTGTTCAGGCTGGTGGAGGCAAGCGACGCGGCTTCCAAAGGAGAGGGCGTAGCTCCCGCACCGACACAGGAAAGGCCTGACATGGGCGCGGCTGCCATGCTTGCTCTTACCACCAAGGTGGAGGAGCAGGCGGGGCAGCTGAGAGCAAATACAGAGACGCTCGGGGAGATTAAGCAGATGCTAACGGGTGCCTGTTTAATCCCCCCGAGTACTCGGGTCCCAGGAAATCCGACCTACGCGGACGCCGTAGCCCGCCCAGCTAAAGCACGACCAGCCGAGCGAGGTACCCTGCTCTCGCTTGTCGTCACGTCGGAAGACGTGACTGACACAGGAGAGCAGGTCCTTGAAAAGATCCGGGAGGCTGTCGATGCGAAGGAAGGGTGGGTCAGGGTCGAGCGGGTTAGGAAAGCCAGGGACCAGAAGGTGGTCCTGAGCCTGGAGTCGGAGACGGAGCGGGAGAAGGTCCGAGATCGGCTCAAAAATAGTGGGAAACGCCTGGTTGTCGAGGAGGCGAGCAATCGGGACCCGCTCCTCATCCTTAGGGGTGTCCGCATACAAAATAGTGATGAGGACATCCTTAAGGCACTGAGGAACCAGAATCCCGAGGTTTTTCGCGGCCTCGACAACGAGGAAAGTAGAGTAATTGTTAAGTACCGGAAGAGGATGCGGAACCCGCAGACCAACCACGTCATCATCAGCTTGGCTACGGCTATATGGGGAAGGGCGGTAGACGCCGGAACCCTCCGGGTGGACCTCCAGCACGTGGCGGTCGCCGACCAGTCCCCCTTGGTGCAGTGCTCGCGCTGCTTGGGCTACGGCCACAGCAGACAGTACTGCACGGAGGTGGAGGATGTGTGTAGCCACTGCGGGGGTCCACACCGGAAGACGGAGTGCGAGAGCTGGAAGGCGGGGTCCGCGCCCTCATGCGTGAACTGCGTGAGGGCAAAGTGCTCGCAGACTGAGCACAATGCCTTCAGCAGTGATTGTGTTGTGAGGCGAAGGTGGGACGAGATTGCGAGGTCAGGAACAGCATACTCCTGACCTGGCAATCTACCTGGCGTCCACCCTGTGCGCGGCGGATCCGCGGATGTGGCTCCGCCCTACATAGCATCAATTTTCACTTTGAAAAGCAAAGTTCGAAATTGCATGAAATTTTAACGGTGGGTTGCGGAGCGGCATCCGGGGATGGGCCACGCACTTGAGGAAGGTGCTAAAGTATGGAATATCAGCCGTAATTGTGTCGTTCTCCCAAAAATCGGGACAAAAATAGGAGATATTACATTTAATTTTAAAATGAAGCAGTCACTCGCAGTTCATCGCTGGGCAGTGGTTTTTCGGTCCCTGGCCCACATACCGAACACTGTCTGTCCCGCGATGGAAATCGACGTGACGAGGCCGTTATTTTTAAAAAAATTCAATTTAACAGAAAATGCGTTGTGCACAAATGTCGTCATGGTAGACAAAAATTATATGTTCTTTCTTTTAAAAAAGCATTAAAATATCGCATAACTGTTCGGGAGGTGAGACACGGCAACCAGGTGCAGGCACCGGATGCCGTGCTTCACACCCCGAAACCTGGTTTGCAATATGTTTATAGTAAAATTTTAGTACTTTTACATTTAATTTAAAATAGATAGTCAAAATTTTGAAAATAAGCTAAAATAGTCTCCGATCATGTTGGAGGGTGTCAGTAAAAAAAAAAAAAAAAAAAAAGATGCCTCGCTCAATCCTTATATAGTCTAACGGATCTGAGGGACTATCTCCACTTCCCGGTTGACAAAGGACTGTGATCCACTGCCTCATACAAGTGCTCAGAAAGGATCTTAAAGTTGTATCAACTTTGTACAACTCCAATATCCTTTGCAGCCATGAATGAGGCACTGAATCATAGGCCTTCTTATAATCAATCCAAGCAGTAGAAAGAGCCACCTTTTTCCGTCGAACTTGTTGGCTAATAGTCATGTCGATGAGGAGGAGCTCTTTAGTACCACGGGACCCAACCCTACATCCATTTTGAGTTGGGGCCAAAATTTTATTAGCAACAATGTGTCTATTAATTTTTGTTCTCAAAATGGATATAAGGAGCTTGTATAATGTCGGCGAGCACGTGATGGGTCTGTAGTTTTTCGAATCCGTGGTACTATCTGACTTATAGAGCAGAAAGGTGATACCCGTTGTAAGGAAAGTGGGAAGTGAAGCTAGCTCTAGGGCGTGTTGAAATTGCTCCGCCAAGCGTTCGTGTGAGCTTCGAAACCATTTTATCCAAAAGTTGTGCAATCCATCCGGCCCAGGACATTTCCAGTTATGAGCCGTACGAATTGCACAACTTACGTCATCGGGGCTGATAGTGACAGCCCCCATGGCTTCGATATCCTCACACTCACGCCCGACGACACTAATCCAATCGCCCTCCGTGTGTTCAACCGGCACCTACCAGATGCTACGCCAGAAATTAATCATAGCAGAAGAATCCGGTGGCTGCCCGTCGAACACACGTTGATCAGTTCCCTCCCATTTCCGGTATACCTTTTTTTGGTCACTTTGGAAGAGGCGATTCTGCTGGAATCGATCCACACGCTCCCTGTAACGACGAATACGACCCGCCCACGCATAGACGAAGACGCCCACGAAGCGCATGACTCGGGGGCGGTTGTTGCCCCCTCTAAAGCAGATTAGCTTTGCAATGAGAGTGTTGATACGTCGCTCAATTCGCATTTGCCATGCAGGGACACCACCGGCGGCCCGAGATGTACGGTCAACTTCAGGGAACTTGACACGTGCAACCCGACACGCCGCGATGGCCCCGCAGTACAAAATTGAGTAAGTATCAACAAGATCTTCGCTAGTCTCTAAGTACGAGACTAGCAAGTCATCCAGGGCTCCCATTAACGTCAGATTGCGTCTATTCGTAGGCAGGCGCGGTAATCGCGGTCTAAGGTTAGATGTGGATCGATACAGTGTAATCGCTTCATCCAAAGTCCTCCTCAATTGCTCATGGGCCTGGGTACTTACGCTAATGTTCGCACAGTCACCTCCGTCGTCACTGGGATCATTCCGCAACAATGTTGTCGGCTGAGCTGATGGTGGTACCATAGCCGACGACAAGGCAGGTCGATGCCGGGAGTGAGCAGGGCGTGACTCCAGGCGTAACTGATCAAGCACAGAGTCGTCCAGTCGTTTGGAACGCTGAATAACCCGTACTTGATCCGATAATCGTTGGGCAGAGACGGTGATAGATGGTTCAAGCGCCTGAAACAGAGACAGCATCCCGACCACGATACGCAGTCATGTTAGTTTCTCCCTCTGTGGCCCCGTAATAGGCGCGCATGCAGTTCTCATTATTTGCTTGAGTCCATCGCATGCGACGCACTACACCACCGGTAGCGGGAGCCGAGTGCGGGGCAGATGGCCCCGCAGGCCCCAAGCGTGCCGGCAGCGGTGGTCGTCCCCGTCGCGCAGGTGGTCGCGGCGGCGGGGCCGACGGCCCGCGCTCGTCGTCGCTCGACTCGCTGGTGTCGGGCGCTGTTGCAAACTCGTTGCCCGACGAAGATGGCGAGGAGCAAGACGACGACACGGGTGGAGGTGTTGGGCGTGCGTTTGTCGTCTCCCCTAACCTTGCTTTCTGCCTTGTTATCATAATTTGTTGTTATTTACTAAATACATGTTATTTCTGATAAACTAAATGTAAAATATCTAAATAAAACAAACGTGGAAAAATATTATTATAAAATGACAGAAATATAAAGTGATTATTATTACATATTATTTTTAATATTGTATATAAGTATGTTTATAGTGACCGCCCCGCACTACCTACCTAATTTCCCATTACTATTTTCTATATAACAAGGTTGCCTGAAAGAAATTGCTTAGCGATAAGGCCGCCTTTTGCGCATTTCCTAGTTTTTTACCCGACTACGGCAAAGCAAAAGGAGGGTTATGATTTTGACGGGCTATGTATGTATGTATGTATGTATGTATGTTCATCTGTTCCCTCGTAACTTCTAAACTACTTATTAGAAATTGACAAATGACATATCATTAGAAGCGTCTTAATTGTCCACTGGTTATAGGCTATATGGAGTTTCACAAAATCTAATGTGGCGCCCTCTAGCGGACAAAACATACAGAGTAAAAAAATAAAGTTAAGATAAATATGCCGTGTTTGGTATCATTTGAAAGCGCTTTACTTGTACATTTTGAATATATATATATTACTAGCATTTGCTTGTGACTTTACCTGTATTCATGGGCTGATTGCATATAATTCACATCTTTTCGTTCATAGCTTCTTTACTACTTATCAGAATAAGACCACTGCAGTACCATTAGAAGGGCCTTGATATTGTGTTGGTTATGAGCTATAAAGCTTGTCACCAAATTTAGTATTGCGCTCTCTAGCGGACAAAAAGTTCTATGTTAATATAAAATTAAAATAAATATACTGTGTTTGGTATCACTTGAAAGAGCTTCACGAGTACTTTATGCTTGTACATAATTACAAGAATGCTTTAATGATGTTAAATATGAGCGATAAGAGTAAAGCTCGGATCACGGGAACTGTGAATCGCTTTATGCAATGTAGAGCAGTTGTTGTGAAATTTTAAAACCATAGAGTGATTGTTTATAAGTGCCTTGGATCATAATAAATTACTTAAAAATCCACATGACAGTCGATCGTTAGCAGAATTAGATAGATTAAGAAATCTTCCCAGGTCCTCTTATTAGTTCATCAATTTATCTTTTGTTAATATTATGCGCCACAAATACACTTTAACACCAAAATAGTACAAATAATAAAAAGTTAAAAAACTAAAACCCAACTACGACAAAAAACGACGCTGAAAAAGTACTTATAAAACAAGATTTTCAGAATACTGAACTGAACAAAGTTGCTAATGTAGTTGCAAGTAAATGGACACAGTAGACTCTACCAAGATGCCTTCGTTGTAAATTGACAATAATGTCATACAACACTATTCTGAAGTATGCAATATTCACTATGTAGAGATAAATTTTCATGTTTGGAAAGGCGTAGTCACACGTTGTCAAAGTGCTACGGTAGGTAGGTATATGTAACGTGTGACTACGCCTTTCCAAACATGAAAATTTATCTCTACATAGTGAATATTGATTTTGTAATAGTTGGTGATATGCAAGAAGATCAATTAAAAGTGCTACATTCCTAAATCGTGTGAGTAAAAAGAAAGACTTTCTTCTTCATAGATTTTTTTACACTGCAAAAATAGATAATTATATAATCTCTTCGTTGTTCAATGAAGATCTGCGAAATAAGTGAAGCTTAAGCAAGTTGCTAGTCTGTCATACATTTTGAAGATTCCATAGTTTACATAACTTAAAAATATTAGATAGTACTCGTTCATAGATAAGGCATAAGCACTTCTTATGCATTTGTTGTTACAATGCGAAAAATAACTTTGTATAGTAATAGCTATGTTCAAATGGTAAAACTTATTGTGGGTATAACCTTTAGATTCACGAGTCTTTTCACCCCTGAACTTTAGGAGGCCTATGTGAGAAAACAGATCCAACACGCAGAGGCCCTGTGAAGAAGTTGATGTTTTAATATTGTTTCTTATTATGTTGGTACGCCTTTCAGCCACGGGTCCACGTGGACCCGGTCCTTTGAGGCGTTCATGGGGCCAAAGCCAACATGAAGAGGCCTTTTAGTACCTTTTTATCTAAAAAGTGAGATGGCTGCATCTATGGAGGTCTATCCCTTAATGTACCATGAGATGCACTAACGGACAATCCTCCACATCTGCCGAACTATTGCCAGGGAGGGATTTACTTGGTTTGGGCTTTATAGATGGGATGTTAGTGGACCGGATAGCGGGGTATGGAGTGAGATACGGACATCTACCTAAAAATCTCTCACAACAATTTTAGCCTGGTAGATGGTGACTTGCTGCTCGTTGGCTACACTAACTGTGGGCACCCTAACTAGCCACGAAAATGCGGCCAGGGCGCAACACAATGTCAGCAGCTGAGGGTGTTGAAAGGTGCGGCTCCGGTTTCACCATCACGAGGCTTACCCCCGAGAGCGGGTTTCCCCGTTATTACGCCATTACGTGCAATACACTTTCACCCTGGAGCGTATGTTCTGCTCTTGCGACTCCACTCTGGCCGGCCAGTTAAGGCAAGACAGAGGCGGGGGGTGTGTAACTGTGTGTATGTGTGTGTTAGCGCGTGTGTGTATGGTCCCCCTGGAGGTAGGGTACGTGGTGTCGCCACTCACCATCAACTCGCCACAAGCTGCCCTGCGTTGACTGACTGCACTGGGAATCCAGTGGGCGATGGGGTCGTCACGTCCCGACGCCTTTTTTCTTCTTATTATTATTATTTTCAGAAAATACTACACCTGATGATCGAATTTAAACACAGAAAGGCACTAGGATCACACATATCATAAACTCCCAAAATTGCAGAACATAAATGTTTCACCGGAGCGTTACTGGATTGTTATGGGGTAATATTTTTTATTTTTATTCATGAAGCGCTTGCAGAGGGTTTTGTGTGACAAAAAGATATGCTGACAATCAACAACTGATCTATTGTAGCCCTGTATAAATCTTAATGAAACTCAAATGTCGATATTGTTGGCAGATGAATATTAAAATAGCGCTTCAAGGCATCCGTTGAAAGTAAGCAATAAATTTCGAAATAATGTGTTCAGCTAGCATATTAAATGTCTTATAGTTTGTGTACTAAAGCATTGATCAGCAGTGGATTTCATGTAGCTGATATGATGATGATTAAAAAATAATTTTGTTTGAACTACTTTTGAACATATAAGGTACTAGAATTGTCATCAAGATTCATCATTTAAATATTTATCTCAATTTTATGTTATCAATTTTCTTTTCAGATAGTCATAAGTAATGCTGCATCTACATCCATTTCTTAACTATCACATCACAGTTGGAGTTTGTGAAAAAAGCCTCAGGTACTTCATTTCAATCATGTTATTTATTTATTGGTTCTATCTTCTCGCAGTGTCTAGGTTCTAACTTTCTTAAATAACATATTGTCTAACTAACCTATAAATAAAATATTTAAATCTTAGAATAAAATTTAAAACATATAGGTAGGTAGTATAAAAACGAACTAAAAAAATTTGAGTAAGTTACACTAAATATTAGTTAGGTTAGTTACCTAAATAATATGTTCTAGTTCGAATAGATTTATAATTTGCATATTTATCTCTAATTTATGTTATTAATTTTCTTTTCGGATATAACGAATGCTGCGTCTACGTCCACTTCTCGGTCGTCAGTTTGAAGACTAAATATTCATTCTTATGCTTCGGCCGCACTTGTGCCTATCGTCCCGAAGCTATTCGCGGCGAATCTTCGTACGTTTTGTACACTAAAAAGTTATCGCGATAAAGCGCTGGCCACACTAGCGGCTTCGTTATTTTTCACGAACTATTTGGCAATAATCCAAGATGGCGTCATCTACGTGTTTTAAATATGGACGACGACTTTCTTTTCTTTAACATGTATGCTAACAATTACATAATGCATTTATTGAATCCTTAAAAGAAACTTAGAAAGAAACAGCTAAAAGTTTTAACACTATTTTTTTATCGTTCCACTCCATTTTTACGCATTAACAACCGTGGCACCGTCGCACAGCACCGTCCGAACAAGTTGAAAACAAACGTCAAAACATCCTGATCACTACTTCGTCTGTGGTCAAAATGAACGAACAACGCAAGTGCGACCACGCAGAGCGAATTGTTAGCGTGCATAAATCCTTTGATGTATCGCCACCCGCGCGATAACTACACGAAGTCCGAATATTCGGGACGATACCCGATATCGGCCGGTTAGATTTGCGTGTATCGTGTAATAGCGCGAAGCTTCGTGACGATAGGCGCAGGTCCGGCCCAAGCATAAGGCATATATACCGTTAGATGGGTCATCAGAAAATATTTATATAATAAATGTGCAGATCAAATGCGAAAAAAAAATTAAAAGAAACTAAAATAAATCATTTTCATATAATAACGTAACTGGTGTTATTTGCTTATTCTTTCATATATTACAGTAAAAGCTTTTCAATAAAAAAAGGCAAATTAGCACGCCATTTTGGGCAAAAAAGAAGACCCCCACCTCCCCCCAGCATTTTTTGCTAAAGGCTGTTTGGCATAATATTCATTGCCGAGGAACTTAGTACTGAAGTTTAAAAAGTTGAATTGCCAGAATGCAAGCAATTTCTATGAGTACACTGGATTGGTTAAAATAGGTCGAAGAGAACACTGATTGGTTGAAGAGCCGTCGCTACGACAAGGTACGAGAGCGAATCAGCGACAAAAACGCTACGATACAAAAAGCCAAAACCGTTATGTCTGTGTATTCTAATCAATACTTACTTAGTTTGTGAATATATTCCGCTAGGAGCAGTGTTGCCAATTTAGCTCTTTTAGAGCTAAATTTAGCTCTAGATTCAATTTTTTTTAATTTTAGCTCCTTTCCATTACATGAAAAAAACCTGTATTTTTTATGTGTTCCTATCCTTTCCAAGAACTTTGTTCTTTTGCTCGTGCAAAATAACAAAGTTCTTTTGCCATTTTTTTGCCATGATCAAATGGAGAAGAATATTTAGCCAGCTTAATATTGTGAAAAACAAATCTAGAAATCGACTTAATAATGACACCACCAATGCAATTTTAACTGTCAGTTCTGGGTTACGACGGTCCAAAAAATGCTGCCACAGCCCACAACTATGAAGTGCCAAAGGAAGTCCTGAAAAAAAATGTTACTATGGCAATTTATGATTAGGAAAACTCGGGACCAAGTACAATTAGTCGACTAGCAGTAGTGAATTTGACACACAGCGTCAATAGTTCTGACTCTCTTATATCTCTTATATATCTCTTTGAATATCTCTTATATTGATCTAATAAGATAATTACCATGTTACGCTTTTCTGTATCAATAATTAAAATTTTGATTTATTAAACTTTGTTTTATATTAGCTCTTTTTTTTCCAAAAGTTTAGCTCTTTTACATAGGTGATCTAGCTCTTTTTAAAAACTTGAGTTGGCAACACTGGCTAGGAGTAATTTTTTTCTGTGATACCTATATTCTTTCTAATTTTTGGGTCGTATTCGTGGTCGTATTCATAATACATGTAAATATCTTTCTATGTTTATGTT
This sequence comes from Acrobasis suavella, assembly GCA_943193695.1. Classification (NCBI taxonomy): domain Eukaryota; kingdom Metazoa; phylum Arthropoda; class Insecta; order Lepidoptera; family Pyralidae; genus Acrobasis; species Acrobasis suavella. The sequence continues at coordinate 11,146,561 of OW971938.1, forward strand.
ACTAAAGAATTCTAATAAGTACTGAAAAGAGAAATAATTTTATTAAGGAATAGAAATTAAATTAAAGAAAATTGTTGTATAAAATAAATTAATTGGTTGGTTATCTTTCAGGCAATCCGTGATATCTTATAATATGAAAATTAGTCAATTAGATGAATAAGTGACTTGTGACTTTGTGCCACAGAGTACTTTTGTTTATACCCTTGTGCACTCTGTTCACTATTTTCGTTGTCACACGTTTGTAATAATATTATTGAAACCCGACTAACATTCAAAATGAAAGCAACTCTATTATTCGATAGTGTAAACGATTTACTGTTTTCTAAATGGGACGATTCATTCATACAGCGTATGAAATCTTTTATTATTGAACAGGTTAGTTTGTTGGTCACAGTTTTCCATAATAATGTATATGTGCCACTGCACATATACATTATTATGGAAATACAAAACACTAGACATTGTACTTACAAAAATATTCTTTTTTACTTAGAAAGAAAATTAGGTATAATATTATGAGTGCAAACAAGGCATCTCAAGTTCACAACTATGTATATGTTTATGAACAAACAAACTCTTTGAGTTTAGTTAGGTTTTTATTTTTTTACCATTGATTGTTGAGAACTAATATCTATCCATTGTATCTGGTAAAATTTTTAGCTTTTCAATTTAACTTTTGAACAAAATGAAAAAAGATAACAAGGGCCATTTATATTTGACAATAATAAAGATTTATTTTCATTATTGAGCCATTGTATAGAAAATAAAGTGCTTTCTGTTGTAGAATACAGAATGTATCACAGACAGCAACAATGTTTCTCATCTGTTGTCTCCAATCATTACTTCTCAAAGGGTGATGGCTGCTCAGTTTGGGAATACTTACTCTTCCATGCAGTGCAAAGATAAAACAACTGTTGTATTTGATGAGGTATGTTAACTGTGACTTTGACCTGTACTCATGTGTTTTTTTATAGATTGGGGATAAAACATTAATCATTGAGGCTTGAAAAGATGGGAAAGAAAAATATCGTTAATATTCAGAAAGGGGCAGAGGGGTGTGGTTTTTCTTTGAAAATTCAATTCTAGTTTAAAAAGCAACTTGTAATGTTGACTTGCATGGGCGTCTCGATAATTATAATGATAATATAGATACTGTGTCTTTTTCTGCTCATATACTTGGGCACATTGTGATTTGTGTATGGCTGTTCTGTGCAGGATTTTCAACCTAGCAAGTATTGAGGTACTTTTCTTCAAGTAATTATAAAAAAGATAGTTCTCAAAACAAGCTTTTATCTAAAACAATGAACTTTAAACTTTTAAGTGCTCCTCAAGACAAATAAAACGAGCTCAAACTCAATGGGGTTGTGCCGTTTTATTACATAGTTCCTATGGTCATCTTTCGACTTTATCATCAGATCAGCTCCATGTCATAAAATGGGTCAAATTTAACTTGCAAGATTTGATTACAGATGGATAATGGGACAGGTGAAACTAAATAAAGGCTTGTAATTACCTTTATTCCTTGTTCAGAATAACATAACTTAAATTCTCTTTACCATAGTGACCATTAATTAATAATAAAATTTCAGTGGTTAGACCATGTATTCATGATCATAAGCAATGACACAGTGGATGAAGCACATAGAGAGTTGTTAGACTGCAGGACATTTGTACAGCACATTTGTGGACAAAACATCAATCTGTAAGTTTTTATTACTTATTTTATGTCTGTCTACCCATCGTTTGTGTTCTTATTCTTAGTGAAAATTAAAAACCAAAACTTCTGAAAATCAAATTTATTTGAAACTATACCTAATAGTAATAATAAAGATAAGATTAAAAATGATTGAGTTTTAATTTGTTTTCTTCGGCCATAAATCTTTTGTAAAATAATAATACAAACTCAAAACTCACAAATCTGTCTTATGTGACATGTCTAAAGTCTGTTTGCAGAGAGTTGATAAATTCAGGGCTTCTGAATATGAATTGCAGCCTGCTAGTTATTTGAAAATTTATAAAAAAATATATATTTTAAACAATAATTATTAACTATGACAATAAAGTTGGCAGACATCCTACAAAAAAAAATATTCTCCTAGGGATATCTAGTTCAGTTCAGTTCTGTGCTCACCCAGCCAGCGTTTCGCAGCAAGAGCGTAGGAACTAAGTCCACTTAGGTGTGTACGTGATTGCACTTACAGCTACGGGCCGATATGGGTACTTATCACCTCCGTTTTACTAGCGCAGCCACGTCAGACCTCGTTGAACCAGTACCAGACTCTAGAAACCAAGTGAGCATGCTTATAGGATTTTGTGGAGCGTGTAGGGAGTTGCAGGGGATGGGAGAGACAGGGGAAGTTAGAGCCGTAACAGACGGGGCGCAAGTTGTGCCGCGTAACAGCTAGTGATGGGAGTTGCATAAATACTCAATCAACCCATTTGAATATTTACTTAGTAGATTGAGTAAATACCCGATAAATATCCTAATTTATCCATTTGGTGAGTAGATTGATTTATATGAGTTGTGACTTATATTTATATTCATATTCATTACATATTTCATGTTTTCTTGACAATTTTGAAATTTAAATCTAGTATAGACTTGCAATTCTTGTCGGAAAGTGTGTGCATACGCCATAATATGCTGAAATGTCGGTAAACGTTAAATGGTTAAATGCGACGCTAAAATACATGAAAATACCATATTAATCATACACTGAAAGTAGGCTTCTTTGACTTATTATCATTTTTTGCTGGGAGGTGTGCAAAGACGTAATTTTATGTTAAAATAAGTAAACAGACATCAAATGCGATGTCAATATATCAGTACGCTCTATTTACTCTATTTATTAAATCTAGTGAGTAAATACTCAAATGGGTAGAATGTAGATTCAGTACTATCCACTGCCCATCTCTAGCTGTTACGCGACGCAACTTGCGTCTCGTCTGTTGCGGCACTTAGGTCTACCGTATACCAGCAATAAGTAAACATAGGGTGATAGAATTTTATACTTGGTGTGTTATATATAATAAGGAAGGGATTAAAACTGCGTTTTTTTTCTGCTTATGGTCTTCTTTTCTTGATGCGATGTACGTCTTGTGGTGGCGGGATGAATGGTGCAAATACATTATACTCGATGGTCATATCCTTTGCTAGTTCTGAGCTAGCGCCTACTTTGGTCCGCTATTGGTGAAGAATTGATTTGTGTTGAGTTCAAAGTATGTTCTTCTGATTTCGGGTCAGTTTCTGAGTCGGATGCTGGAGCATTATAAATCTTTTTGGCTTCTTTTTTGATGAGGGCTCTGTTTTCTGCTATTTCCTCCCATTCCATCTTTGTTTTATTCGTGTAGAATCGAATGTCGTGATTAAGGGAGTCCTCCCATGTATAAATAGGGCGCCCCACTTTTCTTTTGATTTCCTTATGCTTGTATGATGCTTGAATTAGGTGCGGAGTTGGTCGTCGTAATATATAGCCGTAGTAGGATATTCTCCGCACCTTTATTACTTTTATTAATGTTTTTCCATCTAGGATAGCTTGTGTTTTCCGTTTGAGCGACGCTTTGGCTACGGATAACATATCGTGAAGTATTTGACGCTCATACTTTCTGAGTCTTGATCGATTCGCTTTTGTTAATGCTGTCACATTCAAACCGTATGTGATGCACGGTCTAATCACCATTTTATACATATACCCTCATATTCATAAAAAAATAACAACCGTGTGCTAAACCTATTTTAGTTAGAACATGTTTTGTCTATTTTCCTCTTTTGAATATTTGACATTGAAAGAACGAGACAAAACATATTTTAACTAAAACAGATTCAGCAAACATTTGTATTTTTTATGAATAAGGGCAGTAACATTTTACTGTTTTTGGTCGCCTTTAGAGACCGTGTTCTAATTGTAGACCGTCGGTTGTGTGTGGCTGATATGTATATACCAAGATACTTGATCTCTGGTACAGGTTGAATTGTGGCTCCCCCAAGTACTCGGCATGGTTGATGTGTGTTCAATGGCGCTAAAGGATCACGTACTACCAGTTTTGTTTTATTTTCATTTATAGTGATGCCGACTGAGTTGAGCAGTGTTTTCATTTTTGTGATAATGCGGTTTAGTACCTCAATATCTTCACCGATTAGTAAAATGTCATCTGCAAAGGAAAGGATTATAGTCAGGGTTATTTTTGAGTCTTGATCCAGTCTTACCTCCTCGTCTTCTTCAAGAGTTCTGAGTACTTCATTTAAGATTATAGTAAATAGTCTCGGTGATAGTGGGCAACCTTGTTTTACTTCAACCCTTAATTTTCAAAGCCCGGGTCAAAAAAAATAGGTTTAAAGTCAATTCCAAAATTTTAGCTTCAGTAATTAATGAGATATAACGATATCAATTTTGGTAAAATTCGTGAACTTTGTGACCCATTTTACCCCTATTCCCTTGAGTGAAATCTGTGTATTAAGTGTTAAATTGTCTTCTTTTATTTATTTTATTAATATTTTAACTTTAAATTTATTAAAATATCGGTTTTAATCTATTTTTAGAAAACAACAAAGTCACGCCATCTGTTATCGAGGGGCGGAACTTTATACCTGTAAAAATTCGAATATTTTTTAAAAATTTTAAAATTGTGTGTATATCATAAAAGGGACCCCCTGACCCCTGCTTATTAACAGAAGAACCCCCTAGGTGGGATAGACTTCCTTATATTAAGGTTGTAGTGGTGACCCAACGAACATTTTTAACATAAAAATTGTTAAAAAATTGTCTTTTGTTTTTAAAAAATTATTTTGGTTTGGAGGATCACCAAAGGGACCCCCCGCTCCCTCCTATCACCGTGAGTACCTATATATACCCGGATAGTTAAGAAGATTTTTAGAGTATAGTCCCACCAAAAGTGGTACTTGTTAGGTTTTGTGTTTAATGTTTTGTGTTTTTAAAAAATTGACTAGTCATTAAGACCCAGGTGCCTTCCTACCTATAACATACCTAGGTAGAAGGTATAGGTCCCCGGAAGGCACACTATTTTATATCTTAAATTAAAATTACGTATTTACAACTTTTACAAACTTACCTGTTGTATACTTTTAATTAGTTTTAGTGTAGATATTTGTTTATTTGTATAATTTATCTGACATTCCCTTGGCTCCCCTTTACAGGGCCAAGGAAGATCTTAATTTTAATTGACATTTTATTCTAATTTAATTATTTATTCATTGTGCACTGACTAATTTTAAGTATACAATTTTAAATTTTAATTTTAATTTTGATGCTGCCCTCCGACAGTGATATTTAGGAATTTAGTTAATTTACATTACTTATTAATTGTGTACAATGCCGCTGGTACGTTCTCCACCGTCTACCAGTGTGGTGTCCGAAAATCGGACACCAAAATCTGTGTCGTTTGTAGAACCGAGAAGCCTGAGTTATTCCGAACAAAGTGATAAAACCAATCATGAAATATCCTATTGTGATAAATATAAATGGCGGGATTCAGATGCTACGCCCTACGTACCGCCTCAACATAGAAGGGAAAGAATTACGGACGAAAAAAGGGAAGACCTACTCTCGGATTGTTTAGACATTAAAAGCCAAATCCTAGCCGACCTGGAAACGGCTAGGAATTTAAAAGGTACTATAAAAGACTCAGTAAAGGAGAAATTGGAATTATTAGAAGATAAGTTTCGTGACCTAGCCCAATACGCAGAGCCCAAAAATATTACCCCGGGCTACCATCCCTGCGTCCGCACGCAGACGTCCCCGGAGGCGTTCAGCAGGCCTGCACTCGAGAACTGGTCGCCCGAGCCTGCTCTCTCCAAACAAGTGGAGGAGCAGGCCCGGATGATCGGCGAGAATGCAGGGATGCTGAAAGAAATAAGGGAGATGATAATCGCACAGCAGTCTGGTCCCTTGACTTACGCGCACGCGGCGGCCCGCCCGGCCTTGGTGAAACCGACCGAGCACGGAGCCCTGCACTCCATTGTCGTCACATCCGAGGATGTGTGCGACACGGGGGAGCAGGTGCTCGACAAAGTTCGGGAGGCGGTTGACGCCAAGAACGGGTGGGTCCGAGTGGAGCGGGTGCGTAAGGCACGGGACCAGAAAGTTGTCATGAGTTGCTCGTCAGAAGCGGAGCGCTTAAAGCTCAGAAACCGGATTGAGAAGGCGGGTAAGGGCCTCGTTGTCGAGGACGTGAAAAATAGGGACCCCCTCCTCATCCTCTGGGGCGTCAGCGTTAGACATACTGACGAAGACGTCATCGGAGCGGTGAGGAGGCAAAACCCCGAAGTTTTTCACGGCCTCGACAGGGAGGAGGACCGTCTTCAAATTAAGTACAAGAAGAAGGCGAGGAACCCCCATGTCTGTCACATTGTGGTTAGCACATCTCCTAAGCTTTGGAGGAGGGCCGTGGAGGCCGGAACCCTCCGGGTGGACCTCCAGCACGTAAGGGTTGCTGATCAGTCCCCCCTCGTTCAGTGCTCCCGTTGCTTGGCCTACGGCCATAGCAGGAGGTACTGTAGCGAGGAGGGGGACTCATGCAGCCACTGCGGAGGTCCTCACCTTAGAACGGCATGTGCTAGCCACAAGGCAGGTACGACAGCATCTTGCGTAAATTGTAAAAGGGCAGGCATAGAAAAGGCTGACCACAATGCCTTCAGTGGAGAATGCCCGCTGAGAAAAAAATGGGACGCGATTGCAAGGTCAGCAACTTCGTATTCCTGACCTTGCAATCAGCAAGAACCCCTTTGGCGCGTGGCCGAGTAATTGCCTCCCACCCTATACCCAAAACATGTAAAATTACTTTTGTTGCAAAAGGCAATTTTTGCATGCCAACACAGGATTGAATAAAAAAGGAAACAATTACTCGGCCTTGCGCTGTATAAAAGCGCGGGCTTCAGAACATTGTGAATTTAGTCGAATGAAGTTTTTTCCTCCCTTATCTAACGTCGACCGTAACAAAGTCGGAAAATCGAACGTAGAAATAAAACTTCCGTGAACATACTCCAATATTTAAAATAATTATGCGTGCATTATTCCGAATAATGACACCGGATAATTTTAATAAAGTAACAAATTGAAATTAATGGAGTAGACACGAATAAAAGCGCAAATGCATTATCTTAGAGTAATCTTTTATTGAGCTGGGATGCAAAACATAACGTAGCCTTAATTAATAAAAACTTGAAATTTAGTTTATATATTTGAATGATTAATTGTGAAATTATACTATTTTCTATTGTACTGCTCTGGAAGATTCCTAGAAATATATATTATATGAGAATGTACCAATTGACATTGAAGCTAATTGTATTAAATAATCATTAAAATTTTATCCTATATGTTGCGATCAATAGCAAGTCTTAATCTTATACAACTGGAAAAGTGTAAAAAGTGAAACAACGAAACATGTCGATCATTAATATTAAGCACTTATTACCAAGTAAAACAGCACAATTGTTATCAAGTAAAAAATTGTAAGAATCATCTCTGTTTATCTAGATTTCAAACGTATTTAAAAAAGTATAACTCTATAACCTGCAAATTTCAAAAATAATTACTAACAAAACAGTATACAATTCGAAAAACGCAAATATAGGCTCTGATAACGTCAGAGGGCTAAGTAAGTAAGTTTTTCCAAGCAGGTGGTGTTTTAGCCGGTAAGAGTCCGGCACTACCTGGGTAACATTCCCAGGTGTCCATGAGGATTTCACCACCTGCTTGTAAAAATTTAAAAAAGAAAAAAAAAAAAAAAAAAAACCTTGTTTTACTCCCTTGCCCTTCTTAATTGTCTCGGAGTTTTGACCATATCATGAGATGAACGTCTCCTCGTTCATGCACGCCTGTATTATTCGGTTTGTTAGTGAAGCGCCTACTTTGGTTAAAAGAATATCTTTTAGTGCTTCTAAGTTGACATTGTCAAAGGCCTTTTCCAGGTCTAGGCCCACAACGAATACGACTGCGCTCTCTCTCCATTTGGTGTCTAAGACTCGTCGGAGAGAAAAGATGTGATCGTCTGTGGATCTATTATTAAGAAACGCCGCTTGATAGTTTCCGAGTGCGTCGATACTAGCGTCAAGTTTTTCTAATAAGAAGTTTGCATAGATTCTGTAGCCTACATTGCATATAGATATTTTTCTAAAGTCGTTGATTTGTTTTGGGTGTCCTATTTTTTGTATGGGTACTTGTTTGGTGAGGCGCCATTCATCGGGAACTTTATTGTTACGCCATATTGAAGCCATTGTTTTGACGAGCTCTTCTTGGAACTCCGTTGGGGCCGCCTTGTACAATTCCGGCACAATTTGGTCTGTGCCCGGAACTATACCGTTCTTCATTTGTTGGATGGTATTGTTAATGTCTTCAATATTCGGGGGCTCCAGGTTTGTAAGTCCTTTGTCTGTTTCGGGAACTATGGCTATGTGTAAGCCTTCCCTTGTTTTTAGGTCTGCCACCCGGTTAGACATGGGAATCCGATGTTTTGTTTGCGCTCTGGCGCATTTCCTTTTATATTTCCGCAAGAATTTGTATGTGATTTTCATTCGAAGCGATTCGTGTTTACTGCTAAGTTCTTAGAAGAAAAATTTGGCGTCATACGCTTCCTCTTGGTCCAAGATTCTTTTTAGATCGCGGCAGGCTTTTATTTTTGTTATTATTGTAGAGCAAAGTTTTGAGGATTCTTAGATTTTTGAATAGTGATTTTTGTACATTTGCTAGAGCCACTCTGCTTTCTTTTGATTTGGCGATAGGTTTTTGGGGGGTCAAATGTGCGGATTCTTTTAGAATCCCATTAAGAGTGTCCCATTCTGGTTGGATGTTATTAATGGGTATCTTCTTAGAATTTACTAAGTTGTATTTTGCTATTTAGATTTTTTCTACGTGGGGCGCACTATAAGTTTCCGGAATGAATATGAAAAAATACTATTAAAGGTACAAAATTAATTTATTGTTTTTCAAAATAATCTCCCTTGGCGTCTATGCACTTTTTCATTCGATGAAACCAGTTTTGAAAACTTTTGTGCCACTCCTCTGTGGTGACCTCTGAAACGTGTTTTTCATACTCCTCGACAGCCTCTTCTGGTGATGAAAATCGTTGACCGCGTAATTGGTTCTTAATTTTTAAGAACAAAAAAAAGTCACAAGTTGCCAGGTCGGGACTGTATGCAGGATGACTCATGAGTTCTACATTTTTCGCCTTCAAAAAGTCGTTTGTCTGTCTGGCCGTGTGAGAACTAGCATTGTCGTGGTGCAGGATGATACGGCGTTTACGGTTATTTTTACGGAGTTCGTCAATAACTTCCGGCAAACAAATGGTCGTGTACCAGTCACTATTCACTGTACGACAATTCTCTAAAGCAACAGTAGCCACGTGTCCAGTTTTATTAAAAAAAGAAGCAATCATCCGCTTAGATGCACTTGTCACGCGCGCCACTTTGGTTGGTTTCGGCTCATCTTGAAAGACCCATACGCTCGATTGCTGCTTTGTTTTGGGATCGTAGCAATAAATCCATGTTTCGTCACCTGTTACTATGTCCCACACCAAATTTGACGCACCTTCGTTGAATCTGGTAAGCATGGCACTGCACCAAGTGACGCGGTCCGTTTTTTGAGCCTCGGTCAAGTTGTGTGGGATCCACCGCGAGCACAGCTTTCTCACACCCAAATGTTTGTGTAGGATTAATTGTATTTGACTCATGCCTATTTCTAAGGATGCGCGAATTTCATGGTAGGTCACATGCCTGTCTGTTTCAATCATACGGCGCACAGCATCGATGTTTTTGTTGGTCACAGCGGTGGACGGCCGACCATCGCGAGATTCGTCACTGAGATTGATACGACCACGCTTGAATTCTGCAAACCAGCTATAAACAGTTGTCTTGCATGGTGCTTCATTGCCAAAAGCTGTTTCAAGCCAAGCGATGCTCTGTTGAGCTGTCAAATTACACTTAAAATCGTAGAAAATCATACTACGAAAATTTTCCCGAGTTAAATCCATGTTGATGCAGACACACAATTTTTTAAATGGCGCCACAAGGTAAAAACAAAAGACAGTCAGATGAAACAAACTGCATTCTACAGCCAAAGAGTTCTATTTTCAAATGTTGCAATAAATTTTTAAATATTGTTTATGTAAGTGGCCAGTTCCGGAAACTTATAGTGCGCCCTATGTATTATGGCTTTCTGGTAGGCCGTCACGTAGGCTCTCTCTTGTAGGAGCTCATAATTTTTGTGGTTATACTGGACTTTTTTTGGTTTGGTTTCATGAATTCCATGAATATTGGATATTTTTGAATGATGACATTTGGATATTGCCCCATACCAATTTGTGGTCCGAATTAACTGCTGTGTCCTTTTCGCCTATTATATCATGGAAGTTTTTTTTTTTTATTTTAGAGCCTGTCATAATATGGTCGATTTGTGATCGTTTTATTTCCCCAAGACCATGTGGTCCTGCATGTAGGCCTACCCCACGTAGTATTTACTTTAAGCAGATGTTGTTGTATTAAATTTAGTAGAAGATGGGCGTTGTCGTTGGAAATGTTATGATAAAGATTTTTTCCCACTAATTTCTCGAATTTATGGTTTTAACAGGCACGAACGTTCTCCTTACCTATGTGCGCGTTGAAATCTCCTATAATTATTAAGTAAGCATTTTTTTGGGCTGTTTCTTATGATTTTTCCTATTTGTAAAAAGCATGATGTTGATTTCGCGGGTATGTGAGCTGTAATTACTAGGAGATTGATTGGGTTTTTGACATCTGCTGTTTTCAGGTGTACAAGACCACGCTTTGCCGAGGCCCGGCGCTCGCTATGCCTAGGTTATATCATAACCTATGAATGAGCGGCCCCGCCCCCTTTTTGCTCTTTATTCTGCGACTAACACTCGATGCGTGAACAATGTGTGTTCTCTTAAAGAAAAATTAAATTCAGTATTTAAAATGCCGAATTGTACTGCGAAACTATGTCGAACGTCAAGTGCAACTTTCAGTCTCATGAAAGACGGCATTACATTTCACCGGGAAGTAATAATAACATAGAAAAACTGTGATAACATTTTGGAAATATAATTTCCAGAAAAACATGTTCCCTTATTTTTAAAAGGGTACCCGTTGATGTCTTTTTTAAAAGTCTCTTTCTCTCTTCATGTGATTAGCATAAGGTTGTCTCGTTCTGTCTATTTGATAGTGACGAGACACAACGTAAATATAAGGAATTAATTATCGATAACATTTTAACTATTTTGTTTTAAAATTTATTTTATTATATAGATTAACAAAAAGTATATATGTATTTCAGACTGCTTGATATTTAAATCTGGTTTATATACAAGATTGCCCCTATTAAATAATTGTAATGATTACACGGTTTATGTATGTAGTTTTGTATATTTTTATGCATAGTATATATCATCATCATCACATCAGCCATAGGAAGTCCACCGCTGGACATAAGTCTCCCCAAAGGATTTTCAAGACGATCTATTATTGGAAGCGGCCTGCATCCATTATTTTCCTGCAACCTTGCTGCTCCCTATTAAAGAAGTGTAATGAATACAGTTTATGTATGTTATGTATGCATATATACATCACCATCATTACATCAGCCATAAAAGTCCACTGCTGGACATAGGTTTCAACACAACAACAAATATATAACATTCTATAATGTACAATAATACCGTGTTTAGACGATTGCGATTACTTTATTTCACGTGTGTTTTAATTTTATTATAACAAGAATTAGTGTTTGTGCATCGACCTTATTTTTTTGCTGATGATGTTACTATATAACAGAAATAAACATTAATTTTTATTTTTCCATTTTATCGTAAACTCAACGATGTTTATCGATATCAAGACAAAGTCACCATCACTATGGAGTTACCGGTGACATGTAAGTACTTACCTGCTATCGTCAATCAAGGCGTGACCTTGAGCGAGCCAATAAAAACTATCGGACCTTGCCCCGCACCCCGCCAACTTTTGGCGATTTCGTTTTAGTTGTAAAGTCCATGAAAGCCTGGTCTTTGGGTTATGTGGTCTGTGGGCTGCGCGCATCCCGAAACATTCCAGGTCGCAATAGAAAGCGCTTCGCAGATCATAGGTATATGGGCCGGCACTCTTACCGTTTGATCGGGAGAGCGTAGTCCTTTGGGGCCGATACAACTGTTTTGAGTACTATCGCTTTTAATTGAGAGGAACTCAAGCTCAGGGGATTGGGTATATTTCCTTAAATTTAGCTAGCTGGCGAAGGCGAATGTTTGAGTAAGCTGCTTTCTTCGTCATTTGGCTGGCGGTGTTGTTGTGTATCGAAGTCAATAATACTATCGTAGTGGCTATTTTCGTAGTATATGTAGATGTTTGCCACTGCGTTTTCTGAGGGGCGATATATGATTGGATTCCTGCTTTGCCCATATATGTGAACGTTTATTATAAAATATTCTGCTACAGGTATTAGTATATCCTCCCCTCCCCAAAAATTTTGTGTGTAATTGTACTAATTGTGAATATTTTTGTAATCTTGATTAATTTAATTTATATATTTAATAAGTATTTTGAATGAACGCACTACTAACACTAGGTTTTTAAGTTTCTTTTTACTAACAATAATATGGTTGTACAATGACCGAAATAAATGATTATTATTATTATATTATCATTAAAAGCCATCCTCAAATTGTTTTTTTACATATCTGTCGATGCGTTCATCTAATGTCATATTGCTGGTGGGGCTAAACAGGTAGTTGCAATCTAGGATGTTGTTTTTCAGGGCCAGGTTGATACAAAGTGTCTGTTTATGGTCTTTAACGTAGGAAGCTAAGTCGCGTCGTATCATTTGGTGGTCATAGGTTAATCCGAAGACGTTGTTTATCTGGTCCGCAATAGCCCTGAAGAGGCAGGTACCGTCTCCCGCCATTTGTTTAGTATTTATTTTGTGCACGTGTGTTTGAGTCATTGCAGATATGCTTTTAGAGAAAAAAAAACCTCGTTTGTGGTGTATTTGGCACTTCTAATGTTTTTTACAGGCGTTGCAGGCAGTTAGGCTTGTGATTGATTTATTTGGGTGTAAAGGCGCTGGGCGCAATGGCGTACAGATGTTTTACGACGCCTTGTGAAAGCTCGGGTTACGAGTTTTTCGGGTTAAGATGTAAGAAAATTATCTTTTCAATAACTGATATTTAAGAAAAGGATTTTTATTTAAAAAAATCATTAAAAATTTTTTGAATAAAAAAAATTCTCGCAAAAAAGAACTTTGTTTTTACAATAATCAAGATTCCACTTTTTCATTACGCTTAAAACTACATGTGGTTTATTTAATTGTTTCCATTTTTCGATGTTTTTCTAAGACAACTATTACTGTATTATGTATTTATACTGGATATATTTTTTTACTGAATAAACAAAAAACCATGCAAACACCCAAACGACTCATTTGAGGTGCATTCCAGAACGAAATGGCAATTTGCCGCGGTTGACATCAACATGCGTGCCTAGTACCACACAAACCGCGAAAGCGGGAAACACGCTATGTCCGCCATTCAGTTTGCGATAATTAAGCGTCAATCGCTTGTCCGAGTCGAATTATGATATTTATCAACTCTTGGCTAACAGACTTTATTATATTTGTATTAGACCTATGTTGGAAAACAATCATTCATGTATACTATGTTTCAGTCTACAATCGCCAGTGTATCAAGCCTGGTTGTCGGTCTTGCTGGACAGCCGCACAAAGGGCGACTCTATCCCGGGCGCCAGCGGTGTGATTGGGGAAAGCGGAGCTTCGGCTGCGGCGCTAAATGCTCTGAAAGCAGCTACTAAAGACATAAAGTGTTCTCCATACCAGCACTATCATCTTATGCTTATTGTTGGGGACAAAATACTAGCCCTTTACTCTAGGTAAATAATGTAAACAGCTCCTAGTTCGATAGATATACTTATACTATATTATGTTCTCAGTTCACACCAAGCCTATGCAAGAATGGATATTGAATATGGTTACAAACTTAAATGAAATTGTTTTCAATATGAAGTAAGACTGCTCATTGAGTACTTAATTTTTTTTTGTGTATATTTATTGTTGCTATAATAAAGTATTAAGATATTTTTTCAGACTTAAACTATACTGAATATGTGTATTATAAATATCATAATATATCTGATGCCATATTGGTGAACATTAAGTGTAATATATGTGTATAAGAAAGAAATTGGCTTAAATTGAATAATTGTTAATAAACTTCCGGATAATATTTCAGTCGTGGCAGTGAAGACCTGACTCCTCCAGACTTAATATTATTGAGCATTCAGTGCATTGCTGCTCAAGAATATTGGAAAGATGCAAAAAAATCCAGTAGTGGCGACGGACAAGTGAATGCAATGCGGTTGCCTTGTAAGTTTTTCACTATTTATAATATCTACATAGCTTCTTAGACAATTTAGTAAGCATATGGCTAGGGAGGGCTATGTTCGTTATTTTTTCTAAATAACGGGTTTATGTTTCCATTTTCTTTGAACATAATTTACTTAATTATTTAAAGAAATAATAAGTCAAGCGACATAATATTTTTTGGGCGACGTGATAAAGCTTCTTAATTTATAACTTAGCAACGGGAAAATGAGATAGCCTCTAATAAACTAATTCGTCTTTTGTACGACGCCAACTAAATATTCTAAAGAAAGCGTCAAATACAGATCAGCAATATTTTAAGTTGTCTTTCTGATTTATACATTGCCACCAAATTTACTAACTCAGCCCGAATTTAACAGCTCATCACTATTTTACGTTTTACACCTTCAATACAAACTCCTCAAAAAATACAATTCAAGCCTCAATAGACATCATCATATATCATAATTTAGCACGTAAATTAAATACTTTCATATTCTTTTATCGTGAAAATAGCCACTGCACTGCATGATTTAGCGCGAGTGCGTGAGACGTCTAGAGTATAGTTTTGAGGTTGGGTTATCGCTAAACAGTTTTTGTCCAAATCCACCGCTACCGCTGGTTCTTCATCGGAGGATGAGGAGACTGGAGAACCCAAAGTTTTTGGTGGCTCTACTGGAAGACTGAGGAACCCCACCTCGGAAGAGATAGCTCAACTTGAACAGGATAGATGACAGAAATGGTCCTAGAACACAGAACCAATTTTATTCACATGAAAGTTAAGGGGAAAACCGAACTGGGCAACCCCGACTTCACGTAGTCTTGTTTGCCCTATACTCGAGTGTTTTTTTTATAGCCGGAAGCGCGGAGAGAGGGCAGCCCCCGCCCACTGTAAGAGAACGCAGGCACCATGCAAGCCGTAACGGCGGCTAGTCGCTAAAGGCGAGCAGCAAAGCCGAAGCAAGCTGCGAAGGCGAGCATGAGTGCCTGCGTTTTTTTACGCAAGGGCGGAGGGGCTGCACTTCCCGCAGCGCCGGAGATGTTACGTTTCGAAATATCCGTAGAGAAAATTTGGCACGAAATAAAACAATACCTCGGCTTGCTAGTTTTTAGTTATATACATCGGTAACCTAGCCTCCCCCCCTTCTTGCCATCCCCTTTCAACCAAAATAAAGTTTTTATTTTTGTCTCCCCTCAATAGTTATTTCCGAGGTAATATTAGTGGCCATCATTTACTATTTGATGACAATTTTAGTTAAAGTTTGACTATCAATTAATGTAGGATGAGTCACATTATGAAGAAACTGAATTATAAAATAAGAAGGTAATGTAATAACTTTTTGGTGCCATATATTAACATTTTAGAAGTTTAAAGCTTTAACGCATGATACAAATTTAGATGCTAAAAAATATCCCCCATGCTGGGTTGTATTTAGAGTGGCTTACATAGAAGATAATTAGTGGTTAGGAAAGTATTATTCTGATGCACGTTGGTTGTGGCTGACTTAGTAATTTAAAAGGCAATGTAGATTTTTAGAGGCGAATAATGCTAAAAAAGAAGTTTGTTTAATTAGCACCCATATTTTTATTATTTTTCAATGACATACTTCAATGTCGTCAGGGTTGTCAGAGGAAAACAGTGCGATCGTCAATATGTGCGCGGGCGCAACTTGCACTCCCTGTGCGCCCTACTCTATGCATCTCGCTGAGCTAGCTCCGAGAATCACGTTTGCGATGCTTATTGATATGGAGTTAAGGTAAAATTAAAAATAATATTGTCAGTAGTGAGGTTTTGCTGCAAAATTAGCGGCTACAAAAGCAAAGTGTTCAATTTAGCCAATCGACACGAAAAGAAGTACGTTGCTGCAAGTGTGAGATAAGTATGATAGTCTAAAAGATTGTTCAGAGCCTGTTTACTTAAAATTGAACTTTGTAAATGTACCAAACAGACGACTTTGAAGTATAAATAAAATTTGCTTCCTCATATATTACGAAATTTATATCAATTTTGCCTTATTTTTCAGGGATGTCGGGATTTCTACTCACTTGTCTAGTCAAATTCTTTCCAACTTACGAAGGCTTCTACTCCAAAGGAACTTGGAAATGCTCCCAAGTACTATGGATTCACTAGAAGCCGCATTAAAAAAGGTTAATATTATTTATTTTAGTTCAGAACGAGTCAGCAGAGAGTGGAATGAGTAAAATGTGAAAGAAGGAGGAATGGTAAATTGTTTATGTAAATTACAATCCAAAACGTTTTTTTTTTTTATACAAACGAGATGACAAAAAGAGTACTGAGACCAGGTGACACACATTCTTAAAAAGGAATGTCAGATGTAACCGGTGGACGTGCTTGAAGAGAGAGAGAGAGAGAGAGAGATGAGTGAAGGTGAAGCGTGAGATATATATAAATATAAATATATAGGGACAAATAACACTGATTGAGCTAGCCCCATAGTAAGTTCGAGACTTGTATTATGGGATACTAACTCAACGATGCCATATTTTATAACAAATACATATATAGATAAACATCCAAGACCCAGGACAATTTGAAAAAGGCCGTTTCCCAACTTGCCCTGACCGTGGATCGAACCCGGGACCTCTGGGTGGCGGACTAGCATGGTGACCACTACGCCACGGAGGTCTTCGGTATCTGTCCGGATTGTAGCAAGTGGAGGTCCATAGTCTCTGTCTAATGCCTGCTCCTGTGCGAAACAGGCGTGAAAATATTATGTATTTATGTAATGTATGTATGAATATGCAATCAGGCATATCGCCGACTTTGATGGTAAGCAGTAACCAGAGCTTATTGAAGTCTGCAACATCTGGGGGTCGCAAGTTGCGACACGCAACCCGCGTGGTAAAAAAATTTGGGTCGGCAAATTGAGTAAATTTAACCCGTGGCAAAATACTCCGCAAAAGTTATCGATTGTTTCCAACTCTCTTTCAATCAATGATTTAACTTTCAGACTACCGATGCTCTGCGTAAAAGTAAAGCGCACGCTCCGCTCTGCGCGCGCGTCACATCTCGAATGCTCGAACTTCGGAAATCTTGTACTACGACCACGCCCCTAACGCCGGAGACAACCGCTACAGCTATGCACACAGCCTTAGAGACCGTGGTCGAACAACTCAAGCCAGACATTCCTAGCGTTAAGCTGGCACAACCCTTAAAGGACCTTCGAAAAGTCATGACCCCTTACGTGGAGTTCCTGCGAGTCAAGGCGATGAGATATTTCAGTTTAGGATCATATCCTTTTCAATACTTGCTTGTTTTTGCTTGGGACTGAATACAAGGATGTTACAGTACAAATGCTTGATATGTTTTGCATAACATGATTCATAGAAGTTATGAGTAATGGTATGCCAGTGCCAACCCCCTAAAAAGAGCATCTTTATAGTGCATAAATATATCTTGGATCAGGTCATTGAAAATTTGTGCATGTTACGAAAACTAGAATAGTAACAATATTGTGTAGCTATCATATGATATTTAAATCATTGTGGGTTCATGTAGCGTATGTGGGCCTTTTTTTTGGCAAACATATACATTTTAATAGTCTATTTGTTATTTAATGATATAGTAACATGCCAGTGCATGCTCAAGGAACCTTATAAGACCAAAACGGGTCCTAGAATACCAACTTGCGAGAGAACATGCAAAAATCAATAGAAAAAGAAAGATGCTATTATTTTAATCTTGGCAATTTAGAATCTATTTTCGTTGCTTAAACTCATTGACTTAACCCGATATGTCATGTTTTGGATCAATTATTTCGCTTAATGTGGGTCGTTTGTGAGTGCACGGGCGAGACAGACGTGAGTTCCCTAACGCTGCACAAGTATGTGGAAGAGTTCCCGGGGCTGATCCACTTCATCTACGTGGACCGCACGGCCGGCCGGTTCCTGGCGCCCGACATGGCAGACTGCGCGGACATGCTTTCGCCGGACACGGTTAGAATAGCACATTACGCAATAAGTGCGTTACGGTGGTTATAACACACGAGGCGGAATTTCAGCCCGAGCTGACGGCGAGGGCGTAATAGAGCCGAGTGTGTTTAACCAATATACGCACGTATATCGTACAACGTTTTTCAACACACTTCCGAAAAGTACCGAATAAACAGATTTATTTGATTTTAAATAAACTTAACCTCAACTCAAATGTGTGATGCACAGTGTTGCTTTCTCGCCGTTTTACTTTTTAAATCAGTGCGGCGCGCTGCCTACTGGCTGGTAACGCGCGGCGGGCGAATGCGTAACCCCAGCAAAATGTTGCGCCTTAGAGAAATGAGAGTATTACAGATACTTGGTTCATAGTAAGCCTCAATATGTTCAAATATAGCAAAATTCGTTCATGTTGTATTTTCGAAGTTATTCGAGAAAAACTGATTTTGCTGGAGTAACGTTACCCCAGCAAGATGTTTTTCAAAAAAAGCGTTTAGCCTAGGAATCAAGTATATGAAAAGACAGCTCTTAATGGGTTGTAAATGTATACCGATAGCAAAATTTGTTCATCTTATACTTTTTGAGATATTCAAGATTTTGCTGGGGTAACGTTTTGCAATTTTCCATATCTCGAAAACTGTTAGTAGCAGAATTTTGAAAAAAATAATGTTTATAGGCCTGTTCAAATTTGTTTAAATATAAGTATTTCGATTCATCAACAAATATCGAAGTAATTTATTATTTAAAAAAATCGGAAAATTCCGGTTTACTCGTAAACTAGTACATTTACTAACAAATAAAAAGCAGTTACATATACGTATGATATAACCTTCTTACGTGTATAAATTTGGATGAACAAACATTACGCGATATGAAGATATAAAAGAATTTCATCGAATTCCTAGTGGTGTGACTTTGGCCATCGAATACGCAGTTCTCTCTAAACACAAATAGATAAACTATAGTGAACATATGTGTTCATTTTGTTACAAAACATGCCTGAAAATTTCGGCTTCAAAACTTCGGATGGAATAAAAGTTATTAAAAAATCAAGAAAATATCATCAATTCTCCTACAAACCGACTAAATAACGGAGGCTACGAAAATGCGGCCGTTTCATACTTGCGGGTTTCCTACGCAAATTAGCAACCTAATAACCGATAAAAAGTTCAATCGAGCAGAATAATATTGATGTAGCCGATATTTAAAATCTTTTAATTATAGTATTATTTGGTGTGAATTCATACATTTGTAAAGTTTTTAGCAATAGGGTTGACAATTCTATGGCAGTGTATGTCGGATAGATTAATAAATGTCGCATCCCCCACTCAAACAAAGCAATAAATACGAGTTTTATATTTTATTATTATCTACGAGACAGATTTCAAATTCCATGTCGTCATTAGTATGAGACAACCAGAAACATAGTTAAAACTAAATATTTAATAATAACAGTTGTAAATTAATAGATGATTACTTTGCTCGAGAACAAAAATTATATCAATATTAAAATGAATAAAATTTGATCTCATGTCACGGTGTCCAACACAAGAAGTTTGTTTTACAGTTCTGTCCCGCTTGCCACTATGTAGGCGTCTCTTTCTCACAACGCCGCGAAGCACAGGCATACATTTTTCTACCATGAGTCATGTTAGTCAAGCCATACCATTGTGAGACCTGGAAAGTTGCTGTTCTGCGCTATTATATTAAAAATGGTGAGTATTTTTATTTTTTCATTAACTTGTTTATAGTGTGTGTAATATATAGCTTAATTACTAATTATAATATTTGAAATATTGTATCGTTCAGTATACTAAGTATTTTTTACTAAGAAAAGTTAATTAACTTTTGTAAATGTGTTTGAGCTTGTACTGAAAAGCATTTAATTATTTAAGTCTAAAATTAGTGATAAAAGTACACTTGTTTAATAATACTCAATTTATCTATGATTTTCCTAGTTTAAGTTATATAGCATACAATTATTGTAAAATAGTAATTTGAATAAAAAATAATCATGCTCATGTATTTTCTTTATCCATCAAACGCAAGAACCTTTTTGTATGCGACTGTACTAGCAAAAAAAAAGACTATTATACCATTTTTTGAGATGGTTACGCTTAAGTATGAAGCGGCCGCATTTTCGTAGCCTCCGTTATTTAGTCGGTTTGTAGGAGAATTGATGATATTTTCTTGATTTTTTAATAACTTTTATTCCATACGAGATTTGAAGCCGAAATTTTCAGGCATGTTTTGTAACAAAATGAACACATATGTTCACTATAGTTTATCTATTTGTGTTTAGAGAGAACTGCGAATTCGATGGCCAAAGTCACACCAATCGGAATTCGATGAAATTCTTTTATATCTTCATATCGCGTAATGTTTGTTCATCCAAATTTATACACGTAAGAAGGTTATATCATACGTATATGTAACTGCTTTTTATTTGTTAGTAAATGTACTAGTTTACGAGTAAACCGGAATTTTCCGATTTTTTTAAATAATAAATTACTTCGATATTTGTTGATGAATCGAAATACTTATATTTAAACAAATTTGAACGAACTAAGGCCTATAAATAGTTTTTTTTTTTTCAAAATTCTGCTACTAACAGTTTTCGAGATATGGAAAATTGCAAAACGTTACCCCAGCAAAATCTTGAATTTCTCAAAAAGTATAAGATGAACAAATTTTGCTATCGGTATACATTTACAACCCATTAAGAGCTGTCTTTTCATATACTTGATTCTAGGCTAAACGCTTTTTTTGAAAAACATCTTGCTGGGGTAAAGTTACTCCAGCAAAATCAGTTTTTCTCGAATAACTTCGGAAATACAACATGAACGAATTTTGCTATATTTGAACATATTGAGGCTTACAATGAACCAAGTATCTGTAATACTCTCATTTCTCTAAGGCGCAACATTTTGCTGGGGTTACGCATTCCGGCGGGCCACTTCGAAATTATGTAAGTGTAAGTATATAATTACTGATTGTACCTTCAGCTATTTCTTTCTTGTTTGCCTATAACTTTTCACCTCACCTGTTTTCATCAAACATCTCCAAGTATAGTCCAAGATCCCAGGGCCGCTCGGCCGCCAGACCTTACTTATTTTCTCAGAAACCAAATGTATGGGACTAAGTTGAGTAAGTTTGTATTATTAGTGTAAACGTACCTGCTACCTTGGACCGACAGCCAATTAACAGGTATCCGGTGCCAAAGGTACCTATGTAAAAATGGTAACCACATTTCTTACAGTTTCAGTGCTGATGTTTACGTATGCTTTAGAGAACTAAGTTAAAAATTAATAATCAATATTGTCAGACATCTTCCGTCGGCGGTAACTTTTACCAGACGCTTTAAAACTTCGAAAAAAGTGACGTAACTTTAATTATATTCTCAGCCTTGATTTTTATAAATTATACTCAGGGAACTATTTCAATACTATTTGTGAGCAGCCAGACCGACCTGATGGGCCAAACTTCCCCTCAGGAACACATAAAGTGTCGATTTGCTGTGAGTATGAGCGCGAGCATTATAATTACGTTCGCTTGAGCGTGAGAGAGATATCAATACGCATCCATCTCTCTTCTAGACTCACCGTCTATATACTCTAGCCTACTTTATGAGCGTGATCATCATTTGGTTTCTGAGGAAATAAGTAAGGTGGGCTCTGGGATCTTGCTCTAGTACCTCTGTTGCCTGGAAGAGATTGCAGTTGCGATAAGGCCGCCTTTTGACATCTGTTTTATGTAACATTATGTATTGATGCAATAAAAATGTTAACTATTTGTGTGCGGCAGGTGAAGCAAATAGTGTCGCGCAGCCTGGCGGTGGTGCGCGAGGGCTACTCGGCGGCGACGTGGCGATGCGGCGCGCTGCACGCGTGCGCGGTGTGGTGGTGGGAGCGGCGAGGGGCCGCGGTCACGCCCGCCCGCGCGCCGCACCCCGCCGCCGTGCGCGCCCTGCCCCCGCCCGGGGACTTGCTAGGCGCCTTCTACAGGTACACACAGGCTTCAAAATGGAATCATAATTTCTCATACTAGTTGTATGACAAACTATGATTCACTTTTTGAAGCGTACCGTACATTGAGTAATTTCCTGGGTCAATAATAAATTATTTAGTACTGTTAATAAAATAAAACGTCAAAAAATAATGTCACTTGGTTATGATCATATCCATTTTCAGTGATATTTTAGATATATTATTGCAGAAAAACTGATATTAAGAATGCTATTTGACTCAAAGAAATTATGACGTCATCAGTCTATATTTCATACAAATCCCATAGATAATGTTTGTCCCTTTAGAAAAAAAACGTATCCAATTTGAGTTTTTGGAAAGTAGCGAATTAGTATTAGTTGTACTCGTAACTCATGCTTGTGACCGTTTGGCACATGCAGACAGCTGGTGGAGCTGGCGTTCCCGCAGGACAGCGCGGGCGTGAGCGTGAAGGAGCTAGTTTGCGTGCACCTGGGGCTGCTGCCCGCGGCCACGGCCGTGGCGCAGGCGCGGCGGCTGGCGCACTCCGTGCACGAGCTGGCCGGACACAACCCCGCCGCCGCCGACTTGCTATAATAAACGTCGTGATTATATGCTCTTTTTACTTCGGAAGCAATTCCAAGCGAACCTTAACAGCATTAACCTTACTTGAAATAATATGTCTTTTTATTTTAAATATGAGAATACTGCAATTTTTCTTCAGTCTTATTTTTCACCTACTTGTAGTAGTTCAAATAAAAGCAGATTATGCACTTCGCATTTAAGTAAGTCATATTGCACTCGTGCTTTTTAGAGCCCTCGCTAGCGCTCGGGTTCAAAGTAGGGATGTTACGAATATTCGCATTCGCATGGTTCGCATCGTTTTAAACATTCGCATCGACATTCGCATTCGCATCAATCAATGCGAATGCGAATGTGTGCACATCATGACATGCCCATTGGCATTGAGGACACGCCACAGCGCCGCAATTCTGCGTTTCCATGATTCGCACATAACGTGATTATTTCGACCAATAGGAAGTGTTTATTTCACGCGAGTTTTTTGTGATTACTTGGTTTGTTTATTTTTAGTTGCAGTCTGCTGTAATTACTTATTTAGAGAAACAAATAGTTTATTATCATCCGAGCGTATTCCTGCATTCTCAGCGGTGACGCTTCAGAGCCCGGGGTCAACTACCTAAACCAGGTCATTTGACGTGGTTACTTGGAATTAGATAATAATAATAATAAATTCATATACATATTTTTTTTTTGTAATAATTGATGTCTACATTGCATGATTTGCAGCCTAAACATTCGTATTCGCATTCGCGAATGTAGAAAATTTGACATTCGTAACATCCCTGGTTCAAAGTACCCCTCGGTGCAAAAATAACTTACTTTGTATTCAGTGCAACAATCTACTATAATTTAACCTACAAAAGTTTTTTTACATTGCGCCGTATAGGTACGTTCTAGAGCTAAGGCTCAATTTACACCGCGGCAGTCGCGAAGCATCAAACAAACGTTAATTGAACAAGCGGGCGAAGATCTCGGAGTCTACTTGAGTGTGACTTGAGTTGTTCTACGATAGTAGTTTTGATCGGAGCTTCATGAGATTTGCATGAGCCATGTAGAATAAACCAATAGTATTTTTAAATTCGTACATGAGCAAAATATGTAAAGAGGTTGCCGAGATATGGGGATCGCCAGTTCATAGTTCAGTGCAAACTACTAGTAGCTATTATCATAATCAAAACTCAATTTGACGACCTTCGTGGTGTAGTGGTCACCATGCTAGTCCGCCACCTAGACGTTCCTGGTTCAATCCCCGGTCAGGGCAAGTTGGAAAATTGCCTTTTTCAAATTGTCACAATTTGCCAACTTGCCCTGGTTCTTGGATGTTAAATATGTCTATGTTGTAAAATAGAATATCGTTCAGTTAGTATTCCATGACAAACGTCTTGAACTTACTTGGGACTAGCTCAATCAATGAAATTATTATTAGGTATATATTTATGCTCCATTTATGCACTAATAAAGGACTACTTTAACTATTTAGCGTTGATGGCCAAGCAGTTTGTTATACATTGGCTTTTCCTAATGTGAGGCACGAGTTCGATCATCGATCCTCATACTAAACGCGACCCATAATGTTATTTGTTTAAGAGTTAAACTAGTAGGTAATTATATTTGGTAAAACTAAGTACATTGAAGTTCATTGAAAATGAAAGGAACAGCATTTTTTTTGCGAATTAGTAAAGGGTCGTACTATAGTTAAAGATGTTATTTTGACCAACGGGAATACGGGATCGCGTTTAGGAGTCATTGTGCAAGCTCACTAGGTACATAGTATAGGATTATATAGTAAATCAATAGGAATGGTAACTGTAAGAAAAATAATCTACATTCCATTTTAGAGAATATTTTGCCAAGTTTCAAAAATCGTGTGGTCTACACGTAGATCAGATCAACTTTGCGCCTGAGATCATGGCAGTTTATTTTTTGTTTTATAGCTTCGTTAATATCCAGTAACTACTATACTATATTTTTTATTTATGTATAAAAAATTTGACTGATTTATTTTAAGAAATGTTAAGTTTAAGAATTTTTTTTAATTTTTGTTTATTTTTTGTCAAACCTGGGCAAAATATAGGTTATAATTGATTTTGGAAAATGGAACACTTGATGAAGAACAATAATGGTCCAGCTAAAATAAATAAAATATAAAAATGACGCCTTAGCAAAAGCTATTCAGCCTGATAAGCATTTTTTTTGAGGTATAAATAACGAAGATCTGGAACATCTGATGCAGACACGTCGGAGTTATAAAGTCCACGCTAACGAAGTCTTTGGCATCAGCTAGTTAGAATTAAGAACTGCATTTGTCTTTAAGAAATCACTTGTCACCCTGACCGAGCCGAAAGAACCCAGAACCGTAAATTTAAAGGCCACGTTAAGGACATTGGTGGGCGTGAAGATGAAAAAGAGGAATCAACATTTTTAATTATAAGAATCAAACAAAAATAGATTTCCTCTTTTTCTTGTACATCAAAATTTGGTGCCTGGTTTCTTTGATCGCATTACTGTACCACTACTGACTACGGACTTATAGTTAAAAGGGGTGTGGGGCCATCTATAAATTACGTCACAGGTTAAGGGGGAGGGAGGGGGTCAATGAAGTGTTTTTTTTTAATAAATAAAAACACTGGGATGCGGGGTTCCAAAATTGTGATCAACTGTGACAAGGAGTAGGGGGAGTCAAAAAGTTATGAAATTCGTGTGACGTAATTTATGGATGGTCCCTGTACCGCTCACTGGTCTCGGTGATACTCGTGGTTTTGTTAAATTATAAAGGAAGGATATATAGATACCTATATATTTATTGAAAACTACTGATGATTTTGTTTATCTGTAGTACCTATGTTTTTCTATAATCAGTTTATATGTAATAAAATCTTGTAAAAATATAACATGTTTCATTTAATCAAAAACATATTTATTATTTATAGGTGTCTTACAAGTAATTACAAAAATATTCTATAATTATCCTTACCACTATAACAGAAATAATTGAGATTAAATAACTTTGAAATAATGATATTTGTAACATATTTTTATGAACATAATTAAATGTTGGACAAATGATAAGATAAAATCTTCATCTATTGTGATAATGATGAATATACTTATAAGTTCTTCTTCTATGATAAAGATAGTGTTAAAAAATAATGATTTGTATAAAAATAAGGCAAATCTTTAAAAACGATTATTGCAAGTTTCCCCAAGCAGCCCATGTACAGTTTGCTGGTTTTTCACCCAATACCAGAAGGATAGGCGAATGTTTCAATGATAAAAAAGAAAGCAATATTTTTTGTACAGTATTGTATTTCAGGGCTTTAACAGACGAGAGGCGACAGAGTCGCGGGCATACTGACGCGCATCTGTGGGAGCTCATACTTAATACTTTTTACACAAATAGATGTTGTTCTATTAACTTTTGTCTTATAAACTGTCACATCACATAACTTATTTACACAAGAACTGTGGTCAAACCTTAAGATTTAAAATGATTTTTTTACCACTTTACAAGTAGGTACTCTGAATAAAGTGGAGAGTACATTTGAAAATGTAATTAGTAAAGTAACAAGATTTATGTACAAAAAACGAGTATAAGTAACAATATGGTAAAAAAGTATGACAATAATACTCCCAACATCTGGTAACTTATCCAAATAATCTTTTAAGGCACATATTAGTATTCAGGTGAACTGTCTCCTAAACATTTAACTTCATCATTTACAAGAATTGGTTTTTTCATTTGCTTGTCTTCCACATCAAAACTAATTAGGTCTTCACAAAAGTTGTTCTGCGTCTGAAATAATGAAAGTAGAAATAAAAAGAAGCCGGATATAACTAGGTGCAGCCGGTCTCAGATGGTTACCCTTAAATGTATGCTTATCTTCGGCTCGAACTAGGTTTAGCATTTTTTATTCCTGCTAGAACTAGGTCAGAGATTGTTAAAGTTAGGTGTAGGTATCCTATTTATATTAGGTAAGAACTAGGTTTTTAGTAATGTTGAGTATTTTGTTTTGAGTAGGTAGTCTTGTATTGCATTTCTCTCTGTCCGCATCTGCTAGTGCGATAGCATACATGAGCAACCCCCGTGGGGTTGCTTGTGTGTGTCTGTTCTCTGATGCTGTTACACTTCATCTAATATCACACTAAACAGGTAGGGACTGAGGACCGAGCCTCGGTGGACCCCGACTGTTATGGGGAAGGGTGTGGTGCCTAACTATGAACTGAATCGCCTTTCGACCTTAGTGCTCACCAGATCATCTCTCGGGGAATACAATCAAAGGCCTTCTCTATATTCAAAAACAAGAATTATGGAGAGGCGTATTTTTCGCCCTGTACAATATGTAACAAAAACCCTGTCCGATCCTTGTAGGACCAACTCAGACCGTCATTATGAACAACTTTTCATATGGGGCCAATGCTTGAAACTCAAAGAAAAAATCGACATTTTCACACAAATTGCCGAGCCGGAAGAACACTTTAGTATGAAAGTATCGATTTTTTTTTCCAGTTTCAAGCATTGGTCCTTTAGGAAAAGTTGTTCATATTGATGGTCTGAGTTGCTTTTACAAGGATCAGACAGGGTTTTTGTTAGGGTTCCCTAGTAAACAAGGAACCCTTATAGTTTCGCCATGTCTGTCTGTCTGTCTGTCCGTCCGCGGTCTTACTCAGCGACTATAAGTACTAGAAAGCTGTAATTTGGCATGAATATATATAAAATAAAATATTGAAAAAAAAATTTTTTTTGGGTGCCTCCCATACTTTTGAAATGAAAAGCCATTTTTTTTCTCGACTAACCAATCATGTTGGGTATCGTTGAATAGGTCTTTTAAAAAGTTTGAGAACATCGTTTTTTTATTTTGGGATCCGTTTCAGAAATATATGCTTTTAAAGTTAAAAAAAATTGTTGGAGTCAAGTGCCCCCCCTCTATCTGCTAAACGGTTATAAATGGACATGTGAAAAAATCCACAGCTATAGAATTTGTAACGAAATTTAAAGGAAAACTATCAGAGCTAAGGGTTTAAAAATTAAAAAGTTATAGGAGATTAACTTATAAAATGTACTCAGAAAAGGAAAATTTCATACAAATTCAATAGAAAATTAGTTTTTAGACGTTTTTAGTGGCATGAACACAAAGTTGGCGTTCGTAACTACCAAACCCTACTGCGCGTGGCCCGACACGCACTTGGCCAATTATTACATATTGTATATCTCCATGATGACCCTAAGGGCAATATAAACGTTACTTAAACATCTTGGTTATTTATTTCATATATCACATTAACCTGTTACACCTAAGTTTAAACACCTGTGATAGGCTGCATGCTGTAACTAGTTCTATCCAGAATGATAAAGGCTAAACGTTCTAGCCGAAGATAAGAAGGATACATTTAAGTGTAACCATCTGAGACCAGCTGCACCTAGTTCTAGCTAGATAAAACGAGGTATATTTACCTGCATTTTGGCTTTAAGCCATAACATATGCATATAATAGTGAACGTCAAGATGACGGGACCCCGCACGGTTTTACGAATATCATGTAATTAGGATTTAGTGCTTTTTTAGTTATACTTAAGTACATAGTTAAATTCGTACACTCATATAATTTCAATATACTCATTAAAGAAAGTGGTCCCGCTATTCTGATATCTAAATGGCGGGACTACTGTTCAGTTATTAAAAAACAATTGGCGTTATCGTAAACCGAACTCACAAAATTATAATACGGTATAGTACGACAAAGTTCCTTTTGTTGTTATTCGCTTAAATAAAGAATTTTATTTTCCAAAAAAATATATTATATTTTCAATAAATAATAATTGGCCAAGTGCGTGATGGGCCACGCGCAGTGTAGGGTTCCGTAGTTACGAATGCCAACTTTGAGTTCATGCCACTAAAAACGTCTAAAAACTAATTTTCTATTGAATTTGTATGAATTTTTTCTTTTCCGAGTACATTTTATGAGTTGATCGCCTATAACTTTTTAATTTGTAAACCCTACTTAGCTCGGATAGTTTTCCTTTAAATTTCGTTATATTTGCTATAGCTGTGAATTTTTTCACGTGTCCATATATAACCGTTTAGCAGATAGAGGGGGGAGGGCACTTGACTAACAAAAATTTTCACTTTAAAACCAAATATTGTAGAAACGGATCCCTAAATCGAAAAAAACGATGTTCGCAAACTCATAATATTTTTGAAAGACCTATTCAACGATACCCCACATGATTGGTAAGTCGACAAAATAAAATTGACTTGACTTTATTTTTATGGGAGATGTTTTTCTTTACCACTTTTTCCGCATAATTAATATACATACCTATACCAAATTACAGCTTTCTAGTACATAGTCGCTGAGTAAAACCGCGGACGGACAGACAGACAGACATGGCGAAACTATAAGGGTTCCTTGTTTACTACGGAACCCTCAAAAGCTCCTGAAGAAAAAGTGAATTTAAAATCCACTATTATACCTACTGCTTTTACTATTTGCTTAGGCGTGCGTTTTTTTGACAGTTTTACTTAGGGAGGATTATTCTACATTGCATTCGTTTTAATTTACCTTTGCCTAAAAATAATAATAAGTGATTTGAATGCAAAACCAAAATGTTAAGAAAGTAAATAACATCTTTAAATATTGTGATTTGGTAAAGAGATAGACTAGATCTTGAGAAAGGACATAGGCTGTGCAAAGTCACTATTCCAGTCGCAGGACGAAGTTGCGGGCACAGCTAGTAATTCACAAATGCGAAAGTGAGTTTGTTTATTTGTTTGTTACGCCTTCAAGCGTAAAGAACTGAATCGATTTCCTTTAAATTTTGCACACACATAGACAGAGGTATAGAAAAGGACAACCTTTCATCTCTAAAAAAACAATGGTTAGCGGGATTCGTCACGATGCCATAAATACAACAGAGTATTTTTAGCCCCCGACAAAATAGAGGGGTGTTATGTATAAGTTTGACGGTAATGTCTGTCGGTCTGTCTGTATGTCTGAATGTGGCATCGCAGTGCTCGGAACGGATGGACCGATTCAGATGTGGCTTTTTTTACGTGAAAGCAATGTTCTCTTGCAGTGGTTTTTAGCTGTTGTAGTGTTGTTGATGAAAAGCGGTTCAGCAATTTTAAAGTTATTGGGGGTTAAGGCTTGAAAGTCAAGGCTTTCCCTTAAAAAAAATGGCGCTAAGGAAATCGAGTCACAACGGTAGTTCGTCTACTATTGGCGGTTTTTTTTAAATTTGCCTAGCAAATAAACTGTGAGGCAATAAATAAATTTAACGCAGTAAGTAATAATGATTAATAGTAGGTTGTTCTAAATAATGACAGATGAGGATATTACAACTTCCAAGTAATGCGATAGTGTTAAAACTACTTCCTACGCCTTATCGAATGTACAATTCTTTGAATTATGTGGTAATAAACAAATAAATCTAAACGAAATACCAATAACTCTAAAGTTAAGTAATAAATATTATCATTTAGTATCAGTAATTCATACTACCAACTTTAGAACAAGGCATAAGACATTATAAATTTAACTGTATTACATTTTCAGAAAAGTGGAAATGCTATGATGACCTAAAAAGTCCAATCGCAAATAAACTAAGTTTTATAATTCCTTAATGTCTAAAGTACGCAGAAAAATGATTTGATTTAACCGTGAGAATGTTGTGACGCAATTCGTAATTTTCGCAAATGGTCATCGCTGAAAATTTGGTCACTTTCAAAAATTGTCATTTTCGCAAAATGACACTTTCGCACTTTGTCGTTTTCGCACTATGACACTTTCGCACTTTGTCGTTTTCGCAATTTGCCACTTTCGCAGCTGGTCATTCATAGATTTTCTACCACATTTACTACAATGTTCCGTAAGAAATATGATAGAACAACTGTGTGGTTTAATGAATATAAGTTCTACTGTCAAATTTCTTAAAAGTACAATGAAAATAAAAATAAAAAATTGTTTTGTTTTATGGATCGGTAACAGTAGAGACGATCGTTTTGCCCGTTGAAATGTGGCAGAAAAGCTATGAATAGCCAGTTGCGAAAGTGGCAAATTGCGAAAATTACAAAGTGCGAACGATCCGTCGTGGTTTGGGCTGTGCGTTGATAGATCACTATGTCAGTCAGTCAGTCACCTTTGAGTTATATATATTTAGATTCTCGAAGTATCCTTTTATCAGATCAACCTACTATTACTTACTGCGTTAAATTTATTTAAGAATCCTCTTAACCTATACTTTTCCATACAAACGTAGTCTACGTTTTATTTGGAAACAACGTGTCAGATTTCGGTAAAAATTTGTAATTTTTAAAGAAATTACAATTATCTAGGGTTATAATTGGTTTTCGAATGTAAAATTATGAACTGGAAAGAAAATATAAGGGTGTAGAAGTTTACATACTGATGGTCAAATATGATATAGGTAATACACTATATTTTCTTTTAAATCTGACACGTTGTTTCCAAATAAAACGTAGACTACGTTACTAAAACGTAGACTAGATAATTGCAATTTCTTTAAAATGACATAATTTTGCACATATCCGACAAGTCGTTTCGAAATAAAACGTAGACTACGTTTGTACGGGAAAGTCTGATTCTGTCCAGGGTAACGGACTCTTAATGCCTCACAGAAAACATATTATGACATACATATTTATATAAAAAGTTTATTTGTTAGGCAAATCAAAGAAAAACCCACTTACAGTAGTCGAACTATCGATACGACTTGATATCCGTAGCGTCAAATTTTATTTTTTTAGGAAAAGCTCCGACTTTCTAGCTTTAACCCCCAATAACTTTTAAACGGCTTAACCGATTTTCATCAACAACACTAAAAACCACTGCAAGGGAACTTGCTTTCACATAAAAAAACCCCATCTGAATCGGTTCATCCGTTTGAGCACTACGATGCCATAGACACAGAGACAGACCGGCAGGCTTTACCGTCAAACTTATAACACCCCTCTTTTTTTGTCGGGGGCTATAAATACTCTTTTGTATCTATGGCATCGTGATGAATCCTACTAACCGTTGTTTTTTTAGAGATGAAAGGTTGTCCGTTTCTATACCTCTGACTATGTGTTTGCAAAATTTTTAGGAGATCGATTCATTTCTTTAAGCTTGACAAACACATAAAGAGACTCACTTTCGCATAACTGGGTTTAAATCGCGTAACAAACAAATAAACAAACTCACTTTCGCATTTTTAAATTACTAGCTGTGCCCGCAACTTTGTCCTGCGACTGGAATAGTGACTTTGCACAGCCTATGTCCTTTCTCAGGGAGTCGCACTGTTCATGGAAAGTATTTTTAACGAAACCCATTTCCAAACTGCCATGATGTCGAAGAGCCATTTGACTGGCGGGTTATTTAACCTATGGGCTTTAAGACTTACACTTTACTGAAAAGCCAAATGTACGCAATTCCATATCGGCAGCAATTTGACCTTTGTTTGACCGCCATATATTCGAAAGGCAAATAAAATCACCTATTTAAATCAACAAGTTTTAATTGAGACACAATTTACATGTCGGGAACAAATTTGCGACACGTAAATTGAACCAAAATGATAATCGTCGGCGCATTATTTGTACCTGCGCCGATTACCGCCATTTTTTTTCAACCTAAGTGCCGGGAATTTAAAAAAAAATTTTTGTAGTCAGCCATTTTTCTTCAACTTATTTGTGTAGCGTTACACAATATGTGACATCGCGCAGGCTCCAGCACCGGTGTAACCGGTATGTGTGAAACACGGTAGTCATCTACACTAATGGTTTTCCAATACAAAAAACTGTGCATTAGTGACTCCACCTTAGAAAAATGGCATCACAGCATGGCAGGTATATGGTAAGTAGAAAAAGATAATGAGTGTTTTTAATATAGGTAGATATAATACTTACACTAGTAGAGGCTATTTCTTTTTTATTCTTCAAAACTGCAGCGTAATTCATGACAGGCTTTGTTGAGCTGGTTGGCATTAGCACAGGACTTGGGCTTCTCTCCTGGATGTCAATGTTTTTTATTTCTACTGAGTTGTCATTATTTGTTGACACATGATTGCTGTTCATTAAAACATTGGGTGAATTGAGTATGTCCACATCATGCGGTGTTTGCAAGGCTTCAATACAAGCTTCAGCCATTACAATTTCTCTATTTTTAATACTCTCCTCCATCTTTCTATTATATGCCAACTGTAAGTCCACAGCTTGTTTTTCCGCCAGTATTGTAGTCATCTGTTTAATTTCTGCTTCTAAATCTCTGATTATGTTCTCATTCCTTGCAGCAATTTTAGCTTCAGCAATTAATTTTACATCCACAGCTTCCTGAATACGTAATATAGCATCTGACGCAGAACTTTCCTGGAGGTTGCTTTCCTTCACAATTTTATTAAATACACAGTGAGGTGACAGTCTATGAGGCTTCTTGTATCCTGTTAATTTTTCACCTAAATTAGCTGTTACATCCTCAATATATTCATACATATCATAGCAATTTATTTTTCCAAATCTGTATGTAAATGTATGGGTTGATCCAGATGATGAACTTTTAATGGACAAATTGCATGTGACGAATGTTTTCTTTCCGTGATACCTTTCGAAATATTTTTGGAGACCCTTAGATATTAATTTGTCTCTAAATGTAGGTTTGATGTTTGTGTTTTTCCTATACTTATACCACCCAACAACTTCACTTGCTGTATCAGAAAGCAAGCCTGATAAAACGTCTTCTTTTATTCTGCCAGTTGGAAGGTAAAATAATGAAACTGAAGGCAATGGCAATACAGTCCTTATCACTATTTGTGTATCAAGTCTGGCATTATCACTTTGAGAGTCTGATATGTGATTAGTTATTTCAGAAGTTATATCCCCGATGAGAAATCCTTCCTGGAATAAAGAATATAAAAGTTATTCAATATAAAATAATTCAAATGGGGAATAGATACTTAAAAGACGCAACAACGACTTGCCTGACTGTTCACTGAATTTACACATTCGTACAACAAAAAAGACAGCGCTGTGCCGCTAAGAGACACTTTTTCAGTGTAAGCCATTATTTTACTTTATACAGACGTTATTAAATAAGTTTTTAAGTCTATTCCCAAAAAACTTCTCGGTCAAACAAACATGTGTGGTAAGGTAGGTAAGAATCACTAGCTAATCTAGCTATCTTTTGTACTGATCACTAGGTAGTTAGGTACCATAGAGTACATAATATATGTACCTGAATTCTGAAATAGAGAGCCATCTAGCGTAATTTATATGCCAACAATCTAAGCAGCAAAACTGCAAATGTAGTGTCATCTATTAATGTTATTCCGAAATAAAATAAAAAATCAAATATAAAATTTATTTGCAATCAGGTGGAATATGAACCTGGGGATCCTGAGATCTGCATTTATTTTTTTCCATTGCGTTAACTGCCATGGGCGTACCCAGGTTCTGGGCCAGGGAAGGCAAATGATTTTTGCGTGATAGCAAATTTTTTTGCCGTGGTTCTTAGCTATGTTTGATAAAAATCGGTTCAGTCGTTGAAAAGTTTTTGGTCGTGAACGCTTGAAAGTCGGGTTTTATTTTTAATTTGCCTGGCAAATAAACTTATAATTAGTTGTTTATTGTATCTTGCAAAAGGCAAAAATTCTTTGTTTTAACTTTTATCGACAAAAGCAGATAGTTAGTAGGGACATAAACCAAATCCCGGGGCGGGGGGCAGCTGCCCCCCTCTGTCCCCCCCCCCCCGGGTCGCCCATGTTAACCGCTACACCATTCTGGCTTGGTACTGAATGCGCGAAACTATTGCTCTCTATTGCGAATATAATATCATCACTAAATGATTAATAAAACGAATAAAAGATTTTATTAAGCTTTAGTGTTGGTTTGAACTTGAGGACTCCTGATTAATTTCGGAAGCGTAAACCGTTAAATCATTCAGGTTTCGGAACAAGAACGTGCAATTACTTGTTATACTATACCGTAAACCGCGCTTTTGATATTTAGTTCAGAATAAGATTAATAGATAACGTCCGTCAAAACGAAAAATTCGCAATGTATGGTTTCACCCTCATGTTAGGTACTAGTGTTGCAGCAATAGTGTAAAATATCGATAGCCTATCGATATTATCGTGGCTTTGAAAAGCAGTCACAATATCGATAGTCAAACTATCGATAGTTATGCAACGCTAGGTACGTACGTTTTTTTGGGACGGGATTTCGATACAGAACACTAGATGGAACGTCATACTATCTTTTTGCGTCTGGTGAAAAAGTCAAAGTGGCCATTATAAAATGAATAAACCCCGAGCTGCCTCGTGCTGCTATCTGAACATTACCGCCAACAAACCGTAAACTTTATGGCAGCTGTACACTCTCGCCCTAGTGCTCTCGCCATGCCTCGCCGAGGGCACTCGCGCGAGATGTCGAGTGATGAGTGCGATCCTGTACAATCTCGTTATTATGATGGTTTTACACTCTCGGCAGTCTCGGCTGAGGGCACTTGCGCGAGGAATCAAGTGACGAGTGCGACCCTGTACATGTGTATTCATCTTTGTCCATCTTCGCGACGTTCGCTTTCGTACTAAATAGTAGGGGATGCGAACGTCGAGAAGATAGACTCGTTACAAGTCACGGGGCAGCTGCTGCATGAGCATATGTATGAGTATGAAATATAGTCAAATATAACTTGAAACCGGTCAAAGTTACATTTTCAAAAGGAAACTATTGTCACGAGAGTGAGTTGTGGATAGGAAAGTAAATAACAATCCTATGGATTGGTGCCTTTATTTACAACACAAGCAGTACTTACAATCGACAGCGTCAGTCCTCTTTGCACTCCAACTGTCACTTCACTGTCACGCGGGCGGAAACGTCACTGCACTGTCACACGCGCGGAAACGTCACTGCACTGTCACACGCGCGGTCTTCACTGCACTGAACACTTCACTTTACTCACTACTATTATTTTTTTCTTCTCTAACTCTTTTCTTTCTTCTTCTTCGGATTTCACTTTTCAACTAAACTGCCTTAGGCGACGCCTTGTTCCATTTATATACCCCCCGAATTCGAACAAAATCGCATCAATGTTCCAAACTCAAATAACTAATTTTCTATCGCCTTCTCTCTCACTCATTTTCTGTACCGTATTTTCTTTTCCATTTAGTCTAGTATTATCTAGAATCTTCTTTCAAAATTTCAAAAACACTGTGGCTGTGATTTGAACCAGCGGTCTCTGGATTCACAGTCCATCGCTCAGACCACTAGGCCAATCATGCTCTGACGTAATTGACGAAATTTTCCTTCAGTTGAATTCTTTTTGTTCGAATTCGTGACGTTGACAGTGTTATTCATCTCCTTACGCGACACTATCATTACTTGTTTCATGTGGAAAACGACACTAATAAATTCTATAAAAAATTTCACGTCTTTATCCCTGACGGGGTAAACAGAGCACAGGGCCGTAAGGTAAGACCCAAAGGCCACACTTAGTGTGATCATGAGTGCGATTATGAGAGCTGCATCGCCTAATAACATGATTAAAATCTCGTCCATTCCCTCAATCGGATTTTACGATCAGCGCGGGAATATTCTAAGTATTTTCCTATAAGACTATCTTAAATCTTTATCTAATAATTTAGACTAAAATCTAAAAAGTTTTTTATCCTAATTATTGTTAAGTTTAGAAAGAATCGTAATAATTATTATAATTGCTGATCTAATACATAATTGACTGGTGATGCTGAAAAAGAAAAACATACTTACACTTATACAAAAAAAATACAGTCGAATTGATAACCTCCTCCTTTTTTGAAGTCGGTCAAAAAGGGCTCAATGAAATCACAAATGTTTATAGTCGCTAAAATAAATAAAAATGGAAGAAAATGCAAACTCCACCGACAATAGCATAGCTCTTAAGTAATATAGATATAAAATAAATGAAATTCGATTTTTTTGAATATTCAAAGTATTCTTTGTTAACTGGCCTGAAAATACCACTAGATGGCATCACTGCTGTAGAGTGTACAGCCATGCTTGCCCTCGGGTTCCTCGCGCGCGGGGCATCGTGAGACCCTTTCCCTTTGACTCGGGCAAAAAAACCGCCATGAGAGCGAGAGTGGCCAAGGCGAGGCAAGTGCACCATGTATACTCTCGTGCTCGGCTTGCCTCTATTAATAAATCTCTATTTAAAAATATATCACACTATAAAAAGTATTGAGGATCATCAGAAGTTCTAAGATCTGATCTAGTTAAATTCATTCACCTAACACTACTGTCATCAGAACAAACTGAGCCCGAGTGTAAATAAGTGTAAAGTTATTACTTTCTCCAAGAAACTTAATAATATACAAACAAACTATTCACTAAATGGCACTCCACTGGAGAAAGTTGATAATATTAAAGATCTCGGAGTAACTTTTGACACAAAATTACATCTTGATATACATACTGATAATGTAATTAGCAAGGCCAAAAGGATGTACGGTTTGGTTGCGCGATTTTGTTCTCAGTTCACACGGCCTAACGCTTATTGCCTTTTGTACACATCGTTAATACGCTCTCAACTTGAATACGCTGTGCCCGTATGGAATCCCTTTTATAATATATACACAGATGCAATAGAATCAGTACAAAAAGATTTTCAAGATTCATGCATTACAAATGTTACCGCAGCATATGTCTTACGCAGATCTTTTAAATAAATATAATCTGTTACCACTCTTTTCAAACACGGAGTCACTAAACGCACGGTCTTTTGTATGGAAAAACCATTCGTTTAGGTGACTCCGCGATTGAAAAATGGCACTTCTGGCCACACGCGCTAGTGCATTTAAATCAGCTATATTAAATAAAATTCGAGCTATGTAATTTGAAGAAAAAAAAATGCCTCGCGGTGTCTCGCCGAGACTTGGAGAGTGTAGAGCCGCTTGTCGCCAATGACCCAGGCTGGCCTGGTAAAACTTGGTCATCATGACGAAAGACTTGTATCTCATATTATAATACTCTCTTATGGTACTTATACTGAAATCTCTGACACAACGACAGTGCCACGCAAGCACTTGGTGGGTGGTCCACCAGACTTGGGATGGCTGTTCCATCCGCTTGTGCGCTGGCTGATCCAGCGGCTTCTCTCTCTATGGGAACGCATCCCCGTGGGGCCTCCAACCTCCCCTATAGCCACCCCGAGCCTCGCTTAACTCTGCTATCTATTGTAACACACGCAGTTTACAATAGACCAACTGATGACCAACGCATCGGTAACTCTGTAACTCTCTCTATCTGTTGTAACACACGCAGTTTACAACAGACCAACTAATAGACCGACGCATCGTTAACTCTCTTTCTCTGTCTCTGATTTATCTATTGCATCTATTGCAACTCGCAATAGACCAACTGCAAACCGACGCATCTGTTAACTCTAAACACATATTAATTGAACATAATTGGTGGTGCAATCCTCTACAACTAAACTTATAAAACACTCACCGAAAAATCTCTTTAGCTCACTTTGTAATTCTTCTCAGTATAGGTAGGTTGGCAATTTGCCAACAGCCAATACGAAAAATGTACACTAGCTTCGCATTCGCGACAGCCGCTCGCCAAGGGAACGTGAGCGGCCGAGGCAAGGCGAGGTGAGGCATGCCGAGGCGAGGCGAGTGCTCCATGTACACTCTCGTGCTCGGCATGTCTCGTGTTGTCTCGCCGAGAGTGTACTGCCGCCATAACAACCGTGTGGCCTGCACTGCCACTCCTTTTATACTTGTATTTTGTATGTACATATGAATAAGTTGTAAATATTGTAAATTTTCATGAATCGCAACATACAAGCGGACATACATTCTTTTACATGTATATAAATATATTGTCATTTATGAAAGACCGCTGCGCGCATGCGTGGCCATCAACCGTTTTTATGAAGACGGTGTCGCCACGCCTGACGTGCGGCGGCTAGTCGAGTAACTATTTTTTTGCTCTCGCTTTTTGTTTTTTTGTTTTAAAATTTTCCTGTAATAAATAAATTTTAATAGGGAATTGTAAATACTTTTGGAGAGCATCATTTATCCATAACTCCGATAACATCATTCACCTTCTGTATATATAACATTTGTTTGTGCTAGTGTGAAGTGTACATAAATAAACTGTAAATAAATAAATAAAGTGTACATAAATCTCCTTCTTTTCCTTCCTTCCTGTGTACATAGCTTACGCCTAGCCATAACATTTGATCCTGCGCTTGGCTTAATCTTTACTCAACGCGCTTCACTGGTGACCCACATTGAACACAGAAATGAGTGATTCGGAGAGCGGAGATAGCCAAAAAGGCAAAATGGCGCTGGAGACATTTCGAGTCGGCGTAAAGGTACCTCCTTTTTACGCCGAAAAACCGGCCCTTTGGTTCGCGCAGCTTGAAGGCCAATTTCAGCTGGCTAATATCACCGCAGACGGAACCAAATTTTTCTATGCTATTGGGCAACTGGCAGCACAGTACGCCGCTGAGGTTGAGGACGTCATCACCTCCCCACCGTTGACCAATAAATATGATAAACTGAAGACCGAGCTCATCAAGAGGTTGTCGGCATCTCGTGAGAAGAAATTGAAACAGCTTATGGACCATGAGCAGTTAGGACATCGCAAACCATCAGCATTCCTGCGTTACCTACAGAACTTGGCTGGCCCTGGGGTTCCTGAGGAATTTCTTAGGACAATTTGGACGAGCCGACTGCCATCTGGGACCCAGACAATCATAGCTTCCCAGCAGCGAGCAAGCCTGGATGAGCTAGCTGAGTTAGCTGACCGTGTTCATGACGTTGTCTCACCGTGTCAGGTTGCTTCGACTTCGAGAGAAACCCCATCTAGTAGGAGCAGTGAGACAGTGGAAAACCGGATCGCTGAGCTCACTAAACAAGTCGCAGCCCTCACAACGAAAATTAACCAGATGCCGGGAAGAGACAGCCGTCGTCGATCAGTCAACCGCAACCAAAGCCGTTCCCGGTCTAGAGCGAGATCCCAGTCCAACTACAGGAAGTACCCAAATTGTTGGTATCATGCCAAGTTTGGTGATAAGGCGGATAAATGCATCAAGCCGTGTGACTTTGGTTCGGGAAACGCAACGAGCAATCGGTAATGGCGGCCGACGATTGCGTCAATAGCGGTCGCTTGTTTGTGACGGACAAAAAGACTAAATTGCAGTTTTTGGTAGACAAGGGAAGTGATCTTTGTGTATTTCCCCGTATTTATTGTAAAGAGCGCCGGGCTCGTACTGATTATGATTTGTGTGCGGCTAACGGCACGACTATAGCAACTTACGGGCACGTAAACTTGGTATTAAACCTAGACTTGCGTCGTGACTTTGCTTGGTCATTTATTGTTGCTGATGTAACAAAGCCGATTTTAGGTGTTGATTTTTTGTCGTTTTATAATTTGATGGTAGATTGCAGGAACCAGCGACTAATCGACAATAGCACTAGTCTGTCGACTGTGGCTTCGCTTGCACGACCGTCGGATATCATTTCTTCGGTCAAATCCGTAACCGATTACCTTGACATATTACGACAATTTCCTGACATCACATGCCCACACGGTACACACCACACACCTAAACACAATACAGTACATCACATACGCACTACACCCGGCCCGCCTGTTTATTGTACACCCCGAAGATTAGCCCCAGACAAATTAAAAATAGCTAAAGAGGAGTTTGCATCTATGCTGCAGAGTGGCATAGCCAGACCCTCAGAGTCTTCCTGGGCCTCTCCTCTTCATCTTGTTCCTAAAAAGAACAATGGTTGGCGTCCCTGCGGGGACTATAGACTGCTTAATGCGAGGATTGTTCCGGACAGGTATCCAATACGCCACATCCAGGACTTCTCTCACAGCCTTTCAGGATGCAAGATTTTCACCACTATCGACCTGACGAAGGCGTATCATCAAATCCCAGTTAACGCAGACGATATTCACAAAACAGTCATTTCAACGCCGTTCGGATTGTACGAATTTCCGTACATGACTTTTGGTTTACGTAACGCCGGTCAAACTTATCAGCGTTTTGTGGATGAGATGGTGCGGGACCTGGACTTCTGTTTTCCCTATCTGGACGATTTTCTGGTCTTCTCCAGGACTCCAGAAGAGCACAAAGAACACCTTCGCACTCTG
Organism: Acrobasis suavella; assembly: GCA_943193695.1. NCBI lineage: Eukaryota > Metazoa > Arthropoda > Insecta > Lepidoptera > Pyralidae > Acrobasis > Acrobasis suavella. The sequence goes on from OW971938.1 coordinate 11,187,603, forward strand.
TTTTCCAGGCTGCAGGAGTATGGCATCGTAATAAACTTTTCGAAGTGTGTTTTTGGCGCCTCGGAGGTAGTTTTCCTAGGATATCTCATTTCAGCTGAAGGTACAAAGCCCCTCCCTGCAAAGGTTGATGCTATAAAAGACTTTCCTGTGCCCAAAACAGTGCGCGAGCTTCGTCGGTTCCTAGGGATGATTAATTTCTACCGAAGATTCATTCCTGGTGCAGCTGTCCAACAAGCTCCCCTAAATGCACTTTTAGAAGGTTCTGTAAAAGGCTCGCATCCTGTGTATTTTTCATCAATAGAGAGCGAAGCCTTTGAAAACTGCAAGAAAGGTCTATGCCAGGCAGCCCTTCTTGCACACCCAGATTGCAACGCCAAACTTGCAGTCGTGACAGACGCGTCCGACAACGCTATTGGAGCAGCACTGCAGCAATTCAAGGAGGACCAAGGATGGCAGCCTCTTGCTTTCTTCTCTAGAAAGCTGAGTCCAGCGCAGAAGAAGTATTCTCCCTATGATCGCGAATTACTAGCGATTTATGAAGCAATCAAATACTTCCGGCATATGGTCGAAGCTAGAGACTTCATAGTATATACCGACCATAAACCCCTATCATTCGCGTTCCATTCACGAAAAGAGAACTGCTCACCTCGTCAGTTTCGACACTTGGATTTTATATCCCAATTTACGACTGACATCCGGCACATAGCAGGTAAGGACAACGTCGTGGCCGATACCCTTTCGAGGATTGAAGAGATCGTACAGCCTGTTGATCTGAATCAATTAGCGGACGCTCAAACTTCAGATCCTGAACTGCGACTTCTCCTTGAAAACACCACGTCATTGCGTCTGAATAAGATGAAGCTGCCAGATGTTCGGGTAGATTTATATTGTGAAGAAAGAGACGGGAACGTGAGACCTTACGTCCCAAAGATATATCGTCGGCAGGTATTTGACTGTCTGCATTCCCTTAGTCATCCAGGGGTGAATGCTTCCCTAAAATTAGTCACGGATCGATATGTGTGACCAGGAATCAGAAAAGACTGCCGAGAATGGACCAAAAGTTGCCTTGCTTGTCAGCGATCAAAGGTCACTTGACACGTCTCATCTCCATTAGGTTCTTTCCATCTTCCGAGTGCAAGGTTTGCCCACATTCACATAGATCTGATTGGCCCACTTCCTTTATGCCAAGGTTATAGGTACTGCCTCACAGCTATTGACAGATTCACGCGATGGCCTGAGGTAATACCACTCCAAGAAATCACTGCTGAAGTCGTTGCTAAGGCCTTACTACATGGTTGGATTTCTAGGTTTGGCTGTCCTATTAGTATTGTCACCGATAGGGGCAGCCAATTTGAATCTGCCTTATTCAAAAGTCTCTCTCATCTGGTAGGCTTTCAACACAAACGTACAACGGCCTACCATCCGTCTTGTAATGGCCTTATCGAGAGGTTCCATCGGCAGTTAAAAGCTGCGATTGTCTGTCATTCCAGCTCAAATTGGGTCGATTCACTTCCTCTAGTTTTACTAGGTATCAGGAGCTCTTTTAAGGAAGACCTTTCGTCTTCGACAGCTGAACTCACCTATGGCGAACCTTTGAGACTCCCTGGTGAATTTTTCCATCCTAGTAAAGAAGATTCCACTGACTTAACTGATTACTTGTCACGTCTTAGGTCGTTTGTAGGTAATATTAGACCTACACCAGCTTCTCGACACGGCAAGCAATCGGTTTTCATCTTCAAGGACCTTGCAACTGCTACACATGTATTTATACGTGATGACACTGTTCGTGGGTTTCTTACTCCTGCATATTCTGGACCTCACGAAGTGTTAGAGAGAGGGGACAAGAATTTCAAAATATTAATTCGTGGTAACTCGGTTACGGTATCGATAGACCGCATTAAGCCGGCCTACATACTTTGTGACACAAACACCACACATGCCACCCCATCACATTCTAACACACGTACACACACCCCAGTTATGCTGTCATTACCTCACGATACACTCCCTGAACCCCAAAGAAATGATATCCTACGGACACGTTCAGGTCGTGTTGTACGGTTTCCTAGGCATTTATTATCGCCCTTGACGGTCTCTGGAGGGGGGTGATGTGGCCTGCACTGCCACTCCTTTTATACTTGTATTTTGTATGTACATATATTTTGTATGAATAAGTTGTAAATATTGTAAATTTTCATGAATCGCAACATACAAGCGGACATACATTCTTTTACATGTATATAAATATATTGTCATTTATGAAAAACCGCTGCGCGCATGCGTGGCCATCAACCGTTTTTATGAAGACGGTGTCGCCACGCCTGACGTGCGGCGGCTAGTCGAGTAACTATTTTTTTGCTCTCGCTTTTTGTTTTTTTGTTTTAAAATTTTCCTGTAATAAATAAATTTTAATAGGGAATTGTAAATACTTTTGGAGAGCATCATTTATCCATAACTCCGATAACATCATTCACCTTCTGTATATATAACATTTGTTTGTGCTAGTGTGAAGTGTACATAAATAAACTGTAAATAAATAAATAAAGTGTACATAAATCTTTTTCTTTTCCTTCCTTCCTGTGTACATAGCTTACGCCTAGCCATAACATTTGATCCTGCGCTTGGCTTAATCTTTACTCAACGCGCTTCAACCGAACTGTCAAACATTTGACGGGTCATGTAATCAAAGTTTCGACCGACTGAAATTTTCTCTTTCGTATCGTTCGTAGTCGTTCAGTCGTTCAGTTTTCATAGTTTTCTTTCATTTTCATTTTGTTAGCAGTCTTTCTTTGGTTGGTGGCGCAAAGATTTGGCGATTGTTACCTAGTTGTAGAATACAAATCAGTGGCTGTATTAAGAATTAATTTACGGTTATAGGGCTACATAGTTAATTGATTTTAAGATTATAATTACTTATTGTGTGAAGTGTTGTGAGATGACTGCGCGAGATCGAAAATAAACATTGCTAATATTACCTACATAAAATTTGATTGAAGGCAAGTGAATGCGAATAAATTTATTATAAACATGAATAATTTTGGTAAGATAACAACTTAGGTACTCTTGCTGAATAAATCTCGTCATTTGCGGCCGGCTCCCAGATCAGAAGACTTCAACAGTGATTCGCAATCGCGAGTGGTAATGGTAAGTATTTAGCTTCGGGCTTTACTTCAGGCCACTTTAGCCAGATGCTACAGAGCCAAAGAGACAACGTTGGCTTAAGTACCTATGTCCATTTGCGACGCACGATCTGATTGTCAATTCGTACTTCCTAGTACTTTTTGTACACTATATGGAACATTTTTTTCAAACAGTCGATCTGTTTAGAACTGTCTCTGGGTGGCATGATGCAATTTTTGGATAAGTTTGGTTAGTTATACTCTTAAGAATGTAATAAGAATATAATAGAGGAGAGGTTGTTTTTTTAGGGTTATGTACCCGAAGGTTAAAAACGGGACCCTATTACTAAAACTCTGTTGTCCCTCTACTGTCTGACCGTCCGTCTGTCTGCCTGTCTGTCTGTCTGTGACCAGGCTGTATGTCTGTGACCAGGCTGTATATCATGAACCGTGATAGCTAGACAGTTGAAATTTTTATAGATGATGTATTTCTGTTACCGTCATAACAAAAAATACTAAAAACGGAAAAATATAAATATTTTAGTAGGGCACTTGGTTGGTTATTAATATTTTATGAATGAGAACAAGGGGCGACCAAGCTTCTCTATGAAAAAAACTCAGCAAATAAGATTCTTTAAAGCTTTACATAGTGTTGAGCAATCCACTGTCACACGAAGCAAAAGACATCTACTTTTTATTGTAAGTCGTAATGTTGCACAGAAGTTAGATAGGTATAACTTAATTGAAGTCTCCCATGAGGCTGGCATAGTCACACCTATTGACTATGCCAGCCTCAGAATAAAAAAAGAATTTCTAAAAAATTGATCCAGCTACATGAATTTTTCAATACCGAGAGTACATAATGAATTTCATTGAAATTGTTGAAGCCATCTCAGAGATCCTAATAAGATATTTACAAGAAGAATATAAATGATGGAAATAGTCAGCCTGTATAATCAATGAAATTTTCCATCTTTTCAGATACGGACACTTTGAGATATCATACAAGATAGTGCATGTTTAAGTTATCGAGTATTGTTCGGAGTACGCAGATAAGCAGAAGACATTTTTTAAAGTTGATTTCTAAAAAAAGAACAACTCAAGGATTTTTCAATATGGATTCCAGTAGCAGCTCACTGATACAACAAGAAAATATAATTTCTAAGAAGTACTATCGACGTGCTGAACATAGGTAAGAATTTTTCATGTTAATAGATAGACAGGTGTTTTGTCTTGAACCAGCAAATTCTCCAAGGTAGTTTATGTTTTACAGACTTCCATAAAGGAGATGGTTATAAATTCATCACGATCTTTTATGTTTTTTTTATGTATGTTCACCAATATTATTCGAAATTAATAATAATAATAATAATATATTTAATATATTTATTATAACCTGTCTATTCTATCAGTATATATAATTAGGTCGAATTTATTGTGTGTGACATTTTAAAAGTCTAATGAATATTTTGTATGTTACAATTCTATGATTATATATGATGATTGATGATACAATGCATATTCATTCCACTTCTATTACAATTATACATTCAAATATTCCTGTATCGAGTAGAAACATTTCTCCACAAGGAACTTACGCAGCCTGTTCCTAAAGACTGACAACGGCAATACTTTGAAATCTTCTGGCAGTCTGTTATAGATACGAACAGCCATCCAACAGCTATTTTGGTTACATAATGATGTGGATACATTAGATAACACGAGTCTGTTTGGGTATCTACCACGATAATTAGAAATTACCTCACAATTTCTTTGAAACAAATACGAGTGTACCTTTACAAAGTGACACATTTCATAAATGTAAATCGATGGCAGTGTCAACAATTTAAGTTTTATGAAATGCGGTCTACAGTAATTGCCTGTACTGTTTTGGAAAATTCTTTTGTTCTTTGTTTGAAAGGGTATACTTTCCTGGTGTATATTTTATCAAAATCGGTTGTGCAGTTTGGGGGGTTTTTTTATTTAAATGGGCATACTTGTCAAGTGATCCCATAGAAATGTTATCAAAATTGGTGTTTAAGTCTGTTTTTAGTTTTGAAAAAATAATCAAATAAATAATTTGGTTTGATTTTGCATCTACTATTGTTAGTGCCACGTCTTGTATTGTCCCCACTATGCTACGCCACTGTATTAAACCTGATCCAGACTGTATTTTCTCTTAAACCTGATATAAAACAATATTGATAAATTCATGAAAAATAATATTGATAAAAGATTTCATAACTCTCTCTCAAACTAAGTAATAATCTAATATAAGCACATATCAAACTAGTTTTTAACCTGGAATAACTGAAACCCTTATATGATCACTTGTGAGTCTGTCGGTCCTTCTGTCTGTCACAGCCAATTTGCTCTGAATCTACTGGACCAAATCAGGTGAAAGGTAGGTTAGTGTAATCCCATGACCCAAATACCTAATGTTAAAAGATGTGCAAAGTAAATATTTATTTTTAAAACTAGCTGATGCCCGCGACTTCGTTCGCGTGGACTTTATGACTCCGGCGTATTAATATAAATAACAACTAATGAGAGAGAAAGATAGAGAGAGATAAGAAAGTACTTGAAACAGTGTTAGGAGTTAAAAGTCAATATTATTTTAATTCTTTCCTTCGGGAGCCAATATGAAAAGAGCTGAAGTGTTACTAACCCTGGAGAAAGCCACATTAAGTTGGCCATGCGAAAAAGCAGTCCTTAGATCGACATCAGCAGCTTTAAGCCTCTAAAACTGTGACTTATTTTCATAGGAAAGCAAGTAAACACTGTGTATTTGTAAAACTGTGTATTTTCAAAAGGAAAATTGTTATAGGCGGAATAAATACAGTTTCACTGGCACCACTCACAGTAAACTTTAAGTGTCTCAGCAGACTATGCCGAAGTTTAGCGGCTAAAGTTCAGTGTCTAAAGTTCGGTGGGGATGACACACTAAATAAGCTGAAGTTCAGCCGCTGAAGTTCGGTGGAAACGCCGGACTGTAGTGATGTGCCGATATGAGAATTTAATCTTCCGTCTTTGGCGCGTCTGCGGCGAACGGACACGGGAGCGGAAGAGGGAACGGAAGTGGAAAAGGGAACGGAAGCGGAAGCGGGAGCGGGAGTGGGAGCGGAAGTGGCAGCGGCGGCGGAGGCGTCGGCGGCGGCGGCGGAGGCGTCGGCGGCGGCGGCGGCGGCAGCGGCGGTGGCGGCGGCGGCGGCGGCAGCGGCGGTGGCGGCGGCGGCGAGAGCGGAAGCGGCGGCGGCAGTGGCGGCGGCGGCGGCAGCGTCGGTGAAGGCGGCGGCGGGAGCGGCGGCAGCGGCGGCGGCGGGAGCGGCGGCAGCAGCAGCGGCGGCGTCGGCGGCGGCAGCGGCGGGTGCGGCGGCGGGAGCGGGAGTGGGAGCGGGAGCGGGAGCAGGAGTGGAGCGAGAGCGGAACGGATACGGGAACGGGTACGTGGAAGAGGGAATGGGAGCGGAAGCGGGAGCGGGAGCAGAAACGGCAGAGGCGGCGGCAGCGGCGGTGGCGGCGGAAGCGGCGGCAGCAGTGGCGGCGGCGGTGGCAGTGGCGGTAGCGGCGGCGGCGAGAGCGGGAGCAGCGGCGGCAGTGGCGGGAGCGGCGGCGGGAGCGGAAGAGGGAGTACGGGTACAGGTACGGGTACGGATACAGGTACGGGTACGGGTCCGATTCAGGCAAAAGCATCGGAAGTTCGGCATTATGTGTTGATAGTAATGCAAATAACATTGCAGGCATGCATTGGCTGAAATTCAGCCGCTGAACTTCGGCATACAGTGCTGAGACACTAAGTTGGGTTCCGTTACACAGTTTCGGCGGAGTCAAATTGCGCATTCGCATTATTGGCCCTCCGACATTAAGACTTATTTTGTGAGCCGAGAGTCCATTTGCTGCAAGTGAATTAAGAAACTCAACTGGATAATTGGTGGTGTCGTCAACAACTCTATCCAAGAAATTAACAATAATTTGCGTCATAAGTTCTATAATAATTGATTTTTAATTTTTTGGTGTCAATATGGCGCGTTCACATATCCAAGAATTTTTCTGGTGTGTTATGCTCTGAAGGTCCGCAAATTCTGAACTTATAAGTTCTTCTTCGGACGAAACAACTTTTTTTTGAAAAAATTTTCAATGTACAGTCACATTTTTTTACTCTTTTATTTGTAGTATAGATTTAGTATGTTTTTGTTCAACGACAACAAAAAAACATCATCTATAAAAATTTCAACTGTCTAGCTATAATGGTTCATGAGATACAGCCTGGTGACAGACACAGACAGACTAACAGTCGGACGGTCTAAGTAATAGGGTCCCGTTTCTACCCATTTGGGTAAGGAACCCTAAAAATCGAATAAAATAAGTATTTATGGGGGGGTTCCCATACTACAAACGTGATTTTTCATAGATTATGGTACGGAACCCTTCGCGCGCGTCCGACTCGCGCTTGGCCAGTTGTATTATAACTCAACAAAAAGTTCTCATCAGACTTAACAACTTTTGCTAAGGCGGCATTTTAATATTTTTTATAGTTTAGCTGGACCATTATAGTTCTGCATCATGTGTTCCATTTTCCAAAATCAATTATAGCCTATATGTTGCCCAGGCTTCACAGCTATATAACAAAAAAAGTTTCATTCGAATCCGTCCAGTATTTCCGGAGATTAGCGTGTACGAACAGACAAACAGACAGACAGACAAACAGACAAACAGACAGACATTTTTTTTTATTTTCTTACTCTATTACTATATCTCCATCGCCACAAATATTTTTTTTTTGAAAAATTTTCAATGTACAGACACATTTTTTTTACTCTTTTATTATAGTATAGATAAGTTACATTTTCGGTGGACAAGTTAGGAAATTAAAAAAAAAAGTATTGCAAACCTTACTGTGTCATATATCAAATGAAAGGGCGCATTATGAGGATGTCATATATATTTTTGTTATTATTGTAAAATACATAAATAATTTTGATTTTATTCATGAAAGAAGTCGAAAACTCCCTGATCTCCGAAACCAATGAGCCAAAAATTTTGAAAAAAGTAAAAAAATATAGTTCATTGCTTGTAGATTACAGGAACACCAATAAAAATTATATTATTTGAAAATAAAGTGGTATACTTAATATAATACTTTCCTTTACAATCATAAGTTAGTAACTAGTAATAGTTTTTAGTAACTAATCAGTCACTTACGGAAAATAGTTCACTAAAACACGACTAATAGTAGTAGTAATTAACTCGCGTCTTACTGTAAGGATTTCAAATGTGATATAATAAAACATTTTACTTTGGCATTGTACGGAACCCATTCCACTCGTGTTCAACTCGCACTTTTTCGGTTTAATGATTATTTAAAATATTACACTTGCAAAAGGGTTTCGTCGCCTAAAAAGTTTTCTTCATATTTATAACTAGAATGTTTAAGCCAATTTCAATCACATTATGGCTTGGGGTAAATAATATTACTTAAAAATTAAAAAAATAACATAACATAAACTAAAAATAACATAAATTTCTCATGTACATAACTTTTCTAGAAGATAATTGTTACACTATTTTAGCAAGCTGTGAATAAAATACAAAATGCGTATTTCAATAAATTCGAATAATTATAACTATGGTACCAGAATTATAGCTTTGTAAACTGTTTACATCAGATGTGACCAGTCAAAAGTTATCATATCACCGTGTGGGGTCATAAACATAATGTAACTATCTTGTTTTGCACGCGAGCACAACCCCGACGTCAGTTCTAATTTGGAATCTGAACAGAACGGTTCATTAAATATTTCATATTAAAATATTTTTTATTACAAAATGCCTGACGCATTTGAAAGTGCGTATCCGCTATCCCCGTCAGTAAATACGCAAGACATTCGCGCACGCGCAAACTCTTCTTCAAAGAAGAAGCGGCCGGTAGTGGCCTTCATAGCCGGGGATGAGGCCATAGAAATACCAGACAAATCATTAGTCGGTGTGGACAAGCCGTTAGTGAGGAGCGATAAGAGCGAAGTGGAGTTGGACAGCTTTGCAGAGTCACTGAGCACCATGCACAGCACTTGGTTTGATAAGAGGGTGCTCGAGCACAGGTTCGTAAAACTATCGTTGATTTACAGAGCTTGAAAAGATAAAACTAATTCGAAATATAGGCAGTGGCGTACCTCGGATCCTAGCGGATACGGAAGATCTGCCGATGCATATTTTTTCGAGCTCGTGATGTTTATCCGACTCATCCATCATAGGTGTGGTGAAATGAACAAAAAGAACCAGCTAAAATTCGGAGAACAGTGTCTCACTGGAAGTGTGTATCGTAATCGTTAGCGTTTTTATTTTTTATCTATCGATGATCGCACGTTGGACGCAAAGCGGAGCGCGGTAAAAGTCGTGTGTCCACACTATATTATAGCTAGCATGACCATTAGGTAACTGATAAACTTGATGCAAATAATAATCAGCATGCGAATTTGAAGCTTCGCTATCCTCGTAGACTCGTAGTACATTCGAACTTTACACCCACCACGATTTTTAACACTTTAAATGGTATAAAAAATTATCCTCCGTGCTTTAGAAGGCACGTAAAGCCGTTGGTTTCGGCTGTCATTAGTGTATGGCAGTCGTCAAGCTATATCAGATGCCTTTAGGCAGCTTTAAAAATCTGACATCAGTGTTGGCCACACATGAAAAAAACTTACATCAAAAGGTCCTGAAGATAATAATAATGAGCGCTTACTACGTTCAGATAATATTGCCGTAGGGCATATGCATGAAAAAAATATGTGTTATCTAACCAGATTATCCATAAATATTCAAAAGTATGGTACTAACAGTGAAAACAAAATAAAAATTGGTTGAAATACTAACGAGATATAAGGATTTAACGAAAATATGTCTATCTCACTCGCTAAAACGTTACTTTCTATGGCAAATCTATAGATGATATGGACTTGAATATGAACAACTTTTTCTATGGTTGAAACTCGAAAAAAAAAAACGATATTTTCATACAAATTACCAGGCCAGCCGAACACTTTCGTATGAAAATTTCGATTTTATTTCGAATTTCAAGCATTGGTCCCATAGGAAAAGTTGTTCATATAGACGGTCTGAGTTGCCCCTACAAGGATCGGACAGGGTTTTCATATTGTATATGTTACCGGCAACGTGTTGAATTCAAGGATTGTATATGTCAATGCCTAGGCAATGTATACATTACCTAGGTAATGTATACATTTCCTAGGCAATGTACGAAATGATATATTGGTCATACATTTAAGACACACTCATACGTCCCGAAGGCACCGAAGGTAGATGAGGTTGTAAGCTTTTGAGGTGGTACGGTTGTGCAGTACAGTGACCATATCAAAGCCAAAGTACACTTTTGGACTTTCTGGCTTTTGGATTTTTGGACTTTTGGACTCTTGGATTCTTGGATTCTAAACTTTTGGACTATTGGCCTATTGAAATTTTAGACTTTTGCCCTAGTGGAAGTTTGGTCTTTGTATTTTTGGACTTTTAGACTAGACTTTGGGACCTTTGGACTTTGGGTCTTTTGGACTTTTGAACTTGAACTTGGACTTTGGCATTGATAAGGTTACTGCACTGCACAACCATACCACCTTACCTACCTTCGGTGACTAATCCGTTCTATACATTAAACTTAAGTAAACTTCCGTTTTATACATTACCTAACAATGATTTAGGGATTGTATATATATTTCTTAGGAAATGTATACATTGCCTAAGCGTTGTAAACAAACCCTGAATTCAACACATTGCCGGTAGCATATACACGATTATGTATTTCAGACGTTTTAATTTCACACTAGTTGACCCGACAGAAGTCCTGTCATAACAATTTTCTGCGCAATTTCTTTGTTTGTAAGAACCTTCAACAATGTATTATTAAGGAAACCTTTTAAAACAGATGAATGAATTCTGTAAAGTCGTTTTGGAGTGTAGATGAAGCGAATGAGGTCTGTCACGATCGTAGCAAGTGAAGGTCTTTAGCCTCTGCCTAACCCTGTGATAATAGGTATGTAGGTATATATGTAGCGTGACCACGGGAAATAGGTAGGGACAAATTTTTAAGATTCTTTAGGGAACAAAGAACCCTTTTAGTTTCGCCATTTCTGTCTGTCCGCGGTTCTATTCGGAGACTATAAGTACCTACTAGAAAGCTGTTATTTGGCATGCATATGTATATTCATCATGCCGACAAAGTGGTAATATAATATCATGGAAACACCTTTTTTGGGGTATCGTTAAATAGATCCTTCAAAAATATTGTAAACTTGGGAACACCAGTTTTTAATTTAGAGGGTTCCGTTTCTGAAATGTTTGGTTTTAACTATAGTGCAAATGTTTGTTAAATTCAAGTTGCCACTATCTACTAAACGGTTGTAAATGGACACGTGTAAAAATTCACGGCAGGACTGTTATGTATATAACGAAATTTAAAGAAAAACTATAAGAGCTAAGTAGGGTTTACAAAATTAAAAGGTTATAGTTGACCAAAATAAATTCAATAGAAAATTAGCTTTTTAGACGTTTTTTAGTCCCGTGAACTCAAAGTCGGCATTCGCAACTACGGAACCCTACATTGCGCGTGGCTCGATATATATATACTATATCGTACCTATTCGTAAATAGTGTAACTAATGAATGGTCCTTATCAATATAGAGTTATTGAAGTAGTAAATAGAATCAATATTTCATCACACGGAACTTTTCCATGATTTATTAGGATTTAGGAATGTTTGGAAAGATTTGACTTAGTTTCGTTATCGCTTGTTTGCGAGAACATTACAGACAATATGGTACATGTACCCTTTGATCGTTTCTTTAGTTAAACCTCGTCATTTATATTTAATTTCAAAAGTTGCTTTGTGAAAACGACAAACAAGATGCTTTGTATAGGGAGTAAATGCACAAGCATGCTCTTGAATGAGTACTGCGCAGGCAATGAATCAGCTGTTTGGTGAAGTCAGCGGGCCGTGGGGGAAGCGGCAATGTAGGCTATATGCTACCGCTACACCGCCAAAGCGTCAGTATACGTGATGGTCTGCGACGACGCCGCCGTCGCCGTCGAAACAGCTCTCTTTCGATTTGATTGTTATCTCTTATCACAGTGATCTTGACTTGATATGTGACGCGATTTCCCTTCGAGTGTTGTCAACTCAGTTTTTGTTTGTAACTCGAACATCCGCCCACTGCGTGTACACTCGAGTAATCTCGCCCGTGGTCTCACATACGGTGTTTATTTTAGCTTTGTTGCATACTAAACGATGATTTGCATTAGATACTTTGGGAGAAACATTTTTTTAATATGTCACTTTTATGTGTGTTGATCTACGTTGGAGGCTGAAAGTCTTGAAAAAGAAATTACAAAAATATTTCCTGCTTTAGTTTTAGACACATCTTCAGGCATTGTTAGTTTTGTTCAAACATATTGTTAAATATTTCTGGGTGAACCGAGAAGTTTAACTAATTAATTCTTGTGTTTTCAAAATCATAGACAAAAATGAGTCAGACGGTACTACGTAGTTTTTTTCTTTGTTTTGATTGCTTTGTCTCAATTCTATGACATTGTTGTTTGTTTTGAAGCCGGCAACAAAACAAAGTCGTTTTCACATCTTCAATTAGTGACTTCACTATTATTTGTGTAATATTTATAAGTACCGAATTAATTAAAACAACACGACTATGTACATGCTTCAAATTAAAAATATATATATTTTAAAAATGGTTTACGGTAGGTACTATTATCAAGAAAACATCTACGATGGATGCTATGGAATAACATAAATAATATAATATCCCGGAAATATGAGCCAACACTAAAATTATGTAGGAATTCGATTTTGCGCCTGTATTTAATAGTAGAGAACGTGGGTCTGTAGTAGCGAATTATATCGATTGGCGAGTTTCCTGGCACCCGCGCCCCCATGCGCCTTGCATCCCATCCCGACCATCCCGATCCCCACTGGGAATCCGAACACAATATCAATTTCGTGATTTATCCTATCTATGAGGTGTTTGATACGTCAGGTTGTAAATCAGATATCGTCGTCAAATTTACTTTATACAAATACAAGTGCCTATGAGCTGTTATTTACGAACTCTTTGTACAAATAAAACGAGGTATTCCACTTAGAGCACCCGTCTGAATAGCACCTGGCGAATAGCACCTGACCTATTCCACGAAGAGCACCAAATACTCGCAGGTGCTGTTCGTGGACTTAAATTTATTTTTACATTTTAGTCCACGAAGAGCACCCATGATTTAGCAGCTAGTGCTGGGATTTATATTTTTTACTTTTTATTATGAATAAAAGATATCGATACAAAATCACTAGAACGTTTATTAATTACGCCATATGACAGACAGATTTCGTATGTAAAAAATACGCATATGGTAATTAATAAACGTTCTAGTGATTTTGTATCGATATCTTTTATTCATAATAAAAAGTAAAAAATATAAATCCCAGCACTAGCTGCTAAATCATGGGTGCTCTTCGTGGACAAATATGTAAAAATAAATTTAAGTCCACGAACAGCACCTGCTAATATTTGGTGCTCTTCGTGGAATAGGTCAGGTGCTATTCGCCAGGTGCTATTCAGACGGGTGCTCTAAGTAGAATACCTCAAATAAACGTTATTTCATTTATTTTTCTTGTAAATATCGAGAACACTTTTGTATTGGAACGTTACTTGCAATGATTAAATACCGTGGTGGTAAATACAGCTGTCGCACATTTGCATAGTTTATGTAGTTTATGGCATTTGTTCTAAGCTCGCCCAATACTTTTCGCAAATATCGATGGACTGAGTGACTGACTGAAAAGGAATGAGATAACTTCTATGGCAGAATAAGGGAGTTGCAATTATACATTTCTACAATTTGAAACGGCCAAGGCCGCAAGGGTTCTAGTGTACATCTATGGCGCAAAATCAAGCGTATCAACTGATTTTTTTCCAATACAATGTAATTACAACATGTCACAAGTAAAATATAAGGTAGTTATATCAACCTGTATCTAAAACCGTCAAAGTTCCTCAATATTTGCGTCGCAAGAGTGTTGTCATTTGTATGTTCGAGTACATTGCCGCGTTATGTGTAAGTACCTATCGTATTCGGCATTTCGCAGCTCCTGAACTTTTCCTAAGCGTTTCACTTAGCAACTAATAGAAGGTACGCGGATGGTTTTCTCAGCCTCCAAACTGTGATCAATCTAGACTGTGTTGTGTGACGATGTAGGTAATTTATTTATCTGAACCGGTCTGCCTGACCTTGTTACTGTCAAGGATATCCAGTCAAATGCTTCCTGCGTTTTACACACGCAGGTGCCGGTGTGGTGTAAATGTAATCACGAACATCGCGCGCGTCGGCCAGTTCTCTAACTCTATATTTAACAACTATTTTGTTTATACTTAGCGATACAGTAGCTATACCAAGAATTGCTTAACCGTCATTAGCATTCTAAAGCGTGGGTTGTCTTAACAGACACTGGACTAAAGTTAGGTAGTGTGGAGGAAGTTGTCCTAGAAAGTAACCGTGTCAGTGTACTGCCATGAAGCTGCTAGAGAAAATGGCAAACGGAATGGACTTGGTCAACTTATATCCGGAAAGCAAAGGGTCCTCTTACGGGACAGGAGACAGACACACCGCAGCACCCAACGAGTAAGTTATTGTTAAATTGAATTAATGTCAAATCGTATATGAAATAGATGAATGGATGAACTTATTACTGAAGGAAGTTATGTCACAGTCATGTAAATGCCGCCCTTGAAAGGAAACACTGTTTTAACAATTCATTGCAATGTTTGCACGTGTTACATTAGTGGAACCTGCCGAAATCATGTGTGTGATAATATTAATGGCTTGGTTTGAATAAGTGAACTATATTTTGAAGTAAACTTACTTCGAGTATTTAGGAATATATTTTGATATTGAAGTTGTATCAGATCAATTAATCACAAATAATTTCAAAACTAAAAACCGACTTCACCCCCAAACCATACAACCGATTTCTATAAAAAAATTATGGGACCACCTGACAAGTATACACTTTCAAACAAAAAAAGAATTTTTAAAATCGGTCCAGGCATCTTCGAATAATCGGTGAACATACATTAAAAAAAACATAAATGATCGCGATCAATTGATAACCTCCTCCTTTTATGGAAGTCGGTTAAAAAGAAGTCAAATGGTTTTTTTAAATGCTCGGACCTTATGCTATTCATAAACCTTGTAAAATGTATTGAGTATTCAGCATTCAGAATAAATTCTGTTTGGTTGCATAAATTACAGCGGAAATGTTTCATTTTCATAGTTTGACCGCATTTCATCGAGTTGCTGGAATTCCGGAAAACGAGCGTTTCTATCTCGCATTGGAAGGATTGGAATGCTGTTGACATTCGATTTATTCGGGTATTGGTGGTGGGCTGCGTGCGTGCGCAGTGTCACCGACTTAGATCATTATTATTAATCTGGACATAACACTCGGTCGCCAAGGTCTAATTCTGGAAAACACCTGATGCCCGTTTTCCAATGTCGTTTATATTTATCAATAAGAGGTGTTTCGCTCCAAGATTTGTACTTTCGTCGAATTGTTACCGCTATCGAAACACGTTGTAGCGCTGACTCACGTCATTACTCAATTAATGGTCTAGGGTCACTGCAGTGTTTATTGTATATCTATCTATGTATATGTATATATCAGTCTTTCCCAAAATGGGCGATAACGCCCCCTTGTGGGCGCTGGAGGCTTTAAGGTAACGGGCCCAGAATAAAGTTGGGGGGCGCTGATGTGATTTAAGCAATGAGTGATTTATAACTTCAGCTATTTCGTATTTTAAAATTCACTGAAATTAAAATCCTCTTACTACACAACATCCATTTATTAGTTCATATTTATATCCTTTTTTATTGTACAAATATAAACTAAAAATGTAATCAATATTTATTATTTTGATGCGTTCACAACGCTATCTATATCGCCTGGAATCAAACACTGAAAAAATTTCGTGTTTTAAAGTTTCGCAGGTGAGGTCCCCACTTCCGATACTCTTTATTATTGTAAAATTGTATTATTATTGCTATTTTTTTATTTAAAATTAACAATGTTGATTATTGTTATTTTTTTATAAAAGATACTCTAATGTACTGGTGTATGTATTATTATTGCTCTCTCTTGTAAAAAAGTCTAGTTTAGAATATAGGTTGAAACTACAGGCAAGACAAATATGTGATTCAGGTTTTTATGGTGAAAAAAATGGGGGGCGCCACAAAATAACAGATATTTTAAAGTGGGCGTTTGACAAAATAAGTTTGGGAACCTCTGGTATATATAAAAGCGAAAATCACTCACTCACTAACTCACTCATCACGATATCTCGAAAACTTCTTAGCCAATGAAGATGAAATTTGGCAGGAAGGTAGATTGTGACTAGGAGACGTCCACTAAGAAAGGATTTTTGGAAATTCCACCCCTAAGGGGGTGAAATACGGGTTAACAGTTTGTATGGAACTTCGTAATTTTTAAAGTGAGATACATGAAACTTTTAATTTATTTTAATAGTTAGTAGAAAATAATAATACATTTATTAGATTTTGAAAATGATATCCCTATAGGAGTGAAATAGGGGTTGCAAGTTTGTATGAATCTTCGTCATTTTTGAAGCGAGACACATGACATTTTTGAATTAGGGGTCAATTTTGTTTTTTCGTGTGTGTAAGGCCAACACTGGTGTCAGATTTTTCAGGCTGCCTAGAGGGATGGAGTGCTCCTTTTCCGAATCCATATGAACAAAACGTTAGGTTTTAGGACAAAATTGTGCCAACATCGTGACATAATTCAAAAAATTGTTCCTCCTATAGTCAAAAAGTTATAGTCGAAGAATTGGAACACTCATTGGAACATTTGGATTAAATCATATCTCATAAAGTACTACAGCTGTGTAGAAAGTTTATATATGAAAAATTAAGACTTTCTTTGTGTTATCGAATAACAGTTACACCAATATATTTTAACGTTTTATTGAGATTTTATAAGGGTTAGTTAGGAACACTCAATCGTCGTAATTGGAGAACGTAGTGTTCCTGAAATTTCCTATTCCGGCTGGATAAATTCGTAATGTTTTTTCGGTACAGAATAATAATAGTTTAGAATGAATTTGTTCCATAAAAACCTTAACCATAAAAGCGTTGGTTCAAAAGCAAATTAAACTTTTATTATTTTTTCAATGTCCCTTATGAGTGTTCAATATTTTAACCATTATTTACTAAACCCAACGTCATATCAATACGGAATTTGTATCCAAAATTGTGCGAATGCAAGTACTAAAACTTGGCATTTTATTTATAAATGTAAGTTGGATGCTTTATTGATTATCAATATTTTAAGATTTCTAAAAGAAATTATTGTGTAGGGTGTCCATGCATTACAAAAGAAAAATATTCATGCGTACAGAAGTAGGTATTTATTTTTAAAAATTAACAAGAACTCGTCACACATAAAACAATACAAATAAAATGTTGATATCTATCTATACTAAATCTGGAAGCATGGCAGTGCCGGCCAAGACGAGAAAACTGAATGGCAGCTGAACCTACCTTTAACAGATTCGTTCTGTATACTATTAAAAAGTCTAAATTCTCAGGATATAAATGTCAATATCACTTAGTCAAACTCCATGGACAGTTTCTACCGAACGCACCCAGATGTGGATTATTTTCTTTTTAGTCTGTGGTCTTTTCAAAGTTTCCCGCGCAATATTTTCATATACTTAGAAAGGTATTATTAATCATTCATTGTTTTTAAAATTAACTATAATACATACCTATTTCGATAGGTACTTATATTGTTTTGTGATATTTATCCACAAACAAGTAATAAGTTAACTACAACTATTTTAAGTACGAGTAAGGAAGTGCTGAAGAACGTACCTTTTTATCTGTAAACAATATACTAAATATCAATTTTTATTTATGCCCTCAGCTTAAAAATTACCAAAATTCCATAAAAACTTTTATCATTTTATGTTATGAGGGGGAAATGTTTTTAATTTTTATGGCCTTATACCAAATAGCTTTCTATGACTTCAGGAAGACCTACCCTAACAGTTTCTATGATCATCAGCCAGGAAGTGATGATATCTGTGTATTCTTATACTTTAAAAACTTGGCATATTTAATAAGTTCTGACTTAAGTGATATTGACATTTATATCCTGAGAATTTCGACTTTCTAATAGTATACACTGCCATGCTTCCAGATTTGGTATAGCTATCTACATTTTATTTGTATTGTTTTATGTGTGACGTGTTCTTGTTAATTTTTAAAAATAAATACCTACTTCTGTACGCATGAATATTTTTTTTTGTAATGCATGGACACCCTACACAATAATTTCCTTTTTTTTAAGCCAAGTTTTAGTACTTGCATTCGCACAATTTTGGATATAAGTTCCATATTGATATGACGTTGGGTTTAGTAAATAATGGTCAAAATATGGAATACTCATAAGGGACATTGAAAAAATAAAATAATAAAAGTTTAATTTGCTTTTGAACCAACGCTTTTATGGTTAAGGTTTTTATGGAACAAATTCATTCTAAACTATTATTATTCTGTACCGAAAAACATTACGAATTTATCCAGCCGGAATAGGAAATTTCAGGAACACTACGTTCTCCAATTACGACGATTGAGTGTTCCTAACTAACCCTTATAAAATCTAAATAAAACGTTAAAATATATTGGTGTAACTGTTATTCGATAACACAAATAAAGTCTTAATTTTTCATATATAAACTTTCTACACAGCTGTAGTACTTTATGAGATATGATTTTATCCAAATGTTCCAATGAGTGTTCCAATTCTTCGACTATAACTTTTTGACTATAGGAGGAACAATTTTTTGAATTATGTCACGATGTTGGCACAATTTTGTCCTAAAACCTAACGTTTTGTTCATATGGATTCAGAAAAGGAGCACTCCATCCACACGCACACCCTAGAGGCATCTGACATAGCTTGACGACTGCCATACAATGATGACAGCCGGGACCAACGGCTTATAAGTGCCTTCCGAAGCACGGAGGAGCTCGAGTAATTTTTATACAACTTGCGGTCACCCATCCAAGTGCGGACCACGCCCGGTGTTGTTTTACTTGCGATAACGTTAGTAATACGCACTCCCACTGGGCCATCGACCTCCTCAGTGGTCAATAAAAAATAATAATACAGAAATTAGATTTTAAAAATTGCATCCCCTGGGGTGCATTAGAGGTTGCGAATTTATATTATTGAGACAAAAAATTGACAAATAGATCATTTGTTCTCTTTTGCTCTAGCAAATGACGTTAACGGTAACGGGAACGGGAACGGAATATTATAACACAATTTATAACGTTAAAACCAATTAAAGATCCTATTAGAACCATTTTTTACTTCTACGCGGACGAAGTCGCGGGTTATAGCTAGTATATATATATAATAGGTTGGGGAAAAAGTCTTTTCGCATTTTATATGAAAATTCAAAACATTTTTTAATATAGTTTATTTACATTTAACTAAAGTATGTAGGTACCATTTTGTTTGATAACTTTTTGCCATCTTATAGGTAGGGACATGATCCCATTGCTATAGAAATTTTGGGGCTTCTGATCAAAAAACTGGGCCAGGAATTTTTATTAGTCCTCTCGTGATGTTAACCTGACACTGCCTAAAGAATTCTGAAGAGACCGAAACAGGTGGAAATCTGAAGGTGCCAGGTCAGAACTATACGGCGGATGCATTAACACCTCCCAGCCAAGCTCTTTTAATTTTTGCTGAGTGGTTAAAGATGTCTTCGTTATCATGATGAAAAACCACACCCCTTCTTGTTGATTAATTCCGGCCGCTTTCTCTCAACTTCTTGCTTTAATCTTATCAGTTGTTCGCAGTAGAGTTCTGAATCGATATGGTCCTGCCTGGTGGTAACAGCTCATAATGAATAATGCCCTTCCAATCCCACCTTACACACAGCATCTCCTTGTTGCGATTTAACCCGGGTTTCGCCACAGTCTGTGAAGCCTGACCGGCCTTTGACCATGACCTTTTTCGCACGTTCTTGTCGTACGTGATCCACTTTTCATCACCAGTAATCAATTTTTTCAAAAATGGTTCGGTCTCATTACGTCGTAATAAAGAATCACAAATGAGTACCTACACGGTTCATTAGGTTTCTTTCAGAGAGCGCGTGAGGTACCCAAATATCGAGCTTTTTTGTGTACCCATTTTTTTTTCAAATGCGCCAAAACTGTTTTGTGGTCAATACCCAGTTCTTCAGCTACGTCGTAACTACTGATATGCCGATCTTGCTCCACTTTTTCAAAAATAGCATCCATTTTATCCGTAACAGGGCGACCAGAACGACATGCATCTTTGACATCAAAATTTCCGGATTGAAAACGCTTCAACCAAATTTGTGCTACTCTCACAGACACTGCACTAGGTCCATAAACATCGCAAATTTTTTTCGCGGCTTGCGTTGCATTTTTGCCTTTTTGGTAGTAAAATTTTAAAATGTATCTAATTTCTTCATTAGTTTCACTCATCTTGACGGTAAGAAAAACAAATGAAAATCACGCATTTTCCTAATTTGAATTTGGAATTATCTTCTTTAAAATTTAAACTTTTAAATGATACCAAAACCAGCCAGGTACAAATAGTATAGCCAAAGTGGTTTTATTACAAGTTCATACATACTATATGCGAAAAGACTTTTTCCCCAACCTAATATAATTTCACCTAAGCCTGATAAACAGGCACTTCAAAAGCTATTCCAATATTTTTAATGCAATAGACTGTGTCAATACAGTGGTTAATGCATAATATGCATGAAAAAAATGTGTTAACTAACCAATTTATCTATAAATAATTAAAAGTAAAGAACTTACAGTGAAAACAAAATAAAAGTTGGTTGGCAAACGAACGATAATAATGATTTTACAAAAATATGTCTATCTCACTCGCAAGAACGCTATTTTGTATGACAAATGTACAGATGATATGGACTTTGATTCACCAGTCCATATTGGACTTCTCTTTCTAATTGAAACTTAGATTAGAAAGATATTTTAAAAATTCTTTCTTAAACAAATAAAAAAAGGGGCATGTTCCCTATTGCTGATTGAATATAAATCCAAAATATAATCTTGAGCTTCTAAATTCTAATATGGAATGCTAGTGTCTGCGGCTGCGGTCAACTTGATTTGCCAATAATACATATGTATTTGTGTATTTCAAAATTTAACCAACCGTGATAAACAAACCGATAGTTTGGTACTTTTAGATCTTCATCGACTTTATACTGTAGACAGTGGCGTTTTTTATATCATGTGGAAAACAGCTTCCTAATACCTAGAAACATGTTTTGGCGCAATGTATTTAGAAACTTTTTAATCGCTTCTTATACAAGTCATATCAGTTATCCTTTTAATCGCCATACAAACAAAGCGTTACTGTCGAGTAACCTCAATAATGTACAAACGGTACAATGTTCAGTTCAAATGGAAATTTCGCATGTGTCGGTGTAAAGGTTCCTTCCTTATCGTAGGCTAAGTCTGGCATAAGTTATATTATGTGCCTGCAGGCGTATACCAACCTAAATAATGTAAGTAGGTATGTATATACCGGGGTCTGCGTTGGTGGATGGCGCGCCGGGCGTTGCCTCGCGTGCTTGATCTAGTTAACTTCCATTCGTAACTGCCAAATGCTGTTAAAGTGTTAGCTTGTATAATCGAATCCCGCCTCTTATATACCTAAGCTTCGGCGTGGCAATACTGGCAATTCGCTACTTTCCAACAACTCAAATCAGATATATTTTTTTAAAGTTTCAACATTTTTTATGAAATATAGGCTAATGACGTCATAGCTGCTGCCTGCTTGGAGTTAAATAGCGCTCTTATTATCCGTTTTTCCGCAAGAATAAATAAAAAATCACGTTGAAAATGGATATGATCATAACTAGTGACATTATTTTGTGACGTTTTATTTTCTTGACAGTAGGTACGAAATCATTTATTTTTGATCCAGGAAAGTACCCGATTGCACTTGCGTGCACTACGATAGCCTATGCTTCTGTGAATGAATTATTTCGTCGTCGTCATGAGAGAATGTTAAAAAGTTACTTCTCACTTAGTACTTATCAATCTACATTTTTATTAAGTACACAAGGTTATCTGGAAAAGAGGTCAAAGTATCTACCAATAGAAACTACTTAACTTTGAACCATTTAGAATCTAATTATAGATCCAACTCTGGACTGGGATACTTATATAAGCTTAATAAAAATCTGCAGTTTTGTTTCATAATATTTTATTTAAAAATATATATGAAACGGATATTTATTTTCCTTTTCAAATTAAAGTTATTCTTTGATATCATTATTAATGTTTAAATTCTGAATACTGACTTTTTAAATATTAGAGTTAAACAATGACTAATGGACTTTGTTAATGGCGCGCTTGCTAACTAAACATATCAGTTGGCAACTAGCATAATGAATTACTTTCCATAAATAGAAAGACTTCTTTTGGCCCGTGTAAGCTGCCCCAGTTTTGATGATTTTAGTACCACGCCATTCGACGATGGATTATGTAATAAGTATATCCATAGAAATATATTATATATACAAATGAAATGTATACTTTCTTGCATCACGCTCCAGTGATTTTCCATGCTAAAATAAATAAAATCTCAATATTGAATTTGTGAGTCACCTGAAAGATTATTAATAAAGTTCTATTTCTTTGTTGCAGAATCTTCGTAAACAGATCTCTACATTTAGAAAATGTTAAGTTTTACGGATTTGATATGGACTACACATTGGCTGGTACGTACCTCGCTTATATGCACGATTGACAATGCACATATGTAGTGATTGGATAAGCTGTAATGCTGTAACAGTACTTTATATCTTTTGTTAAATTTTCAGAGTACAAATCGCCACAGTATGAAACATTAGGATTTAATTTAACAAAAGAAAGACTGGTCTCCAAAGGTTACCCACGCGAAATTTTAGAATTTGAATATGATCCTTCGTTTCCAGTAAGGTAATAAATACAGCAATTTACTTTCAGAACTATAGTCCAATAATATTTACTTCCGTTTTACTATATTTTCTTGTTAATAAAATACGAGTACTTAAAAATATTTTCTTTTTCAGAGGCTTATGGTTTGACACATTATATGGTAATCTATTAAAAGTGGATGCATACGGAAATATATTAGTATGTGTACATGGTTTTGAATTTCTTAAGCAGTAAGTATGCAAACCTAATAAAAAGAAGGTCTTGTACCTGATCAATTAAAGATTTTAGTAATCAAGCCTATTTTTAAATGTAAAGATCCTACAGATTGTAATAATTTCCGCCCTATAGCTATACCATCTACTTTCGAAATTTATGAAACGGCAATGGCAAAGCGTGTCACTTCCTTTTGTGAAAAATTTAAGATCTTACATGAAAGTCAAAATGGTTTTCGAAAAGACAGATCAACTACTATAGCTTATAGCTTATGATAGAGTTTTGTATCCCATTCTCTTGGAAAAGCTATATGGTATGGGTATCAGAGGAGTGGCCCACAGATGGTTTAAATCTTATCTTAGCGATCGATATCAATATGTCGAGCTGGAATACTATAATCATGAAACATACACAATAAGTAACATAAAATCACAGACTGTTCAAGTCCTAAAATCTATTCCTTAGGGCAGCGTACTTGGGTGTATACTATTTCTCATATACATCAACGATCTGCCGAAAAGCATTGATGTCACGAGTGTTCTATTTGCGGATGACTTATCAGTAGTATTTCCTTGCAAAGACAAAGTTGAGTTGGATAACACACTAACTAATATCTTATCAAATATAGAGCGAGTACTCATGCAATTTAAACCATACCAAAAAAAAGGGTTAGATACAAACTTCGCGTATAATACAGTGCAACCTCGATATAACAAATCGGAGGGGAACAAGAAAATATTCGTAATATCAAGTAATTCGTTGAACTGAGGTTTGTTATGTTGAGGTTAGATTGGTCTAAAATTCGTTATAAAGAGGTAAAAGAATAGTTTTATTCACCTCAATATTACGTACTTATCTTGTTATAGCGAACAACTTCTACTAATAAATGATAACACATTTTTATCAAATTACATGCTATATGTATTTGCTATGTATTTAAAAACAATTAGGTAGATAATAAATTTTTTTCTTACATTAATAATCAAAAACAATTAACAATGTGGTTATATAGTAGCTTAATCTCAATTTTGTTCATTGATTAGAAAAAAAGTCATTGATAGTTGTCTGTTTACCACCGGTATTAGTTATGACATCCAAAGCGCAATCTGAGCCATTTTAACTTAAATCTTTAACAATAGTGACGAGCAGAGGTGTTTACATTACTTTCCATCAAAACAACAATGATTACTTTACAAACAGCGTGTCGAGACATGAATCACATTACATATAAGATTAAGAGTTATTATTATTGGTGGAAACTTTATATAAAGGTTTTGGGTTGGCAAAATTCGTTAATTAGAGGTATGAATACTTTTTCTTGATAGTTGAAAATTCGTTATAAAGAGGTTGTACGCAAAGAATGTTCGCAATGTAAAGGTATATTTTATATTGACTCTTATGGACAATTCAAGGGGATTACGAAGAATTTGTTAAATCGAGGAAGTCGTTATATTGAGGTACGTTATATTAAGGTTGCAATAGAATTTGTAGATACCTTTACATTACTCGGAATAAATATAGACACATGTATAAACTGGAAACAACATATAAACAGTGTATCAAGTAAATTAAGTAGATTCGTATATGCGCTAAGACACATTAAAAGATCAACCGACTTCAAAACAGCTCTTAGCGCCTACTACGCTTACGCCCACGCTTGGCTAAGTTACGGTATAATATTATGGGGAAATAGTACGGATGCTGACCAACTGTTCAGAATTCTAAAAAAAATGTGTTAGAATACTAATGAATATAAATAAAAGGGATAGCTGAAAACCGCACTTTACCAAACAAAAAATATTAACCCTTACGTCAATATACATCCTGGAAATTTGCAAATTTGTCCGAAAAAGTCAACAGTTTTTCACACGTACTAGTGACCATCATAGTCGATCATATAACTTAAGGAATAGAAATGGACTGGCTTTGCCTACATCTAGATTAAAATTACACTCATCAGGACCATATGTACATGCAATAAAAATATATAATAAGTTACCAAGACATATACAAAACGAAGCTAATATTAAAACATTTTTAAAACAGTTAAAAGAATATCTCATAGAGAACAGCTACTACAATCTGCAAGAATTTTTGACTAAGTAGGATAATCACACATGACTGATGATCACATTCTGTATAATTTTAAAACAATTAATCCAGCCAATCAGAGACATGCATGAAAATAAATTTAATTTACTTTATCAAACTTGACATTGAATTTTCGTATTATTTTAGATTATTTAATTTTGCTGTGCCCTAACAGGGTTCATGTTGGAACTTAATGTGCTCCTTACACCATATTTACAAACTACCTATGTAAACACATGAGATGCAATAAATGATTGAGTATTGAGTAAAAATTAAATGTTTTTATTATTTTCGCTTTTACTGATATATTTATTATTACTTTCAGTTCTCAAGTATACGAATTGTACCCAAATAAATTCTTGACTTTAGACGAGTCGAGGGTATATGTACTGAACACTTTATTCAACTTGCCAGAAACATATCTCATAGCGTGTTTAATAGACTTCTTTACTAACTCGCCACAATACACAAGGTAAGTTGAGTTCTTGAGATATATAATGAAGAGTAAGAAGTTGAATTGAGGTTTTATTTCCATGCAACATGTAATGCACAAATAAATAAAGAACTAGTATTGCCAGCTCATATACTATTTGTTTGATACTACTAATTTTATCATGGTATACGACACCTAAACGTGGTCCGAACGTGCGGTTAGCTGGACTGTTAAACGTAACACACTGTTCAATCCAGCTGAACGATTTTCAGCTGTTTTACAAAACCGAGCTGTTAAGCCAAACAGCTAGAGGTTTTGTCAAACAGCGAATTATACAATGAACTCATCCCCTAAGGGGTAAACATGAGGATTGAAAATTTGTATAAAACTTGGGCAATTTTGAAATAACAAATGTAAAAAAGACATATGAGCTGACAGTTAAAATCAAAAAGCTTAATTACTATTTTTGTAAAATTCATTCTCTAAAGGGAGTAAAATAGGTGGTAAAAGTTTGTATGAAAGTCTGATAAGAACTGCTAAACTGCGGGAAAATCTGAGGGTTCTCTAAAATTTGGGTTCCATTGGTTCCCAGTAGGGACGAATGAGACAGACATCTATTACAATTCCCATTTGTCACGAACGAAACCCACAAAACTGAAAATTTTAATTATGTTTGCAGCGTTTACAACATCTCGTTAAATATAATTGTGTATGATTTGGCCATATTTTATGATATTTTACTTAATTTATTATTTTTTCGTAGTTTTATGTTTCTTACGAAACAAATAACGTGATATTTACCAAAACCCCTCCCCTCTCCCCAAAGTAAGGTTAGATGAGATTCGTCTCGAGACCCTCCCCGCTTTGAACGCCTCACGTAATATGGACACCCCCTTACAGAGAAAAAACAGGCGTACGATGTGGCGACCTAGCAATGTCTTTCAAATCCATCTTCCAAGACGTGAGAAGCGCGGTAGACTACGTCCACATCCACGGAGACCTCAAGAAGAAGACCACGGAGAACCTGGACTTGTACCTGAAGAAGGATGAGAGGCTGCCGATGTTCCTCTCCAGAATAACAGAAAGTGGCGCGAAACTGTTCATACTGACCAACAGCGATTACAATTTCACAGACAAAATCATGAATTACCTGTTTGATTTTCCTCACGGTGCCAAGGTCAGTGATACAATTTTTAATGACACAATACCTATTCCACATGCTATCTTTAGCTTGACTACACGTGTTTTGTCTCTTTAATTAATTCTACGTAAACTGAATTGCTTGTAATAATTTAAATATAGGTACTCTACAATATACTCATAATAATAAATTCTTATAGGCATTGCGAATTAGGTATTCAAGTCGTGTTATAGGTAAGGCGTATAAAGGCGCAGTTACAAATATTTTCTATTGTGACCAGCTTGAGTTCTTTAAGTGTGGAATGTTTAAACTATATGGTATGCGGTTTAATCGTTAGATAGTTTGAATCACAATCAATGGTTTGAACGTTCTAGGAATCACTTTTGATACCAGATCTATCAAACTATTGGCCCATTACTTTACAATCACAAGT
Organism: Acrobasis suavella; assembly: GCA_943193695.1. NCBI lineage: Eukaryota > Metazoa > Arthropoda > Insecta > Lepidoptera > Pyralidae > Acrobasis > Acrobasis suavella. The sequence continues at coordinate 11,215,125 of OW971938.1, forward strand.
TAGTAACTAGTAATAGTTTTAACTTAGTAACTAATCAGTCACTCTTAGTTACGGCTAGAAATGCAGTTGCCCTTTCTTGATCTGGGCTTATTGCCTTCGTGATCAAAAACTATTAAATTATTTTCTTTCACGTATACTTACAATACATATTATTAAGCTGAGAGGACGATGCTGTGTTCTGGGGTGTTACTCCATAAAATAATACCATAGATAGTCGTCCGATAGTGACGACCTATTTCTACGTCAAACCAAATTAGACTTTACCATCATACAGTAATGCTCAATGTTGCTTGACACTGAAACGCGGATACCCGTAACGTCCGTCTTGCATATCGCTTTTGGAGTAACCCCTTTTGATATGTTATTGAACGCAGCACATGATTTAGATGGGTGGCATCAGCAAAGGAAAGCTTATGCTCAACATCGAGGGTGAAAGAAATGAGGGGCTGACAGATGATAATATGATGCTGTGATTATTTCCAAATTAAAAAAACAAAAAACTTTTTTCAGCCGGAGGAACCACACAGAAACTGGAAGACATATTTTGACTGGATCGTGGTAGATGCCAAGAAGCCTCTGTTCTTCGGTGAGGGTACCACGCTGCGGCAAGTGGACACACGCACGGGGGCGCTCAAGATGGGTCACCACGTCGGGCCTCTACACGAAAAACACGTGTATTCTGGAGGTAAAACTACTTATGACCGTCTATGACCACGCATTGACGAGAGCGGCTAGTTAGTTTGTTAAATAAATAAACAATGTACTTACAGGTTATTACATTGAATCGATAATGTTAATGATCCAACGATTTACAAATATTATAAGTTGTTTTTTTCTTAAAATAAGTACTTACTTAATTCAAAGTTAGTTCTATTCGCAGATCATTTAAAATTATATATCTTTTTACTAAAAACATACATATTCTCGTTGCTAGTGCACCCCCGCCTTACTGCAACGCCTGCAGACAATGTTTTCTCGATTTGGTATTTAGTCCTTTTAATGAAATATTTTTTATATCTTTTTTATTATTTTTATTGACACTTTTATCATATTCACATATCACCCGGTGAGAAGTTATTACAAAAAACTAATTTTGGTCCCTTGAATTCAAAATGGCGGCTAGCGCATCGCCCCAAGGTCGAATAGGTATGAATTTTTATGAAGATAACATTTCATCAAAAACGCTTTTACTTACACCACCTTTAAAATGGCAAATGCTCTATTATTTCCCTAAACGAATCGTAAAAAATCTGAAATCATTTCCATTGAATTTTAGGACTCGCAATCTTCGGTCATAATTAATGTTTACAAACTTACGAGGCGAAACGTTACGTGGTACGTAGCGTAAAACTTCATGACTAACTAACAATTCATTTTCATTTCAATTAGAGAAATTGACTGTTTTGTAGTTCATTTAACGATTTTCAGTAAAATATGACGGAAAAATATTTATGGCTCTTGTTATTGCTTAGGATTTGCAAAGAGTTCAGAGAAATTAGAACGCGCGAGAATCAAATATTGGATTTTAATATTTATTTGCTTCTGTGTTATTATATTACTATTTAAACGATTGAATATTGTCTGATTTATTCTACTGCTTGCTGGCCATTGCCTGCATAGTCAAATAGTAAATTAATTAAACCATAATAATCCGAGCATTGTAATGCTGTTAAAATCAAAATTGGACAAATAATGGTTGGTTATTTACAACTCAAAAGGAACATCACATTTACCGGGATGAAAATTATCCTGTTTTAATCGACATAGATCCACACAACTTATATTATGGTGGTATTACGTTTTGTATGGCGCCTTCGGCGGGTGGGTCTCATAAGCTAACCGTGGCTAACTGCAGTGCTGTATTAATTAAAAACTGCATTCTAAATCAGTTCTAGACTATAACACGACTGATTTAAAAGCTTTCCTTTTTCTATTGACTGTATAAAAATGTCAAATTAGTATGGTACAAAATAGTAGGACATTTTTTTAGGCATATCAGGGTAAGTCTTTATTAAAAAACAAATAACTTGACCAGGCTCGTGCGACGTGTTCACGGAGCTGATTAGCGCCAAAGGCAAGGACGTGCTCTACATTGGCGACCACATCTTCGGCGACATCCTCAAGTCAAAGAAGATCGGCGGTTGGCGCACGTTCCTCATAGTGCCGGAGCTAGTACAAGAGCTGCACGTGTGGACAGACAAGTGCTCGTTGTTCGCGCAGCTGCAGAGCTTGGATATTCAGCTCGGGGATATGTACAAGTGAGTTTTCTTGCTGATTATTTATTTTAAAAATATGATGATGGGAGCTCATGGTGACACTTATAACTAGCGGCACGAAACTGGCGCAGACCGTTACTGTGCAGAAGTCAACAATAGAGAAGATGCATAATGAGTTGATTTTGATAAATGACTCTGATTTTGTAAGCGTTTACGTAAAAAAAGGCCTTTAAGCTCAATTATATATTTTATTATCGATTCATTAATTTTAGTTTTTAGTTGATTGAAAAATAAACTTATAAGTTGTAAAAATTAAAAAAAATAATATTACCGCAGGATTTTCTTAAAAAATTAAAGCTACTGTTGTTATGATGCTAACTCTGTTGACTCAATATTTGACATAGCACCCTAACAAATCTTCTTACATCTAAATATATATAACTCAAAGGTGACTGACTGACTGACATAGTGATCTATCAACGCACAGCCCAAACCACTGGACGGATCGGACTGAAATTTGGCATGCAGGTAGATGTTATGACGTAGGCATCCGCTAAGAAAGGATTTTGATCAATTCTACCCCCAAAGGGATAAAATAAGGGATGAAAGTTTGTATGAAACTTTGTCAATTTTAAACTGATCGGGCTGAGACTTTGCATGCATAAAGCTACTATGACGGAGGCATTCTCTAAGAAAGGATTTTGATAAATTACACCCCTACGCGAGCGAAGCCGCGGGCAAAAGCTAGTCAACTATACATTTATATCTGAAAGAGATTTTGGGTTATCAAGGTAGTTTTTTCTTGGACGTGCCTATTTTAGGAACTCTTTCCATAGCACAAAGAAAAAAATATGAATCTTCCTCTAAATTTCGCTCAGCGTTAAACGTGGAGTGTTGTTGGCTTTTATAGTCTATTCCACAATGTTATATTCGTGTTTCCAGGGATTTGGACTCGAGCACAAAAGAGAAACCGGACATATCAAAACTCCGCGTGGCGATTCGCGACGTGACGCACAAAATGGACCTCTCTTACGGCATGCTCGGCTCGCTCTTCCGTTCTGGATCGAGACAAACGTTCTTTTCATCACAGGTAAATTCACTTTCAGCAACATTACAGTAAGAATATTGACCTAAATATTGTTCTCTTGATTAATTTCTAGGATTTTCACAGGAGCGTAAATAATACCAGCGTACCTATAACATTTTTCGTGTGAAAATATAAGATGAGTGAAGCTGTGCTGTGTTTACCAACAAATATAATTTTGGTATTATTAGACTTTACGTTTGTTACGCATTCTTAGATGACACTTTTCACAAATAGATGATTTTGTTCATTAGTGTAACTAGGAATCACTCTAAAATCGAACCAAAGTCAATTCTTCCTTGAGTTATCATTATTAGAGGTTTTATTTAAGTACTTCCTTTGATTTATCCAAGACACATTGTACTCCTCTTTTGATGTGTCAATCAAAACACGCTACAGGTCAGATTACCTTTTGCAGAGCTGCAATATTAAGGCTCTAACAGACAAGCGACAGTATCCCCGCGTGACAGCAATGACAGACAGTTGCGGGCGTACTCGCTCGCGTGTCCCTCGCCGTGACGTTAGCATGCGTTTGCAGGTAGTGAGGTACGCAGACCTGTACGCGGCGTCGTTCCTGAACCTGATGTACTACCCGTTCTGCTACATGTTCCGCGCGCCCGCCATGCTCATGCCGCACGAGTCCACCGTCGCGCACGAGCAGCGCTTCACCGTCGACACGCCTACCATCGATAGGTGAGTGACGCATTTTTTATATGTTACGCTCAACTTACAGTCACGGCACTCCGGAGGTTCTCGGTTCGTTTCTCAGTCAGGGCAACTTTTTAAATGGCATTTTTTTCCTAGTTCTCTGGCATTTATATGTCATCATCATCATCATCATCATTTCAGCCGCATGACGTCCACATAGGCCTCTCCCAAAGATTTCCAAAACGACCGATCAAGAGCGGCCTGCATCCAGCGTTTTCCAGCGACCTTGGTCAGGTCGTCTGACCACCTTGTGGGTGTCCTACGCTTCGCTTGCCAGTACGTGGTCGCCATTCGAGAACCTTTTTGCCCCATCGGTTCTTCGCGCTATGTGTCCCGCCCACTGCCACTTCAACGAACTAATCCGCTGGGCTATGTCAGTGACTTTTTTTCTTCTACGAATTTCCTCATTTCTGATTCGATAACGTAGGGAAACACCGAGCATAGCCCGCTCCATAGCGCGCTGAGCGACTTTGAGGCTTAGCCTTTGAGCCATAAGTCATCACTGTTAACACACATTGATTAAGCACTTTCGTCTTGAGGCACTGAGGTATTTTGGACGGAAAGACACTGCGTAGATTCCCGACCGCTGCTCAGCCGAGTCGGATTCGTCGAAAGACCTCTTTCTCGAAGCTGGAACTTCTTGCCTGGATCAATTGACCCAGGTAGATATACTGGTCTACAACTTCGAGTGTGGAGCTCCCAACACAAACAGGAAGAGGCGCGACATGGACATTCGACATTACTTTCGTATTGTCCATGTTCATTTTAAGGCCCACTTGTTGGGAGACTCGATTTAGCTCTCCGTGCATAGTACTTAAGTCTTCCATCAATTCTGCTATGACAACGATATCGTCGGCAAATCGAAGGTGAGTATTTATATGTACTTATAAGTAAGGCGGCCAACCGTCCCGCATTCTGCGGAACCGTCCCGCAATGCTAGACGAAATCCCGCTTTGAAATTATTCGTAAAATAGTCCCGCAAAACGTTGTATGCGTCCCGCATGTCCCGCATCCCTATTTTTCTACCACACTTCTACACAACACCCGCACGCGCGCACGGTCAACAGTGCAGGAACACAGATTACCAATAATAGCGACAAGCGTATCGCACACGCGCTAATCTCGTTCTCTTTCTCTCTACTGAACTCATGAGGCGTAAGAGCGCGGGAAAGGCGCGCATGAGTCGGCCGGCACGAGTAATGGAATTGTTTTGATTTTGAAAATTAGACATTCGGTAGTTAATGCACGCCGTGACACGATATTGATAGGTTAAATTATTGCTTTTTGCTTAAGGTTTTTATTTTATCAGTTCCGTCCGATAAAACTTTTCAATGCCGCCGACAGTGAAAAAGCGAACTTGTAAATTCACTGAAGATTTACAAAAAGAATTTCCGTTCTTGCAAAAGTGTTTAACTCCTTCGGAAGTGCGGTGTAACAAATGCAATGGAACCTTTTCTGTTGCTCACGGCGGCAAAAATGATATACAAAGGCATTTGACTTCGGAAAAGCATAATAAATCCCTTACTGCTGCAAGTTCGTCGTCATCACTTACAACTTACTTCCGTCATGAAAAATATGGTGACAAAGAAGCAGAGCTGGCAAAAGCTGAAGGTTTGTGGGCTTTCCATACTGTAGGTATGTCACAATCACAGTTTTCGATCGATGGATTGCACTTCCAAATTCATTCAGAAAGTTTTTGATAAGAAGTTTAGCTGTGGGAAAACCAAGTGCGAAGCTATTGCAACGAATGTGATCGAGCCGTATTCTGCGGATATTCTTAAGAAAGAACTGAATGATGTCCCATTTATCTGCATATATACTGATGCTTCAATCCATAAAGATATCAAAATATTTCCAACGTTAGTGAGATATTTTCATCCCACAACCGGCATTAACGTCAAAATATTAGATCTCGTGAATTTACCTGGTGAAACCGCAGAAATGATTTACGTTTCTTTAATGGACACTCTTTTCAAGCACAACCTTAAAGATAAAGTGATTGGATTTTGTGCTGATAATGCTAACACTAATTTTGGCGGGGTTGAACGTTCAGGTCAATGTAACGTTTTTAGAAAACTTCAAGAAGGTTTAGGCAGACAAATAGTTGGAGTGGGCTGCGCAGCGCATATCGCTCACAACGCTATTCAAACAGCAGCAGATTTATTGCCAGTGGACGTAGAACATATAGTTACGAAGATTTATTCGTATTTTTATATATATACTGTGCGAGTAGAAAACCTTAAGGAATTTTGCGAAGAAGCAGAGATGCAATATAAAAAAATGTTGGGATACAGTAAAACTAGATGGCTAGCACTATCTTCTTCAGTTGAGAGAATTTTACAGATGTATTCGCCATTAAAATCTTACTTTTTATCTCAAGAAAAATGCCCTGCTGCACTGCATAATTTTTTCTCAAACGAATGCTCAGAACTGTGGTTGAAATTTGTCCATGTGCAAGCATCAATATTTACCGATTCTGTGAAAATGATGGAAGGAGACAAGACTAGCATTACGGAAGTTTCCCACTTCTTAGTTGATTTAAAGAACAAATATTCAAACCGATTAGAAAATGAGTATATTCCACTGACAATAAGAAATGAGTTGACAAATCTTGTAGAGAGTGGCAATATCAACAGAGATTATTTTATGGGACATATTCGGAACTTTTATAACAATTGTATCCAGTATTTGGAAAAGTATATGCATCAATATGACGAGTTCAAAACGTCTACCTGGATTCAACTAAAACAAAGTCTGAAATGGAATGACGTACAGCTGACGTATCAGCAGTTATTAGTGCAGATACCTAGTTTGGCTACGACTTTAAACGAAGATAACTTGTTTGACGAAGTAAATTATGTGTCTAATTACGTAAACAGTGATATCCTTAAGGGCTGGGAGGAGAACAAGTACAGCACTGAAAAACGATGGTTGGAGGTATTTGAAAATTTTCAAAAAACTGGAATACCGATAAAGAACTGCTTGCTCATTGTCCAGTATCTGCTTTGCTTACCAGGGACGAACGCGCCTACCGGAAGAGTATTTTCTTTAATGAATGCTCTGTGGACGTCCGAAAAGTCGTCACTAAAAGTGGAAACACTACGAGCTCTGCTTGTACTTAAATTTAATATAGCTTCGATCAGTCAGTCAATACATACATAGATACTGTCTGAAAATATACATAAATTATAATAGAAATGAATGTGTTTTAAGTTCTGTTTTTTTCTTCAGATCTAGGCACCCGAGCGCACAGCGAGGTTACAGCATGGTGACCTTGACGGAGGACACATCCGACGAGAATACCGTTATTGCACCAGACGTCAATGATCCAAAGGTAATAGCATATCATTTGGCTTTCACCCTATTCTGCGTCCTGTCCGGCAGTACAGTTATGACACAAGTACGCGACCCCGGCTTGTTGAATTAAAAATATTAATCCATATTATGATTAAGCGCCAAAATCTTCCATTGTGCTTTTTTTAATTTTTGACATGTGTTACGGTGTCACTCTGACAAATCAGACGAATTTAACGACACTTTTCAAGCTAAAATCCAGAGAACGTGAAGCTTTCAACGCACAATTGCGAAAAACGGCCACTTTTGGCGTATGTGCGTAAAAAAGCTTCACGTTCTCACTTTAAACTGTAAACAGTAGTTCATAAAATATTTTGTAGGGTTATCTAGTGCCTGGTCAAGACAAAATTTTAAATGGTGTCTCCGTTTCCTATCAAATGATTTCTTTCAAATGGGGGCAGCACTGGGCCCTGGAAAATTCAAGTATCCCCTTAAACGGTAAATTCAGTTCGTGACAGTGATCAAGTTTCCCCAAGGAACATACGTCGAAATGTAAAAAAATAATGTTTGTCTTTCTATACAAACTCGGATCAGTCAACTTGTAGGGGAGTAGGAGGCCAAAAACGACCTACTTTTCATATTTCGAAACGTGTTCGTATTGGAAAGTTGTTTAGTATTATGAACTAAATTCACCCTTGAAATAGTTTCTATATATTATGTTAGACCTTGTATACTAAGATATACCCTCATTCATAAAAATTAACAACCATATGCTAACTCTGTAATGGTTAAAATATATTTTGTCGTTTATCCTCCTTTTTAATATTTGATATTGATAGAACGAAACAAAACATATTTTAACTCAATTAGGTTTATCATACTTTGTGAAAAGATGTTTTCAGTCTTTTTAGGATATTGCACGCTTGAATCACCTGATTATCCGAAAAAGAAATATGATTCCGTGTTTCAGAAGACACGTATAAACTATGAGTCCCGAACGCCATCTAGCCTTTGATCATCAATCTATCCAAGGATTGGTTCTGTTTTACCATTTGGGTTGCGGAGGTCAGACGGCAGTCGCTCTGTGTAATAACCAGTTACCTCCTCAAATCTCCTTGGTTAGGTAGCGGACGCCGGGCTCGGAACCGTTACTGCTGAGGATGCAAACGGAAAAATACCCTTGGATGATGATGAGGTTTAGCACACGTTTGTTAATTTTTATGAATATGTCAGTAAATGTTTGCGTTAAGGTTGAACTAGTCGAGGGTTCGATCTCACAGATGGGCGCGGCCTAAAAGCATGCTGTCTCACCTAACATTGTGTTCGGGCGAAACCGTGAGGTGAAATACACGATAATTCATGGTGAACAAAGCGCGTAAAAAATACGTTAAGAATTTACCGTAGACTTTTCCATACAAACGTAGTCTACATTTTATTTTGCAACGACATTTCAGATTTCGGTAAAAATTTGTTATTTTAAAGGATTGCAATTATCTAGGGTTATAATTGGTTTCCTACAATAAAATTATGAACTGGAAAGAAAATATAAGGGTGTAGAAGTTTTTCATACTGATGGTAAAATTATGATATAATACACTATATTCTCGTTTAAGTTCATAATTTTACTGTAGGACCAATTATAACCCTAAATAATTGCAATTTCTTTAAAGTTACATAATTTTGTCCATATCGGACATGCCGTTTCAAAATAAACCGTAGACTACGTTTGTATGGGAAAGTCAGATTCTGTCAAGGGTAAGGGAACTCTTAAGTGCTTTGGATAAAGAGGTTTTATGCAAAAACTTCTGCATTAATCAATTACAAATAAAGTTAATTAAAATCTTCGATAATTAGGCCATGTCGGTGTGGACTTAGCTTTGGAGATTTTACAGTTCTTTTATTACTTTTTACGCCAAAAGTTGCGTAAAAACAAACAATAAAAACAACGACGTAAGTTTTTACGCGCTCGGTTTGCTACGAAATATCGTGTATTTTACCTCAATGCTTCGCCCGAACAAAATGTAAGGTGAGACAGCATGCTTTAAGGCCGCGCCCAGGTGTGAGTTCGAGCCCGCGACTAGTTCAACCTTTAAGACGTAATGTTGATGTGCACGTGGTTCCAGCAGGCGATGTCCGTGCCGCACGTGCGGCCGGAGACGCCGCGCCAGCTCACGCACACGCACGACGAGGACTGCTCCGACGACGAGGACGTCGCTAAGACCGCCGCCAAGTAGACACGACACCACTTCTAACTACACTCACGGCAGATTCAGAACGGCATATTGAAACTTTTCATCGAACACATGTAAGCGAAATATTAAAAAAATATTCCAATACGAGTAAGGAATTGCAGGAATCATTAGATCTAATGAGGCTAATTATTTGATAGTTATTGGCTAATCTCTGCCACCTTGCTTCATTCTTAAATTTACTTACTCGGGCAGTATTTTTTTTTTATATTTCAATATTGGGGAAAGTCGTACAGTATTGCCGGCTAAATAATTACAATTCAATTTTGTTAGATCCTATTGTCTATCAAATAAGAAACTTAAAAAGGATGGCATTTTGGTAAAGATCAGAATCGAAGCTTTGAAATTGTCATATAATTTGTGATACCCTATACATACACACTTCCTATATATTTTAGCGATTTCGCTGTCGTAAATTGCTAAGTTAGAGAGGATTAAAGAAAAGAACATGGACAATTCAACTACACAAAAAAAAAAATACATTGGCTGTTCCAGAAACGAACTTAAAACTACCTGAATTTTTCGGGGTCCAGTGCTGCCCCCATTTGAAATAAATCATGTGAGAGGAAACAAGAGACATCATTTAAAAAATTTCTACGCACATCCGCCAAAAGTGGCCGTTTTTCGCAATTGTGCGTAGAAAAGCTTCACGTTCTCTCTTTAAACTATAAACAGTAGTTCATAAAATTGTTTAAAGGGTTATCTAGGGTCTGATCAAGATAAAATTTTAAATGATATCTCTGTTTCCTTTCAAATGATTTATTTGAAATGGGGGCAGCACTGGACCCCGAAAAAGCAGATTCGCTACAATGTATGGGACTTGCGGGTAATAAAGTGATAGTCGAAAGTCAATTCTGTGATTTGATAAATCAGCTCAGTAGCTACGGATGCAATTTCATTTTAACAATTCGCCCAATAGAAGAATATTACTAATTGCATACAGTGCAATGATGAGGCTCAGTGATGAATGGAGTGCGCGGAATAAATCAATTAATAGTTTAACTTCATTAACCGACTTCTTAAAGGGAGGAGGTTGTCAATTCGAATTTCCATTTGAAGGCAGTCCTTTTAAGTGGCATCAAAGGTGTGAAGGATATTTTTATGTATTGATGATTTTATCGAGGTCTAATGTAATGAGGCTAAAGCGGATAAGTAAGTAAACGAATATCTTCGTAAAAAAAAATCTGGACCACCCTAATAATTAGTAATTGCGGTACCTAATTTATTTTTACCAAATATTTGTTTTTGGTTTTTTTAAACGTAACAAATTGTGAGCATCCTTTTGCCTATTGTTGTTAGAAAGTTTACACACGAGTATCTTTGCTCATATTCTCTTCTATCAGATGTATAGTAGATAGGTAGATAGTGCAGAATATTAATAAAATATAATATATTGTCTGGATACAATGAAATTGTACGAAATGAGAAATCATGTTGGGTTGATTAGGTATGAGATGCAGATATTTAAAGCTCTTTTTTTTAATCTATAAATTCTAATACACAAAGGCCAAGTTTGAGTAGAAGCCTTGGCCAACAAACGAATTTTCAGGTATTTGAGAGATATCACCGCAATTCCCCTCGCTTCCGTAGATGACACGATGATAAGGCTTTTACATTCTTATTGTACGGTGAATTATCAAATAGTAGTTTATGATACAGTGTGGAAAGTTATTCATTACAGTCGAGGCGGGTTGACACACAAGCGGGCGAAGCCTGCGCGTTTGTCTGTGGAGCCGAGACTTGTGATGAGCAATACACACGTGTGCCATACTATGTTTTTCAACACATTAGTCAGGAAAAAAGAAACTTCAATAATAAAAGAAATTTAATTATTGAAATAATTTTGTTTAAACATTAGATTTATATATTTATTTTAGTGTTGTTCCAAGTATTTTAATTACTACATTAAATGGAATCATTTGAGTAAAACAAGGTTTCTGGATGAGTCTAGGCTGGCTACCTGCAGATTTTGTTTCAAAAATAATATTCGATATTTTGGATTTATAGAATCTTATTCCTAAAAAATAAAAATAAAAAACACTTTACCGTGCGTTAAGTAATATTAACCGCACGATTTAGAATGTGTGCATAATGAATGCACACATTCTAAATTTGCATTACATAAGTAGAATCATTGTGGTAAATAGCACTTTCCGAGCTAATGTGTTAAAAATTGTATTTTAATCTAATCAATTTTCACGGAACACGGCGATCTAGTGTAATCTAATGTGCTTCCCAATGGCAGTTAATTTTTTGATAAACATAAGTTGAGGCTTGTTTAATTAATATAAGTATTATATATCTACTTTAAGGGGCTACCTGAATTTTTCGGGGTCCAGTGCTGCCCCTAAATGAGATATCATTTAAAATTTTATCTTGACCAGACCCTAGATAACCCTTTAAACCAGAGGTTCCCAAACTTATTTTGTCAAACGCCCACTTTAAAAAATCAGTTATTTTGTAGCGCCTCCCATTTTTTTCACCATAAAAACCTGAATCACATATTTGTCTTGCCTGCAGTTTAATTCAACCTATATTCTAAACGAGAGAGCAATAATAATACATACACCAGTACATTAGAGATCTTTTATAAAAAATAACAATAATCAACATTGTTAATTTTAAATAAAAAAATAGCAATAATAATACAATTTTACAATAATAAAGAGTATTGGAAGTGGGGACCTCACCTGCGAAACTTTAAAACACGAAATTTTTTCAGTGTTTGATTCCTTCATTCATTCATTTAACGATATAAATAGCGTTGTGAATGCATTAAAATAATAAATATTAATTACATTTTTAGTTTATATTTGTACAATAAAAAAGGATATAAATATGAACTAATAAATGGATGTTGTGTAGTAAGAGGATTTTAATTTCAGTTAATTTTAAAATATGAAATAGCTGAAGTTATAAATCACTCATTGCTTAAATCACATCAGCGCCCCCCAACTTTATTCTGGGCCCGTTACCGCCCCCCTTAAAGCCTCCAGCGCCCACAAGGGGGCGTTATCGCCCACTTTGGGAAAGACTGCTTTAAACTATGTTATGAACTACTGTTTACAGTTTAAAGTGAGAACGTGAAGCTTTTCTACGCACATCCGCCAAAAGTGGCCGTTTTTCGCAATTGTGCATAGAAAAGCTTCATGTTCTCACTTTAAACTATAAACAGTAGTTGATAAAATAGTTTGAAGGGTGATCTAGGGCCTGATCATGACAAAATTTTAAATGATGTCTCTGTTTCCTCTCACATGATTTATTTCAAATGGGGGCAGCACTGGACCCCGAAAAATTTAGGTAGCCTCTTAATGTTAATGATTTATATTTCAGTACTATTCAACGCCATCTATTGCTACTTGCGCTGTAAAACCCCCTCATATTTATTGCTGCTTGTGTTGCTTTGCTTCACATTTTAGTAGGAGTGATTTTGAGTAGCTTCTTTGCACGTTGCATTGTTTTCTCGTGGAGGAATCTTTAAATATTGATGATGTAATATGGATGATGACTAGATCAGAAAGATGTTATTCTATTCAGTCCGTCAGTAAGATAATCCAAAAATAATGGAATCATTTATCCAATTTACAAAAAATCACTAAGCTACACAGAGCGTCTATATAAGTCCCAGAGAGAAAATTGAAAATTGTACCAAGGCGTACCGTAGCACAAACATGAAATGCGTTGTATCTTCTTCATTTTTTGTTGATCAGAGAAAAGAAAAGATGTGGTCAATATTGTTTAATAAATCTATCTGATGGGCTAATTAGAAATTTCTAGTCATTACGCCTATTGATTTTTATCTGAGTATTGTGACTCTTAGCTTCTGTAATAAAATAATAAAAAACAGGGTCACTAGAGTTGTGATTGAGTACTTTAAAGTTTTGCGCAGACGACGGTATTTTCTTAGTTTCTTAGAGAGGGACATAAAGTCCAACTTCCGCGTGAACACGGAACAGAACTTCGCTGTAGTAGTGTACTGTTTTTACGCGGACTTTGTTACACGTGTACGTTACGATGTATTGTGATTGTACTTTCAACCTCCGCTGACAAAAGTTATAAGTAAGCATAATCGTGTTTGTGGCCTCGTTGTAGGAAACTGAAGTTTCACTCGTTATTGACGTAATTCTAGGTTGTTACAGGTTTTCGTAGCTTTGACATAGAGCCAATTCCAACATTGTGATGATCTATTTTATATTATATAACATTAATGACTCGAATGTTTATGTACATTAAATAAAATAATAATGCTTATGTTAATGTTTAATTAAAATGTTTTGTTACATTATTTGCGATTTTATTTGTTAGTCCTGTTACTTTATTTATAATTTGTAAAAATATAGTCTACCGAACTGAATGAATAACTAAATGGCATGGCGCCAAATTTTGCGTTGCTTCGCGGAAACCTTTTTGAGGCGAGTACAAATATTTTAAGGGGTGATTTAGTCCATCATTTTGAACAACTTGCCCCAACAAATGTATATCGAAATAAGAAAAATATTTTTTGGTTCTCATGCAAATCGAAGTAGTCACATGAAATCGTTACTATGGAACATTAAAAGGTTTTCTTTTCGTATTTCGATATACATTTATCGGGAAAAGTTTTGAAAAAAAGTTGTAATAAAAAAGGACATAATAGATCTGTGAGCCGGACTACAACGCTAGGTAAAGAGAAGAAAACTAAAAACAATGTGTTGATTGATTGGAAAATAAATAATTTTTTGTAAGAATAGACTGGGCGATCGAAATCATTATGAGCGATGAAAACATGTAGTTTTATTATTTAGGTATTAACAAAATTATGTATTTTTAATAGTAAGTAGTTTTTTTATACCTATATAAATGGACCACTGAACCGAAGCCATCGTATTCTCGCGTTATTTGAGGATAATGGGGAAAGAGTCACTTTGAATGCTACTAATTCTTCTCTATGTATGTCAACTGCTCACTACGAAAACTTCATTCAGTGATCCCTTTGAAATTGATGACTCAAGGAATAATTTGTTTAAGAACTATAATATTAGAGAGCAATAAAACTAATTCAATCAATAAGTAGTACACTTTTTTACTCTTACAACAATAAGTCTTCTAGGTATTCCTCAAATTCTTCTTCGCGTGTCTTCTCTTCTGTATCTTGAGGAGCTATAACAAGACAAAACAAAAGAATTATAATTATTTTATTTTAGACATTGATACTTTAGTTTAGAAACAAGGAGCAACTAAATATAACGTCTGACAAAATATAGTACAATGCGACACAAATAAGTTGAACAAAAATGGCGAACTTCAAAGCATTTTAGTACAAATTCCTGACACGTAGGTTGAACCACGTTAAGATACCTTTTTTCCACAACGATTCTGCGCTTGTACTGTCGCCGCTGTTTGAAGTTGATGGTTCCTCGACCGCCACGTGCTCAGGCTCTGGCGTATGCGGGCTTTGGCTCCTTTCTTCTCCGTCGTCAGATTTTTGTTTATGCTTGTCTTTCTTCCTCTTTTTATGGCTTTTCTTCAACCTCTTTACTTCACGTTTTTTCGATCTGTAGTTCAATTTGTCTGAACATTCTGAACATAGACCTAAGAAAATAAGATGCTGTTTAGTAGCAATCATAAGACCGAAGACAACTAAGACCAGGCGGCATTTCTATTTTCAGCTTTTACCTAGGCGGTAACTAATTTCAAATTAGGGCCGGCGCACATATGGCGAAGCGTAGCGCAGAGCATTTTTCACTGTCAAATTGTTATAGACATTGTCCTCTTTCAAATAATATCTAAAACATAATACTTACGCACATATATAGAATTTCGTCTAGGCTATAAGTATGGTGATAATTGATTTTGGATATAATATATCTAATTTCAAAGAGGACAATGTCCCATAATAGTTTGACAATGAAAAATGCTCTGCGCTGCGCTTCGCCATATGTGCGCCGGCCCTTAATGTGCCACTAGTGTTGGTTGATAAAACAGCAAATTAATAGTAAGTAGGAAGTACAGTACATATGATACTTGCCTACTTAGTCAACCTCCCGAAATTACAGAACTGTTTTTCCAGATCGATCTGACCGTACGACCTGTGTCTACAGAGAACTTACCCATGTACTTACGCAATTTTACCAGTGCATTCTTCTTCTCGTTGTCTTCCAAGTAAGCGAAATTGACCTCCCACGACTTGAGGTTGCTGTCATTGTCGCAGTGTTTATTTCCGCATTGGAACTGTCCTTTGCCCATTACCACTTCTTTTTCTACGCGCCATCTTAACGCTACCTATTTCGTAGATATTAAGGTAAAATTATAAAGGTTTGAGCCTGTAGGTCTCACTGCTAGGTCTGGCCTTCCTAAATTATAAAGTACCTAGTGTATGAAAGTGCATAAAGTAAAATTTCGTTTTATTTTAGGAGGAGCTCCAGAAACTTTTATGCCACATGTGGTCACCCATCCAAGTGCTATCCACCCACGCACGCCCGGTGTCGGGCCACCGAGCTCTT
The DNA here is from genome assembly GCA_943193695.1 of Acrobasis suavella. Classification (NCBI taxonomy): domain Eukaryota; kingdom Metazoa; phylum Arthropoda; class Insecta; order Lepidoptera; family Pyralidae; genus Acrobasis; species Acrobasis suavella. Next base: position 11,231,158 of record OW971938.1, read on the forward strand.
TATACAATATGTGTAGCAAAAACCCTGTCCGATCCTTGTAGAAGCAACTCAGTCCGTCAATATGAACAACTTTTCCTATCGGACCAATGCTTGAAACTCGAACAAAAAAGTCGACATTTTCATACAAATTGCCGGACTAGCCGAAAAAAAAAATTTGTATGGAAATATTTTTTTTTTCGAGTTTTAATCATTGGTCTCTTAGGAAAAGTTGTTCATATTGATGGTCTGAGTTGCTCCTACAAGGATCGGACAGGGTTTTTTGTTACATATTGTATAATAGGTTGGGGAAAAAGTCTTTTCGCATTTTATATGAAAATTCAAAACATTTTTTAGTATAGTTTATTTACATTTAACTAAAGTGTGTAGGTACCATTTTGTTCGATAACTTTTTGCCATCTTATAGGTAGGGACATGATCCCATTGCTATAGAAATTTTGGGGCTTCTGATCCAAAAACGCGTCAAGTAGTTTTGCCAGTCCTCTCGTGATGTTAACCTGACACTGCCTAAAGAATTCTGAAGAGACCGAAACAGGTGGAAATCTGAAGGTGCCAGGTCAGGACTATACGGCGGATGCATTAAAACCTCCCAGCCAAACTCTCTTAATTTTAGCTGAGTGGTTAAAGATGTGTGAGGTCTAGCTTTATCATGATGAAAAACCACACCCCTTCTGTTGATTAATTCCGGCCGTTTTCTCTCAACTTCTTGCTTTAATCTTATCAGTTGTTCGCAGTAGAGTTCTGAATCGATGGTCCTGCCTGGTGGTAACAGCTCATAATGAATAATGCCCTTCCAATCCCACCAAACACACAGCATCACCTTGTAGCGAGTTAACCCAGGTTTCGCCACAGTCTGTGAAGCCTGACCGGCCTTTGACCATGGCCTTTTTCGCACGTTCTTGTCGTACGTCGTAATAAAGAATCACAAATGAGTACACGGTTCATTAGGCTTCTTTCAGAGAGCTCGTGAGGTACCCAAATATCGAGCTTTTTTGTGTACCCAAAACGCGCCAAAACTGTTTTGTGGTCAATTCCCAGTTCTTCAGCCACGTCGTAACTATTGACATGCCGATCTTGCTCCACTTTTTCAAAAATAGCATCCATTTTATCCGTAACAGGGCGACCAGAGCGACGTGCATCTTTGACATCAAAATTTCCGGATTGAAAACACCTAAACCAAATTTGTGCTACTCTCACAGACACTGCACTAGGTCCATAAACATCGCAAATTTTTTTCGCAGCTTGCGTTGCATTTTTACCTTTTTGGTAGTAAAATTTTAAAATGTATCTAATTGACAACATTTCAAAAATTTTATATTCATATTTTATATTTTTTCCTTAAAGAACTTCAAAAAAAAGGACATACGTATTTTTTCTTTTTCATTTCTTTTCATTATTTCTCCTAAAATTAAATTGTTTAAAATCTCTCCATTCTAAAAGAGCGTAAGTACAAGAGTTAGGATGTAACGAGTTTACATCATTGCCATACATTATAATTAAAAAATAAAACTTTTACTGACGTTTATAGAGTTGTGTTTTGTAGCAGTAAGATATCGATATCGATACAAAAACTTACGTATCGTAAAATAGGGTTAATTTGATTAATTTAAAAATTCAAACACTTCTATCTCAGCTATTTTTGGCATAAAAATATTATATTGACGACTTGGTATGTGGTAAACAAATGGCATAAAAAATTACGCTTGTAATATTCGACTAAAAAAAATTTGCCCTATCATCTCTATACTTAAAATGGGGTTTTTGGGTAACCCACGTTTTTTAACGGATTCTCATAGTCGCCCCTTACAGGAATTAAGACCACAAAGAAAAAAATGTTTCACTTTTTACTTTTTAAGTTACAGCGTTTTAAAGTTAATTGAGGTGAATTTGACTGAAAATAAAAACAAAGGCTCCGGCGTACACGCGTTGTGAAAAGATGGCGGACGTACCAGGATTGCTATTTCAAAAATATAAATAAAAAATATGCGTTCAGAAATTTGGAAGATTTAATTAAAAAACCAAAAAAAAAGCTATGATAAATGTCACCTTGTGTTTTGAAAGTCGCCTCATTTTAGGGTAGCATTTTTCCTTACTTCATTTTTTTTATAGTTTTTAAGACCTGGATGTCATTATTATTTTTATTTAACCTGAATTATCAATCATATAAAGGAAATATTAACATTTCGTCACCAAACTATGTAAACATTTTAATGCATGTGTATTTTTTCCAATCCTAATTCTACTTTACTGAAAGAACTATCGATATTAGATGGTCTTCCTATCGATCTGATACGTCTATAGACAACACTACTATTATCTCTCTCTCTCTCACTCGTGATGTCAGTTGTCAGATTGACGCACGCGTCAATTGACAGCTGACAGCTTGACATAATTTTTTCACTTTTAGATGTTCAAGCAAAGGCGTAACCTGTTAAATGCCTATATCCTTGTACTTTTGAGTTTTTTTCATTTATCTCTAAGAATATAACTCAAAAAAATCTGAAAAAATATTTTACGTGTTCAGAATCGCCAAATCTCCAAATGATTCTCTAATTTTCATACCTTTTAGAAAATGAAATGTTGTCAATTCCTTCATTAGATTCACTCATCTTGACGGTAAGAAAAACAAATGAAAATCACGCATTTTCCTAATTTGAATTTGGAATTATCTTCTTTAAAATTTAAACTTTTAAATGATACCAAAACCAGCCAGGTACTTACAAATAGTATAGCCAAAGTCGTTTTATTACAAGTTCATACATACTATATGCGAAAAGACTTTATCCCCAACCTAATACATACTTATTTATTTTAAGCTATACTTTTAAACCACTATCACGTAGATATACCAGGTGAATCGATGATGGGACTTGTAAATATGGTGTTTAGCCGACGAGACAATAAATACCTAAATGAGAAAGTCGATTTTTTAAAAGATTTGTCCGATATTTATTCATTGGTGATGGGTGTCATCACCCCCTCAAGAAGGTAATTATGTCGGTGTTACCAGGCTTTTTTTCTCTTCCGTGGGTATTCTGGTAAAGGTTTTATCTAGAAATTAATTACGAGGCTGAATGTGATTGTTGAGGCTGGCTAGTAACAATACTGCCGGTGGCGCTTATTTGAATTTAATGTTAGTTTTTCGTGTGGGGGCAAACACTGGTGTCAGATTTTTCAAGCTGCCTTAAGGCATCTGACATAGCTTGACGACTTTCTTAGATATGTACTTATGTACAACTAGCTGTTACTCGCGACTTCGTCAGCGTGGACTTTTGTTTATGAGCACCGTCATTTTGGTATTTTCAATAAAACCGGCGAAGTGCATGTCGGGCCACGTGCATTGAAGGGTTACGTAGTTGCGAATGCCGATTTAGAGTTAAAATGGATGAATTAGTAAATTTCATTATTCAGTTTAGGTACTTCATTTTATTTATCTTCCATGCTGGTCTGGGAGAAAGGAAAAAACCTAGAATGTACCAGCTGCTTCTCTTCCCACGCAGATTGTAAAAGCCAGTCGAGAGATTAATGGGCAAGATTTGAATCATATTAATAGCTAGGTGATGCGGCTAGCAACCCATCTCTATTTTGATTCCCCTTTTCTTTCTTAGCGTTCACTATCACGCTAAGCGTAGCCTTTGGGCGAATTTTGGCCCTGGTCTCCGTAGAGAAAATAAATATTAATTTTCACTTTACGTGTAGGTATGGGAGCTACCCAAATAAACATTTTTTTAAGACGGGATTTTATATACACCCATAAGCTGCATAGACCTGGTAGTCAAGGAGTACCAGCTAGGAGTACCAAGGAATACCACCACTTTTGGATTCTTCTATGCTGCTTTGGGAGAAAGCAAAAAATTCTTTTGCATTCACAACGGCCATTCTTAGCTTGATTGTGGGCGGAAAGACGCTTCTCTTTTTCCGTCTTCCCGCCCACAATCAAGCTGAGAATGGCCGTTGCGCGTCGTTCGGTCTTGCGGCCCTAGGCTCTGCAATGAGAGGTCCAGGAACGCACTCAAATTTAAAATTTTTGAACAGCGCCATCTACATGTGCCCTAAAAAACTATTTTTTAAGAACACTCCAAAACCATTGAAATTGTCAATTTTTAGGGTTCCTTACCCAAAGGGTAAGGGACGCTGTTACTAAAACTCCACTGTCCTTCCGTCTGTCTGTCACCAGCTGTATCACATGAACCGTGAAAGCTAGACAATTAACAATTTTCCGTTTGTTCCCGTTAAGTAACACCTTCTTGAGTACTATGTTACTTAAGGGGAAAAAACTTACCGATGAGCTTCAGTGTTACTCATTGAAACAAACATTCTTCCCAACGATTACCACTGTATCTTAACGGCTCTTTAACGCGGCGCGCTTTCCCGTCAAGTACCACTTAAGACACAGTGTTACTTGACGGGAAGCACTTAAAGGTTAAATCAAATCAATCACTGAAGAAATTAAATTTTGTAATAAAAGAAAATAGATTGGACACATACTTAATGTACAAAAAAACTATTAACTAATAAAATAAAACAGGTCGTTCATATTTTCAAAAAGTTGACATTTAGCTACTATTATAAAAGCTTGTTTTGTTGACAAACCCGCAATAGGGGTGACGACAGGGTTAGAAAAGTATAATTGTAATTAGCCCGTCTTTTAGATTATACAAAAATAATGCACCTATATTTTCAGTTTGCCAAAAAAGTAAAAAATTTACAAAGATATGAAGCATCAAAGTTCTGGAGTGGAGGCCTGCAACGTCACTTCTATGTAAAAATCGTACGTAGCCGTGACGTCATGCGAAATTTAAATGCGCTGTATCTGTCATATTTTATTTTTCAGAGAATAGAAAAAATACGTTTACAATTTTTTTTATTACTCTAACTGATGGATTTACGATATTTTTCCATTCGTCATGCCTATGTTACCTTTAAGTACTTTCTTATGTTACTCTACGGGAATACGGAGTGCTGTATTCCCATCAAGTAACACTGTCTTAAGGGGTGCTTGACGGGATACGATGCGCTGTTAAAGAGCTACTAGGACACAGTGTGATACTCATTGGGAATAATGATAATTGCAATTAGTAACACAGGAGCTCAACGGGAAGTTTTTCCCCTTGAGTAACAGGTGGTACTCAAGGGGGGTATTACTTGTCGGGAACAAACCAAATTTTTACAGATGATGTAGGCATTTCTGTTGCCTATATAACAACAAATACTAAAAACAGAATAAAGTAAATATTAAGTGGGGCTTCCATACAACAAACGTGATTTTTATAGATAATGGACGGAACCCTTCGTGCGCGAGTCCGACTTGCACATGGCCGGTTTTTTTTTCTAATTTATCTTCCATGTACAGACAGCGATCAGTTACGATTTCATTATATGTATTGATTGATGATGGATGACAGTCGGGACCAACGGTTTTACGTGCTTACTGAAGCACGGAATATTTTATTTGAATAAAACTTCTTGTCGAATCGAAATGGTTCTAATTAAAGAATTGAGAAATGGATAAAATAATATAATAATATGTATGTAGGTACCTCAAGTACCTGCTTAAATAATTTTCTCGACAGCGACGTTTAGTAGGAACTAGTATTTTCTGATTTCCTTTTTAAGAACTGATAGGTAAATAATCTTTCGAATTATTTAGATTATCATAAGGAGAAACATAAGAGAAGTAGAAACTTCAGTAGGTTGATGTCGTCGATGCATGTCGAAGTATGAAGATCGACATGGAGCAGATGTGCGACTAACATTGTAATAGACCGGTGCCACACCGGGCGCCGAGCGCGGATGCATCGCACGCCACGCTATATTTAGCCTACAGAAAGGCAGTATGGCCTTTGTTGCACTCCCCAGCCAGTATACCACACACAAAGAAAGGTCTTGCGGGTAAAAAAGGTAATTGAGTTACGCAGGGGACCGTCCCAATCCCCTATCTCAGGCTTAAGGCTGGGGGACTATTGAACTCGTGAATTATCTCTACCGTTGCCTTTACAAACCCGTTATTGTAAATAGTTACATTCAAAGCCACTCCCCGCAGCTGTTCTATCATTTGAATAAAAGCATTACAAAGAGAAACATATCTAACCCATAGATAAAACCTTAATTGCCTATTTTAAATGAGCAGATAAATACTGACCACGTCTTACAAGTATAGTAAAGTACCGAAGGAGCAATCGCTTAATTAGATGATACTTCACTAATTGGCTACATTGTTTAGATAATTTTAATCAATGATAAATTAAGAGAAGATATTTTTAACTTACTTTGTTATCCTTATATCTGGTTAAATCACAAATACAGTATTCCTTGAAGAGTTTATCGTAATATTTCTTTGCGAGCTGCTTCTCCCATGTATCTGCGACGTCATCTTCTTCCCAGAGGAACTTATGGTTTTCTCTGATGACGTCGAGATCGGTGCGATCTCCGGAGGCGTCGCGCTTCAGCAGACGCGTAGCGCCCTTCGTATTTAGACAGTAAACGTTAACTAGATACTTATGCAATTCATATGGATTTAGATTACGTAATCTCGCCGACATCGCTACTGAAACCTAGAACAAAGGGAAAACCGCCTATGTAGTTAACAAAGATAAAAAAATAAAACATAATGTTCAACAAACAACTCTTTAATAAAATTGACAATTATTACAATTATCCATAAAATAATAATTCATATGAAATGACCCTTAATCTAATTGTCATGTTGAGTAACAAGGTGCATTTTTGATAAATAGTTACAAAATTGTTTATTCCTTGTTCAATAAATAATGTTTTGTGCACAAGTTAATATCTACTCTGAATATTATTGTCAGTCTTGTAGATTATTCCTTTGTGAAAATTTCCTTTTTTGGCTCATTATCAAATTCTAAATCTATGAACAAGTCATGCAGTTAAACATCTAAATAATTAAATACGATAATAAATATATTAAAATATGATTACTTATTGTCTATAGCTAGATATACAATAAACCAAATTCTATAGAACATCATACAACCAGTTTATAAAATAGAAGTGGCACATAATAATAATAGTAAACTTTGGTTTCTTTGCCAATTATCTTTGGATTTCTGAATAGGTACATAACATAATGTATGGTGCCTGGTATTATTTTACACAGTAAAATAAGACATAGTAATTTATTTACTAGCAATACATTATTTATTATTACCACCACAAGAATTGAGATGGTTAAATTCTTTGTATGTATAGTGCGTTTGTTTAGGTATTTAAAATAATGTAAACAGTCTTGACATGTCTTTTTATTGAAATATACACATTATACATCAATAACTTTGCAAATTACCAATAAATTATCTAATTTATAAAATAAATAATTTGTAATTTGCAAAGGTATTGTTTTATAAATATATTTCAATAAAAAGACATGTCAAGATTGTTTAATTCTTTTACATACCTAAACAAATGGACTATTGGTATATTAAAAAGTGATGCTTAACTTATCTAAAATTATTTTAATTGATCGAAATTGGCTTAACTGAGACCATTACAAAAAGGAAAATATTTTATTGCCTTACAAAGCATGAGTTTATGATAATTTTTATTGATTTAGGTACTTTTACTAGTACATTCTATACATAGTCCAATTACATTAGTCTTATCTTAAGAAATTATTTGGTATACATGTGTAAAAATAGGCACATTAAACAATATTATTGCTTTGGTTACAACACAGTTCATATAAGAATCACTTGAGATACTTAATCTAAAATTTGGCTTAGGTTTGATTTACAACTGGTATTTAAATACCTACATAAGGTCAAAAATATATCTACATTATTTATATTAAAGCTTGTAAATGTAGCAGGAACAAGTATAAACTTTGTGACATTTAGTAGAAGGCCTCTAATCTTTAAGACTGTGAATTATCTAATGTAAATATTACAAAATATGTCTATCAAATTTGGGATAAATTTAACAGGCATCCACAAGTAAATATTACTTTATTATATCTAAAAGGCAACTTTGGATCAAGATATGTGTGACCTTATTGTAGAGCACCTATATAGGCATTTCTCTAAAACACTTAAATTACCCAAACATGCATAAAACATCGCATAAATAAAATCCTTAATACAGAAAGCAACTATAGCAGCACACAGAGTGCAAACACTCTCATAAACACACCATAATGACTAAAATTATGAACTAGATATTTTTTGATTTGGTATAAAACAATGCAATATTTAAATTATAATCATTAAACTAAATATTTGGCAATTAGAGAATCTGGCAGTTGTGAAACACATCACATTCAACTGTAAACAATATGCACAACAAATGTATTGTAGTTGGACATGATGCTATTCACTTCCACTTGCCCATGGTTAACCATGAGTTTTTTCATGTTTCTTCATATTATCAGAACGAGTAAAAGCTTTGTCACAAACACCACAATAGTAAGATTTCTGCTTGGTGTGGACTGTCATGTGGCGTGACAGTTCACTCTTGGTTACAAACTTTTTCTCACAAACAGTGCAGGCATGCTTCCGAACGTTCAAATGAAATTTCATGTGTATGGAAAGGGAGCTGGACTGTGAGAATGCCTTGTGGCATAGCTCACAAACAAATGGCCTTTCACCTGTATGCTTCCGCAAGTGATTCATGAAACCAGTTTTGGTGTAATCTTTTTGGCAAAGGTGACAAAAGCTTGATTTAGAGTCGAGCATTCCAGGAAAATGGCTGTTCATATGTTTTCTGAGCTCCCAGTAGCTGGGGAATTTTTCAGCACAAACATGACATGGGTATTTCTTTTCTTCAGAAGATTTGGCACTACAAATATGTGTAGATAGTAACTGTTCACTGGAAAACATTTGATTACATTGGCCACAAGTATGACTAGCCTCAGATTCAGTAGAAAGAGTTACTTCCAAGTAGTTTTCAATAGACATAACATTACCATTAGAGTTATCGGCGTCATCATTTGGTACCTGGGACAATCGTTCTCTGTCAGTGACATCCTTGGTATCCATTTTTTCTAAAAAATCTCTAAAATCTAAGGAGTCTTTACCTGAATTATTGTTATCGGGCTCTACAAGATGTAGAATAGGCGACTCACTCTGTTCTCTATCTGGCGATGTCTTTTCATTGTCCGAGTGTTCTGGTTTCGAGGATACACCATTGTCTGATTCCCAATCATTTTCGACGATTTCCACATCTGAATCGGAATCTTCTGCGCTCGAAGCGCAATTATTTACTAAATGAAATCCGATGTCATCGAAGCGAAGCACATTTGGAGGAAGCTTAACCCCCACGATAGCCTGTATTGCCTGCCATGAAAGCTCCTGGGGGTTGTTCTGCATATTAGATCGTACTATTCTAACCTATAAACGAGTATTATGCGATTATTGGTCTATTACAATTAGAGCCTATATGATAATAATATAGTAAGGAAGCCAAATAATACATTACCTTAGATAAACGGCGAAATTAATCTTTCTACATCTAAAATTAAAAATATTATGCTATAGCTTTAGCTATGCACACTGAATCTTGTCTTGTCACTTGTCTATGACGGAAAGTGTTACCATATGAATTCTTTAATAAGATACCAAAAACAGCCAACTTATTTGCACAGACGTCCACTCCTTCACAATTCACAACCACCTAATTTTCGGATCACACAACCAAATAACTTAGCGCCGATTGCGACGCCACTGCTATTTCAGTGATCCAGTCGCAACACTTGCAAGTTCGCAACTCGCAACGCAATACTAATAAGTTGCGGGCCAGTACCGACCGACCGCTGCTGGCGGCTACAGTGGTGGCGTACTCACTGATTAGTCAAATTACCTATCGTAAAAATGCCTACCTAACTTGGCGGGCATTTTCATTATCAAGCCTTAATTAAAATCCTTACTATACATACTATACCTACATTATAACACGTGGAAGGGACATACCCGTAATAAATCGAATCACGGGTAATGCAATGAAACGAGATTTGAGAATGAAAATAGAGGATTTTATATTAAACAATAAAAAACAACTTTCACAATATAGCTAGTCATTGACCGGAAGGGCGAGAGGGAACCTCAGCGGTTGCATCTACGGACTAAAATCACGCGATTCCTTAAGAGATTTTTTTAAATCTATAAATATTCTTACTGTGACATCTCAATTTATTTACGAAAATCTTCTGTTTGTTAAATCTAGGTAAAATAATTTCAAGAAAAATAGTGATGTTCACAGTTATAATACTCGCAACAAAAATCAGCTTCATACGCCTAAATGTCGACTTGCTAAAACTAGAAAGTCACTCTTAGGTCTAGGTATAACATTATTTAATAAACTTTGCGAAGCGATCGTTAACCTACTAATGGCAAAATTAAAAAAAAAAAACATGTTGAAAAAGTTTTATTAAATAATGCGTACTATACTATCAATGATTATTTAAGAGATAAAAACGTGTGGATACTTCCTAATCATTTTCCATTACGCTCCACACATGAAACATAAAATAGCTGCATTTTCTCTTACCATGATAGGCTTACTATAAAAACATGTGAATGCTCTGCGATCAATAGGTGACCAACATATAACTAATAATTCCTCTTTACAAGGTCTGCGAGTTCGGGTTCTTCATGCTCACTAAAATGTCCAATCCGGTGGTGGCGTCGCTGGTTGGGTCGTTGAATTCCCTCTAATATGGTTGAGTTTAACGATGGTTGATCCGTGCGTCAACTCGTGAACGGGTGCTGCTGGGAGGGACTGGTTAGCTGGCTTCGCTTTTTTGACTACTTAATATTTCTATTATTTTTTATTACGCAATTTATGTTTGTTTACTTTTTCGCAAGTATTACATGTTATAATGTGTCAACATTGTATTATATTATAAGTATTATTTTATTAAAAGACAATAATAATAATATGACAAAGCCCTTCTGGCGAGTAGGCGACCAATACTGTGAAAATGAGTTTCTTTCGGCGTTTCTTCTCAGCAGTGGTCGTTACGAAGCGCTGGTATCGGTAGCATTTCTTTAAAAATGAATTAAATTTTAATATACATACTTAAATAGAAAATTAAATTTTAATATATAACATAAATTATACTTATTGACGTGTAAAAGTGCCTGTAAAGGTCATAATTACTAAATAAACATTTGAATCTTTGAATCTTTGCATTCCTTGTTTGTGATTCTTTGCCTTGAGATTTTGTGCAGGCGCTCTTAGACTTCACGTCCAATATTTTAAGAACGGGCTTTACTACTAGATCACTATAGTATGATGGAATTAAAATAACAGTCAATAAGCGAAAAAATTTGATCATTTCCATACAAAAATGTGCAGCCGCTCGGGCAATTTGTATGGGAATGACGATTTATTTTGCTTTTTTACTGTTATATAAACTTTATTATACTATAGTGATCTAGTTCAGCCCGTGATTTGATTTATTACGGTCATGTCCTTTCAACGTTGTATATAATACATCCATATCCATACTGACCATACTTAGTCATATTATAATGTGAAAGTAAAGTGTGAAAGTAACTCTGTCTGTCTTTTACCTCTTCACGCTTCAACTACTGAACTGATTGAGATGAAATTTTGTATGGATATAGTAAAGTCATCCATTATGAGGAATCCTATTTTGCGTTTTTGTGCTATGTTTATTTTCATACGAAAGTAGACTTTATAACAAAGTACTTAATTTACTACAGTATACTATTCCAATCGCACGCAACACTTACAACACAAGTTACCAGCATAGGTTGCCAGCATATTATTATAAGTATTGCGTTGTTGTGAGTTGCGAGTTTGCGGGTATTGCGACAGTTGCGACTGGAATAACAGCGGAAAGTAGATTTATTACAAAGTATTAACGCAAACGAAGTCGCGAGTAATAGCTGGTATATTTATATATATACAATGTCCTTTTTTATTAAGTACAAATATTTTAAGAGGTGATTCAGTCCATCATTTTGAACAACTTTTCCCAATAAATATATATCGAAATACGAAAAAATTTTTTGCATTTTTCATAGTAACGATATCACGTGACTACTTCGATCTGTATGAGAACCTAAATATTTTTTTTCGTATTTCAGTATACATTTATTGGGAAAAGTTTTTCAAAATGATGGACTGAATAACCCCTTAAAATATTTGTACTTAATTAAAAAGGACATTGTATATATAAAAGAAGAAACTGAATGACTGACATATTAACGCACAGCCCATATATATATATATATATATATATATATATATATATAAAAGAAGAAACTGAATGACTGACTGACTGACTGACATATTAACGCACAGCCCACACCAATCAGTCCAAAGACTCCAAATTTGACACAAAGGTTCCTTATAAGGTCTAAAGGTGCACTAAGAAAGGATTTTCCAAAATTCATCCCCTAAAGGTGTGAAACGGGGGTCCAAAGTTTGTATGGAGAAACAAGATTAGTTTGACCATTTGATACGAAACTCAGCAAGAGTACTTCTGGCAGTAAATAAAAAAATACTTATTTCCGAATTTTTCAAAATTCATCCCCTAAGGGGGTGAAATGGGGGTCCAAAGTTTTTATGGAGAAAAAAGATTAAATTGACCATTTTATTCGAAACTTCGCAAGAGTACACCCGGCGGTAAATAAGTGAATAGGTATTTTAGAATTATTCAAAATTCATCCCCCACGGGGACGGGGGTCCAAAGTTTGTATGGACAAACAATATTAGTGTGACCATTTTGAAGCGTTCCGTCGCTCTCTTTCGGTCTAGCAAATGACAAGAACAGCGGCAGCGGACAGCGGACAGTGGACAGCGGACGGCGGACAGCGGACAGCGGACAGCGTACATCGGACAGCGGGCAGCGAGCAGCGGACAGCGGGAAGCGGGCAGCAGGTAGCGGACAGCGGAATGCGGACAGTGGACAGCGGACAGCAGACAGTGGACAGCGGACAGTGGACTGTGGACAGAGGACAGCGGACAAGAGACAGCGGACAGGGGACCTGGGACAGCGGACAGCGGACAGGGGACAGGGGAAAGAGGGAGGAAGAGTCCCATAAGAACCATTTTCGATTTCTACGCGGACGAAGTCATGGGTTAAGCTACTATAATATAATTTATTAAAATTTCCATTGACTTGAAACAGTCGGTTAAATGTTCATTTATCGAACTCAAAAAATAACCATAGAGTAATTCAGACAAATCTCTTCCGTGTGTGTAATTGATGTTTTAAAGTAATTTAGAGACATTTACTGAAAGTTTTTACTCAATATTCCAAAAAACGGTTAAATAATTTTGATGTCCAACGTACTTGCGAAATACTGCAATACTATCTCGTGAAATGTTCAATTTAATCCAAATCTGATAAACGGTTCAAAAGTTATAGAGCAAAAATTATTTACACCAAAATTTTGATGCCATCTATAAAAAAATTCTATGAATAGCTGCTCCATTCTTTCTTAATGTCATCCAAATTAGTTCAACGGTTCTAGTTTGACGCGGAACAAATACAATATGTAACAAAAACCCTGAACAATTTTGTATGAAAATGTCTTTTTTTTTCGAGTTTCATGCATTGGTCCCATAGGAAAAGTTGTTCGGACAGGGTTTTTGTAACATATTGTATAGATAGGTACATGCGAAAGTAACTGTCTGTCTGTTACCTCTTTTTCACGCTTCAACCACTGAACCGATTTAGATGAAATTTGGTATGTATTTAAAGTTTGAAACTTTTGGAAGGACTATCCTTTAGTTTGAATCCCTTTTTAAACTATCCTTTAGTTTGAATCCCAAAATATCCACGGTAGCGGAGCCTGCGGGCACAGCACAGCTAGTTAAAACTACGATATTTGAAACTTGAAAAAAATACAAAAGACACGTGCGCCGCCGGACGAAGTGACGCACGTCTACCAAGTGGCCAAGTTTTTCAAAGTGAAAGAGTGCTGCTAGCTGCTGCCGGCCGAGGCCAACACAATACGATGCGAGGCCGACGGACGTTTCGCTAACAATTTCATTTGCCAGGCAAATTAAAAAATCCCCGACTTTCAAGAACCCCATCTAGTGATGAGTAGCGGAACTACATATTCTTATTGATATTTTTAGCGCCATCTATTATTTGCTAGCCAATATAAAAAATCCCGACCTTCACGCGCTAACCTCAATAACTTTTAAACGGCTACACCGATTTTCATCTCACATAGCTAAGAACAACGGCAAGGAAACTTGATTTCATGTAAAAACAACCGCATCGAATTCGGACCGCAAAGACACATTAGCGACTTATAACATTTAAAGGGGATTAAAATACCTTTACGGCAAAAAGTTTATTGATCTGGCAACACTCGTCCGTCATAGATTTTCTCTTATTTATTTCGGCCACAGAGCTTTTTTGATTTTCGGTTGAACATCTAGGGCCTAAACCCATGTTTGAAAAAAGTAAGAAAAACATCAAAAACATCATTGAAATTAAAATGACAGAACATGCATGTTTGACAAGTTGTCAGGATATATTGTGACCATCTTATACTATTGTTAGAAAATCAGAAAGCGGGGGCTTAAAAAAAAACAATTATTTTAACCGAAAATAGATATTTTTTTTATTATAAAATTAATTTTATGATAAAACACAAATGACAAATAAAAAATGAAATTAAATTTAAAAGGCAAAATCGAAAAGGCAAGTTAACGGGCATAGATTTCCCTTAGCAAGTGGTCGCTACGAGAATTCTCTCTCGAATGAGGCGCGCAACGGTTTATATAGACGCTTCCCCTCTACTCTGACTTTTCCCTCGAGTTTTCTCTCCTAACACGGCCTTCCTGCTGGGAGAACGTCCTCGAGCTCCTCTTCCTCCGACTGCAATGCCGCTCTCTGACTGGAGGTGCTCGGCACTGGCTCTGCTGCAGGGAGTACATCACTCACAGCTGCTGGTTCAGGGGTGGACTCTGCATTGTCGAGGTCTGCACCTGGGAACATATGCAAAGTCTTACAAAAAGGAAAAATAAACATTCACATTTGTAACTAGTGATGTTGAAGAAAAGCTGCAGACAATTCAACCACATCACCAGCTCAAGTGATAGTAAGACAGAAGTCGGATCTCCAGTTATTAGTACTGGAGATGCTTCGACTTTGTCAGATTAAAAGATGGAGGGATCGGGACTCCGGTCGTTACCAGAGACACGTCGACCCCAATCAGTAAAATAATTCCCTCCCATGCCAGACCTTCCTAGGTCTCTGGCATGGGGGTACCCGTGAGAAACATAGGCATGTTCGCATATTTCTCACTCCAAGTGACAAAGTCACTACAATAGTATACCGCACAAGTGCAGTCTGCAGCTTACTCTCGAAAAAAGCAGCACAGGCATCTGGAGTCCACTCCCCTCGCCACGGCACCATATATTCTGCCGCAGCCTGGGTCGACTTGCCGTAAGAGCCAGCCAGGAGTTCTAGCTCGTACCGGCCATGGGGAAGCGCCTTGACCACTCGATATGGCCCGCGCATGCCCGAGTCCAGTTTGCCCGTCGATTGTGCCTTTTTAATGACAAAAACAAAAGCATTAATTTCAAATGATCGAGGTGGCCTTCGATCAGAGTTAACAGTCGCATCTTGTTGATTCTGGTTTGCTTTTAAACGTTCCGTAGCTCGCTGACGATGCATGACTTTTAACGCTCCACGATTCGGACTGGAGTTATCAAGTGCAACGTCCCTGATGAGATGATGTATAAGGGGTGTGGCTGCCTCAATGCCTACGAGTAAGTTTAGTGGCGATAGCTGAGTAGTTTTCTGCTTTGTTATGTTTAAAACTAACTGTAGCCGCCACATAACGTCGGACCATTCGTTTTGGCGATGATTGCATTCGATACGAACCAGGTTCAATAGCGTTCGGCAGTATCGCTCGACCTGACCATTTGATTGATGCATTTCCGGCGTGATAAGGTGCACATCAATGCCCAGTTTAGTTGTAAGTTTTGTGAACTCAACACTTTGAAACATACGGCCACGATCGGCTACAAGTAATTTTGGTGTACCAAATAGTGATATTACATTTGTAAAACGTAATTTTAGCTCAGATGCGTCTTGGCCATACATCGGGTATAGGAGGCAGTACTTTGAAAAAGCATCGACAACAATAAGGACGTATTTAAAGCCATTAGACTGGGGCAATGGACCTAACGCGTCTGCGTGAATAATTTCAAAAGGATTAGGTGGTTTTTCCCAAGAATGTATGGGCTGATAGGGAGCTCTTGGAACCTTTTTGTGCATGATACAAATAATGCAATGGCTCACATATTTCTGGACAAACGATTTCAGAGAAGGAAACCAAAAATGTTTCCTGATAAGTTCTAAAGTCTTATCGACCCCAAGGTGACCATGCTCGTCGTGAAAAATTCTGAGTAGGCTGAGCCTATGGCCTTTGGCACAAAACAGAGAAGTGTAGAGCTTTCCCCTACGGGAGAATACCGGTAATATAGCAGACCGTTCTTATGCACATAATAGTTAGGATCTAGCTGTCCATCTGTTAATTTCTGAATTAGTTGCTGGGTTTCTTCATCAGACGCCTGTGCTATTTGGGCCCAGTTTTGTTGTCTACGAGCCTCGCATATGTTAACAGGGTTACGGCTCAAATAGTCAGCGTGTGACATAGAAGTCCCCTTACGGTATTCTAAATTAAAGTTAAAGTCCTGCAGATATATCCACCATCTGGCTACACGAGGCAAAAAGTCTTTCTTTTGTTGCGTGGATTTTAGTGCATTACAGTCGGTGACGACTGTAAATTGGACTCCAACCAGATAGAGCCTTAACCACAGCCAAGGTTTCAAGCTCATAAGAGTGGTATCTTGGCTCGGCACCTTGAGTGCGCTTGCTAAAATAGCCAACTGCCCGTTTGTAGCCATTCTTATGAACTTGAAGAAGCACTGCACCATAGCCAAGAGAGCTAGCGTCCGTGTGGACTTCAATAGGTAGTTCAGGATCATAAATAGCCAATACTGGCTCGCTTGTAAGCTGATAAATTATTTCTTGGCGTGCTTCTTGTTCATCGTCCCAGAGGAAAGGTTCGCCCTTTTTTGTCAATTTAGTAATGGGAGCAGTCTTAGTAGCAAAGCCTGCAATATAGCGGCGAAAATAACTAGCCAGGCCTAAAAATTGACGGACCTGCTTCACGTTCTTTGGAATAGGCGATTCAACTAAGGCCTGAACTTTCTGTTTGCTCGGCTGCACCTGACCTTGACTTATAGTGCGTCCTAAGTACTCAATTTTGGTAGAAAGAAAAGAGCATTTCTTTAAATTAATAGAAAAACCTGCTTCGGTCAAGGTCTGGAGCACCTTGCGGAGAGATATAAGACCTTCAGCAATTGTGTTGCTCATAATAAGTACATCGTCGATGTACACCAGGGCTTCACCAGATTCCAAGTGCTGGCGAAGAGTTTTTGCCATTATTCGCTGATAAACAACGGGTGCGTTAGCCAGACCATATGGCATTTTAAGGTACTCGTAATGGGATTCCGGAGTAACAAATCCGGTTAATTCAATAGAGTCGCTATCCATAGGGATCTGGTGGAACCCTGTTGCCATATCAAGGCTCGTAAAGTATTTGTGTTTGCCTAAGCGATCGATGTGGCTATCGATCAATGGTAATGGAAAACGATCTTTAATCGTCATCGAGTTTAATTTTCGGTAGTCAACGCACATGCGGTCGGTTCCGTCTTTCTTTTTCACTAACAGGATTGGGCTGG
The DNA here is from genome assembly GCA_943193695.1 of Acrobasis suavella. Taxonomy (NCBI): domain Eukaryota; kingdom Metazoa; phylum Arthropoda; class Insecta; order Lepidoptera; family Pyralidae; genus Acrobasis; species Acrobasis suavella. The sequence continues at coordinate 11,248,858 of OW971938.1, forward strand.
CATATTCCGATACAGACTCACGTATAATTTTTTTTCTAACAGGTCTTTTATAATTTCTCGAACTTTTAAAATTTCTGGATAGGATAATCGGTACGGTCTATAATTAACGGGAGTGCTACTATTCAATTTGATTGACATGCTACCGGTATTCACCGTTGAAGTAGCAGTCCCAGAAATGAAAAAAATTGAAAATTCTTCAATCAGATATTTAAGGGTTTTTAAATCGTTATCAATTAAGGCAGTCTGTATTGGAAATTGCGATGAAGGCGCAGTGCACATTACATCGTGCACAATACGGGGTTCACAGGAAAGGTATTGATAATCGCACGTACGAACGTAAGTAACACCTTCTCTATTTAACACATCAGTCCCAACTATGATTGGAGTGTTCATAAGTTCAGGAGACACCGCATGCAAGTCCACCTCCAGAGTTACCTCGTTAAACTCTATGGGCAAGGTTACAAAATAGGTTGACTCGATTTCTCGTCCACCAATGCCTCTCAGAACTCTGAAGGCGGGCTTGCGTGCACATTTGAAATGTTTAAGCATGGAGGAAGAAATCAAGGATATGCAAGAACCGCTATCAATAAGGACATCAACGGGAACCCCTTGAATAACCGCAACAACAATATCTTTACTCTTATTATCCGGATTTTCCTGACATAAATTTACTTTCGCGTTTTGTGACTGGGCTTTTAATTTTGCGAAACACGTTTCAACCTTATGGCCAGGTTTTTTGCAATAACTACATGATTCAGGTTTGTTTGAGTTTTGAACCAAAGTATTTTTCTGAATATTGTTGTTGAGATTATCGTTACTAGACCCCGGTTTGGGTTTCTTCGTGCAGTGTAAATGTCTATGACCCGGTTGGCCACAGGAAAAACATTTTCCGCCCTCAAACTTTCGCTTACGACCTTTTTCACTATTGGGAGTGTCCGAATTTTTATTGGAAACAGTGTTTGGTTTGACATAAATCGAAAAGAACGCGACTAAATCATTTGGCATCAATTTTGCGTTGGTAGCAGAAGCACGGATTTGCGGGTCGGTGATGCCCCGAATAACAATTGCCGAAATGAGTTCATCGCTCAAGCCCTTGACTATGCGCAATCTTAATAACGACCGACGAGCATAGTCAGCGTAAGTTGGGTATTTATCAGAATTAGAATTCATAACTTCGAATAGGATATTTGCAATATCCGGCTTTTTAGGGCAAAGAGGTTTGAATTCTTTCTTAAAATTGGTCCAACTACGGTCATTAGTGACCCATTCATTTAGCCAAGTCCGAGCATCACCTTTAAGACAGTTACCAATGCGAGACAGACATTCGTTATCGTTCCAATGGTTCAAAACCTTAGCACGGTCTACTTCGTCACACCAGGTATCTATATCGTTGATGCTCGGATCAAAATTGGAGATAAAGTAAGTTTGGTTTGATCTCACCGACGTGTTGATCAGTCGTATCATGTCGACGATCCGCTCTGTTGCACTAATATCGCCACTCACGGCAGCACTCACAGAGCGGCCCGGCGATGATGACTTGCATGACTCGCACTGCTGCGACGCTCAGCCGCAAATCCGCGATGCTCCGTTACAGGCTCTGCCGCAGATCCGCGATGCTTCGCTGCAGACTCTGCCGCAGATCCGCGTTGCTCGGCTGCAGACTCTGCCGTACGGGGTAGTGGCGGAGTCATCGGGCTCGGCTCGCGTCGTCGCTGCGAAGGCGAGCGCCGACGTTGTTCCAAAGACGTCAGTCGAACAAGAATTTCATCCATTGTTTCGGTTAGATCATTTATTGGGAGACTACGTCGTGTGCGAGAGCGATCTAGACTTGACTCATGGTACTCAGAGCGAGAATTGAGATCTCTGGGACGGGAATCCCGATTTCTAGAACGAGAATCCCGATCCCTGGAATGGTTCCCGCTCCGAGAACCATAGCTCCTAGTTCGCGGAACACGATTTCTAGAACGGCTTCTACTTTTGTAGCTATTAGGCATTTTTCTTTTGTTCTTATGCGAGGGTAGGCCAACAACAAAAACAAAAATATGAAAATGGTACCCAAATACAATTAATGTAACCAGGAAAGCCAGAATTTAGCAATACGGCGAAACATCGTTACGCACTCACAACACTTTCAAAATAAAATCAAATTGGAACGTACTCACCAATGTGTAAGTCCAGTAATTACACAAAAACACCTTACCAATTTAAAACACTACGACACGAGCGTACAGTTATTAACCGCCAACTTGCCTTTTCACGGAAAACAAAACAGTGGGAAATGAGAACGTATCCCACTTCTGATGTTAGAAAATCAGAAAGCGGGAGCTTAAAAAAAAACAATTATTTTAACCGAAAATAGATCCTTTTTTTATTACAAAATTAATTTTATGATAAAACACAAATGACAAATAAAAAATTAAATTAAATTTAAAAGGCAAAATCGAAAAGGCAAGTTAACGGGCATAGATTTCCCTTAGCAAGTGGTCGCTACGAGAATTCTCTCTCGAATGAGGCGCGCAACGGTTTATATAGACGCTTCCCCTCTACTCGGACTTTTCCCTCCAAAATGGCCGCTCGAGTTTTCTCTCCTAACACTATAATATAACTGAAATAGAGAGACATCTCGCGTAACTTTTGTGCCAACAATTACAGCTGCAAACCTGCAAATGTAGTGTCATCTATTAATGTTATTCCAAAATTAAATAAAATTCAAATATAACATTTATTTGCATTGAGGTGTGATTTGAACCTGAGATTCCTGGGATCTCTGTTAATTTGAGTCTATTGCGTTAACCACTACACCATTTAGGCTTGGTACTGGACGTGTGAAATTATGGCATATAAAGTTAACACAAAATTAATAGAAAAACTAATAAAAACACTTAGAATTTTTTAGCTATTGTAGGGAATTGAACCAGAGGTCTTCTGAATAGTTTGGGACGCCCAAACCGTTACACCATTCAAGATTGTACTAAGTTTTCGAACTTATAGGTTACTATACCATAAAACGGTAGAATGAGAAAGCACGTAGTGCGACATCTATACAAATTATAGGAAACTATTAACTAAAAGTGCTTTTGATATTTAGTCCGGAATAAGAGTAATAGATAACGTCGTTTAAAACGAAAAATTCGCAATGTGTGGGACTTTTACCCCCATGGTGACCATTTGTGACGTTGTGTTGATTTGATTGATACATTCTGATTTGCCGGCGGGAAAATTCTGATTTTAGTTTATTGAACTAAAAAGTAATCATGAAATCTCTCCAGGAATTGCAAAATATCATCAAATCCAAAGAAAATTTTAAGAATTTTGTTAACTGTTCCAATGTACCGGTAAAATGCAAAAGTGAACCGTGTATGCTTGGTGTAGATGAGGCTGGTCGTGGTCCAGTTCTGGGTATTGTATTGTACTTACTTCATAATAATAATAATAAAGGCGTCGGGACGTGACGACCCCATCGCCCACTGGATTCCCAGTGCAGTCAGTCAACGCAGGGCAGCTTGTGGCGAGCTAATGGTGAGTGGCGACACCACGTACCCTACCTCAAGGGGACCATACACACATGCGCTTACACACACACATACACACAGTTACACAGCATTACACACCCCCCGCCTGTCTTGCCTTAACTGGCCGGCCAGAGTGGAGTCGCAAGAGCAGAACATACGTTCCAGCGTGGAAGCGTATTGCACGTAATGGCGTAATAACGGGGAAACCCGCTCTCGGGGGTAAGCTCCGTGATGGTGAAACCGGAGCCGCACTTCTCGATACCGCTCACATTGTATTGCGCCCTGGCCGCATTTTCGTGGCTAGTTAGGGTGCCTACAGGCAGTGTAGCCAACGAGCAGCAAGTCACCATCTACCAGGCTAAAATTATTGTGAGAGATTTTTAGGTAGATGTCCATATCTCACTCCATAACCTAGTTATCCGGTCCATTAACATCCCATCCATAAAGCCCAAACCAAGTAAATCCCTCCCTGGCAATAGTTCGGCAGCTGTGGAGGACTGTCCGTTAGTGCATCTCAATGGTACATTAAGGGATAGACCTCCATAGATGCAGCCATCTCACTTTTTAGATAAAAAGGTACTAAAAGGCCTCTTCATGTTGACTTTGGCCCCATGAACGCCTGAAAGGACCGGGTCCCCATGGATCCGTGGCTGAAAAGCATACCATATAATAATAATAATAGTACTCCTGGACACGACATGCATTGTCAGGAGGTTTCTCCCTCTGCGACCCTAATCGCCGGTAGCTTGGGCCTTAAAGGCCCACTGCCAGTAGGCAGCTAGATTAGGTTTTTTTTATAAAGTGTGTATATTTTGTAGATTTTTTTTATATTTTACTTCTTATAGATATGGTATAAAAAAATCTAATCTAAGAATATTTAAAATAAATAAAGAGAATAATATTAACTCTTGAATGAAAATTTATAAGAAATACAATATGTATCATATGACCCCAATGAACAAACTTATATCCCAAGTAAACATATGCTTTTGGTCGGTTTTTGGCATCCCATGGATAAGGACCATCCATAAATCACGTCACGAATTTCATAACTTTTTGACTCCACCTTGTTACAATTGGTCACAATTTCGAGACCCCTATCCCCTAGTGTGACGTCACAAATACCAATAATAAAAATAAAAACAAGCGAGTGAGGCTACTAAATATTTATCTCTTATAGTTGGAAATATTTTCAAGTTCACTTCATACTTCATCAAGTAAAGTTTTGATCGAGGCACTTTGTTTACAAAAAAATGCTTTTAACTAACAATATTTTACAGGTCCTATGGTGTATGGAGTGGCATATTGTCCAATTGATCAGAAAACTGTTTTGGAAAGCCTTGGTTGTGCAGATTCCAAGGCACTGACCGAAGAAAAGAGAGATGACATATTAACGAAAATGTTAACGGAAAAGAATTCAATAGAGAATGTTGGCTGGGCATCAGAAGTGATCTCCCCTAATTACATATCTAACTCAATGTATAAAAGAGCCAAGCATTCATTAAACGAGGTAAGTCAAAGCTTAAGGTGTGTTATCAATATCATAATTCCATAATAAGCAGGAGAAGTAAAAGTGATTTTTTGGAAAAGATTGTAGCTTTTGTTTTGTTGCAATTTTTAACACCATAATCGTTTTAGAATGCATACTAAATATCTAGATATCTAGAATATTAAGAATGTTAAGAATATTCTATCTAGAATATAAAATCTAATGTCATCTAGGGTTTAGTCTTTATAATTATGGTTGTTATGCGGAATGTAGTTTTCGAAACCCTCCCCCATATTGTCATGTTTTGTTCTGATCCCATAATACTACTGTCACATTTGGCAAGCATTTTTTATTGTGATAGTATAAACATCTTGAAGCCCAAAGCTAAACACTGCACCCATTATGATAATAAAAGCCCTTGTCCTTTGTTTTATAAACAAGTTGAAATCTATTTCTCGGAATTGAGGCTATGCGGCAGTTTTGAAACTTAACCTTGAGGTTTGATTAAAAAAAATCCAGTCAGAGGCTGAAATTGAATTATATTTCGGGGTTTGCTCGAAGGCTTTGGTCATACCTAGGATAAGCGAGTCATTCCGGAAAGAGACAGCATATCGAAGTTTGACTAGAACATATCAATATAAGCACAAATTTTTTGATGATTTCAGGTGTCAATGAACTCTGCCATTGATTTAATCAAACAAGTGTGTGCATCAGGGGCAAATATCACAGAAGTTTATGTGGATACAGTGGGGCCGCCTGAGAAGTATCAAGCAAAGTTGTCAGAGATTTTTCCAGACAAGAAAATTACTGTGAGTAAACTAGAGAAAGTTAGCGCCAGTTCATACTGGAATGGCACCAGTCGGCAGCGCACTTTCATTGTTAAACCATATTTACTTTTATTTCTATTTATGAAATGCGTAGTAACGCTTGAGAAAGACACAAAAGATGTTGGGGTGCCAGAGGAGCTGTGCCGCCACAAAGGGCCAAGTTTTTTCTCGAGCTACACATTTTAAGGATAAAAGTAAAAGTGAAAATTGTTTGATTGTGAAAGTGCCATTCCAGTCGTTCAAAAGGGTTATTACAAAAATATTTTTTTGGGCCATTAGATAGATTATTTTTGAAGTATGAAGTGGTATGAGAAATATACGTATTTTTTATATCCCTGATTAACAAGATACACGACGCACGCAAGACATAACGAAGATACATCGCATTTGAATTTCGTGTAACATCACGATCAGCTACGATTTTTAACCAAAGGATTTTTAATATAATTACTAACGTAACAGATACCTAATAGCATAGAAACGAAACTATTGGAGGGCCCGTAAGTATGCAAACTGGAGTTGCGTGCCTGCCACACAGAGATGGCAGCACACGCGACAAGCAAAACTGTGACAAAGAAAGTGTTGAATATGCTTTATTAAGTTATATATTTGTTGCATTTCTTATAAGTCATATTTAAATAATTAGAGTACTACTTTATTTGAATAATAGTAATAATAGATTTAAATGTTTTCATAAATACTTATAGTGCCATCTAGTGACAAGGAAAATAATTAATTATGTTTATAAGGCGATGGGTAGGCATGCCAAAGGTGACGTAAATCACCCTCACTCCGAAACTTCGAAGAGCTGTACTGTACCTTTATGAATTTTCATCTATGCTAAACGAAAAAACTATGGGTCCAAAATTTTTTGGGATAATCTAATAAAATAATATATTAACCAATCCACATCCCTATCTGGAAGTCACAATCACAATCCTATTCTGCAAGACATGTATTTATTAGGGTTCCATACCCAAAGGGTAAAAACGGGACCCTTTTACTAAGACTCAGCTGTTCGTCTGTCCATCCATCTGTTCGTTCGTCCTTTACTCGCATACTAACAGATTCTCAAGTTTGTCCATCCATCTTTCCGTCCGTCCGTCTGTCTGTCCGTCCGTCCGTTTGTCTGTCACCAGGCTGTATTTCATGAACCGTGTTAGCTAGACAGTTAAAATTTTCACAGATGATTTATTTCTTTTGCTTCTATAACAACAAATACTAAAAACAGATTAAAATAAATATTTAAGAGGCGCTCTCATACAACAAACGCGATTTTTTATTGATAATTGTATGGAACTCGCACTTGGCTGGTTATTACAATTAAGTTTTTATTAAATACCATAGTTTATTCTTAAGACGAAGTGGTAGCTAAAGTGGCGCCCTCATTTGAAATAAATTGTTTAAAACTAAATATGGTGATTATTAAAAAATTTGATTTGTATAAATGACTAGAAAGACCTTTAAACTATTTAATGAATTACCTTTGGAAGTAATATTGGTAGTCCGTCTTACACTTCGTCTTAAGGGAGGTAAGATAAATAAAACAAAAAAAAACTTTACACAATATAATTGCTGCTAAATGAAATGAAAAACCTGACCTAAAGAAATTGTTGTATAGGATTATATTGGAATACCATACCAGTAACTTCACCATCTTTAAAATATCTTTGTCTCTTTTAGGTAGCAAAAAAAGCTGATTCCATATATCCAATCGTATCAGCAGCCAGTATTGTAGCAAAGGTGACTAGAGATCATGCTCTGAAGGTGTGGACATTCCTTGAAGGCCTTGAAATGGACCACAGTGAATTTGGTAGTGGATATCCTGGAGGTGAGTGAATAGTAATCCCTAAGGCGCTGGACACACAGAAAAGACGTAAGACGTGGACTGGCCGCAGACATATGTCTGCTCCGCCTTCGTTTGATACAAAATGTATAGAAGTGTCGCAAAGCAGAACACACAGAAAAGACGGGGCACCGACAGGGCGCAGACATGACGCTTACGCGTCTGTGTCCTATGGTAGAACATACAGAACGAACGGGGCACAGGCACGAGTGGGCGAAACGAAGTTGTAGGCGTGCGTGGGAGACTCGCGCGTCGCGGTGTTGCTACATGTACGGATTTGCCTCGTCTTTTTTTCTATCTGTTTTTAAAAGTCGCGACGGCGCCCCGTCTGTTGCCTGTCCGCGCCTCGTCTGAGTCTGACGTTTTTACTATGTGTCCAGCACCTAAAATTAATGCTGTTTTATGAATTTATGGAGTTATTAAGCACTCAAGCGCTCTCTAAATTTAAGCAGCTCTGGGTATTGATTGACCGTTGTACTGTGCCGTTGTCGAAATACATGTCAAGCTAAGAAAGCGACCACAGAGGTAATTAAAAGCATAGAGAGGAGCGTTTTTCCCAGCTGTGATTAAAAATTAACACTTATGGAATTAAACATAGTTTTTTTATCCTAATTACTTACAGATCCACTGACCAAGAAATTCATTAGAGAACAAATCGACACTGTGTTTGGCTACCCACTGCTGGTCAGGTTCAGCTGGTCCACGGCTGAGCACATGCTGCAAGAAAAAGCTGCCACGTGCACATTCGAGGAAGTAGACGATCAAGGTACCACTAAGAAACCTACTAAATCAATCAGCTCATTTTTCTCCTCAAAAGTCGATGGTAATGAAAGGAAAAGAAAGAGACATAAGTTCTTTGAAGAGAGATATTTGACTACAGGCAATGCTTTTTAATAATTTGTATTACGTGTCATTTTTAAAAAATTAGTTTATGGAATAAATATTAATAAAATAAATTTTCATCATTTTACTTCTCTTAAGTGTGTAATTTAATACAGTAAGATAAAATGTTAACGCTTAAATTGTGTCTAACCTAACCTATATAAATAACATTTTTGAGTGCAAGTATGAAGCTCAAAGCATGATGGGTATGTCAAACATTATTAGACCCATCGGATCTGGACAGTTGAAAAGATTGTGTGACTGTTAAATCAGATATTACGAAAGAAGTCCTTTTCTTTTTTGTAGAAAGCAAACAAATAAAATTAACCTCATTCACTGGGGAAAATGAGGTTAATTTTGGAAACGTTTTTGGGATGTTTCGATCTTCTTCTTGTCGAGTCAAAATGGTGCCAGTATAGTTTCCATTTCAAAAGACATTTGACCAGTATGTGGCCACGGAGATCCCTCTGTCGTTAGCCTCATTTTAGTCCTCGATGGTACACGACAATTCGGACACGACACGATCGAAGGTGGTCCATCGACTGAAAACTAAAACTAAATGACGTTTTCATATAAAAAAGAAGAATTCAAAAGTTCCAATAACGATTATCCATTGAAAATATACACCGGGTCCGGAATATCCTGTTCCAAACAAACATGCACTTTTCTCAATCCCTTTAGTCGGTACTCCAGGGTAGAATATGTATTAGCCACAAATTATGTGAATTTTAAACAGCGGCACTACGTACGGTGAATGTTGACACCGTGTGTATTTAGGTACATACATATTATTTCGAATGCCTTTTAAATGTTTTAGCGTGCAACTTTGCAAGTGAAAATGACTTGTTGCATTGGAGATCAGTAGAAATTATAATTTGTATACAAGTTACGTATTTTTATGTGGCTATGTATGTATAACTACCAGGATATTGCTTTATTGCCAGATTGGCAGTAAGATTTTTTATTTCATAAGTACGATATCAACAGATACCAAATATTTAGGTACCTAACTTTTTTAATATTTCATTATTTTGAAATCATGAAAACGCTAGTTTACACTTATTTTACATACTTATAAAACTTTTTAGGGTACCATACCAAAAGGGTTAAAACGGGACCCTATTACTTAAACTCCGCTGTCCGTCCGTCCGTCTGTCACCAGGCTGTATCTTATGCACCGTGATAGCTAGAAAGTTAAAATTTTGACAGATGATGTATTTCTGTTGCTGCTATCAACAAATGCTAAAAACAGAATAAATCAAATATTTGAGGCGCCCATACCACAAACGTGATTTTTTATAGATAATGTTTCGGAACTCTTCGTGCGCGAGACGACTCGCACGTGGCCGGTTATTTATCTTTTAACATGTCTGTTCCTTTAGGGTATGTAGGTACTTCTTACCAGAAAATTATTATGGATGATGGATTCGAGGACAAGCTATTATATTAAGTATAAAGTGTAAATTTCGTAATGCATGTTTCATTGGCCATGTGCGTGCACTTGCATGCAGTTATAATGTCTAAATATGGATAGGGCGACTCTTTAGGACATCCATAACAATAACGAAGAATATTATAAAACTTTCCCAAGCAAATGACTCTCTATTAGAGATTTGTTATGCGATGAAAGGTCCAGAGGTTTAGGGGCTTCTCCAAGTAGTGATCCCCGGCGCGTGCTCCACCGCGCATTAGCATGCGAGTCGCGCGCCCGCGCACCTACTTACCATGAGCGATGCGGAACGTGAGCTTGCTCAGAGAATTTAATTGTGTTCCATTATCATATTAAGTTCTTTTACTGTAAGTCAAAAGTGAAAACTGAATGGAAGACACCGGCGCCTGCCATTCGTCAGCCGCACTCGATGCAGGCAAGTTCTTGATAGCTGCCGGATTAGTGCACCATGGCGCTGCTACGTTACGCTGCGGCCGTGTCCCTCTGCGTGTGCGTTTCCGCTATCGTGGGACCCAACAGCACAAAGTCAATGAAGACCGACACGTACTTAGAAGCGTATTCAAAATCTCGCATAGAAGCTGAGAAGGCGAAACAAGGTGTCGTTATCATAACTGCGAAAGACGGAGAGAAGAGGATATCAAACCGGGACGACAGCTTGAACACTGGATACGATTATTCGCCGCCTTATTCCGGTGACAGTTCGTCAGGATCGGGCTTCTCGGGGCCGTCGGACTCGAGCAATTACCTGCCACCATCAAGCTATTCGCCGGTTAAATTCGAATCTGACATTACTTACAATGCTCCAACGAATACTTACGGCCCGCCGTCTTCGAGCTACGGCCCTCCGTCTTCAAACTACGGCCCTCCTACTCAATCATACGGGCCTCCTACGCAATCGTACGGGCCGCCGACGCAAGTATACGGGCCTCCGATCCACAAACCTTTACCTCCTGTATATGGCCCGCCTCTAAAGCCGGCATACAATGTTCCTTACACGGCGCCTAGCTTGGGTTTCTTTGATAAATTGTCTCTGAAGCTGGACATTCTGACGATAGCCAAGCTGTTACTGAAGTTCCTGATTTTCAAGAAGCTGGTCACGATGCTCGCTGTGGTGTGCATGTTGCTAGTGATTCCGAAATTAATTTCGTTCAAGAAAGACGGCGGCGGCTCAAACACAAATGATGAAGATGATCGCACATTTGGAAGGAAAAACTGTGAGTATTAAAATTAGTTTTTTTTGGGCGTAGATGTTTTTTATGGTTCCGTACAAAAAATAAAAGAACCTTATAGGATCACTCGTGCGTCTGTTTCTCCGTCTGTCTCTCACAGCCGTGTAATTATATGTCCCAAACACAAGATGTGCAAAGTAAATATTTTTTTGAAATAAGGGTCATTTTCGGGGGACAAATGAGGAAATAAAAAAAAGAAGTTTTGCTAATTGCTTACTGAATGAAAGGGCTCGTTTTGAGGATCTCAAATATATTTCGTTGTTATTGTAAAAAAAATAGTTTTGATTTTATTCATGAAAGAAGACGAAAGTTGACCATCCCCCCGCCTGATCTCCGAAACTACAGAGGCAAAAATTTTGAAAAATATAAAATATAGTTAATTGCTTGTAGATTACAGGAAAATCTATAAGAATTTTATTAAATGGTTTTCTATTTGTCAATGCTGTCGTATTCTAAAATCGACCTTTTACTTGATAAATAGATTGCTTTACTCTTGAGTACTAAAGGTTCTGTTTCGTATATTTTGAAGATAATTCGCTCCTTTCCAACAACTCAAATGAGATATTTTTATTCTGAACGTCAAAACAAACATTTTCTATGGAATTGTATGAAATACAGGCTAATGACGTCATAGTTTCTTGGAGTCAAATAGAGCTTTAATATCAATTTTTCTGCAATAATAAAACCAAAATCACGTTGAATATGGATATGACTAATGACAAATGACATTATTTTGAGATGTTTTATTTTCCAGTATCAAATAACTTATTTTTGACACAGGAAAGTATCCAATTGTTTTCTTCCGTTTTATCACCTCAAACGGTTTTGGTTGAATTGAAGCCAAGATTCCCCTCCCTTGTCACCAATATTACAATTTTGTAAATGAAAATACTGAAATTCCTACCCGTAGGTTTGTTGGAACAAAAAATTACAACACATTAAACCTAATGGTAGGACTAACTAGGTTAGGTACCTTAGTCTACTAGGACTAGGTATTTTTTTGTCTAATGTGTTGAAACTTGAAACAAGAACCGGTTAGAAGCAAGGTGGTGGTGCGCGCTGGATTTGTGGTTGTGTATGAGGCACGGGGTTCGATCCTTTTTAGGCGCGACTTGTACCTCTGAGGTGCTCATGTACGATTATTAAGATTACTACTGTGTCTACCTGTGTTTCTTTCCATACTATGACATGGACAAAAGCGTGGCTTTTATAATATGAGGGAGACAGGTATGGCACAACCGTATTGGATGCATTAAGTATGTTTAGTCTTAAGTCAGAATTTCGGCTCATATCATGCCAAGTCTCATACAAAGACTGGAAAGGGGCGATATATATCAGATAGTTATGATGACGCTACCTGCCCCCATTTTCATATGGTCGCTATGTCAAACACTCAGAAATTTAAAAATTCATATATTCATTACATATACTAATTGATGTACTCAAGCTTCATAATGATTTCAGCAATAGTGGAGTTAAACTCGGTCCAGCAGTTGTTGGAGCGAGCTATCTCGGTCTACGGTAGTCAAGAGGCTGACTGCGGCGTCACGTGTCGCGTGCGAAGAGTTATAGAAGACATTTACGACTTCCAGCCTTATTTCAGGTGAATAGAGAATAAATTACAATGGCATAAATCTGACATGTGAGTTATTGAAAACAACTCTTGTATGTAATCAATACTCCAGATGTTTGCAGTAGTGCACTCTTAAGTAATTGTATTGTGATTAACGCTTTTATTGTTATCTATATGGATGATCTTGGTTTGATTTCAAGCTAGAGAAAAAAAATTAATGTGTATATAATTTGCATTTTCGCGATTTTTTTTTCAAAAAAAGGATGAACTTATGTTTATGATTCTTTCTCTGTATTCCCGTTGTTCCCATACGTCAATTTTTTTTTTATCTTTTGCTTACTATGGGGCCAGTACATAGTTATCCTTATCAGTCATGAAATAATATTTCACCCACCAGCCACCTTATGAACCGTTTCATAGAAGTACCTAGCCTTTTTTCTCACTTATCATGATATAAAATAGTATAAATCTTGATTCTTCAAGTCTTGGCAATAAACGTTTGGGTTGACTGGAAGTGATCCCTTAAAAGGATAAGTCCGCCTTTGTATTGTTTTCATTTGTGTTGTGTCCTTTTTGTACAATAAAAGAATTTACATAACATATTATTATATACATAATAAACCATAATTATTTTAATGTAATTCTCCCTGTAAAGTCACTCTTACTTGAAATTTTAAAGCAATGGGGGACTAAAGGAAATAATTTTAATTATTTTATTAAATTCCAGTTGTCCCCTTTGACGGGGACTGCGTATGGGGACAACGGGAAGTAATTTTAATTATTAATTTCCCGCTTTCCCTATTAATGGGGACACCGACAATGGGGACAGCGTGAATTCACGACTAAGTACATAATTATATAGGTAGAGCATATTTGAGGTCGTAGTTTAGTAAAAGTTGATAACCAAAGATTCAAGATTCAAAGATTCAAATGTTTATTCAGTAATTAGACCTTTACAGGCACTTTTACACGTCAATAAGTATAATTTATGTTACGTGTAAACTATATTAAAATTAAATTTATTTTTAAAGAAAAGCTACCGATACCAGCGCTTCGTAACCTGATTTCCATGTTCCTTTTCAGGGCGGATTCAAGCGCCACTACAAGTTCGTAGGCTCGACGGGAAAGCGTATTTAGGTGCCATTGGAATAGTCTGAAAATATTTATTTATTCTAGTTATTATAACAAATTTTATTAATAAATTAGGTGAAATATTAAAATATATTTTTATTTTACAGTTTAATTAATATGAATACCTACCTACTGATTAACAAAGTGCTGAGACGCAAGTGAAAAAAATTGCAAACAAAAATGTGGGCTTTGTGAAAATAATAGTATATTGCAATGTTGCGTCAAGAGAATACAATAAGTGATAATGCTATGTAGCCGGGCCAATTCAATTTCAATTCGTGATATCCATTTTTGTTTTGAAGTTTTGTTCTACTTAACTTTTGGGTTTTTAAATAGGTACACATAAAGAAGAGTGAGAGTTCTATTTTGGAGAAATCCAACTTTCTCCTTATCGAATTCGGGATCGAAGACCGATGAGTCGAAAGCCTCACAATGCCTTTCACGATTCTCCAGGAGCTGCGCGGCATACTAATGTGGCTGTCAATACCTTTTGAGTGGAGTCAATTAGAAAATTAGGTGATCCTTTATGATTCCTTGCTTGGTATGCGACGCCAGGGCGACGCGTCTAAGGGAAAGTGCTGGCCTCGAGCGGGTTCATGTTTGTTTAATTAAAGAGAAGGTTCCCAACTGTGTCATTTAGTTCCTGGTTACGATTAGCGAAAACATGCAAATATTTACAGGGGAAACGCTTTCTGGAAACTGGTCTCCAGGCAACGATTCTGGACATTAAATCAAACCTCATCAAGGAACTCAAAACCATCAGGAAGTCTCAGAAGTCACGATACTCGGTTACTGTCTTTAAAACTGAATATTTGCTTTTAATAAGCCAGCTCTATTTATCGGTAAATGTTGCGTCACTTCTTTTGTTTCCTTTTAGGACCTTCAACTTCTTTTACTTGTGTTGCAATATGTTTATCCTAAGTCTTCCTTTTAATATTAAAAGAGAAGATTATCCTCTTGGTGGTTTCTAGGAATCACAAATTCACAATGATAAATTGATGCATTCTCAGAAGTCTAAATTAGTAGTATAATTGTGATCCAGTACATACATATGAGATGTGGGCCCGTTGTTCGAGTCAATTTAAGCAATTGAGATGAGAATGATGTTTAGTGTGCGTCTCAGACAGACATGGGGACGGATATACCAATTAGGTGTTCTTACAAGTAAGTATCTGAAAGCAATTTTATCTTTATTTCTTTATTTCTCGCTTACATGCACTTATACTATAACATGGTTAGTAGGTAAATAAGTACATGAACCCTGGCAGGGTGTTGCGAACTTTAAGTATATAGTTGAGTTTATATAATAATAGTGATTTCAGAAATATTTCGTTTGGGATATGTCAGAAATTGTTAGTAGGTAACAAGTTAGTAAGTAATTGAATTGAATGTCAGCTGTTACATAAACTTATAAGTTAAGTATTAATTTCAGGGGAATTTTAAATAAATTAAATTGGATGTGTTTTCTGATACATTAAAACATTTCAATTATCTCAATAATAGTAATGTCAAAAAATAATAATATAAATATGTACCTAGTATAAATGTCAGTATAATAATTGATGAACGGCTTGAGAATTCTTTAAAACTCGTTTTGTAATTTGTCTTCTAAGTATTCTTCAACCGAATAGTAACCTTTTGTCAATAACAAAGTTTTAAGATTTTTATCAAATGTTTTGTCATTATGTTCTAATTGTAATGATTTCGGTAGTTTATTATATATTTTGATTGCACTCACATATGGTCCGTTATTGTATATGTCTAGGTTTTTTCTCGATGGCAATGCCAGTCTATATTTATGTCGCGTGTTTATTTTGTGTGTGTCTTTAATTTGTGTAAATATGTGTTTATTTTTTCTCACAAATGTGCATATGTCAAGGATATAAATTGAGGGTAAAGTCACGATTTTTTGTTTTATGATATATTCATCTCTTGTTTGTTATACCGATGTTGTTCTGAAATTAGTACAAAACAACAACATTATCGCGCGTAAATTTAGGGCATACGCACACTAAAGCACTCAGAGTCAATTACAGTCACTTAGTACGTCAATCTGAACAATTTTGAAGTACTATAACCTAAAGGATAAGTATGTCGGCGGTACATTCACACCTGATATACATAATGTATACATAGGAATATCTGACCTACTATCTATAAGAAATAGTTTCCCTCTAATTTTCCGCAACGTCCGACGAGATACGCGTCTATTATCGCAGATGTTTAGCCTTGCAATTAATCACGTGTTGACGCGATTGATGTGACGACACATTGTACACAGTTTTATAAGATCGGTCCTTCCTCTGATTTAGTTTCAATTATAAAGAAATATTGAAAACAAAGAAAAACACCTTAATTTTCGACCTGGGTAATTTTATGATTTATCGATTTTATTATTTTGGGTAATTTCAACTTGAAATTCAAGTCTACCTATTATACTCCTCCTAGTGGAGAAAGTTAATAGTTACCCATTTGTTTTTTGTTCTATGCCTACTTACCTACAAATCCTACAATTTATCGGTTCTGGTTAAGCGAGTACCATGGCATTGTGATGTGGTGACTCATTCCATTATTCCACCATGAGCACTTACCATAGCTATGGGTAAATAACATCCAGTTCCCCTCTACAAGCCGGCAAACCGTTACCGGTGTACAAATATGACGTCACCAGCCCTTACTGGATTGGTATGGAATGGCCGGAACTACTTTTTAAACGTAAGTTTAGTCTTAAACTGAACTACCTACTGGCAATAAAAGTTACTCTAAAAAATGATTTGGCTAGTGTTTAAAAAGTCAGACTGTATATTCATATATAGAAAAAAATATAAAATATTTAATTGGTTCGGGATATAATTTTTTAGACGACCTGGATAAGGTCACTGGATGCAGGCCGCTCCAGATAGGCCGTTTTGGAAATCCTTGGGAGAGGCCTATGTCCAGCAGTGGACGTTACGTGGCTGAAATGATGATGATGATAATAATTTGGGCGATCGAATCTTTCGATTGGTAGCCGGGTAGCCGGTGATATTGATGACGTTTTGCTGCATTGCTGCTTTAAAGGATTTGTAGTGTCCTCCATGTAATGTGTATTTGTTAAAATGTGCAATAAGGGCGGGGTCACATTGAGGCGCCTGGCGCGGGTCCTGCCTGACACTAATGCACCGCACGACAATGAACTTGGCGGAAGCACTTGTCACGCCCGCAGCAGCGAACAATGCCCTCGCTAACTATAACAGAGTAGTGACAATTAAGTAGAAAAAACTGCCTTACGGTGAGATTTATGTCAAAGAACTTTTCTTGCAGTAAACTCAGGAAAATTGGGATTGTCGACGTTGTTTATCATAACGTACAATTCTCTGTATGTAAAACCGCCCCTTCTGTGGCCCAGTTTCATTAGTGTATTTTTTCTTTTGGAGCATATAGTCTGTTCAATGGAATTATCTCTTATGACTATTTTTTAATATTATGGTATGCTTTTTAATCATAATAAAAAAACGCAAGAACGCAAAGGATACCTACGTATATACGCTACATACTCGTATGAGTAAACTTATGCATAGTTAACATAGCTTTTGCCCATCAGCGATCGAATGACGCGAATGCCGATAAAATTGATCATATTTATTTATTATTGTTTTGTTCGCATTAATAATTTAGTTTACGAGTAACACTCTTAAAGCTAAATATAAAAATATTTTTCAGTAGGTACACAACGAAAATTACGTCCTTAGCCTTAATGAAATTTCACCCACTATTTGTTAATATTACCTAACAATAAGGTGGCTTATCAGGTTAAGCAACCATGACGGAAACACCTGCGCAGTGCTCATCAAGAAAACACTCAGTGGAAAACTGACACATTTTCCACCGGCATGGTAATGATAGAGCGTTAGTCCCATACTATTATATATTCTGTGGTGCCGTGCACGGTGGATGCTCCATTTAGCCATTGTGCTGGGAGCGGATGGGCAGGTCGGTGCCTGAGTCAAGTGCAGGAGCAGTCGTCTGGAACGCGGGTTCTCATTCTCTCACTGCGGAACCCGCACGTGGCGTCGCCGCACGTGCACTTTGCCGCACCATAACACAAGCAACAATGCCGTAGTGTAGTCCAGCCAGTGCAGTATGTAGTGCCGCAAAGTAATTTTGATCCAGTGAAAAGATACGCTGTCAAAGGTGTGATTGTTGTTACGTACAAGTGTTTTGACGTCTAGATATTTCGAGTGAGTATACATTTCTCGTTTTATCTTTTTTATCTCCAGCCTTATCTCCTGTTCCCTATATCTTTATCAGAAGAAATTTCGTCAATGGCCTAACGTATACGAGCAGGTATCATGTCATGTTTGTTTTTTGTAAGATTATTTATGTAAAAATATTTTTATAAATTAACAAGATCCCAATTCTTTTGATTTCATTGTGAATCTGATGGTCCAGCCTACATACTCATCAGCCTAGAACGCATGTTACCGAACAATACATCATTCTGTTAGATTACCTCATAGAGCGAACAGATTAAATTCAAATGTTTTTTATACTTACACAGAAATTCAATAAATTTGAATAGTGCGACGAATATTTTATCGGGAGACAGAAGATTCTGGAGTTTCTGATGCCAATATATCCTACAATTGTTTTTATTAAATATGAGTACCTATAGGATGATTAGTTTTTTCTATCCTACAACTAGATAGAGCATACTGTACCCATTAAAAATAGTAATAGATCCTCGTTGTAGCCCTTCAAAAAATCTGCTCTCTATACGATAAGAATCTTGCAGCGTTATCGCGCTTTATCAAAGTAGGTAGACACTTCTCCAGTTATTTGCCAAAGTAGTGACAAAGGTGTTGTTTTGGTAATTGATATTTTATAAAAATAAGGATTCGTAAAGTTTCACAAAAATATTGATAAATATGATTTGAAACTTTAAATTATTAATGTCTGTTTGATTCTTCACTTAAATTGATTTATGTGCAAAATTTTGGGCAAGTAAGTGTTAAAATTTAAGCGAAAAACCATTTTAAATGAAGTGTTCGGAAATTAAGAGTTACGGTTCAATTTAGGAAACATAAGTTATCGTAATCACTGGACAAGGTCTCACAAAATTCTTCGGGAAACTGGTTGGTCATTTATCTATTTTCACGATAGATATCGAGGATTTCGTAACATCCGATTGGCGAACACGTAAATGTTAATGATCGGCTGCCGATCAAGACGGATACAACTTAACTGTTTTCGGAAGGACGCCGCCTAATGTCGGTGGCTACTCTCATGTTCTCCGCACGCATACATTATTAAGTACCATATACGCTGTCTTACAAAGGAGAGGCTTCTCATTTTAGTTTGGGTAGGTAGCCTATCTTAAGTAATTTTTTTTCTTTGAATTATTTTTGTTTATGATTTTAAATAAGTTCACCTTTATCGTGATAACAAAACTGTATTAAGTACCTCTTATCGAGTATATTACCTTGTTCTTGACTTCAAGATTCTTCTATCGGGTAGGTTTATTTTATTTGGTTTTTTATGAAACAAAGTCATTTTAATCCATACCTTCAATTACTACCTGTGCAGCGTAGTTGTAGCGTTTATAGATTTGTTTGCACTCTTTTGAAACTGAGAGGTCGCTTTTGACTATTTTTAGTTGGTTCCTAGATATGTTTTCCATCGACTTTGAGTGTTAATGATCTGCGATGATTTTTATACTGTTAATTTAATTATTTGTTGGCTAGTACAATTCCCAGTAATTACTAGGCCAAACCATCCTTTTTAAAACATTTTTAAACCACATAAATAAAAAATAGGACAAAGACATAGAACTCTCCTTAAGTATTGTTAGATACACTATTATCTTCCTAATGTAGGTCATATAGTATTGAGTATTGCTATATATGCAAACATATATCAAGGGCTAATGCTGTGATTGCTACAAGTGAATCATCTTTTCACAAAGCGTCTCGTCTCCTGCCCTACCGGCCTCTGATAAGTGCTCAGTTAATTAAAGGATTAATTGAATAAATTAACCTGATTAGTACAAAAGTCTGCACAGTGCCCTTTCTAGAGGTGCTCGCTTTCTGGATTTGCTTCGATTGATTTACCACTCTATTCCTCCATTTTGTTTTGAAGGACATAGATGTATGTATTTCTAAATTAAAGAAATAAAAATAATTAAATTTTTCTAGAATTAAATGTTATAGCATCGAACCATGGCATCGAAAAATAACATGACGAATAAATTAGCTCATTATTAATATTCATTTTTTATAAAATCCATTAAATATTTCCTTTTGTTTAGTCTGGTCACCTCTTTTTGTTGTCTTCTCAGTTAAGTTCCTATGACAAAATTAATCTCATGCATTTTTTTACAGAAACAGACAAGGATAAAATAACTTTATGGCATCGGTGTTCAACAAAATCTCGACGTGTTAATCTAGTACTGTATTGACCAATAGACACAATTTTGCCAAAATGCCAGAATTAGGCCCTATGATGCGCACGCTGGAATTGCAGAGGCTAATCGAAGACAAAGTGTCCGAATGGCGCGCGAGGTCGGCGCGGGTCAGCGGAGGCGCAAGTGTGACGGAGTCTTATCAGCAACCTCATAACTTCAAACGACACACAAACAGACGCAAGAACAGTACTGAAATCAATAGAATTATCGCAAAGTACTCCAGACCTAATAAGCGGACGGACGAACGATACTGCACAGCCATAAATAAACCAGAAACCCCGCCGACGCGACCGCCAAGGACTAAGAGACTCAGCAAGATATTTTCGAAAAGCGAGGACAATTTGGCCAATGTCGTAGGTGTCATGGAGTCCCACCCCTCTCCTACTTCCGCCAGTGCTAATAAATCAACGCTCTTCAAATACAACGCCAAAAGTTACGAAGATATAACTGCATTTGTTGACGTCGACAGAAATGTAAAAAGTAAGAATTTTGAAGAAAATAGTATCCTGAATGAAAAGAAAGTGCCAAAGAACAATAGACCAAAGCTACATAGTATTAGTGAAGACATTTTGAATTATTCGGTGTTTAGTGACAGAAACGTGAATGTAAACAAACGAAATGGATTTGTGACATCCACTCCTTTGTCTGAACGTAAGTCGTGTCCAGCACCGGTAAGTGAAACAGTGCCAGTGGACGGTTTCCAAAAATGTACAAAGTACAATAATAGTTTGATTAGTGTAAATGACCTAAGGAAAGGAAGTTCTGAGCCAAACATTTTAGAAAGCAGCAAGGAGTCATTAGACGCGTCGAAAAATGTAGACGCTAAAAAGCGATGGTCTCTGTTGCGACCGCAGTTTCCAAAAGGAGCCTTGGATGCTATAATAATGAAGTGGCGAGGAAAGAAGCCCCCAAAAGAAGAGCGCAAAGAGAGTTCTAGAAGGTAAGTCGTTTTTGCTTTGGTATTTTTTATTTATTTATTTAACTTTACACAAAAATTGTAACAGGCGGTCTTAAGACCCATGGCCTTTTCTACCAGTCAACTAACAGGTGATGCCGATAAAACCTAATTTGGTATCTAATTGGGAGAGACAAAAGCAAAAGTAGGATGTTAACTGGATTGTTTGCATACAAATAAGAAGTTGCGACACCGGTGGTAGAATAAATGAAGAAACAATGAACTATAATAAAAAAAGTTATAAAAGAACAAATGAAATACCAGAAAAAGTACATTTATTCAACTTTACGTATCCATACTTCAAGTATTTACTTTTAATTGAAGTAAGGCCATCATACCTTTTCATCATTATCATCCGCAGCCTACAACCGCCCACTGTTGGAAATACATTTTATTGATTTCTATACAATATTATCAAGTGCTTTAAAATCTATCTACGACATCTAAAACTTACTTGTATAGATCAAAGGTCGCAAATTATAAGATGACTAAGTACATTACGGCACAAATCAGCGAACGGCGATTTCTCTACTGGGTTCTCTACTGGCGCTCTGGTAGCGGAAGTTCCTACGAAAATATTAGAAAGGAAAATAATAGGAATTATTAATATTTATGTTACGAATCAAATGCTTTTAGTAAGCTTGTATCGCTTTTTTATCCAAGCACTGGTACTGTGCGCAATACCTAAATATTTATAAAAATATTTTTTTTTGTTGGGAAATCTGGTTTATTTGAATTGGAAACCACATCAAATAAACTAGATATATTTTAGTTACAGCTGTCTTTGGGTATTAACAGGCAGGAGGACGCGGAACTATCCATATTATATCTAAACATAAGTACTTAACTACTTTTATGCATTGAACGATATCTATATATATAAAAGCGAAAATCACTCACTCACTCACTCGAATGCGTAACCCCAGCAATAGTTGCGCCTTAGATAAATGAGAGTATTACAGATACTTAGTTCATAGTACGCCTCATATTGTTCAAATATAGCAAAAATCGTTCATGTTGTATTTTCGAAGTTATTCGAAAAAAACTGATTTTGCTGGAGTAACGTTACCCCAGCAAGATGTTTTTCAAAAAAAGCGTTTAGCCTAGAATCAAGTATATGAAAAGACAGCTCTTAATGAGTTGTAAATGTATACCGATAGCAAAATTTGTTCATCTTATACTTTTTGAGATATTCAAGATTTTGCTGGGGTAACGTTTTGCAATTTTCCATATCTCGAAAACAGTTAGTAGCAGAATTTTGAAAAAAAAAATACTGTTTATAGGCCTTAGTGTGTTCAAATTTGTTTAAATATAAGTATTCAGATTCATCAACAAATAACGAAGTAATTTATTATTTTAAAATATCAGAAAATTCTGGTTTACTCGTAAACTAGTACATTTTCTAACAAATTAAAAGCAGTTACATAGACGTATGATATACCCACAGATATATAGTTAGACTAGATAACTTAAACACCTCAATCTGTATGAAAACCAACCGTGTCACTTTTATTCTGCCTACTGTGACGTCACAAGAGCGAATTAGTGGTGCGAATTCCTCGTTGCCAGCGCAAAATCGATTCAATGGCGAGGCCGCCGCCTCACGCGCCGTTCGGCTCGACTCGATTCAGTCAGACAGAGGTCAGTCTTTGTAGTGTATGGATACCTCTTGGATACCTGTGCATAATCTCAAGTAAGTATACTCGTTGATATTTAAATTTAAACACGAGGGATTAGTATAGACATGCATGACAAGAAACGCATTAGTTTTAGATAACCTAAAAATATTTATTACAACCAAACGGGACTTAATCGCGTACACATAGATGTTTATTTAATTACCTCGACGTTTCGAACGTTCAAAACACCTGTGTGTACGCGATTAAGTCCCGTTTTGTTGTATAACCTAAATATCACTAATCGATTCACATGAATGACATCGATTTTCTGACAGACGAATGATTTAGAAAGACGAATAATATCAAAAGGATTTATTAAATAAAGGAAGCATATTTGAATTACATTTTCAAAATAAAACTTATAAGATTTTTAGCTCTGTGAGCTATAGACATCGCTTTGTTTTGAAATGGTAAAAATTTGTATTTTTTTAAGTACCCTGAATCAAGTTTTCATCAAATTTTATACCTATACACATACATAAACAAAGATTTGTTTTTGTATGTGTATAAGTATAAAATTTAAGATTTTTTTAGTTAAAACTCACCTACATTAACTTGTATGCATGGTCATATTTTACTTGTTGTAGGCTATGGAAAGAACCAAAGAAGATATTTTAGAAGCCAAAAGAAGTTAGTATCATTCGTCTGTCCGATATCGATTAAAATCGATTATCGAAACATGTTGTAGAACGAACAACACTAGTTGCTAGATTTGACAGACGAATGATAAGTTGCCTTGTACCACGAACTCGAAGCGATGAGCGACAGTATCGCTTATTCTCATATTCATCGTCTCTTAACACATAGCGTCAGATTAAACGCTCAAAGCAAACGCAGCAATGTAATGTGAACATTGTTTAATTACCGATAATCTCTAGTTACTTAGGTACAGACTTGGAATCACACCTCGGAATACTTAAAAAAATAATTTAAAATGAATTTACGCATAATATAATTTGAAAATAACTTACCTGTGATAGGAAACATGTCCTTGCGTTTGTGCGCACACAATTTTTGGGCTATCGCAGTTTAGTACGACGCAACAACGCATTTTAATAATATTTACGGACGACCGGCCACAACAACAGACGCGCGCGGAATGTCTGTAGTGACGGCCAAGTGTGGATATTCTCCACAGTTCGGACACGCGAAGTAGATGCATTTGCGTTATCTAGTCTAACTATATATCTGTGGATATACCCTTCTAACGTGTACAAATTTAGATGAACAAACATTACGCGATATGAAGATATAAAGCAGTCTTTCCCAAAGTGGGCGATAACGCCCCCTTGTGGGCGCTGGAGGCTTTGGTAACGGGCCCAGAAAAAAGTTGGGGGGTGCTGATGTGATTTAAGCAATGAGTGATTTATAACTTCAGCTATTTCATATCTCACTGAAATTAAAATCCTCTTACTACACAACATCCATTTATTAGTTCATATTTATATCCTTTTTTATTGTTCAAATATAAACTAAAGATGTAATTAATATTTATTATTTTAATGCGTTCACAACGCTATTTATATCGTTAAAGGAATTAAAACTTGAAAAAATTTCGTGTTTTAAAGTTTCGCAGGTGAGGTCCCCACTTCTGATACTCTTTATTATTGTAAAATTGTATTATTATTGCTATTTTTTTATTTAAAATTAACAATGTTGATTATTGTTATTTTATAAAAGATACTCTAATGTACTGGTGTATGTATTATTATTGCTCTCTCTTGTAAAAAAGTCTAGTTTAGAATATAGGTTGAATTAAACTACAGGCAAGACAAATATGTGATTCAGGTTTTTATGGTGAAAAAAATGGGGGGCGCTACAAAATAACAGATATTTTAAAGTGGGCGTTTGACAAAATAAGTTTGGGAACCTCTGATATAAAGGAATTTGATCGAATTCCTAGTGGCGTAACTTTGGCCATCGAATACGCAGTTCTCTCTGAACACAAATAGCTAAACTATAGTAAACATAAGTGTTCATTTTTTTTTCAAAACATGCCTGAAAGTTTCGGCTTCAAATCTCGGATGGAATAAAAGTTATTAAACAAACAAGAAAATATCTTCAATTCTCGTACAAACCGATTTAATAACGGAGGCTACGAAAAAGCGGCCGTTTCATACTTGCGGGTTTCCTACGCAAATTAGCAACCTAATAACCGATAAAAAGTACAGTCGACCAGAATGATATTCATGTAGCCGATATTTAAAATGTTTTAAGTATATTTACTATAGTATTATTTGGTGTGAATTCATACATTTGTGAATTAGTTTTTAGCAATAGGGTTGATAACTCTATGGCAGTGTATGTCGGATAGATTAATAAATGTCGCATCCCCCACTCAAACAAAGCAATAAATACGAGTTTTATATTTTATTATTATCTACGTGACAGATTTTATTTAAATTCCTTGTCGTCATTAGTATGAGGTAACCAGAAACATAGTTAAAACTAAGTATTTACTAATAACAGTTGTAAATTAATAGATGATTAAACATGAACAATATGAGGCTTACTATGAACTAAGTATCTGTAATACTCTCATTCCTCTAAGGCGCAACATTTTGCTGGGGTTACGCATTCCACTCACTCATTACGAAATCTTGAAAAATACTTAGCCAATGAAAATGAAATTTGGCAGGAAGGTAGATTGTGACCAGGAGACGTCCGCTAAGAAAGAATTTCTGGAAATTCCATTCCTTAGGGGGTGAAATAGAGGTTGCCAGTTTGAATGGAACTTCGTTATTTTTAAAGTGAGACACATGAAATTTTTAATTTATTTTAATAGTTAGTAGAAAATAATAATGCATTTATTAGATTTTGAAAATAAAATCAAAACTATTTATTTTACAATTTTTCAGGTTTGCAAAACGTTTTTTATTAATTTCCTAATTTGTCTCCCGATCTATGATCTATGTCTATTTTCTTTTTAAATTAATACCTTCGCAAATAAAAATAGATTTATTTATATTAAATTAAATTCTTTAAAAAAATGACAAAAGTATATCCGCAACATGCTTCGTCAAACTTTACCCCTATAGGGATGTAATTTTTGAAAATTACATTCCTATAGGGGTGAAATAGGGGTTGCAAATTTATATGAATCTTCATTATTTTTGAAGCGAGATACATTCAATTTTTGAATTCGTTGTCAGAAAAAAAAGAAAATACAGAAATTAGATTTTAAAAACTGCATCCCCTGGCGTGCATAAGGTGTTGCGAATTTATATTATTATGAAACTTCGTCATTTTATGAGTAACAGACAAAAAAATTGAGACAAATAGATCATTTGTTCTCTTTTGCTCTAGCAAATGACGGGAACGGGAACGGGATATTATAATACAATTTATAACGTAAAACCAATCAAAGATCCTATTAGAACCATTTTCGACTTCTACGCGGGTTACAGCTAGTATTAATATAAATCAAATTTCATTCACCACAATTTATACTCCATTGAGCTCTGATAGGCGTCCCTATGGCAGTGGGGCCACCAGTCCATAGCGCACAAATCGTTATCTATGTTGGTGGCAGTGCAAAAAGTTCTTACTAATGATGACAAATCACTTCACTTGAGAGTGTGCGTTTTATTAAAATGATAACATTAATTAAGTGACAGTGATCAGAAATGCATTCGTGTAGGGGAAGGTGGTACAAAATGATCCCCCTAAGGGAAAACAGCTGTAAAACGAGAGTATTAAGTATTTTCTTTAACTTAAACTATGTAAGAGTTAGCTATACAATTAAACTACAAATGCTGTAAACGTGGAATCGCATTGGCCATTATAAACAATATCATTGAGTTTTTCGTGAAGGTCTACTTAAGGATCATTTTGTACACCCCTGTGTACAAAATGATCCCGGGGATCATTTAACCCCAATATTCAAAATTCAAGCAAAATATTAAACTTCAATATAATTTTTTGTACTTTTATTCTAAATTCAGTCTTAGAAACAAATTTAAACAACTCTGTGTTAATATAATCAAACTTCTTAGGCTCTCTTAAATCTCTATAACACTAATAGTTTTATAATATTCATGCTCCTGAATAGAATCATAACATCAACACACTCTATAACTACTATCATCAATTCTGGCGTGTGGTTTTTCGAATATAATTTTGCGGCATGATTTCTATAAGTAAAAAGACATAAATTACTACTAAATATTGTTAGCAACGAAATAAAGATATGATAACTCAATAACGTTATATAGGAAAGGATTGTGTACCTTAAAAATCCCACTTTTATGTAATACCAAAAAAAGTATTTTTCATATTTTTAGTTTACTACTTTGTCGGCGTAATTAATAAACATAGCATACCCATGCCAAATCACAGCTTCTAATACTAATAGTCTCTGAGTAAAACCACGGACAAACAGACGGACGGACAGACTTGGCGAAGCTATAAGGGTTCCTTCTTTACTACGGAGCCCTAAAAAGCTATAAATATATCTATAAAGGTAACTGAAAACTTTTAAAAAAAGGCAGAGTGTAAAATGATCCTGGGATCATTTTGCCCAGCCTATAAGGGGATCGTTTTGACCCAAATGCCATATTGACGAAAAACATCAAAACATAAACTATGTTTTTCAAGTACTGTAATGAATCACAGTTAATTTCAAGGCTGATTGGTGACAGAAACTGGGACAAACAAAACTATCACATAATATTTCCGTAGACAAAAGATATATAATGTCAAATAATGGCTTATTTTAGATGTAGCACAGCAATTTTCGATATTTTGATATAAAATGTTTACTATTGCTAATGACGTGATGACACTGACACAGATTGTACTGCTCGACGGCAGGAGCACGAAATTCAGTTAAAATATCCTAGATGGCGCTTTTAAGTCGATATAACAGCCGGGGATCGTTTTACCTTATGGGATCGTTTTGTACCACCTTCCCCTAGTTCATCAAGGATAGCTTACGCTTGAACATCAGTATATGTAAGTAATAACATAACTGGGCGTGATTGTTATTCTGTGTTTTGTATATGTTACGGCTAAACCCCGAAATTTGACTACGCCTAGGTTTAACCGGCTAGACCTAGGTGCAGCCGTATTTCGGGGTTCGCACAATATGAAATACGAATTGATCGAGTAATGCAACACAACTATCTACCCAAAACAAAATGCTTAACGGAATTAAAAACCTAGTTCTAACCTAATATAAATAGGAAACACCTAAGTTTGACCACCTGCGACCTGATCCAACTAGTTCTAGCCGGAATGATAAAGGTTTAACCTAGGTCTAGCCGAGGGAAAGCAAGATAAACCTAAGTGTAACCATCTGAGACCGACCGCACCTAGGTCTAGCCGGCTAAACCTAGGCGTAGCCGCATGTCGGTGTTTAGCCGTGGCCCGTGATATATATACCACAGACTTACTGTAACTGTATCAAGTTACATAATGTCCTCAGGTTTAGTTCTTATAGCGTATAATGTAGGGTCAGTTCAGACAGAGAGAAAAATGCCCGAACGACTTACTGACTTAATTGAAAATAAGACCGTATTATTTTATTTATTTATAAAACTTTATTGATCCACAATTAAAATTGTTTACAATTGACGGACTTAACGCTAAAAGCGTTACTACTAAAGTTAAAAGTATTACCATAGCCTAAAGTATATTAACGTGTAAACATGACGAACTGCTCGCGCGGACACGAGACCGCGAAAAAAATCCTCTCCGCTGCGCTCCTCTCTGTCTGAACTGACCCGTACATAGTGCTAAAATGCTATCCAGAATCCAATTCAATCTTAGAGCAACACGGAAAGTCCCGTGTTGCTCTATGAATTCAATTCAATTTATTTATTGCTTTTCAGTTTTCACATTATACATATATTACACTTTCTACATAGTTACTCCTTCCGGAATTGTATCATATATAGTTAACGTAGTGATATATGGTACACATATATTGTTTTTATTTATAGTTGACCAGTGACTACAGCGCCATCTAATGTAATGAACGATATGACGGGTAAACATTTTCAATCGTACACAATGATGAATGGCTATCGCGGTCAGTGTTGCCGACTTAGTGGATTTTCCACTAAATCTGGTGGTTTGAACCCCCTTTTAGTGGGGGAAATATTGCGATTAGTGGCTGGTGATTTTTCTGGTGGTTTAGTGGAATAGAATTTTTCCTATTTTTTTTATTTAGTACATAATCACGCCAGTATAAAGTTTGGACGTTGCAGTTCATAATATTTCTAATTTATTTTAGGGGTATTTACTTTACTATGTGAGCAACACTAAATCTCTGTTATCAAGTAACACGGGGATTTCCAGCAAAATATTTTTTATTTTCTAAACTTCTTCTTTCTCAAATTGGTCTTATTCACTGTCTGAAGTTTGTTCGCGAGGGATAGGTCACTTAATGAAAAATATGCCGAAACCTCAGTATTCTCAAAAGTTTCGGGATTCTTGGCTGCAAGACCCTGCTTTAAAAGATTGGCTTCAGATGATTGAAAGTACTACTGGCCAAGTAGCGAAGTGCAAATTTTGTGGTACCACTTTAAGGAGCCATTATGGAGACTTAAAATCACATGGAATGTTGAAGAAACATCAACAAAATGCAAAGGTAAGCTAACACGACTATTTTATTACTAATGAATCATATTGTTCCTTGGAAATTGATGATGATGGTGGCGGTGAAATAGACACATCTGATGACGATTTGTAATAATTTTAATATGTTTCATTTTCGTAATAAACGTTTTTCATATATCCCTGCTTATTTTTCTTTCATATTAACAATAAAAAAGATTTAGTGACAAATTTAGTGGCTTTTTAACTTTGGTTGTTTTTGGTTAGTGGTTTTCTGGTGGTTTTAGAAGTCGAATCTGGTGGACAGCTCGTTCACTTGTTGGCAACACTGATCGCGGTATCACAAGAAGCAAGGCCAGTCATGTAGATGGCGTTGGTGTTATCACAACAACTGCAATGAATACGAGTTCTAATATCTAGGATATTTAAAGTACCAGCTAAATTTATATTCTTTTCAATACTTATTTAAATTCTTCAAAATTTATGTTTTGGTATGCGACAATTAGAAGAGTTTAACTTCTTTAAAATTGTCTGTCCATTCGTCATTCACCTTGAATAAGTTGAATTTTAGTTAGGTATCGTTATCGATTTTATTATCTGGACTGGATGTTACTTAAAGATTTATTTTCATCGTATAAGTGAGTCGATAATTTTTGCTTTCAAACAAGTCAAAAAGTCATAAAGGAACTTACTTAAATTACTGGCGCAAAAAATATGTTTTCCAGTTGTAATTTAAATCTAACACAATTTAATAAAATATTTTTCTTCACAAATTATTAATTTAGATTTTCACCGAAAAAGTATTGCTTTTAAATCAATGTTTAAAAATATGTTTTTGCCTATTCCGTAGAATACATGTAGACAAAGTTGCGGATTTATACAAATTGCGGAAATATCTGTTCGATGATTGGTCTAACTACTATTTGTCCGTAATTTTTTCTATACAATATTGATTCTTTCAACAAATGTTCCACAAACCGCTTTGTAACGTCAACTTCTTTTGTTTCAGTAGTCATTTAGATTGAGTGGCGTTAAATTAAGAACGCTAACTGCTGTCTGACTAATAATGACCCTGAATGTGGTCATCCACTCGCACTGTGCGTGGTTGTGTAATACAGTACTCATTACTATGCGGTGGTTAGCTACAATCAGCTTGCACTGCAGTCTTTGTTTATAAAATATGTGAACATTTCTTAACGTAAAGTGCAGCTGTGAAGCCTGTGTTTGCTGATTGACGCATATTATCTTGTGATGTTGATTCAAGATGCACTATTTATTTTTTATAGCAATGAAGCAGATTCCAGATGCTACTTTATCTGCATACCAACAATTGCATATCTCAAGTTCTGTTTTCTAAAGCATTATTGATACGTAACCCATGCGTATCATAATAATCATAATCATATCTTTATTAGCAAATAAAGAAATGATTATGATTATCACGTTGTAAAATTTAAGGGTATTTACTTGTTTAGATTTATCAAATGATCTGATTTAATTTTTACTTCAAGTCGATGACATTCTAGTATACTTACTTGTGTTCCATCTCCTTTACCGTATTTTTTTTGCTTGCTGACTATTGCCATCACCATTTTGGTCGTGAATGTAGTGTAGGTAGATTTGGATCATAACCATAACGGATACTCATGCCTACGCGTTTAATTTGCAAAAACTTATAAGACTCTGTTCCTTATGTATTTTGGTATACGAGTGGATAATTTTTGCTGTCTTTCCCCATATGATAATTAATCATCTCAATGATGTTCTCTAATCTTCATTAGGCTATTAAGAACATTATCTTTATATAAACTGTAATTTTGTACTTATGTTACGTAAACAGATTGTATGCGAAGATTACTGGTGCCTATTCTCAAGTGAGTTCTGAACTGTGGTATCTTAAACCAGGCATTGCAAATTAGAGCGCGTAAGTAGGAAACCGCCTCTTGACTCAACCGATTGCCTATAATTGCAACGCAAGGCACGTGTTTTAAGTGGACAAAAAGTAGAGATACTTAGGAGTTATGACTATGACGTTATGGAAAAATCGTTGAAAGGAAGAACCTATATGACAAGAAGATCTTGACCACGTTAAATATGTATTTAATGACACAGTTTTTAAGATGCCCAAAATAAGCATAACAGAACAAGATCAAATTTACAATACATTGCTTGGATTTATAATATGCATGGTAGGTATTCCCCCAACTAATTTCAATTGTGGATAACCCAAACTTTACTTGTAATGTTGTGATAACGAGTGTTGTTAAAATAAAGTAATAAGAATAAGGCCCAACAATGGCCTTGGCGGGAACGCCACATAACCACAGAATATACATATATACATATTAGTACTGAAGACATAACATCAACTTCTTCAAGGGGTCTCTAAGTGTTGGATTTGTATCCAGCAGGCCTCCTTAAGGACCCAGCTGAAAAGATCCATGAATTCAAAGGAGATACAAAGTAACTTCAACAGTCCAAAAGCTCTGATATCAATATCATGATATTGATAACATCAGTCTCTATGTATTGGAAAAACCTAATTACTAAAGCAAATGCGTGACACATGCATCATACGAGTTAATAAGTCCGATTATAGGTTGTAAATCAATATATCTGTGTTGTAAATGTTTCGGTGGCGGCATTGCTGAATTATCCTGTTTCCCTGTAAAAAATATTATTACAGGGAATTGCGCATGCAGTAAACATTATTCTTTTCTTTAAATATGTTTTGACTCGAATAGGTTCAGAAGTTGTTTGCCTTTTTCTGTAATGAATTGTTTGTTTCCTACATTTCTATTATCATGATCACAAGATAAAAATCTCATTTCTCTGTTGAAACGGTTAAGGTAATTTATTTTCTTTAGTTAAGATTATATCGTTTCTTAATAAAACAATCATTATAAACGTGCATGTAACTTTAACTATTATAATGTAAAGATAGTTAGGATCTGAGATTATTTTTAAAATTCTATTAAACTTCGAGAATCTGAATTATGTTAATCAATAGACGATGATGCGGCTGGTAATCCATCACTATTTTGATTCCCTTTTTCCAGCTTCACGCTAATAGTGTTCTTTTAGTCGCCGTTTAATCCGTTACGAACTAGTGGTTCTGTGAGAACAGTAGACTTCGCGAGCCCTGACAATCACGAAAGAACCGATATTTTACCGTTTCCCTGGCTTAGCAAAGCCACTTGAGAGTTTTAAAACCAACCTACCAATGCTGAAAAGAAAGAAGTGAAGTGGGAGAGGGAGTGAAATTGAACAACTTACGCCAAAGGATATATATCGAAATATGAAAAATATTTTTTGGCTTTTTTATTAAAGCATGATACTGCGAATCTTTTTTTTGGATTCTTAGTTTATTAAGTGTTTTCAAACATAACAAACGGCCAAATGCGTGTCGGGCCACACGTAGTGTAGGGTTCCGTAGTTGCGAATGCCCACTTTCAGTCCACGCCACTAAAAACGTTTAAAAACTATTTCTATTGAATTTGTATGAACTTTTCCTTTTCTGAGTACATATATGAGTTAGTCGCTTATAGCTTATTTTTTAATTTGTAAACCCTACTTAGGCTCTGATAGTTTTCCTTTAAACGTCGTTAAATATACTACTGCTGTGATTTTTTTCACATATCCACATATAACCGTTTAATAGATAGAGGGTTTGGACACTTGAATCAAACAAAAATTTGCAATATAAAACCAAATATTTCAGACGGATCCCTAAATCGAAAAATGATGTTCAGAAGGTCACAATATATTTGAAAAACCTATTCAACGATACCCCACATGATGGGTTAGTCGAGAAAAAAAATTACTCCTACTTTAATTGTATGGGATGGGAGCTAATCTAAAAAAAATTTTTTTCGTTATTTTATTTTACTACACACCATTTTCGACTTTTGATTGACCAGATTTGTAATTACGATATATTGAATGCGCTTATACAAAAAATTGGCCAATTGCCGACTATAAACACGTTCAAGTTTATCCTATAAAAATAGTTGTTCAGACAAAAACTTGCGGCTTACTAAGAATAACAAAAAAGTTTAAGTCAAGTCTAGTCACTTTTTGTGAGCAGGTTTATATATATAGATTATTTTCGTCGAGCCAGTTTTTCGAAATTTTTAAAAATGGCTGAAATATGGGGGTTCGAAACTTAAAAAATCTCTAATCTCATTTTTTTTAATAATTATTTTACTGCTCTGGATACTAGTCCTTTAGAGCCTATCTTTATTTATTCACTTCTTTATTCTTAACCCTTACCCTAACTATACAATCAAAGGTTGGTTTAGGTCCTTTGATTGCTTTAAGGGAGCTTCTGGCGATAAATCTATACGAGCCCACTGGTTTTCATAGCTGATAGCGTGGCGGACGGCGCCTAAAGACGCCCACCACAGTCCGCAAATAAATATATAATTTTACATATTGTCCATGAGCATGAGCATTAATAACACTAAACTACACCAATTTCATATTACATATAAAGTCCACTAGAATCAATTTGCAAAACAATTTAAAGCAAACTCCGACTGAACCCCTTGACTTCCCGCTAAAAACTCTCTAATCTTATGTATTTCAAAAATTTAATTTTTTTTTGTTTTTACTTGAAACAAAAAACTAATAAAATTTTTGTTTTTTTTTTTTTTATATAGCTGAGATTAGAGGTTTTTTAAGTTTGGAACCTCAGTATTTCAGCAATTTTTAAAAATTTCGAAAAACTGGCTTGACATAAAATTCTATACTAAACCTGCTCACAAAATTTCATGAGAATCGGTTAAGAAATGCGACGTGTAGGTGAGAACAGACAGACAGACGGACAAAAGAATTTTCGGCTAGTGGAAACTGAGACGCTTCGCTCGCTCGGTCAATAAAAACGTAAAAGTGTTTCTGTATTTACCTGGTCTACTACTATTTTTTATTGAATATTGACAAGACTAGGTATTAGGAGTATATGAGTAATTTCTAATTTTTGAGAATTCCACGACATTGACGTGTATAAAACACCAAAATCAACGACCGCGACGCTTCGTCATACACTACGGAACATCCGATAGCAAATATTTCTTCGGATTTTCTTACTGGAAATAAGTCTAATACCGTGGGATAACGTGATACGTATACAGGTAATTTTCGTATTGTTTAGCGTCTTAGCTGTGCAAGTGTGCATGAATCAGGTTTCGCAACGTGGGTTTTCCTCCGCCCAGACATAAAGACATGCTTAATTTCAATAAGCATACTACTTTAAATACGTATGCTGAGCCGACCTGGGTTCTGCACGATTATCGACCTGGGTTCTGTAGTTATTTCTCGTAATTTGTGATTGTTAGCCAGTCTTAATAGGAAGAAAATTTATTGATTAGTGTACGTTTTGGCTTATCTGTTTTGGGCAGTTAGGCTTTTATAAGGCTTATCGAGAATATTTTATAGTCTGAAAGCAATATGACAATGCCTGCCAAAATTCGAGGCAGATTAAAGTCATACAATAATTAAACATAACCGTTTTGTATCTTGTACTATTAGTATATTTCTAAATTGTGTTTTATTAAGCATTTTTGGAGTTTCTTGGATAAGGCACAACCCTTTACATTTGGTGTAGTCTCGTCATGGTCCTAATATTTTTGAGAGCTTTAGCGATTATCCTTGCTTATTCTTAGTATTGCCAATTTACTCACAAATTGTTTCCGTGCAACACCCTCAAAAGGCGAAGCAAGTACAACTTTTACCACACTTCCCGAAAGCCCTAGAACCAGTCCGATTTTTCCAGAGTCATAGACTCATTAGCGTGTTTGAAATTAGGGCATTAGGGGCTAAGGGGTTTTAGTTCCTGCCGCAATCTCTACCAAGTTTCATAACTAGTTGCGATGGATGAATTTATATTTTTTATATGCTACTGGATGCAGTAAGTGACGTCTTACTAAAATTAAAACTTATTTATGATTCATTCAACGATAGTTACATAGTTGGAACAATTTGGCTATAAAAGTGAGAGAACCAACTTTGCTTGTGAGAAACTGGGCGAGTTAATACACGTAAATATTCTACATGTATTGTAAATAAGACATATTTGAATAGCTTAGATTATGTCATATGTATAACTTACAAATCCGTTCAGCTAGCTGGCTAGCTATGGCTCTGTCTAACATGCTCTTCCTTCGCTCATTTATTATCCTCATTATATTACCTGAACCGAAACAAGCTAAAACGTGAGAACTGATTAATAGATATCACGTAAACAACGACGAAAATACGTGGTTCTCAACAGCCTTGGATCTCTAAAAAATGGAGTAGTTAATACTTCGACAAACAAAGCTTACAGCGGCATACAATACAGTCGAGTGACGGTTGTAGGGGCGCGCGCACTCTGAAGCCTGAAAACGTGTTATCATAAATACCTGTCACAAATAGGAATTTGTATTACCTTATTATTATATTGATTGTAGTTATTATGTGCAAAATGTGTCGTTGAATAAACGTGTTGGTGACATGAATGTAAAAATGAATCACATGAACGGTGACCCGTGGAAGTTCGTGTACAAAAAGCTCCAAGAAAAAGAAATTATCAGCCGGAAAAAGTAAGTGTCGGTTTACTTATCATAATCACTTACTGTAAAAATATAAGGAATGATACATCACTCATATTGCGAAATGATGTATTGAATATACTCTCATCAGTTGAGAAGTAATTAAACAGGAAAGGCACTTGGATGAGGAGAGACTGTAGATAATGATTATAGAGAAAGAAGACAAACGCAAATTTTGAAAGAATTAAAAGAGTATAGTCACGAATAAATAAAATCATATAAAAGGTTTTGTTGGTAAAGGTAAGCTGTGGAATTGATTGGAAGATGTGCAAAAAATATGTAATGTAAATAGGATATTTATTTGTTAAAAGTAACTTTTTGGAAGATGTGAAAAAATATGTAATGTTAGTTACATTACAATTATTAGGATAATTATTATTAAAAGGTACTTATTAATATTGAATATTCAATAAAAGAATAAGAAAATATTACGAACTCACCACAAGAGAGTGAGAGTGAGA
Organism: Acrobasis suavella; assembly: GCA_943193695.1. Classification (NCBI taxonomy): domain Eukaryota; kingdom Metazoa; phylum Arthropoda; class Insecta; order Lepidoptera; family Pyralidae; genus Acrobasis; species Acrobasis suavella. The sequence continues at coordinate 11,285,482 of OW971938.1, forward strand.
CTTTAGTGAATTTGTCTGACTTGTTCAAATCGTGAATATTTTTGTAGTTAGTTAGTTAGTTAAATATAATATAAAATGTAATAGGACAAATTAAAAAGTAATATAGTTCTTTAATTGGGCTAATAGGTCGTATTCAGTAGGTCAAAGGTCCACGATCCACATTTCACAATTCTGTAACAATATCTATGATTTAAATACCTAAGTTAAGACGAAGTGGTAGCTAAAGTGGCGCCCTCATTTGAAATAAATTGTTTAAAACTAAATATGGTGATAATTAAAAATTTGATTTGTATAAATGTCTAGAAAGACCTTTAAACTATTTTATGAATAACCTTTGAAAGTTATATTGGTAGTCCGTCTTGTTTTAAAACTGTTTTTCGCCAAAAGTGGCCACTTTTGGCGAAAAACAGTTTTAAAACTAGACGGACTATTAGTAATAATTTCAAAGGTTATTCATAAATTAGTTTAAAGGTCTTTCTAGACATTTATACAAATCAAATTTTTAATTATCACCATATTTAGTTTTAAACAATTTATTGCAAATGAGGGCGCCACTTTAGCTACCACTTCGTCTTAAGGTACTTTCCATCTGAAAAAAAATATATAAAAAAATATATATTTTATTTAAGAAGCATTATAAGGAATTTTTCATTTAAACGGTACACAGGTGCCTACAGACTAAAGATGCCCCTAACCCTAACTAACCCGACTGTCAGGATTATCATCAACATTATCATCGTCGGATTTCTCTAAAAAACCCACTATTGCATATACCTCAGGCAGGATATCCAGAGCAAAATCGATGGTCAGGATTTTTTCCTTCTGTATCCGTGGTTAGATGGCATTGCTAAAACACTGCCCTGTGGTGACCCTGTGCCCTGTGCCTGATAATTTTCACATAGATTTAATTGCAACCGTCTGGAGATGGTGGCTGGATAGAAGCGGAATATTACGCCAAGGGCCTTCAGCCAAACCCGATGGGTTTTGACTCCGTCACGCTTAAATACAAAGGTACGACGCAAATAAAGACCTTTGTGGCCAAGTGGTCATCGTCCCAGGCTGTCACACCGGAGGTCCTGGGTTCTATGCTCGCTCAGGTCAAGATGGAAAATGATCTTTTTTTAGGGTTCCGTACAAAAAACTAAAAACGGAACTCTCGTTATAGGATCACTCGTGAGTCTATCTGTCCGGCCGTCTTTCGCAGCCAATTTGCTCCGAATCTACTGGACTAAATCAGGTGAAATTTGGTAGGATAACCCAAACACAGATGTGCAAAATAAATATAATTTTTTCAATAAGGGTCATTTTATGGTCACGAATTAGGAAAAAAAAATACAAACCTTAACTGTGTCATATATCAAATGAAAGGGCTCGTTAAAAGAATTTCAAATATATTCTTGTTAATATTGTAAAATAAATACTTAGATTTGATTTTATTTATGAAAGAAAACGAAAATTTACCACTTTACGAAACTACTCCATATCTACGAAAATAATGAACCTAAAATTTTGAAAAAAAAAAAAGATATATTTATTGGGGATAGTTTTTACAGGAAATCCTCGAATTCTACCAATTTAAATTAAAGTGGTAAACTCAATACGTTCACTTACAAAAAATATTTCACTAAAACACCACTAGAGAGAGCTAGTAGTAGTTAACTCGCGTCTTGCGGTTTTTTAGATTGACCTGGGTCTTGGATGTTTATGTAGGTATACTTATAATGTATTTGTTATAAAAATATACAACGTGGAAGGGACATACCATAGAAACATAGGGTTTGGGTACGGGTATCTAGTATCCCTACTAGATCACTATAGTATGTATAATGAAATTAAAATAACAGCCAAAAAATATTTTAAAAAATCGTCATTCCCATACAAATTGCCCGGGCGGCTGTGCACCTGTGACCTAGTATAACCCGTGGTTTGATTTATTACAGGTATGTCTCTTCCACGTTGTAAGTATATAATATAGTATCGTTCAGTTAGTATCCAATCACACAAGTCTCGAATTTACTTTGGGGCTAGCACAATCTGTGTGATTAATTCGTATAAATTTATTTAAGTTAAAAAAAAGTTAAATGTTTTTTTATTTTCTCCATTAATCTAAAAGTTACCAAGAAAGTAACATAAGATGTCCCTATTTTTTCGAGTTATACTTATTAACCAGATTGTACCTAGAAGATTGCGTTATAAAACGTAACTGAATTTACCTTCATTAAGATTTATAGTATCTCGAATAAGAAGATGGTATAGTATCTTGTCTTGATAATTACTGTTACTTAGATGTAGCTGTAGGTCATACTTATGTTTTCGAACCTGTGCGTGGTGTGATGAAGTGATTTCTATTACCTATTAACTGTTTAATGCTTGTAACGGGATTTCAACTGTATAGTCGATTGTTTTCCCTGATAATTATTTTGGAATTTTCTTTATTTTGGTCGCGGCTAGCATTATTTTAATTACATAAGATGATTGATTGCCACCACGTAGATAGAAAGTGGCAGGTATTTATGGTGTATATATATTATGGATTTCAGGCACCTGTAACTACTTGCAACTTGATAATAGCTGTAATAAAAGTCTAAGTCCTTATTTATTATCGACTATGTACTGGGGAAAAGTATAAAAGGAAAAATTAACCTTTATCAATGTTTTGGATATCTGCCACGTTTGGCAACGTTTTAACCGCTGTACCAACATAATACTTTCAAGCTTTTGGACGAAAAAAACAAGAACGAAAAAAGATAAGAAACAGGTTTCATTGTGAAGATACGTAATAAAAAACTTTACAAAAAGTGTGCCTCAACTCAAGGCTTATACCAGTACGTGCGTTTGAACTCCCTTCCTGAGGCATGCCGCAACCTTGGCGTGGATGGATGAATGTGGCATCACGCACCTACCTCCCTGATGTCATATCGGTATCAGTGCCAAATGATAATGATGTATACTTTACTGGAGCAAACAAGACATGTGATTAGATTCTTATTAGCGAATTATAAAGCTGCATGATAATGATGATATGTTGTGTCGAGTGAATCATTAATTCATTATTCATTGTAGATCTTTCAAGAAATGATGAATCTAACATGCGATAACCTTTAAACGCGTGCGTTGGCAAACTGTTCAAGAGGGTAGTTTGATTAGTTGGTAGCTTAGCCTAAACGACGGGACGGACCATGATTCCCATGCCTGCCTATATAATATTATTATGGTCATGGGATAATGGGAATGATAGGCATATGAACAAGTCATAAAAATCCCAAAAGAAGGAAAAGGAACTAAATATTTTATGGGTTTACAAAGGTACTTATATAAGTACTGGTAGAGATACAAACTAGTTAGGTGCAGTGCAGGAGGTAGGTGCTTAAGTTTAATTGATGTCCTACTTATAATTCTGCACGCAAACCTTTTGTCACAGAATTTATAATAGGTGGTTGTATACTTACTTAGAAGTATCGTGCCTTTGCAACAAATTGTGCTCATTATTCATTATTCGTGGTTCTCATTGTCACTCGTAAATTCATTATTTTTTCAAATAATAGGCACTACGTAATAAAAACTGTATTTAAAATTTAGTTAAACTCTATACCTAGTTTGTACGTACGTACTCCAATCATTAAAAACCTTAATAAAAGTTAACCTCCATCGGCGGCGTGTACTAGGTTGTTCAAGGTAATCTCAGAAATGGTTGGGGCAATTTTGATGTGGTGTGGTTTTCTCTTACACAAAGCATTTTGTTAGAAAACAAATATATATATATATATATATATATATATATATATATATATATATATATATATATATATCTATATATATCTATATATATATATCTATGTATGTATATGTTATAAAATATACTATCGTTGAGTTAGTATCCCATAACACAAGTCTCGAACTTACTTTACTATATAGTTATTTATTTATTTAATATATTCAAAGTAAAGTCATACTATAGACACTACAAGTTGCCTAAAGAGATTAAGGGAATGCTTTTGTTGAGAATGTCTACGTATATGAGGATACCTATTCTGAGTTTGCCTGCATACCTACTTCAAACTTAGCATCTACAGTGGAGTCAGCAACAATGCAATTGCGTGGGTGTATGTGTGTTATCATCATCAATTCATACAATCGTGCTCTGATCATCAGACATTCAAACTCTTATTTCAAACACATGGTTGGAGGCGTGTGCCACCTCCTAGTAGAAAGTTATGTAAAATATTACAGTAGTGGGTGTAAGTAAGTAACTACATAAGTGTTGGTTAGTAAGAATCGCATTGGACAACTGGTTTAAATATTATCGGAACTAATATTTTTTGTCCACAATTAGGCGAAAAAAGAAAACCACAAAGCCTCAAAAAATAAGTGCTGAAATAATTTTAGAATCTACATTGTTAGATAAGTTTGCTTTGTTTACATTGGCGATATGAGACATTACAAAAGCACGTGCTTTAATGCAGATCAGCTAGTTCGTATGCCGCGGTGGCGGTACGCGCAGAACTGACTTGTGGACGTGGATCTATTCTGTGCCCCAGGCGAAGATTACGTCAGTCTCGTTCGCTTGCCGACTAGCCAGCAGCAAAACAATCGTTGTGTACGCATTGCCGTATCATCGCCGGCAAAATAACGCTCAAACCCGTGAAGTGAAATCATTATATTTTACTTTGCGGAAGGTGCATTAAGATATACGGTGTTATTTGTGTCAGTAACCTCTTGAACGCAGTTTCTTGGCTGCGGCAGAACGTTAGTTCCGTGCTCTCGATAAAATGCCGAGATTGTTGTCGGTTCTGCGTCGTGACGTCATCCAGCCCACCATATGACTCGATGTGATTTGGTATTCGGTGATTCATTTAACTGCAGGTATTTGCTCTCTGATGACTGTTATGACAAAGACCGGAGGTAGCATACTGGGTACCAACTACATGAATTACAAGTGCTAGCTTGTGTGAACACTATTAAGTTTAAAAATAAAGTAAAAGTGAAATTAACAAAATGGATGAGGAATCTATGTGGAAAGGTTTTTATGAAAAATTGCAGCAGCAGAAATCTGTAGAAGAACAAGTGCATGATAGTAGGTAAGTGCAAGGCAAATATGTTAATTATGTTGAGGTAGCGTTAAATTAGGTATTAAAAGCAAAATGCGAGTGACCCGGCTTTTCCCACTGGTAGGTACTACCGCTATATTTAACCTAGATAGACGCTTTGTATGAAATGTTCTAACTAAAGGAATTTATCAGTAGACATACGAGTAGCTATATAGAATACAATAAGTAGTTTTTAGGGGTTTGTACAAAAATAAAAAATGAAACCCTTATAGGATCCCTCGTGCATCGTTGACAACCTCCGTAGCGTAATGGTCAACACGCTAGACCGCCAATCAGGAGGTTCTGGTTTTGATCCCCAGCCAGGGCAAGATGAAAAATGGCCTTTTTCAAATTGTCCTGGGTCTTTGGCGTTTATCTATAGAATAATAGATATGTATCTATTTTTTTTTTATATTTATACGGACAAATAACACTGATTGAGCTAGCCCCAAAGTAAGTTCGAGACTTGTGTTATGGGATACTAACTCAACGATACTATATTTTATAACAAATACATATATAGATAAACATCCAAGACCCAGGACAATTTGAAAAAGGCTATTTTCCAACTTGCCCTGATTTTTCATAATAGTAGATTATGCTACAAGGGGATAAGGTAATATTTTGAAGGCGAGGGCGCTACTTTGAATCCAGAGCGAAACGAAGGATTCCACAGTTGAATCACGAGCGGAGCGAGTGATTCTACGGTGGAATCCTAAGTGTAGCGAGGGATCAATGTATATCGCCCGAGATAAAAATATTACCGAACCCGAGTAGCACACTCTACTTTTCATCTCCATCTATGAGAAAAACTAGCACATACAAAACATAATATAAATAACAGTACACCCCCAATACTTAGACTTCAACCGACAATTTAATACTAACCTTTGTTTGGTTTCGTTTTCATACAATAAATACTAAGAATTATATTTTTTCGAAGACCACCAACTTAAGATAAAATGTTTACTCATAACTTTGTTTGCGTGGTCCTTCATATCTTATTATTTTTATAAGTAAATTTGGTAATTATTCACTATAGGCTTAAACTCACGAAAAAGTATTCACTTCTACATAAATAATTACATTTCAATACAAATAACCTAAAACTTCTGTATTATTACTTAATCAAAGAAAAAAATTGCCCTTTTTAATGATACTTAGATATTTCTTCTTCCGAAGCAAAGAACATAAAAATCCTACATTCATCCATTTTGAAGACGATATGTATTCCAAATTTAAAAAATTACAAAATCTGTGCCATTTATTTTTTATTTTAAAACCTAGTTCTTTTTTTTTTGCCGGACTGCCAACATTATTTTTGATTCTACATACGTTTTTGACAGTAGCATTTACAGACAGACACACTAATGTATCTACTTACATTCAGTTTTCTTTGAAGTTCCTACCTACAGTCAACTCAGCAGCAGGTCTCATGTCCATCATGTCCATGATGCCTTTGGTCCATGATAATGCCCAAGAGGACATCTTCACACATTGAACCTACTTAGGTATGTAGATATTTTATCTTTTACTATGTATCAGGCGCTTCCCTGTGTCATGGGGGGATATAGGGATGTATCCATATAATAATATTGATCCTGACGACGAACAAACTATCAGCATTTTTCGATTGAAAAACTATCGATTTCTCGGCAACACTAAATAGATACTTAAATATCCAGAAATGGGTTTTGTTTGATTGGCGGGAGCGCCACATAACATATACTTTTCCAAAGGGCCTCTACGTGTTGGCTCTGTATTCCCGCGCAAGCTTATCAAAAAACCGGGGTGAAAGGACCCGTATCCTCAAAGAGATACACAATAATGAAATCGTTTATTCCCATTTTCATTACAAGAAGTCCGACAAAAACAAAGTCTTCACACTTGGCAGTGGCCTGCGGTCTGCCTGTATCGTTGAAAAGTTACTACGAAACCCTAAAAAGTGTCCATAAACCTATTCTACATTTTTTGTTGTTACTACATAGTGAGAACATTTGGGGTCGGGTTGAGGTCGCTTTTTGTCTGCTGTCAGTGTAGTCTTTCTTTATTTTAGATGATAAGTCGCGAAAACAAACGTTTTAAAGTTTTACATACAAGCTTGGGCCGGACCTGCGCCTATCGTCACGAAGCTTCGTGCTATTACACGATACACGCAAATGTGACCGGCCGTTATCTAGTATCGTCCCGAATATTCGGACTTCGTGTTAGTTATCGCGCGGGTGGCGATACATCAAACGATTTAAGCACGCTAACAATTCGATCTCCGCACTTGCGTTGATCATTTTGACGTTTGTTTTCAACTTGTTTAGACGCGTGCTGTGCGACGGTGCCACGGTTGTTAATGCGTAAAAATGGAGTGGAACGATAAATGGTGTTAAAATTTTTAGCTTTTTCTGTCTAGGTTTCAATAAATGCATTATGTAACTGTTAGCACACATGATAAAGAAAAAAAAGTCGTCGTCCATATCTAAAACACGTAAATGACGCCATCTTGGATTATTGCCAGATAGTTCGTGAAAAATAACGAAGCCGCTAGTGTGACTAGCGCTTTATTCCGATAACTTTTTAGTGTACAAAACGTACGAAGATTCGCCGCGAATTGCTTCGGGACGATAGGCACAAGTGCGGTCGAAGCATAAGTACAAGTTTTGCGTCTAGGCCGTAAAATAATTAGAAATAAACTTTTGTGGAATTACATCTATCACTTAATATCTGCCAATGTCATCTGTTGACGGTTCTGATAACTAGTTTCGTGATCGACCGATTGACCGTGTCCTCACCTTAGGGTACCCTAAATTAAGGGCATTTTTAAGCGTTTAGGGTAAAAACTTACGGTATTTTTAGTTCTTTTTTTGTATTTACAATATATAATTTTTATGGTTCCGTACAAAAAACGAAAAATTGGAACCCAGGATCACAAGTGCGTCTGCCTGTCCATGTGTATGACAGATCACAGCCAATTTGCTCCGAATCTACTAGATCAATTCAGGTGTGGCAGGATGGTGTAATCCTACTCGTATGATATGATGACTCAAACACAGATGTGCAAAGTAACAAAATATTTGATAGTAGTAGTTAACTCGCGTCTTACTGCAAGGATTTCAAATGTGATATTTTGTATTAATTTAAAACCTTTGGCATTGTACGGATACGGGACCCTCTCCATGCGGGTCACTGGCACTTGGCCGGTTTTATTTAATAAGAAAATATCTTACTAAATAAAATTTATACATTATGCAGACATTGAGTGTCGAACTGTCGAATATACTATATTTGCAAGAAGTTTTAAACATTCTACTAGGTCTATGTCTATATAGTTTTTTAATTACTTGCATTTAAACCTAAATTAATGCGTTTTTAATCAAACATTTTTAGGTTTAAAAAAAAAGATCAAGTGCCTAATTTAGGGTAATTTTGCTGGGCGTTAGGGTAAAAAAAACAGGTGGCAACACTGCCGTCTGATTGTGTCGTACGGTCGTACGTCACGTCAGTGTCATTCAATAAATAAACTTATTTTGACGTCGTCATCTTCGTCGCTTTGCCGTGTGTTATTTTATATTCCTGTTTACTGATTAAATAAAATATCTATATGAGTTTCTTACGGAGAGAAGATAAGATTACCGAAGAATCATTTAACAGCGCTTTTTGTTATCAGTGATCGGTGAACAATTGTGCGGAATTATAACGAGTACAGTGTACTGATATGGTCTTGTTGCTGTTGGGAATTCTAAAAAATAAGATGATTGCGCCAACGTACAGGCAAATGCATTTATTGAAGAACTTAGCATATGTCAACGGAATTTGGACAAAGGCCGAAAGTAATGTAGTTTTCACTATCAAAAATCCGGCTGACGACAGTGTGATCGCTGAAGTACCGGATATGGATGCGGCTGATGCTAAATACGCCGTGGATACCGCCGCTACTGCCTTTGAAACATGGAGGTGGACCACTGCTAAGGACCGTTCTCGTATTCTCAGAAAGTGGTTTGAGTTATGTGAAAAAAACTCTGAAGACTTGGCGAAGGTAGTGACAGCTGAATCCGGTAAACCACTTATTGAGTCCAGAAGTGAAGTCGCATATGGGAACTCATTCTTAGAGTGGTTTGCAGATACAGCTCGTCATATTAATGGTGAAATAGTGCCCAGCCCATGGCCTAACAAGCATATTTTGCTGACTCGCCAACCTATTGGAGTTGTGTCAGTGATCACACCATGGAACTTTCCATTTGCAATGATAACGAGAAAAGTAGGTGCCTTAATGGCAGCAGGATGCACTTGTGTTGTGAAGCCCTCGGAAGACACCCCTTTGACTGCATTGGCCGCTGCTGAATTAGCAGAACAGGCTGGAGTGCCAAAAGGAGTTTTTAATGTAATAACAACAAGCAGGAAGAATGCTGCTTCAGTGGGCAAGGTGTTATGTGAAGACCATGCCATTGGTTGCATCTCATTTACTGGCTCAACTCAAGTGGGCAAGATTTTATATGGCTTAGCTGCCAGTGGAGTAAAAAAAGTGGCATTAGAGTTGGGTGGAAATGCTCCTTTTATAGTTTTCCCAAGTGCAGATATTGAGCTTGCACTGGATCAAGCCATGTTGGCTAAATTCAGAAACAACGGCCAAGCCTGTGTTGGTGCCAACAGATTTCTGATACACGAAGATGTCTACGACAAATTTGTAAAGGGTATGAAGGATAGAATTAGTGAGAAATGTATACTCGGGCCTGGCACTAAAGAGGGTGTAACTTGTGGCCCACTTATCAACATAAACCAGGTTAAAAAAGTGTCTGAATTAGTTAATGATGCTATTTCAAAAGGAGCCAAAGCACTTATTGGTGGAAAGGTTAGAAAAGAACTTGGCGATAAATACTATGAATCAACATTATTGGTTAACGTGAAGCCAAGTATGTCAGTGTTTTCAGAGGAAGTGTTTGGGCCTGTGGCCTCTTGTGTGAAATTCAACAGTGAAGAGGAGGTGCTGAAGATAGCCAACAGCACTCGTTCTGGCCTGGCTTCCTACGTGTTCACCAGAGATCTGGGGCAAGCATTCAGAATGTCTACTAAGCTGGAGTTTGGAATGGTTGGAATCAATGATGGAATATTGTCAGCTGCAGAACCTGCATTTGGAGGAATCAAGGAATCTGGCATTGGTAGGGAAGGCAGTAAGCATGGTGCAGAAGAATACACTGAATTAAAGTACACCCTTGTGTCAGGCTTAGACAAATAAAATTTTATGTTAAAATTATTTTAATGCCATATAATTTTGATGCCATATTAATTTATGAACTTTTCCTTATTTAACTAGCTGGTAACTATTGTTATCTGAATTGTATGTAATTGTTAATTACACAGGTAAAACTGAACTGTGTAAGCATGTAAATCATTCCAGTCTTCCATTGTGATGAGATTGTATTGTAACTATGGTAGCACTAAGAATAGTTAATAAGGTTGCTATGATATTGCTTTTATCTTTTACCAACTGCATTTTTTCACTTTGTGTGCAATTTAATCATAATTTAAGAATCATGTATTAAGAATCACAGTATAAAATAAATATGAATAAACTTTTACATCTTTTGCATGATATCTGAGGATTTTTCAATTACAGTTTTGTTACCAACATTGTATTTCATTTAAAACCTTGATATTCCTGCATATAATTTTAATATTACCATCAAAGAAAATATTAAATCGATGATATTACTGTAATATGTAACGACTCCATGGTAGTAAAAAAGTTTTCCTATGAAATATACCCTAGCGAAATACGAAAATAATTATTTGGCTAACAGATGATCGGAGTTTATATGGAAAGTAAAAAGCTAAAAAATGACGACCTCAACAACCTCTAAATCGACCTCAACGACCTCGACCACATTGACGATATTGACATTGTGATGGTCACTGCAGTGTACCACTTTTAACCTACCTTTCATACCTTTGACACTTATACTTGTGGAGTATTTTATTCACAAATAATAATACATTATTCTTTTCTTTATTTTAGATGTCAATCCATATTTTTTGTTTTAAATGATACATTTGTGGAATAATTCATTCGTCGAATTTCGAATGTTTTTTTATTCTCAATCGTAATTCGTCATTGAAATAATTTTTGCTCATCTCTGATTGATATTCACGATGTCTCACGACGACACTCGTATGGCCTCAGTGCAACAGTCGACGCAGCTTCAATTGAACTATGACTAGAGCAATTTCGTAGACAATTGTACAATAAAAAACGTGCTTATTGTGCAAGCCATATCACAAATTATTCGACGCTTTCTCAAGGAAACTTATTGAAGTTTCCCGTGACCAGAAGGCTGGCCTATATCTTGTTAGAAAATAAGCATTGCCATACGACGTGGCAATGCTGCCAGCCTTCTGGGTACGTTGCCGCAGGGTAAAAAATTACCGGTTCTTTTTTATTTGTAAATATTAGTGTGTAATGAGTATAAGTATAATTAAATTTTGTATATCCTGCAAAAAAAAAGCCATATTTAAAGATGTGTTATCATATCAGGCTCTAACGCGATAAGCAGAGTATACCAAGGTCCTACATAGGCCAACTTGGTTATGAACCTTTAGTTTTTTCATCATATTGTACTCTTTAACCTACTCAGCTATTAGCAACCCAGCTATTACAAGGTCTAAGTAGCTATACTTTTTTCTTCATCATGGACGGGTGGCGGGTGGTGTAAAACTTTTCACACTCATGTATTACCAAGGAAGGTTGTGTCAGAAAGGTAGATGGCCAGTCTTAATAATCAATCCAAATCAAATTGAATATGATCGGGGTCCAGTGCAACCCCATTTAAAATATTTGAAATAATGACTAGAATTATTTGAAAGAAAACGGAGATATTATTTAAAATTGTGTCTTCCTGTCGAAATTTGCCCAAGTGCTTCAACTCCACAAAAAAGAGTAGATACTTAAGGCATCTCAGGCCAGGAGATTTAAATTATCTTCAAAATTGGTCTACTTAAAGCACTCCAAAAATATCGGTGTGCCCTATAGCTAGGGGATTCATATGAACTAGACTTTTTTGTTATGACGGGACCTAATAAAGTGAAATCTTAAATCATTTATTCAAATAATTATACATTACTAACAAAAAAAATACAACTTAATTCCTAAAAAAAAACAAATGTTAGAAAATAAAATAGATAATACCTAATCAAAAATCACGCCTCGAATTGTATCCGGCTCAAAAGTACCCATGGCGTAGATATTAAACACAACTACACTCCAAAGTATCTCGGGGTTACTCTGGATCCATCCTTGACATTTAAAGAACATTGTCTAAGTGTGAAGTCCAAAGTGAACTCACGCAACAGCATTCTACGTCATATCACCACCACTTCTTGGGGAGCATGCCCCCACACCCTCCGCACGACTTGCCTGGCTCTTTGTTTCTCGGCCGGCGAGTACGCACGAGTCTGGGCACGCTCTTCACACGCCAAGGAAGTGGACGTGGCGCTTAAAGTCTCCTGCCGCACAGTGTCCGGAACCTTGGAGCCAACACCTCTGCCCCACCTATACACCCTGGCGGGTATATCCCCTCCTAGCGTGCGCCTAAACGTAGCTTGCGCTGTGGAGAGGCACAAGCAAACACACGACACCAGACATCCAGTCTACGGACAAGTCCCACCTTCCAAACGACTGAAGAGCCGCAATAGCTTCCTCCAGACTGGAGCAATGGAGTCTTAAATTTCCCGCCTCTCCCTCTCAACTCTCGCCATCAGAGAAACTCCCACCAGGTGCCAATCTCCCCTGGGCAGTCTGGAAATCTTTGAATAGACTCCGGACTGGTGTCGGGAGATGTCAGGAAAACCGGGTTAGGTGGCGTTACTCAAGAAATGACTGTCTGCTGGTGCTGGTGCTGTCCAGTCAATGACACATCTACTGTCCTGTCCCATATGCCCTACATCCTGCACAATGCAGGACATCAACGAGGCAAATGATCGGGCAGTTGCCGTAGCCAAGCACTGGTCAAATTTGTTATAAAAATATTTTGATTTTGTATTCGACTCGAAAGAAGAAAGTACCCATTACACTATTGCTGCGTTTCCTCTTTGAATAGCTATGGATATCCTTTGAGCCAGGTACCACCCGGAGCGTTGGTCATACCCTCGATTCCGCAAGCGGCGCTCTATGTCATTAACTAAGTCCTTAGCTTCGGGACACCAAGGACCAGCTATTACGACAGCGACTGGTACAAATTTATGCAGTTAGAACAGGATTTAAGACATTTCTGAGCACCCGCCGCCAGCGCAGTCCATCCAGATTCCAGACACACGTATGCTGCCACTCTTAAGGAATCATTGCCCAAGAGTGTTCCCATGTGAGGAGATGGCACGCCATGTAGCCAATCTCCTGACTCTGGTAGCCCTGACGCCTTAATTCTTGCCTAATTTGGTCCATCTGCTTGAGTCTCCAATGCCCCCAATTCACTAGCGCTCTTGTTTCGTCCCAAAGCCTCTATACCTCTAGCTTGTCAAGAGAAATTCGCACCCGGACATCCCACAGACCATGCCGTCAAGGCCTCACTCACATGTGGCAGTAACAGTTCGTCTACATTAATTGACAGAATTTTAGAGACTAATTGATAACCCCATGTGAAAACGCCTAGAAGGCCGGCAACTAAACCCCCGACATGGAACGAACACCTAGACCTCCCAAGACGTAGGTACGGGTAAGAGGCCTGAACCCACTGTAAGTCATTGAGATTGACAATCAGTAGGTATAACTTCTAGAATAAACCTAATGTATCAAGAAGAATGCTGAAGCAGCGATAAAGCGACATGAGGAAGAAGCTCCTCAAACGGTCGTGTTAGGCTAAGATGTAAGGTACTTTTTCGCTCACTCCGGAACTTTGATGCTCCGTATCTTTGAGAACTTTTACGTTTTTGGTAAATTGAAAAATATGGGTCTATTCTTTGTGGATAATCTAAAAGACGGACTAATTACAATTATAATTATCTTACCCTGTCATCACCCCTATTGAGGAGGTAGGAAATCCCAACCTTAAAAATGGGGCACATGATTAATTATAATCCTAGTTTCATGGCTTTGAAACGCGAAACAGACGTAAGAGAAGAATTAAAACATTATTAAAATAAATAAAAAAAACCGCGTTCAAGCGTTCATCCTCAATAACTTTTGAACGACTGAACCGATTTTCATCAAACATAGCTAAGAACCACCGCTAGTAGCGGTTTTAGGGTAGGGCGCGGTTGGGCGACCGCCCAGGGCGCCGGATATAAAGGGGCGCCTCTTTATTTTGACAATACTAGAATGGGACGCAGTGCAGCCCATATTATGATGGCAACACTAAAATGGTACGCAGTGCATATTAATAGTTTAATTGGTTGGTTGGTATCAATGTCCTACATACTCAAATAAACATCGTCTTGGTTAACATAATAAGAGATATCAAGATCACCGATAGAAAGGTTAGAAAATAAAAATGTTATTTGCATTTTTTTATAATTAATTACTTAAGTTCACAGATATGTGCTTTAGTTAGTAAATGCTTACGAGTATTTCATGATATCCTTAACCTTTCTGTTCTTTTTATTTTTCGAAAGGATTTAATGCAATAAGGGGGCGCCGTAGAAATGTCGCTCTGGGCGCTGGTATTGGTAAAACCGGCACTGACTACCGCAAGGAAACTTGCTTTCATGTAAAAAAACCGTCGAAGACGTCATAAACTATTTTCATTTTATACGTGGGGCGCACTATAAGTTTCCGGAATGAATATGAAAAAATACTATTAAAGGTACAAAATTAATTTATTGTTTTTCAAAATAATCTCCCTTGGCGTCTATGCACTTTTTCATTCGATGAAACCAGTTTTGAAAACTTTTTTGCCACTCCTCTGTGGTGACCTCTGAAACGTGTTTTTTATACTCCTCGACAGCCTCTTCTGGTGATGAAAATCGTTGACCGCGTAATTGGTTCTTAATTTTTGGGAACAGAAAAAAGTCACTAGGTGCCAGGTCGGGACTGTATGCAGGATGACTCATGAGTTCTACATTTTTCGCCTTCAAAAAGTCGTTTGTCTGTCTGGCCGTGTGAGAACTAGCATTGTCGTGGTGCAGGATGATACGGCGTTTACGGTTATTTTTACGGAGTTTGTCAATAACTTCCGGCAAACAAATGGTCGTGTACCAGTCACTTTTCACTGTACGACGATTCTCTAAAGCAACAGTAGCCACGTGTCCAGTTTTATTAAAAAAAGAAGCAATTCACCGCTTAGATGCACTTTTCACGCGCGCTACTTTGGTTGGTTTCGGCTCAACTTGAAAGACCCATACGCTCGATTGCTGCTTTGTTTGGGATCGTAGCAATAAATCCATGTTTCGTCACCTGTTACTATGTCCCACACCAAATTTGACGCACCTTCGTTGAATCTGGTAAGCATGGCACTGCACCAAGTGACGCGGTCCGTTTTTTGAGCCTCGGTCAAGTTGTGTGGGATCCACCGCGAGCACAGCTTTCTCACACCCAAATGTTTGTGTAGGATTAATTGTATTTGACTCATGCCTATTTCTAAGGATGCGCGAATTTCATGGTAGGTCACATGCCTGTCTGTTTCAATCATACGGCGCACAGCATCGATGTTTTTGTTGGTCACAGCGGTGGACGGCCGACCATCGCGAGATTCGTAACTGAGCAATCTCAGTGACGACCACGCTTGAATTCTGCAAACCAGTTATAAACAGTTGTCTTGCATGGTGCTTCATTGCCAAAAGCTGTTTCAAGCCGAGCGATGCTCTGTTGAGCTGTCAAATTACACTTAAAATCGTAGAAAATCATACTACGAAAATTTTCCCGAGTTAAATCCATGTTGATGCTGACACACAATTTTTTAAATGGCGCCACAAGGTAAAAACAAAAGACAGTCAGATGAAATAAACTGCATTCTACAGCCAAAGAGTTCTATTTTCAAATGTTGCAATAAATTTTTAAATATTGTTTATGTAAGTGGCCAGTTCCGGAAACTTATAGTGCGCCCTATGTACAACTATTTACATTCTATGTGATTTGAGTTTTAGTTTTTAAATAGCTGCTATAATTTACATATGTTTATTAATTTAATGAGATACTTATTAAAAACCTGATTTGCCCTGGTAAAGTTATTCCAACGCGAACTTTATTTTATATAAAAAATATAAATAAATCTGAAAAGAAAATTCAAAATTGATTAAGCCGTTAAATCAATAATTACTTCGCGATTACTACCGACGACCACTGTGGCCTAGTGGTCATCTCGCCAGACTGCCACACTGGAGGTCCCGGGTTCGATTCCCGCGGGATATACAGGGTGACTTTTAAAACTCCAGAAACATTTATGGAGCAAGTTCAGTCCATGATACTGAACTACTTTCCGTATTGGCTTCCCATAGGAACAAATCAGCGCTCAGTCAAATCGATGTTGTATGGGAGAGCAATTCTTTTTAGAAAATAGTTTTGAATCTTAGACTGAACTTGCTCCAAAAAATTGGCCGGTGTTTAAAAATTAACCCGTTAGTATCGTTAAGCTGGTAGCCCATAACACAAGTCTCGAACTTTGGGGCTAAGTAGCTCAATCTGTGTGATTTGTTCCTATATATTTATTTGTTTAGTTTTGCTTTGAAGAACTTATTAAACTTGCTCTTACATATTGCATTGTTAATGATTTTAATAGACTATCAATAGGTAATATATTCTGTTGTAAATAAAGAACATAGTAGATAAACACAAACCTTTGCGGTTTTTTATTAAACACTTAGAAAATTAGTATCTATATAATATACTTTATTCTAAAATGGCATGGACGAATATAGTAGGTATGTTAAAGAGCTGCGTATTGCTGAGACGTTTTTAGTCAAACATTATATTGTACCTACATACCTGCTGCATAGGAACTTATGTATTCAAAAATAGATAAGTATTTTATAAAAATATTTTACTGTAAAGGGATTAGGAACGGAAAGGAGGAGTAGTTAGAAATAGTATTTTAACCGATTGCGGCGAAGCCAAAGGGAGGGTTTGTGTTTTGCCGTTATTTTACACATTCTTTCGCATTTATATATAAGTAAAGGAAGTAAGGATAGTGAGGAAGTAAGGATATATGTATGTTCATCTGTTCCATAGTATCTTCGAAGATTCGATGATATCTTGACAAATGAGGTGTTGGTGGAAGCGTCTTGGCTATCCGCCTATATATTTTTTTTACAGAAATTTAGGATCCTTAGAATTAGATTTTTATAACTCAAGAAACCATAACGAAGGGAGTTAGGTACCAACCATTAGAAAATTGAATGGATAGGTACTAATATATATCTTATAACGATTTTGTACAACGCTTATTTGATTAATTATTATTTTATTTCTTTGTTCCAGAATCCAAGAAGTTGATGATAGTTTCTTTGAGAAATTCGGATCTATACTAAAGCAAGCGTCACAAAGGGCAGCCCTAGAAGAGGCTACGCCTTTGGCGCCTTTTAAAGAGGTTGAGGAACAAGACTCGGAGCAGAATGCAGATGAAGACTCTCAAATTGAAAGCCGGAGTTTGGCCGACAGCGGCCTCGGGACTCTTGTGGATGCAGATTCCGAACCTGGTGACTTGGAAAAGATAGACTTGTACGAAGAGGCCATTGGGTGGAATGTGAGTACTCTCAACTATCAATTTAGGAACGAGTTATAATAAGTATAAGGAATATAAATTTCTATTTTTCCAAGTGTTCCAACGGCCAACCGTTGTTGTTATAGTCTACCCGCGTTTTCTAAAATGGCAAATTATATTGGAAATTTAAGCGTTTTTGACCATAAAATCCATGAGTGGGAAGTTTTTCACGGAAAATTAACGCAGTTTATTAAACTAAATAATATTTCGGAGCAATACGGTGGTTTTAATTACTATCCGACATACCAACTACTATAAGTAGAGACCCGTATAAAATACCTTGCATCCGATTGGTAAACAAAATGTTTGGTCCCAATTACGGTTTAGCGAGTTTATCGCTACGAAAATCGTATTCATGTAGTTTCTGTGCCATTAACACTGAAAATACTCCTATATTTACTTAAATCATGCCATTTTACAATTCTTAAAAGATTTTAAACCTAGATATGTAATTAGTTACAAATCGTAAGCATGGACTTTTCTCATAGCTATTAATTTTCGTACGAATCCAAAATTTATGAGTATAAAATAACTTAAGTATGAGAGAGGTAATAATATAGGTACTAGTTTTACGTTACGATTACTTATACAACTCACGTTTATTTATGAACATTTTAATAAACTAAAACTAAAGTAAGTAAGCGCAGTTAATAGCTGACGATGTGTTTATTGTTATAAAACATAAACGTTTCGTTGCTGAACGACGCGTAGGCAGTCGAAGGGTCTGTTGCAATAACAATTGTATTTTTAGGCAGATATACGCGAAAATCGCGGTCAGGTTTATCGTTGCTACTAACTGAACTAGACATTGGGTTAAAGCTATTCTAGGGAAAGTGGGTCGCGATTCCTGAGACGATCCGGCGACGTAACCCGCTTACTTTTGTCGGGCACTCTTCCAAGGGAATGTTGTTGTGTCATCTCGCTAAAACAATCGATATAGGTGGTCGAAAAAAATCAGAAAAGGAAACGTCATATTTTTTTTAAGACTAACAGCAGTGTGCAATTTGTGTAGAATGATAATGATGTAGAGAGTTGAATTTGTGACGTGCAGTATTCTTACAACGTAAGGAATCTGAGCTACCAAAACTTTCGTCTGCGATGGCAGGATGCCAGCTGTTCTTTTTACTGTTCCCTGATATTTGTCAACTTTCTACCAATGCTCGTCTGAATGACCAATGTCGCTATCTTGACTTCCAATTCCAATGTCATTCCCTTGTACTTAAAATTAGAACGAAGTAGTACTGATCTTCAAAGCCCGTTTGTAGAGTTGAGGTCAAGAAACTCATTTAAAACTTTCTTTTTATTTTATATCATTTTTCGTACTTGCTACTACATTGATGGTAGGTAATTTGCTCCAGTTCATATCTGAGTATTATCTCAGGGATAAGGAATCTAGGCTGAGCTCTGGAAGACTTCAAACTTACGGCAGTACCTCTACGCCAATGTATGCAACTGTATTTTATTTGTTATTGATTGTGGAATTTCAGTGTTTAGCTAGGTATGGATACAGACATCAATGTTGCCCGTTATTTTCATTTTTATTCAAACATTATTGCACACAAAACAGCTGTGCAAATTGCGGCGGACGTTTGGCGTTTTCTTTCTGCAATACAAACATTTCTTGGTTTTTGGGTAACAGATTTTTTTTTAGTTTTTTAAAAGAGAACCTACATATAAGGAGAGAGTAAAAAAGTTACTCAGCATTACAACATCTAGGCTGTACCTGGTACCACCGCGGAAGCATAGCAAGTTGCTCTACGCGTACCTACTCTACTTTATATCCTACACCTAATCTTTCGATATAAATTACATATTCCTAATTCATTTGATAGATAACATTTATCTGTAGTGTTTTTATTTTACTATAACGATACAAGAAAATTGAATGGATTGATTGATGTGCAAATTTTTATGCCTGACTGGTATGCCTTTGCGCCATAAAACTTCAGCTAATATACTGCTTTATAGGTTTATGTCTGTGGCTGAAGCAATATTCATAACTCGAAACCCTCCATTAGCATCTGCATTAAGGTGATAAAGATATCGGGACTACGTCAGAGGAAAAAATACGACTTTTATGAGTTCCACAAGTAAATGATTGAAGAAGTAGTTTCTAACGAACTTTCATAATAAAGAAGGAGTACCTATTAAAGGTTATACAATAAGTATTTGGAGTGCTTTTATTTAAAAGTTTTTCAGTCGTTCCTTTTTAAACGGAAGGCGTTCCAGACAAGAAGTTAAGGTATTTTTTTTTATTGTTTTCGGCTTTGCATTTCGTGTTGGCGGCGCCTTGCAAAAATAGAATTTGGCGTTCAGCGCGGTGAAGCCCGGAGTCCCGCCGGCCGACTTCGGCGCAGTGTGCTGACTCCCACCAAACACATTTCTCGTTTCCGTTTCAGTCGATTCAGCACTCGCTCCTGTATCTCCCACTGAGAGCATTGCATAAATTATATTACAATTATAACTCGCGGAGTGTGCGTTTATAGTTTGCACAATATGCGTCTTGTGTGTGCAGTGTAGTGCAGTTTTTACAATGAACGGGTTGGGGATGAATGGCACGAACACGGGCACCCTTCGGACTAAGTTCAGGGGCATTAAAAAGGAGTTGCTGGAGAGGCAAACAAGTCTGATCATCCAGTCTATGACTGTATGTATGATGAATTAATCAGTATGTGTTGATTGTTTAGTTGTCCGGTAATTTAGTTTAAAAGATAGTCAGGCTTCAATAATTTTTTGAGATGGCATTTTATTAGCCTCCAGCACTAGCATATGTTGGTACAATGCAGCAATTGTAATTATAATCATCTAATACGAAAACATATCTTTACATTGGCAGCCCTTAAGCCCTTTTAAATCTTTCAAATAAAGGACTAACAAAATATAAGTAGGTACAAAAAAAAAAAGAATTTATTTATATATTTTTCACATTTATCACAAGTAGCTGGGGCTCACCAATTAAGTTTTTGAAACTATTATACTAAAACTATTCTAAGGCTGTATTTAGTGATACTAAACAATTTTCCTCTATGGACAAATATCGAATATAAAAAAAGTATGGTCTCCCATACAAGGTTACCGCAATGGAAAGCAATTTTTTTTTAAATTTCGATATATGTTTCTTGGGAATTTTTTTTCAGTATTATGGGCTGAATCTACCATTCAAATAGTTTTAGTAAGTATATTTTGTTAAACGCTATACAACGTGAAAGGGTCATACCGATAATGAATCGACCCATGGGCTATACTACATCACTATAGTATAATAAAATTAAAATAACAATCAATAATTTGAAGAAAAATAACGGAATTTCGATTGACGATTTTTTGTAGATTTTTGACTATTATTTTATTATCATTATACTATAATGATCTACTATAGCCTTTTTGGGTATGCATCTCCTTCCACGTTGTATAGTGGAATAACAAATACTTAGGTCCTAGCAGACAAGAACAATAAATAACATCAAGAACACATAAATGCTGTATTCAAACTTAGTTAGGTACATTGTCAATGTGTGATCCTCATTCTTCTGATCTTCTCACTGGACAAACTTTCGTAATGTACTTCCGTACTTACAGAATGTTTCAGAATGGCGTAATAATCCTTGGAAGGTCTGTGATATGGAACAACTCATCCAGAAAAGGAATTTTGAAGTACTTTTTTATCTCCGTTACCAATCGGGCAATTATAGTTGATGAATTCCAAAAACCTACTTACTTCTTTCGGACTTTAAAATTACTACTGGGTAAGCTGTTCAATAGTATGCACTGTGCATGCTCTTATAGTATGTGCTGAAATGGGATCTGGTGAATAAAGTACCAATGTATCTTCAAATGTACCATACATTTGTATACCACTAGGCTGATAGGCATTTGTTTCTAGTGTTGTTTAATTTGTGAATTTACGTCTTGTTACCTACTTGTGAGTAAATTGCCTAGCTCATTGAGGTTAACCACTGAATAACGAAAATAAAACAAACAATTCAGTTGGTTAATGGCTTAGGAATGTGTTTTTTAATTTTTTAACCCTTTAAGTTCGTGATGTCATCAATCGACCGATATTGGTTCCCAGAATGCATCACTCTGGGAATTTCTGCAAAGAATTCGCTCCGTTGGACGAAGACAACTGCCTGCAGTCAGTACTGTCTAGTGTGCCGACAAATTGGAAACACCACCAGAGCTTTGATCAATAAGTTTCCCACGGCGGCGCAGTAACCCTGTCAGTTTATGAGTGTTGCAACGTTTGAGAGCCGCTTCTTCATGTCGTGACCATTGAACTTGGTCGCATGTTCGTTTGATTCCGGTGGGCGCCGTGGTTACGGTGTCACCCTATCGTTGGTGTTGGTTCATTCGTTAGGGTATCTTGCTGCAGTGTAGTTGTACTTGTATGCAAGTGCACTAAGAAGCCAATGAAATTGAGATATTACTATGACTCGTCGGTATGTAACAGTAGATAAATCATAGACGAAATACTCTTGTAGAATATCTGCGATTTATTTGTTGTCGCGCTAAAAGTTTTCGTAGCGTTCTGTGCTTTCGTGATAAGTACTTATCACGAAACCTTATAAACCTTATACTAAATACCCTCAATTCACAATGTCGGTATTAGGTATTGTTTTTGCTTTTTATAACTTATTTTCTTTTTAACCGATTTCACTAAAGGACGAGATTCCAGCGTGGCAGTTTTTTTAAATGTTCACCGATTATTCGAAGACCCCCGGACCGATTTGGAAAATTATATAGAAATTTTATCGACATTACTTGCAAGGTGGTCCCATAGAAATTTTATCGACATTAATTGTGAAGTCGGTTTTTAGATTTGAAAAATTATTATAATGACATCATAATTTTTATGCAAAGAAAAAAGTGTCTTATTTTAAACATTTATTTTTACTATCATACTTTGAATAGTATCTAAGTATTTAGGTGTTCGGTGTATGTGAGAGATGTATTCCTATTTGAGGAAAATAGACACGGCAATCAGCATTTAGTATACATTTTTCTCTCGTATAATTATCCATTTTATATCAGAGAGTGCCCCAAACCATTGAAAAAAAAAATATGTTGAAATTATAGATCGATGAACTCTACCTGGAGATATTGTACGAAATTCTACACAATGTGGGGGGTTGCGACGCGTCGAGCGAAGTCGGCCCGTCGGCTATGCTGTCATACGTGCAAGAAGCTTTCAAGATTTCCAACGAGAAGCACACGCAGCTTCTCACCACGGCCGAGGCTAAGGAACCCCCGGAACTGATGCTCAACGTCGAGGTGGTGGAAGCAAAGGACCTCATGCCCAAGGACCCCAATGGCATGAGCGACCCATTCGTCACAATATACCTGATGTCAAACACAGCTCACAGATATAACACGTCCGTGAAGTCAACTACATTAAATCCGGTCTGGGAAGAACATTTTTCTTTGTAAGTACTCTTGAAAATCAATGTAACACATGATTTTTTATTTACCTAGATATGATAGGATATGGTGAGGTTACAAGCATGGATACCTAACTAAAGTCTAGCCATAAGTACTTTTATTGATTTCGATGTTTCGATATACAACCTGGAAGGGACATACCCGTAATGAATCAAACCACGGGCTATATTAGATCACTATAGTATAATGAAATTAAAAAAAAACAGCCAATTGTTAAAAAAAATCTGAATGCCCATACAAATTGCCCGGGCGGCTGCACATTTTCGTAAGGAAATGCCATTTTTTTTATAAAAAACATCTGGCTGATATTTTAATTTTATTATATTGTAGTGATCTAGTACAGTCTGTGGTTTGATTTATTATGGGTTCCTTCCACGTTGTACATGAGAGAGATGGTGGTAATAATTTCTAAATGCTTTTTGCAATGTAAAAAAAAAGCTACTTAAATGTTACTCTACATAAGAACATTAAATATGCAGGCACCCTATTGAATTTGGGTACATTATTCCGATTCATTCTTATAAATAAAAAACAAAGTAAGTGCCTTTAGGTACTCGTCAGTCGACTCGATACATAGATTTACTTCTTAACAAACATACTTTAGTTTTAGCGAATATTCTCACCGTCCTTGGTATTGGCCCAGTTACGGGAAGTTTATTTGTCGGTTTGTATTAGTTGCGATTTGCGATCGCTGAAGCGCTCGGTAACTCGGCGTGTTTGTATGTTTGCAGACCGATGCCCAGCAACCTGCACGAAGACTCGCTGTGTTTAGAAGTCTGGTGAGTATTTGAAGCTAGTGAACCGAAATAAGCCGTTAAACACGATATTTAATGAAGTGTTTGTAGTGAATGACATCTTTATTATGTAAGTGGACTGCTATGGATGCATTAGCGTTAACTCCACCTCAATATTTTAAATGAGTACAAATGTGGAGTGATAAGTAGCGTTAGTACCTCTTTATTTATAGCTATAGTAAAGAATTTAAACATGAAAAATGGACTAAACTTGTCCTTCGTTTTTTAGTAAGAAGCCAAGTAGGTATCTATTTGTTAACATTTGGCTCTTTCAAATCAACCACTCGATTACTTCCACTGAATCAATGAGTTAATTTAGAAGTGCTCGAAGATCTTTTGTTTAGGTCTATATAAACAAAAGGTCATCAACATCCGTGTTCTCGTACATTGATTGAAATGGTTTAGTCATCCAACAGGGAATTTACTTGCTTATTAGCACAATTTATGTAATTTGTCTAAATTTTTAAAATTCGTCGAGATTTGAATGAGGTTGGTTGGTGTTTGAGGAGGTTTACTTTATTTGCTTAAAAGTTCAAAATTAAATTAGACCAGTTTAGAAAGCTAAATAGACAACGTGGAAGGGAACCCCTGATAAATCGAAACACGGGTACTATATCACTATATAATAATGATTATAAAATAACAGACAAAAAACAAAACAAAAGAAAAATCGACATTCCCATACAAATTTCCCGGGCGTAGGCATTTCCACACATTAGTATGGAAATGCCTACTTCTTAAAAAAATTTGATTTGTCTTGTTATTTTTATTTCATTATACTATAGTGATGTAGCATAGCCCGGGGTTCGATTTAATACGGGTATGCCCTTTCCGCGTTGTATATATGATTGAACTGGTATAACATAAACATCGAATTCAGGCTGCAAAAGTTTCTGGATGGGGGGTCCTAAATTCCCTATTTTGTTTATCCATTTTTTAGGGACTTCGACCCGGCTGAAACGGTGAAGGAAAAGATGACAAAGCTGTTTGACGTTAAGGGCGTCAAGGGTCTCCGGAAGCTGATGAAGGAGATCGCGATCACGGCGTCTACAGGAAAACACGACAACGAGCTCATAGGAACTGCTAACATACCACTCAACGTAAGTTATGATGTGTTATGAAAAGTTTCTTTCAATGGTTATCTCATTATGGGTTGCCATTATTAGAAGACAGAGGCTTTTCTGTTTAGATAGATGTGTCTTCATATGCGTGTTTTTACCAACTTTTTGTAGTCTCATTTTTTATTTATTTTGCTATGCTTTTTATATTTTGAGTACATACGTATTCTATATCTTATATTTAGTGCACTCATTATTACTGTTGACTTTAC
Organism: Acrobasis suavella; assembly: GCA_943193695.1. NCBI lineage: Eukaryota > Metazoa > Arthropoda > Insecta > Lepidoptera > Pyralidae > Acrobasis > Acrobasis suavella. The sequence goes on from OW971938.1 coordinate 11,310,803, forward strand.
GTAAACATTCTGTATTCTGATTGTATAATTTATATTCTCCTTTATTGTTAATTCCTACAAAACAATAATATGATATGTTATGTATAAATAATTTAATTTACTTTGTACTTCGTGAGCGATAATGGTTTCAATGGGCTCGAATTCAATAGCTTACCGCAAATAAATATTTAAAAAATAAAAATAAAAGCTATATAGTTTATCCATTCGAGTGGTTTTTATTATACAGACAATATTTGAACTTTCAAGAGTCAAAAGCATTTTGGCTTTGTATATAACAATATCTAATAACTTTGACAAAATGATTTTTTTTCCACGGCTTTCCGTGGAAAAAAAATCATTTTGTCAAATACAATATTTTTTTTCTACCTTCATTTCGGATTTCTCAAGACTCGTGTCTGTTATTTCGGCCTAGCTTTCTGCGAGATTGAGCTCCTCCGCCAATTTAAATCAGCTACTGCCTGGAAAGAGCAATTCAAACAAAATTTTAAATTATTGCGTGATTGAATTGAAATGAAATCTTGTTTGACCTTAGACACGCCGTGCTTAAAATGCAATAGCTAGGTAGTTTAAATTCAATCACGCGTAACCTTTTTCAGTCAATCCCTGCGCACGGCATGACCATGTGGTTCAACCTCAGCAAGAAGAGCAAGTTGCGGCGGCAGGGCGTGGTGAAGGTGCGCCTCGGCTTCTCGTCGGAGAAAAACTCGCAGGTGGCAGCGCAGGAGCACCGCCATCTGTTGAGGATACTGCTGCTGCACGAACTGGAGCACTCCAAGGTAAAATTGACCTGGGATATATAAATGATGCAATTTATTTTATTTATTTGTTTAATTAATTGTACTTAAAATCTTAATATTATAGTACAAAAAGGTACTTAATGCTAAGCATTGTCTACCAGTTCACCTTTGGGACGTAGCAGAAAAAATGGTAGATGGGGTGCAAATTTAATTAGATAAAAGTATATCGAAGCGTTACTTTTGTCTAAGTTTACGACGGCCGTTAAAAACTATTTATAAAAAAATGCGTACTATCATGTAAATGAATATTTATAATCATCAGTTCAAAATTCTTGGGAATAATTATCTGAAAATTTTAATTCTATTATTTAAATAATATAATGTATAGCTTAAATGTAAATCTGTATTGCAATTGTAACATAGCCCATCTGCCATCAGCTGGGTAGGGACCAATACTGAACTGGGTGTCTTTCGGCGTAATCTTCCCAACAGTTGTCGTTCCGAAACCTAGCGTTTCCTAGCGTTAGTTTTTAGCTTTTGCACTAAAATAATATAAAAAAAAACTTTCAATAAAATATAACATCAATGGTAGTACTGCGACCTTAACAGTTGCAGTGGTAACATGGGATAAATTTCAATGGTACTAGTGAGAATGAACGTAAATTTATCCTACATTGAATATTTTTTTTTTACTTTGTCTTTCCAGGTGGCTCCGTACTGGTGGTGTGGCAACTTCAGCGCACCGGCTGAAGCCATCCTCATCCAGCACGCGGCGCAGAGCGGGCTGTCGGCCACTGACAACACGCTCGCCCAGTGGTCCGTCTTCTGCGCCGTCACCGTCGACCATCCGCTCAGCTTCGCTCTCTTCACGCAGCTGCTGGATAAGATTGCTAAGCCATTGCAATCCGGTATGTATATAAATTATAACGATTTCTCAGTTTCTAGTTGACAAATGATTTGTTTAGGGAATATAAATTTCATTGGGGATAGAACACTGCCTTGGGGAGTACTAGTATTTAGAAACTAGCATTCCGAGATCAAACATTGCTTTGAGATAAAGCAAAGTTTTAATAAAACTGGTGAGCTTTACTACGTAATTGTACAAATATTGTTACAATGGTATGTTATTTCGAAAGTATAGGTTCAGGTATATTCATGCCAAAGCCAATCCAAAGCCTTTGCTGTTCCAAGAACCGCTGGATCAAAAGTTTTAAAGCGAAATTGACTAAGATTAAGGCCATTTCTGAGATCCATAATGACTGAGTCATACTTCTTCTCTTCTTATCTTAACTAATAATATAATACAAACTTGTTCATGAATTTTCAGGTCTGGTAAAAGAAGAGGATGTCAAGCTGTTTTGGGATGGAGCAAAGAAACTGCTTCCGACGTGCTACAGCTACATCAGGAAGCTGAGGAAAAAGACTGCTGGCGAGAAAACAGCCATGAAAACACTCAGAGAAGTTCTACATATATTGTACAGTTTATCAGTTTTGGACGCACCCGAGTCGCTAGAGTTATTCCCCGTAAATTCTTATGGTTGGTTGAGAGATGACGGCAAAAAATTGGATATTTACGAAGTTTTAAATCAAGCCGTGAGTCAAGGAGCCTCTGATTGGTTCGTACATATTCTAGACAATAATGAATGTAAGGAAAAAACAGAAGAGTCCAGACTGGAGCATTTAATAAGAGTAATACAGTTGGTGCGATCCGATCTGCAGAGGGCGGTGGAATATTACGACAGAGTTTTTGTCGAGTGAGTTCATACGTTTTATTTTTATAGCGGTTTGCTATTGTATGTAAATTCGTTTATGTTAAGGTTCAGCCAACGGCCAAAGTAGTAGCACTTAAAATAAAAACATTGTATGTATTTTTGATGACAAATAATGCCTTTGCATTTCAATAGTTTATATCAATATTTCCAGGACGATGAATTTCCCGTACTCCAAAGCACTGTATGGTTTATATGAGCAGAAAATAGCTTCGCTTGTGGAGCCTGAGGCCAAGGAAGTGTGTAAGAGTCTCAAAAGGTTGCAGTACGATGAAGGGTCGACCAAAAGCATACATTTAGCAGGCGGAATCAATGGAGAGACCAGGCTAGGAGACAATAAGATAGAAAATGAGCCCCTGGCAATGGGGACAACATTATTCCAATTGTATCTCACATTGCAAAGATTTTTGACGTAAGTATTTTATTCATTATATTAAAGCGTCTCTGGGATGTTATCAAAGAAATACGTGGCACTAAGCGTAAGCATGACCACTGTCTCCCTCGTATCCGAGGTTGCCCCGAAGGATAGCTTCAACAAACTAAACGAATATTTTGCAAACGTGGAAAAAAACTCGCCGAACAAATATCATCACACAACTCAAACGGTGGAATACCTCATACCTCGTCTACCCCAGCCCATAGTTTATTTATGACTGAAGTCATAGAGGAAGACGTTCTTCAGATCAGATGTTCTCTTGCTGACACAACCTATAACCCATGTTTGCAACCTGTTCATTTCCCAGGGCATCATTCCCTCAGCTTTCAAAAAGGCCAATCTATAATGGCGATATTGATACAGTGGACAATTATAGACCAATCTCCATTTTACTGACCTTATCCAAGATCCTAGAACGTGTCACGAATGACAGGCTGATCAAATACCTAGAATCAAAAGATCTTCTGTCACCGCTACAGTATTTTTTTCGTGTAGGTAAGTCAACCAGCGACGCAGTCCTCGATCTTGTGAACTCTGCTATCTCCTCACTAGACGATAAAAAGAAACGCATAGCCATTTTCCTTGATAACACCAAGGCGTTCGATACTGTTTCCATACCACACCTTCTTGACAAGTTGGAAAGACTAGGAGTCAGAGGAATAGCACTGCAACTCTTCAAGGACTTCTTGAGTAATAGGGCGCAACGTTCCAAGATCGGCGACTGGACTAGTGACGAATTGCTGGTTACCTTCGGGGTACCACAGGGCAATAAAGTCTCTCCCACGTTATTTCTAGTCTATATTGATAGCCTGTGTCGACTTGATCTCCCTGGCGGAAAAGTCCAAGCATTTGCCGATGACACAGCGTTATTTTTCAGCGGCGACACTTGGGACGACACCTTCCAAAAAGCTCAAACTGGCTTAAACAGAGAAAGCGAATGGCTGACAGCCAACCTACTGACCCTAAATATATAACTTTTGCCTTCAAAAGAAGCTACCTTCCACCAGATACTTTCAACATCACAGCTCACGAATGTACCCAATATGCCCAGTCTTGATTAAGTCCCCTCCTTCAAAGAACCGAGAGTCTAAAATATCTTGGCATTACAATAGATCAAACTCTTTCCTTTGGTCAACACATGGAATCCCTAGCTTCAAGATTACGAAAATTGTTCTACATTTTTAAAAGTCTAAGGCACATAGCTGATCGCCAAGTAATTAAAATGGTGTACAGTGCACTAGCTTACTCTCTGGTTACTTATTGTATCACATCCTGGGGTGGCTCTGCCAAAACTAAAATTATAGAAGTACAGAAAGAGCTCAAAGAGCCATCCTAAAGGTAGCAGCCGGCCTTTCTTTCCGACACCCTACATCCGAATTATACAAGTTCTGGAACGTCCTCTCAATCAGACAAGCCTTTATTCTGTATACTATACTAACACAATATTCTAAACTACACTAAAACCCTGACAAATTTCAAGGTAAGCGAAGAAGGGATAACGTATGTCCAACCAACAAACTACGCACAGAAACCTCAAAGTCCTTCTTTTGCTTCTTAGGTCCATACCTACATATATAATAAACTAAACACCACATTAATTATAGTATTAATCACTTAAATAAATTCACCTGCAAGACGACAGTTACCAAATATCTGAAATCACTCGATTATATCGTCACCGAAATCCTACTCATCAGGGATCAAGTAAGCAAGTATGGCGTGTAGAGGCACTTCCATCACAAACCAGACCTATCCTTCTCCTTCCACACAGTGACGCCATCCATTCCACCACACCAGTTCACCACCGTTCTCTCACTCAAACATACGCATACCTTACACTAACAATCCCCTTCACCATAACACTACCACTAACATCAACAAACACATCACGTCACTCACCCAGTCCCTACAGTCTTTCTCATTGCCCTCATTGATTTTAATGTCGCTTTACTATTGTTTAAATTTATGTAAATAAAATTTGTCCTTTGTAACTACATATATAGTAAGATAGCCCTACATATATAGTTACATACCCAAACACCAATGTGTTAGCTTTACGTATTTATAAATTTTTTGGAATTTTATTTTGAGAGGGGAAAGTAAACGTTTTTATTATTATTATAATTACGTTCATACATTAGCTGTCAAGTACTAAATGATTGTTCGGCTACACGATTATCAAAAATTTAAGTAAAACATAAAGGGTAAATGCAATGACGACCTCCGTGGCGTAATGGACAATACGCTAGTCCGCCAATTCGGAGGTTCTGGGTTCGATCCCTAGCCAGGGCAAGTTGGGAAATGGCCTTTTTCAAATTGTCCTGGATCTTGGATGTTTATTAATATATGTAATAGGTTGGGAAAGTCTTTTCGCATTTTATATGAAAATTCAAAAAAAAATTTAATATATTTTATTTACATTTAACTAAAGTATGTAGGTACCATTTTGTTCGATAACTTTTTGCCATCTTATAGGTAGGGACATGATTCCATTGCTATAGAAATTTTGGGGCTTCTGATCAGAAAACTGCATCAAGTAGTTTTGGCAGTCCTCTCGTCATATTTACCTGACACTGCTTTAATAATTCTGAAGAGACCGAAACAGGTGTAAATCTGAAGGTGCCAGTTCAGGACTATACGGCGGATGCATTAACACCTCCCAGCCAAACTCTTTTAATTTTTGCTAAGTGGTTAAAGATGTCTTCGTTATCATGATGAAAAACCACACCCCTTCTGTTGATTAATTCCGGCCGCTTTCTCTCAACTCCTTGCTTTTATCTTATCAGTTGTTCGCAGTAGAGTTCTGAATCGATGGTCCTGCCTGGTGGTAACAGCTCATAATGAATAATGCCCTTCCAATCCCACCACACACACAGCATCACCTTGTTGCGAGTTAACCCGGGTTTCGCCACAGTCTGTGAAGTCTGACCGGCCTTTGACCATGACCTTTTTCGCACGTTTTTGTCGTACGTGATCCACTTTTCATCACCAGTTATCAATTTCTTCAAAAATGGTTCGGTCTCATTACGTCGTAATAAAGAATCACAAATGAGTACACAGTTCATTAGGTTTCTTTCAGAGAGCTCGTGAGGTACCCAAATATCGAGCTTTTTTGTGTACCCATTTTTTTTCAAATGCCCCAAAACTGTTTTGTGGTCAATTCCCAGTTCTTCAGCTACGTCGTAACAACTGATATGCCGATCTTGCTCCACTTTTTCAAAAATAGCATCCATTTTATCCGTAACAGGGCGACCAGAGCGACGTGCATCTTTGACATCAAAATTTCCGGATTGAAAACGCTTAAACCAAATTTGTGCTAATCTCACAGACACTGCACTAGGTCCATAAACATCGCAAATTATTTTCGCGGCTTGCGTTGCATTTTTACCTTTTTGGTAGTAAAATTTTAAAATGTATCTAATTTCTTCATTAGATTCACTCATCTTGACGGTAAGAAAAAAAATGAAAATCACGCATTTTCCTTATTTGAATTTGGAATTATCTTGTTTAAAATTTAAACTTTTAAATTATACCTAAATCAGCCAGTTACAAATAGTATAGCCAAAGTGGTTTTATTACAAGTTCATACATACTATATGTGAAAAGACTTTTTCCCCAACCTAATATTTATCATAAAATATAGTATCGTTGGGTTAGTATCCCATAACACAAGCTTTAGCTTACTTAGGGACTAGCTCAATCTGTGTGATTTGTCCCTATATATTTATTTACTTATTTATAATTCAATTTTAGCCATTTTAATTAAAACTTATTTTGTTTTTCAGGTTAGGTCAAGGTTTAAACGAAACAGATTGGAATTCATACGCCATATCAAAGTTCCATTCGTGGTTCTTCGGAGGGGTTGCGCAGTGGCTCGAGATCGCCGCGTACAAAGCGCTGACTCGCGTGGAAAAGGCTGTGGAGCTGGATAACTTGGTGCCGGTGGACTCTAACGTCAAGTATAGCAGCTCTGGGGTCGACACACTGGCGATCTTCTACCAGATCAAGATATTTTGGCAACAACTGGCATGGCCCGATGTGGAGGGCTGCTACACTTTTGTGGCAAAAATTATTGATGTAAGTATTCGATTGTTATTCGTAATTGAAATACAGTCTGTGCAAACACATGACTGCTCGGCTTAGGAGACGCTGACCCTTGGCCTTAAGGTTGAACTAGTCGCGGGCTCGAACTCACAGGTGAGCGCAGCCTAAAAGCATGCTGTCTCACCTAACATTGTGTTCGGGCGAATCAGTGAAGTGAAATGCACGATTATTCATAGTAAACCGAGCGCGTTAAAATATACGTAAAGTCCTTTGGAAAAAGGGGTTTTATGCAAAAACTACTGCATTAATCAATTACAAATAAAGTTTATTAAAATCTTTGATAATGAGGCCGTGTCGGTGCCGAGAGGAGATTTGTTTTAGGTTTTTACACTTCTTTTATTACTTATTTACGTCTAGAGTTGCGTAAAAATAAGCAAAAAAAAAAACTAATCTACGATGGCTCATAACTTTTTATTGGCGTTTTATTTTACGATTCTGTATCCGTACAGACAAAATTTATAATAAAAAAAACCGATATCATGTTAAACTTTGCATGTAAAATGTCAAACAGTGGAGGAAATTCCCTCCGAAATTTGTATACTAAAAGTATCAACTAGTGCAATAAGAGAATCTTTACAGGTATATGTTCTTGTATCTACTGTCACCATTGCCACAGAATAAAAGTATTCTAACAGAACGGAATCTCCTAAGGTCCCGCGCAATATGTGTCCCCGTTCCTCGTCCCCGCACCTCTCCCCCGTTCGCGCCGTATGAGAGGTGTTGAGCGGGCGGCTGCGGGTGGCTGCAGCCGCGTTTTGCCAATGCTGTGCTATTTCAAAAGTTGACTACATAAGAAGTTTAATAGCGGTGGATTTAAATAATGCATGTAGTATATATTAATTTACAGAAATTCTAAATTAAATATCGTTTTCCAGGACATCTGCCGCTGCTGCGTATTCTACTCTGAAAAGATGGCTGGCCGCGTGGACAACATTGGCATGGTGAGCACGGTGTACGAGGAGCGGTTCGAGGTGACCACCGAGTGGTGCGTGGCCATCAACAATATTGACTACGTGCGCCAGAGCCTGCGGCCCTTCGCCGAGGAGCTGGGGATGGACGAGATCATTGAGAAGATGTGCGAATTTAGGACACCTGCTGAGGCGCAACGGTGCGTTGTGACACAGTTATATAAAGATAAGTTTATTTAACAAAGTAAATACGAGTTCAAGTGAAGAATTGGATTTGACGTCTGAATAGGTAAAAATAGGGGCTAAGGCAGTCAAAGAAAACTTAATACTTCCGATTCCAAAGTTTATTGAATTGTGTAAGTAGATACTTCTGAAATCTGTTACAACAGTTTTTCATTACTTCCTCGCTTTTATGATGAAAAGTAGACTATTCAACTCGAGTGTAAGTGATCCATAGCTCGCTCGTGCGCCTAAATTTCTCGGGTGTAATGGATAACTTACAACCCGTGTTTAACAATCTTTTATTGGTAAACATGTGTTACAGCAAAGTATTTAAGTATCGTTTCGCCTAGTCACGTTTTACCATAACAGGTGCGCAATTTATTTCATATCTATCATATACCTACAAGAAAAATATAATTTAGAGTAAGAGAAAGGGAATGAAAATAAGAGAATTAATTCTTCTTTCGATTTATCGATATCGAATCAACGTTGGTAAAGATTTATAATTTAAAATATTTCGTTTTTCAGATGCAAAGATACCTTACACAACGTCATAAGTAACGCAATAGATACAGTGAAAAATAATATTGTCGATTTGTTGGCGATGATGGTTAAAAGAGTAAGTACCTACTATTCATATGATATAAGTAATTCTTCCAGACGTCTCAATGATATTATTGAATTTAGATTTTTGTCGGATTCCAAGACAATAAACCTTCTCAGTTGTTTCGTAGGTTAATGAGGTTAAAGAAAGAAAGAAGAAAGAAAATATGTTTACTTGGCAAAAATAACACACTACGAGATGGTTACATCATATTCCACCAAAATGGTCTCCGCTCAGCAAATGTCGTAGCGTGAGCTACGACTCTGGTCTTTCCCGAACACCATTAATAAAACTATTTATAATCAAGTTATCAGATATTTTCAAGTTTACTCACTTGTCCTGTGCCTACAGGCTACATTTACTACTATGACGGTATCTTCTAATGAATACTGTAATCTGGAATCCACTTCTTCATTCTTTATTTCTGTAAGTTCAGTGACAAGACGGGATGGCTGATAGTTTATGAATGCATTTTCAGATGATGCCATCTATAACGCGACTACTGCTAGAGGGGGCGGAGCTTCTCCACCAGGACTGCTCGAGCATGGACCGTGTCATGAGGTACATCGAGGCCAACCTTGACACGTTGTACCAACATCTAAACAACGAGAACTTCTCGAGAACACTCGATATCGTGTGGGAACAACTCGGAGATGTTTTGTATGAGCTCATACAGTCCAATTTGGAGGTAAGAAATCGTTTTATTCCAGTTAAGGTCTTTACTTGCCTGTATTCTCGGTTTACAATTTTTTTTAGTATAACGTCTTGCTTTTCTGTATAGTTTTGAGTAATTAACACTCTAATTTTCATTTTTATTATTAACTATGGATTTCGTGATATGTTTTGTAATGTGAATAGTAGTTTGCATATTAATTTTTTAATAGTAGTGATTTTTATTAAAATATTTTACGAAATCCACTTTTGTACCTAACTGATTATTTTCAACTAACAACTACTTTTCATTTTGTAGAAAGAAACTCTCGTCACCCGTATTCGCTTGTATAGGCGTAGATATTTCGGAAAAAATAAAGTGTACCCGCGCTGTAACGATAGCTCTATGTTGTTTCGGGTAAATAACGTTGCATTAGTAGGTACCGCACGCTACTGCAAAAAAAAATAAAAAAAATCTGCACGACACCTTTTACTCTTTTGATCTTTTTGTGTTTTAGAAATTAGATTCTTTTATTTTAGTAAGTACGTATTGTCCTACACTGAGCGATAAATACATATTTACGTCAACCTGAAACAATTTTAATTACTGCCGTCATTATGTTAATGTAGCCACACATGGTGGTACAGTATCTGATTCAGGAACTAATGTGCGACAAACCATATCCTTTGTTCCAAGTATATGAAGTCATCGGATACTTCTATAGGTACCGATTTATTTTTAACTTATTACGCAGTTGTCTCACCGAAATATTTAGGTCAGTGTGGAAACTTTTAAAATTTATGAGATAGGTAAGTATGTATAATACAGGATGATTCGGTTAATTCGAATTAATTATTTCCAGGCAACTTGTATACCTTTGTACCTACGTATTTATCGCTATATTGTTTTTAATAGTTTAAGTTTCTGGTGTAGAGGCGTATTATATACTATAATGTAGGTCGTTCATTTTATAAACGTCGCGTTTGGAGTAAGTCAGCAGCTAATAGTTGAGAGAGTTTGATTCTCGGCGAATGCAAATGATGTTTCAATTAATAATCTACGAATAGAGTAGACTTATCTCTCCAAACAAAACCCTAGTTTCTTTGGCTATGTTTCTCTATCAAAGGTACCTCTCTGACTTTTCGGCGAGACAAGCATATCTAAAGCATGTTCAAATGGGATACTAAATCACCTCGACACATTTTGCAAAGGTTTTCGTCACGCATCACGTCTAATAATAATCTGTGTTGTTGTTTGATAGAACCGAAGGCCCAAGGTAGCCTTGTTTAAGGGTCTCCGCTTAAGCAAAGCGACAGCCGCCTTCTTAGTCGCGGTAAACATAACCATTTAGATAGCACATTGCTTTTTGTATGTCACCAACACAACAACATTCACTAAATTTATGGTTGACACATGTGGTGGTTCAGCCAATGGACTAACGGCAATTTTTTTTTGACATTTTTATACGACTTGTTCAAAATTTAGAAAATTTGCGCGTCTTATAGAAAGATATCTGAAGACAGGAATGTTGGTGTGTTTAATGTATTTGTAATGATTTGTTTGCAATGCTTACCCAGTTTGTAAGTATTACATGGTATTACTTAGGCATTTAAAAGTATGACAGTATGATCAATCGACCTTTTTCTTTACGCTACGCGTATGTAATGGAAAATCGGTGATCTTGGATTACCGCCTTTTGGCATGGATCTATGAATTCCATTTATTTTTTGTTTTACTTGATTAGTGTAGTAACGTTTACGGTGAAATATGTTATATTGTTTCTTGTTTGCATGAAAAATGCATGGTTCTTTCATCAACATATAAATTTTATGGGTATTTTATATATTTGACTACCTACATTTAATGTTTTTTTTTATTTATGTATAAAAATGGTAGTGGTTTATATTTATTAGTAGGTTATGGTGCATGTATGGTGATGGGCATAAACTGCGGGAATAAGGAAACATGGCGCCAGAAAATAAATGTTTCAGAAACAATCACTAACATTTCATTTTTTTTTTTCAATTTTGTTGCTCGTTTGAAAGAAAGCAGCTGTATATAGTAGGCCAATATTTTTTCATAAATTTTCGAATAATTAGATATTATATCGTCATTATTTCCCTATTCCTATAGTAAATATGTGCAGTCAGTATGTGATGGGATAACCGTGTAATGTACTGCATTGCTAAAAATATGTTACCAGAAATTAATGTCTTTGTAATATTAAAGCAGAAGACTTTAACATATACGTACTAATTGCAGAAACGTCGACCACCGTCATTCTTTTCGAATCTCCACGAATGTTTAAAGATAATGATTCAATCATTCCGGCAAGATAGCAAGGAGGCATACACGTCTGAGACGCTGAAACGCGTGGAATACTTACTGAAGATCCACGGGATGGAGACCCGGGAACTGATCCACCAGTACCACCTGGAGAGGTGGCAGGAACAACAAGCGATCACTGAGCCGAAGATGGGGCTGTTGACGGTGCGAAGTCAGTTTATAGACGATCACTTGAAAATAGAAATTATGAACGCTAGGAATTTGGTACCTACGGATTCTAATGGTGAGTTATGGATTCCAAATATTAGAATAATATGTTATTTTTACTCTAAAACATTTCAGCCAATATCAAATAAGACCTCACCCGTGAACCTTAAAAATCAAGTTAGTGAGAACTTAATTAAATCGTTTTCATGGGCGATACCTTTGTTTCGAAAAATTTTCAATAGTGTTTCCATTTTATTTTTCTGTACTTTTTTATTACGTAAGTTGTTGTGTACGTTAAGTTAGTACCCCACAATATACGTTGAAAACATATATTTTGGGACGAGCACGATCTATTTGATTTGTCATTAAGTATCTTATTATCTTTACAGGTTTGTGCGATTCTTACGTACGTGTTGCTCTTCTACCAGAGGACATATTTGCGAATATAGTGAAGCCCAAAACTCAGACACACAACAAGAATCTCTTTCCTTTGTACGATGAAATGTTTTTAATGTAAGTAGAGAAATGATAACGCTTATTTGTACATCGTTGTCTATCCAAGCATACTTAGATGCCTAGCATTTTCATTTTTTTCTAAACAAAGTTCGTATGCGGCTTTTTATGGTGGGGAAATATATAATGCATGAAGGCATGGATGAAATATTACTAAAGTATAATATTTCATCCATGTTGAAGGACAAAGACGAGACATTAACTACCTTATACTTCTACCTGTAGAGTAGCGTAGTCTCATCCTCGGTAAATTATATCATTTTGTATTATTTAAGTCACACAAGAACTGGCTAGCTAGGCTGTAAGTTTTGTACATTAAATTGTTAATTATTATTACTGGATAAATTCTTCTTGATTTATAAATTCCTTGATAATTTCTGATTGATTCTTGAAATTTCATATAATTATATGAAAGTTTTAATAATATAATAGTTGAGTTAGTATCCCATAACACAAGTCTCAAACTTGCTTTGAGGCTAGCTGAATCTGTGTGATTTGTCCGTATATATTTATTTATAATATTTTTCAGACCCTTATCACATGAGCAGCGAAACACGACGGACGGTCTCCTGCACATGGTGATAAAGGACAAGGACATGTTCAGCGTGAGCAACACGTTCGTAGGAGAGGCCTACTTGCACTTCAGCGAGGTGCCCGACACGCCCGCGCCCATCAGCAGCCTGCCGCAGCAGCACCTGCCGCTCTCCAAGCCCAGCAGTATCGGTGAGCAGACACTAGTCTACTTTCTGTACTAATTTTTAGCCCCTAAAATAAATACAAACGTTTGCTAAACCTATTTTTGTTAAAATATCTTTTGTCTCTATCACTCTTTTCAATCTTTCACTTTGCAAGAACAAGTCGACATATATGTTAAGTGAGAGATAGGCTAGGTATAACTAATATCTCTCTAATCGCTGGTGCGGCCGCATACATCACGTGTACAAACGTGAACGGTGATTATATTTTAGAAGAAATCTACAGTTTTTATAATAAAGGACGATGAATGTTGTAGGTCAGAAAATCGATCTTAGAATTAGAATGAATTTACTAAGGTAGCAATGTACACAATAGATTATGATGTTAGAAGGATAAGGTAGATATAATGCAACTAATAAGTTAGTAAAATTCCTGTAAAATTGGGTTGTCTATTCAATTTTCTTTTTCTTAGTATTATTGTTATTTTTTCAGATGGAGATGCCATGAAAGCCTTAGAATCAAGGCAAGGCGACAAGCAAGCCAGAGAGTTCCTTAAGAAACAAAGGCAAAAATTACCTGGCAAACAGTTCTTCTCCCTCGGCTGAACGACTTCGTTGATTATATGTTAAGGCTGAATATAAGTACATTTTTACAGTACATTTTTTCAGTAAAACTTATCTACTAAACAATAAACATAGTAGATTAAGTTAAAGGCAAAAGGGAACAAAAACGTGAAATTTAAACTTAAGACATCATGCTTTCTCACTGTTCAGTAAAATGGAACATCTTGCTGTCTTGCTCGTACTTAAAACCATAAGTATGAGTGAAAAGGCGTCATGTGTTGAACGAAGAATCCTTGTCCCTAATAAATAACAAACGTGTATGAAAAAAACATTTTTTACTGTTTGTTGCTAAATATCAATATGTTAAGCTAAATATTAGGCAATAAATTAGACTGATAAGTTTAGTATTTATTTGTCACATCATAAATAAGAAAAAATATTTTATTTCTATAGGTACCTAGCCATCAACATCAAATAAAACAATATAAGGTCAAAGTACCCAATGTCATCAATCAAATAATGTTTCAGATCAAAGTAGGTAAGTAATTAGAGATCTGTGACTTCCCTTATCGCCGCATGAAGTGTATCAATTCTACGGCTTCCCTTGTCCATAAAGTGGTGGCACCGGAACGTAAGATGCAACTTGCGGTCCGGAAACACTTTTTTTTACCCGACTATCGCAAAGCCAAGAGGAAGGGTAATGATTTTAGCAGTCTATGTATGTATGTATGTATGTGGATATCTATGCACGAGTGTTCCACCATAGCATCCGAACCGCTTATCCAATTTTGACAAATGAGATGTCAATCGATTGGTCATTATTGTCTGGGTGACATAGGCTACACTTTGTATACAATAAATATTACATACAAAAAAGTGCGTGTTAAAAAAAATTGTGTCGATATTAAGTTGGGTATCAAATGAAAGGCCAAGGAAATCGTTACCCGTAAATGGCTCTAGTGGTCGGATTTTGTTTTTATAAACGTATGTTTATCTTGTTAAGTATTGCTGTTGTCCAATTTGTTTAGGTACCTCTGGAGATAACGCCTAGTTTTTGCTGTCAGTAATGAAAATATGTGTTCCAATGTTCGCTTTGTGATTTTTTTTGTGAGTTGTTGCTTGTTATTGATTAATGAAAATTTGATGATACGTCTTAGGAATCTCCGTAATGAAGAAACACAAAAATTGCCTACATGTTAGTAAAAATATGTTTTGGCTGTAAGATCTCAAAATTAAAATGCTCCATTCGCTGCAACAATCCGCTGCAACCTACTTTAGTACCTATATTTTTTTGCTGGACCGTTTTATGTGATATTAAAATTTTATTTTGGCTGGAATCATTCTTTTTATGACAGAATTATATCGGTTTGCTCTATGACGTCTAATTCCCTGAATGTCTGATTCCGGATATTGGTTCCCTATAACATTCACGTCAAAAACTTAGTTCTAGAAACGTTGTAAATACCAATAAAATGAGTAGGATAATATTTTATACCAAGATTAATTCTACTATTAGTAGCTTCGTCTGTGATAGACAAAAGTGCCTTATATTTATTTCCTTTGTCGCGATTTGTACTCGGATGTCCTCAACATTTTTTTTTTAATATAATTTACTTGTAATATCGGAATATGCTTTTGTATTCTTAGCATTCTCAGTGAGATTTATACTTATCTAAATTAGTACGAGATTGTTAAATGTGTACTGTACCAGTTGATTTGAGATTTTTGTTTTCATTATTATTTTTATGTTTACATGATTTTTCCTGTCTTAATAAATTATATTATTTATACAATAAAAGCTCTATTTATATAGTTTGACATTGTTATTTTATTTAAACTTAGTGAACAACTTTTAAATATTCTTTGTTGAATAATAATAACCTAGAGACCATACTAGGGTTCTATACTACTATAGTAGGTAGTTAGTTATTTTGTATTACAGATAGGTATATGCTATCATGCTACCGTAATACAATACCTACTTAGTATATCCACAGAATGCTGCACGCATAAACGTATATACAAGGTACAATCAGTAAAAAGGTAATTTTGGTATGCTCTCTTTTGTAACTTACTATACCTACACGTACTAATAAAAAAGCACATAAAAATGTATTGTGACTTTGACATATCATATAACAATAGTAGATTGTGCTACGGGATAAGATAATATTTTGAAGGCGCTACTTTGAATCCTGAGTGAAGCGAGTGATTCTCATGTTTATCGCCCGAGATAAAAATATTACCGTACCCGAGTAGCACACTCTACTTTTCATCTCCATCTATTACAAAAACTAGCAAATACAAAACAGTTTGCGTGGTCCTTCATATCTTTTTATAAGTAAACTTGATACCAATTCACTATCGGCTTAAACTTACGAAAAAGTATTCACATTACGCAAATAATTACATTTCAATACAAATAACCTAAAACTTATGTAATTACTGAATCAAATAGAAAAATTGTGCTTTTTTAATTATATTTATTTCTTTTCCGAAGCGAAGAACATAAAAATATTTACCTACATTCATCCATGTTGACAGCGATACATATTCCAAATTAAATAGTAGATTGTGATACAAGGCGAGGGCACTACTTTGAATCCAGAGCGAAACGAAGGATTCATGTACTTACATGACATGACATCATTATGACAATTGAATCACGAGCGGAGCTAGTGATTCTACGGTGGAATCCTGAGTGTAGCGAGGGATTCATGTATATAGCCCGAGATAAAAATATTACCGTACCCGAGTAGCACACTCTACTTTTCATCTCCATCTATGAGAAAAACTAGCACATACAAAACAGAATATAAAGAATAGTAGAACACTTACAATACCTATCAGAATTAAACCAACAATTAAAACTAACCTTGTTTTAGTGTTGTTCAATAAATACCAAGAAATATTTTTTTTTTATTATTTATATAAAATATATTATTTATATAAGACCGCCAACTTAAGATAAAATGTTAACTCATAAATTTGTTTGCGTGGTCCTTCATATCTTTTTATTTTTATAGGTTAACTTGATAACTATTCACTATAGACTTAAAGCTACAAAAAAATTTACATGTATACAAATAATTACATTTCAATACAAATAACCTAAAATTTCTGTAATGACTTAAGTCAAAAAGAAAAATTGCGCTGTTTTAATTATACTTATTTCTTTTTCCGAAGCGAAGAACATAAAAATGTTTACCCACATTCATCCACGTTGACGACGATATGTATTCCAAATTTAAAAAATCACGACGTCTGTGCCAATTATTTTTTATTTTAAAACAAAATTCTTTTTTTTTGCTTGACTGCCAACATTATTTTTGATTCTTCATAGATTACACTGATGTTCAGTTTTCAAATTGGTTTTAATCCCTAGAGATCTTCGTTTATCACTTTTTATTCCCGAGAGGATAACCAGTAACTTTAGCTCCAAATGTTTTGGGATTAAAACATCGTTTTTCGAGTAGATAAGATGAGAAAAATAATGACGTCTGTGCCAATTTATTTTTTATTTTTTGCTGGACTTCCAACATTAATTTTGATTCTCCATAGATTACACTCGTGTTGTTTTCAAATTGGTGTTAATCTCTAGAGATTTTCTTTTTCACTTTTTAGTCCCGAGAGAATAACCAGTAACTTTAGCTCCAAATGTTTTGGGATGAAAACATCGTTTTTTGAGTAGATGAGATGAAAAAATAATAGGTAACGACAAGACTTTGCATTTTCAAAGACCGCTGCGTAGCACGGGGCGGCCATACAAAAACAACGCGCATAGACGCGGTCTCAGTGTGTTGTCTTATGCGTGTTTTCTATAAAAAATAAGATCCTTGCATGCAGTCCGGCCCCGCGTTACGCAGCGGGATGTGGAGCAGCGTGCGAATCGCCTTATTTTGTTTTCTAGGCCTCAAGTGATACCTACCTATCACGATTGACAAACAATGTCAGCCATACTCGGTTTCTATCAAAAAGTACTTAAGTAGATCTCTAGTTATGGCAATTGAACTACACGAGTCACCAGCGGCCCGGGCGGTTCAAGCTAGTGTTATTGCTTCATGCATATAAAGTAATAACTGCGCCTATAATGCGCGAATCCATTGTAAGAACGGCGCGGTAAAAATTTCAGCTCATAAACTGGTAGGATCTTATGTAAAATAAAACTAGCAGAAGTGATTTACTCTTTGAAAACTAGGCGATGCTTAGTTATTTTAGTTATTTAGTAAATAAATGAATTTGAGATAATACCTAAACAAAGTGATTATAATTATCACTTGATTCTAGTCTGTTTTATTTTTAAATTCAATTCAGAAGGTATTACGTTCAGAAGAGTGTTACATCTTTCGTAATTCGGAAGGTTGGTAGAGTCATAGTTACTTCCTAAGTGATAGAGCATAAAGCTATAAGATTTTGAAGTTGGCCATCGATTACGTTCATGGTAGATACTCCATTTAATATAAAAATAACATTTTTTTTTTTAATTTTGCCTTGCTTTCACTCTATGAATGAAAGCGAGCTTATACTGATCAAAATGCAAAATATCAGTGGCAGTGATTAAGCCGTACAATTTCGGTTTGCTGATCAAAAGTCTTTAGGGCTAATGATAAAATCAAACATTTGCAAAGAAATCACCCGCTGTAAATAAGCCGGCGTAGTTAGTTCTGGCTGAGGTACCAGAGACCGTCACAGTTTAACCGCATAAAAATAATCAAATTAATTAAAATGTCACTTCACAAAGGTCCAATCAGTCGAAACGGTCGTTTGTGGAAACAGCATCAAATTAAATATGTTCGCAGGGTTGTCGCTTGAAATTCCACCAACAGATTTATCCTAATAACTGGGAAAAAAAAGCCTAGGGCCGTACAACCCAAAGCGTGTCGTTTGTTGATACGATCGGTTTTTAAGATCTGCGCGGGGTGGAGAGAAACTGTATGTTTTATTCTACTTTTAAAGGAAATTAAAGTAGTGATGCTGGTCTGGAAGAGACAACATCACTATTTCGATTCCCTTTTCACGACCACTTTCACTGGTCTTTGGTTCTTATGAGCTCTAAAGCTGTCCCAGGTATAAATTCATGACTAATATGTAAAACCTGTAGCAATTTTCAATTTCAGTCAAGGCTTAAAAGGAAGTCGGGAGCGAACCGGCCGAGGGAGTGCCGAATACACAAATTTTACATATCGAGGGCAAACCGGCCAGGGGTGACCCGGAATGGGATCCTAATAGCTTGACCTGCATATTTTTACTAAACAGACCTGAGACACCGAAATGTTCGGTAAAATACCATAGATGGCAACCCTACGCGGACGGCGGCGTCTTTCATGTCCTACGTTGCTTTGATCGCGCCGCGCCGACAATCTGGCCGACTACTTATCGGGTCAGATTTATTGTGATTCGGAGGCTGCGCCCGTAGGGAGCCCTGCACGTACGATACTCGCCCATTCGTAAATGATTTTTATGTTACGATTCCTGGGAGTACTGTTTTCGTATGGGCTGCGCTCACAAGGTGTGAATGCGGTTTTTGACACAGAGTGCTGGCGCACATAATAAAGATGTTTTTGGTTGTTTCTATTCTAAAGATATCATTAGTATATGTTTTGGATCACTTTGTGAAAAAAAAATCTTGATTCTACTACGTATTGTAACATCATATGTTACTATATTATACTATGTTACTATATTGTACGACATGTTTAGCTTTCTTAGTTTATTTTGTTTACTAATTCCTTAATTTAATGCGGAATAAAATATATATACATACAAGCTTTCGCGTTTGTAATTATATAAATTGGCACATAATAAAACGTTTTCAAAAAAGCTGTTCTAGCTATTGCAAATACGGACTCTACGAATGATTTGAACGGAGTATAGCGTCTCTACCATTTAGAATTTAGATGGATACAATAATATGAAGTTATAGTGAGAATTAAGTATTATCAATAAACCTAAGTGGCATCCCGCTCTTTTTCCCCGTGTATGTACCTACGCTTTAATCTTTTAATTATCGCATACTTTCAATTATCTATACGCAACGAGTTTTAACGTTGTTTCCATCAATAGATATTGGGTGATTTAAGAGGAATGTTTATATGTATAAAAAATACGAAGTATGTGAAGCTGGGGTGAATTGCTAGTAAATAATAATAGTCTAAAATTAAGTAGATATAAACAAAACACTAAAGAAAGTAAATAATTTCCATTGGTGATTGGAACCGACATCAACGTGCGTTAAAACGTCTATATCAGCCGCTCTCATCAGCTCGCCCGCCGCCCGGCGTCATCCGCAGAGAATGACCAGTGCATTTTTTGCTCCAATCAGTGCGGATCCCGGTAGCTACTCAGGCTTCTGTAAAAAATACGCCATTATCTCGCCGCCGTCGAAGGTGACTGGCGATTTCAGAGCACATTGTTCACTATTGTCCGATTGTACAGTTTATATTGCTATGTAATAAAGTCATTACCTACTTCATTATCATACCGATTCAATTTTACTATTTTAATTTTATAGTCATAACCTTAAAAGGAATGCTAATATAAAAACTTTCATTTACAAAATCTTATGATGTGGTAGAACGAATTTGTAAAGGATCCATTTATAGTTCACGATAATTTAATACACTAAACGGTTAACGATTAACCGAAATAATAATAAAAATATATTATACTTATTCATTGTTGTGGAAAATGGGCTGTATAGTCTTTTATAAGTTTAAAAGCGCTGTCCCACTAAGTCTTTAATGAAATTGAATAATAAGCTATAAAGATTTTGAATGGTTTTATTCTTTCCGGCTGGTTTGTAAGCAAGCGGCACTCGGCAGTAGCGGAGCTTGGCGGCTTCGCGGCAATAACGTGACACAACAGCCGATATTTCCGTCGACGAAGACCAGTTAGACCAGCACTACCAAAATATATGGGGTAGGTATAGAACGCGTTTCACCACCAGTAGATAAAATAGGAAATTTCTTCCTGATTTGCGGTACCAGCGCCATACTGTAGGCATAGAAGGTCTATAGGTTGTCTGAAGAACCAAGTAATAGGAATCTCTGGGCATTATACACATTTGGATAAAAGAAAATTGCCCATTGTGCTTCGTTCTTTTGATACCGCAGTCCATGCCGTCAATTACGCGGCTGAATTATCTGCCAGAATCAACAAGCAAAATCGGCTGCGTATTACGCAGTGCTGAGGCACGACACTTAGTATCGGAGAGATGCTGTATCGGGAGTCGATAAAATAAGTTTAATGAGGCGGGGTCGTATATCAGAGTCGGCATCATAAAGGTACCAACTGTCAAAGGGCTCATTGTGGCGGTTCGCCTTTATGATGGCATTTTTACAGTCAGGTACTGGCTTTGAACGCCTGCCGTGCCGACCGCCAATTATATTCTACTTAACTGGTGTCCAGCTAAGATCACTGATCTACGGATAACCATACTTACGTTACAACAAGCGGCTACAGCTCTCGAGGCGTGGATGTTTTGTATTTGTGTGAGTGATCGGCAGACGTAGAGTCAGATTAAAAAGTTTTCTTCCACATTTAAAGCTTACCTTTGACAAATCTTCTTATTATCGTGTCGCTGGCTCAAATTACAAATTTTGTTCTACCAATACGTTGCTACTTTTAAGCCTTCCTCTGAGGCAAAGTATAGGTCAAGCATGGTACAGCTGGTTGGTGGTGGTTTATTGATTTGATGTACCTATCAAATTCTATTCTATTCGGATTAATTCATATGAAGTATCTTGGTATAGTTTTAGTTATACGAACACGTCTGTTCAGTGAGCACTCATACCAATTCAGACTGTCCTTACGCCTCGAAACGTGAACTTTTAACGCACTTATACCTTTTCCTTTTAAAATACTGCATAGTGCTAGGAAAAGGACTAAAGGTAATGGACCGAAAAAGTTACCACTCGTCGTGTATTTTCCTTAAAGGGCAGTCCGTAAAATTAATGAGATTTGCGCCAAAACGTTGGCTTTCTACAAAAAGCTTTTAATGCAAGTTAAAAGAAAGTTATAGTTCGGAAATAGTCGACTTTTTATCATGTCGGTCGGTGTGAAATTGTTGAAGGGGTTGATTTGGTCTAAAATAGTGAACAACTTTCCCTCATAAATTAAGACGTATTGCTATCCACATAACGTTTTTTTTATTTTGTAAATCTGGTCCATTCGTTAGAATTGAAAAGAATTACCTAGGTAGTTTTCGTGTCTGTGGGTTTTATTATTGTCCCACTTGCTGCAGTCTCTCCTGACAAAGATAAGCTTTGTTTATTTATTCTTAAATAGATTAACCTATTAGAAAAATATTTAAATGTACCGACTAATCTTATTTACATAAGCATTTAAGTTGATGTTGTTTGTGTCTTATGTTCAAACATATAAATACTTATTGTAATTATTCAAGTAGATATGAATAAAGTGCCAAAGAGCTATTAAATTCTTTTAGCATCTTTTTTGTAACTCTGGAAAGGATCAAGAAATATGTTTTCATTAGTATTAGTATGAATACTACAATAATCTTATTATTTTCTTAAGAAATTTCTTGTCTCATAAGTAAAAACACTTTAGCTTTAGTGAAGTCAAAGATACAAAAGTGTTTTTTTTGCATATGATTAGCAGCTAAAATGGAAACTCTGCCTCTCGAAATAAAAGGTTGATATACCTACCAATTAAACAGGCGAGCGTATGTCTGCATTATCGTGCTGTTACCCCATTAGATTCGAGCTACGAATTTAAAATGTAAACAAGTTCGCTGCTCCGGTAGCGTAGGTACATACCTGCTTTTAGCATTGTTTGCCAAACAGAGTTATAAAATTAAATAAGGTGCGAAAATTATGGAAGAAAAAATAACGTGTGTCTAATCTGAGAGGAAAGAGGCGGGCCGGGTCTGGGCCGGTCGTTTTGTTCTGGCGATGACAGGTGGAGGGTGCAAGATGTAAGGGCCGCCGCGCGGGGTAGGGACGCGTTGCCCGCGCAGCTCGCGTGGCCCTCTCGCCTGACTCACGCGCGCCTCGTAATGCTTGCATAATAATAATGACGGATGCCGATCGCGCGGCGGCTCCTTTGATCTGCGGCGCGTTTGATCTCGCCGCCGAGCCGGTCCCGCTGCCCCTACCGCACAAACGAGCCGCCCGCTCACCTTTATTCGGTTCGACGCCGCGCGGCGAGTCGTAGGCCCTTCGCCCTCGCTCTAAATAGAGGCTTTATTTTGTAAACAGCGGGAGCGCTACCGTGCGCGGGCTCCGAGGCCGGGGCGGCGGCAGTGGCGCGCGCGCGCTTGTCAGTATGGGGTGTGCTGCAGCTCGCGTCCTGCGCCCGCGCCTGTGTTCCTCGCGACCTGCCTGCGCCCGCCGCGCCAGCCGCCAGCGATGAACACGCGCCGCCGCGGCGGACCCTGCCGCACTTACTGGAACTGGATCACTTGGGCGCTCTGTGTACGCATTATAATATTATTTTGTGTGATTTCTGGTTTATGGCAGTGATTTGCATGTGGACTTGGAAACACAACCCAAAGTAAAAGTTTCATTTGTAAGTAAACAAATTTTATGAAGAGAAACAGAATTTCTAAAAGTTCGTTTGTTTACATTCGGGCTGGAAACTATCACTTGCTGGAAAAGGCAATGGAGGAAACATTTAATATTATAGGAATATAAAAACATTTCGAAATCGGGTCACAGCAAGCAACTGTGGTAGTTAGTTCGTAATTAAGATACTAAATTGCAAGTTAAAGCTGGTCTCATATCGTGTTTGCAATCACAGAGCCCGACAACCTTCCTCTGTATTCCGGCAATATAATGTTATTCTAACGGCTTAGGAAATTACAATCATGATACTCAGATTCGTCGGTTCATTTCGGATACAATTCTACAACAAACAGTGTTTAACTATACACGTTAGCATTCCGCAAGAAATGCTTTAAATGATAGTAGAGACCGCATCCGTGTCTATTTAGTTTTGCAATATGGAGACTTTCATAGAACGTATTACGAATAAAAAATATCCTAAATTGTACATGCCCTTAAAATATTATATGAACGTTCTGTAACAACTTGTACGATCTGTCTTTTGAAGTATTTAATGCTGATACGAGAAGTATTCAATCAGATTCAACATTTGTAGGTCTTGGCGAAGTAGGTAGGTAGGGCGTTAGGTTTGCATCGGAGAGGTTCAGGATTCAAACCATTTGCAAATATTTTTAAGCTTATTATTTAAGTTTGCATAGGTATCTACTCGTATAGTTACTCTGTGATACAGGTAGTTTGAAAGTTACAGAAAGGCTCGATGCAGGTTTTTTCAGAAAGGCGAAATATCAAATCCTTGAAATTTAAAAACACGAAATAAAAATTTCGAAGTATGTGCTTGTATTTATAGGTATTATGGTCCTAGCTAGGCCCTGTCTACTTCGTAATAGATATAATATGATTAGTATGTTATGTAGGATGTATTATAGTCTAACTACGTACTTATTCGTTTTAATTGTCATGAAATAAGTAAGTAGTCAATAATCTTTATGTAGCGAGGCGACTCTACATAATAATAAGTTATAATGCATGGTTTAGCATAACTAGGTCGAGATGTATGCAAATTTTAATACTTACCTATTGAAAAGGCTTGTTTTCTTTAGTTGTATGCAGTACTTAATAAATATTAAGTACTTCGACTGTATATATTAACGATCTACATAATTGGAATACGTATGTATAACCACAGTATCAAAGGGATGCAGATATAGGAACGATACATTTTACACTTTGTTTATTAATAAGCGGCAGTGTAATGATATCTCTGATTGTAGGTTGACAATCACTCACCGATGTTTTGGTCACTAGCAAATTCGAAAAAAGTACGTTTACTAATATGGACTTTCTTCGGAGGAGTGTGTTAAAGATAGTTGGGTAAATTATCTAAATGATACGATAAAGTTACATAATTTATTTATTGACAAACACATCAAATAAAATTGTAAGCAATTTTTTTAACATAATATACTTGTGTAATGTCGATTTCATCTAAACTGTATAAATCTCACTCAACACGGAGACGTTCAGCCATATAGACCAGAGGTTCCCAAACTTATTTTGTCAAACGCCCACTTTAAAAAATCAGTTATTTTGTAGCGCCCCCCATTTTTTTCACCATAAAAATCTAAATCACATATTTCTCTTGCCTGTAGTTTAATTCAACCTATATTCTAAACTAGACTTTTTTACAAGAGAGAGCAATAATAATACATACACCAGTACATTAGAGTATCTTTTATAAAAAAATAACAATAATCAACATTGTTAATTTTAAATAAAAAAATAGCAATAATAATACAATTTTACAATAATAAAGAGTATCGGAAGTGGGGACCTCACCTGCGAAACTTTAAAACACGAAATTTTTTCAGTGTTTGATTCCTTTAACGATATAAATAACGTTGTGAACGCATTAAAATAATAAATATTAATTACATTTTTAGTTTATATTTGTACAATAAAAAAGGATATAAATATGAACTAATAAATGGATGTTGTGTAGTAAGAGGATTTTAATTTCAGTGAAATTTAAAATATGAAATAGCTGAAGTTATAAATCACTCATTGCTTAAATCACATCAGCGCCCCCCAACTTTATTCTGGGCCCATTAGCGCCCCCCTTAAAGCCTCCAGCGCCCACAAGGGGGCGTTATCGCCCACTTTGGGAAAGACTGATATAGACGCATAAAGAGAGATGACGAGAGAGATAGCAAAATTCGTATAATCCTTGACATAGGGACTCTATTTTTGAATAAGTAGTAGTTCTGGATCTGCAGCCTCATTCTGCTATGTTGAGATGAGATTATCAACAAATTCATCGATCTATATCACAGGCCAGGGAAGTAAATACGCACACATAAAGAGAAAATGTATTTCCCCTCCTAGAGTTATCTGATCTTAAAGAGTTTTTAGTATGTTATGTGCACAAAAAGAATATGCTTATAGGTTTTCCTTTTGCTGTTAATTAAAATATTTATATTTGCAAATTTTGACAAAAGTAAAACTTATAAATAATATGACTTGTTGTTTTTCGTGTGTGTAAGTGGCCAACACTGATGTCAGATTTTTCAAGCTGCCAAAACGACTGCTGTTTAATGATTACAGCTGGACCAACGGCTTAACATGCCTTTCAAAGCACGGAGGAGCTCGATAGATTTTAATACCACTTGTGGACACCCATCCAAACGCGAGCCACGCTCGGGCATGCCATATTGAGAAAACGCTTACGACTAATGGCCAAAATCATTAAAAGCAGTCCTATCGGGACAGAAGAATAGATGACGAAAAGAATTTTTTTTCACGACCCACTTAAAATTTATATTTACATAACGTACTTAACTATTATATATTTTACTTATTCTTTTTTAATCCAGTAGCAATGTCGGTAATTATCCAAAATTAATCTGACCAATAATAAAACTGTTTACTTATTTGTACAGTTTGCAAGCGTCGCAGTTATTATTGTAATGTAAGCCACCCAGTTACAGCTTTTATTTTAACTGCTACAATACGAAAATGTTCAAAAATTAATTCGCCAATAATAAAGTACATCGGAATATTAACACGGAATAACAGTACAATCAAAATGCTAGCCAAATAAAGACGAAATTATAAAAGGTAAACAGTTGAACAAGAGTTATAATTTCCCAGAAATTAATTAAATGAGTAACCGGTAAAGTTTTCAACTTTTATGTGCTTTTTATAATTAATATAATACCGATACTAATTGTTATTATACTAATGAAAAGTTCATGTCATTATCTAGTCAGATTCAAATTTTTTTATGTTAGGCTTTCGACAAAAAAAGAGGTCACTCTACAAAACAATCGGCAGACAATCTAGTTGCGCATGAAAAAAACTGACGAAGTATTGCTACTGACAGAAATTTTTGGAAGAATATTCGGAAGGCCCTTGCCCTTGTTGTCTCCCGTTACTTAATAAAATCGGATAGGGTTAGTAAAAAATATATTTATGTAGTTGCTAAGGTGTACGTGTTATTTTCAGGCAGTGCTGAGCTTTGCGGGCGAGAGCGTGGCGTCTCCGGACAGCCTCAAGCTGGTGTGGCTCTCCAACTCCTCGCTCACTTGCAACGATGGCACTCCCGCCGGGTATGTGTTGCAGAATGTTATTTTATGTCACAGTATATTGAGCCAAAACTAGCTACAACGGCGGCTAGAAGGTCTCTTACAAGCTTTTATTTAGTTTGACTTGTCCCGTTTTCTTTCTGTCTGTATCTAATCAAATCTTAAGTTAAATTTAACCTAATACTCGGTTTCTGATCGAGCTGAAATTTTGCACGCCAATATTGCATTGACAATGCAATATTATGATGACATGAAGCTGATCTGATAATGAAGCAGAAAAGTGGCCATAGGAACTCTGTAATGAAATAACGTAACTCCATCCAGTTTGGGCTCGTGTGATTTGTCTTGAAGAGCAATTCAAATTTTCAAATTGAATTGCTCTTCAAGACAAATCTTCATTGTTTTAGATAAAAGCTTGTTTTTTTCATAATTGTTAATGCTATGAACATTTTGACTTTGTCAAGTTTTAGGAAATAAAATTATATATAATCTATTCTTACGCATGATACAGTTGACTTATAAAACTAATCACAAATTAATACGGATGTTTTATTAGTAGTCTCTTTTGAGACTCGAACCCTTTACGATTCATCTATTACATATTTTCATCATATATGAATAAACAGTTATTGTCTAAAACTCTGATACTTTTAGGCAGTTTGAAAAATCTGACTAAATGTGAGCTATAATATAAACACACTCGATTAGAAAAAGAAGTACAAAAATGGCACCAATTAAATAAAAACACTTGGAAATTTACAGGTATTACATAAGGAGAGGCAGTAATACACAGCACTGGGTGGTGTATTTGGAGGGCGGCGGGTACTGCTGGGACTCCGCGTCATGCGGTGCGCGCTGGCACCGCCGCCCCGGTCTCATGTCGTCGTCGCGTTGGCCACGCTCCCGACGAACCCCCGCACTACTCTCTCTCGACGCCGCCATCAACCCCTTGTGGCATAACTCGAACCACGTTCTCCTGCCGTACTGTTCTAGCGATATGTGGGCTGGCACTCGCATAAATCGACGTCTAAATAACACTTTTGCATTTGCTGGAAGATACATAGTCCATTCCGTGCTGACAGAGCTTCTACAGCAAGGCCTTTCTGGAAGACTATTATTAGTGGGATCAAGTGCAGGAGGCGCAGGAGTAATGCTGCACGCTGACGCTGCGAGAAGAATGCTCCGCACCCATGGCGTCCGGGTGGCAGCCCTGGCGGACTCCGGCTGGTTTTTGGACCGTCCTGCGAGAGCGAGACGTGTCTCTGCCGATACCGTCGCTAAGCTCGGCCACTCCCTATGGAAAGGTAACCCACCGTCTTCATGCGTACGGAAATACACTAAGGAGCCGTGGCTATGTTACTTTGGGTATAGATTGTACCCTCACATACGTACCCCACTGTTTATATTTCAATATTTGTTTGATTCCGCTCAACTCGCGGCTGAAGGTGTCCGTGCGCCGAGGACTCGGGCTCAGTGGGATGCTGTACATGCAACTGGATCAGCTTTACGATCGAGTCTTAAGAATGTTCGGGCAACATTCGCGCCCGCGTGTCTAGCACATGGCGCATTAGCGCGACCGGAGTGGCTGGGGATAAATGTATCTGGAATATCATTGCCGCGAGCAATAAGATGTTGGGAACAGCGATTGTGGAATGGAGGACGGCGTACGCGGGCTGGTTGTGCTCCGCGTCGGCTAATCGAGCGCTGCTCGTGGCCGCAATGCAACGGTTCGTGTCCTCGGCTGCGCGATCCCAGGACGGGCGAAGAAGTCGCTCTCGCATCATTACTGCAAAGTTTCGGCTTGGACGTGAGTGGTGCAGCAGCAGCCATGGGTTTGGACGCTCGGGCCCTGTCTCGAATGAGTCGCGCAGAACTGCTGCCGCTGCTGGCGCCACACACCACGTGAGGCTCATATTTTAGAAGACTTTTTGTGCGTTACAGCACGGTGAATCTACCTCGTTTCTTGTTGCGGAAGTACAATTTACTATGTATAGATTATTATTTATTGTTTACTAATAATACTGTATTTTTTTATTCAGATGCCAAGTAAAAATCAATTTTTACGTTCATGTTTTATTAAGCTTCCTTAAATGAAAATATCAAATAAATACTTTTTTATATTTACGTAAGTATAAACATTATTTACAAAATGCGTTTGTCTTAGGGATGGACTAGCTCGAGTCTATACTATTAGGTCTTAAATCTATCTCACTATGTCTGCCTCACGCGTCCGGAATGTTCGGCAGTGTCGCGGAAGATATCGTTAATCATTTAAATAGGCGGGGTAAGATGGTCCCCGTGGGGCTCTAAATCGATGGCTGTAGTAGGGCAGCCAGGGGGAACGTCGTATAGCGACGGCGATGTGACGGCGGCGTTGTTTAACGTTCAAGCCGCCGTTTTTAGATCTAATTTTGTGACGTCATAAACGGCTGGCTCTTTCGACACTAAGCGCTATGGACAGGTCGATGACATCGTTGGCGAGGAAGAAATCTGTCGACACAATGTTGGCATGTTGTCGCCATCTAGTGGCAAGGCGTGCTGTGACGTTGCGGTTGACGGCATCGGCGTTTTCTCTGATGGAGCCGCGGAGGAACACGATGTCGAGGATGGTGGGCGTGGTCTGCGCCATGGCGGAGTGCATGGGGGACCGCGCGTTGGGCTGCGGCGAGAGCGTGATGGCTTGGTCTAAGTACTGGAATAGTTGTGTGGGGCTGTTCGTGTTAGCCCACAAGTGAGGTAGAATTGGCCACAACCAATTGTTTTCTGAAATAAATAAAATCGATTTGTTACAAAAATAACTATCTGATACGAAATACCTATGTATGACCGCCTACGTGATCCTGTGGTCAAGGCGTTTGCCTTGTGACCATGGGTTTGAATCCCACTGGGCAAAGAATACTTTGTGAAAGGTTGTTTCCAGTCTGGTTAGGATATTGCAGGTTTGAATCAATTGATTATCCGAAAAGAAAGACGATTCCGTGTTTCGGAAGGCCCGTATAAACTGTGGGTCCCGAATGCCATTTAGCGTTTGATTATCAAACTATCCAAGGATTGGTTCTGGTTTAGCCTTTGGGTTGCGGAGGTCAGACGCAGTCGCTTTGTGTAAAAACTAGTAACCTCTTCAAACCTCCTTGGTTAGGAGCGGAGCCCGGGCTCGGAAGTGTTACTGCTGAGGATGCAACCGGGAAAATACGCTCGGATGATGATGGCAAAATACCTATGTAATGATTTATAGATATAAAACATATAGGTATATTTATGGTTAAACATTTTTTATATAAGAAGTGTAATAAAATTTCATACCTCATATAAAAACGTACCTAGAGACCTATTTTACTGTCGTTTTCATCTTATAGTTTTATAAGAATTTTGTAGTTCTAATACCTGATATGAATTGATCTACAGTTTTTTGAAGGTATACTTTTTGGTTCATCGGAATATTATTATAAAAAAAAATATTTTATTAAAAATTTTAAATAAATAAATATATAGGGACAAATAACACTGATTGAGCTAGCCCCAAAGTAAGTTCAAGACTTATGTTATAGGATACTAACTCAACGATACTATATTTATAACAAATACATATATAATACATAAACATCCAAGACCCAGGACAATTTAAAAAAGGCCATATTCTGACCACTACGCCACAGAGGTCGTCAAAGAAGACATTACTTGGATTGGATACATCCGCAGGCACATCTAGCGCCTACTTTTTGTCGATACTTACGGTTGACTATACTATTATCTACATAACTGAAGACTAGTCTCTTATCGGCGTCTACAAGTGACTGGAGCGTGGGTCCTCTCGTGCCCACTCCGGTGGCGAAGTCACTCGCGAATGCTAAATGAGAGTCCAGCTCTCTCTGTATGATCTCCAACAGTCCTTTGTGAACGTGCTGCAAAGGGGCGCCGTTCTGGTCGTAGAAACCCATGGGGAAGTGGTGGGCGTCAAGGAAGACCACCTGGAAGAAAAGTTTTACTATCAGTTATGTTACCCACAGCGTGGTTCAACAAGGTTTCAATCTCAGAAGCAGATCATAATGAAGGCGTATGCAGAATTCTGAACGCATTAAAACAATTAAAAACATGAAAAAAGTATTCGGCTTATATAACGCTCGGCCAAACGGATTTTGTATGGGAGGACAAAAATGTTAATTCGATTTTTAAAATCTTTTATTTTTATAGAAAGTAGTTTAGTCTCACGGACCTTGCTTCAAAAATTGTTTGATGTCGTCTTTATTCAAAACAAAAGTCACATTATTAAAATACAGTAGCTCATAAATACCTATTTAATTTGTATCAAATATTTTTGCCAACGCACCACATCGAGGCAACGTGCTTAATATGCTGGCAGTATATATTAGGAACGTTCAAAAATTTTGGTGGTGGGTAAAAAGTCACCCTGTATAAATGAATACACAAAAGCAATATGGACAGAATAATTTATAGATTAACATTCATACTGTACAATTCGCATTATAGGTATATATTACATTATCATATTCAACCGTGCTCTTTCATTTCTAGACCAGCTTAGTATCTAGTAAATATATTTTTTTCATCTCTTCTACATAAAAAATTATGGTTTCATCCCAAAACATTTGGAGCTAAAGTTACTGGTTATTCTCTCGGAACTAAAAAGTGAAAAAGAAAATCTCTAGGGATTAAAACCAATTTGAAAACTGAACACTGAAATAATATCGGCAGTCCAGCATAAAAAAAAGAAGAATTTTGTTTTAAAATAAAAAACGTCGTTATTTTTAAATTTGGAACACATATCGTCGTCAACATTGATGAATTTAGGTAAACATTTTTATATTCTTTGCTTCGTAAAAAGAAATAAATATAATTAAAAAACCGCAATTTTTCTATATGATTCAAGTAATTACAGAAGTTTTAGGTTATTGTGAATACTTTTTGGTAGTTTAAGCCGATAGTGAATTGGTATCAAGTTTACTTATAAAAATATACGAAGGACCATTTTTTTTATCGTAAGTTGGTGGCCTTCGAAAAATTATTTCTTAGTACTTATTGTATGAAAACGAAAATAAAGATTAGTATTATTTGAAAACGACAATAAATTGTCGGTTGAAGTCTGATTAAGTATTGTAGGTGTTCTACTGCTCTTTATATTCTGTTTTGTATTTGCTAGTTTTTCTCATAGATGGAGATGAAAAGTAGGGTGTGCTACTCGGGTACGGTAATATTTTTATCTCCATCAATATACATGAATCCCTCGCTTCACTCAGGATTCCACCGTGAATCACTCGTTTCGCACTGGAGTCAAAGTAGCGCCCTCGCCTTCAAAATAATACCTTATCACTTAGATCATTTAATACAGGATGAGTTACGCAGACAAATCTTCTTACAAAACTTTCTGCCGCTTTTGGTGCGGGGGTAAGCTAACTACATCTAAACAAAATCACACATTCACAGAAATAATTTGTGTTGCTATAAATGCACACTACACACTAGCTTATTTTCTGCACACCAATAAAACTCTGAAAAAAATGTGTAGATACACAAAATAATACATTCTTGGCAAGAAAGAGACAGAAGACAAAAAATATATATACTCTAATGCACAGGGAATAAAGAAGAAGGTTGTAAATACATAGTCTCGTGAGGAGTGCGCCTTAGTCTCGTGAGGAGTGCGCAGTAGTGCGCTATAGTCTCGTGGGGAGTGCGCCTACGTCATCAACTAATCGTTTTTCAAATTGGAACCTTATTACAGAACCTTAAGAATGTAATTGATACATTTAAAACGGGGGTCAATGAACTAGTCTTGTATGCGATCTTAGATTATTTTATGGGCTGGAAGGAAATCAGTTGCAAACGTGATTCGATTATTTTTTCCGTAATCGATACTAATAGATATTACTTCGATTTTTCAGAAATAACATTTAAATAGAAAACAACGTTAATAAAATATAAAAATACTTACTAATGAAAAGTTATGCCATCTTTTGGAAGATTAAATGTGTTTGACCTCTTTTTACACGAGAAAATTGCATAACATGGCATTTTAAACGGAGCACTTTAAGACGTCTTTTCGATGCCTTACCGATTCACATAATGATCATAATCGATTAAGCAACTAGTTTTTATGAACGTATTAGATTTTTGTTCTTATACTTTGGCAGAGGGGAACGCGCAGGTAAGGCTTATCCTGTATTAAATGATCTAAGCCTTTTCCCCTTGTAGCACAATCTACTAAAAACGCACACTGAAACATTGGCTATCAGAACATGTATTTTATGATCTCAATGAATATTGTGACTGTTTGCAATAGATCTGCACTGTTATGATATCGTAAACTTGAGATGTATCTAGCAATTAGTTTTATATCTTTTAGCCTTAGTATTGCATGCCCGAAAGGGAACTGTTGATACTTTTATTATAGTATCACCAATTTTTACACAGTTATACGCAATAAAGAATTTTGAAGTTTATAAATTTGGTGAAGTTATGATGAAGAACTTTGGAGATATGAAAGAAACTCTTGAAAGATAACGAAGCCGGTGGTTTATTTTTGTTAAAAATTGAATTATTGCCTCAACATGTTTTGGCAGGTTTATAGTTTTTTATATGATGGATTTGATTTCTGCAATTTTTAAGACAAATAACATTTAATAAATGGAATAGCTATATTTCAAACTATACAAAATGTAAAATAATGTCCATTTTGCAAAGTAAAACAGGAAAAAAATATTCCTTACCTCTTTTGTAGAGGCTAAGAAAATCCTTATTTCTCTAAGTAGCGGCACCAATGGACGGACTCGTACTAAGTTATGGTTAAGCCAGTATCTGAAATAATATAAAATATTTAATTATTCATAATTTTCTTTTTGAACGAGCGTGCGAAATTGTTATAGTATATAATTTAATTATGATAATATTTCAGTGAAATTGTTTAAGGCTCTACATACGTCACTACTTTACGAGTATAATGTACTCTATATACGTGTATTGAAGTAAGAGTCCACTTACTTTCTTTACTGTGGTTTTGTTCTCATTTACGCAACAACTAATATATCGGAAGTAATGCAACACCTCACCGCTGATCTAGACGACATTTCATTGGGTGTTTAATGAATTACTTTCACACGTCTTGTAAGTGTGTACTTAGTACAATAATTACTTGTTCAATAGCTAGCTACCTAATATGTTTGATTAACTGAAAATTTGCTACATACCTAACTACATACATTTATCAAAATGTAAGAATTCCTACAAACTATAATATATGAGTCTCAATTTCTCATACAATTAGTTAGTTAAAATCTTTATTGCACCAAAACATAATGTTACATAAAAATGGATAACATAAAAGAGATGTCAAAAGGCGGCCTGATCGCAACTGCGATCTCTTCCAGGCAACCGAGGTACTTGGAGATGTTTGACGAAAACAGGTGAGGTGCAAAGTTATATATAAGCAACTAAGAAAAAAGAAATAGCTGTATGTATTACAGTCAGTAATAATATACTTAAACTTACATAATATATACAATGACATAAATACGTACATAAATAATTAACTACATAGGTACATACATAAAATAAATACACATGTACACAGCAAAGATAAACCGAACAAGATAAGTAAGGAAAATAAAATAAGTCGTATTATATTAGGGATAGGAATGACTTCACTTGAGATTTAGCTAGCTAGTGTTTCAGCACGTCAGATGGACAGTGGTAGTGCATTCCAGAGCAAAACTGTACTTACAGTAAACGATTTTGAATAAAATTCAGTGGAGAGTCTGGGAATTTTTAATCGAAGCAATACGTAAATTAGTATGAGAAATAGACTCCACTTCTGAGGCTTACCGCACCTACCTAAGTTTTCTCAGAATAAATTAAAATAATATCTTTATCGTGACACTTAGTGTAACTTTTTCACACTACTTAGTAAAAAGTAAAAGTATACATTGGAACTTGAAGTTCATTATTGAAAACAAAATACAAAATCTACCTACTTCCTCAGCAGAAAAATCCTCTGGCCTTAAGTCTGTAAATTTACATGCATTAATAGAGTTAAATAAACAAACAATACCTATCTTCTTCATTCTGATAATACTCGTAGTACCCGATCCTGAAGTCCAGGTATCTGATGCCGTGCACGAGCTGCGCCCAGACGGAGCGGTCCTGGCACAGCACGAAGCTGTCCCTGGCAAGGGAGCTGATTTCCGTGTTGAACCGCCAGGCGCCAGCGTTGTGGGTGCCGGGGAGCGCCAGCTCGCCGATGCGCAGGTGGTTGATTTTGCCCCTGGTCAAGGCATTCAACATAACCCGCTAGTTTCAAACAAGTCTCATCAGATACTTTTTAGGGTTCCGTAGTAAACAAGAAACCCTTAAAGTTTCGCCATGTCTGTCTGTCTGTCTGTCCGTCCGCGGTTTTACTCAGCGATTATTAGTACATGAAAGCTGTGGCATGGATGTGTTTATTAATTAGGCTGAAAAAATGGTAAAATAAAATATTGTATAAAAATTTTTTTAGGGTAGCTCCCATACATGTAAAGTAAAAAGGCAATTTTCTTTTCTCGACTAACCAGTCATGTTGGGTATTGTTGAATAGGTCTTTCAAAAATATTATGAGGTTGCAAACAGTGTTTTTAGCTGTAGGAATCCGTTTCTGAAATATTTGGTTTTAAAGTGAAAAATTTTGTTTGAGTCAAGTGTCCCCCCCTCTATCAGCTAAGCCGTTATATATAAACGAAAAACTATCAGAGCTACGTAGGGTTTACAAATTAAAAAGTTGTAGATGATCAAATTATAAAATGTGCTCGCAAAATGAAGATTTCACACAGGTTCAAAAAAAAATAGTTTTTAGACGTTTTTAGTGGCATGAACTCAAAGTGGGCATTAGTAACTACGGAACCCTACACTGCGCTTGGCCCGACACGCACTTGGCCAATTATTCTTAATGTTAAAACAAACATTGTCTATGGGATTTGTATGAAATAGCACGTCGTGACGTCATAGTTTCTTGGAGTCAAATAGCGATCCTATTATTTGTTTTTCTGCATGAATAAATCTAAAATTACTTTGAAAATGGATATGATCAAAGGCAAGTGACATTATTTTGTGACGTTTTACTCACTTATTAGTATAAAATATTTTATTTTTGACCCTGGGGCACACCCTAAAGAGAAGCTGTTGGTACATTCTAAGTTTTTTTTTTTACCAGACCAGCAGGAAAAAAATTATAATATTTTATTGTATTTCTTTGATTACCTACCTACCCGTATACCTACTTATTCACAAAAACAAGTCAAGGTTTAACTAATCTACCCATACTTTTAAGTTATTTTTTTCCTTTCAATTTTCCTTAACAATAAAGTAGCCATCATTCAGGACAAGAAATAAGAACAGAATGCGATGCAACGTTTTTTTTTTTCATTGCGAACGATGATTTGATTGATGATAAAGAAAGTGCTAAACATCGCCAAAGGAAGAAGATCGTAGGGAGCGCATTTTCCTGACTTGGTCTAATACTCTTAATAGAAACAGGAAGACGTTGGGTATTAACCTAGAAATTATTCTCAAGGGAAATTGGCACTAGAAGATAAGATCCAATCCGATATCATTCGGGGTCGAGCCCCCAAATCATATGAAACATGGCTAGCTCAGATGATGAAGAATTTTTCTCCACATATGATCTGAGTGACTTGTGAGCCGGTGGTAACAATAAATGAAGTAAGATCGGAACTCATCCTATGTCGTCTCTTTATTTGATTTACTCCTGAACTTACTTGTTACTGTGGATGATTGTCTAGTTAAAATTGTATTGGCTGGTTGAATCTGAACGGACTATACTATGATTTAACTGTGACCTAGTAGACTAACTTACATAATGAGACAAGATATTATGATACACGCCGCTATGAATGAACTATGTTTATAGACAGTTTTAAAAAATATTTTTAAAATAAAGAGATACCTATGTGACATAAATAGCATAGTTTTCTTGGAACGTTTCAATAACATGTAAGAATAATATTAATGTCAATTTTTTTTCCACGTGTAATTCGCCTTATGTTTGCAATTTAATTACCGTACTTATTACTTTTTTATGACCAGAGGTTGGAATTAGGTAGAGTTATTTATGTACTTACACTGTTTTCATACAGTGAAAGAATAAAGTGGATATGCTTTAAATCCCGGGATTAATGATAAAAATTTCTTAAAAAAAAAAACAATTCTACACAATTTAAACCAATGCACGCGCGACGTTGCCAATATGTTAAAACTAATAAAAATACGAATGTAAATACTTATAAAAATTTTACGTAATTATCTTTGTTTTATTTATCTTATCTATTACATGGGATTGTCCATTAGAAATTCCGGGAAGATTCAAAGATTCAAATGTTTATTCAGTAATTAGACCTTTACAGGCACTTTTACACGTCAATAAGTATAAAGTATTTAAGTAAAAGCTACCGATACCAGCGCTTCGTAACGACCACTGCTGAGAAGAAACGCCGAAAGAAACTCATTTTCACAGTATTGGTCGCCTACTCACCAGAAGGGCTCGCCAGAAGGGCCGGGAAGATATGGATCTTCCCGGGATTTCTAATGGATATGTATATGGATTAATATCAACATTTCGATGCAAGTACATAAATAACTCTACCTAATTCCGACCTCTGTTTATGACTTATGTAAATATAAAAACCCAACTAAGTGGTTTCAGTGAATATCCAAAACTTATAAACTCTACAAACACGCATCACGCATCATAAATCGTAACGCAGTATATGTGATATTTTTATCATGTTCTCAATAAATATGTAATAACAAGCTGAAACATAAAGTACCAAGACTCACGCATTATCCTCTATCCAAGTTGGCTGTATCTTCAAACAGTTGTAGGCCTGGATTTGGTCGTCCCCAGCGCCTACCCAAGGCCACAGGCAATGCGGTCCTCGCACGCCCGGGCCGGTCAACCAGCCGCCGGGTAAATTTTCCTCCCCTAAAGGTACATCTGTAATAATGTGGCCCTCGGGTGTGTCGATAGAGTGGAACCATACGGCGTTCCTCCAAGCAACCGGCCTACTCCTGAAGATTCCTACCTGTGAAACAGAAATAAGGTTCTTAACAAAATTGTGCTTTTGTACGGTGAAAGCCCAAATTCTACTGAATTTGCTGTCATAACGTTTCGGTCACCTATATAGTTGAGTTTGCACCAAAAACTAGTTGGAAAAATAGGGTAGGTAATATTATGCAAACACCACCACTTTATTTTAAGCCCTTAATGTGAACACAGATGTCGTTTACTAGCATATTTTTTTCAATACTTATCTACATATTTATCGTATGTCTGCGTATGTAAATTAAGTCTAGTCATAACACCTTGAAATTTCTTCAAGACAGTAAAAGTTTGTTGCGCTACTTGCTTGCAAAATGTATATTTATATGCTAGCACAATATACATAACAGAGTTATTTTACGCAGGATATTTTCGATTGCTTTTAAAATTCTTTGCAAGTTTACCAAAACACATAAATTTTAAATTCGATTTACGTACTTAGATAAGATTGAGTACTCGGACCCAAACCAGGAAATATTAGTTTTCAGCCAAAGTGCTTTGTTTTGATCTCCCGATGAAAATGAATCATCCTGCAATAAAGTTGTTAAGAACATGGTCCGCAAAGTTTAACTGGAGTACAACGACTCTGGATTCGCGATCGTTTGTATCAATTACGGGACAGATTTGGTACCTACACCTAATGTCGGGGTCGAAATAAAATTACCAAATCCTTTGTTTCTTTGTATTCAAAGCTTTATTTGAGAGAAACGGGTTTGGTTTGACAGTAAAGTTTCGGTTCCCAATGTCATATTTAGGCTGGGAATAAAACCGTCCGGGTTTTTTCTTCAGTGGCTGGGTCCGGTAACCCGAGCAGACTATCTATTGCCAGGCTTTTATTAAGAAACAGGCTCTCGGCCTACTGTCTTGATAGCAAATTACAGTTGAGCATCAGTAAATGTAGTACCATAACTTTTACAAAAAACTTTAATTTAATAGACTTCAACTATAAACTAAATAACACAAATCTGACTAAAGTGTCATCCGTGAGGGACCTGGGTGTTTACTTGGACACTAAATTGTGCTTGGATAGTCACGTAGAAAACATAACGAATAAAGCTTTCAAAATGTATGGCTTCATTCTACGTTCTTCAAGGGAATTCAAACGAACCTCCACATATCTATATTTATATAAAACTCTTGTTCGCTCTCAACTAGAGTATGCTGTGCCGATATGGAATCCTTATTATAATAAATATATTGATGCTATTGAAAGAATTCAGAAAAACTTCTTAAATTCCATGCATTACAGGTGTTTCAAACGCTACTTACCCTATTCTATGTTACTCGATAAATATAACTTGCTCACACTTAGTGACAGACGCAAATACCTTGAAGTATCTACCCTGTACAAAATAGTTAATAACCTCTTTGATTGTAATGAAATTGTGAATGGATTGCGCTATAATGTACCCAGGAAAGCTGTAATGAGGGAGGTTCGACATCGTCCCCTGTTCGATATTAGTAGATGTCGTACGAACAGTGGACATAGAGCACCTCTGCATCGTATGATGGAATCTTACAATAGTGACTTTGTAGATATCGATATTTTTAGACACAGTATGTGTAAATTTAAAAATCTAGTTCTTCAAAAACTAACTCCTTCATAACTGGCCTTCCTCGTTTTGTTTTGTTTTTATTTTATTTTACTTTTTACTTTTATTTTGGTACATGTTATTTATTATTTACATTAAAATCCTATAATTTTCTATAAAACATCCTATAATTCTATAATTTGTTTCATAAAATTTATGTGTGTACGCATGCGTTTTTTCAAATTAACTAAATTAACTAATTAGTTAGCTTATATGTTGTAAATAGTCCTGATTACCATTTCTTATTATGTGAATAACGTTGTGGGCTACGTTATTAATAAGTCTCTTTATGTAAAATGTTTAATGTATTTGTACTTATAATGTAGCTGTTTGTTAATCCTATTAAATAAAAAAAAAAAGAAAGAAATGCCTAATAGTGAAGCACTTTGGACTAAACTCCTCTCCATTTCACACATTGTAATTTTAAAATTCCTTTTTTGTATACTCACGTCTTCTTCACTACGTTTCAAATACCATTTAACCGACAACTTGACATGTGACTGGTAATACGCAAATCCTAAAAGTTGTCATGAGGATTGATCGATTATGATTTCTTTATTAGTCATCCATATCTCTCTGCTAGGCAAATGCCTCCATTCTCTCCTTTCAGTAATCTCTATCTTTGGTTTGGTTACTGAATATAAATTGTCATCTATAGCATGATAGTTTATTAAGACATAAAAAAAAGATAAGAATATGTACTGACATTCTTTGGCACTGACGAGCAGCTGGTGAAGTCCCAATTGACCTCGAGAGCGTCCACTAGGTTGGGCTGGCCCGTCTGTCTGATCTCAGGGGAGTGCACCGTCAGCCACACCCTACCGCAGGTCGAAAACTCCAACGGTTCATTTCTTGACGCTGTAAATATAGTTTAAATAATAAGAATAGGTGTTTCAATGGATCAACGAATACCACAATGTTTCCCAATCTTTTCTATATGCAGCTAATACACTATGCAGTTCTCATGTGCTTGTTTTGTGTAATACGCAAGAAATAAATTCATATGTTTATATACGTTATACGTGGTAAATGTATGAATTATGTGGATACTAAACTAAGTTACCGTACAGACTGCATCTTAACAAAGTTCTTAGCATGCCTTTTCGAGCATCCAAGGTAGGGCTACGTAACTTACTCAGGTAAATATGTAAATTCTTTCACCCTTTTCTAGGTAAGTAGTTGAAGAGTTCTACATAAGGATTGACACCTTTGCATGTCTGTTATTGGTAATGTTTTTGGTCTCAAGACAGGAATAACTGATGATGTCTGAGGTTAAAAGGCACAAGCAGTCTTATTTCTACAATAAAAGCTTTGAGTATTGTATTATTACATATTTAAAGAACACATATTATGTAAGTATAGCAATAACTAGATACCTAACTACAATAAAGGCAAAGAAATAATGGAAAAATGCTGAACAAGGATGTAGTGAAATAAAAGAAAAGAGAAGATTTTTTGAGTGCCACCAAACACCGTCTGTGCTGTTTAAGCCGTCGGTGTAAGGGTAACGCCACACCTCTCAAAGTTTCGCAGAAATATTTTTTTTTCGTTTTGTCAATACTTATATCACGAGTCCTTCACACGACAGAAGTATGGAAAGAACGAAATAAAATAAAATTCAGCGCATTATGAGGTAAGTGTGGCGCGACCGTAAGCTGTGAGCAGCTCACAGTACGTACATACACGTTTGAGATTCCTAAGAATTCGGTTTGTTTTTAACACTGAATCCGAGATAGGGACGTCGCGGGGCAGCACTGACACTGAAAATGATACATGGAAATGATTAATGAAAGTAAAAATGATAAAGAAAATATTATAAATATATAAATATAAATTAAAAAATATATAGGGGCAAATAACACTGATTGAGCTAGCCCCAAAGTAAGTTCGAGACTTGTGTTATGGGATACTAACTCAACGATACTATATTTTATAACAAATACATGTATAGATAAACATCCAAGATCCAGGATAATTTACAAAAGGCCATTTTCAAATTCGCCCTGACTGGGGATCGAACCCGGGACCTCTGGGTGGCGGTGACCACTACGCCACGGAAGTCATCAATAATAAGTAATGAACCATTTAAATAAGATCGTTCTTCTCCGTAAAAATTCCACTTTCTGGTCAAGAGAAAAATTAAATGACGAAGGCTTCATATCTTGAATACTCTTGTATTCTACGGTTTCGTAGACGGAGGATCAGATCACATAAGCATGTATACAAACTTTATTTCAGCGCCCTCGCTGTATGTAATATATTCGTGCATAGTAATTCCTTTACAAGTGTTGTATTTCAGTCCGCGCTGTTGAATTTTTTTTATTGTGTCATTGGTCAGTCAAATCCATATAGTGCTTATATAGGCACTGCGTCACAAAGATTGTCAATTCATTGTGCATAAGTACATTGTATATGTTGTGACTGATATAAACTTACTAATTTTGATAAGTAAGTACAAATGTTAATTTTGATTTTTCGTTATGGTAATTATTATGAATATTTTTGGATAAGATAAGATAAAAGATAAAAATCTATTTATTACTCT
Source organism: Acrobasis suavella (assembly GCA_943193695.1). Taxonomy (NCBI): domain Eukaryota; kingdom Metazoa; phylum Arthropoda; class Insecta; order Lepidoptera; family Pyralidae; genus Acrobasis; species Acrobasis suavella. Next base: position 11,352,843 of record OW971938.1, read on the forward strand.
CCATACAATCTCACAATTAAATAAGTAATAGGTAGGTATAAGTAGATAAGATAAGGAGCTTATAATTAATGCATAACAAACATAATGTTGATTGAATGGTTTTGATTATTTATCAAAGCTAGATCTGGTCATATCGTATAAAATGAAATGATTATGTAAATGTCATCAGTTAGCTTATGTGCTAGAGGTAGGTAAATCAAATAGTTTCGATAGCGATTTATGTAGTGGGTATAATGCAAATTGACGGATGAGAGCTGCAAGGGAGTTGGTTTATTTTATTTAATCCCCAAAACCAACAGTAACAGGTTTAGGGGGCGTCCGTTAATTACGTGTGGCCATTTTGGAAATTTTCTGAAACACCCCTCTCCTCCTGAAAATATTTTTATTTGACTAGCTAGAAATCGACCGAATATTCATTTGCGTTTTCGGCCTCTTTCGGCCAAAAAAATCATGTTTCAGACATATTTTCATTTTATCACACTTTACAGCCAAAAACTAAAATGTATAAAGGCATTCGATTTCTAGGTGTTGAAATTTTTTTACACAAATTCACAAAGGTTTGTTTGTGAAATCTGTAGGTTAATGTAAAAAGAAAAGTTACTTTCTTTATGTAGATATTTATTATTGTATTGATTGAATTACATAATAAATGTCCTCTTATGGAATTATCATAATTTTTTTACGTCTATGGGATTTATCGTGTTTTATTATATATATTTTTTTAAACTTACATCTTTCTTTTTTTCTCCGTAGGAGTAAAATATAAACAAGATTTTAGTGTACAGCGGAAATATTTATATTTTATAATATAATAAATAAATAAATAAATGTAAATCTTTTTTGTTTTCGTTGCCGTTTTCGGCCAAAAATATAACTTAAGGTTGAACGCCTAATTTTGGAGCGGCCTAATACGAGTAGCATGCTGTCTCACCTAACATTGTGATCGGGCGAAGCAGTGAGGCGAAGCGCACGATAAATCATACGTAAAGTCCTTTGGGAAAAGAGGTTTTATGCAAAAATTTCTGCACTTATCAATTACAAATAAAGTTTATTAAAATCTTCCATAATTAAGACTTTGTTTTAGAGATTTTACAGTTCTTTTATCACTTATTCACGCCAAAAGTTGCGTAAAATAAGCAAAAAAAAAACGAATCTTTGATGGCTCATAACCTTTTAATAGCGTTTTATTTTACTAATATGTATCGATACAGATAAAATTTATAGTGAGACAAAACGATATCACCTTAAACTTTGTATGTACAATGTTAAACAGTGGAGGAAACACCCTCGGAAATTCGTATAGAAAAAGTATCGACTGTTCACTCTGCCGACGCTTCTTTTTCGTTTTCGGCTGAAAATATCGGTTGCAAACTAGTTAAGACTAGTATTTAAGATTGATAAGAGATGAGCAATAGGCACCTAAATTGATAAACCATGCGATTAATTTTTTTATTCTTTATAGTCTCAAGTTCACACACTGGTGTCATCAACTCATCACAGATCATCTGGGGAAACAAACCTGCTCACTGATACTTATGTTTTGTTTTTCTTTACCAGATTATTTCTTATTTCGAAGCATACAGTACAGCGCTTAGGTATGTTTAAATATTTAGCTGAACGGGAATTTCGTCGACGTCATCATAATAAGAGTAAGGCGGCGCCAACAGCAGTTGCCGATTCCCGATACAAACTGTTTGGACTCGTTAATCGGTATGCAACACGCAATGTAGCGTTGTTATACAACGGTCGCCGATATCGTAACTTGACGTCCGTGTCCGCGTCATGCCCGCTGCGTTTGTTTGCATTTGGAGGAGGTACCCCATCTCACTCACGACTTTGTATAAAATGTGGGCTAATGTTTGCAATTATTTGTTTTTGGGCAAATGCGTGTGGTTTCAAATGGTAACATTTTCTTGTAAAGTAACCTCCTTTAGAGTAAGGGTTTTCTATGTATATTATATGAAGCTACATATTTTAATAAATAGATTCGATACCTGGGCCTTCGAGGATTGCACGATTTTTTTAAGAAAATTGTTTGAGCATCTACAGATCTACAGACGCGATAATAATTTCTAAATAAAACAGTCTAAAATTGATCTCCATGTATGATAGTCATTATTATTTCGTAGTTAGTCGTTTTGCAATGCTTATTTATTTCAATGTAACACCACATTAAAAAAGTGCGTAACGCCGACTTTTATATTGCCGCAAATGGTAGTTTTACATAATACATTAATTTGTCACACACAATTTTACATACCATAATCATTATTATTATATAAAGTATTCATATTAGTTTTAAGAGTTTTTAAAATGAAGTATTTCATGGTAAATGGTAAGCTTCTTTTATATAGGATACTGTCTCTATAATACTAATTTCACGATACTTGTGTTAAGTTATGTAAACAAAGATCCAAGATCAAAATCTAGAAACTGTTTTCATCTTGGCATGGCTAAACCTAAGATTTACAAGCTCATTTTCGTAAAACAAGACCTATTTACTTACGAGTATTGTAGTAGCCTAGTCCCGAAATGCAAATTATAAATTATAAAAATAAAACGTAAATACACGAAAATGTATTTCACTTAAATATTTAAATGTATGCATGATGGTTTTAAGCATACTTCCTACATATTTTTACTAAATATAAATATGAATTGAGTAAATTACTTATAAATAATTATAAGTAATTTACTCAATTATATGAATTCATAAATATGAATTGAGAAAATTACTTATAAATAATTATAAGTAATTTACTCAATTCATATTTATATTTAGTAAAAATATGTAGGAAGTATGCTTAAAACCATCATGCATACATTTAAATATTTACGTGAAATACATTTTCGTGTATTTACGTTTTATTTTTATTGATTTGCACAAAATTTCTTACCGTAATTGTGGATGCCCCTTGATGATCAGTGATTGACTGTAGCACCAGGCTGCTGATGCAATGGAAGAAGTGCAATCAAAGTTATCTAATGTCTTATTTAATGTTCATGCTATAATGTTAGGTCTAGTCTAGGCTCTACATTAATTAATATTTAGCTAAGTTTAATTAACGAAACAGTTTCAATGATGAAATAAACAATAAATTTTAAGACCACTTATGGGGTGATTGTCCTGAACAATAAAGATATGTTGGTATGCATGGCTATGACATATTAGCATAGTCTAAAAGGTATGTATACAAAGTATATCTATGGAAAGGACATACCCGTAATAAATTTAGCCAAGGTCTTTACGAGATCACATAGTATAATGAAATTAAAATAACAGCCAAAAATCCTAAAAAAAATCCAATATTCCTATACAAATTGCCTGGGAGGCTGCACGCTTTTGTATGGAAATGCCGATTTTTTTTGTGTTTTGACTGTTATTTTAATTCCATTATACTATGGTGATCTAGTATAGTGGTTCGATTTATTACGGGTATGTCCCTTCCACGTTGTATATGCGTATTGTGGGTTCTGTATTAATGTCTACACTTTGAGTTGTTTGTGAATTATTTTTCGGTAATCTGTTGGCGAAACGTGAGCAATTTTAGTATAATTTTTGTTGTATTTAAACAAATTATGGACCATGAATCCTTAACCACCGTTATTTTTAGTAGGTGGGTGAGTATGTCAAAAATGTATGTTCAAAAGTATAAACTGCCTATTCGCTGCGAATAAATGTTGGACATATTTACTTGTTCATAGCATATATGCCATAAATTGCGTTTTACAACCACTATTCTTTTATCACGTGTTCATAATAGGTTTAACCATATAGTAAACTATGCATATCCGTATCCGCAAATATTATGTGTCATTATTTTTGCGCGCATGTCTCTATATATCTAATTAAGTATTAGCAGCTGGTGTGCATACGACTTGAACCCGCGACTCCATTGCGTGCTCTGCTCATAATATAGCTGTTATATAACTGAAATTGCACAAGTTGCAGTGCATATACCAGGTAGCAAAAAATGATTTGCGAGAAATTATTATCAGGCATGGTCAAAAATTGATTTGCTAATCAGGAATGGTTGTACTATGCTTGATTATGAATTTAAAAATAATTTTTTTCTAGATTGATGATCTGAAATAGTGATAGAGATAATAATGATGAGAGAGTTTAGAAAAGATCATTATTTCTAAATCATCAGACTGTCGTATGTGTCGAAGTTATCTATCGAGCTTTAAGAACCTATCATCATGGGGTATCATTTTGGTAGATTTTTCGATAATCTTAAAATATTAGTACTTTTTTAAATACAACATACCTATTTATTATTTAAAATTGTTTATACGAGTAAGTTTTTATTCAATCCTTACAAAACGGTTTAGATTATTTAACGTTTTGAGGGACGAATAAATAAAAATACAGGGTCGCAATTATAATATTTGCACATGTTTTTATGCATAACTTACTTATTTTATTTAAATAATATTAAAAACATTCATTAAAAATATGATCATTACTGTATTACATATAACATTTTGATATGCCAATGTTTTATTTATTTAGTCCGTCAACTAGATTATCCAAGAATAAAGGAATCATATCTTTTCGTTTAACAATATATTAAAAATCACAAAGATACGCTTTGAATTTTCGGAGTAGAGGTAATTTACGTCACCTTTGGTTAAAAGACGTAGCTCATCGTGTCTTTACGAGAAATTTAAATAAGCTTTATCTTTGTAATTATTTATTAATCAGAGAAAAGAAAAAATACGTGTACCATACTTTTTGATAATCTATCTAATGAATGAAACATTTGTTTAGTTCATATCCCTATTTTGGAGTTTCGTTTTTGGAAGGAATACCCAATTCGTAACTCTCTGTCCTTTATTCCATTACTGAGGATACCGGCAACTACGACCGCAATCAACTCGGACCGCGGTCCCAGTCGTTGGATCCAAAAAACATTTATTTTTCTTCCGGTGACTAGGACAACGCATACAATTAAAAAAAGGTAAACTATCTTGACATGTCTTTTTATTAAAATATACCATTTATAAATAGATTCCTTTGCAAATTACAAATTTTTTTGTTTATAAATTGTCAATAAAAAGACATGTTCTTGACATGTCTAATTTTCTAGTTTATAAATGCGAGTACAAAGTCCGTTATCTTGACACCAAGTCTAATTGTAACAATAGCAAAATAAAATTGATAAATATTAAGTATACCTATATTTCCGGAAAATAGTATTTATACCCAAGTATTTTTATGCGACGTTGTTAGTTTTATCGTAATGTAACATAATAAGAGGTTTAATCATACATTTTATCTTAAATTTAGTCTTTCTTCAGATCGAGTTTAGGATTATATACGTCAATATTACACCTACTTGAAAATCTTCCTTAAAAACTATACAGGAGGATCTTAAAAAATATAGGGAAGAGGTAAAATTTTTATGTAATTAAATTATTTGACTTTAAGTTAGTGCTAACTGCTTACTAAAATATCTTTTAGTTTATTCACCGCGCGGGTTTTTAATTCAGAATAAAATCTAAATTGGATTAATTGTAATTGTATGAAAAAATGTAAAAATATTGAACAGAATATATTTGAAACTTACGCACTATGGTCGCGCCGAGCGCGAGGGTCGCCAGCGCGAGCACGGCTATCACCGACGCAGCCATTTTGCACCGTGTCTCTTGCGCCACTGAGCAGCAGATTTGGCGTTCTTTCGCTACAATTGACTGACTGCGCAAGCGATGCGCTTACGCAGCCATAGCGATAAAACATGATACACATCGCTGCATTCATCAGTCAGATACAAACCGATACGTTATCACAAGCATCGATGGATGCGATTTATCGATTAATGTTCGCGACTGAAGAAGTGGTTTAATGGCAGTGCGGGCTTCCGACAGTACCCTCGTTTCCGATCGGGAGTCTCGTGCGTTTAGCGTGAGGAGTTCAGCACGTGCAGGTCCCCGGATGTGACCCATCTACTGCCAAACCAAAGGTCTAGTACCTCATGAGTGCGGCGTGGCGGAGATCTGAGACCGACGACGATTATTTGTAACATTCCGAATGCTATGGGGCCCGACATCTCTCTGAGACTCTGAGAAGCGCATGATAAGTACATGATACTTACCATGCGCTTCTCAAATTATACGAGCCAGGGACGATGGCTGGTCGAATATATCAAGCTCAAGTAATGTATGCCTTTTTCTTTTTCCATGGTTTGGGTGAAGGAAGGCTTTCTGAGAATATCTTACTGTATCAATGCTAAGCTATCAATGCTGGCAGTTACTCTTATACAAATGGACAAGAATCTTTCTACATTTAAATTATTTTAACGATCCGTAAGTATGTTTCACATACTGATCAATGTCTGAGAACAAAAAACACCTAGTAATTTTTAATTTTTTGAATTATACAATATGTAACAAAAGCCCTGCCTTGTGATTCTTCTAGGAGCAACTCAGCCCGTCAATATGAACAACTTCTCTTTTGGGACTAATGCTTGAAACTCGAAAAAGAAACGACATTTTCATATAGAAGTGTTCGGCCGGCCCGGCAATTTGTATGAAAATGTAAATTTTTTTTCGAGTTCGAGTTGGTGTTGCTCCTACAAGGATCGGACAGGGTTTTTGTTACATATTGTTTAGGTAATATTTGCGAGTTCTGTAAAAACGTGGATAGGATCTGAAATGTGTTTTGTTTATTTATTAAAATTCTATAACATGATTGATCAATAGGTACATGTCTTAGCACAGACCTAGATTTTTTTTAAGTGTCTAAGGCTAATGATTTACATATTTTATGCAATGTACTATGACTTAGATGACCGATTGGCTAATCAGAGTGACCTGCGCAATCGTTCAAAGTGACACATTTTTTAATATTTGTTTGTGTTGTTGTTGTAAAATGTCTACGTCACTTGCAGTTTATGACGTACTAATTCCAATAAAAACTTAGCTTATAGTACAAATATTAATGCTACATTATTCGTCGCATGCAGGGTTGTATTACTATATCGGGGGATTTGCCATAGTACAAATTTTTTATTACAATATTAGTAAAAAAAAAAAGGCAAGCCTTGGCGCAGCCGATACAGGGCCCAACGCAGCTAGTTGCCTACTCTGACTTATGGCTAATTCAGCACGGCACGGCACCGGTCCGTTACAAATTAAGTCACAGGTCATGTGACCTGTAATGCGATTAAAAGAATTTATAGTCGGAATTGGTGGTGTTTATCTACTTACAAAGATAACGCGCATTATGAAGTAGGACCTCACATAGTCGATCGGATGTCGTCAAAACAACGCGGTAATTAAGTATTGAGATAATTTGCGATTTAAATACTTGTTTCAATACCGCAGCCGCATTGATTATCATATGATACGACTGGCGACCCCACCCAGCTGAATAGAGTATGAAATAAACACGTCAAGCTTGCGGCTTGCCCAAGAATTGCTGTATTGAACCGTATCAAAATCTGTTTACTTTGTGAGCACTGACAGACATATTCTAATTAACACATCATTTTCAGATTTAATAAAACACATTTTATATTTTAAAATATTTGTTTTTATTTACAAAAATGTAATGTCATTTAAGTTACAATGTAATATATAAATATTACTGTTATTATTTTATGCTATAACTACTTTAAAAAATAAAATAGGTTGTTAAGTCGCTTTTCTAAACTAATATGAATTTACGCGGACATATGTAAAACTTTATAAAAATAGAAGGACGCCAAAAACTTAAGTATCAAATAATGAAATGAACCAGGTTTTGGCTAGTACTATTACGTATTCTGTGCTTGTGGATCATGATTCCTGTTTCTATAAAATGTTGATCAAAACACTTGAAATTGCAAACAAGACACAACTATATTCTTGTTTTCTCTAGATATTCTACAATCACTGGCCTGCCTTCTCGAACTGCATGAAGTCTTCCGTAAGCGTGGAAAGAGGATTATCCTTTTTTTCGCTCTTTGCACTTTTTCGAGAAGCGACGGAGGGCGCCCGACTCGGGTTACGAAGTACCGGCTTTTGTAGTTGGAAGAAATTCAGAGACGCTTTCAGCTCTTGGATTATGGCCTCCTTGTGAGTTACCTGTAACGTTATTGGGTAAGTAAGTAGCTCTTGATTAAATTAAAATAGTACTCGGCGTCTAAACAGTCGTATGTTTTTAATTATATGCCTATCAGTATATATGGTAACAAAATACTAGTAAGTCGTTATTTTAAGTCTTTGAGGGACAGAGGGTGTATATTCGATCTAGTTTGTTCATTTGTTCCGATTTACAAATACAGTAACGGAATTCTGTTTTGATGTAAATATATCAACTTTTTTAAATATATGTACCTAATATTATTAAAAGTTATAGTACAACAGCTGCATTTCAGCTAACTAATTTAATTTAAGTTTATTTTGACTTTTAAACCCCACTGTTTTGGTACTAACAGTAACTATTTGGTTCACATTAGTTAATGTGACTCTAAAAAACCTAGGTACCTTTCAACTTTGCGAACTTTTCGTTGTGTTGCGTGTGTTGTTGTCTGGTATGTCACTTATTTTTTTTTGCACTGGCTTACAAATTTTAAGTATACGTAGAGTCGTCGGGCAACTTGAAAAATCTAACACCGGAGTTCACCCCTCACAGATATTGATATTCACAAGTTAATATCGGTGTAGGTATATGATTTGGAAACCTACTTGTTCCCGGACAACGATATTCCGGATTTCGTTGAAGAATTCCGCGGCCACCACGAACATGCAAAAGAATAGCCCCACGATGAGCACCACGAACGCTCCTATGAGGTTCTCCATCTCAAGGTTACCTTCCACATCGTTGTCGATGACTTTTTCCTAAAAAAAAAAAGTTGCTATGTTAATAAACTTATCTGCAAGATATGAGTTAAGAGCAAGTTTACACACTTCGACTGCTACTACAAAACGTACTATATGTTTATTAGTAGCCGAAGTGAATAATTGAGATAAATTTCAGTTCATTCATAGTGCTTATACAACGTGGAAGGGACATACCCGTAATAAATCAAACCACGCGGTATTTTAGATCACTATAGTATAATAAAATTAAAATAATAGTCAAAAAACAAAAAAATAAACAGCACTTTCATACAAAGGTGTCCAGCCACCTGGGCAATTTGTATGGGAATGTCGAATTATTTTGTTGTTATTTGAATGTTTTTTTTTTAATTTTATTATACCATGTTGATCTAGTATATCCCGTGGTTCGATTTATTACGGGTATGTCCCTTTCACATTGTATAATGAGCAATTTCAATCCTTTAGTTACTTAATAGGAAATAGCTCCCAAAGTCATTCGAATCAGTTGATTGCGGTTAAAGTTTAATGTTTTATCGAAAAGTGTATAGCTAAAAATAGGTCTCACATTTTACTTAACAAAAATTATGTTAATAAAAAAACCGGTCAAGTGCAATAAATCACTTTTGTAGTATGGGAGCCCCGCCTCAATATTAATTTTATTTTGTTTTTAGTATTTGTTGTTATAGCGGCAATGCAAAGAATATTTACATCATCTGTGAAAATTTTAACTGTCTGGCTATCACGGTTCATGAGATACAGCCGGTGACACGGTGACAGACGGACAGACGGACAATGGAGTCTTAGTTATAGGGACCCGTGTTACCCTTTGGGTATGGAACCCTAAAATATGTACATAAATAAATACTACATAGTAATACAAACACAGTCATACTTCACACTCCTTCGCTCCATACATTTTGTTCCACCACTTTGATTTGATATCTTCGAGGATCGTTAGTTCTTTTAACCTTAAAATGGCTCTATTGATGTGAGTTCTAAATGGAGAGTCTGGAAAACAAACAAAAATTCATGAAACTCCAACCTAACATAAAGAATAACCGGCAATATAAAACCAAACATTTCAGAAACAGATATCCCTTAATTGAAAAATGATGTTCACAAGCCCGCAATATTTTTGAAAGACCTATTCAACAATAACCCACCCATCTTAAGGGCCATCGTGGTAGCCGAGAAAAAAAATTGACTCCTAATTTACTTGTATGGGAGCTAACATAAGAATTTTATTTTCAATATTTAGTTTCACCGCTTTTTTTGTATGATTAATATACATACGTATACCAAATTACAGTTTTCTAGTAGTTATAGTCTCTGAGTAAAACCGCGGACGGACAGACATACAGACATGGCGAAAGTATAAGGGTTCCTTGTTCACTACGGGGCTAAAAACAGGCCCTAGTGCGTGTCGGGCCACGAGCTGTGTACAGATCCGTAGTTGCGGATGCTAACTTTCAGTTCACGCATTATGATTTAACGATTAAAAGCATCTAGAAAAGTCAAATTTTAATGCATTTAAGTACACGAAAGTTTAATTTCCCGAGTACATTTTAAAAGAAAAAATTGGTGACAAAAATCCTAAGAATATAAGTATTTTCATGATTAAAGAACAATCAGGATGAAGACGTTCGTTTTATATTGTACTTGTAAATGACAGTTTTATAAGTACTTATCGACGACTAGTACATACTTGCGGGCATTGCGATTCCGTAATCCTTTGAGTCCAGTTGACCACCAATTTTCGTAAGTGCACAATCTCTCTTCATCTTATACTCTATGGTGGACGACTCCATAAAGAACGCGTATTTGTTTTTGCCCTTCAGTACTCTGCTTTCTCCTTCATCGTTGGTCTCCACCAGGAGACCAGGATTGGCATCCATGGTTTCAAATATTTTTTGGTAGACTTTGTATTTTGATGACTAAAAAAATATATAAATCATCTTCAGGTAGCAAATTAACCTGCAACTTAATAATATTATTATTTTCAAATAAGAATATACATGGAACGGCATCCAAAGATATCATGGAAGAAACAAAAAAGGGCATTTTCGCAACAATGAGGGAAATAAATTAAAAATAAAGTAAAACTATATAACATTTACCTTTTGTGTTCTTTAAAAATAAATTTGTTACAGAACAAATAACAATAATCGTGTTAAATAAATTTAAGTTTTTTTTGCACTTTACTGCACCATTTGTTTTATTCATAAAAAATGTGTGTAAAAGAAATTGCTTAGCGATAAAGGCTGCCTTTTGCACATTTCCTAGTTTTTAAGATAATTATTTATTTATTTATTTAACTTCAGACACAAATACAAGTGTAAACGCAGACTTAAACCCTAAGGCCTTATCTACCAGTCAACCAAACGGGTGTTAAATTATGTCCTGTATTTGTTTATTTTGTGTAATATAGGGTATTGTATTGTAATGACCTGATCACGAGTAAAAATGGAAACTATAGTTGTTCTTACCTTAAAGAATTCATAGGTGGAGCCACCGTCTATCGCGCCGTACAAGATCTTGTTCTGCTTTGCCAGGTCGTCAACGCTGTTAATAGGTTCATTGGCCAGCGCCGTGGTCATTGACGCAGACAGCTGGGCTATATACGTTTGACACACGATCATAGCGAAGAACCACCACATCCCGCACACCCACCGAGTTCCGATAGCTCTGGAAAGTCATCATTATTATATCAGCCACAGGAAGTTCACAGCTGAACATAAATCTATTCAGTAAGTATTATCTATTACTTGGGCAAGATGTCGCAGCCCTGCGTCATGATGGAGCCCATAGTCAACCAAGTGCAGTTCTTGAAGTTCCATATATTCTCCAGTTCCTCTGGATCTTTGTCACACGGCATCGGGTTTTCCCAATCCGCAGGAGAGATCCTAAAATTAAATATATTTACTTATTACTTAAAATTATATTATTAATAAGTCATATTCCTCACAATTCAACAATCTTGTTTCACTTGAAATAAGTAGAGAGAGACATTTTCTATTATACTTAAATTTATGTCTTTCTCTCTCATCTCTTCCAAACATCAAAACACTTCAATTAGCTATATTTAATTCATATTCTTTTTAATGAAAACGCAATTGGCTTGTTTCCAAAGGGTTAAATCTGTAATTGTCATAATTTCTGGGAGTTTATAGAATTAAAGACTAATAATTGTAATGTGGCGGTTATCCAAAATCATTAACGTTTGTGGTTTCTTACCTAGAACATACAAATAAGACGATAGATACAACGCAGTAAGCAGTGGCTATGTACATCCACACCTCCAAAGTGTATGGAAGGAGAAAAGAGAACATTCCTGGAGGCACCGGTTTCTCTTTCGTGTACAATATACTTATTCCCAAAGTCATGAACGGGACAGAGAAATCGACAACTTTTTTCCTTTCTTCTGTTATAGTCAAGTCGCATACAGCTAAATCTGCTTTCTGTAAGTTTTTAAAAAAATACTAGTGCCTACTTTAAAAAAAAATTCGTGGTTGATAAAGTAGTCAATTCAAACAATGTCGTTATAAAGAATGTAAATTGTGCATATTACAAATATATCTAATATATGCACCTAAGTCCAATAAATATTGCCTACGAAATAAATTCTTACTTTATCCAACAAATCTCCAATCAGTCCATTCCATTTCTTTGTCTTTTTATCGTATTTTCCATAGCTTTTATCTTTGTCCTTATCTTTGTCATAAGCAAATTCGTAAGTATAGTTGAAGTTATTCTCTTCTCTTAGTATTTTGAAGATGCTTGCAACAAGATCTACAGAAAAACCTTCGTACTTTTCTTCACTGCCGGTACATTCTTCACCTACACATGGGGCTTTCTCGTAGAAGTAAGGTTTATATTTCCTGGATATGACCTGAAGAAAAGAAAAAATATCAAATATGACAAAGCTTATTTGCATCATCCCTAAACCTTCTTTGGTTACATCACATTCCACTGTGCTAATTTAAGTTTTAAATTAAAATATCTTATTTAAAAGTATTTGTGTCGATGGGGTGGCAATGTTTTAGATCATGATGTCATAGCGCACCTGATCGCTACTCTGATAATTTAAAGCTGGCTGCTTCTATGCTCAACTAACAAGTTTAATTCAGTTATAAAACATAGTCAGTGTTCGTTTCACTATGCCTTAACAGCTTTGTTTTTTGTTTTACTTAATTGTCTTTTATCTTAGTCTAGGTGACTTTCCGCTGAAAGTGCATGACGCATGAATCCTTTCATTCTGCTAGCAGAAAAGACAAGTCCGCTAGTGCCTATTGTGCTTACGATAAAGTGCTTAGAGGTCTGTTCCTTAGTAGTGGATTCAAAGTCGCGGCGGTCCTCGATGATCTCCGAGCTGTTGTTGGATTCCCACTTGCCGATGGTCTTGCGTTGGGTTCCGTATATCTCGTTAACATGCAGCGTGTAGTTAATACGTCTACCTTTGTCGTCAAACGTGATGATTCCTGAGACGCCTTTTGTAGTTATCTGTGAAGGTAGAGATAGTTTAATCTTTCAAGCTGGCCTGGGAGCAAAGAAATAATAATGTGTTGCTGCTGCTTCTTGTTACACTTGATAATCCTAAAACCTTAATAGGGTACCCATCTTTAATATTTATGATTAGGCACACTATTAAAATATAGTACATTTCGATGTATGTAGCTGTGAATTTTGTGATCCACTATGCATTGTATCTTTTACGATCTTACTTTGATCCTTATCATCATAAATATATTTCAACAATTTTGCTCATTTACAGAAAAAAAAATATCGTAGCAAGTTAGTGGCAACTGACAATAAATATACAGGAAATCGTAGGTATGTACTTTTAATGTAGCATTTTGAAGCTTTGCTCCATATGCCCAGGGCTCCGCGGCTTCGGTATCACAAATGTGGTTCTCTGGTGGTGCGAAGTCGTCTCCTAGCGTCTGCACCGCTTTCAAAATGTGGTTGGCCACGTCATCCATCAATAGGGTTTCTAGCTGAAAATTTAAATGATTTCTGGTAAAGCTTAGGCCAGAAAAAGCGAGGGTGCGCATTTTATTTACACGTTGATTTAGTTTCGTGGTATGTACTTAAAATGTCTGACTGACACGCTAAATGGATTTTCCAGACAACACTTAAAGATTTTCCTGAATTTGCTATCTTGTTCAGACTTTAAGCCTAATTGTTCTAGCCGTTTTTAGACAAGTATATCAACAAAGCTTTTCGTATCTTTTGTACAAAATATATGGTTTTTAATGTTTAGTAGACGTGATATAGAGTGGACCCGTTTTACGTGATGTAGTAGTAGTAATGATAATAAATTACCGTAAAGCTGGTGACCAAAGGATCCTGCGACTTCTGAATGGACCACTTGGCCACGCGTGGGGCCAGGTAATGCTGGGAACTGCGCAACACGTCATGCTCAGTAATGCTTAGCCAAGTAATATTTGAAACGTACTTGGTCAAGCTGTCAGCTACCGTAGACACGTCCAGGTTTACTAAAATGTAATGCTACAACCATTGATTTTTTAAAGTACACGATTCTTTTAAAATGTGCCAATAGACAAAAGAGTATCATGACGAGTTAAACAAGGGACGGGATTGGAAATATATTGACAAGGTCAACCGAAATCCTATCGTTAGCTAAATCCAATTATAGACAGATGCATTTCTTAGCCGTGGCTTAGCCGTGGCCGTGGTAGTTTCAAAATTAAAAATGTGTATTTAGTTTAATATTTATGAAGATTTGTTATCGGCTTATAGATATTTCAGTTCTTGTATATATTCTTATTGTTGCTGTTAATCGTCTGAATAAATAAAATAAAATAAAAGGAATCGTATGGTTTAACTGTAGTCTTTCTGTTTCACCCTAAGTTCACTAGATATACGTGTATCATATCAATATGCATCATTTGGGAGGACCTCAGACCAAGGTATATAGGATCTGTGGGGTGGATGGACTTTTCGTTAGTCATTCATCTACCACTCTTGAGCAAAGTCCTTTCATATTTTTTCCACTCTTCTCTGCCTTTGGCTATGTGGTTTTAAGTACTTAATACAACAATCAGATTTAACTATCCAGCAAACATTTAGTTTGTACATTTGCTGTTTTGTAATTATAAGTGATAAAGCTTGGCTATCGTAAGTAGGTAGGTTACATAGCTTTCAAAGGTTTTAATTCATGAAATTGACAAAAAAGTCGATAGTAAATTGTAAATTATATTTTTTTATTCAAGGGCTTACGTTAACTTGACCTCTTCTGTGCCGCGTTTTTGTGGTTTTTGAAAAGTAGTAAAAATGATAATAAAACCATAATGAACCGGCCAAGTGCATTTCTGGCCACGCGCAGTGTAAGGTTCCGTAGTTGCGAATGCCCACTTTGAGTTCACGCCACTAAAAACCTCTAAAAACTAATTTCCTATTGAATTCGTATGAATGTATGAACTTTTCCTTTTCGTACAGTTCATGAATATATATGAGTACAGTTCATAAGTTGGTCGCTTATAACTTTTAAATTTGTTAACTCTATTTGCTCTGATAGTTATATATACTACTGCTGAAAATTTTTTCACATTTCCATATATAGGTATAAACGTTTAATAGATAGAGGGGGGGGGGGGGGGGCACGACACTTGACTCTAACCAAATATTTCAGAAACGGATCCCTAAATCGAAAATTGGTGTTCACAAGCTCACAATATTTTTGAAAGACCTATACAGCGATTTCATAAATAAAAACGAGACGGTTATCTTTGGCATTTACCTTACCTGATAATGATCCATAATTTTCAATTCATGGGCATCTTTAAAATATTTTAGCACGCGGTCTGAACTGCAGTCTATTAAATATCTGCTGGTTTCTTGATATTTTTTCAAATCTTTGAAAACCTGTAAAAATATCCTGTATATATTATCTACCACTATACACTAACAATCACGCTGAAAGTGGACTTCGGAATGTCCGAAAAGAAGACATGATTAACTTATGTGAATTGTAAGTACCTCCGACGAAGATAGGTAGATATCAGTACACAACAGTGTGGTAGTTCCAAAATTGATTTAAAAATAGAGCTTACATCAAGATTTTCACCATCAGGGTTCAATTTCCGCAGATATATTGGATATTTTGTCGTATGTTCAGCTAATATTTTTTGTATTCTCATTAAACCTGAAACAAAAGCAGACAAATCGTTGTACTTATTTATGTATGATGTTATGTTATGAATTAAATTAAAGTGAAAACATAAGCTTAAAGATCAACTGTACTAACTATCAAAGTATGTGTTAAAATCCTATTTATATGATCTATCTAACTCACCAAATTCATCTTCATATAAAGCTGAAAAGCTTTCCCACTTGTAATACTTTAAAAGTCTTGCATATGCTACAGCAACTTCGTCAGGGTCGGGATAAAAATTTATGGTTATGTTCTTGAAAACGAGTTCTTCTTCTTCAATCATTTCTTCAGTTTCTTCGCCTTCGTTTTCTTCGGTTTCTCCAGTTTCTTCACCAATTTCTTCTCCGATTTCTTCTTCTTCGTCATCATCGTTAACGCCAAATTCAGGATCTGGAAACTGCCAGCTGGCTTGGATGTGAGGTATGTTTGCGACAGCGCACTGGTCCCGAACTGCTCCCCTGGTAAGTGTGTTTTGTGGCCCCAAAACCACAATAGGTCGCATGTCTTTGTCCGAGCATACTGAAATCGTAAGTTCTAGAATTATCGAATCGACTTTCGATGTAATCTTCTTGTTGTATAATACATAATATTGGAATCCCCTAGAGAGAACTTTGTGATAGCTACATGTGTTCAAAGCCTTTATAATAAATAAAAATTAGTTTATTTGATAACTACATCATTTACAATATTTTTGTTGCTGAAGCCTCTTTTTAAGCAAAAAATATGCTTGTGCCAGGAGGCTCCGCTCTTTCTTATCTCTATCACTATATTATTACATAGTTGACCAAATAATAAGACAGGAAGTCTCGATGAGAAAAATAATAACCCATAGGTGTGTATAAATATGTGTATGTATGTGTATGTGCTTGTGTGTCTGTTTATTATGATAGGATTATAAATGATAGTGTTAATTCATATATGTATATGTATATATGTACACTTACATACATACATACATATATGTATATATATGCCTTTGTGCTCAGTAAAGATTTAAATAAATGGATAATAGTGTCAATTTGCGAAAGAGCTAAATTATTTTATTTAAAAAGAAAACTTACATTCGCTCCACACGGAATAACTGTCAGATCTGGAGGAATTTAAAACTTTTGAGGTAAGATGGTAGTCCGGAAGGTGGACATTGGAGATGCTTTCATTGAACGCACGCTCCTGGATTCCACTTTTTGGCTCGAAGATAGCAGCTGAAATAAAAATTAATATTCAATAGTGAACAACAACTAAAATTAGACAGGCCAACGAAACGTCGTTATTTTTTCATCGTTTTCGAGAAATGTACTCTAATGTTTTACAAGTATTAAAATAAAGACATCATTGGTAGATCTTCTTCATCGTTTCTTTTTAGAGATCCGTACAAAAAATGAACAAGAAGGGTGCCTTATAGTCTTCATATGTCTGTCTGTCCGTCCGTCTGTCACAGCCAACTTGCTCGAAATCTACTGGACGAAATCAGTTGAAATTTGTAGGATGGTGTAATCCTACGACCCGAACACAGATGTGCAAAGTAAATAAATATTTTTTTAAATAATCGTCATTTTCCAAGGCTAAAGTTTTGAAATAAAAAAATACAAAGTATATAGGTAGTTCATTGCATGTAGATTACATTAAAACCTACCAAAATTGAAGATAAAGAGATAAAATCATATATAAAGAAATAAAATCCTCATTGACCACAATGGTACAATAGGTTAACATTTTTTAATAAAATACGTTCTTTTACCGAAAATCTTTGGCATTGTACGAAACCCTCTTCACGCGAGTTCAACACGCACTTGGCCGGTTATTATTTTATTTTCTGTACAAAAAGATCATGGACGAAGAGGCGCAGAAGTGCCAGATATTCCTTTATTTCTCACTAATCGCTTGTGTGAGAGAGGGTGAGAAAATAAGGAAGGTCTGGCTCTTGGTCCACAAGCTAGAATACATCAACCGCGGTAAAATTCTAGTACTTACAAAATGTATTATGGCACCGCCCATACACACAGTCACAAACAAATCCTGCACCCTTTCACTCCTGTGTCGTATACCAGCGTAAAATCCGCTTTTTGGATTTCCATTTGCAATCTGTCACATGCTGATACACTGTAGTATAGGTATTGACAGTTGTACTCACCTACTTCATAAGATACCTCTTCCCTGTCTTTATTTTCTACAAACTGGGGCGCACTTTTGTTAAAGATACAAAAAAGAAATAGTAACTGCCACATTATAAGAAGTTGACCATCATTGATATCAGTAAATCTGTTAACTGGTGGAAGCGGCGGAGCGCACTGATGTTTGGCCACACGGCCAAACAAAATTAAACGGTTATAGACTTAGAAATATTTGGAAGGGACGGAGTTTGCCAAGGTGCAGCGGAGAGCTTAATTTTGATTTGGGACAGGTTGAAGTATTTTTACCATACTTTTTGATGCTAATAGTGAAAACGTAGTTATTTACGCACACAGCATAAGAATACTTAAAAAAAATTGAAAGATTTCCTATTGTTTCATTTAGAATGCATAAATCTTTAACATATTACACAGTTGATTATAATCTTCTATTTAATGGAATAAAAAATCTAATAGATATGATTAAGAAAATGAAATCGTATAAGACTGTCTAAATATTCATTCATCGCGAAAGTATTTCCGCGGTCACAATAGTGGAATCCCGAATCCCGATTTCTAATCGTGACGAAAACGTCGCGACGCCCAAGTCCACAGCGTCGCAACGTGACCTAAAATTGTTTTCCAAAAATACCTCAGACGGTGTGGAGTTGTGGACGCGGCCACCGCATCACATCTGGACATTAGACAATCGTTGTAATGAATGGTTACAAAAACATGATTCCATTACAACTAATAGCTGTTTTGTTGCTACATAATTTTTTTGCAGAAGCTATGATAAGCTTCCCCATTGGTATGTCTCTTTCTCAGCTAGTTTTAACTATATACCTTGATAATATTGATATTAACATTCTCATGGTTTGTTTTTTTTCAGGTGGTTTGTTTTATTCTGAGTCAAATAAGATCTCGCAGAGGGCTTTTAATCATTTGACGCCATTAGGCGCGTCTAAAGCCATTTATGGTCGAACCATGAACCATTCAGAAGCTGAAGACAGTTATTCCATAGCATTAGAAAGTAAGTTATCTTTTGTGTTTTTTTTGTTTCTGTAGTGAATTTTCGAATTTTATGTCAAAGGTTTTTTATTATTTTTCGGTCTGTTGCTTTATGGGTCATTTATGAGAAGCTGATGGTTCAGAAGGAGTCTTTCAAGTGCCTTTGGGCAGACACTCGACAATTCTATGTAAATTTTCAGTTTATTTTAAATTGTGATGTTGGTCTTTGGAAATTTATTGTATGCCCATTTACATTCCAGTGTGTCCACGAACATCTGGCAATAAAGGCATCGTTGCACTGATAGACTTAAGACCTACAAATGGTGTTTGTGATACCACGTGTTTACTGTGCAATAGACTAAATGTAAGTAAAGTAATACAAGTGTAAATAACTTAAAATAAATTATTATTTACATCTCACATTTTTTGCAGATCACACATCTAGCCCTGGGATGGCAACCAATTGAGAAAATAGAGGATAATCTTTTTACTTTCTCCTATTATCCACCGCCTGACGTCATATCAAAAGCGTTTGCGCGGCTAATCAAGGATTTGCAATGGGACAAGTTCACTTTTTTATATGAAGATGATAGTAGTAGGTACTAATTTATCATTTCAATAGGTAATTTAAAATTTGAAACCATAAAAGAGCAGCACGTGAGCCTGATTTGCAGTAGAAACTTTGATAGCTTTAGTTGGTTTTACATTTAATGGCAACAATGTGATATGAAATATAAATATATTTTTTGGAGCCATAAAGCAAAGAAATTTTATAGAGCCATCAAACAAGCGCCTTGGTAAGACCGGAGCTTATAGTTTTTAAAATCTCATTTATTGGAAAACTGCTAGTGCTCACTTGCCAGGATGATGTACATTGAATATGCCAATTCTTTTACATATGCAAAGATAGTATAATTAGTAACGTAACAAATTCCCAACGCCATAGAAACGATTGGAGGTCCCTAAAGTAGGCAAAACTAGAGTATTAATTATATATAGCATTATTATTTATATTTAATTAATTATAGCATTATTTTATTTAAATAACATATATTTATGTTATTTAAATAAAATAATGATTTTAATGTTTTAATAAATGGCTATAGCGCTATCTAGTGACAAGGAGGAGAAATAATAATATTTATAAGGTCGTGGGCAGGCTTGACATTTGTAATGAATCGATGGTGGTGAATATGAAGCGGCGCTGGGAGGCACGAGTTCCATCCTCACTGGGCGCGACTTGTACCTCTGAGATTGCACTCATTTACGGTCATTTTCAATTACTGCTTGCCTCCGGGGGAGGAAATCATCGTGAGGAAACTTATATGCTAGTGACTATTAAGACTATTTAGTGTTTGAAATGTAGAAGGCGATAGGAAACCGCATTATGTCAGCCAAAAAATTGTAATTGTCTTGCGTCTCTTTTCCCACAACGATACCGAATTGAAAAATTATAGAAATTTGAATATTATGAATATAATCAATTCATTTAATTTCATTAATTTATAATTATTCCTTTACTTGATAATTAGCAACATTTCTTATTTTTCAGGTTTTATACGTTTACAAGAGATCATAAACACGTGGCCTCAAGACCGAACTCCGATTCTGTTTAGACAAATGAACCCAGAAGAAGACAATAAGGAGATATTAAAAGAAGTCATAAAAGTTCTCCACCACAGCTACCTGGTCCTGGACTGTAAAGTTGAGCATGTGAATAGGTATATGAAACAAGTGATTGAAGTGGAAAATTCAACAGAATATTTGGTGAGCTTTATCTGTTTTGTTTTTGGATTTCCCGTTTTTATTGCGGTTAACATACATGAAAATAACAGTAAATTTTTATTGTATTTCAGAGTTTCATTCTGACAAACCTAGATTCATATAAAGTAGACTTGACAGTAGTGCCTGACCTTAGAGCGAATGTATCAACTCTGTATTTGACTACGGCCAGCGAGGATCGGTGGAGAGAAGCTAGATTGAATCCAGATAGGGATTCCACCACGGTAATATATACACAATACGTTTATAAATAGTTCTAACAATAGGTATGCTACCTCGGCTCCATACGATGTCACCTAAATCAACCATAGTTCGCAGGATTTTGTAGCTCCAATGAACTTGAACGCTAGCTTAGTCCATTAAAATACCTTTCAATACATTTATATGAATTATATTTTTAGCAGACATTATTAATTTTCATTTATGTTCAGGTAGAAACGGCTCTAGTTATTGATGCTCTGAGGCATGTAGAAACAGCAATAAGGAGTATGCAAGGGGAAGGTGGCGCTTTGTTTTACTCAGAAACTCCTCTAGAGGACCCACCTGCTATGTGCATTAACGAAAATAAGGAAGATTACGTGCCGTGGTCTATGGGAGATGCTTTGAGGCAGGCACTTATGAGCGTAAGTAAACATGATGATTTCTTTAAGTGGTTTAATCTATTTCTATAATAAAAAGTGTGTAAAACATCTAAGTACTAACTAACTTAATACTAATGAGACTTAATTTTAACGCCTATTAAAATCCATGTACTCAGGGTGATGTCAGGATTCTAACGATATGCTTTCAAATCTGAAATCCAATAGAGAAACTAACAAATCTACTTACATACATACGAGTACACATTATGAACCATGAAAACCAATTCTTAGTGAAGTCGTGTAAAACCTTTGATACCTATTTATATTAATAGGTATATCTTTATACCAGTAACACTTATATTACCCAATGAAAAATATAATACATTTAATAATCTTAAAATTATTCTGGACAATCCCCTAAATTTTATTTATAATTTTTTTACTTGTAGGTTTTAAAGATAATCATAAACTTTACAGACGACACTCCGAGAAGGCTACACTGGAAACATAGAGTTCGACCAAGACGGAAAGCGGACGAATTTCGCCTTGCAGTACTCGAAGCTGAACCAAGACATGAAGTTCGTGAATGTTGGCTTCTGGGATTCGAAGACTGATCTAATCACCAAAGTAAACGATAACATATTGGACCGCTCCACCTCCTTGAAGTCTAACGTGATAAGGGTAAAGTGAAATTTATTCTATCAAAAAACAATTCTATTTTTTTTTTCTGATTTTTCATGTCAGTCACAGATAGTCTACTGCTAAACATAGGCCTCCTCCAGGGATTTCCAAACGACCGATTGGAAGCAGCCTGCATCCAGAACTTATTTAGTATATATTCCTTATTTGTATGAGGACCTCCGTGGCGTAGTGGTCACCATGCTAGTCCACCACCCAGAGGTCCCAGGTTCGATCCCCGGTCAGGGCAAGTTGGAAAATGGCCTTTTTCAAATTGTCCTGGGTCTTGGATGTTTATCTATATATGTATTTGTTATAAAATATAGTATCGTTGAGTTAGTATCCCATAACACAAGTCTCGAACTTACTTTGGGGCTAGCTCAAATTATTTGTCCCTATATATTTATTATTATTTATTATATCACTGAACATCCACAGAATACAATAACCGGCCAAGTGCGTTCGGTGTAGGGTTCCGTAGTTACGAATGCCGACTATGAAGAATATAATAAAATATAATAAAAATTCTAAAAAACTTCTTTTCTATTGAATTTTCTTTTCAGGTTACATTTTATAAGTTGGTTGGCTATAAGTTTTTAATTTGCAAACCCTCAGCTCTGATATATTAAATTTTGTTATATATACTACTGCCGTAAATTTTTTCACGTTTCTATATATAACCGTTTCTCAGATAGCGGGGGGATTGGAATCTTTACTCTCAACAAAAAACACAAATTTAAATAAATATTTCAATTTTTGTTTTTTGTTACCAATATTTTGGAAACGGATCCCTAAATCGAAAAGGGTGTTTACAAGCTCACAATATTTTAAAAACCTATTTAACGATACACGATGGATTAGTTGAGAAATAAAGAAAATCAGTCCCATTTTACACGTACGGGAGCTAACTTAAAAATAAATTGTTTTCAAGATTTCATTTTACCACTTTTTAGGCATGCCGCATGACTAATATACACACCCATGCCAAATTACAACTTTCTAGTTAGTTATAGTCTCTGAGTAGAACCGCGGACGGATAGACAGACAGATACGAGTATGGCGAAACTATAAGGGTTCATTGTTTACTACGGAACCCTAAAAATGGCAACATTAGCAAAACATATCTGAAAGAAATGTATGTCTTTTTGGTGTCGTTTTCAAAAACTGTGTGTTGGACAATTTTTTTTGAAATATTTTTATGTTGTACTAATCTTTTCGAGAAAAAATATGAAATTAACATACTCGAAACTGTGAACCGTAATGTTTTGAGTATTCCGTCGTTTGAATCACTTTTGTGGTTTACAATTTTTTTTACATTATGTTTCATTCAAAATGTTAGATCGCTACAAGAAAAGGTAAGCCCTACTATTTCGAGAATGCCAATGACACTGAGGGCTACCGTGGCTACGCCGTGGATCTAATAGACGCTATTTTCAAAGAGATAAACCAGAAAAAAGGAATGAACTTGGAATACGAGTTCTATAGAGCTCCTGGCGACAATTATGGCAAGCAGATTGAAGGAACTATAAAATGGGATGGCATTATTGGTGAACTAATGGATCATGTAAGTGAAAAATTCATGATATCTATAAATAGTGAAATGAGATAAAAGAAGAGAGAGCGTAAAATTGCTCTTTGCTTAGTAAATTATAAGTATTTAATCTCCTTCGTCCATTAAAGTTTATTGCACAATGTATCTATTATAAGTAAATTATCTTTAAATTTTATTAGATTAAATTAGACTAAACACTAATAAATAAACATATAAATTCGATGACTTACGTGATTTTTTGATGTTAATTGTCAACTAATAAACATATTATGTTATTTACCCTTATTTTAGAAAGCCCAATTGGGAATTTGTGACTTGACCATAACATCAGAAAGGAACGCCGTGGTGGACTTTTCCATACCGTTCATGACGCTGGGCATCAGCATGCTGTTCCAAGAGCCTCCTGCCGAGGATCCGGACAAGTTCTCCTTCATTAAGCCTCTGGCGCTGGACGTCTGGTTATACTTAGCGACAACTTACATCATAGTTTCATTCGTGTTGCTTCTATGTGCCAGGTAAAAATTCACAAAGGATAGCTAAGTCAAAATAATTGGTTAGGAAAAGTCGGATCACAAAAATGTGTGACTAGGTAATATGTTATCTGTGGCTTCCTTTATCTCCGACCGTCTTTCCCTGACCAAGAACTGGCGGTTTTTGTCCGTTTTATTTCTTCCATCCCTTTTTAAAATTATTCACTCAAAATACCTCTGGTTTGTCAGTAGGAGTCCAATGAATTACCTACGTTACGATCAAAGAAAGGAAAGATTATGTATAGAAAAAAAAAGAACTTATTTATTTTATTACTTAATCTTTAGTACCTGGGCGACCGAGCTTCGCTCGGTAGTATGGTATGGTGGTATATATGGGAAAGAGAACCACAATAGAGGCGCAAAATAGTAAGGCGTAAATAGTAAGATAGGGTCGCCTATCTATGATATTATTTCCATCCTTACATTTGGCCATTTCTACTGGTTTCTGAGGTCGGGTTTCTCCTCCTATGAAGTACTTAAAACCTCTTTCCACACTATATTTCTAGTGAAACGTGGGTTCTCATCTGGTAACAATACTTTTAAAGCACTTGGTCGTTTTACTCTAGAAAAGGCCACATAGAGCATACCATGCATAAAAACAGATGTTTTGAGGTCAACGCCGACAAATTCAAAAGTTTGACCTTGTGACTTGTGCACCGTAACAGCGAAAGCAGCTCTAACTGGAAATTGGTGCCGCTGCATGGTACACCCTAGTTGTCCTTTTGTAGAATCTAGGGTAATTCTTGGGATATGCACTTCTCTGCCGGACTGTTCTCCGGTGATAATTTTGGCTTTAATGATATTGTTACATAGATCCGTCACAATTAATCTGGTTCCATTGCATAAACCCTCTGATATGTCCAAATTACGTAATAACATAATAATGCAATTTTTTTTTAACTTAAGTTCGTGTGGTGGCAGGTCAGAAATATTAATTGAATTGAGGAATTCAGTTGTGAACTCAAGTCCTCCTTCGGGTTGGTCTTTCACTGAGTCACTGCTGTGGTACACTTTGTACTCTCCGGGTAGTTGAGCAACAATGTTATCATTAATCCTGTCGACATCTTTATTAAGTGGTGCGAGTATTGCTCGATCTTTCATCGCTTCGTAATTTGCTGATTCGATACAGTTACCGAAAACTTCAGCAATAAGATTACCGCCTGAAATTACATCTAGGGGCAGTTCTATCTCCTCCAGTGCATTCGTTGGCAATTCTCCATTGCCTAATTGCAAAAGATAGTTTGCAAATAATCGTTGCTCTGGATCAACTCGCATGTTTTCTTCTAGCGAACATGTTTTAAAAACACGCCAAAGCAAACTTTTTTTAATTGACAGATCCATCAACTCATTTCTGTTGGCGCGTGATTGTACAGGAAGACATTGACGAAAATCTCCTCCGAGTACAATCACTTTGCCTCCGAATGGTAAATCCGGATTTGCAATGCTGCGCAGGAGTTGGTCCATATTATTTAAACCATATTTAGGGAGCATAGGTGCTTCATCCATAAGGAAAACATCAATTTCTTGTAGTTCCCTCGCTTTGGGTGATCCATGTTTAATGTTTGAAATTGATTCTGGTGTGAGTGGTACTTTAAGTCCGAAAGTTTTATGACATGTTCGACCATGAGGTAGCAGTATTGAAGCGATACCAGTAAATGCCATACATTTTACCTTAAAACCTCTGCCGGTAAGTACATGGTAAAGAGTTTTATAAATGAACGTTTTGCCGGTACCACCAGGGCCATCAATGAAAAAGCATTTGAATTCTGAAGCTCCATTAACTGCACTAATTATAGTGTCTACGATTTCTATTTGTTTTCCTCTAAGTTGCTGATACATGCGTTCTCCTAGCGCAATTGATTCGTCAATATTAAGAACATTCTGATTTATTTCGTTATTATTGTCATCAATGTCGTCAAAGCCAAATGTTTGTACCCAATACTGAAAATTTCTACCTTCTGTAGCTTCGGTATTCAATTTGTGGGCAATAATCCGATAAGCACGTTTAATTGCTTCTTCAATAGAATTTCCATTTCTTCTAGCTTCATGGATGTAATCTTCTGCCAAATTTTCTTTAAACATTTCCCAGAGACGCTTAGGATTTTCAGGAGATCCAAAAATCAATATTTGTGTGAAAAGACTTCTCATAGCCCTGGGCATTTTTGAAAGTGCAGATTCTCTTAAACCTTCTATCCATTGCTGGTCATCGTAAGCTAAGCCACGTGCCAAGCATGCTTGTTTATATGTCTCACATAGGACACCATCAACGGTTCGGAGATCTTCAAAACTTGTTGCGTCTTTTACGTGGTATAATAATAACCGTAAGTGATAAAGTTCCGGCTGCGCGATGAAATTCACATTATGAATTCTACCAATAACACGCAGTTGGCGAACTCTCTGCACCCATTCGCTCGTTCTTCCTATCCATTTGTATTGTTCGGGCATTTGCCAGTAATAATAATATGTGACATTTTCGGAATGCCCGTTCAAGCGATTAATTTCTTCTTTTTGTTTGAGTATTTTATTGTGTCGGAAATAAGCTTCTAATGTAGATCCCCTCTGTCCAATATCCACTAAATCTTCTTGTGCTTGGTCTAAGTTAGTTATTCGATATTGTCCTGGTAAATGTATGTTCAACCGTTGTACGCTATGACTTTTCTTTTGCATTTCGAAAGCAAATAGACGCCAACATGCTTCTGGAGGTGTGATGCACCTGCCTTCAATATATGTATTTACTTCGTTATAGATTAGTGTTCTCTCTTCTTGTACAATCTTTATCGATGCACAATCGTGTCCTTTGTATATATACTTATATAAATATTTTACAGCCAAAATACTTCCAACGTACTCGACATTGATATGACAATTGTATTTTTTGAGTAAATACGCATTATAAGGGGCCACGTGACGATTGTCCATTGTTATTCGCCGACCATTCATATCTTTGCGATATACCGCTTGTTCGTGCGAAAATTCGGGACTTTGCGGATCAAGGCACGGATTATAGCGTCGTCGATAATTTGGTTTTCCATCGTCTACTAAAGATGTAACTTCTTGAAAGGCTTTAGGAAAGTCAAAGCGACACTTAGTCCGACCATTTTTATTAACCATACATGTGGCATTGCAATTAAATTGTCCACATGGGTTGTGTATCATCCATTTCAGTACGAGTTCTCTTAACTCTAAATCTTCACTTCCTGGTATTTCAGCCGATATCAGGTCATCTAATTCTTCCGGTTGGTGTATCTTATCCTCAGGGGTCATAATTAAAAGTAAATGCATGTGTGGAAGGCCCCTCTTTTGGAACTCGATGGTATAAACAAAAGCTGCAGCCTTTCCAAATATCTGTTGCTTATCCAATTCGTCTATTATTTTATCAAATTTAAGTTTGGCAACTCTAGCTATGAGGTCAGGTCTATTTTGAGCGAGTTGTTCCAAAGTCGATCCATCTTGTAACGCAATACGTGATGCTTCCTTTATTTCAGGCCAGTTGGGATTAGAAGTTACCGTTATAAAGAAATCAGGCGATCCAAGCCGACGTACGATAGCCATCGCATCTTCAAAATGTTCTGTATAATAGCGTGTTGAGCCCGGAAAAGAAGAAGGTAAAATAACTTTTTCGCCTGGTGTCGCATTATTCTTTTCAGCCAGGTCATTAATTAGACGTGTTACTCCTGTATATTGTTCTACGAGAATTTTATTTTGGTTATTTTTTATCCACTGAATGCGATCACGTTCTACACGAATATAAGTGTCAACCAAATATTGTTGAAATAGCCTACCTCCAAAATGTAGTGCATTAAAAGGTATTGCTTGTAAATCAGGATCCGTTGTTGTCGTCGTATTAGGTAAGCATTTAGTCAATTCAGATCGAAAAGCAAGTCTGTATTGTGCCATTTCGAGGCGAGTAACATGTTGGCGACTGGCATAAGGTGTACGTAATTGCAAAGTAGTATAATAGCCGTCAGTGCCAGATGGATAAAACAATGGATACGTAAATGGCTCTACGCGTTTATCAATATTACTTAAATTGATTATATTCTTATTACGTTGATGTACTACCAATGCATTGTCTGGAATGCTTTGGTCAGCATTAAGAGTAATGACTGCACAAACATCATTACAGGAGGGTACATTAAACCTTCTGTAATCGGCCTGCTCTGGTATTTTAAATAACAGTTTAACTTGTGGTGGTTGAATCCCTTGTGCCGCAGCATGCTGATTTACTTCATCCTCTATCTCTCGCATCATTGTGTACCCTTGTACATAACCGTTGTAGGCACGAATGATACGCTCCAATAAACTTATCAAAGCGGGACTAATTCCATGATTTAAAGGATGATTTGTCCGCTCTTCAAGGGCATCATCTGGGTCTAAGAAGTATAATTGCCCATACTGTGGCCGTTCAAATTCTCCTTCCAATGTTTGTGTGGGATGGGCAGCCATATTCATTTTATGATAAACTTGCCCGCAAGCAATGAAGCTGTAAATTCCATGAGTATTAATTGTTCTTTCGTCGGGTACATTAAAAGACGCTAGAGCAAATGATGCATTCAAGTTTCGTATTCTTTTGTGGAATTCTTCTGAAAGTGGATGACAACCTAAAAATAGTCTTGCTAAGTCGTTTGGAAACTGTGGTGGTTCTAATTCTACTCGACCATGCAAACAACAGACACCAAAAGAATTTACATCTATGCGATTTGTAACACGTTCCTCCGGAAAATGCAAAGCTCCACAGTGGATACATACAATTTCAAAACGACCCAAACTTTCATATTGTACAACTGGATCTACAGCTCGTCTATAGGTTGGCAAAACATTATCTTGTAAAGCTCTTACGTGTCTTGCAGTACGACGTCTTTGCTCTTCTAGCCGTTGTTCACGTTGATCGTTACTTTCACTGGCTATACGCTGTGTTGCACGAAGTCGCATATCTTCCAGTCTCTGTTCGCGCTGCTCAACATTTTCACTGGCTATACGCTGTGTTGCGCGACGTCGCATATCATCCAGTCTCTGTTCGCGCTGCTCATCATTTTCACTGGCTATACGCTCTGTTGCGCGACGTCGCATATCATCCAGTCTATGTTCGCGCTGCTCAACATTTTCGTTGGCTATACGCTGTGTTGCACGACGTCGCATATCATCCAGTCTCTGTTCGCGCTGCTCAACATTTTCACTGGCTACACGCTGTGTTGCACGACGTCGCATAGCATCCAGTCTCTGTTCGCGCTGCTCAACATTTTCACTGGCTACACGCTGTGTTGCACGACGTCGCATAGCATCCAGTCTCTGTTCGCGCTGCTCAACATTTTCGTTGGCTATACGCTGTGTTGCACGACGTCGCATATCATCCAGTCTCTGTTCGCGCTGCTCAACATTTTCACTGGCTACTCGCTGTGTTGCACGACGTCGCATAGCATCCAGTCTCTGTTCGCGCTGCTCAACATTTTCACTGGCTATACGCTGTGTTGCACGTCGTCGTAAATCCTCTAGTCTCTGTTCCCGTTGCTCAATATTTTCTCCAGCTATACGCTGTGACGTACGTCGGCGTTGCTCCTCCAATCGCTGTTCTCTCGTCTCACTATCTTCAGTGGTTAGTCGCAATTGGCGACGTTCCCGTAAATCCTCCAAGCTGAGTATTTGTTCTGAGTATATTACCTCAGACATTAAATTTAGACATCTTTCTTTAGCGGAACGAGTTGGACGTGTCGAAGATGTAGATGCATCACCTTGGTTTTGATTAGAAATTTGAACAGATCGAACAATGATTGCAGGGTGCTCATCATCGGATTCTGAACTTGAATTGCGTTGTGAATTTTGGAAATTAAAGGTACGGTTCTTTTTTGGACGGCCGCGAGGCATTTTTAATTTTTTTCGAATGTCTTTAGATATATAGGTACTTGTCAATATATAAATAAACAAAACAATTAATTTTATCAATTAAGAAGGTACGGGTTATTCAAAGTTTTTTAGATAAAAACGCGTGGGAAACACTATTTTAATTTCACTCATCAATAACTGTAACAGTGAATAAAACACTAAGAGTAAGGATAACGAACAAAAAAGCTTGTCAATCAAATACAGCCCAATAAAGATATTTAAGTTTTTATCGTAGGCAAGGAAATAAACAAATGGTAATCAATTATGGGAGAGAGATCAAGTTATGCAAAGAAAATTACTTAGGAAATCTTCGCATCAAGGTTAGTATTAAAAATTATTAAGTAACAGTAAAAGTTAATAAAGATATTAAGAGATAAGAAAAAAGGAATATGTCTATTTGGTCAATTATATACGTTTTTTTATATTAAGTGTTATTTTTTAGGGGAGGAAGTAGGGAGGGTCAATATATCAAAGGTTTTTTAAGTGAAAACACGTGGATAGGTATTCTATAGTGTGAAAACACCAAGTATTTTAAAATCACTCGTCAATAACAGTAAATAAAATACTAAGAAATAAGGATAGGAACAAAAAGCCAGTCAATTTAGTACAGACCAATAAAGATATTAAAGTTTTTATCGTAAGGCAAGCAAACAAATGGTAATCAGTCAAGTTATACAAATAAAATTACTTAGGAAATCTTCGCATCAAGGTCAGTATTAAAAATGATTAAGTAACAATAACAGTATAAAGGTATTAAAAGTTAAGAAGTTTATTAATTAATATATTTATTTTTTCAATTTAGCAATTTACGGAAAATTTAAACCTATCAGGGCGTATTACATGTGTAGTTTTCAGGTAGGTAAGTAGAAACATAAGGGTAATAAATAAAGGATAGGAACAATTTATTTAACTACGTACGTTAATGGCAAAGGCAATAACACATGGCATTTATAATAAGTAGTAGGATAAATCAGCTTTCAATACACGGGAGGTCACTTTTTGTGAAAACACAACGATAGCGCGTTGTAGTTTTGCAGTATATTATATTACCGCCATCTAGCGTCAACCGTTGTAAGTTGCAATCCTTATTAATTCTTTACTTTATACGTTTCCTATTTGACTCCGTGGATTAGTGTTTCCTTTGGGACAGTGGTAGAATTTATCAATCAATTTTTAACCGACTTCAAAAAGTAGTAGGTTATCAATTTGTTTTTTGCAGTATATTACATTATCGCCATCTAGCGTCAACCGTTGTAAGTTACTTTCCACGTTTCCTTTTTGACTCCGTGGATTGGTGTTTCCTTTAGGTCAGTAGTAGAATGGGTCAGTGGTAGAATTTATCAATCTATTTTTAACCGACTTCAAAAAGTAGGAGGTTATCAATTTGCCGGAATCTTTTTGTTTTATGTATGTTACTCGATTTCTCAAAGACTCCTAAACCGATTTAAGATTTTTGAAGTGAAAACTTCTTTAGCGGCGCTTGGCACTTTTTGTTGGATGGGTAAAAAATGTTGAACTCGCGTCAGATGCTGATCGAAAAAGCGTAAGATTTATGGAGAGGGGGTAATACATTTTTACCGTACGGTAGGAAGAGAGGGTATGCCTGCTCCGTTTGTCTCGTTTGAGTGGGCGCTGGGCGCCTGCGCGTGTGTGTTTGTATTACAGTCTTCCACGCGCATCTACAGATGGTGACAGCTGATGGCTCGACCGCCTGTGTAGTGCTGTGTATTTGTAAAAGTCGTGTATAAAAGTGTTATGGATGAAAGTTGATTTTCCGGAGAGATAAACTTTGATGTGAAATAATTGTAATAGTTTTGTATGTTACCACATAAATAATACTTTTATATTGATAATTAAAGCAATTCGTGCAAAATTATTGCCTAGAAATTCAAAAATGCACAACGTTGATATTTAAGTTTTCACTTCTGCCGGCACTCCCGGAGTGCAACCCGTGGTCCTTTTTTTTATTTAGGTATCTGAACTGAAAGATTGCACCGTCTTAGTAGTTCAAACATCAAAAAGTTAACCTATCACTTTGCATAGGTATTCCATGATGTCACCATATTGCAGGGGTAATACTGACAGATTTAATACTTTTATTATATATAAGTATACCGAAACAAAAAAAAACTAAAAAATTATAAAGAATCCAATAACTGCAAAAAAAAAGGAAAATCAAAACTTTCTTTAGTTGGGATTTGAACATGGAACCAACAAAGTGTAAAGCAGACGTCTAAACCGCTGGACTATTTGACGCGGGCCGGCCGCGCCGAAATTATTGTACTGTAACTACAATTTTATGCGGCAAATCTTTTTCCTGGAAAATAAGGGAAAAACGAATTTTCCCAGACATGGAACCTGGCTGGATTAGCTTTTTGGCTTTGTAAGAACTTATATTTAAAGTTTCAAAGAAATCGTTAGAGCCGTTTTCGAGAACGCTAGGACAAATATAAATATATACATATATACATATATACATACATACAAATTTTGCTCGTTTAATAGTATAGGATTGTTCATCAAGTACAAATTGTACGAACAATTGGCGAACTTAACGCTTAAAGCGTTGTCTACCAGTCAACCTTTCGGTTATACAGATAGTATAAATGTGGATGGATAGTCTAATTTGAACTTTTTGCTATTACAGGATGAGTCAAGACGATTGGGTGAACCCCCACCCCTGCAACCAGGACCCGAAGAACCTGCAGAACATCTGGAGTCTGTATAACTGCATGTGGCTCACTTGCGGCTCCATCATGACCCAGGGATGTGATATATTGCCGCGGTATGGACTTAATAACACAACTTCTATAACTTCTACTACTCGTATAATAAGATATCTACAGGCTAAATTTCATAGCAATCCGTTTTGGTGTGAATGCGAAACAAGCAGCCATACAATCCTTCGCATTTATTATTATTTCAAATTTATTATTAAGTACCTGGACGAGCGAGCTTTGCTCGACGAATAGAAATCCACGAAAGAGAGGTTTTCTAAAAATGAAATCTAGCTAGATCGATTTTGCTTTCCTGGAATCTCTCACATACAAAATTCATTGAAATCGTTGGAGCAGCAAAAAAAGAAGCAGAAATAAAGCAGAGATTTTTTTATCTCGTAATCAGTGGCGTGGGTTCTCGCTGGACGGCCGGCGTGTGGTGGTTCTTCGCCATGATTGTGACGGCCTCGTACACTGCCAACATGTCGACTTTCATCAGTAATGACCGCCGCAGCAGCGACATCAAAGACGTCAAGGGACTCTCCGAGCAGAATAAAGTCTCTTACGGCGCCGTCTACAATTCCTCCACCTATTTTTTCTTCCAGGTAATGTTTGCTTCATAAAAAATGTACCTATGAGCATAGGCGTAGCCAGCCATGGGCTCAGGGTGGGGCAGCAATCTGAAATAATATGTAACTAGCAAACTACACGGTCCGCCGCTTACCCCAGTTAAAATGTCGTGTGTGAACTTTCTTACGAATATTAAGTATTGTAGTAAGTACCTAGATAATTACTTTTTAGGTTTGGTTCGGTAACTTAAAGGTCTGAGCCAGGGTGGGGCAAGCGCCCCACCGTGCCCCACTGTGGCTACGCCCATGCCTATGAGTGGTGATAAGAGTACTAGTAAGCAACTTTTTTTCACAAATAATGAGGAAACCATATATTGGTGTTACTATACTAATAATAACCTAAATTGAGTCGTATGATCGATGAAATTGCAAAAATAGATACCGAAGTACGTGCGATGTTGAGGAGATTCAGCCGGAAAAGGACACCGAGCTCCGAAGCACCTCATTTAAGCATGTTTTATGATAGAGAGAGAATAGAAGAAGTTTTCTTCGATGTTGTATTTTGTTCAATGTTTTTTTAAATTTCAGAACTCAAATAATTCCGTTTATCAGAAAATTTGGTCAGTAATGAATTCCGCTAAGCCGTCGGTATTCACAAACAGCAACGATGAGGGCAAAGAGCGCGTGCTGCGGAGTAAGAACGGGAATTACGCCTTCTTCATGGAGTCGTCGGCCATCGAGTACTACATTCAGAGGAACTGCGACCTGAAGATGGTCGGTGACAGGCTCGACTCTAAAGAATATGGGATTGCAATGCCGAAAAGTAAGTTGTTGTAGGGCCATATGATCCAAACAGTGCGAAGCGAAATCAAAATTTCATTTTTAGGCAAGAGATTTGCTCATCCGTCTCACGTGCAAAGCCCTGTAGACCGCGAGGCCGCGCCCCACCTACTGCGTCGTATCTAAAGCAAGCACAAAATGAAAATACTTATTGTTTTCTTTTGTTCTTTTCGTGTGTGTTATATCTACAATAAATATTGATTTTTTTATTCTTTTCGTGTTCGGCTAACAATGATGTCAGATATTTTTAAGCACGAAAGAGCTCGAGAATTTTTCGTCACCCATCCAAGTGTAGTCCACGCCTTGCTGCCAAGTCCACGGAATGCTTAATTTGCGAAAGCGATAACAATCGAACTACTACCTGTATTTATTAACGTACCCGAAGGCCACTTTTAACACAATTTTGTGAGAGTAGATTAAACAAAAAACCAAAATAGTTGTAAGTCTGATCGCCTGTTAATACAGTTCCAGATTTTTAAATTTTTACTTGATATAGTCCAGGCCTTTGAAAAGCGCGAGGAGCTTTGACATTAACTTTATGTGAAATCCAAATCAATGGTTTAAGGTTTCTTTCTGATTTCAGATTTTCCACGCAAGGAATGGATTGACATGGCAATTTTAAATCTTCAAGAGCTTGGGGTTTTGTCGGCGCTGGAGAAAAAATGGTGGGAGGAAGAGGATAACGAAAAACACTGCAAGGTGAAACATGTTTAAAATAGTGGCAAATAATTAAATTAAGAACGGTTAAAATTTACATGTAATATCTCTATCAGCAATCAATTAGCACACCAATTTGGTGGAGTAGGCCTTATTTACAATTGATTTTATGACTAACGCTTCTGAACGCCTACCTCCTTCTGCGACGATGACGACACCGAATGGTGGTCCACTTCCTTGCACTGCACTTGGATTTCACAAATTTGGACTACGCGGGTAGAAATTGCTCCTTCAAAAACAATGGCACCTTCTTTATCCTAGCGCATTCCCGGTTACATCATCAGTTGTGTTGCTTCGGGGCGATATAATATGCATGTCAATTGTGACCCAAGATTTTGCATCTTTAAGTGGCCTTGCGAAGTGGAGAAGAAATAGATGAAACTCTTTGGAAATGCAGTTGTAGCACGAGATGTTTGTATTTATTTCTTTAGTCAACTCTTACGACATCCACAGGAAGATTTGAAGTGATTCTATTCTAGGTCTGAAGCCTCATGGCACAAATCTCAAAACAATATTAAAAAAATCAGTGTCGTGAGGTGTGATGAAATCATTTCAATTTAATTTCAAACGCACGATATTATTTTCAACGGCGTAGTCTTTCTAATTTCAGAGCATTGGCAAAACCGAAGATGATGGTGGCTCCCTTCAAATGAAGAACACCAGCGGTATCTTCATGGTGCTCGGCCTAGGCGGTATTCTCGGCCTCTGCGTAGCTGTCATCGACTTCTTGTTACATGCGAGGCAGATAGCCGTCCAAGAAAACGTAAGCCCAATACATATTATGATCTTCTTAGTCGTGTTCTATAAGTCTGACCTTCCGGACCACCTTTAAAAAATGTATACCACTTGTAGTACCCATCTAAGTGAGGACGATGCACTTACGAAAGCGCTAGTAATGTGTACGCCCGCCAATATACTTTTAATTTAAATTTTATTGGTTCACGTACATTTGAAAATTTACAAATAAAACCTTATAAAAGTAAACATATGTTCTACTTATTGGTTATATTACGCCTACTAATATTAAAAAAAATCTTCCGGCATACCTGCGAGAGAAAATGGTAAGAAAGAGGTGATTGGCGTGTACAATACAAAAATAAATAAATACTTATACAAGAAACATAAATATAAAATCGTGGTTTTGTTATGCGCTCCTGTACTGACTTCACACGACCATCAACATTTCTTCTCCTCTACAATGCGTTAGTCCGCTTACAGCTTGAATATGCTGTGTCTATTTGGAATCCATTATACGCAAAATATGCAGATGCACTAAAATCGGTTCAAAAATTTTTTTTGCGTTCTATTCATTACAGGTGCTATCGTGCTCAATCTTCATATGATGAACTACTTGCTAAGTAAAAATATTTGAATCTTAAGCAGAGACGTTTATATCTGGGAGCTATGTTACTGTACGATATTTGTCACGCGAGGTATGATGGTATGCCACTTACCAATAAGATTAGTTATAAAGTTCCTACTCGATCACGCATCCGTAACAAACACAATCTTTTTGATTTTAACTATTGTCGAAAAAATGCAGGTAAAAGGTCACCCTTCTACTGTCTAGCTAAATCTTATAACGATAATTTTAATGATATAGATATTATGGCCACACGCCCTGGAATGTATAAAAAGCTATTGCTCGAACAATTCGCTAGATAATGAAATTACTTTTTATTTTTATATTTTCATTTTCATCATTAAAAATATTATTAAAAAAGAACCTTTTGGCTGTCCCAGCTCTTTACACTTTGTACCTTTATCTATATGTATATAATATATATGTATGGTCAGGCTTCGAGGATTGAGTCGTAGTTTTTTATACAAGGAGAGACTGTGACTCCATATTAGGACATGCCACTTACTCATAGGAAACCTGTTTAATTAAAACTTATTCATTAATCTGTGGTATCGTAGTAGGTGACACAATTAAATGTATTAGTTATTAAGCTACTAGATTTGTTCTATTTAAGTATAATTATGTATTGTGGCATTGTTTGATATCCAAATAAATGAAAAAAAAAAGATAATATTTCTAAATATGACGATCAGGATGATAAGCCCAGATAGTAATCTTACTGAGCGCCTCGTACTCGTAACAGAGTACAAATAAAAATATATATCAATCATTTATAATTGGTAATCAATCAGTTCTAAGTATAATTAGCAGTTACGATAAGCCCGCCTTTTGACATCTCTTTTATGTTATCAATGTTTATGTAACATTAAGTTTCGGTGCACAAACGATTTTAATTAACTAACTAATTACTCCGGGTTTGGGAAAAATATTTCTCCTGCCCATCCACCTCGATCTTGTGTTTGCGGCTATTCCGTTTGGTCTTTGACTGGTTCATTTCTAGTCCAGCCTCAAGGCTGAGCTCAGGTCTTGCAGCATTTTTTGCAGCTCGTGTGATGATTGAGCGAAGAAGACAATGTCATCAGCATACCGCAGATTTAATAACCGCGCACCACTGATATCAATGCTTATCTCCTCCTATGCGACTGTAAACTATTTAAAGATTTCCTCCAGGCCGCTCGTAAACAGTTGGGGAGACAGCGGATCGCCCTGTTTAACTCCTCGCTCCACGCCAAACGAAGGTCCCGGTCTTTGAAGCTTAATTGATGCTGTGCTGTTATGGTATACATTTTGGAGCTAATTGATATATGTACCATCGATGTTCTGATTCTTTAGAGATGTGAATATGGAAGAATGTTTCAGTCTATCAAATACTTTAGTGTAGTCAACAAATGCTATATATATTTATATATATATATATATATATATATATATATATATATATATATATAGGCTTACTATATTCATTGTACTTTTCAATGACCTGATTTAACGTGTGGAGGTGGTCCACAGTTGAAAAGTTAACACACACATAATATATATTATATATAATGCTAAAAAACTTTATGATTTCAGGTAACATTCAAAGAGGCGTTGAAGAGTGAGTGGAAAGCGTCTTGTGACCCTCGCGTGCTGTACAAGCCCGTTGCGCCGCCGCGCTCCGCCCCCCCGTCCAGCGGCAGCGGCTCTGCGTCGCCGCCGCGGGAGAGGTCGCAGTCAAGAGCCGCCTCTGTCATCCGAGCGGCTTCTTCGTTCATCAATTTCCAAGATATATACTAAGTCCTCCTGAAATTGACGCATTTCTGGTTGCATCCTTAACTTTGCTGTTTGGAGCCCGAATTGCACTTTCAGGCTTTTCTTCTCCAAAGAAGTGAAGTGGAGAAGAAATCCGGAATACATAATTGTATGAAAGATATTACATACTAATTAAGCAAAACTGCTGCGAGTTTGTCTAGTCGACATATTATATCAATAGCATTCTATTAATTCCTTAAGTATGATATATTACGAAATAGTTGACATGACTAGGGTATTTAATTTAACTCGATTTACTAGTCTTACATTATTGCTTGTGAAGCTTTCGTTCTTATGTCAAGAATGCGTGAGTACTAATGATATTCGTGTTTCACAGTGTTTCTATTTGCACGGGACTTGCACTATTTGATTCAATTACGTTCTAAAGTCGGGCTAATAAGATAAAGGTTTTTGTCGACCTAATTAATTGGCTTAGAATTTGGTCTTATAAAGAATACGAGTAACATGTGTATCTTTTCTTTCTCACTTTTCTTATTTATAAAGTATGTGAAGTCGAGTACCTAATGTTAGCAACTAAGAAAAAAAATGTAGTCTATCTATCACTAGACCAATAAAGTAAAATTATTTTGTTAATAAGTTTTTTAATTTATTTATTAACGTTATTTTATTCACGTAATTCTAACACTAGTCCATCTATAGGAACCAAAGATTTAGATTATACAATATGGACGTCTGAATAGCTCGAAAGTAGTCATCATTAATATTTAAATTAATTATCAACACATAATTATCAATTATTTTTATTGAAGTACCTCTCCTCTCACACTGTCATTTTAAGTATGTTTTCTATCTTGTTCGTTTCACCATAAGTATCAAATTCTATTTATTTAAGAAGTCCATCTTGAAAAGATCAGCGGCAGACCGGAGCACCGACGACGCTCTGGAGCCATGTTTGGACGATGATGCTGAGGACGAGGGTCGGGAATGAGCGACCGGCTTTTCAGTCTCCCAGAAGCTTAGAGCAAAAATCATCTCCGCCCAAAACGCCTCGGATTGTGTCATCTGTGGAATATACAATATCATATTCATGAACACGGCCGGCCCTTGGCTTAAGAGGCGCGTGCGAGCGCGAGTTTTTCTTTGGCGCCACATACGCTTAATGAATTATAGCTTACTTGAAGCAAGCGCATTTATTTGACAGTAATAAAACATTGTTAAAGAAGTATCCTTTTTTGGAGTTTCGAAATCCAAACAAGGTTTCGGTAGGTCCGTCTGTCCATCCACGGCTTAGCTCGGGGACGGTTAGTATTTTGCATGGTTAACCATAAACTGTACTATAATCATACGCTCAAAAAGTGGTATACTAAAATGTTAAAAGTAAGGAAGATATTTTTGTGAAGCAACTTTTCAAACATGCCACACGAATTCAATTTAATAACAAGAAATCCATGACAGCGGCTAACCCGCAACCGATGCCGCGTTCCACCAACACGCGCCGTCCACGTTGAGAATGCCCTGTTAGCTCAGCATCATCATTCATGAGACCATACTTTATACCTTTTGTTCGATAGCGACTTCCCGGACATGCCACATGAATTCGAGGAAGCCCATAGCGGCCGCCATGCCGCATCCTATGCCCAGCACCACGAACACGCCGCCCACGTTGAGTATACCCAGCTCTGCTGCAGCGGCTGCTTCTCCAACTTCTTGAGCCTGAATATACACAGTATATAACACTTTGAAAGTCAATATATTATAAATGATATCTAGTTACCACCTGACAGTATGATTTAGGCTAATCGAAAGGGAAATAATAAAGTCTTTGCCTTACAAAAGGCGAAGAAAAAAAACGATTTTTCTATGTACGAGAAGTAAAAAATTACGAGCTAGTCCCAGTAGTCCTACCAAGTTACATCAAAAATTGACAATAAAAATTGAAATGTACTTACAACACAAGTACTTTGATTTTGAGGAACTTTCCACCACCGGTTTTTTAGTTCCACAAGTTTACCGCTCTCGGCCAATTTCAACACTGCATTATCCACTGCTGTGCGGTATGCAGAAACTGCATATGGAAATTAAAATTTTAATAAATTTGGCTAAAATTCAAAATTAGAAAAGGCATGAAGTAAAGACTAGAATGAGCTAGAATGAAGATAAAAAGAAAGGGAGATTTTGAATATTGATTATTATTATATATTAGTTAAATAGTTGATTTCATACGTGGGTCTGTACAATGATGCGTCAGCACAAATGAGTTTTTTATCAAATCGACACAGTTCACAGCTGACACAAAATAGTAGAGTACAGAAGTACTCTTCACGTATTCGAGCGTTTACAGATAACTAGCGGCTAGTGTTATCGAACGATAGTTTTACAATCGATACTTTAGCCAAAAAATTGATAGGCCTAGCCTATTGATAGTATATATAGCTGTTTTAGAATAATACTAATAGTATCGAGAATATCGATTTATAACTATCGATACTATCGATGGTGCATTACTATCGATACTATTTGCTGACAGCAGCCACGGTGGCGCGGCGTAGAGTGTAAACGCTCTTAGCACAGAATATAAAGTACTGAAGTACTCTTAGTATTACAATAAGTTTTCGGCCAATACTTTTCTTGGCCGAAAACTTATTGTAATACTAAGAGTTACCACTCCATCTCTTTCTGTTGATGTCGTAAGAGGCGACTGAAGGGCTAAGCACCAACAACTGCATTCCCAAAAGGGTTAACGTTGGGCGGCGGCGGCCGGTTGTAAAACATAATCTATCTACATAAGCAAGGTTTTTTTTTTGCAGAGGGTTGCTGTTCTATTGAACTATGTTTGACAAAAACATTACTTACAAAAAGGCATTGCAATTCCATAGCCTTTCGAATCGAGTAGACCGCCCACTTGCACAAGGTCACACTTTCGCTCCAACTGGTAATCAATAGCTGTCGATTCCATGAGGAACGCAAACATCCTCTTACTTTTTAACACCCTTTCGACACCCTCGTCATTACTATCGAGAAATACGGTCGGCCTGGCCGCTTCCATAGCCGCGTACATTCTTTGATATAATGACACGTTTGATTTCTACAATGAAATTAAATAACTATTTTTTTGTAAGGACGAACTTATTATGTACCTTACAGTTATATATCGTGAAAATTCTTGAGTAGGCAAATATATAAATATCGACTAGGTCTTTTTTGTGTACATATAGTTTTTCTATATAAATGGTAAATAATATATCTATATTCCATTAAGGAAATTCATATCGCATGTCGCTGCCATCCCGCAATCCTATCGAAAACCATAATTTTACTATGTATGTGACTTTCTTTTTTAGTGTGTTAGCAGCTCGTCCTCAAGACTCTAAACTAAATAAAATTATTATTATAACCTTAAAAAACGAAGAAGTAGATCCTCCTTTTACAGTGCCGTATTTGATTTTAGTTTGCATTGCAAGGTCTTCCACACTTTTGATGGAGTCGTCCATGGCGGCATTAGTGAGAAAGGCGGCCAGGTTGGCCGTGTATGACGAGCACATGATCAGGGCGAAGAACCACCAAAGGCCGCATACCCAGCGGGTCGAGTAGCCCCTAAGATAGAAGTTACAGCATCATTATAGCTGAACTAACTAGCTTTTCATATTCGAACCGGCGACGTTTTCCAAAGAAAGAAACTATGTTTCAATTCATAAAGACTTTATACTAACATATTTATTAACATTGCAGCCTTTATTATAATTGATAAAAGTTTAAAACCGCCACTTTATTACAAAAGGTGGATTCTCTTTTTTACTTATTTTACACTTTAGTATAAAAAGTAATCTGCGCAAAACAAGTTTACTATAATACCAATACATCTTTTGTCGATTCTTTATATTGTAGCTTTAATTTAGTCCGCATTTTGAATGTATACGAATAAAATAAAACTCAGTGAGAGAACAAAGCTCGCAAAAGAGAATCGTCATACTAAAGAGTTCTAAAAGTGTATCAATAGATTAGCTAGAGACATACGTTAGTACCAAAGTAAGTACGTACTTTGGTAAGATATCTGAACCCTGCGTCATGATCGATCCCATTGTGAGCCAGCAGGAATTTTTAATATGCCATATATTTTCTAACTCCTCAGGTGACTTATCGCAGGGGTGAGGGTTTTCCCAATCGTTCGGAGCCAGTCTGAAACATTATTGTGATATATTATAACAGTTATATTACAGAGGGAGGAAAGTACTCTTTTTAGCAGAAAAGAATGTGAAATATTATTCGTTGGGTTATAAAATTATTGCAAATTATTGCTAATTAAACAATCTTAACTTTCCAAAACTGAGTTTTTTTTTTACTTCGAATTTTGAAGTCTCCGTGACAATATCGCGTTTTAACAACTTTTCTTATTCCTACAATGGATTTGACTTTCTTGTTGAAAATAGGTTCCTATTAAATAATTACCTTGCTAAGATATGAAGCAGTAAAGATACCATCAGGAAAGCTCCACCCATATAGATCCACACATCCACAGAAAAAGGTTTCAAAAACGAAAAGAGTTCGGTGGGTGGGGGCGGCGACTTCGCGTACAAAATGCTTATGCCCAGTGTCATGAAGGGAGTCGTGAAATCCACTGCCGATCTTCTTTCGTAAGTTATTGTTAGGTCGCAAATAGCTAAATCAGCTTTCTAAAAATATAAAAATACTTTGTGAGTTACAGTTAACATACAATCAATATTCCCTTTCAGATTTCTGTTTTCCGTCTATACGCCCCCTATTTTGCTAAGCGTGGCCTACATACCTTGCAAATCTTGGCCCTGTCTAAAGGATAAATACGTAGTTTTGTGTATTTGCTTATGAACCAAGTTATAAATTGGGGCATTATGGAGTAATGAGAAGCTATTTTGGGCGAAATGATTTATATTTAAACTTTCTTATTTATTACTATACCTAGATATTATGCTTATTGTTTTCAGGCAATATTATAATTCACAGGTATATTGCACGGGGGGATTCACCTGCAGTTGATTTATCTAAGGTCTAATTGACCAAGTGACGAAAGCGATTAATTTGGCTACCCAGAATTATGTACAGGTCATGAAGTATAGAAAGCGAGGGCGGTCTGTTGGCCTCTCCTAGCCACCAACAGTGTTCTTGCAGAGTCATGCTCCACTCCGCCGTACCATAACCTATACTACATAACCTAAGTGGTCTACATGATTCTGGAAAAAGACCAAGGGCCCAAGGTCCACGCCCACCGCACCATAATCTATTCTACGTGACCTAGGTGGTCTACATGACTCTGCAAGAATGAGTCTC
Organism: Acrobasis suavella; assembly: GCA_943193695.1. Lineage (NCBI taxonomy): Eukaryota > Metazoa > Arthropoda > Insecta > Lepidoptera > Pyralidae > Acrobasis > Acrobasis suavella. Next base: position 11,396,206 of record OW971938.1, read on the forward strand.
TTGTTAGTGGCTATTCTGCCCCATTGGTGATAAGCATTATAATAATGCCCGGCCGGTTTGATTATTTTTATCACATTGCCCTCTCATTTTGGGCATTTTTCAAACTGTGCGGGCATTTAATATATAATGTCTAATTAATCAATTGGTCCTTATCATATCTTCATATATCTCTCTGCGTTTACATAATATTATTATAACACTTTGTCAAAGTATATAGTAAAAATTCAAAAAAATAATACTCACTCTTTCTAAAAGATGTAAAATGAGACCATCCCACTTTTTTGTCTCCTTATCATATTTACCGTAGCCGTTTCCTGGCACGATTTCAATTTCGTAGTTCAAGTTAAGTGATTCCTTTAATATTTCATGTATTAAGTCCTTGGAGTATCCCTCGTACCTGTCGTTTCCAGTCAATGTCTCTCCTTCATTCGCTTTCCGTTTCACTAGGTACGGGGCGCCTAGGCGTGAAACTACCCTGAAAGTGACCAACCAAATCGAAGAAACGCTTCTTTTTTGCCAACGTATTATAGCCTGTACAAATATATCAGTATATAGCTGAGTTTTTGGTCACAGTATTGTGATTTGGGTCGCCAAATGAAAATATAATAATATGTGTAAAACATTAAACAACTTAGACCACTCCGACCGGAGGAAAATTTAGTTACTTACATGAATCGTTTGTCCAGAGTAATAAAAATTAAATAGGCTTGCAATGGATGTCTAGGTATCTAAACGAAGAGGTGAGGAGTTCTGACGCGAGCTAAATTAATCCATAGCGCTAGTGACATTAAGCAGATATTTCTTTGAATTTCTTTTTTGAGTAAGACTTCTGCACGTGGGACGTCACACTTCTCCGATATTTGATGAGGCACGTTACTTTACTTACTTAAAAGTTTTGTTTTGCCATTTTTCGGCCAGCCGGTCAGAAACGTCGTCGGCTGACCTCACACTCACGAAGCCGGTGTCGTCATTCCATTTGGCGATGCTATTGAAGCCACTGTTAGACAATTCCATTACTTCTACACTGAAGTTCGTACGTTCGCCTGTTTCTTGGTTTATTATAATTTGATTGGTGATTCCCTCTATAGGATTCTAAAAATAAAATAAAGCTTAATTATAAGACATACAATGTAAGTAAGTATGAAATATGTTCTAGATTAAAATATTTTGTCTGAAAATGGTTTTTTTAAAGTTATCGACAAAGTCATAATCTCTGTTACATTTATAAGCAGTCATTCCACTGTTGGGCAAAGGCCTTCCTCCATTTTGCCATCCTGTCCGGTCTTGTGCTAAATCTTTCCATTTTTAGGGTTCCTTACCCAAAGCGTAAAAACGGGACCCTATTACTGAGACTCCAATGTCTGTCCGTTCGTCCGTCCGTCTGTCTATTTGTCTGTTTTTCTATCATCAGGCTGTATATCATGAACCGTGATGAAATTTTCACAGATAATATTTTTCTGTTGCCGCTTTATATCGACAAATACAGATTTTTTATACATAATGTTATGGAACCCTTCGTGCGCGAGTCCGACTCGCACTTGGCCGGTTATATTAATGAAATTTGTCAAGCTCATCTCACCAATTGCTTTGATTAGTGATTACTTAATCGTTTTAATTAGGTTGGTAGTTTGTATTCTGTAATTCAGCGTAAGTTGCGGTTTACCTAAATAGGCTAAGCTATGTAACGATACTATTAGAAAAAGAGAGAGTTACTGATATGTAATGATTCATTAATTATATATCGTAATATAAGTACCCACTACACTTTATACTTACCGTCATAATATGTTCTAGAAAAAGATCACCTTGCTCCCATGTATCCTCAGAACCACATTCAATATTTTGTGCTTCTATCTTAAATTCCTCCGGAAGGCTTTCTACTGCGTCTGTAATAAGTTTGGCGGCATCATGGGCCAAAGCAGCTTCCACCTATAAAGACAATATTTAGTAAGCTAAAAAATTAAAAATGCTAAATGAACAAAAAAATTTAAATTTATCTAGAAGTATGGAATGTTTGTTTATACCTTAATACTATAAAAAGTTACCTAATGTTAATACTATAAAAAGTCTGCCTGTAAATGTATGCGTTTTTATCTACCAATATGTGAAATTATAAAACAAAATTGAACATTTTCCAAAATGTTTTTGTTTTCCGGTTCTCGTAATCTAATTTTCTCAATCGTTTGAATCTGTATTTAATTGTTTTTTTTTAAATCCAATGTGAGCATAAAAAAATAAACTTATCATAGGTAGGTAAACTTACAGTAATTTTATGCGTTTCTTTAGGAATATTAACTTCGGAAGATCCTCTTGGTTTCCATTCCAGGAGCGAGGCTTTTGTTCTGGGCTCCGAGTGGTCGAATATTCTTAAACACGTGACATTTGACAGGTTGTTCCGGAGCTCTTCTAAATCCAAGGTGTGCGCATCCAGCGACATGAGGACATAGCTCTGAAAATTATATTTGGGCTACTAATATACAGATACATTATCACGTCTTTATCCCTTACGGGGTACACATAACCTAAGGCCGTAAGAACACATAGACCACGTTTAGTGTTTTTATGTTGGGCGTTAAGATGGAAAAAGAAAAGCAAAATAGTGAAGGGTTGCTAGCATTGAGACTTTTATGATCGACTCGGAAAGAGAAACTGCTGGTATACCTATACAAAGTTTTTCTTTTCTCCCTGTCGAGCATGGAATTGTGCTATTTCGACATTAATGTGAGGTTTGCCGGAAGCTAAAATATGTACTGCATAAACTGCTGTTTATCTAATAAGTACAAATTATCCTTAAGTATGCTTTGGAAAAATAATTACCATATAATCCTCAAAGAATTTGACTTCGTTAGCCTGTCGGAGGTAGTCCAGCACCCTCTCAGGCGCGCAGTCTAAGATGACCCTGGTCTCTCCGGTCGCCTTGAGAGTTTTCAGCAGGGGACGGTTGTCTTCGCCATGGGTCAGCCTTTTCATGAGCCATTTGTGGTCAGGACGCGCCCGTTTTAGGACTTCTTGAAATCTTATAATACCTGTGCAAGCGTATACAATTTCAGTAAGAAAAGCCGAAAGGAGGGCAACTTATAGATAATAAAAACATTTTTTATTATATTTGTACTAGTTAAGTATATCTGTCTCCCTATTATTCTCGTAATTACAGAAATATATCCATTTCTTGTACTTTCAAATTGAGCTTGTTGACTGTTACCAAAAGTTGTCCATATCGTCTTGACAAAAATTTGAAGTGTTAGTAGCAATATCAATAAATAGTCACTCATCAATAAGAACAACTTTTCATTTGAGACCTTAATGAATCTCGAGAAAAAAATATCGTCTTTTGCATACAAATGTAACCAGACCAAACAAATTTTATGCGAAAACCAGATTTTTTTATAAAGATTAACGTACTGAGTCACATTTTCTAATACAAATATATTATAAACAGATACATATGGGCGATTCTATTACACCGGATATTTAGCATAAAAGTGATATTAGTACCTAGATCGTCATCATATAGAAGAGTATACGTGTTCCAATCGCTGTCCTCGACGAAGCTCGCGACTGCCTTCGAAAGGGCGATGGCTTCGGGATATAGATTGATGCTGGGCGGGCTGGGCCGCTCCACGGAGCGCGCGGGCGGCGGCTGCCAGATTGCCTGAGTGCATCCAGATGGAATTGTTCTGACTAAGATTCATAAGATAAATAAATAATATTTTTCTTGGATCGTCGATGAAATATCTGGGATGTCTGCATATATCCTCAGCAAGACATGTATCGTAATCGTCCATGATCCAAAAATATTTAAAACATTAAACGAAAAATTGACCGAACCTATGCAGCTTCTAAATAGCTATTTCCCAACAAATATTACGCTTTCATAAAGCGCTTACTCAAGTGGTTTGCTAGTGTCATCAGTGGCATCATCATCACCAGTCATTATATTGCTTAGACCAAAAATGATTTTAATTCAGATGGCGTACAAATTGTCCCTTGTATTGAGGAGATACTTTGCCTTTTTTGCTATTTCTTAAAAAGGTGAGTTATTCAAAAATATCGATATAAATAGAAAAATCTAAGTCTTTGTAAAAAACATAAATACAAACTTGAATATGTGGTATTTTGGCCGATCTAGCTCGAGCTGCAACCACGACTACCGAAGTTTCGTCAGTGGGTCCAAAAATGGCTATTACTCCTTTTGATATTAGCTTGCATGCTGGAAGCATGTAAATGAAATAGATGATTAGCAGTATATTTATCAATATTTATAGACATTTATATAAAACTTTTCCGTTAGTTAAATTTCTATAAAATATATAAAGTAGTTTTATTGACTTGAATCAGTATTTAAGCTACAATAAGCCTCTAACGACGTGGTATCCGAATATAACACAACCAAAAAAGTATATCAGTCGCCTTTTTCTAAGACACAGTTATAGTTTACCTGTATTTCATTGGTTATGTAAGTAGCCACAATATCATAGTTGCACAAAATTTTGTACAATTGGAAGTGAAAGTGGTACGAGATTTGAAAATAAGCAGTACACAGAAATACTCTGATTTCAGAGTAGAAAAAAGTACATGCTATTAACGCAATGGCTTGGATATGTGAATCCGGGAATTTTATTATTCAATCAGCATTGCCGCGAAATGGATTATTTCACCACTATCAATTGAATTTGCGGCTTTTTGTATAAACCAATTGTATAAAATGATGTATATAAACGTATTTTAAAGAGTTAAAACAAAAAAAAAATATGTTTGATTAGTATTCGTTTTTTGTCGCTTTATGAATATATTTTTTGCGACTATCAATTTATTGCTATAGCTTTGGTAATGAGAATATTTAGTTCACGTTCAAAATATTCCTGAACATTATGCTGTAGTTCAATATGTATTATGAACACAGGGGAAGAATATTATGCGGAAAGTGATGTGAACAACATCAATTTGATATTCAATCCATATCGTTGTTTAAACGATTATTTGGTGATTATAAATTGGATTTGCGGCTTTATTGCACAGGAGATTCGATAATGACGTCTTTTGTGGGGACAAAGGATGAAATTATCGAGAGGACATGGGACTCCAATGGTATAGAATTAACAATAAATTCAATAGTAGACTAGTCAAAATAGTTAATTATACAGTAAATGTGAAACGGATTTGTGCATAGGCAATTTCAATATACGATCAGTCATCATCATCATCCGAGCGTATTCCCGGTTGCATTCTCAGCAGTAACGCTTCAGAGCCCGGGGTCCGCTACCTAACCAAGGAGATTTGACGAGGTTACTGGTTTTTACACAGAGCGACTGCCGTCTGACCTCCGCAACCCAAAGGGCAAACCAGGAACCAATCCTTGGATAGTTTCATGATCAAACGCTAGGTGGCGTTCGGGACCCACAGTTTTACGTACCTTCCGAAACACGGAATCATCTTTCTTTTCGGATAATCAGGTGATTCAAGCCTACAATATCCTATCCAGACTGGAAACAACTTTTCACAAAGTATGCTTCCCAGTGGGAATCGAACCCACGACCTCCGGATCACAAGGCAAACGCCTTGACCACTGGACCACGAAGGCAGTCTTATCGAGAGGATACAAAGGATGAAATTATCGAGAGGACATGGGACTCCAATGGTATAGAATTAACAAAAAATTCAATAGTAGACTAGTCAAAATAGTTAATTATACAGTAAATGTGAAACGGATTTGTGCATAGGCAATTTCAATATACGATCAGTATTACCGAGTAATATATTATTTGGCGATTATCAATAAGAGATTTGAAGAAGGATTGTAGCTAAACGTATAACTCCACGTACCTGCTTTAGATGCTGTAAAGCTATCACCAAACGGTGCATATTCTACTACCATAACAAAATCGTAATGTTCGCTCTCCCTCGACGCCGTAGATAAAGCGGCGGCAAACGCTACTTCCGTAACGGTGTCTCGTGGAAAAATCGCACCTAAAACATTTAAAAATCTATAACCAGAATCTGACTATCTGGAAAAGGAAAATTGTATCTTTTGAAGCGTGTTTTAGCATTGATTGACAAAGTTTACGTGACACAAAGGACTTACTTAAGTAAAATTGATAGCGTGATGGCGACAGTCGCTAGTGCTAGTAATACGTTCTCAGTGCTGTTTTCAGTAGAATTGTTAACAAGACAAGACACTTAAAACTTTTAATATTCAAGAAATATTCTAATGTTTACAGTTTACTTATCAAAAAAATGATTTTAATCGTCTGTTACTTTTATATTTGCGCTTTGTTAACATTTAGTCAAAGTTGAAACTGAAATGTAATTAGAGCTCTCTCCTTTAAAATTTACTTATGTCTGTTAATTTACATTATTTTACTGTGATGGAAACAAAAAGACGGTTAACAACAAGACTAAATTATCTGTTTTATTTCAATCGAATAACAGTACAACATAGTTCTTTAGTCACTGTGTATGTTGTGACTGTGCTACCGAAATTTCATATTGTATTGAATTTGATCGTCTACTTTTGACGTTGACTTTCTTTGAGTATCTAACAAGACTATACATTTCAAAAGCCTTAATTTCGCCTTTCAATAACATCTTGTAATCATCAGTAAAACTCAAGATCCAAATATCCTTACCAACATTTATAGTCGTTTTAAGTGGTTCAAAACTCTTCAACACGCCTTTCGAGCTGAGGATAAAGCTCATTAATACCACTGTCACGTATTTTATTCCTGCAAAATAAGAAACAGCCGTAAAGCCCGTTTTAAAATTCGCTCTCGACAATTTGATATTTGGCAGTATAAGTTACATCTGTACAGAATTGCGGGTGGAGCTAAAGATGTACTAAAAGTAGGTACTCGCCCCGATGCAGCATTTTCTAGTGGAGATTTTGTAGATAAAAGTAGTGAATTGGAACAATGGGATTCAGCGAGCGCAGCTGTCGCATTACGAGTTGGTCTGTGGGCCACTATTTACACGACACATCGCAAACATCACTTTGGATTCCGGGAACCGCGTGCACGGAATATGCACCGAAAATATACCGAAATACACCAAACGTACTGCTACGTAGCGTGAGTGAGTACGCTCGCGACGAAATCTCATCTCATGCAACTCTTTGATGCATACGATGTCACAGCTGTTTTGCCAACTGAATTGTGTCTATTAATACGTAATTAGGACGGCGTTTCAAAGCTAGTAGGACGCCTTTCGTTTGTGATTCCAGTCCAGGCTTTACTAATGTTTTACTTACTAGCGAGACTTACTTCGTAAAACAAAACTCTCTGAAAAATGCTCTTAATAAAGTTTATAACCGCCAAGTGCGAATCGGACTCGCGCACGAAAGATTCCGTACCATTATCTATAAAAATATGTTTTTGTTGTACGGTAGCCCTCCTTTAATATTTATTTTATTCTGTTTTTAGTATTTGTTGTTATTGCGCCGCAGAGGAATACATCATCTGTAAAAAATTTCAAATTTCAACTGTTTATAAGGACAGGCGGACAGCGGAGTCTTAATAACAGGATCCCGTTATTACCCTTTGGGTATGGAACCCTAAAAATGGCATCAGTATCCGCTTAGTGGTTTTAGAAATAGTGGACAAATTTGACTTTATTTATCAATTAATATAGTACGAATATTGTATATCAAGAAGGGTAGGGATTCGCTCCCGTTTTAGTATTTTTCTAGTTATTATTATTAGTTATTATAGTAGAACAGTTAAAGTATAAACAATGTAGATATTTCGACAAAAATATTTAATATTTAACGTACTTTGTGAAAATATGACTTTATTTTGTAACTAGCTGATGCCCGCGACTTCGTTCGCGTGGACTTTATGACTTCGGCGTATAAATATAAATAAAAACTAATGAGAGAGAGAGAGAGAGAGAGAGAGAGAGAGAGAGAGACAGAGGGAGAAAGTACTTGTAACAGTGTTAGGAGTTAAAAGTCAATATTATTTTAATTCTTTCCTTCGGGAGCCAATATGAAAAGAGCTGAAGTGTTACTAACCGCGGTGGCGGCGGCGGCGTCGGCGGCGGCGGCGGCAGCGGCGGCAGCGGCGGAAGGTGCGGCGGCGGCGTCGGCGGAAGCGGTGGCGGCGGCGGCGGCGGGAGCGGGAGAGGGAGCGGGAGCGGGAGCAGGAGTGGGAGCGGAAGTGGGAGCGGGAGCGGAACGGGTACGGGTACGGGTACAGGTATGGGTACGGGTACGGGTACGGGTACGGGTACGGGTACGGGTACGGGTATGGGTACGGGTACGGGTACGGGTACGGGTACGGGTACGGGTACGGGTACGGGTACGGGTACGGGTACGGGTTCGGGTACGGATACGGGTACGGGTACGGGTACGGGTACGGGTACGGGTACGGGTACGGGTACAGGTACGGGTACGGGTACGGGTACGGGTACGGGTCCGATTCAGGCAAAAGCATCGGAAGTTCGGCGTTATGTGTTGCTAGTAATGCAAATAACATTGCAGACATCCATTGGCTGAACTTCAGCCGCTGAACTTCGGCATACAGTACTGAGACATTAAGTTGGGTTCCGTTACACAGTTTTGGCGGAGTCAAATTTCGCATCAGCATTATTGGCCCTCCGACATTAAGACTTATTTTGTAAGCCGTGAGTCCATTTGCTGCAAGTGAATTAAGAAACTCAACTGGATAATTGGTGGCGTCGTCAACAACACTATCCAAGAAATCTAAATATATATCTATATATCTAAATATATATAACTCAAAGGTGACTGACTGACTGACATAGTGATCTATCAACGCACAGCCCAAACCACTGGACGGATCGGGCTGAAATTTGGCATGCAGGTAGATGTTATGACGTAGGCATCCGCTAAGAAAGGATTTTGATCAATTCTACCCCCAAGGGGATAAAATAGGGGATGAAAGTTTGTATGAAACTTTGTCAATTTTAAACCGATCGGGCTGAGACTTTGCATGCATAAAGCTACTATGACGTAGGCATCCCCTAAGAAAGGATTTTGATAAATTACACCCCTACGCGAGCGAAGCCGCGGGCACAAGCTAGTTAACAATAATTTGCGTCATAAGTTTTTTATTAATTGATTTTTAATTTTTTGGTGTCAATATGGCGCGTTCACATAACCAAGAATTTTCTGGTGTGTTATGCTCTGAAGGTCCGCAAATACTGAACTTATAAGTTCTACTTCGGACGAAACAACTTTTTTTTTGAAAAAATTTCAATGTACACACACATTTTTTTTACTCTTTTATTATAGTATACATTTAGTATGTTTTTGTTCAGCGGCAACAAAAAACATCATCTATAAAAATTTCAACTGTCTAGCTATAATGGTTAATGGGTCCCGTTTCTACCCTACCCTATGGAACCCTAAAAATCGAATAAAATAAGTATTTATCGGGGGCTCCCATACTACAAACGTGATTTTTCATAGATTATGGTACGGAACCCTTCGCGCGCGTCCGACTCGCGCTTGGCCAGTTGTATTATAACTCAACAAAAAGTTCTCATCAGACTTAACAACTTTTGCTAAGGCGGCATTTTAATATTTCTTATAGTTTAGCTGGACCATTATAGTTCTGCATCATGTGTTCCATTTTCCAAAATCAATTATAGCCTATATGTTGCCCAGGCTTCACAGCTATATAACAAAAAAAGTTTCATTCGAATCCGTCCAGTATTTCCGGAGATTAGCGTGTACAAACAGACAAACAGACAAACAGACAAACAGACAAACAGACAGACATTTTTTTTTATTTTCTTACTCTATTACTATATCTCCATCGCCCCAAATTTTTTTTTTTGAAAAATTTTCAATGTACAGGCACATTTTTTTTACTCTTTTATTATAGTATAGATTATACATCATTCAAACCTCAGCATTCCGACTAGGGCCTCGCCATCGCTGGGAATTAATTACTATACTATATATACTAATATTTTGTAGATCACTACAGGAAAAGCTTTATTGTGAAAAGTTGAAAACAAAATACAAATAAATCCATTGAATTTGTCTGAACGCAGAGTTGATGGATGCCTGCGTGATTCCCTTTGTATTGCAAACGTCAAATGGCGTGGGTGCGGGATGTCAAAGCAATATGGATATAAACAGCTGAACGGCATTGTTTTTATGTATATATGGAATATAGGAAAAGAGGAAATTATGAATTGAACGCCTTTGGTCTGCAAACAATGGAATGTAGCGCGATTATCAAAGAGTTTTTGAATATTGCAGCAAAAGTAAAGATGTTTTGCATTTTAAAACAACAAAAGACTTGTCCTTTTAAAGTATTAGATTTATTTAAGATTTGTTGTTTATACCTTTCGCTTTTTCGCTATGCCAAAGATAATATAATTACTAACGTAACAGATATACAACGCCATAGAAACTATTGAAGCGCTCGTAAGTGGGCATAATTAGTACCAGCTGCTCTCACAGAGATGGCAGCACACACGACTAGCAATAAAGTAACAAAGAAAGTGTTAAAAATGCTTTAAAATTGCATTTTGTATAAGTAATATTTAATTATTTAAAGTACTCCCTTATTTGAATAACAGTTATAAAAGATTTATATAATATCTATAGCACCATGTAGTGACGAAGGAAGAGAAATAATAATGTTTATAACGTGATGGGTAGGCATGGCCACGCTATTTCTGAAAACCAAAGGAATAGCGCAGTTGTAAAGCAATACGGAGAGCAGCTGATGGCCGTTGTTTTCATGTACATAACGCAAGTATCGGAACAGCACTTAGGAGGCAGAAATGCAGCATGTAAACCCTTATTATGGCAAAATAAATGAAAATTAGGCTTAATGTATGTCTTATAAAACGAGAAAGAGGCGTGTTATAAATTTCGCATGTCTATGTGTGTTATTGTCATATGGCATAATAAGAAGCGACTCTATCAAGTTCAACATATGCTTTTCGTTTTGAGGGTTCCGTAACAAACAAGGATCCCTTACAGTTTGGCCATGTCTGTCTGTCTGTCTTTCCGCGATTTTACTAAGAGAATATTCGTACAATAAAGCTGTAATTTAGGGTATGTATATTAATCACGTCGACAAAGTTGTTAGACAGCTTAGCGTTGGTTGTAAATGGAAACGTCAAAAAAAACATGGTAGTAGTATAAAAAGGAAACTTGTCAAAGCTAAGTACGGTTTGCAAATTAAGAGCAGCCTTCCCTTCTTTCTTTTCATACAAACGCTCGTACGTGATTATGGCGTTGTATCTGTCTTTCTTGAAAACTTTTGAACTCACAAATATCTTGGGCGCTATTTCTAGGTTTCTACCGAAATAAAAAATTGAAATTAAGATAAACAAAGTCAGTATAAGCCTCCAAAAATCTGCTTTTTTGCACAAATTTTAGCCGAACTTTGACCGTTCATAAAGTGCTCATAAATTGTAAAAGTAAAAAAAAAATACTTCGATACGAACCTCGCAAATGTAATGAAAATTTTGAATACAAAACATTAATTCAACATACTTGTAAAGCTTACTGATAAACACATATCACGTGAAACACGTTTTTTGAAATTTCTGCACCCTATGAATAGTAAATATTCGTTCAATGGATAGTTAATAATAACACTAATTTCATTTAATATATTGCAAACCATGCTCTTAGGCGCTATCTTTCTCTTTTTGCTTTGCCTCTTTTTCTAGCCTTGCCCTGGATGAAACACCAAGCTTTTAAAACTTTGTTCGTGTTGAAACAGAGCTGCCGGGAAGGGTTGCCTTAAAGAGTGTACTCGGCAAAGGAAAATTTCATACAAATTTAATGGAAAAACAGTTTGGTTACATGTTAGTGGTTGAACCTTAGGGCGTAAACTTAAAGTCGGCATTTGCGCCGTTAAAACAATAGAAAAAGTAGCTTGCTACAGGTAAACGTAGAAATGAAAAATAACTAGCCAAGTGCAAGTCGGACTTGCGCACGAAGCACTATTATCTATAAAAATTCGTTTGTTGTATGGGGGGTTTTTGGTATGTTGTTACAGTGGCAATAGAAATACATCATCTGTGAAAATTTTAACTTTATAGCTATCACGGTGTACGAGATTCACACACAGACGGACGGAAGGACGGACAAACGGACGGACGGACATCGGAGTCTTAGTAATGTGGTCCCGTTTTTACCCTTTGGGTTCGGAATCCTAAAAATAAACACCTCGCATAATCCATTAAATGAACCAGTGAAAAGCGGATACGGGCACATGCACGATTCGGCTTAATTTGCAAACATGAACGTTCTCAATTCGACTGTACGGGATATCAAAGCGGTCTGAAAATCAGCTGAACGACGTGGTTTTCGTGAAAACATATTTGTACATGTTGCAGAGATATAGAATAAGCGCAATTTGTTAAATCGAATGTATAAAGATGTCGAGTCAATATCAATATCACACTTTTTCTTAAAAAGTCAGAAGAATGGAGACTTTGTTTTATACAAAAAAATAAATGTATCATGGCAATGCATGTTTTATTGCATTCTTTTTTAGATCGGTGGTTTCGCAAATTGCTTTTTTGAAGAATATCTGTTTTCGTATTGTTACTAATAAACAAACATGTTGGGATGTAATAGTGTAATGTAGAAGCTCCTTTTATGCTCGCTTTATGCTTATTCTAAAAAAAAAAGATATTTCAACACATTCTGGGACACTTAACCAGACACAACATACATAACAATTAAATTATGTCCACAGCCGTAAGTGTCCTTATACTTACTTTAAACTTTAAACAAAAATACGGTAACCTGAAAAATAAGTTAGTATCTGACTATATTATTGCAAAAAATATAACTACAATGCGACGCAAATAAGTTGAACAAAAATGGCGGACTTCAAAGCAATTTTGTACAAATTCCCGACACGTAGATTGAACCAAAATGTCGGTCGTCGGCGCATTATTTGTACCTGCGCACGATAACTGCCATTTTGGTTCAACCTACGTGCCGGGAATATGTAAAAAAAATGCTTTGAAGTCCGCCATTTTTGTTCAACTTAGTTGTATCGCATTGTATAAATATGTATCAGTACGCAAACATGTTGACAGCAGGTGAAGACCCAAGCGGACGGTCTCGCCACGGCCACTGTGCTTTTGGCCACGCTCCAAACCGATGGCCCACTATCGGTGTTATTGTGGGCATGCAATTAATTATAAGAAATTAAAAACGTCTCTCGATTAGTTTTTCACATTATTCTTACCCAAAAATTCTAAATAATCTGACCCGCAAAGACACAACCGTACCATACTTTTCCTGTAACTTCCTTGTTAAGAATTTTCAGTAGACACTGCTAAAAATTATGTAATTTTACTTAAAAAATATTTAAAAATTATATAAATCTGTAAAATTCTCAAAAAGTTTGGGATATTTACGGAAAAATATGAAATTTTACATAAATTTCATATTTTCCGTAAATTTCCCAGATTTTTCGGGATCTTTACAGTTTTATGTAATTATTTGCATGTAAAATTACATAATTTTTAAAAAATATTTAGCAAATATAGTTTACGAACAATCGCTATTCAAGTTTCTTAGAATTTGGAAAGGAAGGAAACATTTTAAAATCTTAGAACTTTCGACTTTCTTTGTGCTTTCGACATGTTATTGCATAGTAAACAGGTATTATTTTTAAAGTGATAAGATAACTACACCACGATGTACAAATAAAAACAGAAATAAATTGTATAATTAAGACATTAAATAAATAAATAAAAATACTTAAATAGTATTAATGAGCCCACATAAATTCGCGTAATTATAATAAACAAAGGCACAAAGGAAACGTTTTTAAAATCTATATATCTAATATATATATAAACCTCCGTGACTCCGTGACGTAATGACGACCTCCGTGGCGTAGTGGTCACCATGCTAGTCCGCCACCCAGAGGTCCCGGGTTCGATCCCCGGTCAGGGCAAGTTGGAAAATGGCCTTTTTCAAATTGTCCTGGGTCTTGGATGTTTAACTATATATGCATTTGTTATACAATATAGTATCGTTGAGTTAGTATCCCATAACACAAGTCTATAACTTACTTTGGGGCTAGCTCAATCAGTGTTATTTGTCCGTATATATTTATTTATTTATTTATTTATAAAAGCACTCAAACATAGCAATTTAATTTAATGAGATAAATCTAAAGAAGTTTCTGCGCGTAATGGGGGTAGTTGCAAATTCCCGGGTTCGGACCACTAGACCGTAAACGCGGGTCCCTCATTAAAATAAATTAAACGACAACCACCTGTGATCTCGTCACTTTTAAACTTATGGTAGAGAATTGACACCGTTTGTTGTTTTGTTATTGAAAACTGTTTAAAAATAATCTTCCGTGGGTAAAAACTTTTTCAATAAGGTACTTACACCTTACAAATGGGTACCAACTCACATAGATACCCCCACTCTCTGCCCGTTTTTCTACATACGAGTAGTTACGACTAGTGACTGGCATAACTCAGATTTCTTTAAAAAAATATCAAATAAGTATCTTAGACTACTTTGCCATTCAAAACAGAGTGAAAATGGGCAAATTCAACCTTCTTTTATTATATCTGATAGAAATTAGAAAAAGTGTAGTGTGTAGTAAAATTTTGAACCAAATGAAAACAAGTGCAGTCTTTTCCGTATATGAAATAAGTTTGGAAAATCCAAAAGTGCACGCCTCATAAAGCTCCTTAGAAAAAGGTAAAACAAAATAATTTGATGAATGCTCCTATAAATATTTGACAATAGTGAACGCACCTACAAATATTAGACAATATCAATAGGGAATATTCATGATTTTTTTTGTCTTAATTTGCGCGCGCTTATGATGACGTCATTGGATATGTCCTTTTTGTTTACTATAGTAGCGTTTCAGTTACTTAATACTTATTTTCAGTTTTAATTGCTAAACAAATCATAGAAGAAGTTAAGAAACCTTCTCACAAGTATTGTACGGTACCGAAATGTAAAAACACTACCATTAGTACACCAGATGAAGTGTTTTTAGGGTTCCGTAGTAAACAAGGAACCCTTATAGTTTCGCCATGTCTGTCTGTCCGTCCGCGGTTTTTCTCAGCGACTATAAAGACTAGAAAGCTGTAATTTGGTACAGGTATGTATATTAATTATGCAAAAAAATGGTAAAATAAAATATTGAAAAAAATATAGTTTTAGGGTAGCTCCCATACAAGTAAAGTCAAAAGTCAATTTTATTTTCTCGACTTATTAATCATGTGGGGTATCGTTGAATAGGTCTTTCAAAAATATTATGAGCTTGTCAACACCATTTTTCGATTTAGGGATCCGTTTCTGAAAATTTGGTTTAAAAGTGAAAAATTTTGTTAGAGTCAAGTGTCCCTCCCCTCTGTTTGTTCAAAGGACACGTGAAAAAAATATATAGTAAATATAACAAAATTTAAAGGAAAACTATCAGAGCTAAGTAGGGTTTCAAATTAAAAAGTTATAGGCGATCAACTTATAAAATGTACTCGGAAAAGGAAAATTTCATACAAATTCAATAGAACATTCGTTTTTAGACGTTTTTAGTGGCATGAACTCAAAGGTGGCATTCGTAACTACGGAACCCTACATTGCGCGTGGCCCGACACGCACTTGGCCAATTATTTCGTATTCCACGCAAAGCGCTGGTATCGGCAACTTTTCTTTAAAATAAATTAAATTTCAATATAAACTACACGTAATGTAAATTATACTTATTGACTTGTAAAGTGCCTGTAAAGGTCTAATTACTGAATATACATTTGAATTTTGAATTTTGATGCAAAATTACGAAAACAATGGTGTAAGATAATGAAAATGGAAAATATATATATCTCTATCATCGGTTGTATTTTGTTGTAAAGATCATTTTAACTTAAGTATTCTATATTTATGTACAGCTTAGTGTGAATTAGCTATTAAGTAGTAGAAGATTCGGTCTAAAACTAACCTAGTTCACAAGTTTACAAAAGTTAATTAAAAATTTCTTCCTTATTCCTATCTTAAAAAAGAGCTTCCTTATTCCTATTGCGGTTTTACGAAATTTTGATGATTGATAACTGATTTCAGGTTAAAGAAGATACTGTTAATTATATTGAATACTAGCTTTAACCCGCGACTTCGTCCATGTAAAAGTCGAAAATTATTCTTATAGGACTCTCCCTGTCCCCTGTCCCGTGTCCCGTGTCCCGTGTCCCCTGTTCCCTGCTTCCTGCTCCCCGCTTCCTGCTCCCTGCTTCCTGCTCCCTGTTTCCTGTTCCCTGTTCCCTGTGCCCTGTTCCCTGTTCCCTGTTCCCTGTTCCCTGTTCCCTGTTCCCGTTTCTGACATTCGCTAGACCGAAAGAGAGCGACGGAACGCTTCAAAATGGTCAAACTAATCTTGTTTGTACATACAAACTTTGGACCCCTGTTTCACCCCCGTGGGGGATGAATTTTGAAAAATCTTACAATACGTATTCACTTATTTACCGCCGAGAGTACTCTTGCGAAGTTTCGAATAAAATGGTCAAACTAATCTTTTTTCTCCATACAAACTTTGGACCCCCGTTTCACCCCCTTAGGGGATGAATTTTTAAAAAATCCTAAAATGTGTATTACTTATTTAGAGCCGGGAATACTTTTGCGAAGTTGAGAAGAAGATGAGTTTTGAAAAATCCTGAAACACGTATTTACTTATTTATCGCTGGAAGTACTCTTGCTAAGTTTCGTATCAAATGGTCAAACTAATCGGGCGAGGTTCTAGGTGAGACAGGTAAAATTCCAAACGGTACTGTAACACAGACTGGCGTACAATCTGGCGAAAGGTCATGGCAGGAGCGCAACAGTCGCAAAGATAGCCATGACAAGACTGTTAGATTATCCTTCCCGCGGTTGCCGCCTGTTTGGTCTGATTCCCTCTGAAACAGATATAACTAAAACTACCAGTCGACAATCCCACTACGTGGACAAGATACCGCGGGCTCCGTAGTACAAAATGTTAATGCAGAGCGGGGGGGGGGGGATGTCCACCCACGTGTTTGTGCCTTGTGCCATGCGTGGGGACCCGTAATGGTCGAGAAGGGGATCCTGGTGGTTGAGCCAAGGTAGGGTAGGGTGAATTATAAACCCCGCCAAGGCAACACGCCACTTTGGCCCTGGATTGACATAACACGGGAGGTCTGTGACCTAGCTAGTCCGGATCAATCGGCTGAGACGTCCAGTCTGATGGCCGTCATGCGAGTGCCCTGGTTTAGTTCGGCCAGCCATCGGTAGCGCTCGGTGCCATGACTTTTGTTTCTGGGTCATGGTTTACTTAGTGCATACTAGATGCGTTCGACTGGCTTTTCCGGGGTGCTATATCCTGAGGGTATCTCTGGTGACAACACTATATTGCACCCCCGGATGTGGACTCCATGGTGGGTGGATGAACCCGAAGGACGAAGTATATAACAACACTGCATGGATACTCACAAGCAGAAAACCCTACAAAATAAACACACCTCCGCGAACGACGAATCGCAAGCGGAGACAAAACAACCCCACGGTGGGGAACAAAACAGCAGAGGGAGCACCCCGTACTCGGACAGAGCATCTGGGTCCCTCCTGGACACCTGGCAGGAGGTAACCGTAAGAAGGAAAGGCAAGGGCAAGCGCTCAGGCCGCCCGTACTCGGTTGCCTTCTCAGGGAGCCAGAACACGAATAGGAAAGGTACAGGTATGGATGAAGTAGGATGCATCTATGTCCGAATTGCACTGATTCCCAGATAATGATGACTCCACTTCGATCCCAGGGATGTTTTGGGTTGATTTTGACTTAGTACGACGAAGACCACGTTGTCCGTCCTTGACGTCGGTAATGATTTATAGTCTTGTTCTTCTCATGGGCCACCAAAATGTTTATGCTTTAGCTGCATATATTGCAAATGAATTTCTTTAATTTGGTTTCTTGAATTAAACTCCAAATAGTCACTTCTTGATTTATTAAGGATTTTACAATATAAGCAAATTGTAGCCGTTGCACACGTATGTATCGAAGAAGAAGTAAGAAAAAGTAGGTAGAAACATTATAAAATATATCACTCGCGGGAACAAGACTCCTACAAGATTTGAAGAGCAAAGGATGCAAACTACGCAATGTCTTTGAGTGTAGAAGAAGCCCCAACATCTTCCGGCCTTGTTGAAAGTTGAAGGCTTTCAACACGTAGATCCGCTTCTGTAGGAAGAGGACAGAGACGCACAAGTGGACGAAGAACACATCCTCTCGCCGTATTGATGTCAGAGACACGCGAAATTCCGTCTGGACCAGGGAATAAGCGAACCACTCGCCCAAGTCGCCAATTCAAGGGAGGTACATTGTCTTCATGTAGGAGAACGAGGTCACCGATGTTTAGACTAGCATGGGATGTCTTCCATTTAATTCTCTGCTGTAATTCGGATATATACTCTTTCTGCCATCTATTCCAGAAGTGTTGTCGAATCCTTTCGATTTTTTCATATCTTGTTAAGTTGCTTTCTTTGCAGTCTTGTAGGTTGGGTGATGGCAGTGCAATCAAATGTCTTCCAATGATGACGTGCCCAGGTGTGAGACAACGGTGGTAAAACTAAAAAAAATGGTAGGCTTACTAACAGGACACTGCACTCTTAACAAACATCTATTCACTATAGGTATTACTGACAGCCCCCTGTGCAGAGGCTGTATGGGGACAGAAGAAACAGCGAAGCACGTGATACTAGAATGTCCGTGCGTTGCATCAACAAGAGAGGAGTACCTGGGAACTCTGGGTACACTAGCGGAGGCCTGCAGCACACCCTCTGCACTGCTCCGCTACCTCGACGAGCTGGGCTGGCTCGAATGAAAACATCGTCTCCAGCCCACAAAAAAAAGGGGAGACTCAGAAGAATGTCGCTGCCTCCATCACGTGCAAGGGGCTTAAAAGAAAAGCCTGGGTGCGGAAAATTGCCCACGAAACCAGGTGAACCAGGTCAAACTAATCTTGTTTGTCCATACAAACTTTGGACCCCCGTTTCACCCCCTTAGGGAGTGAATTTTGAAAAATCTTTTCTTTTTGCACCTCTAGACCTCATAAGGAACCTATGTGCCAAGTTTGGAGATTTTTAACCCAGCGGTTTGGGCTGTGCGTTGATATATCAGACAGTCAATCAGTCAGACATTCAGTTTCTTCTTATATATATATATATATATATATATATATATATATATATATATATATATATATATATGTAGGATCAGGATGGCCTTCTGAATGATGATCTGACATCTTGGATAACTTTCAATTAAACAAAGTCTTAAATTTAATGTTCTAATAAAAATAATAAAACGTCCACAAATCTGCACAATAGTGTCTTTTCTAAGTAACGATTATAATGTCCTTATTACTAACTGTTTGATAACTAATCACTAAGAATAATCTTATTGGACTCTACTAAACGAAAGTAGTTCCTCAATGCGCGCACGTTCTATATGGGACAGCTCCAATACACCACTGTCCGGGACCCCGCACATGCCGCATCGAGACTCTACTGAAGTGACACATAGGCATCTAGGTATATGTATCGCTTGCGTTTTGTAGGTTCCATACGATAACCATCCCACATATATATATATATATATATATATATATATATAGATGATGGAGTATACAAAAATAAATTTGTCTCTCTCTAACTTAGGAAGTTTATCCCTAATAAGTCAAAACATAAAATTATAAAACGACATCAGATGAGTCCAAGCAAACTAAAATTATACCGCCACAAATAAGGCTACCGACAGACGTGAACACAGACAGTAGATTGCAAAATAATTTGACTTTACCTCGGGGTGAATCAGTTTCACATAATCTTAGGAGGATTAAAAATTTACCTACTAAATCTTGTAACGAAAATGAAGGTGATATTTCTGTGAACTACCTTTTATACGCTCATTCTTTGATCTGTGAAATACCTACTTCATATAAAGAGATTGAAAGCTCAGGTCGGGTCGGGTACACACCATAATGTAAATCAAGCATCCGATAAGATTCCTACAAGGGGCCTCAGTTCGTTCACTAGAATTTAAAAGGCGTAGCAACGCTATTACAATCAGCCATATTAAATTTTTGTAAGACTTTATTTACGTATGTGGTTTGATCCAACGTAATTTTATCACTTTGCCGTTGAATTCTAAATCTAAGATGTAAATGCAACGATCTGCTGATGAGTATCGAATCCCCTTTCGATCAATGCTTCCTCGAAAGTTTGAAACCAACACCGTGCAGACTGTTTTAAACCATAGGATGATTTGTTAAATTTGCAAACCATGTTATCTGCGCTTGGGATTCCTTTAGGAATTGTCATATATATTTCTTCCTCTAATTTCCCATTCAAAAATGCTGTTTTGACGTCCATATGATGAACAAGTAAATTATATTAATTCGCAAAGGCTAATATGAATCTAAAGCTTGCAATCCTTGCAACAGGTGCAAATGTCTCATTATAGTCAAGTAAGTACTCTTGACTAAAACCACGAGCCACTAAACGAGCTTTATACTTAAGGGGGTTTCCAAACTCGTCACTTTTTATAGAAAATATCCATTTACAGTCGATGATATTTCTGTCAACAGGTTTTGGAACTAGTGTCCAAGTTTTATTTTCAGTTAGTGCTTTAATTTCCTCATTGATAGCATTTACATTCTCAGTAGGTTCACTAACAAAAACAATAGAGCGCTTTGGTCACAATTGAAAAGAGTGTAACGTTACTTAAAAGGGTCCAAAGATTTAAAGCTGACTTACATCCGGAGAACTAATTTAAACAATGACACACTGAGCGGCTTTGTTGATTCTGATTGGGGAAGTGATCAAATTGAGAGAAAAAGTACCACGGGGTATTTATTTAGATTATTTGAGAACTGCACAATATGCTGACAAACAAAGAGGCAGCAAACAGTGGCTACCTCATCATGTGAAGCTGAGGACATGGCTTTGTTTGAAGCAGTTCGAGAAGCTTTATGGCTAAAGTCTTTAGTGACTAGCATTAGCCTTCAAATACCTGAAGCCATACCTATTTATGAAGATAACAATGGGTGCATTGGTATTGCTAGTAATCCAACAAGTCACAAAAGATCAAAACATATCGACATAAAATATCATTTTTCAAGAGAACAGGTGGAGAAAAATGTTATTAAAATGGTGTATGTATTTTCAGGTAACCAGTTGGCAGACCAAGCCATTGCCTTCTGTGCGTTTTACTGAATTGAGAGAGAAGCTCGGTCTACACTAATAATTAAACATTTGTTTCATTTAATTATTTTATTAATGCAATATTTTATTTAAGATTTGAATACCTTAAATGGCTTGATTAGGTTTTACTGGGTTTCCCTAATCCTGCGTAACAAATGTTGAGCCATGGTAATATATGTACTCCCAGACGAAGAAAGGTGTGTTGCATTTTATTGTAATAACTTTAGGATCATGACTTTATAATTTTTGTTTAGAATTTATTTTTGAGGGGGCATGTTGGAGTATACAAAAATAAATTTGTCTCTCTCTAACTTAGGAAGTTTATCCCTTTCTATCAGTTTGTTTATGTATGAAACAATAATTCTTTGTTATCGAAGTCCGAGTTACATATGGGTACGTCATCTAGGCTCTCTCAGAATTTAGTGTATTCCCGGCCCTTGCCATAACTAAGCGTCGCACGCAAATAGTTATAAAACACACCGTTCAATTATAATTGAAATAAATACTTAATGCTTTTTATATATAATTTCGTCTTTCATTGGCTTCCATAATCCTACAATAGATAACATAATGAAACAGAAAGGAGAAAAACTTAATCTACGGTTGAAGGAAGGAGTTGTTCCTCATATATTTTTATTTCAGAAACCGAATAAGTCACCAACAGGTGAGAGAATGGCCGTAGTTAAAAGGCAAAGAATAGCACTGGTAAATGCAGCTCTTTCAGAGTATGCTATCATAAAAAGTAATATTTTAGATATTAAAAATCTCGTTAAATCGAGGTCTGATGCAAAATATGCCGACATCATAAATGCATCTATTTTCGGTAGATTATCCGATTGTTCTTTGACATAACCAGTTTCTGTCATCGTCTTAGATTGACTACAAATATATATTCACAAAGTAACTACACAGAAATACAGATTTAAACAATTTTTCTTAAAAACACAGTATTAATATCGACGCCGATAAATGCAAGAGGTTACCAATGACGTTACATTTTCTTTCGACCAATAGTGACGCGTTGTGTAAGTTTAAATTTCCCTCCCTTATTTTTCACTTTTTATATAATATTTTCTGGGTTTACATAATAACTAAATAAAAAAATATATTTAAATGGGCATTGATTAAATTTTCTAACCAGTAAATATTTTGCCTTTTATTGAAAATATAGGCTATTCTAAGAAACTAATTTGAATATTTTTTTATTATTTCGATGTAGTTATGCAGTTATTAACTTTTAAAGTTTTAAACGTGATTCGTCATTACCAGGCATAATTGACTTATTCCTTTGCCATCTTTAAAACGATTTGTGCTCGTCATATTAACATGTGTCAA
Source organism: Acrobasis suavella (assembly GCA_943193695.1). Lineage (NCBI taxonomy): Eukaryota > Metazoa > Arthropoda > Insecta > Lepidoptera > Pyralidae > Acrobasis > Acrobasis suavella. The sequence goes on from OW971938.1 coordinate 11,418,728, forward strand.
TGTCAATGTCATTTGCTATTTAAATTTCCAAATTTACGTTGTTTATCATCTTATCAACGCATTTATTATGAGTTATACTTTTGTAAAAGCCAACTCACGCAATTTACCTAAAGTAAATAACGTCATGATTATAGAATACATCGTGACGAGCACTCAACATTGTTTGGCAGAAAGAAGAGGAGCAAAGATTTTAAGTATATCTACCTATTTGTGATAAAGATTTCACACATAGTACCTATATAATAGAACATTGTGTCATTTTTGCATGTAGATTTAAAAAAACCTTCTTTATTTTTCTATATGATTTAGTAGATTTCCCTAACTAATTGGAAAACAGAACAACAAAACAGTTTATATCAGGTTATGTTGATGTTTGTTGATATGTTAACTTGACAGAAAAGTCATGACAGAGGTAATTTAGTTTTTCTATATTCATCTAGGCAAAGATATCAATCTATACCACCAAGTGATGACGTCATTAGGGGCAAATGAAGATTAGTCAATTATTTTCAAAATACTTTTGATCCAAACCTTATTTGCTGTTGTAAACTGATAAATAGTGTTCAGAGTGACTATTCCTCCAAATAGCTTAATATGAACAATGCCCCTTATAATGTAAAGACAATAGAGAATCTAGAAAAAAATTTTGAGACAAATTTAAATTGTATGCATATTCTCCATTGCCAAGTTTTAAAATTTCTATAGAATTATATCCCATAAAATTACTTTTCATCAAATCTACTCAAAAAACGATGTTTTTATCCCAAAACATTTGGAGCTAAAGTTACTGGTTATTCTCTCGGGACTAAAACATGAAAAAGAAGATCTCTAGGGATTAAAACCAATTTAAAAAACAGAACACGAATATAATCTATGTAGAATCAAAGATAATGCCGGCAGTCCAGCAAAAAAAAAAAAAAAAAAATTGTTTTAAAATAAAAAATATTTGGCACAGACTTCGTGATTTTTTAAATTTGGAATACATATCGTCTTCAACATGGATGAATGCAGGTTAAAATTTTTATGTTCTATGCTTCGGAAAAAGAAATAAGTATAATTAAAAAAGCGCAATTACAGAAGTTTTAGGTTATTTGTATTGAAATGTAATTATTTGTGTAAATATGAATACTTTTTCGTAAGTTTAAGCCAACAGTTAATAGGTTGAATACCTATTAACTGTTGGTTTAAACTAACGAAAATCTTTTTATTTTTATAAGTAAACCTGATAGTTGTAAAAATAAAAAGATATGAAGGACCACGCAAACAAAGTTATGAGTGAACATTTTATCGTAAGTTGGTGGTCTTCAAATTATTTCTTAGTATTGATTGTATGAAAACGACACCAAACATAGGTTATTATTTAATTGTCTGTTGAAGTCTTACTAAGTATTGTAGGTGTTTTACTTTTTTATATTCCGTTTTGTATTTGTTAGTTTTTCTCATAGATGAAGATGAAAAGTAGTTTGCTACTCGGGAACATTATCTCGGGCGATAAACATGAAACCCTCGCTTCACTCAGGATTCCATCGTAGAATCACTCGCTACGCTCGTGATTCAACTGTAGAATCCTTCGTTTCGCTCTGGATTCAAAGTAGCGCCTTCACCTTCAAAATATTACCTTATCCCCTTGTAGCACAAAGTTTTTTTTATACCTCCTACATCTTTGCAATAAACAGTATGATTCTATGACAATGAATCATTCCTGACAAGCAAGTCAACCGTTCAGAAATCAAAACATACACACAGATATCCGAACGTCCAACAATAAGTTTTTTACATCAGTTAATTTTGTATGTTATGTTTGACAAATATTTTCTACAAGTATTAAATGTGTTTGTAAAAGGGTTATTCTTTATATCTCTGTATTAGTGCAACATGAATATAATAGAGACAGTTTAAGTCCATTAAAATGCTTGACCCTGACATGTCGAGACTAATGCAAAACCTCAACGCTCCGCTTATGAGGCGTGCAAAAGAGGCAAATTTTAAAAAGTGTTAAGGATTTTCAAATTTCAACTTAACCGTAGAATTGTAATATGCAACGAATTCGTTAACATTTTGCGAGTAATTTTTATTTTGAACTTGACCTTGACCTACTTTTGATATTACCTACCTCCATAAAAATTCATTATTTTGTGAAATAACTAATTTTAATTAAAGGTACCTTAGCTATGTCTTATTTACAGCTTCTTGTTAATACGTCTTTATTATTCTACAAGTTTCTTAATGACCAAACAACTATAATTACGTGTATAAACATTTATCTTCAACCCACATTTGTTCATAAGCAACTGTTCGAAGCTCAGTGCCCGCAATTCATTCATTTCTGTAGATTTTCGTCGTCGGTTTAGCTATTATTAGCTCAAAAATACTATACATTTAGCTTGTTCATTGTCTTCATTTGATCTATATATATCATTTCCCAGAACTCGTCAAACTCCACGCCAGTAAATCTCAAACAATATAAAATTCCCAAACTCCTTTATTGTTCCCATTCTGACGCTTTCCTAATACCTGTTCCCGTATTGGATTATACGCGTGAATTTGACACTCAATTACGTAAGTGCTTTTAACTTTTGATGTGGGTAGCGATGGGGAATTTAGCTCTCGTCTTGTTTTGGTCGACAAAACATGAGTTTTGGTGCTGGTCCATGCTATTCTAAGAAAGCTAACTATAAAGTGGATTTGACCATCTATCCATTATTTCAGTCGTATCCTCATAAGATGCGCGTCATGTCATTGTTTAGTTTTAGATTTCATTTATTAAGGAACAACAAACAGTTATTACATTAATAAAGTTTAAGTTCTTTAGTACTGCATATTAAACGCCTAAGAAACCTTATAAAATTTGTGTCATGGCTGAAATAATCCATCCAATAGAGCGAGCCATCGGGAGATAATCCTGTAGCACGATGAGTTTTCATGTAGCGTGGTCTTGTGCATGCAATAGGACTGTTACAAAAGTTCCAACACGATTACTTATTAATAAGGAAGCAGTAGAAATGGTAGAAAATACAACGTTTCTGGGAATAACGCTTGATTCCGGGTTGCAATGGGGTGCCCATATTAAAAAATTCGCTGGAAAGCTTAGCTCTGCAGCCTACGTGGTTAGAATTAGGCAAATGACGGACGTTGATACAGCGTGATTGGTATATTTTAGTTACTTCCATAGTGTTATGCCCTATAGAGTATTGCTATGGGGTAATGCTGCAGACATAAATACCATATTTGTTTTACAAAAACGCGCTGTTAGATCCTTGATGTATAAATTAGGTGCTAGAGAGTCTCTAAGGGAACTTTTTAAAGACATTAATATTTTGACTCTCCCTTCGCAATTCATCCATTTGAACATTATGTACGTGCGTCAAAATATACATTCATATAAGAAAAATAGTGATATTCATAGTATAAATACTAGAAATAAAAATAAATTAGCTACCTCAGCTTTTCGGTTGCAAAAAACAAAAAAATCTTTTGTGGGTCTTGGCTTACGCCTCTATAATAAGATTCCAGATAATGTAGAAGCGTTACCATTATCTAAGTTTAAGACTGCCATTAAAAATCATTTAATCAAAAATGCGTATAATCATGTAAATGACTATTTAACATCGTCTGATCACAATTCTTGGAAATAGATGACTGCAAATTTTAATTGTATTGTTTAAATATATAGTATAATGTATACCTAGCTAAAGTGTAAATCTGTATTGTAACTGTAACATAGCCCATCAGGCTGGGTAGGGACCAATACTGAACTGGGTTTCTTTCGGCGTAATAATCCCGTAAAGTAGTGGTCGTTCCGAAACGCTAGTAGTTTTTAGCTTTTGCATTATAATAATATTAAAAAAAAAATGACCTTCATTCAATAAGAGATAAATTTATTCTACATTGAATAAAAAAAATTGATTTTGACTTTGACTATGACTTTGATCGGAAGATATAATAGGAACCAATATTCAATATCCAAACAAAAAGCAGAAGACGATCAAAAGCGGGATTTTGAAACTTAATTTGAATTCACTTTAGTACTTTAAATTTTCTGAAGACGACTTGTAAAAAAACTGTCTATAACAAATATCCTAAAAGAAAGAACAAAGGAATTGATTCCACCAAGATATTGCAGCGTGCTTGTTTGTTTCACAGAGCGATTAGGGGCTCGCATCCACTCGACGTCGCAATACTGCTTTTAAGATGTGAACTTAGATGCGAAGGCTTGAACATATGGATGTTTTTGAGTTTAGATGTGTGTAACTGAAACACGTAAAATTGCTGAACGTTTTGAAATGACATACGAGTCTTTAATGTAGATATTGTTGGTCTGGGTTAACATTAGATATATTTTTATTCCGGAAATATGCGATCAAGATTATTAAATAACGAACTATGGGACACATATGTATATTTGGGCAACGCTGAAGTCAAAAGCTACGTAAATGTAAGAAAATTCAGATAGTTGGTATAGTTTCGGTGGCCAAATGGTTTTAGCACTAACTATGCGTTTGTGACTTTTACCTTTGAGTTTGTACTTATTTTCTGTTATTGTCAACAACCAGCATTTGGTTCCGCTGGAGAAATAAAATCGTGAGGAAGCCCGCACAAGTGCACACTAACAAAAGTGACTATAAAATTAAGTTTGATAGTGTATGAAATTGAGAAGGAAATTGCAAATTACTACATTATCTTTGCCTAAGAAGATGATACCGATAAGAGCCTGGCTCTTAAATTCATAAAATAGCTACTCACACAACAAAAGAGAAATGGTAATGTCTACTACAGCACAGGTGCAAAACGGTTGAGTGGGTACGAGATCCGATCAAGTAGGTACATGCGAACCGAACCGAACGAGGTATGTACATCACATGTGTTCAAATTGTTGAACAATTCCATTCCAGCTTGTATGAGTCGAACTCTGATTGGGTAGCTTTAGAAGAAGTTATAGCTTTTGCTCATTTTCGCAGGTTGGAGTTTCTTGTTCGTAAACTTTTACTATGAAATAAGTTAGTTGTTAATTAGAAGCTTTATTTAAATAAAGCCTTCTTTACTTTAATCCACTTTCAAATTCATCTTTTATATCTTTACCTACATATTATAAAACAGTAAAAAAATGTGTCAGCACAGTGTACAAATTTCGAAAAAAAAAATTAGGCCTATGTGACATTGTAATACAGTAAGAATTAAAAAATATCTGTCAGTTTGTCTGTTTGTACACGCTAATCTCCGGAAATACTGGACGGATTCGAATGAAACTTTTTTTGTTATATAGCTTTTAAGCCTGGGCAATAAGCAATATAGGGTATAATAATAGATTTTGGTAAATGGAATAGCTGATGCAGAATAATAATGGTCCAGCTAAACTATAAGAAATATAAAACTGACGACTTATCCTTTTTGGTTGAGATATAAGTCAAAAATCTGGAACACCTGATGCAGAACCAAGTTAAATTTATAAGCATAAACAAGTGTTTACAAAAAAAAAAAACTATGATCATCTGATGTGGAAATCTAGGAGATCAAGTTAAAGTTGTTTAGCATAACATAATAACATAATCTGGGAGTACCTCCACGTGGTGAAGGTGGTAACAGTTTGGGCCTAATTTTTGATATCTCCCATTTGCTATCGTTTGGGATGAATGTATGTATGTAATGTATGTAGTTGCCAACAAAATGTTAAAAAGCTGTAGATGAAACGTTGCGAGACATTTGTCAAGATCATATTCCCATGGGCAATGTCACATTTTTGTTTTCAGGAGATTTTCGCCTAACCCTTCCAAGGGGCACTAGGGCAGATGAGATTAACTTCTCATTAAAACAGTCTTATTGGTGGCATCAAATACAAAAGCTCAGATTGACAATTAGTATAAATATAAGAGACCGGCTTGGCGGTAGTTCACATGTCCAAGAGTTTTCAAGAATATTATTAAAAGTTGGGGAAGGTCTCTTTCTTGAAGAGAATGGTCAGGTGAGTCTTCCCGAAATATTTGGGAAAGTTGTTTTCTTCGAAAAAGAATTTATATGATCATTAACCTTTAAAACATAATAAACCAGGAAAATTCTTGGTTATGTGAATGCGCCATATTGACACCAAAAAATTAATAATGCGCACTGATTAATGAAAAAAAATATATATCGTCAATTATTGGGAATGAACTGGTTGGATAATTTGGTTGATCAGGACCACGCCACCAATTATCCAGTTGAGTTTCTTAATTCACTTGCAACGAGTGGTCTCTTTGCTCACAAAATAAGACTTAAAGTCGGAGTTCCGATAATGCTGAATTTGACTCCGCGGAAACTGTGTTACGGAATCCGACTTAAATTCTATGGTTTGCAGCGAAATATAATTGAAGCTGAGATTCTCATTGGGATTGGTGCCGGTGAAACTTTGAAATCTTATTTATTCCGCGAATACCACTCATCTCCAACAATGGAGGATATGCATACAATTTAAATTTGTCTCAAATATTTTTTTCTAGATTCTTTATTGTCTTTACATTATACTTAAAAGGTATTTTTTTATTTAGTTATTATTTAAACCTAGAAAATATTATATAAAAAGTGAAAAATAAGGGAGGGAAATTCAAAATTACACAACGCGTCACTAATGGTCGAATCAAAATGTGACGTCATTGGTTACCGCTTGCATTTATCGGCGTCGATATTCATACTGTGTTAATAGTGTTTTTAAGAAAAATTGTTTCAATCTGTATTTCTGTGTGGTTACTTTGTGAATATTTATTTGTAGTCAATCTAAGACGACGACAGAAACTGGTTTTGTCAAAGCATAGTCGGATAATCTACCGAAAATAGATGCATTTACGATGTCGGCATATTTTACATCAGACCTTGATTTTACGAGATTTTTCATTTCAAAATGTTATATATATATATATACATATATATATATATATATATATATATACATATATATACACATATATATATATAATATATATATATATAAATATATAATATAGATTGACTGACTGACATATCAACGCACAGCCCAAACCGCTAGGTTTCCAAATTTGGCACATAGGTTCCTTATGAGGTCTAGAGGTGCAATAAGAAAAGATTTTTCAAAATTCACCCCCTAAGGGGGTGAAACGGGGGTCCAAAGTTTGTATGGACAAACAGGATTAGTTTGACCATTTTGAAGCGTTCCGTCGCCCTCTTTCGGTCTAGCGAATGACAGAAACGGGAACAGGTAACAGGAAACAGGGAACAGGGAGTAGGGAGTAGGGAGCAGGGAGCAGGGAGCAGGGAGCAGGAAGCATAGAGCAGGGAGCAGGGAGTAGGTAGCTGGGAACAGGGGGCAGGGGACACGGGGCAGGGGACACGGGACACGGGACAGGGAGAGTCCTATGAGAATCATTTTTGACTTCTATACGGACGAAGTCGCGGGTTAAAGCTAGTATTCAATATAATTAACTGTATCTTCTTTAACCTGAAATCAATTATCAATCATCAAAATTTCGTAAAATAGGAATAAGGAAGCTCTTTAAGCAAATTTTTATTGAACTTGTGAACTAGGTTAGTTTTAGACCGAATCTTCTACTACTTAATAGCTAATTCACACTAAGCTGTACATAAATATAGAATACTTAAGTTAAAATGATCTTTACAACAAAATACAACCGATAATAGAGATATGTTTTTTCCATTTTCATTATCTTACACCATTACTTTCGTAATTTTGCATCAAAATTCAAATGTTTATTCAGTAATTAGATCTTTACAGGCACTTTTACACGTCAATAAGTATAATTTACATTACGTGTAGTTTATATTGAAATTTAATTTATTTTAAAGAAAAGCTACCTTTTTAACAGCGTTTTGCATGGAATACGAAATAATTGGCCAAGTGCGTGTCGGGCCACGCGCAGTGTAGGGTTCCGTAGTTACGAATGCCAACTTTGAGTTCATGCAACTAAAAACGTCTAAAAACGAATGTACTATTGAATTTGTATGAAATTTTCCTTTTCCGAGTCAGACAGACATGGCGAAATTATAAGGGTTCCTTGTTTACTACGGAACCCTAAAAACACTTCATCTGGTGTACTAATGGTAGTGTTTTTACATTTCGGTACCATACAATACTTTTAAGAAGGTTTCTTAACTTCTTCCATAATTTGTTTAGCAATCAAAACTGAAATTAAGTATTAAGTAACTGAAACGCTGCTATAGTAAACAAACAGGACTTAACCAATGACGTCATCATAAGCGCGCGCAAAATGGTGGCGTTTGAACGGCTCAAATTTATTCAATGTTTTTTTCACTTTGTAAAATATCTTGACTATTTTCAAGCCTATTTATATTTTTTTCTTCGTTATAAAGATGTAAATGATTAATTTAAGACATAAAAAAATCATGAATATTCCTTATTTTCCTTTGAAATTTAATCGTACATAGTTCTCTGTGACAAGTTGCTTTGCCATGACAATAAATAAATCGCAGGGTCAGATGCTAAAGTCGCTGTTGTCTAAGGGACTGGTTGTTTTCCGAATGGCCAACTTCATGTGACTTTCTTCAGGGTTAGTAACGCTTCAGGTCTTTTCTTATTGGCTTCCGCAGAAAAGATTCTCAACATAGTTGAAAAAGGAATTTTTTAAACTATGTTTTCATTAACAATATAAAATTACAAAAAGAAATATTACTTCATATAACACTGCTACAAGTATTTTCTGATGTATCTACATACATTAGTTCGTAATTATAATAAGCCGGAGTTAATAAGTCCACGCGAACGAAGTCAGCTAGTCTAATATAAATTATGGTGAATACCACATTAATCTCTTATGAGCAAATAAAGAATTGAATTGAATTGAATCTATTGAATAGTCGGTGGAAGTGAAGAACTAAATGTATGCTTTTAATGGGTTGTATTATATAATGAGGAAATACGTCTGAATTTTTTGAACTTACTACTTACTGCACATGGTACAGACATAAAGGATGTGTGGTCGAACCCCTCGGGTGGTAAAATATATCATAACATCACGTCACGAGAGTGGGTAGTCACAATTGACAGCGTCAGTCCTCTTTGCACTCCAACTGTCACTTCACTGACAGGCCCGCGGAAACGTCACAGCACTGACACGCACGCGGAAACACTGCACTGAACACTTCACTTAAGAGCGGCCTTCCCGTCTTACTTTTCATACAAACGTGATAATGGCGTTGTATCTGACCTAATAGATTGCAAACCATGGCCTTAGGCGCTATCTCTCTCTTTTTGGTTTGCCTCTTTTTCTAGCATTGCCCTGGATGAAACACCAAGCCTTTCAAGCTATGCTCGTGTTGAAAACAGAGCGGCCGGGAAGGGCCGCCTTAACTCACTACTTCACTTTACTCACTGTTTCACTTTACTCACTACAATTCTTTTCTTCTTCTTTTCTCTTTTCTTCCCTCTTCTTCGGATTTCACTTTCTAACTAAAACTGCCTTAGGCGGCGCCTTATTCCGCTTATATACCCCCCGAATTCGAAAAAAATCGCATCAATGTTCCAAACTCAAATTACTAATTTTCTATCGCCTTCTCTCTCACTCATTTTCTGTCCCGTATTTTCTTTTCCATTTAGTCTAGTATTATCTAGAATCTTCTTTCAAAACTTCAAAAACACTATAAGTGGCCGTGATTTGAACCAGCGGTCTCTGGATTCACAGTCTATCGCTCAGACCACTAGGCCAATCGTGCTCTGACAATATTGATGAAATTTTCGTTCAGTTGAATTCTTTTTGTTCGAATTCGTGACGTTGATAGTGCCATTCATCTCCTTACGCGACAATATTTTTACGTCAACGTGTAAATATTTAAAGTCATATACCTACATGACCATCTACTCAAAAAGTAATGCAATATTTGGTTTATAACTTACTTTGCTCTCCTTTCCACCTAAATCGCATGTATAACTTACCTACCTATTCCGCAACTAGTTCTGTTGTGAATGATGATTGTCTCCGTGATACATATATTTATATGGTATACCTTACGTATACTGATTTTCATAATGAATTAATCTTACTATGACACATAATATTAGCTTATTAAATTATAAATAGAAAATCTATATATATATAAGAAGAAACTGAATGACATGACATATCAAACCGCTGCGTCTAAAGACTCTAAATTTGGCACAAAGGTTCCTTATGAGGTCTAGGGGTGCACTAAGAAAGGATTTTTCAAAATTCACCCCTAAGGGGATGAAACGGGAGTCCAAAGTATGTATGGATGAATAGGATTAGTTTGACCATTTTATTTGAAACTCCGCAAGGGTACTTCCGGCGTTAACTAAGCAAAAACTTGTTTCAGGATTTTTAAAAATTCATCCCCTAAGGAACGTTGCGAGACTTACTAGTTAGGGGTGAAACGGTCCATAGTTTGTATAGATAAACAAGATTAGTTTGACCATTTTGAAGCGTTCCGTCTCTCTCTTTCAGTCTAGCAAATGACAGGAACGGGAACGAAAACGGGAAGGGGAACAGGGAACAGGGAACAGGAAACAGGGAATAGGGAACAGGGAACAGGGAACAGGGAACGGGGAACAGGGAATGGGGAACGGGGAACAGGGAACGGGGAACGGGGAACGGGGAACGGGGAACGGGGAACGGGGAACGGGGAACGGGGAACGGGGAACGGGGAACGGGGAACGGGGAACGGGGAGCGGGGAACGGGGAGCGGGGAGCGGGGAGCGGGGAGCGGGGAGCGGGGAGCGGGGAGCGGGGAGCGGGGAGCGGGGAGCGGGGAGCGGGGAGCGGGGAGCGGGGAGCGGGGAGCGGGGAGCAGGGAGTAGGGAACAGGGAACAGGGAACTGGGAACAGGGAACAGGGAACAGGGAACAGGGAACTGGGAACAGGGAACAGGGAACAGAGAGAAGGAGAGCCCTATAAGAACCGTTTTCGACATAGACATAGACATGGCTGACATAGATAGATAGATCAACGCGCAGCTAAAACCGCAGGGTCTAGAGACTCCAAATTTGGCACATAGGTTTTTTATGACGTCTATGAGTGTACTAAGAAAGGATTTTTCAAAACTCACCCCCAAAGGGGGTCAAACGGCGGTCCAAAGTTTGTATGGAGTGACAAGATTAGTTAGAATTTTATTGGAAACTTCGCAAGAGTACTTCTGACGGAAAATGAGTAAGTATGTATTTAAGGATTTTTCTAAATAACCTCTAAGGGGGTGAATTGGGGGTCCGAAGTTTGTATGGAGAACCAAGATTATTATAAAAAATTTTATATTTTATAAGTATTCAAACTGTTTTACATAATTATTTATTTGTTATCACAACATTAATAACGTAAAAAACAGCAGGCATACATTTTCGCCGCGCCGTAGAAAGAGAGGGGGATACTTCCTTTCCTACGCTGCGCCGCGCCGGTTGTCACGCAACTTTCGATCAGGTCACAAGTCCTGACGCCCTGACGCCCTGACGCGAGTTAAACATTTTTTACCCATACCACAAACAGTGTACAATGCCGCTAAGTGCCGCAACAGACGGGACGCAAGTTGCGTCGCGTAACAGCTAGAGATGGGTAGTGGATAGTACTCAATCTACCCATTTGAGTATTTACTCACTAGATTTAATAAATAGAGTAAATAGAGCGTGCTCTTATATTGACATCGTATTTGATGTCTGTTTACTTATTTTAACAAAAATTACGCCTTTGCACACCTCCCAGCAAAAAATTATAAATAGTCAAAGAAGCCTACTTTTAGTGTATGATTAGTATGGTATTTTTATATATTTTAGCGTCGCATTTAACGTTTACGGACATGTTAAGCATATTATGGCGAATGCACACACTTTCCGACAAGAATTGCAAGTGTTTACTAGATTTAAGTTTCAAAATTGTCATGAAAACATGAAATAATGAATATGAATATGAATATAAATATAAGTCGCAACTCATATAAATCAATCTACTCACCAAATGGATAAATTATGATATTTATCGGGTATTTACTCAATCTACTGAATAAATATTCAAATGGGTTGATTGAGTATTTATGCAACTCCCATCACTAGCTGTTACGCGGCGCAACTTGCGCCCCGTCTGTTACGGCCCTAAAGAAGTTTTCACTAATTAAAAATCCTATTAGAACCATTTTCGACGTCTACGCGGACAAAGTCGCGGGTTAAAGCTAGTAATCTATAAAAGATTATAGAGGATCATTTGTTTCCCCTTTATTTTCACGCTTTCCAAGAAATAAGAAAACTAGTTAATTACCTGATTACGATTTTCTTTCAATGACAATAAAACAACTCATAATAAATTATTAGAACTACGTCCGCATATTATAATTCTATGTCCGTATAACACCGGAAAAGTTTTATAACCTAACTAAAATATAAAGCGCTGTGCTGTGATTATAAAGAGATGATGGAGTATTTTATAAAGTCTCAGTTTTCCCTCGAGACTTTATAAACTCGACCGTATTCGTCCGAGAGGCGTTAATGGTCGCACCACAATCTCTTAAGATTCCGTACAATACCAAAGAAACCATAAACATTTGAATATAAATGCAGTGAGTTATAAAATAGTCGACTGGTTTATTGTAGATCTAATATTTTTATACGGTTTTTCGAGAAAGAAAGGAAGATTGGATTAGTTTTACATATAGTTACATTTGTTACTATAGAAGTATCTATTCACGACACGCTATCGTTAACTTTTTTTATTTGGAATTATGTTATCTTCAGTTTGTCTCTAACTTATTTTTAATTATTATTTACACTGACGAATCCGGGCAAAACCTCTTTCATTGTTTCATACTAATATTTTTAATATGATTTTCTGATGTAAAAACAAACAAAAAGTAAAATTAAATATGAATAGACTGAACCACTACCCAACTAGGTTACAAATAAAATGTAATCAATAGATGTAGATTTAATCAGAATAAGAGTATTTATTCAAGAGTAAATTTTGCTATATACGGGTCCATTACCAAGAACCGTCCAGTTTTTAATAAGCAGGAAACAAAGTGTTTACTAACAAAGTTTGCGAGTTGGAACTATTGTGCTGGCGGCTGCGGGAACTTAGAGCGTTCCTCGACGCCTTCATTACCCAAGGAGAACTTCTGACTTCGGAAACCAGGCGGAAAAATAGTCGCGCCAATATGCCGCGGGAACTCCGTTGTTTATTGGGTATTCTCGTAAAAGAGGGCAATTAGGACAAAAAGGAAAAATCTGTTAAGATTTCCAATTTATAAGGAACTGTTTTTGGCACTTCTTTTTCGGCAAAGGCAATACATATTTACTTTCATTTATCTATAGTCCCCTTGGTTAGGTATTTAAAAGAATGTAAACAATCTTGACATGTCTTTTTATTGATATATACACTTTATAAATCAATACTTTTGCAAATAACAATTGATTTATCTAATAAATTATAAATTACTTACATTTTTTGGAATTTGCAAAAATATTAATTTGTAAAGTGTATATTTCAATAAAAAGACATGTCAAGATGGTTTACATTCTTTTAAATACCAAAACAAATGAACTATTGTAGATACCCAGACATGCATTTCTAATTACGGGGTTTACGTTTCGAAAAATTAATTTTGTATTTTACACTAATAGCGTAATCTCAAACTACCACAGAGATAATATAAGACACTGTTACATTAATGTTTGCTGACGAAACGTTAGCAAAAATAAATCGAAAATAAAAAGTACTTTACATTTGTGTGATTCTCGCGTTAAAACAGAAATCCATGAATTAAAACACAAAGCTACGTGACTTTTTATCATACAATTGTAGTCATAAACATTTATGTGAAATCGGCTTTTCACAGCTGTAAATGTAGGAGTGCGATAATAAAAAGAATTGGGTTTCTATTGTAATAATACTTTGCATAAATAGATGAAAGCGCGAATTTTGTGTTCTTCGATAACAATGAGTGTTATTATTCCTATCTACATCTGTGCTTTGTTGGATATTAGTAAGCGAAATTGCTTTTTACGAAAATATAGTCTGTTTTGTTCCTTAAAAAAAAGTGGAGTTGTGATATTGTTTATTTAGGTTTTCAATGAAAATTTCAGAGCGCTAATAGGTACACAGTACACACCGACTGACCGCCATTACAAGAAGCCAGTTACTGAAAACATAAATGAAGCTATCGGATATTATGTTTGTTTACAGCCAATTAAATTTTACATTGCCACATTTTAACAAAAAGCGATGAAGAAAAAGCTGGAAGAACCAATAAAATGATTCAGGTATAATTTTACGTCCGGCTGCCGAACTTATGTGGGAAAAATGTAACAATTAAGTTTAACCAGCGATGAAATATTACTAGTAATATTTTGAGTGATGAAATATTACTAGTAATATTTTGAGTGATGAAATATTACTGGTAATATTTTGAGTGATGAAATATTACTAGTAATATTTCATAGATGGTCCATCCGATGTTAACTTTCCTTAGGAATGCAATGGTTGCACTAGATTATTGAGCTGATTCTTTAAGTTGCCTATTTACAATATACACATGTAGAGATTGAGTGGTTATGTAACAGACAGGACCCTCTATATAATAAGTACTAAGCTATTGTTTTATTAAACGCCTTACACAAATTGCTCTGTTAGTTTTAAATAAGTACGTATTGTTTTTTGTATCTAGAAATGTTAAATACAATGTTAGTATACACCAACTAAACTTATATTGTTATTGCACTTCGATAGTTGTTTGTTTATAATGTAGAAGTCTCATAATAACTATTCAGCATCCTTTGGACCCGAGTTTCACCAACATCCGGCCAATGTACCAATAAGCCCTTACCTGTTGAATAATGGATAGGTTTACTTTATTTAGTTCTCCGTTGTCTAAACGGTATTTGATTTTATATAGGTATTTTCCTGAAGTCCCCAAATTATTTGCCTCTTTCTATGTAACTCCCGCCATATCATGTTTTTTTCAACAATCAGTGTACTAAAGTAGGGTATATTCGTGATTTTTTTATGTCTTAAATTAATCATTTACATCTTTATAGAAAAAAATTGCAAAGTGAAATTTAAAACATTGAATAAATTTGAGCGCGCAAAATGGTGGCGTTTGAATGCAAACGCCACCATTTTGCGCGCGCTTATGATGACGTCATTGGTTATGTCCTGTTTGTTTACTATAGAGTAGCGTTTCAATTACTTAATACTTATTTTCAGTTTTAATCCAAAGACAAAATCAATTTTTTTTTTATTCAATGTAGGATAAATTTATCTCTTATTGTACGTCATTTTTTTAAATATTATTTTAGTGCAAAAGCTAAATACTACTAGCGTTTTGGAACGACTACTGCTGGGAAGATTACGCCGAAAGAAACCCAGTTCAGTATTGGTCCCTACCCAGGCTGATGGGCTATGTTTCGGTTACAATACAGTTTTACAATTAAGCTCATAAAACATTAAATAATACATCAAAATAATACAATTAAACTTTGTAGTCAACTATTTCCAAGAATTTTGATCAGATAACTAGTAGTCAGTTACATGATAATAAGCATTTTTTAATAAATTATTTTTTACGGCAGCCCACAAAAGACTTTTTTGTTTTTTCTAACCGAAAAGCTGAGATAGCTAATTTATTTTGATTTCTAGTGTTAATATTATGAATATCATAATTTTTCTTATATGTAAGTTTATACTGACGCACGTACATAATGTTCGCATAGATGAATTGCGAAGGGAGAGTCAAAATATATATGTCTTTAAAAAGTTCCCTTAGAGACTCTCTAGCACCTAGTTTATATAAAGACCTAAAAGCGCGTTTTTGTAAAACAAATTATGGTATTTATTTCTGCAGCATTACGCCATAGCAATATTCCAATTGCTAAACAAATCATGGAAGAAGTTAAGAAACCTTCTTACAAGTATTGTATGGTACCGAAATGTAAAAATACTACCATTAGTACACCAGATAAAGTGTTTTTACGTATTCCACGCGATGCAAAATTACGAAAACAATGGTGTAAGATGATGAAAAGGAATTTTGTTGTGAAGACCATTTTAACGTAAGTATTCTATATTTATGTACAGTTTAGTGTGAATTAGCTATTAAGCAGTAGAAAATTCGGTCTAAAACTAACTTAGTTCACAAGTTTACAAAAGTTCATCAAAAATTTATTTATAGAGCTTCGTTATTCCTATTGCGGTTTTACGATTTTTTTCCGTTCCTATGGTCTGGTCTGGTAAAAGCAGATCTAGGGAATAGAATAGGCGAGAATCTGAATCTTGTCAATAACTACATTGAAATTGCAGCTTTCACTCCTTTGATTTCTGCGCTCGTAATATCGAGATTTGATGCAAAATATGCTGACATCATAAATGCATCTATTTTCGGTAGATTATCCGATTGTGCTTTGACAATACCAGTTTCTGTCATCGTCTTAGATTGACTACAAATATATATTCACAAAGTAACAAATTTTCTCACAAACACTATTAACACAGTATGAATATCGACGCCGATAAATGCAAGAGGTAACCATTGACGTCACATTTCGTTTCGACCAATAGTGACGCGTTGTGAAAGTTTGAATTTCCCTCCCTTATTTTTCACTTTTTATATAATATTTTCTGGGTTTAAATAATAACTAAATAAAAAAAAAAACCTTTTAAGTATAATGTAAAGACAATAAAGAATCTAGAAAAAAATATTTTAGACAAATTTAAATTTTATGCATATTTTCCATTCATAGCTATCGTGATTACTTACAAAATTTATTTTTATTTAAAAATAAATAAATAATATCTTAAAGACACCTATCTTGAATACCTAAGATGCAAAGATGATGGAGATCAGTTCAGATTCAGTTCAAACGCATAAAAATTCAAAGATGATATAAATCGACTGAAGCATACTTTTGATTTGACCAAGTGTGGGGTCGAATCAATTTTTTTTGCTCTTTGGGTCGAGTCTGTCGAGTAAAAATTTCACAATAAAGGATGACGAAACAGTGCCTGTGTCATGGGAACCTTTGAGTAGCAATAAGGGCGGAATTTATGATTAAATTTAGAAGTGTATATACAAAAAAAATATTCGACTTACTGACGACTCGGACACGATATTATTCAGACACTCTGTCCGAATTGACACTTTTTAATTTTAATATTTTTTCACTGACAATTCAAATTTAGTACAGTCATATAGAAAAAGTTTTACCTTTGTGAAAAAAAGCGTTACCAGATGAAAAAATATTTTAAAGTGGCTTTAATAAATTGCTTTGTGGACATACTTGGACATTTACTTGAATGGTGAAAAAAAAAACTAAAATCACTTAAAACATATATTTGGTATAAAAATCAACATTTTATAAATATTGGTTAGTCTACAATAAAATTACATAAAAAATATTTGGACAACAGTCTCATTGATTGATTGAAAAACTGTTTTTTAACAGCTTTTGTCTTTTAAAGTATCGCCGGAAATTTCTTTCTGGCTGTACAAAACAATTTTTCTCTATTGGTGTCCGAATTGTCAGTGAAAAAATATTAAAATTAAAAAGTGTCAATGCGGACAGTGTGTCCGAATAATATCGTGTCCGAGTCGTCAGCAAGTCAAATATTCAACTACTATTATCGTTGTATTTTTTATGTTTATCTGACAAACAGGATACAACGTGAAAGAATAATAGCGACGAAGACAATGTACATGGGGTCCAATGTATTCTAATCTATATGCAGACTACTACTTACAAGTGGAGTATTAATCTCCTCAGACATTGAGCTATGGCGACTATCTGCCTCAATAGCCATTCAAATCTATTAAGATTTGTAACATAACGACTCCTTCGCATGTGATGACAAGTAATGACTGACGGTCTCGTTTATCTATCGCATAGGCGTAAAGTAGTCAATGGAGGCCATGTAGGAAGTTATAATTGATATTATTTTCACATCGATTTCTATCGTAGCTCAGGATGTGTGTACCTTTTAAAAGAGCGTTTATTCAAGGCAACTGACTGTGAAATATGTGTTTAAATATACAAAGATCCAAGGACTGTCTGAAAATTATAATTTCAAGAGATCGAAATTAAAACCTCCTGGTTTAGTGGCGAGAGTGAAACTACCGTGCCATTGAGCATTTCGGTTTTGGCCGAAATAATTAAAGGCTGAGTGCTCTAAGATTCTGCTACTAAATTGGAGCACAAATGGATTATAATCACCTTCAAAGCCCCTTTCCATTCCACTGACAAATAAATAAATAGATGTTGATGGCGCAGTCTAATCTATGGTATAATGGAGGCCCACCCCGGTAAGCATACATAGGGCGCACTATAAGTTTCCGGAACTGGCCACTTACATAAACAATATTTAAAAATTTATTGCAACATTTGAAAATAGAACTCTTTGGCTGTAGAATGCAGTTTGTTTCATCTGACTGTCTTTTGTTTTTACCTTGTGGCGCCATTTAAAAATTGTGTGTCTGCATCAACATGGATTTAACTCAGGAAAATTTTCGTAGTATGATTTTCTACGATTTTAAGTGTAATTTGACAGCTCAACAGAGCATCGCTCGGCTTGAAACAGCTTTTGGCAATGAAGCACCATGCAAGACAACTGTTTATAGCTGGTTTGCAGAATTCAAGCGTGGTCGTATCAATCTCAGTGACGAATCTCGCGATGGTCGGCCGTCCACCGCTGTGACCAACAAAAACATCGATGCTGTGCGCCGTATGATTGAAACAGACAGGCATGTGACCTACCATGAAATTCGCGTATCCTTAGAAATAGGCATGAGTCAAATACAATTAATCCTACACAAACATTTGGGTGTGAGAAAGCTGTGCTCGCGGTGGATCCCACACAACTTGACCGAGGCTCAAAAAACGGACCGCGTCACTTGGTGCAGTGCCATGCTTACCAGATTCAACGAAGGAGCGTCAAATTTGGTGTGGGACATAGTAACAGGTGACGAAACATGGATTTATTGCTACGATCCCAAAACAAAGCAGCAATCGAGCGTATGGGTCTTTCAAGATGAGCCGAAACCAACCAAAGTGGCGCGCGTGAAAAGTGCATCTAAGCGGATGATTGCTTCTTTTTTTAATAAAACTGGACACGTGGCTACTTTTGCTTTAGAGAATCGTCGTACAGTGAATAGTGACTGGTACACGACCATTTGTTTGCCGGAAGTTATTGACGAACTCCGTAAAAATAACCGTAAACGCCGTATCATCCTGCACCACGACAATGCTAGTTCTCACACGGCCAGACAGACAAACGACTTTTTGAAGGCGAAAAATGTAGAACTCATGAGTCATCCTGCATACAGTCCCGATCTGGCACCTTGGGACTTTTTTCTGTTCCCAAAAATTAAGAACCAATTACGCGGTCAACGATTTTCATCACCAGAAGAGGCTGTCGAGGAGTATGAAAAACCCGTTTCCGAGGTCACCACAGAGGAGTGGCACAAAAGTTTTCAAAACTGGTTTCATCGAATGAAAAAGTGCATAGACGCCAAGGGAGATTATTTTGAAAAACAATAAATTAATTTTGTACCTTTAATAGTATTTTTTCATATTCATTCCGGAAACTTATAGTGCGCCCCACGTAGTATTATTGTACACGTAAGTTCTTCCAAAAAATTTAACGTGCTAGAGGTAATCGAATCATAACTAGTCTGAATGTATATCCTGTACGTACAAGAGTACACGTAGACAAATTATGTACTTGTAAAAAAATTATATAGAGTGGTTTGTCATCCCTTCTTCTTTTTATATATTCTGGTCACTTTTTGATACAACTTAGTAGGTAAGCTGGCTTATGTTATAAGGTCTATCTAGTAAGCCTAGTTATTTGGATGATAGCAACAAGAAAACTGCAACACGCGACCCTTAAGAAATTGTATTATTTAGATATTTAATATAATGTATACCTGTACTGTAAAAGTAACATAGCCCATCAGGCTGGGTAGGGACCAATACTGAACTGGGCTTCTTTCGGCGGAATCTTCCCTGACTTTGAAATCTTTTCACACTGATAATTTTGCTAGAATAGCAGTTTTCATAGAGAAGTGCCAATAGAAACGTGTTAAACCTTTTTATGTAAGTAATTAGGTAGTGTCATCATCGTATAATAATTTATTTTTTGTTTTCTTCTGTGTATGAGCAGTTTTCAAAAAAATTGTACCAGATGAAATTAGGTTTCCTTCACATTCAAGATTAATAAATTAAGATAATTAAAATTATATAAATTAAAATATATTAAGATAAGTAATCAGGTGCAATCATTTACCAAAATGTGTTAATTAGCTTATTGCGTAGTTCAATCGATAGTATTAAGGATAGTATGTACCATTAGAGTACCAGAAAAGAATTATTTTCTCAAAATATTATAATTTTAACGTATGGGTGTTTGACCCCAATCATTCATATTCATTTTTAACTACTGTTTATTTTTTTATTTATTATTTTTTAACAGTTGTATTTTAAATATTCTTGTGTTAAATAATTGCCCCTTTACTAACCATTATTACAAGTATTTATATATTAGAATCAATTTTTAAAATTGGTTATTGCTTGCCTTATCACTGTCCGCATCAGTGATAAAAACTATATTTTGACGAAAGTGAATTTCAGAGATGGCTATATTCTCATTCCAATACTTAGCCAAAATTAATTTAATAAAATTGCTCGTTAAATATTAGTGTAAAATCAAAGCAAGCGTTGGATTAGGTTTTGGTACAGATTTGTGCTCAAGTTTGTGACTAGTTTTGACTGTTTACTATTATATTATGAAATGTAATGTTAATTTTTGTAATAAAACTGCTTACGCTTCGCTATTTACTCAATAATTTTGTGAGTTATACGCTAACCTGAAGAATTTTTAGAGCCTCGGGAATCGCTAAGTCTCTAAATTTTGTGACTTCAAATTTGATAATTTTGGTACAATAACATAAGTTGATCTGATTGGTAACAAAATTGAATTGTTAGGAAACGTTTACATTATATTTGTATGTGTTAATCATATGAAATGTACCTTTATCATCGTTAACTTATTTATGCTCCATACTAAATTCTCGTAAATTTAATTAGCACCAAAGGGGTTATAATGACCCTTTATATTTTTGTTATTCTTCAGAGTTCAAATTAAAGCTGTCGAAAAACCAGAGTGTATATATACCAAGAATTAAGAAATAAAAGATATATTTTCTACTAGCTTTTAGCCGCGACTTCGTCGACATTAATTTAGTGCGTATTTTTTGTAATACCTAAAGTCTACTTTTATATTGTAAAATAGGATTCCACATGCGACGCTTCATTCACCTTTTAATTTACTCAATGAATTATTTTTGGGTTAAAAACTATTCTGTCCTCCCGGGCCCCGGGTCTCAAACTATACCCATACCAAATTTCATCTCGGTTCAGTGGTTGAAACGTGAAGAGATAACAGAAAGATGGCAGAAAGATATACTTTCACATTTATAATGTTGTTTGGAAGTATAAATTGGATTGTAGAAGTGATTTCTAGATTCAGGTAAATAAACAAAAATTATAAAACTAAAGTAACAGTATAGAAGTCTTTACTTTTTCATTGGTTACCAATTGCACTCAATTTTGTTATTGTCTTCAAATATTTATAGGCTTTTTCTTTTCTAAAAATGTTATACTTCTAGAGTACATAAATAACTCATTAACAATTTTACAGAAAATGATAATTGTATAGCCATGATAATTTTGGCTTCGCATACAAAATTTTAAGATAAATCGTAAAAGAGGCTTTATTTTTTACCTAAGTATCAATATACTTCAACCTATTGAATTTTAAAATCAATACTTTTTTATCAAGTGTGTTTTGGTTTAAACATAACTTTATAATTCTTAAACTGCAATAGTCCTAAATTTTAACGTAAAATTACTATTCTTATAATAAATTTTGATGAAAAAAATAGTAACAAATTTGAACACAAATAGTAACCATGTCCAGAAAAAACTAATTTTATACTTAAGCTGTAAATAGTATATCGATACCATTTATAACTAACAAAAGATGAATATTAGCTACACCTAATTTTCCATTATAAGCCAGTAAAGACACGCTTTTGAAAAAGAATAGGTAATTTTTTTGAGAACTGCTCGAATTGTACCCATCTACCATATGTTGTAAATTCTCTGCTTATTTAATGGTTGACTGGAAAAGATCCCTATCTGGGATGAGTCCGCCTTTGTACTGTTTTCTTCTTCTAAATTGTATTTTTGGTATTTACGTGTATAATAAAGTTTTTATAAACAAACAAACGATCTAATGAACCCTACCAGAGGGATTTATAGTTCCGGCGTACTCAAAGGTGCTCGAGCTTAGTAAATATGTATGTATTCATTAGCGGCACACATTTGCATCAGTTAGAAGCTGCACGTAACTCGACGCAACTCAATTTCCGTGCACTTAACGCTTTCCGTCGACTTGGCGCGGAGAGGTGTGCGGGGGCGGCACATTTCCGTACTATTTTGTTACGTAAAATCTACAAAACTATCTTAACAAAAGTCGTTATCGTAATCAATTATTTATTTAAAATAAGTAAACAGCAACAACAGGCAACAGCACAGCAGTAAACGCTGGTCTATAATTTAGTTTGGAAAAGAGCGGCGGAGAGTTGAGTTACTATAGGTAAGTAGTATTTCCAGATGTTCTGAAATAAAAACCTTACTAATAAAAACTCCAACTATGCGCTAAATTGACAACAAAATCTCTAAGCACGCAGTAAACACATGAAAGTTATTTTTACTTTTCTCCATAGGTATATTGTTTGTTTTCCCATTTAACGAATTTTTACCTACCGTAGATATACATGTGTTTACATTCCTCCCCTGCTCTGAAATATAAATGAATAAACCAAATTTTCCGAAAAGGATAATTAACATATTTGGACCGTAGATCATATTATTGCTTGAGATTCCACGCGGAAGGAATGTGGCGAAAAGTTGCAATATGAAATGTTTGAGGCGGTCAACTATCGAGGAGATTTTGGGTATCAGTTTGAAAACAAGTTAACCTAAAGTTTGATCAGACTTTAACGAGCCCAGGAATTAAAAAAATATCCGTACGGATAGGTACATTAATTATTACGTTTTTCTTCCCTTTTGGAGTAAACCGAAGGTAGACAGATTTTTTGTTCATACTTGATATCAAAACAACTCCACTATTGTATACATATAAACCAATGTGCAAAGCTCTCTAATTAATAATAGTACGTATATTTTAATTCAAATAAACCGATTAAAACACATAATCACATATGGGTTCAATAACATTTTGTCTTTAAAATTCAGTTTAATGCCGTACGGGGAGCACATAGAAATTCTACGAATTTCCAATTGGCCACAGTTAGTTGATAACAGAATAATTGATGTTTGAATAAGCTTGAAAGTATTACAATATTTAATGATCTTTATTATTTACTAGCTGATGCCCGCGACTTCGTTCGCGTGGACTTTATGACTCCGGCGTATTAATATAAATAAAAACTAATGAGAGAAAGAGAGAGAGAGATAAGAAAGTACTTGTAACAGTGTTAGGAGTTAAAAGTCAATATTATTTAATTCTTTCCTTCGGGAGCCAATATAAAAAGTGCTGAAGTGTTACTAACCCTGGAGAAAGCCACATAAACCAGTCCTTAGATCGACATAAGCAGCTTTAAGCTTCTAAAACTGTGACTTATTTTCATAGCAAAGCAAGTAAACACATGGAACTGTGTATTTTCAAAAGGAAAATTGTTGGGGATGAGTAGCATACTCGGAATAAATACAGTTTCACTGGCACCACTCATAGTAAATTTTAAGTGTCTCAGCAGACTATGCCGAAGTTTAGCGGGTAAAGTTCAGTGTCTAAAGTTCGGTGGGGATGACACACTAAATAAGCTGAAGTTCAGCCGCTGAAGTTCGGTGGAAACGCCGGACAGTTGCGATGTGCCGATATGAGAATTCAATCTTCCGTCTTTGGCGCGTCTGCGGCGAACGGAAACGGGAGCGGAAGAGGGAACGGAAGTGGAAGTGGGAACGGGAGTGGAAGCGGAAGCGGGAGCGGGAGCGGAAGCAGCAGCGGGAGCGGCGGCGGCGGCGGCGGCGGCGGCGGCGGTGGCGGCGGCGGCGTAGGCGGCATCGGCGGCGGCGGTGGCAGCGGCGGCGGTGGCGGCGGCGGAAGTGGCGGCGGCGGCGTTGGCGGAAGCGGCGGCGGCAGCGGCGGCGGAGGCATCGGCGGCGGCAGCGGCAGCGGCGGCGGGAGCGGCGGCGGCGGCGGCGGCGGCGGACGCGTCGGCTGCGGCGGTGGCGGCGGAGGCATAGGCGGCGGCGGCGGCGGCGGTGGCAGCGGTGGTGGCGGCGGCGGCGAAAGCGGCGGCGGCGGCGTCGGCGGTGGCGGCAGCGGCGGCGGCGGGTGCGGCGGCGGTGGCGGCGGCGGCGGCGGGAGCGGCGGCGGCGGCGGGAGCAGCGGCGGCGGCGGCGGAAGCAGCGGCGGCGGCGTCGGCGGAAGCGTCGGCGGCGGCGGCGGCGGCGGCGTCGGCGGTTGCGGCGGCGGCGGCGGCGGCGGAGGCATTGGCGGCGGCGGCGGCGGCGGCGGCGGCGGCAGCGGCGGCGGCGGCGGCAGTGGCGGCGGCGGCGGCAGCGGCGGCGGGAGCGGCGGTGGCGGGAGCGGCGGCGGCGGCGGCGGCGGCGGACGCGTCGGCTGCGGCGGTGGCGGCGGAGGCATCGGTGGCGGCGGTGGCAGCGGTGGTGGCGGCGGCGGCGAAAGCGGCGGCGGCGGCGTCGGCGGAAGCGTCGGCGGCGGCGGTGGCGGAGGCATTGGCGGCGGCGGCGGCGGCGGCGGCGGCGGGAGCGGCGGCGGTGGCGGCGGGAGCAGCGGCGGCGGAGGCGTCGGCGGCGGCGGCGGCGGAAGCGGCGGCGGCGGCGTCGGCGGAAGCGTCGGCGGCGGCGGCGGCGGAGGCATTGGCGGCGGCGGCGGCGGCGGTGGCAGCGGTGGCGACGGCGGCGGCGGCAGCGGCGGCGGCGGCGGCAGTGGCGGCGGCGGCGGCAGCGGAAGCGGCGGCGGCGGTGTCGGCGAAAGCGGCGGCGGCAGTGACGGCGGCAGCGGCGGCAGCGGCGGCGGCGGCGGCGGCGGCGGCGGAGGCATCGGCGGAAAGCCATTTTCGGTCGGCGAAAGCGGTGGCGGCAGTGACGTTGGCAGCGGCGGCGGCGGCGGCGGCGGCGGGAGCGGGAGAGGAACGGGTACGGGTACGTTGGGTTCCGTTACACAGTTTCGGCGGAGTCAAATTTCGTATCAGCATTATTGGCCCTCCAACATTAAGACTTATTTTGTGAGCCGAGAGTCCATTTGCTGCAAGTGAATTAAGAAACTAAACTGGATAATTGGTGGCGTCGTCAACAACACTATCCAAGAAATTAACAATAATTTGCGTCATAAGTTCTTTATTAATTGATTTTTAATTGTTTGGTGTCAATATGCGCGTTCACATAACCAAGAATTTTTCTGGTGTGTTATGCTCTGAAGGTCCGCAAATACTGAACTTATAAGTTCTTCTTCGGACAACTTTTTTTGGGAAAAATTTTCAATGTACAGACACATTTTTTTTTACCCTTTTATTATAGTATAGATTTAGTATGTTTTTGTTCAGCGGCAACAAAAAAACAT
This sequence comes from Acrobasis suavella, assembly GCA_943193695.1. Taxonomy (NCBI): domain Eukaryota; kingdom Metazoa; phylum Arthropoda; class Insecta; order Lepidoptera; family Pyralidae; genus Acrobasis; species Acrobasis suavella. The sequence continues at coordinate 11,444,359 of OW971938.1, forward strand.
CGTATATAAAAATTTCAACTGTCTAGCTATAATGGTTCATGAGATACAGCCTGGTGACAGACAGACAAACAGTCGGACGGTCTATGTAATAAGGTTCCGTTTCTACACATTTGGGTAAGGAATCCTGAAAATCGAATAAAATAAGTATTTATCGGGGGCTCCCATACTACAAACGTGATTTTTCATAGATTATGGTACGGATTATGGCGCGTCCGACTCGCGCTTGGCCAGTTGTATTATAACTCAACAAAAAGTTCTCATCAGACTTAACAACTTTTGCTAAGGCGGCATTTTAATATTTCTTATAGTTTAGCTGGACCATTATAGTTCTGCATCATGTGTTCCATTTTCCAAAATCAATTATAGCCTATATGTTGCCCAGGCTTCACAGCTATATAACAAAAAAAGTTTCATTCGAATCCGTCCAGTATTTCCGGAGATTAGCGTGTACAAACAGACAAACAGACAAACAGACAAACAGACAAACAGACAAACAGACAAACAGACAAACAGACAAACAGACAGACTTTTTTTTTATTTTCTTACTCTATTACTATATCTCCATCGCCCCAAATATTTTTTTTTGAAAAATTTTCAATGTACAGACACATTTTTTTTACTCTTTTATTATAGTATAGATTATAGTATAGATTTAATTTTCATTTTATGTAATATTATGTCCTGTTTAAATAAGATTTTTTTAAAATATTGAATACATAATCATTGTAGTTTATACAATTTTCGTTGTTTGTGGTAATATTATGAGATGTTATGTTTGAATAAGCTTGATAGTTTTCTTAAAAGTTGAACATCTTTACAGTTTATTTACATTTTATTATTTGTAATTATTATTAATTCTATCATTAGGTGAACCTTTTGGTAATAATAGTATTTTATTGTTGCCTATATATCTAGGTATATTTTTCAGTTGCTCTTAGCAATATGTTTTCGGGGGCTTGTGGTAAAGTCGTCTTCCTAATCTTCTTTGTTCAATAGCCCATACAATCGCCTATGAATGTCAAATAAATAATTATTCATTATTAAGATACGTATAAACTCGCTTGGCATAGTTGATTACATATCAATTTATACTATTCCACATGGGTCCAACAAAAAAAGAATAGATTTAAGATTAAAGCTCCTAAATATGAGGTCACTAAGTAGGGACATTAGTCAACATCGGTGTCGATCAAGCCTACTGCCTAATGTTTATACAGGGTGTTTTTTAAATTACTGGCATCCTTTCTACTGGTAAAAGTACTCATGAATATGAGCAACATTTTGTATGGGATAAACTCAATCCAACCGAAAAAAAATCTGCTGTTCCAAACTATTTTACAATACTTAGAATCCCAAAATGTATGGAACAGCTGATTATTTTTTCAGTTGGATTGAGTCGGTCCCATATAAAAAGTTGCTCATATTCTTGAGTACTTTCACCAGTAGAAAGGATGCCAATGATTTTAAAAACACCTGTATATGTAAAAAATTAAGTCTATGATTCTTTCATTGCAGTCCAGCAGCCATTGGCTGTTTCTTTTGTTTTGGATACATTGGGTATAGCTTAGGTACCAATGAACATACCAGAAACATAGGAAAACATCTTTGCCATATATAAGTTATCAATATTTTTAATTAATTGACCTATGACCTATGAGTCTTATTTTGTTTTGGAAGGATTTAAATTGGTCCCTCGATCCAGATGCTAATCATTAAAATTCCATGATGCTCTACCTAATTTTTAAAATGACCATTTTAGCGTGTGTTACCTTCATCCAGCGATTTTCAATCTCGTCGTTTTACCACTCAATTTCCTGTGGTTACAGGCTCATGGTCCTATTTGCTTACTTAAAACCTAAAAGTATATAAAATAATCGATTACTGTTTCAAACACTTATTTCCAATACAAAAAACAATGCCGGCAAATCCTCAAATGATCGAGAAATAACAGGCCAAAAACAATGATTGAAAAGGCTTTCCTTGTCCAGAATTAATTCCAGTAAAGTACAGGCGCTGTCGTCAAAACAACTCCGGTTTGCTGTAACAACACTGCCTACTTGTCGTGACGTATTCTAAGATAGGCTCAGGGTTAATGTTTTGTAGCCCCCACAGGTCGTTCCGCATTTTGAAGAAACATTTACGAAAAATCACAAATATTAACAATACGGGACTGTTGATTGATTTTATTTTGGGCAAGATATTATCGGTCCTAAAATCACAAAAAGTTGTATGGTATGTATCATCAACGTAGGATTTACTGATATACAAGATTAGATATTTAACAGCAAAAATAAAGTTTTACAAGATGATACTTATAGGCCTCTTATTTAACCCAGTTTGGGTGTGCAAATATTATTAGTTTACATTAAAGTTAAATTATATGTAGTCTTACTGTTAAATTCAGTTATAAAAACCATGCATAAAATTATTTAACGTCCAATATCAAATTACATTCCAATTTAATAATATATATATATATATATATATATATATATATATATATATATATATATATACTTAGTCAAACTTGTCTTTTAACATGTCAGCAGCTTTTTATTTACAGGTCGTTACAAGTATAAGGGGGATACTACGTACGTGCTTTTTTTTTTTTTTTCATAATTTTATTATTAAAAGAGATATGAAACCTTAGGGACACAGTCATAGCTTTTCTTTTTTACGAAAAAAAATAAATAATAGTTGTCAGTTAATATTTGAACAGGCGACTACGAAACTTTAATTTTGTGTACTTTTTAGAGGTAATTTTGGTCCGAGCTTAAGTTTTCTCTATCGCACATTGAGACAGGTGGTTAGAGCACAGCGCGACGGCAATAGATTGTACAAAACACTTTTCATTTCTCTCGACCTTAGTGTTTCCTCTTACAACTTTAGTTGTAATTTCATGTACACATGAAGATTGAATGTCATCGTTGTGCTAGTTTTCCCTTTCATACAACCAACCCAGGCATTGCTTTCTGGTCAACTGAATAAATACACCACAATTTGGAAAAACGAATGAGCAGCTGATGGAAAAAATGTTTATTAAAAAGTCTTTTGTTTTCAAAGGAAATTGTAATGGAATGCCTCGAGATATTAATCACAGAGTTTATCTTTTATGGATTAATTTCCTTATTTATACAGTGGAATGAGCCAGGAAAACGGTTTTATATTGAAGGTTGTTAACAGAAGGGTTGATGTTGTGTGTTTGAGGAAAATATGACTGCCTTAAAGAGTATACATATTAAGAGTAATCTGTTTTGTAAGTATTATAGATGTTATATAATACCATAACAGCTTTTACTTATATTTCTGATCAACTAATGATTTAGCTATTAATATACATACTCGTACATACTGAAATTATTTAAATAGCTGATTCTGTCCAGAATACTGAAGTACTCAAGAAAAATTATCATTTTTTTTTCTTTGCAAAAAACTCACACGCAGCTTATCGGTTATTTTCTTTCGTAGTTATTTATTTGTAACGTGAAAAAAAAAATATTCAGTATGGACTTATTTTACTTATGAAATAGTTTTACTCTTGTCATTTTTTGGCTATGTACATTGTACAATCACAAATGTTGATAAAAAAATCCCCTAGTATTTTCATGTTTGCTGATGCGACAAGGCTCTGAAGAGCCATCAACATTTTTCCGCAGCATTAACTTTAATATCGCCTCTTTAAATCTGTGGAGCACTTTTGTTCGTTGATTTGATAGGAGGGAACCTGACGATGACAGGTTGATAGAGTGACGGGTTGATCTTGATTCTGATTGCGTGACGGTACATTTCTCTAAGAAGGTAGGTACTTACTACTAATATAATGCATACGAGAATTAACGCGAGATATGTTTAGCGTCAATTCCCAGCAATAATTTAAAAATGATGCAACGCGATAGTTTGAAAGTAGTTTTAGTGTGCACTTGATTTGTAACAAATATTGAAACAGAAAGAGTTGGAAGGGATCATGATAAGATACAACATCACATCTTAATATTTTCGTGTTAAACATAACTATACACTTTCACTCGATTTTAGCTATTGAGTTTTTATTGTTTTTGTTAGATAGAATAATAAAGAATATATTTTTTATTTCTTTATTTTCAATCAATTTTTATCTCTCACACATTCGGATTTTGATATTCGAGCTTATTTACAACAAAATAAGTTTTTACTACTGGAATATTGTTTGTTGCGAAAAGAGCAGTTTCTTGAACAAGCATTCGAGTCGTAAAAAGTTAGTAAGCCCGGTGGAGGCGACGCGACTTGAATCACAAAGCAAAGCCAACTCACAGAGCAGTAGCTACATAATAATAATATGCTTTAGATTTTATGTATGTAGTTTGAAATTTATAGTTTATACATATATAGGTTACTCCTTCTGTACACTATGATAATAAAACTCATTTTTTTTAGTATTACAAAGATTTATCAGCTACAAGCTTCGTCAAAAAATTTACAAATAAGTATTCGCAACATGCTTCAACAAAAGTTGTACTTACAAATAAGTATCTGCAACATGCTTCGTCAAAAAAAAATATCAATCTAATTAACCGCCCCTAATCGTTCCTGGCTCAAAGGTCCCATTATGCTAGCAGCATTTCCACGTTGTATAGCGATAAAAATCCTCTGAGCAAGAAATGATACGGAGCGATTATCTTTTGTCGTTTCAAAAATGCGTCGGCCCAAATCCCTAATAAATGTTCGAGCCTCAGTCCCCCAAGCACCCGTGGTCTCAAAAGCTACTGGCATAATAAATTTAGGTTGATTCATGGGGAGCATATTTGACATGTTTTTGTTTCGCAGTATTCTCAGCAGCTGCTCTTTCATTCCTGACAGTGTCCTTAAGGTGGCGAACGTACTGACGCAGCTTGCGTCCCACAATAGACAGCGACGCCTTTGCCAAGGAATTAAGGTCAGGCCATCAGACCTTTTGCCATCTGTATGACTTAACCCCCCAAGTAACACAATCGCGTCTAAAAACGGACTATTAGATATCTAATAGAATTTAATATTATTGTCTACCTAAAGAGTAAAATATCTTCTAAAGTAATGTTCAAGAACGCTTATAGACACAGTTTAGTAGAAGTGGGCACAACCTTATCCACTCTCATAAGAATAAGTTAACAAAACATGAATAGATAGAGTTAAGAGTTGTAAATTTTCAATTTGTCTAAAGAGATTTTTCAAGTGTTTCACTAAACTGTTTATAGACCACAAGTTTTACTAGTAGATAGTTTATAGATAAAGTTGAGATCTTTAGAGAAGTATTTAGTTGTCACATTTTAAAACCAAATTGACTCAAGACTAACAACTTTAAGTTTCTTTTGATTTGTAATAGACAACGACACATATGGCGCAGAACTTACAAAAGTATAACTTAATATTGCATCATGGCGTAACAAATTTTATTACCTAAGTACTCTTTATTTTACATTACTTGTGTCTCAGCGAGTAAATAAGCAAATCTGTGTGCGATTGAAATTCTATCGTCTAATATTATGTAAAACACTCTTAAAATAAGAGCGCCCGCGGTAAATGTAAAATTTGATAATTTTTAACTAAAAATTAATATTATTTGGTATAATATTTTTTTAAATTGCATTTTATTGATAACAATACTCATTTTATGTAAAATATAATAATTTAAAACACATTAAACGTGTAATTATACATAATTTAATGATAAAAACATTAAAATATGCATTAAAATATATAACGAATAGAATTTAAAGCAAAAATAGGCAATGAAAATGGCGTCAAGATAAAATTTACTAGAAAAACAATTTCTATAGAACAAACACTCTAGAGAATTTTCGGTAGTATGACCCTTGTTCTTGACAAGAATAATTTAACTTGCTACATACTAAACTATCTAGTGAAAGAGTAAACAGATTTATGATTGGTTTATGATTATCTAGTAACTGCCATCTCTGTATTCCTTTTTATCTTGTCACAGTATTTCTAGATGTTCATCAGTGAACAGGTAAATTTGATGTGTTGTGATCGGAAGATCAGTTTATGCAGTAATAGAGCAATTTAATTAATCGATTCAAGAGGGTAAGTAAAAGTTGTTTCTGTTTTATTTATAGACAATGTGAAAAATAGGAGTTATAATTTACGCCATGTGCAAAAGACACAAAGTGTTAACTTTAGGTTAGTACTTATACAGAAGTGGACGGATCCCTCTGTAGCTGCGTATTTGTATTTAATTTTTTAATTTTAAATGTGCATAATTACAGATTCATTTTCAAAGCCCGTAATTTGACCGAGTAATTGATGAGTAACGAACGACGCATGTTTGGTCGGTTGACATGTTCGGTTGTATTTGTTTATACTTATAAATATCACTCACTCGTATCGGTGCATTTATAAGCGGACGGACTGCTCGCTCCTCGTCGGTCGTATTAAATAGTGTCGTATTGTCACCTAAATAATCAAAAAAGGCGATCGAGTGCATGGCGCATTTTTATCCGAATCGGACTGCTCACTTACATAATTCTGGGATGTTGTAGGGGAAACTGCAAATTCAGTTGTATCTTCATTCGTAGAACAATTTCCCGCGTTTTGGATGAAGTTACTACAAAGTTTCGATTCTAAATCTAAATTATTTAAAAATCTTCTTCAATTTTCTTCCTTTTTAAAAATTTGTCGACTTTTCGACGAAATCCACCAGCCCTTTTAATTTTTTTCACTGTCTCCATTGGATAAAATCGTCCAATTCAAATATATAATACAAATGCACTTAATAAAGCCACTTTTAGGAAATAAAACACTAAAAACACGTTTTCACTATCATTTCTTTAGACAAACTGAGAAATATCTATTAATGTATTTTATCTACACTAAAGTCTCTTTTATTAACAACGATAAGAGTACCAATAGCTAAAATAGAATGTTTGTAGAAAGTTTTATCTTAAAATATATCATCTTATCTAAAAAAATACTTTAAGTTAGGTATTATTAGGCTTTATTAACTATTTGTAGAGCATTTTTCTTAAAACATTCAATATACTTATAAAAGTACTTATAATAAGTGAGCTATAGAACAAATGCTCTAAAAATAATCGAGCTTGAGAAAAAAAAAACTCTACAAGAACACATTTTCTTTATTGAAACCATCTTAAGAAATCCGCTATCTGAAGATTAACCATGAATAGATTGTCAATAGACAGATTTGTTTTAAGCCTCCAAGACTGTGTTACTTGGGCGGGTGGTTCTAATACACATGGGATATTGGCGCTTACGGCCCTACGGATAACATCATTTAGCGCGTGATGTCTAGGGAACCTGCCAGCACACCTGATGCAATTCAAATCGTGAAGACCTTTGGCATCCTATCTATCAGGCACCCGATTCTGGAGTTAATACTGATTTTAATCTTGCCAAATCTACAACAGAACTGTTGTTTTCAAGATCGTCAATGCTTTTCTTGGCTAGAATGTCATCCCACTGTCTTTGAATCCGTAGCTGGTCAGGGAGATTATGACGAGTGTTTCGGACTTGCCATACAACAAGGGCTCCGTCTACAAAAGGCAAAGAAAAGTCATCACCGTGTGAAGGCAAAATACGAGAGACGAGCTCAACTACCCCATGCGATGAGGCCAAGAAAGCTGGAAGACTAGTATCTTGTACTCGCCGGATACCTAGACCCCCATGCCTGACTAACTATGTTTATAGGTAACTTATTAACCGTGCCTAGGGCCATAAGACCCAAAGGCCGCTTTTGTCAAGGCCCGATCCTCGATCAGATGATTTACTTTATAAAAGAAACTCGTCGGCGAAATTTGTTTACCTTATTTCGCTACAAGTTATAGGTATATTTGCGTACTAAAATTGAATAATTATGATAAATTGACTTTTAGAAGCGGAACTTATGATACCCAAGTTTTTATTCGTTATTTCATAAAAAAACATAATAACAAAAATCCTCGGTTGAACAAATGATTCGCTAGATATATATCAAGATATAGAGTATATCAAGTGAAACACCTACCCGCCTGTCGACCCACGACATCACCTAGCCCTTAGCGTCAAAGGCCAACGTTTTATCTCGTCTTTTCTTTCGATAGTTATTTATGTTCGCGATTTGGACCACTTTCTCAGTAAACAACTGTGTTTTGTAACCCGTTAGAGAAGTCTTGAATTGACAAGTTAAGTTCTAACAACTTAGTAACTTAAATAATGTTAATCCAAACTCTATGAAGTATTTTCGGATACAAATTCTTTAAACTTCTTTCTTATAAGAAAATACTTAATTATTCAAATAAGTAATTATTGCCGAGGCTACTATATTTGCGCTGCTTGCGGTTTTTTGCAGTAGATGCGGCTGCCCCGGCTTAAGACCCTGTGACCGAGAGATGAGACAGCGCCAGAATGTCGACATAGGTAGCATCGCACACAAGGGGCCATCCCAATCTTCAAGGCACAAAGGTCATCCCATCCGGTCTCTTACCGTCATCCCTAACCAGGCCGCTAGGTTTTAGAACGGCTTGTACTCGTATGTGGATGCTAGCAAGAGCCCGGTGGATCAAATTATTTTGGGCAGCATGACGTCCTTAACGCCCAGCGCTTTTGATGATTAATAAATAATATTTAAAAAAATTATAAGCAAATACAGGTATCTATATTTTCTTATATTTTTTATCTATATTTTCAGTACTATATCACTAAAACAATAACAAAAACTTTTAACCTTTGGAATATATATGTTACAAGAAAAATGTTAAAAGATTGTATGAAAAGAAACATGTTACTGCATTTAGGACTTTACTTTACTTTTCTCTTCGAAATTTTAATTGAAAGAACGGAAGAACTTTTAGAAAACTTTAACTTTTTAAAAGATATGAAATGAAAGTCACAGAACGTCCACATGTAATCTTTTGTTATATTCATTTCAATAGGAATCTTTGAATAAGTGGTGACGTGCTGCTAAAGTGAGAAGGTAGGTACCTAGGAAATGTCTGTAATAAAAAAAAAAGAAAAACCTTTTTATTGAATTAATTCTGAACTCTTTCGGAGAAAACGCTCGAGGTTTTGTGAGAAAAGTCTTGGTAAAAGTCGTGCAGTACCTACTCTTGGGTTATAATTTTTTTACAAAAAAACCTAAAAGTTTTGTTCAGCAATTGTTTCAAGAAAAAAAATTATGAATGAGTATTCTAGCTGATTTTAGAGCCATGTGATATTCAAAATTGAATTTCTAGAGAATTCGATTAAATTCGGTATCAAAAATATTCAAACCTGTCTGTAACTAATGATATACCATCACATCATGCGAGTAGAGTATACTTGTCTGCTGAATCGTTTGAAAAACCTAACTTTTCAAATAAATGAACTAAACAGTAGGTATGAAATGAACAATGAGACTTGTTAATTATAATGATTACACAGAATTCGTCTCGACACAGTGTAATTTAATACTAATTACATGCTGTTTCATTTTCAAATGAAATTGTTTCTTTATTTGCAACTGAAAATTAATTTAACTGTCAGCAATATTCATACAATGAGTTGAACATTGATTTTATGGTTCAAATGAGAAGTAATATAATATATATAAGTAAAATAATATAAATAAGTAAAATAATATATAAATAATATAGAATATCTCGAATCACGGAATTAGCATATCTTTAATTTTAAAAAAGGCGATTTTTTATAACTAGATAAATTAAGAGCGATAAATATTCTCATAAGCCAATGAATTTATATTATTTTTCTTCATTACAGTTTGTCTCGGTCTTCTGTGGACTAAAATAGTAAGTTTTTCCCATGTCTTTCCTAATACAGGAAGGAATTGCCCGTTATCACCACAGGAAAACGGGTTGGTGAACACAGTAAAGGGTAGTAAGTACAAAGGCAGCTACTTGTACTCTGTTACGTCATATTACATCATTTGGTTGCCTCTTACGGTACTGGGGGAAAAAATAGGTCTATATTCTATTCCGCCGTCAAATTTAGATACAAACGGTCAGTATCTGAACTTATAAATCTTATCAAACTAATAAATAAAATTTCATAAAACCTCTTTCGATATTCATCATTTTCCTCACCATTTGTTAAGGTCGACTATTTTTATATACTTAAACTCCTTTCATCTCCTATCATTCACGATATCAAATATTATAAATCAAATGTTATCTATCACTCACATACCAACCAAAACCTAAAACCCGCATCATCGAAAAGTTTCAATAGAATTGTTGGAAAAAATTCCAATATCTGTGTTGACATGCGAGTGGCGCTGACCGCTTGGCCGGGGGCCAGGAAACCGTATCTACATCCATTTTTACATTACTTGTCAAAAAATCCTCTTAACTGCGCAAGTACCTACTACAGAGCTGCAAATAATTTATAGCACTTTTCAGTTGAATTAAAGTCAAAGTCGAGTTCAGCTGAAAACTTTAATCAGATTCAAAATTAGGATTCATTTATAAGACATTATAAATGTATTTATAATAGATACCTACGAGTAGAATAATAAATATAACGTAACGAGTAAGAAGTTCTCGATCGAGATGGAATGCTGGAAGAATGACATTTGCCCTGCAGAGGGAGAAGGGTTGAAACTTAAAAATAGAAATAACACGAGTAAGTAAATACAACAATTCATAAGTTCCGCAAGGTATAATATATTACGAAAAATTTAATTGTAAATAATTAGTTAAGACGAAGTGGTAGCTAAAGTGGCGCCCTCATTTGAAATAAATTCTTTAAAATTAAATATGGTTATTCATAAAATAGTTTAAAGGTCTTCCTAGACATTCATACAAATCAAATTTTTAATTATCACCATATTAAATTTTAAATAATTTATTTCAAATGAGGGCGCCACTTTAGCTACCACTTCGTCTTAAAGCTAAATTTCCGAACAACGTCACATTTATAACATTTGTAGATATATATATATCTAATTTAATTTGCGGCAATTCGGGCGTTTGTACAAGATTATGACGACACTCAGAGTGAGGCAGGCACTTACGAGAGTAGTTAGTTATGTACGAGCACGAGCTCGATTACTATAATCACCTGACATTTAATTTCGTGCACTAAGCTGCCATTGCAGCAATATTGCTCGTAGGCTGTATTATGGAACATCTACAATTCTTTAATGAACTCTGTGTCTAAAATTTTCAATCGAGTATTGGTTTTGTTTATTTGTATTGTGTGTACACTTTATTTTATTTAAAAACTTTGTTGTACTTCAGCAAATATTACATGAACACAATATAAAATGGTAGACTTATCCTAGATGGGATCTCTTCCAGTCTACCAGTAGGACAGAGGATAGTTACATATTTAATGCTAAAACGAATATAGTTACTTCTTCTTCCAGTGCCATCTTCAATGAAGGCACAACAACGAACGGCAATCATCATTGCAATCTGGACTTTTGAGAAGGCTGCTTGAAATATAAATCGCGTGCTCTTGTTGTACCATTCGCGTAGATTATTTAGCCACGATGTTCTCCTTCGTCCAGGACTTCTTCGGCCTTGGATCTTGCCTTGTACCTATGATAAGTTGAAGGATATTTATCGCAGCAAAGGACTTCTTGTAATTCTCTGAGGTATACGAAGGGATCTCTAGTAGTAGTTGATCACTAGTACGAAAACGGCTGTCAATGACTAAAGAAAAATTTGTCACGAAGATATAAGGCGAGGATAAAGTTTCAGTACATAGATTTTTTTTTCACAGTGCGCTATTACTATTTAACTATTTTGGTGCATGTTTCTGGTTACATTTCTCAAAAAAAAAAACGAAATATGATAATATATTTTCAGAATCTTATACAAAAACACATTAGCCGATGCAACTCAGTATTTCTATTAGAAAGTCGAACTTTTCTATGAAGTGTACAATATATTATGTATCTGATGATGAATCAAGCAAAACAAAGACACGAATAAAACCTCCTTCGAGTACAGGTAATTGACAAATGAAATATTTATTCACAACTGAAGCGTTCTCCTTCGTAATTCCCTGAAGATAAAATAAATTTTATTTCCAAATAGCGTTCCCGAAAATAGCGCTGGATGTTTTGTTGCTTTCGCTGGTAAGAGATTCTTACTGCGACCCAGGGGATGAAAGGTGGAAAAAACGTGTGTAATATTCGTTACGAACCTACTATTCTGAATGATTTAGGCGCAAAATGTTGGATTTGCAAAACGTCTGAATTACTTTCACAAAATTATGTCCACCTAAATTCGATGGTATAGCAGGTGTGACAAATAGACAACAGAGATGTGGACTGGGTAAAAAAATATATATTATTTTATTTAGTCTGTCGACTAGATTATTGACCGAGCGAGCGAAGCGAGCGAAGCGTCTCAGTTTCGAGACTAGCCAAAAATTCTTTTGTCCTTCTGTCTGTCTGTCTGTTCTCGCCTACAGGTCGCATTTCTTAACCGATTCTCATGAAATTTTGTAAGCAGGTTCAGCAACTAAATATATTTTTTAGTCGAGCCAGATTTTCGAATTTTTTTAAAATGGCGGAAATCTGGGGATTTAAAATTTTAAAACTGTCGTATATCCGCCATTTCAAAATATTTTCAAAAATGTTATTAGACTTTTTTGTTGGCATTATAAAAACACAATTTTTCTATTTGAACAACTTTTTTGTCTGAACAACTTTTTTATACGTTATACTTGAACGGGTTTAGGGTGACTTGCGAAGTCTAGCTGACTGAGCCGTGACAGATATACCGTACAAATCTTCTTACAAAATATACTGAAACTATTTAAGGGTGAATTCAGTCCGGGTTAGTGAACAACTTTCTTAAAAATGCATGTCTTCCGTGGGAATCGAACCCACGACTTCCGAGTTACAAGGCCAATGTCTTGACCACTATTTTACTTTTATTGCAAAACCCAACAGTATTTATTTAGGACAACTTTTATTTAAAAGTATCACATCGTGTGTGATGTTATCGGCGTCATACCGACAAGCAGGTGTAGATCAGGCGTTATTTAGGGGTATTCTTGATAGGTTGAGCATGGGTAGATCAACAAAGACTGACTGGGAAACGTTGATGTCTCGGGAGAAAAGTAAGCTGAATAAAAAAGAATTAGATCTTTTTAAGGACTGCATGCGGTTATATCCTGAAAACAGAAGTGTTTAAAATTACAATTTTAATAGGTTAAAAGCTCTGAACCGGCCTGAAAGTACCGGCGAACCACAACAATAACAATAAAGAAGCTGCACAAGGCTGCGCTGATCAGCAGGTACATGGATTGGAAAAAACAATTTACTTGTGTGTCGGCAGCAGAGTCACACGTTGAACGCCTAGCGGCCACCGGTGGGCCTACTGAGAAAACCCGTTCAGGCCAAAGTGAAATAGCATTTCCCGTAATTTTCCACAATATCTTTGTATTGTACCAAACGGTTAGAAATACGTTATTTGGCACTATACTATTAAGAGGCTACATGAATTTTCCGGGGTCCAGTGCTGCCCCCATTCGAAATAAATCAATGGATAGGAAACGAAGACATCATTTAAAATTTGGCCTTGATCAGACCCTAGATAACCCTTTAAACTATTTTATGAACTGCTGTTTACAGTTCAAAGTGAGAACGTAACGCTTTTCTACGCACATACGCCAAAAGTGGCCGTTTTTCGCAATTGTGCGTAGAAAAGCTTATAATCAATTGTTCAAAATGCGCTCCAGTATTTTGGAAAAAACCGGGAGAATGGAAATGGGTCTGTAGTTATTTGTACGGTCTCGATCCCCTCCCTTGTGGATAGGTACTATCACGGCCATTTTTGAATTTATTCAGTTATTATTATATACGGATTCGCACTTTAAAGTTTTTTATCAGTCATTTTGCTACTTTGATATTCTGCTTCTTCACCCTAACCCTTTCAATGTATTCAGTGCTATCCTTCTTTCTGTCAAAGGGTATTAGATAACAACCATCCGTACACAAGTTGGGTTGAAGATATCTTTCTAAAAGAGTATATACCTACATTTTGTATATACCTACCGAGTGAAAAGGTGGAGTCGTATCAAAGAGGGAAGTACAAATGTATATTTGTGCCTTTCTAGTAATAAGTATTAAATATTTATATAATTTAAAAATTGTTTGATCTACATTACTAAGAATTACTGTATATCTGTGAAATTACAGTGAAACATTGCGAATATACCAAAACCTTTTTTTTTTAAACGTGTGCTCCACAATTTCTTGACATAGTTTAAGTGAACTTGATGCTAAGCGCCAATTACGTAAAGAGAGACCTAAGCCCTCCTACATGTACACGTACGACTCAGCCGGCCAACTGTACTGCCAGTCGTGTAAAAGGGTATTTAAAACAAAATTTGGTCTAGCGAGTCACATTAGGGCTCACGCTAGAAACTGCTCTACCCGCCATTAATATTCTTGTCCGTGGTCGCCGTTATCGAAAACGATAAGGAGGACTATACTAAAGCAGCAGTTTTAGCAGCCTTTTGAGGTATCAAAAATCTGGTCCCTGATCTTGGTCACGACAATTAAAAAAAGTACATGAATGCTAAAAACTAATTTAGTAATTATTTATTTATTTAAAAAAAAATTGTCGAAAACCGATTCTTCAAACTCTAGAAAGCTTAAAGAGAAAGGTAGGTGTTTATTTATTTATTGGGTTCAGTTTGTTTCTGATGGCAAGTTAAATTTTAGGGTCTGAAATTCGGCTCGTCCTCTGGGATTACAGGTGTTCGCGATTCCTTCTTGATCGCTATCTATCAGCGGCCTCGTTTGTTACCGATTTTCGTAGACTATTAAAGTTTCCAAAACTTATTTTTATTCTCAGAAGAATGGATTGTGTTGTATTTTTATTTACCGTATGTATGTGTTATGTACGGTCGATAGTGAATTAATAAGTGAAAATAAAAAGATAAGGAACTGAGGACAAATCACACATTGTGTTTTAGGATATTTTATGATAATTGCATTTAAGGACACTAGTTGTTGTATGAATACAAGTTTAATGTATGATGAGCATTGGATTAACAGAACATTGAAGTATACACGTATATGTGGTGTTTGTAACATATTCATCTAATTTCTCTGTTTAGCAAATGTCTTAAGGTTAATTTAGACGGTAAAAGTTTTAACTTACTTCCAAAAAGGAGTCGTCGCGATCTTTTATGTTTTTTTTTTTTATGTATTTTCACCGATTATTCCAAGACGCCTGGACCGATTTGGAATATTCTTTTTTGTTTGAAAGGGTATACTTTTCAAGTGGTCCCATAGAATTTTTATTAAAATCGGTTGAGTAGCTTAGGGTTAAAATCGGTTTTTAGTTTTGAAAAATTATATTGAAGCTATAGTTAACTTCATGGTCTAAACGAAATGTCAGGTCAGACATACAAATCATATATTGCTTCAACAAAATGGTATGCAACAGGCAAGACTTATGCACCGTCTAAATGGGCCTTTACAAAATTAGATGTTCATTATAATTTATTCAAAAAATTATTATTCTTGCAAAAAATTATACAATTCAAGTTAGGGCTTTTAGGTCTATATACCATAGAGAACTGTAACATTTATAACCGAAAGTCATAAATATAATAAACATTTACCCTCTTTTTCATCAAAATTAACAACCGTTTGCTAAACCTATTTTATTTAAAACATCTTTTGTCCCTTTCCCTCTTTTCAATATTTGACATAGTAAGAACGAGACAAAACACATTTTAACTAAAAGAGGTTTAGCAAAGATTTGATAACTTTTATGAATAATAGGGTTAGTGTTTACGTATGGTATAAAAAGAAATTCGCATACTCGTACCAAGCCTGAATAGCGAAACGGTTAACATAATCGGATCAAATCAACACAGTTCTCAGATTTGAATGCGCTAAAATTTAAATATTTTATCTTTGTTTAGTATAACAGCAATAGATGACGCTATATTTGCAGGTTAAATTGTTGGTAGAAAAATTACGCGAGAGGGCTCTGTATTTCAGATATATTACAGAACATTTCACGAGATAGTATTGTTATTTTTAACCGACTTCAAAAAAAGGAGGAGGTTATCAATTCGTCGCGATCCTTTTTTATGTATGTTCACCGATTATTCAAAGACGCCTGGACCGATTTAAAAAAATCTTCTTTTGTTTGAAAGCGTATACTTTTCAGGTGGTACCATGGAAATTTTATCAAAATCGGTTGTGTAGTTTGGGGGAGAAGTCGTTTTTTAGTTTTGAAAAATTATTCTCTTGTATATTGGATAATAAAATTCATGTATCCCTTTAATACATGAATTTTTCGGGGTCTTTCGTCTTGACCGCGCCTGAAGCCGCGTGGTTTCTGGCAGAGTAGAATAGGCCCACTCCAAGTCTTCTTGTGGATGTCGTAAAAGGTGACTAAAGGATACATTCATCACGAACACCAAAACAGGCTTCCGATGGGCAGCAGCGTCGGAAGCTATATCGTGACACAACACTGCCCTCGTCAACCCGCCTGCCAAGCGTGGCGAGTATGGCAAAGACCAATGGAGGTATAAAAATTGACCAGGCCTCCAGTACCCGGCAGCCCCGCTATTCCTGGCTCCGGTAGCGGTCGTGGTAACGGCGGGGCAGGGGCTGCTAAGAATCTCCGGCAGAGATGCGGCTACCACTCCCGTCGACGACTGGCCCTGGTAACACACAATGTCCGCACATTGAGGACTGACGAGAAACTAGCTGAGGTGGAAGAAGAAGTGAGTAGGTTACGGTGGGACATTGTGAGGTTTTCTGAAGTCCGAAGAGACGTTGAGGGCGCGACAACCCTAGAGTTTGGTAACCTACTCTGTCACCGGGAAGGAGATAAAAAGAAGTCCCAGCATGGTGTCGGGTTTCTCGTCCACAAGTCCCTCATTAACAACGTCACAACCATCGAGAGTGTTTCTAGCAGGGTAATATACCTGATACTCAGAGTATCTAAAAGATACTCGCTGAAGGTCATACAAGTATATATGCCAACTGAAGATCACTCCGATGAAGGGGTGGATGAGGTGTATGAGGACATCAGTAGGGCCATACATACTTCTGAAACCTATTTAACGGTTGTTATGGAGGATTTCAACGCAAAACTGGGCAAGCGAGGCGATGGAGAGTTTAGGCTGGGAAACTTCGGATTCGGAGTGCGAAATAACAGGGGACGTAGGCTGGCTGATTTTTTGGAGCAAGAGGGACTCTTTGCGACGAACTCTTTCTTCAAGAAGCCACCGCAAAGAAAGTGGACCTGGATAGGTCCAGCGAAAAAAAACCAGCCTCCTGTTAAAAAGGAAATCGACTTTATCCTTACGACAAAGAGACGAATATTCAACGATGTCTCAGTGATCAATCGGATCAAAACCGGGAGCGATCACCGAATATTAAGAGACATCGTGAATATTGATCTCAAAGTCGAAAGGTCGCGGCTCATGAAGTCGACGCTCCGACCGCCGCAGGCCCAGATCGAAAACTCCGAAGGCTTCCAGCTTGAACTATCGAATCGCTTCGAAGGCCTCCGGGATCGCGTTGTGGACGAGATAAACCAAGGGTTTGTAGAAGCTGTCCAAGCGGCGGGATCGAAGGTGTTTAGGTCCCGCCCCAAACGAAAACCTCAGAAAATCTCTGCTCTGACCCTAGACTTAATGTCAGAGCGACGATCAAGGCCACTGCAGACCTCCGAAGATGCTGAATCATATCGGCAGCTCAATAGACGTATACAAAAGTCCTTGCGACACGATATCCGCTCATTTAATACATAATGTATTAAGGAGACGATCAAGCAGAACAAAGGCTCCAAAGTGTTCGCAAGGGCTATGTCGGTTGGGCAAAGCCGATTGATGAAGCTGAAGACGGAGGACGGTGGCGTGGTGTCGAAAAAAGAAGGGGTTCTAGCGGAGATCGAGAGGTTTTATGGACAGCTATATACCTCAGTTTCTCAACCCAGCGAACAAATGGCTAAAGACCCAAGAGCCAAGCTGACCCGACACTATACCGAAGATATCCCGGACATCAGCCTGTACGAGATTAGGATGGCCCTTAAACAGCTTAAAAACAACAAGGCGCCGGGCGAGGATGGAATAACAGCAGAGCTTCTGAAAGCGGGCAGAACGCCGGTACTGAATGTCCTTCAGAGGCTCTTTAATTCCGTTCTACTCGAGGGCGTAACGCCAGAAGCGTGGAACAGGGGCGTGGTGGTCCTGTTCTTCAAAAAGGGTGATAACACTCTATTGAAGAACTATAGGCCGATCACGCTTCTGAGTCACGTATATAAGTTGTTTTCAAGGGTCATCACGAATCGTCTCGCAAACAGGTTTGATGCGTTCCAGACTCCCGAACAAGCTGGTTTCCGTAAAGGCTTTAGCACCACGGACCACATTCACACGCTGCGGCAGGTTATAGAGAAGACGAGGGAGTATAACCGGCCGTTATGCGTAGGGTTCGTGGACTATGAAAAATCTTTCGATTTGATCGAATCATGGGCCGTGCTTCAGTCTCTCCAGCGACGCCATATTGACTATCGGTATATCGAAATGATGAAGTGCTTATACAGTAACACCAATATGTCAGTCCGAGTACAGGAGCAGTGCACGAGGGCTATTCCACTGCAAAGAGGTGTAAGACAGGGAGACGGTATATCTCCGAAACTGTTCACCACTGCACTGGAAAATGCCTTCAACCTTCTGGAATGGGAAAGATTTGGCATCAACATCAATGGCGAGTATATCACTCACCTTCGATTTGCCGACGATATCGTTGTCATGACAGAATAGATAGATGACTTAAGTACTATGCTCGGAGACCTAAATCGAGTTTCCCAACAGGTGGGCCTAAAAATGAACATGGACAAAACTAAAGTAATGTCGAATGTCCATGTCGCGCCCTTACCTGTATGTGTTGGGAGCTCCACACTCGAAGTTGTAGACCAGTATATCTACCTGGGTCAATTGATCCAGGCAGGTAGTTTCGGCTTCGAGGAAGGGGTCTTTCGACGAATCCGACTCGGCTGGGCAGCGTTCGGGAAGCTACGCAGTGTCTTCTCGTCCAAAATACCTCAGTGACTCAAGACGAAAGTGTTTAATCAATGTGTATTACCAGTGATGACTTATGGCTCTGAAACATGGTCCCTTACTATGGGTCTCGTAAGAAGGCTCAAGGTCACTCAACGCGCTATGGAGAGAGTTATGATCGGTGTTTCCCTACGTGATCGAATCAGTGTTATCTGTGATAACAATTGGCTTGTCAACTAAAGAATATAAAAGATTGCCTCTCGTATGCCGTCGCGTAGATCTATGCGAGAATGCATTGTTTAACTATTGTCTGATATTCCGGCATACAAGGGGTTAGTCGAAAATATAGACCATTTTAAGAAGGAAATTCGATAAAAAAAAAATGTATTATCAGGATTTTTATAAAATTTTAAACATAACACCGGCACACACGAAGTGTGAAGACACACAGCAATCAAAATTATCATTTATTTCTATGCTTGCACTAAAAACAATAAAAACTGTCAATGTCTCTAAATTACCGTCGTTAAATTGTTGGTTGTTGTTAAGTTGTTGTGTTGGTAGATGACAGTGACAGTACAGTACAGTACTGAAAGCGGACTTCAATTTTACTCAACGGATGTTCATCGTGACGTCACATCCTCAAAGAAGCTTGATCTTGCTCAAAGAGCAAAAAAAAATGTTTATCCTATATCTTTGATCTTGCTTGAACATGAAGGTTAGAGGCTATTCCTCGAAATGGATTGCGTTTCTCAAAGAGTAGAATGTTTTGTAAGAACCAAAGCATTGAAATAATTATAGAAAAAAAAAAGATTGCTTTTCTACATATTTGCAACATACATATATAGTAACAATATAAATTCATATGTTAGAACACTATATCCAACTACAGAATATAACTTACTTAAACTTTCTGTCATGTGCTTTAAGGAATGTAATCACCCTATCGGCATCTAAGTCACGAGCTAGCTGAATCAGTAATGCGTGAACATCGGTGCAGTTTTGAATGGAGAGCTAATATGCTGTTTGGAACCGGGATTGCTTTGTAACAGGATTGGTGCCGCCACAAAGCAGTATTACGTCAAATATGACGTAATACTGCTTTGTGTCGGCACCAAATACACAATACAGCAGCACTTACAATAGTAAGAATTGTGCTTTCAGGCATATAAAATATAAATTTTATTACACTCATATTAATACGCATGTGTTTCTCATAGTTTTTATTTTTCGAAGTTTCTGTACTTCTTTGTCAAAAATACGTTGTCAATTTTACATAAATATTTGATGGCAACTTTTATTATTATAATACTTAGTTAAGGAGTAAAATTGTATGGTTGCGACAAAGTGAGTAAAGATCATCATCATCCGAGTATATTTTCCTAGTTGCATCCTCAGCAGTAACGCTTCAGAACGCGGGGTCCGTTACCTGACCAAGGAGATTTGACGAGGGGCTTTTTGTGAGCAAAGGCATTGAAACGTAAGCGAATTTGAACTCATATAATAGCAGTATAACTTTGTAAGATCTTATTTTATTCTGTATCAGTATTTCTCCTTACGAGTATATACCTAATATATACCTAAGCGTTTGATAGTCTCGTTCGCTATCCCGAGACAGTAGTGTCAGCTGTCAGGAGCTAAACGATATTTTATTACCTCGTCTCGACACGGCCTCGCTTATGTGCGTGGAACTAATGGTGTTGAAAAGATTTATATCCTGTTACTGGAAGATTAACCTTTAGAGCCGAGCTTACGTATCTAGGCCGCTTTCAAATTTATCTTTGTACTGCTTGTCTTTTGTCAAGGTAGGTTCATGTGTTAGATTACTTTACACTTTAACCAACCATTAATTATTTTGTAGATATAGAAAAGCACAATATGTGTATAAAGAATAACAAATACGTTAGTGAGCTTCGCTATGTTGCGGGTAAAACTAAATTTAACATGGCCCATAAACAAATTGAATATTAACTGGTGCCCCCATCATTCCCGGCCCACTGACTTAGTTGTGAAATCAAATTATTTAACTTTTCAAACCCTTTATAAACGTTGTTTGAAAATAATACACCTTTTGAACACATATTGTAAAAGCGGATCTAGTGAAAAGATCGACATTATATCAATGAGTTATCTTCCTCAAAACAGTTTCTTAAGACGTTGTTCATACAACCTCGGATCAATTAACCCAAAACGGATTAAGACATGATCACGTGATGGAGTATCTGTATATTATTTTAGTTACAAATACAAATATTTTCTCCCCTGAAAATGAATAGCATTTTGTATAGTGAAAATGGCGGGTATTTTCAGGAAAAATGATACAGATCATTCGTTGAGATTTATGCAGTTTGGTTACGGTTATCATTTATTAGTTATGTATGATTCATGAGCAAGGGTTGGCACAATGGATTGATTGATTTCACCAACCACCAGGCCAACAACATCCGCCACAAAATATCCTGATTAGTTGGGGTCGGGGCCTACCCAATACAAGCATACCAATAAATATTGACCTCTAAACTTCGTTCATTCCACTATGTTTTTCTTAGAATGAGGGATAGGCGAGGGTTCACTGGATAAACTGGTCACTGTCAGTGTTCCTGTTTGGTCGGAAAGGTTGTGGTCTCACCATTTATCCGTTCATTTGAGAAAATCGGCCGGATACGGTTTCCGCTGAAATCACTAAGGTGGTGAAATCTACGCAAGCATGATTAAAGGAAGTCTTAGCCTGTGTCTTAGTTACGAATGAGAAACTTTATTTATACACGAACATCGTTAGATTTGCTTTGATTTGGGTTCTTTCCTGGGTCAAAAATAAATAACATACAAATCCTATAGAAAATGTTTCTTTTGACGTTTTGTTAAAAAGTAAATGATTTGACTTGTTTGAAAGTACCGAATTGTAAAACACAGGTAAATATTAATGTGGGAATTTTTTTATTTTACGTCTTTTTATCTTAAACCGGATACATATTTCAACCGCCCTCGAGATGATTTGTTTTACTCTCTTGATCTCACATTAGTCACAGGTATAGCACTTCATAGAAGCGAAGAATCCTTGATGCCTACTACTACTACAAACGAAACTATACATCCCTCCGTGCACATGTCAATGTGTGTGTTCGTACCCCAACATACGCGACAAGGCGAGAACGGGGGAGAGGTGTGGGGATGAACGAGGTCGCATACTGCGCGGGACTTATATTTAGTCTGTGCATTAGTTGAAGTATTAAACTAGGGAATGGAAAGGGGAACTTCGGAAATATAGTTTTAGAGGATACCGAAGTAAGAATAGAAGTGTAGCAGCCTATATTTATAAACAAAATAATCAAACTCAGCAAACCTGTAACGCATAGCTATGAAGTTTTAAATAAAAATACAGAATAGTACCTTAAAACTCAAGAGATTGAATTTGCACTTCCTTTTTATAGAAACTTGAAGGAATCTGAACACTAATAAACACAAATATCTAATATCTAATCTAATGACCTAAGGCGTGGCCATTGCCCGCGCCGCTCGCCGGCCGCCGCCGCTGAGTTCTTTGAATAAAAAATTATACATATGGCTGATTGACGAAAACGTATATAGTGTCAAAGAGTTTTTAATATAATTTGCATGCTATCATGATTAACAACACATGTGCTGTCTATTATTGTTATGTAACATCATATAATGTACCATGTTTTTAAGCAAATAAAGACCTTATCTTATCTTATCTTGGTTTTTAATGTGTATTTCTTATTTCGCTTTAAGAGACTGTATGTAAAATCAGACAGACAATGGAAAATTTCCAACTGTTTCCGAACTATCGGTATCGACCAGCTTTCGTACTTTTGATAGCGATTTCGATCAAATACCGCTCAAACTATCCAAAGTGCGAAGATTGTGAACACGAGAATACCAATTGCCTTTGACAGCGTCAAAAGCACGAAACATCTATAGGTAGTTTCACTGAATATCCGATTCAGATTTGAGCAAAAAAACCGCGGAAAACTGATAACATGCTCTCAAAGCCAACTCAAGTCGATTCAACCAGATCAAGTCGATTTGTGTGTCAGAAAATTTATCAGAATACTAATTCATAACTGAAAAGCGAGTTTAGGTTCTTACGTTACCAAACTAACAGCTCAGGATGAGAAAATATCGAAGTTTAGAAAGCAAAATTTAATTTCGCTCGTCCTCTGGGTTACACGCTGTTGCATCGCAATACCGCCTGGACGTGCCCATGTTACCAATATTGCAGCAATATCTCTATGTTCCACATCGATCACTAAACTTTATAGAACAGAATATATATCACCTATCAGATACCGTCCAGAAATATGTGCATATACAAACTATCTTTAAAATATATTGCTGATTTGATTCTTATTCATATGATCACGATTTCGGAAGAATTCATAGCTTTGCTGCTTCAGAACCCGATGTCCGCTTTTCGGTTTTTCTCTAAGGATGAATAAAAAAGAAAAATCTTGAACATTTAAAACGACTTGGGTGTGATTTTACAATATAGCACTAGAATAAACACGACATTGTTTTTTGTCTAATTTTGATTTTTGCATTTATATGCCCAGCAGTGGGACAACCCAACAGGCTAGAAAAAAAAAATGGTTGTATCACTCAACAACAGGATATCGCCTTCTTATTAATTTAGATAATCGATCTTCTGACATGTGACACGACACAGTAAACTTTCGCCTCTATCTGAATTGTGAAATAGAATGATCAAAAAATAGATTCGAAAGGGATGCAAGGTTTCATGCGGTCATATGAGATTTCATATACGTGGGGCGCACTATAAGTTTCCGGAATGAATATGAAAAAATACTATTAAAGGTACAAAATTAATTTATTGTTTTTCAAAATAATCTCCCTTGGCGTCAATGCAGTTTTTCATTCGATGAAACCAGTTTTGAAAACTTTTGTGCCACTCCTTTGTGGTGACCTCTGAAACATGTTTTTCATACTCCTCGACAGCCTCTTCTGGTGATGAAAATCGTTGACCGCGTAATTGGTTCTTAATTTTTGGGAACAGAAAAAAGTCACAAGGTGCCAGGTCGGGACTGTATGCAGGATGACTCATGAGTTCTACATTTTTCGCCTTCATAAAGTCGTTTGTCTGTCTGGCCGTGTGAGAACTAGCATTGTCGTGGTGCAGGATGATACGGCGTTTACGGTTATTTTTACGGAGTTCGTCAATAACTTCCGGCAAACAAATGGTCGTGTACCAGTCACTATTCACTGTTCGACGATTCTCTAAAGCAACAGTAGCCACGTGTCCAGTTTTATTAAAAAAAGAAGCAATCATCCGCTTTGATGCACTTTTCACGCGCGCCACTTTGGTTGGTTTCGGCTCATCTTGAAAGATGCAGCCAATGCTGCCATAAATTCTCCGTCAATTAATGAAAATATAACGCAGTCACCAAATTTCGAAGTAAATATTTCTACAGAAAATTTGTACGAATCTCTATCGGATGAGACGGAGTCAGATTCTTCAAACTGTTCTACGCCAAAAAACAACCTAAATAGGAGTTTCTCTATGCATCCTAATATTTCACACAACAAGGACGAAATACGCAAGCTAAAACAAAAAGTTAATAAGTTAGAGGAGAAACTAGAGATAGCAGAAAATGAAATTACAAATTTAGTTCCCGAAAATCACACACTCGCAAAACAAATCACTGAATATAAACTGAAAGTAGATCAATTGACACATATCTGCAAAACAACACCGAAAATAAACTCAACTAAAAAGAAATGCAAAAATGTAGAAGTTGAAGGAACTAAATTAAATTTTTCACAAACTGAAGAATGCCAAAATCAAAAGGTGATTTTCAACAAGTCTAATCCTTACAAAAATAACATAATAGAGACAACTATCGAAATATCAGAACAAACAACATTAGAACCGCACAATCAAAATCATGATGATAGGAACAACACGCAAATGAGCATTAAGAAATTACATTGTCCTATCACAAGCAAATCATTAGACGGCGTTGGCATACAAAAACCAACACAAAACATTTTTATTGTTGGGGATGAAGAGCTTAGAGGAATGTCATCGCTACTTAACAAATCAAAAGACGGAAAATACAACATCGACTATAATATATACGGACATATTATACCAGGAGCAACTAGTAATGAAATATTGGAATGTTGTAATCATCTTTTGAAAAATCTAACAAAAAATGATATTGTTATCTTAGGTTTTGGGAGTCATGACAAAGATATTTATAAATTGCATTCCAATATTTGTATATTAATCGATAAATTAGGTCTAGCATATATTATTATAATTCCAATTAATATTAATCCCTATTTAAATGAATTGACTTTAAATTATTATATTAAATTATGGACTCAACATTTTAAAAACTGTAATCACATTGATATTTATAAGAATAAAATTGACATAAACAATAATAAAAAATTAGTTTGCAAAAAAATAATTCAATGCATCGAATACATAGAATATAAAAACAAATATTTATCTTATGAATACATTAGACAACATATGCGACAGATTATAACATCAACAAAATATTTATCTCATGATAAAGAGACTATATTTTATTTTCGAAAAAATATAAAAATCCCGCTACGCAATAATGAAAATACAAATAGCTCACCTCAAAAGTCTGAAAATAATAATGATACAACCACATTTTTTCGTGCCTAAATTAAATACTCCAAATACATTTGTTCTCTTTCATCAAAATATACAGAGCTTACCACATAAAAAGGAATCTTTAGAGCTTACCCTCTCAAATATAAAAAATCACACTAACCCTGATATACTGTGTTTCACAGAATCTTTTATACCATTAGGACCAAAAGTCAACATAAACATATGTAATTATAAACTTGCTGCGAACTATTCTAGAGTAGAAAAAAGAGGATGAGCTTGTATTTTTACTAAAAATGGCATTGAAAGCAAAAAATTAACCTGTTTTAATGACTTAGCTACAAATCATCATTTTGAATGTTGTGCAGCAAGCCTACCTTCAAATAAAATTTTAATTATATGTATATATAGAGTCCCATCAAAAAAGGCAAGATATATTCAGTACTTTCTAGAAAAACTAGACCAAATGCTTTATAAATGTCATTTGAAATATACAAATCATAATTTAATAATTACAGGTGACATGAACATTAATATGCTTGAAGATAATAAAAATACAATACAATTTAGGGATCTTTTAAATAAATATAACTTAACTTCACATATAAACGTACCAACAAGAGGTAAAAAATGTATAGATTTAATAATTAGCAATATCAGTAATGTACACGGTTATACGTTACCATTGTGTCTTTCTGACCACGATACTGCACAGGTAATAAAGTTTGAGGTACAAAACAAGAAAATTATACCTGAAAGGCTCATCTATTACAAAAGAATATACTCTATTGAAAATATGGAAAAATTTAAAGGATATTTGTCGAGCCTTTCTTTTTCTAATGTTTATGAGCATAATAATGCAAACAAGGCGTTTGATGATTTTCATGACATTTTTAGCCTTTTATATAACCTCTGCTTTCCTAAAGTAAAATTTTGTAACCAAGTATCAAAACCACAGTGGATTACAAACGGAGTTAAAATAAGCAGTAAGATTAAAAGAAAATTGAGGTTCAAATATTATAACACAAAGACTGAAAATGAAAAAAAACAATTATAATAAATACAATAAACTATTTAGAAAATGTACTGCTATGTCTAAGAAATTGATGAACCAAAAATATGTAACAACTAGTAAAAATGTTTGTAAGGCAACTTGGAGTGTAATTAAAAATGAAACAAATAAACAATTCAAAAAAGAATTCATAAATCAAATTGGTTATAAAAATAAAAGCATTACTGATCCCATGGAGATAGCCACAACATTTAATAACTTTTTCATAGAAGAAACAAATAAAATAAACTATAATTTAGAGAATACAACTCGTAATAATACGAGAAATAGTATTTTTCTTAAACCTGTGAGCTCGGGGGATATCACAAAAATTATTCTTTCGTTAAAAAATACTAATTCGGAAGGGTATGATTCAATATGCACCAAAGTCATTAAATACTGTAAAGAGGAATTAAGTCATGTATTATCATTCCTAGTAAATTTATCATTACAGACAGGTGTTTTCCCAGATAAACTCAAAGTTTCCTTGATAAAACCACTTCATAAAAAAGGAGATAAATCAAACTTATCAAACTTTAGACCAGTTGCATTACCCTCCATCTTTTCAAAAATTTTTGAAAAAGTAATGCATGAACAGTTGTCTGAATTCTTTTATAAATATAATATAATAAATCAAAATCAATACGGTTTTCAAAAAAATAAATCTACAACGCATGCTACCTTTAATTTAATAAATAATGTTTTGAATAATGTTAATGAAAAGAAGTTTACGTCTGTACTGTTCTTAGACATGACGAAAGCATTTGATTTTGTTCCTCATAAATTATTATTAGACAAATTAGAATGCAAAGGCATAAGGGGTCCGGCCTTAAATTGGATTAAAGCATATTTGTCTGATAGAGTCCAATG
Source organism: Acrobasis suavella (assembly GCA_943193695.1). Taxonomy (NCBI): domain Eukaryota; kingdom Metazoa; phylum Arthropoda; class Insecta; order Lepidoptera; family Pyralidae; genus Acrobasis; species Acrobasis suavella. The sequence continues at coordinate 11,471,871 of OW971938.1, forward strand.
TGTAGAAGTTGAACAAGTGGATAAAAATGCGATTGTTCAAACTTATAGATCAGAAGCAAAACAATCTTATTTGCTGATGACATATCAATCATAATTACCACTGAAAAAAATTCTACCTTACAACAACACAAAATTGACATTCTTAAAAATTTACAATTAGTAGTTGATTGGTTAAGTAAAAATAATTTAAAAATAAATATATCAAAAACAAAACTAATGAATTTTAATAATTTTAAAAATCAACCAATTGACATTAATTTTGACGGACAAGTTCTAAAGAATGCAAGTAATACGACTTTTTTAGGTTTAATTATTGATACGAAGTTAAATTGGAAGCGAGAAATACACAAAATCTGTGGTAATATAAACAAATTTGCATATGCCATTTTTAAACTGAATACAGTAGCAAATAAAAATACAGCTTTAACAGCGTATTTTGGATATGTAGAGTCTATAATAAGATATGGTTTAATTATGTGGGGAAATGGTACTAATATACAAAGAGTGTTTCGCGCACAGAAGAGATGCATCAGGGCAATTTGCAACATACCATCATATGTTTCAAGTAAACCTTGTTTCAAATCACTAAATATACTAACCCTGTCATGCTTATATATTTTAAAAATAAGCATCTTTGTGAAACAAAATGCGCATTTATTTGTTCAAGCTAGACATTTCTTCTTACGAACAACACGAAATTGTAATAGACTCGTATTCAATCTAGTGCCAAAAAGTGAAAAATATAAAAATAACTGTTATGCCATGTGTAAAGAGATTTATAATAAATTGCCATCTGCACTAAAAGAGCTCCCGTTAAATAAATTTAAATCATGTCTGCGCAAATGGCTGCTTAAAAGAAAGTTTTATTCAATTAAGGAGTTTTTAGAATGTAAAGTTAAAGATTATGAATTCGATGCATGAATAAATTAATGATGTATACGTTAGAAAACTTTAATTTGCATGCTATTTAATATGGCTAAATAGGCTTAAGCTACTTTTTCAAATTGTATTTTTTTTTAAACACCTGTACTGTACACCCTATTTATTGCAAATAAAATATTATCTTATCTTATCTTATCTAAGACCCATACGCTCGATTGCTGCTTTGCTTTGGGATCGTAGCAATAAATCCATGTTTCGTCACCTGTTACTATGTCCCACACCAAATTTGACGCACCTTCGTTGAATCTGGTAAGCATGGCACTGCACCAAGTGACGCGGTCCGTTTTTTGAGCCTTGGTCAAGTTGTGTGGGATCCACCGCAAGCACAGCTTTCTCACACCCAAATGTTTGTGTAGGATTAATTGTATTTGACTCATGCCTATTTCTAAGGATGCGCGAATTTCATGGTAGGTCACATGCTTGTCTATTTCAATCATACGGCGCACAGCATCGATGTTTTTGTTGGTCACAGCGGTGGACGGCCGACCATCGCGAGATTCGTCACTGAGATTGATACGACCACGCTTGAATTCTGCAAACCAGCTATAAACAGTTGTCTTGCATGGTGCTTCATTGCCAAAAGCTGTTTCAAGCCGAGCGATGCTCTGTTGAGCTGTCAAATTACACTTAAAATCGTAGAAAATCATACTACGAAAATTTTCCCGAGTTAAATCCATGTTGATGCAGACACACAATTTTTTAAATGGCGCCACAAGGTAAAAACAAAAGACAGTCAGATGAAACAAACTGCATTCTACAGCCAAAGAGTTCTATTTTCAAATGTTGCAATAAATTTTTAAATATTGTTTATGTAAGTGGCCAGTTCCGGAAACTTATAGTGCGCCCTATGTATTTCAAAATGCCATTGCAATGTTAGGCCGTTTACACACGAAACGTATTAGTAATCGTGTAAAGGTTTGTTGTCGTTGTCATCATCAACAAAATACGTCAGGAAAGTTAATAACACGATCTTCTTTATTTATTTAATCTTTATTGTACCTCAAATACAAATTGTACAGAACAATTGGACGAACTTCCAGTCAACTATTGGGTTATACCGATAGTCTAAATGAGTGTTGTATAGCACATAAAAAAGCGATAAATACAATTATATAATATTACCGACATAATAATATACATTACATAACGATACTGAATATATACGAATTATAAATATATGCAGAAATTTTTAAGTCTACTCTTATAACTTTCTGCATATATTATATTCTTATAACACTCGTCTAGGTCTTTTCTGAAAGGATAAAAACAGATAGAACAGTCTTTTGGCAGGCCAACAATGCACATGTTAGAATAAATGCCCGTTTCAAATAATAAAACCTATTTACGATGCGTGGGCTCGACAATAATTTGAGCTACATGTAACCTCGACGTTATGACGTGATAGAGAGGAGATACAGCACGAACAACCGGCCGGCTCCGGGCACATAGTCCGCCAAAATAATTTGAAAATTAATTTACATTCACAAAAAATATCAAGTAAAATACAGTTTCTGTTGTAGTTCACAATAGTAAGTAATATTTGCTTAATAAATCTTATATATTGGAAGAATTATATCATTAAATTTAGAGTTTCATATTATTTTCAATATCAAATATTTTTTGTGTACTTACTTAAAAGTCGTATAGGTATTTGATATTTCAATCACATTTTATTAATAAAAAGAAATAATGTCGAAACAATTAAGTTACGGATTTATTAAACTTGGATCTGTCTTTGATTAATTTTTTTTAGCACAATCTTCAGAAGGACGTAACTTTATTACCTATGTTTTTATTTTTTATTAACCAATATAGGAGACTAATGACTAAAATATTATTATCTAAGTAAACCTTTGTATCACTAATGGACAGACAATTTCATTTTTCACAGACTTGACCAGCTGATATTGAATTATATCTGCGATAATAGCCTACAGTGTAAAAATGGCTTTAAAAATATTTTACCTAAAAGCTTTATTGTTATTAGGACGTTGATTCATTATGATTAAATGCTCTTATTTAAAATGCGCTTGCTTTTTAGCTAGAAATATTTCTTTTCTTAAGTTGTGGTCTTTTTCTATACCACGAAAGATTTACTGGCCTTCGAGAATATATTAAAGGTACCTTATTTCACCACAAGTCGATGACAGAAGGATGTAATCATGACATATGCAAAGTTTATGAAAGGAGCTGTAACATACGTGTTTTACAGCCGCGGGCCAACCTCCCTTGATTTATAGTGAGCCTGGTAACCCTGCTGTAGCACCGGGCCCTTCATTAGCACGCCTGATATCACCCCGCCATGAAACATAAGGGTGATATCGTAAATTATCTCATTTTGGGCCGGATATTTTGTGGCTTATTAATATAAGTAACTTATTAAATTACCTGACATGCTAATTCTTCTTTTTGACCTTGATCCACTTTTACATTGTTTACAGGGACTTAGAAGCTGGCTAAGAAATATACTTAAAACGGATCTAAAGAGTTGGTTTAGTTTCGGTTCTTAGGGATTTGTCATCATACTGGGATTAGAAATGTACGAGATGATAAATAAAAAAAAATTGTATGACAGTCATGCAAATTTACGCAAATAGAGTGTTATGACTACTTACGTACATACGCAGAGAACATGTTTTTTCTATCTAGCAGGTGAGATGGCAGCTGAAAATAAATTTCAATTTTCAATATTTGACATGGCAACGAATGAACTAAGTAATAAACATTGTAAGTTAAATAAAAGCTCGTAAAATTGGTACTTACATTTCTTATAATCAAGAAGGAAAGTAGTTAGTATACTTAGTTCCGTAAAGGATACATTGGTGCAAGTGTGACGTCACAAACGGCCGTACATCTCGCTAAGTAGATCACAGATTCACAGCACAAACGACTTGACGAGCGACAGTATGCCAACGACAGCTCGTGACCGTGGTCTGCGACGTGACGGTCGGCGAACAGTGAACAGTATCGCGAATATAGTCGCGCGACCGTCACCGACCCGAGAATTGCCAGCTCTCGCTGCCACGTTGTCGCTCGTCTGACTGATCCCTTACGTGGAGTTGAATTGATGATCCACGGAGGAATTGTCGCCATTGATCCGTTTTATTGCCCGCGGGAGTCGTTACACTGACGATTCTAGTTCACAGGGTTTGGTCGTTTTTTTTCTATGTTTCAAGCTTTCACATAACTATAAAGTAAATGGTTTTCAGAAGGTGTCAAAAAACGTTAATACTTATGTAGTTGCAACTTTTTATGCTTTATGACACACTTTCAATTTTGTTTTATGGTATTTTCCATCTTCATAGGTACATAATTTTGGCAGCTAAAGAGGAGTAGCTGACTCTTCAACAAGGCCTTTCGAATCTTGAAATCAACCATATCCATGCCTTGGAAGGCGCGCTAAGCTGTTGATACCGACTGTCAACATTACATGGCAGTTTTGCAGTTTTTGCAGTTGGCAGTTTTCACTTTCGAATGAAACTTTTGGAGCACTCTGAAAACAAATTTGGTTCGCGTATTATATATAGAAATTAAGTCCTGGATGCAATTTCTGCGAGTAGTGACGTAACAAATGGCCGCACATTTACGTACATCCCCCGACGAATAGTCGCCATTGATCTGTTTTATTGCCGAGCGTTACATGGACGGATCTAGTTCACGAGGCATGGACGTTTCTTCCTATGTTCCAAGTGTTAAGACGAAGTGGTAGCTAAAGTGGCGCCCTCATTTGAAATAAATAAATTCAAACTAAATATGGTGATAATTAAAAACTTGTTTAAATGTCTAGAAAGACCTTTAAACTATTTTATGAATAACCTTTGAAATTATTACTAATAGTCCGTCTAGTTTTAAAACTGTTTTTCGCCAAAAGTGGCCACTTTTGACGAAAAACAGTTTTAAAACAAGACGGATTACCAATATTACTTTCACTTTCACTCACAGGAGGCCAGATTTTTTATATTTTTGTTACGATATTTTGTTGTCGATTATCTATGTACGAAAACTTGGGAAAAGTGCACGGAATAATTACGGAAACTAGCTTTTCAAGCTAAGAAAATTATTCCTGGAAAACTTTTGCTACTTATACATATTACAGCGGCGTAGTCTGCATACCCTCACTACTTTGTTCTCTATACTTTTCGATCCTAAGACTCCAGCTTACGTCAGAAATCTTCGCTCTTCTAGCAATCTTCTTAATATGCCACATTGCCGGAGCAGGTTCTATAATTATTTATTTGTCGTACAAGCTGTGCGGCTTTGGAACGCTCTCCCTTTCAATATCCGGAAAGCTCAAACTCGTTTTGAGTTTAAAAAGGCAGTGCGTACACTCTATCTCCGAAAACTGTCAGTGGCTATATAAAAAGTGTTTATGTAGTTTATGTATGTGATTTATAAGGGAATTATTTATTTATGTATATTTTTGTGTAGGTTTATTATATGCAATTTATGTGTATGTATAAGTTTGGAAATGTCAATATATATTTTATTTTTATTTTTCCCTGCTGTACTTACCCCCAAAAGATTGCTTTCTCAGCATCACCTATTGGTTGACTGGTAGAAAAGGCCTCAGGCCTTAAGTCCGCCATTTACATGTATTGTAATAAAGTAAATTGAATGTAATAATTAAAAAATATTTATTGATAAAAATAATACTGAGGTTACATGCAGGCATGTGAAATGCGTAATATGGCCGAACATGCTATGGATGTAGCATTTGTTTGGAAGCGCCGAGTAAAGCCGACCACCGTTTAGCATAAATTAATGGAGGACGCAGACAAAGAGTTTTAACCATTTTTAAATTTAAATTAAACCACACTTGATGAATGTCGGTGCTGAGAAAAGCTTTTTAATGATTTAAATGAGGCAAATTTAGTATCTCACGTTTTTGAGATTATTAAAATGAAAATACGCAGGCGGGATTCATTTTACATGACGCCTGGCCCTTGTCACTGTACTGAGGAGTTAAGTACGTAGCTAATAGAATTCGTTAACATATTTATATTTTAACAAAGATTTTACTAAATTTTAATATAATATACTTAAAAAGTATAGCTATAGCTAGCTATTAAATTCAAAGATATATTTATGTTAAGCGTGAACATGAATGGTGGGGGGTGATTATGGATGAAACCACTAGGTAATGCGGCATAACGGTACGTTTTGTGTTGTTAATGCCCTTGACCTATGATTAAACTTACCATCAGGAAGCTGGGCCCTTACGTATAAGGTTATTGCGTCGTATACCAAGATAAAATTAAAATTATTACTTTTTGAAAGAATGAGTGAAGCGAACGAAGTTTTCCGAGACCTTTTGTACAATACAGCGTCTGTATGTATGACGTTAACTCGCATATTATATGCATAGGTAGAAAAGTTAGTGAGACAAATCATAAAAAAAAGCAATAAATAAATTGAAATTAGAATTTTTAAATTCGTATATCAGCGATATCTTAAAGGTGGTACCGAAATATGAAATCGTAAAGAAGGTCGCGCGTTCACAGTTTTGGGGGTTATAGGTTAGCCAATCAAGCAATGTTCTAGCAAATATTTACAATATGTATAATTTCCATCGTAATCAGGCTTCGAACCTGCATTTCAGCTAACTGCTATCGCTGAAAGGTACTATAAATGTAAATCAGCTCCCGTAGCATGACACCGGCGACAGCGTTTATCGAGCGCTCATCATTTCATCTTATAATTCGACACTTTATTGATATTTAATTCCTCCATTTGATCTCGTGTGTTAGTAAGTAATAGCACAAAAAAGATCTATTGAAATAACATGTTTTCGTTTTAGTATAACGCGCTCATAGTAAAATAAATCATTGTCGGCATAGATTGAAAAATTAAAAATTTTTTTGGTCTATGGTTGCCAGAGTGTCCATTCCGAAACGCTAATCGTTTATAGTTCATACTCTATATACTTAAATCACGGCTATTTGCAGATGCTTGCAGGAACAAACAACGCTTTTTACTGTCATAGTAAATTTTATTATCATCGATTTGTTACAAATTTATTGCTTTACCTTTACTCTGTGTCATTTACACATTGGCATTAATTCTGTGACATCGGTGATAGCTCATTAATTGACCTACCTAGTAAAAAATTAAAGAGTTCTCTTTAACAAATTTAAATTAACAAAGAATGTTCCTGACACTTTTGCTAAAACCGGCTATTTTGCATATCTCCAGGGTTAAGCGGGGTTGGCTGGTAATTTAGCCGGAATCGCTTTTCTACGACTCGGGCATACATCTTGTGACTGCTCGACGAAGCCTGCCACATGAATGTAACAAACTATTGCATATTATGTAGAGGAAATTAATTACAGTTACATTTTGAAAATATGTACTTACGTGGCTTTGTGGGGCAAACATCATATTAACCATATTTATCTTTGGAGTACATAACAACTATTATTATTCCACACTACTCAATATTATTTATATATTTTTAATTATTTTATTTATTTTCATTTATTTATTTTGACGATCTCCGTGGCTTAGTGGTGTATGCTAGTCCGCCACCCAGAGGTACCGGGTTTGACCCCCGGTTGGGGCAAGTTGGAAAATGGCCTTTTTCAAATGATCCTGGGTCTTGGATGTTTATTTATATATGTATTTGTTATAAAATATAGTAACGTTGAGTTAATATCCCATACCACAAATCTCGAACTTACTTTGGGGCTAGCACAATCTGCACAATCAAAGTTATTTGTCCCTAAAAATTGTTTGAAAGTATTAACATTATTATACTAAAAATATAAATGTTACTGAAATAAAATATCGAAATTAGAAGAAGAAAAAAAAATAACATCTGTTAATTAAGAATTGTACGTTTCACGCAAAGCAGGTAGACAGTCAATAATATGGACCAAGAGCCGCCCTCAAGGTGCTATACCTTTTTTAATTTCTTACTAATCATTTGTATGTGTTTCAGTAGTGTTAGTATGTACTTACCGTTTATAAATACTCCTTAGATTGAAACCAGGGTAATTGACAGGGTACAGGGGCCCGAACGGTCTCAAATATTTAAATAATCGGTCTTTACCTATGAAATTGCCGTTCTGCAGTACTGGCCATTTCAAATCAAAATAATTTTTGTTTGGCTAAGAATTCTAATTTCAAATTAATTTTATTTTAAAAACATGGAATTCTTTTTCCGAAAGCAGTTATTTGTTTATTGATTAGTGTTACATTTTCATCGCATTTCAATCTTTTTCGTCATCACGGATGCGTTAAAAATTCGAGTGATTATGGAATATGAGTACCGTCGTGGCAGCAACGCGGCACAAGCGGCACGCAACATCAACGACGTTTACGGAGCTAACACTACAAACCAACGCACCACCTGTTATTGGTTTGCTCGCTTCCGTTCTGGAAATTTCGACCTGAAAAATTAATATCGCGGTCGTCCGAAGACTATATTCGACAAAGACTTATACATATTACAGCGGCGTAGTCTGCATACCCTCACTACTTTGTTCTCTATACTTTTCGATCCTAAGACTCCAGGTTACGTCAGAAATCTTCGCTCTTCTAGCAATCTTCTTAATATGCCACATTGCCGGAGCAGGTTCTATAATTATTTATTTGTCGTACAAGCTGTGCGGCTTTGGAACGCTCTCCCTTTCAATATCCGGAAAGCTCAAACTCGTTTTGAGTTTAAAAAGGCAGTGCGTACACTCTATCTCCGAAAACTGTCAGTGGCTATATAAAAAGTGTTTATGTAGTTAATGTATGTGATTTATAAGGGAGTTATTTATTTATGTATATTTTTGTGTAGGTTTATTATATGCAATTTATGTGTATGTATAAGTTTGGAAATGTCAATATATATTTTATTTTTATTTTTCCCTGCTGTACTTACCCCCAAAAGATTGCTTTCTCAGCATCACCTATTGGTTGACTGGTAGAAAAGGCCTCAGGCCTTAAGTCCGCCATTTACATGTATTGTAATAAAGTAAATTGAATGTAATAATTAAAAAATATTTATTGATAAAAATAATACTGAGGTTACATGCAGGCATGTGAAATGCGTAATATGGCCGAACATGCTATGGATGTAGCATTTGTTTGGAAGCGCCGAGTAAAGCCGACCACCGTTTAGCATAAATTAATGGAGGACGCAGACAAAGAGAATACTGAGGTTACATGCAGGCATGTGAAATGCGTAATATGGCTGACAATGACGAATTAAAGGCGATCGTGGAAGCTGATGATACACAACGGCTGAATTAGCAGCAGCTTTCGACGTTAGAGTCAAAACAATATTGGTCCATTTGCGTCAAATTGGCAAAGTAAAAAAGCTTGACAAATGGGTGCCCCACGAACTCAATGATCGCCAGCGCGAAATACCCGTCAAGACGTGCCTTGCACTGCTCAACAGACACACAAATAAAGGAATTTTGAACCGCATTGTTACCTGCAATGAAAAATGGATTCTGTTTGATAACCGCAAGCGCTCAGCAAGTTGGTTGGATCCTGTTCAGCACCTAAACAATACCCTAAACGAAAACTTACCCCTAGAAAAGTGATGGTCACTGTTTGGTGGTCTAGCGCCGGTGTGATTCATCACAGCTTCTTACCAAACGGGGTGAGCATTACTGCAGATGTGTACTGTGAAGAACTGAACACAATGATGGAGAAGCTGGCACATCTCCAACCAGCATTGGTCAATCGCTCCTATCCGCTGCTCCTGCACGACAACGCGCGACCTCATACTGCACAGCAGACGGTCTTCAAGTTGCAAGAACTGGTGTTGGAAGCTCTCCGTCATCCGCCCTACTCACCAGACCTTGCGCCTACAGACTACTACTTTTTCCAGAATTTGGATAACTTCTTGGCGGGAAAAATTCAATACCCGAGAGGCAGTACAAAATGCCTTTGAAGAATTTGTTGCCTCTCGTCCAGCTGATTTCTTTAAGAAGGGCATTAATAAACTGCCACTGCATTGGCAAAGATGCGTTGATTGCATGGGTGAATACTTCGATTAATAAAAATAAAAAGTACATGAAAAAAAATCGTTTAAATTTTTTCATACAAAACGGCAATTTCATAGGTAAAGACCTAAATGTTACTCTGAGGTCCTCTGGCAACTATTTCAATGCATTATTTGTAAGCATATAGACCAGTGGGATAGGCTTACATCGTGCTAGATGCACATTCTGTAAAACACGTGTCGGGCTGACGTCCCTATATATAAATAAAATTCCCTTTTTATTATTTTACACGCGCAAAGAGAAAGTTGTTTACCACAAAATGCAACGCGATGCGATTTAAATGGCAATATTCGTTAGCAACAATATATAAAACCGGTCCCGGCAGTGAGAACAGTCTTGTTCTAGCGGCCGTACTGTGCACAATTCGTTTGTGTGGTTTACTGTGGCTTGGCCATGACTCATTTAATTGTGATTATTGTAATAGATGTGGAGTGGATTGGTGAACCGATTTATTACAGTGACAGTTTGTTTCAGCAAGACGGTAAGCCCAGGTGTATACACAGTATTCAATTCTGTGGGGCCAGAGAATTCGGACATGGTGGATGGAATTCATGATTCAGTGCGGAGGCGGGGCACTGGATTTCCGTCACATTTTTATAAGGCTCACGTGAGGTCTCTTATGTGGCGGCATCGGTAAGGTGACGTGACTGTAAGTAAGTTTTCATCCTGACATTATAATCTGTTCTCGTACTGTTAGTAACTAAGTGGGTAGTTCACGTCACTAGAGATGTTAGATGCCGATCACGCCCTGCTCTGCCACCCTTTTTACTCGGCCGTCCGCGACATGTATGTCTGAATTTAAACATTAGAAACTTTGGAAAAATTATTTAAAGAGCTAAATTTATCAGCAATAGCGAACGTCAATCGAGTTGGAATCCACGGAAACTAGTAACTTTTGAATCAAAGAATCAGCAGACGCGACCGCAAGAACCTCAATGGACAAGTTACTCAGCCGTTTGATTTATCATCCAGGGCGTCGACTCAGAATTGTATTACATCTGACATCCGATAGTTTCATCGGTTTAGGATCATAGGACAAATGAGGCGTTGATTCAATTCAATAGAGCTTAATTTGATTTGGTGTTAAAGCAACTGCGTCTTTGTTTCGTACTGAAATCGTAACATCTAGAGAACATTGATGAGTGTCTCCTTGGAGTGGTTTACGAGAATGCAGGTTGTTTTAATTTCGGTCATCTAGTTAAATGTGTCGAGATTTGTGAATTAATATAAGAACATACTTATTTAGGTTTTATGTATGTAAATGTATCTGAATATAGGTACTTACTTAAGTAGTTTGTTCAAATTGATCTGAAAATTATAGATCTATCTTATTCATACTAGTTGGAGGTAAAGAACACGAAAAGGATTGAGGATTTAAAGAAATATTTATTTACGTTTTTTCTTTCAAATATGTAAGTGGCCAACTCTGGTGATATTAAAAGCTGCAAAAGGAATCTAATATCATCTGACAATACCAAAGCCTCGTACATTTCTGTACGTAGGGACTATAGTTCTGAAGATTTCTCTATTAAAACTTGTGATTTAAACGCTATACATAGGGCACACTATAAGTTTCCGGAACTGGCCACTTACATAAACAATATTTAAAAATTTATTGCAACATTTGAAAATAGAACTCTTTGGCTGTAGAATGCAGTTTGTTTCATCTGACTGTCTTTTGTTTTTACCTTGTGGCGCCATTTAAAAAATTGTGTGTCTGCATCAACATGGATTTAACTCGGGAAAATTTTCGTAGTATGATTTTCTACGATTTTAAGTGTAATTTGACAGCTCAACAGAGCATCGCTCGGCTTGAAACAGCTTTTGGCAATGAAGCACCATGCAAGACAACTGTTTATAGCTGGTTTGCAGAATTCAAGCGTGGTCGTATCAATCTCAGTGACGAATCTCGCGATGGTCGGCCGTCCACCGCTGTGACCAACAAAAACATCGATGCTGTGCGCCGTATGATTGAAACAGACAGGCATGTGACCTACCATGAAATTCGCGCATCCTTAGAAATAGGCATGAGTCAAATACAATTAATCCTACACAAACATTTGGGTGTGAGAAAGCTGTGCTCGCGGTGGATCCCACACAACTTGACCGAGGCTCAAAAAACGGACCGCGTCACTTGGTGCAGTGCCATGCTTACCAGATTCAACGAAGGTGCGTCAAATTTGGTGTGGGACATAGTAACAGGTGACGAAACATGGATTTATTGCTACGATCCCAAAACAAAGCAGCAATCGAGCGTATGGGTCTTTCAAGATGAGCCGAAACCAACCAAAGTGGCGCGCGTGAAAAGTGCATCTAAGCGGATGATTGCTTCTTTTTTTAATAAAACTGGACACGTGGCTACTGTTGCTTTAGAGCATCGTCGTACAGTGAATAGTGACTGGTACACGACCATTTGTTTGCCGGAAGTTATTGACGAACTCCGTAAAAATAACCGTAAACGCCGTATCATCCTGCACCACGACAATGCTAGTTCTCACACGGTCAGACAGACAAACGACTTTTTGAAGGCGAAAAATGTAGAACTCATGAGTCATCCTGCATACAGTCCCGACCTGGCACCTTGTGACTTTTTTCTGTTCCCAAAAATTAAGAACCAATTACGCGGTCAACGATTTTCATCACCAGAAGAGGCTGTCGAGGAGTATGAAAAACACGTTTCAGAGGTCACCACAGAGGAGTGGCACAAAAGTTTTCAAAACTGGTTTCATCGAATGAAAAAGTGCATAGACGCCAAGGGAGATTATTTTGAAAAACAATAAATTAATTTTGTACCTTTAATAGTATTTTTTCATATTCATTCCGGAAACTTATAGTGCGCCCCACGTATTACTTACTTATGGTACATAAGAAATTAGCACTTATGTTACTGATTTTGCATTACACACCAAACAGTGGATTAATCATATTTGAGATGTTTCAATTTCTCCCTCGTCATATCTTGGCTAGGTTTACGGCAAAACCTTCTTAGTTGCTCGTATTTATCTTACTTTCGAGGGCACGGTGGCACCTCAAAAATTACCCCCATCTACCCACCTCTCCCCTTCTTGCTTTACGGTTTAATGTCACAATTCATCATGGCTGCTCTTTCGTATAAATGTATGTATGATTTTTCTTTAACTCTGGCACACAAGATGCGCAAAATAAGTATTACATAAATATTAAATAAAATAAATAAATATCTATAAAGGGACAAATCAATCTGATAGAGCCAGTATCAAAATAAGTTCGAGACTTGTGTTATGGGATACTAACTTAAAGATACTATATTTTACTACAAATACATATTATAGATACACATCCAAGACCCAGGACGAATTGAAAATGGCCATTTTCCAATGGCCCTGACCGGGGATCGAACCCGGAGTCTCTGGGTGGCGGACTAGCATGGTGACCACTACGCCACGGAGGTCGTCGAAATATTGTATTTTATTTATACAATATAGTCTAAGCTTATCTGTCAGAAAATAAAAACAGAATATTATCGGCTGCTTCCCATGCAGACTGTAGCAGACAATCAAGATTTTCGACAAAAGCACTTCTTTTAATAGAAAAAGAAAATATTTTCCAGAAAAATGCATACATACATAAACGTGCACGATTTTTTCCTGATCTATATTTTTTCTAAATGATTTCAATTTCTTTTTAAATGGACGATTGGTTAGTAGGTTGATATCAAGTTTATTTGATTCCAGTTTTGCACTTATATGTCTATTCTCTCTTAACGGAGAAAAAGGTAGGTACCTTATAGACGGGCAACTAAAACTCAACGGTTGTTCATAAAATAATCCAAAAGACTCTCTAATGCTTAATCGTTTGAATAATGATATTGATTGCCTTGTTGATGATTAAAGAATTCATTCAAATGAAGGCGCTAAATGACTATTGTAATAGTAAAATCAATTCATTGCAAAGCTCATTTATAAAGAAAGTGTAATCAGGATTTTGATTCGCCCTGATTATATAAATATTCGTATTGAAACGTGATTTGAAAAAAGTATTTAATTTTTAATAAAATAATACTGAAAGAAAGTTGCGAATTTATCATCAACTATATAAACTGTATATTGTATAAGCAGTGATTGCTTATACTCTACATTATTTTTTGATCTATCGAGTGTAATGTTTTGATTTAAGGTTAAGAAATACTTTTTAAGTTTAAGTCAAGTTAGATTATTTAAAAGGTAAGAATATGTCTGGTATTTCAAGTACCTATCTAAATTCTACGGCAATCTTACAGTGCGAGTTTTGTTCAATTTCTATTCTCTAATTCCCCTGTCGTACAATATAAATACCTACCTACGAGAAGTACAAAGAAAAATGAAATGAAATCGCCAAATTAGGCTTAATAAAATTTGACTCCGGCTGTGCTACTGGGAGATACGCAGCTGCTTGCATTTTTTAATTAATTTTCCCTGTTTTCATATCAGCGTACAGGCAAAAACAAAAGAAGACGAACTCAGAATTATTCTGTAGTTTTTCTTTATCTGTCATAAAATTAGGTGTGTTAATTGTCTACTACTTGAACACAACTCTTTTTCCATACATATTTATCAGTCTTAATTTTCCTGTTTCTGTTTTATATCCACTAACTACTTCAAAACCACTGCTTGGATTTTGATACGGTTTTCACTATCATATTCAAGTTTTCATATAAAGAACAAGCCGTTACGTAGCTAAAAAAGGGGTGGGTCGCTACCGCTAGATTATTAATAAATATCGAGGGACAAATTACACTGATTCAGCTAGTTCTAAAGTAAGTTCGAGACTTGTGTTATGGGATACTAACTCAACGATACTATATTTTATAACAAATACATATATAGATAAACATTCTAGACCCAGGACAATTTGAAAAGGCCATTTTCTAACTTGCCCTGACCGGGTTCGAACCCGGAACCTCTGAATGGCGAACTAGCATGGTGACCACTACGCCACGGAGGTCGTCATGATAATCGTAGTAAATTTTGATATTCTTCTTTTGTCGTTAATTGTACAAGTGCGTGTCTTTGTTTACGTTGGCGCCATATTGAACGCATTTTGCTCATCAAGTTCGCTAGACTATAAAACGTAATAGAAACAGCACAAAAAAGAGAAAAGAAAATAAAGTTTTGTTGGTGATAAAATTACTGTGTGCTTGCCAATACTTTACAAAGTTGCTTTGAAATACGAGTCTTATCTTAATTTAGTAGCAGAAGGTTCAATCTTCAGAACATGAAGAAATAATTTCTAACAAATGAATAATTCAGATTATATCCAGAATACTACAATGTTGTCGACAAAAAAAGGGATTCGTAATTTTTTTTCAACTAAAATGAAAGTATAATGAAGTACCCAATTAAAGATTAATAATTTATTTGTAGGTACTTACAGATTTGTACCTACCAATTAAAACTATTTATTTATTTATTAAAATCTTTTTTGTCCACAGTAATGGTAGAAAACTTAATCTTAACTCTAATAAATTCTTTACCACCTGTCAAACTTTAAATAAAAACAGACATTACTTTAATTAGATAGATTTAGGAAAAAAACTTTAATTTTAGACGAAAATCAACATGACAGGTAGCTCAGAAAATACTCTGCAAATTTGACTAATTGACAAAACATGTCTGCAAAACATTGAATGAGTGCAACATTGATATAAATAACGCGATCCTAAAAATGTTGGATCAGCATTGAAAGCAAGCGGGTCCCCTCAGGGTATCATTCCAGCCTGAGGAATAAGTTTTGATCCTGAAGACCCGCCTGAGAATCGGATCGATGGTTCGGGCTTGACGCCCGGCGCCTCGGGGATCGTGCTTGGAGTTTGGAGATACGTGAATCATAACTAGAACAGAAAGCAAACTATTGTTAGGTTGGTACTTTATATTGACTTTCATTGTCTATACCTCTACATAATTATAAAAAGCCCTCAAAGAACGAAATCACACAAATTTTGCTTTTGCTTTTACAGAATGACTGCTATCAAGATAACTCAGACGTGTTTATATTGACTTTTATTGTCTATATTGACTTTCATTGTTTATAGCTCTAAATAATTTAAAAAAGCCCTGCTCAAAAAACAAAATCAGACAAATTTTGCTTTATACAGTATGACGGCTATCAAGATAGCCCGATAAAAAACGTGTAGTTTTCTAACTCACCGCTCGCGTAAAAACCATTTGGGCGTATTTCTGAAACCGTCGTGTTAGCTAAAAACAATATTGTTTTACGCGGAAAACATCGAAAATATGTCTATGGTTTTCTAAGAATTTCACCATAAATAAACAAGCAGCATGAATCGGAACTGATTCTCCATGAAGGGTTTTTTTGACATATCTACGTCACAAATGTCAAAATTACGAGTGATCGACACCACTCGTTGCAAATCCTTCGCATACGATCATTTCAAAAATGCGCCCGTTTGGAAACGCTTGCGTAAACCATTCGTAATGTGACAAGTGATTTCAAAAACGCGTCCCCTGACGTGTTTATATTGACTTTCATTATCAATACCTCTGCATAATTATAAAAAAAGCTATCCTCAAAGAACAAAATCAGACAAACTTTGCTTTATACAGAATGAAGGCTATCAAGATAAAGACGTGTTTATATTGGTATATGAAACTACTAACATTTTACATTGCGGTACTCTTTTTTATGTATGAATTAAGTATTTTTATCTGTTCGTAATTTATTATATATACAGGATGATTTTGAACTCCCTAGCTTTATTCAAATCTAAGAATCAGAATCACTAATAGAACACGAAAATGTAAAAAAAATATATATGTTTTTTCATTACGAAAAATCCGCAAATTTTCAATAAATGGCTAACCTAATAATGATGAACTCGCTTGGCCGCACAGCCGATTCTCTCCTCGTGGAATCCCGCCGCGCCGCCACCATCCCTCGCTGGCCCCGCCCCCGCCTCCCTGTCGCTATCAACCGATGATCGCACGCGCCGCCAGTCCGCAAAAACTTCGCGTCACGGGAGGTTACGCACTTTTTTCCCGCCCTCTGCCGCGCCGAGCGCATCATAACCGTGTCGTATTCCGCACGAGAGTATTACGAAATAGTGCGAATGTACCTTTTAAGTGGGGAAAACTTACATGAAGCCAAGAGGCTCTACGAAAGTGAGAGCATTCCTCGACTTTGTGCTCAAGACATAACAAACGCAACAGTGCCTCACCTTCAAACGATTTTGGCCGCAAACCAACGGCTTCTCGACTATGGTCAGTTCGAGATACTGTCCCATGTACGAGGAAGCGGCGCGCCACGCTATACCCGTATCATTTTCTGCCGGTGCAGCGCTTGGAGGAGGCGGATGCTAGACCTCGACGCAGATTTTGCGCGTGGCTCAGACGGAATCGGGAGGCGAACATTTTGTGGACCAATGAGTCGATGTTTACGCGTGTTACATTACAACGAACATTGGTGGTCGTACCGAAACCCGCACGTAATTCGCGAAAACCACTTTCAAGTGCGTTTAAGTGTTAATGTGTGGGGACAGAATTCTTGGACCTTATTTTATTGAGGATCGTTTGACTGGAGGTACATACCTCGATATGTTGATTGGTGTGATATCAGACTTTTTAGAAGACGTTCCACTCGCGTACTTGCAGAACTTTTATTTTCAACAAGACGGAGCACCCCCACAGCTCGACAAGTGCGCGAGTATCTGAACAATCAGTACGGAGACCGGTGGATAGGACGCGGTGGGTCCGTTATTTGGCTAGCTAGGTCGCCGGACCTCACTCCCTGCGATTTCTTTTTGTGGGGAGAAATTATAAGAAGGTGAACGAGATGCACGAGCCTTAAAGCCGGGACGAACTCAAAGAATTAATAATTAGTGTATTCAATAGTTTAAAAAGTGACCGTGCCATGATAAGAAAACTGAAAAGAAATTGTCTAAAACGAGCAAGACTCTGCTTAGTGAGAAATGGACTCCATTTGGAGCAGCTCTTAAAAGTAAGTTAGTAGAGTAGGTATAACGTAGATTTCAATTATTCATTTGTAAATAAGTTGATTTAGACTTTAATCACTGTACCATAAGTTGATTCCAATTTTTAAATACGCCTAAAGGCAAAAGCTGGTGAATGCTTTATTAATTACCTACTATCTACGTAGGTACCTATCATTTTTATTAGTGTCTAGGTATGTACCTTATGTTTTTTTTCTCTTGCTCTGTAACAACTAATAACAGCTTCAGTATTTTGACGGTCCTAAGCCCGTAAAAGTATGAAGGGAAATTGCGACTTATGATTAGGTATAAAATTGAGACTAAATTCAGTTTTTTGTTTAATGATGTGTTTACGAATAAGTGGCCAACACTGTTTGCAAGATTTTTTCAAGATGCCTAAAGGCAGGCAATCGCGCGCGCGCACCCGTAGCGTATGGGAGCGCGTACCTGTGAGATCGTAATTAGCAACATAAATATATCGATAAAAATGACGGACGTAGTGAAATGCAGTAATTGTAATATAGTGATTGACGAAATGCTGGCATGAAATAACACTTGTAAGGATTTGCAGTGCGACTTACAGCAGCGCGGAAATCAAAAATTCCAAATCTTTGCTGTTTGATTCCGTACCAAATTATTTTCGAAAAATTACCAGGAAGAATAGAGGTAAAGAAGAGCGAGAACTGGTAGATATTATAAATCTAATTAAATCTGCAGAGAAAAGTGAAATGCCGATATTTGTGGCCAGAAAACTAGACCGTATACCAGGTCTGAAAATGGAGCACTTGGACTGTGTAAAACTATTAAAAGATGTATCGCTACTGCAGTGCAAGATAGATGAAATCAAAACTAAGTATGCTACAATGGAACAAGTTGAGGAGTTAAAAGTCGAACTTCTTCAAATTAAGAATGATTCGTTGCCGCCTACGTCAACATTTACAGTAAATAATAAACGAGGTGCGTGGTTATTAGATAGTGGAAGATTCTGCCGAAGAGTCCAATAACAAAATTAACGACAAGGACTTGAACAAGACATCGCCACAATATCGAGATATAATGCAGGTGAACTTAGAACAAAGCGAGGATGACTCATCCGTACCGCAACGGTCAGCTGATACAAATGTTGCGATTCACCGTTCACCGATGATGAAAGAACCGACTCCGGCGCGCGAATTTGAATGCGCAAGTGTGAAGAGTGCGGAGATATCGCCGCGTAAGTCATCGGCGGTAACACCATCGCGCTCGGTGCAAGTGCACGGAGCAAGACAGCTGATGACTACTGATAATGAGCTTCAACTTCAACTGAGACGAGATTTACCGCACGCAAAATATGGAAATAACAATGAAGATGGATGGCAAAAAGTGTCTTATCGAAAGAAATTGAATAATAAATATAGGTACTCAGGGAAATCTGGTAAGGCAAGAGATGCTGAATTTAACTTTAGAGCGGCCGATAAGAAGGTAACGATGTTTATTACCAATATACATAAGGAAACTAATGACGAAGATATAATTAATTACATTTAAAGCAAAACGAAAGAAACTGAATCATTGGAAAAAAATAATATTAAGACTGAACGTGATCACAAAGCATATAATTTTTTTGTGTCTGAATCTAAATTATCCTTATATTTGGATGAGAACATTTGGCCGGAAGGTATTATGTTCAGGCGTTTTGTTAGTTTTAAACAACAATATACGAAGAGAACTTTATCTGTTAACGGCACCAAGAAAGTAAATAATGGATAAAAGCCTACACCGTTTTGCAAGTTTTAATTGTAAAAGTGTTAAACGGAACGATTATCAGGGAGCTATGTCGCACCTGCGACCTGATAGCCTTGCAGGAGACATGGTTGCTGCCGGATGAGGTACCGTATCTTAGCACGATTGACAGTGGTTTCGGATACACGGGGAAGTCTGCGGGCGACACGTCTGCCGGTATACTCGTCGGGAGACCGTATGGCGGTGTCGCGCTGATGTGGAGAAACAGTGTTTTTCGGCAAGTATCGGTTTTAAAATGTGAGAATGATCGTGTGTGTGCCATAAAGATTGCTACCAGTGAGAGACCAATAATAGTGATGAGTGTTTACATGCTCACAAACAGCAAGGACAACCTGCCAGACTTTACGGATTGTTTAAGTTCGGTAAGTGCTATAATAGACGAATATGGCACCGACTCTGTGTTTATGCTAGGTGATTTTAATGCAGACATCTCGGGATTATTTTATATTGAATTTAGGTCATGTGTGGATGTAGATCTATTAGGCGAGGATTCGGGCACTGTCACATATGTTAGTGATATCAATGGAGCATCGAGTTGGTTGGATCACTGTGTAACAAGCCAATCAGCTAAACAAACGGTTGTAAATGTGTCTGTTTTGTGTGACACAATGTGTTGTGATCACTTTCCTCTCATCATAGAGTGCAACCTACACTTGTTGACACCGCTAATATCTTTTAAAAATACAGTAGATGATAGTATAAATGTTATGTGAGGGGAGAGATGTGACGACCAGACCGATAGATATACCAAAGAGTGTCAAAGTAGGCTAAAACTGATAGATTTTCCTCTTGAGTGTATTAATTGTGCTGACAAATACTGTAGCGATCCTGGCCATCGACGTGTAATTGATAAGCTTTATAGTGACATTGTGACTGCCCTCCGTGACGCGTCTGTGGCGAGTCGGGGAGGCACGCGAGCAGGGAAGTTTGGACCACGCGTAGTGGGGTGGAATAAGCATGTAGGTGAGGCTCACAGGAATGCCAGGAGGTGCTTTACCGAATGGGTACAGAGTAGAAGACCTAAGTACGGTTTCATGTACAATGAAATGTGTAAAAGCCGAAGAATATTCAAATCACGATTGAAATGGTGTCAGGATCATCAAGATCAGATAAAAATGGATGCACTGGCTGAAAAACATTCTAGTGGTAACTTTCAAGGTTTCTGGAAAAGTACCAATAATTAATGTAAAACCTGGCCTTCCTGTGAGTGTTGACGGGGAATGCGACCATAAATGTATTGCCGACGGGTTAAAAGACCATTTTTCTATAAAATCTTCTTGGGGACCCGTGCTGGAGGTGTTCATTGCTAAAGCGCTGGATGGAAAGGTGTGGGTGCAGTTTTGCGCAAAAGATGTGGCAGAAATTGTCAAAGGGATAACGAGAGGCAAATCGCCTGGTCACGATCAGACTTTATGAAAACAGTTGTTGTGCCTATAATGTAAAATAAAACCGGTGACTTAGCGGATAAATGTAACTATAGGCCTATTTCTTTAGCCACTGTGATAGCTAAGGTTTTTGACGGTTTGCTTAATACGCAGTTGGACAAATATCTGCACCTGCATGATAACCAATTTGGTTTTAGACCTAAGTTGTCTACAGAGAGTGCAATACTGTGTATGAAGCATACCGTCAGATACTATACGGCTCGTAAAACTCCTGTGTATGCGTGTTTTCTCGACTTTTTGCCTTTTTGCGTTTTGCCTTTGACAAGTCGAGAAAACAGACGAGAAATCTAGTAGTATATGAAATTTTGTGAAAAAAACTGGAGAGTATCAACTTGCCACAAGAACTTTTATTTATCTTTAAGTACTGGTACACACACCAGATAAACAGCGTCAGGTGGGCGGGTACGATGTCAGAACCCTATAGGTTAGAGTGCAGTGTGAGGCAGGGTGCTGTGACCTCGCCATCGCTATTCAATTTGTACATAGATGCATTGATTGTCGAGCTCAGTAGCCAATATATAGGTTGCCATGATGATGGGGTCTGTGTAAATAACCTCAGTTTCGCGGACGACATGTGTCTGCTGAGCGCGTCAATCTGTGGCCTAAATGAGCTCATCCGAATCTGTGAGAAATATGTTGGTGGCCACGGGTTGAAGTACAATGTCGCGAAAAGTAAGTATATGGTTTTTGAGACCGCCGGTGCTTAATGTCCACAGAACTTACCACCTGTTCGTCTTAATGGTATTCCTCTAGCTAGAGAGAGTGAGTGAATTTACTTACTTAGGACATATAGTTACCGCCGACCTCAGGGACCATGCAGATATCGAGCGAGAGCGGAGAGCGCTGTCGAGGAGGGCCAATATGTTGGCTCGCAGGTTTGCGCGATGCTCGGATAAGGTAAAAATTACTTTGTTCAGAGCGTACTGCACCTCGCTGTACACGTGCAGCCTGTGGGCCTCGTACTCGCAGGGCGTCCACAGCGCTCTCCGTGTACAATTCAACAATGCGTTCCGAGCGGTGCTGGGGCTGCCTCGCTTCTGTAGCGCTTCAGGGATTTTTGCAGACGCGCATACTGACTGTTTTTATGCTACGATGCGCAAGCGCGCCGCGTCCCTGGTGCGCAGGGTGCGGGCCAGCTCCAACACCGTCCTGGTGTCTATAGCTGACAGACAGGATTGTCCCTACATGCGATAGTGCAATGACAGGCACGTACCGTGCAGCCCATTTGAGAGGCAACTGTAAGTAAAATAATTTTTAAGTATTTTTATTTTATTGCCAATTGACATTTTAAATTGTATGTGTAATTTCGAGCGACTGACGTTATTATTTTAAATTGTTTTGTATACGGGTCAAAGTTACCTGAAATAAATGTATTTTTTTTTAAAGGCATAACTTGACTGCTATCTAACGATGTCAGCTGGAGTCCGCGAAATTTTTATGCCTCTTATGGTCACCCATCCAAGTATAGCGCACGCCCGGGGCTTCTTAACATGCGCAAACGCTAATAATAGGCACCACGATCGTACTTCCGTGTAAAAGGTAAAAACGCGAGGTTTTTGTAGCTATTTGAGCATCATAATGAAATTAATTAAACGTAATACCTACGTTAGCGGTGAAAGATCAATGACCTTACGGCGTAAACGCGTCTCCGCCCGGCCTTTTTTTTTTACAATATATTGGTTTAGGCATTTGTCCTCAATCTCACCTGATGAAAAGCGACGATGAAGACTAGGATGAAGCATGCCTATCCAAAAGATACCCATTCAATCTACTTTTGAATGTCCCGGGGCTGTACTTCTCTGGGAATATAGACGCAGGCAGTTCATTCTACACCTTAGCTACTCGAACCAAAAAGGAATTGTCAAAGCGTTTAGTTCGAGACTTAGGTATTTCAACGACAAAGGGGTGAAACCCCTGTCCGCGCCTCGTAGTCCGATAGAGAAATGGTGAGGGTTTCACGAGATCAAAAAGAGCCTTTACTATCACTACGGGCGCGGCGCGTGGTTGCGACAAATTAATTAATTTTTGGGATATGTTTGACGCCTGATATCGTTGGTTTTTAGTATGAAACGAGTTAAAAGTAATTCAACATGTATTTTTTATATCACATATAGAGTACGTTCCTTGAATAAAGCTAGGGAGTTCAAAATCATCCTGTATTGTTAGAACATAAAATCTATTTGCTAATGAGAGCTGGTTTGTTCATAAGAAATTGAAACTGATATCTTTAACGAAGAAATGATCTTAATTGCAAGCATATTGTGCATAACGCATAGAATCTAGATAGAAAATGACATGAGTTGAACTCCGTTTTATATTGTACTTTCTTGTGTTCCCTAATATGAATTAAAAGATTGAATGGAATCCTAACGATTTTCGTGAACAGGTCATTACCTGTTAGCCCATCGGCTAGCACAGAGGTTCCCAAACTTATTTTGTCGAACGCCCACTTTAAACAATCAGTTATTTTGTAGCGCCCCCCATTTTTTTCACCATAAAAACCTGAATCACATATTTGTCTTGCCTGTAGTTTAATTCAACCTATATTCTAAACTAGACTTTTTTACAAGAGAGAGCAATAATAATACATACACGAGTATATTAGAGTATCTTTTATAAAAAAATAACAATAATCAACATTGTTAATTTTAAATAAAAAATAGCAATAATAATACAATTTTACAATAATAAAGAGTATCGGAAGTGGGGACCTCACCTGCGAAACTTTAAAACATGAAATTTTTTTCAGTGTTTGATTCCTTTAACGGTATAAATAGCGTTGTGAACGCATTAAAATAATAAATATTAATTACATTTTTAGTTTATATTTGTACAATAAAAAAGGATATAAATATGAACTAATAAATTGATGTTGTGTAGTAAGAGGATTTTAATTTCAGTGATTTTTAAAATATGAAATAGCTGAAGTTATAAATCACTCATTGCTTAAATCACATCAGCGCCCCCCAACTTTATTCTGGGCCCGTTACCGCCCCCCTTAAAGCCTCCAGCGCCCACAAGGGGGTGTTATCGCCCACTTTAGGAAAGACTGGGCTAGCAGCTCGTTATCCATAAATCTACTTTATATTCTTCATCACCCGTAAGAATTGATAACATATATACAATTGTTAACTGCATATTATCAATCACTTTATCTTTGTTCTTCTACTATTCTGTATTCTTGACGAGTGATACCAGATACGTCGTGACAGGAAAATAGCTCAAGTAAGTTACAAGAGCGTAAGGAGTCATGGCTTTTAAGTTAAATGTAGTCGTGTAAACTTATCGCACATCGCTCTTAATTATCTAAATATAAGATATTGGATTGGAACATGATTTTAGGTATTTTTTATCTCTATTAGTTCTTGTTTGCATTTGCTATGAGATTTATAAACATTGAAAACGTGTAAATCACAAGTAAACCTCATAACATGAATTTACCTACGTACTTATCGGCTACTGTCTGTCTACTGGAAATTAACAGCAAAAATTGAATAGGGACCTAGCATTTCTAATCTATAAATCTTTAATCTACTTGTAAAATATATGGGATACCTGGTACTCGTAGGATATTTCATTATGTTCAAACGTAATTCAAAAGAATGAAAAAGCTCAGCATCTGCCCTGGTTTGCGATTTATTTGGAACGCTTGTTTTAAATTTTGTTTGGCTAAAGGAGAGAATTCTCGGCGGAATTATTTTAAAAGTTAAATTGAGCTCAGTTTAAAATAATGGTAGGATTTTTCTTAAGGGAGTGACACTATGTACCACTTTTTAAGATCTCGATTAACATATAGAGATACTCTTAACATCTAGAAATATAATGCCATTATCGAACAGAAAACATGGCTTTACATAAAAAGTAGGTTAATATTTCAATAAAAAAAATGCAATAATATAGATCGTCACTTGAAAAAAGTCTTAGTGTTTATTTCTTTTACGTTTTAATTGGCACTTAGCTATAGAATTAACATTACTTTCATTAAAATATTAATCAAATAATAATATTAGTCATTACATCGGTTTCGAGATTATTAAAAAATGCTTTTGTCCGGCTGTTCTCGCCTACGGGTCGCATTTCATAACCGATTCTCGTGAGATTTTGTGCGAAGGTTTAAAAATTATATAGATTTTTTTTATCGATTGAGTTTTTCGAACGTTTGAAAAATGGCGGAGATATAGGGGTTGAAAATATAAAAAGCATAATATACAGCCATTATGAATTTTTTAAATGTCGAAAATCTTTTTTGTTACACGCTTATTAAGATGCAACTTTATTGTCTGAACAACTTTTTATCCGATAAACTTTAATGGGTCAGGGTGAATCGCGAGGTTTACAGCTCACAGAGCCACTAGCATTAGTTATTTTATGTACTAATAATAGGTCATGGGGCAAAAAATTAAGGTTTTTCGCTACTGCCAAGATCCGCGTAGAAAATCTACCTATAAGGTGATTCGACGCCCTGACTCGCTAGACAACTCTATCTCCTTTCGATTGGAGATTTTGGAAACCGTATTGGGAGGAAATAATGTTATTTTGTTTTTCATGTTTTGTCATTCTTGTGTAAAGAGACCGCATCGCTCAGATAAATCGCCACTTTTCACGTCGCCTTAACTCAATACAGGCGGGATCGGCTCGAAACAGTTACATAGTAACTTTAGGACTGCGACAACACTGATAAACTACTCTTTGACTTTGTCTAAGCTAGAAATAGAGCCTTTATGTAGTCCGAAATATTGACTTTGATAACTTACGAGTATGTTAGTTATAAAGTCAATAACACCTATTCAATTGAATTAATTAGTTTATTAGTTACCAACTCTATAAATTTTGCTACAAGGGGGATAAGGCAATATTTTGAAGGCGAGGGCGCTAGGTTGAATCCAGAGCGAAACGAAGGATTCCACAGTTCAATCACGGGCGTAGCGAGTAATTCTACGAGGGAATCCTGAGTGAAACGAGGGATTCATATATATAGCCCGACATAAAAATATTATCGTACCCGAGTAGCATACTTTACTTTTCATCTCCATCTATGAGAAAAACTAGCTTATACGATACAGAATATAAAGAAAAGCAGAACACCTACAATATCTAATAAGACTTCAATCGACAATTTAATACTAACATTTGTTTGGTGTCGTTTTCATACAATAAATACTAAGAAATAATTTTTCGAAGACCACTAACTTACGATAAAATGTTCATTGTTCACTCATAACTTTGTTTGCGTGTTCCTTCATTTATTTTTAATTTATAAGTAAACTTGATAACTATTCAGTACCGGCTTAAACTTACGAAAAAGTATTCACAATTTCACAAATAATCGTGTCAATTATAAATAACCTAAAACTTCTGTAATTAGGTAATTGAATCAAAGAAGATAATTGCGCTTTCTTTATTATACCTATTTCTATTTCCGAAGCGAAGAACATTCAATCATGACATCTGTGCTAATTATTCTTTATTTTAAAACAAAATTCTTCTTTTTTTTTGCTGGACTGCCAACATTATTTTTGATTCTACATAGATTACACTCGAGTTCAGTTTTCAAATTGGTTTTAATCCCTCGAGATTTTCTTTTGCACTTATTAGTCCAGAGAGAATAAGCAGTAACTTTAGCTCCAAATGTTTTGGGATGAAAACATCGTTTTTCTAGTAGATGAGATGAAAAGTATCTTGCTGCGTTTGTTCTCACGACCACTTTGGTGCGTTTTTTTTTTCTTTAAAATATTCACAATAGAAAATAACGTACATTGACGTACATAAATCCGTATGTCAATAACAACATGCCAAAAACTTATGAGCAATGAACATAATTGTAAACCTTTACTGTTTTAAGTGTAAAATGTAACATTGCTACTTTGTTCAAGCTCTCAGTTTGCTGTAAACTTATAAAAATGTTTCCTTTGTCGGCGCCATTGATCAAGCCACTGAGCTGGAAATAATGCCGTCCCGGCATCTCCAGGCTAATCGCGATCTCTGCAGAAGCTATAAAATCCCATTTTGATCGAGCTTCTGCCAACATTAATCTTTTACATTGTAAAATGTTTTACGTCACAAACTTTATATCAATTACGCGTCACAGAGTTGCCGTCATCCAGTGTTTCCGGTATTGTGGACGTTTCCACGAATTTAGGGTAATAAATGATTCAAAATGAAGTCTGTTTTCCTTTTTAGCTGATTTAAAAAATAAGTAGGTAAGTTCTTTTATTGAGGGAGTTTCAATAGAAGTAATATGAATTTTTTTAACGACATTACTTTTTGGTGTTCACTTATACGATTTAAATTCATGCTTCATGTCTATTTATAGTCCATTTGTTTAGGTATTTAAAAGAATGTAAACAATCTTGACATGTCTTTTTATTGAAATATGCACTTTTAATCAAAACTTTTGCAAATTACAAATAAATGAGGTTATTCATAATTTATAAAAGAAATAATTTGTAATTTGCGAAGGTATTGATTTATAAAGTGTATATTTCAATAAAAAGACATGTCAAGATTGTTAACATTCTTTAGAATACTTAAACAAACGCACTATAGGTTAGTAATAGATAAAAAATCTTTGATGTAGGCATTTCTAGAAGCCTATCTTCTATGAAAATCGTAATTTTAAACATCTAAACACAGGTATATATAATAATTATAATTATATTGTTTATATTGTGTGTATTATGGAAATTAATCTATTTAACCGAGAACTGTAACAAAAGTTCTCGGTTAAATAGATTAATTTCCAAATACAAATTATAATCGAAACTTCATTATCTTAATTCAACATCTAGATGGGTTTACAGGTGCCTTGATTTTGACACAAGTTTCACATAAAGGGTATCAGATTAAACGCTTTGTACAATAGAACCTTATGTCGTCAAATTTGAGATTCTGAGAAACTTGAAACCAATTTTGCATTACAAAGGATGACTTAAGGATTCAATAGAAATAATCATGTACAAAGTGTTTCGATCGACGATGCTCTTGTTTCACGCCACACAATTATTTCGAACCCACATTTCAATAATCAGGAGCTCTATTTTCTATGAATATAAAGGTACGTACGAATTTAATCGTATAAGTGTGTACCTACCAAACTCATTAATATCACTACGTTTTGTAAATCTGTCTCATATGCCTATAATAAATTTTGTTTGCTTGAATTTTGTTTGAAATGCAATGTTAATAGAATAAAATGTGGGGAACGCTTTTACGACGGACACGTATCTTAAAAATAAAATTGAAGATACAGTGTTTTTTAACTTAAGGGGACTGTAGCTTATTATTTTGTACCTAGTAATAGTTTCTTAATTATTATGTCATTTTTATTATGAAATACTCAATATCTGCGTATCTGTATTCGAAATCTGATTTTTTTTAAATTTTATGTTTGCAAATCCAGGATTATACAAAGTGCATTATCAATTACAACATTTTTCAATTGTTTTTTTTATTTTATTTATTGATTTATTTTCCTCTTACTTCATTTTCCAGCCTGTGCACTTAACTGTATCCCTTTCTGTACATAAAAAAGTTACGACCCGTTCCTCAGCTTTAACCTGAGAGAAGTGACATCAAAATACAATTCTAGCCATGTGCTCTTATAAATAAAACAATAAAAAATCCAATTTGACATAAATAGATAAGCCGAAGGCTAATAAAAACATAAGCTATAAAAAGTGAATTGCGTGGCGTACGTAGCAGGTGCTACGGAGCGTGAAGCGGCGCGGCGTCGCGCTCTCCGTTATTATAGACCAGGGCACTTACTAACATTAATGTAAAAAACAGAGGATCTTTATAAATTTACTTATTATATATGCGTTACATCAGATACGACTCACTGAATTAGATTTTTCAATAGGGAACGGTCCCGTGACGTGAAAAATGGTACAAATACATTAAGTATTTCGAGCGTAATCGTAGCACATATGTCCATATAGACATCCGGACATCCACGAGAAATTTTTTGAAATCATTTTTTTATTGTTATGCGAAATATTTTCTAAAGTATTGAATGTGTTTATAAAGGGTTGTTCTTCATATATATATGTACTTATTATATTGAATTGGTGCAATATGAATATAATAGAGACAGTTTAGGTCTAGAAAAGTGTTTCACCCTGACATCTTGAGGGTAGAGCACTAACTCAACGCTCCGCTTATGAGGCATGCAATATGAAAAAAAAAAACCGTTTATAAAATATCATCTTCTGGTAGAAACTTGGTATATATTAAAATAAGACATAAAGAAAAACATCAAAAACTCGAATTCACTGTTTTTTGCAAAAAATCGTAAGTGGCCTGGGCTATTATTGTCGGTGCAGATCCGACCCAAAAATCCCTTACACTGTATACGCTTAGCCGGAAGCCGGAAAACCCGTATCCAACGGGTTATCATTTGAAATTGAGGTTGTGTGTGACGTTTCTCACGACTCTGTTTTCGGGGACCGATTTGTGGTTGGTTTTATTTTATCTGGTGTTTTCGATCCTCTTGTCATTTTTAGTTAAAAAAATCAAACTAATATTTTCTTTTAGTTTTCTTTTATCATTAGAAAAATTGTTCAATTAAACTTTCGTTAATTTACCTTATACTTGTATAACTAGACTGGTTGGTTGTGAAAAACTAGCTTAAGTACATTGTCTGACCTTCAGCCTGTGTAGCCAGACAAAGCAGGCTGGTAAAAAGTAGTAAAAAAGTCGTGAATGTATTTCATTCATTTACCTGGGCTTATCTTTATGTTTAGCAACTATTTTTATGTTTATTGCTTTTATTATGGCAAAACAAGATGTTTTCTTTTATTAATACTTTAGTGTAATAGTAAATTTGGTAGCCGTATCTAATATGTTTGTGATACGCTGATAGCACTGTGACTGATATTGTATTAGAAAAGTTTTTGGTGCATGAAGTAACGTTATGACGTCAGACATGACGTCGAGAAACGATTTTATTTTACGCACCTACATTTTCTTTATCACAACATCTTATGTTATTGTTTCGTATATACAGGATGTCATTTTTACCACCAGCCAAATTTTTGGACCACGTTCTGTCCATGATACTGAACTACTTTCCGTAAAAACAAATAATGACAGACGAAAGAAAATATTTGGTTTCCCATACAAGTATACTCTCGGCCAAACGGATTTGGTATGGGAGGATGAACATTTTTATCGTTTTTTTTTATGGAAAGTAGTTCCGTATGAACTTAAGGTGCTCCCAAAATTTGGCTGGTGGGTAAAAAGTCATCCTGTAGATCGAGTCTGATAAATACTCGAATGTTGTAAAATTATATTTTTTTTGATGGTCCTGCTACTATGAGCAACGTACAAAAATAGAGATAAACAAACAATGAAATTCATTCATTTTCATTGCAAAATAAGTATACGAGTTCTTTATTTCTATTTTGAAATTAGAACTTAACAGTGTTTGTGAAGTGCGTTACTCCCTCCACAGCGAGTACTTGTAGGTGTTTATTCTGTATTTTGCTGGAAAGTTTTGTGGAGAATTCGTTTTAAAAACAATAGTTGCCAGGTCGCAATGTTGTTATTTTTCGTATCATTTATCTTATTATGTATTATTAATACGTCAAAATTACATAATAGTTTGATAAGTTGCCGATTATTCTGGAAAGTAAAAAATGAAAGATGACATCTTAATAAAACATTTTATTTATTAATTCAGCATCAAAATGTAAACTTACAAAATATGTTACAGAGAGTGAGTTCAGAGCCATTTGGCACAATTTGAGCTATTGAAATGGCTAAGATTGTCGTTAACATACTTATATACTTTACTTATTCCGAACAACAAATTTATACAATTATTATAATCAATGCTCAATTTAAACTTAATCAGAATAATTCAGGCTAATGCAAATATTTAAGTTCAGCAAATATTCTTAATTTAAACATTAAAGAAAAAGTAATTTCTATGGCAGTACTGACAAATATTTACAGGTTAGTATTTCATATTATGTCTATTATAACTTACTTTTATGAAATGTCATTGTATTTCTAATTTAAAGTTATATATATATATAAAAACATTGATTACTAACTATTATTCTAATTCAAAATCGTATTTACAAAAAATGTTACTTTGGGTAATTTTCATTGCTCTTCAAAAGTTAATACAATGAAGAAAATTTTGGCACACAAGTTTATTTGGCTCGCGTAGACTAAGGTAAACATTGTATTCACTAAAACATTTAGATATCTAGTAATGAAATGTCAATTTAGTAAACTCAAAATTACAATTAATTGAGTGAAATATATTCACACAATAACATCTTAGTTCAATTAGATATGACTTTATTTACATAGAGTCTTAATATTAATTTTCTCGAAAGTCAATCCGCTTCTTTTCATCACGTCACTTAAGTTCATTGCTGGGATATAATTGTTTAACGGTTATTCGAGTAAACAGTCAAGTATGTCTACTACTTGTCCATAAAATATAATATGCTGTTGCTAACCTTGAATAGGTCATTAACACGTAATAATAGTGCCCAATTTTTATTTTATTCCTAACCAGTAAGTCAGTTTTTTACCACATCAGATGATTATCTTCTTCTCTGGACGGGTCAGTGCGAGTTAAAAAAACATCGCATCCACTGTCCACTGTGACCATATTAGTTCGGAAAATGTTCTCCTACTTGGCCCGAGACTCTGTCTACGTGAATAACCCTACAATATCTTAGTCTCATATAGAAACAAAAATCACTGAGATTTCACTTCAGTCCATGATGCCTACACGTCGCTTGGAGGCGAGGAGGCAGAAGCCGGGCGCTAGTGCAACTGGCTCTTGGTACTAAACCCATAGTGCAGGTACGGGGATCCAGCGCCGTCCCGGGGGCCGGCCGCGTTCCCAGTGCTGCCTGTCCCACTTGGGCACTTCAGTGCTGAACGCAGCTCGGAAGCCATTTCCGAACAAAGCGATGCCTGCATACATTACCAGATAAAAGTCATTAATTTCATGCTCGTAGCCCGTGTTGGTAGATTAAAGATTACCTGCATGCTATTTTATGTTCATATTTGTTTCATCAATATGATACTTTTGAGTTGATTTTAAATCTATGGGCTGTTATCAAGTCATGCGAGACTTTACTTAACTTTAAACACACTGTATGTGGAACTGTAAAATACTGCCGTAAACAACTGCATTACGAGTAGTAAAACTGAGAACAAACAGCGCTATACGTAAAGTTAAACTTAACATTTTTATGTTCATGAGTTTTGCAGTTGAGTACCCGCTTACACTTCTATCAAACAAATATGAGCTTTAAGGATACACTTGTTTGTTGTAATCTTTACAGAAAATTACTTACCTCCTCCTTCTGAGTAAGGAAGCAAGAAAAAACACAAAGTTCATTACTACTCTATCACATAATGCAAACCTAACTTATGTACTAACGGAACTTAGTACGACTATCTGTTTAGAGTACGTATTATATTTGTGTAAAACATATATTATAAATAAAATAAAACAAGTACATATGTGATATAATGTTACACACAAACACAACCATAATAAAATACTCGTAGCTTATTATAATAGATATGTTGTGACTCTATATTTTCTATAATTATAATCAGGCATACCTAATTAACATTCAGTACTTACTAGCAAACAGGTCGTTTGTTTTTCTAACTACTTGCAGGTAAATAATTTATAATCTACCATCTTCTCAATACTATACACGGATATAGATACGAGTTTACTAAAAAATCTAGCTCTGTTATAATTACAAATCAAGTATAAAGAGCAGGGAATACACATCTTTTACCTAGATTTCAAAAGTAAACCTAGAACAAAATAAAATAAATTTTAATTGATGCAAAATTGTGTACCATTAAGAAACAATAAAGTAAATTATTAGTTTTTTAACATAAAACGGACTCCGATGCAGAACTTCCTTAGCTTAGCCCTTGCTCTTTCTCTTCAAATACCTAAAATATGTCTTCTGCGAGTAAGTTTGCAAAAAGTAAAAGAAAAACGGGCGAGCCTTACAGTAGTTGCATTTGTTATGAAATATGTCAAATCTTGTAATAAGCAACGGTGTTAATTGGTGAAATCAAATACCGCACACTTCCCCCGTTTAGTATTCACACTTTCGTGGCATTTCAGGGACTTACTTCCATATATTGCAGGAAAGATGTGACACATCTTCAGTGTGGTTTCCGGTAGAGTAGAATAGGACCAGTCCAAGTTGTCTTATATATGTCGTAGAAGGCGACATAGGAAATACAAGCTAAACAAAGCTTATAAACATCAATGAGTTCTCTGCAACTTCGTGGAGAGAGTAGTTTAATCCTGTGGCTACTCTGGCTAAGCATGGCTCTTATAGTACGGAGTTAGAAGGTTCGCCTGCAGTGAAGACTAAAAAAGACCTGATGATGCTAAATGCTGAGATTGAACACATACCCGTTCATCCACAGCAACCTTCCTGGACTTCCACACGAATTCGCAGACGGCGATGACGCAGGCGACGCCCATTCCACCCATCAGCACCACGAACACGCCGCCAACGTTGGCTAAACCGAGCTCGTTTGCAGTCGATGACGACTTTGAGGTGTCGTCCTGATGAAGTATCATGACTTTATAAGCCTCCTTTAAAGCCTTAGAAATTACTGTAAGTAATTTTAGGCGTACGAATGGAAACATATTTTTGGCCCATCGGTTAAATTATAAAAAAATATTGAACATGTATTTTTTCTTTTCTCTAAGAAACAAAATACAACAAACATACAGCGCATTGAAATTTCGCATGACGTCACGGCTAGGCAATTTTCACTTAGCGGTGACGTCGCAAGCCACCACTTCGAAACTTTGATGCTCCGTATCTACGAGTATGTGAATTTTTACTTTTTTGTTAAACTGAAAAATATGGGTCCATTATTTTTGGATATCTAAAAGGCGGACTGTCGTCATCCCTATTGTGTTAAAGTTCTTTTAGTAATAGCGATGCCTTTAGGCAGCCTGCAAAATCTGACACTAGTGTTAACGCAACCGCAACACTAATTTCGATGAAAAGTTGTTTTTTTTTTAAGCTTTCATTGTCTTCATTGTCTAAAGTGGTCCCGCGTTTCTTGTTCATATTGACAAATATCTCCTATTATTGTTATTAAGGTATAATGCACCTACACGAATCCTGTAATCATTTTATCTTTGCATGAGATACAGATTAACCG
This sequence comes from Acrobasis suavella, assembly GCA_943193695.1. Classification (NCBI taxonomy): domain Eukaryota; kingdom Metazoa; phylum Arthropoda; class Insecta; order Lepidoptera; family Pyralidae; genus Acrobasis; species Acrobasis suavella. The sequence continues at coordinate 11,506,190 of OW971938.1, forward strand.
AACATTTTCATATATATATAAAACCAAAACCGAATACCCTTTTCCAATTGTTTGTCTAGGTCTGTAACGGTTTTCCCGATCATTGCACGCGATCTAAACTACTGGATCGCGCTACATTTCAACCGAATACAATTTGCCGAAATTCAGATGTCAATTTATTTCTTTAGTTGCTTTTTATACGTTTGCTATCTCCCTATAAACTTACAGTCTATTATTAACAAATACAATTACAATACAATCCCTACAAAACAGTGTTAGTTTTAAGTTTTATATTAAATATATGTAAGGCTATAAGGTATTTATAAATCTGGGCCTACAATGTAAATGTTCATTTCGTTGCCTGAAATACATGGTTTATTATTATTATTATCAAATAATTTTCAATACTATGTGTGAAACTTTTGAATAGGTACTATAATTCTTAGATTTTTTAGCCGTTTAGTGTAGGTTAGGTTATACAACGTGGAAGGGACATATCTGTAATAAATCTAACCACGGGCTATACTAGATCACTATATAGTATAATGAAATTAAAATGACAACCAAAACACCAAAAAAAATATATCGACAATCTTATAAAAATTGCCCAGGCGGCTGCAGACTTTTGCATGAAAATGCCGAACACTTTTTTGTGTTGTGGCTGTTATTTAAATTTTATTCTACTATAGTGGTCTAGTACAGCCCGTGGTTCGATTTATTACTGATATGTCCCTTCCACGTTGTATAACGTGACCTTCACTACACGGCTAAAAAAATCAAAGAATTAGGTATAGTATTATAACAACTTTTTTGTGTTGTGGCTGTTATTTTAATTTTATTCTACTATAGTAATCTAGTACAGCCCGTGGTTCGATTCATTACGAGTATGTCCCTTCCACGCATGTTTACACAAAATAACATTTGTGTAATGAAAAAAGATCCCCAGTATAATATGTTTGTAAAACATTATAGTAACGGAATATTAAATTTACGAAATTGAAATAATATTGTGTCGCACTTACGCGACACGATCCCCCGCCACGTTTTTCTTTCCACCATTTTGTTTTGAGAATGTGTAATTTTCCCTCTTCCTGCAGTTTTAGAACGGCCCCACTTATAGCCGTGCGATATGGAGAATCTGAAACAAACGATATTGTTATTAGTTTAACTTTTAGAGAAAATGCTATCTAAAGAAAATGCAAAAGTGTTGCAAATAAGAACGAATTGGTGTCTAACGGAATTAAACTAACTGAAAATATTATTGGATACATTTCGGTTTTGAAAAAGAATTCTAGAATATTCGGTGTAACCCGAAAGTGTTCAAATCTTATTGTGTCTAACAAATATTTAATTTTGCAGAGCGGTGACCTGTTCATATTATTATGTTAGCAATTTCATTTTCGCTCATTGAATTAGAATCCTTTTAAACTAGTTTTGTCAGTCCAAGATACTATCTTCCTATGTACATGAATGTCTTTCGTATTATGCTGTGAAGTCGAATAAAATAATAATCCATATACCTACTAATTTTATCAAAGTATAAGCGTGTTTGTTTGTTAAAAGTGTATCATTATTATCATTTATCATTTTTCAGCTCACATCAACCAAAAACATAGCCTCCCTAGGACCTCCTTTTTAAAAAAATGGTATTAGCCACATTTTATCTAGGGATAAGATTTGCGAGAGATGAATATTTATTTCACAAAATAAGTAGGTACGACATTGTATATTTTAATTATTTCACATAGCCTGTAACCGCTTTTGTACTCGTATGACATTTGAGCAATATATAAAATTTATCTAACAATAAATCTTACTGGGCGGCATCGCAATCCCGTATCCCTTGGAATCGAGCATCCCTCCCACTTGTGTGAGGTCGCAGTTCCTCTCGACGACGTACTCGATCGTGGTGGACTCCATCAAATAGGCATAAGCCCCCTTGCCCCTCATCACGCGCTCCTCCCCCTCCTTGTTACTACTTGTGAAGACGGTCGGGCGGGCGGACTCCATGAATGACCACATTCGCTGGTATGTCGAGAAGTTTGAGTCCTGTTTGAAAAATATAAAACATTCTTTTCGATATTTATCACATTTGTAAACAAATTAATATGTTATCTTAGCAAATGTAAGTATACTACTATACATAGTGGTCGCGACAGTGAAAAGCATATATTTTACTTATTTTTCTTATTCGTTAAATTGTGTAAAAAAGAAAAATGGTATTAAAGAAAAAATGTGTTTACTTTAAAAGATATTTTAGTCAAAGGAAATGTCTGTTTTTTTGTGGAAATAAAATGTATGAGTAGGTAGTTACTCAGGGCATGTATTTCTCCTTAAAATTGAATGAAACAAAAACCTTGCATCATTTAAATACTAACCCTTAAATTCATAAAAAATAACAACCATTTGCTAAACCTAGTTTAGTTATTTTCAATTTATTCATGACACACCTCAGAAGTGGAGTACCAATTTCTTATACTAATTGTATGAGAAATTGAGACTCCACTTTTGAGGCTTACCGTACATCAGTTCTAACTGGCTTCCCCCCCCCCCCCGGATCATTGGTTGCAATCGTGGGTACTACTTGACGTTACGCGCCCAGACTTTCGCCGCGAGTTCTTGGAAGCGGAGGGCGGTGCCACAACAACGTTGGATGAGGTATGCGTTTACTCCTTGCGCGCTCTGGTCGCCTGGTACTTAGTGTATATCAATTATACGAAATTTCTGCTGTGAGTCCTCAGAAACCACGGTGCTTAAGATACTTTTAGCTCCTCGCGCGTCCTGTTTGCCTGTTACTGCTCGGATTACTATATTTGGTCCTAGACATAATTAAAATGCTTTGCCACGGCTGTAAGTCAGTACTTAGCGATATGAATTTTTTTTAAATGCTATAGTTGTAAATCTGAATATTGCTTTGAATGCTTAAATTTGACAAAAGATTCAAGCCAAGCGCTTAACCCTGAACAAATAAAAGCATTAAGTTGTCCTAACTGCCAAAACGTTACTCGGCGAAGACAACGATGATACTCCATGCCGCCAGCGGTGTCAGAAGAGCCAGATTCAATCTTTAAATGAGTCTATGAATGTTTCTTTTGGCGATGCAACACAAGACGTCAGTACCAATGCTAGTGGTAGTTCTCCATCATGTACTAATCTAGCCAACGAGCCCGTTACTATGGAAAGCATAAGTAAACTCTTTGATTTAAAGTTGGCACCGGACTCATTAATTATGACTTACTTAAGATCTGCACTTAATAAGGACATTGAAAAAATGGTAGTTAAGCATGTAAATCATGCAGTAGAGAATTTAAAGAGCGATATTACATCTACAACTGACTACTTGGCTGCCGAACAGGCTGACCTGAGATCAGATATGAGAGGAAAAGATAATATTATAAAGCAACTGCAATCAGACCTGTTTAAGACACAAACTTTGCTCATTAAACTACAGTCTCAAATACAAACAATTGAAAAGATCTCACGCGATTTGAATTTTGATATACACGAGGTTCTTGAGAATAAAAATGAAAATTTAATGGGATTATTCAAAAAGCTCTGCGAGTGCTTACAAGTTGATATTCCTGAAGGCGACGTGAGAGCCTGCCGCCGGGTTGCTAAAATGGATCCTTCTACTGATAGACCTCGCAATATTATTGTTACCCTTTCATCTCAACGGCTTCGAGGCCTGTTTCTGTCATCGGTGACTCGCTTTAATAAAGCTCATCCAAAAGATAAGCTTGCCTCAACTCACATTGGCTTTAAGGGAGAAACTCGCAGAATCTACGTAGCCGAACATTTATCCCCAGAAGTAAAAGAAGTACATAGTGCTGCTCGAAGTTATGTAGAGACAATAGTTTCAAGTTTGTTTGGGTCCGTTTCGGTCAAATATATATTAGAAAGGATGAACAAAGTCCCGCCCACCATATTAAAACTATTGATCATCTCAACAAGCTTTCGCAATAGAGTTACCTCTGTGAATACCTGTCGAACAAAAAGTTTTATATGGTGTTCCTTTTAGTCCTTCATTATGATTAGTATAATTTACCAGAATGTCAATAGTATACGTACTAAATTACCACAATTGGACCATAATGTATTGAACTCCAACTATGACGTAATATGCCTGACGGAAACTAACCTGAATCAAAGTATATTTGACGGCAAAGTTGTATATTCTCGTTATAATATTTTCAGAAAAAAGACCGTATGAAAAACATAAATTCCTCCAAACACGAGGGCGGTGGAGTACTTTTGGCAGTTAAAAAATCATTTCAGGTTGTCCGACAGGCAAGTTAGGACAGCAGTCTGGAGGATATTTGGATTACTGTAATACCGGACGCTTGTAGTTCATCGAAACTCCATATATGTGTTTGCTATCTTCCTCCGGATTTAAGTTCTTCAAAGATAGATGAATTCTACACAAATTGACAAAAAGTATTATTGAATTATTGCCAAGATGACAACTTCCTAATCATAGGAGATTTTAATACCCCTGAATATTCTCCTATCATTCTCGAAAATGACGGGCCATCACACAACGCAAGCAATAAAAAAAAATGTTGCTCCTACAAGAGTTTATATCACTTTGCCACTTAAATCAAAGCAATAACATAGCCAATGATAGCGGTCGCTATCTTGACTTAATATTCTCATCAGTAAAATCCCTGACGGTTACTGAGGCCAAACCTCTGAGTTTAAAGGATAGGCATCATCCCGCTTTACAATTCCAAGCTCCTTTGAAACTACACATTGACAAAGGATTAAATTATCTTAATAAAAACGATTGAACTTTTCGAAATGCAAGTATGAGAACGTTCGACACGAATTAAGCATATTAGACTGGTATGACTTATTATCGAGTTCTGATATAGATGCATGCACAGACATATTTTATGAAAAAGTTTTCGAAATCATTAAGAGACATTCTCCTCTCACTTCTATAAAACCACATAATTATCCTGTTTGGTACAGTAAACCTTTAATAAAGTGCATAGAAGAGAAAAATAAATATCATAAACTTTATAAAAATTTAATAATCCTAGAGATTACGTACGATACATTTTCTCTACTTCGTGCTCGATCGAAAAAAATATCTGATCAATGTCACAATAAATATGTTGCCTCAATTGAAGAATCCATGTCGGATAATATAAAACATTTTTGGGAATTTGTAAATAATAGAAAGGGACATGTCTCAATGCCTCAAGTTATGCAATTTGGTGATTCTTCTTCATCAAATGGTCAAGATATTTGTGAAATGTTTTCGCAATATTTTGGATCAGTATTTGAATCAGCTCCTCAGAGCAGTAAGTCATCTGTGAATCAGTCTGGCTGCAGTCATGAGTCAGTTGTAGGTAAGCAATTGGCACACTGTCTCAAATTAATATAACCGAGACAGATATATTGACGAAAATTAAACAACTGAATACTCGTACAAATAAAGGACCTGGGCCTGACCAACTTCCTCCATCTTTTATCAAAAATTGTGCAAAGGAGTTATGTACACCACTTTACATTACTGAGTTATGTACACATAAATCACTGACACTAGGAATCTTTCCTAAACAGTGGAAAATAGCTCATATTATTCCTATCTTTAAAAGTGGAGATAAGTCTTGCTGTGAAAATTATAGACAAATAAGTATTCTATCATGTTTTGCTATGCTTTTGGAATCCTTGGTTCACAATCAGTTATACAACCATTTTAAACAATGATTTCTGATAGGCAGCATGGCTTCGTGAAGGCTAGATCAACCGTGACCAACCTTCTTGAATATAAAAACTATATATGTAAGAGCTTTGCGACAGGTGGTCAGGTTGACTCTATCAATACCGACTTTTCGAAGGCTTTCGACAGGGTAAGTCATAGACAGCTTTGTATTGAACTTGCCTCCTATGGTATTCACGGTAGTCTCTTACGCTGGTTGACCTCTTATCTAGACAAAAGAAGCCAGTTGGTAACCTTAAGAGTGTACACTTAATCTCCCATCGCCGTTTTATCTGGAGTACCCCAGGGGTCACATTTAGGACCGTCATTATTTGTTGTATTCATTAACGATCTCATCGAGCGCTTGTCTTGTGACTGTCTGTTGTACGCTGATGATTTAAAGATATTTAAAACTATTAACACTGTCAATGACTGTCATTTATTACAGGAAGACTTAAATACTATTTCAAATTGGTGTAAGGAAAAGCTAATGAATCTTAATATAGACAAGTGTTTCGTTATAACGTTAACAAACAAGTGTAATAAGATCGTTAATGACTATATCATTGATTACCAGGTCCTTAAAAGATCGAATGTTGTTAAAGATCTAGGTATTATGTTCGATGATAAACTAACTTTCAGAGCACACTATGATCATATAACAACAAGAGCAAATCAGCTACTTGGCTTTGTCTTTAGGTCCACTAAAGACTTTAAAAAGCCTCGTTCGATTATATATTTATTCAATACCTTAGTCCGATCCATTTTAGAATACGGTAGCCCAATATGGTCACCACACTACAAAGTACATGCTGATGAAATAGAGCGAGTTCAGAAAAAGTGCTTACAATTTTTGTGTTATCTTCAACATTTGGGGCGTACTACTCTTGATTATGAGACAAGATTATCAATATTTAACGTTGAAAAGTTGGAAACACGTAGAAAATATTTTGATTTTATTTACTTCTATAAAATAATTCATTCCATAATTGATGTTCCCTCTTTGATTTCTCAAATATCTATCAACACTAGATATAGTGCGCGAAGAGCAAATCAAACAGGAATTTTCGCTTTACAAACATATAAAAATAATACCTCATTTTATAACCCCATTGTGCGGATGGCCCGTCAGTGTAACAAGATTGCTTTAGGTAACCCAGAATTTGATGTTTTTGATCCTAAGCTTGCCCCATACATTAAAACACTAAAGCGAATTTGAAATGAAAATGAAATGAAAAATTTTTCATTTCATTTCATTTTCAATAGGTAAAATATTATATATTTAATTGTTATACTGGTTTTCTCTTGGCTTGTAAGATTCTCCTCTAATATAGTTATACTTTGTACACACATGCTTTGGATTGCAACCAGTTTTTAATGTTTTTTTATGTTTTTTTCGGTGTATTTTTGTAAAAGTTGTAATCTGTTTTGTGTGAAAAAAAAAATTACTACTTAAAGTCACTGTCATATTATAAGGTACACTATGAACCCTGTCGGGTATCGCAAAAGTAAAATGGAACGGCAAGCGGATTTTATGTTATGCACAGGTTAATTCATCATAAATATACACCTAGTATTTTACCTAATATATATGTATTTGAATATAACTGGTAGATATTAGAAATATTATGGTAAGTATTATTATTTTTTTGCGAATGTTTATCATTTGTGTTTAATGTCAGTCATAAACGTAGTCAATGTCAGTTAAAGCATGTTTTGTCTCTTTCCCTCTTTTGAAAGAACGAGACAAAACATATTTTAACTAAAATAGGTTTTGCAAACGTTTGTAATTTTTTTATGAATAAGGGGGTAAGTTAGTACTTATTTAGACTAACTTAGTTTCTTTTAAAAGTAAATTTGCCATATAATTAAAATATTTAAAATTTTTCGAATAAAAGTAACAAACAAAAACATTTATAGTTAAAATAATGTAAAAAATATTCTGAACTTTTTCTCAGAAAACTTATTCAAGCATATTATACAGTGTGTTCGGACATGAACTAGCAATAATTTAAGGACATTTTGTCGTCATCGATACGAACAACTTTTACTAAGGGAAAAATTACGAAATTGCGAGAAAATAATTGTTGCTTCATAAATTTTTATGCGATAGATATGTAAATACTATGGAGCAGCGATTTTTTTTCGTGATTTTCAAATTTTTCTCTTAGTAAAAGATGACGACAGCATGTCCTTAAATTATTGCTAGTTCATGACCGAACACACTGTATACTTAAAAATTACTTTTCTTTTACATGATTCCAATTTTCCCAGGCAATGTTCATTTCGTGAGAACCGATACAAGAATCAATAAAAAAGTTTATGATTACGTTTAATACCGATTGAGTTGAAGTATTCTGGAGTAACTGCTATCGGATTTCATGCACTTCGGTATGATCTAATTTCACAAAGTATTTTTCAGGATTTCGACTGGTTTAATATCACTTTTTAATAATGTTCGATGAGAAATAAGATATTGATGGAATTAAATAATAATGAAATTGACTTTTTATCTGCGTATTTGCGACTAGTAGGTAATCCACATTGGATATAGACGGGTAGGATTTTTTGATTTTTTCTTTTTTTTTTATCTTGTGTGTTAGTAGCGTAAAAGCAAAAAAAAACTATTTAGCAATCTGATTTTTTTAAATTAATAATACCGAAACGGTAAGGCAAGTAACAGTCTTTTTACTTAGTTTACAACTAATTAGCAGACGAAAAAAAAACTTAAAAATAGAATAGTGAAGTTACTTAACTCATAAAAAAATGATACCATTAAATTTATCGGTTTTTCACTAAATGATTCTATTTGAAACAAAAGCATAAACAGCACCTACGTTATTCCACAAAGAGCATCTATCTATATTTTTATGAGGTGAAATAATACTATAGAGTCGTTTTCATGAAAAGAAGTATATTTTTACCCTGAAAAAGGCTGCCGTAGATCCGCCCTTCAGTGCTCCATACTTGATCTTAGTTTGCTTCGCAAGGTCTTCAGCGCTCTCAATAGGTGAGTCCATTCTCTCTACGGTCAGGAAGGCCGCCAGGTTGGCGGTGTACGAGGAAATCATGATCAGAGTGAAGAACCACCACATACCCGCTACCATTCGAGTCGATACCGCTCTGTTTAGGGGAAATCACATTTAATTTATTAGATAATACTTAAATTCTGAAAGGTATTATCTTATACCAAAACGTGCCTTATGCAAGTTTCTATATTCCTTTAAGGTAATGTAATTTTGAATAAAGCTTAATATGATTAATTATTAAAAATAGCTTAGGTACGATGATGAATTTAGCTGAGATGGATTTCGCAGGTGAATGATAGCTACTAAACGGAATATTTATCGAAAGTGCGAAATCGATCTCCGTAACTTAAACACTAAGTTAATTCCAAACTTTGATGCAGCAAGCTATGGACTACACAGGCACAGAAGTGCGCTCGGTGCACGGTGGCCAAAACATTAGTCTAGTTATTCAATTAGCAACTAAATTACAAAGTCTTTAGACAACTATGGTGGAAAACAAAGCTAGTTGAAATTGCCGACACGTCTCTATTTAAATTGGACGCTAGACTACCGATGCTTGAAATTCACAAAGGGCTGTGGTCGCTTTGAAACTAATTAGTGAAGGGAGTTCTTCATCCAAGCTCTGCAACTGAAGGCTACATTTCCTTATTATATGTTTATAGCTATTCTCGGTTCGATTGTACCGATAAAGTTAAATGGATTCGATGTTTGAGATCAAAGTTAAATTTGCCTTTGGAATAGTAGCCGTCGGTTGTTTCGTTTGAGTTGGGGACTTACTTCGGTGCGATATCCGAACCTTGCTGCATCAAGGATCCGATAGTGAACCACAGCGAGTTCAACAATGTGAACTGATTCTCCAGCACCGGCGGGTCGTCCAGGCAGTTCCGCGGACTGTCCCACTCGTACGGACTGAACCTGCGCCCAAATACTGCCCGTCATTCACTCATTACAAGTTTCACAGCTCACTTCACCCCACTGTTGCGAATTTACTACTTTGATATTAAAATATTTCTAGCTGCACAAACATTTCAAACAACTTAACAAATACGAAAGTTATGGATGAATGCTCTTTGAAAACTCGCAACATTGTACTGGTGAATGATTCGAGAACCCCTTTTCCAATAGTTCTTCATGTGGATTTCGCTGAGTTCACTACAGATGGCAAAATTAGAAATTTAGTTTCCAAATTCGCTGGTGTAAAGGGGACTTTAAAGTGTCTTACTTGGGTAAAAAGTCACAGCTCTGTTGCATAAGGGATCCAATGGCAAACCATAGGCAATTAGCAAGGGAGAAAATATTCTCCAATTTGTCGCCATCTGGAGAGTGCGTTTGATGCCATTCGTAGGGAGTAAACCTATTGGAGTAATTCGTTAGTAAATGTTAAACGTGGACTACTTGTATTAACTGAATATTAGTCATCTTTAAATTTTCAAACAAGTATCTAGCTTTTTCTGACCAACTGTGTAAATAGCAATTTCATTTGAAATACAAAACGCTACGCTGAGAGTTTCGTTCTATATCATCTGATTATAATAATAAATGTTAAATAGAATTATACGAGTACCTAGCATAGATAATAAATTATAATTTCATCCGGTTCATTGATATTATAACTAGAACAATAAAATGTGCAGGTATCCAGTCTTATGCCGTCAAAAATTAGGGTGTTTACTCTTTTCAATATTCTACAAAGTGCGTTGTGCATTTACACTTACCTTGCGAGAATAAACAGCAAAACAGAAACGCCCAAATACGCCGTAGCCATGTAAATCCAAACATCCAGCGAAAGGGGCGAGAGGAAGGAAAACAGGTTCGGCGGTTGTTTTATGGGCTTGCGGTACAGCACGGAAATCCCCAGGTTCATGAAGGGCATCGTGAAGTCGACCACTTGCTCCCTGTTGGCGAAATAAGTTAGCCATGATCCGCCCATTGTGGTTTGCTTTTGGAATTTAAATTCTAGGCGCAAATTGCGAGCGTAATTGGATTTGAAAGAGCGCGAAAATTAAGAATTTGTTGAATAAGAAAATGTCGAGATATTTTCACTCAGTATATTCAGAAGAAAAAAAAAAACTAGCTGAGTTTGAGCCAGTACTAAATTTAAACAATTGTAAAAATAGGTCAATGCTTTTAACATATTGATAGCTGATTTATTTATGTTAAGATAGTAGTTGTCTAGGACTCTGGTTTAGTCAATAGCATTATAAGAAAAAAAGGTTTATAAGAATATTAAACAATATTTTTGATGTGTAGTAATGCATCATGCATGTTTCTTAGCCCTTTTAAAGAAACTATTTTTAATTTTATATGAGTTTTTCGTTTGTTTGATTAACCAAAAAAACAAAAAAATTAAGGAATGATGCCTCTGTCTCCTTTGAATTATCCTCTATAACAATAGCTTACCTATCGTAAGTAATGGTAAGGTCAGCAATAGCAACATCGGCGCGTTGCTCCAGCAACTCCCTTATCATTCCATCCCACTCTTTGGTCTCCCGATTGTAGGACCCGTATCGACCGTCAGGCGCCAGCTTGAATGTATAATTGAAGCCCAGAATTTTAGATATCTCGTGGATGAGATCAATGGCGTACCCTTCGAATTGTGCGTTCCCAGTCAGCTTCTCACTGGCCTCTTTTCGCATACAATACGGTGAACTCTAGGGGATTAAAAGTAAATGTAGGTACCAATTTACATACGAATGCTTGTATAGGATTGAAAATTTTAATGTAACTTAGAATGGAAGTTAAAACATTAGAGGATGTTGATTATAAAAAAAAAAAGTTAACATGTTATTGATTAATGATACTTTTTTGTCAAATGCAGATCGAATTATTTGGTAAGATAAGAAGACATTTTAAATACTCAAAGAATACAATTTTACTAATTAATTAAAAAGATTTTCTTTGAGAAAAATATATTCTTATCAGAGTTAACATTAAACTTTTTAGCACACCTTATAGCTACTACAATAAAGTGTAACGAAATTACTAGAAAACTGTGAAATTATTTCGAAAACGGGATTTCCACACATTTAGCGCCAAGCCATGAATGCGGATAAGTCTCCCGCAAACTTATTCCCCGAGCGAATATATTTTTACTGTTTGGTAGTCTACGAAATCCCCCGTTCACATCTCGGCGACATTCGTATGTACATGTAAGATACGCTAATTTCGCGTTTGTGGTACGCCGGAGAGCAGTAAAATGTTCTCGGAGAATTAATGTAGACTTTGGGATCTTGTTAAACATACAGCGTTAACGTAGGCGTTATTGCGATATTGGTTTCTTGTTCGTCATAAAATATATCGGAGAGGAACTCGTGCGATTTGACGGGCTGCAATATTTCATTATCTGTAAGACTGTACGCATACCATATCTACATGATGTGGAGTGTACCTACAGGTACACTCTCCTAAAGCAATCGGATGCAAAATAGGTAGGTATAAAGGTACTAGTTATCGTGTGATAGTAAAATACCGAAAAAGTCTTATAATAAACACACACATCGCGATAATTCAGTATGTTAAATATCAAAATAAAGCTTGCGATATATCAAACGATAAAATCTGTATGTATTTATATTTCGTCAATCGACCTATTTTTTTACGAGGTGCTTTTACGTTGTAATTTTACTTACCAATATAGTAGTGACGATAAGTGTTTTATTCTGAAGTATTTCGACTATCTGTTTCTGGTTCTCGCCGTAAGACCTTGTGTAATTGACTCCCTCTGAGGAGTTCCAAGTTCCCGCCTTTTGGAGACCGTCCCTTGTCAGTTCAATTATATCTAGAGTGAAATCGCTTCGAAATCCTTGATGGTCAAACTTTATAACTCCGGTTAAGCCTTTCATTTCAACCTGTTCATTGAAATAAACGAGATTCGTTTTAATTTGTCTGAGAATTTCGAACAACCCGAAGTTTTGCGGTAAATATAGAAATTTAAGTTTTGTTTCCCAAGTTAGCCTAGCAAGAACATGTAAAATAAAGTAATAAACTGTGTTATAAATGGATCAGACAGCAGTTATGAGGTGATTGGAAAAGATATAAAAAATATATATATATATGAGTTAATGGAGCATTTAACTTGATCCATCAACCTTTTTGCTCTTTTGAGTTTTGTATGATAAGGTTAGGCATGCATTAGGTTGTAATTTTAAGTTCTTACTTTATCGTTAACGATGTGTAAGGTTTATACGAGTAACATATTGGGAAATCAATATTTTCTCAGTTGTGAAATAAATAATTTTGATTTGATGTGATTTCTCTCTCTACTCACAATTTTCATGTAATTGATGAGGCTGTAACCATGAGGCCACGTATCTTCAGCTTCGCACGAGAGTGGCCTTACGTCAATTTGCTGCGAGGTATCGAGATCGTGTAGAGCTTTTGCAAAAAGATGTACTGCGTCGTACATAAGCGCTGTTTCCGTCTGTGGACAATAAGTGTATTGAGTGGGTACCTAACAGAGGCAAGGTTTATCCTTATATACATCAACTGATTCAGTTTCTATGGAAATTGATTATTCAAAATAGTAATCTAAATTATTTTTTCAAAATATAGTAAAAAACTAAACTCTCAATGTACCCAAGCGATTTTAATAAAATTTTATTAAAATCACCTGACACGTATAGCTTTTCAAACAAAAAATATTTTTTCAAATCGATCCAGGCGTTTTCGAACAATCGGTGAACATACATGAAAAAAAGGTCACTACGAATTGATTAAAAGATAAAAAGAAAGTTTTAGCACTAAGACACAGACTGAGATCTCTTTAGTGTACTTAAAGCAAAATCACACAAAACGTGCGCGAAATTGAAATGTCGAAATATGTAAAGACGAACTACTCCCACATAACCTTGCTAATGCTACGCTTAGTTACGCACACAAAAGCGCATGTGCATATCCTTTATAACTACAACCAAGGGTTGGAAGCGCTCGTGAAATAAAAACGTCTGTACTAAATAAACTGTCACTGTCGTCTGTACTGTAATATTGATTGCGTTTTTTCCTTATTAATATTTGTATATGTATAAAGAAAAAATATAATGAACTATTTATAATTATTTAACTTCAACCATTTAACAATAATTGCAAACTCACAAGAATAAATAAATATATAAATGAACAAGTAACACGCATATTCATTTGAGAAGCCGGTCGGAAACAATGCGGAACATCCCGGCGCGACAAACCCAATAAAGCAAGATTTAACATAACAGACATCTTTGAAGCTGTCGTAAATAAGTGAAACGTTACTATCAAAGAAAACGCGAAGTTCTAAGAGTAAAAGGAATAGCTAAACAAACGAAACTGAGTGAAGGAAAAGGTCTACTAACGATATTCCTTGGTTTACATATGAGCACATAAAGCTTTGTAAGATAGTTCTTGGAACGCCGTTTTGTATATTGTTTATCTTAACACGGAAAATATATTTTTTCCGGGAATTTAACCCACCGTTGCATTTGTATTTCGATAAGATTGATAGCTGCAGCCTTATTATAATGAAAAATTCATGAATGAAAGGTTTATAAAAGGTGCTCGAATAAAAGTCTTACTTGCTTATTCTGTTATTAGCTACTCCTCTGTTGTGGAAACACATCCGCAACCACTTACTATTATTATCGTTATTTTAATAATTAAATTAACAGTAAACACATTTGTGTTTAGAGATTTAGTAGCTAATAGACTTACGTTTGAAGACGACACAGACGATGAAGATACGATATAGGTATTTGTATCTTAAAATTAAATATAGCTCGCTATACAAGTCAATGGAGATCATGGCAAAGATAATATAGGTGCTTTTATCTTAAGATGTCTAAAATGCCGAGCAATGAAAATATATATATTAGGATGCAAAATATACAAAGATTTTGTTTTGATGTGTAAGATGTGTAAATATCTAATCGGTGTGACAAGATAAGATGCTATGATGTTTATATTCAAATTATGTGATGTTCAAATATTATAGAATCTTCTCTTAAAGATGTGGCTCACTAAGTAGTTATTTCATAACTTTTACTCCCTTTCTATATAAACCGATGTCACGAATAATAGGTACAATTCAAATATTCCAACTCACCTTTATAAAGGTCATATTTTCCTGCAAACAAAACATTTAGTTTAATAATAACCCCTACTAAGTAAACATTGCTTCAGTTATCCTATGCAAATATTGCTTTAATATTCCTTATGTGTAAGTAAAGGAAATAGGTACTTTGAATGTACTCGTATAAGGTGTTTTGCATGTGCACATAGAAATTAATTTTTGTATATAGATAATTATGTGTAATCGAGATATGACTGCAATAAACACTAGTGTATTGCACCGTTGCACGATACATATTAAAGTTAGTACTTGGTTTATACCAAATCAAGTCCACACTGATGATTGAGAAATACTTTTGATGTCTACTTATTTTAGGTGAATATTTTTTTTAAACCAAGTATTAACGTAGGTGTGTATTAAAAAAACTGTAATTACAGACGGTCTGTGAGACAAATATGTGATTAATTTTACCTTTGCTGAAGTGTGCCCTAGCTGTAACTTTCGTCCCTTCCTAGCTTCGTCATACACCCAGTCCCTGATGACTTTTTGGACATCACTGCGTTCAGGATCGAGGAGCCTCAGAGCAGTTATGTTTGTGCCGCCATATTTGAACTCCTCTAAATCCACACTATGAAGGTCCTGTTCGATAAAACAAAAAGGTCAGAGTATAAATGTTTTAATATAATCAAATTCTATACATACCCGCTTTACATAGATTTTTGTTATTGTTAGGTTGGTAACGCATGTAAATATCTGGGAGTCTAAGGCCTAACGGAGGGAGCGGATGGTCTATTGGATAAAGAAGTGTCATGACGTGTGTTTTTTTTGGATTGTCAGCAATAAATGGTTTTTACCGTGTAAAGTCTGGTGTGTTTGTTTTATAAATCTAAAGACATCTTCATCCTTCATAAATATTAAACATTTTTCTATCTAATATAAAAAGCGTACGTTGGCTCGACCAGATTCGCTCGACTCTCGAGACCAAAGTCATCGACGCTATCTGAGCTGCAGAGCACAGCAGGACTAAATCAAATGGCGAGACAAACAAAGTACTCAAAAAGGTGTTCCATAGAGATCACGAACCTCAGCAATGAGGATTACGACGCAACAAGGAGGAATATAAAAAGTTTTGGAAGCACTGACTTTAAAAAGTAGGTATTACAAATAGGCAGGTACTAAAGAGTAGATATTATATATCACTGGGTAAAACAATTGTTATGCATCTACGACGTGATGTGTCTCTGTGTACGACTCATGTCGTAGACGTAGATAATATCGTAGCAGTCACTCGTAGTGTTGTAGGCCTCTGCCGCTACGAGTGATTGCTACGAAATTATGTCTCTTGCAAATATTGTCAATGTTGTGCACATAAATTTGGTTTTCATATAACTCTCTGTTAACAACGTAGTAAAAAAAAAAAACAAAAAATGGCCCCATCAAAATAAATTTCTAGTGGGCGGTACTTGAAAACTACAACTCGTTTTCCGTAAATACCGTTACTGGTGTTACTTGACGCCAATAGGGATGTAACTAAATTAAAAATAAATTATTTTGTTATTGTTGACAACATTCATTTTGAACGTGATTTTAGATTTATAATATAGAAAAACTGATATTATGAGCGCATTTGTTTCCAAAAAACTATGACGTCACAGTCCAGTATTTTATAAAAATCTGTAAATTAAAATTATGATGATGATACATGGAATTCCAGAGACATTTTAGAAAGGGCGTGTAAATAAACGTAAGTATAATGTTTATTTTACCAAAGACGTGATAAGATAGCTGTGGTAATCCGACATCATTCCGATCTGTTGCGCCTGTTGAAGGACGTCCCGGATCCTCTCCGTGGCGCAATCCAGGACGATATGGGACTCGGCAGAGTTCTTTATTTGCTTTAGGAGCGGCCTGGAAAGAAATGTCTTGATGCAGTCATATGTACAAATGCCTATTTTTGAACTTGTTTTAATTTTTTATATAATTTAAAAGTAGATATTAATTTGAGGTATGAATATGTTTGATGGTCTGACATTTTGGAGGTTATACATATAATTCAATTTTTAACAAAAAAAAAACTTCATTTTCTTTCAATAGTTTCTTTAATATCTGCAAAGTTCTTAATCACATCTTCACCAAATTAATATGGGACTGACTTGGTGCTACAAGCTTTTAAATAAAAAAGGAATCATCTAATTGGTCTACGCTTGAAGAAGATATCGCGTAACATAATAAAAAAACATAATGTCGCATTGATAACCATCTCTGTTTTGAAGTCGGTTAAAAATAACTTATTGATTCAATTACATGAGCAATTTAATATAAATACTTTGTAAAATAAAGACATATTACCTTCGACTATATATTTTTATTACCATACAAAAAGAATATAGTCGATGGCTAATATTGACTGATGTACCTAATAAAAAAAGACGTTTAACTCCAAGGAACATATAATAGTTGGTCTTGGTTTGGCCTAGAAATTCCTAAACATACCAAGATAGTTGTGGATTCATATGTTTACGGAAGGAGCTGAGAAATTCTGTACCGTAATTTTCGGTCCGACAAAATGGGTTTGATATTCATAAACAGAAAATAGAAAAATAGATATCCAGAAAAGTGAGATTAGGAAGGCGCTATGTATGGAAATGATACGATTTTGTTTCGTCAAAGACCTTGTACAGGTCCAAAGAGAATTCAAATACTACGTTACAGGTCTGTCTATTTTTTTATGAGAGACAAGCTGTCAGTGTGTAGAAAGAGATGCACACAATAACTATTTTTTTAAATTATTTGTATGTCCAATGTCATGGCTGACGGACGAGAGAGACAAATAGAAGAAAATTCATACTCTTCTGTCAAAAACATAGCTCTACTCATATTCTTGACGACCTCCTTGGCGTAATGGTCAACACACTAGACCGCTAATCTGGAGGTTCTGGGTTCAATCCCCAGCCAGGGCAAGTTGGAAAATGGCCTTTTTCAAATTGTCCTGGGTCTTGGGTGTTTATTAATATATGTATTTATCATAAAATATAGCATCGTTGGGTTAGTATCTCATAACACAAGCTCAAGCTTACTTTGAGGCTAGCTCAATCTATGTGATTTGTCCGTATGTATTTATTTATTTATTATACATAGACCAATGTCATATATTTGGATACGTAAGTAATACGAACTTGATGGGCATCCACAACAACAAAATGGGTTCCTATAGATGGAAAGAAGTCCAAAGGAAAGTCTAGGATGAGATGGAGAAACGAGTTGTCCGTTTTGAAGAAATACTTCTTCTATAAAAGTAATTATTGTTGTTAATCTATATATATTTATAGATTAACAACAATAATTGTGATTTTTTAAATACCAGCCAAATTTTAGCAAGTTCTGTCCTTGATACTGGACTACTTTCCATAAAAATAATTAACGAAAAACAAAAACAAAATTTTGGCTTTCCATACAAATCAGCGCTCAACCAAACGGATTTTATGGGGGGACAATTTTTTTATCGATTTATAACGACCTCCGTGGCGAAGTGGTCACCATGCTAGTCCGCCACCCAAAGGTTCCGGGTTCGATCCCCGGTCAGGGCAAGTTGGAAAATGGACTTTTTCAAATTGTCCTGGATCTTGGATGTTTATCTATATATGTATTTGTTATATAATGTAGTATCGTTGAGTTAGGTTTCCATAACACAAGTCTCGAACTTACTTTGGGGCTAGCTCAATCAGTGTAATTTATCCCTATGCATTTATTTATTTATTATTTATATTAACTTTTTAATTAAAATTCGTTTAGTATCATGGACTAAACTTGCTCCAAAAATTTGGCTGGTGGGTAAATAAGTCACCTTGTATATTATTTGTTCCCATAACACAAGTCTCGAGCTTAATTTAGGGCTAGCTGAATCTGTGTGATTTGCGCATATATAATGATTTAATTGGAAACAAAAAGAGGAGGCTTTTGCCCAACTATGGGACCTTATTGGCTTATAAAAAATATACTGTAAGGGCGCGTTCAGACGACACGCGCACGCCAAGCCCATGCCTAGCGCACGACAAGCGCGGTTTGCGTTGTATTGCTATGTGATAGATAGAACTCAATTTATATGCAGCAAAGGTCAAAAATTTCAAAAGTGCGTTTGACTTGCGCTAGGCATACGCTAGGCGTGAGATTGGCGTGCGCGTGTCGCCCGAACACGTTATAATTCTTTTATTTACCTGTAATCATGGGAATCCGGCAGCTGTCGAACAGCAACTGGCAGTTCCGAGGGGCCGTGAGCTTTGAGCAGCTCCTGAAGACGGACCAACCCGTCGCTGTTCTCGTAAACTATGGTGAACGACTTCCAGCCCCAGGCTCTTACCAAGTCTACGTAAGCCTAAACAGGTGAATAAACATCAGTATTTTTACTTTAACATTACATTCCATTCCAAAAAATCACGATTTCTTACTTTAGATGAGAGGACTTTGCGTTTGTATGGAAGTCGAAAAAAATTTACACTTACCATGTTTCTTGGAGAACCTGCACTTTATAAAAAATGTGTACTAAAAAAGGTTATTCTTTTTAAACGTGACGTGTGAGATAAAAGTTCAATTTTTTTAGTATTCAATTTTTTATATTAAAACCTTTGAAATCATTTCATTTTTCGAACAAGATTTTATGGTGAGGGTTAATTTCTTATCAAGACAAATGTAATAAGCCCAAACTCGATGGGGTTGCGTTGTTTTATTACAGTATTCCTATGGCCACATTCCAGATGTATCATCAGAACAGCTCCATGTCATCATAAAATTGCAATGTCACGCGATATACATATATGTGCAAAACCGGGTAGTGGTTAAAATTTAACTTGCAAGATTTGATTACAGAGAGACAGACAACAGAACAGGTGAAACTAATAAAAAAAGATCTATGTACGATTATTATATTCAAGTTTTTTATACAAACTATATTATATATGTGCCAAATACTTCATATCTACAGGTATGTATCGGAAGTCAAAAACCACCGTTAGTTCCAAGTACGTAACGGAAAAGTTCAAAATTATAATGTTTGTATTTTGTTAAATTCTGTAACGTTAGTAAAATAGGCGGCCAAGTGCGAGTCGGACTCACGTACGAAGGGTTCCGAACCAGTATCTATAAAAATATCACATTTGTTGTACGGGAGCCTTTCTTAAACATTTATTTATTGTTTTAAGTATTTGTTGTTAATGGCGGCAACAGAAATTTATCTGTGAAAATTTCAACCGTCTAGTTAGTTATCACGGTTCATGCGATAAGTACAGCCTGGTGATGGTGAGACAGACCGATGGATAGACAAACGGACAACGTACAACGAGTATTAGTAACAGGGTCCCGTTTTTACCTTTTGGGTAAGGAACCCTAACAACCAAAATATGATGTATTTCATCATCATCATTTTCACCCCACATCAACCCACTGCTGGGCATAGGTCTCTCTTTTTTGCGCCAGTTCATAATGTACTTTTGATTATTCTATTCCTCGTTACATAAATATTCCTCGTTGGTAATATTTATCTAGACAATAATATTTTAGCGACCGGAATACCTCACAGAATAAAGTTTCTTGCACTGCATTTCTATGAAGAAAAAGGAAAATGAATTTTAATTTTCACTGCAATTCTATTTCCGATGCATAAATGCAATATAAACATGGTTTCTCGGTGTTTCATTTAGCTGAAATAAATTACAAATAGGACAGACAGATGCGACACTTCATACAATGTTTGCTCCAACAGACACATTGTACAGTCAATTAATGTACAGAGGCCAATATGAGTACCTGCTGTGTGCATCGAGGCAATGAACGTTTTATGCAAAACTCCCTTCATGTAATCTTTAAGTATTACCTAATCAAATTTTTTTGTGGCAGTTATGTGAGACAAACTTTGCATTATTCTTGATAAAAATGAAGTATTCTATTTTTATACATAATCTTAGACGCCACACCTCATCTTTATGTCAAAAATAGAAAACGACTTCTGTTACACAACGACTTGTTTTATTTTAAAATCTATTCATGTTACTTACTCGACTAAGCGCCGCTGGATGGGGATAGAGGTTGACAAGGCAGGATTCCCGTCGCGTGCGATAGTCCCATCTGGTTTCCAAGTGCGGAAGCTCCATAGTGTCGCATATAGACTGCACGTGAGCCGCTGCGGGCGCGGATTGCGGACCGAATATGGCTGCTACTCCACTCCGAAGTAAATGACACACTGTGTACATGAACATTACCTATTAGCATTTTGCTTTTGTATAATAAAATAGTAACTAGTGCCTATTTCGTGGTAGGAAAATTGTAAGATGTCTATTAAATTCAGAATTCAGACCATGGTTAAGGTTCATATAAACTGCACGTGAGACGAAGCAATTTACACATTGTGTAGGTACATAAAGCGGAATTTACTAAGAAACTATATAAATGTCTATTTTAATTCGATGCGAAACTTTAGATAATACAGCCATAATCTGAATGACAATCAAAATTGTTTTGATGCAACAAATTTTACTGCAACTAGTTTTATGAAAATAATTTCATCATGCGTTACAATAGTTTCGTACAGTAAATTCAGCTTTATGTACTCGTACCTGCACAGTGTGTCAATTGCTTATATTTAAATTATAATAATTCTTTCACATGTAATTCCATGGTGAAAGAATTATTATAACTTATATATAAATGTCTACTTTAACAATATTTACCAATAGTTTACAAATAAATAATACCTCTATATGATTATCTATAGGTATATTATTGAATATTGTGTCGCCAAATAACACTTAAGTTATATTCATAACATTTTAAATATGTACCTAACCATTAAACATTGCTTAGACTAACAAAGATAAATTTAAGTTATTCAGAGATCGAAAAATTCAATTTGAAAAATAGTAGATCCAATAATATCCGCTCTTTAAGAAAAGTGTGTTTAGTTATCGCCAATCTATTTATAAAAAGAACATCCGATTGTGTAATTTTTTAATGAAAAAATTTAAAATCGATATGTCATGTTTAAATCTAAATAATTGTTAGATGAGATAAATAATCATGCGTAAAACTAAAGTAGTTAACATTTTATATTCATGAAGACTAAAGTTTTGTGCAGTTTTCCCTCTTTAATACTCTTTATACGTGTACCTATCTAAAATATTTGGTTTATTTCTATTATCTTTATTTTTAAAAATATAAAAAAAAATTACATTGAAACACAATTCAACGCCTCAACCGAAATTAAAACCAAATATTCGGTTTTTGTACTAGTTTGAACCAGTTATCATGTGCGTCTAATTTTAATTTCGGATAAAACGCACCCTTACCTCTCTTTGAAGCGTGGAAGCTGTCTTGCGGTGATATAGTTTCGACTTGTGCGAGTAACTTTGCCCTTGGGAGTACTGCTCGGTCCGCGTTTACCCGTTCGACCGCGTAGCGAAATGCTACCTCTTGTTTGTCATCTTCAGGATGGAAGAGACCACCTAGTGAATATTATTTTAAGTTATTCATGCTATACTATGCTTTGAAGAATAATATATGACATCTGCATGGTAAGAAGCTTTGGTACAACAAAAGTTGTCTCTAAAAGTTATAAGGCCCTTATGGGGTGTACCTACACTATCCCGGCGGCAGAACGGCAGGATCCGTCGGCATATAGACCCGCCGGGTATCGAGTAACGGACAACCGGCGTTTTAAGAAGATCCATTCCAGTGCTGCGCCCATTTGAAAATAATTATTTGAAAGGAAATGGATATATCATTTAACATTTTGGTCTCATTGGGCTCTAGATAACCATTCAAACTATTTTGTGAACTACTATTCACATTTTAAAATGATAACGTGAAGCTTTTCTTCGCAC
This sequence comes from Acrobasis suavella, assembly GCA_943193695.1. Classification (NCBI taxonomy): domain Eukaryota; kingdom Metazoa; phylum Arthropoda; class Insecta; order Lepidoptera; family Pyralidae; genus Acrobasis; species Acrobasis suavella. The sequence goes on from OW971938.1 coordinate 11,528,813, forward strand.
ATTTGCGAAAAACGGCCACTTTTGGCAAATGTGCGTAGAAAAGCTTCACGTTCTCACTTTAAACTATAAACAGTGGTTATCAAGAGCTCCATAAGACCTAAATAGAGAAGCTGCATAATGAGTAGATTTTGATAAATATCTCTGATTTTGTAAGCATTTATGTAAAAAGGCCTTTAAGCACTATTATATTTTATCGATTCATTAACTTTGGTTTTTGGTCGATTGAAAAAGACAATTTTAGAAGTGATAAAAAGTTTTAAAAAAGAATACTGCCATATGATTTTCTTAAAAAATTATAGCTATTTGTTACGAGGCCAATCCTGTAAATGCAATATTTGATATAGCACCCGAACAAATTTTCTAATATACCGCCTTCAAATGCGACATAAGTGACGTCACTCCTGTCCGGTCTTTCTAAGGCGCTCTGAGACGCCATCCAAAGGCGGACCTGACCTTTATATATAAAAATGATTTTAGATTTCTTTTTCTTCTACGTGCCTAATTTAAGAAACTCTTTCCATAGCACAGCAAAAAAACAATTATGCATCTTGCCTATTTCAAATGATATATCCGTTTCCTTTTGAATAATTTATTCCAAATACGAGAATATAATGTACCGAATTATAATTAATGTTTACAAGCCTATTTCAGTAGTTTGGTCTTCTCTTTTGCGAGTATAACTTTATTCTTGTCCGCAAAGCTAAGAGGAAGGGTAATGATTTTAGCAGTCTATTTGTGTAAGTGTGTATGTGGATGTTTATGTGTGTTCCACCGTAGCATCCGAACCGCTTATCCAATTTTGCCAAAAAGAGATGTCAATCGATCCGTACATTGTCCTGGTAAGATAGGCTACATTTTTTATGCAATTTTATTATAAGTTATGTAACATACAAAAAAGTGCGTGTCATTTTTTTTGTTTCGGTTTCGGTTTCGAGTTGGTTATCTAATTAAAGGTACATTTAAAAATATATAAAAGCTCTCGTAGTCGTAGGGTTTTTTAAACGTATATCTGCATAGTCCAAAAAAATCGAGAAAGGTAGTGCCATGCGTATCTGTTGTCTCGTTTCATTCCATCAGAAGTCAGAGGTGATGTAAAGCGGAGCTATTTTACACGCCGAGATACCTACCTATATTTTTAAATACCCCCTGAAATCATGGGATTAATATAACACATTAACTTAACTTTAAGTAAAATAAACCTATAAACGTTTTCATCCCATACTAACACTATTATAAATTAATTCACAGTTTATCCTGCTTTCCACGAATTTTGCATAAATAGTCGTTTGATATTGAGTTTAGTTCTCAAACCTAATTATCTTCGGGCCATTATTATAATAGCTGTTGAATATTGAAATAGGCAATTTCTATTAAATCAAGTATACTAATTAAGATTCTCCTGGACAGGCTTCAGTTTAATTATTATCGAAATTAGATTGTTACTTTAGAATAATAACTTGAATAAATGTCTTATGTAGGGTTTGTTCGTATGTTATGTATAACATGCGTTAATAAAGTTTAAAGCAGCACATAGGTGGTGCGTTCAAAATACAAACACTTGGGAAATATTGGACGATAAAAACGCAGCTGCTAGTGGTAAGCTTTTAACGCAATAAAGCAATGAATTTTATCGACCGATATACATACAAGATGTATATGTACTTTCTACTCATTAAGGGGTAACTTAGCCCAATAATGTGAATAAAATTTCCTTATGGGCTCAATACGACCTTAAAGGATTAATGTTTTTTTTTTTAAATCTTATATTAAGTATTCAGCTCTTATAGGATCTTATAGATCGATCAACTCTGAAAAAAAGATTAGTTCTGAGATTCCAGAAATAATCCCATCGGTAAAGTTGTTTATACCTATGAAATACTGAGCTACCACTTTGAATTATAATTTGACGGTACATATCCACCCCGTACAGCTAGCGCAAAATACTTTACAAGGTTAATTATAATAATAAGAAACGTCACTTACCTATTCTTATAGTATCTGGCAATGCAGAGAGGCGTCCGAAAAATAAAATGAGAAAAATCGCCTTCGTTCCTCTCATTCTGAAACAAGAGAGAAACTTTTACAATATAGAAAGTTCGGGTGCAGTCAGCAGGGCCGTTTGGTATCATCTGACCGTGTACTCGTATAGGCCACTGAAGCGTAATAAAGGTACAATTTATCGAGACTTTGTGGAAACGAGTTTATTAGGAGTGGATCAATTTGGAGGACGATATTGTAGTTAAGGGGACACTTTATATAAGTTTAATGAGTTTTGTTGGTATTATATCCATTTGACCGAATAACATAAAGTTATTTTTATCTATATCGTAGGTATGTGTGAGATTGTAGAAAGACAAAAACATAATATTTGGAATAATACTTAAAGTTCTCGAAATGAATACATTTCAAACTTTGGAGCTAAAAGAAGAAAAATATACTAGTTTAGTAGCGTTTTTTATACTTTAGCGTTCTAATAGGCCTTTTTCACCCATACTTCCCCATCAGGTAAATGTCGGCTTATTGTGTTTTACAATACTAGACTATGTTAACCCTGTAAGGGATAAACGTGATTATTATGTAGTTGAAGGTATATAAATTGTGTATGGAAGTAGGCCACGCTTTCAATGTAGCGACTATGCATATGTTAGCTTAGTGTTTAGACTATGAATCTCCATAATTACATCCGTGCTGGAATAACCGAAATAACTTAGGTCTTGCAAGCCTGCATAGGACCTAAGTTTAGAGTCTGATTTAAAACAATGATGAATAAAAAATATGTTACAAGAGGCGGTGAAGTGTTAAAAGAGGGAGGTGGCAATACAAATTGAGAAAGTAATGTTGAGATTGTTTGGGAAGGTAGAAAGAATGGATAAACAGAGATTAAGAGATTAAATGTGAATGTGAATAGATAGTAGTGCAGAGTCGGTCTTGGCTTTCTGTTCCGAAGTCTTGACGTAGTTGCAAGATTGTAGACGTTCTTAAAAAGTGAGATGTTAGAAGTAAAATGGCTGTTTGTATATGTGCATTGTCTCAAAAGACAATGTACATATCACATTGTCTTTTGGGAAATTGAGAAAAAACCTTTTTCCTAGCCTTGTGTTTAAAATTAATATAGCTCAGTTATTTTAATTTCGCCCATAATATTGTTTGAAGTTTCAAGGGCACCCCGAAGAAGGGCACGCCAAAGTAGATACAAGTAACAGTACACAAAGGAAGCATTCTCAAGAACAAAAAAGCTAAATTGTCAGCCGACGAAAACAATTCCGAATGAAATATCTCACTTAGCTTGACAGCAATGCTACTCTATTTTCAACGATTTATTTCACAGCCATTTAGAAGACCGCGTAATTAATTTCCTTTGTCGCGATATGACAGAGTTTCTTAATCAATTTCATGAAACTATAGCTGTCGGAAATTTTGAAATAATACGTAATGATCAGCACAGGTTTATTATAATAAGCGTTATATTATTTACGTGTATAATACAGATGTTTCGGAAAGGCGAATGAATATATTGAAGGCATGACTAGTGAGTGATATTGAACAGGTTAAGAAATTTCGAAATGTACAGAAAAAAAATATCCGTCATACAAATTTAGCAATCGGCCGATCGAGGTTTTTTTTAAAAAGTAAAGAAATATTTTCGTTTATCGAAATTTTTTCCCGTGTTTCCTTCTTAATGTCACCTTTAAACATTAGTTTGCCATTCTGAAATATCCTGTATATAACACCTCCATGCTAGTTGCGGAGTAAAGAAAATTATACGTAGATGAATCTACTGTTTCTCCTTTAGCGCAGATTAGAAAAACATCTAGTAAATACAATCAAGTGATAGTTGCAAAATAAATAGACTCTTATTACTATTTTGACTCTAGTTTTCTAAGTAATAGGCCATTTCGCAAATGCGTGGCCTTGGGTCTTCTTACCATATCTCATAAGTAAAAAGAGAAAGAAGTGTATCTTCTATAAAACTAGGACATAAAAATGTATTTTATGTCCTAGTTATGTCACGGAAAGGTATATTCTATCCCTGAAAAAAATTTTTTTTCACCACTGTCAGGCTTGTCGTATGTACTCTAGACTATTTGAGTTTGAGTCAATTCGATACTAACTCCAAACAAAGATTTTATTTGCTTGATCTTTGCAAAAACATCTTTGATTATTTATAGCTTTGAATATCATTACAATGTTCTGAATAAAAAATATGTGATGACAATTTTTCCAAATAATCTAAGTACTTATGTTCTTTGCTCCAGGTATGATTTTTCTTCCGCTTTGATTGCAAAAGTCGATCTTGATACTTTTTTATGTTGATTGTTGTAATTATATAGAGGTGACGGTAAGAAACCATAACCTGCTTTTACGTCAGGTGAAAAAAATGACCATGCACGGTCTTGTATAAAATCTCTACTCCGAATTGAGATGGAAAGAAATGCGAATTATATTTATTGGCGATCGGGCTAGCATCTCATCACTATTTTGATTCCTTTTTTCACCTTCCGGGCCCACCATCCCGCTGAATGTGGCCTTTGAATCTTGCGACCCTGAGGTCCGTCTGCTTACAGCCGCAAGATATCAAATGCTTTGTCTGCGTGACAGTATGAAATTAAATAAGTACTTTAAAGATAGCTTACATAAGGCTACTTCCGATCGGTCGTTTTGGAAATCCTTGAGAGAGGCCTATGTCCAGCAGTGGACTTCTTATGGCTGATATGATGATGGTTATGATGATGATATCTTTTTAAGTAGCATTACTATAGGCACTAACCGCTGATTGGCTCTACAAAATTAAGATTACTATGAAAAACTTTCTTAGTTATTTTCCTCGAACTTTCGTAACTAATCAAACTAGGACTGTGTAGGAGTAAGGTAAACTCAGGTATAAGTAAGGACCTGCGAACTAAAATATCCAAATTGCGTGGGTTGCTCTTATATTAATTGATTATTTAGCGTTACATTGGCTTCAATTCATTGATAAAATTACCAGATCTAATTTCTACACGGATGTGCATAATGTATAACGCGATGTAAAATGTTTATAATTAGTCAATATATTTAGAAACACTTACATGCGTTTACCTCTAACGTAGCAGACAGAATCTTAGGTCAAGAAACTCACGCTACGTTTAGCTTGATTTTGGGCGCGAAAATGGAAAAAGGAAAAAAATTGTAGCTAATTCTGTGCCTTATGCTTTGAGAGAAGCTGATATTTTGTCCGAAATCACCGATGATTCTTCCATGCTAGTCTCGGATAAAAGCAAATGTTGAATTTACCAATTGATCAAGGGAATCAATGTAATAATACTTAAAATAAAGAAAATCTTGAATTGGAGAGACCATTATTAATTTCCTTCTTTATTTTGAATATCTCTTTACCAGTAAATAAGTACATATATCGTATTTATTTCTTTAATGACTAAATTCGATCATTACTAAAACTAGTAAGAATCTCTCAATGACACAGTTATTATTTAAAAAAAATTGACGTATTCTCCTCACCTGTAAAATCCTTACATAGAAACATGAACGCAAGAAAGTTTGACACACACTAATTAATTTATCACTAACAATCTACGAAACCTCTCACGAGCACAGCCCACGAATCATTTCAAAATTCGTTGTCATTAGCGCGGCAGTATCTATTTGGAGTCGTTTTCATTTTCATTGAGCACTTAATATTTGGCACGTGCGACTCGATTTCGGTTAGTTGATCAATTTGGTATCGATTTGTATTCGAGTCGAGAATCATGTGATGGCAGGCCGGTGGAACGAACAGCGGCCGCCCGCGCGGCAGGCGTTGGCAAGCTGACGGCTCGGGGCAGAGGCGCAGAAGCCTTGGCGCGCCTGCGCGCATACACCCTGCCAAACTAATCCATCCACTGAGATCAATTACTGACATCATATGTCTTCGTCCATGAATTCAGGTATTTTAATATCTTGAGCATTTATCACAAAACTTGAATAGAATATCGTGTTGTGACGTACTTACAGAAAATATGCGTTTTCCCGCGGTTTAGACTAGTTAAAACTAAAATTTGTTATAATTTTAACAAATTGTTACCTTTATCTCTAAAATGTACTAATAATACGCACAAGATAAACTCTGTGTAAACTTGATTGCAAAGTTTGATGACGGACTCATTGCATCAACCGTAAATAAACTTTGACCGTTTTCTACCAGATTGAAATCTGGTTGGCCACAGTTTACTTTATATGTTAAATAAGCTGAGCTTATTAATTAGGGTATTGATTAATGAAATACCTAGCTCACTCTAGTGCTCACTCTTAATACTTTACCACCAATTTTTTTTTAAAGAATGCCAGAAAATTTCACGTAAGCAAACGATCTAGTGGATGGGAGTGCAGCTCAGTGGCTGCCACTTCGCACGCACCCTGCCGTCCGTTGAACTCGCGAGGATTCGCATAGTCAACGCAAATTGTCTTTTCATTATTCACACCGCGATTATTTCGCTCTTTGACATCTCACAATAACTTTGTGTCGAATGAGGATGCTGGTGTAATCAAAAGTCTCATTTGTCCCTTTGTTCTACCTAAATTCATGATTGTTGCCCAAGTTACCGCTACTAACATGAGAATTGTTATGTAATATTCATGAAATTAAGATACCTACCATTGGTAGCTCGATGGCTCAAAAGTTGTTGCGTTTACGCGAGTAAAACGTTACTAGGTATTAAATGAGAGACCCTTTTGAGCTTCTCCCTATCTTGAGAGTTAACTCCGGGAAAACTGTGATCGATTTGTTTCGGTTCAAATATAGGCGTTCTGCTGTGACAGATGACTTTACACACCTAAAAAAAAATCTGCCTGTTTGAAATAGTATCACACCTAAGTTTTTAGCGTCGTCGGTTCCATTGAGTTCCTTTGATGGATGCGGTCGGTAATCAGGCGTTTGGGAAACCCATTGTCAGTTTTTTATAAAACCACAGACTTATATATAAAACCAACTTTAAACACTTTATTTAATTGTAACATATGTATACGAATACTAAATAAACAAGATGCACAAATCAAGATAAGAACAGTTTTCTGTCAACAGTTTATCGGACAAAGATAATGGGAGAAAACGTGATGAACCCGGATGCTGTAACATATTTATGAGTATCTATGTAAAATATAACTTTTTTTCCTGATAGCTAAGTAGTGAATCCAAGCATCTAAAAACCATTTCAAAATATGAAAAGACAAATTTCAAGAAAATATTGATCGATCAAGCGTTAAGTGGCAAAATGTAGTATGCATCCCAGCAATAAGAAGTATTTTCCTGTATGCCGAATCAGATATATTTGCAAACCTCAACTCAAACGTTTCCCTGAAATTGTGGAGCGGAAGGCGATCTCTTTTAAGTTCACAAAGAGAGGATTTATAAAATGCGATCGACACAATTCTCACCGCCGTCATTTCCATGCTGGAAGCTGGCCAATGGCGATGAGATTAGGTGTCTACAAACAAAAATTTAAGGCTCCAACGAACTTATGAAGTATCCTATTCTTTTTAAGATTTCTGAAGCACTTTAACTGTTTTTTTAAAGTGCATCGAAGGATTAGGACAATTCTACCCATTCAATAAATTTTGCTTAGACACGTATCTTAGTTAAATAAAGGATTTTTAGATTGATTTTATTATTGAAGCGTCTGGTTAAGGACAAATAATTAATTGGGTTTTACATAAAAATTGACACAATTAATAAAAACAGAAAACCAAAGGTTCAGAAAAAAGTGCATTATACTTTTCTGAGATTAGTTTGTAAATCATACGTTATATATTTTAATTTTTGATGTTTAGTGAAAGGTAAGTACTTACATGCTTTTAAGCCAAGTTTCAATAGCAGAGGCACTGAACTCGTTGGACAACTTGAGCACCAATCGCGCTGGCTTCCATCCAACGGATAAAAGTCAAGTTGACCGCGACCAGTCTGCGAAAGAACTTTTATCCGATTTCCCTCAATCTGTGGCGTTTTCTGAACAAAAGCAATTAGGTTCTTGCTTTTGCAATCATATTTTTATTACAGAATTGAGTATAGAGACATTTACTTTGTTTTTTAAATTATACGAATAAACAAACAAATAAACAAGCTTACTTTCACATTTATAATATTAGTTAGAATTAGGATGAGGATATCTTTGTCGTGTGTATTTTTCCAGGATTCCAGGAGTATAAATAGGTATATAATATATAACTGCTTCTTTTCAGACTGGTCGTAATAATGAGCACAGACTGCAATTCACATAGAACAAACAACATAGAAAAAATGCTTAGTTGTCAATATTTTTATGTTACTTTTTTCCATATAATACTTATGTCCTTCTAACAACTTTACTGTTACAGTAAACATAAATGCAATTAATGTATTGCATAGAAAATAATCACGTCCCTATTAGAGATTTAAATACTGAGGGACACAACATCGTTTCATGTGGTTGTTTAACTAATCTAGTTCAACTATATAGTTATCATAGTTGATAAGATACAGCCTAGTGACAAATAGATGGACAGACGGACAGCAGAGTCTTATTATCCCCTTACCTGTCACTGGGAGGAATTTCTCCCAGGTCAATTGTTTATCTATTGTTTTATTATTTGCAACAGATGAAGAGTTAATATCCCGGTTCCGTTTTTGCCCTCTGGGTACGAAACTCTAAAATATATATTTTGTACAATGTAAAGTTATCTAATATTAGGTAAGTATATAAGTTAACTGTACATTGTACAAAATTGCCTGAATTAAAAATGTTATATAATATATTCGTGTATATCAAATAAAAACAGAAATTAAATTTAAAATATTTATAATAAAAAAAAATTACATTTTGTACAATGTAGAGTTTCTCATATTAGGTAGGTAAGTATATTAGATAAACCTACATTGTACAAAATTGCCTACATTCAAAATTATAAACACACACGTAAACAGAGTAAATATTGCGAATAGAAAACAATCACGTCCCAGTGAGATTGAAATACAGGGGACACAATTTCCTGAAATTAAAGAGCGGAGATGTGGGCGAAGCGGCTCACGCGACCGTTGTCACTCCGTCACATTTGACGCTTGTGTTTTGTTATATTAAAACCTTAGCATAAAATGTTTTATGGATACATACTTTTATTTAATTCATTAACAGCACTTTATTATTAAAAAGAAAATAAAGATCATACTGCTGTACTCATAGACCTATAATTGCTTTAGATCTATGGAATTATCATACTGCAACCTATGGTTGTGTCTATGGAATTGTTTCTTATGCTATCGGCAAGCCAGTATAATAATCCTTTTATTGATTAGTAAGTTTTTAAGAACATTATAGTCCAAGATCCCAGAGCGATAAGACATAACTTATTTTCTTAAAGATGAAACCTTAAGTTCTCAGTAGCGTCTCATGTACTTCGTATACCTGCGTGCTTGTGAAGCTTGCCCAGTGACACCTGGGCAGGTACCAGGTGAGAAAGGTAGCTAAAAATAAGAGCTACTTAACTTAAATTTATATGGCTGATTTTTAGGTATGTTTTATAGAATATCATTCTCAAGTAGTATCGAAAGTGTCAGACACTTTCCATGGACCAAAACTTTTGTCAGACGCTTTAAAGCTCCACAAAAAAAAATGAACTTTACTTATTTTTTAATATCTGATTTTTAAATATGTTATCGAGATAACTATTATAAAATTATATTCAATCAGTCAGACAAATTGGAATGACCAAAAATCCCCTACACACAAAAATTATTCGGCCGTGAGTAGGAGCGCGAGAGCATTATGCATGCGTTTCAGAGCTAGTGAGACGTCCGTAGTAACTCGGTTCTCCTTCTTTAACTCACAATCTGTCTCAGTCTACTGAATATGTACGCGCAACGTATAGTATACATTATATACAAATTAGAAAGAGTCCCCTAAACACAAAAATTATTGTGAGCTTTAAAGCGTCTGACAAAAGTTTTGGTCCATGGAAATGTCTGACACTTTCGATACTACTTGAGAATGATATTATATAAAACATATCTAAAAATCAGCCATATAAATTTAAGTTAAGTAACTCTTATTTTTAGTAATCTTTCTCACCTGGTACCTGCCCAGGTGTCACTGGACAAGCTTTACAAGCACGCAGGTATGTAAAGTACATGAGACGCTACTGAGAACTTAAGGTTACATCTTTGAGAAAATAAGTTATGTCTTATCGCTCTCGGATCTTACTCTAAAGGATTTTAAAGAGTTTATCATCAAAAAAATATAATTAAACAAAAATGTTTTGTTATCCCATCAAAACAACATGGCCGATATATTTTTTGAAGTGTGTATCGCCCTAGATACGTATGGTTCCTTTAGGTACCGCATAATGTAAAGGATCTACATTTTATCTATCCAACAAAACATAAAGGTTTATGTTTTCACGTATATGCCAGCATAATGTTCGATATCTTTGTCTCTGTGAATCTGTATGTTTGAATGTCAGTACGTCAAATATTTCCTTTCAATTGATTTTACGCATGCGCATAGTGCTCTCGCGCTCGTACTCACGGCCAAATAATTTTTGTGTTTAGGGGATTTTTGGTCATTCCCATTTGTCTGACTGATTAAATATATTTGTGTAATAGTTATTTCGATAACATATTTAAAATCAGACATTAAAAAATAGGTAAAGTTCATTTATTTTTTGTGGAGCTTTAAAGTGTCTGACAAAAGTTTTGGTCCATGGAAAGTGTCTGACACCTTCGATACTACTTGAGAATGATATTTTATAAAACATTTCTAAAAATCAGCCATATAAATTTAAGTTAAGTAATTCTTATTTTTAGTTACCTTTCTCACCTGGTACCTGCCCAGGTGTCACTGGGAAAGCTTCACAAGCACGCAGGTATACAAAGTACATGAGACGCTACTGAGAACTTAAGGTTTCATCTTTGAGAAAATAAGTTATGTCTTATCGCTCTGGGATCTTACTCTATTAAATAATGTCAACCAAATTCATAATAGACATCCCAAAATCTGCCGTAGTAACTATTTATTGTAATTAACATATAAAAACTCGGACTAAATACTTTATTATCACCTCATATCATCAAGAAATTCTCCAAATAATTGGCTATTTTTACATACATAATGTACCGAACCAAAAGTAAAAATATGTTGTAACTTTTAAGTTATACATAGATAATGAATAGATAACGTACGTTCACAGAAAACATTAAAACTGTTTCCAATGATTGTTATTTCAATATTATGTGTTTTTCCTGATGGCATAGTAGAATATAATTTCTTAGCACTCCTTCTCCCATGGGTGTCTTAAGATGCAACAAAGGGGGATACAGATAACGGAGATTATGGGCTGCATGTTTAAATCGTTGATATTGTAAAATCGTTCTCTGTGCAAAGATTTTACCAAACCATCTACTGCAATTATTATTCTGTCTTATCAGCGTGATGATTATAGGGAAATCTTACCTTTATTGCAAGGGAAATTAAGCCTAATAGTGGACTGATAGTTTTATTGGTCCACTGTTAGGCTTACTTAGGTAAGAAGAATAAAAAGCTTTTATACCATAATTGAAAACAAAATCTTTGTTAACAGTAAGATTAGGCTTGTTTCAATTTAAGTGTTTCGAAATTTCGTTAAACCTTCTTTGTGAAAGTTCAAGCAGCAAAGTTTCGGAGGGGCTCGGCTATGTCACAGCTATGTTGTCTCAAGACGCGGTAACGAGTTGGCTAAAACACAAAATAAAATAAACTAAGAACTTACAAAAATATGTACTTATGCTTTTAAAAATACAGACACTAAATACCATAGAGTTGATCGCATTTTGCTACTGAAATTGAAAGTTTCTGCAAGATTTTCAAGGGGTTCAAAGTTTTCGTCCATTTCTAAATTATTTTTAAGACTTAATTTGAACAAAGAAAATGATTCACTTCTACAAGCTTTGTTTTAATAAATTATTGATTGCTTGTTATTTCAAATGTGCCGCCATATTATTTGACAACTTCTTTGCAAAATGGCTACTACATTGAAATAGATAAAAAAATTCTTAAAACTTGCACTCTTTACATAATATTAGTATAAATCGATATGTCTTTGTTCTCAAGAAACTTATTCTTTTTTAAAGAAGCCCAATATAGTTTTTTTTTTTGAAATTTCTATAACAATTAAAAGAGGCTTGTTTCAATTTAAAAGTATTAGAGATAAATCGAGTAATCATTTCTTTGTAAAAGTTTTTTAGTAGTGCCATGTCATGCAAAGCCATGGGCTGATCAGGGTGGTATGATTAGTTCATGGTCGAGGGGTCAATTGATCCAGGCAGGAAGTTACAACTTCGAGAAAGAGGTCTTTCGACGAATCCGACTCGGCAGGGAGCGTTTGGAAAATTACGCAGTGTTTTACGTCTAAAATACCTCAATGCCTCAAGACGAAAGTGTTTAATCAATGTGTGTGATGAATTATGGCTCCGAAATGTGGTATCTTAAGAAGGCTCAAGGTCGCTCAACGGCTATGAAGAGGACTATGCTCGGTGTTTCTCTACGCGATCGAATCAAAAATGAGGAGATTCGTAGGAAAACGAAGGTCACTGACATAGCCAAGCGGAGTAGCTCATTGAAGTGGCAGTGGGCGTAGCACATAGCGCGAAGAACCGATGGCCAATAGGGCAGAAAGGTTCTCGAATGGCGGCCACGTACCGGCAAGCGCAGCGTAGGACACCCACCTGCTAGATGGTCAGATGACCTGAGCAAGGTTGCAGGAAGGCGTTGGATGCAGGCCGCTTCCGATCGGTCATTTTGGAAATCCTTGGGGAGGCCTATGTTCAGCACTTCCTGTGGCTGATATGATGATGATGATGATGAAGGGTCAAGGATTATTTTGCGTTGTATCTACTTGCTTGTAGTATTTAAGGTACCTACACTAAACACACTTAACCTGCGCATAAACATGCTAATTTTAATTATATTGCGTAACTTAACACTATCACTTCTTTATCCCTAACGGGGCATACAGAGCAGTTTGGGGTGGACAGAGCCCAGGGCTTAACTTAAATTCTTAAGAGCAGCCTTCCCGTCTTACTTTTCATACAAACGCTCGTTCGTAATTATGGCGTTGTAAGTGATCTTTCTTGAAAACTTTTGAAGTAACAGATATCTTGTGCTCTATTTCTAGGTTTCTAACAAAATAAAAAAATAAAATTTGGAAAAACAAGTTCCGTAGACGCCTCTAAAAATCTGCTTTCTTGCACAAATTTTACCTGAACTTCGACCGTTCATAAAGTACTCATAAATCGATACATATAATAAAACAGTAGGAACCGCGTGTCTGTAGATTTGATAAAATTTACAAAAAGTGTGTGGGCGATAAAAAAAGAGTCACAGAACACAATTTTTTTAAAATATTTTTTCTGTCTGTCTGTCTGAATGTTACCGCTTATCTTTAAAACTACTGAACAGATTTTTACGCGGTTTTCATTAAAAGATAAAGCTTTGTTTCATCGAAATCTGATGTTAGATAAAAAAGTTATCGTCATTTAAAGTTTAAAGATAATTTTTCTGTGGGCGATTTTATAGTTAAGTACATAAAATAGCAACAGATGGCGCCTCAAGAAATTTTAAAACGCGCTATGGTTGTTATTGTGAAAAAGTATAAATACAAGCTGATTGTTTTGCTCTGTAAAGCCGAAGGTCGTTCCCACCCTGTGGGAGCCCTTTGCGCTGTCACTTTTCCGGTGTGGACAACATCTTGCCATCTTGGCAAATGTTGGTCCCGCCTTTTAAAATCCGTCTCATCCGGTGACTTGTAATGCTTCCAGCATACAGCATAATCTTCGTTCGAAAAAAAAAAAGAAATTTACTCTGTACGTAAAACCTTTTGATTCTTTTGTGATTTGGTTAGTTACTGTTGTTGAATTTGTTGATTTTATACTGGTATTTGGCTATACTTGGCTATGAAAAAAAGGACTTCTGATTTTGCTTTGATGCTTTGTGGGTTGGTTAGTATATATATATATATATATATATATATATATATATATATATATATATATATATATATATACGGATAGATATACGGACTTTCTGATCTTGCTTTGTGGATTGGTTTGATATTTCGGATATCTTCAAAAGCTTCTTGGCTACATAGATTTATTGTATATATATGTCGCAGACGGATGAATAAAAGGGGGCAGAGCGTAGCGTGATCGGCATCTGATATCTCAAGTGACGTAAACTACCCACTTAGTTACTAAGAGTACGAGAATAGACTATAATGTCAGGATGAAACTTACTTACAGTCACGTCACCTTACCGATGCCACCACATGAGAGACCTTACGTGAGCCTTATAAAAATGTGACGGAATTCCAGTGCTCCGCCTCCGCACTTGAAACATGAATTCCAACCACCATGTCTGAATTCCCTGGCCCCACAGAATTGAATACTGTGTATACACCTGGGCTTTCCGTCTTGCTTAAACAAACTGTCATTGTAATAAATCGGTTCACCAATCCACATCTATTACAATAATCACAATTAAATGAGTCATGGCCAAGCTACAGCAAACTACACAAACGAGTTGTGCACGATACGGCCGCCTGAACAAGACTGTCCCTGTCGCTAGGTCGACCGGTCTTATAACTTGTTGCTAACGAATATTTCCATTTCAAATCCAACCGTTGCATTTTGTAGTAAACAACTTTCTTCTTTGCGCGTGTAAAATCATAAAACGGGAATTTTACATTGAACTCATACCGCGTCCTCTATTCTTTCTTCGTCAACTCTAAAATGACATTGACACGGAATTACTGCCAAACGTCATCGAATTATTCAAAGTAAAGGAATCTAGTTTTATACAGCCATTGCATATTACGCTCCGACATATATATAAATATATATAAATTTGTGCAAAAAAGCAGATTTTTGGAGGCGTATACTGAACTTGTTTTTCCAAATTTTAATTTTTCAAGAACGATCTCTTACACCACTATAATTACGAACGAGCGTTTGTATCAAAAGTTAGACGGTAAGGCTGCTCTTAAGAATTTAAGTTAAGCCCTGGGCTCTGTCCACCCCAAACTGCTCTGTATGCCCCGTTAGGGATAAAGAAGTGATAGTGTTAAGTTACGCAATATAATTAAAATTAGCATGTTTATGCCCAGGTTAGGTGTGTTTAGTGTAGGTACCTTAAATACTACAAGCAAGTAGATACAACGCAAAATAATCCTTGACCCTTCATCATCGTCATCATATCAGCCACAGGAAGTCCAATGCTGAACATAGGCCTCCCCCAAGGATTTCCAAAATGACCGATCGGAAGCGGCCTGCATCCAACGCCTTCCTGCAACCTTGCTTAGGTCATCTGACCATCTAGCAGGTGGGTGTCCTACGCTGCGCTTACCGGTACGTGGCCGCCATTCGAGAGCCTTTCTACCCCATTGGCCATCGGTTCTTCGCGCTATGTGCTACGCCCACTGCCACTTTAATGAGCTACTCCGCTTGGCTATGTCAGTGACCTTCGTTCTCCTACGAATCTCCTCATTTTTGATTCGATCGCGTAGAGAAACACCGAGCATAGTCCTCTTTATAGCCGTTGAGCGACCTTGAGTGCGGCACGTACAAGCGTTTATACAAACGCTCGTACGTGATTATGGCGTTGTAACTGATCTTTTTTGAAAACTTTTGAATTCGCAGGTATCTTGTGCGCTATTTCTAGGTTTAAAAAATTAAAATTTAGAAAAACAAAGTCAGTATAAGCCTTCAAAAACCTGCTTTTTGCACAAATTTTAGTTGAACTTCGACCGTTCATAAAGTACTCATAAATTATAAAACTAAAGAAAATATTTAGAAACAAGCCTCGCAAATTTAATAAAAATTTTGAATACAAAACATTTATTTCACACACTTGTAATGCTTACTGATAAAAACGTATCACCTGGAACAAATGTTATGAAATTTCCACACCCTTGGAATAGTTAATATTCGTTCAATTGATAGTTAATAATAATAATACTAAATTCATTCAATAGAGTGCAAAGCGTGCCCTTAGGCACCATCTGTTATTTTTTGGTTTGCCTCTTTTTCTAGCATTGCCCTGGATGAAACAACAAGCTTTTTAAACTATGCTCGCGTTGACGACAGAGCGGTCGGGAAATGCCGCTTTAAGACATATTCTGATCAATAATTTCGAAACATATAAGGTATTTGATATCACAGTCTAAAGTTTAGGTTTGGTTGTAGGTTTTTAGGTAAGGTTAGGTAGATTGTTTAGGTCTTCTTCTATATTGTAGGTATTTTGAGGTTTCAGTTTCAGAGCAGAAGCCATTGTTACTGAGTCGCTTTATTTAGCGGAGTACGTCCTCAAAGAAATGTTGGCTTCTCTTCCTTGTTTGCAAACCAGCTCATTAGCAAATTGTTAAGATCCCATTGAATCATATTTACAGAATGTAAATAACATTAGCTTAACTACTCAACACAACACTACTTACAATGTGCATATCGTCGATACATACACGACATGCTCAATTGCACATTGCAAGAAGATTTGGTCAAATATTGTAACTCAATTTTCAACCAGTTAGCCTCAACCGATTGAGCTGAAATTTTGCATACTTGTGTCGGATGACAATACTGTTCTAAGACTACTGAGTTATTGAGCTGTTCTGATGATGGAGCCGAGAGCTATTCGACAGGACTCAGAAATATAACAACATTACCTCATTGAGTAGTACTCGTTTGATTTGTAGACAATGTCTAGCTAGGGTCTGATCACGGAGACGGAAGGTGGTCGATGAAACTCAGTAATACAACGACGCAACTCCATTAAGTACTTTGGCCTCATATTAATATAAGCTTGTTTAAAAAGTTTTCATTTTTATAAAACTTATTTTGAATCAAACTAAACATCTAAAGGAAGTGTATCCTCAATACTTGAACGGGTAGCACGTTTTCAGAAGAAATTCTTTACGAAAAAATAGAACGATTGTTTGCTGATTGCTATTTATAGGAATGTCTAGGTTGACACATATTCCGTTTTAAGGGAACACACCAATGTCATAATCTGTCTTCCTACATATAAGTATAGTGAATTAAAAAACATGTTCAACTGGAGAATTGAAAACTTTAATAACCTATTATACCTAGATATAATGACACACGGACATGCTTATTTATTAGACTCGAACAAGAAAATTAACTATGATCTCCTCACATTTGATAAATACACAGGTCGCATAAAGGACTATGGCATGCAAGTTATATTTAAGACGATTTTTGAACTTGTAGAAGACATAATAACAATCATGAAGAAAACTCACCTGATAGAGATTCAATGTTTTTTCGAAAATAAATATTTGCATATACTTCATCAGAATATTGCAGGATTGTTGTGAAAAATCAGACCCATTTTTGGTACATTTACAGGAACTTGCTGATCGAAATATAAATATTGATGTATTGTGTATAACAGAACATTTCATAATGACGGGATATGAAAAATTTCTTAACATACCTAACCTTACATTAGCCGCTTGTTTTGGTAGGCCTAATATAAAAAGAGGAGGAGCTTGTATCCTTGTTAATAAGCAATACAGATGGAGAGAATTAGTGGACATGAAACAATTCTCCATTTGAAATATTTTCGAATGTTGTGCTGTAGAATTAATTGATTATAAAATTATTATTATTTGTGTATACAGAGTTCCGACAAAGATAAATCTTAATATCTTTTTTTATAAATTAGAACAAGTTTTGAGATATATTCCTAAATATAAATTTAATAATGTAGTTGTTGCTGGTGACTTTAACATTGATATATTAATAGATAGTAAAATTGAATTTGAAGGCCTATTGTCTAATTATGATTTCAAATTAGCTGTAAAAGAAGTAACCAGGCCTGTTAGTAATACTTGTCTTGATAATTTTGCTCACAATTTTAAAAACAAATGTGCAACGGAAGTGGTAGAATTTGGAGTGTCAGATCATTCTTTGATAATGATTAAATTACTAGTTAGAAAAACCGTAAAAATAAAATTTTGGCGAAAAACAGTGCGATATTACAGCGCAGAAAATATAAAAAACTTTAAAAATTTTATCAAAAACCTAAGTTTCACAGAAATTTATGATACGGAAGACCCTAATATCGCGTATCGAACTTTTATAGATACTTGTAAAATGTTTTATGATCAGTGTTTTCCATTAAAAAAAAAACTATACATACTTGTCGTAAAATAAAATGGATATCAAAAGGGTTAAAAAAATGCAGCCAAAAGAAAAGAAACCTTTTATGGACTTTTAGATTAAAACCTACAAAAGTTAATAAACTAAACTATAAACGCTATACAAATTTATTCAAAAGAATTATCAAATTGACGAAATTATGTCAAAATAATTATAAAATAAGTATTAGGTTGGGGAAAAAGTCTTTTTGCATATAGTATGTATGAACTTGTAATAAAACCACTTTGGCTATACTATTTGTACCTGGCTGGTTTTGGTATCATTTAAAAGTTTAAATTTTAAAGAAGATTATTCCAAATTCAAATTAGGAAAATGCGTGATTTTCATTTGTTTTTCTTACCGTCAAGATGAGTGAATCTAAGAAGAAAATAGATACATTTAAAAATTTTACTACCAAAAAGGTAAAAATGCAACGAAAGCCGTGAAAAAAAATTGCGATGTTTATGGACCTAGTGCAGTGTCTGTGAGAGTAGCACAAATTTGGTTTAAGCGTTTTCAATCCGGAAATTTTGATGTCAAAGATGCACGTCGCTCTGGTCGCCCTGTTACGGATAAAATGGATACTATTTTTGAAAAAGTGGCGCAAGATCGGCATATCAGTAGTTACGATGTAGCTGAAGAACTGGGAATTGACCACAAAACAGTATTGGTGCATTTGAAAAAAAATGGGTACACAAAACAGCTCGATATATGGGTACCTCACGAGCTCTCTAAAGTGATTCTTTATTACGACGTAATGAGACCGAACCATTTTTGAAGAAATCGATAACTGGTGATGAAAAGTGGATCACGTACGACAAGTACGTGCGAAAAAAGTCATGGTCAAAGGCCGATCAGGCTTCACAGACTGTGGCGAAACACTGTGGCGTGGACACTACCTACACTACACTATGGATGAAATCAAGGAAACTATGACACAAATGCAAAACATGTTCCTGGCACGCATGGAGGAGTTCCAGTCAGAAATAGATAAGAGCGCAACCACTTCACCTGCGACCACCTCCAGTTTAGCTTCAGACTTCTGTGCATTCAAGAATTTCACAATGGCTTCACTTCGGGCGTTGCAAGATCAAATTCATTTGCTTGCTCAGTCTGCAGATAATACAGAGATGCAACGCCGGAGAAAAATGCTTCTCTTTCATGGAGTTCCGGAAGAAAGCCGTGAAGATGATGAGGCGAGCATTACCCAGATAGTACAGGTTAAGCTTAAGCTTAAGGATTTCTCCGCTAGCGACATTAGCCGTTGTCATAGAATGGGTCGTTCTGGCAATACAGACAGGCCTAGACCCATATTGGTCAAAATACGAGACTGGTCCCTCCGAAATAAAGTGTGGAATGCAAAGGCACTGCTTAAAGGATCTGGGATCACGCTGTCAGAGTTCCTGACTAAGGCCCGACATGACGTCTTCCTAGCAGCACGGCAGAGATTTGGAGTTGCCAAATGCTGGACCCGAGAAGGGACCGTGTATGTACTGGGAGCCGAAGGTAGTCGCTATCGAGTTGTGTCCATGTCTGATTTGGATAAGATTACTGTCCCAGTCCCAGTTGAAAAGAGCAAAACAAAGCCTACACCGGTTGCTTCAACTTCGAATACGGTAACCAAACCAGAGACCAGACGGGCGGCGGCTGCTGCAGCCAAGAAGTGACGTATTTCGTAGGACGGTTATGGAATTTCTTTGCGATGTAAAAACACATTCATGTAGGTCAACCTCAATTAATTCTTAATGTCAATGTCATGTCAAGTATCTGTCAGGGTTCTTTTTTTTTACATTCTAATGTGGCATGGACATTTAATCGTTATTCGATTTCAAGTTGTGTTATTTTTTGTGAGTCCGTCCTTCATACAGCTATATTAAGTATAATAGTATTGTGCACATTATAGGATATTTATTAGTTATTTAATATGTTAAGGTTGTTGAGTAACGATAACGGTGATTATGACGATTATATAACTTGTTCATCTAGTGATAGTAGTTCTAGTGGTAACAATAGTTTTGCAAGCAATCCAACTCTTTCTGATGCGCTCGTGAATGAATTTTCCGACGTACCTAAAATTTTAATGTTGTTATTTCAATGCCCAAAGCATTCCGGCACATTTCCCCGATATGATGGCGTCTTTTGATAACGATAATATTCATGCTATACTAGTCTTCGAAACTTGGCTACATTCTTCTCTCCCTTCTGTATTATACGTGTATCCTTTACCTGGCTTCCAACTAATACGAAATGACCGCAATAGGCAAGGTGGAGGTGTCGTAATTTATCTCCGATCTAATATTCCTTTCTCAGTAGTGAGTATGTCGACCCGACCACCCCCTAGTAATGCTGGTGAACAATTATTTATCGAGCTAAAGTTTTCTAACGTCAAAGTTCTTCTCGGAGTCTATTATAGCCCCTCCTCTAAAATCAATTACTTCTCTACGTTCGAGAAAAACTTAGAAGATCTTCTCCCCACTTGTGATCACGCCATAATTATGGGTGACTTTAATACCTGCCTTCTTCTAAATGATAATCGTTCATCTTCTTGACAGTCCATAGTAGAGTCTAGTAACATGCACATTCTCCCACTTAACTCAACTCATCACTTTCCAGGTTGTAGGCCATCCCTCCTCGATCTTATCCTTGTTTCATCATCTCAGCATGTTGCTAAACACGGCCAGTATCCTGCTGATGCCTTTTCCTATCACGACTTGCTATTCCTATCCTATAGGATTCGTCCTCCAAAACAAAAACCAAAAGTCATTATTCAGCGTAACTTTAGAAAAATTAACCAAGAAAAAATTTTTGAAGATGCCAATAACATACACTGGTCACCTGTTTTTGATGCAAGTTCGGTGGATGATAAAGTCCATATGTTCAACTCCATAGTTATTAAACTTTATGATGTACATGCTCCTTTGAGACCTATTAAATTAAAACATGCTCCAGCACCTTGGCTCACTGAAGATTTGAAAAAGCTTATGAATAAAAAGGTCCTAGCAAAATGCAAATTCAAACGCAATCCCAGTGATGCTAATAGGGACAATTATGTTCGAATTCTTAACAGATGTAATACAGCCCTAAGAGATGCACAGCGTCGGCATATACATAAATCTGTAGAAAACGGCGACCCAGTAAAGATTTGGAAATTTCTGCGTAATATAGGAGTTGGTAAATCTCAAACTGATATTCCTTCTGATAATTTAGATTTGAATTCACTTAATGCTCATTTTGCTTCTTCCTCAAACATGGATCATTCGACTAAGAGTGCTACTTTACGTAAACTTTCCACCACTTTAACTCCTGAGTGCGACTCCTTTCACTTCAGTTCAGTCACTGCTTGTGACGTTAAAAAGAGTATATTGTCGATTACATCTAATGCTGTCGGAGTTGATTGTATAAGCCGTAATATGCTAATTCCCATTATAGACATTGTCCTGCCTGCCCTTTGTCACATCCTTAACACATGTCTGAAAGACTGTGTGTTTCCTTCTATTTGGAAGGAAGCCCAAGTTATCCCCTTGCCCAAGAAATCCAATCACAAATCCTTTTCTGACCTCCGTCCGATCTCCATCCTTCCTTTCCTTTCCAAAGTCCATGAACGCCTTGTCTATAATCAAATCAGTAGTTACCTCACTAATAATAATTTACTAAACCCTATGCAGTCTGGTTTCCGGCCGGGGCACAGTACATGCACCGTTCTCGCTAAAATTACTGATGACATACGTCTTGGTATGGACGAACGGTTACTAACTGTTTTGTGTTTATTAGATTTTAGTAATGCTTTCAATGCCGTCGACTTCGATATTCTTTTCTCAATACTGAGCTCTATTAACGTATCTCCAACAGCGATTGAATGGTTTCGTAGCTATCTCCATGGGCGTCGTCAGCGGGTTCGCCTCGGTGACTCTTATTCAGAGTGGTCTAACACGTCCGCTGGTGTTCCGCAGGGAGGCGTCCTGTCCCCCCTTCTTTTTTCAATTTTTATCAATTCTATTTCTAAAAATATTTCTTCTTCATATCACCTATATGCTGACGACCTGCAAATTTACTCTCAATCTTCTGTTCAAAATCTTAGCCACGCTGTAAATACTATCAATACGAACATAAATTATATATCTCAGTGGAGTAATGCTCATGGTTTAAAAGTCAACCCATTAAAAACTCAAGTGATGATTGTTGGCAGTTCTACCCTCAAATTCATAAAAAATAACACGTGTTTGCTAAACCTATTTTAGATAAAATATGTTTTGTCCCTTTCCCTCTTTTTAATATTTGACATAGTGAGAACGAGACAAAACATATTTTAGCTAAAAGAGGTTTAGCTAACGATTGTATTTTTTTATGAATAAGGGGGCTAGAATGCTTCCCAAAATTGACTGGACATCACTGCCTAGTGTTGTATTTGAAGGAGTTACAATTCCGTTCAGTAAGAACCTAAAGAACTTGGGGTTAATCATGGATGAGAGTCTTTCATGGGGTCCTCAAATGAATAGTGTTGGTAGCAAACTATTTGGGACCGCAGCATCGCTTCTAAGGCTCCGTAACTTTCTTCCTACGGCTACTAAAGTTACACTAGCTCAATCCCTTTTATTGCCAATTTTAGACTACGCCGATGCCTGTTATCTTGATCTCACTGAGTATCAGCTAGATAAATTTGAGAGACTTCAAAATGTTTGTATCAGATTCATATTTGGTTTGCGTAAATATGATCACGTCTCTGAATTCAGAACTAAACTCAAGTGGCTTCCCATACGACTTCGCCGTTTTAACCCAAATTCACCACAATATCTTAAAGAACGTTTTCTCTTCTATAAAGATAAAGATTCAACCACCCGCCAATTAAGATCATCTTTTAATCTCACACTGTGTACACCAGTTCATCGGTCCTCCTTTTACGCTAACTCATTCACTGTACAAGCGGCGAGATTGTGGAATGCCTTGCCTGAGTCCATTAAACGTGCGCAATCACTTTTTGTTTTTAAAAAGAAAATTTTTCAGTTTTATTTGGAACTTTATTCGTCAACCATCGTTACGTGATTTCTATATTACCTATATATATATAATATTATAATATGTATAAAATGTATTATATAATGTGTATGATATGTATACAATTTATAAAATATGTATTTATTTACCTGTATGTATATATCTGTACGTATGTATTTTTATCTTTATATATGTACTTGGTATTGTAAGTTTTGTATTTTGGCGATAAGACCGCCCGTTGTACATTTAAATTTCTTTTCTGTGTGTATTTCTTTTTTGATTATTGTTATATTTTTTTGGTGTACAATAAAGTATTACAAAACATAACAGAAGGGGTGTGGTTTTTCATCATGATAACGCTAGACCTTACACATCTTTAACCACTCAGCAAAAATTAAGAGAGTTTGGCTGGGAGGTTTTAATGCATCCGCCGTATAGTCCTGACCTGACACCTTCAGATATCCACCTGTTTCGGTCTCAGGTTAACATCACGAGAGGACTGCCAAAACTACTCGACGTAGTTTTTTGATCAGAAGCCCCAAAATTTCTATAGCAATGGGATCATGTCCCTACCTATAAGATGGCAAAAAGTTATCGAACAAAATGGTACCTACATACTTTAGTTAAATGTAAATAAACTATATTAAAAAATGTTTTAAATTTTCATATAAAATGCGGAAAGACTTTTTCCCCAACCTATTACATCAAAAAATAAATCAAAAACGACATGGCAAATTATAAATGACTCCAAATTTAATTTACCAAATGAATCTGTAACGCGACTGAAAATTGATGATAAAATTATTTCAGACCCCGATGAAATAGCAAATTCTTTTAATAACTACTTCATTGATAAAGTTCAACCTGTAAAGAATTGTGGGTCTAATGTTACGTCAAATATAAGCCGTCAATCAAATTCTATGTTCATGGCGCCAAGCACACCACAAGATATATATAAAATTATTAAAAATCTTAAAAATACAAAAAGTGTTGGTTTTGATGGAATAGCAACAAAAATAGTGAAATCCGTGAATGAACATGTTTGTCATCATCTCACTCATATTATAAATCTCAGTATCCAATCAGGTATTTTTCCAGAAGATTTAAAATTGACTATAATTAAACTTTTATTTAAAAAAACAGACAGGGAACGTATGGAATATTTTAGGCCCATTGCCCTTAACTCAATATTTTTAAAGATATTTGAGAAATACTATTCAAACAAGTTGAACTCTTACTTTGAAGAGAAACATATATTTTGTAAAGAACAAAAAGGTTTCCGACGTAACAAAAACAATCAATATGGCCATTTATGATTTTTTAACGAATTTTATTACTGAAGTTGATAAAAAAAATCCCGTTTGTTCTATCAATTGTGATATGACGCAAGCTTTTGACTATGTGCATCATAAAATATTACTAGACAAACTTGAACCATACGGAATTAGAGGTAATGTCTTACAATTAATTAAATCCTACTTATCAGATCGTCGTCAAGTAACAGAAGTATCTAAATTTGCTTTTAAATCAAAAACAGAAAAATATTACACATCAAATGAACGATGTGTATCAAATGGAGTTCCACAGGGTAGTGTTTTAGGGCCTCTTCTTTTCATTATCTATATTAACGATCTTCCTATTAATATTAAACAAAGTATAACATTATTCGCTGATGATAGTACAGTAACAATCAAATTCACAGACAAAAAATCATATACATTCGACGTTAACTCAACATTTGCCTCAATAATAACATGGCTTGAAAATAATAATTTGAAAATAAACCTTGATAAAACTAACATTATTCATTTTACTCAAAAAGACCTAAAAAAGCGGACAAATTTAACATAGAATATCAGGGCAACATTGTATCGAATGTTCCATCTACTCGATTTCTTGGAATAATAATCGATTGTAAGTTAAAATGGAAAGAACAAATTGAAAGTCTTTGTAAACGGATAAGTAGTTCATCTTATGCCCTGTATAGACTATTTAATGAAGTAAATACTGATGCACTAATAACTGCATACTATGGCCTAGTTGAATCAGTTCTTAGATACGGTATAATTTTTTGGGGACACATGTTTGAAAAATAAATTATCTTTATCTTTATCTTTAAAAAAGGTTCCGTACCCAAAGGGTATAAACGCGACCCTATTACTAAGATTTCGCTCTCCATCCATCCGTCCGTCTGTCGTCACCAGGCTGTATCTCATCAACCGTGATAGCTATAGACAGTTGAAATTTTCACAGATGATGTATTACTGTTGCCGCTATAACAACAAATACTAAGAACTGAATAAAATAATTATTAAGGTGAGGCTCCCATATAAACGTGATTTTTTTGTCAGTTTTTGCCCGATTATTTAGTTGTATATTTATTTTAAAAATAAATAATTAATTTGAAATAAAATAAATATTTATCTAATATAACACACGTGATTTTTATATGTGTGAAAATATTTCTTTTGATAATTACTTAATTAAATGGGTGCATAAAAATAAATTGTTTAGGTATATTCTTTTTACATAATATACATATTTGCTTTTAGGCTCAGTTTCAGATCGTTAAGTTTTTTTGTCCTCACAATATCATAATGAATGTACCTACCGTTATATAAATATTTATACCATACTATTCCTTTTAGGATAGTAGCTTTCCATTGAAACTATTATGACAATGACATACCCGAATGACGGCAATCTTGCCCATGCCATCATCATACTATTACCGGCAATGTGTGCCGGAATAGCTGAAATTCAGTTATGACCTGGCAGCGTTGTTACCGACGTTTGCAATTCAAATTTACTAAGAACTATTTGAGCTTCTACAAAACTTATGTAGGATATGTGGGAAGTATATTTTTTTGATTATTCCTGGAACACGGATTAGGAACGTACATTTTTTATAAAAATAATAATTGACATTGATAAGTGCCCGACTTAAATATTTATTATATTCTGTTTTTAGTATTTGTTGTTATAGCTGCAAAGTCTACATCATCTGTGAAATTTAAACTGTCTACGAGTAGCTATCACGGATCATCAGGTACAGCCTGGTGACAGACAGACAGTGAAGTCTTAGTGATAGGATCCCGTTTTGACCCTTTGGCCACAAAACCGAACAACATCAAAATCTGATGTCAGATAAAAAAGTTATCGTCATTTAAAGTTTAAAGATAATTTTTCTATGGGCGATTTTATAGATAAGTACATAAAATAGCAATAGATGGCGCCTCAAGAAATTTGGGCACAAAACCCTCAAAATCAATGAGATTTAATTATTTTTTTATGATGTAAGTAGTTGCTAGTTATAAGTCGGTAAGAAAGCACAGTTTCGCGCTTAAACTTTCTGCCTACTTACTTTATTACCAAAAAGTGTATTTACTGATTGAGATTCGCTAATGACGTAAAAGGTCTTAACACTTACGTTGAAATTCAAAAGAATATGTCATCAAGATGTAATTTTCCGAATGCAAAGAGAAGACGATCTCTGCCGACGATAACCGTAGCCGAGGGGAAGCATCGATAATTGTTATTGGGATCCAAAATTGAAATGAGCCATTAGAAAGGCAGCGCTCGATCAGGAATCCAATTAAGCAATCCCTGTGTGGATGCCAAGCTATATTGAATCCTAGGATTGAGTGAGAACAGAGATCGTGACTTACTTCAGGTAGACATTATATATAGGACTTACATAGATACTAATCACGTCTTTATTGAGAGGTACTCAGGGTCTATGATATTATATCATATGCCCTGAGTACTTATAGTAAAAGTAGCCCCATATCATTGATATGGGGCTACTTTTATCTTAATGTAATTATTATAGGTGTGTAGGGTACGTGTCAAAGGGAATCATTTTTTTTTGCCTAGCTCCTATTCTTACTTTTGAATGGAGGCTTCCGCATGTAGTTCGTTGTTACCAGGCTCCATAGTTGATAGTTATATAATGAAGTAGTAAAATATCAAATGGATCTATACAAAATTTACAGATGGGATTTAGAAAGTAAGTAACATCTATGTTTATGTTCTTTCTTACTTTTTTGAGTTGTAATGTTCTTATTATCCCTTTTGAATTCTTGGAATGAAAATAGAAAAAGGATATAGTTGTTAAAGTCTCAAAAAGTATGATTGTCGCAATTAACCTCCAACCAAATTATGAATGATGTCGCTAATTTCTTTTACAATATGGACTGTATCGAATTTTATAATCAGAAAAAAAATTACTTTATCCCATTAATTATTAAAATCATTGTTATGTATAACCTACACATTTATGGAAAACTCGTTTGATTCTTATATAAACACTGGACAAAAACCCAGACATAATGGTAAGTTAATATTGGCTGGGCACAGGCAGATCAATATCATTGTCGCTAGATTACAAAATTGAGGGCAGAATAATGAAAAGCCCATTTTAGGCCTGGCGCCGGTGCTTTTTGCTTCTTTTAATAATTCCGACAATCTCAGACCATTTACCTCCTCCATGTTTAATCAGAGACTTAGTGGCCATCTAAGCTAAGTGCTAGCTCCAGTTACGCCCCATTACTTATTTGCATGGAACATTTTAGAGGAGGTACTAAGGTTCTGTAAGCATATTTGGTTTGTAATTGAACACGTCTCTCAGATTGCTTCGTCAAAATATTTTACAGCTACGTTACGTTGCTACGTTGTAAACATATGAACGGCATTTTTGTACCCTCGTTCTTATAAGGTTTTAGTACCTTATAAGAACGAGGGTACAAAAATGCCGTAATACTTGTACGGATCACACAAAAGTTTGATATGCTATATGATGTATTTATTTATTTAACCTTTATAATCAATTAAATACAGATTAAGCAGAATAATAGGCCTGCGAACTTCAGGGGAAACCTAAATTTTCCGAGGTCCAGTGCTGCCCCCATTTGAAATTAATCATTTGAAAGGATCATTTAAAATTTTGTCTTGACCAGGTTCTAGATAACTCTTCAAACTATTTTATAAACTACTGTTTACAGTTTAAAGTGAGAACGTGAAGCTTTTCTACGCACATACGCCAAAAGTGGCCATTTATCGCAAATGTGCGTAGAAAAGGTTTACGTTCTCAATTAAAACTGTAAACAGTAGTTCATAACATAGTTTAAAGGGTTATCTAGTGCCTGGTCAAGACAAAATTTCAAATGATGTCTCCGTTTCTTATCAAATGATTTATTTCAAATAGGGGCAGCACTGGACCCCGGTATATTCAGGTATCCCCTTAACGCCAAAAGCGTTGTCAACCCGTCAACCTTTGGGTTTTATAGAGAATAATTGTTTAATTTACCCTTAGCTTTATACTTGTGTAATTTTATTTCATAAGTATACATATATATTTCGGTAGCTCGTCCATCACTCTACTGGTACTTTACGAACTGGTCGGCCGATCGCTTGACGAGCACTATAACCCCACGCTCTATTCACACCCCATCTTCTCTCATTATTTTGACATAGGTAGGTATATGAGTCAACGCAAACCCAAATACTGCAAGCATACTTTAAAGTAGTCTTCTCAAAAAATTGCAAATATATGCCTATGGTCTGTCTTGTAATGTCAACAATAGTCACTGTGTCCACGAAAGCCTAAAATCCTGAACCGCAATTTCACTAAAACTGCAGATCCATAGCGCGTCCGCACACTATCATGCTCAATTTATGCTGCGTTAGATATCTCAAATAGATAAGTTGTTAATATAATACCGGTATTATTTCCAATTTCCTTCATGATAGTAGCAGTTCATGCTCATATTTCCTTCAGCAACAAATCAATGAATGTACTGTTGCCTGATACCGTCTCTTTGTTGACCTTAGGAGGGCCGTCCTCAATAAAATAACGAAATTGCAAAAAAGCACTTCTGTACTTTGGTTTTCCCTGATAATATGGCATCATTATCAATAAATATTATAGCAACATTGTAGATCTCTTCAAAGGCAATAACTATAAGGAGATTTTTCTAATGCACTCTATGAATTCTATGATTCTGAACATTTCTCTAAAATAAACAAATGGTTATGCACAAAAAAAAACTAGGACAAATACTTGATCAGTTTAACACGATATGGGTGTATTTACTGTAAAAACTTGAGTACTGAAACAAATTGTATGTACCATTTAGTATTGTTACATGCAATTTTATCAATGCTCAAGTTCTTGTTGTTCCGGTACAAAACGTTTTACCTTCTTTCGTAAGAACACGAACGTAGTGTGCGTAGCACAATCTTCTTTAAACTCTCAATTACTGTTCATCATCATTTCTATTCTAATTCTTTCTAAGTTTAGGCAGTAAAACTTTGGAATGTTCTGCCACGGGATATCAAGTGCAATCATTGAAAAAAATCAAAGATTATGTGACGTCCAATTACCTTTCCTCTAGCTTTAATATCTCTTTACTTCTTTTCTTTTCACTGGCTACTTTCATTTACTTTTCTTAATGTTCGTACAAATTTTAAAGTTTATGTATTTAAATTACTTTTATGTTCGTTTATTTGTTATAGTATGTACTCCTATTATTTAATGGTATTCTTATATTCTTCTACACTGTAATACTCTAACTGCGCCATCTCCCCACATTTTTAATAGACTTCTTTACCCAAAGGTTTGCTGGAAGAAATCGCTTTAGTGATAAGCCCGCCTTTATACCTACTATATTTTAAATTTACTTACTTTTGATTATTGTCATACTTAGTTGGTGCAAATCTTATCTATAAAATAAGATAAGATTTGCAGTGGTCTTTAATTCGAAACTTTGCCTTATTTGTTTATTGTGATAAAAACGATATGAACCAATTACATTTATCACACATTACAATTATTAGATATACATACATGCAGAATAGACTATTATTATTATCTAAGAAAAAATCTATATAAAATAAATATATGTCAAAAAAATAATTACTTACGTCAAATAAAAAAAAAAAAAAAACATAACAAACACGTCCGTCCATCCGTACTTAATGTCACTTATTTATCGTCCTCACTATCACCACTATTGGTGTTATACCATTGGTCACACAAACTTTCACAATAAATAAATACAGCCTTTACAATGGATGACCAGTTGTCATAACTAAAATCAAATTCAGTGTTGGCGCGACGGAGTGCATTGAGATTGTCCAGTGACCGTACATTGCGCGAGATTTCGTGTGGCCACTGTCCACATAGAAGATGTCATGTGGCCGACTGCGACCGCGTCTGTCCACCGGGATCTCCAGTTCGTTAGGCACCGACAGCGCGCACAGAAGATTGTGTAAAAGAAGACAGTCGACCGAACCTCTTAGAACCTTTAGGCAGGTGGTGATTAGTTGTACCATTCTCCGCAACTCCAATGAGTTATATCCTAGCTGACCAAGCAAGAACTTAGTTGGGTACAAGTATGGGTAGTAGCCATATGATTTTTTATATAAGGCCCTTAGGAACGCTTTTTGTACTTTTTCAAGCATCCGTGTATATGTGACATGATACGGATTCCATACACACGCGCTGGATTCTAGTTTGCTTCTTACTAGGGCATTATACAGTGTTGTAATGACTTGCGGGTTTTGAAACTCCCTAGCATTTCGCAGCACAAATCCTAAGCGGCGATAGGCATCCTTAGCAACACTAGTAACGTGGTCGTGAAAAGTCAAACCACGGTCAAATACCACTCCAAGGTCCCTTATACTACCTACTCTCTTCATTTCTGCGCCATCTATATAGTACTTAAAGTGAACCGGATTTATTTTTCTGTCAAAAGTCATTACAAAACATTTATTAATATTAAAAGGCATTTTATTTGTCAAACTCCATTCATGGATACGATTTAAGTCATTTTGTAATTTAATACAATCTTCCGGCGATTCGATTTCCAAAAAAAGTTTAAGGTCGTCGGCATATAAGAGACATTTGGCGGATGTTAGTACATACGGCAGGTCGTGTAGCATGATCAGAAAGAGAAGTGGGCCAAGAACTGAGCCCTGACTCACCCCAGATCTAGTATCGTAAGGCTCGGATAAGTATGTACCATGCTTAACATATTGTCTGCGGTCTCTCATATAGACTGCGAAAAAATTTAAGAGATTGGGAGCGAATCCAATGATAGAAAATTTACCAAGTAATATATCGTTATCGATTTTGTCAAAGGCTTTCTGATAATCAAAATACATAACATCTACCTGGTGCCCCCGCTCCATGGCACTCGAAATATAGTCTACCAAACATAACAAGTTGGTATCTACGGAACGTCCCGGTCTAAATCCATGTTGCTCATCGCCTAAAGACTGTTTGACCTGTCTATATATTTCATTGTGTAGTATGTACTCAAAGATTTTGGCCGGTGGGCATAAAATGGCTACTGCACGGTGTTCTTCCACCATGTTTTTGTTAGTACTCTTTGGGATAGGTGTTACTCTTGATATTTTCCATTGGGTGGGATAGTGACAATTTTTCAGTGACAAATTGAAGATATGAAGAAGCGGAAGAGTTACCTGTTTTTTACACACCTTGAGCACAAAACTAGGTATATTGTCTGGACCTGGTGAAGTACTCGATCGCAGTTTATCTATACCACGCTCAACGTCTTGAGCTCGCAGTGTTTGTATACTAATGTATCCTCCTTGAGTACCATGTTCATGTTCGCTACATGCACTACTGTTAAGCTGAGGCACTTCACTAAGGAATACACTTGAAAAATAAGTTGCAAATGCATTGGCTTCTACGCCCTCATAGGGATTATCTTTATAATATACACATGGCTCAAATCCTCCTTCAGATTTAAGGCCGTGTACATGTTTCCAAAAATTTTGGGGACGTTGCTTGAGGTTATGTTCTAAGCTAGCCAAGTAAGTTTTGTATGCTTGCGAGATTCTCGCTTTTAGACAAGCGCGAAGTTGTGAAAAAGCAAGATAGGATGTTTCAGATTTTGACGCTAGCCAAGCCTTATGTAAGCGAGATTTTCTTTTAATATCCTTTATAATACCGGCGTCGAACCATACGAGGTACCTATTATGTAATAGGTACCCCGTATGGTTCGACGCCGGTATGTGCGGTAGATTTATGTCTTTTCTTTTTAGGTACTGTCGCGTCAAATAATTGGTACATAATGTCATAGAAAGCCATAGTTGCAATTGTTACGTCATTGGACCTTAGGACCGGCTCCCAAGAGGTCTCATCGAGTAAAGTTTCTAAGAGGGCTACGTCTATTTTGTTAAAATTCCAATCACATGACGGATCTATGTTACTCGGTTGTTGGCGGTTTTTGTTCCGAGAATGGCTACTTTGAATTCTCATTGTTATCTCTAGCGCGGGGTGGTACAGCGCATCGAGGGGAACGAAACCTGCGCAAGCCTCAGTCACACATACTTGCTGCAACCGTGACTCATTGCACTCGCACGCCAACACTACGTCAACTTTACTTCCATGATTATTCATTATCTCATTATGGTCAATTAGATTACAATATGTTAAGAAATAACAATAATAATTCCTAATATTTTCAGATGCACTATTCATATTAAAATCACCAAAAATAATAAAATCACCGCTTGATGTATGAGACATAAACGATTCTATATGAGAAAAAATATTCATATAAACCGCGTCAGCGGTCTTAGGCTTAATATATATAACACACGCAACGAAGGAGGTGTCCCGATACTCAACGGAGGCCCAAAGATCTTCACCTAGTTCTGACTCAAGGTCCCGCAGACGACGCACCTTGACTCCCGGTCTTGCGGCTAGTAGAACTCCTCCGCAGGCAGTGGCACGGTCTCGTCGCAGCAAAGTCCATCCGTTTGGGATTACTTCCGCGTCCTCCACCGAACCATCGAGGAACGTTTCTGACGCAGTTACCAGAACATGATCTGATACTAACATACTTGTATACCATTACTGCTTTTAATTTGGTCACTGTAGGTCCTGCGGAGCCCCGCATGAAGGTAATACGCCGGCTTTTCTGCTTTACTTCAGTCCACTCTTCCTCCTCAGGTTGACTATCCACATCCTGACGGTCAGCTGTTTCGGTTTGGCCAGAAATAGAAAATTGAGTGGAAGGTGATGATCTCTCAGTGCCTTATTGAGTGGTCTATAATTCGAACGATAGTCCAGTAAATCAATGAGTTTTTCTGACATTTCTCGTATTGTTTGCGATGCGATCATTGTCGGATTGCCATTCCACGCATTTTTGTATATCGTAGCTATTATAATTTTGCTAACGTTTTCTGTACCATCTTAATTTTGTGATTCCGGTAGCTGTGGTTTGCAAGATGAGGGTATTACGCCCTCCCTCTTTAATTAATGGCAACTTGACCCACGTCCAACTTCTGCTTGTGTTTAAGAGACTGGCCTATAGTTAGTGGACTATTGTCTCCAAATGTTGAAACAGTAATTTGATTTTGCGTGGAATTGATTCGGGAAAGACTTGGCCAAAAGTTGATCAAGGATTTTATAATATAAGACCTATACTGCACATATATATTAGGTGGGTAAATATTATACTAATGTATGTATATGTATTTTCTTGTAAATTTGTTAACTTTGTGATTATTTTAGTATAGTCAAGTTTTATTTATTAGTTGTAAAAAAGAAAACATCATGAGGCTTTATAATTTATTGTAAGCATACCCTTTTCATTGAATCCCTTATTAAATTCCTATTTGAATTTTATAATCCAATGGAGCTTTATTGCAGGGATACAATAAAGCACCATAGGATTATAAAATCCATATGAACAAAATTACATTCTAAATAAGTATATTTACTAATTTAATTATTTATTTATATATTATGGGGTAGGGGTCGACCGAGGACCAGATGGCGGGACAACCTTGATTAATTTATGTACCACTGGCAGAAGATCGCTGAAGATAGGGACATGTGGAAGGATTAAGGGGAAGCCTTTGCCCAGCAGTGGGACATTATAACTACAGGCTAGTAAAAAAAAAATATTATTATTCATTTTAATTTGTGATACATATGGTAAGTAATGGGAAATGTGTGATAATTGTTATGCTTAGGCGTAGAAGTAGTTCGTACGTAGTAGGCGTTCCATGAAGACTGATGAAAATGTTATAATAAATAGCTCTATTAACTACCTTGTATTATAAGAACATGAGAATAAAAAGAACAAATTACACACCTAGCATTCCTGTCCAATTTAAATTTTCACGCACACGTGCAACACAAAACAAACAAAGTAACTGTGCCTGAGAAAGAGTTTTGCATATGAGACTTGATAAAGACGTATATCACCGAGTACAGGACAATTTTCCACGCTACATAAATTCGTCGAGTCGAGAAAGTAGACAAGTTAATATGAGATTTCATATCAAGAAAGGAAACAAGGCGCCGCATCGGGCTCAGTACTAATGAATAAATAAATAACTTCGCATGTCTTCACTCCCTAGTTTACATAAGCATGGTATACACAATAAAAAAATAACAGAAGGACAGAAAGGTAAATCGGATAATCGTTAGGTTTGTTTGTTTTTCGTGTGAGTAAGTGTCCAACACTGGTGTCAGATTTTTCAGGCTGCCAAAAGGCATCTGACATAGCTTGACGACCGCCATACAATGATGAAAGCCGGGACCAATGGCTTATTTTGCCTTCCGAAGTATGGAGGAGCTTGAGTCATTTTTAAACCACTTGCGACCGCAAGTGGTTTAAAAATTACTCAACCCATCCAAGTGTGGATCACGCCCGGTGACGCTTTACTTGCGAAAGAGCTAGTAATGCGCACTCCCGCCGGCCCCCACAGAGCTCCTCATATAGTTAGGTTACGCATACATAGTGGCATTTTATTGTAATAATTTAAGAGTGGATTTAAAAAAAAACACTAAAAGCAAAGAACTCTGTCGAAACCTTTGCACTTTGAATTTAAAAATTTAAAATTCCTGTCTGTTGGTAGTGAAAGCATTTGAAATATTTTTTTAGAAACCCTTGTTAGTCTGTGACTGCATAATGTGATCTATTTTATGATAAAATTAAACAGAAATATCACATACTCGCACTAAGATCTTGTGTATTTGTGCTTGTTCCTCAAATCCCTGTCCTTTCAGGTCACAGTTCTTAGAACCACTGATGCCGCTCTTAGTTACGCTCTAATATTTGTATTTTATGTATGTGTAAGTGCCCAATACTGTTGTTAGATTGTACAGTTAGATTGTACTGCCGCAAGGCATCTGCGATAGCTTAACGACTGCCATACAATGATAACCTACCGTAGCACGGAGGAGCTCGAGAACTTTGTATGCCACTTGTGGTCATCCATCCAAGTGCGGACTACGCTCGGTGTCCTTGCGAAAGCGCTATAGTAATGTGCACTTCTACCAGGCTACCGAGCTCCTCTCTCTCACTTTCACACCTCTCATTACTAGTATGCATACATTTTATGATGTATCTTTCATTACCTCTTTAGTTTATACTAGGTATATGCATGACTGACGTCACGGAGCAAGCTTTGCATGAATTTATTCAGCGCTTACGAGGAAAATGAGGAAAAATGTCTTTGATTCGTTTGTGACCACACAAATTGTATAATATGTATTGTGTTTTACCTCAAATAAGAACAGAAATTATTATTTTTTTACGATTTCCTTGATTTTGATATTTTTCCTTGTAATTCGTTGTAATATAAATTACATGCCGTTATAAATATTGCTCATTACAAGAAAATTGGATATAAATGGTTATTTAGTAGTTTTAGATAAGTAATCAGTATCTTATTTTAATTTCCTTGTAATTTAAGTATTCTACTCCGTACCGTCTACTGCTGAGCGAAGGGCTCCCATCGTCGACGCCATCCATCTTGGTTATGACCTGGCCCGACGGAGCGATGGAAGGTGGTACAAGGCACTGACTGAATGGTGGCCCAGAATGGGTGAGAGAATCGTCGGTTGTCCGCTTATGCGATTGGTTTAATGACTTGATGACATGATCAAAGTTTTATTGAGCTCTATCATCTATTGCTACCTCGCTCTAAAGAGTGACCTTTGTTTCTCGTAAAAATTTTACTTCTAATTTCACTTCGCCGAACCTTATTGGTCTAAACTTGTAATGAAAAATATCGTTTAGCTTTATTAATATTTTTGCACGATAATAGTTTAGCCTATCAATTGTTAGCCCTTATTTTAGAATATCTAATATTACATGGACTAAAATCGGTTGGCATACACATCTTTAGAAGTAACAATAACCTTGTATAACTATTTTTGAAACAAATATTACTTACTATACTAATATTTTCAAATAAATATAACTTGGAAAGACTGTTAGGGCAGAAAAATAGTTAAGTCAAGGTTATTTTTTTCTGACCACCCGAAAAGACTGTTAATACAGAAAAGTGATTAGACGTAACAGTTTTGTGCATTTCGTTTTTTGCGAAATATAAATTATTCATCGAGAATATTAGAAGTATTAAGTATGAAACGTAATTAAAATTTTGGGAAATGAATATACAGCGTAAAAAAATAAAGTGAAAAGTTATTAGACTACGCTAAATTAGAATTATTGAAAAGGTTCTAAAAAAAATTGTACGAAAACTTTGTGCGCCAATCCATTATAGGAATATAAAAAATTGGGAGAACCAATATAGATCCATTTAAGGCCCACTAACTTAGTTACTGACCTTTAAACCAGACTGTAGGCTGGTGTAATAAATGACGTATTTATGGTAAGTATTCATCGCACCAAGTAAATTCGAATTATGAAGTTTATTATTGCAAAATAATTTTCGTATAACAGAGTGACACAACCACCGTAGGTTGGAGCCACAATTTCATTATCGCTTGCAAGCAGATGCGGCGTAGGCAGCGTGTCATGTCATTCGTGTCACGTCTGACATGACCCGCCATGCTTTTAATTTCAAGGGGATGTTCCGCATTCATCCCTCCAATATCATTTTACTTGTTTTTAATTTACTCAATTCGTTTATATTTCTCATTCTATTTGCATTTTGTTTCTTTTATTCAAACGCTCTCCGGCTGATTATAAAACGGAGACTAAAAGTTTAAACCATTATTGAAGTTGAGAGTGACGAAAGCGAAAGCATATTTTAGGAGTTTATTTATTTATTTCAAAATTCATGTACACAAAATACAAACACAGAAACATACAAAGTAAGAACATTGAGTACATAAGTACTGCTTAGTTCATAAGAAATCTCTTCCAGCAGACCCAGGAGAGGAAAAGAGAAGAGAACAGGTTCTTCTAGTTTCGGGCGAATAGTGCTTTAAACCAAGTACTAAAATTGGTCCACGTTTTATATTAGAGTCTATGTTTTAGTAAATAAATATCGACAATAGACAATTATTAACATAAATGAATAAGAACAAAATTTGAAAATTGTGCCAGCGGCACTATAAGATTATTAAGATGTAAGAGTACAAAGCAAGCTGTTGAATAACACTTGTTTATTTTGTGCGAGTGAGTGTGCGATAATATCCTACTTTATTTTAATTAGAAATCTATTTTTAAGTATCGATGAATTCCCAAAAAAAAAAACTAAAACACTATTCTAGTAAGGCAACTATTACCTAGTTTGCTCAAAACTGTGAACTGACGACTTATTTATCAATGGCTCATGATCGAACTATAAATATCCTATCAATACATTCCTAAAGAATCTCCAGTTCAAAAATTCTACTCATTTACTCATTTATTATTCGCTAACATGTTGCTTAAGGTGGCAAAATATAAGTGCAGTAATACATGTACCCATTTTGTGTGGCGATGCAAACATTGAATAGAATTTAACAATATTAGTATATGTACCCGTTAAATACATTTTTAATATTAAGATTATAATATAAGAATTAAAAGTTTAATAAATCGGCAACGAAAAAAAAAAGGTTAAAGTATGTCAAGGGCTATCATGCAGGTAAAAAGAAGTACGTAAGCATGCTTAGTCAAAATTCTTAGGTTCTAAAAACGTCGTAGGTAGTCAAACAATAGGTAGCTACTTATCTATTTAGTCACATTTTTAGGTTTATGTAAGTCAAATATAGAACGAGAGATTGAGAACAAGTCACTGTAAATGTCAAGTATAAATGATTCCCCTGAGTACTGCTCGTGTCTCAACCGAGAAGTACAGAGAGATTATGAAACTCTCTCGTAATGAAACCTACCGAATCTGTTTAGTAGTTCTACTAAGACAAGTTCCGTATTTCGTAGTAAGAATATGGAAAAACCCAGTCCACGTCCCGCCGATTGGGTTTTATTTTAAAAAGCGCCGAAATTAAGCTCCCTGTGCCTTCGGACCAGTCGATTTGTTAACTGAATCCGGTGGGAAACCCTTTCAACAGGGTCTGCATTTTTTATTTTGCTCTTCTGATGTGTTTTCACTGAGGCTTTCACGGTTTATTTTAATGTAAAGTTATTTAGCGGATTCATTTGGCGTGCATTCAGTTTGATGTTAGACTATTGAATGTGGTTATAACGTTTAAAGTTATTTAAAAATAAATACTTATTAAATATCTTTAATTTATAATCAAAACTGTCAAAATGTTGTGTTAGTTTTAAAAATAAGAAAAACTTGTCTTTTTTATTTAATTTTATTTTACATTTTTATGTGAAATACATAAACCACCTAGGTATTTTATGTATTAATAGATATCCTTTCAGACAAAGAAAAGAATAAAATGTTAGTAGTTATAATGTACCAGTTTCTATTTCCGAGCAGATTTTAAAAGCCGATCAAGGGAATGGGCAATAATCTGACTCATGATAATAAATGATGCAGCTGGTTTACTACCAGCACTATTTTGATTTAATTATTAAACACCACACGTTAAGAGGCCTCAGGATCTATTGGCCCAAGCTCTCTTATCCCCTTAGAAATAAAATCGTGATAGTATATTTGTGTTGCTCATTTTGACACCTCGCGTACTATGCTTCACTTTATAGAGACGTGACTGGATAACATACTTCGAGATATTTATGGTGTAAAAAGTAAGGCTGCTACTCTGAATAAATACCCACCTCTGTACATAATTACGCCGTATAAATAAAAGACAAGGGAAAGCAAACCACTTTCTGTTTACCCTAATTAAACGCTATAATGGGGTTTCAATGTTCGGGGCGAGGCATTTTCGTGTTGATGTTTTAATAATGGTTATTACATCGTTGCATAAATATTTTAACATCTTTGGTGTACTTTAACACGTTGGGCTTATTTAAAGAAATAATATGATACTAACAAAGATATTTGGAATTTCAAATAAATAAAACTTTTTCATGGTAAATCTAACAGGTCAAATGTTTTTTTTTAATTCAAAATTTATTTTAGGGCAAGTTTTTTCACTTTACGGACTGAGCATAACTCTTCAAAGATTATGTCGTCCTGCATATACATTCTCGTCATTCTTAAAGCATTCTATGCTTAAAATAGATCTAAATCATGAAAGCCTTGGCATATATGGTATTCTATTTC
The DNA here is from genome assembly GCA_943193695.1 of Acrobasis suavella. Classification (NCBI taxonomy): domain Eukaryota; kingdom Metazoa; phylum Arthropoda; class Insecta; order Lepidoptera; family Pyralidae; genus Acrobasis; species Acrobasis suavella. The sequence goes on from OW971938.1 coordinate 11,568,423, forward strand.
GAATGAGAATGTAAGAACAAAGCTGGGCACAATCCTCGAGACCACGTAACAAATTGCAATCTCTGTAAAACTCACTATCTTTTCAAGTGTATAGGTTTCCCTCATGTAAAGCGAATGATGCACGGACGGTGCATTGTTCATACTCGGCGAGTCACGTACCTTCATGTTAGGGAGCTAAAGACCAAGTACTGAATACGCTATGTAGAGGACTAATGTGATAGAGAGGTTGAAACAACATTAACACAAAGTTATTGGGTCGTGGTAGTTTCCTCCTTGGTCAAACTCAAGAAAGAGATTTGGACGTAGCAGTGTCACGCTTCTTACGTTTTGTTGGCATCTGCAACGATAAGTAGCAAATAAAATGTAGGTACAGTAAGAAAAAAATATCTGCTTGCTTGCTTTAGTACTAGTATATAATTACGTAGGTACAATTTTATCTCTGTACTTGTAATAGGCACTGAGCTACAGGGGGTCAAAAGTGGGTCGAAACGGTTCGTGTAAATAGTGCACGGCATGCGCGTGGCCTGTTGCTGGAACTTGGCCTGCGCACTGCCGTGCGCTTAGATAATATAAATACATATTTTATTTGAATAATTACCTTTTTATTATACACAAAAATGGCTAATAGCCACCGCTCCCGTGACACAGACCCTGGGACGCCAAATAACAAATATGTATCGCTCACGCTTACAGGCTATGTCGTATGCATAAGTGTGAGTAAGCTGGAACATGCACTTGAATTGGGTATTTTCCTAGGTCAAAAATAAATTATTTTGTACTGATAAGAAAATAAAATGTTGCAAAATAATGTCACTTGTCTTTGAACATATCCATTTTAACTTGATTTTAGATTTATTATTGCAGAAAAACTGATAATAAGAGCGCTTTCTAACTCCAAGAAACTATGACATCATCTGCCTGTAATTCATACAAATTCCATAGACAATGTTTGTTTTGACGTTTAGAAAAAAGTATCTGATTTGACTTGTTGGAAAATATACATAAATATTTCATCTTTGTTAAAATAAGTAATCCACTTACTATCAAGTTAAAATCTGATTTTTTAATGTGCTTTTTAGTTTTTATAATTGCAAAGTTTTATAAAAAAATAAAATAGTATTAGAACTCTGGGTCCCATCTTTGCTCTGGCTAATATAAGGCGCAGCTGCCTTCACAGGCATTCGCAGTGTTTCAAAGAAATGTTATTACCACTACTGAGATATTTAAATGGCTCACGAAATGCAGTATCTCCTATTGCATAAGAGCAATATTTTTATGGAAAGGAATAATTTTAGTAATGCAAAGTCATTATAGCCTTCTATCGGCTAGAGTTTGAGAATATGAAAAAACTATCATACATAAATATGAAACAACAGGTAAATATGTATATTAACGCGAACCTAAGACTAAACTAGGCAACGAAATAATTTTAACGATTTTTTGTTAAATGTACAAATAAACAATAACACTTAGCATTTTTGTATTTTTTGTACCTTTTTTAGGTCAGTAGATTCATACAATGATTTTTTCCTATTTACCCCATTTTTGATTCCGATTTTGGGTCCTCATAATTTACAAAATATTTAGATATAATAATTATAATTCACAAAAAGATATAGAAATCAAGGGAAGAAAAGGTCCAGTCATGGCGCGGTTTGTATTGTTTAACATTAATGTTGGAGGACGGGAATTGCGGACAGAGACGGATCACAATGAATAAAGAATTAGGTATTTATAAGAGACTCGAGACGCTGATTTACTCGGGTATAAGATATAAAAATCTTTAGACGTTAACATGACCTTTAGCTAAAATTTGTATTCGTTATTTAGGTTTTTTGAGGTTGAAATACTTATATTACTTACTGCGCCGTGAATCTTCTTATTTCATACATTTATCGAATCTTTTATCATTAAATTAATTTAAATCTCGTGGTTCATTTTTGACTAAAGATCAAAAACATATTCAAATAATGACTAATTTTAAAACCATAATTTTTGTTACAGTATTTTTATAACGTAAAAGAAAATTAAGCTATAAATCAATTTGTAATTGACATAATTGATCTAAAGAAAACGCAAAGTCAGAGGCATCAAACAAAGATTTTTTCAGATGAAAATGTATTTCAAATTAACATGGTATACTTAGTTCTTAGTTTTTCTCAAATATTTTTCTCACTTTATAGCTTCATATCTTTCACCTAATACCACAAAAACTACGTGACATTATTACCACCCCGAGATCAAAGGGGACATTAACGACTAATTTGCTCGGAGAAAATACTTTAAGTATATCATTATCTTTTATAGGGCTCCCTTAATAGCTTATTCCCCTATGAGCTGTTTTAAATAAATAAATAAATAAATATATATATATATATATATATAGGGACAATTACCACTGATTTAGCTTGCTCCAAAGTAAGCTCGAGATTTGTGTTATGGGATACTAACTCAACGATACTATATTTTATAACAAATACATATATAGATAAAGAGCCAGGACAATTTGCAAAACCCATTTTCAAAGTTGCCCTGACCGGGGATCGAACCCGGAAACTCTGGAACGTTATATGCCAAAACGTGTTGCTGGGATTAATACAATGGAGCTAGATGTAAGACGGTATGGTAATGAGGCCCCTGGGCTAGTTTGCCAATAAAAGCTGATGATAATAATGATGATTAAAACTATAAATGTCAATTGTTCATGACATAAATAATAATGTTGTGCTACCAGGTATTAAAGTAAGTAAACGCTACAAAACTGTACGAGTAGTATTTCATTCAGTGCATCTCGAGTTCTGAATTCGTGTAAACAAGATAATTTCTCAGAAACTCAGACATTTGGAATGATTGCTTTTCCGAGAATGCTTGTGATTGAATTGCTAGTGAGGAAATTCTGTACAAGCTAGCAATAGAATTATGGGAGGAAGACATTCTATTTTTGCAAGGTTTTATTTGGTTTCACCTGTCCCGTTGTCTGTCGGTAATCAAATCTTGCAAAAATTTAACCCACTTCCCGTTTTCCGATTGATCTGGAATCCGACCGTTATCTCTTATAGCAGCACTTAAACTGAACTGTATTGTTTAATGCTACCATTACACCTTTATAGCAGCCTTTAAACAGGATTGATTTGGTTGACGTCACAAAACCATTCACCTTTTTTTGTATGGACTATTCCTACCATCACGTCTATTTGACAGCACGAAAACGATTATTGCGCGTCACAAGTGTCAAATAAAGCGATCCTTAAAAAGTTACTTTCCAGTAACTTATAAGGAGGATTTTAGTTGGTTTTCTTGTAAATGTGAATATGTGTTTTCCTTACTTTAGATTTTTACAAAACAGTTAGTAGATAATTGAAGTAACGCTACCATGGGACCTTAATTAATCCTACTTAATACCTTTTATTGGAAATTTGGATTTCAAAAACAAAGTAAGATATATTACTTCATTATTTTAGTACAACTTATGTGAAAAATAGTAAGTTATTCCAACTTACGTAACATATTTTTTTGTAAGTAATAACAATGCTAATCCTTGTAAAATATTTATTCACACACGATAGCAAATAACAACACATTCTTAAGTATAAGTTATTTATTAAAATTACAACTACATACATTTATACATTTTGTCTTACAGGATTCTTTTGTTACTCTCTGAGAAGTACCACGATGACATCAATTAAAAAATACAAGACAGGATTCACTAGAGCCTATTATTAAATACAAACAAGACTGAGAGAGCCAGAGGATTACAGCCTCCTTTGGAACCTGTGATTGAACCAGTGAAATGGCAGAATGTTGAATTCCAAGCATTTTACAAGGCTAAATCTGTTGCTAGGCTGGTTCGCTTTTTTACCAGAATACCTGAAAGAAAATAATAGTTTAGATTCATGTCGCAATCTACGAATATCAAATACCTATCCATACTTTGTAATAAAATTCTTTGTGCACTACAATCACTGCGTACTTACTAAAACCTAGCCTTTATCTCGTTGAGTTAGTCTCGAACTTACTTTATCTGTATTTATTTATGTTATTTATAATAGCACTTAGTGAAGAAGCTGCAAATTTTAACACATAATAATCTAAATATAAACTTTGAATAGGTATGTAGTTAAAATGTTACTTACGACATGGTTATTGATAAAATATAATCATATATTTATGACAAGACACTGTGCTTTTGTACGATGAAGCCCACAATAAAATTAACTTCCAAACACTAGTCGTTACCATCGTATAATAACTGTTTATCACGGCAATTCGGAAAAGCACGATAATATGAAGTGATGGATATATTTTGTCAGGTGGTTGCTCGGCTTCCAGCATTATAAACATAAAACATTTATGTTTTCACGGATTTACGATTTATTTATAATTTCGAAAACCAGACGCAGACATCCGTTCAAAACTTTCATTCACAATTTTTTTCACACTCATTAAAATTTTAGCCATCTTTAATGGTCAATATCAAATTAAAATTATGTACATAATCAAATGAAAACAAAGTAAATAACACTAACTTTTAGATATTTAAATAAAAATGATAGAAATAATTTTGTTTAACGTAAATAAAAAAACCGGTAAAAATAATATTTTTTTGTGAAGGATTTGAAGGTCTTCGCAGTCTCATCACCAAAACAAGCCAGAGACAACAAACAGTTCACCATTCAGGAATAACCATTCATAAAACGTTCAGCATTATGAACGTAATGGTAGGATTTAAAGTTGTCCTGCTTTTGACCTGTTTAATAACTGCACCTCAACTGCCTTGTTTCTGAAAGGTTTTATAAGTGTTGGTGGTAGCCTTCCTGAAATTTAGCTCGCATACGTATATTGCGTTACAATGCAATATTATGATGACATGGAGCTGATCTTATGATCCCATAGAGCTTGGGCTCGTTTGATTCTTCTTGAGGAATACTTTAAAATTTAAGTTCATTTTTAGATGAAAGTTTGTTTCAAAAAATATATTTCTATAATTACTTGTTTTTAGACAAGATTTGTATCTTAGGCATTGTTTGTGGATTGGGCGATGAGGTAACTGCATTGTCCACCAATGCAGTTTCCTCATCGTTTTGCCATTTGCAGGGCTAAATAAAGAGACTCAAGAGGACAAACCTTTAGTTCGACCCATAATAGGGTCCTATAAATCGCAGCTTATCTTCGGGTACGGTAATCTGGTTCGAAACAATACAAATACAAACTGGTAGTTTATGAGTCGGTAACAATACCACGTGTCGGCACGGGGTTAACAGGCACCAGCTGCTGATTGGACTATCGATTACACATTTTGGGTAATGCAAGTTGCTGCAACATTGGTTGCGGATCAGAATTTATGATTCTGATTGAATCTATCTGTATGGATAATGCCTTATCTATTTGACTTCGTTACATAAAAATATTCTTTATCTACTTACTGATACCTATCTGAAGTCCCACTCCGCGTATATCTGTATATTACTCAATAAATTCAGACACTCTTGCTGCTATTTTTTTTAATGTGCTGTCAATTACATGTGGTGATAAGAAATTCAGGGGACGTTTAAGATGTCTGACTGTCTAGCTATTTAAAACGTCGATATGACCAACATATTGTTTGGAATACGAAAAAAACCAGGCCATACGTTTCAACGATTTAAGGCCCATTTAGACGATGCAAGTTTCTTGCCTGTTACATACCATTTTATTGAAGCAATAAATGACTTGCATGGTCTAAACGACACGTGCCATTCTTGAATTTATCGTGCAAGTTTTGTTGCAATACTTTCCTTGGTGTAAACGACATAATACAATAATAGTATGCAATTCTTGTACGTATTCAAGTTTTGTTGTTCTGTTACATTCAATCTTTAGCATGAATGCACTGAGAGAGGGTGTGTTGATAGTGGCTGTTGCTGCTCTTCTTTGGCACAAGGATTATTAAGAAAAAACTTCGTGAATAAAGTGTTGGGTAAAAAAAATGGATAAGTATCAAAAACAGATGTTCTCGGAGTACCTAACAATCTATGTACAGATTTTACAATCTACGAAGAGGACTTTAACGATAAGTTTCCGTGTGAACAGAAGCCAGTTTTATTATTTGTTTCATAAAATTGATCTAAACAGATCAAACTGCTCGAACAGAACTGGGAATAGCATTAAAATATTTTGCGATTTGTACGTGCCGATATGGAATTGTTTTATCCATTGGATTATTAAAAGAACTGAATAGCCAGTTCATCCGTTACTTTTATCTCTTGCTGCTTGCAGAAATCAAGACGCAGCAAAGCCGCCACCAGTGATATTTTTTTCGGTAATCACAAGAATAAAGTATCAAGATTGTATCCAGAGCCGTAAAATAATTATACAAAAAGAACGAACGGAAGCGTTGTCAGCTGTCAAATTTAAATTTTGACAGTGACGTCTGGTGGCTTTATACTTTTTTAATCGGCGACGAGATGAAAGCAAAAGAAATTTTACTTATTGCGGCCGAGCTGGGACGTCAGTGTTTTTAATTTTATTTTTTCTTCTTCATTAATACTGAATTTTCTAGAGGCAAATCTAGACGGTACTTTTTATTTTTACAATATATTTTTTATCGTATTGTTCAATCCTGCCAACTAGCCAATCGCATCTCAGCCCAACGTCGTCGTCCTGCACTTGGTTGCCCAAAGATGTTGATACTCGTATATCCCAGCCGGCACAACAATATCAAAATTGGTCATTTTATAAAGTGTTAATGTTTATTATCGATTTTTTTAGGTACTTAATATTTTTGTAAACTAGTGATGGGTGGCTAGCTTTTGAATTTTCACCCATTCCCTCGATCCACTTTTACGATCTGCAGCTGGGGGCGCTAAAAAATATTTATTCTGAAAGTGGGCAGTAGACAAAATAAGTTTGGGAACCACTGGTGTAAACGCTAGATGCAAGAAATTATTGCTTCTAAAGACTTGCATTCAAGTTTTATAACTATGTCATTATGTAATCAGATGCTTACAATTCTTGAAAGAAAATGGTATCGTCTAAATGGGCCTTTACCCTGAAAAAAAGGCATTTTGTTTCCCGCAATCTTTCCCGGCAAATAGATACCAACGTAAACTAGTTGAGATATTCTTACTACGTCATAGAATTTATAAAATCACTTGATATGCAGGTTGTTTGCATCTGGGGACGGCCTTGTTTTTATTTCCATAACAATTTATGCTTAACATCTGATATATTCGGGTTCAAACGATCGGCCCGAAGACATTTGTATGTAAACCAGAACAACATCTGTCGTGTTGACCTTTCCCTTCTGATTTATCCATAGCAGTTCACTTCCAATTTATGTTTTTGAGACAAAGAACTTTCTTTCACCTTGATCTTAAAGTGTCTTTCGATTTTTTCGGCAGAAACCAAGCTTAATTTTTTTCTTTTTTTACGTGAATAAAAAAAATCTAATACTAAAAGTATTAGATTTTTTTTATTTTTTTTTTTCAAGCAATAAACAAAAAACAATTTATAATGTGCTGGTTATACGACGCTAGTTACAATGAGCGAGCGAAGTGAACGTATTTTGATTGGAATTTTATAAAATTTGTTTGGCTGTTGCTTTGATGTAAGCTTGAAAAAGAATCGCGAACTCGGAGTTCGGTTCGATATGAATTATTCAATGCGAAATTTTTGTACACGTAGTTGCGTCTATCATAAACTAAATGGACGTAAAATAGGAGGCCGCTTGTTGACAAATGTCAAAATAACGTGGGAAATAAAAATAATTGAAATTGTTGGATGAAAGCTTACTGACACTTAACACCTCAAAGACCAAGTATGTGTGTTTCTCAAAAACAAAGGCGACAAATCCCGGCCTACATTTTGAGTGTAAACTCCACACTGAGGACTGTACTAATGCGAAGGACTGCAACTGCGTAATCTTGGACAAGGTTTCTGACATTAAATATCTGGGAATTGATATTGACGAAAACCTCAATTGGAAACAACATATACTGAATCTATCAAATCGTGTCCGAAAAGTAATGTACATTTTTAGAAATTTACGCTCTTACGCTGATGTAAAACGACTTCTGCATACATACACTGTTTTGGGACAATCTATTATAACCTATTGTATTACATCATGGGGCGGTGCTGCAAAGACAATAATACTTGAAATAGAACGTGCCCAAAGAGCTGTCCTTAAAGACCCTACAGATATCCGACTACCTTGCTTTATAACATGACTGAAGTACTGTCTGTGCGTAAAGAGTTTATTTTCCAATGCATTCGGCGCTACCATCGTTATACTCGTCCACCACCACATAAGAGACTAAAGCGAGTTAATAATTGCCAAGTTCCTTTTGTTAGGAGTGCATTTGCACGAAGAAATTATTCTTATCTAGCACCAAAACTATACAATATTCTAGATAATAAAACTAATTTTGTGCATCTAAATTACCGTCAACTTAAACAACCTATATTAGACTGGATGAAGGTTTTAGAATACGAGGATATAGAAAAATATTTCAAAAAGGTTATTTAAATGTCAATTTATATACCCCTCCCTTACATTCGCAATCGCGTAAACACATACTCACCCTCACACATCCTAAGTCATACACAACAAATACACACACTCTCCCACTCACACAAACCAGTTTCATCATTGTTGTTTTATTTTATTTTCTAAACTGTTATTACTATAGGAATTTGAAACTAAATTTAATTTAAAAACCAATGTTTTTTTTTTATAATTGTGTCTAATAATTTAGTCTAGTGTTAAGATTAAATCCCCTGATTGAGAAGGAACTTTCTCCTAACATATACAGGTTTTGCCTAGTTTAGGAGACAGGGACTGTATTATTTTGATGTAAAGCTGTTTTTGGTCAATAAAGTTATATTATTAATTAAAAAGAGCGTATATTTTAATTATAAAGTAGTATGTACACCCACTCTCAATTTTATACCTCCTTTCACGAGTAAATGAACATAGAGCAAACTGTTTATTTCAGACGAACGAGTCCTTAAAGCAAGCGTCAACAATGTAGCGCTAGTTAGCTTGGCTCATTAATTAAATCACGTGCTAGCTGGAAATAATTACACTGCACGAAACTAATCTTGGAACAGTTCAAATAACTTATTTGCAATTCAGGAAATCAATTTTATGAGGACCTAGTAACGCTGCGATAGCTGTCTCATCATATTCAATTTAATTATGATTATTTTGTAACAAATAATGTACTTCAAACTGGAAGATGAATATAGTTGGAATTTATATAAGTATATGGTATTTTTAGAAAAAATATATTCGTTGTAATCTTTTGAGTACAATATTTACCTACATACAGCTACACCACTTCTATACACTACACTGCTACTCATTTAAAAAAATACTAGAAATACTCTGTATCGGCGCGTGTAGATACTTTGGATTTTGAGTGCCTTTGTGATCTGACGTTAATGATGATGATTTTTGGTGATAAATGAAAATGCAGTTCGTTTTTCGTGTGTGTAAGTGGCCAACACTGGTGTCAGATTTTTCAGATTGCCTAAAGGCATCTGACATAGCTTGACGACTGCCAAACAATGATGACAGCCGGGACCAACGGCTTGTACGTGCCTTCCGAAGCACGGAGGAGCTCGAGATTTTTTTTATGCCACTTGTGGTCACCCATCCAAGTGCAGACCACGCCCGGTGTCGCTTTACTTACGAAAGCGCACCCAATGCGCACTCCCGCCGGGCCACCGAGCTCCTCTTCGAATATGAAAATGCAGTGATCTGATTGAAAGTTCGATGACGAGTATATTTGATTTTAAATTTTACATAATGTCAGGGGTTAAGGTAGTGGAAACAAAAATTTACCAATGGTATATGCGCATTACGGAGTAGACCGAGCTTCATTGGTGGGCCACAGCTGACCATTCGTCACGTCAAGAAGATGGGCGGATGGTTGCGAGGTTGTTCCGTCAGGGCGCTCCACAGCAGTAGGGTCCATGTAAAGAATTCTATTCTTTATGTGAGTATTTTTTTTAACGTTTTGCGTTGTTGGTGAGAATATGAGGATTAAATTGGTAAAACGTTTACCATCAGAAAGGCAAAAGGTATGAATGATCAAACATCTCAACCAGTTCACTCTTTAAAATATGCATAAGCTGTCTCTTCCATGTAGATTTTTGAATCGTCTGTAGAAAAGAGAACAGTAAAGTTAATTCCAAAATTTCAGTCGATGTTTCAGCTCAATATACCTTATAGCGATAATGTACGGCATCTACCTACATCCTACATTAATAATGCAGAACAAAGCCAAGCGAGGTGAAACGGGTAGCACACTAGTAATATTTATAACACATTGTATGTTTAGGCATATTTTAAAACTACAAGTTTGAAGCAAATATATAAACATGCAGTTTTTGAAAATACAAAACCCCAAATACAGTTGTTTAGTTAGCTACCGTGCAACAACATGTGAACTTCGATTGAACGAAACAGATACATATGATTTGTTTATTTATTCGATTGTGACAACACTGGGTTCCTGGGAGAATGGGAGCAATTCTTGTTTTTAGAACATATGTTCACAAAATACTGTAAATCATACTTTGTTATTTTACTGTCATTACTGTTAAAAGAAATTAACAATAAAAATTATGTCAAAATGGCCACTTGTGTCAACTTTTATCTTGTCATCAAGTAAATTAAACTTATTTTTTTTGCTTTTTGGTGTTAATAGCTGAATGTTGAAGTCATTTTGGAGACAAAATCGTGAAAAAAAGAATGAAATGATTTATATGATATATGAGTAATATGCAGGCAATGTGAAATTATTTCCTGCCTTAGCGATAATTCGTCTTGTACTTTTTTTAAGCGATATCTGTCTCTAAAATGCCTTCAACATTTTAAGATGACACAAATCTGACATCAGACTCAAATATTAATGCATTGATGACAAGGAATAAGTTTGTATCATAAATCGCAAATAAAGTAAGTTTACGCCAATACAGGTAGGTAACTCTGATTTTTCTTATGCAAAGAGGCGTAGGATACGAACTGGTAAATTGTTAAGGCAATGAAACATTAGCATAACTAGGCTTGCAAACTCAGAATAAATATTTGAACCTCCTATCTCTACCGAGTACCGCACTCTCTACCGAGAGTAAGCTGTTTAATTGGTTCTTCATACAAGCTTTTGGATCAACCATTGCATTGAAAATGTAAAACAAACGTGTAAACAACGTTCATTATACGGAAGCCAAAGTCAGCACAGCAAAAAGTATGAAAGAAAACGGGATAATATGTGGGCAGGGGCCACCGCCCACGGGCCGAGTCAAACGTCTGTTTACTCTACGAAACATAACGCATTAATCAATGTTTTTCTACCGTTCGCCAACTTGTCACTAAGCCCGTAAATCAACTTCTTGTCTTGCTATATTTACTGCAACATTTTGGGCGCGAAATGTTAACTAAACGTAGAAGGTGTAAATGTTACAGTCAACACGTTAAAAAGGCAACTCAGCCCATCAATATGAAAAACTTTTTTGTTAAAAACAGCACTGGAATCTTTAAAAAATTGATTTTTTGCATTGCTCAAGAAGATGAGCGAAGCTGCGTTGTTTAACTTATACTTCTTTAGGTCGTACTGGCGAACGATGGTCATACAAACTATTCGTACACATGTTGTACCTTATACATTTTTAATATAATTTAACAAATGTCTGATGGAATTTTTAGAATACAATCTATGATTGGGCTCTTACACTACAGTATACAGTACCTATGTACATAATTATATCTTCTTTAAAGCAAAAGTAATTAAAAATTCGTCCATCATTCGGTCGTTAACCCCGAAACTAACGAATGATTTTTATAGGATTTCCTCTTGATGAGGGTAAAGTCAGAGTCCTATAAACTATAAGGCCCAGATTAAAACTTTGATTATATTCATGTCCAATGTATGTTTCCTTATGTTCCTTATAAATATTTCATTTCATTCTAGATAGTATATTCCCTTTTTAGCCCCCGAAGAAAAAGATGGGTGTAATAAGTTTGACGTGTCTGTGGCATTGTAGCGCTTAAAATGGGCCGAATCTGAACCATGTGTTTTTGAAAGCTTAATTGATAAAGTTGGTTTTTAGGTATGATAATGGAAATTGGGTCAGTGGTTTAAAAGTTATGGGTAGTAAACCCCTGATTGAAAGTCGGCTTTTTTTTTTGCATTGCAATTTAAGTATTTTAGTAAAATTTCTACAATATTCTTTTCCTTTTTCTATTCTTTTCAGAAAATGTTTACGGGCTTATATGTTTTTTTTTTCGTATTTCTCTGGTAGATAGACAGAGATAAAAAGTTTATTCGCTTAGTTATTATACATCGCAGTATTATACATTGTAATTATGAATAAAGCGCATAACAATTAACAAATATCAAGAGTAGTATTTAATAGTGGTAGTGCAATGCGATTGTACTGTGAGATCTGACCTTAGGTAGCTTATAAGCTTAACGCAAACACTAGGTTAGCAACCGCAAAACTATTTATTTATTTATAGGACATACTTTCAAAAATTTTGATGTATTTCTTATTAAATCACTCTAACTAATCAATTATAACAAATAAATCATTTATCTATCTATCTATCTAGTCAGTAGGTACACTGACTAGTACATACAACTTTTTGGTCACCATGCAAAGGCTTAGAAGCTAGTACAAGTGAAGCTGTACCTAATAATATATTAAAAAAAAAAACACGGTGAATAAGCATATTTATAAAATGTAGTCGAAAAGATAATATCGAATACTCATACTTAATTATAATTTGTTTACTGAAACATATTTGTGAACCGAAAGCGCCCTCTATTGTAAACACGTCGAAATACAACTAAAAGCTCTTGAATGAGGCGCCGGGCGGAGGGTTTGGACTGTTCGAGATTCTACTGCAACCCAAAAATATTTGAAGTAATACATGCTAGAGAGAGATGGCTCCGTGAAGCTGTAGGTAATGTTTTAAAAGTTTTGGTTTTATTTTTAGTACGGGAAAGTAGCTAACAATGGGGTCAGATTTTTATGATTTTGCTTTATTTTTTTTAAGCTGCTTAAAGACATACTCACAGCTTGATACTGTTATATAGGTTAACAGCTGGGACTAATGGCTTAACGTTCATTCCAACTCACGAAAGTGCTTCAGATATTTTATGCCACTTGTGATCACCAATCTAAGTGCAGACTATGCCCGGAGATGCTAATCTTCCGAAAGCTCTTATAATGTTATGCTCTTATTAAAGATTATTCTTATTTTATAAGTATTCTGAATATGTAAATGTATTTTGGAGCAATAAAGTTTTTGTGTTGTATTGTATTGTAATACTTCCACCGGGCCACCGAGATCCGTTCATAATATATATCGTCAATAGCCAATTTCTAACGACCATAATAGATATTTATTTAAATAGATAAGATTGGATAATTTACATATTTACAAATAAAAAGAAAAAGTGAAATACCTACTATAAATTTAATCTAGAAAATCGCGCCCATGCGGCATAGTGCCAAGAACGCTGGCCGCATTTCCCCGTTGGATCGCAATACTGGTGCGTTGGGCGAAAAAGCAGCCAGCTATTTTGTCACCAGCGGCGGAGATCAGTCTTGGGGAGATCTCTTTAAGGAGACCCCTAGCACCGGGACCCCATTTTCCGAAAGTCTCCACGCAAACGGCACAAAAATATAGTCATCAATTAACGAACTAAATTTGCGCCGTTTGGCGATCTCAGCGTTTTCAGCAGCCGAACCGGCTTTTGAGACTGATCCCCTGAGATGGGAGGGTGCCAGTGTGTCAACGCATGTGGCGTCCCACACTAACGCCCTGCCGCGTTCTCAGGGGATCAGTGACATTTCATCAGGTCTCTTGCCATCATCACGTATTACACCCCGAGGTTTGAGGGTACAAGGTACGTGAATGGTGGCCAGACCCCTTTGGATAATGTCATTAAGAGAGCCGTGGCGCGAAATTCTACCAGCACTGAGGTGACAGTAGAGACTGTGGAGCCCAAACTGATCTACGTCGCTGCCGCATGGGTAACGATGAGGCGTACAAACGGGTGTTCCCAGCCGGAGCCCAACAGCAATGCTAAAACTATTATTGTCTAAAATGTACCTAAATTGTAAGATGGGATGGCGTGGTAGGTATTTTAATTTTTTGAATTTTGAACTTGAGGGTTCGTATCTGTGTGAAAATATTATTAGTTCAATCATGTCATTTGTCAGTGTAATTGTCTTTTCTGCGAGTATGTTTTTTTCTTACTTATGTTTATAACTAAAATTAAAAGTATACTTTTTATTCCTTCTTATTTTTTTGTTAGACCATTAGTCTATAACAGCGTTATATTATAACTAATATTCCAATCGTTTATTAAAGTGTCCTTTACCAAATAAATAATTATGTTAAATAACCATTTAAAACAAAAATTACCTACCAACAAGAACAATTTGCAGTGCAATGTGACAAGCAAAGCTGTGAACAAAACATCATTGTATGCAGCTAATGCAATCGCGCACAGTCGGTCTATTTCTAGCTACCAGTTATACCGCGACAAAATTAAATTACAACCACGACGAGCACAGTGCTGAAATAATGGCTCGATTTTAGTACCTATACGAGAATATACGCATTTAACCATACGAATAAACGCTACATTAAGATTCTGATGGAAATATTACGCAGAAAACATGGTTAGATTTTTGTTTTTCCACTTGTGCGTGCTGTTTCTTTTGTATCACGTGAACGGAGATAAAACAATAGGTAAGTTTGCATATGAATTTATGAAACTTCAATAACGATTTGCATGAAGCTCTTTAATACGTTTTCTATGCTTTTAGCTTTGAAGTCGATCGAGCGAATATAAGTAAGGATTGGCGTACATGTTATTAGGTTACGTGTTAGCATTTCCTTTCATTTATTTGTTTTACTTTATTACAAGACATGTAAATGGCGGACGTAAGGCCTGACGCCTTTCTACCAGCAGGTGAAGCTGAGAAAGCAATCTTTTAGAAAAAAAAAAGGATTCTCTTTAATAGTATAATATTCCTATATTTATTTGAACTCAGGGGCAGTATTTGATGAAGGCGGATTCTTGCAAGAAGCTGCTTTTAATGTGGCAATCGCAACGGTATCGGAGGGTCAAGAGAACCCATATGTGGCAAAAGTGGTCCGGACTTCACCAGGGGATGTCCTGGAGATCGAAGATGCTGTTTGTTCTCTGTTTGAGGTAAGATGCCTTCAGTCTGACGACCCTAAAGTTGTATTATTTAATTAATAACGACTATCAACGGTTATACATACGCGATATCACATCTGCTTGTAATATGAAGTACGTAGAGATGGCAGATCTCTACTTGATACGATCCTAGAAAACTTCTTCCGCTTTGTTAGCGCTCATTATTCCTAATAACTCTTCATCTGTTGCAAATAATAAAACAATAGATAAACAATTGACCTGGGAGGAATTCCTCCCAGTGACAGGTAAGGGGTAAATGCATGCTTTCCGGTTTTGGGTACTCCTTCACCCCTGCAATTTGGTCGCACAATGTTCTTAAACTTAATCATATTTTTTTTTGTTTGCCTACACCTCAGTTACTTGGTACATCAATAACTTCCTCATAAAATGTATAGTGATGACAAAACATGGAATTAATGGGATTTTCATTTCCACATAAATTAAGTGTGTGGGCTTCTCCCACTTTCTTATTTATAAAACAATCATAAATACTTTTTGCTATCTAGACTCTTTTATTTTCTACTTGTAAGCGAAGATCTTTGTCAGTTGGCTACATAGCGACCATCGCTTACAAGTAGAAAATAAAAGAGTCTAGATAGCAAAAAGTATTTATGATTGTTTTATAAATAAGAAAGTGGGAGAAGCCCACATCTCCCGACAAGGCAATTTTTGTCGAAGTGTTAGAAGAATCGCTACCGCTCATTGTGCAATTGAAAGATGGGGTCACCAGATTATGGAGTATGGGAGCTCCTGGGCAGAGCGTCCCAGATAGGAAAATGTGTACACATGAAGAAGAAGAAATAAATATTTGAGAAATTTAAATTAAGTATTTTATTGTAGTAGGTACACAAGAAAAACAAGGAAAACAGAAGGTGCACGAGCGGAGCAAAGAACAGTGAAGATAGAAGTCAGAAAATACAGGAGTAAAATTCAGTATACAGTAAACTTGAACTCAATGTTAAGATTTTCAAAATTAAATAAAATTATATTTTTATCTTTAGAAAATTGTATTGACTCAAGAGACAGGCAGAGAAACTTGAAGGAAGGTCTTTGTCAGTTGGCTACATAGCGAAATGTCTGCACGCGCAACTGCCAAAGACCATCGCTTACAAGTAGAAAATAAAAGAGTCTAGATAGCAATAAGTATTTATGATTGTTTTATAAATAAGAAAGTCGGAGAAGCCCACAAGTGCAAACCACATTACATGGATTTGTTGCCAAAATCGCAAATGTGCGAAAGAATGCTTCACGTTCGTACTTAAAACTGTAAAAAGTAGTCCATGAAATAGTTTGAAGGGTTTTATAGAGCACAATGAGACCAAAAGCTTTTGATGATATTTACGTTTTCTTTCGTATAATTTATTTCAAATGGCGACAGCACTAAACCCTGAAAAAAATCGTGTATCCGCTTAATATGATTTCATGTTATTTCCAGAATAATGTGTATGGTCTTTTTGGACCAAGAAGTAAACATTTAATAGAATACGTCCAGACTATAGTGGATTACTTGGAAATACCTCACATCGTGGTCGACCCTGTGGAAACACAGTCTATGAATTGGTCTATAGTTAATTTATATCCACATCATATCGCGTATTCACAGGTAATTCAAATATTATATTTAATAGCAATACTTGTATCTTTGAGCAAATTAAACTTACTATCTCACTATCAAAACTACGTTGCATTTTTTTAAAAAAATAAATTACACTACTTGACCTAGCCCCAAAGTAAGTTCGAGACTTGTGTTATAGGATACTAACACAAAGATACTATATTTTATAACAAATGCATGTATAGATAAACATCCAAGATCCAGGGCAATTTGAAAAAGGCCATTTTCTAACTTGCCCTGGCCGGGGATCGAACCTGGAACTTCTGGGTTGCGGACTAGCATGATGACCACTACGCCACGGAGGTCGTAAAATATTGATGTGAGAAAACTATCAACCCTTTATCGTCTAATTTGGACTTTACAGTCGATACCTATGATCTTGAATTTCGTTTCTCTAGGTTTTTACAGACATTATCGAAATCAAAAGTTGGACTGAATTTACGGTTATATACGAAGGAACAGAACTTTTGCCGTATCTACTCAATATACTTTCCATGCAAGATTTGGAGTCAGGGGACCATGTAGTGATAAATGTGGTTCAACTGCCAGATGGGGACGATTTTAGGTAAGTAAATGAGAGAAGTTTCTTCAAATAATATTTTTCTACAATATTTACATTTACACATATCCCAATGTGAATTCATTGTAAATTTGGAGTATTTTTTTTCTGTTTGTCCCTATGGTTGACCGGGAGAAAATGCTCTTAGCATTAAGTCCGCCATTTTTAAAGTAAGTTTTTGCTTTGGAACTAAAAAGTGTTAAAAATAAATAAATTCCGTCATTATGGACATTTAATACGGTTTACTCGTGTAAATCTGTGCTGTCAGCATAATGAAATTACCTGCTCGCCTCCTAGCACATAGCGCTTCTATCCCTCGCCCTAATGATGATCATCTAAATCGATTGAGACTAGTTTCAATCGATTTTCTGACTACACTAGTGAACAAAACGGTTATAATATTTTGGTGATAATAAAGGAACAAACTTTCAGACCCCAACTCAAAACGATCAAGGCTTCCGGATCTTTAAATTACATTGTATTTTGCAAAAACGAAAAAATGCCATTGTTTCTTCAACAAGCTCAACAGATTGGGATAATGTCCGACGACCACAGTTACATTATTATGAATCCAGATTTTCAAACGTTCGACGTAGAAAGTTATAAACATGGTGGATCAAATATAACAGGTAATTATTTGCAATATGTAACAAAAACCCTGTCCGATCCTTGTAGGAGCAACTCAGACCGTCAATATGAACAACTTTTCCTATGGTACCAATGCTTGAAACTCAAAAAAAATCGACATTTTCAAACAAAAGTATTCGGTCGGCCCGGCAGTTTGTATGAACAAATAATTGTCTCGATAGTCGTATCGACGAACGGTCTTATAGCGAAGACTCTTTACCAACACCTCAAGACTCTCTCGCTAGAGAACTGGGTCAAGAAAGTCAGATACAGAAGGCAGTACTCCTGGACACAGCATTCAGCACGCATTGTACGAAGGTTTCTTTCTCTGCGGCTCTAACCGCCGCGCCGGTAGCTTGGGCTTTGCCACGCTACCAGCGGGCAGCTGGGTTAGGTTTTTTTTATAAAATGTGTATATTTTGTAGTTTATTTTATATTTTACTTTTATAGATATATTAAAAAAATGGAATCTAAGATTATGAAAATAAGTAAAGAGAATAATAATTTAATACTTACTTCTAGACCCGGCACGCATTGTCAGGAAGTTCCTTTCTCTACGGCCCTAACCGCCGGTAGCTGGGCCTTGCCTCGCTGCCAGTGGGCAACTAGATTTGGTTTTTTATATTGAGTGTATATTTTATATTGTACTTTTGATAATTATAAATAACCTAGTTTAAGAACAAAAATAAATATAGTGAAAATTAAAATTTTAAGGTGTAAGATTCTTTGACCCCAGTTCTGAAGCTATTGATACATTTATAAAATCGGTCAATGAAAAAGTGGCCGAATTGTCTGAAAATCAAATTGAAAACGCAATAGAAGCAAATGCCTTGACTCTGGACATTGCTTTGCTCCATGATTCTGTAATGCTATTTACTACTGCAATCGATGTCATGGGCATTGAAGAAGGAGCCAATGTGACGTGTGATGGTGATGATAGTTGGAATTTTGGATCCACCATTGTCAACTATATGAAAACTGTAAGTATTTTTGAACAGAAAATACTTAAGGGGCTACCTGAATTTTCCGGGGTCCAGTGCTGCCCCCATTTGGAATAAATCATTTGATAGGAAACGAAGATATCATTCAAAAATTTGTCTTGACCAGGCACTAGATAACTCTTCAAACTATTTTATGAACTACTGTTTATAGTTTAAAGTGAAAGAAGAGAACGTGACGCTTTTCTACGCACAATTGCGAAAAACGGCCACTTTGGCAGCACTGGACCCCGGAAAATTCAGGTCAGGTAGCCCCTTAGGCTGTAATAGTACTTTCAACGCATACTTAGCCCATCTAAGAATAGATTTTCCATTGGAAATTTGGAACCTAAACCCATATTGGTAACGAAAAACCCGACAAACTTTTGAAAAACCTTTTGTCATTCCTATACTAATTGTCCGGTTAGCTGTGCAGTTTTGTGTGAAAAAGACTGCGTTTTTGAGACTTTATTTCCCTATAATGGTATATTAAATGCATTACTAAAAACAATTAATTACGTTCAAGTTAGTTATTACTATAAATATTAAAATAGATATACAACAATACAATTTTTGATTTATAAACAACATAAGTCTAAGTACCTAATTAAGGACATTTCTTTGCAGTTACAAATAGAAGGACTTACTGGTCTTGTGAAGTTTGATGAAAACGGATATCGATCAGATTTTGAAATTGATATTGTGGAACTTCAGTCACATGGCTTTGAAAAGGTACATATATTTAATTAAGTAGATACTATTTAAAAAAATTACATAACCAGCAGTGGACTAATACAGGCTGTACAGAAGAAAAAGCACAAGTTTATCTAGGATAGCTTGAATGCCTGTACAGCAAAGGCAAGTACCCTCTCTTTACATGGACTCGTGCATACTCTCAAACAATTTGCAGATACAGGCTTTATAGCAAATTCTATTTTTTATTCTCAGGTTGCAGCATGGACAGCTGAAGATGGCTATGAAAATACTAGGACTGTGATACCACCAGTAGAATTAGAAGGTTCGGATTCCATGAAAGGAAAACATTTTATTATACTTACTGCTCTGGTAAGAACTCGTCCGTTATATTATTTCACGTTTACGAAAGTAACATCTGAACAAATAAGCAGTTTGTTTACAAAACTCAAAGACATAACAAAGTACTTTTGTACTCAGTAAATGCCTATTGGAATTAAAAGATTTAAATAGAACACAAGCATGATAATTAATCAAGCCAGAATAAAGTTATGTTTCTTAGAACTAATGATTACTTTGTTTTCTTATAATCTTGGTTACTACATATATTGAATATTTTAAAAACAAAAACCTCGTTGTCTCCGAACGACTTTAATACAAGTAATATGACAATCGCAGCATATCGCTTATAGTATAAGTCAGTATATTAAACTCGCGGGAATAAACTTCATACTAACAGTTAAGTTGCATTTACTTATAGCTGAACAGTTGAACGAGAAGGCGGGTTTTTGACGCTACGAACCTTCAGCCGAGAGTCGTAAAAGCTAATAGTTCCCGTAATTACAGAGTGCTCCTTACGGAATGCTGAAGGAATCGCCGGATAAACTAGAGGGGAATGATCGTTACGAAGGCTTCGGAATTGAACTGATAGAAGAGCTGGCCAAAATGAATGAGTTTAACTACACTTTCGAGATTCAGGAAGATGGTGCTTATGGATCGTTTGACAAAAAAATAGGAGAGTGGACAGGGATGACACGCAAAGTAATGGATGGGGTATGTAGTATGTCTATGGTGGCTTACCGGGTAACGCGCTCTGTCTTTACGATGAAAGCCCAGGGTTTCCAGCGCTCCATTGGAGCTATAATGATAAAAAATAGTACTTAAAAACTTAGAATTGGCCTTAAAGCATTTCATTTATATCATATATCTTCATTTTATAACAAAGTAATAATGAAACTACTAAAAGCGTTGGCGTTGTTTTATATGTTCGACTTAGAGCTTCTATAAGCCTACTAGATGAGCAATACCGTACCTAAAATACAGAATAAGTACTTGCCCAACTAGACCAGCATATCCGCTTATAATCTGACGTCGATCAGCTACTAAAACTTGTTCTAAACTGTCTATGGCCTTACTGAATATAATAAATATATACCTACGTTATCAGAAATGCTTTTGTAATTCAATATTACATATTTACTTCAAATGTTTTGACTGCTTTATCTTTTTACTTTTATTCCAGATAGTTGATTTTGCTATAACCGACTTGACAATCACGTCTGCCCGACAGAAGGTAGTTGATTTCACCAGCCCTTTTATGAACCTGGGCATAACCATATTGTACAAGAAACCAACGAAACAACCGCCGGACCTGTTCTCTTTTATATCTCCATTTTCTCTAGAAGTAAGTTATCTTTTTTATGCACATGTGTTATTAGCTATTCATCAATTAAAACAATAGATTTTTTTTTCATTTGTCAGGTGATCTGTTTGTTCATTCATTCATTCATCGCGATCGTCAATTTAAATAATCTAAATATTTTTTGTCAGCGTTAAGTGCTGAAACTCACGTGTAATTTTTTCACCATGTCTTATTTCTTTTATTAGTCTGAGTACGTTTCTAAGATTAATCGCTGTTTGCAAACGTGATGTAGTACTCTTACTTTGCCTTACAAATTGGGATGCTAAAATAATATGGCTTGTAATTAGGAAGTTTCCTTTATTTTGATACCAAAGTTCGCGGATGCCGCGAGAACTCAGCAGCGATCAAACATGCTTATCCATATATTCTCTTACGAATAGGAAGTAACTAACAGTAATAAAAGTGTCATAGGCAGGTAATTCCTGTAAGTGTTTCATTCATAGCCATTAGACTGATTTATGAAAAAATCGAATATATTTTTATGTTGCGACATTGACGTCAAAACTCAATAAAAATAAGTAATTTTGGAAATTGGAATTTTTAGTTTTAGAAATGGAACGTAGGTAACTACTGTCTCAATAAAGTAAGTAGGTACATTGAGGTAGGTACTTCTAAAGTAGGTTATTTCATTTAGGTCTACATTTTTTACAACGACCTCCGTGACACACTTGGCATGATTTCAGGTTTGGCAATATTTAGCCGGGGCATATGTGGGGGTGTCTGTATTATTATTCGTATTGGGGAGAATGGCCCCGGATGAATGGCAGAACCCATATCCATGTATTGAAGAACCAGAGACTTTGGACAACCAGTTTTCAATGGCCAATTCATTTTGGTTCACGCTTGGCAGTGTGCTGACTCAAGGCTCTGAAATAGCCCCAATGTAAGCATACTCGACATATATACTGGAACTTAATTTTTACAGTTCGTACCAATTGTGTACGAAACTGTTTCTATCCATCGTTTTTTTGCGATCTTACTTATTTTTGCTTTATGTCGAAAATAGTTATTTTTTCCAGAGCGGTTTCAACTCGCATGGCTGGCAGTATGTGGTGGTTCTTCACTTTGATCATGGTCTCGTCATACACTGCCAACTTAGCTGCTTTTTTGACTGTGGAGTCTAAGTTCTACGCTATCAAAAGTGTTTCGGATTTAGCCCAGAATCCTCATGGAATCACATATGGAGCAAAGAAAGATGGTGCTACTCTAGGTTTTTTCAGGGTACTTATTTATAGTATTATACTGAAGTTGATGTTGTTTTGAGGACATGAAACGTTTTGCTGTATGGTATTTAGTACTGTTGATAAAACATAAAACAAGGGTATTAAACTTTACTTTATATGCTATGAATATATATCCTATGCTAATAAGGTATGGGGTGAGTGAGTAAGGGATGTGAATGATTTAATAATATTTAACATATCATATTATGGTCAATAACGTACATTTTGTCTGATTCTTTTTCAGGAATCTGACAACCTGCTGTATCAGAAAATGTATAACTACATGGAGGACCATCCTGAATTGATGCCTGGTTCTAACGATGCTGGACTTGAAAGGTATTTTTTTCTTTCTTTCTTAGATAAGTAACTAAGTAACTCATGAGTTTTGTTGCTGATTTTATTAGAGAGGTTTTTCTTCACATTTTGCTGAAGGATTTTAATTGGCATCTTGAACAGAATATGAAAGAAGAGAAATTTATCAAAGAATTTTGTATTAAAAAAAACCTCGTAAGCATATTTTTTACAAAATCCTTACTTGGTAATTCATTTATAACATAAAATTCTACTTTCTTTTCTTTCAGAGTTAAGTCCGATGAAGAAAATTATGCTTTTCTTATGGAATCGACATCAATCGAGTACATGGTGGAGAGGAATTGTGACGTGGCTCAAGTCGGAGGGTTGTTAGATAGTAAAGGATATGGAATTGCAATGAAGAAAAGTAAGAAAAAAATATTCTCTTTTACAAAATCTACACAGAATATGCGATTTCTAACGGTAACTGTCTCCACTTGTTCTTTTGATTTTCAACAACTTGAATCATATAGATAAGGTCTATTTTCATTAACCGACACTACTAAGTAAAAAAAAAAACATATTAGAATTTCTCTGCCATGGAAGACACGTAAACTCATTGTCCCTGAGTATTGTCGCATGACGACAGTCTTTACATCCGAAGATTCAGACACTAGCGTAATGAAATGCGAGAAAAGTTGCAATTTAAAAATAGTCTAATAAGAACAAAAATATTGAAACGTTGGTTTTCTTTTTTGTTTAGATTCACCGTATCGTCAACCGATGAGTGAATCTATTCTTCAGCTGCAAGAAGAGGGAAAATTGACGAGGATGAAGGACAAGTGGTGGAAAGAAAAGAGAGGAGGCGGAGCGTGTGCGGTAAGAACATATTTAATAAATTCATTCATTCATTCATTCATAAAACTTTATTGATCCACAATTAAAAATTGTTTTACAATTGGCGGACTTAACGCTAAAAGCGTTCTCTCCCAGTCAACCATAGGGAAAAACAGAAAAATGGTTGCGGCGTAAAAAATAAACAATAAATTTACAACACAATATGCTTACATTTAATATACATATAGTATAATAGATATATACCATATAATATGTCTTATAATATATACCTTACATTAGAATATTACAGATACATACATATATAACATACATACATAAATCTGGTTAATCATTATTTTACTACGTGTATGTTAAGAAAATAGTTTTCTAATGGATGTTTTCTACGATCATACAATTTATTTCGATCGTGGGCGCCACTGGATCGTACTCTTGGGAACTGCTTTGGAAATAACATAAGGTAGTATTTCTTTTTATATTTTTAAACATTTCTGCGGGGACCGGTAAAATGTCTTATTTTGTCAAAATTAGTTTTCGATTACACAAAAATTCATAGCTTAAGTATGTATAGAATTTCAAGAATACTCATATCTGTCCATGCTAGGACTGTGATCTTTGATAAATAATTTTGTAACGTTCATATTTTATTATTTCTGTTATCTTCCTTTTTATTTTATTTTTAACTATTTCTTAGCGTCATGTAGTGAAAATGCAATATAAATTTGCATTTTCACTACATGACTCTTCATCATGCAAACAAAGCAAAGCAACAAAGCAGGCTTCCTTGAAAGCTTTCCAAATCCGTTTGCTTAATGGAAGCTCTCAAATTAATCAGCATTTTATTAGTGCGATGAACTAGACGCAAATTGTGCTATTCGAACACCATAAATCTCAATCCGATAAATCCATTATTTTGGAATTAAATGTAGTAATTTATAATTTGGAATCTACAATTCATGGAGTTGTAAACAAACACAGAAATATATGATATAATAAGTACGTACTTTATTTACATTTACCGCGAGGTAAAGAGGCGGCTTTTGACTCTGCAGTGATGAAGTAAAAGTGTTAATGATGTAATGTTATTTAAAAAAAAAAATCGAACCCTTTAATTCAAGATAGCGGCTAGAGTTTAGGTACATCTCCTATTTCGAAAGGTTGCATTTTTATTAAGCTTTCATTAACCTTAACAACACACATATTAAAACCGCTTTTACTTTACTTTAGTAAGGAAAAACCACCTATTGAATGGATTTTAAACTTTCATTTCATTCGCTTTTGTCGACCCATTTAACACCTGTGACCTATCATATGTTTTGACCTATCATAAGTAGATAGAGCGTGTCGGGTGGGGAATGTTTTTAGCGAGTGTTTCACTTTAGACGGAAAAAATATTAGGTACTTTATACGGTAATTTAAAATGGAGTTTAAAATATACAACAAAATATACATATGGACAAATAACACTGATTGAGCTAGCCCCAAAGTAACTTCGAGACTTGTGTTGTGACTTGTATGGGATACTAACTCAACGATACTATATGTTATAACATATACATATATAGATAAACATCCAAGGTCCAGAACAATTTGAAAAGAGCCATTTTTCAACTTGCCCTAACCGGGTTTATTTTTATATTCAGGTTAATATGCTGTTGGATATCATCACGTATCGGTGTCGATAGAAAGATTAATTGCTTAGAATGACATAGCAGCCACCCGCTGGAGAAATCAGCTATTGTTTCCGATAGGCGTGGGCGTCTGTTCATTGTACAAGTTCTTAAAATTACTACAAAGGTATCATTTCTTCCCATCTCTAGTAACACGAGACTAAAGAGACATTATACGTACCTAATTTGATGCTGGAAGTCGGAAGAATAGGAAAGAATTAAGTTCTACTTTAAATTGCATATTGTAAAATATTGCAAACGCTTAAGAATCCCCTTACCATACAAACATAGTCTACGTTTTATTTTGAAACGACATGTCAGATTTCGGAATAAAATTGTAATTTTACAGAAATTGCAATCTAGGGTTATAATTGGTTTCCTACGTAAAATTATGAACTGGAAAGAAAATATAGGAAATGTAAAAGTTTTCCATACTGATGGTCAAATATGACTAATACACTATATTCTCTTTTAAGTTCATAATTTTACTGTCGAAAACCAATTATAACCTGTCTTTTTTTATTTTACTTTATAACAGAGGTTCCCAAACTTATTTTGTCAAACGCCCACTTTAAAAAATCAGTTATTTTGTAGCGCCCCCCATTTTTTTTCACCATAAAAACCTGAATCACATATTTGTCTTGCCTGTAGTTTAATTCAACCTATATTCTAAACGAGAGAGCAATAATAATACATACACCAGTACATTAGAGTATCTTTTATAAAATACACGAAATTTTTTCAGTGTTAGATTCCTTTATCGATATAAATAGCGTTGTGAACGCATTAAAATAATAAATATTAATTACATTTTTAGCTTATGTTTGTAAAATAAAAAAGGATATAAATATGAACTAATAAATGGATGTTGTGTATGTAGTAAGAGGATTTTAATTTCAGTGAATTTTAAAATATGAAATAGCTGAAGTTATAAATCACTCATTGCTAAATCACATCAGCGCCCCCCAACTTTATTCTGGGCCCGTTACCGCCCCCCTTAAAGCCTCCA
Source organism: Acrobasis suavella (assembly GCA_943193695.1). Taxonomy (NCBI): domain Eukaryota; kingdom Metazoa; phylum Arthropoda; class Insecta; order Lepidoptera; family Pyralidae; genus Acrobasis; species Acrobasis suavella. The sequence goes on from OW971938.1 coordinate 11,594,874, forward strand.
GCGCCCACAAGGGGGCGTTATCGCCCACTTTGGGAAAGACTGCTTTATAACAATACATGTAAATGACGGACTTAAGGCCTGAGGCCTTTTCTACCAGTCAACCAACAGGCGATGCTGAGAAAGCAATCTTTTGGGGGTAAGTACAGCAAACAAATATAATATACTAGCTGTAACCCGCGACTTCGTCCGCGTAGAAGTTGAAAATGGTTCTAATAGGATCTTTAATTCAAAAATGTCATGTGTCTCGCTTCAAAAATGACGAAGATTCATACTAACTGGCAACCCCTATTTCACCCCCTTAGGGATGGAATTTCCAAAAATCCTTTCTTAGCGGACGTCTCTTAGTCACAATCTACCTTCCTGCCAAAGGGTTTAGCCGTCTTTCCATAGGCAAACTGCTCCCGATAGGAACCTATATCGTAACCTATGTTATATTGTAGAGGGTACTAATAGTAGTTCATCGAGTAGATATTAGCTCTAAATCTTAGTTAATTGAGGAGCTATTTGAAAAAAAGTGTCCGGAGGCGACTTTTTTACAAAGTGATATATCTCTGTTAATTTTAAAGTTAGAAAAATAAAACAAATTCCAATGTTTATGATACACTTTACAGTCTATTTTATATAAATTTTAATAAGCCAAGCCTTAATAAAAATATTAAAAAAAAAACGCAAAAATATTTTTTTATTGATTTCTATCAGATCGAATTGAATTTTTCCACTTTCCACTTTGAAAAAAATACATAATAATTGTCTTTACCTTGCCTAACAGCGCGCCAAGTTTCATTAAAATCTATAAGGTGCAACATGTTGAAAAAATAAATAAATGTAAGTGGACCACCTTATGACTACTTTGTTGACGCTTTCAAGTTATACCCGCGCGTGTATGGTCCTACATGATCACAATGCATAGTCGTGGTAGGTTGTTAGGCGTTTCGGACTTGCCAAGTGCTGTTACTGAAGCGGGTTTTTCGGACCGCGGTCCGAATCGCCCAAGAACAATTTTGTGATGGGTCGATTCAAACCACGGTGAGAAACAATATAGTTTCCTCGTGGATTGAATTAGTTCAGAGAACATTGTGAAGTTTTATTACACATCCAATAATGATATTTTTTTTTTTTAGTAAGATTTAGTTTGTAGTCAAGCTGTGATTATACCAAGTTTAAATTTTTAAAATACATATGAATATAGTGTATTATATTACATTTTTTATTTCTCTATTTTTAGTAAGACGATTAGTTTGTAGTCAAGCTGTGATTATACCAAGTTTAAATTGTATAATTATTTTAAAATACATATGATAATAGTGTATTATATTACATTTTTTATTTTTTATCAACCACTTTTCTACTCAGCTCTACAAATAAGTAATTAGTCCTAATCAGACCTACGAAAATACTATTGGTTAGTGGTCCGTATCGACCCATTCCAAAGGATACCTTGGGCTATTCGGATCGCTTCAACCCCTGCGGTCCGAATAACCCTCTTCAGAAACAGATTAGGCGATTCGAACCGCGTTTCTAAACACACGCGGTCCGAAACGCCCAACAACCCGCCACGTCTATGCACTGTGATCATGTAGGAACATGCACGCCCGGCGCGGGTACCTACATTGATAATCTAGTCACTATAAAAGTAGATCGACAAAATATTGTGATAGGCTAGTGACACCACCAACCGTTAATGTACTGTCAAAACGCTACTTAGTTAAAGATTATTAAAATCTAATACAATTTGAAAGCGTCAACAAAGTGGTCATAAGGTGGTCCACTGACATTCATTATTTTTTTTCAACATGTTGCACCTTATAGATTATAATGAAACTTGGCACGCTGTTAGGCAAGGTAGAGATAATTATACTCGATGAACTACTATTAGTACCCTCTACATTTCTACAATATAACATAGGTTACAATATAGGTTCCTATCGGGGGCAGTTTGCCTGTGAAACCCTTTCATCTTCATTGGCTAAGTAGTTTTCGAGATTTCGTGATGAGTGAGTAATATATATATATATATAGCGAAAATTGTAAGTAATTGGTCCTAATCAGACCTACGAAAATACTATTGGTTAGTGGTCCGTATCGACCCATTCCAAAAGATACCTTGGGCTATTCGGATCGCTTCAACCCCTGCGGTCCGAATAATAATATATAATCACTGACAGTTTTCGGACTGTGCACGCACTGGCTTTTTAAACGCACGAGTTCGAGCTTTCCGAATATTGACTGAGAGAGAGTTCCAAAGCCGCACAGCTTGTACGACAAATTAATCATTATAGATATGTATCTGTTTTTATAATGGTGACCATCAAAACCATCAAAACTCCTAGAAGTAGGTATTAGACCAAGTTCTAAAGGGCAAATTTTACACCAAGAGTTTCTGAAAATTCCCTTTCAGGATGACGACGCAGGCAGCGGAGATGCGCAGCCGCTGGTGTTGGCGAACGTGGGCGGTGTGTTTATCGTCCTGGCTGCAGGCTCTGGGCTGGCGGTCGTCTGCGCTTTCTTGGAGATGATCGTGGATGTCTGGAACATATCTCGGAGATTTGAGGTATTTACTCGTAATAGTCTACATTTTACTTTTTAAATAGATTTTGTCTCGACTTTTTCCTTCATTTTCCTATTAAAATATAATATGATCGACAAAAAAGTTCGTGTAAATATTAACCTTATATTTATCTTAAATTTAGTTGTATATTCAATACAGGGCCACAGAATTAATATAAATGAGGACTAGCACAATAAAATTAAAATGCCTCATATCAGATTGGTTATTAGATAATATAATGTTGATTTTTAATGACACAACCCCATAATAAACTATTCACTTACTCGTATTTTAAATTTACCTCCATAAAATTAGTTCTATTATCAACCTAAGTTTGTGCCCTTTACTTTTATATATATTTGTATTGTAGCCTTATCAAATTATATGTGTGAATCAAAACTTTACTACAGTTTACAGCCTCAACCAACTTAAAATGCAAACACCGTGCCTTTTCCTTAGTAGCCCCGCATGAGCCAGTGTTATCCCAAACTTGTGTCCGAGATATTAATGGTACCACCTTGTTTCATGGTAAGACAAAGTTATTTCTAGAATTATTTATTAATTAATTATTCAACGTAAACTAATAATACCCAAACTATTCACAGTAAACTATCAAATAGTGTAATTTTTCCCTATATATTTATTTATTAAAAAAAGTATATCGTTAAGTATGGTTTGATTCAAATAATTTCATCGTTTTCATAAGCAAAATACAGTCATTTAAAGTTCTCAGTATGTTGTTGTTTTGTTGTTGTATGTTTTAAAAAGTGATTAATTTAATGAAAGAATTGTGTTATTAGTAAAAAGATTATTAATACCTATAATATTATTATATCAACTAACTACTTACATATTATAAAGATAAATACATATTATAAGCTATTATAACTGTATATTATTATCAAAAGATTATTTATATCAACGTTTTAGAATAGAGAAGATACGTTATTCACTACTTTCTAACAACCTAAATCAGATACTTTTTTCTAAACGTCAAAACAAACATTTTCTATGGAATTTGTTTGAAATATAGAGCAATGACGTCATAGTTTCTTGGAGTCAAATAGTTTTTCTGCAATTATAAATTGCAGGTCTCCTTCAAAGATGAACTAATAGCTGAACTGAAGTTTATATTCGGTTCAACCGGAGATGTGAAACCAGTTCGTCATCGCGAACCATCAGGCAGTAGTTCTCGGAGTTCTAAGAAGGATGAAAAAGAACCTCTTGAAGATCCTGAATCACCTGGTGAAGAACAAGAAAAAGATGAGCTCGATGTGCCTTTCGACCCTGCGCCGACGCCGAGGTCTGAGAGGTCTACCCATTCTCATCATACACTGCATAGTCGACGACAAAGCAACGCTGTGCAAATGGCTAGGATGAGGAAGTTTAGCAAATTTAGTGTCCATAGTGCCAGACTGTAAGTATTATGTTGTGTTCAAGAACACAGTGAAGAGATTAAGAATAAACTGACTTTTTATTTAAATATATATAACTCAAAGGTGACTGACTGACTGACATAGTGATCTATCAACGCACAGCCCAAACCACTGGACGGATCGGGCTGAAATTTGGCATGCAGGTAGATGTTATGACGTAGACATCCGCAAAAGAAAGGATTTTGATCAATTTTACCCCTAAGAGGATAAAATAGGGGATGAAAGTTTGTATGAAACTTTGTCAATTTTAAACCGATCGGGCTGAGACTTTGCATGCATAAAGCTACTATGACGTAGGCATCCCCTAAGAAAGGATTTTGATAAATTACACCCCTACGCGAGCGAAGCCGCGGGCAAAAGCTAGTTAATGTATATTTTTCTATTGGTTGTTGATACCAGAACTCAGAGCCAAGACTGACAGAACAAGACCGGGGTAAAGTATGCTATTATTATTATTAATTGTAGAACACATTAGCTGATGCGTGTGCGCATAAATGTTTGGAGATCTTGTTTTTGTTTAGCCTGTTTTTGAAGCCGTTCATTGAAAGTGCTGTCGCAACATTCTCTGGTAGCTTGTTCTAGTCGGTGATCACTCGATTGAAGAAAAAATTATGAAATGGTTTTCTTTTTGATTTCATACGGTACAATTTCAGCTGATGTCCTCTCAATTGTTTGTAGTCAAAATGAAAATATTAGGTTTTGTAGACTGGGTACATCATAATATCCTGTTAGCCTCTTTGTCTTCGACATTGTAGTGATGTGATATTCAGTTCATCCTTCGTTCATATGGCATAGTTCTTGAAGATTTAACCCGTTTTGTTGCTCTTCATTGTACATTTTTTATGTGACATTGTGAAACAATTTCGTTTTTTTTTTTTAGTTCTTGTTAGTGGCTCCCGACCAAAATTCATTGTTTACTATTGTGTCTGCAAATGAAGGGTTAATTTGATTAATTAAGTAAATAGTAAAAATAAAAACTGTCAGTTATTAAATACCAAACATGGTGACAAATAATATGAACGTTTTGATGCTTCAACGTTTCCAACCTACGCTACACTCTAAGGAATTAAAATCGATACATTTTATTAATAGCAGCAGACGCTTCGTTTTGACACCCACATTTAATTTATTTAGTCTCCCACAAGACATCTTTAGTAATGAAATGAGACGTAACGTAGGTAACAGATACCATGAATTTATCTATGAATAGTCTGCAACAGGTCTGTTTTACGGGTAAACGTACTGGAATCAAAACAACTCGTGTCTTGAGAATTAATATTCTTCTTACAGCTATGTATACAAGTATAATGTTCATTCGTCGCATGCCCAAAGGCGTAAAGCAGCCCGTAAATGCGACCCAAACGTCTAAAACGCTCGTTAGTCGTATGTGACAATCATCAAATGAAACTATAATGTAGAACAGTTAATCATAGTTTGGCTGGGATTTTTTTTGCCAACTCGCACTTGCGATACTTAACTAGGGTAAAGTTTCAGACATTGGACGCTAACTGTTATTGGACAGAACACAATAAAAGCTTATTTATGAAGGTTGCTTTCAAAACAGGAAAATTGCAGCTACAGAGTGTAAAAAGCTATCAGCTGCAGTGCACAGGACTGCCCAATGACAGGAATTTTACCCTATAAACTTACTAAATTTGATATGATTTATTTTTATCCATTAAATAGATGGGTGAATATCGATGTCTTATTTGGATCTTAAAATATTCATATTTTATGCCACTTGTGAATCTTGCGATCATGAATCTAAGAGTAAAATATGCTTGGGATTGTCAAATTGATCGCCAATAATGCGTATAGCTGCGACTCTATCAACTACCTAATTAACTAAGTTATTCATAAAATCTACTAGCAACATGTAAACCTTCCTCTTGAATCACTCTAAATATAAAATCCGATGCGATTTTTAAAAGATCTAAGCTCACATATATACAGGGGGACAGACGGCGGAAAGTGACTTTGTTTTATGTTACACATACTTATGTTGATATTGATAGATGTTATATATCCTCGCCAAATAGTGACTCTGTTCAATATCAGGGCAAAGTTAGTGACACGAAACACGCAAGTGGCAAGTTGATATCACGAGTCGGTGTTAATTAGCACTCGTGTGAGAAACGTAGGCTTGTCAAGTCATTGTCGCGGAGTGAAGAGGGTACAGCTTTTATTGAAAGACGAGACGGATTCTCAAGGATATTTCCATGGAAATTGAGTTCCATGCATTTGGAACTTAATCCTGGAAAAACTTTATTTATCAAAGGATACTTCGATCACCTGGATTCCTATTATTAACGGGATATTATTTATTTGCAGCTTATTTATTGCCGTTTTCAAGCAAGTGCAGACGAAGCAATTATGCAACACATGCATGGTACTTATACTGCTCAATAAAAGATAAATAAATACTAGTATTACTCTTTTGTTTTTCGTTATTGTAAGGTTCGTTAGGCCAACAATGGTGTCAGATTTTTCAACCTGCCTTAAGGCATCTGGTACTATGATGATAGTCTGTACTAAGTAATAGGGTAGACTGGGTACGGTTGTGCCAGGTTGCGGTTGTGACAGTCGCGATATTAGCCAAACTATAAGGAAAAGCGGGGGATGGTAAAGGAGAAAGAGAAGCGCCATTTTAGTAAGTACACGTGTCACAGCATTGCGTCGTTCGTTGTGCGACATTAACGCTAGCAGAGGAATGTATTACTTCTAGTCCAAAGTAACTATTTTTATAAAATTTCCTATAATTTGGTTGCATATATGTACAAATAGAGCCATTGGTGTTTAAACAGTTATAGGTGACACATTGATTTTTAATTAGCAGTCATTACTTTGACTCTTCATTACTTTGTTTTGTCTTGGCAAATATTTTTTTGCAAAAGTATCTGTCGGGAACAGTAGTCACATTTTTGCTGGGTACGGTTGTGACATAGGTAAAATTTGTTTTTAATTTTTATTTTTAACCATCGAAAACTGGTTAGCGAGGAATGAATCGAATTTCAAGGAAAATGTGAATTTCGGTCTTACTTTGCACAGGTGATAAGTTGCCATTGCATTTAGAACCTAACTAGCTCTCCGCTTTTAAACTTTTAAACCTTAAGTTGCAATCTTTTGATTATCGCGTTAAATAAAAGTGATTTATGACTATTTTGATATATTTTTGTACCTGTCACTATCACTGGTTTTTTTTTCCGTTTTTAAGTAGACAAATATTCAATTTACTATGAAAAACACCTTTTATATGTATAAATAATATACTAACAGATTATAGGCGATCAAGTGAAAATTGTCACACCTGTACCCAGTCTACCCTACATATAAAGTAAAGTAACAGTACTAAAGTAGTAACAAAAGATTAGAAGTAACAAGAGCGTCTTAATTATCACTCCTGTGAAAAATGCGGGTTTGTCACCCGCCAATGTGTCGAAGAGAAGCCAATGTGTCAGAGTGATGCCAATGTGTCAGGCCGGAATGAAGAGGGTGCACCTTTGATTGAGCGGTGAATCCGGGGCATTTCTTAGGAAATTGGGTAGCGGAGGTCAATGTGCGGGGTAATTGTGATTTAGATAGTAACTTTACTTCATTGGATTGGAGTGTTTATTAAGCCGAAAGAGGGTTTTACTATCTTTTGTAAAGGTGCTAATTTTGATAATTATTCCTGAATTTAATATTGCATCGATGAAGTTGTTCGTAAGTAAAGTAAAATTTAAATATACTTTTTTTATAATACTATAAGATTTTATGATACTATGATCTTTTGGATCTGATGCTAATTTTGATGACAATACTTTTGAATTGACGGGAAAAAGCTACTTACACTGTACATTGTAATTAATAGGGCTATCTACTTTGTTAAAGTAGCGCTCAGTACCATAAATTAATATACTAAGACCTCAGTAAGCAGGCAGTAAGAGCTTGATATGTTGCCAAGAAACTTTCACTATCCAGTTCTAGAAACAATCGTTGGTAGTTGCTTTCAGGAAACGAAGGTTCTAGAAATTCAAAACTCAAGTTAATGGGACTTTCTAATGAGTTTCCTACTGTTGGGACGGAGGAATTTGTTTGTATATATTTTTGATTTTCAATCCCACGATTTCAAAGAAATTAAGTATTAAGAGGACTCGGGGAGTCTGGGCTAAAAAATCGATCTAGCTAGGTTTCCTTAAGAACCTCGTCTTTTCGGTATTTTTCATCTATCAAAGCCACTGCTATTTAAAAATGGGCACTAACTAAGTTTAAGTTAAGGTGCGCCTTCCTATAGCACTTTATTTTGTGGTCCTCCGAGCTTCGAAAGGCATGAAAATGCAAAATTTAAGTACCGTAAGTGACCGTGCTGCAATGGTTCATGAAATAAATATAGCTCATTGATAGACAGACAAACGTACAGCAGAGGCTTGGTAATTAGCATACCTAAAAATCTTGTCAGACCCTTTGGATGCGGAAACAGCATCGGCTAATCCCGCTATATAAATGTATTCCCGCAAGCAAGACGATATTGCGGTACAATATTTTGAAGCATGTTCGTCATTATTTCTGATACATAACGCCATTATTTCAGTGTCACGAAATGGACACCGACCCTGCGACCGCAATCACCGCTCTCATTAGCCAAACAAATTGCTGGACGACTTATAACTTGCCTCGCTCTCCCTTATTTATGGAAGCTTTTTATTTCCGGTTATGTGACAGAGTTATTGAGATAGGGGAGCCTATTAGTAGGTATGTTTTACTTTTCGTAACCATTAAAGGAAGCATAGTAATGATATTGTCAAATTTCAAGGCTCGTTAGTTGGTTATTTTTGAGACATAAGCAATTTTTCAGTCTCACTGTGGCGAGGATTATTTTGTCATTTTGCTCACAATCGCTCGGACAATAAGAACATTATTAACATCAATTAAAATGAATTGGTGGAAATAATAAGAGGAGATAGAAATTACTACACAACTAACTACAGTGGTAGTGTGAGCTATATAGTTTATTTGCCATGTAAATTAAAAAAACCCCGACTTCCAAGAGTTCACGTATACTAATATTATAAAGGCAATATTATTAATTATTATAAATTATAATAGAATCAGTACAAAAAAGATTTTTAAGATTCATGCATTACAAATGTTACCGCAGCCGTATGTCTTACGTAGATCTATTGAATAAATATAATCTGTTGCCACTCGAACACAGACGACTACAACTTAAAATGATTGTGCTTTATGAAATTTGTAACAACAGATACGACTGTATGTCGTTACATAATCAACTTTGCTATAAAGTTCCCAGGAGAGTAAATCTCCGTCAACCATGTAGACTATTTCATAGCACGGTTTGTCGTACCAATGCTGGTAAAAGATCACCATTACACCGATTGGTTGATACATATAATAATTTATTTAATGACGTTGACATTCTGGCCACACGCGCTAGCGCCTTTAAATCGGCTATATTAAATAAAATTCAAGCTATGTAAGTTGTAAGAATGACAGATAACTGGTTACCTAATTAACTAACCTAATTAAGTCTTGTGAATATCTAATAATGAAAATGCAGCCCAACCCATCACAACTTTCTATCGAATTATTTTTTACCTATTCTGTAGCAGTAATCAGTGGTTTGCGATTTTGATGGCACGTTCATTTGTTTATTTTGTAAGATTTTATAGTATCATACAATGTACCATTGTTTGCTTACCCAAATAAATTGAAAAAAAAAAGGCGAAAGTTTGTGAGTATGTGTTTGTGTATGTGTGGGTGTATGTTTGTTACTTTTTCACGCGCAAACGGCTAAAACCTTGGATTAACACATAGGCTAGCTTTTTCTGCGTGTAACACCGTAGAGCGCAGCTAGTAACTTATAAACCTAAAATACTCTGATTTGCACAGCGATGGAGTTGGCGAACGTCATTATTTAAGAAAAAACTTCATAGCGCGTTTTAGTTTCACATGTAAACATCTAGTGATGAGTAGCGAAACGATCCGATGCCATCTGTTATTCGCCAGGAAAATTGGGAAAACCCTAACTTTCAAACGTGAACCACCATATTTTTTTTGACGGCTGAACCGGTTTTTTCCAAACATAGATAAGAAACACCGCAAGGGAACTTGTTTTTACATAAAAACCGCATTGCAATCAGTCCATCCGTTCGAGCGCTACTATGCCACAGACAGACAGACAGACATTAGCATCAAACATAACATCCCCCTTATTTGTCGGGGTTTTAAAATATTGAATTATTTCAGGTAGTTTTGAAATGAAAAAACTATGAATGTATTTCTTGACTTGCATGAAAAATATTTGATTAGTATAATTGAACAAACATTTTCTAAAAGTTAGCTTAATATTGTGATTCTATTTGCTAAGAAAGTGAATAGAAAGTTACCCGCGATTCGTAGGACTGGTTCATTCTACTCATTACATCCACACATACGATTGTGTACACCTTTTAGTCTAATGAATTTTATTCCATGAAACTTTTATATACATATTTGATTTGCTTAAGGTTAGGTTATATTTTATTATTACCTTCTTAATTCTGAAGCACAGCGCAATCATCAAGAGTTATTTACCTATCAATATCGTTTTTTTTTTTAATTCTGATAAATTACTTCATGCGTTATGGTATAAATCAATTGTTTTAATATTATGTCTGGTATTGTCTGTCAGCAAACAAAAACTTGTCACGTCTTTATTCTTCACGGTGAAAACATGCCGAGCCTTAGCCCATGACACGCAAATGCCACATTCGACGTGATGGGCGTACAGTCACTGTAGGTGGAAAATGGAATTATAATAGTGCCATATTGCCCATTCCCACAGTCAGCTTTTACGATATTGCACTGATCTAGCCTTCACAGTTTCAACGTATGCCAAATGATCGAGTCAAAAAAGGTAGGCATGTAGTAAATACTCTATTATTTAATTATTAGATGAGGATTATCAGGTCACTGTAGATGTAAATGAAATTATAATAGTGACATGTCCCCATCCCAAGTATGACAAATGATTTACGAATCAAAAAAAGGTAGGCATATAGTGAAGACTATTAATATCAGATGAGCATTATCAGGTCACTGTACGGTTTCACTCTCTGAGAGTTACAAGAGACTCATTTTTTATCTCGCCAGCTTGATAATAATCGTAAATAACTCCTCAAGGCGATCACATAAAGCGGAAAACAGGGCATTATTCAGCTTAGCTGAAAGAAAGCCTTTTCTATAAGCTATGCTGATTTCAACAGTACCTTACGCAACTACTCATATTCTAATCGTGCCCAATTTAAAATAAATATCTACCTATCAGAAACACACTAGTGAAACTCACATTTATTTGGCTATATTTTATATGTCAGGGAAACAGAGATAGAAAGTCCCTTAGTCATTAGTATATATTTTTAAATAAATAGAGATCTTTGAGTACACCGTCATAAATACAAATCCCATACTTCAATAGCAATTTACTTTTGCAACAATTACTAGTAGGTGAAATTTAAAACTTAAATTATTATTAAGTTATCTCATTATAAATGTAATGTTCGCTATACAACATTTAATGTGGCATTACTGAAGTAAACAATAACACAAATAATCCTATTTCATACATCAAATCAATATAATATTCATGCCATAGCATGAATAAATAAAAGTACATATACTTTTTCACAATACAAGCCATACTTTTTTGTAGTATCTAATTTAATAAAATACTTTACAACACAACTCTAAATTTAGAATTTAACATAGTACCTATTTGTAATTGATGATTAGACGTGTAAAAGCAATCACAAATCTGTGGAAGTAGTACGTTCCTACAAATGCTCTCTTTTTTTAGCAAAAGCAATAGTAAGAGGGGAGAGAGAGTGGCGCGAATGACGTGAGCTGTTTGTACTGAACGAACAGGAGCTCTGTGATCTCCTGGAACGCCCCGACTTTCGGGATTTGATGGAGTGAAGGGAATGGACCTCATCTTCGGCCTCATGCTCGGCTTCGGCTTCGGCTAATGCCTCGGCACTGCTTTCGTCGGTTTTCTTTTTTCGCTTGACTGGCTTCACGTCACCGCTGAATTTGAGCGCGAATTTTAGTTCTTCTACTAATTCGAACCAAAATGTCGTCTGCAACCCATATAAAAAAAGTTTATTGGTATTGAACTAGCTACACATAAAATATTTACAACTACATAAATAATAAATTCTTACACCATATTTCACGGATCTCTTGAAAACCCCCCAGAGCATGTCTAGTATAGATATAAACAGGCCTATGAGGCTGCCAACTCCGAGCACGACGAAAGCACCCAACATGTTCTTCATACCCAACGGCTTTTCACCTGCGTCACTTTTTTCCTGTTAAAATGAAAATAATATTCATTCTATAAATCTAGTTTTATAATATAAGAAAATTACAAATAAAAGTAACTGGCTTCGTGTGTTTTTGTTTAGGCTAAGTCACAAAATGGTGAAATATTTTTCATATCGTACATAATAAACAATTTCATCAAATTTTGATATAACCTATTCATATTATTACTACATGAATAATGATTTCGTGTTTAATAAATACAATTACATACAAGAGCCATGCTTATGAATGAGAAGACGTACCCCACATTTCCCTCCTCCTCTTTTTTCTTTCCACCATATGTCTTTTAACTTTTGGATAATGCCCTGCTCTTTGAGATGCAACAAAGCATCATCAATGTGTTTCTTGTACGGTGACTCTGAAAACAATATTCTCATAAGTGTCTATTTTAACGTATAAATCAACAACTGTACCGTCTCAAGCTTCTCGGATTATAGAAAATGTACCATTTTGTAAAGTATCTTACCTATTGCTTCAAAATATTAATGAAACCATAAAAATACATTTTGGGAACTAGAAAGGAAATGGTAAGTGTGTAAATGAAACGATGACACGCGGTTTCACATTGCAGGCACAATAAAACCCACATTTCAGCAGTCCGATCGGATCGCCGAATTCAATTCAATATTTTTAATCAGGGGCCTCCTTATAAGCCGATTTCCCTCGAATTCCCTTAGGGGATTTTAATATATACGCATTTATTACTATCAACAACTATAACCCACGTATAACGGCGCACCGCGCATTAAAATGTCCATTTACTATTTTCATAAGCCGTAAACTAGCAGCATGACTGGATTGCACACACCCACATATTCAAAATACGAAATTTCGCTGGTTATTCTAATACACTCACAATGATAGATTTTGTTTAAACATGCTCAGAGACATATAACTCACACTAAGTCAACAAAAATAAAAGTCGGTCATGAAACGGCTTATTAACCTTCATAAAAAAGCTAATAAGATAGGTATTTAATTCTTTTCATAGTTTTATTTTAATTTTTTTCATAGTCACCCAACGCCACAGTCAGGTTGGTCATTAAAAGAGTAATTTTTTGATACCAACAGATAAAGATTCTGTAACAAGCAAAATGACTTACGCTTTTTCATTCCAATCCCATAACTTTTAGAGTCCAATAAACCACCAATTTGTATTAAGTCACAATGCCTTTCTTTGTAATATTCGATAGTAGATGATTCCATAAAAAATGCCCATGAGTTTTTTTCTGCTCTAAAATAAATAAACTTTTAAATCTTGTGATGATACACATTTTTTTTCGTCGTCGCCGTCTTTTTATTAAAGAAGGGTAAATTAACTTACACTATATTTAAAGACTAAATCAGATACAAAATAATGTAATAGTATGTACTCGTACATAAAAGCTATGCTAACTTCATGCCACTAGAACGGCAATAGTTAAATCTGATTTTTATTATTCGAAGTATTAAATAGATATCTTATTTAAAATAAAAATACAATGGTCATATAGAAAAATACATACTTTTCCACACCTAGGTCGTTATCCTTTAGCAGCCAACCTTTAGAATTCATATTTTGGAACATTTTTTGATAAGTTGGGTTGGTAGATTTCTGAAATAAAAAAAAATGATTTAAATAAATTAAAAAATACAATCTTAATACATACCGGACGTAAAAGCACGGTTCTATTTATATACCTAAAGGACTGCAGATTTCTTGAATGAGTAAAGGGAAGTATGAACATCTACTCTTAAGACTTCAATTCTGCAAACTTATCGACATTTTTTAGATAATATTGAACTGACAGGACAATGTTTGTGTACGTGTGAATGTTGCATTGATCCCTTAAGAAAAGTCACAATGTGTCCGGTTACAAACATCTTTTACTTATTTTTTGTAATTTATTTCTTATTAACATTAGTTTTATGATATCAACGTCTAACCTGTTACCATGTGTAGCCCCTAATAATCTTATTTTATAAATCTTGAAAAGCAAAGACATGAAAATCATTATAAGAAAAAATAAAATTGGTAAAACTAAAGTACTTAATCAATAAGTACTAAAAACAAATCTCAATCTATCGCAGGTTGACTAGATGGAAGAGATTCGTACATGGGATAAGTCCGCCTTTGTATATTTGCTCTTTTATATGTTATCTTTGTAATGTATCAGTTTTGGTACAGTAAAGTTATTACATAAAAACAAAATCTTAAAAGTAGTTAGAGGCAAGTACCTCAAAAAACTGTCTTGTAGACCCTTTCTTCTTGGCTCCGTAAGGAATAGACTTGCGCTCATACAGTTGTTGGACGTTCTCAAAAGGCATGACGTTCTTCTCGACAGTCAGGAAAGCCACCAAGGTTCCCACGTACGACGCTACCATGATCATTGTGAAAAACCACCATATACTCGTAATCATACGTGGAGCTAGAGCACTGAAAATTGGACTAAATCAGTAGTAGGGATAAAATAAACATTTTAAGTTCAACATCCACCTATCATTGAATTTACTTGTATTAAGATAATCAACAAAAAATGTAAACAAATATTAAGTTACTACAGAAAGTCTCTAATATTTCAATCGTTATTTTTTTTAACCTCTTGATTGTGACTCGACCTGAGCCGGTCGATAATAGTGTCTGATATTTTGACCAGACAAGGACTTGTGCCTAATGCAAATTGTAATCAACAAAATGTATACTACTTTAAATTAAACTTACATAGGAGCTATTTCTGATCCCTGTTGCATGACAGATCCAATGATAAGCCACACGGAATTTGCGAAACTGAACTGGTTGGTTAGTTCTTCGGGTTGTTCTACGCAGGGGTTAATGTTTTGCCATTCTCTGTGGGAGATTCGACCCACAAATATCATTATACATCCCAACCCTAATTGGATCAGTAACATATAATACCAGACCTAGAATGAATAACAGAAATACGAATATACAAACATAAACATCAACTAACAAACTAATTCAATGAACTAATTACTATGCTTACTTATACATACATATTTATTAAATTAAAATTCAAGCAGGTACCTATTTTAAAAACATTCAGTTAACTTGCGAAACTTTTGAAAATTCAAACATTCCGCGGCGTTGCCGGTTGCGTGGTAATTTTTTGTCAATCCCACGAGAACCTCACTTTTTACCGACATAAAAAGTATGTTTTGTGTTAATCCAGGTATTAGGTATATTTGGCATACACATACCTTTTGTATGTGTATGCCAAATATACCTAATTTCAGTCAATTCAGCCGTTTAGGCGTGAAACAGAACGAAAATCCATACATTCATACAAACAACAAACATTTTTTTAAACTACTGCAGGTAACATCTTACATGATGTTTTAAAATGTATTTGTAAAGGTACTGTTTCTGACAAAGATATTTTTATAAAAAAAATAACATACGCATTTATAATATTAATAGGATATAATACTGTACTTACTTCTTTTGAAAATACAGCCATAAACGAAAACATTGCCGGAGGCTGCTTGCTGGGTTGCTTATAAAGGATACCAATGCCTAAGGTCATGAAAGGAGTCGAAAAGTCGATGCCCATTTGCCGCTCCGCTGTCATCGTGAGGTCGCAAATGGCCAGATCTGCTTTCTACAACATTTAGAATATATTATACGACTACTCCAAGTCTACCCGTGGAAGTCATGCCGTAGAAGAAGACTTAGATATTCCAAGCTAAACACAGCTTATAAATATCAATGAGGTCACTCCAATCCTTCTGGCCACGATCTGCCTGCGTATGAGACGAACTGTCGAACTGTAGCCGCTGACAAAAATCATTCAGAAATAGAGGGGAGGGCTTTGCCTAAGGCTGAGACACAATAGGCTAATTAAAAAAAAACATTGACTTGCATATCATCTTTGCCGAAGAAAAAGGTGCATATAACTAAAAATTCAATCAGGAACGCACTCATCATATCTATATTTAAGAGCTATGCTCTTATGGGTAGTATAGATTTTCTTCCATTTGTCTCTCTCGTCCGCAAGCTGTCATATTTTTAATGAAACTACCACATTTATAATTTTTTTTTCCCTAACCTGTATCGTCCCACTGCTGAACATAGGTCTATAATAAATTGTTTAATTTTAATAGTACTTAGTAAAGTAACAGGGTGAAGGTAAGTACCTCTTCTCGTAGTTGTAAACACATCCCAGACCACGAATCTGTATCCTTATCATATGATCCATAGTCGGGCTCTACATCGAAAATGTAACCGAACCCCAATTTTTCAGATAATTTATCTATGAGATCAATAGCGAAACCCTCATATCGATCATTTCCCTCAAGTTTTAATGAAGAGTCCTTTATATAAGCAAAGGGTTGCGTCTGAAAATTTAAAAGACAATTTATTTCAACAATAAAGTATCGTGATGGACCAAGAACTTATTCGTCAATCATTAATACTTTGTAGTATGCAAAAAGCAATGCACGATTGTAAGCATAGTCGTCGGCGCGCCGTAATCAATAGTATTATGATATACTGTATTCATTCAATATATAAATAGATTGATGTGAAAAACATAGCTATAGTAAAATTGTACTGATAAGTGCAGATTTTTTTTGTCGATTAATCACATTTTGAGCCATAATATGTCCGACTTCTATACAACGGCCTCTTTGCACTTTCCGTTTGATCCTTCCAACCACCCACGTGTTTTTGATTTACCAGTTCTTCTGAAATTTGTGTGAAAGATGAATGAAGCAAGAGGTCACCTTTGAAATCATTAGGCATTACTGAATTATTATCGTAATTATATACATTTCTGAATAATTATATAAATGTTATAGTAGCTTATATTTTTAAGCCTATGACAGGTTGATAGTAGTTTGTATAAGCATTCGAATACATATATACATATAACTACTCATTTAAGTATGAGGACTGATACTTGATTTGATTTTAATCATTTAGTTAATTTACTGGATGTTCTTTGCATGTTTTTTTTACCCAATATGTATTCATCTTATCATTACAATAAGTCCTAATAGGTACTTACCAAAGCAATCAAAACTCTCAAAGTTTTATTTCTCAGTACAGATTCTTGACCAATTTCAGAGGTAGCCATTAGAGGTCTCTTTTTATCAAAATAATTAGATCTCACTTGACCAATCTATAACAAACATATAATATTAGGACATAAATTAAATTACTAAATACTTGCAATAAAACAACCTACCTGTAAAATTTTTAAGTCATCCTACTTAAAGCAGATTTTTTGAAAAGATCAATTTTGATCATCGTCTCCCATAGCATAGAGTATTTTATCATCATCTAAGGCTGCAGATGCCGCTGGACCTGGGCCTGGTTAAAGACACAACAGGCACGGCTTTCTGTCTCAAACTTTTGCAGCATGGGGTATTGTCATTAGTCATATATTATTTAGATGTACCATATTGGAAAAAGCGATTATTCAAGTATTTATTATTATCTTTTCATCTGAACAAAAATGATGTGTACCGTTTGGTTACCAGCAGAAGTCAACTCTAGGACATCAAAAATGACATCAGTTCTCCATCCAAATCCGTCAAAATTTAGCGTCCTGGTAAGGCCTTCGACTTTATTCTGTAACGAAATAAATATAGTATTTATAAAATAATCTGTGGATTATTGCAGTATTACAAGTGCTTATATTGTGACAACTAGACCTCGCAGTTTTAATTTGATAAAAATAAAATAGATTCCTTGGTCTATTAAGGGGCTACCTGAATTTTTCGGGGTCTAGTGCTGCCCTCATTTGAAATAAATCATTTGAAAAGAAACGGAGATATCATTTAAAATTTGATCTTGATCAGACCCTGGATAACTCTGGATAACCCTTCAAACTATTTAATGAACTACTGCTTACATTTTAAAGTGAGAACGTTAAACTTTTCTACGCACATACGCCTAAAGTGGCCGTTTTTCGCAATTGTGAGTAGAAAAGCCTCACGTTCTCACTTTAAACTGGAAACAGTAGTTTATAAAACAGTTTGAAGGGTTATTCAGGATCTGATCAAGACCAAATTTCAAATGATATCTCCGTTTCTTTTCAAATGATTTATTTCAAATGGGGGCAGCACTGGACCCCGAAAAATTCAGGTAGCCCCTTAATTAGCCGTTCACATTCAAAAATAACTCATTTTGTAGTAATAATAGAATAAAACGTCACAAATTAATGTCACTTGTCATTAATCATATCTATTTTTAACGTAATTTAGATTTATTCATGCAGAAAAGCTGTAATAGGATATTTGACTCCAAGAAAATATGACGTCATTAGTTTATAATTCATACAAAACCCTAGGAAAATGGTTGTTTTGACGTTTACAAAAACGTATCTGATTTAAGTTATTGAAATTGGAAAATAGCGAATTAGCGGAGTATGTCACTTCGAACCGAAGTTTCTTGTGTAAAGACTGAACTAGTAGAAGAACAATCTCGCTTGGGAAGAAAAGTAGAAATGAAATTAACCATAGGGGTTTCAGTCTCTTTGACTATATTATCTATTTATATTCTGATGAATAGGTGCTCACACGTATTGGTAAAATAAACTAAGAAACTATTGGTATGATTTTTTACATTTTTAATTAAAATTTAAAACATCTTTTTCTAAGGTTTATATGTTTAATACATACCTACCTATTTTAGCCGTGGCAGTTTGTATATGAATAAAGTGAAGGGCAGAAACTTACAGTTCTCATGAAATTTAATAGAGAAGAGCCATGCTCCCACGCTTTCAGGCTATCACAACTCAGTTTACTCATTGATACGTTGATTTTCTTCAAAGATGCATTAACTATTTGTATTGCATCATGGATCAATAGCACATTTGTTTTGATTTCTTTAGGTCTTGTTAATTCATTTACTGTATTATTATTGAATGCTTCAGTAAATTCCCAAAGCATTTTGCTACTTGTTAAATCCAGTAATCGAAATCCTGAAACAAATTTAAAATAGATAGTATAGGTAGAAATAGAACTCTAAAATAAAAAAAAAACTTACATAATGCTGCTAGTAAGCCATAAAGTAATAACTAAAGAATCTCGGTGTAATGGTCATGTTTTGTACATACATACTAATATACTATTACGTCTTTATCCCTAACCGAATAGTTGAATTTATAATAGTTGATAAAAGTATCCTAAAACAGGCAAGCATTCCAGTCACAGAAGCCTTAAACACTAGGTTAGCATGGTGGAAAAAAAAAATATCCTCCTTCACCATCTCATATTCCACCTGCTGAGAAACTTTCACCAGGGGGCGATCTCACCTGAGCACTGGATCCGGAATGGTGTTGGGAGATGTCACAAAAACCGAGCAAAGTGACGTTTCTAAACAAGGATCGTTGTGACTGTAAAGCTGTGGCCCACCTACTGTCATGTCCCAACTGCCCAACCTGCTACCATACTACAATAGAAGACCTAAACTCGGCTAATGACAGAGGCGTCAATGTAGTCACACATTGATCCACACTCATATAATATATGTATTAGTCCATTCCGACTCGCTAAGAAGAATACGGAACAGATAGAGCATTTTTGGTTCTTGCGGCTCTAAGGAAATAGAGCCTTGGGCCGCAAGATTTAAAAGCCACTTTTAGCATGACATTGGGCGAAAAAGTAGAAGATTCAAGTTTTGTAAGTGTATAAGACGAGTCAAAAAGCGAAATAAAAATATTTGGTGCTATTTCTATATCAGTAATAGGCGTTGCTATTGTAAAAATACATGTACTTCGTTAGATTTCTAAACATCTTTAACGACTTCATAAAAGGAAGAGGATATTAATTCGAATATATATATATATATTTGATCTTTTTAAATATAAGTATGTTCACCGATTACACCCTCGGCCTATTGCGCACTTTTCACATACGAGATTCGTCACATGGGGTCTCTAAAGACCTCAAAGTTTGTAAGCCTATTTTGATCATACTTTTTGATGTTTGATGAGATATTATCTTTTTATAATGAAATAAATAAAATAAAGATATTGATTTTTGACATTTATTGCGGTAATTAAAAAAAAAGAGAAGACAGAAATAAAATTTAAGATTGGGAACCATTTTTATTTGGATTCAATCATCACAGAACAAAAACTTCAATCTTCTAAAAATTAAAAGCTTTTAACCTTTTTTTTCTAAACTTAACAAATGGCATTGAGGTAAGAAACTAAAAAAATTGAGAGAGTTCAACGAAAATAAACATAATCTTCTTTAATTGGAAATAACGCTAATTATCATTTGCAATACAGCCGGTAGTACAAACAGATTTGGTATGGATCAGACATGTTTCCAGGTTCATATCTTCATCCTCCAAACCACCCAAGCTCTCCCCGTCAGTTTTTTCTAACTAGTCCAAAATACGCTGCTGCTGACGATCATAGATTGTTATGAGATGCAGTTATCTATTTCTACAAAGTAAAATGTAAATAATAGGTCTTTACTTATGAAATTGCCGTTCTGCAGTACTGGCCATTACAAATCAAAATAATTTTTGTTTGGCTAAGAATTCTAATTTCAAATTAATTTTATTTTAAAAACATGAAATTCTTTTTCCAAAAGTAGTCATTTGTTTATTGATTAGTGTTACATTTTCAATGAAAATGTAACACTAATCAATAAACAAATGCGATGAAAATTTTTCATCGCATTTCATTCTTTTTCGTCCTCATGGATACGTTAAAAATTCGAGTAATTATGGAATATGAATACCGTCGTGGCAGCAACGCGGTACAAGTGGCACGCAACATCAACGATGTTTATGGAGCTAACACTACAAACCAACGGACCACCTGTTATTGGTTTGCTCGCTTCCGTTCTGGAAATTTCGACCAGCAAAATGAACCTCGCGGTCGTCCGAAGACTTTGGTCGACAATGACGAATTAAAGGCGATTGTGGAAGCTGATGATACACAATCTACGGCTGAATTAGCAGCAGCTTTCGACGTTAGCGTCAAAACAATATTGGTCCATTTACGTCAAATTGGCAAGGTAAAAAAGCTTGACAAATGGCTGCCCCACGAACTCAATGATCGCCAGCGCGAAGTACGCGTCGAGACGTGCCTTGCACTGCTCAACAGACATACAAATGAAGGAATTTTAAACCGCATTGTTACCTGCGATGAAAAATGGATTCTGTTTGATAACCGTTAAGCGCTCAGCAAGTTGATTGGATCCTGGTTCAGCACCTAAACAATGCCCTAAACGAAAACTTACCCCTAGAAAAGTGATGGTCACTGTTTGGTGGTCTAGCGCCGGTGTGATTTATCACAGCTTCTTAACACAATGATGGAGAAGCTGGCACATCTCCAACCAGCATTGGTCAATGGCTCCTCTCCGCTGCTCCTGCACGACAACGCGCGACCTCATACTGCACAGCAGACGGTCTCCAAGTTGCAAGAACTGGGGTTGGAAGCTCTCCGTCATCCGCCCTACTCATCAGACCTTGCGCCTATAGACTACTACTTTTTCCAGAATTTGGATAACTTCTTGGCGGGAAAAAAATTCAATACCCGAGAGGCAGTACAAAATGCCTTTGAAGAATTTGTTGCCTCCCGTCCAGCTGATTTCTTTAAGAAGGGCATCAATAAACTGCCACTGCGTTGGCAAAGATTGCATGGGTGAATACTTCGATCAATACAAATAAAAAATACATTAAAAAAATTCATTTAATTTTTTTCATACAAACTGGCAATTTCATAGGTAAAGACCTAATAATATATTTACAAATAAGCATCGAAAAACACTAAATGCAGTAAATACTAAAATAAAATACGCAAGCTTTTACTGACGCGATCCGTCGCGTGGGGTCAGTGGGAGCCTCGTGCGCATTAACACGTCAGTATCACACGGCGCGTGAGCGCAAACACACAGCCGATAGACAACGCTGCACCAATAATTATTTCTGCGAAGGTACCTAAACGTTCAAAGCGGTAGCACAAACCGAAGTATGAAATATTTGTATTTTTTTTAAACCTAGGCTTTCAAAGACCCCCCGCGACGACTCGAGCGAGGGTTACCTAACCTAAAGATGCCTAAACCAATTTGAAAAAATATTTTTATGTTTACTTGTCAGGTAGTCCCGTAGAAATTTAATCAAAATTGATTCTGTAGTTAGGCGTTGAAGTCGGATTTTAGTTTTGCAAATTATACCAAAAACCAACCTCGAAGTTTCACTTACCCGTCATATTGACCCCACCGTATCGGTACCGGCTCAGGTCCAGCGTGAATAGATCTGGCGACATGATGATGTAGGCGTGCTCGTCTGCCATCAGACCGACTTGCTGCGCTTGCTGCAGAAGCTGCTCCAGATACCTCGACGGACAGTCTACCACAAAGTTCTTGTAGCCTTGTTTCTTGGCATCTATCAACACGTCTCTGAAAATATACTGAATCTGAGTTAAAATCGTCCCATAACAATTCATAGAAGTAATATCAAATTTGTATGTAGTGGTTTGCTGTTTGTTTTCTAGTTAGTTCTGTATGTAGTAACTGTAAACAGAGGAAAATAACTGGCCTTGGGACCTAATCATACACTTTAACTAAAACTTGACCATTCTCTAATAAGGAGAATAAAGAACTTATGTCATCAAAAAAAAAGGCAAGAGATCATAACTTTAATCATAAATAATAAATACGTATTTATTAAACAGAATTGTCAAAACTAGATTTACTTTTTATATAATTTTTTTGATAGAAATATGCTAATAAAAGTTGCCAAGTGCGAGTCGCACTCGCCCATGATGGGTTCCGTAGCAGCAAGTAACATAATATAAAAGGTGTAGTTCGTTGTAACTTTGATCGATGTTTTAATAAACGTATTAAAAAAACTACTAACTAGATCTTGTTCAAACCAATTTTCGGTGGAAGTTTGAATGGTAATGTACATCATATATTTTTTTTAGTTTTATCATTCCCTTATTTTAGAAGTTACGGGGGGACACACACATTTCTCCACTTGGAAGTGTCTGTCGCGCAAAAGAAAAGAAATGATATTAGAAACCTCAATATAATTATTAAGACCTATCCATAGATACCGCACACGTATGGGTTTGATGAAAAAAAATTGAGTTTCAGTTCTAAGTATGGGGACCCCCAAAATTTACTGTTTTTTTTTCTATTTTTGTGTAAAAGTCCTAATGCGGTTCACAGAACACTTCAATCTACTTATCAAGTTTCAACAGTATAGTTCTTATAGTTTCAGAAAAATGTGGCTGTGACATACGGACGGACAGACAGACAGATATGACAAATCCATAAGTGTTCCATTTGCCATTTGGCTATGGAACCCTAAAAAGCATTAGCTTCCATCTTCTCGCCCACCATCACGCTAAAATTTGCCTTTTGATTCCTCAATGAATATGGCATACTATTGTACCTGTAGTCCTTACCGCCCAGTTCTCTCACGGTGACTGTGAACGACTCGGTGTGGTTCCCCATCATCATCAGATTAGCCATTCTCATTAAACTGTGGTCCTTCACGTATAACAACGTAAAGTTGTTCCAATCTTTGTCAATCACGATTTCCTCTAATGCCTGCAAATACGTCAAAATAAATAAAATTTTCTAATACCCGAGCTTCACATGTTTTTCTGTGTGAATTCACTACTTTCCAATAACTAAATTAAAGACTTTTTTCTAAACGTCATCACAAATATTTTCTATAGGATTTGTATGAAATATACTAATATAATGACATCATAGTTTCTTGGAGTCAAAGAGTACTCTAATATCAGTTTTTTTGCAATAATATAATTTTTCAAAACTAAAAACCGACTTCACACCCAAACTACACAACCAATTTTGATCAAATTTCCATGGGACTGTAGGTTAGGCAGATATTTATAAATGCAGCCTACCTTATAAATCCAATCAGCGGTGGCGGTTGTATATAAGCCCCAGCGGTGCACAGCAGGTAGTAATAAAATCCGGTAAGTAGGTACACGAAAGAGTTTATTATTTACAGCACAACACAGCAAGAATAGAATAGAATAAGAAACACTACAGAAGAGAAGATGAGTAAAAATAGCAGGAAAGCGTGAGGTCAATATATAGCACGGTATCAGCGTTGGCGTCAGCACATAGATACGGAGCAAGCGAGCGTGCGATTCGCGTCGTGAGCTAATGTCGACTGGGGCGGCGAGACCGGCGCGTGCGCAGAGCTGCACCGGTAAATAACCGCGTTATATACATGGTGAGACTAGTGCGTCGGAAGTCTCGATAATCCATTGTCGATATCGACATCGACAAATTGGTACTGTATAAAATATTTGGAAGTGTAATTTAAGTAAGTAAGTAGTCAGTAAGAATTGTAGATAAATAAATATAATATGTGTTGTATTTATATGTATAATGTAGATAGATATAAGAATTGTATTTGTGTATTTATTATATTAAATATATATTATAATAATCTAAGATAATATTAAATAAATGTAAGTGAGTAGCCTACACCACCCCCCTCCAGAGCCCGTCAAGGGCGATAAAAATCAGTGAATTTCACTCGTCGTCCAGAGCGGGTGACGTAATCTTTCTGGATTGTTGGGGAGGGTTCTTCGGATTGGTCAGACAGTATGAAGGCCGGTTTAACACGGTCTATCGATACCGTTACTTCTTTATTTTTGAGAAGAATTTTAAAAACTTTATCTCCTCTAGATAAAACTTTGTGTGGCCCAGAATAAGGAGCTTGAAGAGAACCACGTAATGCATCTTCACGAAGGAAGATGTAATCACTGGAGGCAAGGTCCTTGTAAATAAATACTTTGGGCTTACTATGATGGGAGGTAGGCATGGGTTACAACTTTTTTGCAAATGACCTGATGCGAGCGATAAACTCAGAAGGATCTGTAGTACCGGCTAAAGACGGGTCGAAAAATTCTCCAGGCAATCTTAAGGGCTCGCCATATACAAGTTCGGCTGAAGAAGATTGTAAATCGTCTTTGAAAGAACTTCGTATGCCCAATAATACCCAGGGTAAGGATTCTATCCATTTCTCGTTCGCGTGGCACATTATCGCGGCTTTAAATTGTCTGTGAAACCGTTCTACTAGTCCATTAGCAGCGGGGTGATATGCTGTGGTTCGCTTGTGCTCGAAGCCAACTATGTTCGAAAGACATTTGAACAAGGCTGACTCGAACTGCCGCCCACGATCAGTCACAATGTTTGCCGGGCAACCAAAGCGAGCAATCCAACCATATAATAACGCCTTGGCCACAGTTTCTGCCGTAATGTCCTTGATTGGGATAGCTTCAGGCCATCGAGTGAATCGATCCACAGCAGTTAGGCAGTACCTATACCCATCAGAGTGGGGGAGGGGACCAACAAGATCAATATGAACCTGTGTAAAACGTCCTTTTGGCAAATTAAATGCACTGACTGGAGCATTTACATGACGGTGCACTTTTGCCTTTTGGCACATTATGCAACAACGTGCCCATTCCCGGCAGTCCTTTCTCATACCTGGCCAAACATATCTTTCAGCCACTAATTTTGCCGAAGCATTAGCGCCAGGGTGACTTAGGGAATGTAGGCTATCGAACACCTGCTTCCGGAAATATTTTGGGACAAATGGTCTGGATGCTGGTGTACTCACATCGTAGTACAAAGATACTTGGCTTCCAGGTATGCAAAACTGTACCAGGCGCAGGGATGATCCCCCATCTATTAATTTGGATAGTTCTGTGTCTGTGGATTGAACTTTGGCGAGTGTCTCTAGGCTTACTGGTACTCCCAGTTCTTCGATACGTGACAAGGTATCTGCGACAACATTATCTTTGCCAGATATATGTCGAATGTCAGTCGTGAACTGGGAAATAAAGTCCAAATGCCTGTACTGCCTAGGCGAACAGTTTTTCTTTCGCTCGTGAAAGGCAAAACTGATCGGCTTATGGTCAGTGTAAACTATAAAATGCCGGGCCTCGAGCATATGCCGGAAATGTTTAATTGCCTCATATATGGCTAATAACTCCCGGTCATATGGCGAGTATTTGACCTGAGATGGACTCAGTTTTCTCGAAAAGAAGGCCAGCGGCTGCCAAGCATCGTCTTTCCACTGCTGAATTACAGCTCCAATAGCCTTATCCGATGCGTCTGTCACTAGTGCTAGTTTAGCAGTGCAGTCTGGATGCGCTAACAGCGCGGCATCGGATAAACTAAGTTTACAGGCCTCAAAGGCTTCTAAAGAGTTGCCTGTAAGAGTAATTGGTTGCGATCCCTTCACCGATCCTGTCAACAGTGCGTGTAACGGAGCTTGGATCTGGGCTGCACGTGGAAGAAATCTTCTATAAAAGTTTAACATACCTAAAAATGCTCTGAGTTGGCGCACGTTAGTAGGGATGGGGAAATTCTTAATGGCCTCGACTTTTGAGTCTAGTGGTCGGGTACCTTGAGCGGAGATACTGTACCCTAAGAAAGTTACCTCCTCTGCCCCGAAGACACACTTAGACGTATTTACCAGCATTCCGTAGTCACGAAGTCTGCCAAAGATAATACGTAAATGCTCTTTGTGCTCTGTTTCGGACCTGCTAAATATTAAAAAATCGTCCAAATAAGAGTAGACGAAATCTAGCCCTCTGGTCATTTCGTCAACGAAACGTTGAAAGGTCTGACCAGCGTTTCGAAGGCCAAAAGTCATAAAAGGGAATTCATACAGACCGAAAGGTGTGGTGATAGCGGTTTTTGGAATGTCCGCTTCGCTGACAGGTATCTGATTGTAAGCTTTCACTAAGTCTAGGGTGCTAAAAACTTTACACCCGGCTAAAGAATGAGCAAAGTCATGGATATGCTTTATCGGATACCTGTCAGGAATAGTGCGGGCATTCAACATGCGGTAGTCGCCACACGGTCGCCAGCCGTTGTCTTTTTTCGGAGCGAGATGCAATGGTGAGGACCAAGAGCTTTCCGAAGGTCTGGCTGTTCCATTGTCAAGCATGGACTGAAATTCCTGTTGAGCAATTTTTAACTTATCTGGCGCTAAACGGCGAGGCGCTGAAGAAACTGGAGGCCC
The DNA here is from genome assembly GCA_943193695.1 of Acrobasis suavella. NCBI lineage: Eukaryota > Metazoa > Arthropoda > Insecta > Lepidoptera > Pyralidae > Acrobasis > Acrobasis suavella. Next base: position 11,622,211 of record OW971938.1, read on the forward strand.
TGGGGTGGTGCGGATGTGGTGTACTGTGTTATGCGGGATATTTCGATGCGTACCAGCTGGTCGAGTGATTTCTGGAAACTCACTAAGAATTTTATGATAAGGAGTCTCACCAGTCAAGATTTTTACAGAATACAGGCTATTACATTTCACAGAACTAGCTATAGTGGTTACGGAGGTTGTACTGTCTATCAGACGTTTATTACTACAATCTACAATGAGGTGATAGAAATTGAGAAAATCTACGCCTATTATTGGTTTTGTCACGTCTGCAACAACGAAACGCCACGGAAAAGTTCTACGTAAACCAATGTCCAAATTTACATGTATGAAGCCGTACGTCGAAATGCTGGATCCATTTGCCGCAGAAAGTTGAAATCCCGTTGAAGTACGCCGATCACGTAGCATCCAGCGGGGGAAGACACAGAGGTCGCTTCCGGTATCGACCAAAAACTGGGTCTTCGAGTGTCGATCGGTTATAAACAGGCGACCAGTAGAAGTTGGAGGACAGTCGTCAGCCGCCATTATCGACCGCCCTTCGAGTTTTCCGAGTTGTAGTCGCATGGGCGAATGCATCTGCTCGCTTTCTCGCCAAACTTATGATGATACCAGCAGAGAGGGTGTTTCCGATAGTTGGACTGCGAGCGTTGTCTTGTAGAGGACCTATCCCGTCCTGATTGGGAGGGTCGGGAGCGAGGTCTACTGTTTCGCTTAGAAGTGAACGTTTGATTGAACTGCTTGCGGAGCTCTGCAATTTCCCTGGTCAGGTTGCTGATGACAGAGCTTGAACTAGCTGCGTTCGTAGCTGCCACGCTCGTAGACGGTGATGCAACGTCGTTCACACGGTCAGCTAAATCCGCTAAATCTTCTAGCGCAGCCGAGCTAGGCTGTCCTGCCAGAACTGTCTGGATGCCAACGGGAAGGCGACTGATCCAAATCGTTTTCATAAAATCATCGGGTACATCCACACCGGCGAGTCCTTGAAGGTAACGAAGAAAGTGAGATGGTTTTCTATCTCCAAGCTCTTCATGCATGAGCAGTTGTTTCATCTTCTTTTCATTAGATGCACTCAGTCTTCTAATCAGTTCTGATTTTAACTTATCATACTTATTTTCCGCTGGCGGATTGATAATTATATCCTTCACTTCCCTGGAATATTGGTTATCCAGTTGGCCTATAATGTAATTAAATTTCGTCAAATCGTTCTTGATTTTATTTATCGCAAATTGCCCCTCCACTTGGGCAAACCAAATCTCAGGCTCCTCGGGCCAAAAAGGAGGAATTCTAATGCTCACTTTATAAACATTGCCATTATTTATCGATACGTTCCCATCACTAGCGCTCGAATGTTCTTTGTCTTCATCCGCCATCTTGGCGTGTTCTTTGTCCACTAATCTGATGATGTGGATGTAGGGTCACCAGTGTAGGTTAGGCAGATATTTATAAATGCAGCCTACCTTATAAATCCAATCAGCGGTGGCGGTTGTATATAAGCCCCAGCGGTGCACAGCAGGTAGTAATAAAATCCGGTAAGTAGGTACACGAAAGAGTTTATTATTTACAGCACAACACAGCAAGAATAGAATAGAATAAGAAACACTACAGAAGAGAAGATGAGTAAAAATAGCAGGAAAGCGTGAGGTCAATATATAGTACGGTATCAGCGTTGGCGTCAGCACATAGATACGGAGCAAGCGAGCGTGCGATTCGCGTCGTGAGCTAATGTCGACTGGGGCGGCGAGACCGGCGCGTGCGCAGAGCTGCACCGGTACTTAACCGCGTTATATACATGGTGAGACTAGTGAGTCGGAAGTCTCGATAATCCATTGTCGATATCGACATCGACAAATTGGTACTGTATAAAATATTTGGAAGTGTAATTTAAGTAAGTAAGTAGTCAGTAAGAATTGTAGATAAATAAATATAATATGTGTTGTATTTATATGTATAATGTAGATAGATATAAGAATTGTATTTGTGTATTTATTATATTAAATATATATTATAATAATCTAAGATAATATTAAATAAATGTAAGTGAGTAGCCTACAGGACCACCTGGAAAGTATACCCTTTCAAACAAAAAAAGAATTTTTTAAATCGGTCTAGGCGTCTTTGAATAATCGGTGAACATACATAAAAAAAAAGGATCGCGACGAATTGATAACCCTTGGTTAACAATTAACGTAATATCTTATTTCAAGGGATCTCAATATGAATAAAACGATTTGGCTGTGATTTTATGATCGGCCGCCGTCCATCGTTCCTAAACCCTCCTTGGAAATGCAGTTGTTGCACATGATGTCTGTGCTTAGTCTTTTAATCTTCAGATGAAGGGATGGAGTGTCTCATTCCAGGAAAATACACGGCATAAGAATTAATTAATTATCGTACCATATTGTAAGTTTCTGGACTTGGATACAAGTTCAGCAAGAACCAGTTTTTGGAGTACCAGTCGTTATGCTGCACCACTACATGGGGAATCTCCATCTGGTCACAAAGGGCTTGTATGTTTTCGGTGGCCCGACCGCCGATGCCGTCTATTATTCCTACTACACCTTCCTGAAAAGAAAATTTGTTTTTACTACGAACTTAATACGATAAATCAAGTCTGTTTTGGACTAGTTATAGTTTTTTCTTACCTCTGCTAGTTCGCATACACATTTTGTAACTTCAAGAATGTTGCCCCTCTTTGACACTTCTTTTATAGAATATTCCAAGTTGAACTTTTCAGCACTAATGATAAATGCTGTTTTCATGTCTACGGCATGTTCATATAGTATACCACCTAGAATAATAACACATTTGTTTGGTTAGCAGTTATAACAACACAAAAAATATAAAGAACTACTCTCTACTTTAAAAGGCACATAAAACCTTCTGTAATTACTAAAATGACAATATATTAATGCGAAAAAATAATCTAACGATTATCACATGGACCCTTTGGTGCCACAGAGGATACAATATTTCCAAAACGTAAGGCCTAGGAAGTAAAAAAATATTAAAATACCTAATATAAATTACTCAAGTTTTATAGTTTTATAACATAAAAAGCGTGGTCACTGTTTGTTATTACTAAGATGACAATGTATTAATACGAAGAATAAACTACCGATCATTAAATGAAACCTGTAGTCATAATACAATATCTCCGAAATATAAGGCCCAAGGAAATTAAAAAAATATTAAAGTACCTTATACAACGTGGAAGGGACATACCCGTAATAAATGAACCACAGGCTACTAGATCACTATAGTATAATCAAACTGAAATAACAGCCAAAACCCAAAAAAAAATTGGCATTTCTATACAAAAGTGTGCAGCCGCGCAGGCAATTTTTATGGAAATGTCGATTTTTTTTTGTTATTTGGTTGTTATTTAAATTTCATTATACTATAGTTATCTAGCGGACTATACCCGTGGTTCGATTTATTACGGGTATGTCTCTTCCACGTTGTATAAATTACCCAAGTTTTATAGGCATAAAAAGCGTGGTCAATGTTTGTTATAACTACATTATTTCATCACATTTAATATTTGGATACTGTTTCCTAGATGGTAAAACTCACTACACTTGCAAAATTTTCTAAATAATGCTGATAAGTAGATAAATATAAGCTACAAATTATTCTTACCGATCCTCAGGGTTACGTGGTCACATTTTGCCAAGGCGATAATCACCAAAATTAACAATTTCATTTTATATTCACCAAAACGATCACATTTACTGGTTAAAAAGCATCACTCTAGTGGCCCAAAATTTTAACAGGTGATAAACGTTAATTAGTTTACGTAGCCGGCATTGTAATTATCCGGTTTGTAATGTTTTTAGGCGTAGTAAACGTCTGGTTTATCCCGGTCGTTCTGTTTGGATTTGAGATAGGAATCGCGACGGCGGCGCGCGCGACACGGCGTCCGAAATAAACCCGACCTATATTTAGAACGAGTTTTCCCGAAAACGACATAGTTTGAGATACCGTCTGTCTTGCGGTCTCGCTAGACGGAAGACTGACAGTGCCAGAATACGGAGCAAGATGTTGCTCATGTCGGGAATATGTTTGGATATTAGGTAGTTTTAATTTTTAAGTTAAAAAAATACTACTTTCTTTATTCAAAACTTAGTAACAAAAGTATGTTTTACGTCAATAAAGAAAAAAAATTCACGAAAATAAATCAAATCTATATTTTTAATTTGCATTCGCGTTTTTAGATTGCGACAGGCAACACTATAACTACCTAAGCTATTACTAAAATATAGAGACAAATTACATTGATTGAGCTAACACCAAAGTAAGTTTAACCTTGCATTAACGACTACATATATTAACTCAATGATACTTTTTTTTAAAACCAATGTGTATGTATTTTATATTTTACTGAATCTTAAACAGAGAGTAGTAAGTAGTACCTTAATGAAACTGAAACAAAAAATAAAAGCAAAGCGTTAATTCCTTTATTTTAGGTGTCCTCTATTATGAGCAAACTTGCTGAGTCTAATAACCATGCTAATAATAGATCGCCACTCGTAATACGGATTTCATCAGGCATTTTCCAGATTGTGAAAGCCTGAATAATGATGAATCACATAGGATCTAAATATATGTTGCACATGTGGAGAAGAAAAAGCCGGAAAGCGCACCCATATACATACTTCAAACATACTTAAGTACCCTTAATCTTTGGCATGAAGTATCTTCCCGCCGCCATTATCGAGGATGCGACCGGAAAAGCGAAAGATGTGAAATTCGATTCTGCTAAATTACTCGGTTACAACGAAAAAGAATAATTTGTTTGTGACATAGATCACATACAATCTTATCGGTGGTTTCCTCTGCATGACTTGGCAGCCCGTAGTGCTCCACCAAATATTTAATTTTCCTGCATTTCGCAATTTAGGATTTATTAGTATGCAGGAGAGTGCTGGCACATTTTCCATGTCTGTACCTCTCGGCGCCTTATACTAAGGTTTGTTTTAACTAAGTTTTTTTGCACAAACGCAGCTTTTAATGAATCAGTTTTTTATCTGAATTATATTTTTCAATTGTCATTAAAAAATTCTAAATCTAATATATTTAAAAAATTAATAAAGAAAAACAAAAAGCACTTAAACCCAACCCCAAAATTTTTAATTTTGACGACCTCCGTGGCGTAGTTGTGACCATGCTAGTCCGACACCCAGAGGTCCCGGGTTCGATCAGGGCAAGTTGGAAAATGACCTTTTACAAAAATGTCCTGGGCCTTGGATGTTTATCTCTATATATATATATATATATATATATATATATATATATATATATATATATATATATATATATATATATGTGTGTGTGTGTGTGTGTGTGTGTGTATTTGTTATAAAATATAGTATCGTTGAGTTAGTATCCCATAACACAAGTCTCGGACTTACTTTGGGGATAGCTCAATCAGTGTAATTTGTCCCTATATATCTATATATTTAATTTATTTACTTGAAAGGTTACTATTTTAAAATGCTCGTTAACTAAACGAAATGATCATATACGCAAAATAAAGTTTACATGTGCCTTGAAATCGCCGAGTATAAATTTACTATCCACCGACTGATGCTCAATAAATTTTTACGACCTTTCCGAGATGCGTTTCGCAAGATTTGTTTACGTTCGGTGCATCAATTATTTTGCATTTATTTTATGAACAACCAGGCCTTCGATAAAGTGCGCTCTAGAATTTTAAATAGTTTCTTTGCATTATGATAAGGTGTTACAGATTGGTGAGGCCGTTGGACAATTGAATTGTTTCAATGACGGATAGTTTGGATTGTAGGATGGTTGTGTTTTTTGTAAAACGCAAGAACGACATGTCTAATGTACTAATTAACACATGTGCTGTAAAATCCTTCAAAATAAGAAGGATATTGTAGTCGATGTATAAAAGTTTAAGAGTGACTCTCTTCAAAGACTAATCTACATAAATATAAGATATGATTTAATTTAAATAAATATTTATTATTAGTTGGTAGGTAATTTCTAGACACACATTAACTAAATATATACTAAAAGCTTCGTCAAGGGGATTTCCTCCTTACTGGCGGAGCAGTTGCGGGGTGCGGGGGCTGAGGAAACACTGGACACTGTTCCTCCTGGCAGCCGACTATACTCTTACAATCGGAAGGACCATCACGGACGTTTTTATCCAACAACGGCAAAGCCAAGAGGAAGGGTAATGATTTTAGTAGTCTATGTATATGGGTATTTATGTTTGTTCCATCTTAGCATCCAAACCGCTTATCCAATTATAAATTTGAAATTCGTCATTACTTTTCGGGTGGCATAGGCTAAAATTTGTATGCAATAAATGTTTATAACAAATACTATATAAAAAAAGCGGAAATCAAAAAAAAATTGTTTTATATCGAGTGGGGTATCAATTGAATGATCTTAATTAGTACGTTTCAAATACATTGTTAGCTGTAATAGCTCCCGTAGTCGGGTATTAGTTTTGTGAAAATAAATCTTCAAAGATGTAATAAACCAGCTCTTGTGTAAAAGTCCACACTTTTATTTATCATTCCTTAGGACCTAACAGCTTTGCAAGTTTTCCAAGTTCACCCCTTGTATTTGTACCCCCATTTACTATTTACACAGCCAACATCAAAAGCGATGATAATTTCAGATTCGAATTCATTTATTATGATAAAAGGAAGGAATCTCAATACAATAAATAAATTGGTTTTTATTTGGGTATTTCAGATATATTTTTACCGCTCGTCTTCAAATTACCTAAAGGTGAAGATATTAAAACACGTTATTATTGAAGCAATTTTAGATGAAAGGAGGGTATATTCGCGAAGATACAAGGAAATATATCATGCTCTGATATTGTTTATTGGTTTTGTGTAAGCCTCAAAGACAATATTTTCGCACTTTGTAGAGTCTTGACTAGAGACAAAAAGTGTACTATCGTCATTGACAGTTTTTTAGTTTTTTTTTTTTACATTATCGGTGAATAATACCATTACTATTATACAATTAGTGAATGAAGGACGGATTTACGTCGAGGGCTATAGATGAATCACGAGCAAGCAAAGGATTAAAGTGTTAGAATCATGAGCGACGCGAGTGATTCATGGCCCTCGATATAAACCCGTTTTATCCAAAGGTTGCATACTATACTTTATACTATGACTACGAGAAAAAGAGAGCTTTAAGCGAAATAGATATTCAAAGAAAAAAAAGGAAGGTAAAATCAATTTAAATGCAAATTAAAATTGGGACAATTACAAAAATTAAGAGTAAATGTTTTTTGTTAACTGTGTTCAGTGAATAAAGTAATTTTTTTAGAGGAGGAATGGTATAATAGTATATTATGCAATTAGTGAATAAAGGACGGATTTAATTCGAGGGCCATAGATGAATAACGAGCAGGTGAAGGATTCTAACGACTGAATCACGACCGTAGCGAGTGATTCAAGTGTTAGAATCCTGAGCAATGCAAGTGATTCATGACCCTCGATGTAAATCCGCTTAATTCAAGAATTGCATACTATACTTTATACCATGACTACGAGAATAATTTTTCAAAACTAAAACCGACTTCACCACCATACTACACAACCGGTTTTAATAAAAATGGGACCACCTGATAGGTGGTCCCATAATTTAAAAAAAAGAATATTCTAAATCGGTACTAACGTCTTAGAATAAATCGATCAACATATATAAAACATAAGATCTCGACGAATTGATAATCTACTCTTTTGGAAGTCGGTTAAAAAGAAAAATTTAAGCTAAAATAGACATTTAATGAAGAAAAAAGAAGGTTAAATTAATTAAAATGGACATTAAAATTGGAACAATTACTAAAATTCAGAGTAAATTGTTCTAAATTCAAACATCAAAATAGTGAGTAAAAGTGCTATTTGTTCACTGTTTTCAGTGAATAAAATAAACTTTTCAGAGAGGGAATGGTATAAAGCTTATTTATATACTATGTTTTTATACTGCTTATATTCATATCCCAAAGGGCGGTGTATTATAATCACTTATTGAAAACCTTTTAAGAAATGATTATTTAGAGATCTTTAAGACCTCATGTTCAACATGAGGTATTTTATTTACTTAACAAATAAACAGTGCTAATCCTTTTAAATTTTTTAAGTAACATTCTAAGAGTATTAAGGAAGTCTCTGGTTTTTGCCGCAAACAAGGCTTTAGAAAAACACTAGATGTTGTGACCTTTTTGGGTAACGAATACCGAGTTAGTACAACAAAGCCGAGCACCAGATGTCCACAACCATTCCAAAAGGACATTATCAGTTGTGAAACCACGCAATTTGGCCGCTTAATAACATAGTCAGCGCCAGACTCTACTCGAGTCCACTGGGTCATCATTATGAGTCAGAAGCCCGCACGGTAATTAAACCATTTCTGCAGAATCACCTGATTCACAGATAGGTCGAATGGACAACTAAAATAATATAAGCGTATTATACGTCTTGCGCAGTATAAATCTGGCGTAAAGGTATGGAGGAGTTCCAGAAATTAAGCATGAGAAAGGAAAAAAAATTGGCATTATTTAATTCTGCCTGTATAAAGAGAATTCTCAAATGTACTGTTACTTTGGGATTCGGATTAGCATAGTAAAGGATACAACCGGAACACAGATGATTCGGTTCCCCATACAATTGAGCGAGAAATTCCCTGACTTTTGTTTCTATGGGGTTACTTATACTCGTATGAAATCTGTGATATGCTAAGTAATTTATTTTTGTCTATACAATGTAAATTAATAAGTATATCCTAATAGTTTTTTATTTCGAGCTATTACTAACATATTTCGGTTGCCTGAAAAAAATCGCTTTATGATTCTTGCTGACCTTTCCTTGTCCATTTTCAATGTTTGTGTTATAAAATTGACTTAAAGAAACAATGACGTTACAGTCCGGTATTTTATACAAATCTCATAGAAATGTTTGTTTAAAAGTTAAGAAAAAAGTATCTAAAAAAAGTATTTGACTTCTTGGTAACTAATGGATTAACGATATAAAATAAAACTACCCACTTATCGTTATCTGATGAATAAAAAAACAACTGAAAGTCAATTATAAAAGTTTTTAAGGGATTTGTTTCAGAAGCGTACTAATATTTTAAATGTAATAAGTTTGTACTTATAAAAAAATATGTAAAGGATGTAAAGATGTTTGTTCCCCTTTCACGTCAAAACGGTTGAACATATTGGGATAAAATTGGGCATGAAGATACCTTATAGCAAGATTAAAGCAAAGGATACATTTTACACCAGAAAATGTGAAATTCCCTTTGAAATGCCAAATGAAAATGACGTCGTTTCGTCGTCGTCGTCAACGCCGCGGCCAACAGAAATCGTATAATAAGATGGTATGTACCAATTACACCTTTATCGCTTGTACTTGTAGCATGATGATGGGTGTGCGTGTTGGTTTAATAAGGAATTAAAACAGTGACGGGTTGCTAGCCGCATATCGCCTCATACTCGCTAATTCAACTTCTACGATCTATCCCCACAGGAAAGGAAGCAGATAATAGATTCTATTTTTTTTTCTCTTCTCCTAGACTAGAATGGAAGATCTATGCATCTCAACTGCGATGACAGTGTGTCTGCAGAATGCAATACTGACGACAAGTGCATTTAATGTAGCATGTCGCGTGCGGCCGCGCTTTGTGCAAATTGCGAACCACCACTTTTCTTAATGATTATTTATTTAATTGCATTTGACGAGCAACAAAAGAAATAAAGCACATACTTATCCGTATAAATTACATGTTTGCTAAACGCTGTGGCTAAACGTCTCTGGGAAACAATTACGTAATAAGATACATAAACCACTCTTTTAATGTTGATCTAAAAATTATTATGTATGATAAATGTTTAATATTATTTTCAAATTTAAATTATACTTAATTATGATTCCCAACTCGGCATTGCATGGATTTCCTAAAGGAATTCTCTTCATATAAATGGAAATCACAAAAGTTAGCTACACAATAGTTTCTCACTTTAATCTGCACAAATATAGATAAATTATATTCTACAAGTACGAATGAAATATTATTTCCTTCGTATTTTATTTTTTACATGATTGCCCCAAAAAAAGAGAGGATAATATTTTCAGGGTCATAAATGTGAATGGTTTTATTCCACCATAATTCTGAAATACCATTTTTCGATTAAGATATTGGATGTATGGAGTATCTATTATTGCTGTAACATTTTCAAAAAATACATCCATTTTTGTCTCTCAGGCTAAAGAAAGAGTCCCTTTAGCCCGAGAATTAATATGGAGTATGTGATATCACTTAATGACAAAACTACCAATACGCAAAGATAGGTTAAGTTAGGTTATTGGATTTTAAGAAAACAAGTCTACAATGAAATAAATATGATTGATACAAACGTATACGCTTTATATTCAAATGTTCAATCAGTCGTGGTTTTCAATGAAGGCATAAAGTTTATGCGGCGCTCAGTGAACCCATATCAATAGTGCATCAAGTGAGATTATCCAAATACCCAATCGTGCAAATATCAATATACGACAGATAGAAATAAATTGAGAGCGAATACTGTCAGTGACCTGTGTCTAGCAAACAACCGAAAATAAATCACATTCTGTTCAAGGTATATTATGTTCACCTGATGGCAAAATAAGTGTATGAGGTAAATCAGTAGGCACACTAAGTCATGCAATATAAGTTATTAAATTAAATATTCCGGGTTGACGTGCAAAAAAAATTAAGAAAGTTATTTTGGAAGCTTTAAATCATTTTAAAGGTGACGGCTATCAAACAACCTACTACGTTTCTCTTTCACCTACTATCTCTTTTATCCATCACTATTTGCTATCCTCAATTTTACCAATCTTTTGCCTTAGACTCCTTCTAACCCGTAAGGAATAAAGAAGTGTATAGTGTGTGTGTATGTATATGCTGTCTATCACTGCTTTCCAAAGGTAAAGAGGTGTTGTGGGTGTCATTCACGGTTGTCTAGACGGGACATATCGCGAATATTTTTGAGAAATTTTTGCCGCAGCCATTGCTATTGTACGTAATACGTTTTCAGATAAGTGCACATTTGATCCCCACACGTATAGTTGGCAAACTTGCTAAACTGCTATTGATATAAAGCAAACAATGTTTTGTATGGTTTTATATTTTTGTTTGAAGAAAAACATTTATTTGTCCAGTAATTGTATCTATCAGCTGTTCCATTAGAAAATCTTAGGAAGGGACTTATAAATTATATTCACCTGCGATCGTTCTCTGGGTTTTCCTCTTCGTAGGAACCTTTCCTATTTAACGGTTTTGGTGAAAGTACCCGTGGATCTAAAGGAGATACTAATAATAAATATATCAGAAAGAACATACGTAAAAGTACAATTCCCGGCACGTAAGTTGAACCAAAATGGCGGTCGTCGGCGCAGGTATAGGGAGATAAATATGTTATAGGGATTAACTGTGCCCGCGAAATTTAAAATTCTCGATGAAATAATCAAAATAAAGCTTTATTTCTAAAGAACATCAAATTAAAGTGGTAATGATTACTAAAAAAATCACATGCTTTTTTAGTAATCATACTAAATATATATATATACATATATATATATATATATATATATATATATATATATATATATATATATATATATGTATATACATAAACATCAAGATATTTCATTTTAACTTGATTTCATTTGCATCCCACAAAATTTCTAAATCCGTCAATTTAGTTTATATTTGTTTGTAAAAGGCCATTTCAGTCGGGTGACTACGAAATTTACGAGCCTCATGAAAATAAACTTCTCTTGGCTGTGTACGTAAGAGTTACTATATCAAATGTATACAAATGGGATGCATTTAGCGCTCATTGAAAATGTCTCTGCAAATAACATGTAACCAGTATAATTCTAATGAACGAACAGTAAAACTTAAAAGCACAAAAAACAAATTAATTTCAAAAAATGTTTATTGTTTAATCAAATGTATGTAGGTATTTATAAATTCAAACAGGCACGCCACGCACTTAAAATAACATATTTTCTGGCTTAAGATGTACATAGGTAGTCTTAAGCCAGAAAATGTGAGCTATAATCAATAAGTAAAACTTTTAAATATTAACATTTTGAGCATCCCGTGATTTAACGATTTCCTTTTTTAATCATATTTTAATGAATCGAAGTCGAGTCAGTGAAGTCCCGGAATTATGAATAAGAGCATCTCTAGAGGTGACGCTGCGATAGCGACATCGCCGCCGTTGCAGCGCTGCGCACTTGGATTTTTGTTGTGTGCATCAGAATGACAGGCCAAAATAACCGATCACTTTAAAAATATTACTAAAATGTAATTCCTATTTGCTACTATTTTATACCTTGGTTTAAATATTTGGTACCTAAATAATAATTGAGAAAATAAATTTTATAAATGGGCAGTCATTCTGACGTCAAGATGACTGCCCACATTAAGGATTTCCACGAAAGGGCTTCGAAATTTCAATTCGCCTTTACAAAACTTTAGTACCTATTTCATACCTACATACATTTTTATTTTAAATTTTTAGGGCTAAGAATAAACATTTTGTCTGTTTTTTTTGTTTACTATGGTTAACTAATAACAGAAGGTCAAGTCTAGGAGTACACATACATTTTTAATTTAAATCTTTAAACCTCAGACGAAAAAAAGAGGGTATTATAAGTTTGACGTAACTGTGTGTGTGTGTGTGTGTGTGTGTGTGTGTGTGTGTGTGTGTGTGTGAGGGTGTGTGTGTGTGAGGGTGTGTATGTGTGTGTGTGTGTGTGTCTGCCTGTGGCGTCGTAGCTCTTAAACAGATGATCCGATTTAGATGCGCTTTGTTTATTTATTTTAAAGCAGGTTTCGTCGCAGAGGTTCACAGATGTGTCTCATAAAAAAAAATATTTTCAATTTTGCTTGAAGTCGTAGGTATCGATAAGGGCGAAAAATTAAAGTAATAATAAATTAAATCTTTTTTGTTTTATTTTACTAATTTTCCTTGCATATAAAATACAATGTGCGTAGAAACTTTGACGACTTTTTGTTGTTCTTAAACATATAAAAAAATATGTATAATTCCTCCGTTTTCATGGGTTCGTAAAAAATCAAGACAATTGATTGCAATGTGAAACTTTTTTACTACAATTTACACCCAATAATTCATAATTATAGTACGTATGTCAATGTCACAATTTGCAACCACAAAATACTAATAAAAGCTAACACGTGGGTGGAACGATATTTTCTATCATATATCGTTATGTCATCGATAATTTCTGCTTTATGAAAGCGTATAACGAGTTAATATTTAATTTAAGTAATTTGAGTATTAAGGACAGTTTCTGAGTCGATTTTCAATTACATTTAAATCAACTGTGTGTTATTTTTGCTAACTCACCATGAAAAGGGGGAGATTTTTTTTTTATGAGACATGTCAATTAACCATTGCAACAAAACCTGCTTTAGAATAAATAAAAGCGCATCTAAATCGGATCATCTGTTTAAGAGCTACGACGTCACAGACAGACACACACACACACATACACACACACACAGTCACGTCAAACTTATAATACCCTCTTTTTTTCGTCTGAGGTTTATAAGATTTAAATTAAAAATGTATGTGTACTACTAGACTTGACCTTCTGTTGTTAGTTAACCATAGTAAACAAAAAAAACGGACAAAATGTTTATTCTTAGCCCTAAAAATTTAAAATAAAAATGTATGTAGGTATGAAATAGGTACTAAAGTTTTGTAAAGGCGAATTGAAATTTCGAAGCCATTTCGTGGAAATCCTAAATGTGGGCAATCTTGACGTCAGAATGACTGCCCATTTTAAAAATGTATTTTCTCAATTATTAATTAGGTACCAAATATTTAAACAAAGGTATAAAATAGTAGCAAATAGGTATTACATTTTAGTAATATTTTTAAAGTGATCGGTTATTTTGGCCAGTCATTCTGATGCACACGATTTTTTGTGCATTTGGATTTTAAATGGACTTTACCGCGGTCACTGTCGCTGAGTCGCGTCTGGAAAACGTTCTATGAAGGGAAATACTAGTAAACTACAAATATTATGACAATCGTATACCTTTTCATATATTTATGTACATATACGTTAGAAGTTCAATCGAATGAAACCTTTTAACTTTTCTTTGACGACCTCCGTGGCGTAGTGCTCACCATGCTAGTCCGCCACCCAGAGGTTGCGGGTTCGATTCCCGGTCAGGGCAAGTTGGAAAATGGCCTTTTTAAATTTTCCTGGGTCTTGGGTGTTTATCTTTTTATGTGTTTGTTATAAAATATAGTATCGTTGAGTTAGTACCCCATAACACAAGTCTCGAACTTACTTTGGGGCTAGCTCGATCAAAGTAATTTGTCCCTATATATTTATTTAACGACTGCACCCTTTGTTGAGCGATATATGTACGAATAAATATTTTCCAGAAAATGGTTCACTCAAATGTTCAGGTACAAACCTATCTTCCTATCGCACTATATGATAGTGGATCACGAAACTATTGCATTTTAGTCCAGAATGACGTCATTTTCAAAAATATCTGCTTTGTAGTGTGTAGGTACGTATGAACTCGTAGTAGGTAGCTAGAAGGGAAAATGTGTGCATGATTATTTTACAGAGCAAGATGATCACAGTGTTAAGCAAATTTAAAAAAAATATGCATTCCACAATTAAGGCAATTGCATTCAGCATTGTACGAATGTGTGTGATTTACTGTTTTTTCAAAAATTGAACGCTTTGCTTTACCTACGGCTATCTTTTTCATCAGACAAACAAAGCCAAGCTTCAATTCTGCAAAACGTTTCAGCCACTATTGACATATCAATTATGTGATTGAAAAAACAAGTAAAAAACTTTGCTTGTGCTAGCAGTTGGTTTAGTTGTAAAAGTTTCTTAAATATAACTTGCTGCAGATATTAACTTTTTAAATATAAATTTATCAAAAGGTACAAAATCACATGTATTCATTTGAATCATGAAGAACTTTTGGGTATTGAATTAGTAGGTACAATGTAGATTTATCATGAAGTAAATTGTTGAGTGACTATTGTGCAGTTTATTTAATATATAGATAATTAATTAGGATTATATTAAAATAAACAACCTAAATAAGAATTTTGGTGACAGTCACAATATAGCACACACACACACTGTACACAGTTGTACAGAATAAGCATAGCCATTAAGATGGCTATGCTTATTCTGTACAGTACAGAATAAGCATAGCCATTAAGATGGCTATGCTTATTCTGTACAATAAAATTGTATTGATCCTCGAATCGAACACCAAATATTTTTTTTTTATATACAAGCTATGGCAGCAGAATTACAACGGAGATTCCCATTGTTTTTATGCGTAGTTTTGTTCTGTTTTCAACCATTGCGTCTAAAGTGTCACTCAAGCGTACCTAACGTGTTCTAACGAGACAACTCATTTCTACAATAAAATCGAAAAATCGTCGGCAAATGTTGAATTATTCAAGAAAAATTGAAAATGAAGGGATCGAGAAACAAGTTGCGGACGATATGTCGAGACATGAACGAATTATAATAAAATATTGAATTTTTTGCACCGAACGAATCTGACAAGAAACGAGTCATAAGTTATTTTTGTTAACGCAAAAGTCTTTCTACGTGTTATGAGTTTGACAAATCTAAATATATGATCAAATGGTTGCAATCGTATATGGGAATTAAATTTTCAGACTCACAACAGACAGACAGTTGGGTATCTGTAAGTACGAGTATATTGATACAAAAACTTGTATGTACACTAAAAGAGAAAATTAATGTACCAAAACATTATATAAAAATTTATTTTTTATGTTTAGAGCCTGATTAAACACTTATTTTCTTCAGCTATGGAATTAAATGATGCCGCTTGTACGAAGTTACTGTAGTGAAAAAAAATACGATGACGACACGTTGCATTCTACGTGTAAGAATCAGTCAGGGAAATTTAATTTAACTTTTGAGAAAGGATAAGTAATTCGTTACATATTTTTCTATTGTTATCTTTCCATAATAATAAACTCTGAGAACAGTAGACCTCGCGAGCCCTTACAATTATTCAAATTACTTTTGTACTAAATATAGTTTGTGCGTTTGACCAATATGGGAGTGAAGTTTATTAGTGTGTAATCTACTTATAAAGCTCTTTGATAGCGGAGATATGAGATAAGTTTCAAACCCCCATATTTCGGCTATATTAAAAAAATTCGGAAATGTGTCTCGACAAAAAAATTCTATATAATTACCGAACCTGCTTACAAAATTTCATGAGAATCGGTTAAGAAATGCGACCTGTAGGCGAGAACAGACAGATAGACAAAGAATTTTCGACCATTAGAAACTGAGACGCTTCGCTCGCTCGGTCAAGAAATAAATATATAGGGACAAATTACACTGATTGAGCTAGCCACAAAATAAGTTCGAGACTTGTGTTATGGGACACTAACTCAACGATACTATATTAAAAAAAAAAAAAATACAAATAATAGAGATAAACATCTAAGACCCAGGACAATTTGAAAAAGGCCCTTTTCGAACTTGCCCTGACCGGGGATCGAATCCAGAACCTCTGGGTCGCGGACTAGCACGGTGACCACCTAAGCCCAGGAAGGTCGTCAAAATAATGTTTCATTGTGTTATTATTTAGTAGGTCATGCATGACGAAAGCGTAAAGGCTTGGTTCTGTATTTTGTCCTACTTACAAATGACTAACCCCTTGTTATCCATTTATGACGTCGTCAAAGGTAGAAATACTATTGCCTTACTGAATAATTGAGAACAAAGCAATAATATCATAGGCATTAAAATTTTACGATGTCGTTGTATTGAGCGAGAAAACATCGTGAACACCATCTATTTGTTAAGAAAATGATGAGTCTTTTCTTTAGAAATATCACACCAATTACATTTTTTTTTATGTAGGTAGTTCCTCGGAAAGCTCTGCACTGTAACGCGTGTTTTAATTGCTGGTATAACTGCTTCTAATTCTAACAATTTTTAGCGCTACTGAACATTTTACACACGCACCGCTGTAGCTGCGATCCTGCTGCCATATGCAAAAAAATGCTCTACAATTTACATTCGGCCTGTGCATTGCAAAATCAGGGACAGGAATACCGATATTTTTTATCGATAAATCGATACCTGATTCCGGTATTTTACCGATATTTTATCGATATGTCGATACAAATTTCGATATCATACTGGTTTTTTTATACAAAATATCGAGATAATACCAGCATTTTATACAAAATATCGATATAATACTTAGTATCGATACATTGATATATCGTTCCCAAATATCGATAAAATACTGGTATCAGGTATCGATATAAAATATCGGTATTCCTGTCCCTGTGCAAAATACATCGAACATATCGACCTCGGATGCGAGTTACCAAACGCGTTTAGACACATCCCTTGTCTATACTAAAAATGGCCACCTAATTTGAAAAATCCGACATTAATATTTTTATTAAAAGCACAAGAATGGAAAAAACGTCAGCACATTAAACTTGGTTAACTGGGATAAAGAGAGAGATAGGTAGTTTTTGCAAGTCCACTTGAGAGTTTTAATAATACCTACTAATTCATATTAAAATAGTTCTGGTAATAATCTAATAGTTTACTTACTTCATATTTATTTTCAAATAGAAAACTCTTTCTATTAAATTTTTATAAACGAACAATTCCGTAACAAACAAAAGATAAACAACTACAACACTTCAGCAGGGCGCATTCCTAGTGCTCAAAATATCTACAGCATTACTACCTAGCTAGTACACCTACCTACACATCAGCTTTTATAATGAAGCCAACCCTGAAAAAACAGCATTTGTAACCGCGCCAAAACATTAACCTGTTTTTTTACCGTTTTGGTTGGTTCCATAGTAAAATGAAAATACATTTTTTTATGTTATAGGGCGGCAAACGAACAAGCGGGTCACCTGATGGTGAGTGATCACCGCTGCCCATGGACAACAACAGAGGTGTAACAGAAGAGTTGCCGGCCTTTCAGGAAGATATAGACTCGTAATTTTAAGTTTTCAATTTTATATCGGTCTGGGAACGCTGCTGCAGGAAGTTAATTCCACAGTTTAATGACATACACTCATGAACTTAAATTTGTCATACACAGGACATAATTATCTTAAAAACTAGTAAATGCGCAAAAGGCGACCTTTTAAAGCTAAGCAAAGTCTTCCAGGCAACCTCGCTATATAGAAAATAGTAATGGGAAATTAGGTAGTGCGGGGCGGTCAATATAAACATACTTATATACAATAATTATAATAAACATACAAATACATCTTACATAAATACATGCAACTTACTTACATACTAAAAAAAATATTAATTACGAGAAAGAGATAATTAAGTACGAGATGAAAAGAAATGGAAACAAGGGAAGGATATTTATTTACCATTTATAAGGATACAAAATAAGATTTAACTTGAGATTTGAAGCTGGCTAGCGTTTTTATTAAATTCGTTGCCATAAAAAATAGTTTGCTTAAAATTGAGAGATTGACATATAATAAATACTAGCTAGTTACTTTTTAGGGTTCTGTACCGAAAGAGTAAGAACGGGACCCTATTACGAAGATCCGCTATCTGTCTTTCTGTCTGTACGCCTGTCCGTCTATATGTTTGTCTGTCTGTCTCTCACCAGGCATCTTACAAACCGTGATAGCTAGAAGGTTTAAATTTTCACAGATGATGTATTTTTGTTGCCGCTATAACAATTAATACTAAACACAGAATAAAATAAATATTTAAGTGGGGCTCCCATACAACAAACGTGATTTTGAGGGTTCCGTATAAAAAAAGAAAAAACAGAACCCTTATAGTATTACTCGTGCGTCTGTCTGTTCGTCCGTCTGTTACAGCCAACTTGCTCCGAATCTATTGACCAAATCAGGTGTTTGGTAGGTTTGCAAAGTAAAGAAATATTTTTTAAACAAGGGTCATTTTCGGGAAACAAACTAGAAAATAAAAAAAAAATGCGAACCATTCTGAGTCATTTATCAAATAGAACGGCTCGTTATGAGGATCTCAATAGTATTTTGTGCAACAGTTGTATAAGGAAAGTTAAAAAATGCGAGTGGCGCAGGTTACGATGCGAGCCTTGGCGAGCATCGTAAATTGACGCCATCGAGCATTTTTTGACTACTTATACAACGTTGCATACAATACTTTTTCTACAACTACACTTACTAAAATAAATACAAAAATAAACAAAGAAATGTACGAAATACTACCGTATGTTTGGTAGATACTAGGTATCTATGGAAGACTTAATTTTTTTTTATTGACGTCTTCCTAGTGACTAAAAGTGCCATTTTTGAAACATGGAGTCACTTATCGTTTAAGTGACTCCATGTTTTTTCATACAAAAAACCGTTTGTTCAGTGACTCCACGTTTGAAAAATGGCACCATATGTTAAAATAACGATTTTTTTTATGTTGGCAGTATGGTAGATCTAAAGAAAAAAAGTTATAGGTCTATGGCTAGGAGTATCGTATTGGCGAAATAACGACACACATATTATATTAAGAATAGACTAAAGACTTTTCTGAAATCATATAATCTATGTTCTTATATTAGTGTTCGGGACCATTTAAAAGACAGATAACAGTACAGGAGTAGAAAAATATATTTTTGTTATTATTGATAAATAAATAGTTTTGATTGAAATTGACCATCCCTAAAAAAGAGCCTAAAATTTTGAAAAAATACAAAATGTAGTTCATTGCTTGTAGATTACAGAAAAACCTATAAGAATTCTATAATTTGAAAATAAACTGGAAAACTCGATATAATACGTTCACTTACGAAACGTCTTTGGTTCAACGTTCAAAAGTTCAACTCGCAGGCTATTTATAGATAATGGTACCCTTCGTGCGCGAGTCTGACTCGCACTTGACCAATTTCATATAGCTGTTTATATAAATAAAGAAGCAGTACAAGTTCCCTGTATTAATATAAGAAAACTGCATTCATTCTCGAGAGAACAGAATGCTCCTACCACCCGGCATTCGGTTATCGGAGAGCGACAATGATAGATCAACTGTAACTGGATAGCAATCAATATCAATGCTTAGTAAAAGACGGTTATTTTAGTGAAATAAACTATACTTAGTCGTCTTCTCACCTTTTTCAAATCGATAAGAAAGACACCCACTACAATACGTAAACATGGCTAAATTCAGAATCTACCCTAAAATCGAAGATAGGTTGGACGGCCCTTGGTGTGGGATGCTACTTGTGTGGATACCCTTGCACCGTCCCATCTTCAAGTCACCAAGCCAAAGGCTGGCGCAGCAGCAGCCGCAACAGAAAGCCTTAAAAGGCGCAAATATGTAGACATTGGAGAAACAAATATATACATATTTTAGTCTTTTTGGGTAGAAACTTTTCGTCCGTGGGGTCCTTCAGTCTATCATCATCATTTCAGCCGCGTAACGTCCACTGCTGGACATAGGCCTCTCCCAAGGGTTTTCAAAATGACCGATCAAGAGCGGCCTGCATCCATCGCTTTCCAGCAACCCTGGTCAGGTCGTCTGACCATCTCGTGGGTGGGTATCCTACGCTTCGCTTGCCAATACGTGGTCGCCATTCGAGAACCTTTTTACCCCATAGGCTATCGGTTCTTCGCGCTATGTGTCTCGCCCACTGCCACTTCAACGAACTAATCCGCTGGGCTATATCAGTGACTTTTGTTCTCCTACGAATTTCCTCATTTCTGATTCGATTACGTAGAGAAACACCGAGCATTGCCCTCTCCATAGCGCGCTAAGCTACTTTGAGCCTTCTTATGAGACAGTTTCAGAGCCATAAGTCGTCACTGGTAACACTGGTCACTGGTAACATACATTGATTAAACACTTTCTTCTTGAGGCACTGGGGAATTTTGAAAGAAAAGACACTGCGTAGCTTCCCGAACGCTGCCCAGCCGAGTCGGATTCGTTAAAAGACCTCTTCCTCAAAGGTGGAACTTCCTCTCTGGATTAATTGACCCAGGTAGATATACTGTTCTACAACTTCGAGGGTGTAGCTCCCAGTCCATAATCTAACTAAATTCATATCAAAACTTTTATTATAACAAAACTAATATTTTAAAAAATTATAATATTAATAATATAATAAAAAGTAATAATATTTTATAATTATATAATTTTGTCTCGACAAGAAGAAGTATTATAACAAAGGGCTGGTAACTACCTGGTTGAAAGAATAAGCATTGCAATGCAACGTGGCAATGCTGCCAGCCTTTTGGTCACGCTACAAAATGGTGATATTTTAGTGGAACTACATAATTTGTATTTTTAAAGGTTTAGGTATTTAGTTTTAATTTTCATTTATTTTTTAAATTTCATTAAGTTAATATAATTTTAATTTGAATTAAATGTCTAAAGAAGTAAATAATATACCCTAAACTCTAATCTAAACTGAATAAAAACTGAAATATTTCGATATTGAATAAAACTATGTAATAAAAATCGAAGCCAAAACTAATCTACTTTTTCATCTACCGAAATTAAAATCTTAAGGCGACGTGATTTTTTGCTTTAAAATTACATTAAAGTTCGATTACCCTAAATCGGGGTAAATTGGTCCAGTTTACACTTTCATCGGTATGCATTCATAAAATTAAAAATAAGAGATAATTTTCAAAACCGCCACTGATTCGTCCCATTAGACTAAGGTATTTGGTAAATCTAGCAATTTGGAAAAGAATTAAGTATGTTTTAAATTACATACTTAAATAAAAACGTTGCAGACATTACTGCTTTTAGCAAATCAAATCCTGACCATAATCGACTGCGTGCCCAATAAGTCCAATAACCAATAACTTTAATAAATTCAGCAATCGAGAGCGTACTTCTCAATAACTTACAGAATTTACGAGCTTTTACGCACCAGCTGATTCTGTTTATTAACAATAAACTCATAATTTAACACATAAAGCGTTACATATGGGCACTAAACAACGAATAATTTTTTTACATCATTTTTGTTGCACTTCATTTGGTGATAATAAACCTACATTTATCCCTTAAAAATATGTTGGAGAATGTTTTCTGCAAAATGTTGGCTAAGAAACTATCTTAAAGCTATCAGAAAACTGTCTCAGCTCTCGGTCATTGTTCTACTTCAACTGAACTCGGGTTGAAGTATTTTCGTGGACTTAAGCCAAAACTCTTGCACTACATAATACGCATGTCGATTTGCCTATAACGTGCTTGCATGAATCATTCGAATAGCTGTTATATGCTTAAACGATGGGCAGATTTAGTCGTTGTCAATTCGTCGAGGAAAATTTGGAATTCAATTAGGACTCTATAACATTTTGATAAAAGTGAAATTTTAATAGCATGGGTGCACATGCAACTGTGCCTCACTCGTAAAGTTGTAGCATACATTTCAGGCTGAATATTGACTTAGTTAATAAAATAGGTCAATCTCCTTATAGTATGAGCAACAAGATTGATTTAAATCACCATTGGCTTGTGCATTTTCCATTCATTTTTATCAATCTCAGCAACACTTTGAACCTTAATCATATTTGCAAGAGTACTGTATATCATTCTGTGACAATTCAATGAGCTTTCCATTCAATTCTCGTTCACGGATGCATCGAAATCCGTTAAGTAGACACCTAGTTAGTGAAACAACTGACAATCGCAAGAAGCTATTACATTTTTATAAAGTAACTAGGTAGTATTTTTCTTCTATCTAGAGTAAAAAAATACTGGTGTCTATTTTGTATAGGCATTAAAGTACGTGAATGACTGACATATAGTGGCAACGGCCATTTTTACACACTAGTGGACGACGAAAATATTCGTACATGTCCAGTAATTTTTTCTAATCTGACTAGATTGTGCTATAAACTCAAGGGTACAAGTGGAGTGAGTAGTAATAGACCACTACCGCTTTATACGTAAGTTTAATTGTTTCATGTATGAACGTTCGTGATTGTAATGCAGAAGAAAAATTATAAGATATTTTTTTCTAGACCCCGCTTCAAACACGTTTAAATCCTGATAGATTGGGGGTCTAAAACATATGGAAGGAGTGCCTTCCGGTGGGCGTCAGAAATAGTCTGACAGCAAAAAAAATTGGTGTATAATATTCGGCCGGACTTGATATGTGAAGCAACCAACCTATATAACAATTCGAGAGTTCAATATGGTCAACATATAAATTATGATTCAGGTTAGCACCATTACATCATTTCTTTTTAAAAGTATAGCATACATAATACATATTGCTTTCATCAGTTTGCCACTCTAAATTGTGTAACTTAATAAAGAATATGTATTTATGGCCCACATTATTATTGAACAGTAATGAAACAGTAGCCCACATTAAAATATTATCTATACCCCACACATCAGGAGCTCGGTGGTTCAGTGGAAGTAAGCATTGCGGATCGCTTTCGCAAGTTAACCAAGTCCGGGTTCGGTCCACATTCGGATGGATGCAATAAGTGGCACAAAAATATTTTAAACTCCTCCGTGCTTCGAAAGGCACGTTGAGCAGTCGGTACTGGCTGCACCATTGTACGGCAGTCCCGCTTTGTCTATTTTTTGGTTTGTTTTGAAGTGTTGGCCACATACACACACGAAAAATAGACAAAGATGCTCTACAATAAATAACTAATATAGAGTAATTGTAACTATACGATTTAGTTATTTTAATAGACAGTTCTAACATCAAAGATAATATTATTACAAACCTACAATTAAAGCTAAACCCGTATTCCTGTAAAAATAATAATAATAGGTAGGTACTTATCTAGTTTTGGTTACAGGCAAAAGCGATATCATTATGTCCAAAACATAAATAATGTCACCAAAAGTTAATCAGTTAATTAAAATCAGCATCACTCAAAGTCATGAAACAGGGGCGCGTTATGAAGAGCCCTCATATATATTTTTTTATTTGACTATGGAACATTTTACTCTTCCATGTAATACATAGAAAATGAATCATTTTCTATGTTTTATATGGAAGAGTACAAACTAGGCGAGTGAGGTGTCATATTAAATGACACAATCTTCTAGTTTGTAAAACGCGCATTTCCCCCTGCCCATAACCCCTGGGAGGGGGTACCCATAAATTTTGATAAACTCGGCAGATCCTCATTTTTAGTGTCAAGCTTCATTTTTCGTAAAGTTTTAAACAAAAGTTCATTGATGTAACTATTTTGCCGCCAAACGGTCATATTTTGCCTTATTTTACCTGTTCTTTTATGCTATAAGTATATCAAGTAACCAACTAATATTTAATTAAAGTCTAATAATTACTTAATTTAGGTGCCACGGCAAGTATATCTCTGTCTCTACTACAGAAACTACTGGGCCGATTTTATATGGTTCTTACTAACAGAACATTTCAGAATGTTCTGTTAGTATGAACCACATATTAGGAAGATTTACAAAATAAGTATCTACCCGTAGGTACCAGAGGGCCGCTTGTTTTATATTAAAAAAATACTAGTTTACCCTAATTTGTATGTTGTCAAAGATATTAAACCAGCATTTTTTCTTTCTTTAACCTCATGAAATATAAATACCAAGTCCTACTTTATAATAACTTAGGTATCTAATTATAGTAGTAATTTCTCTAGACATAAAAAAATTCAAATCAAGAGACGACTTCCGAGTATCGTCTACCTATGTAGCAACTTCATGTCATTGATTTTATCTGACCTGCGGGGTTCCAATTCAAATGGAAAATCTAAGGGATTTCTTCGCACGAGGGCTGAATAAAAATCAGTTTTTCATGAATATAGATTATCGAAAACGATATCGGCCGTCCGTCAGCTCGTATTAAGCCGATACTGTAAATGACTCGTGTAGATTCGATTACCGCGCGTCACTTACTGTTACGGTAAATTGCACTTTTTACTTCGTTATTGCGATCTTTTCAGCTACATTCATATTTCAGAATTGATGAGTTTTTAATTACAGGTGAAACAAATTGTTAACAAACCTAAAACTGCCAAACAACAAGGTATTTCGTATCCTTGATTTGTTCTTGTAGGTTTATGAACGAAATAAATTAGCGCTCCATCACAAGTTTAAAAAAATTACAAATAATTCGAAAGTAAGAAAACCTTCCTATATGCAGAACCATAACTTAATCTCAACATGGTAATTTTAAGATAAATATTTACTTCATTCTTCTTTAAATATACTCTTCAATGTTGAGGTATCCATTTATAATCTCAATAGGTGACTTTCAGAGAGTTTTTTCCATAAATCCCAATTAATTACGCTAATCTGTCATCTTGTGTTTCCGTGAATAGCTTCTAATAAAATTCCGTCCCATTTAAATATTCGGACAAGTTTAACAAGAAATCTCGAGGATACGAACTGAAGAACCATTATTAACAAAAGTTCTGTAAAGTAATGAACTTGAAATAACATGTATCACGGTAAACTCAAGTACTGAAAATATAATAAAATAACTGGCCAAGTGCGTGTCGGGCCACGCGAAGTGTAGGGTTCCTTAGTTGCAAATGCCCACTTTGAGTTCACGCCACTAAAAACGTTTAAAAATGAATTTTCTATTAAATTTGTATGAACTTGACCTTTTGAAAGACAGAAAGAAAAATATTTCATTCAGTTTAAATTTACATTAGTTGCATTATTAATTAACTAAAATTAGTTTTACATCGAAATGGCACCACTCAGCATATGGCAATGATGTGCCTTTACATCATGCCGCTGGTCTTTCGTGGTACCAAGAACATTTTATTTATTTCTTTATTTCTCGCTTACATGCACTTATACTATAACATGGTTAGTAGGTAAATAAGTACATGAACCCTGGCAGGGTGTTGCGAACTTTAAGTATATAGTTGAGTTTATATAATAATAGTGATTTCAGAAATATTTCGTTTGGGATATGTCAGAAATTGTTAGTAGGTAACAAGTTAGTAATTGAATTGAATGTCAGCTGTTACATAAACTTATAAGTTAAGTATTAATTTCAGGGGAATTCTATTACATTTTAAATAAATTAAATTGGATGTGTTTTCTGATACATTAAAACATTTCAATTATCTCAATAATAGTAATGTCAAAAAATAATAATATAAACATGTAGTATAAATGTCAGTATAATAATTGATGAACAGCTTGAGAATTCTTTAAAACTCGTTTTGTAATTTGTCTTCTAAGTATTCTTCAACCGAATAGTAACCTTTTGTCAATAACAAAGTTTTAAGATTTTTATCAAATGTTTTGTCATTATGTTCTAATTGTAATGATTTCGGTAGTTTATTATATATTTTGATTGCACTCACACATGGTCCGTTATTGTATATGTCTAGGTTTTTTCTCGATGGCAATGCCAGTCTATATTTATGTCGCGTGTTTTTAATTTGTAAACCCTATTTAGCTCTGATAGTTTTCCTTTAAGCTTCGTATAAATACTACTGCTGTAAATTTTTTCACATGTGTTTAATAGATAGAGGGGGGCACTTGACTCTAACCAAAATTTGCAATATAAAACCAAATATTACAGAAACGGACCCCCAAATCGAAAAATGATGTTCACAAGATTATTTTTTAAAGGCCTATTCAACGATACCGCACACGATAGGTTAGTCGAGAAAAAAAATTTACTCCTACTTGTATATTCAACGAAACCATACACGATGGGTTAGTCGAGAAAAAAAATTTATTCCTACTTGTTTGAAAGCTGCCATAAAAAAAATCTTTGTTTTATTTTAACAATTCTTAGCATGATTAATATACGTACCTATACCAAATTACAGCTTTCTAGTACTTATAGTCTTTGAGTAAAACCGCGAATGGAC
Source organism: Acrobasis suavella (assembly GCA_943193695.1). Lineage (NCBI taxonomy): Eukaryota > Metazoa > Arthropoda > Insecta > Lepidoptera > Pyralidae > Acrobasis > Acrobasis suavella. The sequence continues at coordinate 11,649,107 of OW971938.1, forward strand.
AGACAGACAGACAGGCATGGCAAAACTATAAGGGGCCCTTGTTTACTAGGGAACCCTTAAAATCTATTAAATAAATAAGTTTATAAAAATCGTATTAAAAATGATAACAAAGGTACTCAATTGGCCACACTAAGTGTGACCATGGGTTAAAAAAACTTGCAAATCACACCCCCATTACTACAGACCCAGATTTTCACCCATAAATTAAATGAATGCACAAATACAATTTTCACCCCCTGTACGAAGATTTTTCGTTATGCAAACTTATTGCAATCAGTGAATCATTGCTATTATTGAGCGGCCATAAATTTAAGTTTATTTAATGTCTATTTATAGAGCCCGTTCTTGTTTCGATGCAGTGTGATACACACTCTGCAAAGTAAACTTAGTCGTCGGTAAATAACAAAATGCTTAGTAAAACAAAAGCCGATTCTTTCTAACAGAATAATTATTAAAAAAACATAAGTACAGAAACAGATCATGACACGCTTATATGGAGTTAGTATGGAATGGCCTTAAACGCAAAGTATATGTAGAAACTCGTCAACGCAACTCGGAACTCGTTGTAAGTGTGGGAGGTCATTAAATACTATTTTGTATTTCAATAATATTGCTTGTTTGTTTGTAATAACTTTATTGTACCAAAACAAAAACATTATAAAGATAACCTACGAAAGAGCAAATATACAAAGACGGACTTATCCCATGTAGGGATCTCTTCCATCTAGTCAACCTGCGATAGATTGAGAGTTATATTTTTGTTGTTAGTATTTAAGTATATTTTAGTTAATTCGTTTTAGGTTAGTACATTTATTACTTAGTTTTAATTGATATATTTGTTGTTAAAATATAACTAAATACAAAATTTTAACTGAAAATAAACTGTCATGGACATTTGGTGATTGATTTTAGAACCATGATTTATTAGACCTCTAGCTATATTTTTAATACAAAAAAGAAACCAGTTATCTTAGCACTTTCGTTTCGCAAGGAATGAATTTCTATTTATGGCAGAACTCGATAAAAATCGAATTGCATAACTTGATTAAGAGTTCGGTAACTTGACAAACTACATAACTTGAAGCTCTGTCCTCTCCCTCCGTAAAATACTACAGATCAACTGATATAAGAATTAGTATGGAACTTTATATTTGGGTGATATTTCATGTCGAGCTAACAAGTCCTCTGTCCATAGTTTCCGCCTACCCCTATGGAAAATTTTACTCTAAATATAATATCCCACAAGTCGTAATTTTATCCTATTTTGAAATACTTAGTTACTAAAAAAACACACACATACATAAGGGTTTATTGTTAGAAAATAGGTATTGATTGACACAAATATTCATAAAACTTCAAAAGTACTTATACGAAATTATTAAAATTTATAGAAAATTTGGATATCATGGACATTTTACGTAATTAAGTTATAATTAACAGCTAATTAAAACTCAGCATAAAAAGAACTCCAAGGAATTTAAATAATTATTTGCTAGTGATTTTGATATTGGTTCAATAAGAGATCAATACAATATACGAATTAGTCGGAAAAGACCGGAAGGACTCAATGTTCTCCATGCATCTATAAATACAGGCGGCGTTGGCGGCGTGATAGGTCTTTCTATAATAATATCATTTTTTGTTAATTTTTCATCAGTATTCGTAGTTGCAAGTTTTCAATTTTCCAGTGATAGAACTGCGCTAAGTGCTGGATAAAAGCAACATGCATCGCTTTTTCTCCGGCGATAAAATAGAGCATATATCATTCCAAGATGTCTCAAGTATCTGTATTCAAAAAACGATCCGTTATTCGTATTAACTTTTTGACCTAATAATCTCTCCCAGTCAACCGATGAACAAATCGCTTAATAGTTCGTATCATGTAAAACAATAACTTATTTTGGCGCTAGCTCAAACCGATTGAAATTTTCGGTAAAAGGACGACGATAGATTGAAAAAAAAAACCGTCACCGAGTTCTATTCTGCACTACCAGTTGATCGGTTTAGTAAGTCAGAGTGGCAGTCTACAGTGTCTTTAGGCGAATAGAGTCCCATAGATTTTACTTTTGAGTTTGATAACTGCAATGGTCTGGAACTTCATATGATAGCTTCATGCAATTAGATGTAATAACCAGTTAATTGAGTTCAAACATTAGCCCAATCGGTCCACGTTTTAACGAGCTATTAGGTTTTCCATTTAAAAAGGATTACTAATAATTTGATCTAATACATCAATACATACAATAAAACAGTTAAAAATGTGTCTGTACATTTAATATATTTAAAAAATTAGGGCGACCGAGACATAGTAATAGAGTAAGAATTTAAAAAAAAAGTCTGTCTGTTTGTACCGCTAATCTCCGGAAATGCTGGACGGAATCGAATGAAACCTTTTTGTTATACAGCTGTTAAGCTTGGGTAATAAATAGGGTATAATTTATTTTAGAAAATGGAGCGCCTGATGCAGAACCGTCATGGTCCAGCTTAACTATAAGAAATATAAAAATGACGCCTTCGCAAAAGTTGTTCAGCCTGATGAGCATTTTGTTTCTGAGGTATAAAAATCGAACATCTGGAACACCTAATGCGCCGGAGTCATAAAGTTCATGCAAACGAAGTCATCAACTAGTCATTCATAAAATCTTAGTCACTCATCCCTGCAAGTTGTCTTTTCCGACTGCGGCAGCCCTACTCTAAACGCGGTTGCTATCATCGTGTTTATCAGGCAGTGTTGCCCCGCCGGCGGCATGATAAAGACGTCTGCGGCGTCACCGCGGCCCGCGTCCACCACAACTTTCCCGGTCAGACGGTAAGTTTCACATGACACGTACTGTAGCCTGGTAGCATGTTAAATAGGATTGCAAAAGATATCCTGGTGACAAATTTACAATTTAACGTCGTTCTTAAATATTGTCAAAAAATAGGACCGATTTTTTTTGTTTGTGTTTCTTGTGAAGTTTTTGGAACGAAATTCCTTTTCGGACTTGGCGGATGGGGCGAAGCTAGGCGAAAAAAGGTGTAAGATTTTCCCGTCACGATTTTTTTTTCATACTTCGGTCCAACCGAGTTTTCCACGTTCACGCTCAAGCATCTTTTTTATTTATTTATGGGCCACAAAACCCAAAGGCCACATTTAGTGAGAAAATGGAAAAAGAAATTGAAATAGTGATGGTTGCTAGCCGCATATGCATTTTCGCTCATTCTCGCTCTATCGGCTTTTATATATAAGAAGAGAAGCAGCTAGCACATTCTATGATTCTTCTTATCTCTCAGATCAGAATTGAAAACTTTTAAGTGTTTACTTATTAAAGAACGATTTATTAGTTCGTATCTTAAAAGCTTCTTGTCTTTTCAAATGTACTAGAAAAATTGATTCCGGAATTTGGAAAGTGATTTATTTGGATTGGTTCATAATGGCTTCATTTTCAACCAATGAACAAAAACGGAGCTAAGGAAATTTTTAAGTTCACGTCTAGGAATGCTTATTAGCTGACCCGATTCACCCGACGCAAGTTGTCCTGTCCTAAGAGCGGCCTTCCCGTCTTACTTTTCATACAAACGCTCGTACGCGATTATGGCGTTGTAACTTTCTTGCAATTTTTTGAACTAACAGATATCTTGTGCGCTATTTCTAGGTTTCTATCGAAATAAAAAAGTAAAATTTGGAGAAACAAATCCAGTATACGCCTCCAAAAATCTGCTTTTTTGTACAATTTTTTCCTGAACTTCGACCGTTCATAAAGTACTCAAAAATTCTAAAAGTAAAAAAAAAATATTTCTTTCTAGAAACTTTGCAAATGAAATGAAAATTTAAAATTAAAACATTTATTTTACATACTTGTTAGGCTTACTGAAAACCACGTATTTCCTGGAACTTGTTTTACTTTCCTATGAATAGTTAATATTCGTTTAATGGATAGTTAATAATAATACTAATTTTATTCAATAGAACGCAAACCATCTCCCTCTCTTTTTGGTTTGCTTTTTTTTCTAGCATTGCCCTGGATGAAACACAAAGCTTTTCAAACTATGCTCGCGTTGAAAACATAGCGGCCGGGAAGGGCCGCCTTAAAAAGAGTTTACGCAACTTTTCTTTTCTGTAAGAAGCTTCTACAAAGTATTATAAAACTTTAAAAAAGATAGATGTAATCAGTATTCTCTAGTTATGGCGTAATCATGGGAAATAGGGATTCATTGTATAGTATACAGACTTCTACAGAGCTGTCCGATTGAGAACATTGAGAGGCATCATCAGATTTATTATATTAATATACGTAGAGCATTCTTCAAGTTAGCTGCATTTAAAAAAAACATAGGTAAGTCCTATCTACCTAAGTAATAAGGGGTCAAATAGACAAGTCGTAAATTTATACCGGGTTATACTATTTTGAAATACTTAGTTACTAAAAAAAACACACACGCACGCTTTCATTAGGGTTTATTGTTAGAAAATAGTTATTTATAATTGTTGACACAAATATTCATAAAACTTCAAAATTACTAAGAAATTATTAAAATTCGTAGAAAATTAGGATATCAAGGACATTTTACGTAATAAAGTTATAATTAACAGTTAATTAAAACTCAACATAAAAAGCAGTGACTCTTGAAAGTTGGTAGAAATGCTTAAGTTAGCAATAACTTACGATTATAGCCGCGATCTGTGAAACTTTAAGCATTAATACACAAATGGTCCCGTCACCAAATTATTTTGCTTGCAAGCGCAAAAAACTACACAAGAAACTTATTTTCTTCAAGCCTAAAGTAAAAGTGATTTATTTTAATTTTGTAAGTACTTAATCAAGCGATAACTCAGTTAAAATACTCATTTAAAAGATAGTTTCCAGTTCAGTTTTTTTTTTCTGGTAAATACCTAATTCATGATATTATCTTGTTTGTGGTCAAAAGAAACCTTATGTAGATTATTTTAGTATATAAAATACTTACCTAACGTTCACGGAACGATATTGCTAATAGTTAATGATGAATGTTTATAACTTTCACTCTCTAAGAAAAGCTAAACACAATTTGATTACATATGAACAACTAATACTAATCTAATCTTACAATGTTTGCTAAATGTTTTAGATTCCCATTAGGTGTCTATATTTGTGCTCTCACAACTTCAAAATTACATTAAAAGTTTATATGGAAATTTAATAAAACTTAGTAGGCTCAGATTCAAGTTTCGGTTTCCAATAAATAAACAGGCTGATCAACAAACAACCACTGGTTTTTAATGCCTTACTGAGTGCAAACTTGTAAATTGGTGGTATTTAAACATTACCATGGTGAGTATTTTTGGATGGAGCAAACCTTCTTTTATGTAAGTACATTTATATGAATGCTTTGTATAATCTTCTTTTACTTTTATGAACTAAAATTACATATAATGAAAAATTATAACATACGCCTCCAAGTATGTTTAAATATCACATATTACAAAAATTAAAAATAAATATAAAATACAGGTTATCTGATTTTTAACCTCAAATTTAGACCATTAACTGTATAGCATTTGAGGTAAAAACTTTATAATGCCATTTTTACAGCATTAATTACGCCCATCATATCTAAATTTAATTACAAGTACCTATGTACTTACTTGTATCTAATTAAATGAAATATGATGGGCGTAATAAAAACTGTCATATCAATTTTAAAATCGATTAATTAGCCTTTTTAATGTTTATTATTTTTCTTCACTTTTCATAGTATAGGACAAAAACAAATTTTCTCAAACTATACAGACGGGTATAGTTTTAGCGGTCTATCTAAAGCATTCAAGCTAACTCAATACGAGGAGGTACCTAAGTAGATGGTGCACAAGGGAGACCATATCGTTTCACGGGGCACAGGTTACTCGTATGCATATACGCAAATTCCATGTATATTGATGAAGTAGTTGAGTTGAAACAGAATTTTGTATTCCATTTCACTCCTAAATTCAAAGTTATTCAATATTCTACATAATCAATACATTTTGCTGATGGAATAGCCATGATATATGGATTTTAATTGGTTAAGTTTGTCCAAACGACTACTTTTTGAAATTCTTAAAATGTTTAAACAAGTATTTCACTCTAAATTTTGCACTAAAACATTTTCTTACTACCTCTAATTGTAGGAACCCCTTGACTGATTTGACACATGCGGGAATTAATTTGTATCTATCTTCTCACCTAATAAAATTCATGACTATCCTATACATTACCAAAAGGGACTCGTATAGCCGTATGGATAGTGCTAAATGGTTTGTTTGCATGTGCTGTTTGTTTGGCACTGATCCGACACTTATGTCGGAGAAAGCAGAGACACAAACGTGGCTTACCACGTTTGTGTCTCTGCTCCCTAAAACCGTAATCCACTAGGGACACAGTGATCGTCACTATAAGCTGCGATGTATTAATGTTGTAACAAACCTACTGTCCTACGTACAGTACTGAATAGACACTCTTAAACGCATCATTTATGATTCTTGCAGATTCTTTATTTAGACACGAATTCGGAATTATAGTATTCAAATACTTAAATCTTTCCATATTTACCCATTTTTTTTTATCAACAATCTATACATCAATTGTAATTTTACATTACGTATATATATTCACCATTTTTATTTTTCATTTTTAAAAGAATTGATTTACAAGATTAGTTAAATACCTAACTAGCTTATGTACTGGACAAAGTTATTGTTTATGAAAGAGTTAATTTAGGCTTAGCGAGGCCTACAAGTCTCTCACTTAAAATATACTACTTTCTTTTGAATTTGTGCGGGTATGCTTTTATACATGTACTTAATCTTTTTTGATGAAAAAAGTACAGTGCCTTAAAATTCGTTCTGTAGATCTCGCTGGTGTAGTGGTAGTTTAACCATGCTAATCTGTCACTCGGAGGTTCCGGGTTCATTCAATCCCTGGCCAGGGCAAGTTGGAAAATAACCCTTTCCAATTGTCGTAGGTCTTGCGTTTAACTATTTATTTATTTATCATAAAATTAGTATCGTTGAGTTGGTATCCCAAAACAACACAAGTTTTAAACTTACTTTAGAGCTAGCGTACTAAGTAGCTAGCTACTTTAGTGTGATTTGTCCTTATGTATTTATTTAATTACATATAGACGGTACATTAAAATACTTTACACTTTAGTGAAACTAGCATAAATTATCAATTGTAGTGTCTAGGTTTATCTTGTACGATTGGTAAATAAATATATACCACGCGCTAGAGTTATTGATTATTTGCTTACATGTTTTCATTAAGTACCAATTATTTTATTAGCCTGTTTGAATATCCCACTGCTAAGCAAAGGCTCCCCTTTCTGCTTCCAATTGGTTGTGTCAAGGGCAACAGTTCGGCACTCACCTTGTGTATACGTTTATTGTGTTTGGGATGAATTAAACAATTTGGTGGTGTAAATAAAAATAAAACTAAGTATATTTTCAGATATTTACAATATGAACCAAGAAAATAAACCACCAAAACAAGACAAAAAATAAACTTTTTTTTTCCTTAGACAAGTAAGTATGAATTGAATTCAAAAATTTTGCAAACAAATTTCATAAGAATTAATAGATACAGTACCTATGCGATACCTAATAAAATATTTAGGTAAACATTTTCTAAATTCATCAGTAGCATAAGTAACACATAAAAATTTAGGTAATAACACTCTACAATCCCAATAAATATATCTGAAAGTCACATAAGCCGGTTTATTATATTTTTCCGCAGAGCTCGCTGCGTTGAAAAATGAGGCAGTTGAGTAGGTGGCTCTTATGGCGGAGGCAACGAGCTACAACCTACCTATCTTCTACTTACAACCCAAATGTGCCGCAAATAAAATACTGCCTGATAAAGTTATTAGGATACTTAACTTACAGCCTTTTTTCCACTAATGCCGCAGTAAAAAAACTTATGTAACTAGTAGGTAAGTATACTTTATTAGTAACTGTAAACGAAGCATACGAAAAACTTTTTTTTTTATTTAGGTAAGTATATTACTTATTTTGTTCGAGTAAGTAGCTATTTATTGCCCCTTATATTTTTCTTAAAGTGGAAAAATATTAGAGGCAATAAATAGCTATTATTGAAAAAAATTAGGAATGTATTCTATTGATTTTCTTTTTATGTGAACCTAAATTCGTATCTTTTTTTTAGCCGTCCATGTCCCCGTGATGGGCAAATGCCTGCTTCTTTCTTCTATAACTCTCTGTCCCTGGTCTTAACTTTCTAATCCTGTTAACGTAAATAGGACAGAATAGGACATGAATTTATATTTATGAAAAAAAAACTGCACTCCTTAAATTAGTTATATAACACAAATTACAGACTGATTTAAAAAGAGCTGTTTTTATCTGTAAATTTTATTAAAAGAATGCACGCTTTAAATTGGCAGTAGCATACGTACTACATGACTGATTTAGGAAGGCATTTTTTATCAATACCTACGGGGCGGTAAGTGTTTATTAGTTCTGCGTGGAATTTTAAGGGAAATTACAAAAAACACTTTGAGCTTTTCGAAAAGACCAACCTAAAGAGCTAATCGAAGCTCTTTAGGTTGGTCTTTTGTTTGCAGTAGTTACAAATGTAAATTTGATGCAAAGTGGTATTTTAGCCAATTTCTTCGCTCATTGTCTGAATATCGCGGTTTCAATTTAATTTACGAGTAATTACTTATTCAAAGCGATATTTTTCCATTTAATGGCATCAGTCCAATGAGCATTTTGAGAGGATTTAAATTTATTGTGTTTATATTTAAGGATTAAACTTGTGTCTCACAGAACAGTAGTGTTGCCAAAAGATCGATAGTTTTATAATCAATAGTTTCAACCGAGAATTTTAAAACTGAACCATTAATAAAAGTCGCGTCGAGTTCAACATAATGAAAAAGGTTGAAATCCTGGAATTCTTGCATTGCTATGGGAATTCCTTCGTATAGTTAGCATCCCTGTCTCATCATAGGGTTATCCCACTTTTTTCTTCTCCGCTTTACACCATGGTTTACGGCATCCTTCGCAGAAATGTTACGAATGTCAACTATTTGAATTTTCTACATTCGCGAACGCGAATACCAATACGAATGTTTAGGCTTCGAATGTGCAAATGCAAATGTAGCCATCAAGTATAACAAAAAACATACATATAAATTAATAACAATATTTCTTATTATTTTAATTCATACGGCATATTTCGCTTTTCTTTGAAAATTTGAATTGAAAGAAATCGACTGCCTCCGTGGTCCAGTGGTCAAAGCGTTCGCCTTGTGACCCGGAGGTCATGGGTTCAATTCCCACTGGGAAGCATATTTTGTTTAAAAGTTGTTTCCAGTCTGGATAGGATATTGCAGGTTTGAATCACCTGATTATCCGAAAAGAAAGATGATTCCGTGTTTCGGAAGGCACGTAAAACTGTGGGTCCCGAACGCCACCTAGCTTTTGATCATTAAACTATCCAAGGATTGGTTCCTGGTTTGCCCTTTGGGTTGTGGAGGTCAGACGGCAGTCGCTCTGTGTAAAAACCAGTAACCTCCTCAAATCTCCTTGGTTAGGTAGCGGACCCCGGGCTCTGAAGCGTTACTGCTGAGGATGCAACTGGGAATACGCTCGGATGATGATGATGAGTTTCAATCGAGAAATGCCAAACTATCGATAGGCCGATCTATGACGACGAGCAAACTTTGCGTTGCGTTTCTTAAATTATCAATAGTATTGATACTATCGATAGTATCGGTATTATTTAAAATATCGATAATGTATCGAGCGGCAACACTACAGCACAGCCAGTGCTACCATCATAGACCTAGAATTTTTGTGTAGTATTATGTTATATTAAATCAAAGACGTAAACTAAAGTACTGGTAATAGCTAATAATAACTTTAAATATGTTATCGTTTGGCTTGGCGTTGTTTTTAGCTTTTTCGATAATTTTATTTGCAAAACCTACTTCATAAGAAAAAAATATGTAGTACCTAAAAAGAATTACTGTAAAACCATTTAAATTATGGGCAATATTATTTACTTGTTTATATAGTACATAGTGGTAAGAAATACAACGGTTTTACTAAATGTCAATCAACATCAAAAGGAAGCCAATTGGGAAATTTGAAACCTTTGTTATGGTTAACGTCGGGTATATCATTTCAGGTTTACTCTAATGGCGGCAAATTCACGCATACTTTACCAAAAACCCACACTGACGAAACGCACGAAACGTGTCCATCCATAATCAATAAGTATGCGTTGATGCGTTGGTTGATGTCGCAAATCGCTTGAATCCATAAAATTTGAACCCAGTACAAACGAGTAATTAAATTAGTGGTCGAGGTAATCGAGTTCACTCGGAACGGATAAAAAGATTATAATAATGTCATGTTTGAACTCTCTTGCACAGATGAAAACATCCGTGTTTACTGGACCAAAATCTGAATTAAGTCAATAGAAAATGCGTGCGATGCTACGAGTAGCAACCCATCACAATTTTGATTCCCCTTTTTCAACTTAATGCCCTGGCACTTGGGTCTTACAGCTCTAGAATCTGTCTACTCCGTTAGAGATAAAACGTGATAGCTTATCTGGAATTCTGTATTTAATATATTTATTAGTGACCCTACTATGTGGCTCTATGAGTCACCCCGAACCGTTGAAGTTCATCGGATAAAAAAGTTTTTCAAGAAAGTTGTGTCTTAATATAGGTAGTAAAAAAGCTTCGAAGTTTTTAATTTTTTTTCGAAATGGCTGAAATGTGGTATTTTGAAAGGCGCGGTTTTGGGACCTACTTGGCGCAGACAATCGTTTTGGGTGGCGACCTGAACGGCAATGTGGTTGATGCTTGTGAGGAGTTTAAGCGTGTTCATGGCGGCTATGGATACGGAAGTCGCAACCCGGAGGGCAGAAAAATCCTCTCAAGGAGTGCGACGGCTGACCTCGCCATCTTGAACACGTTTTTCAAAAAGAAATCCTAACACCTAAGCACCTAGAGGAGCGGGGGACACGCTACCCAAATCGATTACTTTCTCACCAGAAGAGACCATATCGGCAAAGTAACCAACTGCAAAATCATACCCGGTGAGAGTCACATCGTCTCCTTGCCATGGATCTTCGCGTGAAGCCTACTGGCGAGCTCATTGAGTGCTGTCAACGCCAAATAAATTAAGTGGTGGCGCCTCGGAGAATCAAGTCTCAGGAATTCGCAACTGCTATCGGTAACAGATGCACAGAAACCGATGGCGAACTAGTGCAGCATCACTGGGAGAGGATTCATGACAGGGAGCTATCACTGATGCGGCGAAGGCAGTGCTTGGTATTTCAAAGGGTGGACGCAAGTGTGTCAAGGAGACATGGTGGTGGAACGATACAGTCCAGAGGGAGATAAGGGTGAAGAAAGCACTTTTTAAAACGTGGCAAGCATCCGGAGCTCCTGTATGGAAAAATAGGCCACTAAGAAAGCCGTAACCCGGGCCATTGTACGATAAGATAGAGTCGCCTGAGGGGTAGAAGCTTATCTATAAATTGACACGTTCCAGGGTAAAAGCGGCACAGAATCTCCAAGTGCCGCTATGTTAAAGACCCTAACGGCAACCTTCTGTGCAAAGACCATGCGGTGAATGAGAGATAGCGCTTGTATTTTTACGAGCGGCTGATCCAGAAGCATAAAGAGGTACAGCCACCGGACCTCCCTCCAAATCAGGAAATAGTGCCACCAATGACACCTGAGGAACTCCACGTTAGGTTTATAGCATTTATTTTTCAAAAGAACATACATTTTATATTTGAAAGAGAACTCACAATTATATACTTGCAATAAGTTCTATAAACAATAAATTAATAAAATCGATTAATTTATAAAATTATTTTATAACACATTAGGTAGCATAGTATAGTAAGGTATTTTTAGATTTTCTTAGTAATTAAAATAGATATTATTTTCATGTTAAATAATCACGATTCAACATATATAAGAACATTATAGAGTCTTGGTCTTGTATGTAAAATTGAAGCCTCTTTTTGCAAATGTTGAAACTCTTAGCCATTTTTATGTGTATGGGTTGTTCATTGAAAAGTTATGCTCCCTCGTAGGTAGTTTTATAACCGTATTTTTTGTTCAAACTATTATCGACATTTTCCTCATTGAAATAATATCCAAATCAATTAACACAATACTTACATACATATGGCGAATTCCGACTTGGCTATAAGTATTGTGTGCCAATAGCAGTCCTTGTTTAGATTCCTGAATAGTATCTCCGTCGATCACACGAGGATCATAGATTTAAATTTTGTTTTATTAATTGCCCTTAATATTGTGTTACTTGTTTTCTTAGTGTTAATTATTAAGAGATTATGTTTAAACCACTTTGTAAGTTTGTCTAGATCTTTTTGAGCTTTGTTTATTAAATCTCCCGTGGAGTGCCCATAATAGAAAATACATGTGTCATCGGCATATAGAGCAACTTGACGCGGTATTCCCACATCTTTGATACTATTAATATAAATTAGGAAAAGCAAAGGACCAAGGATAGATCCTTGTGGCACCCCTTAGCTAATCAAGTCAAGGCCGGATCGCTCATGCTATTTCCCATTACAACCCTTTGTTACCTATTGGTGAGGTAGGATTCAATCATTTTGAGAGCCGTCCCTCTTATTCCCATAGATTTCAGGTTTCTCATTAACACCGCATGACTGACGGTGTCGAAAGCCTTTTCAAGGTTATTGAACACTCCGAGCGCCATTTTTTACCGTCAATGTTAGTTTTAATTTGTGTAGCTAGATCTACCGTGGCTGATATAGTGTTTGATTTCTTTCTGAATCCGTACTGCTTGTCGGAGAAAAAGTCATATATCTGCCGCATGGGTAAATTGGCGGAATGTGACTAGTGTCATTTGTGATTCCAAAATACCAGTTAGGTTAAAGGACCGCGGTCTACAAATCTATCATAAGACCTGTCCTTTTATATGGCAGTGAAGCACGTGGCCTTTGCTTGAGCGGCACAAGCAGAAACTGCGTGTCACAGAGATGCAAATGTAGCGCTGGATATGCGGAGTATCACAGAGAGATCGCATGAGACACACCCGCATTCGCGGCAGCTTTCATATACGTGACATAGCAGACAAACTGCAAGAGGTTTGCCTACGCTGTTATGGTCACGTCTTGCGGAAACCGGCAAGTTACATGAAAAACAAACCTATAGCCATGCCATCTCCGCCGGGGCCCAGTAGGCAAGGTAGACCCAAGAAGTGCTGGCTTGACGCCGTCAAGGAAGATATGCGAGCCAATTGTCTTACAACATAGGATGCTCAAGACCGTGCAAAGTGGAGAGAAAATCCGATAAGCGGACCCCGGGCTTTGCAGCATTACAGCTGAGGATGCATCTGGGAATGCGCTGAGATGAGAGACAGAGAAGGAAAGATATTTTTGTAGCTTTTAAATCTTCCACCGTTCTGAATTATTTCAAAAAACTGAATTGACCAAAAAATTCGATATATTTTTCAAACTTGCACGAGAACAAGTTGCGTGCGTGAATGCGGCATGTAGGCGAGAACAGACAAAACTGACAGCCGGAAAAGAGAATTTTTGAAGCAAAGGCTCTTCGCTCGCAAAAAGGATTACCAAACAAAACAAAAATAAATGAAATTTAAATTGATTTATTCGTATTATATAGGTAAATAATGTGAAAATGAACCTGTTAAAACGAAGTGCTACCTCATTCATACTTAATGCAATGATGCATTGAATGTTCGTACACTGCCTTTTTCTATGAAAATAACAAGGAATAGGGTTACCGTGTGATATTATCGTTATTACAAAACATTTCTTCTATGCATTTCGTAACTCGTACTTCCTTTTTCTGATACTAATTATTTTAAAAGTTTGTATTGTGACCGTGTTTGTGCGCTGTTTTACGCAAGAACAATTTTCATCCTAAAATGTTCAAAGGTTATGGACTAAAGTTTACACGTTATCAAAGTCTTTTCCTATAAGAGGTTATTAAATAATTGGTTACCTATCTTAAATTTTTCGCTTTGTTATTTTCGCCCTAAGTTTGAATATAAAAATATGTTGGTTAACGCTTAACATAAAATAATAGTAATATAACATAAACAAAAATAACATAATTTATTTGGTTGTAATTACAAAATAAATTTGAATGTTACTACTTATGTCGCATGTTACAAATTCGTCAATCAAAGAAATGATTATTTTATTATGGATTTGTTTAGAATACGAAACGGTAGCTAAGTAATAATAGTAAATAAGTTACTTCGACCTTAAGTACTAGTGAACAAGACAAATGTCGAAAGGAAAAAAAATACTCTTAATATTCGGCTATGGTTTTTCTGGAAGATGAAACATGAGTAAAATGAGTTTATGCATAAGCAAAATCATGTAAACTAATCAGTTTGGTAATTGAAACTTCGATATACCATTTTCGATCATCTGAAATTCGAACAGTAAAGTTTCGTAACAATGATAGGTTACCCATTTAATTATTATCTCCTTTTCCTTTCAAATAATTTATTTCACTGGACCCCGAAAAATTCATGTATCGCGTTGAACGCGGTCGTCGGTCTGTCTTTGGCTATTAGCGATACATAATTAAGAAATATTTACTATCAAATATACAATACCTACCTATTTATAAAATATAAGTAAAAAAAAAGATGTAGAATCCGCATTGACTGATTTTACCTCTTCTTGCAAAACACAATCGCACACTAACTTTCAGAAATTTCTTTATTTGCCCACAGCTTTAGAATCTTAACGTCAACCGCACTATCTTAGTGTTAATTAAATGAGGTTTTAGGATTCATATCTCCAGCAAAGCCAGCTTTAAATTAATAACTGGCCAAGAGCGTGTCAGGCCACGCTCAGAGTATTAAATTGGCTAAGTATATCTAATAGATTTTTTAGATTTTTAGGCTTACAAAGCTTTTAGAGGAAGGGGGGCGGCGAATTAATTCGAGAAGCAGAGGTTGAAATAAACAAGAAAGCTAATTTCGGGAAAATGATGGCTCGGTAATCGGTTTCCTCGAGTTGTTTGGAGAAAAAAATGCTACGCAGAAGTTGTGGTGTTCGCTTTGATTGATGCGTGGCTGGTCGTGAATATTTTACACAAGAAGAACTGTATTTACTCGTAAATTGTATTTAAACAAGCGAGCGAAATTCTCAAAGTTTACTTGAGCAATTTAACGCAAATCAAGTATTTTTAACGGGAAGCTACTGAAGAATAGTTTATAATTACATCATTTAATCTCTCATCTACTTGCCTAGTAAGATATATTAGTTCAATAAACTCTTTTTAAAATATGAGTAGGAACTTTCGTCATTCCTACATTGTCTTTCCAAAAAGCTCGTAACAAATGTATAGCCATGCCCCACCTTCGGCAGGCGTGGCAGACCCAAGAAGTGCTGACTTGAAGTCGCCAAGGATGATATGCATTCTAATCGTCTTACAACCAAGCATGCTCCAGACCGTGTGAAATGGAAAAGAAAAAGTCGGTAAGCGGACCCCTAGATTCGCAGCATCACAGCTGCGATGCAACTAGGAATACGCAAAGATAAGAGAAAGAGAGTGACAACGTCCGTAGCGTAGTGGTCACCATGCTAGTCCGCCACCCAGAGGTTCCGGGTTCGATCCCCGGTCAGGGCAAGTGAGAAAATGGCCATTTTCAAATAGTCCTGGGTCTTGGGTGTTTATCTATATTAGTATTTGTTGTAAAATATAGTATCGTTGAGTTAGTATCCCATAACACAAATCTCGAACTTATTACTGGGGCTATCATATAGCTCAATCAGTGTAATTAGTCCGAATATATTTATTTATTCATTGGTCTTTCCAAAGATTGAGCATTTCAAGCTATATTTAGAGTGTTACTTATACTAAAGGGTAAGATAAAACTTTTCAGGACTGTTTGGGTTCAGTTTCTTGTACTGAACTTGTCCTTTAAAGCTAGACTGAGTGCTTACGATAGCTATTTATTTTTGTACTATCTATAAGTCTCCCGAATAAAGACACTTACAGTTTTCTTGAAGTCAATTGTACTTCATATCTTCCTTTTACGAGCCATTTGCTGGTGATGTGATATGACATCATAAACGGAATGGTTTCAAATCATTTAAAAGCACAGTCTTATTACTACGATAGTACCTGTTATTTATTATTCTATGGTATATAAAACGGTAATGGATGCATTTCGTAAGGCAAGTAGTTAAGTACCTACTTATACCGTATTTTTGCAGGGTTGCAATAATTTTCTCTATGTATTTGGAAATACATTTTTTTTACGTCGAGTAGTTCTAATCATTATTTTTGTCTAAGTTTAACAAAACTTATGTTATTTTCATCAAAAAACCTTTCAGCTCTTTTTATGGAAAATAATGATCTTTCTAATTTTATATCATTAAGTTTGTGGAAATCATCATTAAATATGCAATGTGAACTGAAAAATTCGATATGAAAAAGTAATTTTCTAGGGTGCCTACTAGCAACATTGCAATGGACATTTTAATAAAATACATTCTGCTTTCCTAGGTTTTGTAGACGCGAAGGAAAAGGCGGTTGTATTTTATTAAAAACCTTTGTAGCATGGACTCATCGTAGGATGATGAACGGAAATACATTTATATTGGAATCCTAGAACAGACTACACTGCTTAGCGTTTATTATTTATTATATTTCGTAGAGGAATTATTATACAATGTGTGAATAGATTATTGTGTAAAAAAAAGGCCTTTACAGAATTTCGTTTACTCCATGCGACCAGAGAGACAACAATGATTTGCAAATTCGAAGCATTTTAATTCTTCATTCATATTTATTACTTTGGTAGTTAGTAAAAAGTACGTTACTTTTCTTTGTAATAAGGGATATATACTTAATTATGATATAAAGCCTTTTAAACATACTCACCTCATTGCTCAGATTGGTCATATAAATTTTAAATTAAAACTCAATCATTTACTAAAATCGATAAAATTGATTAGATGACAGTACGCTGTGAAATGTACAGTTCGATCGTAAGGTGAAATGTACAGTTAAAATGGTGTGTAGTACTCTATTGGAAATTATATGATCCTTCGTTTATTTCAAATTAATTTAAAAACCGAAAATCAAAACGAATTAAGTAGGTGTTTCTGAGATTTTTTTTAGCTACTAAAAGCCAATGTACAGCATAAGCGGCGTTCTTGATGGAACTGGAAGTGCCACCATCGTTGGTTTGGTATGCAAAAGTGCAAACCACTTGGGCGAACAGACTGCTATGCTTGCAAAACTTACCTATAATCATATTCAATAAAAAACGGTGTATAGTATTTCATCTTAAGCATGAAAGTAAGTATATTTTATACAATATATTTTTTAACAGAACACATAAGGCTCACGAAGATGGACTGTAGTGTCCAACAAGCCAAATCGGAAGCTTTTTTCAAAACGTAAAAACAAACATCGTTTATGGGATGTGTATGAAATAGCACGGCGGATGTTATAGTTTCTTGGAGTCAAATAGCGCTTCTATTATCGGTTTTTCTGCGATAATAAATCTAAAATTATGTTGAAACTGGATATGATCAATGACAAGTGACTTTTTTGACCCTGAATACTACCCTTATAACGTGACGTCACACATCGCTGACGCACAGTTCAATAAGAAGATATATTAGGTACTCCTATCGGTACGATTTCAGAGTACCAGAGGGGGAGAATATAACGTGAATTCATCGCTGGCGCACGGCTCCCGCAACCGGCACGTCAGCCCTGCGCCTTCAAAAAAAAGTCTACGTTAGCTTGAAGGCTTTGAGTACGATAGCTCTCGTAGTCTACTCTGCACAACCAGTGCTTAGATTTATAGGTGCCCTGCGCCGTCAAGCCGAAACAGCTAAGAGTATAAAGGGGTTGCAATGCTCCGCTTGCATCCCAGGATCCATATAATAGGTTACCGTATGGACATTTGTACGCGAACATGTATATGCAAATGTAGACAGTGTATGTATCAAGGAAGTACTTGCAATAAATCATATACAATCGCGGGTATCATATCATACGCCAACCTTATAACATAAAAATTAAAAAGAAACCTAACATTTTATGAGGTAAGTTAACTTTAGCGTAGTTTTATGAATGAAGGAATAAGTTAAAAATTATCAGGTATTTTTTCTGAAATGTCCCCGTGGATTAAGTATAAACAAAGCAGCTAAGTACCCAACAGAAGAGACTCAGTTTAACATTTAAACTAGATTTCTCTATTTATTTATTACTAGCTGATGCCCGCGACTTCGTTCGCGTGGACTTTATGACTCCGGCGTATTAATATAAATAACAACTAATGAGAGAGAGAGAGAGAGAGAGAGAGAGAGAGAGAGAGAGAGAGAGAGAGATAGAGAGAGATAAGAAAGTACTTGTAACAGTGTTAGGAGTTAAAAGTCAATATTATTTTAATTCTTTCCTTCGGGAGCCAATATGAAAAGAGCCGAAGTGTTACTAACCCTGGAGAAAGCCACATTAAGTTGGCTATGCGAAAAACCAGTCCTTAGATCGACATCAGCAGCTTTAAGCCTCTAAAACTGTGACTTATTTTCATAGCAAAGCAAGTGAAATGTGTTTACACATGGAACTGTGTATTTTCAAAAGGAAAATTGTTGGGGATGAGTGGCATACGCGGAATAAATACAGTTTCACTGGCACCACTCACAGTAAACTTGAAGTGTCTCAGCAGACTATGCCGAAGTTTAGCGGCTAAAGTTCAGTGTCTAAAGTTCGGTGGGGATGACACACTAAATAAGCTGAAGTTCAGCCGCTGAAGTTCGGTGAAAACGCCGGACAGTAGTGATGTGCCAATGTGAGAATTTAATGGCGGCGGAAGCGGCGGCGGCGGCGGCGGCGGCGGCGGCGTCGGCGGAAGCGGCGGCGGCAGTGGCGGCGGCGGCGGAGGCGGCAGCGGCGGCGGCGGCGGCGGAAGCGGCGGCGGCGGAGGCGTCGGCGGAAGCGGCGGCGGCGGCGTCGGCGGAAGCGGCGGCGGCAGTGGCGGCGGCGGTGGCGGCGGGTACGGGTACGGGTACGGGTACGGGTACGGGTACGGGTACGGGTACGGGTACGGGTACGGGTACGGGTACGGGTACGGGTACGGGTACGGGTACGGGTACGGGTACGGGTACGGGTACGGGTACGGGTACGGGTACGGGTACGGGTACGGGTACGGGTACGGGTACGGGTACGGGTACGGGTACGGGTACGGGTACGGGTACGGGTACGGGTACGGGTAAGGGTACGGGTATGGGTACGGGTACGGGTCCGATTCAGGCAAAAGCATCGGAAGTTCGGCATTATGTGTTGCTAGTAATGCAAATAACATTGCAGGCATGCATTGGCTGAAATTCAGCCGCTGAACTTCGGCATACAGTGCTGAGACACTAAGTTGGGTTCCGTTACACAGTTTCGGCGGAGTCAAATTTCGCATCAGCATTATTGGCCCTCCGACATTAAGACTTATTTTGTGAGCCGAGAGTCCATTTGCTGCAAGTGAATTAAGAAACTCAACTGGATAATTGGTGGCGTCGTCAGAAATTAACAATAATTTGCGTCATAAGTTCTTTATTAATTGATTTGTAGTGTAAATTTTTTGGTGTCAATATGGCGCGTTCACATAACCAAGAATTTTTCTGGTGTGTTATGCTCTGAAGGTCCGCAAATACTGAACTTATAAGTTCTTCTTCGGACTAAACAACTTTTTTTTTTAAATTTAATATACACACACATTTTTTTTACTCTTTTACTATAGTATAGATTTAGTATGTTTTTGTTCAGCGGCAACAAAAAACATCATATATAAAAATGTCAACTGTCTAGCTATAATGGTTCATGAGATACAGCCTGGTGACAGACAGACAGACAGACAGACAAACAGTCGGACGGTCTAAGTAATAGGGTCCCGTTTCTACCCATTTTGGTAAGTAACCCTAAAAATCGAATAAAATAAGTATTTATGGGGGGCTCCCATAATACGAACGTGATTTTTTTATAGATTATGGTACTGAACCCTTCGCGCGCGTCCGACTCGCGCTTGGCCAGTTGTATTATAACTCAACAAAAAGTTCTCATCAGACTTAACAACTTTTGCTAAGGCGGCATTTTAATATTTCTTATAGTTTAGCTGGACCATTATAGTTCTGCATCATGTGTTCCATTTTCCAAAATCAATTATAGCCTATATGTTGCCCAGGCTTCACAGCTATATAACAAAAAAAAGTTTCATTCGAATCCGTTCAGTATTTCCGGAGATTAGCGTGTACAAACAGACAAACAGACAAACAGACAAACAGACAGACATTTTTTTTTTATTTTCTTACACTTTTACTATATCTCTATCGCCCCAAATATTTTTTTTTGATAAATTTTTAATGTACAGACACATTTTTTTTACTCTTTTATTATAGTATATATAGATTATAGTATATAGATATAGATTAATTTATATCGCTCTGATTATTTTCTTACGATAACAACGTCAAACGAGTTGTATTGTTTGGTTATTGTTATTTATGGCCATCAATATCCCAGTAAAGGGAAAATGCCAGTAGGATATTTTTTAGTAGGACTTGTCCTACGTTCACTACGTGTGTGGCCACCAAACATAAGAGTTGAGTGGAACCGGAAACCAACATTAAAAAAATTAACGAGTTGCAAAAAATGGCTCGAGTCTCTTTTATTTTTTAATATATTTTAGGTTTAATTTAATATCCTTTAAATGAACGTGGAAGGTAGGTGTTCGAATTACGAATGCAAATTAAAATTTACTTCTGTGCTCGATGTTCGAATGTTTATTTTATAATGAATTGAATGAACAAAAGTATCCAAACCAAAATAGAACAAAGGAGGAAAGCATTGGTGTTATATAACCAATAGAATAAGAAAATATATATATTCGATCGGTATTCGGTTGGCATACTTCCAGTCACACAACACCACCATTAAGCGGATGTTTTTAAAACTGTACGACTTAGAAATACATACATGTGTAGACAATATAATTTAGAGTTATGAAACTCAAAAAATTGTTTTGTTTTCTTACTTTTTTGCTTCGGGAATTTTATAAAATAATTAAGTAGTATAGGATTATTAACTAGACATACCAAATAAAATTTAGAAATCCATCTTCGTTATTTCACGGTATCAACCCAATTTTATTGACAGGGTACTTATCATCAATAAATTTACGAACTAGGTTCTCATCGGTAGAATATTTTCCATGTCTCCCTATTTTCGGCTAAATGCTTGAATTCCCTGCACGACACGACTTTTGCGTTACTATAACCAACATTCTTGGTCTTCCTTTTCCTCTCCTGGTTTCCACTTTTCCTTCCATGATGTTTTTTTATAAATGTGTCATGCCGCATAAGGTGGCCTCTATTGTATGTATTAACGTTCTGTTCTTATTGACAAGTTCCAGTGGGTTACTCCAAAAGCGGTACGCAACGTTACTGCGTATCCGGAATCCAGTTTCAAGTAACATTGAGCATATTAATGTATGATGGTTAAGTCTTATTTGGTTTGACGTAGAAATAAGACGTCATATATATATATATATACATATATACCTACGGACCAATCACACAAATTGAGCTAGCACTAAAGCAAGCGTAAGCTTGTGTTATGAGATACTAACCCAACGATACTAGATATATTTTATGATAAATACATATATAGATAAACACCCAAGATCCAGGGCAATTTGAAAAAGGCCATTTTCCAACTTGCCCTGGCTGGAGATCGAACCCAGAACCTACAGATTGGCAGTCTAGCGTGTTGACCATTACGCCACGGAGGTCGTACTATCGGACGACTATCATATTATTGTATGGAGTTTCCCCAGCACTTCCTTGTTTGTTTTTCACTCTGTTTTGTACCCCAATAATTAAGCTTATTGCGGTACATATTTCTAGGATACATATACTTTACAGTTCACTAGGGTTCGCACTAACAAAGTCATTTTAGGAAAGTTAATATTCTTTATGGGTTTTTTTTTTCACTTTTAGTGAATATCAAAAGTCAAATGAGATGGTTCGAAGTTGCTGTTAAATATCTAAGTGATGCAAGTTTTGTGGAGGATGTTTTTGAAAGTAAAGTTCTTATTTTCATAATACTATAAAATTGCAAATCTTAAGGTGCAAGTAAGGGTAATATTATGACATATTAACCCTCGTTCACCATCATCCGAGCATATTTTCCCGGTTGCATCCTCAGCCGTAACACTTCAGAACGCGTGATCAGCTACCTAAAACTAAGGAGATTTGACGAGGTTACTGGTTTCTACTCAGAGCGACTGCCGTCTAACCTCCGCAACCCAAAGGGTAAACCAGAATCAATCCATGGATAGTTTGATGATCAAACGCTCGATGGCGATATTATATATATTGACACTGTTGACCCTCGTTGTACAGAACAAAAGATATGTACGAACAAAAGATGTGTACGTATATGGGAGGAATGCATTCGTAAGCCTCACCGCTGCAGTGTCATGTGGACCTAGTATGCAATTTGCGGAATGCACTCCTATTACAACGGCATGCGTTGAATTCTAAAACGAAGCTGTTTGTTCGATCCGTAAATTAAGCACTGAAATATCCTATTATATTAATTTTTAAACAACTACTTGAGGTGCATGTGCTTACTTGTCACGGTCTAATCTAATTCATATTCTATATTTCTTAAAAGTTTTTTTTTACAATCCCATATGCATGCAGTTTTTCTTTTGTTAAAACATTTGAAGAATCGATAAGCGCTGATCAGGTAATGTACCTTTTGCAACAAGTGATTGAACGAACACATCCCTAATTGCCTAGCTTTAAATTACTGCGTCGTGCAACACTTTACACTGTAGTGTCCACATTCCATTGTTCTGTATTATTTCATACAGCAACTGTTAGCTTTTGTGTTGGAAAATATATGTTTTGTGCTAGTTTTACTTCCAAATGAAACAAGAGAGAAAAAACTCTAAAGTTGTAAAATAAACTAACATTCATGTATGCGGCCGCCACATAAACCGTGTGGTGCTCTAAGACATCAAATGAGTATAGCTCTATAGCTAGCTATGATTTGTGTACAAGAGTTTTTCACCAAAAACGATGAAACAACAAAAAAGATTAAAAAATCTGCCAAAAATAAACTTCACTGCTACACATTTTTTGAACTACCAAATAATGAAACTACTTTCTATGTCAAAAATAACATAGATACATAAACGTTCAACTACTATAACCGCTGTACTATTCTCGAATTACAAAACTGTGAATTCAAATTCACGGACTGAATTGAGGGAGTTGGTATTCTAACTCCAACAGTGGTTCACCATACAATACCGTATAATTGGTCCGGCTTCGGATTACTACGCGCGCGCGACACAGAATGAAAACTAAAATATTAGGTACCTAATACTTCGTTTTCATTATGTTTTGATTTTATTGATGAAAGAAGAAGAAGAAAATCATACAAAATATAGTTCATTGCTTGTATTTTACAGGAAAACCTATAAGATTTCTATCAAATGAAAATAAAAATGGTAAACTCAATATAATACGTTCACTTACGAAAAATAGGTCACTAAAACACCATAAATAGCGCTAGCAATTGTTAACTCGAGTCTTCCTATGAGGATTTAAAATGAGATAATCTATATACTATAATAAAAGAGTAAAAAAAATGTGTCTGTACATTGAAAATTTTTCAAAAAAAAAAATTTGGGGCGATGGAGATATAGTAATAGAGTAAGAATATAAAAAAAAATGTCTGTCTGTTTGTCTTTTTGTCTGTTTGTCTGTTTGTCTGTTTGTACACGCTAATCTCCGGAAATACTGGACGGATTCGAATGAAACTTTTTTTGTTATATAGCTGTGATGCCTGGGCAACATATAGGCTATAATTGATTTTGGAAAATGGAACACATGATGCAGAACTATAATGGTCCAGCTAAACTATGAGAAATTTTAAAATGCCGCTTTAGCAAAAGTTGTTAAGTCTTAGTGCCGCAACAGACGGGACGCAAGTTGCGTCGCGTAACAGCTAGAGATGGGCAGTGGATAGTACTCAATCTACCCATTTGAGTATTTACTCACTAGATTTAATAAACATAGTAAATAGAGCGTGCTCATATATTGACATCGCATTTGATGTCTGTTTACTTATTTTAACATAAAATTACGTCTTTGCACACCTCCCAGCAATAAATGATAATTAGTCAAACAAGCCTACTTTCAGTGTATGATTAGTATGGTATTTTCATATATTTTAGCGTCGCATTTAACGTTTACCGACATTTCAAGCATATTATGGCGTATGCACACACTTTCTGACAAAAACTGCAAATTTAAAGTGTATACTATTTAAGTTTCAAAATTGTCATGAAAAAATGAAATAATGAATATTAATATAATAAGTCGCAACTCATATAAATCAATCTACTCACCAAATGGATAAATTAGGATATTTATCGGGTATTTACTCAATCTACTGAGTAAATATTCAAATGGGTTGATTGAGTATTTATGCAACTCCCATCACTAGCTGTTACGCGGCGCAACTTGCGCCCCGTCTGTTACGGCCCTTATGAGAACTTTTTGTTGAGTTATAATACAACTGGCCAAGCGCGAGTCGGACGCGCGCGAAGTGTTCCGTACCATAATCTATGAAAAATCACGTTTGTAGTATGGGAGCCCCCCATCAATACTTATTTTATTCGATTTTTAGGGTTCCATAGGGTAGGGTAGAAACGGGACCCTATTACTTAGACCGTCCGACTGTTTGTCTGTCTGTCTGTACCCGTACCTGTACCCGTACCCGTACCCGTACCCGTACCCGTACCCGTACCCGTACCCGTACCCGTACCCGTACCCGTACCCGTACCCGTAACCGTACCCGTACCCGTACCCGTACCCGTACCCGTACCCGTACCCCTACCCGCACCCGTACCCGTACCCGTATCCGTACCCGTACCCGTACCCGTGCCCGTGCCCGTGCCCGTGCCCGTACCCGTACCCGTACCCGTACCCGTACCCGTACCCGTACCCGTACCCGTACCCGTACCCGTACCCGTACCCGTACCCGTACCCGTACCCGTACCCGTACCCGTACCCGTACCCGTACCCGTACCCGTACCCCTACCCGTACCCGTACCCGTACCCGTACCCGTACCCATACCCGTACCCGTACCCGTACCCTTTCCGCTCCCGCTCCCGCTCCCACTTCCGCTCCCTCTCCCGCCGCCACCTACGCCGCCGCCGCCGCCGCCGCCGCCGCCGCCGACGCCTCCGCCGCCGCCGCCGCTGCCACCGCCGCCGCCGCCGCCTCCGCCGCCGCTTCCGCCGACGCCGCCGCCGCCGCCGCCGCCGCCGCCGCCGCCGCCGCCGCCGCCGCCGCTGCCCCCGCCGCCGCCGCCGCTTCCGCCGCCGCCGCCGCCGCCGCCGCTGCCGCTTCCGCTCCCGCTCCCGCTTCCGCTTCCTTTCCATCTTCCGCTCCCGTTTCCGTTCGCCGTAGACGCGCCAAAGACGGAAGATTAAATTCTCATATCGGCACATCACTACTGTCCAGCGTTTCCACCGAACTTCAGCTTATTTAGTGTGTCATCCCCACCGAACTTTAGACACTGAACTTTAGCCGCTAAACTTCGGCATAGTCTGCTGAGACACTTAAAGTTTACTGTGAGTGGTGCCAGTGAAACTGTATTAATTTATTCCGCGTATGCCACTCATCCCCAACAATTTTCCTTTTAAAAATAAACAGTTCCTTAAGTTTACTTGCTTTGCTATGAAAATAAGTCACAGTTTCAGAGGCTTAAAGCTGCTGATGTCGATCTAAGGACTGGTTTTTCGCATGGCCAACTTAATGTGACTTTCTCTAGGGTTAGTAGCACTTCAGCTCTTTTCATATTGGCTCCCGAAGGAGTCATAAAGTCCACGCGAACGAAGTCGCGGGCATAAGCTAGTATATAATAAAAACATTTGACTTTGGCATTGTACGGACGGAACCCTATCCACGCGAGTGCAACTCGGACTTGGCCGGTTTGTTTTTAGCTTATATACACACTAGCTTTTGCCCGCGGCTTCGCTCGCGTAGGGGTGTAATTTATCAAAATCTTTTCTTAAGAGATGCCTACGTCATAATAGCTTTATGCATGCAAAGTCTCAGCCCGCTCGGTTTAAAATTTGCAAAGTTTTATACAAAATTTCATCCCCTATTTTATCCCCTTGGGGGTAAAGTTGATCAAAATCCTTTCTTAGCGGATGCCTACGTCATAACATCTACCTGCATGCTAAATTTCAACCCGATCCGTCCAGTGGTTTGGGCTGTGCGTTGATAGATCACTATGTCAGTCAGTCAGTCACCTTTGAGTTATATATATTTACGTGGGGCGCACTATAAGTTTCCGGAATGAATATGAAAAAATACTATTAAAGGTACAAAATTAATTTATTGTTTTTCAAAATAATCTCCCTTGGCGTCTATGCACTTTTTCATTCGATGAAACCAGTTTTGAAAACTTTTGTGCCACTCCTCTGTGGTGACCTCTGAAACGTGTTTTTCATACTCCTCGACAGCCTCTTCTGGTGATGAAAATCGTTGACCGCGTAATTGGTTCTTAATTTTTGGGAACAGAAAAACGTCACAAGGTGCCAGGTCGGGACTGTATGCAGGATGACTCATGAGTTCTACATTTTTCGCCTTCAAAAAGTCGTTTGTCTGTCTGGCCGTGTGAGAACTAGCATTGTCGTGGTGCAGGATGATACGGCGTTTACGGTTATTTTTACGGAGTTCGTCAATAACTTCCGGCAAACAAATGGTCGTGTACCAGTCACTATTCACTGTACGACGATTCTCTAAAGCAACAGTAGCCACGTGTCCAGTTTTATTAAAAAAAGAAGCAATCATCCGCTTAGATGCACTTTTCACGTGCGCCACTTTGGTTGGTTTCGGCTCATCTTGAAAGACCCATACGCTCGATTGCTGCTTTGTTTTGGGATCGTAGCAATAAATCCATGTTTCGTCACCTGTTACTATGTCCCACACCAAATTTGACGCACCTTCGTTGAATCTGGTAAGCATGGCACTGCACCAAGTGACGCGGTCCGTTTTTTGAGCCTCGGTCAAGTTGTGTGGGATCCACCGCGAGCACAGCTTTCTCACACCCAAATGTTTGTGTAGGATTAATTGTATTTGACTCATGCCTATTTCTAAGGATGCGCGAATTTCATGGTAGGTCACATGCCTGTCTGTTTCAATCATACGGCGCACAGCATCGATGTTTTTGTTAGTCACAGCGGTGGACGACCGACCATCGCGAGATTCGTCTCTGAGATTGATACGACCACGCTTGAATTCTGCAAACCAGCTATAAACAGTTGTCTTGCATGGTGCTTCATTGCCAAAAGCTGTTTCAAGCCGAGCGATGCTCTGATGAGCTGTCAAATTACACTTAAAATCGTAGAAAATCATACTACGAAAATTTTCCCCGAGTTAAATCCATGTTGATGCAGACACACAATTTTTTAAATGGCGCCACAAGGTAAAAACAAAAGACAGTCAGATGAAACAAACTGCATTCTACAGCCAAAGAGTTCTATTTTCAAATGTTGCAATAAATTTTTAAATATTGTTTATGTAAGTGGCCAGTTCCGGAAACTTATAGTGCGCCCTATGTAGATAGATAGATAGATAGATGAAGATGATTGGAGCAGATCTGTATATTTCTATCCTTGGCCTGAAAGAAATATACCGATAATCACACACGAGGTCATAATAAATTCTTCGTCAAAATAGCTTATATTTTCATTCTTCGAAAGATACATACCAGCGGTATGCTATTTCTGCAGTGCTCACAAATCAGGAATATAATAGAATCCGGGTCTTATCGGAAACTTCTATACTTCTGAAACTTTAAAGAATGTCTATGCATTGAGGATTTTCGACATTTCAGGACCATTTTATTTTTAATTTACGTACACGTTACAACAACTTTAAAAAAAATGGGTTGTTAGGCGTTTCGGATCGCCCAAGTACTGTTTCTGAAGGGGGTCATTTGCACCGCTGGGGTTGAAGCGATGCGAATGGCCCAAGGTATCTTTTGGAATGGGTCGATTCGGACCACTACCCAATGCTCTTTTCGCAGGTCCGATTCTTGGAATGTGTGTGCACGTAAATCGGCACCTTTTTGCGTGCACCTATTTATTAGGTATGCACAAACTTTTACTTAACTAATCTACATTACTTAGTCAAAATTCAATATTATTTACAGTGATTGACAATTTTGGGCCTGGTTGTACTAAAAAGGATGTGTATGTGTAATATAACTACATAAAGTTCTCTGTCCTAATTCAATCCACAAGAGGATCGTTTTGTTTCCCACCGTGGTCAGAATCGACCCATTACAAAATAGTTCTTGGGCGATTCGGATCGCAGAGATGCTCATAGAGATGGGTTTATGCCTGGGCATATTGGGCGCATTGCATAAATGCCGAATAAATTTCCATTGCCAGGGCTAAAGGAATAGAATTTTTGTTTACTTTTTCATTTAAATAGCTAAATTTGATTCGAGTATGCACAAAACATAATTAGATTAGGACTAATAAACTGACAATAAAAAACAAACAATTGATATTATATTTAATGACTTAGCCAGAGTAGACAAAATATCACTCTTTTGGCTGTCCAGTCGAGTCGACGCAACGCAAGCGCATGAAAAGTAGAATTTATTGGGTGAAGCTAGATTTATTGGGATTTAACGTGACTGTGATTATTTTATGACTAAATTATTTTACTATAGTTATGATTTACAAAATCCCAATTAATTTCCTGCTACTTTTTACTTGGATTAAATTATTTGATTCTGCCCAGCGGTCGGGCATTTATTTGGGCGTAAACTCTTTTTGCCCAATTTGTTTTTGCCCTCGACCCATCTCTACCCGCTTCAGAAACAGAACTTGGGCGATTCGGACCGCGGTCCGAAACACTCGCGGTCCAAAACGTCCAACAACCCAAAAAAAATATTCTCTTATTTCATCTTGTCATAAGTAATAAAGAATGTTTAATGATCTTATTTTTAGTTCAAAAGGTTTTTTGAATGATATTATTGAAAGGTCTGCTAAAAGACCATATTTCAAATAATATATGTACAAAAATTTATTTTTCTAACATGTTATTATCCTTTTAATAAACTAAGAAAAGAGTCGCTTTGTCATTAGAATAAATTTTGTCCATCTCTACCAGTGTGTTAATTATTCGTAAGAAATAACCCTGCACGTTATGTTTAAAGTTTCACTACATTTCGATACCACCCTGTATCGGTTCATCTTTCAAATTGAAGTCGCAAGAACAACTAAAATTAATTTATTATATTATATCTTTAAAGCATAACAAAAACTTGTTGTACTTCAATTATGGCTTCAGCTCATAAAAATACCATAAATGTTATGGTTTTAAGCCGAAAGTTCTAACTTGTTTATTTTGATAAGTTCTTTAAAACTCTACGGTTTAAAATAGGTTTCAGAAATAAACTCTCAGCTATTCCAACCTTTGACAACTTTTCAGTTAAATTCAGTTAAAAATCTAACCTTTAGAGCTTGTTTTAGCTTAATGCTAAAACCTGTTTCTATTAGGAGTTTACAAAAACTATGAGATCCTAGGCCTAATAGCTTTAAATCAAGAGTCATATTAACTTTAATTTAAACTCCTGACAACGCCTTCTTGTTTTTAATAATAACTAATTAGTGTAATTGTTTTCAAGTACTAAATACAACCAGTTGGTAATTAATGCCTTAACCTTTGTGGACCCTTTTCAAACCTAAAAGCATATCGTAGAACCTAGGTCCGAAAAAACGTCCTCTAAAGATAACCGGGTTGCCTAATTGTATAGGTATACGACTGTGAAAATAAATATAAATACTTTACAACTTATTATTTAATTTCTAAAAATGTGCAATTAACTTAGGTATAGAAAAACTGGTACAAAACTTTTGCAAAAGACACTTTATTTGTGTGGCCTTTATGAAAACTATCCGTCATTTTTTGTTTCCCGTTTATTTTATCGCTCAATTTTTGGCCATGCCGATTTTGTTATATTGCCACTATTAGGTACTGTATTATATCAGAATATGAACATGTTTGAAGAAGTTGGTTTTACGTGAGGCGTGGCCAATACCATTCCATACTAACCATTCAGCCGTATTAATAATACCAATTGGACGTCTGCAGCGAAACGTCGACAGTTATTTCAATCAACGCATCCCCTTTTTATTCCATCATAAACAAACTTACAAAACTTGAAAGTACAGCTCTGGAAATAAGAGTTTTACCGGTTTTTAAATTAACCTAGTTAAGGAAATCGAGTAAACTATTATTATTAATAAGAATATGCCCGCGGCTTCGCCTGGCACCGCTCCCATGACGACCATCCAATTTAACTTATTGATGACTGAGATAACGGTATCTAGGAAACTACTGAATCTACGTGGATGATAATGTACCTGGTTGTTATTGTCTGCTATAAAAATATTATTAATAAAAAAAATCACAGCTATAGTATATATAACGAAATTTAAAGGAAAACTATCAAAGCTGAGTAGGATTTACAAATTTAAAATCAACTATATTTAAGGCGATCAACTTAGAAAATGTACTCGGAAAAGGACAAATTTGTACAAATTCATTAGAAAATTAGTTTTTAGATGTTTTCAGTGGCATGAACTGAAAGTTTGCATTCGTAACTACGGAACCCTACACTGCGCGTGGCACGACACACACTTGGCCGCTTATTCTGTTATTTGACAGTTTTCCCTTCCACCGGATTTGAAAGGCTTATAACTTGCTTATTTTTGAGTGGAATAAATCTATTATATATTTATTTATTTTATATATTTTTATATAATTAACTTTATTACAAATTTAATAGGCGGACTTAAAGCCATTGGCTTTATCTACTAGTCAACCTACTGGTGATGCCGAGATTAAGAAGTCTTTTGAAGGAGGCGCAACATATGTGATTTTGGAAGATATATTAATAAAAATAATATAAGAATATATTGATTAAAATAACAATATATATATCAATAATCTTCATTACATTCAAACATACATATGTATATAAGACATGATAACCAATACGTATACTACATATATATTATTTGTATTCTATCTGACAGTTCTCGAAAATAATGTTTAAAAGTGCAGTGCGTGCAGCACTGCACTTTTAAACGCTACTCGAGTACGAGCCTTCTGGATATTGATTGGTAGGGTGTTCCAAAGCAAATATATATATATGTTTTCGGTTTCGTATTATTTTACTTTTTGATATAAATAAGAAAAAAAATCGAGTGAAATACCGAATTGTGTGCATGCCGAGTGCAGTAATATACTATTAAGGAGTTTTTAATGGAACAGAATCAGTTTTATCCCCTTATTTGCCAGTCACTACTTCTCTACTTTTTCTTAAAAATATTTGTCTTCTTGCTTCCTTTATACAAAATTCTATCTGCTGATTTAGGCAACTTGTATGTACGCTTTTTTTGCGCTTTGAACACATGATTCTGTCTGTCTGTCAGTCTGCCTGCAACCACAAGGGATGTAAATCCTATTCGAAACGTTAGACGTAATATAGCAAAAAACTTTAGTGTTAAGTCCCGTTTACAGGTACCTATTTACATTCAGCATTGTTATTTTCAGAAAGTTTAAAGCAGAGTTTTTTATAAAAAAAGATTTTTATCATTTAATATTTCTTTAACAACGTTGAATGTTACTAATAATATCACACCAATTCCAAAATCGCTGAACGTGCTTTGCATTGTTTTCATGTCTTATCGGTTGTTCATCTGACTTCTCTCCTAATCCTAGCGTATGTTGTTGTAAGCCCGTGTTGTAAGCCGAAAAGAAAGAGCGACGGCACGCCTGCTTGTTATGATTTGATCGTAACAGCTGAATCAGTCTAGGAGTCACGCAGAAAACGTTCCGTATAACACAAAACTCGATTGCCTGTCTCGATAGTCTCAATCACGTGCTTAAAGTTGATATTTTCAAGCTTATGCAAGGTTATAAAATATTTAATTTTACTTGTAATATTGGTATTATTTTTTTATTGTAGGTACCTGTAAACCAGATAACAATGCAATACAAGTAAGACGTTTGATGATAGACACGGAAGGTATCCTTAGGAACACAATAGAGAAATCTGAGTCAACCCGTCGAATTTGGGCTTCATATACTTTTGTCCTAATGATTATTATGCAGGGTCTTATGATAAAGCTGCAAGGTTTACCTACATTAGAAACTTGAAATTCAAAATGACACGTATAAACACAATTTAATTTAGATAAAGTTTTGTGGAAATTGTGAGCTATTTAGATTAAATATGTTTTCACATAATTCTATCTACGTCTATTAAGTTAGACAATCATAATTACCTCTAACCAGTCTTGTATCTCACCCTGTAATTGACAATGCGCCACCTTCATTACAAACTAATTTTCCTTGAGCATCCATTTAATTTGTTTTTGATGACGACGTGAATAATAAACATTCCATGTGTATCCCAATAAACTAAATTGAACGTAGCAAATTTACCTCAGTATGACCTATGCAGTTATACTCAGTTATAGCTCCACAACATAGGTAGCTATAGCTTGTTATAGCTATAGCTTTAGAATAGGGGTGACGACAGGGTTAAGAAAAGTATAATTGTAATTTGTCCGTCTTTTAGAATATCCAAAAATAATGGACCCATATTTTTCAGTTTGCCGAAATAGTAATAATTTTCAAAGGTACGAAGCTTCGAAGTTCCGGAGTGGGGGCTTGCGACGTCACCTCTATGTAAAAAACGTACGTAGCCGTGACGTCATGCGAAATTTCAATGCACTGTATCTATGTCATTTTTTGTTCCTCAGAGAAAAGAAAAAATACGTGTACAATATTTTTTGATAATCTAACTGATGGGCTAAAAATATTTTTCCATTCTTCATGCCTGTTGTACGATAGGACAAAGTCAAAGCGATGTCAAGACCCATTGTCCCTTGCTGGGGCATTTTAACACCCCTGACTGAGGAACGTTTTAGTGGCGGACAGATTTAAAATGCACGAAGAGGCGGTCCCTACCCTACATCTAGCTAGAAAAAAGGTTTTAAATTTAAATTAAATTTAGTGTACCGTATATGAATTTAAATATAATGTTAAACACTAGTTCTAAGCTGATTGGACGAATACCAACTCTAAATAAACTACTAATAGCATCAAAAATTAAGAATAAACAACCCTTACCAAAGGATTGCTAAGTTGTCCGCAATTTATACCCTTATTAGGAGGCGAGAGTTAAGATAAATTGGCTTTGTATAGCCTTGAACCCGGCATGGTATACAACAAGGAATCTGTTTAGATTATTTTTGTCGCATAATTTGTGGTTTTATATCTTAAGTGAGTTCAAGATTTTGTGTTCCTTTTTTAAAGTAATTATATTAACTTTTTATTATCCTTTATATTAACGTTAATTTTCTTACTGACGTAATAGCTTCTTCTATATTTTCGCCTGAAAAGCGCCACTAAAATTAAATTTTAAACTACCTAACTATTTGATAATAAAGTTCTCAAAGAAGATTTTACTATGTGATGTTTGTGATTTTAAAACTATTCTACCAAATAGAGATTTCCAGTGGGATTCATGTCCCTATTAAAGCTGATTCTAGTCCCCGCAAAATTATCATAAAATATTTACTTTATGTTGGGTCGTAGCATGCAGTTTCCAAGTATTTCCTCTTAATAGTAAGAGCAGCTCTGCGCCCACAAAGCTCTTTAAAATAGCATTTTACGTGGGAAGTAATCATACAATGTTAATGATGATGTGTTACTGGACGGTCAAAAATTAGATCTCGTTGAAAATACTACTTTCTTGGGATTCAAAACTTCAAAAGGATGTCCATATTTCTAAACTCGCTAATAGGCTTTGCTCAGTGGCTTACGCTATTAGGCGAATCAGACAATAGTCAAATGTAGTAGTATTGAGACTATTATTATTTTACAAAAGAGGATAATTCGTTTTATTTACGGTTTAGGATCGAGAGACTGTATACTTTTTTATTAATAAACTGCCACAATGGGTTTTTGATAGGCCAGACTTTTTTAAAGCTTATGTTAAGAAAGTACTCTGTGAGAATGCTTATTATAGGACTAATGACTATCTTAAAGACAACCAAGTCTGGTTTGAGCTTGGCGCGGGTCCGTCTAAGATTTGTATACTCACAAATGTCATAATTTGGTACAAAGTGAATCTACAACTTGACATTATTTTAACTCATTATTTCGACATTTAAAATAAAAATATTTTTTACATAACAAACAATGTATTCTTTGTCCACTTATCAACTTCAAATATGAATCTCATTTTCAGT
This sequence comes from Acrobasis suavella, assembly GCA_943193695.1. Classification (NCBI taxonomy): domain Eukaryota; kingdom Metazoa; phylum Arthropoda; class Insecta; order Lepidoptera; family Pyralidae; genus Acrobasis; species Acrobasis suavella. The sequence goes on from OW971938.1 coordinate 11,683,510, forward strand.
TGACGTCCTTGGAGAAAATGCTGCAGTGAAGTTTGTTATCGCTTCTTCTGCACTAGAACTTTGGAAAATTAGCTGTAAGTAACCATTTGACGTCAACAATTGTGCATCAAAACCAATTATATTACGTTAGGAGATATTATAATAGAGATATTATTTAATAATAAAATGGGTGATTTTACGGATACTTACGTAATAAAAATGATTGAGTTACCACGTATTATAGGCTGAAAACAGTCAGTTAGTCGTTGAAAGGAAAAAATATAAAATTTAATAATAAACTGCCAGAAAAGGTCCTTGATATGCCAGATGGAAAATATAAAGCTTATGTAAAGAGTACTTCTTGAGAATTCTTATTACGGAACTAATGATTACGTTAAAGACAAGAACGTCTGGCTTGAGCTTGACGCGGGTCCCTCTTAAGGGCCCTTTTCCTTGCATGCGTATTTTCATCTGCGCGCGGATTTGGTCAGCGTGCAGGCTGGCCTATTATGAAATCGAAAGAAAAAAATTACAATTGACAAAAGTTAAATAAATGATTTTTGAGCTTGACTTTTGTAAAAACTATTTGCAGTTTTCCAGACAAAGAGTTGCGACGTCAGAAAATTGACTAAAAGAAGATTAAAAGAAAATATCATGTATTACTTAGTCAATAGGAACGTAGTCTTAAACAAATTATTATAATGGAAACCCTTGTACTCTGAACTAGATCCATAGATAAGCTCTCATTGAGTAGAAGGGAACATGTTTATTTGAATCAAATTATATTTTTGTACTAATAACGGTGTAAATTACTTGTAGCAGGACAAGCAGGAAAAGCAAGAGCGAGAAGACTTTGACTATTTTTCCAAAATCTGGTATCAACAGTTGAATGAATGAACAAAAAACTCTTTATTGCACCAATTAAAAAAAAACATAAGAAGGAAGTATTACAATTGAAAATACATAGGTACAATGAGCGGTCTTATCGCTTAGAGCGAGTCTCTTCCAGACAACCGGTGGAACAATAATTGTAAATCGCGAGAGTTGGAAGGTAAAAAGACAGGTCCTCTACCAAGTATTAAAAATTTAAAACAAAGAGCTGTTCATCAATTCTCTAAGTATTTCTGATGTTAATTTAATATCAGTGACAAAGAGTAATGCAGTATCCAGTTATGCAGAAACATTAAACGTTAAAAACCTTTTTTTTATAAAGTTAGATTTTTTCCCCTATATTCATAAAAGTTAACAAACGTTTGCTAAATCTATTTTAGTTAAAACATGTTTTGTTCCTTTTGCCTCTTTTCAATATTTGATATTGCTAGAACGAGACAAAACATATTTTAACTAAAAGAGGTTTAGCGTTTTATGAATAAGGGTCCCCCTTATTCATAAAAAAATACAGTTTGCAGTTATTTTATGATTCCACTGCGTCGGTAATGCATGCCTACATACGGTAATTTTATAAATGACCTGCAATTTTACGTTTTTTAATTTAAAAGTACCTAATTTCTTTATTAGTAGATATGAAATACGCCCGAATCTGAGACAGAATATATTGACGACTCCATATTTTTAGGAGAGGCAACCCCAAGAAAAAGGAAAAGGGTTAGATAAACAATTGCTTTATTACTGATTCCTTGATTATAAAAAGACCCTATCAATTAATAATAAAAAGTAGCAAAGCAAAAGATTTACTCAAGTTTATTCACAAGATATAAATATTACAAGTGCTTTTAATAAATTGTATTTTTAAAAAACAATTCGACACAACTAAACATACGTACCAAAAGTACTTAATATACCCCAAACCAGGAAAAGTCAAATATTTTTCACAAAAAAAAAGAAAAGTGTCTTCGATATAATTTGAATATCAAAATTAATGACAGACGGACTGCGGCTGAATAATAGGCGGTTTTGCTCCGAAAAATAAATAGACACTTATCTTAAACGCGACTTGGAGATGGATTAGCTGAGATTTGGTTATTGCTCTTTACAGTTTACTGAACGTATGATTAATGGCAGTCATTAAATACAGTGACTTACAAAAGTAAGTCTACCCTTCCGTCGCAGTTATTTTGGTACTGTAAATATAAAATAATTAGGTCTTGGAACTTCCTACGTAAGTACTTCAAATATGTTTTATAGTTGGTTGACTAAAAAGGAAGAGATTGGTCTGTCGATTTTAAGTAACTCATAAGTCATACCTGATATCAAATAAATGTTTGGCGTTATATTTAGCAGAATATATATAAAAATATATACCAGAAGACCTTTTCACGGTATTCGCCCTAGAGAAAATTTAATTTTGAATCTTATCCTACCAATCATTTTAACACCGCGGAGTGCAGATTGGTAGTAAAGCCTAGAATGAAATGTAGATTGTACTATATGAACATCATTACATTAGAATAAAATAAACAAAACTACTTCATAAAAATGTAAGCGACAAAATATTACAAAAATAGAAACTCTAAATGAAAGGACTCGAAGTAACGAGTTTCTTTACGACAGTTGACAATCAAACACACCTCGGTCTTCAAGCGAGATGCTTTGAGTTAAATGAAATAAAAAGGAAAATTTAGAAGAAAATACGAGACTTATTTTCATTGTTTAATATGTACCTACATTTCTGAAGGATAGTTCGTTTTTACGGTTCCCTTTTAGGTACGAGACGTAGCACAAAGGAAAAATTCACATAGGTTAAATAGAAAGAGAGAAGAATATTGTTTATATGTTACAAAAATGGGAAATACATATTTTTTTCTACATCCTTTTTTCTATTACTGTAAAAATTAAATATATATTAAATAGGAATAGGAGATGGAAACAGAGAGAAACATATGGAATAAGTTCGTTAGTTTTGTGCATTACGATTAGATTTTTTGTTTTTATATTGAATTTATATAAGTATTAAACTAGTATTTATTATGGCTATGGAATGCTATCAGAAAGAAAACGCCTTTTATAGGTTTGGTTTGGACCTGCTAAAGAGCAGCAAAAGTTTAATATTTACTTTAGAAGAAAACTTCCATAATTCATTGCACACATAGAGGGATAACTAATTTTATCATACACCTACATAAATCAGCATAATATAGACACGTATGTTACTAAACTTGTTTTCGTCCTAAATAGAAGGCTGTAAAAGCCTTATAACTAACTATATGCTAAGTATATTACATTAAAAGAAGTACGAGGGAGTAAGTAATAGAAGAGTTGTGACATTTGGAAATGAAAAGAATCGTAAGAATAGTTGACACGAACGAGTTTTGTGGACTTTGCCAACTTTTTAATTAGTTTTAGTCTCCTGATGGATGGTAAACATGATCACAGTACATACGTTATTTCCGACCGACCGATTTAAAAAATACTAATTTTATCAAAGGTTATTGTTTTAGGGACGTCCCTTTGACATTTTATAAATGTCTGTTCAGTAGCTTGACAATGTTACTTTCCTGAGACTATTGAAAGTATTAACAATAGTTACTTATTCGTGCCATTGATCTAAGTTTAGTTATTGTCTCTTAATTATTTTAAATAACACTAATGCCATTCTTGACAATATTTTTCATTTAATATTTAAAATAATCTTAATAATATAGTTTAATATTTTTTTATTGTATTGCATGCATTGTATTATGAAATGGTCTGGAAACGTTTATGTAGTTCATATACTTAATGTTCTACGTACTACGTAGGTACAATAACTACAATATTCATTCAAGCAAAAGCTTTACTAAACCCTACTAATCTATAGTAGTTTATCGATTGCTTTGTCTATTATTGAGGTACATTAAAACCCCTTTACGAACAGTTGAAAGCTTGTTTCCTAGAAGCACACAATTATCTAATATATCTATTCACTTTATTTAGAATTGGGGTTAATTGATTTCTAATGTGCCTTTAGTTATTTGAAAAGTAATTTTGATTTAATATGACGTTAATTATATTTAATAGGAACCTTTCTATATTTGGATCATATAATAATTTCTTTTCATTACCTTTAGAGTATAAAAATTCACGTTGTTCGACATCTACGAGATGAATAACAGTAGTAAGAACGTCTTAAATTCCGATTGGGTTCCATTTTGGTGTTGCCGCTCGGTAATCCACTATCGATAGACTATCGACAGTTTAAGCAAAACCAATAGGATCTAAAGACTATCGATAGTATCGAAAGTATCGATAGTATCGACAGTATCGATAATATCGACAGTATCGATAGCTGTTTTAGAGCAATACTATTAATAACCAACAAATCTGTCGATAGTATCGATCGATGATGACGAACAAAGTATCGATACTAACGACAGTATTATTTTTGACAATGCATAAATCATCGATAGTATCGATAGTTTTGAACAATCGAGTGTCACATTTTTTTCAATAGTATCGGTAACCATATGCAAATTCGAGCGCGGCCGCTTATAGTATGTGTGACCACAACACGACTGTCGTCAACTGTCGCAGACTGTCAAGACTGTCGCTGACTGTCTCTGATTTTTGCCGACTGTCGCTGACTGTCGTTGGCTATCGTCAAATGTCGCAGGCCGTCCAGATTTTTGTGAACTGTCACTGACTGACGCCGACTGTCGCTAACTATTGCTGAATGTCAAAACTGTCGCTAACAGTCCCTGTCTGACGCCAACTGTTGCCAACTGTCTCTATCTGTCGCAGACTGTCGTCGGCTATAGTCAAATATCGCAGCCTTAGCGGATTATGCGCTATAGCGGACTTTCCATACCCGTCTGACTACTGTTGCTGACTGTCGCGTCACGGTCAACGATATTCATCGACAGTCAGCATTTGACTACTGCTGGCGACAGTCATATTATTCACGTCATTTCTAGGGTTTCAAGCGAATTTCAACCTTATTGATATTATGTTTTTGTTTTTGTTGTATTCAGCTTCCAGACCGTTAACTGAGTGCAGTGGACTAAAAATCAAAGGCGCTATTTAATCTCGATAAGGTCAAAATTCGCATGTATGATACCGTAGGATTGATATTCATATAATCGAGAACAGTTTCTTACGTGTCAAGCGAATTCATTTCTGATATAATATTATGTATATAAAAACAGCTATCCGATAGGCCTGTCGATAGATTAGCATTTTTGATTGAAACTATCGATTGTAAAACTATCGTTTTTTCGGCTACATTATTCCATTTAGGTATTTCGCATTACGGTAACCGACATCAGAATGACAGAAAACCGAAAATACTATCCGTCAGGGTTGGGTTATGGGGGATGATTTCTAGTATACTGAAACGAGATTTGAAATTCAATCGTCTGGCAAACGGCGAGGCACAAAAGAGTCCGCGCATGTAATTACCGACTTTCAATGGCCACGGGATGAAATGACGTCTGCAAAGTTTGGCGCTTCGTCCTCTTTTCACTGTTAATATTGTAGTTTCCATTCAATTACCAGATTATTTTCTCCTTTCATCTTCGTCCATTTATTTTTAATCCTATGTAAAGTTGCGAGTTTATAAGTTTACCTTTCAAATTTAATTCGAAACGTCTGCTCAAAATGGCTTAGTTTTTGTTCGTAGTTTCTCAATATTTTACTTTTTGTGGTTAACTCAGCCATCGATTTATATGATGTGATTTCAAAACTTGTTATCGTGCTATATATCTGTATAACACGATAACAAGTTTTGCATGTCAAATAACTCTGTTGCACAACGAGATAGGACAATGTTAGAAGATCCTTCTTCAAACTAAGCTTATAAACAGTCTTGCAATTGCATTTCGGGTGATATTAGTGAAATAATATTTCAGTCTCATGCAAGAAGTCCAAAACCTAGACGTATTTCAAAGTAATAGGGCAATTTGTAAATCTTTGAGAGTGGATCTGGGAGAAAATCAGCAATTAAAGTTCGTGGGACCGAATTGGATCTATTTTGAAAGACTGTGAGTCTTTTAGATAACTATCGCCCGAAACTTGAACACGGGTTCTTGCTTACAAAGTAAGATTTAGTGATACGGTTACATATGAGAAACCTGAATTCATTTGCTATTTTTGTTCAATGTACCTTTTAAATATATTCTGACATATGTAATTTACTTAATATTGAGAAACTAATTACATATCTAAATATATAATTCGGTAAATTTTGTCTAGACAAGCTCCTCTTTAGGAGTAATCTTAACAAAAAATATCATATCTAGAACTACTTACAAAATATATCATATCTTGACTATTGAAGAAGACTAAAATAAGGAATTAGTCCTCCAACTGCTGAAGAAAAATTTTTTCTGTATCTCGCATTACTTAACAGGTGCTATATATATATATATACGGTGGGAAACCATTGTTCAATTCATGTAACTAATTCCCAAGATAAACAACGAGCTCGTTTCCTGCCACTTGCCCCAAATCGCAGTATTAACAAAACACTGCCCCTGAATATTTCAACCGGATAATAACTTGTTCTCCATAATTTCGAAATGATCGAAAGGTTTCCCGTTTAATATTTTTCATGCACTAAATCTTTTTGCTATTAAGGCCAACTAAGTATATTTTATTCTTCTTACAGCTTTTTGAGCAAATCTACATAAACATAAAAACGCGCAAGTAGATAATTTTATCAGTAAGTAACTTAACTTTATCTCTTACAAAATATTTACTTACTAATGTCTTGCCTTGTTCTTAGACAGTGTACTAACGTTGAAACTGTTAGGCTAGTATACTTTAGTTATTTTCACAGCATAATGTCATATGGCTTGCTCTTATGGGGTAAAGCGGCTAACATACATGCTATCTCTGTGCTACAAAAGAGAGCAATTCGGTCGATCTACGGACTAAAATCACGCGATTCCTTAAGAGAGTTATTTAAATCTATAAATATTCTTACTGTGACATCTCAATTTATTTACGACAATCTTCTATTTGTTAAATCTAGGTTAAATAATTACAAGAAAAATAGTGATGTTCACAGTTATAATACTCGCAACAAAAATCAGCTTCATACGCCTAAATTTCGACTTGCTTATTGCAAAATTTAAAACACATGTTAAAAAAGTTTTATTGAACAATGCGTACTATACTATCAATGATTATTTAAGAGATAAAAACGCGTAGACACTTCCTAAACATTTTCCATTACACTCCACACATGAAACATAAATAGCTGCATTTTCTGTTACCATAATAAGCTTACTGTAAAAACATGTAAATGCTCTGCGATCAATAAGTGACCAACATATAATTAATATTTTCTCTTGACAAGGTCTGCGAGTTCGGGTTTTTCATGCTCACTAAAATGTCCAATCCGGTGGTGGCGTCGCTGGTCGGGTCGTTGGATTCCCTCTAATATGGTTGAGTTTAACGATGGCTGATCCGTGCGTCAACTGGTGAACGGGTGCTGCCGGGAGGGACTGGTCAGCTCGGCTTAGCTTTTTTTTGACTACTTAATATTTTTTATTACGCAATTTATGTTTGTTTACTTGTTCGCAAGCATTACATGTTATAATGTGTCAACATTGTATTATATTAAAAGTATTTATTAATTAAAAGACAATTATAATAATATGACAAAGCCCTTCTGGCGAGTAGGCGACCAATACTGTGAAAATGAGTTTCTTTCGGCGTTTCTTCTCAGCAGTGGTCGTTACGAAACGCTGGTATCGGTAGCTTTTCTTTAAAAATAAATTAAATTTTAATATACTTTACACGTAACATAAATTATACTTATTGACGTGTAAAAGTGCCTGTAAAGGTCTAATTACTGAATAAACATTTGAATCTTTGAATCTTTGAATCCTTTAAAATGTGTACCTCATTATCATTTTTCTCTAAGTAGGTATATGCTGATAGGGAAGCAAAAAAATTACCACCGCTTCCCGCAATGTAAAAGCCGATCATGGAAATTGGTATTAAGTCTGGAATTCCTTTTAAATTAGCGAGATGTTGGTAACGGTTATGAGAACCAAATTTGAAGGTAAATATGTGATAAGTAAGTGTATGTAATAAATTTAGGAAATGGGCGAAAACGTTTGGAATAATTTCGAAAGGCGACCTTTTATTATTTTGCTCCGCTTTTCTACTACACGCCCGTCACTTTAACGTGGCGTTTGGGTCTTATGGCTCCAGGCGCTGTCTAATGCTGCTGATAAACGTGATTGATAAGTTTGTATGTAAAAACTGTGGCATAAACCCGCAGATTATGTTATATAGATTAAGCAAAAGCGTTTTCATGTTAAGTTTGAGCGAAACATATAAAAAGTTTTGAAGTTCGGTAAGTTTGCGTCGGTTATGGACCTGTGGCACAGGCTGTGTCTCATTATTCATATCAGAGGCACACGTGCCGCCAAACTTGCTTTTAATTGTGGCAGACTTGCGTTATAATTGTGCAATTCAATCTCTCATGAAAGTTATTGAAAGGTAACTAATGACCGACACCTGTTGCAATTTCAGTTTTAGTGTTTGAATTAATCTTATGCTGGTAAATGACCTGCTTTATAATATCGGTTTTGATGTGTACTTTAAATTAAAAAAATAATATTGTACCGAATGAATAATGATATTTGAATTAATATTTACTTTCGTTGTTGACAGGTAAAACATTGGAATCGGTTAAATGTGAACAAAAGATACTTTGCAATTTTGTTTAAAGATGAAACCATCAAGTTGTAACGACGATGACGCTTCGCCGATGTGACAGCCTACCCACCCGACTCAGGGAAGTTCCTGTCCCCGCCAAACCCCAACCCAAAAGACAGCCAAATAAAATACCAGACTCCAGCACTGTGCCAGACTTCAACGGTATTCCCGACCGAAACCAAGTTATCGCCACCTGGAACAACCTTCACTTAGAAGTCAAGAAAATCAAAAATGGCTTCCCAACAAGTAAAGAGCTCGCAGATGTTAAAGAAGATAGAAGAAAATCCAATACGCACAATTTCATTCCCACTTTTGTATGCAAGAAGAGCGACGTGCGGAGTAAAATCACTTATGATAATCGGCAGGTCGGGGTCAGTTCGCAGGACACTGAGCACGATGCGTCATTCCCTGTGGATACAGGCCAGGCGGCCAAAGTCGAGTGCGGGACTAATATGGCAAAACGGCGTACACTATTGCAGCGGTTGTTACCGTGGAAAACTCAGGAATGTGATTGTCAGGAGCGGTATATTCCAAAATATCGTGCAGCGCCCAAAGTGCGCGCTGAGGATTTGTTGTGTACGTGTGGTGCCAGTGCGAACAGATTTAAACCCCCGAACAAGAACAAACCTTACGCGGAAAGGGGGCGTTCTAAGAGTGTGGGATATGAGGCGGCACGGGAAGTGACACAGTTCCGCCGGTTAGTGTTATGTGTTACATATGTAGTTTGTGAGGACTTGTCTGTTGGTATTTGGAATATCAACAGACAAGTCTTCGTTGACGTGTTTATTAAAGTGTGTGGTGTGTCAGGTGCGCTAGTGCTGGTGCAACGGTGGGAGTGGAGACGGCGGCCGCGTTGCGAGCTCGAGCAGCTCTCACGCTGGCCCGCCGGTACTACCCCGAAGGCGGATGGGGGTGGACCATCACCGTAGTGGGCACCATCGTGCAAGTGCTATCGCACGGCTTGCAACTAGGAGGCGGTACAGGCGCAATAGCTTGTACTGCAGCTGTCAAATATAGAGTTTCACCGCTCTATACTCACGGTAAGCTGACGCTTTATTACTAAATCCCGTTTATTAATAAGATACGGATTAAAAATCCAACTAGATTATGATGCCTAGCTCAAGTTGACAGCGCGCGAAGTCTTCTTCGATAAATCGGATTGCAAATAAGCTAGTTTCAAGGATTTGCAGAGCGGTCCCAATGCAATTTATTAAATGGCTACTCAAATATATTCATTTAGTAAATATATGTAATATATTTAGAATACGACAGGTAAGAATAAATCTATGAAAATATTAAAGTAACTGTTTGAATACCTTGTTAAATTAGAAGATTTTTCAAGACAGAAAGATGAATTGGCAAGCATATACGTCACGATTGAGTTCACTTAGGTATGAAAATAAAAACTTTGATAAAATAACTTACATAATCGGGATGATGATGCCATATGGGATTAAGTATTTATACATGATGTTGATTTATTATTTATAAAACAAATTTAAAAGTTTAACCTTTCAGTGGTCGCACTTTTGCGCCAAACATAACCGGACGCACGCGGTCTGTCATTCCGTAACTTGAAGTGTCTTATTTGAGAAAACTAATAAATATTTCAAGGTATTGTGTCCCATTGAACGCATGTCATTGAAGATACGAAGGAACAGATGAATATACATACATATAAACATAGTAATACTCATATATAGCGGCGAGACACATAACCCTCTTTTGGATTCGCCATAGTCGGGTATAAAATGTCAATGCTGCCATTTTAAAGATATAAGCGCAAATTCCAGAATATAATAAACCTCGTTAAAATTAAGCAGCGACAAAAGAATTTTACTACAGTCTCCCATCCAGTGACGCGCGGCTTCATGCAGTCTTCCTCGTCTTTATTATATTTTTATGGATAACACAATTTCCAGGTATACATCAGAGCGAGTACTTACTGGAAGCTTTTGCCCGTGTAGAGCAATTTGCGCCGTTATAATATACTAGCTTTAACCCGCGACTTCCTCCAAGTAAAAGTCGAAAATGGTTTTCATAGCATTTTTAATTAATTTTTGAAAATGCTCAAACACTTATTTACTCATTTGCCACCACAAGCACTCGAAGTTTCGAATAAAATAGTCAAACTAATCTTGTTCCACCATACAAATTTTGGAACCCCGTTTAACCCCTTTAGGGAGTGAGTTTTGGAAAATCCTTTCTAAGTGCACTTTTGGACCTCAAAAGAAACCTACGTGCTAAATTTCACGTTTCTATCATTAGCGGTTACGGCTGTGCGTGCGTCTATATGTCAGTCAGTAGGAACTTTTTCTTTTATATGTATAGATTTACTAATAATATAGATATACGGTGATATTTTTCATTTAATTTTAACATTTTAAATTTTCTTTAGATATAAACAAAAATGAAATATTTACAAAAGAAAATAATTGCGAATAGAAATTAAGAAATTACTTATAAGAACCTAGGTTTAAACATGTTGTGAAAAAATATGCAAATTAATTATTTAAAGGTAGTTTTGACCGATGATGCTGATCAACTTTCAAGGGTTTGAATCCGCTATTTTTTCAAACGAAATTAAATGTTTTTAGGCCAGCCAGATAGCACACGGTGGCAACTCATAGCCAAATACGTCGTATTATAAAGCGCCCGTAAATATGTTTAGGTAAATCGACTTTCCTAAGTCAACGCACCGAAATAGATTTCATAAAACGTTTTGCGTGTTCGTTTATGCTATTCCCAAAAGTGTCATTCAAACTTGTTCAGCCACAATTCCATTAAAGAATGTATACTATCATGGAGTTTCAGACAACACAGTCGTTAAATCAACAGTGACATTAAGACAAATTACTTTTCCTCTACGAATATAGAGTTACTTGAGGAAATCCTGTCCCGATTCACAACACAGAAATGCACTGGATCTATTTAGCTTCACATTTCAAGTTTAACATTAACGGTACCTACTCAGGTTCATAATTTATATCTAAAATATATTTGAATTAGTTGAAAATGGTCCACTTGCAAACAAATGGCCATATAGAAAGAAATTACTAAGTACGTACTCACATGCAAGTTTCTTAGTAGATAGAATGGGCATAAAACGGCCACTAAAATATACTTAAACTATTTTGTACTTGGTACAAACAACTTTCCCTGGGGAACACATATTAAATATGGTTTATTGGCTTCCAATACTAATGTTAATTTTTATTCTTAATTCGCTTATGTTCCTTGGGGATAGCTGTTCAATATCATGGACTGAATTAATTCTTAAAATTGTTTCGGTAATTATATTTTGCTAGACACAGTAAAGCGACGAAAATACACTTTGTAAGTTATATTGTGTATTTCCTACTTATTTTGTTAGACCAAAAACAATAGATCGCCGTTAAAAGTATTTCTCTACTCCAATAGCAAAAATTTGATAGAAGGCTTATAACGTTTTGATATATTCCGTAATCGAAAACTTTTTCTGAGAAAACGCGCGTTGACTACACAACACGTTTTAATATCCTGCAAATATCGGGCTGTTTGATATAACGCGTATTGAACAAATAAATCATGGTCCCTATATTGCAACGCTGCGTTAGAATATTAAAAACGTGATGGTTTTTACAGCATAGATTTTTATAAGATTTTTCTAACGTATATGTCATTTTAAGATCATTTGCTTGTTAACTTTACGATAATATGATACAATACTTGATTAATCTTAGTGTTACACAAACAATGAACAGATATTACAAAAATAAGCTATTTTTACTAAAATAAAACATAAAATTATATAAGTTGCAAAATAAAAGCATAATTAATCTTTCTTGATGAGAAGAAAACAAAGAAGTAATATACAACTGATTTTCTTATTCTACATATTGAAGTCATCCATTTTTAGGGTTCCGTAGTAAACAAGGAACCCTTATAGTTTCACCATGTCTGTCTGTCCGTCCGCGGTTTTGTTCAGCGACTATAAGCACTAGAAAGCTGTTTGGCATAAATACGTGTATATTCATTATGCGGAAAAAGTGGTAAAATAAAATAATGAAAAAAAAAATTTTTAGTATAGCTCCCATACAAGTAAATTAAAAAGTATTTTTTTCTCGATAAATCAAGCATGTGGGGTGTCGTTGAATAGGTCTTTCAAAAATATTATGATGTTGTTAATACCGTTTGTGAATTTAGCGATCCGTTTTTGAAATATTTGGGTTTGAAGTGAACATTTTTGTTAGAGTCAAGTGTCCCCCCATCTATGTGCTAAACGGTTATAATGGACACGTGAAAAAAATCACAGCTATAGTATTTATAACGAACTTTAAGGAAAACTTTCAGAGCTAAGTAGGATTTACAAATTAAAAAGTAATAGGCGATCACGCTCACTGGTGCACTATTTGAGGATACTCTGTTGAATTCAACTCTTTGAGTTCTATTATCAAGATAAGATGAAATTACAGAGAGTGCAGTATCAGTAACGCCATAAAGTTTTAGTTTATTTTTTAATATTATGTGATCTCAGACTTCTTAAATAATTTGAACTAAGGTCGCTGCTGCATCAAAGGTAGAGCGCCCTTTTGTAAATCCATATTGGCGACAGTAAAGTAATTTATTAATATTAAAATACGATACTAGCTGGTCTAATATCATTTCTTCAAATGTTTTATTTAATGCCAGTAATGTTGAAATTGGTCTCTAATTGTTCGGATTATCTTTGGATCCTTGTTTAAACAGTGGTATAACTTTACTCGCTTTCATTTAGTCAGGGAAAACACCTTCTGAAATACATTTATTAAATATTAAAGTTAATTGAGGAGCAATCAGGTCGATGATACTGGTCAAAACGGAAACCGATATACCCAATAGGTCCTCAGTTTTTTTAGTGTAAAAAGTATTTTAAGCTGAACCAAGCCCTATTTGTCTGAACTACATATTTTTGTATACAAACACACAGTTTTTTCGATTTATCCTATAATACAAGTAAGTTTGCGTACCAATAAATACCTCAATGTATACTCGAAGACGTCAATATGATATTCATTTATAAATAGCGTAGACAAATGTTTTCAAGTAAATGGGAAGCATTGAACAGCGTCATTTGACGAAATTGACAGGATACGTCGCGTGCTCCATTTGGCGAAGCATCTGAATTTATGACGCCGGAAGTTTCGTATGAATAAATCCAGGAAAACATGTCACTTCCTTCCTCGTTTTACACATTTCAATATTGATGTTTTAGTTCAGATGGTCTTTCTTCTGAAACACCAATCATCGCCAATTGTTAGCAGTTAATTCCTAAAAGTAGATATAAACTCGATTGAAAAAAATGTCTTTAAACGCGTTTACAACAAAAGTTGCTGGTCCATTTGTCCCGATGACTTCATAAAAATTGTGAAAAAAGTCTTATATAAATTACTTTTCACTACAAGGTTTGCCCTTTGCTCAAGAATGAGATCAAATGGGCTCAAAATAATTATTATATACGTTACTATTAACACAATTACTTCGGCAACTTATAAATTACAGACTTGCCACATGCCTACTGTACAAGCAGATACTTATCTATTTACTTGTAAGTACAGTAGGCACCGCGACATGAACAATGTACTTCTGTATGACTTAGAAGAACTAAGAACAATAACTTCTGTATAGCTTGCGCCGCGAGACGAACAATGACAAACTGACCCGTTTTTCTATTTACGAAGATTCTATTTTTATTTACTACTGAAGTTTTTATGCACCATCAATATGCACGGTTGAGAGATCATATGGACATATTGTATTGAGAAGAGTAGCGCTTCTTTTTTAAATTAACCTATCTTTTAAATATGAGGTTAATCATCCTCATACTTAAAAGATAATTATTTACTTAAATAAATATTATATTTATATGAATTGTTATTTTTTACAAATATAACAACTGACTTAATTTTCGTTATGTAGTTTCTTCTATATCTTCAAAATTCATCATCATATCTTCACGAAATTAATATTTATCTTCTAAATTCTTCTCAACCTTCTAAAATTAGGTTCTTATTGGTGAAACTAAGGAATTACGAAACTAGATATTTTAACACCTCATTTAAATAAATAAATATTGTATCTTTGCTATAATTTCAGGTAGATTCATTCAGTATTCAATTCATTTTAATCGACTTATAAAAAGGAAGAGGTTATCAATTCGTTGCGATCTTTTTAGTATGTTCACCGATTATTCAAAGACTTATTTAAAGAAGATAAACTCTTAAGAAACTATTTTCTGAAATGAGATCGACCTAAGTACCTCATACTCGTAAGATCGTAAACGTAGCATTTATATCCGCATATCTAAGTCAAGATGTTAGTAAGTGGCCTTAAGGGGTAACCAACTTCTGCAACAACTAGACCCCGAACAGATCGTTCGGGACATCGCGTCTAGTTGTTTTAGGGACATCGCGTCTTATTTTCATTATGGAACATATTTCAAAATTAAAATTGTTAGTCAGCTATTGCATTTCTTCCAATCGAATACTACGTACCTAGTATATCATTTTCCATAAAAGTTACCTTCATTATAAGAAACTTATATTTTTTAAGGCAAATGATGTTATAATTTATTAAATTATTAAATTTATCATCATAAAACTCGGCAAAATATTAAGATATTCGTACTAACATACTAGTCGTGTACGTGCTTTTTATCTTTTATAAATCTCGTTGGTGGCAGTTTAAGTCTCTTAATATAAAATGTTTTATTTATTCAAAACTTTTGTCATCAATCTTCAAATTATACTTGCAAATTATATAAGTTACTTACAAAGGGAGACAGGGCTTGCAATAATGCGATGGGCCCGGGGCTTAGAAATAACTGAGGTCATAGCTGCCCATTGGCACTTGGCACGTCCACGTCTGTAGTATCCTCAAATCCACTTCCAAGCGACATTTCATTTTAACCATTCTATTGTACTTCTATTTACTTACTGTTTCTAACAGAATTTTCTTTGCACTGCCATTTCTCAAATGTTCAAATACAATTTAAGCGCTACCGTAACAAAATGTAAGTTGTTAATTTTTATTAGCGCTATTATTTGTGAATATTGGGTTATGATACCGTCATATTCAAATTCTCTGAGTACCTCAAAGGCTCAATGGCTTCGATGTAAAAAGATGTTCCCATTTATATTTAAATCGTATGTAATGACACCCTCGAGAATAGTGTAAGTATATCTGTACGCATGTTTCTTTTAATACATACCTTATAATTATACCTACTTAGGTAATTAATAATTATGCCTATATTTACTTAAAAACATACTATACAAGGAAACATGCGTAGGAATAGAACTTAAATGTTTTTTGTGACTTATGTTTTATGAATATTAATTGATTATTGGTAAATTTACTTACCTACTTAGATTTGGTGACATCCTTACCGGTCTGACAAGACTTCCAGTCTATGTTATAAACTATATGTGAATATTGGCGAATTTACGTACCTAATTAAATTTGGTGACGTCCTTGCCGCTCTGACAAGACTTCCAGTCTATGTTAGGAACATGTGAATATTGGTGAATTAACTTATCTACTTAGATTTGGTGACATCTTTGCCGCTCTGGCAAACTTCCAGTCTGTGTTATGAACTATATGTGAATATTGGCGAATTTACGTACCTACTTCGATTTGGTGACATCCTTTGCCGCTCTGACCAGACTTCCAGTCTATGTTATGAACTGGTGATTATTGGTGAATTTACGTATCTACTTAGATTTGGTGACATCCTTTGCCGCTCTGACAAGACTTCCAGTCAATTTTTGAACTTTATGTACATCAAAAGTAGATATTGTCGACGTTTCGTATTCGAGCTGATACTCAAGTTTATTGATTATGCTCCAGCGGGGAAGTTTAAAACAATGATTGGCAACATTCTGTTGATTGATGAGTCGCGAATGAAACGTTCCTCGTCCTCTTGTTTCAATATCTCAATGATCAATCCTTTTATAATGAGATATAATTTGATCTGGCTGGTTTGATGAAGGTCGGCCGTTAACTTCAATTTTGCCTTTTCTTTGGCCCGTGCCCATCCTTTGTTACTCAGTGAACAGTAAATCTAATAGGCGCGGAAACAGCTTTCTACCAATCTGCAAGTCAACTTGGCTGCACGGATTTGATTAAAACGTACACATTTTAGGTACAAATCTTAGGTTAAAATAAAATTACGAAACATTAATAGCGCACTAGTAATGAATGTGATGTAATACCATTAATACCTATGTATTATAAATATAATATGAAATAAGGGGAAACGGTTTTGTTGGACACTTTGCAATTCAGATTACGGCCTATTTATCAAGTAACCAAAAGTGAAATGGAGAGTCAATAAGAGTAATTTTTATTTTTGGTAATACTGGTGAATATATATTAGTTTCATTAAAAATGACATAATAAACCGTTGACGAATTTGGTGGTATAAATAGGCTAGTCCGATACTCCGGAGGCTCTGATTTCGACCCCCACAAGTTCGGGAAGGCTTTTTTAAATTGTCTGGTCTTGCGTGTTTATCATTGAAGGTATGTATGTATTTATAAAATATAGTCATTACATTTTATAAATACGTATGTATATGCCTACGTATTTAGTATATCGTTAAGCTAGTATCCTCAAAGTGTCCTTGTCTAGGTATTTATTTATTTAATTAGTTTAACTTTTTCTTTTTTTATCAGCCTATAAAAGTCCACAGGGAGAAGGTTTGCCTTTAATCACCACGCTGGGCAGACGGGATGGTGATTGCAGTATACATGCAAGTCTGGTCGTTGCGCAGAGGACGCTGTTATCCGTACCCTGTTATGTTATTACCTACACTTTAGTCGCCTCTTGCGACACCCGGAGAGAAAAGGGGTGAGACAAATTGTATTTACAAATTAGTTCACCGGTAGGGCTTTTTCTTTTAATAACTTAACAATCAGGTAAGACAAACTTGCAAACATATTTCCAATAAATATTCCCGTAAAACCCACGTTGCCATAAGTATACACAATATTAGACCTGCTGCGATGAACCCAGTGACCGAATATATTATTCGCAAAAGCCACAACACGAGCGGAAAGCCTCAATGTTGTATAATAGGTGCTACATTGCCATTTAGCTAATTTGCGACATGGCTTATATTGCATTATAGTCCAATAAAATAATTCTATTTCAGGTTTGTACCTAATGCCGCTACACAATTTCGGAATAAACAAGTTTATCAAAATAAAATTATTTCAATACATGAGATGTATGTAGTCCATTTGAAAAAATAAGTTATACAGTGGTGATATTGTTATGTATTAACATAAATGAAATTATTACAACAGATACATTTTATTATGTACAAGCTATAAATTATCTAAAGAAAAGGTAGGTACGAAAGAAACAGACGAATAAAACTATGAATGAAGGATAGTAAGTGATCCCACCAAAACAAACCCTAGGGGCAAAGTTCAATATTATGATAGGGTGTGGTTGACAACTTCACCCACAAACGAATTGAGATCTAAATGGGTGTCATGTTCTACAGAGAATCCTGGAATTTATTCATTTCAATTTAACATTTGACCTTGTAAGACAAGTTAGAGGGCTCTAATAAATGTGCCAAATTCCATGTACGTTGGTTAAACCGGTTTCGAGTTGTGAAGGAGAAAATCAGCTCGAAATAGTTCGCGTTATAATACACACGGCTGCTGCGTTTATAGTTTATTTTTCTTTGAACTTGGCTGAACACGCTGCCGCGTGTCAAGATCAATCAAACTCTAAACTACCACAAATATGTACCTAGTATACGATCTAGCTCTGTTGAATAAACAATAACAATATAAATTTCGATCGGACGTAAAAAATTTGGTGTTAGTAAGTTTAGAACTATAAGTAGGTAAAACTCTATTTTTATTTAGCGTGCAACTCGGTTCAACACCGTAGATTAGAATTTAGCATGTTTTAAAAGTTGCCCAAATCTTTGGTGTGGTTTTGATATTAACCTAATTTTCTAAAGCTTAGTAGATTTCCATGATGGCTGGTAAAAAGCCGTCATGGAAGAGTCATTGAAATCTACTAAGCTTTACAAAATTAGGTTAATATCAATAGTATTTACGTTGTTAAGAGTTAAAATGTAAAAAGAACCCCGTTCGTTATAACCACAAGCTCTATCCATCCCGTAAGGGATACCTACCTAAAAGTGTGATTAGTATGTATGTATATATATATTTATACCAGATGCTTTTTTCCGTGCAGATCGTACAAGCCGATCGTGGGGATTGGGGGAATGAGTGAAACTTTGGTAATTTAGGTTTTGAATTTTCATGAGTTTAACGATTTTGCTATGCATAACATTTCGAGTACTAAACAATAAGTTTCAAAATTAAAACCTCTTTCCTTTGGTTTTATAAATACTTGCTTCCAATTAATACGAAATTGTAAAAAAAAAACTATACAGGTAGGTTACACGTAATACAATCGATTCCACCTTGTCCACTTTGCAATCTCACTTTCATCGCGATCGCAACTGCATAGTAATGTACATTGAAGGCTAGTACTGAATAACAATATATAAGAATAACAGTTACAGAGCGTTAGATAGTCTGTGGTCAGTCGCACCTCCCTTGAATATACCTAAACACGAAAAAAAATTTGGGGTTTCGTACCCAATGGGTAAAATCGGGACCCTATTACTAAGCTCAGCTGTGCGTTCGTCCATCCGTCCGTCTGTCTGTCTGTCACCAGGCTGTAACTCATGAACCGTACTAGCCAGACAGTTGAAATTTTCACAGATGTCGTATTTCTGTTGCCGCAAAACAACAAATACTAATAACCGGCCAAGTGCTAGTCGGACTCGCGCACGAAGGGATCCGTACCATTTTATACAGCGGCAACAGAAATACATCATCTGTGAAAATTTCAACTGTCTAGCTACCTATCACAGACAGACGAACAGCGGAGTCTTAGTAATAGGGACCCGTTTTTACCCTTTGCGTACGGAATCCTAAAAACAGAATAAAGTAAAAATATATATGGGGCTCCCATACATCACATACAAACGTGATTTTTTAAGATAATGGTACGGAACCCTTAGTTCGCGAGTTTGATTCCCACTTGACCGGTTATTTTTTTATTACTTTATTTATTATTTCCTTAGCTCTACTTATTTAAAATTGAACTTATCGTCACGGACGGCGTTTTACAAAATTGATAATAATTAATAAAATCTATGCTCATCACATTTTATCCAGACACGTTTTGGGTGTCGTATTTTTTTTATTTTTCTCGGTATTTTAATCACACTTTATCATTCATAGTTCTAAACCAACTTTTGCCTATTTACGGAATACTGTACATTTACATACGGAAGTGTTTCACCTACCTCTTTTTCTTTTTTCCAATCTAGCAAATCGAATGATCATACACTTATTTATAATCTAATTTAGGTAAAGTCTATTAGATGTCCTTATAGCTTTGCTGTTATAAATAGTTTTGTCGCAGCTCATAAATAGTGACAACCAACCTTAAAGAATGGCCTCTATACGACCAATATAGGAACAATCTGAAACAACATACCAGATAATCCCGGATTTATATTGGGCTTCGTAAAGCTTAACGCCTTGATTTATGTTCATTATTAGAAACCGCACAATTACAGATATTGAAATAAAGATCAAACGGCTATAGTAAGGTTAATCGATGCATACTGAAGTATATGTACAGTAATATACTAATGTATATGAACGTAAAACTATACTAGTGAATAGATAGGTAAGTAAGTCAGTTAAGAGTATAGGTGTACTATATGTGTGTTCCACTGGCAATGACATAGCTATACAATGTGTAACGAAAACCCTGTCCGATCCTTATAGGAGCAACTCAGACCGTCAATATGAACTACTTTTCCTATTGGAGCACTGCTAGAAACTCGAAAAAAAATCGACCGGCAATTTGTATGAAAATTACGATTTTAACATTAGTCCAATTTCAAAAGTTGTTCCAATTTCAAAAGTTGCTCCTAAAGGGATCGGAAAGGGTTTTTGTTATATATTGTATATTTTTATTTTTGCCTTAAGATCCCACGGCTGAACAAATTTTTGTACCGAAGCCAAAAATTTGTTCAGGGCCCCAAAAAACTTTCTCAAAATGAAGGTATATAACAGCGAAACACATGTATTTTATTAATTTGTAGAGAGTTGTTTTTAACGCACTAACAGCAAAATCATCATAGGCCGAAGCTCACACATATGTATTTTTGATCACTTCGTAACACATTTCTTTTTTACATTCTTTTTTTTCTTCTTCTTTAACAGTATTAAATTGACATGCATGTGTAGATACGAATATGAAACTGATGATTTTATTATTGGAACATTGACATATTGATGTACTATTAGTTATTAACTATAAATAGTTATTAGATATATTTATTTGCACTAAAAACAAATTTTGCAAGCTTATTATTATATTTTAATAAGTACATTTTTTTAGCAAATAAACTTTGATTTGATTTAATTCATGACCTCGCTTTGTTTTATTGATCATACTTATATTTAATCTTCATTAAATCAGAAATTTCATCCGACAACGATAACACAGGAAATGCTGCGTTATATTGTTGATATATCAATCAACAAACAAGTCTACGGATGTGCCGTTCTTAAAAATTCTAGAAATTTCCGAACGGCCTGGAAAATTTCTTTAGGAAAATTTTCAAGTAAAATTCTTGAGAAATGTTGAAAATTTCCGGATATTTTCATGAAAAGAAATTTTCTGGAACAAAAAATTTCTCGCCGGCCACTACCCACAACACGCACTACAAATAAGAAACGGATACAAAAACACTAATTTCACCGACAATTTCTTGCGAAAACATAACGAAATAAACGAACAAACCAGATTACCTCTTTCCTGCTACCTAACATCTCCTGCGACGGATTGTTATAAATCATTTCGGTTTGCTATTTTTCTGGTAGGTACTATAAATACTGAAAATAGGACACCACAATTTATCTTGGTTTGATTCGGTGAAGAGTGGCTCGAGAAAGCTATCAAATGAAACTGAAATAAAACTTATTTGATTTATGAGGTACTACGTATATTATTTTTATTTCATAATCGCTCTCTGGTGATATTTTTTTTTCTAATATGATATTTTTATTAGGCAGCTACATGAACGTTAGTGATGCCGCTTATCAGAGTTATCTATCTATCTATATATATAAAAGCGAAAATCAATTACTCATCACGAAATCTCAAAAACTACTTAGCCAATGAAGATGAAATTTGGCAGATAGGTAGATTGTGACTAGAAGACGTCCGCTAAGAAAGGATTTTTGGAAATTTCATCCCTAAGAGGGTAAAATAAGGGTTGCCAATTTGTATGAAACTTCGAAATTTTTAAAGTGAGAGACACGTTTTTTTTTATTTATTTTAGTACTTAGTAGAAAATAATAATGAATTCATTAGATTTTGAAAATAACATCCCTATTGGGTTGAAATAGGGGTTGCAAGTTTGTATGAATTTTCGACATTTTTGAAGCGAGAAACATGACGTGTTTGAGCGGAGTGGGGGCGGGAGCGGGAGTGGGAGCGGGAAAGGGAGCGGTAGCGGGAACGGGAACGGGAACGGGAACGGGAACGGGAACGGGAACGGGAACGGGAACGGGAACGGGAACGGGAACGGGAACGGGAACGGGAACGGGAACGGGAACGGGAACGGGAACGGCAACGGGAACGGGAACGGGAACGGGAACGGGAACGGGAACGGGAACGGGAACGGGAACGGGAACGGGAACGGGAACGGGAACGGGAACGGGAACGGGAACGGGAACGGGAACGGGAACGGGAACGGGAACGGGAACGGGAACGGGAACGGGAACGGGAACGGGAACGGGAACGGGAACGGGAACGGAAGCGGGAGCGGGAGCGGCAGCGGGAGCGAAAGTAGGTAACATACGTATGTTAGTAAATTATAGCTCTTTGGTAACATGCTAAAAATAAAATCAAAATGTTAAGGAAATTTTGATTCTGTGACCGATTTCAATGCGAATCTTTTTCATGGGAAAGCAACTTCCCTTGCGGTGGTACTTAGCTATGTTTGATGAAAATCGATTCAGTCGTTTAATAGTTATTGGGTGTTAACGCTTCAAATTCGGCATTTTATAATTTACCTGGCGAATAATTGATGGTGCTACGGATATAAATTACACTTGACATCGGGTAGATTATTATGTAGTTCCAATACTTATCACTAGATGGTATCGTCGGGGTTTTTTTTAATTTGCCTGCAAATAAACTTAATACGTTAATTTATTTGGTGTCCGGAAGTCAACATAATTTTTCAGTACCATCTGCGTTCAGAGTGCAACATTATGTGGACGTTTATGCCTTATATTAAGCTCGTTTTGAAAATAAATATAAAAAAACATTATTCATTAAGATGCACAATGTGTAACAAAATAAATACTATAAGTATTATCGATATTTTCTTCTCGTGTCGAAAACTCAAAATAAAAATTAATCATTTTCTCTCCAGTAATTTTCCACTTTCACAGCGTTGTCTGGGGCCTCATATAGGTCAGTATTGATTTTGTACAAGTATTATCCAATCTATTTTTTGTTAAAAATATATATATATATATATTTTGTAGTAACCTAAACAAAAGGTTTTGCTTTACTGCAAACGAAGACATTAACGTGAATGAAGGTAGGTGGGAACAAAAACCTGGCAGATAGAGATAGTTTGAACAATCCCACAAGTACGAGTATTATAAAAATGTATGCGTATTTTCGCGAAAAACAAAACACGCACTTTTTACACAAATACTTAAGCGGGTACTGGGAGAATTCATCTCAATTAAGTATGGCAAATTGACACAACATTATATTGTACAATTTCTACTAAATGTCTACTTTGTATGGCGCAATAATTTCCCCCATCAAATGCATATATATTAGAATGTTATCGTGTTATAAAACGTTATATCACTGCTGTGTGGAGAACCTTTAGAAAACTGACTTGATCGAATTGGTTTCAGCTGTTTGATGGAAATCGGTCCAGCTGTTTAAAAGTTATGGGGGGTGAAATTGGGGGTGAGAAACACAAAGTATATGCAAATATGTTCAAGTGGGGTTTCAAATAAAAGGGTTAGATTTATAGATTAAGGAATCGGTCCTTTAAGGGGCTACCTGAATTTTCCGGGGTCCAGTGCTGCCCCCATTTAAAATAAATCATTTGAAGGAAAACGGAGATATCATTTAAAATTTTGTCTTGATCAGACCCTAGATAACCCTTCAAACTATTTTATGAACTAATGTTTACAGTTTAAAGTGAGAACGTGAAGCTTTTCTACGCACATACGCCAAAAGTGGCCGTTTTTTGCAATTGTGCGTAGAAAAGCTTCACGTTCTCACTTTAAACTGTAAACAATAGTGCATAAAATAGTTTGAAGGGTTATCTAGGGTCTGATCAAGACAAAATTTTAAATAAAATCTCCGTTTCCATTCAATAGATTTATTTCAAATGGGGGCAGCACTGGACCCCGGATAATTCAGGTAGCCCCTTAATGAACATCGTTTCAGCCAAACTCTTATCTTGCTCTATCATGCAGATCGCACAAGCAGGTCGAGATAATGTGTGATAATCTGAGTTGTGTAAAAAGGCGATGGGAATAGCAACTCTCACTATTTTATTTGCCTTTCTCCACTTACACGCCCGCTATCATGCCAAAAGTCTATCAGCCCTTTCTCTAGCCTAGGGGCGCCTTTACGCATAGTGTGTACCGGTATTGTATATATTCAACCAACTAGTGAAATAGATTTGCAAATTTTAAATCGGACAGCTTGGTAACATACAAACAGTATCACGTTTCAAATTGAATAAATGCTTGTGAAATCTTGTGATGGGTCACAAATTTATCTACCACTGAGTAATTTAGAAATCTATTAGCAGTAGGTAATCTGCGGAAGATGACTGGTGAACATTGATGGATGACGTGATACATCCGCGCGATAGGCTGTCGTAATGGCTACGTGATGCGGCAGATCGGATCCTGGGTCACTTATTTAATTAATAAATCTACTGCACTATATTTGGAAGAAAAAAAAATTTCTCCGGAGCACAAATCTAGTGAATAGGAAGACGATTTCCTCTTTTTATGTTCATAGGGTATATTTTTTCTTGGTGAATCGAAACCGTTAATTGATTGATAACTTGAATACGCGGCAACCCGCGTTATTGAATAATCATGAATTCATGAAGTTGTAGTAAGAAATTGAAACAAATTGCGGGCTACACAGCGATTTGTTTCAATTTCTTACCAGATTGGTTGGAAGAACTTAATACACGGCCTGATGAAAGAAAATAGGAGTAAGGTTTGGTAAACTGTATCCAAAATTCTAACAATACCGTGTATTTATTCTAAGAGCTAGTGCGCATTTTGGCCAGAGATTAAGTCTGGCCATACAACGAGGTAATGCTGCCAGTCTCTTAGGCACCCTGCCTTGCGACCGTAGCGACCTGGGGTCTATTTTTTATATAATATAATGTTTTATTTTAATTAATAGGTAGGTTATTTTGGTTTAGTTTTATTATTTTTTTATGTATTTTGCTGTGTTTAATTTATTCTAGAATAAATGTATTATTATCATTTATTCTATATATTGATGAAGTTTGAATTTTTGAATTTTGAATATATAATAACAAAAACAATTGCATAGATTTTTAACATAAGTCCAATATTTTTTACCATACCTTAAGGTGAAAATAATTTTATAAGCACTTCAGGATCCATTGTTAATTAACCTTCAGAAGCTGTAAAACCCTATTTTTATATTCTTTAAAAACTTTCCGGAATGTTGTCATCTTCTAACTCTTTTACGTTTTTAACTGCTTGCAAATAAAAAAAACTCCTGTGAAAATGTGTGTTAATACAAAAGAAACTTATTCTTAGCACGTAGACGGAAACAATATGGAAGGGCTAATGGTATCATATTTTCTAGAACACATTCTCTTCTCGATATAATATTAGTAAGCCTTTAAAAAAGTTTCACAAACTATTTATTTTCAATTAAATCTGAGAATAAATGTATTATATTATTGGCTTTTAGGTTAGGCTCTTTTAGCTTTTTAACCGATTTAAAAAAGGAGGTTAATAAAATCGGTTGTATTTATATGTCTTTTAATATTTTTTACCTCAGAAATCACCGGAGCTACAAAGTGTACCTAATATTTTAAGTTTTACAAAGTCTTTTTAAGATATGCTGAAAACTCTATATTAAAAATTGTTTTATTCGCGATCTCTCAGTTGGTATTGATAAGTTGAACCCGTTTCATGAATGTTTATTTTAACTTTGTCTTACAACTACAGTAGTGTGACAGTTGATGATAAATTCTGAGAATATTTCATGAAAGTAAAGACAAAAGTTTTAATAGGGATTGGCGTAACTCATCTTCCTACTTGTTTATTAATAACTTGAACAATACAATTTTGAATGCCTAACGTCGATCTTCATACTTTTCTGTAGTATGTGTAAGTTGGTGAACAAACTTTCTGCTGTTTTCCTTGACGTTTCTTTGCAAAATGATGGCATCGCCACTAGTGTTCCTGCCACGGATCAAATGAAAAAATCTAGAACTATGATCAAGTGCATCAAAATTCAATATTTGCCTTTTACAGGCATTTAAACACGTCAATAAGTATAGTTTTCATAAAGTTTATTTAATTTATTTTTAAAAAAAGCTACCCTTATGCCAGCGCTTCGCCACGACCGAAAGAAACTCATAGTACTCTTTGTCTACGTGTCTATAGAAAACGTACTTAGGTATTATACGGCATCCCCATTAGAGTAAAGCCCAGATGATATTGAATCAACGGAATGTGATCCCGAACGCAGGTTTTAGGGTTTATCTCTCACTGCCCTAGGGATTACTTTTGTAAAATTACGGTCGGTAAAAGCAATAAAACAACTAATTCCTCGCTTTGCCAACCAGAACGTCGGCACATAAAAAACGTGTAAGTATTGAATCATAAGAATTTAATAATCAGATTAAAGTGAATCGATTTTTTTTTTTTTGGTTCTAACGTTTTAAGCTATAGGTATGAAACTTCAATTGTTGATAAATCATGTCCGACCAAGGTTGGTACTCTATCTGATGAAGTTACTAAAGCAAAGAGTCACACAAATAGAAACACTTTTATTCTATTGACTCGTTTTCATTTCGTAGATTTAAGTGCCATCACGGGCTTGCTATAACCCTTAACTTGGAAGTGAGACGCGACATTTGGGACCTCAAGAATTTACGAGTCGTAAATACTGTTTACTGGGCCCTGCCACTGGCTATGGACCCTCGGGGGCCCCTGAGGTTCCTGACCTTCAGCCTTCATATTGCACCTGTGGAAAGTATATTTAAACTAGTCAACTCTACTTACAGTTTCAAGATTTATTTTCATTATAATCAAATTTTTACCAAATAGGTTCGGAAAGTATTATTTTCCACACTGATTTTAATTGAGTAATCATATGTCCTGGTTAAAAAAACTTTTTTTTAAATAATAATTTGACTAATAGCGATTAAGGTAGGTATCGTTCATACCAAGTTTCGATTCCGTGTGTTAACCCGCCTCGACTGCAATGAACAATTTACCACACTTTATCATCAACTACTATAAATTTAGCTGTAATTTTATTGTTTAATGTAATATGTCCTTTTTTAATCCCCTTTCTTACTAGGTACTTAGGCATTTACTGTAAAAAGTAACAAACGCAATGACTGCCAAGATTGTCTGTCAGTCGTCACCTACCTTTTAGAAAATAGGTAAAGAGTACATTTATTTTCATCTTCGATTCATTATGACAAACAGACTTCATTAGTTACTCTTTAGGCATTTGACTTTTTTAATGCTTTTTTCATATGACTTACTAGCTTTAACCCGCGACTTCGTCCGCGTAGAAGTCGAAAATGGTTCTAATAGGTTATTACGTAGTAGGTAGGTTTTTTACGTTATTAATGTTGTGATAACATTTGAATTATAATGTTAAAACGTTTAAATACTTATAAAAAATAACATTTTCAATTATAACGTAGGGATTGCAAGGCCTAGCAGACCCGGCGAACCTCCCTCTCCAGCTCCCTCTCCCGTTTCCTTCCCTTTGCCGTTCACCCCCTTAGGGGATGAATTTTGAAACATCCTCAAATACATATTCACTTATTTACCGCCGGGAGTATTCTTGCGAAGTTTCGAATAAAATGGTCAAACTAATCTTTTTTATCTATACAAACTTTGGACCCCCGTTTCACCCCCTTAGGGGATGAATTTTGAAAAATCCTAAAATTTGTATATCCTATTTAGAGCCCGGAATACTTTTGCGAAGTTTAGAATAAAATGGTCAAACTAATCTTCTTTATTTTGAAAAATCCTGAAACATGTTTTTACTTATTTACCGCCGGGAGTACTCTCGCGAGGTTTCAAATAAAATGGTCAAACTAATCCTGTTTGTCCATACAAACTTTGGACCCCCGTTTCATCCCTTTAGGGGGTGAATTATGAGAAATCCTTTCTTAGTGCACCCCTAAATTGTAGAATTTACCTTTGACAAAATTTTTGGCACGGAAGTTTAAAATATAAGTTTATTCGAACTCTCTATATTGAAAAAGGAAAAATATTCTTTTAGCATTAAATTATTACTTAAAATACTAAAAGATTTATTGTATTATGAAATATATATAGTAAATAGCTAGCTGTCACTCTTTAAATGAGTAATTATCTTCTATCGCCAAACACGTCGTTCAATATTTTTTGCCGAACCCCTGTCATTCAAACAATTATTTACTTTTTGTTCGCTTTTACTGAACATTAAATACTGAGCATGATTAAACGCTGCTAGCGATAGGAACCTGAAAGCTTGCAGAGGTTATACAACGCTTGAAAAAGTTTATTTGCTAGGTTAATTAAAAAAAAAAGACTTTAAAGCGTTCAACCTCATAAATTTTTGAGCTTGTGAACTTGTGTGTGTTTTCTTCAAACATAGCTAAGAACCACCGTAAAGAAACTTTCTTTCATGTAGAAAACCGCATTGAAATCGGTCCATCTGTTCGGGAGATACCTCTCCTCAAAACACCCCTTTCTTTGCGTCGGAAGATAAAATTTATGTTAGCGCTTAGTCTAGTGTTATCCCAAATGCACACTACTAACTATTTATAAACAGAAACTTGACCAATTATTTAATTTGATAAGAGAACTTTTTATCCCTTTGAAGATACAGATACACTTTTAAGTCTCTATCCCTAACCAAGACAGTCAAAATCCAAGGCCCTAAAATCCTAAGATCTTGTTTAGGGCATTGGTGCCTTGAAGATAAGTAAGGCCTTAAATAAATTCTTGTTTTTTTTCTTTTTTCCCACGCTAGCGTGGAAATGACAGTTTTAATAGTCTATAATATCATTGATTTATCATGTGATTCAAATATTATTTGTTTTTTGTCACAATCTTCACATCTAACTCTATCTAACCTCAAAACGAGTATTTTACTAGCGATAAGGATAAATTGTAGCTCTTACTAAACAAAACAACGTTTCGACCGTTTATATCGAATACCCCTAGGATGGTTTAAAAACATTTTAAGTCTAAATTGCTAAAATACTCAGGTACTTACAAATAAATCAATCATTGTCAAGTAAACCCCTAAACGGTAAACCATTTTGCTGATTACTTGTACTGACTATAATTTATTGAAAGCCTCTTAATCAAAATTTAGGAAGAGGATCCAAACTAACCTTTAGTTTTAAGTACATATACTTAAGTACTTATACTTCTGTGTTATGATATGATTCCGAGTACTGGTAATCATAACTCAAAAATATAAGTACTTAAGTATAGACACTTAAAAGTTATTCTTTACATAAAATTTAAAATAAATTGGACGTAAACAATTTTTGCGTATTTGATTTTATGTAAGTGATATTAACAAAGTAATTCATGAAATAATTTTAAAGTATTAAATATGTATTTATACTAAAAAACTTAACAAATATCTAAATTAAAATCTAAATTAAACTATATTAAAAATCTAAGTGTGGTTCGTGTGGCATTGTGCCAAGAACACTGGCTGCATTCCCGCGCCTATTGCAATCCTCTGCACGAGATATGAGCCAGCCCTCTTGTCACCAGCGGCGTCGACAAGTCTAGGAGTTATTTTTTTAATAAACTTTTTTGTACTTGGACCCCACGGACCAATAGTTTCGACGCCAAGCGGAACAAAAGTATACTCATTAGATAACGATGAATATATTCGTCGCTTGGCATCTTCTGCGGCTTCAGCCGCGGCTCCAGCACCTGACATTGTCGCTCCGAGGCGAAAGGGGGCAACCGTGTCGACGCATGTCGCGTCCCACACGAGTGCCCTCCCCCGCTCCCAAGGGACGAGGGTTAATCCATCTGGACGCTTGCCATCATCGCGAGTTATCTCTACGGGTTCTAACACATTAAGGATGTCGATGGTGGCAAGCGCCCTTTTTACGATATTATTAATGGAGCCGTGGCGTGAAAATCTGCCGGCACTGCCTTGGCAGTGTAGCCCGTGGAATCCGTTCTTGTCGACAACGCTACCACATGAACATATATGGCGTTCGACAATGGCAGCACCCAGTCTAAGTCCAACAACAATTTGAAAGCTGTCATTGCTGAATTTTGAACCAGATAGTTATAATCTCTCTGTACCAGAGGGACATCCCAGAGTTTTTGTCGGTTTTGTGCCTCTTGGATGTTTTCATTAGGACAGAGTCTTCCCAGGATCTATTGCGTCCGTTGCACAGTGTATTTCAGCTGAAGATATTCTAAGTATTTTTGCACACAAATGTGATACACTGTTAACGGATGACAGGAGAACCGGAAGAGCTATACTAGAAATTTTTCTTATACTGATGCCACCAGATCAAATTGGTAAAGGGGCTTGAATCCAGGCGCAGTTATCGAGTTTTAAATTCAGAATTTTTTCTTAAGCGTTTTTGAGAGTAGCATCTATAAATAAGGCTTTAGCACCACGGACCACATTCACACGCTGCGGCAGGTTATAGAGAAGGCGAGGGAGTTTAACCGGCCGTTATGCTTGGGGTTCGTGGACTATGAAAAAGCCTTCGATTCGATCGAAACATGGGCCGTGCTTCAGTCTCCCCAGCGATGCCGTATTGACTACCGATATATCGAAGTGTTGAAGTACTTACTTATACAGCAATGCCACTATGTCAGTCCGAGTACAGAAACAGTGCACGAGGGCTATTCCACTGCAAAGAAGTGTTAGACAGGTAGACGTTTTATCGCCGAAACTGTTCACCGTTGCGCTGGAAGATGCCTTCAACCTTCTGGAATGGGAAGGATTTGGCATCAACATCAATAGCGAGTATATCACTCACCTTCGATTTGCCGACGATATCGTTGTCATGGCAGAATCGATGGAAGACTTAAGTACTATGCTCGGAGACATAAATCTAGTTTCCCAACAAGTGGGCCTTAAAATGAACAAGTACAAAACGAAAGTAATGTCGAATGTCTATGTCGCGCCCCTACCTGTTTGTGTTGGGAACTCCACTCTCGAAGTTGTAGACCAATATATCTACCTGGGTCAATTAATCCAGGCAGGAAGTTCCAGCTTCGAGGAAGAGGTCTTTCGACGAATCCGAGCTAGCAGTGTCTTCTCGTCCAAAATACCTCAGTGCCTCAAGACGAAAGTGTTTAATCAATGTGTGTTACCAGTGACGACTCATGGCTCTGAAACTTGATTTCTTACTATGGGTCTCATAAGAAGGTTCAAGGTCACTCAACGCGCTATGGAGAGGGCTATGCTCTTTGTTTCCCTACGTGATCGAATCAGAAATGAGGAAATTCGTCCCTGACATTGCGCTGCGGATTAGTTCGTTGAAGTGGCAGTGGGCGAGACACATAGCGCGACGAACCTGACTAAGGTCGCTGGAAAGCGCTGGATGCAGGCCGCTCTAGATCGGTCTATTTGGAAATCCTTGGGAGAGGCCTATGTCCAGCAGTAGACGTTATGCGGCTGAAATGATGATGATGATGATGATGATCTATAAATAACTAGGTAGTTATTTAAAATACAAAATACCTAAAAAAAATAAGCATGTCCAGTCCATGCGATTAAAAAGCGATTACGTTTTGTTTGAAAGTCTAACCTTTTTATTCAATATTTGTATTTTTTTGTACCTATTTCGACAGAAGACATGTTTACCTGGGAAAGGATATTTGGCAGCATATTTTGAACTGAATTATTATGCAAGAATTACTTAACTACGAACTCGAAGTATCTGACCTAAATAATTATAGTATACGATGCATAGTAAGATGTGGTGGTATTTGACCACATTAATCAAACTACATCAGGTTGTGTCTGCAGTTACCTATACATATGTATATGTATAGGTATACACTTAAGTCGACGATTAAATAATCTATGATAATAAACAACTTTCTTCAAGATAAATATGTAGGACCTGGAAAGCCTCTTGACTTTTCCTTGCACGTTTTCCGGGCAAATAACGCTTTTTTTTTAAGATTAACCTTTTTTTAGATCAAAGCATTCTAATTTTTTATTTTGAATTCTCTGATCTAAAAAGAAAGCTTTAGTTTTGTGTGCGGCAAAGTAACTAGACCATGCTAAACACAAGAAGAATTCTATGATAAAAAAAAGTTTGACTTTCATGAAAAGGTGCCCGAACAATGTGTAAGGAGAAGTTAAGAGGCTTTTTAGGTATTTTATATTCGTATTTTACTGGAGGTAAAAACTTTGCATGAACTGAAAACTCTCTTTAAATAGTTTCAGTATATTTTGTTAGACGGTATATATCGAATAATAATGTCATAGCAAAGTATAACAAAATTAAACATTACAGACGTTAAAAATTGCTAACAATATTGCCTCATATAACAGTAAACGCGCTATCCCATAAGTTATTTCCAGTGATATCAAAAACTCGCTGTTCATAAAGTTGTAATATCCTCGACGTGCTGGACTTTTATGGCACTTATTTTATGGAATAACACTTCATTTTCTTTTTTATTCTTTGGTAAATGTACTGCCTATTATTTCGGCTACCTACATTCTTCTACACCTAAGTGTTATGCTACAGCCACCAGGCTCCGGAAAATATGTGATAAGTAGGGATATATCCTACATGTTAATCTTTTTTCAGATAAATATTATTCTGAGATTATCCTGTACAAATAGCTAGGTAGTTTATTTTTAAACATCGGTGTTTGATTTCAAAATATTGTGCAAGCAACTTAGTGAACAGTACTTGATGGGTTAATAAGTTATTATATGTAGTGTCTTATCTACCTACCGTGAAAAAATTTAAAAAAGAATAAAACCGGTCAAGTGCTAGTTGGGTTTGTACATGAAGGGTTCCGTACCTCTGTCCAATCCTTCATGTGAAATTTTTGTACGGTACATTTTCAAGTACGAGTAAAGGAAGTGAGCATAATTGGAATAGTGCAGAAAATTTGGGATAGTCGTGTGTACAAATTTGTACAGATGACATCTGTGTTTTTTGGTGGTAAATTTAACATAACATGACGTATCAACTGATTGAGTTCTAATGACAGGGCGCCATATTAACATTTCGGCTGAAAGCCCCTCAAAAGCAAAACGCTTTAATCTACATATTCCTTAAAAACAAACTTGTATTCCAAATATACTGCACTTCCTCTATCTAGTTAATGCCATCACCAAAATCAAGTTAAAATCGCTGAAAAAATGACACGTTGCTTATATGACAAATCCCTTTAATTTTGTTTTATTTTTGTTATAGCGGCCACAATAATACACAATTGGTGAAAATTCAAGTGTCTAACTAGTACGGTTCAAGCTTAGGGTTCAAGAGATAGAGCCCTCTGATATGATTTAATTAAAAAAAGCTGAAAAAAACACGTTTTTTGTATGACGGACCTTTCATTTTTTACTTTTTATTTTTAGTGTTTGTTGTTATATAGCAGCATCAGAAATACATCATTTTGAAAATTTGAACTGCCGAGCTATAACGATTCAAGAGATACAGCCTGGTGACAGACAGACAGACGGATGGACAGTGGAGTTTAAGTAATAAGGTCCTGTTTTTACCCTTTGGGCACAGCCCTAAAAATGAAAACTTGGAGAAATCGAAAAAAAGGCATGACATTGAAAATGACTAAATAGCCTCCCAAGATCGCAATAAATCATAGAGCAACCAAAACACGCTACGAGTAGAATTTGTAGATGTCCTACTAAAGTGGTGATATGCAAACGAATAAGCTAAACTAGACATGGTATTTATCATTTACGACCCGATTAGGACGTGTGCACATGTGCATCCCCATGGCACTAACTCTATCATAGAGTTTATTCCCCATGATGTGCAGAACGACCTCAGGGACACTCAGACGGTGTTTTATTGCTATGGAACCTTATACCAGAGTTTAAGTCTTCTCATGGCGAAAGGAGACAAGTCAGTGTGCCTACCTTGGAATGTGTATACATTAAATAGTAAGTATAATGTTTTAATATTTTTGGAAACAAATTAAAGGATGAAGTAGGTAGGTACTTCTGTGACGAACAGTTTTCAATCAAGATCTACAAGCTGCTTTTTACCTTCACTTCAAATACACATACCTAAGTAATGTTAGGTAGGTTAGCCTACCTTTATTTCATGACACCCAAATGATAAATGGAACTTCTACGTCTCTAAATAACTGCAAATTTACTTTAAGTGCACGTGTCCCGCATGTGCAGGTGGGTTTCTTGAAAAAGTTAAACTGAAGTTTATTTCCAGAATGTTTTCACATTTGACTTTTCTGATTGTAATAAACATTAGGGATAGGGTAACCATCTGTAAAATAAAAAAAAGCCGGAGCCGCTGTGCTGAATAAGGTGGACATTTATCCCCAAAGGCCTGACGGGGATATTAAAACAAAGTTTTGACTAAAATAAGTATTTAATGCGATCGGAAAAAGCCGAGTCCGGCTGAAGCCAGGTAGATGACAACCCTAAATGGGGGTGAAGTAAAGAACTGCTTCTTCGAACTGCTGAAAACATTCGAATTAAGTATCTAAGTACACCTTATAGAGGCAGATAACTTTTTCATAGCTTTTCTGAGTTCAAAAAAGAGGTTATTTAATTTTTGTGAACTAAAATTTAAGCTTAGAAACTATCTCAAGTTAACATTTTTGTAACTATATTTAGAACCAACTTTGAAAAAAATATACCTATTTAGATTTTAAAAGAGAGTTTGGAATTTTGAATAATTAGATATAATTCTTATTTACCTGCCTATTGAAATATAGTTTAACTTTTAAGGAAAATCAGCTAATTAATTAGGCAGTTAGGTGGATAGGTATATTCTTTCAAAAAGCTGCCCGCAATTTTAGCGACATCTATAACATTTTCCGAGAAGAACCAGTAAACCAAATAAAATGAAACGCAGATACCAAAGCAAAAAATAAACAACCTTTTTCTCATTGTACTTGGTCTTGTAAAGCAAATGTAGATGGCGCTACTTGTACATAATTTTATATTTGTAGGGTGCGTGATATTTTACTAATAGGTACCACACTCACTTAAGAGATGGCGTGATTACCTGGATGCTTACCAGCGAGATTGGTGGTCGGCAACTCTAGATAGATGGATGGAAAAAAATACATTTGAATTAATAGCTTTCTTTACTGAATTTTGTTTAAAATGGAGCAGATATTTGCCAAGCAGTAGATTAATATAGAATAAATTAAAAATGAAGTATTGAAAGAAAAAGTTTAAAAAATGATAATACTACATATTAAATACAAAGTAGCTTTATTATGTTTTTTAGCTTAATATGTATGCTTTTTTTAAACTACTACACGTAAACTTTGTTATTCTATTAGGCAAATATTGTTTACTAGCTGATGCTAACGGCTGGACCCCTTCGTTGGGTCCGTGCGTATTAATATAAATACGAACTAATTTAGATACATAAGAAAATACTTGTGGCAGTGTTTTATGCAAAAGTATTTTTTTAAACAAATTTAACTTGGTCTCTTATAATTTCACTTCACATGATCATCGACCTTTTAAAAATAAATGATTATGCAAATAAATTTAACTTAGTTCTACATGAGGTGTTCCAGATCTTCGATTTTTATATCTCAACAAAAGAATGCTTATCAGGCTGAACAATTTTTGCTAAGGCGTCATTTTTATATTTCTTTTTTAGCTGGACCATAATGGTTCTGCATCAGGTGTTCCATTCTCCAAAATCAATTATACCCTTTATGTTGCCCAGGCTTAAAAGCTATGTAACAAAAAGTTTTACTCGAATCCGTCCAGTATTTCTGAAGATAAGCGAGAACAAACAGACAGACATTTTTTTTATTCTTACTCTATTATATTGTGTTCATCGTCCTAATTTGTTTTTTGGAAATATATTCAATATACACACATTTTTTTTACTGTTTTGTTATATGTATATGGATAATTTGACGACATTCGTGGTGTAGTGGTAACCATGCTAGTCCGCCACCCAGAGGTCCCGGATTCGATCCCCGGTCAGGGCAAGTTGGAAAATGGCCTTTTCAAATTGTCCTGGGTCTTGAATGTTTATCTATACAATATGTTACAAAAACCCTGTTCGATCCTTGTAGGAGCAACTCATACCGCCAATATAAACAACTTTTCCTATGGGACCAATGCTTGAAACTCGAAGAAAAAACAGACATTTTCATACAAAAATGTTGTTCGGCCGGCCCGGCAATTCGTATGAAAATGACGACTTTTTTTCGAGTTTCAAGCATTGGTCCCATAGGTTCCCAAAGTTGTTCATATTGACGGTCTGAGTTGCTCCTACAAGGATCGAACAGGGTTTTTGTGACATATTGTATAGATAAACATCCAAGACCCAGGACAACTGTTAGAATCACTGGTTGAAACATAGACCTATATTTTTTTTACTTCGAAATCTATGGGTTGAAACATACCATCATGATACCATCACAGCTGTCGAGCAATAAATAATTTTGACTTTGACATATCTGCCTACCTAAATCTTTGACCTAAACATATATGTAATTTAGGCAACCGCTTAATATGTGCTTATATTGCAGGTCCTTATTGAATTAATTCTAGAAAACATTTTAACAGAGCGTCCACTGGTCTATATACCTATTACAGATACATATGTATTGCCTACATAGGTGTAGAACCATAAATACTCTTAATAATTCTGTAGAAAGCATACATTGGCTTCGATCAAGTCAATAGTTGTGAAAGTTTATCGTTTCAAACAATGTCACAGAACTCCGATCCCGATTTCCGTTTTGAAGCCACTCTGAATAGTCATAAAAACGCTGCAAAATACGCAAACAAGGAAAGGAAGGCTATAAAGAAGCGACAAAAAGAGCCGTTTAGACTTCCTGGGGAGTCCTGGAGACTGGCCCTTGCATTACGTCTACTATTTCACTGCCATTAATATGGGTCAGTAGAGACGACGTTGATTTGTCATTGAATAGCATTTTACCCGGAACTAGATCGAAAATATGTTATACTTAAAATATTTTATACAATAGTAATATACAACATATTTTATGACATTACACTTTTAATGTTTTTCATAGGTCTCCTAAAAAAATTAAGGGAAATTTAATAATAAACTTGAATTATATCCAATACTTTAAACGAACAAATCTTGTATATAATGTGTATAGATCTCGTAAACGGCTCCAACGATTTTGATGAAACTCGTATTTAAGAAGTGACAAGGCAAATAATTGATTTTCATAAAAACAGTAACCGAGCAAAACTCGGTTGCCCAGCTATTTATTGTACCAAGAGCTAAGTAACGAAAATTTTAAACACATAGCGCATAAGACGTATAAGAAATGAAATAATGAAGACCCATTCAACTCATCTTCATACAATATTTCTTTACAAAAACATCTGATAAAAACGATATTAAGAAAAACCGTCTCGGAAGATAGATGTTTCGTAGAGAATGCAGAATTTTGTCAATAAAACTTAAAGAAGTAAAATCAATTGTCCTAGTTACTTTAGATTTCTAAATAAATACAAACACTTTATTAATTAAGTCTTTATCCCTAATCGGGCAGACAGAGCTCCATAGATCTTGCGTCCGTGGGTAGCCAGAACCCACAGCCGCATGACCCAAATCTTCTTACATATTTTAATGTGGATTGATTTTTTATTAATTGTAATAAATTTTGAGTTTATTAGACAATGATAATCTGTAGCATAAACTTGAAGGTCGTGGATTAAGAACGCTTTAGTTTGATCATTTTGGAAACCCTGAGATAGACCTATATCCAGTGGTGGATGTCATGCTACTATAATGACTATAGATTTCGCTTGGCTTACAAAAAATTAAAAATAAAGTAATGATTGCTGACTAACAACAAGTCTGTATGATACACGACTCCTTGACTCAAATATTTCCCACGAGTCGGCGCAGCCTATGAAAACCCGCAATAAATTCCCTTGTGGCAAAACGTCATAAAAATACGATAATCCTTAACGTTTGTATCACAAAGTGTCAGCCATAACTCTTGTCACGGGCACGCGTGCTTTAACGATAGCAGCTAATTCACCAGTGTATAACGGCTTTATGCGCCCGAAGAGGCATTTTTCTTTTTTATTTCGTGTGAATGGGGAATTGGCGGCAGATGTTTTGCATTTCTAATTCTTTTACTTTTCAGGAGAAGTCAACCGCTATTGTCATCGTCGCATTGTTTTACTTTCTTAAAGAGTGTGATAATAGCTAACAATGGTGTCAGATTTTTCAAGCTGCATAAAGGAATCTGACGTAGCACAATGACTGTCATCAATTATGATGAATGTGTGTGTAATAATGACTGTTGTCACGTAGTAATTATTCCAAACTAGTGAACTAGATAAGAGTGCAGATTTGAAACTCAGAGGTAGGTAAGTCACGACTTGACTATTTTAGAGTAGAAAGAATAAGATTTATGGTAAAACTGTATTTAATTTATTGATACGGCAGCCTTACAGAAAGTGATTGGGACTTGAGTAGCTCGTACCTACCTTCGTACCAGACTGAGCCAGAGATGATGTCATTGTTTGTTCTTTTTCACGGTTATAGGTACCATTATTTTGCACCCACTTAATTTCAGTAACAACCCAAAGGGTGGCTGTTATAATGCTTTTAGCAGTAATTCCACCTATTGTGCTATACAAATTATATTTCGCACAGTAAAAGTTTTATAAATAAATACTAGGTATGTACGGTCTCGTTGTAAACACATACCATTTATCCACCTACACAATGTTCAGTTCATTTGATATCATGTTTGACTATGACATGATGACAATAGAAGACATAGAAAAGGCGTGTCTATGCAGCCTTTTGTTTGTTATGACATCGATTTATACCAACTTAGAAATAATAAGGTAGCACCTAGCATTACTCCTGGATTCTCTACTCGTAAATCTAAATTTTTTGCCTAGTTGGTTTTATTTAGGTAAAATAACAATGTTTGTACGTGTGCCTTTCAATAAGACTAGCACAAATACTTTAGTATCATTCTCTCTGTATGCGAACGGCCCACAATAGGTCACATTACAATCACAAAATTTAATTATTGATGCCATATATTGATATATTAATGCTCTTCAAAACATGCGAAATAATTTCGTTATTCTGTACGTATCTACTTCTGCTATTCTATGAAATATATAAACATGCATGTCCTCTGTCATTCTGGTCGACAGAAATAAATCCCTTCGGAGATAAGGCCACCATTTGAGAAATGTATTTGTAAATGGACTTGTAAACATATGTTCAAATAAATAAAAAATATAACACAATATACGAAAAGTAGAAAAAAGTGTGTAAAAAATAGGTAAGGCTTTATTTATTCGTTAATTCGTTCTCTCTCATAAAAACACATTGTAACTGTTACACTGCCACAAAAAAACAGAATACATTTAAATAAAATGTGACAATAATTTCACGTCTTATCAAAATGCAAATACTTAGGTACCTATATCAAAACCTGTATCGCACAACAGGGCTTTACAAAGCATTGTCACGCGATCAGGGTTTCGAGTGTCGCATAACTTTGTAATAAACTCATTTATACAGGAATCCGCCAACGACACCATTGCATGTATGTCGCTTTATAAGACCCCAATATCAGCTGCGCTCAAAGTGCATTTTTTGTAAATGCCTTGATTTGGCAATAGGGGTAAAACAATGCTAGATTAAGGCGGTACCTACATTTTTCGAGGTCCTTGTTTTCTATGCACATTATCCAAAAGTGGCCGTTTTTGCAAATTTACGTAGAAAAGCTTCACATTCTCACATTAAAATGTAAACAGTAATTAATTAAATAGTTTAAAGGGTTATCTTGGGCTTCGTCAAGACAAAATTTTAAATGATATCTCCGTTTCATTTCAAATAATTTGTTTCAAATGGGGGCTTGTTCCCTAAAAAATCAGGAAGAAATTAACAAAAAATTATCCCTAGTACGAAAATGAAAATTGCATAACATAATTATTACTTAGAATACAATTGCATCATAAATAAAAGGAAATACAAAACCAGAAAAAAAATACAGAAATACTTTTCTATCTTTTTTTGTGCGATTCGCACCCTGCTCCGCACCCCGCTGCGTACTGTATGCAAGTATCTCAATTTGTATAGAAAACACGCATAATAAGACAAAACACTGAAGTCGTTTTTGTATGGCGGCCCTGCGTTATGTAGCGAGATGCGGGACAGTGTGCCAATCGCCTAATACTTACTTAGTTATTGCATCTCAATTGTATAAACGAAACATCTACAACAATATATATTACTCGTAGGACGACCTCCGTGACGTAATGGTCAACACACTAGTCCGCCAATCCGTAGATTCTGGGTTCTATCTCCAGCCAGGGCAAGATACAAATGGCCTTTTTAAAATTGTCCTGGGTCTTGGGTGTTTATCTACACATGTATTTATCATACAATATAGTATCGTTGAGTTAGTATCCCTTAACACAAGCTTAAGCTTACTTTGGGGTAACTCAATCTGTGTAATTTGTCCGTATATATTTATTATCCATTTATTTATTACTTACTTATTCAAATAAAAATTTTAAAAATTAAAGTCATCAACAAGATGGTATATTATAAAGTACCTAATATTAATTAAAATTTCTCTTATATTTACAAAATAAATTGCTTACATAGGTATACGAGTATAATTGGCATTACATTGAGAGCCGCTGGTCTAGATGTCATGCGGATAAAATAACTGCTACTGTACTTTCGCGCGGCTGAACTCGAGTTTACTGGACTAAGTATAATGATGTTTATTTAAATTCCAATGACTTTAATATCAGATCATTATTAAGGTTTTTACCCAATTTTTTTATTGTTGAACAAAACAAAAATAAATATGACAAATAAACTAAACTAAAAATCTTAATTTAAAACTAAATCAAAAAAATTACTTCGTGCCCAAGATTATTGCCCATTCTAGAGTATTTAAATAGGTAAAGTCAATTTCCAATAGGCAATCTAGTCGTGCTCGTTCATAGTGCTGGGCGACAAATAATGTAAGTAATTAACTACCTATAACACCACAGTTGTCTGAAATAAATTAATTTTATTTCATTTATTTATTATACCACTGAAATGTTTGAGAGTTGTAAGTTATAGACTCTTAGTAAAAGAAAAAGTTATAACCCTTACAAAGTCTTTCTATAAAGATTATAAGAAATCACAAAAAAAAATACATATATCTGAATTATTCACAAGTTTTCTTGAATTTCATAGCAATATATTTAAAAGTATAGTGCTTTATAAAAGTATGCACTAATTACAATTACTGGTTCGTAAATATACATTAAGAGTCTCTTATCGCTTCAAAGCCAGAGCGTGCGCTTGTGGCCCTTGGGCATAATTAAAATTAAATTATAGGGAGTCCCGATCCTATGCAAATGTACTGATAAACTGTTTATTTTAATGAAGTTTAAGACAACCTCTTTGTGAAATTGCATATAAAAATAAATGAGGCCCAAATAAAGTTAATGTGTGTTTTGGTTCTTAATAAATGAGGGACCATTTAATTTCATAACCGAAACATGTGCAATTTGATGATTGCTATCTTTCCATTTCGGTCATGTTGATATGAAAAGACAACATATTTCAGTTGTTTAAAAGAAAGCGGGAGCCATGATTTATTTATTTGTCTGTTCATGTGGTATTGGGACATTAATTTCATTATTTTCAACCAAAGTGATAGCCGATACTATTCATATAAA
Source organism: Acrobasis suavella (assembly GCA_943193695.1). Classification (NCBI taxonomy): domain Eukaryota; kingdom Metazoa; phylum Arthropoda; class Insecta; order Lepidoptera; family Pyralidae; genus Acrobasis; species Acrobasis suavella. The sequence continues at coordinate 11,725,378 of OW971938.1, forward strand.
CAAGACACTCAAGTTAAGTTAAGGGTTCTACATGTATACTAGTATAAAAATAATTTCAATTAAAGTTTGACTAGACTGTCCTAAATCTATTAGCAAATAATTTTTTCATATTTATTTACGAGAACATACATTTAAATAAGCAACATTTGAAATGTCTTTGCGTAGAGCTAGAGATTTCTTTTTGCATAAACATGTGATTTGTCTCATTTAAATATAATGTAAGTACCTATAACATTTCGAAATCATTATGTAGGTATAAACATCGAGCAGATCGCATTTAGGCGTGATAAAGTGACCTCCGTGGCGTAGTGGTCACCATGCTAGTCCACCACCCAGAGGTCCCGGGTTCGATCCCCGGTCAGGGCAAGTTGGAAAATGGCCTTTTTTAAATTGTCCTGGGTCTTGGATGTTTATCTATATATGTTCTTGTTATAAAATATAGTATCGTTGAGTTAGTATCCCATAACACAAGTCTCGAACTTACTTTGGGGCTAGCTCAATCAGTGTTATTTGTCCCTATATATTTATTTATAAAAAAATCAGGCTTTACATATTCGTGGATATCCCTTTACACCCCTTCAAAGTTCGAATAAGTATAGTGCCCCCCATATACAACGTTGAAGGGACATACCCGTAATAAATTAAACCATAGTTTTATACTAGTTCACTATAGTACCTATAATGAATTTAAAATAACACTCAAAAGGTTAAAAAAATTGCACTTCCATACAAAGGTGTCCAGCCGCCCGGGCAATTTGTATGGAAACGTCGATTTTTGTTTTTTGACTGTTATTTTAATTCATTATATTTATTTACGGTACATTAATTATATACGCGTATTTAAATAGTCCCTTCTACATGTTATCTAAATGGGTCTACCTTTTATGGTAGAACTTTTTAGTTAAGAATATTATCATGCATAACAGCGTATGGTAGAAACCTCATTTCGTAGAATTTAGATTGGCATTTCTCATTTCTCATACATTTAGAATCCATAATTTTTAAATTAATATTCATCTTATGGCATAAACTTGATAGTTATAATAATTAAAACGAAGAATCATTACGTCGCAGACAGTTCACAGCTAGAATGTCGTTTTGGCATAAAATCAATTTCTATGTCATTATAAGGCAGAACCATCATATCTTGGAATATGTACAGTAAGAATCATCATTTGGCTTAAGTGCTCATATTGCAGATAAGGTATAGTAAGAAAAATGTGTATACTTGCATGCTGCATGCAGGCAGGCATGCTGCATGCAAGCAGGCATGCAGCATGCAAGCAGGCATGCAGGCATGCAGCATGCAAACAGGCATGCAGCATGCCAGCAGGCATGCAGCATGCAGCATGCAAGTATGTCTGGGTGGCTCCACCAGAAGACTCGCTTCGTCGCGACTTCCTTCGCGAGCCTTCTGGTTCCACGCTAATGAATAACACTCTAGTATATGACAAAGTTTAGCCACGCGAAATCGGGTTGCTCTAAGTTGGATCTGCCAGCAGCTTATAATTGCGTAAGATATTTTAGTATCATGATTGCGAATGAAATTATTGGGATTAAAATTATTCCAATTTAAATTCTGCCGCCTTTGTAAAAGGAGAAGTGAAATTATATCAAATAACTATCGCACAAAATAAAGGTTTATTCTATTTGAAATTATGTATAATGTAATGTATGTTAAAAGAAATTATGCTCACTAAAATTCTGCCAGCTAAATAGGATGTTATTGAAAATTCTACCACATGAATACTCAGCCAAATATTGGTTGTATGAAAGAAATATGCCTTTTCTATGTTCGTCCAAAAAATATTCTACCATGTGTGTTATGCGAAATAAAAATCGGAGCATTAAGATTCTGCCAAATAGAGGGAACCCTATTTAAATAGTAAACAGTTCCATAAACCATACATATTTATGTCTCTTCAAAAACATACGGAGAGGCCATTTTTTATATATTCAGCCAAATGGGGCGGTCCAAAACGTCTACTCTACCTAATAATTTATTCAGTGGGCGGCAGACGTTTGGACCGATGTCACTAGAAATCTCAAATCTAGGAACAAAACAATATTTTACGGGAACAGCAACCTTATGACAAATGCAATAGAGCCTCTTCCAAATCTAAAAGTGATATTGTGCGTAGTTATTTACCATATCGACAATAATAGAACGCCTTTTGAAATCTACGAGTGATGAGTTCACTGACTTTATGGGTCTGTATTGACTGGCTATCCTTCTGCGCCTTGGCTATACTTAATTGATCTTGGGAAAAATGTGATGGTCTTTTGATTTTAGTAGGTACTTGAAATCATGAAACTTTTTGTTGAGGTAATTTAGCTTTACAGGCAGTATTAGCTTTGGCATTGTATATTTTATGATGTATGAATATTTTTTAAGGTTAATAATTAAAAAACTTGCTCAAAATTCTACAAAATACTCCGTGTACATTTTTTAATGTCTTGTTCATAGGTTACTGGGGCCATTTCAATACAGTAAATAATAACAGATTGATAAAACGAAATCCGATTCCATTCTGTGTGGTCAGCGCAACTTAAAGATTGTTATCAGAGAAAAGTGTAACCCGTCAATTTTAAACAACTTCGTTCCGATCGTCTCTCATTTATAACTGGCGTGTGCTATCTGATTACGGAAAAATAACAAGTTCATATTTATGTAGGGTTATCAAAAATATATTTTAATTGATTTATGAATAAATGTGGTATACTTCTGCTGGAAACTTCTTATACCTATCGAAAATAAAGCCTTATATCGCCTTACAATGTTTCCGTAACAGGTAAAATTTTTTCACACATCCTTGAAATTCGAACTTATCTCTTCTCTTTCACACCATCTTACATGCTTCGACTGTCCTTCTCTAACAAACCTCACGTTCCGTTCCATTCATACTTCTTACGTATTCCACATGTATACTTATTGTGATACTTAAAACTAACAGTACATATTACTTAGTAGATACTACTAAAAATACCTTATTACCTACTGATTTACTTACTTACCTATTTATGTAGGTATAAATAGGTAAGTAAATACATATAAATTACAATAAACTATAAACTCTAGGTAACATAACATAACATATAAATTCTAGGTATAAAGTATAAACAATACCTATAAAAAATTAGTTTCAAAATATATCTCCACTGTTTCCTTATTTTCATAATCATTTATGCATGGTCACCTGCGACTGAGAATATAAATTTACTATTTAACGTCCAATTTCAAATAAACACAAAAAATATTTCACAAACAGGTTCCGCTTTAAGCAAAAATAATACGCAAGTATTAACCAAGCAATACGAGAACGTGAAACAAGAGGCACAAAATGTCTTAATTATACGATGAAAGAAATCGCTGCTCTAATACGTACCTAAAATTCTACTGAAACAATCTAATGTTTTAAAAACAAAATGCAACCCTAGAACTTTTAAATATCGTTTGTCTTTGTATAATGTTCCACTTGTACCTACTGCGAATTCACAAAGTACTTAAGTGTCACTGATTACCATCTCTTCACACATCACTGTCAGGTTGGAACGAATAGCATCCTAAACACATTACATCGAGCGTTATTTTATTCCACTATTAATCTTTCAATAACATAATTATTATAAAAGTCCGTAAATAAATAAATATATATATAGTATATATATATATATATAATATAATATAATATAATATAATATATATAATATATATATATATATATATAATATCTGAAACTGTGAGAAACTCTATATTCCATAATAAATAGATATCTTGTGTATACATACAATTCGAAAGACAGAAATATTTACCCACACCAAAAGATACAATCAAAATCAAATAAAGGTAAAACTAAACACCTGTCTCTACAAATTATCAAATAAAATCAAACCGTAAGTAAGGTAAGTTATTAATGCAATTAAAACGTATATATGCATAAAGGTACATACATGTACAACTTGGAAGGGACATACCCGTAATAAATCGAACCACGAACTATACCAGATCATTATGTATAATGAAATTAAAATAATAGCCAAGAAACCAAAAAAAATTGACGTCGAATAGTGATCTAGTATAGCCTGTGTGTCGACTTATTACGGGTATGTCCCTTTTACGTTGTATATAAATGCCTAAATAATTAAATAAATGTCTTAAAAGCTAAAGTATGAATTCGTACAACATTTTCGGCCCGTAATATCACGTGACTAAATAAAGAAATACCCAAACTCAAAACCACGGTAACGTCGATCATGCATGTTAACTTTATTCAGGTAGGTAATTTACTTTGCTCGTATTTTATACGTATGTATGATTTGTATGAATAACCAAAATTCAAAATTTCCTGACTATGACGAATTAATTTGCTCGGTTTGCGCCACGTTTCTACCGCATACATGTGCTTTATCAGTCGTGCGTTTAGCAAAAATATCTGTTTTATAGAGTCGAGGTATCGTGCGTTGGTGGTGTAATGGTCAGCATAGTTGCCTTCCAAGCAGTTGATCCGGGTTCGATTCCCGGCCAACGCACATTTTTACTTTTTTTTTACATAATCCACGTTCAGGATGATCGGCTTTCACGATTTGAGTGGGAAGAGAAGCTGATACATTTTACGTATTTACCTACGTGAAATAAACTAATCCACCCACCAAATATTTGATTCATTATGTTTATTGTTTTTCGAAATGGAGACCATTTTGAAAAAATTAACTATCTAATAAATAAGTGTCAAATTTCATAATTATCATGATTTATACAAACAAAAAAGAGGCTAGTTATCGCTGACAAGTTAGCCCCTTAGAAATATTAAGATCAAGTCTAGTGAAGATAATGCGTGAACTTCAGTGCAGTGCAACTCTACGGAAATAAAACGCAATGCTCTGTGAATCCAAGCGTTCAAGGGAAACATTAAAGAATTGCTATCGACTTCAAACTTTTAATAACAAAACTTTCAGGATTTGTTTCATTATTACCTATGACTATCTAGGTGTGTATATGATACTTAAAAATATTTATAATAATCATCCTAGCGTATTTTCCCGGTTGCATCCTCAGCAGTAACGCTTCTGAGCTCGGGGTCCGCTACCTAACCAAGGAGATTTGACGAGGTTACTATGGATTTTACACTGAGCGACTGCCGTCTGACCTCCGCCACGCAAAGGGTAAACCAGAACCAATCCTTGGATAATTTGATGATCACACGCTTGATTATCGTTTGATTGACTGGTAGATAAGGCCTTAGGCTTTAAGTCCGCCATTACACTTGTATTTGTGTATGCAATTAAATAAATAAATGGCGTTCGGGACCGACAGTTTATACTCAAAAATATGTATTTAAGGAAATACGAAAATGTACTCTGTAGAAGTTACAAATGTTTCTGGACCGGGGATGGCCGGGGAATAACTTTTCAAATATGTTTTAAAATTAACAATCAAACCGACATTCATTTAAACTATGACTAGCACATTTTAGAGCCATTGAAGTGAACTCAGTGATAATAAAATTCCTTTTAATATCACGCCTCTGGGCTTGCCGTTACATTTTTAAGGCTCGCTAATGCGTAAATTAACACGCGGCACGGTTGTCAGCTATCTTGATCTGCCTTAATGAACATACAATGACGGCCACACTTAATGTTTTTATCGTGTTTTTGGTTTTTTTTTTACCACTAACACCTTCTGACTGCGATTCGTTAGTTGGCTTTAAGATCCGAGAGGCGAGACAAAAAATACGAGTAAGTTTTTAATTAGTAAGATATGTACTTTGTTCACAAATAACATGTTTATACGTATATAAAAACGTTTTTGGGTGTATCAAAATATAATATACTCTATCTGTGCCCGTGGGCCCCACTATACGACTTTACGACCTTCTCAAACTTACAAAATACAAATAAAAAATTCATAAAAATCAGTCGAGCGGTTTCGATGGAGTATGAACACAAACCCCGTGACACAAGAATTTTGTATAGGTATATAGGTAAAATTTTCTGATTTCCGATTTCCAGCTATTAAGCACGTCAAATTTGAGCTTGGTTCTGTGTTTTGGCTCTGTCTGCCACGTAAGACGTAAACCACATTAATTCATTTATACCTATTATTTTTAAGGTATTTAATTAGATAATAGAAGTTTTACTTTAATATAGAATAAAATTAAATTAAATAAGTTTTTTTGAAATAAATCAAGCTTTTATTGTGATGGAGGTCTAAGTACTTATCAAGACAAATGCAATAAGCCCAAACTCGATGAAGTTGCATCATTTTATTACAGAGTGCCTATGACCACCTTCCAGCTCCATCGTCAGAACAGCTCATTGACTTATATTACATTATCATCCGACTTACACAATTACGCAAAATTTCAGCTCAATCGGTTGAGGATTAATGGTTGAAAATTGAGTTGCAAGATTTAACCTTAACAAACATATTTACATACAAGAAACATTGCAAGTTTAATTAAAGCTTGGAAAATATTGCGCTTTTTTAAGACAACTAGAAATAGATTAAGTGAAATATCTAGCACTATTTTAGGCTATTAAAAATTTTTTTGTGTAATTAAATGCATTATGTTTTTATTTATTTAACCTTTATTGTTCATCATAAGTGCAAATAGTACATATAACAATGTGCAAACTTAACGCTAAAAGCATTGTCTACCAGAAAACTTTGGGTTGGGTTATATTTTTATGAAATTAACTTTACCCGTCGTCATTCGCATCACTTCACGCGTATTGTCATCTTAAAATCCTGCAGTCATTAAAGGCAGAAAAATAACATGTCATTACTTATTAATGAAGACATCAGCTAAGAAATTAATCTTTTAAGATAATGCAGCGACCAAAATTACTTACAGCAATGTATTAAATAATAAATAACATGCATCGACAGCAGAGCCTTTTTAAAGTGCAGAAAGTGATTAATCACTGCTCTGTAGCTGTAATATTATACAAATACGGCTTTTGGATAATCGAAATTTAACAATAATTCCACGTCACGCAGATCTGTAAATCATAAGTGATCCTTGACATGGATGTTATATGTTGACGGTATTACTAAGAATATAAACGTTTTAAATCAATACAAACAAAGTGAAGATAGGGATAGACGACAGAAAATTAATTTTATTACAGCAGATATTTAATTTTTTCTTTTCAAAGCTTGTGTGTTCATGGATAAAGTAAAAGAAAAGGCAAAAGTCGTGTCGTATAGAGAGGTCAAGCATTTAGCCGCAAATAGGAGACATCTCCTCCATATACTCCACCGACAAGAACCTGTTCTATTGATGATGAATTCACGAAAGTTAACAGTAAAATTTCACGGATTTGTTTTGTGTGAGGAGTTCTTAGTAAGCATCTAAGTACCTTAATTAAATATATGTAATGTCACATAATACGATATATCTGGGACACATAATGGGTAAAATAAATATTCTGTTTTTGTCCTACACAATCGTGATAGAGATTTTATTTAAAACTATACTATCTTCTGTTTTCCATCATAGAGACAACTTATTCTATGGTAAAATCTACCTTTAAAGTAGGTAGAATGTTACACTCACTACGTGCTTGATAAATATCACTTGTCAGCTAGGAAGACGTTAAATTGTAAACATACACAGACAAAGCCTTACTTCAAACAACTAGAGATCTTGCCCCTACTATGTATTTGTATATTAAAAACATGCAAATTCGCTCACTACAATTTAAACTTCTTAAAAAAAAGAATGGAAACAAATATCTGGACTCAAGAATATATTTAAACGACCAAACCCTAAACTAGCGTTACTCTCGGATAGCCCTTTAGGTATGTCGGTCAAGATATACAACAAACATCCACAACATATAAAAATGCAACTATTAACCAAATAAAGTAACTTCTACTTTCTAAATGTTATTACTCTGTGTTGGAGTACCTCGACAGTAAATTGAAAAAGTAAAAAATATATAAGTACTTACATTAATAGGTATTTAAGCAACGTCTATAATAATAAATTAATAAAATATAAAAAAATCTAATAAATAAAATGGTCATTATAAATAATTAAGAACTATAATTATGAATAGCTGTGACAAGATTTCTTCTCTCTGCTTTTCAGCGCCCAACAGGGTTCTTAATTTAGTGTTCCCTTACTAAATTAAAGAACCTGTTGGGCGCTGAAAACACCTTGCCGGGGTACGTGTCCTTTTTTACCTGCCAGTTATGTGTAAGAAAATGAAAGCGAAAAAAAGCAGTCATTATTTTTAAAAAAGCCCACTGCCTTTTTATATACCCTGTGTCACTCTTACACTAAATACGAATCTAACGTCTCGTCACCTCTCAAGCTAGAATTCATCGAACCATTCAGGCTGCAGAGCGTGCCAAACAATTATACATACATACTCTCGAAAAACGTAACCCTTGTAGGTGACTTCCATATATAAATTTATATTATTTATATTTATTGTCTATATTAATATTATTCCCAATATTTATTTAATTCATACTCACTATACTATCACTTTACTTCATTTACACAGAAAACTATTTTACACTTACTTTTATTATAATTATAATATATGTTAACATTTAATCTATACTATAATAAAAGAGTAAAAAAAATGTCTGTACATTGAAAATTTTTCAAAAAAAATATTTGTGGCGATGGAGATATAGTAATAGAGTAAGAAAATAAAAAAAAAATGTCTGTCTGTTTGTCTGTTTGTCTGTTTGTACAAGCTAATCTCCGGAAATACTGGACGGATTCGAATGAAACTTTTTTTGTTATATAGCTGTGAAGCCTGGGCAACATATAGGCTATAATTGATTTTGGAAAATGGAACACATGATGCAGAACTATAATGGTCCAGCTAAACTATAAGAAATATTAAAATGCCGCCTTAGCAAAAGTTGTTAAGTCTGATGAGAACTTTTTGTTGAGTTATAATACAACTGGCCAAGCGCGAGTCGGACGCGCGCGAAGGGTTCCGTACCATAATCTATGAAAAATCACGTTTGTAGTATGGGAGCCCCCCATAAATACTTATTTTATTTGATTTTTAGGGTTCCTTACCCAAATGGGTAGAAACGGGACCCTATTACTTAGACCGTCCGACTGTTAGTCTGTCTGTCACCAGGCTGTATCTCATGAACCATTATAGCTAGACAGTTGAAATTTTTATAGATGATGTTTTTTTGTTGTCGTTGAACAAAAACATACTAAATCTATACTACAAATAAAAGAGTAAAAAAATGTGACTGTACATTGAAAATTTTTCCAAAAAAAGTTGTTTCGTCCGAAGAAGAACTTATAAGTTCAGAATTTGCGGACCTTCAGAGCATAACACACCAGAAAAATTCTTGGATATGTGAACGCGCCATATTGACACCAATAAATTAAAATCAATTATTATAGAACTTATGACGCAAATTATTGTTAATTTCTTGGATAGAGTTATTGACGACACCACCAATTATCCAGTTGAGTTTCTTAATTCACTTGCAGCAAATGGACTCTCGGCTCACAAAATAAGTCTTAATGTCGGAGGGCCAATAATGCGAATGCGCAATTTGACTCCACCGAAACTGTGTAACGGAACCCAATTTAGTGTCTCAGCACTGTATGCCGAAGTTCAGCGGCTGAATTTCAGCCAATGCATGCCTGCAATGTTATTTGCATTACTAGCAACACATAATGCCGAACTTCCGATGCTTTTGCCTGAATCGGACCCGTACCCGTACCCGTACTCGTACCCGTACCCGTACCCGTACCCGTACCGCCGCTGCCACCGCCGCCGCCACTGCCGCCGCCGCTTCCGCCGCCACCGCCGCTGCCGCCGCCGCTGCCGTTTCTGCTCCCGCTCCCGCTTCCGCTCCCGTTCCCTCTTCCACGTATCCGTTCCCGTACCCGTTCCGCTCTCGCTCCCACTCCTGCTCCCGCTCCCGCTCCCGCTCCCCCTCCCGCTCCCGCCGCCGCTCCCGCCGCTGCCGCCGCCGACGCCGCCGCTGCTGCTGCCGCCGCTCCCGCCGCCGCCGCTGCCGCCGCTCCCGCCGCCGCCTTCACCGCCGCTGCCGCCGCCACCGCCACTGCCGCCACCGCTCCCGCTCTCGCCGCCGCCGCCACCGCCGCTGCCGCCGCCGCCGCCACTGCCGCCGCCGCTTCCGCCGCCGCCGACGCCTCCGGCGCCGCCGCCGCCTCCGACGCCGCCGCCGACGCCTCCGCCGCCGCTGCCACTTCCGCTCCCGCTTCCGCTTCCGTTCCCTTTTCCACTTCCGTTCCCTCTTCCGCTCCCGTGTCCGTTCGCCGCAGACGCGCCAAAGACGGAAGATTAAATTCTCATATCAGCACATCACTACAGTCCGTCGTTTCCACCGAACTTCAGCGGCTGAACTTCAGCTTATTTAGTGTGTCATCCCCACCGAACTTTAGACACTGAACTTTAGCCGCTAAACTTCGGCATAGTCTGCTGAGACACTTAAAGTTTACTGTGAGTGGTGCCAGTGAAACCGTATTTATTCCGCGTATAACAATTTTCCTTTTGAAAATACACAGTTTTACAAATACACAGTGTTTACTTGCTTTCCTATGAAAATAAGTCACAGTTTTAGAGGCTTAAAGCTGCTGATGTCGATCTATGGACTGCTTTTTCGCATGGCCAACTTAATGTGGCTTTCTCCAGGGTTAGTAACACTTCAGCTCTTTTCATATTGGCTCCCGAAGGAAAGAATTAAAATAATATTTACTTTTAACTCTTAACACTGTTACAAGTACTTTCTTATCTCTCTCTATTTTTCTCTCTCATTAGTTGTTATTTATATTAATACGCCGGAGTCATAAAGTCCACGCGAACGAAGTCGCGGGCATCAGCTAGTATTTAATAAAAACACTTACCGTCAGCTTGGTCGGACAATCTCAAGCCGCGCCGTGCCTTACGCTAGTATCACCTAGTGTGGACTCGGCCGGCCGGCGTCATTATGTACGAGACCGGTTACTCGTTATGTATTCGAGCGGCGGCCATCTCGTAGTCGCCGGCGCACGGCTGCCGCGGAGTCGACATTAGCTCACGACGCGAAGCGCACGCTCGCTTGCTCCGTACCTATGTATTTGACGCCAACGCTGATACCGTACTATATACTTACCTTACGCTTTCATGCTGTTTTTACTATATACTTTTCATCTTCTCTTCTCTAGTGTTCCTTGTTCTCCTTCTGATTCTATTCTATTCTTGCTGTGCTGTGCTGTAAACAATAAACTCTTTCGTGTACCTACTTACTGGATTTCATTGCTACCTGCTGTGCACCGCTGGGATTATATACCACCGCCACCGCTGACCCTTGGATTTATAAGGTAGGCTACATTTATAAATATCTGCCTAACCTACATTGGTGACCCCCTATTGAAACGATGGATAAGGAATTATTTAAAGATGCGAATGATGACGAGCAACGTGAAAAGGGCGTTGCTGGTGACTCAGAATCGGACGAAAATAATGCCGGACGGCTTTCTAACGCCGGAGTTTACAAAGTATCAGTACGCGTCCCACCCTTCTGGCCCGAAGAGCTTGAAATTTGGTTTGCCCAAGCAAGTATAGAGAGGTCAAGCATTTAGCCGCAAATAGGAGACATCTCCTCCATATACTCCACCGACAAGAACCTGTTCTATTGATGATGAATTCACGAAAGTTAACAGTAAAATTTCACGGATTTGTTTTGTGTGAGGAGTTCTTAGTAAGCATCTAAGTACCTTAATTAAATATATGTAATTTGGTTTGCCCAAGTGGAAGGACAATTCGCCATTTCCGGCATTGTTAGCGACTCCACCAAATTTAATTACGTCATTAGCCAGTTGGAGACCAAATATTCTAGAGAGGTAAAAGATGTGATTATTAGTTCCCCAGCCACTGGAAAATATGAAAAACTCAAGGCTGAGCTAACAAAGGCATCAAATGAAAAAAAAATGAAACAGTTATTAATGCACGAGGAATTAGGGGACCGGAAACCGTCACAATTTCTTCGACACCTAAAAGGACTGGTTAGCCTCGACGTCCCAGACAATTTCTTGAAGACGATATGGATAAGTCAACTCCCGCACGGTATACAGACCGCACTCGCAGGACAACCGGCCGCAGCACACCTGGATGACTTGGCAGACCTGGCGGATCTATTGAACGACCTGACAAGCACAATGCCTAAGGTCGCCTCCATGTCCCAGCCCAACCATAGCTTTGAGGTTCTCGAGCTTAGGAAAGAAGTGACTGAACTCCGAAAAAGACTTCAGGATATGTCGGCAGGGAACGCGACGCGACGTCCAAACCGCAGCAGATCTAGATCCAGGCAGCGGTCGCAGTCTAACTACCGAAAGTTCCCGCTCTGCTGGTACCACGCCAAATTTGGCGAGAAGGCCAACTCTTGCGTCCAGCCTTGCGATTATCAGGCGGGAAACTCCAGGGGCAGTCGATAATGGCGGCTGAAGAATTGCCCATCCACCTCTTCTGGTCGCCTGTTCATAACCGACCGGTCGTCGAAGCTGCAATTTCTGGTCAACACCGGCAGCGACCTCTGCGTCTTCCCAAGAACAGCTCTGCGCGACCGTCGTGCGAAAACTAACTTTAATTTGTGTGCAGCCAATAGCTCTAATATTTCCACTTATGGTTATATACATTTTAACTTAGATTTTGGACTTCGTAGAAGCTATAATTGGCGTTTTTCGTTCAGCGTTCATTATCGGAGTAGATTTTCTCAATTTTTATAATTTAATTGTTGATTGTTGTAATAAGAAGTTGATCGATAATACAACCTCAATATCTTCCATGGCCATTATAGCAGATTGTAAAGATATTTTCTCTATGAAAGTCTCGACTGGTAATTCCCGGTATCATAAAATTCTTAATGAATTTCCCGAGATTATCCGACCAGCTGGTATACATCGCACTACACCTCACAACACTGTACACCATATTCGCACGGCCCCAGGTCCTCCAATTTCTTGCTCCCCCCGCCGTATAGCCTCAGACAAGCTGAAAATAGCTCGTGAGGAGTTCCAGTCGATGTTGGCCAACGGCACCGCGCATCCTTTCGAAAGCCCATGGTGTTCGCCCTTGCACTTAGCGCCCAAAAAGGACAATGGATGGCGTCCCTGCAGAGACTACCGTCTGCTCAACGCTCGTACCGTGCCTGACAGGTATCCTATTAGGCATATACACGACTTTGCCCACAGTATATCTGGATGCAAGGTCTTCAGCACTCTTGATTTATTTAAGGCATACAATCAGATACCTGTAAATCCAGACGACATCCAGAAGACTGCGATCACGACTCCGTTTGGTTTATTTGAATTCCCGTACATGAGCTTCGGCTTGCGTAACGCGGGCCAAACATTTCAAAGGTTTGTCGACGAGATGACTAGGGGGCTGGACTTCATTTACTGTTACCTAGTAGATTTATTAATTTTCAGCGCGAGCGATACAGAACACGAAGAGCATCCCCGTATATTCTTTCAAAGATTGAAAGATTATGGAATGCTGGTGAACTCATCCAAGTGTGTCTTTGGTTCCTCTGAGGTAACCTTTCTAGGATATCATATCTCAGAAAAAGGCACCAAACCACTGGACTCAAAGGTGCAAGCGATCAAGGACTTCCCACAACCCACTAACGTCAGCTTAGGAGATTTTTAGGTATACTGAACTTCTACAGGAGATTTCTTCCTCGAGCTGCTTCAATTCAGGCTCCACTAAACGCATTGCTGACGGGCGCAGTGAAAGGATTTCACCCAATCACCTTATCAGGTGTCACCTTAGCAGCTTTTGAGGCATGTAAGGAGGCCCTTTCCAGCGCCGCATTGCTTGCCCACCCTGACTGCTCAGCCAAACTAGCCTTGGTGACGGACGCGTCCGACAAAGCCATAGGTGGAGTCGTCCAGCAGCTGAATGATGGCGTGTGGGAACCATTAGCTTTCTTTTCCCGCAAGCTAAGCCCTTCTGAGGTCAAGTATTCGCCCTACGATAGGGAATTGCTTGCAATTTACAAGTCAGTGAAGTACTTTAGGCACATGCTCAAGGCCAGGCACTTCATCATTTATACTGACCATAAGCTGATCAGTTTTGCATTTCACGAACGGAAAACTAACTGTTCGCCTAGGCAGTATAGACACTTAGATTTTATCGCTCAATTTACTACCGACATCCGTCATATATCCGGAAAGGATAATTTCGTTGCGGATACTTTATCACGTATAGATGAATTGAGCGCACCTGTCGACCTTGAGCATCTAGCCCAGAGCCAAACTTCTGACCCAGAGTTGGAAAAATTGATTGAAGGCGGCTTAGGCTCGGCGCCTCGAAAAATTACAAGTATCTGGAAGTCGTTTACCTATGTACTGCGACGTCAGTACACCGATATCCAGGCCCTTTGTACCCAATTTTTTTTTCAAAAGAAAGTTTTCGACAGTTTGCACTCCTTGAGCCACCCTGGTGCCAACGCTTCGGCTAAATTAGTAGCGGAACGTTTTGTCTGGCCAAGCGTTAAAAAGGACTGTAGAGAGTGGCCACGACCTTGTATCTCTTGCCAACGTCCAAAAGTTACAAGGCACGTGAACGCTCCACTTGGGACTTACAAACTACCTCGAGCGCGATTCTCTCAAATCCACATCGATTTGGTAGGCCCCCTCCCCCTTTCGCAAGGCTATCGGTATTGCCTCACCGCCATAGATCGTTTCACGCGATGGCCAGAGGCAGTTCAGCACAGAAGACATTTCCGCCGAGACCGTTGCAAAAGCTCTTTTGACAACTTAGATGGCCCGCTTTGGTAGTCCAACCATCATCACTACCGATCGTGGCCGCCAATTTGAATCGGCCTTATTCAAGTACCTATCAAGGATGACCGGCTTCGATCATAAGCGCACGACGGCATACCACCCAGCTTGTAACGGTCTGGTCGAGCGTTTCCACAGACAGCTCAAGGCAGCAATCATTTGTCACGCGAATGACAAATGGACAGCATCTTTGCCGTGGGTTTTACTTGGCGTGAGGACAGCCTTCAAAGAGGATCTACAGGCCTCATCGGCTGAGCTAGTTTACGGGGAAACATTAAGACTACCTGGTGAGTTTTTTGAAGCAAATATCCCCAACACAACGGACGTGACACAGTTCACCGCCCGTCTGAGAAACATCGCCGAGCGTTTTCGACCCGTGCCTGCCTCACGTCATAATTCTCGCGAAAATACCTTTGTGTTTAAATAGTTGTCAACCTGTGAGTTCGTCTTCCTCCGCGATGACACCATACGCGGTTCACTCCAACCTGCCTACTCCGGACCCCACAAGGTCATAAGTAGGGGAGACAAGGTCTTCAAAATTCTCCTTAATAATAAAGAAGTCAATGTTTCAATAGATCGGCTCAAACCTGCTTTCACTTTGGCCGAACCGATTCCATGTTCTAATTCTGACACACCCTTACCCAATGTTGTCAAAGATTATGTCACTCGTTCGGGGCGACGAGTTAAATTTACCGATTTGTATCGCCCTTGACGGTCTTTGGAGAGGGGTGGTGTAGATGACTTCCATATATAAATTTATATTATTTATATTTATTGTCTATATTAATATTATTCCCAATATTTATTTAATTCATACTCACTTTACTATCACTTTACTTCATTTACACTGAAAACTATTTTACACTTACTTCTATTATAATTATAATATATGTTACCATTAAATATTTAATTAAAACATTTACCGTCAGCTTGGTCGGACAACCTCAAGCCGCGCCGTGCCTTACACAGTGGTATCTAGTGTGGACTCGGCCGGCCGGCGTCATTATGTACGAGACCGGTTACTCGTTATGTATTCGAGCGGCGGCCATCTCGTAGTCGCCGGCGCACGGCTGCCACGGTGTACTATATACTTACCTTACGCTTTCATGCTGTTTTTACTCATCTTCTCTTCTGTAGTCTTCCTTGTTCTCCTTCTGATTCTATTCTATTCTTGCTGTGCTGTGCTGTAAACAATAAACTCTTTCGTGTACCTACTTACTGGATTTCATTGCTACCTGCTGTGCACCGCTGAGCTTATATACCACCGCCACCGCTGAAGCTTGGATTTATAAGGTAGGCTACATTTATAAATATCTGCCTAACCTACACTCTTCTCTTGACGCAGTCGGGTAATAAAGAGATAAAACTTCCATCGCCTGTTTACAATGTCTGAAGCTAATCCTGCGATTATAACATGATATTCTTTCGCGGTCCTCAGCTAACGACCACTAGCGCCACCTACGTACAACGCTCAAGGGATAGGATATGAAACCATCCCCTGCCAATTATTCAAGTAGCGCGCATGGTTTGCCTCACTCATAAACTCAGTATACAAATTCTGTGAAACCTAACCAAGTCCCTTGTTTTAATATATTACCTAATAATTACTATCCCAAGTGTTTATCTTTCTGTAATTACAGCGAATTTATTGTTAGATAAGGTACTACACTAAAATATGCCACCGCCGTAATCTTACTTGATATACTTATAAATTATAGTACCTAAAATGCGAAAGTGTATAATTTTTTGTATATCACTCTCAAGCAAAAACGTCTGAACGTAATAGAAATTAAAGCATGGATAATCAAATAGGATACTTAGTATCTCACAAAAATGTGAAAAGCACGCATGCTATGCCGCGCCGGTCGCGTTTATGAGCAACAACGGCATAGTAATAAATAAATCGAAACTGAATAATAACGAGCTAATTATGTAATAAACAAAAAGAAAACATTGCTTTAGTACATTTACATTGGAAGATGCGAGTTCTTCCATCAATGTCGTTCTGTTTTGACACTTGTAACACCTTGTTGGTATAAAACGTCCATCGTTATGAGTAGTAATCACCGCAATTTAGTTATACATGTTTGAACAAAAACCAATAAAACGTTTTTTATTTGTTTTACCGCGATGATCATGGGATAATTATTTTCGTTATGAAAAAAAAACAATCAAATTTTAATTGATTATATTTTATACAGCGAAAGCTATGGAATTAAACTGGAAACATACGGAGAAAAGATATATGTAAGTACTTATATTATAATAACGAACCTTTAATCACTTAGTTTACAAATTATTATTTTTTAGTAAATTTGATTTGTGTCTACCCTCATATCATTTTTTAAATATACCCTCAAGTTGTTTTATTATTTATTTTATTTTATTTACTTACATATTACAGAATAAATATAACATAACATTACACAATATTTCTATAAACCACTGAGGTTTGTAGTGAAATGCTTAAAAGTTATTCTACGCACAATATACAGGTCTTAAAACGATCATACAAATAGAAACTCATTAAAACAAATATACGAATTTATACGTCGAGTCTAATTTGTTACTATAATATTGTAAGATTAAAGTAATTGTTGAAAGTGATTTCCCTTATAATAGTCCTCAAGACAGTGTAAATTAAGCCCGAACAGTTTTTGTTATGTTGGCGGTAAAATCGTAACAAAAAAGAAGATAAATTTTACAGAAGCGGTAAAATGACCCTACTTCCAATACTTTCAAATTTGTGTATCAAACTTTGATAAAAATGGGGTACCTGGAGTAGTGTGTGATTATTGCAAAAGTGTGCTTACGAACTGTATATTTCGTAATTATAAATAACATTTTTAAGAGTCAGTTAACCGTTGTCAAAAAAGATGCTTTTTTCTTTTAAAGCGATTGTAAAAACATTCTTAGGCTCGGCGTAAACGGGCCACCAGAAAACGCAGCCACCGGCCACTTTCCAGTAGTTTTCATACATTTTGTATGGACTCGCCGCACACGGTGACGCTGGTGGCAGCCACTAAAATAGTAGGAAAGTGGCCGGTGGCCGCGTTTTCTGGTAGCCCGTTTGTGCCGAGCCTTAGGTAACGACAAAGCAAAGAATTATAGCATATGTAATAAATAATATGTCGCTTAAAATCCATTTTTTGCACACACACTTGCATTTTTTCCCAAAAACCTGGGAATCATAATTGACGAGCATGGCAAACGTTTCCATCAAGATTTAAAGCCATTTGAAGAGGTACCAAGGTTTTTGGGACAAAAATATGTTGGCCGATTACTGCTGGTCTATCTGAAGAGAAACTAACCTCGAAAAGTATAAAAAAGAAGTACTTTGAATCATATATTTTTTTAATTGTATAAGCTAAAACTTGAAACCTTTTTTGATTAGTTTTTTAAAATGTGATTTACTGACATTTTAAAAAATTAATTAAAAAATATTACTGACTTAAAATGTGTGTGTGTGTGTGTGTGTGCAATTTTTTTTCTTCTTCAGTATCAAACTAAGAATGGCTTATTTTAAAGATACACATCACTTTGTCGCGTGGGTATTTTTTATTGTAAACTAGTGAAGTTTTTCGTGGCTTGAATAATTTTCACGATTTTTTTTGTATAGATATAAAAGACTGATTTTGAGTTATGTAAAAAGTTGAATAAAAACTTATTCATTGACATATATTTCAAGTAGGTATATTAAGTATTTAAATAAATATTTATAAGACTAAAAAATAATTTTCTCTAAATTGCTGCTAGTGCTGATGTTATTTAGTCTACTAATTGTCTAAATACAAACTATCACGCAGTATAGTTTATCTTTATTTAGCTAAAAGTAATACTTACCTACTGTAGCATACCTACTTTCATGTACAGGAGCGAAGCTTAATGTTGCAGTGTTTCACGGTAGCGTCAACTCGCTTCGCTTCTTCATTTATTTGCACAGTTGATTAATATTTACGAAATTCATCATTCGATACTGCGATTGCAGTGAATCCTCGTAAATGGTATTAAAGTGAACAGTCAGCTTTATAAAAATTCAAATAAATATACTCGTACCAGAAAGGTAAGATTGATGGTGGCTAATGGACTGTGAGATCCGTGTCTAAAGTTCAAATCCGTGTAATTTTCTCACCTTCTGCATATGTAAGATAGGATATAGCAAAAGTAGCATACTCTTATAAGTTGTAACTACATAATATATGAGTATTTCTTTTTGAATTAAAATAAAAAGGAAAGTCTGTGTTTATTCTTAGTCTCAGGAGTATTAATTAACATTTTCACAGGAAAAAAATAATACATAAATCTCTCTTCTCATCTGCTTACGAAGTAAAATCTATGTCTAACCTATACTATAGATATGATTATAAGAGCTAATTAAATTCACGTTAGTATTTAATACGTAATTGATTTAAAACAAACCTGTTAGAAATCAATATAGGGGCCCTCCGAGCATCATTTCATGATAAAAATTACCTAAAATTTATGAATACCTATCATCAATAAAAATCAAAATCAATTAGTTTTAAGCACCACCTAATTCAGTTTCAAAATGTATCTTCCCTTACTTTCCACTCACGTTTTACGAGCAGGCCTGATAGTTTCGTCACTCATCGCGAAAACGGAATTTATAGAGGCATAATGTAATTGAGTAACTAACTCATAAATTTTCAATTTATAGGATTCACCGGAGGCTGCGGGAGATAAAGCAATAAATCTGAAACATTTCACCGGCGTTGATTGCACGCACCAAGCACCACGCGCGTTTGGCAACAAGATCGATTGTTCACCTCCATATACGTCCCCAGATGCCCCTTCAGTGAATTATGATAAGCCTGCATAAGCCATTTTTTATACAACTGCTATTCTTTACCTCCGAATAAAATATTGCGACAAGCATCTGCTTGCTACCAGTAAATGCACTTAAATGTAAACAAAAATAAATCTCCGGCCGGTCGAAAATGCGAATGACGCTCTTTTTGACTTACAGGCAAACTTATAGGGCGAAGTAAAATCAATTTTCTCTCGGAACATTGTTTGTTTTTCCGGTCAGATCGCAGGGTAAATAGAAAACAAGGCGAAAACAAAGAGATTGAGGCTAAATTTCAATTTATACAGTATTTTGCATACCAACATTTATAAACAAGGGATAACAACAGCAAGTATTTTCAACGTTGGCGAACACAAAAAAATATAGGAAATTCTTAGACTTTTCTAATACAGTAAGATTTTTTTAAATACTTTTTCTGTGTTATTGGCTCACGATCATGCTTTTCAGTACAAATCGGGATAACATAAATATGTATTAAGCAGGTAATTTAAAGCTGTGCGAGTAAACAAATATTTTGAATGTAATTCAATCCTCGAACCACTCGTTTATCCATATCCACTGTCACGTCATTAATTTAATACCTAAGTAGGTAATACATAGTTTGGATCGTTTGATGACAAACTTTTGCGCTTCGTATTGATTTCTTTTGCTTTCCCCCATTTTATGACTACATATAGGACGCACGATTTTATAAGCAATCAGGATAAGTAAAAAGCCCGATGCCTTATTTTTTACTTTGATAAGTTAATATTTCGTTATTGTTTTCGACGACCGTTGTGGCCTAGTGGTCTTAATGCCCGGCAGTCACACCGGAGGTCCCAGATTCGATCCCAGTTCAGGTCAAGATGGAAAAATGATCTCTGTTAGATTGACATGGGACATGGGACATGATTAGATTGACATATATATATATCTATAATTTATATATGTCAATCTGATTTATATATGTCAATCAAATTTTATATATAACAAATTTATAATAATAAGAATTTGTTATAAAATATACTATCATTAAGTTAGTATCCCATAACACAAACCTCGAACTTACTTTAGGGCGAGCTCCATCTGTGTGAATTGTCCGTATATTTTTTTTATATTATATTTTTTTCCTTATATAAAATAACTGTCTTGAATCTACGTTTAGTACAAAGAGTACTTAGTAGACAGGTAGTAAGAATAAACAAGGTAGGTTACATTATGGCAATGTCCCATCTCATATTAGGTATTATTTTTCTTTTTAGGCTTTTGGCTTGGAACTTAGGCACTTACGAATGTTACTTGTTAATTTCAAACACGTTTGGGCAATGTTCGGGCATTAAATCTTTTTTAGCGCTTAGAATTCCTTAACTGGCAGACATTTTTCAGCAGTCTGCAAATAATTACAAAACCAGCTAATTGCGAAGAGACAGTCTGGTATTAATCGCAGTCTTCCGCACCAACCGAGAATTTTAAAACTGAACCATTAATAAAAGTCGTGTCGAGTTCAACATAATGAAAAAGGTTGAAATCCTGGAATTCTTGCATTGCTAGGGGAATTCCTTCGTATAGTTAGCCTCCCTGTCTCATCTTAGGGTTTTCCCACTTTTTTCTTCTCCGGTTTACACCATGGTTTACGGCATCCTTCGCAGAGATGTTACGAATGTCAACTTTTCTACATTCGCGAACACGAATACGAATACGAATGTTTAGGCTTCGAATGTGCGAATGCAAATGTAGACATCAAGTATAACAAAATAACCTACATATGAATTAATAACAATATTTTTTATTATTTTAAGCGTACGCCATATTTCGCTATTCTTTGATAATTTGAATTGAAAGAAATCGACTGCCTTCGTGGTTCAGTGGTCAAGGCGTTCGCCTTGTGACCCGGAAGTCATGGGTTCGATTCCACTGGGAAGCATACTTTGTGAAAAGTTGTTTCCAGTCTGGATAGGATATTGCAGGCTTAAATCACCTGATTATCCGAAAAGAAAGATGATTCCGCGTTTCGGAAGGCACGTAAAACTGGGGGCCCCGAACGCCACCTAGCGTTTGATCATCAAACTATCCAAGGATTGGTTCCTGGTTTGCCCTTTGGGTTGTGGAGGTCTCTGTGTAAAAACCAGTAACCTCGTCAAATCTCCTTAGGTAGCGGACCCCGGGCTCTGAAGCGTTACTACTGAGGATGCAACCGGGAAATACGCTCGGATGATAATGAATTTCTTGAATGAAAATAAGAAAATTTAGCATTTTTTTAGCTCTAAATCGAGTTGGGGGCGAAAACACATTGTATGTATGTATGTATGTATGTTTGTACCGCGATAACTGCCGATTCAATGGTCCGATTTTGATGAAAATTGGTAGGCATGTAGGAAATAGTAATATATTTTTAAGTTCGTTGGGCACCAGAATCGGTTCAGTAGTTTTTGAAATATTAACAAAAATGTCCGCGATTATGTAGTAAACAAAATCATAGCGCGTTATAACTTTGGATAGCGCCATTTAGTAGTTCGCCCCCCAACTGTGAACTCGCGAACCACATATCTCAGCAACCCCGTGACCGATTTGGCTCATGTTCGAACTTAAAAATTCTATTGGACATATCTAACAAATCGTCGAACATACATACATACCTACATACGAACGCCGGATTGCTCAAGTAGACTCGGAAAACTTCGCTAGCTCGTTCAATAAAAAATAAACCGGCCAAGTCTCTAATATTACATGGACTAAAATTGACTGGCATACATATCTTTAGAAGTAACAATAACCTTGTATAACTATTTCTGAAACAAATATTACCTACTATAATAATATTTTCAAATATTTTTTTCAAATTATAACTTAGAAAGACTCTTAGGGCAGAAAAATACGAAGGTTAATGTTATTTTTTTTTCATCATCATCATCATCATATCAGCCACAGGAAGTCCACTGCTGGACATAGGCCTCCCCCAAGGATTTCCAAAACGACCGATCGGAAGCGGCCTGCATCCAGCGCCTCCCTGCAACCTTGCTCAGGTCATCTGACCATCTAGCAGGTGGGTGTCCTACGCTGCGCTTGCCGGTACGTGGCCGCCATTCGAGAACCTTTCTGCCCCATCGGCCATCGGTTCTTCGCGCTATATGCCCCGCCCACTGCCACTTCAATGAGCTAATCCGCTTGGCTATGTCGGTGACCTTCGTTCTCCTACGAATTTCCTCATTTCTGATTCGATCGCGTAGAGAAACACCAAGCATAGTCCTCTCCATGGCCCGTTGAGCGACCTTGAGCCTTCTTATGA
Source organism: Acrobasis suavella (assembly GCA_943193695.1). Lineage (NCBI taxonomy): Eukaryota > Metazoa > Arthropoda > Insecta > Lepidoptera > Pyralidae > Acrobasis > Acrobasis suavella. Next base: position 11,748,257 of record OW971938.1, read on the forward strand.
GACCCATAGTAAGGGACCACGTTTCAGAGCCATAAGTCATCACTGGTAACACACATTGATTAAACACTTTCGTCTTGAGGCACTGAGGTATTTTAGACGATAAAACACTGCGTAATTTCCCGAACGCTGCCCAGCCGAGTCGGATTCGCCGAAAGACTTCTTCCTCGAAGCTGGAACTTCCTGCCTGGATCAATTGACCCAGGTAGACATACTGGTCTACAACTTCGAGGGTGGAGCTCCCAACAGAAACTGGTAAAGGCGCAACGTGCATATTTGACATGACCTTCGTCTTGTCAATATTCATTTTTAGGCCGACCTGTTGGGAGACTCGATTTAGGTCTTCAAGCATCGTACTTAAGTCCTCCATCGATTCTGCCATGACAACGATATCGTCGGCAAATCGAAGGTGAGTAATAAACTCGCCATTGATGTTGATGCCCAGTCCTTCCCATTCCAGGAGCTTGAAGGCATCTTCCAGAGCGGCGGTGAACAGTTTTGGAGATATGACATCTCCCTGTCTCACGCCTCTATTCAATGGAATATCATTCGTACTGTACTCCTGTACTCGGACCGACATAGTGGCTTTGTTATATAGACACTTCAACACCTCGATATACCGACAGTCAATGCGGCACCGCTGGAGAGACTGAAGCACGGCCCATGTTTCGATCGAATCGAAGGCTTTTTCGTAGTCCACGAACCCCAAGCACAGCGGCCGGTTATACTCCCTCGTCTTCTCTATAACCTGCCGCAAAGTATGGATGTGGTCCATGGTACTGTAGCCTTTTCGGAATCCGGCTTGTTCGGGAGGTTGGAAGGCATCAAATCTGTTAGCGAGACGATTCGTGATGACCCTCGAAAACAACTTATAGACGTGACTCAGAAGCGTGATGGGCCTATAATTCTTTAATAGAGTATTGTCACCCTTTTTAAAGAAAAGGACCACCACGCCTCTGTTCCACGCCTCCGGCGTTACGCCCTCGAGCAGAACGGAATTAAAGAGCCTCTGAAGGACTTTCAGTACTGGCGTTCCGCCCGCTTTCAGAAGCTCTGCTGTGATTCCATCCTCACCCGGCGCCTTGTTGTTTTTGAGCTGTTTGAGGGCCATCCTAATCTCGTACAGACTGATGTCCGGGATATCTTCGGTATAGTGTCGGGTTAGCTTGGCTCTTGGATCTGTAGCCATATCCACGCTAGGTTTTGCAACGGATGTATATAACTGCCCATAAAATCTCTCGATCTCTGCCAGCACCCCATCTTTGGTCGACACCATGTTACCGCCCTCCGTCTTCAGCTTAGTCAGTCGGCTTTGCCCAGTAGACATAGTCCTTGCAAACACTTTGGAACCTTTATTTCGTTCTATCGTCTCCTCAATACAATTCGTATTAAAGGAGCGAATGTCGTGTCGCAAGGACTTTTGAATTCTTCTGTTGAGCCGCCGATACGACTCAGCGTCTTCGGAAGTTTGCAGCGTCATGGATCGTCGTTCTGCCATCAAGACTAGGGTCTGAGCAGAGATTTTTTGAGGTTTCTTTTTAGGCCGGGATTTAAAAAACTTGGAACCCACGGCTTGGACAGTTTCTACAAACCCGTTGTTTAACTCGTCCACTGAAACGCAATCCTGGAGGCCTTCAAAGCGATTGGAGAGCTCGACTTGAAAGCTCTCGGAGTTTTGGATCTGGCTCTGCGATGGTCGGAGCGTAGACTTCATCAGTTTTGACCTTTTGAGTCGGAGACTGATATTCATGATGCCTCTTAAAATTCGGTGATCGCTGCCTGTTTTAATTCTGTTAATCATGGAGACATCATTGAATATCTGCTTCTTCGTCGTCAGGAAGAAGTCTATCTCATTCTTGACTGGAGGCTGGTCGTTTTTACTAGGACCCATCCAAGTCCACTTCCTGTGTGGTGGCTTTTTGAAGAAAGAGTTCATCGCAAAAAGTCCCTCTTCCTCCAGAAAATCAGCCAACCTATGCCCCCTGTCGTTGCGTTCGCCATATCCAAATTGCCCCACCCTAATCTCTCCATCGCGTCCCTTGCCCAGTTTTGCGTTGAAGTCCCCCATAATAACCGTAAACTGGGTTTTGGAGGCGTGTATGGCCCTACTAATGTCCTCATACACAACCTCAACCTCTGCATCTGAGTGTTTTCCGGTCGGCATGTACACCTGTATAACCTTCAGCAAGTATCTTTTCGATACTCTGAGTATCAGGTATATTACCCTGCTGGAAACACTATCGATGGTAACTAAGTTATTAACGAGGGACCTGTGAACGAGAAACCCGACACCATGCTGAGACTTTATTTCGTCTCCCTCCCGGTGATATAGTAGGTTACCGGACTCTAGGGTTGTCGTGCCCTCGCCCTCTCTTCGGACTTCAGACAACCCCACAATGTCCCAACGTAACCTACTCATTTCCTCTTCCACCTCAGCCAGTTTTTCGTCCAACCTCAAAGTGCGGACGTTGTGTGTTACCAGGGACAGTTTCCGCCGAGGGTGGTAGCCCGATCTCATCCGGAGATTCTTAGCACCCCCTGCCCCATGGTAACGGCGTACCATGACCGCTACCGGAGTCAGGAATAGCGGGGCCACCGGGTACGGGGGGCCTGGTCAATTTTTGTACCTTCATTGGAGGGTTTTGCCATACTCGCCACGCTTGGCAGGCGGGTTGGCGAGCGCAGTATTGTGTCACGATTTAGCTTCCGACGCTGCTGCCCATCGGAAGCCTGTTTTGGTGTTCGTGATGAATGTATCCTTTAGTCGCCTTTTACGACATCCACAGGAAGACTTGGAGTGGTTCTATTCTACTCTGCCGGAAACCACACGGCATATTTTTTTTTATGACCACCCAAAAAAACTGTTAGGGCAGACAAATGGGTAGAGTAAGGTTATTTTTTTATAACTGGAACTGTCAACCGAATTTTTAACCAATTAACTTTTCATCTAAAAAACTTTCGACCTACGAATGTTGGTGACTGTTAGGGCATGGAAAAGTGATTAGGCGTAAAATTTTTGTGCGTTTTCGTTTTTTGCGAAATATAAATTATTCATTGAGAAAATTAGAAGTTATTAAGTATTAGACGTAATGAATATTTTGGGAAATGTATATACAGCGTAAAAAAATTAAGCGAAAAGTAATTAGAATACACTAAATTAGGATTAATGAAAATGTACTAAAAAAAATTGTACGAAAAGTTTGTGCGCAAAACCATATAAGGAATATAAAAAATAGCGGAACCAATATAGACCGACAGACAAACAGACATGGCGAAACTATAAGGGTTACTTGTAGGTACTAGGGGACCCTGAAAATTAAAATAATCATTTTTTAAAAAAAAAGCAAAAGCCAGACTGCCTTTTTATATACCCAGTATCACACTCAGAATTAAGACAAATCTAATGACAACTCTCAAGCTCAAATCCATCAAGCCGTTCAGGCCACAGAGCGTGCCAAACAATTATAAATACTACATACATACATACATACTTTTGAAATACATAACCCTCCTTCTGGCGCTGTTGGGTAACTAGTAATTATTACAAAAACAAAAACCCGACTTCCTTTTTTTTAGTTTTTTTTTTCGTTTTGATATACCCAGTGTCACTCTCACAGTAAATACGAATCTAACGATACCTTTTAAGCTAAAATCCATCGAGCCGTTCAGGCTGCAGAGCGTGCCAAACATTTAAATTTGGCGCCAAAAATGCGCCATTATTTTTTTATTTTTTTATATACCTAGTGTCACTATCACAGGAAATACGAATCTAACGACACCTCTCAAGCTAAAATCCATCAAAAAGTTCAGGCTGCAAAGCGTGCCAAACAATTATACATGTCGCAGACGGATGAATAAAAGGGGGCAGAGCGTGGCGTGATCGGCATCTGATATCTCAAGTGACGTAAACTACCCACTTAGTTACTTACAGTACGAGAACAAACTGATGTCAGGATGAAAACTTACTTTCAGTCACGTCACCTTACCGATGCCGCCACATGAGAGATCTTACGTGAGCCTTATAAAAATGTGACGGAATTCCAGTGCCCCGCCTCCGCACTGAATCATGAATCGCAACCACCATGTCTGGATTCCCTGGCCCCACAGAATTGAATACTGTGTATACACCTGGGCTTTCCGTCTTGCTTAAACAAACTGTCATTGTAATAAATCGGTTCACCAATCCTTATCTATTACAATAATCACAATTAAATGAGTCATGGCCAAGCTACAGCAAACTACACAAACGAGTTGTGCACGATACGGCCGCCTGAACAAGACTGTCCCTGTCGCTAGGTCGACTGGTCTTATAACTTGTTGCTAACGAATGTTGCCATTTCAAATCCAACCGTTGCATTTTGTAGTAAACAACTTTCTCTTTGCACGTGTAAAAAATAATAAAAAGGGAATTGTACATTGAACTCTCCGACATACATATATACTCTTGAAAAACATAACCCTCCTTCTGGCGCAGTCGGGTAAAAAGCTAATACATCAAAAATTTCAATTATTATTTTTTTAAATCTTGCCGTTTTTGTTCGTAATAGTTCACTTGATATCAACTGAAACTGTGACACAGTTTCATTAATTTCTACATCAGGCTAATAAGAATTTTTCAATTATATTGTTGTTGTCAAATTCATATTATGGTATTGGTATATGTTCATTTATTTAATTGGTCGTACATATAATTCGTGTTACATAATAATAAATTTTGTGTTAGTTTGTTTCAAATAGTATCTGTTAGTGAAATTATTTAATATTATCCTCTTACCCGAAAAAGGAAAGAATATTCTAATTTTGTTAAAATTGGTTTTGTGTTTAGACTTCATTTTTAAATTCTAATTTTAAGTTTTCGTTAGATGTTTTTTTGGTCACATTTAAGTTAACATTTAGTTACTTACTTAATAGTATTTTATATAATCTTTAATTTAATTTAGATTCTGGTGGTCTATATAATAATATTATATATATATATATATATATATATATATATATATATATATATATATATAAACTATGCCTCCAACTATTGCAATCACGAATTGATGAAGAGAGATTAGAGTGGCTTTTTTCTCAGCATTAACCTACACAACCTAAAACTAGACTTTAAAAGTAAAAAATCTGCTAAGCAATTGTTCCTTTAAAACATGACACATTTCTCCAACTACTGTACTATCCATATCCCAAAGCTCCATTTACCAACCCTCTCTCCACCAGCTCTGGCAGTGTGCGTGTGGATGGAGTGCTCCTTTTCCGAATCCATATAAACAAAACGTTAGGTTTTAGGACAAAATTGTGCCAACATCGTGACATAATTCAAAAATTGTTCCTCCTATAGTCAAAAAGTTATAGTCGAAGAATTGGAACACTCATTGAAGCATTTGGATAAAATCATATCTCATAAAGTACTACAGCTGTGTAGAAAGTTTATATAAGGAAAATTAAAACTTTATTTGTGTGAAGAAAGAAAGAAATAAAAATTGTTTATTTGGTAGCACACTTATAAAACTTAACAATTTGTTTGGCTGCATGAATACAAGTATGTACCAAAACGGCCACGCTCAGCATGTGTCGTGGACCGTGGTACGAGCCACGACGCTGGTCTTCCGCGGAAGCCGAAAAAAAAATAATAATATAAATATCAATAAATTAGAATTAAAATTCATGAAATTGCGACAACAAAATAAATTACAAAATAAATTAGAGAATAAAGTATATGAATTTAAATAATATTAAAATTTGAACATAGATTACAATATAACATTAAACTTATGAATATTTTATAACTACTCTTATTGACCTACTTGTACAATAAATAGATAATGCTACAATTATTGACCCTTTTGAGTTCGTAAAATTCTCTCTTTGAGTTTATATTTAAAAGATTTAACAGAAATCGAATTCCTAATCGGCGGAGGGATGTTGTTCCAGCATCTAGTAGCAGCATATCTAAAGCTGCCTCGAAAAGCAGCGGTCTTGTGTCTGGGGCACATAAGGCGATCTGGTACTCTTGCACGATTAGTAAACTGCAATTTATTGTACAAATAAGACGGAATTTTGTTTTTAATTACACCGAACAGAAGTACTGCAAAGTGAAGTGTACGCCGAAAATTCATGTTCATGAGCTCGTTCCTGTTCAGATAAGGAGTGATGTGTGCTCTACGAGGAATGGGGAAGCAAAATCTGGCACATGAATTTTGCACACGTTGTATAAGTTTTTGAGTGCGCACCAACAAGCAGTTTTATTGTAGTGTAGTGATTACTACATCGGCATAATTAAGTTTAGACAAAACAAGTGCTTCACATAAGTACATTCGTGATTCCACATTTAAGTAATCTCGTATCTGGTACAAGACTTTCAACCTATAGTAACAATTTTTGACTACTTCACGGACATGTTTTTCAAACTTAAGGTCACTGTCCATAGTTACACCTAAATTTTTTGCTTCCGTTACTTGGTCAATATGAGTGTCTTTTAATTTAAGACTTGGTGTGTGAGATAATGTATTAGATATTTGAGCCCTTGTACCCAACACGAGAAACTTTGTTTTATTTGGATTTAAGACTAGCCCATTAGCATCCGACCACTCAGCCACCCGTTCCAAATCCTCATTGATTCTCTCGACTGCAGAGCAAGTGTCGTTGGGCTTAAAACTCTGGTAAATTTGCAAATCATCCGCATATAGATGATGTTCACTATTGTTTATAAAGTCTGGTAAGTCTGCCGTATACAATATGAAAAGTATTGGCCCCAATATAGACCCCTGTGGTACACTCCTGACCACTGGAAGATCCTCAGAGAATCGTTTAGTGCCGTCACTGTAAGTAACTTCAACCTTCTGACATCGACCAGAAAGATAGCTACGAAACCATTTCACAGTGGCACGATCAAAACCATAAAACACGAGTCTAGCGAGAAGTAACGTATGATTAATAGTGTCAAAAGCACACGAGTAATCCAGTAAAACGAGAATAGAAGCTTCACCTACATCCCTTCCAGCTAATATATCATCTACTACATTCAGGAGTGCCGTGGCCGTGCTTCTTCCTGCTCGAAACCTACTCTGCTTGGAAGGCAGTATATCGTTAGCTATTAAATATTTTACTAATTGTATGCACACAATTTTTTCTAATATTTTAGATAGATATGGTAAAATACTGATTGGTCTGAGATCTTTAAATTCTTTAGGGTTGGTTATTTTTGGCAAAGGTCGAACTATAGCTTTTTTCCATAGATCTGGAAACTCACCACTCTCAATAGACTTATTTACTAAAGCTGTAATAACAGGAAGTGTACGCGGCAGTGTGAGTAAAATCATATCCGACGATATACCATCAACACCCTGGGCGTTGGTTGTAATTTGTTTTATAATATTAAATACTGTTTCTTCATCAACTGGTTGAAGACTAAATGTAGAATGACAAAATCTATTGAAACAAAAATTCATTAAATGTGGTATATCTATAGAAAAATTTCCAGGGACTTCCAGGAAATGCTTGTTAATAGCATCAGGATCATTGATATTATCAGGTAAGTCAGATTGCTGTCTTTTAAAATCAACTTCTTGTTTAATATTTTTCCAAAGCACTCGCGAATTCTTTAAATTTTTGTCAATTTTATGACGGAAGAAAGCTGCTTTTTCATTGTATATAGCCACATTTACAATTTTTTTAAGTTCCTTGTACGTCTCTTTATCTTTATTAGAATTAGTATTACGACTCCTAGAGTGTGCTTCATCTCTTAGTCGCATCATGTCCTTTATGGTTTGCGTAATCCAAGGGTAACTCTGCTTTTTAACGTAGGATGTTTTGATAGGAGCATGGTGGTCAAACAAAACATGTATTTGTTCATTAAAAGCAGCAACCGAATCATTAAGGTTGTCGCAAAGCAAATCCTCCCACAAAATTAAATTTACATCACGATTAAACTCATCAATGTCTATGTCCTTTAGAGGTCTATATGTGATCCAATGAGGCTTTGCTTTAGGTTGCTTTATATTAAGCTCAAATGATATAAATGCGTGATGGCTTAAATCCGGTATATAGTCTACAACAAGGTTTATAATCTTCGCACTACTACAAACAACATCTATTAAGGTGGCCGAATGGTCAGTGAAATGAGTTGCATCTTTAACATATTGATTAAGACTCATACAATCAAGGAAGCTCAAAAGTTTGATGGATTCACTTTAATTAGGCTTTGAAAGATCCATATTAAAATCACCAACCAAAACTACATGATCATATGACGAGAAATAAGACACAGATTCCGTAATTGCATCAATAAAAGTGTCGGCACTTATCCACTGTGGCCTATAGGCAGTCCCAATAGCAATTTTTTGGCCACTAATTTTTATACTAAGCCACATCTGATCGACATGCGGAGTTGGTGGATGTTCCAGGATTTGTGCACGGATTTCGCGTCTTATGTAAAATCCAACTCCGCCTTCTCGTTTCCGCGGAGCATTCAATGATCGCGCTGAGTGACGCAGCCTGAAACCAGGTAATGAGGGAGCACGAGCATCCTCGCCCTCATACAGCCACGTCTCATTAATAGCCATAATGTCCACCGCGTGGCGCTCCATTGCAACTCTAATCTCATCATGACGACGGCGATTACCAAGGGACCCCGGATTCAAAAGACCTAATGTTAAGTTTTTTTGTCGAATGAATCTTATTGCAAAATTATAAGAAATTTCTATATAATAACAATTAATTAAATAAAATTTCAAAACAGTTAAATGGCGCCTCTCTATTTTATAAATGTACGCAATAAATTGTATATGATATAAAAATGAAAAACTAGAGATAGACGACATGTATGAATAATAATTGATAAAAACATTGCAAAATAATTTAATACACGATAAATAATTCCTTAACAATCTGCACAATTTCACCACAAAGTTGTATTCTGGTGAAAACAAATACAAAAATAATAAACATATATATTTATACAGGCAATTATTTAAAATCAAACTATATCTAACTATAATATCCTATAAAATAACAATTAAAAAATATTAGAACGTTATTGCACATTACTCGGTTTAGAGCCAACAACATTCTCATCCCCAAAAACCTTTTTAATATCAACATCAGATCGGACCCGAACACAAGGTTTTCCTTGTTCTTTCCTAACAAATATTTTCCCTTCCCGGGTCCACACGAACCTCCAATGAAAACGCTTAGCCGCTTCACGAACCTTTTGAAATAACTGCCTATTATGCTTCGTGAGCCTTTCGTTAAGGTAAAACGGGTGATGTGGCCCTGGGGCCATTCCCTCAGTGGTAGTACCGCGTTGTGTTATGGAATAACAGTTACACCAATATATTTTAACGTTTTATTTAGATTTTATAAGGGTTAGTTAGGAACACTCAATCCTCGTAATTGGAGAACGGACTGTTCCTGAAATTTCCTATACCGGCTGGATAAATTCGTAATGTTTTTTCGGTACAGTATAATAATAGTTTAGAATGAATTTGTTCCACAAAAACCTTAACCATAAAAGCATTGGTTCAAAACCAAATTACACTTTTATTATTTTTTTAATGTCCCTTATGAGTGTTCCATATTTTGACCATTATTTACTAAACCCAACATCATATCAATACGGAACTTATATCCAAAATTGTGCAAATGCAAGTACTAAAACTTGGCATTTTATTTATAAATGTAAGTTGGATGCTTTATTAATTATCAATATTTTAAGATTTCCAAAGGAAATAATTGTGTAGGGTGTCCATGCATTACAAAAGAAAAATATTCATGCGTACAGAAGTAGGTATTTATTTTTAAAAATTAACACACAGAACACGTCACACATAAAACAATACAAATAAAATGTAGATAGCTATACCAAATCTGGAAGCATGGCAGTGCCCCCGCCAAGACGAGAAAACTGAATGGCAGCTGAACCTATTTTTAACAGATTTGTTCTGGATACTATTAGAAAGTCTAAATTCTCAGGATATAAATGTCAATATCACTTAAGTCAGAACTTATTAAATATGCCAAGTTTCTAAAGTATACTTTATATTTAATTAATATCTAGAATACACAGATATCATCACTTCCTGGCTGATGATCATAGAAACTGTTAGGGCAGGTCTTCCTGAAGTCATAGAAAGCTATTTGGTATAAGGCCATAAAAATTAAAAACATTTCCCCCTCATAACTTAAAATAGGAGGATGAAAGATTTTATGGAATTTTGTAAATTTTTAAGCTGAGGACATAATTAAAAATTGATATTTACTTTAGTATATTGTTTACAGATAAAAAGGTACGTTCTTCAGCACTTCCTTACTCGTACTTGAAATAGTTGGAGTTAACTTATTAGTGGATAAATATCACAAAACAATATTAGTACCTATCGAAATAGGTATGTATTATAGTTAATTTTAAAAACAATGAATTATTAATAATACATTTCTGAGTATATGAAAATATTGCGCGGGAAACTTTGAAAAGACCAGGTTTTTCATCATGATAACGCTAGACCTCACACGTCTTTAACCACTCAGCAAAAATTAAGAGAGTTTGGCTGGGAGGTGTTAATGCATCCGCCGTATAGTCCTGACCTGGATCACCTTCAGATTTTCACCTGTTTCGGTCTCTTCAGAATTCTTTAGGCAGTGTCAGGTTAACATCACGAGAGGACTGCCAAAACTACGTGACGCAGTTTTTTGATCAGAAGCCCCAAAATTTATATAGCAATGGGATCATGTCCCTACCTATAAGATGGCAAAATGTTATCGAACAAAATGGTACCTACATACTTTAGTTAAATGTAAATAAACTATATTAAAAAATGTTTTGAATTTTCATTTAAAATGCGAAAAGACTTTTTCCCCAACCTATTATATACTCACTTAACTAAATGGGACTTGTTTCGTACGTTTTCCTAAATTCATGCTCAAATAAAATCTGCTCTACTTAAAGTTACCTAAAAGTACTAACTTAGTATAGTAACAATTAAGTTTATTACATAATTACGCACTTACGTACTTATATTAAGGGCAGAAATATACAAAGTTTATAAATAATAAACGTGATCAATTATAGAAAGGCACAGAAAATACTTTTTCCAAAATAATTTTTACAGAAAGTCTCTTCTTCCTCTATTTAAATATCACATTTTAAAAAATCATCATTTCAATATAGGAACGCCCAGTAGAGAAACTGGTCCAAAGGTATAGTTAGCATAAGAAACCTTTTTGGAAGTTAATGCTCATTAATGTATGTGTACATCCTGTCGTTTTTCGTGATCACGCAACGTAAACATGATTAATATATTTAATGCGACGGGTGAGTCCGCCATTTATTACGCGTCCCGATAAATGTTTTCGTCCACTTTATTTTCACAGCATGTCCAAACTGACGGAAAATTAACATAAATACGGGTGTTTCAGGAGATTCGTATTTGTCGCCAACACGACAGAAACTAATTCTGAAATTTATAAACATCCCACAAGCTCTTTGAGTGATTTGTTTGATACTTAGATTTTGTTACATACTTAGATTTTTTAGTCTCGTAATATGAAACGAATATATAATTACACTCAATATAATTATTAAATTTAATAGACACTTTATATAATTAAATATACTCACCTGACATTTAGTAGACATCAAAGAGAAAATGAATACAAGGAAGCGGGCCTGGACCAGGCCGAAGTAAAAAACTTATGGAAATCAAAAGAACCAGTAGTGTGTCCGCAAAAACCAGCAGTCTAGCATCTTAAGGTAGTTATGTCACATTATATTACCCATTACGAGTACATACATGTTTACTATGCTCGGAGACCTAAATCGGGTTTCCCAACAAGTGGGCCTTAAAATGAACATGGACAAAATGAAAATAATGTTGAATGCCCATGTCGCGCCACTACCTGTTTGTGTTGGGAGCTCCACCCTCGAAGTTGTAGACCAGTACATCTACCTGGGTCAGTTGATCCAGGCAGGAAGTTCCAGCTTCGCGGAAGAGGTCTTTCGACGAATCCGACTCGGCTAGGCAGCGTTCGGGAAGCTACGCAGTGTCTTTTCGTCCAAAATACCTCAGTGCCTCAAGACGAAAGTGCTTAATCAATGTGTGTTACCAGTGATGACTTATGGATCTGAAATGGGTCTCATAAGAAGGCTCAAGGTCGCTCAGGGCGCTATGGAGAGGGCAATGCTCAGTGTTTCTCTACGAGATGGAAACAGAAATGAGGAAATTTGTAGAAGAACAAAAGTCACTGACATAGCCCAGCGGATTAGTTCGTTGAAGTGGCAGTGGGCGAGACACATAGCGTGAAGAACCGATGGCCGATGGGGCAAAAAGGTTCTCGAATGGCGACCGCGTACTGGCAAGCGAAGCGTAGGACACCCATACAAGGTGGTCAGACGATCTGACCAAGGTCGCTGGACGCAGGCCGCTCTTGATCGGTCGTTTTGGAAATCCTTGGGAGAGGCCTATGTCCAGCAGTGGACGTTATGCGGCTGAAATGATGATGATGACATGTTTACCACTCAAAGCCATATCGTAATCTTTGAGCATAGATAACCAAGGTATTCTTTAAATTACGTACTTTGATTTCAAATTGATAAAAAATAATTATGCTTCAAGTACAAATAAATTGTGATAAACGTAGATCTGAAACACATTTGCGCCAACCGATCGTCAAAATTTAATAAAAGCAACCGAAGCACGTTGCGCCAAATCGCATTTTAAATTCCTTACGCGTGCAACACAAATATAGCTTTATTATCATTGCAAGAGATGAGATTTGGGGCTCGCACTCTTTAGCCATATATGAGTATGTTTGGCCATTAACAGACACATTCTTCTTTTGGAACATTAAATAAATAATGATGTGTAAATGCGTAAAGCTTACATGTAAACCTATCTGTTCACATAAAAACTATAATCTAACTTAATAAAAATTGTAGAATAATCTGTGGCATAAATTAGAGTTGAAAAACAAAAGGCAAAAAGATAATATTTTCAGGCACAAAACCTGGTGGTCATTCAGTGCCTAGTTGATATTCTTAGTATTGTATTAATTTGAAAAATAAAAATAAAGCTAACTGCTGCACTTCAAACAAAAAATGGCGAAAACAAGAAGGCGAACTGGTGCGAGGCCGAATCTGGGATGATCCGAACATGGCTATTATTGCTGCACTTAAATGTTATTGAAATGCCTTGATCGCGACATTCGGCTTCGGAGTAAAATCAAATTTCCAACAGTTTAAACGCGTCGTTTCTTTTGTAAGTAGGCACTTAGTTTGTTTTATAATAGACTTATTTGCCATTTACTAAGTTAATTTACTCACTTGGAATTTTCCTTTTTAGTTCCACATTTATTTTAAAGTTTCAATTAAATTTAATACGGTACGTTGTACTTACTCGTTTCCAAAAAAAAAATCAAGTTTAATTCTTCGAACTCTTACAAGTAATAAGTCTTAATAATAGTAATAAAATAAAGAAATTCCAAAATAACACTTTACGCTTTTACATTTATAATACTTCTAAAAATTTATTCTTATTCATTTAACTATAAATCATTAATTATATTTTGTACATTTCAAATCTATACTATACAGTTCATTTTTCGACCTGGAAATGTCAAAAGCTAATAGCAGTTAACAAACAGTGTAGTGTCTTGTTTGTTTTTTCGTATTCGGAAGCAAGTAGGCACCTACTGGACTTGTACTTGCGGAGAAACAAAAAAGTTTACCGAGATTTTTATGTTGGCTTAACTAGAATGACCGTCAACATTTTTGTGTTTACATATGTAAGGCGCCGCTGGTCGTCAGTTTATTAGTTTCACAGCTTTTGATCACCCAAGATATATTATATAAACATACTTAAACCTAAATATACCTTAAGACATTGTCCAGATTCGACTTGCAATAAATAAATGTATAATTTTTTAAAACATACACGAATAAAGATATTGCAGCGCGTCGACGGTACCGTGCTTCGCACATTACTGCGCGCCGCAAGGCAAGTGTCAGAATTTGTAATTACCGATAAATTCGCCGAGACGGACAATTTGTAAATCGTAAATAATCTCAAAATTGCTAGTGTGTAGGACCTCTTAAGCTGCCCAAACAGGCCTTACACATTGTAGCTGTAAAAAGGTTTTTCACAGCAATTAAAGTTGTTTTCGTCCATTAAACGTTATCAATTTGTGGTAATTTAATACGTAATGTAAGTTCAGATTTACATTTGGTTTTGTTTCATAATTGCTTTTCAAGAAATATGTCCTACCTATTCGACTAAGCAGGTATCTACTAGATACTAGTTAGAAATTAAAAGTTTGACTTTCTTGCCTCAATAAAACTAGAAAGTCCTACTTGAAACTGATAAAAAATTTTAGCTTCGTCTTATTAGCTTTAGCGTAGGTAACATACTTTACATATTCGTACGTAGTCCATATCGTATAATTGCCCTAATTTGTCTTCACGCGAAAAGAATTAGTCATCGACCATGAATATAAATTAATTCACTTTTCGCTTTCTCATTCACAAATTCGAGCCTCCAACCAAGTAGTCGAATTAAATAGAGATCTGGCATTACAACGAAAAATGGCGTCCAATTTAGTTAACCGCGCATTTCTTTGCTAATGAAACTGCTGTCATTTGTCTTACCAACGTCTCTGTGTGTATCACCACGGTTTAGGGATTCCAGGGTACGTGGTTGGAAAAACAATTTGAAATTACCATGGGACCTGTAGAAAAACTTACTGAAACTAGATAGGTATGCGACCGATCTGAACTGTTTTAAGCTGAAACTCATTCGCCATATACCATAGACATTGTACTTATATGTCATTTTCATCGTTTATTAGACAATGAATGTAGTTATTTCGGTGCAAAAGCGTAATTGGGCCAATTATACGCTTTTTCTGTATTTCGTGTGTGCAAGAGGCTAAAACTGGTGTCAGTATTTTCAAGCTACCCTAAGAATCTGACATATCTTCACAACTGCCATATTATAATGACCATAGACCTATTTTTTTTATAATGACAGCCGGGACAGGAAAGCAAGGAGGAACTCTAGAATTTTTGTCCAACATGTGGTCCCATCCATTTATTTGGCACTAAAAAGAAAACAATAATATTGGTGGAAATAATGTTAAGCTTCGAAGTTTATTTGTTAATCTAACATATATGTTTATGGTCATTTAAATTCATACCCCGCACTACCTATTTTCCCATCACTTTTTTCTATATAAAGAGGTTGCCTGGAAGAAATTGCTTAGCGATAAGGCTGCTTTTTGCGCATTTCCTAGTTTTTAAGATAAATATGTCCTGTATTTATTTATTTTGTGCAATAAAGAGTATTGTATTGTATTGTAAAAACGTACTTAACTATAAAGCAGTGGTTAGATTTTAGCTTTTTCAATGCGTTAGTATTTACTGCAGTATTGAGGTTATTTACCTCTGCACAATTTATAACATAGGAACGCGGAAATATACTTCTATAGTTGCTGTATATCTCAGTAAATACCATTACGGGAGACATTTTTACTATGACAATACATTTCCAGCCTACAATTGTCTAGGAACTTTGTGAGCACTAGTAGTTAGATAATATTGTCTCTGAGTAATAAAATAAACTGGGGTTACGAAAACGACAATGGAAACGTAAGTTTTATTTTTGGCTCTTGGTGGTTTTAGGAAAAAAATCTGATGTTTTATTTGTTAAATAAACACAAAAAAATATATGAAAAAGTCGATGTGCTTTGAACTTGAACTCGTGGCTTCCGTTACACTCAGGGGTACCAACCAACTGCGCCATTATATTTTCTGACCCTACTTGTATATTTAAATCTTTGTTCTGACCCCTTTGTCCCTATTTATTATATCACCGTGGTGATACTTTCCAACAATAATATGAGATTGACTCATGATAGCTATTTAAACAATATTTAGTCGAAAACCGACCGACTACACTGCGTAAGTAAAACCGTGTTTAAAAAAGTTTAAATTCTTGCCACCGTTTTTTTCCATAATTTGTTCGAGATTTTATTAGCTAAGTATACTATATTTGCATATAAACAAGTAAAGGAGAAAAAAGGAGAAAAGAAGAGTTAGAACGGGGAAAATTCTAGGACGATATTATACCGAGAAAATGGAAGGAAAGGGGTCAACACAAGATTGTTGAATGCAGATGATGGCAGCGGGGTTTAGTATTTAACTGTGTATTAAGTTACACTTCGATAAAACACATCAACCGCTGTGGTTACTATAAGGTTGCTACAATATAACTATTGAGCCGAAGAACTGGGAATTACCGGCTTTTTTTTTGTTTGCGAATTTAGTATGAATATAAATATGTTTGAACAAAGCTCAGAAACTTTATTGTGCATTTTCCATTCTCATAAACATAGCCAATTTCACTACAAATTCTCCCAATATGCCAACACTACGCAACGTGTACAGTCAAAACAAAATGTAGGTCAAATCAACAATTTGCAATAAAAATCAGTAGGGACTGGACCGCAGCGGGCCAGCTAAATAAACTCGCCTACCTTATTGCCACCGAGACAATATTAGCTTGATTGCCTTCGTTACGGGAGGATTGGGAACCATGAAAAATGTTTTGACTTGTTGTTGGCTAATGTATATACGGATTGACGTACGCTGTAAAATAATATAGTTACAATACCTATATTTCTTTAGGAACATCCGTCTCACTGACAGAACTTTTTAAGTAATTATCATCATCAGATCTTTTTTAAGGTTCCGTAGCCAAAAGGTAAAAACGGGACCCTATTACTAACACTCCGCTGTCCGTCCATCCGTCCGTCCGTCTATCTGTCTGTCTGTCACCAGACTGTGGCATCATGAACTGTGATAGCTAAACAGTTAAAATTTTCACAGATGATGTATTTCTGTTGCTTCTATAACAACAAATACTAAAAACATAAAAAAAAATATCTAAGGGGCTCCCATACAACAAACGTGATGTTTTATAGATAATGGTACAGAACTGATAATAGAGAATATGCACGTATTTCTTTTATTTGCTTAATAAAATCCTTATTAACCACAGAAAACAAATATGAAAGAATATATAAATTTTAATCAGCGACGAACATGTGATACTTTAGTTTCATTTAGAAAGAGAAGGCTGATATGGATTGGTGTCGTCAAAGTCCATATCATCTATATATTGGCTATAGAAAGTAATGTTTTTGCGAGTGAGATAGACATATTTTCGTTAAATCGTTATACTCGTTCGTTTTTCATCCAATTTTTATTCTGTTTTCGCTGTAAGTACTTTACTTTTGAATATTTATGGATAAACTGGTTAGATAACACGTATTTTTTCATGCATATTCTGTACACGTTTAAATGCGAAAGCGGCATTTTTTTTAAGATTTTATAGGAAAAGTTGTTCAGATTGACGGACTGAGTCACTGCTTTAAATAATTGTCAACTGTATATTTACATCCTGCAGAGTATGATTGCGATTTAATATTTCTTTCCTATAACCCTGTGACCAAAAAACGACGAAGCTATATTTCGTATGTTAGAACACATTTTTACAAATGTATTCCTGCGGAGGGGAGATTACCTCACGCTTATGATGTTATCGCATTATATTAAAGTGTCTACAAGGCACGCATTTTGGCAGCTAATGCGCGGATGTGCGATATTAAATTCCGGGCTTTGAAATCAAAAACACGTCAGTCATGTGCCACTTGTGATATTTCGGGATCTTTGACTCTTGGAACTTTTACTCTCGCTCAAATACTCAAATTTTGTAGGTCCTGTTGCGGTTTTGCTCGCACGAACTTTTTATGGTTCCTTACCCAAAGGGGACCCCCTTACTAAGACGCCGCTGTCCATCTGTCCATCCGTCTGTCTGTCTGTTACCAGACTGTATCTCATAAGCCTAGACAGTTGAAACTTTTACAGATGATATATTTCTATTGCCGCTTTAACAACAAATATTAAAAAAGCAGAATAATATAAATATTAAAGTTGGGCTTCAATGCAACAAACGTAATTTTTATAGATAATAGTTCGACATGGCGAAACTATAAGGGTTCCTTGTTTACTATGGAACCTTAAAAAGAAGTATCAAACCCAGCTGTGCCAGAGTGCCAGAACGTCAGAACCTGGTTTTAGTTCTAAGAGCCTAGCCTTGGGTCCATCAACTCTGGAAATATATGTAAAGAAATTAGACCTAAAACGTGTTTGATATATTACGCGTGATAGATTTATAACAAAATTATAAGTGAAGCATTTGTTTCCGCTTTCTTTTTCTGCCTTGTCTTTATCCCACAATTACTAGTTTTCAGTTTTACAACACATTTTTATACTAAATGGTGGCCCACAATTTTCACGCAGTTTCAACTCCAAAATAAATAAATCAAAATACTTAATATAAGAAAAGTACGTATTAATTAAAATTCAATCTACAAAACAAAGATAAGAAGCTGGTGAAGTAACTCGTCAAACTGACATTTCCTTTTTATAACTGTTAAAAAGAGATCTCCGTAATTAACTCGCAATTTATGAAGGGTGGGCGTGCGCATTAAAATAATGGATAACGTCAATTATAAAATAAAAGGGAAGCAACCTGATTGTTTTTGAGATGGTAATATTAAGACGTATTTTTGGCGTTGTATGATCGATAACTGGTTAAGCAAACAATTTATGCCATTACTACGTTTGTGAGAACGAAATAGGGTTGTTGTAAAGTCCAGAGAGAATTGTTGCTTGGTCGGACTGTATCTGTATGATCAGATATCTAAAAGTATGAGTTATATACGACATATTCCAGAAGCCAAAGTTGCGAGAATTTCAAAAACAAATAAAGGTAGAACCACAGAATAAGTACTAGTCTTACTTAGAAAATAAATTCAAAGGAATATCTGCTTAACTTGGTTAGCGCTATGGTTTAATTTGGCTCGCGTCAGAACTTCTCACCCCTTCGTTTAGATACCTCATCCACTGCACGCCAATTTCATTCTTATTACTCTGTACAAACGATTCATGTAACTGAATTTTTCCCTTCGAAGAGGTCGCCGCGCGCAAAGTAATAATGAAGGTATCTTTTCGATACTTAAACGGGGAGTGACACAGGCCTGGTAGAACAGAACTTTCTTCGATCCTTCATAGGATCATGTGCTAGAGAAGAGGCATAAACATTTTCTTGATACCACAAATACTAGGTCCATTTCACTAATCTACCAGTATTTACGTACAGATCGTTTAATTTTAAAGTGCTCGCCCCACTCCTCGGTTTATGCTCACAAACAATATATTTATTTTTTTCCGTCAAATTATTTTCCACTTGGTCCAATGGTTGACTGGCAGAGAACGCCATATGGCGTTAAGCCCGCCATTTGTACACCTTTTTATGTCCAATAAAGTTGAAATAAATAAATAAACCCCCAGTTGACCAATAAGTGCATAAATGACGTAAAAGGCGACAGAGTGAGTTTATATTTGGCATTCAAACAAATCAAGTGAAATTCCTATTTGAATATCATGATGCTATATATAAAATGAATACTGTCAAGTACATATTTTTTTTTATTATTCATTTTTCAGTATTCTCTCTACTTACATACAATATCGCCTTATATAATGTACATATAAAATCAAAGCAAAGTATTTAAAGAGGGATTAGAAAATCTACCAATTACGTTCTAACATCTTCCATGAATACATGATAAATTATAGCCATTTAGCTTAACAACTGGAGTGACAAGTCCTGTCTGACACTAACAATATTAAAATAGAGCCTTTGTACACTGTACGCCTTTGTACAATATATGGCGTCGTGAATTAATCCTATGCTACTCACATAGGATTATTTAGTTAGTTAGTTTTATGTATGTCGTATTATGATAGTTTTCAGCACTTTAAATCCAAATAATAAATCTCAAACTAAAATTGTGCCAAACTAACGGATATGTTATAACTTTAGATGTTAGCAGCTTTTTATGCAACAACTTTAGCAATTGAGTCTACAAAAACTACAAAACTAGATAATTGATTGCTTTATTATAATTATATAAATATACTGTGCAATGTTTTTAAGTTCTCGTGTTGTTTCTAGGCTATATATCCACATGCCTAAAGTCTAACACTACCTTGGCACTATTAACGTGATCTTGGTACTAGTAAACATTAACGGGACAAAATAGAATTTAAAGATTACCTACTAGTATATAGAAAAGATTCTACGTATGTGCGATTGAATGTCCACGAACGTGTTAAAATAAATGAACACATATATTACACGGCTATTTGGAATCGATTGAACGGTTTATCGTAATAGACAGTCATTTGTTTCGGCTTTTGGTAAAGCCAAGAAATTGAACTTGTGTCGTATATTGTATCGTATCGATAGTGTATCTTGTCTAATGTTTCATTTGTGACGCTGCAATGCGAAACATTTCTGAGAAAAGTATCTATGTATCTTTAAAAAAAAATCCGGATTAACATCTATGGTGGTAAAACCAAACACTTTCTGATGGTTGAATCAAGAATTTATTGGTATTTTTTTATTATTTGTCGTGGTTGGTTAATTTTTTTTTTCAAAAAGTCGTAATTATTTTTATAAGGCTTTTTATAATAGGAATAAAGACTGCTTATTTTTTACAGAGTTCAAATATGTTTTGCTATCTTCAAAAGTGACATGTTGACTACAAAAATACGTGGGGCGCACTATAAGTTTCCGGAATGAATATGAAAAAATACTATTAAAGGTACAAAATTAATTTATTGTTTTTCAAAATAATCTCCCTTGGCGTCTATGCACTTTTTCATTCGATGAAACCAGTTTTGAAAACTTTTGTGCCACTCCTCTGTGGTGACCTCTGAAACGTGTTTTTCATACTCCTCGACAGCCTCTTCTGGTGATGAAAATCGTTGACCGCGTAATTGGTTCTTAATTTTTGGGAACAGAAAAAAGTCACAAGGTGCCAGGTTGGGACTGTATGCAGGATGACTCATGAGTTCTACATTTTTCGCCTTCAAAAAGTCGTTTGTCTGTCTGGCCGTGTGAGAACTAGCATTGTCGTGGTGCAGGATGATACGGCGTTTACGGTTATTTTTACGGAGTTCGTCAATAACTTCCGGCAAACAAATGATCGTGTACCAGTCACTATTCACTGTACGACGATTCTCTAAAGCAAAAGTAGCCACGTGTCCAGTTTTATTAAAAAAAGAAGCAATCATCCGCTTAGATGCACTTTTCACGCGCGCCACTTTGGTTGGTTTCGGCTCATCTTGAAAGACCCATACGCTCGATTGCTGCTTTGTTTTGGGATCGTAGCAATAAATCCATGTTTCGTCACCTGTTACTA
The DNA here is from genome assembly GCA_943193695.1 of Acrobasis suavella. Classification (NCBI taxonomy): domain Eukaryota; kingdom Metazoa; phylum Arthropoda; class Insecta; order Lepidoptera; family Pyralidae; genus Acrobasis; species Acrobasis suavella. The sequence continues at coordinate 11,769,578 of OW971938.1, forward strand.
TGTCCCACACCAAATTTGACGCACCTTCGTTGAATCTGGTAAGAATGGCACTGCACCAAGTGACGCGGTCCGTTTTTTGAGCCTCGGTCAAATTGTGTGGGATCCACCGCGAGCACAGCTTTCTCACACCCAAATGTTTGTGTAGGATTAATTGTATTTGACTCATGCCTATTTTTAAGGATGCGCGAATTTCATGGTAGGTCAAATGCCTGTCTGTTTCAATCATACGGCGCACAGCATCGATGTTTTTGTTGGTCACAGCGGTGGACGGCCGACCATCGCGAGATTCGTCACTGAGATTGGTACGACCACGCTTGAATTCTGCAAACCAGCTATAAACAGTTGTCTTGCATGGTGCTTCATTGCCAAAAGCTGTTTCAAGCCGAGCGATGCTCTGTTGAGATGTCAAATTACACTTAAAATCGTAGAAAATCATACTACGAAAATTTTCCCGAGTTAAATCCATGTTGATGCAGACACACAATTTTTTAAATGGCGCCACAAGGTAAAAACAAAAGACAGTCAGATGAAACAAACTGCATTCTACAGCCAAAGAGTTCTATTTTCAAATGTTGCAATAAATTTTTAAATATTGTTTATGTAAGTGGCCAGTTCCGGAAACTTATAGTGCGCCCTATGTAATTACATATATGTAAACTGCTGTTGAGATTATTTATTCTGATATATTTCAATCTCTGGTGAATAATGCCATCAAAATATTTTAAACTTTATATTACTCTGTTTTAAGGTTCAAGTTCGACTCTATGTAAAGTATAACAATATATTTTTAGCAACATCCAAGACGGTACAAAATTGTTCACTAATTAATCGTTTCTTCAAAAGAGTCACTGTTTGACAATATGTCAAAAGCTCTACATGTTACATTACATTAGATAGCCCTCATACTTCATTTTGAATTTGAATGTCGGAAATTAACTATTTTTAAGTTGTTATTTATTTCCTTACTTTGTTTCGTGTTTCTATTTTACTTTGTCCGTTCTGAATAGATTTAATCAAATGAAAGAGGTTCGTAAATTATTGTCTATAAATATAACATGTTAATAAACAAAACATTTTGAAATAATATTTAAATAAGATTTACATCTTTCATATAAACTTATTATCAGTTATTCCTTGAGTTAAATCAGTATTACACGTAATAGTCAAACAAAAAGTAACTAGCCCTGCAAAAGGCTAATAATGTTTTGTTTTTAACCAACTTCCATAAAGGAGGAGGAGGTTATCAATTCGTTACTATCTTTTTTTTTAGGTATGCTTACCGATAATTCGAAGATACCTGGCCCGATTAAAAAAAAAATCTTTTTTGAATTTAAAGAGTATACTTGTCAGGTAATCCCATAGAAATTTTATCAAAATCGGTTGTGTAGTTTGGGGGTGAAGTCGGTTTTTAGTTTTGAAAAAATATTATTTAGTCGTTCTGCATGATTACTAAATATTTGTATGTATACTGTATACTTGCTAAGATTCAAGCTTTAGAAAATAAAAAATTGTATAGCGCAAATTGTGTAGCGATATTAAAAATATAAATTTATTGAAAAACATTCTTTATAAGTATAGTGGAAAAAATTGTCTTTCAAAAACCGGAAGCCGAAAAAACATTTAAGTAGAATATACGCCCTTGTACTCGTACCTTCGGGAAGGGATGATAAATGTTATCCTCGCTTTTTAAGAGGCATCAGTACACAATGGGCGGCCTACCCCCATTATTGGCTATTGGATAGTACTAAGGAGCTATTCTTATATCAATGGAAAGATTACATGTCAAAGACTTTTATTGTAACCTAAAACCCTGCTACATATTTGGAATTATTTGTAAAATAAGACAATGTGAATTTTTTTGTCATCGACAACATGGCAGATTCAATGGAAGACTTAAGTACTATGCTCGAAGATCTAAATCGAGTTTCCCAACAGGTGAGCCCTTAAGCCCACTATATCTACCTACGTCAATTAATCCAGGCAGGAAGTTTCAGCTTCGAGGAAGAGGTCTTTATCTGTCTGATCTATGCCTCCAGACTAAAGTGTACAACCAATGTGTGTTACCAATGATGACTTATGACTCTTAAACGAGGTCGCTTACTATGGGTCTCATACTCGTAAGAAGGCTCAAGGTCGCTCAACGCGCTATGGATAGGGCTATGCTCGGAGTTTCTCTACGAGGTCGAATCAGAAATCAAGAAATTCGTAAGAGAACAAAAGTCACTGCCCAGCGGGTTAGCTCGTTGAAGTGGCAGTGGGCGGAACACAAAGCGCGACAAACCGATGGCCGATGGGGCAAACATGTTCTCGAATGGCGACCGTGTACTGGCAAGCGAAGCGTTGGACACCTACTTACAAGGTGGTCAGAGGACCTGAGGAAGGTCACTGGAAAGCGCTTGATGCGCAGGGCGCTCTTGATCGGTCATTGGAAATCCTTGGGAGAGGCCTATGTCAGCAGTGGACGTTATACGGCTGAAATGATGATGATGATGAAGATCGATGTTTTGGAATCCTGATGAGTGTTTAATACTCGGGACTTTTTATATTACAACTAAAATCATAGGATTTATCTTTTTCGTAATTTAATAAATAGCTAAAAGATATCGACGAAGATTTTAACTGGCAGAATTATCGAATTAAGTAGCATTTTAGTAACTCTAATAATGGCAATAATGATACAGCGGTAGTATTGTCTCGCTGCTTTGAGTCTACAATAATCATTACATGAAATTTCAAAAAGGGAGTAAATATAAAGTACGCCTGTCATACACAGCACTATCTTTTAACCCTAATGACAAGAATAAAAGCTGACCTGGTTTATATTTAAATGTTGATCAGCCACTTCACTGCTTCAAGTCAAGCAAAATAATTTACCACCTTGATATTTCAACGATCAAGAACTCAATTTGATATCACTGTTTACATAATAAAATAATAAAATTGTTGCATATAAACAGTGAATATTCCCGTACTGGGTTGCTCATTTACATAATATTAGCAGTGACAAACTCACCGTAATATCGCTTAATATTCAAATAACATCATTTGCGTGGTAATAGTCCCAGGCGCTCCGAGCATACGCTAATTTCCTTTCGCGAAACGGCTCTACTAATGAAACTAATAGGGACGATTATTGGACGTATCGGTTGTGTGACGTTGTGAGAGCGTAATAGTGCGTAATTGTAGTGGACACGTTGCCCGGCAGGTAAGTGCAGTAACCCAGCTAGTTGCAGGAGTCTTCGCAGGCGAAGGTTCCGCCGCGGAGGCTGTACGTCTCGTCAAGCCGGATAATAGGCAAGCTGTGCCGCGTACACCGGTCGTCGAATGTGGAGCACTCGACGTACGACGGCAAGCAATGCCTGATGCCTCCAACAAAAAATCAGTGTAAGCTGTACACGAAGGCGCTGCGGTCGCGCGCTCACTCTCAGGCCGGCATCGCTCGCCACTGATCGGAACATCGCTCGAACTTTTCCGACTTTAGGAAACTTCGCAACTTTGAGTCTCATTCACTCGACGCGGACGCGGTTCCGACTTCTAGTACAAGTGAAAAATTAAAGTGAAAAGTGTCATATTGTCGGTCGGTGTGTAAGTTGAACATATGGCCGTGGGCCGAGGTCCGGCCCGGTCGTTAGGTTGGGGTCGTGCCGCCTCGATAGAATCACGATCGAGCACGTGTGCTATTGCGTCTGCTCTGGAGGCATACCATTCACTTTACCTATTTCGTAGTCACATGAGTCAATCAATTTTTGATTTTTATATAAGCTGTATGAGTCATCGTTCCTAATTAGGTGTCTGAGAAACTGGACCTCACCTATGCTCACATGCGGTTATCGGCGCTGCCCCGTATTGATTTATGATGACCAATAAATCTGAATGTAAAACTGACCAAATAAACAGTAACTGCTTTAAGTACTGCAAACAAAAATGATATGTTCCATTTTAAATTTACCAAGTTATATTAATGTAATCTAAATAAAGCGTTATCAAAGTTTTAACCCTATTCACTAACTAAATAAAGCATGTTAGACGATGACCTCATCGGAGTAAAGCTTTTATAATTTCATTGGTAAATGACGTAGAAAAATATCGGTAATTCTCATCGCATGTTTAATAAGTGAGATATTCAATAAATTAAACACCTAATATAGATTTTACAAATAATATCACACTTATGTTATCAACAACATTAATATGCACGGCCTTGCTATTCAAGCTACGTATAGCGCTATGCGAGGTACAAGTACGCTATTACTACATTTATTTTACATAAAGCACTGTCTTGCACATAATTATACTATAATTTTCCTAATTTGGATGAGAAATAAAGTTAATATAACCGGCCATGTGCGAATCGGACGCGCGCATGAAGGGCTCCGTACCATTATTTATAAAAAAAATCGTTTGTTGTATGGGAGCCCTAGTTAAATATTTATTTAGTATGTTTTTAATCAATTTGTTGTTATAGCGGCAACAGAAATACATCATCTGTAAAAATTTCAACTGTCTAGCTATCACATTTCATGTGATACAGCCTGGTGACAGATAGACTGACAGACAGACGGACAGCAGAGTCTTAATAAAAGAATCCCGTTTTTACCCTTTGGGTACAGAACCCTAAAAATCACCTTTAAAACTTATGACATTATAATATCTACCGTCCTTAATTTTCTAAAGTATAAAAAGTTATGTAAACCTAATTTATTTTTGTACTAATATGTACAACTATCTAAATTTCGAACATGACGGGAATATTCTACTGATTCCTAAAAATTCTCTAAGCAATTTTCATCGAATAATGCATATTTCCCGTTACGTCTGAGGGCAATTACTAGTGATCCCAATCTGCAATTCATATCACCGCCGTGATTCGTCCAACTCGACACGATTTTGTATTGTTTCCATGCTCAAGGAATCATGTGACTTTCTATTTTAGCTAGCATCTCTAAGTTCTTTCGAAATATTTGCTACCATTCTTCTTACACTTATATACTTTCTCAGAGTTAGAAAGACAAAGTTCTCGAGAACTTTCGCATTCGTTCGACTAAAATTAGTAAATATTTCACATTTTTAGAGTAAGCTTACCAGGAAATGATCACAAAAAAGGTTTAATAAGCAATAAAAATATTCGAGACTCCTATTTGCCATCTACAAAGCCAAAGCGATTTCTATAAATCGAAACGACAAACTTGAAACTCAAAGTTAGTTTGAACATCTCGTAAAAAATACAATAGAATTTCATTATCCTCTTATTTCTCAAATCACTAGTAGTTGCCCTTATAGACAATTTCTTACATTCTTATTCCACCTATCTCCAGATTCAATACGAGCTGTCTTGTATTCTTACACAAACTCTAGCACTTAAACTTTTCTTGTTTGGACACCGTCGTAAACAAGTAGGTAAAAAGCAAACTTTCCGAATAACAACTGCGATAATAATAGATACAATTTAAACAAAGAAAACAAGTTCCGTTCTGCTTAGACTTCACAGATTACCTTCCTAGGAAATGCTAGGGAAAGTCAGGATATCTTTGAGATTACCTTGATTACAGGATACCTTGGCTACTATAAGTGAGTTCAAGATATTTTAATACTTTAGAACTCTGTCGCAAAAATGTACTTATTTTAAATGTCTAACTTTACTATATGTGAAAGTTTTCTATGCTTGTTAATGCCCGGCCTCTGAACTACCAGTTTATTACAATTACATTATGATCGAGCGTTACAAAGCTCGCAATAAGTATAATCAGTATTTGAATTGAAAACAGTAAGAGCCTAAGAATAAGGTCTGAATTTCAGTTGATAGATTATATGCCTATGGGCAGAACTTTATGAGCCGCTATAGCACCATAAGAATTCGAGGCAACGACACTATAGATAAGTGATTTCAATCAAATTAAAGCTTTTAGGCATTACAAACCACGAATATTGTGTATATGTTCACCTTCGATATACTTTGGTATTGAAAGGTTAATCAAACTATAAAAATCAATATTTGATGTTTATCAATCTATCCAAAGCGTTTCTATCCATTTTTAGAGCCGTGGTATTGAATTGAGTACATATTTCCACACAAAAATATAGCATAGTTTAGACGATGTTAGCAAAGAGCATTAATCAAAAGGCAATTCTAAAAGTTGTTTTGCAAGTCCACCACGTACTTATCGTGTTAACAGCGGTAAAATTATTGCAACGAGTAGGTCAGTCTATTTCCGTTCCCATCAAAAACTAGTGAATTGTTTGAATAAATTCAAAACTATAAATGTTCTTAATAATTAACAACTAGCTAAAAACTAGCATAAAAGACATAAATATGTTCACGCCTGTTTCCCATGGGGGTAGACAGAGACTTTGTATCTCCACTTGCTGCGATCCTTGCAAATCTCTTTTGCTTTATCAATACTCTTTATTTTTTTTCAATGCATGCTTTCTGGTTATGGGTAAGTACTTCTAACATCACCTTTCTTCAGAACCTCTGCAATTTGGTAGCAGGACGTTCGACGAGGTCAACCCGGTCTGGTTCTCCCATCCACATCGACATCCGCACGATAAATATTTTTAGTTACTTTCTTTAAAGATACCCGAGGAAAACCTACTATCTATATACATAGAGTCTTACAAAACATACTGAAATCAATTAAGTGTAAATTCAGTTCATGACACATGAGATTTGTTATTATAATTAGTACTGGCGTTATGTTCAGAATAGCGGAAAACCAATGAAGAAAAATAAATAAATATGCAAATTGATCCCTTTTTGTCTTCAAAGGGAGTCGACTTTTAGTACAAAATTCAGTGAAACATAAAAAAGAAACAAAAAGGTAAATGTTTCATTCAATTTCGTGCACAAAATCTTTTTATACAATAAACACAAAATACATTTTCTTGTGCCAATTGCCAATAGAGGTGCCTTGAATTTCCGATTTCAAAATAATACAAGTGCCCTTTAGTGTCACGTAACTTGGCAGATACGAGATTATTTTCATATTGTTTTGAGTTTGTAGACATCTTATTAAAGATATACAAATTTTATTTATTGAATTAAAAAAATCTTAAACAAACGTAATTTTTAAGTATCCATATTTATAAATCAAGTCACTTCCGTTTTCCTAAATATTTCATGCAATAAGTTCTATTAAATTAGTATATATCTATATGTATAGATTTCCTGTTCAATTATAAAAACTTACAATATAAAATTTTTTACTTCACTGTATCTTACTACAAAAATAATTCTAATCGATTGACCTAAGTCTGTTGTATTCAGCTCTAGCCCAGAATAAGTACTAGTACTCAGCTCTAGCAACATAAAAAATAAGCAGAACCTATGTTTCTCAAGTATATTTTTAACCGTAAAAGAATAACGACGCTAAAATCTAATTTAAAAATGTATATCTAGCTTTAGTTTTTTAAAACACAAAGACAGTTAAAAGACATCTAGAGCAAGCGACGAAAAGCAAACTATTTGGAGCTCATGATTAGTTTCCATTTTTTGCTCCAGCAGACATTCCAGCAGTCAAAACTGCACTTTGAAGTACGCTCCTTCCGTTCCTTTAAATATATCTGGAGAAAAGAAAAATGAGCTTTCAACTTTTTAATTAATTCTAATCGTTTGACTTTACTAGGGAAAGACAATGTTGGGATATTTAATTACATTTTCTTTTGCATTAGCATGCTAGGCAAGTCCAGTGGCCGTTTGTTGCAGTTCGTTAATTAATAATATAATCAAAAGGTGTTATTTTTAAATTTTCAGACATCAAAAATGTGAAAAAAAACATTGTAGATGCCATCAGTAAAGATGTCTAGCAAAAGTTGATTTCACAACAATTATTTACTTCAAATGTTCTAGGTAAGTTTTGAGCTCGACGCGTGACAATTCAGGACTTTAAATTATTTTTCTAAGTATATTTCCAACCAAACTTTCAGTTTATCCTAAATTCTAACATCTCTTACCCTAGTTGATTTTTCTTGAAGAGCTTCGTTTGCATGAAAATGGGGACGGTTGACAAAGAACCGTAACTTTGTGGCAGCCAGTGCGATCTAGTGTAAAAGTTAGAAAAATGTCCGGAAGTAGTGAATAGGCAATTCCGAATATTTCTGATCACGTACGATGTGCGGCTGCGGCCATGCCTCTAAAATCTGGTATTTATTATTGGTATAAGAGTCAATTGTAAATTGCAAATTGATTTGCTCCTTCTATAGCATATGTGTATGACTAACCATTGTGTTTGTAAACCTCTTAAAAGCATTACTATTTCTATTATTTTTTATCCCGCAATTAGAAAGAAAGAAAAATATTTTATTTGGTGTACAAATAAAATATTTTTCTTTCTTTCAATGGCGCCCACGGCTTTATGTGTCTTCAGAAACATTGGTGATAAAAATAAAGTTCCACTAAAAAGTGTTATCTTGTGTGTCCATAAGTTAACAAAGCAAACCTTTCTTTTTTATTAACTCAAATCAGATACTTTTTTCTAAACTTCAAAACAACCATTTTAATGGGATTTGTATGAAATATAGGCTAATGACGGCATAATTTCTTGGAGTCAAAAAAGTGCTCTTTTTATCAGTTTTTCGGCAATAATACATCTAAAATCACATTTAAAATGGATGCGATCATGAAAAGTGACATTATTTTGTGACTTTTTGTCAATTTTAACAGTATCAAATAATTTATTTTTGATTTAGGAAAGTACCCAATAGTCACTATTTGCATATTCTAAATCTTTGCTTAGTAGACAAGTTGTAGATCTTTGCTACGGTCAGTCTGTCACTACATAATAGAACTAAGAAATAAATAAATTGGTGAAAATTCCCGCTACGTATTCGGTCGACTGTACATGAATGCATATTTTATCTAAAGTGAATCAAATAACTGCAAACATACATGTGGAACTACATGTGAATAAAGCTCAACGGGACTTTACAAATGACCCATTGTTCAGCTTTATATAGGTTCGATCATTTCTCGTCGCTTTGTTTAGGCCTCATTGTGTCACTTTGCCATCAAATAGCTAATAAAATTTAATTTGAAGTTATCGCAGCCATTGAGATTTGTAACAGGAAAACAAGTCGAAATTTCGAATCCAATGGTACAATCCCCGAAGTCGTAATCCCTATCTTAAACAATACTTTACGGTTTCTGTCGAGATAATTTTGAATTACTTCTTAGCTTTTGAGTCGAACAATTGCAATATTTCTGCGAAATATGGGGTATCATTTTGGTTATTGCATCGGGCACCAAAATGAGCATCCCTGGACGCCTTACATGGGTGCTTCCCAATGAGATAAATTCTCCAAAACCGCAATTTTACGTGTCAGATTACAACTGGCTGTAAAGCGGTCTCTACATATGTTATGTTATGTTATGTTATGTAATACTTTATTGTACACCAAAAAAATATAACAATAATCAAATAAGAAATACACACAGAAAAGACATTTAAATGTACAACGGGCGGTCTTATCGCTTAAAGCGATTTCTTCCAGACAACCGATGGATGGAGAGAATACAGAGAAACGTTAGCAGACGGGGTGTACACGACCAAAATACAAAACTTACAATACCAAGTACATATATAAATATAAAAATACATACGTACAGATATATACATACAGGTAAATAAATACATATTTTATAAAATGTATACATATTATACACATTATATAATACATTTTATACATATTATAATATTATATATATATATATATATATATATAGAAATCACGTAACGAGGGTTGACGAATAAAGTTCCAAATAAAACTGAAGAATTTTCTTTTTAAAAACAAATAGTGATTGCGCACGTTTAATGGACTCAGGCAAGGCATTCCACAATCTCGCCGCTTGTACAGTACTTGTACTCTACATACATAGTAAACTACTTTTAGGTTGCGAATAATATTTCTTTAAAATATTCATGACGCATCTATTTAAGTACCTTTATGTATATATTGTATATATGATTGTATTTGTATTAGTTGTATTTCCTTTTGGATTTACGGAATGTTTCCGCCCGGTTCTTTTGGCTTGCGTGGGGATACAATTCAAACATGTAGAGGTTCTTGGTGTTAATAATATTAATTTATTATTACGTATGGAAAAGAGCTTCAAAATAATTAAATACTGGAATCCGTGAAAATACGCGAATCGTTTTAGCTTTCACGGTTACTTTTTCTCAAAAAACAGGAAAGTTGGATACTGGTTAGATGTTGATTTGTGTATATCTCGACAACGCGTAAATTGACTCGCGTATGGAGAGATCCGGCTTAAAAATAAAATGGCGTGAACAATATAGTTTGTGTGAGGGGCCTGTCCGGTGCGGAATATGGTATGGACGCCGTGTTAGGTCGACAGCGCGAGAATAATGTGAGACGTCAAACTTCCGACGTTTAAGCGCTTTACGTATGATTAATGAGCTTTTGCGCTGATTTTATCGTGTATACGTTGCTGAAATCTGCTCCGCCATTTGCGCAACCATATATGAGATGTGGCTTTTAAATATTAGCTAAATAATAAAATTTCAATGTCTAAGTGTTGGTTTAACTTGATCATATTCATGAACAAATCTATGTAGAAAAGGTTTCGTTGTAAAAAAGAACTTTGTCATCTAAAGAACACATAATTTCAGATATACTTTCTATTCCATCCTTTTATTCTATCTCTTTTATTTCTTTTTTATGCTTATATTTATTGATGAGTTGTACATGTTATCTGCCTAATTATATAATTAGGCGGATAATATGTACAACTCATTTATTAAGTGACCATATGGTCACTTAATAAATAGAGAAAATTAGAAATTATATTCCGGACGTATTTAAGGTTTTATTTATTTTCGAAAAATTCTTAGGAGAGGCCTATGTCCAGTAGTAGACGTTATGCGGCTGAGATGATAATGATGATGATGATGTATTTAAGTTGTCAACCAGTTATAGTTGAATAGACTTAGGTTCAAAGAAATTTATTCTCAAAAAAGATACAAAAATATCACTTATTACACTAGTTACATCCTAGTACATATTTTTAACCTGTCGTTCGCAATCGATACAGTACAGTACACACTTAACACATTCACTCAAATTTTGTCTGTTCATAAATTCACGATGTTTTATATTTATTAGATTGAATAACAGTTACACTACAATAATAGTAACAGATAAGTAGTAAAATGAAACGAGTGTGATGTAATAAAATTTTGTTATTGCAGATCCGCTTCGGAAGTAAACAGTTTTAAATGTCAATGAAATTTTAATTACTTCTATATTGGGTATATTTAATAGGTATACCTAATTAGACATGTGAGTATCCACTTTTTCTTATATAACCTATTTTTGCTGTCTTTTTTCGCTAAGTTTATTGTTTTATTCAATAAGTATATTGATTTTGGTGTCTTTCCTTTTCTTTTATAATATTACGAAACAATGACCTTCCATTATGAAAGCATAAATAAAAAAAATTATACTGACATATCACACAGATTGAGCTAGCCCCAAAGTAAGTGCGAGACTTGTGCTATGGGATAATAACTTAACAATATTATATTTTATAACAAATATATATAAAATTAACATCCAAGACCCAGGTCAGTCTGAAATATATCATTTTCCACCTTGACCTGACCGAAGATCGAACACGGGACCTCAGGTGTGACAGCGCGGTATAATGACCACTAGGCCACGGAGGTTGTCATAAGCATATAAGTAGATATTTATTTGAGAACATTTAATATCTATGAAAAAAAGATGCAAATAATATATTAACTTTTACCTCTATCTATCTATACACAGTTTGATAAGAAACTTAACTTTCTGGAATCCTTGCGTGAACAAGTACGGTCAGTGGTATAAAATGTGCATTGTTTGTCATTATTAACATCATTTCGGTGGCAAGATATCTTGCATATCCACTGTTCGACATATGCCATGGCTTCATGAACAGTTTATCGACAGTTAATTCATAAAATGTACAAAATTCCAGTTATGCAAAATGGGTCTGCTTGAGACTGTGTGCATGATGAAAGCAAAATGTCACACGCAGCCTAATTACAGTGCAACGTTAACTGAGGCTAATTGTGGAAACTGTGCTAGGTAATTGTTTTCACATTTCTGGACTGCATTTAAAAGAAAATTAAGCATTTTAAATGACAAAAATTTTAAGTGGCTACCACTTTGCTTGCTTTGGAGCTAACTAAACATAACGTCTTTGATCGCACGCTTTTGAAAACCTAATAAAACAAATCAAAAACCGATTTTAGATTACGTTTAAATTTCGTAATAATACTGAACAATGGTGAAATTTATGTATATCTTCTGTATAAAGATCAGATACTTAAAATGCTACAGTACAAGTAGAATTTTGAGTATATCTGTGATCCCGCTCCCTAAACCAATTTTAATCAGAAATTTCGATAACATTTTATAAACTTAGTATTACTAATGTAACAATTCAAGTATTTGAATTCTCTTTGTAACAATTCTTGGGAATCTATGTTGTTGTCCTAAGTCTTTTTATCTTATCAAGCGCAATTATATATACGCAGTTGAAGTGCAGAGGTATTTGAGAAGAGATCTGTCACAATGACACTAACAATCAAGCTGTCAAATCTGGAATAACAAGAACTAATCTCTATAGGACGTTAGGGGTCTCGCGCGTATGAAAAGATTGCTCATGTCATATTACTGTAGTAATGGGGGAGGTGCTCCGTCGACCCAGATGCAGTGCAGTCCTGTGCACATCACGTCTGAATTCATTCACGTCATTCGCAATGAACCAAGCGGGACATGTGCGACACAAATTTGTGGGACGAGCTATTTTCTACGCAATTTCAAACATTGGACACGGGGTTGGCCGTTGTAACCACACGAACTTGACAGCATTTTTGAGAATCGTTTTGAAGGGGGGTTTCTGGTTACTGTAGCACATAAGAAACAGAATAAAATAGCAATTAGCCAAGTTACATACCACAGCATTATGATTGTAGCAAATTAAAAAAGACAGACCAGCAAAAAAACCCAACTAAAATAAAAGTCGTTTGCAGGCGACTTATGATCGGTCGCTTTACCCTTTCGAGAGGTGTATGTCCAATTATCCAGTATACATAATAGGGACAGAAATATTAAAGAGTTTTAACTAATCCATAAAGTAAAAATAAACTCTTATGTTACCTCATCAACATCATCATAATTATTTTAGTCGCTATATGATTATGTGTATCGGACAAGACCCAAAATTATTCAACAAACTTCGGATAATTTAAATTATTTATTTTAATTTTTATTCAATTTGAGGCTGTATTTTATTTATTTAATATTGTATTCATATTCAAGTTGCTTGATTGAAGTATTACTAAATAAAGTGATAACATAAACTGTAAATGATTACAACATTTCTTATTATATAATTTGCTATACATGACCTTATTAGAAAGTTCAAAACATACTAGTACATCGTACAACGTCACGAGCTTAGAGCATAAAGTTTATCAGAGTAATTTAGATCTCTCACGACACTAAGCATTCTAGCAGTTAACTAAAGCCATTGCCAGTCTATTGAAGGGATCCTATCTTATAATTACGAACCAAGGCATAAACTCTTTGAACACACTTTAATATAACATAAAAGTTTGTATGTTTAACTTAATTCCTGTTCATAAAAAATTAATTATAATCTAAAATAATACGAAGTAGTTAAATTTTTCTGATTACTTCGTTAGAGTTATGAATAACGCGCTGGACCTATAAATAGACAACGGAGGCTTTAAATTAGGTGCTACTCTCCCATTATTAAAAAGACTTGGAACAGTCGAAGTCACAGAAGTTTGAGTTAATACTCAAACTTCTGTGTGTCAAAGTTAAGGGATCACAATTTAAACTGAAGCATTAAATATAAAGGACAACGAATTTCAAAACTACATATATTTCTTTCAAATTACTCCGTCTTATAAATTGTCGTGATTCGTCGTGATAACATGCACTATGTAACTCATCGTTCTTCGGACATAAAAACGCGCTCGCGATTGTGCTAAATATATTATATTCGAATGAAATCGTTAGAAAAGAATTATGTTTCATGTTAAAGTGACATTAATGTGCGGTAGAATGGCTGTGTTAATTAACCAAATAGTGCATTTCTGTCTCCCAAATGATATCCGAACTCGTAACAATCGCATTATAACATGTTAACGGCCCATTAATTTGTACTAAGTCAACATTTTGATGACTTACAACAATCTTATATTTATTTCTGTAGTATAAGATTTAAGTTCTGAAGTCTATAATTAAAGCTCTCAGAGTTCGGTAACTTGCTTAATTTCTGTACCAAGCAACTATGCGCAATTCTATTACGTTATCCCAAAGTAATTTTAATTTACCCACAACGGTGATTTATGCTTCGATGTTTAATTAATTTAATTGAAAATATCCAAAAATAGCGGCTTAATAATTGAATTAAGATAATAACAGGGAATTAAATGTAAATCATCGAAGTAAAAAGAAGCGGTAGCAAAATGCCAGCGACAGATCTCTTAATAAGGGCTCGCAACGAGACGCGCCGCAATCAAAAGCGAGTAAACCTCTGTTACCGCTCATAAAAACGATCTTTAACTGTCCCGACTTCATAACTGAGAATCTTCTTAAAGGCCAGAAATTTCACAATCGCGATTTCAAGAACTTTATTCGCATTCATACGTTACTTAATTACTGAAATGATATCCGTTATGCTTACTATAAGCGATTCATTATTTTTGTCTTTCAAAACTTTGCAATTTGACGGCTGTTAAAATTATTTTATTTTGTCATAAATTAAATAGGTACTTGCCAAGATAAAAAACACAAACTTTTGAGTTATTGTCGTCTTAGTTATAAAAGGACGAGAAAATTATTTCAGATGAGCAGTGTGCCCGTTTGCTTATACTTAGTCGTAATTCGCTTATAAAAGGTCTATATACAATTTAGCTAAAACAAATGACAAGAGTAGGTTACTCTCTAGAGTAGTAGTTTATATATATATATATATATACATATATATATATATATATATATATAAATATATATATAGTACACTACATACTTTAAAAGGGATGGATTTTTTATTGCTTATATTTAATTCAGAACCTACGTAAGCTCTCCTATCAACCAATACTTTAATTCAGCTAGCAAGATGGGGGTTATAGTATAAGAAAAAAGAAGAACTAGGGAGTTAAATTGTTTTATACCCATTACTGTTTGTAATCCCGAAATTTAGAATTTCCTAGAATGTTCTTTTTAGTTACGCAATATTTTTAATTCTGAAACATTGAAAGTTAATTTTTACATTTAAAGTCAACAAAAGGAAGTGATATATCGCGATTAATAATATATTGACAGCTATAATGCTATGCAAATCAGATTTTAAATCCGACTACTTGAATTTAAAGTTCGTCCAATTTATTTTTACCCGTAGAAAGGACTTTTGCGTTTCGCAATTGTCGGAATGATATGTGAGTAATAAAAGTGACATTAATGAACGTCCCGAATGCTACGTTAATTAATCTGTGGTATAAAAACGTTGCTTCACGATGACAGACAGCACAGATAACATAATTGTTTACGTCGTAAAATATGAAATATACTGCATTGTGGGCATATTTCGGGGATGTCGCAAACGGTTGCCGTCGTGTTTTGAATTGATTTAACTTGATGGAGTCAACTGCGTGTTAAATTACATCATAAATCATGTCTACTTTATATTAAATATTTTCTTTTTACATAGCTTTACCTTAATCATTTTAATATAATAAGGTGACGACGACCTCCGTGGCGTAGTAGTCAACACGATAGTCCGCCAATCCGGAGGATCTGGGTTCGATCCACAGTCAAGGCAAGTTAAAAAATGGCCTTTTTCAAATTGTCCTGGGACTGGGGTGTTTATCTATATACATATGTATTTATCATAAAATATAGTATCGTTGGGTTAGTATTCCTGTGTGATTTATCCCTATATATATATTTATTTATTTAAAGTACGGTAATTTAATAATATACTTCTTAAAAATTATAAATTGAAAATACTTTTTAAGAAAAGATTTTAACAAGTTTTAGACTGAATCTACCGGGAATACTAATGTATAGGTAGGTAAATATTATGGATTTTGTGGTTGCAATGACACACATTCGCAAAAAAAAAGAAAGTGTCAACGAAATAAGGTTTCGTAATCCTGATTCACGAAGTACTTTCAGGATAAAAGAACGTACCCAAACAATATCTAGGAGTCACATAAACCCGGAAGGCAGACGCAACAAAATTTTACTATCTCCTAATCAGACGACCGTGTATCTAGGTCTTGAGTAAAGCTGTTTTTGCACCTTTTATTAAAAGTAAGAAAACTCTAGTCCCTACCCGTAAACCCATTAGTGCATTTTTTTAGTATTATTTAGTAGGTCTATGGAGAATACAGCGTAACCTTTTCAATCACTAGATTATCAAAAGATACTTCAAACAGTTAAATGTAATAAAAACAAATAAACATTATAAAAACAAGTGTTTTTTTTAGTATACTGGAGTTTTAGTTTAAGTATATGATTGACTCTACCTATATTATTCAACCTTTACGCTATGCAAAGGCAAGATAAAGTTTAGTTTTATCAGGCATTTGGTTCAAAAATTGCTTGGTTTTATTTTGACTCATAATTTTTAAGATTACATCCACATCCAAGCCTATCGATGCGATTAATTCCTTGTTTTTCGCGCAGATATGCGCAGCCGCAGTGATGCGGTTCAAATATCTCAGTGAACACTTGCCTTTACGGACTCGTCCGTCCAATTCACATGTATTAGATTAATATCAGAACCTTCGCATATTAACACAATTTTAGTACACAATCCTGACCCAGAGATCAGTGATCTAATTCCAATCTGGTTAATACCTGGTAATGCCCTGTGATCGGATTTAAACGGCTTTGATACAGGCTTATTTGTGGGATCTGGTAGCCATCCACATAATAAACATTATTATAGTAATCCTAGTTTATTAATGGATCAAGGTTGCCTGATGATCTAAGTGAGGAAATATTTTATACATATAAAGTTAGTATATATTTAAGTAGGTTATTAATAAGTATTTAATGTTGTAAATTTTTTATTGTTATAGAAAAGATACATGCCGCCTGCAACATTAGATTTGCCACAAGAGCATTATGACATGAAAAATTTTCATGCCTTCTTGTGAAAACCTCATCCTTAACACCTATTGAAATATTGATAGGAGTTAAGGATGAGGTTTTCAAAAAGGCATGAAAATTTTTCATCGGGGTCATAATGCGCTTTTGGCAAATCTAATGTTGCAGGCGGCCTCATATGGATGCTCATTATCTTTTTCTTTTCTAAATATAGGTAGCAATTTAGAAAAAAAAATACTACTTTAATATGTATTAATAACATAGATTGAGCTAGTCCCAAAGTAAGAGAAAATTGTATTATGGTATACTAACCCAACGATACTATATTTTATAACAAATACATATATATATCCAAAACCCAAGTCAATCTAAAAAAGATCATTTTCCATCTTGAATTGACCGGAGATCGAATCCTGGACCTCTGATATGAAGACCACTAGGCCTCAAAGGTCGTATATAAAATCTCCATAAAAATTCAAATAAGGTTTTTTTCACTCAATTATATTAAAAAAAAAATTTTTTACTTAGACAGTATTAAATCACATTAGGAAAAGATAATCTTAATAGACTAATAGCCGTAATAGTCCTTTCGTACAAGTTCACATACATAACAAAACTTTCATTTGCTTAATACAGTAAGGAGTACGTCCATCAATCTCCTGAAATCATATCCCAACAGGAACAGCAATAACAAGTTACAGGATATACGAAGACAACTTTATGCGCTCCGATAATGTGGACGATAAATCGGCAACAACAAACAAGACTCCTTTACACCTAAAAGAGAGATGCAGATGCGACCCCTCAGAGAGAACTGAGAGATTAATTTGTCCAATATTGGGTTAGTATTGACTAAATTGGTAATAGATATAACATTTAATTTAAAAACAATTAAATTAGGAATGATAAAATTTTCAGACAGTGTACAATTAATTTTTATCCCTTATTTTGGCTACAATTGATGTAAAACAAATACATACTAAATATTCTGTGTTCAATTAACATCACAACAACATATTGCATATAAGCAACCTCTGTATTTTTAAGCACATAGCAACAAGCAATAACCTGGAAATACCTAGATACTTATTAAGAGTTCTCTTACCTTAGAGAGACAGCATTATACTGTCTCATACAAACGTAGTCTAGCTTTTATTTTGAAACGACATGTCCGATATGGGCGAAACTATGTAACTTAAAAGAAATTGCGTATATTTAAGCATATAACTGGTTTTCACTGTCAAAATATGAACTTAAAAGAGAATATAATATATCATATCATATTTGACCATCAGTAAGGAAAACTTCTTTATCCTTGTATGTTCTTTCAAGTTCATATTTGACTGTCAAAAACTAGTTATATGCCTAGATATATGCAATTTCTTGAAAATTACAAAATACTGCCGAAATCTCACATGTCATTTCAAATTAAAAGCTAGACTACGTTTGTTTATAAAAGTCTAGGGTAAGAGGACTCTGAGAGGACTCTTAATAGTCGAGACTTAAAAATTGATATTAATGACTTATTAAAAAAAAAACTTTTAAAGTAAGTTGTAAAATGCATTACATACTAGGTTATTCTTGTATTGCTAAGTTTATTTTATGGCTGTTTCTAATCTGGCCCGATCTCGGCCGCAACTCGTGCCTATCAACCATCTTTTCACAGTTTCCACGCCATTTAACAGGCCATAACTGTAACATGTAACATTATTACGCTTGTCAGATATTAAGTATAAGCGAATATATACTGAAACCATCTGAAAACTTTATATTCATCAGTAATTTCGTCGCGAACGACTTTAAACTCTTAAAACTTATGTTTAAACTCTACTCTTTATAACTTATGTTTAAACTCTTTATAATTTACGTTTAAACTCTTTATATACTTATTATGCAAACTTTAAGGTTAAACAAGCTAGAATCGACTTATTTTATGGTTTTAATCACTCGTGGTAGACTCTACCAATGTACCATTTTCGTCGCACTCCGACGACCTCAAATTTTTACTACTGAAAACTATATGGGTTCTTTTTTGCATAATCTAGCTAACGGACTAAACAAAAAAAATATTTTTGGATCCAGTCCACATCCCTATTTAAACGGGCCGACACCCGTGTAGGTATATGAGTAGTTATGGGAACTCCACCTGTCCTAGTAAGTAAGCTCCCACATGAAATATGCAGTTCCAAAACAGTTAGAGAGCATCAGAGAGAGAGAGACACGACAAGGGCTAATCATTTATTTGTCAGAACTGATAAAACTATATAAGTCAACAATTATAAGCTGCTTGTATGAAAGGTATCTCAGATATCTTCTATCTATATATATAAAAGCGAAAATCACTCACTCACTCATCACGAAATCTCGAAAACTACTCAGCCAATGAAGATGAAATTAGGCAGGAAGGTATATTGTGACTAGGAGACGTTCGCTAAGAAAGGATTTTTGGAAATTCCATCCCTAAGGGGGTGAAATAGGGGTTGCCAGTTTGTATGGAACTTCGTAATTTTTAAAGTGAGATACATGAAATTTTTACTTTATTTTAATAGTTAGTAGAAAATAATAATGCATTTATTAGATTTTGAAAATTACACCCCTATAGGGTTGAAATAGGGGTTGCAAGTTTGGAGTTGGTGTGTTACGCCGACGACACCCTGGTGGTATCCCGCGGCACCTCGTTTCGTGAGGCGTCAATCCTCGCCACGGCTGCGGTCGCCGAGGTGGTGCGCCGAATCCGGCGGCTGGGTCTGGAGGTTGCGAACCACAAATCTGAGGCGCTATGTTTTCATAGCCCTCATAAGGCGCCCCCTCCAGACGCCAGTCTGATGGTGGGTGGAACCCATATTGCCATCAGGCCGACGATGCGCTACTTAGGCATCGTCCTTGATGGCAAATGGAATTTCGGCGCCCACTTCGAGGCGTTGGTTCCGCGGCTCATGTCGGCGGCGTCGGCGCTGACGCAGCTCCTGCCGAATCTCGGAGGTCCCGAGACGTCCTGCAGGCGCCTCTATATGGGGGTCGTGCGGTCGATGGCGCTCTACGGCGCCCCCGTGTGGGATTAGTCCCTTAATCGCCAAAACATCACCCTGCTGCGCAGACCGCAGAGGTTGATGGCGATAAGGGCCATCCGGGGATACCGCACGATCTCCTTTGAGGCTGCCAGTCTACTTGCCGGTTCCATACCCTGGGACATAGAAGCGAGTGCCCTCGCGTCTCTATTTTATTGGCATGAGGAGGCGCTGGCCCGGGGTCACCGACCGGCACCGAGGGAAGTAGAGGGACGTCGCAGTGAGCTGCGTCAGCGCTCTTTCGAGGAGTGGGCCTATAGGCTGGAGCAGCCCAGTTTCGGAATCCGAACGGTTGAGGCTGTCCGCCCAGTCTTAAGCCAGTGGTTGGCGAGGCAACATGGCCATCTCACCTTCTGCTTGACGCAGGTGCTATCCGGACACGGTTGTTTCGGAGGGTACCTGTGTCGCAGAGCGGGTAGGGAGCCGACTGCCATATGCCACCACTGTGACGGGTGTGCGGACGAGGACGCCCAACACACACTGGAGAGCTGCCCAGCCTGGGCGGAAGAGCGCGCCGACATGTGTGCGATCGTGGGGGACGACCTTTCTCTGCCGACCTTGATTCAGGTCATGGTCGACAGTGAGACGTCGTGGAATGCGGTGCAGGCCTTTGCGGAGCAAGTGATGCTCCGCAAGGAGGCGGCGGAGCGAGAGCGTGAGGACACCACTGACCACGCAATCCGCCGCCGGCGCACTGGGCGCAAGAGGCGGGCCTATGGCCTGCACCAGCAGACCCCACAGTAAGGGCCGGTCGAGTGGTGGAAACGGGATTCTGCTGCTCGGCTTAACGGCCCTCCGGGTTGTAAGGCGTCGGGTGTCACCACGCCTTAACCCTTTTGGGTGGAGTTGGCGGCCGAAAGGCCCCCCCCACCCCCACAGGTTCGCTCTGATACCCTCTCTTAGTGAGAGGGACCCCCAGAGCGAACAGGGACCGCCACAGCGGTCGCCGCGCCGGGGCTATGGAGCGAGAATAGCACACGGCCCCGGCACATAGCGGCTGAGAGGTGACACCGCGGAGTTTTTAGTGGTAACACCACATAACCTTACCGGTTTCCCGTGACTGGTAAGGTATCCGAAGGGATTTTCTCCGCGACAAAAAAAAAAAAAAAAAAAGGGTTGCAAGTTTATATGAATCTTCGTCATTTTTGAAGCGAGACGCATGACATTTTTGAATTAGTGGTCAATAAAAAATAATAATACAGAAATAAGATTTTAAAAATTGCATCCCCTGGGGTGCATTAGGGGTTGCGAATTTATATTATTATGAAATTTCGTCATTTTTTGAGTGAGAGACAAAAAAATTGAGACAAATATTAGATCATTTGTTCTCTTTTGCTGTATCAAATGACGGGAACGGGAACGGGAACTGGATATTATAACAAAATTCATAACGTAAAAAACCAATTAAATATCCTATTAGAACCATTTTCGACTTCTACGCGGACGAAGTCGCGGGTTACAGCTAGTTAATAATAAATTTAGAAATGATATTTGAAAAAGGTGGACAGAATGAAATGATGGAGAATTGAGGTATGGACAGACATGAAGGATAGGGTTTATTGCAAGATCGTTACATAGTATTGAGTTTAATATCGCATAAGTACGAGTAAGGACTATCATAGTTGGCAGGAGCTATAATGAAACGTTTATTCAGAAACTACTTACGACTTCTTATGAATTTTGTTTTAAGTCATTTTATGATAAATTTACATTAATTGAATGAAACTATAATTAATTATATCATATAGGTATCTGATCTTAGATATGCACTACGAATTGAACAGCTGGTCCTTATAAACTTTTTAATGAAGATATTTTTGAACACAGACATAATGTTCTGCAATAAAAACCACTTAAAGTAATTTAAATGGAGCTTTATTTGCTTATCATGAGCCATTTTAAAGTTCAATACCCAGTCAATAATACTTAATTATACGCCTCGGCGTCGTGCGCTCTGCTGACCCAAAGAAATCCATGCATTATGATCTTCATTATAACTGTCATCGAAAAATCTTTATGACTATAATTTTAGCAGATTGTTTATTTGTTAAGTAAGCCTTCGATTATAAAGATAGTCCCTAGCAACATTTTATTAAACAATCAATAGATGTAATTTTCTTCTGAGAACGTGACTCGAGAGTTAAATGAAAAATGTGGTAAAAACAATGCCTATCAGCATTTCTGACAATGAAGACTGTCTGTTTAAAACAACAATAAATACAAATATCTTCTTCAAGCTTCAAATTATGTCCAGACATGAACGAAAAAATTTAATTCGTGAGGATTTCAGCATTGTTCATCTTAAAACCGAAATAAATCGCGTCTCCAATTACATTTGAACAATGATCTGAGTAATACTGGGATATTTGCGAAGATTTAGTGCCTCAGGCCAGTGACACTTGAGTCCAATGAGATTTATGTATAAGTGCGAGTACATGTGAAGTTCACGTTTCTATCGCGGGCCGCGATACTGCGTGGCATATGTCAGTATCTCTTGATACGCAGCCTTTTATTTCGAGGGTTTTTATTGCGTCATTTAGATGTTTTATGGACGGCTCGAGTAAAATGTGAAACATCACGATTGTATTTGAATTGAATATATTCTGTCTCAATGGGATATTTATGAGCATTCTTTATCTGCTTTATATGTCTGCTTACTCAAAACTTTGATTGATTCATTGTCCATGATGTAATTGCCTTCAGAGACAAACTGCAGTAAAATAACGAACTAAATAGACAATAAGAGGGACTTTAACACTACATGGCTTACAATAAGTGATACTCTGTGCAAAAATGAGTGATCGGACATGAATGAGTGAGGGGGCTTGTTGGTGCGGCGGTGATGCGTGCCGCGCACGATGCGCGCGCGCATTGATGGAAGAGTCCTGGTCGTCAGGCGGCGCGCCGCTGCTGCGCACCAGGTCGCTGCCGCTAGTACTCGAGGCACCCAGCGGCGGAGCGCCCACGCGACAGACGAAGCTCGACCCTCGGCAGCTACTCACTCTCACCAGGCATTACTACCCGGAAGGCGGCTGGGGCTGGGGCGTCGCTGCCGCGGCCACCATCGCCCAACTGCTAGCGCACGGACTCCATCAAGCATCCGCCATACTCACAGTCGAAGCTATCAAGCGCTTCGGACCAGAAGTTCGCATGCAAGCAGGTACATATTATAATAATCTCCTTTGTCTAGAAGAATGGTAATAAATCAAGAGCTGCGATAAAATAATGCAACTAGAAGCTAATCAGAGGCTACAATGTTTATTGGCTTTTCCCTTGCGCTATTATTTATTAAAGTCAAAAAGTTTTCTATTTATAGAAAATTCAGTTGTATTTGATACCAGATAAAATACATTCGAAAAGTTTTTATGTGTCTGAAGAGTTTTCAACAAAATACTTTGATATACGTGCAGTGGGCGCTGTAACTTAAAAAAATATCATTTGATTCAAATATGTAAAAGTTTTGCGAATTGTACGCCCCTAACATTCTGCTTCGCTGATTACACATAATGATTGGAGCAGTAATTTGTTTGTCCCCCCATGTACTGGGTTGTCCCCTGCTTGTGGTTCAACGCTCCACGTAAACGCTTTTACGATTTCCCACGTTCAAATATTTCTCTACGCATGTAAATACACTTGAGTGAATCACGAGGCCTTTCAAACTTTGACAATACGGGGGATCATTTTACTTGGAGAAAAATTACGTCATTTTTCACAGGCTCGGCATTGTTATTGTTACTATATCCAGTTAATGCCAGGACAAATTGAAAGTTACGGCACGAGCTGAATACAAAAAAAATATATAGGTACAGATGGCTTCAGTAATAACGTTTTGTCTATTTCTATGAAAGATTGTTTGACGAAAGTTGGCGAAGAGCATCACAGTCGTTTTACATAAAAGGAAAATAAAACACGAATTTGGAGACTGTGGGTGAAGCAGAAAATTTTGTGAGCGTTGCAGAATGAATGCATCATATCAAGTCTAAGCGATTGAGTGTTCTTTAGGAGCAAATTTTCTTCTTATATGTACAACCGCACTGTCGGACCATCAATGATAGTGCGAACAGGATTTTGTCAGCTTTGTTTTAGTGAAAAGGGAGTTCCGGGTATCGCTGGCCTTGAATGTCAAACCCATGTTTGTTTGTGATTTATGTGGTCACTTTTCCGTACCCTTTTCTTTCATCCCTTCGTAATAACTTCCTATTGTCATAAGACCACCATAAGTGTTATAAAGTGCCAATATGATACCAACCTCGTAGAATAAAGTAAAGAAAGTATATGTGTTTCACAGTTTGTAAGCAACAATGTTTAGGTCTGAATTTATTTTTAGATTTATGTAATTCAGAATTAACACTTTGCGGGATACTCAAACCGGAACCGCAACTGTAGAATCTGTTAGTATAATAATTAAAAATAAAATAATTACTAATGCGGTAGTAATAGTAGCATTGCCACTTCTTGTCATCATTTTAAATAACTCAAAAAGTACCTAAAGATTGTCTTTAGACGATAAAAATATATGTAAGTACCTTTTAAAACATTTTATCGAGGGCTTCGTGCAACATGCACCAAATACACTGCTATGCCTATAGTAATGTATTCAATGATACTATATGAGTGCCTTATGAGAACTAACCATCTAATCCTCAAAATACAGTCAATAACAATTTTATTCTACACAGAATCCTACAGCCTCAGTTAAAGTGCTAAAGTCGTAAAAATAAGAGTCTATAAATACGGATAATGTTCGTAGGAATCGTCAAGAATCGATTACTCCGTGAAATGGTGCTGTTATCTTTGTATCTGGCAACTAAACTTACCATAGCTGCCATTTGTAGGGCAACCATCGCTGAGTTTCTGTTCTAGTTTATTTAGCTCAATTTTTTGAAAGAAAGTTATTTTAAGATTTAATGTTGTTTGTGGTTATGTCACGGTGTGAGCGGCGACGCTGGTCTTCCGCGGATGCCATTTAACACCTTGACTGTCAGTACTGCAGACACAATAGATTTGTAATTGTTTGTCGGACACCAGGTGGCCATCATAGCGTGTAAACATATCTTTCAACATAACGTTGTGTTGACGTGAAGTTACGAAAAGAGACATGACACGGGATCAAGTATAAGCCGTCTTATAATATAAACTTTGTTACTATGTTTAAAACATTATCCGCCCAAAATGAAGTTGACATTGACAGGTGAGATAGTGTGATATTTTTAGATGTCAACTTGATTTGGGCGGATAATGGTTAAAATCTAGTAACAAAATTAGTCTGGGTTTTTAAGACAAAATTTTTCGGAATTTTAGCTATTTCAGGTTTGACCCAATGTCAATCTCGTAATAGCATAGGTATAATTTTTCAATACTAAAAACCGACGTCACCCCCACACTACACTACCGATTTTGATAAAATGTCTATGGGACCACCTGACAAGTATACCCTTTAAAACAAAAATAGTAGATTGTGCTACAAGGGGATAAGGTAATATTTTGAAGGCGAGGGCGCTACTTTGAAACAGAGCGAAACGAAGGATTCCATATTTGAATCACGAGCGGAGCGAGTGATTCTACGGTGGAATCCTGAGTGTGGCAAGGGATTCATGTATATTTATTTATTTTATAAAACTTTATTGATCCACAATTTACATTGTTTACAATTGGCGGACTTAACGCTAAAAGCGTTCTCTCCCAGTTAACCATAAGGATAAACAGAGATCTAGTTGCGGCGCAAAATAATTACTAAGTAAATCCTAATAAATATACCTACATATACCTATATTTATTATATGTATATCGCCCGAGATAAAAATATTACCGTACCCGAGTAGCACACTCTACTTTTCATCTCCATCTATGAGAAAAACTAGCACATACAAAACAGAATATAAAGAACTGCAGTAGAACACCTACAATACCTAACAGACTTCAACCGACAATTTAATACTAACCTTTGTTTGATGTCATTTTCATACAAGAAATATTTTCTCGAAGACCACCAACTTAAAATGAAATGTTCACTCATAACTTTGTTTGCGTGGTCCTTCATATATTTTTATTTTTATACGTAAACTTGATAACTTTTCACTATTGGCTTAAACTCACGAAAAATATTCACATTTACATAAATAATTACATTTCAATACAAATAACCTAAAACTTCTGTAATTACTTGAATCAAAGGGAAAACTTACGCTTTTCAATTATACTTATTTCTTTTTCCGAAGCAAAGAACATAAAAAAAATTTACCTACATTCATCCATGTTGAAGACGTACGTACGTAAGAATATGTATACCAAATTTAAAAAATCACGAAGTCTGTGCCAATTATTTTTTATTTTAAAACAAAAATCATTTTTTTTATTGCTGCACTGCCAACATTATTTTTGATTCTACATAGATTAAACTCGTGTTCTGTTTTCAAATTGGTTTTAATCCCTAGCGATCTTCTTTTTCACTTTTTAGTCCCGAAAGAGTAACCAGTAACTTTAGCTCCAAATGTTTTGGGATGAAAACATAGTTTTTTGAGTAGATGAGATGAAAAATAATTTTTAAAATCGGTCCAGGCGCTACGATAAATAATCGGTGAACATACATAAAAAAAACATAAAATGTCGCGACGAATTGATAACCTCTTCCTTTTTTGAAGTCGGTTAATACCTAAAGTAATATAAACAGTGATTGAATAAATTTTCATAGCAAAAAACCTTTTGAAAATTGAAAATAAAATGATATAATTAATGATAGCTTGAGTTTAATATTTAAATTCTTATTTCAGTCCAATTTCTTAGTTTAATACAAAATCACAAATAAAAAATAACATAAGTAAGTAAAAAATAACATCTGTAATTTAAGCTATATTTTTAGATATGCAAAAAAACTCGATATTTTTAATTTTTTTCTTTCGATTTTATAATAGGTACCTTGTTGTTGATTTGGTCACACACATTGGATTTTTGACACAATTTACAGGAGCAAAAAGAAAAACCTATCTATCCAAGAATTTGCAACTGTTACTTAACCCTACTCAAAGCCATTAGATAAATGTACGAGATATTCTATCAAGTAAAATGTATGACCTCAAAAAATATCCGACTCAGGTCAAATCGTGACATATTTGCAAAAAGCAGTAGACTGGAGATGATTTCCCGTCAGACTAAGGGGCAACCCACTGTCAATCACCGCAATCGTTTATTAGGATCAGGCAGAGGCGGTGATACGACCTCATCGCACATTTATCATCTAAAGGGCGTTTAATATGTTTCGGTTCGATGACAGGCGCGCGATAAGGTGCCGGTTGCCGGGTGACGTGGTTATAATTTCCGCATTTTTTCCCGGACGTTTTCCGCCGCTGTTTATGCCGTAATTTAGGACCTCACGCAATTAATGTAGGTGTTTTATACAATATGTAACAAAAACCCTGTCCGATCCTTGTAGGAGCAATTCAGACCGTCAATATGAACAACTTTTCCTGTAGGACCAATGCTTGAAACTCGAAAAAAAAACTACATTTTCATACAAAAATGTTCGGCCTGCCCGGCAATTTGTCCCATAGGAAAAGTTGTTCATATTGACGGTCTGAATTGCTCCTATAAGGATCAGACAGGGTTTTCGTAACATATTGTATAATTCGGATAAGATATAGATACATTTTTGACTTATTTATATTACTTACGAGTACATGAGTTACTTGCGTAGTGGATATAGAAGCTTTTACAACAACTTTTCTTTAGTGGTAAATAAGTTGTACGTTAATGTACTTTTGTTGTGTTATTAGAAAGACATACGAGGAATTTTTGCCTAAAATTAAGGTCAGACACGTGTTAAAAATAAATACTTATCTAAACAATAATACCTGTTTTAATTACGGTAGGTACATAGAAATTTCTAATGTAACTTACAAATTGATCACATTAAAAAGTATCCAAAAACCTATCGCCCTTTTAAATATTAACAAGTTTATTAAATTCCTTTACGAGAAAAGGCATATCATGTCCCAATAAGGACACAATTTCTCAGGACAGACACATAAGATGCTTATGAATGGCATCCCTTGAGGAAAGAAGCCAAAGTCATCGGAGCCTAATAACAAGCGGAATGAATCCTATAAATCACTCGCGGTATCCCTTTGAGAAGGGCTAGCAATGATATAATATTTTCTTAAGATATGCTGTTATGTTTTAAGCTGTAAGTTTTAAAGCACGTAAAACAGAAGCACGTTACGTATATCAAAAGTCATAGCCGTAGAGTTCAATCAATCCTTCCCTACAAAATTATAAATGTTATTATAAATAAAAATTAAATATTAACATTTTTTTTATTTCTTCTTTTAATTCAGTAAACCACTGCATAGATTCCAATATTTTGGCGAGCACACATGTAAACAAACTAGTACATAAGTAAATTAAAATTAAATTAAATTTGCTAAGTTAAAGAAACTTTTAAGGTACTTAGATATATTGAATGTTGACGGACTTGCGGGCAAAAGCTTACGCCAAATAAACGCGCTCTAGGCGAGCATTTGTGTTAGTCTTATCCTAAGTACGAGTATATAGCATTTTCCGAGATATCTTTTTTACTTGGCTTTTATTAGCCCATACTGTCCCACTGCTGGGCAAAGGCCTCTCTAATATGCCACTGATCTCTATCTTGTCAAAAAGCGCGAAATCATCACACCACCTTGTCCTTACTACTAGTTAATCTTAATATTTTTTATCAAAAGCTAGGCACAAGAAAATAAATAAAAGAAAGCATATAGCGCCCACCACGTTATACGAACGAAACGATGTATCAATTTATTTGGCGTTTTGGTATTATTTAGATGTTACTAAGCGCTCTTGGATACAATCCAGGAAATAGTCAGCTTGTTAAATTGTAAGCAAAATGCAGCTTTCTGACCTGGTTCTAATATTTATCATCATATGCGGCGTATTTTAGCCTAAACACTTGTAATCCGACGCAAATTATGTGAAATGCATTGCGTCGATTGCGTGAATCCGTGCAGGTACCTATGCTGTAAGAATAGATTTCAAAGTTTGTATTGTAGCACCAGATACAAAATGCTTACATCTTTTATAAGTAGCATACCTATGTTACTGTTTACCACTTAAAAACAAGATATTACGGAGACCATTTAAAAACTACCTTAAATACAAAGCATCACGGTTCTGATCTCAACCCAAGGATTGACATAGACATGACACTGATGGATCGCCGCATACAAAGATATCAAATGTTTTTATACAAAATTATGAATATAAACTTCAAATACCACCGTATTAACTCACGTTATCATAAGTAATTTGTTTTACAAGATACCAAAACAAATTATGCAAGGAATATGTTTTTGAAAAGAGCTTGTAATTGTTACGATACATTGTTTTAAGAACAGTATCCCCTCATTCTCTCACCTGCTTCATTCAGAAACGGGCTGAGAAGAATACTATTAACAAATGTATAAAAATTTTTCGCTTTATTTATTATTATCGTATGTGTTGTTTTGCTTTAGCTTTTCTGTGGCTCTTTGTGTCCTTTTTTTTGTAGTGTCTGTACACTGCTCAAAACATTATGAGTTAGTTGTTTTGTTAGGGGAAACTATACTGATGTTTAAGTACTTAAGTTATTTCTAACTCAACAATGCTAAGGTTTGTTTCCCAAATAAATAAATAAAAAACAAACGCAAATTCCGGAAATTGCTCATTTTCTAAAAAGAAAACGTATTACAATAATATAACACAAAAGCTAAATCCGTTACAAGGTATGTAGATTCAAACCAATACCGTCCCTATTATTTGATGTTATTACAGACTCTGTGTGGTTGAAACTTTTATAAAAACAGCAATTCGAAAAGTCTGTCCACGTTTTCGATTTCATTTCATTGAATGTGCTATCACATCAGCCGATAGGGCGGATATTACTCTAAATAAGACGCCAATTTACTAGTATTTACTAACAGACGATGACATAGCGTTTCTTACTCCGATTCTGTTGAAGTGCCAATGCATTTAGGATTGTCAAATTAAGATTATCTACTCCCTGTGGGGAGATAACAGTATCTTCGTACCTAAATTAGTTTGATGTTAGTTTGTACATTTATGTAGGTACTAGATATGTATACATTTGAGTATTTTTTTAATTGAATTTGGATGCGAAATATTATCTACAAAAAAACATGTTTGTTGAATGGGAGCCCCACTTAAATATTTATTTTATTTTGTTTTTAGTATTTGTTGTTATATCGGCAACAGAAATACGTCATCTGTGAAAATATCAACTGTCTAGCTGTCACGGTTCATGAGATACAGCCTGTTGACAGACAGACAGACGGACGGATGGACAGCGGAGTCTTAGTAATAGGGTCCCGTTTTTACCCTGCGGGTAAGGAACCCTGAATATCTATGATTATTTAAATAGAGAAACGATTATTACTTTTTTCTCTTCATTTAAGTGACTTGAGCTGTTAGCTTCTAGACAACACTTTTAATACAAATGCAGAGTGACAGGCAACCTTCTAGGAAATTTTCAGAGCCCAAGTTCTTTCTAATTTAAAACAATCAAAATATCTTTTATATTTTTGTTAATTTGTTACCGAATTCCAAAGAATGAAATTGAAAACATTACATATTTCTTATCGTCACATCTTAAGTTTGAGGAGAGAAACTTGTTGACAAGTCCTTTTAGAAGAAATTCGTCTAAACCGCAATAACAATAAGTTTATACAGAGACGAAGCGCACCATCAATGTGGATTGTGGAATCAAACGTCTAACAGATTTATGTGCGATGTGAGGCTGGCTGCGAGTCTAAGTTAAGGCTCTACTCTGAGGCCAGTGGTGCTTTCGCTTGTTGTGTTCAAAATGACTATATTGTAAGATTGGTTTGCAAGTTTAATCATAAACCAGATACTGTAAGTAAATTTCGGCGTTTGTTGATTAGTAAAATATTCGGTCACGAACATAATTATTATTTTTTATAAAATTTATGTACACGGAAAATTTATACAGGGAATATACATCAAATAAATGTTGTACAAAGGCACAACTTATCTCAAAAGATAATATTGTTTAAAAATAACGAGTAGTTATTTTATTACTCATGATTATTCTCAAATGGTTTTTCATTTCTTAATGACATCTGTTTACTTTTTAAATTGTCGCTTCCCAGCGTCTACTACTTCAAACGCATTTTCAGTTGCCGACATCAGATTCAAATCAAATGGGTGCACCACTGGACTCAGAGAAGTGCCTTAAAAAGTCGACGAACTTCCAACGGCGTCCTCAAACTTTTTCAATAGTGTTTTGCAGACAGCCCGCTCGGACTAGCAAACCGGCGATTGTTCCTTTAACTAATGGACACTTGCGACACGTTCCATCACAAATCGGAAACTTCACCAGATTTCGTCGTCGTCACTTTAACGTCTTCTTATCTAAGCGCACCCCCGTTCCTTACCGTCACTCCTTCATGCATTGCATGGGTGCATTTTCTTCCCCAAAGACGAATGCATGCAATGAAACACCGTGCCAAGTGGAAAAAAAAAACGATTTTACCTTGCTTTTTTTTTAAATTCTTATTATTTTTAAAGAAATCCAAGTCCTTCGTGTCCTCTCTCTTGGCAGTAGCGCACTTCAAGCGTCATGTTCAATATTTGTCCGTAAATATTGCTCGAATCTCATCTCTGCACGTTGAACAATTTTTGTGGAATTTTAAATACATTATCAACGTTATACCTCAAAGAAAAAATAGCTTTGCCTATCATCGATTATTTGCATTCAAATTTGTTTAGTTTCATACATGATTCAAATGTACATGACGTTGCCCATGTACACTTTTTTTTACGTTCATTTTCAATTTCTAATATCATATTGATTGAGTATCAAAATTAAAAGTAGGTACCATTTGGTAAAAATGGTACCTACTTTTAATTTTGATACTCAATTAATAGGATATTAGAAAATTTAGTAAAAGTATCATTTCCTTATATTTTAATAGTTTTAAACTTACTTTAAAACAGTTTACTAGGTGCCCTTATTTAATTATGAGAGGAAAATTGTAGGCGGGTTTCAAAATCTTGCTCGTGAATTATTTCACTTATTTAACACCCCTTACAAATCATGGTTTTTCATAGATTCCTTTTTAAATCGAAAGCTATAGCTAAACGGAATCTAAAAACCAGTACAAGTGCAATAAAATATCGGCGCTCTAGAAGAATGATTTTCGGGAGTTCTTCGAATAACTATGTTCATCCGAACTGCCAAGTGTCGGAATCCTCAACTTAACGGAAAGGCATATTTACTTATTCATCGAATGATCGCTTGGATTCAATCCATGGAAATATTTTCTCCTATTTTACATGAAATTTACAGGTTCTATTTTTTTATTCCGCCGTTCGAAGGCTCCGGGTTCGATCCCCGGCCAGGGCAGATTGGAAAATTGTCTTTTTCTTTAACTTTTTCCAATTGTCCAGGGTCTTGGGTGTTTACCTAAAATATTTATCATAAATATAGTACGAGTATCGTTGATTTAGTATCTCATAACACAAGTTTAATCTTACTTTGGGGCTAGTTCAATCAGTGTGATTTGTCCTTATATATTTATTTATTCTGTAGACCGTACGTACCCACCTTCTGGCTGTAGCGCAATGAGAATCTGGACTTTGGTTACGGGCCCTATCATTCGCCAACCTGGGCATTACGATGCGTTTCGCGTGGCAACTGCGCTGCGAGTAGACTCTACAATTGAAGACCTACATCTCTGTCCCTGCGGGGATACTGTCGATGGCCTTGGACTCCACAAACATTCATGCACCAGGAGTGCCAGTTATTTAGGACGTCATGCAGCCCTTAATAATATCATTTTCCGTTCTCTCGCCACCATCAATATCCCCGCAGCCCTAGAACCCAATAGTCTGGTTAGAGATGATGGCAAGAGGCCGGACGGGATGGCCTTGGTCCCTTGGAGATTGGGACGGCTTTTGAAGTGGAATGCTTCTTGTGTGGATTCCCTCACACCGTCCCATCCTCAGGTCATGAAGTCAAAGGCTGGCGCAGCAGCAGCCGCAGCAGAGAGCCTCAAAATTCGCAAATATGTAGACATTTGAATCAAAGGATCAGCATTGGCGTACAACGTGGCAATGCTGCCAGCCTTTTGGCCACGCTGCCGAGGGGTGATATTTTAGTAATTAAGTCTACATAGTTTGTAATCTTTTCAGATTTAGTTTTAATTTACATTTAGTTTTAATTTAGATTTTAATTTTTTCCAATAAAGACCCTAGTGCAACTTTATCCTATGGGCTAGAAGTTTACGGATAGCTACAAACGGTACAGCTTCAGATGGGTCGTTTTGAAATACCTTGGTGGAGGCCTTATGTCCACCGGTGGACTTCCTGTGACTGATACGAAAATGAATGCTAAAGAATAAATTTCTTTACCAACTTATTAGCTGATTCTCCTCACACGCAGTAGCAAAAAATTGCTATAATTGGGGGATTTTTCTATACTGGCATGTATTTACGAGTAGCATTGTTTTAGCAACCCTCCATTTATTTTTCTTTTCCGCCTACACACTCACTTTGCTAAACTTGCCCTTCGGGTTTAGTGATTTTTAGCCCTATAGCAGTCTTTGCCACATCAGAATACTTCGTGGTGAGTAGGTAGCCATAATATAGGGATTCTTACTAAAATTATTCGTAAAATAAGAGTTACTTGCTTAACTAAGTATGTTAATTTTCATTTTTACTTTCACTTCTTAATAGCTGCTTAAATAAATGTAATTCATTTTACGATATTTCTTGTTTTTTAATTTTTTAAGTTAATATTTCTCCTGTATGAATAGTGAATACCTAAGTTGGTACTTGGTCAAATAAATTGGCATAATATACCCACATAAATCTGTCTGGTCTAGACTAATATTTCAATTGGTAGTGCCTTTTATTCATTAATATCCATTTTCATTATCATAGGTGATTCGTAATGTAAGTAGTAAATTGATAACGGATCTATATTATTACAATATATCATTTTGATAGATTGCTTTATTTGCAAACAATAATTTACAACAAATTGATTACGGCTTCCATCTCACAAGGGGGTCAGTTACCTCATTTTTTGTTTGATGTTCCTGCGATCCAGTTCCGAAGCTATGTTAATTGTACATTATATCAATGAGACGAGTAATAAATCTTCGAGATGTAACTTGACATCACGTAACTCACAATCAAAATCCTACGACAGGAATTTATTTTCCCAATGACTGAGTCAGGCCTATGTCACTCCCCGTTTAGGTATCGAAAATATACCTACATTATAACTTTGCGTGCGGGGACCACTTCGAAGACGAAAATTCAGTTATATGAATCGTTTGTCCAGAGTAATAAGGATGAAATTGGCTTGCAATAAACCATAGCGCTAACCACAATAAGTATATATTTCTCTGAATTTATTTTCTGAGAAAGACTTCTGTACGTAAGTACTAGAACTTATTCTGTGGCAGCGTGTCGTCAGTGAACCCCAATAAAAATCAAGGTGCAGCCTATGTAGCCTCCAAAAGGCTTCACATGAAAAGTACTCAAAGACAAGGTAAATTTTTCAATAAATACCAAAATGCCTACTGACTGACTGTGAAACACCAAAATACGACATGTTTCTAACTAAGTCCCGGGGGTCTTAAAAACCCCGGAACGCCAAATCTTTAATACATCGCTATTCTGAATCCTTATAAGGCCAGGAATGCTCGAACATGAATTTTAACACGAGCGAATAACAATAAAACATCTCAGATTCTTTGTTACCACTGTCAACAAAAACGTGACGTAAGCTGAAGGTCTTAAGGACCAAATGATGCGATTAATATCAAGGGCGAGGATATAATTTGTGAATTACGGAACTGGTTCTCGCATTTGTCTTCGCGACATTTACCAGATAGCGACAATTCAGATTGCCATGTTGTTTCGTTTTAGTGACAATATTTTTTTAGTGCGTACGGTAACAAATGTAACTCAACACTTTCCCTCACAGCCGTATAATAGGATTACTTATGACTAAGTTACTTACGCCATCTTCATTTTAGTTAACATTCTATATTCTCATTTTAATCTTCTTTAAGCATATCTCAACAGTGGTCCGTCAGCTTTAATTTGTTTTTACTGATCGGCACTTTTTATTTAGTAAAAGTACGCCTTTTTTTGTTTCAGGATGCCTTGGAGCGTTGTCGGCAGGGGTGGCACTAGCACTGTCTCCCGTCACGGTGGCTCTCTGCGTCCGGAAGTCAACCAGAGTTACAGCCGTGGTGGGCGGACTCGTAGCAGCCCTGGGGTGCCTCTTCACATCTTTTGCAACGCAGTTTCATCAACTTTTCTTCAGTTACGGTCAGGGCTATAATGTTTTATATCTATACTCATTTGTTTTTTTACAGTAGATTAAAAATGTCAAAAACTTGTGCAGCCTTGAGTATTCGGCAGATGAAGGAGCCTGTACAGATGATATCAATACTATTCCTACCAACGTCAATAGAATGATGCATATTCTGTGGTTACAGGTTATGCACCCGTACTTCAATAAAATGATGTATAAGCTATAGGTCTAGAATCTAAAGATGTTATTTGTTTTGAAATTATAATTTTCCTAAGAAAACATGAAAAAAGAAATGTCGTCTTTGTATGGCGGACAGTCAGGCACATTTTCTCTTAATTACACAAGTATTTACGTCGACTGTTGCAAAATATGTAATTAGAGAGACAACCCAGACAACTGAGCTGTAGATACGAGGTCTCCAACTGTGTACTAAACTGCACACGTTAATTAAACTGGAGCTTGTCGTGTCGTGGTCTTATTGTATCTGTAGAGCTAATTGAAAGAGCCCCAGTTTAAATTACTTTGGCACATCTACACGTTTTATAGGTCTACTAGCGAAGGGAAAACATGCGATTATTAAACACTCATTACGTGCGGAAAAAAGTTTCGTTACCAAATGCTTTTTTCTACTTTTTTCTGATATTATGAACATGAATGTCCAATAACAAAATTTATCTTTATCAATTAATCAAAACTTTCTCTTATTGAAATATAGTGGATAATTTTAATCCCGGAATACCTTTACATGATTCATACCTACCTGTGGTACCTATGGCACGTAATATGGTTCCGGAAAGATTAAGCGGACGAAGTTCGAAGTTATTGAAATAAAAGTTATTATTGCTATCGAAGTAATTGAAAGAAAAAGGAGGAGAGAGCACTTGACTTATAGCACTCAGATATCTTCTATCTATATATATGAAAGCAAAAATCACTCACTCACTCATCACGAAATCTCGAAAACTACTTAGCCAATGAAGATGAAATTTGGCAGGAAGGTAGATTATGACTAGGAGACGTCTGCTAAGAAAGGATTTTTGGAAATTCGTGAGACACATGAAATTTTTAGTTTATTTTAAAGTAAATAATAATGTATTTATTCGATTTTGAAAATTACATCCCTATAGGGGTGAAATAGGGGTTGCAAGTTTA
Organism: Acrobasis suavella; assembly: GCA_943193695.1. Taxonomy (NCBI): domain Eukaryota; kingdom Metazoa; phylum Arthropoda; class Insecta; order Lepidoptera; family Pyralidae; genus Acrobasis; species Acrobasis suavella. The sequence continues at coordinate 11,806,286 of OW971938.1, forward strand.
TATGAATCTTCGGTATTTTTGAAGCGAGACACATGACATTTTTAAATAAGTGGTAAATAAAAAATAATAATACAGAAATAAGATTTTAAAAATTGCATCCTCTAGGGTGCATAAGGGGTTGCGAATTTATATTATTATGAAACTTCGTAATTTTTTGAGTGAGGGACAAAAAAATTGAGAAAAATAGACTATTTGTTCTCTTTTGCTCTTACAAATGACGGTAACGAGAACGGGAACGGGAACTGGAACGGGATCGGAAACTGAAACGGAAACGGAAACGGACACGGAAACGGAAACGGCAACGTCAACGGCAACGGGAACGGCAACGGGATATTATAACACAATTTATACTGTAAGAACCAATTAAAGATCCTATCAGAACCATTTTCGACTTCTACGCGGACGAAGTCGCGGGTTACAGCTAGTATGTGAATATATCTAAGTACTTAAAGTCAAGTGATCTTTCCCCTTTTTGAGTTTTTTGGGTTTTGTTTTTGTTTTTACACAAATAAGTACTGAGTTAAACTCCTAACCTCAATATTTGTAAACTTATCAGGAAATTGCTTTTTTTATACTCGGAACGGAGATGGCGCATAGCGATCGTAAAAAATAACCCACAACTTTTTCAAGTGTTGTTCAAGGTTCCCTATTTTTTTGCATACAATTTTATTCAATTTTGATTCTGTAAAGAATAAATAAAAAAAATGTCATAATTTAAAATGGCATACTTTTACTTATCCTAATAATAGTTACGCACAATATTCATTTGGCATAACTTTTTAGGCACAATTTTTTGAAGCATAACTATTATAAGCATAATTATTGTTAAGTATTCTATTCTAAAGCCTAAATATGCCTACACATAATGATATTTAGGCATAATATGCCGAATAAATATCTGACTCCTAAAGCGTTAAAAACATTATTGCTCTAATAAATATGTAGGCACTTAACATGGTGGGTACAAAATATACATCACCGATGTTCCGGGTGGTCATCAAAAAAAAAAATAACTTGAACCTAACTTCCCTTCTGTCCTTACAGTTGTTTCGGGTGGTCATAAATTTTTTTGCATGATAATTTAAAAAATAAACCATTAAAAATAACTTTATTTTGTTTCTTTTATTCCTAAAAATATTATGCCTTAATACTATTAGTCTTATAGTTATTACGTCTACGGAGTTACTGCGAATTAACATTATGCCAAAACAAATTAGCGTAAAAGTTTATTATGCCAATATTACCAGTATGCCAAAAATCAATTATGCCTTTGAACTATTATATGCCAAAACCGGTATGCCAAAACCGGTATGCCAAAGAACATAAGGACAAAACAAATTATGCAAAAAAAGGGATCCCGTTGTTAAATGTTAGTACGAGCACAAATTGAGCTTTGACAAAAAATATTGCGGTAGGCGCTTTTTGTAACTTTCTATGTATTTTTCCGCAAACAGTACTTATTTTGTTATATAAATAGCTGTCACTCAAATAAGCAAACAAACCCTGTATTATGTGTTATTAGGATTCAAAATATGAATTGCAATTAAGTATTTTCTCTTAACAAATAACAAATTCTGGATAACACAAAATAAATAATCTTTGGAAAATGAATTAATATAACGGCCTTATAACAATAAATAACACAATCCGCTCTCATGCGCGACATATCAGTGCATTAACATAAAATAAATAAATCGGAACGTTAATGCAGCCCAAACTGCGGCGCACGCAATTTCTGACAACTCAATTTATTTTGTCACTTCCATACTCAAGCACAAAATAAAGAGAATGTGGAAATCAGACCTAAAAGAAAGAAACATTTTTTTATGAAACATTCACCGAAAGACACAAACTAATACAATAACACAAAAAAATATAATAACTAAATGTTCTAGGAAATCTGATGCTAATTTTAAATACACCGATCTTTAGATACGAGTATAAAATCCTAATTCTCTTTATGAATTATTTACTGTATCTACATATATACAGCTTATGAAAGTCAAGCTTTACATCCTACTTTCCAAAATAAATAAACATTTTCATCTTCATTTTGGTGTAAATGAATGGTCACCGCGGTATCTTTACCGTGGATGACCATGGTATACTTAATAGGACGTGGCATAAGCACTCAAAAGGTATCCATCTTCAAGTTTAATAATTTATGTTCCGGACCTGTTTTAGCCGACTTCAAAGGTATCCATTAATTGGTTCTTAAAGCTAATAAACGGATATTATAACATCTGCAATTACATAAAAATGTCCTGCAATAATTCTGGTTTATAATCATCACGTCAATAAGTTTTTGTACACAATGCCACGAAACGTGATGAAGATCTCTGCTTTAAGACAGGTTCCATTGTACAAAAACTCTCGGTACTTTAATATTAACTTCATAATTATGGCTATGAGGTTAATATTAAAGTACCGAGAGTTTCTTTGCTTGAGCCTTCGCACACAGACTACAGTTATTTGACTACTAATAAAGTACTTAGTTGTAGTTTTATAAGTAGAAATTTAGTGCAATTCTTACTTGTAAACCGTCCCACCAAAAATACGTTGTTTGTAAAATCTTTGTCGAGTACAGTCACATTTTATTATTTTATAAAACCTTTTGTCGACCTCTGAAATAAAATATTTTATGCATTTATGGTACAATTTTTAAAACTAAGTATTTGAATATTGTATTTTTTAGTATTTTATCGGTTATACCAATCAAAAAAGGTATGCAATCACTCAAAGAATTTTCTTCATTTGAGAAAACAGTTGAATTTGTAGTTTATGACGATGTTTATTGTCTTGAATCAATGAGGTTTCAATTTAGTAGTAGCTTTAGTAGTAATAAAACTTAATGTTTTGTTTATTCTGTGTGGACGTGCTCTAGTGAAAATAAAATTTTGTGTTCGTTTGAAAGTTACATTCGTAGACAACCGTGTCATTTGGTTTGCAGGTACAATGGAAATCTTTTTTTAAATTAGTTTTAATCAGATTTTAATAAACTGATGACTACTTCTAAGTGACATATACTTTTTAGAGTTCCGTACCCAACGGGTAAAATTGCGACCCTATTACTAAGACTTCGCTGTCCGTCCGTCCGTCTATCTGTCACCAGGCTGTATCTCATGAACCGTAATAGCTACACCGTTGAAATTCTTAACAGATGACGTATTTCTGTGGCCGCTATAACTAAAAACAGAATAAAATAAATATTTAAGTGACGTTCCCATACAACAAACATGATTTTTAATATATTATAATGGCACGGAACCCTTTGTGTGTTTGAATTCCACTCGAACTTGGCCGATTATTTTTACTGAACATTTTCTTTCGTTAATATTTCGCATGAAAACCTAAACGAACATTCTAAAATATTGGAGAATAAAAAGTTCACTATTATTGTTTTTTATCAAAATTTCTAAGCAAACTAACTATCTTGATTTCATGTTAAAATCACGCCGTGCGTGTTTTGCAAAAACGAAAACACATAGGATTTGTTTGTTTTTTTGCAGTCGATTCACGTGACTTCCGATTTCAAGAATAGAGCTCTTGGGCGCCGACCTGTCACTCAGTGAGGACCATTGGACTTTTACGTTCAGCATTCCTCAAAACTTTAACTATTTAAAAGCGGGGTTCCCGTTGTTTAAGATCGGGAATGCAGTTGGAGAAAACTATCGGATATAACGTCGTCTACTGCATAAATGCAGTGGTGGCTTACTGTAGCTTCAGGATAATACGTCGGCGCCCGCAGAAAGGAAATTAGCATTTAAATTGGCACGATGCACCGCTTTTAATATTTAAGTCGCAACAAAACGATGTGAGATGTCATTTTAATGAAAGGTCTGTTTGTGCCGTTAATGAAAACACCTTTCGTGGAATTCAGTTTAAGTATGCAATACTTTCAAAAAAGGATAGGTACCCTATGTATTTAAGCTTGGCAACCAAACTCCTAGGTATATCAATATTATGAAACAGACTACATAAGTATTGAAGTATAGCTATACAATATGTAACAAAAACCCTGCCCGATCCTTGTAAGAGCAACTCAGACCGTCAATCTGAATGAATAACTTTCCCTATGGGACAAATGCCTGAAACTCGAAGAAAAAATTGTCATTTTCATACAAAAGTGTTCGGCCGGCCCGGCAATTTGTATGAAAATGTCGATTATATAGTTTCTCTCCCTCTCATTATGAGACTATGAGTATTATCTCCATTTTGTTTACATTTTTCACCATTTCGATATTCCATTCCAAAATTGGACACGAAGGACGACCATTGACGAACACAGCTTGGTCATAGCTTTACCCAACAAGATAAAGTTCTAATCACATTCAGTAAATGAAACCGCTAGTGCTAACTAGTTGGCACAAATGCAAGCGGAGCTGTCCGGCAGCCATTGTAGGTGTAGATAAAGCGCGGGAAACTGCAACCATGAGCTTTATTTGACAGTTACGTGGTAACACGTTAATGTGCGATACCGTACCGACGTAACACAAATAAAGTGACTATAATGTTATCCGAATAATAATATTTACATGTAGCCCACTGATAACGTTCAAAAATAAAATGCTGCAAATTTTTTTATTTAATTCACGCCATTTTTAGGCTATTACTGCCATGTAAAAGTGCCTGCAAAGGAGAAACGGTAACCTTTAGGTGTCAATAAGCTACGTAACGCGACTTAAACGTTATCCGATTGTTAAACTATGAAATTGCGGAATTATGTTTTGTACATTACGACATTACATAATGGAGTAATAACTGATAAGGATAAAAAATTGCCGCAGGATCCCTGGTTTACAAGCAATTATAAAGTGGTTTTCTGTATTATTCACGACACGATGTTAATATGTTTTAGAGTCACTATCTGTATAAAATTCTAATTCCACTCGGTAAATGAAAACGTAGCTAACTAGTTGGCAAAAATGCTTGGGGATTATTAACGTGGTTACTGTGAGCTCTATTTGATAATACAGTGGTAGCGAGCGAGCCATAATGCGACGTAACGCGACTATCACGTCACCCGATACTGTGAAACCCGCTAGAATAATAACTGAAAGATATTCTTTAAGCTGTTTCGAACCGATATGTTTCTAAACTCATTTTATAGTAAATATCTTACAAAATAAAGTTCTTATCACATGAAGTACCTAACTGAAAACATTAAAGCTCACTAGTTGGCACAAATGCAACTGACAGTCATTGTACGTGTGAATAAAGCACGGAAACTGCAACTATGAGCTAACGACGCGCTTTATGTGACAGTAACGTTACGTGGTAGCGCGCCAATACGCGATATAATGCTACTATTACGTTATCCGATACTGTGGAACTTTGAAAATATAGAAACATTTACATATAGCCCGCTGGAATTACGAGTATAATGGATAAGGGTTAAAAATAACTAGAATAACTGATAAAGCTAATAAATAATTTTGCCACAAGATATTCTATTAGCAAATTCATAGTGTTTGTTTTCGCATTTTTTCTGATCTGTTGTCTAATGGATATGGAAGCTCTACCAAGAAATATTGCAATATTAATATGCATTCCCTTCCAAAGAGGGTTGACGTCAGGCTGGCGGTCAGTCGTAAAACTATACCGAACTCGTTTAAACTGTCCCGGATATGTCTTCTCTATTTCGTATGGCTTTCGGCACCCGTGGCTCACCATATAATCATATTTGGAGAAGAAAAAGCGAGGAAGTTCTCCTCGGGCTCTAAAGCAGCAAGCGGCACAACTGATGATGTAACCGGAAACACGCTTAGATGAAGGAAATATACATAGTATTCATCTCTCACAGATCTATGCATGAAGTGGTTGTATTCATGAAATCTATAACTCCATCTGGGTCGGCGTCTATCGCATGTGCGGCGAACACGACAGATGCAATCTGCGAAATGGCAGCATTCTTTGTGTTTCCTGTTCCTCTCATTCATATCATCGTAATATATCCTGCCTTGAGGTGACTGATGTTTCATTGTGTGTAAACAACGAACTGATGTTCTTAGGGTTCCGCATCCAAAGGGTAAAAACGAGACCCCATTACTAAGACTGTTTTTCTGTCTGTCCGTCTGTCTGTCTATCATCAGGCTGTACCTCATGAACGGTATTATCTAGACAGTTGAAATTTTCACAGATAATGTATTTCTGTGGCCGCTTTTAAAACAAATATTAAAAACAAAATAAAATAAATATTTTATAGATTTTTATAGTACGGAATTCTTCGTGCGCGTGTCCGACTTGCACTTGGCCGGTTTTTTATAGAGTTATGTAGATCTAGAGTAATCAAACTATATATATGAAAAATTGTGGACATTTATATTATTATTTTTTTTCAAAATCATTTCTGTTTCTTTTTTATTTAGTTATCTTTAGCAGACAGATCTTAGTGGTTCGGCAGAAATATCATAACGAAGATTTATTCGCAATCAGATCAATTATCAAATTATCAAACAAAAAAAGAACTTATCAAAATGCGCTTGAGAGCTATAATGCCACAGACAGACTCACTTGACAAAACCCTCTTTTTGCGTCGGGTAGTAAGAACTTTGATGGTTTTTCAAATCTTGTTAAAAGAACTCATCTAAAATAAGTAAGTATTCGCATAAAAAGTCAAGGCCGCGCTACTTCCGAAAAGTGATCTGCCACAGCCTCCATTAGATTACGCAAACAAACGGTGTTTACCAGAACTAAAAGGATAGGTCACCGAGGGAAATTATTATCAGTATGCCGTCGTAGAGTGAATGGCAATATCTATATGCAATGCATGGTATGTGGTGAACAGGATAGTAAATGTGTGCTTAAAGTCAAAGTCAAATAGCTTTGCGTTCATCCAAATATCTATCCATTTGGACAAGAAGATATTTCATGCAATGGGACTATTGAGATTGGGTCATACGAATACAAACGAAAACCAAATAAGCAACATTATTTGCTAAAAAAAAGCTAGGTACATGAATAAGGTTTTAGAAAAAAAAAATTTTTGTACAAGCTTTTATTACGTGGCTAAAGTACCTATTAAGGGGCTACCTGAATTTTCCGGGGTCCAGTGCTGCCGCCATTTGAATTTTTCTTTTTAAAGTAACCGGAGGTCATATGAAAACTTTGACTACTGTTGGTGAAGCTTTTCTACGCACATTAGCCAAAAACGGCCGGTTTTTGTAAATGTAGATATGTAAATAAAGATTCAGGATCTCCGTTTGAACTGTAAACAGTAGTTCATAAAATAGTTTGAAGGGTTATCTAGGGTCTGATTAAGACAAATGATTTCTCCGTTTCGTTTCAAATGACTTATTTTAAAAGGATTCAGCACTGGGCCCCGGAAATTTCAGGTAATTTCATTAAAATAAATTTTATAAGCCCAAACTTGATGGAGTTGCGTAGTTTTATTACTGAGTTCCATCGACCACCTTTCGTCTCAGTGATGAAACCCTAGACACTGTCTACCATAAAGTGCTCGTCAAGACAAATCAAACGAGTCCTACTTAATGTAATTCTTATGAGTTATGATATTGTTATGTTGCTGGGGACGTCCCCACTCGGGACGAATGGGATATACCCTTTTATAACTGAGTTCCTTCGAATATTTCCCGGCTCTATGATCGGAACAGCTCATTGAATCCATACATAATATTGTATTGTTATTCGATTTACACAAATATGCGAAATTTCAGCTCAATCAGTTGATAATAACTGGTTGCAAAATTGAGTAGCAAAATTTGACCTAAACAAATAAACATACTAAATACATTGCAAGTTAAATAAAAGCTTATAAAAAGAGAAAATGTACATTGTGAATAAGTACGTAAATGTAAGGCGTATATTAAGTATGCAGTCGAAAAAGGGTTTTTATGCATTTTAAGGAGTCAGTACTGTCAGTTGAGGTGTCAGTAAATTCGGCTTTAGCTCTCCCAAATAAGCGGTTGGATCCTGATAAGTCAGACAGAGCAGCTATTATTCAGCGCCTGCCACTATTAACCTTTCAGCTTCCTATCCACTAAGACTTTAAATAAGATTATTTTTATTCTCTGTCAATCAATCATAGGAAATGTGTGCTCTACCCCGTGGTTAAAACGACTTAGGTATTCGAAAGAGAATTAGAACTAATGTTCTCTCGAATGCGTCGTTTTTCATATTACTTCAACTTCCTTATTGTTTTGTTATTGTTAATGTCTCGTAAAAAATATGTTCTATCCTCTCAATGGCCAGACGCAACGAGTGGTATTGTTTGTAGACAGATTAGTAGTTTTGTACATTATAAACCAAGATAAAATGTAAAGGTTCTCTCGGGGAGAGTAGGTACGTAAGTACCTTCGAAAGGCGCCATCGCCGATAAAATCACACGTCTGTCTTGAATGAGTGATATTTTTTGGACGACAATCTTTACTGTTGGTGCAAGCACCATGTCATGTTTACGACGTGACTCGGCATTATTTTAAACAGTATAAAAACCTGTGTGATTTTTTGACGGTAAGTCTCTTCAAGATCTACATAAAACTTACAAAGATTCCTGTAACTAAAATAAACAAGTTACCTACGTCTTGTTTTAAGTCGAATGAATCGTTCAGGTCAACAGATGATAGATTTTTCTTTTTAACCGACTTCCAAAAAGGAGGAGGTTATCAATTCGTCACGATCTTTTATTATTTATTATTTTATATGTATATTCACCGATTACTTATTCAAAAAGAGGCCTGTACCGATTTGAAAAATTCTTTTTGTTTGAAAGGGTATACTTTCTAGGTGGTCCCATAAAAATTTAATCAAAATTAGTTGTGTAGTTTGTTGCAAATACACATTTATTTAATAATTGAAAAATTATTAAATATAGGTAGGTATTTTTTTCGTTATTTATTTTTGTATTTTCAGAACAATACTAAATTAAAACAGATTAAAAATAGCACAATACATAACATAATTAAACTAAAAACTAAATAACCTATAAACTAAAATATAACTAGTTAAAAATAAAACATAATATTATATAAAAAATAGACCCCAGATCGCTACGGTCGCAAGGCAGGGTAGGGTGCCCAAGAGACTAAATCTCTGGCCAAAATGCGCACCAGCTCTTAGGTCCCCAGAAACGTATATATATAGGTAGGTATATTTACATTTCATTTTTGATTTTCGGGCTTCAATTAACAAGTAACAATTGTTATTAATAAATACTTACATCTTATAATAAATAAACATATGTAGATACTAGGTTATATTATAAATGCTCACCACAATAAAAACTATCTCGGAAACCAGAGGCTTCACAACCGTGTCAAATACTTTTAGTGTCAAAGAAGATTTTTTTTTTAATTATTTCATCTTAAGTTCTTAACTATTTCAGGGACGGTGGTAGGCGTGGGGGTGGGTCTAACTCGGGATTGCTCCACGCTGATGGTGGCGCAATACTTCAAGCGGAGACGGGAGCTGGTGGAGATCTTCATCGTGAGCGGCAGCGGGCTAGGCATCGCTGTCATGTCCACCTTCATCAAGGGTGCCATAAGGTGAGCCATTGGCAGAAGGTGGTTAAGTAGGGATGGGACTGACGCGAGATTGTTCTACTTTGATGGTAGCGCAGTACTTTAAGCGGAGACGGGAGCTAGTGAAGATCTTCATAGTAGCATATTCATCATGCATTAATCATAGTTTTTGAATATTTTAATTACAAAATGAGAATCTGTAATCGGCAGTAAGTAATAGTTCATAAGATAAAATAATAATATTGTTAAGTGCTGTTGATTCTGTAAAGAATAAATAAAAAAATAAAGTAAGCCAATTTCAGCCGGTGGTATCGATGGATTGCTTTAAGCTGATGGTGGCGCCAAACCTACTAGAGTGAGGTCTCCTAATAGGGGAAAAATGGACTTCGTTATCTTTATTTTGATACGAGCTATGTTTGCCAGTAACTTGCACGTAGATACCTACTTAATTAAAGTACTGTAAACTTATGTTATAAATGTTACATTTTGCAAAGATAAGCAAATATGCGTATTTGCTTCTATCTGAAGTATTCGTGAAATTCACACCAATAAAATAATTTCTATAAACTCTCCACCGCAACATTGATGGATTCTGGTGCAGTCGTAAAATAACCGCTGTTGCAGCAAAAATATTTTTGTGTACCCATAAAATGTTATCAAACTAGACGAAGTAAGTTGGTACTAAATTGATAAAAATGCAAACGAGATGTCTGCCTACCGTTGGTGAAAATTTAAAAAAACACAAACAACAACTTTGTTAAAAAAGTACCTAATCATATACCTATGTAATGTAGATACTCCTGTTGCAAGGATCTGTCGTCGAAAAAGCTCATATTTTATTACGACTTTCTTTTCATACTTACATGTTTTATTTTTTATTTCAGAGCAATAGGATGGCGATTAGGACTGCAGGCTGTGACAGGAGTAGTATTCCTTACCTTTATACTAGGCACCTTCTACCGCTCAGCATCTTTGTACCATCCACAACGACGAGCGATCCTGCACCTCAAAAACCAGAATAAGATCAAACGGAAGATGAAGGACCGTACCAAGGCCGACGACCGCCAGCCGTTCTTCGATTTCTCCACCCTCAAGTCGAAGACAGTGAGGATCCTGCTCATGTCTACTGGTATATCAGCGTTTGGGATCAATACGCCGATATTTTATCTCGCCTATCATGCTGAACAAGAAGGTAAGAGCATAAACTCTTTTACTCGTATGTGCTTAAGCATTTTTATTGGGATCTGGAGTATGATTGTAAATATCACGCACCCGAAAAATATAAGTATACCTACCTATATTCTACCTCAAACATTAGTAAACCTACTTATGTAATGAAAATCTTGGTGCAATGAAGGAAAAAAGATTCTACATAATCCCAGCTTTAAGACACTTGGGATTATGTAGATGAAAATTCTTCTTAGACCAAAAATCTTTTTTCCTTCATTGTGTTAAGTTTTTTATTACATAAGTAGGTAAGTAGTAATCTAATTAAGTACCTCCCGGTACTTAATTACTTTGCAGATTACTTTATTCATTGAGATAAAAGCTGGATAAAATGTCTTCATTTTTTCAATCTACCTAGCATTCGTTTTATCAAGAACACGTTACTTTTCCGGCCCCTATCTACAAAGCTTTTCTACTTCCGGATTACATTTGGGCAATAAACCAACTTTTACGACTATGATAATATTATCAGGGGCGGTAAACAAACATAATGTGTTTCCATTAGGTGTAAATAATATTTATTTATTGGGTCCTAGAGAAATATTTTACTAATTCACTCACTTTTACTATAAGTGGTTAACAACGTAATAAAAGTTATGACTCAGCAAAGTGCTTTCTCATTAGGTTCCTAGTACTGCTTAACTTTATTTCTCGTTAAAGATATTTCGTACATAAGAAGCGACTTACATTAAAACTTTATCGAAATGGCTAAGGACACATAATAAAAAGTTATCAAATATTGCACGCTTTAGGTACCTACTATTAGGAACGTAACAATAGATACCACAGATACTTAAATACAAATCTATTCAATTTAACCATGAAAATCTATTAAGTACCTACCAAAGACAATAATTAAACTGTACCTATTTTCCCAGACTAGCCCATCAAGTAAACACCCAATCAGGCACCTACCTACTTTCTTAGCTATGAGCTAGCGATCACGGGATAAAACGAGTAATAAAATTACTGATTTATTTTCCCCAAAAAATAAATAATAACTCTTTATTATTTCAGGTTTAGGGGACACAGCTGAGCTTCTCCAGGCGTACCTCGGCCTGGCATGGGCGGTGGGCTGTGCTGCGTTTGGTCTACTCGTCCGGCAGAACTCGGCCGAGTGCCGCATCGCGAGACAGTACCTCACTCAAGCCGCTGTGTTCGTGTGCGGGCTGGCTACCATGGCCCTAACAGCCGTTGAAGGTTCCTATAGGGGATATGTTATGTTTGCTTGGGTCTATGGTAAGTTAGCAACACGGTTGTCATCAAATAAATTATGGACAAGATCTACGGGTGAAATACTATCGTATTTTCACTAAAAAAATGTTATAAAAGATAAACAAAAGTCACAAAGAATACTACCTACTAGAACTAAGAGTACGAACACATCTATAGAGAATTTTCGTCATCATCATAATACTTTCTACAGTTTCTACTATCATAATGCAGCCTTTTGTACCCCTCTATAGGGTGCATAAACCCTAACAACGTAATCAAATCATACTTAAAGGAAAATTTCAGCATGCTAGAAAGCGTTACGTAGTAAGGAACTAAACATAATGTTGTGCAGAACACTTGGTAAGACTGAGGCGATGGTAAGAGTAGAAGAATGCTATCAGAGGCAGCCCATGATGGATAAGTGTTATTTATTTATACTTTACCTAGATTTTTACCTAGCTAACACTACTGTTAGCTAGGTAAAAATCTAGGTAAAGTACAAATAAATAACAAAACATTCGAATATATTTCAGGCATATTTTGCGGTGGCTACCACTACTCGCTGAAGATGTACACATACGAGCGGGTGCGCTCGCGCAACTTCGCGCGGGCCTGGGGCTTCGTGCAGTGTTCGCAGGCTGTCCCTATCGCGATCGGCGTACCCTTGTCTGGTCAGTTTCTTATCTATTTCTCTTCAACCAAACGATCCCGGTTTCTTTTTAGCGGTATTTTAGCACACCTGTGTGTGTACCTATGTCACAGGATGAGATACCTAAGTAGAACGACGATTAATACCTATCATAAGGTCTGAAAAGATGGAGTCTCAGCTTACACGTGTTACATGGTTTTATAAAATTATACTGTTTTTTTAGGCTACATCAACGTTGGTTGCGGTGGGAAAGCGGGATACTATTTCAGCTCTACGTGCTCACTCATCGGCTCGCTGTCTCTCTTCTGTATAGATCTTCACAGGCGCAGCGTAGCGCATAAACACACCAAGTAAGACTTATCGTTTGGATAAAATATGTTACATAAGTATTCTATAAACATATTTTTTACTAAGTTGCATGCAGTTGTCTCAAAAAAATCATTGTCTATCCTTTACGAGTTTGGAAGCAAGCGCCATCTTTTGATGAGCAGTCACATTAGAAATAAAACGCTATCTAGTGACGAATAGACGTAACATAATCGTGTAGCGCTCCATCTTTTAACAATAAGTATAAACGCAAATTCAATAGAACTTGAGTTTTGAGGTAGAAACTGAATTTGCGTTTATACTTAGTGTTTAATTAAGGAATTTGCAATGGAAACTGGAATTGTTGCTAGTTGCTTTTTTACTTAGGATTCGAAATAAGCTTGACAACTGCCATATTTTTATGATAACCAGGACCAAGAACTTAACGTGCCTTCCGAAGCAAGGAAGATCGAGAATGAGGATATAGTTACCTATGCCACTTGTGGTCACCAACCTAAACGAAGACCATGCCTTGGCTTGCCTTAAATGCGTACTCCCACTGAGCCATCGAGCTTCTATGACGTTATCATAAAATTCGTTTTACAGAGAAAATGGCGGTACTGTGAATTGCGAGTCAGCGTGCGGGCCGTCGCGCCGCAGCCGCAGCCGCGAGCGCGAGCCCCGGACTGCTGCAGGCGCTGCCACAGCGTTAGGTACTTATGATCCCTACAATCCTTGATTTATTTATTTATTTACCAATATATAAATCCATGTACATAAGTACATGGCAAATTTATACATATAACAGAATACATCAAATAAAAAGCTTGTTGTTCAAAGGCACTTATCACAAAAGAGATCTCTTGAGATCCTTTGTTGACAAAGAACCAATTCTTTCACGTACCTATGTGAGTCTAGGTACCTACTTCACCGCTCAGATGTTAGAAGTAATTCTTAGCATCCCTGTTTATATCATTCAAGGTTAACAAATAAGTTAGAGGACCTATCGATATTGCGAGAAATATTTAACTAAATTTAACACGGCCTCGAGCATACCTAACACAGATTAAAAAACATTCGGTGGCGCCATCAATCCAGGTCCACTAACTTAATCCGCTATTTTCCAACAAGTCAGATCCTTTTTTATAAACGTCAAAACAAATATTTTCTATGGGATTTGTATGAAATAGGCAGATGACGTTATAGTTTCTTGGAGTCAAATAACGCTCTTATTTCCAGTTTTTCTGCAATAATAAATCTAAAATCACGTCAAAATGGAAATGTCAAAGACAAATGGGGCATTATTTTGCGACGTTGTATTTTCTTATCAGTAGAAAATAATTTATTTTTGACCCATGAAAATACCCAGTTGACAACTGACCAGAAGAATTATCCATGATTCTAATGAGACTTTTTTTTATAATAATATAAGTAAGTACGAGTACAATACATAGGGCGCACTATAAGTTTCCGGAACTGGCCACTTACATAAACAATATTTAAAAATTTATTGCAACATTTGAAAATAGAACTCTTTGGCTGTAGAATGCAGTTTGTTTCATCTGACTGTCTTTTGTTTTTACCTTGTGGCGCCATTTAAAAAATTGTGTGTCTGCATCAACATGGATTTAACTCGGGAAAATTTTCGTAGTATGATTTTCTACGATTTTAAGTGTAATTTGACAGCTCAACAGAGCATCGCTCGGCTTGAAACAGCTTTTGGCAATGAAGCACCATGCAAGACAACTGTTTATAGCTGGTTTGCAGAATTCAAGCGTGGTCGTATCAATCTCAGTGACGAATCTCGCGATGGTCGGCCGTCCACCGCTGTGACCAACAAAAACATCGATGCTGTGCGCCGTATGATTGAAACAGACAGGCATGTGACCTACCATGAAATTCGCGCATCCTTAGAAATAGGCATGAGTCAAATACAATTAATCCTACACAAACATTTGGGTGTGAGAAAGCTGTGCTCGCGGTGGATCCCACACAACTTGACCGAGGCTCAAAAAACGGACCGCGTCACTTGGTGCAGTGCCATGCTTACCAGATTCAACGAAAGTGCGTCAAATTTGGTGTGGGACATAGTAACAGGTGACGAAACATGGATTTATTGCTACGATCCCAAAACAAAGCAGCAATCGAGCGTATGGGTCTTTCAAGATGAGCCGAAACCAACCAAAGTGGCGCGCGTGAAAAGTGCATCTAAGCGGATGATTGCTTCTTTTTTTAATAAAACTGGACACGTGGCTACTGTTGCTTTAGAGAATCGTCGTACAGTGAATAGTGACTGGTACACGACCATTTGTTTGCCGGAAGTTATTGACGAACTCCGTAAAAATAACCGTAAACGCCGTATCATCCTGCACCACAACAATGCTAGTTCTCACACGGCCAGACAGACAAACGACTTTTTGAAGGCGAAAAATGTAGAACTCATGAGTCATCCTGCATACAGTCCCAACCTGGCACCTTGTGACTTTTTTCTGTTCCCAAAAATTAAGAACCAATTACGCGGTCAACGATTTTCATCACCAGAAGAGGCTGTCGAGGAGTATGAAAAACACGTTTCAGAGGTCACCACAGAGGAGTGGCACAAAAGTTTTCAAAACCGGTTTCATCGAATGAAAAAGTGCATAGACGCCAAGGGAGATTATTTTGAAAAACAATAAATTAATTTTGTACCTTTAATAGTATTTTTTCATATTCATTCCGGAAACTTATAGTGCGCCCCACGTATTTACACGCGAAAAAAAGTCACTCATTTCGGCAAGGGTAGGTAACCATCCTGTTTCAATGCATATTTATCACCTAGCAAAGTAGGTAGGTACTTCTACACTTACATATATAATTACCACAATAGAACAAAAAAAAATAACTAACCTATCTACGTAAGAAACACGTAAGTAATAAAACCACTGGTCACTTCGATATGCTCCAATAAACTGGCATTGACATGATTGCATGCATTGCTGCTCGCAAATCTTTTGTAGCACTTCAAAGGGGGTCAGTTCACAATACTACTATAACACTTTATACTAATGTAAACACGCTATGCTAGTTAGTATTGCAACTTTATGGTACACAATTTAAATTGACCTAGGATCTTGCCGCACACTTGCTGAATAGGTATCATATGCTATGCAGTTTCCCCTTTCCACTCTCACGGTTGACGTAAGAGGCGACTAGGGGTGATATGGTTATCAGAGAACTGGCAACAGAGTCCTCTGTGCAACGGGTTCATATCACATTGTGATGACTAGTACCCGAAGTAGTCATCATGAGCAAATCCGCACTTCATTAGGAGATCCCTAGGCTTTAATCCAACAGAGCACTGATATACTGGTAGTGGTGAACACAATGCGCGTTGATATATCTCCTTTTTAGTGGCAAGCCCCTAAGCGCTGAAGAATTTATGAATCTGTAGATATCAAAAACATCTTGACCTTAAAACTTAGTTCTAGGAGCAGAATTAGTGGCACCAGGTCGAGCGGGTCGCGACCTACTTCTGGATAGCATCGGCCCGGGCAGCCTGGGCTCGCCGCCCACCAACGTGCCTCCCGAGCTCACCTGCATCAGCGAAGAGGGCGGCCTGGACCTGGACTTGGATCTAGACATACCGGAGCATATGCTGGATGACTTCGATTGCGGCGGTGACTGTATCACTAGTTGTAATAAGGCGAGTAACTTACTCCTTCATTCTTAACTTTTTATTTCTTAATTCAACCTATAAGGTGCGATGAATGAGTTTGCTTTAGATATTTATTTTTAATTTAATTACTGGCAACACTTGGCGAAAAACTGACCGGCTAACATACTTTAGTCGACGTCCCCTTGACGCCCTGAATAGGTGTCTAGTAGGTAGTGATAGATAATTAATCTTGAGCATTACCATTCGTCCTACCTAAATATTATCTTGATAGCTGAAGTATTATATAGATACCTAAGTATAATTTAAGTACTAACTACCTAAGTAAGTAGTCATAGAGACATCTTTGAGACGACAAATCTTTACCCCCAAACACCTTCGATGCTGCCTATGTTTCGTTCTTAAAAGCGAATGCTATAAAATCGCACTAACTTGACGTTTCCTATCCAGGTAGAAAATTATCTAATGCTGAGCGAGTATGAAAACAACCTGATAGCCGAACTGCCGAACTTGAACGAGCGGCGCAACCGGCGCTGGTCCATCGTGGTGGCCAACTCCCCGCAACCCTCCACCATCCAGGAGAACGACCTCTCCCCCGAAGACACCAAAAACTCAAAGTGGAAGAAAAAGTGCCATAACTCAAACAACAGACTGATCACAGTGATTAACGAGGCATCACTATAAAATACTAGTGAAATAAAAACGAGACAATAATAACTAGTGTACGACCTATTTAACCTCATTAATTTATTTGATGTGTGTGAATAGTAGAATTTGTGTATTGTTCAATATAATTTATTAAATTATTAGTGTTATGTTTTATTTAAACTATAATTTTCTTCCCATTGCATAGCTCAGTTGATTTAAGTTAAATTGCCAAATGTTCTTTTCATTCATTCATTCGCTGAATCAATAAGGTTCTTTTTGGAGCGATTATCAAACTAAGCAGCTATGTCTCATCGTGTTCTTTTGATGAATATAGGACAAATATTGTAAAAGCGTAGATAAATTAGTTACCTACTTTCTCAAAAGTGCATTGGAGATTTTATCTCTTTCTTTCATTGTAATAGTTGGCCCAGTCACCAGAACAAAAAAACAATATTGAGTGATTGATTATAACTCTTTGAAATTAACAGTTGTACTTTTAACAGTTTCAATGCGATAGCCGATATTGACTTACTAACTGGCGCATACATGCACGTGGATACATGTGCCAATAGTCAGAGACTAATAGCGACCGAGTGGCAACCGAAGCCAAAAGATGGTTAACGCCTTTAATAAATAAAACCATACATTACAATGCGTTAATTAAATATATTGACGTTTGTAATCAAGAATATAATTTGATGAACACTGATCACCAAATATACAAAGGATCATAAACACTAAAAGTAATTTATTACCGTTGAGGAATAACAATATTTTCCAAGAACTGGGCAAAACAGCGCATTGCTTGAAATAGCGCAGCCAGCAATATAGACAAAGACAAACTGACCAATTTCTGATTCTCCGTGTTCACTATTTCGTTGTTCAGGACAGGAACTAAACTTTGGCTTGAATCTACACTATGAATACTTTCGCAATCAACATTTGATTTTGTACCAACAGCTCGTCGACTCGAGTCGCGTAATTCGCTGACATTACATGTCAGATCTATCACAATAAAATCCATTTTGCTATCTAGCTCATGTTTGTCCGGATGAGACCCGGTAGTAACAGCATTATCCGGGTGTGACCCAGTGGTAATGTCATTAATAACACTTATAGTAGTAATATTGTTTGAGCAGCATGGAATCTCATTCCGTGGCTCATCACACTGAAGTTCGCTAATTAGGCACTTGGTTATTACTTCACGTTTATCCGCTACGGATGAACTAAAATTATCGCTTACAACTATTCTTAAAGAGTCCTCGTTTTCCTCTGAAGACATACCGCTATCGTTGTCCTGTGTTTCTTTTTCATTTTCATTTTCCTTATTATTTACTTTAATGTTAGTGCAGCCAAAGCTACCGTAAGAAGGCGAGTGGGGTGCTTTGGTTTGGAGGTCCGTGCCCGGTGTGGGCACGGCCTCGGGTCAAGACATCTTGGCGCAGTTGATGTTGCCCTTTATGACGATAGCGTTAGATATCAGCTCGTCGCACAGACTGTCCACGTCGCAGAGTGACGCGTCGCTTATTGAGCATCCATCGTCGAGCAACAATTCCGATCTCAATCCCTGTAATAGAATATTATTGCTGTAGAAATAGGACTGCCGTATTGGTCTGTCTACAGGTGAAAATGCACAAAATCACACACTTTTACGCAGATGGTTTAAATTGATCAAATGTTCTTGTTAATAGACGACATGGGTTAAAAACCGTTGCTTTTCCTGATCTCACTTATTCAAACAGACTGCGGTCAACCCCCTTAGATAATTGATTTTATGGAAAGTAGTTCATTATCATGGACTGAACTTGCTCCAAAAAGGTTGCTGGTGTTTTAAAAATAGCCCCGTTCACATATATCTATGCTAGTGATGGGCATCGGCTAGTAAAGACTTACAAGTAAATAAATGTCTCAAATCTCACCTCAGCAAAATATGTGTACTCCTTTTCAAATGTTAATATAAATATGCAGAAAATAGCTACAAGCGTATAACTACACAGGGAAGTGATAAGAAGACTCAGGTATATCCCACTGGAACCACCTACAACACAGAAAAAAACACATTTAGGTATGACGTAACGTAAGTGCTTACAATGTTCAGAAAAAAATATTCTTTTTGGTAAACAAACTAACAAAAAATAATTAAAACTATTTTAAACTTCGCTAGGCTTTGCCGCACCAAGCCAAATGTTCTGCAGAAACTATCAACTAAATTGGCAACTGCCTCAAATAGCGAAAAAAATCTCTAAGGTAAAAACAAAAAAAAAATTAAAAATATGCGATCTTTCATAAATTTTGCTTTCATTTGATCAAATTGTTCATGTTAAACCTGAGGACGATTCCCAAGGAAAATTTGGTAATTTTTTTGAACCATTCTAGTTCGTTTTAAATACTTACTTCTAGGTAAAAACGAAGTGATGATACCAAAAGTCGCCATAACCATCAGCAGGAGGAAGCTCAAGTTGGCCAAGCATTGCCGAAACGCTGTCAGGTGCTTGTCATAATAGAGTGTCGAAAGGTACGTCGTTATTATGCACTGCAACATAAAGTTACTGGTGTTATCTAACAGTTAGCCAAGTACCATTGCTTGGCTTCCATGCTTTTGCGCAAGGTAATGTGTTACGTCTTAGATCGAAAAGTGTTTCTTGCAAGTGGACGTGGAAATACAGTAAAAATGAAATAAAAGCAATATTATATAGTTTGACATTCTGATTGGTGTCGACACCATTTTTGATATCCTAACCTACTCGGGAACCCCGAAAACGACACCTCAGACATCAGAATCGATTTCAGAGAAAATAATCCCTAAATTTGGACGCTATTTTGAAAATTGGCGCCATTTCAAATCCTAAGGGACGGAACTTCTGGCTCTGCGACTCAAATCGCTCTAAAGGTCTAGGGAACAAGTGTAAGAAGTGGCACAATTTTAATATGAAGTGCCGAATTATTCCAGTGTTGGCCACTAACCGCTCCCACCATTGGCGAAAAGGCAATCAAAGAAATTCAGTCAGCATTAGTTTTGATTTGGCGTAATCGAAATTTTCATACAAAAATGTTCGACCGGCCCGGCAATTTGTATAAAAATTATAACTTTCTTACTAGAAAGTTATAATTTTTATACAAATTGCTAATGTGAAACAATAAGGGTTCCTTGTTTAATATAGAACCCTAAAAACACCTACATAGCAAAGGTTATTTTTAAGTAACTGCATGACATACCTGCATCCATATATAAAGAGTTCCAAATCCACATACAAAAATACTCAGTGCCGTCAGGCAATTATGGTTATCCACCTGTAATGCAATCTCACAAATTAGCTTCAAGGGATCTCTAGTAAGTAACTGATATTCATTTATTGGATTAGTGTGCACCACGTCGGCGCGCCACAAAGGCCGCGCCTTTGTGGCGCCAATGCCGCTTTGACGGCACACCGACGGCGTGCTAACCAATCGACCGAATGGACTAATAATCATCTGCGACTATTGTTGTAAATTATCCCTCTATTTAAGTAAGTAATACCTAACTTGACCGCCTCCGTGGCGTATGGTCACCATGCTAGTCCGCCACCCAGAGGTTCCGGGTTCGATCCCTGGTCAGGGCAATTTGGAAAATGGCCTTTTTCAAATTGTCCTGGGTCTTGGATGTTTATCTATAAATGTATTTGTTATAAAATATAGTATCGTTGTATGTATGTGTTATATGCATTTGTTATAAAATATAGTTAGTATCCCATAACCATAACACAAGTCTCGAATTTACTAGCTCAATAAGTGTAATTTGTCCCTATACATTTATTTATTTATATAAGTAAAACATTCTTCCAATAGTATAAAAGCATGCAAAAATATACAGATTCAGACACATTATCACGTCTTTATCCCTGACGGCATAGACAGAGCACAGGGCCGTAAGACCTAAAAGCCACGCTTAGCGTGTTTGATAACAGTTTGCTGCCGCTTCTTCTGTACTTGCGCTTAGGGAAGCGGCAATAAACTGAGCTGTAAGTAAATGATCTGACGTCAACAACTATAAAGAAAAAAATTACGATTATCAAGTGATACAAATCCAAAGAGAATTAAATAGGTTTAACTTTTGATTTTTTTTTGACATGATGGGGTGGAAAATAGAATCAAAATAGTGATGGGTTTCTAGCCGCATCGTCCATTTCACATGATTAAATTCTCGCCCATTACCTCGTTCGGATTTTACGATCTGCGCGGAAAGAGAAGGAGCTAGTACATTCTAAGTTTTTTTTTCCTATGCCAGCATAGAAGATTGCAAAAATATAGTAGAAAATAACTTTGAGAAAAAAATCCCCAGTGTACGGCCTGAGCTTATTAATACTGATAAGTGACCACACGCATAGAATGTAAGACACACTCTCTGGATCTGCTTAGCAAAGAAAAGGACTTGTAATGTTAACAGCAGGGCGAAGTTAATTTAATTATTACGACTTGGACACGAAGTCGCGCGGTGAGTGGTAGCAGTTTCAAGTTTATGTTTCACAGCCATTTGTCACACCAATCAAAAATAATGAGACTAGCAATGTTTTGAAAATGCGTACCAAACCGCTCACCACACTATCTCGTGAGTTAAACTGAATTTAGGTGACACATTCGCTTTCTTAAGCCATCCTTACCTTAAACAGGAAGAAAAAAAAATAAACCAGTAAGCCCAGTGACACAAATGATGCTGAGAAGGAAGCAATCCGGTTCGCAAAAGAGGTCACATTTGGGTTTGGTGTTAGTGAACCTAGCACATGGATTTGCTGGTATCTGTCATATACGATTTTGCCAGCTGAAAAGTTTGTTAATTTTGTTAGCACATTGATTAGTAATGAAACCGGTTGAATGTGAAACATATGACATAATATACTTAATACAAAATAAAATAATATTTCTTAAATCAAACTGCTCTTAAAAGTTAAAAGATAATAATAAATGTAAAGAAATTCACTGTGAACTCTGGCTTGGAATCACAAATTAGATAGTTATTGTATCTCGGAATATTTTGCTTAAATTGTGATGGTTTTTATTAAGATTATGATAAAATTAGTAAGATATAATTCAATCTCAAAAGTTAGACTGCACTGCACTTTGAATGAACTGTACAATGCCAACTCTAATGCGGTACAGGTAACTCAATACTGGGCCCAGAAGAATATTTAGATTTGAGTTGACTTTGGACAGAGAGAGATGAAAGGCATTGGTTGCTCGACAGACAAGAACTTAGCTCTTTAATAATAAGAAGATGGACATCGACATACAAAGAAGAAGAATGTCAAAAGTAAGTAAGGAATTAGAAAAACTTGCATATTTCTCTATCTCACTAGGTAATAATCACCTAGTGAAAAAGAAGTATCAAATCCAATGGGTAAAAAAAGATGAAAAAGTAAATACTCATTTGCTTATGAATGGTTGTTATGCATGAACTATTGATAGATATCTATAGGTAGTGTAATTAACTTCAAAATCTGACTTTATTAATTTCAAAGCAAGAAATTGATGTGTTGTCTTTCTAGTTTCTAGGCTAGTATGTACACAATAGGTAATTTGGATAAGATATTTTTCTTTTTTGAAAATAATTTATTTTATATGATTACTTAAAAGAGAGCACTAGCGTTCCTAAAGCCCATCAAAATATATATATATATTTTTTTTTATGTTTCATATCTCTTTGTTAGAAAAGGACCAAAACATATTATACAGGAGTTCAGCTTTTGTAGATCTTTGTACAAGACATACCTCAACACACACAAACAAATTAAGTAATAAATAAGGATGATGACTGATCAGAAGAATATAAAGTAAGTATATTTTAGTTTACCAAATTAGTAAAAAATCATGTCATCGATAGTGTGTGTAACACTTCTCAGTAAAAATTGTACCAAAGCATGACATCGCGCGAACTTTAATGACCCTGAACCATTTTCATTTTCGTTACTCCAACAAAACAAAAAATATGAATATGTAAGTAACTAATATTTATATATATAAACTAATGGGCTAAATGGAGTTTTTCAGTCATCACACCTATTATACTATTGACAAACAAGTACTTATGTGTTGCATTAGTCGCCTTTCAACACAGAAGTTTACATAACTAAGAATTATCTCCCTCTCACCTAATACTCCGCTGGCAACATACAAAAAAGCAAGGCCAATGTCCAAAGAATTGGTCTCTTTTGCAACTTGGAAGCATAAACTGAAATGGAAAAAGAATAATATTTATATTATTAATATAGCTAGCCAATTGATCCCAGCTATACAAAAAATACCACAATACAAAATAATAAAAAGTGAAAGCATAATCTCTCTAGGTGGCTCTTTGTTTTTTTTTTCTTGCCATAATATGTTACACAAATCATTAAAAGAAATGCAATAATAAGAATTAAGTAATGCTTTGGTACTTAGAACTTTATACATGGATACTTCCTTTTTAGTTTACTCGTAAGAGTATGTAAAGTAATTTATATTACTATCGTACGTGTTGCTAAGAATAAATTCGCAGTATACTCACGTTAGCACGTAGGTTGATGTTAATGTTATTAAACCACACTTAAAAATCAACATATTATAGTTAAAAAAATAAATAAATACTATTTACAAGAGATTTTGTTGTTGTACTCGTAAATGTTTATTTAATTTACGTCATTTATGAACAAGTGAACGGAATTGTTTGACTGACTGACACCACAGACTGACACTCACTACTTAACTGACAGACAGCGTGCTGTGTGAATGTGCGGAAGGGGAAGCTGACAGCTGATTGAATGAAAAGAATTAAAAAATTGGAAAATTCACTTAAAGTGTTGCCAGTTTCTTCATAGCCCGTCCCGTAATACAAATGCCTGTAAATGGAATGCCAAGTGCTGGTAAACCAGCATGCCGCCGGTTACTGGACTTACTGGCATTCCGTGAACACAAACTAAGTAGCGATCAAAAGTGCGATTTCTGAAACGCGGAGTCACCCAAACGTATGGTTTTTTATGGGAAAACCATTCGTTTAGGTGACTCCGCGTTTCAGAAGTGCGATTTCTGAAACGTGGAGTCACCTAAACGAATGGTTTTCCCATACAAAAAACCATACGTTTAGGTGACTCCGCGTTTCAGAAATCGCACCTCATACCGTGAAGCAGCAATACAATATATGCCTGAGGTTGTCATATCAGTTTCTAGAATCAAGCTTCATCGTGCCGGTGATGTGTTACAAAATTAATAAATCACAGTGGAGAAGAAACATTCCACAAACACGCTTGTTCACGAATCACGATAGAGTGTGTGACTGTTTATTGATTCTGTTTCATTTGGAATTTAGTGTCAATTTGGGCGATAGAAATTTAAAAATATTATCTTATAGCTCCAAACTGAAAAATATAAAAGTAAGACTAAAAACTCCTCGATTGACGTTCATGAAATTTTTAACCTTTCTACTAAATCATTTTTTATTCCCCTTGATGGGCACCTAGCCTCCTTAATTTAGCTTTCAGGGCAGGGACTTGCCATGTTGAGATCAAAATGTCATAAATACTTTCTTTATTCATAAACATGTAATTTAAATAACATACTTTAATTTAACTAAATATATTATATAACTATTAATAAAACTAGTTTCTAAACTAAATATGAATACTTAATTACGAGTACATAAATAATATAAAAAATGGACCCCAAATCGCTGCGTTTGCAGGGTAGGGTGCCCAAGAGGCTGGCGACATTCCCGATTTTGCTATTTTGAGTAGTTTTCGTATTCATTTTACTACAAAATTGGTTAAAAATACTACAAGAATTTTAATATTCCTAACTTGGTTGGACGCTTGGTTTGTCAGATACGTCGGCTATCCGATTTAGTCGTGATGGTTGGTTCTAATTTCAAAATTCATTTTTTTTGTAAGAATGGATGTTATCGGTAGCCAGCCAGAAATTATATAAAAAAAGTGCAAGTTTAATTTTTATTTTGCTACAACGCGGGGTCTCAATGTCGGGTTATACATATATGTATTAAATGATGCGGATTCTAAATATAGTCAAGTATCATTGAATTACAATGTAATATTGCGTGTGCCAATCTTTTCGCAGGTGTGGGTTTTTCCTAATAATTTTAATAGGTACTAGTACTACAAAGAAGTTCAAATTCAATGTAATTAGGTAGGCTTTTTGAAATTCGATTTCTGATTCCTGTTTCTTTGTTCTAGGCTCCTTGGTTCTGGCTCCTGATTTCTGCCTTCTGTCTTCTTGATATTTGATCTTGGGTCCTGGCACTCTTGGCTCTTGACTTCCGATCTTTATTTCCTGACTTAACAAAGTCAAATTGGGGTCTCGCTGTCCCCATATTTCGTCAAAGTGAGTTCTTAAAAAAAAAAACTTTTTTTTGTTTATCAGATAAAAGGCACCTTTGACGACTTTGTATTTATAAAGTAATATGAATGTCAATGTCAAAAGTCAAACTCATACGCGGGTAAATCAATTTGACATTGACATTGCAAACAACAACAAGACGAGACGAGACGAAGTACAGCGAAGAATTCGTTTCTAAGAGAATTTTTCGAATTTTTGATTCCTTCCTTTTTTAGTAGTTGTAATTAATCTTATTTGAAAAAGTACATTAGCGAAAAAGAAACGTGTCCTCAATCAAACTTCAAACATGTCAGCATTGCAACCGATTCATGCTCTAAATTTGGGTTAGTATTCTAAAAAGTTTTGGTAATAATAACAATAATAACGGATCAAAAATACAAACAAATTAACATGCTATTTGGGTGCATTATTAAACTCCAGCAGCCAGTAGCTTTCTGGTAGTTACATGTTTGTTCTTTGAGCTGGCTAATAGTAGGTTTATTGGTAATGTGGCTAGTAACCCATCACTATCTTGATTCCATCTCCACCTTCTTGCCCACCATCATGCTAAAAGTATAATGTTGGGCAATTTTATTTTAGTGTGATGTTTGGCAAGAAATAATCCGTCAAGTGTGAGTCGGTCTCGCGCATATTGGGTTCTGTACCATTAACTATAAAAAATCAGGTTTATTGTATGGGAGCCCCCCTTAAATACTTAGTCATTTAATTTTAATTTAATTATTTATTTTTAAAGTCAAAATATTATTAAATAATCTGAAAATATTTCAAGTGTCCACCTGTTGCTGTTATTAAAATCGAGCAAAAAACGTCAAAAAAACATGTTTGTTGTTTGGGAGCCCCCTTAAATATTTATTTTATTCTGTTTTTAGTATTTGTTGGTATAGGGGAAATACAGAAATACATCACCTGTGCAATTTTTTAACTGTCTGGCTATCACAGTTCATGAGATGCATGGGAACAGATAGACAGACAGGTGGATAGATTGCGGAGTCTTAGTAATAGGGTCCCGTTTTTACCCTTTCGGTACAGAACAGTGTTGCAAAAAAAATAGTTTCTTTTCTGGAGCATGTCTTTTTTCAAGAATACAGAATTCAAAATTGATAAGGCAATTTCCGTAAAAGATTAGTACTTAACAGTTTAATGATAAGAGTTTTTTATTTATTTATGAACTTACCATACTTTTTTGGTGGAATAGTACCAAGTTTACATGAATTTATTGGCAACATTCAAATTGCGCACCAGGATTCCCGGAACAACTTGGTATAAACATAAACCGGAGATTTCCCCATCCGGGAGCCAAGGACATTCATTAGTAATGAACCAATTAAACAAAAATTCTGTCTAAAAATATCAAAAAAGTCTAAATTAAGTAATTTGATGTGTAATTTTACTAAAATGTAAGAAATAAGAAAGCAATGAAAGCAAACATCAATAAATTATTCAATTTTCTAGATCTTTTCTAAAAAAAAAACAAATTTTGAAAAAAAAAACAAGTGTACTAAGTTTTTTTATCATGTTATTTTCAACATTGTGAAAAAAAAACAAATAAGTTTTTATTTTTTTTCATTTTGCATCCCTAGCTACAGAACCTGTCCTGTGCTCTGTATGCTTAGAGCTGCAAGACCCAGAGTGTTTTGTTTACCTCAATAGGGATACATATGATAGTGTATGTATGAATTATAAAAGCACTTGACAGCTGAGTTTTGCTTGCATATAAACACAAAAAAAAATATTTTTTTATAATCATTTATTAGATTTAAGCAGTGTTTTTGCTTTACAATATTTCAGATGGATTCAAAACTTATACTTAATTGTACTAAATTATATTATGATCTTTTCCAGATTCTGTTCAACAACAAGCATTTATTAGATACTTTCTTTCTCTACCTGAGGTAAGTACCGACTTCACATCTACTACGTGGGAGGGACATACCTGTAATAAATCAAACCACAGGCTATACAAGATCACTATAGTTCAATAACAACCGAAAAACTAAAAAAAAATTTATATTTTCATACAAATGGCCTGGGCGGCTGTACACTTTTGTATGGAAATCCTGCTTTTTTTTTTTTTGCTGTATTACAGCCAAATAAAAAAAAACCAAATAAAAAAAAAATATTAAATATTAATTTCATTAAACTATAGTGGTATAGTATCGCCTGTTGTTTGATTTATTACGGGTGTGTCCCTTCCACATTGTATATTAACAATATTTTATAAAATAAATATTCGAATTAACTAAATCTAATTTTAAGTTCACAACTCCAAATTTCTTGGTCATTCTAAAATTAAAAGTTAACTGAATAACCAACTGACCCAGCTTGAGATATCTGAGGTAAGCAACTTATAGCCTGTGAAATATGGCAGTTCGTGTGAAGACATCCTACTGCAATATTTCATGGCAGGATCAAAATTATAAGAAGATATTACTCTGTTGGAATTGAATTTCATATCAGTATATACTTCTAGGCAGATTTTTTCTTGAACCATGAAGCTACTGTATCTTTGGCACTGCTAAACTTTTTTCCAACTGAAGACCAGAACCCTGTTTTTTCGGGCTCAGGTGCTGTAGTAGTTTGTATATCTCTGTTTTCAGTATTGCTTTGTGCTGTTATATTTTTCTTAACATAGTCACTTTCTTGAGCCAAAATTTCACGTAGACTTGACTGGCCAAGTTTTTCTCTAGGAGTTTCATACAATTGTTGATTGAAGTGTCTTTGTTCTTTAAGATGATGGTCTTCAAAGTTTTCATTTAGTTTTTCCAAATTAACAAAATTCTGGTTTTGATGCTGTTGATCAGAAATATCTATCGGCTTGCTAAAACCTTGACTGTCTTGCTTCATGCTCTTCTGATCAAAATTTTTATCAAATTGACTGAAGTCTACAAGATTTTGGTTTAAACTCTGTCGCTCAATAATTTCAGAAGGGGTATCAAAATTTTGCATGTTTTGCTCTAGCCTCATATTCTGTTGATCTAAATTATCATCTTGCTGCTCGAGTTGGTGAAAATGGTGGTTTGCGTTCTGCTGATCAATGTTTAATTTACTGAAGTCCTCAAGATTTTGATTCATATTTTGTTCATCTAATATAACAGGTGTATCAAAACTATGCAACGCTTGCTTCATATTATGTTGGTCAAAATTGTTTGTATGGGGATACATGCTCTGCTGATCAAAGTTTGCATCTATTTTATTGAAGTCCACAAGGTTTTGGTTTAAGTTTTGTTGATCAAAACTATCTCTTGGTTTATCAAAACTTTGCAACTCTTGCTCCATTTTTTGTTGGTCTAAGTATACATTTGGTTGGTCAAAATTGTTTATATGGGGATACATGCTCTGCTGATTAAAGTTTGCATCTATTTTACTGAAGTCCACGAGATTTTGGTTCAAGTTTTGTTGCTCAAATCTATCTCTTGGTTTATCAAAACTTTGCAACTCTTGCCCCATATTATTTTCGTCTAAGTTTACATTTTGCTGATCAAAATTGTTTGTATGGTGGTCTATGCTCTGCTCATCAAAGTTTTCATCCAATTTACTGAAGTCCACAAGATTTAAGTTTTGTTGATCAAAACTATCTCTTGGTTTAAGAGTATCAAAACTTTGCAACTCTTGCTCCATATTATTTTCGTCTAAGTTTACATTTTGCTGATCAAAATTGTTTGTATGGTGGACTATGCTCTGCTTATCAAAGTTTTCATCCAATTTACTAAAGTCCATAAGATTCTGGTTTAAGTTTTGTTGATCAAAACTATCTCTTGGTTTATCAAAACTTTGCAACTCTTGCTCCATATTATTTTCGTCTAAGTTTACATTTTGCTGATCAAAATTTTTTGTATGGTGATCTATGCTCTGCTTATCACAGTTTTCATCCAATTTACTGAAGTCCACAAGGTTCTGATTTAAATTTTGTTGATCAAAGCTATCTCTTGATTTATCAAAATTTTGCAACTCTTGCTCCATATTCTGTTGGTCTAAGTAAACATTTGGTTGATCAAAATTGTTTATATGGTGGTGCATGCTCTGCTTAACAAAGTTATTATCTAATTTACTGAAGTCCATAAGATTTTGGTCTGACTTCTGTTGATCAAAACTATCTCTAGGTTTATCAAAGCTTTGCAACTCTTGTTCTATATTCTGTTGGTCTAAGTTTTCACTTTGCTGATCTAAGTGCATGTTCATTCCCTGCTGGTGTGAATTTTCACTGAATTGGCTGAAGTCTACCAAGTTTTCTTGATTTAAATTATCTTTAGGTAAATCAAAGCTTTGCAACTGTTGGTTTAATTTTTTACTTTGATGATCTGCGTGCATGTTCATACTCCGCTGGTGGCCATTATCACTGAATTGGCTGAAATCTACTAAATTTTCTTGATCAAAACTATCTCTAGGTTTATCAAAGTTTTGTAATTTCTGTTCCATTTTCTGCTGGTCTAAGTTTTCACTTGGTTGATCTGAGCGCGTGTTCATTCTCTGCTGGTGGGAATTTTCACTGAATTGGCTGAAGTCTACAAAACTTTCTTGATTCAAATTATCTTTAGGTTTATCAAAGCTTTGAAACTCTTGTTTCATATTCTGTCGGTCTAAGTTTTCACTTTGCTCGTGAAAACTCAAATGCTGATTAATACTTTGCTTGTGAAGATTTTCACTAAACTGGTTGAAGTCTTCTAAGTCTTGATTTAAGTTATGTTGATTGATATTGTCACTACGCTGATCAAAGTTTTTTAACTTTTTCTTTTGTCCAACTTTTTCACTTTGGTCATCATATTTTTGTGTTTTATTATCTGTCGGTGAACTTAATTCTTGTGGAAAACTAGATGTAGTATTTAATACAATATTTACGTTTTCAGTGGAAGTAAAGCCAGATACATTTTCTTCTGGTATATCTGGTATATCACCCCGACCTACATCTATGGGATGCATTTTAGCTTTGTCAGTTACTTGAACTTTTTCAGTATTTTGATCTACTTTTTCAGTGGTTCTATTTACATCGGCTTTATCAGTCGTAGTAATTACTTTTGTTAATTGATGTTCATTATCTATTAATAAATTATTTTCATACGTGTTATAGTGGTTATCAATCGTGGATTCTCCACTTAGGCGGTCTAATTTTTCCCATAGATTGTTTATCGAAGATGAATGTTGGGTACTTGATGTGTCAGTAAAGTTTGTATGAAAATCATCTAGTTTATGTTGATAAAAAGAAATTTGTTGCACCGGTTGTTCTTTGTGACTGTTTTCTGTTTTCATGTCGGGTTTGTGTGTATGATCATCGAAAAATGTGTTTATGATAAGATTATTGGTATTGGATTGTTTACTTGATTTCTCTATTTTTTTCCATGAAGATTGTTCGACGTCAACATTGCCTATATTAACAAAAAAATATTGCTGTTATCAAAATGCTGGGTTTAGATTACATGAAGTTGGTTGATAAATTATTACGTACTGATGTTCATATTTAATTTATTTTTGTCAATTTTTATTGTTAACATGTAATACAAAAGATGCGTCTTCCGTTACTATTTTGCTTCTTTTTAACATTAAATACTTCAAATTACTTACTTTGTGATTGTTGATCAAATTGATTATTGCCCCACTGATTTTGCGCTTGTTGTCCATGGTCTTCAATTTTGCCCCATTGTGTTTGCGAATGTTGGTCCACATCTTTAGTTTTATCCCATTGATTGTGCGTCTGCTGGCTTAAATCCTGATTTTGACCCGCCTGATTCAGTGACTGCTGGCTTAGATCCTGACTCTGACCCCACTGAGTCTGTGTCTGCTGCGTAAGATCTTCAATTGTATTCCTTTGATTCTGCGATTGTTGACTTAGGTCTTGAATTTGATCCCACGGATCGGACTGCTGTCCTAGATCTTCAATTTTATCGAATTCATTCTGAGTTTGTTGCCCAAGATTTTCAATTTTGTCCCATTTTTGTTCAGTCTGCTGACCAAGATCTTCTAAGTTACCCCACTGATTTTGGATTTGTTGTCCATCCCACAAATTTTGACTCTGCTGGCTGTCTTCCCATTCGTTTTGTTGCTGTTGTACTTCTTGATCCGTGCGATACGACCGAGCGACACGAGTGTGTCCTTC
Organism: Acrobasis suavella; assembly: GCA_943193695.1. Taxonomy (NCBI): domain Eukaryota; kingdom Metazoa; phylum Arthropoda; class Insecta; order Lepidoptera; family Pyralidae; genus Acrobasis; species Acrobasis suavella. Next base: position 11,837,905 of record OW971938.1, read on the forward strand.
ATCATCACAATCACCCATTAATCCATTGTTGCTGGAGTAACTTTGATGTGATTGCTTGTGATGAGAACCATATTGATGAGAAGTATAACCACCGTTACTGTTAGATGCAGTGCTTAGTCTTTGAGATGCCTGGCCATCTTGGACGTCTGGAACAGGTACGATGACATATGGATCTCCTTGCCTTTCCCATGATTTATGATACGAATATGAGGATTGAAAACTTTTGGGCTTATTTAATGATCCTTGTTGGTGTGCGTAATCAGCAGCATCGAAATTAGACTGATGTGTATTAAGATTAATAGCGTTTACGTCTGAAGATAACCTCTGTTGTTGGGCATTGGCGTAGTCAGACTGATGTCTGAATTGACTAGATGAACCTAAATTGCTTTTGCTATTGTGACTGTACGCGTTGCTTGACTGACGACTAAGAGAATCTCCTGCATTTAAAGAATATTGATGATTATGATCATTGTATGACTGAGCATGTTGTGTATCGTCATATAATTCACTTGTCTTTGGAACAGAGCTGTCTGTATCAATACCGAGTGGAACGGCTCCAGGGCTACCGTGATGTTTCTCCCACTCCTTATGATAGCTATATGATGATTCATAGTGTTTATTTGCTGGAACTTGCCTGTTATTCTCATGATTGTTGTTTATAAGTAATTCGGCATCACTTTTAACGGTACGTTGATTATGTGCTGATGCATCATAAAACGCCGAAGTATGTTCGGCATCACTTTTAGCGGCAAGTTGATTATATGCTGATGCATCATAAGACGATGAACTATGTTCGGCATCACTTTTAGCGGCATGTTGATTATATGCTGTTGCATCATAAGAAGCGTCATATGTTTGTGTAGCAATAGGAGCAGTTACTCTTGTTCCTGGTTGTATCAAAATTTTCATAGGCCTTGTGCTCACTAGCCTGTTTTGATAAGGAGACCAGCTTAGACTTGAAGAGCCATCGTAAGAACCATGTTCTTGCTGATACGCATTGTCTCCTGACCGTAGATTGCTGCTTTGTATTTGTTTTCGTTGCTCATATTCAGATTGATCAGAACTGCTATGTCTAGAACTATGTGAATAACTGTTGCTGTGCCTGCTTGAGCCTGATGCATGATCTCTATATGCTGAATTTGTAAGAGCTCTTTGGGAATGAGAGTCTCCAAAAGACGTTCCCTCTTGGAAGTTACGTCCCTCTAGATTACCAAGATCGTAGTGTCCTGAGCCATAAATTCCTCTAGAATTTGCAGCTGTGAAAACGCTGCCAGTGTTTGCGTTGGAAGTGTCTCCTACTTCGCCTTCCACTTGGTGTACGAGACCACTCATTTGATGTTGAGCTAATGAGTCCATATTGTGTGCCCGTTCGTAATTACCTCCCATGTTCCCTCTCTGCGCACCATAATATCCTGACTTTGAACCATCGTCGCTTGAACTTCTTGAATATTGAAAGTCTTCTTTCTCTCTGTACTTTTCTGGTCTAGCTGCGGCCATAGCAATGGCCATAGCAATGAGGATTAGGCACCTCATGATTGCTACTGAAATTATAAAAGAAATTTATTAATAAATAAATAAATATATTGGGTCAAATCACACTGATTGAGCTAGCCCCAAAGTAAGCTTACTTTGTATTTATCATAGAATAAATAAAAATAACCACCAGGACCCAGGACAATTTGAAAAAGGCCATTTTCCAACTTGCCCTGGCCAGGAATCGAACCCAGAACCCGTGAATCACCACTACGCCACGGGGGTTGTTTAGTTTGAATTATGAGTTTAGTTATGAATGCAAAAATTAATACAAAATCAAATCATTATACATATTATTATTGTCCCTTTTATGTAACTTTAAATATGTATCATGCATGCTAGCTAGGATTTTTTTAAATAACTTGTGTTCCTAAAATAATATTGTAATGTTTATTGCATGTTTCAAAATTAAATACCTTTACACAAAGGAAAGTACACACATGATAAAAAAACAAAACAAAGATCTTTTTTTCCTAAATTTTCCCTAAGATCTTGAAATAATGAATATTATTAAAAATTATATAAACATTTCTTTACAGAATTTACAATTATTGTTTTATTTTTAGTAATATACGTATGCAGATTAATAGCTTTAAATGTTTTTGAAATCATTACTGTATTTAAACTAAATTAAGTATAACTTAAAAATAAGACGGCCCAATACTGTCTAAACATACGGCCAAAACAGCTAAGATGTCTTAGGGAAAATTTAAATTGAACATTTAATATTCTTTGGCAATTATTTTGTCTTAATAAATATCTTAACATATATATATATATATATATAGCACAAAATACACACCGTAATTAAGTCACTTTTCACTGAACTACAGACTGACACTACACTTTACTTACATGCACTGACATTGTCTGGACGCGGGAGGCCAATTTATAATGTTTTAATTTTCTATCACTGGGAAGATAACCCCGTGCAGGTCATGAGCGATACTTATTTCTGAGAAACAAGCGTGCAAAATACCGCACAAAATGTACGGGATACAATACAAGTAATAACTAAGAAACAGTCAATTCGAATTATTATGTTATGTTATGTAAATTCTTTATCGTACAAAAAGGACACAACACAAATACAAAAGAAAACAATACAAAGGCGGACTTATCCCTTTAAGGGATCTCTTTCAGTCAACCCAAAACCAGAGAAAAGAATGACATTTAGTATTATTATGTTGGTACGCTTTTCAGCCACGGGTCCATGGGGACCCGGTCCTTTGAGGCGTTCATGGGGCCAAAGCCAACATGAAGAGGCCTTTTAGTACCTTTTTATCTAAAAAGTGAGATGGCTGCATCTATGGAGGTCTATCTCTTAATGTACCATTGAGATGCACTAACGGACAGTCCTCCACAGCTGCCGAACTATAGCCAGGGAGGGATTTACTTGGTTTGGGCTTTAAGGATGGGATGTCAATGGACCGTATAACTGGGTTATGGAGTGAGATACGGACATCTACCTAAAAATCTCTCACAACAATTTTAGCCTGGTAGATGGTGACTTGCTGCTCGTTGGCTACACTGCCTGTGGGCACCCTAACTAGCCACGAAAATGCGGCCAGGGCGCAACACAATGTGAGCAGCTGAGGGTGTCGAGAGGTGCGGCTCCGGTTTCACCATCACGGGGCTTATCCCCGAGAGCGAGTTTCCCCGTTATTACGCCATTACGTGCAATACACTTCCACCCTGGAGCGTACGTTCTGCTCTTGCGACTGGCCGGCCAGTTAAGGCAAGACAGAGGCGGGGGGTGTGTAACTGTGTGTATGTGTGTGTGTAAGCGCATGTGTGTATGGTCCCCCTGAAGGTAGGGTACGTGGTGTCGCCACTCACCATCAGCTCGCCACAAGCTGCCCTGCGTTGACTGACTGCACTGGGAATCCAGTGGGCGATGGGGTCGTCACGTCCCGACGCCTGTATTATTATTATTTTTCTATATTTTTGTACTTTCTTAACGTAACTACTAAACTAAAATAAATTTAACATTGACCTAGTTCTATACATTATTGACTAAGAATGTGTCCATTGGCACTTTTTTTACTGCCTCTTTTAAGGGGAAGGCACTTTGTTCTTGTGTCTCTGCTGGCACATCACTGCACTATAATATCAATGTATTTTTTTAAACTCTCTTCTCTTCTTCAGCCTTTATTCACCCATTGTTGGGTATAGGCCTCTTCATGGAGTTTAAACTTTCCATGGAGGTTGAATGGCCTTATGACGCCGCGCTGGCCATTGCGGGTTGGCGAGTTTACCATTTTATAAAAGGAATTTAATCTCTCATGGCTTGTGATGGCCGTATTTGTCGTTTTTTTAAATACACTAGTTCAAAAGGTTTAGTTCTTTTGAGACGTCGCACTATGTCCGTGTTGTCAAGGAGCTGGATCGCCTCGAGATTCTTATAGTGAAGCAGTCTATACTCTACTCATGTGCTTCGGCGTATTTCTTGATAATTTTATCGACGGTCTGCGTGTTAAGGTCCCGGTGTAGATCGTCGATTCTTATATATCAGGGCGCATTTACAGGACCTAAAGTATATTATTCTGAAAGCGTTGAATTATTTAAATATTACTTTGTTTGGTACATCCCATAGCTGTATACTATAAGTCCATACGAGGGTCAAACTAAAAGTTCGTAGAAAATCAAAAACTGAGCACACTAGTAAGTTATTCCTTTTATTACATCTTTTCAAAATAGTGTCCTTTCACGTCAATACATCTCTGCATCCAATGGAACCACTGAGAAATGCACTTTGCCCACTCGTCTTTAGGGGTCTCTTCGACGGCGTTTTAAAACGCAGCCACTGCTTCCTCAGCGTCCATAAAACGTTTTCCTCGAAGTTTTTCTTTTATTTTCGGGAATAAATAAACATCGCAAGGTCGGGGCTATATGGCGGGTGACCTAGTCATTCCACGTTTGATGTCGCCAAATAGTCGATCGTTCGCCCAGCGGTGTGCGACGAGGCGTTGTCGTGGTGAAGGAAGATCCTACTGCGAGGTCGTTTCTCCCGAACTTTTTCCAGGACAAGTGGCAAACAATTGTTAGTATACCACTCTGCAGTAACTGTTTTTCGATCCTCTAAAACAATTGTCGCGTAATGACCGGTCCTTCCGAAGAACGAGGCCACCATCTTTTTTTCCACGCTTCGACTTCTCTTCACTTTAGTTGGCAACTCCTCGGAAGGAAACACCCGCTGAGCAGACTGACTTTTGGTTTCGGGATCATAACAGTAAATCCAGCTTTCGTCACCCGTAAGTATGTCAAACACAGCATTTGAGTCACCTCCGTTAAATCTTTGAACCATTTCACGGCACCAATCAACTCGACGGATTTTTTGGACCTTGGTCAAATCGTGAGGTATCCACCGGGCACAAAGCTTCCTGACCGCTAAATGTTCATGCAGGATTTTGTGCCTTTGGCTCATACCGATGCCTAAAGTTGCTCGAATCTGCTGATAGGTCATTCTTTTGTCAGTCTCTATCATACGCCGCACAACACTGATGTTATCTTCAGTCGTCGCCGTAGAAGGCCGTCCCTTACACAGATCATCGGTGAGATTAGTGCGACCACGTTTGAACTCATTAAACCAATTGTAAACAGTAGCACGAGATAGGGCTTCATTGTGAAAGGCCAATCGAAATCTATCATAACATTCTTGTTGACTTAAATGACAACGAAAGTCATAAAAAATCATTGCACGAAAATTTTCTCGCGTTAAATTCATGCTGACGTGACACAGACAATTTTCAATTTGCCGCCAAATCGTAAAACAAATGACAAATTAAAGGAATATAATTCGTGGTTGTGGTAAATAACTAAAAGTATTTTAACTATTTCGGAAGTTTTATTGCACTAGACAAGACAACGAGAGAAAAAGTACAAACAATGGCGCCACAGGCGAAAAATAACAACTATTTTGGTTGCGTTCCAATTTACTAACACAAATTAATAAAATACATACTCAATAATATTGGCATAGAGTTCCATTTTCAAAAGTTAAACTTATTTTTTTATTAGTATACTGTTTACAAGTGGCCAGTTCTAAAGACTTTCAGTGTCGCCCTCGTACTGGCATGAGGACTTAATTATAAAGTAGTATTTTGTTATTTACTTACAATTCAGAGTTCCTTACAAGCAGCCAGTACATCTTTTGGAATCTTACATCAAGTTCCTCTCTTTTTTGTTGACGTGTGCTTTCCAGCGAAGCTTCGAGTCAAGTGTCATAGCTAGGTACTTAGCAGTGTTTTCATATGTCACCTGCTATCTATTTATGCAGATGGGACAGTAGTCATCATATTTATTTGTAAAGTTGACGCGGATAGACTTCGATTCGCTTAGCTAAATTCGCCACTTCTCTGTCCAGTTATGAACTTTATTGACAGCTGCTTGGACCTTTACTGCTGCTTCTGCATGACGCCGTGTTATCAGCGAAGATCGCAATAGTGTTTTCTTCTAGTTCAGGAATGTCGCATAATAGGTACAGGACCAGACCTGATACACGACCACATATAATTCCTTGAGATACTCCAGCTTTTATTTCCTTATCTTTAAAGTATGCATGATCTTGTTTCACTCCAAAGGCTTTATTGCTTGTATAAGACGTGAATATCACTACAAAAATTTTGGGAAGCATTCTTTTAGCTCTCAAAATGAGGCCTTCGTGCTACACTTTATCAAAAGCTTGTGCTGCATCTAGAAAGATAGTTGAACAAACATTTTCTAGAGATCGTTCAATGATATTAGTTATCCTATATACTTGATCAATTGTAAAGTGTTTTTCTCTAAAGCCAAACTGATGTTCAGGTATACGATTTCTCGTTTCTATGATAGGTTTTAGCCTTTTAAGTAACAGTTTTTCGAATAGTTTTGACATCAAGGAAATTAGCCTATAAAACGTTGTTTCATTTGGTGGTTTCCCAGGTTTTGCTATCATTATAACTTCAGCTATTTTCCATAAATCTGGTACATATCTAAGTCTCAGTGCAGCATAGATTCGTTAGCTTAATTAGCTCTTTACTAGGAAGGATTATTTTTCTATATAAACTTATGATTCAATATAATGATTTCATTGTAGTGGGTCACATCATCGTCTGTTTTGTCAATTTTCGTTAGATCATTCAATAAGTCGTTTAAGGGGCATGTCAAGGGCTTTATCTTTTAATAGTGTTATAAGTGTGACTCCAATCAGTGTCTGTCTGTGTGTCTTTCTGAGGCAATACAGCTCTCGAACGGATTGAACGATTTTGATGCGGTTTATCTATATGAAACCAAGTTTCCTTGTGGTTGTTATGTTTGATGAAAATCGGGTCAGCCATTCAAAAGTTATTGGAGGTGAACGCTTGAAAGTCGGGGGTTAAACTTGTAATTTAAGAGTCAGTTTTCTCTTGTCGGTTGTTTGTACGGCGCCATTTTACTTTTGTATATTTAAAAAATCGAAAAAGGCAGAACTTGCAGTTTGTACTTTAGTTTATTTTAACGTTGAAATTATTTGTGTAGGTTGTATTATTTATTAGGTAAAGTTAACATGGACCACCGACAAGAGTGCACGCTCTTAAATAGCGTATTAAATCGCAAAAATATCTAACTCGTAACAGCAATCGAACTTCAAAAGGCATGGCTACATACAGGTTGGCTAAATACATTGCTGGAGGCATTTAAACCTTCGTTTCGTTTTCATATTGCAAGAATAATTGGCTAGAATACAAAAATAAATGAATATTATTATCGAATATATCCAAAACAGAACATTGAAGACTTTGTTAATAGCAAATAATTATATTTTTGTTATATTCTGGGTTACTCATCAACATTTTTGAATGACTATTTACAAACTTAAAACTATGAGGCTATTTTTATAAGTAAGTACATATACAAGATATAAAAATAACCATTTATTCTTTTCGACTGGTGAACCTCAGCAAGGTTTTGCGAATAGAGTAATATTATTAATTAATATATTGCTGATATTAACAACTTTTAAAGAACAAAAGCAAGATTTGCTTTTGATGGTTACAGTACAGAGTGTATCTGAAAATATCCTAATACAAACCATCCCTTCTATCCTTATATCGTCCCCAATTTACTCTGCGGCCTGTTACAGAGGATGAAGTAGCAAAATATATTTTAGAATTGAAATGCGGTTGGCGATGATGACAATATCAGTCGGGATATGGCATTGCTCACCCTTCCTCACACCCTGAAGTTACGTTACAAGTCAATACGGTGAACAAGTCAATAACCTCAAGTGTAGTTCCAGCTCAATGGAATAGTGCTCTTATCATTCCCATTCCTAAAGTTGGTCAGCCGGGAGATGTAAAAGACCTCAGAGGACCGACAAGCCCTAAAGGATCTTAGGGCAGAATGCTTATAGCATTCTTTCAAAGATTTTCTCATTCCTCCCAGAACGAATGTGTCACCTTTTATCAATGACGCGAACTTGTTGAACATGGAATCAAGAAGACGACTACACCTTGGGATGCTCATGTTTGACCTTATGAAATATAAGAGGCCCGAATATCTCTATAATAAATTGAAGTTTTGTACTTTTCACCATCGATACGGAGCTGGCACTGCGAGGTCTATGTGACCACTTTAGGCCATGCATATACATAAACATGTGACTTTTAAGGGCAGCTTTGCTACCAAGCACCTAAGTGCTGGATCAACATACCTCCTCCATTAAGGAACACACATTTACACAAAATCTAAATTTACGTTCAAAGAACATAAAATCTATGCTCCTAAAAAATCAAAAACTAGGGTTTCAGACTTAGTTGCTCTGGTGGCTATGCTTACTTAATTTTATATTTGTTTTTTTATTTTACAATATAGTCCACTAATTTAGAATCATTATCAGTCAGATATTTTATCCCTAAATGATGCTGATTTCTTAATAATTTTATTAAAATTTAATTTAATTTATATATGTATTTTTAATGAATATGATATGCTCTCTTGCATATATGTTGATAATTTATTAATAGTATTAAGACCTATGGTATTGTTGTACGCGTCCCTGTGGATCTCAAGGTGGTAGCTGAAAACCAGTGGTTTGTTCTCCGAGCAAACGTATCGCTGAGCCACAACCATTTGCTATCGCTGCGGCACACATAGTACTCAGAAACTAGAAATTAAATCTACTCCCCTTAAATCATTGCTTGTTTTGCTAAAGTGACACAAGGGTGACACCACCAGTAGAGTAAGCCGATAGTGACTCATGAGACCAACCTGACAGATGACTTTGATTCTAAGAATTAAATGAAATACAAAAATCAAGGAATCAACGGGAAACTTCCATCAAAATTATTGCGACAAATGATTTGTCACAATTTTGAGTATTTTAAAAATATTATGAGCATAATTATATAATACTAGCTTTAACCCGCGACTTCGTCCGCGTAGAAGTCGAAATTGGTTATAATAGGATTTTTAATTGTTTTTTTACGTTATTAATGTTGTAATAACATATGAATTATTATGTTAAAATGTTTAAATTCTTATAAAATATAACATTTTTTATTATAACGTAGGGATTTAAAGGCCTAGCAGACCCGGCGAACCTCCCTCTCCCGTTTCTTTCCCGTTCCCGTCATTTGCTAGACCGACAGAGAGCGACGGAACGCTTCAAAATGGTTAAACTAATCTTGTTTCTCTATACAAACTTCGGACCCCCCATTTCACCCCCTTAGAGGATGAATTTAGAAAAATCCTGAAATACATACTTACTCATTTACCGCCAGGAGTACTCCAGCAAAGTTTAAAATAAAATAGTGTAACTAATCTTGTCACTCTATACAAAGTTTGGATCCCAGTTTGACCACCTTTGGGGGTGAGTTTTGAAAATCTTTTTTTAGTGTACTACTGGACCTCATAAAAAACCTATGTGCCAAATTTGGAGTCTCTAGATCCTGCGGTTTCAGCTGTGCGTTGATCGATCGGTCTCTATTGTCGAAAATGGTTCTTATAGGGCTCTCCCTGTTCCCTGTTCCCGTTCCCGTTCCTGTCATTTGCTAGACCGAAAGAGAGCGACGGAACGCTTCAAAATGGTCAAACTAATCTTGTTTGTCTATTCGAACTTTGGACCATTTTACCCCCTTAGGGGATGAATTTTGAAAAATCCAAAAATACGTATTCACTTATTTACCGCCGGAAGTACTCTTGCGAAGTTTCAAATAAAATGGTTATACTAATCCGGTTTGCCCATACAAACTTTGGACCCCCGTTTCACCCCCTTAGGGGGTGAATTTTGAAATATCCTTTCTTAGTGCACTCCTAGACCTCATAAGGAATCTATGTGCCAAATTTGGAGTCTTAAGACCCAGCGGTTTGGGCTGTGCGTTGATATGTCAGTCAGTCAGTCAGTCAGTCATTCACTTTCTTCTTTTATATATATAGATTTAATAATACTTCTGGCATGTGTGCAGTCTCGATATAGATAGGTATATTAAAAAACTAAAATCATGCATGTAATAGCCCGTTGTATATAATAAAATATATAGCTATCATGTAAATAAATTAATTGATATACTTGTAATAAAATACATTGACATGACATTGTGCTCAATTAAAAATATAGGACAGACTTTTATCCAGTAACAGGAAAAAATATCACGTATTTAAATGTAACTGATTATGAACGACAGGAAAAATACTTATTGCTTTTGTAATTAAAATGATAGAAAAGGGTCGCTAGCCAAAAACGGTCGGCTTTGGGAATTAGAAATAGTCGAATATTACTAAACACTTACTTTTAATACAAAGATATAAAAAATATGAAACCTATGTCACATAGTTACTCGTATCTGCTTATTTATCTAGTCTTCTAGAGACTTAAGCTCGTTAAAACATCACTGGCCATTTGCTCTTTTATTTTTTTTTACTACCCGTTGCAACCAATTCTTAAGGTTTTTCTTATCCGCCGTGACGTATCGGTGTATGGGAATAGGAATTTACGTAGCACCTCTAGCGTTTCTGTAAAACACGTTAGGTACCCATTGTCATATTAAGCTTTATTTCGTGGAAAGATCGCATTCGTGTTTAATTTTATTTAAAAAAAAATCACTTGTATTATTCAAAAAAAGAAATTAGTAAAAGATAAGCACATTCAGCTTGTTATAATTTTTTTTATAACGTGTAAGTAGGTATAGGTATATAGATAGACTATAAAATATATATTGTATAATAGAGATTATAGATATAGTAGTTCTGATTCTTAAATTGTATGTTTGTTTTTTTTTTGTTTTAACTTTCAGAAACCACCAACGACAGTCAGAATTTTCGACCGCAATGACTACTACAGTGTTCACGGGGTGGATGCAACCACCGCGGCGAGGGAGGTCTTCTCCTCGGTTTCCAACATTAAAAGAATGGGTATTGAGCCCAATAAATTGGATTACCTGGTGCTCTCTAAAGGAAACTTCGAAATACTCATCAAGAAACTTTTATTAGTAAGTTTTTTGTCATTTTTGATGTCGATTTGGGTGTACCATCATCATGTGTTAATTAAAATATATCATCAGATTAAACCGCCTTTATAGTTGGTTGGTAAGCAGAATGTTACCCTATAAAAGTCATAGTTATTTGGTTTGGGAACCTTCTTTCTTCTTTACAGCGTTTATCAGTCCACTGTAGGACTAAAGATCACTCCTAATAAAGGGAGAATTTGCCCGTAATCACCACGCTGCGCTGGGCAGATGGGTCGGTGTTTGCATGGTGTAAAGTCTTTGAACAGCTTAGAGGACGCCGCTGCCCGTTCTTTGTCATATATACCTACATTAGTCGCCCTTTCTACACCAAAGGAGGAGGAAATGAATAGTGACAAATCGTTTTCAACTTTGCACACGGTGAACAGCTTAAAAGACGCTGCCCGTTTTTCGCCACATATACCTACATTAGTTGCCCTTTCTACACCCGAGGAAGAAGAAATTAATGGTGACAAATCGTTTTCAAATTTGCCGTCACCACACGGTGAACAGCTTAGAGGACGCTGCTGCCCGTTCTTTGCCACATATACCTACATTATTCGCCTTTCTACACCCGAAGAGCAGGAAATGAATGGCGACAAATCGTTTTCAACTTGGCTGTCACCAAACAGTTCAGGGGGCAACTAGCATTAGAAACATGATTTCACGAGATTTTATTTTACCATGTTCTTGCTGTCCTGCACTGTCCATAGACCTTACGTTAATTATATTAACAATAACATGAAAATAAACATTATCGTGTGTAAGCAATTGACCTTACACTATATCTGGTGTTATTGTTTGACGATAAGGAACCACGCTTTAATTAAACATTCATTTGACCAATGTAAGCACTGATCGCCAATAGATTATTTTATTATGATGCTATTGACTTAGCCATATTTCCGGTTTGAATTTATTTAAACTGACTGTTAATGATTCAACATAATAATATTTGCAAAGCAATTTCAGTTCTTATTTCATACTGAAAAACGCTTGACCTCCAACTGAAGGATGGACTTCAATAGTACTAATCCTAAAACATATTTTCTTATCATAGTCGTTTACGATACTCTGCGGTTTGAATTTATTTAAACTGACTGTTAATGATTCAACATAATAATATTTGCAAAGCAATTTCAGTTCTTATTTCATACTGAAAAACGCTTGACCTCCAACTGAAGGATGTCAAAAAAAGTCAAAAGTCAAAAATCATTTATTTATCTTTGGATATTTATATCACTTGATAATTGTCATTTCTTTTTTCTTTCGATTTCTTAATAGTTAGTTGTTGACGTCAGATCATTTACTTACAACTAAGTTTACTGCCGCCTCCAAAGCGCAAAGTACAGAAGAAGCGGTAACAAACTGTACTGCAGCATTTTCTCCAAAAACGTCAACCTTACAATTATACTGATATTAAAATTAGATATGTGGACTGAGAATACATTGCTATGTCATAATTATTAATTAAAAATGTCAAATTTGAAATTAATGTCAATTTGTATAAAATTCATGTACTGATTGTACTCAAATTATGTCATTTGTGAGTGTACAAATATAAACCTTTAAAAGGGACCCGCGCCAAGCTCAAGCCAGACGTTTTTGTCTTTAAGATAATCATCGGTTCCGTAATAAGCCTTCTCACAAAGTACTTTCTTTACATAAACTTTAAATTTTCTATCTGGCATATCACGGACCGATTCTGGCAATTTATTATAAAACTTTATACAGTTTCCCTTAAACGATGTACTGACTGTTTTCAGCCTATAATACGGGGTAACTAAAACATTTATGTTACGTAAGTTTCTACCCGTAATATCACCTGTTTTATTAAATAGGGCAATATTTTTCCTCACATACATTATATTTTCAAATATGTACTGGGATGGTACAGTGAGTATATCAATTTTCTTAAAAAAATCTCTTAGGGAGTCTCTCGATCCTAAATCATAAATAGAACGAATTGCCCTTTTCTGTAAAATAAAAATAGTCTGTATATCAGCAGCACTCCCCCAGAGAAGAATCCCGTAGGACATCAGACTATGAAAGTAACTAAAGTAAACTAGTCTAGCAGTTGCTACATCTGTCAATTGTCTGATTCTTCTAATAGCGTAAGCCGCTGAGCTCAGCCTATTAGCGAGTTTAGAAATATGGACATCCCACTGAAGTTTTGAATCTACTGTGATTCCCAAGAAAGTAGTATTATCAACGAGATCTAAGTTTTGACCGTCTAGTAGCACATCAACATTGGCCTGCCTCACGTTAGGAAGACTGAATCTAATGCATTGGGTCTTGTTTGCATTCAACAGAAGGTTATTGGCAGAGAACCAATTAGAAATGGCCGATAATGTGTCATTCACCGCAGTAGCATCTTCGCTATGACGGTCTATTTCAAAAATAAGAGAAGTGTCATCGGCGTACAACACAATACCAGCCTGTTTTTCAACCGCGTAAGGCAAATCATTGATGTACACTAAGAAGAGGAACGGTCCTAGGATAGATGGACTTCAATAGTACTAATTTGGTACTAATCCTAAAACAGATTTTCTTATCATAGTCGTTTACGATACTCTGCTTCGATCAAGCACCTTTCAAATAAACCTAATTAAAATCTGTTTATCTGTCTAGAAACTACAATACAATGCTGTACAGACAGTTAAAAAGTAATACACTTTAAAATCCTTAATTTTTTTGCCCTGTGTGTAAAAAAAACGCATGTTTGTTTTTATGTATAGAGTGGACTTACATACTTTAGTTACATATATAGATAAAACTATGCATATTTATGTTAATGAAATACATTTTTAAAGGTAAGACGCTACAGGGTGGAAATATTCGTAGCAGAAGGATCATTGAAGAATAACGATTGGGCGCTCAAGTACAAAGGGTCTCCAGGATGCCTCTCCCAGCTAGAGGAAGTGTTAGGAGAAGGTCTCGGAGTGTCGGATGAAAACGCGCCGTGCTTGATGGCCGTCAATATTAAGACAGATGCTGTCACCAAGGTATTGTGTAGATCTTTGAGCGTAAATTTTCTTTTAATTTTTATTTTTGCATGTTTCTCGTTTCATCCCTAGTGCTTAGAGCCCGATATTTGCTTTCCGAACTTTTCTTTTTCACTTCATTAGGTATTCGTAAATCATTATCATGCATATCATCCTTGGCAATGTCCAGCCTGCATTTCTTCTTTCTCTTCTCGAGAATCTTCGAGTAATCGTACTAAGACTAGTGGCTCTGTGAGCTGTAGACCTCGCGAGTCACCCCCGACCCGTTGTAGTTAATCGGATAAAAAAGTTACGTCTTAATAAGCGTAACAAAAAAGACATTCATGTCATTTAAAAAAAAATCAAAATGTCTGAATATGAAGTTTTCAACCACCACAACGCCGCCATTTTGAAAAATTTCTAAAACTGAATGGACAAAGAAGTTTAAGTATATAATTTTCGAACATTTTCACAAAATATCACGAGAATCGGTTGAGAAATGCGACCTGTAGGCGAGAACAGCCAGACAAACTGACGGACAGCCCAACGAAAGCATTTTTTTCCAATCTCAAAACAGACGGTATATGGAAATTTAGATGTTTGTGAGTTTGAATATTTGTGCCAATCACGCATAAACTGCTGAACGGATTTGAATGAAATTTGGCATGCAGATAGCTTAATTTAATACCTGGATTTACAACTTTCATCCTTGATCACGCGGGCAAATTCTATAGGAACTAATAATGTGAAACCGGCATTAAAAAAGCGTAACCTCCACTCCACGGACGTTATCTAATAAATAAATAAATATTAACGGCGAGGCGTGCAATTTTTATTTTGGTAAATGTGTCAATTTTTTTAAGAATTTGCCAGAAGCATCAGCGCTCCTTATATTGGTAGTATTGTAGATACATATAACTGATTAAAGTGGTGCAGATTTTTATGATACAAACATCATTTGCTTCTAACAAAATGGCAATGACATTCCTTATTTCAGGGTCGTCTTTTAGGCGTCGCGTGTGTATCAGCGAGCGAGTACCAGCTATCAGTGGCAGAGTTCACCGACGATGACCTGCTCACGGAGCTGGAGACCATCGTGGTGCAAATGGCGCCGTCCGAGTGCCTCGTACCTCTCAGCGATAACGATGACGTATGTATTTCGTAATGTGTACCGTTAAGTTCGCCAATTGTAAACAGGTTTTATTGCGGAACAATAAAATTTTAATATTTTTTTTTCAAATGCAATTTTCGAGTGTTTAATCTCTCAGTTCCTGGAATCGTTTTGATTTTCATAATTACAATATAAATATTTTTAAAGTATGTAGCTGTTTAGGGAAAAACGTGGAGTTCCTGTTTGTTTTTTTTTTTCTTTGGGTATTTATTATTCACGAAAGATTAAGATTTTAATATATTATCGATATGCGTCGTATTGCCTGACATACTACAACGACTTCTATCGAATGGTCTATGGACTAATATTCACAGCTCGGACCAATGGCTTACTAGTAGCATGCATTTACAAGGCACGAAATATTCTATGCCACTAGTGATCACTGACAGCCATATTTTAAGCCCTATATTATATATGTATGTACAGTCGTAATAGTGTATAATATGTCTTTCTTTGACAAGTTTGTGTGAGAAGTCGCTTTATGGTTGGGACTCATTTGTCAGCATGAACGGAACTTACGTATGCTGCTATAGGAACGCATCAGCACAGCTGGTGCCGTCGCGTTCCGTCGACCTTTTTCACTTTGGGAAATGACGGTTCTGAGCGACAGAAAAGTATAGCAGCGTAGGAAAGTGCTGAGTTGGCATATTGCTCAAAACACATATTTACACTATTACGGTTTTTTGTCTAATGGGATAGACAGTGCCTAGACTGCCTAGGTCCGTAAGAAACCATGGTCACTTTTAGCATGATATTATACAAGCCTCATAAAAATAAAAGATCTCATTTATAAATTACTAGCTGTAACCCGCGACTTCATCCGCGTGGAAGTCGAAAATGGTTCTAATAGGATCTTTAATTAGTTTTTTACGTTATAAATTGTGTTATGATATCCCGTTCCCGTTCCCGTTATCGTCATTTGCTAGAGAAAAAGAGACAATGATCTATTTGTCTCAATTTTTTTGTTTATCACTCAAAAATTTACGAAGTTTTATAACAATATAAAATATAAATTCGCAACCCCTAATGCACACCAGGGGATTCAATTATTAAAATATAATTTCTGTATTATTATTTTTTATTGACCACTAATTCAAAAATGTCACGTGTCTCGTTTAAAAAATGACGAAGATTTATATAAACTTGCAACACCTATTTCACCCCTATAGGGATGTAATTTTCAAAATTTTATATATGCATTATAATTTTCTACTAACTATTAAAATAAATAAAAAATTTAATGTGTCTCACTTTAAAAATTATGAAGTTCCATAAAAACTGGCAACCCCTATTTCACCCCCTTAGGGATAGAATTTCCAAAAATCCTTTCTTAGCGGACGTCTCCTAGTCACAATCTACCTTCCTGCCAAATTTCATCTTCATTGGCTTAGTAGTTTTCGAGATTTCGTGATGAGTGAGTGAGTGATTTTCACTTTTATGTAGTTAGATATATAGATATATAAATATATTTATATACAAATATATAACTTATAAGCTACATTCTTTTTCACGTTTCGTTATTTCAGTACAAAGCTCTCAAAAAAGTGATGGATAGAGCAAGCGTCACTGTGACTAAACTAAAAAAGACCGAGTTTTCCACCGAAGGTCTCATCCAAGACCTCAACCGCCTTCTGAAATTCAAGGAGAGTCAAACTCAGGATGCCAACGCGTTCCCGGAGACGAGGAAAGAAACCGCTATGACTAGTCTGGCGGCAGCTGTCAAATATATATCACTATTGTCGGATAATACCAACTTTGGCAGGTAAGAAAGATGGAGTGGATATCTTATTTTAGGAGCGGTTTTGAGGGTTCCGTGGTAAACAAGGAACCCTTATAGCTTTACCATGTCTTTCTGGCTTTTTAGTCAGAGACTATTATGTACCAGAAAGCTGATGCGTATCGTGAACTGAATATGATCGAAATTGCTCATCTTTTAATAAGGCATTATAAAGTTTAGCTAGCAGGTCTACTAAGATAAACTTTTCTTTCTTTATATAAAGAATGACGACATTAAATACGCCATCTTTGTCCTTTTTCACAATTACGTATATTTTTACATATTTGAATTGAAATATTTCAGGTTCCATATAAACACAATCCAGGCAGACTGTTTTCTGCACCTAGATGCAGCTGCTTTGTCAGCGCTGAACGTTTTCCCGGATCTGGGGGACAACAGCCATTCTCCTTCGAGAAGCTTGTTTGGTTTGCTCGATAGATGTCGCACTCAACATGGAAAGAGGTAAGTTTGTACCTATGTGTTTTTCTAAATGGGTGGGTTATATCAAAATATAGAAAGAAGAAGAAAGAAAAGAAAGAAAAATATTTTATTCAGTGCAAATTAGTATACATCAGTTGCGTAGCTAAATAACTAAAATTAGTTTAACACCGAAATTAGTTAAAATAAAACTATTTTAACCCTTTCACCGCGAGACTTTATATTAGTTGTCGGTCTCAGCGCGAGGCATAGTAAATTGAAAATAAATACTAAAACCAAAAAGGGATGCGGACTTAGATCATTTAATACAGGATATGACTTAACTGCGCGTTCCCCTCTGCCAAATTATAAGATCAAAAATCTAATACGTTCATAAAAACTAGTTGCGTAATCGATTATGATCATTATATGAATCGGTAAAGCATCAAAAAGACGTCTATAAGTGTTTCATTCAAAATGCCATGTTATGCAGTTTTATCGTGTAAAAAGAGGTCAAACACATTTAATCTTCTAAAAGATGGCATATCCTTTCATTTGTAAGCATTTTTTATTTAATTAACGTTTTTTTCTATTTATTGTAATTTCTGAAAAATCGATGGAATATCTATTAGTATCGATTACGAAAAAAATAATCGAAACACGTTTGCAACTGATTTCTTTTCGTCCCTTAAAATGATCTAAGATCCCATACGATTTTCTCCCTTATTAACTGCCAAACCACAGCAAAAAGATCTATAATCGCATAAGACTAACTGGACTTAGTGCATTTTTCGATGTTATTATTTTTTCAATATCCTTTGACACTAGTATATTTACCCCCGTTTTAAATGTATCAATTACTTTCTTAAGGTTCGGTAATGAGGTTCAAATTAAGAAAAAACGATTAGTTGATGACGTGGCGCACTCCCCACGAGACTAGTGTACTTTTTATTTACAGCTTTTGTCTTTATTTCCTGTGCATTAAATAGACTTGAATATAGAGTAGTCAACACCTTTGTTTTCTCTCTCTTTCTTGCCAAGAGTGTGTTATTATGTGTATTTACACATTTGTTTCAGTGTGAGCTTTACTGGTGTGCAGAAAATAAGCTACTGTTTGAATTTTTTGTAAGTGTGCGTTTATAGGGACACAAATTATTTATGTGAATGTGTGATTTTTAGATGTAGCAGTAGCTTACCCTCGCACCAAAAGCGGCAGAAAGTTTTTTTAAGAAAATGTTTCTGCGTATCTTATCCTGTATTAAATGATCTAAGGATGCGGACACTTAAGAATCCCCTTACCCTAGACTTTTCCATACAAACGTAGTCTACGTTGTATTTTGAAACGACATGTCAGATTTCGGTAACTAATTGTAATTTTAAAGAAATTGCAATAATTTAGGGTTATAATTGGTTTCCGTACTGATGGTCAAATATGATACAATACACTATAATCTCTTTTAAGTTCATAATTTTTCTGTTGGGAACCAATTATAACCCTAGATAACTGCAATTTCTTTAAAATTATATTATTCTGCCCATATCCGACATGTCGTTTCACAATAAAACGTAGACTTCGTTTATATGGTAAAGTCTGATTCTGTCCAGGACAAGGGCACTCTTAATTCATGCGCAATACGAGCAGTGGTTTTTTTTATCGGAAATATCCGACGCTCGCGAAAAGGGCACCAAAATGTTTGTCGGATAAATCCGACGTTCGCGTTAAAAGAGGGTGAATTCAGTCCATGATACTGATCAACTTTCCCCGAGGAACTTATTTATATCAGGAACATATATAAGGTGATATTTTGAAGGCGAGGGCGCTACTTTGAATGCAGAGCGAAACGAAGGATTCATGTAGGTATATCGCCCGAGATATAAATATTACCGTACCCGAGTAGCACACTCTACTTTTCATTTCCATCTATGAGAAAAACCAGCAAACACAAAACAGAATATAAAGAAAAGTAAAACACCTACAATACCTAATCAGACTTAAACCGACAATTTAATACTAACCTTTGTTTGGTGTCGTTTTCATACAATAAATACTAAGAAATAATTTTTCGAAGATCACCAACTGACGATAAAATGTTCACCCTTAACTTTGTTTGCGTGGTCTTTCATATCTTTTGTTTTTGTAAGTAAACTTGATACCTATGCACTATCGGCTTAAACTTACAAAAATTTATTCACATTTACAAAAATAATTACTTATCTTTAAAATAGTTTCAGCATATTTTGTTAGACGTTGAATAACCAGCGACCGAAATACTATGGAAGTATAAAAAAGCGCAAGAAATTACCTCTTCAAAAGTACATTCAAGAAGGCGGGACTTGAAACTACATCCCGTTTTCCACCAATACTGTTACTGGTGGCGACAGTCATTTTATATACATTTCGTGGGGCCATTTTCTGCGGTGATATTGTTTGAAGTTATTCTTTCATAGTACCTATTACTCTGATTCACTCTACATAAGACACAGAAAACTTTACAAGAATTGTCGAGCGTTTTTCTGTTGTTGGGTCATGGGTGGCATCTCCTCCGCGAAAATGCGAAAACTCATGCTCCAATATTTTATCTTTCATACATCCTGGTGTTGAGATCTAACATGGAAAGATATGTGTATTACTTAGTCGACGAAAGTTTACATCCACTAAATATTTTTTAAAGAGGCTGTAGGCTTTTGCAGTTTTCATGATATTCTACTAGATTTGAGAATCAGTATTACAATTAAACTAATAAAGTGTAAACACTTGTTATCCGTACTTCAATAGAAAGCATTTTCGGCATTTGTCTTGCGCTACGTGCTTGAACCGTGCTTTGTTATAGTCACGTGTCAAAATGCATAATATCGTACTATATGTCCGGTTTGTACTGCAAAATTGCACATTCACAATCAACAGAAAACTATGGTGCATTCTGTCGATATCTATACAACGTTTGCAACCTTACAAGTAATGATGGGTCGAGAGAAAATTCTCCGTGCGAGAATGTTTCCTAATCGAGAATGTTCTAGAAAATTCTTAAAGTTGCAGAATGTTCTCGGAGCAAAGAGAATTTACGAGAATTTAAAATAAAATGCAATTTCATTTAATTTTAAAATGAAATTCCCGATTTTCGTAAATAAAAATAATCTTATTTAATACTAGCTAATGCCCGCGACTTCGTTCGCGTGGACTTTATGACTCCGGCGTATTAATATAAATACAAACTAATGAGAGAGGGAGACAGAGAGGGAGAGAGAAAGAGAGAGAGAGAAAGATAGAGAGAAAAAAAGTGAAAGTTAAAAGTCAATATTATTTTTATTCTTTATAAATTATGTTGGGAGTCTTACCTTCGGGAGCCAATATGAAAAGACCTGAAGTGTTACTAAACCTGGTGAAAGCTACATAAAGTTGGCCATGCGAAAAACCAGTCCTTAGATCGACATCAGCAGCTTCAAGCGTCTGACACTGTGACTTATTGTCATATCAAAGCAAGTAAACACATGGAACTGTGTATTTTCAAAAGGAAAATTGTTGGGGATGAATGGTATACGCGGAATAAATACAGTTTAACGGGTACCACTTACAGTGAGAATCTCAGCTTCAGTTATATTTCGCTACAAAGCATTGACTTTAAGTGTCTCAGCAGACTATGCCGAAGTTTAGCGGCTAAAGTTCAGTGTCTAAAGTTCGGTGGGGATGACATACTAAATAAGCTGAAGTTCAGCCGCTGAAATTCGGTGGAAACGCCAGACGTGATGTGCCGATATGAGAATTTACTCTGCGTCTTTGGCGCGTCTCCGGGGAATGGGAGCGGGAGAGGGAACGGGAGCGAGAGTGGGAGCGAGAGCGGGAGCGAGAGCGGGAGCGGGAGCGGATGCTGGTACGGGTACGGGTTTGGACCCGTACCCGTACCAGCATCCGCTCCAGTTTCGATTCAGGCAAAAGCATCGGAAGTTCAGCATTATGTAGTTTACTGTAATGCTGTACTACATTGCATGCATGCTTTGGCTGAAATTTAGTCGCTGAACTTTGGCATACTGTGCTGAGACACTAAATCGGGTTCCGTTACACAGTTTCGGCGGAGTCGAATTTCGCATCAGCATTATTTGCCCTCCGACATTAAGACTTATTTTGTGAGCCGAGAGTCCATTTGCTGCAAGAGAATAAAGAAACTCAACTGGATAATTGGTGACGTCGTCCTGATCAATAACACTATCCAAAAAGTATTAACCACTTCATTACTAATAATTTGCCTTATAAGCTCTTCATTAATTGATGTGTAATGTGTATTGTTCATTTTTTGGTGTCAATATGGTGCGTTCACATAACCTAAAATTTTCCTGGTGTGTTATGCACTGAAGGTCCGCAAATACTGAACTTATAAGTTCTTCTTCGGACAAAACAACTTCGCCAAGTATTACGGGAAGACTCACCTGACCATTCTCTTCAAGAAAGTGACCTTCCCCAACTTTTAATAATATTCTTAAAAACTCTTGGGCTAACTAATACCGCCAAGCTGGGCTCTCATATAATGTCAGTCTGAACTTTTGTATTTGAGGCCACAGATGAGGAGGTTAATCTCATCTGCCCTAGAGCCCAGACATAAAACTGGAAGGGTTTGACTAAAATTTCCCGACAACAAAAATGTGACATTGTTTATTGGCCTGTCATCTCGACGAATATCTCGCAACGTTCTATCTACAGCTTCCTCTGCCTTTATGTGGCCATTGTGCATTTATCCCAAACAATTAGACAGCAAATGAGAGGTTTAACCAGTTGAGGCAAGATGATATCAAAAATTAGGCCCAAACTGATACCGCCTTCACCACATGGAGTTACTCCCAGCTTATGTTATTATATTATGCTAAACAACTTTAACCTGATATCTTAGATTTCCACATCAGATGATAATCGATTTTAGTAAACAAATATTTATGCAAATAAATTTAACTTGGTTCTGAATCAGGTGTTCCAAATCTTCGATTTTTAGGGTTCCGTAGCCAAAGGGTAAAACGGGACCCTATTACTAAGATCGTCCGTCTGTTTGTCTGTCTGTCTGTCGCCAGGCTGTATCTCATGAACCAATATAGCAAGACAGTTGAAATAATTTTTATAGATGATGTCTTTTTGATGCCGCTAATCAAAAACATACTAAAATTAATCTTATCTGTTTGAAAAGAGTTTAGTTAAATAAACGGTAGTTTATGAGTATTTATCAATGTATTATTACTACATTGATGTATTATGATACTGATTACATTGACCAATTACAGTTAAATATTTATCTATTAAACAGGCATATTTTTTAAGCCTTTATATAACTTCCCTTACTTTAGCTGAAATTTATAAGAATTTAAGAGAATTTAAGAGAACATTCTCGAAAATATTCCCTAAGAACATTCTCGCTAAGAAGAATTTAACCTGTGTAGTAAAAAGTTTTGAAGTAATTTTCGTAAGATGTTTAAAAATGCAAAGAATGTTTTCAATACTGCTGTATATGATACCCTCCCAATTTTTTAATTCTCGTAAATTCTCTGCAAAAGGAACATTCTCGAGAACTTAACAGCAATGTTTTCGCTAGGAGAATGTACCCGGGAATTTCCCATCACTACTTACAAGCTCCTATAAGTTTCTGAAAAGTGTGGATACCTGAAAGGAGTGTGACTACTGCGGCAAACTATTCTGAGTTTAAGAATACGTTTTCATACAGATTATACTCGTATGTAGACATGGAACGGATAGTAGTTTAGCCGGATACCGATCGGCCTGGCCATTAGCTGGATAACCGAATATCCAGCCGCCATACATTCGGCCGTATATATATCAATAGCAAAGATAATATAATTACTAACGTAACAGATACCCAACGCCATAGAAACTATTAGAGGGCCCGTAAGTAGGCAAAACGTGAGTTGCCGGTAGGCACACAGAGATGGCAGCACACACGACTAGCAAAAAAAGTGACAATGAGACTTTTGAGCATGCTTTAAAATTATATTGCATTCGATACAAGTCATATTCTATTAATAGAGTACTACTTTGTTATTATTTAAATAACAGTAATAAAAGTTTTTAAATTAAGATTTTAATAAATAGCTATAGCGCCATCTAGTGACAAGGAATAGAAATAATTATGTTTGTAAGGCGATGGTTAAGTATGTCAATAGTAAGTCTAGAACTTACTTTGGGGCTAGCTCAATCAGTGTAATTTGTCCCTATATATATTTATATTTATATCTAAATGACTGTTGTATAGGCCGGATGCCAGATAGTGACTGGATATCTGTTGTAACTCTACATACTCCTATGCCTATTGAGTTAGATATCAGGATATCTTAAATATTTTTCCAGACTGTTAGCGCAGTGGTTGCGCCAGCCTCTCCGAGACATAAACCTGATAAATGAACGCCTGGACATCGTGGAGCTGTTAGTAACAAGTTCTCAGCTACGACTGCAGCTATACGACGATCATCTGCGCAGGATCCCGGACTTGCAGGCCCTCGCCCGGCGGCTGACCCGCAAGAAGGCCAATCTGCATGACTGCTATAAAATATACCAAGTAATGTTAATAAAAAAAAAATGGTCACAAAGGGTTTGCCTATTTTAGAACAAATTTCCAAAAAGCAAAAATAACAGTCTTAAGAATCCCCTTACCCTAGACTTTTCCATACAAACGTAGTCTTCGTTTTATTTAGGCACGACATGTCAGACTTCGGTAAAAATTAGTAATTTTATAATTGGTATGCTACGGTAAAATTATGAACTGGAAAGAAAATATAAGGGTGTAGAAATTTTCCATACTGATGGTCAAATATGATATAATACGCTATATTCTCTTTTAAGTTCATACAGTCGAAAACCAATTATAACCCTAGACAATTGTAATTTCTGTAATTTCCCATATCCGACATGTCGTTTCAAAATAAAACGTAGACTACGATTGTATGGGAAAGTCTATTTCTGTCCAGGGTAAGGGGACTCTTAAGAAAATGTTGATAAAATTTTCTTCGTGTCCACTATCGTCCACTTTCGTTCACTTTTTAATTTGATCGATCGTCCAATACGTCTATACACACTTGTACGTAAATTACGACAGTGGACCCAATCCTCATATCTGCGTCCAGGTGCAAAACTGAGGACGCTAGGTACAGTACATATTTCGATATGTGAGTAATTAAGTTTAATATGTTTCTTCAGATTTTCTTCGAATCTAATTCGTGAAATAAAATGTAAAATGAACAACTAACAGGCCGTCAAAAGACTGCCAGCGTTGCTGCAGTGTTTGGCCGATGCAGACAACGCCACCGTACACTCTTCGCTCTCCGAACCGATTTCTGAACTGAACGGAGACCTAGACAAGTTCATGCAGATGATTGAAGCCACCATTGATATGGACGCTGTTGACAGAGGTAAGATGGAAAATTAATAATTTACAGGCAGTCAAAGACTGTTGGCGTTGCTGCAATGTTTGGCCGACGCAGACAACGCCACCTTGCACTCGTCGCTGCCCAAACCGATTTCTATACTGAATTGTTACCTAGACAAGTTTTTTGCAGATGATTGAAGCCAACGTTTGGCCGTCGTAGACAACGTTATGTTTCTTGTAATTGATTAGTGCTAACAAAGCGCGCACACTGCTGGCTATCCATCTCTTTCTCTCTCTCATTCTCTCGCTTCTAGGGTTTTATGCGTAGTTGTTTTGCTTTAGAGAACGACATGCTTTATCCGGTATTTTCTCCTCGCAAGATTTTCGATTTTCGGATGTGATAACATTCACGTATTACACATTTCTTGACAGTCAAGCTAATCTTTCAGGGTCACCCCCTTCTTCGGCTGTAGCATTGATCTTTTTATTGGTTAAAGGTGACTTCCTCGTGAAACCCTCCTTTGATGAACAACTGCAGAGTTTGAACGAACAACTGGAACAATACCAATCGTCCGCTGAGAAGGAACTGAACAGGGCTGCCCGCGACCTCGGCCTGGACGCTGGCAAGTCCATCAAGCTGGAGATCAACCCGCAAAATGGATTCTATCTCAGGTATTTTAGATGTCTTCCCTTTTTCTTCATCTCGTTACCAGTTGCAAACTTGCAACTTAAGCTGTGCTTTTTCGGAGGAGCTTTCCCCTTTATTTTTCCCCCAAATATACCCTTATATTATATGCACGTAAATGGTCATCCAAGGATGCCAAAGACTGCAAAATTGAAAGAAAAAGCCTGAATAGTTTAAACGTGTTTTAGTTAAGTTTTTTAGGTTAGTTGGCTTTAGTTTCTTGGGCAAGCGGGTTGCTAATCGCAACGCAACAGATTGTCGTTGATACTGCTGCTCGTTCTCTGTTACCTATTCGCCCTTAGTAGTCTCTTACGACACGCGGGGAATAGGAAAGGGTTAAAATTTGTAGTCTACTCTGTCTTAACCACACGGATTTTAGTTTTATTTTTATTTTATTAAAACCAAATAACTGATAAACGTGTATTAAATTGACAAAACTAAATTTTTAATCACATTGCAGAGTAACAATGAAAGATGAGCAAAATCTCCGCGGCAACAAGAAGTACACGATAATAGACGCTGTGAAAGGAGGCGTAAGGTTCAAAACCAATGTTTTAGAAAACATTACTGAAGAGTATGTCCAAGCTAAGTCCACTTACGAAAAGGAACAAGATAAGGTGGTAGCTGAAATTGTTGGTATAGCTGGTGGGTATAGTATTTTACTTAGCATCAAATGGTTGCCTTATATTAGTAGAGTGTTATCAGAATCATGTATTTGTGTAGATGCGTGGTTCGAAGTAAATGATGGGTTCAGATCAAAAATCTTTTTGTCTCATCCCACTTGATTTCTTTTTTCCAAAATAACCCTTTGTTTTTACTCAACATAACTTGTAATTGGAGTTAAACAAATATATTTGTTTGGAAAATGTATTCACTGAAAAATTGACCACACTTATTATTTCATATATAAAATTTTCGGGGCGAATACAGTGGTATAAAATAAATATTTCTATTCTCATAAACTTATTATACCTTTTCAGCTGGTTACTCAGAGTGCCTATTCTGCTTGTCACACATCCTGTCTCGCCTGGATGTACTCGTAGCATTCGCTGTGGCGGCATCAACGGCCCCGCATCCATACTGCCGGCCTGTCATTACGGAAAGCTTGGACGAATTCATACTCAAAGATGTGAGACATCCTTGTTTGGAGGTTCAAGAGGGAGTGTCATATATACCTAACGATGTTGTGTTTAAACAAGGTATGAACGAAAAATATTGCAAAAATAACAACATTGATTGTCATTTTCCGAGTATTTGATGCATCAACTCGTGAACAGGTTCAGATGTAAAAAATAAAGAAGACCACAAGGTGTTTAGGGGCTTAGCGAGCATTTTACGGTTGCTTAAATTAGTAACCAACTAGTGGCAAACAAACAGCCTTAATCAATTTTAAATGTCTTACGATCATGGGCTTCAAAGGATCTGTCGTTTTGTTCTTCTACAGGACAAAGACCTCACCTAACTATCTCCTCTCTATATAATAACTGACGCATATTTATACGTCGTTTCAGAAGTAGGCACAACGCATATAGTGACAGGTGCGAATATGGGCGGTAAATCTACTTGGATGCGGTCTTGCGGCGTGGCTGCCTTGCTAGCGCACGCGGGCAGTTTAGTTCCCGCGACCGAAGCGCGTGTGCCGAGATTGAAAGCTCTGGCAGCTAGAGTAGGAGCTGCGGATAGAGAGGAGCGGGGGCAGAGCACCTTCATGCTGGAGATGATCGAGTCTGCGGCGATTCTCAGGGTGAGTTAGATACTTGCTGAATACAATCTTACGGTTGGCAGCTCTGGCAGCTAGAGTAGGAGCTGCGGATCGAGAGGAGCGGGGGCAGAGCACCTTCATACTGGAGATGATTGAGCCTGTGGCGATTCTCAGGGTGAGTTAGATACTTGATGAATACAATCTTACGGTTGGCAGCACTAACAGCTAGAGTAGGAGCTGCGGATAGAGAGGAGCGGGGGCAGAGTACCTTCATGCTGGAGATGATTAAGTCTGCGGCGATCCTCAGAGTGAGTTAAACGCTTGCTGAATACAGTTTGGTTGTGAGGTTCATTACTGGCATGCAAAAGGTAAATTGGACCCTGCGACTGGAGTCCACATCTTCAGGTTGGCAGCTCTTGCAGTTGGAGTGGGCTCAGTGGGCAGAGAGGAACTGGGGGCAGCGCACCTTCATGCTGGGGATGATTAAGTCTGTGACGATACTCAGGATAAGTCAAATGCTTGTTGAATACGGTTTTGTGGTGAGGTTCATTACTGGCATGCAATGGGTAGTTTGAAACCCGCGACTGGAGTCCTTATCTTCAGGTTAGTAGCTCTTGCCGCAGGAATGGGCGCAGCGGTTAGAGGAGCAGGGGTAGAGCACTTTTATCGTGGAGATGATCGAGTTTGCGGCGATACTCGGGGTAAGTCAAATGCTTGTTGAATACAGTTTTATGTTGAGGATCATCACTTAATGCAATGGGTAGATTGAAACTCGCAACTGCAGCTTGGCATGCAGCTGCCTAGCTGAAGTGGGCGTGCAGATAGAATCTGCGGCGAAAATCAGGGTGAGTCGGATGTTTGTTGAAAGCAAGTTTACAGAGTAGTGATATATAGGCACGGTGGAAACATCTTCATTTTGGGAATGTTCGAGTTTGCTGCGGTACCTACAGTAAGTAAGGATGCTTTTCAGATCAATGCGCTAAGTAGTATACTAACACACATGCAAGGTCACAAGGAAGGTAATTTAATGAATATACATAATCGTAACTACCAGGGATACATGAGGATAAAATGTTACGAGTATATTATAATTATAACATATAAAGGTTGGCTGGAAGAGATTGCATTTATAGCGATAAGTCCGCCTTTGTGTCTATGTTGTTTTGTAATTTTAGTGTGTCTATTATGGTGCAATAAAGTTGATTTGTATTGTATTGTATGACATAATAATCCTACCAGAAAAGTGCTAACGAATCCAGTGTTATTTATTTTGTCCATCTGTACCTTATTATTTTATCTCCTTTGAGGATCACGGGTCTTTTCACCCTGGTTATTTGCGAGGCTCGCGTGGGGATACAGATCCAAGGCCTTTTGGGAAAGTTGATGTTATGCGGTACTCCCACCATAGCCCATTCTTGGAATATATACCAATAAAAGGTACACCCTTAAATAGGTTTCGGCAAGAGAAAAATCTATTGCAAGAAAAAGGAAAGGTTTTTTGGGTTATGAAATGAGGTTGGGATGAACTGATGATGGGCTATTGCAATAGAATCAACGGCATTTGCCATACTCATAATAACTGACTATTGTAGGCAGAGGGTAAAAACGGGACCCTGTTACTAAGACTCCGCTGTCCATCCGTCCGTCCGTCCATCTGTCTGTCTGTCTGTCACCAGGCTGTATCTCATGAACCGTGATAGCCAGATGATGTATTTCTGTTGCCGCTATAACAGCAAATACTAAAAACATAATAAAATGAATATTTAAGGGGGGCTTCCATACAACAAATGTGATTTTTTTGCCGCTTTTTTGCTTGATATTAATATAAATAAATAAATATATACGGACAAATCACACTGATTGAGCTAGCCCCAAAGTAAGTTCGAGAATTGTGTTATGGGATACTAAACTCAACGATACTATATTTTATAACAAATACATGTATAAGATAAACATCCAAGACCCAGGACAATTTGAAAAAGGCCATTTTCCAACTTGCCCTGACCGGGGATCGAACCCGGGACCTCTGGGTGGCGGCCTAGCAAGGTGACCACTACGCCACGGAGGTCGTCAATTTAAAAAAAAATTAATAACGGCAAAATGAAATATTCACAGAATAATTAGTTGTATATTCACTTTAAAAATAAATAATTAAATAAAAATTAATATATAAGGGAGGCTCCCATACAATAAACATGTTTTTTTGTAGATAATGGTACGGAACCTTTCATGCCCGAATCCGACTCGCACTTGGCCGGTTATTATTTTTATTATTAGTTTATCTTAAATTTATTTTCAGACTGCAACGCCCGACTCCTTAGTGCTCGTGGATGAACTGGGCCGAGGGACTTCCACTTATGAAGGTTGTGGTATCGCTTGGGCCATTGCAGAGTAAGTTTAACATTTATACAGATACACGGCTTTATCCCAAAGGGGTAGGCAGGGTCTGGAGCTTTTAAACCGTGATCATCACGTTTAGCGTGATTGCGGGAGTGAAATTGCAAAGAGAATTAGAACAGTGATGCGTTGCGATGTGACGATTTAGATTATCTTGCCTGGCCTTTTTCAAATTGTCCTTATGTCTATTTTACTATGTATAAAAAAAGTAGTTTGGTTGAGTTAGTATCCCATAAAACAAGTTTGACCTTTTGCACGCCTTTGCACCTTTTGTTAACGTGGAAGGAGTCCCTATACAAAGTGGAAGGGACATACCCGTAATAAATCGAACCACGGGCTATACTAGATCACTATAGTGTCGCGTAAGGAGATGAATGACACTGTCAACGTCACGAATTCGAACAAAAAGAATTCAACTGAAGGAAAATTTCATCAATAGCGTCAGAGCACGATTGGCCTAGTGGTCTGAGCGATGAACTGTGTATCCAGAGACCGCTGGTTCAAATCACAGCCACTTTTAGTGTTTTTGAAGTTTTGAAAGAAGTTTCTAGATAATACTAGACTAAATGGTAAAGAAAATACGGGACAGAAAATGAGTGAGAGAGAAGGCGATAGAAAATTAGTCATTTGAGTTTGGAACATTGATGCGATTTTGTTCAAATTCGGGGAGTATATAAGCGGAACAAGGCGCCGCCTAAGGCAGTTTTAGTTGGAAAGTGAAATCCGAAGAAGAAGGAAGAAAAGAGAAAAGAAGAAGAAAAGAATAGTAGTGAGTAAAGTGAAACAGTAAGTAGAGTGAAGTAGTAAGTTAAGTGAAGTGTTCAGTGCAGTGAAGTCCGCGCGTGTGTCAGTGCAGTGACGTTTCCGTGCGTGTGACAGTGCAGTGACGTTTCTGCGTACGTGTCAGTGCTTTGACGTTTCCGCGGGCCTGACAGTAAAGTGACAGTTGGAGTGCAAAGAGGACTGACGCTGTCAATTGTGAGTACTGCTTGAGTTGTAAATAAAGGCACCATTCAATAGAATTGTTGTTTCCTTTCCTATCCCCAACCCACTCTCGTGACAATAGTATAATTAAACTAAACAACTAACAACTACAAAAACAAAAAAAATGACTTTCCCATACAAATTGCATATTTTTCAAACATTTTGTATGGAATTGCCGATTTTTTTTGTGTTCTTGCTGTTATTTTAATTTCATTATACTGTATTCACTCCCCGGTTATGTATCAAAAATATACCTACATTATTACTATGCGCGCAGCGACCACTCCGGAGGGGAAAATTCAGTTACATAAATCGTTTATCCAAAGAAATAGGAATGAAATTGACTTTCAATGGATGTCTAATATACTGTAGTGATCTAGTATAGCTCGTGGTTCGATTTATTACTGTATTTATTTTTGTACTCCTGTACTGTTATCTGTCTTTCAAATATTCACGAACACTATTATAAGAACACTAGCTTTAACCCGCGACTTCGTCCGCGTAGAAGTCCAAAATGGTTCTAATAGGATTTTTAATTCGTTTTTTACGTTATTAATGTTGTGATAACATATGAATTACTATGTTAAAATGTTTAAATACTTATAAAATATAAAAATATTTATAGCAACGTTGGTATATAAAGGCCTAGCAGACCCGGCGGCGTATATAGAAAAGCTTCTTCAATATGTCCCCACCGGCTAAGACGAACTGAATTAGTATAGCTCTGTCTTTCTAACGACAAACATGTGTAAATGCTCCTCCAATATGTCTCAGAGAGTGATGTACTGCAGTAGGGTTACAAGTCATATCACGCTGCGCAAAGTAGGAGATAACCTAATCCTGTTCGGCAACGTGAAACTGATACTAAAGGAAGGCTAAGAATAACTATATATAGGTTTCTGGTTAAAAGATATAGTA
The DNA here is from genome assembly GCA_943193695.1 of Acrobasis suavella. NCBI lineage: Eukaryota > Metazoa > Arthropoda > Insecta > Lepidoptera > Pyralidae > Acrobasis > Acrobasis suavella. The sequence goes on from OW971938.1 coordinate 11,869,292, forward strand.
GGTATGTAGCATGATAAATAAAGCAAATACAGTACGAAAAAAGAATCAGAGCTTAATTGGTAATTAAGAATTATTTTATGAATGTTTTTGCACATGGTTCGTTATTTTCAATATTAAAAGCTATATTTTATGGGATCTTTTTTGCACTTCGACTTTCTAATGTGGTAGAACGCCCAACTTGGATCCTTCCTCCTGATATTCTCCTGAAGTTGGTTGCACTTTGATCTTTCTAGATCTCCTGCTCATAGTTTTTTGACACATGAGGGATATAATTTGGGATGGCGTTTGTAAGTTTCAAGAACTGCAGTGAACTTAGGTAGCAAAGAAAAAATATAAATGATTCTAAGGTGCCACAAATATTATTTGATTTATTCCTAAGTAGGCATTTAACTGTAATTGTGGTATGTTGCTTGTATTTACGTCACTTTGAAGAACTTGGCCAATGCGTGTGACCTGATCTTTTTTTTAAATAAGTTATAATTGTAGATGCCTTCTTCATCGATAGGCACGTTAAAAAGTTAGCTCTGTCTCAGAAAATACTGTGTGCGTGTGATAGCAATATCGGCATAAAGATAATCGCGTTAGCTTTTCTAATTTTATGATTTAAGTACTTAGAAATCCAACGCATTAGCGTTGGATTTCTAGATGGACTTTGCAGTTGGTCCCATATAAACTTTATCAAAATCACTTGTGTAGTTAGAGTTTATAGTTTTGATTCAAAGATTCAAATGTTTATTCAGTAATTAGACCTTTACAGGCACTTTTATACGTCAATAAGTATTAGGTTGGGGAAAAAAACTTTTCGCATATAGTATGTACGAACTTGTAATAAAACCACTTTGGCTATACTATTTGTACCTGGCTGGTTTTGGTATCATTTACAAGTTTAAATTTTAAAGAAGATAATTCCAAATTCAAATTAGGAAAATGCGTGATTTTCATTTGTTTTTCTTACCGTCAAGATGAGTGAATCTAATGAAGAAATCAGATACATTTTAAAATTTTACTACCAAAAAAATTTATTGATCGCAGAGCATTTACTTGTTTTTACAGTAAGCTTATTATGGTAACAGAAAATGCAGCTATTTTATGTTTCATGTGTGGAGTGTAATGGAAAATGTTTAGGAAGTATCCACGCGTTTTTATCTCTTAAATAATCATTGATAGTATAGTACGCATTATTCAATAAAACTTTTTTAACATGTGTTTTAAATTTTGCCATTGGTAGGTTAACGATCGCTTCGGGAAGTTTATTAAATAATGTTATACCTAGACCTAAGAGTGACTTTCTAGTTTTAGCAAGTCGAAATTTAGGCGTATGAAGCTGATTTTTGTTGCGAGTATTATAACTGTGAACATCACTATTTTTCTTGAAATTATTTAACCTAGATTTAACAAATAGCAGATTGTCGTAAATAAATTGAGATGTCACAGTAAGAATATTTATAGATTTAAATTTGGACAATTATTTGCCAAAAAAGATTCTACTAGCCATAGACTTACATTTTTCTTTGTTTATTTTTGTATTTTATTAAGTTAATATAGTCGTAGAAAAAGTATTGTATGCAGTGTTGTATAAGTACGTCAAAAAATGCTCGTAGGCGTCTCCTCGCATTTTTTGACCCTCCTTTATAAAACTGTTGCGTAAAATACTACTATTGTTTGTTCGATCAGACTCACAACTTATTTCAGAGAGCTAGCAAACAAATGCAAATGCTTCTGCCTGTTCGCGACCCACTACCACGAGCTGACGCGGCTCGCGGCGCTGCACCCGGGCGTCATCGTGAACTCGCACGCCGAAGCCTCGGTGGTCGACCAGCAACTGCTGCTGCTGCACAAGATCTCGCCGGGGCCGGCGCTGCAGTCGCTGGGACTGCATGTCGCCAAACTGGCTGACTTACCCGACTCTGTCATAGAGGTACAGTCAGGCCTGTGTCACCAAGGGCGGATCCAGGGGCGGTCATGGGGGTGGTGAAGTGCCAGCAAAGTTAGGACATACCGCAGTTGATTTCTTACCTTATTTTAAATTCCGATATTGAGATGTATCCTAAGAAAAATATAAAAATATTATGTATTATGGCTACACTACATGATAATGGAGCGACAGCGAAATCTATGCTCTAAATGTAAAAAAAACTGGCCGCCATTTTTAACTTTTTTGTTACTGGACCGAATGTCTTTAAAAATCGATATCTGGACGTCTCTGTGGTCCCTCATATAGAATCTATGCTCAGAATGTAAAAAAAACTGGCCGCCATTTTTAACTTTTTTGTTACTGCGCCGATTGCCTTCAAAAGCGACTTTGAAGGCAATCGGTCCAGAAACAAAGAGTGCAAAATGGCGGCTACCTTTTTCAAATTCGAGCATTAATTCATTAACAGAGACCCCAGATATCGATTTTGAAGGCATTGGTACAGTAACAAAAAAAGAATCAAAATGGCGACCAATATTTTCAATTTCGATCATAGATTAATTATAAGAGACTGCATTGACCCCAGATATTGATTTTGAAGGCAATCGGTCCAGAAACAAAAAAGTTCAAAATGGCGGCTACCTTTTTCAAATTGGAGCATAGATTCATTATAAAAGACCAGGGACCCCCAGATATCGATTTTGAAGGCAATCGGTCCAGAAACAAAAATGTCAAAAATGGCGGCCAGTTTTTTTTTTCCTTTTGAGCATAGATTCAATATGAGGGACCACAGAGACGTCCGGATGTCGATTTTGAAGGCATTCTGTCCAGATACAAAAATGTTAAAAATAACAGCCAGTTTTATTTTTTTAATTTTGATTATAGATTCAATATAAGGGACCAATGCGACGTCCAGATATCGATTTTGAATGGCGGCTACTCTTTTCAAATTCGAGCATTAATTCATTAACAGAGACCCCCAGATATCGATTTTGAAGGCAATTGGTCCAGTAACAAAAAAATTCAAAATGGCGACCATTTCAATCATTGATTAATTATAAAAATAAGCAACCACCAAAACTACCAACAACCACCGACAATCACCAAAAACCACCAAAAATCATCCACAACCTCTAATACTAATAAGCAACAAATACACATTACATACAACCAAAAAACAAACCCAAACAACCACTGACAATAACAAACACAGTAAAAATGCGTTGCGTTTTATGTAATATGTATGTATTTCGTTGTTTTTTTTTTTTTATTTTTATTTATTTTTAAAACAATACAAAAACAACTTAAAATAGAAATAATTTAAGAATGAATGAATTTAGAATGAATTTAAATAGGTGCTGCTTACTTCTACAAGTGTGTTTTTGTATTGTTAATTTCAATGTAAAATAGAAGTTGTAATTTGATCAAAATCAACCTCAAATACAGTCTTACACTCGAAAATGTAACCCTCTTTCCGACGCAATAGGTTAAAATGTGTGAGTTGAGTTTTCAATAAAATACGTTATTCGTTATTTAGAATAACGAATAAAATCATGATATTTTTTCGTGGCAAATTTATTCGCGAATAATTCATTACCGAATGAATTATTCGTGAATAACGAATAAAAATCAGAAATTTATTCGTTATTCGAATAAATTTTGCACAACTCTGCACCATGCTAGTCCGCCACCCAGAGGTTCCGGTTTCGATCTCTGGTCAGGGCAAGTTGGAAAATGGCCTTTTTTAAATTGTTGTGGGTCGTAGGTGTTTATTTATATATGTATTTGTTATAAAATATAGTTTCGTTGTGCTAGTATCCCATAACACAAGTCTCGAACTTACTTTGGGGCTAGCTCAATCAGTGTAATTTGTCCATATCATTTATTTATTTACTTACACTTTTACTGTTATGGTGGGCGAAAAGATAGAAGGGTTCCTAGCCGCATCACCTATGACCATAGGTGATGCGGCTGGCAACCCTAAATCCTAGCTAATTAAATCTTAATTGCTAGTGGAAAACAAATAATTTTATAATCCACCTACTACATATCTATGAAGTGAGTGTGGCAAAGTTGAAGATGGCAGTTTTATAATGCTCCATGTTTTCCCGATTTAGTAGGAATATGTCATACCAGTAGTCGGAGTATTTAATGTTATTCTCTTCATTTTCAGTATGCTGAAGCCAAGCAAGCGCAACTCGAAACAAATCTCTATGAATTGGAAACCGCCCTGAAATCCCAAGATACCTTAGAAGGTCAGAAACATGTTTTAGATTTTTTGCGGAAATGCAAACAAATCCAGGAATCTACGCCCTCTGACGACGAAATGATGAAACAAATCGGCAAACTTAAGCAAGAGATATTAAACCTCAATAATAAATATGTTCTGTCTGTGATAGCGTGATGACGATGTTTTTTTTCTGTTAATGACGCGTATCAGTAGCATTATTACGGCATTTAATAAAATACTCTTTAATCCTAATTGTATCTTTCAATCCGATAATTTCGAACTATCGGAAGGTTACGCATATATATAGTATATACGCGTGCAGGCTTTTATATAATGAAGTTCTGCGGGTATATGGAAATATTTTCAGATATAAAAAGTTCAACTAATCTGCTCAGTATCTATTTTACAGATATGTTACCATGTTTTTACCGTAACGGTAACGGGATACACAGAGCCCAGGGCCGTAATGGCTAGTTTACACAATGCGAGCTAGCGTACGAGTCAGCCTGACGAATAACTGCACTGCAGTAACTCGCACTGTTTGGACAGAACTTACGAGTAACTCGTAGGTGCGAGTTTGACAGTAGCTCGCATCCGAATAACTTCAACATTTTTAATTTTCACTCTCAACTTGCACATGGCAGCAGCTCGGTCGTCACTTCCATAATTTGGAAAAGGAGCGCAACCTGTGTTTTTTGTGCTGCGCCTACTAGCGCAGTAGATAGCCCAGTTCCTAGACAGCTACTGGCTAGGCAGCAGCTCGCACTGTGTAAACGAGCCATAACACTCAAGGACCATGTTGTTTAGCGTGATAGTGGGCGTAAAGATGAAAAGAGGAACCAAAATAGTGATTCAGCCTTGATAGCCGCATCACTCGCCCTTTAAACTTGATTCAGATTTTTGCCCATTCCCTCGATTAATTAATTTACGATCTACGCGGGAAGAGACGCAGCGGGTACATCCTATGTTTTTCTTATCTCCCAAAATAATAGCATGGAAGAAATCTGTCGCGTCAAATAGATCCCATTTAAATTCTCGTTGGATGGGAACAAAGTATGTCGATATACATACTTCCAATAAGAATATCTTAGTTATTATTGCTGGGAAGCTAGGGCTAATGCACCTAATTCAATGTAATGGCTACCTATGCTTTATATTTAAGGTTTATTAAATAAGTTAGTGAACTTCGTCATGTTGCGAAACAAGTTACCTAAGAATGTATACCTATACTACGACATACGTTTATTGACTTTATGTAATAAAAAAAATATATTGTTAATTTACTGTGAAAAAAAAGTTTTGAAAACGTCAATATTTTCTACACACATTACTTTAAACTGCTACTTAAACTTTAAACTTAACTGCTGCCGTTTTTCGCAAATGTGCGTAGCTTCATGTTCTTACTTTAAACCATAAACCTGTACTATTAAGAATAGTTCATAGTTTGTAAGGTTATCTAGGGCTTGGTCAAGACAAAATTTTTAATAATATCTCCGTTTCCTTTCAACTGATTTATTTCAAATGGGAGCAGCATTGGACCCCGAAAAATTAATGTATCCCCTTAAGTATAAATCAAATCTTTTGATATGTTAGTGGGCGAGTGAATCAACTTCCTTTTGTATCGATTCAGAAATAAATTGCCCCAGTTTGCAGTTATACTATACCCCGTATGCTGTATATCGACTGTAGATTGAGTAATCTACAGTGATCATTTCTCTATCGCCTAGTGAAAACGGCTCTGCGTGTGCGTTTCAGAAATCTCCCGATCCCCGAATGAGTGCCAGAACGACCAATGAAAATCTGCCTTTAAGATGCTACGGTGGAACAGACATAAATACCTACGTACCTACATATATAGACTGCTAAAATCATTACCCTTCCGTCTGGCTTTGCCGTAGTCGGGAAGAAAACTAAATAAATCATAACATTAGGGTCAGTTCAGACAGAGAGGAAAAGTGCTCGAGCAATATACTAACTCAATTGAAAATAAGACTACGTTTAAGCACTTCAGGCTATGATAATAACATAACCTAGTCTTTAAACGTTAATACGTGACAAAATGCTCGTGCAGCTCGAGACCGCGCAAGCATACTCCGTTTACTACGTTTTGCAGTTAATGCTAATAAAGTTAATTTTTGAGTGCCTAAAACTTTTTAAAAATCCTCTGCGCTCTTCTCTGTCTGAACTGACCCTTAGGTGGCGCCATAATTTTAGGCCCACTAAGTTGATGTCGACCTACACAATGTTTTATCCCTCGGTGATTTTTTGGGTATAAATAGAAATGGGGAGAATTGTAAGACTTCTAAGTTTATAATAAAATAATTTCAAAATAAAACTAGTCATATATTAAATTCTTTTTATTTGAATGTAGGTAATTTCTAACAATTATTATAACCAATAATGTAAAAATGATTATTCATTTAAACAGCATTAAATGCTCGGAACAATATCTAAATTTAAAAAAGATGAAAAAATTTGTTGAAATTGAGATACAAACTCACGCTCTCTCACGAATCTTCTCATCACATTATATTACATAAGCATTTAAAAGCATGCGTATTTCTTCATTACTACTATTTATACGTGTTGTATTTAACTTAATTCATATTAGATGAATGGAAAATCGTTTAAAATGAAGAAGGATATGTTTTAATCATTGATTTTAACAGCATTACAATGCTCGGATCAATATCTAAATGAAAAAATGGTAGTTGTGAGATTCAAACTCACGCGCCACTCACATCTGTAAGTACACGCTGACGAATTTCCCCCTTACATATTACTTACGCATTTATTGACATATGCTTGATTTAAAAATATAACTTACTACATAATACTATTACTAATAGGGTCATTGCGTCAAAACCAAATAACAAGGGTGTCCCATACGTAATACATTACATGAATTCGTCTTGCCTTCCGAAATTACTAATGAGGCACCTCTGCGCTATGGAAACTTCTCAACAAAATTGGGAAGAATAATAAAAGCCGCAAGTCGCTGTGTAAAGAATCTAGGGTGAGTCTAGTGAGGATAAAATAGAGCATACAAAAGTTAAGAAAAATTAAGACAAACTAATGCACATAGAACAAATACTCTAACCAGTCTTTCAACTGAAGAATGCATTATTTCCATTTAACAATTCTCAATACCTATTCACGTTATACATACACTTGGCCCACACTATATTCACAAGTTCGAATGTATTTTGAGATTTGCCAGAGCCCCGTTCGTTTTCTAGCAGGGTGTACCATTTGCAGGTGAGGTTGACTTTGACCCGTGGCTGTTATTTGGGACACTTACACCCCATATAAAAGAGAAAAAAAACAAACACTACTTCTAAATCAAACATATGTCATACATAAGCAACCAAATCTTTTTTTTTTTATGACCAACAAATAAGTTTAAAACCAATTCATCCAATATGAAAGTTATTTACGGTAATAAAATATTTGAACCCAAGTGAATGCTTTTTATATTGGAATTGGCTAGTAATTAATTACCATGGAATAGGACACAAAAAACCAAATGTTAGTTTACCTACATATGACAAACTCAATTAAATTATAAAATCTGTCTAATTCAATAATTGTTATTTCTAATATGATAATGTACAATATCCATTTTTTTTCTCCAATGCTTTAAATAAGTAGAACATAATCAGAAGTTGATCATCAGTCTTATTGTATGTATCTATCAAAAAAGTTCAACTTTAACAAGCTATCTTAGTCAAGAAGTTAGCTTTGCAAAGTACTCTTAGATAGGTCTACTTCATTTGTAGCATTGGTTTAATATAAATAATACACACATAAGTTATGACAATGGAACAATATGCAAATTGGACCATCGAAATAATTAAATTATTTACAAATACATATTTACATAATTTTACATACACATTTACATTTTTAATTATAAATAATTTAAAACACCTTATTAATTTTTTATATATTATTTTCATTTATTTTTTTAATAATAATTTTCATGTAAATCCTGCTGTTCCTAAATATTAAATCTGTGACAGTTTTACTAAAAGAATTTTGAAAATTTAGTATGGTTTAAAATATTTGTAGCACTTTCATTTAAAAAGCGTCCTTTATCTTTTTTGCTGTTACAAAATGCACGTCTATATTTTATTTCGGTCGATAATAAGCTTTTCTGGCACTCCCAGATTTCACAATTGAAAAAATTTTGTGTAACCAAGATTTTGATGTCAGAAAAAAATTGCAAAAAAAATAAACCGTAACTAAAAGGGATCGAAGTAAGTAATTAAAAGTTCCATCGACATAACCGAATGGATGGTTTCATATGTATAGTCAATCAGCGTTTCAGCGTGCGTGAGATTTTAGCGTACCAATTGAGAATAATAAAGTCATTATATTCAAGCTCGTAAATTTATTAACAATTATAATGATGTTATAAAATGCAATCAGTTTAAAACCTTGAATAATGTTAACATTACATATTTACAGTTGCTCTGCAAGATTGGCACGCGACAAAAACATAATCTTCATTAAGAATTTGGTACATTGCTCAAAAAACTATGAAATGGTGAATGATGTTCAATTAAAATATCCCTTGCCAACTCGAATCGAAACAAAACTATAATTACGTTAAATCACAGCAATTAATTACACGTGGTTTCAGCACGCGTATACGTGCGAGAATACTTGTCAAGAACGAACTCAGGAGAAGTATAACCGCAAGGTATTTAGAATATCCGCACGACACAATGGACATTTATCTGTTGATAATGCACATTTCGCACAAGCTATTACATGACCACAGGGCACAAAGCAAACATTTCTTTCTTCTTCATAACATATTTTACATATTTTTGAATCTGCTACACCATTTCCTTCGTCTCCCGAATTATTAGTTGCAGCCTGGGGCGCAGCTTCAGTAGTTGTTGACGTCGATGCTTTTGTTCCATTCTTTGCCTCAGCCTTGGCAGCGGCAGCTGCTGACTCGGCGGCAGCGGAATCGGCCAGCACCTTTTTGACATAATCACGTCCCTTTACTAGGTATACATAGTAACAACGGTCAAACCAACGGGCGTGTTGCTCCCATGGAATATCATCTTTTTCCCAGTCTTTAAGGCCTCCGTCACAATAATAACATTTTGTCTTGTCGCCTTGGCCAGTGTAATAAAATCCGGCTTCAGCTAAATCTTCGGGTTTTTGAGGCATGCTACGCGGCCAGTCATTGAAGGAGCGTAGCCTGGCCGCAACATTAGCGTATTCCGGATGGGCGGGACTAGGTCTGCCGGGAGTCGCAAGTGGTAAGCGAACACCACACTCATCGCGACCATTCGTGGACGTAGTGGTAGATCCGGGAACGTTACCAGCACTAGCCTGCTTGCGTAACAGCGGACATTGTGGCGCCCAACGTTGATGATCTTTGGCCGGATCATCCCCCTCCATCCACCTCATAATCTCTACTTTGCAGAAAGCACACCTCACTTCGTCACCTTTTCCCAAATAGTAAAAGCCGTTTTGAGCGAGTTTCTGTGGTGAAAGAAATCGAACAGGCCAGTTAACGAATGTCTTTATGCGCTCATCTTCTCGGCGCATATCAACGTCTTGAGTGAGTGTGCACGTATCCCGGTTGTCAAACTGGTCTAGCGATGGAGTGTTTAAAGCAGAGGAAGATGGTGACGATGCCAAAGCGCTATTGGCAATCTTTGCTTCGCATGGCAGACTCTTGAACAGGTTTGACTTTGGTGCATTTGATGCAACTGTAAAAAGAGAAAAAGTTAGATTAAATTAAGAGCAATTAAAACTTAACTCTTTTAACATATATATTTCATTTCTGGTGCAAAGGTTGGCCATTGCCAACTTTGCGCCGAAAACGTCAAGGGACGGCCTAAAGCATTCTTTTTTGATTTGAATTGTATAACTTAATTAAATATTTTTATATGTTTATGTACGTAACCAAACACCTGTTCCTGTTATATTTTATGTATGTGAAGTACAGTGACGGGTGTTCAAAGGTTCCCATAACAAGTCCTCGGGCGGCCGGCCGCTCTGGCTGCGTCATCGACATTCCATTCCTCGGTCTTACGTCCCGCCCCTCTACGAGTGCACTCAGTACGCATGCACTAACTTCAACCCACTATATATTTTTAACGTAAACATAACTTTTTCAAGGAAACAGAAATTATTATAAACATGAAAATGAATGGTAATTTTCCAAAAGATAAAGTTAACAAAGTACCTATTTACGCATTTACCTACTATTATCTTCAACAATGTTATTTATGTACACAATCTATTACTTAAGTATATCTTTATGTAAATATCGATGATGATGACCTAATTAATCTCAATGACAGAATGTAACGTTAAAAACAAGATGGTTTGGGAAGAAATTCGGAGAATGTTTTTGTGGCAGCATAATGGCCGCTGATAGTACACGGATCGATAATCACCATGTCTAAATTTTGGATCGACTAGGAGCGGCATTTTGACTAGTTCTGCACTGATATCTTCTGAAACCACTAACACACTTCACATTGCAACCAAGTTCTGCTGTATTTACACTTTGAAAGTTGGTTCTAACTTTATATTTCACGATCTGAACAATGGCGTTTAAGCATTGTAAGCTTCTCGTAAGCTCTATCGGCTGACTGTGACTGTGTACGCAATGACCACCCCAATGCGCGTGCGTAAATGTAAAAGAGGGTTCTTATTCCTGTACATGCTAGCTAAGGGTGCATCCATGGCACAGCTGTGTTATGGCTGTAATTATTATTCCAAACAGTATGAATTCTATGCTTGGTAGCAACGACCTCATTTGTGCAATGCATTTGCCTTTTTATGACTACCTTTTTTATTTGCGTCATACAGAATATTAAATCAGACCTAAAATAATGTTAGCCAAGTATTTAACTCGTTATGTTCTGGGATCTTTTTAGGGTTCCGTACCCAAAGGGTAAAAACCTATTACTAAGACGCCGCTGTCCTTCCATCTGTCCGTCCGTCTGTCAGTGTCACCAAGCTGAATTTCATGTACCGTGATAGCTAGACAGTTGACATTTTTACAGATGGTTTATTTCTGTTGCCGCTATAAAAACAAATACAAAAAATAGAATAAAATAAATATTAAAGGGGGGCTCCCATGCAACGTGATTTTTTGCCGTTTTTTGCTCGATATTAATAACGGCAGCAAGAAGACGCTTGAAATGTTCACAAAAACTTAAGTTGTATATTTTCTTTAAAAAAAAATTAAGGGGGACTCCCATACAATAAACGTGATTTTTTAGAGATAATGGTACGGAACCCTATGTGCGCTGGCCCGACTCGCACTTGGCCGGTTATTTACATTTCCTATGATTGGCGAAACATCCAACATAATGGCTATATTTACCTTTTCATATCAAATAAGTATCCATTTGTACAGAGAATTTTATAATTTATTGAACGATGAAGCTCTACATATGCGATACCATAGTTTGATAGTGACAGATGTTAAGTGCAGACAGTGTAGACCACCGCAGTGTTCAGTATAGTCTGGGTCATAAGGGTCCTTTCTGTACAACGAGCGCGTAAAGTCGACGCGGGAGAGATGCAGTTCTCAATCAGGCTAGCGACTGCGGCGGCGTTGCCACACCGTTCACCTCCAGCCGGATTTCATTCATATTTGAGATGCGCCGTTGCCGTCTCCAGCGGAAACCGCGACCACACAACGTAAAGAGGGCCTATGGAATGTGGCAGTACTGCTGGCCGGGTCTAACGCCAAATAAAAAAGTACTTGCATGGAATGCGGACAGAAAGTACTTAGAGCAACGTTTTTGTTGCTACGTTATTATAAAAGTATGAGGTGATTACTTTATCGTTTTAGGGAAGATTTACTTTTACCATAGCGAGTAGGCAAGTTTGTAAGATGCTTCAAATGCAGTTTTATGTAGGTATTTATGATTGCAATGCAAATTTCAGATGGTTAAGTATAGAAAGGTTCTTATTTATCCTCGAACAAAATATTCGCATATTTGACTAGAAATGTACTCTAATAGAAGCGGTAAACAGCACGTTGAAAATAACCTGCCCTTGATTGTTCAAAGGTATACGTGAGATAATTTAAGTGTAGCAAGAACAAAAGAGCTTTTTGAAAAGCAAAAAAGCTTTGGTTCAAGGTTTGCAACGCGGCGCGCTCGCCGCAAAGAGAAAATGAAATTCAGCATTGTGCGGAGACGCGAGGCGGCGCCCCGAGAACAAGCGTGGGGAAGGGGACGGAATCGTGTTCTCATGCTATGGGTGGTCTGCTTCGACGATCGGCTTTCGAATTCCAATGCCTCGCTTATAGCGCCTACGCGCTAGTTAGACCATATCCACCCAATCGAATTGCAGCTAGATAATGTCTCAGACACATTTCAGGGAAGTAAATTCTATGAACGAGTTTAAACCGTAGATAGTAAACTATCCATGAATGAATTTAAACTTTGATGTTAGGTACGTCCTAAATAAACAAACGTTGTGATAAAGCTGAAAAAATAAACCGAACACAGTGCTCGCGCCCGGAAACTGTTTCAGCGGAAGTGAAACATCCGCCAGATGGGCGTATTCATGATGACGCTAGTTGATGTAGTCAACCATCGAATTTTTTATGTCCTCGGCTTGAATTTAGAATCTCCATTCATAAAAAGTTAAAAGTTGGACTTGGTCCTCTGTTCGTAATTTTAACATACGAAGTAATTTACTTTTTTAAGAAAGCGACGAGCATTATAGTTACTATTACCGCCAGTCCAATGCAAGTAGGTAGGTACACTGCCGTGGTTTGCATTTTATAAGCTGTACTGAGTCTGTTGTAAGAGTCAAACAACAAAACAATGCCAATTTGTTTTCATGTGCCTCTAAAGGTTGTTTATATCACAATGTTTTGAACTTAGGTATTTATGTAAATACAAATTGTATTGCTTTATACCTAGTACCTGCAATTGTTTTACATAGTTATATAACAATAAAATCCTAATAAGGTTCAAAAGCTAAAAAAAAACATTAAAATTTGAATTTCCCGCCTAATAAGATCATTCACCTTGAGCTAACTTATTGTTGTCGAATTTACGCGTTATGTCAACAGATGGCGCTATTAGTTTTACAATTTGCTATAAGGTGATTCCCATTTGTAAATTTCCACTGCAGGGATGTGTTAAGGAAGGAAGTTTGCAATGGATAAGTAACTACTAAGAATAATACATAATTTACCTCATTGAGTGTAAAATATGATGTTTTACATGTATTAAATTATATTTTGAAAAAATATCGATTAAAAAATAATATAGGAAAATGGTTTAATTTTCACATAAAATTTTTTTTCAAGCAACATATGCTGCTTAAAAATAATGATTTACCAAAGTACCTAATCGATTTTGGGTATCACCAATAAAATTCCTGTTATTTATTTACTCAACCCTCAATTGGTAAATTTCTATGTTCAATCGTAAATCTTGCAGCAAATGCTGATTTTGGAATCCATCACACAACTCTGTTTTTAGGCAATCAAAACAAGTCTGTTGAGTATGTACATCCTAAATTGGGAGGTCATGTTATTGGGGCCCCAACTGGGTATTGCAATGGCTTAACACCAAGGCCATTGTGTCTCTTGCTAAAAGGTAATAAAATTAAGTTAAATATTTGTATGTTTTTCTGCTTTATACAATTCTAATGACACAATAAGAAGAATACTCAAGCCCAACAAGATAATTAGAATCAGTCACAGTTAAACTACATAAATAGGTACCATTTTTTTTATTGATGAGTTTCTAGGCTACAATTTTTCTATAATATTGGTAGTAGGTAATATTTAAGATTTTAGCTTAAGCTTTTATTTTTACTTAGTTACACTAGATTGGCATTGCATGTTTCAAGTTGTGATATGGTATCTGCCTTGGTGATACTCATTATTTTATTGTCAGTGTTTCATACTGAGACAGGAAATATGAAAATAAAAGGTAGATTTCTCACAATAAATGCATCATAAATTAAATTAAGATAAAAATAGACCTAAACATATATATTAATAATTCCTTTATTATAGGTTTACTTTAAATTAAAGTAGGTAGATAAAACTAATTTCAAGCCAAAAACAAGTATAGGATCAGTGTTCTTCCTCAATGGTACAACTTAACCTTAATAGGGAAAACATTATAAGTAATTTTTCTCAATGATTATATCTAAAAGCAATTAAAACCTTAGAAATTAGATCATTAAACATGTGGGTAGCATTCATCGCCGTTTTGACGTAAACAAAGTTAGAAGGTAGTCAGAAATCGATACCTACTGGAATTCCTGGACTAGAGGTAATTCAGTGGATACCTACGCAAAAACTACTTACAGTGTAATATTTACACAAAGTATTGTTTAGTCACAATGCATTTGTACTGTAATTAAATAATGACGTGTCTACGTTCTAATTTAAAACATATGTTACGGAAAATTCATGCGAGACTGTTCGTTACCTGTCACTGATTCCATCATTATAGCAATTCCAAAGGCTTATACATATATCAGCAAACACATCAATTTATATCCACACTGTCAATAGCACAATCCAAAACTCTTTCCAATCACCAAACAAACTGCAAAATAGTTATCATTGCGGTGACATAACAACCAACACTCAAGTTTGACAAGTCCGTCCGTCGTGAGTACGTTCGAAACCGCGACTGCTGTGCTGCCTTGTGGGAAGGCATAGACAGTATGGGTTGCCAGTTTATTACTTCGAATCGGGCAGGCCGCTGGGCCAAGATAAGTGTACAGTACTACGTCTTATGAAAAAAAGCTGCACTTTGTGATGAAAGCAAGCCGCTTTGCACAGCGATAGTGCCGAACTGCCTTTGGACAAAGCCGATTGATGAAGCTGAAAACGGAGGACGGTGGGTGGTGGCGGATAGGGTACTAGCGGAGATCGAGAGGTTTTATGGACAGTTCCTCAACCCAACGAACAAATGGCTAAAGAACCAAGTTGATCCGACACAATATCGAAGATATCCCGGACATCAGCCTGTACGAGATTAGGATGGCCCTCAAACAGCTTAAAACAACAAGGTGGTGGTCCTATTCTTCAAAAAGGGAGACACCACACTATTAAAGAACTATATGACTATCATGCTTTTGGGTCTTGCTTCTTTGTTGTCGAGGATCATCACAAATCGTCTCGCTCGTTCACCGTTGCTCTGGAGGATGCCTTCAAGCTTCTGGAATGGGAAGGATTTGGCAATCAAATCAAAATCAATGGCATGTATATCACTCGCCTTCGAATTGCCGACAATATTGTTGTCATGGCAGAATCCATGGAAGATTTAGGACTAGGACCATGCTCGGAGACCTAAATCGACTTTCCCAACAGGTGGGCCTTTAAATGAACATGGACAAAATGAAAGTAATGTCGAATGTCCCTGTCGCGCCCCTACTGGATTGTGTTGGGAGCTCCACCCTCGAAGTTATAGACCAGTAAACTCGTATCTAGCTGAGTCAATTGATCCAGGCAGGAAGTTCCAGCTGTAAAGAAGAGGTGTTTCGACGAATCCGACTCGGCTGGGCAGCGTTCAGAAAGCTACGCAGTGTCTAGCCCAGCGGATTAGCTCGTTGAAGTGGCAGTGGGCGGATCATATAGTGTGACGAACCGATGACCGATTTTTAATTTGTAAACCCTACTTAGCTCTGATAGTTTTTCTTTAAACTTCGTTATATTTACTACTGCTGTGAATTTTTTCACATGTCCATGTATAACCGTTTAATAGATAGAGGGGGGAAAACTAGACTCTAACAGATATTTCAGAAACGGATTCCTAAATCAAAAAATGATTTTGATAAGCTCACAATATTTTTGAAGGACGTATTCAACGATACCCCACAAGATAGATTATTTAAAAAAAAAGACTCCTTCTTTACTTGCAGGGAGAACTTGCGGGGAGCTACAAGCAAAAAACCCAAAAGGAGCTACAAGCAAAAAACCCAACGCTAAAAATGTCTACAAACTACGAAATATTTTTTTATAACAGCTACTGTGCTATTTCAATAAGTTATATCTGGCAACCCCACAGGCTCCCACTGCTCCCAGGACCCAGGCCTTTTAACTAATTTGGGATAGTATTGCAGCAATAGTATGTATTGACGATCGATAGTATTAGCAATTGTATTGTGTGATGGGCCTATCGATAGTATTGCTTTTCGATAGTATCGATACTATTGATATTTTTAAACAATACTATCGTTAATATCCATACTATTGATACAGTTATTTCAACATAATTATAATCAATAAATAATATGCAAAGAAAACCCTGTCCGATCGGAAAAAGGCGTATAAGTACCTAAATGACAAGTTA
The DNA here is from genome assembly GCA_943193695.1 of Acrobasis suavella. Classification (NCBI taxonomy): domain Eukaryota; kingdom Metazoa; phylum Arthropoda; class Insecta; order Lepidoptera; family Pyralidae; genus Acrobasis; species Acrobasis suavella. Next base: position 11,885,760 of record OW971938.1, read on the forward strand.
AAAAAATAATACTTTAGAAAATATTAATAAAAATGAAAAAGTTGTCGATTCCTACATCTTTAGAAATTAACATTAATTTCCCCAAAATCAAGCAAATTTAAAGAAAATGACAACACAGTCTCATTTCTAGACAGCGCGGCATCATCGACTGTTGGGTGGCTGCTTGATCGGGCCTGTGGTGCCTTTTTTCAAACGCGTAGTCACTAAACGAACGGTTATTTGTATGGACAAACCATTCATTTAGGTGACTCCGCGTATCAAAAATGGCACTTCTGATATTTATTTGGATTAAGCCGCTAATGAAGCCGCCCGCCGCGCCGACACTAAGCGCTTCCCCCCAGCCCGCCAGAATTTTATTTCAATTTAACCAGCGGTAATTTTTTGTAACTATTCTCTGGCGAGAAACCGATACTTAAATATAACTTACACAAGCTACCCAACATAACCTTCACGGATCAGGCAGGTTTTTTTTACATATTTTTTACTTATATATAACTTTTGACAGTTTTTAAACTGTTATTTTTCTATGTAAACCTATTGACTATCGATGGAATACGATATTGTGACCATAAGCGTAGCCAGCCATGGGCTCAGGGTGGGGCAGCAATCTAAAATAATATGTAACTAGCAAACTACACGGTCCGCCGCTTACCCCAGTTAATGTCGTCAAGTTAATGTCGAGTGTGAACTTTCTTACGAATATTAAGTATTGTAGTAAGTACCTAGATAATTTAATGTTTAGGTTTGGTTCGGTAACTTAAAGGTCTGAGCCAGGGTGGGGCAAGCGCCCCACCGTGCCCCACTGTGGCTACGCCCATGATTGTGACTATTTTTTAAGATCAACTATCGATAGTCAAACTATCGATACCCGTGCCTTGCAACGCTACTGTGGAAAAGTTCTACGAATCGTAGCTACTACGACTACGATACACTCCGCACGCTACGCTTACACACTATACGCTACGAATGTTAAGACGCTAGTAGGCTACGAATCCACGAACCAAGTAGGTACAGTTTTATTTCCCCGCACTCCCTAAGCAGTATGCACCACATACCAACAGATTCTACGCATAGACCTAAATTTTTTTTTACTGTTATATCTATGACTTTAATAGATGGTGTTTTTTTTTATTTCAATCCTGCTAATTAGGTACCTATTTTTTTATGATATACAGTATCTATTCCAGTGGCCAGGAATCTCAGACGACACTATAACTGACCTCCATACTGGTAAAATAGCATGACATGACTTTTTAGTTTTATAAGTCGCCGTCTGTCTGTTACCTTATTTCAAAGAGAATCCAAATACTACGTCCTTATTTAATTTGATAATTGGAAATGGACCTTGCAATCAAAAAATAAATAATATTAGTAACTTACTCGGAGTTTCTTCATCTGTTCTTTCAGGAGACTTTTCCCCTGATTTGTCATTATTTTTAGATTTTTCCATAGGATTACACAGATCCGAAATAACTTGTTTTGGTCTTTTAACGAAGTTTTGGATACATTGTAGTTTTTCTTCAAACTTTTGAACACTTTTCATCCTTCACTACACCTTGAAAATCAATGCAGTCCTGTGAGACACAGTTCGTGGAAAATGGTTTTCCTCATAGATAAATCCACCGACATCGCGTGTCAGTCTATGTCGCGTCTAAATGATACTGGTGGATGACGACGTATCTTGCGTTATTAACTGCAATAATCTAATCACAATGTGTGTAGGTAGGTAGGTTGTCTTGACATTATCTTTTAGATATATAAGCCAGAATCGTTACACAGGGCGACGTTTTACCCACCAGCCAAATTTTTTGGAGCAAGTTCAATCCATGATGCTGAACTTACTGTCTAAAAAGTTCACTAAAATCGATAAAAAATTTCATCCTATTCAAAATTCGTTTGGCCAAGCGCTGATTTGTATGGGAGAGCCGAATATTTCTTTCGTTTTTCGTTAATTGTTTTTATGGAAAGTAGTTCAGTTCAGTGTTATGGAGATGACTGGCTGCAAAAACTTGGCTGGTGGCTAAAAAGCCACCCTGTATAAACAAAGATATGGATTGAGTACCTAGTGTAGTGACTGATAAGCAGAAGTTACTTGGAAGAAAATTACAATCACGGTGTAAGTACTTATATGTATGCAGTGCCGGCATTAGGGGGGGGGGGGGCGACCGGGGCGGCCGCCCGGGGCGCCAGGTTCTACAGAGCGCCGCACGCCCCAGCTTCTCTTTTTTTTTAAACTGCAGTCAGTCTTCGACTACGAATGATCGTATGTTTTTTAAAGTTCATGTATTTTAAAGTACTCTCTTGTCTAGTCTTATCATTGTCTTATTCATGGAATAGTCCGTCCGTTATCGTCATGACGTTTTTGCTGCCATCACAAACTTCCAACGGCAGTCTTTACCAGCCGACGTCAACACGTGTAAGTAATCACAACAAACAAAATAACTAATTTCTAAGAATCTTTGGTACGTATTATGGGATCAGTCGAGGTAAAAGACAGACAATAAAGCAACAAACAGAAAAGGACACATCTGCAAAGGAAGTATAACTCTTTATTGCTAGTGACGTAATTTTGCCGTTATTTGGAGTGAGTGGTAGTTTATTTCAATTTTGCAATTCACTTTTAAATATTAGCTGAAATACGGTTCAGTACGTAGCTACTTATATACTATAGTGTATGAAGAAGTAATACCTGTCGTGACTGTGATATTATTCAAGACATTTTTTTCATCTTTCAGTTAGTGACATTCTCAAGCCCATCGCCTTTGCATGGTGGCATAAACCGTCTGATTTGCCGCAAAGTCAATTCACGATATGACTTCTCTGCTACTTAAAGTATATTAAATTACATGGAATTCAGGTTTCTGCTTACGCTACGTGGTCAAAAGTACCTACTTAGGTAATGCAAACATACATCACATTATTTTATGTGACCGTCGTAAGTACAACTCAATTATTTTCCGGAAGAAAGAAAGAAAGAAAAATATTTTAATCTGTGCAAATTAGTATACATCAGTAGGATTCTATTACTAAATAACTAAAATTAGTTTTACACAAGATGAAAATGGGCGTCATTTCTTTTTTTACCCTAAAAAGCTTTTAAACGAAAAAACTATCAGAACGATAGTGTCTTTTGCTTTTGTGGTTGACTGTTTGATTTAAAGTCAACTATAAAGTTGACCTATACTGAAGGCTTCAAAATAAGAAACATTTAAGTTATGCTTGAAAAATGCATAAAAGTAGTCCTGCGCATATAAAAGCATTTACTAATCCAATGGATAGAAGCTGAAATCATATTCAAAGCTGGTTCAACAATCGGTAAAGAAGAACAGAAGATAATTTCTAAAGAAACATTAGAATAAAACAATGTAAGTAAGTACCTACTTCAAAGATTGATATGATTGATGCACATAGGTATCCTTTTATTTGGCTGTAAACAACGTAGCATTTATAGGATCATCGATATATTATGTTCTTTTAATGAAGGAACATTCTTAGGCATTATACAATTATTGGCAAAGTTTGAACGCATTATGGAACAACATTGGAACAAGTCAGATTGGCGCAGCCAACGGTGGCTTATCGGACTATTATTGCGCCAAAATATTCAAAACAAATTTATATAACTCATGGCATTAAAAAATACATCTTCAATCGTATCCCACATACAGGACCCTAAGTATTATGCATATGATTGTACTCACCTTCAAACTGCACAACCGATTTTGATAAAATTTATATGGGACCACCTGACAAGTATACTCTTTCAAACAAAAAAGACTTTTTTAACACGGTCCAGGCGTCTTCGATCAGTCGGTCAAAATACATTTAAAAAAAAATCGCCACGAATTAATGACCTCCTTCTTTTTTGGAAGTCGGTTAAAATAAAGGGCAAATTTTTATCACATTAAGATGCGCTGACATAACAGAGGATGTTGTAAGCTTAAAATAATATTTTATTTTATTTTTGAAAATATGTATTTGATAAAGTAATTTTTTATTTTAATTTTTTTATTACTTTATTTTTACTATTATGTTAATTCCATAAAAGATAAGGTAAATAATGGACTTAACTTTTTTAAATAAAAATGAAATATGTACTTAATCTATCTTAGGGCGCCAAAGGCATGACTCGCCCGGGGCGCCAAGATAGCTAGGCCGGCCCTGTATGTATGTATCTTAAACGAGCAATTCTTGTATATAAGATCTCGGAAACGGCTCCAACGATTTTAATGAAACTAGGTATTTAGAGAGTGACGAGGCTAAAAAAATGAATTATATTAAAAGGAAACGGGGAAAGTTCGGTCGTCCAGCTAGTAAAATATTATAAACACTCCGTGCGTGATGCACCACGAGTAGGCGTAAGCATAGTAAGTGACAAGTGCCGTTTCGGTGTCTGTGGATTTTTTTACCTCTCTGAGCGCGTATGCAAACTTGGATAATTTTGCGCAAAGTTTTTGGATGTGATGCTTCCAGTTTATTTGGCTATCTATTTCTACGCACAACAAGGTGAACACATTAACTACCTCTAAATCTATGCCATTAAAACTTACAGTTAAGTTTAGTGGTGGTTTTTGGTATGTGTGGAAGACCATTAATTTGGTTTTTAAGTAATTTACTTCCAGATTATGGTCGCTTAACCAATCCACCGTTTTTCCGTTATCAGGCAGATGTTTGATATCTTGCTAGATGGCATTGTGGAGGTAGATTAGTGAAAAAAACGCGAGGCAGGTGTGATGCGCGGGCGCAGCTTGTGCGCGGGTGTCGGCGCAGCTGCTGTTCCACGTGCTTCACAGCTGGCGTCCATGCCAAACCTCAATTTAAAGTATCTTTAAAAAATTTGGAAACCAGAGACTAGGGAGGTGAAGGCATACCTAAAAAAGAGACAACGTGCGTACATTCGTTTACTAAAATATATTATTTTGATGGGGTAAACAAAAAATAGAGAGATATGTAAATATCTTTGCTCTTTGTAAAAAAAAAAAACAAATTTTACAAGCCCGTCTCAACGTCGTCTCAGTTCAACCAAGCTCGTCAAAAACGTTGCAATATACTTACTTGAGTCTGTCCACCGTATTTGAATTCTCTTTGCTGTCCACGTATGAACCTATCTCAGTTTGAGTTTTATTTTTTTTTGTAACAGAATGTACCTACTAGTTTCGAATGTCATGTCAAGTCGCAATTTTTATCCCACTTGAAAAAGCTAATTTTTATAATTTTCGTAGATAGTTCGTAGCACCTCCTACAAGTCCTACAACCTACAATGCATAGGTAATTATGTTGTCACAGTGAATACGTTTGTAGGTACTCTGAGTAACTATTCATATATTTTTATTGTAGAGTTGCTTGGTGGTGGTGGGTTACTACATAAGGTAGATAGATAGGTACTTGCTATAATGATAAAATTGCAGTTCGAGAGCTTTGTGATGATGACCATTGTTTTATATGAGCAAGAAGATTAAATCAGAATTGGTGGAGACAACTCGAGACCAGGCCTTGTAGGAACTTAATTCTGATAGCGATAACGATAATTGACATGCATTCCAGACGTGTTGACAATAGATACCTAAATTTGTCTATTAGTATTTACTAATCAATTTTGTAACTAATTTTATTTTTAGTAATGGCAACTACAACTTCGAAGTGTAAACATCGAAATAGGGTAGCAATTTTTATCGTGATCACTTTTGCAATAGAAGGAGGCGCCTCTTTTTTCTTTTTAGAGTTTAAAAGATTGGTTGTACGTATAGTTTTGAAACTTGTAAGAGTATCGGTACCTACTTAGTTCAGTGATCTAAACCCAGCATCATTAAATAATTTTTCATTAACCTTAACCCAGAATAATAGTTTGGCAGAAAGGCAGACTTGGGCGTCGATAGACTTGAAAATGTAAACTTTATATCAAATGCAACAAGCACGCATTTTCTAAGAGAACATAGGATTCGGACTATGAATTGATGCTGTATTATGATAATAGTCAGACGGAGCTGTATAGTTAAGCCGGCGACGGCGGGCGGCAGACGCAAGCTAGTAATAAACGCATATTTTAATGAATGAACCCGACTCGGCGAGGAACTCAGCCTGAGGCACGCCGGCCACGTCGTGACTTAGTGGTGCCACAGAGCAATGGGATGCAAGGAAACCATTGTAACGAAGCATGCTCGTTCAATGCCTATACCTGACTAGAATAAGTTTTCCATTGTACACTACAGTAAAACCATCCCATGCACTCCCTTACACTACTGGCAGGGTCGTTATGCAGGTACTAAGCATAGCTTTTAAGTCTTGCAGTCATTGGTTTTATGAATTAATTTTATTTAACACAATGGTACAAAAGGTACGCTGACGCTCAAACGTTCTCCCATCAGTCAATCTTTAGGAAAGTTAATATACTTACTTAATTGTGATAGGTGCTATTCCGAAAGAGATAAAAGCGGGCGTGACAAGTGTATATTTGATTTGTATCTATTGACCTGAATTTGGGACTGTGTAAAATGTGTATGTAATATACCTACACATTCTGTCTTGTAATGATTGATCAATAAATTTTTTTTTTATCATTACAATTTAAAATGAGTTTAAGACCGTTGAGTCTAGCTTAAAACTGAAGTTGTGGCACAGAATTAATAAGAGTATTACGTTGTGGTTAGGGAACTGAAGTATATAATGAACTAAAGGTAACATTCCCATCGATTTTCTATGCAATATCTAAGTAGTTGCATAGTTCAATGCAATAGACACTTGTGTAGATAAAATGTCTGTTTACTGGACTAAGTTAGGTACCCTGTTTCCATTATTAATTATCTGATACGAACTTTGAACTATCCAAAGGTTATTTGATTAAACTGTTTTGTTTGGAGTTTATTAACGAGTTCATCTGAGCTGGGCAATGTGTATTTAATAATAAATGGTTATATGATGAATTAACTGTTCTGAGCGTTGCCTGATGTAGTACCTAATTATTTACTAGATCTGGATCTCAAGAGGAAAACCGTTAGAATCGTGGGAATTTTTCAGCAAGAAAGGTAACAAGTTTCCTGTGTAAAAACCAATCATTGTTTCAGCATCAAGATGTTGAAGAATTTTCAATATTTCTAATTGGGAAGAGCCTGCATTGCCAGCATTCAGCGTTTTCCTAAGCACTTGATCAGGACATCGGACCACCTGGAAGATGAGTGAGTGTCTTCAAGCAAGGGCCGGCCACGTTCATAAATTTCGTTTTGCCAGTTGTGAATAAGTAACTGGTCCGAATCGTCCGAACAACTTCTCAATACCATTGCAAAATCAATTTGTCTATTCTAATCCCATTGCAAAGTTATTATTTTATTCAGGCTTATTGGCCACGCTCGCTATGACGGTCTACTGTAGGCTTCTCCGTCGCGTTTATTGAACAAAATCCCTTCTACAGCAGTTGTCTTTGGCCCCGGCGGGCTCAGAGCGGTCCAATGACTGCGCCGAGCGTGGAATGCGGCCGGCTTTTCCCAGAACTCTTCGTTGGTACCGGCGCGACGGGAACACTTGCATATTTAAACCGACTGGAGATTGTAGAAAGTCAAGCACATGTTCGAGGGTTTTAAAATTTCTTGTATTTAATAATTGAAGAGCCTCCCTGCAGCTGCCTTGATTCTTTTTCTTTATTACTTAGGTATGCAGTTCTTTGCATACAAAAAAATGCTTGAAGTAGTCCAGACATTGGGTAAGTGGTACTTACTTAATATTAAATAATTCGTCTTATTCCAACTTACGTCGATACTCAATTGCCAGGAAAACGAACTGTTATCATACCTACTTAAGGTAGGTATATCTACTCTCAGCAAGGAAAAAAATATACCGATGTAGGTACCTACCTTCGTACCTACATATTACTTGTAATTTAGTACGGTTATTTGAAATAAAATTAAGTTTATAGAACGACTCTCTTTTAAATTAGAAAACGTTACGAAAATGCACACAATGGCGCGTCGTACACAATGCACTATTTTTTTTTCTATCCAAATCCGTTACATTCCATTCCCTGATGCTGCGTGTTGGGCACAGAGCCATCTTGAGAAGATTTCGAAATTCCAAGAAAGGTAGAACCTTATAAATTATCTCAAAAGGGCCGACGCGGCCCGCAGCCAGAATTCTTTTTTTTACACCGCAGGTAAACTGGCGCTAAGAAGGCAATGGAATTTACAGCTCACCCAGCTGCACTTGACACTTGACTCTACTTATCGGTCTTTTGAATTATAGAATAAGACTTACATATAATATACAGAAATCATCTTGTATCAAAATAAAAAATATGAATTTATTGAACAAATATCTACTGGTGATTGGAAGAGAGTGTGTTTATTCTGTCGTCTTAAATTGACAAACACTGAAATTGATTCCGTTAGGTCATAATATAGTCATAAGTGTCATCACTCATCACATAAAAAGCTCACTAACGTACAATATGGACAGGAGCATAAAGTCAATGTCTTTGGACAGGGGCCTGTATTAATTGCCGCTACAATAAAGTCACCGAATGATCAAACAACTATCTAAAATTATTAAAGACAAGATTAATACTCACTCTTATCAGTCTAAGATGGAAGCTTGACAAATTTTTCAAAAATTGCTGTAATAAAGACATGAATTTAAAGATACCATTGAAATGAATCGTTCCTGTCACAGGATATATGGTTTGATCATGGAAAGTATCAAGAAGTGGCTGTCTTACGCATCTATCTATTATTGTGCATAAAAAGTGCGTGGTGCACGCGTGCAACACGATTCTAGGAAAATAGCACTCTTGAACATCCGAAGACATTCCGGGCCTGGCCTGAAGGTCGCTTCTTCTAATAATAGCACTCATTGTGTTAAGGGACTGGCGCCAAACGCATTGTATGTACCTCACGCCCAATTCGACTAACGAAGAGGTCAAAAGGCAATACCTCACTCCAGAAGAGCCACAAGTCAACCAGGTTGATTATTTTTGATTCTTCGTCTCCTCGTTGCTTCGCTCATGCAGAGTGGTAGATTTAAATGAAATATAGATTTATTGTGAATAGCAATTCCTTTCGATAAGTTAAATTTATCGCTTGACGTTATTAGAATTGTCTGTAACTGGTTGCAGCATCTATAAACCATCTGCTAGACATTATAGATCGAGAGAACCATGAAACAACGGCTCTTTGGGTTGACTTCTACAAGCCAAACGGAATCTTCTGGTCGTTTCTATTAAGTAGATTTTCCTATGTTATCTATGTAGATGGTGTTCTTTGGAATTTGGGGCACGACGCTGACTCAACGCCAATCTAATCCCTTCCCTGTAGAGTAGGTAGAATCAGAGGCAATCTCGATTCTCGATAGAGCAAGACCGACGCGGATGTATAAAATAATAGCTATTAGTCCAGAAAATTCTTGGCCTTTAAACAAACACAGAGGATAGGATTTTCTTACTTGCCTTCGCCTCATTTACGCACTATTCTTTTCTAAAATCTTCTCTCTGCATTTGAAAACATTTTTATGGGACAAACCTAGTTTTAATGTATTATTATAAAATAGGTACCTATTTAAAATATGTATTTAAATTATTATCATCAGTAGTTGAGTGAATCTTTGGGATCCATTAATAATTCAACGTTTTTATAAATTCATTGTTATGGTCCAAAATATATCTCAATCAGTGTTTGAATAGCATTAGTAACTACAATTATATAATTAACAGAGAACATAAAATAATATTTTTGACACAACTGACGAGTCCAACAAGCATAAGGCTCTCATTGTTCTTCATAGTAGTCAAGTCACAAATCGTAAAGTTGCCATTGATCTTTCTATTTCACCAAATGGTCTATTCATTACAGACGGCCATGTTTGTTTCTTAGAAAAAGGACTCAATCCTCTTATAAATGGTATACACTGAGTAAATAATGAAAACAGTTCAGTAGTTGTAGAGACTGGAGACTTTAAATTAAAGCAAATGTATCTATTTAAAAGGTATCTAAAATAGTCTAAAATCGAAATGAATACCCCCTTAGATATTTCGATAAATAGGTAAGATTTGAACCCTCGCACTTTGGATATTGTATCACCTAAAAAAACTGTAGACTAGTCCTCCCGTACATATACCAGGGTTTCTGTCTATTCTTATATCTTACTTTCAAACTTCTGTTCTGATTTGAACTTTCTTAAGTGTCATGTAAGTAGTACATTTTTTTTTCAGAAAACTTTACATGTAGTACTTATAATAAATAATTACTTATGCGTGCAGCTAGTACATATTTAAGACTTGTATTTATTTCCTACATTGAGCTATTATGTACAATGACTACCTTCCTACACCTGACATGAGCCAACTGGAAATTCTCGTCTCACATTGTACTTATGCCTATACAATACAAGCGGTTACTTCTTACAATGGAGTTTAGAACAGACACAAGGCTACCTACTGATGTTGATAACAGAATTACCAGCAGGCAACTATTGTTAATAAGTAGGTACGTGTGTAACGTACTTACCAGTTTTAGCGAAGCGAACGACTGTCACGATTTTTAGGGTTCCGGGACTCTATCTCAGACTCCGCTGTCCGTCATTCCGTCCGTCTGTCTGTCTGTCACCAGGCTGTATCTCATGAATCGTGATATCCAGATAGTAGTTGAAATTTTTACTGATGATGTATTTTTGTCACCCCTATAACAACAAATACTAAAAATAAAAATATACAGATAATGGTACGGAACGGAGTCCGACTCGCACTTGGCCGGTTTTACGTACAAAAGGCATTGATGTACGTTTATTTAGATTACATTAATGAAGATTATTGTTTTTTGCTTTTATTACTATGTACTTAAGTTATATATATGTTTAATACTTTGCTTTTGATTTTAGGAACATAGGTAGCAATAAATCAAAAAATACCAAGATTCACAATCTTAGTATTTTTTGATTGAAATTATATATTTTTTAAGTGTCATAAATAATACTTATTATTTCAATGTTCTTCTTCATATTATTCAGTGTTATTGGGTCTTTGTTATTCACGTATTATAACCAACCTTGTCACTCGTCTGAGCCAGCCAAGCTTCTGACGCCATGCTTGGAGGTCGACCGCCTTGCCAAAATACAGCTGACGTCACCACGCCAGAACAAAAACGTGGATGCCACGCCATTTCGGCCTTTATAAACACGAAAAAGTTCATTACTCCTCGACAAGTAGCAATTTGTGCTACTTTTAGCTACTCGCACTGGCAGATTTGCTGTTTTCCTTCGTGCTCTGATAAATTTAGGTAGCTAAATAATGTTACTGGCATCTGTACGACATATACGTACGTTTTGTGAACCAAAGATTCCATTTAGCAGAATTGGTCCTTAGGGCCTTAGTAGTGGTTCCGAAGACTAGGGCTTTTAGCCCTAAATTTAAGCCTGTCAGTCATTTTTAGGGCTATTAGATGTCATTTTTAAAAGACTATGAGCCTAAAAATCCTTTTTAGAGACTGTAGATTTTTTTAGAGTAATAGGCTTATGTTTAGACTTCAGCCATTTTTTAGTATCGACCTGAGTGAACCATTAAAATTATGAATAAAGGATTTATTTTATTCTTAATTAATTTTGAAAATAAGAAAAGAAAATGTCTATTTTACTTAAATATCGCCAAAACAACATCGAACCAAAAGCCTATAAAACTTCTTGGCCTATTCAACAGGCTTAGCCTAAAGGACTAAAAGCCTTTATAGTTTTTTAGCCAGTCAAGATCCTTAAATAAGAATCTAGGTTTTAAAAAAAGGCTATCAGCCTATAGTTCTCGGGATCACTAGGCCTAAGCATTGATTTAAGAAGTGTAGAGCCATCAAGATTTTTGATGTAAGCTTCTTGAAGTTATGCATTGGTTAAGCTACAATGTCATGTTTGGTATCATATATTAGTAAGACTTAAGGGTGCTAAATTCGTATTTGGAATCACATTTGCGCGATTCAGATGGTAAACTATGTTAAATAAAACAAAAATAAAAATATGTGCTTGATTAAAGAAAAATATTCTATAAACATATTGGATTACATATTGAAATGAATGTATGTATTTGAAAAAATATATTAAAAATAATAATTCATAAGTTAAAAAAAATTTGTATTGCATCTTGAATGCCTTAAACGCTATATAAAAAAGAATTAAGTAGGTACTTAGTTATTTCAAAAGTAAAAGATATTGAAAATAATGCATAGCAAACGGTTAATCGCGCAAAGTCTCTCTTCCTTCCCATGAGACATTTATGTATGTCAAACAAAACGAAAATTACTCACATTAGAATTTTATGCTTGACTAATATATGAGAGTTAGGTATGTCATCATGATGGTTTATTATGGTTACAAATAAAAGTCCAGTCATATACTGCCATAAATAGTTTATAGTCACGTAGCCTTACGTTACCTATAGTATCAAGTCAAAAAAAGAGATATAATATTGTTAACCTCTTCGGAGTTGCTTCTTTCAAAAAAGTTCGTTTTTAAAGGTATGTACAGTCAAGTGCAAAAGTCCATTTATAGTTGAAAATTTTTTATCGCTATTTCTTGGCTTCTACATAATTCACGCGCACAAATATTTTTGTGTATGTTAATTATGTAGCTTCCACATAATTCACTCGCACAAATAATTTGTGTGGACTTTTGCACTTGACTGTAAGTAATTAGGTACATTGACCTGTTTAACGATTTCGGACTAGTGTATTTGGTTGCAGTTTTGTTTGCGAGTGTAGGCGTGCGTGCGAGATGCACGCATTGCATTAGCGCAAGGATCTCGTTTCACGCGGCTGCGGCAGTTGCACAATGCATATTGTGTGTTCGCGGCTTCAGAAAAACAGAGAATAGCTTGGCACGTAGGTATTCGTATTATGATACACGGCCATTGTCTGTGGAATACTGTATAAACACAGATGTTGGACAAGGAGAATAATACCATGTATGATAAATTGTAACATACTCATCACATCCAGATAGATTTGAGAGAAAAGTAATTTAGAATATGCCAAAAACGACTTTCTCTACTACGAAATTAGAGTTAATTTTTAATAGGTAATGCTCCCATCTGATGGTCAGCGTTGGAGTTGGAGAGTGTAGGCCAAATGCTCTGGCTGTTCTGGCCAAGTATACGGCACTGTGAGTACAAAGAGGGTCGTGCTCCTACAGCGGCCACTAAAAAAATTAGACCCGATGATGATATTTTGAAATTGCATTAATTCATAATTAAAGAACTTAAATTCTGCGGCCTGTGGAGTTTATTTATCTAGAAAGAACATATGTACATTAACCTTTAGAAGATTGTTCAAGAAAGTTCTACTCCATAGGCGGATCAAGAAGGTTCCACTTGTAACTCCTCGTGTAATTCAGGTCTAAGTGCAACATCGTGTTTTCCCCACAATGAGTATTAACGAAAAACGTTGCGTATATAGCGGGTGCTAATGATATTAAAGACAGGTTGAAAAAGAGCAGGATGTATAGAATATTCGAGCGACCAAACCATTTGAATTCGGTCATCTTTATTTGGGATGATGCGAATATTATGAATCATCATGACCATTTAGATTTTGTATTTTTATTTTTACGCTAGCTGAACCCCGTGACATCGTTTGCGTGGATTTTATGACTCCAGCGTATCTGCATCATCTGCAGCAACAAAGATAATAATCAGGCTGAATAAATTGGCTAAGGGGTCATTTTTATATCTTATATATTCATATTCATACTCATTTATTCAGTACAAAACAGTATTGTGTAGAATATTATAATTATAACTTATATGCAACAGTTATCCTTATTAATTACAGACTAATTTACATCCTGATATTCATAAACAAAATGTCAAAAAAAAACCTTAATTAGAAGAAAGGAATTGCACTTGCTATGATCGTATTCGTACTTTTCCTCCATTAATATAGAATCTTTAACAACTAGGATAGGAAGTCTTCGATAGAGTGGTAACGCTTTTTCAGTAAATACATATTTCTTTAGCTTGCTACTGAACTGTTTGGTATAAAGTTTTAGCTCGACCGGCAGGTTATTATATAATTTCGATGTCTGGTAGTGTGCACTATGTTTTACTACTAGCAATCGATATCTATAGTTTAACTGGATCATTATTATGGTTCTGCATCAGGTGTTCCATTTTCCAAAATCGATTGTAATTTGTACCCTATACGTTGCCTCAGCTATATAACAAAAAAGATTCATTCGAATCCGTCTAGAACTAGCGTGTACGAACAGAGAAACAAACATATACGACTTTTTTAATATTCTTACTCTATTTACTATGTCTCCAACGCCACATTTATTTCTTGGAAAATAAATTCTATGTGCAGACACATTTTTTTACTGTTTTATAATATACATATTCAAATTTTTGATAATGTTGCCTACTAGATCATCCGGTTTTTATAAATTACATATATCTATTTGGATAACCTTTTTTAGTTCTTGCTGGTTATTTTTTATTTATACAACGCGGAAGGGATATTAAACCACGGGCTATGTACTAGATTGTTATGGTGTATAATTAAATTAAATCTCAACATTCCCATACAAATTACCCGGGCGGCTGGACACTTTTGTATGGAAAGGCCGAATTTTTTTTTGTGTTTTGGCTGTTACTTTAATTTCACTATTATTTCCCGTGGTTTGATTTATTACGGGTATGTTCTTTCCACGTTGTATAGTAAGTATGTATGTATTATGTTTTTGGCAAAAATCACAACAGAATGTTAATTTATGAAGGCATCGTTCATACGCATTTTACCTAGCAATATATTGAGCCATTTATACTATCACATCTTTATTCCTAATGAGGTAGACAGCACCTAGAAAAAGGACCCTTTTAGCGTGAAGGTGGAAAAAAGGAATCAAAACAGTGATGGATTGTTGCTAGCTGCATCGTCTATTAAAATAACATGATTTAAATTGTTGATCGTACCTTGGTCGGCTTTTACAAGCCTTTACGTGAAGCTGGTACATTCTAAGATTTTTCTTTTCTCACAGACCAGTATGGAATAATTTTTGCCATTTGCAAGGAAACAGTCAACTAGGTTAGCTAGAGAAACTCGATATCTGTAGTGTTGGCATTAGAAAGGATGTCGGTGGTGGTGGCTGCGGCTACGCAGCTTTCGCGGCTACCTACCGGTGACGGATAGAAAGCGCGCGACCTCACTTTCACTACACACCCGTCAATGAATAATGTCACGATACGTGAAGTTGACGTCATACTTACTGCGTTGGCTCAGCGACCCGAAGTGGGTCTTGGCCTCCGACACCAGAACACGCCACTGTTCTCTAGCCTGTGCCATCTCCGGAAGGCTTGGACGTCTTTACAGACTTCGTCTCTCCATCGGTACCTAGGACGACCCACCGGCCTTTTCCCGGTGGGTCTCCCCGTGGACGCTCTTTAAAAAAATGAAGGCTGTATTATTCTTAATTGATATACATAGGTACCTACAACACGATAAAATGTCAAAATATAGACTATATCACTTACTTACTCAAAATTAGGTACTGTTTAAGGCTAACTGATTTTTTGTAACTACACATAAGTTTTTTTCAGCACTAAGTACCTATATCAAAGATTTAGAATATAAGCTACATACAGATTTGAAGCAATCCTTAAGGCTCATCGTCTTTGACCAGAAACGAACACAAAAAATACACAAACAGATATTGTTTTTTTTTTTACAAAAACGACCAATTAATAAAATGGCCTTTAGGAAGTAGGTAGCTGTAACTATTAGCTTCAATAAACTAATCGAATAAACAGCAATTGGCGTCATCAATAAGTTAACAATAAAGACAGTGAGTGATTCTCAATTGATTTCCAATAATTGTTTTCAATGAGTGGAAGAGCCATGCGGGACCCACAATTGTTCCATCGTCTGCAACAATTTGTGAAGCTGCACGCTGCCATTAGTAGATGACAAAATAAAGAACCATGAGAAACGCACAACGCTGTAGGAGGTCTTGGTTATAGCTAGAAAATATGGCTTGGGAAAATGTGCTTCAATAAATAAGTTTACCTTGAAATTTTAACTTATGTTTTGACATATTATTAAATTTAAACATCTGTGTAATAAACAATTTCATAATTTACTTCCATTTTGCTAATTGCTTACGTATGTACTAAGTAGAATATAAACCATTTAAGAAAAAAAAAAACACCTAAGTTTTTTAAGCAACCGATATGTTGAGCCCAGTCAGAATCATTTATTTTATTGTTAATAGTTGTTCGAATTTACACTATTGCTAATGATGTTTAAAAATGTAATATATACCCAGTATAAGTAAGTATTTTATAATTACAAAAATATTTGGTTGACCAAAAATAAATGCTTGGGCATTGGAATTAATTAGATATTATTCCGAAACAAGTCGTAGTACAGTTTTATATAACTAAGACCTAAGATAAAAGAAAAGTACAAGGGAAAATTATACCTTGCATAAGGTAGGATGTACGGCACAGTGGAGCGAGACGGTTGCGCGCCGTGGTCACTGCAAGAGGAAGCCTACTCACCGTAAATCATCCTGGAAAGACTGCTGTATTTTAAGCTCTAAAATGTAGCGTTGTAGGTCTATATCACTTCAGAGTTATCTTGAAGTATGACGTATCAAGTTTTGAACAGGCCGTATAAAATTACAAAGTACCTACCCACTTTATTGTAAGCGTCGTTTATGCACAAACACAAGAAAACTTTAATAATTTTGTGTTGGAAAGATGTTACTTACACAATTGTCAAACACTGCTTCCGCAGCTTTTTCCGTCTCGGGTTGCTGATTGAAGCTACATGTATCCTGAGGTTCTGACTTGAGTAGGCCGGAACTGACCAAAGAATGCAGACCAAACCAAGCACCAAGCAATAGTTCGATAACAAAGAGCACTATATTTTCAAATCAGCTTGAATATGTTAAATCGGTGAAATGTATACCAGTAGACAAATGATGACTAAACACTTGAATACATAGACAACAGTAGTTTGTACTTGCATAGTATGTGGTAGTAATGTGGTCCGAGTAGTAGTGCATTGTGCGGGAGGCAGCCGGGAGGTGCCCTCACTGCATTCCAGACGAGATGGCCAAGGCTGCTCTACGGTTACTTGCCATTACTTCAAACCCGTTGAAAATTTATTACGTTTAAACAAAACACGTTTTGTTCTCTATGATTGCTTATAACAATTTTACAAAAATTTCGATTACATGTGAAAAAAAAATAAACATTCATAATAATCTTTTTTCTTTAAAAATTTTATGTCTGTAATTTTTATATCATTAGGTTAGTTGGCCGTTGATTTATTATTGGTCCATTAAATTAAGCGCAGCTTTATTGCGTTATTTTAAAACAAATTGCATTTATATACTACCAAAGTGTGTAAGTAACATATTAGTTACTTACACACTTTGGTATACCAGACAGCAAATAAACTACGTATGCATGTATGTATGTAATTTCATAAATTAATTATTCGCCATTTTCATCCGCAAATTGCAATATGTTGGCTTCACTAGACAGAACCTTCAATAGTTGCAATTTTCTCATGCCTGCAGTAAGCTTGTTTTATTGATAGCACGCGGAAATTTATTAACTCTAGATTGATTCTAGGATCTAATGATAAATCACATTAGTGTTGTTACTGACTCATACCGGGCAAAGGTTTCATTACCTACTAAAATTTGTATAAATAAGTAGTTATCTTCTTATCTTGCACGTGGTTATGCACGGTTCTGTCATAATCTGGACCATTGACAAAGTGAACTACTATTTCGGTCCCACGACTCCCACGGTACATACACATGTGACCCATGTGTCCCACCATTTTTTGTTACTCACCATTTTTATCTAAAGTAAAACATCTCTTTAAGAAATCGCGTTCCTCGTCACATTTACAAGAATCTCAAGTTTATTTTGCTAACAACCTTCAACGCAATATCCGGGTGAGTCAACCACCAGCTTTGCAAAGTTCACTTTAGACCTACAAACCCTAGGCAAAAGTTCAAGAGAGCGCTGCCTGATCTTATCTTGTATGGTGATTATATTGGGATTGAGATTAACTGTGAAACATGCCTTTAATTGCGTTTACAACATAATATCAAGGCTCGACTTGCAAAGAGAATTCATTTGAGTTCATATAAGTACAGAGACCCTAACTTTACATTACAACGAAAGAGGTACATAGGTACAGTCCAATTTATTTACCCTCATATAGAAGTCAACATAAAATAGATAATGATAAATATCAAACCTCATATTAGTAGGTTAGTACTTATGTTATACAAAACAAAAAATTATGACTTTTGATTTAATCTCACAAAGAGGTAGAGTGAGGTAGTTAGGTTTAGACCTTATGTAATGAAAGCAAAAATAAGAAACCGCTACGTACCTATTTAATTGTTTGTAGTAGTCATAGTAGACATATATTACAGAATAAAAATTAAGAAAATATTAACTTATTTACAAAACAGTATATATTAAAGTTAAATAATAAACGACTAGCGTCAAAAACTTGCCGCAGGAGAAATTTCTCAATGAGACACATTCATGAGTTATGGGAACATTTTTTCTGGGGCGTAACGGTTTTTGTATTATTTTTTGTCTTCTTTGACCGTGTGAAGAATCTCAATGGATGCAGCATGTGCATAGGTCGACCGATCACAAAAGAGCTGTGATATTCATCGCAGACTCTTTGTAAGGCCTGCTTCTATGTGTTTTGAAGGGAACGAGGAGGATCATGTAAACATGGTCAGTACTGGCGTCTTCAATGATCCGCTTCTTTGAAAAACACTATTCTTCATAGATTTTCACACGATGTTTATACCAAGAATTGTGCAAGACGTAGGAAATGTGGCGTAATAATGTAATTCTGATGATGATGGATAAAAAAGTCTAATATAAAGTACCTAAATGAATCATTTGTTATCCGCATCCCATTAAATCCAGTTATAAACCAGCATCTTCGTTTTCATTAACACAAACTATCAGCAGGCCTTTTTGAAAAGAATGCCGAATATGCCGATCCGTCCTTCAAGCTATTAGAGTATCTACCTTGCTCTAATTACCATGCCTACGTAGGTACTCGGACTCGTAACGCGTACTGTCATTAAAGGTTGATTTGTATTCGTTCTCAAAATACCGGACACCAATACAACATTCCATAACTACGATTAGTATTGACGTGTAATTAGTAAAAGGTACCACAGCAAGTAATGCTAATTGATTTATTTATTAACTATCTAGTGGTAATTTTTAGAAACGGCTTGAAAAACATAATAACTACTTAACACGGTTTTTTTTCGTAGAGTAGTTGGAAAAGGTCGATAAGTTTCGATCGGTTTAGATAGACGATCATCATCAGGGCGAGAAGGAGCGGCGACCCAGTTTTCGCTGAATGCCCCCAAGGCTCTACGCTACGTGAGTAACTAAATTACCTACGTTATTTTTAACAATATAATTTGTTTTTATTATTGTTCAATCTTGGAAAACTTTGGTATGTAATACCATACGTTATGTACAAATATTTCTAACATAAGTATACTTAAATAAATGCATATCAATCTCGCTGGACGAGCTGTTGGTGGGTTGCGACTAGCGCCCCTGCAAGTGACACGGCAATAAATATTTACTCTTATGGTAATATCATAATAAATATGTTATTTATGTTACATCAAGGAGATATCTACGACCTACGTCTTGTTATATTTCCATTCAAAATAAGTGTGACGTGCAAAGTATTTTTGTTATCGAAGCCATGGGTGGGTTATTTGATGAATGACTCATCTCCAAGTTATATTTATCTGTTTTAAACCAAACAATTAGGTTTTTTGTCATTTCAGTTCATACAATGAATCATCTCCACTGGTTAATTTCCTCTTCAACGGGTGTCTCATTCATAAGAGTCGAATAAGGGCCGTAACAGACGGGGCGCAAGTTGCGCCGCGTAACAGCTAGTGATGGGAGTTGTATAAATACTCAATCAACCCATTTGAATACTTACTCAGTAGATTTAGTAAATACCCGATAAATATCCTAATTTATTCATTTGGTGAGTAGATTGATTTATATGAGTTGCGACTTATATTTATATTCACATTCGTTATTTCATGTTTTCATGACAATTTTGAAACTTAAATCTAGTATACACTTGCAATTCTTATCGGAAAGTGTGTGCATACGCCATAATATGCTTAAAATGTCGGTAAACGTTAAATGCGACGCTAATATATGAAAATACCATATTAATCATACACTGAAAGTAGGCTTCTTTGAATAATTATCATTTTTTGCTGGCAGGTGTGCAAAGACGTAATTTTATGTAAAAATAAGTAAACAGACATCAAATGCGATGTCAATATATGAGGACGCTCTATTTACTCTATTTATTAAATCTAGTGAGTAAATACTCAAATGGGTAGATTAAGTACTATCCACTGCCCATCTCTAGCTGTTACGCGACTTAAAAGATATTTTGGCAACGATAAAAAGTATAACAGTAGAGTTTGAAACGGTCTGGTGACCTTTCTGCTGGCATGCGGCAAGCGGCCTACCAGCGCCAGCGCCCATCGGTTCTCACGGGAACGCGGCGCTCGGTGATTGCACCGCATTACACCCTGCACTAGGTCGCAACCGCGCACGCACATCAACGTGGAGGTGACATTTTTACAGGATACGAGAAGGGCAAGTAGAAAGTCCTATTATAGGTCAAAACTAGAAAGAGCCATCTCGCTGTGTGCAAGCACCAAGTCATATTTATTTATTTAAATTTATTACAAATGTAATGGCGGACTTAAAGCGATAGGCTTTATCTACCAGTCAACCAACTGGTAATGCCGGGAACCAGAAGTTTTTAGAAGGAGGTGCAAAATATGCTATTTTAGAGGATACCTATATTACTAATAATAATATAATTTATCATCTATAGTTTAGTTTAATTTATCAATATTTCATTTGTTTGTATCATGAATGTCTTACATCTCATAATGATATAAGATGTAATATATTATGTACCTCTAATAAATCCAACCACGGGATATACTAGATCACTATTGTATAATGACATTGAAATAACAGTAAAAACCAGAAAAAAATCAATATTCCCATACAAAATGCCCTGCATTCTTTTGCACGAAAGAGCCAATTTTTTTTTTAGATTTTTGTCTGTTGTTTTTATTTTATTATTAAATAGTGATATAGCATAGCCTGTGATTTGATTTGTTACGGGTATGTTCCTTCCACGTTGTATATCAATAAACTTATTTCAATATAAGTACCTACACATAGATATAAGATATAATTACCAATACGTATACTAAATATATATACATATTATTTGTATTTTATCTGACAGTTCCCGAAGATAATGTGCATGCGCTGCACTTTTAAACGCGAACGAGAACGAGCCTTCGGGATATTTATTGGTAGGGCGTTCCAAAGCTTACCCACTAAACAAGAGTTATAGTTGCAGGATAGCGTTGATTAAAATTGTAGCTGAAAATTTTGAAAAAAGGAAAGTAAGGTTATTAAGAACTGACTGTAATGTAGAATAAATGTCTGGTTTATCATTTGA
This sequence comes from Acrobasis suavella, assembly GCA_943193695.1. Lineage (NCBI taxonomy): Eukaryota > Metazoa > Arthropoda > Insecta > Lepidoptera > Pyralidae > Acrobasis > Acrobasis suavella. The sequence continues at coordinate 11,907,308 of OW971938.1, forward strand.
CTCTGTAAGACTGGGATTTGATTGAAGGCTGTTGTAAAGAATCTCTCAGTACTGAAATTAGAAAACAAAAACAAGGAAGTATGGACGCAATTTTCGTCAATCTTCTTTCTTCACTATAACCATGATAAGGTGGGTGTACCATGGAAGGCCACTCTAACAAATAAACAGTTATTATTCGTTTATTTACTGGATAAATAAAACTAACAAATATTTAAGTGATACTTTGTTTTATTACGTAACATATAAACCACTTTTTTGAATTGCAGATTTAATCAATATTGATTGAACTTAAGTTTCATTGAACTCTTCCAAATGGCCTTGCTAGGAACAAGGCTCTTTAGAAGGCCATCATAATAAATCAGTCATTTATCACTAAAAGTTACTGAACAGCGATTAAATCTACAATAAAAAGAAGTGGTTTATATGTTACGTAATAAAACAAAGTATTACTTAAATATTTGTTAGTTTCATTTATACAATAAATAAACGAATAATAACTGTTTATTTGTTAGAGTGGCCTTCCATGGTACACCCACCTTATTTTAACGTCGTCGATTCCCGATATCAAAGAAGCGAGGGACCGTACTGCCAAAAAAGTAGCGCGAGCGATTCGCCGCCGCGTCTGTGATTTTCAGTTCGATGGATGTTTGTGTAAATAGAAGGAATTTGTCATCACATGGCAATAACTACGAAATTTTAATAATTGGCCTTCGAAGGAGCATGGCCTTCCATGGTCCACCCACCTTAGAAACTGAGGTAGACAAAGGTTGGCTAGTTAAAATTATATGAGTATTTTCGGAGCGGTTCTTATCCAACTTCCCGCAACCAAAAAACTGTCATGCCTAGGCACAATAAAAATGATAAAACAGTAATTATAAAATTAAGTATATATTTTGATAAAACCTTACCACATTTTAAAACAATTGTCGACGTGTCAAAATTTACAAATATTATTTAATATTTATGTGTAACCTCTGGATATACCGCCTCCAATAATTTCTACGCGCCACAAAATTCCAAGCTGTGCGACTTTTCCCATTGGATCGCGCGACCGCGACTTGTTGCAATCAACAATGGAATGAATCGACTTTTTGGTCCGGCCTGGCCTGTTCAGCTCGCTAAGGGAGATCAAGTTTTCAACGAGGCCTATACAACTTCGTGATCACATCTTTTCAAGTTTTATCCTCGCCGACATCTTCAATTTAATTGACAATATTGCAATTTCTTTATTGTTCATCTCGTGTAAATTGACTATAAAACATATGTTTTTAGTACCTATTAAGGATATTGGAAACCAAGATGAATTATGATAACGGTATCTTTATGGATTATCTATCACTAATGCGTGTTCTGGGATTGTTAAGAAATCTTTAACGAGCGATACGTTCGGACCTTACCATCACTAATAATATTCTGACTCATACAAGCAGAGCCACGTTGCCTTATTAAGCCTCTCTCACGTCACCAACAGCATTTACAGCATTCAATGCCTTGATAAATTGATTCGTGCCTTGAAATTGCTCACAATTAGTCTTAACTCTACCCACATTATTTGGAAAGGTCTTCAACCTAGCTGAAGGATTGTTAACATGAACGCTAAAGTGCCAGGTGACTTGGCATTCAATAATAACAGGAAATCGTAAACTGAGCCAGCTCACAACAAGATTTCCTTCGAGTAATTTAGGTTTACTATCGAGTATGGAACGGACTGACTGCACCAATCGATATGCAAACGTTTTATATTCCTTGAAGCAATTTACAAGTATAAAGCGAATAAATATAATAGATAAAATAGCAAGCTTGTTTCTATTTGCTTGTTAAAGTACAAAGAATAACAAATCGTCATTTTTCTATAGCTAAACACTTATATAGAATAGCGGCGCTGAATTTATATAAGATTAACTGAGTGTGGCTATAATAAAACATGACCTATAAACTATTATTAAACGCCCATCTAAGAATAAACCAATGGTTTGTTGTAGCAAGCATATTTTTTTACCAGCACTAGCCAGCCTTTGCACTGTCGAACGCTAAGAAATAGCGCCAGTGACTCAAAAATATGAATGGTTCTTTGTAAAGTTTATTGTGACTCAGTTATTAGTAACAGCAACAATATTTGAACGATAAATAGTTAGGTAATGATTTACTTATGTGTCGCATTATAAAATGAATTTCTACTCCTCCTTATTAGCTTTCTATTTGTTTACGAGAAAACGAGGTGTTTCTATTACTTGCCGTTAATCTAATACAAAACTTTGATTTGCACTTATTTTCCGGTCAAGTAGTTTCTCGGGAAGCAACATCTCTCTCTCTCTCTCATCCTAGCGTGTTCCTCAGCCAAAGCGTTTTGGAGCCCGGGGTCCGCTACCTAACCTAGGGGATTTAACGAGGTTACTAGTCTTTACACAGAGCGATTGCCGTCTGACCTCCGCAACCGAAAGGGTAGACCAGAACCAAACCTAGGAAAGGCTAACCAAGCACGATAATGTGCAGTTACCATGGGATTGTCATAAATTGGAACAAGCGGGCAACGCCGCTGGCATCAGCTAGTAATTCTGTAAATCTTATAAGCAACTAAAACAAATTACTTACTTAGATCTTAAATAATTGTCATATGCAGCAAGAGACGAACGGTCGACCATGGGCGTGTATTTGAATAAATTGTGCCTACCTCCTACCAGCCTACATAGATATGTGGGCTGGGCGCCTGCCGCCTCAGTGAGTCAGAGGCAGATCCTCGCCCACGCCTTGTCCTCTGTATGCAGTTACCAATTCACCTTTAATGGTCATGATCGGATAGCCCTAACTGCCTCAATTACGCCGATACAATTACCGTTTATGTAAGTTTTATCAAAAACTAAACTAAACTTTAAAAAGCTCTCGCAGGACGATTAACATAGCGAATCTTAGTAATGTACCCATATTTATTAGGCACTCAAGGTCGATTATTTATATAAGATAGTTTTAAGAATTAAAATATGTACCTACAATGTAAATGACAGTAGGTATGTTGCCAAAATAAGTAATGAACATGAATGTTCATTACTTGTTTATTTTTATAGACTCTACAATACTCTACATCGTCGATATATGGATACTAATTACTGTGATTTGCTGATTACCTACTAGTAGGTAGTTGGTTGATGAAGCAAGTGTTGGTATCAAAAGTTCGAAATCATCAATCGGTGTAAAATACATAGTTATTATAACATAATTCCTGTTTTTCGTAACATTAGTAAATAATTTGTTATCACACATGTTTGATAGTGGTAGTGGTAACAGACAACAAATTGTTGGTGACACCGCAATGGAACTGACCTAAAATGTAATCTAGCCACCTTTACAGTTCAGTTGCTATGAAATATTGCGAAGCAAAAGGCAGAGAGGAATTATCACTAAGTATATACTTATATATATACCAGTCGCGGGGCCTCCTTATAAACTGATTCCCATCGAGTTCCCTTAAGGGTTTCTAATATATACGCTTAATTACAACAGCAATTATAAATGAGGTATATCAGCGGACCGCGCATTAAAATGTCCATTTACTATTTTCATAAGCCGTAAACTAACAGCATCGCTGAATTGTACACACCCACATATTCAAAATACGGAAGTTTTCGCTGGTTATTCAAATACAATCACAATGAAATTGAAAAAAAGAAGTAGTAAAAGTATGCGAATTATATGCCGGACATTGGGCGGCTTATTGACCTTTATAGAAACTTTGTAGGGTAGGTATTTAATTGTTATATAGGTTAATAAATCTAGCTGTACTAGCCCAAATTCTCACCCAACGCGACTGATATATACGGAATACTGTATCACAGAAGCGAAATTAAATAAGTAATTAAATTATGATTGAAAAGTTATACACGATAATTTAAAAAATATGCATGAAAGCAGCCAATGAAGCTATCAGATCAAGAGCGCCAGCACAGCATCAAGTCATTTACCTTATTTGAGACCGCAGTCTGCGACGACGCCGACGCCTGAGATGCGTTTCTCTGTAGCGAATGGTCAAAAAGAAACCCTACGCGATTCGGGTGCTAAGGTAGACGTATAATTACAAGAAAGCTTACATTGTATGTCGAGGTCTTACTTGGATCTTTGGTGCTAAGTGAAGGCTGAAGGTTGCAACTTCAACAGTTTTCGCCCACTTTTTGGAGTTTGTGTTGTTTCTTTTGTGCAAAGTTCTTCCCTTTCAAGTTCCTTTCGACATTACTAAGTAAATTTATATTTTTATTGACCGACAAGCTGTTATCAAGCGCCTGTATCAGTAAGGCTAAACTGGATATTATAGCTCCAGATACGATATCGTGGTGTTTACAAAATGAATACGTATGAGCGCCGCCATACATCACACATATTGCTTCGATATCTGGAATGGTATCTCGGGTAGATATGACATTTCTATAACGTTAAAACTGATAATAACGAATATATCATTTCAATAGCCTTCGACATGTATAATAAATCAATAAAACGTAGCTCATGGTATTATCGCCCACGCTGGTCGTGGTGTGACTGTCGCAGCGGTTATTTCTGGCTTGTGACTCGGGGGTATGACCAGGCGCCTCAGCATGAGATCACAAATTCTCATTACAAGCCGAGCCTGAACAGAATCTGTAAAAAACGAACACATGACGAAGGCCGAGCGTGTGAGGCGCTTTGAATAACACGGTTGGTTTGGTTACTTTTTTTGACTTCAAACTTCAAGGTCTTAACGTTTTTTGTTCAGCTTGTTGTTTAACTTGTGTATTAGATACCTGTTATAAGAAGCCGTGATTTACGTAGATAAACAAGACTGCGAGTGCAAAAATCCAAGTGTAACGTTTTACCAGTACCGGCAGTAGCCCGTCTTCAACACTCCAGTGAGCACAATCTTTAACAGCTAGTACTTACTTGGAGGCTTATAATCTGTGCTAGGTAAAAGCTAGGTAAAAGGCTGATTTTGATAGTGGTTCTTTTATACTAGGTACGATACGAGTATCAACTACAGACTAAATTAAAAAAAATAGAAATTAAACGTGACCGCGTTCAGAGGACACGTGCACGTCTAGCGCACGCTTAGCGTGCATCGAAATTTGTTGCAAATAATTTGACCGTGCGCGTGTGGACTTCGGTAAATGCAATTTGAGTTGTATTGATGTGTGATAGGACTCAAATTATATGCAACAAATTTCAAAGCGCGCTAGGCGTAGGCTAGGCGTGCGCTTGACGTGCGGAGTCGTCTGAACGCGGGGTAAGTACCTTAGTCGCAACTTCAGTATAGGTACACGTGGTATTAGTGTTCATACCTATGTTAGTACAAAATATTTACTTTGAGGGCTGTAAAGAGAAAGAAATCAAGATAGACATATGTTAAAATCTTGTACGCAAATAACAAACCTACACTCGAATTGTTGATCCATGCCGCTCGGAAGGTTTTTCATAGACGTAGGAGTTAATGTACTTAATTAGCCTTTTACTAAACCACAACGACATTACAACATTTTTATGAACTCATAATTCTACGAACCGCGACCCTAAGTCTGTAAAAACCCACAAGCGGGAACCCTCATGTAGGCTGTAGATATTCGAAGGGTAGAGGCAAAGTATGACATCCAGGTAGATAACACTTAAGATATTTTTGAGGTTCTCTTCAATTAAAAAAGAACTACAGCACAATTCGCACTTCAACAAAAAAATTAAAAAATTTGGTCAGAATATTGTCCTAAAGACTATCACTATTTGTCAGTCAACTACTATTTGCTAAAGTGTGACTGAGTGCGATCGATAACACCCTTAATGCCATTTGATGACAGTAAGGTCAGGATGACACGAATGGCTTTGGGGAACTTCTTTTTACAATAAAGTTCTTTCAGTACTAAGGTTGTGGTATAATTATTAAAATCAGGATTTTATTACTTAGACAACCATAACGACTTATGCGTTGTGGTTACTTTAAAAAATAGGTACGATATAGTATTCCTGCGGGCTGGAGATCTTTTTGTAATAAACATTTTTAGTAGCAATAAAAAATCATGCATGTATGTGGGTCCGACCCCCTCGAAGTTCATGGCTAGTTGATCAGACAAGAGTCATTGTACTGAATGGAATGACCCTGAACTCGAATATTCTGAATTTAATATCTATGTCTGAAGAGCTTTTCTTACTTTATTTATTAAATATATTAACTATCCTTACTTCGATGCTCTACTTTATTTTGATAGCCGCGCTAACGGTAAGATTTTGAATACCTCGTAGAGAATTTTCATACACATTGGTATCAAATTAAAGAAATATGTTAGGGTTTATATTTATAAAATTATATTTAGCTTGGTTAAATCTCCCAAGCTCAAAATATGTTACAAAAAATGTTGCGCAAAAAGCTCTACACAAAGATTTTTTGGAGATACCTACAGGACGTTGAACTTATACCTACCTATATCAAGACCATCTGGTTTGTCAAGTCGAAACATGCTCAAAATATTACAAGATTAGGGGGACTATTTATTATTTAATTTATTTACATTTCGCCCTATTAAAGCCCTTTAATATTGGGCCCGCAAGTCCCATGACGAATCACGTTTTAAGATATTCAGTCCAGTTTCCATTCATATGCAACTCAATGTTTTGTAAATGGTTGTTTTGGGAGCAAGAACTAGGTCGCAGATGCGCAACAGATTGAGAGATTTTAATAATAACTCCTTGCGAATACGGGGATTTGAATTTTGAATACGCTTTACAAATTCTAATGGGGGGCTGGAAACGAGATTTAATTGTTAGTCAAATCCGAGTCACTACTTATGAAAGGCATGGTTTTTAAACACGTGTAATATAAGCCAATTAAATTGATTTGGATGCCTTGGATTGGAGTGTCATTGACGTGCCTGAAGGATTTTGATTGAATTGAATATCAGTCAAACTCCATTTTTGAAGCTTTTTAAATAAATGTAAGACAGAAATATTAACATATTTACAAATAAAAAGAAAAGTGAAATACATGTGGCATAGTGAGTGCCAAGAACGCTTGCCGCATTTCCCGTTGGATCGCAATACTGATGCGCTGGGCGAAAAAACAGCCAGCCCTCTTGTCATCAGCGGCAGAGATCAGTTTTGGAGATCTTTTTGAGGAGCCCCTAGCACCGGGGCCCCAAGGGCCGAAAGTCTCCATACTCCAAACGGCGTAAAAAATAAAGTCATCGTTTAACGAACTATAATCTCAGCGTTTTCAGCAGCCGAACCCGCTCTCGAGACTGATCCCTTGAGATAGGAGGGTGCCGTGTGTCAACGCATATATGGCGTTCCACATCATTCATTCCTCATTAAAATTGAATTTGCAATATGAGACTATGATCTTTGTTGTTCGTGGTGTTGTCTTAGTCGATATGAATGGCTATATGTATATATGAAAGGCTAGTTTACTGGACATGTCATGTTTAAAATATGTATTTACAACGACAGTTATCGAATCACATCACATGTACGGTGCGCGTGCGCACGACCGGGACTATTGTCACATTATCGACTATTGTTCCAAGTAGCATGACTTAACTGTACGTCAAAAGAAATACTAATTAGTCACTCATAAAAGTCATAAATGAGGATAACTTTATTAAATTCAATCCTTCGGTTTGGAAAGAAAGACTCGAAAAGATTAAAAACCACAAAATCAGCCCCAAGTGGAAATTTCCTTTGCTATTAAATCTTCCGAATAGGCATGCAGTGGCTTGGGTACGTTTTCACAATAAAGTTAAGTACATCTGTAATTTCATTGTGACAACCACCTACACAAATCCTACGATTTGCTAGGAATATGAAAGTCAAAATCAGTTTATTTTCAGCCTAGCTGTCTAGTGCATTATCTATGACTACCCTATAATCACGAATACTTCAGGACCTAGCACAAAATTAATAGTTTATTATGCCATACCAGAATTGCCCTATGAAGATAAGTAAGCACAAGTATCAAATGCGATTGCAAGCGTATCGAGGTCTTTCATCGACCGAATAGAAGTTTATTATTTGCTAGACAGTGTTATATTGACGTAAGTACCGATAGAGCGGACGGTCCCATTCCATGGTGGTAGTAACGGTAACCGCGGCCGACCGCGAATACAGTCATACCAAGCCGAAACAGCGAGTGTAATGTCCTGAATAGTAGGACATTCACCAGCAGAAACGATAGTTTTGCTCATGACATAGTTCTAATGCAGTTGTCTAATATGGACAGCTGACGATGAGTCGACAGTTAAGATAGGTATGTTTCTAAGAATCCGTGATAGTTGGGTCTAGTGTTTTCCTTTTATGCAAAATCATCATCACGTTTAGATCATTCAAAAAACTTTCCAAAGGCTTTTTGGGACTAATCATTAAAAGGGAATGTATCTACCGTACTACACAAAGTGTGCTGTGCAAGCAGTTATTTAAATTATTTTATTCATATACAATACATTTAGATTTTTCATAATAATATAACAGTGTAAGTACACTAAAATGTATGTAAATAATATGTATTTAAATAATGTCAATCTTTAACCAGTATCTTTTTCAGATAATTTTAAGTATGAAAAACCTTTCTCTTATTGTTCTATTGGTTACGTGGCGAGATAAAAAGATCTGTTCACAAGTTAAGATCTTTTAACATGATATAGATTACAGAATACTAAGAAGTAATGAGGCATCTCGTTGTTTTTCTTTCAGGAAATCTCTTCATAAAACTTCATTAGCTTAGAATTTGATGAGCATCTAGCTGTCCTGGGATGGTAGAATGTCCTCAAAAAGCTGGCTTACCCTTATGTAGTGTGTGCGAAACACACCGATTGGAAGTTCCCAGTGTTAAAAATTAAAATGATATGTAGATGAGAAACTAGGATAACGGACCATCACAAATAAAACACATACTTAGGTATCACATAGAATCTCAGATGATCACAATTTTTTCCGTGTTGATATGGAGGTTGGAGATGGTTAAAAAAGAAGCAGTTTATGTTTACAGTATCCGTAAATAAAAACACGTGAAGAAAAATTTCGCCACGAGTTTTTTATACTGTGGGAAGAACAGCTCATTATTGTCACAACCTTCCTGGTCTGATCAGTTAACGAGAGATGACAGGTCTTAATGTTTTGATAGCCCAATGTTTAAAATGTCTTTTTCGTAATGAGCAGTAGACAAATTCGACTGGCAAATGGGGAAGATAGAAGAATCATGCATGAGTTATACTCTGTTAGTCTGGACTCTCGCCATTTTGATCAGATGCGTTGCGTTTGCCAGCAATGCCACTTGTGTTGTGGACCACAAGTTGTGGTCGGCTGCCCCTTTAAGGCGAGGCCGTCCGCGTTGGAATGCCGCCTCTTTCTGACAGCATGACTTGCGTGACCAGCGGTTGACGACGTGTAAAAAATCTCGGAATTCCTGTCAATACTCCTTTGCTTCGTTTTATTCTTTGCTAGTAAAAAATTATCACATTTTAATATTTGTTTTCTGTGAATGGCAGCCAACTGTGTTATAATATAATTTAGAGAATCGAAAAAGTAACGATTTTTTATTTTGTCATATTATACAGTTAGACATTCTTATTCGATTTAAAATTCAAAAGCTGCATTAAAACTTTAGACCAGCAATTAGAGCGCTCTAGAACACTACCCTGTAGACCTGAAAATGACCATATTTGACACAAAGTTCGTACTTTAGTCCAGTCAACGAATGACTCACAGGGGGGGGTGGGGGTGTAGAGTGCGTGACCGGGAACTTAAGCGATTTCTACAGAAACATGTTAAGGCCGCTTATCCAAATTTGACAATTACTTAAATGTCAATCAATTCGTCATTATTGTTTGGGTGACATAGGCTACAATATATGTATGCAATAAATGTAGGTATATAACGAATGTTACATAAAAAAAAGTTCAAGTCAATTTTTTTGTCTCTATTTCGAGTGGGGTGTCTAATGCTAGGACTTGGTTCGCACATTTCAAAAATATATACATTTTTCGCTACGACCGCGACGCAACGTTTTTGAGATATAAGAGAAAAACCAAAAATTGAGTACTTTACCCCTGCCCCTCGCTCCGGCTCACCTCCTAGACGTCAGAACTGTTATATGGTTACACCCTAAGCGCCCTGAACAACTTTCTGTAGTTTCTTAGGTTCCCGCTTATGCACTCTAAAACTACTTCGTTGACCGGGCTACTTATATTTTTCGTATTGAAATACTCAACACATTTCGCTTACAATCAGCACATGAGACTAAGCAAGACCATTGATGACCAGACCATGTCCATCCATATATATGACGTGAAAAAAATGCATATCTATCTGTTATTATCTATATTGCTAAAAGAGAAAAGAACCTGTAGGTACATAAGTTTCTGAAATCTTTTTTGAAATATTGTACTTAGACAGATACTTTTGTTTCCATTTTGGGTAAATTTTAGTTGCTTTGCTCGCGGTGAATGTCAAAATAAGTATACGAAAGCCATCCGGTGGCTTACTAAAGACTTATAGAGGTGAAATAAGCAAATTTAATGTTGATTTTAATTGGATTTAATTTAATTTTAGTTGGCGTTGGGACCACGACGTTTTCCGGCGAGTTAATTAGGAAAATGACAGCATTGGGACAATTTAAGTTAGTAAAAAATGATATTGCTCAGAACACAACATTGGATTTAATTTAATTTTAGTTGGCGTTGGGACCACGACGTTTTCCGGCGAGTTAATTAGGAAAATGACAGCAGTGGGACAATTTAAGTTAGTAAAAAATGATATTGCTCAGAACACAACACAATATCAAACCAGTTAAGTTACCTAAACGTGTAATATTTAAGTACATATATTGCCAAAAATACTAAGAGCGCTGGCAGACCATGACGAGCTGAAGGGGCCTTATCACACATGTGATTTCTGGGCGTTTCCGCTGCGGGCGCCCCCGCGCCCGCTGCGGGCGCGTGTGAAAGATACGCGTACGTTGGTATAACTTGCTGATGACTCGGACACGATATTATTCGGACACACTGTCTAAATTGACACTTTTTAATTTTATTACTTTTTCACTGACAATTCGGACACCAATAAAGAAAATTTGTTTTGTACAGTCAGAAAGAAATTTCAGACGATACTTTAAAAGACAAAAACTGTAAAAAAACAGTTTTTCACCGGATACTTTTTGGTCATCATGAGTTTTAACATTTTTAACGTATGACGACCGAATCAATATTTGGTGTATTTTATAGCCTGGCAGTAGTGATATAGATTTGCTTAAAGTGCAGAACTGACCAATCGAAAACGCGCGACTTGACTATGTCCACAAAGCAATTTATTAAAGCCACTTTAAAATATTTTTTTCATCTGGTAACGCTTTTTTCTATCTGACTGTACTAAATTTGATGGTGTCTGAATTGTCAATGAAAAAATATTAAAATTAAAAAGTGTCAATTCGGACAGAGTGTCCGAATAATATCGAGTCCGAGTCGTCAGCAAGTCGTTAGTATGGGTTTTAGACTTGTAGCCCCTAGGTAGATTAGGTATCAGAGTGACGTAAGTTCCATCCATGTAAACTTTAAGTGACTAATTGTTACTAATGTAAATATAAAAACGTTTAAAGTCAATAATCGTTACGTACTAATTTATTTATATATAAGTACTCTGTATTTGGTAGTAATATTTTATCGATCTTTGTATTGCACCTTTGCACCTCATAAAGTAGTGCCTATATTACCATTGAATACCTATACTTAGTACCATATCGCTCATATTAGCACCTTTTCACTCACATGAGAGAAATCTTCCATGCTGTCTGACTCAATCTAAGAGAAAAGAAAAACCTAGAATGCAGCAGCTGCTTCTTTTCCCAAAATCTGATCGAGGGAATAGGCGAAAATGCGAATCATGTTAATGCGGCTTGCCACCTATCAATGATTCCCAACCACCTTCACACCCGTCATTACGCTGAAAATGACCTTTGAATCTTGCGGCCCAGAGTTCTGTCTGCTTATGCCGCAAGTCCCAAAATGCTTTGCTTTGTTTTGATAACGACGTGATAGCATAGTTATAGGGCGGCAAACGAACAAGCGGGTCACCTGATGGTAAGTGATAACCGCTGCCCATGGACAACTGCAACACCAGGGTACACCCCTGGTGTTGCAATTGTCCATGGGCAGCGGTAACATTATTTATTAACAGGAGCGTTACCGGCCTTTCAAGAAGATATAGACTCGTTTTTTGAAAGTTTTAATGTCGTATCGGACCGGGCTGCAGGAAGTTGATTCCACAGTTCGGTCGTACGTGGTAAAAATTTCCTTTTAAAACGTACGGTGGTTGACTGCCAACTATCCGTGGTGTGGATGGAAATTTTATTTCAGGCGGGTGGTGCGGTGGTGAAATTTTGCAGCAGGTATTAAGTCGAACAATTCTTTAGAGCTTCCTAGGTTGCCGTTTTTGTCCTCATACCAGTGATCCGAGTAGGTAAAGCAATTTTTTGATACTTGTATGATGTCGTACATAAAATAGGCATGCCTTTTTCCGGCAAGTTCCGGATTTTTGGTTGGGGATATGTGAAAAAATTCACACTCGTATATATAATGAAGTTTAAAGGAAAACTATCAAAGCTAAGTAGGGTTTTCAAATTAAAAAGTTATAAGCGGCCAACTTGTAAAATATACTCGGAAAATAAAAGTTTATACAAATTCAATAGGAAATTCGTTTTTAGACGTTTTTAGTGGCGTGAACTCAAAGTGGGCTTCCCCATGAAAGCATTATGGAAATAGGCAATTTTACGATTTTTCAACATCTATTTTAAAATGTTCTTAATGTTATTTAAGTCAAATTATATTTTTTATTTGTTAAAATAATGATGCTAAGTGATAAAAAAAAAATAATTTAAAAATTACGCTAAACATACTCGCACTAAAACGACAATCGCCATTATGGTGACGTCATAACAGCAGTAACAAATGTTAGATTGTAAACTTTTCATCAAGAATGCACAGTATTATTTGTATTGTGTAATAGCTGTCTTTACACTGAAATAAAATAAAGGTAGGTACTAACAATGCGACACAAATAATTTGAACAAAAATGGCGAACTTCAAAGCTTCTTTATACAAATTCTCGGTACGTAGGTAGAACCAAAAATGGCGGTTATCGGCGCAGGTACAAATAATACGCCGACGACCCCCATGCTGGTTCAATTTACGTGTCGGGAATTTGTACAAGAATGCTTTGAAGTCCGCCATTTTTGTTCAACTTATTTGTGTCGCATTGTACTTCCGTTAAGTATTTCTGCATTGAGCAGAACAAAGTTAGTAATAAATGCATAGAACTTTGCTACCATCCAGAGTTGGGCGTAGTTAACTACTATTGTGTAGTTTAATTTCAAATTACAATTACATGTAGTTAACTACAAGTAGTTGAAATTACATTAAATTTAACTAAATCAATTGCAACTACTGTAGTTGTAATTTGTAATTGTTATTAAGTAGTTATAACTACAAATTACAATAAGAATTTATTACCGCGGGCGTGTGTTAAAGGTGTTGTATTTCGAAATTGTAGGTGTAAAAAGTTGTAAGCAAGAAACGAAAATTTAGAGGTAACTAAATCTATATAAAATATGTAGTTTCAAAAAGTAGTTTGTAATTGTGATTACAACTACTTTTTGTAGTTTATAGTTCAACTACTTTTTCAATTACTTTTTGTAATTATGTAGTTGCGATTACCAACTACAAAATGTAATTGTAGTTAGTAATTAGTAGTTTAATTACATTTTGCCCAACTCTGCTACCATCACCCTGTCGATTTTTACTTTCCTATTCGCAGCCAATTTTCAATCTTATGTCTTACATTCCAAGGGTCACTATTGTTTGTAAGGCGAAAATATTAGATAACACTCCCGAGATCTAAGTATTTCACACAATAGCTAATCTTATCTAATACTAGCAAGGGTACTAGCTAGTACTAGTACCCTTTGTTAATACTTTTTTCGCAACGGATTTTCGATATTATTGTTGAGACGTGTAAAGGTCATTGTTGTTTATAGATGAAATAATTACATTAAAGCATACCTAATCCAGACGCTTAATACTACTGGCGAATATTTTTTCGCAACAGATTTTCTAATTATTTTTAATAACTTTAAGGGCCAGTGTTCTTTGATGACGAGAATATTCCACATTATTACAATTATCGTCACGTGGTGGTTGAATTTTGTTTGGCTGCGAATAGCAGGGATTAGGAAGGAATATAGGGATTAGGTATTTGCATTAGGTATTTTAAGTAAGTATTAGTATTAGTTGGAACAGGTAATGGTTTTATATAATCTAGACCACCTCTAGTTTTGACATTTAATTAGGATAGGAACCAACATATATGACAGCTGCCTTCCCCATTGTAAGTTTTTGTACAAAAATATCACTATATTCTTGTTTTCTAAAGTAAAGACTATTTAAATAACATTATTTATTAACTAAATTTTGACTGACAATAATGGCCTAACACGTAAGAAAAACGTCTACTAGTTTCGGTCCATTTCCTTAAGATTAATCGAAACTAATTTCATACTTTAGGTATGCATGTAGGAATATGTAGATTAATAGTGGAATTTTTAATAAACAACATTTTATCGGTTAGGTCGTTAAAAGTTATTATAAGGACGCGATAAATTTATTGATAACAAAGTTATAATGAGCATTATCGACAGGGAAAATGTTTTGAAGTGTTGGAGAGGCAAAGTTGGATATTACTATTTTTGCTACATAATACCTAAGTAAAACCTACAAATAAACATATTGTCGTCGGTGCACTAGCTGACTACCTCATTTTTACTAAGTACTACCGACAAGAAGGTTACATTTATGTCATTTTATACATTTGCTTAAGCAAATACTTATAATGATATCTATTCATTTTTTTAAGCTAGGTAGGTAACAGCGTTTACACGCATTACACCCGACGACGTACCGGCATCGAACAAAACAGACGTATATTGTTGCTATTTTTTTATTAATCTACAATAGCAAGATGCATAAAGACTACACTGTTACAGATACATTTTCACGTCTTTATCCCTGACGGGGTAGACAGAGCCCGGGGCTATAAGACCCAAAGGCCACGCTTAGCGTGATGGTGGACGTAAAGATGGAAAAAGGAATCAAAATAGTGATGGGCGCTAGCCGCAACGTTAACACACTGGTTTGAAAAAAAAAAGGTAAGTATAATTAAGTGAAAATAACATACAAAATCTGAAGTGGTCGTGTCATTCTCTGCAGTTAATAACTGTTATTGTATTGTTGATGTTTATCACGACGCGATGTCAGAGGATTTTTTCATCTTTGAAGTTCAAGTGCCCGACGAGGGATGGTTGTTGAAACGCATTCTTAAATGTTTAGTTTATCCTTTAAAACCCCCTAAGTGTCATACTCATAATTATGTTCTATATCAATATTGCTGAAGATTCTTTTAAAATATGCGCGTAAGCTGGCAGACGATTATACCTACAACGTGCAAGGGACATACATACCCGTAATAAATCAAACCACTATAATGTATAATGAAATTAAAAAACAGTCAAATAGCAAAAAAAAATTCGACATTCCCATACCAATTGCCCGAGCGGCTGCACACATTTGTATGGATATGCTAGATTCTTGTTTTTGCTTTTTGACTTTTATTTTAATTTCATAATACATACTACATATAGTATTCAACTGTGGTTCGATTTATAACGGGTATGTCCCTTCCATGTTGTATATCAAAGTTATAATATTTAAGATTCCGAGTAAGTGTGTAATTTCAGCCTTAGTTGATATTTTGTGCAGTCAAGTACTATACATTTATCTAAAATGGCATGCGCGTGTCTTCTGAACGCGCCCTAAATAATACCTACTTATAGGTATCTACTTAATATATTTTAGTGAAGTGTTTTTATTTATTAAACCCCATTCTTATATTGTCGATTAATTACACACATACCTTACCTTCCTATTAGTTCATTGCAAAAGGTTTAGTGCCCTGGCAAGCACTAAAATTACATTACACAAATTTGACATATTCATGTAGGTATATACTTATGTAGGTACCTAACGACGTTCGCTACTGCCTTAAAAGTTGAAACTACTTGAAACTAATGAATTTTATAGTGTGCCCTAATTCAATCAATACTTACTTACTTTTAAGAGAAACAATATATATAGGTGTACTTACTTCTATGAATAAGTAATTATAAAATAAATAAATTGTTTCAGAGATATTAGCGTCACTAACCCATGTGCACAATCTTAATTTAATAGGTACCGAGATTAATAAATAGTTAGCACAAATAATGTTTCGGTTTTATTTTATCTGCAGTGGTCACAGTACTTTCAGTTCGGCAGTTGATCCAAGAGTAAAGTAAGTAGGTATATAATTAGATTGTTTTATTATTTGTTCTTTTTTTAGCAGGTACTGTCATGATGGGCGGCCAACGGCCCGGGCAAGATATAAAAATAAAAAGCAAATATTTCTATGTGAAAATGGAGACACGTAGATATGTTTGCGATTTCACCACAGTAGCATACAGTAAGAGCTGTTAAGTTGGCAAATAGATGCAATAGATTGCAAGCAGGAAGTCGGTCGGTGTTGCCATGTACGGGTCAACACACAAAGAAGCCGACCGAGGCCCATCTACAGTAGAACGGCAACCCCGGCCCCGGAGCAACCTGGATGGCAGGTAACGGGATTTCGATCAAATATTTTACGAGACCAACCGTTTCAACTGACAGTTATCTGTAACATCGATGCATCTTATGTCTTACGGTTTAGAAGTGTGTGGAGAACCATTTTCTTATAGACAGTGAGTGCACAGTCGAAACTTTCTTCTCATTCGAAAATGGCTCCAACACTAATGAACGCTTAATCTTTGCTAAATTCAGGTTGGTTTTGAATGGTTACTATTATAAGCGATTTTTTTGCAGCATTAAAGTAATTCAATTTATCAAATGAACTAGATTGTTTTATAGCTTAGCACCACTGCAGATGTTTTATTTGTTATACTGGCTGACTTTTTAAACTCTAGCCTAGCCAACCTTTTATAAGAAGTTCAATATCTGATATTATTCTTCAGTATCACCGATTTTGCTCCAGAAATTTTATGCAAGAAATTTTAAGCCTAACCCAGAAGTTGGTTTAGGTAATACGTCCACACCATTCAGGTAACTAGTTAATTTCTGTCATAATCATAATGACTTTGTATTCATTATGATGTATTTTTTTAAGTAGTAGATCTTAAAAGAACTTAGGTATACGAGTATAAATTGCATGGTTTAAGTTTTCAAATAAACATCTGGCTTCTTGCTCTGCGACTATTGCTAGATTCGCTTGGCTGTTGTGCGGTTTTGTCAAGTGTTCACAGAGGTGCTTAGCGGCTAGAAATTGCTTTGGCAACATGATCAATTTCGCGATAGCAATTTATGAGGCCGATATAAATCTATGGAAGACTGTTTTACAACTGGGCGGCGTACGGTAAGTTGGTTCCAATGATGATGACTTTATGTTGTTATACTATAGGCATGTGTTTAATCACGTAATTTTACTTCAAATGCGGGTAAGTAATTTCCGTGCACGATTACAATTCGACAGAGCTTAAAAGTTCGAGTTTGGGTTCTATTAGAAGTTGGCTAGAAGAAAGATGGCAGAGACGGGGATCAAATATTACGACCTGAATGACCTAAAACGAAATTAATTAACCTGTCTTTTAGGTGGAGAGACTGTCTTAGCACAATTAGTGTGTGACAAATATCACCTAGGCAACTTTTATGGTAACCGGAATCGTGGTCATAGACCTTCGCCTACGCCAGAGTGAGAATTCTCACTCACCAACACTGTTAGATTGTTTACGTTTGGTATTAAATAGTAGCGGTGCGTGATAGAATGCGGCCAATCGATTGGAAACAGATTTAGCAATAGTAAACATTCCTGTATTAAAGCACAATGCAGCCAGCACGTTTCCTGCTGCACCGATATTGCAGCTACAAAATTTTTTTTAGATAAATTTTCAAACCACTAGTAGTAGTACTAAAGTTTTTAAATTGAATACTACCCAGACCATGAAAATCATTTTGCATTTACAATTTACAAAATTCCCTTAAAAATTGTAGGTACTTAGGTATCTATAATTGTAAAGCTAATTTTATGTACTTAAGTAAATAGTGTCCTTTCTACACTATTAAATTCTCATGACGACAGATGACATTTTCACTTGTTCAACAACAAATATCACCTTGTTATGTCATGCATAACGTGATGATGAAGTTTATTTTGTCCTTTATATGAACTTGAGAAGCGCGTGGTGCTCTAAGTTTATGTACTTATATCTATCTCATTTGTCAATGTTTAGTCATAGATATGATTAGTTTTGCATCTTGATCTAACAGATTTGAATTAGAATAATAAAAATATTTCTAATATAAGCAGTATTAACAATCTATATTTAAAAAAATATATACGACATAACTATGTCCTGCCTATATGCAGGCAGATAGTCAATAAATTTTCTTACAAAGCTTCATTTTACTAGCGTCACTTATGTATTTTAAAATAGAATCCAACTTTTTTAAAACATTTGTTTAAACTATAAGTTTTAATGTATATTATACCTATGTAGTATCATTCCACATCGATCAGTCTCCAACTTCAATCAGCTTGAGAGCCTTTCATCAATCCATCAAAAAGGCCATTTACCGCGTCCTGACTCCCGAGTGCTCGCTCACATAATAATTGTTAAAAGACGAGACAGCCACTAGATGCATTACAGCAATATGCTTTGTTTGATGTTTTATTACTTGTACGGGATTAAAGTCTTGTTTAAATGTCTGTATAAGCGAGTTTCTGGATTTATAATTATTTTCTCGGTAAGTAAGTTGCTAAATTATTATAATTTATTTTTAAGCAATAGGTACATTCTCGAGATTGCTGGTGAACTTTATATTAATGCATTTCGACTATACAAGTGTGAATACAATAATATAAGATAAAAATTTAAAATTTGTTTCTTTAGAGGTCTCCAGCAGAAGTTCTTTGACGTAAAAAGCATAGCATACCTACATAGTGTACAATTTTTTTTTTTCTGGCTGACCAAATCTTTTTTGTAATATTTTAGTACTTAATCAGCTTAAGAAGTTTTCAGATAGGTAACGTACCCATCCAGCATTGTTTTGCTTCACATGAAGATCTTTTTATCGCATTCTGATTATTCCGTGACTACACCACTGTTTGCAGTCACGAATTGTAAAACAAAGGAGATAACTTGGCGCTTAACCCAAATTTGGTAGCGACGCCGACACACGCCGTGACGTCATTGGTAACTTGAGAATTGGGACAGATGTTGCCCGTTTCCTTGGGGAATAATATTTACTTTCATATATATCTAGGGAGAAGTTTGGGCTGAACTAATCTAATGAAATAATAACATACTTATCGATGGGAAAAGTATATCTACCGTCCGGTTGTGGTGGAAATGACCCATGGAAAAGCTACCGTAACCTTCTATCAAACTGCAAAAGCTTACTCGTAAAAAGGAAATAAAATACTGAGGATGTATGTCTTCAATATTCATTTTTCGAAGAATCTACTTTGACAAAAAGATGTACTAGGATTGGATAAAGCACAATAAATAACTCTTAGACCGCCAAACCACTGGAACAACTCAATAAAAATCACGTTTTAGGGTTCTGTTGATATAGCTAAACCGTCTTCCCTATGGTTACAAGGTTTTGAAGATCAGAGGGGTTAAGGCTAGTGATTAAATATTATTTGCAGGTTTTTAATGGACCACACGCACACCCAGCACGATTCAATTGTGCATGCAAATGAAAGCAATTTGTTCCTCATTTCTCGCAAATAGCCCCAGAGTGCGTAATGCTTGCTTCCTCCGTAGTTCCGTACTCATCCATCATTTAGCTTATAGAACCCCTTTGTTATTGTTATAAGTACCTAGTCCTACTAGTGTTCCTCTTGGAACAGTAGTAGATACTCACTCGTATGCTATGCTATGACTTCAAAATATGGTTTACGGTACCAACAAAAGAACATACAAATAGACTTACAGTTTTACAGGTATCTAATTGATTTTAAGGGATTTTCCTAGCTCTATTTGTGAAATCCATCCCCTACGGAAGGCTTGCTCCTCGGAAAAATTATCAAAACCTTTACGAGGAACAACTTACTTTTGTCATTTATCTTAATCATAGTTTGTAAACCAATTGTATAATGGTACAATTACTAACAATGCTCTACTCCACATATGTAATTCGCTCAGCCACAATTGGCTAAAAACAAAAGCACTGCATCAACTGTTACACCAAAGCAATATCAATTGTTTCCATTTCTGCAAATGATAACAGCTAACAAAGGCTGTTATCACAGCCCTAGATAGCAGCAAGTGAATGCCCACATAACCGCTGCTGAGTAACCACGATAACCCTTGCAACTTCTATGTATTCCTGTTTTATTTACGATCTCTCTGGAGGCAAACACTTGTGCGTCACCCCCAAGTGGTATTTGATCCACAAATACTAAGTGCTCTGTATATTTAAATTAATTTCAGCATGCGCAGATTTCTAAAAATAAACTTTTTAGACATTGTAATAAATTGCATGTAATGAATTTGGGACGTATTCCATATGCATAGCAATTAAATTGGGTACGATAATTTTGCCGATACGTTAAAAGTTTTTATTTGAGCTAATTTAGTTTACAGACTTTCATTTTTGGTAAAAAATCTAGAGGTACCTAGGTAACTTTAGCCATACAAAATGATCAAAATAATAATTTCATATCGTACAGGTCGATATTTGTACATTATGTTCAATATTTGTTCTTAGAGCAGCTCATCAAAATTTCAAAAAATATTTCGTAATGTATTTACTTTCGAGGAATTTCTCGAATTATAGTTTTTAGTTAAGGTTGCAGGTAAGACATGTCCCGCACTTGCCATAAGTTACAATTTATAGAACCTTTTATTGTTCCCACTTTCTCTGAAATGTTTCCGTTCCTGTCTTATAAATAAACACAAATGGCAATACAATTTTCTTTCACAGCGTCTTTTTATTGAAGTGAGTCGTGAGATGACTATGACATGCAGTTTGTCAAAGGCGAGGGGCATATGGATCTGCTCAAGATATTTCTTCAGTGTAAACAGTGCGCTTGGCGAGTCATTTGCAAAACAAAGAGCAAGACGCAGCCGAAATAAAAATATTTACGCAGCCACCGCTGACTCAGGCCAGGCTCTGCTCAGCTTTGTTTGTTCGGAGGAATAACCCTTCTGAGGGAAAATAAATTACGGCGAATCTCAAAAATCACTTATTTGGTGTAAACACTTCATTGTGCGTTATGTAGCAATTGCGTTTTATTTAATTTTCAAAATACACCCATTTTCGCTTAATTAAAAAAATTATCACAATGAGACTTAGTAAATGTTTAAAAAGCTATTATATAATGCCTGACAGTGTATAGAGGGGGGGGGGGGAATGAGGTACAAACAAAGTGATAGATCGTAAGTCGTAACTCGTAACGTGGAGTCGTCATCTGCTGTAGCGTATTACTAAACCAAAGATAAGTACTTACTTAATATAAAAACTTAAGTAATCGTTTATCATTGAGTGCATGCGTCAGCTGTTGTTGTTTAATACAATAAATTAATTTCCAAAAAATATTTTTACTATCTATGATGAATGATGATTTGATGATACCAAAATAAATTACTTAGTTGGAATTATAACAATGCGATTTTATAAATACCTAAATGGCTGAAGTGCCTTACATACACTTCGATAAATGTAATTGTGCGATAAAACATGATAAGGGGGTTCCCCGGACAACAGCATGCTTATAAGAGACGTTCTCAGCTGGCTTACGCCAGCACGTATCCGGCTTTGCATGTTAATTGTACGGTAGGCCTCAGAAGTAGAATCCCAATTTCTCATACTAATTGTATGAAAAATTGAGACTTCACTTTTGAGGCTTACCGTACCTACATCTGCATACATAATTTTTTATTTATACCGCCTCAGCCTATTAGTTCTGTAACAGTTAATATGTATTATGTAGGTGATTATTAACCAATGGTACTTAAGTATAACCCGTTGTCGATAGCAAGGCACGCGAAGGCGACACTGTCGCCGGACATGAGGCATCAGCTCAATGAAGCCTCGCCAATTTGCATCAAATTGCTGCACACTGCACAAGTACCAGCGATGTTGCTCCATGACGGCATCTCTCAATGAGTGAGATATTATCTGACTCATTCAATGAACATGAATCTTAATTGAAACGACCATTGTCAACGTGTTCATGGTATGTGCAACTAGATACATATATGCATCCGATACTAGATGCCAGATGTTATTTCAATAACGGACTTTTAATAATGCGGTAGTTTGTATGTATGGATGTTTGTTTCGCTTAAACGTCAAAAGGACTGAACGAATTTAAATGTGGCATGTAAGTGTAGTATACAGGGCGACTTTTTAACCACCAGCCAAATGGGACAAGTTCAGGCCATGATACTGAACTACTTTCCATAAAAACTTGTATTTATGTATGGCTAGTACTCTGTGGTATGATATAAAGAGTAAATACTTTTTTACTTTTAAGTTTACTAGCCAGTGTCAAAATATGTTAGCTTATAGGATATTTTTTTATAAATTACAAGGAGGCAACTACGAATATGTATCATGATAAGCCAGTTACTGTGGAGTCTGTGGATTAGACAGAACAAGTTTTTGAATTTATTAGGACTTTGCAAGAAACGGTGTAAAACTGTTATAAACCACTTATAAACCCGGAATTGTTAGTAATTTTCGGAGCATCATTATTATTCATTGTGTTGGTAGTAATACGAGATCTGCTGAACTTATGGTCTACTTTGTTGATGAAGTAATTAAGTACTTAAGATTTTTAATTTCCTGCCTTTCTAAATCTTTAACAAGCAATGTTAGCAGGAGATTAAACAATAATGGAACTCAATGGACCTCAATTTTTATACTTAGTTATTGTAAAAACTTTTATTATTGAAGAGGCTGTATTCGTAAAATATCTGCACTACAATACTGATACCGATTTTTCTGTCAAGTTCACTAAAAAACTGTACTTTTTAGTTGGTACTTACCTAACTCAGTATGTTTCTTTTTCTGCGCAGATCGTAATCATATCGTTCTTAAATTATTTTTCCTTGTAGTTTTCTTCCTTATTTTACTATATATACCTTTATAATAAAAATATAAAATATGACTTAGTTGGAACATTGAGATGAGTCTGAGATAGGGCGGGGACACATGACTGGCGCCGTATTTATCACCAGCTGTCAATCATAAGATCGATGATTCGATTTATCATCGATCAAAATATTGCAATTTAAATGCATAGGTTTACGACATACCTAGGTACTTTTATGTTACCTTCAACTCCGCTTCTCTATTAGCCATAAACTCGCCCAATGTAACATAAACATTGAAAAAAGCAGTCCACATTAAAATTTGAAATTGATATAAGTAGAATTTTCAAATGATTTTTTTTATTTGAGTTAATATTTATTACGACTTACCATACAAAACCACCGTTAACTCTTGAATTTCATGATTCTTTAATATTTATAGCGGTCAATCAGATTCCATGTAAATATTTATTCTTGCGTTAACATCTTATTTCCATAATGGTGTCTGATTTCACTTAATACATATGTACTTAACATGTTTACATAGCATTTACCTTACCTACGTATTATGATCCATACTTTATGGTACATAGTAGCGGTTTATGAAATTATTTAGGTATGTCTATTTCAGCAGGCACTTCGAATAGGTTTAGGTTATGTAATGAATAAAATATATAAACAATTAGATGTCAAATTGAGATGAGGAGGCAATATGTACATATTCTACAAAATAGATAATTAAGTACTTTAAGGTACTTATTAAAGAAAATAAATAACTAAATTATCCGATAAGCGACGTATAAGAGATAATTATAACTCCACGACCTATATGGGTGGTCCAGAGTAGTGTCTTACTCGAGCCAGAGGCTAGACAAATAAATCATAGTATTACAAAGTTTGCTATCATAAAAGTTTTCATGTAGACACGGCAAGGCAAGTAACAAGTTATACTTATCTGCTTACTTTTTATGGACATTAGTTATAAGTACTAAGCGTAGGTATAGTATTTTATTATAGAATTAAGACGCCTGACTTAAACAATAAACTAACGATTTGATATTAACATCCCGTTATTAAATAGGTACTTATCTAAGTAAGTATACTTTGCTACATAAAATGCAAAAGTTTGTTTGCATGGTATGATGAAGCGCCTAAAAGGATTTGAAATATTGAATTGAAAGGCATGTAGATATGTTATTACCTGGATTAACACATAAGATACCTAATCTTAGTTTCGTAATAATATCCTTTGACCACGTGGGCAACGGCGCATTTAGGGAGACGTTTATATTTAATAGAAAAAAAAAAACTCAACCAATCAACTGAATACAATTCTTTGTATGGCGTTGTTCGTGCAAACAAGAAATCGTCTCATCGTCTGAGTAAATAGGGGTTCATAACTGATAAAATAAAAATTACTGCGCACCAAGTTGAATGCGCCATTGTCTCCGGACACTCATTCTTGCCTCACTGTCGTCCCCGAAGACCTTCGAGTCAATTGAATAACTCGTTATTTTGCTGCGTCATGTTAAGGAGCTAAGGCCGAACCATGAGGTCGAACGTTGGTCAAAAGTATGGATAAAATATCGAATAACTTATAAATAAGTATAAGTACTATTTTATTTAGCCTCTCAACCTAAGTGGACCTATTATCTCTGATCGTAAACTAGGTGGTCGACCTAATCGAGGAAAATCGATACTGATCCGATATCAAGCTTCATAGAGCGGCCTTGCCCTAAAGAGCAGCATTCGAACCTTGCACTGTGAAACATCATTTGCATTGAAATTGTACAACAGCTGACTGCACTGCGGTGGCATCTGGAATTATTTATAGGAACTGCACTAAGAACTGCGTCACCATCCAAGTCTAAAACGGGAGCCGATGGTAAGCCATTTCCAATACTTTCTTTCGTTTATTGTAGAAAGCACTTTCAGACTGCAAGTACAGAGTAAATATATTTAAGAATCATAATGGATACTCTTGCATATATATTTGAAACTAAGTGCAAGCATGAGGTAAAGAAAGGTCATATATATATATTTGTTTCAAAAATTCGCGCTGCAAACTGTGTACTTATTTCTGGCATCTGCAATCTTTGTAAATAGTATAGATAGCTAATAAATAAAATTAAAAAATTATTGTTAACTGTCTACTTACTTATTCGCAAATATAACATTTAATTGAACATTTTAAATAGACACATATGTGGACACGAGGAACGTGTCAAGCCAAGAAATGGCAAAGCAGCAACCGTGTTACCAGGGTATAGTATACCTACACGATCCAAAAGCCACTTTTCACTCTTTCGTAACTAGAAATCTAGCAATTTCAGGTAATTTTTGAAAAACATTCCTTGACTTAGGAATAACTTATTTTCATCCTGAATAGCCTAGACAAGACGTTTGCCATAAACAATTTTTAGTATGAACAATAACAACCCTGTCTCTTATTTAATTTTAAATTCATATAATCACTGCTAAAGTAAGTCCGGTTGCCATGACACGAAAGGAACGGGTTTGCCCTTTCTATTAATATTTTCTTTACGATACTCTAACTGGGGCACATATGTTCTACTCACAAGCTTAAATGACACCCATTAGTTTAGGTATACTTAAGATAGGTACCTTTACGGATAATTCTCAGAAGGCCGCGTTAAAGTTATGCTCTTTTAAGTGGTAAACATATTCATGCAATAACCACTACTTAGTAAAATTATTAACACGTAAGTTTTTTTTTAAATAATTTACCTTAAAACATTTTCTGACATTCTACCTGTGTGCATTTTTGATTCAAATCTCATTTTATTTTTATCTTCACAATTTTACATTGCATAACATAATAATTACAACGACATATTTGATAGCCATAACATAATGGTTCTGTTGCTGAAAATAAGAATCTCGTGTTGCAGACAGGCGTTGGAATTATCATTGCTAAAAAGAGAAGTACTTAGACGTACTTTTTTTGGCTGCACCTTTGTGATTGATAAGTAGATCAATAATAGATACTTATTATACATAATTAAAAAAAAAGCACAGGGCACTACCCTACTTACCTTTTCTCGAAGCGGTACTACGTCTTAACGTAGACGTGCTAAACTATAAAATTTAAAAAATCCTATAATTCCAAATATTTATTACAATGCGGTATGGTATAATTAAATACATATAATGTATTGCAATTCAACCTAATGCGCAGTCCGCCCGTCGACGCCTAAACATAACTCTATAAATAAAAACAGGTTAAACAAAAATTGTGTTTACGTAGCCACGCTACAACTTGTAGTGGTTACTACCTACCTACTACATGTCTACAACCTGTCTACGTTACGGCTACGCGTATACCTACAGGGTGAAGTTACGCTACGGTTACGCTACACTACAGAGTATAGGTAGTACGCTCGTAGTACGTAGTACGCTACATTTGAAAATAACACTTGCATTGCACTCTTCAACTGGTTTTTTTTTATAACTCTTCAAATCATAATTAGATTTGATCCTATACCTACTTCTAAATCCGTATACAATATGTAACAAAAGCCCTGTCCGATCCTTGTAGGAGCAACTCAGACCGTCAATATTAACAGCTTTTCCTATGGGACCAATGCTAGAAACGCGAAAAAAAATCCTCGTCGTTTTCATACAAAAGTGATCGGCCGGCCCGGAAATTTGTATGAAAATGACGATTTTTTTTCGAGTACACGTAAATTAAACCAAAATGGCGGTCGTCGGCGCATTATTTGTACCTGCGCCGATAACCGCCATTTTGGTTCAACTTACGCGCCGGGATATTGTACAAAAATTATTTGAAGTCCGTCATTTTTGTTCAACTTATTTGTGTCTCATTGCACCATATAGTACTATATACTAGCGTAATTTGTACCTATGTTAAGTTGCTAATAATTTGAATAATTGGCCAAGTGCGTGTCGGGCCACGCGCAGTGTAGGGTTCCGTAGTTACGAATGCCAACTTTGAGTTCATGCCACTAAAAACACGTAAAAACTATTTTTCTATTGAATTTGTATAAATTTTTCCTTTTCCGCATACATTTTATAAGATGATCGCCTATAACTTTTTAATTTGTAAACTCTTCTTAGCTCTGATAGTTTTCCTTTAAATTTCGTTATATTTTCTATAGCTGTAAATTTTTTCACGTGTCTATATATAACCGTTTAGCAGATGGAGGGGGACACATGACTCTAACAAAAATTTTCACTTTAAAATTAAATATTTCAGAAACGGATCCCTAAATCGAAAAACGATGTTCGCAAGCTCATAATTATTTTGAAAGACCTATTCAACGATACTCCACATGATTGGTTAGTCGACAAAATAAAATTGACTTTTGACTTTACTTGCATGGGAGCTACCCTAAAATTATATCAATGTTTTACTTTACCACTTTTTCCGCATGATTAATGTTTATACCTATACCAAATTACAGCTTTCTACTACTTGTAGTCGCTGAGTAAAACCGTGGACGGACAGACAGATAGACAGACATGGCGAAACTATAAGGGTTCCTTGTTTACTACGGAACCCTAAAAAGGAAGGTAGGTTTGGTTTTTTTTCGCATTTTAGCTATGGATAAGGAACATTTTATTATAATCTTTTCAAGGAGTCATGATTCAGGCAACCTGATTCAACTACACAATATATCACCGTGTTGAATGCGCGATGGCTGCACCATATGGCTTGAAAGAAAACACTCTCTATAAAGAAAACAGGCACGTTTCACATTCGCTGCGCGTGCGCATGTATTGGGGAACCAGACATTACGAAAGCATGAGTCAAACATTCCGTGTCAGGGTTTGTACAGTGACCTGCTAATGCTGAGCCAAAGTTATTTTAAATGTAAGCTGTTTGTTAAAATTATCTTCAGAGATCTTCAAAGGCACTTACATATATGGAACCCTATATATTACTTCGTTCTTCATCAAAAGGTATGCATATCGCTTTTATCTTGTTGTATATAAATAAGTTAAATACTTGCTTAGTAAAATTATTTCTTCTGCAGACAAGCTTTAACGTTCTTAATCAGACTTTTTCGGACTACCTACTGGGAATTACATTTGTAATTATTCTAATGCCGGCTTCAACTATCACAGTACTCACCGGTTACGTAAGAAGAAAAATAATAAATATATAGAACAGTACAAAAAGACTAAAATTAACTAGTTCTCAGGATACACCGAATTTAATAGGCCATCACTTACGATCTGTTTTACTAATACAACAATCCGGATAGCCCATTTGTCAGGCGGCGTGGCTTTCTCACCGGGTCTATTCTTCCCGCCGGCGCTTTCATCTCCGCTGACTGATGACCTGATGGACACAAGAACGATTATCGGCTGATCCCTTTGTTTGGGGCCGGCCTTTTCATATAGGCAAGGTAGACGTTCCTAGGATAACAGTATTTGGGGGCGGCAAGTACAGTTAACGAGAGACTGGCGTGACAGGAACCAACACGGCCTCTTAGCGTCACATTGTTCATGTAAAATGTAAGTAGCCAAACAATTCCAGATAGCGCCTGCTCAGAGTCAGTCAAAAATCAAAGCAATTATAACATTTTTATTCATACAATATAGTTTCTCAGAGAGAAGAAAGAGCCTCTGGCTACGCTGTTTTGTTCAGTACTGGAGCGATGAGAGGCGGGCAGAAGCATCTTTTGCTTTAAGCGTGATTTTGAAAAGGACGCCATCTATGTCTTTTGCCTAGAGCGCCGGTGTTTGCTCGGGCCAGCGCTCTCTTTGTCAGTCAAAAGGTTAAACCTCTACTCGCAACAAAAGTCGGCTTTATCAAAGTATAAAGAACACTGGGCCTTGTGACATTTTTCTCTTGTTTCAATGGGCAGAAACCGAGTCATAGTCTTTGGAAATGTGTGGTCAATCTTCAAAGACTTTACTCGCTGCAACTTTTTATATTTCATAAAACCAAGAAACAATAAGTATACTTATTATGTTACTTTACTTAAAGGTATCGTTAGAAGGGTATCAAAATGAAACCGTGGCCAAAACGAGAAATTTCCATCAACACGAACGACTACGAGATAACCTCTAAAATATCTTCAAAGAAAACCGGCCAACTGCGAATTTTACTCGCGTGGAGAGGGTTCCGTACAATGCCAAAGATTTTCCGTAAGATTTAAGAAGTATTATATTGAGTTTCCACTTTATTTTTAATTGATAGAAATGTTAAAAACAAACAAACCTATAAGAATTCTATCAATAATTCCGGTAATTTCCTGTAATCTAAGAGCAATAACTATATTTTATATTTTTTCCTACCTCAGTAGTTTTGGGGAACGGGGGGGAACGGGGGGAGGTTGGTCAATTTTCGTCTTTTTTCATGAATAATATCAAAGCTTTTTATTTTACAATAACAAAAATATATTTGAGTTCCTCATAACTAACTAGCCCTTTCATTTGCTATATGATACAGTAAGGGTCGCAAAACTTTTTTTTAATTTCCTAATATAACTTTGAAAAGGACCCTTTTTTAAAAAAATATTTATTTACTTATTTTTCCTATAATCTACAAGCAACGAAGTAGATTTCGTATTTTTTTTTTCAAAATTTTATGCCCAATTTTTTCGGAGATCATAGGGGGGGAATGGTAAATGTTCGTCTTCTTTCATTAATAAAATCAAACTATTTATTTTACAATAATAGAATAGAGGTAACAAAAATAGGTAAGTATATTTGAGATCCTCATAACGAGACCTTTCCTTTGATATATGAGACAGTAAGCTTTGCAAAACGTTTTCTTGAATTTCCTAATTTGTCCCTCGATAATGACGCTTATTTTTAAAAAAAATATTTATTTACTTTGCAAATCTCTATTTGGGTCATAGGATTACACCATCCTACCAAATTTCACCTGATTTGGTCTAGTAGATCCGGAGCAAATCGGCTGTGACAGACGGTGAAGACGTACGAGTGATTCTACAAGGGTTCTGTTTTTTTTTTCATTTTTTATAGGGATCCCTAAAGAAGACTAGTTTTATCATCTAACCACAAGTAAGTATTTCTGGGGGCACGATAGAGCCCAATCAAGTCGAGCAAACAAAGGCATTCTGCATGTCGTACCGTAACTACTTCTCTCGAATAGATACATTTTCTTCTAATCCTATTTAGGTAGAGAATTGGTTTGAATTCTTGATTATGTCAAAGAGGCACATCAAGCTAGCCCTTTAACTAACCCTTATTAAGTACCTCTGTATAAAGGTGAGCGAAATAACTTACCCAGCTGTTCGAGTAAATTAAATTCTTACACTTCTCTTTGCTCTGGATATAGGTAACGGTATTATTATGCTTTAATGATGTATTAAAAGGTTAATACTTATTTCTTTTTTACAGCCTATATCAACCCATTGCTAGACTAAAGGCCTCTTCCAATAAATGGAGGATTTACTCATAATCACCACGCTTTTCACTGGGGCCTAAGGCCTGTCCACGAGGTGATCACAGTAGACGGTATGAATTCGTTGCTTGTAGTTTGTAGCTTTTGCTCCAAAAATTACTTTCATTAAGAGGATAAAATATGTATCCTTCGATAATTTAAAAAAAGTTTTGTCTGCAATACAAAGGACGTTGTTGCCAGTCACTGTTAATATGCCTCCCTTCACCCATGAGAGGGAAAATCTACCTTTCGTCACCACACCGCCATAGGTACATAAACACTTAAAAAAGTAATAAAAAAAATGTTTACGCAGCCCAAATGTACTAAAACTAAGTCGTTTCTTATATATATTTTGGTGTGTAATGCGCGCTAAATCGCTCGTTTAGGAAACTAGGTGGCTAATCTAGGACGCCGATAACTAGTAGATAGGTACGGTACGAGCAACTGCTAACGAGGCCGATGACCCTGTTGTTTTGTCTGAAGTGCATACTTGCATGACGATGCTTTGGCTTTGTTATTTCTGATGCTAATGCATTGCTTACGAAAACGCACATTCCTACGTCCGTCTATAACAACAGAAACAACTGCATATAGTTTGTTATAAATTATCTCTAAGTAAGTACTTATATCAAATAAATACACATTTAAGTAAGTAAGTACCGACATATTTTATGATCACCACCTGTTAGTTGGAGCCGGAGGTCCTCGGTTACGTAGATACTTATGTAGGTATGGGATAAATTTCACCTGGGGCTTGTATGGTTTGTAGCTAGGTATATATCTCACAATAGGTTAGTAGAACTAAAATAAAAGGTCATGCTTTGTGAAAATACTATTATGTACCTACCTAGTTTATATTCAGGTTAGTACCAAAATAACATGCAAGAGCCGTTGTTTAAGGCGGGTCTGCGGAGCGGAAGCCCTTTTGACCCTTTGTTTGTCAGCAACCAAGCGACGCACGCGCCGGATGTGCTAAGGCTAGCCATCCCTTGACTGATTTGTGTCTTTATAGCGTAATAAGTGCTCCGAATTAGTACCCCTGTTGTATAAGTAAATACATCAAATCGCATCACGTATTATTTTATCTTCCGATATACCAGTACCAACGTCGAATGCATTTGGAGTGAGAGTGAACCCATGTGACTCGTACTTATCACCACATCGTCTATATAATGAAAACAGCACGGAGATTTCTACGACGGCCTCTACCTAACTGCAATTTAAACCCATTCAAAAAAGGCAAACGATAAAATGAAATAACAATTTTTTAAAACAAAAGAAAAAAATATGAACATTAAGATTTTGTGCTAAATTGAAGGAATTTACAACGGGTCTCGATCAATGAGCGAGGGGATATATAGGGGCGGCCGAATCGTCTTTGTATATCCGGTGCCCGATCGCCCTACCGGCCCTAGCCTAAAAACCCCTTCTGAATACTACCGAGTACTCTACCGGCTGACTTTTTAACCACCAGTCAAATAAGAGCAAGTTCACTCAATACATACATAATATCCGACCTGTTTCCCCCAGGGGTACCCCCGCTTGCTACGATCTTGATCGTGACAGACCTCTTACCCTTGATCTACATTCATCAATCTCATCATTATATAATGTAAAAAGTCAAGTGTTTACTCGGAGTCATATATTAATATGTGTTAGTAATTATTTACTTGTCTGGCAGTGAATAGTCCGCTTTACTGCCGTTTTTCTACTTACCAACGGAAGTGCGTCGTCAGCGTAGTAACTGTGGAACGTCCTTTGTCGCTTTGTACTGAATACCTTTCAAATTACCCACGTATATTATTTATTATGGACGGCATTATAATTACAAAATCCGGTTTGATAGTCATAAAGTCATTACATGCCGTTTATATTAATATCTTTATCGGCGTTAGTTAGGTACCTAATATTTTCATGCAGAGAATTATTTGAAGACGATGCCATAAAAGTAGCGCCGCTCACTTGATAAATCAGTACTTGCCTATAGATACATAACAATTTGAAATTTTAATAAGTTATTTTGTAACCCCCGACGCAAAAATACTCCAGCATGTACGATTTTATTAACCCTCCACAAAAAAGAGGGGTGTTATTTAATAATAAGTTTGACGCTTATGTCTGTCTGTGGCAACGTAGCGCTTGAACGGATGGACAAAGCAAGTTCCCTTGCGGTGGTTCTTAGCTGTTTGAGGAAAACCAGTTCAGCTGCTTAAAAGTTATTGGGGGTAACAGCTTGAAAGTCAGGGCTTTCTACCTACCAATACGATATTTCCGCTATTCATCACTAGATGGCGTTCTTGACATTTTCGGTCGGGGATTTTTTAATTTGATTTTTCAAATAAACTTTTTAATGAGAATATCTTCTTTTCTGGAGTCAGTTACATTAATAGAAAAATATATACAGTTATGTATCCCCACACATTTTACAAACCGTTAGACCGTTGCCTACCTTTTATGATTAAGATACTGACAAATTGGGTATGCAATCATGTAGTACCTACCGCCATACATTAATCATAATATTGAACCGACCTCGATAGTCGAATGTATGTGAAATGTGAACTGCCGATACTCGATATCTCGATATAGTAACGGTATCTACCTGTTGATTTCGACTGGCATACTTCCAAAATCTAAAGTATTGCTTTAAATATGTAGTTATTCTAACACAACATAACTGAGAGACGCAATAGAAAGATCATCTTATCACGACTTAACTATGCTATAAATACCCTGCCGATTGGGGAATTTAACTTAATAGGCGAAAAAAGTAACATTTTGGACGCCGGATGGTGATCAAAGTTGAGACAGTAAACCAAGTAAAAGTTAATGGAATGATCTTTCCAACTGTTTATAAGATAATAGGAGACCGCGATTAAATAAAGACAAGTGGAAAAAGTGAAGGGGTTTGCCTTTAACAAGTCAACCTGTATATTTTAAACATAATTCGATGCAGCCCCAACCACGCCTCAAGTCACTATTGTCAAAAAAGTTCAACTCGCGTGACCGAAATGTTTGTTCTAGCGGGCCCTGTGTCGCCAGCTCCCTGGTGGTCGATGCAGCCACACACGACACAACGGGTACTTGAGACAAACACTCTTCCTCATATTAGAGTGTTTACTTTAACCCGAGTTAAGCTCTACTTGCGAGTAAATGCCCCAGTCAGATGAATGTTACTTATCTCGAATTTGAAAGCAATTAATAATATGTATTTTCAAGTAGGTTGAAAGAAGTTATATGGGTTAAATAAAATGTAAAGCATTCAAACTATTCTAAAGACCATGGGTCGCAAAACCCAACGTCCATGTTTAGCAATTAAGTTTAGTATCACGGTTGGCCTAAGATAGAAAACGAAAATAAAAATTTGTTGCTCAGTCCATCGCATCCTAGAGCCTAGGGCATTCACCTGGAAAGACTACAACGTCTGTTTTATTTTATTTCCATCTAAAAATAAAATACGGATTAACTTTATTACAAAATTTAAGGCATCTAATTAACAATGACAGATGTAATAAAAAAACAATCTTCTTCATTTTCTTTCAGGAGTTTCCTCTATATCTCCAAAGTTCTTTATCAAATTAATATTGAAAGGCTTTCAAATAAAAAAAGAATCATTAATATCGGTTCACAAGTGGCGAAGGCGAAGAAAACGCGTAATATAAAAAAAAATAAAAAATCGTACGGGTTGAATTTATAACTTCTTCCTTTTTTTGAAGTCGTTCATAAATAGCGTCATTTTACTAGATACTCGTAGCAACTTGATTTGGACGAATATTGGTTAAAACATCTTTAAAACTTGGAACTAACTCTAGTGCTTGGGCTTAAATTATTATCCGGCCAAAACAAAAAGACTTCCCGCAATAAGTTACCTCTTTAGTCACTGACGTCACTGTTAATTCAATTAAGTGAATAATTGTTTAAACCAAGTCCTAAAGTTATACAATGAGACAGTTTATGTTTTTCAAGATGTAGCCAGTACTAAAGTACTAAGACCTAAAAATACAAGGCGCGCTGGCGCAGGTGACGCTAGCATGTAAAGGAATAGTCTATTTTGTTACATTTCTAGATATAGATATATTTACTAACATTTTATCCTGTAAAGCAAGGAAGTAGGCTACAAGCCGTGTTCGTGGCGATAATTACTCAGCCACGAGCTGGTCAATTAGTGGCCGAGCCATTGACTGCCATGCGCCATTCATGTTACCTCCACCATTCACCTCCCGGCCAGCCCGTTCC
The DNA here is from genome assembly GCA_943193695.1 of Acrobasis suavella. Lineage (NCBI taxonomy): Eukaryota > Metazoa > Arthropoda > Insecta > Lepidoptera > Pyralidae > Acrobasis > Acrobasis suavella. Next base: position 11,942,113 of record OW971938.1, read on the forward strand.
TCTATTAACCCTTCCTCGCTAAGTAGGGAACCATATTTTTAGAATTTCTGTTTAAATGTGGTCTGGTGAAGTGTGTTTATGAACTATACCTATGCGTGTGGGCTGATATGTATCATTTTAGAAAATTTAATAATCTGAAGTCTAGCATTATTATAATATTGTTATGCTTAGTTCAGAAACACTAAAAAATATGGTAGTGCGTCACAGAAAAAAATACGGAGTACGACCTATGACTCGTAACGTAGTCGTACAAATGTATGAGTACTATAATTGTGTAAATGCTCGTTGATGTTTTTTTCAAGTACGAATGGTGTCATTTTCGAAAAGGAGGCGTTGATGTCTTTTGACTAGATGTCACACCAAGACTAGGTAACTGAAATCATGTAAAATTACAAAAAATACGCAGTAATTTTGAAATGCTTTTAATTTTACACAGCTCTCACAGACATCCGAGTAAAAGTGAATTTTAAAAAGTTCAGTTATTTATCAACTAAGTATGTATACTGTACTTTGGCACCATAATTTTTTTCAAACCTTGATACTCGGGCAAACAGGATTACATTTTTACCTGAAACGTTGCGAGACCTAATATTTACTTGGATAAATTCTTCTACGGAGGCCAGCTCTTATCTTGTGTACACAGTTTGTTAGCTTGATGCGAAGGTGAGCAAGATAGCTGAAGCCCGGATGTTAGTAACCAACTCGAGTAATATTAACCCTCTTAAAGCCGGCAATACCAGACACAATAGTAAAACAATGTAAACCGTCCGGATCTTGACAGGTTAATTCTGACCAACGCTAAATAACATACTATAGGTCCATGATGCAGACGCTGAGGTAGTGCACTATATGCCAAGAGCGAATGTTCCAGATCGTAGGAATTTGCCACCCGAACCGACGACGATTGTGATAAATATGCAATCCGAAGCTTTCGGTATCACAGACCGTCATGTGGTATGTTAAAACTTTACATAAGCATTTTAGTGCATGTATTTTACCTTTTTTCCTAACAACCTTAACCTATATACAGGACAGTATAAAAGAAGAAGGATACTTTTTTATCTGGGGTCCAAGCTATCTCCAATAAAAGTTATCAAAATAGTGGTAAAATTTTGAGTTTCAGTATTTGGCTTTCCTTAAGGTAAGTGTAGGTATTTACCTAAAATAATGGGGGCAGAAATAAAATAAAATTGCAGCTCTTGAGTGGAACTGGGCGAGACACCTGGCTAGAAGGAGCGATAGTAGGTGGAGTAAGGCCGCCACCGAGTGGTATCCCAGAAATGGTAAGCGCAGTGTGGGACGTCCGATGGCTCGGTGGTTTGACGACATTAAGCAAGTCGCTGCAAAATACTGGATAACAGCGGCCGCCGACAGCCCCCATTTATCATCATCAGCTTTCAAAAACCCACTCCTGGGCATAAGTATCCCTTTGTCTGCGCCATCCCGTTCTGTCGGCGGGCTGGGCACACAACAGAACCCAGGCATGTAGCCCAAAGGCCACGCTGAATGTGGCTGTTTGATGAGTAAGGAAGGGATCGAGTTCGAGTTACATAATAAAATTTAATACATACAACTATAATTGGTTACTATGACACTGGTTGTTATAATGGTGGCAATAAGCGAACTGTTTAAGAGACTTTTATTATATAGAGGATTTATAGCATGGATGTAGATAAAAACAATAATACAATCCCTTTGACCCTTTATTTCAAAATTGTGTATAATAGAACGTGGGATTTTTGGATTTTGAGTACATTTTAAATCACGGGTTAAATAAGATTTATTTTTAAAGGGAAGTAGGTTTGTTACTGCTTTGATTTTTGCGAAATTTTGATTGAGGAAATTTATATACAAAGACCTCCGTTGACCTACAAAATGGGACATCCCTATACCAACAATGTCAGTTAAAAAATTTTTTGTTGTTTAGGGAGGTTTTGGTTACTACCTACTTATTTTATAATTAATGACTACCTAAATGTAATCATAACAGTTGTAATTTACGATGAGCCTAGATACCTTATGTAATAATTATTATGATGTGAGCATTCCCTATAAGAGAGTGAGTCATCATTGCATAGTTATTGCAAAACATAAAGACATGCGACATGCAACCAAATAGGCACCCAGTAGGGCTTATCTACGAGTATTCTATGCAGCAGCTAGGCGTCATCGGCGCCAGCCACCACTTTGTCATTTGTTTTAACATTCCTCACAGTATTAGTCATAGCCTCATAGGCCATAGCACGAGATGAAATGTACTGGGACAAACTATAAGGAGAAGGCCACACATATATTTCATGAATCAATGGTCTTCAATAAATTGTGATTTAAGTCTGTAAATGTAAGTAAGTAAAGAATAAAAATGAGGTCGCCCCAGTATTCGATGAAAACAAAAAATTTAACAAAATAATAAATGGCAAAACATGAAAAAAATATAATGTTTCAACGGATTAGGCAAAGCGAATGTTAGTTTCTAAAGTTTCCACTACAGACATACAGACACGTACCTGCATACTTACCGGAAAACTCAGAAAATCTAAGTATACTTAGGTAGTTTCGAAACGGTAAACGAACTCGACAAGCTATTTGCCTCTTGCTAAATAGTAAGGTGGGTAACGAAAGCATGTTCCCACAGAAGTTTTAGTTAAAACATTTACTTGCAAATCGTTGATAACATTTCATATTGCAAATAATTGCAGAACATTATCATGGTGGTTTCGTCAATGCGAATTTACGCTAAGTCGGCCAACTCGAGTCAGCTTCCGCAATGGCGTCTGGTCTGGCGCAGGCGCATGTTGCAACCGCCTGCTTGCGCGCCCTCACAATAGTCGCTTTCACTGAAATGGGCACAGCCGGCTAGGCACATAAACATGCTTATGTAACGAACGAGTATATCGACCGTAGTTAGCAAGGAAGGGAAGTGACGATCATTCTTACTTAGAAGTTGGTCAAAAACATCTATACCTACAGTTGACACTGTTGACAGTTACTAGCGAAGGTCTCCCGAGTCTAATTGGACAATTCGCCGTTTGTGTGTTTTATACGTTGGACGATAACTCTTATATCTTTGCGTGGAATTTCATGGTATTAGTAAGCATAGTTATACCAAAATAAATTTTGAGTTCGAACATTGACCATAAATTGATCGAGGGGCTACAGGCATTGTTTGGAATTTTTAAATCAAACTTGAATTTCTGGCGTGCGTTCTAATGACTAGACTCACTACGTGACATTCCTAGTAACAAAGTTCAGAAAGGGTTTACTGGTCCTTGGAATATCCCAAACAAGGCAAGTACCTACATGTGATTCAACGCGTGAGTCTGGTACTGCTTGCAACTGCAAACCTACTACCATCACAATAGCTGATGTCATTCCAGCCATGTCGAAATTACGTGACGAGAATTAGCGAATCATGGATTTGTAATCGACTTACCTCACCATCGACCGTAAAAATCCGTTCTGATTCAATAAAATAGAATTTCAAAATAACGATCACTTGACATTTGCCTACATCCAATGGAACTATGTACATGAAGTAACATTTTCTTAGATTTCACTGAAACATGCTAATTGTCCGGTCCAAATAAAGATTCTGTAAACATGTAGGCGATAACTACGCCGTATCTGTTTGTTGAGCTACTTACTTAATTACTTGCAAGTACTAGGTCTTGTTTGCATGTCTTGTTTGTATCATCACACAGTATCATCCATATTCCTCAGATTAATTACTTACAGGCACATTATTGCCCCATAGAAGTATTTTAAAAGTAGCGAAGGCACGCTTAAGTATCTACTGCTGTGTGAGATGATAGTGACAGGATTCAGCTTGCAGACATTCTTCTGCTCATAATAGTATCCCAACTATTACCGACTTATTCCAAACACTACTCAAAATTAGGACTGACCAAGGCTGAAACTTGAAGCTTTTCTAGGTACCAAAAAATAAATGGCCAAAAGTGGCCGTTTTACGCTTATGTGCGTAGAAAAGATTCCGTTCTCACTTTGAACTGTAAACAGTATTAGTCCGTAAAATAGTTTGAAAGGTTATCTACGGTCTGATCAAGACAAAAAATTTAAATGATATCTCCGTCTCCTTACAAATGATTTACCTACAGCACTATACCCATGGGCGTAGCCACAGTGGGGCACGGTGGGGCGCTTGCCCCACCCTGGCTCAGACCTTTAAGTTACCGAACCAAACCTAAAAATTAAATTATCTATGTAAGTACTTACTACAATACTTAATATTCGTAAGAAAGTTCACACTCGACATTTTATATGTAAATATTAACTGGGGTAAGCGGCGGACCGTGTAGTTTGCTAGTTACATATTATTTCAGATTGCTGCCCCACCCTGAGCCCATAGCTGGCTACGCTTATGACTATACCCCGAAAAATTCAGGTAGTCCCTTAAGATAAAATGATATTCAATTAATTAAAAAATGGTGCAAGCCATTTTTAAATTGAATATCTTCTTTTTCATTTCATCTTAAGGGTGTAGGTACTCGTAAGCAGTGATTAGTTCAAACGCTGCTGAGTGCTATGGCACGTGATTGCACCGCAGCCTTGCAAGGACGTTGCGTCTATGCAGTGTGCACCACAGATAATTAAATCCACCTTCGCACTGACTCACCATGCCGCCTTCGCTTATTACGCTATAACATTAAATATAGCCTGTTTAGGTAAGGCATAGTTTGGCTAGGTGTGTTTTGTGGCCGCTGTATCCTTCACTTTGGTAACCTTTCCATTTCAGAGAGGTACGCTACTAGAAGTAGATGTATATTTCCACAATTAAAAGTTTAGTTCTTTAAATACGTTTTACTTTAAAAGATAAGAAATTCTCAAAAGCATAAAGCGACCTTTATTATATTATTTATTGTCGCGGACTGTACCGACATGAGACTATAATGGCGCACACAACTAGTAAGTAGTGTTCGATATAAAGACACTCACTATTTTGTAGATAACCATGATAAACACGGTACTTGTTTGTTTTGTATTGTACTTATTTAATTATACCAATTTTATGTAATTTAAATATGTTTGAGTCATTAATGATGTTTAATAAGAGTTGCTTAAGGTTTATCTACTCGAATAGTGGTCGATTCCTAAATCGTGGCAATTTACTTTACTTTCAATATTGAAATCAAAACTCAAGTAGGTAATCAATCCTATCTATAAGTAGTAGGTAATTAATAAAAAGAAGTGCAGATTTATAGGTACCACTCCCAAGCTCAACGCTACTTACTGGACACCAACTTCAACCTAAAGCGTGGCCCATATAATTTGTTATTGTAATATTACAGGAAAACCTAATGGCCCATATAATTTGTAATTGCAGTATTACAGGAAAACCTAACTTACAATCTTCTGCGGAAAAATCCTTAAAAAATGCACATAACTTGTACGAGATGGCGCAGTAATAAAGTAAGTACAAACTACACGTTTTGCTAAGCTAAAACGTGCATGGATAAATGGTTTGTACATCCGTTTTATATTACACATAGTTTGAAACCCTCCAGCGAGTTCCACTCGCACCTTGGGCACCGTATAGTTATTATTTAAACTGCTAGAATATTATTCCGATTCGATGAAAGCTATAACTCCTGAGTCACGACGTTAGCATGTCTATGTGAGGTTAGGTGCTTCGCATATTAATATACTTAGTTCCAAAACCGTCTTGAGTGGCGGCGTCGTCTGCGTTATTTCTGCGCCCGCGCCGCCGGCTATTCCGGGCCAGACGACGGCAGCGCATAGCAAAACTGCATCACCTTTGTACCAAAAAAGTCGCCTTTGATCTCGCAATGGCTTAAGTGGAACGTCTGATGTGGATAATCTTATTAGGCGAAGCGCAGGGTTCCTGTAAACTGCACTTATATAGCTTTTTATGTATGCACATAGGTACACATTCTGAAGAATAAATTATTTTATTAAAACAACTTATGATAAGTCCATTAGGTATTTATTAATTAAAACGACTAAAAGTACGAAATATAGTCGGAAAAGCCGACCAGGTTTCGATCGATTTAGACGATCATCTTCGAGACGATAATAGATGGCGCTACGGATATCCATCTAGTGCTGAGTAGCGGAACTACCGATACAACTTCAGTAGTTCCGCTACTCATCACTAGATGGTGTTTTTGACAATCGGGTTTTTTTTTATTTGCCTAGCAAATAAACTTGACTGTTATCGTCCAAATTTGATCGAAACCTGGTCGACAGTTCCGACTAAATTATGTGAGTTTCAGCAGTTTCAATATAATTAATAATAACAAAGTTTTAAGGAAATAACATGTTTGTAATATATTCATGCTTTGGACGTCACGGAACTTATCCATGGCTATTTTAAAACAGTGTAATTTATGATGACTGGTTAATTAACCATCCATTATTTTAATAAATACAACAATAATTAAAATAGAAACAGTCATGTTTTCCCAGTTGTCACACATGACCATTGACCAATAACCCCCATCAGTTTTCAGGGCTTTCTTAAAAAAAATATGTACGAAATGTACGTATACTTTATTATATTTTCAGTCATTTTATTGTTTACTACTTTTAAATTTTAATTATGATAAATAATGACTTCTTGAGAAACTAAAAAGTGTTTAATTACGTGATTTTAAATCACTCCTAGTAGATTAACCATACTTACCGATAAATGATCGTCCAATTTATACTACTTATATAGCAGTAGCGTGCATTTACAGACACATAGAATTTGTCTACCCTGTTCCACCCTAATATAATATCAGATACTGGCAAAAAATGTATTTTGCTTGTTCTCGTAACTTAGGTAAGATTAGTGCCTACCTTGTCAAAAATATTTGTGTACGTCACTGTTTTATAGGTTTATTTTGTATCAACCTAATGGATATTTTCGATTTTAACAACTTTCGTACAACTGATAGCAAATTAAAGTATCGCCGTTGCAATAACAAGTATGCTTTCTTCATTAAAAGTAAAGACATCAATGTCATCATGAAATGGCCATGCTTCAACTCGGTGTTATCATGACTAATCGAGTAATTAACTAATTACGAGAGTCATATAAGACTTAATGCGAACGCGATTGATAACATGACGGCCAGAAAGATCTATCAGTTCTGAGAACACGCAATGTAAACAGTAAGGGGATTGATGATTTTTTCCAGGTCAAGTGCTCCCCTTTTGAAATAAATTATTTGAAAAGAAACGGAAATATCATTTAAAATTTGGTCTCGACCAACCCCCAGGTAACCCTTCAAAATAATTTATAAACTACTGTTAATAGTTTATAAATAGAACGTGGAGCTTTCTCCGCAAATTTGCGAAAAAAAAGCCACTTTTGGCTAGCTTGAAGTAATTTTGACACGAATCTATGTGTCAAAATTACTTCATGTATAAATCATTTATAGAACTTCCCTCCATAATAATTATTGTGCTCTGTGCTTAATACAATAATTATATTGAGCACATAACATAATCTTTGCGAGCACGTAGCGCCATCTAACGGCAGATTTGATCACTATATTAGGTGGGTGTAGTAGCACGGTGTATAGAGGTAAAGAGACCAATATGGGGGATCTTTTGTTAAAATTTTAGTTAATGTATAGTTTTTACATTTTTTACTGTTCAACGGCTTATTAAAATATTAGCAAATAACTTTAGGGGGTAAATTTGTGCTTTAAAATAATGGGCGAGAAGTAAGAAATAAGAAAAAATATTTTCGAAGCTTTCTTTTTGTCAACGGCCACTTTTTGTGAAAGGCCACTTTTAGCGCCACTGTAACCGGTGTTAAATACCAGTGACGTGCAGAAATATTTTTTGACGGGATAGGCATTTATCTTACCTAAATTACGAGCACGGCTGCATATCAAGCAAAATACATTTTTTGCTAGTATCTAATATTATATTAGGGTGGCACAAGGTAGACAAATTCTATATGTCTGTACGAAATGCACGCTACTGTGATATACACGTTTTGACAAACACACTTCAAATACACAAGATAGTCCACTTTACCTCTATTATCTATATGTGGTAGGTGCGTAAAGGTTGGCAAATAAATTAATGGACAGGTTAAAAAAATTCGGTGGCGCCATCATTTCAAGTCCATTAACTTATTGTTGACCTATACGAATAGTAATAAAGAATTTTTCTTTTTTAATATTTATTACAGGACACTATGACTAAAATGACCACAGTAAATAAATCCCGGTTTAACAAATATAATGTATTTACTTGCATAAAATTGTATAATCTTTCAGTGCATGGATGTACAGTCAGCAGCAAATTAATTATGTATTAGAAAACGCTTTTATTAGTTGGTGACATTGACTGTACTAGTTATAACTTAAGTAATTATAACATGATAGCGGTATTTTCCGGATGGCAATGCACTCACGTTATAGCTAAACGATTAAATCATAATATTATCAGAAAGAAAATTGAAAAAAGGAAGGAAACATAAAAATATAATATGTGAATAATGTAGATTAAATATGTTAAGGTTTCTCTACACTATTACTATTGGAATTTTTGACTGAACAATACAGCCAGGCTACTGAGTCTCAAAAATAGGGGTGCCAACTGTCTGATTCAAAAATTATATTTTCAATACCAGTTTTTGTTTTATGGAGACGACACTTGTTTTCTGTTTCTAGGTTTTTTAACCAGACTGTCTTGGTCTATTTATCACATAACCAAAAAAAAAAATTACAAAATAATAAACTTGGTCAACTTGAATGAGTTGACTCGTTTAGTACTTATAATTCCATAGCCACCGATGCAGAAAGTCATTTCAAAGTTCATGTGACGTGCTACCTCTATCGTGTTACTAAATTATTAAATATACCCGGTCACAAGTTCCCAGCTCGGGTATATTTAGTAGTTCGAATATATCGAGGCCACATCATTCTTTACTAACTATATCCAACCAAAACCATCTCCACAAGGTATTTACATTTTGTAAACACGCATCTCTCTCTATCTGATGTCTTTAGTTCGAGAATGTGATAGAACGAGATTTTCAGAATCATGAACTTAAAATGACTTTTCGTTTTACTGGTATGTATAAATCTTTGGTATATATATGTATATTGTTGAATTTAATGTACAGTGTGCTTACTGATGTTTAAATCTATTTTCACACAGATGTGAACAACATCATCAATATGTATGTAACGAAATACTATGCTTATTTATCACTCATGTAAGTGAAAGATCAAATATCCTACAGTATAGAGTTTCTCATTATTGCTTTCTGATGTAATGCATAGGTAAGCAAAAACATTCCTAACAGACGGATATGTTTAAAACTATAAAATATTTTATTTTAACTCACTGATAACAATTGGTATATATGTCATTGGTAAATAAATACCCATTTCTCCTTCGATGGTTAAAAATCGAGGTAAGTAATTTATTGATTCTGAATCGATTTTGACGATGAGTTTCAGTTTTCATTTTCTTTGAAGTATTAATAAAATTTGCTCACTACGGCAAACCTGGATAGTCTTAAAAGTATAGATAATTATACACGGTGATTTTTCAGCGGTTTTAGAGCCGAAGGCCACTTAATAAGGATCGTTAGTAAAACCTAACTAGACAAAATAAAAATTCATAAACAAAAAATGTTGACTAAAACTCGAAAGTAAAATCGTGAAATCAATTACTAGTAATAGTTAGTAGTAGGCTAGATTTCGAGTTCATCGGGGTCACGCTACAGTTTTGGACGGGCGTAACCAGGGCGTAACTACGTGGTCACGATCGAAAATCATTTACGCAACTTTTTTATCTTACATACACCAGTTTGGATTACGTATATATGGATATAATTTATTTACTATACGACATTTTTTTTCCAAAACTAATGAAAAGTCAGCGTGTATTTGTAGAGTGCATTCGTCTGTTAATATTCAGAAAAGCTTGTAAGAAGATACTTGAGGATAGTTTTATATCCAGGATGGTTACCATAAATTCATCTCGGGAAATTAAATGAAATACAATAATCCCGAAATACTTAGACCATTTCATTAAAATTCGTTCACATAACACCACTAGCACTAAAACAATAATCAACATTCATATTTAAACCATATCACTGGTTACGTAAATACACCATTTGGAAGATATACTCTGGCCAATTTTATAGGTCCTTATTGGCATATTTCATCAATATGATATTTCTTTTGTACATAAGCGAGGCATGTACACAGGGGATAAGCGAACATACGTAAGCAGTTTTCCGGCAGCACATTTCGAAGAGTTTTTAACAATTCTATAAGTATTCTAGTATTTAAAGCAAGTTGTTGCTGTGTCAAACAGAAAAAATAATAAAAAAGTCAAGAGACTTAAAAAATAATAGGAATTTTATTTGCATTTTCAACCAACCAACAAATGACCATTACGATTTTAAACCAAATAACTTTTTGTCGGCTAATGACAAAATATATAGAAAAAAATAAAGGTTTCTCCGAGAAGTCTCTTCTTCTCATGATGTCCTTGTGCAGTAACGTCACAGTCATGCATATATAATATATTATTTTAGGTATTTATACTTGGTCCAATAGCTGACTGGCAGAGAACGTCATATGGCGTTAAGTCCGCCATATGTAATTTTTTTTTTGTGCAATAAAGTTTTAATAAATACATAAAATCAAGCTATTCAATTGGCCAGAGCATAACAACGTTATGAACGTTTCCAAAAATCGCAGGGCACACTACAAGCATACATTTAATGTAGGCCTAAAGTGTATTTCTTTATATATAAAAATATTTACGCCGATTCTATTGAACGAAATAGCAAAAAATACTAGAGAAAAACCAGATAAATACATTTAATCTAAGCTCTTTTCCGGATGAAACATTTCAAGTTCGTTTGAGTATTTTTTTCAGTTTTGTTGTCTATAAAATCAGTTTCTAAGTTCAATGAGAGAACTGAATTACTCATAACAATACGAGTGTAAAATAACTCATTGCTATATAATTGTAAATGTAATAATTCCATAAGACCTCTAGGCGACACGTTTCCGCATCAACAAAAGACCTTGTAGTTGGTTTTATTAACTTTGAAAAAGACTTTAGTGAGAAATAGTGATACCACATGAATCTCAATGGAATCGCCGTAAATGCAAATCTTATTATAACTATTTATATACCACGAACACATAAACCGCTAATGCACTTGAATGAACAACTGACTGGCAAATATGACACGTGGCATCACCACCGACTTCACTGATGTCATTTTGTTCTGTAAAAGAATATTGCTTCGATCGGTATTTTGTATGTTAAGTTTTATTTACTAAAAGGTAACTAAAATCAAAATCTGTATGGAATAATACGGGTACGACGCCATGGGACGTTTTGTTTTGATGTTTAATCATAACTATGGAAACAATTAACATTTTTCTGACTGTCAGGTATTAGATAGCCCCTTAAATTGTTTTATGAACAACCGTTGAAAGTATTACGTTGATCTATTTAGTTTTAAAAACATTTAGAGCAGAACCACGTTTTTAAGCTAGATGGACTGCCAATAATACTTTTAACAGTTATTCATGAAATAATTTTAAATGTCCATTCGATGCTGGACCGTTAGCAAAATGTAGAAATGTCACCATATTAACGATTAAACAATTTATCCGAATGAAGAAGCTTCTATGTGTGGAATTTGCTAACAAAAGAAAGCGTTTGTCGGTCAATGGATCGTTAACTTCGGCCAAGAGATTGCTTCAGCGATAAGGCCGCCTCTTGTATGTTATCCTTATTTTATAAGTATTCCGAATATGTAATGTATTTTGCTGCAATAAAGTTTTTTGTATTGAATTGTATTGTATTTTATTGTACTGTATTGTTATCTTTTATTATATTTATAATCAATATTTCAATAAATTTCAATATTTTTTAACACTATTTTAGTATATTTCTTTTTACTAATTTGATTCGCACTCGTACAGACCTACCTTGTCAGGCCGTTGTTGAAAATCAGTGCATTGCTTTCGAGGCAATATATCACTGAGCTTTGTCTCGCTTCAGCACACACACATGCAATTAATTTATTGTTGTGTCTCTGTTTTAAGCTTGTGTTTAAGTGTAACTAATGTACGTATCGTTTAATTTTTGTGTTTGTGTGTCGATAGTGAGAAATAAACAATTTATCTATCTATATATCTATTGTGTTGTATTGTATTGCATAGTATAGTATAGTATAGTATAGTTTTTACCGGTCACGCGAGGTAGGCGCGCACGAGCGCGCGCACGCCGCAGCGACACAGCGGACACGCCGCCAGCGCCGCGCCGCAGCGCGCGCACGACACCAGGTGCCCGCACGGCAGGAACACCACGCTCACCTACACGGGAACACCAAATACGGACATCATCATCCAGTGCCGGATCTAGAACTTTTTTGAGGCGGGGCAAAATATGTGAATATACCGCCCCCTGCTTGGTTTTGCCACCTACTTGATTACTAGTACCTGTACAGTACGAGTACACTGCAGACAGTACCAAATGGTCAATAAAGATTCAGACCAAGATGCTATTGTAATTTTTTGAGTAGTAGACAACTCGTATACTTCTTTGAAAGTAACCAGACAACGCCCTCATTCCGTATCGGTAGCATAGGTGGGGGGGGGGGTAGATATATTCGATTTTGCCGCCTCTCTGACTTCGGCGCCCGGGGCACGGGCCCCGGCTTGCCTCCCCCCTAGATCCGGGGCTGCCATCATCCGAGCGTATTTTTAACCCCCGTCAAAAAAGAAGGGAGTTATAAATTTGACGCTAACGTCTGTCTGCTTGGCTGTCTGTGGCATCGTAGCGCTCGAACGGATGGACCGATTTTAATGCGGTTTTTTGACGTGAAAGCTACTTCCCTTGCGGTGGTTCTTAGTCATGTTTGATGAAAACCGATTCATTCGTTTAAAAGTCATTAGGTGTTAATGCTTGAAAGCAGGGTTTGTTATTTACATGGAAAATAATACGGATTAGAATATTATGTAGTTCCGCCACTTATCACTAGATGGTGACGTCGGGGTTTTTTTAAATAACTTGCATATCAAGGGGTCCCGGTTGCATCCTCAGCAGTAACGCTTCAGAGTCCGGGTTCGTTAGCTAACCAAGGAGATTTGACGAGGTTACTGATTTTTACACCGTCAGACAGCGACTGCCGTCTGACCTCCGCTCCGCAACCGAAAGGGCAAACCAGAACCAATCCTTGGATAGTTTGATGATCAAACGTTAGATGGCGTTCGGGACCCACAGTTTACACGTGCCTTCCGAAACACCGAATCATCTCTCTTTTCGAATAATCAGGTGATTCAAGCCTGCAATATCCTACCAGACTGGAAACAACTTTTCACAAAGTATGCTTCTCAGTGGGACTCGAACCCATGACCTCCGGGTCACAAGGCGAATGCCTTGACCACTGGACCACGGAGGCAGTCCAAACACCAAATACGGTAATGACGTCAAATCATGTTCATTTAGGGTTGGACTACATCTGCCAGCACGGAACAGCACTTTTCTATGCTGCTATTTTTTCTGTCGCTCAGATCTGTTATTCGCTAGAACGAGAGAGAGCGATGGAGCGCATCAGCAACGAAACACAAAGGTTGGCTGAAAAAGATTGCATTCATAGCGATAAGTCCGTCTTTGTGCCTATATTGCTTCTTTTGTAATTTTTGTGTGTCTATTATGGTGCTATTAAGTTAATTTGTATTGTATTGTATCAGCATCGGCGATTCCGCGGTGTTCCGTCGCTGTCTTTCGCTTTAGCGATGATGTTTCCAGAGAAGGATAGCAGCATTGAAACGTGCTGTTCCGTGCTGACAGATGTAGCCCAACCCTTAATATTAATATTAGCAAACTGTTCTGAAAGATTTCGTCGAAAATTATATTTTATTTACGAAAGTTCAAACGTAACGTAAAAGGAGGCTTTTTTAATTCAAATAGACCTGACAACATTCAATATACTAATGTTTTACTATAATATTAACTAGCTGGGCGACCAAGGTTTGCTCGGTTATTTTTTCTTTATGAAAATTGTTTTTTTTTTTAACTTCGTCACTCCCTAAATACAGAGTATCTTCAAAATCGTTGGAGCCGTTTCCGAAATCTTCATTATTTATATACAAGAATTGTTCGTTTAAAGTGTAAGATTTACTTTTAAACGACGTGGCGGTCCCAGCCCCTGATGTAAAGGACTAAGCTAGGGTCTTGGGCGGCATATTTAGAGGAAGTCATAATCTTAAATAAGTAACTCCTTGCGACTACTTCTCGATGCCAAACTTCTATTCAGCTGTGTGACAGACTGAACTCTAAAATTTACGCAGACTACACAAGGAAAAGTGGTATTGACTCACCTCACTATCCATACACACTTTACACAGCCTTGCTTCTTTGAGTTGTCTATTCTCTTCTTCTAAAGACAATTGTTTCTTCTCCACCACAGGACTTGGAGGTTTTTCTTTAACCTGTTCAGTCACTACATTATTACTAGAGGCCTCTTCCCGAGGCCGGTTGAAAGGTTGTTCCAACGACTGGCTCGAAGGTTCGTGTAGAGATTGGCTCGAAGATTGATTCGAACTTTGGGAAGATTGGCTCGAAGGTTGGTCCAAACTTTGGGATGATTGGCTCGAAGGTTGGCTCGGAGTTGGGTTCATCTGGCTCGGCAGCTGGGTTGGGGCTTGTCTAATGTTCACCGGAGATATTGAACGGGTAGGGCTTGTTGAAGAGACTCGGCTGTCCGGTCTGTCATCCCACTGTGTTGGTATTATACTGAAAAAGTTTTAATTCATATTGCTATAACAATATCGCTATGTCGAGTGTCATCTTTGCATTACAGTCTAAAAAGCTTGTACTTAAATGCTACTAACGCATGGCAAGTGACATCTTGCACAGCATGAACCTGGTTTTTCTTTATATACTGAGCTTTACCTTAGGAACTTTGGTTTGTCTTGGACCTTGGAGGGCATTTTCAACAGGTCCTGACTTTTGTTGGTTTATAGCAAATATAAAGAAACTTGAAAATTTTTAAGCATTTTTGCGATAAGCTTCACGTCTATTTTTTTGGCTGCTGATGATCTGCAATTACGACGTCACTTACCCGGAGATGGGCGCAAAGTCTCTGAGCGTCTCTGCGAGGATGTCTCTGGCGAACCTCTGGTTCTGAGGGGATACACTCCACGCCTCTTCGTTCAGCTGTTCGTCCAACACTGCGTCGATTAGCGCCTCGGACGAACTGAATGGCAGACCTGAAATTATTTCAATTTATTTAAATCTAGATAATGGTTTATTTATGCACAATCTTTCTATCTTTATCAGCCTATAACAGTCCACTGCTGGACTAAAGGCCACTTCCAAAGGGATGATTTGCCCATAATCACCAATCTGGACAGATGGCTTGGTGATCGCAGTAGATGGTTTAAAGTCTTTACACAGATGACGCTGCTACTCTTATTATATGTGTGTGCTCAGCGTGTGTGATTATGCGTAAATTTTTCCTTCATTATTTAGTGATATTTCACTAAAGAATAAAGGCTGGTAAAGAAGTAATAAACCGTCAGGTACCCGTGGCTCGCAGCCTCCTGGCAATAGCTCTGCGCACGCGCGCCGCGTCCAGCCCGGCCCCCAACGCCGACATAGCTGCACCGCTCTCCATGCATTCCTCTACCTAAATCATTTTCAATTCAAGCATAAGTGATTGACTGTCTAAATTTCTTATGAAGATCTCAAACCACGATGTGGACTAAAAAATTTTTTCAGCTCATTAGATAGATTATTAAAAAGTACGTTGTACGTATTTCTTCTTTCCATCGTATAACGTGGTATGAACTCGTCATGAGGAGGGATGCCGAACACCTGGCTAAGAGGATGGTCCATTTGGAGGTAGTGCGCTGCAGAGGTATAGGGAGACCGAGAAAGACGTGGAAAGAATGTGTAAGGACAGATATGAAGGAACGAGGGGCTAGTTTCACTGATTAGCAAATAATGACCAAGATATAGCGCATTTGTTTCGCGTGACGTCATGATCAGCTAGGATTGTTAACCAAAGGTGACGTAAATTACCCCCACTCCAAAACTTCGAAGCGTTGTATTTTTGTGAATTTCTACTACATTGATAAACAGAAAATATGGGTCCCTTATTTATGGATAATGAAGTTGACGGTCTCTATAAAATAATATATTATTTACCCACATCCCTATTGTGACTTGGTTCTATATAGTTCAAAAATGGTTTTATAAATTGAAAGGCAGTCAAGGTCGCTAAACTATAGTGAGATTGGGCGGGTCAAATTTACACATGCTACAAAATTCTTTTTTTTTATTCTTCCAAATGCATTGGTGGTAGCAGTAAAGATTAAATTAAAGAAATGAAAATGTAACCTTTATGTTTAAAGGAAACTAGTACCAATATTTTATAATAAACAATGTTGTGTAAAATTACTTATAAGTTGAGTCATCTTTTTCAACGAAAACAGTTTTGCTGATTAGTCAGACTTCTTTGAAGAAATAATGATTAATTTATTTTAAAAATGTATAAAATGTGTTTTGCATACCTGACTTTCAGTAATAGGAAAATTGACGCCAGGATTTCTTCTCCTAGAACTAAGCCCGGTGTCAGCAGAAAACTGAAAACATACGAACATTAAACATCATGACTACATTTTTTATTTGTATTTCGAATCCTTACTAATGACTGGGTTTGGTAGGTTTTCGCATACTCTGGCTAAAAAGTGATGTTTTACGCCCGCTACAACTGTCAAGTGAATATGTGAACCTCAGATCACATATTTTTAGTAATCTCGTCTTCTGCTCATTTACTATGATCTGAGTGTTCTTCCAACACCCTCGGTGTTTAATCCACTATTTATACTAGATGGATATGTGAACTATATAATTTATTTATCAAACTTAATGCAAATTATAATACAATATTCACCCGACTGCGCCAGAAGGAGGGTTATGTTTTTCGAGAGTATGTATAATTGTTTGGCACGCTCTGCAGCCTGAACGGCTCGTTGGATTTTAGCTTGAGAGGTGTCATTAAATTCGTATTTACTGTGAAAGTGACATTGGGTATATTAAAATAATAAATAAAAACAAAATAGCGGATTTTTGGCGCCAAATCGAAATGTTTGGCACGCTCTGCAACCTGAACGGCTCAATGGATTTTAGCTTGAGAGGCGTCGTTAGATTCGTATTTACTGTGAGAGTGACAGTGGGTATATCAAAAGAAAACAAAATACAACAAAATAACAAAAAATAAATAAAGGCAGTCGGGTTTTTTGTTTTTGTAATAATTACTTGTTGTAAAAGTGCACTGACCGTCCGCTGCACCGAAGTGCGGTTGCGGCACTCGTCGACGAACTCCTGCCCCTTGATGAGCAGCACGTAACCGCAGTGCGGGAACCAGTGCGCGTGCTCCGACCACGGTGCGTCACCGGACTCCCACATGCCCAGCCCGCCGTCGCAGTAGAAACAACGGACCTGACGTACACGAGTATAGGATCCATTTTGATACAAGCTTACAAGAAAAAATTATCGACTAAAATACAATGTCACACTGTCTTCTATAAATCTTATACATATTGACCAGAATTTAAATGTAGTGAAGCAGGTTATAATATGAAATCAGCATCTGATGTGAAGCTGGCGAAAGAGCGATATTTTACTCCAAGAAACTATGACGTCATCTGCCTATATTTCATACAAATCCCAAAGAGAATGTTTGTTTTGACATTTAGAAAATAGTATCTGATTTGACTTGTAGGAAAATAGCGGACTGTGGAAAAAAGGAGGGGAGACTTTGTACAGCAGTGGGACATAAATAGCTAATTTAAAAAAAAATATAACCAGTAGACCATTCTTTTAAAAGAAGTATGTAAAATAACCGGCCAAGTGCGAGTCGGACTCGCGCACGAAGGGTGCCATACCTATATCTATAAACAATCACGTTAGTTGTATGGGAACCCACTTAAATATTTTTTATTTTTTTTAGTAATATGTTGTTATAGCGGCAACAGAAATACATCATTTGTGAAAGTTTCGAATCTAGCTATCACGGTTCATGTGATACAGTCTGGTGACAGTCAGACACACGGATGGAAGGTCGGACAGTGGACTTTTAGTACTAGGTCCCGTACTTAGTTTTTGGGTACAGAACACTAAAAACACCTGTGAAGAAAAGGAAGTGGATATAAATACCTGATCCCCAGTCCCAGTGTAAAAGAAGCCAGCTTCAGCCAACGTCATTGGGACCTGCGTGCGGTCCGCAGGCCAGCCTTCGAAAGAGGAGAGTCGGGCAGCCAATGAAGCTTGTGCTGGATGCCGAGCAGTTCCACCTACAACACCCAGGGCCCGCCATGTGCTACCTGATTCCAGAAGGCGGGCGTTGTGCTCCGCACCCGACCTGTTTTACGTTACCAAAAATACAAACTTAACATAATAACTTTAGCTTTGAACTAAAAAAATACACTTTTATGGTAAGCTATTATACTGTCAATGGTAAATTAAGAACATGCTAACGAAGCATGGAAAGGAGTATGCTCTGATTCGTCCGGAGGGACAGACAGCGAGCTGAAACCATACGCAAGGTAACAAGAGTGGTTGACGTTACTAAAAAAACAAAAGATGGAATCTGTTGAGGCAGGATACGCTGATGCCGATGATTAAAATCGGCCCTTCCTAGCTGTCAATGATAAAATTTAAATTAATATGACGTTTTGAAGTGGATGAAAACCAGGTTCGATGATTCCACCACAAATTAACAAACAAAGATAAAGGTAAAACTAATATTATTATATGTATAAATAAAAGTGAATGATAGATATGTAATGCTTACGATTGAGATTGATGATCAGTAGTGTCTGGAGGAGATTGTATTGGTGGGGTGTCAGGCGTGGGGGAGGCCGGCGGAGACAAGTGGTTAGAACGCCGCGCCGCCTCCAGGGTAGCTGCATGTTCACACCTAGGAAAGTACCTAGAAACCACAGGAAACTTCTAAGAAGCCTTTTCACAACTTACAGTTGCCATTTGAGAACTTTTGAGCCCCATCAGCCATCAGTTCATCGCGCGATGTGTCCTGCTCACTGCCACTTCAACAAGCTAATCCGCTGGGCTATATCAGTGACTTTTGTTCTCATATGAATTGCATCCGAGAAACACCATGCATAGCCCTCTCCATAGCGTGTTGAGCAACCTTAAGTCTTCTTCTGAGACCCACAGTAAGGGACCATGTTTCAGAGCCATAAGTCACCACTGGTAACACACATTGGTGTAAGCAATAGTTACAATAGTTGTCTTTTAGTTATCTGTGGCCTTTTTTATATTACTGGACTTTTTTATATCATTGTACCAATTAAAACCACTGCATAATATACTTACATCCTATGCACCTCCAGTGGGGTCCCCAAGGAGCCAAATCGTCTAAAAGGGGCTAGCTCTCCTCCACACCAGGCACAACGCAGCCGCCCTTCACCAGCATGGTAGAAACCAGCATTGACCAACGATTCGCGAGACACTGATGGATCCTAAAAGTATGAAAATCATTACAATAAAGCTTAAGGAAATCACATCAGAGAACTTTCAAATCGAATTACCATCACCATTGTAAAAAGTGTGTATATTTATTTCAAATGAGTCACGAATTTTCTGTGTCAAGTTTGGAAATTGTATTTATATAATTTTAAGTACCTATTATAAATAAAAATTCCAAAAGAGTCCTTCCATTTCATTTTTTCTATTGACGCAGAAAGTTAAGTGGCTAAGTAATCTTCTGACAAGGAATAACATTCACTGATACAAATGTGATTGTACTATGAGTTGTCAGACTTAACATAAGTTCAGCAAGGTCAAATCAATAGTAATCAAATGGTGTTAAATAAAGGTCAAATACTATGAATGCCCTGAACATACAATTTTTGACTTATCTAACGAACCTTCAATACTGTGCGACAATAACAAGGTTATACAAATAAATAAAGAAGTAGAAGACATACATATTATCCAAGACTCAATCATAAATGTATACAGTTTCATTTTTCCATGATATTTAAAACAATAGAAAGTCTAAAATGAAATAGTTAACACATGCATGTTACGTTTACTGTTCATAGGGTTTGTTATCATTATGTATATATTTGTAAATGTATAAAGATATATAAAAATAGATGTTACTAAAATAATTTCACATAAACATTAACTGTTGGCAAATCTTACATTCCAGTTGATAAAAGATAACAGCCGCAATGGATCACTTTTGTACACTTCATCTTCCTCAGTCAGTCCATAGTCATAAGATGATTCTACAGGTTCATTTTGATCCTCAGGCGACCAGGAGGTGGAAGAGTCTACATTAGATGGGCATTCAGACCCTAACACTAAGGGTATGTTTCCTGACTGCCGGGGATTCACAACAAACTCGCAGTTCGGCTCCATGTGACGATGACGCCACATAACTTGATCGCCGTAGTTCCATTGCGATATTTTTCCGCCACAACTAAAGCACTGCACCTCAGTCCCTTCGCCAGTATAGTAAAACCCTGCCTTAGCTATTCTTATAGGATCGACAGGTGCTGATGCGGGCCAACTCGAAAAAGTATTAAGCCTATTTGTCTCATAATTCATTTTTTATTACAACACTACGATACGACAAATATGACTAAAACAAAGTATTACCTACACACAAAACCGTAATTTAATTATTGTTTATTGGAGTGATATATCAGAATCCAAGGACTTGTTTGAAAAGTATTATTTAATTACCTACGTAGTAAGACGTAAATAATACGAACAAAATTCCTATTTTCCAAATGTTGAGATTATATGACTTCACAGACGAAGTAGTGTATGACTCCACCTGACACTAGCTGGACGGACAGCAGCACAGCGTTTTCTATCACTGTCACTGTCAGTTAGATGGGAGTTTTTTCCTCTTTTTCCACTTGCCGGCACGGCGTGGGACGGCGGCGGCTCCGCCGCCAGCCGGCGTCCCCGCCGCGCCGGGTTCCGTCCGGGACGGGAGCCCGTTAATTTGAGGTCAGCGCTTAAAACATGCAAAACATAACACTTGAGAAAACATATGAGAGTTCTCAAAAATGCTATGAGCAGTTCTAAAAATTTTTGTCCTTACAAAATTTATTGTTTTTTTTTTCAAAAGCGTGTTTTTACTGGCCTTTAATGGAAAATTAGATGTAGGTATTATTCATCTTGTGTTAATTAAAAATGGTATCGATTTATTAGCTACAGCTAAGTATAAAAGCAGTTTTATCTGGAAATGGTTACTATTTGTGGTCAATTTTGTAACTATTTATTCGATCAAAATTAATTACAAAAATAGTAATTTTACATCAAATATTATTATTATTGTAATTTAAGGACAATAAAGTTATTTATAAACCAAAACACACTTGATTAAAAAGTATTAATTTCAAAATTTAATAGGTTTGCGCGAGCGTTTCCCAACGGGCGCATTTTTGAATCGATCGTATGCGAAAGATTTGCACGACTGGTCTCGACCACTCGTAATTTTGACATCTGTAGCGTGGGCAATTTCGTGAAAATTTGTCCACTTGATTTTGACGTGTCCAATATGTTGATGCATTTTTTTAAAGAAAAGTAAGCACTTAAGAAGTAATTAAAAAAAAAACATTTTAAATTACTCATTTTAATGCTTATTGAAACACGTAAAAACGGCTTAGTTATTTGAATCTATTTAAGAATAATAAATAAAAGTTGGTTCCAAACCCGATGAAATTTGATGTGTCCTTTACTATCAAGGAGGCATATGTATTCATTTTATTCTTAAATGCTATGTAATATCGAATTAAAGTGGATTTAAGGCTATTAAAATAAATACAACCTATCATAATAAAGCATGAAATTTGGGTACTTTCATAATATTTTTGATAAATTTCGTGATTTTAACTGTGTCCCACGATTTAGCCATTTGCGGAATTTCCACTTTGTAACTGGGAGTATGTAAAAATAATTGAAACATAAAACTACTAATGTACTACTAATTTGTCTTTTGGCAACATTTTTGACTGCTTTCGCCATTTTTAGTGGTTGTCAGATGTCAATTTGACAAATCATTCGTGTCGAAACTTGGAGAGCGTTACCGTTCAAATTTTTTGTTCCGTTTTGTAATTGTCATTTTAACTAGTAAGATTGCATTTTTTATTATCAAAATATTATTATAATTTAAGTCTTAGGTATTACAAATTGATAATTATGCGTAATTTTATCCATTCATAGAAGTTTTGTGAAAATAAGGGCATTTTTATGAGACGATCTATGAAAACGTTACGGCCATTTTGTTCGGTTACATATATATGGAACGTTGGAGTTACAAAATGGAAGTATAAGGTCAAGTTTTCATACAATGTATGATACCCGTCAATCCTTGAAAAAAAAATTTGCTGATCAATACATTTTGGAGCGGTAAGTATTTTATTTTGCTTCTGATTCTGATTTTTTTTAATGTTTTGTACCTAACGGGTTAGACGGGGTATTTTTTCAGACATTTTTTATTCTTACTTACATTTTCAACCCGACGAAACATGTATAAATATTTTAAATTTTGAACTGAATAAGTAGGTCTTACTAAATATACCGAAACTATTTCTAGGGCCTTAAAAATCCATGATACCGATTAACTTTCTACTAGAAACATATGTATCAATAAAAGATAAAAATCTGTTCTGCAAAGCAACTCAGCTGGTTTTCTTTTATTTATATTTCGGTGTCATTCTTGAGAAAAAATATCAGTATAATGGACTAAATCTGTTTTACTGAAATAAAATATATAAAAAAACGAACATAAATTATTAAGTAATCATAAATTTCGAGACACATATTTACGTGTCTCAAAATTTATGATTCGTAGTAGTTTGTCAGCAACGAGAATATAGGAAAAGATTAAAAGATATCCCGAAAAAAAGAAAAGAAATACGGAAAAAGAACCTAGGAATAATTAAAGAGAAGGTTAAAGATAATAATATATTAACAGAAGAAGAAAAAAATAAAAAAGTGGCAAATGCAGAAATAAAAAAGAAAGGTAAGCTAAAGCATTTGTGATGAATGTTGAGAAGACAAATACTTGATAAACACATTAAATTTTTGATCTCATTTTTCTAAAACTTTAAGGACTTGTGCACTAAGCTTTATAATTTCCATTATGATACTGCACCTGTCTATTTTGTTGCTGACTCATATTTTTTGAAATGCTAATATTAAATATTTTGATTATTTGTTTGTGTGCTACGTTTTAAAGAGTAAAATAATGTAAAGCAGATTAAAACTAGTTATTTTTAATTATTTTTATCACTTTTTGGAAAGTTTTAGTTCTGTAATATGCAAAACAAATAAGGACTTGTATCAACAAGTGACAAAGTGGATATACTTTAAAGTGTGGAAACTCATTTATTGACGATACATAACTTTTTGCTTTGTTGATTAATAAGGTTATGCCTTTACTTTTATAATAAATGAAGTACATTTAAGAAAATCATTGTTTTTATTTTATTTCATATTAAAAAAGTTACAAAGTGGAACTCCAAAATCATCCCAAGTCCAACAAAAGTCAGATTTTCTATGAAAACAGTTAAGTTTTGTAAATATTTTGACGTGACAACGTCTTATAAATTGGTTTGCCGGGTGACACTTCAAGAAACTGCGTTACGCTCCGCTCACGTTATGCGCTCACAATGAGAGCGAGTGAGAGGCACGCGTCCCTTCCACTCGGGCATTCAAAGTCGTTGTCACGTAAAACTTTCGCCCGTATACCGACTTTACAGGCAACCAATTTTTTTTGCAATTATAATACATATTAGAGAAAGATCTGTTGATCTTTGTAGTAAACAATTATTTTTTTATTTTATTTTTCCTTTTTTTTCCATTTTGTAACCTGGACATATTTATACGAAATTGCCCGCGTAGATATGTCAAACAAACCTTTCATGGAGAAGCTGTTCCGATTCATGCTGCTTTTTTATTCATAGTGAAATTCTTAGAAAACCATAGACATATTTTCGATGTTTTCTGAGTAAAACAGTATTGATTTTAGCTGACACGACGGTTTCAAAAATACGGCCAAATGGATTTCTACGCGAGCGGTGAGTTGGAAAACTAGATGTTTTGTGTTTTGGTGAGTCCTTAAATGAAAAATCGCACTCCTAAAGTGCCGGTTATACGTTAAACAGAGAAATTTTTAAAACCTCGGGTATAGCTAATCCTCGCAATTTTGTGAATTCAATTTTGATACTTTTAGCATAATAGCACTTTTAATTAATTTTGGCTATGTATTGGAATGAGTATAGAGCTTTCTTTTAAATTCACTTCCGTCGAAATATTTATAATTTTTATCATTGGGAAATAACACGGTAACAAAATTGATATGCAAAATTTAGTATTTTTTAGGAAAACTTTAAAATTTGTTTCTAATATATAAATAATTGAAGGAATGGCTAGTAAAGGGGCAATTATTTAACAATGATACTTAAACACAACTGTAAAATAAATCCCACAAAAACATACCAGTTAAAAAGGGGGCCAAGTTCCTATCGGCTAATTATTCGCCTTAAAAAGGGTTGAAATCCAATCCAATGCCAATTATACACCCAGTCCTCTGCTTTCCGCATCCAGCCACCAACCTCAATGGTCCGTCTGGCCGAAATTCACTTTACCATACACCCAAATTAAAATATGGTATAGTTGTGAAAATACGTAGGTACTTGGTTAAACATATCTAAAATTATAATACTTCTAAATTTGAACTTGATCAATTTTAAAGTGCATCTAAACTTGGCATTGGATTGGATTTTAACCCTTTTTAAGGCGAATAATTAGCCGATAGGAACTTGGCCCCCTTTTTATCAGGTATGTTTTTGGTGGGATTTCCGTACTTTTTTTCAAGAAATCGTTTTTATACCCTCTCCCCCTCTCCTCCTCCCCCCTCATCGTATTCTCATTGTATCACTGGTTCATAAATATTTTTATAAAAAATTCGATATTCGATTGATCCAACAAACGCTTGACCGATTTCTATAATTTAGAATTTTTTGTTAATCTACATATAAAACATGACCTGCGTGCCAAATTTCATAAAGCTAGGACAATTGGAAGTGGTAATAGGATAATTGAAAGTGAAGATTCACTGACCGGTAATCAAAACCTCTAGGTTTTGATTACACAGGTCTACAACGGAAAAGTATTCGAAATAATTTTAACAAATTTCTACTCAACTACCCATGCTGAATACAAATTGACAAGTGAAAGTGATTTATTAGTTTGAGTTTTTGCAATACTTGACATTTTCCGAATTTAATGATTCTACCCTCACTGAACTTGATAATGCTGATTATATTTACTTAGTCGGCATCGAATGTTAAAAATATTATGTTTAGTTAAAGTGATCTGTATTACTAAGTGATAAAAGTGTTAAAAATAAAAAAAATACGTATAATTTATAGCAAAATGTCTCGAAAATGTGTAAACAATTCCGATGTTTATATATAGAGCTGATTTTCAATATCTTCGCCAGAAATTTCCAAGATTAAGTGACGCTAAGGTCAAGGAAGGTATATTTGTAGGTCCTCAAATAAGAAATTTATTTAAAGATGATAACTTCGACTCGGTTCTAGAAGGTAAAGAAAAAAAAGCCTGGGATGATTTTCGTCTTGTTGCAAAAAACTTCTTAGGAAATAAAAGGAGTGACAACTATGCTGAACTTATAGAAAATATGTTATCATCATTCCAAAAACTGGGTTGCAACATTACCTTGAAAATCCACTTTTTACATTCGCATTTGGACTTCTTTCCGGATAATTGTGGGGCTTTAAGCGATGAACATGGGGAGCGCTTTCATCAGGATATCGCCAACATGGAAAAGCGATATCAAGGCCATTGGAACGTTTCAATGTTGGCGGATTATTGCTGGACTGTTTGTCGAGATATTCCAGAAGCAGAATATAAGAGGGCAGCGAAAAGACCACGTCGAAATTTCCACTTATGATTAAAAAACTGTATAATTCCTGTAAATTTTTTCAAAAATCGTCTTATTTTTTTTTTCTTAATAAGGGAAACTAATTTTAATGTTTATTAATTATTTTTGTGTTTATTACGTGGAAATCAATAAAAAAATCTACTTTCCATGAACAATACTTTTTTAAAGTCAAAATTTGTAGACCAGTGTTACCGGTCAGTGAGTCAGTCAGTCCGTCTGTCAGTCAATGCCAAAATTAGCTATTTTCACAAGGTCATATTTCAGGATCTACTGAAGCTATATCTATGAAATTTAGCATACTGCTTTAGTACTAGTATATAATTACGTAGGTACAATTTTATCTCTGTAGTTGCAATAGGCACTGAGCTACAGGGGGGTCAAAAGTGGATTGAAACGGTTCGTGTAAATAGTGCACGGCATGCGCGTGGCCTGTTGCTGGAACTTGGCCTGCGCACTACCGTGCGCTTAGATAGTAAATAAAAAATAAACAGTAGTTAAAAAATTAGTTTTTAGATTGAATAATTGGGGTGGACGTCGAAAAACTCATACATTCAAATTATTCAATTTTGAGAAAAAAATATTTTGTTTTTTTGTATACATATTATCCTTAATTATATCGATTGAACTACGAAATAACCTAATAGAAACGTTTTGGTTTATATTTGCACCTGATTTATTGTCTTAAATTAATCTTGAATGTCAAGGACACCTAATTTTAACCAGGTACAAATTTTTTGAGAACTGCTAAATCTATCTGAAGTGCGATTTCTGAACCGCGGAGTCAATTAAACGTATGGTTTTTGTATGGGAAAACCATTCGTTTAGGTGACTCCGCGTTTCAGAAATCGCACTATCGCACTTCTGAAGTGCGATTTCTGAAACGCGAAGTCACCTAAACGTTTGTTGTATGGGAAAACCATTCGTTTAGTTTCGTTACTCCGCGTTTCAGAAATCGCACTTCTGGGGTAGCATTTTTGAAATCACTTTTCACATCAAGAATGGTTTACGCGTGCGTTTCCAAACGGGCGCATTTTATAAATAATAGTTTGCGAAGGATTTGCAACGACCACTCGTAATTTTGACATTTGTGGCGCAAATATGTCAAAGAAACCTTTCATAGAGAATCCGTTCCGTTTCGTGCTGCTTTTTTATAAGTGGTGAAATTCTAAGAAAACCATAGATATATTTTCGATGTTTTCTGCGTAAAACAATATTGTTTTCGCTGACACGACGGTTTCAAAAATTGGGCCAAATCAGTCTTATTATAAAAAAGGCAATAATCGTGGTTTAGTCCCGTATTATCTAAGTCGGGGTTTAGTACGGTAACAAGCGATAAATCTACTTTAGACTTTCTTTTATTACAAAACCTGAACCAAACACAGAATACGATAGATCCAACTTAGTCTGACCGGTAGTAGGAAAATCGTTCTATTTTTCATAATAATATATTTTCGTCGAAAAGATTTTAATTAAAAGCGAAATAAGTTTAAATAAAATTAATTCAAAACTATGCAACGTACATAATTTTATCAATAACCTCTTATTTATTGCTCTGATTATTAAATAACAATTATTAAAGAATAATAAAAATCGACTTTAAAACTCGATCTATTTATAAACCTTGTTTTATATTAAGACTGAATGGGTTTTTACGTGAGCGGTGAGTTGGAAAACTACACGTTTAGTGTTTCGGAAAAATAGCACTCCTGGCGCAGTTCGCATCGCAGTGTGATAAAAAGGTCTCGCCTTTGCCTTCTTTCATCTATTTTAAATTGTCAATTTTCACTCACTGTTAAATGTCAACACGGTTAAATAAAATAACAGACTGCGGGCAGTACGTCCATGGCGGGCGGGTAGTGATTGGCAGTGATTGACTTGCTTTGTTGGTTTCGTTCGTAATTATTATTTCATGAAATTTTGTGGAGAAAGTTATAAAAATTATTTAGAAATTACAACTAGCGATAATGTTCCTATACATTGTTATTGTCTTATTCACTGTTGTAGCTCTAGTTGCTTCAGTGTTGTATTATTCATTAGAACAGAAGATTGTGTACAAGAATCTAAAAAATAAGCATGTCGTTGTTACCGGTGGCTCTAGTGGCATTGGGAAAAGCGCTGCATTGGAAGCTGCAAAGTTGGGTGCAAATGTTACTATAATAGGACGAGATATCCAAAAATTAAAGTCTGCTGTAAGTCTAATAATATCACAGTGTCCTGACGAAACTAGCTCGCAGAAAATTAACTATGCCGCTTTAGATGTCACCTCTGACTATCAGACCATAGCGAAATGCTTGTCCGGTCTTGAAGAAACTGTGGGTCCAATTTTTATGCTTGTAAATTGTGCTGGTATGTGTATATGTGGCAAATTCGAAGATATGAAACCTGAGGATTTGAAACAAATGATAGATTTAAATTACTTCGGCACCGCATATGCTACGAAGTATGTTATGCCTGGTATGAAGAAAAGAAATGAGGGATTGATTGTGTTTGTGGCATCTGAAGCAGCATTTATCGGTAAGTTAAATTATATGAGGGAAAGTCATTTCTATGGTTCTATATAAACAAGGAACCCTTATAGTTTCGCCATGTCTGTCTTTCTGTTAACCGTGGTTCTACTCAGAGACTAGAAGTACAGTGGAACCCCGGTAGTCCGACAAACATTTTGCAGGGCAGTGTCGAACTATCGAATTTGTCAGATTATACAGTACTGCCTAAGACCCCTATAGTCCGAATTTTTTTACAAAAAAGTACCTTGTAATCCGACAAATGACAGATCCAAGGATAAGAGTTTTTATATTATATATATATGTACTCTGAAGTACTAATCATCCTTCATTATGTTGATGTTTAGCTTTCTTGAGTGTCTGTCTCTTGCCTGGCACACAGTCAGTTTTTGACACGAACTGTTTAATGTTCTCATGATTTTTTTTAATGTCGTAAATTGTAGATCGTCCTATGCCGTATTCACTTGCTAAACTACTGAAAGATTCATTACGATTTAGGCGGTCTAAAATATCACATTTTTCTTTAATTCTCAGTGTTTTGTGCTTTCGCTTCTGAGCTTGTGACGACATTACTAGGTACGTATACGTAATACACAATGAATAAACAGTAAACAATGAACACACGCTAGGCCGCACCGCTATCCTCATCGCATGTAGTCAAATTCAAACTAAGCAATCAGAATCAAAACAATACCCTACGCGTCGAGCACAATAGTCATGGTCCGTACAAGTTGTAACTTGTTCAGACAAGCATTAGCAAATATTATCAAAAAAATATTCAATAATAAATAATAGACCATATCGATTACAGGGGGTGCCAGATTAGACAGGGGCCGGTTTACCGGGGGTCCACTGTACTAGAAACATGGGTATGTACA
Organism: Acrobasis suavella; assembly: GCA_943193695.1. Classification (NCBI taxonomy): domain Eukaryota; kingdom Metazoa; phylum Arthropoda; class Insecta; order Lepidoptera; family Pyralidae; genus Acrobasis; species Acrobasis suavella. The sequence continues at coordinate 11,971,488 of OW971938.1, forward strand.
ATTAATCATGCCAAAAAAGCAGTAAAACAATGAATAAAAAAAACTTTAGGGTAGCTCCCTTACATGTGAAGTGTGGGTTATTGTTAAATAGGACTTAAAAAAATATTGTGAGCTAGTGAACACAATTTTTTGATTAAGGGATCTGTTTCTGAAATATTTGTTTTTATAGTGTAAATTTTTGTTAGAGTCAGGTGTCCTCCCCCTGTATCTACTAAATGGTTGTATATGGACAATATACAACCATTTAGTAGTTAAAGTAACAAAGTTTAAAGGAAAACTATCAAACCTAACTCCTAGGTAGGGTATATAAGAGTTAAACAGGACCAACTTATAAAATGTACTCAAAAAAGTGATATTTCATATAAATTTTTTAGAAAATTAGTTTTCGTAGATGTTTTTAGTTCCTTGAACTCAAAGTCGGCATTCGCAACTACAGAATTCTAAACCACACGTGGTCTGACACGGCTTGTCCCATTATTACCATTATCCTTCAACGACCGGTCAGCCTGATCCAGTCAAAACAACAATTGAATTCAATTGTATCAATGATTTATGTGGTTGATAGGTTAATATTCATATAATGATGTTCAGTCCTGTGCCGCAAAGGTTTAATAAAATAAGCAAAGTCGCACCTGGATGAGAGCAGCATGGGCCTGAGATAGGTGGCTTCAGTGAAGGGATGCTCAGTAGTGTTTAGAAGGGCTGGGATGATGATTATGATGATACTGGTGTTAGTTCAGGACCTGTCAAATTATATGTATATTATTATAGTATTGTATAGGTCTGTCAAATTTCATGAAGTTCCCACTAGGATACCAACAACTATCACCTAGTAAGAAAGCTGGACTGTTCAAGTAGACTGTAATTGTAAGAGCTTTACTAGCTCATTAATTTTATGTGTGCAATATTTTTGAATAATAGCTGTGCTCGCAGGTTTCGCTTGCCATGGATCCAATTTCAGGATAAAAAGCAATACCTACTATGTTTTAGCCTTGGTCTGAAACTGTACCTAAACCAAATTTCATTTTTATTGGAGTCCACAAACATCGATTTATCAGACAAAAAAATGCTCATATTGCAGTAAGGAATTATTTAGATTTACTACCCCTCGCACTGGGGGCAAGGCATAACTAATATAAAGTTTTGCAGCCAAAGGGTTAAAGAAATTACATTCTAAATAATAAAGTTGTGAAAACTTATTGTTTCCAGGAATTTATGGCTATGGTGCATATAGTGCTGCCAAATGGGCATTACGAGGATTAGCAGAAACAATTTTCATGGAACTGGTTGGAACTAATGTGCAACTGATGTTATCTTTCCCGCCAGACACAGACACCCCTGGCTTTGAAAACGAAAATTTGACTAAACCTAAGGAGACCCAACTCATTTCATCATCAGGCGGGTTGCATTCTCCTGATGACATTGGAAAAAAGCTCATCCATGATGCTATGGTAGGTTTGCTGTGTATGACATTTGTACTAAGTTGATGTTGATTTTGAATGTATGTTCCAATGAATTATTTGAAGATACCTGGTCCAATTCGGAAAATTCTTTGTTTGTTTGAAGAGGAATACTTGTCAAGTGGTCCCTTACAAATTTTATCATAATCGTTTGTGTAACATTACAACTACTGTTTCACAATTTCCTTATTACTAAATTATATTTAACTTCATTACTTGATGGTTCACAGGGCTTCAACAGTGCCTTGCCATCAGTCTTAATAAAAAATAAAATATTTTTTTTTTATTAGGAAACTAATTTTTACAAATTATACAAATTGCTGGAGCCTCCTTTTAACCAAAATTCGGTATTTGACTTGATTTTTTTTCTTATTCATATCAAAAAGTAACTTATTAGTTACTTTTTGATACCGAAAACATAAATAATAATTTTACTCCACTAAATAATAAGCAAAAGAGCTTGAGCCTTTCAAATCCGGTGGAAGGGGAAACTGTCAAATAACAGAAAAAGTGACTTGGGTGACGTCACTGTTATTGGGTGTCACACTTACGAAAAAGATAGCGAGATGTACCCACTACGCTCCCACGCTTATATTTAAAGTGATAATTGCTGCCTCATTCAATAACCAATTTACTTTCTATTTTCGGAAAACGGCTTCTTATTAGTGTTGTTTGTTATTCGTTTAAAATATTGTCCAAAAACAAACTAAGTCAAATAGCTTATTATGCTTGTGCCAGGAGACTTCGCTCTTTCTTATCTCTAAGTTTTATAATAAAATCTTAAAAATAGAAAAATATGTATTCAGTTTTGAGCACTTAACTTATCTTGCTTACCCGTAAGTCTCTTTAAATTGTTTGTTGCTTATTAATTCTATTTTTCCTTTCAGGCTGGAAAAATATACTCCACCTACAGCATGTCAGGAAAACTTCTGTCACTTCTGTATGGAGGATCCCTTGAGAGTATATCTCAAGTACTCATACAAGTTTTTTCTATGGGCATCCTGAGAGCTGTTATAGTTAGTGTTATGTTATCCTTCCATTCCATTGTAAAGGATGTTGCAAAGGAGAGAAAGCAAGAGGAAACAGAAAAAAGTAAATAATAATAGGTACATTTTTTTTGGATAAGCCAAAGGAGATTCAAAGAATGAATATTCACATAAGTACATATATTATTTTTGTAATCACTATCTGAGTAATTGTATGTTATGTTTGTAATTATGTTGACTATTGGCACAGTACATTAATTCCTTTACACTTGAATGAACCTAGCATATGTTAGAACATGTATATGTATGTAGTTACGTAGAATGCTTTTATACATGTTCCAAAAAAGTCACAAAGGGAGTAGGTAATATGTTCATCTTCGTGTATTAAGTATATTTGAAGTATTAATAAAATTGTAGTAAATGTTTAAATGTATTATCATTTTTAGTTTAGTATATAAGTAATATAATTCAATTTAATTTTCGTTGATATCCATTATAAATCTTTGCAACATTTATTTGTATTGTGCAGCAAATCGCTCGTATTGCATATCTTTCTTCTAGGAAGCTTCTGTTGCAGTCGCAGTTGAAGAAATATTTGCCAATGCCATCTCTCTTCTCTCAATGTAATCTCACTTCGCACTTAGTCAAAATAGAGTGTGAATGTTGCAAAACAATGTTTTCTTCAGTGTATTCAATGAGCCAATGAATACTCATAAGTTTGAAGTGAAGTATTCGCTATTACATCTACCTATCTGCATCTAGTGTCTGTTTTCACATAATAATGACTACTTAATTCATTACAAAACATCCAATTTACATGAAATCGGCTACAAAAATTATTCTACCTTTAAAAGCGACAAATACAAAGAGAATATACGTCAGTATTTTTTTAATAAAATAAAAGAAGACCTCAATCATCAATATATTTATACTCACTACATTATAAATATGTTAACAACTAGTAGGTAACAAATAAAGAGGAATCATTCATCACAATAAATATGTCTTAGATGTAACATTTCCTATGTGGAGCTAGCAAGATTACCAAGTGTATGCGAGGCCCAAGCCGTTAGAGTACGTCATGTGGGAGACTGCGGGAGCCGCGGAATACGCTACTCCTAGAAGTCCGCCAGTTGCTACCTGAAACAAGAAATTTAAATTAATGTAAGTACCTTACCTAACTTCTAAGTAACCCAACACAAATGTATCTAAGAACCATCACTCTATCACGCCAGCTTTCAAACAAAAAAAAACGCATCATAATCGGTCTATTCATTTAGGAGCTACGATGACACAGACTGATTTACACACGTCAAACTTATTACTCCTCACTTTTTGATTTGGTGGTTAAAAATACGTAAATCTATATTATAAAAGGTTCATTTAAGCCGTTGGTCATTTCACCTAAGACAAAATGCTCTGACCTAGACACTCGTAGGTACCTATGGGCTTATGAACAGTCATTCACTAGGCGTTAATTTTTATTGCCCATATAGGCCCTAGGCAGCTATAGTCAATTTGTTTAGGTAGGTATTTAAAAGGATGTAAACAATCTTGGCATGTCTTTTTATTCAAATATACACATTATAAATCAATACTTTCGCAAATTACAAATTATTTATTGTATAAATTATAAATCACACAATTTATTTGTCATTTGCAAAGTTATTGATTAAGGAAGTGTATTTCAATAAAAAGACATGTAAAGATTGTTTAAATTCTTTGAACTACCTAAACAAATGGACTATAGGTGGGTCGACGATCTCAGACAGGTTGCTAGAAGAAACCAGTACTGGATCTAGATTTTTTTTTGAGGCGGGGCAAAATTTGTGCATATGCCGCCCCTGCTTGGTTTTGCCGCCTAACGCACGCAACTCTCTATACGATATGATGAGAATTAATGGGTCTGGTGGGTAATGGCGTCTAGAGTTAGGAACTTGGCAATCCATGAGATCTGATAACTTTTTATAGTACAAGCACTCCCGTGCCCCCAGTTAAAGGTTTTTCTTACAGACCTATTCGTAATTTACTTCAAGTTAGTGTCTGCTCTATATTTTTACCCGTCCTATAATAATTATCATCCGCTATGTCACTGCCCAAGATTATCTGCCGTATGGATGCCCAGGCTATTTAATATAGGACATACCCGTAATAAATCAAACCATAGCCTAAACTAGATCACAATAGTATAATGAAATTAAAATAACTGTCAAAAAACCAAAAAAATAAAATCGACAATCCCAACAAATTGTCCGGGCGTCTGCACACTTTTGTAAATGCCGAATTTTTTTGTTTGTTTTTGACTGTTATTTTAATTTCATTATACAGACAGTCATTACATACTAGACCACTATAGTTAGTGGTCTAGTTATAGCCTGTGGTTTGATTTATTACAGGGATGTCCCTCCCACGTTGTATAGATCATGAATAATAGGTTTTGTCAACACTTACTTTAGCAACAGGCGCGGCGACACCGACGTGGGACACGAGTGGAGACGCTAACCCTCCGTAAGCAGGGGCTACGGCAAAGCCCGGGTTACTGACGCGAATGTCTGCTTTGCGGACGCTTGAGAAGGGCGTGTCGATGCTCTTCGAATAAGTCGAAACCTGAAAAAAAAGTGTGAGTTATACTTGCCTTGGGATTCTTACGTTGATTCCAAGTTCCTTAGGATTTTTATTTTAAAAATACAATAGATTTTACAATGTTTCCTGGAATGTAATCCTCATATCAATCGATCCAGTAGTTATGGAGTAAATTGGCTAGTGACAGACGAACGGAGAGACAAATACACACGCGAGTGAGCGTATAAGGGTTTCGTTTTTTCTTTTTGATATACGGAACCCTAAAACATACTACTTCTACTACTACTAGACTCTCAGGCAAGCAAGTACTTATTTCAAAACAAAACTGAAAAATAATTTTCGTTCTGTGTTTTAAAGAATTTTACTTTACTTACGTCATTTAGTAAATAGGTTTCCCCTATTTGAAATCTAATGCCGTTTGATCAATCATGCAATGGTTTGCTTGAAAACCTTTACTCAACTGTCTATAAAACGTACAATCCGTGTGCTCTATAGTTTGCTACATCAATGCATCAAAATGCATTTTTACGCATTAACAACCGTGGCACCGTCGTCGCACAACATGCGTCTGTACAAGTTGAAAACAAACGTCAAAATAAATAACGCAAGTGAGACCACGCAAAGCGAATGGTTAGCGTGCTTAAATCCTTTGTGTATCGCCACCCGCGCGATAACCAACACAAAGTCCGAATATTCGAGACGATACCCGATAATGGCCGGTCACATTTGCGTATGTATCGTGTAATAGCACGAAGCTTCGTGACGATAGGCGCAGGTCCGGCCCAAGCATTAAAAGAGGTAAACGCGAATTCTCGAAATATCGTCAGATCAAATAGTTTAATTCACTAAGTACTATTATTTTATGCTAGATCTATGAAATTATTTGATAAAAATCTAAGCAAAACGAACGATAGAAAATAATTTTCTTTCTCGGTGTTTATCTCGGGTATACTTATCAGTTTTTTTTTTAGGTAAGCAATTAATCTATGATAAAAAGAGTTAAATAAAACCATAATTCTTAATAGTTACTGTATCATTTTTATTCTGAAAAATGGTAATTAAAACTTCTGGTACAATTTACAAATGATTTAAATATACAAAAAAAATACACAACTTAGCATTGTCTGCACTCAGGTGCTTCCAAATCGGGCTCATAAAGTTAAAAGTCTCTTAAGTGGACTTAGGAATGGCTTAGGGTTAGTGCAGAGGTTCCCAAACTTGTTTTGTCAGACGCCCACTTTAAAAAATCAGTTATTTTGTAGCGCCCCCCATTTTTTTCACCATAAAAACCTGAATCACATATTTGTCTCGCCTGTAGTTTAATTCAACCTATATTCTAAACGAGAGAGCAATAATAATACATACACCAGTACATTAGAGTATCTTTTATAAAAAATAACAATAATCAACATTGTTAATTTTAAATAAAAAAATAGCAATAATAATACAATTTTACAATAATAAAGAGTATAAGTGGGGACCTCACCTGCGAAACTTTAAAACACGAAATTTTTTCAGTGAACGCATTAAAATAATAAATATTAATTACATTTTTAGTTTATATTTGTACAATAAAAAAGGATATAAATATGAACTAATAAATGGATGTTGTGTAGTAAGAGGATTTTAATTTCAGTGAAATTTTAAATATGAAATAGCTGAAGTTATAAATCACTCATTGCTTAAATCACATCAGCGCCCCCCAACTTTATTCTGGGCCCGTTACCCCCCTTAAAGCCTCCAGCGCCCACAAGGGGGCGTTATCGCCCACTTTGGGAAAGACTGGGTTAGTGGAATCAAATTTTTTGCTTGATGCAGCCTAATATTAAGAAAGAACTAAGCGATTCTTATATTTGGTGCAAACGGGCTAAATAGAGTTTAAAACGATTTGATCTTACGATATTTCAAGAAAAAGCGTTTACCAATTGTAATCGTTAGAGATTTTGATGCATCGATGTGGCAAATTATAGTGGTCACGGCAATCGAGTAAAGATTTTCGTGCAAATCATGTTTGATCAAAAGGCATTAGATTTCAAATAGAGGAAGCAGTAAATAGTACCTATAGTAATTTATTTTACCTACAATTTGGATTGTCATCGTACCTACTCACTTTTGACGGAAGACAGATTTCGTCTAGTAGGTGATACATACCTGACGTATACATACCTGACCAAGATTAAATGGTGATCTCAGGATGTTAGAGTGCTGAGTGGCTAAAGCCGGTTGAGCAGGGTATGAGCTGTACGGGTTCCATGCCCCATACGGCGAGCCGTAGACTCCCACGGGAGATATTAGACCCGCTTGCGCTGCTGCCACGACACATGCCAGTAATACAATCTGAAAAAAAAAGTAATATATATATAATCTTGTAGTAAAATTTGTCTCGTTACGGAGCATGAATCCGCATATGTCCATCTGTGTCTGATATGATGCGACATGCCAACACCGATCGCACTTCCTCCCTGAGCTGAAGTTCAGATATATTTTTTATTAGAAAAATGGCAGTATGATATGTTATTTCTTTATTTTAAAATGTTCGGTGGTTTTGACTTGTGATACTGACTATACTATGTTATTATTTATAATTGGGATACTATGAAAGAAAAATATATTTGTTAAAAAATTGTGTAGGTAGGTATGTCTCTAATGTTGCTGTCGATAATGTTGAATTAACACAGATCTGATGTAAGACTTGCCTAGCTGTGAGACATATACCTAGGCAACTAGTAAATAAAAGTATACAATACTCACTTTAAAAATCATTTTGTTGTTTAATCCTCCAGATCCGGGCCTAAAGTGCATAAGCACAGTCGCCGTATGTCTTTTATAGCAGACCTAATGTGCCTCAACATATTAAAGGACATAAAATGTATCATATGATAGTTACAGTGCAGAGGGCGGTCAATTGTATGTCGACATCGACATATTGCACGGTTGCATGCGAGCTTTGAAAAAGTATAGGTAAGCAGGGCATATAAAGGTGTGGTCCAAGTATGTAAGTACGTATAATAAATTAAATAATTAACAATAAATTCACACTTCGACTACTGAAAATTATACACACCGTGTATGTTTTGCGAGAAAGCACACGGTGTTTTTCACCAGTGAAAGTTTAATCGCGATGACTAGGGGCGGAACAGGATGACGCAGACAAAAGGAGCGGCTTCTGACCAGAAGTGGTTTGTTAGGGTTTAGTACAAAAATGAAAAAACAGAACCCTAATAGGATCACTCTGTGCGTCTGTCTGTCCGTCCGTCTGCCACAGCCAATTTACTCCAAATCTACTGGACCAAATAGGTGAAATTTGGTAGGATGATATTGTAATCCTATGACCCAAACATATGTATAAAGTAAATAAATATTTTTTAATAAAGGTCATTCTCAGGGGACAAATTAGGGAATTAAAAAAAAATAGTTTTGCAAACCTTACTGTGTCATACATAAATGTCATAACATCAAATGAAAGGGCTCGTTATGAGGATCTCAAATATATTTTTGTTATTATTGTAACATAAAAAGTTTTGATTTTATTCATGACAGAAGACGAAAATTGACCATGCCACTGATCTCCGAAACTACTGAGCCTAAAATTAAAAAAGAAAAACATATAGTTCATTGCTTGTAGATTACAGGAAAACAATAAGAATTCTATCAATTGAAAATAAGGTTGTAAAATCAATATAAAACGTTCACTTACGGAAAATAGTTCACTAAAATACCACTAGTCAAAGTCAAATGTGGTATTTTGTATTAATTTAAAAACTTTAACATTGTACGGAACCCTCCCCACTCGGGTTTAACTCGCACTTGGCCGGTTTTATCGATAGCTGATGTTGAGTAAAACTCGACTTATACTTAAGCAGAATTTTGTCACTTTTCTTTGTTTTTAATGAAATAAGTAATCAATATACTGCCACTGCCATTTGTGCATTTCAATTGTCATTTTTATGTCCTAACAAAACGAGGGGTGTTATAAGTTTGAAGCCAATGTATGTCCCTCTGTCTGTGGCATCGTAGCTCTCGAACGGATGGAACGATATCGATGCGGTTTTTTACGAGGTTGCGGTGGTTCTTAGCTATGTTTGATGGAAATCGGTTGAGTGGTTCAAAAGTTAGGGGTGAAAGCTTAAGAGTCGGAGTTTTTTTTTTTAATTGCCTGGCACATATACTTGTTTCTATTATTTTACACAAGTCTGTTGAACCAAATTTTAATCCAATAGATATATTATACGAGTAACATTATACCTACTCCTAACACTCCTTATGTATTTTTTACGATATTGAGCGAATAACCATTTCTTACACTTAAGTTAGGTACCTATACCTACTTAACTAAATAGTAGCCTAGTAGGTAGGTGTCTACCAAAGTGCTTCAACCTAAAACTCCTCCCTCTCATTAGTGCGGCAATTACCGTTTTAGAGAACTAATGTGGGAAGTTTAGTTATCATTTTCAAGGCACGTTTAATAGAGCCTATTAATTTAACATAATAAGTGCACATATAGTTTCCATAGCAAAAATCTTGTATGCATAGGCGTACTATACTTACTAAAATATCCCGCGTGACAAGAACCAACATATTTCAGCCCTTGTTCATAAACTACCGCAGTTACAAGCAAATATAATTAAGTACATTAGTATATGTATATATTTATTCGTACACTTACCTAGAATAAGTTTGGCACATACCTATTACAATAACTACCTCTTTGATTTTTTTATTTTAATTTTATATTTCTTAGGGAACTGTCATCTCCAGATTCAAAATTTTTGGAGTAAAGGGAACAAAGCCCGCTAACAACTATTTTGTAACATAAGGTTAGCCACTTAGGTACCTAAACAATTATATCCGTGACCAAGTAGAGCAAGTTCGTCTAGTCGCGAACATAAAGCTATCTATGATCGGCGAATAATAAATTATTCATATCGAGTAACAATTTGATAAAGGCCTGGTCTTCTACTTTGGCCTCGGCTGGAACAGATTCGCGCCATATTTTGGTCCTTCGAATCTTGATGGTTATCGTTTGGTTATTATATTCACATAATTTCAGGAAAACAGTCCAATCCATGTATTGTTGCACGTTGATTGGCAGTTCATAAATAGTTATTTAAAATGTTACCAACATTCTTATCAGAAGCATTTTTTTCTGTATTTGTAATAATAGTATAGTATACCTATAATGCGGTGTTAGTTACCAAATTTTGTAGGGTTCATATATTTCCTGCTATGACGATTTGATAAATCGCTAGGTAAGTACCTATACAATATATAACAAAAACCCTGTCCGATCCTTGTAGGAGCAACTCAGACCGTCAATATGAACAACTTTTACTATGCGACCAAGGCTTGAAACTCAAAAAAAATCGACATTATCATACAAAAGTGTTCAGCCGGCCCGGAAATTTATATGAAGGTGTCGATTTTTTTTTCAAGTTTCAATCCTCGTTCCCTTTGGAAAAGCTGTTCATATTGACGGTGTGAGTTGCTCCTACAAGGATCGGACAGGGTTTTTGTTACATATTGTATAGTTACAAAAAATGATACAATTTATAATACATAATCAAGTTTTCTGCATTGCCGTGCTGCATTCTACGCGTCGGGCTCGTGTTAAATTAAAGGGTGCGGCTGCGGCCTAATGTCTCGAACTTACCCGTTGACTCGTATGTGACCTAAACCTGTCAATAAGTAGCGAGGTGGTCGCTATTGCTATGTAGGTACCTCGAATTGCTTTGTGAAATATGTTCACTGATTCATGCAGTCATGCATAGCATTAGTTGGTACTCGTACCAGGTTTTATTCGAATGCAGTCATGCATAGCAGAAGTTGATACTCATACCTAATCCTTGGTCTGAGATCATTACATGTGGCGACCACCGTGGCGTAATGGTCAACACGCTAGTCCGCCAATCCGGAGGTTCTGGGTTCGATCCCCAGCCAGGGCAAGTTGGAAAATGCCCTTTTTCAAATTGTCCTGGATCTTGGGTGTTTATCTATATATGTATTTATCATAAAATATAGTATCGTTGGGCTAGTATCCCATAATACAAGCTTAAGCTTACTTTGGGGCTAGCTCAATCTGTATGATTTGTCCCTATATATTTATTTATTATCTATTACTTTTACTACGTACACACAACGTGCTTTTTCTCTTATGGTGTTTAATCTAATCAGACAATCACCTTATCAGGTAGTCCTGTCCCTATCTATATCTTCAACAGTACAGTAAACGCGGTGCGGTCTTTTAGTGTTCCTCCTCCTAAATAGTACCTAGTCTTGTATAAAATTAGGTAGTTACCAGGTGCGCGTCGAAAGCCTACACTTTTCTTACCTGCTAATAGGTCTCTTAGTGGCTATGTATCACAAGAAACAAACCGGAACGGTTTCTAGACATTTAATTACATCCGTTCCACTGTCATCATGGGGTAAGTGCACCGTGTCACCAGGTGCAAGCCAGACGCCTTACAGCTTTGCACCAGACAAATAACTCGAAGAAATGAATTCATTCCAAATTCACACACTTTTATTATTCTGTTTAATCATCATCAGTGATGGGGATCAGTGGTACTCGGCATCGATCATCGATGAAGACGAAAAGGACAAATCGGCAAAAACTTATACTTCTCCGCAAGACGAAGGCGGTTTCATACCAATACTTGTGAGAAACTTTACAGAAGCAGTTCAGGCTGACTTTCATAAATGGCATTTTAAAAAGATGAAACAGACCGATTACGGAGCCACTTCTAACTTCCCAACTGAAAATTGCACTTTGACTAATTCTTCCGTAACAATTCGTCAAAAACCTATCGACATCGTACGATATGTTAATAATGTACGAATAATAAATGTAACAAATAAAATGAAACCAATGAAGAAGTTGATTCGCAGAAAATGTCGGCCTTTGAGGCAGGATAAGAAACTGTTAGGTGAAGGCAAGACAAAATTTTTGGAAGTGTTTGAAGTGGTGCAGTTTGATCATGTACCTTGCATTTCTAGTAGTGGTTTGGAAGGGATCTGCTTGCCTGAATATGAATGCCAGGATTCAGGCGGGAGTCCCATGGGTACTTGTGCTGATGGATATGGTACTTGTTGCGTCCGTAAGTACTTTTTAGTTTTTACAAATCTGTCTATACCCAAGTAGTAGCAACCTTGTAAACCCTCAGTGATGTTTGGATCAAACAAATATCCTATACAATGTACTAGGTAATTGCTTCTTCGTCTACCACGAATATCGTTAAAGTCGATCATGGATTAGATTGAGATTGGGATGGGATTTTCACGATTCCCGAATTTAGGTTAAAGCTTTTTTTAATGATCCTCTCGATAAAAATGAGTATCCTTTCTCTTCTTCTTCTTCTCAGCATGTTTGCGTCCACTGCTGGACATACTATGCCTCTTCAATAGATTTTCATTTAGATCTTGCTGCGGCGATTCTGGTCCAGGTCGGCCCTGCCGTCTTTTTAATGTCGTCCGACCATCTGCTTGCTGGCAAGTATGCTTTACTTATTAGGTTTAGGTATACTTAACTATCTTTTTATTTTTTCCAGTCGAATTTAAATGTGACGATAGCACTGCTGCTTTGTCAGGATGGTTTACAAACCCTGGCTTTCCATCTCCAAGCACTGAAAGACTATCTTGCGCTCTTTCCTTAGAAAAGGCATCTGCGGATATAAAACAAATTCGCTTGGATTTAATGAATTTTGAGGTGAGAGCAACATTTTTCTAGACTGTAAAAATTTTAAACATTTTTCGTTACTTTTTCATATTCATGTTTATTTATTTAGTACAAAACAGTATTGTGTAGAATATTATAATTATACTTATCTAAAACATTCTTATTAATTGCATACCTACATCACTAAATTACATCAGTAGATACATTTTCGATTAGTAAAGAAGGGTACAGATGTACCTACTCTTAATTAAAAATAAAAATTACAGTTGCTGCCGCCAATTGACGGAACGTGCCAACAAGACCAGTTTATCGTATCCGGACAGAATGTCAACAATGTGATTCCAATACTTTGCGGCGTTAATACAGATCAGCACAGTATGTACGAGTACATACTTATTTAGTCCCCAGACAAAGTTCTTCTGGCTAAAAAATAACTTAGAAACCCTGTTTTGTGGAGAAGATAATACAAACAGTAAAAGATTGCCTGACTATGGCTTCTTATTATTTCAGTCCTTCTTATGTATGAACATAAGTAATAAGTGTTTTTAATTTCAGTTTACATCGAAGTTGGAGAGACTGATGGGCCCATTAATCTATCAATACAAACAGTATCTTCTGATGCGAGATTGTTTTCCATAAGAGTAAGTTAGTTTAATTAGTTACCTGCAATAGTACCTAACTTATTACGCGACGCTGGCTACGGATTATTACGATTATGATACGATACAGATTATTTGGTCAGTTTACCTGGCCAAAAGACAATATTGTCTTAGTTGATACTCATGTCAATGACTTCGTCTGAATGACGACAATCACTATCTTAGTGTATTTTCCTGTCAATGGCTTCGTTTGAATAAAGACCATGAATTGTCTTAGTGGATTGTCATGACAATGGAGATGTCTGAATAAAAACAATCACTGTCTTAGTGGATTCCACTAAGACACTGATTGACTTAGACAATGATTGTATTCATTCAGACGAAACCATTAACAGGACAATCCACTAAAACAGTTCATTGTCTTAGTGGATTGTCCTGTCAGTGGCTTTGTCTGAATGAAGGCAATAATTGTCTTAGTGGAGTGTCATGTCAATGGCTTCTCCTGAATGAAGATACTTAATTGCCTAAGTGGATTTTCATGTAAATGGATTCGTCGGAATGAAGGCAATCACCGTCCAAATGAATTAACCTGTTAATGACTTCGTCAGAACGAGTACAATCATTGTCTTAGTTGATTGACCTGTCAATGGTTTCGTCTGAATAAAAACAATGAACTATCTTTGTAGATTGTTTTGTCTATGGCTTCGTGTTAGTAAAGACAATAAATGATCTCAGTATATACTCTCCTGTCAATGGGGTCGTATAAGTAAAGGATTGCCTTTACTTATACGACCCCATTGACAGGAGAGTATATACTGAGATAAATTATGGCATACCAAAAATTTATAATAGTTAAAATGTACATAGAAAAAAATTATCTTTTCTAAGATCTTTTGATAGAAGTCATAGACAAGGTCTGCTTTGCATATAAAAAATAATCCACGAAGACAATGCAATCATTGTCTTCGTGGATTGTCCTGTCAATGGCATTGTCTAATTTTAGACAGTCCACTAAGAAAATGAATTCCCACACTGGGTTGTCTGGTCAATGGCTTTGTCTGAATGAAGAAAATCCACTGTATTTTTTTTCTGAGGACTAAATTCCACTGTAATTTATTTCAGACGCCCGTTTAGAGATTGTGTGTTAGAGAGCGGGACAAAAATGTTTTGAAAGACTTATTTTTAAATACAAAACAGGCGTTGTCCTATGGAAATTCTAGCAAAATGGTGCCGTTTTTCCACATTCTCTCCATCCATCGTTTGTGTGGCAGAAATCGTTTTTAGCGATAAGACCGCCAATTTTACTTTTTTTTTGTATGTACATTTTACCTTTTATTATTTTTTGGTATAAAATAAAGTATTACTTACGATGATTATGCTGGGTTCCATAAAAAAGTAGTTTTTTTTATAAATGAAAATCGTTGACCCACAGAGAAAACGATAATCGTAATCGACATGGGAAATGATAATTGGTTATGACAGAGGAAATGAGAAAATCTCAAAATTTAAAATCAAAAAATATAAATTTACTTACTTATACCAATAAATTGCTTACTTAATTATTATGTTGGGCTGTATACAAAAAAAAAATATTTTTTATAATGATTGAATGATTGAATCTGAATGAATTCATCTGAATGAAGACAATCCACTGTCATCATTATCTTGAGGATAGTCTAAGCAAAAGCAAAGCAAAAAACACTTTATTACACCAAAACACATGAAATTTACATTTGAATACATAGGTAAATCAGATGTACAATAGGCGGCCTTATCGCCAAGGCAATCTTTTACAGGCTACCTTTGGGTGACAGTATTGGGAAGTAAAAATAATAATAAATAAGTGGCGCGATAGTGAAAATTAACTAACTTAAATTATATTGTAATATCAAACAGTAAAAAATATATACATATATAAAGGATAAGTAAGATAACTTATTTAGGATATAAATAAATAAAAATAGTAATAAATATTGAATCTTAATACGTAATATATAGGTATATATACACATATATATATATACGACGGGCAAGTTGCGTTGAGGCGCAACTTGCGCGTCGTGTGAACGATTGGTAGAAATTGTATGAGTGCCGCAACAGACGGGGCGCAAGTTGCGTCGCGTAACAGCTAGAGATGGGCAGTGGATAGTACTCAATCTACCCATTTGAGTATTTACTAGTAGAGCGTGCTCAAGTATTGACATCGCATTTGATGTCTGTTTACTTATTTTTAGGTAAAATTACGTCTATGCACACCTTCCACCAAAAAATTATAATTAGTCAAAGAAATCTACTTTCAGTGTATAATTAGTATGGTATTTTCATATAATTTAGCGTAGCATATAACATTTTAAGCATATTATGGCGTATGCACACACTTACCTACAAGAATTGCAAGTTTATACTAGATTTAAGTTTCAAAATTGTCATGAAAACAAAATAATGAATATGAATATAAATATGAGTCGCAATTCATATAAATCAATACACTCACCAACAGGGGCGTAGCTACCGCCGTATATTCCGTATCAATTATACGGGGCCCCCGGGCCACGGGGGCCCCCGACGTGCGTAAGCAAAAATTTATAAAAACTTCCTAATGTTTTATTATTACAGAAACGACAAAAGTAAAAAAAAAAATTTTTTTCTTGCGTGAAACGTGCATTCAAAAGTTGCCAACACTCTAAATCGGTTATCGCGGGATTTCCTCGTTTAAGTCATTTACTTCAACGGGGGAATCCCACAAAATTTTGGAAAAGTTACAGATAGATAATTATGATGAATAAATATTTATTTTAATTTTATGCATACATTTTTTTTCTTTTGTGAGAAATCTTTACCTACCCTTCCTAAGGGCCCCCAATTTTTTTTATACGGGGCCCCGCCATTGCACGCTACCCCACTGCTCACCAAATGGATAAATAAGGATATTTATCAGGTATTCACTCAATCTACTGAGTAAATACTCAAATGGATTGATTGAGTATTTATACTATTTATGCATCGCCCATTACTAGCTGTTACGCGGCGCAACTTGCGCCGCGTCTGTTACGGCCCTGAAATGCTGTGTAAGCGCGTAACGCGACGCAAGTTGCGCGACGCAACTTGCGTCCCGTCTGGTCCGGCACAGTACCTACAGCGTGTGATATTTTTTTTTCATACAGGCTCTTAAACGGCCTATCCTTGTTCTCCTCTTCTACGACATATTACCTACTGGGACAAGTTCTATTTATAAGCGCCTAAAGAAAGCTGAATGTTGAGTTAAAGGACACACTCGTTTTACCCCCCTGATCAAGGCCTAGGGAACATAGCGTACATATTATCTACAGTAATGCACGGTGCATTGCTACACTACAACATGTTCTCTATCTGTTTTTAATTTAATCTACTTGAGAAGTGTGACAAAAATAATTCAATTGCAGTTTACACAACTCACAGAGACTGACGAGCTGGCAGCCCCCACTGGCTGCTTTCAGTATTTCACAGAACCCCATGGTTTCCTCGAGTCTTTTAATTACCAAGACAAGTCTGCCATTGGAATCGCAAGATTTCCCGGATACTTAGTAAGTGAACTAAGTATTTAGTTAGTTATTTAACCTACAGAAGACAGCAAGAGGGTTTGAACCAAAAAAACCCTGGTTTGACTTTGTTAAAAACGATTGCATGCCAATGCGTTAGTAGGTATCTAGGATGTCGAAGACCACGAGATAAGTCAAGAGACGCTACCGACCGGTGTAACAGAAATGAAAAAATAAAATATCTGTAGAAAAATGTGTTTCTTGATGTCACGTTCTTGTGATCGTTCGTAAAAACTATTAAAGACTCAAACCTAACATTTAATTTTGTAGCTAGAGGTGCTCTATCTTCTAAAAGACCAAACGCTTTTCGAGCCATTGATTGTTTTAAGATTTATTCATAAGCCAATAGCCAACTCATCTTGAATGATAATATCGTGTGCTCGTAATACCTACTTACACCTAAGTTGTTATTGTATTTTAATATTTTTTTATTTAGATATAGGCCTATAGATAGACACAGACTATATAAGTATACGCCTTTATCAACAACAACGGGATTTTACGCACTCTCTCTCTACCTCTCTTTCAGAATAATTTAAATTATGCAATGTGCATAAATCGAGCAACACAAACATGCAGCATTACTTATACGAATCCGAATTACAACATGCAAATCGTCAATTATGACCCAGGTAAGCTACATTAATACCTTTTTAAATAATAAGTAAATTGAAGTCAAACATACCTAAGTGCGACGAAGTGGTAGCTTAAGTGGTGCCCTCATTTGAAATAAATTGTTTAAAACGAAATATAAGTTGTGTAAAACGAAAGTAATATTGGTAGTCCATCTTGTTTTAAAACTGTTTTTCGCCAAAAGTGGCCACTTTTGGCGAAAAACAGTTTTAAAACTAGACGGACTATTAGTAATAATTTCAAAGGTTATTCATAAAATAGTTTAAAGGTCTTTCTAGACATTTATACAAATCAAATTTTTAATTTTCACCATATTTCGTTTTAAACAATTTATTTCAAATGAGGGCGCCACTTTAGCTACCACTTCGTAATAAGGATTTTTTTAAAACCTGGTCTCTTTTAGATGGCCTACCTGTAATTCCGCTGGGACAAGCAGGCGTAGAAATATTTAACTGTCCCAGTGACTGGTTGTTAATTTCGGCGATTCGTCTATGTGGTGAGCGCCTCAACGATGGCTCTGTAGTACAAGACTTTTCTTTGAATGCCCCTGTCACAGGTAAGTAAAAGTGATATGTAAATTTTTAAATTGTGCGCCACTAGTTAGGACCATATTATAACCACTATATTTATGCCAATGCACTCGGATAGGGCCTAGGTCAGATGGAAATGAATAATTTGATTGCCCTAATGAGATCTCTTTTAATCCGACTGCGCCAGAAAGAGGGTTATGTTTTTCGAGAGTATGTATGTATGTATAATTGTTTGGCAGGCTCTGCAGCCTGAACGGATCGATGGATTTCAGCTTGAGAGGTGACGTTCGATTCGTGTTCTGAGATTCGTATTTACTGTGAAATTGACATTGGCTTTATTAAAAAAAAAACAAAATGGCGGATTTTTGGCGCCAAATTCAAATGTTTGTCACGCTCTGCAGGCTGAACTGAACGGCTCGATGGATTTTAGCTTGAGTGTCGTTAGATTTGTATTTATACTATGACAGTGACACAGGGTTTATCAAAATAAAAAATAAAATAAAAGGCTGTCAGGTTTTTTGTTTTTATAATAATTACTTGTTACCACTACAACAAATGAGACAAAAAAAGTTAGTCTTAAGAATAATGTAATAAAGGTTATAATATATAACATTACTTTGAAATTGTAAACACACCTTAAATAGTGATAAAGTATCCGATCACATACTTACTCCTATCATAGGATAAATACTTATGTTCTGCATTAAAATTTTAATGTATCATCTACTTATGTACCTACATAGGCATATTGAACGACAAATGTATATTATTTAGAAATAAAAATAAAATGAAACTGGTAAGGTACTTTTTAAATTATAGGTACATTATTAAAAATAACATAATACATAGTACCTATTAAATTCTGTCATCCTACACAAGTATACTACACCAATTATTCAGCATGTATTTTAAAATACACACATTATCACAGTAGGTATTGCTGCAAGAGACATATTTGCTGTACAGTCACTGAATGACTAAAAGTATTAAGTCCCATGCCATTTGGGCCTCATTCCCCATCCTCAAACCTCTCCCTGTCCTCGCCTTGTCGAGGCGGCAGCTGGCACCTGCAGCCGCCCACTAAACACCCTCCATATAGCGCGAACGTGGAGGATGCATATTCAATGGGACCATAAGAGATTCCGTTCTGTTTGTAATACTAATATTAATTGTGGTACAGTGACAAAATGTATAACAAAAATGAACACATTATGATTTACTATTTTAAGTTACAGCACAACTTATTGGTCACAAATAATTGGTCAAATCTTAAATGTTTTAAACAAAACTATTGATATCAAACGTGAAAGAACTGGACATGGTGGGTTTTCGCAACTTTTCTTTAATTAAATCACATGGAGACTTTGCCATGAAATCAAATCTTACTATGTTTGTATCAATATTTTCTCTCAAATATGGGGCAGCTACAGGCCGCAGTCTAGATGTCAAAACTTTACCAAAAGCCGAACATTTGCCACTCTTAATCTTTTGCTGAAGTATGTAAGACATGTCAGTAATACATGGGAGTAATGGCTCCAGAGATAGCTCTATCACATTATCATCATCACAATTGATTAACTTGGGTTCAAAAAGTGATTCAAATGAACTGCTACTACTCAATACTTCTTCAATTGGTTGAGGTGGCACAGAAACCAGTTTTTTGGCCCTAATTCCATCTTCCAATGCGATTCTCAGGTCAATTTCAAAATCTTCTTTTACTTGGAGTTTTTGCATGGATTCAGCAAGCCTTGCATTTTCCTCTCCTTTCCTTTTAAGCTCTTGAGCCTTGAACCTATTAGCCAACTGCTCTTCAAGGACGCTTCGAATAGGACTTTCACTCAAACTTAAAGAAGGTAGCCCTGGTAATCTTCCTGGTGAGAATGCTAGTCGGGTGTCAGACAAACCTTTCTGGATCCCGTTGAGACTTGGGATTGGAATACGCCTTATGAAACCATTGCCTGATTCTGTAGCATCATTCTGCATGCAAGTCTTGGACAGATGACTAGCTGCCAGTGCCTTCAGTGAAGAAAAAGAGTCAGAATCAGTCATTGTGAATTCCGTGATCCTAAAAATAAAATATAGTTCACTCGCTTTTGCATCGCTAACATGTTAACAAAGAAAGTTAAGATATCAAGGGTTTTTCTCATGAAACCATTTATTTTTACGTAACAATGATGATCGATTTAATTCACCGTAATTTATAAAAAAAATGCGTACATAACGTAGGTAGTTACTTAATAATTTAAGCTCGCTGGCCAACCAATATATTATTGTTAAGGTACCTATCTCTAGTGTGGAAAAAAGATTTCGTTTCGAATTTTCGAGGGTTTATTTTGTTTACGAAAATGCTAAATAAATACGTCATATGTCAAAAGAGCAGTGTGACCATATGTGGCAGGTTTCTGCCTTTTCGGCAGATTTGGCCCTTTATTTTTCTCTTTGGCAGTTTTGTTTGACATTGCCGAAAGGGAACTAATTTTTTGAGCTGTTATTTAAATTTTCGAGATGTTATTATGATCAGTTAAAAAACATATTGAGCAGTTATTTAATTTAATGGCGGTTGGTTAATTATTGCGACAGTAAAACATGGACAGTAATAAAAAATCAATTAAACGGTTATTTTATCATACAATGTCAATTCTAAAAATAATTGAGCAGTCCAATAACTGAATGAGCGGTAAAAATGATGAAATAAGCGGTTCGAAAAATAGGTCGGCAGATCATAGCGAGCGGTGACACCCGTACTCAAATTCATTGAAAAGAGAGGTAAATGTTCATTAGTTGGGCGGCGCTACAAACGCGGGTGGCGGAAGCGACCGATCACAGGGTTGGTAATCGTCTCGCGTGAGCTCGCGATTTGAATTCTTGCATTTGTTTCCATAATAAGCGTGCGATTGCATTGTTCTTATCAATATTTTGTTGTTATTGTTACTTAATGCCATAATTGTACTGATTTCTCATTATTATCGAGGATAATATCGTTACTGACTGCAATATACCAAGCACATCGCAATTAAACACATCTGTCGTGCCATTGCTTCAATCGGATAGCGACAGTGAAAATAGTGACCAAGAACAAAACCTCCCGGTCAAAAAGAAGCGTGTTCATAAATCTTGGGAATTCGTGAATAAGTTTGACAATAGCGACCTAGCTCAAAAAGCTTTAGATCAAGAAAAAATTTGGTCTTTTAATTATTCGAACGTATCCGAAGCAAATTCTATGTAATTTTAAATACTTAAGTATGTTTCGAATTACGAATAAAAGTTCCTATTATTATTATACAATTTGTTTTATTTAATTCCTTTAGTCAAAGCAAAAGTAATTTAATTTTTTCATTACTATTTAAGTACTGTTTTTTTTTTATTTTATTTTACCACCTCATTGTTTATAGAATTGCTTAGAATGAGATTTCTTACAAATTCCGATTTATTACTGCCCACACGTAACCGGTCGTTCGATAATTTTTACCGCCCATTTAATTATTTTCCTGCTCAATTATATATTCACTGATTCATTTCATTATTTTTTATTACTCATTTTTGTTTACTTTACTGCTTAGTTTTAACTGCTGAACTAGTTATTAAACGAGCCATTTATAATTTTTAACTTACCAAAACTGCTATTTACAACTGCCTCTTTAAATCAGTGCCTTTTAGAAATCCGGCAGCAGCATAGACCTAAAATTTTTTCTATGTCCGGCGGTATTTGGCAGACCGTATTCGTATGTTATTTATATGGCAACACTGGTCAAAAGTGTCACTGTTATTTTTTAATCCCCGACGCAAAAAAGAGGGTTGTGTGTGTGGGAGATATGTTTGACACCAATTTCTGTCTGTCCGTCTATATGTCTGTCTGTTACAGTCAGTAATGGCCTTTGCCTAGGCCTGGAGAGACTGAGACTAGCTGGTTTTACAGCCGACTGAGTGTGGCGGACGGCGCCTAAAGACCCCACCCACAGACTACTCAACCTACAAGACCACGCTTTGCCGGCGTTCGCCATGCCTATGTTATATCATAATTCATAACTAGAGATGGGCGGTGGGTAAATACCCAATCTACCCATTTGGGTATATACCCGGTAGATTGCGTAAATACCCGGGTATATGCTTATCTCCAGCCACAGTCTAGTACCTACATCCCGCTCGTTATAGTACTGATAGCCATCGATCAAAGCTGTCATGTTAAGGGGCTGAGCAATTGAGCATTTGTTACAGACGTCCTAATAAACTTATTTCTACCCGTTCGTTTGCCAATTTATTAGGTATATACGCAGGCCAGAGTGAAAGTACCTACCTATACTTCCCTAAGATGGTATATTATAAGTTTACAGTAAAATTAACAGAATCATAATCCTACCGTGCAACATAATCATAATTCTACCGTGCGTGTATACCTACCAAGTTGTCTGTGACTGCGACTTTATTTTAATAGTTCTACAAAATTATTCTAAAGCCAACCAAGGGACTGCCTTATCCTGAGAAATAGGTACTGAGAATCTTTCTTTAAAGCGATAAGCAAGCACGTCACTATAGTTATGAATATAATTTACATCTTTATTAGGCATCATCTTGCTTGTGGGAGTTGCGGCGCCTCGTGTTCGTAAAATATAATGTACCTAATGTAATGTTATATGTTTATGTAGAGTAATGTAATATGGTTACAGATACTGGTGCCGGCCCAATAGTAGTTTGGTTCAGAAGTGACGAAGGATATATTGGCCGTGGATTCAAGCTGCAATACCATCAGAATGTATGCAATGTTGCAACGTAAATTATATTGTCCTCCAGAGTAAAATTAAAATAAAACTTAAAGCTAAAAACGTCGTTTGTAATTATAAATAGCTTATTTGCGCACTGCGGTGGGCGCACAGACCACATAACCCAAAGACCACGCTTTCATGGACTTTACTACTAAAACGAAATCGCCAAAAGTAGGCGGGGTGCGGGCAAGGTCCGATAGTTTTTATTGGCTCGCTCAAGGTCACGCCTAGATTGATGATAGCAGGTACATGTCACCGGTAACTCCATTCCATAGTGATGGATGTCTTTTTCTTGATATCGATAAACACCGTTGAGTTTACGATAAAATAGAAAAATAAAAATAAATGTTTATTTCTATTATATAGTAAAACACACGTGAAATAAAGTAATTGCAATCGTCTAAACACGGTTTTACTATACATTATATAATGTTATATATTTGTGATTTTTTGTATATAATCTTCATAGGTTTACCTATAGGAAGTTATGACGGAATAAATAAGTAAGGCTCCCTAGGAGGGTGTCCTTAGGTGAACGGACGACCTGAGCAAGATTGCAGGAAAATTATGGATGCAGGACGCTTCCAATCGATCGTTTTGAAAATACTTTGGGAAAACTTATGTCCAGCAGTGGACTTCTTATGGCTGATGTGATGATGACGATATAAATATGCATACAAACATACATGAATACATACTTAAACCCTGTAATCATTACACTTCTTTAATAGGGAGCAGCAAGGTTGCAGGAAAATTATGGATGCAGGGCGCTTCCAATCGATCGTTTTGAAAATCCTTTGTGGAGACTTAATGTCTAGCAGTGGACTTCCTATAACTGATGTGATGATGATGATATATACTATGCATAAAAATATACATAACTGCATACCTTGTAAAAACCAGATTCAATAATCAAGCAATCTGAAAAACATATATATATATATATATATACATATATATATATATATATATATATATATATATATATATATATATATATATTTATATATGTCGGAGCGTAATATGCAATGGCTGTATAAAACTAGATTCCTTTACTTTGAATAATTCGATGACGTTTGGCAGTAATTCCGTGTCAATGTCATTTTAGAGTTGACGAAAAAAGAATAGAGGACGCGGTATGAGTTCAATGTAAAATTCCCGTTTTATGATTTTACACGCGCAAAGAGAAAGTTGTTTACTACAAAATGCAACGGTTGGATTTGAAATGGCAATATTCGTTAGCAACAAGTTATAAGACCGGTCGACCTAGCGACAGGGACAGTCTTGTTCAGGCGGCCGTATCGTGCACAACTCGTTTGTGTAGTTTGCTGTAGCTTGGCCATGACTCATTTAATTGTGATTTTTGTAATAGATGTGGATTGGTGAACCGATTTATTACAATGACAGTTTGTTTAAGCAAGACGGAAAGCCCAGGTGTATACACAGTATTCAATTCTGTGGGGCCAGGGAATCCAGACATGGTGGTTGCGATTCATGATTCAGTGCGGGGGCGGGGCACTGGATTTCCGTCACATTTTTATAAGGCTCACGGAAGGTCTCTCATGTGGCGGCATCGGTAAGTTGAAGTGACTGTATGTAAGTTTTCATCCTGACATCAGTTTGTTCTCGTACTGTAAGTAACTAAGTGGGTAGTTTACGTCACTTGAGATATCAGATGTCGATCACGCCACGCTCTGCCCCCTTTTATTCATCCGTCTGCGACATATATATATATATACTTTTTTTTTTATTTATATATTAGTCTCGAGACATGGGCATCTACTCGGGTATTTACCCACGCTTGGGTATTTAACCGATATGCACCGGGTAAATACCCAATCTACCCGTTTGGGTATATACCCGGTAGATTGGGTAAATACCCGATAAATACCCGTATCTAACCGTTTGGTGGGTAGATTGAACTATATGAGTAATTACTTCGCAAATCGTGTCGGAAAGTGTGTGCAAACGCTGTAATATGCTTAAAACACAGGTAGACGTCAAATACGATACTAAAATATATGAAACCCCCATACTATTCATATATTTAAAGTAGGCTTTTTTTGACTTATTATAATTTTTGCTGTGAAACGGCATATTTATATGTTAAATAAAAAGACATTAAGTGCGATGTCAACATACTCTTGGCCTTACCATCATATATAATATGAAAAAGTATTTTTTGATTGCTCATTCAAGGGCCAAAACTACTGATTTCAGAGCTAGTCCCCAAAAAAAGTTATTCGTATTGATGAGTTCTTCGATCCTCTATCAGCTTGTTATAACATTTCCCACAAACTAGCATGCGAGGTATTTATCCGAATATACCCGTTTTATGGGAACATACTTATTGGCAGGTCTATGTTTACATATATTGTTGGAAAATATTTGTAGACCTAATTATATGTTAAAATAATAAATAATACATAAATAAATATACGGGGACAAATAACACTGATTGAGCTAGCCCCAAAGTAAGTTCGAGACTTGTGTTATGGGATACTAACTCAACGATACTATATTTTATAACAAATACATATATAGATAAACATCCAAGACCCAGGACAATTTGAAAAAGGCCATTTTCCAACTTGCCCTGACCGGGGATCGAACCCGGGACCTCTGGGTAGCGGACTGGCATGGTGACCACTACGCCACGGAGATCGTCTAAGTGTGATGTCAACATACTCTTGGCCTTACCTTCATATATAATATGAAGAAGTATTTTTTGATTGCTCATTCAAGGGCCAAAATTACTGATTTCAGAACTAGTCCCCAAACAAAAGTTATTCGTATTGATGATTTCTTTGATCCTCTATCAACTTGTTATAACATTTCCCACAAAATAGCATGCGGGGTATTCATCCGAATCTTTCCGTTTTATGGGAACATAATTATTTGCTTGTCTATGTTTACATACAGACCTAATTATATGTTAAAATTAGCAAACTGACATCAAATGCGATGTCATATGAGCATTCATACAAATAGGGAGAAAAGATTTTTGATTGGTCTTCCGATATCCAACACTACTGATTTCGGGGTTGATCCCGGAACAAAAGATATGCAAATTGATGAGTTCTTTGGCCCTACATGAACTTGTCGTAACATTCCCCATAAAATTACTGCCGGGTATTTACCCGAATCCACCCGTTATATGAGAACATACAAATTGACAGGTACGAGCTTACATTTTTTGCTGTCAAATGTTTGTTGAACTAATAATATGTTAAATAAACAAACGTCAAATGCTATACTAATATATAAACGCCCTCGTATAAATACAACGTAGAAGGGACATACCCGTAATAAATCGGACCACGAGCTAAACTAGATTACTATTGTATACAGAAATTGAAATAACAGTCAGAAAAACAAAAACAAAATTCGGCAATTCCATACAAAGATGTGCAGCCACCCGAACAATTTGTATGGGAATGTCGATTAATTTTTTTTTGTTTTTTGACTGTTATTTTAATTTTTTTATACTTTGTCGATCTAATATAGCCCGTGATTCGATTTATTACGGGTATGTTCCTTCCACGTTGCATAGAGAGTAGTCATATTTGACTGCTCATCCAAGAGCCATAACTACTGGTTTCGAGGTTGGCCCCGGAATGAGATATTCGTATTGATTAGATCTTTGATCCTACATCTACTTGTCATAACATTTCCCACAAAATAGTATGCCGGATACTTATCCGAATCTACCCGTTGTATGAGAACATACGAATTGACAAGTCTAAATTTTCATTTTTTGCTGGCAAACGTTTGTAGGCCTAGTTATATGTTGTTGGAATATCTGTTCGGTTTGGGCTAAATTAAAATACTATTTAACTGGTGAAGTATGAAATTATATTGTTTTAACTTTTACTTGGAAGTATGATACGTCTGAGTCCTATCACAATGCAACAGAGAAGAGAATGACATAAGTGCCAGCACCAAAGTGTTGCCAGCACCAAAGTGTTGCCAGCACCAAAGTGTTGCCAGCCATATAACAAAAAAAAAGATTGATTTTTGCAATTAAAATAATATAATTCAACATATGTTACATAAGCAAACAGACATCAAATGCGATGTCAATATATGAGGACCTTCATACATATAGATAGAGTAGATTTTTTTGACTGCTCATTCAAGAGCCAAAACTACTGCTTTTGGGGTTGGTCCGGGAACAAAAGATTTTCTTTTTAACAAGTTCTTTGATCCCACATCAATTTATCGTAACATTTCCCCAAAATCGCATGCCGGGTATTTATCCTAATCTGCCCGTTGTATGGAAACATACGAATTGACAGGTCTAAGTTTTCATTCATTGTTGGCAAATGTTTAAAGACCTAATTATATGTTAAACTAACTTTAACCTGCGACTTCGTCCGCGTAGAAATCGAAAATGGTTCTAATAGGATTTTGAATTGTTTTTTTACGTTATTAATGTTGAATACTTATAAGTGTAAATATAAATTTTTTTTATTATAACGTAGGGATTTAAAAGCCTAGCAGAGCCGGCGAACCTGTCTCTCCCGCTCCCTCTCCCGTTTCCTTCCCGTCATTTGCTAGACCGAGAGAGAGCGACGGAACGCTTCAAAATGGTTAAACTAATCTTGTTTCTCCATACAAACTTCGGACCCCCATTTCACCTCCTTAGAGGTTGAATTTAGGAAAATCCTGAAATACATACTTACTCATTAACCGTCAGGAGCACTCCTGCGAAGTTTCGAATAATATAGTCTAACTAATCTTGTCACTCCACACAAAATTTTGGACCTCATTTGACCCCCTTTGAGGGTGAGTTTTGAAAAATCCTTTCTTAATGTACTCCTAGACCTCATAAAAAACTGTTTGCCAAATTTGGAGTCTCTAGACCCTGCGGTTTCAGCTGCGCGTTGATCGATCAGTCTCTATTTATCTATGTCAGCATGTCTATGTCAAAAATGGTTCTTATAGGGCTCTCCCTCTCCCTGCTCCCTGTTCCCTGTTCCCTGTTCCCTGTTCCCTGTTTCCTGTTCCCTGTTCCCTGTTCCCTGTTCCCTGTTCCCTGTTCCCTGTTCCCTGTTCCCTTCCTAAAATCCTTAAATACGTATTCACTTATTTACCACCGGGAGCACTCTTGCGAAGTTCCGAATAAAATGGTCAAACTTATTTTTTTTCTCCATACAAACTTTGGACACCTGTTTCACTCCCCTGAGGGGGAAATTTTTGAAAAATTCTGAAATTTGTATCACTTATTTAGAGCCGGGAATACTTTAGCGAAGTTTCGAATAAAATAGTCAAACTCATCTTGTTTCTCCTCAAAATCTTTGGACCCCCGTTACACCCCGTTAGGGGATGAATTTTGAAAAATCCTGAAACACGTTTTTACTTATTTACCGCCGGGAGTACTCTCGCGAAGTTTCAAATAAAATAATCAAACTAATCCTGTTTGTCCATACAAACTTTGGACCCCCGTTTTACCTCTTTAGAGGGTGAATTTTGAAAAATCCTTTCTTAGTGCACCCTTAGACCTTATAAAAAACTTATGTACCTTTGATGTCTTTAGACCCAGCGGTTTGGGAGGTGCGTTGATATGTCAGTCAGTCAGTCAGTCATTCAGTTTTTTTCTTTTATATATATAGATAAAGCAAACAGACATCAAATGTGATACTAATATATGAGCACCCTCGTACATATAATAGGGAGAGTAGATTTTTTTGGCTGCTCATTCAAACGCCAAAACTACTGGTTTCGTGGCTGGTCCCGGAATAAGAGATATTCGTATTGATTAGTTCTATGATCCTACATCAACTTGTCATAACATTTCCTACAAATAGTATGCCGAATGGTTTCCGAATCTACCCGTTGTATGAGAACATACGAATTGACAGGTCTAAATTTACATTTTTTGCTGGCAAATGTTATATGTTACATAAGCAAACAGACGTCAAATGCGGTGTCAATATATGAGCACCCTCATAAATATAGATAGAGTAAATTTTTTCGACTGCTCATCCAAGAGCCAAAACTACTACTTGTGGGGTTGGTCCTGAAACAAAATATTTTCACTTTGACAAGTTCTTTGATCCCACATCAATTTATTGTCAACATTTCCCCAAAATCACCTGCATTGTATGGGATCATACGAATTGACAGGTCTAAGTTTTCATTCTTTGTTGGAAAATGTTTAAAGACCTTATTATATTTTAAATAAAGCAAACAGACATAAATGCGATGTCAATATAGGAGCACCCTCATACATATGGGGGGAGTAGATTTTTTTTTGCTGCTCATCCAAACGCTAAAACTAATGATTCGGATACAACATTTCTCTAAAAAAAGTATGCCGGGTGTTTACCCAAATCTACCCGTTGTATGAGAACATACGAATTGACGGGTCTAAGTTTTATTTTTTTGCTGGCAAAGGTTTTCAGATTTCATTACATGTTAAAATAAGCTAACAGACATCAAATGCGATGTCAATATATTATTATGAGCACTCTCATACATATAGGTAGAGTAGATCTTTTCGACTGCTCATCTAGAGTCAAAACTACTGATTTCGGTATAAGTCCCGGGACAAAAGATATTGGTTTTGACGAGTTCTTTGATCCCCCGTCAACTTAAAATAACATTTTCTCAAAATAGCAAGCCGGGTATTTATTCGAATCTACCCGTTGTATGGGAACATACGAGATGACAGGTCTAAGTTTTCATTTTTTGTTCGCAATTTTTTTGACCTAATTATATGTTTAAATAAACAAACAGGCTTTTTTACTGTACATCCAAGAGCCAAAACTACTAATTTCGGGGTTGGTCCCGAAACAAAAGATGTTCGTATTGACGAGTTCTTTGGTCTCCTATCAATTTGTTGTTCCATTTCCCTCTGAATAGCATGCCGGGTATTTACCCCAATCTACCCGTTGTATGAGAACAATTCGAATTGACAGGTCCAGGTTTTCATTTTTTGCTGGAAAATGTTTTTAGATTTGTTTTTCTGTTGAAATAAGCAAATAGACATAAAATAAGATGAAATCTGTATGTTTAAAATATGGATAGCATTAGCGATTTTAATGTTTGTTATTTATTCTTTGAAATATATTCATAGATTTATACATTACGTAACCATTCCACACATTTCTACATATAATTAGAGGAATTGAACTAGTTTTCGAATAAATATCCCAATCTACAAACGGGTAGACACCTGTATTTACCCGGTGCCTATCGGGTAAATACCCAAGTGTGGGTAAAATGTAAGTTTGACGACCTCCGTGGCGTAGTGGTCACCGTGCTAGTCCGCCAGCCAGAGGTCCCGGGTTTGATCCTCGGTTAGAGCAAGTTGGAAAATGGTCTTTTTCAAATTGTCCTGGGTCTTGGATGTTTATCTATATATGTATATGTTATAAAATATAGTATCGTTGAGTCAGTATCCCATAACACAAGTCTCGAATTTACTTTGGTAGATATTATACTATATATAATATATTATACCCGGGTAGATGCCCATCTCTAATCGCCACTGATAACTAGATGGTGTCATGTCATGAAATGCCATTTTTCAAACGCCGAGTCACCTAAACCAATTGTTTTTCCACACAAAAAACCGTTTGTTTAGTGACTCCGCGTTTGAAAAGTCGCACCAATGGTCATGTCTTGGGGATTTTTTTGAATATGCTATTTTTAGGTAGTGGTAACACTGCACTTACTGACACCCCATGCTGACACTGACATTTCAGTTTCAGTCTATCATCTGTCACATCCGTGTTGTCATCACAAATTAGATAGTTATGTTGTCATGTCGTGTCGTGTTGCTTGACTAGGGATTTTTTCCTCATAAAATAAGTTTTATAAAATAGTATCAAATTTTTAGTTTGTTATCTTTTTAGTTGTGTTCTAAGCTTGTCCAGTATGTTTTTTTAAGGTTTTAATACAAATCTACTCTTGAAACAATCCCAAACTTAAAATCATCGAGTGCGAACTGAAGCTAAGCATTTCAATGTATTTTTGCACTTGCTTCATTTCATTTGCCAAGTAGATTCTAGGGCAAGCATTAACTGTGAATTATTAAATTTAACTGCGTGTATAAATAAATATTATGAAGAGTTAATTAACTCACGAATGTTTGGACTGAGATAATTGGGTGTGTTTATTCAAGTCTCTTCGGTGTGCCTTGGCATTAAGTGATTTGATAAGATTTGATTACAAATAAATTGAAGCCGTGCTTTATTAGAAGAAACGACTTGTATCAGTGAAGATGTCAGACAGTGGAGAGAGTGATAATGTTGCATGGATCCTTTACAAAGATAGGCCGGAGTGGAGTGATTTGCAACCAATACCAGAAGACGATGGCCCTGCCCCTGTTGTTGTTATTGCACACTCTGAAAAATGTATGTATAACCAATTTGAGCCTAATCATTGGTAAGTATAATTAAGCCAAAACTATAAGGTTGTCTTTTTTTAAGTACATACCTACCTATTTACTTGATTGTTATGTTTATTTCATAAATAGTTATCTCTTTAGTAGCAGGTATTTTACTGCATTAATTATCTCTTTGAACAAATGTTTCCCAAGTGGTTTTAACCTTTTATTATTGCAATGTCATTGGTTTCCAACACATACCTGTTTGACTTATACTTATGACTTTATTGACCTCTAATAAACAATGCAAAGTGTAATTCAAATAAATTTCTTGAGTTACTGGTGCATGCTTTTGAAAAAAGGGTACTTATTATAATTAATTACCAACTTGATTGTCAAATAGTTGTTCAAAGCCATAAATAACATTTCAAGGTCAGTAGTAGTGAATGTAAGTAAAGTAACATTAACACCTTGTTGGGACTTAGTCAGACACATTGAAAAGACACAAATTAACCTTGGATACTAACTGAATAATACTACATTTTACACTTAAGAATACAGTATAATTAAGTAAGTATCCCATAACAAAACTTAGTTTGGTGCTAGCTCTATCTGTGTGATATGTCCCTATTTATTTATATATATTTCTACCTACAATTTTATTGTAATTGTCATCTAAGTCCAAAACCTGTCTTAAGACAATCCTCTCTATTTGGACACACATATGACATGCAAGCTCCAGGGTCTGGCTGGTGTATAAGAATGTTAAAATAGGAAGGTACTTTAAATTTTATAAAAAATTTAATGATCATTTTCATATTCTAAACAAGATATACATTTTAAAATGTAATACCCAACTACGTAAGCCATCTACTGCCAACATTAGTATATTTTTGCAATGTGCTAATCAAGACCATTTGATACCCCACTTAATAGAAACAATAAAATATTTTTCATCTCATCTACTTGAAAAACCATGTTTTCATCTTAAAACATTTGGAGCTAAAGTTACTGGTATTATATTCTCTCGGGACTAAAACGTGAAAAAGAAGATCTCTTGGGATTAAAACCAAATTGAAAACAGAACATGAGTGTAATTTATGTAGAATCAAAAATAATCCAGTCCAGCAACAAAAAAAATTGTTTTAGAATAAAAAATAATTGGCACAAACTTTGTGATTTTTTAAATTTGGAATACATATCGTCTTCAACATGGATGAATGTAGGTTAACATTTTTATGTTCATTGCTTTGGAAAAGGAATAAGTATAATTAAAAAGTGCAATTTTTCTCTTTGATTCAATAATTACAGAAGTTTTAGGTTATATAAATGTAATATTTATATAACCTAAATTAACAGAATAAGTACTTATAAAAATAAAAAGATATGAAGGACCACACAAACAAAGTTATGAGTGAACATTTTATCTTAAGTTGGTGGTCTTCGAAAAAATATTTCTCAGTATTTATTGTATGAAAGCGACACCAAAACAAAGGTTAGTATTAAATTGTCGGTTAAAGTCTGATTATGTATTGTAGGTGTTCTACTGTTTTTTATATTCTGTTTTGTATACTTATTCTAGTTTTTCTCATAGATGGAAATAAAAAGTAGAGTGTGCTACTCGAGTATGGTAATATTTTTATCTCAGGTGATATACATGAATCCTTCGCTACACTCATTCCTGATTGTAACAAGTGATACCAAAGTTGAATCACTCGCTCCGTTCATGATTCAACTGTGGTATCCTTTGTTTTGCTCTGGATTCAAAGTAGAGCCCTTGCCTTCAAAATATTACCTTATCCCCTTGGAGCACAATCTACTATTTTTCTCTCACTTTTTTGAATATAACATATTCGTTATATAATTTTTTTGCATACTAGTTGTACCCTATGCCACCCGGACAAAAATGTTGAAATCGATTGACATATCCTTTGTGAAAATGTGACAAGCGATTTGGATGCTACAATGGAACATACATACCCACACACACATACACACGCACACACACACACACACGCACACACACACACACACACACACACACACGCACACACACACACACGCACGCACACACACACTCGCACGCACACACACACGCACACACACACACACGCACGCACACACACACACACGCACGCACACACACACACGCACACACACACGCACACACACACGCACGCACACACACACTCACACACACACGCATACTCACACACACGCACACACACACACGCACACACACACACGCATACTCTCACACACACACACACACGCACACACACACGCGCGCACACACGCACACACACACACACGCACACACACGCACGCACACACACGCACGCACACACACACACACGCACACACACATGCATACATACATAGACTGCTAAAATCATTACCCTTTCTCTTGGATTTGCCGTAGTTAGGTAAAAACTAACATATTCCTTAAAACTTTGTTATTAAGACGAAGTGGTAGCTCAAGTTGCGCCCCTCATTTGAAATAAATTGTTTAAAACTAAATAAGGCGATAATTAAAAATTTGATTTGTATAAATGTCTAGAAAGACCTTTAAACTATTTTATGAGTAACCTTTGAAATTATTACCAATAGTCCGTCTAGTTTTAAAATTGTTTTTCGCCAAAAGTGGCCACTTTTGGCGAAAAACAGTTTTAAAACTAGACGGACTACCAATATTACTTTCAAAGGTTA
Source organism: Acrobasis suavella (assembly GCA_943193695.1). Lineage (NCBI taxonomy): Eukaryota > Metazoa > Arthropoda > Insecta > Lepidoptera > Pyralidae > Acrobasis > Acrobasis suavella. The sequence continues at coordinate 12,005,333 of OW971938.1, forward strand.
TTCATAAAATAGTTTAAAGGTCTTTCTAGACATTTATACCAATCAAATTTTTAATTATCACCTTATTTAGTTTTAAACAATTTATTTCAAATGAGGGCGCCACTTTAGCTACCACTTCGTCTTAACATTTTTAATTTAAATTTACAGTTGAGGATGTTTACAACTACTTTCGTGCTGTGTTGAAGAACAACGAGAAATCTGAACGGGCCCTGCAGTTGACTAAAGATGCTGTGGAATTGAATCCTGCGAACTACACTGTTTGGCAGTATAGGTATACATATAATGTTTTAAAATTAGATTGTGATATTTCCAGTATTTTTTTTTTGTTCAACGATGTTTTACTTATTTATTTATGTAGATATACGGTGCAAAATTTGTGTGGTGCAATGTGAAGCCGATTTGTGTAGCCGTGCATTCCATAGAGACATCGAGACCTTGTCTACCTGGTCGATCGCTAGTTCATGCTCTTTTTTTTCTTTATTACAAAATCGATTATACACTACATGTCTTTTAAATTACGCGTGCTTTCCGGCTGCCTGCGCCTCTGTGTCGCTTTGGCGCGGCGCACAAAAGTACTACGAGTAGCGTTTGCTACGCCCGCGCTGCGCGCCGGAGACAAAACTCCAGGCAGTCTTAATTTACACACATGCATAAATAGCTAAAGCGGTTATTACACTATCCGATTTACAAGAACCGATTTAGGACATAGAAAGGTGTAATCGCAGTTAGTACGGTAAGCATGCTAGTTAGAGTCAAATTGTAGGTATCAATCGCTCTGGTGCTAAATCCTGTCTTGGAGAGTGTAATCGCAGTGCTACGATTTAATTAAAACGTCTTGGTGCGTTTTGTTCACATAATAGTACATTACTGCAGAGGTCGGGAAGTATGGCGTTGCCGGATGAGTAGTTTTTTGACAATAATTACGAGTCCGCGAATGCCATTCCCGCTGAGGCATGTATAGTGCTTTTCTCAATAAATGTGAGGAAATCATTAAAGAAATAACCAGAAATGTGCAAATATTTACCGACAGCAATTATTGTTTACTGAAAAGAGTATATAATCGCTCAATGTCTTTGCCAAATGTAATAACAGAACTGTCATCTGAAACGTCAATATCACTGTCTTTTCATTCTGAATGCACTTCTCGTCGTTTTTATTTTGAGCAGCGGTCAGGTCAGGAATGAAATTTTAATAAAACTTTCCCGGCCTAGGATAGTAAAGAAATGCATGAGCCAAGAATTACAAACTTTGTGTTTTATTTTTTCTACAATAATGCCTACATTTCTGAGCATGTTTGAGAATAAGTATTTTTTTACAAAGTGTTATCTATCAATTATAAGTTTATAATATGACTCATGGTATATAAAGTCATTCATCAATGTAATCATAACAAAAGCTATGTCGATTAAAATTACATTTTATAACTATAGAAAAACTTAAATAAATGGCGATTTGACGTGGCATTTAACCAGTAAGGATATTAAGTAGAGTTCCTACTAATCGGATAGTTTAATAACCTCATATGTGCATAAATGCCAATTAAAATCAATCTTTTTTGTTCCTGTGATGTCACGAAGATCACGACAACAAACCCTATTGGCTAGACATGAGCGCCGCGCCGGCGCGCTGCCGCCGCTGCCGATTTTCCCGCGCCGCCGCCGCCGTGAAAAACGATCGGCTCGCCGAGTACGAAGTGTTTTTTTTTTTCATATCTAAAGAAAATAAGTTTTCTTGATGACGAGAAAACCTTAATATCAAGATCTTTCATTTAAAATTGCTTTTCGGGCTAAGCAGTATAAAGATTTATTTTTTTTGGTCAGTCAAATTGGAAACTCACGACATAATGTCATTTTTTACTAGTATGATGCTCCAGAAAAAAAAAAACGTGTCTCATTGATCGTGCACCATCAACGTCAACAGCGGAACCAGGCCCTAGATCTGCATCTTCTGCTATTTTTTTAGCAAATTTGGCACGATGATACAGCATTCAACTAGATAAAGAAACCCCAATTGAATGTTAATGCTAAAAATATTTCAGTATAATCTAAAATTACTAAAGTTTATCTAGTTTAATCACTTTTTTATTGTGATTTGACTGAATCAAGAGTCCAGAAAATACTAGAAGGTAGGTATAGAAGAGATAATTTTTTTAAAATTAAAATTCGGCGGTTATTACTTTATGTCGCTACTTATAGTTATATAAATCTAATTAATGTACTGTAATTTGATTTGACTGAAAAGCTTCCGAAATATTTTAATCATATTGTAAAGAAGTAATATTTTTTACAAAGTTCAGTACATTAAAGCTTAAGTACTTATTTAATTTTTGTTTTGTATTTATTAAACTTTTTATGTTGAGTATCACAGAAAGTTTACGTAAAAGATTTATCAGAACATTTTTATGGAGTACTGCTTTGTACGGGTGTGAAAAGTGGACGATGACGAAAAGGAAAAAGATACTGGATAAGAATGAAAAAATAAGTCACAGAAAAAGTTACAAACGAATAGCTAAAATGAAAGAAAATGTGGTAGAGAAAAGACAAGAAAATGTTACGATGCGTTCTTTAAAAACAATAATGGAATGAAAAATAGAAGGAAAAAGAAGTGTAGAAAATCCCAGTTTTTATTTAGCTTAGCGGAAAAAGAGGCACGGAAAGGTCGCTGACAAGAGACCAGCTCTTAAATATGCTTCCAAACTAGAAACGCGTAATACATCAAAGATTCCATTCATATATGCCTTACATATTTTTTAGCCATATTTTATTTCGTTCGGCCATATTTAATTAGTTTAGTCACTGAGTTTATATACAAATGCAGAGGTACGAAAGTTTTACTTAAAACCAATAATTAATCCTCACAAATGGCCCACTGGAGGGCGCGAAATCGCGTGAGTTTTGAATGAAATAAAAACAATGATGTCATCGACATATACGTAAATAGGAAATTGCTCCTACCACCCAGAAATACTGTGATGGCGAAAAGGTAGTTACGTTAGGTTTTTTTTATGATCACTCAGAAATTCTGAGGGCGGAAAGGTTGGTTGTTTAGGTATTTTTTTTTATCTTTAATATTTTATTATATGTGGATGTCATCATAGTTTTCATTATTTTTTCATACTAAACTTCGATAGTTTAAAACCCGAAAACTACGCGTACGCAACCGGCCGGTGGGGTTTGAAGAGGGGCGATCCGGTCCCCTTACCCCCCTTCTCCATCCCCTAAAGAACCCTATTGAGGCCACTCGTTCTAAGATTGTTACTGCTATTGATTTTCTGCATAACTAATAACTGTATTGTAACATACAGTTAAAGTTTTAGTTATGGAACTATAACTGTTAAACTATAACTGTATTGTAACATACGAGGGTGCGTTTTTAAGTTCGCGGAATGAGAGGGTTGGAGGGGGGTGATTAGGCTCATTAGGACCGTAACGCGTTCAGTGACTCATAATTAGTATAAATACGAGGTTTCATTGTTATCAGACAATTTGTCTTTGAGCTATCGTCAACCAAGCAACATAATCGGGAGTGAAAAGTGAAATATGGAAAAAATCGAATATCGTGCCGTTATAAATTTCTTTACCAAGCAAGGAAAATCAGTTGCGACCATAATGGATGAGATGTCATCAGTTTACGGTGACTCTTGTCCAGGAAAAACCATGGTATACAAGTGGCACAGTTTGTTTAAACAAGGAAGGGAATCCCTTGAAGACGACCCGAGGCCGGGCAGGAGCATCGAGGTGACCACGCCAGAACTTATTCAAAAAGTCGAAAAAATTGTACTCAAAGATGCTCGACTAAAGAAGAAACAACTCGCAGAAATGGTTGAAGTATCCGATACAACCATTTTTAAAATCCTGCACGATCATCTTGGCATGACTAAGGTCAGCGCAAGATGGGTACCGAGAATGCTCACGCCGCCGCAAAAACAACAACGCGTAGAGTGTTCACGTGCATTTTTGGACCTCTGCAGTGACGACAAGGATGGTGTATTGAGTCGAATTGTTACTGGAGACGAAACTTGGGTTCATCATTATGAACCGGAGTCGAAACAAGACTCCATGCAGTGGCATAAAAAGGGCACAGCACCCCCCAAGAAGTTTAAGGTGTCACAGTCAGCTGGGAAACTCATGGCAATGGTCTTTTGGGACTCAGAAGGAATATTGACTAGTGATTATTACCTCTTTCCAAAAATGAAAAAAGAGCTTCGGGGTAAAAAAATTACCACCGATGATGAAGTTAAGGAGGCAGTTTCAGCGTATTTTGAAGACAAAGATAAAACATTTTTTTATGAGGGTATAAATAAATTAATTGAAAGGTCTGAAAAATGTATCCGTCTTGCAGGTGAATATATTGAAAAGGAAAAATAATTTGGTTTTTTTATTTCCACCCCTTACCCTCCATTCTGCGAACATAAAAACGCTCCCTCGTACAGTTATAGTATGTTACAATACAGTTATAGTTTTAGTATGGAACATACCTTTGTTAATAAATAAATATTTTCTCTGACATATTATAAAATACTTTTAATGCTTTGGACATTTTTTAAATAATGATTAAGGATGTAGGTTTTTAAAGTGAAAAAAAAGATCACGTCGCGCCTTCTTGTCTATGTATCAGCTACTGAATATTTTTGGATTTCTATAAAAAAACTGTTTTAATTTTTTTTCGTTAGCTCAAAACCCAGCCCTCTTTCCTATTGTAAAATAATATTTGTAATTTTGTTCATATTCCAGGAGAGATTTGCTTCAAGCTCTAAAGGCAGATCTTAGATCTGAACTAGACTATGTTGAAGCAGTTATCAAGAATTCACCTAAAAATTATCAGGTTTGTATTGAATACATACATTATAAAAATAGTGATGGCAACCAATCAACATATTGAGAAGAATTTGAAGAATACACCCATATTTTTTATTACCCTAAGATTTACATTGCTGGGCAAAGGATTCTGTGACCAACTCAAAATTCCAAAATGCTGGGTTTACAAAACTGCATTATGTAATAGTAGTTTATGATACAAGTGTGGTAAGTTGTTCATTACAGTCGAAGCCCGCGCGTGTGTATATGGAGCCAAGATTTGTGATGAACAATACACACGTGTGCCATACTATGTTTTTCAACACATTAGTGAGGAAAAAATCTTCAATAATAAAACACTTTAATTAAACTTACAATAAATCATCTCGTTAAAGAAAATTAGAAATATGGCGCGCTTTGATTTTCTTATTCAGGCGCATTTCGCGCATGCGCGAATCTGTAGTGATACGAGAGACACAGAAATAAATTTACAAACAGCCAAACAATTATTTAAAAAAAATTTTCTTTTTAGCATATTAAAAATTATTTTTAGTGTTATTACAAGTATTTTAATTAATATATGAAATAGGATAATTTGGTTAAAACAAGGTTTTGGTATGAGTCTAGGCTGGCTGCATGCAGAGATTACATGTTTCAAAAATAATATTCGATATTTTGGATTTATAGAATCTTATTCCTAAAACATTTAAAAAACACTTTACCGCACTTGTGCGGTAAGGAATATTTACCGCACGATTACGAATGCGTGCGTAATGAATGGCATTACATAAGTAAAATCAGTGTGGTAAATAGCCCTTTCCGAGCTAAGGTGTTGAAAATAGCATTAAATGCTGTTAAGACGAAGTGGTAGCTAAAGTGGCGCCCTCATTTTAAATAAATTGTTTAAAACTAAATATGGTGATAATTAAAAATTTGATTTGTATAAATGTCTCGAAAGACCTTTAAACTATTTTATGAATAACCTTTGAAATTATTACTAATAGTCCAATATTACTTTCAAAGCTACCACTTCGTCTTAAAGATTTAATTATCGGTTGTAAGTTTAGTTACAATTAAAAATTTTACATATTAAAATATTACTTTCTTATTTACAGGTATGGCATCATCGTAGGATGCTGGTTGAATGGCTGCAGGATCCCTCCCTAGAGTTAGAGCTAACTGGGGATGCCCTTCTACAAGACCCCAAGAATTACCATGCTTGGCAACATAGGCAATGGGTTATAAAAACCTTCGGGTCAGTATAATATTTTAATCCTTAGTGAAAGTGTGTTGATTTATCTATCCTTCAGGGTAACTAGTCTACACTGTCGAGAATAAGTTGGGATTGCTGGATGAGTAGAGTTTTCAAAGCCTCGCTGATGCTCGGCATTGATAATAATTACGAGTCCAGCAATGCTATTCACTCCGAGGTATTCATAGTGCTTTTCTCAATAAATTAGAGGAAAGAATGAAAAAAATAATCGAAAGCAATTGATGTTTACTACAAATATACAATAAAATCATAAAAAATCATAATGTATACAATAAAATCATTACGTGGGTTACTGAAATGTGGTTTTCGCCGTTTTTTTCTTAATAACTAATTTCGTGTCTTCTTTTTACTACAATAATGGCTACATTTCCTAGCATGTTTGAAAAATAGTGGAAGTATGGCATTGCTGGACGAGTAGTTTTCAAGGCCGAGTTTCACTTCTTCTATTCCCGGCGAGGCATGTATAGTGCTTTTCTCAATAAATGTGAGGAAATAATTAAAGAAATAACCAGAAATATGCAAATATTTACCGAAAGCAATTAATGATTACTGCAGTATGTTATCAATCACTTCTGTTTTGATAAAAAAAAAGAAACAACTTTTTCTCGTTTTAGTGCAAAGGAACCGAAAAATATGTTATACTGCAGATTATTGTTTTGCTCCTCTCACAACGAAAATTAAGCATATTTTCGTTTGATTTTATACCAACATTTTAGTTAAATTATGGTCATATTCGTATAAATGCTCAAAGAGTGCATTTTTTGTGAAGTGGTAGCAATTGGCTGTATGACAAGTGATAACATAAAACGCTAAATGTCTTTGCAAAATGTAAAAACAGAATTGTCATCTGAGACGTCAATGTAACTGTGTTGTCTGTGTTGTCATTCTGAATACACTTCGTCTTCTTTTGAGCAGCGGCCAGGAATAAATTTTCATACTACTTTCCTGGCCTAAGCCGGTAAAGTAATGCATGAGCAAAGAATTACAAACTTCGTGTCTTCTTTTTACTACAATAATGCCCATATTTCCGGGCATGTTTGAGAAAAGGTAATTTTGTGACTATTTTTTTTTTCATTTACAGCCTGTATGACAAAGAAATGGACTTCATAGACAATCTTATCTCGGAAGATGTACGTAACAATTCTGCGTGGAACCAAAGATATTTCGTCGTAAACAACCATCTAGGCTGGTCAGATCTAAACGTCCAGAAAGAAATATGCTATACATTGGAAAAGATTAAATTTGTTAAGAACAATGAAAGCGCGTGGAGCTACCTCAGAGGTGTGATACTGCATGACAAGAGAGGAATGAACGGTAACGCTGTAGTGACTTCATTTTGTGAAGAACTCTATAAACACAAATGTAGGTCGCCTTATTTACTAGCCTTCTTAATAGACGTGTGTGACGAAGCAATAAAGAAGGGCGAGACCAACAGCTTCCATAACGCTGATAGAGCCATACTACTTTGCCACGCGTTAATCACTAAATACGATAAAATTAGGTGCAAATATTGGAACTACATTTGCGATAAGTTCAAAAAACTACAGAAGGAGGAGAATGGTTTGGAAAATCATGAAAACAATATTGATGACTAACGAGTAGATAGATACAATGTTTGTGACGCACATGTTTAATATCATAATTACCGTTCCCTATTTGTTTTTTTGTTATAAAAATACATGAATAATGATAAAGATAGTAAAACGCTAAGAAATATAAATAACTTGATTTTGGCGACATTTTTGTGGGAGTTTTTAAAAAACTTGATCCAAAATTTACATTTCTCGATTGAAATCAATACTTTTTGCCTTACTGCTGGAATCTGATGTTTCATTGTAAGGATTGTGATTTACAGTGAAAAATAAAACATGAAGTAATAATGTGGATTTTTATTGTGGTGCGGAGTCGTCGGGTCTAGAATCTTCTGGATTTGGGTAATGCTTGTGCAGTCCGAGGTTCATGTGGACGTCGGAGCGCACGGCGCGAGCCATGATTTCGCAGGTGCAGTCTCGGTCTTCATGCATAGCCCCGAGTAGGCTGGGTGAGAGAATTATCTGTGTCGCGCCCTTCTTTTTCTTCCCTTTCCCGCTTTTACCCTTGTCCACCTTCAAAGGGAAATCATAGCTTTTCTCAGTCATCGATATTCCTAGCAGTTTTATAATATCTGGGCATTCCTGGCATTCACAAGTCCCACAGTCGCAGAAAGCCTAAAATTTTAACCAAGCTGTATCTGTTCCATAATGCAGACTGGTGTACAAGAATAATGAACTTTACATAATTACACACACAATGTGTATAGGGAGAGTTTTAACGATGACCATAAGGTTTCAAGGACACATGGAAATACAAGAACCACAGGAAAGGGTAGCTAAACTAGTAAATGTAGGTAAGTAACATTTTTTGACACTAGAATACCTTAATTATAGAGCCAACGGGGCCGAAATTTTTGATTTTACCTTTGATTTTAACGGTGAACCGTTGGGCCCCTTTCTGTTACTCCCGTGTGGAGCTTTTTTCATATTTACGTTGTCATTGTAGGACTTAGATATTAAATAATTTTGTGTAAGTTACTAGAAGAAAATTATTTCTTGTCTTGTTCTTTTATAAAATTACATGTTGGGGTTATGACGAAATATTTTATCAGCTGCCAGATGGTGCGTCACAATGACGTGAATCAGCCATCGATTCAGGCGTCATTAGTGTTCAAAGATTGGCGAACGCTATACACGCAAGATCCATATTGAGATCCGTCAACTGACGATATTTATTGACGTAGAATTATAACCCTTCATGTAGGTATATTGACAGATCACAATATTTATCGCTGGATTTCTGGAAATCCGGCTAGCAACCCATCACTATTTTGATTCTTTCTTTTACCTTCTCGCCCACCATCACGCTTAAGGTGGCCTTTGAGTCTTGCGGCCCTGGGTCTATCAGATTAGAACCGCAAAACCCAAAATGCTCTGTCTACCCCGTTAGGGATTAAGACGTGATAGTATGTATATATGTTTGTATGTATGTAGCCAATTCTTCATCCATCGCGCTTTCTTTAAACTCTTTTTTTTTTAAAGAAAGTGCTACAATTATTGTTACACAAGCTCTAATTTTCCTCTGTCTAGGGTCCATCACGTCTGCGACGTACAAATAATGCTTCAGTACTGACGCGATCCCTATTTATGGTGTAAGAAATGCTTTGATCCAGCCCAAGATCCATCAATAAATATCACGATAATTATCACAATATATATTGAAGTGTAGCGTTCGCCGAGATTAAGAACTCCTTTTAATATCTACATAGGTACATGATGGGTACATGGGTACATTGGGTAGCATACTTCCTTTGAATGTATAGTCGACAAGACTTTTTGCTATTTAGGTTAAAAAAAAATGTAAATAGATGGTAGGTCCCATAGACCTCAAAGATTTAGAATAACCTAGATTTTTTTAAGTGCGTATAAATCTATGGTAACTTGCATATTCTAAATCTTTGATACCTGTATCTTCATGTAGTGATTTATTCTAAATCTTTGTGGTCGGTAGTAGGTCATAGATAGAATATTCAGTAGGCATATTGGTATTTTCAATTTGATTTTCAAAAAGCTTGCTCATACAAGTATATAGGTATTTTAGATCTTGACAGACATTGACAGAACTGTTAGACGAATGGTATAACGTCAAAAAAAATCTAGGTCTATGGATTTAACATAACCATCTCGCCATCAAATAAACCAAAATATCAAAACAAGCAGGCAAGTAAAATTAAAAATAATGTTAATAACGTAGAAACCGCTTCATTAACGTCATGCCTGCAATAGTTCCTGAGAATAACACACAAAATCCTACAAACTCAAGAAAACATATTTATACCTAACACATTCCCTGTTTGCCTTCAAAATGTGGAGCAATGCACATGTCGTAAATAATAATTGGAATTGCGGCCAACGAGGAAATATCGACGGAGATTGCGATCCCATCGAAGTCCGTCTTTTGAAGAAGCAATTGGCGCAGATATCGTGCAACACCAATTTCCCAAAATTTCCGTACTCGCACTTCGAGATACCTGAGTCTTGCGAACTAGGGGTTCAAGCGAAATATGAGCCTAAAACGGCTGATCAGAACACCCAAGTGACACCCGATCTGGAAAAGTCTAACTGTAATATGTTTCATCCACATACTGTTTCGATCTGTCCTTCTTGTTTAGTCGCGTTCAGCGCTTTACAAGGTGGCGTTACGAAAGTACTTAAAGATGAAGAATTGGAAACAGACTTTGGCACTAAGAGCACTGATAAATCAGCTGGATTTAATGTAGACTGTGTATCCAAGACCACATCTGTTATAAGTCATCCTTATTCCAATTTTGCCCTTTACGAGTACTCCAGTGAATGCCTAGGTGACGAAGCGTACCGTCATCGCTCGCCGAAGCATAGTACTCTTGAGGTGTCGTTTTTAGATGACTATTTTGAGTGCTCGTTGCCGGAAAATGGAATGCAGTCTACAAAGTCACAGGATTGCTTTTGTGTGGACACTTTTTTGGATTCAATTAGACCACCAATGAAATGAAGTACTTTCCTACCTATAACTAACATGACTACTATACGTATTTTGTATCTTCTTCCTAAAACTTATCAGATACCTACTTGTAAAATATAGTTGTGGCACAATATTGTCAAATGGTTTTTCATCTTAAATCTATAAACTATTCTGTGTGTGTAATGTTAACATTATCATCATCACGTTTTCAGCGGCATGACGTCAACTGCTGGACATAGGCCCCTTCCAAGGATTTTCCACATGTTCGATCTAAAGCACTTTACATCCAGCACTATCCAGTGACCAGTGACTGCAAAAATAAACAGATACTTTTAATGCATAGGTATAAGTCACAACACAAGCCATTTGGCTCTTTAGAGCGCCTGTTCTGGTTTGAAATTAGGTACGATTATCACAAAAAAAAACATTGCTCATAAGAAGTTACAGGGACTTTCACATAAGCTACCGAAACGAAATAGGTGCTCACTCACACAACAATACCATCGTTTCGGTTTCGGCGATTATGCTCGATTTTGCGCATGCGTAGGTATTTTATGAGTACGGCATAGGTAGTATTCTATACGTGTTGTATGTCGGGCGTGTTGCTGTGCACGTTATAGACTACGTGTTTTGAGAGGTTAACTTTATTTTTTGGATATTTCTAATATTGGTAAGTAAAACATTTGTTTGTTTTCTGATATTTCTACCAGTCTATTTATTTTGTTATAGTTAGATTTATTGGATTGATTGGCATCATTCCTCTAAAATATTTCCGGTAATTTCGCTGTGGAATATTTTAACACAAAATTGTTACCTATTTAAACGGTTACCTATTTATAAACTAAGTAGGTATCGTGATGCAAATGTTATCGTAGTTTATAAAAGGGTGCCTAATTATGTTTTTTTTTAATGTTCTTACGAAACTATGCATTAAGCTTTTACAGAATCTTAACAGTGATAGGTAAACTGTATCTCTATCAAATGTTATATTTGACTTTGGCGGGGATTGATTTTTCGTGTTCTGTTCTGATGCAATCTTCAAGTTATTGCAACAGATAGTTCGTTACCTATGTATATGCTTAGTACCTGCTGTATGTTAAGCGAAGTTCTCTAAGTCTATTTGGACCGAGTTTTATTGAAATTTTAGAGCCAGCCAAGCCATCAGATATAAAAGCCAATTTTTATTTTTATTTAAAGGTTTTAGTGTAGGTATGTTTGAAATAAATTATTTGAAAAGGAAACGGAGAAACATTTACTATTAAATGAACTACTATTACAGTTTAAAGTGTTGGTATTCGTTTTCCGCAAAAATCGTAAGATAAGAAAAGCTTCACGTTCTCACTTTAAAGGGTTACCTGAATTTTACTGGTGCCATTTCAGATAAATCATTTAAAAGGAAATGGAAATATCATTTAAAATTTTGTCTTGATCAGACTCTAGATAACCCTTCAAACTATTTCATGAACACTGGATACAGTTTAAAGTGAGAACGTGAAGCTTTTCTGCGCACATTAGCCAAAAGTGGCCGTTTTTCGCAAATGTGCGTAGAAAAGCTTCACGTTCTCATTTAAACTGTAAACAGTAGTTCATACAATAGTTTGAACGGTTATCTAGGGTTTTATCAAGACAAAATTTTAAATTAAATCTCCGTTTCTGTTAAAGTAATTAATTTCAAATGAAACGGAGATATTATTTATCACTGAATACTTAAAAATTTATATATCCCCTTAAGGATCATTCCCACTAGTTAACTTCACGTCACGCTATCGCCCTTCACGCCCGCCCGCGCCGCGCCGGCCGCCGCTGTCCGCTAGTCACACGATAGCAGGTTGTAATATTGATATGAAAAAAAAATACATACATTTGTCGGCAGACATTTTGGTTTTTAATAGAATATACTGTCTTATTCAAAATCTAAAATATAAATTCCAAAAGCCATTTGATAGCAAACCTTGACAATTATCTGGTAGGAAACGTGTTACAATTTTCACTCTAAGTTTTAACTGGTTATACCTAACAATGAAAAAAGATACGCTAAAATAAAAAAAAAACAAACATTGTTTCGTGTGAATTGGCCCATTTATTAAGTATGCTTTGCTACATAATCGTTAGATACTGTCTTAGCCATCGGTGAAATACCTAGTTTTGAACTTACAATTGAATAAGACCATTTTCAAGATATTGCTTCAAGGTCGAGAAAAAGTACATTGAAAAAAAAAGGAAAGATTTTAATTAATCCTTAAGCCCAATACGTACCTACTAGACGTATTGGGCTTAAGGCTTAATTTAGGCATACCTGCCACTAAAAGCTCTGAGACCGATGACGGGCACATCGTATACCAACGTGGAATTGTCTTAGATTGTAACTGACTCCATATGCCTTAAGTATAGTGTTTTTAATGAAATAAATACTTTTATTCCAGGCCGAAATGTGCGGAATTTGGGGTACCTTTGGCGTTGATGGAGGACTAAGTGCAACCTGTAACCAATGCTTTGGACAAATCGAGCACCGAGGACCTGATGCTTGGCGGGTGGAACAAGATGCTCGAGAACCTAAAGTCATTCTCGGTTTCCGGAGACTCGCCATCGTTGACGGCCTCCACGGCATGCAGCCTATGCGACTCCATGGATTCCCTCGCACGACGCTCATCTGCAACGGCGAAATATACAACTGCAAACGTGTTCAAGCCCAATATCAATTTCCCTACGAGACCAACTGCGACGTAGAAGCTATCACACATCTCTATCATAAATTCGGTATTGCCGATACAGTCAAGCAGCTCGATGGCGTGTTCGCATTCTGTCTGGTAGACGGAGAAAAGAAAAAGGTTTACTTTGCCCGCGATCCATACGGTGTCCGACCATTATTCAAATTGCAAGACGATGATAACGGAATCGTTGCCATTTGCTCTGAAGGCAAAGGATTGATGGGTTTAAAGCTTAAAGCAAGTAAAAACGCTACTTTGGCCCAATTTCCACCTGGACATTTCGAGCAGTGGAGCATATTAGAAAATGGCAAGATGAAGCATGATTACACAGAACAATATTTCAAGCCAGGTACGCCACCAAGATTTGTACCATTTGTTTCGGAAGATGTGTTGGCTAATATGGACTTAAAAGAAAAGACTGCCTGCTTACTAGAAGCAGCCTGCCGAAAAAGATTGATGTCTGACCGGAGAATAGGTTGCCTTCTTAGTGGAGGATTAGATTCGTCCCTCATTACTGCTTTAGTAGTTAAATTAGCTAAAGAAGAAAAGATACCTTATAAAATCCAAACATTCGCCATTGGTATGGGTGACTCTCCTGATCTCGTCGCTGCTCGAAAAGTAGCGGAACATCTTCAAACGGACCACCATGAAATTAAATTCGACGAAATAGATATTCAAGAGGAATTGGACAATGTTATCTATCACTTGGAAACCTTTGATATTACCACTGTTCGTGCTAGTATTCCTATGTACCTTTTGGCGAAATACATAAAAAAGAATACGGAGACGACAGTAATTTTCAGTGGAGAGGGTGCTGATGAATTAGCCCAGGGCTACATTTACTTTAGAGATGCTCCTTCCGCAACAGCTGGTCACGAAGAAAGCGTTCGACTTCTTTCAGACATATATCTGTACGATGGCCTGAGAGCCGATCGCACCACTAGTGCATTCAGTTTAGAACTTCGAGTTCCATTCTTAGATATCCAGTTCACGCACCACTATCTAGGCGTGGATCCAAAACTGCGTCAACCTCAAAATGGTGTCGAAAAACATTTGCTGAGAAGTAGTTTCGATACTAGTGGCCTCTTGCCTAGTGCTATCTTATGGCGGCACAAGGAAGCTTTCAGTGATGGCGTCGCATCTGTTAAAAAGTCTTTATTTACAACGATATCTGAAATTATTGGAGAAAGATTGAAAAACGAGGATAAAATCTATGAAGGCTTACAACCTACATCGAAGGAATCGAGATATTACAGGTATATTTTTGAAAAATCTTTTCCTGGGCAACATTGTTTTACGCCTTACTTCTGGATGCCGAAATGGGTGCAAGTTTCCGACCCTTCTGCGAGATTCATCAAACATTATGCAGCTGCTTCGACAATAGACAACTAAATTCTCTTTTACCTAATCCTTGTTTGCTACTAACTAAATCTCCAATACTTACAACGTTTATTACGAGTGTAAGTAAGTCCATACAAAACATGTGTATTGTGTTGTGTGCATCTTAAAAATTGAAATCCTACTATTTCTTGTTTAGCTAACAAGAAATAGTAGGATTTCAATTTTTGGTATTTACGTAACAAACTTATCCTAAACAGTTCCCTCGCTCATCTTTCGCACCTCAATGCCACTTCGTTTTCCAGGACCGGCAATAAAGCAATATTAGTTTTATGATGATAAACTATAATATCAGCATATATCTAGCTAGATATATACCTTACATTTGCCTATCTTATATTCTTTTTAATCGTTTTTTTTGCCTATACATTTGAAAATCATTTGTTGGTACCCCTGAAAATACTTAGTGGATGATACTCATAGATGACATTCAGTACCACAATTTTTTCTCAGTATGTATCTCGGCTCGGCCGACAAAGGCAGGTAGGAAGGTTTCTTAGATAGGTAAATTATGGACTTAGGTACTCTAAGGTATCCATTTTCAGCCCACATCAACCCACTGCTGGGCATAGGCCTCCCTTTTTTTGCGCCATTTCCCACGGTCCTGTGCCATTCTCATCCACTGCTTACCCGTCAACCTTACAATATCGTCTGACCAACGCCGGTGGTTTCCCTACTGGTCTGTTCCCCTGTCTCGGCCACCACTCGGTTACTGCTTTGGTCCATCGGCTGTCTTTTCTCCTAGCCAAGTGTCCTGCCCATTCCCATTTCAACCGCGTGATCCGTCTACCTACGTCTTCGACCTTAGTTCTGCGGCGAATCTCTACGTTTGGTACACGGTCCATCAGCGTGATACCGAGCATGGCGCGCTCCATCGCTCTTTGTGCAACCTTTATTATATGCATGTTGTGCTTTGTAAGCGTCCACGTTTCAGCACCGTAAGTGAGTATAGGCAGAACACATTGGTTGAATACCTTGGTTTTCAGGCATTGTGGGAGTGAGGACTTAAAGATATCTTCAAGTTTTCCAAAACTCTAAGGTATATAAGCAATGGTCGGATAATCGGATGCATATTTACCTAAAGTTGAGATGTTGGCAGTTATGGAGTGCACTTTTGTATCTGAAAAATCCCAGGATTCCAGAATCGACAAAATTTTGTGTTTTGATTATAGAATCAAATCGGGTAAGGTGTATATTTACTTACGTTCAGGTGTTGGCTAATGTGGAATGCACTTGATCGATTAGTGAGAAGTTTTTTGAATCCCGGAATTTGAATTTAAAAAATATGTCTTAAGAAGCCGCTTCCATAATTTCCTAGCCAAAAATTAACTTTAGGTAAATATGCATCCGATTATCCGACCACTGTATATAAGTAAGTAAATATATTATTCAATTTTTGATAATGGGTTGCCAGTACGCACCAACTTTATTACGCATCTAGATACTAATTAAGAACATACATCTAATAAAAAATAAGTGAAGTTTGGGACCACTTTTTGTGAAAGGAATATATATTTATACATCTTAGTATTAATTTAAATTCCTATTAAAGTTAAGTACTTACGTAACTGTTTTGTAATTTATGTTAATTGTTGACTACGCCGTTATTTAATCTACTAAACACGTGGTCAATTTATGACACGTGCTCAAAAATAATGTAGCATTGACGTAAAACAGGTGCAAGGCTTCAGAAATAGGACGCATTGAAATGGCTGTATTCACGTTTCACCTAAAGATATCATGTACGCCTATACCTATACGGCTTGATTAATCTTTATCAATTGCCTCAGCCTTGTTCTAAGTTTATGGTTCATTAAACATTGATTGATATCTGAGACGATGTATTTTATTATTCCTTCTTCCTCCTTTTGGTGAATTGTTTCATCAATAAAATGTTTGACTTTGTTATTGCTCTATCTCTCTGTTTATTATATTTATATTATATTATATATCGACTTTATATTTATTTAAGTGTTGTTTCCTGTGTTCCCCAAAAATCGTCGCAGACTACTAGAATTCACCGGAAAAATATAGTTGGGCAAGTGTAATATTGCACTTGTGTATACAATAACCATATTATTACGTTTATGATCTCTTCCAATTTTTTCAGGGCTTGATAATGCGAGTTACGAATTATTACTGTATCTACCTATCGAAAAATAGGTAGTCATTTAGGAAACTAAATATCAGCTGTGGGTCAGTACAGTATGAACTAGGTCGTTCTGGGCCTTTTATACCTGTGCTTTGAAAACACGTTATGCCGTTGGCCGCGGTAGTTATCGCTAGATGGCACTCATTATGCAATGTCGAAGCCTTGAAAATTTGGGGCACGTGGCTGGCACAGATTACGTAGCAGATACTATACTAAACTAGGTATCTGGCCAGGGTCGGATTTAGAGGTCTGGAGGCCTCTGGGCAACAAGGAGTGGAGGCCCCCTTGTTTAGGGCCAGGGCCTGTAATATTTTACTGATTGTCTGTTGGAGTGAACAATATAGATCAATGATTATTGTGAATAGTTAAGAGCAACATAATCATGTTTATAAAAAGTACTATAGGTAGAGGTAAAACAGCGAAAAAAATCAAAGGAAAAGTTGTTTACTAGTGTTAACTAGTCGGAATCTGAAAGATTTTTTCGAAGTCTATTGTGGGGGCCCTACTATTGTGGATCAAACAAAGATGAAAGGTAGGGA
The DNA here is from genome assembly GCA_943193695.1 of Acrobasis suavella. Lineage (NCBI taxonomy): Eukaryota > Metazoa > Arthropoda > Insecta > Lepidoptera > Pyralidae > Acrobasis > Acrobasis suavella. Next base: position 12,022,732 of record OW971938.1, read on the forward strand.
TACCTACGCACCTTTCATAATCCGGTTTCAAGAAGGTATAAGTGCCCACATAAACACTGATAATTTCTTTCCGATCGTACCTTTGTATGTAAGTGCAATAACTATTTAATATAATTCAAAAGGAATACCTACGAACGTACCTACATAACTACCTAAGTAGGTATATTGTTTTGGCGTGAAGGTTCTTGTAGAGCCAATTATAGATATTATTTATTGTCAATTGTTTAACTAATACATAAGTAGATAAGTATGTGTAATGTTTACCTACTTTTTATTCTAAAAAAGAAACGATCCTCGTGCGTTTTCTTTTTATTAGTCACAACAAAGTATAAACCCAATTACGCACCATATGGGACTTTACTACAGGAAAACTTAGTTGCAACTACTGCCTTGAAGGGAGTCCATAGAGTACTTACTATAATATAACTCAGTGGTTCCCAAACTTATTTTGTCTACTGCCTACTTTGAGAATAAATATTTTTTTAGCGCCCCCATTTTTTCACCTATTTAAAAACCATTATAACTTCAAATTAAATTAATTAATTATTGTGACCTATATATGTATATTAACGGAGAATTTTACACGAAACTTTTACTATAACCCGCAACTTGAAACCTGAGCGCAGTAGGTAACATACAACGGCGCTTAGGTCTCAAGTTAACTCTTACGGGCTCCACCTGCCAATAAGAATGATTATTGAAACGCAACTTTATAGTATTAAAACAGAGTATCTTTTATTAAAAATATAACTAAAATAATCAATCCTTATATAAAAACTAATGTGAAGGATGAATCTGATGCTGTTTAATAAGTTTATTGATATCAGGTTCCAATTTACTCAAGAACAGTCGCAAGTCGCCACGTTCGGTAACAAGCAAACGATTTCTCTTTTTAGTAAGCAGTGTTGTCACAGCACTAAATCCACGTTCACACAAATATGGCGATGGGAATGCTATCAAGAATCGTTGAACGATTGACCACAATCCAGGGTACAATTGCGGGATCGGTTTTTGTAGCCAAAATTCTTGGTAACCATTTTTGAACTTGATTTTTATTTCCTCGTTTGTTGTCAATTCTATAAGTTCTTCTTCCAGCTGAGGTGACATTGCTGTGTTGACATTTGAAAACGGATCCAACACCCAGTCTGGTATTTCCAAGTTCAAAATGTCTTGGTATCGTTCGGTGAAGTCAATGTGGAGGTTTTCAAAATGTTGGCAGTAGGCAAACAATTCGTCGTTACTGCATGATACTGATAAATTTGGAAAATTGTGAAACTCACGTCTGCCCAGATTCTTTTTGTGTAGAAGCAGTTTGGCTGCGAAAGCAGCAACGACGTTTTTTGTTTTAATTAAATTTAGTTTATCCCCTTCCAGTTGGAGATTCATGTCGTTGAACAATTTATACAGGTCTGTCATGTAAGTTATATCATTCTTTGATGTTATGAGTTTGTCGTGCAATTCTGTATCTTTAGTTTCCAAGAACTCTATAACAGAGTCAAACAGGTTGTAAAATCGAGTCAGACAATTGCCTCTTGATAGCCAACGAACTTCAGTATGAAACAACAAACGGTTGAAATCCTCGTCATTAGTAACACAAAGCTGATGAAATAATCTATCATTCAAAGAGCTGTTGCGGATTTTATTGACTGCTTTGATAACATATTGCAGTGATTGAAATAGTTTTTCACTTAAGACGAAGTGGTAGCTAAAGTGGCGCCCTCATTTGAAATAAATTGTTTAAAACTAAATATGGTGATAACTAAAAATTTGATTTGTATAAATGTCTAGAAAGACCTTTAAACTATTTTATGAATAACCTTTGAAAGTAATATTGGTAGTCCGTCTAGTTTTAAAACAGTTTTAAAACTAGACGGATTATTAGTAATAATTTCAAAAGTTACTCATAAAATAGTTTAAAGGTCTTTCTAGACATTTATACAAATCAATTTTTTAATTATCATCTTATTTAGTTTTAAACAATTTAATTCAAATGAGGGCGCCACTTTAGCTACGACGTTTCTAGCAACTAAATGTTGTCTATGAATAACGCAATGTACACCAAGGACATCTGGAATTTTATTTTTTAAGTACGCTATGAAGCCTTTATGGCACCCTGTCATAGCCGGAGCGCCATCTGTAGCAACTGAAATAATATTTTTCAAAGGAATATCTTTCTCATCGCAAAACTTTTCCAATGTATTGAATATGGTTTCCCCTTTTGTATCGGTCTCTAAATTTCTAGCAAATAATTCTTCACATATTTTCTCATCTTTAATAAACCTCACGTAAGACAACAACAATGCTTCATTAGTTGGTAAAGTGGACTCATCGAGCTGAATTGAGAATGACTTGTCCTCAGGTGATCGCACAATGATTCTTCAATGTTTTCAGCCATTTCATCAATTCGTCTTTGCACAGAATTATTACTCAAAGGAATTTTCCGGATAATATCTGCGGCCGGTTTATGAAGCACAGTAGTTATTACTTCATTTATTGCTGGCAATATTAACTCTTCTCCGATGTTATGTGGTTTGCCTTTTTGAGCAATTAACAAAGAGATATTGTACGAAGCTCGAAGTCCGTCGTCATCTTGCTTAGCAGCCGCCGAAAATAGTTTTGCTACACTTGTCTGAGTATTATGCTTCTTCTCTAGGTCTTGAAAATATGCTACATTCTTGTCTTTCTTATCTGGATGCATTTTATTCAAATGTACTTGCAGCCTTGAAGGCTTCATTGCTTCATTCGAAAATGTTTTTAGACATAGAAGACACAAAGGCGACGATGGATTTGTGGGATTTTCAATAAATCCGAATTTAATATATTCCGCCCAGTATTGCCGTCTCTTCTTTTTTACTTCCGACATTGTTTTGCTTCGAGAAATACGTTCAACTTCGCGAGTAGTATAGAGGAGGCGTAAGTACTGCTCATCTATTGCGCGCGAAACCACAAATGAAAATAAAATAAATATTACATTGTTTATATAGGAATGCTTAAGCAGCACGCACCGACAGGAATAAAACAAACATGCATAAACTCGTTTATCTCATTCGACGCTCAATCGTACTCAACAAGTCCGAACAAGTATTCAATGAACCAGCCAACTGATACAGGAATGCACAATTCGGGTTATTTAACAAAAACTTGTTAAAACATGATAGATATCTACTAATAACTATTAAAATGCGAAAGTGTGTCTGTTGCCTTTTTATTTGTTTGTTTGTGTCTACTTTCATTACGAAACGGAGCGACCGATTGACATGATTTTAATTTTTTCTATATTCAATAAAATAGGACAGATATATGAACTACGCGGAGAGAAATATAGAACCGAGTTTAAGCAATCTTTTAATTCATATTAGTTGATGTTCACAAGTTGTTGTTGAGAGTCGAGAGCTCTTGCAGTCGTTGTTTAAGAGGCCTCCTAGCTAAATAAAGCTACTAGCAAAAAAAAAACATTTTCTTTCTGGGTCTCTTATCGTAATAGATTTTTTTAAGCTATGTTCCACTAATTTGTCTCTTTTGTAACTTTTACAGTTAAAGTTAACTAATTAACCAATAAGATATATTTTTTGTTGGGTGCCACTTTAGGGGTTGGTATAAAAAACCACCCCCAAAAAATATACTCGTTTTTTACAGTTTGTAATATTGCGAAAATTCTAAAAAAAAATATACAATAATTAGTTTATCAATAGTCATGTATGGTTTCAATTTCATGAAGCTATATTGAATAGGAACTAAGAAAAAAAATCTCGCTGAAGGTTGTCACCCCCATTATTCCCTTACTATAGGGGTTAGGGGTGTGAGATTAATTGTATGGCTATTATTTATGAAAAACAATAAAAACAAGGTAAAAATCCCTCATCAGACGCGAGTGCAGTTTTAATATGCCCGGCTAGACCCAAACACGAAAATCTCACCTGGGTCAGCTCTGAAATTCTACTTTTGCTTGTAACTTGGATTTTTTTAGTTAGGTAGTATTTATCTAACTTGACTTAGATATTTTACAAGAGACAATATTTTGTTTATAGACACTAATATTTTTGTATTTTAGCGTTAGGTACATGTCGGCGACGACGGTGGCGCACGGTGTAAAAACTCGTAAAGTTTACATAATATAAAATTATAGATAGTTTTGTATACTTTTGTTTGGCAGAAAACAGCGGGAAATCGATCCATGTCAAGTCCACCTGACTAATAAAAACAAACTTAAAAGGCACTACCTATCTGCTAATTTGTCATGTCATATACAGGGAATAAGCGTACTATTTTCCTCCCTGATCAAAAGTTCGCTCTCATACCTATAGCGAATCAGGAATCGATCTAGATTTCCTACAGGCATTAAATTACCAGTTAGCCTAACAGACTAGACAAACTAATACTGAACTTACCGAAGTACATCGTAATCTATTTAAATGTTCAGTGCTCTCGCCTATTAATTAACAAGGGTAGGTGCAAAGAGTCGACTCGGAGGTCAATTAAAAGCCTCCTTTTAGGCTTCGCTGGGTTGCGTGATGGAAAGTAGCGTTTTAGCATCCTGAGCATCTTCTATATTTATTAATTATTAAGACTAACACATCAAACTATTCTTTTCGTGTTTTTATTGATTATACTTAAGCACTGGATTGCGATGGCCAATTACAGAATAGGACGGCGCAAACAAAAAGGAGCTTAGGTATATCACTGGGTACCTGAAAGCTGGTGATGATGATGAAAATATTTAAAATATCTCTACATAGTTTATATTTAAGTAACTTTTCATATCCCTTTAAGACTAGTACCTATGTACGGTATATGTACCTACACATTCCCTACACCATATCACAGTGAGAGGTAGAGCGAAAGCTCGCTAGAGGTTAAATAGTATTGTCTTGAAGAGTAAACATTTTAATTTATTTTATATCTTTGGTCACAATGGTAATTATTTAAAATAACAGACACAATAATAAAAAATCAGCAATTTAATCATCCCTGTCGATGTTGTTGCCACAACTCGTGCGCAGTTCCTGCGGCGCCCACGAACGAGAGCCCTTTGCCCTGTAAAAAATATAAAATTAACTAACCAAGTTGTTTTTCGTTACCTATATTTGTTTTTGATGGTCAAGGAACAAGGAGCTAATAAAAATATTGTTCATGCATGATGAAAGAAAGAAATGGAGATAATTGACAAACAGAGCCGACCAAATAGGGAAAAAGCGAGGAAGGTGAATGTTAGATATTCTTGTACCTAAATAGTTTTTAGCTCTTTGGTCTTTTTGTTTACTTACGATAGCTTTAGCGCCTTTCTTGATGCCGTTGACGTTGATTTTGGGGTCAGCCTGTCCCCCGCTGAGGAACAGCGCGAGCACCGCCAGCACCATGCAGAACAGACCGGTCAGCTTCATGTTTGTATAAGGAGTATTCGCAGGACAAGCAGTCAGGTGTGAATGTCCAGTGATAATATTGTTGGGTCTATTTAAATGAGTCTAATGTATCATTGCCGCATACGTATGGGTTTCTCCGAGGTTTCTCCTGCTTGAACTTAAGAATTAATAATGATTTTTCCTTTATGAAGTTACTCGAACAACAGGTAAGGAAAAATTTATTGATAGTTTAGGGTAAGTATAACTACTATCAATCCATATAATATACAGGGTGACTTAACCCACCAGCCAAATTTTTGAAGCATGTTGAGTCCATGATACTAAACACTAAACTAGGTAGGTACCTACCTACTATAAAAACTGATGAAAAAATTTCGTCCTCACATACAAAATCCGTTTGGCCGTACGCTGGTCTTTATGGGAAGCCGAATATTTTATTTACATAATATAGTATATGTATACATATAGGAGTAGCATGAGTCGATAAAACAATTTGAATAATATACCATGAAAAGCAATTCAAAATACGATTTCTACTTATCTTGACATGCTTGCTTTCATGTCACCAGGAGATTGAGTCGACAATTTATTTTGTAAGGAATAAGAAACGATTGATTTTTTCTTTTTTTTTCGGTTCATTTTACTTACCTACTTAAGTATGGTTCTTTGGTGAAACTACTTTTATTTCATATCAGAAACCAATTTCCGGCCTACATTAGTAACATACTGTTCGAAAACGGTGATATGCTCTTCGTTACCTTGGATATCCGAGCAATCCAGTTGTTTTATTGAATAAAATTGATATCAAAATTACCTATTGTGGATTGTGGTATAGGCTACCTACCTTTTTTATTTAATTAATTGAATTACCTAACTACGTCATTACTTGTTTTAAAAACCTAAAAAGAATTGCTTTGTGTCCTGTGAGTCTTATTTTATCCTTATAGCAGCATATAAAACTACAGGAAAAGAAAAAAATACTACTTTTTGAAAGGGATATTGATGTAGTTAGGATGAGAAATGCGTGAAAAGGGAATTACAATGTGTGCGAATGTGAAACTGATATGTAAGGTATTTCCTTACATATCAGTTTCACATTCGAATTATTTATTTTTACTTAAAAATTATTTAGGAGGCTTAAGATAATTTACACTGAGTGGCGGCGAGGGGCAGCGCGTTTTCACTGTCAGTGAGTGTCAGAGCACATAAGGTAGGTATTTGACTTTATTTCTATCTTATAAGCATATATTCAATAGTTTGAGAAAAACTCGGCCGCTTGGACTTTTCTATACATTCAAGCTTTTACATGCATTTTGAATAGGGCTTGACAGTGAAATAGCAGTGCCGACCACTATCATTCCAGTCGGGATCAGCGCTTAGGGCATTAAAAAAGTTCACAATAAACAACAAGCTTATACAATGTTGCTGGTAACTAACGCAAAACTATTAACATCAGAATTAGACTCCCCAACACTTATAGATCTGCAAGAAAAAAGACAAGAATTGCAGGTAAAAAATAGGCCTCCCATACAAATTCACTGATCACCTGGTCGAGTTTCTGTGGAGAGTTCATTGGTTTTTCTTAGATTTTTTTTATTTTTTCTTGCAATTCTATATATGTTAGAATTGTGATGTTAAGAGGTTTCCCGTTAGTTACCAGTAACCCTATATAGACGTACATAGGTATCATACGATTAAAACAGTAGGTACCTATCTATATAAACTTACTTATATCACTTTCAGGAGATATTTTTTTTCGTTTAAAGAAAATTAGAATATATCAATTTTATTTATTTAATTTACAAATAGTTAAGACAATTTTGCCAGACAATGGGATTAAACAGGTTAATTATTATTATAAGTAGTTATAGAAGCGTACTATCAGTCAACCAATTACACGAATCTCGACTAATTTACTTGTTTACAAATAATCGACAACGCACGAAAGGCGCCCAGACCTCATTGTCCATCAAAGAAAAAAAATACGGAAAAGGGGTTCGCTACTTCCTACCTACAAAATTAAAAGTCTAGACGATTAGGTAAGTATCAAACTATATTTAACGTTTCTTTTGCATTAAATCTTCATTACAAGATCGATATGATTTAATTGTCTAATGTGTAAGTACCTATTTAGGGTGTTTAACATGTAGTAAATTAAAGCACTAAAATCTTTCTAAGTAAGTATTCTAATCTTATTGGATAAGTGCCTTAACTTTATTTCTACCTTCTCGTGCAACTTAGCGTCATGTCTCATGTTACTAATAAAATAAAAACCAATTAGGAAAATAAACAAGGAAAGAAGACCATTTTCACCCACAAGACGTATTTTGCTGTTTTACCAATGCATCAATTTATTACCCATGAAACTTTAAAACTACTCGAAAAACGATGTTTTCATCGCAAAAAATTTGGAGCTAAAGTTACTGCTGAGTCTTACGGGACTGAAAAGTAAAAAAGAAAATGTCTAGGGATTAAAAACAATCTGAAAACTGAACACGAGTGTAATCTAAATAATGTTGGCAGTCCAGCAAAAAAAGGAGAATTTAGGTTTTAAAACAAAAAATTATATGCACAGTTGTCGTAATTTTTTGGAATACATATCGTCGTCAACATGGTTGAATGTAGGTAAAAATTTTTATTTTTTTCGCTTCGGAAAAAACCCCAAGTTAATAATTAAAAAAGCACAACTTTTGTCTTTAATTTAACTAATAACAAAAGCTTTAGGTTAAATTGTATTGACATATTATTTAAATTTGAATACTTTTTGTAAGTTCGTAAGTGAAGATCAAGTTTACTTATAAAAATAAAAAGATATGAAGGACCACGCAAACAAAGTTATAAGTGAAAATTCTATCAGAAGTTGGTGTTCTTCGAAAAATTATCAATCTGTAAGTATTTATTGAATGAAAACAACACCAAATAAAGGTTGGTAGGTATCTGTCGATTGAACTCTGATTAGGTTTGGTACCTATGTATTGTAGGTGTTCTACATTTCTTTATATTTTGTTTTGTATTTGGTAGCTTTTCTCATAGATGGAGATGAAAAGTAGAGTGTGCTACTCGGTTCCGGTAATATTTTTATCTCGGGCGATATACATGAAGCCCTCGCTTCACTTAGGATCCTTCGTTTCACTCTGGATTCAAAGTAACGCCCTCGCCTTCATATTTACTTTACCTTTGTCTCTTTTAGCACAATGTACTATTGACATCGAAATACATAAACGCGTAGGATATTTAAAGAAAGTAGAATTTTAGTACACATTTACATTGGACAACTCTTGTCGTCAAAAACCTCCTTCGCACTCTCCATGCTAGCGGTGCTCGCGCAAATTCAAGGGCTAAGTCATCAAGGATGCTAAAATTTTAGTAAGTTATTTTAACTACCTACATATTTGCGATACTTATTTGTCTCTTGATGAAAATCGTAATAAACTGTATCCCTCAAATAGTATTGTATCTGTAATACCTAAGCTTTGCTCAGGAGCAGAAGCAGGTTTCTTTTTTTCAGAATCAGGTTAATTTGGGCTAGCAACATCCAATCATAACTTAAATACTTATATATAAAAATGTTTTGTGTAATGTTATGTTAGTTTCATTTATCCAGTAAATAAACGAATAATAACTTTTTATTTGTTGGAGTGGCCTTCCATGGTACACCCACCTTATGTATAGTGTCTACATTCGTTTATTATGATTGGAAACTATGGTTACTAATTCACCGATTCCATAGCTATCTCTTTTGATTCGCACTCCCTCTCATTTATTTACATTAGTAATATAATGTACCCACAGTTCATACCGCGGCATATTAGGCACTCAAGGTCTATTATCTAAGATAGTTTTTAAGTATTAACATAAGTAGATGACTGTATGTTGTTAAAATAAAATAAAATAAATATAAAATAAACAGTTTTCTTTATATCATAGGTCACAGATCTGTAGGTACATAAATCTCCTAATACATATCAATGGCTAAATCCAATAATAATTTTAGTGGCGTAAACATAGCGATAACAACCGTAACACGGACTTTCAAAGCACGAAGGAGTTGTTATCTTGGATAAAGGAGGTCTTGTATCTGAATAATGTACAGTCAGGCTTCAAAAATGGAGTCATAATTTCTCATAATAGGTTGGGGAAAAAGTCTTTTCGCATTTTATATGAAAATTCAAAACATTTTTTAATATAGTTTATTTACATTTAACTAAAATATGTAGGTACCATTTTGTTCGATAACTTTTTGCCATCTTATAGGTAGGGACATGATCCCATTGCTATAGAGATTTTGGGGCTTCTGATCAAAAAACTGCGTCAAGTAGTTTTGGCAGTCCTCTCGTGATGTTAACCTGACACTGCCTAAAGAATTCTGAAGAGACCGAAACAGGTGGAAATCTGAAGGTGCCAGGTGAGGACTATACCCAGCCAAACTTTCTTAATTTTTGCTGAGTGGTTAAAGATGTGTGAGCTCTAGCGTTATCATGATGAAAAACCACACCCCTTCTGTTGATTAATTCCGGCCGCTTTATCTCAATTTCTTGCTTTAATCTTATCAGTTGTTCGCAGTAGAGTTCTGAATCGATGGTTCTGCCTGGTGGTAACAGCTCATAATGAATAATGCCCTTCCAATCCCACCACACACATGGCATCACCTTGTTGCGAGTTAACCCGGGTTTCGCCACAGTCTGTGAAGCCTGACCGGCCTTTGACCATGACCTTTTTTGCACGTTCTTGTCGTACGTGATCCACTTTTCATCACCAGTTATCAATTTCTTCAAAAATGGTTCGGTCTCATTACGTCGTAATAAAGAATCACAAATGAGTACACGGTTCATTAGGTTTCTTTCAGAGAGCTCGTGAGGTACCCAAATATCGAGACTTTTTGTGTACCCGTTTTTTTTTAACCTTTCGTGAGTGACCGCCGCTCGGGTGTCAAATTACGCCAGACCTGACACTTACAGTTTTTTTAGCGCGTCAGCGCGTTATCGCATTGTTTACATAATTGAGACCAGATGTTTACACTTCAGAGCCCGGGAGTGGCAATTGTGAGAAGTTATTGTAATAAACTATCGACTTAAGCTAAATGGACAGCTTTATGATGTTTACATTATATTTTATCGGCGCCTGAAGTGGCCATTGTGATAAAAAAAATTGGTTCAAAATAAACAATCGTAATTCAAATTTAGAACTCGTAAAGTATTAACACCTTATGTATTTATATTCAGCAATATATAAGCTTTATAATGAGGGTTAAATATAGGTATCCGCCGATAGTTTTTTTTTATAAAATCACGCAAATACAATCGGGATTTTTATTTTGCTCCTTTCGCTCGGCTTCTATGTTTGTAAATTTATTATGAGGAGATTATAACATCTAACTATGTCGTGTTATTTTTTTTACATAGTTTAGTTATTCAACGATATAAAAACATATATTTTTTTCATATAATAATAAGTTTAGGTAGGTAGAAAATAAAAAACCGGGACCTATGTTAATGGTAAGGCATCGGTTATATACTAGAATTTACAAAAATGTTATTATTTATTATTTAAAATTCTAAAAACATCTTAATTATCTTCATAAAATTACCTTTCTGAAAATATATAACTCCATAGGTCTCTTCTTTCGAAAAGAAACGAAAAACAAATCGAAATCTGGAACATATATATGTGTTCCTGAGATATGCAAACGCCGACCCGTTTGTTCGTTTTTAAAATCGAATTTATTGGGTAAAAGTTATCTAAAAACAAAAGTTATGTGCACAAATGGTTTTGAGGAATAATTATCCTTGTGATTATTGACAATTTTAGTAGTTATAATAATAGTAAATAAAGAACGAAAAAAGAAACCATAAAAATACGTACATGAAAAAATGGCGGCGCTGTAGTCGCGGTACCCATTACGTGCAAAAGTTGATTTATACACTAAATACACTACAAAATACAGGTGTTGTACTTTTAAACACTAAAAACACTAAGGTGGGTGTACCATGGAAGGCCACTCTAACAAATAAACAGTTATTATTCGTTTATTTACTAGGTAAATAAAACTAACAGATATTTAAGTAATACTTTGTCTTATTACGTAACATATAAACCACTTTTTTGAATTGCAGATTTAATCAATATTGATTGAACTTAAGTTTCATTAAACTCTTCCAAATGGCCTTGCTAGAAACAAGGCTCTTTAGAAGGCCATCATAAAAAATCAGTCATTTAACACTAACAGTTACTAAATAGCGATTAAATCTACAATAAAAAGAAGTGGTTTATATGTTACGTAATTAAACAAAGTATTACTTAAATATTTGTAAGTTTCATTTATCCAGTAAATAAACGAATAATAACTGTTTATTTGTTAGAGTGGCCTTCCACTGTACACCCACCTTATTTTCACGTCGTCGATTCCCGATATCGAAGAAGCGAGGGACCGTACTGCCAAAATAGTAGCGCGAGAGATTCGCCGCCGCGTTTATGAATTCCATTTCGATGGGTTTTTGTGTAAATAGAAGGAATTTGTCATCGTATGGCAATAACTACGAAATTTTAATAATTGGCCTTCGAAGGAGCATGGCCTTCCATGGTCCACCCACCTTATAACACAAACACATAATAGCACTTCACTTAAGTTTTTCAAGGATATCATCCTTGAGAACCCACTTAAAACTCTTGAGCACGGCACTTACACCCGTAATGGCCGGCCACTTCCGCGAACTGGGAAAGGCAAATTTTGAAGTGGTATTGTGTTAGTTTTTATTGGACAAATATTCTGGTTGGCTGTCGAATGAATTGCTGCTAAATTCAGGTTGTTACCAAAAAAAATAACAAGCCAAACAGAGCCATAAGTATTACTAGATAAGGTTGATAATCGCCCGACGGACGGAGGACATTTATAAATGTCCTCGGGTCTCGACGATGCAAAAGTGACGACATTTATAAATGTCGTCGGTTTTCTAAAGGATGCGCCAAAACTGTTTTGTGGTCAATTTCTAGTTCTTCAGCTACGTCGTAACTACTGATATGCCGATCTTGCTCCACTTTTTCAAAAATAGAATCCATTTTATCCGTAACAAACAGGGCGACCAGAGCGACGTGCATCTTTGACATCAAAATTTCCGGATTGAAAACGCTTAAACTAAATTTGTGCTACTCTCACAGACACTGCACTAGGTCCATAAACAACGCAAATTTTTTTTCGCGGCTTCGTTGCCTTTTTACCTTTTTGGTAGTAAAATTTTAAAATGTATCTAATTTCTTCATTAGATTCACTCATCTTGACGGTAAGAAAAACAAATGAAAATCACGCATTTTCCTAATTTGAATTTGGAATTATCTTCTTTAAAATTTAAACTTTTAAATGATACCAAAACCAGCCAGGTACAAATAGTATAGCCAAAGTGGTTTTATTACAAGTTCATACATACTATATGCGAAAAGACTTTTTCCCCAACCTAATACTACTTAGTTGTATGAGAAATTATGACTCCATTTTTGAAGCGTACCGTACATGCCTACCTACGTATAAAAGGAAGATTCCCAACAAGGTAGAGACTCTGATAAGTACTTTAATGTTTTCAAAGTCAAAGTCAAAAAAAAATTATTCAATGTATGTACGATAAATTTATCTCTTATTGAAGGTCTTTTTTTTAATATTATTTTAGTCCAAAAGGTCAAAACTACTAGCGTTTCGTAATGACCACTGCTGGGAAGATTACGCCGAAAGAAACCCAGATCAGTATTGGTCCCTACCCAGCCTGATGGGCTATGTTACAGTTACAATACAGATTTACACTTTAGCTAGGTATACATTATATTATATATTTAAACAATACAATTAAAATTTGTTTTATAGAGAAATTCCGTGTGTATGTGACGGGCCTAATGTGGTTTGCCTCGAATGTCGTAAAATGTTATTGTTTTACCTGTTTATGGGTAAACCTCACGTTTCTAATCGTATTGTTTGTCACAACTTAGGATAATCATATTTCTTGCATAATTAGCCTATCTTGGCATTAAAGTTAACTAAGAGGAAAACCTGCTTGAAGAGACATTGTAGTGCGGTCTTTAAAAGTATTACCTAGGTAATACTTTCAAAGACCGCATCCTTTCAACTACTTTCAAAGATTTAAGTATCTAGTCTAATCTACCTGCTTGAAGAGACATTGTAGTGCGGTCTTTGAAAGTATTTTACCTAGATAAATTTCCATCCCCGGCCTTACCTGCATTTAGTTTTTTCCTTTTTATAATACGTATCTAGTAAATGAGGCAGCTTTGAAAAAGTCTGCTAAAATCTTCTTAAACCTGGTTCTACTTGGCAAACAAAGCAAACCTATTTCCATCAGTATTAGGTATATACTAAGTATTTACCTACCATAATCTCTTCTCATAAACGACTAACGAGTGCGAAGAATTGGATTACATATTTGCTTTCTTAGCCCTAAGATTAATGTGTAACCCATCTAATTTCTTCTAGTTCTCTAAGAACATTTTTAATTAACAATTTTGATATTATCAAACTATGTGTATCTGGCACAGGTAATATACTCACCTACTTAAAATAAAAGAAGAATAAAGCTCTCAAAAAAAAGTATTTATTTCTCAGCGCAGTATTTCAACAGTTTTCGTCATAATATAATTTGAGTAAGCTTTGGATTAACCGTTGCCTTCGGTCGTGGGCGTCGTGGCCTGTACGGGCCATACATGGGCGCTCTCAGGGCCGGCTAGTCCTTCAGAAGCAAGCAGCACAAGAACTGCTGACAATACGGAGAAAAGGCCAAACTTCTTTTTGGCGCAGATAGTACGTTTAGAGACAAAAAGTTATATGGACAAAAGTAATATTTAGTTTTGAACGACGATATCCTATTAATCTTATCCCGGACTAAATATCAAAACCACTTTTAATTAATGGTTTTCTAGAATTTGTATAGATGTCGTACTATGTAGTACTTTTGTATGTAAGTACTTTCTCATTCTACCGTTTTACGGTATAATAACCAGTAATTTCGAATACGTAGTACGAATCCTGAATGGTGTAACGGTTTGGGCGTCCCAAACTAATCAGAAGACCTCAGGTTTAATTCCTTACAATGGCTAAAAAATTCAAAGTCTTTTTATTAGTTTTTCTATTAATTTAGTGTTATCTTTATAAGCCATAATTTCGCATGTCAAGTACCAAGCCTAAATGGTGTAGTGGTTAACGCAATAGACTCAAATTTACAGAGATCTCAGGAATCTCAGGTTCAAATCACACCTCAATGCGAATAAATTTTATATTTGAATTTTATTTTATTTTGGAATAACATTAATAGATGACACTACATTTGCAGGTTTGCAGCTTAAATTGTTGGCACACAAGTTACGCGAGATGGCTCTCTATTTCAGTTATATCAGTCTTTCCCAAAGTGGACGATAACGCCCCCTTGTGGGCGCTGCAGGTCTCAAGGGGGGCGGTAAGAGACCCAGAAAGAAAATGTTTTTTTTTTTGCTAGGAGCTTTATTTAGCTAAGAGGCCTCTTAAACAACGACTGCAAGAGCTCTCGACTCTCAACAACAACTTGTGAACATCAACTAATATGAATTAAAAGATTGCTCAAACTCGGTTCTATATTTCTCTCCGCGTAGTTCATATCTGTCCTATTTTATTGAATATAGAAAAAATGAAAATTATGTCAATCGGTCGTACCGTTTCGTAATGAAAGTAGACACAAACAAACAAATAAAAAGGCAACAGACACACTTTCGCATTTTAATAGTTATTAGTAGATATCTATCATGTTTTAACAAGTTTTTGTTAAATAACCCGAATTATGCATTCCTGTATCAGTTGGCTGGTTCATTGAATACTTGTTCGGACTTGTTGAGTACGATTGAGCGTCGAATGAGATAAACGAGTTTATGCATGTTTGTTTTATTCCTGTCGGTGCGTGCTGCTTAAGCATTCCCATATAAACAATGTAATATTTATTTTATTTTCATTTGTGGTTTCGCGCGCAATAGATGAGCAGTACTTACGCCTCCTCTACACTACTCGCGAAGTTGAACGTATTTCTCAAAGCAAAACAATGTCGGAAGTAAAAAAGACAAGAATGTAGCATATTTTCAAGACCTAGAGAAGAAGCATAATACTCAGCCAAGTGTAGCAAAACTATTTTCGGCGGCTGCTAAGCAAGATGACGACGGACTTCGAGCTTCGTACAATATCTCTTTGTTAATTGCTCAAAAAGGCAAACCACATAACATCGGAGAAGAGTTAATATTGCCAGCAATAAATGAAGTAATAACTACTGTGCTTCATAAACCGGCCGCAGATATTATCCGAAAAATTCCTTTGAGTAATAATTCTGTGCAAAGACGAATTGATGAAATGGCTGAAAACATTGAAGAATCATTGTGCGATCACCTGAGGACAAGTCATTCTCAATTCAGCTCGATGAGTCCACTTTACCAACTAATGAAGCATTGTTGTTGTCTTACGTGAGGTTTATTAAAGATGAGAAAATATGTGAAGAACTATTATTTGCTAGAAATTTAGAGACCGATACAAAAGGGGAAACCATATTCAATACATTGGAAAAGTTTTGCGATGAGAAAGAGATTCCTTTGAAAAATATTATTTTAGTTGCTACAGATGGCGCTCCGGCTATGACAGGGTGCCATAAAGGCTTCATAGCGTACTTAAAAAATAAAATTCCAGATGTCCTTGGTGTACATTGCGTTTTTCATAGACAACATTTAGTTGCTAGAAACTTAAGTGAAAAACTATTTCAATCACTGCAATATGTTATCAAAGCAGTCAATAAAATCCGCAACAGCTCTTTGAATGATAGATTATTTCATCAGCTTTGTGTTACTAATGACGAGGATTTCAACCGTTTGTTGTTTCATACTGAAGTTCGTTGGCTATCAAGAGGCAATTGTCTGACTCGATTTTACAACCTGTTTGACTCTGTTATAGAGTTCTTGGAAACTAAAGATACAGAATTGCACGACAAACTCATAACATCAAAGAATGATATAGCTTACATGACAGACCTGTATAAATTGTTCAACGTCACGAATCTCCAACTGCAAGGCGATAAACTAAATTTAATTAAAACAAAAAACGTCGTTGCTGCTTTCGCAGCCAAACTGCTTCTACACAAAAAGAATCTGGGCAGACGTGAGTTTCACAATTTTCCAAATTTATCAGTATCATGCAGTAACGACGAATTGTTTGCCTACTGCCAACATTTGGAAAACCTCCACATTGACTTCACCGAACGATACCAGGACATTTTGAACTTGGAAATACCAGACTGGGTGTTGGATCCGTTTTCAAATGTCAACACAGCAATGTCACCTCAGCTGGAAGAAGAACTTATAGAATTGACAACAAACGAGGAAATAAAAATCAAGTTCAAAATTGGTTACCAAGAATTTTGGCTAGGTACAAAAACTGATCCCGCAATTGTACCCTGGATTGTGGTCAATCGTTCAACGATTCTTGATAGCATTCCCATCGTCATATTTGTGTGAACGTGGATTTAGTGCTGTGACAACACTGCTTACTAAAAAGAGAAATCGTTTGCTTGTTACCGAACATGGCGACTTGCGACTGTTCTTGAGTAAATTGGAACCTGATATCAACAAACTTATTAAACAGCATCAGATTCATCCTTCACATTAGTTTTTATATAAGGATTGATTATTTTAGTTATATTTTTAATAATAGATACTCTGTTTTAATACTATAAAGTTGCGTTTCAATAAGCCCGTAAGAGTTAACTTGAGACCTAAGCGCCGTTGTATGTTACCTACTGCGCTCAGGTTTCAAGTTGCGGGTTATAGTAAAAGTTTCGTTTAGAATTCTCCGTTAATATACATATATAGGTCACAATAATTAATTAATTTAATTTGAAGTTATAGTGGTTTTTAAATAGGTGGAAAAATGGGGGCGCTAAAAAATATTTATTCTCAAAGTGGGCAGTAGACAAAATAAGTTTGGGAACCACTGGGCTAGACCCTTTAGATGCGGTTAGGAACAAGAAAACATAGTATCTTGGAATGCTCTGACCTCGATGTTACATAGGTTTTCTATCTCAAAATTCGCAGTGATAACTTGTATCTAACCTACCGAGTAGGTATTTAACCCAGAAAGTATCGACTGCCAGATATCCAGTTGAGTAGATGCCAGTTGATCTATAAGAATAATCAGCCCTGTGATTTTATGAAAAGTGTGTTTGGTACCAATGTGAGCACCTCTGCGGCTCTAGGTCCACCAGGTCTTGACATAATTTTTTAGATAAAATACCGTAAAACTAGGACGGTGACTTGGTTCCATACCACTGTGCAATTTAAGTATTTAACATTTCGTATATTTTTCTTAACTGTTTTAATGATTCTTCTTAGGGAGTTAAATTATATATTGTTAGTCCATAATAGGTACAATACAATAATCCTATCTCTATGGCCACTCCAACATGCTGAATGTCTTACTTTAAGGCTTAAGGAACTTATTATAATTCCATATAGAGTACCTAGGGGACTCAAGAATACAGCAAGAATTTACTACATGGCACAAAAAAATTCACTATATTTGTTTTTGAAATGATAATATGAAAATACAAATTAAATTAAACTAAAAGAAAAAAGAACAAAAAATGGTACCAAAATGATCTCTTAGCATTATGTAGAGGCTTTCTGAGACCAAGACGCTGGTTTTCAGAGGAAAATGAAATGTCAGTTCAATACAAAATTAAATGTCTCATTTCTCTTTGATATATTTATCCCGGAACAGAACTTCAAACTAACAAAACAAGCAATAATTTCGACACTGCTGTTAGCAACGTACTCGTACATATATGTACTTAAGAGGCATTTCACATTTCTTGGTTGGCTGTCTCGCTCGCACAATCAATCATTTTTAAAGATTATTATAAAATGTGTCTCAATTGTAAAAAAGTGTTTCATTAACATTCAACATAATTATATTGTGGGTATTTTAGACATGTTTGTATATTGTGTAGACATTGACTACATCGAAAATTAGGTCATCAAAATTTTAAATTTTTGATGACTTTATTCTCGATACACACACATAAACGATAAAAATACATGTCTACGATATCTAACATATAATTATATTGAAAGTTAATGAAACACTTTTCTACAAATGAGTCATATTTTTTAATAATCTTTAAAAATGTTTGATTGTGCGTGCGAGACGGCCAACCAAATGTGAACTTAATGGTTATGAGTTTATTAGGTATCTTGATAAAAAGGGCTTTTGTCATCAGCCCTGCCGATGTTGCTGCCACAACTCATGCGCAGTTCCGGCGGCGCCTACGAACGAGAGTCCTTTACCCTGAAAAAAATAATAAAACAAATACCTAAGTAAAAAAATAAATACTGATGATGGACCTAGTCTATATTCTAGATTACTACTAACTATTAGAAAACACACATTTTAAAAAAGAGGGAAACTTACAATAGCTTTAGCGCCCTTCTTGATGGCATTGACTTTGATTTTGGGATCGGCCTGTCCCCCGCTGATGAACAGCGCGAGCACCGCCAGCACCATGCAGAACAGACCGGTCAGCTTCATGTTTAAGTATGGAGTCGTCACCACAGGTCTTTACAGGAGAAGCAGTCAAATGTGAATGTCCAATAGTGATACTTCGGCTTTATTTAAATAAAATAGGAGCTGAAACTGCTCACGTATGGGTTTATCCTTCACCGAGTTTGAGACATCGTCTGTATTCTGTTTAAAATATTCTGTTTCCTTATTATTTTATAAATTAATTAATTCATTTGTTTCCTGAAATAGGGTTTTTACAAATATGATCAAATAATGTTCTTAAACCTTAGCTAATCATATAGCATGCAGAATTTATTTATTTTAGTATAGAAACCTACTTACCTACATTAGAATACTAACATTTTTTGCTAAATTAATTATTTAATGATATTTATAAATTTTTATCGTCCGAACAAATCCAAGCATCGAATACTTTATTATTTAGAATTTAGGAATTCATCGGCAGAATAAAATATTTTACTTAGCAGACAAGTGTTCAAACTACTTTTATATCTATTAAAAGATAACACTTTCATTTGCTCAAATTATATATAAAGTAAATTTTTATACTCTTGAGAGCAGTTTCGTTAAAATTTCCCTGATTTTGACATTGATTCTATTTTTACAAGCATTTATTTAACTTGCAATGTATCTTGTATGTATATTTATGTCTAATCTTGTAACTCAATTTTCAACCAGTTATCAACAGATTTAGCTGATATTTTGCATACTTGTGTAAGTCGGATGACAATACAATATTATGGAGTCAATCAGCTGTTCTGATGATGGAATCACGATATATTTTACAGAACTCAGTAATCAAACAACGAAGACGATGTCTAGGGTCTGATCTCGGAGACAGAAGGTGGTCGATGGAACTCAGTGATAAAACTACGGAACTCAGACAAAAAAATTGAGACAAATAGATCATTTGTTCTTTTGCTCTAGCAAATGACGGGAACGGGAACGGGAACGGGAACGGGAACGGGAACGGGAACGGGAACGGGAACGGGAACGGGAAAGGGAACAGGAACGGGAACGGGAACGGGAACGGGAACGGGAACGGGAACGGGAACGGGAACGGGAACGGGAACGGGAACGGGAACGGGAACGGGAACGGGCACGGGCACGGGCACGGGCACGGGCACGGGCACGGGCACGGGCACGGGCACGGGAACGGGATATTATAACACAATTTATAACGTAAAAACCAATTAAAGATCCTATTAGAACCACTTTCGACTTCTACGCGGACGAAGTCGCGGGTTACAGCTAGTGATATTATAAATTCGCAATCCCTAATGCACCCCAGGGGATGCAACTTTTAAAATCTAATTTCTGTATTATTATTTTTTATTGACCACTAATTAAAAAATGTCATGACTTATCGCTTCAAAAATGACGAATATTCATACAAACTTGCAACCCCTATTTCACCTATTTCCTATTTCAATTATATATACTAACAATTTAGATATTAACAATTTATTAAGACCACAGAGGTAAATACGAATACTAATTACGTTTGCTTGCAAGGTTTTTTTTGGGACGTGGTAAAATTTATTTAAAAAAATTATATTAGTCAGATTTACCTGACTCTCCATCATATAATCATCATCATTATGTCAGTCATAGGAAGTCCACAGTTCACAGTCCACATACAGTCAGAGGTATTTTAAATAGTGAAAGTTCCGCTTAATAAGCTAGGTGTTAAAATTGTAAGTTCAAGTTTATTGTTTTAATAATTAAAATTATGTTTACATAAATATATAAAAATACATAATATTAGGGTTGCATCGATACGCCTTTTCGCCGATACGATACCGATACCGATACTCTTATACAAATATCGGCGATACCGATACCGATACCGATACGTTAATTGAATCAAACATGAAGATAAAATAAATAAATCACCAGTCGGATTATTTTTTGATTAATATGAAAAGTAGTTATATAGGTCGATATTAGATAATTATTATAAATTTTAGTAATTAACATTAATGACATTTTTATTTAAAAAACCAAGTAATCTTAAGTTTTGCGGAGAAAGGCGATTTAAAAAAAAACAAGTATCGTTGAATCGGTCATAAAAATATCGCCGAAGTATCGCCGATATATCGGTATCGGTATCGGTATCGGATGCATCGCTACATAATATATATAAATAAATAACTCAATCCTGGTCAGGAATCTTCATCAAAGTTTTTGACCGTAGCTTTAAAGGAATACAAGGTAGTTGTCTCTTTAATACTAGATGGTAATTTATTCCATAAATGAGCAGCCATGACAGCAAATGACTTTGCATAAGCTCGAGAAGAGAAAGTAGGGATGTCAAAAATGTTATTACAAGTTCGCAAGCGGGGATCAATGACTCGAAATTGGAATTTGTCTTTAAGGTAATTGGAAAGGATAGGATTGTAAAGCACATTAAAAATAAAAGTAAGAACATGTAGAATGCGAGGGGTTTTTATGGTTAACCAACTCAGGCGAGAAAGGTATTCAGATATATGATCAAACTTACGTACCCCAAACACATATCGAACACACATGTTCTGAAGTCGCTCCAGCTTTTCAACCAATTCTTCCGTGAGATCTAGGAAGGCCACATCCGCATAATCTAAGATAGAGAGCAATAACGAGCGAGCCAGAAGCGCTTTAGTTTCAGTAGGCAGGAAATTCTGCAAGCGTCTTAACGAATGTAGGGAAGCAAAAATTTTTCGGTTAAGCTCATTGATTTGCGGGGCCCAAGATAGAGTTTCATCCATGATAATACCAAGGTTATTAACGACCAAAGAGAGAGGGATGATATCATTACCCAAGACGACATCCGGGAACGCCATGGACTTAAATTTGGAGATGAAATGAGAACTGCCTATAACGATGGCCCAAAATTCTTAGACCATTCCGCAATGATCACGAGGTTGGAGTTAATGGTCGAAATAGCCATACTGAAATTTTCGAGAAAGGCGGCCTAATATATCTGGAGATCATCAGCATACAAATGATAAGAAGAGGAAAGACAGGCAGTAATGCCATTAATGAAGATAGAGAAAAGTATGAGCGACAAAATTCCTCCCTGGGGGACACCTGCCCTGAGATCACAGCAATCAGAACGTCTGTCATCCACCCTAATCAACTGTCTTTGTCCAGTCAAATAGGATCGAAACCAAGCAATAGTGACAGGGAAAAAGTTAAAAGACTGCATTGTTGCCTGTAGCAACTCAAAATCCAGTATGTTGAATACACTGGTGAAGTCCAATAATACGAGGAGAGTAAGAGCCTTATTGTCTATATTCCACCAAATGTCATCAGTAATTTTTAAAAGGGCATATGTCGTACTATGTCCTGTACGAAATCCCGATTGAAATGGGTTTTTAATAATATCTATGACAACAGGGGCAATCAAGGTTGCAATTTGTCTAATCATGTCTAGACAGATGTTATCATTGCCAACCGCCTTCGTGTTAATGGACCTAATAATTTTTACTTTGAGTTCATCCTCCTTAGTAATCTTTTCAATATTAAATAAAGGACAATCAGCGGGAGCCCTATTCCTGAGACTATTAAGAGTAGCCTGTTTAGCACTAGAAGGAAGATTGACAGGAGAACCAGAGAAGTGCTTATTCAGTACATTGAGATTAAATTGCTGATCAATAATAAATATCCATTAAGTTAAGTAAGAATAAGTTTCCATTAAGTTAATATATAAGTTAATAATATTTCCATATGCCAGATGTCGGTAGGTCCTATAAAATGACGATATTTTCATAATTATGTTCAGCTCTTTAATTTTAATACTGTTTGTATATTGGTAGTACACTATCGATTATGTTAGTGAAAAATTGATCATATTATGTGTTGGCATATCACAAATATTAAATCCAAACAAGGCGGCTTTCCCGCGGAGAAGTGTCCTTAACTTTAGAGGGACAATAATAAAATCCGTGAATTTGTTTCTGAAGAATCTCAAAATATCTAATGCCAAAAACCAGTTACTACTATATTTAAAAAAATCCTCTAGCATTTCCGAAAAACAAAATTCCGCTTTCATCACTCCAAACGTAAATATCTAATCTTGCAAAAAAAATCTAGGTAAAAACCTACATGCTCTTACTGTAAGGAAGTCGGCCATAGGAATCAAGTAAGAGGAGGAATTTATTTCTCTGACTTTGTTCTAAATATCCCAAGCGATATTTAGAACAAAGTCAGACTTAATGCCAACTTCGGGTACTTTTTATTGCAGTTTATAATTACGTAATGTTTTAATCAAAACTTCTAGGCAAAAACCCACATGCTCTTATTGTAAGAAAGTTGGCCATAGAAATAAGTACATGGAGGAATTTATTTATGTCCCAAGCGAAAGTAAGAACAATTAAGTCAGACTTAATGCCGACTACTGGTACACTTTATTGCAATGTATAATTATCTACATAATGTTTTGATCAGATATTGATAGCCATAATTTTATCATAATATTCTCTTTTGCCACTAAAAGCGTAAGATGAAGTGCAAAGTATTAAATGATACGTAACACCGACATCTGGACCCTTTTACATAACTCGGATGTTTGAACTTATTATGCTTGATTTTTATATTTGAGCCATTTAATTGTGATTAAGATCACATGACTGGATGTATATTATATTTATAGTAAACTTCATGAATAAATAAAGATCTATGTAAGAAACGAGTAGAACATTGATATATTTGTGATATGAAGACTTCCGTGGCGTAGTGGTCACTTTGCTAGTCCGCCACCCAGAGGTCCCGGGTTGGATCCCCGGTCAGGGTAAGTTGGAAATTGGCGTTTTTCATATAGTCCTGGGTCTTGGATGTTTATCTAAATATGTATTTGTTATAAAATACAGTATCGTTGAGTTAGTATCCCATAACACAAGTCTCGAACTTACTTTGGGGCTAGCTCAATCAGTGTTATTTGTCCCTATACATTTATTTATTTAAAACATTTTTTTTGTAGCCTTAATTGTATTCAGCATAATAAAAGGACTTTTCTAGATTCTACATCCGGCTTTAACTCAATACCTCCCTACTGGTACCTTTATGCGCAGAACGCCACAATTTAATAGAAAACCAACAAAGATTTAAATAAAATAATGTTATAACTAAAAACTTAATGTTTTATTTCCTTAACTTTTATGCTAACTACTAGTATACATTACCTATATAGTTTATCACTATTCATCTAGCTACTTAAAGTGACTTGCCTTACCTAACCCAACAAAACCTTTTTTTTACTTTTTAAAAAACATTATGATTTTTTCATTGGCTAATTGGGGCGTCGTATCTCTGATCCTACTATTATTGGCTTTGGTTCTGTATTTTATTTGGCTCAAAGCCTTTTCATAGCTATTCAAAATCTAGCAAGTGTTATGGGAACCTCTGGGCCGGGAACGATGCGGATCGATCTCACATTGAAAATTTTGACGAAGCATGTTGCAGATTCATTTCTGTGACCTTGATGAAGCATGTTGCGGATTTTTTCTGTAACTGATTGATGAATCATGTTGTGGACATGTCATTGTATTAAAGTGTAAACTTATATAATCCTATATATAGCATCTATAATCATGTAGACAAACATTATTATCTTCAATTTCTAGCTCAAGTTACGTATTCGCTTGTCAAAACAGGAAGAATATTTTGATATTATGTACTTAATTATATTAACATACACATAATAAGAGATTCAGTTGTTCAGTTTTGTATCTATCATTTTCCCATATTGATTTAGCAAAATGAGGAAACTTCAAAATGACAAACAAGCAGGAAAACCCATGGATCTCATTTATATGCAGGTTTGTTGTTTAAATAGAGCGTGCTATATCATTACTGGACATTCACACTTGACTGCTCCTTCTGTGAGAACGTCTGGCAACGACTCCCTATATACAATCATGAAGCTGACCGGTCTGTTCTGCGTGGTGCTGGCGGTGCTCGCGCTGTTCCTCAGCGGGGGACAGGCTGCTCCTAAAGTCAATGTCAACGCTATCAAAAAGGGCGCCAAGGCTGTCGTGAGTACTCTTTTGTCTCTATATTGCATATTTGATTTATTATAGTTGAACCCGTTGTTTGGGACTGATTGTTAGTTCAATTCTTCCGTCTACTCGTCCGCACATACGACACGTCGTGTGATACTTACCTATAACATCCTAATATTTTTTCATTGTTCGTCAGTATTTTGACCCACCGCAGTAGTTTTTACCTATATTGTCCCACTACTGGGAAAAGGGCTCTCCCCATTTCCTTTCATCATCATCCAACGTTTCTCGTATTTACGGATGTCACCACTCCATCTTGCTCTTATGGTCTGCTTTTTTTGCGTCGCTCGCATTCGGGTAGATTTGTGGGGCAGAATATTTATCCATACGAGTGCCTATTAATATTTTATTTTGTTTTAGGGTAAAGTTTTCTCCGTCGCAGGCGCAGCCGGCACAGCGCACGAGTTATGGCAGCAGAGACATAACGGTTGATTTCATGAATTGATTTAGATATAAGTCGTATGAGTACGTTCCGAGTATACATTTAATTTGATGTAAATAAATATTTGTTGTACAAACCTTATTGAAAAAAATAAATAATGTTTTAAGTTACTTTTTTTTTAATTAACATCTGGTTTTTGCAGTATTTTATTGTAAGGTAGTGGAGTAATATGATCATTCTTAGTTTTGAGGCTAATCTCAAAAATTACAATATTTATACGAAAACGTGAAGCTTTTCTATGCACATTCGCCAAAGTTGCCGTTTTTCGCAATTGTGCGTAGAAAAGCTTCACGTTCTCACTTTAAACTGTAAACAGTAGTTTATAAAATAGTTTGAAGGGTTATCTAGAACCTGGTCAAGACAACATTTTAAATGATGTCTCCGTTTCCTATCAAATGATTTATTTCAAATGGGGGCAGCACTGGAACCCGGAAAATTCAGGTTCCCCTTAAGGATCCACCTCAATAAAACATAATCATTCAAAATATACGCTTCATACAACAGCAACACAACTCACGTTTTTCACCCGGAAAATCAAGGTGGCACCCGGATCCTCTCCGGGCTTCTACCCTCTGCTCTGATTGGCTATGACTTATATTGCAGAAATCATTGTTAACATAATGTCAATTCATTTAAGAAACCAAATTAAATTAAGTAAATGAAGATTATACAAAATATTCCATATGAAAACAATCAACTTTTAACATTATACGATATTCAAACAGCAATCGAGTCGACTTGACGTGAAAGGGACATACCCGTAATAAATCAAACCACAGGCTTAACTAGACCACTTTTGTATAATGAAATAATAATAACAGTCAAAAGCAAACAAAAAAATTGGGCACTTTCATACAAAAGTATACAGCCGCCCGGGCAATTCGTATGGGACTGTAGATTTTTTTTGTTTTTGCGGCCGTTATTTCAATTTCATCTAATATAGCCCGTGGTTCGATTTATTACGGGGGAAGAGGGAGAGCGAGACCGAGAAGGAGAGGGAGTAAACGTAGGACTCAAAAAAAAGTATTTTTCATCTCATCTACTCGAAAAAGAATGTTTACATCCCAAAAAATTGTTACTGCTTATTCTCTCGGGACTCAAAAGTGAAAAAGAAAATCTCTAGGGATTAAAACGAATTTAAAAACAGAACACGATTATAACCTATGTAGAATCAAAAATAATGTTGGCAGTCCAGCAAAAAAAAAAGAATTTTGTTTTAAAATAAAAAAAGTGTTTTAATTTTTTTAATTTGTATTACAAATTGTCGTCAACATGGGTGAACATTTTTATGTTCTTCGCTTCGAACAAAAGAAATAGGTATAATTAAAAATGCACAATTTTTCTCTTTGATTCAAGTAATTACAGAAGTTTAAGGTTATTTATATTGAAATGTAATTATTGGTGCAAATGTTAATACTTTTTTCGTAAGTTTAGACCGATAGTGAATAGGTGATGTCAAGTTTACTTATAAAAATAAAAATATATGAAAGACCACGCAAATAAAGTTATGAGTGAACATTTTATCGTAAGATAGTGGTCTTCGAAAAATTATTTCTTAGTATTTATTATATGAGAACGACACCAAATAAGGGTTATTATTAAATTGTCGGTTGAAGTCTGATTAAGTATTGTAGGTGCTGTACTCTCTTTATATTCTCGAAAAGAAGAGTGTGTTACTCGGGTACGGTAATATTTCTATCTCGGGCGATAAGCATGGCTTCACACAGGATTCCACCTTAGAATCACTCGCTACACTCGTGATTCAACTGTATCTACTTACTTCGTTTCGCTCTGGATTCAAAGAAACGCCCTCGTCTTCAAAATATTACCTTATCCCCTTGTAGCGCAATCTACTATTGTTAGAGCACAATAAAATGTTGCACTAACAAAATATTGCACTTTAAAACCGGATATTTTACTAACGGATCCCTAAACTGAAAATGGTGTTTACAAACTATCAATATTTTTAAAAGATCAACAATACACCCGTGGTTTAATCAAGAAAAAAAAATTATACCCACTTTAAATGTATGGAAGCAGACCTAAAAATATTTTTTTCGTACCACTTGCTCAAAAAGTCACATTCTTTGGCACAAAAAGCGAACATAACAGTAATAATTTTTTTAATCTGTTAAAAACAGGGAAAGAAAAATGTACTGAATTTCATTTAGCCTCTAGACCAAGAATGAAAACACGGAAAGAAAATTGTACAGAATTTCTTGAAAAGTAGAAAATTGATAATTAAGAGAAGAAAAAAGTAATTTCCTCGGTGATAAAGTTGTATTAGTCTTGGATGAACTTAAATCCGTCGCTACACTTACGATTCGTCCTAATTCCCTCGCTTCGCTCGTGATTTAAGTATTTAACACCCTTGCCCCGCTCGGGAGTAAACCTCGACTCCTTCGTTGCGCTCGCGATTTAGGTCGTCACCCGCGACAGAAGACACTGCTTTATCCCCTTGGTTATTAAGCTACTATTTTTAAGATTTTATTAGTAAAACGTATATAGGGCAAAACTCGCAATAAACCAAAAATAAAATTATTTTATACTATGAATATATATGAAACAAAATCAAGAGACAAGCATTTATTAAAAGATATATTTTAATTAATTTTTATCCAGTTACATAAAAGATACAAAATGTTTTACGTTGTAAATAAATATAGGTACGCAGAAAACTTGGCTGTATGTGTGAGACGCAAATGACCCTTTGCTTTTTCTTTTTGGAAAACTAAACAGTTGGTGTAAACAAACAATGACATGACTTGATTTAGTTTTTTATTTTATGAAATTTAAGTTGTTTTGTGGACATGTCGTCGATTCAAAATCGTTATTTTTTTACGCTTAACAATATAGAAATGAATTCAGTTCAGTATAAATTTCGGTAAGAATTCCAAACTTAAACCACATTCTCCCTCTAGAGGATGAATGAAATTCAGTACAATTTTCTTTCCCTGTTTTCATTCTTGGTCTAGAGCCTGAATGAAATTCAGTACATTTTTCTTTCCCTGTTTTTAACAGATTAATAATGACTATTGTTATGTTCGCTTTTTGTGCCATAGAATGTGCCTTTTTTGAGCAAATGGTACGAAAACCTAATTTCGTGTCTATCCATATTATACCATAATAATTTTCGATTTGCGAAAACACTGAGGAACGTAATCTCGGGGCAGGGGGTGAGCTTCAGTTTGTGTGTTAGTACTTATAGTAATAAATAATTCTGTTAGGTAACTTTAACGTCTCGCGCTTGTTTCTGAAGTACGTAAGTACGTACGTACAAACTTTGGATTAAAACTCTTCACTTAGTGAAGCTATGCAGCTTGGACAACTTGGTGAAGAAAGCATGGTTTGACTTGATTTGGATTTTTGTAAGTATACGGTACCAATTTTTTAAATAAATTTTTTGTTGCTTTCTTACATATTATTTCTTCTGTGTGAGGATACAATAAAATAGGTAAAGTAGTAAACAAATTAAAATTTATTTAGTTTAAACAACTTTGGAAAATATAAATAAGGACTCAGTACAAAAAATATACCTAACAAAAAGAATAAATGCTACAAGTATATATTTGGAGTACAATCATCCATGACGTTGTTGCCACAGCTCGTGCGCGGTTCCTTACCCTGTAACAAAATATAAATTCATTTATAAGGAAATCACCGTGTTAAAAATAAAGTCTTGTTCCAAATAGAGCTAGGTACCTCTCAAAACAATCTTAAAACGACAGAGAAAAATATCTAACAACTTATCGATTGAAAAAGAATAAATAAAAAAACTTATAAATAAGGTTTTAAAAAATAGAGTGATTCAAGAGAAAGGTTTATATGTTTATGCACGACCCGTGCGAAGCCGTGGCATGCCGCTAGAAAAGCATAAATAGGAATACGTAACTACTACCGTAATCATGAAATTACTTAAGTACAAAAAAATCGAGTCTAGAGATCTCATTCTTTTAAGGACTAGAAGTACGCAAAGTGTCACTAACAATGGCCTTAGCGCCCTTCTTGATGGCACCCATAGGGACCTTTGGGTCAGCCTGCCCCCCGCTGAGAAACAGCGCGAGCACCGCTAGCATTATGCAGAACAGACCGGTCAGCTTCATGGTTGTAGAGAGTGTGAAAGATGTCTTCACGATAGGAGCAGTCAAGTGTAAATGTCCAGTGTAATGTCACCCGCCCTATTTAAATGATTCTGCGTGGATATACAAGACGTATGGGGTTTTTCTACTAAGTGCTTAGTTTTGTAAGTTCCATGAAATTCGCACGTGTGGATTCCTTAGATGTATGTTTAATTAGATTGATAAAGAAGAACTTTAAATTGAAATTATTTTGGCTCAATACAAGTTATTAAAAAAGTTTTTCCTTCGTATATGTTAGTGATTAACAGGGCCGTATTAATATGGGCCGAGTATTATGAATAGTTTCCAAGAGCATCGGACTATTTGATAAATTGTATTTTAATTACTTAGACCGGTCCATATAATAATGCCCGAAAGCCCGTGGTCCATTTAAAAAATCAACGTAAGCAATAGATTGAATTTATCACTTCCCTACTAAGCCGGGCATTTTGATTAATTCGCTAGTGCGACGTGCGTGAAGCGACGATTCTAAGCGTTGTAAATGCAAGCAATCAAATATTCTTTGCAATTAAAAATGTCATAAAAGCTCGACTTACAAAAATAAATAATTTTTATGTAAAAAAATTCTTTCACAAATTTAAGATTTTTTTTAAATATTCCTTACTATAAGAATGTTGTAAGTTTAATTCCGTTGATAAACAAAAACACTTTTCACGTGTTTTATCATTTTGTTTAAAATTTTATAAAAATAAAAGTAATGTAACTGCTTACTTACCTATGTTATTACGTTAAATTGTTTCATTTCTTTTGTACTATTATGTTCAATAGTTTTTTATGTTTCTTCCTATAAGAATTTCGAAGTTTAATAACGTTAATAAACAAAAACACTTCATTTCATTCGTTTTATTATATTGCCCAAAACGTATTTGCCCTTATTCATACTGACCGGGAAAAGTGATTAGGCATGAAATTTTAATCAAAATGCCCATGTGACATGGGCATTATGTATACAGGAAATTTGACCATATTTCTAAGTTTCGCACGCGGCTTAATTGGTTACCCATTAAAACTCGTCGCGACCTTCACATCCTCGGTTTCCTCTTTAAAGTCTTGTTTAACCCCTCCTCTCCCAAATACCTCACGGAAAAATTTTCATTTCGCTACATTGACCTCCGTCTTCGATCGAGTAACAACCCGACGTTGCACATACCCGCTCACTCCTCGCAGGGATATAATAAGTCCTTCGCAGTTTGTGCAGCAAGGCTTTGGAACAAACTGCCTTTAGAGATCAAAATGTCGTCATCTTTGCATTCTTTTAAGTTTAGATTGAGGAATCTTGTAGAAACGTCTGAACACTTGAGTTGAGTTATATATGTATATTATATATATTGATTAGTTAAATATTTATTACATACTGTATGTATATTTTATGTGTGTATTCATATGTGTATTATATTTACTGTGTTAAAGTTTAGTATCTATTAACAAGTTTTAATTTAAATAACTTTAGTGTAGTAAGTAGTTAAGTATAATTGAATTCTGTTTTCTGTTGTGTGTCTTTTGTATACTGTACCCACTCTCTACTCTGTGTTGTAAAATTGACCTCATATTTCAAGGTTGACTGGAAGAGATCCCTATCTGGGATAAGTCCGCCTTTGTACTGTTCTATAATTATAACCTGTATTTTTGTCCTGTGTTTATGTACAATACAGATTTTACAAACAAACAGGCCGATCACTATTCATCGGGACCAGACTTCTCAAGTTGCCCGTAACATATATATATTAAGAATGACAACAAGGAAACTTAGTGATTTTAGTTATGTCAATGAGAAGTAAACAAAGAAATTCTATTTTTGAGAGGGATTTCTAAAAAATATTCATTTTTGTGGAAAATTTGGATAAATGTAAGCTAACTATTTCTTGTTTCGACTTAAACCGAAAAACTAAGTAAGTAACTCGGTAGATATTTCTAATCCGTGCCCGAAGCTATGTTACGACACGATGTTTATCTTACGTTACAGTATTGGAGCATAATTCTGATCTGATAAAATCGACTTAGGGACTCAATAGTATTTTAGTAAGGTTTAGAACTTATCCAAATACTTATTGGAGATAACGAATAGGTATACTTGAGGAAAAAAATAACGCTCTTATTTATGTATGCATGTAATATTATACTTTCACCGATTTTTATTCGTACACTTCTCGTATGTAATAAGAACTTCTACTGCATATGTCTCGCTGTGCATTTGATAAATTGGGTAAAATAAGGCTCTATATTTACAGGTCAAGTTTCTTGAATAAACTTTTATAGTGGTGGTAGCTTACTTCTAAACCCCTAAACAAGATAAGGACAGTTTTATGTAGATGAATGATTTTAAAATGCTTTTTTTTTAGGTTCTTTCGTCTTTTATACCAAAATATGTCATAAATATCAACTATACTGTGACTATCCAAAAAAAAAATATTTACTCAATAACTTTCTATAAAAAGGTACTACATAAATTGTCCGTGTATATTTATTTAATTATTAGTGATGCAATTACGACACCAAGGTAGGAAGTATACGTTGAAAAAGATGTACCTACGTCTGAGTTTGATTTTTCCAATATGAAATTAATCATGCTATTCGAGAAGACTTAGACATTAAAACTTATTGTTTTCCTATACGCAAAACGAATCACAAACTGGTTATGGTTTTGAGTGGTATAAACCCAAACGTGAGTACGGTGGTTGAAAGGCTGCATTTATATAAAGCTACGTGTAAGTGCATGCTACACTCACACTTGACTGCTTCTTCTGTGAGGACCTGTGGTAAAGACTACTTACAAACATGAAGCTGACCGGTTTGTTCTGCATGGTGCTCGTGGTGCTCGCGCTGTTTCTCAACGGGGGTGAGGCTGCTTCTAAAGTTAATGTCAACGCCATTAAAAAGGGCGCCAAAGCTGTCGTAAGTTATCTTTTATTTTGTCTCTGTATTCCATATTTGATTGTAAATTAAATTCTTCCGTTTACCCGTCCGTATGTAGGACACGTCATGTATGTCATATTTTTAACATTCTAATAGTTTTTCATCAGGAGTGAGTTGCACATGATCGTACTCAGTCTTTTAACATTCTAATATTTTTTCATCAGGAGTGACTTGCACATGATCGTTAGTCTTTTAACATTCTAATATTTTTTCATCAGGAGTGAGTTGCACATGATCGTCAGTCTTTTAACCAACTTAGTAAGTCTATGTAGAGACAACTCATCAAGACATTTTTTAAGCTATATAATCCCACTGCAGGGCAAGGGGCTCTCCCCATTTCTTTTAAAGATTATATGTCATAATAGTTCCATCCACCGTTTCTCGTATTTACAGATGGCATCACTTCGTCTTGTTTTTATTGTCTACTTTTTTGCGTCGCTCGCCTTCGGGTAGATCTGTGGGGCAGAATATTTATCAATACGAGTGCCTATTAATATTTTTTTCTCTTTCAGGGTAAAGTTTTCTCCGTCGCGGGCGCAGCCGGCACAGCGCACGAGTTATGGCAGCAGCGACATAACGGTTGATTTCATGAATTGATTTAGATATAAGTCGCATGAGTACGTTCCGAGTATGGATTTATTTTAATGTAAATAAATAAATATGCTTTTCAAACCTTATTGAAAAAAAAAAACAATGTTCTTAAGTTACTTTTTTAAAATTAACATCTGGTTTTGCATTATTTTATTGTAAGGTACGATGGAGTTATATGATTATTCTAGGTTTTGAGGCTAATCTCAAAAACTATAATATTTATGGCATATACATAAAGTTTTGCAATAAATCAATACATTTAATAAAACAATAAAAATCGCGTGTCTGTACATTTATTTTCTAATATTTTTGATCACGATAAACAACAATCTTTCGGAAGTATAAATAAAGCAGCTGAATTCCTTAATAATTATGGTAATGAACCCGAAAAAAATGATAATGTTAAGAAAAAAATATTGACCGGCTATGATGATATGCCAAAATCTATAATAAAAAATAATATTGACATCTTGGGAAAACCCTTAGCTCTTTATATTTTTATATTTCCTGATCAGTTAAATCTTGCCAAAATAATTCCTTAACATAAAAAGGGGTCCACATTTAAGCCGTTGAATTACAGAGCCATTGCCTTGTTGCCGATACTTTCTAAACTTTTGGAGAAATTTATTAAATTTAGAGTAGGTACACACTTGAAAGCCTTTTGAATAAAAGATTCAGATATCAAAAAGGTATTGGCACTGCTAATGCTATGGGAACGATTGGACACAACGTGACTTGTACATTAAATGCAAAACTAAAAGTTGCTGGGATCTTTCTAGAACTTAGTTCGGTCTTTGACTTGGTAGACCAGGATATTCTTACAATTAAATAAGATTTTTTTTGGTATTTCCGGCAAAGCTTTGAATTTATTGAAGTCGTATTTAAGTAATCGACAGCAAATGGTTGAGGTAAGAGTTACTAAAGGAGAGTTTCTTAATTCAACAAAAATATCAAAAATTGTCTAAGTAACTAGAGGAGTTGCACAAGGTTAAATTTTAGGACCAATATTATTTATAATTTTTATAAATGATTTCATTAACAATATGACATCTGTACAACCTTACATTCAATTAATAATATTTGCTGACGATACGAATGCGTCTGAGATCATGATATTGACGCTCTTAATAAAAACCAATCAGTTTTTCATGATTGGTTTGGAGCTAATAATCTTAAACTTAATACAACCAAAACCAATACAACCATTATGTTATTCAAAACGACAGCCAGCAATAGAAACATACTTGAAGTGAAGCTAAATAATGAGAAGGTTGACCCAGTGCATGAAGTAAAATTCTTTTGTATTCAAATTAATGAATATTTAAATTGGAAACCCGAATTACAAGCTGTGGAAAATAATATTAGCAGTTCTTGCCGTGCACTCAGAACTTTACGTGATGAACTGACGACGGTCCAACTGAAATCTTTATACTATGCCATGGTTGAATCTAAATTGCGTTAGAGTGTAAAATTTTGGGGAGGAAGCTACGATTACAACAAAGCAAATTCATTGCTGCATTTCACGATTTCATTAAAAAAAAAGCGACACGTACCTACTATGGTCCGTATATCGAAGAGGCAATCTTGTGTAGAACAATTTAAGAGGCTTCACATTCTAACCGTTCCTTCTCTATATATTTTTTTAAAAATGCAGCTTTATTTGAGACGGAAGTGGAAATGTTATTAAAGTACCAGACGAAAAGACGTTTAACAAAAAATACTCCAACTTTAGAAATTGTTAAACACATTTCGCGATATCAAACGGTCCTAGTCTTATTTAATAAGTTGCCAAATTATCTAAAGGCAGTACGAAAACTTTCTAAATTTAAAAGTGAATTAAGAACTTTGCTTCTGAAAAGGTGCTACTCTAGTGTGGATGACTTTTAATTTCGCATTGAATATTAAATTGCAATTTAGAACTGATAAATATATATTTGCATGGACTTAAATATATCATTGAAATGTACTCATTCAGTAAATCGGACATATACATGCATTTAAAATGAATTTTTATTTTTAATGTCGTTTTTGTATTTTTCTTATATTCGAATGGAATGTATTATTGTTTATGAATAAATTGAATTGAATTTAATAAATTAATGAAAAAAAAAAGAGTGAGGGCGGTAAAAACAATACAAAAGAAAAAAATGTCTGCCTTTATGTATCTTCGGAACTTACTGGGCTGACATTCACAAAGTTTTCAGTAATAAGTAGAGTAAGCTCAGCTCGGAGCAACAGATAGGTAGGCTTTGTTTCATTAAAATCTGATGTCAGCAAAAAAGTAATCGTCATTTTCAAATTTCACGCGAACGAATTTGTGGGCACGACCTATTAAGGAATATTGCAAAAAAGAAAATGAAATTAAATAATTGCCTAAGCGTGTGTCGGGCCACACGCAGTGTGTGGTTCCGTAGTTACGAATGCCGACGTTTTAGTTCATGCCACTAAAAATGTCTCAAAACGAATTTTCTATTGAATTTGTGTGAAATTATCATTTTGCGATTACAATTTATAAGTTGATCGCCTATAACTTTTTAAATAGTAAAGCCTAATTAACTTTGATAGTTTTCCTTTAAATTTCGTTATATATACTATAGCTGAAAATTTTTAAACGTGTTTATATATAACCGTTTAGCAGTTAGAGGGGGGGGGGGGGGGACACACTTAACTCAAACAAAATTTTTCACTTAAAAACCAAATATTTCCGAAACGAATACCTAAATCGAAAAACGGTGTTCACAACCTCATAATATTTTTGAAAGACCTATTTAACGATACCCAAAATAACTGGTTAGTCGAGATAAAAAAATACGTTTTCATTTTACTTGCAGAGGAGCTACCCTAAAAATTTTTTTTTCGGAATGTTATTTTACCACTTTTTCCGCCTAATTAATATACATATCCATGCTAAATCACAGCTTTCTAATAGTAATAGTCGCTAAGTAAAACTGCGGACGGACAGACAGACAGACATGGCGAAACTATAAGGGTTCCTTGTTTACTACGGAACCCTAAAAACCGGCTAGTTGCGAATGTCGCCTAGTTCAAGCGTAAAAACGCTTTAAAAATCAATTTTATTAAATTTGTTTGAATTTTCATTTTCCGAGTACATTTTATTAGTTGGTTGAGTATACCTATATAGTTTCTAATTCTTAAACTGCGTCCCTGGACTCTAACAAAATATTGCACTTTAAAACCAAATATTTCACTAACGGATCCCTAAATTGAAAATTATGTAAGTATACAAACTTCCAATTTTTTGAAAGACAATACCCACATGGGTTAATCAAGAAAAAAAAATTGATCCCCACTTAACATGTATAAGAGATATCCTAAAAATTTTTTCAAGATTTTATTAATTAAACGTATAAAATCGCGGTAAACCAAAAACTTATAATATGGGTAGATATGAAACAAAAACCTCATATCGTATCTTTCCATATTATACCATGATAATTGCGAAGACTCTGAGGAACGTAATCTCGGGGCAGGGGGTGAGCTTCCGTTTTGTGTGTTAGTACTTATACGAATAAAAAATTCTGTGAGGTAACTTAACGTTTTTCTGACGTATATACGTACAAACTTTAGAATAAAACTCTTCACTTAGCAGTTGAGATGAGTATTATTTGGTCATCCTGAAGCAATGTTTCTGGAAAACGCTGCAGAACTAACTTTACAAATTAATTGTTTTCTTTTACCTTGGCAGGTCTACAGTACTACAAGATCCTCAAAAATAAGGAAACTCGCGTTTTGGAAGGTAAAGCCGTTGGTTTCCACTGTTGTCACTATAGATGGAAGTAGTGAAGCTATGCAGCTTGGAAAACTTGGTGAAGAAAGCATGGCTTGATTTGATTTGAATTTTTGTAAGTTTACGGTACCTATTTTTTAAATATACATTTTGCTACTTTCTGACATATTAGTCTTTGTAAGGATAAAATAAAATAGGTTAAAGTAGTTAATAAATTAAAATTTATTTAGTTTAAACATCTTTGGAAAATATAAAAAAGGACTCAGTACAAAAAATATATCTAAAAAATAGAATAAATGCTATAAGAAGATATTTGGAGTACAATCATCCATGACGTTGTTGCCACAGCTCGTGCGCGGTTCCTGCGGCGCCTGCTATGGAAAGTCCTTTACCCTGTAACAAAATATAAATTCATTTGTATGGAAATCACCGTGTTAAAAATAAGAGCTCGTTCCAAATAGTTTAAATTTATATCTTAAGATTGTTTTGAGAAGTACCTAGCTAGGTACTTCTCAAAGCAATCTTAAAATACAAATTCTAAAGAAAAATATCGAACAACTTATCGATTATAAAATAAAAATATGTATAAATGAGGTTTCATCAAATAGGTAGAGTGATTTTAGGGGAAGGGCATGCCGCTAGTAAAACACAAATAGTGTCAAGTTAACCTTGTTTAAGGCATACTGCCAGGTATTTTATACATGCAGTCTATGGGTCAAATATACGCAGAAGTCACACAGCGCCTTGCGTGTTCAATATAATAATGGGCTGAGGGCGCTTTTGGGACTGCCGAGATACTGCTCCGCATCAGGTATGTTTGCAGAGGCTCAGGTGGATAATTTCCAAGCCATACTGCAAAAGAGGGTGGCCTCCCTGATGCGCAGCTTGCTTCTTGACCATCATTGCTGGCAGGATAGATGGGCCCATTTCAAAACACTGGACTCAACTGCATGCGAGTTCATATCGCGTGTACACATACTAACATAGTAAGTAACAACAATGTTACTAACAATTTATGGATTTCTTTGTGCGAATTCAACAATTGTTATTGTTATATTATTAAAGCATAAATAAGAATACGTACCTACAACCGTAATCATGAAATGAAGTACTAAATAATTCATTTTTTAACAAAAACGAAAACAACTGACTTCATTTCCTTACAAGAGTTTCTTTCATATCTTCAAAGTTCTTAATCATATCTTTACCAAATTGATATGGGATCAATTAAGAGTTACAAGCTTTCAAACAAAAAAAATCATCAAAATCGGTCCACGGTTGACGAAGATATCGAGTAACATACATACAAAAAATAAACATACAGTTCAATTGACAACCTCCTCCTTTTTTGAAGTCGGTTAAAAATCGAGTCTAGAGATCTCATTCCTTTAAGGACTGGAAGTACGCAAAGTATCACTTACAATGGCCTTAGCGCCCTTCTTGATGGCACCCACAGGGACCTTGGGGTCAGCCTGTCCCCCGCTGAGGAACAGCGAGAGCACCGCCAGCACCATGCAGAACAGACCGGTCAGCTTCATGGTTGTAGAGGAGTGTGCAAGAGGTCTTCACGACAGGAGCAGTCAAGTGTGAATGTCCAGTATAATGTCACCGGCCCTATTTTAATGATTCTGTGTGCATATACAAGACGTATGGGGTTTTCCTGCTAAGCTTTTTATTTTTTAAATTTCCTCGATATTGCACGTGTGGATTTAATAACATGTATTGAGCCACATTCAATTCAGTTTAAAGTTTTCCTTATCGATCTAATTAAATATTACCCATCTTTTCTTAGATGGGAAATCTCATTAAATGTTGCCCATCTTTCTTTAGATGGGTAATATTTAAATAGATCGATATAGAAAAACTTTAAATTCAATTTATTGTGGCTCAATACATGTTTTTAAAAAGGGTTTTTCTTTGTATAGATAATAAGAATGACAACAGGGAAACTAAGTGATTTTAGTTAAGTCAATGTGAAGTAAAAAAAAAACTCTATTTTGGAAAGGGATTTCTAAAAAAACATCCATTAATGTGGAAAATTTGGATGTAAATAAGTATTTCTTGTTTCGGCTTAAACCAAAAACCGAAATTAGTAACTTTTAGTAGATATTTTTAATCCGTGTCCGAAGCTATGTTTACTCGACACGGTGTTTACCTTACTTTGTAACAGTATTGGAGCGTAATTCTGATCTGATATTTTCGACTTAGGAACTATTCCAAATACTTATTGGAGATAACAACAAGGTATGATTGAGGAATAAATAACGCTCTTATTCACGTGTGCATGTAATATTATACTTTCACCGATTTCTATTCGTACATTTCTCGTATGTATACGAATAAGCGCTTCTGCGTCTTATAAAACCATCCATCTATTCAGCGCGCGGTCGTGTTGAATACCAGGATGTTTTACGATACGCGTTTGCAAATGTTAGCTCCGGAAATAATACTCGAATTACGTGCTGAACGCGAGGATGATTTCCGAGCGCTTGATACCGAATGAGACCCTTAAAACCATCCTCCTACTCAGAGAGTTAAACTGCAGGATGATTTACTATACGGCTTATAATTATTAGCTTCGGAAATAATACTCGACTCGTGTTGAACGAGAGAATGATTACCGAGCCTTTGTTAATAAACTTATGAAAACATCCTTTGGCTCAACATACTGACGCAGTCAAATGAGACTGTTTGACTAGGCAGTAAAATGGTCAGTAGGTTTTAAAATAGTTCAGTAAGAATAAAAAATGAAGTTAATTAATCAAACTTTAATGAATGAATGCACACAGGACAATTATTGTTATTATATTATTGACGACTACTTAGCGTTCGGCACATTGTTAGATGCGTTTTTCGAAAGATTATGTTCTCGTTTTCTATTCCTTTAAAGTGTTTTCTCCTTTGCAGCTAAGCGGCCAGATTGAATTCTATTTTTTGTTTTTGATATGTCTCCGTCTTGTGTGCAGCTTAAAGCAGTTGGTTGTACTTTAATTGTATTCATTCTTCTATGTTGTATGTTAAAAATTTACTCCGAAGCGTGCTGTGAAGAAATGATGCTCTTAAATGGATTTGTTAAATGTTTAACTACTTTTAACCCGTTTGGTGTTGGATTTTTCTCATATATTTCAACGATAACTTATTTAAATCTTCTTCATTCTTACTAGACATAATTAAATGTTCTTACTTTGTTCGTTCCTATGTTTGTATTTTGTGTACAGGAATTTTTTAAATAAAAAATAAACAAAATTTTAAAAAATAGACGAAAATTAATTAGAACACTGATTAATTAGAACATTTCAAAATAAGTTTAAAAAACAAGGTTCTATTTGCAAAAACGATCGCGTGACATGTGCTTTCGAATAAGCCACATTGATCTGTGATTGGTTATTCATAGAAAAAAATGACCTTATGCTTTTCTCAACGATCCGAATGTGATATATATTATCCGCAAATCGGTGGATGAGGTGCGGCGCGGAGGGAGGGACGCCCCGATAGTTTGAGGTCAATGCTGACATCGAAGATAATTTCCGCGCGGTAACATTTTATTCGCCCACTGAATACATACTCGTGTTCAGTACGAGTAGCAATTCCGGACAAGCAAAATCAAAATGCAAGCTAAAACCATACTTCTTTTTGGTGCTGACGCGTAGGATGGTTTCCGCAACACAGTGCAGGAAAAGCGTACCGTAAATCATCCCGCTGTTCAACACGGTCGCGCGCTGAATAGATGGATGATTTCATACCCGTAAGACGCAGCGCTTCTACTGCATATGTCTCGCTGTACCTTTGATAAATTGTGTAAAATAAGGCTCATATATTTACAGGAAAAGTTTCTTGAATAAACTTTTAAAGCGTTGGTAAAGTACTTCTAACCCCTAATAAGATAAGGTCAGTTTTATGTAGATGAATGATTATAAAATGCGTTTTTTTTTAATTTTTCCTCTTTTATACCAAAATTATGTCATAAATACCAATTATACTGTGCCAACCCCAAAAAAATATTTATTTACTTAATAACTTTATTTTAAATAGGTATGTAGTTCCTATTTAAAATAAAGTGTTTGTCCGTGTATATTTATTTATTTATTAGTGATGCAATTACGACACCAAGGTAGGAAGTTTAAGTTGAAAAAGATGTATTACGTCTCAGTTTGTGTTTTCCAATATGAAATTAATCATGCTATTCGAGAAGACTCAGACATTAAAACTTATTGTTTTCCTATACGCAGAACGAATCACGAACTGCTAAGTAGTTATGGTTTTGAGTGGTATAACCCAAATGTGAGTACGGTGGTTGAAAGGCTGCATTTTTATAAAGCTTGTACGTGTACTTGCATGCTACAGTCACACTTGACTGCTTCTTCTGTGAGGACCTGTGGTAAAGACTCCATACAAACATGAAGCTGTCCGGTCTGTTCTGCATGGTGCTGGTGGTGCTCGCGCTG
This sequence comes from Acrobasis suavella, assembly GCA_943193695.1. Taxonomy (NCBI): domain Eukaryota; kingdom Metazoa; phylum Arthropoda; class Insecta; order Lepidoptera; family Pyralidae; genus Acrobasis; species Acrobasis suavella. The sequence continues at coordinate 12,063,984 of OW971938.1, forward strand.
TTCCTCAGCGGGGGTGAGGCTGCTCCTAAAGTTAATGTCAACGCCATCAAAAAGGGCGCCAAAGCTGTCGTAAGTTATCCTCTAATTAGTCTCTATTTCGACGACCTCCGTGGCGTACTGGTCAACATGCTAGTCCGCTTATCCAGAGGTTCTGGGTTCGATTCCCAGCCAGGGCAAGTTGGAAAATAGCCTTTTTCAAATTGTCCTGGGTCTTCGGTTTTTATCTATATATGTGTATACAATATGATATCGTTGAGTTAGTATCCCATAATACAAGTTGAACCTTACTTTGGGGCTAGTTCAACAAATATATTTACTTAATTCCATATTTGACTTACTATAGTTGAACCCGTTATCCGGGACTGATTGTAAGTTCAATTCTTCCGCCCGGCCGTACACATGACACGTCATGTATGTCATATTTTTAACATTCTAATATTTTTTATCAGGAGTATTCAATTCAATTCAAATATATCTTTATTATCATAGGATATTTATAATATCTCTTAATAATCGTCACTTTATTTCATTGCACAATAATTATTGACGTCAAAAAGTTACTTAGAGCTAAGTTTACTGCCGCCTCCAAAGCGCTAGTGCAGAAGAAGCGGTAACAAACTGCACTGCAGCATTTTCTCCAAGAACGTCAACTCACAATGAAATTAATATTTATTGTTGATATGTGGACAGAGTATACATTGTTTGTTGTCATAATTTAAATTAATTTTTTAATGTCGAAATTTTGAAATAATGTCAAATCAAGTTGTAAATTCAGTATGTACTTAATGTACCAGATTATGGCCATTTCTGAGTATACAAACCTTTAAGAGGGACCCGCGCCAAGCTCAAGCCAGACTTTGTTGTCTTTAAGATAGTCATCGGTCCTATAATAAGCCTTCTCACAGAGTACCTTCTTTACATAAGCTTTAAACTTTTTGTCAGGCATATCAAGAACCGATTGTGGCAGTTTATTATAAAAAAGAATACCGTTCCCCATAAACGTTTTACTAACTGTTTTGAGCCTATAATACGGGGCAACTAAGTCACTCTTATTGCGTAAGTTTCTGACGGTAAAATCGCTTACTTTATTGTATGAGGAAATATTTTTCCTTACATACAGTATGTTTTCAAATATATACTGTGATGGTAAGGTTAGAATACCTATTTCCTTGAATAATTCTCTGAGTGAATCTCTAGATCCTAAGCCGTAGATAGCTCGAATTGCCCTTTTTTTGTAAAATGAAAATAGTCTGAATATCGGCTGCACTCCCCCATAGCAGTATGCCGTATGACATTAAACTATGGAAGTAACTAAAGTAAACTAGTCTAGCAGTTGCTACATCTGTCAATTGTCTTATTCTCCTAACAGCATAAGCCGCAGAGCTAAGCTTATTTGAAAGTTTTGATATATGAGCGCCCCATTGAAGTTTCGAGTCGATCGTAATTCCTAAGAAGGTAGTACTTTCAACAAGATCGAGTTTTTCGTCATCTATCAGTATGTCGACGCAAGCTTGCCTCACATTGGGAAGAGAAAATCGAATGCATTGGGTCTTTTTCGCATTTAACATGAGGTTATTGGCAGTAAACCAATCAGAAATGGAAGACAAGGTGCTGTTCACCGCGCTAGCATCTGTGCTATGACGGTCAATTTTGAATATTAGCGAGGTGTCATCAGCAAACAGCACTATGCCTGCCTGTTTCTCAACCATGTAAGGCAAGTCATTTACATAAACTAAGAAAAGGAAAGGTCCTAGAATAGAACCTTGTGGTACACCGATTTTAACATTAGATCCGTGCGATTTTATGCCGTTTAAATCAACAGTCTGAAGCCTATCTGTTAAATAAGATTCTATTAATTTAATTGAATTTTCATCAAAACCATATTGACTAAATTTAAGCAAAAGTGTCGGATGATCTACGCAATCAAATGCTTTAGAGAGATCGCAAAAGGATCCAATCCCATCATTTTTGCTCTCCCATGCGTCGTAAATATGAGTGATGAGTGCCACTCCCGCATCGGTGGTTGATTTTCCGCCAGTAAAGCCGAACTGTTGGCTATGGAATAGGTTGTAGGTCTTGAAGTGAAGTAGCATTTGACTGAGCATTATCTTTTCGAACACCTTACTCAAAACTGGCAAGATAGATATAGGTCTGTAGTTGCCAGGGTCTGTTTTTTCTCCTTTTTTGAATAAGGGGATTAGTTTACTACATTTCATTAGGTTAGGAAATATGCCTTCATCAATACATTCGTTAAATATAAAAGCTAAATCACCAGCTATGACATTTATAATACGGCTTACTACAGCAACCGACATGCCCCAATGATCTTCCGATTTTTTTAAATTTAACTGTTTAAATGCTTCTATTATATCACTAGGGCCAACATGCTTAAATTTAAATTTAGAATCACAAGGCCTAACATTATTCTTAAGCAAGGCTTCAGCACGTTGGGGGTTAGAATCCACATTGGAAGTAAGTTCCAAAGGTATGTTAGTAAAAAAATTATCAAAAATATTAACAATTTCTTCAGGTTTAGTAATAATCTTACCGCTAGCTTTGATTTGACAGATATTTTCTTTTGCTTTATTTTTACCAGTTTCTTTATATAACATTCCAAGTTTCTTTTATTTTGTTAGAGGCATTATTTATTTTTTTAATTCGATTGGCTAATTCGATTGGCCTTGGCTTGTCTACAAACTTTTTTAAATATTTTAGAATAATTTTTAACATATTCTACAAAGGAAGGATTAAAATCAAATTGTTTTTGGGCATATAAGTCATAAAGCTTGTTCCTACTTATGTAGATGCCGGTAGTAGCCCACTCACTAAATTGTGATTTACTATGCACAGCAACTTTTGCGTGTGACAACAACAACAACGAGTGAGTTGCACATGATCGTCTGTCTTTTTAAAAAATATTACCCTATATAATCCCTCTGAAGGGCCATCTCCCCATTTCTTTTAAAGATTATATATTATTATGACATTTCCACCGCTTCTCGTATTTACGGATGGCATCACTCCATCTTGTTCTTATGGTCTGCTTTTTTGCGTCGCTCGTCTTCGGGTAGATCTGTGGGGTAGAATATTATTCGATACCGATTAAATTTTTTTTTGTTCCAGGGTAAAGTTTTCTCCGTCGCGGGCGCAGCCGGCACAGCCCATGAGTTATGGCAGCAGCGACATAACGGTTGATTTCATGGAATTGATTTAGATATAAGTCGTATGAGTACGTTCCGTATATATATTTAATTTGATGTAAGTAAATTTTAAGTTTTTTAAAGCTAATTGAAAAAAAAAACAATGTTACTTTTATTTTTACTTTACATCTGGTTTTTACATTAATTTATTGTAAGGTACAGTGGAGTAATATGATTATTCAAAGTTTTGAGGTTAATCTCAAAAACAATAATATTTAGGGCATATACCTAAAGTTTTGCAATAATCAAAATATATAATAAAACAGAAAAATCACATGTCTGTACATTTATTTTATAATATATTTGATCACGGTAACCAACAATCTTTCGGTATTGTAAATAAAGCAGCTGAATTCCTTAATAATTATGGTACTAAAATATAAAAAAAAATGTAAATATCCACCGGTAACCGAATCAGAAATAATTGATATTGATAAACAAATGGAAAAAAATCAACCGGCTATGATGACATGCCAATATCCATAATAAAAATAATATTGACCTCTTGGCAAAACCCTTAGCAAATTACTTTAAAATTGTCATGAACAAGGTATTTTTTTCTGATCAGTTAAAACTTGCCAAAAATAATTCCTATACATAATAATTGGCCAAGTGCGTGTCGGGCCACGCAGAGTAGGGTTCCGTAGTTACGAACGCCAACTTTGTGTTCATGCCACTAAAAACGTCTAAAAACTAATTTTCTATTGAATTTGTATGAAATTTTCCTTTTCTGAGTACATTTTATAACTTAATCGCCTATAACTTTTTAATTTTTAAACTCTACTTAGCTCTGATAGTTTTCCTTTAAATTTCGTTATAAATTCTATAGCTGTGAATTTTTTCACGTGTCCATTTATAATCATTTAGCAGATAGGGGGGGGGGGGGGGGCACTTGACTCCAACAATTCGGTGTTCTCAAACTCACAATATTTTTAAAAGACCTATTCAACGATACCCGACATGATTGGTTAGTCGAGAAAAAAAATTGACTTTTCAATTTACAAGTATGCGAGCTACACAAAATAATATTTTTTTTTAACATTTTATTTTACTGTTTTTCCGCCTAATTGATATATATATTCATGCCAAATTACAGCTTTCTAGTACTTATAGTCGCTGAGTAAGACCGCGGACGGACAGGCAGACAGACATGACGAAACTATAAGGGTTCCTTGTTTACTACGGAACCCTAAAAAGGGGTCCAAATTTGACCCATTGAATTACAGAGCCATTGCCTTGTCGCCGATATTTTCTAAATTTTTTGAGAAAATTATCAAATATCGAGTAGTTGCACACTTGAAAGCTAATAACATTTTAAATAAAAAAGCAATTCGGATATCAAGAAGGTATTGGCACTGCTAGTGCTATGGAAACGATTGTACAAGACGTGACTTGTAAATTAAATGCAAAATTAAATGTTGCTGGGAAATCTCTAGACCTTGGTTCGGCCTTTGACTTGGTATACCAGGATACTCTTATAACTAAATTAGAATTTTTTGGTATTCACGGCAAAGCTTTGAATTTATTGAAGTATTTAAGTAATCAACAGCAAATGGTTGAGGTAAGAGTCGCTAAAGGAGTGTTTCATAATTCAACAAAAACATCAAAAATTTATCTGACGAACTAAAGGAGTTGCACAAGGTTCAGTTTTAGGACCAAAATTATTTATAATTTTTATAAATGATTTAATTAACTATATGACATCTGTAAAACCTGATATTGAATTAGTAATATAGTCTGGGATCATGATATTGACGCTCTTAATAGGAATAAAAATACTACTCTGTCAGTTTTTCATGATAGGTTTACAGCTAATAATCTTAAACTTAAAACAACCAAAACCAAAGTAATGTCATTCAAAACGACAGCCAGCAATAGAGATATTCCTTAAGTGAAGCTTAATAGTAGTAGTATTTCTTGTTTCGACTTAAACCGAAAAAAGGAGTAAGTAGATATTTTTAATCGGAAGCGATGTTTACTCGATACGGTGTTTACCTTACCTTGTAACAGTATTGGAGCGTAATTCTGATCTGATATTTTTCGACTTAGGGACTCAATAGTATTTTAATAAGGTTTGGAACTTTTCCAAATACTTATTGGAGATAACGAATAGGTATGATTGAGGAAAAAAATAACGCTCTTATTCATGTGTGCATGTAATATTACACTTTCACCGATTCCTATTTGTACATTTCTCGTATGAAATAAGAGCTTCTATTGCATATGTCTCGCTGTGCCTTTGATAAGTTGTGTAAAATAAGGCTCATATATTTACAGGAAAAGTTTCTTGAATAAACTTTTATAGCGTTGATAGCGTACTTCCAAGCCCTAAACAAGAATGTTTTTTATTTTGTTTTTTTTTTCCTTTTATACCAAAACTATGCCATAAATACCAATTTTACTGTGCTAACTTAAAAAATAAAATATTTATTTACTTAATAAAATTATTTTAAATAGGTATAATTTTTTATTCTTCGGGTAGGCAGTGTGCACAATAAATCATTTTATTTCAAGGCAACGTAATATTAGTGGCCGTGTGATTCCCGGCAGAGTAGAATGGTACCACTCCGAGTCTTCCCGTGAATGTTCTAAAAGGCAAATAAGGAAATACAAGCTAAAGAAAGCTTACCAGAGGTGTTCAATAAATAGTGATAATGCGATACATTCTCCTTGAAAAGAAACAAAAATACTGGCAGGCCCAGACATAAGATATAATGGTAATAAAAAAAAAAAGAAAAACATTTCTCTTTTGCTTTTTTTTTAAATAGATGTCTTTTGCTGGCGCCGTGTCGGAACGTTAGAAATTGATAAAATTAAAGATTTAACGGTAATAAAATATCTATGGAATAGTTAAATCAAGACTTGAGAGCTACATTAGGGGTTCATCCTCTTCCATATTCTACGGTTGCGCGTTGGTGTGCTGAGTTCATACGAGGAAGAACTTCCACAAATGACGACGAACGCCCGGGACGCCCTACATCGACAGTAACTGATTTAAAAAGTTGAAAACATTATTTTGGCGGATCGTCGTGTTACTGTTTGTTTTATAGCCGAAGAAGTAAAAATTTCGAAAGGACGTGTCCAAAATATTATACGCGACCATTTGGGTATCAAAAAGTGTCAGCGCGCTGGGTGCTCAGAATGCTTTCTGAGGCGCAGAAACAAACAAGACAGAGAATTTTACAAAGCTCTTTGGATTTGTTACAACAAGATCCTGATACCTGACTGATTGTTGGCTCGATTCATAACTATGAATGAAACATGGCTTCCCTATTACGACCCGGAAACGAAAAAACTGTCCATGACTTTGAAGAGACCTCCATCTCCAACACCGAGGAAATTTAAGGTGATCCCATCCGCCGGTAAGACGTGGGCTTTATTTTTCTGGGACAGCCAAGGGGTGGTATTAATAGAATACATTAATCATAGGGCCACTATTACGGGGACTATGAAATACGCAAGAAACGTCATGGCAAACTTGCTAAGGTTGTTTTGTTTCACCAAGATAACGCCCCCGCGCACAAGTCAAGAGTTGCGATGACTGCAATTCAAGAATGTGGCTTCGAATTGATGGAACATCCTCCATATTCACCGAACCTTGCTCCTAGTGATTTCTTCCTATTTCCGCGGTTAAAGGAACATCTCAGGGACCAGAAATTTGAAGATGATGACGCAGTAGTCGCCGCCGTAAACGATTTTTTAAGTTTTTTTTTAAGGAAATTTTAGCTTTAGAAAAAAGATATATCAAATGTATAAACCTGAAAGGAACTACGTCGACAAATAAAATTACATTTAATAAAAAATAATTGCGTCATACTCATTATCACTTTTTATTGAACCCTAGTATAAACATCAATGAGGTTTCTCCAACTCGAGCATGGAGAGGCCATAAACTACATACACGTCTAATAACAAATTATAATATTAGGTCCTTACATATGAAATTGGCGTTTTGTATGGGAGGAACAAAGTGTCGAATATTTTTGATTTAGTATATTTATTTAATCAAAGTATGAACCATTGTTATCTATGCACTTTTGCCATCTCATAGGTAGTTCATTGATCTCTTTACTAAAAAAATCATTCGGACGGGAATCAATAAAAAAATGGTAATCTGTTGGAGAAAAGTCCGGGGTTACGGTTGGTGTCTTAGACATTCCAATTGAAGCTCTTCTACTTTGGTAGCCGTCTGTTGTCTAGCGTTGTCGTGAAGCAGCAATAGCAGCTAGCTTATCCATCATGGTTTGCAATTGCTGACAATAGACGTCTGCCGTAATCGTCTGGCCGGATTTGAGAAAACTGTAATGAAAGAAACCGGCACTAGTCCACCAAACGCTTACAAGTAACTTTTCGCTTGGGGCAGGATTGGGCTGGCTTGCCAGGGTCCAGCCATTGCGATGAGCGCTTCCGATTATCGTAGAGAATACACTTTTTATCACAGGTAATGATTCGATTAAGAAACATTATTATTCATTAAAATTCAAAATTCAAATGTTCATTCAGTAATTACACCTTTACAGGCACTTTTACACGTCAATAAGGATAATTTACATTACCTGTAGTTTATATTGAAATTTAGTTTATTTTAAAGAAAAGCTACCGATACCAGCGTTCGTAACTACCACTGCTGAGAAGAAACGCCGAAAGAAACTCATTTTCACAGTATTGGTCGCCTACTCGCCAGAACAGCTTTGTCATATTATTATTATGTCTTTATTTAAATAATAAATACTTTTAATATAATACAATGTTGATACATTATAACATGTAATGCTTGTGAACGAGTTAACAAACATAAATTACGTAATAAGAAGAAATACTAAGTAGTCAACAAATCGACTCCGAGCTGACCAGTCCCTCCCGGCAGCACCCGTTCACGAGTTGACGCACGGATTAGCCATCGTTAAACTCAACCATATTAGAGGGATTATAACGACCTGACCAGCGACGCCACCACCAGTAGTGAACATGAAAAGCCTGATATCGCAGACCTTGTCAAGAGGAAATATTAGTTATAAATGTTGGTCACCTATTGATCGCAGAACATTAACATGTTTTATAGTAAGGTAATTATTATAACAGAGAACACAGTTCTTATGTTTTATGTGTGGCGTGTAATGGAAAATTTATAGAAAGTGTCCAAGCGTTTTTATCTTTTAAATAATCATTCATAGTATAGTACGCATTATTCAATAAAACTTTTTTGTTTTCCAATATAAAATTAATCATACTATTTGAGAATACTCAGACAATAAAACTTATTGTTTTCCTATACTCAAGACGAATCACGAACTGCTAAGTAGTAATGGTTTTGAGTGGTATAACCCAAACGTGTGTACGGTGGTTGAAAGGCTGCATTTATATAAAGTTATACGTGTACCTAATTAGTTCTACATTCCCACTAGACTGCTTCTTCTGTGAGGACCTGTGGTAAAAACTCCGTACAACCATGAAGCTGACCGGTCTGTTTTGCATGTTGCTGGCAGTGCTCACGCTGTATTTTTTTCCTTTAGATCGTGTACTCAAATACCTTATTTCATATAAATTATGCAGTTTGGTGAACATTTCGCTATGGTTCCTGCTTTATGGCCTTTGGCTTTCTCTACACCTCATCTGATACGTAGACAGGTGTAATGAGAAAACTTAATGTCCAGATTACAATTTCGCAATACGTCAATCTTTTCCCGTAAAAGCTTGTTAACTTTGAGACAAAAATTAAAATAATACACTTCAAACACACTTGCCATCTAACTAGTTTTAGATCTTCTGGGTTCTGCAAAAAAGTAAAAATTATTTATTTATCTTTGGATATTTGTTTCTGGCTAGGCCAAATTCAACTGCTTATGAGTATAGATTTATTTATACTTTAACTATTTTTGTGTGTGTTACTAACAGGGTACGGGGCTCAAGTTCGCGGGCGCCGCTGGGACCGCGCACGTGTGGCAGCAACATCGACGAGGCTGATTAAGTTATTACTATTTTTCTAGGATTTAGGTACAATTATTTTGCCTACTTTTAAATAACGTAATAATAAAGACGTGAAAGTTTATATTATGTACCAAATAAATTCAAATGTGTCTGTGATAGTATTTTATGCAATAAATTGAAATTAGTAATAAATATTACCTATATTATTTTATTATCAAATCACATCCCACAAGACTACTACTTAAACTAAAAAAGACTAAACTCAACGATGTACCTACATCGCTAGTAAAAGCTTTTTGAACTATTAGAACTAAAGAATATTTTCTAAAAACTAAAAAAAAAAAATGTTGCTAAAAATTTACCTACCCGTATATTTATTTATACCATTCCCTCTCCAAAATGTTTATTTTATCCACAGAAAACAGTACAGGATAAAAAGCATGTTTGTGTTTGAATTTAGAACAACTTGCTCTTTAATTTTAGTAATTGTTCATTTTTTTTCCTTTTTACCCGATTACGGCAAAGCCAACAGAAAGGGTAATGATTTTAGCAGTCTTTGTATGTATGTATGATATATGTGGGTATTCATGTCTGTTCCATCGTATAGCATCCGAATGTTTGTCCAATTTTTACAAATGACATGTCAATCGATTCGTCATTGTCCGGGTGACATAAGCTACAATTTGTATGAGATAAATGTATGTTACGAATGTTACATACAATAAAGTGATTCAAAATTTATTATTTTTTGTTTCGATAACGAGTACGGTATCAAATGAAAGGTCTTGATTAGCACATTTCAAAAATATACATTGTTAGCCGAGTAAGCCGAGTAGTCGGGAATAAGATTTTTTAAACGTATCTTGTTCTTTATAAAATGTCTATTTTCACTCAAATCCTTCTTTTTCTCGTACTCATGGTATAAAGTATAGTATGCAACTCTTAAATAAAACGGATTTAAACTATTGAATAAAGCTTATGTAATAATATTGTGTGTTATATTTTTTTTCGGTTCAGTACATAATAATTTAAAGAATCGTTTAAAAAAAATAGATGGATATACGTGGGGCGCACTGTAAGTTTCCGGAATGAATATGAAAAAATACTATTAAAGGTACAAAATTAATTTATTGTTTTTCAAAATAATCTCCCTTGGCGTCTATGCACTTTTTCATTCGATGAAACCAGTTTTGAAAACTTTTGTGCCACTCCTCTGTGGTGACCTCTGAAACGTGTTTTTCATACTCCTCGACAGCCTCTTCTGGTGATAAAAATCGTTGACCGCGTAATTGGTTCTTAATTTTTGGGAACAGAAAAAAGTCACAAGGTGCCAGGTCGGGACTGTATGCAGGATGACTCATGAGTTCTACATTTTTCGCCTTCAAAAAGTCGTTTGTCTGTCTGGCCGTGTGAGAACTAGCATTGTCGTGGTGCAGGATGAAACGGCGTTTACGGTTATTTTTACGGAGTTCGTCAATAACTTCCGGCAAACAAATGGTCGTGTACCAGTCACTATTCACTGTACGACGATCCTCTAAAGCAACAGTAGCCACATGTCCAGTTTTATTAAAAAAAGAAGCAATCATCCGCTTAGATGCACTTTTCACGCGCGCCACTTTGGTTGGTTTCGGCTCATCTTGAAAGACCCATACGCTCGATTGCTGCTTTGTTTTGGGATCGTAGCAATAAATCCATGTTTCGTCACCTGTTACTATGTCCCACATCAAATTTGACGCACCTTCGTTGAATCTGGTAAGCATGGCACTGCACCAAGTAACGCGGTCCGTTTTTTGAGCCTCGGTCAAGTTGTGTGGGATCCACCGCGAGCACAGCTTTCTCACACCCAAATGTTTGTGTAGGATTAATTGTATTTGACTCATGCCTATTTCTAAGGATGCGCGAATTTCATGGTAGGTCACATGCCTGTCTGTTTCAATCATACGGCGCACAGCATCGATGTTTTTGTTGGTCACAGCGGTGGACGGCCGACCATCGCGAGATTCGTCACTGAGATTGATACGACCACGCTTGAATTCTGCAAAACAGCTATAAACAGTTGTCTTGCATGGTGCTTCATTGCCAAAAGCTGTTTCAAGCCGAGCGATGGTCTGTTGAGCTGTCAAATTACACTTAAAATCGTAGAAAATCATACTACGAAAATTTTCCCGAGTTAAATCCATGTTGATGCAGACACACAATTTTTTAAATGGCGCCACAAGGTAAAAACAAAAGACAGTCAGATGAAACAAACTGCATTCTACAGCCAAAGAGTTCTATTTTCAAATGTTGCAATAATTTTTTTAATATTGTTTATGTAAGTGGCCAGTTCCGGAAACTTATAGTGCGCCCTATGTATGTACCCTATTCAGTATGACACTCGTATACGATAAAGACATTTTGTTTCGTGATACGAACAAAAATGTCTTACGAAACAAACAAAATGTCGCATGTCGTTAGTTTTAATAAAATAAATGACATATTGTTATCCATTTTAATAAAATTCGTTCTGTTTCTGCCTAGTCAATAACTAGTAATAAGTGCAGTCTGGCAGATATATGTAAATAATAGTTATATATAAGTTGGTACAGGTATCTACATAATATGTATGTGTTTCCTTATAAACTTGCGTAACAAGCATGATAATGATAATATATTTGGCATCCATTTATCACAGTACAGTTGCCTACACACATTCTGGTTCAAGTTAAGCGCCCCCCCCTCCCATTTCTATATAAAGTAAGCTGTTAGCTTAAAAAATTGGTAATTTGTTTAGTTACGGTTTACAGCCGCCAAACTGGAAAACAAAAAAAGTTAATATGAAGTTGTAACTTGTTTACACAGTCTATCGACAGGGGACTATCGAGCGTCAACACTAGACTTTGGAATTTTCATTGAAATTGAAAGCGAATTTATATGGACGGACGTAAAAGGTGATTCTGTGTTTATTCTGCCCCATACGTGATAAGCATGATGATAATGCCCAAAAAATTTTATAATTTAAAAAGTTTTTATGACATTGACCCCCATTTTGGGCATTTTTTGCACTGCGCGGACATTTATTATACTGTCCAAAGAATAACTTCGTCCATAATATATATAGAGTTTCTGAATGGTAGGGAACCCCTCCGGATTGATTTCCTTTTTTTAAAGCCGGAGGAGGTATTCTAGATTTTCTTTCATGATAATAAAAAAGTAAAAGTCACATTGAAAACATGTGATTTCCTTTAATTTAAACGGAACTGCAAATATCAGTTATATTTTCGTTTCATTCGAGGCTGAACATTAGGTGAAATAAAATAATAAACTAAATATTTTATGACATATTTATTATTTACCTGTATTAAGTATTTAAATAGGCAAAAACTTGGAGTGACTTTTGTAGATGAATGACTGACTCAATGCAAAATAATAAATAAACGTAAATTAAATATGAATTACTTAAGGGGCTACCTGAATTTTTCGGGGTCCAGTGCTGCCCCCATTTGAAATAAATCACGTGAGAGCAAACGGAGACATCATTTAAAATTTTGTCTTGACCAGACCCTAGATAACCCTTCAAACTATTTTATCAACTACTGTTTACAGTTTAAAGTGAGAACGTGAAGCTTTTCTACGCACATCCGCCAAAAGTGGCCGTTTTTCGCAATTGTGCGTAGAAAAGCTTCACGTTCTCACTGTAAACTGTAAACAGTACAGTTGAAAAATAAACAATAAGGTTCTCAACACAGATGAATATGTTGCCCAGTACTTTGAGAGATTTTTCACAAACATTTCCCTGAATACAACCGCCCCACTAAAGTCCTCATCTAAAAAATCAAAAGAACTTTAAACCAAATGCATACCAAAATGTAAAGATAGGTTAATATTTCAATACGTCACACCTAAAAATATCATTAATACTTTTAAAAGTTTAAATAATAAGAAAACTGGTGATTTGTGGGACATTTCAGTATCCGTTATAAGCAATATAATAGATGTAATTGCGCCTTACGTAGTTTCTATATTTAATAAATGTGTAGACGCGGGATCTTTCCCTGACATGATAAGGTTAAGTAAAGTTATCCCTTTATTAAGGTCTGGTGACAAAAATGATCCAACAAATTACCGTCCCATTTCTATTCTGCCAGCACTAAGCAAAATATTATTTTTAGAAAAGTTAATTTTTAACCAATTATTAGATTATTTAACAAAAATACTCTCTTGCATGGTGATCAGTATGGATTTACTAAGGGTCGATAAACAACGGATGCAGGTGTTGCACTTTTACAAAACATCTACGATGCTTGGGAGTGTTGTCAGAATGCAATTGGTGTGTTTTGTGACCTCTCCAAGGCATTTGACTGTGTAGACCACGAAACCCTTCTATCCAAACTCGAGCGCTATGGAATAAAAGGGAAAGCTCTCGAATTGATTAAATCTTATATGAGTAGCCGAATTCAAAAAGTTAGTGTAAATCAAGTAAAATCTGACAGATCAACCGTATCTGATGGGTGTGCCCCAGGGTTCTATCTTAGGCCCTTTGTTATTTCTAATATATATCAATGATTTACCGTGTCATGTAAAAGACTGTAAGTCTGTACTTTTTGCTGATGATATTTCGCTTGTTTTCAGCGTAGATAGGAAAACTGACACCTCAGATAAGATTAATATTACTTTGTAGCAAGTGTTGGAATGGTTTACGTCAAATAATTTAGTATTAAATGCAAACAAAACTAAATGTGTAAAGTTCTGCTTACCGAATGTTACAAAAGTTCCAACGCGTTTACTTAATAATAAGGAAGCAGTAGATGTGGTAGATAACACAACGTTTCTGGGAATAACGCTTGATTCCGGATTACAATGGGGTGCCCATATTAAAAAAATTGCTGGAAAACTTAGCTCTGCAGCCTACGCGGTTAGAAGAATTAGGCAGATGACGGACGTTGATACAGCGCGTTTGGTATATTTTAGTTACTTTCATATTGTTATGTCCTATGGAATATTGCTATGGGGTAATGCTGCAGACATAAATAGCATATTTGTTTTACAAAAACGCGCTGTTAGGTCTATATATAAACTAGGTGCAAGAGAGTCTCTAAGGGAACTTTTTAAAGACATAAATATTTTGACTCTCCCTTCGCAATTCATCTATGCGAACATTATGTACGTGCGTCAGAATAAACATACATATAAGAAAAAATATGATAGTCATAGTATTAACACTAGAAATAAAAATAAATTAGCTATCTCAGCTTTTCGGTTAGAAAAAACAAAAAAGTCTTTTGTGGGTCTCAGCTTGCGTCTCTATAATAAAATTCCAGATAATATAGTAGCGTTACCATTATCTAAGTTTAAGACTGCCGTAAAAAATCATTTATTAAAAAATGGCTATTATCATGTAAATGACAATTATCTGATCAAAATTCTTGGAAATAGTTGACTGCAAATTTTAGTTGTAATATTTAGATGTACAATATAATGTATACTGAACTTAAGTGTAAATCTGTATTGTAACTGAAACATAGCCCATCAGGCTGAGTAGGGACCAATACTGAACTGGGTTTCTTTCGGCGTAATCTTCCCAGAAGTGGTCGTTCCGAAACGCTAGTAGTTTTTAGCTTTTGCACTTAAATAATTAAAAAAAAATGACCTTCAATAAGAGATAAATTTATCCTACATTGAATAAAAAAAATTTGACTTTCACTTTGTGCATTATAGTTATCATATCAGTTGCAGGAAGTCCACTGTTGGACATAGGCCTCCCCCAAGGTTTTCCAAAACGATCAATTGGAAGCGGCCTGCATCCAGCTTTTTCCTGCAATTTTGCTAAGGTCGTCCGACCACCTTTTTGGTGGGTGTCTTACGCTGCGCTTGCCGGTACGTGGCAGCCTGGCAGCCACTCGAAAAACCTTCTGACTCTATTATCCATCAGTTCTTCGTGCTATGTGCCCCGCCCGCGGCCACTTCAATAAGCTAATCCGCTGGGATCTGTCAGTGACCGTATTATATATATAGTTCTTGTATGAATCTCTTAGAGAAACACTGATCATATACAACGTGGAAGGAACATATCCGTAATAAATCGAACCACGGGCTATAGCCACTACTACATCACTATAGTAAAATGAAATTAAAATTACAGTAAAAAAACAAAAAAAAATTGGCATACCCATACAAATTGCCCGGGTGAGTGCCACACACTAGTATGAAAATGCCAATTTTTTTTTCGCTTCTAGGCCGTTATTTTAATTTCATTATACTATAGTATATATAGCACGTTATTGATTTTGAGCCTTCTTAATAAAAGACCCATAATAAGAGACAATGTTTTAGAGCCAAGGCGTAACTAGTTACTTAAATATTTTACTTATTTTGTCATCAATAAGTCATTATAAGTAAAAGTACCTTAGTCGATTACAAAAAACTTAGGTAAGTAAAGACACTGAGTGGCTAATATACACAAAAACGACGTGGTTTTTATTTTATTGAACTACTAGCTTTAACCCGCGACTTCGTCCGCGTAGAAGTAGAAAATGTTTCTAATAGGATTTCCCGCTCCCACTCCCGGTCCCGCTCCCACTCCCGGTCCCGCTCCCACTCCCACTCCCATTCCCTTAATCGTCATTCGCTAGAGCAAAAGAGAGCGACGGATCTATTAACCTAAAATTTTTTGTCTCTCCCTCAAAAAATTACGAAGTTTTATAATAATATAAATTTGCAACCCCTAATGCACCTCTGGGGATGCAAGTTTTTAAAATCCAATTAATGGATTATTATTTTTTACTAACCTCTGACACAGTGAGTGAGTGAGTGATTTTTGCTTTTATATATATAGATACATAGATTAGCCTGGTACAGATAAATAGATGTGGACGTAGTGCCTATCTCATTATATAAAGTAAGTTTTCATTTATTATAATATAGACGCATATTATGTAAAAATATAGGGACAAAATTGATTAGTGAAATTTAATCATACGTTGGTCATTATTAAACAGCATCGTCATGTTATGTCAAATACTTAATAGGCAGCTTAAAAAATATGAAATCTGTGTTGGCCATTTACACAAAAAAGGAAAATTTAATATTTCACCATCTTACGCACTTGACGCACATCACCAATATACAAAAGAGTTCTAAATATTTTTTCCTTTTCGTGAATCAATCAAAAATTACCAGTCACAAGGAAACTTCGTCTCAACCTGGAAGAACCCAAACTGTACGCAGTTCTGTGGTTTTATTTAAATAGGGCCACGCTTGGACATTGCGTATTCACACTTAACTGCTCCTGTCGTGAAGACCTCTTCCACTCTTCCCAAACCACCATGAAGCTGACCGGTCTGTTCTGCATGGTGCTGGCGGTGCTCGCGCTGTTCCTCAGCGGGGGACAGGCTGCTCCTAAAGTCAATGTTAACGCTATCAAGAAGGGCGCTAAGGCTATTGTAAGTTTTATTAATTGACGTATCTAGTCTTACTACATTTAATACCTACTTATCAATTACTTTTAATTTAAAGGTGGCCACATACTTACTTATTACTTTTTGGTCTATTATCATTTTGTAATTTTATGTCTATAGCTGTTACCTACGGCTTTATGTGTGCATCTTGTGTGCATCAAACAGCGTTTTAAGTTATACTTATACTTACTGAACTCATTTTGACTTTCTTTAATTACAGGGTAAAGGGCTGTCCTTTGTTGGCGCTGCCGGGACTGCGCACGAGTTGTGGCAGCAACATCGACAAGGCTAATTTTTCTATTTTTAGTATCAATGTATTTAGAATTCATTTCTTTTGCATTTGTCAGTATGTAAGTACAGAATTAACAAAATTGACTTCAAATGTTCCTATTTAAAATAATCTTTAGATATTTTTCAATAAAAGTGTTCCTATAGAAGACGGGTTTTTAATCCTACCACTCTATTTCAGACTTTTATTAGAAGCAGTCTTTTACATACCTATAATCATATTCTACATAGTATATATTACATACCAAACACGGAGCAGAAATTACAAAGGCCCAAATTAAATTTTAATTAAATCAAATATAATTATTGTGAAAAAGACCTAAAGGTCCATTTTCTGGACCTAAAGGAGTAGCTTGCAGGTGATAAAAGAAATCAATATAGCAACAGGTTGTTTTTCATTCTCTCAATCGATTTTTTTGAACTGTAAACTTCACCTCTATTTTCAGACAGTAGGTACCTAATTAGATAGAGAGACAAAGTAAATAGCAAGGAGTTTCATTTCAGGAGTGTGCGTTTGATTACAGATTAGCTTTAGGCTAAGTACAAGCTAAGTAGCTATTTTAAACGTTTTACGAACTGCGAGTAATATGAAAAAGTCGTGTTCTCTATTCCAGTGAAGAAAGCACTACCACTACTAACTATAGGTAAATCAATTATGTCATACATTAGCGTTTCGATGTCAAATGTACGATATGGCAGAACTGATTTATCTATATACGTATCGGTAAATCAATTCGTAGTTTCTGTTAAGAGATGATTTATATGGGCCTGTTGAAATATTTCAAAGCATACAGTACACGCATAGACTATCGCGGAATACTGCAACAAACTTACCCCTCTACTCCACTGTTTTATTTAAAATTGATTCAAAAATAAATAAGACCGAGTAGATATAGGAAAAAAATAAAAATACAACATTTCTCATAAAAATTATGTTTTCCTTATGCATATTTCAAAGTTTATACCTACCTATATATACTTAAGTAGCTTTCGTTTATGCATTTTTACTTTCTTACTTACAATATTTATAATAGTGAATTTGCCAAGGGTCGGCTTTGGCACAAATTTACTCGTTCTAATATCTTTTTGACACACAAAAAGGGGAGATTATCAATACGTCGGAATGTTACTTCACATCATTGGTTGATTTATCTAAACTAATTTTATAAAGAGGAAAGATTTGTGTGAGTGACATTGGCTATATTTTAAACTAGCTTTAGCCTGCGGCTTCGCTCGCGTAGGGGTGTAATTTATCAAAATCCTTTCTTAGGGGATGCCTACGTCATAGTAGTTTTATGCATGCAAAGTCTCAGCCCGATCGGTTTAAAATTGACAAAGTTTCATACAAAGTTTCATCCCCTATTTTATCCCCTTGGGGGTGGAATTGATCAAAATCCTTTCTTAGCGGATACCTACGCCATAACATCTACATGCATGCCAAATTTCAGCCCGATCCGTCCAGTGGTTTGGGCTGTGCGTTGATAGATCACTATGTCAGTCAGTCAGTCACCTTTGAGTTATAGTCTAAGAGCCCATGAGGGCCAGACCTTCCTATTGTTCGTAAGTATGAAAGTTCTTCCATGTGTGTCCCCAACACAGGTAAGAATGATCCCCAGTCATGAAACCTGGATCGTGGTTCCTTTGGCAGGTAACAGGTAACAAAATAGACTAAAATCTAAAAAAAAAAAATACAAAGTATAGTTCTTTGCTTGTAAATTACATGAAAACCTATAAGAATTATATCAATTGGAAATAAAGTGAATATATTACGTTCACTTCCGGAAAATAGTTCACTAAAACACCACTAGATAGCGCTAGTATTAATTAATTCGCGTCTTACTGTGAGGATTTGCAAATGTGATATTTTGTATTAATTTAAAAATTTTGACATTGTACAGAACCCTCTCCACGCGAGTTTAACTTGCACTTGACTGGTTTTATTTTAAATATTACACTTGCAGTAAAGTCGGTTCAATTACAATTTTGATATACCAACTTACTATTTGAAACCATATAACACATCATCTGTTAATAATATACTTCGATACTTACAAAAAAATAAGGAGATACAGTATAGCTTGTTTTTTAGGGTTCTATTCCATAGTAAACAAGGCATCCTTATAGTTTTGTCATGTCTGTCTATATAAGTATTAGAAATCTGTAATTTGATAAAGGTATGTATATAAACCATGCCAAAAAAGTGATAAATTTAAATTTAGGATAGCTCCTTATCCCCCCCCCCCCCTCTATCTATTAAACGGTTTTATATAACGAAGTTAAAAAACAACTTATAAAATATACCTACTCGGAAAAGGACAGGTTCATACAATTTCAATACAAAATTAGTTTTTAGACGTTTTTAGTGGCGTGCACTCATTTGCAACTCCGGAACCCTTCACTGCGCGTGGGCCGACACGCACTTGGCCGGTTATTTTTTAATAGATAAGTAATTAATATTTATTGCATCAAATTAACATACTTAAACACAGATAAATTATCTCATATCATTTAAAAGATTTTAACATACATTCAAATTGCAAGGATAATCCCAAATGGAAAATCTCCTCGTCTAGTTTATTTTGTTGTTTTTAGTCCTTTTATAACGTACCTATCTCTAATGGATATCTTGTATTTCTGATACTAACCGTATATTTTTTGTACGACATTGAACTCCAATAAATCAAAAATGGCCGTTCAAATAAACAAAGGCCTAGTGATACATCGTAGCTGAGATCGTGTAGTAACATAAATCATGACGCATGGAAATAAAGCCCAACTTATAATTTTATAGTAGAGGAAAATGCGTAGTCACTTAACACTCCAAGTAGAGTTCTGGTCAATAGAAGTCATTTGTTTTGTTATAAGTTGGAGATACCCAGCTGAATTTATCCTCAACATATAAAACATTTATTCCAGAATAAATTATACACAGCACAATACATAAAATAAATAATTAAACTAAAAACAAAATAACCTACCTATAAATTAAAATATATCTAATTAAAAATAAAACATTATATTATATAAAAAATATACCCCAGGTCGCTACGGTCGCAAGGTAGGGTGCCTAAGAGACTGACAGCATTGCCTCGTTGTATGGCCAGACTTAATCTCTGGCCAAAATGCGCACCAGCTCTTAGGTCCCCAGAAACGTCGATGTATCAACATTATGTAAAATGCGAAAAGAAGAACTGTTATATAATTCAACATAACCTATTGATTTTCTATCTGGGTTAGATAGAAAATTTCAAATAGAGCAAAATTAACACAAAACACTATGTACAAACTAAACCTTAAAATAAAACCGAATTCGTTATCTTAAGGTCTGTTTAGAAAGAGGGTATTTTTTCCTGAGTAAGCCTGTCCAAATAACGGACAAAGTATTCAGAGGTTATTTCGTATTTCGGTACATATATGGCTGCCATCTTTCGTTTGATGTTTTTTGTGGATTAATTTCATAAAGGGATCAATTATGTATCGGAATTTAATTAATTTCAGGAGAGGCCGTGAAGTAATTAGCGGAGCGGGCACGGCCCATGCCCTCATCCATCAAATCAAGAATAGGAGACAATGAAAATGTTATAACGGATTCTTGCTAACAATATGTATGAAAGTGTAATTTGCGAGTATCGATACTTAAACTAATGAATACAAACCTTATGTAAGTCGTTTTGTATTAACGTTAAAATTCATAATATTATAATTCTTCACATGTTTTGATATGATACATATAAAAAGTACTTATTTAATTGCTTACTTTAAGCAATTAAATAAGTACTTTTTAATCAAGCAACAAAAAAAATAAATAAAGACATTATAATGGATTTGATAAGCTGTTATTCAATAGGTAACTATTGTTCACACTGTCTAGAATAAACAAGTCTCTATAGAGTCTATAGAAGCAATTAAGTATCTATAGAGTCCTACATTAAAAAATATAATATGAAAATATGCAATTCATGTACTTACCGATTTTACGTAGAAAAGCAACATCCGTCCCGGTAAATACTCATAGTAACCGACATAAGCAAAATGATTTACTTTCAAATTAAATACGTGCATAAAGTATTTTATCCTGATTAAGAATAATAAGTGAGTTTATATTATTGCCTGTCAGTTGCAAAAGTAGACACACGTACTCTACCACCTTACTCTTACAAATGTCTGTATTCTTTTTTTCCTACATAGTTAAACTTAAGTTGGGATGAGGTACTTTACCGAGGGTATGTAAGTAATTAAATATTTACAACTTAGCCAATGACCCAGAGATTCGTGGAATGAATGCTAAAGTGATAAGAGCGGATGGATCAGGGAGAGTCCCAGTGTGGAATCTTGCGAGTATAAAACATAAGAGATTTCGCTCTCATAGTTACTCGAAATACAAAACGCATCAAATATAACTACAGCTCTATCACCCTAGCAAGGATTGCATTTTAGTGAAAAATGAAGTTATTAGTTTTATTCACCTTTATAGTGGTTGTTTTGTCTATGTTTTTGACTCCAGGAGAGGCGGCTCCTGGTAAAATACCCATAAAAGCGATCAAGAAAGGTGGTGAAATTGTGGTACGTTCCTTTTAATTGACAAACTTAACATTAACTAAATGGCAATGAAAGGAATGCTTAAAACTCTGTCAATAGGTACATACTCAAATAATGTTTATGTACGTTACGTACAACCTATGTTTAGATATTACCTACATTTAGGTTTATTACTGTTCTTGTTAATATTCAATTCAATTGATTTATTGCACTTATTTATGCATCCGTTCTCAGTCTTACTAATACTACCCCGGTTTTTAATTAGCTACAATATGAACTCTGCGTTGGGTATTGCAAAAAAAAAGATGGCCGCTCAATCTTATTTTTGCAATACCCAACGCAGAGTTGCGAGTGTTCAATTCCAAGCTCTTATTCTATTTTATTATATTCTTTTATATTCTATTTAACAACTAATATAAATACAGGATTTTTGTTATATTTACCCATAAGTATTTATTTATTTAAGTAATGCAATTTTTTTATTTAATATTTTTATGCACTTTTTATACATTTATTTTATTTATTTATTCGTTTTTATACCTATCAAATTTTATCAAGTAATATTTTTTATAATAAAATATTATTAAAAAAAAAATGTGAATTCAATGTGATTCACAATTTTAATTAATACTAATAGGAAATTAGCAAGATTCAAGATAACTCCTCATGAAATTAATTTTATTTCATATTTTTGCAGGGTAAAGCCTTAAATCGCATCAACATAGCAAGCACTGCACATGACATCATCAGCCATTTCCAGCCTAAAAAGAGGAAACACTAAAATGTATACGAACCTACCTAAGTTAAGATATAGATTGACGTGTTGTAAAACTAAATTATTAACTTAATCAATACAGCGTATCGTTAAAATGCCTTATTAAATATTATTATACTTCTGCTCAAGATCATATTATATAATTTCCTCTAGAGTATAGTCTTTGTATATACGCAATTTATGCAATCAGACTTAGGTGTATGTGGATTATCTTAACGAGAAATCAATCGAACTAGCGTAATGTAGAGCTCAAACTACAAACCGACCACCTAGTCTTGTTTAAGCATGAGTGTAACTATTTAGTTTACGAATAGTAGATTTGTTACGCTACCTTATCCTATCCTGATCGTAACTTCCTATCTAAATAGTTTATATATTTGTTGGTTTCCACTCCACGCTTTAACCACTGAACCCATTTCGATGAAATTTGGTATGGATATAGTTTGAGACCCAAGGAAAGACATAGGAGATTTTATCCCGAAATTCTCACGGGGAGCGAAGCTCACGGGTACAGCTAGTAATAAATATTATATTTTAATATTTTTTTTTAAATGTTATTACTTGTTTACCTGCTCTGTGGTTGTTATTTACGAGTTGACAGAACGTATAAAGAATACTTACCTATAATAGTTATATATGCAACTGTAGTATAATAAGGGGTATTGAAATGAGAATGTGGGCACAAGGCGAAGCCGAGTGTGATAATAGTATCACATGAGTGTTTTAATACCTAATTATTACAGTTGCATACAAGACTTTATCTTAACCCATGATATGAATCCTCTATAAAAGGTTCTGAAACCATAGGGTGTTTTACCGTATTGGTAAGAACTCTATGCAAATTCATAGTAAGTATTACTGGTATCTAATACAAACAAACTATGTATACGTAATAATAGAATTATTACCCAACACCATAATTTCAGCAACTATAACAGACCAAATCGAAGATATACAATTTTTAATCTAGTATATCTGGACGATACCCTCTTTAAGAAAATCATTGCACGAGCATATTTTTATAATATCACGTCTCTATACATTGCGAGGCAGACAGAGCCAAGGCTAATGGGCCTAGAGCCACACCCAGCACCGGAAACCATCGCTCAGCGACGGAAAGGGGCTTAAATTTAAGGATCAAGTTTGCGTTGCATAATGACATTTAGTACAACATTATAACACTCGTTTGCGTTGCATAATGGAATTCAGTATAACATTATAACACTCGTTTGGGTGATATTATGGTTATAATGACATTGATTGTTTTAATGTTGGCATTTAGCTAACTGTTTCAGAAACTTTTATAGAGGATTTATACCATGGGTGCAGATAAAATTACTTAAAATGTTTAAATTTGTTATGGTTTTGTTTAAGGTCCTCTCAAATTAGTTTGGAGGAAAAAAAACAACGAAGACTGGTCTAGTTGTCTCTCTTCTCGCGCAAATCGTAAAAGCCGATTGCGGGAGTCAGTGACAAATATTTGATTCTAATACATAGTGTACATTTGTTTTTGTAGAAAAGGTTTATATGATCGTAGGCATATTTTATTGTGAAATAAATAAAACATATTTTTTGGTTTCCTTAATGCCTTACATAAGTATAAATTATTGTAATGTAAAAAGGTTTCTCTACGATTTTATTTTTGAACCATTAACTTTATGTTTTAGGTATTTTATGAAAAGCCATATTGAATTATCATGTGTGTATCGACACACACATAATAATTTATGGGGTTTTTCTGACAAAAAATGTATGTATTATATTTTATCACAGTAAAAAGAAATTCAGTGCGTTGTATTTTGTACTACCTCTGTAATTTTAGTAATGTATACCTGCCGTGTCCATCCTTCCGATTGATATTTCCATTCCTGTCAGCATTATAGAGCCTCCTTGGAAGTTATTTGAACAATGAGTGCGAGTGCCCTGACACAAAGAATGGCTTTTACGTATAGCAATAGTACATTAGTTTGTATTATTCTATTACATCCTTAGATCATTTAATACAGGATAAGCCTTACCTGCACGTTCCCCTCTGCCAAAGTATAAGAACAAAGATCTAATACGTTCATAAAAACTAGATGCGTAATCGATTATGATCATTATGTGAATCGGTGAGGCATCGAAAAGACCTCTAAAAGTGCTCCGTTAAAAATGCCATGTTATGTAATTTTCTCGTGTAGAAAGAGGTCAAACACATTTAATCTTCCAAAAAATGGCATAACCTATCATTAGTAAGTATTTTTATTTTATAAACGTTGTTTTCTATTTAAATGTAATTTCTGAAAAATCTAAGGAATATCTATTAGTATCGATTACGAAAAAAATAATCGAATCACGTTTGCTACTGATTTCCTTCCAACCCAGAGACAATAACGCACTCACGAGACTATGTATTTATGATTTACAACCTTCGTCTTTATTCCTTGTGCATTAGAGTTGAATATATGTTTGTCTTCTCTCTCTTTCTTGCCAAGAGTGTATTATTATGTGTATTTACACATTTTTTCAGCGTGAGTTTTATTGGTGTGCAGAAAATAAGCTAGTGTTTGAGTTTTTTGTAGTGTGCATTTATAGCGACACAAATTATTTCTGTGAATGTGTGATTTTGTTTAGATGTAGTAGTAGCTTACCCCCGCACCAAAAGCGGCAGAAAGTTTTGTAAGAAGATTTGTCTGCGTAAATCATCCTGTATAAAATGATCTAAGATTACATCATACATGCACATAACCGTGATCGTGTCGTGTTTACGATCATGAACTTGCCGCATCTCCGGTCTTATCTCACTATTTATTTAGTTAACACCAAAGACCTAATATTTTTTCTATGGTTAACACAGTGACACGTATGTGAGCGGAGGTCTTGGCGGGAGTGCCCCAAAGTGGCCGTTGCCCTTTTATGCGCACTGCTTAAGGGGCTTTGGGAACTTTGACATGTTTTGTACATTATGGGTCCTTGTGTAATGGAATTGAGGATTTAATTTGTATGGGTGCTACAGAGCGGTTTCGTCGGGTATCTATTTTGGTTGTTACTTAATTAAGTAGGTTGTAGTAAAATACCTGTAAGTAATGGGTATGAGTATTCCTACTTATTTATATACCAAAAAAAAGTTAAAACAATTTTAATGCTAAACCAAAATTTAGCAAAGTTTTATAGGTTAATAGCTGCGCCCCGCGGTGTTACCTTTCGTGTTAATCCAGGGTGTAAGCTTCCTGCATCCCAAATCTTGGCAAATTTGGTCCAGCCGTTTGCGCGTTAAGAAGTAACAAACATACACACACACACACACACACTCACAAACTTTCGCATTTATAATATAAGTGTGATAAAAATCTAAAAATATCTATTATATTTTCGAAGTTATCAACTATAAGGTGCATTCATTATGCATAGTGCTCTACATAAAAACAAAGAGTGTGAGTGACACAAAGTGGTAAATACCAAGCCTCAATTAGATTACTTGAATTTCCTCAAGCCTGCCTCTTGTCATAGTAAGCAGTAAGTATTTTTTGTTCGTTTTCCTGTCTATTCATATTATAAAAGCATGTGCGGTCCTTAGTGTGCGTCAATTGCTTTTTGTTTGAGGAAGCAAACACAATGAAGTTAGTCTTTCTACTTGCTTTTGTAGCCCTGTGCATGCAGGTTTGTTGGGTGTCTTGCGATTTGCCAAAGGTAGCAAATGGCGTGACTGTATCTACTACTACGCCTAAGCCTTGGGGCAAAAAGATAAAAGATGGATTGGTATGTACCTTATAGATTTGTTTCAAAACTTACCAAGTATGGACTTACTACGACTTTCGTTGAAGATGGTACTGAAATAAGAAGTCTATCTACTTATTTGAAATAAATATTCATAGCATGTAATCCGCCACTAATAACTGGCCTCTCTCAATTAATGGCTGAGTTGTGATCAATAATATAATGGTACGAAAATAATATAGCATTACAAATATGAAATGATTTCATTCTACTGCATTCTATCAGGAACTTCATGATTATATCGAATGCTGTTAATAAATTACACATTCCACTTACTCGAAAATATAGGAATCGAATAAATTAGCAATCAATGTGTAAAATTGGGAAACATATAATAATCCTATTCGCAAGCTAAGTAATTTATAAGTGGTAAACATATTCGTAACTTAGCATTTTAAATATTTTTATGTATTTTATACTTTTCAGGATAACTTCTTCCGAGGTGCCGCAGTGGTTGGCGTAGTACAAGGAGCTCTCCAAAACAGAAAGGCCCACAAGATGAATAAGCCTCATGTCGACGCACCTAAAAGCTAGAATTAGGTTTAACTTGTATTTATTTCCTATTTATTTTGAGATTTTTGTACGACCAATAAAGTTTAAAGACCAAAGTGATGTGATATTTGAAATACGGTGTATATTTTACTTATTTTGTAGTTATACCATTCTATATGTATATATCACTAGGAATCAGAGAAAGTGACAGCCTGGCCCATACAGATTAGGAAGGCTACGGGTTCATTAAAAAACTTATATGATATGTTACGTGGGAAATTGGTATTTATAAAATCTGGGCTCACTGTTGTTCATGAGAGGCTTTGCAATAATTATATCAGTAACCAATGGTTTCCATATACTTGTATTTCGTAGCAGCTGAAAATAACAATAGTCCTAGTACAACTTAGATACTTTTAAAAGCAAAATAACATGCCTCGAATAAAATGTCTTACAAAGGTATTGTGTGTCAGAATAATGTTCTTCGAAGACGTAAACTGTATCCAGTTGGCGACATATTTTACGATACCAGACCCAGACATTGTCAGCGTCAAAGAGGACTGGCCGCCGGCCAACAAAGGAAGAGGTGACGTGAAATACTACCTCAGTTACATATAAATTTAAAATTACTTTTTACAAGTGATGTCATAAAATATTACTTATGATTTTGCGTCTTTAGTTAACCATGATAATAATAAGGTTAAACAAGTCAAAATCACAACATTTATTGGCATCGCCATTGATAAACACTTAAACTGGAAGCTTCACGATGAACAGGTGTGCAATAAACTAAACAAATTCACGTTTCCTTTAACAGCCTCGACGGATGCAACTATTACCGCTTATCATGGCTATGTTTCGTCGGTGCTCAGATAAATTATATGGGGAAACTCGATTCACATTGAAAAAGCATTCAAAGTCCAAAAAAAAAAACGTGATATTTGTGATGCCTGCCTGGATCGATGATAGTTGTTATACTACTCTTTAAAAAATTAAACATTTTACTTTTGCCATGTCCTTTAACTTTGCCGCCTATGCGATGGGTTGACGAAATAATCAAAGTCGCTGGTCACACCAGGATGAGAGCAGCACAGAACCGAGTAGCTTCAACGAAGAGAGGCCTTTGCTCAGACTGCTGAGCCCACTGGGGCGAAAGTAGGGCTGGGATGATGATGATGATGTCAATACATATAAGAACATCTGTATGCACCACAATGTAGGCAAAAAAGAAGTGAAATAATTACAAGAGAAACAAGAGCTATTGTCATGAACAGGTTGTTTCAACCAGTGTGTCACAAAGACATATACAGAAAGAATGTTTCTAATATGTGTAGGCACATGATATGATAAAACCCGTTTTTAGAAAGACGCGTTTTTCCTAGTTAAAACTATTTGTTACTAAAAGGCTTTGTTAAAACTAGAAATACCTCTTCAAAACTAGAATTTACCATTGATATATTTGATTTTCAGATAAAACTAGTTGTCACTCTGAGCTTTAGTTATAATTTGGGATTGAAAACAAAATATTCTTTTAATAAAAATACTTAATACTTCAATAAAATATATCAAATTGAAAGCACCATATTTTAATGGGAAACACAAATTTTTCGGAGTCCAGTGCTGCCCATTTGAAATAAATTTAATATGAAAGGAGACGAAGATATCATTTAAAATTTTGTCGTGATAAAAATAATTCAAAATATTTTATGAACTACTGTTTATACTTTAAAGTGGGAACGTGAAGCTTTTCTTCGCACATTTGCGAAAAACGACCACGTTTTTATTATGTGAGCAGTAAAGAATTTATTTTTGGAAAGTTTTATTTTTTATACAAACTGTATGAATTCAGTTGTTTGATAAGTTGGTAGTTGTGTTTTTTTTTAAGTATGTGATGATCGAGTAAACCTTAACTTTTCTGGACCCAATGCTGCCCTTATTTGAAATAATCATTTTACAGGAAACGGAGATATCAAAAAATTTTGTAACCCTTTTAGAAGATAACCCTTCAAACTATTTTATGAACTACTGTTTACAGTTTAAAGTGAGAACGTAAAGCTTTTCTACTCATAATTGCGAGAAACGGCCACTTTTGGCTAATGTGCAAAGAAAAGGTTCACGATCTCACTTTATTTACGGCTTTATCAAAACAAAATTTTAAATGATATCTTGATTTCCTTTCAATTAATTTATTTCAAATGGGACAGCACTGGAACCCGAAAAATTCATATAAGTACCTAAAGCTTGTCGTTGGTGAATGGTAGGTACTCGTAATTACAGAACGGTCAATTGAATGAGGCGTGTGCTTCGTTGTTCCCTTTGTGTAAGTATATTTAGATCCACAATGAAGCACTCGTGCCCTCATTACTATTCGTACATACATATCCATTGTGAGAAAATCCAGAAAAGAAGCAGTGAGTAAGTATGAGTGACTTGAAGTCGGAGCGCCTATAAAAGATTCATATTTTGATGGATGATATCTATTATAATAGCATTATAGTACGTTAGGGTAGCTCCGTGATATTTTTCGAAGTAATTTTTCATATTGTTTGCTTTTGACGTCAATTCTTCCGTAAAGAAAGAAAAAGCAATAGGTCTATTTATCTTACGAATAGGATTTTATATCAGCGTTTTCATAGGTAGGCAAGTAAGTTTGGAAATCATATTCTGTATGAATTGTATACAGTATAAATTGTATACACAACAGGGTGTAGGTGTAGTATAACTGTTAAGGTTTTCATAAAGATATAATTTGCAATCTTTATTCCTTTATTCCGGAGATTTTAGATGTTATAATTTATAACTTATGAAGAACACGTTTTAGCCCTGCATTTCCCCATATTTATACAAATCTGCTTTATCCTTGGTGATCCCCATTTAATTTCGAAACATGGTATTCCTGTCACATACCTTTGTGTTTTCCAGGATTTCATGTATTTTAATGCTATGTATTTAGGTTTTGGAGCGATAAACTTAAGAATTTATAAATATGTAGGTAAGGTTACATTTAAAAGTTATTTTTAATGAAAGTCTTTTGTTTTTAAATTAAACCTTTTATTATTGTGTAGGTAAAATATTTATAAATTGGAAGTATGTCTTTGTTCTAACAAAATTACATTTACGTTTAAGATGGAGTTAATTGGAGATAAATTATATTTGATCAAAGTAGTAAATGTCTAAGAAGAACTTCATTATTTTAAAACTTGTCACACGAGCCAAGGCTGTTTCTTTGTGCATACAAGTCTTTGTATTTCTCGGAAAGCAACTTAGCTGTTTCTTCCAAATTTGGTTTTCCTCTGTAGAAAAAGAAAAATATATTAAATATTAGCTAAGGCAACAACTTCAAAGAGCGAACATTATTATGAGTGAAAGTGATGTCTGTTTTATTAACGATCGTTGTTTCTTTGATTCAAAATTATTGCCAATTGTAACGAGTCAGAAATTAAAGAATTAAATTTATAAAATTCAATTAAAGAACGCATACCTATTAAACCCACTTTATATACCTAACAAAAAAACTATCGCGTTACTGGACTGGTTATATATATATATATATAAATATTTGTTATAAAATATAGTATCGTTGAGTTAGTATCCCATAATACTAGTCTCGAACTTACTTTTGGGGCTAGCTCAATCGGTGTTATTTGTCCACATATATTTATATATTTTTATTTATCTTAACGTTTGATAAATCTGCACGGATAAATCATTATAAGTGTGAATATATAATTTTTTTTTGTGTTAAGTTTTCCTTAAGTCTAAACGTACAATATTTGCAGAAGATTCTTCGGGACAGCGGGCTGCAAGGCTTCGAGTTGAAGTTTTAATTCCTCAACGACGCTCTGGAACTTTTTCTTTTTATTTTCAAGATTCACAACCACACTTTTTACTTTATCAATCTCATTTTGAGTTTCCTCTTCAGCCTAAAGGAAAGACATTATAATACATTTGTAAGGTTTCAAAATACGATGAAACTAAATGGCGGATAAAATTCATGCTACTGATTTTCCCAAGGGATAGCATGACACGTGGCTATTAGATATAGGTAAGCTTTAATAAATATACTACCTCTTATATTGTTTACACAATATCTAACTTACCTCTGTGTTCTAGAAGAGAATACCCATCTCTAATGAGCAAAAGAACTTTGTAGAGTACCGTTTCTTGTTTCGATGTTAAATTTATGCCTAAGCATACATTTCTATAGGTTACTTTTCGCGGAAATAGTTTAAGAGCCAATCAGAACCAGGTATTAGAGAAAGACTGTTCCAAATGGAATATTGATAGTACCTAGTTTCTATAGAGATAAGTTTGGCTCTGATCTGAACTAGAACATAAGCATTATTTGTTCGACAAATATAGAGAATTTGATGTGAATATCGGATATAAGTACTTACGTTTTGTTACTACAGATAATACGTTTTATTTTTCTTTAATTTTTTTTTTCTGTCGATGTTGTTAGATTGGAATGTATAAATAATGATAAATCACTGATCTATGTTAAGCAATGAGAAATTTTAAAAAAGAATACTTAGTTGTAACTGTCGAAGACGTAGGTAACAAATACTTATCTTATGTGAATTAAGCTTTTCGTCAGTAATTAAAAGCTACTACATGGAACTTAAGATAAATAAATAATGTGAACATCACTTACGTAGTAACTACGAGTTCTTCTAAACTGATCTGCTTTATCGCGAAGTGAATCTTCGTACTTGCGACTGTAAACACAATTACAATAAATTAATCACTCAGCCGTTAAAAAGGACGTGGAGAATACTGAAACGTCATAATCGTCACAATCTAGGGAGACAAAATAAAACAAGAGTGTGTGCCAGTTGCTTTCCCATTTGTTATAAATTATTTTTCCATAAAATTGATAATTTTGCTTTTTGTGTTAAAACAAAGGTGAAAGTAATAAACGATTAAACCTTTTTTTAGTAAATGAGCCACGTATTTGCAACTTTTTGACAACTGAAATTAGTTACTTTTTCTAAACGACAAAACAGATTTTTTAGACTTCAAATACAAGCTTTGAAGTCAAATAGTTTCTTGAAGTCAAATAGCGTTCTTAATATAAGTTTTTCTGCTATAATAAATCTAAAATCACTTTGAAAATGGGCTTGATTAATGACAAGTGACAGTTTTGTGATATTTTATTTTCTTAACAGTACCAAATAATTTATTTTTGAACCAGGAAATACCCAATCGTGCCCCTTCTTATAATTAATGTAAAATAACATTTTAACAGATTAGTTCTTTCAGACAAAAAACGTATAGTGATTGATTATTGAATATTAAACAATGTTTTGTACTTTCTGAAAAAATAACACACTCAGTTTATGTTCTAGCTTAGTATAAAAGTTTATTTCTTTAAAAAAAAAAATAATTTGTGCAATAAAATGCGAGAAAGGAAAAGAGCAGTAGGAAAAGAAGTAGGTATAATATTAAATTTACTTCCCGTTGTGGCGAACGAAGGCTGACAGTGATTGAACGGGAATAATGAAAACGAAGGTGTTGATTGAAATGCTGTCTAATTCAATTCCAGAGTAGGTAACTAATTATTTCAAAATTAGACGAGGAACCAAAAGTTGTGGTAGACAGGTCTATATAGCAGTAAAAAATCAAAGCAGTCAATAAATTTTTATTTGACCCATTCTTACATTAATTTTGCACTAAAATCACCTTATACTTACTTAGGTGTACTCACCTACCTAAGTAAGTATAGGTAAGTGATTTATTTATTTTAAAGTAGCTTTTGTTCTTAACATTTCACATAACGCTATGGCTATCTTGTACCTTTAGACCTATGGTATTATCAATACCGTAATTTAATACCATATAAGCATCTCCTTTCTAAATTCATTGAGCTCTAAGAATAACTACGTAAGTACTTGCTTATTTAACATTCAAGATAAGTAAACATTTGTATTTCACCAGAAACAATAAATAACTGAAACAGCCGAGTACAATGCAAATCTGCAATGAACTGCAATAATTATCTCAAACTTACATTAGCAATTCCGTTTCTTGTTCGTTTTGCTTGAGTAAATCCGCCAACTCTCCGCGGTACTGCTGGGCTTTCTCCAAAGACGCCGTGAGGTCGTCACTTTGCCGCCTCAGTTGCGTGCGTTTGGCGTTCAATCTCACTGAAATTACATTTTTATTATATCAATGGTTTCGAATTTAATATTTCGAGTTCTTTTTTCCATTCGCAGGATAAATAGATAAAGCTTTAAAGTAGTAAATATAAAAAGATTATAAATGAGAAAGAAATGGTGATGTCATTCCTCAGATGTAAGACAATACAGGTTAAAAAAAAAAAGATTACAAAAATATGAGTATGAAATCCACTCGGTGAAATATTTTAAAAGTTATTGTATAATTTCTTTAAAATATTTAGTTGAATACCTACCTTTTTAAATTTTAAAAACTTAGTTAATCTTGCAAAGATTTTAAGAATAAATCTAACCAACATAAAGTATTATCATATGCCATAAATGCGAAAGGAAACATTTTACGTTTGTGATGAAGGACGACAAATAGTAAATTGTGCCTATTGTGCCGAGCACAATATATTTAATGAAATGAAAGCAGCTGTGTCACACATTGTATGGTTATTTTATCGTGACACTCGACCCACATAGATTCCAGTTTCCAATTTTCTGGGCAATTGAGTGTCTTCTTTACCGCGGCGTTGACTTGAACCGGTACAAAAAATATACCAGAAAAATCTTATTACATTAACGCAATGGATAAACTAGATGACTGGTGACATTTTTTGACAGAATTTTCCGGGCTTTTTGTAACAAGGAAAACGAACGTTAGAGTAAATGCTTACAATATAAGAAGTATTGGCTGATTTGCCGTACTTCACAACCGATCGAAAGATTCCCATTTATATGAGGAACTGTTACATTTCTTTCACCAATTAAATGGATGTGGGGAATTTTAAGTTGCACTACACTTGCTAAAACATATAAATACATATTATCACGTCTGTTTCCTACAGGGGTAGGCAGCATCGACATAGTAAGTAAGTACATAATAGCTCGTTGGTAAGCAGACACTATGGATCTCCATTTGCCAAAACATAATAAATAAAATAACAATGCCTACTTAATGTTATACACTTATACAATAGTAATAATAATTTAATTAAGTCATTACAAAACTTAGGCTACAATCTGGCTACAAAGCACATATCTTAGCCCAGTACAGTATCTATTTTATATTAAAAAGATATTCTTCTACTAATCGCAAGCAGGCTGTATTGATTTTTCCATAAAAAAAATTACGGGTTAAGCTTCAAAATATATCTAACCAGAACGGTAAAAAAGGCCCGCAGGGGCTATACTTGTTTACTTACTTAATTAATTGAATTAATAAAAAATGATGAGTTAAATGTGAATTTCCTCACCGTTTTCTTGGTTCAGCCGTTCTCTTTCAGTATTCAAGGAACGAGCATATCGCAGCGCCGTCATCGTTTCTCGGTACTTTTGCTCATTTTCGGCGTCCAAAGCCGGCAATGCTGTATTCTGGAAAATTCACAATTTAATGAAAATATTTAATCAAATCGGGATTTAGTAGCCACCCATATCTGTGATGTAAACAAACGAAGTGGCTTTACGTCAGGTACTAATACTTATTATGTGACGTCAGGCAGGCGGCCGGTCGTAAAGCCTAATCCTTCAGTACGATTTTATGTTCTGTGCCTAATCGTTTACCGCATGGGCATCTTAAGTTGGACATACATATTATATTTGGAGAAGAAAAAGCGAAAAAGCGCACCCCGGACTCCGAAGCAGCCCAGCTGAAGATGCAATTGAGAATGCCCTACGTTTACGAAGAGGATTTATGTAGACACTTACAAATTATTGCTAACCGAAATTAAACGTTACACTTATGATATGGACTGGTAGGTATGACGATTTACCTACGTAACGTCTGGCTTGTGTCACTCCCCGTTTAGGTATCGAAAATATACCTACATTATTACTATGCGCGCGGCGACCACTTCGAAGAGGAAAATTTAGTTACATGAACGGTTTGTCCAGATAATAAGAATGAAATTGGCTTGCAATGGATGTCTAGGTACGAGTATCTAAACGAAGAGGTGAGGAGTTCTTTGAATTTCTTTTGTGAATGACACTCCTGTGAGTGAGTACTAGTACTTATACTGTGGTAACGTACATAATGCGCAGTTTTCTAACTAATGAATGAACTTGAATAACCAACCCCCGTCTTATTATAATTATTACAATAAAAATTAAAATATTAGGAAAAATTAAGGGATTCTGTAAACCTGCAACTTACTTGCACAACTAAGTCATCTCCGATTCCTTCAAGATTGGATTTTAGCAAGCATATTTTTATTTGCTGTTCATCAGGAGAAAACATTTTTCAATATAAAATTGATTTATTGGTTCAAATTATTAATTTGTGTAATTTCGAAAAATATTGCTCGCAAAATTTGTATTAAATCCTACGCGCCACAAAAATTCCAATGACCAATGTTTCTTGTTTTTTTTTATAATAATTATTTTACGGCTCTGGATACTAGTCCTTTAGAGCCTATTCTTATTTTTTCACTTCTTTATTCCTAACCCTAACTATACAATCAGAGATTGGTGTTTCTGGCGAAAAATCTATACGAGTCCACTGGTTTTAATGGCCGATTGAGTGGCGGACGGAGCTTAAAGACGCCCACCACAATCGGCAAAAAAATATGACTACACTATGATTGTCCACTTTAAACATTTCATAT
Source organism: Acrobasis suavella (assembly GCA_943193695.1). Classification (NCBI taxonomy): domain Eukaryota; kingdom Metazoa; phylum Arthropoda; class Insecta; order Lepidoptera; family Pyralidae; genus Acrobasis; species Acrobasis suavella. The sequence continues at coordinate 12,099,162 of OW971938.1, forward strand.
ATTGTCCATGAGCATTAGCATTTATTACACAAAATACACCAATTTCATATTATAAAGTCCACAAGAATTAATTTGCAAAACAATTTAAAGTAAACTACAATTGAAAACCTTGACTTCCCGCCCAAAAAAACCCCAATGTTTCTTGAAGTACATATTTAAACGTAAAATTTATTTTAATTTTTTACTTTTTTTTAAATATTTTTTTCCTGCCTTTGGCATCAACCATGCATTTTAGCCATGTTCCTTTTACTTTTACACTATATGTAGCTTTTACACGTAGGAATGATAGATCTAGATTTTTTTACTGAGATTTATGGTAATGGCAGCAAGCAAAGCAATTTATACAGTTTGAAATATTTAGAGGCACAGTCATAGACAAAAACTGCTACCTAATGACTATCAAAATTTATAATAAATTACCAGTGGACATAAAGACGCTCAATTTTAATAATTGTAGACGAATGTTATTTAAATCGTTAGCTGATAAATGTTTCTATGATATTAAAGAGTTTTTGAACAGTAAGTAATAAATATGACATCAATTATTCTATACAATGCATAACTTGACTTAAATATATAATTGTGTAATAATAGCTAAAATTTGTAACAATGTATTAAAATTTTTGCATGCCTATGTTATAGAGGCGGGAAATTGTTGGATGACCCTTGCAAATAAAGATTTCATTTCATTTAATTTGTCTAAGTTCCATTTTTAGATTTTTATTGACAAAGTTGACTCATAAGAAAAAACAAAGCTGCGTGCATTGCAAAAAATGTTCTTTTTTTTTAATTAGATTGTTATAGTCTCAAAAATTGGAATATTTTACTATTGAAATTTTCAGTTCAGGAATCCTACCGTTATCTCTTATAGCAGCACTTAAACTGAACTGCATTGTTTAATGCTACCATGACACCTTTATAGCAGCCCTTAAACAGGATTGTTTTGGTTGACGTCACCAAACCATTTACCTTTTTTTGTATGGACTATTCCTACCATCACGTCTATTTGACAGCACGAAAACGATTATTGCGCGTCTCAAGTTACTTTCCAGTAACTTTTATGGAGGATTTTAGTTGGTTTTCTTGTGAATGTGAATATGTTTTTTCTTTACTTTAGATTTTTACAAAACAGTTAGTAGATAATTGAAGTAACGCTACCATGAGACATTAATTAATCCTCCTTAATACCTTTTATTGGAAATTTGGATTTCAAAAACAAAGTAAGATATATTACTTCATTATTTTAGTACAACTTACGTGGAAAATAGTAAGTTATTCCAACTTACGTAACATTTTTTTTGTAAGTAATAACAAATAACAACACATTCTTAAGTATAAGTTATTTATTAAAGTTACAACTACATACATTTATACATTTTGTCTTACAGGATTCTTTGGTTACTCTCTGAGAAGTACCATGATGACATCAGTAAAAAAATACAAGACAGGATTCACTGGAGCCTATTATTAAATAAAAACAAGACTGAGAGAGCCAGAGGATTACAGCCTCCTTTGGAAACTGTGATTGAACCAGTGAAATGGCAGAATGTTGAATTCCAAGCATTTTACAAGGCTAGATCTGTTGCTAGGCTGTTTCGCTTTTTCACCAGAATACCTGAAAGAAAATAATAGTTTAGATTTATGTCGCAATCTACGAATATCAAATACCTACCCATACTTTGTAATAAAATCCTTTGTGCACTACAATCACTGCGTACTTACTAAAACCTAGCCTTTATCTCGTTGAGTTAGTCTCGAACTTACTTTGTCTGTATATATTTATGTTATTTATAATAACTGTTTATCACGGCAATTCGGAAAAGCACGATAATATGAAGTGATGGATATATTTTGTCAGGTGGTTGCTCGGCTTCCAGCATTAAAAACATAAAACATTTATGTTTTCACGAATTAACGATTTATTTATAATTTCGAAAACCAGACGCAGACATCTGTTCAAAACTTTCATTCACAATTTTTTTCGCACTCATTAAAATTTTTGCCATCTTTAATGGTCAATATCAAATTAAATTTATGTACATAATCAAATGAAAACAAAGTAAATAACACTAACTTTTATATATTTAAATAAAAATGATAGAAATAATTTTGTTTAACGTAAATAGAAAAACCGGTAAAAATAATAATTTTTTGTCAAGGATTTGAACGTCGTCGCAGTCTCATCACCAAAACAAGCCTGAGACAAGAAGAAATGTGGTGTCGTGGGACACCAGGTAGGAACGAAGTTCCTTCGACTAATGTAGAATCGACACAATTTGCAAAAGAAAAATCGTGCTCAAAGGTATTATACACTAATCGCTTGTGTATACGACTGTCGCGCCTGCGCACGTCTCATTTAACGGTTTTATTTAACGAGGTCATCCTTACGGTTTTACTATCACATTTTTTTCAGTTCGGTCGCGCAGCAAAATCCCTATCTCCTCCAAGCCTGCCGTAAGGAACTTCGTTCCAACAAACAGTTCACTATTCAAGAATAACCATTCAAAAAACGTTCAGCATTATGAACGTAATGGTAGGATTTAAAGTTTTGACCTGCTTAAAAACTGCACCTCAACTGCCTTGTTTCTGAATGGTTTTATAAGTGTTGGTGGTAGTTATCCAGCATAGTTTTTAGTTTTTTTTTCCATAATTTTTCATGTTTACTACCTATTTTAGACAATTTATAACTTCATCTTAATAATAGTTTTCTACAGATTGTCTTTTGTACAAAATGTTGTACCAAATATATATCCTGTAAAAAAACAAATATCATCATTATAACGACTTATCTTCAAGTAAAGGTAGGTAGTTCGTTTTATTATGAATTTTGGTACAATTTTCAGTTGAAATTAATTACAAAACAGACGATACAAATTTAATACCGTCGGATTTCAGTAACGTAATAAACAATCTATAGCATTTAGAGGATTTAATTAAAAATACAGAACTCTGAAAGGGATAGCAATTAAAAAGATTGAAGACAATGTTTCTATGGGCATGCCTTTTATTTTTAGAGGAGATACAAGCAATATTACTATGCTTATTGACATGATTGTTTCAGAAATTGCGTTCTAATACTACTTACATAGAGTAAGGTATATTACATATTAAATTACGTCTTTATCCCGAATGAGGCAGACAGAGAAATTTAGGTCTTGCTGTTCTAAGCAGACAGAGCGCAGGGCCGCAAGTCCCAAAGGCCACTTGTAGCGTTATATTTTTGTGATTCGCATTTTAAGAATTCCCTCGATCGCCGTTTACGATCTGCGTGTGAAGATAAGCAGCACATGGGACATTCAAGGTTTTTGCTTTAACCAGCATTTAAGAATATCTATAGAACATATATATTAACTTAGTCAATAAAAATTATACTTATATTACCGGCCACAACAAAATACTGTTTTCTTTCCGTTCTTTAAATGAATGTGTACCTAATTAAGAGAGTATTTATTAGCATTTTAAAGTTATTCACGCCATTATAATGTGTTTACAATTCAATGCATGAAAAATGAATGTATGCAAATAATATTGAACCCAGAAATGCGAACATTTGTCAGAGTAGTACAATGGAGTTGACACATTTAACGCCGCCTACATAAAGTATTGCGACAGGAAAGCAGCTGATTTACGAATTTTATGTAAGTTTGTAATTAAAAGTAGTCTCGAAATAGGTTCTGTTGTATGGAGATAAGGAACGAGGCCACTCAACAACATAGAATAACCATTTGATGAGTCATGATAATATTCAATTTTTTTACACATTTTTTCGCACCACCCTAATTATTTCTCTACTTGGTCTAATGGTTGTCAAGCAGAGAACGCTTTATGGCATTACGTCCGCCATTTTTACACGGTTTGTGCAATAAAGTTAAATGAATAAATAAAATCTCATGTATATACAAAAGTTGCTTTTCTTTAACCTTCCCTAAGCTTTTTACGGCCAAAACTCCATATATGATGAGAACTTTCATTTAAGATGAAAATTCTAAATAAATAGTGATAGTACATGAATAGTGACATCTAGTGGAATCGCAGAGCGGAATCCTATTGTTTGTCAAAACAAAGTTTGTCTTAAACACACTCGTTTGTCTTATATTATCAAAATACTTCAAACTAGTAATGAGCAAACAAAAAAGTTATAAATACCAACAAACAGATACTGTGGAAAACAAAGTTAATAATTACTAAACAACTGAAGTTCGAAGAGTTTTATATTCTGTGAACAGTTCGCACGCATTTAGGGAAGCGTGCGAAAGCAACTGAGGCGGAATAAACTTCTTGAAAGGTAAAACTTAAACCGAGTACAACTTTTCGGCATCACGAAATAATTTTATTTTGTTACAGTTTATTTTTGGTGTACGTACATTTCAATATAACATTGTAATAGGTAAAGGCTGACTAGTGAGTTTGTTGACCTCATCTTACCTAAAACAATTTATTTGCCAGGAAAATTTAAGAAATCCCCGACTTTCAAGCTTTCACTCTCAATAAATTGGGGGCTAAACCGATAAGCGGCTGAACTGATTTTCATCAAACATCACAGCTAAGAACCTAAGAACCAACGCGAGGAAACTTGCTTTCATGTAAAAAAACCGCATCGAAATCGGTGCATCCGTTCGAGGTTCGAGAGATACTATGATACAGACAGACAAACAAACAGACAGACATTGGCGTCAAACTTATAACACCTCTAATTTTGTCGGAGGTTAAAATAGTCGGTGGTCTACGCTAAAAAATACGGCGTTTGGTGATCAAGAGATTTCCTTCAACTGGGTGACCCTTCTGAACCCTTAGGCCATTTTAAGAAAGGGAGCCATCTCGATTTTTGTACAGTGGGGTGTTATGATGTCATACAATACAGTACAAATTAACTTTATTGCACCATAAATACTCAAACCAACTTGCCCAAACTTGGCATGTTTTGAAAATATATTTAGTTTTTTTCAAGAAACAGGTGACTAAATGTAATGATGTAGTACATAATCAGCTTATATAGTCCTTTCATTTGATACCCCACAAGACAACAACATAACTTCCCACTGTTCAAAAATTCAAGATGATATTTGAGTCATAAGGATCAATTCAGGCAAAGGAAATCTCTTGATCATCAAACACCGTTATTGGCATTTTCCTTTATGTAGTGTAAACACGCTACTAAAATAGGCATCTTTTAAATTTACCATATCATCGAATCAAACATAACATAGGTAAATAAAACAAGTAACTTAGTTTTTTTTAAACAAGCTATAATGACCTAAAAAACTTACAGTATTCCTCAAGACGAATCAATCGAGCCTGGGGTTTTATTGTTTTATCACAGAGATGCCATGATAACCTTTCAGCTTCATCATCGGATCAGCTCCATGTTATCATAATATTGCATTGTCACGCGATGTATGCATGCATGCAAAATACACACAAGACACAGACAGAACGGGACAGGTCAAACTAAATAAAAGCTTGTAAAAAATAGGTAGCGGTTTGGTAGCGGTAATACCAATTTCAGATCCACACACAGGCATACAAAGGGAAGCAGACTAAACATTACATACTTAGAAGGTGTGGCAATTTTTCACTCGTAGCTTATTTTATAATTGCCTAAATAGTTGATTTATAAACTGTTATTGCAGATTTTTGGAATGCGTAACCCCAGCAAAATGTTGCGCCTTAGAGAAATGAGAGTATTACAGATACTTGGTTCATAGTAAGCCTCAACATGTTCAAATATAGCAAAATTCGTTCATGTTGTATTTTCGAAGTTCTTCGAGAAAAACTGATTTTGCTGGAGTAACGTTACCCCAGCAAGATGTTTTTCAAAAAAAGCGTTTAGCCTAGAATCAATTGTATGAAAAGACAGCTCTTAATGGGTTGTAAATGTATACCGATAGCAAAATTTGTTCATCTTATACTTTTTGAGATATTCAAGATTTTGCTGGGGTAACGTTTTGCAATTTTCCATATCTCGAAAACTGTAAGTAGCAGAATTTTGAAAAAAATACTGTTTATAGGCCTTAGGTTGTTCAAATTTGTTTAAATATAAGAATTCCGATACATCAACAAATATCGAAGTAATTTATTATTTTAAAAAATCGGAAAATTCCGGTTTACTCGTAAACTAGTACATTTACTAACAAATAAAAAGCAGTTTCATATACGTATGATATACCCTTCTAACGTGTACAAATTTGGATGAACAAACATTACGAGATATGAAGATATAAAAGAATTTCATCGAATTCCAAGTGGTGTGACTTTGGCCATCGAATACGCAGTTCTCTCTAAACACAAATAGATAAACTATAGTGAACATATGTGTTCATTTTGTTACAAAACATGCCTGAAAATTTCGGCTTCAAATCTCAGATGGAATAAAAGTTATTAAAAAATCAAGAAAATATCATCAATTCTCCTACAAACCGACTAAATAACGGAGGCTATGAAAAAGCGGCCGTTTCATACTTGCGGGTTTCCTACGCAAATTAGCAACCAAATAACCGATAAAAAGTACAGTCGAGCAGAATAATATTCATGTAGCCGATATTTAAAATCTTTTAAGTGTATTTACTACTAGCTTTTGCCCGCGGCTTCGCTCGCGTAGGGGTATAATTTATCAAAATCCTTTCTTAGAGGTTGCCTTCGTCATAGTAGCTTTATGAATGCAAAGTCTCAGCCCGATCGGTTTAAAATTGTCAAAATCTCATACAAACTTTCATCCCCTATTTTATCCCCTTGGGGGTAGAATTGATCAAAATCCTTTCTTAGCATGCCAAATTTCAGCCCGATCCGTCCAGTGGTTTGGGCTGTGCGTTGATAGATCACTATGTCAGTCAGTCAGTCACCTTTGAGTTATATATATTTAGATAGATGGTGAGTATTTTTATTTTTTCATTAACTTGTTTATAATGTGTGTAATATATAGCTTAATTACTAATTATAATATTTGAAATATTGTATTGTTCAGTATACTAAGTATTTTTTACTAAGAAAAGTTAATTTACTTTTGTAAATGTGTTTGAGCTTGTACTGAAAAGCATTTAATTATTTAAGTCTAAAATTAATGATAAAAGTACACTTGTTTAATAATACTCAAATTATCTATGATTTTCCTAGTTTAAGTTATACAATGTCCTTTTTAATCAAGTACAAATATTTTAAGGGGCGATTCAGTCCATCATTTTGAACAACTTTTCCCAATAAATGTAAACAAAATACGAAAAAAAATTTTTAGGTTCTCATCGAAGTAGTCACGTGATATAGTTTGTATGAAAATTGCAAAAAAAAATTGCGTATTCCGATAAACATTTATTGGGAAAAGTTGTTCAAAATGATGGACTAAATCACCCCTTAAAATATTTGTACTTAATTAATAAGGACATTGTATAGCATACAATTATTGTAAAATAGTAATTTGAATAAAAAATAATCATGCTTATGTATTTTCTTTATCCACCAAACGCAAGAACCTTTTTGTATGCGACTGTACTAGCAAAAAAAGACTATTATACCATTTTTTTGAGATGGTTACGCTCAAGTATGAAATGGCCGCTTTTTTGTAGCCTCTGTTATTTAGTCGGTTTGTAGGAGAATTGATGATATTTTCTTGTTTGTTTAATAACTTTTATTCCATCCGAGATTTGAAGCCGAAATTTTTAGGCATGTTTTGTAACAAAATGAACACATATGTTCATTATAGTTTATCTATTTGTGTTCATAGAGAACTGCGTATTCGATGGCCAAAGTTACACCACTAGGAATTCGATTAAATTCCTTTATATCTTCATATCGCGTAATGTTTGTTCATCCAAATTTGTACAAGTTAGAAGAGTATATCATACGTATATGTAACTGCTTTTTATTTGTTAGTAAATGTACTAGTTTACGAGTAAACCGGAATTTTCCGATTTTTTAAAATAATAAATTACTTCGATATTTGTTGATGTATCGAAATACTTATATTTAAACAAATTTGAACAACCTAAGGCCTATAAACAGTATTTTTTTCAAAATTCTGCTACTTACAGTTTTCGAGATATGGAAAACTTTATTGTGTTTTTTTCTTCTGTTATTGATAATACTTAGTTCGCATAGTATTATGTATTTATCAAAGACAGCATCTGAGTCTCAGATTCTCTTTTTAAAGAAGATCTTATTTTAAAGAACCTACAAAGGTTTAAATTTTATTTGAACAAAAGTGTTTTTCATCTAGAAAAAGTTAAAACCAACTACTTAGTTACTCGCCGACAGCGTGACAGAAACAGATCGTTCATGAGACTGGATTCTGAAAATTGTCTTGAATTGATATTTGGCTGAGCTTATGATTTATTAGCGTCGGATGGCTCATCAAAGGTGATCGTCCAAAAAATGCCAGTCATGATTCTAAGCCAGCATTGAGAATCTCAAGACCAATAAATTACAGATGACAATTTCATTATTACCTTACATTTATCAAACACCCATTTGGGCCTTGATCGTTTCGCCCCACAAGCTGTTTGCTCCATGATCCAAATCAGGACAATTTTTGGAATTGTCATTTTGCCCCATGAGACGAATGATTTAATTAATATACTTTATTTTTGTTCTTAGACCAAATCTTAGATGAATATTTTGGCGATTTGCGTCACATGACTAATTCCCGTGTGGCAAATTGCCAAAAGATAGCAAGAAGTTGTATACGTCTTCATTGTTCCAGACTGTTTAAAAATATTTGCTTACTGTATTGAGCTTTGTTTTTAAATGTAATATATATGTAAGGAACTCAAAATATTATTTATTTTAAGAGACCAATAGCCTAAATAATTAATCAGCGAGTTGCGAATGCCAACTTTGAGTTCCTGGATTAAAAACGTTTAAAAACGAATTTTCTATTGCATTTGTGGGAAATTATACTTTTCCGAGTACATTTTATACGCCTATAACTCTCTAATTTGTAAACTCTACTTAGCTCTGATCGTTTTCCTAAAACTTCTTTATATGTACTACTGCCGTGATTTTTTTTACGAGTATATACAACCGTTTATTAGATAGAGGGGGGGGGGACGGACTTGACTCTAACAAAAAATTGCACTATGAAACCAAATATTTCAGAAACAGATCGCTAAATCAAAAATGGTGTTAAATTTTCGACTATGGGACGAAACGACCAAATATCCGACAAAAAGACGTGTCAACAGAAAAGTAATTAAATGGCAAGAACTGTAATGTAATGACTTCCTCGATTAATAAGCTCAGTCATTAATATTAATTACATCGAGGAGTACTTTGAGGCGTAAAATTAATACTGAACTGACAGGAATTTTGAGGAAATTTAGTAATGAAAGTACCTTATTTTTTTCTATAAATTGTCTCTGTCGTTTATCCATTTTAAAGAGGCTTAGATACTTTTCTTTTACCTACTAAATGCATAAACTGGACACTATACCTTCACCTTCTTCCTAGTTAATTAAGCTCAAAATAATATATTATTACTAATTCTAGGGTATTTTTACCAGTAAAAAAATGTATACTTACTTTCATGTTTTGTATGTACTGCCATCGATAGCTTTAGAAATAGAATCAGAGGTTGGAAAAAATCGTCCGCTAAATCAAGTTAGCCGATTAAGCGATACAATGGTACCTTTTACTGCTATTTAATGTGATGAAGAATTCAAGCCAGATTTTTATAAAGCTTTTAAGTTAAGAGGTTATTTTGCCGACCGATATTTTGCTAGTCATGATGGAAACATATTTTTGTCTTATCAAAAATATTATTTCTTATATCTTCTTACCAAAATTAATCTTTTGAAAAAGTTATATGTACTTTGACATAATATTGTACAAGTAGATACACAAAAGGCATAACGAATGTTAAAAAAAAGTGTGCGGATAGATGGAGTGCTCCTTTTCCGAATTCATATGAACAAAACGTTAGGTTTTAGGATAAAATTGTGCCAACATAGTGACATAATTCAAAAAATTGATCCTCCTATAGTCAAAAAGTTATAGTCGAAGAATTGGAACACTCATTGGAACACTTGGATAAAATCATATCTCATAAAGTACTACAGCTGTGTAGAAGGTTTATTTATGGAAAATTAGGACTTTATTTGTGTTATCGAATAACAGTTACATCAATAGATTTTAACATTTTATTTATATTTTATAAGGGTTAGTTTGGAACACTCAATCCTCGTAATTGGAGAACGTAGTGTTCCTGAAATTTCTTATTCCGGCTAGATAAATTCGTAATGTTTTTTCGGTACAGTATGACAGTGATTTAGAATGATTTTGTTCCATAAAAACCTTAACCATAAAAGCGCTGGTTCAAAAGCAAATTAAAATTTTATTATTTCATCAATGTCCCTTATGAGTTTTCCATATTTTTACCATTATTTACTAAACCCACAATGTCATATCAATACAGAATTTATATGCAAAATTGTGCAAATGCAAGTATTAAAACTTGCAAATGCAAGTACTAAAACTTGGCATTTTATTTATAAATATAAGTTGGATGCTTTATTAATTATCAACAATTTAAAATTTTCAAAGGAAATAATTATGTAGGGTGTCCATGAATTACAAAAGAAAAATATTCATGCATACATAAGTAGGTATTTATTTTTTAAAATTAACAAGAACACGACACATAAAAAATACAAATAAAATGTAGATAGCTATATCAAATCTGGAAGCATGGCAGAGCCCCCGCCAAGACGAGAAAACTGAATGGCAGGGAACTACCTACCTTTAATAGATTCGTTATGGATACTATTAGGTCTTTACCTATGAAATTGCCGTTTTGTATGAAAAAATGTAAACGATTTTTTTTCATGTCTCTTTTATTTGTATTAATCGAAGTATTCACCCATGCAATCAACGCATCTTTGCCAACGCAGTGGCAGTTTATTGATGCCTTTTTTAAAGAAATCAGCTGGACGCGAGGCAACGAATTCTTTAAAGGCATTTTGTACTGCCTCTCGGGTATTGATTTTTTTTTCCCGCCAAGAAGTTATCCAAATTCTGGAAAAAGTAGTAGTCTGTAGGCGCAAGGTCTGGTGAGTAGGGCGGATGACGGAGAGCTTCCAACCCTAGTTCTTGCAACTTGGAGACCGTCTGCTGTGCAATATGAGGTCGCGCGTTGTCGTGCAGGAGCAGCGGAGAGGAGCGATTGACCAATGCTGGTTGGAGATGTGCCAGCTTCTCCATCATTGTGTTCAGTTCTTCACAGTTCAAATGCTCACCCCGTTTGGTAAGAAGCTATGATGAATCACACCGGCGCTAGACCACCAAACAGTGACCATCACTTTTCTAGGGGTAAGTTTTCGTTTAGGGCATTGTTTATTTGCTGAACCAGGATCCAACCAACTTGTTGAGCACTTGCGGTTATCAAACAGAATCCATTTTTCATCGCAGGTAACAATGCGGTTCAAAATTCCTTCATTTGTGTGTCTGTTAAGCAGTGCAAGCCACGTCTCGACGCGTACTTCGCGCTGGCGATCATTGAGTTCGTGGGGCACCCATTTGTCAAGCTTTTTTACCTTGCCAATTTGACGCAAATGGACCAATATTGTTTTGACGCTAACGTCGAAAGCTGCTGCTAATTCAGCCGTAGATTGTGTATCATCAGTTTCCACAATCGCCTTTAATTCGTCATTGTCGACCAAAGTAACTGTAATATAGCCCATCAGGCTGGGTTGGGACCAATACTGAACTGGGTTTCTTTCGGCGTAATCTTCCCAGCAGTGGTCGTTCCGAAACGCTGGTAGTTTTTAGCTTAAGCACTAAAATAATATTTAAAAAAATGACCTTCAAGAAGAGATGAATTTATCCTACATAGAATAAAAAAAAATGACTTTGACTTTGACTTAGACTTTAAGTCTTCGGACGACCGCGAGGTTCATTTTTCAGGTCGAAATTTCCAGAACAGAAGCGAGCAAACCAATACAGGAAGTGCGTTGGTTTGTAGTGTTAGCTCCGTAAACGTCGTTGATGTTGCGTGCCGCTTGTGCCGCGTTGCTGCCACGACGGTACTCATATTCCATAATTACTCGAATTTTTAACGTATCCATGATGACGAAAAAGATTGAAATGCGATAAAAATGTAACACTAATCAATAAACAAATGACTACTTTTGGAAAAAGAATTCTATGTTTTTAATTAAATTAAATTTGTTTTAAATTAGAATTCTTAGCCAATCAAAAATTATTTTGATTTGAAATGGCCAGTACTGCAGAACAGCAATTTCATAGGTAAAGACCTATTATTAGAAAGTCTAAATTCACAGGATATAAATGTCAATATCACTTAAGTCAGAACTTATTAAATATGCCAAATTTCGTACGTATACCTAGCTATTATACTTTATAATTAATTAATATCTGGAATAAACAGATTTCATCACTTACTGACTGATGATCATCGAACCTGTTAGAGTAGGTCTTCCTGAAGTCATAGAAAGCTATTTGGTATAAGGCCATAAAAATGAAAAAGACAGTACCTACATTCCCCATAAAGATCCCCCTTATAACTTAAAATAGGAAGATCATTTTATGACGTTTTATTTTCTTAATAGTACCAAATAATTTATTTTTGACCCAGGAATTTCATTTATTTTTAAGCTGAGGACATACTTAAATAAAATTTGATATTAAGTATATTGTTTACAGATAAAAAGGTACGTTCTTCAGTAAATTTTAAAAATATACTTTTCATCGCCTTATACAGGGTTAATTTTAATACACCAGCAACATTTCGGGAACAAGTTCAGCCCACGATACTAGTTCAGTATACTTTTTATAAAAAAAGTTATTAAAAATCGATAAAAAAATTCGACCTCCTCGATGGGAAGTAGTTCAGTATCATGGGCTGAACTTGCTCCCGAAATGTTGCTGGTGTATTAAAAGTAACCCTGCATGGTGTTGGAGGCAAAAACAAAGTGGGCGTCCCACAGGGAAGTATCCTAGGCCCATTATTATTTTTAATTTATATAATTCTTTGTAATTTATACCTAAAGCTACAAACTATATTTGCACTTTTTTCGCAGACGATATATCCATAATCTTACCTGACATTTGTATTGATGCAATAAAATATAATGATGACAAAAACAATACAGTTAATGATATAACAAATTAGATGACATGCAAAATTTGAAAGTCAATATTAATAAAACCAAAATTCAATTCTATAATAAACGCAGTAACATTAAGAAAAATCTTACTTACAAATAACAACCCGTTGAAGAAACTAACCAAGTTAAATTCTAAGAAATTATGTAGGACAATAATTGCTCTTGGGAGAAGCACATAGAAAGCGTGTGTAGTAAGATAAACGGATTTTCTTATGCTCTTAGGAGATTGACAAGGATAGCAGGCAGGAAAACCGCTATTCTTGTCTATCATGGTTACGTAGTATCTCAACTCAGGTATGGACTCCCGCTATGGGGAAATGCTACAGAACTTAATACAGCACTTGTCGCATAACAACAATGAATACGTGAGATTTTTAGGGTATCAACTATGACAAGCTGTAGACCTTTGATCAAAACACTGAAATTATTAAGTATCCCTAGTATGTATATATACGAAATATGCTTACTTGTAAAATCGCACACAGAATTATTTAAGACCAGTAATGATTTGCCGAGTAGATACCAATTTAATAAACAATTGAATACATGAGGTTTTTATCAAAATTAAATTTTACCGCCAACAAAAACATATTTTTTAACATCGTCACTGGGAAGTACATAAATTTTCAAAAAGTTTACCATAAACGACATAGTCACTAGGAAGTAAAAGACAATTAAAAAAAATACCACAGATACCTATCTGGTATGTGCCAAACATAAATCAAACATTTAAAATTTTTCTTTGTTTATTTTTGTATATTATTTAGTAAATATAGTAGTAGAAAAGTATTTTATGCAACGTTGTATAAGTACGTCAAAAAATGCTCGATGCCGTCACCTTAGGAATAATAAATCTTAAATACCGTTGAAAATGGATATGATCATGACCAGTGACATCATTTTATGACGTTTTATTTTCTTAATAGTACCAAATAATTTATTTTTGACCCAGGAAAGTACCCAAATGAAAAGTTGTCTTTGCAACGCCTCAATGTTTTAAAAGACTTATCCAACGGCACTGTTATTGTAGGATTAACGCGAAAATAAAATATCAACAATACAACAGTAACTGTAGTATGTACAATCAAATCAGATCGTGACGTCAATTACGTCCAAAGTCTCAGAATCACAGGAGTTTCAAAATGTCCGGTTCTACAAAATGACTAAAGTATCAAAATGTCCGGAATCAAGTCATGCCACTTACGTATTATTTTATAAGTACCTATTATTTTGATATTTTGATTCAAAGATTCAAATGTTTATTCAGTAATTAGACCTTCACAGGCACTTTTACACGTCAATAAGTATAATTTATGTTACGTGTAAAGTATATTTAAATATTATTTATTTTTAAAGAAAAGCTACCGATACCAGCGCTTCGTAACGACTACTGCTGAGAAGAAACGCCGAAAGAAACTCATTTTCACAGTATTGGTCGCCTACTCGCCAGAAGGGCTTTGTCATATTATTATATTTGTCTTTTAATAAATAAATAATAATAATATAATACAATGTTGACACATTATAACATGTAATGCTTGCGAACAAGTAAACAAACATAAATTGCGTAATAAAAAATATTAAGTAGTCAAAAAAGCGAAGCCGAGCTGACCAGTCCCTCCCGGCAGCACCCGTTCACGAGTTGACGCACGGATCAGCCATCGTTAAACTCAACCATATTAGAGGGAATCCAACGACCCGACCAGCGACGCCACCACCGAATTGGACATTTTAGTGAGCATGAAAAACACGAACTCGCAGACCTTGTCAAGAGAAAATTTGGTCACTTATTGATCGAAGAGCATTTACATGTTTTTACAGTAAGCTTATTATGGTTACAGAAAATGCAGCTATTTTATGTTTCATGTGTGGAGTGTAATGGAAAATGTTTAGGAAGTATCCACGCGTTTTTATCTCTTAAATAATCATTGATAGTATAGTACGCATTGTTCAATAAAACTTTTTTAACATGTGTTTTAATTTTTGCCATTGGTAGGTTAACGATCGCTTCGGGAAGTTTATTAAACAATGTTATACCTAGACCTAAGAGTGACTTTCTAGTTTTAGCAAGTCGAAATTTAGACGTATGAAGCTGATTTTTGTTGCGAGTATTATAACTGTGAACATCAATATTTTTCTTGAAATTATTTAACCTAGATTTAACAAATAGAAGATTGTCGTAAATAAATTGAGATGTCACAGTAAGAATATTTATAGATTTAAATAATTCTCTTAAGGAATCGCGTGATTTTAGTCCGTAGATCGACCGAATTGCTCTCTTTTGTAGCACAGAGATAGCATGTATGTTAGCCGCTTTACCCCATAAGAGCAAGCCATATGACATTATGCTGTGAAAATAACTAAAGTATACTAGCCTAGCAGTTTCAACGTTAGTACACCGTCTGACCCTCTTCACAGCATATGCTGCCGAACTAAGTTTCTTGGCAGTGGCCTCAATATGTTTATCCCATTTTAAGTTCCAGTCTACAGTTATGCCTAAAAATTTGGTGTTGGGTACCCATTCTAGAACTTGGCCATTAAGACTCAAAGGTATGTGAGTATTAGGTTTATTCAATAGTGAAAAATTAACGCACTTAGTCTTTTGTGTGTTTAAGGCCAGATTATTAGTCGTAAACCAACTCAGTACTTGTGACATAGTATTGCTTACATCGTCATAGTTTGTGCATTTTCTGTCAACCTTAAAAAGTAAAGATGTATCATCAGCAAATAATACTACTTCACACAACTTTTCTGCAAGACAGGGAAGGTCATTAATATAAATCAAAAATAAAAATGGACCAATTATTGAACCCTGAGGCACACCCATGCTCACTGGTGCACTATTTGAGGATACTCTGTTGATTTCAACTCTTTGAGTTCTATTATCAAGATAAGATGAAATAACAGAGAGTGCGGTATCAGTAACGCCATAAAATTTTAGTTTATTTTTTAATATTATGTGATCGACACAGTCGAATGCTTTCGACAGATCGCAAAAGATACCTATAACGTCTTGTCGATTCTCCCAGGCTTCGTAAATAATTTTAACTAAGGTCGCTGCTGCATCAGTGGTAGAGCGCCCTTTTGTAAATCCATATTGGCGACAGTGAAGTAATTTATTAATATTAAAATACGATACTAGCTGGTCTAATATATTTTGTTTTCAAATATTTTACTTAAAGTCGGTAATATTGAAATTGGTCTATAATTGTTCGGATCATCTTTGTATCCCTGTTTAAACAGTGGTATAACTTTACTCGCTTTCATTAAGTCAGGGAAAACACCTTCTGAAATACATTTATTAAATATTAAAGTTAAGTGATGAGCAATCAGGTCGATGATACTGCTCAAAACGGAAACCGAAATACCTCATAGATCCTCTTTTTTTTTAGTATTAAGAGCCTTGCAAGCTGAGATAATGTCATATGGAGTTATGCTAGTAAAGGTAAAAGTTGTTTTGGGCGTAGATGAATTACTTTTCAATAGTTCATCGGCGGCGTTCGGACATGAAAGCAATGACTGGGTGATATCTTTGGAAATGTTAGCAAAAAAAGTATTGAATTCATTAGCTACTTCGATATCCGAGTCAGCGGTTTTATCTAAAATTTTTAATGTGAATGTTGAGTCCCTAGTATTGGTTTTTCCTGTCTCATTATTAATAATTGACTATGTTGTCTTAACTTTATCTTTAGAATTTTTAATTTTGTTCGTTAGATGTAATGCTTTCGCAGCCAAACACACCTTTTTGAACAATTTTGAATATTTTTTAACATATGCCAAAAAATCCGCATTAAAATTATATCTTTTTTCATCATATAGTTCATATAATTTCCTCCTACTAGTGTAAATACCTTTAGTAGCCCAATCACAAAATTTAGGTTTATTATCAGCATTAAGAGTTTTTAGTGGGAAGCTTTTGCTAAACTCTCCTTCAACCGTTTTAAAAATATTTTTGTAATGGTCGTTAGGGTTTGCAATAAAATCTAATCTAAGTAAATTATTTTGTATACATTCCCGAAAATGCACTCTACGATTGGTAGTAATAGGCCTGCAAGTGATAGGTCGTGGGGTGTCATCTTTTGGAGATACAAGTGATACTTGTTGGCCGAGGTGGTCAGAGCCAAGACAATCAAATTTTTTTATCAATGACTGGGCAGTCACAAAAAATATTATCAATGCACTTGGCAGATGTATCAGTTATTCGAGTGGGCTCAAAGAATGTATACCTCAAATTAAATGAATTAAATAAGTTAATGAACCTAATACTTTCTGTGTCCGAAACTAAAATATCTACATTAAAGTCGCCAAATACAATAATATGTTTATTTTGAGAGCTAATTCGGGCTAGGACGTCTTCCATAACGTTTTCTAAAGTGTTATAACAAGCTGGAGGAGGTCTGTAAGCACAAATAATAATGTATTTATCTAACTCCACACATGATAGTTCAATGGTACATTCAAGAGACAACCCTACTATGTCTTTTCTTTCTTTGAATTTAATATTATTATTTAAAAGAATTAAGGAACCTCCATGTTCTATATTTTCTCTTATATATGCACTACCTACTGCAAATTTGTTCGGAAACACTAATTGATTATCATTTTGGAAAAAGTGTTCCGTGACAAAAAAAATATCAACATTGATACCGGATACTGGTCATTTTGTAGAACCGGACATTTTAACACTCCTGCCATTTTGAGACTTTTGGCGTAACGGACTTGAAAGCGCGAAATATTCAACAACATGGCTATACTGTGACCGGACCATACATACCGCGAACGGGACATGTTGCAATTGCGAATCGTCGAAGTTTTCGTTTGCGAAGTCGAAGAAGCTTAAAAGCGAAAGGGCCTAAACCGTCCCTCACCAACTCGTCTTGGCATTACTTTACATAAAATCGTTTTGGTAAGATATTACCTCTTCTTTTAAAGTACCGAAGTGACGTAATTTTTGTATGTCCGTTTGTCCACGTCAAAACCTAGGAACAAATTGTTTGCTCTGTGCCCTGTATAGCATAAAAATTCTTTACAACATTGTTTTTATTAAAAGAAGAAGTGTTCATAAAGTATGCTAATGAAAAATTGGTTTAAAGTTTATAGTTAGAATTTTACAATATGTGATTATATAATAAAAAATAAAGTACATAGCTCAATCAAAGATTAATATAAGAAATCGTATACTTACAATATTTTCCCCAGGTTACGTATAGAAATACGTAACCTGGGGAAATCTTTGATTAGAAATGAATTACGAAAGTACCGTACATATTGCTTCAGTCAAGCCCCTTACTCTACACAGTCTAACCTAACACTCAGTTACTTTAATCATAGCGTAAAGCATTCTGCGTGAACCCTATTCCTTAGTTTTCTACAAACCCTATACCATTGGGTCCTTGAGTAATTTCACGGCCAAGCCAAAGATTTTGACTAAGGTCGGTAAGTGAACTCTTGGCTCTCCATGAGATCTGTTAACTTTTTCAACTGACTTCTAAAAGGGAGGAGGTTATTAATTCGTCGCGATCGTTTTTTTATGTATGTTCACCGATTATATGAAGACGCCTGGACCGATTTGATTTTTTTTGTTTGAAAGCGTATACTTTCCACGTTGTCCCATAGTAATTTTATCAAATTCGGTTGTGCAGTTTGGGGGAGAAGTCTGTTTTAAGTTTTTGTTGGAATATCTGTTCGGTATGGGCTGAAGTAAAATACTAATTAACTGGTGAAGTTTGAAATTATATTGTTTTTACTTGTACTTGGTAAGTTGGAAGTATATACGTCTGACACCTAACACAATCAGGTGAGCGAAGAGATGACATAAGTGGCGGTTGCCAACAGCAACTTGGTTGCTTTAGTATTGCCAGTCATAGCAAAAATAAAGATTTATTTTTGCAAATAATATAAATCTAGTTTTGAAAAAAAATTAAAAAGTTGGCTTGACTGAAAATTTGACAAGAAAATGTTGTAGGATATTATTTTTTTGTTCCAGAGTATAAATATACTTTTCAAAAATGGCAGACTTAATACTAAGAGCATTTTCTCCCAGTCAACCATAAGGATAAACAGAGAAAATTATTATTATTATATTATTTATACAAAGTTTTCATTATCATTAATATCATTTAAAAGGCCGTACGACAAAGAATGTATATATACTGGATCTACTATGACAACTTATTGGAAAAATTTTATAATAGGGATACTATTATAAATTTTTTTCAATAAGTTGTCATAGTAGATTATATTATTATTAATAAAACCGTGGCCTTTGTAATGGCCAAGATTATTAGGTTCCATGCCAGGTATGAATTCCATACACCCTACTAATTTGTATTTTCTGTTATGAATAACAATTATTTGTGGTATGTCTCTTAATGAAATCTTTTCATTACAATTAAATTCAAAAGATATCAAATTTGACAGTTCATTTCGTATTTTTGCCTGACTTCTACAGCATTTGCACTGTTCTTTATCGTATTCATTACCAAGGCAGATTGCATCCTCCAGAGACGATATTCCAAAAATTGAAATCATATCTATAACGAGTATTGATGGGTAGAAATGCAATCTGCCGCGATATTATAAGTGTTTTACACAAGTCATTTGAGCACTCTTTTGTGACATTAGCGCTATTAATACTATTAATTAATTTTTTTCAAATATAAATGAAACATTATAAGCACAATCAATATTTTCAAAATGAAAATCTTGACGTTCGTGATCAAGATTTTCATTTTGAAAATTTTGAAGTGCAATCTGTGTTCGCATTTTCAATAAAATATTATCATCATTTGTATTCGTATTGCACAACATTTTTATATAATTATTAACTTGACCTTCAGAATAATTGACGTAGTTACTGATTTTACTGTTGATATTACATCCCAGAGCTAAAATATACATAACAGAATCAAATACACACGTATTAGTTAATTGTACTAGACTTTTGTCATTGATAAAAGAGAAGTTCACAAAGGTTGCCATTTTTCAAGAATTTAACATCTATTTTTGACTTTGGTATGGGTACTTTTACTTGTCCTCTCTAATGTTCGCAAAAAGATGGTTCATCGTTAAATATTGAATCTAAGGGAAATCGTTGATTATGATTCGTGTCACATTTAAAAATTTTGTTGGCTTGCTTTTTTTAATTTGCATATCGTTACATTTGTTTACAATTTTTCGTTTTTTGGAACTAACGTCAGTAGGAAGTCTTTTGTTTATTATGCCTTCACGTAAATCATTTAGTGCTATTTTCATTTCTCCGTCTAAATATTCTAAATGTATTTTTAAAAATTCATCAATTCTCTATTTAACTATCTTTGTTTTAAATATTAACATTTTTAAAGTTTTAAAGTAACTCTCGACAGCCGATGAGGATGGAGACTTGTTTTCTGACTTAAAAAGAGTGCATAGTATATTCGACCATAGTTGTGATTTGTATAATAACCTCCTTAGGGTGGAAATAAATGGCGGATAGTAATATTTATTTTCATTTTCACTATCGTTATCTAAAACGTCAGAAACTTTATTAGATTCAACTAATCGATCAAACCATAACATAAAAGTGTTTTCTAATTTGATTGTGTCATTTTTATCTTTAATTTCTTTCTGAAACAATTTCACTTCATTGTTTTCTTTAATGTCTTCTATAGTTATGGAAATCTCGGTAGCTTCATTCAGTAAGCCATCAAGTCGTGCCTTGGCCTCCTTAGTTTCAGATGTAGCGAATTCATCGTCATTGTGATACTGTCCTAGACAAACCTTAACAATTTCTTGGATTATTCGGTTCGCAATCTCATACTTCTCACATTTTATAGTAACAAAATGCAACGTATGTAAAAATATTTGACATTTGAATCTACACTTTGATTAAAACAGGATAAATTATAAAGCGTTTTAGTAAAATGACTAGAAAGATGATATTTCAATGATTGCTCCACATTGGCTACAATGACCTTTTAATTTTAAACTTCTATGTTAACTTTACTTTTCTCCAGAATCCATGTACATTGTAACTTTGAATTAAGCCAATTTTATTCTTTAATCATGTTGGACCATTTGTGTTTAGGTAGCGTTGCGTATCTCTGGTAGATCCCATCTCTTTTTTTCCTCCGTAAATACAATGGTGTAATGTGGTTTATTTCGTAAATATCTAAATCAAAAGAAAATATTTTAGACAGACTCAAATCTAAGTTTTCGTCTTCCACAATTGGAGTAATAATTGTATTTGTATTTCGAAAAGTTGCTGTCGACGAATCTTCTGAAATACTGCTCTGCTCTGCACTCTGTTCAAATTCTAAAACAGAGCTATTATTATAATTCTTTTTAAATGACATAAATAAAGCCTTCGGTGACATTTTTGCTTCAATTTCTTCAGAAATGACTGAGAAAACGGGGTCACTAGCCTGAAGGCGGCCCTTCCCGGCCGCTCTGTTTTCAACGCGAGCATTGTTTGAAAAGCTTGGTGTTTCATCCAGGGCAATGCTAGAAAAAAAGGCAAACCATGAACGAATATTAACTATTCATAGCGTGCGGAAATTTCATAAAACTGGTTCCAGAAGATACGTGTTTATCAGTAAGCCTTACAAGTATATGAAATAAATGTTTTGTATTCAAAATTTTCATTATATTTTCAAGGTTCGTATAGAAATATTTTCTTTACTTTTACAATTTATGAGTACTTTATGAACGGTCAAAGTTCAGGTAAAATTTGTGCAAAAAAGCCGATTTTTGGAGGCTTATTCTGAGTTTGTTTTTCTAAATTTTAATTTTTTATTTCGACAGTCACCTAAAAATAGCGCCCAAAATACCTGTGAGTTCAAAAGTTTTCAAAAAAGATCAGATACAACGCCATAATCACGTACGAGCTTTTGTATGAAAAGTAAGACGGGAAGGCCGCTCTTAAGATTTGTTTTCTGCAATTCTGTATGATACTTCCTAAACAAACTCATTTGCTTTTCAATATTAATTTGCGATTTCCGTCCTCTTTTTTTCATGTTTTGGCTTTCTGAAAGTATATAAATTTTTTACCTACTAAAAACATAAATCAAAATTTTCGCTTTTTTAGTCAGTTTCTTTTACTTTTCTAACATATAAATAGAAATATACTTAAAAAAATCAATATAAAATAGTTTGAAATCCCACGATTTCATAACACGAAATTTTTAAAAAATTAATCCTTTTTTTAAACTTTACTCCGACGATGAGGAAGAGATGAACATTTTAAAAAAGCCTAACACGTGCCTTTTCCTAGTGTTAGGAATAACAGTCCTATTTATCGTAAATAAATATCAGAATTTTCGGGACAGTCAATCAATTGTAAAAAGAAAAATAATATTAATCGCAATTTTGAACACAACTCATCTTTCCGTCGCCATTTCTTATGCCCGTCTTGTCTGACATGTATAACAAAAATAATGTCACATGACAGTTGCCAACTTTAACTGCTATTGTGGTAAAATTTGGGTAAAGTACAGACTACTGAAAGTAGAGAAAGCTGTCAACTGTTAACTTTCATAGTTGTCAAAATAGTATTATTGTTCCTAACATTAGAAAAAGTGTCAGTCGTTTTCAAATTTTCATCCCTTCCCCATAAAGATGAATCTAAGTGTCTAGACAGATGGACCGCATCTCGACTGCGCTGTTTGAATGTTTTACTCTGTACTCAAAATGTTGATAATTTGATTTAATTTAAAAATGCAGAAAACGTTAATATTGATAAAACTAAAATAATACACTTTCAACCATTGTACCGTTTTGGTTAGTAAAACCTAGACTTAGGATCTAGGAGGATAGATGAGATAAAGGAAAGATTAGATATTGGCAAATGAGATAGGTATAATGAACAACTATTACATTACATTAGTTACAAAGATTCACAAGAACACTAGGTACAGATTAGGTAGTCAGGGTCGTGAGTTATAGGCACTAGATCCGTTGAGTAGCCCTTCTAGGTAGAAGAACTACTTAGCTTGAGATGCAGCCGAAGAAAAAGAGGACGAGCGCCGGCCGCCGCGCCTTATATATGGGCATGCCCCCCCCCCCGCTGCGCCGAAGAGGGGCGGAGGAGTGCTGGAGCCCGCGCGATGTCACACCATATATACTTATAACCTACTTACCTCTGCAAATAACGGCAAATTATTTCGACAGTAAAATTAAATTGGAAAGAACACATTGAAATTAGATTAGAAATACTTTTTGAAACTGGATAGATTTATATTTGCTCTGGATAGATTACAGCAGGTCGCTTCTAATGAAATTGCTCTTATGGCGTATCACGGTTACGTCTCCTCCATACTTCGATATAGCATAGTAATCAGGGTAAACTCGGTTAAGATATGTACAGAGACAGAAACTTGAAATTTATAGTTAAAAATGTGTTCTACGTGGGACGCACTATAAGTTTCCGGAATGAATATAAAAAAATACTATTAAAGGTACAAAATTAATTTATTGTTTTTCAAAATAATCTCCCTTGGCGTCTATGCACTTTTTCATTCGATGAAACCAGTTTTGAAAACTTTTGTGCCACTCCTCTGTGGTGACCTCTGAAACGTGTTTTTCATACTCCTCGACAGCCTCTTCTGGTGATGAAAATCGTTGACCGCGTAATTGGTTCTTAATTTTTGGGAACAGAAAAAAGTCACAAGGTGCCAGGTCGGGACTGTATGCAGGATGACTCATGAGTTCTACATTTTTCGCCTTCAAAAAGTCGTTTGTCTGTCTGGCCGTGTGAGAACTAGCATTGTCGTGGTGCAGGATGATACGGCGTTTACGGTTATTTTTACGGAGTTCGTCAATAACTTCCGGCAAACAAATGGTCGTGTACCAGTCACTATTCACTGTACGACGATTCTCTAAAGCAATAGTAGCCACGTGTCCAGTTTTATTAAAAAAAGAAGCAATCATCCGCTTAGATGCACTTTTCACGCGCGCCACTTTGGTTGGTTTCGGCTCATCTTGAAAGACCCATACGCTCGATTGCTGCTTTGTTTTGGGATCGTAGCAATAAATCCATGTTTCGTCACCTGTTACTATGTCCCACACCAAATTTGACGCACCTTCGTTGAATCTGGTAAGCATGGCACTGCACCAAGTGACGCGGTCCGTTTTTTGAGCCTCGGTCAAGTTGTGTGGGATCCACCGCGAGCACAGCTTTCTCACACCCAAATGTTTGTGTAGGATTAATTGTATTTGACTCATGCCTATTTCTAAGGATGCGCGAATTTCATGGTAGGTCACATGCCTGTCTGTTTCAATCATACGGCGCACAGCATCGATGTTTTTGTTGGTCACAGCGGTGGACGGCCGACCATCGCGAGATTCGTCACTGAGATTGATACGACCACGCTTGAATTCTGCAAACCAGCTATAAACAGTTATCTTGCATGGTGCTTCATTGCCAAAAGCTGTTTCAAGCCGAGCGATGCTCTGTTGAGCTGTCAAATTACACTTAAAATCGTAGAAAATCATACTACGAAAATTTTCCCAAATTAAATCCATGTTGATGCAGACACACAATTTTTTAAATGGCGCCACAAGGTAAAAACAAAAGTAAGTCAGATGAAACAAACTACATTCTACAGCCAAAGAGTTCTATTTTAAAATGTTGCAATAAATTTTTAAATATTGTTTATGTAAGTGGCCAGTTCCGGAAACTTATAGTGCGCCCTATGTATATGGCAATCGACAATGAGGTCCCATGCGAAATCAGAGAATAATGTTCTTATAATAAATTCAAACGTAAGCTTTTCGTCTGGTCTTAAATAAATATTATAATATATACTAATATTATTTCGAATGAGATCATTTTAATAGTACATTACGATATTAGTGCCTTATGGTGGTCATTATAACACACGCGGCGGAATTTCAACACGAGCCGAAGGCGAGGGCGTAATAGAGCCGAGTATGTTTAACCAATATACGCACGTATATCGTACGACGTTTTTCAACACCCTTGCGAGGAAAAATACCTAACAAACTGATTTTTTTGAATTTAAAATAAATTCAACTATAAAACTGTAATGTACACTGTTACTTTCCCGCCGTTTTCCTTTTTTAGATCAGCGCGGTGCGCTGGCTTCTGGCAGGAGCGGCGGGCGCGCTCGTTCAAATTTTAAAAAGCGAAATAATTCGGTTATTGAATATAACTGCACTATTTGTGTTTATAACGCACGCGTGTTTTATGAGCTGCTTTATTTATCTAAAACCTGTGAAATTAGATCCACTTTACAAGAAGGGTGTTGAAAAATATTTCACGTCAGGCACTTGGCCGGTCGTAAAACTAAAGACAAATCGTTTATACCGTTTCTTTTACAACTGAAGATGCAACCCAGGAACGTGCTAATAATATAACATACACATAAACAAGTGGAAAAGTATTTTTGCCTTTTACCTCATCTTTCCATGTTTGTCTGGGAGATAAAATAACTTTGAACATACAGGCAGCTTCTCTTCCCTCGCAGATTGTAAAATCCGATCGTGGGAATAAGCGAAAGTCTGAATCATGTTAAGAGGGAAGTATAGCGTGCACTCGTCCCTACAAAACGAGAAAACGTTTTTCCACTCCTTAGTGTTATCTGATCTCAATGGAGAATATGCACGTATTTTTTTATTTGCTTAATTAAATCTTTATTTACCACAGTAATCAAATATGAAAGAATTTTTAAAATATCTTAATCAGCGACGAACATGTGATACTTTAAAGTTTCAATTAGAAATAGAAGTCCGATATGGACTGGTGACGTCAAAGTCCATATCATCTATACATTTGCCATAGAAAGTAGCGTTTTTGCGAGTGAGATAGATATATTTTCGTGAAATTGTTATATCTCGTTAGTTTTTTAACCAATTCTTATTTTGTTTTCACTGTTAGTAATTTACTTTTGAATATTTATGGAAAAACTGGTTAGATAACAAATATTTTTTTCATGCATATACCCTATTTTAGTAGATGAATTACATATTGAATACTAAGCGCGGCCTTTGGATCTTACGGTCCTAGGCAAAATTTTCTTACGTCTACTCTGTTAGGAAACCGGCTTTTGCAATTTTCTTAGGAAGACAAGCATCTGGTATATCTTACATTTTTGTTTGTTACCATACCTATAGAAGATAGGAATCGCAAAAATAAACTGAGTGACAATTAAATGTTTATATTAATATTTTGGTAAAAACAGCATCAAAATCCATGCAACATATACTGAGATAAAATAAACCCACCCCTATGAGAAATGTCAAGTATTGCATTGAATATAAGAGGATTTTCACAAAGCAGTGACACTCAGTATTAGAGACATTTTGTATAAAAAATGTATTGTCTCATAAAAACATAACGCTTCTTTTTGTGAAGAGAGTTAATACGTTTTAATATTTCTTAATATGTAATTAATATTATTATATTAATATGCATTGGTTCTATGGCTAGAACCGGAATTGTTCCTTCAGTGTTAATAGTTAGCCAATTAGTCAGTAAGTCAAGGTCAATGACTCTTATTGACGACCGACTTTGACTGACCTTGTCCATTCATTAATTTTCTCTATAGATAATACATTCACGGTACAATACAAACGGTAGAAGTTACCGTGCAGTTCTATTGCACTTGGATGGGTGACCGTAAGTATAAAAAATCTTCGAGTTCCTCCGTGCTTCAGAAGACATGTAAAGCCAAAGGTCCCGGCTGTTATCGTTATATGGCAATCGTCAAGCAATGTCAGATGCCTTTCGGCAGCTTGAAAAAACTGACAACAGGGTTGGCCACTTACACACACTAAAAACAAACATACTTTGCCATGCTATGGGGACTGGCTTTTTCTATTGGATATTATGAGAAAAATGAGACAACGCTACGCTATATGTAAAAATGATAATAAACCCCCGGCAAAAAAGAGGGGTGTAATAAGTTTGACGCTAATATCTGTCTGAGACACGCACACTGGTGTCTATCCGTGGGGTCGTGGCTCTCGAACGGATTGACCGATTCCGACGATTTTTTTACTTGTATTCTTACAAGGTTCCTTGCGGTGGTATGTTTGATGAAAATCGGTTCAGCGGTTCAAAAGTTATGGGGCTGAACGATTGAAAGTCGGGATTTTTTTGATTTGCCTTACTTGTAAAGTAAACTTGTTATTTTCATAATTAATATTATCAGAATTTTCTGTTCATTTGAGCTGTGTCTTTGCGGTTTTCCAAATTATACTAGTAAGTTTTGAAGTTAAAATCTGTAGGGCCCTACTTCCAGTTGCCGAATGGGGATTAATTGCTTTCTTTAACCATTAAATAAAATGCGCTTTATTCGAAAGTAAACTATTCAATCGTTCACAGCCACAGTAAATGAAATGTATTTGATCTGTATGTCTACAATTTTTACTTACTCGTACTTGAAATAGTTGGAGTTAACTTATTACTTGAGTGGATAAATATCACAAAACAATATCTAATACCTATTCAAATAGGTATTGTTGTTAAATTTAAAAACAATGAATCATTAAAAACAATAAATTTCTGAGTATATGTAAAAATTGCACGGGAAACCGAGAAACTTTGAATAGATAAGATAAGATAAAATTTCTTTATTGCACCAACTAAGTATGACAATAATCAAAAGTACATTATATAGTCCTATAAAAAGTACATTATATAGTAATAGCCCACAGACTCAAAAGAATTTTTTTTTGTAATTATTTTACGGCTCCGGACTAGTCTTTTAGAGTCCATCTTTATTTTATCACTTCTTTATTCTTAATTCTAACCCTAACCATACAATCAAAGGTTGGTGTAGGTCCTTTGATTGCTTCAAGGGAGCTTCTGGCAACTAATCTATACGAATCCACTGGTTTTCATAGCCGAATGAGTGGCGGACGGCGCCTAAAGACGCCCACCACAGTCTGCAAATAAATATCACTACAGCCGCACTATGAGGGTCCACTTTAACCATTTTACATATTGTCCATGAGCGTGGGCATTTATAACATTAAACTACACCGATTTTATATTATAAAGTCCACTAGAATCAATTTGCAAAATAATTTAAAGCAAACTCCAACTGAACCCTTGACTTTCCGCCAAAAAAAAAACAAAAAAAAAAACCGACTAAAAAGAGTATAATCCACATTTGGGTGCGTTTGGTACAAATATATAGGAGGTATATAGATTCCGCGATGGAGGCTCCTAAACGTAGGTACACTGTTTTGAAATGTAGAGGAGGGCATTTAGCCATCCACTACCTTTCAAGCCACTACTAAATAGAAAAGTCGCGGGATCAGAATTCGATGTCATTAGACAATGTCATTCAAATTTTGTCGTATTAAACAGCTCATGTAAACAAATCGGCTAGACTGCATTTTTTAATAGGTACTAAAAATAATTTAAAATTAATTTCTACATTTTTATTTATAAGCAAGATACCATCGAAGTGCATAGTACCGTGATGCAAATGCCGCTGTAGTAATAAAGAAAATCGTGACAAAAGTAAGCTTTTACAGGTGAGCACATATTTTTCACTTGAAATAACAGATTTTTATAGGTAAGTACACGTATTAAATTATTTACTGGAAATTGAGTGCCATACTTTCCCATTTTATTATAAATAGAAAATATAGTAATTTATGCTTATATTTCTTATCATATAATGTTTTGTAAGCTGTTCGTAATTATTGAATTTGTTGACACTAGGGTAAGAAAAAATCTAATCGATAAAAATATCGATACCACATGATACCACATAATATTTTTATTTTTAAAATTAATAAAGAGATAAAAAAATGGATGAAGTAATAAGGTAGGGTTTTACATTTCTTAGTTGGGCTCGATTTATTTGCGTCCGCGCAACCAAGCTGATTGGCCGCAGATTTCAGCGACCAGGGCCGCGCCGATTTTCGATTTATATCGTCTGCGGGATATTACATTTAAAAAACATTACAGAGTGTGCTCAAAATATTTTGAATTGTCTTGTTTCACTTACATGAAGAATCGCATGATTTGGGTGTTATCTGCCAGATGCTACCCCTGCACTTTTGATCAAAAGTATTCTATGTGTAAAGCCAAGGAATCATATCAATCTAGTATTAGTATAATTAAATTAAAATAACAGTCAAAAACGAAAAAATATTTGACATTCCCTATATAAATTGTCCGGGCGCGGGTCGGACACTTTTATATGGAAATGCCGATTTTTTGTTTTGTATTTTGTCATTTATTTTGCTTTTATTATACTGTAGTGATCTATTATAGCCCGTGGTTTGATTTATTACGGATATGTCCCTTCCACGGTGTATATTTTTCAGCAAGAATCTCCCTGTTGTCTGGTTTTAATTTTTAAAACGATATGGTCCTTAAATAAATACTGTATTTCCACGTTGTTTAAGTCGCTTCGTACGACACCTTAATTGGCAAAGTGTCATGGAAATATAGTGAAAAATAAATTACTTTTTAGTTAAAAATGTATTTGTTCTTTTAGTACTGACTTCTTGCTAACCCTATTATCCATGCACGAGGGTGCGTATTTCCCAAATATCGATTTCGATATTTTTCATGTCATCCCTCCCTCGGTTTTCACAAACAGTGTACGATTTCGTTTTTGACGTTTAACGAAGTCTTATTCTTGCAACAGTAAATTCTCATAATAGGGAAAGAGACACATATGGGTTTTATGTCAGATTATCTCTTTCTTAACCTAAAAATTTTTTTTTGCTCTTTGGTTTGGTAGAAACCGTCCATGGAGTTTGACTATCAATGGCATATGAGATGTATGTATTTTTTAAAAGGTACTTTAAACACTGGCTGGTAATGTACCCAAAAAAGAAAAACAGGCATTGAGAACATTAGTTTTCTTTTTAAGAATAATTTTACAGCAAATGGATACAAATCCCTACCTTTAATTTTCCCCGACTGCGCCAAAAGGAGGGATATGCGCGTGTTTGAGTGGATGTGTGTATGTGATGAATATGTGTGTTTAAGTATATGTATAAGTAAAAGAGTAGATATTAAAATAAGTGTAAGTATATGCATAAGTCTATGTATAAATATGTATATGTATTTGTACATCTTCCATGCTGGTTTGGAAGGAAAAAACATAGAATTTAAATTCAAATTCAATTCAAATTCAAATATATCTTTATTATCATAGGATATTTATAATATCTCTTAATAATCGTCACTTTGTTTTATTGCACAATAATTGTTGATGTCAAAAAGTTACTTAGAGCTAAGTTTACTGCCGCCTCCAAAGCGCTAGTGCAGAAGAAGCGGTAACAAACTGCACTGCAGCATTTTCTCCTAGAACGTCAACTCACAATGAAATTAATATTTATAGTTGATATGTGGATAGAGTATACATTGTTTGTTGTCATAATTTAAATTAATTTTTTAATGTCGAAATTTTGAAATAATGTCAAATCAAGTTGTAAATTCAGTATGTACTTAATGTACCAGATTATGATCATTTCTGAGTATACAAACCTTTAAGAGGGACCCGCGCCAAGCTCAAGCCAGACTTTGTTGTCTTTAAGATAGTCATCGGTCCTATAATAAGCCTTCTCACAGAGTACCTGCTTTACATAAGCTTTTAACTTTTTGTCAGGCATATCAAGAACCGATTGTGGCAGTTTATTATAAAAAAGTATACCGTTCCCCATAAACGTTTTACTAACTGTTTTGAGCCTATAATACGGGGCAACTAAGTCACTGTTATTGCGTAAGTTTCTGACGGTAAAATCGCTTACTTTATTGTATGAGGAAATATTTTTCCTTACATACAGTATATTTTCAAATATATACTATGATGGTAAGGTTAGTATACCTATTTCCTTGAATAATTCTCTGAGTGAGTCTCTAGATCCTAAGCCGTAGATAGCTCGAATTGCCCTTTTTTGTAAAATGAAAATAGTCTGAATATCGGCTGCACTCCCCCATAGCAGTATGCCGTATGACATTAAACTATGGAAGTAACTAAAGTAAACTAGTCTAGCAGTTGCTACATCTGTCAAACTGTTTAACCGCTGCTTCTCTTCCCGCGCAGATCATAAAAGCCGATCGAGGGAATGGGCAAGATTTGAATCATATTAATAGACAATGCGGCTAGCAACCCATCACTATTTTAATAGAGAACATGCAATATTTTTATTTTTGAATTAATTTGAATGAATTTCATGCAGAATAGACCACTAGTATATTAAACATTAAAATACTTTTATTTATTGCCAAAATTGCGGTTTTATACTGTCAGTTTAAATTATCGCGCGAAAACAGACAGTGACGTCACACGTGTCTGACATTAGCGTTGAGTGTTGCCGAAAATTAAATTAATTTTTTTTTACAATCGATATTCAATTTGAAAATTTCACTAAAGAATTCCCTTCCATACTGATTTGGGATTAGTTCTTCAATAACCACATATTTGCAAACCCATTGTTATCAATTGTTCTTTCGGTCGTATCTGGCCGTCTGGAAGTTGACAAATTAAAAAAAAATTTAGAATGTACTAGCTGCTTCACTTGCCGCGCAGATCGTAGAAACTGATCGAGGGAATGGGCGAAAATTTAATTCGAATTTTCCACCACAACTTATTTTGATTTCATTTTCCACGATCACGCTAAAAGTGGCTATGAGTTGCAAGAGCCAAAATGGAGGTTTGGTATTTTTCAATTGAAACTTATCGATTTTTCGGCAACGCTAAAAGCTAATGTCAGACACGAGTGACATCACTGTCTGTTTTCGCGCGCAAATTTAAACTGTCAGTTTGGAACCGCAATTTTTGACATAAAGGATAGTACCTATATTGATTTTTTAATAGGGACACTATCTAGTAGTCTATTATGTCTATTCTGCATAAAATTCATGCAAATTTAAGCAAAAATAAAAATATTGCATGTTCTCTATTCCTTTTTCCAATCTTAATGCCCATCATCACGTTAAGCGTGGCCTTTGGACTCTGTCTACCCTAGCGACGTGACAATGTAAATTATTTTTTTATGACAAAAAAAAGCTTGATGCCGTTTAATTCGTACCTGGCGGGGCCCCCGCTACCATACGTGCAAAGTGTGCAATGCACCATCCTTTAAGGGCGCCAAAACCAAGGGCCCAAAAAAATTTGACTAATAAATATGACTTTTAAAGTTCAGTTCTTTGCTTTATTTCAAGCACCTAAGTACCTACCATCAAAAAAAAAAATGATTTAAAATGCCTTAAGGGGCGCCAAAATCCTTTTTTACAGTTTTACAGGCCCTAGTACCTGGCATGGGATCTATCTAATAATCTTGGCCACTAGGTACTCGTACAAAATATAATCTGGATCAAAAAATTGTCGAAATGATCTAGTATATGACGTAATGTTCGTTATTTGTTGTAAGCTTGTATGATACTACATTTTATTTGTGGTTTTAGGGTTCCGTACCTCGAAAGGAAAAGCGAAACCCTTATAAGATCAGTTTGTTGTACGTCCGTCTGTCTGTCCTTTTTTTTCAGAAACGCGTGGAGGTATCGAGCTGGAATTTATATCAAATACTACGGTCCCTTGGAGCCGTAAAAAAATCAAATCTTCTAAGCCAACGAAATCAAAAGAGCCGTTTATGCTGCAAATTTCCGCAATTTTTCGACACTTGCAAGGGAATCAAAACCTGCAAAATTTGGTACGAAGCAACTTCTTATAGCACAGATAAAGGAAAAATTGCGAAAACCGAAAATTTTTAGTTACATCATATAATAAAAATAATTTTAAACTTACTTTACCTACAGGTTTGTACGGAACCCTCGGTGCGGGAGTCCGACGCACACTTGGCCGGTTTTTTAGATGTGAGACGTGTTCTTGTTAATTTTAAAAAATAAATACCTACTTATGTATGCATGAATATTTTTCTTTTGTAATTCATGGACACGCTACATAAATATTTCCTTTGGAAATTTTAAATTGTTGATAATTAATAAAGCACCCAACTTACATTTATTAATAAAATGTCAAGTTTTAGTACTTGCATTTGCACAATTTAGCATATAAGTTCCGTATTGATATGACGTTGGGTTTAGTAAATAATGGTCAAAATATGGAACACTCATAAGGGACATTGTTGAAATAATAAAATTTTAATTTGCTTTTGAACCAGCGCTTTTATGGTTAAGGTTTTTATGGAACAAAATCATTCTAAATCATTGTTATACTGTACCGAAAAAACATTACGAATTTATCCAGCCGGAATAGGAAATTTCAGGAACACTCCGTTCTCCAATTACAAGTATTGAGTGTTCCAAACCAACCCTTATAAAATCTAAATAAAACGTAAAAATCTATTGATGTAAACATTACGAATTTATCCAGCTGGAATAGGAAATTTCAGGAACACTCTGTTCTCCAATTACAAGTATTGAGTGTTCCAAACCAACCCTTATAAAATCTAAATAAAACGTTAAAATCTATTGATGTAACCTAATTTTCCATATATAAACCTTCTACACAGCTGTAGTACTTTATGAGATATGATTTTATTCAAGTCTTCCAATGAGTGTTCAAATTTTTCGACTATAACTTTTTGACTATAGGAGGATCAATTTTTTGAATTATAATAATAATAATATAATAAACCATTTATTTCAGGCAACGAAATGAACATTTACATTGTAGGCCCATATTTATAAATACCTTATAGACTAACATATATATAATATAAAACTTAAAACATACTTCTACGTCACACGTTGAGGCGGCGACGTGTTGCGCGTCATCGGGGTGTCCGGTATCGTTCCTCGAAAGCGACGATACTTAACACCCTTCGGCCAAAAGTCAGCCTGCATGAAGGTCACCAGCTTTTCCGTCGGGACTCGCACTACGAATGAAGCGAAGTTCACACTGTGGCGTGACTCCAACTTCACGACCCTCAGCGTGATGTTGGTCTTCACGCGTAGGTACTCCACCACTTCCTCCGCTTTTGTGGAATAGAAGAGTCGCGATACGTACAGCTGCGTGGTCGGGATGGCAGGGCGCAGCAGATGTTTCGGTCCTGTCACTGCAGTCCCACATTGATTCTGACAGGAAGGCTTCTTTTTCCTTCTCTCTACTTTTATGAAGCCCTCTTTGTCTTCGTGTTCTTTTTTAGGAACCGGAGGAACTTTCCTGGGAACCGACGAAACTCGGTTCGATTGTCCTCCCTCGGGTTTTTGCTGCTTCCTCCGCTTAGATTGACGTTGGCGCGATGGTGAAATTTCACATATAGTGCCAGCAGTAGCGGCAGCGTCGCCAACTTCAGCAGCAACGGCGGCATAGGCACGTGTTGGGGTCGACGTGCTCGACTTCTCCGCAGGGATAACGGAGCGGGCGGCGGGGCGCGGAGTGTCGTGCGTCACAGCGCCGGCCGGCGAAGCATCAAGTTTCGCTGACTCAAAGCTGCATATCGACGTATTTTGCGCACCTCCTCTACATGTGTTAATGTTAGAGGCTACGGGTGACCTACTTACCGAATCATTACGTTTTAAAGATAATAAATCGGCACGCAGCTCTGAGATGGTGTTTTCCGAAGCCTCTACCCTTAACTGCATCTCTGCCAGGCTGGACTTAAGGGTTGTTATATCCTTCAGCAGCCTGGTGACGTCGACATGGTCAAAACTGACTGAAGGTAGTCTCCGTAGCTTCAACGCACAAAACGCAGGAACGTCGTCCGGGTCGGTCACCTTGAGCAAGTTGATTATGTCTTGAAGACTCTTCTCACCTTTTTCGTCCCTCCTTCGAGAAGGCATCTGCGCGGCTTTGCCGAGCGTTTCGTACAATAGCGTCTTACCACTATTGATCTCTTCCAGACTGAAGTTAGTCTTGCATATCTGAAGGATGCTAATCTCGTCCATGCTGTCCTTGACATAGTCAATGAAAGCCAACAGTTCGTTGGCTATGAGTGGTTTGTTACTCATAGCGAAGTCGTCGTGCAGCGGCCACAGCCGCGCTTATCGCGAATTTGAAATTCGATGCTGTGCAATTAGTAACACGCGTGTTACTAATTGAACAAAACGTTAGGTTTTATTTTGTCATAAAACCTAACGTTTTGTTCATATGGATTCAGAAAAGGAGCACTCCATCCACACGCACACAAAAATATATATTTGCTAAGCGGTTAGATGATTAAAAATCTTATACACTTATTTTTTCTTTTCTTTGAGAAACAAAAAATGACAAAGGTACAGACAGCGCATTGAAATTTCGCATGACGTCACGGCTAGGTACAATTTTTACTTAGCGGTGAAGTCGCAAACCTCCACACCGGAACTTTGATGCTTCATATCTTTGTTTATTTTTACTTTTATGGTTAACTGAATAATATAGGTTTATTATTTTTGGATAATCTAAAAGACGAATTTATTACAATCAAACTTTTCTGACTCTGTTGTCACCTTTGTTTAATTTGACCATAGAATAATATTCATAATGTCACATATCTCTTAGTTCGACGTCATATAGAGATAATAGAAAAGAGAATTGAATAAGATCCTAATAAATTAGTTAGATAGTCCGTTTTTTCTGGTATGAAACGTGCGACATTGTGATAACGGGTGGCCTGTCATGCCGTGAGGTACTGCCCAATTTCCAGAGCCCATAAAGTTTTTTGACGTCACCTGTTTGAGTTTGCTAAATAAGTGTTCAAGGGTAAGGGAGTCATATAAATTAGAACCTAATTTTCATATTTCTTTATATGAGTAGGTAGAATCATTGAAATTGCAGCACTGAGATATAAATAACGGTCACAAATATTTGCAAGGATAGTCTCACCATGCTGTGGCACGCTGTTCATAAAACTAGGACAATAAAACTAAAGAAAATATTACGTAGGTACGCTAGTTATTCATTAGCCAAGACAACATTGTAATAAGAGTATAATAACATACTTAAGCTTCTATAGGCGAGATTATGTTTATCAAAAACATAATTTAATCGTAAGAAACATCTTGCAAAAATGAATTTAGAACTGCACAAAACACAGGAAAAGGTACGGAAAGGGACAGATTTATCTACGTCTAAGCCATTAATCTTGCCAAAATTTCAAAATTACGAAGCTTTCTGCAGGTCTGGTCAAAATAAAGGCACTAATTATTTCATAATGCCATCGTTATTGCTCTCGAAGCGGATCCCATGTTATCCTAATTTATTTTATTTGCTGGAGTCCATGGAATGAAGGAACTAATTAAGAATGCCAGTGTGAAATTAACAAAATTCGAGATGAGCCTTTTAACATTTTACGCATTTTACCCTTAGGGTTATGAATACTTATTAGAAAACATAATATTGTATAATTTTTGCTAATGGCTGAACGAGTTATTAATATTATTTATCTACTTACAAGTTTCATTATAAATCAGTCGTGTGAAGATCGAATATTTTCAACTTTAGGTAATACTCACGTTTTTTACATTTGTAATTTTCTTAATATTTACTTTAATCACTAATTTATAATAGAAAGGATTGGATAATTAATATCTTCTTGATTTACTTAAGAGTTTTCTGTTAAAAATATTTCCAAAGCGGTAATATTATAAAAATATGAAGAAGCAATAAATATCTGGAGGCATGTGGGGTGAAGTGATTCTTATAGCGGGTTTAAAGAGCCGAGATTGATAACTCGAGAGGCATAAACGAACAAGCAAATGGAGATGTGTTGGGATACGCCGCATCGCAATTGAAAATGCATACCTAACTACCTATTTATTGTCATCCTAATTTTGGTATACCTATCTATACTTAGCACATTATAACGCATGCACGGGCACTTTGCAGATTCGAAAAGTATTGATTTTGATAGTTCTAAAAGTAAAAAATATATAGTATGGTATCGCCGTGATCGGCCATGCTTCGGTAACTATTTATGTTGCATGGTGACAGCTCTGATTATTTGGCAGATAAAGGCAGACTTTTGCTTCGAAAACTGGTAAAGAGTGCGATGAGGTCCATCTCAGTTTACGCTTACCTTCATTCCTTCACCCGGCCTTAACGCGGCTCGCATCAAATTCTGCGGCGATATTAGATTTTTTACGAGCCAACTGCGTTTACCTTTTTCATCATACATATGTGACAGCTGAATACGCGAACACTCGCGAAATGAAAATTGCTTACTTTTGTGATACAATATGATAATAAGTGAAATTTCTTTAATAAAGATTTCATAAAGGCAACAGACGATTGCCTAAAGAAAATACTTTTCGATCAATTTTTTCTTGGTTATATGTAGTTTAACGTCTTGTATGCCGAAGCGTAGATCTACGCAAAAACCCATTGTTTAACTATTGTATCTGGTATTCGTCTTTCTGACATACAAGGGGTTAAGTCATGCTGTGTTGTACCTTAGGTATACTATGCAATAGATCTTCTTAGCGTCGTAAATTTGAACGTCACGCATTCAATGGCTAAGTTTACATATTTAATGAAACAAGATTTAAAACTAGAACCCGACTACAGGAAGGTTCTTGCTTTAAAGTACGTTTATCCAGTGAATGTATGAATTTTTGAAATGTGCCTATTGAACCCTTTCATTTGGTAACCAATACGGTATAATTTATTTTATTTTTTGGTTCATTACATTAAAGTCTATATAGGGCGATGTATTGAGTTTACTGTTACGTCATAGCGGATAGTCAAGATGCTTGCAACGATACTCATTTGATGGACATCATTGCCACTTGGACTCTTTTGCATCAGCCAAGGAGAGACTAAGTACCTGTAGACTAAGTATATATATGTACTTTACACCGCATAGGTCTCCCACCTAACAGTTCGTCAAAAGACCTGACGGTGCTTGTTTGTTTATTTTGGAAGTTTTTGGAAGAGCTAATTTTATTTCAGTAATATCTTCTGCTCTGTATGCGAGAAGAAATGTTTTATTGTTATTATATATATAGCTCATTATGAAATCAACGCGGTTAAACTTACACGCAGGCTTCTGAAGTAGTAACTATTAAACTCGGCGCAACTTACACTATTTTCATTAATGTCTTTACCTACACTTGGTAATGCTACTTTTAATAGTTTCGGAAAACTTTGAAGATACTCTTTGATGACTTAGATACTTTTTAATCACTATTGTACGAAAAAGTATAAGTTATTGTGTATTACATAAATATACGTATAAGAATATTTTAAGCATTAGAAAGCACATAAAACCGTTGATCAAGTTAAAGTGAAGCCGCAGTGCATATTTACGCAGCAGAGTTATAAATTTTATCGTCTGTATTATACAATATACATGCATATGTCTTTCAGCGGCAAAGCCTATTGAAAGTTACTCAAAAAAAGTTCACAAGTATAGTAAGGCATGTCCTATCTGTTGATTACTATGTTTGTACGTCAACCGACGAAAAATGTATGACAGTGTTTGAAAAGTGCTCGTTTCTATCTATAATTAAAATCTGACTGTGCTGTAAAATGTTTTCAGTCTACCTATTTAGACTTCCATTTCATTTTCTCCCTCGGTAACTGTTAAAGTCATTTGTAGAGTTCCAGCAGATATCTATTTATTTTATTTGCGAAAGGTGGATTTGAAATGATACTTTTTTTTTCTAGCCAGTAGGTGTAGTGTCCCACTGCTGGGCAAAGGTCTCTCCCTTATCCTTCCACACGTCCCTATTCTCAGCGATCCTCTGCCAGTCGTACATTAATGATACTTACCTAATTAAAATTAATTTGATCACAAAATGAATAAGTATAATAGTAAGGGACTTTTATTAAATTTTTGTTTATATTTTATGTATTCGTAAGTATTCAGAATAGGTAATTATAGCACGTAAATATTGATTGAATTGTTGCTGCAATCCTTCCGAGAAAAGGTATATGCAATATGCATCCCGTCAAGGACCTTTGTCTACATTTTTGCATGGCGGGCGGTATTGAAGGCGAAATGATAGGAGTTGTATACAGAGTTTGCAATTTTTTTAGAATTCATAAAATGCGTAAATAAGAAGAGGGCTTTCCTGATTTATTCCTGATTTATTGAAATTCTCGCTCTCGTATAAGTATTGTAGGTATACATATGGACATATTATTATGTTGACTTCGATACAAATTCCATATCGTCGTGTACACGTGGTCGTACTACTTTGGTTTTTTTAGTCTCTAGAACAAATGGTATGACTTTTATTCGGAAAGTACGAGTAGTTTGAAATATACAGAAACAAAAGACTGCGTACTAAAGCAAGCTAAAAAACTGACGGGGTAAAACACATTCAGCGAAGCTTTATCACTTCTTTTTTTATGTTGAATATCTCTCAGTGGGGTAGACTGGCGCAAAACGAGCACATTAATTCAGAGATATAATTTGTATGCAACTCAAGCTAGGCGCATCAGCTCGGTACGTGATATTGAATCTATGCATCCCCATTTTAGTATGCAAGCACTGGGTCACGGAGTATTTCTCTCAAGCTGAACGGTTTATCTTTTTCTTTTCATATCGCGTTGGCAGTCCAGTGGATAAAATTTACTGTTTTGCACTAATAGTTATACTTAAATGGGATAATCATTTTTTTAAATTCACAATTGGAATCTTATGTAATTTTAACAGTACAAATGTATTTTTATTCTGACTACTTAGAAGCATAAAATATAGATCTAAGAATAAAAGGAATTCTATTTTAGGAGAAAGTAACAGCAAACCAAATTTCTTTTCACGATGAAAGGGTGTCATGTTAATAAGAAAAGTTCCTTTAGTTGACAAAGTTACTAACTGCATGCATTCAGTTTAAAATATCGCTCATTTAGGTAACGTTTCGGGTAAGACTACTCTAACAGCCGGTAGATGCCTAGAGGCCTACATCACATTTAAATTATCTAGGATAAATAGACCTTTGCATCCATA
Source organism: Acrobasis suavella (assembly GCA_943193695.1). NCBI lineage: Eukaryota > Metazoa > Arthropoda > Insecta > Lepidoptera > Pyralidae > Acrobasis > Acrobasis suavella. The sequence goes on from OW971938.1 coordinate 12,139,082, forward strand.
TGTTCTTCAAATTGCCAAGTCGCCAAAGCTGTGAGTTTTGAAAGGAAGAGGAAAACATTATTAGAATAATGCATGCATGTTTATACATTTCGTTTGATAAAATAATAATAAACCAACATCTGTGAACATAAGAGGCCAGGTAAGTTCTTAAGTATTATTGTACCCGAAAATATTAATAGATAAGCAACTTTTGCTAAAACAAAAAGTTTGAGAGCGTATCGATGGTTCTTATAACTAAGAAACGATAAAGTATCTTTATGATGGTAATAGAAATATACCATCATATATGAATTTATTTAATTTAAAAAATTAACTCAGTAATTGTGTACTCACATATACCTTTGAGTCTTAATGGTCAAGTTCTAGAATGGGTACCCAACACCAAATTTTTAGGCATAACTGTAGACTGGAACTTAAAATGGGATAAACATATTGAGGCCACTGCCAAGAAACTTAGTTCGGCAGCATATGCTGTGAGGAGGGTCAGACGGTGTACTAACGTTGAAACTGCTAGGCTAGTATACTTTAGTTATTTTCACAGCATAATGTCATATGGCTTGCTCTTATGGGGTAAAGCGGCTAACATCCATGTTATCTCTGTGCTATAAAAGAGAGCAATTCGGTCGATCTACGGACTAAAATCACGCGATTTCTTAAGAGAGTTATTTAAATCTATAAATATTCTTACTGTGACATCTCAATTTATTTACGACAATCTTCTATTTGTTAAATCTAGGTTAAATAATTTCAAGAAAAATAGTGATGTTCACAGTTATAATAGTCGTAACAAAAATCAGCTTCATACGCCTAAATTTCGACTTGCTAAAACTAGAAAGTCACTCTTAGGTCTAGGTATAACATTGTTTAATAAACTTCCCGAAGCGATCGTTAACCTACCAATGGCAAAAATTAAAACACATGTTAAAAAAGTTTTATTGAACAATGCGTACTATACTATCAATGATTATTTAAGAGATAAAAACGCGTGGATACTTCCTAAACATTTTCCATTACACTCCACACATGAAACATAAATAGCTGCATTTTCTGTTACCATAATAAGCTTACTGTAAAAACATGTAAATGCTCTGCGATCAATAAGTGACCAACATATAATTAATATTTTCTCTTGACAAGGTCTGCGAGTTCGGGTTTTTCATGCTCACTAAAATGTCCAATCCGGTGGTGGCGTCGCTGGTCGGGTCGTTGGATTCCCTCTAATATGGTTGAGTTTAACGATGGCTGATCCGTGCGTCAACTCGTGAACGGGTGCTGCCGGGGGGACTGGTCAGCTCGGCTTTGCTTTTGACTACTTAATATTTTTTATTACGCAATTTATGTTTGTTTACTTGTTCGCAAGCATTACATGTTATAATGTGTCAACATTGTATTATATTATAAGTATTTATTAATTAAAAGACAATTATAATAATATGACAAAGCCCTTCTGGCGAGTAGGCGACCAATACTGTGAAAATGAGTTTCTTTCGGCGTTTCTTCTCAGCAGTGGTCGTTACGAAGCGCTGGTACCGGTAGCTTTTCTTTAAAAATAAATTAAATTTTAATATACTTGTAAAGTAATTAACATAAATTATACTTATTGACGTGTAAAAGTGCCTGTAAAGGTCTAATTACTGAATAAACATTTGAATCTTTGAATCTTTGTGAAATAAATAATAAAGCCAGAAAATTTTAATTGATGAGTAAAACGTTTTAAAACCACTTTGTGTAACGGAGCGCCCTTGTACCTATCATCGTTACAAAAAGTTGAAGTGAACTCACTTTGTTTGAAAATTGATCTCATGGATTATGTTTCGTATTAAAATTGGAATAATTAATACTCCGTAAATATACTAAAAACATCTTACTTAAATGCTCTAGTAACTGATATGTGTGGCTTTGAGCTTTTATGAAGGGTTTAATTGCTCCTTGTCCCGGATGTTACAAGTATTTGATCCTAATTTACCTAGAGGAAGGGACCGAGTCATTTCGGTGGTCGTATTGTTGTTTATTTCGTATCAAATTAATGCTATTGTGGATCAGAAATTGAATTTTGTTCGATTTTATATAAGCAGTACTGTTACTAAATCTGTGTAATCTATGATGAACATGATATTTTTACCTATTATCAATATCATGAAATACTCAGGGTGTACATTCTTGATCAGACTCTAGATAACCCTTCAAACTATATTTTATGAACTACTATTTACAGTTTAAGGTGAGAACGTGAAGCTTTTCTACGCACATTAACCAAAAGTGGCCGTTTTTCACTAATGTATGTAAAAAAAAGCTTCACGTTCTCACTTTTAACTATAAACAGTAGTTCTTAAAGTTCAAAACAATATAAGTGCGTTATGGTGGTTATAAGACACTAGGCGGAATTTGCGCCCGAGCTGCAGACGAGAGCGTAATAGAGCCGAGTGTGTTTAACTAATATACGCACGTATATCGTACGACGTTTTTCAACACACTTGCGAGGAAAAATACCCAATAAACTAAACTTTTTGATTTTAAATAAACTTAACCTTAAAACTGTGATGCACACGGTTATTTTTCCGCCGTCTTACTTTTTAAATCAGCGCGGCGCGCTGCCTACTGGCTGGCGGCGTGCGGCACAGCACCTGCTGGCGGCCCGTTCGAAATTTGAAAAAAGCAAATAGTGCGGTTATGGAATATAACTTTACTATTTGCGTTAATAACGCACGCGTGTTTTATGAGCTGCTTTATATATCTAAAACCAGTAAAATTGAATCCACTTTACAAGCAAGGGTGTTGAAAAATAGTTTAAAGGGTTACCTAGGGTCTGATCAAGACAAAATTTTAAATGATATCTCCGTTTCCTTTCAAATGATTTATTTCAAATGGGGGCAGCACTGGACCATGAAAAATTCAGGTAGCCCCTTGACCTAAGTAATCTTAAATTAAAGTAAACAATCTACATAGGTCGTAGGGCGCATAGATCTAAAGAAAAAAATGAGAAACATACGACACATGACACACATATGAGGAATAGAGTTTAGACTTTTTTGAAATCATATTATCATTCTTATTCTTAATGTTGTTTGGGACCATATAAAAGACGGATAACAGTACAGGAGTAGACAATGTATTTTTTTTCCTCTTTAGGTACTTTTAATTACAGAACGTCGCCTTACTTAGCATGGACCTTTACTTCAATATTCTTCTAAACGTTTCTTTTAAAACATACTTACTCGTAACTTAAAACAGGTAGGCGAAAACTTCTTCAGCATTTCCTTTCATCGTTTAATAAAATATAAGTATTTTTCTTTATAACAAAAGAAATTCCCAATGGATCATGGAGTTCATACATAATCGAATCGTACCTACCTCATCATAAAAGTCATTTGAACGAGGATATTTAAGTAGGAGATTTGAAAACATATCCAATTTAAACCATTGTATTTGTCTCCTTTTGTTCTGCCAAATGTCATGTAAAGACAAACATAACAGTACATATTGTAACGAAATCATACGTTTGTAAATTTATCATGAAATTATTATAACGGTGACCGGGTCTTCTAAGTTACATCGAATTTTATAGCACCGGTGGTAAAATTATTAAAATAATATTCAAATCTAGTGCTAAGTATAGCAATATGATAGCCTTTTGAATCAAATCAAATCAAATCAAATCATCTTTATTGTGGAAACAGGTAACAAGAGATCTTAAAATAAATATACAAAGTACCACTGTGACCTGCCCTTGATGGACGTACAATAATAATTAAAACATAATTAAATTAGGTCAAATTTAAGGTAAAAAATAAAATAAAAAATTAGTCATACAAAATAAAATCTAGTAATTAATTAACATTATATGATTATACAATTCAATATCAAAATAAAGTAAAATAATATAAAAATTTAAGTCAAATTATCTTCTAAGTATTCTTTTACAATATAAAAACATTTTTCAGTCAATAGTAATTTTAAATTAGTTTTAAATGTCATAGGATCTAAAGTTTTAAAATGATCTGGCAATTTATTGAAAATAAGGGGGGCCATACTGATCACATTCTTTTTCATTAATGCAGTATTGTAACCGCCCGTTACCAACAGATGTACGTATTGGGATCTTACATTATTGGTCCTCATTCTCGTTTCAATAAATTTGGGAAATAATTGTGGATTCGATTTTACAAATAAACATATTTCCATTATAAAAATGCATGGTAATGTTAAGAGTTTTAAAGATTTAAAACAAGGTACACAACTATCCCTAGACTTCAATCCACACATTGATCGAATACATTTTTTTTGAGCTTTAAAGACTTTATCACTTTCTTGCGAGTTACCCCAAAAAATTACACCATATCTTAAATGGGGCGTAACCAAACCATGGTAAGCTACCAAAGCCACTTCTAATTTAACTTTTTTTGTCAACCTAAACAATGCATAAGCTGATTTGCTTAACTTGGTACAAACTTGTTCAACATGAGATGTCCATGTTAAATTGCTATCAAGTGTGACGCCAAGGAATTTTGTTGTGTGTACTGCTTCTATTTTTTGATTATTGTAATTTATATTTAGATAAGGAGGTAATTTTTTATTATAAAAATGCATAATATGAGTTTTTTGTAAATTGATTTTTAAATTATTTATGTCCAACCTGTTTATAATGTCATTTAAAGTATTGTTTATGTCAGATTCATATCCACTTGGGTCGTCACATCTAATCACGGCTGTACTATCATCTGCAAATAGCACCATTTTTTGTCGTACGTTTTGAGGCAGATCATTAATGTAAATGAGGAAAAGCAATGGCCCCAATACACTTCCTTGAGGAACACCGAAATTGTTCAGTCTATATTCCGACATGAAATTTACTTTTTGTTTTGTTTTGGCACATAGACTAGGTATTTCTACGTGCTGACTTCTTTTATCTAGATAAGATTTAATTAAATTTAACACATTACCTCTTATTCCATACGCGTGTAATTTGTTTATTAATCTCTTTCGATAAACATAATCAAATGCTTGCGTCATGTCGGTATACATTAAACAAACAGGTTTCCTAATATCTACATTTCTCATTACATTGTCGAGCAGATCATGTATTGCCATACTAATTGTTTTATTTTTTCTGAATCCCATTTGTTCGTCACATAAAATTTTATATTTAGTCAAGTATTTAAAAATGGAGACGTAAAGGTATTTTTCGAAATTTTTTGTAAAGACCGATCCTAGCGCTATTTGTCTAAAATTGGACATGATTTCTTTGTCCCCTTTTTTATGAAGTGGCTTTATTATTGTATGTTTTAATTTATCAGGGCAAAAACCAGCACATATACTCATATTTATTAAGTGACATATATGTGGAGCAATATCTTCACACACAAACTTAACAACTTTTGTGGAAATATCATCATAACCAGTACTACTTGTATTTTGTTAATGATTTAATAATTTCAATAACTTCTTCATTCAAAATTGGTAACAAAAACATCGATTGTGGCTGAATAGTTATGTCAACTTTGTCTTGTAATTTACTTGAAGAATTTTCAATTTTATCAATGAAATGTGAATTAAATGCGTCAGCTATTAGTTTGGGATCTGATATTATTTTTCCTTCATATTTAATGTCTGTAATATATTCCTTATTTTTATTTTTATTGTTTATTATTTGCCATGTTGCTTTTGACTTATTTTGTGCATTATTAATATAAAATGTGTTTTGAGCCTTTTGTGTCAAGTTAATTATTTTTTTCAATGTCTTAGAATAATTAGTCAAAGTAATTTTTGTTTGCTTAGATGGCGCTCTTTGAATAAAAAGATATCGCTATAATTATTGTTTAGTTGAACCTAACTAACCATTAAATTTAAAAATAATGAAATAGAGTTGAGTCAGCACAATAAATAACCTCGGCTCTAAAATATACCTATATTTGTCTATATTACTTTGAAAGATCTGTCGAAGTGTATTTTGTCAGTTGATTCGAAAGGGACGCAATAAAGTGTAATAACTCGGATAATGTCGTTTTACTGTTCAATAATGTGAGAAATTGCTTACATCCTATTGTGACACTTTATTGTTGTTTAATTATAGGTAAAGATAATATAATGACAAACGTAAAGTATAAGTAATTAAATTCTTAATGCAAGGTATGTATCTATCATCTAACATTAGAGTATAAAGGCATTATTTTCTAAAAAGACAGAGCCCAGGACCAAAGGTCTCGAAGGCCACTTTAGCGTGATGGTGGACGACAAAGTGGATTAAAGGAATCAAAATAGTGATGTATTGCTAGCCGCATCGCCTATCAACATGATTCGCATTTTCGCCCATCCCTCGATCGGCTCCTACCATCTGCGCGAGAAGAAAAGCAGCTAGTAAATTCAAAAATTTTTCTTAACTACCAGATAAGCAAAGAATATTAAAGCTACAAAATAACTTTCCATTTCAATACTAGTAAGGAAGAGTTTTAGCCCCCCTCCTCCCACCCCTTCCCTTCCCCTTACATCTTCCTTTCCTGAAAGGCCGGCAACGCTTCTGTTACACCCCTGGTGTTGCAGTTGTCCATGGGCAGCGGTGATCACTTACCATCAGGTGACACGCTTGTTCGTTTGCCGCCCTATGACATAAAAAAAAGAGTTTCTCCTCATTACCTCACCTATGTAAGCCCTCCTGTATACCTCACACCTGTTTGAGTGTTTAATTCATAACATTTTCACAGCTTAGCCATTCCCATTACGGAACGAGCCTATTCAACCATCTTGTAACCGTTTAATTATGGACAAAGTGCATGTCCTTGAGTTGCGATAAGTATTCGTAAATTTGTTATTCCTCTTTTGGCTTTTCTTGGATCTTGGCTGTGGAACAATATACTTACTTCCATGTACCTATTTGTTTGTATATAAACTTGATTAATGGTTCACATCCTTACACGAGTTTACCTTTGGTCTGGTTAATGAACACAGTATAGATTACATAACATAAAAGGTATATTAAGCAGTATTACAAATTGGATTATTGTATATCGATTTTGAATCCGTGCAGCGTTGCACAATCCTAGCGGTGGCGCGAGCGTGCCCTAGCGGGTCTTCGAGGAGACGCGCGTCGTAGTCTTGTCTCCGATCGCCGCGGAATGTCTGCGCGATGGCCGCGCTCGGCGTATATTGTAGTTTATTTTAATAATCGTGAAAAGGTCTAGTTTGATTGTATCTATAGATGATCGATGATAAAGTATTTTGATTGTGTGTTAAACTAGGTTCGGGCGTGAACAACTTGCGAGATAAGTAAAATTCTAGCCACGGAGTGGAAGCGTGCTGGGCTCATGGCCGCATGGAGCGTGTCACATTTAATGTTAAATTTCTAGTATAATAATGTTTTACGTAATCCGGTGAACGGAAATAAACTATTGTTGACTATTTGTGTTAAAATCAGTGTCGGGTTATATCGAATCGCGTCAATCGTGTATAATTGTAACCTCAAACAGTCATGGAGTAAAAGTAAACTAGTTAAATAAGAATATTGTAAAAACCTTAAAAATCATAGTGAAAATTGATGTACTTAGACAATTCTATGTAATGGATTGGTGACGAACTATGTAAATTGTTGATGAAATATTTGTGTGTGAACTACCAACAGGTAAATGGAATTTTCTAGACAATTGGTGAAGTGTGTATTTTTGGGGTTATTGGTGGCCACCATTGTATAGGTTTCGGATCCACTGAAAACCTTCACGAAGAATTGGACGTAAGGTGTTCACCCAAAAGACTGTAAGTGTTAGATTTAAGTAATTTCATTTTACCTTAGGTGAGGTACTTATTATTATTATTGTCAGTTGTATGAATGCATGGTTACCGACTATTGTTGTACAAGCACTATAGGAATGGTTCCGTGGTAAGTGTCTTGCAATTATTAATTATTATTTTATTTGCCCAATTCGCTTAAACTCTGCATAATTTCTACTCTGTTAAATTCATATCTACCCATATATTAAACATTATTGTGTTACTAACAGTATAACTTATTTATTTGACAAACCCTAAGTTATTCGTAAATAGGTATAGCTAAATCATCTGTCGTTTTTGTTACTTAAGGAGGTTTAAAAAAGTAAAAAATATACCAAGTACGAAAATTTTTCCTTTTTTTTAATTAATTCAACATTTTTCCATAGCCATTGTTTTTATGGATTCAGATCATTTTGTTTGCACAGTTCTATCGCGCCAACAAAGAAGTGTTTGTTTTTTGATGTATTGAATGTGATGCACTGACATTGTTTGTGAAAAACTATTGGCGATGAAATGGAATAGAAAGTATACCTAAAAAAACAAAACTTGTTTCACGGAAATATGATACAAATACGCTATCATCCCTAACGGGCAAGACAGGGCCTCGAGCCGTAAAATTCCAAATCCTTGAGTAGCAAAAGTGAATCAAAATAGTTTGAAAAGAAGCAGGTTGTACATTCTACTTTTTCTCTCGCAGACCTGGAGTGCTATTTTTCATTTAAAGACTCACCGAAACACAAACCGTGTAGTTTAACAACCCACTGCTCGTGTAAAAAACCATTTGGCCGTATTTTTGAAACCGTCGTGTCAGCTAAAAACAATATTGTTATACGCAGAAAACATAAATATGTCTATGGTTTTCTAAGAATTTCATCATGAATAAAAAAGCAGCATGAATCGGAACGGATTCTCCATGAAAGATTTCTTTGACATGTCTACGCCATTAATGTCAAAATTACGAGTGGTCGAGACCACTCGTTGCAAATCCGACGCATGCGATCATTTCAAAATAGCGCCCGTTTAGAAACGCTCGCGTAAATCATTCGTAACGTGACAAGTGATTTCATAAATACATCCCCTGCATGGAAAGAGAGCACGGAATTCGGCTCTTGGAAATACTTACTTAATCAATGATGGCTTATTCGCATTTTGTTATCGTTTGACAAATCTAATAAATACAAAATAAATATAAATAAATATTAATTTATAGGGACAAATAACACTAATTGAGCTAGTCCCAAAGTAAATTCGAGACTTGTGGTAGGGATACTAACCCAACGATACTATATTTTATAACAAATACATATATAGATGAACATCCAAGACCCAGGGCATATTGAAAAAGGCCATTTTCCAACTTGCCCTGACCGGGGCTAGTCCGCCACCCAGAGGTCCTGGGTCAAAACCCGGGACCTCTGGGTGGCGGACTAGCATAGTGACCACTACGCCACGGAAGTCATCAAATTTATGTGATTTAAAAATCCGTGCTCAAATTTAAAGTGGTCATCAAGTTGATGTTCGAATTGCAAATTGCCAATGATAGTGAAAAGTGTATCGTTGCACCTACAGCCAGTCGGCGGCCCTTTGATCTATCTCGCTCACATAGTCATAGATTTATTTTTAAATCTATGGTCGCTCGAACGAGTGGTTACTCTTGTAATCTGTCGACTCGTGTTCTTGTTTGTCGGTCAGACGATATACCCACACTCACTTGAAGATACAATACATTTCCTTTGTTGTTAAAAATAGAACGGCATCGTTTTCAAAAGGTACCTGTACCATGGCAGTTTCACAGTGCCTCTGTAGACATCTGTGCAACATTCGGCTGTCGGATTCACCAGACGTCATGACACGCCTTTTTAGACCGGAATTTTCACATAAATTTGATAGAAAACAGGCTGATAACGTACACAACTTGGTGAAGTAACATTATGATGATCCGAACTTTTGGTGTCATAAAGACCCTAACAGTAGATACCTATCCATATAATTTTGTAGAGGGGCAAATGAAGTAGGTAAATATACCTAATTACCGACATGAAGAGTACGAAGTAAAATATGCTCACGTGACTGGACGAGTCTGTTGACGAGCTTGTCATAATTAGATGATGCAAATTTTATCTACTTACTCATTCAATCCCAACATTTGCAAAGCGTAGTTTCATATAACGTAAGTTTATTATTCATGTGAATGTATTTTTGGTTTGTGAACATAGCTAAAATAACAGTGATTATGAATGCCTATCTATATAGAACACCTTTCTTAGGAAGATAAGTCTCTTTACCACAGAATATTTGACAAACACTTAATCCATGTAATGTTTGCACTGCAGATATTCTACATAAAATTTTGAACGAAACGGTAAACTTCAAGTCATTTTAGCTTCCTAAAGTAAAAATACTTACCTAATGTAAATACGGTACAAATTAAACACTAACGCAACGCACTATTTACTCTACTTTTGGTTATAGCTTGTATATATATTAGTTCTTATATTAAATCACAAAAGGTTGTAACTTGTACCGCCGCATAAAAATAATTACTTTTACTTTAGGTAACTCTTAATAAAAATAGTGTATTTTTAATTTTACTTTAGTATCAGTTACTTTTAGATTGAAGAAAGTACCATATTGTAGAAAAACTCTTCTACTTTCAAATGATATATAATAATACAGAAAAAAGTTCATTGGCGTGGCGTCATTATACTCGTAATGGTATCCGAACTCTAACATACCAAGGTGCTATTTACTGAAGACGACGAGCTATAAATGACTGCAGGTAAGTAAACTATGTAAGTATATATTTAAATACTTAGGTATAATGATTTAGTTTCCACCGATCAGGAAAATATAAAAAGCATTACGTTTAACATACTTTACCCAATTTAAAGTATTTGCAATTTATTTATTGGTCTGCTTTCAATGCGCACAGCAAGCATTTTAAGCCAACATCATGCCTACATGGCGGGCTTACAAGGGTTCCTTACTACGGAGCCCTAAAAGCCAGAAAAACTATCAATCTTCTTGCTGTTATGACTTACGGAAGCGGCATACATGCCGACTTCAGTACAGTCAATTAATTTAAATTGTATGGTACTAAACTTTCAGACACTAGATATTATGTAGATTAGGATACTGAAAAAAAGAAAGAAAAAAGTAAAAAAGGTTATCCAATCGGTTTAGTATCGAGATCATTCGAATGGTAGAAGGGAGGTGCCCAGCAGTGGCCCAGTATAGGATGTAAATAGAAATAGAATTTGTTTAGTAGTTTTTGAGAATCGCTTTTAAACATAAGCACTTTTTTCTGGATAAAAAAATTACACCTATCTGACATACTTAAATGGTTTTTTTTCTTAAATTTTTACATATACATTTTCTTCCTCTCGATAATATGTATCGCTATTTATAGATACTTTTATAAGCCGAATTGATTGGACGGACCAATTTGAAATTTTGTTTTGATATTTTACCTTAAAATAGCAATAAATTTATTTTTACAACATTTACCTGCTACCATTTCAACTGTGTAGGTTGTAGGTGTTGTGATGTCCTTATTGCAGAGATCACATTTTTGTTGTCACAATTTTAAATGATACTTTCTAAACCTATGTACATATTGAGCATTGTTTCGTGTAAATATTTTAGTCATCAATCCTTAACTATAATCTGTCATCATCATTCATCATTATATTCCATATTAGGTATATCCGGGTGTAAAGTATTGTCGACGTGTACTTTAATCAGTGATTCTTATATGGTATATCAATCTAAACCAGCTTTTTCTATTGGACTAATAGAACCTTCCTATTTCAACTAAAAGAGTGAAATGACAAAAAATTTATATCCCACCACTGGCCCGTAAAACAAGTTGTTCACATTGACAGGCTCATTCACCCCTTCAAGAATGTATCGAATCGAAACGACTGTATATTCACACCCTGTACAATCTTTATCCATCACAAAGAAACGAATTACATTTATAGACTAGTTTACTAGGGAAAGAAGACATTTACAATCGAGGGGGGTAAAATATGACTCCTTACAGCGCCGTAAGTATCGGAGCGGTCAATGGTGGAGGGGGGGCCGAGCAGTACGCCCGGGGCTGCGTGTTGCAGGCCGCCACGTCCTGCGCCAGCACGAAGGCCATCCTCTTCAACAAGTTGCTGGCCGCACTGGAGCACGAGCGCCCCGCGTGCGACACGCACATTAGGAATGCGTGGTCTCGACCACTCGTAATTTTGACATTTGTGGTGCAGATATGTCAAAGAAACCTTTCATAGAGAATCCGTTCCGTTTCGTGCTGCTTTTTTATAAGTGGTGAAATTCTTAGAAAACCATAGATGTATTTTTGATGTTTTCTGCGTAAAACAGTATTGTTTTTCGCTGACACGACTTCTTCGGTTTCAAAAATTCGGCCAAATGGTTTTTTACGCGAGCGGTGAGTTGGAAAACTACACGTTTAGAGTTTCGGTAAATCCTTAAATGAAAAATAGAACTACAGGATCGTGGTAAATGGCATATTCACAATCATATAATACTTGTGAATAGACTGCCGTTACATTTTCAGTCCATAGTTCAGCAGTCAGTCGGGCATTTGATCTCATTTGGTATATCGACCGCTGCCCGTGCCATGTGGCGTCATGTCGTCGTTGACTTACCATTTTATTTCACAAGTCTACTGTTTGTTTAACGACGTAATTTGCCGTGAATCAGTACCTACTAACCTACTGATAAATTCATTAAAGTTGGTAAGTTGTCAACGTTATTTAACGATACCATTGTAGCACTCAATTCGGGTCACCTATAAATGCCGTCCAGTCCTGAGTACGAAAATTCCGTTGACGGCATTTCAATGCGTCTGGTATTTCGTCGCAATGGCTGCTGTCAGACTTCAAGTCGTCAAACTTTAATAGGCTTTAGATCAGTAATAGTCTGTCTGATCTAGACCTATTCAAGACCCTTTATCTAAGACTTACTGGATGAGCTTTCCGTAAAACTAATTTTATTGGTGTAAAAATAACTTGTCAATTGTAAGTCATCCATTAAGTATTTTATTTGTCAGGCCGAAAGATTCTTCGACGTTTTCTTTTCCCGAAGAGCGATAGCTAGTGATGAATCTTGGAGCATCCCGCCAAATTGGATTACAACAATGTAACTTATCACGCCGTGACAGCGAAGAATCATCGGTTATTGTACTTGGTTTTTGTTACATGTCAATATTTTGTTTTAATCAGTTTTGTTTGAGCAGCATTACCTGTGTAAGTTTTTATGTGATAAAACTACTCTTGAGGATGTTTTGGGAGATTGTTGTTGTATTTGACAGAGACTGTTGAAGTATTTGATTTTCTGCTCCGGTGTCTGGTCGAATTAGGCACTAAGTGGTTTCAATATTGGGGTTCTTTGGCTGCTGCTGCGCGCGGTCGCTGATGTCTCGCACTGCAGCTTGTAGCTCATCTACTCATAGTTCACACAGCGCGCCCAGTCGGGCGACAAGCAACAACAGCATTTCGGTTCTTTTACTAAGGACAGTGAACATAATAAATACGTCATACCAGCACATTTCACCATTCCTATTGAAGTAGCCGAGCTGCTGCTGTGCGCGATCACACACTGATGTCTCGCACTGCAGCTTGTAGCGCGTCCACACAGCGCGTCCAGTCGGGCGACACGCGACCCCAGCATTGTGGCTCTTTTAAAAACTCTGTAAATATGTCATATTCGATTATTATCGCGTAAATGTAACTAACCAGTAGGGACGTGGGTACAAGCTTAGGTCCAACATCTTCTTAAAAAAAAATTCATTCGTCATCAGTCTTTAAAGAAAAAGAATCACTTGCAATTGAATATCCTCAACATTAAGAAAAGCAAAGCTGATAGCTTTTACATTATAATGTGTATTTAAACAAATGTTTAAATAGTTAAAGAATTCTCAATGTAATTTAATTTTAGTTGGACATTGTCCTTTCCCATCCCATTATCATTTAGAATCTCTCTGTGCTACAAAAGAGAGCAATTCGGTCGATCTACGGACTAAAATCACGCGATTCCTTAAGAGAGTTATTTAAATCTATAAATATTCTTACTGTGACATCTCAATTTATTTACGAAAATCTTCTATTTGTTAAATCTAGGTTAAATAATTTCAAGAAAAATAGTGATGTTCATAGTTATAATACTCGCAACAAAAATCAGCTTCATACGCCTAAATTTCGACTTGCTAAAACTAGAAAGTCACTCTTAGGTCTAGGTATAACATTGTTTAATAAACTTCCCGAAGCGATCGTTAACCTACCAATGGCAAAATTTAAAACACATTTTAAAAAAGTTTTATTGAACAATGCGTACTATACTATCAATGATTATTTAAGAGATAAAAACGCGTGGATACTTCCTAAACATTTTCCATTACACTCCACACATGAAACATAAATAGCTGCATTTTCTGTTACCATAATAAGCTTACTGTAAAAACATGTAAATGCTCTGCGATCAATAAGTGACCAACATATAATTAATATTTTCTCTTGACAAGGTCTGCGAGTTCGGGTTTTTCATGCTCACTAAAATGTCCAATCCGGTGGTGGCGTCGCTGGTCGGGTCGTTGGATTCCCTCTAATATGGTTGAGTTTAACGATGGCTGATCCGTGCGTCAACTCGTGAACGGGTGCTGCCGGGGGGACTGGTCAGCTCGGCTTTGCTTTTGACTACTTAATATTTTTTATTACGCAATTCATGTTTGTTTACTTGTTCGCAAGTATTACATGTTATAATGTGTCAACATTGTATTATATTATAAGTATTTATTAATTAAAAGACAATTATAATAATATGACAAAGCCCTTCTGGCGAGTAGGCGACCAATACTGTGAAAATGAGTTTCATTCGGCGTTTCTTCTCAGCAGTTGTCGTTACGAAGCGCTGGTATCGGTAGCTTTTCTTTAAAAATAAATTAAATTTTAATATACTTTACACGTAACATAAATTATAATTATTGACGTGTAAAAGTGCCTGTAAAGGTCTAATTACTGAATAAACATTTGAATCTTTGAATCTTGAATCTTGAAAGAATGCATTTATGAAGGATGCTTTCCGGTTGCAAATCCTAGCCGGAATTGCCAAACTCAACAATGTTATTTGGACTGATTCATCGGATTGCCTGATACTACGTTGACGGTGTATATTCCTCTGTGTTGAGTCACATATCCGTACAAAACATTTTAGATTAATGCGTATTTTTGTTTTCTTTGTTTGGTCGAAAACTATAGTCAATAAATTCTGATCGTAATGTGAAAATTTATAAATTTTGCCTTGTATTATTACTGATCTAAAGCCTATTAAAGTTTTTATCCATATATGTCTGACGACTTGAAGTCTGACAGCAGCCATTGCGACGAAATACCAGACGCATTGAAATGCCGTCAACGGAATTTTCGTACTCAGGACTGGACGGCATTTATAGGTGACCCAAATTGAGTGCTACAATGGTATCGTTAAATAACGTTGACAACTTACCTACTTTAATGAATTTATCAGTAGGTTAGTAGGTACTGATTCACGGCAAATCACGTCGTTAAACAAACAGTAGACTTGTGAAATAAAATGGTAAGTCAACGACGACATGACGCCACATGGCACGGGCAGCGGTCGATATACCAAATGAGATCAAATGCCCGACTGACTGCTGAACTATGGACTGAAAATGTAACGGCAGTCTATTGACAAGTATTATATGATTGTGAATATGCCATTTACCACGATCCTGGAGTGCTATTTTTCATTTAAGGACTCACCGAAACTCTAAACGTGTAGTTTTCCAACTCACCGCTCGCGTAAAAAACCATTTGGCCGAATTTTTGAAACCGTCGTGTCAGCGAAAAACAATATCGTTTTACGCAGAAAACATTGAAAATATGTCTATGTTTTTCAAGAATTTCACCACTTATAAAAAAGCAGCACGAAACGGAACGGATTCTCTATGAAAGGTTTCTTTGACATATCTGCACCACAAATGTCAAAATTACGAGTGGTCGAGACCACTCGTTGCAAATCCTTCGCATACTATTATTTCAAAAATGCGCCCGTTTGGAAACGCACGCGTAAACCATTCGTGATGTGACAAGTCATTTCAAAAATGCTACCCCTTAGCTACTCTTATTAGTGTGTTTTTTAAATTAGCCTATACTATCTTACATTCTTTGCAGTCTTATTCTAAATCCTTCTCTGTGATGGCAGCACACCTATGGAATTCGCTCCCCTACGATACTAAAATGGCATCGACCTTGGGTTCCTTTAAAAACAAAATTAAGAACTCTTCAGAATAAAAAAAAATTTCTCCGAGCTGCCTAGTTACTTTAATGTTTTTAGTTTATATTTTATGTATATATGTTTAAGGTATATTAGTATGTACCTATTTGTTAATGTATACTCATATGTAAGTTTATTCTTATCTTTCTGGTAATTTTATATTGTACTGTACCACTTCTGCCACAAACGCATAATAATTAAACATTCCTCTTAATTACTGGTTGGCCTGACTGGAAGAGATCCCTATACGGGATAAGTCCGCCGTTGTATATTTACTTTTCTGATTTGTAACTGTGTTCTTTATAATGTACAATAAAGCTTTATAAACAAACAAACTAAAGGTGTTTTATTGCTGGATAAAGACTCCATCATCAGTGAATAGTAAAGTGAAAATATTTTTATATTGCTTCTACTAATATTCATCTAAAGTTTATTAAGGTTCTATCTAATCCATATGGCTGGCGGTGGCGCCTCGACGTCTGATTGCCAGCGGTCAATGCGGCGACATAGCAGACGCCTTCAAATGCCGTCGACGGAACTTGAGCTCCACACTGGCTTGAATGAATCGACTGCCGTTATAATGGACGGTTTACAAATCAGGTCTCTCATGTGTCAGGGCTCTAGATTACAACTTTGTGAAATTTAATAAAAAAATCACTGAACTTAAAGCCTAGTTTTATAATCCGCAACACGCTTCGTCAACTTTTCCACAGTTAGTAATCCGCA
Source organism: Acrobasis suavella (assembly GCA_943193695.1). Taxonomy (NCBI): domain Eukaryota; kingdom Metazoa; phylum Arthropoda; class Insecta; order Lepidoptera; family Pyralidae; genus Acrobasis; species Acrobasis suavella. The sequence continues at coordinate 12,155,870 of OW971938.1, forward strand.
ACATGCTTCGTCAAATTTATTAATCTAAGAGACCAAACCTTATCGTACCCGGCCCAAATGTTCCCATGATACTGGCGGCATTGCCGCGCTGTATGGCGATGGAAATTCTTTAATGTTTATTATAGTACCTACTAACTTATAATGTAGAGAATATTTGTAATTGAATAAACAATTAATACAGCTTCTAACGAGTATAATAAAGTAGATATCGCTTCGGCTTTGCGTGAGTATGTTTCATAAATGCATAAGTGCTCAAACGGATGCGACCGCCAGGGATAGATTCACAGGTTAGATTCCTAAAATGAATTTGATTAGCTTTTACAGACAAAGAGCGGCACTGGCTCAAAGAATATTATAATTTTTCATGGAATATTTAAGCAAAATACAGTGGTAATATTTTTAACTCCCGACAAAAAAGAGGGGTGTTATCAGTTTAACGCTAATGACTGTCTGTCTGTCTGTGTCATCGTAGCGCTCGAACGGACAGACCTTTTCAATGCGGGTTTTTTACGTGAAAGAAACTTTCCTTGCGGTAGTTCTTAGCCATATTTGATGAATATCGGTCCAGTCGTTTAAAAGTCAACGTTTCAAAGTCGGGGTTTTGTAATTTACCTGGCAAGTAATCGATGGCGCTACAGATAGAACATTACTTAGTTCCGCTACTTATCACTAGATGATGTCGTCGGTTTTTTTTTAATTTGCCTAGCATACAAACTTGTATATTATAAGTGTCACTTCCTTGGTAAACCTTATTATTTTAATTCAATATTCGGATGTGTGAAGGTATATAATAATTTCATGCATATGCAGTGACACTCCGGAATATCTGTTCTTTTAACTTCTTTTTTACGTAATCTTATCTTACGTACCTTTCCTAAGTGCAGTTTCATTGGTGCATAGGAACCGCATGAGCGCCCGCACTCCGCCGATTTGTTGCTGCACCAACTTCTGCCCATCAGTGGGCAGGCATCGCTTGATCCAGGCATCCATGCACACCATCCCCGTCTGGTATGCTCTGAACACACAAATGTAGATATGACAATTTCTGAACTCATGTAAAACGTGTATCATCTATGGAGATCTGCTAGCAAATAAAAAAGTCTATCAGCTTTTTTCGTGCTTTAAGGTCGTAGGATTTGACCAAGGATAGATAAACATCTAAAACCCAAGCCAATCATTTTCCATTTTGACCTGACCGGAGATCGAACACGGGATCGAGTAGTGGACAGGCATGTTAACCATTACGCCACTCAGGTCGTAAAGTCTATATCTATACTAGGTATCTATACTATATAGGCTATGGGCTATAACATCTTGTCAACATTCTATTTCCTGTTCGACCAAGTTTTTCATTTGTTGTCATGTCCTGTAAGGGATAAAAAATGTGAAAGTGCATTTGTATACATGTACGAGTAGAATGGACTGGCTGAATACCCTCCGGGCAGACTTGACGAAGACAAATAATGATTATCAATGAGATGGTATAAATTATATCAACCAATTGAACAAACATTACCTACATTACAAATGGTTTTCCGCAAGATTCATTTTGACGGGGACCAATATTCATGAATAAATACCTAAGCAAGTTTAATATTTTCCTATAAATTTTGTAATTTGAAAACGATAACTTCCTACTTAATATTAATTGATATTATTCTGAATAATAACAATGTTTTTTACAAAATCCCTAATCGCAAATTTGCCTTCAGCAAAGACTCTCCGGATAGAAAACTTAAAGAGTTTTGCGAATTTAGTTGGCGATTTTAACATTTTTTTCTTACTTTATTGTACTCTTGTTGATGCTTTTCTGGGATCGAAATACAGGCCATTAGTGTAAGCTTTCCTATACATTAATTTACCTATATAATTATGATACTCTAATGTTTTTAATTCTTCTTATCGAGTCGAAATGGCTCATATTAGATATTGTTAGACCAGAACCTAGCCACGGCAACCGCCCTGTCATTAGCCATATTCAGATCTGCCTTAGTACAAGGAATCGGGCAGTTGGAACATGACAAAAGATGGTCCATGGATTGTGTGACCCCACAGTCACACAAACTGTTGCCAGAGTTTATGTTTTTAATGTTTGTTTGCCTGTACATATGAATAACTATGTAGTAAAATCAAATACGTTTTTAGGTAAGATGTTTTACAACATACATTTTGTTAAGGACAAATTTTGATCGGTTTTGAGTTTTAGACTATCATCATAAGGGCGAAAGTAAGGAGGAGGGTCGCGTCGCGTGTTACATAGAGACATTTTATTTTTAAACTCTAGAATGAATACAACAATACTCACAACGATGATGTTACCCAACCGATGTGTAATATGTTAAGCACTGTGGTTCCAGAGGCTAAAAAAGTAAGTACTGAATGTCGAACTGTACACCATTAAAATACTTATTTAGTCATGTATGACTCAAATCTATAATATGATTGCAAATATGTGTCTGCGACTTTATTTAGTACTAGCTTTAACCCGCGACTACGTCCGCGTAGAAGTCGGAAATGGTTCTAATAGGATTTTCAATTGGTTTTTTACGTTATTAATGTTGTGATAACATATATATTTTTTTAAGCCATTTAGGTCCCGTAGTTTGGCAAAAGCCTCCCCTCTTTAATTCCAACCACTTCTATCCTTAGCTCACTCCACACTCCATTCCTTGTCAAAAGCGGACAACACGTACCTCCATCTCATCCTAGGTCTTCCTCTGGACCTCACTCCGTCTGTTGGAACCCATGTTGTTGTAGTGTGGGCCCATCTTTCGGACTTCATACGGCAAACGTGACCCGCCCAGTCCCACTTTAATCTAGCAGACTTCTTTCCAACGTCAACTACTTGCGTAACGGAGCGCAGTTTAGTGTTCCTGACACGGTCTGTTCAAATGACCCCCTTTTATGATGGTACACAATCAAACATATAAATTATTATGTTAAAATGTTTGAATACTTATAAAATATAACATTTTTTATTATAACGTAGGGATTTAAAGGCCTAGCAGACCCGACGAACCTCCCTCTCCCGCTCCCTCTCTCGTTTCCTTCCCGTTTCCGTCATTTGCTAGACCGAGAGAGAGCGACGGAACACTTCAAAATAAACTAATCTTGTTTCTCCATACAAACTTCGGACCCCCATTTCGCCCACTTAGAGGTTTTGAATTGAGAAAAATCCTGAAATACATACCTACTCATTTACTGTTACGAAGTTTAAAATAAAATAGTCTATCTAATCTTGTCACTACATACAAACTTTGGACCGCCGTTTCACCCCCTTTGGGGGTCTGACTTCATAAAAAATGTATGTGCCAAATTTGGAGTCTCTAGACCCTGCGGTTTCAGCTGTGCGTTGATCGATCAGTCTCTATCTATCTATGTCAGCCATGTCTATGTCTATGTCGAAAATGGTTCTTATAAGACTCTCCTTCTCCCTGTTCCGTGTTCCGTGTACCGTGTCCCGTGTCCCGTGTCCCGTGTCCCGTGTCCCGTGTCCCGTGTCCCGTGTCCCGCGTCCCGCGTCCCGCGTCCCGAGTGCCGTGTGCCGTGTGCCGTGTGCCGTGTCCCGTGTCCCGTGTCCCGTGTCCCGTGTCCCGTGTCCCGTGTCCCGTGTCCCGTGTCCCGTGTCCCGTGTCCCGTGTCCCGTGTCCCGTGTCCCGTGTCCCGTGTCCCGTGTCCCGTGTCCCGTGTCCCGTGTCCCGTGTCCCGTGTCCCGTGTCCCGTGTCCCGTGTCCCGTGTCCCGTGTCCCGTGTCCCGTGTCCCGTGTCCCGTGTCCCGTGTCCCGTGTCCCGTGTCCCGTGTCCCGTGTCCCGTGTCCCGTGTCCCGTGTCCCGTGTCCCGTGTCCCGTGTCCCGTGTCCCGTGTCCCGTGTCCCGTGTCCCGTGTCCCGTGTCCCGTGTCCCGTGTCCCGTGTCCCGTGTCCCTTGTCCTGTGTCCCGTGTGTCGCGTGTCGCGTGTCGCGTGTCGCGTGTCGCGTGTCGCGTGTCGCGTGTCGCGTGTCGCGTGTCGCGTGTCGCGTGTCGCGTGTCGCGTGTCGCGTGTCGCGTGTCGCAAACGTACACTTACATATATAGGCATGCAGACTGAGAGTAAGCTACAATTTGTCATTGAGGAATGCGGATACACTATAATAGCATTTTTTAACGAGAAACAGTTTAAGGGTTGTGTTGAATGTAGTATTTTCACTTATAATACCACAAGAGCTTCAAAATTATCGGGTATTTTCCGATAGGTTCGTTGCAAACAAATGAAGGAGTCAAGTTTTTCAGGTTAAAAAATCACGAGCGCGAAGCGCGAGTGATTTTTCCTGAAAAACTTGACGACTTTATTTGTTTGCAGGGAACCTTGAGGGAAATGCCAGATAATTTTGAAGCTCGTGGGGTATTCGGGGGATTATTTTTCCGTCCCAAATGTCGGCCAATAGAATTGCACCATGAGATGAAATGAACAGTTAACAAATTGCCTTCTCCGTATTAATGGGAACATTTCCTTTGACTTTTTTATCGATGGTGGACAGAGAACAAACTCCAAATCGACTCATTTTCATGCAAAATCTCCAATTTTCACAATTGAATTCAACCTGTCAGTTTGACGTGTGGTTAATTTGACTGGATTATGTTTTGTTTTTTATATATAGCAACTACCAGAGAAAATATTCAAAAAATTATCAGTATAATACCATGTAGGTTGTACCACGTGACGTCGAATGGTGCAATTCTATTGGTCGATATTTGGGTCGGAAAAATAATCTATAATATTTTTTATGTGATAATATATAATATGGTTGTATATTTTCATCACCATATGATGGGGACTAGAGGAAATTAATTGCATTTTAGTGGGTGGTATCTCTAACTTATTTAAATTTCTATCGTTTCTTTTATTGTTATTTTCCATTTATTGTACAGGTGTTCGTGCTTTCTTACAAAACATGATTCCAGGATATAGATCGATGTGATAGTTAAAATTTGATGTTTTATAAAATATCCCCTGTCCCTGTCCCCTGTCCCCTGTCCCCTGTCTCCTGTCCCCTGTCCCCTGTCCCCTGTCCCCTGTCCCCTATCCCCTGTCCCCTGTCCCCTGTTACCTGTTCCCTGTTCCGTGTTCCGGAGTGAGTTTTGAAAAATCCTTTCTTAGTGCACCCCTAGACCTCATGAGAAGCCTTTAGACCAAACTTGGAGTCTTTAGATCCAGCGGTTTGGGCTGTGCGTTGATATGTCAGTCAGTCAGTCAGTCAGTCAGCGAGGAGCTCGGTGGCCCGGCGGGAGTGCGCATAACTAGCGCTTTCGCAAGTTAAGCGACACCGGGCGTGGTCCGCACTTGGATGGGTGACCACAAGTGGCACAAAAAATTTTTGGGCTCCTCCGTGCTTCGGAAGGCACGTATAAGCCGTTGGTCCCGGCTGTCATCATTATATGGCAGTCGTCAAGCTATGTCAGATGCCTTTAGGCAGCCTGAAAAATCTGACACCAGTGTTTGCCACTTACATACACGAAAAACAAACAAGTCAGTCAGTTATTCATTTTCTTCTTTTATATATATAGATTAACAAAAGTTTTAGCCAATCGGTTGCATTGGTTACTTTAAAATCAATTTTTCGAACAAAAATGTAGGCCGTGATTCTTTAAATCGATATAACTTTTTTATTTATGAACGGATTTGAATGAAACAAACACTAAATGTTAAGTAAAGCTTTTCAAAATACATTAATAAAAATCGCAACCGAATCGGTGCAGCCGTTTCTGAGATTAGCGTGCACAAACGCACAGACAAACAGACAAACAGACAAAAATTATAAAAATCATTGTTTTATGTTCTATTGCGTTGATAAAAGCCCCCAACAATATTTTTTCTCATTTATCTTCCATGTACAGACAGCGATCAGTTACGATTTTATTATACTCGTATGTATAGAAGATAAGTATTAATTCAGATACGGCGTTTGTAGTGTTTATTTAAATATGAACTAAAGAAGTTCTTCGAAGTGGAATAAATCACTAGAAACGTACGTAGAGTACACACTGAACATTTAAATCCAGCTTGAGCTTTAAGATGGACGAGTACGAGATTAAAAATAAGTAAGGGCAAATTAATTTACGTTTGAGAATATGACCTTATTCCTGCTAATGCAGTCTACTGACAAAGCACTTAGTACGTTGCCAGCACTGATAAAAAACGAATGGCTACTTACCTTGGCCTTTACTTTATCTGTGCAATATTTCTGCTTTCTTATGTTTGAGAATATAACCTTATTCCTGCTAATGCTTCACTTCGTTTAAGGATATTTCCACACCTTTTTATGGTAAGAAATAGGTGGTAAATCTACTTGTAACTAGTGAGGGTTATGCGATAAAAGGATGTCTTGATTAAACTTTAAATTTTCTATTAAATGAACAAGCGAGCAAAGCTACCGAAGTTATTTCGAATTTGCTAGGTTTATTCCGGGGGTACCCTTTGTTTCGCGTAAAATTTTTACTTCTTATTTCACTTCGCCGAACCTTATTGGTCTTAACTTGTAATTTAAAATATCATTGAGCCTAATTAATATTTTTGCACAATAATAGTTTAGCCTATTAATTGTTAGCAATAATTTTAGTATCTCTAATGCTGCATGGACTAAAATCGATTGGCATACATATCTTTAGAAGTAACGATAACCTTGTAAAACTATTTTTGAAACAAATATTACTTATTTTAATAATATTTTCAAATTTATAACTTAGAAAGACTGTTAGTGCAGAAAAATAAGAAGAATAAGGTTATTTTTTATGACCATCCGAAAAGACTGTTAGGGTAGACAAATAGGGAAGGTTAAAGTTATTTTTTATGACCACCCAGAAAAAACTGTAAAGGCAGACAAAAAGGTAGGTAAAGGTTTTTTTTTATGTTGAAATGTGATTAGGCGTAACAGTTTTGTGCATATAAATAATTTATTGAGACTATTATAAGTTATTAGGTATTAGACGTCATGAATATTTAAAAAAATGAATATACAACGTAAAAAATAAGCATAAAGGTAATTAGACTAACTAGTTCTATAAAAATATTTTGTACGTAAAGTTTGTGAGCCAAGACGCCAAAAATTGGGGGAACCAATATAGACCTTTATTCCAGCACTTGTGTCATAATCATAAGTTACACAAGCTGTGCCCCGACTTTTCTTTGGAGTTACATATTTAGATATGTAACTCAGGGTTTGTAGAAGCTGTCCAAGCGGTGGGATCGAAGGTGTTTAGGTCAGACCCTAGACTTAATGACAGAGCGACGATTAAGGCCGCTGCAGACCTGCGAAGATGCTGAATCATATCGGCAGCTCAACAGACATATACAAAAGTCCTTGCGACACGACATTCGCTCTTTTAATACTAAATGTATTAAGGAAACAATCGAGCATAACAAAGGCTCCAAAGTATTCGCAAGAGCTATGTCGGTTGGGCAAAGCTGATTGATGAAGTTGAAGATGGAGGACGGTGGCGTGGTGTCGACAAAGAAAGGGGTTCTCCCAGAGATCGAGAGGTTTTATGGACAGCTGTATACTTTCGTTTCGCAACTTAGCGGATAAATGGCTAAAGACCCAAGAGCCAAGCTGACCCGACACTATACCGAAGACATCCCGGATATCAGCCTGTACGAGATTAGGATGGCCCTCAAACAGCTCAAAACCAAGAAGGCGCCGGGCGAGGATGGAATTACAGCAGAGCTTCTGAAAGCAGGTGGAACGCCGGTGCTGAAAGTCCTTCAGAGGCTCTTTAATTCTGTTCTGCTCGAGGGCGTAACGCCAGAAGCGTAGAACAGGGGCGTGGTGGTTCTGTTCTTTAAAAACAACTATCACGCTTCTGAGTAATGTATACAAGTTGTTTTCGTGATGACCATCACGAATCGTCTCGCAAACAGGTTTGATGCATTCCAGCCCTCCGAACAAGTCGATTTCCGTAAAGGTTTTAGTACTACATACCACATTCACACGCTGCGGCAGGTTATAGCGATGACGAAGGAGTATAACCGGCCGTTATGCTTAGGGTTCGTGGACTATGAAAAAACCTTTGATTCGATCGAAACGTGGGCCGTGCTTCAGGCTCTCCAGCGATGCCGTATTGACTATCGAAGTGTTGAAGTGCTTATATAGTAACGCCACAATGTGAGTCCGAGTACAGGAGTAGCGCACGAGGGCTATTCCACTGCAAAGAGTTGTAAGACAAGGAGACGTTATATCTCCAAAACTGTTCACCGTTGCACTGGAAGGTGCCTTCAAGCTTCTGGACTGGGAAGGATTTGGCATCAATATCAGTGGCGAGTATATCACTCACCTTATATTTGCTGACGATATCGTTGTCACAGCAGAATTGATGAAAGACTTAAGTACTATGCTCGGAGACCTAAATCGGGTTTTCCAACAAGTGGGCCTTAAAATGAACATGGACAAAACGAAATTATTGTTGAATGCCCATCGCGCCACTACTTGTTTGTGTTGGGAGCTCCAACCTCGAAGTTGTAGACCAGTACATCTACCTGGGTCAACTGATCCAGGCAGGAAGTTCCAGCTTCGAGGAAGAGGTCTTTCGTTGAATCCGACTAGGCTGAGCAGCGTTCGGGAAGCTACGCAGTGTCTTCTCGTTCAAAATACCTCAGTACCTCAAAACGAGTGTGAAGTGCTTAATCAATTTGTGTTACCAGTGATGAGTTATGGCTCTAAAACTTGGTCAGTTACTATGGGTCTCATAAGAAGGCTCAAGATCGCTTAGCGCGCTATGGAGAGAGCAATGCTCGGTGTTTCTCTACGTGATAAAGCCCAGTGGATAAGCTCGTTGAAGTGGCAGTAGGTGGGACACATAGCGCGAAAAACCGATGGCCGATGGGGCAAAAATGTTCTCGAATGGCGACCGCGTACTGGCAAGCGAAGCGTAGGACACCCAATCACAAGGTGGTCAGACGATCTGACTAAGGTCGCTGGAAAGCGCTGGATGCAGGCCGCTCTTGATCGGTCATTTTGGAAATCCTTGGGAGAGGCCTATGTCCGGCAGTGGACGTTATGCGTCTGAAATAATGATGATAATGATATGTAACTCCAAAGAAATTCAGTATCTTTTTTATTTTTTTAAGTCAAGTAAGTATTTCATCTGTAGCTTTTTTGTGAAGTTTGTAGATCAGACAAATATTTTAAATTATTATTGGTTTTTAACAGAATTACACTGCTCGGATTTATCCAAATTAAAACATGTGATGAAAATTTTTGCCACGAGTGGACGCGGGTTTGAATCCCACTCAAATTCTCAAGAAATTTTCCATCACATATTTTAATTTAGATGATTGTAAAAATATTTTTAATAACGGATTTTCAAATAGGGTACTACTTAAAAGAAGAGCTGTGTTCACAGGCATTTGCCTATTTCCTCACTTACTTAGTATTTAAAATAATAGTTAATAACAGGTATATAAATGTAGATAAAATACAGCCGTTGTTTACACACTGTTCTTTTTCCGATGTATGCACCGCTTGATTTATGTATAATTATTAGTTATTAAATTAGAAATTTGTTCCTATTGGATAAATTGTTTATTTTTTTTTATATATAGGTATTTCGGAAATAATACTAATGATTACCTACTTTCAATTGTTTTTGTTAAAAAAGACGCTTAAATTAATTATATTTTTATATACACTACACGTAACGTTATTTATACTTATTGACGTGTAAAAGTGCCTGTAAAGGTTTACTTACTGAATAAACATTTGAATTTTGAGATAAATTAAATGTGAAATTATATAAAATTTAAAAGACCCGTGTTGCATATAGGTAAAAGTTATACATCGTAACTATTGACAAGTATTATATGTATAGACACATACGATGACCTAAGATTTAATAAATAAATGTATACGGAGAAATCCATAGACACAGTAAGAAAAAATCTAGGTTTATGGACAAATATTACATTTAGTTTTCCCGTCAAGTTGCGCTACAATGCCTGAAAATACTATATTTCTAACTTTCAGTTTTGTCTTCCATCTGAAAATACAGGGCTTCCTGTGAGATATTCAGTGGCTTTACTATTCTTAATAAAAGGAAGTTAGCAAAAAAATATTCTTTCTTTCGGATAACATGCGAATGCTAATTGGAAAAAAAAGGTAATTTTAAAATTTTACAATATTTTGTGAGATTTATCGAAAACAAAGCTAGTTTTCTTTGCGTTTGTAGTTAAAGAGTACAAGTTAAGCATTGACAAGCTTCCCAAAGCCAACATAATTAAATAACACGGTGTCGATACTCACGTAGTGTAGTCGGAATACACTACTCGGCCGACTGTATTAGAACGGTTTCGACGGCATTTCTGACTACAATACATGAGTTAACCTTATAAAATATTCATAATAAATTTCTCCTGCGTTAACTTTAGTTTTATAAATACTAATTTTTGGACGTACTCTGTGGCTTAGTGGTCATCATGCCACGCTGTCAAGGGTCAGGTCAACATGGAAAATTACCTCTTTCAGATTGACCTGGGATTATTATTATTGGATGTTCATTAGTTATAAAATACGGTATTGTTGAGTTAGTTTCCCATGACACAATTTTCGAACTTACTTTTAGACTCAATATCTGTGATTGGTCCGTTTATATTTATTTATTTATCTTCCCAAAGCCACTTTAGTGGCAACGATTTATACTGATATAGATACTTATGTATTATTTAATTAGCTTTTTAACATGTCCCACAGCTGGGAAAAATCATTCCCTCTATGCATCTGCTATGCAGTGGCATAATTAACTGCTCGTTAATTAAAGAGAAGTGCTTTTTTTGGTATCAGCTAATATTTAATTAGGTATGCCATGCTATATCTATAAAGCCTTTTTACCGATTTCAATTTGTTCTGATTACACAATTCTAAACGAAAATATGAAAAAAATGGTCGAGACCTTCGCCTTTCCATTTGAACTGTTATTTTGTGCTTGTGAATGGCGACCCCGTTCGTGTAATTATTTCGTGAGGCCGCCCAAATTGTCTCATTTCTATGTTTTGCAAGTATGTACAACGATATTGTATTTCTTTATTGTTTGAAGGTGTTTCTTCTTTATTGTTTAGTGCCTAGGTTTAGGTGCCTAGTAACAATTTTCATGGTAATACGAGTATATTTATCGAAAGATATAGTCATCAGAATTAAAAAATAACACCTTAACAAGCCTTTGTTGAATGTTTGAAACTATTGAATTTGAACTGTTATTTTGTGCTTGTGAATGGCGACCCCGTTCGTGTAATTATTTCGTGAGGCCGCCCAAATTGTCTCATTTCTATGTTTTGCAAGTACCTATGTACAACGATATTGTATTTCTTTATTGTTTGAAGGTGTTTCCTCTTTATTGTTTAGTGCCTAGGTTTTTAGGTGCCTAGTGACAATTTTCATGGTAATACGAGTATATTTATCGAAAGATATAGTCATCAGAATTAAAAAATAACACCTTAACAATGCCTTTGTTGAATGTTTGAAATTATTGTGAAAAAATCTTATTTTGTGTTTTACAAACTCTGTTTGAGATGATACGGCTACACGCGAAATGATAGATTCAAAAATATTCGTTAATAGTACAAAAAAAACAACAACTCGTAGTCCCAAAAAAATAACTGTTATTATACAAAAAATAACTGTATAAGATTTATTTTCTGTCTTCGTAAATATGATCATGTTTCAGAATACCGTTCTGAGCTTAAATGGCTCCCTATCCGCCAATGCAGGAATCTTCATATTTTATTAGCTTTATAATGTGCTTAATAATCCCCTTGCCCCTGAATACCTCAAGTCAAGTTTTCAACTTCTATCTTCCACTCACGAAAGAATCCTGCATTCTTCTAGTAGTCTGACCCTTTTTATTCCTTCTCACCGTACTGGTTTTCTTTCCAACTCTTTCGCTATTACGGCAGTAAGACTCTGGAACGCGCTTCCCGAGCCCATTCGATCCGCTCCTAGTCGCGCTAGTTTTAAGACGCGAGTGTTTAAGCTCTTCCTGGCCGATCTAAAAGAGAAGATTAAAAATATATATATTTATATATGTGTATATAGGTATATATATTTATATGTGTATCGTATATGTAATGTATATTAGTATATATGTTTGTATCTGGAAAATATTATATGATTGTATTTATCTGTATATACTTTTATTTACATCGTTTTTTTTTAAGTGCTTAACTTTGTCTTGCAAGTCTTGCAACCCACATTTAGACTACCTGTATAACCCAAAGGTTGACTGGTAGACATCGCTTTTAGCGTTAAGTTCGCCTATTTTTCTGTACAATTTGTATTTGATGAACAATAAAGATTAAAATAAAAAAAAATAACTATTACCTAAACATTTTTCTGAATTCCAAAAGACAAAGTATCTTTCCGTTGTGGGGTTAATGTTTTTATTTTAGTTATGAACAATGCAGGTCCAGCTCCTTCTTGGTCCGGGGCAGGCCCACCGGGGTCTTGGGGATCAACTCAACGCACACTTTGAGCTCGGTCGCGTCGCAATTTTCAGGATCGTTGACTTGCGCGCCTCCTCCGCCTGCAGCAAAACTTTTGGGGATAAAAGAAATTGAATAATGTCAATAGCCATCTTTGGAAATAATTTACTCATATACGAATATGGGAATGAAAATTATCTGAATAATATAATTCTATCATTTTCTTCCATGCTGGTCTGGGAGAAAAGAAAAAACTTAGATTGTACCAGCTGCTTCTCTTCCCGCGCAGTACGTAGGAGCCAATCGAGAGAATAGGCGAAAATACGAATCTACCCATCGAATCGAAAATACCCATCACTATTTTGCTCCTTCCACTATATTCCTTCTTCCACCTTCTCGCCCATCGTCATGCTAAAAGTGACTTTTAAGACTTGCGGCCCAAGGCTCTATTCGCTTAGAGCCGCAAGACCCAAAACGCTCTGTCTGCCCTGTTAGGGTAAAAATGTGACAGTATGTATGAAAATTCTAGATGTAGGTACTTAACCATCTATCTACCTTGAAAATCGGTTACTGCCAAAAACGGCCACTTTAGGCGAAACAAGTGTTTTTGCCAGGCAAATTAAAATAACCTGCCAAGTGCGAGGGGTTCCGTACCATCTATAAAAAATCACGTTGGTTGAATGGGAGCCCCCCACCACGTAAAACGCCAGACTCAAACTAGGTTTAGCCCAGTCGGCCGCGGCAGACACCATGTGACCGCATCATATCGGGTCCAGGGCGCCGCGGCGAACACAGTGTGTCCGCATACCATCGATATCATCGGCCTTTAGACGGCCGGCAGACACAGCGTTTCGATACTTTTTATAAGGGGAAATGATCCGCGCGGCCCCTCAGTACAATCTGGTCGCTTGGCACAAAAAAAATTAAAAGGATTTAGAATTCATGGGCGTTTCAACAAGATGTGCACATACATTAAGTGTTTGATTTTCAATTTAGTGAGGTTACAGTTAGGTAAACATATTTTTTTTGCCTTTATATTGCACTAGAAAATCATAAGAATTATAATAGTTATCAGTCAAGCACGTATCAAATAAGTAATCTGGGTTCCGTAGGTAATAATTAACGTAAGAAGCTACCTTTTCGTGAATAATTCTATGGTTTACCTCATATTTCGACTTACTTTGTATAAGTAAATATGAAACGCTACCTTTTTATCCTACTGTGACAGACGGAGGATTATGTTTTTCGAATGAATGTGTATGTATTGTGATGGAACCCTTACTTATGTATATAATAAACACTGTAATACACCGCGGCCTACTACAGGAGTTCCAAATCACATGAGCTATGATCGTCTATTATATTTTTTTAAAACCTTAAGTATAGTACATTATCAGATACCCCAAGCTGTTCACTCTACTCTGAATTTATTTTAAAAGCCTAAAATGAGGATATCGATACTAGATATTATTTATTACGTAATTTAATCCCTTATTGAAATAGTCGTATTACGGAATTGTTCTTTCGCATCCGTTATGGTTTATATCATTCAAATAATTGACTTCGTAAAGCGAAGGAAAATATACGCCTTTCCTGAAAATCAGGTGAATCGATCTATATTTGTAACCAGTTAGGTCATAGGTTTGCTATAGCTAGATTATATGTTGTAATGTCGTACAAAGTACGATAATAGGCGTTGAGAGTCTTGGATATTTGGCTAACCAATGAAATTTTATAAATTCGCTTACGCGAAACAGGTATGTTGGTCGCGATGACAATCGCGAAGAGCTCTTATAATAATAGTATTTTCACAAGACTCTAATTATTTCGAGTAAACTCGATACATCTTGGCGATACAAAGTCAATATATCTGGTTTGCTGTGTTGCGAGGAATGAGATATTATATCGTCATGGACAGCAGATTTCCTCTTTAGGAGAAAGATGTCACGATTTGACACCTTTTGCACTAACATGCAAAGGAAAAATATATAGTTTTGGTTAATAAGTCCACTTCCGGCGAAAGTATGTCTGTTGGCCTCTCGGTCATTCAGACATAATTTCTCCAACTCTTAATAGCCTCGGAAAAACCAAATTTCCCGATGAAATTTGATAATTCTTACCACTTATTAACCTTTTCGCGACTCTAATATTACAATGTAGGAAAGCAATCAAGATCTAAATGATCTTGAGCCAAACAAAAGAAAAACAATCCTACCCGGCTAACCTAACAAGAATTCTAATCCTATCTGCTCTGTAATTACCAGAGCTTCCACGTAAATTCTATTCTTTTACTTATTTTCTAGTTTACCATGCTCGCAATGGTTGACGTGTCAAAATCCTGAGAGCAAATATATTTGAAACTTTAATTTAGATCAAAAGTTCTATACCTAACTTCTACTCTTCTAACCTTTCTCAGGTGAATAGATGTTTGATATACTAGTTACCATAGATCTCTTTAATCTCAATGAATACATAACTATCAAATATCATAATCTGATAACCTTTAGTTATTCACTATCATACATAGGACTAAATTGATCGGATCCTATATCTTTCAATTATATAGATCTAAGGTAACAAATGAAACATATGTGACTCTTAATTGACAATAACAATGATAGTACTACATTAACCCAACTATAGAAATTCAAGTAATTTCCACGAGATATATATATTATCTGTTGTCAAACGACGCGAAAAGACTGACCCCCACTTCTCGCCTCGCGTTACTTTTATTAGCTCCGTCTGATCCCCGAATCTTGACGCGTCAGCACCCATTACCATAAACAAAAAAAAAATATTGCATCCTCAACTGCATTTACATGCATGCAATAGCGTCTCCATCTAAGATAACTTAATATATTTACATTCACATAGAGATCTTCCGCAATTGTCATTCTATCGAATAATATGACATATTTATAATTTATTTAATTGATGAATGTAACACGATATATGAATCAACTGTATCTTGTGATTTCATGTGTACCTATAGTATATGAGTAAATAGACGCAACCTCACCCTTATATATATTTGAATGTACAATTATAAATATGTCTGTGTATAGAATTCGATTTTTCAGGAAGTATCTAAGCATTAGTTCTACCCGACCTCTGTCCGCTGTAATCAGCGAAAATTTAGACCAGAAAAGCCGATCTAAAGATATGACTGAGTATAAACTCGCACTTACACAACACGGCGTAAATATAAACCATGTAATATTGCATAATTACATTTATTTATCACGCAAAATTTTACCAAGTCAAAACAGCTCTGCAACCCCGTAAACATTCCAATCTTTTTTTTTTTACAAACCCTCCTTGCGCCCTCGTCTTCGCAAAAAAAAATCTTAGGTACATAACAAACCATCTTTATGATCGTGTAATCGTTTTCTACATGTCTTATGTGACCACTACAGTGTGTAAGTAAATACATACTTTTTACTTTTGTACGCTCTACAGCCGAAACAGCTTGATGACTTTAAGCTTTAAAGCTGTCGTTAGATTTGTCTTAATTATGAGTGACAGTAATTTAAGGCGCCAAAAAACTGCCATTTTTTATTTATTACTATTTAAAAATGGCAGTTTTTGGGGCCATGTAATACTATTCAAATACAATCATGTGTGGTATCAAAATAAAATATTTTATACAAGGATAAAAAAACATACACAACAAATGTTATGACGATACTAAAAAAATCTCGTTCTCGTCTTCAGAAGATATGTAAAAACTTGAATTCAATACGTTTACTTCAAGGTTTTTTTATTTGTTCTAAATCTTCTTGAGTCACTTCAAAATCTTCGAAAATATCTTCTATATTATCCATGGTGTTTTACGATTGTACTTCAAAGGAACCTTAATTTTTAATAACACCACGACTTCTCATACGCAAGTGTAAAAGCAAATGAACGAGTGAAGTGCGTCTCGCTCGCTGGGGCTCGCGGGTAAGGGCGGGCACGGCGCAGTGCAGGGGGAGTCAACAGTAGGACCCGCGCGGCGCCAGCGCAAGGAAATACGGTTGGACGTTCCAGCAGGCTGCGACGGACACTGGTGTCTGCCATTTAACATCTCAGAAAATAATGCATAACGTCTCTGTTCTATAAGTTGCCCATTATTTTTAGGTTATTTCTTAACGATATTTAAAAAAAAACCCTAACATTTTTTTTGCGTTCTTTATTTTTTGGTTCGGCCCCAGGGGAAGTATGCTGTCAAGCACATGGTGCCCGTCATGGCGTTCAACGTGTTAAATATTTATTTTAGTCTGTTTTTGCGTTATAGCGGCAGAAGAAATACATTATCTGTGAAAATTTCAATTGTCTAGCTATCACGATTTATGAAATACAGCCTGGTGACAGACAGACAGACAGACAGATGGACGGACAGACGGACGGACAGACGGATGGGCGAGTCTTAGTAATAGTGTCCCGTTTTTACCCTTTGGGTATGGAACCCTAAAAACCCCCGACTTCGAAGCGTTCACCCCCAATAACTTTTGAACGGCTGAACAGATTTTCATTAAAATACCGATTTTTAAATCTTTCAATTGATACGCTCCCACTCAGGTATATTTGCATACTTAGGATAGGTTGATGGGAGATCTCAACGCGAGAGTGGGAAGCGAAAATATAAGCCGCGAGAGGCATATGGGAAATCTGGATTGCTGAAGAACTTCCCGATGATTGAAATAAAGGCATTCTGGTCACTGTCCCCAAGAAAGGTGACCTAAGCGAGTGTAGCAACTAGAGAGGTATCACGCTACTATCCATACCGTCCAAGATACTGAGCAGGATCCTTCTAAACAGAATATCGAAAGCAGTGGAGTCACTTCTTCGCCAAGAACAGGCTGGATTCCGCCCCAATCGATCGTGTACGGACCAAATAAATACCCCGCGGATCATACTCGAAGAAGCAACAGATTGGCAATGGGATGTATACTTTACGTTTGCCGACTTCGAGAAGGCCTGCGAAACGCTGCAGTGGTCTAGTATTTGGAACCACCATGACGAAACAAAAGTCCCGCCTAAGATCACAGATTTGCTGAAAGCAAACAAGGATTACTCCTGCAAAGTCTCCCACGATGGTCTGATTTTCGAGGATATTGCCGTACACGCTGGAGTTAAGCAGGGCTGCCTTCTCTCACTCTTGCTATTTCTAATCATCCTGGACGGTATAATGCACAGGGTAAACGACGATAAGCGACGCGGTATAGAGTGGGGGTTATCCAATCAAGTGGATGACCTAGACTACGCTGATGACCTGTGTTTGCTTAGCCATAAAATCGCAGATATGCAAGCCAAACTGGATAATCTACAGTTGGAGGCTGCCAAAGTTGGTCTTAAGATCAACTCGAGAAAGACCCAAGAGATGCGCACCGAAAAGAACCCTCGACCACTAACGCTGAGTACAGAGCCGACACAGTGAGTGCAACAGTTCGCATATCTAGGTAGCATCGTGTCACGAACTGGTCAAGCGGAAGCGGACACTGCTTCTAGAATAGCCAAAGCGCGGGCAACCTTCGCACAACTTCGACCCATAGGGCGATCTAAAAAGTTGACACGCAGAGTTAAACTCAAAATTTTCCGCTCAAACGTGAAGTCTATCTTACTATATGGGTGCGAACCATGGAAGGTTACGAAAGAGAGAAGTAGCCGATCCAAGTTTTGGTCAACCACTGCCTGCGGCAAATACTTGGCATTTTTTGGCCTGAGAAGATCTCTAACGGACACCTGTGGGAGGCGTGCCAGGAAGTGCCAATTGACAAGCAGATCGTGCGACGTAAATGGACTTGGATAGGCTATACACTCAGGAGAGAGCCCACACACATCCAGAGGCAAGCCCTGGAGTGGACTCCTCAAGGCAAGCGAAAAGTTGGCCGCCCCAAGTAGACCAGGCAGCGCACAGTAGCGGCGGAGATGAAGACAATCGGATTGACCTGGCCTGAAGTGAAGCGAGTAGCCAGAGACCGAACGCGATGACATTTTTGAAGCCCTCTGCCCCACCTGGTGGCCTTAGGACCTTAAGTCAAGTAAGTCAGGGTTGCTCACCCCCACTTTCACCTCCATAACTTTGAAACTGCGAAACTGACTTCCATCAAACATCAACCATCACATCATCGATCAATTCAGCTTTCAAACACAAAAACCCACATCAAAATCGGCCTATTCGTTAAGGCCATACACACACGAAGACACAATGACATGTCAAACTTATAACACCACACTTTTAAGTATGTTGTTAAAAAAGATTATAAGGATCTTTATGAGCTATTGTGAGAATAAATTCATTAAAATCAAATAACGGCATCGGCATCAGTTTGTTTACTTAGATTTTTTTTAAATATTTGTGTGCCTTATATGGAGTGACATTTTTTTTTCTAACGTTAATAACCATCAGATTTACATGCCTTCATTACGTCGTTGAGATACGTTTCACACAAATGATTCGCAATCGTCCAAACTATAGTTAACTGTAAGCTTTTAGACAGATACGTTAATTACCTATCTACACATAACAATTTACCTACCCCCCTTGAGAACAAATCATAACAATACAGTAGGACTATTGAGTACATGTTTCTGCAATAACCTTATAATATTACGCTGTGTTTTCCTTTACATTTACAAAATATACTTACCTAAGTGTTGATAACGGCAAAGACGTGAAGGGAACGGAGGAAGAGGTGCGGGGGACGGCTCGGGCCGGGGCCCTGGAAACTCCTGAAACAAACGCAATTTTAAATCATTGCAGCTACGTACCTGTGTCCCTGCCGGCTCAGTCTCCTAATCAAGTACTTCTAGGCACTGCTATAGTCAAGGTGGTACATCCTGAAAACAAAAATACTTACCTTGCTCGAGCTTTACTCGATGCGGGTAGCCAATCTTCCTTTATCACGGCGAACCTGAAAGAAAAAATGGGATTTATTAGTAAGAGTACGGATACATTATGTGTATCGGGCATTAATAACTGTAAAATGGCTATATCTGATAGCTGTGAAATGATGATACAATCACGTGTCAACAATTTCGTTACAAATCTTAAATGTTTAGTAGTTCCTAAAATAACTGGATTATTGCCTAATCCCTTCATAAATGCAACTGATCTTAACTTACCTCATAATATACAACTGGAGGATCTTAACTTTTTCCACCCTTTAGATGTTGACTTATTGATAGGTGCTGAGTTATTTTTTGAACTTATTTATCCCAATCAGATAAAATTAGGATCGAACCAACCAGTACTTCAAGAATCCAAGCTGGGTTGGATAGTGGCCGGTCCTCTTTCTGCAAATAACCTTAAAGAGAAAAAACAAATATATTGTAACTTCAACAAAGAAATAAGTGATCAACTGACAAGGTTTTGGAGTCTTGAAGAAGTCCCCACTTCAAAAACTGTTTTGACAGCTGATGATGAATTTTGTGAGCGCTACTTTAGAGAAACTACTAAGCGTCTTGATGATGGTAGGTTTTCAGTGTTCATGCCCCTTAAGGAATCTCCAGAAGCAGCTCTCGGCGATTCCTATTGTATGGCTGAAAAGCGTTTCTTGAGCCTTGAAAGAAAATTAAATAAAGTTCCTGACCTCAAGGCCGAATATTGTAAATTCATAAATGAATACGAAGACTTAGGTCACTTAACTGAGATAAGGAAACCCCAAGTCGGGTACTTTATGCCTCACCACGCAGTCATACGTGAGCAGAGGGAGACAACAAAACTCCGTGTGGTGTTTGATACATCCGCAAAGTCATCTTCCAATAAATCACTTAATCAAATACAATACGTTGGCCCTGTAGTGCAGGATGAGTTGTTCAACATATTAGTAAGGTTTCGTCAACATAAGTACGTGCTGACTGGAGATATTCAAAAAATGTACAGACAAATAATGGTCGATGGGTCTCAAAGGCATCTTCAGCTTATTCTATGGAGGAATGAGCAAAATATGCCACTTAAAGTTCTCCAACTAAATACTGTCACATACGGGACAGCTAGCGCACCGTATTTGAGTACAAGATGTCTTCTTCAGTTAGCAGATGAAAGTCATGTCATTGTTATATCTCAAGTCATTAAAAGTGATTTTTATGTTGATGATTTCTTGTCGGGCGCTGCAACAGAAAGAGAATTACTTCACATTAAACAAAATGTTACCGAAACACTTAAGTCAGCTGGGTTTCCTATACATAAATTTAGAACAAATTGTCCTCAAATATCGCATGCTGAGAACGAAAGTGACGCATTAGAACAATTAGGATTTTTGACTATGGCAAAAAATAAGTTACAGACTAGTGATAGTATTTTGTCAATAGCATAATCTGAACTTATTTCTTGCGTTTCATTGTTACATATCATTTTATCACAATCTGCACAATGTGATCTATGGATGATTATAATTATTCATGTAAATAAGTAAATAATTATATACCAAATTATATTTTAAAAATATGCGTCCATAAATGTGTCACTTTCGTATTAATAATTTTATTTTAAAAACGATTTATTTTGATTTAGGTCTGTTACACTCTGATCGTCTTAGTCATTTATGTAGCATAAGACAAACTACGTCATTATTTTTCTTAAATATATTTGAGATTGTAACAAAAGGGTCAATAAAACACATTGCAATTAGTACGAAATATTCTTTATTAATAAAATTCTAGGTATCAATTAAAAAAAATACAACAAATAATCGCAACCTTTGGCAATGTAACAAAATTAGTTATTTATTTTTAATCAGTCTCAATTTCAAAAGTATTTTTACTTAACAAGGTACACTGAGTAGCGAATAAGAACTTAAAACATTAAAGTAACTTTTTCATTCATAATTGACAGTAAAGACATGTTATAAAACAAAATGGATAACAAAAAACAAAGTTTAAAAAGTTGTATTAGAATGAAATTAACAAACTAAATTATAATGAGTTATAAAACCCTGTATAATAAGTAGGGATTAAATTTTTCTTAATTAGGTCTTTTAAGTCTTTTTTCTTATTTTCTTTCAGGTCTAGAGGTTTTCGTTAAAGCTTTTCTATAACAATTTCTTCAGCACTTAACATTTTTTTTCTTTTATGGCGCATGTTAATAGCCTTAAATTCAGTCTCCATATAAGAAGTTTTGTAATAAAATATAAATGGTTCATTCTTTAGAAACTTTAAAACTTTAATATCTTTCCATACTACAGTTTCCCTATCAGTGTTTTCATTAAAGTAGTAAGCCCATTTCTCTTGTAGATCTTTTAGATTTAAGAAAAAATTATAATCTAACTCTTTAACAATGAAGGGTTTCCCCGATTTGCGCGCACTTTTAATTATAGTTATGTATTGGCACGGTGTATAGATACGGCCAGCTTTTTCATTCTTTTTTATTTCCTTTTCTATCAAGCTGTGGACATTGTCCGCTTCATTTTGGGTATGACCTTTAGTTAAAAATTTATGCGTAATCGATTGAATATTTGGGAAATGAAATGTCGCAAACGAATACAGGCTTGCTATCATTCTATTTTTGTTTTGTCCAGTGGCGTTATCAGAATAAAATGTAATATTAATTTGGCCATTTGGATTACTTAGGCTGACGTTACTTAAATATTCAAAAATACAAGAACCTAACTCATTTGCCCCCCTGTTGCCTTGGGTTTCATCCCAAAAATAGCAATAAACATCTCCGTAAGACTTATGGTCTTCTGTTTCCGTAGAATTTAATTGTGTTATCGTAAAGTTAAGGCAATTAATTTTAGAGGAATAATAGAAATATGATGGGCTAGGGCAAAGCATAACAGACTGAAGGTCAAAAATCGCACAAATATTGGTTTCGTCAATATTTTGACGATCAGCCTTCTTTTCTAGCCTGCATAAATCTTTTTCTACAAGATGATTATCATACTAAAGTTTTAAATCTAATTTTGTGGGCATCGGCGCCAGATCATAACTCAGACAAGTCTCGCACCTGTCTTTTTTAGGAACAAAAAAACTAATATTAAATTCTGTATTAAATATATGATTATAAAGCCAGTAGCTGCACTGAGGCCGGTAAAATTCTAATTGTCTTTCATTAAAGTCATTGCAAAGATCTTTTATTGTTTTAGAATCGGGAATGTAGTCTTTATCTGTTGATGCTCTTAGGTAGTGAGATTCAATTTTTGGTATGGAGTTAATATGGTCTTTAATGTCTTGAAGTAATGTCGGATCAATTTTTTTTCTATTATTATGTTTGCCTCTTGCGTCGAGTTCTATAAACCCCTGACTATTTGTTTTCGACCTAACAGTTCGCAGTTGTCTATCAGTAATATCTAAGGTATTTAAGAAAAATTTTTTGCAAACTCGAATTTTTTCTATATTAACAGTAAAGTACAATGCGTTGTTCGGGAGTCTTGGCTTTTCAGCGTTTGTATATTTATATTTTGGTTTAATTTCCAACATGCAGCTAGAAAGATACGATCGTTGCCGTTGTAAGTCATTAAGTTGCCAATAATTATTGAATAAATCTAAGCGGATATTTTGAGGTATTTTTTCTATACATTTTATTTTGCAGTTGCATGGCTCTTTTACACAACGAGCTGATACTTGTTTTTTGGATTTAGCAAGAGATACATAAGCATGTCCTGAATTTCTTAAATTCTTAACAATATTTTGCTTCCATGCTGATGGATTTCTTAGGCGTTTTCTAGTTTTTTTCTTGGATACCATAGTGTCATTAACAGCCAAATCTAAAGTCGGATCATTATCATCCTGATCGTCAACACTCTGATTAGGTTCGTATGTAGGCTCTGAGGGAGGTTTGGAAGTGCTTGTGCTAGAACTGGAACTAGATGAGCTGGAGCTAGAAGAGCTGGAACTAGAAGATGAAGAGCTTGAAGTAGACGAACTTCTCGATTTAGTTCTTTGCGGTGACATATTTTTCGTAGCAGTTGAATCATTTTTCTCAGCTTCATTTGTAACGTCATTATTCACATTCTGAAATGAATTATACTAAGTGACTAAAAGCAACTTAATTACTATAGAGAAGGAAAGTAAAAAAAATATTAAAAAAATTAAGATATACTTGACTACACTTTAGCTCATTATTCAAATTCCAATAAACATCAATCCAATCAACCATATCAAATCCAGCGTGAAGGCATATTATGCAAAATATTTTCTCACACGTGCGTTATACACACAAAACTGCAGGCAAAATCTGTCGCAGATTTTATGCGGCGGTGAAAAAATGCAATTTTTAACGTCAGTAAGCATACTTTAATGCGTAAGTAAAATTAAAAGAAAAATACCTTTTGTTCATCCACAGAAGACTTTGGAAGAGTAATTGATTCAGTAGTATTTATGTTATTATTTTGACGTACACCTATATTAGAAGGTACGTTCTCTTTTTCAAGTAGTACATTTTCCTGAAATATTAGTAATTATTAGCATTTATTCAGTTAATTATATTTCAAATCACGACTATTAAAAGAATAGAAAAAGAGACACCACAAATAAATACATAAATAAAAAATAAAAAAGTAACCTCCTACCTCTGATAGTACGCGTCCATACATAATTGGTTTTTTGTTTTGAGTACTACCTTTTCCTTGGCATTCTTCTTCATTTTCTTTTACCTCTTCTTTACGTTTTTTTTCCAATATCTGTAATATTAAGTCCGCACGTCTCTTCATCTTTACATCAACGAATATTATTTTGACTGAAAAATAAATCATATAAAGCCACATTAAAAAATGAGTCCACTAAGTATGACAACCAGTTATTATTATATAGACCTATTTCAAAATCTAGCGCCATACTTTATTCATTATTTATTAAAGTAAAGACGTATTGCGTAATATGGTAAAATTTTACCACATTTAACAATCATATATAGACTTAATAGTCATTAAGCCGTAAGAAGTAAGAAACCTTTCAGTAATAAATGGACACAAAAATAAATCGGTCATTTTAGAAGCAAAAGTAATTAGAAGATCGTACCTTGTGTTCAATCGTAAAACGACGCAATAGGTTTTAGGTCACTTAAAGAATTAACAGCACGCGTCCACTTGTCGACGCTACCGGCTTATTACTAAACTCGTCACTGTTGCAGCGAGGGCGGGTGCGGGGAGTGTCGAAATGAAGGAGACGGAAAGATGCGTATATCTCTTTTTAACACAAAAGTGTCTGTTTTTGATTTTGTACGTAAAAGACAATGGATTTTTATGCCTATTCACGAATATAACTCAGTTTTGACGAATTTTAGATTGTGTCACTTTCGTTCTCAGCATGCGATATGTCAAGAAGCTACTGCATCTGATTTTTATAATTTGTCAAAAGAGTCTAGTGCCTTAGGGGTATTATGGGCACCCGTTTCTGACACTCTTAGATTTAAATTAAACATTGAAACACATCTAGAACAAAAAATTACAAAACGTGTGATTTTATCAAATACATGTAGAATTTTTGATCCTTTAGGCCTGTTAAGCCCGTGTACTATCACACTTAAGATTCTTCTTCAAAAACTGTGGGAGCTTAAATTAGATTGGGATGATCATGTACCCAATGAGATTAAAAAAAATTGGGAGAAAATAATTAAAAACTTAAATGTCTTACTTACCTTTTCAATTCCCAGATCTGTCTTGTGTGACTCTCCAGTCAGCACCCAACTTCATTGCTTTGTGGATGCGTCACAAGATGTCTATGCAGCTTGTGTATATTTAAGCTCAATAGACGCAGATGGTAGCATTAAAACCAATCTCCTATGCGCAAAAACCCGTGTTACGCCTTTGAAATCTCTGTCAATTCCACGTCTTGAACTGTGTGCAGCTGTTCTAGAAGCACGGCTTACAGCAAAGGTTGGTGAAGCCTTGCGCTGCAAGGTTGATACTAAAACCTTTTGGTCTGATTCGACTTTAACATTAGGATAGATTAAGACTCAACCGAAACTCTTAAAGGCTTTCGTTTGTAATCGAGTCAATGAGATCCATGAATTGACGGAGCAAGCGTCATGGAGACACGTTCCTACTGATGTTAATCCCGCGGATATGGCATCAAGAGGTATCGTGCCTAGCGCATTAGTCGAGTCTGCGTTGTGGTGGAGCGGTCCTCAGTTTCTGTGCAGACTCGAATCTGAATGGCCACAGCAACAATACGCTAACGTCGAGCTACCTGAAATTAAAGTTCACCATGCCCACGACAATGATCTCAAATTCCTAAAATTTCAAAATTATTCTAACCCATTAAAATTGAAAAGGATATTTGCTTACGTATTCCGATTTTTAAATAATTGTAAAAAACACTCTAACAAATTAACAGGTTCACTTAGTGAAACTAAACTTCATAATTCTCTAATATATCTTTTTAAAACCGCGCAGCAAGAGTCTTTTGGCCACGAGATGAATGCACTTCGTGAAAATAAGTCGCTTAAACCTAAATCTAATATTTTACAATTATCTCCCTTTATTGATGACAATGGACTTTTATATAGTAGGTGGACGTTTAAAAAATGCAAACCTTAACTATGACACAAAGCATCCAATATTAATGAAATCTGACCATCACCTGACACAGATTATGATGTCTAGCGAGCACTTAAGATTATTTCATGCTGTTCCACAATTGCTTCTTAGCTCCTTCAGAGAAAAGTACTGGCCCATTGGAGGCAGATCACTCGCTAGAAGCATAGTGCGGAAATGCATAACTTGTGTCAGGATGAAGGGTAAAACGATGGAACCCTTAATGGGTAACTTACCCAAGAGTATCTCAATCTCATATCTTTCAAGTAACGGGAACTGATTTTGCTGGCCCCTTCATGATTGCTAGTAAAAAAGGTCGCGGCAGTCGCATATCAAAATGCTATTTATGCATCTTTATTTCTTTTTCGACTAAAGCGGTGCATCTTGAAACGGTCAGTGATCTCACAACTCAAGCTTTTATTTCTTGCTTCAAAAGATTTATTGGTAGAAGGGGTAAGCCTGATTATCTATACTGTGATAACGGTAAGAACTTTGTAGGAGCGAACAATGAGTTAGGCAAAGTATTGCAATCAAACCTAAGTAGTATAACTGATTTCGCGGCTGATAAGGGCATAAAATTCGTTTTTTCTCCCCCCTACTCGGCGACATTTGGAGGTCACTTCCTCATAGGGCGGCCACTGACGTCCCTACCAAGCCCTCAAAGACCAGAAGCCATGAAGATACGCACTAGATACCAGTTGGTTGAGCAGCTACGATGTAATTTCTGGGAGAGATGGAGAACGGAGTACCTGGCCGAACTACAACAACGGACTAAATGGCGTTCTAAGCAGAAAAACCTTAAAAAAGGAGATCTGGTGGTCTTTAAAGAACCTAACTTACCACCACTTAAATGGAGACTTGGCAGAGTTCACCAACTTTATCCTGGAGACGATGGAATAGTTTGAGTGACTTCTTAACCTACCGAGGCATCGAGCGGCGTGGTGTCAACAAAGTCTGTCTCTTACCCACATCGACGGGCATCGAAGAGCGTGATAGTTTGGAAGGAACGCCAGTTCTTTCCAAAAGTGAGGAGGTGTTGATGACGGCAAAGACGTGAAGGGAGCGGAGGAAGAGGTGCTGGGGACGGGTCGGGCCGGGGCACCGCGACAGAACGCTAGCGACCGGCTGCGCGGGAGCTCACGCGCATTGTTGTATCAGTCAACCACATAATCGTGTATTACCTGTACTGTACCTAACGACGAATACAGTCATCATAAAGAAGAACTAGTTTTTCCTTTACAAAAAGTTATTTCGAATATCTTCGAGAGGTACAATTTTCATATCTCCAAAGTTTCGAAACACAATAAGAAAACGACGGCTATATGTTATTTGAAGCGGCTCAACTAAACTTTTTGTATACAGTCAGAATACAGTAGGTACTTACTCATAAGGTAAGTCCAAAGTGAACTCACGTAACAGCATTCTACGTCGTCTTACTACCACTTCTTGGGGAGCATCCCTCCACACCCTCCGCACGACTTGCCTGGCTCTTTGTTTCTCGGCCGGTGAGTACGCATGCCCAGTCTGGGCACGATCTTCACACGCCAAGGAGGTGGACGTGGCACTTAATGTCTCCTGCCGCACAGTGTCCGGAACCTTGGAGCCAACACCTCTGCCCCTCCTATACACCCTGGCGGGTATAGCCCCTCCTAGCGTGCGCCGAAACGTAGCTTGCGCAGTGGAGAGGCACAAGCAAACACACGACACCAGACATCCAGTCTACGGACAAGTTCCACCTTCCAAACGACTGAAGAGCCGCAATAGCTTCCTCAGGCAACCTGCTGTCGACACTAAGGAAGCCGAAAAAAACAGACTGGAGCAATGGAGTCTTAAATTTCCCGCCTCTCCCTCTCAACTCCCGCCATCAGAGAAACTCCCACCAGGTGCCAATCTCCCCTGGGCAGTCTGGAAATCTTTGAATAGACTCCGGACTGGTGTCGGGAGATGTCAGGAAAACCGGGTTAGGTGGCGTTACTCAAAAAATGACAAGTGCGACTACGGTGCTGTCCAGTCAATGACACATCTACTGTCCTGTCCCATATGCCCTACATCCTGCACAATGCAGGACCTCAATGAGGCAAATGATCGGGCAGTTGCCGTAGCCAAGCACTGGTCAAATTTGTTATGAAAAAATTTTGATTTTGTATAGCCATTCGACTCGAAAGAAGAAGCAGAAAAGATTACCGATTTTTGGAGTTGCTTTATGTACGACGTTATTCATTGGATTTGAAATTGAATATGTTATTAATATTACTAAATTATTAGATCATTACCTATGAAATTGCCGTTTTGTATGAAAAAAACCAAACGATTTTTTTTCATGTATTTTTTATTTGTATTAATCGAAGTATTCACCCATGCAATCAAAGCATCTTTTCCAATGCAGTGGCAGTCTATTGATGCCATTCTTAATGAAATTCTACAAAGGCATTTTGTACTGCCTCTCGGGTATTGAATTTTTCCCGCCAAGAAGTTATCCAAATTCTTGAAAAAGTAGTCGTCTGTAGGCGCAAGGTCTGGTGAGTAGGGCGGATGACGGAGAGCTTCCAACCCCAGTTCTTGCAACTTGGAGACCGTCTGCTGTGCAGTATGAGTTCGCGTGTTGTCGTGCAGGAGCAACGGAGAGGAGGTTGATCAATGCTGGTTGGAGATGTGCCAGCTTCTCCATCATTGTGTTCAGTTCTTCACAGTACACGTCTGCAGAAATCTCACCCCGTTTGGTAAGAAGCTGTGATAAATCACACTGGCGCTAGACCACCAAACAATGACCATCACTTTTCTAGGGGTAAGTTTTCGTTTAGGGCATTTTTTAGGTGCTGAACTAGGATCCAACCAACTTGCTGAGCGCTTGCGGTTATCAAACAGAATCCATTTTTCATCGCAGGTAACAATGCGATTCAAAATTCCTTCATTTGTGTGTCTGTTGAGCAGTGCAAGTTACGTCTCGACGCGTACTTCGCGCTGGCGATCATTGAGTTCGTGGGGCACCCATTTGTCAAGCTTTTTTACCTTGCTAATATGACGCAAATGGACCAATATTGTTTTGACGCTAACGTCGAAAGCTGCTGCTAATTTAGCCGTAAATTGTGATCATCAGCTTCCACAATCGCCTTTAATTCGTCATTGTCGACCAAAGTCTTCGGACGACCGCGAGGTTCATTTTTCAGGTCGAAATTTCCAGAACGGAAGCGAGCAAACCAATAACAGGTGGTGCGTTGGTTTGTAGTGTTAGCTCCGTAAACGTCGTTGATGTTGCGTGCCGCTTGTGCCGCGTTGCTGCCACGACGGTACTCATATTCCATAATTACTCGAATTTTTAACGTATCTATGATGACGAAAAAGATTGAAATGCGATGAATATGTAACACTAATCAATAAACAAATGACTCCCTTTGGAAAAAGAATTCCATGTTTTTAAAATAAAATTAATTTGAAATTAGAATTCTTAGCCAAACAAAAATTATTTTGATTTGAAATGGCCAGTACTGCAGAACGGCAATTTCATAGGTAAAGAAATTTTCAATATTGAATGACCGAATATTTAATTTATTATTATTACTGATTATAATATTACTGATCCGTGCGTCAACTCGTGACCGGGTGCTACCGGGAGGGACTGGTAATTTTGTCCATGATAATGATTAATACATTACCCATAGTGCCAACACTCATATCATACGAACGCGCGACTGGCTGGTCAAATTTAGTAAGACACCGCGGATTTCTATTTAGTATTTTGCTACATTTTATTGGGAATGTTGTAGAAGTTCAAAGACTAAATTTTTCACTTTAAACGAAAGGTTTTAGTTGTAACGCTAAAAGTCAAGAACCTCCCCTAAAATACGAAGATCTATCAACTCACGAACACCCATAATATTGATTCTTAGATAACACGAGCTAACATCGTATACAATTTAGAAAATTTGAGGCTTATATTTATGTAGGTTTCGTGTCAGCTATTTAGCTTGACGTTTGAGATTGAGGAAAGGCGAAATAATATTGTAAGAGCATGCACTATACACTCCGAATTATTGAATGGCTTAAACTCAAGAAAGAAATTACGAATTATTTTCATAGAAACTAGATCGATCGATGCTCAATTTGTGAGGGAAATCATTGAAACATTCTGTATGAAGTCAGATAAAATTGATTTAATCATTTAAGGTACAACGGAGGGACGAGATACACTTGGCTAGTACTAATAGCTAACAAGCAGCATTCAAGGAAGTAGGCTACTCATCGAATGCTTGAATGCATGGGCATACATAGAAATGCTTCACTTTAATTTTTTAAACAGGAATTTGGAAGGCTTCTAATAACTTCTAATTACTAACTGAACATAATAACCAGATAGTTATTATGTTTTATTAGATACCCATTACAAACATATAAACATTACTCCTAAACTATTTGTGCCATAACATTGTATGATAAGTTGAACAGTTTATACCTATTTTAAAATGTAGAGTTGCTACAAAAAATTTTGGAGGTCAGCGGGAGTGAAAAGACTTGATAAAGTCAGAAATAAGTACATAAGGGGCTCAAGGGCTACAAGGCGGCACCCATAACAGAAAAGATGACAGAGAATCGAATGAGACGAGACAAAGACCATTGCGTCTTTAGGTCTTTAGCCATTCCCAGCAAGAAGAAAGGCAAAGGGAGACCACTTTCCACGTGGTGAACTATCGTGAATAGCGATAAGCGGGCACAACTAGATATCTAATTATAGCCAAACTGCGACCGAGCGTCGGAGTACGAGTAAACCGTACGAGGAGGGCCGACCCCACATACTTAACAGGACAAAAAATTGCAAAACAAGAAAGAATAAGTTGGTATAAAAAATATGGGCACATGAAACCTCATTTTATAATAGAAATAAAATTAAAGCACACCCGTAAACCCGCCGACTGTTTCTTGACTTATATCGGACATTAAGCAAGTTATTTTGGCAATTTTTCTTTAAATGGCTTTGAGGAGCGATGATGAGTCCTTTATTATATAGTAAGGCACTCGAGTTTATCTCGCACAGATTTGAGGAAAGGTCGTTAATATTTATATATGATGATATTTCCTATTATACCTAGTTATTGATAGTTACTTGGTGCTAGAAATTTCAAAAAGATTTTTCTAATATTTATGAGCTGCTGCTGGCATTTTCTTGAGAATAAATAACGCCTTATTCTATAGATACTTATAGGCTTACTGTACGCGAATAATATTGCTTTGTTGTTCCCGAGTTTCAGTACAGTTTAGTAGTAACATAGAGGAATAAATAAAATATTACGTACTAATAACATACGGGCAAAAATTGTTTTCTCCTTACTCAAATCTATTACAGGAAAGTTAGATATATGTAAATGTGTAGCAAACAAGTATTTGTCTTTGACTAAACAGCGTATAATGCTCACCAGCAAAACTTCTCTAGTGTAAAAACAAATAGAAAAACTTTGTGGTGTTATTAAAAAAGTTGGTGCAGGTTATAAAGACCACCTAACACGTGTGCTCTGCACACACGCTGCGCCACAACATTAAGCCGTTAACTTGAATTACACTGTTTCTCAAACATTATCCAAGTTTTAGTGTGATTTAGTTTGCAATAGTGTGCACTGCAGCTTTGTACTTACTTGGTATGGTCTTAACCATGTTAAATTGAAGTTGATACTGTTTAAACTTATTACAGAACCCTTGTACCAGTAAATCGTTCTGTTTATTAAATAAGCCAGTATGCCTAAACTAAAAGTACATGCGAATACTACTTAATCCCACACAAATGATTCGTGAGAAAATAAATAAAGCATAGGTATATATTAAAGCAATTAAACGTTACCAGCTAAACTTACACACAGTTTCAGAAACATGATTTTAGTTTGTAACGTGATTCGGGACGTTAATTTCTGTTACTAGTTTCTGCACTTAGCATACCTTGGCGGGGCCCCGTATTTAAAAATTGTTTGGGGGGCCTTGGGAAGGGTAAAGTTTTCTTACAAAAGAAATAAAATATTTGCATAAAATTAGGCCGGTGTTTGAAAAAATGAAGAAATATTTGGCACATTTTTATGACCACGTCCCTTTTCTGTTAGTAGCTCCGCTGGGATAATCTCTTATCCTTTCACTCATTAATTTTTTACAAATCGCTATTAATACTGCTAAACCAGCAGAACAATAATATTACAATGTAATGCACAATTTAATAAAACGCGTCAATAAACACTTCGTGGTTATCATTATATCGTATGTACATCGATTATTGTGGGATTCCCCCGTTGAAGTAAATGACTTAAACGGAGTAATCCCGCAGCCCGCGATAACCGATGTAGGGTGTTGCCAACTTATGAACGCACGCTTTACGCGGGAAAAAAAAAATTGCTGTTTCAACATTTGTTATTTCTGTAATAAAAATAATTGGGAAGTTTTTATTAATTTTTGCTTACGCACGTTTGGGGCCCCCGTGGCCCGGGGGCCCCGTATAATTGATACGGCAGATACGGCGGTAGCTACGCCCCTGCTTAGTTACCCGATATTGTTAACCATAGACCTACAATTTTTTTTACTACGTAGTTAACCATGTCAAAGTATTTTAAATAGATTCTTGTGAGAATGAATCAGATTTGATTTTTGTGTATGTAAATATTCATTGGTAAAATATTTGTATAATAAAAAAATTAAAATTACTGTAAAAATTCATGTCAAATTAATCATTCAGTATGTAAACCTCTAATTTATACGCATTAAACAGAAGTACCTACCTACGCCTAAACGAAGAGCAATTAACTGTTTCAAATGATAGGTATATTACTTTCAAAAGCACGGAACAAAATCCATTCCTTTGAAACAAACAATGCTAAACTATTTATAAAGAAATACGTAAAGCTTTTGTTTTAAGAGTTCACATTTAGAAATCATTGTTTTTAACATAATACGTACAAAAGAAGTCAAATAAATCAATACTTAGACATACTAACCTCCAAGTATTCAATAACGAAAGAAAAACCTGCCTGTGGTGACTTTGACAGCCCTCAATAAAGCCTCAGAGTAAACTATTCAAAACGAAGCTATGCCGCCTTTTTTTTTATTTGTATTGCCCTAGATACGTACGGGTCCTGTAGGTACCGTAGAATGTAAAGGATCTTCATTTTATCTATCCAACTATAATCAAGGGTTATATTTTCATGTGTATGCCTGCATAATGTCCGATATCTGTGTGACTGTACGACTGCGTATCATGTCTGAATATCAGAATGTCAAATATTTCTTTTAAACCGGTTTTCTTTGTCTATTTGCAGTCTATTGCCTGCTCCATTTGATCAAAGGAAATCACATCACAAACGGTTAAAGATGCTACATTATTTTAACTCGATAATTCCCAACTGCGTCAGAAGGAGGGTTATGTTAGGCTTATGTTTTTCAAGTGTATGTATTTATATATATTTCTATGGGACGCTCTGCAGCCTCAACGGCATGATGAATTCAAAAGTGAGAGGTGTCGCGTCGCGCGTTAATTCTGAGAGTGACACTGGATATAAAAAAAATAAACAAAAGAAAAATACAGAATCATCGTAAAATTTTGTTTTTAAAATTACTTGTTTGCACTATTAATTTATATATATGATGAATATGATGATGATGATGACTATTTATTTAAAATATTATATGCATAATTTTTCCCTACACTGTATAATACTTCTCAGATGATTATTTAATACCTATGTTGGCCTATGTCGTTGTGGCCAGATCATATTGATCAATCCATGATATGGGCGACAGCTAAATCTAACTGACTGTATCGTTTAAACTTCAACGTTTGATGATGTGTCAATCAACATTTGGCCTCAATCTATCTTCATGGCCTCAAATAAATCTACTAAAATATTCAAAAACAGAAGGAATTTTACTTATATTTTTTTGTAGGAAATGCACGTGTGGCATCGACACTACATACAGCTCATCACAACTCTCGTAATTTTAACATTTGTAGCTGTGCATTGACAAATGTGCAGTATTCCTTTTCAGTAGCTGTAGCGAATGCACTATCCGTTTGCATTGATTGTATGTATGTATGTACAAATGCATAAATATGTCAAAGGAGTTTTTGGCGGGAAGTCAACAAGGGGTTTAGTTGGGTTTTGCTTATTATTTTGCAAATTTATTATGATGGACTTTCTAACATGAAATTTATGTAATTCAATATTATAAATGCTCATGCTCATGAACAATATTCATGTCATGACGGACACTGCGGGTACGGGGGCACCGAGGCGGATCGTTAAAATGGCTAAATGTTAATTTTTTAAAATTTTATTTAACGAATATTGACCAATATTCGTTAAATAATTCTAAAAAAATTACAAATTGATCTAATTATCAATGGCTTTCTTAAACTGATGCATTTTGCCTTACTCAATATACTGTACTATTTATAAATTTGAATTATACTTGTAAATATCCAGATACAAGACCTTTAATGAATTGGTGTCATGTTAATAAGAAAAGTTCCTTTAGTTGGCAGAGTTACTAACTGCATTCCTTCAGTTTAAAATATCCCTCATTTAGGTAATGTTTCGGGTAAGACCACTCTAACAGCCGGTAGATGCCTAGCGGTCTACATTACAATTAAATTATCTAGGATAATGGACCTCTACATACATATACTCCTCAAATTGCTAAGTAGCCAAAGCTGTGAGTTTTGAAAGAATAGGAAAATATTATGATAATAATGCATGCATGTTTAAATACTTCGTTTGATAAAATAATAATGAACTAACATCAGTGAACATAAAGAGGCTGTAATTCATAAGAACTTTCCTGTTCTTATGAATTACTGCACCAAAAAATATTAATAGATAAGCAACTTTAGCTAAAACAAAAAGTTTGAGAGCGTATCGATGGTTCTTATAACAACTAAGAAACGATAAAGTATGATGGTAACAGAAATATACCATTATATAATAATACATTAAATTAAACAATAATAACTCAGAAATTGTCAAATAAATAATAAAGCCAAAAAATTTTAATTGATGAGCAAAACGTTTTTAAACCACTTTGTGTAAGGGAACGCCCTGATTCTTCTAATCGTTACAAAACGTTGAAGTGAACTAACTTTGTTTGAAAACTGATCTCATGGATTGTGTTTCGTATCTAAATTTGGGGTATATAATACTCAGTAAACATTAAAAACACTCTTACTTAAATGCCCTAGTAACTGATATGTGTGGCTTTGAGCCTTTATGAAGGCTTTAATTGCTCTTTGTTCCGGATGCTACAAGTATTTGATCCTAATTCACCTAGAGGAAGGGACCTAATCATTTCCGTGATCGTATTGATGTTAATTTTGCATCAAATTAACGCTATTGTGGATCAGACATTGAATTTGGTTCGATTTTATATAAACAGTACTATCACTAAATCTGTGTAATCGATGATGAACATGATATTTTTACCTATTATCAATATTACGAACTAATCAGGGTGTTACATTCTTGATCAGACCCTAGATAACCCTTCAAACTATTTTATGAACTAATATTTCCAGTTTAAAGTGGGAACGTGAAGCTTTTCTACGCACATTAGCCAAAAGTGGCCGTTTTTCACTAATACGTAGTAAAAGCTTCAAGTTCTCACTTTAAACTATAAACAGTAGTGTATAAAATAGTTTGAAGGGTTACCTAGGGTCTGATCAAGACAAAATTTAAAATGATATCTCCGTGTCTTTTCAAATGGGGGCAACACTGGACCATGACAAATTAAGGTAGCCCCTTAACCTGAGAGTAATCTAAAGAAAAAGAAATCTAGGTCTATGGCTACACACGCGTGTCTTTTTGGCGAAATTACGACACATGTGCTATTATGAGGAATAGAATATAGACTTTTCTGAAATCATATTATCATTACCTATCAATGTTCTTAATTTTGTTCAGTACCATTTAAAAGACAGATAGTACAGGAGTAGAAAAAGTATTTCTTTTTCTCTTTAGGTACTTTTAATGAACTTCGCCTTAGCATGGACATTTACTTCAATATTCTTCTAAACGTTTCTTTTGAAACATACTTACTCGTAATTTAAAACAAGTCAACTTCTGGGCGAAAACTTCCTAAGCATTTCCTTTCACCATTTAATAAAATATAAGTATTGATCTTTATAACAAAAGAAATTACCATTTGATCATTGAGTTCATACATAATCGAATCGTACCTACTCATCATAAAAGTTGTTTGAACGAGAAAAATATTTAAGTCGATTTGAAAACATATCCAATTTAAACCATTATTTTTGTTTTGCTAAATATCATGTAATAAAGACAAACAAAACAGTACACATTGTAACGAAATAATACGTTAGTAAATTTATCATGAAATGAATATAACGTTGGCCGAGTTTCTTGCCATGTCTTCTCAGTTACACCGAATTTTAAGACACCGGCGGTAAAATTAATAAATTAATATTCAAATCTAGTGCTGTAGCAATAGCCTTTTGAATAAAAATATATCGCCTGCTATTCCCATTACGGAACGAGCCTATTTAACCCTCTTGTAACCGTTTAATTACTTAAATGAATAAAGTGCATGTCCTTAAGTTGAAATAAGTATTCATAAATTTGTTATTCCTCTTTTGGCTCTTCTTGGATCTTTGCTGTGGAACAACATACTTACTTCTATATACCTATTTGTTTGTTACACGAGATTCACTTTGGTCTTGTTAATGAACACACTATATTATACATAACAAAAAAGGTATATTAAGCAGTATAACAAATTGGATAAACCCTAACTTATTCGTAAATAGGTATAGCTAAATATCTGTCATTTTTGTAACTTAAGGAGGTTTAAAAAAATCTAAAAAATACACCAACGTACGAAAAATTTGTTCCTTTTTGCAAATTATTTAACACTTTTCCATAGCCATTCCTTTTATTGATTCAGATCATTTTGTTTGCACAGTTCTATCGCGGCAACAAAGGGATGTTTGTTTTTCGGTGTATTATGAATGAGATGCTCTGACATTGTTTGCTGTGAAAAACTATTAGCGATGGAATGGAATAGAAAGTATACCTAAAAAAACAAAACTTGTTTCTCCGAAATATAATACAAATACGCCGTCATCAATAACGGGCAAGACAGGGCCTCGAGCCGTAAAATTCCAAGGCCTTGAGTAGGAAAAGTGAATTAAAAATAGTTTGAAAAGAAGCAGGTAAACGTAGAATGTACCATTCTACGTTTTTCTCTCGCAGACCTGCATGGAAAGAAAGCACGGAATTCTGTCACGCAAAACCCGTGCTCTTTGTTTCATGAAGTTGATGTTTGAAATGCAAATTGCCAATGTTTGTGAAAAGTTTGTCGATTTGTCGTTGCACACAACACTATACTACAACCAGTCGGTCCTTTGACCTATGTCCCTCCCATAGTCATAGATTTTTTTTAAATCTATGGTCTCTCGAACGAGTGGTCACTCTTACAATCTGTCGACTCGTGTTTTTGTTTGTCGCTCAGACGATATACCTACCCACACTCATTTGACGATACAATACATTTCCTCTGTTAAATATAGAATGGCATCGTTCTCAAAAGTTACCTGTGCATGACAGTTTCACAGTGCCTCTTTAGAAATTTATGCAACATTTGGTTGTCGGATAGTGCAGAAGTAACATTATAATGATCCGAACTTTCGGTGTCATATAGACCCTAACAGTAGATACCTATGTCATAATTAGATGATGCAAATTTTATCTCCTTACTCATTCAGTCCCAACATTTGCAAAGTGTAGTTTCATATATCGTAAGTTTATTATCATGTGAATATATTTTTGTGAACATAGCTAAAATAACAGTGGATACGAATTGCACGATTTTATTCTAAATAGATATTCAAGGATAAGAGTGCATCTTATAATGTAATAGTCCCTATGAGAAAGACAAGCAGAGAAGAAGATTTATTAGGGTGTCCACTAAAAGACGCGGGCGTCGCGGCGGGTTCAGTCTATCTTTGTTACAAACTTTACGTGCAACAGAGACCGGTGACCCGCAAGCCCGCAACAGATTATGTTATCTCTTTTGCTCTTAGAGTTGGTGACAAAGATAGACTGAAACCCGCCGCGTGCGCCCGCGTCACTTAGCGGTCGCCTTTAAATAAGTAGGTACTATAGAATAACAACGCAATGTATTTAAGAACACTTTATTTATATCTAACAGTATCACTGGCTTACTATTAACATTAAATATCTACCTACATATTAACACAAATAAAATATTCATACATTAATAATTTTATTTACTTACAACAAATTTAATAGTGCCTGTTTGCACAGTTTTCTACGAATACATATTATGACTATGACTGCCTATCTATATAGAACACCTTTCTCAGGAAGAAAAGTCTCTTTACCACAGAATATTTGATAGGTATGCACTTAATCCATGTTATGTTTGCACTGCAGACATCTTACATAAATCGAAACGCTAAACTTCAACCCCCAAATTCATAAAAAATTACAAAAGTTTCCTAAACCTATTTTAGTTAAAATATATTTTGCCTCAAAACATGTTTTAGCTGAAATAGGTTTAACAAACGGCTGTATTTTTTATGAATATGAGGGTTAGTCATTTTAGTTTCCTAAAGTAAAAATATTTACCTTATGTAAATACGGTACAAATTAAACACTAACGCATTACTTACTCTACTTTTGGTTATAACTTATATACTTATATATTAGTTCTTATATCAATTCACAAACGGTTGTACCGCTGAATAAAAAGAATTACTTTTACTTTAGGTAACTCTTAATAAAATGGTGTATTTTTATTTTATTTTAGTATCAGTTAGGTACTTTTAGATTGAAGAAAGCATACCGTATTGTGGAAAAACTCTGCTTCTTTCAAATGATATAAATATAATTATACAGAAAAAAGTTCATTGGCGTGGCGTCTTGATAATGGTATCCGAACTTTAACATACCTAGGTACTATTTACTGTAGACAACGAGCTATAAATGACTGCAGGTAAGTAATGTATTTAAGTATATATTTAAGTACTTATAATGGTTTAGTTTCCACCAATCAGGAAAATATAAAAAGCATTACGTTTAACATACCTTAACCCAATTCTATGTATTTACTATTTAATTTATTGGTCTGCTTTCCAGTATCCTTTTCAAATGAGCACAACAAGCATTTTATGCCAACATCATGCTTAAAGTTAACATGTTTTTGATCAAGTAGATAGGTAGGTATATATTTGTCATTTTTATTATAAAAATACCCTATTTCTCCTTTTGCTTTGCTATGTGTAGCAAAACTTGTGTTTTTAACCGCCGCCAAAAAATAGGGCTGTAATAAGTTTGACGCTAACGTCTGTCTGTAGCATCGTAGTGCTCGAACGGATGGACCGAAATCGATGTATTTTTTTTTCGTGAAAGCATGTTCCTTGCGGTGGTTCTTAGCTTTGTTTGATGAAAATCGGTTTAGTCATTTAAAAGTCATATGGGGCAAACGCTAGAAAGTCTGCCCTGACTTTCAAGCGTTTACCCCATATGATTTTTAAATGACTTCCGTATCACCGTTCACAATCGAATCCCTAAATAAAAAAATGGTGCTAACAAACTCACAATATTTTTGAAAGACCTATTCAATTAAGCCCCACATCATAGCTTTACGTGTATGGGAGCAATCCTTAAAAAAATATGTTTTATTCCACTTTGTCAGCGTAATTGATATAAATATCCATGCCAAAGTACAGCTTTCTACTAATAAATAGTCTCTGAGTTAAATCGTGGACAGACCGACGTGGCGGGCTTATAAGAGTTCCTTGTTTGCTACGGAACCCTAAAAACCAGAAAAACTATCAATCTTCTAGCTGTTATAACTTGTGGAAGCGACATACATGCCGACTTCAGTACCGTCGATTAATATAAATTGTATGGTACTAAACTTTCAGACACTAGATATTATGTAGATAAGATACTGAAAAAAAAGAAAGTAAAATAATAAAAGAAAAAAAAGTAAGAAAGGTTATCCAATCGGTTTAGTATCGAGATAGTTGGAGTGCTAGAAGGGAGGTGCCCTGCAGTGGGCCAGTATAGGATGTGAATAGAAATAGAATTTGTTTAGTTGTTTTGAGAATCGCTTTTAAACAAAACCGCTTTTTTCAAATGGGTTAAAAATTACACCAATCTGACATACTTAATTTTTTTTAAAATTTTTAAATGTATATTTTCTTTCTGTCGATAATCTGTATCGCTATTTATAGATACTTTTATAAGCCAAATTGATTGAACGGACCAATTTGAAATTTAGTTTTGATATTTTACCTTAAAATAGCAATGCATTTATTTTTACAACATTTACCTGCTACCATTTCAACTGTGTAGGTTGAGGGTGTTGTGATATCCTCATTGCAGAGATAACATTTTGTTGTAGCAAAATACATTTTAACTGATATTTTCTGAACCTTACATATTGAACATTATTTCGTGTAAATATTTTAGTCATCAATGCTTAACTATAAACTGTGATCATCATTCATCATCATATTCCATATACCTACCGGGTGTATATGTATTGTCGACGTTATTTGGTCTATCGATCTAAACAGCTTTTCCTGTTGGACTTATAGAACCTTCCTATTTCAACGAAAAGAGTGAAATGACTAAAAATTGATATCCCACCACTGGCCCGTAAAACAAGTTGTTCACACTGACAGGCTCATTCACCCGTCCAAGAACGTAACGAATCGTAACGACTGTATATTCACACCCTGTATAATCTTTATCCATCACATTAAAACGAATTACATTAAAATTTATAGACTAGTTTAATAGGGAAAGACGACATTTACAATCGAGGGGGGTAAAATATGACTCCGTACAGCGCCGTAAGTATCGGGGCGGTCAATGGTGGAGGGGGGGCCGAGCAGTACGCCCGGGGCTGCGTGTTGCAGGCCGCCACGTCCTGCGCCAGCACGAAGGCCATCCTCTTCAGCAAGTTGCTGGCCGCACTGGAGCACGAGCGCCCCGCGTGCGACACGCACATCAGAAATGCGTCTCTTGCGCTGTAATAAAGGTAAAATAAGTTGAGAAAATCCATATATGAACGCCTCATAACGCTCATAAAAAATGGTACAAATATATTAAGTATTTCGACAGAAATTCGGATCATTTTTTCATATACATATATAGTACTCTGTCTCGACTGCCTCCGTGGTCCAGTGGTCAAGGCGTTCGCCTTGTGACCCGGAGGTCATGGGTTCGATTCCCACTGGGAAGCATACTTTGTGAAAAGTTGTTTCCAGTCTGGATAGGATATTGCAGGCTTGAATCACTTGATTATCCGAAAAGAAAGATGATTCCGTGTTTCGGAAGGCACGTAAAACTGTGGGTCCCGAACGCAACCTAGCGTTTGATCATCAAACTATCCAAGGATTGGTTCCTGGTTTGCCCTTTGGGTTGTGGAGGTCAGACGGCAGTCGCTCTGTGTAAAAACCAGTAACCTCGTCAAATCTCCTTGGTTAGGTAGCGGACCCTGGGCTCTGAAGCGTTACTGCTGAGGATGCAACCGGGAATACGATCGAATGATGATGATGATATAGTACTCTGTCTGATCTAGACCTATCCAAGACCCTAGACTTACTTGACGAACTTTCCGTAATACAAATTTCATTGGTGTAAAAATAACTTGTCAATTGAAAGTCATCCATTATTTTATTTGTCAGGCCAAAAGATTCCTCGACGTGTTCTTTTCCCGAAGAGCGATAGCTAGTGATAGATCTTGGAGTATCCCGTCAAGTTGGACTACATGATCCTAAAAATTTTTTTTGCTCTTTTATTACAACAATCTAACTTATCACGCCCTGACAGCGAAAAATCATGGGTTATTGTACTTGGTTTTTGTTACATGTCAAAATTTTGTTTTGATCAGTTTCGTTTGAGTAGCGTTACCTGTGTAAGTTTTTTATGTGATAAAACTACTCTTGAGGCTGTTTTGGGAGATTGTTGTTGTATTTGGCAGATACTGTTGAAGTATTTGATTTTCTGCTCGGTGTCTGGTCGAGTAGGCACTAAGTGGTTTCAATATTGCGGCTCTTTGGCTGCTGCTGCGCGCGGTCGCTGATGTCTCGCACTGCGGCTTACAAGCCGCTACAGCTCGTCCACACATGGTCCACACAGCGTGTCCAGTCGGGCGACAAGCGACAACAGCATTGCGGTTCTTTTACTAAGGACTGTGTACATAATAAATACGTCCTACCAGCACATTTCACCGTTCCTATTGAAGTAGCCGAGCTGCTGCTGTGCGCGATCACTGATGTCTCGCACTGCGGCTTGTAGCTCGTCCACACAGCGCGTCCAGTCGGGCGACACGCGACCCCAGCATTGTGGCTCTTTCAAAAACTCTGTAAATAAGTCATATTCGATTATTATCGCGTACATGTAACTAACTAGTAGGGACGTGGGTAAAGGCTGAGGTCCAAAATCTTCTTCAAAAAAATTCAGTCATCATCAGTCTATAAAGACTAAGATTCAATTGCAATTGAATATTCGCAATATTAGGAAAAGAAAAGCTGATAGGTTTACATTATCATGTGTATTTAAACAAATATATTTAAGTAGTTGAAGTATTTTCAATATTTCTATCCTTTCCTAATCCTTTCCCATCCCATTATGATTTAGAATGCATTCATGAAGGATGCATTCCAATTGGAAATCCTAGCCGGAATTGCCAATCTCAACAATGTTATTTGGACTGATTTATCGGATTGCCTGATACTACAGTGACTGTGTATATTCCTCTCTGCTGACTAAGATTCACATATCCGTAGGTACACAACATTTTTGATATATGCGTATTTTTGTTTGTTATTTGTTTGGTCGAACACTGTAGTTAATAAATTCTGATTGTAATGTGAAAATTTATAAATTTTGCCTTGTATTATTATCTAAATCCTATTCAAGTTTTTATCCATATATAAAGAAATATATAAGGACAAATAACACTAATTGGGCTCGTCTCGAAGTAAGTTCGAGACTTGTGTTATAGGGTACTAACTCAACGTACTATATTTTATAACAAATACATATATAGATAAATATCCAAGACCCAGGACAATTTAAAAAGGCCATTTTCCAACTTGCCCTGACCGGGATCGAACCTGGGACTTCTGGGTGGCGGACTGGGTGGCAAATGTTAGCTCCGGAAATAATTCAAATTCAAATATATCTTTATTATCATAGGATATTTATAATATCTCTTAATAATCGTCACTTTGTTTTGTTGCACAATAATTGTTGACGTCAAAAAGTTACTTAGAGCTAAGTTTACTGCCGCCTCCAAAGCGCTAGTGCAGAAGAAGCGGTAACAAACTGCACTGCAGCATTTTCTCCAAGAACGTCAACTCACAATGAAATTAATATTTATAGTTGATATGTGGACAGAGTATACATTGTTTGTTGTCATAATTTAAATTACTTTTTTTTTAATGACGAAATTTAAAATAATGTCAAAGCAAATTGTAGATTCAGTATGTACCTAATGTACCAAATTATGACCATTTCTGAGTATACAAGCCCTTAAGAGGGACCTGCGCCAAGCTCAAGCCAGAATTTGTTGTCTTTAAGATAGTCATCGGTCCTATTCTAAGCCTTCTCACAGAGTACCTTCTTTACATAAGGTTTAAACTTTTTGTCTGGCATATCAAGGACCGATTATGGCAGTTAATTATAAAAAAGTATACCGTTCCCCATAAACGTTTTACTAACCGTTTTGA
Source organism: Acrobasis suavella (assembly GCA_943193695.1). Taxonomy (NCBI): domain Eukaryota; kingdom Metazoa; phylum Arthropoda; class Insecta; order Lepidoptera; family Pyralidae; genus Acrobasis; species Acrobasis suavella. The sequence goes on from OW971938.1 coordinate 12,199,521, forward strand.
GCCTATAATACAGGACTACTAAGTCACTCTTATTGCGTAAGTTTCTAACGGTACGGACCGGCCTTTGACCATGACCTTTTTCGCACGTTCTTGTCGTACGTGATCCACTTTTCATCACCAGTTATCAATTTCTTCAAAAATGGATCGGTCTCATCGTCGTAATAAAGAATCACAAATGAGTACACGGTTCATTAGGTTTCTTTCAGAGAGCTCGTGAGGTACCCAAATATCGAGCTTATTTGTGTACCCATTTTTTTTCAAATTCACCAAAACTGTTTTGTGGTCAATTCCCAGTTCTTCAGCTACGTCGTAACTACTGATATGCCGATCTTGCTACACTTTTTTAAAAATAGCTTCCATTTTATCCGTAACAGGGCGACCAGAGCGACGTGCATCTTTGACATCAAAATTTCCGGATTGAAAACGCTTAAACCAAATTTGTGCTACTCTCACAGACACTGCACTAGGTCCATAAACATCGCAAATTTTTTTCGCGGCTTGCGTTGCATTTTTACCTTTTTGGTAGTTAAATTTTAAAATGTATCTAATTTCTTCATTAGATTCACTCATCTTGACGGTAAGAAAAACAAATGAAAATCACGCATTTTCCAAATTTGAATTTGGAATTATCTTCTTTAAAATTTAAACTTTTAAATGATACCAAAACCAGCCAGGTACAAATAGTATAGCCGAGTGGTTTTATTACTTAAGTTCATACATACTATATGCGAAAAGACTTTTTCCCCAACCAATATTATCTTTTGTCAGATTACATTCACTTTAGAAAAGGTTAGTGTCAAAAAACACTAATTTATCACTATAACGACATGTTATATTATGTATTAAATTATTAAGATAGTGAATGTTTTTGTTATTTGTTGGAGCTTGTAATGCTCTACTCGTGTTGTTATTCGAGGATGATTTCCGAGCTTTTGTTACCTAAAGAAATTTATACATCCTTTGGCTCAACATGGTCACGCAACGGTTAAATGCGACTGTTTTTTGATATGCCTCTGTCTTGTCTGAGGCTTAAAGCAGTTGGTTGTAATTTAATTGTATTCGTTCTTCTACGTTGTATGTTAAAAACGGCCGCGTGATAAGTGCTTTCAAATAACCTACATTGACCTGTGATTGGCTAGTCTTAGAAAGAAATGGCCTTATACTTTTCTCAACGATACCAAATCCGTGGATGAGGTGCGTCCATTCGATCGGGTGGTCCCAAGCGCCTACAGATTGAGGCTAATCCTCGTGTTCAGCACGAGTAGCAATTCCGGACAAGCGAAATCAAAATGCCAGCTGAAACCATACTTCTTTTTGATGCTGACGCGTGGGATGATTTCCGCAATACAGCGCAGGAAAAGCGTACCGTAAATCATCCTGCTGTTCAACATGGCCCAGCGCTGAATATATGGGTGATGTCATAAGACGCGGACTAGCATGGTGACCACTACGCCACGGAGGTCGTCTGACGACTTGAAGTCTGACAGCAGCCGTTGCGACGAAATAGCAGACGTATTGAATTGCCGTGAAAGGAATTTTCGTACTCAGGACAGGACGGCATTTATATGTGACCCGAATCGAGTGCTACCATGGTGTCGTTAAATAACGTCAATAACGTACCTATTTCAATGAATTTACCAGTAAGTTAGTAGGTACTGATTCACGGCGAATCCCGTCGTAAAACCAACAATAAACTTGTGAAATAAAATGGTAAGTCAACGACGACACAACGCCACACAGCACGGGCAGCGGTCGATTTACCAACTAAGATCAAATGACGTCGATGGAACTTCCTCACGGCGAGGATATCATTATTGGTGGTCCGGTCCGACTAACTGCTGCATAACTATGGACTGAAATTGTAACGGCAGTCTATTCGCAACCATTATATGGTTGTGAATATACCATTTACCACGGTCCTGAGCTACTCTCATTTGTGTTTTTATTTTTTAATTAGACATATACTATTTTCCATTCTTCGCAGTCTTATTCTTAATCCTTCTCTGTAGTGGCAGCACACTTATGGAATTCGCTCCCCTTAGATACTAAAATGGCATCGTCCTTGGGTTCCTTTAAAAACAAAATCAAGAACTTTGCAGAATCCTAAGTTTCTCCGAGCTACCTAATTACTTTAATGTTTTTAGTTTATATTATATGTAAATATATTTTAGGTATAGTATGTATATTTATGTTTACTCATATATAAGTTTATTCTTAGTTGTATTCATGTAGTTTACATCTATATCTTATTTGTATAGTAATTTCATATTGTACTGTACCACTTCTGCCCCAAACGTAGGTATAATAAGTAAACATTCCTCTCAATTACTGGCCGGTTGACTGGAAGAGATCCCTATACGGGATAAGTCCGCCGTTGTGTTTAGTTTTTTGATTTGTAACTGTGTTCTTTCTTATGTACAACAAAGATTTATAAACAAACAAACTATAGGTGTCTCACTGCTGGACAAAGGCTCCGACATCAGTTTATAGTTTAGTGAAAATATTTTCATAGTGAAAATATTTTGCGTTCTACTAGTGTAGGTTCTACCTAATCCATATGGCTAGCGGCTCGACATCTGATTGCCAGCGGTCAATGCGGCGACATAGCAGACGCATTCAAATGTCGTCGACGGAACTTGAGCTCCGCACGAATGGTGGCTTGAATGAATCGACTGCCGTTACAATGGACGGTTTACAAATCAGGTCTCTCATGTGTCAGGGCTTTAGATTACAACTTTGTGAAATTTAATAAATTCACTGACTTTGAAGCCTAGTTTTATAGTTTAGTTTTAATGTTTATTTTAGTACCTACTAACTTCAAATGTAAGTAATATTTATCACAGTAATATTATAAAGGTAAAAATTTGTGAGTGTGTATGTTTGTTACTTCTTAACGCGCAAACGGCTAGACCAATTTTGATGAAATTTGGTATGCAAGAAACTAACACCCTGGATTAACACATAGGCTACTTTTTATATACGCTGCGGGTGATACCGCAGTGCGCAGCTATTATAGTAGTTCAATAAATTAGTAATACAGCTTCTTATGAGTATAATAAAGTAGCTATCGCTTTGGCTTTGCGTGAGTATGTTTCATATATGCATAAGTGCTCAAACCAATGCGACCGAAAGTAATGCATGTTAGTGTACGCTGCATATAATTTAATTTACAGAATTTCGAGATCCAGCAGGGTTAGATTCATTGGTTAGATTCCTAAAATGAATTTGATTAGCTTTTATAGATAAAAAGAGGCACTGAACTAAAGAATATAAAATAATTTTTGGATGGAATATTTAATGTTTTAAAGTGTAAATATTTTTAACTCCCGTTAAAAAAAGAAGGGTGAATACTGAATAAGTTTGACGCTAATGTCTGTCTATTTGCCTGTCTGTGTCATCGTAACGGTCGAATGGACAGACCGATTTCAATTCGGCTTTTTTACGAGAAAGCGAATTCCCTTGAGGTAGTTTTTAGTCATGATTGATGAAAATCGGTGTAGTCGTTTAAAAGTTGTTGGGTTACGTTATTAATGTTGTGAAAACATAAAAATTATCAAAAATATAATTATGTTAAAATCTTTGAATACTTATAAAATATATTTTTTATATATAACGTAGGGATTTAAAAGCCTAGCAGACCCGGCGAACCTCCCTCTCCCGTTTTCTTCCCGTTCCCGTTCCCGTCATTTGCTAGACCGAGAGAGAGCAACGGAACGATTTAAAATGGATAAACTAATCTTGTTTCTCCATACGAACTCCGGACCCCCATTTCACCCCCTTAGTGGTTAAATTTCGAAAAATCCTGGAATACATACTTACTCATTTACCGTCAGGAGTACTCCTGCGAAGTTTCGATTAAAATAGTCTAACTATTCTTGTCACTATATAAAAACTTTGGACCCCCGTTTGACCCCCTTTGGGGGTGAGTTTTCAAAAATCCTTTCTTAGTGTACTCCTAGACCTCATAAACCTACGTGCCAAATTTGGAGCCTCTAGACCCTGCGATTTCAGATGCGCGTTGATCGATCAGTCTGTATCTATCTATGTCAGCCATGTCTATGTATATGTCGAAAATGGTTCTGATATGGCTCTTTTTCTCCCAGTTTCCAGTTTCCAGTTTCCAGTTCCCTGTTCCCTGTTCCATGTTCCCTGTTCCCTGTTCCCTGTTCCCTGTTCCCTGTTCCCTGTTCCCTGTTCCCTGTTCCCTGTTCCCTGTTCCCTGTTCCCTGTTCCCTGTTCCCGTTTCTGTCAATTGCTAGACCGAAAGAGAGCGACGAAACAATTCAGAATGGTCAAACTAATCTTGTTTGTCTATACAAACTTTGGACCGTTTCACCCCCTTAGGGGATTAATTTTGAAAAATCCTAAAATTTACCGCCGTGTTCACTTATTTACCGCCGGCAGTACTCTTGCGAAGTTTAATAAGTTAAATAATTAAATTAAATAACTATATACCTAAATAAATTAAATAATTATTTAGTTTATTTAGGTATATATTTAGAGCTCATGTCATGTAGTATGTTTTTACTTAGAGATTTTACTTGTAGATTACTTCTCTTTATCCTCTTCGTCTGATAGTTTTCTAAGTGTAGAGAATGATGATATGCCTTCACTGAATGAGAATTTATGTAGCACATTCTCCTCATTTCCAAAAAAAATTAACGTCGCTCATATTAATGCGCAAAGCATTCCTGATCATTACACCGACCTTTGCCTCAATAAATCTTTATGCTATTCTGGTATCAGAGAGTTTTTGAAGCCATCTCTTCCGTCCACGCTGTATTCACTTCCTGGATACAGGCTCATCAGAAATGATAGATCACACTTGGTTTCTTCAGGAGATGACTCTGGAGAGGCGGCGGTGTAGCAATTTATTTGCGTAGCGATATCCCATGTCGATTTATTTCGCAGTCCCCCTCCGCTTATAAAAGTCCTAAACATCTCTTCCTTGAATTTTCCCTCAAAAGTTTCAAAATTCTTCTTGGTGTATATTACAGCCCCTCTCTTCACACTAATTACTTTCAATCTTTCGAATCGCTTTTGTCCGATTTTCGAAGTCAATACGACCATCTAATTGTTATGGGTGATTTTAACACATGCCTCATTAAAAATGACTCTCGATCTTCTTCCCTTCTTTCACTTCTTCATTTATTAGATTTACATTGCCTTCCTCTTGGTCCCACTCATGTCTCCCACAATGGTCCACCATCTCTTTTAGATTTTATTATTACCTCGAGCCCGAACCTTGTCTCCTCACATGGGCAATTTAACGCTGCTTGTTTCTCGGCTCACGATCTTATTTACGCCTCCTTTAAACTACTTATGCCTAAGCGCCGACACAAGATCATTATGCTGCGTAACTTTAAAGCCATTGATGAAGATCTGTTTTTAGCGGATTTTGCTGCGATCAATTGGGAAGCTTTATTAACGTCCTCTGACGTTAATGTTAAAGTTGAGATGTTTAATTCAACTCAAACTTGCGCCTATTAAACCAGTTTGAGTTAAACATTTTCTAGCTGCGTGGCTCTCTCCTGAAATTAAAGGTTTCATGGCCAGAAGAGACAGAGCTAAAATTAAGCTACGTCAATGTCCCTCGGATGAAAATCGACAAACCTATATTTCTCTTCGTAACCTGTGTAATAAAAAGTGTCGTGAAGCAAGGAGAAAATACATTCATACCAATGTTGAAAACTGTCCGCCTAGTAAAATGTGGAATTTTCTAAGAGGCATGGGCTTGGGTAATCAAAAGGCGGCAAGTGATTTTCCCTTTGACGTAAATACTCTAAATAAATACTTCTGTACTTCCCAATCGAATCTCACTCCTGGTATGAAACAAGCAACTTTAGCTGACTTTTTATTTAAACCCGTTTCTGAGTCCCCTTCGTTTAATATCCATTTTATTTCTAGTGAGGAAGTAGTTAATATAATTAAGTCTATTACATCTAAAGCTGCAATGATGATATCTCTTTGGATATGATCAAACCTCTAGCTGGTCTCTTATCCCCTATCATTGCAAATATATTAAACTGCTCACTTTCTTCTGGTATCTTCCCTTCTGCCTGGAAATATGGCCATATTATTCCTCTGCCCGAAAAACCTAATCATTCTGATCCTTCACATTTTCACCCAATATCTATCCTACCTATTCTTTCCAAGATACTTGAGCATCATGTCCAAAGAAATCTATCAGCGCATTTAAACCGCTATAACTTACTGAATTGTTTTCAGTCTGGATTTAGAACAGGCCACAGTACTACCACAGCACATCTCAAGATCACCGAAGACATCTGTGCTAACATCGAGAATAAAACTCTAACGGTTCTTGTTTTTTAGACTTCTCTAATGCGTTTAATACGGTAGATTTTGATATTTTAATAAAAATAATGCGATCCCTTAATTTCTCGCCCATTGTTCTATCTTGGTTTTATTCCTACCTTACAGAACGTTTTCAACTGGTCAAAATTGACGATCGCCGTTCTACCTGGTGCGAAGTTAAGTCCGGTGTTCCGCAGGGTGGAAATAGTATCGCCTATTCTCTTCTCTTTATTTATTGATGGTATTACTGCTTCCCTCTCTTCCTTCTTTCATCTATATACTGACGATTTGCAGATGTATGTGGCTGCCCCTCTTCAGTATTTCTCGCATGCTGTGAAATCAATTCCGACCTTGCTACAATTGCTAATTGGTCTCGTCAGTTCGGGCTTACAGTCAATGCTGCTAAATCCCAAGCCATTATCATAGGTAGTTCTCATTTTATTGCAAAAATTAAATGAAGTTGATATTCCAAATCTGGTGCTTGACAATTGTGTTATTCCTTTCTCATCTAAAGTCACTTATTCGGGTGTCTTTTTTGATCAAATATTGTCTTGGACTCCTGAAGTGAATGAAATAAGTCGTAAAATGTTTGTTACTTTACATCCCTTGAGACGCATGCAATACTTTCTCCCGTATAGAACTAAAATACTTTTGGCTCAATCTCTCCTTATCCCTATCCTAGATTATGCAGATATTGCTGATTTAGATCTTACTCAGTGTTTATTTGATAGGCTTGAACGATTGCAAAATCAGGGCATTAGATTTATTTTTGGGTTGCGTAAGTTTGATCATGTGTCTGAATTTCGCACTCAGCTTAAATGGCTTCCAATAAGACTTCGTAGAAACACTTATATACTTTCTCTGCTTTTTAAAGTCCTTTTTAATCCCCAATCCCCGAGTTACCTTACCGAAAAATTCTCATTCAGAGAGATCGACAGTCGCCTGCGTGGTAGTAGTATCCTTCAGCTGCTAATTCCTCCTCATGTCTCACAGTCCTACGGGGATTCATTTTCGGTATTCGCTGCCCGGTCGTGGAATGCGTTTCCTGCAGATGTGAAAAGTGCGCCTTCCCTCGATTCCTTCAAGGTCAGACTTAGAAGATATTATGACGATTCCTTAGACATACATGTAGAGCTTATATTATTGTAGTTCATGTATTTTATTTATTATTAGCTGATGCCCGTGACTTCGTTCGCGTTTGCGTGGACTTTATGACTTCGGCATATTGATACAAATACAAACTCATGAGAGAAAGAGATATAGCGAGAGAGCGAGCGAGCAAGAGAGAGAGAGAGATAAGAAATTACTTGTAGCAGTGATATAAGTTAAAAGTCCATATTATTTTAATTTATTATTTTCATACTGTAAATATAGTTTAAAAATGTTCTTTCATCACGAGTGGTATACGCGGAATAAATACAGTTTCCCTGGCATCACTTACAGTGAGAATCGCAGCTTCAGTTATATTTCGCTTCAAGGCATTGACTTTAAGTGTCTCAGCAGACTATGCCGAAGTTTAATGGTTAACGTTCAGTGTCTTAAGTTCGGTGGGGATGACACACTAAATAAGCTGAAGTTTAGCCGCTGAAGTTCGGTGGAAACGCCAGACAGTAGTGATGTGACGATATGAGATGTAATTGAAATGTAATTATATTAAATGTTATTCTATCAAACAATACGCACCTAACGGGCACGGGAGTGGGAGCGGGAGCGGGAGCGGGAGCGGGAGTGGGAGCGGGAGCGGGAGCTTGAGCGGGTTCCGGTAGGGGGAACGGGTAGGTGGTCCGAAGTTCCGATTCAGGCAAAAGCATCGGAAGTTCGGCATTATGTGTTGCTAAATAACATTGCAGGCATGCTTTGGCTGAACTTCGGCATACTGTGAGACACAAAGTCGGGTTCCGTTACACAGTTTCGGCGGAGTCAAATTTCGCATCAACATTATTGGTACTCCAACTTATTTTGTGAGCCGAAAGTCCATTTGCTGCAAGGGAATTAAGAAACTCAACTGGATAATTGGTGGCGTCGTCCTGATCAATAACACTATCCAAGAAAGTATAAACCACTTCATCACCAATAATTTGCGTCATAAGTTCTTCATTAATTGCTGCGCATTGTTCATTTTTTTGTGTCAATATGGCGCGTTTACATAACCAAGAATTTTCCTGGTGTGTTATGCTTTGAAGGTCCGCAAATACTGAACTTATAAGTTCTTCAGACGAAACTAATTCGCCAAGTATTACGGGAAGACTCACTTGACCATTCTCTTCAAGAAAAAGACCTACCCCAACTTTTAATAATATTCTTGAAAACTCTTGGGCATGTGAACTAATACCACCAAGTTGGGCTGTCATATTAATTATCAATCTGGACTTTTGTTTTTTGAGGCCACAGATAAGACTGTTTTAATGAGGAGTTAATAAAGTCATCCGCCCTAGATCCCGACATAAAACTGGAAGGGTTTGACAAAAATCTCCCGACTACAAAAACATTGCCTATTGGCCTGTCATCTCGATGAAAGTCTCGCAACGTTCTATCTACAGCTTCCACTGCCTTTTGTTGGCCATTGTACATTCATCCCAAACGATTAGACAGCAAATGAGAGGTTTAGCCAGTTTAGGCAAGTCGATATCAAAAATTTTACTTGTGGTAGAGCCACGCTACCGGCAAAACTCTGTTTTGCTTGTAGCATGAATGCGCCGGCTCGTCCGGGGAAGTACCACACTCTCACAGAAAATCGACGTCTGAGTAGTAGCGTCACCGCTTCTATGCTTCGTTCGGTGAGTGTGAGAGCCGGAGCCCCCCTCCCCCCTCCCCCCTCCCCCTACATCTTCCCTTCCTGAAGGGCCGACAACGCTTCTGTTACACCCCTGGTGTTGCAGTTGTCCATGGGCAGCGGTGATCACTTGCCATCAGGTGACCCGCCTGTTCGTTTGCCGCCCTATAATATGACATTAAAAAAAGAAAAAGAAAAAGTAGGCCCAAACTGATACCGCCTTCACCACGTGGAGTTACTCCCAGCTTATGTTATTATATTATGCAACTTTAGCCTAATATCTTAGATGATCATCGATTTTTGGTAAACAAATATATTATTAGGTCTTTACCTATGAAATTGCCGTTTTGTATGAAAATAATTTAAACGAATTTTTTTCATGTATTTTTTATTTGTATTGATCGAAGTATTCACCCATGCAATCAACGCATCTTTGCCAACGCAGTGGCAATTTATTGATGCCCCCTTCTTAAAGAAATCAGCTGGACGGGAGGCAACAAATTCTTCAAAGGCATTTTGTATTGAATTTATCCATAATCTGGAAAAAGTAGTATGAAGCTGTGATGAATCACACCGTCGCTAGACCACCAAACAGTGACCATCACTTTTCTAGGGGTAAGTTTTCGTTTAGGGCATTGTTTAGATGCTGAACCAGGATCCAACCAACTTGCTGAGCGCTTGCGGTTATCAAACAGAATCCATTTTTCATCGCAGGTAACAATGCGGTTCAAAATTCCTTCATTTGTGTGTCTGTTGAGCAGTGCAAGGCACGTCTCGACGCGTACTTCGCGCTGGCGATCATTGAGTTCGTGGGGCACCCATTTGTCAAGCTTTTTACCTTGCCAATTTGACGCAAATGGACCAATATTGTTTTGACGCTAACATCGAAAGCTGCTGCTAATTCAGCCGTAGATTGTGTATCATCAGCTTCCACAATCGCCCTTAATTCGTCATTGTCGTATTTTTCAGGTCGAAATTTCCAGAACGGAAGCGAGCAAACCAATTACAGGTGATGCGTTGGTTTGTAGTGTTAGCTCCGTAAACGTCGTTGATGTTGCGTGCCGCTTGTGCCGCGTAGCTGCCACGACGGTACTCATATTCCATAATTACTCGAATTTTCAACGTATCCATGATGACGAAAAAGATTGAAAGGCGATGAAAATGTGACACTACTGACTGTGATATTTATTTTATTCTGATACAAACGTGATTTTTCATAGATTACTGTTCGGAACCCTTCGCGCGCGTCCGACTCGCCCTTGGCCAGTTTTATTATACCTCAACAAAAAGTTCTCATCAGACTTAACAACTTTTGCTAAGGCGGCATTTTAATATTTCTTATAGTTTAGCTGGACCATTATAGTTCTGCATCATGTGTTCCATTTTCTAGAATCAATTATAGCCTATATGTTGCCCAGGCTTAACAGCTATATAACAAAAAAAGTTTCATTCGAATCCGTCCAGTATTTCCGGAGATTAGCGTGTACAAACAGACAAACAGACTTATTTTCTTACTTTATTACTATTTCTCCATCGCCTCTAATATTTTTTTTGGAAAAATTTTCAATATACAGACACATTTTTTTTACTGTTTTATTATAGTATAGATATAGGTAGTTATAGTATTTAAAAACGTAGTATGTTTTCGATATGTATTAGTTTAAATATTATACGTATGTCTATATTCTAATTTATGTAGTAAAGACAAGACTTATTATGATCAGTATACTTTGACCTCTACCCGTTCTGCCCATTTATTGTATCCTTTCGCCAATACTTGGTTGACTGGAAGAGATTCCATTATGGGATAAGTCCGCCTTTGTACTTAGAGATTATATAGTTTGTAACTATTCTTATAATTGTAAATTGTTTATGTACAATAAAGATGTACAACAACAACAACAACAAACTTTGGACCCCGTTTCATCCCCTTGGGGGATGAATATTGAAAAATCCTGAAATTTGTATTACTTTTTTAGAGCCGGGAATACTTTTGCGAAGTTTCGAATAAAATGGTCAAACTAATCTTGTTTCTCCATAAAAACTTTGGAACCCCGTTACACCCCGTTAGGGGCGTTAGGGGATGAATTTTTTAAAATCCTGAAACATGTTTTTGTTTATTTTCCGCCGAAAGTACTCTTGCGAAGTTTGAAATAAAATGGTGAAACTAATCTTTTTTCTCCAAACATACTTTGGACCCCCGTTTCACCCCCTATGGGGATGAATTTTGAACAATCTTGAAATTTGTATTACTTTTTGGGAGCCTGGAATACTTTTGCGAAGTTTCGAATAAAATGGTCAAACTAATCTTGTTTCTCCATAAAAACTTTGGACCCCCGTTACACCCCGTTAGGGGATGAATTTTGAAAAATCCTAAATCACCTTTTTACTAATTTACCGCCGAAAGTACTCACGCGAAGTTTCAAATAAAATGGTCAAACTAATCCTGTTTGTCCATACAAACTTTGGACCCCCATTTCACCCCTTTAGGGGGTGAATATTGAAAAATCCTTTCTTAATGCACCCCTAAACCTCATAATAAATCTATGTGCCAAATTTGGAATCTTTAGACCAGCGGTTTGGGCTGTGCGTTGATATGTCAGTCAGTCAGTCTTTCAGTTTCATTTTTTATATATATAGATAGGGATAAATTACACTGATTGAACTAGCCCTAAAGTAAGTTCGAGACTTGTGTTATGGAATACTAACTCAACGATACTATATTTTAAAACAAATACATATATAGATAACCTTCCAAGACCCAGGACAATTTGAAAAAGGCCATTTCACAAATTTCCCTGACCGGGGATCGAACCCGGGACCTCTGGATGGCGGACTAGCATGGTGACCACTACACCACGGAGGGCGTCAATATTATATTATATAAGTGTCACTTACTTGGTCAACCGTATTATATGAATTCAATATTTGGATGTGCGAAGGAAGGTAAGTAATTACGTATATGCAGTGACACTCATAATATCCGTTCTTTTAACTTCTTTTTTAAGTCTTATAATTACCTTTCCTTAGTGCAGTTTCATTGGTGCATAGGAACCGCATGAGCGCCCGCGCTCCGCCGATTTGTTGCTGCACCAACTTCTGCCCATCAGTGGGCAGACATCGCTTGATCCAGGCATCCATGCACACCATCCCCGTCTGGTATGCTCTGAACACACAAATGTAAATATGTCAAATTCTGAACCTATATAGAACGTGTATCATCTATGGTGACCTGCGAGCAAATAAAAAAAAGTCTATCAGCTTTTTTCGTGATCGTATTTACATAGATACATTTTATTTTCAATCTCTATAATGAATACTACACTACTCACAACGATAATGTTACCTAACCCATGTGTAATATGTTAAGCACCGTGGTAATGTCGAACTGTACACCATTAAAAAAACTTACTTATTCATGTCTAACTTAAATCTATCATATATATAAATATGTGACTGCGAATATATTTAGTATAAGTATTAATTCAGATACGACGTTTGTAGTGTATGAACTGAAAAAAATCTTCGAAGTGGAATAAATCACTAGAAACGTATGTAGAGTACACACTTAACATTTAAATCTAGCTTGAGCTTTAAGGTAGACGAGTACGAGAATAAAAATAAGTGAGTACTAATTAATTTACGTTTGAGAATATAACCTTATTCCTGCTAATGCGTTCTGCTGACAAAGCACTAGTGCAATATTTCTGTTTTCTTAAATTTGAGAATATAACCTTATTCCTGCTAATGCTTCAACTTCGTTTAAGGATATTTCCTCACCTTGTTAGGGTAAGGAATAGGTGACAAATCTATAGATTTGAAACTAGTGAGGGTTATGCGATAAAAGGCTGTCTTGTTAAACTTCAAATTTTCTATTAAATGACCACTCGAGCTCCAATTTGCTAGGTTTATTCCGGGAGTGCCCTTCTTTCGCGTGAAGGTTCCTGGCCTAATTTGTATTTTTGCACAATAATAGTTTAGCCTATTAATTGTTGGCCCTAATTTTAGAATCTCTAATATTATATGGACTAAAATCGATTGGCATACATATCTTTAGAAGTAACGATAACCTTGTATAACTACTTTTGAAACTAATATTACTTACTGTAATAATATTTTCAAATTTATAACTTACGACTGTTAGAGTAATAAAATAAGTAGGTTAAAGTTATTATTTTATGACCATCTGAAAAAAATGTTAGGGGAGAAAAATATGTAGTTTAAGGTAATTTTTTATGACCACGGGAAAAGACTGTTAGGGCAGACAAATAGGTAGGTTAAGGTTTTTTTTATGACCACCCAGAAAAACGGTTAGGGCAGAAAAGTGATAAGGCGTGACAGTTATGTGCATATAAATAATTCATTGAGAATATTAGAAGTTTTTAGGTATTAGACGATTTTAAGAAATGAATTTACAGCGTAAAAAAAATAAGCATAAAAGTAATTAGACTAACTAGTTCTAAAAAATTTTGTACGAAAAGTTTGTGCGCCAATTCGTCAAAAATTGGGGGAACCAATATAGACCCTTATTCCAGCACTTGTGTCATAATCATAAGTTGCACAGGCTGTGCCCCGTTTCAGTACCTTTTTTATTTTTTTAAGTCAAGTAAGTATTTCGTCTGTAGCTATTTTATGAAGTTTGTAGATGAGACAAATATTTCAAATTATTATTTATCCAAATTATAATATGTGATGAAAAATTTGGATAATTATAAAAATATTTCTAATATTTTTAAATAGGGTAATACTTAAAAGAAGAACTGTGTTCATAGGCCTATTTAAATATGTACTTTTCTCGCACTTAGTATTTAAAATAATAGTTAATAACAATTTTATAAATGTAGATAAAATACAGCCGTTGTTTACACACTGTTCTTTTTCTATATATGCACCGCTTTATTTATGTACAATTAGTTATTCAATTAAAAATTTCTTGCTATTGGATACATTGTTTATTTTTTTAATAGTTATATAAATATATAGGTATTTCAGAAATAATACTATTAATTATCTACTACTAACAATTGCTTTTGTCAGTTAAAGAAGACACTTAAAATTCATTTTTATATACACTACACAAAACGTAAATTATACTTATTGACGTGTAAAAGTGCCTGTAAAGATTTAATTACTGAATAAACATTTAAATTTTGAGATAAATTAAATGTTAAATTATATAAAATTTCAAAGATCCGTGTTGCATTTAGATTTATTGCAAACGAAGCTATTTTCTGGGCGTTCGTAGTTAAAGAGTACAAGTTAAGCATTGACAAGCTTCCCAAAGCCATTATAAATAAATAACACGGTTTCGATACTCACGTAGTGTAGTCAGAATACATTACTCGGCCGACTATATTAAATCGGTTTTGACGACATTTCTGACTACAATACATGAGTAAACCTTATAAAATATTCGTAATAAATTTCTCCTACGTTAACTTTAGTTCTATTAATACTAACTATTGGACGACCTCTGTGGTCTAGTGGTTATCAGCATCATGCTACGCTATCAACGGTCAGGTCAAGATGGAAAATTACCTCTTTCTAATTGACCTGGGATTATTATTATTATTATAGTGTCCCATAACACAAGTTTCGAACTTACTTTGGGGCTAGCTCAATCTCTGTGATTAGTTCATTATATTTATTTATTTATAACTTCCCAAAGCCACTTTAGTGGCAACGATTCATGCTGATATAAATTAAATTTTGATATACACTACACTACATGTAAATTATACTTATTGACCTGTCAAAGTGTCTGTAAAGGTTTACTTACTGAATAAACATTTGAATTTTGTGATAAATGAAATGAGAAATTAATCAAATTTTTAAAGATCCGTGTTGCATATAGGTATAAGTTATACGTCATAACTATTGACAAGTATTATACAGACACATATGACGACCTAAGATTAAATAAATATATGTATAGGGTCAAATCCATAGACGCAGTAAGAAAAAATCTAGGTCTATGGACAAATCACAGAAATAGAGCTAGCCCCAAAGCTTAAAAGCTTGTGTTATGAGATACTAAGTCAATGATAATATATTTTATGACAAATACATAAATAAATAAACACCCAAGACCTAGACCAATTTGAAAAAGGCCGGTTTCCAACTTGCCCTGGCCGGGAATCGAAATCCGGAACCTCCGTACGGCGGACTAGCGTGGTTACCACTATGCCACCGACATCGTCGAAAAAGGAATATTAAATTTAGTTTTCCCGTCAAGTTGCGCAACAATGCCTGAAAATACTATATTTTAAACTTTATGTTTTGTCTTCCGTCTGAAAATACAGGGCTTCCTGTGAGATATTCAGTGGCTTTAGTATTCTTAATAAAAGGAAGTTAGCGAAAAATATTCTTTCTTTCGGATAATGCGAATGCTGATTGGAGTAAAAGTTTAAAATTTTATGAGATTTATCGAAAACGAAGCTACTTTTCATTGCGTTCGTAGTTAAAGAGTTGGTACAAGTTATATGTTATGTTATGTTATGTAATACTTTATTGTACACCAAAAAAATATAACAATAATCAAATAAGAAATACACACAGAAAAGACATTTAAATGTACAACGGGCGGTCTTATCGCTTAAAGCGATTTCTTCCAGACAAGTTAAGCATTGACAAGCTTTCCAAAGCCAATATAAATAAATAACACGGTTTCAATACTCACGGAGTATAGTTGGAATGACGACTATTTTAGATCGGTTTCGACGGCATTTCTGACTATAATATGCACGAGTA
Source organism: Acrobasis suavella (assembly GCA_943193695.1). Classification (NCBI taxonomy): domain Eukaryota; kingdom Metazoa; phylum Arthropoda; class Insecta; order Lepidoptera; family Pyralidae; genus Acrobasis; species Acrobasis suavella. The sequence continues at coordinate 12,215,359 of OW971938.1, forward strand.
AACCTTATAAAATATTTTACGTTAAATTTAGTTCTAATAATGGGCGAGGTTTAGTATGCTGCGGGTAAATTTCCACAGGTGCTTCAGCATAGGAAATCTCATTTTGCACATCTGTCCCGGTGTGCAATTTGGCGAATGGTCATGGCAGGAGCGCAACAGTCGCTAAGATAGCCACGACAAGTCTGATGGATTATCCTTCCCGCGGTTGCCGCCTGTTCTTGGTCTGGTTCCTTATGAAACAGATACAACAGAAACCATCTGACGCACTCCACATCTCCCGTTATCACCTAATCCTACTCCCCATCCTAAGAAATCCTCATCCCAATCCCATCCAAATTATCAGCTGCAGGTCGTCGTGGACAAGATACTGCGGGCCAGATGACACTATGATATGTGACGTCGGTCGGGGGCGGGGTGTCCACCCACGTGTTTGTGCCGTGCGTGGGGACCCGTAATGGTCGAAAAGGGGATCCTGGAAGTTGAGCTGAGGTGGGGTAGGGTGGACATATAAACCCTGCCAATGCAACACGCTTCTTTGGCCCTGGATTGATCTAACACGGGCGGCCCTTACCTAGCTAGTAAGGGTCAATCGGCTGCGATGTCCAGTCAGATGGCCATCATGCGAGTTTCCTGGGCTGGCAGGCCGGCAGTCGGTGGCGCTCGGTACCATGGCTTACGTTTTGGGCTATGGTACTCTAGTGCTATTTAGACTCGTGCGGTCGGCCTACTCGGGGAGCTATACCCCAATGGTAACACTGGCGCAACACTCGGTTGCGTCCCCGGTTTGAGGACTCCGTGGCGGGTGGTGAACCTGCGGGGTGAAATACACTAATACGGATACATGGATACCCAAAACAAAAAACACCCAACTCAAACTCCAAACCCTCGGGTGCGGAGTTAAACAACACAGATGCAACCGCCGGCGCATCTGTACACGTCAAAAAAACGGACGCTCCTAAAAGGAGCGCCCTACTGGTGACCTGGCAGGAGGTGACTCGACGCAAGGGGAAGGGAAACCGGAACCAAGCGAAGCATTCGCCTCCAGCATTGGTCCAGAACACGGCTAGGCGTTCGAATCGTTATGGCAAAAGACCAGCTAACACAAAGGTCGCCAAACATAACGTCCTACACCCGTCACACTACACCCGCGATCAAGGGACGCTGGACACTACACGACCGTCCACCTCTTCGGAGGGAATAGGTCGTTCTACACACGAGAACCCGCGAGGGGGATCGAAACCTACTCCCTTAGGGAAAAGACAGCTGCAAAAACAGCAGCCCCCGAAGAAGCAGCAGCCCGTACTGGAGCAGCAGCCGAGGGAGCAGCAGCAGGTGCAGCTAAGACAACCCCCTCCAACATCCAAGCGCGCGCGCCTCGACGACACAATCTCCCCTAGAGGTGAGACCAAGAAAGTGAAACTCGATGGAGCGGCGCTGAAGAGTGGGACTACCTACGCAGGTGCGGTTGCGACAGACCTGGACATGGCTGTCACGACGGTCGATAGATCCGACTTACAACCAGAAGAACTGGGTAAGATTCAGGAGAGGATTGAGGACCAGCTCATGAACCACGTCCTTGACCCGGACTCGGAAGTCATTCCTGTATTTGGGGGAAAGCCCGTCATCGCTGATGGCGTACTTAAACTCAAGTGCAGAGATGAGGCGACCAAGTCCTGGCTCAGGGAGGTGGTGTCAGGATTCCCTCCGGCCTCCAATAAACAACCGCTGACGGTGATGGCCCAAAAAGACCTACCCAAACGTACCAGATGCGGTCTCTTCCTGCCCGCAAGGAAAGGCACGATCCACCAACTCCACACTATGCTTCACCGCATGAACCCATGGGCTGGTGTGGATAGATGGACTTTATACAGCCCAATACAACAGGAAGAGGGTATCTACGTCTTGGTAGGTGTACCGGACGAGCTTCTGCCCACCATCATGGAGCATGAACGCTGCCTGGCATTCTCCCTCGGGTCGGTATATCTTCAGATACCCACCGTGGGTAGTGACAAGGACCAGGCAGTCAAGACACGCATCGACGTCGATACGGACCCTGAGGAGACTTCCGCCACTGCGACGTGCGCGCAGGAGGCTGGACCCTCAGGACCCAAACCACTCCCCACGACGTCCAAACCTGAGGTGGCCACCCCCGCCGAGAACGGGGCTGAGGTGAGGACGCGTGAAGCCGCATGCGAGGTGCTCTCAGACGACGAAGACGTCCGGGAAGCTGAGAGGCGCCTGGCACAGATTGGCTGCAGGGATGAGGAGGTGGAGAAGGACCAGCAAGATGACGATGTCCGACTCACCGACTCAGACCCGGATGACTGACGTCATCCAGATAAACCTCCAGCATAGCCAGACCGCAACGGCTACCCTGCGGGGCGAGCTGGAGAAGAACAACACTCTTGCGCTGATCCAGGAGCCGTGGATCAGACGCCACAGCATATGTGGACTAAACAACATCGGAGGTAAGATAATCTATGATCAAACCTGTGACTCTCCCAGAGCTTGTATCTATCTACCCCATAACTTCTTGGCATTGCCACTAACTCACTTATTTTCCAGAGATCTGACAGCCATCAGGATCTCAAAGAGTGACCACAAAACCCTACCGAATACAGTGATAGCCTCCGTTTACCTCCCAGGAGACGCAGGCGCCGATATACCAACTCGTGAACTCATAGAACTGGTAAGTTACTGTGAAACAAACAAACTGGAGCTAATCATCTCCGTTGATGCAAATGCACATCAACCTCTTTGGGGCATGGAGAAATCCAACCCCAGAGGGGATGAGCTAGTAAACTACCTCATACAGACAAATCTTAACATACTAAACAAAGGTAACAAACCAACGTTTATAACTAGGCGATGCCGCACCATTATTGACCTCACCCTAGCTACAGACGGCATTCTAGAATACATCTCTGACTGGCACGTATCTGACGAAGCTTCCTGCTCAGATCACAGATGGCTTCGATACAAGGTAAACTTTACAATTGCCAAACCTACTCCCCATAGAAATCCAAGGAAAACTGACCGAAATGCGTATAACAAACTTCTACAGGAGAAACTTGGACCTATGCAACACCACATAGCTCTAAATAGCCTCCCAAAGGTAGAAGAATACGCAAAAACCATATCACAGGCTATTACACAAAGTTACGAAACTTCTTGCCCTCTTAGCACCAGGGGCTGCTGCCCCAAAGGTGGTAAAAAATTCTGGGGCCCTGAACTAGAAAGGCGTAAGAAACAAGTACACCGACTCCTGAATCGAGCGATGAATACAAAAAGCGAAACAGACTGGGACAACTACGCCAAAGCTCGCTCTAACTACAAAAACAAGATTAGAAAGTTTAAACGTAAATCCTGGTGTAAATACTGCACGAGTATTGAAACTACATCCGAAGCTTCCAGAGTCTGCAAACTACTGTCAAGTGGGGGTAATAAGACCATTGGCACCCTCAAGAAACAGGACGGCAGTTACTCTGCAAATACCGAGGAAATTTGCGAAATACTATTAGAAACGCATTTCCCCGGATGCCTTAAATACAATCACCCGGATAAACCAAAGGAATACATACATGAGCCTACTGAACAAGACTGGAAATTAGCCCAGGAGATAGTCACTTTAGACAGAGTGGAATGGGCAATTAACAGCTTCCAACTGTTCAAATCACCAGGCCCGGATGGTATATTCCCTGGCCTTCTTAAATGGGGAGGAAAAGTTCTTCTGGAACACCTCACCAGCCTACTAACAGCTTGCCTCGCCTATAGATACATTCCTCAACAATGGCGAGAGGTCAAAGTAATATTCATCCCGAAACCTGGTAAAACGGACTATACAAATGCTAAATCATTTAGACCCATAAGCCTATCCTCTTTCCTCCTGAAAGTGTTGGAAAGATTGTGTGACAGGCACATTAGAGATACGGCACTAACCAAACATCCCCTACACCCCAAGCAACACGCATACTGCACAGGCAAATCAACAGAATCTGCGTTACATGAAGTCGTAACAACACTGGAAAACGCAATACACAGAAAAAATCTTTGTCTAGGAACCTTCATCGACATAGAAGGGGCTTTTGACAAGACAAACTATACCTGTATACAAGAAGCCCTTGACAGACATGAAGTACCAAACACCGTAACTGGCTGGATATCCAACATGTTGAAGCTACGAAGCATCAAACTAGACATAAGTGAAACCACAAAAGTGGTGGCAACCAGAGGATGCCCACAAGGAGGAGTACTATCACCCCTTCTTTGGAGTCTAGTAGTTGATGATCTTATTACATCTCTAAACACACTCTAACACAGTAGGCTACGCGGATGACTTGGCAATTCTCATACAAGGGAATTCGGCAGGCGTCGTGTGCAGCTTAACCAGAAGCGCACTACGCATTGTGGAAGCATGGTGCAATAAACACGACCTATCAGTCAACGCGAATAAAACAGAACTAGTCATGTTTACCAACAAAAGAGCTCTAGGTAAGTATGAACCACCAAAGCTCTTTGGAACGACTCTAACGCTAGCGAGAGAAGTCAAATACTTAGGCGTAATTTTAGACTCCAAGCTAAACTGGAGCACGCATCTTGATGAAAAACTAAACAAAGCGTGCATAAACCTTTGGAACTGCCGTAGATTAGTAGGTAAAAACTGGGGACTATCCCCAAAAATCATGAAATGGCTGTACATCATAGTCATTAGACCAGGTCTGACATACGCTGCAATAGTATGGTGGTATAGAACCACGCTGACCACAGTACAAGACAAACTACAGCGATTCCAGAGAACAGCATGCCTGGCAATTGGCGGCGGCATGAAATCTTGCCCAACGGCGGCTCTAGAAGCAATCTTAGACATCAGATCGCTACACTTACACATCAAACAGGAAGCACAAGTCGCAGCCGCAAGACTCAATACGTTGGGCCTGTGGAAAAACAATGACAAGGCACCACATACACAAATCCTGTCAATAGCTCTCGGCGCATCACACCTCATAGGTGCCATAAACGATAGGATATGTAAACAATTTATTTTTGACAAAAAATACAAAATACAATTACACGAGGCACCATCAGACAGCTCTGGTACTGAAGAAGTGAGAGTATACACAGACGGCTCGAAGACACACACTGGTGTGGGAGCTGGTGTATTCTCTCATGAACTCAACATCCACTCTGCAACCGCCTTGGGTAAGGAAAACTCCATTTTTCAAGCCGAGTGCGCAGCCATAACCCAGGCAGCAACAGAAATTACCAGGAGAAAAGTATCAGGTTTGTCCATCCGTATCCTGACAGACAGCGCAGCGACTCTGCTTGCCCTAAATCGGGCATATGTAGATTCCGCCTTAGTACAAGAATGCCACAGATCCCTGGATGAACTCTGTAAGTACAACAATGTCACTCTCCAATGGATCAAAGGACACAGCAATTCACTGGGTAACGATGCAGCAGACGAACTAGCGCGTCGGGGATCGAGCATGGCAACGGAAGGTCCCCTCCCGATGGCTCCGATTCCCTTCACACAGGTTCGCTCCTGGATCAGAAATCGCATTAGCGAAGAACAAGCTCAATCATGGCAATCCCTTCGGACATGCAGGCAAGCCAAGGAGGCACTACCCAAATGGGACAGCCGCTTATCCCGGCGTCTGCTATCACTGCCGCGAGGGAACTTACGCCATATGATTGACATCATTACTGGTCACTGTGCACTAAACAAACACCTTTTCACCCTAGGTCTAACTAACAGTCCTCTGTGCAGAGCTTGCATGGAGGCTGAAGAAACTGCGAGCCATCTCCTCTTGGAGTGCGATGGTGTCGCACACATAAGAAGAAGGTTCCTAGAACATCCAGGAACTATGGCAGAGGCGTGCAGGGCGCCAGCAGGCGTTCTAGGCTTTCTGCAGGAGCTGGGCTGGTTCGAGAACTGAGACCGGAGTCAGCTCCCCACGCAAAACGGGACCGGCAATATCGGACCTACTTGCGGAAAAGTTGTCCTCGAAGGAAGTAAGAAGTAAGAAGTAAGTAGTTCTATTAATACTAAATTTTGGACGACCTTTGTGGCCTAGTGGTCATCATGCCACGCTGTCAACGGTAAGGTCAAGATGGAAAATGATTATTATTGTTGGATGTTTATTAGATATAAAATTCAGTATCGTTGAGTTAGTATCCCGTAACACAAGTTACTTTTAGGCTTAATCACTGTGATTGGTCCTTTTATATCCATTTATTTATAACTTCCCAAAGCCACTTCAGTGGCCACGATTCATGCTGATATAGATACCTAATTATTATTTAATTAACTTTTTAACATGTCCCACTGCATGGCAAAATCATCCCCTCTAAGCATCTGCTATGCGGTGGTATAATTAACAGCTCGTTAATTAAAGAGAAGTGCTTATTTTAGTATCAACTGATATATAAATAGGTATGCCATGCCATATCTATAAAGCCTTTACCGATTTCAATTTGTTCTGATTACACAATCCTAAACGAAAATATGTAAAAAAAATGGTCGAGATCTTCGCCCTTCCATTTGAACTGTTATATTGTGCTTGTGAATGGCGACCCCGCTCGTGTAATTATTTCGGGAGGCCGCCCAAATTTTCTCATTTCTATATTTTACAAGGATGTACATATTGTATTTCCTTTTTGTTTGAAGGTGCCTTATATTTTTTCTGAATATAGCGCTTAATATATAGGTATATTTAGTAGTGTAAATTTTCATGGTGATACGAGTATATTTATCGAAAGATGACAACACAATAAAAAAGAAAAAACACTTTAACAATACCTTTGTTGATTTATGTTGAATGTTTGAAATTATTGTGAAAAAACTTATTCTGTGTTTTACATACTTTGTTTGAGGTGATACGATTATACGCGAAATGATAGATAAAAATATTTGTAAGTAGTACAAAAAAACTCGGAGGAGTAGTAAAAAAATAACTGTATTACCTAAACATTTCTCTAAATTTCAAAAGACAAAATCTCTTTCGGTTGTGAGGTAAATGTTTTTATTTTACTTACGAACAATGCAGGTCCAGCTCCTCCTTGGTCCGGGGCAGGCCCACCGGGGTCTTAGGGATCAACTCAACGCACACTTTGAGCTCGCTCGCGTCGCAATTTTCAGGGTCGCTGACTTGCGCGTCCCCTCCGCCTGCAGCAAAACATTTGGGGGTAAAAGAAATTGAATAATGTCAGTAGCCATCATTGGAAATTACTTTCTCATATACGAATATGAGAATGAAATTTTTGTGAATAATATAATTTTATCCTTTCCTTCTATGCTGGTCTGGGAGAAAATAAAAAACTTAGATTGTACCAGCTGCTTCTCTTCCCGCGCAGAACGTAGAAGCCAATCAAGGGAATAGGCGAAAATGCGAATCATGTTCGGCTAGCAACTACCAATCCTTCACTATTTTTGTATTTCCACTAAATTCCTTCCTCCACCTTCTCGCCTACCGTCATGCTAAAAGTGGCCTTTAGCCCTAGGCTCTATTTGCTTAGTACCGCAAGACCCAAAACGCTCTATCTGTCCCGTTTGGGTAAAGACGTGACAGTATGTATGTATGTATAAAAATTCTCGATGTAGGTACTTAACCATCTATCTACCTTGAAAATCGGTTACTGCCAAAAGCGGCCTTTAGGCGAAACAAGTTTTTTGCCAGTCAAATTAAGATAACCTGCCAAGTGCCAAGACTCGCGCACGAAGGGTTCCGTGCTATATCATACCATCTATAAAAAACACCTTTGTTGAATGGGAGCCCCCACTAAAATATTTATTTTACCCTGTTTTTAGTATTTGTTGTTATAGCGACAATCGGTGAAAATTTCAATTGTCTAGCTATTACAGTTCATTAGATACAGCCTGGTGACAGACAGAAAGACAGATGGACGGACGAGTCTTAGTAATGGGGTCCCGTTTTTACCCTTTGGGTACGTAACCCTAAAAGTTCCCGACTTTCAAGCATTCATCCCTAACAACTTTTGAACCGATTTTCATTAAAATACCGATTTTTAACTCTCTATTTGATACCCCCCAGGTTTTGATACTCAGGCATATTTGCATACTTTGGGTTGCTCGCCCCCACTTTCACCCCCATAACTTTTAAACTACTGATCCCATTTCCATCAAACATCATCGATCAAGTCAGCTTTCAAACACAAAAACCCAAGGGACGGGGGACGGGGGACGGGGGACGGGGGACAGGGGACAGGGAGAGGGAGAGCCCTATAAGAACCATTTTCGACATAGACATAGACATGGCTGACATAGATAGATAGAGACTATTTGGCACATAGGTTTTTTATGAGGTCACTCACCCCCAAAGGGGGTCAAACGGGGGTCCAAAGTTTGTATGGAGTGACAAGATTAGTTAGACTATTTTATTTGAAACTTCGCAGGAGTACTCCTGACGGTAAATGAGTAAGTATATGTATTTCAGGATTTTTCTAAATTCAACCTCTAAGGAAGTGAAATGGGGGTCTGAAGTTTGTATGGAGAAACAAGATTAGTTTAAACATTTTGAAGTATTCCGTCTTTCTCTCTCGGTCTAGCAAATGACGGGAACGTGAACGGGAAGAAAACGGGAGAGGGAACGGGAGAGGGAGGTTCGTCGGGTCTGCTAGGCCTTTAAATCCCTACGTTATAATAAAAAAATATATATTTTATAAGTATTAAAACATTTTAACATAATAATTCATATGTTATCACAACATTAATAGCGTAAAAAACCAAATAAATCCTATTAGAACCATTCTAGACTTCTACGCGAACGAATTCGCGGGTTAAAGGTAGTATACCTTATAATATTACGCTCTGTTTTCCTTTACATTTACGAAATATACTTACCTAAGTTATTTCGAATATCTTCGAGAGGTACAATTTTCATATCTTCAAAGTTTCGGAACACAATAAGAAAACGACGGCTATATATTATCTGAAGCGGCTCAACTAAACTTTTTGTATACAGTCAGAATACAGTAGGTACTTACTCATAAGGTAAGCAGAAAAGATTCTCGATTTTTTGGAGTTCCTTTATGTACGACGTTATTCATTGGGTTTGAAATTGAATATGTTATTACAATTACTATTACTATACTTGAAATATCAATAATATATTATTTATATAGAGATTTGGATGTACTATACTGTGCTTGAAATATCCATAATATGTTCGAAATGTCTGTCCGAAAATGTCTATGGGTTATCTTTTTCTAGGTACACTTTCGTCTTGGTAGGTATGCTGATAAAAATACAATAGTACATTATGGTACTAGTGTGTAACATTGGTGATTACCGCCGTGGTGCCATTGAGACCCAAGCCGTAGGCGAGGGTCTTAAGAGAGCCAAGGACGGTAATCATCAATACACACGTGTATCATACGACGTTTTTCAACGCACTTGTGAATAAAATAATAAAAACTAATTTTATTTAGTAGATAAAAACTTTATTTAGAGAAAAATTTGTAAATGTGCAGTTAGTAAAATTATAATTAACTGTTTTTGATGGCATAGCGGTCTCATCAGATAGATTATTCATTGAAACGCTTTCATGTTCTATTATAATTTGAGATGGCTCAATATTCGTGTAGGTAGGTGAAATCCAATCATTGGATGTACTTGGTGTTTCGTCAGTAGGAAGCGCCTCAGAATCAAGTTTAATTCTTTTTGTGATTTTTGCGAAAAATTTCCTTCTTGTTTTGTATGGAATCTTCTACGTATGGTTCTGCTACATTGCTAGATCGCCACCCTCCATGACGCCTCAAAGTCATTATATCAGCTCCTGAATTAGCCAGCAATGTAGCTGAAGTTCTTCTGAAACTATGTCCAGTGTAGCTCTGAGCATCTGCTAAACCTAAAAACTTAGCGATTTCTTTAGGCATAGAACTAAATTTGTTCATACCTATAGGCTGACAGGTACATTTACCATTCTGGTAATTAAGAAAGGATCGGTCAGTTTTTGCTTTCGGTGACCGCAAACTTTCATACTTCTTAACAATTTCATAGAATGAACCGTGTAAGGTGAACACAGACCACATAACCTAGTAGTCTGTGATGGTGAATGACCTCGGTATGTTATTTTTCGTGATAGGTATCTTCACTAAAAGCATCTGGCCATGGTTCTCTATGTTTTTTACGGTTATTTTTGTTAATTCATGTATTCTACAAGCACCAGTTACACCAAATATTAAAGCAACCTGAAAAAAAAAGAAACAATATTTAAGATCAACACACAACATAGGCTGAAGTCGCGTAGATATTTAAAATTAATTTAACTAACCTTTGTAGCCAGATATTGGCTATCTGGAGCATCTTTTATAATTTTTTCAATATCGTCAGACGATATAACCTTTGATTTCTTGCTCATTCTTTGTTCGGACTGTACTTTTTAACATTGAGTATAAACACCACAAAGAGCTAGGTTTGTACTTAGAAGATAATTCTTTAACGTACGCCATGAACACATTTTCTGAAAAAGACTGCGTATTCTTGCTGTTTTGCCATTTTATGAAATTTTGGTACGCTGATATATATTTTTCCTTGGAGTTTTCAGGTAGTAAACTTTCCATAACGTTAAGGGCTTCACATCTTATATCGGGCGGTGTACAACATAAATAATTTTCTTCGTAACTAGTACTTGTAGACATTTTAATTAATAAATAACTATAATTTCAATAGTAAAAACGAGTTGTGAAAAATGTTTCGCGCGCATTGCGATCGGCCATGGACTAAAGGGATGAAATTTTTTTTTATTGTTTGTGCATAGGATTTGTGCCTATTCTGCCACGTACAAAATGGGGAATTTAAAGTTTTCTTTTATTACACAGAAAACATAAGTTATATTTGAGTGAAAGTTTTATTCATTAAACACGTACGAGTTAAAATTATCTATTTAAATAAGAAGTTGCATGAAATGAGCAAGCAATAGGAACATTAATTTATTTTTCTATTGAACACGATAATTTTTTTTGAATAAAAACTATTTTAAGAACAAAGCAACTCAAACAATCAAATTAAAAAAAATCTAGTGAGTTATATAACTCACTAGTGAGTTATAGCAGTGATAAAGTCACAGTTTAATTATAGGTGTCATTCTGTTATATTAATTAATTTTTTTACTTCAGTATGATATTTGTATACTCTACACGTACTTACGTTCTAGCTGACAAATCTTACAACCTTCATGCATCTAAAGAAATGACAGAGAGAGGTCTATCTGTACATCTTATAAATATAATAGTATAAACTTAGTATCCCATAAACCATAACACAAGTCTCGAACTGACTTTGGGGCTAGCTCAATCTGTGTGATTTGTCCATATGTATTTAATTTATTCTCTCTCTCTCATCTCAGCGTTTTCCCAGTTGCGTCCTCAGCTGCAATGTTGAGAAGCCCGGGGTCCGCTTTCCGACTTTTTCTTCTCCACTTTGCACGGTCTTGAGCATCCTTGGTTGTAAGACGATTAGCACGCATATCATCTTTGACGACGTCAAGCCAGCACTTCTTCGGTCTACCCCGCCTGCCGGGCCCCGGCGGAGGCGGCATGGCTATACATTTTTTTTTCCCACGTAGCTTGCCGGCTTTCGTAGGACGTGACCGTACCAGCGTAGGCGACTTTCCTGCAGTTTGTCCGCTATGTCACGGACATGAAGACTGCCGCGGATGCGGGTGTTTCTAACACGATCTCTCCGTGACACTCCGCATATCCAACGCAGCATTTGCATCTCCGTGACACGCAACTCCTGCTTGTGCCGCTCAAGCAAAGGCCACGCTTCACTCCCATATAAAACGACAGGTCTAATGATGGATTTGTAGACCTGTCCCTTCAACCTAACCGGCATTTTGGGGTCACAAATGACACCAGTCACCTCTCGCCACTTTGCCCATGCGGCAGATATACGGGCCTTGACGTCGGCATCGATGTCTCCGGACGCGTGAAGTACAGATCCCAAGTATTTAAACTGGTCCGTACGCTTGACCAAGTCTTCGCCTATGCGTACGGGTGGGGGATCTGTAGCATTGCAAGCCATATATTCAGTCTTCGCCACATTTAGCTTCAGACCACCGTTTTCAAGCGACTCCCTCCACACATTTGCGCGTCGCACCAGTCTCCCTCGGTCCGCATCCACCAGTGCGATATCGTCAGCATACACAAGCAGCCACGGAGGTTGCTCGTATGTGTCTCTGATGCTGTCAGACACTTCGTCTAATATCACACTGAACAGGTATGGACTGAGAACCGAGCCTTGGTGAACCCCGACTGTAACGGGGAAGGGTTTGGAGTCACCAACAGCAGTCCTAACTATGGACTCGGAATCGCGGTACATATCGCGGATTATGTCAGTATAGATCTCTGGCACCCCTTTGGCCCTCAGAGCCCACCAGATCATCTCTCGAGGAACACAGTCAAAGGCCTTCTCCATATCCAAAAACAGGAAATGGAGAGGCGTATTCTTTGCCCTGTATTTCTCCATGATGACTCTTAGGGCAAAGATAGGGTCCGTAGTGCCTAGGCCGGAGCGAAATCCATACTGACATTCCGAGACTGTACACTCCTGTTGGATCCGAGAGTCTATTATCCTCTCAAGGAGCTTCATGGTGTGGGACATGACCTTTATACCGCGGTAGTTGCTGCACTCTTGCACCGATCCCTTTCCTTTAAAGACTGGAGTAATAATACTCAGCCTCCATTGGTCAGGGATTTTACCGGTGAAGAGTATGCGGTTAAAAAGGTTTGATAAGATGTCCACACCATGGGAACCCATAGCCTTCCAGGCTTCGACGGGCACTCCATCGGCTCCGACAGCTTTCCGGTCCTTCATGCAGCGAAGAGCTGAGTGGACTTCCCCAGGCGTTATTGGTGGCACTAATCCTTGATTTGGAGGGAGGTCCGGTGGCTGCACCTCTTTGTGCTGCTGGTTCAGTAGCTTGTGAAAATATGAGCGCCATCTCTCCTTCACCGCGAGGTCTTCGCATAAAAGGTTGCCGATAGGGTCTTTAACACAGCGGCACTTGGAGATATCCTGTGCCGCTTTGACCCTGGAACGTGCCAACTTATAGATAAGCTTCTGCCCCTCAGGCGACTCCAATCTATCGTACAATGGCTGTACGTGGTTACGCCTGGCCCGGGCAACGGCTTTCTTAGTGGCCCGTTTTGCAACCCTGTATGCGTCGTGGTCTTCAGGAGATCCGGACGCTTGCCACGTTTTAAAGAGTGCTTTCTTCACCCTTGTCTCCCTCTGGACTGTGTCGTTCCACCACCAAGTTTCCTTGTCACACTTGTGTCCACCCTTTGACATACCCAGCACTGCCTTCGCCGCACCAGTGATAGCTCCCTGAATCTTGTCCCAGTGAAGCTGGACTGGTTCGCCATCGGTTTCGTCGCATTTGTTGCCGATCGCAGTTGCGAACTCTTGGGACTTGGATTCTCCGAGCCGCCACCACTTGATTTGGCGTCGACAGCGCTCAGTGGGCTTGCCAGCAGGCTTAATGCGAAGATCCATGACAAGGAGACGGTGTTGCGCAGTGAGACTCTCGCCGGGTATGACTTTGCAGTTGGTTACTTTGCCGATATGGTCTCTTCTGGTTAGGAACTAATCGATTTGGGTAGCGCGTCCCCCGCTCCTGTAGGTGATTAGGTGCTCGGATTTCTTTCTGACAAACGTGTTCACGATGGCGAGGTCGGCCGCCGCACTCGTTGAGAGGATTTCTCCACCCTCCGGATTGCGACTTCCGTATCCATGGCTACCATGAACACGCTCAAATTCCTCACACGCCTCACCTACATGACCGTTCAAGTCGCCGCCCAAAACGATTGCCTGCGACAACGGGATGCCACTTACACACGGATTACATTTATTTTGTGATATTACCTTACGATATTCAGTCGCATAATGATTTTAGCTTGAAAAACTTGTATTTTTTTATATATTTTATGTAAAGTAATGACATTAAGTACTAACAGAATTACATTGTGATTAGATTACTTGATAATCAGATTACTTTGTAACTAAATACATTATATTTTGGAAGTAATTATGATTACAATGTAATTAATTAGATACTGTGCAATTAGATTACATTTTTATCTAATTACTTTGTAATCAGATTAATAATCGGATTACATTGTAATCAGATTTGGCCCATCTCTAGTTCACTCATCACTTTGTTTGCGTGGTCCTTCATATCTTTTTATTTTATGAACTTGATACTTTTTCACTATCGGCTTAAACTTAAACTAAAGAAAAAGTCATAAGAACGCGTGACTGGCTGATCAAATTTAGTAATACATTTTATTAGGAATGTTATCCGTTTTACGAATTGAACATTCGTTTTGAGGTAACCAGTACTACGAAAGACTTAATTTTTCACTTTTAACGAGAGTTTTTAGTTGTAACACTAAAATTTAAGAATCTACCCTAAAATACGAGTGTATATACAATATGTAACAAAAAGCCTGTCCGATCCTTGTAGGAGCAACTCAGACCGTCAATATGAACAACTTTTCCTATGGGACCAATACTTAAACTCAAAAAAATCGTCATTTTCACACAAAAGTGTTCGGCTGTACGAACTTGTATAAAAATGTCGGATTTTTCTTCGAGTTTCAAGCGTTGGTCCCATAGGAAAAGTTGTTCATATTGACGGTCTGAGTTAACTGATCAATTTGTAACATGCGACATAAGTTGTATCATTCAAATTAATTTTGTAATTTCAACCAAATTTTTTGTTAGGCGTCAACCAACCACAACAATTTTTATACTCCAACTTAGGGCGAAAATAACGAAGACACCGATATGGTTATGGCAAAACTATAGGTTAGGTTATGTTAGAACTGCAACCATCCCACGGCACGAGCCGTGCGGGCGAAGCGAGCGTGCCGCGGCAGCAGCCGACGAGTGCCAAGGTAGTCTTTAGTAAGTTTAGTAATGTTACAAATAATCATTGCTATTATTTTATGTTAGGCGCCAACCAACGTAAGTATTTTATACTCAAACTTAGGGTGAAAATAACAAAGACACCAAAACATAGATATGGCAAAACTATAGGTTAGTTTATGTTAGAACTGCGACCATCCCACGGTTATTGCTTTTACTTAGTAACCAAGTGTTACAAATAATATAAAAAAATTCGTATTCCTTTTATAATAGAAATAAAATTAAGGCACACCCATAATCCCACCGACTGTTTGTTGACTTATCTCGAACATTAAACAAGTTATTTCGGCAATTTTCCTTTGAATGGCTTCGAGAAGCGATGATGAGCCCTTTATTATGTAGTAAGGCACTCGAGTTTATCTCGCACGGATTTGAAGAAAGGTCGTTAATATTTTTATGTATTATAATATTTCCTATTATAGTTGTAGATAATATTGCGTGCTAAAAATTTCAAAAATATTTTTTTAATATTCATGAGATACTGCTGGCATTTTCTTGAGAATAGACTACGCCTAATTCTATACTTATAGTCTTACCGTATTACACGAATAATATTGCTTTGTTGTTCCCGAGTTCTAGAACAATTTAGTAGAACATAGAGGAATAAATAAAATATTACGTACTTATAACATACGGGCAAAAATTGTTTTATCTAGACAAATCTAACCTTACTCAAATCTATTACCGTAAAGTTAGATATATGTAGATATGTATCAAAGAAGTATTTGTCTTTGACTAAACAGCATATAATGCTCGCCAGCAAAACTTTTCTAGTGTAAAAACAAATAGAAAAACTTTGTGATGTTATTAAAAAGTTAGCACGGGTTATAAAGACCACCTAACACGTGTGCTCTACACACACCCTTAGCCAAAACATTGAGCCGTTAAGGGGCTACCTGAATTTTTCCGGGAACTAGGGTCTGATTAAGGCCAAATTTTAAATGATGTCTCCGTTTCCTATCAAATGATTATTTCAAATGGGGGCAGCACTGGACCCCGGAAAATTCAGGTAGCCCCTTAACTCGAATTACACTGTTTCTGAAACATTATCCGAGTTTTTAAGTTTGCAAAAGTGTGCATTGCAGCTTTTGTACTTACTCGGTATGTGTGTGTGTCACTTGCCATATTAAATTGAAGTTGATACTGTTTGAACCTTCCTATAGCCCCTTATTGTACCAGTAAATCAGTCTTGTTTTTTAAACAAGCCAGTATGCGTAAACTAAAATACATGCTACACTACTTAATTAAACAAAAATGATGAGTGAGAAAATAACATTTTGATTTTCACTAATTTTCTGAATGATGCTTTCATTCAGAAAATTAGTTAAACGTTACCAGCTAAACTTACACATAATTTAAGAAACATGATTTGAGTTTGTAACGTAATTCGGGACTTAAGTTAGTTTCTGTTAATAGTTTCTGCACTTACTTACTCGATATTGTTAACCAAGTATTTTAAATATATTCTTGTGAGAATGAATCGGATATTATTATCATCGTGTATTTTACATTCGTTGGTGAAATACTCGTATAGTTAAAAATTAAATTTTACTTTTAAAAATATTTATAATGAATCATTCAGTATGTATTTAAATGCATTAAACAGAAGTACCTACACCTAAACGAAGAGCAATTAATTGTTTGAAAATTATAGGTATATTACTACCAAAATAACGGAACCAAAGCCATTCCTTTGAAACAAACAAGGCTAAACTATTTATCAAAGAAATAAGTAAAGCTTTTGTTGTAAGAGTTTACATTTATAAATCATTGTTTTTAACACAATCGTACAAAAGAAGTCAAATAAATCAATACTTAGAAATACTAACCTCCAAGTATTCAATAACGAAAGAAAAACCTTCCTGTGGTGACTTTGACAGCCCTCAATAAAGCCTCAGAGTAAACAATTCATAACGAAGCTATGCCGTCGGCCTCAATTCCTAGTTACTGTGTTTGTTTTCCTTTGCTTTTGAGGAAAAGGGGCATAAAATGACAAGAGATGAATAAAATGACATATTAATACATTGGGGCTAGCTCAATTTTATTTATTTATTTATTTATTCTCCACTTCGCTAGAGCTATGGCAGCCTTAGGTGACCATTGATATATTTTTAGTTACTCAGGAGGCCACCAGAAACGTATAGAGATGAAGAAGAAGACTAAAAAGTAAAAGTAAGAAGTGCTTGTTGAAGAAGTCAGACAATAAGTACAGTCCTTAAACGCCATTAAGGGTCATCTGGTATCCGACAAACCATTAAATCTATCCTGCCTGTAATGCCGGCAGTCAATTTGTAAATCTTAAAATACAAAACTCATTTGACTTATAAAGAAAAAAAAAGAAAGAAAAATTAATACTAGTCTCAAGTTTTTCAATATAAAAGCTTTATCAGTGGTCAAATCTCTTCCGAAAAGTTATCATCGGAAAGGGTTGAAAGGTGCACTTTATTGGTATCGTATAAAACAGAAGTATTAAAGTAATATGAGCCAATTGACGATAGAGCAGAAGATATCAGAACATTATTTCTGAATTTCTTTTATGTTCTCTATATACATACTTATCTGCGTCAGACTCAGCCCTGTGTCACTCTCCGTTTAGGTATTGAAAATATACCTACATTATTAATATGCGCGCGGAGACCACTTCGAAGGGGAAAATTCAGTTACATGAATTGTTTGTCCAGAGTCATAAGAATAAAATTGGCTTGCAATGGATGTCTAGGTATCTAAACAAAGAAGTGAGAATTCTGACGCGGGCTAAATTAAAGCATAGCGCTAACCACATTAAGTAGATATTTCTTTGAATTTATTTTCTGAGTAAGACTTCTGTACGTGAGTACTAGTACTTATTCTGTGATAGAAGTGAAGCTGTGATGGCCGCACTGGATGTGCGTACTGCGTCTGTGAGGCACGAGTTCGTGTTGACTAGCCGCGATTGATACCTCTGAGTTTGTACTCAACTCATATACGGTCATTTTTAGGGTTCCGTACCCAAAGGGTAAAAACGAGACCCTATTACTAAGACTCCGCGGTCCGTCCGTCCGTCCGTCTGTCAGTCTGTCTGTAACCAGGCTGTATATCATAAACCGTGATAGCTAGACAGATGATGTATTTCTGTAGCCGCTATATTTACAAATACTAAAAACAGAATTAAATAAATATTTAAAGGGGCTCCCATACAACAAACGTGATTTTTTTCCGTTTTTTGCTCAGTATTAATAACGACAACAGGTAGAAGCTCGAAAAATTTACATGATGTTTGGTTGTACTTATATTAATTTTACATAATTAAATGAAAATAAATAATTATATGAAAATAAAACAAATATTTAAAGGGGGCTCTCATACAACAGACGTGATTTTTTATAGAAAATGTACGGAAGGCCCTTCGGGCGCGAGTCCAACTCGCACTTGGCCGGTTATTAATTACCACCACTTAAGTCCTACCTGTGAAAAAAAAACATCTTCAAGAAACCTGCACATTTAATGTCTATTAGTTTCTAGCTTATTGGACAAAATAATGGCAATCGAACTTCAGTATTTCTGCCTAAAATCCTTCCAATCCTTATTTATACAAAAACACCGACAAGAAATACCTCTAACTATTTCTTTCTGAGTCACAAACAAGGAAATAATGAACACATCACTCTTCAAGGGGACCTGAATTTTTCCGGGGTCCAGTGCTGCCCCCATTTGAAATAAATCATTTGATAGGAAACGGAGACATATTTAAAATTTTGTCTTGACCAGGCTCTAGATAACCCTTCAAACTATTTTATGAATAACTATTTACAGTTTAAAGTGAGAACGTGAAGCTTTTCTACGCACAATTGCGAAAAACGGCCACTTTTGGCGAATATGCGTAGAAAAGCTTCACGTTCTCACTTTAAACTGTAAACAGTAGTTCATAAAATAGTTTAAAGGGTTATCTAGGGTCTGATCAAGGCCAAATTTTAAATTATATCTCCGTTTCCTTTCAAATGATTTATTTCATATGGGGGCAGCACTGGACCCAGGAAAATTCTGGTAGCCCCTTAAGTCTTTACAGTTATTTTTAATGTTTTGTTTTTTGGCATACTAACATACAGGAACAACAAACAATACTTATATTTTTCTTAAAGAACACAAACACAACTGATACCTACATCAGTTTTGGTTTGGGTAAAAATTTGTTTCAGATGGTTTCCTAATCCTTTTTGATTACGATCTAATGTCTAAAGCAGACCTTTGAATACACCATCAATGTTGTATAGGTATATGTGTATTCGCAAACTGCCTACACATTAATAAAATTGCTGTAATTAGAACACTCACAAGGGAACAACGACATTCAAAACATGTGTATAATTTACCTAGAAGTTTTAAATTGAGGCCCAATATGACTAAGTTCGGAAATCTAGTTGATTTGTTCATTACATGTGCCTGGAAGTACCTGTTGTGTTTTTTCAGCCTTATTTCAGATTTCACTATGGGACAAGTCCGCCGTTGTCAATTTACTTTTTATGCTAGTATGTATGTAATTATGTTTTCATAGTACAATCAAGTTATTTCAAACAAACATATATATTTATACGGATCGATGACATGACGAGACGCGACAAAGAAATATCAGAGAGTTTTTGGCGGGAAGTTTTGCAAATTGATTCGAGTGAACTTTATAATATGAAATCGGTGTAGTTTAGTGTTATAAATGCTCATACTCATGGACAATATGTGAAATGGTTAAAGTGGACACTCATAGTGCGGCTGTAGTGATATTTATTTGCGGACTGTGGTGGGCGTCTTTAGGTGCCGTCCGCCACTCAATCGGCTATGAAAACCAGTGGACTCTATAGATTTGTCGCCAGAAGCTCCCTTGAAGCAATCAAAAGATCTACACCGACCTTTGATTGCATAGTTAGGGTTAGGGTTAGGAATAAAGAAGTGATAAAATAAAGATAGGCTTTAAAGGACTAGTATCCAGAGCCGTAAAATATTTATATAAAATAAAAGAAATATCAGACCGACAAACCGATAGAGATAGGTACACGACCTATTTAAATCACTTCGAAGAAACGAGGAGATTCTTATAGTTGTTTCAATCCTAAAATTGTCCTGCCGCAAATTAACTCAATTATATCGATAATAGAAAATATATAAAAGTTTTATAAATAAGGATTGGTAACAAAAAAAGCGCAAGGGCTCTCTATAGAAATATTTTGTTGAGATAGAAAGATAAAAATGATTCTTATTTGCGACGAATTTAACTTCCTCAGCTGTGCTCAGTTGATAAAATTCTCAAGTTAAATTATATTTGTACGCCAGGGCTGGGCAAAATACATGCTTTGCTATAATTGAAATACAAATAAAAAATAATGTATTTCAAGTAATAAAAATACGAAATACAATAGTAGATTGTGCTACAAGGGGATAAGGTAATATTTTGACGGCGAGGGCGCTATTATGAATCCAGAGCGAAACGAAGGATCTTGAGTTAAGCGAGGGATTCATGTATATCGCCCGAGATAAAAATATTACCGTACCCGAGTAGCACACTCTACTTTTCATGTCGATCTATGAGAAAAACTAGCAAATACAAAACAATAGATATAAAGAAAAGTAGGACACCTACAATACCTAATCAGACTTCAACCGACAATAATTTGATACTAACCTTTGTTTGGGGTCGTTTTCATACAATAAATACTAAGAAATAATTTTTAAAGACCACCAACTTACGATAATGTTTACTCATAACTTTGTGTGCGTGGTCCTTCGTACGAGTATATTTTTATAAGAATACTTGATACCTATTCACTATCGGCTTAAACTTACGAAAAAGTATTTAACACATGTGCATAAATGGTGCTTTTTAATTATATTTGTTTCTTTTTCCTAAATGAAGAACATAAAAATGTTTCCCTACATTCATCCATGTTGACGACGATATGTAACCCAAATTTAAAAAAATCACGATGTCTGTGCCAATTATTTTAAAACAAAATTCTGCTTCTTTTTTGCTGGACTGCCATCATTCTTTTTGATTCTCCATAGATTGCACTAGTGTTCAGATTTCAAATTGGTTTTAATCCCTAGAGATTGTCTTTTTCACGTTTTAGTCCCGAAGGAATAACCAGTAACTTTAGCTCCAAATGTTTTGGGATGAAAACATCGTTTTTCGAGTAGATGAGATGAAAAATATCTTTAAGTAAGGTATTTTAAATATAAAATACAAAATACAGTATTTTAGCTATTTTTAATTGAAATACGAAATACAAATTACAAAATAAGTAATCTAAACCAGCACGGCTGAAAAGTAGTGGAAAGCAAGATTTATTAATCAGTAAAACCAGAGTTTCCTTTCATGAACAGTACATTTTTAAATGTACTGTCAGACAAACAGCCTTTTGTTGGAGCGTGAATATAACCTGATAAAGAAAACAATTTTTCTACAGGTCCTGATCAGCACAAACTTTTTTTAAATTGTATGAACACATTTTTTTATATTTGGATAGCACTCAACAAAAGATAGCTCTTTGCTTCTATAGTTTATGAAGCTGACTCTTAACTCCATTTTAGATGTCACACGCTCAAGATCGCTTAATGAAGGTTAAATGTATTTTAATGTTTAAATGTATTTTGAAGCCTCAAGTATTTGAAATACTAATTACAAAATACCTCGGCATCAGGTATTTGAAATACGAATACAATATACATTTTAAGGAAGTAATTGAAATACAAATACCAAATACGTATTTGTATTTCAATTACGTATTTTAATTACAAGTAATTCAAATACTGCCCAACCCTGCCCTTTGTTCAGTCGGGAGGTACTACCGGTAGTATCTTATTTGATTTACATCCTATTTTTTGTCTTAATTTATAAATAAATATATACATAGGGACAAATAACACTGATTAAGCTAGCCCCAAAGTAAGTTCGAGACTTGTGTTATGGGATACTAACTCAACGATACTATATTATATAACAAATACCAATGTATTTGTAATATATATTATCTATATAAACATCCAAGACTCAGGACAATTTGAAGAGGGCCATTTTCCAACTTGGGACCTCTGGGTGGCGGACTAGCACGTCACGAAGTTTGTCAATTTATTACTACAAATGCGAGAGTAAGCATGTTTATCGTTTTGATTTCAATAAAAAATATCAGGATGTTTACGGAACTCTAAAAAGTGATAGTAGTTACGAAGTGATTTAAAAATTTGTCTATTTTCAGTTCAAAATAAGTTTCATAAGAATTGTTACTATTAATGACAAAATAACATTTGCAAGGATGAATTACCCACAGTAAAGTTTAACGATCCAGTGAAAAACTTTCAGTCGGACGTCCATGATGACGTAATTCATTGTTACTACTGTATCAAACTACTCTTTTTGTCGGTGTAATATTTAAAATTTTGAGGAAATTTTTGGGAGAAGCTATGTCCAGTAGAGGACTTCCTACTGCAAAATGATGACATGTAAAAAAAAATTGACCCAAATACTTATAATACTTAGTTGACTTATTTGAGACACCTGAACGTATAGTATGGGTACCTCAAATTACTGAAATGAAATCATCATACATCCATTGATTCAATTTAGAAAGGAATAACAAAAAGGAACTAAGCGAAAAATTAATAATCCAGGAAAGTAACTATAATTTTTATATGAACAATTTTAAAAATATCGCACGTTATGAAAAAAACTGATCAAACGACATCCTTGGAATTTTTATTTTGGTAAACAACTTCTCGATAAAGTTTTCTACCTTTTAGAATGAGTTAAAGAGAAAGAGTTTGTCAATGGGAAAATTACAAAGTTTGTAACTTTAAATATTTTTTATCATTTATTAATATTCCTGTGACTAAAATTCTGTGAAATTTAATTACAGAATAAAATGTCATTTGTCGTTACCAATTCACCTACTTGTAAAAATTATTTATGTATGTTTACGTTGTACGACTTGTATGTAAGTAGGTAGATATGTAATTTTTGTAAAAAAAAAACAAGTTTTTTTATATCTACCGTATGTAATTTCAACTGTCTAGCTATCACGGTTCATGATATACTGCCTGGTGACAGACAGACGAACAGTGGAATCTTAGTACCTAATAGGGTCCTGTTTTCACCCTATAGATTGTTTCGTACCTTTTTTAAGCACACTGTATAAGTTTGTGTGTACATTAGTAGTAGGTACCAAGAAATACATTAAACAAACCTAAACAGTTTAGGCGGAACGTGACGAGTCAGAGACTTAGACATGACGTGCAGAATAGGGCTACGCCACGAAGACAACATATTTGGGAATACTAAATGGAAAAGTTAGTTTGTCAAATTAAGTTGTATTATTAACTGATAAAAAAGATTCAAACATTTATTTGCTTAGAATTAATCACAGCCACGAAGTTAACTGTCGCACATAGACATATGTTAGGCTCGGTATTTTTATTATTTTGATTATTATTTCTATTATTTCTGTTTTATATGTTATCTAAGTTATGTTAGTACGCGCGGCAGTTAGTTTAATGTTTTTGTTTTATTTAAATGTTAATAAATAGCACTTTGTACATACTCGTATGTGGCTGAGATAATAATGCAATCTGAAGTTTGTTATAACTTAATTACTTGCAGTATGTAACAACATAAGGGTATGTAACCACATAAGGCCATATGCTATGTTCAGTTGTTGTTTATATAGCACTATTCTGTTTAAGCCGTATACATATACATGCCACGATGAAACATGTCTGATCGTGTTTATTAAAACAAACGCCCCTTTGCTTACCAACTTACTTGAGGCGTTGCTTGTAGTGCAGAGCCCTCCCGGGCCATACTTATTATAAGCAAGCATCTCAAACCTAAAAGCTTCACTATTCGCTTTAACATTAGTTCGACGAGAGTTCGACGATAACACTCAGCTAGTGGGATAAATAGCAAGTCCGAATTTAATTTTTGTTTTCTTTTACTTTTATTTAATTATATGATGATGAGGATACTAGGTACTTACTCTATTCCTACTAGCTTAGTATTCAATCTTACCATAGATAAACTAAACACTACGTTCTTAGCGAGGACTGATTTCATTTGGGTATTTATTTATTAAAACCTCATTTATTGCTCATTGCACATTACATCAAATGTTTTCATTCACATCTCAATAGTACTTATATGTATATACGTACTGGAAGCATCTTCCGGTCTAGGTTATCATACCGTGCAAGTCCGGGACAGGCTGCTAGTTAAATACCCCTATTTTAGTAACTAATTCGGCTAATATGCTTAGCATATCAGCTTTGCTGAACCTGTGACATGACAATAGCTGTCTGCCGCTATCATTGGATTAAGCCGAATATAGGTGAAACGTCATGCAATCATCTAGTCTACCTATATTAGTATGTATTTGAAAGGCATGAGCAGGTCCCGTTTTGCATGTTGTACATACATACTTATTAGAAAAATGTTCATAGGTAAATATACCTAGTCACTGTTAAGAACATGTTAATATTTTTTATTGAGTGATATTTTGTTAGGCCATTTTCCCGAAGGTAATAATATTAATTTTTACCTATGTTTGATGCGTGGTATTTTTTTTTTACGTCTATGGTTTTGCGTATGTGGTGAAAAACTGGTTGGAGTTTTTACCGCGGGCGCGTAAATTGCGTAGTATTTATGTAGGTATACTTACACCCCTACAACACGCCCAGTCGCCCACTATCACGCTGGAAGTAGCGTTTGGTTCTTACGGTCCTAGGCTCTATCTACCCCATAAGGGCAAAAGTACATTTTCTCAAACATGCTCGAAAATGTAGGCATTTTTGTAGTAAAAAGAAGACAGGAAGTTTGTAATTCTTGACTCATTTGAAACCCTCACCGGACCAACGAGCTACTCAATTTAAACACAAATCATTTTATAGGTACTGTTTACCATGGTTATGGAAGAGTGTGCCTTTCTAATACAGGTGTATTCCACTTAACAGAAGGACACAATCACAAGTTTTTATGTACCAAATGTTGTTAAAGAAATAAAATATTTTCAATTTTCAATATTTTCAATTATTTTCAATATCATTATTAAATTCATATGAATTAGTTTTTTTTTTATAATTTTATTTCCTCAATTAGTGGTCGATCACCTCGACTCAACTTTGCTAAACTGTAACTAGAGTTAACTGTGGTTTATGTCGTTTGTGTAGCTTGACAAGCTGGAAGGTGACCATAGGAATTTTTCTTGACAAGATATTTGGTCTTAGATGCAATTCAAGATTTGATTTTTTAATCTATTTAGTGTCCCTTACTGATTTTCTGCTATTACTAGTTATTTATTACGTAATTTGATGTAGGTAGTTGAATAAGGTTTACTGAAATGTCTTCATTTATATGGACGGCTTGTCGGTTAACTTTAAAAGCCATTTGAACTCTATCGGCGCGGCGGCGTACGGATTTGGATTTCAATATGACTTTGAATTAAACTAGATCCTTTGAAAAGTTTCTGCATTACAAATTTTAAGTTGCGCTCCATCTAACTGCATTTTACATAAATATTCATGACAAACATTTTGTAGGAAAAGTTAAAGAGTAAATATTTTCAACATTTCCCAATTGATTTGAATTTTTTTTTTTCAATTAATTCCTTATAATAATTTTCAATGTCATCTTTATAATGATTTTCAATTACATGTTTATAAAAAAACTCAAAAACATCTTTATAATACTTTTCAATTACATCTTTATGATAATAGATTGCTTTTAAAGCGCTTATCGCTTTAGTTCATGGAAACAAAAGCAATCTATGGATGATATTTATAGACCTTGAAAAAGCCTTCGACCGGATACCTAGAACTATAATCTGGCAGGCCCTGCCAGCTCAACTTGTCTCTGAGAGCTACCTTATACTAATAATGGAAATGTATTTTAAAATAAAAACTAGTGTCAGAAGTACATCAGGGCAGCGCGCGTCCTCTACTATTCAATGCTACAATGAACTACCTTTCAGACAATTCAAAAACCCACTTTAGAATCAAATGGACCACGCATAAGCAGAACCAAAACAGAACATATGTCATGCAACTTTGATCCAAATGAGCCTATAAAACTGGATACAACCTAACCTAGGTATGGCCTCACCATCCAGTTTTATAGGCTCTAGAGTATCATACTCTAGAGTAAAATCATTTAAGTACCTTGGCTCAATGATTGCAGAGGATGTAACCATAACAGCTGACATACCTAACAAAGCGAGAACGACAGCTGGATAGAATAAGTGGCGTGCGCTGACAGGAGTACTCTGCGACCCAAAGATGCCAATCAAAACTAAAGGCAAGGTCCACAAGACAGGCGTGAGGCCGATTCTACTTTATGACAGTGAAACGGGGGCTTCAAACGCAACCCACGAACAAAAACTCCACACTACTGAAGTTCTTCAGGTTACTCCACCTGGAGTAACCCAAATGGTCAAAGTGCGTAACGAGTATATACGGGGGAATTTTAGGGTAGCGCCTATTGTAGAAAAACTCCCAGAATCAAGGCTAAGATGATACGGATGTAATGCGAAGACCCGATGTCCATGTAGTGAAAAAGTGTCTTGCCATGGCAACGAGAAAGAGAGGGAGAGGTAGACCGCCGAAAATGTGGATGTCAAACATCAGAAAATATATAAAACAGCTTGGCCTGAACAACGACAATGCCTGTGATCGTAGCCAGTGGGAAAAGGCGAGGACAAAGAAGAATCTTCATAATTCTTCAATAAGATTTATACAGAATATAATAATTAGTGACAATATTTTTCATTTGATTACCTGTACATTTAAAAATAAAAAGCAGAGACAATATTTTTGGTAATAAAGTCAAATATAAATCTTTTCATAACATTCGTATTAACGAAACGAAAAGAAAATGTTCTTGCAAAAACAAATCGTTTGAAGTTGTTACTTTTACTGACAGCAGCACCAATTCATATAGAACGTGACCTATCGTAAGCTTTGGTGCGAAAGTGGGATAAAAACACATTAGTGCTGAAACAAACACAAAATACATCTCTTTTCACGAAGTGAGTGACTCTATTTGTTCGTAAAATCATGTCCAGATGGACTGTGGAGCCACATCAGATTTTTGAAAAACATCCTATTTATAGGTAATGAGATAATATTGTAGCCGGAATCCTGGAATTTGTAGTATAATGTATCAAAAGTTACAGCAACGTAAAGGTGGCTACTCAGCCATGACGTCAGAACTGAGTATCTCGTCGTCTGAGGCGACCTCCGTGGCGTAATGGTAAACACCCTAGACCGCCAATCTGAAGGTTCTGGGTTCGATCCCCAGCCAGGGCAAGTTGGAAAATGGCCTTTTTCAAATTGTCCTGGGTCTTGGGTAGGGATACAAAATGAAAAAATTCCAATTCGTTTTTTTTTTCACAATGTACAAAAAAAACTTAGTACCCTTGTCTCTTTTCTAAATTTGTTTTTTTTTTCAGATAAAATAAGTCTATAGAAGATTGAATAACTTATTGATGTATGCTTTCATTGCTTTCTTAATTCTTACATTTTACTAAAATTATCGAATTACTTAATTTAGACTTTTTTGATTTACTTAGACTGAATTTTTGTTTAATTGGTTCATTACTAATGAATGTCCCTGTCTCCCGGACCGGGAAATCCCCGTTCGGTTTATGTTAGTACCAAGTTGTACCGGAAATCCCGGTGCGCAATTTGAATGTTGCCAATATATTTATGTAAACTTGATACTATTTCACCAAAAAAGTATGGTAGGTTCATAAATAACTAAAAAAACTCTAATTATAAACTGTTAAGTATTAATCTTATCAATTTTAAATTCTGTATTCATGAAAAAAAAGATGCTCCAGAAAAAAAACGTTTTTTTTCTCATGTTTTTTTTTCATGCTAGAAAAAAAACCTGTTTTTTTGCAACACTAGTCTTGGGTGTTTATAATATATGTACTTACTTTGGGGCTAGCTCAATCAGTGTGATTTGTCCGTATATATTTATTTATTTTATAAAAAAATTCTTGGTCTATGGAGTATCCACTTAGAATTTGGATATTTTTTTGTGAAATTATTGGATATTTTTTTGTGAAAATTATATAGCGTGTTGTAGGGTTTGTGTGAAGGACTTACTATAAGTCTGATCTCAATACTATTTATAGTTAAGACGATACAATACGTTTTATCTGGCTAGTGGCTACTCAATCTACGAAAGTAGTCGATTAACTTTATGTACCACTTACATAATCATTTCGTAGGGTACGAGTTAGAATTTTTAGTAAAAAATATAGTATTTAACTTTGGGAGAATTCAGTCATTAAAAGTATTTTATATAGCTACTCAAGCCTGACGATGTGCATAAAAACAAATGGCTATACCTGCCAAATGCCTCAATAGAATCAAAAACTAGAAGCACTAACATTTTGTACTATGTTTGTTTTAAACACGTATTTACGGACATGTAGAATCTATTCAATTCTTTAGATTAATTACGAGGAGTTCGGTGGCCCAGCGGTTGTGCGCATTACCAGCGCTTTCACAAGTAAAGGGACACCGGGCGTGGTCCGTACATGAATGGGTAACCATAAGTAGCATACTTATTTATCGAGCTCCTAGCTTTGGAAGGCACGTATAAGCCGTTGGTCCATTGTATGGCAGTCGTCAAGGTATCTCAGATGCCTTTAGGCAGCCTGAAAAATCTGACATCAGTGTTGGCCACTTACACACACGAAAAACAAGAATCAATTCTTTAAAGTATATGTAGGTACATACCATTTTATTATTTTCCATTTATTACGATCTTTTCATCCCAAAACATTAGGGGCTAAAGTTACGGCTAATTCTCTCGGAATTGTAAAATGAAAAAGAAAATCTCTGAAAACTGAACACGAATGTAATGTATGAATGAATCAAACATAATGTTGGTAGTCCACCAAAATAAAAAATAAAAACAATTCAGTTTTAAAACTATAAATAATTGGCACAGGTGTCATAATTTTTAAATTTGCAAATCATGTCGTCTTCAATATGGATGAATATAGGTAAACATTTTTAAGTCCTTCCTTCACTTCGAAAAAAAAATAGGTTTTATTATGTCTTTGATTCAGTATTGAGATGTTATTATTTGTGTAAATTTAAGTACCTTTGAAAAGTAGAGTGTACTATGGAGTACCTACGATAATATTTTTACTTCAGGCGATAAACATGAATCCTTCGTTTCAATCAGGATTCCACCGTAGAATCCTTCATTTCGCTTTGTTTTCAAAGTAGCGCCCTCGCCTTAAAAACATAACTTTACCCTTTGTAGCACAATGTACTATTACAGATTCATAAATATGTAGGTACAAACAGAGTGACACAAACAAATGATTCAGACTTTGTAATATAAAAAATAAGTATTATTCATTATTTTTAGTACATAATAAATAGGTACATACATTTAAGATATCCTATCTAACTCTCTTTTTCTGTGTGAGTGGGCATACTTTTCTGTCCGTTTGTCAAAATTCTTCAGACTACATTAAGACATTTGAAGAACGGACGGAATTATTTAGGACCGTCGATTTAACATGCTTTTAAAAGCACGTAGGTCTAGATAAAATATAACTAGCAAACATTTCTCTCAAAACTCATCTTGCACCTGCAGTGACGTTTACCTTCTACCATTTAACTTCAAGCAAAAGAGCGGTGGCATCGCTAAACTATCGAACTTACTTATCTGATTATAATTAACAGTCACAACCTAAGCATGTTACAATTACAAATTTGAAACTTTTTCGCCTTAATGATGATCACCTCATGAGATTTAAAGCTAAAGGCCCTTGTTTAACTCACGTTACCTTCGGTTCTACACTCATAAAATATGATTCATAATTTAAGTATACTTTTGCATCATAATGTTAGAATAAAACCAAATGATTGTACTAGACTATAAAGTTTGTAGATACTTCAGTAGATACCATGGAGTTGATAAATTCACTGCTCGTTTGTTTCCTACCAGACATTATTCCTTGCAATTTTACGACCATAGCCTTTTATGAAACCAATTTATAACTTGCCCTGATTTCGTTACGTCATGCAATAATGTTCGGTTGTCGCTTATAGCCCATTGTATTTTATTGTATGTGCAAAACTTGATAGCATACTGCAGCAGAGACGAATAAATGATTTTGACTCAACTTAAAAACATTAGCTGATTATGCCTTCTTAATACAATATAAAATTATATTTCTTTTTTTATTTTGATGATTGCTTGGAACGTATACATAGATTTTTTTTTATTTTGGAAATAATTTAGCGACTTGCGAAGTCCATTCATAGGGCGCTCTGTGGCTGATTTTATGATTGATTGTCCAAAAAAGAATTTTTCAATTCAAACAAGGATACTTACCTATAAGTTGCACTGATAAAGTGATATCATTTTTTTTTAAATAGTGTTACAAAGCCAATACTCGCTAGTTAAGCTATGACATTTCCAGTTACTACCTGCGTAACTGCGGTACAATTCAGTCTATTGCTAGTTTCCTGTGTGCACTAATTGACCCAACTCATTAAAGATTAAAAATTTGATCAAGACAATCCATGTCAAACTGGTCATTTAAACATTTTGTATCTTGTCCGCTTTTTTTCTCTCCAATTCATTCGTTCTTCGGCGTTCTTAGTTTTGTAACGATTAACACACATATAGACGACGTCACACCAATGATCATATGTATAAACATATCTTAATAAATATATTTAATATACCTAGAA
Organism: Acrobasis suavella; assembly: GCA_943193695.1. Lineage (NCBI taxonomy): Eukaryota > Metazoa > Arthropoda > Insecta > Lepidoptera > Pyralidae > Acrobasis > Acrobasis suavella. The sequence continues at coordinate 12,246,044 of OW971938.1, forward strand.
CTTCCCAACTTGATAAAAAAACTTGCGGAAATATTTTTTCTACTAAATTCCCCAGGAAAAGGTGAACGGCTTGATCACGGATTACAAATATACGTTGCTTCGTAAACTAAACTCCCACACAATTAATCCGAAAAATGCTCCAACTTTATATAGGTGTAAAAATATGGTATTACACAAAATATTTAATTGGCCCTTCTATCATATATGTAAATCCTTGTGACTTGTGTGACGTACTACGTCAACCTACGTCTATGAGTTGAGTTTATAATAATGAGCATAAATTATGTAAACGCACATTCACAAGTCAGTAATTTTGTGATACACCTGAGGCAAATCTAATGTATCCACTTTAGACGTCTCAGACATTGTCTTGATCATCTCTAACTTTAATGTAATCTACGATTTTGTCACACCAATAAAAATAAGAAGAGCCTGAGAAGAGTCCTCATTTCGTAGCAAAGACTTAGAATGAAAACGGTCTAAATAAAACATGTACATATTATTTAAGCCCATGTTCATGAACACTTTAATATTAACAATAGTATAAGCAGATCTTATACATAGCTCACATAAAAACACACAAAAGTTGGGCGACCGAGCTTTGCGTGGTTACTTTTTTTTGTTAAAATAATTTTCTTAGCCTCGTCACTCCCTAAATACCATGTTTCATCAAAATTGTTGCAGCCGTTTCCGAGACCTTCATTATATATGTGTGTGTGTGAGGGTGTGTGTGTGTGTATTTGTATTGGAGATATTATATAAATATATAGGGACAAATAACACAGATTGAGCTAGCCCCAAAGTAAGTTTAAGACTTGTGTTATGGGATACTACTCAACGATACTATATTTTATAACAAATTGTTATATAAGTAGATAAACATCTAAGACCCAGGACAATTTGAAAAAGTAATAGACGTATGTCGTGTAGTAATTATTTATGTATATATTACCGATGACGAATATATATTATATAATATGGGCCCAATTTGTCTTTGACCATTGACTCTATCTATTATTGGGACAAAGACGTGGACATTGTATCTGATAACGTACATCTCTGTTGACGAATTTAATTCCGAACTAGCTATACCTGCTACTTCGTCCGCGTTTTTTACTTAGCCAAGTTATTATTTATAACATAAGATATCTGACATTGAAGTCCCCAAAATCAATATCAAAATTAACCCAGTCGTTTTGACAATTAACCACAACAAACGAAATTTTTATAAATTGTGTTTTTGGTATCTGTATCGTAAGGCATTCATAATCATAAAAAAAACTATTATATTGATATTACAAACAGACACTTAATAGTAGATTATGCTACAAGGGACAAAGGTAAGTAATAGTTTAAATCCATAGCGAAACCTGAGTGAAGCGAGGGATTCGTGTTTATTGCCGGAGATATAAATGTTACCGTACCCGAGTAGCACACTATACTAAACTTTTCATCTCCATCCATGAGAAAAAACTAGGAAATACAAAACAAAATATAAAGAAATGTAGAACACCTACAATACGTAATCAGAGTTGAACTGACAGATAAACCTTTATTTGGTGTCGTTTTCATTTAATACACACTTAAATGTAATTTTTCGAAAGCACCAATTTCTGATAAAATTTTCACTTATAACTTTGTTTGTGTGGTCCTTCATATGTTTTTATTTTTATATATGTAAACTTGATATTCACTAGCGGCTTAAGCTTACAAAAAAGTATTCAAATTTATACAAAAATTACATTTCAATACAATATAATCTAAAACTTCTGTAATTAATCTGAAAAAAAGACAAAAATGGCGCTTTTTAATTATAATTATTTCTTTCCGAAGCGAAGAACATAAATATTCTGACCTATATTCATCCATGTTGACGACGATATGTATTCCAAATTTAAAAAATTACGACCTCTATGCCAATAATTTATTGTTTTAAAACTTAATTCCCCTTTTTTTTTTGCTGGACAGCGACCAATAATTTTGATTTTACATAGACTACACTCGTGTTCACTTTTCGAATTATTTTTAATCACAAAAGATTTTCTTTTTCACTTTTTTCAGTCCCGAGAGGATCAGCAGTAATTTTAGCTCCAAATTTTTTGAGATGAAAACACCGTTTTTCTAGTAGATTAGATTTTTTTTTAAATTGCTTTCATTTATTAAAGACATGTTATTGATACATTTAAATTCGATCAGTTCTCTCTCACCTCTACCAGGCTCGTCTGTGTCACTCCCAGTTTAGGTATCAAAAATATACCTACATTATTACTATTCGCGCGACAACCACTCCGGAGTGGGAAATTGAGTTATATGAATCGTTTGTCCAGAGCAATTATAATTAAATTAGCTTGCAATGGATATCTAGGTATCCAAACGAAGACGTGCAGAGTTCTGACGCGAGCTAAATTAAACACACAGCGCTAACTTCTTTGAATTTATTTTCTGTGTGAGACTTCTGTACTTGAGTATTGGTAATATTCTGTGCCTCTACTAACTACGACTTTTGTGGCGTAGCGTAGCAACGGTCGTAGCACTGTCGAACGTAAAACTGAAGCGTCGACTTACTTGCAGCATTTCTCTGCTACCAAAATGCAAATGTAAATAAAAATAATAATTAAATTAGTCAATCTAAAGAGTTTTTTATAAAAATGTTTTCAAAAAGGGACAAAGTCCAATATAAATATTGACTTTTTTCAAAGCCGGGCGTTTTCAAAGTTAGGAAAGCTTACAATGTAAATATTGACATAATACATACGTAGATATATGTATATTTTGTCAATAATTAATGTTAATATACGTTATTTAATAAAATGATAACCCCAACACGACCTATAACGGAAACGGAGAACTTGCATCTGAATGAGGTTGATCTCACAAACTACTTTTTATGACGAATGTTAATGACACATAATATTTTTGCCTATAACATGAAATAAGTATTTTCAATTTCATAAATATTCACTATTAAATACTTATCATGATTAAGACAATGACACTTCGTTCTCCGGTCAGTATATTTGATTATTCAACAGAAAAACAATCAGTTCTTTGATTATTATCTTTTTCACGAGAATAGAGGGTCGTCGCCTCCGAGACTTCTCGAGATTAATAAACCTTTGCTTCTGGTTTATCGTGTATTTAGAGTGATTATATATTTTCTTTTTCCTAATTGTGTCATTTCGGGAAACTGGCCCTTTATTAAGGACTGGATATTCACTTGTAATTACAATCAATAAATATAAAATATATAGGGACAAATTACACTGATTGAGCTAGCCCCAAAGTAAGTTCGAGACTTGTGTTATGGGATACTAACTCAACGATAATATATTTTATAATAAATACATATATAGATAAACATCCAAGACCCTGGACAATTTGAAAAAGGCTATTTTCCAACTTGCCCTGGCATCGAATCCGAAACCAGTGGGTGGCGGACTAGCTCAATCAATAAGTTTATATTATATTAATTTAAAGACAGAAGACCACACGAGGGATCTAAATTTACTTTAGATGAAATTTATCAGTTTAGTAAGTAATTTAACTATACAAGGATAAAGTTGCTTACGTATAATTTGCAAGATTTTTTTCTAATGACAATAACAGTAATTATCATCTTGTGAAAAAAGAAGCACTAGAATTTTTCACAAACTTAATATGAAGATGGTCTAGAAGATTTTTATTTTATTTTAAATATAAAATGATATCCAAGCCTACGCTCATAATTTAGAAACGTCTACTTTGCAAAATAGTTTCAAATGATTTTGTAGTTGTAAGTTCTCGTAACTAAAATATATAGATATTTTGTAGGGTTCCGTACCCAAACGGTAAAAACGGGACTATTACTAAGACTCCACTGTCCGTCCGTCCGTCCATCCGTCTTTCTGTCAGTCACCAGGCTGTATCTCCAAAACCGTGCGTGATAGCTAGACATTTGAAAATTTTACAGATGATGTATTTTTGTTGCTGCTAAAATAACAAATATTGAAAACAGAATAAAACAAATATTTAAGGGTGGCTCCCATACAACAAACGTAATTTTTTTGCCGTTTTTGCCGTTTTTTGCTTGATATTAATCACGGCAACAGGTAGGTACCTACGTGTCATATTTATGGAAAGTGTTATTTGCCTGCCTACATATAATATATTAAATAAGAAGTAACATAAACAATTCAGAATCCGGTCTAAAGACTAGATAGCTAAATGTTTCCAGATTTTTTTCTTCGGCTTTTCATTATCCAAAGATAAGTGATCTTTGGATAATGAAAAGCCGGAAAGCAGACCCCCAGGATCTGACTCAACACAGGCTACAACAGGGATCACAGTTAGATGAGAAACATATCATAAGTATAGGTATTTTATATATTTTACACAGCTAGAATTAATCACTGTTAAGTGGACTAAAAACGCTCTCTACTCCCGCATATTTTATACTTTAGATACATTAAAACGCCATTAACACTAGTGCTAACTTTGTAATTACCGTGGTTATAACCGACATAGCCGTTGTACCTTAAAGTTAAAAGCATTCCATTTGTTATCCTGGCCCTACCTAGAACTCAAATTTTAACCGCTAACACACACGCACGCAAAATTATATTAAACTTTCATTTGTAGTCTTTGCCTATCTATAGGTATTCAGTAGAACGCTTTTGATTTAGTTATCGCATAATAAATAAAGAAAAAAAATGTTTACTAAGTACCTATGTTACATAATGCTTAGTTAATTATGTTCCGGTTAACAAAGCCGCAAAAAAAATGTTATCTTTTGGACCTTGAATGGTTTAAGAAAGTTTAATATTAATTTAAATATCCCAAAGTTTTATAAATAAAAAAAAAACTAGTGTATAAATAAAAATAGAAGTTTAATAAACGATACTTACTAGTAATAAATAGAGCACTCAGCACTAACAGAAACATGGTTGCTAATATCTTCAAAAACCTTAAAATAATTCACGAATTACTTTTTCTTACGTGATTCATTAATCGTCCAATTACGCTGAAAACATATTCATTATAAACATTGATTTTTTATATATATATATTCAAAGGATGTAAGGGTATTCTTTTAAAACTTTTCCAATAAATCGAAGTTTCGATATCAGCGGTGGAGGCCTGAAAGGCCGCGTTCGTCTGGACCGAGATCGCGCGCCAAACTGAAGTGGTTCGGAATCGGAACTCTATCCGGGAGTCCTTTTCGTGCTACTAGCCCGTTAGTCACTATCTGACTAGCAACTCATATTTGTAGTTTTCCAGTAAACAATACCCTCTTTGGGATACTACAATTAATTGAAAGTTTGAAACGTTGTTAAAGTGTACATAGTAGCGGATTAATGAATTATATAACAAAGGTTAATAATAGACAAAGCAATATGGCGAACCGCAACCTTCTCCGAATATTTTGTTTCTGCTATAATAGACATTGTCTACGTTCCTTTTTAGGGTTTCGTAATTAACAAGGAATCCTTATAGTTTCGCCATGTCTGTCTGTCTGTCCGCGGTTCTACTCAGATACTATAAGTACTACAAAGCTGCAATTTGTCATGTGTATGTATATTAATTATCTCGACAAAGTGGTAAAATAAAATCATTATTTTTTTGTGTTTGCTCCCATGGATGTAAAGTTGGAGGCAATATTTTTTTCTCGAGTAACCTTTCGTGGGATATTCTTGAATAGGTCTTTAAAAAATTGTGAGCTTGTGAACACCATTTATCGATTTTCTGAAATATTTAGTTCTATAGTGCAATCTTTTGTTAGAGTCAAGTGCCCCCCCCCACACCTCAATCTACTTAATAGTTATATATGTTTATCTGGAGTTGTAAAAATTCACGGCAGTATTATATATCAAGAAGTTAAAGGAAAACAAATTAAAGAGTTATAGGCGTTCAACTTATAAAAAACTAATTTTCCATTAAATTTGTATAAAATTTAATGGAAAATTAGTTTTTCTTAGGCATTTTTAATCCCGTGAATTCAAAGTGGACATTCGCAACTACGGAACCCTATACTGCGCGTGGCCCGGCACGCACTTGGCTGCTTATTACATAATGCTATTGATAAGAACCTTACTCTTATAAATATAAAAGTTAGTAAAGCTTAACTTTGATTTGCTCTATTCGTTAAACCCGCACTGTATCTAAGCAAAATCTTTTATTGCGTAAATATTAGTGTAGCTTTATAAGCAACACAATTAACGGTAAAACAAGTAGGTATCGTTTCTCACTGTTACTTAATCGTAAGCAACTTTCAAAGACTTCAAAAACACTCGACTGATTCCTATGTACTTAGATCGTACTGATTGGTATTTTATCGAAGGCTGCTAAGGCCAAGGCAGTTTCTTCGTTTTTAGGGTTCCGTACCCAAAGAGGACCTATTACTAAAACTTCGTTGTCCGTCCGTCTATCTGTCTGTCACCGCTGGTTGTAACTCATGAACCGTCATAGCTAGACAGTTGAAATTTTCATAGATGATGTATTTGTATTGCCGATATAATAACAACTATGTACTAAAAACTGAATAAAATAAATATTTAAGGGGATCTCCCATACAATAAACGTGATTTTTTATTGATAATGGTACGGAACCCTTCGTGCGCGTTTCCAATTCGCACTTGAACGGTTATTATAAGAGCGGAAACGCAGATTATATCAAAATGTCGAATATGGGGAAAATGCTGTATAAGTGCGTAAATTAATATTAAAAATGAAATCTTGTTACTAAATGGAATGTTATTAATAGTGTTTGGTGAGATTCGTTTCATAAAATCTAGGGCCGAAATTTCCAAAAAAATATTTTATTTATTTGAGAGTATTTAGATTATTGGCTTGTCTATTCATTAATCTAATGTTTTTTTTGAGTCATCCCATCCATAGCTTGTGAAATGTCAAAAGCATTTTGTAATAGAAGTACAGATAAAAAAGATCCCTTTTACGGTCCCTTCAAATAAGTAATCGCTAAAAAGGTATCTTTAGTTAATTAAATGAATTACCCATGCAGAAATTCAACAATGGAAACTTGAACAGGCTCGCCTTCAATGATTTAGAAAACGTCAATATCGTGCCCATTGGCCATCCAATTAGGTACGACGCAACAAACAACAAATTATGTAGAAATTACAGCAAAATAAAAATATGAGTTTTTCCAAGCTGCGGTGTGCTGAAACATAATATGGCGTCGGGTCCGTCCATCATGAACTCGTGTAGACAGTTCATATATCGTGTTCTCCCATTGTTCTGGAATGCTCTTGATCTGGTATTTCTGATCGCGATAATAGGGTAAGATAAAGGTCGGATGTAATTACGTTTAAGTACCTATAATCAATCCGCTAGATGACAACAAGTCAAATCAGACACATGGGATTTGTATGAAATACAAAAGCGAGACGTCATGATTTTTTGGAGTCAAATGGCGCTCTTAATACGGGTGTTTCTGCATTAATAAATCTATAATCTTGTTGAAAATGGATATGATCAATGAAAAGTGACACTATTTTGTAATCTTTTATTTTGTTAACAAAATATTTATTTATTTTGGACCCAGTCATCTATCCAATTTACATCATCTTATTCTTCAATATCGACAGTCGAGTCGATAGAGTACATACAAACAGCTGATATCTTTTGAGAATTGTACTGAGAAAGAGGTGCTCAGACGAATCGCTCTAGCATGGAAAAAGTACTGGAGTTTAAAAGAAATAATGAAAATCAAGGACGTGGATATCAAAATTAAGAAAAAAATGTTTGATGTAGCGATCCTTCTATGCATCACATACGGTTACCAGAGCTGGTCTTTACGAAAAGAGGATGAAGATAGACTCGCTGTATGTCAAAGGCGCATGGAGAGGATCATGCTCGGTATAAAAATATCGGACAAAATTAACTACAAGAAAATTAGAGCTAGAACGCAAGTGACAGACGTTAGGTACAGAACAAGACAACTCAAATGGAAATAGGTAGGTACATATACAAAATGAACAACTCAAGACTGACTGAGATGACAGAATGGATACCAAGAGACAACAAAAGAACAGAGGAAATCCAAAAACGAGATGACGAAATATGTTTAAAATTTGTTTTTCTAAATATGTCTCGCTCGCACCCGCATAAGACTAGAGAGCTAACATGTTGGAAAGCTTTGTAACGCCAAAGAGGCGACTACTACCTATGCGGAATAAAAAACGCAAAAATAAAATAGATGAAAATTATAGATTTTAATTTAAATGACTACAAGGCATCTTATAAATAACACTGGTTTACAACAAAAAATACCCACGCATGAAACTGATGTGTATTTATAGAATAAACCATCCCTAGTTCGATACTGAAGTAGAAAAAAAATCAGCACGTCCCATTTTAAAAATATTTATTAAAAAAGATTTGCAAAGTTTTTGCTTAGATAAACAATAAAAGGATTAAAAATGACTCAAAGTTCTTCTTCTTTTATGCTGGTCCGATTTAGTTTCTCTTTAGATAGTCCAGCAGTAATCGGCCAACATATTTTTGTCCCAAAAACCTTGGTACCTCTCTTCAAATGACTTTAAATCTTGATGGAAACATTCGTCATGCTCGTTACTTACGATTCCCAGGCTTTCAGGAGAAAAATCCAAGTGTGAGTGCAAAAAATGGATTTTAAGCGACATATGCACTCCCATTTTGTATTAGTTTTGTTTTTTTTTTTAATAGCCAGATGTAGTGTCCCACTGCTGGGCAAAGGCCTCCCCTCTTCTCTCCATCTCACGTTTTACCGATTCTGTAACATTTCTTTTCTTTTTTTGTTTTGATAAATTTACCGCAAATGTAACAAAAACTACTCAGGCTTAATTTACACTGTCTAGAAGATATATTAAAAAGGAAATCACTTTCACCAATTACTTTAATCTTACAATATTCTAGTAACAAACTAGAATCGACATATGAATTCGTATAAAACAACATGAAGGTATATTTAAAAACGTGACGTGATAAAAATATATGGCGTATATGTAATAATAATATGAGGGTAGATACAAATCAAATTTACTAGAAATTATCTATGGGTATTGAAAATAATAAAAATTTGTAAACAAGTGTAATTGACAATTGAATAAATATTATATTGTATACTAATATATTGACATGCATAGATTTTACGTTCCAATCAGAGAAAAAAAGTAAAATATAACTGCTTAAATCTAGTTTTTGGAAAAAAACATTTGACAGAACTTGTAACTGGTAGTAGAATAAATGGCTATTTTATTTTATGTTTGTTTAATATAAATGAATAGCCGATTCATAAGAAATTTACAAAAATGGAGAGGAAATTATCCTCTTACCATGAAAAATTTAAACGAATACGTTCACCTTCGGTAACCACTCATTTTAAAAACCAGTAATAGTAAACGTATTATTTTTTTTATTTCTATGATAAAATAGTAGATTGTCCTACAAGGGGTAAAAGTAATATTTTTAAGGCGAGGGTGCTACTTTGAATCCAGAGCGAAACGAAGAATAGCACATTTTAATCACAAGCGTAGCAAGTGATTCTACGGCGGAATCCTGAGTGAAGCGAAGGATTCATGTTTATCGCCCGAGATAAAAATATCACCGTACCCGAGTAGCCCACTCTACTTTTCATCTCCATATATGAGAGAAACAACCAAATACAAGTAGAACAGCTACAATGCCCATCCCAATCAGAGTTCAACCAACAGATACTAACCTTTATTTGGTGTCGCCTTTATTCGATAAATAATAAAAAATAGATTTTCGAAGAGCACCAACTTCTGACAAAATGTTTACTCAAACTTTGTTTGCGTGGTTCTTCATTTTTTTTTATAAGTTGACTGATATTTACTATCGGCTTAAACTTACGAAAAAGTATTCAAATTTATACAAATAAATACATATCAAAACAATATAAGTTATTTTTCACAAAGATTTAGAATATACAAGATTGATTTTTTTTTTACTTTGAATCTTAATACTTATTTCTATTTCCGAAGCGAAGAACATAAAAATGTTTACCTACATTCATCCATGTTGATAACGATATGAATTGCAAATTTAAAAAATTACGACTTCTTTCCAATTATTTATTGTTTTAAAACCACATTCTTCTTTTTTGTTGGACTGGCAACATTATTTTTGATTTTACGAGTGTCGTAATCACTCGTGTTCAGTTTTCAAATTGTTTTTAATCTGTAGAGATTTTCTTTCACACATTTAATTCCCAAGAGAATCTACAGTAACTTTAGCTCCAAAGGTTTTGAGATAAAAACATCATTTTGCGAGTAGATGAGATGAAAAAAGCTTTTCATAATTAAATAAATAAGTACAACAATATATAGATAATATTTAAAAATGTAAGTAACAATTAAATTGTTATACTCCACAATTAATAAAATACAATATGTTGTTCCTACCTATATGTCCTTTTTCATACATTATTAATTTCTTGGCCAAGCTTAACTAACCCCACAAATAGGTCTGTCGTATGAAATTGAATACAGCAGAATTTATACAACTCATTTTCTACTGACAGATTACGTTTGTTTGAATTAGCCTCACTAAACGTTATTTACGGCAAACTGTTTCATAAAGAACGTGACAACAAAACGCTGTTTTCATAGTCGGGTATTGTTTTCTTGTTAAATACTGTTATGCTTCTTCGGACATGAAAATTCGTCTAGTAGGTGCCGGACATTTACTGAAGGGTCAAAAAGGGTTCGCTGGCATATAATGTTGAAAAACTAATTCAATATCACCCAACTCAATGTCATACGAATAAGTTTATATATTGATTGACTCTATCTGTTTTTCTCGGACTAGATTATTATTATTTTTACCAGTAAATACCCGGGGAAAATAATAATAATATCATCAAAACTCATTTAAACTAATTGCAATTATATTTTTTCTTTTTATTATATTTTTTTTTATAAATGCAATTCACAACAAATAAAAGCAGATGTCATTAATTAAGCACGCAGAGATAAATGGACTTTTTTAACATGAAGTATTCACAAGCAAATGAACGTCTCGTGAAACAATCGGGAATTCCGATTTCAATGAAATTTTAGGATCATATTCGGAGATGGTGCGTGTGGTGTGTATAACCTTAGTTTTTTAATCAAAAAATATACCTCAAAATATTAATGTAGAATAGTATGGCCATCACCTTGGAAAAGTTGTTGCTATTATAAACCACTTAAACGTGTAAACTTGTAGGGTTAATAATTGACAATTAACTAATTTGGACTAGTCATGTTGATAATGTTTGCAAGAAACCAAGTAGGTTTGCTTTTGCGCTGTTTCTGGTATCTAAAAAGTTAGATTCAATGTGGCTTTAGTAGCATACCATGGTTTGGTTAAGCCTTCACTGAGTTATGGTGTTATATTTTGGGATAACTCAAGCGACAAGGAAAAAATCTTTGAAGCACGGAAAAGATGCTTAAGGTCGATGTGTGATCTGCAAACGCAAGATAGCTATGTATCTCATTTAAAGTCGCTAAAAATACTGACAGTTCCATGTCTGTCTTTGACTTTACAAACACGCATGTCTCAAAGATGTAAATCATCTTTGAGACATGTGTGTCTGTAAAGTCAAACTAGCTTTTCGAGCGTTGCGCGGGCTGCAAGCAGCCCGCGGTTTTTCCTGCAGCTGTTGAGGTAGGCTAAGATGTGATTCCAGTTTAGAAAATGGGTAGAAACTGCAGTCAGTTGAGGAAACATGAAGAAATGTGTGGGCTTCTGAATCTTGGATCCAATATCAGAATCCAGTTTCGAGTTTCTCGGGGTGCTTTACCCCCACATGCAAAATTGCAGATCCCTAGGAAGTCCCACTGAGACGTTATGAAGGAAATAATTGTATTTTTTTAAAATCCAAACGCTATATTGGATTCCAAAAAAAAAAAAATTTGAATTTTTGGCTCAAAATACATAAAGATATAGATTTTCAGCCAATTCGGATGCAGTTAACTTTCGGCGGCCATCATGGGTTTCAAAAAATTAAAAAGAAACCGCACAGCTCTTGGTGGGAGTGGCTCGGCCTGCGGCCTCGCCACGCAGCTCGCCCCTTGGGCTCGCATCTCTCGGCCTTGTGGTTTCGCAAATCTTACTTGGGGGGGTGGAGGGGTCAGAGGGGGGAGGGGGGATGGTTCGACATCTTAAATTGGAACTTAATTATATTACTTCATTCAAAGACACGTTTTTTATTTATTGAAATGATTATAATTTAAGTGATTATAATATAATATAATGTATGTTTGTTTTTAAATATTGTACGTCTGGCCAATGACAGACATGGTGAGTCTGATAAAATGTGTGTTACCTAATTGTATTTGATCTCGAGGAGCCTGTGGAAACTTGGGGAGGGGGCAAAAACCTCGAAAATGACAAGTGTTTTTTAGGTTTTCGCTTATATCCACTAAACGGTGCGCTTCTCTAGAAAAGTGTTGACGACAAAATTGTAGCGCATTAAAATTTATTTGTCTTTGATTTTTTTTTACCCAATACTTACCGCGATACAGAAGTTCAAATATTTAACATATTAAACTTTAAACTTACCAAACAATGCTGAGCAAGCAACCCTAAAATTAAAAGTCTAGCTTAAATAATTATAAAATAATAAAAACTAGAACAATCATTAAAATATAAATGACACGAGTGAAAGTGAAAGTGGTAAATAACGAAACTAAAATACAAACAAATAAAAGTTAAAAAAAAAGAAACTAACACTATTTAATACAAAAAAAAATGGCAAATAGGTTATGGAATGAATAAAAGCTGTTTTCATTATTTTATTATTATACAAAAGTGTGCAGCCGCCCGGGGTTAGCTTGGATGATTGGGCAATTTGTGAAGGTCCTTGTTTTTGACTGTTATTTTAATTTTATTTAACTATAATTATCTAGTATAGCCTATTGTACGTTTTATTACGGGGATGTTCCTTACACGTTGTATACGATACATTAATTATTATACAACATTTTTCGAGATTCCAGCATTAGTCTACTGGAAAAAATATCCTATGGAAAGGCTTAATCAACAAGTACATGTAAACCATACATTCGCACCCGTTATTAATTCAGTGGTCACCTAACAAATTTTATCTCGCATCTGGGCACTGGTGCGATACAAGGACGGCCGATAGTTTCGTGTTAGTTCTTAGTTACAGTCCTTGTGTACTTACTTCGGCTATCACGTTTGATCGAAGCAACTGTGGCCACAGCTTGGCTAAGTGATTATAAAACTATTGTTGCCAGAAAGCGCAGAATTTCAGTTGTGTTATCGCTATAGCTATATAGTTTGGATTATCATAAACTTCAAGTAGCGCAGAAAGTACTTACTTATGTATTCACATATCTTTATTAAATCAATATTTAGTGTATGATTTTCCTCATCTAGTTATTTATTTCTAAGTGGCAGTATTTTCTTTTTGTGTGTATGTAAAGTATAATGAAAAAAAAGGTCTTGAGTCGCAACTAAATGTAATGGTTCTCCATTGATTGAGACAAATTTAAATTGTATGCATATTCTTATGCATACAATTTAAATTTGTCTCAAATATTTTTTTCTAGATTCTTTATTGTCTTTACATTATACTTAAAAGGTATTTTTTTATTTAGTTATTATTTAAACCCAGAAAATATTATATAAAAAGTAAAAATAAGAGAGGTAAATTCAAACTTACACAACGCGTCACTATTGGTCGAAACAAAATGTGACGTCATTGGTTACCTCTTGCATTTATCGGTGTCGATATTCATACTGTGTTAATAGTGTTTTGAAGAAAAATTGATTAAATCTGCATTTCTGTGTGGTTACTTTATGAATATATATTTGTAGTCAATCTAAGACGATGACAGAAACTGGTTTTGTCAAAGCACAATCGGATAATCTACCGAAAATAGATGCATTTATGATGTCGGCATATTTTGCATCAGACCTCGATTTTACGAGATTTTACATTTCTAAAATATTCTTTTTATGATAGCAACTGCTTTCTTTACCGTAGAATAAGTTATTCTCCTTTCTGTTTCATTATGTTATCTATATATATTAAAGAAGAAACTGAATGTCTGACTGACTGATTGATTGACTGACATATCAACGCACAGCCCAAACCGCTGGGTCTAAAGGCTCCAAATTTGGCACATAGGTTCCTTATAAGAACTAGAGGTGCAATAAGAAAATATTTTTCAAAATTCACCCCCTAAGGGGGTAAAACGGGGGTCCAAAGTTTGTATGGACAAACAAGATTAGTTTGACCATTTTGAAGCGTTCCGTCGCTCTCTTTCGGTCTAGCGAATGACAGAAACAGGGAACAGGGAGCAAGGAGCAGGGAGCAGGGGGCAGGGAGCAGGGAGCAGGGAACAGGGGACAGGGGACAGGGGACAGGGGACACGGATACGGGATAGGGGACAGGGAGAGTCCTATAAGAATCATTTTCTACTTCTACACGTACGAAATCGCGGGTCAAAGCAAATCTATACTATAATAAAAGAGAAAAAAAATGTGTCTGTACATTGAAAATATTTCAAAAAAAAATATTTGGGGCGATGGAGATATAGTAATAGAGTAAGAAAATAAAAAAAAAATGTCTGTCTGTTTGTCTGTTTGTCTGTTTGTACACGCTAATCTCCGGAAATACTGGACGGATTCGAATGAAACTTTTTTTGTTATATAGCTGTGAAGCCTGGGCAACATATAGGCTATAATTGATTTTGGAAAATGGAACACATGATGCAGAACTATAATGGTCCAGCTAAACTATAAGAAATATTAAAATGCCGCCTTAGCAAAAGTTGTTAAGTCTGATGAGAACTTTTTGTTGAGTTATAATACAACTGGCCAAGCGCGAGTCGGACGCGCGCGAAGGGTTCCGTACCATAATCTATGAAAAATCACGTTTGTAGTATGGGAGCCCCCGATAAATACTTATTTTATTCGATTTTCAGGGTTCCTTACCCAAATGGGTAGAAACGGGACCCTATTACATAGACCGTCCGACTGTTTGTCTGTCTGTCACCAGGCTGTATCTCATGAACCATTATAGCTAAACAGTTGAAATGTTTATATATGATGTTTTTTTGTTGCCGCTGAACAAAAACATACTAAATCTATACTATAATAAAAGGGTAAAAAAAAATGTGTCTGTACATTGAAAATTTTTCCAAAAAAAAGTTGTCCGAAGAAGAACTTATAAGTTCAGTATCGGCTCAAAAATGCTGATACGAAATTTGACTCCGCCGAAACTGTATAACGGAACCCAACTTAATGTCTCAGCACTGTATGCCGAAGTTCAGCGGCTGAATTTCAGCCAGTGCATGCCTGCAATGTTATTTGCATTACTAGCAACACATAATGCCGAACTTCCGATGTTTTTGCCGTACCCGTACCCGTACCCGTACCCGTACCCGTACCCGTACCCGTACCCGTACCCGTACCCGTTCCTCTCCCGCTCCCGCCGCCGCCGCCGCCGCCGCCGCCGCTGCCGCCGCCGCCGCCGCTGCCGCCGTCACTGCCGCCGCCGCTTTCGCCGACACCGCCGCCGCCGCTTCCGCCGATGCCTCCGCCGCCACCGCCGACGCCGCCGCCGCTCCCGCCACCGCTGCCGCCGCCGCCGCCACTGCCGCCGCCGCCGCCGCTGCCGCCGCCGCCGTCGCCACCGCTGCCACCGCCGCCGACGCCGCCGCCGCTGCCGCCACCGCCGACGCCGCCGCCACCGCTTTCGCCGCCGCCGCCACCACCGCTGCCACCGCCGCCGCCGCCGCCGCCGATGCCTCCGCCGTCACCGCCGCAGCCGACGCGTCCGCCGCCGCCGCCGCTCCCGCCACCGCTCCCGCCGCCGCTGCCGCTGCCGCCGCCGATGCCTCCACCGCCGCCGCCGCCGCCGCCGCCGCTGCCGCCGCCGCTGCCACCACCGCCGACGCCGCCGCCGCCGCTTTCGCCGCCGCCGCCACCACCGCTGCCACCGCCGCCGCCGCCGCCGCCGATGCCTCCGCCGCCACCGCCGCCACCGCTGCCGCTCCCGCCGCCGCCGCCGCCGCCACTGCCGCCACCGCCGACGCCGCCGCCGCCGCTTTCGCCGCCGCCGCCACCACCGCTGCCACCGCCGCCGCCGCCGCCGCCACCACCGCCGCTCCCGCCGCCGCCGCCGCCGCCGCTGCCGCCACCGCCGACGCCGCCGCCGCCGCTTTCGCTGCCGCCGCCACCACCGCTGCCACCGCCGCCGCCACCGCCGCCGATGCCTCCGCCGCCACCGCCGCAGCCGACGCGTCCGCCGCCGCCGCCGCTCCCGCTGCCGCTGCCACTGCCGCCGCCGATGCCGCCTACGCCGCCGCCGCCACCGCCGCCGCCGCCGCCGCTCCCGCTGCTGCTTCCGCTCCCGCTCCCGCTTACGCTCCCGCTTCCGCTTCCACTCCCGTTCCCACTTCCACTTCCGTTCCCTCTTCCGCTCCCGTTTCCGTTCGCCGCAGACGCGCCAAAGACGGAAGATTGAATTCTCATATCGGCACATCACTACTGTCCGGCGTTTCCACCGAACTTCAGCGGCTGAACTTCAGCTTATTTAGTGTGTCATCCCCACCGAACTTTAGACACTGAACTTTACCCGCTAAACTTCGGCATAGTCTGCTGAGACACTTAAAGTTTACTATGAGTGGTGCCAGTGAAACTGTATTTATTCCGAGTATGCTACTCATCCCCAACAATTTTCCTTTTGAAAATACACAGTTCCATGTGTTTACTTGCTTTGCTATGAAAATAAGTCACAGTTTTAGAAGCTTAAAGCTGCTTATGTCGATCTAAGGACTGGTTTTTCGCATGGCCAACTTAATGTGGCTTTCTCCAGGGTTAGTAACACTTCAGCACTTTTCATATTGGCTCCCGAAGGAAAGAATTAAAATAATATTGACTTTTAACTCCTAACACTGTTACAAGTACTTTCTTATCTCTCTCTCTTTCTCTCATTAGTTTTTATTTATATTAATACGCCGAAGTCATAAAGTCCACGCGAACGAAGTCGCGGGCATCAGCTAGTATTCAATATATTTAACTGTATCTTCTTTAATCTGAAATCAATTATCAATCATCAAAATTTCGTAAAACCGCAATAGGAATAAGGAAGTTCTGTAAAGAAATTTTTAATGAACTTTTGTAAACTTGTGAACTAGTAAACTAGTTTTAGATCGAATCTTCTACAGCTTAATAGCTAATTCACACTAAGCTGTACATAAATATAGAATACTTAAGTTAAAATGATCTTCACAACAAAATACAACCGATAATAGAGATATATATTTTCCATTTTCATTATCTTAAATCATTGCTTTCGTAATTTTGCATCAAAATTCAAATTCAAAATTCAAATGTTTATTCAGTAATTAGACCTTTACAGACACTTTTACACGTCAATAAGTATAATTTACATTACGTGTACATAGTTAATATTGAAATTTAATTTATTTTAAAGAAAAGATACCGATACCAGCTCTTTGCGTGGAATACGAAATAACTGGGCCACACGTAGGGTTCCGTAGTTACGAATGCCAACTTTGAGTTCATGCCACCAAAAACGTCTAAAAACGAATGTTCTATTGAATTTGTGTGAAATTTTCCTTTTCCGAGTACATTTTATAAGTTGATCGACTATAACTTTTTAATTTGTAAACCCTACTTAGCTCTGATAGTTTTCTTTTAAATTTCGTCATATTTACTATAGCTGTGAAGGTTTTCACGTGTCCATATTATTATATAACCGTTGAACAGATAAAGGGCGGGGGAGACACTTGACTCGAACAAAATTTTCACTTTTAAACCAAATATTTCAGAAACGGATCCCTAAATCGAAAAACGGTGTTCTCTAGCTCATAATATTTTTGAAAGACCTATTTAACGATACACTTACGATACCCGATATATTATTTTATCACTTTTTCCGCATAATTAATATACATACCTGTACCAAATTACAGCTTTCTAGTCTTTATAGTCGCTGAGAAAAACCGCGGACGGACAGACAGACAGACATGGCGAAACTATAAGGGTTCCTTGTTTACTACGGAACCCTAAAAACACTTCATCTGGCGTACTAATGGTAGTGTTTTTACATTTTGGTACCATACAATACTTGTAAGAAGGTTTCTTAACTTATTCCATGATTTGTTTATCAATCAAAACTGAAAATAAGTATTAAGTAACTGAAAAGCTACTATAGTAAACAAACAGGACATATCCAATGACGTCATCATAAGCGCGCGCAAAATGGTGGCGTTTGAACGGCTCAAATTTATTCAATATTTTAAATTTCACTTTGAAAAATATCTTGACTATTTTTAAGCCTATTTATATTTTTTTCTTTGTTATAAAGATGTAAATGATTAATTTAAGACATAAAAAAGACACGAATATTCCCTATTATCATCATTATCGATATAGAATATATTTTATTACATCCACCGGTTGTCTGGAACATATTGCTCTAAGCGATAAGACCGCCCATTGTACCTACATGTGTATTTTAATTGTAAAACTTCTTTTTTTTTAATGTTCAATATTGAGTTCTTCATTTATTCTTTAATTTATTCATTCATTACAACCAGATTACAACCTAAACTTAAGTCTTTTGACAATATTCCGAATATTGGTTGAAATAGTGGACCAAAAGTTTCATCAGACACTGGCATAGCAAATGTTTCCGTAATAAAAATGACAAAGGTAGGATTAAATTTTATTTCTAAATGATTTTCATTCAATATAATGTAGAAACTAGCAAGGGCTAAAAATATATTATCAAGATTAGATTACCTAGGCTAAGTTTCCAACGGGTAAGAATTTAATAAACAACTAAAAGTAATCCCCTGATACACGGAGCGTGATGAAAACGTGTTGCAGAGGTGATGCGACGCAAATAACAAATCCCAATTGTAATATACATACAAGCCGGATGCGGACAGAGTGCAGACGGATAGCTCATAATCCAGGCACGTCAGGTGTCAGTATGCAAATTAGCTTATAGTTTAAATAAAATTGGCATTGATTTGTCATTCGTTGATTTATTGTGATTTGATTACCCACCCCACTGCAATACTGCATAATGGTTAGGTACCTATATAAGGCGTATATTGTATCTACTAAAAGCAACACTCGTTTCTCAGATGCATTGACTCGATTATTCAAATTTACATTTAATCAATCGTTAATTCCAATTAACATAGCTAACGTTAAAACCAGGGAACGAGTATATACGGAAGCGACTTCGTTGCTTTGCAATTCGTTCTTCCCTGCAGCAATAACAAGTACTCGATGCAGCTTTTGAAATACACTTAGAAACCTCTCATAATATCATTTGATGTGGTTGTTTAATGGCATGGACGATTTTCCTCTATGTCTATAAATATATTTATAAACATATCTTAGATTGAGCTAGTACCAAACTAAATTTTTAAACTTGTGTTCCAGTTTACCATCTAACTCAAAAATACTAAATTCTATGATTAAAATATGTATCATAATTACCTATATGTCAAATTGTTTTCGTCTACCTTTATAATCGCGTCAGCAGACAGTACTTAGTAGATAATAATATCGGAGCTATACGACTAATGGCTTGCCAAGTTGCGGGTCTCGAAACATATGTTTCACTAATGTTTCAATCAGGTTATGAGAAGTAAATGCGTTATTTTAAATAAACGTATTTGAGCGGATGACAACAGGTAGAGCTTCAATACAAAAATATATCCAAAATGTAATATCTAAAATATGATATTTATATATTATTAAAAGTACCTATTAGGTATGCCAGAGTGCCGATTTACCGCATTATTGCAAGGCCGATTTCTTAACAATCAATGGAACATTTCGTACACCCATTACGCTCATTTTACAAGAGAACGTAGATACAATTTTAAAAAAGCTCTAGTTCATTTTCTCGTTTCATGTCTTGTGCCACAGATAGGTTCATTCTTCTTAATCCCTACACGGGGCAGATAGAGCCCGGGGCCGAAAAAAGCCTTGTTTATTACATTGGTGAAGATGAAAATGATAATAAAAATAGTGATGGGTTGCTAGCCGCATCGCCTATTCAGATTCTCACACATTCCCTCGATCAGCTTTTATGTTGTGTGTGGGGAGATAAGCAGCTGATACATACTATGTTTCTTCTTTTCTCGCGGAGCATCATGGAAGAAAGTCATTGATGCAAAATAATATAAGTATTTTGCATCAATCACTCAATGGCTTTTGTCCAAAGGCTAAAAAGGCACACGAATAGCAGGCTGTTTAGTGCCCTCTGCAGTTCTCTGCACAAACTACCGAGTAAATTGTTTTTTCCGAGGTTTATTTGATCAATAACAAACGAATCCTTTTAGCCACGTATGTCTACTAAACCATTGTCAAAGGTATTAGCGATTGGCAGTTAGCATCTGCATACACCATAATGCCTAAAATATTTGTTGTTTTCCTTATTGAAATACGCTTCAGTCTTATGATTAAAAATCAAGCCACAGAAGTCATTGCATTCTCGTCACTATATCATTGCTGTCTAAAGCTACAAGAGTAACTTTGCATTGTTTGACTATGGTGTCTGGAATTCAGAGCAAACGAAGGACAATCTACTTTTAGAAGAATAAAATTATCAGAAGTGAAATGAAAAACGCGAACTGCTACAAATATTTTTAATGAAAAACCCGACAATACAAAATAAGAGCGCAGCGCACGCAACACGTCCTCCGAATCCCTAATCCGGTCCCTAATGCCAACGCCTTGAGAAGCTTGTCGCCTCCCGTGCACCAGTCCCCGCAGGCAGGAACAATGGTTCTTTCTTCTTTACTTCTAACACGGCCTCTCCTGACGAGAGAACGTTCTCGTTCTCCCTCTCGTTCTGTTGTGGTGTGTAAACAATTTCAAATATCACTTAATCCCCAGATGTGCCAGGCATCTGGTCATCAAGAGCTTCGGATCTTCTCAGCTCCGCTTCTGCAGACTCACGATCTTCTTGATCCGCGTCTATGCAATGAAGAAGTCTGCTATAACTACACCTATCTATTCATTTTTATGAGGTCTGCTCACAAGAATAAATTTCTATTTAGATAAATGAAATCTAATCATAAAATGAATCGTTATAAACATGAGGTCTGCTCATGTAAACAGAATCTCCTCGTGTAGAAGAAGCCTGCTTGTATAGACGAGGTCTGCTCGTATATATCAGATGAGGTCTGCTCATCTCTTAAATGGATAAACTTTGCTCACATACAAACGAGGTCTGCTCGCAAATATAAATTTCGAGATATACTCAAACGACTACTTACTCAAATAAAAATAAAAATCATATTGAGGTCTGCTCTTATACTAACTAATGAGGTATACTCAGAAAGGCAATAAGTACTTAAAAGTAGTCATTAAACTTAGACAAATAAAAAAAAATACCATGGAGCTCACTTTCAAAGAAAGCAGAACATGTTTCTGGAGTCCACTCTCCCTTCCACAGCACTATAAACTCGGCCGCAGCCTGGGTAGTTTTTCCATAAGACCCAGCCACCAGCTGCAACTCGTACCTTCCCTGAGGCAAAGCTTTTATCAAGCGGTAAGATCCACGCATACCGGAATCAAGTTTCCCTGATGATTGTGCCTTTTTGATAACAAAAACCAGAGAATTCAATTTGAAAGTGTGAGGAAGTCTCCTCTTATGATTAACAAAAGCGTTTTGTTGCTTTTGGTTCTGCTTCAATCGCTCCGAAACTCTTTGTTTGGTCATTTCTCGCATAGCTTCTCGATTTGGGTTTGAACCATCTATTGCCACATCACGGACAAGATTGCGAATCAACGGTGTTGCAGAATCCGCACCAATAAGTAAATTTAGAGGCGAATATTGAGTAGTTTTCTGTTTGGTTATATTCAACACAAGCTGTAATCTCCACATTACACTGGACCACTCTTCTTGTCGGTAATTAGAATTAATTCGAATCATATTCAGCAACGTCCGGCAATAACGTTCGACTTGTCCATTGGACTGGTGCATCTCAGGCGTGATAAGGTGGACGTCGCTGCCAAGCTCGTTTATCCAAGTCAAGAATTCGGTGCTTTGAAACATTCGGCCACGATCAGCCACAATTAATTTAGGTGATCCAAAAAGTAAAATAGCGTTCAAAAAATGACGCTTCAACTCGCTCGCATCCTGCCTTATAATGGGATATAGAAGACAAAACTTCGAAAAGGCGTCCAAAATGATAAGGACATAACGATGTCCATTAGATTCTGGAAGGGGACCTAAAGCGTCTGCATGTATAGTTTCAAATGGACGTTCAGGTTTCTGCCAAGAATGAATAGGCTGAAGGGGTGCACGTGGTAACTTTTTTTGAGACATACATATAATGCAATGTGCAATATACTTTTGAACAAATGACCTTAAGCCGGGAAACCAAAAGTGTTTCATTATGAGATCAAGAGTTTTGTCGAAGCCATGGTGATCGTGCTCATCATGAAACACACGAAGTAAACTAAGGCGATGGCCTTTAGGGATGTAGCATAAAAGACAAGGCTGTTCGCCAACTGGCTTATAGTTGTAAAAAAGGAGGTCATTTTTTTTAACGTATTGATTGGGATCTAGCTTGCCGTCTTTAAGTTGTTCGATAAGAGTTAGGGTTTCTTCATCTGCGGCTTGTGCTATTTGTGCTCAACTTTGGGGCTTTTGTATCTGGACTACATTTACAGGATTTCGGCTTAAATAGTCAGCATGTGACATGGAGGTTCCTTTACGATACTCAAGAGAAAAGTTAAAATCCTGTAAATACATCCACCATCTTGCTACTCTCGGCATTAGATCTTTCTTTTTTTGTGTCAACTTAAGGGCATTGCAATCAGTTACAACTATGAAAGGCACTCCGATAAGATAATGCCTAAAATTTTGCAAGGCCTTAACCACGGCCAACTTTGGTTCAGCGCCCTGAGTCAACCTACTGAAATAAGCTACTACACGCTTATGAACTGATTCATGTACTTGAAGTAAGACTGCACCATAACCGATCGCACTAGCATCAGTATGGACTTCAATTGGTAAAGTTGGGTCATAAATTGCAAGAACTGGTTCACTGGTCAAGTGTTTGATTATATCTTGTCTAGCAGCTTCCTGCTCAGTACCCCACTCAAACGGGACACTTTTTTTTGTAAGATGTGCAATACATGCTATCTTAGAAGCAAAACCAGCTATATATTTCCGAAAATACCCTGCTAAACCCAGAAATTGACGTACTTGTTTCACATTTTTGGGTATAGGAGCTTCAGCAAGTGCTTTTACTTTTAAAGAGCTCGACTGTACCTGACCCTCACTAATTGACCGACCCAAATATTCTATTTTTGTAGATAGAAATGAACATTTTTTTATATTTATAGAAAATCCAGCTTCAGTTGTTAGAGTTTTAATTACTTTTCGCAAAGTTTCAAAACCCTCATTAACTGAATTACTTAATATAAGTACGTCATCGATATAAACAAGGACTTTACCAGATTCAATGAGACTGTGAAGGGTTTTTGATATTATACGCTGACACACAACAGGAGCGTTAGCCAGACCATATGGCATTTTTAAATATTCGTAGTGACCTTCCGGTGTAATAAAACCGGTCCTTGGAATTGAATCTTTTTCCATTGGAATCTGATGAAATCCCGTTGCCATGTCAAGACTCGTAAAAAACTTATGACGTCCTAACCGATCTATATGATCATCTATTAATGGCAAAGGAAAACGGTCTTTGACTGTGATTTCGTTAAGCTTCCGATAATCTACACACATACGATCTTTACCGTCTTTTTTCTTAACTAGAAGTATAGGGCTAGAATACTCTGACTCAGACTCCTGTATGATACCCTTATCTAATAAATCCTTTACAATCTCACGAACATGTAATGTTTCAGTTTGTGAAAGTCGGTCTGTAATTAATAGGTACGTCACTGTTGAGTTTGATGGACATACACCCAGTTTTGACAGTTGAGCTGGCTGTTCCCGTAATTAAATGATCAGAAAATTCATCGATAACAGCTAACAATTTATCATAATCATTTCCAATAAGATTTGTGTTTATTAATGTCCGTCTATCAAACTCGACTGTTAAAACACTAGCAGGTTCCTCAACTTTACGTGTGATAAGCTGTTGTTCTCTAGTACGAATGTAGGTAATATCCTTACGGTTAAGAACGTCTGTGCCTATTATAACTGGAGTGTTCATATACTCTGCTGCTATCACAAATAAATCAATTTCTAAAGTAATTTCATCGAATTCAATTGGCAAAGTAACATAGTAAGTAGACTCTATCTCTTGGCTTCCGATTCCTTTCAAGATACGAAATGCCGGTTTACGAGGATTATCAAAATGTTTCATCAGTGCAGATGAAATAAGGGAAATAGTTGATCCACTGTCAATTAAAACATCAACAGGTACACCCTGTATAACCGCAACTACAACATCACTTTTACGATTATCCTTTATTTCATTGCAGAAATTAACGTTATTTTTGTTTCGAGATTCAGATCTTATTTTAGCAAAACAAGTTTCCACTTTATGACCAGGCTTTTTACAAAAAGAACACGCTTCCGCTTTAACTTGGGTAGAAGTAACCTTATTGTTAGATGTCTGAGTAGTAGTGGAAGAACTATTAGCATTAGAGCTAATTTTAAGTCTCTTATGACAATTAGCAAGTACATGACCCGGTAATCCACAAGAAAAACATTTATTTCCTTCAAATCGACGTTTCCTTATAATATGAGAACGCTTGAATTTTACATTAACATGACGATTATAGGATGACTGGCTGGTATCGCTTTTAGAAGTATTGGAACCAAGCTTAACATAAATTGAAAAAAATTTAACCAAATCATTTGGTATTAGGTTCGCATTAGTTGCAGCCGCTCGAATTTGAGGATCAGTAATACCGCGAATAACTATTGCAGATATTAATTCATCACTTAAACCTGCTACAATACGTAAACGAAGGAGCGATCGACGCGCATAATCAGCATACGTGGGGTAATTGTCAGAGTTAGTTTTCATCACATCAAACAGTATATTAGCTACATCAACCTTTTTTGGACAAAGAGGTTTAAATTCTTTTTTAAAATTGGTCCAACTACGGTCATTTGTGACCCATTCATTGAGCCATGTCCGAGCATCCCCCTTTAAACAGTTACCGATTCGGGAAAGAAATTTATTGTCGTTCCAATTATTAATCACTTTAGCACGATCTACCTCGCGACACACCAAACATCAATGTCATGTAAACTTGGGTCAAAATTTGAAATATAAAACGGCTGATTAGATCGTACAGCAGTGCTGAGGGAACGTAATGCGGTACCAAAAGCATCTGTCAATGTTTGTTCAGATAATGTACTATTCGTGTGTTGCACTTGTGACGATCGGTCTGCAGTGTACGTGACTTCGTTATCATTATCACGAGCTATTGATTGGTTAAACTGATGCTGACGTATTAAACCAGGGGGCGGCGTGCCTGGAGGTGTATCACTTTCCTTTCCCATATGAATATCAGCATCAACGCTTGAAATATTAAGAGGCGACGTACTCGATATATTTTTCTGACTATCACCTTCTAACGTATTTAATCGTGTTAGAATAACGCTTAACATTTCGCGTACCGAGTCTGTGCTACGAGATCTACGAGTGCCACGAGCGCTACGAGACGTAGACGGCGATCATAGCTTATTACGTGTACATTCCCGATCTCGACTAGTGGAGCGCTCCCGCGGTCGGGTTCTTCCCCGCGACTGCGAGCTCGGATTACCCGGCATGACGCTATCGCGTCTCGCGCTCTCACGCTCGAAATGTAAACAAAAGTCCACGGTACAAATAAAAGAAAGAACAAAGAATTGCACAATATCTAACTAACACTAAACTGATCTAACACGTCTTTGTCTTTTCCTGACGGGACTGACAGAGTCCAGTACCGTTACTAACACTATGAGACTTAAATGTCCTCTCACAACGTTAAAGCATTAAAACACACCACTTTTTAAAGTCAACGTGATTGCACATTACAACTTAATCGCACTATAATCAGTCACTTAACTAAATTCACAGCATCGTTGTTAGAATGTCCATAACTAATACTTAAACGGATAGCTTAGAGCGTATTAAGGCCGTGAGTTTTCCTTCTTCATCCCACTTCTGATTTTAGAAGAATAAAATTATCAGAAGTGAAATGAAAAACGCGAACTGCTACAAATATTTTTAATGAAAAACCCGACAATACAAAATAAGAGCGCAGCGCACGCAACACGTCCTCCGAATCCCTAATCCGGTCCCTAATGCCAACGCCTTGAGAAGCTTGTCGCCTCCCGTGCACCAGTCCCCGCAGGCAGGAACAATGGTTCTTTCTTCTTTACTTCTAACACTACATACAATCGTACATATATTAAAGTTGGATAGCTTTGAAATGCACTTAGGCTAAATTGGTCGCCGCCACAAATCTCCGATACGATAATTATTATCAATGATTTCATACACGATTAGTAGATAATATTCAAAATATCTTGTGATATAATAAACCGTTAAAACAGAATGAGTATGATATAATTTAAAGCTGAATTTCTAAAAACCAGTGTATAGGATAAGAACATCTAATATTTGTATGGAATAAGAACACCTACCTAAATGTATTGCTTTGACGCGTCATGTGTATTTTGGCATTTCGGGGATTTCTTTTTTCCATTTCCATAAAGTTAACCAATGGCACTGGGGCGCACACATATACATAAACTGGAAGACATGGCACATAGAATACAAAACGAATCGGACGTTTGTGAGATTTCGAAGCCCCTTTAGTTTCGTTCTTATTCAGTCTTGGTGTACTTTTTAACATGTTTACAAATTAAATTGTTAATTCAAAAACAAATATGTGGATAGGAGTCGTTTTAAACACCTAGTCGAAATTACATCAGTATACTTAATTACTTTAGAATTATAAACGATTTTATCTACCCATACCTATACTTTAACAAAAAAAGCCGGGTTATTTGTTTTTGTAATAATTACTTGTTTGAAATTTATAAAGAATGTAGCTGTTTGATGGGTAAGGAAGCGATCTAGTTTGCGTTGCATAATAAAATTTAGTACAACATTATAACACTCGTTTGGATGATATAATGATTACTATGACACTAGTTGTTTTAAAATTGGCAATAAGCTGTTTCAGAAACATTTATAGAGGATTTATAGCATGGGTGTGAATAAAGTCTTGTATGCTACTGTAATAACTAGGTATTAAAAAACTCATGTTATACTATTATCACACTCAGCTTCTCCTCGTGTGATTTAACCCACATTCATGTTTTAATACCCCTTATTATACAACAGATGCATAAATAACTATTAAAAGTCATGTAATAGTATTTTATACAACAATATTGTATAAAAAGGTTTAAAAACATGGGAGTGGTGCAGGTTACGATGCGAGCTTTAGCTAGAAAATTGGTTTTTAAACTATCGCGCTTTGAACACATAATGCTTGTAACCTTTTTTGTTACGTCTAACGTTTCGAATAGTAGTTACATCCTTCATGGTCGCAAACAGACTGGCTGGAAAGCAGCGGTGTTTTCTTGTTGATGGTGAACTTGTGAAGGATGTATCTCCTATCCAAAACGGTGGACGTAACAAAATGTTCATGTTAAGCCCCTTTTACATACGCATAAATAATACCGCTACAACGTTGCATATAATATTTTTTCTACGACGGTATATTTACTAAATAAAATTTTTCAAAATGAACAATCGACTTCTACACCAACCGATAAAAAAAAATTATGGGACCACTTGACGTTTAATATACACACGTCAGGTGGTCCCATACAAATTTTCAATTATTCAAACAAAAGAGACTTTTCTAAATTGGACCAGGCGTCTACGAGTAATCGGTGAATATAAAAAAAAAATTTCTAGGAATTGAAAACCTTCTCCTTTTTTTAATTTTTCTTTTTTTAATTTTTAACTTACTTTAAAGTTAAAAATAAGAAATTAAAAAAAGAAAAATATGAACATGTTTGACATATGTTTGGTAGATACTACTATCTTTGGTAAATTTCTTTTTATCTGTCTTCTTCCTAGTGTCTGTGTGAAAAAACGTTTTCATCTCATCTACTCAAAAAATGATGTTTTCATTCCAAAACATTTGGAGCTAAAGTTACTGCTTATTCTCTCGGGATCTCTTCGAATTAAAACCAATTTGAAAACTGAACACGAGTGTAATCTATGTAGAAGTCCAGCAAAAAAAAAGAATATCGTTTTAAAATAAAAAAATATCAGGCGCAGGCGTCGTGATTTTTTAAATTTGGAATCCATATCGTCGTCAACGTGGATGAATGTAGGTAAACATTTTTATGTTCTTCGCTTCGGAAAAAGAAATAAGTATAATTAAAAAAGCGCAATTTTACTCCTCCATCCTACGTTTCGCTCTGGATTCAAAGTAGCGCCCTCGCCTACAAAATATTACCTTATCCCCTTATAGCACGATCTACTATTTTCTTATGTTGGCAGTACGTTATAAGATCAAAAGATAAAAAAGTTCTAGGCCTATGGTTAGACGTGTCCTTTTGGCGAAATTATTAATTATTAATAACCAGGGATGTTGCGAATATTTGCTTCCGCATCCGCAAATGCGGACCTTCCGCATAGATTTGGACATCTGCATCCGCATCTGCATCCGCAATAATCAATGCGGATTTTCATGCGGATACAAATGTAAAACATTTTGCGACAAAAAAGAAATTTGGTGGCCGGCGAATGGCGCGTGCCGTTCGCACGTGACAATGACCAATGGAAGCGAAAAATTGGTGACAAGATCCGACGCGTTTGTTGTGGTGCATCATTTGTGTCTTGTAAATAAGTTATTACGTGTTTGTTTACGCTGTGGATTACTTATCGTATAGATATTTTGACTGTTACTGTGATACAGTGATCATTGTGTGTAAATAATTGTTTACTGGGAAATATTTGTATTAGTCTTACCTCAGCTTATTAAATTAAAATCGCCAGGTAAATGCCATTATTTTACACCGGTAATACGTTTTATTGTGGGTAAAATGTATCATTTTATAACCATATTCTTTATTTTTTCAACGAGGTGCCCGGTATTGGTAGATTATCTAAGTTAATTAACAATGACTACAAATAATTACTTTATCATTGTTTTAATTCTTCATTCATAATATATACTATATTTATATAAGATCTTAAACATCCGCATCCGCATTCGCGGATGTGAGCCTTTAAAAATCTGCATCCGCATTCACATCCGCGGATTTTAAAACATCGGCATCCGCAACATCCCTGCTCGTAACACTAATATAACACATGTATGTCATTGTATGTATATCGATACTATATATAATATTCGAACGCCAATATAAGAACATGTATATTGATACATGTTATATTAGTGTTCGTGACTATTGAAAAGACAGTTAACAAACTTACAGGAGTTACAGTGTAACAGTACTTACTCGTACAGGAGTCGGAGAAATTTTTTGATTTAATTTCTCATCAATTTATATCAATCCCAAAAGAAATTTCAAGTTTTCCGCAGAAAGCTATGAAACGAAAAATACTAGAAGTTCTTAATCATACCATCCCTGTTCTTTTCGAAGTTTTCGTCTGACGAACTTCAGCAGAGTTTTGAAATTTAATTGAGCATTTCATATACTTATATTTATAAAGACTTTCATTTTAAAGATAACATTGAAGTTTCTTTTCTAATTTATATTTTTGACAATGGAATGGTAGCTCCATAGATAACGTGTAATAGATAGGTATATTACCTATCTATCTATGGATCTGCACGTGGTACATAAAGTCAGTATTTTCTATTTTATTCATCATTCTATTTTGTTGGTCAAGTCACTTACTCTACATACTTACTTATTATTGTTAGTTCTTTATTTAATAATAATGAATTCCCCATCAACTTCGGATTTTCTCAGGATAAAAAGTATCTTATGTGTTTCCGCATTCGATCTCAGGGAGAAGGTGTTCCTGAAGCGTTACTTCAGTTCCTGAACGTAACACAAGCTTTGCCCTAGGATATGAATAATGGTCTTACCTATTAGTTTTTTGTGTACTAACCTAAAATATCAATAATTTCTTTTTTATATATTATTAATCAAAGATTTTAGTTTTTTCTATCTTGCATGCCAAAGTTTATTCTAATCCGTTCAGGCCTTTTGCCTTGAAAGCGGAATAAACATTCATACTTACATGTAAGGATATAAGTTAAAACTTTCACCTAATGTTAGTAGGATTATTTTGACTTATTACAACTTTGGAATGTAATTAAGATATTGAATTGAGTATGCCCTTCCATCCGGACCATTAACTTCTAAATCTTTGATCCATCATCTTCTTATTAATAACTAACCTTCTTTGATCAATGTTCTGACTCATATTACATTTAATTAACTATCAAATACATACCACTGTTCAATGAACTATTAAGTGACGGGTGTATACGGAATTGTGAACCTTTGGAAGATAAGGTGATTTGTTAAGGTGATTTATTGTTTTTCTGAACCAGAAAAATTAAACATATTATAGTTTCTATACCTGATACGATATAATATAATTTTTTTAGTGATTTCGCAAAAATATAATGTTAAATCATTAATAAAAACTGTTTCATATAGGTAATCCAAATGAAATATACTTATGTAAATGTAATGCCGACAAGTGCTTCAGTATATTAATACAAATCATCATAAAGGATCTATATACTACACTTAATGATGAAAAATTTCGTCTTTTTTATACGAGTGTTCAGCCGACCGGACAATTTGTACCTACTAGGTAGTCCTAAAAAATTATAGCTATATAGAAATTATCCGGTCGGTTGAACACTCGTATAAAAAAGACAAAATTTTGCCCCCGTCGTGTCCTAAGAAAATAGTTCTGAATCGCTCTTTCAAGTATATATTAACCGTAACTTTATACCTGATATAGAAACATGTTTTAATTAAATATAATAGAAACGCCTAAACAATAGCTTAGACATCTGACATGTTGAAGAGGGTTATTAAAATACGTATATGTATATAATAGAAATTAAGTATTCTTAGAACAAAGGCTTACTGCACAAACGAAGTTGGTATATATTTTTGACACAATGAAGCTTGGAGCTCCTATGATAAATTTTCTTTGTAATCTGCAGTAAAACTAATAATAATTAAGTCCCACTTTTATCTGCAAATTGCTATAAAATGTTCA
Organism: Acrobasis suavella; assembly: GCA_943193695.1. Lineage (NCBI taxonomy): Eukaryota > Metazoa > Arthropoda > Insecta > Lepidoptera > Pyralidae > Acrobasis > Acrobasis suavella. The sequence continues at coordinate 12,277,276 of OW971938.1, forward strand.
TAATTGTTAGTAGTAGCCTTACTTAGTCAGATATCCACCTAACACATCATTTTTTTATTCATAAAACACTTTTAATCACCATCCCAGCTCTTTTTCCAACCACTGCTGAGTTGATGGGTAGCGTCGACAAAAATAGAAGCCTATGCTTCTATTTTCGTCGACGCTACCCAAAAAAACCTTCAATTAGTATAATCAAAGCAACAATAAAAATAGTTTTGTATAGGAAAATATTTGATGATGATTTCTTCTCTAAAATCTGCAGCTCACGCTCGACGCAGGTACGATAGGCGTAATCTGTATTAAAAATGTATAGATAATTTACATTGACTTTAAATGATTTAACAAAAAAACTAATACTAAATTCTGTATAGTTCTACAGAATTTAGTACTTATAAAATACTATGTAGGCAACTAAAACAAATTTTCATCAACAAATGAATTAGGTATGTAAATTTACCACGACTATTTTATTCAAATGTGCGATACAGTAACCGCCTTGGGAAAAAGGATCTAATTGTTCGTAAAGTATATTTGCATATGGGCTGTCTTTTGTACCGAGCATCAGAATTTCCACAGGCGGATTTTATCTCGACTGGTTTTGGGATCAGCTCTGGCTTCTACGTCACGGGTGAGCGATCAACATTCACGATTTCTACACTCATTGCTATAGAGTCGCCTATTTCAAATGCTCCAATTTCCTTTGTTCCTTGCTTATAATTACCGGCTTTCTTTGTAAAGAATCACCGATGTACTTATATTCTTGATCCCACCGATTTCTTAACTATCTTTGATAGAAAAGAATCTGTAGCTTTTAAGATAAGATAGAATTAATTATTTGCTTAATGCGTATTGGCTTAATTTGTGTTACATATACTTACATGTGTGTAAATACCTATAAGGCAGAATAATAGGTTGAATGTTAAAAAATATGTGGTAACTGACTTTTCAATGAAGTAAAATAAATCTTATCTAACAAAGAACTTGAGAATAATAAAAATGGAAATTTTATAGAGACGTCTTGGGACTGAATTTTAACAAGTATTATATTGAATCGTACCGAGAAAATACCTTGAACACCTTTAAATTTGGACCTTCTCAATTTGAATACGGTTCTACTTAATTAATTCTGAATAAAAAGTTTTAAAAGATTTCTCACCGATTGTTTTACTGACTTTAAGTTTGGTCATTATCGTCCCTTATTGTTATAATACCTATAAAAATAATGTAGTATAAATCAACTTTAGAGAAAATCCACCATTTTTTTAATACGTGTTTTTACTTTTAAACATTGAGGCTTGATGAGTAAATAAATAGATTACATCTAGAGCTATTATTTTGCTTTTGATGAAAATCGCACTTTTTAAATAATAATATAAGACTACTTATAATTATTTATATTCTGGAATTTCTAAAAAAAATAACGTTGTCGGTATCTATACAAGTATTCACGGAGCATGTGATTTTTGTTTTATCATAAGTAGGTAGGTACCTCACTGTAATATGAAGTTACTTACAATAAAAAACCGATTTAATATTTGAGACTGAACATACAGCACGAGTATTTCCAACGCAGCTGTGGTTCCCCAAATCCAGCGATAGGATTGAGAATGCATCCTGAATTGAATTCTCCCGTGTCACATAAATTTGAACTTCATTCGCCATTTGCTGCATTTCCTAAATTAGTAGAGTTTAAATTGCATTCGTTGGAATGAATAGTGTCTGTTATTCATATAAAATTGCAATAAGTACCAAAGGGAGAAGGCAAATAACATTTTCATATTTTTTACCTAAGTGTTGGGAAGGATAAATAACCCTTCATTATAATTTCACATGCAATTTTGCTCTCCGCTGAACATAACAAGTACCTATAGAATAATATACGTTTGCTTTGAAAATTTTATAAGATGATATTAAAGAAATAAAAAATTGGAACATGAATTATGTACGGTAAGCCTCAAAAGTCGGGTCTCAATTTCTTATACAATTAGTATGAGAAATTGGGACTCCACTTCTGAGGCGTATCGTACATACTATAGCGTCTATATCACTAATGGGGTATCCAGAGCATATTGGGTCTTGCGGCTCTAAGCAGACAGAGGCCAGGGCCGCAAGACTCAAAGGCTACTTTTAGCACGATGATGGGAGACAAGGCGAAAAAAGGAAACTAATATTGTTCGCTAGCCGTGTCGCCTATTAACATATAATTCGCATTTACGCCCATTCCCTCGATCGACGTCCTGCGATCTGAGCGGGAAGATTCTAACCCCCATATTCATAAAAGTTAACAAACGTTTGCTAAAGCTTTTTCAGTGAAAATGTGTTTTGTCTCGCTTTCACTATGTCAAATATTTAAAAGAGGGAAAGGAACAAAATTAATTTTAACTAAAACAGGTTTAGCAAACGGCTGTCAATTTCTATGAATATGAGGGCAAGTGTTTTCTTTTCTCCTAGACCCAAACCAGCAAGGTAAAAATTATAAACATTTGCCCTCACATTGTATCTAAGTAATTATTTACCTTTGTCGTGCTTGACGTGAACCATAGAAACAAAAAAGAGCTATTTAATACTAATGTTTGCAAGTATGTGGATAAAAGAGGTGTAAATTAAATCCGTTCATCCCACAAAAAGCCTGATATACATTAAGAAGTTGTGATCGTATATCCCTAAAGTAATATTAGTGCGATATATCTCGCTTTTGTGACAAAGTGTCGCGCAAAAACAAAGTGAACCGTAACGGATCACCCCAGTTCCTCCTAAAGGCGAAAACAGAATTGCTTTGCTTTTCCCTAAATTTTACGGCAGCACTAAAATTTTATTTTCTCCCTAACTACGCCGTATTTTCCAACGTGTTTCAATTTTAACTTAATTTATTGTCATTGTTGCGGTTCTTTTAACAAAATTCTGCGGTAAAAGTAACCTACGCATTATTTGACTACGCTACGGAAAATTAATATTATATGCCATAATTTAAAAATGTTAAGAGTTAAGTAAGGACTACGTTAACTCTGGTTTTAGGTATAAAGCAAATTGACTCCCCTAGTGTGAGTATCAGGGCGCGGGTATAGTTCTAACAAATCAAAACTCATTACAAAATTACTTAGACTTTCATTGCCTGGAAACAAGTAGGTATACCTTTAAAATGTACACAAAGAAAAAAAAATAAGTTAATTGTGAATGTTTTGTATTGCACAGGATTAAATTTTTTCCATAAAATAAAAAAAATATCTTTCTCTCACTCTTGAAGTTAAAACTTTCTTGTTAGGTAGACTGTGGGTGTCTCGTTTAAAGTAAGTTCTAATTCAGAATAAATTATTGGGCTCTTGTCTGTCTTTTATAAGGTGCTAGAGCGACATAATCTGAATTTACAAACTATATGATTTGAACTACTTTGTGCAATTCCGCCACCAGTTACTTCATGCAAACTACTGCCGCCAGATTTTTTAAATTTATAGTTGCTCCCAAATACGGCCTACCTTACGGATACCTTATTTTTTCTGAATATTTTAGACACTTTATCTGCAATTTTACCTAAATATGTTAAACTTGCTGTATATTTAGATTTTACATTTTGTTGTACTGCATATAAAAGTGGTTTGATCATATTCTGTCTTTTTCTATGAATAATGTTATCTATTATTTGTGTATTGTAACAGTTCAACTGAGATATTTATATAATGTTCAGTTCTTTATTATAATTACTTTTGCTTAGAGGAACTGTCATTAATCTATGTATCATTGACTAGTATGCAGCTAGTTTATGTTGCCATAAATAATTAGGTAACGCAGGGATTGTTGTATGTGTATGTGTTGGCTTACGATAAATCTCGAAATCATGTTATATTCAAATCTAAGAAATGATGGGAGTTATTTTGTTCAAATTCTACTGTAAATGTATTTTGGGATGAATTTTGTTTAATTTTGAAACAAATATACCTAACTACCGATTTGTACCTGTCCAACAAATACCTAATAATATCATCAACGTATCTATAATAATAAAAAATATTATTTGATTTCCCTAAAATCTTTTTTATTTTCATAATTATCCATAAATATGTCAGTCATAAGAGGACTCAAAGGAGATCCCATTGCTAAAGCTTCTTTTTTAATATAATATTTGCTATCGAATTGAAAGTAGTTTTGGACCATACATCATTCTGTTAATTTTAGTATATCATTTATCTCACGCGGGTGGTCTTTATATGGAGCATTTGTAAACAAACTTTCTACATCTAAAGAAACTAATTTTGCGTTGATGGAAAGCTGGACTTCTTTGATATTTTCAATGAATTGTAAGCTATTCTTTAGGCTATGTTTTGGTCTAAAATCTATCTTTTCTCTAGTAAAATCATTTGCCAGCTCATATGTTGGAGCTCCTATATAAGAACTGAAAATTATATATCAAATAGCTCAGTCGAACGGTCACAATACATAAATAATAGATAATATTATACATAGAAAAAGAGAATATGATTAAACCACTTTTTATATACCACAGTACCACAAAATATAAAATCTAAATATACAGCAAGTTTAACATATTAAGGCAAAATTACAGATAAAGTGTCTAAAATATTCAGAAAAAATAAGGTATCCGTAGCCCTAAAAACAAAAAAATCGTTAAGATCTCTTCGTAACGTAAAAGATAAAATTGAGTCAGACAAAAAATCTGGTATATAATATACAAATTAACTTGCGATGATTGTCGACAAGTTTATATTGGACAAACCGGCCGTAATTTTAAAACTCGTTATAATGCATATATCAATGCGTAAAAAAACAAATGCACAGAAAGGTCAAATTTATGCTATTTTCGATTCTGAGTTATTTCTACATAATAAATGGTAAAAAAAATCTTTCAATAATCTGTATTTAAATCTAGTCTTTAATCTATTATCGATAAATATAAAAGCCAACAAAGCTATACTTCTATACTATACTTCTTCTATACTTCTATTTAAGAAAACGTCCCAATTAATCTCTCGGATAATCTAAGTTCTGATACTACTCGTAAACATACTGAATACCTCTGAATACTTACATATCAGTGATACTGATCAATATCAGTGATATTCAACATGGTTGGCTACCACAATTTGTAATTATTATAAGTATTCTTGCTTTGCATTCACAATAGTGACAGGTTCTCGGAATTAAATTGTGAAATTCTGCGTAATCTGAAATAGCTCTATCTGTCAACTGTCTAAACACAGTTGTTTCATTCGTATCAAAACTTGTGCCAAGAATTATTAGAACTTTGCGACAGTCCAAAATCAAAATCTGTCTACATAATTTATTGGAAGGCAGACTACTGATCATTTATTTTAAAATGATTTATTCACAGAGCATGATTTATTCGCGCATTTTGGCCACTTAGCCATTCGACGTTGATCTATGAGTAATTCTAATTATCTACCGAACGATTAACTTTTAATATTTCTTCCTTCTTCCTCAGCTTATTGACACTCAGTACGAAGTGCAGGCCTCTAACGAACGATGCAAGATATTTCGTTTGATTTTGAGCTTTCATCATCCACGCTCAATAATAAATTTCTCTTCTTGATAAGTTTATATAAGTACTTAATTGTCCGAAAATTGATAGCAATTTTCGGACAATAAGGTTAACTCCGTTATCAAAAAAGGGGCATTTTTACAATTTGTATCTTTATATTATTGACGAACACCTGACCTAATAATTGCAGTATTTATATTAAGAATTGCAAATCAAAATTTACATCATTCTTTGTTCTAACAGTAAAAATGTAAGATTGTAAATTTATACCTACATTCTTCCTCGTGGGTGAACGGGTCGCGGCTCATTCTTCCGAACTCCAGCACGTTACAGTTAACAATTAATCATCTTACTTTTTGTTTGACTAATTAATAGTTCTTGTTCTGTTGTATAACATTTAATTAATTAAAGAATTACTTTGCATATATTTTAAAATTCCCTACTGCTTCTAAAATTTTTACAGTAAAAAAAGAACTTTCCTACGGTTAGAAAACTTTCACTTCCAAAACTATATTTTCGTTTATATTTTAGCTCACAAAATTTCACCTGTATATAACTCACTATTTTACACGCGTAGTTGCCAAAATTACATTAAGATTTAATTGTGAACTATGACAAGATTTTTATGCTCATGAAATTTTAGATTTAGGTATTATAAGTACCTATATGACAGTGTCTACTTTAAACCGTTAGTATAGGTTTCTATTTCGAAATATTGATTAAAAATTTTACTTTTTAGGGTTCTGTAGTAAACAAGGAACCCTTATAGTTTCGGAATGTCTGTCTGTCTGTCTGTCCGTCCGCGGTTTTACTCAGCGACTATAAGTATTAGAAAGCTGTAATTTGGTATAGGTATGTATATTAATTATGCGGAAAAAGTGGTAAAGTAAAACATTGAAAAAAAATTTTTTTAAGTTATCTCCCATACAAGTAAAGTCAAAAGTCAATTTTATTTTGTAGACTAACCAATCATGTGGGGTATCGTTGAATAGGTCTCTTTTTCGATTTAGGGATCCGTTTCTGAAATATTTGGTTTTAAAGTGTAAATTTTTGTTAGAGTCAAGTGTCCCCCCCCCCTCTATCTGCTAAACGGTTATATATAGACACGTGAAAAAATTTACAGCTATAGCAAATATAACGAAATTTAAAGGAAAACTATCAGAGCTAAGTAGGGTTTACAAATTAAAAAGTTATAGGCGATCAACTTATGAAATGTATACGGAAAGGAGAATTTCATACAAATTAAATAGAAAATTAGTTTTTAGACGTTTTTAGTGGCATGAACTCAAAGTTGACATTCGTCACTACGGAACCCTAAACTGAGCGTGGCCCGACACGCACTTGGCCAATTATTAGCTAATAATGTTTGATATATAGAAAGTCATAGGATAGAAATATGTTTATTTGCTCTATTATCATAATGTACATTTATCAACTAATTATTTGGAAAATACGTTTTTTGCTAAAAGATAAATTGAAAATCTTTGTGAGTACATCAACAGGGGGTTTATATATAAAACGTGACTATTCTTACTTTAAAAATCTGTTACTGAAGCTTTTACAGTAAAATAGAGCAAAACAGCAGTTTCCCTGCGGTTTAAAAGCTTCCTCCTGGAACAAACTTTTCGTCTATATTTTAGCTTCCGAACTAGCACGCTTCAGTTAACAATTAATGGCTAGTGCATCTTACTTTGGTTTGACAAACTAATAGCTCTTGTTCTGTCTTTCAAGCACAGTTGCCAAAGTTACATTTACAAGTAGTTCACAGAATATTCAAGTTGTTGTCTTTTTAGCTTTATTTTATGTTCATACGTGGGGCGCACTATAAGTTTCCGGAATGAATATGAAAAAATACTATTGAAGGTACAAAATTAATTTATTGTTTTTCAAAATAATCTCCCTTGGCGTCTATGCACTTTTTCATTCGATGAAACCAGTTTTGAAAACTTTTGTGCCACTCCTCTGTGGTGACCTCTGAAACGTGTTTTTCATACTCCTCGACAGCCTCTTCTGGTGATGAAAATCGTTGACCGCATAATTGGTTCTTAATTTTTGGGAACAGAAAAAAGTCACAAGGTGCCAGGTCGGGACTGTATGCAGGATGACTCATGAGTTCTACATTTTTCGCCTTCAAAAAGTCGTTTGTCTGTCTGGCCGTGTGAGAACTAGCATTGTCGTGGTGCAGGATGATACGGCGTTTACGGTTATTTTTACGGAGTTCGACAATAACTTCCGGCAAACAAATGTCCGTGTACCAGTCACTATTCACTGTACGACGATTCTCTAAAGCAACAGTAGCCACGTGTCCAGTTTTATTAAAAAAAGAATCAATCATCCGCTTAGATGCACTTTTCACGCGCGCCACTTTGGTTGGTTTCGGCTCATCTTGAAAGACCCATACGCTCGATTGCTGCTTTGTTTTGGGATCGTAGCAATAAATCCATGTTTTGTCACCTGTTACTATGTCCCACACCAAATTTGACGCACCTTCGTTGAATCTGGTAAGCATGGCACTGCACCAAGTGACGCAGTCCGTTTTTTGAGCCTCGGTCAAGTTGTGTGGGATCCACCGCGAGCACAGCTTTCTCACACCCAAATGTTTGTGTAGGATTAATTGTTTTTGACTCATGCCTATTTCTAAGAATGCGCGAATTTCATGGTAGGTCACATGCCTGTCTGTTTCAATCATACGGCGCACAGCATCGATGTTTTTGTTGGTCACAGCGGTGGACGGCCGACCATCGCGAGATTCGTCACTGAGATTGATACGACCACGCTTGAATTCTGCAATCCAGCTATAAACAGTTGTCTTGCATGGTGCTTCATTGCCAAAAGCTGTTTCAAGCCGAGCGATGCTCTGTTAAGCTGTCAAATTACACTTAAAATCGTAGAAAATCATACTACGAAAATTTTCCCGAGTTAAATCCATGTTGATGCAGACACACAATTTTTTAAATGGCGCCACAAGGTAAAAACAAAAGACAGTCAGATGAAACAAACTGCATTCTACAGCCAAAGAGTTCTATTTTCAAATGTTGCAATAAATTTTTAAATATTGTTTATGTAAGTGGCCAGTTCCGGAAACTTATAGTGCGCCCTATGTATACGGAGACATATTTTCAATGATGAAATTAAGGTGCATTACATAGGTTTGGCGGTAACAAATGGAGCAAAAGATAAACACATACTCGTATTTACCTACGCAGATCGTTGGCACGAAAACACAAACGTGCAAATGTATATCGATTGGCGCGAGCGAAGGTAGTTATAAAATCTACTATTTATATACTACATTTAAACGTAACATGATAGAAAATCTAAACAAAAATGTTGTGAAAGATTTCTGACTTTGAGACTGACCTCTTAGCAAAAGCCATCAAACGCGAGATAGGTGCTCGTACGAGTTACTTTCATACTTGACACCTAATGTATTAAAAAGTAAAGGCCTCTCAAGTCCCAAAGTTGGTTATGAAACATAAAAAAGATAAGGTAATGCGATCGTATAAACGTCACATCAAGATGACGTGAGATAGGTGTACACATAAAATAATAACCATAGGTTGTTCATAAACGAGGTACGTGTACAATAAACAGTACGAAAAATACGGCAGTATAGGTATATGCATTCAAAGTATACCTATAGACGTGTGTGTACAAAAGCATTTATTTTTGCCTGATCTAGGTACCTACATTTATGAAAAGGCATAAAGTGTGTTTGTATTTGTTGTAGGTAGTTTTACACTGTCTTACTTTTACTGAAAATACAGCAGGTGTTTTCCTTTTTTTTATAGGGAAGTAATGTTTTTAACCACTTCAAAAACGGAAGAGGTTTCTCGATTCAACTGTAGTACATTTTTTTATGTATGTTCGCGGATAACTTCGTCGTTTATGAACCGATTTTGATGATTCTTTTTTGATGGGAACGAGATATTTCAAGGGTGGTCCCATAGAAATTTTATCAAAATCGGTTGTGTAGTTCGGGGGTGCATTCAGTCAATGACTGATCTAGTCCGTGACTATTAGGCACATGATCGATCCTCACATAGGCGCAACTTGTACTTATGAGTTTGTGCTTCTTATTTTTGACTTTTGAAATGTTACCCGGTCACGTTGTGATTTGAATTTCTACTGTAAAATATGAATCAGTGTTTTATTATTTTAATTTTTAGACCAGATTTAGAGGTCGATACCAGTTGTCAAACTTTTGAAAAAACGTTGTATTTACATTTGACTATGGAGTCTCCTTAATTGATTGAAATTTGTGGTTATGTTACGTTTTATAGCGAAATATGTCCTGGTCCTATTTTCTTCCCCATTCCTTTCTTCACCTGGAGCATGTTTAATGTCTGTATTACGAGTACACTTACTTCATTGAATTTCAGCCTTTCGACTCCACTGCTGTAAAATCCAGTATAAGATGTAGATATAGATGTAGAATTTGTGCTCCTTTGAAGCAAAAAATAATAAAACGAAATCAAAATTGAAATTGGAACCCTTAGTTGACAACGTTGAGAGACCAATGAGTGTACAAATGGCCACAGACAAGATTACTCTTGCGGAACAAAAATGAGATGAACAGTGAAAGTTTTTTGAATCATATCATAATACTCTTAGCTAGAGTTACTGAATAAGGTGTTTCTGGTGATCTGCTGGACTACCCGATGTATATACATAGCAGAAACCTAAAATTGTGATATTTTAGTCCCGTTTTAAACATGAATTTGAATCGAAAAAACCGAAAAAGATATCTGTTAAAGAAATATATTTTTTCGATATGATGATATGGTAAAAATATTGGTTACAAGCCTCTACTTGATAGTAAGCACCAGTAAATGACCTTAATTTATGCAACCTTTATGAAAACTAACTAAAACTGGCTACTAATTGCTTAAATAGCTAGTGTATTTCATAGTTCTTAACAATGAAATTTTAGTTGATGTTTCTTTTTATAATATTTTATTTGCTAATCATAGGCTAGAATACAAAATAAATAAGTATTATTATCAAACATATCTAAGACAAAACACTGCAGACTTTGTTACTAGCAAATACTTATATTTTTGTTATATTCTGGGTTACTCATCAACATTTTAAAACGACTATTTACAAAATTGAAACAATTAAGTATGTATTTTGTAGGTACTTATATTATATATAAACATAACCATTTATTCTTTTCGAATGGTGAACCTCAGGAAGGTTTTGCAAAAAGAGGAATATAATAATTTAGTATATTGCTGATATTTACGTCATGTCACGTCACGTCGACACCAGTGTTAGCTGAAACACACTAGAAAAGAAGAAACTGCGTTTATACGACCTTTTTTTTTATAAGTTCTTAATATTTTTAATAATAAAAAGGGTTACACTAAATCTTACATATTTAATTTGTAGTCTCGTCCTTTTATTTCGCTAGGTATGTGCGTCATGTAAGTACTTTTAACATCATACCATGATATAAGTACTCTTACCTACTCTCTCATTACTTTGCTGTTTAAAGTTTATTAAACTGAAATATAATTATATGTACACGTTTTTATATAATTTGGTATTCATCCGGTTCTTTAGAATAACTTACAGGCTCAGATTTCTATCATCTCCATAAATGAAATAGCGTTGAGCCCGCCTGACAAGGGTTACGGACATTGTGACATTCATGAATTAATATTTAAAAGCTAAATTGAGATAGAAAGACTCGAATAATGTGTAACTGAAATATCTTATTTTGGTATAATATTTAAATAAATGTTGGGAATTTAGAAAAAAATTGAAGCTAAGGCTTATGATGGATTTTTCGAGTACCTAATGTGCATTTAAATTCTGTACGTTAAATTATAAAATAAAGGAAATTAGGTTGTCCGTCCTCGTTATTCATGTTCAATATTCCCTCTTAATTATTAAATATATCTATTCAATGGTGATTCTATGACTAAACAAAGGTGTATGTATATATTTGTTATTAAAAAAAGGAATTAAAATGCACTGGACACTTTCTATAAATATTTTATTACACTATTATACACATAAAACATTAGATATATCTGTATTTTCTGTAACGATAATTAGCTTATTGTATAATATGTTAATGCTCTGCGATCAATAGGTGACCAACATAATACTAATATTTCATCTTGACAAGGTCGGATTCTCGACTTGGTTGGCTGGATTCGGTTGGATTCCCTCTAATATGGTTAAGTTTTACGATAGCTGATCCGTGCGTCAACTCTCGTAAACATGCTGCCATGTAATGTGTCATGATTGTATTATAAGAACTTATTAATCAAAAGACATAATAATAACATGTTAAAGCCCTTCCGGTGCGACTAGGCGACCAATGCTGTTCAAATGAGTTTCTTTTGGCCTTTCTTCTCAACAGTGGTCGTTGAGAAGTCCGTATCGGTATTTTTTCTTTAGAAATAAAATAAATTTACACTACCCGTAATGTTTCTAAATTATACTTATTGAAGTGTAAAAGTGTCTCTTAAGGTCTAATTACCGAATAAACATTTGAATTTTGTGTGAAAGGAACTACTTCCATTGAATTATTATGTTAGTCAAAAACTACAGTAAATCTTTATGAGGTAGTGTTGGAATGCTCAGAATTCGCATGTTTTCAGCAAGGACTGCGATTTTAATCAAAAACTGACATCCTCGCTCGTCTCATAAATTAAACATAGGTACAACAATTACGGATCTTGTTCATGAATTTTCATTCTTTAACCTTAATCTATTTCTACCAGTGTCGCTTCGTCACTGTCGGATTACTAAACCGGCTCTTTTAGAAAAAGAACTGTAGGTATAAGTTATTTTACGAGATATTGACATTAATAGTTTAAGTAACTATCTTACTAATTTGATTTATGATACCCAAAATTGAGAGTTCGTATCCCAGAAGACCCAAATCACAATATTGAATTAGTCCGACCGCATGACACAAATTAATCGATTATTTCGCTGATTTGATTAATCTATAAAATATTTCATCCCAAAATTAATTTGACCTTACTTTGTGGAGGCTACCACCTCTTTGGTCACGTAATCGAGATGATTTAAAGTCAGGAATTGTTTTTAAATTATTCTGGAAAATTTGGAAAAGGGGTATTTTTTATTATAATTACCTACTTACAACTACTTAAAGTAAAAAGTGTATCTTAAGTAATCAATGATGATATTTCTAATTTTTGAAAAGCACCTCAAATCTTTTGTTCCCGATACTTCTACTAATACTTAGTACATAAGTATTAGACGAAGTATCTGGAACAAAAGATCAAAATAAAAGTTACCTTTCAACCCACCAGCCAAATTTGTGGAGCAATTTTAGTCCATGATACTGACCTACTTGCTTTAAAAAGAAATGTTTTAAAAATCGATGAAAAATCCCAGCCTTCTTCCATACGAAATCATTTTACCGAGCGCTGATTTGTATGGGAAGCCGAATATTTTTTTTCATTTTTCGTTAATTTTTTTTTATGGAAAGTTGTGTATCATGGACAGGACGTGCGCCAAAACTTTGGCTTCAATAGTTAAAAAGTCACCCTGTATACTAGATAGGTACCTCAGAGATAAGCTATGGCTTATAATTCTATGAGGTCCCTATAAATATTGAATGTCAATACAATAAACAACAAAAAATACAGTCACCCTGTCAGGGTGACTGTATTTTTTGTTGTTTATTGTATTGACATGAAAAAATTTTAGGTCTATGTTAACGACTATAGTTGATTCGATCGCATATACCTAAATTATCTTTGACACTTACATTCATTTGGAAGCATGTACTATACAATGCAACTATTATAACGAAGGTTTCGAATATACAGGTTTAATATAAGGAAGGTAATGTACTCTATGTAACTTGTCTGAAATGCTGAAATGGTTTTCATATTACACTCAACGTATCGTAATAAATGTCAACCAGGGCAAAATTTACACTGCTTGTGCAAGCAGTTTCTGTGTGGACGGTAAACACCGTTTTATTTGTGTGAATAATTGTTTACTTCTGTAAAACTACATAGTATTTCATAAACAGTTAATTAAATCGAATATATTTTTATTAAGTATCGAAAATACCTACTTTTCTATTTGAAACCCAGAGGGCGAAAGTATAGCGAATACTAAAAAGTAAAATTCCATTCAAGAATTGAGGTACAGATTATAAGATGATCCCTAATGGGTTAAATAAGAACATACTAAGATAAACAGAAATGTAATATGCAAAAAATAACACTATCCAATGAATATTTTATAAGTTTTTTCCTATCTTAATTATTAAGTAAGTAAATCTAATACATTGGAAGTTTTAACTTGACTATATTTTTATTACCTATGAAGAAGAATTACAATAAAACAAAAAAGTTGCACATTTATTATTTCTAAAGCATTTCGAAAAAAAGCTACGTTTAAAATGCCGCATTTTATGTAAGTCATAATTATTATAACGCGCATAGTAAAATTAATTCCACTGCGGTTGCATACATGATATGGGTTTTAGTTCTGCTATAAAGAAACGCTATTGCGACCGCACAATGGATTGTGAACTCGTGACATAAAAGCTAAAACTAGAACGTATTTATTTCTTTTTACTCGACTATGGCAATAGCATCCGAATCGCTCGTCAAATAGGCAATTTGACTATATTAAAAATATATTACAAATTTATGTCATCCTATCCAAACGCAGCTTAATAAAGCGTATTTTATTCAAAAACACAATAAATAATGTTTATTTTCTATGAAAAACGCAAATGAAAATTATTATTTTTTGAATGACAATAAACACTCTGTGATTGGTTGTTCCCCTTGTGACTTCACAACAAAGTAAACAAATGTGTCGTATGAATGGTCTGTTTGGGAAATATGCACTTTTACGAGATTAATAGTTATAATTGAGTGTTTTTGGCATTAAAAAGAGTGTTTCCTAGCATATTTATTTAGAATAGTGTTTAAGAATCAAAATGGAAAAGAAATTTGTGCAAGCCGACAGTGAAAACCTACCCAAAGTAGACGCATTAATGATCGCCTTTTCCTTTAAAAATAATCCTGACTTTTATGCAGCAGAACTGAAAAATGTTAAAACCGCAATGTAAGTATTGAAATTACTCTAAAAAATACCGAGAAGGATGAATAAGCAATTTAAGCAGGTAAACAATGCCTTTCATGATGACTTTATAAGATGAATATTGTTGTTGTTGGAGATTATGGAGAGGTTATGTTTTGACTTTATATTAAAATCTAGCCCTCAAATTCATAAAAAATAACAAGCATTTGCTAAACCTTTTTTAGTTAAAACATGTTTTGTCACTTTCCCTCTTTTGAATATTTGACGTTGAAAGAATGAGACAAAACATTTTTTTAACTAAATTAGGTTTAGCAAACGTTTATAATTTTTTATGAATAAGGGGGTAGGTAAATAAGGAGAGCTATAAAAACTTAGTTCTTCTTCTCGAGTTGAAAGGCTATACATAGGGCGCACTATAAGTTTCCGGAACTGGCCACTTACATAAACAATATTTAAAAATTTATTGCAACATTTGAAAATAGAACTCTTTGGCTGTAGAATGCAGTTTGTTTCATCTGACTGTCTTTTGTTTTTACCTTGTGGCGCCATTTAAAAAATTGTGTGTCTGCATCAACATGAATTTAACTCGGGAAAATTTTCGTAGTATGATTTTCTACGATTTTAAGTGTAATTTCACAGCTCAACAGAGCATCGCTCGGCTTCAAACAGCTTTTGGCAATGAAGCACCATGCAAGACAACTGTTTATAGCTGGTTTGCAGAATTCAAGCGTGGTCGTATCAATCTCAGTGACGAATCTCGCGATGGTCGGCCGTCCACCGCTGTGACCAACAAAAACATCGATGCTGTGCGCCGTATGATTGAAACAGACAGGCATGTGACCTACCATGAAATTCGCGCATCCTTAGAAAAAGGCATGAGTCAAATACAATTAATCCTACACAAACATTTGGGTGTGAGAAAGCTGTGCTCGCGGTGGATCCCACACAACTTGACCGAGGCTCAAAAAACGGACCGCGTCACTTGGTGCAGTGCCATGCTTACCAGATTCAACGAAGGTGCGTCAAATTTGGTGTGGGACATAGTAACAGGTGACGAAACATGGATTTATTGCTACAATCCCAAAACAAAGCAGCAATTGAGCGTATGGATCCTTCAAGATGAGCCGAAACCAACCAAAGTGGCGCGCGTGAAAAGTGCATGTAAGCGGATGATTGCTTCTTTTTTTAATAAAACTGGACACGTGGCTACTGTTGCTTTAGAGAATCGTCGTACAGTGAATAGTGACTGGTACACGACCGTTTGTTTGCCGGAAGTTATTGACGAACTCCGTAAAAATAACCGTAAACGCCGTATCATCCTGCACCACGACAATGCTAGTTCTCACACGGCCAGACAGACAAACGACTTTTTGAAGGCGAAAAATGTAGAACTCATGAGTCATCCTGCATACAGTCCCGACCTGGCACCTTGTGACTTTTTTCTGTTCCCAAAAATTAAGAACCAATTACGCGGTCAACGATTTTCATCACCAGAAGAGGCTGTCGAGGAGTATGAAAAACACGTTTCAGAGGTCACCACAGAGGAGTGGCACAAAAGTTTTCAAAACTGGTTTCATCGAATCAAAAAGTGCATAGACGCCGAGGGAGTATATTTTGAAAAACAATAAATTAATTTTGTACCTTTAATAGTATTTTTTCATATTCATTCCGGAAACTTATAGTGCGCCCCACGTATAATAAATTTGACCAGTGTTTGGCCGCGGCGACTCCCCGATCATTTGCCTCATTAAGGTCCTGCAATGTGCAGGAAGTGGGGCTTTTTGGACAGGACAATAAGTGGGTCATTGATTGAATAGCACCACACTCGCATTTATCGTTTTTGGAGAAACGCCACCTAACTCGGTTCTTTTGACATCTCCCAACGCCAGTCCAGAGTCAATTTAACAAAATACAAAAGATATCCAGGAAATGGTAATACAGGTGCACACAAATATACCTACTAAGAAATAGTATAAAACAGTTTCCAAAAGTAGTCAAATACCCTATTGTCACAAACTATATGTCAATCGTTTCGTCATTATTGTCCGGATGACATAGGCTACAATTAGTATGCAAAAAAATTATATAACATAGGAAGTAACTCTAACTTCCTTTTTATATTAATTATATTACCTGATTATTTTTAAGCAAATGAGACTGTTGCTCACCGTAGTCGGGTATAAGTTTTAAGTCGTTTTTCAGATAAACTCTGTAAAAGAAAATGGAAGTAAGAGTATGTACTTGAAGTTTAAGTCTTATATACTTTCTAATTTAAATCTTTATTATAACCCAGAGATAAAATAATAAATCGAGGTTTAAGAAAACCCAGCGACAAGATGGCCAGTGACTGGGATGAGAAATGGTCCAGATGGATATAAGGAATAAAAATGAAAGGTAAAAGATTTTAATGGTTTTACTATCAAAGTACCATATGTGCTTGCTTCAGCATAAGACACAACATTAAAATTTTGAAAAAAAAAATTGGGAAGCTTCCGTTTTTTTTTGTTTTATGCTTATTTACCAAGAATATGAATTGAGTCGGTTCAAAAAAAGTCTGATAAAAGCTTAACCATCCGTCGCATGGGTATATCCCATTTGCCACCACTGGGGGCGGCCACCACTGGTGGCAGACGGGACAATTTTTATGTACACGTGTGCCAGATGCCCCCACTCGCGACGCTCCCACTGGTGGCGAAAGGCAATCGCCAATCATTCACAGTCTCATTTGGCCCCAGTGGTGGCGAATAGAACAAACTCTGTTTTCGATTCCCATTCGCCTCCAGTGGTGACGAATGGAATTTTTTTGACGAATGGAAGGAGAAATTACTAATATTGTATTTTATAAAAAAATATTAGCAGATATTATGCGATTCAAATGTTTTCCTATTGGTACCTGGATTTCCTGCTTAATTTGACACAATAATATATTTATTGAGGTTTTCGAAGTTCTCCAACTTCTGTTTTATTTACATCTAGGTAAAAACAACGACAAAAATATACATAAATGCCGCTTTAAATATCGTCACCACTGGAGGTGAATGGGAATCGAAACCAGAGTTTGTACCATTCGCCACCACTGGGGGCAAATGAGACTGTGAATGATTGGCGATTGCCTTTCGCCACCAGTGGGGACGACACGAGTGGTGGCATCTGGCACACGTGTATATAAAAATTGTCCCGTCGCCACCAGTGGTGGCCGCCCCCAGTAGTGGCAAATGGGATATACCCCGTCGCATACCATGATCAGAACATTAACTTGAATAAAAAATTTAAAAAATAAAACTATATTTATTGTGGGAAGGTTTCTTTCGGAGTAATCTTCCTAGCAGTAGTCGTTCCGAAACGCTAGTAGTTTTTAGCTTTTGCTCTAAAAGGGTTAAATTGTTCAATGAACTTAAATAACATAAATAAACTACGACTTAACTAAATATAACTATGAATATAAAAGTAAACTAGATTTAAGAACTAGGTATAAATAACATCAAATGATATAAAAAATTGTGCCTTAATCGCTGCGCTCGCAGGGTAGGGTACTCAAGAGACTGGCGGCATTTTGACGCTGGATGGCCAAGCTCAGCCTTTGGCCAAAATGCGCACCATCCCTTGGATCCCCTGAAGCGTCGATTAGGCGAGCGCAAATCTCTTTATAAAACTGACGGGCTTCCGCACCCTAAGGCCCCAAGGTCTCCACGGCAAAAGGAGCAAAAATATACGGCTCTCCCAAAGCCGCATACTTGTGCCTCTTATTGGCTTAGGGGCCGCACACTTGCGCCCGCCTTGCGGGCAGTCGCTCGTACATGGGATGGGGCAACAGTATCCACGCAAGTTGCATCCCATACTAGCAACCGCCCATTTTTCCAAGGTATGAACGTCATTTCGTCGGGCCTCTTCCTTACGACTTGTGGGAAGGTATCTACATAAATGAAGTGTACAAACTTATATTAATAGGTAGGTAATATTATTAATAGGTAGGTACTAATTTTATGGTGATAATTTTAATGACAAGTATAAGTGATGGTGGTAGGGTAGGGAGGCGAACCAGACAAACTGACAGCACCAGAGCCAAACTCGGTGCAGCCTGTATTTTTGAGAGCTGCCCATCCACCAGGCCCCACACCATCCTGCCACTATTCATTTTGGAAAATAAGTATTTCCAGTTTGTAGCTTTAAGAATTAAGGTACCTTCTACAAATATACATATGAGCGACGCCTTGAGTAATATCTATTTCCTATTTTATCAAACAATACAGTCACCATAGCCGAAAACGGCCAGGGGAATATATATATATATATATATATATATATATATATATATACATTTGTAGGTAGGTAGGTACCTTAATTCTTTAAGCTACAAACTGGAAATAAATACTTATTTCCCAATATAGTCTTACTGTTATTTGGGAATAAGACATAAGTATAAGATTATAACAGCGACATACACCTGGCAAACACTTAAATCTAAAATAAACTGAGTACGCTTTGTTTGTTTGAGATCTTTGCTGACTATAAACGATCAATTGCAACGCACTCAAAAATTGTGACTCAATTTTCTTGCGAATAATGAAATTTCTTTTTATTTAACTTTTTACTTTTTACTTAAGTTTTTACTAAATAAATGATTATTATTCTTTCCCGGTACTAGTATTTTTATTTTTTTAGCAACCACCTTACAGGCAGGTTTGCTGAAATCTTTATTTATTTGACTGTAGAAGAAACTCTGTACACCTATTTATTCTAACGGGGCTTTGTAACAGTATCCCCATTTCAAAGCACCATCATTAAAAATAATCTCACGTGAAGGTATGGAGAGTCGTTACCATATTATTCTATTTTATATAGGATTAGCTTTTATTGCCCATTTGTGCTAAATAGGTGTGACCCGTATGAAAACCCTTTCACATATTTATACATTACTTTCAAATCTTTATTCGTACCTTAGTGATTTGGTTGTATAAAAATCTACTGATAAAAGTAGTAAAGTGAAAAGGAACTACCTATCCAAATAACACTTTTATGAATGTGTGCGAGTAACAAGGAAAATAAGCTGAACAAAAGTCTTCTCTTTGAAGTTATATCATTACAATGTAATAACAAGTATAGATGTAGAACAAAGCTGTATTCCAAGGGTTGCCTTCCGGCCGGAGACGCAAAAGGAACAATTGATGATGACATACAGTGTATGACATGAAACTAGTGTAAATTTTATTTGTAGTTGTAGCCATAAAGGTAGAATTATTTGTACTTGTAGCTACAATTAATAAAATATTCTGGGATACTATTCTGGGACACTTACGGCTGATGACGTAAATCAATCTTTATTTTTATTGTGTCTAGTTAAGTGTTCTGCATGTAGGTGTTAAAAATAATTATAGCATAAATGTAGTCAAAACTATTATTAAATACCTATTAATTTCCGTGATAAGATAATCTTATACTTAATCAAAGATAATTTGGCAATTTTTTGGATTTGACTTCCGTCCTTTTCCTGACATTTTTATTTACCCGATGTAAATGTTAGCACATTGGTAGAAAGGACAGTCGTAGACCTATTTGTAAGCCTTGTCGTAGACTTTCGTAGACTTAGAATTACTTAGAAACACAATGAATTAAAATTTTATAACTTAGTATGCACTTAATAAAAGCTATTAAAATGAAGACAAATATGCCTACCAGCTAATTAGACTATTATATTTTATATATACTAGAACGAGCGGGTGAATTCTCAGACTGCTCTAACGTTTCGGTATTTGGAGGTATATATGTAACTATGTTTAAAGGTAACTTTAATAATTTAACGAGTAGATGACATACCTCAAGAATTTTTAAGTTTGAACTATTATACCTCTATACCTACCTACAAACGCCGACAAAGCTCAAATCAGCCAAAGTGCTGCCGAGACATGGTTTTGTCAGGGTCATCTGTTTTGGGCGAACTACGTACTAGTTAAATAGCAATAAATACTCTATAGGTAGGTACATTCCATCACAAGTTCTATACTCTTGCAAACAAATACAAACAAAAATCTTTGGCAAAATGTATGTAAATTCTTAATACTAAGGGATTTCTAATGGTTAAAAATGTGAAAAGTTGGTGGAAATAAAGAGTGTCGGCCACGGTCATAATTTACTGGTTTGGCACAGACCACTGCGGGCCACTGCAACGCTAATACGGGACTACGATTTGTTTGACTGGGAATAGTGACGCGTTTCTAGGAAATCTGAGCGGTGTATTAATTGCATTAGGGACTGTGGTTTGAGATGACCTTTGTGAACATAATTATGTTTGGTCATTATCTACTTGCAGCCAGTAATTAAGAATTATAAGACGTACTTTACGTATTCCTTATTATTTATTGATTCAGAGAAAAACTGCCACTCAGCTATAAAAGATAAAATAAGTTATTCTATATGAGTAAGAAGCTGGGTGGAGTAGACAGTAATTTTAGTTCATAACGAATTTTGCCCACTTTATTTAGCAATTTAGATTACATTATGTACGAGTATATGAAATAAAACCAAAGTGCAAAGGTGTAGGAAGAAGCTAACTTAATTAAAATTAAAATCCATTATTTCTTGATCAATAAGTTTTTTGAAACAAAGTTTTTTGTACAAGCTTTTATTATAAGGCCTCATCAAGACACACGTAATTAGCCCAAAGGTCATCGAACACCTCATGTCTCTGTGATCAGACCCAAAACATTGTCTACCATAAAGTGTAGTCAAGACAAATCATACGAGTCCCTTTCAATGAGGTTATGTTGTTTTATAATAAGGGTCTGTCTAATGTCGGCTTCATCATCAGAAAAACTCATTGGATTAAATTGTATTGTCATCTGACTTACATAAATATGCAAAATTTCAGATCAATTAGTTGAAGATAACTGGTTGAAAAGTGAATCCTAAGATTTTACTTAAACAAATACACATACATACAAAATACGTTGCGAGTTAAATAAAAGCTTGTAAAAATCTGTAATTTTTTGGTGAAAATAGAAAGTGCAGACCGCGCTCGTTACTTACTGATACGGCACAGGCCATTGTGGGCAACAGCAATAACGCACTATGATTTATTTCATGTGCAACTATTTTCGTCAGATGCGTTTTCGAAATGTGACCGATGTATGACTGCAGTTTTGATATTCTAAATCTTTGTTTCAGAAGGATATTCTGGATGTGACTGAAATTGTGCTTATCGTTTCTGTACATTGATAATTAAAAAAAAAACATAAATGATCCATAAATCTGAGACTTTTATTAACACTACACTAGCCAACTAAAAATGTTCTTTTTTGTACAAAAAATATATACTTCATTATCATAATCATATAAAAATGTTTACGACCTTCTTTCTGCAATTGATTGAAGCTGTTCTCTTTCATATGGTCAGTAGCTTAGTAAAAAAAATAGAATACGGATATGAAAAAGGTTCTCCATATCGATAAACATGGCATATGTATCTAGTCCATTAAAAATATTAGAACTTTGTGATCTAGTCCATATCTAACTAGTCTGTGGTCTAGTCTAACGTGCTATGCAGAAATAGGGGATATGGGTTAGATTCTATGGTGCTATTAACTACCTTAACTTACTATCAGTACAAAAAATAACTCAGACGCACACATTTATATCCAAATTTATTTCTTTTCTTTGTAGGTACTAAGAGTTGGTGCAAATGGAGAGTGCAGGCCGCGGCCGTAACTCATAGGCTTGGCACGGGCCACTGCGGGCCACAGCAATGCCGCCTTTACGTAGCCGTTAGGTAGCTATGATTTGTAGCACGCGCCACTATTTCCTACAGCTCGGGTTTTTCAGTTAATTTAACTTACGAAAAGTAGATAGCTTTTAATGACTTTTAAATAAATAATAATTAAATATATAGGGACAAATTACACTGATTGAGCTAGCCCCAAAGTAAGTTCGAGACTTGTGTTATGGGATACTAACTCAACGATACATATATAGATAAACACTCAAGACCCAGAACAATTTGAAAAAGGCCATTTTCCAACTTGCCCTGACCGGGGATCGAACCTGGGACCTTTGGGTGGCGGACTAGCATGGTGACCACTACGCCACGGAGGTCGTCAACTTTTGAATCTTAGTGACTTTCTAGATATTTGTCAAAGTAAACGTTTCTGTAAAATCAAACCCTGATTAATTTATATTTAATTGAAAACTCAGTGAAACATGAGCAGCATTCTTGCTCCTTTTTCCAAGATATTACAATAAAGATAGAAATGGAAAAGGTTGAACTCGTTGTGGAATTCATAAATTAATTTCCGATATCAAATGAATGGAAGTTGTAACCTGAAATTTCAAATGGTTTTACAAAGTTAAACAATCAATTTTGCACCAATCATTGTCTCGCACTTTGGTGACAATGGTAATTAATGAACAAAGCGCTCGACGTGATGAACTACGAACCCGCATATAAATTTCTTATACGGCAATTTGTTTTATGACTTTTGGTTCCGTATTTTATGAATATGCAAAATCTACCATCCGTTTTAATTTTATTGCAACAAATAAAGTGGGTTACAGTCAAATATTCGAAGGTACATTTAGTCGACTTGGTTTGAAATTGTATTAAGGATCCGCGCCTGACGTGGCCAGGATAAGTAGGTATGATTAGATACTCAAGCACATATTAGATTATGTAAGAATATGTTTCCTTTTTTTAGTGAACTTTTATTCTGGCTCCAAAAATGTTAAGTACCTACATTCATACGTTTAAGTACTTACTTATTATTCCATTTCAAGTTGAAGTAAGTATTTTTAATTTTATTAATTTAGTTTTTTTTTTTTAAGTTTGGATATATAATTCATAGTGTAATGCAATGACAATGGTACTTAATTAACCACAACTAAGTATTTTGTTACCCAGATACATCATCCTTCAATCAAATCTCAAAGTCAATGGAAATCCTTCCTGCCGAACCCAGACAATGGAATCCGAATGGATTCGCGTGATAGATGATGTTTACATTCACGGTTCACTTGATTCAAGTCAAGTACTGGTGCTCGCATAATTTGCCGCTTAATTACGCTTCCTTATATATAGGGGTGGCTGTATAGATGACAGCTTTGATTGCTCTTAAATTATAGGACGTCATGAAAGCAATTATTCTAGGGCTTGTATTTTTGAGCCCATTAGAGTCTCATGAATTCGGTTTTAAATTGATTAAGTCAGAGTAATATTTAACATGTAACTACTTAAATTAGCTACATACGAGTATTATAAGAATTTACATATTTCTACTATATTTTTTATAAACGTAAAACCTACTCCTATAATAATTTACACATATACTCACTCAATCTAGGTAACTAATTATTTCAAAAGGCAATAAAAGATAAATTCTTAAATATATCTACTTTTAAAAAGGATCACTTATTGAAATGCACTTCAAAAAGCAATTTTGATGAGTAATCAAAATTACAACACTTTTAAATATTCGTACTATGTACTTCGAATGTTTTTTATTGATAGAGAATGATCAAGAATTCAAGTGCGTATTTGTGATTTTCGTGCACAAATTACAATTGATAAAAAAATTACTTTAAAATTACCCGATCACTGATCGGATAGACACTTAGGTACTCACCTTATCTGTGAATGTGAGGGATTTGATTTCAATCATAGTTGTAACACCACCCAACATAACACATTTCAGAAATCACAATGTATCTACCGTGATACCATTTCATAAGTATCTAATTTTAACCATGAAATTGAGATCAATAGATTATTGTCTTTGTTCTCCTGGTGAGTAATTATGCACCAATGTCCTGTATTGCGTATTCAAACTGTGAACGACGGTTACGGAAACAGCCTAAATCAATCGAAATTTACATGTCTATGCAAAACGAATGAATTGTAACCAAAGTTCCAGCCCCCTCCATTGTCAAGTTGTCACGGCAAATAAGTACGCTCCTAAAATATTGGTCCTAGGGGAAAAAAACGTCCCATTATATGAATTTAGAACGAAAAAAAGTAAAATGAATATTGTTTTGATACTTTTGGTATATATCCAAGTTTATACATACAAAATTGAGTAATAAAGATACAGTTAAGGTAAGAGCATCATACGTCGTGAGTTTAAGGATGGTATGGTATGACTTTGATAATTTAAAAACAATGTACAGAAGATACCGCTTCTATAGTATTTTTGACATAAAAATTAATATTTCCCCATTAACAATGTGCATTTATTTTATTGTTTATTATCGTCTTTAATTTTTGATTGTCAATATGGCGGGTTTTTTTTATAAACAAATTCGTGAATTTTGGCATACTATTTCGCTATATATTATTTAAAAGAGTTTTGCACAAATGCATATGAATATAAATGCATATTTATAGGGTCAGTTATGATTAGCATTATGAATAAGAATATTTTTTTATTAACAAAAAACCGCTACTTGAGGTCTCCCATCCAAGTGCAGACCACACCCGGTATCACATAACTTGCGAAAGCGCTAGTAATGCGTACTCCCGCTGGACTATTTTACTCATGATAATTTTTTTATTGTTTCTTGTATATTAAAAACTATTATCGATAACATTTACGAAAATTAAGTATACCAAACAAATCTAAACTGTTAATACCTACTAATGCCCATTTTTCATATAAAATAGAAATTTAGGTAACTTTCAGCAATCTTCATGTTGGATGCCATGTTGACGATGTGTGTTTTAATAATATTTTATATGCAGATGATATTTGTTTGCTGAGCGCGTAAATCGGAGGCATTAGGGAGCTGGTCTGTGAATCATACGCACAAGATCATGGCCTTATATATAACGCAAAGAAAAGCAAAGTTATGTTGTTTAAGTCAGGCCAAGAGACTGGGCTGCGCGGCTTTGGAGCGTGTACACAGCTTTATATACCTGCAGCCTGTGGGTAAGGTACTCCCAACGTTCTCTAAACTCCCTTCGCGTTCAATACAATAACGCGTTTAGGAAGTTGCTGTGACTGCCCCGCTTCTGCAGTGCATCAAACATGTTTGCCGAAGCACACGTGGATGGCCTTCATGCTACTATGCGAAAACGCGCAGCCTCCATGATGTTGTTTAAGTCAGGCCAAGAGACCGGGTTGCGTGGCTTTGGAGCGTGTACACAGCTTTATATATCTCGGTCACATAGTGGACGATGAATTGAACGACAATGCGGATGTTGAGCGTGAACGGAGGGCGCTGTCGGTGAGGTCCAATATGATAGCCCGCAGGTTTACTCGATGCTCGAGGTCGGTAAAAATAACTATTTTTAGAGCATACTGTACGTCATTTTATACATGCAGCCTGTGGGTAAGGTACTCCCAACGTTTTCTAAACTCCCTTCGCATTCAATACAACAACGCGTTTAGGAAGGGCAACCGGGGCTACAGCCCGGGGCCTCCACAATAGACTTCGAAAAAATCTTTCAGATTCCGACTAGTTAAGACTAGTAAACAACTTTTCCTTTGATTTTTTTCGCTGTTTTACCTATAGCACTTTTTATAAACATGATTATGTTGTTCTTAACTATTAACAACAATCATTGATTTTTATGGTTCACTCCAATCAGACAATCAGTAAAATATTACAGGCCCTGGCCCTAAACCAGGGGGCCTCCACTCCTTGTTGCCCCGAGGCCTCCAGACCTCTAAATCCGACCCTGCATGGACGGACCCTTTATGTCTAGTTGCATGCCTCAGTAATCCGCGAGAAGAGAAAATATTAATTTAAAATTTTTATAAATTTTGATAAAGAATTTAATATCTTTGATATAAATTTAATAACAACTAATTGATATATACTAACATTTAGTTTCTACGTCATATAATTTAATTACTGACAAAAATGGAATATTTGAATAAATGAATTGAATTTCACACTAGTATTACGGAAATTCTACAGATCAAAACATATGTCAAATTTAGGTCATAAGAATCTATATTATTTACTTTAACTGATTCCTGAACTACAATTAAAATTTTTGATTTACATGTACCAATTTTTTTTTATATAAAATGTATCCAATTTCGTAACTCGGTTTTTAACAATTTAAGATATATAAAATGTTTGTCTGTACCAAACTAATCGTGACGGTCTACAAAAAGCACTGTACAAAAATGTTTTCAAATGGACTTATCCATTTACTCGTATTTGACCGCCAGCTTACCTACTTAGTACTACACTGCCGTGTAGTCACGCAAGGATTTCGAGGGTCGCCATGACCTGAATATAGTTACCAGTTTTTGATAGCGTGAATTGTGTAGATTTTGTTGTAATGTTTTAAATTTTGTTAAGCTGATAAAAATTCTTATTTTTGGGATTTGAAACAAACATGACGAAGTTTTTCACTATGATGAAGTACGATGCACTTACCTTAAGTATTGGAATTATCAAACGTGGTCACAAAATTTTACAAGAATCGTTTGAGAAATGCGACCTGTAGGCGAGAAAACTCGGAAAACTGGAATTTGGACACAAAATAATTTTTGCCGAAGCTGAAAGGGAGACGCTTCGCTCGCTTGGTTGAAAAATATCATACCTAAGTACAATTAATAGTATGGATGTATTACAAACAGATGACACAGACAATCAACGAAGAAACCAAATAGGAAGTCATGAGAGAGAATATTCAATAATTGGCATCACTCCTGTAGTTTCATTCGAGAATTTCGTCAACGACAAATTTAATAATAATAATTGGCCAAGTGCGTGTCGGGCCACGCGCAGTGTAGGGTTCCGTAGTTACGAATGCGAACTTTGAGTTCATGCCACTAAAAACGTCTAAAAACGAATGTTCTATTGAATTTGTATGAAATATTTCTTTTCTGAGTACATTTTATAAGTTAATTGCCTATAACTTTTTAATTTGTTAACCCTACTTAGCTTGATAGTTTTCCTTTAAATTTCATTATATTTACTATAGCTGTGATTTTTTTCACGTGTCTATATATAACCGTTTAGTAGATAGAGGGGGGGCACACTTGACTGTAACAAAAATTTTCACTTTTAAACCAGATATTTCAAAAACGGATCCCTAAATCGAAAAACGGTGTTCACAAACTCATAATATTTTTGAAAGGCCTATTCAACGATACGACATGATTAGTAAGTCAAGAAAATAAAATTGACTTTTGACATAACTTGTATGGGAGCTACGATAAAAAAAAAATTTTCAGTATTTTATTTTACCACTTTTTCCGCATAATTAATATACACTCCTCTGTCAAATTACAGCTTTCTAGTCCTTGTAGTCTCTGAGTAAAATCGCGGACGGACAAACAGACAGACAGACATGGCGAAACTATAAGGGTTCGTTATTTACTACGGAACCCTAAAAAAGATGTTAAAATAAAAATAATAATAACGAGATAGAAGATAACACTGGGTATAAACAATATATTTTAAATAATGAAAACATACAAATTGAGAACGGTTTTTGAAGTCGATGAAAAATTTAAAAATAAAGTTGGTTATAGAGGACTCAAGCCTCTTTCATTAAGTAGGTAACTACTTATATAAGTGTACCAAAGAAATGTGATAAATCAAAAACTGATGATAAACGGATTGTGAATCTAAAGGTGTCGCGAAAAGAGTTCAATTACTATAATAGCAGTGAAGAAATTTATAAGGCGCTAATATTTTATATTTTTGTTCTTTTTATTTTATTAATTTTGTTTCTACTAATAATATGTGAATAAAAACAGCCATCTATCAATATCACCGCTGTATGGTAGAGAGTTTAACCCTAGTACGTGTATTATACAAAAAACTTTATAAAACCAATTCTATTTACATATGTGGACGTTAAAAATAGCGAAAAATGTAATTGTATGCTAAATTGTTTTAAGCAAAATTACTAAACAAAGGAACGTTTCATGTTACATTAACTTGTTATTGAGTTTCTTCATTCCATTACACTCTCGGATGACACATCCAATATGCAAATTCATAAAGTGTATCTCGTCGCCATTAAAGTAAATATTCATACTTAGTTAGACGGTTAGCATCCGATAGTCTGCCGCATAATAAATACCGTACTATGTATAATTATTGGTCTGTGGCCAGCCTCCAGTCCGCTTCAACACTGGGTTAATTTTACCTAATAATAAGAATTATTGTTTGTTTGTTTTTCGTGCGTGTAAGTGGCCAGTAACAGCTTTACGACTGACATACAATGATGACAGCCAGGACTAACGGGTTTTATGTGTGTTATGTGCCAATAATAACTTGAACCGATGAAAAACGTGGTGCTGACAAGGTTCTTTCGTCAAAGTTGTTTTTCAAATTTAAAACAAAATCCGTATAAATACCTACTTTTTACCAGTCATACTTCGAAGCCAAAGTCAGGGTTTTGTGTTTCGCCGCTAAGTACGTATGTATGTTCATCTGTTTTCTCGTAATTTAAACTTTATCCATTCGTAATACTTTGAATAATGAGGAATTTTTGGAAGCGTCTTCGCTATCTCCGGGTTATAGGCTATGTGACGTCACAGTAAATTGTGGCGTCAACTAGAGTATATAGGCCATAAAGAAATGCAATAAAAAAAAATTCAAAAATATATAGGTGTTTACATTGTACGCCGATACTCCCTGCTTTGCTTGCATTAACTGGATATACGTACTTTTCATTTTAGTGAGAAGTTTCCCGTAGTCGGGTTTTAGTTTCTTAAACATATTTATTGTAAGTTTGTAGGCGGTAAACTGCAAACAGCGAAGTCTATTAGATACATGCGTATCTAAGTATATGAATCCAACTTAAGACATCCACCTATGTAAGGTTATATTGATTAAATTACCTGCGCCGATAGTAAACCGGCCGAAACCGCAGCAGGAAATGCTGCCATAAATCACTGCCGTTGAAATTACACAAAGCATTTAGTATTAAATTAACAACATTGTCCTGCAAAATCGGATAGATTTGTACCTACTGATCGTATAGGACGATTCATACATTAATTTAGAAATGGTTTTATATGTATGCAAACAAAAATACTTAAACAAAAACAAGAAAAAGCAACAAGATTAGACAACACGGTTCTTCAATTTCCAGCCCCTTATCACGGTATTTATTAATCGGATTGAAATTAGGGTTGGAAGATCAACAGAAAATAAAACATTGTAAAATAAATTTCTTACTACTGACATCTAATGACTAATGACTT
This sequence comes from Acrobasis suavella, assembly GCA_943193695.1. Classification (NCBI taxonomy): domain Eukaryota; kingdom Metazoa; phylum Arthropoda; class Insecta; order Lepidoptera; family Pyralidae; genus Acrobasis; species Acrobasis suavella. The sequence goes on from OW971938.1 coordinate 12,307,006, forward strand.
ATATTTGTTTTCTGAAAGTAGATTTTGCAGCTCGAATTTTTCATTGCTAGGCTGGATACTATGAACTTTGGACCATATAGTACCTAGCCCACGTTGTAATATCAAACATTATTTAATTAAATAAAAATATTTTTACCGAACTGCGCGAGAAGGAGGGTTATGTTTTTCGAGAGTATTTATGTATGTATAATTGTTGGGCACGCTCTGTAGCCTGAACGGCTCGATGGATTTTAGTTTGAGAGGTGTCGTTAGATTCGTATTTACTGCGAAAGTGACACTAGGTATATCAAAATAAAAAAAATAAAAACAAAAGAAAAGGCAGTCCGGTTTTTGTTTTTGTAATAATTACTTGTTACTTATTCGTTTTCTAATTTAATGTACCTGCCAATCCCATTTAATTGCATTGTCTCTGAAGGCTAATTAAATAAACTCTAAACTTTACAGGAATATAGGCAGAAGCTCGGAATTTATTAATGTACGTATTTTATCATTTACATGAATTCAGCCGGACTTGTGACTATTTATTTCTCTCAAAATATTTGTTGTCATCATACCAATCTTTACTTAGGTTTGCTCAAACCTTCTTGTTATACGTGTCGATAGATTTCCACCAGAACTTACCTACTTTGAAAAATTTAGGTACTTACGATTCCAAAACAACACACAAAATGTATAAAATATAAAACTTTCTGATTACTTGTACCTAATTACCTATATCATAGCAAAAAGTTTATATGCTATTTAATTTTACTGTACTAAAGAATTAATTAACCAGCGACATTTACCTATTTTATTATTAGACTAACACGCACTGAAGATTTATTACCCCTCAGTAATTTATTACCTACTGCCTACAAGTGAATTAATTTCTTATACACACATATTAAATTTTGAATGCCTAGCGAACTAAATTGTGACTATTTGAATTGTAGTTATGTATATAGGCACTGTAATAAAATTGATAAATGTCTTTGGCATCATTTGTAGATAGTAGTAAGCTAGTAGGCTTTTTTCTTGTACAAAGAAGTTGAAAAAACTTATATTCATAAAAATATATTTCATAAATAATATGTTATTTAATAAAATAAATTACTTACGCAAGTATTTCAATACAATCTTGCAATTATTTTACAAAGTCTGTACCTATTTGTCGTAGAGTTCTTCTGAAAATTCAATTGATTCAAGTAATTTTAAGTTTGTTTAAGTCTTAGGAAAACCAATTCAAAAGTTAAAGATTGTTTTAACAGGGGCGCTACGAGAGAGGGATTTAAAAATAAGATTGACTTTGACAGACATGCACTGCCGCTCCAAAAAATCATATCTATTTACTTCAGCTTCATAATTCTCAGAGATGTGGACTGGATAAAAAATATACGAATTATTTCATTTATTCCATCAACTAAATAATCTTAAAATAATGAACCTATATTTTTCCATTTAGCAAAGTAGTAAAAAATCACAGCGAATCGAAATTTCGGAGTGAGGATGATTTACGTCACCTTCTGGTGAAAATCGTACCTGATCGTGACGTCACGGGAAATTTATTTGCGGTGTATCTTCAACATTAATTGTTATAAAAGAAAAGAAAAATTTGAATATCATACTTTTTTAATACCTGATTCTACCTAATGAGCCACATCGTTTGTATTGACTAGATGCTCTGGCGTTGAAGTCGGTATTTTGTTTCTAATTATTATAAGATTCTTATTGAGCTGCACATTTATCGATATCAAGTGGTATTAAGTAAGTACCTTTTAGGTTCTACGTCATGTTTATTGTAAATGAACAACGTCAACTGCTCTATAGGCGAGTGACTAGCCACCAGACGAGGTGCTATTCTTTGCATTTCGGTTCAAGTTAATTCTGCCAAAAATATTTTCGGAAAAAATAATCTTCATTAAAATCAATTATCAGGCAACTAAATATCGACAGCTCAGAAGAGCAAATAGTAAGTGAGTACATATGGTGGTAAGAGTCTACGATATAACGAAAAAAAATCTCCGCAGTTCAAAAGCGTGCTTAGTAAACTTTTATTTTGAATAAGTTGTGAATATTAATATTCCTTGCAAGAGAAAGGAAATTGATATTTCCATGAATACAAAGGATCTCTCGCTATCGAAAAATAAATCAGTACTCGTAATTGTTTGCTAACACAAGTATAAATTGTTCTGTTTTACCAACATAACCTTTCAATAAATATAAATACAGAATATTATATTTAATTCCTTTATGCTGGTTTGGAAACGTAGATTGTACCAACTGCTACTCTTTCTTCGTAAATCGTAAAAGCTGATCGAGGGAATAGGCGATGTCGCTAACAAAAAATCTCTATTTTGATTGGTTTCTCCCGCCTTCACGCCCACCATGTCACTAAGATTGGCCTTCGTGATTTGCGACCCTAGGCTGTGTCTACCCCGGTGAGGCTAAAGGCCTGGTACTTGTAGCGTATGTATAATGTATATTTATTTCTAAATTGAATAGATATTCGTATGTTTCCAAAAGATCGAAAAGAGGAAGAGATAGTATAGGTTCGTACTGCATCAGCTAGATTTGCGACCATTTATCAAAGACGTCCTCGGCATGTGATGTTCCCACATCCACATACGTACCTACGAACTCATCGTAATTTACAACTAAAACTTTTCTTTACTTATGAGATTTTCACTCTAAAAACCCATCTCTGACTGTGATTTGTCTCATAATAATCCTGCTTACTAAATATTACTTAATTTTTAATTATTTTAAACTAAGTATATAATTATATTATACTTCAATTATTTTTTTACTTATAATACTGATTAAAAATTATTTTTGCGTTTTATTGTTTTTCCGTTATGACACTGAAATTATGATACTGAAAGATGTCCAAATCCGGCCTGAAACATTCAGGTTGTTGTACACTATCGCAATTTACTCATAGCCGTTACGAGTAATAATAGCTAGTAAGTCGACGCTGCGTTGTAGCCATGTTGTAGCAAATGCTACGAAGATCAACTGATCTGAGTTTGTTTGGAAAGCAAAAAAACATTTTACATATTTTGTTGTATGTTCCTTGGGGAAAGCTGTTCAGTATCATAGACTGCACTCACTGTAAAATAGTTCAGTATCATGGACTATATCTTCCTTAAAATAGATTCAGCATATTTTGTAAAACGATATAGATATGCGTCTTTTTTCAAAATAATCATCTAAACAACAGCTTTGTAGGTAATATAAGTTACGTCCGACCAAAGGATTAAATTAACATTCGAAGATAATTTATAAGCTCGTTATATTCTTCAAAATACGTTGATCTAACCCCGTACATTTTTAATAGAATACAAAGCGATTGATATTTTCGTAAAATAACTACTTTTTTATTTAGGCCAATGTCATGAAAGCAATGAAAGTGAAATGTATATAGATACAATATGTATTTATAAAGAAATCCGACGTGTCTACTTTAGGAACTTCTTTTCATAGATCTATATATATATATATATATATATATATATATATATATATATATATATATATATATATATATAATGCTTAAATGAACTATTGAGGACTTTATTTTCGTAATTTATAGACTTACTTTAGAGTTTGGAGAAAACACATTACGTTTTGTAGATAGATTTATTAATTTGTTCATTCATATTGTACCCAATTCGCAAAAAAGTTTTAAAGATTTCTGTAACTCGAGTAGTATCTAAAATTAAACTCGTGCTTATCTAGAATGAAAGGAGATTAAAAGTAGAAAAGGATAATCTTAATTAGTTGAGTCATCTACCCGATAAAACCGCCCCGTCAGCCCCCTACTTCGCGCTGAGGGCAGTCTTACGAGTACATGCGGCTAACAAGGCCCGCAGGCCCTCCACAAAATCTCGACTCAGCTACTCCATGTTATTGTTGAGGCACAATTAGGCGAATGCTACACTTCAGTGCTCTCTGTTATGAGAAAAAAGCCTGAACGCAAATCATAACAATGCCTATCAAAAACTATTTATTTAGACCCACGAAGAACAACACTATACAATAATTAATGTACACACAAATCGCGTCAATAGTCATTTGTTAATTTGCTCCGAATACTGCTGATAAATAGACGAATCAGACTCATTAATAACGGATCGAATTTCACTTGTAGGCACTAGTAACTAACTTAATCATTATTAATTTATTTAAAAGTTCCTACTACAACGTCAGTCAATTATCTACTTAAACATAATATTTTCTTAAAAGCTTTTCTAAAATCTAAATTGAAAATTGTATAAATTAGAGGGTTTACCGTCGAATTTAAATAGCCTAACCAAGTAATAAAATTGATCAATCTGTTACTAGGACAGCATGAAGGACAAAATGGTAGGGCCACGTACATCAAGAAAAATGGTAGCCAGCAAAAAACGAAAACTCCCATTATTATCCCAAGAGTGCGCGCCGCGCGTCTTTCTTTAGAGAGTGAAATTTTTTGCTTCTGCTCAATAAACTGGTGCACCAAGTCACCACTTTTTCCAACGTTTGCTAGCAAAGGCCTCTCATGCTTCTTTCTTCTATGACTTAACTTTTTGATGGACCCTACTACTTTGGTTGTGTAGCTAGAGCCGTTTTCAGGTGATGCTTCTGATTGTAGTTGTTGCATATTAGACTCTATCCGTTGCCTAGACGAAGGATCGTGCAACAAAAGTAGAGGCACAAAAAAGTTTTTTTTGATATCAATAAACGCTCTTTTCTGCCTTCTGATGCTTTCTCCACTGTCCGAATCGTTATCCGTGTCTTCTTTATCTTGACTGTCTTCTTGATTTGCCACGTTAGCTTCTGGTTTTTGAATCCTTGCAGCCAAAGTACGACGTCTCAATCGTTGTTTTGCAGCCTTGTATATTTTTATGTAAACTATTGTCATGATGAGCAATGGAATAAAAAATGATCCAAATGCAGAATAAACCACATATCCGGGCTCAGAAGTGAGCTGGCAAGGCGTGTCAGGAGTAAATTCTTCTGGCCAATCATTCCATCCCAATAATGGTGGTGAACTTATTATCAATGAAAGTATCCATACTCCAGCTATTTGGACCAGCACTCTTTTCAGTGTTCTTTTGTTGGCATAGTTAATCGGATCCGTGATTGCCCAGTATCTGTCAAGAGCAATGGCACACAAGTTCAATATAGATGATGTACAGCTCATAATATCACATGTGAGCCACATCTTGCACAAATGTTTTCCCCAATACCATCGGCCTAATGTCGAGTAGGCAACGTTGAGTGGTAATACCAAAATGGCTACAGCTAGATCCGCAGCTGCTAACGACACAATAAAAAAGTTTTGAACAATCCTCAAAGGCTTGTACGTGAACACTCCAAGTATGACCAGAATATTTCCAAAAATAGTCCCTAATATTACGATGGATAACACTATAATTGTAGTAATTGCTTCCCACTCTGGAACAGCAATAACAATACCAAGGGTAGAATTGTATAGAACGTCACTTGAAACTTCACACGATGATATACCGACACTTGAATTGAATAATTCCAATTTGGAGGTGGAATTATCTTTCTCATAGAATTCGACGGATAAGTTGAAAGCGTAATATTCCATGTTGACTACGTTGTCAGTCATTGCGATGTCTATCTCTATATTGATGTTCAGATCACTATTCCTCATCAGTTCTTCTCAAGTGATGAATGCTCAACACTTCACACAACATGTTCATCTGAAATAAAGATTTAATTTTTTTTTTAAGTCTTTAAAAAAATCCACATAACGGCAAAAGCAAGCACTTTATATTAAGTTTGGCCAATTTTTACAGTCTTAGGAAACTTATGCTTAAACCTAGGTGCTACTAGGCTAGACTTAGCATTATAAGAATGATTTAGAAAATTTAATTATATAAGGTGTTTAAAATGAACATTTATACACTTTGTTCACTAAATTATTATTATTCATTATTTTTAATTATATTAGGTAGACCTTTAGATAGGCACTTACTTACCAAAGCAACAAATCAAGTTTTTGCATCTATTCCATTGTACAATTGATTTTATAAGTACTTAGGTAGGTTGTTCTTTCACTCGTCTTTGTAACTGCCACAAAACGAAGGTTGAAACTTGTCTATATCTAGCCAGGCTGGTGTTACAGACTGCGTAGTCAGCGAGAGAATGCCTGCGACTCTATACCTAGCTAGACTCTCGACAAGTGTAGCTCGAAATATGCATAGGACGAGACCTATACGTGAACACGGTTGGTGTTTTGTTTGTATTACAGCTAACAAGTGTACGGTCTAAAAATAAAAAATGTAGAACTTAGGAACCAGCTGCTTTTCTGGCCGTGAAAATCGTAATAGCCAATTGAGGGAAAGAAAACCTTGACCCATGTTAATAGCTGATACGGCTAGCAAGTCTAGCAACCCGATATTATTTTTATTACCTTTAAAATCGTCACGTGGTGCGGGAGTCATTCAATTTCATTAAAATTTGGAAAAAGCCGGCCAAGTGCGAGTTGGACTCGCGCACGAAGGGTTCCTTACTATTATCTATAAAAATCACGTATGTGGTATGGGAGCCCCCTTATATATTTATTTCACTTTAATTTAATATTTTTTTAAAGGGAATGCACAAATAAATATTCTGTGAATATTTCAAGCGTCTACCTTAGCCTTAGCACCGTTAATAATATCGAGCAAAAAGCGGTAAAAATTTCGGTAAAAGTTTGTATGGGAGCCCCCTTCAAATATTTCAACTGTCTAGCTATCACGGTTCATGAGATACAGCCTGGTGACCATGGGCGCCGGCAGAAATAATTTCCAGGTGATGCAGATTTTAGTTTTCTTACAATCTTCGCCGTATATGATTGTTAATAAAAATTGAAATTTTATTTGGAAGCAAACATCTGTAGCCCGGTTTATTTTATAATCGAGACATTTACAAATTTCTGACTATTCATTATGAATTTATTTTAAATGTACCCAGTCGTCACGGCTCACACCTATTTGTTCGCGACGATCGAAATTGGTTTAAAAATTCTAAGTTGGTGGATATTAATCGATTTCCATTACAAACCCTTTAAAGTACCGCTACTCCACACCAGATAGCACCAGCATAAATGGGATGAACTTAACAGAGAAAGCGCAACACAGTTTCTAAGCAGTGCGAAAGAGACCGACTCTTGTCAAAGTCAATCGCGAATGAAATAGAAAGTTCATAAATGTGAAAGAGACATAGATTATAGATGACAAGGACAGAGCTAAGTTCGAGAACGTTCGGAAATCTGGAACTAGAACCTTCCTTACATTTTGATGTATAAAGGGGCTAGGTCGAGTTGCGAGTCAGTCATCGATACCTCTGCGGCTCCGAGCAGCCAGAGGAACCTCGCGGTCCGACCCCCCCGCATTCGTCGTAATCGAATACGTAGGCGTAGAAACATTAGCTCGTTCACTAGGTACCGCCCGGCGGTACCTGGACGATTTGCGTCCTAAGTAGGCCCTTCTGGCACCGTAGCTTCGGCCCTTCCGGCAAAACATGGGTGTTGCAGCACCCCAAATTTGCCATAATCCCTAGCGCGCCCAAAGCCGAGGTTTCCCCCTTGGGAGCCCTTTGCGCTGCTGCTAGTAGTATATAAATATAGGAAGCCGGGCCTCTGGCCCGCTCCTCAAACCTTGTCCGGGTGAAGTAGGAAATGCCGTCCGAGGCAACCTATGTATGTCACTTCAAAAAAAAAAAAAAATGCGAGTCAGTCAGTTTTCGATTGAAGTTCGAACAGTTCGTTTCGAGTGAACAAATCGCGAATGACTAATAGTTATCTTTTATTTTCAGTGAGTGCACAGTGCGTCCGTTTGAAAAATTAATATTTCCCGCCATATTCGCTTCCATAGATTAGTGTCAGTGCGTGCCGTAATTAATTAATCAGTGCAAGCAATATATAAAGCATTTAAATATGAGTGACAAGGCGATTTTTGTGCAAGAGAAAAAAGATTGAAAATGAACAGCTTAATGCTAAAGATTGTCCAAGTACTTCGGCACAGCAAAGTACTAGTAAAACTGAATTAACAACACAACAAACTTCAGTTAATATTTATGATGTGTACCTATTAGTGATGAAATACAGTTTAAAGTGCTCGAAACACCGTGAAAACCTCCGCAAGATTATGATTTCAAGCAGGACATCGATCATAAAAACGAAACACAACAACGTGCATTTCGTCAGGAGTGGCTCACAGCATACCCTTAGTTAGCCTATTCTGCTCAGGTTAAAGGACCACTTTGCCGTACATGTGTATTATTTCCCGCACAAATTCATCGAGGCAGTACTCAGGGAACATTTATCGTTAGGCCATGCAAAAAATATCAAAAATTTCATGAGTGTGCGAGATCTCATGCAATTAGCCAGTGGCATCGTAAATCGGTTATAAGTTCTAAAAATTTTTAGGAAATCATGCAAAGAAAAAAAATTACGTTTATGAACAGATTGATACTGAATATAACAGGGAAATTTCAGAAAACAGAAAAAAACTTCAACCTATTATATCTTGTGTCTTATTTTGTGCTACGCATGATTTACCCCTTCGAGGAAAAAAGAAGATGGGTCTGTTTTCAAAGACTTACTACATTTCCGAGTTGAGGCAGGAGATACGGTTTTAAAAGACCAGTTTGCAACTGGTTCGGAAAATGCCCTCTATGTATCCCATCAAGTACAAAACGAAATGTGCTGATGTTCTTCGTGAAACCATAACTGATGAAGCAAAAGAAGCGGCATACTTTTCAATCTTGGCTGACGAGACAGCGAATATAAGCGGGACTGAACAGCTTTCAATGGGCATAAGATACGTCAAGTTTGACCAAACGAAACACAGTTACGTAATACTTGAAAATTTTTTGGGTTACAGACCACTTCAAAAATTAGATGCTGCATCGATTTCTGAAGTTATAATATCTTTTTTGACATCACATGGTTTATCTCAACAAAATAGTTGGGCAAGGGTATTATGGTTGCTTCACGATGGCTGGACATGTTGGTGGAGTTCAGAAAGTAATTAATGATAAATATCCCAAAGCAAAGTATTTCTACTGTGCTAGTCACATATTAAATCATGTTGTCAATGATTTAAATAATTTAAGTGAAATAAGAAATACTGCTGGAACTATTAAGGAAACTATAACTTTTTTTAGAGAGAGCATTTTACGGCGAAAAAAAATTCCAAATATTCCCTTGTTTTGCAAAACCGGATAGTCTGCAAAGTACAAAATTATTCGAATTTTCGCTCAAAATTTCACCAAAATTGTAGAAGAATTACAAGACCTCTCAGAAGATCAAGCCACTATTTCTAAGACAAAGGTTAGAGCTTACCAACTGCGCACTGCTTTGACCACCACAAATTTTATTGTGGCATTGCATATTATTGCTACTTACGCGGCAAAACTTGAGCCTGACTGCAATCAGCTTCAACAAGTTTTACACACACAAAAGATTTACACATTAATTCAGTGAATGACCACATTTGCAAACTCATTAAAATAATAGAGGGTCACAGACAAAACGCATCGCCGGAATTTACTGCTAAATTTAGAGAAGCTTAACAAAGTTGCGAAGACCTTAATATTGAGATTAAATGCCAATGAGTTACGAAACGACAGGCTCATCGATCCAACCACCCATCCGAAAACGTTGAAGAATTTTACAGAAGAGCTTTATACATCCCTTACCTTGCTTCGATCATTTCTTCTTTAAAAGACAGATTTTCTGAAACACATAAAAAAAATATTTTCTCTGTTACAACTACACCCAAAAATAATAAAAGGCCTCAGTAAAGAAGAATTTCATAGAACTGCAAAAGACATAAAAAATTTGTATTGCGATGCTAATTTTATTTCAGAAATCACAACTTGGTTTGAAATGTGGAAATATCCACAGCCAGTGGCAAATAATATCAGTGGAGTTGATCGTTATGAAAAACATCTTATAGACTACATCGACGAGAAAAAAGATTTCTTTCCTTCGGTAGCAGAAGCGATCAAGATTGGCCTTAGTCTACCCGTCACACGTGTAAAATCTTTTATAACGTGCACAGTAGTAAAATCTTTTATCACACTGAGAAGAGTTAAAACTTGGAATAGGTCCACAACAGGTGACGAGCGACTGTCTGGATTATGCTTGTTAAGTGTCCACCGAGGCAAGATAACCAAGGACAATAAAGATAACTTTATAGAAAACGTCATTAATAAGTTCGGTCAAAAACCCCGCCGGCTGCAGTTGCTTTTTAAATGAGAATTGTGTAATTACTGCCTACTAAATATTGTGAATAAAAAAATTATTTCCAAAAGACGGCTTTTTATTTCAATAATTCCTCGAGATTCCCAAGGGGTGCAAGCACCCCCTGGCACCCCCCTGCCGGCGCCCATGCTGGTGACAGAAAGACGGACGGACGGTCAGCGGAGTATTGGTAATAGGGTCCCGTTTTTTTTCCTTTTAGGTACGGAATCCAAAAAAAAAATACATGGAAATAAAGATGCAATTTGAACGTGATGAATAACGATCAGAATTTTATCGCTACAAACTACAGCGATGTAGATGTTGAGTTCACATATAATTATGAAAACTCAAGTGTAAAGTTCAGAACTTTACATAGGTACATTGCATGTAAGTATGTAAAGTTCTGAACTGAGCAGTTCTCAAAATTTTTGTACCCTACATTTTTTTTGTGTTTTTTTCAAAATCGTGTCTTTACTGGTTTTAATGGAAAATTAGGTGTAGGTATTATTCATCTTGTGTTATTTATAAATGGTATCGATTTATTATCTACAGCTTAAATATAAAAGCAGTTTTTTTCTGGACATGGTTACTATTTGTGTTCAATTTTTTATTATTTATTTAATCAAAATTAATTATAAAAATAATAATTTTACGTCAAATATTAACATTATTGCAATTTAAGGACAGTAAAATGTGGCTATGGCGGTCCCTGCTCGCTCTTGGGGTCCCTTTCACTAGGAGAGGGTATCAGAGCGAACCTGTGGGGGGGGCGCCGTGGTGACACCCGACGCCTTACAACCCAGAGGGCCGCTAAGCCGAGCAGCAGAATCCCGTTTTCACCACTCGACCGGCTCTTACTGTGGGGTCTGCTGATGCAGGCCATAGGCCCGCCTCCTGCGCCCAGTGCGCCAGCGGCGGATTGCGTGGTCAGTGGTGTCCTCACGCTCTCGCTCCGCCGCCTCCTTGCGGAGCATCACTTGCTCCGCGAAGGCCTGCACCGCATTCCACGATGTCTCACTGTCGACCATGACCTGAATCAAGGTCGGCAGAGAGAGGTCGTTCCCTACGACCGCACACATGTCGGCGCGCTCTTCCACCCAGGCTGGGCAGCTCTCCAAAGTGTGTTGGGCGTCCTCGTCCGCACACCCGTCACAGTGGTGGCATCTGGCAGTCGGCTCCCTACCCGCTCTGCGACACAGGTACCCTCCGAAACAACCGTGTCCGGATAGTACCTGCGTCAGGCGGAAGGTAAGATGGCCATGTTGCCTCGCCAACCACTGGCTTAAGACTGGGCGGACAGCCTCAACCGTTCGGATTCCGAAACTGGGCTGCTCCAGCCTATAGGCCCACTCCTCGATAGAGCGCTGACGCAGCTCACTGTGACGTCCCTCTACTTCCCTCGGTGCCGGTCGGTGACCCCGGGCCAGCGCCTCCTCACGCCAATAAAATAGAAACGCGAGGGCACTTGCTTCTATGTCCCAGGGTATGGAACCGGCAAGTATACTGGCAGCCTCAAAGGAGATCGTGCGGTATCCCCGGACGGCCCTTATCGCCATCAACCGCTGCGGTCTGCGCAGCAGGGTGATATTTTGGCGATTAAGGGACTCATCCCACACGGGGGCGCCGTAGAGCGCCATCGACCGCACGACCCCCATATAGAGGCGCCTGCAGGACGCCTCGGGACCTCCGAGATTCGGCAGGAGCTGCGTCAGCGCCGACGCCGCCGACATGAGCCGCGGAACCAACGCCTCGAAGTGGGCGCCGAAATTCCATTTGCCATCAAGGACGATGCCTAAGTAGCGCATCGTCGGCCTTCCGAGGGCCATGAAAACATAGCGCCTCAGATTTGTGGAGCGCAACCTCCAGACCCAGCCGCCGGATTCGGCGCACCACCTCGGCGACCGCAGCCGTGGCGAGGATTGACGCCTCACGAAACGAGGTGCCGCGGGATACCACCATGGTGTCGTCGGCGTAACACACCAACTCCACACGTGGGAGATTAGTCCCCCGCAGCACCCAGTCGTAGCCGATGTTCCACAGGAGTGGTTCTAAGACAGACCCCTGCGGAACACCGCGCGTCACCTCCTTGTCCTTCCACCCGCTTTGCTCAGGGAAAATGACCCTCCTTCCTGAGAGGTAATCTCCGATGAAGCGGCGCAGGTATGTTGGCACCCCGTGAAAACGGAGTGCCTCCATAATGCAAGCCCATGGGAGGGTGTTGAAGGCGTTGGTGATGTCGAGAGACACCTCCACGACGAACCCTCCCTGGGAAACCGCTTCCTGCGCCACTGACTTCACTCTCAGGATGGCGTGGATTGTGGTCCTGCTCCGACGGAATCCGTACTGGCAGTCCGCCAAGTTCGGACCCACCGTCTCGAAGTGCCTGATCAGGCGATCGGCAGTGACTCGTTCCTGCAGTTTGCCGGCCTCATCAAGCACCACGAGGGGACGGTAGCCAGACGGAGAGTCCGCCGGTCGTCCCTCCTTCCTAAGCAGGACCATCCGTCCCGTTTTCCACGCCGTTGGAAACTTTCCCTGCGCAAAGCAGACGTTAAACAGCCCCCTCAGCTGCTCCTCCAGAACATCCAGAGCGAGGACAAGAGCTCGACCCGGGATGCCATCCGGACCAGGGGCGGTGTTTATGGCATGCAACCTAAGGATGGCGGCGCCTAACTCGCCCCCGGTTATCTCGGGGATCTCCTCAGAGATGTCCCCGCTCTGTTCCACCGACGGAGGAGCCATACTGAGAGGCTGAAACTCCGGGCCCTGCTGCGGGAAAAGAGCGGCCACCACTTCGTCCAGGAGCTGCGGCTCCAGACTCTGCGTGAGGGGGACGGCATGTGGCAGGAATTTCTTCCTGACCAATCGATCCGGCCGTCCCCACGGGTCGCTGTCTAGTGTCGACAGCAGCTCCTCCCTAGCCGCTTCTTTTGCCGCAGCAATGGCGACACTAAGCGCGCTCTTCGCCTCCACGAGCCTCCTGCACAGGGCAGCCTCTTCGTCCTCGTTCCGGCGCCGTCTTCTGCGGTAGCGGGCATATTGGCGTCTTGCCACAATGCAGGACTCCCGGAGCCGAGTTAACTCCGGGGTCCACCAATTTACCCACCGCCTGGGAGGGCGAGTACTGGCCCGGGGCATCGCAGCGTCACAAACCGCTGTCATCGCACCCCGGAACCTTTCGGTCTCGCCCTCAACCTCCACGTTGACCGACGCCTGGAACCAATCCTGGACTACGGCTGCCTCATGCAAGAGCTCCTTGTCGAGGCACTTTAGCTGCCACCTCGGGCCGAGTTCACTCGGGATCCAGCTTGGACCGATCGGAGCGACTGCGGACGCGGAGAGATCAAACCGCACGTAGCGGTGATTAGATAGATTCTCCACGTCCACCAACACGCTTCAGTCCTGAACACGCGCCGCAATGGCAGGGCTGGCGAACGTTACGTCAACTATTGACCCGCCGCCGTCGCCCCGCCAGCTTAGGCACGTGTTGACCGAACCCCGGTTCAGGACAGTCAGCCCGAGAGTGATGAGCCACTCCTCCACCACCAAACCCCGCGCATCTGATGCGGGAGATCCCCACGCCATGGATTTAGCGTTGATATCTCCCGCAACTATCACGGGATGAGGGCGGCTCCTGAGCACGAGTGCCTCGACATCGGTCAGGAACGCCTCGAACTCGCAGAGCGGCCGATTGGGAGAAAAATACACCCCAATCACTACGACACCGCCCAGCAGAGCAGAGACGATTCCATGACCCCGCACAATATTCGCGGGAGGCGAAGAGCGCGCCGACACAATAAGTATCACCAGGCCATCCCGGTCAGACACTCAGTTGTGGGCGGCCGGCGGGACAAAATATGGCTCGGCGACAACCGCGACATCTATCAACCACTCCGCCATGCTCTGGCAAAGTAAGTCCTGAGCCCTGGCGCAGTGGTTGATATTCGCCTGGAGGAATTTTTGGGCCATACTTATGCGATGGCCCCAACCTCCATCTTCTCCAAGGCGCTTGGTTGCGCCGGCCGGGCGGGCTGTGGCTGGGCCGTAGCCCCTGCTGCAGCGCGCCGTCCGCGTCGTTTGCTGGGTCGGGAGGCAGAACATGCCTTGTTCCCGACCCTATGTCCCGCCGGTTTACCCTGCCCCGCGCAGAGAACGCAGTGAGGGGCGTCCTTACATTGCCCGGCTTTGTGGCCAGGCTTGCCGCACCGAAGGCACAGTTCACTCCTGTCGACTTCTGTAGTGCATGTCTGACCGACATGGCCAACCTCAAAGCAGCGGTAGCACTGCAGTGGTCTCGGCGGCAGGACTACAACCCGCGCCAAAGACCATCGAACACGGAGGAGTGCACCTCCGGCGGTGAGCCGCCTGGTAGCCGCGACCGGGCATCGGACGAGGACCGACCGGGTACCGGAGTGGTCCTCCTTGATATCCCCGACCCTCACTTCGTCCTCTGCACACTGGCTTGCTCCCGCCACAGCCGCTCGGACTTCCTCAGCTGTAACTGCGTCGTCCAGCTCCCGGACCCAGAACTCCGCAGTTTTTTGGGGTCTGGACACCTCTACTAGAAGAGGATCCAGTGCCTCTCTTAATTTGGCCACGAGAGCGTTGGCTTTTTCGTCCCTGCCGTCACCCGAGACCTCCAATATACGGGCGCCGGTTGCTGCCCGCCTCACCCTGACCCCGGCGATGCCCAGGCTCTGGATGTCCACCTTTTCACGGGCAAGCGTGAGACCAAAGAATCCTGTAAGACAAAATGTATAAATGTATGTAGTTGTAATTTTAATAAATAACTTATACTTAAGAATGTGTTGTTATTAATTTGTTATCGTGTGTGGATAAATATTTTACAAGGATTAGCATTGTTATTACTTACAAAAAATATGTTACGTAAGTTGGAATAACTTACTATTTTTCACATAAGTTGTACTAAAATAATGAAGTACATAATATATCTTACTTTGTTTTTGAAATCCAAATTTCCAATAAAAGGTATTAAGTAGGATTAATTAAGGTCCCATGGTAGCGTTACTTCAATTATCTACCAACTGTTTTGTAAAAATCTAAAGTAACGAAAAAACATATTTACATTCACAAGAAAACCAACTAAAATCCTCCATAAAAGTTACTGGAAAGTAACTTTTTAAGGATCGCTTTATTTGACACTTGAGACGCGCAATAATCGTTTTCGTGCTGTCAAATAGACGTGATGGTAGGAATTGTCCATACAAAAAAGGTAAATGGTTTTGTGACGTCAACCAAAACAATCCTGTTTAAGGGCTGCTATAAAGGTGTCATGGTAGCATTAAACAATGCAGTTCAGTTTTAGTGCTGCTATAAGCGATAACGGTAGGATTCATGCTCAATTTAAGTCAACATCTGAATTCAGCCTTTGGTAGCAATTAGCCGTGTATCCATAAGTAGGTACCTAGTATTTTTTTTTTCAACTGTCAGTATCGGAATTATACACTCTGTCAAATCATTAAATATCAAACATTCATGTAGAGATGGATGACCGAAGCTATATTTCGTAAAATTTCGTATTTGAAATTTGTGTAAATCGCTGTGTGTGCATTTTTATTTCATTATCACTAAGATAACTACATTCAAAGTGATTTTCTGATGATTGGCACTACATAATGGGCTGTTTAACTTGGATTAAAGGTATGACGTTTAACCTTGGTCATGGTTTTTCCTCCACAAAAATACACTAATGTAAAGATCAAAGGAACAATTTGAATCTTCTGCGGGATTCGTTGGTTTTATTTTGTTCGTATTGGTAGTAACAAGTTGTCAAGATACAGACAAATATATTTCATGACAGTAAAGCCTTGTTTTGTTTTTTTTGCACCATTTACAGGCTATAAATTTCGACATATAGATAAAATTGTGCATTATATTTAGATCCACAGTCTACGTTTACAGTTCTTACTTTCAGTAGGACACCCCTGAGCCTCCCCCAAAGATTGCCTCCTGTGAGGTAATTCCTATAAATAGGTTCACAACACAACACTCATCAAAGTTCTCTGAAATGCTAATTTCATTAATGGCCTGTGTTTATTTTTTCTTAAGTGTTACATTACCTCAACTTGTATAAATGGCCTCTACATATTGGATGTTTATTCATATGCACCACTCCTAAAAGCTCTTTACATTTGATAAACCAAAACATTTAATTGTATAAAATAATATTAAGTTAACTATAAAATATACTTAGCCCATTCTTGGTCTGGAATGAAGAATGTACTACTTCATGCCTACCAAGTGATATAAAAATGCATTAGGGTCTTAGGCCCTAGACTCTGTCATCCAGGTTATCCCTGGATGACGGAGTCTAGGGCCTAAGACATAACCAATAGTGTATTTGTAACTTTAGCCAGCCTTAAAATTTAAATATTCTTTCTTTCAGAAATATACAGAACCTACATGTATCTTAAATTTATGCTATTCATCATCATGGTCATAAATGATCATGTGTGTATTTGATAAGATAAATGATCAAGTCTATTTTTATAATAGTAGTTATGCAGTTGTGAATACTTTTTTGTACATATGCTAATATTAATTTTAAAAATATGTTTTTCAGGTTTGAAAATCCCATTCTCTTTCAAGGATAAGGAATTGAATAAGATAGCAGCTTTCTTCAATGTTACAACCTTCTTGCTGACGTGTGCTGCATTAGTGCAGCCCAGCTGGTTCAAAATCAAGGGTCTGCACTGCACTCAGAGCCTGTCACTCGTTCAGTTCTTCACTTTTGATGAAGAAGACGATGATGACGATGATTTCAAAATACACCAAAATTCAGATAATAGGATGTATGGTTAGTATGGTAATTATTAATAGGTTCGGAGTGTAGCAAAAGATTTGCAACTTCCAGAGACTTAGAAAAATTTTGATGAAATTTATCTTAATGTATATCTTAAGACTGGTATGACCAGTCTCTAAGAGTCTACACTAAAAGTAAAGGGATGATATTTTATGATTTCATGACTTAAAATGTGCTTCAAATGTAATAATAGTATTTTACCATACCTACCTTTTTGTTTGTTATAATTATATGAAAAATAATATCATGTTTAATAATAATTATAGGTATGCTTTGTTTTTCCTTACAATGTATTAATTCAGACAACACAGCAATGTTGACTCAGGAATGTTAAACTGTAAAGATAAATAGTAGGTATCCTATGTTTCCTGTAATTACTTAAAATCCACATCAATTGTGTGAAAGCTAGACTACTCAAATTCTAATTAAGCTAACCACTGTATAAAAGTAAGTGTTTGACACAGGTGCCTTGATCTTGATAATTCTCAGGAGACTTATAAACCCAATGTAATGTGAAATAATTATTATATAATACACAAGAATTTCCAGTATGGTTTTCCCGTTTTGGGGTTCCGTACTAAACAAGGAACCCTTATAGTTTCGCCATGTCTGTCTGCCCGCTCTTCTAGTCAGAGACTATAAGTACAAGAAAGCTATAATTTGAGATGGGTATGGGAAAGTATACTAATCATGCCAAAAAAGTGGTAAATTAAAATCTTGAAAAAAAATTTTTTAATCTCTCTTACTGTAAAGTGGGGAGCAATTGTTTTCATTGTGTGGGGTATTGTTGAATAGATATTTTAAAAATATTGCAAGCTTTTGAACACTATTTTTCGATTTAGGAATGCAAATTTTTATTAGTCAAGTGCTAATGCTAAACAGTAATTTATGGACATACAGCATCAGTGTATGTATAATTATGTATAACGAAGTTTAAAGGAAACCTATCAGAATTAAATAGGGTTTACAAATTGAAAAGTTAAAGGCCAACTTATAAAATGTACTCGGAAAAGAAAAATTCCATACAAATTAAATAGATATCATACAAAATAAATAGATATAAACCTATCAGAATTAAATAGATTTTTTGCAAATATTTAGTCGTGTGAACTTAAATTCCTAACTACGGAACCATACACTGCGTGTGGCCCGACACGCACTTGGCCGGTAATTAATAAATGTAATTATTATTTTTGGTAACCATATGTATGATTCTCTATTATTTTAAACCATTTTTTTTATTACAGGATTACCACCATGTACAACAGCAGAGATAATCACACTTATGAGGATTTTGATACTGTTGTGCTTCATGGTGCTTCTCTGCTCTTGTATCGGCATTCTTATCAACCTGAGCAGCCTGAACAGCAGAGCCATTAAGATGCTGCGAAGAAATGCTATCCCTAGCATCATGTGTGTCTTTTGGGTCATCGCAATTGTAGGTGTTTGCTACTATACTACAGTTGTGTTGGGGAATGAAAACAACAGTGATCCAAATGTGATTCAAGTTGATTACGAATATGGATTTTATACAATCACTGGAGCAGGTTTGTTACTATTTTCATCTAGATTGATTTTCATTATATGCACTGGCTACCATTTAGTTGTAAATTATTGAATTGTTAATTATCACAATGAAGAACTGATTTTAGGATTTGGCACGATAATGGAAGTTGACTCCCATTATTGTCACACATGGCATTTTCTGTATCTGTTTAATAGTCCTTTATCAGCTGTTTCTCGCGTATGCGTATCCTGTTTTGAACCTCAATTTTTTTGGGATAAAAAGTATTTACCTGTACGATGTATGTTACGCGCGAAATTCAAAAATCGTATAGGTGTATGAAACCTATACGATTTTTGAATTTCGCGGTCTAAAAATCTCAAATGGCCAAATCTAGCTAAAAATAATACAATTCTCGGTAAGTCATGTTATACTGATAACAGTCATATGGAGCCAAGTACTTGCTAAGATCTCGTACCAAATTAGTTAAAAAAGTTTTCAAATCTGAAATTTAATTTTTCTTTTGCAGGTGCTCTTGCTCTTCTGGCGTCTGCAGCTAATTTGTGGGGTGCGCCGCTGACGACCGACGAGGACACACATAGGCGAACTCTTCTAGATGACTGGGATGGGTATGAAGCCCACAGTGTGGGGCCCACCCCATCTGTGCCTACTCTCCCCCCTTACACTCCCAGCGCAGACTTCGTGCCTACTGTCCATACAACATATGCCCCACCTATTTTAGGAACGCAACAATACTTTCCTTTCGATGATCTCTCAATCCTTCCTCCTCCACCGCCTTATACACCTTGAATTATTATACTATAATCTTTGATAAATATTAGGGATGAAATGTTCCAGTGGTTACAAGTAGTTTTTGGATTAAATAGATACTATATTGGTTTTATGGGGACTAATCCAATTTATTATTCAAGGCTTGTGAAGAAAAATGCATTAACATCACAGTGGTTACCGGTTAGAATTCAGACTTAGACCCTTACACTGGATTTCTTTTTCAATTTTCAAGAAAAACATTTTCCGCTTATCCGCTATTTTCCAACAACACAAAAAGCAAACATTTTCTATGGGATTTGTATAAAATACAGGCAGATGACGTCATAGTTTCTTGGAGACAAATAGCGCTCTTATTATCAGTTTTTCTTCATTCATAAATCTAAAATTACGTTAAAATGGATACGTTAAAAGACAAGTGACATTACATATTTGGTGACGTTTTATTTTGTTATCAGTACTAAATAATTTATTTTTGACCCAGGGATTTACCCAATTATTCTATTATGGTCACATCTCGTAATTATCTAATAAAATTGACTATTGTCGCCAGTGTTTATGGGCTCTTTATATTTTAAGTTATTTTGTAGAGTAATCTGATCGGTAATTGTAGTAATCATTAAAATAAAATAGCCAAATACTATTAAAACAAATAAAAAATAACCTTAGATATTATAATGCCTAAAACCTAAAATCAGAGTTATTTTGTTCTATGTATATTGTGGTTGTGAGTTGAAGATTAATTAATGACTTTACTATTCACTTCAGTATGTGATTTGCCATTTTAGTGCCTATTCGTGTCGTGTTTCTCAAAATGCTTTAATGTTAAAATATTTAAAATTTTGTTCGTTATTTAACTTAAGCCTTAAATTTTATGTGTGTTAGAAATAAGGGCCGAAACAATACTTTTCGTTAAATTAACACAATGGGAGCTCTTTATGCTCTACACTACATAAATGTCTTTAGATCGTTACTTTCATCTAAACAAATAATAAAAATTTAAAAAAACTAAATGAATATGATTAAGGATCAAAATGATAATTTAATAATCTATACACTTTTCTCTATTATTTATATTTACTTGTATTTTAGTGCTTTTTGCGTTACATGATCTGATCTATTTATAAACAAGACATCATTTTTAATAAGTATAGGATAAAAGAAATAAAATTGAGATAAATATTTGGGATTATTTCACATGTTTAAGATCTTTTATGTGCATTTTAAATTCAAAAACATAAAGCTTAATAAAATTATCACTTTTGAAATGAGCTTTTAGATTTAGTAATAAACTGGAGATCTGTTAAAAAATTGAATAATTTATAATAGGTATGGATGTATAATACTATTTTTTTAAAAATAGAACTACAGGTAGCTATCGATGTATAATATTCCATGTTACCAAAAATATAACAATGTTATTAGTTCTATTGTTCGTTAATGTATAGATTTCTTCTAGGCATAAGAATAGTTATTCCTGGTTTAATAAACCGGGAAGTTTATTTTTACATTTAAAAAGTAAGATTTTATTTTGTGTAAGACCAGTATGCAATACATATCTATAAATCATGTGTGTTTTCATTTTTCATCCTTATGTGAAAAGTCTCAATTGTTGGAAGTTTAGTTAAAAACTAATTGTCTGATCAAGAAATGGTTGCTTAAGAAATTTTTTGGCCTCTTGCGGTCAAAGCCGTGTATTTATTATGGCTAATTGTTTATTTACTGGTGTTTGTTTGTGTAAGTGGCCAACACTTGGGTCTGAATTTGTCAAGATGCCTACTTAAGAGCAGCCTTCCCGTCTTACTTTTCATACAAACGCTCGTACGTGATTATGGCGTTGAGACTGATCCTTCTTGAAAACTTTGAACTAACATATCTTGTGCACTATATTTCTAGGTTTCTTTCGAAATAAAGAATTAAAACAAATTCAGTATAGGTACGCCTTCAATCTGCTTTTCTGCACAAATTTTACCTGAAATCGACCGTTCACAAAGTACTCATAAATTATAAAAGTAAAAAAAAATTTCGAAGCAAACCTCTTACATGTAATGAAAATTTTAAATAAAATACATCTATTTCACAAATTTCTAAGGCTTAAGAAAAAACGTATATCCTGGAACAAGTTTTATGAAATTTTCGCACCCTATGAATAGTTAATATTCGTTCAATGGATAGTTAATACTAATTTCATTTAATAGAATACAAACCGTGCCCTAAGGCGCTATCTTTCTCTTTCTGGTTTGCCTTTTTTTCTAGCATTGCCCTGGATGAAACAACAAGCTTTTCGAACTATGCTCGCGTTGACAACAGAGCGGCCGGGAAGGGCCGCCTTAAGGGTAAGGTAAGGGTATCTACATCTAAAACCATGACAGCCGGGAGCAAAGATTTAACATGCCATCTGAAGCACAGAAGTCACCAATCTTATTGCGGGCGGACCACATCGGCTTACAAGCGAAAGCGCTCTCATAATTTTACTTTCTTATTTTCATTTGGTGATGTTCTATTTATTGAAAGATGTCCTGCAGTTACTCATTAGTCCAATCGATGAGGAAATAATACGTTATGTTTTTACATTGTAAGTTCCTATTTATTCTTCTAAATAACAGAAAAGCTAGTAAAAAAAACTAGCCAGGTCAAATTTTAAGATTCTTTTAGATGATTTAGGATTGTCCACAGAACTTGGCGACCATTTAGATCTCAACTCTTTTGTGGGATTTTGATCCTGGCTTTCATTTGCGCGTTTGTTTTTGGTGGGATATCATTACTCTTTGCACAGCAGTATCCGAAAGAATCAGAAAGAAGAAATGTTTGCTTATATAATTTCGATAGGCGCTTTACCAAATAAAATCTATAAATTGAAAAAAAATCTAATCTACAAAATTCACTGGTTTTAAATTTTTCCTTTGTACACGCGTAGTAGCCTTGCTAGATGCCATTAATATTATGTTTCTAGGTCATATGGAAGTCATCTATACTATAATAAAAGAGTAAAAAAAATGTGTCTGTACATTGAAAATTTTTCAAAAAAAAATATTTGGGGCGATGGAGATATAGTAATAGAGTAAGAAAATAAAAAAAAATGTCTGTCTGTTTGTCTGTTTGTCTGTTTGTACACGCTAATCTCCGGAAATACTGGACGGATTCGAATGAAACTTTTTTTGTTATATAGCTGTGAAGCCTGGGCAACATATAGGCTATAATTGATTTTGGAAAACGGAACACATGATGCAGAACTATAATGGTCCAGCTAAACTATAAGAAATATTAAAATGCCGCCTTAGCAAAAGTTGTTAAGTCTGATGAGAACTTTTTGTTGAGTTATAATACAACTGGCCAAGCGCGAGTCGGACGCGCGCGAAGGGTTCCGTACCATAATCTATGAAAAATCACGTTTGTAGTATGGGAGCCCCCGATAAATACTTATTTTATTCGATTTTCAGGGAACGGGAACCTATTACATAGACCGTCCGACTGTTTGTCTGTCTGTCACCAGGCTGTATCTCATTAACCATTATAGCTAGACAGTTGAAATTTTTATATATGATGTTTTTTTGTTGCCGCTGAACAAAAACATACTAAATCTATACTATAATAAAAGGGTAAAAAAAAATGTGTATGTACATTGAAAATTTTTCCAAAAAAAAGTTGTCCGAAGTAGAACTTATAAGTTCAGTATCGGCTCACAAAATAAGTCTTAATGTTGGAGGGCCAATAATGCTGATACGAAATTTGACTCCGCCGAAACTGTGTAACGGAACCCAACTAAATGTCTCAGCACTGTATGCCGAAGTTCAGCGGCTGAATTTCAGCCAGTGCATGCCTGCAATGTTATTTGCATTACTAGCAACACATAATGCCGAACTTCCGATGTTTTTGCCGTACCCGTACCCGTACCCGTACCCGTTCCTCTCCCGCTCCCGCCGCCACCGCCGCCGCTGCCGCCGCCGCCGCCGCTGCCGCCGCCGCCGCCGCTGCCACCGTCACTGCCGCCGCCGCTTTCGCCGACACCGCCGCCGCCGCTTTCGCCGCCGCCACCGCCGCCGCTGCCACCGCCGCCGCCGATGCCTCCGCCGCCACCGCCGACGCCGCCGCCGCCGCCGCCGCTGCCGCCGCCGCTGCCGCCGCCGCTGCCGCCGCCGCCGTCGCCACCGCTGCCACCGCCGCCGCCGCCGCCGCCAATGCCTCCGCCGCCGCCGCCGCCGACGCTTCCGCCGACGCCGCCACCGCCGCTTCCGCCGCCGCCGCCGCCGACGCCTCCGCCGCCGCCGTCGCCGCCGCTGCTCCCGCCGCCGCCGCTCCCGCCGCCGCCGCCGCCACCGCCGCCGTTCCCGCCGCTGCCGCCGCCGCCGCTGCCGCCACCGCCAACGCCGCCGCCGCCGCTTTCGCCGCCGCCGCCACTACCGCTGCCACCGCCGCCGCCGCCGCCGCCGATGCCTCCGCCGCCACCGCCGCAGCCAACGCGTCCGCCGCCGCCGCCGCTCCCGCCGCCGCTGCCGCTGCCGCCGCCGATGCCTCCGCCGCCGCTTCCGCCAACGCCGCCGCCGCCACTTCCGCCGCCGCCACCACCGCCGCTGCCACCGCTGCCGCCGATGCCGCCTACGCCGCCGCTCCCGCTGCTGCTTCCGCTCCCGCTCCCGCTCCCGCTTACGCTCCCGCTTCCGCTTCCACTCCCGTTCCCACTTCCACTTCCGTTCCCTCTTCCGCTCCCGTTTCCGTTCGCCGCAGACGCGCCAAAGACGGAAGATTGAATTCTCATATCGGCACATCACTACTGTCCGGCGTTTCCACCGAACATCAGCGGCTGAACTTCAGCTTATTTAGTGTGTCATCCCCACCGAACTTTAGACACTGAACTTTACCCGCTAAACTTCGGCATAGTCTGCTGAGACACTTAAAGTTTACTATGAGTGGTGCCAGTGAAACTGTATTTATTCCGAGTATGCTACTCATCCCCAACAATTTTCCTTTTGAAAATACACAGTTCCATGTGTTTACTTGCTTTACTATGAAAATAAGTCACAGTTTTAGAAGCTTAAAGCTGCTTATGTCGATCTAAGGACTGGTTTTTCGCATGGCCAACTTAATGTGGCTTTCTCCAGGGTTAGTAACACTTCAGCACTTTTCATATTGGCTGCCGAAGAAAAGAATTAAAATAATATTGACTTTTAACTCCTAACACTGTTACAAGTACTTTCTTATCTCTCTCTCTTTCTCTCATTAGTTTTTATTTATATTAATACGCCGGAGTCATAAAGTCCACGCGAACGAAGTCGCGGGCATCAGCTAGTTTTGAATATGATTTGAACATTGATAAGGTTGTGACGCAGTTCGTCACTTTCGCAAATGGTCATCGCTAAAAATTTCGTCACTTTCGCAGAAAGTAATTTCCCAAAAACGTCATTTTCGCACATTGTCATTTTCGCAATATGTTACTTTAGCACTTTGCCATTTTCGCAACTGGTCATTCACATTAGCTAAGATATTCTGTTAGAAATGAGATAAAAAACTTGTGTGTATAAGATGGATTGTTGCGCAATATATGCAACACAAAAGATGCACAAGACGTAGATTGTACAACAAGTACGAAAATCAACACAGCACCGTTTTGATGACACGGCGTAATAATGAAATTTACAATCCATCCACACAAAATATGCGTGAAAAACGTAACCCATCCTAATCAGTTGAATAAAAATAAATTCATCTGTTTGTGAGGTATGTTGACACATTTAGAAACACTATAATAGTTGAAGCGAACCGTTTTAGTAGTATATCCTATTTCTTACGGTATATCTTAGTAAATGTGGTAGAAAAGCTGTGAATGACCAGTTGCGAAAATGACAAAGTGCGAAAATGACAATGAGCGAAGGTGACGATTTGCGAAAGTGACATTCTGAAAAAGGTGACAAATTTTCAGCGATGACCGATTGCGTAAGTGACGAACTGCGTCACAACTATTGATAAGTGAATCAATGATATTTTTTCAGTTTTTTTTAAACATTATTTCAATAAGCGTTTGAGTAGTTCAAAAAGTTACTGAAATAATAACGTTAAAAAGAATTAAAAATTAGGCACGTTACATAGCAAGCGCTCGGAACGCTCAGTTAAATTGTATGGAATAGTATGTAACGAAACATAGCAAGCGTCCGAGGCGCTTGCTGTTTCGTTGCATACTATTCCATACAATTTAACTGAGCGTTGCGGGCGCGCATCCCGGGCCCTTGCTGTTTCGTGCCTTATTGTAATTTTGGTTTCAAGATGAGCTAGGAGACTCACTACATGTTTTAAGGTTCAATAGATTTTGAGTTGAGAAGGCGTCAAAAGTAGCAAAATGGTTCGTATAAATATACAAACGGCTGCTGCGTCGCCAGTTCCTTTATTTGAACTTGGCTCTGACACGCTGCCGCGTGTCTTAATGTAATTAGTAATTACCTATAAGAGTTAATAATAAAAATGTTAGGCATTTTTGTCGAAGTTGGGATTTTATGCCTTCATCCCTCAAAACAAAATACATCATCTTTTGAAAGGCAAAATTACTTATTCAATGGACTAATGCTAATGGAATGGATATGTTATTCTCTCTTCTATACAATTAATTTAAGACTCACTTTTTGCTGCTTTTTACCTAACAAGTAATGACAATAATAACTGTTCTTTCAATCAATACTCAGACATTCAGATGTATTTAATTAAATCGAAAAGGTATTCATAGGACATATTTCTTTATTCTATAAATAAATAAGTTATTTTTTACTTATAGTATACTGTCCCACTGCTAGGCAAATGTCTTCCATTTCCTATCATCTGTCCCTGTAATAAAGTAAAACAATTTAATCATTGTTCAGTTTACAAGATGATACAAAACAGACTTTGCCACAGGATTAATAAAAGTATTACATAACTTCACAATAAATAAAGCCTATCATTATATACAAAAATTTTTTATAAGTATCTAGCACTTATAACAATTTAGTGAGTACCTAATACTTATAAGAATTTACATGAGTTTGTAGTTATAATACTTAGAAATAAATGTAATCAGAAATGAAAAGATATGTATATTCACATTCTATACTCGTCCTTACAGTGACTAGAAATTCTGTCTGATTTAGCTTGTAAAGTGATGTTGAATTTTATTGATAAGATACAGAAACCAGTCTGCCTTGGCCAGCACAATATAATGAACTAAATTTATAAAATGGTGCCTT
This sequence comes from Acrobasis suavella, assembly GCA_943193695.1. Classification (NCBI taxonomy): domain Eukaryota; kingdom Metazoa; phylum Arthropoda; class Insecta; order Lepidoptera; family Pyralidae; genus Acrobasis; species Acrobasis suavella. Next base: position 12,333,555 of record OW971938.1, read on the forward strand.
GGTTATCAACTATTATTTCAATTGTTTTTTAGAGCACTTAAGTCAAAATTAGCTTGTTGGTTCAATGGTTTTCCTTCATTAGATAATTTTGTTACAGGTATTCTTTGGATTGCTTCTTTTACACTTTCATCTAACATGCCCGTAACATTATTTGTTATATTTAATTCATTTTGTGGTATTGATATATTAAGATATCTGGTCCTCTCTTTTTCCAAATAGTTCACTCTTTCTTTTAAAGTAAGATTGTCATCTTTAAGCACTTCCACTTGTAGCACTAACTGATCAACAAGCGAATGCAAACTCCGACTTAAAGTTTGCAACTCTTCCACAACAGTATCTTTTGGTTTCTCTACCTTTCTGCCATCAGTTACATCTCCTTTGCTTGGAATATCTTTTGCTGTACCTTTTTCACTATCCTTTTTAGATGTCAATGTTTGCAGCAATGCATCACTTTCATGAATAGCTTTGTATAAAGCAACTTCTAACTTCACACATTCATTACCTTGGACATTTGACAGAGGATCTTTTCCCAATAATTTTAAATTATCCATGGCTCTTTTAACACGCACATATTGTTCTTTCTTACTCTTGATTAGGTCCTTTTGTTTGAGGTGGTAGCTGTGCTGTAAAGTAATAGATTCTAATGCAACGGATGAGGTTGTGGACTTCATTGCATCTAAAAGGAGTTCCGCTGCATTATGATGACACTGCATGGCTTCATCGTATTTATTGTTAATGAGGTGAGCCTCAGCACGACGGTGCTGTTGGTGAGCCTAAAAAGAAAAATTGTTTCATTAACAACACGAAACATTATTCATTTAAACTTTATTGCACAAAAAAGTATACAAATGGTTAGACCTAACGCCATAAGGCGTCAAACATCTCTGATCAACTCTCATCTCTCCACTTTTATGTAATTTTTTTATATCTACGAATGAAGAAGGTACATTCATAGCTATTTGCTACGAATCAAAAGTCTGTAATATACAAATATTTAATAATTAGGTACTTACCAAGTTAAGAGGATGAGATTCCATTGTCAAAATTTATAGTGAAATATATTGAGAAATAAAGTAAAAGAGCAAAAATAAATAATAGTATTAGTTTACTAAATGCGTCTTGGATACTAAAATTCCGTTTTATAATCCCGTTCAGTATATACCTATGTACAAAAGTACTCTTTGAGTTATCTAATCTATGTAACTATGTACCTACTCTGTGTAAATCCCGTAGAGTGCCCTGACATTAGTGACATTAAGAGCAGTGTTGCCAACAAGGTGAATCTAAAACTTGCTAAACTAATGTTAAAATTTTGCCAAAATTATGCTAATTGCTTTATAATATTGCCAGAAAAAAAGCTAACATTTTTCAATGTCAAATAAAACGTCATTTAATTTTAAATGTTTATTAATCAACAAAATTTTGATTTATTCTACGTTTTAATCGACTATGTTACTAAATAAAATGTTAATATCTTCGTCTTCATCGGCAGGCTCGGCAGCTGATGTGCATGTAGACGTGGAAGCCTTATTCTCAAGACTATAACTCTCCTTGGTACCTATAGAGCGCAGTACGTTATCCGGAACTGTGTAAGAATAGCAGCATTTCCCTGCCCTCTTTAGGCCGAATCTGACGTATAGAATGGCATTTAAAGTTTTTATCGACAAACGGTTGCGAAGTTTAGTTTGAAAAAAATAGAGGTTAAACGTGTACTTGGCGCCATATTTTTGCAGATACCTCTATTTCTAGGTCAGATATCTGCGCTTTTGTCAGATTTTTCAGTTTCAAGGCATGCACGCGCCATCTATTTGAAATAATTTTGATATTTTTTTTACTGGCAATTTCCAGCAGCGCCATCATTTGGTCGGAGTCCGTACTAATTTCGAGTTTATCGACCGACCGGTTTCTACGGAAGCGCCATCGGTGGTCGGAGGCAGAACTACAGATTTGAACGCAACCATTTTGCCTCAGACTTTAAATACTAATGAGGCTTCTATGAACGTCTGTATTCGTTGGTGATGCCCTATCCAACTATAAAGAAGTACATCAACAATAAAAAACAAATGATAATTACAGTATATTTTATATTTATTTTTGAAGTATTTGGACTTAAAAAAGGAAAGTGAACTTGTTATTCATAATTATTAAATAAATAGGGATATACTGCGACCGGCCGGCCATTACCGAAAGATTTATCGTATTTTCGTTTCGTACCATGGAAAAAGTGTTTTAAATATGATCATTGACATTTTTGATGAAATATATCGGTAACTTCTGAATGATAAACAAAATATAACCTATAAATACATATATAACGGTAGCGGAATAAATTATACAAATAAATAAAAAAGAAAGAAAATAAAATCAAAATCGAAAAATTAAATGCTATTAACAATTACGTACTGATTAACATTATTATTATAAATAATCCGACCTTAGACTAATAAAACTATGTACATACATAATTAATGCTCATATTCAAAAATCAATAACTTCCATAACTTCAATCCACTCTTCTTCATCAGAATCTTTACAAACAACGACAGAATCAAAGAATAATAAAAATATAGCCAACACATTCGAATACTCCGGAAGCTGAAAAACGAATGACTCGAAAACCCCAGACTAGATTTTAAACAAAGCTGTATTATAAACGAAACTAGTTCCTTTTGTTCTTGGCCTTTTACCGTTGTGAAAGTATAAAAGTAAAAATGTATTTATATAATTTTTAGTTGACAAATAACTTATTTACTTATTATTTAATATTTACGAACAAGAATAAACTGTTTAAAAAGGGCGAGGAAAGTGAGCCCTGTTTGTAGTTGGCTCTTAGTCTTCTATAAACAATCATGCGACTTCGTCCGCATAGAAGTCAAAAATGTTTGTAATAGGATTTTTTTACGTTTTTCCCGTTCCCGATCCCATTCCCTGTTCCCAGCCCCGCCCCCGTCCCTTTCTTAGCGGATGACTCCTAGTCACAATCTACCTTCCTGCTTTTTATCCTCATTGACTAAGTCGTTTTCGAGTTTTCATGATGAGTGAGTAAGTGATTTTCGATTTTATATGTGTAAGATATAGAATATAGATAGATAGATTTCATGTCATACAGTGATATCATAAAACACATTACTACATGTCAGTATCAGGCCAACCACCCAAGAGAAATATATGTCTTAAGAAATAAAAAATCGGGTGTTATTTATTTCACAAATAAACACGGAAACAATGCTATGCAGACAAATGATTGACCAAATAAAAAAATAAAAACCATGTTTTTTACTAGTGGAAAACATTAAGACGAAGTGGTAGCTAAAGTGGCGCCCTCATTTGAAATAAATTGTTTAAAACTAAATATGGTGATAATAAAAAAATTGATTTGTATCACTGTCTAGAAAGACCTTTAAACTATTTTATGAATAACCATAAAGAAACCTAGAAAGAAAAAGCTAAAAAATTTAACACCATTTTATCGTTCCACTCCATTTTTACGCATTAACAACCGTGGCACCGTCGCACAGCACGCGTCTGAACAAGTTAAAAACAAACGTCAAAATGAATAACGCAAGTGCGACCACCCAGAGCGAATGGTTAGCGTGCTTAATCCTTTGATGTATCGCCACCCGCGCGAAAGCCAACACGAAGTCCGAATATTCGGGACGATACCCGATAACGGCCGGTCACATTTGCGTGTATCGTGTAATAAATAGCACGAAGCTTCGTGACGATAGGCGCAGGTCCGGCCCAAGCATTAGGATTATTCCAGTTTGGCTTTTTCCTAACGAAGTATTCTACTATTGATATTACTATAAAGGAGATACTCGAGAGTATTTTGAATGTTAGCTTGAATGACAGTCAGTGGCGACGTAGTATTTGAATTCTCTTACGTAGTATTTGAATTCTCTTACGTAGCATTTGAATTCTCTTACGTAGTCTTACGTAGTATTTGAATTCTCTTTGGTGGCGACAAGCATCGCTGCCAGTCAGGCATGGGGGTCTAGGTATCCGACGAGTACAAGATACTGGTCTTCCAGCTTTCTTCGCCTAATCGCATGGGGTAGTTGAGCTCGTCACTCGTATTTTGCCTTTAAATGGTGATGACTTTTCTTTGCCCTTTGCTGGTGCCCTTGTTGAATGGCAATTCCGAAACACTCGTCATAATTTTCCATTGCAAGCATTGAAGATCTTGTAAACAACAGTTCTGGTGTAGATTTGGCAAGAATAAAATCAGTATTAACTCCAGAATCGGGTGCTTGGCTTCATGCGTTGCCGTCGCTCGCCGCAACTAGGCACTTTCAAGGACGACAACTCTATACGTATAGCGGCAGCTCTCAGAATAGGGTGTAACATATGTGAGCAGCATCAATGTACCTGTGGCGTGCTTGTAGATGCCAAAGGTCTTCACGATTTGAGTTGCATCAGGTGTGCTGGCAGGTTCCCCAGACATCACGCGCTAAATCATGTCAGGGTCGCTGTCTATTGTGGGAGGCAACCTGCGTCAGTACGTTCGCCGCCTCCCACCTTAAGGACACTGTCAGGAATGAAAGAGCAGCTGCTGAGAATGCTGCGGAACAAAAACATGCCAAATATGCTCCCCTTGAATTAACCTACATTTTTGTGCCAGTATCTTTTGAGACCACGGGTGCTTCGGGGCGGTCCCCGAGGGTCGAACATTTATTAGGAATTTGAGCCGGCCGTCGCATTTTTGAAAAGACAAGAGATAATCGCTCCGTGTCGTTTCTTGCTCATTTAGAATTAGGAGGAGATTTAGGAGGATTTCTATCGCTATACAAGGTGGAAATGCTGCTAGCATTATGGGAACCTTTGAGCCAGGGACAATTAGGGGCGGTTTCTTAGATTGATAATTTTGACGAAGCATGTTGCGGATATTTATTTGTAACTAGGTAAGTACTACTTTTGAAGAAGCATGTTGCAGATTCTTGTTTGTATTTAGGTAAGTACTTTGGCGAAGCAGCAGATACTAATTTGTAAATTTTTTGACGTAGTTTGTAGCTGATGAATATTTGTAATATTGAAAATAAATGATATATTAGAAACCATTTACACATATTTTTTTTTGCGAAAATTAAGAGTACTGCATTAATAGATTACTTTTTTCTAAGTACTCTAGTTTTGCACTATTAACAGTATTGAAGAATGCATTTTATACTCAAGTAAATTTATTTTATTTTTACTCTTATAAGCTTTTATAAGTTAAATTTTTTTGACTTTTATAAGTTAATTACTCCTATAAGAGCCAGGAGCAAGAGTTAACTACGTTTGTATGGGAAAGTCTGATTCTGACTAGGGTAAGGGGATTCTCATAATTATTCAAAAGCAAAGTATAAAATGTAATCTTCTTTTATTATTACACAATATAACAATTATAAGACTTGACACTCTTACAACAGCATGGAAATAGACTTGAGCATACAAGTACATTAAAAGAGTAAACACTCTTAAGCGTAGTTAATCTTTTTCCTTGATGTAAGAGTGTCAACTCTTACAATTGTTATATTGTGTAATAATAAAAGAAGATTACATTTTATACTTTGCTTTTGAATAATTACGAGAATCCCCTTACCCTAGTCAGAATCAGACTTTCCCATACAAACGTAGTCTAGCTTTTATTTGGACATGTCAAGTCAGATATTGGCGAAATTATGTCATTTCAAAGGAATTGCATATAACTAGTTTTCACAGTCAAAATATTACATTTTAAGAGAATATAGTGTATCATATCATATTTAAACATCAGTATGGAAAACTACTACACTCTCATGTTTTCTTTCAAGTTCACATTTATAATAATATGATTGTGTTGCGCCCTGGCCGCATTTTCGTGGCTAGTTAGGGTGCCCACAGGCAGTGTCGCCAACGAGCAGCAAGTCACCATCTACCAGGCTAAAATTGTTGTGAGAGATTTTTAGGTAGATGTCTGTATCTCACTCTATAACCCAGCTATCCGGTCCACTAACATCTCATCCATAAAGCCCAAACCAAGTAAATCCCTCCCTGGCAATAGTTCGGCAGCTGTGGAGGATTGTCCGTTAGTGCATCTCAATGGTAGGTACATTAAGGGATAGACCTCCATAGATGCAGCCTCTCACTTTTTAGATAAAAAGGCACTAAAAGGCCTCTTCATGTTGGCTTTGGCCCCATGAACGCCTCAGTCCCTATGGACCCGTGGCTGAAAAGCGTACTAACATAATAATAATAATAATCATTTATTCTCAATTTGACTGTCGAAAACTAGTTATACCTAAGCCTAGATATAATCCGTCTTATTATAAAACCCAGACTAACTATGTTACTAGATTTAAACCATTATCCACCCAAATCATGTTGACGTCTAGTATCACACACTATCTCACCTGTCAATGTCAACTTCATTTGGGCGGATAATGGTTTAAATCTAGTAATAAAATTAGTCCTGTTTTTATAATAAGAAGGTATATATTTAGGCATATAACTAGTTTTCTACAGTCATATGTGAACTTGAAAGAAATTTTTTAAGAAATTACATATTATGCAATTTCTTTAAAATTACAAAATACCTACTGCCGAAGTCTGACATGTCATTTCAAAATAAAAGCTAGACTAACTTTGTATGGAAAAGTCTAGGGTAAGGGGATTCCTAAAATTAGATTTTTCGTATTAAATAATTTTTAATCAACAATTATTGGTATTATTTTTAATTTTTTGTTTATTTTTCCAATTGCCAATGCCTAGCTATTACTATCTTTAGTTATAAGAAAAATTGGATATTGTTAAAAAACACATATAACAATAGTTCCATAACATTTGTTCAGTCCATTTATTTGAATATCTAAGGCGCGAATTATATGCGTCCGCGCGACCGAGCGGTTTGGTTTGGCCGCAGATTCTATCGACCGCGACCAAGTCGCTTTTTGATTTATATGAAGCTGCCGAACGTCTCCGCTCTCCACACGTTCGTCTTTGAGGTGAACAGACGAGACGATAAAATAAAAAAAAATCAATACTGATATCATTGCTTTGTTTTTTCTAACATCCCAAATAGAAGGATTTTCCTCTATTTTTGAATAAATAATCCTGTATCAAACATGGTTACTTTACAAAAGAGCGCCCCGTCCGCTTCAAATGCACAGATACAAGTGAACACGTTGAAAGTCGAAGGACGCGGCGGCGCCGCTATTTAAATAAATCGTTACCCACAATTGCTTGTGATTCCGTGGTGTAGCGGCCGGGCCGCTCGGTCGCGCGGACGCATATAATTCGAGCCTAAGGGAGTGGGGTAAACAAAAAAATGGACCAATGCAGCTCCTGGCAACATCCGGATCCAGAAATATAATCTGCAAGCTTTTCAGTTTCTGTTCAGTTTTTCAGCGTTAGAGTTCAAAACGATCTTCAGTATGCGGTCTTCACCTTTTGAATATCTACCTACTCAACTACCTTCACGGCCAGATAGGTCCCTAATAATTTTCTGAAAGCAAATCAGAGAGAATGCGTTAAATCTGCCAATCTGCTTCACAAATATTTTTTTTTGTTCTTTGACGCAAATTTTGAAAGATTGAACCTATGGGTTGTAATTCTATGGATTCAACTGCTAGCCTGGTTCCAAAATAATAACATATATAAAGTTTTTATTTGGGATATATGAAACATACAAGTGTTAAAATGCATTGCATGAAGTTATCGAAAAATTGGGATAAGAAGAAAGACGAAATATTAAAAACAAGGCAAATGTCTACTGCGAAGAAAATTTTGGCGTACAAAATATTTTTGAGGCCATTGCTCATGTATAATTGGTTTGAAACCAACGTTGAACCCGTAAAAAGGCTTGAAATTAAAGCTCTGAAGCAAATTTTTGGAACATCTGCCAGCAGGCGTCAGTTGTACAAACAATATACAGATCTTGATGTGACAAAATATATGAAACTGGATGCTATTAGATGGAGACGGTCTACTGGCTCACACGAAGCGCACGTACGCCATATGCTGTATGCTATATCGGGATGTGCTGGAGACCCTACGCCATATTTTACTAGAGCTTGTCGCAAACGGCACTTCTCTCAATGTGAAAATATCAACCATCCGAATACTGATAATGGAGACGGTACAAGTCCTCCGTGTACGTCGGGGCTCCGAAGAAGTTCTCGTCTATCTAATAAGTCAAGACGCACATAGCTTGGGCGGGGCTTGTTCGACAGACAGAAGATATCAAGACAAGACACGCTTACCTAAGTATTTCTTAATAAAATAACGCATTTTGCAAGAAGAATGGATTTTATTTTCAAATAGGTATCTATAAATACAAAAATTAACAATTATTCCTAATGATATTCTAACTTATGTGGTATCCTTCATTGCGAGGGTAAAAAATAGGCTTCCTAGGCCGATCCGGTCTTTGCTTATTTTCCCCCCCTGGCAGGTGCTTACTTATGATCTTATAGGTACTAAACTCACTTTCACAACTCCGGATTGAATCAATCTCGAACTTTGTCCATACTCCTATCAATGCTTATACTTCATATAGGCCGTACCGTGTCATTTCCTGTTTGGGCGTCCCACCAACGCATGCGCTTTTTCCTCCTAGAAGGATGTTGTCTTAGGGCTCGCTTTTCATGCCTTATTAACTCGTTCCAAGACAATCTTTCATTTTTTATGTGATCCACCACATCGGTGTTGCGAAAACTGCAATAAACCATACCGATATTAGGTCGTAGCCTATTCGGATGTCTTTGAGAAAAGCAGGATTTAAAAATTTCAAGAAGAATGCCACTTTCAAATCTCAGAAGTTTTTTACACACAGCGTCGTTCAAGGTCCACAATTCGCAGCCATATGTTAGAATGGGTCTGACGAACATCTTGTACAGCTGGAATTTGACCTGCTTAGGAATTTCTTTATTGCACAAAATTGACCAGTGTCGCTGGCACCACAGCCTGGCACAGCGCACCCTTTCAGCGGTTTCCACAGCAGTTTGATTTGTATCTAACTGAGGAATTCCCAATCTTTGTAGAGTTCTACAATTGTTTGCTTGCATTATAACTTCATCTTCATCAAATTAAATTCCTTAAAGATTTTTGTACAAAACTTGCAATCATCTTACAAAACATATAACATAGTTATTACTGACATATGTTAACTGGACATTGACTAACGGTTTTTCAAAGACCTAAAACTAGTGTCCAAAGAAATACTAAGAAGTCTTTTGTATGAAGGTTAGACCAGTCATTGCCAAACTGATGACATTTATCTAATGGCCTCCACAGGACTAAAGGAACAAAAAATCCGGTATAAAATACTTATTTTCTTTGTGGATGTGAAAAGTGGAGGAGAGTGACTACAGGACTAATCCCTATATTTTCGTCAGTCGTCGCGACGGCGAAAATATAGGAAATTCAGTGCGTCGGATGTCGGTCGGGTATTTGATTAATGCGACATACACACGACACAATTTTGAATACAATCTGGTGCTGTGCTGCAGACTGTGATGTGTGTAGACGTGTTGTGGGCGTATCCCTTAAGTCCTTTCAATTCAACTGCAAGCTAAAGTAGTTAAGTGATTCACATTATGTACCTTCCTACTTATATTTAATCGCGGAATTATTGCAGTTTCTCGAGCAATCCTTGTATAATATGAATAAAAAATGAGTTAATTACTTGGATTGGTATGTTAGGTATTTTTTGTGAAGTATCTCTGTAATATAAACAGCTGATTATATTCGCAAATCGCACCTACTGAACTAGCCATGAAGTTTTGTTTGAAAACCATCCACTATTGTTCTACGATGTTGATGCTACGAACCTCATTATAACGCGGGTTTGTTACGGTTAGCTAACGGTGTACGTCATTCCACATACAAATACAAGTGGATTTGGCTCATTCTAGAGATAACCTTTCTAGCACAACCATGCTCAAATACGGTGTAATTCTGTTTATGTTAAACGCAGTGCGTGCGGTTTCAATACAGTGTTCTCTGACCGATGTAAAGAGCCTTCTAGAAGGATGTGACAGGCTCTCAGGTTTGAATGTCACCAGCGTTGGAGGGACTATAGTCAACGACCACAACTGCGATGTCCTTCTGCCTAAACAAGTCTTCATGGAGGAACCCTTATTTCAATATCCCTTGGCCGACTCGGTAAATACTAAATTTTTACATGACTTTCCCAAAAAGTATTATGGGCTTGATTTAAAATGCTTTAATTTGAATATGTGGGGTAGGTATAATAGGTATTTAGAATCCCTATATATTTACAAGTAGGTTATGTAGGCTGTATCTTTCGAGCAATCGTTTTATTTATTTAATTAAAAAAAATATTGTGGGTATTTAATAACAAACATTAATTACACATAATTTTAAACACAGCGGTAAAAATGGTGGAATTATCCCAAAAGGGATTGGTCCACCAGAGTCGACCGGAAGAACAAAGGACAGTTATATAATGTAATTTATAATAAAAGCATTTGTTATTATTCATTTTCAGAAAAAATTCTACACGCTCATAATGGTGGACCCTGACGCGCCTCCACAAATAGAGGGAGAATTTTACTTGCACATGCTAAAATCAAACATTCCCGTAAGTTACCTACTCGTGTAATTATCAACATTTTGTTTTTCCTTTTCTTGACTTCACAAAAGAAGGAGATTATCACTTCGTCGGAATGTTTTATGTTTTTTTTTTTATGTACGTTCACCAATTTCTCAAAGAAGCCTTGACCGATTTAGAAAATTATTTTTATTACTTGAAAGGGCAATACTTGTCAAGTGGTCCTATAGAAATTTTATCAAAATTGGTTGTGTGGTTTGGGGGTGAAGTCAATTTTCAGTTTTGAAAAATTATTGAATTGGTTATGCATTATTTTAATCGCCTTAATGTTGCAGGGTCTTGCGTTAAAATCTAAGGAGAGTAGCAAAACGTCAGGGATTGATTATCGAGGTAGGTTTAATTTATCCCTTTAATTAATATTTCGCATTTAAATAGTTTTTTTTACCAATATGTGCCTGTTTCATTGCTAGAAACCTCTTCCAGACCTCTTCCTTTCTTTCTTCTTCTTCCTTTCTTGAATTCTCATGCAATTTTGTGAGCAGATCTGAAAATTACCTAAGCATATACAACTTTTTGTCGAGGCAGTTTTTCAAATGGCGGAAATAAGGGCGTTGAAATCTTTAAAAATATCATTTTTCATCCATTATAAAAAAATCTGGGTCATAAAACTATCTATAACAGCATACCTACTAAACTCTGCCAGTTTCATACCAACTCTACGCTAAAATACTATATTTGCATTGTTATGTTTGTAGAATAGTAGTATTTTACTGCTTTACTATTCCATTGGCTGGGTCTACTTGTGCGTTCATAAAAAATATTAAAGATTTACATAAAATCAAGCTTCATAAAACAAGGTAGGAAGCTTGTTTTTATGTGAATGCTTTAAATTTGTTTTATATTTTGCACCGATACCGTGCCACTATCTGTTTTGCATTATACAATTACATAGTAAAACAATACACCATATATTGGCAGAAGTAGCAAGTCCGTACGTAAAAAGCAAGTAATTAAAATGTAGGTATTTAGGTACCTACCTACCTAACTGTATACCTATTTTCAGGATATAAAGCGCCAACGCCCCCTCGCGGCACAGGACCTCACCGCTACATATCGTTGTTATTCGAACAAGCAGAAGGCAACAACTTCATGCCAAGCGTAGCACAGACTCGCAACCGGTTCTCGCTTGCAAACTGGCTACGCGGGAAAAACCTTTGCGGCCCTGTAGCTGGCATTCAGTTCCGATCACAGTTCTAGATGGCGCTACTAGTTCTAAAATTTGAAACAATTATTTTACTATCCATTTCGCACGAAAATCTACGTAACTATTATAATTTATTGTAATCACTTGATTAACATGTTGTCTTATTATATATGTTTTACTGTTGCAGTATAACCTGGTAACAGTTCATAAAGAGCTTCGAGTATTGAGCAAAGTTGTACCTAAGTAATTCATTTATTTTTATAAAAAGTATTCCTTATGCTCCTTCGATTTTTTTAAAAATATACCTACAATCAATAAAACTTTACCTAGTAACTTTTGGTCATGAATACTTAGATTGAAAAGATGCACTGAAATAAAGTAGGTAATGATCATAGATCACGTTTATGTAATGGAGGCACCTGATTTTTTTACCTAACATTTCATCTTTTCATCCTTCTAAAGATTAGTTAACTAGGCACCTACCTACGTCTTTTTGTAATTGTTAAATGTGACACATTATTTCGATGTAATCCCATAGCTATGACAACTATTCATCATGTACTTACCTGATTACCTTTTAATCAAGATTTTAAAACATTAAATTAATAAACTTTAGTAATATCAATTTGGTACATACTATGTGATGTGATTGATTGAAATGATCCAGCAGTTCATTAAATTCCGAAACTCAAAACCAACTTCATGAAGTGCTAACTTTGTAGTAGATAATCAAAACAAATACAACCTTAAGTTTTATTTAGACAGGCCAGGTTGAAATAGAGGCGCGAGCGTCGCGTAGGCTGCGCGCACGCGACACCTTAAAGTCTCACATCACAGGGCCCACGCGCGCTCCGCCTAATTTATATAAACAAATTATTTTCCCATCTCACACTAACTACTGGTTTTATGCCCGGTGATTTATGCTTGGCAGACAGATAAAACACCATGCAGTTTTATGTCCACCTGGCTCGCTTTTGTCGCATAAATATTGCTTCCGCCGCTGCCTTTATCGTTAAGAACCGTTGCTTCCACTGATAGTGCTATAACATTTAAATACTGCCCATAATTATTATTACTCGGATATATCCAGCACATGCTGAGAGCACAGGGTGCCCTTCGATGCGTTTGAATGTTTTTTCGCCGAACCTTCTTGGCCTAAATTTGTAATGCATAATTATTGGCTAGCCTTATTGATGTTTTTGCACTTAAATAGTTAGTAATTATATTATCTTTGGTTTAGCCTAAAAATTGTTAGCCCTTATTTCAGAATCTCTATTAGTAGATGTATATACTAAAATCATTTGGCTACATCTTTAGATGTTAGCGAACATGAAATAATTTTATTTTTATTTAAATTAATTTCATTCAGTTCCGTAGCCGTGAAAGAAGCAATGCCTGTTACATGTTGCATGTTTGCTTGCGTGCTTCATGCTTGCTTGTATGCTGCATTCTTGTTTTCATACTTGCTCGCATGCTGCTTGATGCATGCTTACTGCATTAAATGCTTGTGAAGCTATTTTCCAGCACGAAAAAGATTATGCGTTAAACTTTTGTGCGTTTTCGTTTTGTGCAAGATATACATTAGTTGTATTTAATATTAAAAGTTATTCATTATTGGACCTAATGACTTATTTGGGGAGTTAAAAACTCAGGGGAATGAAAAATAGACGATAAAATTGTACGAAACAATTTTAAGCGTCAAGCTGGTGCACGAACCTTGTAAATTAGGAATACGAAAAATTAGGGGAATCCAATATAGACCCGGGAGAGCACATTGTATATTTGAGTATTATCAAAAATAGAAAATAAAACAAGGACCGATTTTTTAGTAAAAGATGTATTCATTCACGTAAGTAATGGATTCAATAACAATGGAAACATTTTTGGTCCTAGTGGACCAAGGTATCGGTCATAATAAAAATTAAAAATATTTGGTTGCACGGTCATTCCAGGGCTAATAATTGTATCGACTTCTAACTTAAATGATGCAAGCCGTCCCTACCTTAATAAATGGTAGAGACAGATTCTTCTACTTAGTTATTAGATATATAAAACTACGCGCTGCCATCATAGAACTATGTAATCCGTGGTAGAGGTTTACTTTCACTACGTTATCAAGTTTTCTAAGAGTAAAGAAAATACTTAATATTTTATCATACACGATCGCCAAAACTCAGTTCAAGTACGTAATACCTATAAAGTTTATGATTTCACATTACTTAGAGAAATTACTATTTTGCTATTGTAATATAGGTTCATGTTTTTGAATTAAATTATTTTACCTTACTTAACTTACTTACCTTAACTTAGCTTTGCTCACCTTTAATTACCTTTGTTTACATTTTTAATTTCGTACACATACACCTTAACCTAGTCACGAAGTATGCAGCTTGGAAGTAACACTATACAACTTGCCCTGTAAAAAGGTATCATGAATTTGTTCAGTCAAATTAAAAAAAGACAGATTTGACATCAATTGTGTGAACAATCCATCTATTGGATATTTCGCGGGTGCCATGTTTGTTCGTCACTTCACGGATGGTACTCGTATGGTAATGGTACATTTCCGTTCCCTTTTCACACGATAATGGCTCATTTCAATGTGTGTCAACACGGTATGGTCATAATCATATTTACACCTAAGAAAAAAAGCAAAGAAACCACTTTTGTAAAAAAATCAGCAATAACTGAACGGAAGTGATTGGTTTGTTATTTAAGTACCTATGTACATACCTACTATAGGTTCTTATCGTACCTATACTATAGATATATAACTCTTTAAAAAGATAAAATTTTTAAAATTTTTCTACGCACATTAGCCAAAAGTGGCCGTTTTTCGCTAAGAACAGCATTACGTTCTCACTTTTAACTGTAAACAGTAGTTTATTAAATAATTTGAAAGGTTATCTAGGGTCTTCTGATCAAGACAACATTTTAAATGATATCTCCGTTTCCTTGGGCAGCACTGGACCCCTTAATTCATGGAGCCCCTAATAGTGACCTCTCCCCATAATATCCAAAGAATCTTACTACCTATCGACTCATTTTTAAATATTTAAATCATGTAGGCACTCGTATATTATATAAGGTACAAATATTTTATTTCCCAAAAACAATTTTAGATTTATATAACAATTTAGACCTTTTTGTGGCTTTTGTAACTTTATATCGAAACGAAAAAGCAAGATTATACAAAATATACACACGAATAGCACTAATTGAGGATTGTTTTCTAATGCTGTATGTTGCGTATGTATTAAGTTTCCCGCTGACTAGAGCTTTTTTCATTACGTCATTTTTCAGTTTTGATGAATGAAACCTATATATTTTTTATCATATACTTATATAGGTAGCATAGCCCTAATAATATAACTATCATATTTTAACTTGATCACTTTGACTACCACGGGTACTGAGCCCCCCCGGTACGACAAACCGGGAACCCATTGGGGGGGTTTATTCCTAACCCTAACCTAACTATACAATCAAAGGTTGGTGTAGGTCCTTTAATTGCTTCAAGGGAGCTTCTGGCAACAAATCTATACGAGTCCACTGGTTTTCATAGTCGAATGAGTGACGGACGGCGTCTAAAGACGCCCACCAGAGTCCGCAAATAAATATCACTACAGCCGCACTATGAGTGTCCACTTTAACCATTTTACATATTGTCCATGAGCATGAGCATTTATAACACTAAACTACACCGATTTTATATTATAAACTCCACTAGAATCAATTTGCAAAATAATTTAAAGCAAACTCCAACTGAACCCCTTGACTTCCCGCCAAAAACTCGTCAATACATTTTAACCTAAAACTTCAGTTTACTTTGAGTCAAAGACAAAAATTGCACTTTTTAAATTATACTTATTTCTTTATTCAAAGCAAAGAACATAAACATATGTACCTACATTCATCCATGTTGTAAAAAATTACATCGTATGCTTTAATTATTTATTGTTAACTAAACTCTTCTTTTTTTGCTGGTCCCAACATTATGTTTGATTGTACATAGATAACACTCGTGTTTAGTTTTCAAATGGTTTTTAAGCTACAGACATAGGTATATCTGCTACATTATCAAGAATATACTTACTCAGAAGTTTTAATAAGTACTTGCACAGTATAATGTGACTAACCTTATTACAGAACAAAACAACTTTGAATCATGATTGTTTCTTAGAAGAAAGAAGGGTATTTATAAAGTAAGCAGTTCAAAAAAAATCAGATATCTCGAGTTTCAAGATCCAGATGTAATTAAGTCCAAAGTAAAATAACCTCGCTAAAAATCTGCTTCTAATCAGATATTAGGAATTAATTTGACAAACTAAAGTTAACATTTTTCAGTTTTTTTGTTGCTAATTATCACATCTAATTATAATTTTAAACACAAAACTAAAAACCGACTTCAATAGCAAACTAAGTCCACTACAGTTTTTGATAAAATTTTATTATCTTAAATTAAAATATGGGACTACCTGACAAAAAGAAAAGAAATTTCCAACAATTGGGCTAGGTTTCTTCGAGTAATCTGAGAAAATTCATAAAAAAACATAAGTATACACATTCAAATTGATAACCTCCTTTTTTGAAGTCGGTTCAATAATACAACAATAAAAATGACCTTCTAAGAATTCAATATCACTGGGTTGACGATGAATAATCCAAACCGCAAACATTTATAAACAACAGCTTAGCGTGAGTCTTGATTGACAATGCTAAATCTATTTTAGGCCATTACTTTGTTCTGAGAATGTAACACTGACGATTTTTCAATGCCTGCGGTTATCATTCAAGTTTGACTAAGTCACGATATATTGATTAGCACTTCTAATTAGTTTGATTATAATACCTTTCTGCTATTTTTATGTGTCACAAAATATAAGTAACATAAGAGAAATAAATTACTCCGATTCTAATAAAATACAAAATCATGCGACCATTTAGAATTTACTTTCTAGGTTTGCGAGGATGCATACCCGTTCATTGTAGATTATGCGAAAACATAGGTAGGTACTTACATCGATGCAATATTACTAAACTAAAGTAACTTACTTACATAGTATGTGTGTTCTCGTAAACTTGTATAATATTGTGCTTGGGAGTACTTATTATTATGTGTACTAACTAATATATACAAAATTAGAAATATACCTAATAAGTACTTAATTATAATATTGTGTTTATAATCGCCAACAATTCTTACAGCAACCTACAAGTATATCGGTAACTTCTAAAAATAAAACCTTGTCCGTCTGTATTAGTTCACGATATTAGTCCCCGAGGCGGGCTTATGTTCCATAACACACATTAATATCTCTAAAATCTGCATAAATATTGTGTTCTATCACTACAGCTTATACGAAATTAATACCTATTAACGGTTTTAGCATATATTTTTTTATTAACAGTCCAAGCGGATTACATCAGCTATAATTGACTCTACTTCTAAAATGATAGGATAATGGTTGTCAGAAATGATATTTGACATCAGTGTATACCTTTGCCGGTCTTTAAATACAATATATGTATTTTTTTTAATAAAATATAGTATCGTTGAGTTCGTATCCCATAACACAATTAGTCTCGAACTTGCTTTGGGGCTAGCTCAATCTGTGTAAATTGTCCGCATATATTTAACATAAATAAGAGTTTTTTTGGAAACGCAAAGCAACTGGTTTCATATTAATTGTTATCTCAGTTACTATCTAATCATACTACTTATCGTTTGTTTTTATTTGCTCATTTAATCATTATCTCAAAAAGAGTTAATTTTCGACATTGATGCAATTTTTTGACTTCAGAGGTTTATATGTCGTTATTGAAAATCTTGTTTCATTTAGTATGGTCGATTTAATGAACTAATACTTAATAGTATTTTATGCAACAGTTGTATAAGAAGGTTCATAAAATGCGAGTGGCGCAGGTTACGATGCGAGCCTTGGCGAGCATCGTAAGGAGACGCCATCGAGCATTTTTTGACATACTTATACAACGTTGCATACAATACTTTTTCTACGACTACATTTACTAAAATAAATCCAAAAAGAATAGTATGAAATACTACCATATATTTGCTAGATACTAGGTATTTATGGTAGACTTATTTTTTTTTATTGACGTCTTCCTAGTGACTAAAAGTGCCATTTTTGAAACATGGAGTCACTTAAACGAATGTTTTTTCGTAACCGTTTGTTCAGTGACTCCACGTTTGAAAAATGGCACCATATGTTAAAATAACGATTTTATTTTGTTGGCAGTATGGTAGATCTAAAGAAAAAAAAGTTGTAGGTGGCTATGGCTATGGCTAGTAGTATAGTTTTGGCAAAATAACAACACATGTGCTATTATATTAGGAATAGACTATAGACTTTTCTGAAATCATATAATCTATGTTCTTATATTAGTGTTCGGGACCATTTAAAAGACAGATAACAGTACAGGAGTAGAAAAAGATATTAAAAATACTTATACTTAGTTGATTAAAGAATCAATGGCATTATAATTTCTCAAACATCGAATTATTTATTTGGATGAATAGGTATCAGCTCTCTATTTCGATGAAATAAAATAAGGTACTTTAATTTATAAAAGTTTCAATCTTTTTTTTCTGCGGTTTTAGATTTCTCAGATTAAAAACACTTTAATATCAACTAGTCTTTTTAATTTGAATATAAGTAATAATGTGATCAAAATTAAGGTACTACGAACTTCGCCTACTCGTATTTCTTATAAAATATGTTAT
This sequence comes from Acrobasis suavella, assembly GCA_943193695.1. Taxonomy (NCBI): domain Eukaryota; kingdom Metazoa; phylum Arthropoda; class Insecta; order Lepidoptera; family Pyralidae; genus Acrobasis; species Acrobasis suavella. The sequence goes on from OW971938.1 coordinate 12,352,035, forward strand.
TCTTAAATATCTTTTTTATGCTAAAGGATAAAGATTTTCCAGAAAATTCCACAAATGTTTGCATAATTTTAACATCCCATACATTAATAACGCGATCATTTGACTTATAAATTTGTTTCATCACCTAGTTTCAGGAAAGGTGCTTCTTTATCATGGATCTAAGCTGTTCTTAGAATAGTTATGTACATCATCATCCGAGCGTATTTTCCCGGTTGCATCCTCAGCAGTAATGTTTCAGATCCCGGGGTCTTCGTCAAATCTCCTTGGTTAGGTAGCCTAACCAAGGAGATTTGACGAGGTTACTGGTTTTTAAGTGTGACCTCCGCAACCCAAAGGGTAAACCAGAACCAATCCTTAGATAGTTTGATGATCAAACGCTAGATGGCGTTCGGGTCCCATAGTTATACCTGCCTTTCGAAACACGGAAGCATCTTTCTTTTCGGATAAACAGGTTATTCAAGCCTGCAATATCCTAACCAGATAGTTACAGTTTACTTATAATACTAGTTATAACAACATCTTCGGAGCCACATAAATTTGTATTTGTATTTATAATTTAATCTCACATTAAGTGTAATATTCTACATAATATATAAGTAGAGTTTATTATTAATTCAAGCTTCCACTTACACAAATACAGCAAATAGCGGATAAAAGTAACTAATATCTCTATCCGGAGGTACTTTAAAGATCTAAAGTCTTTAATTAGACATTAACTTTATTTACACAGGCACGAGCCAAACATGGCGAAATTCAATCGGAGTTTTCACTTCACAATTTAATTATAAATTGCCGTCGGGTTTTTGTGACAGGAAGCTGGTCTATCGTACTCGGATCGCCGGCTCTCCGGCACCAAATTGCCGGACCGGTTTGGCGTGTGCTGGCCGCTGACCCGACCGGAAATGCTACGCCCTGGTACTCGCAACGTTTTACTTGCATACGATTAAATGGAAATAAATTATTGGAAACATCAGCTGTCGTTACAATATATAGTTGAGTGGTTTAACCTCGCCTTTTTGTTTTTTTTTTTTCTTATAGGTTAGAATTAAGTGATTTTAGTATATTTTTATCTATGATATTTGAAGGTATATGAGGAGGGTCACTATGCAAGATTTACTTTAGAAATAGTTTGATTTCTCTCTTTTTTATAAAGAAATCGTGCTTAAGGGAAATGGTAAGCTCTTGCTGCTCAATCACGTAAGTTTCACTAGTTCAGTCAGCAAGTTCAGTAGGCAAAAAGTCACCCTGAATTTAGTAACCAGAAATTATAACCTAATCATGAGTAAATTCCAACAAATATCATGCATCCAAACCGAAGTTCCATCAAAATAAAATATGAATATTTTTTTAAATCGGATTTTTCAATCTCTTTGATTCTCAATTTTGTATCAAATCATTTGTAGTTCAATTTACAAATCTGGATTTTACAATACCAATCGCTCCACTTTTGGATTGGAGAAGTTGTGCTTGTGGAGTCGAAAGACGGAAGCAGATTTCTGACTCTAGGCACCGTTTATTTGGAGCTCAACCCACAGCTTATCGTCTCAAAAGCCGTAACAGTTTTATAAAGTGTTCAAAACCACTTGAAGGCCACCCGGAAACCTCCTGGCTTCAAATGTGGCGCAACAGGCAATACGCCCCTCCCCCTAACTTTGTTCGTCTGTCGGAAGAGCTGCCTCCGGTCCATAACCTACCTTGGGCAACTTGGAGGTGCCTAAATCGACTACGTACTGAGAAGGGCAGATGCGGTCACGAGCTCGCGAATTGGCGATATATTGAAAAATCGGAGTCCCGCTGCCAATGTGGTCACGCCGATCAGACCATGCAGCACCTTCTCTCGTGCCCATTGTGCCCGACCAGCTGTACAATTGATAAGATTGGCAACATACTGGAGGGGCAAATTTAGTGTAATTTGAGCCAATCGACACGATAAGAAGAAGAAAAAGAACAATACCAATCTAGAATCCCTCTATGATGACAAAATATAGCTTAAAAATCTTTAGTGAATTTCCAACGAAACTTGAAACTATACGTAAAAAAGATCATTATCAGTATAACAGTTTTGTCTGTTGCTAAATAAGCCCGGCGAACTGGCACAGTCGTGACAGATTGTCCCGAGATACAGAGGCAATTAGTTAACGCACTAATTACCGCATAGATACAATTACTGGTCGCTTGCGTGCGTAATAATACGTGAAATTGATATTAGTGTATTATTACGCACAATTTGTTTACTTTAATAGCAGATAACTATCTCTAGTCTTGAATCTTGGAATTGGGGAATAAAGATCTAATGGGTTTGGTGCTGTAATAAAAAGATAGGTACAAGTCGATAGCATATTATTTGTACGTAAATATTATAGGTATATTGACTTGTGCTCAAAAGCTTTCTTTACAATATAAAAACCCTCATTCGGGAATCTTCCGACAAAGAAAATTGCCAGTAATATATTTTTTGCAAATATCGAGTTTTTCTTTGATAAACCTAATGATCATAACATTCCCGTATGTATTCAGTAAACAGCTGTTACGATACACTTCCACCAAAGTTCAGATGTGAAAAGCCTTCGCTTCCTTCCGGTCGCCCACGGCACACCTACCTAAGCAACGCCTCCGCACCATAATATCAATCATTTGGCTCTACAGGCCGATTTCTATGATAATACATACATTATGAGACTCGTATAGCCCGTTTATGAAATGGCACATTTTAGCTAATGTATAATAAGGCAGACCGTCGGATATACTGTGATAGAAACTTCGTGATTTTAATTCAATAAACTTTGAATTTCTTTAATAAAACCAATCGACGTTTGCGACAGTTCGAGTTAGTGAGTTAAATATTAACTTAAGACACATAGAGTAATAAAAAGGATCGCGCTGTCACAAAGCTTTATTAAAATCTTTTTCTGTGATAATGTAAAAAAGAAACACATTACAAATACTCAAATTCATAATTATTATTATATATTATGAACTTATTGTAAATCGAATAAACCTCTAAATATATAATTAATCAATGAAATAGTATCTACACTGTAGAGTCGAATAACACACCATTAGATGCAAAATTAAAACAATTTTAACTTTTATTAGAAAATAACATGTTTTACACAATGCACATCCTTAGTCGAATATTACATTTACTCTTAGCCTTTAATATTTAGCTACTACTTACTGCAGGAAAGTAGAGTAAACACTTGGTCTTTTGAAAATTCGAATTGTACGTATTAATTTGTATAAGTAAATTAAGTAAGTACATATGTTGCTTACTCTATTCCTCATACCATACAAATATTGAATGACATATTTTAGTTCAATTATGTCATTCAATATTTGATTTTGAAAGAACGAAACAAATCATGTTTTAACTAAAATAGGTTTAGCAAACATTTAATATTTTTTTATGAATACAAGGATTCGACTTTGTTGCAAGCAGATTCTCAGAAAACACCACCGAAACTTATTAAAAGATTTCATCAGAAATATAATCCATCTTATCTATTTATGTTGTTATTGTGTATTATGTTGTGTAATGTAAGAATGAGGAGAAAAATAAATAAATGTTGATATTTTTAATGACCTGAAAGATTTTTCGCCCCGTAATTTTCACCAGCTTCAAAGCCAATATTATGTATACCGTTTCCAAGCACGTCTATAAATAAACAATCCAATTCATAAATATCGCTAGCTTAATGATGTAAGATACAATACAACCCACCGGACAAATTTTGTATCCTTACAGAAATTCAGTCTATAGTAGGCATGACGAAAGGAAAAGTACTTTTAGCCATCGGTAAGTTTAATAAAAAATATTGTACATGTTTGTTTTCATTTCTCTGAGAAATAAATAATGACAAAGATACAGCGCATTCAAATTTCGCACAACGTCACGGCTACGTACGATTTCTACATAGAGGTGACGTCGCAAGCCCCCACTCCGGAACTTTGATGCTTCGTATCTTTGTGAAGTTTTACTCTTTTGGCAAACTAAAAAATATGGGTCCATTATTTTTGGATAATCTAAAAGACGGACTAATCACAATTATATTTTTCTAACCCTGTCGTCACCCTTATACTGATTACATTTCCCAATAAAGATATACGACAAAAATTTTGGTTTCCTATACACTTACTCAATCAGCTTATGATGAAATTACAAATATTTTAGATTAATATTCCAAATATCTAGATCTACAACATTGCGCACCGGAAATAAACAATTCACCGGAAGTTCTGAGTTCTGAGATTCCCCAGCCAAAGCAAGTTGGAAATGGCCTTTTTCAGATTTTCCTGGTATATTTAAATATGTATTTACTAAAAATCAAATAAAAAATCTAATAAAAAGAACTATTACTTATTGTTATTGTCAAGTGTATAAGGTCAAGTTAGAAGTAAAAAGTTTCATTGGAATCTATCGAGTGCCAAATAAAGCTTGTATTTCTCAATAGAGACGACGTCATAGCTAAATCCAACCGAAGGCTAACTGGAGGCGTTTACAGTGCCGAAGCAATTAAATAAATTAATTATTTCCTTTCAAATTCGCTTGAATATATTAACTCGAGTTATTTATCGTCTTCTAGATAGCGCAGGACTCAATAGATTTTAAAATGATTCTTTTTATATTTGTAATAATTAATAGCTGCCAAAATGTCGCAAATATATGTGTATATGTACCTACACTAAAATCATATTTTTATGCACAGTTACATTTATTTTACACACGTAAATAGTAGATTGTGCTACAAGGGGATAAAGTAATAGTTTGAAGGCGAGGGCGCTACTTTGAATCCTGAGTGAAGCGAGGGATTCATGTATATCGCCCGAGATAAAAATATTATCGTACCCGAGTAAGACACTCTACTTTTCATCTCCATCTATGAGAAAAACTAGCACATGCAAAACAAAATATAAAGAACAGTAGAACACCTACAATACCTAACAGACTTCAACCGACCATTTAATACTAACCTTTGTTTGGTGTCGTTTTCATACAATACTTACTAAGAAATATTTTTTCGAAGACCAAAATATTAAGATAAAATGTTCACTCATAACTTTGTTTGCGTGGTCCTTCATATCTTTTTATTTTTATAAGTAAACTTGATAACTATTCAATTTTGGCTTAAACTCACGAAAAAGTATTCACATTTACATAAATAATTACATTTCAATACAAATAACCTAAAACTTTTGTAATTACTTGAATCAAAGGGAACAATTGCGCTTTTTAATTATACTTATTTCTTTTTCCGAAGCAAAGAATATAAAAATTTTAACCTACATTCTTCCATGTTGAAGAAGATATGATTTCCAAATTTAAAAAAATCACGTAGTCTTTGAAAATTATTTTTTATTTTAAAACGAAATTCTTCTTTTTTTTTTGCTGGACTGTCAACATTATTTTTGATTCTACATAGATAACACGGTGTTCTTTTTTCAAATTGGTTTTAATCTCTAGATCTTTTCTTTCACGTTTTAGTCCCAAGAGAATAACCAGTAACTTTAGCTCCAAATGTTTTGGGATAAAAACATTCCTATCCCAAGGGATTTTTTAAGTAGATGAGATGAAAAAGTAATATAGTGATAATTAAAAACATAAAATGTTGTCTAGTTTTATGTTTTGCAAGTAAGTAAAAAATATTAAAAGATAAAATGTTTATTACATAGAAACTTTGTGAGGGATTTAAGTTATTATATTATATATTTAAAAGTTTATGAGGAAATCACATCGGGCTACTTTTACTCTAGGTAATTAAACTTTAAACAAATATTTTCTAACTAGCTGTTGCCCGCGACTTCGTCAGCGTGGACTTTAGTTTTTATCTAAATGAGTAGGTACCGTGATTTCGGTATTTTCAATAAAACTGGTCAAGTGCATGTCGGGCTACGCGCAGTGAAGGGTCACCTAGTTACCGATAAGTAAACGAATGAATGAAAAACTCTTTATTGCACCAATACCTGCACAAACATTACATAAAAATAAGTTTTACAATTTAAAATACATAGGTACAATGGGCGGTCTTGTCGCTTAGAGCGACCTCTTCCAGACAACCGGCAACAATTCAAAAGTTAAAAATAATTCATTAACTTAATTATTAAATATGAGTAGTTTTGTTTATCTTCCATACTAGTTCGGATAAAGGAAAAACTTAGAATTTACCAGCTGCTTCTTTTCCCACGCAGATTGTAAAAGCCGATCGATAGAATGGGGGAGATTCTAATCATGTTGCGTAGCAATAGTGACGCGGCTAGTAGCCCATCTCTATTTGGATTCCCTTTTTATCCTAACGCTTCCACCATCACGCTATGAGGCATCTGCCTCTGTCGGTCTGTCATCTGATGTGCGGTGCCTCGGCACATCTTCACCGAGGAGCTTCAAGGGTGGCAGGTGGTTGGTGTTCTCTGAAATCAGTGTTTGCTTCATGTTGATGTACACTTCTTCTTCTTCTTCTTATCGAGTCGAAATGGCTCATGTTAGATATTGTTAGACCAGAACATAGCCACGGCAACCGCCCTGTCATTAACCATATTCAGATCTGCCTTAGTACAAGGAATCGGGCAGTTGGGACATGACAAAAGATGGTCCATGGATTGTGTGACCCCACAGTCACACAAACTGTTGCCAGAGTTCCAACCCTTGGCTCTGTTCTCCCGGCATCGTCCTGTACCAGATCGGTTTAAAGATTTCCAAACATCCCAGGGGAGATCCTTACCCGGGGGCAGCTTCTCGTCAGGTGGAATGTCAGTTTGTGAGGACAGGTACATATTTTGCTACAGTGTGAGTTTAGTCTTCGAGGCCTCTTTAGGTGGTAAGCTACGCTGTCTCAAAAAGCTGTTACGGCTTTTAAGACGCGGTGGAAGAGGTTCTTGCCCATATAGCAGATGTTTGCTGTCATGTGTCTGTTTGTATTTTTCTCCTTCACAGGCAACAGTACGCCGAACGCTAGGTGGGGCTATTCCACATAGCGTATATAACTGGCGTAATGGGGTAGACTTTAAAGTACCAGTGATGATTCTGCACGTAACGTTAAGGGCAACATCCATATTTTTGGCGTGTGCTGAGCGTGCCCACACTGGGCTTGCATATTCGCCAGCTGAATAGCATAAGGCTAAGCCACTAGTTCGGAGTATAGGAGGCAAGGCGCCCCATCTGGTGGAAGTAAGGCGTCGCAGAATGCAGTTACGTGCTTTGACTTGTATACTAAGAACCTCTCTTTGAAGAGCCTGCCAGGCAGGGCGTCTAGGGCTGTCTGAAGGTTCTTTGCGGCGTACTTTGAGTTCAAACTAACTGCAAAAAGCGCCGTGTCGTGGACGAAGAAAGCCAACTGCCGGCAACGGGGATGTCGTCGGTGGCATTCTGATTTGTATCTTGATGATGAGATTGGTATCTTCAACCGCCACCGTAATCTTGCGGTCGTCGTGGAAAAGGCCACAATCCTGAGTATTCTTGTTATGAGTGTCTCATTTTTATTGCAGCCCCTAACCTAACCATATTTTATTTTTTTCGTATGAAAAGAACCTGCTGTCTCGGTCACCCAACTAAGGGAAGCCGAATGGAACCTAACCCCAACGTTTTTTTATTCCATGGAAAAGGTGCCTTCCGTCTACCGCTGGCTACGAGAAACCGGACGGGTATGTGGTGTCAACGCCATTACCGCTTCTGCCAGTTTTTTTGCTACTCTCGCTTCACAGACCTGGCACTCCGGCCGTTTATCAACGGCCTCGGCCTGGGCTCACTCGCTAATTGAGAAGGTACTCTCAATTACCGAGATTAGTCGGAGTGGGGTGGCCCGGCGGCATTCAATTCTACCTGCTAGGGTAAGGGCGCGTAAGTTGACACAAACGCGCTTTTCAACCCGGTCGAGCGCCGGAATCCCGTTTTCAACGCCTGACTGGCCCACGTTATGGAGACACAGTTGCTGGCCATAAGCCCTGGCCTGTGCCCCGTGCGCCGGCGGCGGATGACGCTCTCGGCAAAGGCCTGCGACGTCTCGCTGTCGACCATGTGATGAACCACGGTCGACAGCGAAAGGTCGTGTCTCACTACTGCATAAAGTTCTGCGCAGTCTTGAGAAGACCAGACTTTTTAGGGAAAAGCTAAAAACGGGACCTTATTACTAAGACTCTGCTGTCCGTCCGTCCGTCCATTCGTTTGTCTGTCTGTCTGTCTGTCTGTCTGTCACTGTATCTCATGAACCTTGATAGCTAGGCAGTTGAAATTATGCCGCTTTAACAACAAAAATACTAAAAACAGAATAAAATTAATATTTCAGAGGGGCTCCCAAACAACAAACGTGATTTTTCATAGATAATGGTACGGAACCCTTAATGCGCGGGTCCGACTCGCACTTGGCCGGTTATTCCATAACCTCTCCCACAATTACACTAAGAATGGTAATTGGGTGGCGTTGGGTCTTACAGGCGGCCCTAGGCTCTGTTTGCAGAGGCTCTAAAACTCGGTTGTCGTTCACTTTTTGGTTGCGATCAGCGTTTTATAATGGGTACACCTATGAATCCAGTCGGGTATCGCAACCAAAAAGTGAACGATAACCGAGTTTTTAGGTCACCGATAGATAGCGCTGTTCAAAAATTTTAATGCGGCTCTGGGTTTATTATTCATAATGTGTTCTAACTATTAGTAGCCAGAACATGACAAGTTTTTATCAATAATAACAACAATAATAATACAATAATTTTTAGATAAAAAGGTACTAAAAGGCCTCTTCATGTTGGCTTTGGCCCCATGAACGCCTCAAAGGACCGGGTCCCCATGAACCCGTGGCTGAAAAGCGTACAACTAATTTAAAAACTTCGTGCGCAAGTCCGACTCGCGCTAGGCCGGTTTTATTAACTTTCAACCATCATTTTATATAACTGTGAACATAAGTTTTAGCCAATGCACCCCAACAGTTATTTAAAACCAAATCTCGAACAAAAATGTATGACGTGATTCTTTAAATTGATATAAGTATTTTATTTATAAACGGATTTAAATGAAACAAACACTAAATGTTAAGCTTATCAAAATACAATAGTGAAAACCGAAACCGAATTGATTCAGCCGTTTCTGAGATTAGCGTACACATACGCACAGACAAATAGATAAAAATGCTAAAAATAATTGTTTTGTGTTCTATTGCGTTGATAAAAGCCCCCAAAAATATTTTTCTCATTTATCTTCCACTAGCTTTTGCCCGCGGCTTCGCTCGCGTAGGGGTGTAATTTTTCAAAATCATTTCTTAGGGGATGCCTACGTCATAGTAGGTTTATGCATGCAAAGTCTCAGCCCGATCGGTTTAAAATTGACAAAGTTTCATACAAACTTTCAGCCCCTATTTTATCCCCTTGGGGGTAGAATTGATCAAAATCCTTTCTTAGCGGATGCCTACGTCATAACATCTACCTGCATGCCAAATTTCAGCCCGATCCGTCCAGTGGTTTGGGCTGTGCGTTGATAGATCACTATGTCAGTCAGTCAGTCACCTTTGAGTTATATATATTTAGATGTACAGACATCGATCGGTTACGATTTTATTATATGTTTTGATGTAATTTTTTACTTCTTATTATCATATCATCATATGTTATTAGTTAATTAAACATTAACAGCCAATCATATAAGTAGGAACAGGTCCACTTTTTCTATTTTATGAGTATTGATATATCGTTACTAACTACTATAATCTAATTAACAACTGACAGGCACCTAATTAAAGAGAGACATCTTTTTCTAACGTTGTAACGTTTCCTCTATTTTATAATAAACTAATATACTGAACAGGCTTGTGTTGGGTAAGTGGAAAGTTTCTAATGGTTATATACTTACAGTTATGTAGTGTTAAGCACCAACTGTATAGTGTCCTACATAACACAAATATTTTTTTCAATCGAATTTCATCTCTAGATGCTAAATGGCTTTTGCAACTCACCAGTCGCGAAGTGATGACCAATTTTAGCACCAAACTGTGTCGAACAAGAAAATCTATTTACAGCACCTATGTCTACAGCGATAGAAACCTCGGAACAAACCAAGACTTGGCTTTGCATGCGTAACAGATACCACGGAGGTAGTAGATAAAAAAGTTCAAAAGCAAAAATTTTAAAACAAATACAATCCTACAAAGCGTCCAGACAGTAACCAAAGGGTACTTTGCAAAAGCGCCAGTCTAATTTCTCTTCCGAATTCGATGCTGGTGAGAGGAAAGCAGATGTAGTCAGAATATAAGTAAGTTTATGTAACAGCTGACATTCAATTCAATTACTAACTTGTTACCTACTAACAATTTCTGACATATCCCAAACGAAATATTTCTGAAATCACTATTATTATATAAACTCAACTATATACTTAAAGTTCGCAACACCCTGCCAGGGTTCATGTACTTATTTACCTACTAACCATGTTATAGTCTAAGTGCATGTAAGCGAGAAATAAAGAAATAAAGAATAAGTTACTGGGAGCAATTTATATTCTGACTACGTAAGGTGGGTGGACCATGGAAGGCCATGCTCCTTCGAAGGCCAATTATTAAAATTCCGTAGTAATTGCCATGTGATAACAAATTCCTTCTATTTACACAAACATCCAGCGAACTGGAAATCACAGACGCGGCGGCGAATCGCTCGCGCTTTTATTTTGGCAGTACGGTCCCTCGCTTCTTCGATATCGGGAATCGACGACGTTAAAGAAGGTGGGTGTACCATGGAAGGCCACTCTTACAAATAAACAGTTATTATTCGTTTATTTACTGGATAAATGAAACTAACAAATATTTAAGCAATACTTTGTTTTATTACGTAACATATAAACCACTTCTTTTTATTGTAGATTTAATCGCTATTCAGTTACTTTTAGTGTTAAATGACTGATTTATTATGATAGCTTTCTAAGGAGCCTTGTTTCTAGCAAGGCCATTTGGAAGAGTTCAATGAAACTTAAGTTCAATCAATATTGATTAAAACTGAAATTAAAAAAAGTGGTTTATATGTTACGTAATAAAACAAAGTATTACTTAAATATTTGTAAGTTTCATTTATCCAGTAAATAAAAGAAAAATAACTGTTTATTTGTTAGAGTGGCCTTCCATGGTACACCCACCTTATATACACTTTGCAGGTTGTCGATGTGGCAAATGATCAGGCAATGGCCGTTAATAGGCACTTGTTAATGGATCTTCGGGTTACCATTGATATGCACATTATCTTTGGAGACGAAAAGCTGGATGAGAAGCAGCATAGAAAAAGATGAAACTAGCTAAGGCCGAGATACACACTAAAATAGAAACAATTATAGATAACATACACGAGGAGAATTGAGGCTGTTTTCTCCATATTGCGCTGTTAGACTAGTGTTGGCCAAGTGCGAAGTTACAACGCAATACCTGTGTCAGGTTTGTTGACATTTCCCATTAGCAAGGTTGGAGCACCGGGAGCAGGCGATGGCCGATCGCCGGTGGTTTGGCCGTGACACGGGCGTGCGTACGGCTCGATGCCACAAATTCGCCGTTCATTGATAAAAACTTCGCCCACTCGCGGTGGAGCCTCCATTCACCGGCGCCAGTGCTTGCGCAACGCGCGTGCGTGGCTGAACCTCTCCCCGCGACCTCCGCAAACCTAGAAGGCCCTTTATTCGAGACGAGCACAGCCTTCCGAATAGTTCCGAAACGGTTGTTTGTTATTCAACATTTTGATAGATTTCCCAAATCCGATAGATGATATTCTATACTATAAACAACTTTGAAATAATCATCGGCTTATTATCATAGAAACCAGCTCTTATTTAACCTGTAACCAAGAAACCTTTACGTAAATTTGATTTTTTTTGTAGCTATAGTGGTAATTATTAACTCGACAAATTTTGCTTCTCAGTCTAGCATAAGTTGCGCCTATTTATTTTAGTATTTCATCCTGTGTCTATATATGTGGTCCCAATATCATCATCATCATCTCAGCCCTTCCTCCGTCCACTGCTGAGCATAGGCCTCTCTTTGTCCATGCCACCAATGTCCATCCTGTGCTGCTCTCATCCAGATGCGACCAACGACTTTGACTATATCGTCAACCAATCTCATTGCAGGACAACCGCCCCTTCTTAAGCCCGTCCTAGGTCCCATGATTATTTTCGATGATTGTTCATTTTTTACCCTTGAAAGTTTTGACATGTGTATTATATTAAAAAACATTGATGAAATGATATGGATGGGGGCATACCTGGCATACTGCGGAAAAATAAAATTTCAAAACATGTTATAAGTTGCTTATGCTAATTACAATAGATTTGTAAAGAATGCAATAACTTATGGAACTTGGTTTTAACAGTAGTTTTCTGAAGACATGCCTGAAGCGGCAATATTTCATAAGCAGTCACTCGGCTCCAGTAACAATGGCATGTAATAGCCGTAATGGATATAAAATATAGAGGCAATTTCGACGACGCGTTTAAATGGCAAGCATTAAGTGTCCCATAAAAGATGGAAAGGAATCCAAATGGAGATTATCGGGATTCGCCGTAATGTAATATTAACCGAGTAGAAGTAGAAGTCACTTCACTATCACATTAACGTCTGCAAAACTTATGCTCGGATTATATTAATTGATGTTTAATTTATCTACGTTTATATTGCCTCTGCCCTGCACAGGGTTATTGTGGATTATTAGCAAGTGCTTAATCTACTGACCCTGTTCGATTAAACTAGATATGATAGGAAAAGTCATTAGTAAGATTGCATTTTTTCTAATTAAACGTTTATGTATTAACTTGCCTATGATTCATAAATGTTTACCAGTCCTTGGTCTCTTTAAGATCTTTTATGTCGCGTTTATAGGTACCTAACTGGAATGGCATGACGTCATCCTGATGCTTAGATGCTGACTACAAAAACCAGCCAGGCCCAACCTTAATCACTTCTTGAGCCAGCACTGTTTCCTAAATGAGGATTTATATTTCTTGGGCAACATGTAGAGATTAAAGTCCCTTTGATAAATTGATTGATACATTTTCAATTAACAAGCATTAAGTTGCTTATTAAACGTGCACAAAAACGCTGTTATAAATGCGGGTTAACGCACCTGAACCAGTTTGTAATTAAGAATACATTTAAATTCATTAAAAACAGTAAACTTTCTTTGCCAGTGACACTTCTGTATGGAATTGGATACTTCAGTCCGACGTTCTAAATATGCACATCAGTTACACTTTATACTCATTTTAAGTGATAGCACTTAATACGTAATCAACGAGCATTGCACTCAAACATTGTTCTCTTTTGTACGTACCTACTTAAAAAATTCTAAACGCGTGCTGTGTTCAACTTCACTTGAGGAATAATTGAAAGCCTTGTTATAAGCCCTAATGTTTTAATTTTAGATGAGGTAAAATCTTTGAAGACAAATCTACAATTTTTCAAGTTTTAGATCATGTTCTATATAAAGGTCCATTAAGACGGTGCAAATTTCTTGCCTGTTTCATACGGTTTTAGCGAAGCTATAAAGCATTTGTTCGGCTGACGTAATATTTAGATGAAAGTTATCTACTGCTTCAATTTGATTGTGTGCAATAGGCAAAAAACTTGCAGCGTGTATACCTTAACTTAAGATTATACATACACAATCATTTACTTATAAATTGTTGTTATAAATTAAGGTATTTGCAGTCCACAAAGATTTCGTTTCTAAAATCTCTCCACTAAAACACAAAAGCTTTTTAATAACAGAATGATAGACACACGCAATTAATTTTACAAAAAACCGCTTAAACATGAACGTATAAGACATATTTGCGCAAAGTAACATAATGATGTCTACCGCAGCTGCCTTCGAGATGAGCTTTAAAAGCGTGATTAACATCTGACGGGTGATTTATAATGGCTCTACGAATATATCCCATTCATGTGTCATGCCATCACTTGAGAGTCTCGTAAACTCGCTCGGCGGTCAAGGTAGCCATTTTTGTTCATATTCTGTCAAAGTGATTGTCATGAGTACCGTAGCGGGTCAGGGTTAGAGCACTGTCGAAGGCACACAATTTACAGTCTTAGGCCTAACTTTAACCACATGAATTAATGTTAGTGCTTTAACGATAAGTTTTATTTAAAATTTCACAATCTGAGCAGGAAACGTCCAAGTTTTAATATCTGCAGAAACAGAGTTAGGTAAGTATATTAATTGTATGGTATGTTTACGATTGAGATGAAAATTAATGTTTATAAATTATTAATTTGCAAAAAATAGACTTTTGGTTGAAAAAAACATGCTACATTAAAAGCTAAAGATACCTACATATATATTTAATATGAAAACTTTGGCCCGATTATAGTTAAATCAAGCAGATTATATAGATGCAGGTACCCAGTATAGTAGTTCTTCTTACTTCATAAAGATGCATGTTAGTAAGAGTCTCTTGCTTTGACATCTCACCTCACATCCTTTTTTTTAACAAGTAAATTCAACCTGAAGAAAAAATTACCCAATTGACATAACATACATAACGAGGTTGCCTGGAAGAAATTGCTTAGCGATAAGGCCGTCTTTTGCGCAATTCCTAGTTTTTAAGATATGTATTTATTTATTTTGTGCAAATGTTACAATACAATACAATACCCTTTGGTATTGTATTGTATTGTAACATATCACCATTATCATACTGATCATTCGGCATCTACATTATAATACATTATAATAAATATAGCAAATCCAATGCTCTGTACTTACATCCAAACATATGTAATGAAGTCTTCATGTACCTACATGCATCTTGACCTTAATGGTGCAGAGTTTAATAAGTATAGAAGGAAGTGAGGGTAGTTGATAGTGTAAATGAAATAATACAGTATTGGCAAGCGATGCGTTTAGTTAGACACAAAATAAAGAGAAGGCACAGAAGAATAGCTAATGCATAAATTTTGATGTGAGTCTTTTAGATCGTAAACCAAGTTATTTTAATATATTTCATATTTTTATTTCATACCCGAAGTTTTGATGACAAATTATAAGTACTTATTTTCTTAAGAACGATATCAGGTGAGTTGACAAAGAAGTATGAACCTGCTCACCTTCTTACAAAAGAAACCAATTAAAGGCATAATAGAAAGAGCACCCCTAGTTCTGAAACAGCACAACTGAGAATGCAACCGGACACGCCCTTAGATAAGAAGGCATTAGACTATGAACCTGAAGTTTTTGATAGTTCAGGACATATTGTCGCATCTGTGGCTTATTTAATGTATGTTTAGTAGAGGCGCGTGCGGGCGGAGGCGGGTCGTGAATGGCGGCCGTGATTCACTGCGGTTCATTCATAACAAGAACTAAGAACACTGCGCGCATCATACCACGCGCTAACATTGTGCAAAGATGCTTTTTCAATGTCGGCTGCAATGTTATTCTCAATGTTTACTTTTAGCTTTTAAAATCTTGTTTTATTTTCTATTTACCAACCTTGGAAAATATGGTATGTAAAGGTTGCTGCACCGCTAAAGCGTTGTCAAACCAATAACCTAATGAAAAGACATTATCCTCAAAGCAGCTGATCTTCTAAGATAGCTGATCTCGAAGATATGCGTAAGCATATCAAGATTATCAAGATATGTCAATACCGTCGTCCTCGACGAATGTACCGCGATCAGATTGCAGTCGTTCTAAAAAAAAAGGGAGAGGTCAGAAGTACCTGTAACCGGCGGGCATGCATGAAGAGAGTGATGAGTGTAGATGAATCGAATGAGGTCTGTCAGGATCATAGCAAGTGGAGGTCCATAGTCTCTGTCTACCCCTGTGGGAAACAGGCGTAATATGTATGTATGTGTGCGACCCTTACAGGCAGCCTTTACTAAACATACTCGTATCGTACGAGTAAACTGATACATATTTTTATTTTAACAATACCATATCTACTAATAAACTTTCAAATAGCATTGATTTATTTTTATGGTAGGTCAAAATATGATATAAAATATATGCCGTCATAGGCATGGAATTTATTTATTTTTTGTTATACTCATAACCGTTTATTTGTTTCATCATCTACGAAATAGACTGTCCTAATAGTTGAGAACTTAAATAAAACTGTGACTTTCAACAAATGATACCGGACAGTTAAATTAATTTAAGCTTTCGCGCTGTGTAAATAATGTTTGGGATGAGGCGGTCAGTCTGTAGCCTCAATATACAGTTGATTTGACTCGAAGGCAAAAGGTTATGAGATTTCAACCCATAGATTTGCTGATAGCATTTAACTGAACGGTAATTGTTTGGTGAACGGGCTATTAATTTTATATAATGGCTTTAAGCCCATATTTAAATTACCTAACAAAAATTATGGTTATGGGCCGATGCCATTGAAAACTTTTCAAGCTGGGCAAATAAAAACCAACGATGTTTAGTTGCGTCTGCTCTTTGTGTAGCTGCAGACGTATATTCTGCTTTAGTATTTTATAAGTTAAATAGTATATATTTTGTTATTGTAGTGCCGATCACAAATGCGTAACACATAAAAATCATCCTTTTTTGTTTAGGTGTTTGTAACTTATTTATTTTCATTTAGTTATAAACTTTTAGCGAAATAAACGTAATGCTAAAATTCGAATACTTCTTTCGAATCCTGCAGTATAATGAGTTTTTAAATTGTTACGCACTACATAATTAATGAAAAGTGGGCTATTGGTATCTTTCAAACAATTTAATGATCCAGTCACCAATATGGTATCCTACAAAGAATAATTTAAAGTACGTACATTATAGTTGACTCCATGTTAGTCCACTTACAATGCTCAAGCGATAAATGGAAATTGTATCAGATACTTAATCAGACAACCACCGATGTATTTACAACAAGAGATTTGCATGCAGAAACAATCACATATTGCGTAAATGGAAAATATTCTGTTAGAATCAGCCTAACAAGGAGTGTCGTATATAAAAGGCTAAGTTAGATAAGCGATAGGTAAACAATAAATTGTATAGCGAGGCATGCCAATATGTTAACATTTTAAATGGAGCAGCGCTGCAAATACCGAGCTCTGTTTCCGAGCTACGTCTAGGGCGCAGCTAGGGGTAGTGGGGAGAGCCAGGTCCTAGTTATCTATTTTTCACCCCAGAAAAATCAATATAAAATAAATAAAATGTCATGGACTACAAAAGGAATAAAAGTTGCAAGTAAAACAAAGAGATTTTTGTGTAATTTTACTAAGAAAGATTGCCATGAGTCTGTTCAAAGATATAAATTAAAATATATAAGAATCTACAGAAGAGTAATTAAAATGGCTAAAAAAAAGCTGTTAATTTAGAAATAGAAAGGGAAAAAAATCTGAACAAGGGCATATGGAAGATAGTAAATAGACACAGACAGAAAGCAAGTAAAAATGGACATAATAAAATAATTCTTAAAATCAACAATAAAAATGTTAATAATCAACAGGAAGTATCAGATGCCTTATGTAGTCATTTTACAGAGCAATCTGCTGTAACAAGTGTAAACGTAGATCCCATAGACATGTTAAAGGCCAACGTAGGAAGGGTGAGAAAGGACATGCAGTGGAAAAATGTGACGCCTAGCGAGATAGAAAAAATTCTTAAAAAAATGTATAGTAAAAAAGCCTGACATACCTACAAAATTAATAAAAGACCATATTGATATACTGGCATTACCTTTAACCCATTTTTTTAACCTCTGTGTAGAGAAGCATACCTTTCCAGACCAACTAAAAATTGCAAGAATCGTTCCCATTCATAAAAAAGGATCAAAAAAGGATCCTTGCAATTTTAGGCCCGTTTCGGTACTCTCGGTCTTTTCAAAGATTTTCGAAATGCTTATTAAAACTAGGCTAATAGAACATCTAAACGAGAATTTGATATTGGTAAACGAACAGTATGGATATCGAAATAACATAGGAACTAGAGAGGCAATAGATGCACTAGTGAATGAAATTGTTAAGAATTTAAATAATAAGAAAAAAGTAGCTAGCCTCTTTCTTGACTTGAGTTCTGCGTTTGATTTGGTCAACCAGGACATCCTGTTAAATAAGCTGGAGCATTTCGGAATACGCGGTAAAATACTTTTGTTATTCAAATCTTACTTTGACAATAGAAAACAGTTTGTAGAACTTAAGACAATCGAGGGCGAGAGTGAAAATATGATCAGATCAAAATCACTTGCAGTAAAAAGAGGAGTCCCTCAAGGATCTATTTTAGGACCTATTCTTTTTCTTATATTCACAAATGACCTGGTATCATATATTAAAAATCTCCACCCTGACACAAAAATAGTCTTATTTGCGGACGACACAAATGCGGTAATATCTGATGAAAATATCAATAATCTAAATTTTAAAATCAATAAAATTCTTAGTGCATTCAATGATTGGTTTAGTGCCAATAATTTAAAATTGAATTATAAAAAAACCAAAGTTATTCTTTTCAAATCGACATCACGTAATTCCGAAACACTTGACATCAAATTAAATGGAAATAAGGTTGACATAGTAAATAATACAAAATTTTTAGGTATATATATAGACGAATTATTGAACTGGAAGAAAGAGCTAGAAGCATTGGACGATTCTATTTCGTCGGCTTGTTATGCAATCAGAAGCCTCCGAAATGAAATTTCTGCAAACAATTTAAACAAAGTATATCACGCTTTAGTAGAATCCAAATTACGGTATAGCATCAAACTGTGGGGGAAAAGTTACCTTTATAATCAAAACAGAGCCTTCGCTATTCAAAAAAGAGCTATACGGGCTATGGTTGGTATTCCGCCTTGGAAATCATGTGAAGAGCATTTCGTTAAATTAGGTATTTTGACTGTTCCGTGTTTGTACCTGTTTGTCCTACTGACTGATTTCAAGAAACAATTGCCTACGATAGAGACAAATAAAGAGAAACAGTCACGCGAAGAAACTCGGAGAATGGATCTCAAGCATGATACCATTCCCAAGTTGGAAATTATGAAACACAGTGCTCAGTACCAAGCGTATAAGGCTTACAACAAATTGCCTAAAGAAATTAAATGTATTAATGGCCTTAAGCCTTTTAAAAGGAAACTTAAAACATATCTGTTGGACAAAGCCTTTTACTCCATTGACGAATTTTTCAAGTGATGCTTTAAAATTATAATTTTATTTTTATATGTTGACCATTTTAGTTTTTTTTTTCGACATTGTTTAAAGTATATAGTTAAAATTATTAAATTATACATAGACAGAGTAAATGTAATTAATGAGTAGTATAATAATGTTAGTTTTAAGTAATTCCAACACAATGTAAAAATTGTTAAATGGAAATAAATGAATGAATGAATGAATAGCGTAAAATAATGTAATGGCTGCAAAAAGCATTAAATGTAATTTATTAGCCATGGTAATATTTAGTGTCATAAAACAAACCTTAAAATCAGATTACCACTTGTTGGTTTTGGTATATACAGTGGAGCCACATGTTATTTTATTCGACTTTACCTAAGTGTTAAATTGTGATTTTGTGTAGAATTTTAAAATTTGATAGTAGGATTGTCTCTCAATAATCTATGCGCAATTGAACTGCATCATTATTTATCGAAGGTAACACTAATATCTAGGCATAGTTGTCCCCCCTTTCTATGAAAAACTGTTAGCTACGCCATCGGCAGTGGTCTGGAAATCTTTCGTAATGTAAACAAGATCCGATTAGATCTGTCTGCGGATAATCTCGCTTATTTATTAACACCTGTTGTCGCACCGATCATGATATCTCATCGCTAGAAATACTCGGTGGCTTAAAACTCCTCTAATATTATTATCTTATTTTTCTAAATGTCACTCGTATAAATATGAGCGCCATTTTGCGCAGGTGTAGGTCGCGTTGATCTTTTAAATTTGTTTATCGTTTTCTTGTAACATTTTTACATTACTTTCTTAATTTCATTTTCAGCGAAAATGTCATAACCTTTATTATCTAATTATGTTGTATACGCTTCATAAGGCCTGTGCGTTGGAGTGAAATTAACATTACTCGTTTCGCATGTCTCTCGTGGGTGTTTCTTTATTTGTAGGCGATAAAGATTTCATTGTGTTTATTAAATGCTTGAATCGTGTTTAATCTTATAGCCAAGTGTGTACCTAATCTTTACTGGGTCAGGGTCACCTACAAATACTTTCTTTATTTTATCTTATTTATGTTGCCAGTTCTATTGGAACTATATCTTGTGAGTGGTTACCTAAAACAACTATCTCGGGTAAATTGGTTTAACGTACAATCGTAGATCTGACAGGAGGCCGGAAAGTGAGCAGCTCCATAAAGAAGGCACGGACTGTCCTCCTATCGATGCTATCGCGTAACTAGCTGTCGCCTGTTTGCGACACTCCGGGTTAAAATGTTAAGTACCTACTACTGCAACATCATTCAAGGTTGTAATAGTCTAGAACTTAGTTTTCAAGATACTGTTACTGTCCTGACCGCCTTATTTTTGATAAGTCATTTCCAAATTTCATCGACACCAAAATTCGAAATTTCCAGTTGGCTGTCAAACGCCTTTCGAATTTACATTCCCATTTTGCTTTTACTATACTAAAACACTGCCTATTTGTTCCCAACTTCACCTACAACATACGGTGCCGCCATCTGTGGAAATATCCGGACCTACTTTCATAATTCAAAATTCATTACTATCCACTACCGCTCTGAATACCGATTTAAATCAACAGTCTATTTGGAACCAAGCCTTCTTACCGGTCAGGTTAGGAGGACTAGGAATTCGCAAAATTTTTAGTGTGGCTCTGCCTATTTTTTTGTCTTCCATCTATAGTGTTGAAATTCAAATAAAAAAAATAATAATAGAACATTAGACTCTCCTGCACTAAGAGCGCCCGCCGAATGGTACGTCATACTAATTTAAATAATATAATTCTTATGCTCTTATTACCATCGGGTTGCCGGCCATTTTAGAGCCAAATGGTTTAGCTCGTGATGATGGCAAGAGACCGGATGGTATGACGCTTGTGCCGTGGATGTTGGGAAAGCCGTTGGTATGTCATGGTGTGTCGTGGTGTAGACACTTTGGCGACCTCCTATCTTCTCGGTACAAGCTCCAAGGCTGGCGCAGCTGTAGCCACTGCGGAAACCCTAAAACGGCGCAAGTATGAATGGCTTCTAATATGAGCCGTTGGGGTTGAGACGTTAGGTCCGTGGGGGGCATCAACTCATAAACTATTTAAATTCTTTAATCAAAAATTGGTCGAGCAGACGGGTGACCAAAGGGCTGGTAATTACTTCACCCAACGAATAAGCATTTCCATCCAACGTGGCAATGCTGTCACGTTGCCTTTTGGGCACTTTACCGCAGAGCAATAATCTGCACGACGTTTTTTTATTTATAAGATTTTATTTAATTATTATTATTAAATTTATTTTTCACTTTAGTTTTAGGTACTTATACATTATAATTTAGGTTTTAATTTTAGTTTTAAGTTATATAACCTTAATTTCTTTTTGTTATTTAAGTTTTCATGAATAAATATAGTTTATTTGACTTATAAAATTAAAAATAGAAATGTGATGTTTCTAAAGCCCATCGCGTGTCAATTAGGTAACCATGTTCTACAAGAAATCATTTTATATAGTAACTCAAAAAAAAATATGGTTGCTCCAGAAAGACTCAGTAGATAGCTAGCATCTGCAAGAGCTATCGAGACACTAAAATATCGCAAATCAAATAGTTTCAAAATCAACGTGACCGCTTTCTGAAAAAAGGTCTAATTACCTCTAATTCAGCGTACCTGTGGAAGTGTGTTAGTAGTGTCACAGTTACATGGATTGTTTTAAAACAGCCATTGCACGCCCACAAGTCAGATTTGTGAATGGACGGCAGGCCAGAAGGCCCGGGTTGTTCTGCCGGCTTGCAACAGCCTCGCCTACGTGCGCCAGCGTGGAGGTCGCCAACTTTCATTCATAGATCTGACGTACTCCTCTTAGTGTAAATTTACGTTATATTTAGAAGCCTTTCAAGGAAAATTAATTAGCTAATCTCTTTACTTCAGTTCTCAATACTTCCCACCTATCCCAAAATATTCCACTTCGTTCCTTCTTTGTTAAAATCGTTGTTGTGTTTAGACTCATTAATTTTTTTTTAAAGTTAAATATGAGCTTACCCATGGATGTTTATTGTATGAGTAGATACGTGTATCTTAAATGAATTTTATAACGTAGGTAATTGTATATTAACCTACAGTTAGTCTTACGTAGATTATGAATTACAATTCTCGTCATAAGTCAGAATCACAGATCAGAATGCTCAACCTCATCAAAATCAGGTAGACACACATAAATGCTTTTATTAACAAAGGGTTACTTTCGCCAAATGTCAAATCATTAGCATTTTATTTATGATGTTGTGCTGACCTGACATTTCAAAATTTTAATTTCATGCATGAAATTCCTGCTGAGTTCGAAAACAATCCGATAGGAGGAATCTTTGGAAGAGGAATTGCAGACTCGTTCAAAATAAGAAAGTTCGGGTACAGATATAACGTAGGTATATCTGTACCCGATAGTACTCCTGGATAAAATAGTTCTGTATATCAACTTTTATTAAATAAAGTATCTGTGAGTATTCATAAAAAAACGGATTTCGAGATTTAGGTAAGATTCTTATAAGTAATAAGTTGTGATATTGATTGTAAGCCTAATAAATCTAGGATCTTATTGAAATCTAAGGTGGCCCAACTAGAACAGATGGTTTGCCGCCTCCATTTCTCTGCCCTCTCACACTGTGTCACTATTCTTGTTGAGAAATCTGCGAGGAGAGCTACCTATAAACATAGAGATAATAATACGCTACTATAAATAACCGAGGCGAAAAGGAGATGCTCTATCAGAATAGGTACCAAAACCAAGTACAAGGAAGTACGAAATAGATTGCCTAAAATAAATTCGTGACGAATGGTATCCCGATAAAAAGTGAGGCGTATAAATGTATTTCTTTTTTAATTTTGAAGCAACTGTTATAGTCTCGTTATGTCCGTCTGTCCATTTGCGGCTAAGCTTAAAGACTATTATTACTATAACGTATGCTGACAAATACGGTATTTTAATCAATTATTTTTAGTATTCGTATCAATAATTAACATAATCTGAAGCCGAAAACAGAATGATTTTTTTTTATCTGCCCTAAAATAAGTAAGGTTTAAGCTTTTAAAATCTGATGGAAAGGGAAAGTACCAGGGATGTACGTACAGCACAGTTGATTAAGTCACTGCTAATAGGTCTCGCGCGTACGAAAGATTTCCCCACCACGCTCCCTATCTTATATTTGAAAAACTAATGGCTGAATTAAAAAAAATATTTCTTTTCAGTACTTTTTGTTTTATTTTACCTATATAAAATACTAGCCCAAAACATACACGTTAAATAGTTTATGGTAGCTCCCCTCTGCATAAAGTGAGGATGATCTTGTGAAAAGAGGTGTAAAAGATTTGTGAACTTTGTTGAAGCTGCAAAAGGCAGTGCATATTTAATGAATTTAGTTTTGTCCAAGCCAACCGAGTTAAGTGAAATACTTGTACTGCATACCATCACGTTAACCCAATTTGTTCGCTCCAGTGAATGCCGGCGTGACTTCAAAGACACGCCGCCTCGGTAGACACTATGCGTCTATTTGATGTAATAGGGAGCGAGATTATGTTTAGTTTATCGCTAGATTCAAACAGCTATAGTGTTTATTACAGGAAAAATCTTATAGAAGCTACCGTACAACAATTTGTGCCAACTGTGCAACTTTCCTGCAAAATATCTTTTATTAAAAACAAAAATTACATATAGAAATATAAATTTTTTTATTTCTTTTGAAACTCGGTTCAGAAAAAAATGGTTTTTGTTAATGAATAAAATGTAAATATAATAGTACATTATGGTACTAGTGTGTAACATTGGTGATTACCGCCGTGGCGCCATTGAAACCCGAGCCGTAGACGAAGGTCTTAAGAGAGCCAAGGACGGTAACCATCAATACACACGTGTATCATACGACGTTTTTCAACACACTTGTGAATAAAATAACAATAAAAACTCATTTTATTTAGTAGATAAAAAGTTTATTTAGAGAAACAATTAGTAAATGTGCAGTTAGTAAAATTATAATTAACTGTTTTTGATAGCATAGCGGTCTCATCAGATAGATTATTTATTGAAATACTTTCATGTTCTATTGTAATTTGAGATGGCTCGTTATTCGTGTAGGTAGGTGAAATCCAATCACTGGATGTACTTGGTATTTCGTCATTAGGAAGCGCCTCAGAATCAAGTTTAATTATTTTTGCACAAATTTCCTTCTTGTTTTGTATGGCATCTTCTACGTATGATTCTGCTACATTGCTAGATTGCCACCTTCCATGACGCTTCAAAGTCATTATATCAGTTCCTGAATTAGCCAGCAATGTAGCTGAAGTTCTTCTGAAACTTTTTTCAGGGTAGCTCTCAGCATCTGCTAAACCTAAAAACTTAGCGATTTCTTTAGGCATAGAACCAAATTTGTTTATACCTCTAGGCTGATAGGTACATTTACCATTCTAGTAATTTAGAAAGAAACGGTCAGTTTTTGCTTTTGGTGACCGCAAACTTTCATACTTCTTAACAATTTCATAGAATAGACCGTGTATGGTGAATGACCTTGGTATTTTATTTTTCGTGATAGGTATCTTCACTAAAAGCATCTGGCCATGGTTCTCTATGTTTTTACGGTTATATTTGTTAATTCATGTATCCTAAAGGCACCAGTGACACCAAACACAAAAACAACCTGAAAAAAAGAAAAGAAAAAAAAATTAAGTTGAACACACAACACAGGCTGAAGTCGCGTAGATATTTAAAATTAATTTAACTAACCTTAGTAGCCAGATATTGGCTAACTGGAGCATCTTTTATAAATTTTTCAATATTGTCAGACGATAAAACCTTTGATTTCTTGCTTCTAAATCCATCGGATAGTCTCTTTAGATAAGCTGACAAATTAGAGTATGTTTTTAAGTCCACTCCATTCTTTGTTCGGACTGTACTTTTTAACATTGCGTATAAACACCACAAAGAGCTAGGTTTGTACTTAGAAGATAATTCTTTAAAGTACGCCATGAACATATTTTCTGAAAAAGACTGCGTATTCTTGCTGTTTTGCCATTTTATGAAATTTTGGTACGTTAATAGATATTTTTCCTTGGAGTTTTCAGGTAGTAAACTTTCCATAACGTTAAGGGCTTCACATCTTATATCGGGCGGTGTACAACATAAATCATTTTCTTCGTAACTAGTACTTGTAGACATTTTAATTAATAAATAACTATAATTTCAATAGTGAAAACGAGTTGTGAAAAACGTTTCGCTATGGCGGGAAAAATTAATCAGTTTTCCTATGCGCGCGCATTGCGATCGGCCACAAACTTAAGGGATGAGATTTTTATTTTATTTTACGCGCATAGGATTTGCACCTATTCTGTCACGTACAAAATGGGAAATTTAAAGTTTTATTTTATTGCAGAAAATACAAAAGTTATATTTGAGTGAAAGTTTTATTTATTAAACACGTACGAGTTAAAATTATCTATTTAAATAAGAAGATGCATGAAATGAGCAAGCAATAGGAACATTAATTTATTTGTTCTATTGAACACGATCTTTTTTTGAATAAAAACTTTTTTAAGAACAATGCAACTCAACCAATTAAATTTAAAAAAAATCTATACCTCACAAGTGAGTTATAGCAATGAAAAAGTCATAGTTTGATTATGGGTGTCATTCTGTGCCTAATTGCGGTGACCATAGAGCCACTTTATGAGCAAATGTGTTGAAAAAATATATAGCATACATGTTCATTGGGGAAAGTTGTTGAGTATCATGATGATTCCACCTTTAATATACATAGATCCAGTAAATTTTGTTAATTAGGTCCTGTATAGTTAATACAATGTATAAACAAACTAATTTCAGCTAAAGATAGTTCATAGTGTTGCAGCAATAGTATGGACTACCGATAGTATTGTCAATTATATTGTGTCCTTAAAAAATTGACACATACCGATAGGCCTTTCGATTGCATCGATAGCCAATTGTTTACAATGCAATACAACAGATTACAGATGGCAACCAAAACAATCGATATTGTGGATAGTATAGGATCGATATTATTGATGTTCTATTATCCATAGTATCGATAGTCCTATCGATATTGTGTTAATTTTCAAGTTCAACTTTCAAACTATCAAAAGTCCTACAAAGCTTCTTCAGTAAATTTAAAAACCGAAACCTTAAACAAATTTACTTCTGCAAACCTAAATTTAATTACTCAGTATATCAAAGCTTGGGAAATGTTTTGCTGTCAATATGTTAACCTCTTATCTATGCAATTTTTGTATATATACTAGCTGTGCCCGCGACTTCGTCCGCGTGAAAATCCATTCAGCAGTTTCGGACATTCGGGTGAACAGTGTGCATACAGACACTGACATACAAACAAAAATCTTAGAAATCTTTTTAGTGTTCTGTAACTCCTTATAATATCTTGCTCACGAATACATACTTTTCTATCTGTATTTGGTGCCCGCGACTTCGCCTGTGTGAAATTTGTTTATTGACCCTTGTTGATGACTTGACATATTTAAAATTTTTGTCAGCTTAGTCTGTATATTTACAGTTCAATTTGTTTACTGTGATGCGGTATACTTTAAATATTGCAAATATGAAAGTTTATAAGGATCTATAGATGTATAAATATCAGTTACTCATTCATACAACAACTTATGTATGGATTAAAATGAATCCTTACAATAATAATCATAACCATTGTGTATATACATATACAAATATATAGGTACCCAGACGAAGTCAGCAGTCAAACGTAACTCCCTATCTGTAAAAGTCTCCGAGGCGCGAGATAGCGAATAAAGTTCACGATCAGCACTTAGTCGAGACTCTCTTTGAGTGGAACTCTCCGAGGCGCGAGTCAGTGAATTTTTCGTTCTCGATTAACACTAAGTCGTGCCTATCTTTTGTCATTGGATTCTTGGGATCTACTCATCCGCTGTCTTTTCGCTTGTCTAATATTCTGAGACAGATTTGACTTTCTTCGTAGCATTTTTGAAAGCAAAGCACAAAATACAATAATATATATATACATATATATATATATATATATATATATATATATATATGTATATATATATAATTTAATAAATCTATATAGCCAAGAATTCTTTAAAGATAATATCCGAAATACCTAACCAATCCACAAAGCAAGATCAGAAGTCCGTATATTCACAACCAAGTGTCAAATCAATACATATTATAAATAAATCAACAATATTAACTAAGCAACCCACAAAGCATCAAAGCAAGATTAGAAGTCCTTTTTTTCATAGCCAAATACCAGTATAAAATCAACAAATTCAACAATTCAATAACAGTAACTAACCAAATCACAAAAGAATCAAAAGGTCTTACGAACAGAGCAAAACAATCAGCTTGTATTTATACTTTTTCTCAAAAACAACCATAGCGCGTTTTAAAATTAACTTTTTTATCTGGCATCAGATTTCGATGAAACAAAGCCTATATGTTGCTCAGGGATAAGCTTTATCTTTTAGTGAATATCGCGTAAAAATCTGTTCAGTAGTTTTAAAGATTAGCGAGTACATACAGACAGACAGACAGACAGACAGACAAAAAAAATAAAAATTGTGTTCTGTTACTCTTTTTTTATCGCCCACACACATTTTTTGTTAATTTTATCAAATGTACAGACAAGCGGTTCCTACTGTTTTATTATATGTATTGATACTACAAAGGACGACAAAATGACAACAATTTTTTTATATAAATAAAATAATATTCAAGAATAAATAAATAAATAAATATATAAATATATAGGGACAAATAACACTGATTGAGCTAGCCCCAAAGTAAGTTCGAGACTTGTGTTATGGGATACTAACTCAACGATACTATATTTTATAACATAAACATATATAAATAAACATCCAAGACCCAGGGCAATTTGAAAAAGACCATTTTCCAACTTGCCCTGACCGGGGATCGAACCCGGGACCTCTGGGTGGCAGACTAGCATGGTGACCACTATGCCACGGAGGTCACCTATTACAATTAATTACACTAGTTTACAAAAAAAAGTATTTTTTTTGTCCATGAAATAAAACATATATTATTTATGTAGGCTATGGACGGTAATTAAAAAAAAAAATATTTTCCGTATCACGTCACAATTCTGAGATATAGAGGTCTTTGTTTTTTATCTACCCGCAATTGTTTATTTACGTTTATGGTTATTTTTTGAAAACAACTGTGTGATTCAAAAGTCTTATTTTTATATAAAAAATGTCATCTAGAGTGTGTAAACTACATTCAAATCGATTTTGTTATGTTTGTGGGAAAATTGTTCAGTTAAATCGTGATTTTCCCATAACAAAACCATTGCAAGAAGCTTATTTACATTATTTTGGATTTCCGGTGTCAAGATAAAGATAAAATTTGGGTTCCCCATGTGATTTGTACTAATTGCAGATTGGTTCTCACCTCCTGGTATTCAGATAAAAATAGATCACTGAAATTTGGTAAACCAATGATATGGACAGAGTCAACTTACCACGTAACCGATTGTTACTTTTGTTTAAGAAAAACTTTTGGTTTTAAATCGAATAATAAAGTCCTTCATTCAGAGGATTTACTAGTTTTCACACCACCCGGCAGAAGTGACCGGCAGATACAACAAGTGGTATAACAAATAACACTGAACAATTAAATGAATGCTAAATTAAAGGAAGGAATATTTGTGGATCCTCAAATATGGAGAATATTGTACGATACAAAATTCTAGAGCCTTTTAACCGAGGTAGAAAAATCAGCCTGGAATTCTTTCGAAAGTGTCTATAACAATTTTTAGGCAATAAAAACGTGATAAATACACAGAGATTGTAGAAAATCTATTGCAAAATTATGAGCGTATGGGTGTAAATATGTCTTAAAAAATCATTTGTTGCATTCCCAATTAGAAGTTTTTCCAGAAAATGTTGTTAGTGTGTGTGATGAACACAGCAAGCGATTTTACCGAGATTAAAAATCATTTGAGCAAAATTATCATGGTTTTTTTTTTGACCAAAATATGCTAGGTGACTATTGTTTGTCTGTTGTGAGAGATACATGTGAAAATATTTATAAAAAAGAGCAAAAATTACCCATTTTTAACTGTCTATTGTTTATTTAGATGTAGTTTTTTGTAAAAATCTTCCTAATAAATATTTCTAAAAATTCACGTGCTGGACCTTTTCAAATATTTTCCCGAGATGTAGATACCCAAAGTAACTTAACCATATATAATCCACTTCATGGACAAAAGTCATGTAAACTAGTGTTATTATCAAATATTATTACCAGTGCATTGTCCACACATTTAAATATATTAATATGTTCAAACAATAGTACTTAATATATTTAGTTTAAAATTCAAAATTCAATTTTTCATTCCGTAATTAATTAGACCTTTACAGGCACTTTTACACATCAATATTTATTAAAAAAAAATATTTTTACTGAAAAGCTACCGATACCAGCGCTTCGTAACGACCATTGCTGAGAAAAACGCCGAAAGTAATTAATTTTTACAGTATTGGTTGCCTACTAGCCAGAAGGGCTTTGTCATATTATTAATATTTTAATACAATAAATGTGTACTTGATATACGTAAAGTAGATAAGTTAATAATAAAAGCAACGGTTTGCTTGTTGTGATAATGTCTTCACTTTTCATTAGTTGCGGAGTTAAGAACGCCGCACGAGCAGGAAATTATGCTTCTAGAATGTGCTAATGCATATGACTGGCGTGTTTAAGTACTTGTCTATTCTTTTTTATCTGACTCGACCTTTATGTCCAAACCGTAGATGTTTCTAATTTACAAACTTCACTTTTTATGTCTAAATTCTCTAAAGAAATATGAACTTTATAATCCTTCTCAGAAGTAGATACAGTGGATTCAACTAAGAGTTTTAGTCATAAATAGTATAGATATAGGATGCTATCGCAGTTTCTCGTTTCAATAATAAAATGAGGTGTTAAAATAATAAATACAACGGACGACTACTTATGATTTGCATATTCATGATAATAACTAGAATTGTGTCGAATCTACCCTTATTATCTATGTTATGACATGCAAAAAGCCGTTGTGAATTACATGTTCAGATTAAAATTACACTAAATTATTAATTCATTATATACAAATAAAGATATTTTTTCATTATTAAGAGACAAAATTTTAACCGGATATTCGATTTTTAAATTGATGAAAACCTAACTTAAAAATAAAACTAGCGTCTAATGAACCGTTTAAATCATCTTACCCGACAACTTTGGTCGACGATGGCGTCCAAAATATTCCCATCGTTCATTGACACGTGCCAAACCTGTTTACTGGCAAGTTTTTCTGAATGGCCGCTTCCTTTGTCAGAGTAAACATATTCAAATGTTGCGATTAATTCATAGCTAGATAGTATAGCAGATGGTATACCCCGGAAAAGCTTTATTGCCCTGGAACAGAGTCTGTTTTTA
This sequence comes from Acrobasis suavella, assembly GCA_943193695.1. Classification (NCBI taxonomy): domain Eukaryota; kingdom Metazoa; phylum Arthropoda; class Insecta; order Lepidoptera; family Pyralidae; genus Acrobasis; species Acrobasis suavella. The sequence goes on from OW971938.1 coordinate 12,382,602, forward strand.
AATAGTGTTGATGAGCTTGATTTGCGGCTTAATGTAGCAGGCTTTTATGAATGGAGACTTATGCAGATGTGTGTGTGCGCCGCACCCGATGCACAGACGCACACATTGCGCTCAGATTTGCATACTGGCCTAGGCGGACACGTGCTGCCTTGCCTTCGTTTCAAGCACAGTTACCTCTTCAATATTCGAGAAGTTAATTTTAAATGTAAATTATATTTGAAAGTCAAAATGATTATAAATTATGACATACGTTTGCCCTGCTCCTTTACTGCTGTACTTGATCGTGTCATTCACAGATACTCACACAAATTTTCAATAAGTAAAAATTCCAAATTTATTTTCATCAATTGGCTATTCAGAGAATGAAGAACAACATTCTTGCTAGATACTGTAGTGACACTTGATATAGGTAAAGCTTCTTTAATAGTTCCTTAAGTCATACAAGTCATTAGGTATCGCAGAGCGCGATGATTGTGCGCATCCTAGCACAAAAGGATAAGCGCTTGCATGCGCCTGCGCAGCACAAGCACACCTTGTTAGCATGATTTATAATACACGGCTGCCTAGTAAAGCAAAATATTCAATAAGTACTTTTCTATACATATAAAATGTTTTTATTCAATTTAGACACTGATAGCCACAGGAAAGTGATTACTCTCCGCGTATCGCACTTGGTATCTACACGTTAGACACGGCCCGAGACGGTTTAATTTTAAGCGGGTTATGAAATAGATTACGACTGCATTTGACTTTATCCAAGAAATATCAATAAATACTTGCTCAAGCACCTCACGTTCACATAAAATAAGCTTAAACGACTAGGGTCGCATATGGACGTCTCATAGACACATTTAACTCTCATTGTTGTATTGTAATAGTAAACAAAGAACTGTATGGATAGGTAGGCGTATATAGTAAATCTCAATAGATGAGATCGCGTGCCCAACACAAGGGCTCTCGGATGAGCAAGGCACGAGTCATTTCCGGCGCGACTGTTGTCTACGATGTTGTAACCGAGAAGAATCGCTGCTAATTTATAATCGTCACTTTCATAAACACTGACTCACGCACAACAACAAGCAGCTGCGCTGGCGTCGGCGCCCGCGCCGTCACGTTGGCGGATTTCATCCACGTTATGCATGAGATTTGCGCAATTTTTGTCTCATCTCGGATTACCGATGAGTGATAATTATGAGGCGCCTACTTTTTTTGACGGTTTGCGTAAGTGTGAATACACGCCTCATAGACTTTTGGGAAACATTAGAGAACAAAATTTCGTCATATTAACCAGTTTTATGAATGATATGTTCAAAGTAAACATTTAATTTACTGTTGCTTCTGTTGCATTTGCTGATAGACAGCTTCAATGTGATGCAACATGATTTGTCAAGCATCGTTCATTCATCGATTCAATAAATAAGTATGTGTGTAATGCCTTCTTTTGAGAATAGAATTTCGAGTGTTGTGCAACGACACAGTGTCAACACGTGTTAAGTATGTAGCCAAACTTATTAGCTATGGACAGAACATGGCCGTTAGGTTGTAACAGGCAGATACAGCTTGTTGTGGTCACTCGAGACGGCCGCGCCGGCGCCAGCCTTCTATGAAACTATCCCAATTTTTCCGTTTCCATCTCATTAGTGGTCAGAACGCGACACAAAATTTATGTAGCTGTACCGGTTTGTTCACGTCTTTATGCAAACCAAATACAGCAGTGTATCGTTCTTAATTGTAAATGTTCTGTAGTCAACCCAACTGATATCGATATGGATTTATGGAAACTACTCGAGAACGAGAGCTGAATCTCATTAAAAATAAATTATGATCAAAATTTTGCCAAAGAGCACATTGCGATAAATAACAGCGTATAATAAAGTATTACGTGTATTATGCATTGTTCCTTATTTCTCACGTTTATATTTAGGTACTTTTACCTAGTACTGTTTGGTACTTTTGGCCATTTACGAATATTTAAAGTGTTGTTAGGAGTACTTTAGACAAAAGTACATGAACCTATGTTAAAAAATTTGCTTTATCTTGACACTATTGCTGGACTTGCATTGTGTTGGATAACATTTTCCTTTATAATTAAATTTATCGTTCATTAATACTTTCCTTCTAAGTTTTTTATACGCCAGCATAGTGATAAATCTACAAATGGTGAGTAGAAAATAGAATAAAATAAAAAATTACATAAATTACGAGATCAATTAATCATTACAATCTTTATTCTATGTAAGTGTTTTCATCGATTATACAAATCAATAATGAATTCTAAACACTCAACAAGTTCAGATTTAAACGCAAACAAGAAAAGTCTCTTAATCTTGTACTTTATAACTGCTGGACATCCAACGCGAGGTGACGTCCTATATTGTGAAGATTAGTTACAAAGTAACATTTCTAAAACAAACAGTATTTTTGTTTGAGAAAGTGAGTCTAACTTAGATTATTGCACATTGTTCGAGTTATAGGCGAGTTTAGTAGCAAGCAAACGCAAATAAAATAAACCGTAATTTCCAGTTGAGTTAGCTTGAGTGTTATTTATATAATTAATAAACAAAAATAAGAATTGGATTAAAATTTGGCATAAAGGTAGCTCGATAACTAGGTTAATACATAGAATTATTTTATCACTGGAAAAGTTAAAGTTCTCGTGGTATTGTCAAAAATTTAACCACATGGGCAACGCATCAACTCGTAATTCTTAAAAAAATCTCTTTTTTACATTCCTATAAATATTACCGGAAGAAGAATGTAATGGACTACATACGTTTTAGAGACATCAAATTTTGAACTGGCCAGAAAAATCTTTACTGTTACTGCTCTTATACAAGAACAGGGTAGAGTATGAAACATTATTGTCTGTAATAATAAATTAATAATAATAAATTCTTTATTTCAGACCATGGTCTATACAATATTAGTAAAAAACAAAGTACTTATCCTAATGTTAGTAATTACGAGCGAGAAAAATATTTAATTTATATTTAAGGTGTACACCTTGTACACCTTTATGCACGAGCAGATCTGCCCAGTGCTTTACAAAAGGCCCATCAACTTTGGCCGCTAGGGTGCTAAGGATACTGTTAGAGCCCCCTCGGAGACGCTGCAGCGCCGAGGCAGCCCGCTTACGCATTATTGCATAAAAATCGTCTATTCGTGCTTCGGCGAACATACCCGACGCACTACATCGCCGCGGTAGCCCCAGCAGCATCCTCAGCGCATCGTTATACTGGATGCGCAGAGCATTGTAAGCCTCCCGCGTATACTTCACCCACAGACTGCACGAGTAAAATGATTGACAATAAGCTCTAAATAACGTGAGTTTTACTTGTTTAGTGCATCGTGCAAACCATATCAAGGTCGTCGTTGAGTCGATCCGTAAGCATACGGCCAAGATATTTAAATTGGTTTACTACACGAAGTGGTGTTCCATTTAATCGGATAGGCGGCACGTATGTTACCTTCCTATTACGCGCTTTAAACACCATGACCTCGCTTTTCTCTACGTTATATCTTAAGCCATATGCCTTCGCATACTTCTCACAGACGGCCACCAGTTTTCTCAACCCATCTATTGACGGACTGAGCAGTACAGCGTCATCCGCGTACCAGATGTTGTTCATCATCACTCCATCAATGGAACAACCGACGGGAGAGCTGCTCAGTTCGCGTGCCAGTCGATTTACATAAAGATTAAACAATTTTGGAGATGTCAATCCACCTTGCCTGACCCCACACTGTAAGCCGTAAGGGGCAGACTGATTGTTACCCCATCTAACCATATTACTCTGATTTGAGTAACAGTAACTAAATATACCAATAAACTCAGAAGGAAAATCCGTCTCTTCTGATAGCTGCCCCCACAATATGTCATAGCACACGTGGTCAAAGGCCTGAGGCTAATCAAGAAAACAACCATAGACTGGCGTTTTCCTATCTGTGTAGTATTGAACCGTTTGCTTGACACAGAGTGTTGCACTTTCTGTCGACAGCCCAGCTCTAAACCCAAACTGCGCGTCATGCAGCTTGATACTAGCTTATAACCTTGTGGCAAGCAAACTGGCCAGAACCTTGCCAATGACTGCGGCTAGAGAAATAGGACGGTAGTTGTTTTATTTGACGGGTCTTTTGTTTTATTTTTAATGATAGGGACAACCAACGTTTTCATGAGGTCAGGGCGCAGGTAGGAGTGACCTATACAAAAATTAAATAACATTGTGAGGACTCTAGGTAGATGTACCCCAGCATTCCTAAGATGCTCCACACTCAATCCGTCATGGCCAGATGACTTCCCATGTTTCATTCTATTAATCGCATTCTTAATGTCTTTATGAGAAAAGTGGGCATGATGATCACCTACTCTTGGAAACCGAGTGCTTTGCTTTTTAGTCCTCGGCTCACTTATTTTACTCGGCTCAATATTAAAATGAGTTTTGAACATGTTGGCTATATTCTCATTATTCGAGAGGCCTTCTACGCATTCGGGTAAGCTAGGCTTGGGATTCAAAGAGTTGGTCTGCTTCCAAAAGTCGCAAAATTTTTTTTCATTATGATGGGAGGCGATGATGTCCATTTTAATTTGCAATTCGTTATCCTGGCACCATTTTAATTTACTTTTAAAAATTTTCCTATTGCTTTTCATTTTCTCAAGGATGGGGCCTGACCTTGGCTTTCCATGAGCCACCCACATTTGAAACCCAAGCCTCGCCTCCAGGTGTACTTGTTTTACGTGCTTGTTCCAACCCGTAACATACTGTTTATATTTCTTCTTATTATGAGCCAATCTACGAGTAGAAGCAGCCTCTTCTTGTAAAATAGAAACAATTTTACAATACAAACTGTCTATGTAAATTCTATATTGCTGGTCATCACATATTTTATCGCTACAATTCATCAGCTCAGGTGGAAAGTCAACATTTCGTAATTTATCGTGGCAAAAATCTGAGTAGCGTTCTATCTCTTCACCATCCCTGTAGCCCCATTTGATATGATTTGGTTGATGTTATCCAATACAACGTTTGGATACTAGTACACTGAAGTTAAAAGTTGTTACGACGGGAAAGTGGTCCGACCAATTCACATCATTGTTTAAAAGTACACAGGCAATAGAATTTTTCATATTTTCTGATATTAAAATATGGTCTAACCACCTCGCGCATCTGTGCGAGTCACTAAGGTAGGTGTACGTACCCGAATGCAAACCGAGATAGTCAACATCGGCACACTGCCAATGATAATCAGAACAAAACTGCATTAATTCAGTAAAAAATAACTCACCAGGATGCGCGTCATATTCTCCCATTGCAATCACATTATCAATATTATTACACTCCACAATAGCATTTATTTCCGCAAGACACTCAGTAAATTCACTTAAATTCTTTTGACTATCACACGGCATGTAAACCGAGAATATAAGAGTAGCACGGCTTCCGAATAATACCTTTATAGCGGCTAACCGCACGCTTTTGCACTGTATCACTGTTACACAATCGAATGCACTGGATCTCCATAATAGGGCGACCCCACCATACGGCCTTACGCGCAACTTCCGCGTTGTAAACTACAACAGCTTTTTTTTTAAACTAAGTGGCAGCAGACTATTTTGTGACATCGATTGCAGGCTATGTTAAATTTTTTCAATCACTCTCCACTAGACTCGCCGAGTCTACTACACCAATCTGAGTTTGTAGTAGATCGCCGACGTAGGCGAGTAACGGAACCTTCGGCGCCGGCGCTGTTTTGGTGCCGTACTCGCAATTTAAGCTCTATTGCTAGAGTCAACTTCCGGCCAATTTTCACTTGACAAGAAAATCATAGAGCCATGTAAATTGTTGCTATCGCCGCCCATGGAAAGTGGTCTTTATTAGTATAATTAGTGAGTCTACTACTCATATTGATTTCATAAGCTAATTTCATCGTCGTACATTGAAACAGGTAGTATGAAATGTGACTATTTAATTAGGTTTATAATTATTTCATTATGTTTTTGTAGCATTTAATAGTTTAAATTTATATCTATATACATATCTAAGCAGAATTTCAGCTTAGCTTATACTCGTATGTGTCTAGCAAAATATAAGACAGAAATCCAGTTTTTGCTTTGAACTCATCATAAAAAGAAAACACAAAGTGATTTCGGCGTGCTAGTAATTTTATATAAACAAATATAAATTACCTATTTCTAAACTCTCCTCCCAAAAATCAAGCCAGTTTGAGTCGGACTTCTTTACATTTTCTTTTCTGTCCTCGTCTCTTCCCGGTACGCGAGGCTAGCTTTCTTAATCCTTCTGTGCCATTCATTCGCTGATAAGCATCGTCATCGTAAGGCTAAGCTTTTTCATGTCCTAGGACATTTGTCATTTAGGTAGTTGGCAGTCTACCTCTCTCTTCTTTGTAAAGGCACTTTTTCACGATATGGTCATCGGGTTTTCGCAATACATATCCGTACCACCTTAGCTTAGACGCTGCAATCTTCTCAGCTGTAATAGGTGTTACTTTGAAACTTCCTCTTACGTGATCGTTACGGACTTTGTCTTTAAGAAGACCAAATTTCTGAACCTAATAATAAAAAAGAAAGATCACACTGAATGACCATATACTAACGTCTTAGTTGTGAATATGGGAAACGAGGATAGAGTTCTGAAGAGAACTATGCCTGGTAAGTAACGGACCCAAAAAGGGAAGCGGTAATGAAAAATATTAATAGGAATTTTCTTTGATCAATTCTACGATCCGATCCAGAACACGAAACACCTATTATCCATTTATTTTTCTTGGCTTCCAAATCATCATAGAAACATTAATGAAAATGAAAATGAGCCAATTCAAGTTAAGTAAATTTCAATCAAGCTCAAACTATGTAAATAACATTTGGAGCCAAGAAGTTGAACTGGGGAAGTCTCTTTTCGTATATGCAACCATGAAATAAAGACAGGCTTGCAAATACACCGAGTAAAGTAAAAGTAAATTTCAATGAAATCTATCTGCCTGTAGTTATTTATCCTTGCTTTGGTATCATTAAGGACTGCGTTAACATATTGCTGGCGCCCACATCACATTTAGAAAACTCATCGCGCACAACGTCTGCATAATAAAGATAATGACCCAATACGAATGTAGGCCACGAATTTCGCACATTAGTTAGTATGGTCCTCAAACATGAAGAATATAAATAAAAATCTCCTAAGGCCTAAATCTTAGAAAAATTGACTTTGTGAGTTTGTATATGTAAAATTGAAAAAGAGTTATTGAGTGGAAAGCAACGAACGATTCATAAGAGAAGGACAGAAAATAACAAAAATTATTCGGTATTTTATTATTATCATTACTTATTTAAAATAATTATTTGTCTTTGTTCGATTCGCGTGATTGCTAGGTAATTGCAAACAGAAACGGAAATGCAAACAGCGAAAAACTCAATAGTAGATACTTATACCTATGGCGTGTCTAGCCTAAAAAGTTGTGAAATACTAACATCATCATAAACTAGGGTCATAGATAGCTATAGGCTCATATTACACACAGTACCTAAAGTATCAGGTCTTACAAGTTAACATTGAAATTAGTATTCTTGTTTAGAATAAATATTTAAAAAAAACGTTAATGATTTTTTATACGCGTTGATGTCTTTTAAATGTGACTTTAAACTATTTGTTGTTATAAAAATATACTAACTTATTCAGAAACTATTTACATCAGGGTTCTTTTATATAAGTTATTTGATTAGGTATATCTGGATCTGTTATTTTAAAGGAATAAGACCTACCAAAATGACCAGTGTTTCGGAATACTTACTTTACCACTGACTGAACATACCCCAAAAATATTAGGACTTACTAATTAAAAAATTAATTTTAGTACTAAATTTCAATGGGCATATTTTGTTGCAGTATTAACTTTGTTAATTCAAGTACATACTTAATTCAATGTTTAATATCGACACTTTTACAGACAATTTTTTATTATTATTGCTTGTAGTATCTGAAAGGGAACAGCGCCTCGACATCGGTATAAAGTGTTACTTAATGAGCGATTGCAAATCATCTGTTCTTGTAATGAACGGGGGCGTTCCGTAAACAAAGAGTTGGGCGGACCTGCCACTGGGCGCCACCTCCCTGCCCCTGCCCCCTCTACCCCCTCGGCACCTGCGCGTGCGCATATTTTCGCAACCAAAATGAAATTCGTCAGACCGCGCCACAGCTGGCGCCACAAGCCGTTACCTAACCAATGATAACTCGGTTTGGAATAAACATTTCCTCGTATCTAAATTTGATTAATTGGCTCAGGAACGATTCTGCTTAATTTTTTACAATAATACCCATTTCACTAATTGATTTCCATAAATAAGGTAAAGTTCATTACATGTTCATTCATTCAATGTCAAAGCCAAAGTCAATTTTTTATATTCGATGTAGGATAAATTTATCTCTTATTGAAGGTAATTTTTTTTAAATATTATTTTAGTGCCAAAGCTTAAAACTACTAGCGTTTTGGAACGACCATTGCTGGGAAGATTACGCCGAACCCCGTTCAGTACCTAGCCTGATGGGCTATGTTACAGTTACAATACAGATTTACACTTAAGAACACACACTCAAGTATACGTTATATTATACATAATAATACAAATAAAATTTGCAGTCAACTATTTCCAAGAATTTTGATCAGATGTTAATAAATAGTCATTTACATGATAATACGCTTTTTCTAATAAATGATTTTTAACGGCAGTCTGAAACTGAGATAATGTTCAACCGAGGACATTTCCGTGGCTGGAGATAACTTACACATAGCTTGGGATAAAAACCCAAGATACTACAACACAAAGGACTACTAATGTACTCCTTAAAGTTTGATACTGAAAATATGTAATGACAAAATATCATGAAAAAATTACGTATCGTGATAAAAACGATACAAAAAATATCTTTACTATTACGAAACATGAGAACTAGGCTTATCTTTGCAAACATATAAGAATTGAATTAACACAATCCTTAAACATATCAAAGAAGATCATGTGAGGTTTCTTTACCCCAGCTTAGCTACCTGAGCGAGTCTTAACCGAATACCATAAAAGGCTACCGAGGAGAATTGAACGGGCAAACATTAATGATTTTGTTTCATTTACATTTAACATTAACAAAAAATATTCTTTAAAAGTCGACGCTAACTCGCCGACCACATATGGCGTCGATTCGCCGCCACCTACTAATTGAGAGCGACACTAGACAAATATATCGCCTTTTATGGTCGCGGCCGGTATTAACTATACTGATTGGTAAATAAACAGAATACAGGATCGTAAGGCCGAGATGAATCAGCTCTCGATCGGGTCGTGATTAGAAGCGATTAGCATGCGCGGTGCGCCCGCGCAGCGCACGGCGTCTACCAGCGACCCACGTGGGAGGTGGGAGGACCCTGCTCAGCCATTGTCTTACAACGCGTTATAGCATTATAATAGCACTGCTATTGCACACTATTTATGTAAATCCACTTGAGAATTCAATTTGTCTCTAATAATGTATTCATGGACGGATATTAGTACCCGACGCACAAGATTCTCGTCAACAACCTGTCAACGAGCCCGTGTCACCGTCGCCGACTCTGATGAGCTCGGAATTAGACAAAGTCGTAAATTACGACGGCACCGTGCGTACACGTCACATATATTTTATTACAAATTGACTTTCCCATATGCACCAACTAAAGTATCGATTTCCACATCTGTTCGACGTAAAAGTTATATTAATAGATTTCCCTATCAGAAAAAAAAAAATTACTCAGTCGATTATAGATTAATCTAACATTTAAACTACGTGTCCAACGTTGTAAATTATGATGATTAGTAAAATGATTGGTGAATGCAGATGATAACGCTTCCAATTGCAATATACTGCTGTGACTGTGCAGGCGGCTGCAGGTCAGGGTTCGAGCTGGCTTCCATTTGTCGCGGACCTCACTTACCCCCGGCCATCAACAGCGCTAACAGATATTCTGCATTATTGTTATCCAGAAAAAATAATATATAGTCAGCGCTCAGCGATAGCATCTGGGACGTCGGGCTGAGAGGATATCGGCGTGCAGAAAACGATAACCACCGCATATGACTGAATATCAGCATGAGTTATCGACGGTCGCATTCGCGCGTGCCCAGCGCCAGCGACTGTTTTATTGGTGTCGGCGCCGACAACTTTCTCGTCTCGCAGACAATGACGCTCAAATTGGAAACCAAAATGATTTTTATAACTCGCAGCTGTCGAAATGCACAACAATCGGCCGTCGGATAGCTCAATCGATCGTCTATTACCTATACGTGAACTGTCGTAAATTCCGTGAGCGAACAGCCACTTAACGCGGGAGCGATACTCGGAGTTATTGCGGCTGTTTGCTCGTTACGGTGCAGAGTAGGTACTTCTAAAGAAGGCACCCAAAAATTTTCCCACAGTCGTCGATCACCACAGTAAAAAAACCAAGTATCTACGAATTAACACGTCCGCGCGTTGTGTGTGTATGAAAACACTCGGTGGCCCCGCGGAGGGCCCTTGTGCTGACGGAGAGCTGTCGCGGAGCCGCCCTACCTTCGCTAACGCCACTACTCGAGATTGCGCGTAAGATAGTTGTTCAATGTCTTTAATTTACTTTAATTGAAACACAGAGTTGTAAGCGCGCAAGTTCGAGGGCCCTCGACTGCCTATTGCCAGTCAGCGACGCATGCCAGCCGTTGTTTACGCTCCTTAAAAGTAGAAGTTCCAGTGTCTAGAGTGACATTTGATTCACAATTAATAGGTACTCGAACGCCTTGACCCCTTGGAGTCAACAATTTAGTCGAACAGCATCGGGCCTTTGGACCAGGACTCAGGACGCAATAGGTTGCGTCGCGTCGCGACAGTTACGCTGCGCCACTAATGCAATACGCAAACAAGAAAGATATGTATGTGAAACTCAGCCCAGTTCAGATCAGACATACACGTTAATGCGCAGTGTAAACTACACTTAATCTTTCACTTTGTGCCGCTTAGAAAGAAATTAACGAAGAAATGCTGCACAAACACTGACTATACTCGACTTATTAGCGCGTTCCTTTACTGATTGCGAGAACTTCGCACCAAGCTTTTGTTAATCTCTCAGGTGAATAATTGGTGTCAGTATGTCATGAGAATAACTTCTTGAATAAACAAACTAGAAACTGCTCGTAAGTAAGAGCTAAATAACATTTCCTGGATTCAGATGCTGATTAGATTAATAAAATAGCTTATGTAAGAAGAAAATGTATTTAGTAAGGTTAGCTAGAGTTAAATGTCAGTGAATTCTCACGCCCAGGAGTATTTTCTAATACCCAGTATTCCAGTAGTTGAAATTTAATTATCCTAACTTGATACTTTACACTAGCTACATAGGTGTACTACGTATGATTGGGTGTATCCCAAAGTATTTGTGAAGAAAATGAACTTACTTACTTTAAAATCATATGTCTTTTGACTTTACTTTTTATTATCCAACGTTATGTATTCAAGAATAGATATTGCAAGAATATGTACTTACATATCTACTTGTAATAGTTACAACGTATTATTCGTAAGGCTTTGCGCTGTACTGTAAGCTTTAGAAAACAAAGAAGTTCTTTAGGACAAGTACAGTAAGAAAAAAATTGCATTATTTTCAAGGCAAACCACACCATAAACAGATAAAATCTATCGCAGTATAACTTAAAGCTACGCCTATTACGTAGTATAATGTGAAAATTAAGCAGTACATTTCTTGCAATGTGGTTATAGAGCGCAATCAGCAGTAGGAGTAGGCAATAAGTCTGTGCGCGACACTCGGCGAGCGTGGCCAGAAGGCGCGAATAAATCAGCATTTGCCGGTAGATGGACGGTTTAATTATTGATTTATTGTGCGGTGTTCGAGCCGGGCGCCGGCTAATTGGTGCTGGCGAGCTCGCGTGACACCACCTCTCTGCAACTATTGAGACAAAATTCTCCAATATTGAACACAACACGCCGCTCTCCATGACTTCGTTACCATTATCTCTCAGCAAACAATGCTCGCTGCAATTGTGGCTCTAGTTTAATAAATTATGTGTAACCTAAACGGTCATGAATAATGGCTATTGAAACGTCGCGCCCAAGGATGTTTGGATGTCAAGTCACTCACTTCCGAAGGTGACGGCCGTTACGTCAGTCTTTTGAGCAGTGGTCGGGTCAGTGGCAGCGTTTCGCAGTCCACGAGTTCACTGTAGACGACTGAGCTCTGCCGGACGACGTGTGGCGGTGAACCGTAGATACCACAAAGAACAAATACTCGCATGAGACACTCGTCAAGACTAAGGACTGTGCACAGCAAACCAAACTACTGTTAGGCAACTTATACAGGTGGAAATATGAACTACAAAAACGATCAGCACGAAATACTTATTTAATAGTAAATCAAATCTCTAAGCACAATTTGTCGTGTATTGTGTATTGTATGAGGTGCAGAGACCAGCAAAATAAAAATATTAATGATAAGGAGCAAAACTTTATACATTCTCTGCAAACAAGCTTAATTTCCATACGTGCTGTCCAGTTTAAAAAGGTCACGTTCAGTTTACTTGATAGAGGAATCCTACTGAAACTCGTAAAATCAAAAAGAGGAATTGATTTTTTTACTAGCTCAGTAAAAGAGTTAAAAACATGATTCCTAGGTAGGCATCATTAATTAGGTAATCATTAAAAAAAATTCACAGTTTTCATTGTAAATTCGTATCTCATAGCACATTCTTTATTTTATTTCACCGTAGATTGTAGCACTCTGCTTTGTTGTGAGCCGCATTGACTGACTCATAAAAATATCTCTCTAGCATAGCTAGAACTAAGCTAGCAGTGGAGATAGGACCTGTAAACTACAAGCATCGTCGCAGAGCCAAGCACGCAGTCAGTTCTCGTTCAATATTTTAGTAGCGACGCAAGACAAACAGAACTCCTTTGTTGGAGGTCAAACCTGTGTGAAGAGAGTTTCCGTGTCACTCACGGGCTCGCTTGGTTACACATTAGCGCAGACTTCTCGGACAAATATTTTTTGTTCTCCCATGATCACCATTAGCTAGTAGGCTTGACATATTTTAGATGTTTGTTGTTATGACATCCCGTGAGGTTTGTTTGTCTCGCGTTCATCGACACGTTCGGTTTGGTTCTGAAAGATTTTTATCTGTGAAGAATGAAGCGGGGTATTCGAAGCTCGCAAGTGTTGGTTGCCGAGTGTGCTTGTCAAATTTCTCGCTTTTTACGACGTTGGGGCTTTTATCGGATTCCCTGTGGCCACGGCGATGCCGCATGCCGGCGGATAAGGGACTTCGAAGCTAATGCTAAAGTTACGACTCGCACAGCCTGTGAGATAAGGTATCGGCCGACGCGCAGTGACATTATGGGCATCGATAACATCGCGATCTAGCTGGGCCGGGGATAAACAAATATTTTGATTAGTCTGTCTGCTACAAATTACGCATGATACCATCGAAAAGGTGGCAATCATCAACATTAAACATCCCATTCCTATATTAGTAGTTTATTGGGAATTTTTATGATGTTCAGTGTAGTGACAGCGACTCGAATCGAACACACAAGTAAAATGATAGAGTCACATAATAACTATAGCTTGCTTTGAGTACTCAGCATGGTCAGTGTCGGTATCAATCAATTTCATTGGGATAAATATCGACTTTATTATTCTATTGAACCAAATCACTTAGTCCATTCCAATAAAATCTTGTAAACACATATGTTTATTGGACACCACAATCATTTGAGTATTTTCATATAGGTATAAGAATATCATAAAATTTGAAACTAAATATCGATAATACTCCAATATACGTTAATCATAATAAAGCGATCTATAAAGGTATTTTACTGCAGAATAATATCCAGTATCAAAATGGCCTGCACTATATCAGCTATTTAATTTAACTTGTAAAATAAATATTCAATACTGCTTGTAAAGTTGTCGAAGAGAATTTTGCGTAGATAAAAAAGTGATAACAAGTTCTTCTCGAAACGTATCGCTATCTCTACACCATAAATAATTGATATTTTAATGTCACAAATGATCTGAATGTAACTACGAAATAATTTAATCACAGAAACGACTTCAGCTCCATGAGAGTTTAATTGTAAAGTAAGTCTTATGCCAATGGAAGTAAGTTATGAATTGTGTCCTTAGGATATGTTGTCATTGCTTCGTTATTCTTTGAGTGAGATGCTACAACGCGTTTTTCAAGCGAGTGCCGTGCCTAGCCCATAAGTTATCGTATGTAATAAAATTAAATGTAACACATTTCTCTTTTTCATGTAATCTTCATAATTTATACACATTTTTAGTTCGCGACGTGTATCGTCGCCCGCGGGTTCGTGTAAAAGAAACTATGTTCATTTTGTATTGGTTTTGGTAACTTACATCCTTGTGGAGCTTTCGGGATACGATTACTATTTTGATTTGAGAAACTTATCGTTATCTGGTAATCATCCATTAAATCCTTTCATGCTAGTCAGGGAGAAAAAAACGTGAAATGTACCGTTAGTTCTCTTCCTGCGCAGGTCGCAAAAGCCGATCGAGGGAATGGGCGCATAAATGGGCAATAAATGCAAATTAATCTCAATTAATAGGCGATGCGATGCGGCTAGAAACTCATCACTATCTTGTTTAATTTCTTATTAAGGTTCCGTAACCAAAGGGTAAAAACGGGACCCTATTACTAAGACTCCACTGTCCGTCTGTCCGTCTGGCTGTCCGTCTTTCTGTCACCACGCTGAATCAGTTGAAATTTTCACAGATGATGTATCTACCTCTATCTTATGTTATGTACCAACTTACTAAAACTATATGTATTGGTACATAATATGTCTAGTCTTTATTGTAAAGGTAGTGACTTCGTGTTTCTTCTTATGTCAAGTTTCCGGTTTGTCTTCGACTTCTGCCTACATAACATATGCACATGAAACATGTAACCTACTGACGCTCACCGTTGTGCAATAAAATATCAGCTAATATAATTAGGCTGCCAGCTGTAAATGTCACTGAGTCAAGATTTGCTCTCATTTTATTTGATCTATAGGTTACTCAGGTATTAATTTGCAAACTTGCCCTGCTTCGGGACTCATGAAGCAACATCACAGAATAGATTCTATGTTTTATAGCAACTATAAACGGTTTAATTGCCTTTTCATTGGGATGATGCGATTTGCTGCAGATCGGTATCGCGACGCCGCTGCGCGCCGCTTCGGAACATCGGAATCCGTCAGCAGTTAATGCTGTTATGTCTACTGTGATTTATGTGGCGAAGGGCGCGTTGCCAGGGCTTGTTCGCGGAGGGATGCCGATTGTCGACGCACCGCGAGGCAATAGAGCGCCTCCTGCGGCGGCGGCTTCGGCCGCTACTTGCCGCGTCCGCCGTCAGGTGGCGCGCACAAATAACGCAATAAATACCCGCTTATCGCAAATCAGCTCGTCTCACCATGAGGCGATTTATTCATGAGGATCGCGCATATGCTTAACCCTGCTTACATTTATCATCGACACGTAGCTCAGTCAATTAAATTAAACCGGACCATCGCGATAGCGCCCTCGCACCAAATACCAGATTTTCCCATACGAATGTTATTTATTGCCCTGTAATTTGTATGTGTATTATTGTCTGGATTTATAGAGGATTTATGGACAAATAGCAAGATGGTTGAAAAGCCACCGCGCTTGAACACTTGTTCGCTGCACGCGAATACGCAATGTGTAAGCTTAATTTGATTACATCTGCCCACATAATACGATTAAACGTTGCTTGATGCTCATTGAACTGGTTGTTATAATTTATGTACACATTAACATTTGATTGTAAACATCTATCATCTGTCATTGCAGCACTTCCTCTTCGTGATCAGTTTCACTCATTATGCAGTGCACGTCGCATCTCAATAACATTTTTTACTGGTGCAACTTGTACATTGATACGGAGACATTATGGTAAGTCTGTTTTGGATAATTTAAACATGTATGTTTAATATGCAGCTCTGATTAAAGTTTCAATGTTTGTTCAAATGTTTACTGACTGGTCGAGGGTTGTGTCGCTCCGTTCGTTATCTGCGCCGACAGGGCTCCGCTTTTAACGCGCTAAACGTTTTATACGTTCATCACAACATTATCCTTTCGACACGGTAGCACTAATTGGATAAAACATCTGGACAAAAACGTCTAAGAAACAAACACTTTAATAACAGGGCCGCTCATAATTTTGAGGTGCAAAGGGAATTCCATTTAACATGTGAATTGGATGTGTCGGGTCGGTGCGAGAGCTGTCATTAGAAGGCGTTGCAGCGGAGCCGTGGCCCGTGGCCTATCGTTCAGGCGCCAAGCGGACGGCATCGCATCCACGGCTCTCTGATTGATAGGAAGGAGAGCCGCCATGAACGAACGATTTTTAGTGTTTAACTAACAGTTACGATTCAAAACAAAATTTGAACTTGATTGATGGACTAAAGATATAAAGTAAACAAGAGGTCGCGTCGGCAGGGCGCACCTATCCGTCGCCCCGAGCCAACTTATTTCCATCACAGAGATTCATTGCAGACAAGCCGGAATTGCTTCAGCCGAAGCGTTATGCCTCATATATCAAACGAGCAAATAGATGCGTACCTTGTATCGAATGTTTGACGGTTAGCTCTGTAATTATCCCGTCCGACAATAGACCATCCTATTTTTATAGTAATCATCTTGAGGCAGTTAAATATTTTGTTAGAAACAGGAACATAAATAAAACTTTGACAAAAATAAAACTATACAAAGACATGAAGTTAAGTAGCAGCACAGGTAGCAGTCGGAACATGCATTCGTATTGTAAAATACTTATAAAACCCCACAGAACCGAACTGAACTGATTTGACAGTCTTGATTCTTATAAAAATCCTACAACCAAAATGTAAACAAGATTTTTCGCACGTTTGTATTACGAAGTTCAGTAACGCACTCATTGCACTATGCATAAAGATAAGTATGATAGATACTATAATATCCTCCGTATCAGTCCCAGCACAAAGTTTTTATTAGGGAATTACATATCTAGTTGGATAGATATACCAAGTGGGGTGCCCCAAGACTCCCATTATGGCCCTCTTTTGGTCCTTATATTTATTTCAGATATAGAATATTATTTCAAAAACTCAAGGGTTCTTATTTTTGCCGATGATATGAAATTTTTTAAAAATATTGATAATGTTGAAGACGCTCAAACTTGGCAATACGAGCTCAATAAGCTGGATGATTACTGTACGGTTCAACAACCGCACATAGCTGCGTTAGCATTTTTTCCCTAATAATTATTTCGTCACTTAGGTAAAATCAGTTCACGAATCACGCTTGCACAACATCGCCGCGTATCGCGTTCTCATATCATTTACATTAGCATTAGCAGCAGTTTACTTATAATCTATCTTTTAATTTATCTCAGCAGCATCTTTTATTTAACATCATCTTATCAGCGTCAAGGTGTTAACGTTCATCTTTTTGGTCCTTCGAGCTAACCGTAGCGGGACTTTTTTCGCGAGTGTTGATTACTTTCAGTCAGGAGTGCACTAAGGACCGCCACGTAAGTCAACCAGCAGCAAATTTGGTGAGTCCATTACTCTCCTATTATCAGCATAACAGCAGCGTATATCTATTATCTAGCAGCAAAATGGAAGCCCTATTTACGAGTCAGAACCAAACCATGGAGACTATGGATCATTTATTGATTAATTTTAAGAAAGACGGTGCCGATCGCATGACACCCGCTCATATCAAAAAACGTCTTAGCACCCTGGAAGGTCATTGGCAAGAATCCCAAAATAAGCATATTAAGCTTTGTGAGTTTGACGACAAAACTCACGAATACTTCACCCATAATTATTATAAGAAAACCTCCTATTTTTATAATGAAACTCGCACTTACTTATTAGGTTTTTTACCACCTGAACCTAAAGTTGGTATCCTAAAACCCGCAACCCCTATGCAAACGCTAGGTTTTTTAAATCAACCATCCGGTAGTAATGGCTCTCGTCCTGTCTCTCCGTCGGACACTCGTTCAGTCTCTCCATCTGACGGAAGGAATCGAACCCAAGGTAACAGCAGCAAGTTAGAAAGAGATGTTGAGGAAGCAGAGAAGTAATTTTAAGGCTTTTCAGCGAACTATCAGCAGCATCAAACTCGACAGCGTCTCCGAAAAATGGAAGTTCGAAGACATCGTAAAGTCAGTGCAGGCTCGGTGGACTGTCATTGACACTCTACACTGGGAGATAGACAGCGAACTCTACGAAGAGAACCCGGAGTACGACGAGATTTTTAGCAGCTACGAGCGTCAATTTATCGACATAAAAGAGGTAATCAACAGCAAAATAAATTCGGAGTGTTATCGTGTGAAAACAACCCCAACCCTGGATATCATGAACTTCACCGGAAATTACCATCAATGGGTTTCGTTTAAAAATTTATTTACAGAGACAATACACAGCCGAGCTCTGTCGGATAGCCAGAAAATGCAGTTTCTAAAAAGTAAGTTGAAAGGCGAAGCCGAGAAACTAGTATCACATCTCCACATTAGCTCTGAAAACTACCAGGTTTGTTGGGATCTCTTAAATCATCGGTATGACAATAAGAAACTCATTTACAACTCGCACATGAGTATTCTTATTAGTCAGCCTGCCATACAGCAGCAATCAGCAGCAGCTCTTAAGAAGATTCATGACACAACCAACAAGTGTCTGAACGCTATGAAAAACCTGGGAGTGAACATCAACACCTGGGACCCCATCATAGTTTATATCATCAGCCAAAAACTTGATGTGGATACGCACAAAGACTATATCGAGTCGTCATTAAAAGAACCACGGGAATTGCCTACTTTAAAAGAGTTTTTACTGTTTTTAGAAGCTAAGTTTACAGCTCTAGAATCGTCAAAACGTAAACAAGATTCTCAAAAAACAAATCAGCAGCAGCATCAATCATCTCAACCAACTAACTTTAAAAAACCATATAATTTTAAATCATTTTCAAGCAACCAAAATCCATCACCTAAAATTAATAATTACAATATTACTATTATAATTTTATTAATAATTATAATAAAACTAGGTCATCGTCCGCCAATGCCCCGCATCGAAAATGTCCCGTCTGCAAAAAGGATCACGCCAGTCCATATTGCAAAACATTTTTATCGTATAAGCCTGACGTCGAACGACAAACAATTTCTAAATTATCGTTTTGCCAAAACTGTCTTTATGGACACAATAGTAATGAATGTTTTTCTCAGAAAAGATTTCTAAAGTGCAATTCAAATCACCATACTTTATTGCACGACGCCTTCGCTGTATCAGCAAATGTCGCTACCACACCGAGTGTATCGACCGACGACACGGCGAGGTCAAACTCACACGTGTCCCTCGACGACACTCAGGAGATACTTCTTGCAACAGTCTTAGTCTACATCACAGGAATCGATGGAACATTTCACATTTCTCATCGATCAAGGGTCGCAAACCATTACGGAGAGTGGAGCTCAAAGACTTCGGTTACCTCGTAAACAGTGCAAAGGAGTAATCGTAGGGGTAGGAGCGAAAGAGAATAATTGCAAGGGCGTTATGAACATCATGTTGTCGTCATGTTACAATGACTATCGTATCAATCTTGACGTATTCATTATGAACCACGCTGTTAACAACCTTCCGAACAGATCTTTCGGAAAACCGTCTTGAGCATTTCTGGAAAATATTCAGCTAGCGGATCCCGAATTTTATAAGAGCCGAGAGATCGATCTTCTACTCGGCGCAGATGTTTACGCTAAAATCATCATGGGCGGAATCATCAAAGCAAATATAGGTATGCCTATAGCGCAGCAGACACGCCTAGGTTGGATTTTGTGCGGTAACGTACAATCTTATTTTTGTAATGTACTTCAGGTTGACCTAGAAGCCATTCATAAGTTTTGGTCGATCGAAGATATCAGCGAAGCAGAAGATAGCATGTCATCTGAAGATTATCAATGTGTTGAGAAGTATAAAGCAACAACAACTCGCCGGTCAGATGGGAAATATGTAGTTCGTCTTCCTTTGCATCCCGACGCCGACGAGAAGTTAGGGTTGTCTGAGCTTACAGCGCGTACTCAGTTTTATCAGTTGGAGCGTAAATTTAACAAAAACCCTAATTTAGCGATCAACTATTAGAAATTTATAAACGAATACCTGGGACTAGGTCATATGCACTTAGTAACATCAAGCAACCCGACACCTAAGTATTTCTTACCACATCATTCAGTACTACGCGCCGAATCTACGACTACGGCACTTCGTGTCGTTTTTAATGCGTCAGGAAGGACATCAACCTCCGTAAACTTGAATGACGTATTATACCGAGGCCCGAACCTTCAACAAGAGCTTTTGACCTTGATATTGCAGTGAAGACAGTATCGGTACTCATTTACAGCGGATTTAGAAAAAATGTTTAAAAACATTTTAGTACATCCCGATGATAAACCCTATGAGTGTTTTGTTTGGCGGGAAAATTCCAAGCAACCTGTACAGACATATCAACTAGACACCGTCACCTATGGAACAAAGCCAGCGCCGTTTTTAGCAATGATGACGCTTAAGCAGCTAGCAATCGATGAACATCATCGCTTCCCTACAGCAGCAAAGGTTCTGGATCAGCACATCTATATGGACGACGCGCTCTGTGGAAGCTTCGATCTCGATTCTACCAAACAATTACAGAGAGAGCTTATCGATCTTCTTAAAGCAGGAGGATTCAACCTCCGTAAATTTTCATCAAACGAAGAATCACTGTTGGGAGGGGTTCATCGAGCACAAAGTTCACCTAACACGTATGACTTCAAACATCAGGAGTCCACTAAGGCACTCGGACTTAATTGGATTGCTAAAGAAGACAATTTTACTTTTCAGTGCAAAATGTCACCATTATCCACGTCAAAATTAACAAAACGAGAATTGTTAAGCGAAATTTCAAAAATTTTCGACTCTCTCGGTTGGTTGGCACCATCTGTTGTAAAACTCAAGCTATTATTTCAAAGCGTGTGGTTGGAAAATTTAAAATGGGATGACGTCATACTAGATGACGTATATGCGCAGTGGATAGAGCTAAGAAAAGGATAGAGAACATCAGCTGCCTAAAAATTCCAAGATGGATAGGAAGTGGGAAAGATAGTCTCGTCCAGTTGCACGGCTTCTGTGATGCTTCAACAAAAGCATACGCTTGTGTGGTATACGCTTGTATCCAGCAACAAAACACAATCACAATCTTAGCAGCAAAAACTAAACTTGTACCCATAAGCAAACCTGCAACAAAAGGCGACGTTTCCCTGCCCAGACTGGAATTATCTAGCGCTCTCTTACTTTCCAAATTGATGATAAAAATTAAACAAAGTCTGAAAGCACTGAACATCGAGATTTACGGATGATGTGACTCCACAGCAGCACTTGGATGGATTCAAGGGGATCCCAACAGATGGAAACCTTTCGTCGCTAACAGAGTCAGAAAAATCACGGAAGTGATGCTTTCGGAATGCTGGCGACACGTGAAAACTACGGACAACCCGGCGGTTACCGGACAACATATTCTATGGTGGAAAGGACCCTCTTGGTTAACATCATTCAACCCTTGCGAACATCCCAAATCATTCCACACAGATTTAGAAAGTAAAAAAAAGCTATCAAATGTCATACAAAATGATAATAGCAACAGCAAATTTGACGATATTATTATGAATATAATAAATAAATATAGTAGCTATACGCGAGCGTCACGTGTACTTGCATGGGTATTGCGAGCAATATCACGCGACTCACGAAAGGTATCATATTTAACAACAGCTAAGCTACTCGACGCCTCGCAGAGAATTATAAAATATGTTCAGCGTTTCGAATTCGCTCAAGAAATTAGCGATCTCACTAATCAGGGCAAGGTCAATTCAAAAAGTAAACTTCTCTGTCTCAATCCTTACTTAGACGAGAATGGGCTACTACGAGTCGGCGGAAGACTCAAACACAGCAACATCCCACACGATATGAAGCATCTATACATCATTCCATATAAGAGCCATCTTACGAACTTGCTATTGATCTCGGACACAAATCAACATTCCATGGAGGAGCTCGGCTTACTCATACTTGGCTTAGACAGCAGTACTGGATACTAAGCGGGAATAGATCAGTTAGAAATCGTTTGCGGCACTGCGTAACATGTAAACGTTATAAACCTAATAAACATGCGCAGTTATGGGGGAGAGCTACCTAAAGCTAGAACGAATCAGGCGCGGCCGTTCTATCATACGGGCGTCGACTACACCGGATTTTATTCTATCAAAGCTAGCAAAGGTCGAGGCATAAAGACCTCGAAGGGTTACGTGGCTGTATTTGTGTGTATGGTTACCAAAGCAGTCCACCTTGAGTTGGTGTCGGACATGACATCTTCGGCATTCTTAGCAGCACTTCGCCGACTTAGCAGCAAGAAAAGGTGCCCCACGTCATTTATATAGCGACAACGGGACCAATTTCGTTGGAGCCAACAACACTTTAGCGAAAGAATACTTTGATTTGAAATCGATTTTATCAAAAGAAATTTACACGGAAATCTGCAAAATGAGAATTGACTGGCATCACAACGCTCCTAGCCATTCTAATGCCGGTGGACTTTGGGAAGCAGCAGTAAAGAGCTTAAAGCACCACCTACGCAGAGTCGTCGGCGAACTGACATACGAGGAGTTCTCCACGTTGCTGGCGCAGCTGGAGGCTTGCCTCAACTCGAAGCCGTTGTGTACCCTGTCAGAAGATCCAGATGACATTGAATATTTGACACCAGCACATTTCTTGTCAAGTGGACCAATCCTCTCTATTATCGAGACGGAAAGGGATGAAAGATAGGGTGGCATCTAATACAAAAAATATTCAATGACATCTGGAAGAGGTGGCGAGCCGAGTATTTGGTACAATTATCAGCAAGGAGCAAATGGCGTGAGCAGCAACCAAACATCAAAATTGACGACATTGTGTTGATACACGATGATAACCTTCCCCGTGGCAAATGGGCACTTGGCCGAGTAATCGACATTCATCCCGGCACCGACAATCTTGTTCGAGTAGTCACCGTCAAAACTAGAAACGGAGCCACCCTCAAAAGGCCCATAGTTAAATTATCCATATTGCCAGTTAACGTCGAGCAGCCTAATCATAACAGCGACGAAACATCAGCAGAAGCAGCGGAGACCGAGAAAGTGAAGGCATCAAGAAAAGGATTTCACATTAATTTCTTTTCCATCTTGATGACTCTTCTGCTATTCATGACTTCAACCGTTCATTCCAGCTACAACGTTACTAAATTAAGCGACAGCAAGTTTAAATTTTTCGACATATTAGGAAGTATGCGACTTATTCAAGATCACTGGAAACTTGTAGCTTATTATGACATGGAGCCATACTGGAACGGAGCAGCAATATTTAATCATTACTTAAAGCATCTTGAAAGTTAGTGTTCTAAATCAGGAAGGAACGCACACTGTAATATAATTTTGAAACAGTTACATCACGGGTTCGCGGAACTAGAGTACTATGACCGCATGTTGCTCGATCAGCGTTTTGACAGTGGGAAGCGCGTGCGTAGAGGCCTTATCAACGGAGTCGGCTACGTTGCGAGTGAACTCTTTGGCGTTATAGACGAGCGGTTTGCAGCACAGTACGAACAAGATATCAACCTAGTACGCGAAAACCAGAAACATCTAGCACAACTTTGGAGAAACCAGACATCTGTTATAGAAGCAGAGAACAATGTTCTAAAAAGAATTGAAAATACGATGAACAGACAGTTTAAAACATTTAACCAGCATCTGAATAATTTAGAAAAAGCAGCTAATACCTTAAAAACAGATGTAGAAAAAGTAGAAATTACTAACAACTTCATCTTGTCCAGCTTTATCGCCAACAACTTCTTATCAAACCTTCGTGACATTCAAGAAACCCTATTGGACACGATCACCAGTCTGCAACAATTCAACATCCACTTACTATCTCCCGTCCAGCTACAAGAAGAACTCAGCCTCATATCCAGTCAGTTACCAAAGAATTTATCCTTGCCCATTGAAAACATTCAACGTGATTTACAAAACCTTTACAAGATACTAAAGGTTAAAGCTAGAATAAACGATACAGTATTTCATCTTTGAAATCCAAATTCCTCTCGTGAATAGAGACGATTATGAGATTTATAACGCTGTACCTCTTTATCATCAAACTAATAATTTGTCAATGGTGAGCATCATACCGGTGGCTGAGCACGTAGCGCTGCACTTTAAAAAGGATATATTCATACCCATATCTTGAGAGATACGCATCAAGAAACCAAGGGATGGTTTCTTGATGCTTATCTCTCAAGATTTTAAGAATGTGAAAACAATAAAAGTAATTTATTGTGCTTAGTAGTCTTGAATACGCATCACAAATCTGGAACCCTAGGTATGAAAAAAAAGACGTGTGGCACTCGGGGACTGCCGCGGTAAAGCTATTGCATAGCATTTTTTATCAACTTTTATTTATGCAGTATGTTTTTCTTTAATATTAATTGAAGTTTTTTCTTTGATATTAATTCAAGTTACTCATTTTGAGTGTGGTGACCGATAATAATTTTTTTTGTCTTTTATTGAATAAATGAGAAATTAATATCTATCGTTTAAAATATTTTTATTATCTTACAATACATGTAGATTATTCAGGAATTTTATTATTAGCAATTAGTCTCAGAGTTGGGAAAAATTGGCCATTTTTTTCGAGCATAGATTCTTTGTAAGAGACCACAGGGACCCCCAGATATCGATTTTGAAGGCACTCGGTCTAGAAACAAAAAAGTTCAAAATGGCGGCTTTTTTTTTCAGATTCGAGCACAGATTTATTATAAAAGACCACAGGGACTCCCAGATATCGATTTTGTAGGCAATCGGTCCAGAAACGAAAAAGTTCAAAATGGCGGCTACTTTTTTTAAATTTAAGCATAGATTCATTATAAGAGACTACAAGGACCCCCAGATATCGATTTTGAAGGCAATCGGTCCAGAAACGAAAAAGTTCAAAATGGCGGCTACTTTTTTCAAATTTGAGCATAGATTCATTATAAGAGAACCACAAGGACCCCCAGATATCGATTTCGAAGGCAATCGGTCCAGAAACAAAAAAGTTCAAAATGGTGGATATCTTTTTCAAATTCGAGCACAGATTTATTATAAGAGACCACAGTGACCCCCAGATATCGATTTTGTAGGCAATCGGTCCAGAAACGAAAAAGTTCAAAATGGCGGCTACCTTTTTCAAATTCGAGCATAGATTCATTATAAGAGACCTCAAGGACCACCAGATATCGATATTGAAGGCAATCGGTTCAGTGAAAAAAAATATTCAAAATGGCGACCAAATTTTTTCGATGCAATCGGTTTAAAAGAAAACACTCGTACACTCTAAAATGTAACTCTTCCCGACGCAATCGGTTAAAAAGAGAAGGGTAAGTTTAAAAAAAACTTATGCAATTATAATTATTTATTTATTTTATTTATTCTGCTTATGTATTCGTCCAATTTCGGAGCAGCTCGTCTCGATTCGTGCGAGTTTCGTAGAGTCGTACAATACGTCTAATCGCACGCACACAACGCCGTGTCGAAGACTGCCGAACTGAAACGACGTTAGACGATGCACGGCCTTCAAGCCACACCTCCGTGCCCGTCGGAGTGGGGAGCGTGAGGTTTTTTCGTTACGGAATTTCTGGATTCGGTCCCCGCGATCAAGGCCTGCGATAGAAGCTATGCAATAGCTTAAAATATATTTCTCGTTTGGAAAGGGTTCAAAATAAATTTATTCGTTTTCTTAATTATAAATGTAAAACTAGTCTTAGTTATAAAACGGCTTGTAAGACCCATCACTTATTACCCTTGAAGAATGGGAGACAAATAACAGATACTATATACTTACTAAAGATATTTGCTGGGAAGGTGGACTGTCCAGAACTTTTAGGTAAGTTTAACTTACAAGTGCCAAACCGGCCGCTGCGCCACACAAATGTATTTGCGCTAGATGCTGTTGCAACCAATTACCGACAAAACTCATACGTATGGCGAGTGGCTAATGTCTTCAATAATCTATGTGAGGAATATGACACTGATTTATTCACTACGTCTATTCCTGCGGCACGGCGTCGAATCAGCAACGTTTTTTTTGACTAGCACGAACCGAAGGTATTATGCACATAAGTTTTTTTTCGTTCTTTGATGTATTTTTGTTTTCTATGCACAATACACTTGTATTTAGTTATACGTAACTATCTTCGCGATGTATATTCTATTGTTAGAAGACAACGTCGAATTTACTTGAAGAAAGAAAGAGACAGCACGATGGACGTGTCCGATGACGCGTCTGCTGCGAGAGAGGGGTACCACCACCCTTCCGAGTGGCGGGGGTGCTGCGACGAAGGCGCGCACGCAAGCCTGCACTTTCTTCTTACTCCGGCATCCGAGCGGGCAAGACGGTCACTAGGGCACTTATTTCACGTATCAGCCATTTTATTTGTTCGCGTACTTTCCACTGATTTTGTACTTAATTACTTTTAATTATTTTCAGAATAAATATTTTTCATTTAAAGTAATAGTTAACCGTTTATTTTGTGTGTTGTTATATTTTTTTTATATATTCCTCTCCTGATTTGTAATACTATATTCTAGTTATGTATTTAGATTTTTCTTTTCCTATATATATACTTAGTATATTATTTCTTTTTCTATTTACTAATGCTACTTGTAATAATGTAATTATTGTATTTCACTGGCTACTCTGTTCTTGCTTCTCCATATTTCTTTATCTTCTTTTTTCTATGTTACTTCTACTTGTTTAATTTCTTAATTTTTTATTTTTTCTATATAATCTGTGTTATAGCTGTAAGTCTTCCTAAAATATAATAAATAAATAAAAAAATATAATAGATGTATACTCAATTTTTTTATTTACTGAAAGCTATAAGATGGCTATCCCGAATAGGTATCATAGCTCATAGAAACTTGAAGTTATAGGATTGGTCAGTGCTAATTAAAATCTGAGATGTTTTACTAATGCGCATTTTATACCAGCTACTACAGCTTCAAATGATGCAGTACCTAAGTATTTATCGAAAATGATTTACCTGAAGCAGAAACGAATAAAACGATTATTTCCGGGCGGACAATGTATCCAGCAGGTTATCGCCGAAGCGCGTCCCGCTCTATCACGTACATTTAATATTATAAGCTATTAGGCGCCTCGGCAAGCTCCATTACTGTGTCCATATCATAATACGGAATTGTCTGTCGGCCGCTTAGATTTTGTACTTTTTACTTCCATTGAGTGTAAAACAAAAAGGCGGGACCGTCGGCGCCGGCCATTGTTCTCGTCGGCCATTCGTCGCACTTCATGCTATTCACATTCAAATTAAATGCCTTGTGTACAAAATTAATTTGTCTTTTGTCTTAGCTTGGGCGAGAGAGCAGACATGTCACTGCGCAGCAGGGCGCGAGCCGTACACAGCAATGCGTCCAGCCTGCCTGCACTGTGCTGTGCCCACGATCACATAGGTGACTTTCTTGTAAGATTATTATCTCTTATCGGGTATCAAGATCAGTCACTTACGATGCGATATGTTTTATTGCTTACGAATTGACTTTGAAACAACATATAGATTTGCCATTTCCAATAATAATTCTCTCCTTTTTTTTACTCACTTCACCCTTTTTATTTTGTTTTCTTCTATTTATTGTTTAAACATCGACAAATTTACCTTACAAATTTAAACTAGCATCCATAAAATTAAATTACCTCTTTTGGTTGCGATCTAACTTGAACGTTGACAGAAGATCAAAAATCTCAGATCCACTAAAGAAAGTAGTATTGTGAAACAATGTCAGCAGTCAACAGTTGTAAATCATAAATAATAATTTTGTATGCAATATGAATACAACGAAAGCACACTTGCCGTCCAGAAATTAATTTCCACGTGATTACAACGTCCGGAGAAGTGACTACGATGGAGAAAAGTGACACTTCAATTTGTTGAAACACAGCGTGGCCGGCAAGTGGGTTACGAATACGTTATTCGTATCGGGACACTTGATGATTGATGAGCCTTCGCAATGTCAACGCATTTTAATATTTATTTTCTCTTCGCCTTCATAACATTGTATTGTGTCTGTTGTTGGGTAACACTTTGTAAATTCCCGTCCTTTTCGGACAATATGTTTAACGTCAAACTGTTAGAGGCTATATGGTGTAAACAGACATAAGGAAAACCCGAGCAAAAAGAACGAGAGTCATCACGCGAGCGATAGCGGCGACCGTGACGAACGCATAGCACCCCGCCTCTCTAATAATAATAACACGTCTTTTAGTTACGTGTAATTAAAAACTCAAACATCGACAACTAACAAATCATGCCTTCTCAATGAATCACTATGCGTGTCAATTAAGGTGTTATTATGAGTAGATAGATTAGGATTTAAAAATCACGATATTGTTTTACGTTCTAAGAAATTACAATCACTAGTGAATCAGCGCCCCACCCCTGACGACTCACTCTCGGTCGTGGTAGAGATTTTAATCTCGATATCTCGCCGTGATGCTTGGGCAAAACAACCATGACAATCAACATTTACAGAGTGCGCGTACATAATGCAACGGACCTCGCATAACACTAAACAATGTTTATGATAAACAAGAGCCGAGCACGACGGCGTGATATCTGGCGCTCGCGCTTAATTAATATTCGGTGACTTGACAGAATATCTGGATGATTGTCCACTATGAATATCAGATCTTTGATTTGGGCAAATTTTTAATGATTATCTACCTGCATATTTTTCTTCGAAAATAATGGCAGCGGTATTTCAAAAGATTTTTTTCTGCTGTTTTCTAAATAGGTAATCTACTAGAAATCTACATATAAAATTTAAAGAAATAAATATAAAATGCAATTCTTGCCTGCACAGATTTTTTTTAATTCATTACCCAGTCGGGCCGTGGGCACGTGGAATATGGATGGGTTGATAGCTATCTCACGCGTGAGTGGCGAATTCGCGGGTAATTAAATTTTGACGCACCGGCTGCCGGGCACCGGGCCCTGGCACCCGATACCATCGCCGCAATAGGTGTGTAGCCGTGTAATTGTGGCCGACGACAGTCCGATACCCAGCAAATTAATATTCCGGACACGACTGCGTTCCGTACTCAAATTATAGTGTTGATAGCAAATGACGGCATTAAGTGAGCTTTTGCAAGTCGATTACCAGTCTTAAGGGAGCTTGCTCATAATATCTTTTCTTTTTTTTACTGCAAACGTCGCTTCCTTTGAGGTTGATATATACTGATACCCTAATAGTGATGGACAAGGCTTGGAAAAAGAAAAAAAGAGATGCGTGTTGTATGTCTCGTCACAGGAAATGGCAGATTCGAATATAATAGGTTGGGGAAAAAGTCTTTTCGCATTTTATATGAAAATTCAAAACTATTTTTAATATAGTTTATTTACATTTAACTAAAGTATGTAGGTACCATTTTGTTCGAGAACTTTTTGCCATCTTATAGGTAGGGACATGATTCCATTGCTATAGAAATTTTGGGGCTTCTGATCAAAAAACTGCGTCAAGTATTTTTGGCAGTCCTCTCGTGATGTTAACCTGACACTGCCTAAAGAATTCTGAAGAGACCGAAACACGTAGAAATCTGAAGGTGCCAGGTCAGGACTATACGGCGGATGCATTAACACCTCCCAGCCAAACTCTCTTAATTTTTGCTGAGTGGTTAAAGATGTGTGAGGTCTAGCGTTATCATGATGACAAACCACACCCCTTCTGTTGATTAATTTCGGCCGCTTTCTCTCAACTTCTTGCTTTAATCTTATCAGTTGTTCGCAGTAGAGTTCTGAATCAATGGTCTTGCCTTGTAGTAGCAGCTCATAATGAATAATGCCTTTCCAATCCCACCACACATACAGCATCACCATGTTGCGAGTTAACCCGGGTTTCGCCACAGTCTGTGAAGCCTGACCGGCCTTTGACCATGACCTTTTTCGCACGTTCTTGTCGTACGTGATCCACTTTTCATCACCAGTTATCAATTTCTTCAAAAATGGTTCGGTTTCATTACGTCGTAATAAAGAATCACAAATGAGTACACGGTTCATTAGGTTTCTTTCAGAGAGCTCGTGAGGTACCCAATTATCGAGCTTTTTTGTGTACCAATTTTTTTCTAATTCGCCAAAACTGTTTTGTGTTCAATTCCCAGTTCTTCAGCTACGTCGTAACTACTGATATGCCGATCTTGCTCCACTTTTTTAAAAATAGCATCCATTTTATCCGTAACAGGGCGACCAGAGAGACGTGCATATTTGACATCAAAATTTCCGGATTGAAAACGCCTAAACCAAATTTGTGCTACTCTCACAGACACTGCACTAGGTCCATAAACATCGCAAATTTTTTTCGCGGCTTGCGTTCCATTTTTACCTTTTTGGTAGTAAAATTTTAAAATGTATCTAATTTCTTCATTAGATTCACTCATCTTGACGGTAAGAAAAACAAATGAGAATCACGCATTTTCCTAATTTGAATTTGGAATTATCTTCTTTAAAATTTAAACTTTTAAATGATACCAAAACCAGCCAGGTACAAATAGTTTAACCAAAGTGGTTTTATTACAAGTTCATACATACTATATGCGAAAAGACTTTTTCCCCAACCTAATATGTCGCAATTTACACATTATGTGAGTACAAAAATAAGAAATAAATTTAACAAAAGTTTTAAGTGTCATCATGACACGTATAAATCTAATTTCCGAGAACCCCAATGAAATAAAGACGCTAGTATAGTGAAACAAAAAAAACTTTTAGTAAAAGCACCTGATTGCTGTAGTGGTGGATACGTGAAGGGTCTTAAGGACATTTCTCGGAATGCCGAGCGAGACAGTAAAGGACTCGCTCGACGTTACCTGGCTGCGTCCACGTCGAACGGCACTTCAAACCTGTCTCGATCAATCCACCTCTTATTGCTCGTGTTAAATAAAAGCTCTCTTAAAATACCAACCGAATGAGCCCGTTGACACTTGTCATTCCGGTCCTCAATCCTTTATATTTGTCTTTGAAATGTGATGACAGTGGTACAAATTACGAGTACAAATCTGTGCGTCGTTCATAACGCGCTATCTAGGGCGCGTGATGGATGCGCGCGCGCTCGCCGCTCGGATCATCGCCTTGTAATTAATACGAGCTCGGCCATGGGAATCACTGTCACTCGATGTCGTTTTCCACTCGGTAAAGTAATACCGAATAGTGTTCTGTCAAAGGCTGGTTATTTGTTAGTTGGACGTTTGAATCCGGTCCTAGAAACAATTACCTAATTCTAATTTATAAAAGGATATGTTCATGCCAAAGTGTCGTAGGTACAAATCAGTTGGTTTTTTTTAAGCATTACAGCAAAGGTAGTAAACATAATTTAAAGATAACGAGTGAATCGTAAAACTCTTGTAGTAAATAGGGTCGGGCTGCGCTGGGCGCGGGCCGCAGACGCGCGCTATTGTTGCGTGCAATTTACCGCCGCTTCAATCGCTGAAATATTTCGTGCAACGGGCATGTCCAATTGCTAACGAGCCGACTGGGACGCACAAATGAATAAGCACTTCATGCATAGAGTAGTGTCTGCGCTTTTCCCTTTCTGACATTAACGAGGAAGAAATAGGGATATTGATAGTCGTAAAATACTAGGTAGGTACTGACCAAGATGAGTGAAATAATTTTAAACTATAAATTTATCTATTTGCTGTTGCTACATCCTATGCATTGCATGGTACTAATAAAAAAATCAATACATACCTAGTCTCCTTTTTCTTGATGTATTCTGGAGATGCCCTATGGTTCTGACAACAACTTATAAGAGCTGTTTAGAAACTTTCGATCATTTTCACATTTATGTCTATCTTTAGTATATCTACCCATCTCATTCTTTGAGTACATCTAAGGATGGTAAATACATTCCATGTAACATTATGTCAAGAAATTTAAAATGTTATTTACATAAGCACTAAATACCAACATTAAAATGTTGGTATTTAGTGTTTATGTAATAATTTCTACCCCAAGAGTCACCGTTTTAGCTCGCAATTTGCACCTTCAACCCGAACAAATATCAGCTATCTTATCCTTTAAAATCAGAACGTCAAATGATCTTGGATTGTTGCCTATTACCATAAATGTGATCTGTACCTACTGGCAGCTCTATCACTGCGAACTCTATGATAATGCAAGTTTCAAGAGCGGGAATTAGCTGCACTTATCTCATCTAATGGATAGCTGCACGTGTGCGTAATATTGTTACTGCTTCTCTCACTCACTAGCATACAGATACCGACAAGTTACTATATAAGCAGATATGAAATTATTTAGAAATATTTATAAATGGATTAATGACAAAAATATATTGAGTAACTTAATCAAAATACGAAAGCGTCACATGCTGACAAGAAAACAAGTGAAAGCACAAAGGCTGTATATGCAACGAATATAATATAAAATAAATAATATAATATAAATCGTAAAGCAGCAATTTTTCTTAAGGACAATATCTCTTTTTCGTGGATTTCTTTACAAACACTTGGGAGGTTTGTTTGGGATATAAATAATACGCAATTGTACCTTACCGGTTTTTATTTTTCTCTTGTCAGTCCTTTTTACGAACTTACATTTTTTTTTAAATACCCATCAAAATATAACAACAAAATATAACTATACGTAAGTATAGTTATTTTTTGTTAGTCTAATGAGAACTTAACTAAACTAGTATAGTCCTGCGTTCATATAAAATTGTAAAACTTAAATTACTGAGCGCTATATCCCGGTCACGGTAAATGTGGCCAGGCATTCTCCGCACATGAGGTTTCCCATACGAACCTATCCTGCGCAGCCCGGGGCAACCGATGCGCCCGAGTCATTCCCGGTTGGTACGCTCTTTGTTTGGCAAACATTAACTCCAGACAATTATCTTCACAGTTCTATCCTACAACATTAAAATAGATTTCATTTCTACTTTCTTTAAAGTTAGGTATAATGATTTGAACCGAAATACTAACTGATATTCAAAACATTATTGTTAATACACAGCATATAGTTAAATAGTAAGGTATTAATATAATTCTTTTACAGTCATCATAATCGAAAAGTAAGATTTAAGTGGTTCTCCTAACCATGGAACTGTAGCAGATGAGCGAGAAGTGAATGAATTTTGTTTTGAAAGATAAAAAATATTAATTTGACACAAACAATACAAATTATATACTAAACAAAGACTGTTCACAAGACCAAACACCGGTCTGGATGAGTTTCGTTTGTTGATTTCCTGTAAACTGGTCGGAATTTAAAAAAACTGCCTTCACCGAATAGTTGCTTCGCCAGTCAGATCCAAAAGTATTTGACTCTTTGACTCTTCGTACCATAGTTTTTATAAAGCGCACGAATTGTGCCCGATTATAATTAAAATTAATTGGACGCCCGATACGCGACTATTCGATAAAGGCATTCTTTTTAATTTTCATGAACGGCCACTAACGTTTTGTTCGGGCGCGCGACTATATAATGAAGGCATTATTTGCCATTTTCTAAAACGCACGAATCGCAAGATCGCGACTAATTTTCTTGTTTACAAAAAATCGACAACGCACGAAACGCGTCCAGACCCTAACAGCAATGATATACTGGCAACGACGATATAGAGCCATTCAAAGCATTTTATTTAGATAAGCAGAAAATATCAGTAACAAATAAAATGAAGCCCTATTATATTACTCAAAAAGTTTAATAGATTTCAATGCATTCCGCTAAACGACCGCTTACCGAATATATTACGCATATAACAGTATGTATATACGTAAGTACAGTTATGACTTCATTAGTGCAATGCCTTATTATACGTACTTACCTTACATAAGATAAAACACGGACATTAATTTAGTTGTAAATAAAGCAGACGTATAATTTTGTTTTACTGCTAAGTGCTACATATTGCATCATAACGTGAAAAGTACACAGATTATAATAATGAGTATATTGGCTTAGCGAACATTTACTCAATAAACTATACTCACTATACTATATGAGATACAAATCAATACCTACACAAAATGAATATCAGTTTATTATCATCGGTCAGAGTTAACTGTGGTTAGAGTCATTCCTGTATAGCAATTTTGTATCGAAGGTACATATTCTTTTCTTCTTCTCATCCATTAATGGATTCCGTAAACGTCTAATAGTATTTTATGCAACAGTTGTATAAGGAGGGTTAAAAATGCGAGTGGTGCAGGTTACGATGCGAGCCTTGGCGAGCATCGTAAATTGACGCCATCGGGCATTTTTTAACCTTAAATACTTTTTCTACGACTACATTTACTAAAATAAATACAAAAATAAACAGAGAAAAGTACGAAATACTACCATATGTTTGGTAGATACTAGGTATCTATGGAAGATTTAATTTTTTTTTAATTGACGTCTTCCTAGTGACAAAAGTGCCATTTTTGAAACATGGAGTCACTTAAACGAATGTTTTTCATACAAAAAACCGTTTGTTCAGTGACCCCACGTTTGAAAAATGCCACCATATGTTAAAATAACGATTTTATTATGTTGGCAGTATGGTAGATCTACAGAAAAAAAGTTATAGGTCTAAGGCTAGGAGTATCGTTTTGGCGAAATAACGACACATGTGCTATTATATTAGGAATAGACTATAGACTTTTCTGAAATCATATAATCTATGTTCTTATATTAGTGTTCGGGACCATTTAAAAGACAGATAACAGTACAGGAGTAGAAAAAAGAGTTAACGTTATTGCGGCAAGTAGAAGGTACTGCTAATAATACATTTTAAAAATTATGAATTAGCTGTTTGGGTTTAAGTATATTTTACTGTTGTCTATTCTCATATTCTATTGTCATAAACAATTTTTTATTTCCGTTATCATTTCTTAACTTGTAATTTTATTTACTACATTATTGTAAGCTAAATTAGTTATATATTATTTTGATAGATATAAAAGTCAGATTGATACTTTAAATTTATTTTAGCGTAAATAATGTATAGATGCAGTTACACAGAGCTGATTTCTTGTCCTGCTTTGTTTATGTAAGCCATCTAATGACTTATTTTGGCACCAGCTGAAAATCAGCGCTGAGGCAAACCGCCATCAGCACATAGCTGAGCTGGTCGCCAGCCTTTCGGCAATTTGTGGTTGTAATATTTATTGTAAGTACATGTTATAAGTTGTGATGGTTTTGATTGCCAAATAAAGCTTATCTTTCTTTCTTTCTTTTCGCATTTACTGTCTTTGTAATAGGGCTGAATGTTTTTTTGCTTCGCTACCAGCTAACATTCAATCAACTTTGGATCAATGTTTTGCATCATGCAGGGCCGTGTTTCAAATAATTTTAATCATAAGTACCTAATTAAAAACACAAGCCGTAATAAAGTATTTTTTATTTTATATTTTGTAAGACGAAAAATAATAATTTTAGTGATGTGTGTCCTTCATTAATATAAATTAACTTATTCATACTCATAGCTTATTATCCAGGAGACAACGCCTCGGCACAATAAACGCGCCTTTGATTTACACGATCTTTACGAGACTGTTCACCTCGCACACCCTTTGATAAAAATGTTGTAGATTCACTACCTAATAGTGCTCAGAAATGTTTCAGAGCAATATGAACTAAGCCGATAGGTATGTACCGATCAGCTAATTAAAATCAGTGCAAAAGCACCCTAAATGCGTATTGGTTTAAAATCAATCTAACAAGTAAATCGGTGCCACGTTTTTACTGACAACTTAAATTAATACGTATTAGTAATATTTAAATCAAAATGCTTAGATAACTATGCCTTATTAAACTGGCAACAAAATGAAAACTACTTTCTAGTAACAAATATTTGACTTCGATCTCTTTTTAGAAAAATATAATCTAATGAGGTATCTTGATAGAATATACATCAATGGCCGAGGTACCTACGTTAATAGTTTTTGCTAAGGCTCCATAAAAGATTACGGAGGTATACGAATGTTCCTCGACAAAGGTTGGCTTTCTAATTCAACTGAAGTCTGAGGATCACCTTGTATAGTCGCTAAAGGCACTAAATACCATTAAAGTAGACGTTTCCTCCTTATGTTGGGCTTACAAAATGATACCCAAGGCTTTAGACATAGATTATAATTGATCAAAACTCCGTTGCATAAATGCAACTGTTTTTGAAACTGTTTTCCTAATGGGTGCAACATGACGTTTTAGTGTAATTGAGTCAACTTATCCTTTAAATATAATTAGACACCAATTTGATATTCGGTCTCTACGTTAACGATGTGCAATATTAATATTCCTAACAAAAAAGAATTTATAGTTAGTAGAATGGATGCCGCATTTATGTGCTTAAAATACAATCAATGAACTTACTACAAGTAAGTACTTAGTTCATTGATCACTTCATACGATTAATGTTTGTATAATAAGTATAGAATAAGTACGATACTGAATAACTTTAATGTCTCTTACCTATTGTTGAACACTAGGTATTTGTTATGGAAGGTAGGTAAATAGGTAATAAATCATCGATGTTAAATACGAAGACAAGTAACATATCAAACGGAGAAGCATAAAAATAAATAATAGGCTCCGAATAAAATTATGCATATCTTATTAAGGCATCAACATCCGAAAAGTGATCGATGAAACCTCGCTGTAACGGTTGTCTATTGAATCATCGATTGTCTAGGAAATGACCATATCCAATTCAATACCCTTTACTTGTTGGGAGGATTAAGTTTGCATGAACGTTGAAGCGCTCCAGTGTTCGTTTCATGCTATCCTAACGGAGTGACCTCTGACCCTTCTTATAGGCCGACTGCCTTGTGAGATCCCATTACACTTGCCTGCTTTATTGTCCATAAAGCCTTAAGTGTCGATGATCCCTTGGCGACACTGCGTCTCAGTCTTGCATAATCTCTTCCGAAGTAAAATAAAACGGAGAGGTGTGCTCGAATGTTTTAACGTGAACAATTGATAACATGGACTCGTAACGGTGTTTTAACAAATGGTATGCCTGAGATATACTTAAAAAATGATTTATTTATTTTATTTTATCAAACATATTCCAAAGTACAAATATAGTTTCAACAAATGTCGGACTTAATGCTAAGGGTATTTAACCATAGGGATAAACAGAGAAAATTATGCGGCACAAAAATCAATACATATATACTAATATTATAAAATATTGCTATATAATATACAATTACATTATATACCTATTATACATAAATTCCAGAATAAATATCTACTTATACAATACTTACATATACGTCTACTTATACTAATATATAAATAATAGGTTGAGGAAAAAGTCAATTCGCATTTTATATGAAAATTCAAAACTATTTTTAATATAGTTTATTTAAATTTAATTAAAGTATATTTTTATAGGTAGGGCCATGATCCCTTTGCTATAGAAATTTTGGGGCTTCTGATCAAAAAACTGCGTCAAGTAGTTTTGGCAGTCCTCTCTTGATGTTAACCTGACACTGCCTAAAGAATTCTGAAGAGACCGAAACAAGTGGAAATCTGAAGGTGCCAGGTCAGGACTATATGGCGGATGCATTAACACCTCCCAGCCAAACTCTCTTAATTTTTGCTGAATGGTTAAAGATGTGTGAGGTCTAGCGTTATCATGATGAAAAACCACACCCCTTCTGTTGATTAATTCCGGCCGCTTTCTCTTAACTTCTTGCTTTTATCTTATCAGTTGTTCGCAGTAGAGTTCTAAATCAATGGTCCTGCCTGGTGGTAACAGCTTCCATCCAATCCCACCACACACACAGCATCACCTTGTTGCGAGTTAGCCCGGGTTTCGCCACAGTCTGTGAAGCCTGACCGGCCTTTGACCATGACCTTTTTTGCACGTTCTTGACGTACGTGATCCACTTTTCATCACCAGTTATCAATTTCTTCAAAAATTGTTCGGTCTCATTACGTCGTAATAAAGAATCACAAATGAGTACACGGTTAATTAGGTTTCTTTGA
Source organism: Acrobasis suavella (assembly GCA_943193695.1). Taxonomy (NCBI): domain Eukaryota; kingdom Metazoa; phylum Arthropoda; class Insecta; order Lepidoptera; family Pyralidae; genus Acrobasis; species Acrobasis suavella. The sequence goes on from OW971938.1 coordinate 12,420,789, forward strand.
GAGAGCTCGTGAGGTACCCAAATATCGAGCTTTTTTGTGTACCCATTTTTTACCCATTTTTTTTTTCAAATGCGCCAAAACTGCTTTTTGGTCAATTCCCAGTCCTTCAGCTACGTCGTAACTACTGACATGCCGATCTTGCTTCACTTTTTCAAAAATAGCATCCATTTTATCCGTAACAGGGCGACCAGAGCGACGTACTTACATCTTTGACATCAAAATTTCCGGATTGAAAACGCTTAAACCGAATTTGTGCAACTCTCACAGACACTGCACTAGGTCCATAAACATCGCAAATTTTTTTCGCGGCTTGCGTTTCATTTTTTACCTTTTTGGTAGTAAAATTTTAAAATGTATCTAATTTCTTCATTAGATTCACTCATCTTGACGGTAAGAAAAACAAATGAAAATCACGCATTTTCCTAATTTGAATTTGGAATTATCTTCTTTAAAATTTAAACTTTTAAATGATACCAAAACAAGCCAGGTACAAATAGTATTGCCAAAGTAGTTTTATTACAAGTTCATACATACTATATGCGAAAAGACTTTTTCCCTAATATGTAGCTATGAAATGAAGAATTAAATAAAGATGACTATATGAGGAAAGGGAGTTTAAAAGGTGGGCGTGAACTTTTTTTTTTAAACGAGAATTTAGTAGAAATTTCTCTGATGTCAACGGGTAAAGCATTCCAGAGCCGTGAGGCTTCAAGAGAAAAGAGTTATACATAAAAGGGGTTGTCCCATAATGGGCCAGGTCATCGTACACCAGCGCAAAAAATACTTTAAAATAGTAGGAATGTAAAGAAGCTAACATTTTATTTTTATTCGTTGTAATCTTAGAGTAACTTTAACTTTAAAATCGAGTGTAATATTACATAATGGCGACATTGTCATGGCGGCTACTTTTCGGTGCATTCAAAACTTGTGGCACCATTTCTAAGCACTTTCTGAAGTGCCATTTTTTAATCACCTAAACGAATGGTTTTTCCATACAAAAAACCGTTCTTTTAGTGATTCCGCGTTTCAAAAATTGCACCACTGAACGTCAATGTGTAATGTCACATTTAGTAACTGTCAAAGTCATACAACGATTAACAAACACCATAACATCATCGATCGACCGGCGGACGATCATTCTTGCAGAAGTGCCATTTTACAATCGCGGAGTCACCTAAACGAATGGTTTTTCCATACAAAAAACCGTGCGTTTAGTGACTTCGCGTTTGAAAAATCGCACCACAGGATATATTCTGTCTAATTTGTGAAAATGTCATTCATATGTTAATGGCAATCAAACGTCAAAGTCACTTTGACAAGCGCGAAGTTATTACCACAATTACGGTATTTCAAACTAAAACTGCATTAAAAATAGAATGATTTTTTGGAAATTATCGATAACATATTGCTTACCATAATTAACTACTAATTTAAGGTAGGTGTATAATGACCTCGTCCAGCTACCATACATTTCTGCAACGACCCCTTTGTCCGGAAAAGGGGGATAAAGAGCTGACGTGTCTCATTGCGACGAGCGAAGTTGTCGATCATAAGTATCTGAGAGATAATTGAATTTACATTTTAGATATTCAGGGTAGTTAGGATTTGTAAGAATAGAAAAAAGAGTTCACAGTTGCCGAAGTTCCCTGCGTTGCCGGATAGGAAGCCAATTAAGTTCAGAACGAAAGGAAGACACATGATCATATTTTCGAAGACAGAAGATAAAACGAATGTGACTGCATTCGTTTTATCTTCTGTCTTAAGGAGTCAATCAAGTTTATGAAGAAGATCAACGTTGAGGTCAGGAAAACACACACCAGCATAGTCAACGATAGGAAAAATTAAAGCCTGTACAAGTAAGACCTTAGTTTTAACAGGTAGAAAATTCCTAAGACGGTTCAATTGTTGGAATTTCAGCGATGTGAGTGCTCCAGCTAAGAGTGGCGTCAATTTGTAATCCAAGGTTTTTTACGGAATTGCAGTAAGGAATAATATTTTTATTGAAATACACAGGTTGGATCGAATAAGTGTCAATTTGAGCAACCTGCCTCGATCTTCCCACCATTATAGCCAATATCTCACTGACCTTTACTCATACTGATCGGTGATAACTTTTAAAAAGTCCAGTTGAGCCTCAAATGCCTTAACTTTAAATTTAAACACAAACAAAGTGTGCTACCTAGCAATAAAAAAATTTAAATATACCTGATTTAACTACGTATTTTATTAACTATTCTCGTAGAGTCAGTACTCTAATGATTCTACGAGAATAGTTAATAAAAAGTCCTTATAAAATGTATGATGGCAAGAGTATGGCTAAATAAAAGCAGTTTTCATCTTACGTAGGTACTCATGTGCCCCTTATTATTTATTTAGGTACGCCCTTTGCAACCACGTACACAATGGTATCTACTTTTTTTACATATTTTCAAAAACTAAAATCAATAAATTTATGTAAATCTGAGACTTTCCGTAGAATAGCTCATTTACAATATCACAGTCCATTTATACAAAAGCTAATAGGAAAATAATATAGCAGTGAGTCGACGAAACATATATTAACCAACAAAAGCGTGTAAAATTTCTCAAACGTCAAATTTATATGGCTATCTCCGTCTAAAGCGTCCGTATTTCAGTCGCTGAGACTATTTAGTCACCGGTGGGAACACGTGTGACGTGTGTAACCGAATCGCCTACAAAAGATCAAAAGGTGGTAATTTGACGTTGATTTAGGTAGAGCGACGGGCTTTCATCGCTCGGATTGTCTTACCCCAGCTCAGAGCAACGTTTTGTCCCTTACTAACTGGTCGTCCTTAAAGCCCTTTATAACGTTCTAATTTATTGCGTGTGACATTAATAATTTTTTGTTAAAGTTAATGATCGTATTAGTTTTCGTTTAAGATTACCGTGGCATTAATCCGAGTATTAAAAAAAAAGAATACCTTTATAAATTGTTCTTTGGAATTAGGAAAAAAATCTTAACGATTTTAATCTTACACCTTAAAACTAAATGTGTGATTGTTTAGGTATATCTCCTATGAATAGACTCGGTCGAAAACTAACAAAATCATCTTCTCATCGCATTGTTTGTTATTTTTTTCACTCAATGATTTCGCATCATCGCCCATATTTTGTTACTGATAATGTATGCGAACAGTACGACTGGTAAAAAAACAAGGTTAGATAGTCGTGACTACACTGACACCGTTATTTCTATTAGTCTAAAGTTTTGCCTTATATGCGTCAATAGATTTTTAAACATTTTTGTTCCCAAAGGAAAACTTATTCATATTGATAGGCTGAGTTGATTTAATATTTGTAATGACAAGATTTAGACAATACTACTTTATATTAATACCGTTATGATCTGACACCAGTGTCATTAACTACCTAAACATACGATATCAAATTGAAAGAGAACCTCAATGCTCGCTAATGCCAGCCTCCTTTGTTCATTGTTCCTACCTGACAGTAGATTTTTTCTGCATGCAGTTTTTGCAGAGCGCGTGCCTGCTGCAGCCGGTAGCGGGCGCGGCGTAAGATGATGTCATCGCCTCGACTTAAATGTTATTTTCCGTCGCCCAACGCGTGGGTGCGGCAACCACTTTCGGCAGTGCGTACACTGAACGCATAGAACTATTTTGTTGCCCTACCTACAAGACGCAAAATCTGCTAAAGCAAAAGTTGCACAGTGGATTAACAAATAACCACTTTTCAGATCTCTCACCTGCAGAATAACTCCCGCTTGGTAGGGAACTTCGCTGGCTTCGCTTCCGAGTCTGGAACTCTCTCAAGAGGCTTCAAATGCGTCAGTACCATAGTAAACTTCGGACTAAGATGCCGATGTCTCTCGATGGACCACTTCTTTTTATGAACCAATTATGCTGCTTATTGTGTTCAACCAATTTGACTCAATAAGAACAAGGAACGAGGTCGTGACGAGTAGCATAGTTTTTATGGTTATAATATTTGAAATTTTTAACAGCATGAGTTCTATTAAGTAAATATGTAAGCTTAAGTAGAGCTAAAATAGGCTTTCTGAAATTATAGTATAAATCGTGTTTCAGTAAAAAAATCAGGGATAAAAATGTTATATTAAAAAAACAGAATCCTTGGTAGTGCACTAGTATATAATAAGGTCTAACAAAACATACTAAAACTATTTTAAGGTTGAATTTAGTTCTTGCAGTGAATTACTTCCCCCAAGCCAAAAAATATTGTTCATATTTCAACATATGTTCCCATGTTGAAATATGAACAATATTTTTTGGCTTTCATTTTTCGACACGTGTTCCTTGGGGAAAGTTGTTCAGTATCATGGACTGAATTCGCACAATAACGGACTACTTAAGCAGTATTTGGATTTATGTTAGTACAATATATCATACTTATACAAGTATTTTTATTGTATTTATTTAAACTTTCTTGCACAGTTAAAACACATGTGCAAGTAAAATACAAGTATACTTGGATAAAAAAAGTAAATAGACATACATTTACATAGGTATCATTGAATATAATATTTACACACAACCATATTCATTTAACCAGTTTGTCAACAAAAATAATGACGTCATCGTTGTCGTGCTCAGTGTGCCCACAGCATGCTCTAAACTTATGAATGAAATAACGTTTTGCAAGAGCGGATGTTGCGAGGTTGCTCGTGTCGAATTAGGTTTAGAGCCTTATGGAGCTTGATGAATGAACCTCGTCCCCCGCGCCCGCCATACCGCCACCTGCAACTACCGACGGTAAGGTATTGTCTTTCGAATTCACATAAGTACTTTTAGATTAAGGTACATTCATCGTTTCAAGGCTCTTTTTAGTTAGGTTAAGTTTAGAGCCTTATGGAGTTTGATGAATGAACTTCGTCCCCCGCGCGCCCGCCCCGCTTTACCTGTAACTACAAACTCACGTACACATAGGGATGTTGCAAGTTGGAGTGGAAGGAAATAAGGTTTAGAGCCTTAGAATAAAAGCTAACTCGAAGTATTAAAAAATATTATTACGTAATTCACATACAGTACGCTTCAAAAATGCAGGCATAATCGCCCATATTAATTGTATGAGAAATCATGAACAACTTTTGAAGCCTGACCGTACATAAAATAACCTAATCAACGTGTTATTATTAATACAAACTTATCAGTAAAAATATAAAACTGAAACTTAATTAACTTAACTTTAAATTAAAATACCAATATAATTTACCTAGACGCACAAAATAATACTAAAAACGAAGATAGATACAAAAGTTAGTTTAACAGATTATAATTGGTGAACTAAAAGTATCAATTTGCAAACAGGTTTTTACACCGTAAGTGTAACACGGAAGTTGAAGCGCGGAGGTGTAAACGAAATATATCCAATGTGTGTAGGCATGTTATCCATATGATCGCTGCCGGGCTTACGGTTTTATGTTACATTATCTCGACGATTCCCCTACACAGCCCACGGTATAATATAAGGTAGTCTTAGAAATTGTTACAAAAATATTTGCTTTTCTTAGTCTATGCCCTCAGTTTCGTAGAATTTATTTTCGAAATAGTTCACGACAAATTAATAAAGATTATTGGGATGGACCGCAAAAAAAGATAATGAATTATGTGCCTGATTGATTTATACATACATACATCATATCACGTCTTTATCCCTAATGGGCCAGACAGAGCATTTTAGGTCTTGCGGCTCTGACCAAAAAGCCCAGGGCCGCAAGACCCTCAGAGCCAGAGCGGCCCCGGGCTTTTTAGTCAGACTCAAAGAAGAGGAGGAGGCGAAAAGGTGAAAAAAGGAATCCGAATAGTGATGGGTTGCTAGCCGCATCACCTATTAAGGGGCTACCTGAATTTTCCGTGGTTCAGTGCTAACCCGCATTAGAAATAAATCTATAGAAAGGAAACGGAGATTTCGAATTGGCTTCTACAATCTGCGCTGAAAGAGAAGCAGCTGGTACATTCTAACTTTTTTTCTCCCATGCCAGCATAGTAAAGAAAGAGAGGAAGAGAAGATTGATTTATAAGTGTTTAGAAATCGGACTGAACGGTGTCGGTACCTGACTATTAAATGTTTCTATTTTTAACTGACTTCAAAAAAGAGGAGGTTATCAATTCGACCATATGTTTCTTTTGTATGTATGTTACGCGACATCTTCGTCAATAGAAAGCCTTTACTACCAAGTCTCCATATTATTTTGGTGAAGATATGATAAATAACTTTGGAGATATGGAAGAAACTCCTGAAAGAAAATGAAGTCGTTTGTTTTTTTCTTTTGTTAAAAATTGAGTTATTTTATGTATTTTTTTAATAGCACCAAGTAAAAAGGCCTGATAAAGGCCACAACAGTGTGAGGATAACAAAACTATACTTCAGTTAACAGAAATATAATGTACCTAAATTAAGTACGTATGTATTTATCACTTAACCTAATTAAGTATGATTTTGAGCAAGCATATACATAGATTTACGTAAGTAATAGTATAACCTTGATTGTTTGTATGATATAAAACAGTAAATATGAAAAAATATTATATATTTTTGCCTGTATTACACAACCCTAGAAATAAACGAGTTAAGTAGTCCCTGCTTATGTACATATCGTGTAATTTACGCTAATCTAGTCGCTATGATAAATACGAATCGATGTAAATTACACGGTATTAAAATGAGCTTATATTTATGAGACCTAATACGTATTATTAAATTCTTAACTGTAATACTAACTAGTATTTTTCACTATAACATTGTTTTTACCGTCAAATATAATAGTTAATGTGTTGGCATTTGTTATGTTATATTTGGCATGTCAAATTTATGCATATATCTACTTAAATAAATCAAAATAATTTAAAATTAATACTCAAAATAATTAAACAGTATTAGTAAATTTATAACAAAAGAGAAGTACTTATGCAATTTAATAATCTCTAAAACTCTATAACTAAAATGTTCATGTAAAGGAACAGACAGGCAAATAAATATACATAGATATTTGACAAAATATTTTAACTAGGTTTACTAGTGGATTTGACGGCGTAGTGCCCCGAGAAATGTCAAGCAATAAAACAGATTACAACACACCAAATCAATGATAATTTCACAGTGTTACATCATTTGTCTTTGTAAAACCTCGCCATAAGGAACTTCTACTTTACGTGCCAATGACTTTATCATTGATTTGCATAATATTTCAATCGGATCTGGAAGGCGGATTTACCTTCTTTGTCCATAACGTCTTATGTGTAAAGAATTAAGCTAGCCAGAAAAATATTTAAGACTCGCCGCTTTTCTTCATATTCTAAGAAAAAAAAGAATTGTTGAGACTAAAGAGTTAAATTTTTCTGCGCGCGATTTTTGCGTATTAATTTCAAAGAAATAATCTTTGTTGTTTCACAAAAAATATTTGTTGATATGACTAAATTTGTCTAAATCTTTTAATTGTCACCACTCGAAAAACATTATTTTTGAGTCAATTGGTTAAATTTAACCATTATTTCTTCCTACCAGTATGTCGTCACTAATAAAAAATAATAAATTTAATATATTATATAACTATCATTCATTCATTCATAAAACTTTATTAATCCACAATTAAAAATTGTTTACAATTGGCGGACTTAACGCTAGAAGACTTAATGTACTTAAGGATAGGGTGCGATTTAAATCTAAAAACCTTCTTTAAAAACAAGCATTGTAGCTACGTTTAATAACTAATTATATTACATTACAAGGGGTAAAGGTATATATAAATATTACCGTACCTGAGTACCTCACTCTACTTTTATTTAAAATAGCAAATAAAAATTAGCATATTCAAAACAGAATATAAAGATAAGTAGATCACCTACAATACCTAATCCGAGTTCAACCGGCAGATATTACTAACCTTTATTTTGGTGTCGTTTTCATTCAATAAATAGGTAATAAGAAATATTTTATCGAAGAGCATTAATTTCTGATAAAATGTTTACTCATAAATTTGTTTAACTTTGAATCAAAGACAAAAATGGAGCTTTTTTTTAATTACCTCATTTCTTTTTCCAAAGCGAAGTATATAATGGTGTTTACCTACATCCATCCATGTTGACGACGATATATATTCCAAATTTAAAAATTACGACGTCTGTGCCTTTTATTAATTGTTCTTTTTTTTTTTTGCTGGATTGCCAACATTATTTTTGATTCTAAATAGATCACACTCTTGTTCAGTTTTCAAAACGAGCTCGGTGGCCCGGCGCGAGTGCGCATTAATAGCGCTTCCGCAAGTAAAGCGACACCGGTTGTCGTGGTCCGCACCTGGATGGGTGACTACAAGTGTCATAAAAAATTCTCGAGCTCCTCCGTGCTTCGAAAGGCACGTATAAGCCGTTGGTCCCAGCTGTCATCATTGAATGGCAGTCGTCAAGCTATGTCAGATGCCTTGAGACAGCCTGAAAAATCTGACACCAGTGTTGGCCACAAAAAACAAAAAGTTTTCAAATTGTTTTTTTATCATTAGAGATTTTCCTTTTCACTTTTCAGTCCCGGATCAATCAGAATCAGCACACTGAAAAAAAACTTTTATTATACATAGCTTAACTTTTGTCTACGTATAACATAGAAAAAGTGACTACAAAACTAAAGTAGTACGTAACCAAATCAAGTTGGGTTATTGTTTTAACTAAACTGTATTGTTATAATGGTAACACTACTCTGTTTGAGTCTTACAAAGGTGTTTATTTCAGCTTTACCAATTTTTTTGTTACTTTGTGCTAAACTTTTAGTAATATGTAGGCCTATTTATATGCAGCTAGTAAGCCAGCTTTTTGTTCATTTTAGCCAATTCGTTTGCTGCTATTAACTTGGTTAGTTCGGTATTATGTAACAAGATTGTTACTTTACTTATAACCTTATAAATAATTTAATTTAGATCATTTGATTTGTTGATTTTTACAAAACCGTTTAACTATTTACAACAAAACTAATTGCTTGTTTTAGCCTTTTAAATAAGTTAATTTAGATAATTTGATTTGTTAGTTTTAACAAAACAGTTTCACTATTAACAACAAAACTAATTGCTTGTTTTAGCCGAAGTTGTTTGAGTGTTTTACTTCCAGTTGCAGAAAGCTCCATTGAAGTTAAAGGTTCTTTATATCTATTGCTGTTCTGCTTTGTTGCGAGAGTCAACAATAGATTCAAAGGAGCTTTAACTTTAATGGAGCTTTCTGCACCTGGAGGTAAAACACTCAAACAAATACGGCTAAAACAAGCAATAAGTTTTGTTGTTAATTAGTCAACTGCTTTGCTACTTACACACACAAAAAACAAAAACAATGGTGCTTTCTGCAACCGGCGATTAATATGACATTGGCGTCATTGTCCTTTTGTAAATATTTCTCTGAAACGTCCACAAAGGGAAACGACCGCTAATTGCCATGCTAAAACTACCCTAAGGTTTGGGGGATTTGTTCTGAATTTCCTTCTCTAAGGTTGCTTGGAAGCAATTGTTCTCTAGCAATAAGCCCGCCTTGTTGTAGACTAAATTCTTTATTATGTCTTGTTTTTGTTTCCTTGTGTGCAAATAAAGTATATATCGTATCGTATTGTAAAACGCTCAGACTGTAAATGTGGTAGCTTATTAAATGGTAGATCAATAAAATACAGTTGTTTTAAAATGTTATTGATTTATTGTCCCTGGATTTATTCTTACAACTGTAAAGTCATATTAATAAACATAATAATATTAACAGTCTTATAGAAATGTAAGCTACAAAACTTATATTTATCAGGAAAATCAATCAACAGCCATACATTTTATACTTTTGAACCTGTTTCACCACAGTCTGATGTCTCTGACCCTCAAATTATCAAGTCAATCTATTAGAATATCTGAGAGATAAGCTGCCAAAGACTTATCCGAGAGTGGTGAGACATACAAAGAAAACATACAAAGGTTTCAAAAAATAACTTCTTACATTTAGACAGTCGAATAATAAATAATGTGTACAGCGCACTGCTCGCCCCTTTCTGCAAAAATTGGATTGCCACGCTCTCGCGTGTCTAGGTTACCACAAGTTTATTATATACCATTGGTTAATAGCGTCTTGAATATTGCTGCAGGACGGGTCAGGTCTCTCAGTAGACTCTGTACCACTGCTAGTTGCTGATGATGGACGTCGTTTGGAGTATTCTGCAATAACTCCAGACTTGATGTACTCCCTCCTGCGTTGACGGTAACAGTCGAGTAACTTTCCTTTTGCAGTAGCCTTTTGCAAAGGACTGATGCTCATGTAAGGTATAAAGTATTCCTTTTTGAATACTTTGCGTATTTCATAAGCAAGGAGATACAGCCGCGCACTGGTGATTCTTTTTTGGGGGTCGCCTTGCAACTCGTTGCTAATAATTATATTACAAGGTCGTCTTCGGTCGGCGTTATTTAAGAGGCCGTTGTCTTTGTGTCTCAGTAAGAGAGATTTACCCTCATTACATGAATTAAGAATTTTGAATAATTCCTGAAATAAAAATATTATTTTATAAATTAAAAATATTATTTGTAAAGATAATATTCGTTTAGGTTCCAGTAGAATCTGTGACGTTTCATTAGTTAAAGAATGAGACAGGGTGAGAGTTTATATAACAATCTAATCTTTTTTAATAACCTATAATTTGACATCATGGTTATAAAAGAAATAAAGAAATAAATATACCGCCGTCAAGTGACTCAACTGTCAACAAAACAACGAAATAGTACCTTGGTAAGATTGGATGTCAAGGTACTATTTTTTTAATGGGAGCCCTTTTATATTACTCACTCATAAATATCTGCTATAAATATCCTAATAGCTTTGGTTTCCTGTTAGTAAAATACAAAATAAAACTCACACATGACGAGCCAGGTTTTACATCATCTAAACTTTCGTCCACTGACTGTAGGTTAATATCTTGTGATTGTGACGTATTCGGCTCAGTTTGGTACTGATCTTCAGATATCTAAAAAAAAGAAAACATGTTCGTTAGTCTAGTTTAATGTTTTTAGGTACAGATGAAGTGGTAAGGAAATAGGTTGCCTGATATACATGAAGGTAGGCAAGTGTTCAATTGGGTAATTAAAGTGTGACATCATATTTCACTTTTGACATTTTCACACTTTTTATCATTTTGAAACACATAAAAAATTGTGAAATAAATGTGTCTAAAGGATTTTATTTCTTAAAAGAATACAAAGATAATCACTAACAGATAAATAAGTCAAATTAAATTATAAGTATCCTTCGGCGAGCATATTTTAATGAAGTAAGATGTAAAATAAATCACGTTTGTTATTAATTAACAAGTTAGTACAGAATAGATACCCATAACTCATATTAAAACATGTGGGTACTCAAATAGTCATTCAATGTTCGAGCAGCAAAATACACACAAATAACGAGAGTACAGGAGAACCACACTTGCACTATTGCAATGTAGTCAGTATTACAATATTAACATTAAATTGTGACATATACGTATATACTAAAAAACAAAGAACATAACAGAAAAAAATAAAATAAAATGTGGTACTTCTGATATACATTTAACATTATTTTGTTAATGCAATGATAACTAGGTTCAAAATATTTGATGGTTATAAACACATTATTTCAAATAACTTTTTTTTATTACGTGAACACAGTATTTTGGTGTAGTGAACATAATTTGTGTAACCATTTTACAAGGTGTCACTTCTGCTCCTTTACTGTTTGTTAGCTTGGTACTTAGTGAATTGAAATGTTATAGGTGCATATACATAGTGTAGTAAGTTAAGTGTAATTGTGGCTACTTTATTTCCTTGATAGCATAAAAATATATAATTTGAATGTAGTCAAGTACCCAATGACTGTTCATTGTTAATATAAGTAGGTAGGTTATACTTACTATTTGAAAAGTCATATTTTCCTCCCTGGGTGCTGTTAAAAATTGTAACAATTTTACTTGTGTGTGAAGTTTTGCTCTGTGGCCAATTATGGGAACAAGCTCCTTTAAGTCATTTTCAGAAAGCATTTGTAGTGTCTCTAAATCTATGGCTTGATCTGGAAAAATATCAGTAGGTTAGCCACATGCAAGCGAGCTTAAATATTAATTAAGTATTAGCAAGCTCGGATTCAAAATGGATAGGTAGGTAGGTAAGTAAATAGCTGCGCCTGCATCCTAACTTAATAGGAATTAGTTTTTGGTATTAGCGTTGGCACCATGCTCGACCGTGTCCGGCAGGTGGGTAGGTACCTACCCCATGCGCTAGCTTTCATATTATTTTGCTTTTACTTGGCATGGAATTCGTCTGTGGCTTACCATAAAACAATGAAATAAATTTATTAGGGAAATACCTACCTTTGAAAGGTGCAATGTACATTTCAAGCCCCCATTGCCGCAGGTAATCTTCAAGAGGATCTGGGTTCTGCTCGGCCATGGTCCTCTCTCGCGAGTTCACTAATACTTTTACATACATAAAAACACTCACGACACGTTAATGAAATGATTGAATAGGTACCTTAGTATCTTTTCTTTTGGAAAAATACTAAACAAACAAATCGGAGACAGTGTGCGCCGGTAAGCGGACTGCGGAAGCGGCAAAATGAAATGAACTTGCACGCGTCGTCGTCCATCGCACGCCTCCTAGTTCGACATCGCGTAAACTAAATAGTTTGGTTACCTATAATCAAAATAAGGCTGTCACAAGATAACGTCATGTCTAGTTTAAAATATTACTTTGCTGTTTATTACATATGTTTTATTGAATCGCAGTTTTGTTGTAAGTAAATGCATAAATAGGCTATTTGTTTCAATCATTTGTGTTAAAATAATCAACTTTATTCACATACTAGTAGCAATATGTTTCTGTAGTGTTTAACAATAAAAATTGTTTGATAGTATAGTGACAAATAGTCAAAGAATTAGCATAAATTAAGTTAACTACTTCCGTAAGACGCCACCGTTCTGATTTGTTGTTCTTATTTAGGTTATTCATAACTAAAACTTAGTTTTTAAATAACCGAACTGAAAATAACGAAACCAGTTTTGTGACTAGTAAATAAAGCACTTTCATTATTTCAAATTAAGTTTGTTGATAATTAACTAAATTATGGTTAAAAAGGCAATAACCGAAATAGTTTTGCTATTTATTTTTTTCAGTGCAGTAACTTTAGCTCCAAATATTTTGGGATGAAAACATCGTTCATTAAGTAGATAAGATTTAAAAAAAAAAATTTTTTGGGCATTAGAATATCTTTAATGAAAAACTAGACACCGACAATACACACGACCGCTGTGCCTACAATAAAATTATATTTGACACCGCAGACGGCTATTACAAATTAAAAAGACGACTTACTGCTGATGCTGAGTTATGGATAATTGCGTTCGCGCACAATCACACCGCACGGTAGTCTAACCACGGCGAAAATCAATTTGTTGAACAATATTTTTTGATTCAAAGATTCAAATGTTTATTCAGTAATTAGACCTTTACAGGCACTTTTACACGTCAATAAGTTGTTGACCAGAATTATTCACGATATTAAAAAAATAATTCAAAAAGCGAAAGTAAATCCCATACAGAAATAAGTTTCTTTTTCTGATAATGAAAAACAGATTATATTATTAGCTATATGATCATTTTTCACCATGCCTTACGTACTTACAGTTTTGTTCTGCTGAAATATATACCAAAGTATGTAATTATAATCAATAATACCTCAAAACACTAAACTTACTTTAAAAAATCCTAAGAATAGTCTTTGAGATATCACAAACAAGATATACCTACATCGACTTTACCATTGACTGTTTACCTAACTCAAGACGTGCTATATTATTATTCAGTGCTAATCTGCCACAAAATGTCACAAGCATTGCGCGTGTGCATATATTTTATTGCCAATTCAAAGACTCGCATTTTATCAATGAGATGACATCACCGCACTATGAGCTGTATCAATGAGCGCTACGCATGCGCACAGCTAAACATGGTCACTGTTATTGGAATAAGGGTACGTCAAACCCGCATTACTTGAGTGAAACGTCGCAGTTGTGTCGCTCCACCCCGCTTTATTTTACATAAAACTTCAATTTGCATAATGCATACGGAATATGTAAACTTATCTGACACGCCCTTGCTAGTGACATGGCTTGAGGTGTGCCTGGATAACATTATTCTCGTTGCGACGATATCCAAGTCTAAATAGATCGCATTTGCAAAGCCGTTGCGCGTCGCATCACATAGCGGAATTTTATTGACGCCGATAGATATGATTTTTATGCCCCGTTTGAATGCTATAAAAGGGAATTTCTATTTATAACATGAATTTAAATTTTCTGTGGTAACCTGCGAGAATGGAAAGGTTCTAATTTCTAGGTGATTGTTTTGAGTCTTTCTACAAAACTCGACAAAAGGCTAAGCTTAGTTTTAATAAGAAAAAATAAGCTTAGTTCATGCATGATATTTCTTCCATACGGAACAACTTTTAAAGCAAATTTACCATCTTTTGAAGCAATAAGCAAATTACTCATTTTATTTTTTGTACGTTATTCTGTAGGAAACATACAATACTTAAAATAGAAATACATAGTAGAGCTGAGCGGACTGCTATATGAATGAAATGTCCTTATTCAGAGAATTCATTCAAGATGTCATGTTAATGTTGCAATAATCTTTGCATTGTAAATTGTAAGGAGTGAGTAACCAGTTATCAATACTCGCTGGCTGCGATGTTTTTGGTGCGAAAGCATTAAATTAAATATAACGTGGTTTCATTTACCTACCTCTCGCATGCAAATATTGTATAGGCTCGTTAAGCGCGGCCATCCGTTCCTTATTAGCTTAACACGCGCCACAGTCCCTATTTTGCATGCAAATAAAATTACAAGGCCACCATAAAAAGTGTTTATTAAGACTTTATTCGCATTTAAAAATTCGTAAAGTCTTATTCAGCGTCAGGTCTTGGCCCACTCGATCGAAATCCGAAGTTTTAAAATGATAAAATTATCGTCGTCCGGGGCTCGGAAATGAGACGTAAATGGGAATGCCTGTAAAACGTAAACAAGGCACGACATATCTTCTGTCACGACAGAATCCGATCATTGTTGCATAAAATGCGGTATTAAGAGGCCGACTGGGGCGAGCACCCAATATGGAGAAGTCGGGACACCCACAGCACGAGCGACACGCGAGTCATAGGTATTAAGAGTATTAACATAGTGTTGCTACTCACATTGTGAACCAAAATCGACATACCCTCTATTCAATCAATTCTTTATTTGCTCATAAGAGTTTCACATTATACGTAATTAAAATACAATCCGTTATATCAAAAAATAATTCTTAAATTACATTCTGCACACTGACAAAATCTTAAATAATGACGATGAGCTAACGCTACAGTTACATACCTTACAGAAAAAGCAAATATCTTTATAAATATAAAGTATAAATATATTTATACTTTTCTGTGACATAAGTTTTTTAGTGAACTATAAATTATTTGCATGTTAAGGAAACAAGCAATATAATTGTATTGCCATTATAAAATGAACACCTGAATTCTTAAATTTCATGCCGAGATAAATGAGTATGTAACAAAATGAATAAATCACTCTGTAATTTACACGCTTCGACTTATTTATTGTTAGAATGAAATTCTTAAAGGAATAATTTTAAGGGGAACCATTTTTCTTGTCAACACGTTCAGAGGATATTAGCCCAAAATGAGATGGGCTTTAATGTCCGTGGATATCAGTTACATCAGGTCGAATTACTTTGCAACGTAAAACGGAACAAATAAACAGCATAGTTTATTTGCTTTGCTTTGTTGCTGATAAAATCGGATAACAGCTTTCAAGGTCCATTCTTTGTGTCATCTCAATTGAAAGGTCACTGCATACTCCTATCGGTTATCCGAGCATCCTCTCTCGAGACTTTCCAATTAAGCAATTTAGATACGGGCCCGCTTTGACACGACGTTATACGAATGTAAAACAACGGCTATCGGAATAATAATTCAGTGGTGTAAATAACAATAAAGTTATCAGGGAAGGCAGCATGGTATGGGTTTTGACAATAAAATGTATCGTGGTGTGTACGGAGCGGGCGCGACCCGCCGCGTGTTCGGTATTAGGACGAATTTATGATCGCTCTCAACATTGTCTCAAGCCCGACGCGTTGCGACATAGCACTACGATACGACCGCGACGCTCGCCTGGCTATCTTGAGGTGATTGCTAGCCCAACCAATACCCATTAATAGAAAGACGGACTTTATGTTCAAAATGGCCGTAAGATCAAAGTTCAAATCAAGTACAAAACATTCGCAACAGTCTGCCCTCATCGAGTACTTACACCACACTCAAGAACACTGCATTAAATACTTATAGCATTTTGAATATATATCATGATATATAATAACAGCAAAAACCCATTCAATTAAAACGAGTGTAACAAATCAATATGGGCTGAATTAACATACAGTGTTAATTATGTTCAATTGTGTAAGTAAGATCGGGCCCAGCGTAATCTATTGCCATTTAAATAACAGATGGAACAATAATAGCGCAACAAGAAAGCTCGGTGGTGTCCCGAGGCTGCGCGCTCGAGGCGCGGGCGCATACGAACCTGTTTGTTGTTGCTCTAATTAACAATACACAAATCGTAGCTTGTATGCAAATAAGGCAGGCTCTAAGGCCGGGAGACGCGCCGACTTGAATTCCAGTCGTGATAAGAGGAAAGCCGATTTTTATTGAGAGGCTTCAATTTTGACTGTCATATATGAAAACGTGCGTTTTTAGAGGCTTCAAGAATTTCGTAGTCTTGATACTTTTATCTTAAGTCTAAATAAGAATATGAGTAATACTAATATTAGGTAAAATAATATATTTGGGTACTACGAGTTTAAGAGAGTCATTGGGTAGTAACAAGAGCTTAAACTTCATCAAATTATTACGACCAAGTACTGGCTGGTCTGGCGACCGAGACCATATCTATAATATAGGAGACTGGCTGACATAGTCGATTAAGCCTCTGGTGCTTCCTAGACTCCCAATTTATCTGCCAAAAAATTACGCAGACGTTGTAATATTAATATACTTACTTAATATAGTGTTTATTTGTACCTAAATCAAAAGATGCAATTTTTACACACGGTTAAATATAACACATCATATTAACTTATACAGTTATTTTTGATACTTTTTTACTACTTCTTCTTTCGAGTCGAATGGCTATACAAAATCAAAATATTTTCATAACAAATTTGACCAGTGCTTGGACCAGGTCCTGCATTGTGCAGGATGTAGGCTGTCCTGTCCCATATGCCCTACATTGTAGGGCATATGGGACAGGACAGTAGATGTGTCATTGACTGGACAGCACCGCAGTCGCACTTATCATTTTTTGAGTAACGCCGCCTAACCCGGTTTTCCTGACATCTCCCGACACCAGTCCGGAGTCTATTCAAAGATTTCCAGACTGCCCAGGGGAGATTGGCACCTAGTGGGAGTTTCTCTGATGGCGGGAGTTGAGAGGGAGAGGCGGGAAATTTAAGACTCCATTGCTCCAGTCTTGTTTTTTCGGCTTCCTTAGTGTCGACGGCAGGTTGCCTGAGGAAGCTAAATAAGAATTTATAGTTGCGTTAAATCTGTGTAGCAACAAAGAAATATTTATATAAGAATACGCTTTTTTGAGTACAAAACATCCAAAACTAACTAAAATCAACTTCAAAATACTATGTCAGCTTTACAGATACTAATTTTTTTCCATTTATATATTTTAAAAATCTTTTCACATTATGAAACCTGACAGGGCACTGCAACGTAAAACAATGCCAATGATCAAGACTGTCCAGACGCGGTGTAAGCGACGTTATCGTAAAATTGAATTAAAAAAGAGAGATAATAAAAGAGGATCGCGTCGTAATTCTGTCCCGCGACAACACAGCACTTTTATTTGGAGGGCGCGCGTGTGGCTCGGCGCGGGGCGCGGGGCGAGCCTAATCGTGCGAGCTTTACTTTATTCTCCTTGGGACTGAAACTAACTCTCTAGTAGAGCCAGTAAAGAATAAAGTTTAGAGCTACACTTTATTAAAGTTGATCGGAGCTGAACTGTTTACAGAAGCAATAATTTGATTAAGCAATACTTTATAATTACAATTACGTTATATATAATTTATTTAATTATATATAACGAAATCCTATAAGTTTTTAAAACACACAAAAATCACTTTAATTATTTATTTTTTGGTTTAATTGTTATAATTCCATAATCCATCCTTCGAATGTATAAAACTAACCATTATAGTATTCGTTTTTTAGATGGTATATTGACGTTCATGCACATTTATATGTAAGTATAGTAAACAAATAATGATGCACGAAAAATGCAGTAAAACATTTTAAAGCTACGAAATTAAAAAGGTGCAAGATACAAAAGTTAAAATTTGCTAAAAAGCTTTCATAACCTCTGTGCCGTAGTTTGCGCTATCTACACACACACACACATATATATATATATATATATATATATATATATATATATATATATATATATATATATATAGCAGGATATCTATGCGCTACGAAATAAGGGAACACAAAGTTTCAATCTGTTAAAGAAAGAATTCTTTATATAACAGACATTTTATAAGAAGAGCAATAGTAGATTATGCGACCAAAAGATAATGTAATATTTTGAAGGCGAGATCGCTACTTAGAATCCAGCGAGGCAAGTATGATTAGGGCGACAAATTTTATCCTTCAAATTTGTCGCATTTTGCGTAATTTACCGCAACAAACATAGACAAAATTGAGCGACAAAATAACGTTCATTCATAAAACGTATTTTATCTCATTCCTAATTCCCGTGCGAAAATGGTTTTGACAGGTCAAAGTAGACATATCGACGGTTGGCAACGTGAAATCATGTACATTTTTCGCCGATTTGCTAGACCCACATAAGACTCAATTAAACCATTTTTAATCGTATTTTAAACAGTTATTCCATTGAACTAATATTAAATGTATATTTACATATTTAAATGTAGGCAGACATCTTTAAACAACGTATTATTGAAGTTTACAAACTTAAAAATATATTTAATTACGAAACTATAGCGCCATCTTTTAATTATTCCTACAACCACTCCGGCGGCGGTGAATGCATACGTACTCGGCGGTGGTATTTTCCTTTATGTTGGTTGTACGACATGAGTCGAAACGTTCTGTTGCACATTCATTTTTATAACATTTCATTTTAATCATTTTAAATACTCTTTGGTTGCAATATTTTTTCTAGGAATTACTACATACTTACATCATTCTTTTATCTATGGTTTTTGTTTTACAAAACGCGTGTTTTAATTTAAAATTATTATATTTTCTTAGCAGACATTAGAAACACTGTTTAATACCTGCCTGCGTGTGACGACTCATTTTACTACGTGTCCATTCATGAATTTTATCTTGTCGTTACAGAGGGAAGATACGTAAAGACCTCTCAGATAAAACATCATACTAAGGCCGCAGAGCGAAACGAAGGATTTCACAGTTAAATCACGAGCCTAACGAGTGATTCTACGGTGGAATCCTGAGTGAAACGAGGGATTCATCTATATCGCCCGAGATAAAAATATTACCGTACCTGAGCAGCACACTCTACTTTTCATCTCTATCTTTGAAAAAAACTAGCAAATTCAAAACAGAAAATAAAGAATAGTAGAACACCTACAATACCTAATCAGACTTCAACCGACAATTTAATACTAACCTTTGTTTGGTGTCGTTTTCATACAATAAATACTAAGAAATAATTTTTCGAAGACCACCAACTAACGATAACATCTTCACTCATAACTTTGTTTGCGTGGTCCTTCATATCTTTTTAGTGTTATAAGTAAACTTGATACCTATTCACTATCGGCTTAAACTTACGAAAAATTATTTACATTTACACAAATAATTAAATGTCAGTACAAATAACCTAAAACTTCTGTAATTACTTGAATCAAAAATAATGATTGCGCTTTTTTATTATACTTATTTCTTTTTCCGAAGCGAATAACATAAAAATGTTTTCCGAAGTTCATCCATGTTGACGACGATATGGATTCCAAATTTAAAAAATCACGACGTCTGTACAGTAATTTTTTATTTAAAAACAAAATTCTTTTTTGTTTTTTGCTGGACTGCCAACATTATTTTAGATTACACTTGTGTTCAGTTTTCATTTTCTTTTTCACTTTTTGGTCCCGTGAGAATAAGCAGTAACTTTAGCTCGAAATGTTTCGAAAACATCGTTTTCATGAAAAATACTCTTTTCTTAGCCTGTTATGTTGTTGCTGCTGAGCAAAGGTATCCCCTTCCTTTTCCAAAATAATATAATTAAATAATATTCTTTATATAAAGAGGCTTATCTTTTCCAGTTAATTTATTTATTAAAATCTTTATTCACTACATGGTACAAAAGGTAAACTAAATGCTTATGCATTGTCTATTACTACATTTGCCCCTCCGTGGCGTAGTGGTCACCATACTAGTCCGCCACCCAGAGGTTCCATGTTCGATCCCCGGTCAGGGCAAGTTGGAAAATGGCCTTTTTTAAATTGTCCTGGGTCTTGGGTGTTTATCTATATCTATATATGTATTTTTATTAAAATAAAGTATCGTTGAGTTAGTATACCATAACACAAGTCTTGAACTTACTTTGGGACTAGCTCAATCAGTGTAATTTGTTCCTATATAATAGGTTGGGGAAAAAGTCTTTTCACATTTTATATGAAAATTCAAAACATTTTTTAATATAGTTTATTTACATTTAACTAAAGTATGTAGGTACCATTTTGTTCGATAACTTTTTGCCATCTTAAAGGTAGGGGCATGATCCCATTGCTATAGAAATATTGGGGCTTCTGATCAAAAACTGCGTCAAGTAGTTTTGGCAGCCTTCTCGTGATATTAACCTGACACTGCCTAAAGAATTCTGAAGAGACCGAAACAGGTGGAAATCTGAAGGTGCCAGGCCAGGACTATACGGCGGATGCATTAACACCTCCCAGCCAAACTCTCTTAATTTTCGCTGAGTGGTTAAAGATGTGTGAGGTCTAGCGTTATCATGATGAAAAACCACACCCCTTCTACTGATTAATTCCGGCCGCTTTCTCTCAACTTCTTGCTTTAATCTTATCAGTTGTTTGCAGTAGAGTTTTGAATCGATCGTCCTGCCTGGTGGTAACAGCTCATAATGAATAATGCCCTTCCAATCCCACCACACACACAGCATCACCTTGTTGCGAGTTAACCCGGGTTTCTCCACAGTCTGTGAAGCCTGACCGGCCTTTGACCATGACCTTTTTCGCACGTTCTTGTCGTACGTGATCCACTTTTCATCACCAGTTATCAATTTCTTCAAAAATGGTCTCATTACGTCGTAATAAAGAATCACAAATGAGTACACGGTTCATTAGGTTTCTTTCAGAGAAGTCGTGAGGTACCCAAATATCGAGCTTTTTTATGTACCCATTTTTTTCAAATGCGCCAAAACTGTTTTGTGGTCAATTCCCAGTTCTTCAGCTACGTCGTTACTACTGATATGCTGATCTTGCTCCACTTTTTCAAAAATAGCATCCATTTTGTCCGTAACAGGGCGACTAGAGCGACGTGCATCTTTGACATCAAAATTTCCAGATTGAAAACGCTTAAACCAAATTTGTGCTACTCTCACAGACACTGCACTAGGTCCATAAACATCGCAATTTTTTTTTCGTAGCTTGCGTTGCATTTTTACCTTTTTGGTAGTAAAATTTTAATATGTATCTTATTTCTTCATTAGATTCACTCATCTTGACGGTAAGAAAAACAAATGAAAATCACGCATTTTCCTAATTTGAATTTGGAATTATCTTCTTTAAAATTTAAACTTTTAAATGATACCAAAACCAGCCAGGTACAAATAGTATAGCCAAAGTGGTTTTATTACAAGTTCATACATACTATATGCGAAAAGACTTTTTCCCCAACCTAATATTTATATTTATACCTGAAGGAAAATAGAAAATTTAAATTTATAATCTGAAAAATAAATTTAAGGCTCTTAGCCTTTAAATTTTTCTATTCAAAACTTTAATGAAAAAGAAACTAATCCCACCATGGTGTCAAAGGGAACCCACAGCGCGTTATGGGCGCGCGGGCCAGGACAATCTTCTTTTATTTATATCCGCCGAGTAACACTCGCACCTTAGCCGAGTGGCCATTCAATGCTCACCCAAAAGCGGTTTTGAGCTCAATAAACACTCATGAATTTACAAAACCGCACATGATTGTACGCTTTTTCCAACTATCCAGTTGTTAAGTTATAGTATGCGAAAATTATGTTCACTCAAAAACCCTCAAAAGGAGTAGGAGTATAATGTGTGTAGGTCCATTTATGTTAGTAAGTTTCTGGAATCAATCTATGCCAAGCAATGTGAGAAAAATTGCCTAAAGTTTAAAAAACTAAAACCCTGCTGCTAGAAAATTCTTAGGTATTGAAAAGTAAGTTTATCCAGTTAATTTAAACACAGCAGGGAGTAATAGCCAATAGTGTACGTGTATATAATTTGGGTGCTGTGCTTATTAAACTCTTTGATTTGATACCCAACACGGTATGATACCATTTATTTTATTTTTTAGCTCATTTCTTTATGGCCTAGAGAGGGCGCCAGATCCACATAGAATTTAATGTGACACCATACAGCCTGTAACCAGCGGACAGCCAAAACCTGTACACGATATCCATTTGTCGAGGTATCATGGATATTACTGTAGGTAAAAGAAAAATGTTTTGGGTAAATTTTGCCGTCATCAACACCAGAACTGTTGTCTAACGATAAGTATTAGTCATTTTTAATGACACTTATAACCATAAAATTACATTTTGTGTTTGTGTGTGTGTGTGTGTCTGTGTAAAGAAATATTTTTACTAAGTATATATTATAATGTTTCCTGAAATATTTACTTTGTACAGTGCATGTGTGTTCCCTGTTTACAAAGTTTTATTTACAGCTAGTAGATTATATCATCATCATCCAAGCGTATTCCTGGTTGCATCCTCAGCAGTAACGCTTCAGAGCCCGGGGTCCGCTACCTAACCAAGGAGATTTGACGAGGTTACCTACTGGTTTTAACACAGAGCGACTGCCGTCTGACCTCCACAACCCAAAGGGCAAACCAGGAACCAATCCTTGGATAGTTTGATGATCAAACGCTAGGTGGCGTTCGGGACCCACAGTTTTACGTGCCTTCCGAAACACGGAATCATCTTTCTTTTCGGATAATCAGGTGATTCAAGCCTGCAATATCCTATCCAGACTGGAAACAACTTTGCACAAAGTATGTTTCCAAGTGGGAATCGAACCCATGACCTCCGGGTCACAAGGCGAACGTCTTGACCACTGGAGCACGGAGCAGTAGCGAGTAGATTATATATGTATCATTTTTGTTTAACTCCTAAACGTACATTTACAAATTTGTTTTTCATTCTAAAATGTTACTTCTTTATTTGTGGCATAAAAGATAATTTAGAGTTCAGTTCAAACTCTTAATAAAATTCGACACATTTTACACAACCTTTGTTCATTTTATGATCATACGTAAAATATTAAAGCGCTACAAAGTGATGTCGCAAATCTTTACGCAGTTTGAGAACTCTATAACCGTGAATGCCAGAATTAAAAGAGTTCTCAATTTTTTAAGTCTATTTTTAGAATTTTTTTGAGTAAAAAATTATATAATTTCAATAAAAACTTTTTTGATGTGTATTCTACCTAGAAGCTCCCAAAGTGGCTCCCACCTTCATCTTCCAATTGTTGACATCGTCTAAATTACTTGTTAAGACGACCATACAATTTTCTTTGGCCACCTTTTGACTTCATCACTAGACATCTATATACATGTTTGATTTATTAAAAAAATCTGATTGAAAGCCTTGACCTATACATGCAAACTAACATACATTAATTGCAAGTCAAATAAAAACGTAGCTCTTATCTAGGCAACTTTCAGATACTGTTTAACCCTTCACCTGTCCCTATAAATAAAACAATAGATAAAAAATTGACCTGTGACCAAATTCCTCCCAGTAATAGGAAAGGGGTTAATATACGGAGTATATTTCCATCATCACACAAGTGTTATATGTAACCTACATGATATTTTGTATTCTTTGCCACGAAGAGAACTAACGAACATGTCCAACCAGCCCCGGCTTCTCGCCGCAGAAACAATATTTTTACTTTCATCGAGCGTAACATTGGAAGCGCATTTTTCCGAGTAATACCGGGGGGCAAGGTGCGAGGGGCTGTCCGAGCTGACTTGTAATTTCAAGTGTTTACTCGACGCACGCGCAACGGGGAGTCTCTTAACAATGCCCATATCCTTTTCACATAAAATATATGAAAAGTCTGGCTACCAGCGAGCCACGGATCGGCGGACCGATAGGTACACGCTCGTATTATAAGTGCTAGCTACCTACCGAGAACTTTTTATGAGGGATCAAATTGATTGGTTTAGTGATAATATCGAAGTTGCGCGTATTGTGTTCGGGCGGCGCAGTCCGGGAGCCCCCAACTGGCTTCCGTGCCGGTGATTACGCAGCTCTACTTCTCACACCTTTTAAGAGATGTAATTTAAAGATTTCGTCGTTAGGATAGTATAATAGATATGCACATTTTAATGCAGCGGAGAAAGCTTAAACGGTTGATCAGTTTAGGCGTTTACGGTTGCAGCCGTTACACAGCTTAGATCTACTTACGTCTGAGATAACCATCTCGTCTACGGTAACGTACTGTTAAGATACAATACCGTTTTCGGTTTATTAAAAATTATAAGTCATGGACCTCTGAGTGTGGTAAGGCACATATCTGTGGTACATATAATGTCTTATTTTAAGAAAATATCAACTAGTCAAAATTGGAATTGAATGGAAGCGATGACTTTATCGTAAGCGCAACGTGCA
This sequence comes from Acrobasis suavella, assembly GCA_943193695.1. Classification (NCBI taxonomy): domain Eukaryota; kingdom Metazoa; phylum Arthropoda; class Insecta; order Lepidoptera; family Pyralidae; genus Acrobasis; species Acrobasis suavella. The sequence continues at coordinate 12,445,773 of OW971938.1, forward strand.
CGCTAACTCAAGACGTGCTCAACGAGAGAAACACAAAACCACGAAGATAAAAATATATTACAAAATGAGATCCACTTTGTGTTTTGAAATTACAATCAAATAAATTACTTTTTATTGCTCAATCTTGTTGGGTTTTATTAAGGTATCGGCGCTGAACGCGAGAATAAAACATGGTGGGTTTACGCGAGGAACACGATGCACTGAGCTCGCTTCGGCTCCGGAGTCACCGGCCCTGATAAAGCCGGCTGCTCTAACGCCGCCGTTTTTGGAGATAAGCACACTATGCTTATATTAACGAGCGGTACTATTTCATACAAGAATATTAAAAATAGATGTACCTCTATTACAGGGTGTTATTTTGGTAAATTATATTTGTAGGGCTGCACATGTTCACTCCGTTTTATGAAACAGATCCTACGGGGATTCATTTTCGGTATTCGCTGCCTGGTCGTGGAATGTGCTTCCTCGGATCTGAAAAGTGCGCCTTCCCTCGATTCCTTCAAGGTCAGGCTTAGAAGATATTATGACGATTCCTTAGACATGTAGAGCTTGTAGGTATTATTGTAGTTTTTGTATTTTATTTATTATATAGGCAGTTATAGTATTTAAAGATGTAGTATGTTTTCGATATATATTAGTTTATGTATTATACGTACTATTCTAATTTATGTAGTAAATATAATATTTCTATTGATCTGTACACTTTAACTGCTACCCGTTATGCCCGTTATTGTATCCTTTCGCTTATACTTGGTCAACTGGAAGAGATCCCATTTTAGGATAAGTCCGCCTTTGTACTTACTCATTATATAATTTGTAACTATTCTTTATTGTACATAAACAGTTTACAATTAAACTGTTTATGTACAATAAAGATATACTTTGTTTTTTAACAACAACAACAGATTCAGCAAGAAGAAGGAGGAGCTCGGTAGTCCGGCGGGAATGCGCATTACTAGCGCATACGCAAGTAAACCGACACCGGGCGTGGTCCGCACTGGGATGAGTGACCACAAGTGGCATACAAATTTCTCGAGCTCCTCCGTGCTTTGGAAGGCACGTATAAGCTTTGGTCCCGGCTGTCATCATTGTATGGCAGTCGTCAATCTATGTCAGATGCCTTTATGCAGCCTGAAAATTCTGACACCAGTGTTGGCCACTTACACACACGAAAAACAAATAAACAAGCCGGAAGAAAATTTTAAATTATGAATAACAAAATCCATTAATAAAATTTAACAAAAAGCAGATTATACATGCATCTTTAAATAATACCCTGTCTACGTCAGACTTAAAAGGATAACCGGCCAAGTGCGTGTCAGGCCATGCGCAGTGTAGGGTTGTATAGTTGTGAATGCTCACTTTGAGTTCACGCTACTGACAACGTCTAAAAACGAATTTTCTATTAAATTTATATGAACTTTTCTTATTCCGAGTACATTTTATAAGTTGGTCGCCTATAACTTTTTAATTTGTATACTCTACTTAATTCTGATAGGTTTGTTTAAGACTTCGTTACTATTGCTGTGAATTTTTTCACATGTCCATATATAACCGTTTAATATATAGAGGGGGCTTGACTCTAACAAAAATTTGCAATATAAAACCACATATTTCAGAAACGGATCCCCAAATCAAAAAATATTGTTCACAAGATCACAATATTTTTGAAAGGCCTATTCAACGATACCACACAAGATAGATTTGTTCAGAAAAAAAATTGACTCCTACATTAATTGTATGGGAGCTAATCTAAAAAAAAAATATATTTTTCAATATTTTATTTCACTACTTTTTTGGCATGATTAATATACGTAACTATACCAAATTACAGTTTTCTAGTAGTTATAGTCTCTCAGTAAATCCTCGGACGAACAGACAGACAGACATGGCGAAACTATAAGAGTTCCTTGTTTACTACGGAACTCTAAAAACTGTCAAAACACCAATTGATTTAAAACATTCGTTGTTTAAAAATTTTCGTTCTATACTTTGAAATTAGCCCTTTGAAAGTCACCTATAGCACTAACGTCCTAATTTATGAAATTCTATTTCACACCTCCATTCAATTTTGTTTTCCATTACGTTAATTCACAACTCGCTCGCTTGTTCATTCCACGCGCTTATTTCGTTACATTGACGTAGCTGATTATTGCTGGTATAATTTACACCTCACAATTTACTAGTGTATTAGTGTTGCTTGTACCTCGTGTTAACAATTTAGCCTGTCTACTCATCACTGATTAACGACACAAACAATTCCAATAACCGCCCGAAGCTAGATCTTAATGTCAAACCGTATTTTCAGCGTGAAAATAAACAAATCAATGTGGCTCGGACAGGGGAGACACGAGGGCATATCGTGTTGATTAATGCTGATTGCTAAAGTGCGTCGACGCATGTATAAGTAATGCAGCACCCACCGCCGCGTTTCCGCCTCAACCGGTCCTAGAACAATGTGCCCAAACATTTACTCATTTACTATTCGTCGTACAGAATCGCCCCCATGACATACTGGACGTTTACAACACCCATTTACATAAGTCTCAAGTGTGAAATACCCCTACAATACGACAAATAGCTATAATACAATTAGGGGTTATTTGTCACTGCGAATTGTACGAGATAATTGCCAATGATAGAGCAAGTAAAATTTAAACAATTTAAGCTCGTACTTGAACCGATTTTGCGAGACCTTTAAATTTCTCTTATTTCTAACAGTTTGACTATGAGCGTTTTGTTTCAGATATATCTAATAAGCTGGTTAAGTAGATGCGCGGAAATTAGCGCCAGAACACAACATAACACGGTGCGGCTGTCCCTCGCCCAAGGAAACCGATTTATCATCGTCACCTAGCCCAGGAACTTGTAATTGTACGCCATATTATTACCTTGAATTATGGGCCCGGTGTGCGAATAGGGGTCTTCCGCCTAACTTGCGTCTACACTTACATGCAACACTTGCGGTTCCAACAAACCGTGTGAAAATATCAACTCTATCGCAGCTAAGCGCTCGTTTTCTATTACAATAGTCAATAAATAGGAGTAAAAATAAAATCAATATATTCTCATAAGTAGTAAATATCCAAAAGGTGTCCAGAAATAGCTGATCACATCCACCGATTTCATTCCTTAAGCGACAACACTATATTTCATTGAAAGCGTACCCCACGCAGCGCCACTAGACAAAAATCGCATTGCCTCCCCATATATTTCCGTTGTCAGTGTCCGAGGGACAATACGGTAAAGGATTGTAGAAAAGTGAGCATAAAACATGGCGCACGCGCTTCGGGTAGCGTCGATCGTACATGGAACATCAGCATTGTGACGGGGAGCGGTGATCGAGCCGCGATTTGTCGTTTGCATACACTCGGGAATGTCCACTCGAATCATACGATCTGATGCAAATGGAAACAGATCAGATGTGGCAAAAGCATTAAAGCAAAAGCTCACGTTATATTTAATCACCGATAAAAAGCGTAGATTTGCGAAAAAAAAACAGAAATCAGTCAGCGCTACACTGAAAATACCCATTCTCTCGCGTGCGGACTAATGCTTAATGCACTGGTGCGTTAATCATTCGTTTTATGACTCCCGCCTTTAAAAAATAGATCTCCAACAGTCGACATCGGACCATAACACCTGCGACTCCCAACCAACTCACACTCAACCTGCTGTCAGTGTTTCTCACAGAAACAATAACTGTGGATATTCATTATTTTCTCTTTACCACGTATCATATAATTCGAGTGAACACATCCGCCCTCTCGCGCAGACTTATGACGCGGTGCTGTTATCCCACATCGCCTGCGCGACTCCCGCGACAACCCCTTCACGGTCTACCTGCTGACAGTATTTCTCACAGAAACAATGAGCCCTTAACGTTTAGTATTCATAATAATACAAAATCTTGAAATGTACGGTTAGCTATAAGACAAGACGTGTGATCATCATATAAATCAGTTTGTATAAATATATAGAATATTTTTTATATTGTTGTTAAACCAACCTTATTAGTTAAAATTTTACATAAAATTTTACTTTTTCTCCTTCTTTGTTTGAATTTTCTTCTTTAGATGTCCATTTCTCTTTGAAATACTATAATTTTCTCTCTAAATTGCCAACTGAAGCAATTATATCTAGAGTTTAGCTTTGTAGTACCATTCGAATCCACCTAGCTATTGTTTTCAAAATTCAAAATCAAAATTAAATAAATATATTTTATCAAGCCGTTTATATAAAAACACAAAGCGCACCTATATATTTTTTTAAAAGGAGCATTGACGTGTTGTTATTTATTTTATTTATTATTAACGTTCGTTGCCCGTTGCCAACACCTTTAAAGAAGCCTGTAAAGCTGCCATTAAAAATGAATATTGTTTAAAATAATTCAGTTAATCGAGATGGTGGTCCGAGTGTGCGATTTATGCGCAAGGAGTGCCTCCACAAATTAACGAGAAAACGGAGCTGATATCGTAGTGGAATAAGATGAAAAAATCTACAATATGTACCTACCTAAATCCTTAGCCAATATAAAAAATAATTTAGCCTACGTATCATCAGCCCACTATTGGATCGAATTTTCCTTCTGTAAATACTACTGAAGTGCGTTTTAAATTTGTCAAAACCAAAACATACATTGTAAATTTTTTCCTAGATTTAGAAGCTTATTTTTACAACCAGTTCAAAAAATGTGCATGAATCAAGTATTTGTTATTTCAAATAGATTCCACCATGGCTTTTGATCATAATATACAAAAAAAAAGAAAAACTTAAAAGAAATACAACGGTGCATATAGTTCTGTTGAATATATAGTTGAGTGATGCCGCAGTGGCGACTGCGTTTTCGTTGCGATCCTATCGCTTACCATTATTTGTTCATCATTACTTCAGATATGCACATATGCATTTACATATACACAACCGCTCTCTACAAATACTCAACCTCTCATAACGATGTTAACACCTTTTAAATTGCTAATTAACACCGCATTAACAGCACATTAAGCCAATTGACATATATCAATCAATAGAAATGGAATATAGTAAAATAAATGACTAAGAAAGTGAACGCCATCTAATATTTTAGGCGTATGGGTTACTTGCTATCTTAGCTATCAATCATTAGAAAAAAAAATGTTTTTTGCAGGCAGGAAGTTAAAAATATAATCACTTAAATCATCATTACAAGGAAATGTTAATGGATGAATGAAGAGCTTTTTTATATATAAAAATAAATACTATCACGAGTGAGTTTTTTCCCAAGTATTTTTCTGTTGGTTCTTGAGATTTTGTTCTAGTATTGTATTGTATCTCCTTACTTTCAGTTAGTTTGTTTGAAATTTTGTTTAAAATTTTGTTTGCAAGGTATGAAAACACAATTAAAAATGTTTATTATGCACGATCTTATCACGTCTGAAAAGAACTACGAAACGAAACTAGATAAAAGTAATATGGACACTAGAAGTTGCGCCGCCCGGAGCCCCGGAGCGCGGCCGCCGCGGTCCGTAATAACACAGCGACGACGCTATCACGCGGCCGATCACAACCGAAATCAATTTTAAACAAACTCTAGCCACCATCACCACTACAATTATCATTGTATGGACAATGCGTGCTCACTAAATATCGGCCCGGTGTTAGAGGTCACTCCGAGCCCTCGGTAATAGACGGTTCTTTTCGGATCGCACGAGATACCATCGCGATGATTATTTTACCCTACAACTTAAATATTGAGATTAACGTTCATTTTTGATCATATCTACTTATTCTTTCGAATGAATCTTTAGTGATTTATACACTTTAAATAATTTTATTTCTCTTCAAAGACATTGCCGAATTGTTTATTGACCTAGCTGTTTGTACATCTTTGGCATACTAGTTATAAGCAGTTATTTGCACAAATATAAAGTATTTCCTTTTTTTTAAGTAGGTGCTATGTATTTACTAGTCACATTTAATGAAAAACTATGTCCTCGTACTTTTCCACAACCTAATAAGTATGGTTTTCAATTGCGGAACTTAAGCGGATAACGCTTCATACCTAGAAGTAAACGGACAATAGATACATGTAAAAACGGACGGTATTGTAATGCTATTTGAGTACAAACATTGCGTAATTTTTCTCTATAGCTATGACAGGAATAAGTATTAAAATTTGCTATTTGTGAGGCGAAGTAGGTACATATTTTAATTTTTATAGGAAATGAAAACGACATAAAAATTATATTCGAATCTCTACTCAATCCACTTTTTATGTAAGAGGTACTTGGGTAAGTAGAGGTAGTTTTTGTCAAATGTGCAAATGATTACTGCTCAATCCAAAAAAGGTAAGGTAAATTCAATGGCTAATAATAAAATTATCGGACTAGATTATTTTATAGCATTATTTATTCCTATAACCCAGAAATTCGAGTAAACGGCCTCAGTGTCATTTATAACTTGTTTTTATCTTAAAAAATAAAAAGTGTGATAGTTTTTTCTTTTATCTAAAATCCATCAATTATCTTTATTGAGATATTTCAAAAATATACATAAATAAAAAGCCACAATCATTCGACACTTTTAATAGATATTTTAATAACAAAAATGCTATAAAACTATTCAATAGTAGACACGATTAATGTGTATGATTAAATAAATATCTCTCGAGGCTGCTTCAACATTGAAATTATTCAATTCGTGGCGAGAATTAGCAAGAAACGTGAATAAATAGGTATAAAATGGAAAAGCAAATATAATTGATTTATCGCAGCCAGTACGGGAGCCTGAGGCCGCGGATAGTAAAATTAAAATTGATGATCATGTAAACTTTAGAGGATGCATAAAAATGTGGCGTAAATCAAATAGTGGCAGTATATTGCATGGCACCGCCTGATCTAGTATCGGGACACCGTTAACACTTTATTGCCTTTCATACTTCTTGCACCATTCCGAGAAAGTAAATTACTCTCCGCGATCGTAAAATTAATGCCGTATACGGTGATACGAGTACTCCGGCATGTTACTGTCAATTTTTATGACGGTCTCATTTGATATCGTGCACTATATGTAAGGGTTGCGTCAACCACTAACTAAATGCATGATCGTGGCATGCACGTTAATACCCGCATACATAAAAAAATACTCATTTAGGTCAATGAGGTTTTTATTTATCACTGTGCCACTACTAAGCAAAGGCATTCGCACTTTGGAACTCCAAAAAGAGCCGTTGAAAGTGATGTGAATAAAAACGAATCAAATCCAAAATCAGTGGCATAAAAACGCTCTTCAGACATAGATAGCATTTACATGTTAAGAAAGCAAAATTACCGTTTTTTTTTCCACCACTTGGCTACTTACACACACGACAAACAAACAACCTACAAGTACATTCCATGTGCCAAGTAAATTGAAACAAATAGCAAGAGCGATCGTATTTTAACGCGAAGGATGTACATTTCATGCCGCGAACAAACTGTGAAAAGTTCTCGTTCGAAATGTGTATGTATGTATTATTAAATTAAATTGCATTTCAACAAAATATTTACGAGAGTAGTAATTTTTCAAGTTGGACAGGCCCCGAAGCGGCGGAGCCTACTTTTGCGCACCGCTGGACACTGAAACCACTAGCCTCCTCCTAGTAATAACTAACTTTGTATATCTAGCAATTACATTTTGATTGTACGGTGTGAGTGCTCGTGAATGAATTTTGCGTGATTTGTTTAGAAATGTTATAGGTTTATACACTGCCACACTATTGACTCAACCACTCTACTTCTTTATGACAGCGATTAATGTACCTGTTTGCTTCGTTAGGTTCTTGTTTCAATAAAGCGAACAACAATTACATTTTATTGGCAATTATGTCAATGGCACTCTAAACAACAATCAGTACTAAATATTGTTTATTATATAGTATTAACACAAGGTGATCTTTATACGGGCAGGGTATATATTATTATTCTAGCCACCTACCCAAATCTGACGAAGATATTTAAGTGCATGTTTAATAGACAAAAAAAAATTGGATCAAAACAATTGTAAAAGTTTTCTAACAGTGATAGATCAATATAAGAAGTACAAAAATATTTTTCTGAAATGTTATCACGTCTATTTTGTTTCATTTATACTACGTTTATACCCCTTAAGCGCTTTGCAAGATAAATAACAAAGTAAGTTTATCCTAAAATCTGTGTTTGAATTCTGACTGAGAATTTGCAGTTCTCGTTGAAAACAAATACGGAGAGTAGGGTAAGGTTGCCTATATTGTACCAGTTAACGAACTTTACAAGCTGGCAAAAAAACTATATTACCTAAGAGGATTTGCTCATTAGAAATAAAATTGTTGCTCTATTGGTGTTCATTTTTTATTACTAAAAAGTGAGGAAATACAATAACGTAACGGCATTTAAAGTTTTACAAAAAGTCTGAAAAAGTACAATTTAGGAAACTAGTTTCCATAATTGTACCATGGGTATCCTAAATTGTACTTCACGATCTAAATGAGACTCAAATGCCTCTTGCCTATAAACTGAAATCAGCCTTACTATTTTGAATATTAATAATGTACCTATTAATATTTAAAAACACCGTAAAATAAGACTTTCATTTAAAACTGGTTAAGGTTTTTCTTATTCTACTTTAATCTTAAATAGTCTAAACTTACGCTAAGTTTCAAGTTCATTGTGAAAAGCAGCCATTTGCCCATGGAAATGGTATATTTATTCGCATATTTGTTCGAACTGGTGAATGTTTATATGAATTTAAACATCCCGCCCACCAAGGACTTGTGTTTCAAATTACAAATTTTACATGAATTTTAACTTAATGATCAACAATCAATATGAAAGTAAAGATGCGGGTTAAACGGCTATGGTTATGACCTATGACAAACTTACTAACTGACAACTTAACATTAAAAAAAGATAGATTTTTGCAAAACTGTTTATAGTAATAGTACCGCCCACCGTGAGAACTACTGCAAAACAATCCAATATTAAGACTTATTGTACTACAGCAACTTAGAAATTAACCGCCCACCGTAACATATAGTGGAACCACTAAGGAATGAATTTACAGAAATGCTTTACATAAATTGACAAAAGTGGAATTTCGGTATCCTTGGGTAACAGAAACGATAAAAGAATGTAATATGTAAATCTTTAACAAAAACAGAACTACTCACTTAGGCAGAAAACAAAGTTTATTTATTGGACGTTTCAACAATTTGTCCTTGCATTTTATAGTAACTACACGAGTGACATTATCTTTGCCTGGATGCTTTTGAATAATTCTACCTAGGATCCACTTAGTTGGAGGCAAATTATCATCTCTAACAATAACTACATCATCAACATCGGGTTCAGATCTTTTAGTGGTCCATTTATATCTCTTATCTAAATTTAATAAATAGTCTTTTGACCATCTGTGCCAAAAATCATTTGTCATCTTTTGAACTAATTTCCATCTACTATTTAAATTTACATTTTCAGTCTGTTCCGTGTAATATTCGTCACATACATTAACGAGAGGTTCGCCTACTAGAACGTGGCCGGGTGTCAAGGGGAGAGGGTCGACCGAATGATCACTTAACTGACTCAGTGGTCGTGAATTAAGACAAGACTCGATTTGCACTAAATCCGTGGTCATTTCCTCATAGGTCAGAGTATGGTCACCGATCACCTTCTTTAAATGTGTCTTTGCCGACCGCACACCTGCCTCCCAAATTCCTCCAAAATTTGGACTCAGGGGCGGAATATAGTGAAATTTTGTCCCTTCCATAGCCAAAATTTCTGCTATCTCTTGGGGTATCTTAGATTTTGTTGTATCGAAGATTTCTCTAAGCTCTTTGTCGGCACCGATAAAGTTAGTGCCGTTGTCACAATGCAGATCTGTACAACGACCGCGGCGACCAACGAACCTACGAAAAGCGGCGATGAAGCCCTTTGAGGGTTAATCAGATACCGCTTCTATATGGATGGCGCGAGTCACCATGCAAATGAATAGGCAAATGTAGCCTTTGTAGGATTTAGCTCCCCTACCAGGAGAGAATCGAAGATTTATGGGACCCGCGTAGTCAACGCCTGATGATTTAAAAACCTTACTAGGTTGCAAACGGACTGCTGGCAATTGACCCATGAGTGGGGTGACTTTGCGTTGCGAATACCTAATACACGTGATACAACGTTAAAAACATTTTTTAACCAATTGTCTGGCATGTATTATCCAAAATTTACCTCTTAGGTGATTGAGCATAGGTCCGCCATGCATCGTTGAGTTATGAGCGTCCTCGACAATTACTTGGGTAAGATGACTTATCTCAGGCATTATTAAGGGATGTTTCTCGTCATAACTCAACTTTGATAAAACGATTCGACCACCTACTCTCAGAAGCCCCCTTTCATCTAAAAAGGGATTGAGAGCGTGTAGTGAATTTTTCTTGGGAACATGACCTCGAGACTTTAGTTGCGTGATTTCTTCCCTAAATTTTAGATTCTGCACTTTCTTGATACAACTTAATAGGGCGTCTTTTATTTCTTTCGCTGTGATGAATTCTGGATACTTTTCTCTTTCGTGAACCTTCAATTTTAAGTTCAAAATCCTTCTTACGTATGACACAATCCTCAACATTTTCTTCAGTGTTGAATATTTACTCCAAAAGAAATTCTTTTCTTCTTCTATTAAGTGTTGATTTTCATCCTCTTTCTTCAATGCAACTAAAGTCTTGAAGTCCTGTGCTTTGCTAGCTCTCATTTCTTCTTGTGTGGTATAATCTGATTTTGGGAAATCAATAGTTGGTTCATAAAGAAATGTTGGCCCATTCCACCAGAGCATTTCACTTTTAAGATCAGATGGTTGTAATCCCCTGGAGGCGCAATCCGCGGGGTTGAATTTTGTACCAACATGTTTGAATTGACTACACTCTAAAATATTGAGAATTTTCGATACTCTATTGCTGACGAAAGTGTTCCATCTAGATGGCAATCCAAGTAGCCATGCCAAGACAACGGTTGAATCGGACCAGGCGTAAAGCCTCTCTTTAGGCACATTCATAACTTGTGCCACTTCGTACAGCAACTTGGTAGCTAAAACCGCGCCACATATTTCCAGTCGTGGAATTGATAACTGCTTCTCAATCGGCTCAACCTTCGTCTTTGAGGCTAGAAGGTGTACGTGAACTTCACCTTTTTTGTTTATTGACCGAACGTACACTACTCCAGCGTAAGCCGCTTGAGAAGCGTCAGCAAATGCGTGCAGCTCAACTTCGCAATCCTGAGTAAAATGCAGCCACCTCGGAATGAAAATATTTTTTTCAGCTCAGCAAGTTGGGATCTGTATTTGAGCCATTCACTTTCCAAATCTTCAGGCAGTTCATCGTCCCAAGACAACTCAGACTTCCACAATTTTTGAATAAAAACCTTGGCGATTACGACCACGGGAGCAATCCAATCCATTGGGTCGTATAACCGAGCAATGTCAGACAACACTTGTCGCTTTGTTGGTGATTTATCAATTTCAGGTAATTCTGCAGTGTATTGAAACTCGTCGGAATCTCTGTTCCAACAAATGCCCAGAACTTTTACCATGTTGTCTGCTTTAATAGGAATTGATGGAGATGCATTCTGATTGTCTTGACCGATGAACTGTAGTAATTCTCTGCTGTTGCTACTCCACTTCTGTAGCTGAAAACCTCCTGCCTTCATCAGCTTATTCATTTCATTGTAAATGTTGATAGCTTCCTCTTCAGTTTGACAGCACGTCATGAGATCATCTACATAAAAATCCCGCTTCGTAATTACCGATGCGGTTGGATAGTTGAGGTGCTCGTCGTTCGCTAAACGTTGTAGTGATTTTACGGCCAGGTGAGGAGCACATGCTGTTCCAAACGTGAGTGTAAGCAACTCGTATTGACCCAGAGGTTCTTCTGGGTTGAATCTCCATAATATTCTTTGGAATCGCGTGTCCTCATCATGTACGCGGACCTGCCGATACATTTTGACTATATCTGCAACGATGCGTATGGGATACCTTCGCCATCTCATTAAAATATGTCTCAAATCCTGCTGAAGTTTGGGACCGACAAGGAGGTTGTCATTTAACGACACGCCGTTAACGCCTTTACAAGAGGCGTCGAAGACAACACGTAGCTTCGTAGTCTCCTTGTCTTCCCTTACGACAGCATGATGTGGGAAATATACTGCCTTTGGGTGAATCGTTTCGTCCTTTATTTCAATCATGTGATTCAAATCCAGATACTCTTGCATTACCTTGCTATACTCTTCCTTAAACTTCGGGTTCTTATGAAGTTTTCTTTCCAAATGGTAAAATCTATTCTGTGCTATCTCCTTTAACCCTCCATATTGACATTCTGGATCTTCGCTATTCAAAGGCAATCTGACCACAAACCTACCTTCCTTGTTTCTAAAAGTTGTTGAATCGAAAAATTCTTCGCATTTTTCTTCCATCTTGCTAAACTTCTTTTGAATTGTATTTGGCTTGTTTTCCAACTCCCAAAATTGTTTCAGTAAAAAATCTTCTTTAACATGAATGTTTAAACTTACTATTTTTGTAACATCAGTTGAAAGTCCTTGCGGTACCTTCCCTGAAACGATCCACCCAAAGATAGTATTTTGTGCTAATAGATGTCCCTGTGGGTGTTTGATGATGTCACTCAATAAGACTTCGCCGTAAACTTCGGCTCCTAGTAAAACATCGATTCTACCAGGTGAAGTGAATCCTGGATCGGCCAGTGAAAGGTTCCCAATTTCTGACCAATCAGGTGATGAGATTTTGCTAGTGGGCAATCGTGAAATAAGAGTTTTCAACACGTATGCGGAAATTTGAATATATTTACTTGGGTCCCTACGCGACTCGATGCGAAAAGAAACCATATGTTTTATACGCAGTCGACCATCTCCAACACCTGACACGCAACCACTTACCGGTACACGCTTAAGGCCTAACGTTTGAACAGTCTCCTCTGTAACGAAAGAAGCTTGTGAGCCTTGGTCGATTAAGGCACGTAGTAGACCGAATTTCCCGCTGAATGAATATGCTTTAACAATGGCCGTTGCCAAAAGAACGTCAGCTGAACCGATGACTTGATGTTTCTTCCTTCGCAAAATTGGCGATGACCTTCACTCCATGATCGGGTGATGAATGTTGATTATCTTCTTGAATTGGTCGCTGTGATTGTGTGTGTGCGTGATTGGTTTCCGAATTATTAGTGAGCCCTTGCTGTATTTCTCTCTCTTGATGAAGCAAGGAGTGATGTCGTCTACCACATCTGCGGCAACTTGTTGTATAACGACATTTCTTGACTGAGTGAGTGGGTGCTAGACAGTTATAACATAGCGATTTGGTCTGTACGAACTCTTGTCTCTCTCGTGGTGATAGTTGTCCAAAGCTCTTGCACTGATAAAGAAGATGATCCCCTGAACACATAATGCACTGTTGTTTCGATGTGTTGCCATGAACAGCTGCGAATGATTTGACCTTCTCTAAACGTTTGTGTTGAGGAGCTTTAGAGATTTGTTTACCGCTGTCAATCATCTCCAGTGTCCTAAAACGTGATTCCAGAAATACAACCAGTTCAGACCACGTAGGCAAGGCATCAGATGAAATTCCACTTATATTAATTTCCCATTGGCGAAGTGATTCATTATCTAGTTTGGACACCACTAAGAAGACGAGGATTACGTCCCACTGGTTTGTCTCAATTCCCAAATTATTGAGCAACGTGATGCAGGATGTTGTCGTGTCCAGCAAACTTCTAATTGCATGGGCAGATTCGTTCATTATTTGTTTTTGACTGAATAACATCTTGAGTATTATGTTCAAGTTGTACCTCTTATTATTGTATCGGGCTATCAATATTTTCCAGGCAGCGTCATAATTTAAGTCAGTGGTGGGTAAATTTCTAATGAGAACTTCGGCTTCGCCTGATAAAGTACTTTTGAGGTAGTGCAGTTTCTCTACAGCAGACAAACTACGGTTTTTGTGGATGAGCGAAGTAAAAAGATCAAAATATTGTTGCCAATCTTCATATTTACCGCTGAATTTTGGCAATTCGATTTTTGGTAATTTGACCTCACTAGACTTAGATTTTTCTCCCACAGACTGAATTTGCGAACTCGTTTGAAATTCCTCACGAATAGCCATGCCACGAAGAATCTCCTTCAAACAACCCTTGTAGTGAGTGTAAGTTTCTTCAAATGTATCGTATATCCCCTTCGTAAAATATTCTTGACTGTTGAGTTCTTCTACCGTTGCTGAAGCAAACATGTTGTAATGTTCCTCTTTAAATTCTTTCCATAATGCTTCAACTGTTTCCAGTCTTGTTTCTGGGTATCCTCGAGTGATTCGTTCCTTTGGACTTTTCCTATAATTACTCTCTGCTTTCATTAACTTAGCGAGTCTTTCCCTTTGAATAATTATTGACTTTGTTACACTCATGATGACAGATAAAGATTTCCAAGTCGATGATGAAATGTCTGTGCAAATTCTATGTTGATGGAATGCTCGTTGAAAATTTTCTAAGTCGATGAAATATTAAACGAAATTTTTTAAGTCTATGGAGTGATCGACGAAAATTTTAACACATTTACAAAAGTCCTTTTAACACTTAACACTTCTAAAATTTTTCGGCATAGGTTCCCCGTCTGAACACTTTTTCGCGAATTATTCTAAGTTAATGGAATTTACTTCGAAATTTTACAAGTCCAAATTATTTCTTGAAAATTTTACAAGTCCAAAACACTAGTATTTTGTATAAGTTCATTAACTCACAGTTTTAAGGTCCAAATTCACTTGATTTTTAGCACTCACCACTACAACTTATTTCAATGTCCCATAAGTCCTTTTGAAGGTCCCGGGTTTCGGCACCAATTTCGTTCAAACTTCGAACAATCACTATAGAGGGCTCCACAATAAAACACACACACACTCGTATCTATACATGTATTTACCACTGCCGTGGTACAAAAACGCGACCGAATGACAATATTTAAGAAACACTATACTAAATAATTTAAAACAAACCATACCGCGATTTAAGTTTTTAACAAGGCCATCTATCGGTAGCCGGGTACACTAAAAAAGGTTCATATCAAAGTCGTCATCCAATATGAACTGGTGAATGTTTATATGAATTTAAACAAGAATGCCGTATTTACTATTTTTGTTTACTACACTTTACTCTGTTGTGTCATTGAATTCAAAATGGCAGCGATTGCGTCATGTTGGTAGCATTGCTTTTTAGTGTTGCCTTTTCAAAACTTAACATAACGGTTTGGTAAATTTTGCAGTGGTACAAATTACGAGCAGGTCCGATTTAGGCAACTCGACCCTATTTATTTTCAACGAGAACTGCAAATTCACATCAATCGAAATAATGATTGTTTACACTCGGTATGGTACGGGCAGGCTAGGCGATGTGAGGCATACAGGAAAACAGCGCACTAACTAGAATAACTTGACGAATGCATACCATTGCGTAGCTGAAGCCCTCGGGCTGCTTGGTGCTTGAAAGCGATAATAGTAATAAACGCAACAGACGGACTGTTTGTATTTAAGTAAATCCGTAAGCATTTCAAAACGAAAAAATAAATTAATAGTTATATTAGAATAGTGTTGTCAATTTCCTATACCTAAATACTTAGGTATTGAATAAATTTTCCTGTCACGAAAAATTAAACGGATAAACGTCTATTATTGTACTTTTTTCGTGTCAATATTATTACTTATAAACATCAAACACAAATATAAAATCTATATGCCGGTCTGCATCCTGGAAAACGTCTGTCCTCAGCTTTCTTTGCATCTCTGAATGCTCGTCTGTACCTGTAAACACAACACTACGGATATATTATATCCTCGTATATAAATTGAGTTAATTACTTGGTCCAAGTGCTTTCAGTATCAATAATTAAAGAATCTCATATCTCAACAAACACAAAATCTGTATCTCTGTCCTGCTCACGTCAGCATGGTACCAGCGACAGCATTTATCGAGTTGTATCATCTATAGCAATCACGCTCTAGATAATTACAACGAGTGAAATGGCACTAGTCCGTCATATGATATAAACTTTATCTGAGTTTATCCGATGCCATGCTAAGGGGCTGGTATAGCGTTTTCACATCGCTGGAAGCTCGTCTGCATCGTCTCTAAGCTCTATAAGCACTGCTGATAACAAAACCTCTCAGGTATGGGCTTACTTTGCAGCCAAAAGCGCACGATCATTAGCACGGCGCCCGCCATCCATCGTGCGATAATTAAGACGCTCGAAGCAAATGTGTTTCAATCTGTTTGCACACTTTATCATCTTGTTTTCTTTGAAGACGTACAATAAACGTAGCCAATCATTTTAATAAAATTAAACCGAACTAAAACCAATTTTTTTAAGCAAAATTTAAACATATATCATTCCAATAATTAACAAATTTAAATCGTAAAAAAATTGTTTAACTTGGTAATTTCTTGTTTATTTTAAACTTCAAAATAAGTACGTCACGAAAGATGTCGTTGAAATGGAGATCAATTTAATTTTATAGCAATGTTAACATATAATTATGTGTATTACCAATAGCGTGACTGTTAACGAATAACCATATATAATTTTCGAAGCAATTTATTTACAAATCAGCACACCTACTCAATATGCGAGCTACAGCTACAAGTAATATTTCAATTAGATATTAAGCAACTACATCTCAATATTCGTCGCGATCGTGTTACTGTGTTGTAAATAAGCACGTACACGGTTCACATTGATAAATGTATCCAGGAACGGCAGTGGTAACCGGAGGGCCCATGCAAAATAATTAAAACTACTTAACATTCAAACAGAAAGTACGTAGATCGGAAGCCAGTTTGCGGCTCATTTAGCTCTCGCAGGCCGGTCAGGCAGGCACCGACGACCATTACTCTCCCGCCCGATTGATATATTCCCGCTGGACATGCGATGGCGACACGTCACTTCGTCGGCAGCTCTCGGCTCAGCTATAGTATTTAGTAGAGGAGAAGGTGGTAATGTAGCCCCTGCAGGTATATTGGCCCCCTTACATTTTTATAATTTAGGAACGCGCTATCTAGTATAATTTACGTGCAATGCGGAGCTCTTATGACAGCTACCGAATAGTTATCAACAAATCTGTGAAATGGCGTAACGTTCTTCTGTTATTTGAAATCAGTTGAAACACGCAACGGAAAACATTTAAAACCGCTCGGCATTTTATTCATTTTTTCTGGAAAAACTAAGTTTTACATAGGGTGATTTGGACATTGTGTTTGAGAGACGTTTTCTTACCCGATTTTGAGGGTAATTACGCGAAAACATTTGATAATTTTATGTATTTGGGTTTTGTTATAAATTCACTAATACTTGTAATTTGGCCCCCTCAACTTTTTCATATTTTGTGAAGCCATTTATTTTATTTTTTCACATGTAACTTTATATTAGTTTTCATATATTGGCCAGTTATTTTATTATTTCATATTTTGTGGAGCTGCATATTTTGTAAAGCCAGTTATTTTAGCGACAGACATCGTGAGGAGTGGATTCAGTGCCAATCTTGCAATTTATGGTACAGTTACAATTTATGGTAACTCATACAGTCTGGACAATATTATATTTGTGATTTTTGTCGTTAAATTTAATTAAAGTCTAATACTTTTAATTTGGCCCCCAGGGTGTCATATTACCCTCACCTAACGTATTTTGTAAAATTTTAATTTTTGAAAATAAATTATTTTTTGATTATTCTGTGGTTATTGTATTTATTCTACAGTCAGGCATGCATAGGCAATCGAGTGAGGAATACTATAACGTACTTGCTTTATTTGTAAGTGCAGCAGCCTCAAAAACAAAGTAGGGGGCCACATTACCACCTTCTCCTACTCGCCGCTACCGCTGCAGCCGCGCAGCACAAAACAAACAAACACACAGCAGCCCGCAATAAATACGGCGTACGCCCCTAACACCACACGTGATCATAAATCCAACCTCTTTTATTCCGCGTATCTAGTAGTGCTCAAATTGACTCGTAATTGCTGACGAACCCTCAATACATTATCGACTGATTAGTTCTCCGGATAGTATGATATATTTTTAGTTGCTTACCTATTTGATTACGAATCGGTTTTCCTTTCACTTTGTGCATAATTTTGATCAATAAATTTGTTGAACGTACCTGTCAAAACTGCAACGCAATCTGTCAAACTTTTACGATCGATGTTGTCAATTGCTAGAGGCATACCGCAGCGTAAAGTAACATTTAATATGTATAGAATGGTCATTATATTATTATTAACGAATTTGGTTTATCAACTAGTTCAATCAGTAATTTAATATTAAAACTCTAATAAAAACAAATATTGACATATGTATAAATGAAGCAAAAGCCTTTTTCATTTACAAGAAATTTGATATAATTTATCATGTTGTGAGGAGCAATGAGTTGCGCGCGACTCGATTTTAGAGTAGCTTCTTTATACAGAAGCCATTATAAGTATCAGTTTCAGATCATAGATCATAAATGCATTTATTATTTGAGAGAGCGAGTCCGGGTTACGGGGGGTCTCGCCGTGTGCCCTTCCATTCAATACAGCCTTTTTATTGTGGTGCGTATGTCACAATTTTCGTGGCACTGACCAAAGATCGTCGAACATAAAGTATCTAACACAAGAATGTTTCGGATCTACGTATATTTATGTGACGATCAAGAATGTGCTTAAATCACGGACACATGCACATCGAAGTAGCCTAATCTTTACTTTATGATTATCGTAAATTTCAATTTGATTTTAATAACTTATTTACTTTTTGTTGTAGTACTTATATTAGAAATTAATCTAAATAATCTCTTTACAGCATTAAGAAATGATTTTCCACCTTCAATATATTTTTGTATTTATAAAATTTAAGGTTTTGTAATTTTTTCTTTTCGTAGACTGATTATGAACTAGTTACATAATGAGTAGATATGATTACATCTAAGCACGAAACCCTTTATAATTCTAACTTCCAAAATCACGTGAACTTCAATAGACATATTCGATACAAACTATATACTATAGTAAAACTATTGAATGTAATAAAAACAGCATAAAAATGTGTTTTTAAAAATTTTGTTCTTATTTTTTATCAAACTATACATATTTTCATAATTCTTTCCAGGCAATCTAGTTAACATCTAGTTAACAGTTTGCTTAAGCAAAAAAGGCTTTAAAGCCGCTAGCTCTAGTCCACAATACTCGCCTCCTTACGAAACACGCTGAATCGTGTAATAAAATGTTAATAAAGTGCGTAAATCAAGATAACGTCAATAGTTAAGAGAGTTCGACACATCGAAATAGTCTCAGGCAAGGTGAAGAAATTACCTCACGTATGGATTAAACATAACTCTTCGCGGCTTTCCTTCCACGTGCTTGCCAAGCAATACTAACCTCTATTTTTAATACATTCACAATATTATTTATTTAAATAATCATCTATCTTTTTTATAAGTTATAGCAATCAAGTGCCGTACTCTATCGAATCATATTTTGTTGACGTTTGTAATTGTTGAAGTGTTCGATACCACTTGTCTACAATTTATATTTATTATTTATAATGGTTTCATAACAGCTGAATATAATATTTTGTTCAAGCAAAATCTCAAAAAATTATCATTGAAGAATATCACACTTTTAAAATATACGTATAAATATATTTTTGTTTGTTTATGTGTTTATAATAACTTTAAAACACATTAAGAAACAAAAACAACATAAGAGTAAATGGCAACGGTGGACTTATCCCAAAATGGAATGTTTCCTTTATTTTCTTCACACCTGGAGTTTGATCATAAGACTAAATCTTAAATTGCAGTCTTATACTTACGTTTTTTTAACATCAAATGGTGTACATCAATTTACTTGACATTGTCCCACGTAAAGCGGCGGTGTGTCAGTTTCTTACATTTGGCTCTCTACATCTTTTTCTTTTTCATATCTATCTCTTCCAATACTCCTTTCCTTTAAATAGATGCACCAATTTATTTATAAAATTTTGAATAGCAGACCAATAAGTCCCCAACCACCTCCAATACTGAGCTATGAATAGAAACAATACTCCTTGTGCTGCATTATAAAGTATAATCTTTAGTTTACGACGTGGCAACGCTTGCCATCAAAAACGCTAATTTTATAAATAAATTTTCTTTTATGAAACGATATAAAAGTTCATAACACTATATTATCATACGCGACTAAATCAAAAGGATAAATATGTCATAAGCTGCCCACGCGCACAGCTATCCATTATTGAGAACAATCTCTGATCTAAAACAGCGCTAAACGTTGTTATGCCTTATACATCAAAAAAGTATGCCGGGTCGAGTTTAACTTTAGAATTGTAAAGTCGTTTGAAATATTGCAAACCGAAGAAAAGATCAAGCAAATCCCTGTAAATCATATTTTAAGTATATGTGACATGATTCATTTATTGAATACTAGCTGATGCCCGCGACTTCGTTCGCGTGGACTTTATGACTCCGGCGTATTAATATAAATAAAAACTAATGAGAGAGAGAGAGACAGAGAAAGAAAGAGAGAGATAAGAAAGTACTTGTTACAGTGTTAGGAGTTAAAATTCAATATTATTTTAATTCTTTCCTTCGGGAGCCAATATGAAAAGAGCTGAAGTATTACTAACCCTGGAGAAAGCCACATAAAGTTGGCCATGCGAAAAACCAGTCCTTATATCGACATCAGCAGCTTTAAGCCTCTAAAACTATGACTTATTTTTATAGCAAAGCAAGTAAACACATGGAACTGTGTATTTTCAAAAGGAAAATTGTTAGGGATGAGTGGCATACACGGAATAAATACAGTTTCACTGGCACCACTCACAGTAAACTTTAAGTGTCTCAGCAGACTATGCCGAAGTTTAGCGGCTAAAGTTTAGTGTTTAAAGTTCGGTGGGGATGACACACTAAATAAGCTGAAGTTCAGCCGTTGAAGTTCGGTGGAAACGCCGGACAGTAGTGATGTGCCGATATGAGAATTTAATCTCCGTCTTTGTCGCGTCTGCGGCGAACAGAAACGGGAGCGGAAGAGGGAACGGGAGCGAAAGCGGAAACGGGAGCGTAAGCGCGAGCGGGAGCGGGAATGGCAGCGGCGGCGGCGGTGGCGGCGGCGGCGGCGGCGGAGGCGTCGGCAGTGGCGGCGGCGGCAAAGGCTTCGGCGGCGGTGGCGGTGGCAGCGGCGGCGGCGTCGGCGGAAGCGGCGGCGTCGGCGGTAGCGGCGGCGGCAGTGGCGGCGGCGGCAGCGGCGGCGGCGGCGGCAGCGGCAGCGGCGGCGGCGGCGGCAGCGGCGGCTGCGACGGCGGCGGGAGCGATGGCGGTAGTGGCGGTAAGAGCGGGAGCGGGAGCGGGAGCAGGAGCGGGAGCGGCAGCGGCGGCGGTGGCGGCGGCGGCAGCGGCGGCGGCGGAGGCGGAGGCGTCGGCGGAAGAGGCGCTGGCGGCGGCGGCGGGAGCGGTGGCGGGAGCGGTAGAGGGAGCGGGAGCGGAAGCGGGAGCGGGTACGGGAGCGGGAGCGGAAGCGGCGGCGGCGGGTGAGGCGTCGGCGGGTACGGGTCCGATTCAGGCAAAAGCATCGAAAGTTCGGCATTATGTGTTGCTAGTAATGCAAATAACATTGCAGGCATGCATTGGCTGAAATTCAGCCGCTGAACTTCGGCATACAGTGCTGAGACACTAAGTTGGGTTCCGTTACACAGATTCGGCGGAGTCAAATTTCGCATCAGCATTATTGGCCCTTTGACATTAAGACTTATTTTGTGAGCCGAGAGTCCATTTGGTGCAAGTGAATTACGAAACTCAACTGGATAATTGGTGGCGTCGTCAACAAAACTATCCAAGAAATCAACAATAATTTGCGTCATAAGTTCTTTATTAATTGATTTTTAATTTTTTGTTGTCAATATGGCGCGTTCACGTAACCAAGAATTTTTCTGGTGTGTTTTGCTCTGAAGGTCCGCAAATACTGAACTTATAAGTTCTACTACGGACGAAACAACTTTTTTTTGGAAAAATTTTCAACGTACAGACACATTTTTTTTACTCTTTTATTATAGTATAGATAGATAGATTTAGTATGTTTTTGTTCAGCGGCAACAAAAAAACATCATCTATAAAAATTTCAACTGTCTAGCTATAATGGTTCATGAGATACAGTCTGGTGACAAACAGACAGACGAAACAGTCGGAAGGTCCAAGTAATAGGGTCCCGTTTCTACCCTACCCTATGGAACCCTAAAAATCGAATAAAATAAGTATTTATGGGGGGCTCCCATACTACAAACGTGATTTTTCATAGATTATGGTACGGAACCCTTCGCGCGCGTCCGACTCGCGCTTGGCCAGTTGTATTATAACTCAACAAAAAGTTCTCATCAGACTTAACAACTTTTGCTAAGGCGGCATTTTAATATTTCTTATAGTTTAGCTGGACCATTATAGTTCTGCATCATGTGTTCCATTTTCCAAAATCAATTATAGCCTATATGTTGCCCAGGCTTCACAGCTATATAACAACAAAAGTTTCATTCGAATCCGTCCAGTATTTCCGGAGATTAGCGTGTACAAACAGACAAACAGACAAACAGACAGACATTTTTTTTTATTTTCTTACTCTATTACTATATCTCCATCGCCTCAAATATTTTTTTTTGAAAAATTTTCAATGTACAGACACATTTTTTTTACTCTTTTATTATAGTATAGATGAATATCAATTGAATAAATATACTCCAATACACACTGTCAGTTCAAAGTTATATGATTCAATGTACTTAACACTATACCTGTTTAATCGATTTTGTGCCAAGTTTCAAATATGGAAAAAAACTTGATGCTTTTACTAAAATACTAGTTAGCACCCGTGGCGGGCTATGCCACAGGTTTGGTATTTGACAATCATACGGAGACTTTCACATTCCTTCACATTTTTCCGGAATGAAAAAGATTGTGAGGTAATTCTGGTAATAACTAGCTACATGCTAAATTATATTCCAATCCGTTTCGACATAAAAGCAGAACAAACGAGCATACATACATACTTCCACATCCAACCAACAAACTTTCGCATAAAGTAGGATTATTTGCATAAATTATATAACCCTCTTTATACTATTAAACAAGACAATGTTGAACACAACAAACAGGCTATATCCAAACTAGACCATGGCCAAAGGTATGGCACTTCATAGAAGCGGAGTATCATTTATACCTGCACTACTACAAACGAAACTATACGTCCATGCACACGTCAATGTGTGTGTTCGCCCCTCAACGCACTCGACAAAGCGAGAACGGGGGAGAGGTGCGGGGAGGGGAAACGGGGACGCGTAATACGCGTGTACCTAGGAGTTTCCATTCTGTATGTGTTACTTATATTAATACTGCGGCATGGCTTAGACTTCTTTTTTATGCTTCGCAAATATTCAGACGGATTATCTAACTAAATATAGTTTATTTCACATCAAAAATATTGAACAATGAAACCCTAAGCCCCACTAAAACCTCCAACATAGGTATATATCATCTGTAGATTCACATAGAAACTTTAAGACATATGAATCTTTTATTTTGTTTTATTTTGAAGGTACTTTAAATTGATATACACATTAAATCACTCATGAATTTAAAGCATTTTATTGTCATTTTAGAGTGAAAACAATATAAATGTGTTTTATGCCACAGTTGATTTATATTTTATAGGTGAGATGTGATTTATAACGGGTAGATTTATACAATGTTGGGAGTATGCCGGTCCAGCCTGGATACTTGAACGATGGTCATTAAAGGTTGCTGTTGCCTATTATTATTAAATTATGTTGGTAAGCTTTTCAGCCACGGGTCCATGGGGACCCGGTCCTTTGAGGCGTTCATGGGACCAAAGCCAACATGAAGAGGACTTTTAGTACCTTTTTATCTAAAAAAGTGAGATGGCTGCATCTATGGAGGTCTATCCCTTAATGTTCTATTGAGATGCACTAACGGACAGTCCTCCACAGCTGCCGAACTAGCCAGGGAGGGATTTACTTGGTTTGGATTATGGAGTGAGATACGGACATCTACCTTAAAATCTCTCACAAAAATTTTTGCCTGGAAGATGGTGACTTGCTGCTCGTTGGCTACACTGCCTGTGGGCACCCTAACTAGCCATGACAATGCGGCCAGGGCGCAACACAATGTGAGCAGCTGAGGGTGTCGAGAGGTGCGGCTCCGGTTTCACCATCACGGGGCTTACCCCCGAGAGCGAGTTTCCCCGTTATTACGCCATTACGTGCAATACACTTCCACCCTGGAGCGTATGTTCTGCTCTTGCGACTCCACTCTGGCCGGCCAGTTTAGGCAAGACAGAGGCGGGGGGTGTGTAACTATGTGTAAGCGCATGTGTGTATGGTCCCCCTGGAGGTAGGGTACGTGGTGTTGCCACTCACCATTACCTCGCCACAAGCTGCCCTGCGTTGACTGACTGCACTGGGAATCCAGTGGGCGATGGGGTCGTCACGTCCCGACGCCATTTATTAAATTTATTATTAACGTCATAAATTTCAAGTAAAAATAATTTTCCATTCGACAGTTTGACAATAGGGGAAAAATATTTTCAGCCCATCAGTAAGATTAATAAAAAATATTGTACATGTATTTTTTCTTTTCTCTGAGACACAAAAAATTACAAAGATACAGCGTATTAAAATTTCGCATGACGTCATGGTTACGTACGATTTTTACATAGAGGTGACGTCGCAAGCCCCCACTCCGGAACTTTGATGCTTCGTATCTTTGTGAATTTTGATTTTATTGGTAAACTGAAAAATATGGGTCCATTTTTTTGGATAATCTAAAAGACGGACTAATTACATCTATACTTTTCTAACCCTTTCGACACCTGTATTCAATCGATGTTCAAAACAAAGAATAATTAAAGCCAAATATTTTCAACAAATATAGACAAAATTTTAATTTATACAACTGTATATATTAAACGGTCCCAAAGTAGATGCATTATGATCCACAAATCAAAATTTATATACGTTATAAAAGACTAAAACGATAGTCAGGAAGACTGGTCAATTGAATTTTTGAACTCTATCAAACTAGTCGTACTAAACTTTGTGTGGTTTAGTAGGAAACCTTTTGTCATAAAATAGGCCTCACGCGGTTCAAATGCTATAGGCACCGTCATACATAATATTACTATGACGTAGTTCTCCTTACTTAATTTTCTATTATACATAAAAAACGTATACAAATGCATTAAAATAAATGAATAATTAAATGCTCGACATTACTATAAATAAGTTATAAAGATGTAATTTTCCTAACTATAAGTATCAACAATCACAACTACACAGATAAAAAAATTGGTATTAAAAATTTACGCATTCACAACGTCACCGAAAATTTCAGAGATAATTTTCTTTTAAACTGCAGCATGCTTCGCCTGGCGTTTCAAAAATGTGACGTATACGCGAATCAAGCTATATCTTGATGTAATAAAATCCGAGAGCGTCCGGGTGCGCGTGGCTAGCGCTCGCCGCGATATCGTGAGCCGCTGGGTGGCCGCTACTTGTCTTACGATAAACTTATCTTTACAATCGATCCCTACGATAAAAATAAAAGAAACTGTCAAGTATACTCGTGCACGCTACCGCAGTTCCGTATTTGGTTCGGTGTCAAGATTTTAAACACGTAAACATATCATCTTAAAGAAAGTCTTGATAGCCGTGATAGCCTGATCTTGATTAAGGTCGTTACTTTGTTGTGTTTGACAGGTTCGATATTTTTTTAGTTCCTTGTGTGTCACAACACAAGGATCTAAAAAAATATCGAAAAATCTTTTCTCAGTGAATCATATATATTGTTAATCTTTTATAGGTTTCTGATCTTTATATATTTTGGTTTGTATTAGTGTTTTTAAATTTTATACTATTGCTAAATTATATGATTTTAACTTATTATTTAAAACAATAAAGTTCTTCAATTTTATTATCACCTTTTTGTTTTTTCTTTTATTTAACCGGGGAACCCAAATATCATCAGATGTCGCCGCTGACGCACTGCGAGCAATAACGTTTCGAGTTTTATAGAAGTAGCTGTATAGAAGTAGCTGTAGCATTTGCATCTGTATGGGACCCAATACATTTTGTTACCATATTATTAGCATTCCAGTGTCACTTGTTTTATGTATACTTATATATAAATGCCTATTTGTAAATATAGACTAGTCAAATACGTGGGTAAGTTCAACAGTACAATCCTTAACACTATTAGTAAAATATTTTATTTAAAGAAAGATTTGCTTTGAGCTCTGCGCAATAGTTCAATATTTTCTTTTATAAAGGTTATAAAGGTATTAGTGCAAATGTCTCGCTGTTCTTTAATATTTTATACCTAAGTATTTTTAGGCAGACAGGTCACTTCGTGTCATGTCTATTCATCGATTATACGCAAATGATTTGTTTATTACTTAGAGCTCACTTTGAAATTTAATTCGCATAATATAAGAGACATATCTTAATGTTGGTTCTATCCCTATCATAGATTATGCTAAATGAATTATATATTTTTTTAAATTTTATTTTGAAAATACATTTTAGATAAAGATGGAGAAGAGAAGGAAAGGCCTTTGTCCAGCAGTGGTAAACAAATTATAATAATAATAATAAATATATAAGGACAAATTACAATGATTGAGTTAGTCCCAAAGTAATTCGAGACTTGTGTTATGGGATACTAACTCAACGATACTATATTTTATAAAAAAATAAAAATATAGACAAGTATCCAAGACCTAGGATAATTTGAAAAAGGCCATATTCCAACTTACCCTGACCGGGGATCTAACCCAATCATCATAATAAAAAAAACATCTGGCTATTATAAAAAATTTAAAAATTTATATGACGTGCATTTTGCCCTTCGCTAATATGAATTTCAAATTTTAAGAAGACAATCATTAATTTACTGTCTTGCGCAGTTAAATATAAAAGGTTTATTTTATTGTGCGTAACCATAACTAAATCTTCCTCAACAGGCCCGTGATATCTACATATATGACAGCATCTAACACACCACAGATTAATATACACTTAGCAAGCAACTTTAATATAAACCTTGTAAAATAAATTTGATCTATAAGTTGGAATCGTTCAGCACAACTTAACTAATGGCAATCCACGTACAATTTTACAGTCAACTGATCTCGAGCCTTGACATTTTCCGATCGCACGCAGCCATTGACCCGATCTGTTCACTACACATATGGGACATGTCTTACTATCACAAAATTGCGAAAGTACAAATCTCTCCCATGATAACATTTTGTTCACAAGCAGAGAATCTTTTAATAGTTCACTCATGTTAGATATGGCTATTGACAGATGGCACATATTAGATGCAGGACATAAATCTACTAAATCCATTTAATATTGGTAGTAAAATCAAGTTACCTATTTTACTGTGAACTGAACCTAAATAAGGCATAATAGATATACTTACATCATTTAAAGTACCCTGAAATTTCTTCATGATGACTTTAAAATCGCGGCTTTTCTCGTATTACTGAAAAGAGAATTTCTAGTAAAACTAAATTTTCGGCGTCACCAGCAAAAACGTGACGTGTATAAAACCACCTTGTATAACATTTTCTTATCTGTACGTTAATAGAAACAAAAGCTTTAAATTTATTCGTTAACACATAATTCATATTATATAAGTAAAAAAAATAATTATGAAATAAATGCGCATTTCCTATTTTTTAAGATAATTACTAATGGCCTGTATTTATTTATTTTGTGCTATAAAGGGCATTGAATTGTATAAAATTTATTTTAAGCAAAAATAGAAATGAGGTAAAGAAAACTTGTCAATATTTCTTCGTTTCATAGGATTTTTGCTCTTGAAATGGTTTCTAATGAAAAGCAAAGACTAACTTAATGGTCCTCCCATTGATCAGCTAAAAACATTCGAAATTTAAAGTGAATTACTGAACCCTCAAAGCTCTCGAATATATTAATACATTACTTATACCTATGTGGCGAACTCTACGGCCACTACGAGGAACTACAATAAGAAACCAATCAAGAGACAACAGACGATATAGTTCACAAGAAGCATATGAGATGGCGCCAGCAGTATCCTACATCTCGATCTTAGAGTTCGCCCGATTCGCTGCATATATACAACTTCCGACGACACACCGTCGGACCATAAAGCACTTTATGAAAGAAGCGTCCGAACGTTTCTTTGATAAAGCCGCCGACCACCCGAACCGACTAGTTAGAGAGGCAGCTAACTATTTCCGGAGCACAACCCTCGCCGACTCACCGGCAGACGTCCGAGGCATGTTCTCTCTGATTCCGATGACCAGATTATGGCTGACATGGTCCAATTCGATACCTCTGCGGCTCCGAGCAGCCAGAGGAACCTCGCGGTCCGACCCCCCCGCATACGTAATCGAATACGTAGGCGTAGAAACATTAGCTCGTTCACTAGGTACCGCCCGGCGGTACCTGGACGATTTGCGTCCTAAGTAGGCCCTTCTGGCACCGTAGCTTCGGCCCTTCCGGCAAAACATGGGGGTTGCAGCACCCCAAATTTGCCATAATCCCTAGCGCGCCCAAAGCCGAGGTTTCCCCCTTGGGAGCCCTTTGCGCTGCTGCTAGTAGTTTATAAATTTAGGATGCCGGGCCTCTGGCCCGCTCCTCAAACCTTGTCCGGGTGAAGTAGGAAATGCCGTCCGAGGCAACCTATGTACGTCACTTCAAAAAAAAAAAAATTCACCGTCGGTGGCGCGGTTCCCCAGGCGCAACAACATGCCTGGCGGGAAGATCTTCCCTTTGTGGCGGTCGAGCATATCACCTCGCTCCCGCTACACCTACATAACATAAACTGTCTTTCTGTAGCCTCATTAATTTACGTCACCAGTATCAGCTTCGATTCACAATACGCCATTATTCCTAAGTGTCCGCTGAATCACGATATTGAAACCTCGGATGACGTGAAGTGTTTGGTGGTAATGTGATTAGATCGAACAATGCCGTGCATTCTAAATGCGCCTAAATATCGAGCTGTTGTTGTGTTTACTTACAGATACTATCGGGTTTATGTGTGAAATAGATACATATATATAAGTTTAATATCTTACTGTGACTTTTAAGAATCATTGAAGGCAATTTTAGAGAAAATGATGATTCAAGACGAAAACAAACACAAAATTTTTAATAAAAAAAATAATCAAGTAGATACAGCTAAAGATGAACAAAAAGGTAAAGGATTTCTTTTTATATTAGGTATCAATTTTTCATTACGTTTACCTACATTCTACACAAATACAGCAACTAAAATAATATTTTCCAAAATCAGAAATTCAGAATTCTCCACGAGCGCGTTTATGTCTTTTGTATGAACGCAATCGCGTCAGATCATAAGCACTAACTCCGCCGGGTTTGAGGCTAACGGGTACGACTAGACCTTAAAACTTCCATTGTTACTGCTAGAAAATTAAATGTCAATAGCAAATAGCTAAAGCGGATAGTTTATTCACGGACACGTAGCATTGTCCGCAATTCGCGCTGCGTCCGTTGTAGCCGAGTTACTCAATGGGCTCGACAAGAATGAATGAAGCAATCTCGGCAGCAGTTAACGTTATTTATATCGTTTCTCTTCCATAAACGACGCGGCCGTTAAGGGGCAGCCAGCCAGCTTCTGTTGGACAATTAGGCAAAGTCCTCGCGAGCACGCAGGCATGTCCTTATCGCGCCGGTAGTCGCAATCGCGGCACAATCTCACGAAAACGCCATTCCGGGCTGCACCTGTCATAACCGCACCGGTTCAACGACCCCACTAAGTTTCAATTAGCCACAAAATGGAACATTTTAACATGGGTAAGATAAGTAAACAAACGTGATCCCCGGGCTATTTGGTTATGGCCGGCTCTCATCAATAACGCTTTGGCCGATTATATCGCGGACGCGTGTCCCGCGTAGAGGAACCTCCAACACCGTTATTAACCTCGCGATAATCATCGCAACCGAGAGATCATTTAGTGATACGCTTTATATTAAATTACTCGGTCGTGCGTTGATAAAATATTCCCGGTATTCTATTACCGAAAACGAGATAAACACGGCCGGAGGTATTAAGAGTTATTATTTTTAAACGGGGTTTATGGAAAGCGGAGAATGTCAGTAATGCAGGAGTCGGCAACAATAAATCGTCGATTGTAATGAAGTAGTCTCTTGCTGTTCAGTGTAATGGGACGCGATGTAGGGAATGTTAATGGAGACATTAAGCAGGACGCCATGTGTCAAGTCGCGTGTCGATGTGACATCAGCCGCGAGCCAGTTAATCCTTCGACACATTGCTCACTTTTTGCTGAGAGCTTGGCATATTTGTCTCCTTATTTACTGTCAATCTCATTACAAATGTTACGTACGCAGTAAACGGTCAATATGTGGTTTTCCAGAGGTTTAAGCTATTTGTAGACAAATATTATGTTATTTATAGACTGTTAATATGTTAAATCTTGGAGTATTCGCAGTGAACTCTATCTTATAATTCAATCTTCACCTTAAAAGCTGTAAAATACATCTTGAATGTATGTCAAACATTATTCCGATGCACAATTATATCAAATATGGACTTACATTGAAGCTGATTATTTATAACTACATTGTCTACAAAGTTACAGTGTCCAATGTAGGAAGTCCAAAGAAATTAAACCAATCTGGATTCGGAGAGTAGAACATGAAAAAACGAATCCCAAGGGAATATGCCGATACAGCACGTCATATTTCTCTTGAGCTTTTCCGCAATTCCAGAAGGCACATATAGCCGTTGCTCGCGGTAATGATCGTTATCGTCCCAAATATTTATAACAAATGAAACGAATTACATAAAATCAAATTATATTGTTACAAATTGTTTTATTTTGCAATAAAATAAAAAACATTAAAGAGAAAAATAATGCTTCTTTGTATAATATTTTTTCTTATCAAATATCGTCTTGCCATTTTATAGATTGTAAAAGTATTATACTAAATGAAATAGAATAATAATAGAAGTCGATTCATATGAGTAGTTTAAGTTAAAGCTAGCCACTGGTATAGTAATTTTCTCTAAACCAGCCCAAGTTGATCACGCCATTTAGTTATTTAACACCGTAATGGACGTCTTACAACGTCTGTACCTTTCGCCTTGTATATTTTCAATCGATAGCCAAGTTACCCGACCCTTACAGTTGCAACGCAAAAACTTTTTATTAATTACTCGATAAATATGTTTTCATCACAAAACATTTGAGTTTAATGTTATTGCTAAGTCTCTCGGGACTGCAAAGTGAAAAAGAAAATCTGTACATATTAGAATAATTTTAAAACTGAACACTAATGTAGAATTAAAACGATGTAGAATAGAAACTGATATTTTGAATAAATTCAAAACTAAGGCTGTCCAGCAAAAAAGTTATAATTTTTTAAATTTAAAATACGTATCGTCGTCAACATGAATGTAGATAAACATTTTTATATTCTTCGCTTCGGAAAAAGAAATAAGTATTATTAGTTAAGCGCAATTCTAGTCTTTGATTCAAAGTAATGGGACTTTCCACGCCACATTCCTTAAAAATCACATACATGGCGCTGTGCAACGCCGGCAGTATGATTATGAATCTTAGCCTGACTAGAGATGCTATGTTCTAAATCTTCGGTTTTCCTTGTTTTTGCTGTTGTTTCGATAGTTTCTGTTGTTTTAATCGTGCCGTGCGTGATAATCTTTTTTTCTATCAACTTTAAACCTCTTTCTTTGGAATCTGATTACCGCTTTATATGAAGACCTGGCTACTATACTTGGATTCCTATTCAACTGCACTCTGACGACTTGGCTACAATATTTGGACATCGATTCTGCTACTTCAAACTTCAAACTTCAAAATTCTTTATTGCATAAACTATGTACAAATAGGTGGTACAATATTAAAATAAAATAGTATCAACAGTTTACCCTTTCAGGCATGCAATAGTAAAGCATAGAAAAACTAATAACTAGATATAATCTTATGCTTATAAAATTATAACAACGCAGACCTACGGTCTACGGGTATCATACTCAAAGTATTCATTAAGATCATAAAATACACGTTCTAATAACCAGCTTTTTAATGAGCGTTTAAATAAATTGCAATCGTATATACTCTTTATATTTGTAGGCAAATGATTGAACACTTTGATTCCAGAGATAAAAGCACTTTTTTTGTATGTTTCGCGTTAAGACTCCGATGTGACCTGTGACTGTTTTGGATTTCGAGTAATTAAGTAAATAGGTACATTTAAATGGGGAAATGTATTATGCCCGAGTGCATTAATTCAAGACATCATGCAAAACCAAAAAGTAATAGTTGAAGAGATATGTGGTTGAAAGCAATGAAGTAAGAAGGTCAGGTTCTAACCCGAAAAAATCATAACATTTGTTTGTACATTACATTTCAAGGATTCTGACTATATGGATGCAGATACCTACAGATCCTCTGAGTAAAGTAGCTCCTTCGCCCATTATTATTTAGGTAGTACAATCACAACACAACACAATAGGTTGACAATAGTCAACAACAATTGAGACGAATAAATGTCAAAATCGTAAGTTAGTTTAAAACCAGCTTTGCTCAGCACCATCTATGTAATTTTTATGGAACGTGGCCTGGAAAGTCCCTCATTACAGACGTTTTAGGTTATATTGTATTAACGTGTAATTGTTTGTGTAAATTTGAATACAAGGAATAGCAAAAAAGTTTACTTGTAAAAATAAAAAGTTATAAATCACCATGCAACGTGAAAATCTTATCAGTAATTGGTGCTCCTCGAAAAATTATTTCTTCGTATTTATTAAATGAAAACTACACCAAAAAAGGTATATATCTGTCAGTTGAACTCTGATTATATTATGTTTTGTATTTGCTAGTTTTTCTGATAGATGGAGATGAAAAGTAGAGTGCGCTTCTCGGGTAAGGTCATATTTTTATTTATGGCGATATACATGAATTCTTCGCTTCCATCAGGCTTTCAAGTACCGCCCTCGCTTTAAAAACACTAACTATATCTCTTGTAGCACAATTTACTATTAAAGCTATAAAAAACGTAACTGTCAGTTTAGCGTATAATAATAGTAAATGTAATGTGGAATTTCGAAGTATGAAATTCCGCAGTTTACGAGATCAAAAGGTAAATGTTTACTTTATAAACTTTTATATAAATCAAAACATTATTATAACATAAATGTATATTTCACCATGATAAATACCTTCCTACGGATAGTCAATTTGTAGTGCGGCATCTTCAATAATGTGTATCATTAAATCAAATACAGTTACTCGAAGTTTTTATTGCTTTTGCGCATTAAAATATTCATGTAATCACTATCGGGCATAAAAATTAAACGCCATTAAAATTACTTCCATTAAGCTCTCATTAATTTCCTAATCTACGCTTGGGGCTACAATTGACCACGTATTTGATTTACAGTGAGTCGAAGAAGAGTCATTTCGGAGCGGCTTCTTTCAAGAAAGCTACGATAGAGTGTAAATAAATTACGGAGATGCTCCTTCCAACAATACGTCTAATTAAGATCATTGGTGGACTCAATGAAGAACTGCACAAACTGGACGTTATAAATAAATGAAATCGTTACATGTACGTTTTATTCATGGAAAAAACGTGTAATTTTGTACTTTATAGGCATGATGTTAAGAATAAGGATAAGTGTCGCGCACGAGTATCATCTTAAGATCACGCAACGTATTGTTACTAGCAAAATAAACTAAAAGATTACTAAATCCCCAGTGTGAGCCATTCATTGCGTTTTCCTATTATCTGGGTCTCGGTGGCGACGTCGTGAGAGATGGAAGTTTCAAGTGCTGACTATTTATTTTACTGTTTCAACTTATTCTAGATGCTTAAGTGATTACCGCTCTAAAGCACTGCAACAACTCCGCCAGTAACGAAGAGTGGAGTGGCTGTATGTATGTGTTTGTTTATTGCTTTAAGAGATTACGAAACCTAATGAAAATCTGTTTATCTTACTTTGCAAAATCTCTAGTTTCTGAGGAAATAGTAACGTAACAATCTTGCAGCCTATCTGTGAAATAATCTAGCCTCCATACAAGTCATACTCGACAAAGAAACATTCATAACAAATAACTGTACGTGTAATATATTAAACCGACACAATTTATATTTCACTTTGATTTATAATTATAAATTAAAACGTAAAAAAGCATAATGGGCCCCTCTAGCAATCATAATTTTAGTATTGTACGCTAATGTTAATAAAATATTAATGGAAGTTTCACTTTTATTCTATCACATTCTTTATACTGTTAATTTATCATTTTGTTTGGTATTTAAAAAAATTAAACTAACCTAAATGCTAAATAATTTTAATTTTGCACACCTCTCCAAGGTAAAATGTATTGGTTCTATAATATTTTCATTTTATTATCCCATGTATTTACCTACTATTATGCAAAAAAAAAAATTATTTGATTTGATAAATAGTTTGGAAACATCAACGTTTAAAAAATGTCAGATTTATAATGTAGCTAGCTCGATTTTTATTATAATAAATGGGCAAGTAAATTATTCCAGTATTAGATTAAAGATAACAATGTGTTTCCTGTTTAAAGAGTTGTCCTGCGCTCGCGCATACGTACGAAACCGCTGCGTCACCGTGACACGGGCGTGTGCGGAGCGCATGCCTCCATGTTGAACTCATTCCATAAAAACTTTTGACATGAATGAATACATATAATTTTAGTTATTTTAACACACTTCAGAAATTTGTCAGGAATGTTGAGAATAGGTTAGTTAGACAAATATAAATATGTATTTAAACCAAAGAAACCTTTGCCATGATTAAATCATAATAATACATCATAATTATATACTACAATAATATATGTTCAGTTGTTGTTATTAAATAAATGAGTAATAATATTTATTACATCGTTATAACGATTTGACGCGTGTATTATCGTAGGAATCTGATTTTGGTGTAAGTTTATTTGGTAGTTTAGTTTGGACAACAAATTATATTATTGTGTTGAAACAAAAATAATAATATTTTTAATCATATAAAAGATACTCTTATTTTACGAAAAAACACGGCTAGTGAAAAGGAAAAACTTTGTTAAAATCAAAACGGTCCAACTACACGCAGCCTCATTACATAGTAAAAGTTTTAATTGATCACAGGACGTAATAGTGTTTATCTATCCTCGCATTACACGCCACTAAGCGAGAGCAGTCAAATCCTTGGAAGCCTTACTAGCTCCGTTTGAGGACTATAATGCGTCTTGCCACGCAAGCCTTTCGTGTGTTTGCCGCATTACTCAAAGCTCATTTAGAGCTAACTACGGAGCATTGAAAGGAGCAATTTTATTGTACTCTATTGATTCTATTGACGGCTAGAGGTATACGCGTCCTGCTACAACTAGTTCGTTTATTCTGTCATCGGACTCATTAACAAGCGGGATGGGAAACAAGGAATGTGGAAATGTGCAGCTTTTGTTGTTGGACATTGGGCACAAACTGCATAAAAGTAATTTTAATACATTATTTGTAACTTTTTCATACAATGGAACTAACAATGGGAATGTATGTCAGCTCGGCGACTTAGCACAATGCCAAAGTCACGGCTCTGACCGAGAAAACTCAATTACTTGATAAAAGAAGACAGAGCGCAAAAAACGTAAATGCGTGTGTACACTAACTAAAGCTAATTAGGCTTAAAATTTTTCTTGATCTTCTTTTGCGTAAGATCTCTCTTTTTCTTCAATACAATGCAAACAATATAATATTTCGCCTTATCCCGTGGGTAATTATTCTTCGTGGTTTTATCTTTTTTTCTGAAATAGGCTTTCAGTTTATTATACATATATCTCGTAGATAATGTGTAACCCAAGCTAAATGTTGCGCCTTAGAGAAATGAGAGTATTACAGATAATTAGTTTATAGTTAGTTGCTATTTGTTCACGTATAGCAAAATTTGTTCAAGTTGCATTTTAGAGTTATTCGAGGAAAACTGATTTTGCTGGAGTAACGAACCCCTGCAAATTGATTTCAAAAAAGGCGTTTAGTCTGGAACCAAGTACATAAAACGATAGCTTTTGATGAGTTGTAAATGTATACTAATAGCAAAATTGTTCTTCTTATAGTTTTTGAAAAATTCAAGATTTTGCTTGGGTTACAATTTGGGAATTCCATATCTCGAAAACTGTTCGTCGCAGAAGTTTGAAAAAGACACAATTTAAAAAAATACAGAGATTTTCAAACATTCAATTCATCAACAAAAATCGATGTAATTAATTGTTTTTAACTCCTTATGATTTTTTGTAAACGTATTTAGACGATTAATAGCATTATTTTAAAAGATGAGTTTCCATCTTGACCAGACGGGGGATCGAAACCGGGACTTTCCGTGTGACAGTGTGGCATGATGACCACTAGGCCACAGAGGTGATCGTCGCAATCAATGCATATTGTGAGAGTAGATTATAAACAAGCCTAGTAACCCGTTTTACGCAAAATGCGTGAAAACAAATCTCTGAAATGGCCCCTCTAAATAACGCAAGCAAACCATGTTTATAAAATACGAGTAGCTGTTATTTTTGCTGCGACACATGGCTGTTGCATACCAATCTACGGCCGGCAATTGCAACCCTCGTTGAAATGACGTCATTAAGCACGCCTGGCGTCGATGGAATGTAGCCTCCAGCAATAATAATGCTTGCTAATGCTACAACACTTACATTTTAATGCTGGCAGCTAGAGTCGTCAACAAGGATCGTTCTGTAGAGGGATTTTAATTCATAAAATTTCATAAAATCATACCTTGTAAGTATTTAAACCAAGTAAGTTGTGGCGATAAATGCTCATGTACATGTACAATACATGTTGCAATAATAAAAAGTGACACCGACATCAAACCCAATCTTACTAAAAAAGTAGCAAAGAGTTTACCTACAAAGATATTTGTTGTATTTTGTTAATTCATACAGATGACATGTTGGTAGAAAGGCTTATTCATAATCCATTTCATTCTTACTTTATACTCATAGTTCTTTCTCATGGTAGATACTTACCTACTCATATCTCATACATGCGTTAATGATTCACAAGTGTAAGAAAATTATGACATTAATATTAATGGTCCGGGGCCATAAATAGACCGAGACGTATTACAATTATATTAAGTCATATAACATGTTATCCCGTAAGCAGTAGACTAATTATAAACATTTAAATTAAATTTGTAATCATTATGTTTAAGGAATAAATTCTGGAGTCATTTATTACAATGCCGACAAAGGGCGCAGCGGCGATCGCTTCGTCAATTTATAATGCGATTAACAGAAAGAATGGCAAGTTACTGATTGCGATCCTTATGATATTCTCCAAAATCCCTTAATTGAAATTATGACGGTCCCTACCTTAACCACAAACATAACGCAATTACTATGCATTATTTATTTACTACCATTTGTTTTGCCATATCGGTTTCAACTTGACAGTAGTTCGAAATGTCTCAATTAATATTTAGCCTTAAGAAAGATTGTAATGAAGCCTTTAATCTAGGAGCGCGTAAGCCGAGTGAGTAGGGATGATAGAGTGCCCACATCCATCGCCGGGGCGCTGCCGGCCTAGACCACCGCCCGAGAGCCAGCATTCAAAACCACTGGCTCGTGGTTACTAAGAATCACATTAATTATCAGCGCTTTTTGATTACATTTCACTTGAGAAGGTATTAGCTTTGGTTGTTTGGTTAATCCGTACAATATCCCGTCGCCGGTGAGAACTAAACCTTGATCGAAACCTGATGGTCACACAAAGCGATGACGTAACAATTCTCATGTCCCTCATATAAACATGTCAAGCCATAAGTAAATATCTGTAAAGGCCCGTAATACCACGGAGCGGATGTAATTTAAATTCTTTTTATGTCAATCCTCGGTGTAGTTATCTGATAACTGTAGGTAAACAACGTACAGCCAAATGCACCACATTACGGCCCAACAATGACGATAATACTGTGACAAAGTGTTAGAAAGTAAGCTTATTTAGGGATAAATATAATCGTAAGAACTGACGGGCAAGGCGGCAGGTTCCCGTTATGGCAATGGGACTGAATCAATATACAATAAGTGATGCAAGTTCAAGAAAGATGTTATCGAGCCGATTTACCGGCAATCGAAATGGTTACGAGCGTTAGCTTTTCTCACTTCACTAATTTAGATGTTACCAAAGTAGCCCAGCGTTAAATGGAAGATGAGCGGGCACACAGTAAATACGGTCAGTTTATATGGCGGACAAACAGTGCGACGTGAACTGTACACAAGATGTTTTTTTTATTTGTATAGTTACTAGTTCTGGTTCAAATACCCGTGAGAAGAGTCGCGCCTCCCCGGCGGGTCGGAGACGCTAGATCACGCCAACATAATCTTGAATGACACCGTGCATACACAATCTAGATCAATCAGCACGTTGCTTACAGATTAATCAATTAATGCAGACGTGTTGTGAGTGTTGTGACGATGGCGTCAGGGACATGAGATATATTGATTGTAGACATGTACTAATATGCAACGTAAGTAATTCCTCGCGGATACCTGGTAATCGTCAGATTAGCAGAAGCTTTATCGGGGTTGTTATATATAATATTATTTCACATTATGTTTTCATTTAAAGAATAAGAATCTTTTTAGATTACTTGGATACTTCATAGGCACTGCTGCAGAAATCAAGTAATGAGAAATATCTTTCATTTAACAAGTAATTTATCATATCAAGAGGTATGGCTTGCGAAGCCGACGACAGACTAAGCCATACTCAATTTTTTTTACAAATGGGTCTGACATTTGACATGTTGATTGTTGACTGCCACAGCTGATGCCATTAAGAGGGGGACTATAGGTAAATTGCCCATCGAATATTGGATTTTTAAACTCGAGAATTAACCACAAATAATCTGGTTGTTTTTAATGTAGATATAACATTATATTTGACATAAATTGGTCTTTTTAAAAATATAAAACCACAATATTTTAGTGATGAAAAAAAATCGCAAAGTTACATCAAATTTTTAACTAGAATCCTTTTATTGACAAAACTATGCGTGTTACTGATTCATTATTTTTATACATAATATAAAATTATACTGCCGATAAACCATATTACCATTTTTCTAAAATAATGTATATTTGAAATAAAAATATCAGTTGACTTAAAGTTACATTGAGGACATATTAACATAGACTTAAAAATTAAAAAAAAAATTACTAATTGAAAATACGTAAATTCAATGTTCCTTTTTTCATTTCCGATATAACTTCAAAAGTGTTAGGAAAAAGATGGGATGAGGTGTGGAATTGTGGGTGGATGATGATCAGTTGTATTCGGGCAAAAATTTTTTTCTACTTTGCCCGTCGATGGTTTATATTCTATCAGCCCAATATTGAGATACTCTGACGACGTCGTCACGATCACATATAAGTCGTCCAGGATGCAGGGAGTAATGCTCCCGGGGCAAGAAAGCAGGTGAGCCAAGTAAAAATTAAAAGTAAATCAAAAAGCGCAATGTATAACATATCGATACAACGGTAGCGCAATGGAGTCCTGGGTAATGTCATTAGTTAGTACGAAATGACGTTTACATGGCTTGTTGCCCATCTGTCCGTCAGAATATATTCTTTCTAATTTGTGGTAGCGATTTCGCTGAAGCGGTGGACGAAAGCGGGGCGTGTGAAGTGCGCGGGTGAAATCTGATATTTTCTTAGGTTTATGCGCGCTCTTAACTCAGGATTACCTACCTGAAAATTCGACGAGTGAGAAATTTCCTCAGCCCGTAAACGAATGACATTTGAATATAAATTGTATCGGGCAGAGCTCCGGCGTCGAGGGCCCATGTACTCTTATTGTGCGTATAACAAGATCAGTATCGACTTAATGACAATATATTGGTAAGAAAATTAGATAGTCCATACCGTCACCGGAGTGAACATCACAGACTGGGCCCGAATAGTCCGACTCTCATATTTATTGCAAACTAACTAGAAACATTATCGAATGACGACCACAATATGCTCCGGATAGCATACATCTTAAACGTACATATTTTGCGATAATAAACTTTATTTCATACTGCCACGGCTCATTTTCGTTTATGCACGTTGTCTAGAAAGTGCGCTTAACTTTATGACAGTGGGTCATAAGAAAGCTAAATTATGGTATAAATATTATGACACTTTTATCTGTTTGTGCGGTTGAAAAGTAAATACAGGCGGTTTAAGGAGGCTGCGAAGACACGATTTGCACGTAAGCGCTTACCACCACCGTGTCACTGCCTAGCTTAATTTATGGTTATTTGGCTATGGATTAGAAGGTCAAGTTGGGCTTTGACTGAATGTCACAAATATTATTGGTCAATCGGATTAAATTCCTGTTACCGTTTAAATATGTCTTGCTTTTTTGATAGTCCCGAAGCAATTCAGTATACCCATGAGACGATATTTAACGATCCATGTTGGGATACCTAAGTCTTAAAATAAGTAACCTAAGACTAAGAAAAATGTAATCAATTTCAGATTTCAATATACAAAATGTTTTCAAATTTAAATTCGAAATTCATTTATTTTCTCCACAATCTTAGTATACCTAAAAATACATACTAAAAACTAAAATAATAGTAGATGGCATAGTTTCAATTTTAACTTAACTAAGCTAAGAAAGAACGTAAGTATTTTACCTATATGATAGAGCTTAGAACAGGGTCAAGCCGTTAGCCATTCCAGGTCGAACCTGGCTGACGCGTGTTTCATAAATCTGTATACTGAGTACTGACAATGCTCTAAAAAATGCGAACTGTAAAAAATATCCAGTATAAGTCGATGCTATTTGTGACTCACACGTTGCAAACTCTATTAGTTTAAAAAACCTAACATAAGATGATTTTTTTAATAGCTTTTTATAAGGAGATAAAAAAGGTGGCAACTTTTATGTTCGCAAATAAAAAGCTTCCATTTACGCGTGACAACAAAATTTACCCATAGCGTGTACAGTGAGTAATTAAGGTTGTGACACACAGCGCCGTTAATCTTGCCGATCGCTATCGCTATCAAAGATGATCGCGTGTTGCAGTCGCCGGTAATCACTCCGTGCAAACCCGGCTATATGTATGTGCATTGTGCAAACTGTATGCGGGGAGTAATGGACCGCCTGCATTGTTTTATACGAAGTGATAAAGTACTGTGTACTCGACATATTGAGCGGCGGTTGTTAAACGATTAGACTTATTGTAACATATCATGGCGCTATTTTAAACATAATCTAGCGGATTTTACTAATAAAATTTAGACCCCCGTTCCTGTCTCAACATTCAGGATGTACGGAACACCATGCAGAATAACATTTTATTGGCAGTGGCGTCGACATTGTTTTCTTCTACTCTGAATTCGGTTATTTTTATCATCACTGTAGGGACTTACAACCCCTAAATTTCTTTTTGTCTTACAAGCCGGATTTATAAAGTCTAATCCTTAATTTATTAATTGATATTTAAGACAAGTGTGACCTTAGATTACATATTTTTTAAATGACGTACTTTTCAAATTATATTACCTACCATTTAAAATTACACTAAAGAAAGATGACTTATATATGCAACATTAAGTTATTGTTATTGTGTACTGCCCCTTATTGTCTGGTACAAAATGTCGCATCATTAATGCGTTTCTTGTGTAAGTACGTTTGGGAATCTCACGTGATTAATATAAAGGGCGAGTGCGACTAAAATGAAGTATTTATCGTTGTAACATCCTTTATTTCAAATAATTAATTTAAGTATGCACAAGTTGACGCTTTTATTAGAAAAATCTTTTTAAAAACATGTTTTAAATTACTGTGTATTTTAAGCATATTGTAAATCATCATCATCGACCAAGAGTGCATATATGCTTTGTCTATGCATATGCATGCATGTTCTTGGAATAATGTACCTAGAATAAAAGTAACATACAAAGCCAAACCCAAATAGGAAGAAGGCGAGGACGACAAAATCATGATAATGATGAAAAATGCTCAATTATATTTTTATTACGAACTTTTTCAGAAATTATTTAGTACACGTTATAACTATTTCTTTATTTCTCGCTTACATGCACTTATACTATAACATGGTTAGTAGGTAAATACGTACATGAACCCTGGCAGGGTGTTGCGAACTTTATGTTTATGTAGTTGAGTTTATATAATAATAGTGATTTCAGAAATATTACGTTTGGGATATGTCAGAAATTATCAGTAACAAGTTAGTAATTGAATTGAATGTCAGCTGTTACATAAACTCATAAGTTAAGTATTAATTTCAGGGAAATTCTATTATATTTTAATTAAATTAAATTGGATGTGTTTTCTGATACATTAAAACATTTCAATTATCTCAATAATAGTAATGTCAAAAAATAATAATATAAATATGTAGTATAAATGTCAGTATAATAATTGATGAACGGCTTGAGAATTCTTTAAAACTAGTTTTGTAATTTGTCTTCTAAGGCATAATACGCGGTTATGGCAGTTTCATAGTTTGTGCTTACTTTCAGAATGCTTAGTGCGTATAAAAATTTTGATAATTTATTTTTGATGCTTGTCACATGTTTTTTCCAGTCAATATAAGAATCTATCGTTATGCCTAGTAGTTTGAAATTATTTACTTCTGTAATTTCTTGATTTTCGAAAGACAATTTAAAAGAGAGCGCTTTTTTCTGCCATGGGTGAAATTTAATTATTTTAGTTTTTCTCATATTTATTTCTAAATTTTTTTGTCAAGCCACGATTTTAATTTCTTAATGCTATCTCATAGGATCGCGTTAGCCTCAGTTGATGTGTCACATTGGAACTACAGTGCGTACGGGCTATTTATCATAATCATATTCATCATATCTATACTCGCATATAAGCTATAAACACGTTTATTGTGCATAATCTTACGAAACTCACGATCCATTATTAATTTACAGACATAACGACGGCAGTCACTTTATCGTGTTAGTGCTATGCCCTAAATAAAATAAATTGATCGTCAGTAAGCAATTAACGATCTCAGTGTAAAGAGAAGTTGTTTTTCAATTGAAACAATTGGGGTTAGTCTAGCGATTAGCGCCACTCAGTTGCACAAACATCTTGAATGAAACTATTTGCCATTTTCAACTGCTCTACGTTATTTGTATGAAATTATTTGGCATATGCAGCTGCTTAACGTTATTTATATGAAACTATTTGCCATTTTCAGCTGTCTGTTAGATACGTACAAATGAAAATTTTCAATCTTTATAGATTTCATTACTAAAGAACTTCAGTGCTCGTATCATCTTTATGCCGATGACTTGCAACTTTATACTCAGACTGAAGTCGACCAAGTAGACAGCGCGGTAGAAAGAATAAATGCTGATTAAATAAATAAATAAATATATAGGGACGAATAACACTGATTGAGCTAGCCCCAAAGTAAGTTCAAGACTTGTGTTATGGGATACTAACTTAACGATACTATATTTTATAACATATAAATATATAGATAAACATCCAAGACCCAGGACAATTTGAAAAAGACCATTTTCTAACTTGCCCTGACCGGGGATCGAACCCGGGACCTCTGGGTGGCGGACTAGCATGGTGACCACTACGCCACGGAGGTCGTCATGATTTGAAGGCGGTAGGTGACTGGTCTCGGCGGTTTAGAGTAACTGTTAACCCAAACAAATGTCAAGCTATACTGATCGGCAGCTCACGTCTCTTAAGTCGTATTGACAATGACTCCTTACAACCA
Organism: Acrobasis suavella; assembly: GCA_943193695.1. Classification (NCBI taxonomy): domain Eukaryota; kingdom Metazoa; phylum Arthropoda; class Insecta; order Lepidoptera; family Pyralidae; genus Acrobasis; species Acrobasis suavella. The sequence goes on from OW971938.1 coordinate 12,489,681, forward strand.
GTTTTATATGAAAACATCATCATTCCGTTTAGTTCCAGCGTGAAAGACCTGGGCCTACAAATAGATACCAATTTCTACGTTCGTTTGCTATTCAAGCGGCAAAGCTTTGGAACGCCCTACCAATCAATATCGAGAAGGCTCGTACACGAGTAGCGTTCAAAAGTGCAGTGCGTGCACTTTATCTTCGGGAACTGTCAGATAGAATATAAATGATATATATGAAGTATACGTATTGGTTATTATATCTTATATCTATGTATATTTTGAATGTAAGTTTATTGATATATATTGTTATTTTAATTAATATATTGTTATATCTTATATTATTATTATTAATATATCTTTCAAAATTACATATTTTGCGCCTTCTTCAAAAGACTTCTTAATCTCGGCATCACCAGTAGGTTGACTGGTAGATAAAGCCTATGGCTTTAAGTTCACCTATTACATTTGTAATAAAGTTAAATAAATAAAAATAAACAAAAACAGTGATGATGATCATCATCATTTCAGCCGCATAACGTCCAAAAGTGGACATAGGCCTCTCCCAAGGATTTCCAAAATGACCGATCTAAAGCGACCTGGATTCTATATATCGAGTGTCCGTAAGGCCGGCCGCATATTATCAGAATTTTTCTTTCCGAAAATTCCTGATGGCTGCTGCTACCACCCCGCACACCTATCAGTAATTTCGATCCAGCGATTTCGAATTTAGTACGCGGTTGGCCGTCAACGTAGACGGAACTGGGTTTATCAATTTAATAGGCATGATGACAGAAAAATAAAAATGGACAATCGTTAAATTATTAGAAAGTACACGTGGCGGACGGGCAGCAGCGTGCAAAATCTCCTTATATTATCTTGTGCAATCACCAACCCATCTGCTCAGTGTGGTGAGTATTTGCAAATCCTGCCTAAATTGGGAGAGGCCTTAAGTCCAGCATTGCACTAATGTGAGATTGATGAGTAATTATTGCAAGCATTATTTTTCTATTTTTCTATTATTAAATAAAATTATCCCAGAGTCTCGATAAATCAAATAGCGCAGTTTTGTAAAATAAATATGGTATTTATCTCTGCAGCGTTACCTCATAGCAATATTCCATAGGAAATAACACTATGAAAGTAACTAAAATATACCAATGTCATCAATCATGTATCAATGTCAGCTATCTGTTTAATTCTCCTAATCGCGTAGGCCGCAGAGCTAAGTTTACCAGCAATTTTTTTTTAATATACGCGTAGCCACCCCGATGCAACTCGAAATCAATCGTTAGTCCCAGGAACGTTGCATTATCTACTATGTCTACTGCTTCCTTATTAATAAATAAATATTTGTGTTGCAACTTTTATAACATTCGGTACCTAATCAGACGATGTGAGGTCACCGCTATCTAAAAATCGTACTTTACCGTGACTCCATGCAAAATTTAAATGCGCTGTTTCTTCATCATTTTTTGTATCTTTGAAAAAAGATTTTTTCCAGACATCATGCCTATTATTTATGTTTGACATGGTGGGCGGGGTCTAGTACAAAATGTGTGCCCCCCCTCAGTCCCGCACCCCATCCGAAATTCAACCGGCCGCACATTATAAGATCTTTTTCTGTCAGAATATTTCGGATGCCCGCCGGAAGGCACTCTGTCCATACATTTTGTTCTAGACCCCGCAAACTATCAGAATTCTGACGTGTCTGACGTCCGACGAAATGCACCGCCGGATTCAAAGTATCTGACGTCCGAATCCTGTTTAGCTACGATTCAGACAGACCGGCCCGCATCGATTCGGGCTGGAACGGATGCGGACGCACGCCGCAGCAGCCGGCCACGTGCGTTAGAGCCGTAACGTGTCTTGTGAGCCGTTCGCGTGCCGCGGGAGCCATATACTTGCTGCGGCAGCCGACAGCGCCCGCGGCATGCATAAACACCCCGAGAGCCTAGAAGTGCTGCTTGCAATGCGCTGTGTAGACACCATAGAATTTAAATAAAAAACCACCTGCCTGCACCGCCGTTCGCGTTTCGACAGCCGTATAGCTCCGAACTGACCCGACGCATACCGATAGAGCCGGCTATCTGTCGCGGTATCCGTCGGGAGCCGCTCGGAGCCGACTGGAGCCGACCAGCGCTGACCGGGGCCGACCGTACGGCAGACAAGGAATGAATATATTATGTGGCAGAAATATAACTTTAATTTCTTGTTAAAAGTTTCTATTTCCTTTACCACATTGTGAAATGCCTTCCGGGCCAGGTCAATGCGAGCCGGTCGGTCTGCATCGTACCTTATTTCGGACGGCGCGCTTTCCATAAATTTTGCTACACCACGCACAGCTATCAGAAATTCGCTCCTCAGTTGTCAAGTGAATGTCGTGCATTCGGCAAGGATTCACTCTGTGCAGCGCACAATATGGCGACCATAAACATTCGTATATACAGAAAATATACGAATGTTTATGGAATCTTGCGGATGCAAATTATCTCGTCGATCTAGTAAATTACTCAATAGTATAATAAAATAAATTGGTAAATAAAAAATAAATTAATAAATTAATTAATCTATTTTTAACCCCCGACAAAAAAGGAGTGTTATAAGTTTGACGCTAATGTCTGTCTGTCTGCCTGCCTGCTTGTGAATTTTGTGAAAATTGGTCCAGCCGTTTGCGTGTGAAGAATTAACAAACATACACACACACACACTCACAAACTTTCGCCTTAATAATAATAGTGTGTTAAATAGTTTTGATTTTATTCATGAGAGAAAAATTTCGTCTTCGTCGACCATTCCCCCCGATCTCCGAAACTACGGATCCTACAATTTTGAAAAAATACAAAATAATATCTTTTTGCCTATAAATTACGTAATACTAAACGTAGCCCTTGGGTCTAAAGGTCGCTGTCTACTAAAATGGTATACCTGTCCCGTTAGACATAGAGACATGAGCGCGACATAGAGAGCGAGTTTTTATGAAAATAATGCGTTTTAGTATCTCTAAATCTATAACCATCATAAAAATAAATTGATCGCCGTCCATTTTGTTTTTCTTTACTCTTGACGACCACGCTGCATGACGGCCAGCCTAGGACTAAGGTTACCACATTCTGATAGCGTGCGGAGTGAAACCAGTGGCCGTCCGAAATTTTCTGACAGAAAATTTCCTATAATGTGCGCCCGGCATTCGGATCAGAAAAAAATCGGACGTCAGATGGTTTGCATCCGGCGCTATCAGATTCGGTCGTCAGACACGTCCAAATTCTTACAGTATGCGGGGTCTAGAACAAAATGTATGGACAGAGTACCGTTCGGCGGGCGTCCGAAATTTTCGAACAGAAAAATTCGGATACTATGCGGCCGGCCTAAATGTTACAACTGTGTAAATATACGGTATAAGAAATAACTTAATTGCATCTTATTAAACACACAAAATTAGAAAACAACAATAAAAATGTAGCTACATTTGTTACATAAATGTTATTAAGCTATAAATGCAATCTATTCCAGCCACATTTGGGTGGAGGAAACATTTATTTGAAACAAGTTGGGCGCAGTTCTTATACCAATAATTAATTTATCTACTTACATAATTATAAACACTTTAGTACGTATATATACAATACATTATATATACAACACATTATATATATGTATAAGGATCAACATATCTGAGGAAACAACTTCTGAGGTCAGAATAACTTGATTACCGAAGTTCTCCAATCTGACTCGTGTAAGAGATGTGTCCGGTATAGGAATGTTTTCGTTGTGCAAAAATCATTTGTATGGTGATATCTGAAATTTACCGGTTATATCATCACTACAGATTCACTACCTGTGTTGCAATTCCTTTTATTTAATCAGTTAAATTGAAACAATCTCTGTTGAATTTGAAGAAACTCGTCGTATCGCTGACTATTGTTCTACAACAACTTATATACATTCATGGGTTATTACCTAAACGTACAAAATCAATTACGGCAATACAAAAATAGAAGAAACTTACTTATAAGCCTATTAAATTTTCATATTGAACTTCCACAAATAGATACTTATTGGAGAATGAACCAAATATATCTATTTATAGTGACCCAATTAAAAAGTCTCCGATAAAATAACTGCTACCACAGGTTTCTTTGATACTCGATACTTTTTCCTGTTACTATGTTAATTCCACTAAGAGTTATCACTCACCATATCGATAACTATCTACTTATCATACTACCCGCTAATTTACTTCTGTCACTAATAGAAACGCGTTATCAGATCTCGAGATACATAAAGAAACATCTTTCGTTGCCCCGGTAATATATGCTCACTTTGTAGCTACATCTTCCGTGATATCATCAGTTCTGCCCATTGATAAATCACAGTAACTGTGAATGTAAGCAGCTACATGATATGCAAACGAGACTCTCATTATACATTTACGGACTAAATCTGATATTAAGTCGGGAGTTGTAAACAAATGTTTACTAATGTAATTGTATGTGGTAGCTCGGAATAAGAAGGCGATGACGGAGTACGGGCATACCTCGTCTCTCTAACGAGCTGGAGAAGCATTAACCACCCAACATCTGCTACTTAGCTGGATTCCAGCGCAACAATCAATATCACCCGTACTCTTCAACCATTAATTCTAATTATCGAGTCGGTATCGGCGGGTCGATCGACCGTTATCATTAACATTCATAAAAGCGTCGAATCCGTTTAATTCATCAATTATTGTCTGCGAAGTTATACAGTTCGCCCGGCTACTAGGAGCGGACATCTGTAGTCGTATTTAAGGTTTATCAGGTTCATTAATCTGAGAGCAAGCGCGTGCTGATGTAGATTAATGGGGTGGCACGGACGCCGGCGATACCATCACTGGATAGCGTTTATTCCGGGACTGATGCGGATCTAAAAACGGGTGCTCCACGACACTGCGTGCACGCCATTGCCATGGATTTCCTCGAACCTGGATATTCCAGAGTCAATCCCGAAAAGAATCACCAGTTCGACACCAGTAAAGGAATGCTGAAACAATATCATAACATACTAATGTTGTGAGGATTTCATTAATTGAAACAAAAACAGTAACTGGCAGATTGCTAACGCTCGTTATACCGGGTTACGAATATGGCTGAAGAGGCCCGTCCTTACTTGACGAGGTTTGAAGATGATGATGAATTATTATTTTTAATTTATGATATAAGCATCAAGTCAAACGAATCAAAAATTGGTCAAATCTAATTACCGAAAAAGCGGTTGGCAGTACAACTACTTATCAATATCGTACTTTTATTTATGCCTAAAACAATAATCATATTTGTCATGTCAAGATTGTATCAAATAAACAGGTAAGTACCTATTTTCTTTTGTTTAGTGTTTTTCTACATGTTATAAGAAATGATATCACCAATTATCGAAACACGAGTAGGTTGGTAAAATAAATGAAACATTTGTTTATTTTCCGACTGCCCGCCCGCCCGAGCTGTTTGTAGAAACTTCCATGACCTACAAAGAACTCGAATTGAACTTTGCCCTACAAAGTGAAAAGGAATTCATTTTCATCTTATTACTCTATGTAAAATTACTTTCCACGGAACGGAAACTAATTTGAAAGACCTTCGTGATACGGCGAGGTAATGTCTCACCAGATTAAACGCTTATCTGACAGCTTCGCGACACAATCACATTTCCTTGAGGCGAGTCTCGTCCACACCAGTTCCACAAGAATTCAACATATTTAAGAAAGCACTATTAATTATCCAAATAATCGATCGCAGTCGTTACGTGATTTATCTAGCGTCGATAAGATTTTAATGAAGTACTTTGATTGGGCGCGCATGGACAGCTCCGACGAGGTTATCTTTGCCCCGATACCATGCGCACCATTGGCTTCCTATACCTATCATCGTATTAAGTTATTAAATTAAAAATAAATTTCACGCCTCGCGCAAACAATACTGAACCTTAAATTACGACGAGTTAGATTCGTTTCTCCGCGCGAGATCTAATTAACAAGGTGGATCATTCAGATTAGAAATTGGTAGATATCGGCACGTCGTTCATTGTGGAAACTACCCACGATACTACCGTGCGATAAGATAAATTGAGTTGAAACTTTTTATTGATAATGTCGAGCGGCGGGTGGCGTGCGCGTTGTACGAACACGAGCGCTTGCTCGTTAGCGAACACGTCTCTACACTCTTCCTACTCTTAAGTTTACACATGATCCTGTCCTATAGAACACGCATTTAAATATGACGTAATACGACGCATTTAAATTCGTTCTTATACTTATAAAACGTTCAATAACAACAAAATTATTATTGAAACCTTCATATTACCTACAACCTGGGTTTCAAAATTATTCATACAAAACCATATTAGGCTCCGAAAGAAACATTAAACCACGATTAGAGATAAAATATAAATTTTATAGTCCCTGACATTGGAAACCCAGAGGGATGTAAATTCGTGAAATTTATTGCTGGTGACAAACATAATAAGTTGGATTTGCACAAATGCTCTAAAACAATCTCCTATCTAGTCACAATCACTGCTTGGCCTTTTGCATTATGCGCACAGTGAACCAAAGTTTATATTTTCAATGATACATACAGGACTTTACTGGGCGCCGCCTGACTATTTTCCAATACGGAAAATATTCAATTTCACAAATATGACACCATTATTGTATCTTGGATTCTATGTCGACAACTGCACAAAGCTGTAATGCAATGTATATCGGTAGGTACCTATTATTTGTCAGGTGTACAAATATATTATTACTTTCTAGTACCAAACCTTTACTCTTGAGAACAAATATTCGTTGACGTAACCTCATTTGAGTATAGGGTCTAACAAAATATACTGAAATTATTTTATTGATGGTTTCCGTCCATGATACTGAACAACTTTTCTCAATAAACATATATCGAAATATGAAAAAGAATACTTGGCCTTCCATACAAGATGACCGATCAGCTGATCAAAGTGTGTATTAAAAGCAGAAAAAACCTTTTTATATAAATAAATATATAGGGACAAATAACACTGATTGAGCTAACCCCAAAGTAAGTTCGAAAGTTCACATATTTCGATATATGTTTATTGGGGAAAGTTGTTCAGTGCCATGGACTTAATTTATTTACCCTTAAAATAGTTTAAGTATATTTTTTAGACGTTATATATATACAGGGTGAGTTTTAGCCCACTATTGCCAAATATTTGGGGCAAGTTAAGTGCATGATACTGAATTACTTTCTATAAAAAAAATCAATCATTAAAAAAATATTTCTATAAAAATAAAGCTCAATCAGTGTAATTTGTCCCTATATATTATATTTATTTATTTACTAATCGATGAAAAAATTTCGTCATCCCATACAGAATCCGTTTGGCCAAGCGCTGATTTGTATGGGAAGCCAAATACTTTTTTATTTTTCGTTAATAATTTTTTTGGAAAGTAGTTTATTATCATGGACAGGACTTGCTTTGAAAAATTTGGCTTGTTGTTAAAAAGTCACCCTGTTTATATACACCTCTATGTATCTACTGTATTTAAGTGATTAGGTTTAAAAATCCGTACAAATCACCACTACCCACGATATACGATACATTCGTCCAACGAATTTATACTGTCGAGGCGAGATGGCAGAGCTAATTGTCAGATTTCCAAACATACACCGTTTAAATTCAGTAAAAGTTCTGACTACCGAGATAACAGGCGGCGGAAGATAAAAAACCGGCCAAGTGCCAGTCGCACTCCCGCATGAAGGGTTCCTTATAGTGATGGGTCGAAGGCAAATACAAATTGAGCATAAATGGGCATAAATCGGCGTATTGGGCAAAAAAGAGTTTACGCCCAAATAAATGCCTTATCGCTGGGCAGAAACAAATCATTTATTTTTTGCAAAAAGAAGCAAGAATCAGATTTTAACTTTAATAAAATAAATTTAATCATTCAAAACATAACAGTTACGTCAAATCACAATAAATTCTAACTCTCCTAAATAAATTATAGCTTCCATACGCTCGCGTGTGTGATATTTAGTCTAAGTCTAAACTTTTTGCTGTCAATTTATTAGTCGTTATTATGTTTTGTGCATACTCAAATGTTGGTCAGCCTAGCAACACACAGACGGACAGTCGAGTCTTAGTAATAGGGTCCCATTTTTACCCTTTGGTATGGAACCCTAAAACATATAAACATAATGCGTTCTATACAACGTTGCGTGTGCATAATAATGAAGCTGCAGTGTTAGACCGGGATAATTAACAAAAAGTAACGTTAGTAGAACGTGTACGGACTAATGATCGGGAATAGGTTCATTTACATTTAACAGGCGCAAGTCTTAATTACTGGGAAAATTACAAATTAAAGAAAAATGAATGGACCCTGATCGGGCGATCTGACCCGCGAGGTTACCAATAATGAATGTACCTTATGCTTTAATTCGAGTCGATAAGAAGAAGATGCTTTAATGAAATATTCTGAAATCGAAATACATCTAAAATTACGAATCAAATATATCAAATATCAAATTAATACAGTAAGACGGTTAGGTCACTTGTAGCAATAGGAATAAGAAATAATGTAAGATTGCTAGACTATCGCCTTCTAAAATACTAAAAGCTTATGTAATCTATTTTATAGAGTGCATAGCCGGAGAAGATCTCTTGGTAAGTAACTAATTTTATTTTTTACATTTGGTTCTTTAAGACCATTGTTTGTTATTTTATTTCACTTACAATAAAATACTCTTTGAATAAACCCCCGGTAGTTCAAAGTTCAAGCTAAAGGCGTAAGAAAGCAAACACACAACAATTGCTGCGTGGGCGCGCTTCCGCAACATCGTGACTCATCTATTCAAGGTACTACATCTCATTTGTATACGAATCGAGCAAAAAAATACATTTGATTTTATAGAGCCACTACAAGTCTTTCACTGATACATACGTCTGTAATTAATTGGTATTAGTATAAAACGTCAGTAAACGACATTTAGTTAAGTGCAAACCGAAGTTAACAGGAATATAGCCGGCCATCAAATAGATCTGTAATTATTTTTATAATAGTAAGGTACTCGTACACAGGGAGTACATATTGGCATCATGAATCTTAGAGGGGAGTCTCAGCGGGCCCGAACGGCTACCTTAAAGACCTAACGCAAATGGCTTATGACACTAAAGTATACCCACCACTTCGTTTCTCTTACATCTAAACTGGATATTTTATAAATAGATCAGCAATAAAACCTACATTGCCTATAAATATTTATTCTTTACAACACATGATGTTAGTTACAATTTTTACACGACTACCATCTGTCCCATAAAAAGCTTTTACACTTAGCGTATGTTCATATTTAATGGTGTTATTTAAGTTACCATTCTTATAATAAATGGCAAACTGTCAATAGCAATAAGAGATGAAGAAAAGGAAGTTGATATCTAGATATCTATCCCATAAATCATCTTATCTCCACATTAAATCGAATTTAACTTTGCTTTTCGTACAAGAATATTGTTTCGAGACCATAAATTAATCATGTAGGCTGTCGCTAAAATATTGCTCTTCTGGCGTGTGCTCAGTGGTGGCGTTTGCGACGCATCGGCGCGATAGAACATGAACATCCAGCCGCTGCGCTGGCGCTGGCCACAATAAGAGCAAGTTGATCGCGCCGCGCCGCTTGCGATCATTTCCTGGCGACAAAATCTCCCGATAACATCAAACCTTCTTGTCCCCCGCAACGTACACGCATAAATCAACTACAAAGTAAAACAGCGCAAACTCAAATCCCTTTAAGTAAATTTCATTTAAATAAGCCATCAACACTACAACCACATTAATGAACATGAAACTCCAATAAAGCACAGGAAAATAATAATAGCACACAACTAAAGCCACTTTACCGACATGTCTTATATGAATAAAGTTAATTACATTTAAATTCGAAAAGATGCCTGCAATTAATTAAACGAGCGTTTCTTAATTATCTATTAAAATAATAGTTTTATTTAATTGGAAACTTTTAAACGGACACGCAAAATAATTAAGTGATCAATTAACCGTACACGACGATGTATATCCAGCGGTAGTCTTATCTACTTGCATCTACAACATTGTTTAAACGATGATTATACAACGCTCAAAGATCAATATTATTATAAACTCGCATACGTTTATTCTACCTCCTAGAGACACGATGATCGTACTTTAGTCTATGTAAAATGATTTATGTTTACAGTATTTTAATAAAAATTTCGTGCGCAGTTATTTATTATTTCAAATAAAGAAAATATATCTTTAATTAAAAATTTTGAAATATACACACTTTATATGGCTTAAAGTTAAATAAAAATTACAATCAAACTAGGTGCCTATAAATGATAAATAAGGATGAATCCATATAAAAAATAAAATTAACAACCTCAACTTGCTCTTCTTCCTACAAAAGGTCACCCAGTGACCAGTTTGATGGCTGCATAATAAATTTCAATGTATAACAAACACATTTTTCCTACGTTGTTAACGCTTTCATTTAGGGGAACCTACAAATTCGCCCACACATACAACTATATTATACAAGAAAATGTATTGTTAAATTATTTCGGTGTTGTGTAGTTGCTCCATATTGCTCTGTTAACCGCTACCGTGATGGACTTTTTTATTTAGTTATTTTGCTAGTCTATCTATCTATATATATAAAAATTAATCCCTATTTCGCTTGGTCATGTCATAACTTTATCCAATTTTATCCATCTTTTTTTTAAGTTTTCTAATAGGTACTTACTTTGTAGAAGGTTCTTACGGAAAAAAAGAAAAAGTTGCGCAACGTCTGTCGGGTCAATTGTATGCAATAAAATTCACTTCTTTTGTAAATGTTTAATATAAATTTCATTTGGCCCTTCTATCGAATTACATAATCGGCAGCATGCAGTAACAGTAAGGTTGCGTGCTAGCCGCTTCACGAAAACCCGGATGGTTGACGATTCATATAAGCAACAATGTCCACTAATTCCATATACTCAAACCCCACGACTTCAATTAACACTTAAAATAATAAAACTATCAAAAGTAATTTAATAATAAAGACATATTAATGAATGTAAGTAGAGATAAAATTTTTATGTTTGTTTTATGAGCACTTATCAAAATAATAGTTACATCACTGTCGACCACCATGACATATTATAATAAACACATCAAGAGTCAAAAGGTCTAATGCCACCCATGACCACTATAAAAATCGCTGAAATTATACGGTGTAGGCATGAGTGGGTGAATTATCATGTCGATTAGTTTAATCGTTGGCCATTGTAGCCGTCGTCTGGTGTAGCTGGCGACGCACTCCGTGTCTCTAGTTCTCCACAGGTCGAGCTTGTAGCTATTAGGCATACGCTTTCTTTTGTCGTCATTTATCATCACTGTGCACGTAGCTTGAGGTCAACTGCTTCATTAAGGATACTCACCCATCATTCAAAAACATTCATCCTCGTTTCCTATTACCTTTTAAGATAAACATTTGAATATGTTATCGTAATGAGTTTTTCGAAAAACAACTAGGGAAATTGTTTGCGAAGGAAATTATTTCCCACGGCTTTAAATTTAATTTACTGTTAATCACAAATTCATACACTTTGAACACGACTTTGGTATACTTTAGTTTTTTAATCTGCCCGTTAACCATGATTACTCACTAAAAACAAATAGCTATATTCTCGTTGACTGTAATAAAAATAAGTAATGCTTCCCGTACAAAAAACAGTATCGATACTTACCTAATAGTTAATAATAGGAAATATACACATCAGTCTGCGAACTAATTATGTCAATAATAGAGTTGTTACTTGTATATCGACCCCCCTCATTATTTACATCATGCATAATTGGTTGGTGGTATTTTCTCATGCGGCTGTTTATTTGATGTGGATTTAAATAACGGCGCCAGTCGTAAGTGATTGCGTTGTTACATTCGAACACCAAACGTTACTTAAATCCCCAAATCGATGATGACTTCCGTAAGCTAGAGAGTGTTAAAAGCCCTCGTTGTCGGTGTTGCAGGGATCACGGGTAATTCAATTAAATTGAGTCCGGGTTCGTTAGCGTTTCTGTATAAATTCGACCCGGCGGCGTATTGAGGACGGACACAGCGCGGCGGCGAGCCCGCCTGTCTCGCTGAGACACTAAATGCATATAAACGTTGTATCCACTGAAATCAATGCCGATTTGATTTTGCTGCCTTCATTAGGGATCCGGTTCTTCATTTCAATAAGCTATCGAACCTTAATGATTCCGCGGTAACAACGCTTTTATTCTGTTTAATGCCGTATTTAGGAAGCGGGCCTTTTGAACAGTCTCGATGTTAGCAGTCGTTTAGGTTGTTCGAGTTTTGTTGCCTTTGTTGGCAACGTTTAATGCATAATTAAACTTTATGGACTGCATACTTAAACAAAAGAATTCATGGCATTTCATTGTAATTATGTCCGTTTGTGGAGACGCGGAAATGTCGCAGTGATAAATGAAAGCATTTTTGCGCTTTGTAACTACTGTGCAGATGCATTTGCAGATTACAGTAAAGTATTGGAATCGTTGGTAGTCGCGCATGGCAGTGCGTGCGTGGTTGCCCGCCGCGGAGAGATAGCGCCTATCCAGACAATTAATATGCCTAATGCTAACATCATTATTACTAGGCACTGCGCACTTAACATACTATATCCATTTACATTTTGATTTGTGTAGAGCTAGGCTGCGATTAATCGGCAGGCGGCGTGCGCCAGCGCAGCTGATTTATAGAGAACGCGGGTGGAGTGCGCGCACGCCATTCCTACGCTGCACTCTCTTAGGCACACACAATAGTGCTGCAACAAGCTATCGATAAATTGCTTCCTAATTAATTGTTGACTTCCTCCTTATAAAGACTCATATATTCAAAGTAACAAAATATATCTCGTGTCTACAAATATAGGTAGGTACCTACCATAGTGACTATACGTGGGGCGCACTATAAGTTTCCGGAATGAATATGAAAAAATACTATTAAAGGTACAAAATTAATTTATTGTTTTTCAAAATAATCTCCCTTGGCGTCTATGCACTTTTTCATTCGATGAAACCAGTTTTGAAAACTTTTGTGCCACTCCTCTGTGGTGACCTCTGAAACGTGTTTTTCATACTCCTCGACAGCCTCTTCTGGTGATGAAAATCGTTGACCGCGTAATTGGTTCTTAATTTTCGGGAACAGAAAAAAGTCACAAGGTGCCAGGTCGGGACTGTATGCAGGATGACTCATGAGTTCTACATTTTTCGCCTTCAAAAAGTCGTTTGTCTGTCTGGCCGTGTGAGAACTAGCATTGTCGTGGTGCAGGATGATACGGCGTTTACGGTTATTTTTACGGAGTTCGTCAATAACTTCCGGCAAACAAATGGTCGTGTACCAGTCACTATTCACTGTACGACGATTCTCTAAAGCAACAGTAGCCACGTGTCCAGTTTTATTAAAAAAAGAAGCAATCATCCGCTTAGATGCACTTTTCACGCGCCCCACTTTGGTTGGTTTCGGCTCATCTTGAAAGACCCATACGCTCGATTGCTGCTTTGTTTTGGGATCGTAGCAATAAATCCATGTTTCGTCACCTGTTACTATGTCCCACACCAAATTTGACGCACCTTCGTTGAATCTGGTAAGCATGGCACTGCACCAAGTGACGCGGTCCGTTTTTTGAGCCTCGGTCAAGTTGTGTGGGATCCACCGCGAGCACAGCTTTCTCACACCCAAATGTTTGTGTAGGATTAATTGTATTTGACTCATGCCTATTTCTAAGGATGCGCGAATTTCATGGTAGGTCACATGCCTGTCTGTTTCAATCATACGGCGCACAGCATCGATGTTTTTGTTGGTCACAGCGGTGGACGGCCGACCATCGCGAGATTCGTCACTGAGATTGATACGACAGTTGTCTTGCATGGTGCTTCATTGCCAAAAGCTGTTTCAAGCCGAACGATGCTCTGTTGAGCTGTCAAATTACACTTAAAATCGTAGAAAATCATACTACGAAAATTTTCCCGAGTTAAATCCATGTTGATGCAGACACACAATTTTTTAAATGGCGCCACAAGGTAAAAACAAAAGACAGTCAGATGAAACAAACTGCATTCTACAGCCAAAGAGTTCTATTTTCAAATGTTGCAATAAATTTTTAAATATTGTTTATGTAAGTGGCCAGTTCCGGAAACATATAGTGCGCCCTATGTACCTATGCCAGCCTATAAGACGCAGTGTTAGAGATATAAAGCAAGTCCTATTGGACCAGTTTTGCAGTAGTTGATTTTTCCTTCTATTTATTAGGTACCTAAACTGAATATATTTAAAAATATTTCTTGTACTTAAACATTTTCTACGATTTCGTTTCAGTTTCATCCTTCTATTAATTTCACGAAGTGTTCACATCATTAAATGAAGTGTTTAATATATGAAGTTAAAATATTATGCCTTTTATGACATTTGTAGGTCTTTATAACTACTCATAGTCGTAAAACACAAAGGCTTAGATGGGTAGGTCACCTGGAAAGAACGGATGACACCAGGGTGGTTAACTGCATCACCAAGTGGATCCCGCAACAGAAGTGACCCAGAGAGAGACCCACAAAGCGATGCGTCGAAGAAGATCTGAAGAGACTAGCCAAGAAAACAACTTGGAGAAGGGAGGCTAGTGACGGAGCGAAATGGAAGAAGATCATGGAGGAAGCCAAGACCCACAAAGGGTTGTAGCGCCGCTGGAAGAAGAAGAAGTGTCATAAAACAAAACGAGACCAACGAATTAACGTGCATTTCGAAGTACGAAGAATTTCAAGATATTTTTATGCTTAACATGCATATTTGCTACTCGTAATAATTGCTTTAAATTAATTATAATAATTAATTTCTATGCATTAAAAATAGTCGGTTACTATTGCAGTACTGTTAAATAAAACCCCAGAAAGCACTTAAACTGTATTATGACTCATAAATAATAAGTACTGATGTTTTAACGCCAAAGTCCTGCCCGTGGCGTACCTGCCACCAGTCAGCTTATAATAAAATCTTCGTAGATTGACTTACACGCTTGACCCATAATTTACAGCAATAATGACGTAATTAGACGAATGTAAAATTTAAATTGCCAGTAAAGAAAAACCTGTTAAGTTTTATTGATGAAAATTTCTAAAGAAGCAAAAGTGTATGGTGTTCATCTTACTTATTATTATATATGCTGCTTAGGATAAGTAAAGGAAAGACACACACATGTGGTCAGACACTTAACTATATTTCTCGTCACGTAGCTCAGTACTAATAATATATGTAAACCAACACCAGTCTAAAAATATTTGGGATACTCGATAGATTATTGATTTATAACTCTTATACATGTTTGGCAATCCTAGATGTGATTTACGTTCGGATTATTGATCACAAGTGACATAAAATATCTCGAGCTCTTTTGCACTTTGGGAAGCACGTTATGTTGTTAGAAATAGATGACACTCAAGACCCTATGACAGGCGTACACGCACAAGCAGCGTAAAAAAATTAAACAATTTTGGTCACTACCACAGCTAAAATAGGAAATTAGAAAATGCGAGCAAAACTAAAGTATGATTAATCTCGTGCGTACGATACGTATTATTCAATAAAGTTAGATTTTAAGCATAAACAAATGAAACCGATACTAAAAAGGAAATTGAATTTTATTAATTCCATTGTATCTTTGCGTTTGCACACCGGGCCAGTCGGCATTAAATCACGTATCAGATGATCTGCGGCAGTTAAACGGTAGCAGTTATTTAGCGAACCGCGCCGGTAGCCCGGCCCACCACATGATTTATCCGCGCCTCTATCCTTCTCAAATATCAGTCGGTCCGCGACGAAAAAGCCTCCATTGATTGACAATTAAACACTAGGGTAACTCCTTACAAATAACTGTTGAAAAATGTTACGATGATAAGACCTAATAACATAAAGGACTACCCGCCATTTTGTCAAAATAACATTTGAGACTACTTGCAACTCCGACGAGTTGCAATTTAAACGAGGTCCGAATTGTGTTTAAGAGTTTCTACATAGATAATTTGCGTTTAAGACAATTCGATACTAACCCAGAAATACACTATATTTTATCTCGTTTCTCATAATTCTAAAATCAAGTAAGATTTAGGAAGACTTATTCGAAGTCATCTGCTGACTTACTGTGCCGCTGAAATTTCAGTTCGTAATAGACTTCGTGATAAGTACTTTTCCTTGATTTTATTAACGCCAGAATCCTATGCATGCTTTATGCTATCCTCAATGACCATAACTCCCCAGCTTATCTCAAGTTTCAATTGTCTCTTCTTAGCTCTACACATTCGCGAAATCTCCGCTCTTCTAATCTTTTAACTTTATCTGTACCTGCTTATTATTCTGATTTCATGAATAAATCCTTCCAAATTAAAGCCATTCTTCTCTGGAATGCTCTTCCGGAATCCATTAGGCGTGCACCTACTCGTTTAGCCTTCAAACGGGCGGTTCATAATTGTTTTCTCCGAGAAGTCTCTTCTTATGATGTCCCTGTGCAGTAACTAGTAGTCATCCATATGATAATTATTTATGCATATATATTATTTTAGATATTTATATATTATTTGATATTTATAATATGTTTATTTTATCAATAGTATATTTTATCTATACATATATTATTAGGTCTTTAGCCATGAAATTGCCGTTTTGTATGAAAAAAATTAAACGATTTTTTTTATGCATTTTTTATTTGTATTAATCGAAGTATTCACCCATGCAATCAACGCATCTTTGCCAACTCACTTATTCAAATTCTGAAAAAAGTAGAAGTCTGTAGGCGCCAAGTCTGGTGAGTAGGGCGGATGACGGAGAGCTTCCAACCCCAGTTCTTTCAATTTGGAGACCGTCTGCTGTGCAGTATGAGGTCGCGCGTTGTCGTGCAGGAGCAGCGGAGAGGAGCGATTGACCAATGCTGGTTGGAAATGTGCCAGCTTCTCCATCATTGTGTTCAGTTCTTCACAGTACACATCTGCAGTAATGCTCACCCCGTTTGGTAAGAAGCTGTGATGAATCACACCGGCGCTAGACCACCAAACAGTGATCATCACTTTTCTAGGGGTAAGTTTTCGTTTAATGCAGTGTTTAGGTGGTGAACTAAGATCCAAACAACTTGCTGAGCGCTTGCGGTTATCAAACAGAATCCATTTTTCTTCGCAGGTAACAATGCGGTTCGAAATTGTCAAGCTTTGTCAAGCTTTTTTACCTTGCCAATTTGACGCAAATGGACCAATATTGTTTTGACGCTAACGTCGAAAGCTGCTGCTAATTCAGCCGTAGATTGTGTATCATCAGCTTTCACAATGGCCTTTAATTCGTCATTGTCGACCAAAGTCTTCGCACGACCGCGAGGTTCATTTTTCAGGTCGAAATTTCCAGAACGGAAGCGAGCAAACCAATAACAGGTGGTGCATTGGTTTGTAGTGTTAGCTCCGTAAACGTCGTTGATGTTGCGTGCCGCTTGTGCCGCGTTGCTGCCACGACGCTACTCATATTCCATAATTACTCGAATTTTTAACGTATCCATGATGACGAAAAAGATTGAAATGCGATGAAAATGTAACACTAATCAATAAACAAATAACTACTTTTGGAAAAAGAATTCCGTGTTTTTAAAATAAAATTAATTTGAAATTAGAATTCTTAGCCAAACAAAAATTGTTTTGATTTGAAATGGCCAGCACTGCAGAACGGCAATTTCATAGGTAAAGACCTATTACATACATATGTGATTGTATTTTTTTAGATATTTAATTTATGCTTTTCTATTTAGTTTACACATTCTGTCGCACCACCCAAATTATTTTTCACTTGGTCCAATGGTTGAATGGCAGAGAACGCCATTTGGCGTTAAGTACGCCATTTGTACACTTTTTTTTTTGCAATAAAGTTTAAATAAATAAATTATTATTTACTTATTTTTTAAAGGATAATATAATTTACTGTAAGTTAAATATTTAAATATGCTTTAATGACGTTATTTTTGTTATTTAAGTCTTTATGAATTTAGTAAATAAATATTTATTAAATATTTAAATATTCCAAATACTTACCAACACAAGTTTAGAGAAAAAATCTTATTTCACGATTCACCCAAGTTGATAATGATTTAATTTTACGCATACATTCTCGTACAACATTCTTTTCTTACCTTCCCAAAGAATAATTAATAAGACAATTCATCCTAAAAATTATCGGTTCATGGAAATTACTTACTCGTACCTAACGGATAATATGAGGCGGGTAAACGATAGTAGAGCCCACCACATCATTTATCGATTTGTCTGATCGGCCGGATTTACTGAGCTGCTGAAAAACTGTCGACCTGCGACGAAATGGCAGCATTCTCCCCTTGCCTATATACCAAGAGATAGGAATCTACGAGTTGATACATAATTATAAGGTATCAGAAGATCTAAGCAGGTAAACGTTAGCAGTCATTCAATGGTGCCCCCGCCCACCACGCGATTTATTCGTCCGTAGTATCCCGCCGGATTTACTGCCTGCTGAAATAGCAGTCTACCGTGACGAGATAGCCTCCGTTATGTATCATGCTCTAGTGATACTTGCACTCACTGATTTATTGGCTGCCAATGTTTAGTACACGAGGATTCTGAAATAAAATAAAATCAATGACACTTAAGAAAAAACAATGAGTTACTCCTTATGAGAAGTATTGTAAGATACAATTTATTGTTCAAAAAATAAAAGAAGTACTTTCAATCCAGGGTTGAAATTTTATAAACCGCTTGTAATAGGTTGGGGAAAAAGTCTTTTCGCATTTTATATGAAAATTCAAAACATTTTTTAATATCGTTTATTTACGTTTAACTAAAGTATGTACGTACCATTTTGTTTGATAACTTTTTGCCATCTTATAGGTAGGGACATGATTCCATTGCTATAGAAATGTTGGGGCTTCTGATCAAAAAAACTGCGTCAAGTAGTTTTGGCAATCCTCTCATGATGTTAAACTGACACTGCCTAAAGAATTCTGAAGAGACCGAAACAGGTGGAAATCTGAAGGTACCAGGTCAGGACTATACGGCGGATGCATTAACACCTCCCAGCCAAACTCTCTTAATTTTTGCTGAGTGGTTAAAGATGTGTGAGGTCTGGCGTTATCATGATGAAAAACCACACCCCTTCTGTTGATTAATTCCAGCCGCTTTCTCTCAACTTCTTGCTTTAATCTTATCAGTTGTTCGCAGTAGAGTTCTGAATCGATGGTGCTGCCTGGTGGTAACAGCTCATAATGAATAATGCCCTTCCAATCCCACCACACACACAGAATCACCTTGTTGCGAGTTAACCCGTGTTTCTCCACAGTCTGTGAAGCCTGACCGGCCATTGACCATGACCTTTTTCGCACGTTCTTGTCGTACGTGATCCACTTTTCATCACCAGTTATCAATTTCTTCAAAAATGGTTCGCTCTTATTACGTCGCAATAAAGAATCACAAATGAGTACACAGTTCATTAGGTTTCTTTCAAAGAGCTCGTGAGGTACCCAAATATCAAGCTTTTTTGTGTACCCATTTTTTTTCAAATGCGCCAAAACTGTTTTGTGGTCAATTCCCAGTTCTTCAGCTACGTCGTAACTACTGATATGCCGATCTTGCTCCACTTTTTCAAAAAAAAGCATCCATTTTATCCGTAACAGGGCGACCAGAGCGACGTGCATCTTTGACATCAAAATTTCCGGATTGAAAACGCTTAAACCAAATTTGTGCTACTCTCACAGACACTTAGGTCAATAAACATCGCAAATTTTTTTCGCGGCTTGCGTTGCATTTTTACCTTTTTGGTAGTAAAATTTTAAAATGTATCTAATTTCTTCATTAGATTCACTCATCTTGACGGTAAGAACAACAAATGAAAATCACGCATTTTCCTAATTTGAATTTGGAATTATCTTCTTTAAATTTAAACTTTTAAATTATACCAAAACAAGCCATGTACAAATAGTATAGCCAAAGTGGTTTTATTACAAGTTCATACATACTATATGCAAAAGACTTTTTCCCCAACCTAACATATTTTTCTGTTGATAGTAATAACTTTCCACTTCACCATAAAAAAATATCAGATTTTTCTGTATAGTCAATTCAACGTAAAAAAATATTCATTTTAAATCTCGTAAAATGGACTCAACACAGCGTGTCGGTGCCATTTTTTGCCTGGATTATCTGACGTATTAAAAAAGAAATCATATGACAGTTAACAACTTTACTCCCTTGATAAATAGCAAAGATTTAGAATAAATAGATAGGGACACTGTCATGTGACAGTTGACACATTTTCTGTAATTTAAGTGTCTTAAGTGTCCCTATTTTACCACAATGACAGAGAAGTTGTCAACTTTCATATGACTTTTTTAATACATCAGACAGTCAAAACGATGTCGAAAATGGCGACGACCTGATGTATGGAGTCCATTTCACGTGATTCAAAATAAATATTTGTTTACAATGAATTTATTCAAATATATTTGTATGGTAAAGAGGAATATTTTTCCTAACAACAGAAACATATTCAATCATTTTAGAAATTTTCATCCCTTCCCTATTTATTGCCTTTATATGCAATGTAAATTCTGGTGCAATATAATATAATATTTCAAAACTAAAAACCCACTTCACACCCAAACTACACAACCAATTTTGATAAAATATCTATGGGACCACCTGACAAGTATCCCTTTCAAACAAAAATAAAATCCAAATCGGTTTAGGCGTCTTCGAATAATCGGTGAACATATATAAAAAAAAATGAGTAACTTGTGCCGCTTAGTAATGCCTGTAGCATTAAATAGGCATAGGTAATACGACTAGGTTATAAATACGCGTTGCCCATCGTCTTTCAAGTAGCTCGTTGTCATTTAATCAGTCCAGCTTAAAGGAAATAAGGCAGTGAAGTGTGCCCCCGGCATTAGCATACCCGGTTTATGATCCCTTGTACTGTTTAGGCGCCCACGAGCGCTGGATAACCATTTAAATTTATCACTCGTGTGGATTACTGCTTATTGGAACAACAACTGTCTCGGGTATGCAAAGATAGAGTGCTGTTGAGCGGTTAGTTCGCACCTATTGTCGACTGCATTATTTTATTGTGGCAGGTAACATTTGCAAACGATATTTAAGTTACAAAATGTTATTATAATCGGTTCTAGTTGTTTTGACAGGGTTTACAGTGTTTTATAGCCACTCTGTTGCTGTTCAAGGTTTTGTTGTGGCTTGCTAGTGCCAATTCAGCCTTTAGTGATAGATACACTTTAACAAACTATAACCAACCTTGGGATGTTATTATTTTTACTTTAATTTTTTAATGACATAACATTCTTTTAGGGATCTATAATGGACTAAACAGACGTTACGTAATAGTCTTTACCTATGCCTATGAAAGTCCTGCTCTGCAGTTCACTTTAGTATAACAGATGGCAATTTCACAGGTCAACCTATTATCTGAAACATGCGTAGATAGTTTTCGTGGCAAAATTTTAAATACTGTTATTAAAACGAATTTATACTTTTCAAACATATTGTGACGGAACATTAAATATAAATAATAAGGCCAATTTTCAGTTCTGCTGTCTCACTGTACAATATGTACATAAACCCAAGCCAATGCAAAAAAAGTAAATAACTGTAAGAAAACATAAAATGTGTTGAATATCTTTAAGATATTTTATTAAAAAATTAATTCTCGTATTGCCTTGTAGACTTTACTACTATCTCACAAACAACCTCAAGTTGTTACTCCAGGTGATCTACTTCACATGACTAGCATTATAGTCCTACCAAATGTACTTAACTGCTGATGGTTAAATCTCGTGCTTAAATTCTTATACTTACAATCTTCCGCTAATCCTGTGGCTTCTAAGTTTTTTTTCTCGCCTGACATAAAGATCATTCCTTTATTGAATGTGCGCTGTAATCTCGAATCTCGAATAAGCTACATAACATCTTAAGCCATTATCTTTGAATGGCGTTGCGCGAGCGTCCGAGTTATCTGGCAATTAAATCGACATTCAGAAGCCGATGTGGCTTTAATTCTGTGCATGCTACCGCCAAACGCTTTACAATGACTCGGATGCATGACAAATAACGTTTTGATTGGACACTCAGCTAGCAAAGCTGTATGGTTACGGTGTCCATTGCACTATTTATGTTACATAACATTATAAATATATGGTATTTACAATTTTACATCAGATTCAACTATTGTAATATTTGCTGCCATGTACCATTCTCACATTGTAGTAGATACAATCGAGTTTTTAAGACCGTCTGCTCCGAGATATGCTGTTTTTACACTATCCTAAATATTATACAGAAAAACAGCAACCATTGACTAAAAGATCCCGCAACTCCTCCTCATTACTGTTATTGCTTAGTTTTCTGTTTTGAAAGAGTTGAAATCAACAGAGTATCCTCAAATAGTGCACCTGTGAGCATGGGTGTGCCTCAGGGTTCAATAATTGGTCCATTTTTGTTTTTGATTTATATTAATGACCTCCCCTGTCTTGTAGAAAAGTTGTGTGAAGTAGTATTGTTTGCTGATGATACATCTTTACTTTTTAAGGTTGACAGAAAATGCACAAACTATGACGATGTAAGCAATACTATGTCACAAGTACTTAGTTGGTTTACGACTAATAATCTGGCCTTAAACACACAAAAGACTAAGTGCGTTAATTTGTCACTATTGAATAAACCTAATACTCACATACCTTTGAGTCTTAATGGTCAAGTTCTAGAATGGGTACCCAACACCAAATTTTTAGGCATAACTGTAGACTGGAACTTAAAATGGGATAAACATATTGAGGCCACTGCCAAGAAACTTAGTTCGGCAGCATATGCTATGAGGAGGGTCAGACGGTGTACTAACGTTGAAACTGCTAGGCTAGTATACTTTAGTTATTTTCACAGCATAATGTCATATGGCTTGCTCTTATGGGGTCAAGCGGCTAACATACATGCTATCTTTGTGCTACAAAAGAGAGCAATTCGGTCGATCTACGGACTAAAATCACGCGAGTCCTTAAGAGAGTTATTTAAATCTATAAATATTCTTACTGTGACATCTCAATTTATTTACGACAATCTTCTATTTGTTAAATCTAGGTTAAATAATTTCAAGAAAAATGGTGATGTTCACAGTTATAATACTCGCAACAAAAATCAGCTTCATACGCCTAAGTTTCGACTTGTTAAAACTAGAAAGTCACTCTTAGGTCTAGGTATAACATTATTTAATAAACTTCCCAAAGCGATCGTTAACCTACCAATGGCAAAATTTAAAACACATGTTAAAAAAGTTTTATTGAACAATGCGTACTATACTATCAATGATTATTTAAGAGATAAAAACGCGTGGATACTTCCTAAACATTTTCCATTACACTCCACACATGAAACATAAATAGCTGCATTTTCTGTTACCATAATAAGCTTACTGTAAAAACATGTAAATGCTCTGCGATCAATAAGTGACCAACATATAATTAATATTTTCTCTTGACAAGGTCTGCGAGTTCGGGTTTTTCATGCTCACTAAAATGTCCAATCCGGTGGTGGCGTCGCTGGTCGGGTCGTTGGATTCCCTCTAATATGGTTGAACGATGGCTGATCCGTGCGTCAACTCGTGAACGGGTGCTGCCGGGGGGACTGGTCAGCTCGGCTTCGCTTTTTTTGACTACTTAATATTTTTTATTACGCAATTTATGTTTGTTTACTTGTTCGCAAGCATTACATGTTATAATGTGTCAACATTGTATTATATTATAAGTATTTATTAATTAAAAGACAATTATAATAATATGACAAAGCCCTTCTGGCGAGTAGGCGACCAAATACTGTGAAAATGAGTTTCTTTCGGCGTTTCTTCTCAGCAGTGGTCGTTACGAAGCGCTGGTATCGGTAGCTTTTCTTTAAAAATAAATTAAATTTTAATATACTTTACACGTAACATAAATTATACTTATTGACGTGTAAAAGTGCCTGTAAAGGTCTAATTACTGAATAAACATTTAAATCTTTGAATTCTGAATTTCATACTCGTATCAAATATGCGCCTACACATCATTCCTTTCTTTATTGATCTTTAATCTAGCTGTACTGATAAAGGCTGATAAAATTTATATACTACTGTCAGTCATTTCTTAGGTATTATGATCCAAAAGCCCAAATCTGTCTGAATAAAACAGACATCCGCGGTCATACAAAAAAAATATGTGTCATTATACATTTCAAAATTTACCGATTTTTAAAAAGAAGGAGGTTATCAATTCATAATAATAAAATTGTCTAAATACATTATTCTTATACTTCAATAAAATAAAATAAAAAATTACTTAACAATAAATAAATAATAAATAAATATATAGGGACAAATAACACTGATTGAGCTAGCCCCAAAATAAGTTCGAGACTTGTGTTGTATGGGATACTAACTCAACGATACTATATTTTATAACAAATACATACATAGATAAACAACCAAGACCCAGGACAATTTGAAAAAGGCCATTTTCCAAGTTGCCCTTACCGGGGATCGAACCCAGGATCTCAAACAATGTTGGGACGGAGGTCGTCAAACAATGTTTTAAATTTTATAGCAAAGTTCCCAAAAGTTTACCTTAAATCTCGTGTAACAATGGAAACGCTTATAAAAGAATGATATAGTCATCTGCGTCGTTATTACGTGCCATAATGAACACGGTGTGATGAACTTTCATATCGAACCGGCGGTGGGCCCTGACATTTGGATCGCTCATCGATTATAACAACATTAATGCTCTAATTCGGTTACGTGGCATTTGTATGAAGCTGTACATATATGGCAAGCGTTGATAACTTTGAGTTATTTAAAGGTTATTTGGTTTATTGGCGTTTGCTTAGTCATCAAGTTGTACTTGTAGCTTGAGTATTCATTAAACAAACGATTTTGTTTGGTGTAGAACATAAAATTCAAATTAAAAGATACTTTTTGTAAAATATTGCTACATTAACCTATAACTATTGACTATAATTATTGTCATATGCTCATCAATAGCGTGTTAAGTTGGTAGGGTTTTTGTTAAAATAATGAGTATGATTTTTATGATTGTTTGAATAAAACCTGTATACTTATTGTACATAGAATCATTTTACTACGAACCTCGATTTTATTTTGAAATGTCATTTCTTTTAATCAGCCGGAAAATAATATATCTTTTTTATTTTAATATACAAGAGGATAATATAGCTCTTTCAAGTTATTTTTGTTTTGATAAATCTAATTTGAGTATTTTATAATTTTTTCTTTGATCACGCAAATATTATTCTTTATTTATTTTTTATTTTACATTGTTTACCATCAAAATCGTGCAAATGCGAATCCAAATATGAATCAGGATATATGATACCAAACTTGTTATAGTAACCTAACCAATGCATCCATCAAGATTGAGCTGGAGGCCAAGAACCTCAAAAGACGCTGTAGTGGCTCTACTTCAACTTTTCGGCCCTAAAGAACAATCCTGCCAAAGGAAATCTTTGGTTCATAAAATTCGATATAATATCATACAGATGTTACTACTGGCAATTAAGAAGAATAAAAAACCAGCCAAGTGCGAGTAAGACTCGCGCACGAAGGGTTCCGTACCATTATCTATAAAAATCACGTTGAATGTATGGGAGTCCCACTTACGTTATAGCGGCAACAGAAATAAATAATCTGTGAAAATTTCAACTGTCTAGGTATCACGGTTCATATGATACAGGCCGGTGACAGATAGACGGACGGACGGACTGTCCGATGCTTGTATGGACACCCGAGCGGCTGGCTCCGGCTAAATAATTTTAATTATATGTTATTGATAAATATTCTCTCCCGGAGCGCTCGGATCTGTCGATAACGCCGCGCAATTAGCCGGTGAACTTTGACTTTACGATTTGGTGTGGGAACGGCGAAATTGGATCTCCAAGGCGGGAACGCTCTCGAATCCAAATATCACATTTTTTGTACGTAATGAGTCATTCAAATTAAATTTACAGTTATCAATATAAACAAGCTGATTTTATTATATCAATGTTTAAGTGTTTAACTGGTTACTTATTAATTTGCGAGACTGATGGGTTAATTTCTATTAATTAGGAAAAGCTTATCTAAGTTTTATTTTTAAATGGTACTATAAAGATTAGAATTACAACGCCTTTATAGCAACTTTATTAGTGTCTATAAAAGTCGACTGGCCTTTTTATTTATCTGTAATATCGAATCACCGTTGGTTAATAACTAAAACTGAATGTTTCTTGAACGGGTCAAGAAGAGTTGTATAAATCTTTGTTTAAAAGTCATAGTCTTGTTCTCTAGGCGCAACGCAAAAACAAAGAATATATTAATTGCTTTTCTTACCTATGTATATGTCATAGATGCCGACCAAGGGCATAGGTGATGTAATCTTGAAATCTATAATATTGCTTTGTTACTGTTTTCTATCTATTAGCTCCTTGCTTAGCGTGGCCTTTGGGCTTGCGACCCTCGGCTCTGTCTATCCCATAAAGGACAAAGAAGTGAAAGTGAACAAATACAAATCGATAGGGTGGTTGTTGTATTAAACCTTAAGAAAGGAATATATAGGATGTAGTCAGGTCTAGGAGCATTGGCAATAACTCGCGCGTCGGGTGGCCGGGACTCCGATGGAAAGCGTTTGTCGTCGGCTGCCCCTATGAATATTAACGAGACCTGGACACTCCTAGGAAGGGGAAGCAAATTTATAAACATATCATAGCACCATTTCTTTTAAATTATACAATATGTAACAAAAACCCTGTCCGATCTTTGTAGGAGCAACTCAGACCGTCAATATGAACAACTTTTTCTGTGGGACCAATGCTTGAAACTAGAAAAAAAACGACATTTTCATACAAAAGTGTTCGGCCGGCCCAGAAATTTATGAAAATGACATTTTTTTCTTCGAGTGTAGGTCACATTGACGGTCTGAATTGCTCCTACAAAGATCGGACAGGGTTTTTGTTACATATTGTATAATTTAAAAGAAATGGTGCTATGATATGTTTATAAATTTGCTTCCCCTTCCTAGGAGTGTCCAGGTCTCGTTAATATTCATAGGGGCAGCCGACGACAAACGCTTTCCATCGGAGTCCCGGCCACCCGACGCGCGAGTTATTGCCAATGCTCCTAGACCTGACTACATCCTATATATTCCTTTCTTAAGGTTTAATACAACAACCACCCTATCGATTTGTATTTGTTCACTTTCACTTCTTTGTCCTTTATGGGATAGACAGAGCCGAGGGTCGCAAGCCCAAAGGCCACGCTAAGCAAGGAGCTAATAGATAGAAAACAGTAACAAAGCAATATTATAGATTTCAAGATTACATCACCTATGCCCTTGGTCGGCATCTATGACATATACATAGGTAAGAAAAGCAATTAATATATTCTTTGTTTTTGCGTTGCGCCTAGAGAACAAGACTATGACTTTTAAACAAAGATTTATACAACTCTTCTTGACCCGTTCAAGAAACATTCAGTTTTAGTTATTAACCAACGGTGATTCGATATTACAGATAAATAAAAAGGCCAGTCGACTTTTATAGACACTAATAAAGTTGCTATAAAGGCGTTGTAATTCTAATCTTTATAGTACCATTTAAAAATAAAACTTAGATAAGCTTTTCCTAATTAATAGAAATTAACCCATCAGTCTCGCAAATTAATAAGTAACCAGTTAAACACTTAAACATTGATATAATAAAATCAGCTTGTTTATATTGATAACTGTAAATTTAATTTGAATGACTCATTACGTACAAAAAATGTGATATTTGGATTCGAGAGCGTTCCCGCCTTGGAGATCCAATTTCGCCGTTCCCACACCAAATCGTAAAGTCAAAGTTCACCGGCTAATTGCGCGGCGTTATCGACAGATCCGAGCGCTCCGGGAGAGAATATTTATCAATAACATATAATTAAAATTATTTAGCCGGAGCCAGCCGCTCGGGTGTCCCCGAGGCGAATTATTACACATTCGCCGCCAGAGGTCCGGGCCCGTCATTAGCCGGGACATTTTTATTCCTTTCTCTTTAATTTCCGTCAGTGGACATAAATGATGGCGCTAGCACCGCTGCAGCGCCGCGGGGACGCTGCGCCCGCGCCACAGACTGCGCAACCTGCTGCAAATAACCAATACCAATACCAATACCAAAACATTCGTATTACCTACCTATTCATAGTTTTATTTACTATAGCTACAGAATTCAGGTGACCCTTGTTAAAAAATAATTGGGGAATCAGAAATCACAGTGTGACACACATCTCCCTTTGTTTTTTAATAATATAAATATTTTGTATATTTTAAAGAAAACATTGCCAATCTTGTTTCTAGAAGTGCCAATCAACTTAATGTTGAAAAAACGACACAAAATGTGTTTCTCAAATAAATTATGTATTTAATGGTCACAGATATAGGTATGTATATTATACAGTAATGATACACGAGTTTTAACATGCCTTGAGAAAATTACGAAGATAAGTACAATCGTAGCTACCTAAATCTAATTTACGCAATTTTTCGTCAGTGGGTACAGTTCGCGAGGTCTAAGGTGAGCTTTGCATTTGTGTGCGTGATCACCAAAGGTAGATTATGTCAAAAAACTTTTACAAATAAATTTTATCATGTTTTAGGTAGGTACATAAGTAGGAGAGGAGAGGTTTAAAAATAAAATATAATTCAATAAAGGCCACCAATGATATGTATGACTGATGAGTATGTGTTCATATGTAAGTGTGTCTGAGAAGTCAGAGATCAATCTATTTATCTATATATATAAAAGCGAAAATCACTCACTCACTCATCACGAAATCTCGAAAACTACTTAGCCAATGAAGATTAATTTAGCAGGAAGGTAGATTGTGACTAGGAGACGTCCGCTAAAAAAGGATTTTGGAAATTCCATCCCTAAGGGGGTGAAATAGGGGTTGGCAGTTTGTATGAATCTTCGTCAGTTTTGAAGCGAGACACATGACATTTTTGAATTAGTGGTTAGTAAAAAATAATAATCTATTTATTGGATTTTAATAAATAGCAACACCAGTTTAAAAAAAAACAATCTAATTTGTGTAGTCTACGTGGGCGAAGTCGCAGGTAAAAGCTAGTTATTAATAAAATTCAGTCATTAATATTTATTATAAGTAATGTGAAAGTTGTGAATAGTTCCTCGGATTACCGCTGTTTCAAAATCGTCAATGATAATGATATTTTTCCTGCATCTGGTCTTTTTCGGAGATTTAAATTTGCTTCCGTCTTCCAAAAGACTTTTACCTTCCAATAAAACTCTTTTGACAGTGGACAGCGGAATTCTCGTCGATGTCGCTACCAATTGGGCTGATGTAGTGACACTTGACACGTCTTTATCGTTAATGTCTTTAAAATAACTATTTAAATTACATAATATTTCTTTTACTTGGCTATTTAAAGGTTTTCGTATTATGCGTTTACTTTTGTTTGCAGCCATTTCACAAATAAATCGAACACAAGAACAAAATATTAAGAATTAAATATGTCACGCTGCTACCAGTACAAGAGGTGAAGTATGAAAGTTGCGCGGCGGGGATGCGTCGCGCGAGGGACGAACCGCGCATCAGGCCGATTGCCAAAAAGCAGTATAAACCGGTTTTAACCAAGCAAAGGACGTGCCGTGCTTTAGGCCGACATCACACCTACACTATCTATGTTAACTCGCACAAATGCAAAGCTCACCTTGGACCTCGCGAACTGTACTGACGAACATTTTTATACCTACTTAATAAAATCAAGAAATGATTTATCAAAAAAGTAGTGAAAAAATAGTCATAATTAGGTAAATTTTTATTCCATTTCGGATTATATATAATGTCTAATATATAATATTTTAGTAAACAAATAGGATTCTAAAGTGTAAACTGATGTTATAAGACTGTGACCATGAAGTCGGTTTCTGGTTTCTGGTCGTCTGTGTGTTTTGTATAATAGTATTTTATGCAACAGTTGTATAAGACTGGTCAAAAAATTCGAGTGGCGCAGGTTACGACGCGAACCTTGGCGAGCATCGTAAGGAGACGCCATCGAGCACTTTTTGACATACTTATACAACGTTGCGTACAATACTTTTTCTACGACTATATTTACTAAATAAAATACAAAATAAACAAAGAAAATATAAAAATGTTTTACATATTATGTTAAGCATCTGCTTAACTACTACAAAGTACTAGGTAGCATTTTTTTTAACGTTTACTTCCTATGGTGACTGTATTTAAAAAAAATCCCATTTGACAGTAAAGAATTTATTTCGGAAAGTTATGTTTGTTAAGTTGGTAGTTGTGCTTTTTTTGTTAAGTTAGTGTTGATCGAGTAAAACCTTAACCTAAGTGCATCCACATAGGCACTATGGTGCATAGATCTAAAGAAGAAAATCTAGGCCTATGGCTAGGAGTAGCTTTTTCGCGAAATACCGACACATGTGCTATTGTATTAAGAATATAGTATAGACTTTTCTGAAATCATATTATCTATGTTCTTATATACTAGCCTTCGGGTCCATTTAAAAGACAAATAACAGTACAGGAGTAGAAAAATCATATTTTCAGCTTTTACCTGAGGTTTTTATACATTCTTTTATGGTATCCAAATTACATGTACTCTATTATTTATGACCATTTAAGTATATTATACGACTTCAGGATCACAGAACATAGGTACATATATTTTACTTTACTATTAGATACTTTATACCTACTTATTTATACAAGCTGTAACTTAACTATTTAGATTTAATACAATGCATTGCCCAGAATAATCAGTGTCAACAATGCTTATCAACACGATTAAGAATATCGGCAAGCTGACATAAGTGATGGACAAAGCTAATTGAGACCGTTTTTCGAATGACTTCTTCGGCGCGTTTGCGACCATCAATTGTCAGAGGACAAAAAACATTTTGACAGCAGTGACCACTGGCTCGCAGTACTGATCATAATACCACAACATATCAGCGTGGCCAGATAAATGGCCTCAAAGGCACGTACAATAGCGAAGTGCATTTAC
The DNA here is from genome assembly GCA_943193695.1 of Acrobasis suavella. Classification (NCBI taxonomy): domain Eukaryota; kingdom Metazoa; phylum Arthropoda; class Insecta; order Lepidoptera; family Pyralidae; genus Acrobasis; species Acrobasis suavella. Next base: position 12,520,854 of record OW971938.1, read on the forward strand.
AGCTCCATTGTGGACTACCATACTGCGAGATAGTAAAGCGGTTATCTGATAACGCTTTACTAAGTGGGCATGCGCTCACGACGTCCGTCCACTTGATGAATTATACAAACACCAATCAGTTAATTATTTTATTCACGTCGCTCAAGTTCTTATCTGGCTTTGTGTTCGACATAATTGATATGTTAAGTCGGTGGAACAATCGGGCCGTCAGTAAGGAGATAGGCGCTGGCGCGCGTCGCATCTTCGACGTTTGGAATCAAAGGCTCGCGGCCAACTGCGGCCACTTTCAGACGGGCCGACCGAACATGTTTAACATAATGCGACTGAGCCCATTCTTCACACATCTGCTGTGGCAGGAGTCAAATTATTGTCTGATGTAAGCTCGTTGATATACTTGGGCATCGTAACGAGCGGTTACCGCGATAATCTGATGTCAAGCTTTTATTTAATTTACGAGCTTTTATTTAACGACAACTGAATACATACTATTTATTCAGTAATAGTTACATAAAGGCTTAAAGTAAAATAAATGTTTATATTACTAACAGAATCGTCGAAAATATTTAATTTCATTAGACCTAAATTGAATTTTATTAGAATATTTCATACATTTTATTGTTTTAAAGAACAAAATACGTAAGCACATTTTAGAAACAAATGATGAACTTCTATTTCAGTGCCTATATATCGTGGTGGCGGTGTGATTGAGGTATGACGCATTCTTCGATTGCCATATAGAAAGAGATATAATGTGAGATAGACTTGAGGCTTGTTTGCTGAATCAATAACTAATACATCTTTACGAGTAGGTGCAAATACTTAAGAGTAACTACCTACGTCCGACCTGAAATAATTAACATGATAAAACAAATGCCATGAAATATTCACGTTCAAAAATACCTGAGAACAGTTTTATAGCAACTTGTACACCATACAAGAAAATATTAAGTAGTTGCACGCGCGCGCGTCACATCCATACATCTGCCAACACAAGATTTATTCTCCCTGTACGATGCGGCAATTAAGTCATCCCGTTTGAAAGAACTGCCGGCAGACTTAACTTATCTGAAATGCATAGGATTGAATTATTAGTAGCAATTAAAGACATTACAAAATATGGCGTTATCAATATTTTTAATACAGTAGCTACTTATGATATTCAAATTTTATGTGCGCGTGACTGAGTTCATTATAGAAGTATACTTAGCGTCATGCTGGTGATGCAAGCGAGAGCAATGATTAATTGATAACTTTCAGAGTGTATTAAAAAGTTAAACCTATATTAATAATAATAGAAAAGCTAGACTAAACCATTTCTCTCTTTTTTTCTGTAACCATAGAGTTATTTAGTTTTGTATATTTGATTTTATTAATTAAGAATTAATTTCATAAAGAGGATAAATTTTAGTTATAACAATACCTATCAAAAGGCAGTTAAATTAAAAACACGCAGCCGAAGCGTGTCAGAGCAAGTTTAAGCCACGTTATTGTTTTCAATTGTGTTCCTATTCAGTCTAGATCTCTATAAGCAGATCAATAAATCCATAAAGCGGCTTTCTGCCGTAAACGTATCAGGTAGGGTACTCTGTTTTCTAATCTTCATAAAGCCTTCAAACCGTGTGACGGCCGATATCAGCGCAGCGGCAGCCGCAGACGCAGTCGCAGCAGTGATATCATACAGGAATGCGCCGTCGTCAGTGATGTTATAATTATTTGAGATGCCTCGTTAATTACATGCCCTAATATGGTTAGCTGCAATGTATTCGAGGGTTATTTTTAGTCATTAATTTTATTACAAAAACAAATAAGTTGAGTATGCTAGGAGTTACGACAACCTCCTCGTATTAAATAATACCACAGATTATTAATAAGTTACTACGAAATTCTGCTTTCTGAAGTAAATGTATAAATTTCCTCGAGATTTTTAAGGGCTAGTGATACATCTTCAGATTTATATCTCAATGTTTGAGGTACTTATGATGCGACGCCGGACATCTTGGATTAATAATTTGTAAATATTAAATATTCATGAGGCGAGAGCACGGGTCAAAGATTCGTTTTCATAAGAGCCAAAGAACTGTGGCCGCACTCATATTTATTAAGGAGATGCACGTAATTATCATAACCGACTTAACGGAACAACTTCGGCCTAATGGACGTAGAACAGAAACGTCGGTGGAGATCAAATTTATTGTTATTAGCGGGGATGTCGTCACCATGATAGGAATATGTTTACACTCTAACATATCTTGTTAATCTGATTGCTATGATTATATTAATACCACTGATAAATAAGCCCATTACATTAATAGAAGAAATGTTATTGAGAAACATTAAAAATAAATAAGCCTTCATTAATTTTATAAACACTCAAATATTTAAATTTTTGAGTCGAAATTACCAAGAGTGGCGAAAGTGAGAAGAAAAATTTTAACTATGGGACTTATTAAATTAAGTGTCGGTGCCCTCGTTTAATCTAAAATATTTCCATTTGAGTTCATTAATAGGTTTTTATGGGCACAGAAGGTGCTGTTATTATAATTAGTCTATCAGATATGTATGAAATTCTCAAAATATTGTCATATTAAAACGAGGAGTAATAATAATATTACTAATCTTAAAAATAGTCCAGCCGGCAAGTACAAAAACACCTGGATTTAGTTTCAAATTTAATGAAATTTTGTGATATAATTTTGAAACAGTGTGGGGTATGAAACATAAGGTTTTGACCTCGAGGGGCCTTTGGAATCTTAGGAGGGGGACAAAAACCTCAAAAATGTCAAAAGTATTGATGACAAAGTTGTAGGGCATTAAATTTCCTTTCAGTTTCATGAATAAATAGTAGATTGTACAACAAGAGCATAAAACGAGCCATTTTACCCGAGACGTACATATAGCCTCGAGCCAGAGGGAATATGCACGTAGTTTTCTTATTTGCTTAATAAAATCCTAATAAACCAAAGTAAACAAGTATGAAAGAAATGATAAAATATCTTAATCAGCGACGAACACGTGATACTTTAAAGTTTCAATTAGAAAGAGAAGTCCGATGTGGACTGGTGACGTCAAAGTCCATATCATCTATACATTTACCATAGAAAATAGCGTTTTTGCGAGTGAGATAGACATATTTTCGTAAAATCGGCATATTTCGTTCGTTTTTCTACCAATTTTTTTTTTTCTGTTTTCACTGTTCGTATTTGGCTTGGTTTAAACTGGTTAGATAACAAATATTTTTTTCATGCATATTCCCTGCATAAGCTGCGGGTAAAATGGGTTTTATACTCGAGTTTGACACTGTTTTTCACTTCGATTGCAAATAAATAACAAATTTAGCTAGTATTTACTTTTGTTTGGCGAATAATTAGCTTCCTGACATACAATTTTCCTTTTTTTTTAATTTTAATTTAATGTGACTTTCGACTATGCCGTAATGCCAAGTTATTTTCAATATTTATGTTATTATTTTTATACGTAAATGCACGCGTGTATAAGTCATAAGTAATACATATGTCGTAATTAAATTAAGATATAGCCTAAATCTCATAAAAATATACCACTTAAATGAAGGTGCATTGTGTGTGGCTATAACGCCTGATTGCCTTAATCTTAAACGTCTAATCTTAAACTTAAGCACACGAGCATAAAATAGTAGATTGTGCCATATGGGGATAAGGTAATATTTTGAAGGCTAGGGCGCTACTTTGAATCAAGAGCAAAACGAAGGATTCCACAGTTGTATCACGAGCGGAGCGAGTGATTCTATGGTGGAATCCTGAGTATAGCGAGGGATTCATGTATATCGCCCGAGATAAAAATATTACCGTACCCGAGTAGCACACTCTACTTTTAATCTCCATTTATGAGAAAAACTAGCACATACAAAACAGAATATAAAGAACATTAGAACACTTATCTACAATAACTAATCAGACTTCAACCGACAATTTAATACTAACCTTTGTTTTCATACAATAAATACTAAGAAATATTTTTTCGAAGACCACCAACTTTAAATAAAATGTTCACTCATAACTTTGCGTGGTCCTTCATATCTTTTTATTTTTATAAGAAAACTTGATAACTATTCACTATTGGCTTAAACATACGAAATAGTATTCACATTTACATAAATAATTACATTTTAATACAAATAACCTAAATCTTCTGTAATTACTTGAATCAAAGAAAAAAATTGCGCTTTTAGAACATAAAAATGTTAACCTACATTCATCGATGTTGAAGACGATATGTATTTAAAAAATCACAAAGTCTATGCCAGTTATTTTTTATTTTAAAACAAAATACTTCTTTTTTTTTTGCTGGACTGCCAACATTATTTTTGATTCTACATAGATTACACTCGTGTTCTGTTTTCAAATTGATTTTAATCCCTAGAGATCTTCTTTTTCACGTTTTAGTCCCGAAAGAATAACTAGTAACTTTAGCTCCAAACAATTTGGGATAAAAACATCGTATTTCGAGTAGATGAGATGAATACCCATTTTATGCAGCCTTCTCTCGATATAAAGAATGATTTCACGTGCATAAGAAGTAAAAAAATATTGTTTGACCTAAATACACACCGCAATACTGAAGTTCAAATATTTAACAACCTTGTAACTCTTTCTAACTAAATTTAAAAAGACGACAAATGCTGGTTTTTGCTTCGTAACTTTTAATATCCAAGTCTATGTATACTACATACCCTTTGACACCCCGACACCATGACCCCTCGACTCTCTGACCTGGAGCCTCACGTATGCATACATCACCAAACATTTAGATGCTGACCTAGCACCCCTCCCAATGTCCCTCTTCAATGAGGACGATATGCATAAAGCAGTCTATGTCAATGTCATAGTAAACTAGTCAATGTTATATAAGGCATTCCCTCCTATACACGAAGAAGAAGGCTTGGCAAAAACAAATGTGTGTAGTCATTGACGGCGGGTACTTCCTACATAAGGTTGTATGGAACAAATCGAAAGTTTCCGACTAACCCATCGTGTGAGGTGTCGTTGAATATGTGTTTTAAAAATATTGTGAGCTTGTGTATTCACAATTCACCATTTTTCGATTGTCCATGTCTGGCATTTTTGAGGTTTTTGACCCCTCCCAAGTTTCCACAGGCTCCTCGAGGTCAAAAACTTAAGTTCCATACCCTACATCATACTCAAACATTATCTAAAAATTTTTTTAAATTCGAAATTACGTTCAGGTAAAAAGTACCTGCCGACTGGACTATACCAACAACTTTGAGTTAGCATCAATTTGAAATAAAGCAAAAATTGATTGTTTTATCAAAAGGTATTCGGGTGCGTAACACTATGTGGTTGGTTATTGCTTTTCTGTCTTCTTACGAGTATATGAAAACAACACCTTGTTTATTTTCCGTTCTCAGAAAATTATAATATTATTGACATTATTAAAACGTAATGAAATGTGACACTTTTGTAATGTCAACAAAAATAATATCTGATCGTGTCATAATAAAATAAAAGCTATAAAAATACAGGTGTTAAAGACAAGTGAGAATATTGGAAATAAATTTGTCACATTCATATTGTATTTCAAAATATTGAATAGACACACGTCCATTTCTTAGTTAGTATTGTTAAGAATATTAGCATAGCAATAATAGCTAAGCAATTTTTGGAAGGTAAGTATTAATTTTCATAATTTCTATTAAAAAATATATTCATCGATAATATAATTAAGATAACAAAATAAACATTTTATACGCTTGGTTATGAAAGAAAAAAGTACATTTTCGGAAGCAAGGGCAAAGGGCCACACTTTACCGATGTACTAAAAGCGCGCGTGGGCAGAACACGCGCGGACGGCACGTGCCGGAGATGGCGAGCTAAATTAAATACTCAAAAAGAAATAATAAATGTATTGATTTTCACGATATGTTCTTATATTCAAAAAAATATTCTGATATTTGTCTTTGTAAAGACTGACTACGAACAATTTTGTTTAATTTGCTTACTAATTATGTTTGGAAAAGAAGCACGAATCTGTAAATTAGTAAGAACTTGTGAAATCAAATCACATAAATGTGAAAAATCTAAAAAGATCTATTAATTTATTTCTTTGAATCAAATATATAATTAATAATGCTTCTTTGTTTGACTTTAGAATCAATCAATAAAAAGAGAAAGAATTGGAAATAATTATTTTGGGGTTAGATATTGTAAACTCACTACCTACTTATAAATTCTTTTGTTTTCAAGTGTTGTAAACCCACTATCCGAGTTTTTATTTTTATGTTTGTGTTTTATGCCGTTAGAAATAATATTTACTGATTAGTTTGTATGGATTACGCTACATCATAAATTGCGCGGTTAGTAATGCGCCTAAAGACGCATGTAATTTTTTTAGAGTGTCTGATAAATACTGCCTTGGCGTGGAGTTTTAGAGGGGTGCGGTTTGTGCATGCCAGTGGATGGAAGATCAAGTGCCTACGTTGCCTACACAGCGTACCACAGAACTGTTCATCCATATCTGTGCAGGGTACACTATGCATTAGGGTACTGCAAGTAAATCCGCCGAGCATGTTATTTGTGATTGTTTTTCTGTCTGTACAAAAACACCTTAGTTGGTAAATATATAACACAAAGGGTGGTGAGTGTACAAGAACCTATATTTTGAGAGTATTACTTGGTACTTTTAATTATTCTCTGGTACTACTTGGATTTTAAGCGAGTCTTTCAGAATGGTGGGCGTAGAAGGATCGCGCACGCGCCGAGTGAAGGCGGCTGGGCCGGGGAGACCGCGCGCATGCGCATGTGGGCTGCGGCTATGGCTACCATAGATTTAGGATTTTTTCGCTACGCTATGGCTACCATAGAATACCGCACCCGGTAGCCTACATTTTATATTATGCTAATCTTTGAGATTGTAATCAATTTACGGCAGGATATTTCTTCCTGTCTTCGCAAATATAATATTAGGTACCAACCTAACTACTTTTCGCACTGAGCTTGAATGGTTTTCCATCAGTGAACATAGACAAATCCTAATTCTGTGTACTCTTTTTACAACCTTAATTCTCCTAAATAACTTAAATGCTAATGACAATTTATTTCTGGCCCTGATGATCGACAGCTTTGTCCAGCTGATAGCCTATTCAACTCTATCGCAGAAATTTGAAGGTATTTTTTTACCGTTCAAACCTCAGGGTGAAGGCTCAAGAAAGCTTTGCCTGATGACATCTATGAAAACGCATCGTGGATCAATAAAGATTCAATATATATTTTTAACATTAGAGCTTAACTTAGGATTCACCTTAATTTAGAAGAGTTCCCAGATTACGTTTATACCAAATATTGTGTAACTAAGAAAAAACTTCTTTGACAACTTATGATCACATAAGAGACAACGGCTAGCGTAATGTAAGCGTAACTTTTTCATTATTACAAAATACTAATTAAAATTAATCGTCACTAAAACGTGATGATGTTGGTTGGTTTCGAATGAATATTTTCATAGTAATGATAGTTAAATTACGTGTAGACAGCGTAAATGTATAAAACGATGTACTTGGATACAATAAAAATAAATGTCACTGTAACGACATGCTAGATGTAGTGGAACATAAGCAGGTATGAAATGAATACATGATATAGGGAAGAGGTCGCGAGCAGCAAACAGCTCGCCGGCGCCAGCGCACGGCCGCGCGGCGTTTTTTTGACTTATGGCCCTTGTAATGTATCGCAATGCCTCTATCACTCATGAATATTTATCGAAAAAAATATTTTAATACTTTAATATCGTCCAACACCACGCATCCACGTGCTTAAAAGCTATAAATATATCAAGGAGAACATTATTCCAAACATTACACATGTAATTATTTTAGTTGCGGTAAATAAAATGAAACGGACGGTCTAATAACCACATTAGGGATGCTGTTAACTGCACCGGGGAACTTCAAATGCATGCGGCTCTCTGCGGGTGAGGAATTACTTGTCGGTTCATATTTGGATAGATAAGTAAAAGAAATACATAGATATCGTTGTGTAACTTGTATCGATAAATCAAAATAGTTTATTAATGAAATAAGTGAGTAGGTTTATTTCTAAATGACGTTTCATTGTTATTAAAAAGGCAGATTAAAGGTGGTTTTCATTTAATTTGAAGAAACTATTAAATATAGATTTTAGTTCCGTATACCGAAAATCTTGTTAATTTTGTATGTTTACGACGTATGATAGTAATAAAATTGATAAAACATAGCCACACATTTTAATACACCTTAAATTATGCTAAACTCCCTTACCCAATCTCCATTAGTCGGCTTAATTTAAGACGTTACAGACACATATATTTTTGACTCATAGACCGCGTGTTGTTTGCGCTCAATTAATTTAAATCTGAAATAAAAATCTTAGACGAAATAAAAGAAAACGTATGTGTAATATTTGTAATCTATGGAAACGGAGCAGGGTCGGCGACGACTCCCTCTGTCTAATAAAAAGCATTCAGGGTTGTCATTAAAAGTATATTTTATCGCGTTTTAAATATTTAGATATTTATCTGGTGAAAGTAATCTTAAATTTGGTTCATTACGGGCGTGTAGTGGTGAAACCGAATCCGTGGCGGGGTTAACTGGTGTCCCGAGCTGCGATAGCGCCAGACCGGTGTCACATTATGCCCTAATGAAAACTTCACTTTATAAATTAACCTCGGTGATCACGTTTACGGCCACGTACAAGATATACTTCGACGAAACACGAGAGGCACAAAATTCGTCTAATAAAAAAAGCTTGTTCAAAAATGTTATTTTTCAAAACAATTTTGTGGTTTAAGTAACAACAAGAACAAAAATAAACAAATGAAAATTAAAAGTATTTCTCTTCCTTTTAACAAGCTTTTATTTAACTTGCAATATATCTTGTATGTAGGTATGTATGTTTGTTTAGCTCAAATCTTGAAACTTAATTTTCAATCAGTTATTATTAACAGATTTAGTTAAAAAATTTCATACTTGTGTAAGTCGGATAATAATACAATATTATAGTCAATGGGCTGTTTTGATGATGGAGCCGGGATATATTAGACGGAACTCAGTTATATAACAACATAACCTCATTGAATAGGACTCGTTTGATTTGTCTTGACGATGTCTAGAGTCTGATCACGGAGACTGAAAATGGTCGATGCAACGAAGTAATAAAACGACGCAACTCCATCGAGTTGGGGGTTATTTCATTTGTCTCAAAGTACCCTCACAATAAAAGCTCGTAAAATACGTTTTTGCTTATTTTTTTCAATGAACTTAATAACATTTCTATTGCTATATACATATTTGGACCAAAACTGTTCTTCAATATTCCAAATTTTTTGAATTTCTATACAAGTGAGAGTCGTGTCTATATCTTGACCCCTCGGCAGGATAATATGACTACATCCAGTACATTATTGATTTGTCAACAGACTAATTCTTTGAAGGTGGTTAACAACTCTAAAATTTTTCATGTTCAACACTTACTGGCAAATAAATTAACATATAGATATTATACCATATAGTATTTTAGTTAAGTTTAGTTTTAATTATTGTAATTTCAGTTTTACTTAAACATGTAAATAAATTATATATATACATAGATATAAACAAACAGGCTTAAAGAAGTAGGAAGTGAAAAAAGTTACTAGGTTTCTCACTATCACATAACGTACTTGTTGAAAATGTATTTAGGTATCTAATAACAGTAATAACCTTTATTGCAATCAACAACACAAATGTAAAAAATAATACGAAGAAAAGACAAATGTGATTTTGAGTGTTTATCACTCCTATCCTATATTAATTTTTACAGATATTAATAACAATTAAGTCCATTGGATTACGTTCTTCCTCAGTGATTACTAGGTACTTTTTGTAATAAATCGTCGATCATTTTTTACAAATGATAAGCGATAGTACCGATAGATACCGGCGTATATCATTACGCGCATAGTAAGGCACTCCGTCATGTCGCTGGCGATACTAATTGCGGATCAGAAGATGTTCACATAAATATAATCCGTTGTGAGCGGATTGCTCATTTGTAGCACGCTCGACGGTTGTCATGTACTCGTATTAATATCGATGAATAAGAAATTCGTTATGGATGGGCTACAAGGCCGACCATTACAGCAGCGATCTGCCTGCGTGCTGGACGGCTACCATCTTCAACGATTCTCGTTTTTATCTTCCCGTATTTATGATCCGCTGTGTACACACCATTATTCATTTTGCTCCTATCAACTACTCGTAATGTACTACGTACTACTAAAGTGTCGATTTATTATCATAAACGCGATGCAGGAAAATATGTAGATATTAATCACGGCGGAGTATGTTTACTTCTGGGTACGTAAGTAATGAAGAGCTTCGTTCGATTTGTTATGTTTAATCAGGCTTGATAAATAACCAACATCACAAGATGTTACAAAGCTTCTTCAGAAAATCGAAAACGATATTTAAATAAGTACATAAAACTTGTTGACATGATTATGCAGGTAAAAAAGAAGATATGTGAACATGTACTTTGTGGCACTAGCTAGCACAACGAGCGTGCTAATAACTACTACCTTTACCCGAACTATATAAATAAAGAAATCTTAAATATTCTGTAATACTTACTGTTATATATATAAACAGTGTAGTGCACATGCAACTCTACCCTAACTCTTTAACTGTCGTGAACAAAAAATATGAGCTGTTTTTTATAAATAAATAAATATATAGGGACAATTAACACAGATTGAGCTAGCCCCAAAGTAAGTTCGAGACATGTGTTATGGGGTACTAACTCAACGATACTATATTTTATAACAAATACATATATAGATAAACATCCAAGACCGAGGAAAATTTGAAAAAGGCCATTTAAAACTTCTTCTTCTTTGATTTTACATTTAATTTGCAGACTTGTTTCAAAAGCGATCATAGTTCAGCAGAAAAAAGTGCAGTAGATATGGCAATGGTTGGTAGGTCGTGTTCGCGATCGAAGCGGCCGCGCGGGGGGTCCGGCCGGACGATCCATCACAGACCGCCGAAACGCCGCCGAACTATATACGATTATTATATTCAATAATCGATGAGCATTAAGTGAAATTAATTTTATTGGGTAATGGCGCTGGTCGTGATGGCGCGCGCGCCAACGAGCCGTATTAGTAGCGGCCGGTGCGGCCGACTCGTGACCGCCGCGAAATACTGCTCCAATAAACAGACAATTATTGATAATCTCGTGATTAATAGGTAGCAGGACTTATATTGAGCTCATAAAGTAAATCTTTTTATTTTCCAAGACAGCAGCTGAGCACGTGAATGGAAACGAGATTATTGTATTATTTCTTCACATATCTTGCACACTAAAATGTCTGCTGTGTTTAAAGTTATGGTATAATCAGTTTATTTGCCAACAATATAATTAAAATTAAATATAATTACTGGTTCTCTTGTTTACTCGGAACTCCTGTTCATTGTCCTGACATATCATCATCAGTCATCTATCGATCATTATTTAAAATGTCCTTAAGAAGCTTCCCACTATTCGTTGAAATAATGCTGGCGATCGCCATTTACCTCTGACTGACGTCATTTTCTAGTAGTATTGCAGTGATAATGGGGTTCCATATTCGTCCACGATTGGCCTACGGGCTTGGCTGACACGAATTCAATTTTATCCGTAACACAATGCACTCCAAACGCGACATAATAAATAATAAACGCCAAAGAAAACAATCGAATCTTTTAACTAAGTGGGGGCGTCGAGTGCACAAAAGAAACAAATGATATGTTCCATTTCATACATATGGTAGTTACGTGGAGTAGCTCTTATCGAACTAAACAAATTCAAAAGAGAGAACAATGACGCGGTCATCGGTGTAGGTATCGTCGTTACCTCAGCTCCAATAATTTGGACGCCCGTTTACACTGTACGAATTTGTTTCTACTCAAAAGTAGCTATGTGGAAATAGTTTATTCATAAATTTACTAATTCCCATATTTAATAGATATAAGTTCGTATAGATACTAAGTTCTTCAACCACAAATGTAAAAAAAGTTGATATTATAGTCAAAAAGAGTTGGACATAAAACTACTTAGTACTATCTACCTATAATAGGCATGGCTTAAGAATGTCACTAGAGAAAGAGTACCGTTGTTTGGTAGAAAAGGAATTTTTAAATACATATTATGTCATATCGTTTATTATTATTAAAAACGATATAACATAACTTATTAAAACTAACTGATAAGAAAACTTCTGTAATATTTAATATGAATTTATAAGTTTATCTTTCGATAGTCTATAAAGATTGCGAATGCAAAATCTTTATAAACTTTATAGAAATTATATTAGGTTTATAAGTAGATAAGATTTTTCGATCCTCTTATGAATGAATCGTGTGTTGTAAAGGAAGTCGTTTTGAGTAGCGCCGTAAAGTGAGTGGCGTCAGCGCGCGTGTGGCCGCAGTAACTGTCTCCCAACAATGCCTCACTGATATAAAGAAAATATTTTTCTTCAAATTCCTCAATAAAACCCAACGTCATTATGCAACGGCACAATGCAATGTAGGTTACCTTTTGTAGCTTCGAGTTACAAGAGGCACGAACGACCAGCCTCTACATATGTTATTTATTGTTGCTGTATCGAACGACACTGTCGATCGGTTATGTGATGTCGATGTCATTTTACAGATGTTCTCTTGCATTATAAATTATAAGAGATGAAAAGGAAACTATGAAATAGTTAAGTGGGCTTAAAAATACCGCTATTTTTTCTAAACGACAAAAACATTTTCTAGGGATTTGTATGAAATACAGGCAAATGACGTCATAGTTTCTTGGAGTCAAATAGTGCTTATTATCTGTTTTTCTGCAATAAACAATCTTAAATCATGTTAAAATCGATATGTTCAAGGACAAGTGACATTATGAAAAACACCCAATGAACATATATTTATAACTTTTTTCGTAAATTATTTGTGTTCTATCAATACATACGAGTAACTTTGATAAAGACAATTGATATAAAATCCCATTTTAATTTAATTCGATAGGTAATCTATTGAGGACAGGACAATGTGATTTTAAACCTGATCAAGGTCGCACGAGGCTGATTCAAATTCTGTATTTGGAAATCCATGAGGAAAACTGATGTCCACGTTATGATCTTCAAAGAGTACCAGATCTTTATCGAACTGAAATTTATACAGTGCTGTAAAATACCAGACAAAAGTCGTGACAGTAAAATACTTATTTGAAAAATTATTCATTACAAAGCACGTGGTAGCGATACCTGAAACGATATGCCTGGATACGTCACTGCAAACGATTAAACAAATTAATGAAATGCCGCGCTCTACAAACATTGGGAGCGACATAAATCAGCCGATATGCCAGCCGGTAGTGCACTTCATTCATTAGGCACATCAATGAAGCCGACATCACGAGCGAATTTCGAAGATTGCCACACGGAATTCCAACAGTGGAGAACTACTTGTAGCTCATCAACTCCCTATATTTTATCCTTGTTACTTATACCTAAGTATACTGCATAATTAGAGTACTTATTCATACTTACGAGATGTTATTTTTATGTCGGCCCACGACTGACCACTAAAATTCGAACGTCACAATAGGACACCACTTTGACTGATTTTTTTATTCGATGCAAAAATTTACAGTAACTATTTATTTGCAACTATATGTATAAACTGCTCCGACAAATTAAACACTTACCGTCTTGTTATAAAACCCAGACTAACTTTGTTACTAGGTTTAAACCATTATCCACCCAAAATGAAGCTGACATTGACAGTATGAGATAGTGTGATAATATATGTACTAGAACTGTCAACTTGATTTGATCGGATAATGGTTTAAACCTAGTAACAAAGTTAGTCTGGGTTTTATAATAAGACGGTAATTGACTTCCGCAGTTACAATGACTATAATTCACATCTTTCGCAACATCATCCGCAGTCCTTCAGTCTACCAGTGACCAAGACGGCCGGCAGCAGGTCGTTGAAATATCTGGGACAAAATAAAATCAATCGTAGTAAAATAACATTTGTCCTGTAACGTGAATAATAAGAATTAAAATATTAAAAACTTCTCCTCTCCTCAACTTCGTTCATTCCTTTGACACGTTTGTATATTCAGCGTTTCTAGGAATTTGCTGGAAGTGCGTACAGGTTGCGGCACGTAAGTGTAGCGCTGAGCGACATGTAGAGGGGAACTGCACACGGGTATTAATTTTTCACTTCTGCGCAAGCACCTGTATAGTTAAGGCAAAAATTAAAATGAGCATAAAGGAAATGTTATGTTCCAATAATAAGTACTATTTTATTTCCGCGTCAAAATGTATGAAAAAACAGATGACGAACACATATGAGTCATGATGTGTTCGGAATTAGCTTTATTAATTCAATGTCAAAGCAAAGTTAATTACGAATGCTTTAAATTAAAAAGCTTCTCGGTGGAACTAAATTTATTTAATTGATTTATATATTTTATACGCGTTACTAATAAATGCCTTAGTCTTGTTTATTACGAATAATAATATTAATTTTAAGAAATGCTGACTTATGATTTTATGGTCGATTGTATTTTATCGAGTGGAATGTTTTAAGGTGTAAGTTTACGTGATTTCCATAAATAAAGTTGTATCTCACTTAACACGAACATTATTTTATTTACAGTCGTCATCAGCGTTTATAGATAATCGATAAAATAAGTAATATCTAATGGAACAAATGTATTCCATGCTAGATGTTTAATGGTGCAATCACGGAGCTGTAAAATGGGTCCAACAGCGTTATATCCTCATGACAAGTCAAATTGTGCAAGGGTTTTGCTATAATGACTTCAATATAAAGGACTTTACGAGGATTGCGTACATTCGTGTATGAACACTAACATTTATTATACTTTAATTGTGCATATAATACTTTCATGCACTATACAAATATCATCTAACAATATGCTAAAACTATTTTAAGGGAAGATATGGCTATTAGGAAAAACATTCTATAACATCCTGGACAGGGCACGACTCAGTTGTATATTTTTTTGTCTATTCGTAAATATTATAAGTACCTACTCGTATATTGGAAGACGTATAAAAAATGTCAACGTCACCTTGTCATAGCTGGGAGCTTCTGTACATATTTATCATTCGCAATCAAACCTTGTTGCGGTAGCGTTGATTAAACGATGTTGCGATCTGGCGAGACGCTACACCGACCATGCTCTCCGCCGCTCCATCCGTCATCCTCCCCATCACGGCGACATACACTTAACTTGAAAAACCTCGCATCATCTTCCTTTTATTACGGATTAATTTACATTTTAATAACCGGTCCCCTAGTAATGTATTATCACTGATCAATCAGCATTTGACATGTTGTGTAATTATCATCTCTCCATGGTACATTCCGGAGTATCATAACGAGGTATGTAATAACAACATCACGTCGCACCTGCAATTAAACGGCTGTCGCGATTGCATTAATAGTGTCGCAGACGCTATCTGATGCGGTGTCGTGCGACCGCCGACCGGCCGGGACATTTCTTGCTCGCAACTAGGGTTGTCAAATCTACAGTCATATCATGACATACGGTTAAATAAATTAAAAATGTTTTAATGTTACTCGCCATCATTATCAGTTACATGCTACAACTATTCGCCAGACAGCGTGTGTCGAGAGAGCTCACAGTTTGTATTATTGGCAGTTTAAGCGCTGTATCTTTGAGTATAAGTGCTGTATGATCTCATTATTCACAAAAAAAAATAAGTACCGTACTAAAGCTGAGCAAAATCTAAAAACTGTTGAGAATTTAAGCATTAGATCAGACAGGTCATGGACATAGGAGCACTCTTCATATAGTTGTGTCGACACTTAATTCGATTTAAAAAAATATTAAGTACCCATATTGGAAGCCACAACTACAGAGTTGGTAGAACGTCACCTAAGCACGGAAAGAAAATGTAAACTTGCCATAAAATAATTTTAGGTTTGACTAAAGTCTAAGTTAACTAAGATTTTGGCCCATAGCCGACTCATGTTGGTACTGATACTCATAGACGATTATCAAAAACACATTTTTACTAACAGGCGCCATAGCCCTTCTACAGGTTTCTCGTACCTAATCATTACCTAACTTTCATAATAGCTGGCGTCGAATAAGAATGAGAGATATTTCAGGCGTTTGCAAGCTGTTTAATTGCCGGTTGGCGTTGTTGCGTTAATAGAATTTAATTGTAGTCTGCGACCAGCTCCGGCCATGTCGAAACTTGTTCTGCACAGGGTGGCCTGTAAATATTCATTCGAAGGTAACAAAATTAACAGTAATGAATTAAATTATCCCGTCTTTTATTGAAAATCAAAAGAAAATCCAAAGTCTGTTGTCCATTTTGCAGGCATTCGTATTTTATCTATCAAATTCACAATCGACTACAGAGCCCTTACTTAAAAGACTTAAGGCTTCATACCTGAATATAGGTGATAAAATTCTAGGAAGCCAGATTTTTTGAGGTGATTTAACAAGATATACATATGTTTAAAAAACTATAATCCGATTTAGTACTATTATTTAACTGCTAATCATATTCATATATATATATATATATATATATATATATATATATATATATATATATATATATATATATATGTATATATCTTGTTACTTTAGTTGAACCTTTTCATTTTATACCCAAAACTGTATGATTTAATTCGTATTTAAATCTTACACTCCTTATACACAAATATACCTTCATAAATAATAAAATATTACATTTCATACTATTATTTTTGAGGTACTATGTGTATGATAAAAATATACGAGTAGAAGTAAACACTGTACACAACTAGACAGCGATAGAGGTTATCGACTAAAGCAAACGATTTCAATTCGATATCATCTCTATCTCTTGTATCGATGCTACTGCACTTATATTTAAATCAAAAACTGCTGAGGTAGAACATCGATCAATGTAAATAAGTCGAAATAGTAAGTTATCCTAAAAGCTACTCGCACAGTGGAAGCTGAAATATGTTAAAATTGCAGGCCTAGTTATTATAATGAGACTTATTTACATATGATACCTAATTTTGAGATGAATTTAACGATGGAATGTTCGGAATTCCTTAAATACAGAACGGATGTTGAATTGAAGTTCCATGCGGAATTTCAACGTAAATAATACAATTTGTCTAATCTTCAGCTTCCATCGGCCCACAGCTGGGCATTATCTTTAGTAGCAAAATCCACGTGCTCACGATTCAACTTTACGATATGTTGCGTCATGCGTACAATTTTAGATAAAAATGGATCAATATGTTCAACAGATAGCAACCTGCTATCCACAGCAACGATAGCTTAGCTGGCAGTGGCAGCGAGCACAACAACCCGACTTTCCGCAGCGTCTCGTCCCGTTAATGCGCCGGGCGAGCTTGTTACCTTTATTGTGCGTCTCGCCGATGATACATTATTTTTATAACAATAAATCGTTGGAAGTAAAGCACCGCTCACTGCGCCGGTGGTCCGCACGACCACCGCCGGTCGCCGGTTCATGCCCCGCGTTAAACTGCTTACATTGTAAAACTTACAATTAATCTCTTCCGATCCTCTGGAACTATTTTATACACGATTGTGGCCAATTCTAGTTTTGATGGTGTGAGTGCGTGAAAGTCAATGTAATATTTAGCTAGCTACGATATAATTTATATGTTCTTGCCAAGGGCGGATCCAGCTGTGGTGCCAGGGGGGGGGGTCATATAGTCGTGGTGAAGTCACAAGAAGCTATAATTTAATTTTTATAGTACAAGTAAAAAGTTGGTATTTCATTAATGTATATAAGTACTTAATGTACATAAAAATACCTATATTTATATAACTAGATCAATTTCTCTTTTGTGTTTTCTCCCGAAACGCGTTATCACTTCATCAAATGTTTATTCAGTAATTAGACCTTTACAGGCACTTTTACACGTCAATAGACATAATTTACGTTACTTGTCAATTATATTAACATTAAATTTATTTTTAAAGAAAAGATACCGATACCAGCGCTTCTTAACGACCACTGAGAAGAAACTCTAAAAAAAAAACTTTATGGACATGGAGAAGTGCCAGTCCGGTTAGACGTTCTTCAACCATTAAAGCTCGTATAGTGGCGTGTGTACGACATATAATACTGCATTTTGTGAAACAAAGATTTCCTTTGGCAGGATTAGTCCTTAGGCCAAAAGTTGATTTAAGAAGTAGAGCCACCAAGACATTTAATGTCAGTCTTTTGATGGTCTTTGGTTAGGCTACTTTGTCAAGTTTGGTATCATTTTCGTATGACTAAGGACACTAAATTCATATTTGTATTCACATTTGCTCGATTCAGATTGTAAACTATGTAAAATATGAAAAAGTATTTGCTTGATCAAAAAAAAATATTCTACAAAATAACAACTCGGAAGATTTGAAAAAAAAAATAACAAAGGAGCTCTATTATCATTTTGTATTTCAAAATAATAAAAAAGGGAATAATTTTTTTTCGGGCTGATTAAAAAAGTCTTAAAAAAGAAAAAATTAAATTAAAACTTGTAAAATAATATGGTGTACCTATTCTTAACACTTGGAAGAATTTATTTCCATTAGAAATAGATATTTTAGTTAATTTTTTTATAAATTAGGCAGTTGTTAATCAACAAAGTTTTCGCGAATTTTTGCCTTCATTGTAAAGTATGTTTTTTTAATAATAGGCTTAAAAAAAAAATTTTTTTATAATAAATTTATAAGGTTGATAAGAAAATTAAATCTATATGTGTAGGTATTTACCATAAAATATAGTATCGTTGGGTTGGTATTCCATAACACAAGCTTAAGCTTTGGGCTACTTTACTTTGGGGCTAGCTCAATCTGTGTAATTTGTCCCTATATATATATATATATATATATATATATATATATATATATATATATATATATATATATATATATATATATATATATATATATATTATATAAAAATTGTAAGTTTTTCTAAAGTTTAATGACATTATCTTGTTGCAGACCGTCAATAAAGTTATCAAGAAATACGCCGAAGCACATGAGTATAGACTGCTTCACCATGTGAATGTTGAGGCAATCCAGCTCCTCGACAACACGGACATAGTGCGACGTCTCAAAAGAACTAAACCTTTTGAACTAGTGTAATTTTAAAAAATACAGTGATATTATAGTGCATTGATGTGCCAATAGAGACACAAGAACAAAGTGCCTTCCCCTTAATAGAGACAGTAAGGAACGTGCCGATGGACACATTCTTAGTCAATAACGTATAAAACTAGGTCAATGTTAAATTACTTATTAGTCTGAGTTAAGGCTAGATTGTAATATTATTAGCGTACTTATTTACTTTTGTAGGTACGTTAAGAAAAGGAAAAAAAATGATCTTGTAAAGTATAAATAATAAAATGGATAAATAAAATGTCATATTTTTACGCCAATTATTTAAACATATATCAACTCTACACTGAAGACAAAAGTTCGAGAAAATGTTATTAATTAACAATGGCATAACTTATTGAAAAATTTACTAAAATATATATTGACAGAAATAAATTCTACTATGTGTTTCAAATACATTTTTTTTTTAAATTTATATTGAATATCTTTAAAACTTCTTTAAAATTTAAAGTTACAGATAGTGAAAAGTACAAATATTTGAAATCTATATTTGTACTTTTCACTATCTTATATAATAAATTATTATTTTTTTAATTTACGTAAACTAAACTTACGTACATACCCCCCTCCCCCACCTGCATGAAAAGTCCAGGTGTCCCTGTCTCTACTTCAAAAACCCATCTTAGGTCCACAAAGATCAATCCTGCCGAAGGAAGCCTTAGGTTCAGAATCAGAGCCGTATTCTTCACTTTTTTGTCGTTGCACATTACATACCACTATTAGCCACGATTTGATTTTCGTAACGTAAAGAAAGTCTTTCCGCTGTCGCTACACTAACAGGTAGTGTAGCCAGAATACACAAATAATTTCTTTTATTAGGATACATCTCAATATCGCAATTTAAAATAAGGTAAGAAATCGACTGCGCTATATCCTTCCTGACTTTGCTGCCACTTCACCATCCACAGAGAAGTGGAAGCGGAGTCAGGACGGACCCAGCCAGGGGGGTCCCCTGGATCCGCCCTTGGTCCTTGCAAGCTATTGAAAAAGGTGTGATCACGTGGTGATTGTGTAAAGTTTTCTGTGGTAAAATAGCATCATTAAATACATAAATACTCGTAAAGTTCTTGCACTGCCTGTTTTTATTACTTTTGTACCAAGCTTATCACGTTATTCTAGTCACACTTCTCCATAATGGATTTACAGTTGTACCTCTAAATGGATGGAGATGTTCAGAGATGCAAAATATCTATTTTCATTTTGAAATTAAATACTCTTTTTGAAAATCATTTTGCATTTTATTTGAACTTCCTTTTAAGTAATATATTGTATTTTCAAAATCATTCAAAATGCAAAATACTTTTTATCTCATGTATTCGAAAAACGATGATTTCATCTCGAGCTAAAGTTACTGCTCATTCTCTCGGGACTGAAAAGTGAAAAAGAAAATCTCTAGAGATTAAAAAACAATATGAAAACTGACAGGGGTGTAATCTGTGTAGAATAAAAAAAAAAATACCGTCCAGCAAAAAAAGAATTTAGTTTTAAAACAATAAACAACAGGCACAGGCATCGTAATTTTTAAATTTGGAATACATATATCTGATCAATGTAAGTAAACATTTTTCACTCTACTCGAAAAACGATGTTTTTATCCCAAAACATTTAAAGCTAAAGTTACAGCTGATTCTCTCAGGACTGAAAAGTGAAAGAAAAATCTCTAGAATACCTTAACACATATGCGTAATCCGCTATTTTCCAATAAGTTAAATCAGATACTTTTTATTAACGTCTAAACAAACATTTTCTTTGGGATTTGTATGAAATACAGGCAGATGACGTCATAGTTTCTTGGAGTCAAATAGCGCTCTTATTCAGCAATCATTTTACAGTCAGCTTGCCACTGGGTCCGGCGGAGGAGGTGCCCGTGCATGTCGGGTGTCATATTGATGACGTTAGTGTCAATAATCTCCATTACGCGGACGACGCCGTACTGCTGACTGCGTCTGTATGTGATTTAAAGAAGCTGATACAGATTTGCGAAAAATACGCCCAGGGCAAGGGCGGATCCAGCTTTGGTGCCAGGGGGGGTCACAGAGTCGTGATCAAGTCACAAGAAGTTAAAATTTAATTTTTATATTCATAGATACAGGTAAAAAGTAGGTAAGTATTTTATTAATGTATATAAGTACTTACTGTACTTAAAAATACATATAATATATTTAAATGACAAAAGTGGTGGCGGTGGCGCGGTAAAATTCAAATTTTCGATGCGTTCGTTCCCGAATAATGCGTTTGCCATTAATATACAAAATATTATATTAAATTAATTGAATATTGAAGGTACTTACATAAAATCTATATTGTGACAAAAAAATATTTAAAGACATTATGTTTAACAATTTTAATAAGTGGTCCACCTAGGCCCCGGACCCAGCCCAGGGGGGTCATGACCCCCTGGATCCGCCCTTGGCCCAGGGACATGGATTAATATATTATATCAAGAAGAGCCAATGCATGGTCTTTGGGGCAAGTACAAACTATGTCCAAAACGTGCCATTAATTAAATTAAATGACACACCTCTTGAGATAGTTATTTAGTTCAAATACCTGGGACACATAATTACTACCGACCTCAAGGACAATGCTGACATTGAGCGGGAGCGGAGAGCGCTGTCGAGAGCAAATATTATAAGCCCGCAGGTTTGCGCGATGCTCACGGGATGTAAAGGTGACGCTGTTTAGAGCATATTGCACATCGCTATACACTTGCAACCTGTGGGCAAACTACACTCAGCGAAGTTACAGCGACCTCCGCGTCCTGTATAATAACGCGTTCAGAGTGATAGAGGGGCTGCCCCGGTTCTGTAGCGCTTCGGGCATATTTGCGTGTGCGCACACCGATTGTTTTTACGCAACCATGCGCAAGCGGAGTGCGTCCTTGGTGTCCAAATTGCGGGCCAGCTCGAACGTCATTCGGAACATGATTGGCGAACGACTGGACTGTCCTTACCTGCGGCATTGCTGTGACAGACATGTTACAGTACATATGCCGCAGAGAAGGTACTAAGAGATATGCATTGTTAGTAAAATTTATTTAATTAAATTAAATTAATCATTAATGTTACAAGATCTAAATCTAATTAATAACCTACTAATTATTGAATTCGTGCTTATTCTGTTATTATGGATCAAAGTTATCCGAAATAAATGATTCTTTTTTTTATTGTCAGTTTTCTCTGCAATTCTAAATTTGAAATCACGTTAAAATGGATATGTTCAATCACAAGTGACATTATTTTGCGACGTTTTATTTTCTTATCAGAACAAAATAATTTTTAACTTCAGTAAATACTCAATTATTGATTCGTACATACTATAAATTTAGTAGTGTGGTTCATTTACTTTCATTCATAATATATCTATACTATAATAAAAGAGTAAAAAAAATGTGTCTGAAAATTGAAAATTTTTCAAAAAAAAAATATTTGGGGTGATGGAGATATAGTAATAGAGTAAGAAAATAAAAAAAAATGTCTGTCTGTTTGTCTGTTTGTCTGTTTGTACACGCTAATCTCCGGAAATACTGGACGGATTCGAATGAAACTTTTTTTGTTATATAGCTGTGAAGCCTGGGCAACATATAGGCTATAATTGATTTTGGAAAATGGAACACATGATGCAGAACTATAATGGTCCAGCTAAACTATAAGAAATATTAAAATGCCGCCTTAGCAAAAGTTGTTAAGTCTGATGAGAACTTTTTGTTGAGTTATAATACAACTGGCCAAGCGCGAGTCGGACGCGCGCGAAGGGTTCCGTACCATAATCTATGAAAAATCACGTTTGTAGTATGGGAGCCCCCGATAAATACTTATTTTATTCGATTTTTAGGGTTCCATAGGGTAGGGTAGAAACGGGACCCTATTACTTAGACCGTCCGACTGTTTGTCTGTCTGTCTGTCACCAGGCTGTATCTCATTAACCATTATAGCTAGACAGTTGAAATTTTTATAGATGATGTTTTTTGTTGCCGCTGAACAAAAACATACTAAATGTATACTATAATAAAAGAGTAAAAAAAATGTGTCTGTACATTGAAATTTTTTCAAAAAAAAAGTTGTTTCATCCGAAGTAGAACTTATAAGTTCAGTATTTGCGGACCTTCAGAGCATAACACACCAGAAAATTCTTGGTTATGTGAACGCGCCATATTGACACCAAAAAATTAAAAATCAATTAATAAAGAACTTATGACGCAAATTATTGTTAACTAGCTTGTGCCCGCGGCTTCGCTCGCGTAGGGGTGTAATTTATCAAAATCCTTTCTTAGGTTAAAGGTTAAAGGTTTGGGCTGTGCGTTGATAGATCACTATGTCAGTCAGTCAGTCACCTTTGAGTTATATATATTTAGATATATAGATATATATTTAGATTTCTTGGATAGTGTTGTTGACGACGCCACCAATTATCCAGTTGAGTTTCTTAATTCACTTGCAGCAAATGGACTCACGGCTCACAAAATAAGTCTTAATGTCGGAGGGCCAATAATGCTGATGCGAAATTTGACTCCGCCGAAACTGTGTAACGGAACCCAACGGAAGCCGCCGCCGCCGCCGCCGCTGCCGCCGCCACCGCTTCCGCCGACGTCGCCGCCGCCGCTTCCGCCGCCGCCGCCGCCGCTGCCGACTCCTCCGCCGCCGCTGCCGACGCCTCCGCCACCGCCGACGCCGCCGCCGCCGCCGCCGCCGCCTCCGCCGCCGCTGCTGCCGCCACCGCTGCCGCTTCCGCTCCCGCTCCCGCTTCCGCTTCCGCTCCCGTTCCCGTTCCCGTTCCCGTTCCCTCTTCCACTTCCGTTCCCTCTTCCGCTCCCGTTTCCGTTCGCCGCAGACGCGCCAAAGACGGAAGATTCACATCACTACTGTCCGGCGTTTCCACCGAACTTCAGCAGCTGAACTTCAGCTTATTTAGTGTGTCATCCCCACCGAACTTTAGACACTGAACTTTAGCCACTAAACTTCGGCATAGTCTGCTGAGACACTTAAAGCTCACAGTAAGTGAGTGATGCCAGTGAAACTGTATTTATTCCGCGTATGCCACTCATCCCCAACAATTTTCCTTTTGAAAATACACAGTTCCATATGTTAACTTGCTTTGCTATGAAAATAAGTCACAGTTTTAGAGGCTTAAAGCTGCTGATGTCGATCTAAGGACTGGTTTTTCGCATGGCCTACTTATTGTGGCTTTCTCCAGGGTTAGTAACACTTCAGCTCTTTTCATATTGGCTCCCGAAGGAAAGAATTAAAATAATATTGACTTTTAACTCCTAACACTGTTACAAGTAATTTCTCCCTCTGTCTCTCTCTCTCTCTCTCTCTCTCTCTCTCTCTCTCTCTCTCTCTCTCTCATTAGTTTTTATTTATATTTATACGCCGGAGTCATAAAGTCCACGCAAACGAAGTCGCGGGCATCAGCTAGTCTATATATATATTTGTTATAAAATATAGTATCGTTGAGTTAGTATCCCATAACACAAGTCTCGAACTTACTTTGGGGCTAGCTCAATCAGTGTGATTTGTCCGTATATATATATTTAACTAGCTTAAGCCAGTGACTCCGTCCGCGTAAGTAGGATCGCTCGGTGGCCCGGCGGGAAAACGTGTTATTAACGCTTCCGCAAGTTAAGCGATATCAAGCGTGGTCCGCTTCTGGATGACCACAAGTGGCATACATTTTTTACGAGCTCCTCCGTGCTTTGGTAGGCACGTTAAGCCTTTAGCCTAGTCGTCAAGCTATGTCAGATCATTTTGAGGCCTAGAGGCAGCTTGATAATCTGAAGCGAGTGTTAGCTACTTACTCACTCAAAAAAGAAAACAAAGGTACTTTGGGTAAAATGAGTAAGCTCTTGTATTACTATGTTTATTCAGGTTCTGACTATAATGCAATTTTTTTGCATCAGCTAAAGAATTAAAAGCCATTTTGGTATCTACAGCCTGTTTGGCGTTTTTTCTATTTATCTTTATCTAAATCTAAATATATATAACTCAAAGGTGACTGACTGACTGACATAGTGATCTATCAACGCACAGCCCAAACCACTGGACGGATCGGGTTGAAATTTGGCATGCAGGTAGATGTTAATATGACGTAGGCATCTGCTAAGAATGGATTTTGATCAATTCTACCCCCAAGGGGATAAAATAGGGGATGAAAGTTTGTATGAAACTTTGTCAATTTTAAACCGATCGGGCTGAGACTTCGTATGCATAAAGCTACTATGAAGTAGGCATCCTCTAAGAAGGGATTTTGATAAATTCCACCCCTACGCGAGCGAAGCCGCGGGCAAAAGCTAGTATTAGATAAATTTGAAAGTCGATTGAAGTGAAGATATTGATTGAAATATCACAACAACGCTTGGAAATATATAATTACTAACTACTACTAACTATATTAAAATCCAAACCCAATATGAGATATTTTTTTTATCACATATCTTTAGATAACATTAAACCACAGGAAAAGATAACATTTCTATTGAATGTTAATAAATATCAGATTTTTCAGTCCAGTCTATTAATTACAAAAATAAAAATATTTTAATCGCAATTTCGTACACCAGTCATCTTAAGAATCCCTTTACCCAAGACTTTTCCACACAAACTTGGTCTACGTCTTATTTTGAAATAACATATCAGATTTCGGTAAACCATTGTAATTTTAAAGAAATTGCAATCATCCAGGGTTATAATTGGTTCCCTTCGCTTTTTCTTTTGACTACTTAATATTTTTTATTACGCAATTTATGTTTGTTTACTTGTTCGCAAGCATTACATGTTATAATGTGTCAACATTGTATTATATTATAAGTATTTATTAATTAAAAGACAATTATAATAATATGACAAAGCCCTTCTGGCGAGTAGGCGACCAATACTGTGAAAATGAGTTTCTTTCGGCGTTTCTTCTCAGCAGTGGTCGTTACGAAGCGCTGGTATCGGTAGCTTTTCTTTAAAAATAAATTAAATTTTAATATACTTTACACGAAACATAAATTATACTTATCGACGTGTAAAAGTGCCTGTAAAGGTCTAATTACTGAATAAACATTTGAATCTTTGAATCTTTGAATCTTTGAACCTACAGGAAAATTATAAACTGGAAAAAAATATAAGGGTGTAGAAGTTTTCCATACTTATGGTCAAATATGATATGATACACTATATTCTCTTTTAAGTTCATATTTTAACTGTGAAAACTAGTTATATGCCTAAATATTAGGTTGGGGAAAAAGTCTTTTCGCATATAGTATGTATGAACTTGTAATAAAACCACTTTAGCTATATTTGTAGCTGGCTGGTTTTGGTGTCATTTAAAAGTTTAAATTTTAAAGAAGATAATTCCAAATTCAAATTAGGAAAATGCGTGATTTTCATTTGTTTTTCTTACCGTCAAGATGAGTGAATCTAATGAAGAAATTAGATACATTTTAAAATTTTACTGCCAAAAAGGTAAAAATGAAACGCAAGCCGCGAAAAAAATTTGCGATGTTTATTGACCTAGTGCAGTGTCCGTGAGATTAGCACAAATTTGGTTTAAGCGTTTTCAATCCGGAAATTTTGATGTCAAAGGTGCACGTCGCTCTGGTCGCCCTGTTACGGATAAAATGGATGCTATTTTTGAAAAAGTGGAGCTAGATCGGCATATCAGTAGTTACGACGTAGCTGAAGAACTGGGAATTGACCACAAAACAGTTTTGGCGCATTTGAAAAAGATTGGGTACACAAAAAAGCTCGATATTTGGATACCTTACGAGCTCTCTGAAAGAAACCTAATGAACCGTGTACTCATTTGTGATTCTTTATTACGACGTAATGAGACCGAACCATTTTTGAAGAAATTGATAACTGGTGATGAAAAGTGGATCACGTACGACCAGAACGTGCGTAAAAGGTCATGGTCAAAGGCCGGTCAGGCTTCACAGACTGTGGCGAAACCCAGGTTAACTCGCAACAAGGTGATGCTGTGTGTGTAGTGGGATTGTAAAAACATTATTCATTATGAGCTGTTACCACCAGGCATGACCATCGATTCAGAACTCTACTGCGAACAATTGATAAGATTAAAGCAAGAAGTTGAGAGAAAGCGGCCGGAATTAATCAACAGAAGGGGTGTAGTTTTTCATCATGATAACGCTAGACCTCACACATCTTTAACCACTCAGCAAAAATTAAGAGAGTTTGGCTGGGAGGTGTTAATGCATCCGCCGTATAGTCCTGCCCTGGCACCTTCACATTTCCACCTGTTTCGGTCTCTTCAGAATTCTTTAGGTAGTGTCAGGTTAACATCACGAGAAGACTGCCAAAACTACTTGACTCAGTTTTTTGATCAGAAGCCCCAAAATTTCTATAGCAATGGGATCATGTCCCTACCTATAAGATGGCAAAAAGTTATCGAACAAAATGGTATCTACATACTTTGTTTAAATGTAAATAAACTATTTTAAAAATGTTTTGAATTTTCATATAAAATTCGAAAAAACTTTTTTCCCAACCTATTATATGCAATTTCTTTGAAATGATATAATTTCGCCCATATCTGCCATCTCGTCTCAAAATAAAACGTGGACTACGTTTGTATGGGAATGTCTGATTCTGTCTAGGGTAAGGAGACTCTTAACGCCGCCCTTTCTTTTACCTGTCTCATCTGACGTATAAAAAAAAATTCAAATGTCTCTACCTAATCATCTCACGTTAATTAAAAAATTCTATTGATTACATATACTAATGTCTTCTAAATTTCATGAAACTCCAATAAAAACCACTCGAGTTATCGTCGAATAAACATACATACGGATTGTTTAAGTAGACTCGGAGAATTAATTTGTAAAATAGTAAGCTGATAAAATAAAGTTAAAAACTATAAAAGTATTTTATTTTAATAAGGTTTGTATTTTTGAAATACAATATAAAATAATAATGAACAACGCAGGGCAGCTTGTGGCGAGCTGGTGATGAATGGCGTCACCACGTACCCTACCTTCAGGTGGTCCATACACACATGCACTTACACACACACAGTTACACAGCCCTCACACACCCCCCGCTTCTGTGTTGCCTTAACCGGTCGGTCAGGGTGGATTCACAAGAGCAGAACCTACGCTCTAGGGTGAACGTGTATCGCACGTTATGGCATAATAACGGGGAAACTCGCTCTCGGAGACAAGCTCCGTGGTGGTGAACCGGAGCCGCACCTCTCGACACCCTCTCCTGCTCACATTGTGTTGCGCCGTGCGGCTGCATCTTCGTGGCTAGTTAGAGTGCCAACAGGCAGTGTAGACAACAAGCAGCAAGTCATCATCTACCAGGCTAAAATTGTTGTGAGAGATTTTTAGGAAGATGTCCGTATATCACTCTATAACCCAGTTATCCGATCCACTAACATCCCGTCCACATAGCCTAACCCAAGTAAATCCCTCCCTGGCAATAGTTCGGCAGCTATGGAGGATTGTCCGTTAGTGCATCTCAATGGTACATTAACGGATAGACCTCCATAGATATCACTTTTTAGATAAAAAGGTACTAAAAGGCCTCTCCATGCTTACTTTGGCACCATGAACGCCTCAAAGGACTGGATCCCCATGGACCCGTGGCTGAAAAGCGTACCAACACAATAACAATAATAATTATCTCTTAGCCCCTTAGCCAATATAAATTAATAAACTTTATGTCAAAAATATAAGGTTCAAATTCAATTTGGTCCCTATTCGATGACTTCCTGGCTAAGGGATAAACAACGAGCAGCAAGTCACCATCTACCAGGCTAAAATTGTTGTGAGAGATCTTAAGGTAGATGTCCGTATCTCACTTCATAACCCAGTTATCCGGTTCACTAAACATCCCAGCCACATAGCCCAAATCAAGCAAATTCCTCCCTGGCAATAGTTCGGCAGCTATGGAGGACTGTCCTTTATAGATGAAGCCATCTCAGTTTTTAGATAAAAAGCTACTAAAAGGCCTCTTCATATTGGTTTAAGCCCCATGAACGCCTCAAAGACCCGGATCCCCATGTACCCGTGGCTAAAAAGCGTACCAACACTATAATAAAATAGATCTTTCTCCTGCCGAAACCTATTCAAGGATACACCTTTCATAGCTAAATTCAGGAATGGGTTTTGGCGGGAGCGCCACATTACATCAACTTCTTCAAAGGGCCTCTACGTGTTGGATCTGTATCCGCACGCAAGCTTCTCAAAGGACCGGGGTGTAAAGACCCGTGAATCTAAAGGAAAAACATAATAATAATGATGATGGAGTTGACAGTGCGAACATTAGTGTAAGCGCCAGGCAATGCTCGTTGACATCACCGTCTCGCATGACGTTAAGGACAAGCTTACTAAGTACCTTGACTTGGCCCACGAGGTGACTGCTATGGAGGATGTGGATTCAACGATCATATATCTAACAATCTTTAAAACTTATTCTTAATAAACTTTTATGAAATTTACTTGAAATAAGTAATAACACCGGTCACTTTGCAGCAGTTTTGTGCTTAGGTAGTTCTAGGTCACAGATTTAAAAGTGCAAATATCTATTTTTTATATTAAATGAGTAGACGCGTTAGGTCGGCTCGCCTAATAGATGATGAGTGACATCTTTTGCATTTAGTATTTTGAATACAAAATGAAAAATTATTTTACATTTGAAATACAAAATATTTGAGAAAAATTGCATTTTGTATTTAATACATTGTATAAATTTTTTCACATCTCTGGAGATATTACGAAAAACTAAACGATAAACTCTCTATTTGTATAATACAAATTTTACAACGCTGGAATACTAATGAGAGTTATTGACATCTAAAAGTACTAAACATGATTACATTAATTGAGTAAATCTTATTAAACAATAGCGTCATTCCACAAAGCAGCTTATCTCTGAATCTCTACTTTCAACGGAGCCTAATTTTACGAGCGGCTCAAAAAGAAACGTCGCCTATATTTCTATCACGGCTGATAGGAGAGTCAAAGGGATGGCTATTCAATAATTTATTTATTAGCTATCGAACGACCGATACGATCAATTGACTGAGTACATAAAGATAAATAACGCTTTGGAACACGTAATAAGGCTGCGCGGCGATAGCAATCGTAAAAATTAATAGTCCTTGGCAAGCGGGACTTCAATTTGCTTTTTAATTAGTCATGTTTGTGGCTGTTACCGGTGATCAAAGGTGATAGATTCTACTATCAGCATCTTTGCTACCACATTATACTAAAACCATTAGTCCTCGATGAAATTCCTCTGTCAAAACTCTGAATTCCAGTTTCACTAATCAGAAAATAATATCTCTTATAAGAAATATACAGATCTGCGGTTTTATTCCTAGAACAGATAGTATTACATGATGATAGGAGCGACCATCAGTGTGCGAAACGTAATGTGACAAATGACAATCTGAAGGCTGTAATATTTTTTTGTACAACTGTCATCATCATTAAAAACAAAAACATAGAGACAATCAACATACACACTATACAAGCAACAGCACGTTTAAATAAAGTTGTCGTCACTTTATCCCTTATTTTCAAACTGATTTATGTTAATTAGACGACTGTCATAAAGTTTCTCTGTGGACTGTATAATATCCAACCAAGTTTATTTTCACTAAATCGACATGGTATATTGATTTAGCTTACTTATAGTGTTCTTATTGAAAGTGTATAGACGTCATGTAGCTTAATATACGTATACACTCGTAATACCTATAAAAATAATTGAGATTTACATCTAATTTATTGCAATCGCGGTTTTATGGCAGCTTGATGCGTACCATCGAAACAATATTATGCACATTTCATTACGTATGTAAAGCTTATCTAAAATTTTATATCAGATGGAATCATGAATTCGATCTGAATGGTGATCATGGCGAGAACAAATTGGTTTTAATGGTCTCTATTTAAATATGCGCATATTAACAGTGCCCGAATGGAAACGCATTAGTACGTGAATGGCCGGCAGCTTATACAAAAAGCTCTAAATTAATTTAAACTCCCTTATTACAAGCCGCTTCGGTCCGCAACTCCGCTTTAGTGGCATATCGATTTAAGTAAACTCTTCAACTTGGAATATATATCGACTTTTATACCTCTATACCGTTAAGTATCATAAAATTATCATGGACTCTATTATTTTTATTTTTTCTTAGAACGCAATCATATCTAGCAATCAGATCTATTTGTGTAATCTAATACGAGTGCACACGAATGAATTTATTAAAAGATGACTGTATCCGCGAATATTATCTAATCAATCACAGTTTTTTACTGCATGTATGTATTATTGTTACATCGTTACATTACTTAATATATTTGTAGACGTCCAAGCAAAAAGGTTCCAATAGAGGGGTATTTGGTATCTAGAATAGTTAATATAGTTATTAATAAGGATTGAAAAAATATTTAATACGTGGCAAATTAGTTTTTAACTGACACTTGAAGTTAAAACTCTAAAAAAACTTGATTTGAGAAAAAACATTTTCAAAGTTTGATTAATATGAACAAAACTTCTACTTGCTAGTTTTTTGGTATTAAAAAAAAACAAAGTAATAGTACCTACACAAAAACATCTTGACAAACTGAGCAAAAATTAATAATCAATTAGAATCGTAACCGTATAAAATGCAATTTTTTCACCCAACTTTACAAAACTTCTTATATCTCCAACATTACCGCACTCAGTGGGTGGCTTTTAATTTCCGATATATTTTTGCTTTCTGCTTCGTCGTCTTTATCCCTATAATTAAAGAAACCAAAAAATATCTTTTTCTAATTTTAAGAAGTAACTAAAGTTATTATTTGTAATAATACAAATATCCAATATACAGACATGGGAGGTCTACGACTTTATATTAGATAGGTACACGATTATAAAAGCCAAAATAACACAGAGTGTTCTCTTAATCAAACGTCAGATTTAGTCAATTTTAAGTTTAATGATAGCATTTGAGTTAAGTCCGGTTGATTAATTGCAGTAGCTAGATAGAGGATTCGGAATTAAGGAAAAAGTGTGTAACAGTTTATGTGCATGTGTGCGTTGGACTACTGTGCCGGTCCGAGCTTGGCTCCAATTGGAGTCTGCACTATAAACATCAGTTGATTGTTAACATACGTGTTGTATGACTCGTGGTCGTGGCTCCTAAATAGGTAACTATAAATGACGCTTGTATTGTGCGTCACTAGGATATAGAAACAAGAAAACCACTTAGTATAGATATAAGACATTAGTACTTACAAATAATGCGATTGCTGTCATTCGAACTGAATGTAAATGTACTTTCCATCCGAACCTGCTCCGTAGGTACCTACGGCGCAGATTCGGAAGGATAACAGCATCAAAAAGACGACAGTGCTTGCATTAGATTTTTCGCTCATGGAAACGCTATTGACACTTAGACCGTCCTTCAATAACAATACAATATTATGACTTATGTATGACAAATCTTATTACAACTCGTAGTTGTAAGTGATTAGATTAAACTTACAATAAAATTCACTCCAAAACAGTCCAGCTTAATATTATAAAAGTAATTATTAAATAAATTAGGAATAAGAATATTGTGGTTCTGTAAATATGAATTTCCAGTTTTTATCAGGGCCAGGAAAGTTAATTTGGTTTTAAGTTCTTGGTTCGGCGCAAACTGTGCGCGCGCGCACGCACGGGAGCGCAATCAGCCGCCCATCGACACTTGATTTACGACAACCCATCTCACAACACATCTCTACGCTGCCGTAAACTAAAAAAAAACTTTATTAACTAAGCTGTGTGTCCATCGAGTTTTGATATCTTTAAGAACTTAGGTAATTTTATCAAATGGCACTATTAAATTTATAGAATACACAGCCTTCTTTTTGTTGTTTCTTTTTTACCTAAATGAAATCACTAGGAACGATTCCAATAAAAGCTGAATTAATTACTGTTGTTTAATAATCTATGACATTTCATTATTGACACATTGAAAGAGATGGAGTTAGTATATCTTTCTAGGGACATTGGAAACATAGGTATTGATTATCAAAGCATATAGCACATCCTTGCTCAGTCGTCAATGGAACAATAATAATACATGTCTTTATCGTGTATGGGGCAGACAGAGCTGCTGCAAGAGGAGAGAAGGTGGAAAATGGAATCAAAATAGTGATGGGTTGCAAGCCGCATTGCCTCCTAACATACGAGTAGGTATTGTATTCGTATTTC
The DNA here is from genome assembly GCA_943193695.1 of Acrobasis suavella. Taxonomy (NCBI): domain Eukaryota; kingdom Metazoa; phylum Arthropoda; class Insecta; order Lepidoptera; family Pyralidae; genus Acrobasis; species Acrobasis suavella. The sequence continues at coordinate 12,554,302 of OW971938.1, forward strand.
GCATTTATGGAATCTCGGCCTTTAGCTTACGTTTTCAGTAACCTATTATATATGTTATTTGTACTATAACTGCAACAGGTTAGAATAAATATTTACTCAATATGTACGCAGAATATAAAAATACCTCTATGTCAGTAGTTAAGAATGTTTCAAATATCTGAATAAGATTCTTTCTAGAGCATTGTACGGATAACGTTTTAACAGTCATACATAGTACCTGAGAAACATTTTTTTTTCACTTTTGTTCAATCCAATATATCAGTGATTTTATACTTATACATAAGTACTAAATAGAATAAAACGTTACATACACGACTTTATGCATTAAACCTTTTCCTACATGGTGACACATATAATAATATAACAACTTCTAGCACTATCATAAATCTCAGCAATGAGATGATACCGGTCTGTCACGAAAGCGAAAATCACCCAGGAAGTATTTAATCCAAATCATAACTCATTAGTGGGTCATTGAGCGCATTCTGGAGCTGACGGACCATTACCCGGGATGACGGCGCGCGTGCCCGCGGACATACAACCACTTACCTAATGAGATCTTCCCTGCTCCCCGCTGCTAACACACGAGGAGCCCCCTCAAGGGACACAAGCCCTACTATTGGAGCTCACAGAAAATTGGAAGTGCTACGGTCGCCGTCGCCTTTAAATAGGAAACGACACGTTTATCCAATTAGAAATTCACCATATCTTTGTGATAGTTGAAGAGGGAATTTGAGCAATCAACTTACGGAGCGCTTCGGCATTCTTATCACTGTTTATTCAATTGAGATCGTAATGAAGTAACGCTAGCCATGAGCAGTGGAGTACCGTACTATATTGAGACTGCTATATTTGATAGAACCATTTAGATTACATAGATTAATATGGTAAAAACATAGAGTCCTATTTCAGATGTGTTAACACAAATTTACTATGAGCACATAGTCAAGTATTCATTAATTATCTAAATATTAAAAATACACAGAAAAATAAAATTAAATGGTGTTTACCTAAACATATCTATTTTATATGAATTACAATGCAATACTTTTACAATGCTCATAGTATCATTGAAAAAAATTCAAGCCTTTGGATGTAATACGATCAGAATGCTCTGTTTGAAACATAGTAGGCACTCTAAATAACCGGCAAGATATGTACCTACAGACGGGCTTCACAATAGAGAGAACTAGGAACAACCTGTTATTACAAGGTGTTGAACCTGGTTTTCTGATTTATTGTTGTATGGCATTAGCAATGATCAATGTTTCTGCGAAGTGTCCCTTTATTTCACGCATATTGTCAGCATTTAATAACTTACGTACCGAGTTTAATGTTGTTTCATTGTAAATTAAATTCAGTTTAGTCTAACTCTGTTTTGATAAAATAAATGCCCGGAAATTGTAGCAGGTCACAGATAAACGCGTCAAGGTAACGCAAATTGTGCCAATGTTTCTAGAGAGAATAAGTGACGTCGTAAATCTCTTCCAAATTACGCTAATTTTGTCATCAGATCTGTACCATTTGTTTTATAATGTCAATCTCACTTTCTTATCGCTTTAGGTTACTAGTCGGCTTTGAATTAGAAGGAGTGACTGGATTAAACGAGAGACAGTAGTAGCGCTATGGCTCAAGGAGGAAGTGATGTCTCGTTAGGCATAACTGCATAAGTGTTGTTAGGAGCAGGCAAGTGTCGCGTCGTGTGCCACGCGCGTGTCGGGTCGTCTCCTTGCCGGCCGTCTCGATTGATACGCCGAGTTAGCCGACCCCGCCCGCCACAATGACCTCATTCATAAATCGTCATTTAAACATCTCTCAAAGAGCAAGGGTCCACAGATGACCATAAATTTTAGCTCATATCAAGTAATTATGGCCGGTGAATGTAGAGCCCCGATGAAGTTCGGAGGAAGAATATATTTTTTTTTATCGATGCTTGAAAGTAAGGTGGATGTGCCAGATATTCGTTGTATCAATAAAAGAGAATCACAAATCTTTCTGTTATTGTATTTCTGTCTTACACTCTCTATAAGTACTACCTAAATGATTGCGACTACTGCATCTAGAAGGTAGAGAAGTAACAAAGCACCGTACGTATGAAAATCGAACAAAACAGGGATGAGTTAGTTAAAATAACAGATAGGTACCAATACGAGTAAAATATGTAAAAATACACATTGATCATATAAGTAGGAATTGCTGGAGTGGCAGACTGGCGGTAACCAGAGTAACGCATCGCGCATACCTTAGCTCCATCAAGCAGTAACCAGTCCAAATTAATATATCCTGGCTCGCGCCGAGATTCCTAATATTATATTTAGACATGACACGCGCTCGTTTGTATCAATTGGTCCCGTCTGCCCCGCTGATATACGGCCGACGCTACTTTAGAACAATGATGGCACAAATTGCGAGATTACGCGCTTTACCACCGCCCCGCGACCCGCCTGACTCCTGACTCCCTAATTGACAAATTAGCCTGCACTGATACGCTTGCATGCCCAATCGACGACGCAATCACGGAACGTTGAATGCTGGCAATAATCGTGGAAGCGGTCTAGACGGAGAATTAAATAAAACGCTAGAAATGATTTACTCAATGAGCAAAGTGCCTGCAATCGTCGAGATTTATCTCGATCACAAGATTTATTCCCTTAAAGGCCGTGTTGCAGGAGTCGGAAATCGTCAAAGTAATAGACGTCAGCTGGATAAATAAGTAGACGAATGATTCTCACATCGGGGACAAGCGATTACAATACTCATTAATAACTTCTTGTGCGGCGCCGCTAGCCTCACTACTACAAATCAGTCTAATGAGCAGATCCCATGAAAGCCTTTTAATTTCCCATTTGGTGCGGCCACCTCCGATATCGCTGACTGTTATTAATATAGGGCCAGGGCCGGTCGCCAGTGGCGGAGCTCCCGACAGCGTCGATTATGTCCACTGCGAGGTATCGCGGACGCTCTCCGCGACTTATCTCTCGCTATTAATTACGCTCAGATATGCGCCGGACAAGTTTTAATGCAACCGCTTCATTTGCTGGTGCATTGAGAGTGCCATACGAGTATCACAGACGTTATAGGTGATAACTTTGAACCGGCGACAGCAGGCCGCTAGGCGCGCAGGCCAGACGGATTGCGCTCAGACACATTACTCATTACTTATGGCGATCAGACAATCCCAGTAATGACTTATAGCTTCCCGGCTCGCGGAAAATGCGGTTCCTTAACATGACGCCGATATTCATCTAGAGTTAAATCGGTTAGACGTTTTGCAAGCGGCGGCGGCATACGGCTGTTGAAATTATGGTTTCTATTCATAAAAGAAGTCAGAATCAGATCGGACGTGGCCGCAGGCAGTGCCACCAAGTGGCTAATAACACCCCGTTAAGAAAATTGACTGCTATTACAAATCGAACGGTATCGTGCTCTATTTATCATTATTTATTTCGTTTTATTTTACACTTCACGGGTGCAAGCAATAACTTACGAAATCGCTAACATAAAATCAATTAAGAAGTGAGTTTATTTCAATCTGAATATATTTTCAGAAACAATGATTAGTCTCAGTATTGAATTACTATCCAATACTGAAAACCATTGTTTTATACGGTTGTATCAATTAATATTCGATTTAACAAAATCAGCTACAGCAATTCCATCATAAATTTAAATTTATTGCGGTGTTGCTTAAGTACTTATTTATTATTATAATATATTAGCATTGGCTCTTTTTTGTGATAAATTTTATTAAATCTCTTAAATCAGTATATCTTGTATCATTCATAACAACTTATAAAGAAAGTTTTCACTACACATATCGCAATAAATTAATTAAAGAATTATTTTATTCATTCAAAACAAGAAAAGTAGAATTTCGTAAAAGTTATGGTATGGTACGCTAAGGAGAATTTTATCAAAAAAGTAATCCAAAGAGCAATTATAACAAAGTGTTCCATAACATTTTTATTTCTTAGTATGACCGGAGATGAGCTCGGGCCCGTTATGTCTGTCATCATAACTCACGTCATTTGTCGGCTGCGAATCAACCCGCTAAAAATATCGTTTCGGAGCGTCGTCCAGCAGAGCCTCCTTGCTCTCAACTCGTTTGCTATTTTGTCAAATAAACTTACTTAAAATTTTCTTAAATTTTACTTTGTCCGTATATAGAAAATAAATTGTGCGCAAATAATTACATAATTCTCTTTCTTCTCCATTAGGGATAAAGAAGAGATAGTGTATGTAAGTCTTTATACTAAAATTCGACTGTATCAAGTAATAAAGCAAGTAGGGCAAAGAGACTAAAGTGTAAATCATAGGTCTTAATTGAAGTCAATGGAAAAAAATATAATAAGGATGGAAGGAAGTATAGACAGACCGTAAAGTAGAGTAGACAGACAGAGGTACAGTGCAAAAGTTTTGAAAGTAATTCCTGTTATTACTATAAGAACATTTTGTGAAATATAAAGCGGTCCGAAAACTTTCTTTCGGATCTTCTCAAAACTCTTTTATGTAAATAAGTATACCATTCAAAGCGTTACGCGTAACATTAAATTTCAATGACTATGTCGATTAATTTACCTTAATACGAAATATAGCTACAATACAATGTTAAATGCTAACTGCAATAAATTAGACTGATTTTAATAATAACTAGTGGCAATCTGTTCCAATCCGAACAACACAATGAGCGCATACTTATCGGGTGTTAAATGATTTATACCGTAACCAGAAATGATACTATATTTTAGACCAGGCTGTAAACAAAACCTTCGCTTCGAGTAAAGTAGGTGACTTCATTATTCCACCATTGCAGAATTAAAATCAAAATTTAGAATTTATTGACAACTGATTGTTTTATTACCATTTATTATTATTTCTATATTTGTTTTAATTAATTAATTATTCAAACGCGTAGTTATTTCAAAATTAGGCATTGTGCTATTTCTTGGATACGCCCACATATTGTAAGTCTTTATGTATTTATAGGAGCAATTAAATTTTCTGAAAGCATAGAAGTTATTTGATCAAAATTATTAAACTGTCTGAGACCGGATTACAGTCAATAGGATCGTTTTATACGAAAAAAATATTCTGTATACTAATATTTTCTCAATATTTCTACAGTCTTGATGAAGAAATAAAAAGCATTCTATCAGACTTATTTAGTATGATGATGAGTACCTATGTAAATACATAAAAAATATCAGAACTAACCAAAATCATTGTGCATTGCATTTTAACCCCCGATAAAAAAGGGGGGTAAGTTTGACGTTAACTTCTGTCTGTGGCATCGTAGCGCTCGAACGGATAGACCGATTTCAATGCGTTTTTTTAGTGAAAGCAACTTCCCTTGCGGTGATGGTTCTCAGCCATGTTTGACGAAAATCGGTTCAGTCGTTTAAAAGTTATTAGGTGTTTCCGGTGTTGTTCACGGTTTTTAATTTACCTGGAAAATAATATGTAGATGGCCATCCGGATTAGTATATATGTAGTTCCGCCACTTATCACTAGATGGTATCATCGGCGTTTTTAATTTGCCTGCAAATCAACTTGTTTAGAAGGTGCGAGTGGTAATTTTCAAGAGGTGAATTAAACTGTTTTTTTTTTTTTAAACAAATGTGCGATATATACGAAAAAACTTTTTTTTTTTACAAAATATAAGAGCTAATTTGTTTGAAAGGTCGGAGGTCGAACATTTTTCATTACGGCGTGCGCCAAATGTTTCTAAGCAAAGTAGCAGTATTATGAGCTAAATTTTAGCTGGTTTTTATACAATCAGGATTTCAATTTGGCACCCGCTATCACCTCATCTTCCACAGCTGGGCAAAATTTGCTTAAAATTTTTGTTGATTCTTTTTTGAGAAAATCTATTTCGACATAGATCTTGTTAGGCAGACAATTTACGATGCCCATCAAAAGATTTCTGTTATGCGTATGTTATGATTTCATCGTGCGTTCAGCTGCCTATCTCGGGCTGCGATGACGGACCGACATTTGAAATCTGAGACCGCCGAGGCATCCACTGCCTCCAATGCAATAACTCAACACGATAACGCTGCCGTCCGACCAACTGTTAACGACAAATAACAAAGATAAGCTAACGGCCTTCTAAACGATCCAATCTACCATAAGATAATATTTAATAATTATTTACATACATTTATCAGATGGGATAGACGCGTGCGCTGGCCACTGACAACATCTTGTCGAGAGAAAGATTTTTTTTTATTTTATTTATATCTTCTTTTCATACTGGCAACATCAAATCTGTTTATTTAGTAGAAAATTCTAAAAATTAAAAAAACATTTCAGTAATACTTACATATGATTTCATTTCCAAATAAGAAAGTAGGATCTTATATATTACAACCATTTTTCAAGATGGAAATTATCCTTTTATATTGACCTGGGCTTCGGATATTTATCTACATGTTTTGTTATAAAATATAGTATCGCTGAGTAAGTTTCCCTTATTACAAGTCTTGAACTTATCTTGGGCACAGAATAAGTACTAGTTATGCAAGTACTAGTACTTATTCTGTGGTTATACTTACGTACATAAGTCTTACTCAGAAAACAAATTCAAAGAAATATCTACTCAATGTGGTTAGCGCTATGGTTTAATTTAGTTCGCGTCAGAACTCAGCACCTCATCATTTAGATACCTAGACATCCATTGCAAGTCAATTTAATTCTTGTTACTCTGGACAAACGATTCATATATTTATTCAGATCCCGGAGTGGTCGTGAACTCGCGGCGCGCATAGTAATAATGAAGTGATATAGGTACCTAAACGGGGAGTGACACAGGCCTGCCTTGGGACTAGCACAATCTGTGTGATTTGTCCGTATATGTTTATTTATAATTTATTTACTCGTATTTAAATCTCATTACAAAATAATCAAAATTTTCAACCGATTTTAACAATCGATGATGAATGAGGCCTGATTTTGAAATGAAAATTATTTTTATCGAACTAGTTACACATATCTCCATTTTTACCGGTATATTCGCTACATGACAAGATTCTTGAACAAGATTCTTGTTCAAGAACTACAAGATGAACCAATTCTTGACTCAAGAATTGGTTCATCTTGTAGTTTTCAAAGCATTTTATTTGGGCACGGTGTTTAGTAATTTAGAGTGATCTCGAAACAAATAAAATAGGTATCAAATTGTATTTCAGTAACATTCTGCATGTGTTCGTGAGTGTAAAGCTGTGTAATACGAGCAGCTAAAATATCGGTTACATCGGCACGCAATATAGGCCGCAGGCTCAGCTCACCAGCAAATAAAGCTATCGTTTGATAATGGACTCCTTCTTCCCTATTCATAAACCTTCGATTAGTGTCCGCATGAGAAACCCCATTTCATTCGTAATTTACACAATATAATTTATTTTTGGTTTCTCATTTTTTTATTTGACTGCAAAAAACGTAGAGATTTTTATAATAATCACATATTTTCAATGGAACTTTCAAATCTATCAGAAAAGTGAGACTGCCTCTACTTAACCGGTAGACTGTTTGCGTAGGTAAATTAGGCAACATGAAACTCAATACACCATTTCTGATGACCTTATCAAGACATGGCCGTTTGTACAAGTACTTTGAAAGTTAAATTCGATCAGTTAATAGCTAATGCTTCGATGGCTAATGGGTCTAATCCAAAGCAGCTTTTTTAATCTGGCATCGTTTTCATTGGTTAATTTGAGGTTTGCTTTTAATCGAAGAATTTAATAATAAAAACGAACGTTTATCGATAAATTCAATCAGTTCTTATTTAAAAACAGATTCGAACAGTTAAAATTACATACAAATGAATAAAATTATCTTTATAAAGTACTAAATAGATTTTAAGTACTTTTGTATCAAGTAAAATTTGTTTTTAAATCAAAACTTTCAAAATAAATTGTTTCCAAGCATGTTCTCGAGTCTAAGGCAAGCTCTAAAATATAACATATTCTGTGGTTTATGAACTTCAATTAACACTGCAACAGAATAACAAAATATTGCCGATTTTCAGTACCTACATAGTATTAACTAATGCACACTAAGTTCGCTAATAACCACAACGGGTAACCGGCAGGTTTTTTGGGCATTATAAATTATAATAGTAGATTGTGCTACAAGGGGATAAGGTAATATTTTGACGACGAGGGCGCTATTTTGAATCCAGAGCGAAATGAAGGATTCCACATGATGGATTCTACTGTGGAATCCTGAGTTAAGAGGGGGACTATAGGTAAATTGCCCATCGCATATTGGATTTTTAAACTTGAGAATTAACCACAAATAACTTGTTTTTTTTTTAAATGTAGATATTACATTATATTTCAAATAAATTGGTCTTGTTAAAAACATAAAACCATAATACTTTAGTAATGAAAAAAAATCGCACAGTTACGTCTAATTTTCAACTAGAATCCTTTTTTGACAAAACTATGCGTGTTACTGAGTCAATATTTTTATACATAATATAAAATTATATTGCCGATAAGCCGTATCACCATTTTTCTAAAATAATATTTCACGAGTAATTAAAATAAAACGAATTCGGCGCTTTTGGGCGCTTATTACGTTCTTACTCCGCGCAGAATGCTCTCGTTTGGTCGCACATGACCCGAGGTAATGGGCATGTTTTGTTTCATCAATCAGTCGTGATCGCTCCATTGAGACGAGAAGACTGTGCTTCTGTGCTCCAACCCAAGAAAATACGACATCGAAATTATGGCAACAAAAACAATCACAGGAAACACTCCAAAAGAGAATACGTATATAAGAATAAGAAGATAAAAATTAAACTCATGGCTAATTGTCGAAGGCAAGTATCTCTTCTGTTTAGTTATTTTTTTTTTCTTATTTTTGTGTTACGTCGATTATCATGCATAAGTATCGTCATTGATGTAGCAAAACAAATCGATGCTTTTGACTTCTCACGTGTTTCAACTCAAGGAGATGAAGGAAGACCGTGTAATCTTTTTATTTATAATTCTTTTGTAATTCAGAGCTGCTATAGCTTCTTTTTGTCTTTGTATCACTTAAAGTAAATACATTTTTTTAATTGTTCGTTTGATTTGCGCATACATATTATATTATAGAAATATATGGATACTTATATATTTGCAGGGGTGACCAAAAGTGGCATAAAAAATTCTTGATCTATTTCGTACTTTAGAAACCACGTATAAGCCTTAGTCCCGGCTGATATTATTGTATGGCAGTCATCAAGCTAAGTCAGATGCCTTTAGGTAGCACAAAATTCTAACACTGAGTTTTGGCCACTTACACATACCAAAAACAAAACACACAATTATAAATAGTTATATTATTTACTTACCTTCATTTTACTTACCACACAGACAGATATATCAACCCGACTCGCACTTACCCAATTTTTATGGCTATACTATGTATGTGCGATCATATAAGACAACGAACATGCAATGACAAGCAGTCAGAAACGGGCAACGGCCATTTCTTTGATAAACTGTCAAATAATAACAGGGTCTTGTCATAAGTCAGCAGTTCACTATAGTAAAAATCTTAGAATAATAACCCATAGAGATAGTAATGACATACATTGCGATTTTTTATTTATTGCTTATTTTTACCCAACTGCTGAAGGAGTGTAATGATTTAAATGACGTTTACTGGCAAATTTTTGATTCATGGTGGGTTGCTAAAGCTGTGAAAGTGTGGTCACCTATCTAAGTTACCACGCACCCAGGTCAGTTTTCCTTCTTCCCTATATTTCAAATTTGCGACGTGGCCCTTATCAATACGGCCACAATGCATTGTGGTCGTTCCATGATTTGCCACAATGCGTCGTCGTGGTCGTGGCCGTTTGACATTAGCCACAACGAGTTGTGGCCTATTTTTTCACTCATTGAGCGTTTTCGGTCTTTGAGCTTAACAGTACATACAACAGAAAGAATGTTGCTAGGCCGTTCTCGTCGGTCAAAATTAAATTGATAAATAATGTTATTAAAATGGTCCTTACTTAAGAAACGCAAAAACAGTGTTAATTTTTTACAAAAACTTATGATTTATTTTTATTTCCATAAACAAAAACAAAATCGTACTTGTATTATCTGTATGTCACGTGATCAAAAAGGTCGACTGCCGTTTTTTATAATTATTTTACGGCTCTGGGTACACGTGCCTATTTTATTTTTTCTTTTGGGTACCGTGCCCAAAGGGTAAAACGGGACCCTATTACTAAGACTTTGCTGTCCGTCTTTCTGTCTGTCTGTCTATCATTAGGCATCCCATGTATCTCATGAATCGTAACAGCTAGACAGTTGAAATTTTCACAGACAACAAATACTAAAACCGAATAAAATAAATATTTGAGTCGCCATTTTGTTTTTATAAGTAATAAAATAGTTTGAAAGGGTTATCCAGACAAAATATTAAATGATATCTCCATATCCTTTCAAATAATTTATTTCAAATGGGAGCAGCACTGAACCCTGAAAAATTCATTTATCCCCTTAAAACAATAGGCGCACACTTTATTGTTTATTTGTTACTACAGGTATGACGTCGCAATCATGGCGGCTGTCGTTTAAGTACGAGTATGTTTTGCGTAATTTTTCTAAATTTAATTTATTAGCATAATGAGTCATTATTTTAAAGAAATAAAAATATCACTTGACTTAAAGTTACATTGAGGACATATTAACATAGATTTAAAAAAATTGTTACTAAATAAAAATACGTAAATTCAATGTTCCTTTTTTCATTTCCGATATAACTTCAAAAGTGTTAAGGTTAGGAAAAAGATGGGATGAGGTGTGGTATTGTGGGCGGAGGACGATCAGTTGTAGTCGGGTAATTTTTTTTTTCTACTTTGCTCGTCGATTGGTTTATATTCTATCAGCCCAGTATTGAGCTACTCTGATGACGTCGTCACGATCACATATAAGTCGTCCAGGATAGTCAGGTAGTAGGGCTCCCGGGGCAAGAAAGCAGGTGCGCCAAGCAAAAATTAAAAGTAAATCAAAAAGCGTAATGTATTTAAACATATCGATACTACGGTAGAGCATAGAGCAATGGATTAGTTAGTATGAAATGACGTTTAGAAGGCTTGTTGCCCATCTGTCCGTTAGAATATATTCTTTCTAATTTGTGGTAGCGACTTCGCTGAAGCGGTGGACGAAAGCGGGGTGTGTGAAGTGTGCGGGTGAAATCTGATATTTTCTTAGCTTTAAGCGCGTGAGGGATTTGAACTTTTAAACGAAGAAATTAGTTTGGTATGATGCTGTCAGGATCGTAGCAGAAATAGGATCAGGCCATTTTAGGATCCATAGACTATGCCTACCCATGTGGGAAATAAGAGTGATAATATGTATTTGTATGTACGAGTATGTATGGAAGATTTCTTCTTTTTTTGTATTTCCAAATTTATTTATATATTATTTGTCTTTATTTTCAAAAAGCTATCAACTAAACTAATTTCTACAAGATCGCCGATCGCGGGACTGAAAAAGGGAAAAATATTTTAAAAACAGCAGCAAGTATCCTAAACGTACTTTATTGTCTAGTCAATTATTTGAAAGTGGAATTGGACACAGATATGTATACACATTTCACATCATCTGAAATGGCTGTTGTCAAGCTATGTCAAATGCATTTAGGCAGCTTGAAAAATCTGACTCGAGTAATGTGTAGCATACACACACGAAAAGTAAACTAGCTGTTTAAAATTGTAAATTAGGGATCAATGTACTGTTGTGTAGTTGGTCACTCACAATAAATTTCAAACACACTGAAATCTATATCCCCCGTTGTCTAAGCTGCAAGAGATAATATAGCGACTTAATTTCAATGGTAACTGAGTATCCTAGCGGTTACCACTCAGCTCGCTCTCACTTAATGTCATAAATAACTTTGTCAATCTGCTAACTTAATAGCATAATTTATCCCTCGCAGGACAACATAACGAGCAATGCCGATAATAAACCAGAAAGCCATGGGGTGATAATAGCTGTCCGTAAATAATGATTCCTGATTACCGGGCGAGGTGTGGATCGGGCAGTGTGAAACTGCACTGTCGTGGATGTGTACCTCTTGCCAATACCCGAGGCTCGATAATCGTGCCATCGTTTAAATAATAGATTGTCTTCTTGTATGCATGTCTGGCACGGGGAAATCTGACCCCGGCTCATGTCTCGTACTCAGAATGCAATCGCGGGCTAATTAACGCAACCACTGGACACGGCTCCATTGAGGATGTACCGATTAGAACTGAGCTCCCTTTATGGAGAAACAATCACATCTCTGCAACGGATAAACCAGATTAGCTACCGAGAGAGTCTGTTCCATTTAAACGAGAACATTATTGCCTGTAGCACAATGCCAATGTTGCAGAGTAGTGCGAATTAAAGTTGCTAATGTGTTGAGGAATAAATTAGGAATATTTAAGTGCTCAGAGCCGATTTTAAGCTCAGCTACGATGAGTAAGTTTGGATGAGCTCAGGATGATAAAACGATTAGTGGTCGACTTTTTGTTTCACTTTTTTTTTATTCGATTCGCAAATTGATTGTTACAATACAATTATACTTTTACCTTCAATCTCCTCCCTCGCCCTTTTTTTGGACAAACTTCAAACAGGTTGATCTGTAGTGCAAATATTTTCCAGTAGAAGACGTGTGACCAAATCTAGCTACGAGATGGGACTAAATGTTGTTTATGTCCGTTACTTCCATGCATTGCTATGTCAGAATGGTGGCAGGGCTGCGAATCGGCGGCGCGGGCCGCAGCAGGCGACATCGGTCGCACTACGCGCTGTGTCGATGGGTTGGCCGATAGCCCCAGCTCCACTAGCCGCACCATTTATTCATGCTGCAATAAATTCAAATTACCGGATTAACAATAGTGCGGATACCATCTCAGGAGGCGATATTTGCCGGCCGATACTGACGTTAGCTGTGTTTCGCTAGGCACCGACTTTATGAACATTAGTTCCCATGCATTTATGAATTTAACTATTTCCGATACCACCGCATTGACCTAGCTGTAATCTTGTTTAAATCAACCATTTAGCAGTAAATAATTTGACAGAACTTCCTTCTGAAGACCCCGTTGTAAATATTTGCTTTAAATTGTCGTGTAAAATGATCGAACTTCGTATTTGAAAATGGATTCGATTTAATAAGGCTCATCATTTACAGAAAACATTGCTATCGATAAACGTCTGGGGAGTAAAAGCGTGTCGCACAAGAGTCTTGCAGCGGCCAGCTCGGCGCACGGCGGAGTGGCCGCGATATAGCGCAATGAAATCCTACACCGCGACGAATCGAACGCTGTCCTGTCGCGTTTGAAATTTCTGCAATATTTCGCCCTTTTCACGCAGATATCCTCGGCCCGTGTCTAAACCGCTGGACATGAAACACAATATCGCCGAGTGCACTCCATAATTTATACGCATCCAGAGCAAATGCATTGTAGATTATTAGCTTGTGTGTAATCTTAAATTATTGTTTATCGCAACATATTCACGCGTCCGAGTGAAATATAGGCAAGTGACTATTTATTTATTTTCATAAGAGTATTAAGTTTTTAAGAGTTTAGTTTTTTGTAGACTATCATGAATAACCGAATAATTATCGTTTCATGGCATTCTTGTGCGTAGCGAGGGTAATGTTCTTACCTAAATTGATTCAAATGAATGCGTTCGATTAGCCAGGCAGGCGAGCCTGCGCCAGCGCATCTGCGGCTGCGGATATCGGGCTATCGGCTGCGTCCGGAACGAGTTATATGTTACTACTGTTTAATTGGGATCAGACGATGGCGAGTGACTTGGCGCCGCAACTAGCTAACCGCGGCACGGCGCCGCGTCTCGTAAATTGTCATTGCGCAATGTCACCAACATTTTTGACAAGTTGATGTATATACGTATGTATACGTATTTGCCATCAAAACTTATAAAACAAAGTTTTTTCAACGTTTTTATTTTTAACCGTTATTCATAATTTATTTTTTATGCTTTTATCAATTTTACGGTTGAGATTCATAGCTCCATAGATCCAAGCTAAGGGAGGATGCGTGATGCTTATTGAAATATCGAAAGAGGTATTAGTGTTGTTTGTCAAAACACAGTCTATCCTTGCTCGGTTTCAATGTAGTCTTGGCTTAAACAAACTTTCATATTATACTCCACATGTTGTAATTAAGCTTCATAAGCATAAGAGTGGCAACTCACTTGAGGGACAAAATATACTTAATGTTATTTGAGCCAATCGACACAACAAGATAAAAGAAGATCTAAGCATCATGAAGTAGAATACAATAATTTAAAATACGACAATTAATACATAGGGCGCACTATAAGTTTCCGGAACTGGCCACTTACATAAACAATATTTAAAAATTTATTGCAACATTTGAAAATAGAACTCTTTGGCTGTAGAATGCAGTTTGTTTCATCTGACTGTCTTTTGTTTTCACCTTGTGGCGCCATTTAAAAAATTGTGTGTCTGCATCAACATGGATTTAACTCGGGAAAATTTTCGTAGTATGATTTTCTACGATTTTAAGTGTAATTTGACAGCTCAACAGAGCATCGCTCGGCTTGAAACAGCTTTTGGCAATGAAGCACCATGCAAGACAACTGTTTGTAGCTGGTTTGCAGAATTCAAGCGTGGTCGTATCAATCTCAGTGACGAATCTCGCGATGGTCGGCCGTCCACCGCTGTGACCAACAAAAACATCGATGCTGTGCGCCGTATGATTGAAACAGACAGGCATGTGACCTACCATAAAATTCGCGCATCCTTAGAAATAGGCATGAGTCAAATACAATTAATCCTACACAAACATTTGGGTGTGAGAAAGCTGTGCTCGCGGTGGATCCCACACAACTTGACCGAGGCTCAAAAAACGGACCGCGTCACTTGGTGCAGTGCCATGCTTACCAGATTCAACGAAGGTGCGTCAAATTTGGTGTGGGACATAGTAACAGGTGACGAAACATGGATTTATTGCTACGATCCCAAAACAAAGCAGCAATCGAGCGTATGGGTCTTTCAAGATGAGCCGAAACCAACCAAAGTGGCGCGCGTGAAAAGTGCATCTTAGCGGATGATTGCTTCTTTTTTTAATAAAACTGGACACGTGGCTACTGTTGCTTTAGAGAATCGTCGTACAGTGAATAGTGACTGGTACACGACCATGTGTTTGCCGGAAGTTATTGACGAACTCCGTAAAAATAACCGTAAACGCCGTATCATCCTGCACCACGACAATGCTAGTTCTCACACGGCCAGACAGACAAACGACTTTTTGAAGGCGAAAAATGTAGAACTCATGAGTCATCCTGCATACAGTCCCGACCTGGCACCTTGTGACTTTTTTCTGTTCCCAAAAATTAAGAACCAATTACGCGGTCAACGATTTTCATCACCAGAAGAGGTTGTCGAGGAGTATGAAAAACACGTTTCAGAGGTCACCACAGAGGAGTGGCACAAAAGTTTTCAAAACTGGTTTCATCGAATGAAAAAGTGCATAGACGCCAAGGGAGATTATTTTGAAAAACAATAAATTAATTTTGTACCTTTAATAGTATTTTTTCATATTCATTCCGGAAACTTATAGTGCGCCCCACGTAGTAGTTAAACGTTTACTTAAACTAGGACGTGTATTCCTCACTCATATTGAACATTATCCTCGTCCTGCTCTTTGTCATTTTAAATACCAATGAACGGTTCATGTGTCCTGCGTCCTGCCCAAACTTCAAAAGAATAAGTTTGTAAGTGCAAAAGTGAAGGTGTACAGACTTGTTTGTTCCCAAAATAAAATCGAATTGATGAAAATAAATCACAAATTATATGTTAGCTCGTTAAAATCTGTCACTACAGTTAATTATTTCTTCGAATAAAAGTTTATCTTGAGACAATATCGTGTTAAACGAGTTGTTTATTGCCTAAAAATACGCAAACAATGTAGACAACTGGCTCCGGTCCAGACCAAAATATTATAGAACTAGCTGTGCCCGAGACTTCGTCCGCGTGAAAATCCGTTCAGCAGTTTCGGACATTCGGATGAACAGTGTGCATACAGACACTGACATACAAACAAAAATCTTAAAATCTTATTAATGTTCTGTAACTCCTTATAATATCTTGCTCACGAATACATACTTTACTATCTGTATTTGGTGCCCGCGACTTTGCCCGTGTGAAATTCAGTTTTCTTACACACCCTTGTTGATGAAATGACAAATTTAAAATTTTTGTCAGATTAGTCTGTATATTTACAGTTCAATTTTTTTATTGTGATGCGGTATATTTTAAATATTGCAAATGTGAAAGTTTATAAGGATCTATAGATGTATAAATATCAGCTATTCATTCATACAACAACTTTTGGATGGATTATAATGAATCCTTACAATAATAATCATAACCTTTGTGTATAAATATATAGGTACCGTAAAATGCTGTAACTTTGCCTGGATTTTAGTGTTTTTTCTTAATATCGTTAGACATGATTATTGTTATGGCTTTTAATATAGACCAACTGAAAAACAGACCTTATGCAATGCCAAATAAAACCCAAATATTTTTAAATCGTGCCTATCGAATTATATGCTCACAAACTAGTAGGCAATGTTGTATGACGACGATACAAGTTTGCCTAGAAAGATTTCTCAATAAATTGACTACTAATCTCTTTAGTATTTGTTTTTTGTGTTAACGACACTACGTAATTGCTTCCAACCGGTCAATTGTAAGTATAAACGTAATACTTTTTTTTTCGCGGCTAATAGGCAAAGTTGTAGCAGGTACCACACACTTCCCATACAAAAATTTCATTGAATGCAGAGTGTGCCAAAAATAAAATATAAATATCCTTTTAAATCTTTAATGAAAGAAAAAAAACATACTTAATTGTAATTACTAAAGTAATACTATCGCAATTATAACAATGCTTATCAAAAAAAAAACCTTACAAAAATAATCAAAGAAATCATACCTATGTACTTCGAACATAATTTTTTCCGAATATTTATTATTGTGTTAAGAATGAGAAAAAACTTTATGCTTAAAAGATAATTGTTATTTTGCAACACCAATATAATAAATAAATAATTATTAAAAAACACTTAGTAACGAAATTCTAATCTTTATTAATACTGAAACAAACATCTACAATGGAAAAGATTAAACAGCTGACGAAAAAGACGTCCTCTTTAACTCATAATCGAGGGTATTTTTATTTTTGAAATTACCTAAACTTATTAAAAATCAATGCAAACATTAAATTACATCTATCATATACCTAATCACAAGACGTTAAGTAAAATTATTTTAGTTTACAAAATACTGCTGTAATCTTAATCTAAATAAACTAGTTGAAATAGGAACATAGTTAAGTAATGAAATATGAAAAGGATAAATGATATCAATATAGATAGATATGTATCCAGTACTCGAAAATAGGCTAAATTATTGTATATTATATTTATCGAGATTTACATTAAATATGAATTATCCTCGTCGGGTTATTTGGGGATCAGGTAATATTGTAACAATATCATTTAAATCTTTTACTGCACATACATCCTCAATGTACCTAAGGGTAAGTAAAAACAGTTCCCCTATCACACTTCGAATTTTTTACTTTTCTTGTAAATTTTACCGTAGGAATTTTGTTATTCATAATTAAAACCTTCCCGATGAAGTGCTTAATACTTTTTTTCGTAGTAAATTTGACTATGACCCAGCTGTTTTCCTGAAATCCTAGAGGGTCTTCCTCAAGAAATTCAATATTACTGAGGCCAAAGGGGCATATGTTTTCTTGATCGTCTTGTTCTTGTAAACACGATGCAATATAATTATCATAATTTTCATAGTCAGAGTCATCTGAAGCATGAAAAGATGTTTCGGGTGTTAGGCTTGAGTCAGTATTGTACACACGTTTAATTTTCTTTTTCTTTTTGGATGACTTTAATTGAGTAATATTGGCCTGTTTTCTTTTTCTTTTATTTATTTGTGTGTCTATTTCTTGCAAAACCATATTTTGTTCAGGGGAAGCTTCTTTGATAACTATATTCGACGTAACTTTTATCTTTGTTTGTAGACTACTATCATTTTTAGGAATGTTCAACTGTAGAGATTCTGGTATATCGTTATAAAATGGAATGTTCATTTCGGAACTCTTTGGCAAATCTTTAAGACAATGCACAAATGCTTGGGAAGGCTGCAAATAAATATTAATGGCACTAATAGAAAGCCTACAAAGACTGTCAGGATTTTTTATAACAATTAACACACCAGAAGATTCATAATCATTGATTGGCAGCGAAATTGTTTTGTTGGTGCTTCCAGTGTATTTTATTTTTTTATTCTTGGTGGAAATTATTTTCGATGTTCCTGGTAAACTTAAGTCTTTTTTCTCCTTTTGTTTAGTTATTTTTTGATTTTTCTTTACATTTCTGGCTTTTGCTAACTCTTCTGCTTCTTCAGTCGATATAGATTTACCGGTTGTTACAGTAAGTCTGCTGTTTTGGCCTGTCTTTATCGGTTGTGTACGTCTATTTCGCTGTAAATATTCCAGTAGGCATGCATCAAATTGACTTGTGTTTTCTTCTTGCACTGTTGGTATCTTTATTGTTACCCTTGAAGGATTGAAAGGGTATATTCCACATCCTTCAAACCCCTTGCGTAAGTTTGTCTCTTTCGTCATGTCTATTTTAGTCATAAGTTCATCTAATAATTGTGGAAAATGACATTTGTTAATGGTATTTGCACTGCCATATGTAGCCTTGTAATTAGTTAAAATTTCACGCCATTGACGTTTCATTGGTCCAAAAAATGCAACGTCTAATGGTTGGGTAAGGTGTGTTGCATTTTTTGGAAGAAACGCAAATCTGATGTTTTTTTTTGTTGACATATTTGTATTGTCTCCACGCTAAGGTGCGATGCTAGGTTATCGCCAATAATAAGCTTCATGCCCTCTAGCGAGTTTGCCCACGGCAAAACTATAGTTTTAAACCAATCATCAAAGCAGGTCATGTCGAACTACCCTGATTTGGTCCGATTATAACGTGCATTTTTAGGTCCGTTTTCGCACCATCTTGACCATAAATGATCCGCTTTATAGACAATGTAGGGCGGTAGGCATTGTCCGTCAGCAGTCCCACTAAACATAACGGAAACTGCGCTTTTACTCGCGTTAATTACCCTTTCAGGGTGTTTAGTCCCTCGCTTGAAAATACATTTTTGAGATCCGGGATCATCGGTTAAATTTGTCTCGTCAAAGTTTAAGATATTAGTGGCAGGAATATCTTTAAGGGAAGTTTCTAGATTTTTGAAATATTCATTTAGTTCTTCTACTGTCTTTGCAGCCCGATTCCTTTTTATATTTTGTATTGCTCTCTGTGAAAAATTGTGACGTTGTAAAAATGCCCTGGCCCAGCGTTCTCCGGGCATTTTCCCTTTAAAAAGGTCAAGTTTTCCGCATTTTGTCAGGTAGTTGTAGACTACGATGTGTAAGTCTAACATAGTTAGAGGACTACCAAACTTTGCAGAAAGATTCACAACATCAGCGATATGGGCTTCTTCCTCTGTCGATAATTCAGTCGGTCGACCAAATGCTTTGGTGTGTATATTTTTGCTACGGTTGACTATTGTACGACGTGGGATACCAAACTGCTTTTCCGCGTCATATGATGAAATAACTTTATTTCTTACCAGATCTGCTGCAACTTCTAACATTTCTTTAGAGTAATCAGCATATTTACGAGCTCCTGGTTTTCTTCTACTTCTATATTTATTGTTCTCCATTTTTGTATGAGCAACTGAAATAGAATAAAGATTTATCTATTTAAAAGAATGAAGTCAATATTCGTAACATGACATTCATTGATAAAGAAATCTCTTTATGATTTCTATTCTGATTATTATACGTTGATGGCTATGTGCCTAATAACTACTTCATAATAATCTTTAGTAAAACCTAATTCAGTACTCATAAAAATCCAGAAATCAAATGGTCGAAAAAAATCTCGAAGACAACTAATTCAACGTTCGTCGCGCAAATACCTACATATTCGTGTTCAAATTCTTTGGGGACCCGACGGGCGAACCATCGTTGTCTCGATCAAAAATCCTTTTCGCAACTTTTTATCTTACTGAGATTTTTTTCCAAAACCAATATAAATTCACGAATACAGTATTTGTGTATCAAAATCAGTTTTCTTCTTTTATTGATTTAGTAACAAATATACAAACAAACTTCCAAGCTTTTCTAGAACTAACTAAGTATATATAAAAGTTTAATTATCATTGACAACCCTAGACCTAGGCAAAGTTGTGCCAATCGAGTTTTCAGAACCCTGCCCAACATTACCTAGTGAGTAAATTTGGTGAAATCTTGTCATTTACACAGAAATATAAATCAATACAGCAAAAACAGCATATTTCCTTACCCTGGCACGTTATCACAGCACATAAACACTTGTTTTGTAGTTCAGACGACAAAAGTTCTGGGACACTGTAAAATTTCTCGTAGTCGCGCTGACCGTTTTTGCATTACTGACAGATAATCCATGTAGTTGCCACAGAGAAAAAAGTAAAATATGTTGCCACACTAATGTAAAATTAATACCAAATGGTAGAAAAATAGGAAAATATAATAAAACGCGAGATATTACAATCGCAATGAAATAGGCAAATTTGGGTTTGTGTAGCAAAGTTGCAGCATTTTACGGTACGCAGACGAAGTCAGCAGTCAAACGTAACTCTCTATCTGTAAAAGTCTCCGAGGTGCGAGATAGCGAATAAAGTTCACGATCAGCACTTAGTCGAGACTCCCTTTGAGTGGAACTCTCCGAGGCGCGAGTCAATGAATTTCGTTCTAGATTAACAGTTAGTCGTGCCTGTCTGTTGTCATTGGATTCTTGGGATCTACTCATCCGCTGTCTTTTCGCTTGTCTAATATTCTGAGACAGATTTTACTTTCTTCGTAGCATTTTTGAAAGCAAAACACAAAATACAATAATATATAATATAATAATACAATAATATTATATATAATATAATATTATTGTATTATATATATATATATATATATATATATATATATATATATATATATATATATATATATATATATTTAATTCAATACATTTTGGTAGCCAAGAATTTTTTAAAGATAATATCCGAAATACTTAACCAATCCACAAAGCAAGATCAGAAAGTCCGTATTTTCATAGCCAAGTGTCAAATTATAAATCAACAATATTATCCGAAATATTAACTAACCAATCCACAAAGCAAGATCAGAAAGTCCGTATTTTCATAGCCAAGGGTCAAATTATAAATAAATCAACAATATTAACTAACCAACCCACAAAGCATCAAAGCAAGATCAGAAGTCCTTTTTTTTTCATAGCCAAGTATAGCCAAATACCAGTATAAAATCAACAAATTCAACAATTCCACAACAGTAACTAATCAAATCACAAAAGAATCAAAAGGTCTTACGTACAGAGCAAAACAATCAGCTTGTATTTATACTTTTTCGCAAAAACAAACATAGCGCGTTTAAAAATTTCTTGAGGCGCTATCTGTTGCTATTTTATGTAACTATAAAATCGCCCATAGAAAAATTATCTTTAAACTTTAAATGACGATAACTTTTTTATCTGACATCAGATTTGGATGAAACAAAGCCTATATGTTGCTCAGGGATAAGTTTAATCTTTTAGTGAAAGCCTCGTAAAAATCAGTTCAGTGGTTTTATAGCTTAGCGAGTACATACAGACAGACAAACAGACAAAAAATTAAAAATAAAATTTTGTGTTTTGTTACTCTTTTTTTATCGCCCACACACATTTTTTGTTAATTTTATCAAATGTACAGATACGCGGTTCCTACTGTTTTATTATATGTATTGATTACTTTTGAAGGTATTTTCAAGATTCTTGCAACTTTATTTCCAACAGATATCTAGTATCATTTATTTCTATTGTGTATGATATTTGCTAAAAATCTAATAATAAACATAATTTTCTTTTTCTACAATACTAGATACAAAGAAAAATCTAGTCCGCTTGTGAGAACCAATGTAATGTTTAATACCTATCCCTATCCCTATCCCTATCCCTATCCCTATCCCTATCCCTATCCCTATCCCTATCCCTATCCCTATCCCTATCCCTATCCCTATCCCTATCCCTATCCCTATCCCTATCCCTATCCCTATCCCTATCCCTATCCCTATCCCTATCCCTATCCCTATCCCTATCCCTATCCCTATCCCTATCCCTATCCCTATCCCTATCCCTATCCCTATCCCTATCCCTATCCCTATCCCTATCCCTATCCCTATCCCTATCCCTATCCCTATCCCTATCCCTATCCCTATCCCTATCCCTATCCCTATCCCTATCCCTATCCCTATCCCTATCCCTATCCCTATCCCTATCCCTATCCCTATCCCTATCCCTATCCCTATCCCTATCCCTATCCCTATCCCTATCCCTATCCCTATCCCTATCCCTATCCCTATCCCTATCCCTATCCCTATCCCTATCCCTATCCCTATCCCTATCCCTATCCCTATCCCTATCCCTATCCCTATCCCTATCCCTATCCCTATCCCTATCCCTATCCCTATCCCTATCCCTATCCCTATCCCTATCCCTATCCCTATCCCTATCCCTATCCCTATCCCTATCCCTATCCCTATCCCTATCCCTATCCCTATCCCTATCCCTATCCCTATCCCTATCCCTATCCCTATCCCTATTTATATATACGCTTATTTTTAACAACGAGCCGAATGTTCGGGACAAGTTTATACCATGATTCTGGACTAGTTTCTATAAAAAAGTTATTAAAAATCGATTAAAAATTGTCGTCTTCCCATACAAAATCCGTGGGCTAGCGCTGATTGTGTGGGAAGCCGAATTTTTTTCGTTAATCGTTTTTATGGAAAGTAGTTCTGTGTCATAGATATGCTCCAAAAATTGGGCTGGTGGTTAAAAAGTCAACCTGTATACGTTCATCAAAGGTGAAGTAATTTTCTTGTTTAACAGTCCCTTTTTCGGTTTGGACGCGTTTCGTGCGACGTGGATTTAAACCCATAGATATACTAAGTGGTCAGTCATACATGACGTCATATTAAACTAATAGTAAGTAATTTTATATTAACTTGTTAGGCGTCCAATTATAATATAATGATTCACTCGTTCTCTGCTTGCCTTACAAGTTAATAATAAAATGACTAATTATTTTAATATGACATGTTGACCACTTAGTAAATCTATAGATTTAAATCAACGACGCAGGAATTGCGACTAATTTCTCTTCTTAGTGGTACACTCTTGACAGAGTGGTCGTGATTATGAATTAAGTCGTTCGTTCATGGCTGCTGCTCTTGCATTTTTTCTCCACATATCTCTGTCTGCGGCTTTTTTGAAGCATTCCGTTGCTGGGCACTGTGTTACAGCTTTGACGAGATCTAGCCACCTCGTTGGAGATCGACCACGTGAACGTTTGCAATACACTCCACAGAGTTTTCTTTGCGGGTGACATGGCCGAAGAATTTAAGGATTCGTAACTGCACAATCGACGAGAGCCTTTTCTTAATTCTTAATTCCTTCAATATGGAGATATTAGTGCAATTAGTTGTCCAACTTATTCTGAGGAGTCGTCGCCAGCACCATATTCGTCGCCACCACACGACTAAATAACTTGTTTACAAAAAATAGCCAACGCACAAAACGCGTACAGACCCCTTTTTGCTGCTGGTACAAAATGAGAAAATAACATATTTAAGATGGTCATGAAAATAGGTCCTCAATCGAAAAGATAAGTATCCTTATATATGTGTACTTACGTAAATTACATATTAATATTATTAAACTACGGACTTTAAGCTTTGGGCAATCTAAAGATACTAACTAATTTATTTATACTTTCTATAGAAACTTTGTCAACAAATTTTTGATACATAAATAAACAAGGCAGACATATACTTGCAGTGCAGGTTAAAATATTTCTTTAAAGTAATTTGCGTGCGCCTTTGCTTGGTCTCGGCGTGTGAATACTTTTGTCGGTTGATGGGCGAGTGCGGCGGTGGTCGTAGCTGCGAGCGATTTATGTGCCGACCACGATAATGGCCGTATTAATGGAAATTGACACCGATCCCGACTCGTCTCACTCTTGGGAGACCTCACCGTCGCCGCATCGCCTCGCTGCTCGCCGCTTAAGGAAATATAATATTAACGCACCAATCATGATGTAATAATCTTGTCCTCGAACGTTGAAACGACCTGTCTTTGCGCCGATCACTAGATTTTCCAACAATTATTAATTCATCGAACTCACGGGATCTCAATTACATAATAATAAGTTTCTAAGATCAGTGTCGATCATATTACTTTAGGTTTTATGTCAACATTTCCCAACGGTAAACCCGATAGGTACAGTTGAGTCCTGTCGCGATTAAGTAATCTACACAGAATCATATTATGTACTTAATTTCTTAAATAATAACTATAGGGTACTTAGCACCAAACGTAATAGATCCATTATTTGCCTTTAAATCGTGTAAGTCATTTTACAAAGACACCGCTTGCTTTCCCTGCGAAACTATCCACTGTTATTTCTATTACAGGGATCATTATCCGAGTGTGAGTTACGGCACCATCATGAACTCCGACGGATAGCTCGACTGTCTCCCTAGCATTATTTATCGACGTATAATGGCTTCTAATGGGAGGCTATTGAATCTGCCACCTGGACCTCTTTTATTTTCCGCGAGTACATCGGGGCGGGCGTGCTGCATTGCTCAGCGCTAGCCGCGGCGCGTCGCGGCCCATGTGAATATTCACATCGCGAAGTCTCGAAGTCTCGATACAACTTGTGATTTAATTGATACTCCGGCCGGCATCGCAGACAACCACTTGTATGGACAAAACGTAATTGCTCGTTAAGCCTCGATTCTCGATTGTTTCTTGATTATGAAAATAAAAGAACAATATGTACGCTGTGCGAATTTTAAAAGGAGCTTGACAAACGATTCATGCTGGCCGTGCAGTTATTATTTCGTAAATGAACGCAACGTGCATCACAATGCTTTGTGCATATTCATAAAGGTAACTAAATATTAAGAAAGTGAAATCCATTTGATGGCACAGAACAATGCAACGAAATTTGCGTCAACGTCAACCAAAGCAAATGATGATATCAACGAAGGCGAGCAACAAATAAGTGCATATTCGAATTTATTTAGACCTTTCGTCGATAACACGAGGCACTCGGTTTCTTTTATTTGCAAGACACGTCAGACGCAAGTGCAATTTATTGATACTGTGTTCGATAACCAGTAGACGCGTCCCACGCGCGAGCGACACAATGATCGCAAGCACGCGCGACGCTACAAGTACCGCGCCTTCGGAAGGAAATCCTCCGAACGCATGCTAAATACGCAGCATAAATAGAGTAGGCCTTGTGTCGTAAAATGCAGTCAAGCTGTGAGGACAGACGCTGCTATAAAATACAAATGTCATCGAGCACTAAGGCCGGCGTAGTAATCGTAGCTTCGATCAATTTACAGTCCACATTGTCCTCAAGAACAAGATGAAAACTGTAAATATTTGAATATTAACATAATTCTGCATTCCATCGAAATTAAGTGTAATGTATAGTTTATTCTAACCTGTGGGAAAGTTCATATTTAAAACTTTTATTAACTTTTAAAACGAACGTCGATATTATCGTTTATATTAAGAGGTAAGGTATGATGTTATAACAGACTGTTTACAAATATTATTAAATTCTCATAATCAAAACTGAATATATTATATTTTATGTGTTTTAAACATCGATATTGCGTACTGATATGAAAAAACAAATATGAGTTGAGTGTATGGATCACTTCGTAACGGCATCGGCGTCCCATAATTGACATCGCCTACAGAGAGGTGACACATTAGAAGACACCTTAGAATATTATTAACATGTATTTTAATATAAATGATCGGGGCAATGTATCTTGTAACTTACGAGGCTGTACATACCAGACATACCATTGAACCGAAGGGATTGGTTGAATTTTTTTGTGAAATGTATCTAGGATTCTGCAAGAATTCAGGGTGGATACAATTTTGTCCTTGCATTTTTTAAATAGGTATCACCTGTCTAGTAAGAAAGATAATACTATATCTTTTTGGGTAATATAATTATAAGCTAATATAATATAAGCTCTATAAAAGTATAATGTTATAATATATGTTGCGAAATTGGCTACGAAGTAGGTTGCGATTGTTGCGGATGATGATTGATCAAAAATAAGGCACTTAATAGTTTAACATTGCAAATTAGCACATAAAAATTCTTCCACCGATTTTTTGTAGTCAACACAACGTTTTATACGTTACTTTGCGTTGAGTACAAAAAATCGGTTATTTATTTAGGTTATTTTTAAAGTACGTTAACATAAGTTAAAAATAACCTAAATAAATTATATAGATGAAGTAAATTAGGGAATGAATATCATCATGAATAACTGTAAACCCACCAAGAAAACCTTCCCGCTTGCGTTGGTTTATAACGCAGGCTATTGTGCAGGACCGTGAGAGTGGTGCCCGAGACCGGGTACCTCGGGCACAATTATAACGCGCCCGCGGGCAATGCGCGGTTCGTTACGCACCCTGGCTCTTGGCGCCGTCGCTCGTCGTAGCGCCAAGCCTGACCTGTGACTCCCAATGAGTACGCTATAAAACACTACAGCCGTATATCATAACAATTCCCATAATAAACACTACATTTTGCGGAGAATAACATGCCAATTATAATTTAAAATACATTGAAATATCTTGAGTTCAATATTGAATAAAAAGACTAGCCTTACTTGTAGGATACGAGTACAATATATGATTTTAGTTTTTATATAACATAACACCCTGGAATTTTGGTGAAGTCAATATTAATTTGCTTTCGGTATTTAAAAAGATTAAAGAAGCGCTCATCTATTTGTAAGTAATCTGATATCCGATTAAATTTATTAATCCCTATCAAGATCATTCAAAATATAACGTTATGTTGATGGGCCGCTAACAAGCTGGGGTTATTACATCACAAACTCCAATTTTGGATTAATTGAAAAAGGAAAAGCGGAACCCAGTCACAAATTACCGACACTACATCAAGTGTTAAACGGCACTTATCGACGCCGAAACGGCGAGAGATCACCGCCGATGAAAAATACACAATTTGAGGCAATAAATCAGTGTCATCGCCGGCCGCTCGGTAGCCCCTTCAAATGTTTTATTTTATTATTTATTACTCGCCTATTACATTCACTATAATTTTTAAAAAGAAACACTTAATAACATGGCTATCTACTTGTGCTTATATACACGACTAAATGATTTTAGTCTAAGTTCAGAAATTATGAGATGTTTTCACTCCGAAAAATTTATATAAGTAATCACAGCGAAATGAGCTGTCGCCGAAAGTTGTCAATGTAAGGTAAAAACAAAAATATTCGTATTAAGTACTCAAAGTCCTACCTAGCTTTAAATTTAATAATGTTTTATTACATTTCTTTCATGACGAAAGCACCGGTGCAATTTGCCAAAAACATAGCTACAGTTGATAAGGCTTTTGCAAAATCTTGCATAAACTTGTGATAACGATTTTAATAGCACCCTTTATAGCGATACATTTGAACGTACTGTGAACGGGGCCTGAGCTATCTAAGTAGAATTAAGTAGAAACCTTTGCATGTAGTACACAATCTCAATATAACGTTGTAAGCAATGTTTGTCGCACGTGTCGTCGCGGCCATTTGTATTCAAAATGCACGCTGTAATAGGTGCGCCGGCGCGATCTATCGGCAGCTACGCAATTTATCTCACACAAGAATCGAACCACAACCTTGCTTTGCAATTGCAGTCCACTATTTCCTGTTGCCTTGCATGACACCAAATTGCTTCTGCAAACGGTAGGGAATTCAGATTGTTCTATTATTGTTCCTTGGTGAATGTTTACACAGAGCTGGGTTATTATTCCGAGAATAGATGTTGGCTTCTAAAAAGGTGATACAAGTATTCAGGTGCAAATTATTTCAGCGTTGGTATCAAAATAAACATTTATACCTACTTACATATTTGAACTTCGTATGGGTATATTTTTATTAAATTTTTAAAATTATTTATTTTTTCTTAACAATAAATTGTACATTTGAACTTAAATAGATATATGTAGTTATAAAATAATAAAAATATATAGGTACCTACACAAATATGTATGTGTTGCTTAAAGAAATAAGGGTGCTCGAACCTTCGTTAAATGACATAGTATAAAATTCGAGAGTCTTTTATGGAAAGATTAAGCTTTTTAATAAGCTTTTAAACGAACTAAAGTGGAAATTGGCAAACTCTCCTTTTGAATTTACGGATTACCTAATAACTCCTAACTTTTATGTAAGACATAATAACGAGTACATACAAGCGGCATTGAAATTTTTAAGCAAAAATTACGATAAACGTTCGTTGTAGCTGCATTATTAATGTCATTATGTTTATACTACATCGTCTACAAAGGGTGAGTACGGTCGGTACCGCACGGCCATGTTCCCGTCGCGGTAATTGATAGTCGGATTTGTGGTACGTGCTTGAATGATCATAACCGCTCTGTGGTTAATTAGCCAAGCCGTACATAATTGAGTGACCACGATATTACTACTAAGTATGTCTGCTGTGGAACGCTGCGGTGTGCCCGATTGATACCCGTACTCAGCAGATGTGGTTTTGGTGTTGACTTATTGTATAAGACAACATACGCAAGTGTAAGGGTATCATCTAGTATTGAATAATTTGGACCACCTAACAGGATACCTATTATTTTATCTATTGCATATTTTTTTGAAGGAAGTACATATTACTGTTAACACTCAGTATAAAACATAGTACTCCCATAGGTACATTTCTACTAGATCAGCTAATCGTAGGCTTGAATGGGAAGCTTTTTCGCGGCTTGCGGTAAAAGTTAACAGAAAGAAAATGTAATAAAAGGAAAAGGCGTAGGTTTAAAACTACCTACACCGGAAATACTGAACGTGACACAAGTTTTTGAAATGACGTTGGTTCCCTTACCAGCTCACCACACAATAGTCGCGGGGCCTTCTTAGAAGCCAATTCTAATCGAGTTCCCTTGGGGTTTTCTAATATACAAGCATTTATTACTAACAACAATTATAACCTACGTAAATCGGCGCACCGCGCATTAAAATGTCCATTTACTATTTTCATAAACCGTAAACAAGGAGCATGACTGGATTGCACACATATTAGATACGACATTTTTTGCTGGTTATTCAAATATAATACTTTCACAATGATTAATATTGTATAAACACGCTCAGAGACATATATATAACTGACACTAACACAATAAAAATAAAAATACGCGAATTATAAGCCAGACATTGAACGGCTTATTAACCATTATAGAACCTAATTAGGGAGGTTGTTAATTTGATCCATAGCTTTATAGCTATACTAGCCCAAATTCTCACTCAACGCCACTGCCACACACTTTATTTATTTATTTATTTAAACTTTATTGCACAAAAAAGTGTACAAATGGCGGACTTAATGCCATATGGCGTTCTCTGCCAATTGTCACACTTCTTTGAATCTTTCATTTATTTTTCAATACTTTCGGCGTTTTGCTAGAAGTTTGTAAGTAGTTTTTTTTTTAACGTAACAGTAATTAGTAATCCAAATATATCCAATCATAACTCATAGGTACCTAATATATATATATATATATATTAGGTACCTATGAGTTATGATTATACATATATATATATATATATATATATATATATATATATATATATATATATATATTATATATATATATATATATATATATATATGTATATTATTAAGGTACCTATGAGTTATGATTATGTATATATATGATATATATATATATATATATATGTTTAAAAGTACTTTCGAAGACCTAGTTTCTGAATAAACATATTATGTTTTTTTATACATCCATAACTGTGTAGGTGTCACTCGAACAAAATAATATAGCCAAATAAGAATAGGCAAGTGAGACAGTTTTTTTTTTTCCAAAATTGGCTCAGATCGCGATCAGCAGCTATAGTTTTTCGAGCGGTGACGTTAGCTGCGCGCACGCCGCTTCCATATATGTCGGTCTTCCTATTCGCCCCCGCATCGCGAACTGACGGAACCTCTGATTTTGTTTCGACGATTTTCCAATCATATTCTTACCAATATGTTAATCTTTGAACCACTTGTATGTCTACCTTTTCACTATGCTGGCTCGTGGTGCTAGAAGATTATGCTTTTAATTTATCAGCAGCTGATGTGTCAAACTCGAGGAGGAGAGAGGTAGAAGACGTATTGATGTTTAGCACATTGTATGTAAAAGTAGGCTCCATAATATTGAGTGATTGAGATCACTAAACACTTCAAATTATTCCAATAATAAATTCCAAGATTTCTTTTACATTTTGACGATACTTGGAATTTTTTTCTAATATCGTGCCTTACAGTCCACTCTCGTTTACTGCCAATTAGTTTAGGCTACGATAAATCGTAGCGATCTTAATCTACATCTGAACACTTAATGATCGTTGCGAATGTAGCCGCTAAAACTTTTGACAAACTATCGGTTTCTTGACACTCCTGCTCCAGTTAAAATCTTCATGCAAATGTAGAGTCCGACTAAAATAGTTTAGTATTTTTGTGTCTACAGAGTACGGTAGATCGTTGTTCAATAAATGCATGTATGCGGTGAAAATCAATAAATCGGACCTTAATGCTAAAAAAGAAACATTAATCCAATGAAAAGGTAACGTGGGCGGTTGTTGTTGTAAATATGTAATTAGGAGCTGACGTCACCAACCGTAACTGGCAGGCATCGATTGACATTAACGAGTCCACAATGAAAATGTCAACGCTATGTTTGGGCTATGTCGAACGATTTATTTATCATCCCTTATTATCTAAATAGGATGTTATGAAACGGCCGGACGTCATAGTACAGAGACATAGACGTAGGCAGTGCATGGCGAAACTGACCGCCTGCGTCACTCCCCCGAATAGCCTGAATTTTCTGCGACAACGCACTGCGGCTCCCCATCCGTTGTGTAATGTTCACTTTAAATATCAACCCGTTAGCTAATCGTATCCTAAACAGGTAAGTGTGCAAATTGTGTTTCCTTCCTCC
This sequence comes from Acrobasis suavella, assembly GCA_943193695.1. Taxonomy (NCBI): domain Eukaryota; kingdom Metazoa; phylum Arthropoda; class Insecta; order Lepidoptera; family Pyralidae; genus Acrobasis; species Acrobasis suavella. Next base: position 12,585,538 of record OW971938.1, read on the forward strand.
GACGGATATTTCAATCTAATATAATAACTTGTACAATGTTATTTTTAGTAAAGTAAGTAGAACTATGTTAAAGTACAGTTTGTTCCATCGTTGTGAACAACTTTTTTTAATGAATCTATATCTACTAACATACTTACCCTCATATTCATAAAAATTAACAAACGTTTACTAAACCTATTTTAGTTAAATTATGTTTTGTCTCTTTCTTTTACTGTCAAATATTGAAAAGAAGAAAAGCGACAAAACATATTTTAACTAAAATAGGTTTAGCAAATGGTTGTTATTTTTTATGAATAAGAGGGTAAAAAGATGTTTGCACACAATACACAAAGGTTTCGAACTTCAATATAAATTCCCTGTACAAAACCGTAAAAACGAGTATTATACAAACATTATTAGAGTACCCATTTCTAATTCGTAACTAGTTACTCGTAGTTAGGTACAGAAAAGAAGACGGAACTAGCGCCACACGCTTCAAACGGACCGGGGGCCGCCGTCGCGTAAGTTTCGTTTGTAACCAAAAATGGTCCACTCTTCGGTGGAAAAGCTTTTTTAGAAAACAATTTAGTAATTTGAGCAGTGTTTTATCAAGAAGATAGTAGAGGAGCTTGGTGGCTCGACGGAAGTACCCAAAGCGCAACCCCCAACAACCTTAATGTAGTACAAGTCTTCTCGAGCTCTTCCGTGCTTCGGAAGTCACTAATTAGCTCGAGACAGACGTCACACAAGACATCTTTGTATGGTAGTCGTCAAGCTAAGTCAGATGCATTTAAGCCGATAGAAATATCAAAATCTTAAACAACTATGAGGCGTCGGGACGTGACAACCCCATCGCCCACTGGATTCCCAGTGCAGTCAATCAACGCAGGGCAGCTTGTGGCGATCTGATGGTGAGTGGCGACACCACGTACCCTATCTCCAGGGAGACCATACACATGCGCTTACACACATACATACAGTTACTCACCCCCGCCTCTGTCTTGTCTTAGCTGGCCGGCCAAATTGGAGTCGCAAAAGCAGAATATACGCTTCAGGGTAAATAATAAATAAATAAATATACATATAGGGACAATGACACTGATTGAGCTGGCCCCAAAGTAAGTACGAGACTTGTGTTATGGGATACTAACTCAACGATACTATATTTTATAACAAATACATATATAGATAAACATCCAAGACAAAGTACATTAAGGGATAAACCTCCATAGATGCAGTAATCTCACTTTTTAGATAAAAATGTACTAAATAGCCTCTTTATGTTGGCTTTCGCCCCATGAACGCCTCAAAGGACAGGGTCCCCATGGACACGTAGCTGCAAAGCGTACCAAAATAGAAAACGTGTGGCGCTCGGGGACTGCCGTAGTAAAACTATTACATAGCATTTTTTATCAACTTATGCAATTATAACTATTTATTTATTTTTTATTAATGCAGTATTTTTTTTCTTTGATATTAATTCAAGTTACACTTTTTGTGCGTTGTGACCGATAAGAAAACAATTTCTTTTCTTTTATTGAACAAATGAGAAGTTAATATCGTTTAAAATATTTTTATTATCTTAAAATAGATGTAGGTTATTTAGGAATTTTTATTATGAGCAGTAAGCAGCCATTCTACTCTATACGCATACGTCTAGTCGCACGCACACAAACACCGTGCCGAAGTCTGCCTGTTGGAATATCTGTTTGGTTTGGGCTAAATTAAAATACTATTTAACTGGTGAAGTATGAAACTATATTATTTTAACTTTGACTTTCGCAATACCTACAACGAAAATTAAAGATTTTGCTAATTTTATTTGTGACACTTATTGATTATTAAGGATTAAGACATTCAACTACTTTACACCTAAACTTTGGTTTGGAGTTTGCAAAAAAGGTCAATCTCTTCAAACGTCTCATTATACGTACGTGCAATTCGTGCAGTTACCATATTCTTTGCGTAATTACTAAATCGGGACAGTCCAGCCGGCTATTTACTATATCATAGAGTAAACATGTCTGAAAGTGTGCGCCGGTGTTTCAGAGTAAAAACAACTCGGAGCGTCTGTATGCACGGAAGTTGAGGTGTTTAACAAAGATTTTTTTGGATACGCTCTTGTTGATCTGCATAAACAGCATATTGAGGAGACCATATCGGACAAGCATATTCCAAAATGCTTCTCACATATGCAAAGTAAATTGTCTTAATGACAGTTATGTCTGAAAAAGGTTTACAAATCCTTAAAACAAACCCTAGACTTCTGAATGCCTTATTTGTTACATATTCCACGTGATTTGAGAGTAACATTTTATCGTCGAAATATACTCCAAGGTCTCGAACAACCGTACAACGTTCTATGACCACGCCATCAAAATTATAATTAAATATTAAAGGTTTAGTTTTTCGAGAAAAGGTAATACATTGACATTTGCTTACGTTAACTGATAATCTATTTTTGGTATAGTACGCGAGCAGACAGTCAAGATCTTTTTGCATTAGTTGACAATCAGAAACCGACTTTACCTTACAAATTTTTTTTTTATCGTCGGCGTACCTTAGTTAATTAGAGGATTTGAAGCAGCTATCTATGTCAAACAAGTAGGCGTTGTAAAGGAGTGGGCCTAAATGTGAGCCCTGAGGCACACCTGTAGGGACGGAAATAAAGTCCGAGCGATAACCACCCATCACGACAGCTTGCGAACGATTTTCCAGGTAAGACTGCACCCAACGAAGCAAATTACCATGTATTCCTAACCGATTTAGCTTTTCCAGAAGGATCACGTGATCCACTCGGTCAAAGGCTTTCTCAATGTCCGTGTAGATCACGTCAACCTGACCTCCGCCGTCCATGTTAGTCAACACAAAGTTTGTGAAACACCCCAAATTCGTAGACGTGGATCGTTTTTTTAGAAAACCGTGTTGGTTGTTGGTCAGAGACTGCGATATAATGTTGTATATTTCATTATATACGATAAGTTCTAGAATTTAAGCCAGAGGGTTTAGAATAGATATTCCCCTATAGTTCGCAATCTCTAATCTCGATCCTTTCTTGTGAATAGGTATGATGTGTGCCAATTTCCACTTACTAGGAAATATGCCTTCACTAAGAGAACGGTTAGATATTATAGCTACCGGAGTTGCAAGAGAGTTTGCACACTGGTTCCAGAAGAAAGGTGGTATGCCATCGCTGCCCGCTCCTTTGTTTATGTCTAGCTGTTTCAAAAGGTTCAAAACCTCTGCAGTTGAATCTTCGATATTTGATACCACCCCAATGCCATCAAAACCATCCTCAAAAGGTGTTGCAGTTCCAGTAGGATTACCAAAGACGCTTTGAAAATATGAATTAAATGCGTTACAGATATCTTTACCTTCAGTGTATTTGAACAAAGTACATTTAAACAAAGGGCCTTTGGGTAACTTGAACCACCACGAACCGCCTTAGCGTACGACCAGAAGCTTTTTGGGTTAGTTTTAATATCTTTTTCGCATCTACATGTAAAGACTTTAAAACACTCCTGCTGCATTCGTCGTTTACGTTCGCGTAATAAAGAAAACTCGTCATAGTCCAATCTATTACCATATTTTTTCCAACTACTTTTCTTTAACTATCCTGATGAGGGCTGTCGTATACCATATAGGATACCTTCGACATTTGAGTTTGTTAATAAGTGAGACATACTCGTCAACGCAGTTGTAAATTACAGCGTAAAACTCATCTACGGCATCATCTAGGTGATTTCTATTTAATATAGAACTCCAGTCAATTCCAGCTAAGTGATTATTAATAACATCATAGTCCGCTTTTCTAAAGTTATATCTTGGTTCTGATGCTTCAGTAAGCGGCCAGAACTGGAGATCAACAATTTCTAAGAAAAACGGCGGGTGTGGGGGGTCCTCCCTGACGAGTTCAGAGCTACGAGTAATTGAGAGAGGACGGTTACAAAAAGCAAGGTCTAAAGTGTTACCACTAACATTTTTTAAATATTATACTGAGACAAGCCTAATAGCTGAACTTCCTCAACAAGTTCTTTGCCCGCTGTCTGAAGTTCGACAGGTCCCGTTCTTAAAAAGTTTGGCTGAGTATTGTCCCATGCAATACAATATAAATTAAAATCACCTATCAATAAATAATTTTCATTGGGGCGAGCATCAATTGACAGTTTAATACTTTGTATAAATATATTAATGTCGAAAGGAAGACGATCCATTTCGGGCGGTATATAAACGGCACATATGTTCAAGTCCACCGTCGCGCCGCACGAGCGAGCCGGCACCGACACCCATAGTAGTTCTGTGGCACTGGGCGAGAAGAATTCCCTGCACGTAGCCTCAAGGGAACGCCGCGAAAGAATTAATGCTCCCCCTCCCGTCTTCTTTCCCCTGACATCTAACTTTTGATCGAAACGGAACACATCATACCTGTCGTCTGATATCTCACCATCGAAAATCCCCTCGTGTAACCAAGACTCAGTAATTATAATGATGTCATAGTCGTTGCATAATATACTCTGACGGAGTTCGAGAGTCTTTGTTCGTAGCCCACTAACGTTTTGATAAAAAACTTTTAAATTCCTATCAATCATTAAAAATACAATTTACGTGAAGTGAAAAGGTTTGTGGGCCGAAAAACAACACATTTACCCGTCAGAACACCTGGTTAGATATACAACATTATATGTATAATACTGCATGACCATGATCACCAAATTGAGGAGACTTAGTTATAAAATAACCGAGAATTATAATTTTAAAAGTGGGGTACTCCGACAAGACTGCGATCACCACTGCTTTGCGTGAACAGGTAACTGACGACTTGAACTGCGGTAATACAGCGTATTCACTAAAGACGCGTGTGCGCTTATCGTAATATTTGCATACTCCGGAGTAGTATAAAGAAAGTAAATTTGTTTTCAAATATATTTTAACAGAGTCAACATTAATAATCATTGTTGCCATAATCTTCCAAAAGATGGCATAACCTTTCATTAGTAAGTATTTATTTTATTAACGTTGTTTTCTATTTAAATGTAATTTCTGAAAAATCGAAGGAATATCTATTAGTATCGATTACGAAAAAAATAATCGAATCACGTTTGCAACTGAAGTGCCATTTTTCAAACGCGGAGTCACCTAAACGAATGGTTTTTCCATACAAAAAACCATACGTTTAGTGACGCCGCGTTTGAAAAATCGCACCACTGATTTCCTTCCATCTTAGAGACTATAGAGCACTCACGAGACTATGTATTTATGATTTACAACCTTCCTCTTCTTTGTGCATTAGAGTTGAATATATTTTTTCTCTTCTCTCTCTTTCTTGCCAAGAGTGTATTAATATGTGTATTTACACATTTTTTTTCAGTGTGAGCTTTATTGATGTGCAGAAAATAAGCTAGTGTTTGAGTTTTTTGTAGTGTGCAGTGCCTAATATAATTTCTACTGCCACTGCGATAATTGTGCTTGTAACAAAATGCCTCTCAGTTTGGTTTTGATAGTTGTGACTTATTGCGGACACCGAAGTAATAATTCTACAAAATCAATGTCCTAATGAAAGTCCCAATCGTACTAAGTCGACTTACCGCCGTTTCCGAAGCCTTGTAAGATCAAAGTCAAAGTCGCCCTACAATACTGATGGCGTAACATAAAATTATATTAGAGCGACAGTGGGCGCCGGATATGCGTAGGCATACTATCCGTCCACTCACGTATTTTCGCATTTCCACTTGCCCTTAGATTTGTAATCTGTAACCTAATTATAAGATTTGACAAACCCACATAATTTACTAGCACGGGGGATCTGCCATTCATTAGAAAATAAGTTCATAAATGCACCTACACTAATACGTAGGTATATGTAGGTTAATGATATGTAACACTTGGTAAGATTCTACCTATTACACCTGGCCGTTACGTAAAAGTGACGTAGACATTTCTACCTATGGGTTTATGAACAGAAATGAATTAATTCACTAGGTGTTAATTTTTGGGCATAGACCCTTGAATAAAGAAACGGCCATGCCACACATATTTTGACTAAGGTGAAGGATTTGTCTGGTGTTTACGCAAATATCTATACGATATGGTGAGAAGTAGTGAGTGTTAGGTTAGAGCGTGTAGTGTTAGGAATTTGGCACTCCATAAGATCTGATAATTTTTTAAAGTGCACGCAACATGGAATGTATCTAGCGTCTTGGCATATCTTTACAAAAAATTGTTCAGTGGGATTTTGATTACGTTACAACTAAAGAACTCGTTTGAAGTAAATTTAAGGGTCGAAACAAACGAGACGCAAGTTGCGTCGCGTAACAGCGCAAGTTGCGCCGCGCAACTCGCGCTCCGTGTGGCCGCTCTACCCGCGCAAGATGCGCTAAGTACATAATGACGCACACAGATTATTTGGTCAATTTAGCTGGCCAAAAGACAGTATTGTCTTAGTGGATTGTAATGTCAATGGTTTCGTCTGAATGAAGGCAATCATTGTCTAAGTGGATTATCCCATCAATAGCTTCGTTCGAATGAAGACAATGAATTGTCTTAATGGATTGTCATGTCAATGACGTTGTCTGAATGAAGACAATCACTGTCATAGTGGATTTTTCTGTCAATGGTTTCGTCTGAATGAAGACAATCATTGTCTAAGTAGATTGTCCTATCAATGGCTTTGTCTGAATTAAGACAATCATTGTCTTAGTGGATTGTCGTATCAATGGCTTCGTTTGAATAAAGACAATGAATTTTCTTAGTGGTTTATCATGTCAATGGCGTTGTCTGAATGCAGACAATCAATGTCCAAGTGGATTTCACTAAGACAATTAACTGTTTAAGTAGGCTGTCCTGTCAGTGGCTTTGTAGAATGAAGCCAACCATCGTGTTAGTGGTTTATCCTTTGTAATGGCTAATATAAACAATGAAGCATCTTAGGGAATTGTTGTGCCAATCGCTTCGGCTTAATGAAGACAATGAATTGTCTCAATGTATTGTCCTATTGTATGAATGAGACAATATTGTCTTGTGGATTATCCTGTCAATAGCTTTGTCTGAATGAAGGCAATCATTGTCCAAATGGATTGTCCTATTAATGGCTTCATCAAAATGAATACAATGAATAGGTATGACGAATTAAAAATATAATTCGCCCATCGGTTAGATTATTAAAAAATATTGTACACTTATTTGTTCTTATCTCTGAGAAACAGCAAATGATAAAGATACAGCGCATTTAAATTTCGTATGACGTCATGGCTAGGTATTTTTACTTAGCGGTGACGTCGCAAGCCCCCAATCCGGAAATTTGATGCTCCGTGTCTTTAAAAATTTTTACTTTTTTGGTAAACTGAAAAAATGGGTCCATTATTTTTGGATAGTCTAAAAGACGGACTAATTATACTCGTAATCATGACATATTATTTTTCTTTACTTTTCTCACCTTGTCGTCACCCCTATTATCTCAATATATTTTTCTATCAATTGCGTCGTATGAATAAATACGACTTTACCTAAATAACTAAAATATAACATAGTAGGCAGGTAAAAAAACAAAATTTAACACAAATATGATAGATAAACTTAAGTAAGTAGGTTATAAATACCTAAACTAGATGACTGATAAGTACCTACCTAATTATTACTAGTGACTCGTGAGGTCTACTCCCTCACGAATCACCCCGACCCGTTAAAGTTTATCGGATTAAATAGTTGTTCAGACAAAAAAGTTGCGTCTTAATAAGGGAAACAAAAAAATTATAATTAATTTTTTGAAACATTTTCCAAATGACTGAATTATGATATTTTATTAAATCAAATATTAATAAGATTTGCCCGCTTTTTGCTATTTTAAACAAATTTCGAACATTTGAATTTTCCCAAAAGTGAATTATTTGTACCTACCTCTTCCTACCTAATGTTGTCAGGTGTCCGGATAAAGCCGGACACACCAAGTTTTTTTATTCTTGTCCGGCAAAAATAGACGGTATCCGGCTTTATTATGCATATGTACAAAGTACATAAGCATAATTCGTATGGCCTTTGTTCTGACGGCTCCGGGCTCTAGTTATCCCGTATGTTATAAAGACGATATAATATGTCTGAATGTATGCGTAATTAATTAACTTTTTAGTGAATTATATTGCTTTTATTCATAATAAAAGTTAAAATATTTAAATCCCAGTACTAGGCTGCTGATTTATAGGTACTCTTCGTGGTCAAAAATAGGTGCCCTTTGTGGAATAGACTAGGTGCCATACGCACAGGTGCCATTCAAACGGGTGCCCTAAGTAGAAGACCTCATTCAACTTTTAGACAAGTTTAACTTCCGTGGTGCTTATCATAAATTACAAGAAAAAAAAAATGCCAGATACGCAACATAATGAGTAAGTAATACTTCATTGTAGACCAAAAAATAAAAATAATTAAAATTTAGCATGGGCGGTCTTATCGCTAAAAGCTAATTTCTTCCAGACAACCGATGTATAGAGACTATATGGTGAAATGCCACCATTTTTCAAAGACAAGTCCCATAGACAAAGTCGATTTTGTATTTCAAAAATAAGTTTTTCATAACATTTTTGTCCCGCTTTCTAACACTACGCGACCTCTGTGCAGGCGCGTGCGAGCACGCGTAACGCAGCGCAAGTTGCGTTGAGACGCAACTTGCGCGTCGTGTGAACGATTGGTAGAAATTGTATGAAATGATATGTAAGCGACGCAACTTGCGTCCCGTCTGTTCCGGCACTAATTGGCAGTTGAAAAATATATAATAAGAATTAAGTATAAATACAAAAAGGCTAGTCGCACAAATTGCTTTTCTTTACAAGAATAATAACTTCATTAATTAAATAATTATATTTGCATAAATGTTATTCCTTTCACAAGCCCACACAGTCGCGGGGGCTCTAAGACACTTTTTGAACTTTGAGTTATCCCAAAAGACACGACATCGCGAGCCCCCTTACTCGCCCACCGTGCACTCTGACATTTAGCTGAGTAGCGCTGGAGATCAACAGGTAGTCGCCATGGCAACGGGAAGCTCTCCATGACCTTTCCTTATTCCGAAGGCTCGGGTACGGAGCTACCCTCGCCATCATTTATTTTCACACCCACACCTTAGCAGCGAAGTTTTACATTAAATTGATTTGTGCAGTAATGAAGACTGACCATATGAGTTATTAGATACTAACAAGCTTTTGCAGTAAGTACTTAGTCTGGCCATAAATACTGTTATAATTAAAAATAAACAAAATATTGCATTTGAATTTAGGATCCGTTATTTTTATATGATTTTTCATTGCCTTTTCTTATTTTGGCGCCAATACATTGTACAATATCTTGCGATATTAAAATAGAGTGGGGTGATAAAGAAAACCGAATCGCTGTGATTGCATTACACAAAGTAAATATGGAGCCAAATGCAATTTTTCAAACTCTCCATACGCTTGGTATTAGTCAAATGTTTGTGTACCGGGCTATTAAAAGGTACAATAAGATCTCCTCTGTTTGTGACAGAAAAAGACCTGGCCGTCCACGTAGTGTTCGTACGAAAAAGGTGGTCAAAGCAATAAGGGAAAGAATTCGAAGAAATCTTGTCCAAATGCACAAGATTTTATCACGGGAGATGAAGATAGCATATCTAGATACCTAGAATCATGTCGCATATTTTAAAAGATGACTTAGGACTTGCAGCTAAGACGTACTGGTCATTTCTTAACTGATAATTTATATTTTAAATTGTTTTTTATTTATGTATTAAAGTAACACATTTTAAAAGTAATAAATGTTATTTGCAATAGATTTTCTTTTTGTTTTTTACAATGTTTATGGCTAGACTAGGTTGTTTATAAGCAAATTATTGTTAGGTGTAGTGTTACCAATGAGAGGGAATACAACCCCCCCCCCCCCCCCCCCCCCAAAATCTCAGAGCCAACCACAGAGTGTATGAATTACGTGAGGTAATCAGGGGGTAGGGATCAAGCAAAGTCTCACCAAATCTTACCTGGGGAGAGGAGGGATCACGAGTAAAGTCACGCAATTTTTTCTTTCAAAAAATTACTAAAAAAGGTATGGTGAAATCTGAAACATTTTTTTTATAGAGGCTAAATCAGAATGAAGTTGAAGAAGCTGATTATTATACTGAAAATCACATAGAAATGTTGTTACCATTAATCACTCTTGAAACCGTGCACGTGTCTCCATGGACTGAATTAGAATGAATATTCGAATATTCTCCATCAATATTACTAGTTCCAATTCAAGTTTTTATTATTAAATTTAATCAATGTGATTTTAAATTATGATCTAAATTATTTCAATTACTAGTCTTAATAAAAATAATGAAACAAAAGATTTCACGTGAAATTAGGGTACGAAGGAGGGTGTCGAGGAAATATTCACAAAATCTCACCAGGGAGAAGTGGAGGTACGAAAAATCCTCAAAAACGCCTTGCGTAATTAACGGACGCCCCCAAACCAACATTAGAGTACAGGTAGGCTCTCTGAAACCGGCCATGAAACATAACCGTAATGAATCAAACCACGGACTGTACTAGATCACTATAGGATAATAAAATTAAAATAACAATCAAATTTTGTTTTTGACTGTTATTTCAATATCAATAGCCCGTGGTTCGATTATTAAGGGTATGTCCCTTTCACGTTGTATTTATGCAGACAGGTCAAGACATTTGGTCTTTTTATGAAAAATATTTCTAACTGTTAATGACATACCTACCCGTTACGTCAAAAGAAAGACGTGCAAATACATTCTGCGTCAATATTATAAACATACGAAATTAGCATATTGGGTAACAGCAATGGTATCATTACGTAGCTGCGGCTATGACCAGACAAGTATTTTTAGCTAAACCCATGATTTATCCTACCTACGTAGCACGTTAACTATTCGGCCGGGCCGCCGACGTCACGGGCTACGCTAATTGTGGCATGACCAAAACGGTCTCCGACAGCCGTCACCGGGCTAGCGTACGAAAGCGGAACGTGATTCAGCCGCGCGGAGAAAGTGGTGGCCCGGCTGGCAGCAGCACCGCGCGGCAGCAGGCGCGATACGTCACGCAAGCTTGCGGCCGCACGACGAGCCTCCGCGCCCACGTGCCGCCCGCGCGCTCACGCTGGCCGCCCGCCGTCGCACCATCACTACTCTTGAGCGCCCCGCGCTTTTCGCGCGCCTCCCTTCGACGTCGCGACGCCGCGCCATTTTCTCGCGCACGTGGGCGACGCCGCCGCCGGCCGCGCGAGGGCGCTCGCTTCGAACGCCATTAACACGGTCGTCGTGAATGAACGTCGACCTCGACCGGGTGGCTGGCGTCCATTGATAGGGCGCGCGGCGGGCGACGACCGGCCGTGCGATCGCACGGGGGCGGCGTGCTGAACGCCCTCGCCATCGCAATCGTGCTCAGTCTCAGTCGAGGATGTGGCGTTCTCCGCGCGACGACACTTACGGCGGCGTGCGAAATCTGTGTTCATTTACCAGTAGATACTCATATGACCGAACTGTGTGATTACTGTGCCGCGTATCCGTAGTTTCCTAAATGTAATGTTCTGTGATCGTGTCAATTTTGCTAGGACATAAGTTAGCTAGTTTACGAATCGTGTCGCCGGTTAGTGGTGTTCGCCGTACGCGCCGCTTTAGTGGCGCCTGCGTCGAAAAAGTGGATGTGAGTGAAGGTGCGGTGTTACCGCGCGCGGTGGTGTGGTGTGTGCAGTGCGGGAATGCGCTCGTGCGATGCTCTCGGTGATCGCGATGCGTCGGCCGGAGGACGAGGAGCTGGGCGGTCGTGGCGATGGCGACGAGTTCGTAGACATATCTCACATGCAGTTGCTGGTGGAGGCGGGCCCGAGCGGGCTGCACTATGGAGGCCCGCCGCCGCCGCACGCGCAGCCCCAGCCGTACGCGCAACCCCCCGCGCACTCCGCTAACTCGGCCACCTCGAACGCCTCAGTCGACGATCTGTTTGCGCTATACTTCAACCCCTCCTCGCACGGTGAGCATTTTCTAGGTATGAAAATTGATATTACCAAACTGATTATTAGGTATATAAAATAACACATTATTTTAAGGCTGGCAAAGCATTGCATTGAACTCGAACATGTTACTTGTTCATTCAATGACCGGACGAAATTGAAAAAGTGAACGGAGATTTTTGTCCAGCTGGGCCATCCACTATTAATGGATCCAAATACAATTAAATCATTTCATGAATATGTATAGGTCTACTACTATTGCTACGTTATTCGACTGTTATTAAATATCACGGTTTAAACTACAATTCCACCAGCAATTTTCTATTTCACTATGACTATGGTGTAGGTAATTTCCGCCGTTTTACTAAACAGCTAGCCATTTTATAAAACGGTTCCGTTTAAGAATGATTTATATATAGGCAAATGTTTAACGGCTGAAAGATCGTCCGAGGTATTGTTTCAACATCAACAGTATCTGATATGGGGGGGGCGCACGCCCAAATGTGAATGGGCGAGCGCCGCGCGTCGTTGGCAAACTTAGGTTCATATTTCCAATTCTTGCAGCGCTGTATGGTGATCTGACAGCAAAAATGGCATGTTTTTCATAAAACACATATGTTTATTAACAAAAAAAGATGAAGACCATGTGGTCTTCATAATATCACTTTTCTCTTCACGGGGCAGGCGAGACAAAAAGATCTGAAGACCAATTTCAGCGTGATATGGGCGCATATGTGGAAGATGAAATACAATCAGTGACGAGTCTTACCCAATCACTTATTTAGATTGCTCGATATTTGAGCCTATTCCCTCTATCAGCTTATGCGATTTACCTAAGCGGTAAGAGAAAGTAACTCGTTTATTCTACATTTATACTCCTTTAGGTCTTTTCACCCCGGTTTTTAGGAGGCTTGCATGGAGATACAGATCCAACACGTAGAGGTCCTTAGGAGAAGTTGACGTAATGAGGCGCTCCTGGCAAGACCCATTCCTGGATATACCTATGAAAGGTGTACCCTTGAATAGGTTTCGTTAAGTTTCGTTTCGTTTCGGAGGATCAATTGCAATAAAAAGGGAAAGGTTTAACTATGGGTTCTCTAATGAGATATGGATGGACTGATATTGTTATATTGCAATAGGATCGTCACCTGCCATGATCATGATAACTGACTATCTACATTTATTATTATTAATTAGCAAAAAAGAGCCATTTCAATTAATGAGCATTCAAATATTACCCAAAAGTTTAAGATAAGAGCCCATTAGATCCCATTTTTGGGCAAAGGCAGGGAGGCCTTTGCCGGCTCTCCATTTATCACTGTTTTGTCCTTTCGCGTGCCAGTCCTTCGAATAGGCGTCTAAATCATCACGCCATCTGCGCGTCTTCCAGGACGTCGATGTCCGTTAGTTGGGGTCCACAAAGTAAGTGTTTGGGCCCATAGTTCGGTTCGCATTCGGCAGACGTGACCAGCCGTCCCATTTTAATTTAGCAGCAGTAACATTCACATCTGTAATTTTTGGAATGCATCGCAAGGTTGTGTTGCGGACTCTATAAATTCTCTTGATATTAAGCATGCTGCGCTCCATACCCAAAAGCAAAATAAAATTTGTACTTATAAATAATTAAACCCCACGTAAATCACATAGGTATTATTACATATTTATACTCGCTAAGCAAGATTGTGGGACTAAGAACTATCTTAGTCCCACAATCTTGCTTAGCGAGTATAAATATGTGTTACTATTTTTGATTCCCGTTTACTAAAACGGTAATCAAAAATAGTAACACATGCATTATTGTGGAGAGAAGGAGAAGAAACAGCCGATACATTCTAAGGTTTTCTTTGTTCCCAGACCCAAATGGAAGTTAAGATATATTTACCTATAGCTCATTTATTTTTTCGTGTGGCTCACGGCCACGGCCTAGAATAAAGTGGGCCTGTTCCCTCTTGTCTCAGGCTGTTCCTGTGGATGTCGTAAAAGGCAACTAAAGCACCAAGCACAAACATCTCGTGCTACAACTATATTCCCAAAGAGGGTTGACGTCGGGCGGCGGCCGTTTGCAAAACTTTTCGCACAAATGCATTTCCTAAGATGGTAGACGTCAGGCAGGCGGCCAGTAGTAAAACTATAGCCAAATCATACAATCTGTTTCGGCTACTTCCTTTTTACTTTACTAGCCATTCTGGAGTGAACATTGACATACACATTAATTATATTTGGAGAGTAAAAAGCGGGAAAGCGCTCCCTTATCTTCGAAGCAGCATAGCTGAGGACGCAACTGGAAACGCGCCAAGATGAAGAAGACATTTTTAAAAGACATTATTATTACTACTACGTATTTTCAAATGAACTAAACTTTGATACACCCCCTCGGTTTGTAAATTGACTGGCCGTTTTGTTAAACAGTGTATTTTACTTATATAGTATACCTTTACTAACGGGTGCTTTAATCTTTGATCGCTTGCATGAGTATTTAAATTCACAAAACATGATGGAAGTAAGTTGATTTATATATTCATGGAACAGGCAAGTAGGTCCACAACTAAGTCAAGAAAACAATACCTACGTTTAGAAAGGTCTAAACTTGGTACGTACATACATAATGTCATGCCTGTTTCCCACAGGGGTAGGCAGAGACTATAGACCTCCACATGCTACGATCCTGACAAACTTCCTTCGATTCATCTACAAAAATTAGGTAAATCCTTTATAACCGAAAACTAAGTAAAGTATCAACTCGAAACCCAAACACTTTGGTACCTTCAATCAATCACCGCACCACACATTGTCTCTCAAACTGGTTTCGTAATTCGAGCCAGCGTGCCAAATTAAATGCAAGTTATCAAGAGCAAAGCAGCGCCCCAAACTTATTAATTATTTTACATCTTTTGTCGCTAAATAGACTCATAATTATTCACAACAAAACCTAGTTAGACCTCTGATAAAAACCCGGCTGTCGAGTATAATAACAGTCTAATTTTACAGAAATAATTTCATGGATTAAAATTAATCGAATTAATAGAGCACTCTACAATGTTGGACTATAAAATGATCATCAGTTGACCTTACTTTATTAACATCATAACATTCCGTCATGAAATTAACTTTTCGGTACCTATTAGGTACTAACAGAAATTCGGATCAGCATTCTCTATAGTTCGTTATCTGTACCGGACGAGCTAATCGTCTGCGTGCGTCTGCGCAACCGTGCTATCGACTTCGGACAGACTGATCATAAACACATTGTTTTTATAACGCTGATTCTGAGTGTAATATCTATATTTAAAAAAGAAGCTCCTATCTCTATCATGGAACATCTATCCAAAACCAAAGTTTTATTTTATATGATTTATAATATGATTTTAACTGTAATATTAAAATTAATATTTTCATTACGCAATTCAATTTTTATTCTTGCCAATCATTCGGAGATTTCATTTCATTTCATTTCATCGTTAGTATCCCATAACACAAGTCTCGAACTTACTTTGGGGCTAGCTCAATCAGTGTTATTTGTTCCTATATATTTACTATATATACTATATCTCTTCGTACAACAATATCAAAATTCAAAGATTTTTTGTAATGATCGAAAATATCTAAGCTTCATCTCTAGTAGAGAGAGTAATGAGTTTGCAAGAGTTAGCATATAAGAATAATTGTTGTTTTTCACTTCAGTCTGATGTGGATCTCGTAAGAGACATATTTTTATAAGCATTAAATAAATAAAAGATATTTAGTAGGTCCTTACGACACTCTAATTTTCCTTTCTCGAGTATAATAAAAAACGTGTTCGAACTATGACAGAATAATGTTATGGATAAAATTTTATAAATCATTTTGTTTCAATATACGCGTATAGGTAGGTATTTGCAGTACTAAGGTGAGCTTCGGCCTCCAAAACAGTACAGCTATCGATGTAACTGACAATTCGCTATGTATATTCGCTAAGACAAGGGAGCGTAGGTACTCACTTAAACTACTTAAGTGGTTTTATGAGCTGTTAACCTCGCGTTTTTTGATTGCGTTGATCTCGCATCGGTTTGAGTTTAAACCAACCTCGTTGAGTCCTGTCTGTAATTTGAGCTGAACTCTCACCTGAATCATAAGACTGAAACACTTAGTCCTAGATCCTAAAATATCTGTATGATGTAGTATCAAAATGAAGACTAAGCTTTTTACAACACTTTGAAACGAAGTTGCAATAAAACTTCTTCCTGCATGTTATTACTTTCAAATTTCATTTCTTAACCCAATTTTTAAATTCCTTATACATTCCTTTCTCTTCATTCTGACGCATTCCTCTGACACCTATCATACTCATCGCAACTTGCTAATTAATAACTAGCTGCGCCCCGCGGTGTTACCCGCGGTGTTAGCCTATGCGTTAATCCAAGATGTCAGTTTTTTGCATACCAAATTTTATCAAAATTGGTCCAGCCGTTTGCGCGTGCAGAAGTAACAAACACACACAAATTTTAGTCCTTATAGTATTAAGTGTGATTGTATAATTGCATATCTACTTTATCTGTTAAATAACAAATATATTTACCCTTCTTTCGTCGTTTAATCCTTTGTCATTTAATATCTTGCTCTACAACTACTTGTACATATTTCAGGTGACACCTACTGAGCTTTGACAGGTGGAGTTCTCACAATTTTAACAAAACATAGGCATGCATACCCCAATGTTTGATTCTAGTTTCTCTCCTTAGTTATCTCATTGAGCATATGCATACTTGCTCTTCCTTCTTTGTGACAACAAATACGACACATAAATGTCATGTAAACGCCAAATATAGGAACCAAAAGATTCTGTATTGGAAAACAATTATGGCGGTGCCGCCAGACGGTCAGACGTTTCATCCCTGAAAAGAGGCGGGACTTCAGAGCCCTCACGTGATTGGTTGGGACCGTAGCGATACTGCTGACAATCATAACAAAAAATATTAAAATACACAATTTTACTTATTAAGTATAAATCAGGTTTCAAGAATACCTTTGTTATGAGGAGCTCATTTCATGCTCCACGGAAAACCTGAAATAAAATTGCCGCCCTTTGGTTTGTTTTTTAGAAAGAAAAAGAAAGAAAATCTTTATTTGGCAAACAAAATCGTGGGTCCATATTACTACCAACGAAGCTCATAACAGTCAGTGATCATATTTTTTTATTAATACTGTTGCAACCAAGAACAATTTTATATTTAAAATTTGGTTTTCCAGAACTTTTATTTTCATAACATTCATTCATAAGTTTTTACGTGTACGTTTCAAAGGCTAAAAAAAGATTTTAAATTTACTTGATAAAATTTTAAAAATTGCTACTGTATCTACACCATGTATGCCACCAAAAACACCTGCTCCCAAAATTTTTGTGACTATATTCAGGTAATTCAGGTCAAGTCAACCCTCCCAATCCTCGTTTGACTAAGTACGGCTGTGTAGAATGGGGCGCTTTAGTTGATACCGCAAGGCTGGCGGCGGTCAAACTTCTTAAGTTTATAAAAAAATATTTTCAAATGGACTATTAATTACTCGCAAATAAGTCTATTTGAACATATTTTTAGTGCATTCTATAGACCTAAGCAGTAAGTTTGGCATAGACGAACATTTTATAATATTTATTATAATCGCAAAAAAACTGTGTCACGAAATAAGGTACAAGTTATCATACAAGTGTTTGCTACTTCGTGACACTGCCGAATTAGTACCTATTGGGATTTTTTTATTTGCTTTAAATAAATTAATTCAATCGAGATTTTTACAAATGTAGTTAAAAGGTATCATCTACAGTAAGCAATAAAGATTATTTTGACCTAAATTCGACATATGTTTTGTTCAGAAGATTTTCCGTAAAACGAGTTTGAAAGTTACCTAAATTTCTGTTTTACTGTAAAATGGGCATTAATATTAACAGTTTATTTATTTGGTATATTTTTCGTAAATGTGATCGATAACAAGTTTTTGATGTACAGACAAAACATAGATTATTATATACCCGGCGGAAGTATGCATTACTAGCGCTTTCGCAAGTTGAGTGATACCGTGAGTGGTCTGCACTTGGATGGGTGACCAATAATTTTATCCAGATTTTATCCAGCAAGTTCAGTCTATATTAAGTAATAATATTGATTTCGTTGGATCCACAAGGCTTTTAAATTATCATATTAAGTTTATTGGACAAATTTAATATAAATATAGATTTTTCTATATAAATACAGGTTTTTTTATCTAAAAATCTTATTTATATAACTTATCATAACTAACCCTTTATATATGCGTTTATAAATGTATTTTTGCAAAAACACTCGTAAATAATAGATTGCCGAAATTCACGAATTTAAAAACATTGTCAAATTTTATGACGAATTTAAGTGCAAACAGGACGTTTAGTTAAATTAAAAATTAAATACCACCGAAAAAAATATAATTTATGTATAAAATAAATGGGGAAATACTAATATATATGTGAAAAATACTTTTGAAGTGGCATATTCTTTAATTTTTTTTTTTTAATTTTGTAAGTCGTACCATCCTTAAACTCATGAAGTATGATGCTCTTACCTATATAGTGTGCCGTGTATATTTCTATAAAGCGTGCCGAAAAGGCGGTCAGCTCAGCTTTGTGATTCGGTGTGAACAACAGCGCTGATAAGATAGCTTTTAAAACCATAATTTAAATTAATCAAATTAACATATATAACATCGACAATACGATACTACTCTATAAACTACTATTTAATTAAACTTGAAACGTGAACAAAAATATTCCTGACTTCACATACTTATGCACTAAAATTATATTACTTAGTACTAAAATAAAATGAAACAAGTCATTCGAAGGCTAGTTTTAGAAGATTTTAATGGTAAGAAGATTTTAACCATAACTTTGCTGCGAAAAGGGTTAATTCTTTAATACGTTTACGAAAATTGGCAACAGGAGAGAGATTACGAAGTGGCGGGGGCAATTTGAGTTGCGGCGTATTTGAAACTTCCCTCAAAAGATGGTTAACTTGTGAGATTTCACGATGAGTAAACCGAGCTGAGATCGAGAGGACCAGACTAATTTATCTATTAGGTACTCGTAAGTTAGAAGGTTTGCGATGTTTTATAATTCCAAAAAGTTATGTGGCTAAGTGAACGTAATGACGTGAGGACATGTTTAGTAAATTAGCAGAATTGATAAAAGGTGAAATTAGAGTTTTTGTCTTTAGCAGTCGTAGTCCATATACGGTATCGGCATAATTGAACTTAGATAGAATCCAAGATTGAGTAATATTAATACGCATCTCGGTAGTAAGGTAATCTCTTATTTTAGTTAAACTTTTAATCGATAAAAGCAATTATGACTGGTATATGGGAAGATTCAAAGATTCAAATGTTTATTCAGTAATTGGACCTTTAAAGGCACTTTACACGTCAATAAGTATAATTTACGTTACGTGTAAAGCGTGGAATGGTAGCGAAGTGAATCCGTTAGTTATCTTTAACTAACAAACTTTAACATACTGAGAACAATAACATAAATAACTTTGAAACTAATTTATGGCAGATTTATCAAATCCAAAATTAGTGCAGATTAAAAGTGTAAAGGCACTAGAAAAATCGACTACAACTAGGGGAGTACCTAAAGTAAGGAGACTATTCTCAAACTCAGACTGTCCACAGAAAAAGTAATCAAAAACAAAAAAGTATATTTCATGATGACCATAGATAACATATCTGTCAAAATAGATGGGTTTTATCAAAGAGCAAAAAAAAAATTTAGGTTCTGACTATATCTTTGGGTTTTATCAAGGTTTTATTGTCGTCTTGCATTTTTTGAAAATAAATCGAGCTGAACAAGAATTGTTTTCAAAGAGAGTTATTCAATACTATTTGTGTCATGGGAAATTTGAGGCAGTACGCCATTTTACTCAAGATGGGAGCAAGGAGAACTAGTCTGTACAGAATAATAAAACGTAACGAAGAAACAGAAGCCACCGATTTTAAAAAGATTCCGAGATGACCACGTAATAGTATCTACATGTAGAAATATAAACTGCGTAAAAGTTTTTGAACAGGCATGTTCCACATCGGTGAGAGTTGCGGTGGATAAACTAAACATTTCAAAATCAAATGTAAAGATATAGGCTTGAAAGCTTATGTAAAATTAGCCGCCCCCAAATAAGTCAAAAACCAGGAAGCGCGTACCAAGCGTGGGTGCCGTAAAGTTTATGAAAAAACTTCTCATAATTGATGATGAGACATAAATATTACCGGTTGATCTGAGCGACGTTCCTAGGAAACAATATTTCCATGCAACCTGTCGTGACGTTGTTGTTTATAGCAAAAAAAATAATTAAAAACACCTTGTTTGGCAAGCTATGAAAACGGTAATGTTTCCGAACCCTATTATCGTACAGGATCTATGAATTCCCAGATTTATCTGAAAGAGTGCATTATTCAAACGACTAATACCTTTTATAGACAAGCATTATCAGAAAGAAGATGTTTTGTTTTGGCCGGATTTGGCTTCATGCCATTACGAGTGAAAAGTTACTCAGTATTTACAGTCAGCAGGTGTTGAGTTCATAACAAGACAAAACAATCCCTCGAATGTTCCTCAAGCTAGAGGTATTGAAATGTTTGGGGCCCTGTGTACAAAAGAGTATAAAAAGTACACATATATACCACAAACGTTGACATCTTTTAAAAACCGATGGACTAGATTGGCCAAATAAGTAGCACCTACATCTAAAAATGCGGTGATGATGCAGCGTGCTGCTATAAATTTAAGAAAAATTGGATACAAAGGTATTGCAGCGGCCTTAGTATGATGTTTTATCTGAGAGGTCTTTACGTATCTTCCCTCTGTAACGATAGGATAAAATTCATGAATGGACACGTAGTAAAATGAGTCTTCACACGCAGGCAGGTTTTAAACAGTGTTTCTAACGTATGCTAAGAAAATATAATAATTTTAAATTAAAACACGCATTTTGTAAAACAATCACCATAGATAAAATAATGATATAAGTATGTCATAATTCCTAGAAAAAATATTGCAACCAAAAAGAATTTAAAATTAATAAAATGAAACGTTTCAACTCATGTCGTACAACCAACATAAAGGAAAATACCACCACCGTGTACGTATGCATTCACCGCCGCCGGAGTGTTGTAGGATTCATCAAAAGATGGCGCTATAGTTTCGTAATTAAATATATTTTTAAGTTTGTAAACTTTAATAATACATTGTTTAAAGATTTTTGCCTACATTTAAATATGTAGATATACATTTAATGTTACTTCAATGGAATAACTGTTAAAAATACGATTAAAAATGGTTTAATTGAGTCTTATGTGGGTCTAGCAAATCGGCGACAAATTTACATGATTTCACGTTGCCAACCGTCGATATGTCTACTTTGACCTGTCAAAACTATGCTCGCACGGGAGTTAGGCATGTGATAAAATATGTTTTATGAATGAAATTTATAAATATTTTGTCGCTCAATTTTGTCTATGTTTGTTGCGGTAAATTACGCGAAATGCGACAAATTAGAAGGATAAAATTTGTCGCCGTAAGCTTGCTTGCCTCGCTGGAGCAAATTTGATATAGATATTAAAAATAAATTAGTTCTACTTTCATTTGCATACCAAATGCATACGCTATCGGATTATCTTTAATTATTTTTATGATGATTTTGTCTCTTTACTTCTGGGACACCCCAGGAATCCAATATCTGGGCTTCATATTACCAGTTACATCTAGTAACGCTGTGGCAGTTCCAAAGTGCCAAAGTTCCGGGAAAGTAGAAGTAACTATTGATTTGTAAATAATAGAAGTAATTGCATCTAGCGAATAAGGTAGAGTAAGAAGAATCATATATAGAGTAATATTTTCAGCACCTTGTGCATTTGACTTAGCACCTCGTATAATTTGCGAGATTACTGTTGAATCTAAAGATTTCAATGCAAAGATGGGTCGTTTATGTAAGATGCTAGGCTGGCAGGAAGGTAAATAAGGTGTTTCATTGTCCAGAGAGTCCGAAAATCGAAGAAAATGCTTACTGATATCCTCTGGTAAAGAAAGGTCAGTGGGAAGATCAGTTTCAAGTTGAGGCGGCAGAACATTTTTTTTTTTTGAGATGTTTCCATAATGCCTGTGTAATTTTTGAATTTGTATTAAATAGTGATTATTGCCTTCTTTTCTCTTTGAATAGCGGAGTACGAGTATTTTTTTAGTTGTTTGTAGTATTCAAAATGTAAATCTTTCCAGGTTTTGTAAAACTTGTTGTGAGCTTCATTTCTTAATTTTAACATTAACTTAATATTGTCTGTAATCCAGGGGTGAGTTTCTTTATTAAGCTTGACATGATCGGAGCTTGTTTATCAAAAAGTTAAAGCAAAATTTAATTGAGTTTTGATACCATGTAATTTTTTAGTAAGATCAAGTATTTAATGAGGTTTTAAAATAACGACCTTCGCGACAATTTTTGTATTATCTTATAAGGTGTGCCGTGTGGTTTCCGGCCTTGAATAGAACCACTCCATTTCCTCCTGTGGATGTCGTAAAAGGCGACTAAAGGATATTTGCGTCACTGAAGAGGAACAGACTTTCGATGAGCAGTACGATAGTGACCCCCAGTGCGCTCGCCAACCCGCCTGCCAAGCGTGGCGAGTATGGCAAATAAATCATAGAAACCAAATGACCAGGCCCCCAGTACCCGGCAGCCCCACTATTCCTGACTCCGGTAGCGGTCATGGTAACGGCGGGGCAGGGGGTGTTAAGAATCCCCGGATGGGAGCCGGCTACCATCCCCGGCTAAAACTGACCCTGGTAACACACAATGTCCGCACATTGAGGACTGACGAGAAACTGGCTAAGGTGGAAGAGGAAATGAGTAGGTTAAAATACTTTTGAAGTCTGTGGGATAGAAATACCTCAAATAAATTTGATTATAATCTGTGTTTATAGAATACCCAATTCAGATGTTAATATATTTCTAACAAAACTGAATGATCTTTTACATAATATAACACACAAATACAAAACTAAAAAACGGATAACGGTAGTCGGAGATATTAACATAAATACGTTAGTAAAAAGTCATACGGCGGATGACTAACGAGACCTCTGTAATTATCACAAGCTAAAAATGCATATTAATATGCCAACATGCAAAGAGTCCTGCATAGACCACCCTCTCAGCAATATTCCAGATGCAGCTGGGACCGTTCTACCGCTTCAACTTTCCGATCACGATACAGCACAATTGCTAAGCTTTCCAGTAAGTAATAAATCAAAAACTTATGTAAAATCATACTTTATTTATAGACGCGATTATAGTCAAGATAGTATCCGAAAATTTTAAAAATGTTGGCAGAACCTTACCTGGTCGGAGATATATAAAGAAACAGACATGAATAAAGCATTTACTAGTTTTCACAATACACTACGTCTATTCTACGACCTCTGCTTTCATAAAATTAAAATTAAAATAAATAATGCAGTGAAAAAGAATACTTGGATAAGTCAAGGATTAAAAATAAGCTGTAAAACTAAAAGGACTCTTCGATATAAATATTATCGGAATAAAAATATACAAAATAAAAATAAGTATATGACGTACTCGAAACTATTACAGAAATGCATAAATAAATCTCAACAAAATGAAAATATCAAACTTATAAATAAAAATGACAATAAATGTAGAGCAACTTGGTCGATTATCAAATCTGAAATAAATAAATGTGATAACCTAAATCATATAGACGAATCATTAATTAAAAACAAAGTTGTGACTGATCCCAAATGTATAACTGAAGCTTTTAACAATCACTTTTGGATTTTTGAACACAATTGGATTAGCAGGTAACTCTTCACAAACTTTAAATGACAAGCTAAATACGAGCTCTATGGTGAACTCGATGTATCTGACGCCAGTGACAGAAAATGAAATCAAAATGATAATTAAATAATACCAATTCCGAGGGATACGATGAACTTAACACGAAAATCATTAAAGTATGCTCAGATGAACTGGCAGCTATATTGGCACATTTGGTGAACTTGTCATTCATCGTAGGTATTTTCCCAGATGCACTTAAATTTTTTATTGTGAAACCAATATATAAAAGGGAAACAGAAACGACGTCAATAATTATCGACCAATCACACTTATACCGAGATTATCTAAGATTTTCGAAAAATGTATGTATATAAGATTAATGGTCTACTGTATTAAATATAAAATAATTAAAAAAAGAACAATTTGGCTTCCAGACACATAAATCAACAACACTAGCGACATTCTCTAGTTAAAACTATTTTGACAAATCTTAATGATGACTATAGAACCACAGAGTTATTCTTTGACTTGTCTAAAGCTTTTGATTATGTTCATCACGGTTTATTATTGAATAAGTTGGAAAAAATAGGCATTAGAAGCCCTGCTCTACAATGGTTGTCGTCTTATTTAAAGGACAGGCAACAATGTGTTATGGTTAATAAAATAGAAAATAATGAACAGATGAATTCATACACATCCGAATATAAAAATAATAAATACGGAGTTCCACAGGGTAGTATCCTGGGTCCCATCCTCTTTTTAATCTATATTAATAATATCACTGACATTATAAATCATAAATGTATACTATATGCTGATGACATATCAGTTATTGTGACATGCAAAAACTCTATTGACTGGAAAAACGACATGAAAATGACATTAATAGTACTATTAACAAAATTATAGAATGGCTCAATTTAAATTATTTACAAATTAATTTAAATAAATCTCATTATGTACAATTTAATAAAATCTTCAAACGTAAAATCAAATTTTGATTTAGACATATCATAAATGAAAGAAGTAAACCAAATAAAATTCCTAGGTATGATCTTAGATCAAAGCTTAAATTGGAAAGATCAAATAGATAATATAAGTTTTACTACGATCGTTGTATCACTCGTTATTTGTATACCACGTAGTCTCACTGTTCATTGTATTGGGCAGATAACACAGTCTTCAGAGATCTTCAATTTAAAAAAAACAATGTCTGACCTGTCACTGTCACCTGTCAAACTGGCCGCATTCTTGTTGTGCGGGCACGATAGCACATATATTAAAATTATTTTTTAGTTTTAGTTTTCTTTCATAGTTTTAGTGTTATATTTACATTATATTTGTGGTTTATACATGTAGATTGTGAAATAATCATAAATTAGGTGAAAGAAGCACCAGCATGACGTGGATTTTTCATGCAGCAGTAATGACTGTAAGTTAATTCTTTTCATGTATTTTTCACTGCAGTATTGTAACTATTTATTCAAACTGGGTACTTAAATTGTGAATTATTCATGTGTACCCAAATTTTTTATTACTATT
This sequence comes from Acrobasis suavella, assembly GCA_943193695.1. Taxonomy (NCBI): domain Eukaryota; kingdom Metazoa; phylum Arthropoda; class Insecta; order Lepidoptera; family Pyralidae; genus Acrobasis; species Acrobasis suavella. Next base: position 12,610,878 of record OW971938.1, read on the forward strand.
ACGTAACGTACGTAACTTATTGATTACAACCTCCAAAGTCAGTACCTGCCAAAAAATAGCAATAAAAATTACTGACTTAGATACAATATATACGACCCAAGGCATTTTTCATCTTGCCATGGCTAGGGATCGAACACTCAACCTCGAGTGGCGGATTGGCATACCAACCATTACGCCACGGAGATCGTAAAATGTTTTTTCAGTAGTAAACTACCTACAATTATGTTTATAATATTTTACGTGAATTTACTTTTCGTGCTAAAATAAATATCAGCCGAAGAGGTACTAGTTCAGATTATTATTATATCTTTTCGGAGTGTCTTTGATCTGGGAAGGAAAAGGCAAGCATACGTCATGCAGCAAGTACTACGATGTAAAGTATTTTGGTTTCAACGAACGATTACAAGATTTAAGGAAAATGGTCTCTGCTCGTCATCACACACGAGGAAATAACAATTGTTTTAAACGTTGTGCATAGAACTATAATGCGGTTATAGTCACGCACACTTCGAACTGCGATGCGGTCTGTTACATCCCTAAGATGTTAACTAAAGGGCTGACAACACTACCTCGCTATCTTTTGCTTAAGTCAGCATATTCGTCTTCGAAGGCGAGTCCGCCTAGCGAACTCGCCAGTCTACTCTTAACTCCGGTCCGAGGTGGTCACCTTAAATTTAATTCCTTGTTTTTTTAAAACCTAAAAGAGTAACCTCGTCTTAACATTTGGTGGCAGCGGTGGGATACCAAAATACCAGATATCCTCGGTACGTCTCCGATCCCAGTGCTCGTTAAAAGTTTCACGCTGTTTCTACTCCGTATCCGGCCCAGTGTGTTCTACAAGTCTCACGTTGTTCCAAATCCGTCTCCGGTTCCAGTGTTAATTCCTACTGTGAAGACTGTGTGTACAACCCTGTGGTCTCAGACACGTGTTTCCCAAATTACTTAGTGAAAACATAACCCACAAAGGACATCAAAACAAACCGGTGTAAAAATCTGTGTAAAAAAAATTAATATAAAGTAGATCCTGAACACTCTATTTAAGATATAAACAAGTTCATCGCCGTGCCCAGTGTTTGTGATTACGACTTCGCTAGAACGTGTTATCGTGCGGGATTACGATTCTCGCCTTCCTGCCGCCGTCCGCCGTCAGCAATGTGTTCGTCGTCACCTGTGCAACATTGTTACTGTGAGTCTGGTCTATTGTTCAAATTCTTATCGAAATCTAACGGAAGTTATCCATAACTTTATAGTTACTTACTCTTAGGGACTGTAAACTGTATTTTATTCAATCTTATTGGGCAATTGAGTTACTTGTAAAATTTTACGTTTTTACTTTACGTTTTTTATAAAAATTTAAAAAAGTAAATAGTTAAAAACAATGTCAGACCCAAAAATAGCTATAAACTCACTGTCAGTACCCTCTGGTGTTAAACTCCCGTCCGACACGGAAGAAGAAAGGCCTATCAGCCCTATAGAAAAGGGCAAGAAGGGTAAAAAGACACCACCGTCCACTCCAACTCCCAGTATAGAGCTTAATATTTTACTGAAATTCGTAGGGTTACGACGGCAGCAGGGAAACGTTGAATTCATTTATAGTAAATTGTAATAATGCATATGACCTAGCCCGCAATGCTCAGAAACCCATTTTATTTAAATATATCTTATGCCAGCTCCAGGGAAAGGCGGAAGTCGCCTGCTCAATAAAGGATTTCACCAGTTGGGATCAATTGAAAGATTTTCTAAAGACTCAGTTTGCTGAAAGAAAACATTACTCACATCTCTTATTCGAACTACAAGAAAGTAAACAAAATAATAACCTAAGGATAGAAACCTATTTATCCCAGCTTTTAATCTAAATTTCACTAAGCAACACAAAACTTAAAGAAATCCCCGGCAGAAACGGTGCCATGGAAGAGCTGACCCTCCATCACTTCTTGATGGGACTCCAATCCAGAATTTCTAATATAGTTAGATGCAAGTCTCCCAAAACCCTTAGTGAAGCTATAAACCTCGCAGTATCTGAGGAGAAGATACAACAAACTCTCTACAAGCGCAACGTAGCAGAGAACAAACCTCGTAGGAGCCAAACATTCACTTCTACTTCAGCTTCATCTTCTAATTTTAACCAGTCTCTGGTCCCTCAGAAACCAAACCACAGTAACCAACCTCAAGGACCTTCAGTCACTTGTAGGTACTGCAAATTTCCCGGATACACTATCGAAAATTGCAGGAAACGAGAGTATAATAACAAGATCAGGAATCAGGTCAACTTTCGGCCCCCTCTAAATAATAACAATCAGATGAGGAGAATCAACTTTGCGGTAGAACAGGAAGAAGAAGAATACTCTGAGGAGACCAACAATAACCTACCTAACCCAGATGATTTAAACTAAACCTCGTCCCGTTCGGGTGTCGCACGGGACGCCCCCCTAACAATAAAGACACCACCGCTGTATCTACTAAATCTCACGTAAGCTACACTATACCCACCGTATCTGCCCATTCTACCCAGTACGCTGCATCCACTGTATCTAATCCAGAACGCACCGTACGCGCTGTGCCCGCTGCATCCACTGTATCCACTGCATCCGCTGTATCCGCTGCATCCACTGTATCCGCTGCATCCACTGTATCCGCTGCATCCACTGTATCCGCTGCATCCACTGTATCCGCTGCATCCACTGTATCCGCTGCATCCACTGTATCCGCTGCATCCACTGTATCCGCTGCATCCGACTCATCCCGCGTGTACGCGCTATTCCCGTCGCATCCTCTGTAACCACCTTATCTCGCGCCGCTCGCACTGCATCCTCGGGAACTATAGCACCTGAAAACACCCTGAAATAAAAGTATATGAAATATCATTTGACCCTTCAAAACGATCCTTACCACATATCCTAGTTAACTCCACCGCTTCAGACTTACCTCTCACTCTTTTAATAGATACTGGTGCTTCAATAAGTCTTCTCAAAGACTCATCCATAATATCAAAACCGCTATTAAGTAACGAAATTCTTAAGCTTAAAGGGTTTGATTCCTCTAAAGAAGCAGTTCCAACCCTAGGTTCTTTTGATTTAAAATTATTTTTAGATAATACCAATAAAAAACACCTAACTCATGAATTTCTTATTATAGGAAATATAGACTTACCATATGACGGCATTATAGGAAACGACTTCTTAAATAAATTTAATGGTCGAATAAACTTCAAACAGGAACTTCAAACTAAACACAACCACTCTTAAATTATTTTTTTCTGACCCATTCTATGTTATCCCGGCACGCACTGAAAGAGTTATCGAATGCACTGTATCAAACTCAGACCTCAAAGAAGGTATTATTCTAAACCAAAGTCCATCTAAACACCTTCTTATAGCAAATTGTGTCGTCCGTGTTAAAGAAAACAAAAAAGTAAACTTAACTGTAGCTAATATCTCCGAAACCCCAATTAACTTAAAAACTAACCTTAATCTTAAACTCTCGCCTGTCGAAATTCTTGATCGAGATAATAATATAACTGCCGTTAATAATATCAATTATTGCCCCGAAAGGGATTCTGCTACTAGAACCCAACGTGTCCTAGAGCTACTAAGAACGGATCACTTGAATGAAGAAGAAACCGAAGCTCTTTTCCAGGTCTGTGCAGACTACTCTGATATTTTTCACCTCCCTAATGAAAAACTTACATATACTAACGCTGTTAGACATGATATTAAAACCGTATCCAACGAACCCATTTACACAAGAACCTACAGGTTTCCCGAAATTCACAAAAGGAAGTCGATAAACAAATCACACAAATGCTCGATCAAGGCATAATAGAACCCTCTGTATCCCCCTGGTCATCCCCTATATGGGTAGTTCCAAAGAAGCTGGACGCATCCGGCCAACAGAAGTGGCGTGTAGTCATTGACTACAGGAAACTGAATGACATAACTATCGGAGATACTTACCCTATTCCACAAATAACAGAAATTTTAGACCAATTAGGTAGCAGTAAATACTTCTCCACACTAGACTTAGCTTCCGGATTTCATCAAATTCCTGTAAACAATGCTGAAAAAACGGCTTTCTCAGTGCCTCAAGGTCATTTTCAGTTTTCCAGAATGCAGTTTGGGCTAAAGAACGCGCCTTCCACTTTCCAGCGGCTGATGAACACAGCCCTATCTGGCATATTCCAAAGACTTAGGGAATTCAACCTTAAGCTCCAGCCCGATAAATGCGAATTCCTAAGAAGAGAAGTAGCCTATCTTGGACACATAATATCTTCTGATGGTGTTAAACCTAACCCAGATAAGATTAAATCAGTTATAGAGTTCCCTACTCCCAAATCCCCAAGGGATATTAAATCATTCCTCGGTCTTGTCTCCTATTATCGGCGTTTCATTCCTGATTTTGCAAAAACTGCCAAACCACTTACATCCCTCCTAAAAAAGGACTCCCCATTTTGCTGGCAGAACCAGCAGCAGGTGGCTTTCGACTGCTTAAAACAAAAACTTACATCGGCCCCTGTATTATGTTATCCTGACTTTTCTCAACCCTTCGTCCTCTCATGTGACGCCTCCAACCACGCTGTCAGCGCTATTTTATCCCTAGGCTCGGTCGGAAAAGATAGACCAATAGCATACGCCTCTCGCACATTAAATAAAAGTGAGTGCAATTATAGCACCACAGAGAAAGAACTGCTAGCCATTGTCTTTGGCTGCAAGACCTTCCGCCCCTATTTGTATGGGCGAAAGTTCCAAATCATTACTGATCACCGACCTCGTAAGTGGCTTTTTAATCATAAAGACCCAAGCAGCAAAATGCAACGCTGGCGCCTTAAACTCGAAGAATATGAATACGAAATAATTTACCGTAAAGGGAAACTTAACTCAGCAGCTGATGCACTCTCTAGGTACCCTGTAAACTCAATACAACCGGAAAACCACTCAAATCTAAACCCTAGAAACCTTTAAACTTAAATAATGAAGAAACCCCATATTCTTCTTTTAGCCCTCATACTCTAGAAGATCTAGGTATACAATCTCCCACGACACTGAAACTCGACAGTAGCGAATTGCCTTCCATAGACCTACTAGAAAACGAAGAATCTCCGTTACCCTCTGACCCAGGAGATGCTAATTTAAAAGAACCACCCCATATCACCCCCAAACACAGGGAGCATTAGAAAGGAGTCATTCTACCCTCAAAGAATACCTCAAATCCTACGTAAACGAAAACCAAAACGACTGGCCTAAATATGTTTATACAGCCATTCTACAAACTTTTCGCCTTACGAACTAATGTTCGGACATAAGGCCTTTATACCAGACTCAGTGTATACACAAGACCTAACTGCCTACCCTGACTATATTAGGATGCTTCAGCATCGTCTCAAACTTTCCTGGGAAAAGGTAGTCGAGAATATCCTTCATTCGAAGGAGAGGGTCCTGTTATCGTAGTATGACTTGGATAGTCATACTACGATAACAGGACCCGTCCAATACAATATAAGGTAGGCGACTATGTCTACCTAAAAAATCACCTAAGACTAAGGAAAGCTCTATCACCTATCTGGAAAGGCCCATATAAGGTCCTCACTGTCCATGGGAACAACACACTCACTCTGTTAATTAATAGACGTCACGTAAAACATCATTATGATGAGGTGAAACTTGCAGGTGTCGTCCCTAGCTCCCCATAAAGCAATAAATTACTAAAACATATGCATTATACTTTTCCAGTCAATGTTATTAGTTATATATATATATATATATATATATATATATATATATATATATATATATATATATATATATCTATATAAATAAGGTTTAGGATATAATATTTCTCTATTATCATGGATCTTATGTTTTCAGTGTGTCTACAAAATTGGCCGTGTCAAATCACATCAAGCCATTACCCTCCAGCGCTGGCGTGTATTTTGATTATATAGGAAAAACCAAATTAATTAATAAACATCTTAGCGTACTAATTCCGTTAGACGTATCCAATATAAAACCACACATTGAAAACATAAATTCAATATTAGGAACATTTAGGTATTTTTGCAAACAGACAGAAGTCATAGATAATCTAGAATGTCACAAAATGCTTGAACCCCTTACCACTCGTTATAAGGATATAGAAAAAGAGTATCTATCTATAGCACACTTAACTGATACTAGAGTCAAACGTCGAGCTTGGATAGGCGGTATTGGGACCGTGATGAAACACATATTTGGCACTCTAGACGAAAATGACGCTGCAAATTATGATAATGCTCTTAATCATGTACAAGACGATCAAAAGAGGTTAGCTTCATTAATGAAAGAACATATACTAGATACTAGGTCAACATTAACAGTTTATAATGAAACCTTGCATAAATTGGAATTTAATGAAGATAACTTAAATATGGCTATCGACAAGCTTGCTGAAAACATGAGAAACGAAACTATTATTGTAAATAAATTATTAATTGTGTCACAAATTAATACAATCATAAATAACTTAGAATCTTCAATACTTTGTTTATCATTTCAATTGGAGGATATCATTAATGCAGTTTTGTTTAACGCTCTTAATTCTATACACCCCTCTGTAATAACACCACAGCAATTATACCAAGAGCTTGCTGATAATTATAGACACCTACCTAATGATCTAGAGTTAGCCGTTAACCTTAATTTAAGTTCTATTCATAGTATTATGACCATTTCTAAAATAATTAGTTATTCTATAGATAATAAGATTATATTTGTACTAAAGGTACCCTTAGTAAGCCCACGAGAATTTTACCTTTATCATAATGTACCCTTACTGATACCCCACAACATAACTAGACCAGTGGGGTTACTACATAATGTTACGACGTCAGTCGTACGCGATGCGTGCACATGCGAGGCAATCCGAAACACATTTCGTCATGACGTCAGCGGTCGCTTTCGTACGTATTCAATGCGGACGCAACGACTTTGACAGATAAGCAGCAAAACGGTACTCGATTTGCGCCAAAATGTCTACTTGACAGCACGCGAGTCGTCTGAAAATGCCCCCCGACCCTTCCCGCTTCACCACCCCGCCAAAGTCACCTCTTTTAGTTACGCATTCGTTTCGTCCGAAACGGCTTTGGGCTTTTATTTGTTAGTTTCAGTTCAAAATTTTTACATACCTACCTACCTATACAATTTATCAAGTCCAGCTGTGGGCTGTGGGTGAGCCGCTATTTTGCTGGACTGGAGTATAGTGAGTTTTGCACTCGACGGACTTGCGTTTAAGGTTATGATGTATAAGTCGATGGATTTAGCCTTTGAAGGAACAAGAAATAAGAATGCATGGAGCTCAGAGATGGATTGTTTCGCCTCCCTCATCGTCCGACTTGTAATAACTCCAAGCTCCAAGGTGATGGAATGTAAACTCATTGTGAATTTAGATTAATTTTCTTTTGCGATGTCATTAAGTGTGTGGTTGGTATAGAACCTCTTATCGGTTACTATATTTTTACAGATATTAATTTGCTCTTGCATTTTATGGAACGGGCAGTTACAAGGCTATAGTTGCATCAGACTGAGTCTCGGTGTTTGCGGCAGGTGACAGTGTGGGCCTGTAGTGCATGCACACTATGGTGTATAGAGCCATAATGCTTTATTTGACAAAATAGCCATATAAATCATCCAGCGAAGATTATCCAGAGAAGCTATCTAACTGGGTATGTCAATTGTACCTACATATGTAATCACTACACTTTGTAAGGGCTTACTAGGTGCTATTCCCTTTCTACTTGTTTTTAACATATCTACCTACATACATACATGTTGCATTTTTTTCTTATTTTATAGGAGATTCTGGGTACAAGTGGTGCGGCTTTGGACCAGATATTTAGTTTAACAAACCCAAACAAAATGCCCCATCGTAGACAAACTGGAACCCCTAATGAGATTAGATGAGGCCGCATACTATCAGCTCAAAAGCTCCATTATAAACCAAGATGTGGCTAAAATAATTATCAATTGCTTGCGCAGGTCAGTACAATTTTTTTCCCAATATGTTGTTAGGTCCAGAGCTAAAAAAAATTATGAATACATGTACTTTTGTTTTCCAATAGTACAAAAATATTTACTGACCTGGCATACAAGATGTAAAATGATACAAACACTTCAAGCGATGACTAAGAATACCTTCACCCCACCGTTAGGTTAAAAGTGACATTGTGCTCTTACGGCCATAGAGTCTGCTATCTACCCCGTTAAGGATGAATATTTGATACTGTAACACTATACTACTTGAATTAATATTTTACAGGTTCACCCAAGGCATCAATGGCGAATGCAGCATGTTGAACTAACGGAGGGAGATGTACAGAGCAAGGCAGAAGAACTACTAACAATTACTAATTCAATCCACAATGTGATTACAATCAGCCAGGATTTGTGGGCTCCGACTGATAACATCCATGCAGTGTTTTAATATTATTGATATGTTTATTATACCATTTAAAATTAAGGAGTGTAAATAAAACAATATATAATTTTATTAATATTTTAATTTTGATTTTATTCATGAATGAAGCCACAATTTCTTTTAAATTTGTTTTTATTAATCTTTAGGCTAGGTTTTAGAATATGTTTTTATAAGTACATAAAAACATTATTCAAATGCCTACCTATTTGTGATGCAGGTACAATAAACCTACACAAATATATAAATAAATAGGGACAAATAACACAGATTCAGCTAGCCCCAAAGTAAGTTCGTGACTTGTGTTATGGGATACAACATCAACGATACTATAATTTATAACAAATACATATATAGATAAACATCAAAAACCCAGGCCAATTTGAAAAAGGCCATTTTCCAACTTGCCCTGACCGGGGATTGAACCTGGAACCTCTGGGTGGTAGACTAGCATGGTGACCACTACGCCACGGAGGTCGTCAAAACAGATAAAGCATTTTAAACCCACTTTAAGCATGATGGTGGGCGAGCAAAGGTGGAAATAGTAATATATACAGTGACATTGGCTACTAACTTGATTAAAACTCGCCCATTCCCTAGATCGGCTTTATAGTCTGTACAAGAAGAAAAGCATCAGCTACATTCCAAGCCTTTTCTTTCAGACCAGCATGTGAGAGCCTACACAACTCACTAAAACATCCTCTGCAAAAAGTAAAATTGAATTTGAAGACTTCTCGCACAAATTTAAACAAAGTACACATCCTACAAAAGATTTTCATTTTAGCTATTCAACCAATCTGATACACATGACTTGTATTTTTAATATTTGTCTATTCTCTTTAGTAATTGCTAGCATTAAGGGTACCTAATTTGAGTAATTACAAGAAATTCAGGCATTGAAAATAATTTGCTTTATAAAAAAATCAACACTTTTACATCAAATAATAATATATTTGCATAGGTACAATGTATTGTCGCTTATGAAATACATTTTCCATCCATTGTATAGCTAATATTACAGTCATTCTCGAAATAAATTATCAATCACAAGCTTTCACAAATTGGAGGGTTACAAAATTCTTTTATTTTTTGGGATTCACTGAGAAGAGCGTATTTTTGGCATAGGTGACTTAGAGCAGCTGGAATGTTGTTCTGAGAAGTTCTTTGCTTTGCTAGTTGCTGAAGATGAAGGTCGTAGCGCTCCAAAGTTACTCGGAAGCAAGGTTTAAACTGTAGAGGTTATATTTCGGCGTGAATCCTTCCAATTTTCGTTGGGTCTCAAAATTTGCCTTTTTTGGTTTGTTTGGTAACAATCGCCCCCTTTCGAAATAAAACTGGAGAAGTTTTCTTAAAACAAATGAAAAAAAAAGTATATTACCCATAGGTTATGTTTATGTTTACATGTCATGTCATATAAATGTCATATTTGAAGTTGACATGTCTGTGATACGACTTTTTAATGTTTTTATGGCCATGGCCTCTAGGATATTGAGTCATACCGATTTTACGATACTGAAATAAATTACTTTTTATTATAATAAAAATATTTTTTGGTTCATATTAACTTAAAATGTAAGAAAAGAAAGTAAACTTCTCGTATTTAATAACCAATCAAGATAAATTAATTATTTTTGAAAGTACCGTCATAGTACCGATAACTTTAGGAACAAAATTCACATCACCGGTATCGATGTGCGTTGTCTATGGGAACGAAAAGAATACGTGAGCAGGTATCGTCATCCAGGGAGTGGGTAGTAGGCACGACTCACGTTACGTCGGTTTCTTTCAGACGTGATTGCGTTGTATGATTATGGAGTAACCCCCCAGACTCATTCAGCGTGATCATCCCTAGCAACGAATACATTGCTATCACCAAAGACAGGTTCCACTATAGCAATATCGAGACAATAGACAGGTGTAAAAATATCAACTATCAGGATTATATTTGTGATATCACAACTGTGTACTCGTCAAGTGTTAATCCCAACTGTGACAGTGAACTACTATCGAAAGTGATCACAAACCTCCCAGTGCAGTGTAGAACTGAGTTTATCCGCGGAAACCTGGACATTTGGAAATCCCTTCGTAATAATAATTGGATATTTTGTACAATCCCATCTAAGCAAATTGTCTATAGATTGTGAAAACTCGGAAACTATAGATATAAGTATAATAGGTACTGGAATGGTTAATATTCCCATACATTGTAAAGCCTATTGCAAAGTTGTTAAACTCTTACCTAATTAAAACGTGTTAAATATAAGTTTACCTGTAATTGATTTAGATTTTAAGCTAATTGATGACCCCTGTTGCAACATTACAAAATTTAAAGAGGTGAAAGATAATGTACCTTCTGTAAATCTTAAAAGTTTGACTTTAGAGAATCTGGACCTCCCTAAGTTTAATGACAGTAAAATGATTAAAAAATTAGATGAAATAATCCAAGAGCCCCATATTATAAAATACGGGGTGCATTACTTTAATTTGTTCATATTTTGTATAATACTGGCTCTTTGTGTTGTACTTTATAAAGTACGTGTTTAATTAAATAGTAAATCAATGACCATCCCTGACCGTATAGAACTCCCTATAATGAACCCCAAGAACCTAAATTAAGAAAATGACATACAGACAGACCTTACACAGTCAGGCCCTAAGCCTAAAGAAACTAAACCTCCTAAAACCCGTACCCACCTATAACATCCATAAACTTTGAGGATCAACCCCAAAGTTTAGTCTTATAGGGGGGAGGTGTTACATCCCTAAGATGTTAACTAAAGGGCTGACAACCCTACCTCACTATCTTTTGCTTAAGTCAGCATATTCGTCTTCAAAGGCGAGTCCGCCTAGCGAACTCGCCAGTCTACTCTTAACTCCGGTCCGAGGTGGTCACCTTAAATTTAATTCCTAGTTTTTTTTAAAACCTAAAAGAGTAACCTCGTCTTAACAGGTCGTAGTCTTGTTCAAGCATGTCTTCTGTACAGAGAAAATGGAAATAACAATTGTGTTCTAAACGCAGTGCATAGAACTATGATGCGGTCATACGAGTATGTCACGCACTTTTAGTATTACGATGCGGTCGTAATCTCGTTCATACGTAACCGGTCTACAGTGCAAATGGAAATTACTTCAATACTAAACAATATTTTAGCAGGTACTATGATGTACTATGATGCACTATGGCATACGATGATGAACTATGAGATCCTTTGACGTAATATAATGCACTACGATGCACTTTAACTGTACTTAAAACGTTCTTGAAATGTACTTAAAATGTACTTAAAACGTACTTAAAATGTACTAAAAATGTATTTAAATGTACTTTAATGTAGTACTATGTACTATGATGTACTATGATATACTATGATATACTATGATGTACTATGATATACTATGATGCACTATGATGTACTATGATGTTTTATGATTTACTATGATTTACTATGATGCACTATGATGTACTATGATGTACTAATGTACTTTGATGTACCATGTTATACTATGATGTACTAAGGTGTACTATGATGTACTTTGATGTATTTTAATGTACTATGATGTGCTATGATGTACTATGGCGTACTATGATGCACTATGATGCACTATGGTGTACTATGATGTTCTATAATGTACTAGGAAGCAGTACAATATACAAGGAAGCACTAAGATGTACTGTACCATGCCATGCTGCTCTACGCTGCTGTAGGCTGCCCTATGCTGACCTTCGCCGCCTCAGAGGAGGAAATCCCCGTGGGAATCTGGCTATTGATATATACAGATTTAATCCAAGTTTTGAAATGAAAATTTCTTGAAATTTCATACTTTCTGTGTAATTTAAACGTGCATAGATAGTCCAGCCTCTTATCGAGATGCTTATTTGAAATAGTCAACTTAAAGATTATAACTATTTCGTGATGAAATCAGCAATACCTCATTTAATTATACTTTATTTGTATAATATGGTAAATAGCTGGATACAAATTACAGGTATATTGTTTTACGCGTAATGACACTATCTAATCTCTACATAGAGATCTCATCTAAGATGTTGTTGAAAAGAATAAATGCAGAAAATTGATTTAGATAAATTTTAAAGTAAATGAACTTTTAAATTATAACCTGGTTTTATAGACACCAGCCTTATTAATACATTAAATACGTGAAAATTAAAATTCGGTACATTTTATTGCAGAGGTTATAAAACCGCCTGCAATCTAACCAGTTTCTACAATAACATACAAAATTTGAAGTTGATAATTGTGACTCTTTTTTAATATGGTTAAAGACTATCTTGTTCAAACCTTTAGTCTTAAGCTAGAACTATAAGTCACGCATAGAGAAAACGCTTATACATTTTCATATACTAAGAAATAAAGATTGGCTATATTAACTACAGGCTGGTTATAACAATTTAAATAATTGACAACATACTATAGATACTTGCAAAAATATCCTGGTCTTCTAAATATTTTACCAAATCTATTTATTTATTTTATTGCACTTATAATCTATGGGATTTATGTACAATGGATATCTCTTGACGCTAAGCGGTTTCTACAAAAAAAAACCTTTGGAACGTTTCTAAAAAGACTATTGATTTATTTTCACTATGGATTAATTTTCGCTACACAGGAAATATTATAAGCGCATCCTCCGCAGTGACGCTTCGGAGTCCTGGGTCCGCTACCTAATCAAGTTGATTTGACAAGGTAACTGGTTTGGTTCTGCTTACACAGAGTGAGCTGTCGGACCTCCGCAACCGAAAAGGTAGACCAGAACCAGTCACTAGGGAAGTGTGGTAAGGACGTTAAATCGAACAAGACTTTTGTTACTTAGATTGTTTCGAATTCCTGTCATCATCTTCTTAGCCTCTTTCCTATTTGATTGATTTGAATTATCGTAATTTCAGATACCGTTACTTACTGTTCATTCAAATACGTTTTCTAATTGCGTTTATTTAATCATGATTAAATGTGACAAAGTGTCCTCGACACAAATGTCACACAGCATCGAAGAAGAAAGTCATGCTCTATCTATAAAAATGATCCTTGTTATCCATACCAAAAAATGTTGTCCAAAATGTGAGAAAGTGATTTTTCCACTTTGTAAACAGATATTTTGCTTAAATAATTATCCTTCACGTTTTCTTTTAGAGAATTTCTCTATAACATATAAGGATCTAAATCATTATTCTGTGTATACTAATACTGTTATCTAACTAATATGAAACATTTTTAACAAATCAGTTTTGTATGAAATACTATTTTCATCTTATGTAAGCCGAATAAGATTATTTCTGAAAATAAGTTTATTAACGTGTGAACTTTTCTCATTACACGGTTGTCATTTAGTTCTTTTGATATACTCTTAATCACATAATGCTTGCTACTGTCAAGTAATACTAAAATCAATATTTATAATCTATATAAATAACTTTCGCTGTGCTCCAGATTTATTATAATATAGTTTCTTTTTTTATCAATAATGCCTATGATAACAAAAAAATTAAGAGGATGACTCCGTACCAGTTAAGTTTACATAAATAATAATTTAATTCATTATCGTATACGTAACAAGATTTTACTATATAAAATTTGCTTTGATCAACACATAAAATGTTTCTGTATGATAAATAATCCTAATCAAAGATATCGGTGATTAGTTTTACTGTGACTGACAAATTTTTGAGACAATAGAAAACTTATAACTTGTTCGTCTCTTTAATAACTTATCCATTTTAATGTTGTTATCAATATTAAGGTACAAAATAACTTTAAATTCAAATTATTTGAACATAAATGAATTTTTCGATTCATTCACCAGAGCATTTTAATTGTTAGTCAATGTAAGTCAAAAAGTTTTTATATAGTTAAGTATGGATCGTGCATTCCCAAATTTTGCAAATTAGCTCTAAACATCCTACGTGGTATACAAATAACAAGTGATACAACGATCGTAGTAAAATTAATGGTTAAACAAACTTACCTTAAGCGAAGTTTGACCATAATTTTATAAGATCTTGTATCCGAAGTTATTTGTAACCCGCCACACCCTAATATGTATAAGATTATACTTGCCCCAAAGCGAAATTTGCAAAATTTGTCTCTTAAATAATAATGAATGCGGCCACTTTGACAGCTGACAGTGACAGTTCAGACATTGTTTTTTTTAAATTGAAGATCTCTGAAGACTGTGTTATCTGCCCAATACAATGAACAGTAAGACTACGTGGTATACAAATAACTTCGGATACAAGATCTTATAAAATTAGGGTCAAACTTCGCTTAAGGTAAGTTTGTTTAACCATTAATTCTAGTTCTCTCGCTTTAGTTGCTTAAGAGTATAAATTAATAAATTTGTTTATGCTCTTAAGCAACTAAAGCGTGTAACAAATATAGAAACGGCAATTACTACCTATCGTGCATATATAGAGTCTATACTCGTATTACGTTATGGGGTAATAGTAACAAAGAGGGGTAATAGTACAGATGTCCAAAGAATTTTCGTTGCCCAAAAAAAATGTAACTGAGCGATATGTGGATTACCACCGTGTAAATCCTGCAGGCCATTTTTTAAGAAACTTGAATTATTACCTTTACCGGCACTGTGTATATATGAAATTTGCATGTTTGTTTTTAAGCATTAAACGCTATTTAAAAGAGCAAAAGATATCTATCTACGCTGTACAAGAAACAAAGATAGACTGGTTCCAGAAGATACTCCCAAATTTGAAACGTACAAAGATAATTGTGTGTATATGTGTATTAGAATTTATAATAAAATACCTGCCGAAATAAAAACGCTAAATATCACACTTTTTAAGAAAAAAATATATAAATGGCTGATTGACGAAAACGTATATAGTGTCAAAGAGTTTTTAATATAATTTGTATGCTAGCATGATTAGCAAAACATGTGCTCTCTATTATTTTTATGTAACATCATATAATGTACCACGTTTTTAAGCAAATAAAGATCTTATCTTATCTTACGGTGGGACATTGTGGGGTTGCCTGAAGTCCGAAGAGAGGGCGAGGGCACGACAACCCTAGAGTCTGGTAAACTACTCTATCACCGGGAAGGAGACAAAAAGAAGTCCCAGCATGGTGTCGGGTTTCTCGTCCACAAGTCCTTAATAACGTCACAACCATCGAGAGTGTTTCTAGCAGGGTAATATACCTGATACTCAAAGTATCTAAAAGATACTTGCTGAAGGTCATACAGGTATGTATATATGCCAAATGAGGATCACTCCGATGAAGAGGTGGATGAAGTGTATGAGGACATAAGTAGGGCCATAAATACTTCTGAAGCCTATTTTACGGTTATTATGGGGGATTTCAACGCGAAACTGGGAAAACGAGGCTATGGAGAGTTTAGGCTGGGAAATTTCGGATACGGAGTACGAAATGATAGGGGACGTAGGCTGGCTGATTATCTGGAGCTAGAATAAACCTTTTGCGATGAACTCGTTCTTCAAGAAGCCGCCGCAAAGAAGGTGGACCTGGGTAGGTCCAGCAAAGAAGAACCAGCCCCCGTTAAGAACGAAATCGATTTCATCCTAACGACGATGTAACATGTTACTTAGTAATAATAAAACTTATACTAACTAAAAATTACTGTTGTATAAAATAATTATTAACATTTAAATAAAATACATCTACAACATACAGGTAACATTCATGATATTTTGTACGTTAATAATGCGCTCGGGGCGAAGAATGCGGGGAGCATCTACGGCCGTCGAGTCAATCTCAACCTCAGTGAACCTACCCACACCTGCGATTTTTTTGTATACATTTTAAATATAACTTATAATTTTTACTCAATTTGATCGTTTTATTTATTTATTAAGAATAAAGCGTGACAACGAAGAGACGAATATTCAACGATGTCTCAGTGATCAATCGGATCAAAACCGGGAGCGATCACCGAATAGTAAGGGGAATCGTAAATATTGATCTCAAAGTCGAAAGGTCGCGGCTGATGTAGTCGACGCTCCGACCGTCGCAGGTCCATATTGAAAACTCTGAAAGCTTCCAGCTTAAACTATCAAATCGCTTCGAAGGCCTTCAGTATTGCGCTACAGTGGACGAGATAAACCAAGGGTTTGTAGAAGCTGTCCAAGCGGTGGGATCGAAGGTGTTTAGGTTCCGCCCCAAACGAAAACCTCAAAAAATCTCTGCTCAGACCCTAGACTTAATGGCAGAGTGCTGCCATTAAGTCTAGGGTCTGAGCCGCTGCAGACTTCCGAAGATGATGAATCATATCGGCAGCTCAACAGACGTATACAAAAGTCCTTGCGACACGACATCCGCTCTTTTAATACTAAATGTATTAAGGAGACGATCGAGCAGAACAAAGGCTCCAAAGTGTTCGCAAGAGCTATGTCGGTTGAGCAAAGCCGATTGATGAAGTTGAAGACGGAGGACGGTGGCGTGGTGTGGACAAAGGAAGGGGTTCTGGCAGAGATTGAGAGGTTTTATGGATAGATGTATACTTCCGTTTCGCAACCCAGCGGACAAATGGCTAAAGATCCAAGAGCCAAGCTGACCCGACACTATACCGAAGATATCCTGAATATAAGCCTGTACGAGATTAGGATGGCCCTCAAACAGCACAAAAACAACAAGGCGCCGGGCGAGGATGAAATTACAGCAGAGCTTCGGAAAGCGGGGGAACGCCGGTACTAAAAGTCCTTCAGAGGCTCTATAATTCTGTTCTGATCGAGAGCGTAACGCCAGAAGCGTGGAAATACGAGGAACGTGGTGGTCCTGTTCTTTAAAAAGGGAGATAACGCCCTATTGAAGAACTATATGCCTATCACGCTCATGTATACAAGTTGTTTTCGAGGGTCATCTCGAATCGCCTCGAAAACAAGTTTGTTGCCTTCCAGCCCCCCGAACAAGCCGGTTTCCGTAAAGGCTTTAGTACCACGGACCACATTCACTCGCTGCGACAGGTTATAGAGAAGACGAGGGAGTATAACCGGCCGTTATGCTTAGGGTTCGTAGACTATGAAAACGCTTTGATGCGATCGAAACGTGGGCCGTGCTTCAGTCTCTCCAGCGATGCCATATTGACTATCGGTATATCGAAATGTTGAAGTGCTTATACAGTAACGCCACTATGTCAGTCCGAGTACAGGAGCAGTGCACAAGGGCTATTCCACTGCAAAGAGGTGTGAGACAGGGAGACGTTATATCTCCGAAACTGTTCACCGTTGCACTGAAAGATGCCTTCAGGCTTCTGGACTGGGAAGGATTTGGCGTCAACATCAATGGCGAGTATATCACTCACCTTCAATTTGCCGGCGATATCGTTGTCATGGCAGAATCGATGGAAGACTTCAGTACTATGCTCGGAGACCTAAATCGAGTTTCCCAACAAGTGGGCCTTAAAATGAACATGGACAAAACGAAAATAATGTTGAATGCCCATGTCGCGCCACTACCTGTTTGTGTTGGGAGCTCTACCCTCAAAGTTGTAGACTAGTATATCTACCTGGGTCGATTGATCCAGGCAAGAAGTTCCAGCTTCGAGGAAGAGGTCTTTCGACGAATCCGACTCGGCTGGGCAGGGTTCGGGAAGCTACGCAGTGTCTTCTCGTCCAAAATACCTCAGTGCCTCAAGACAAAAGTGCTTAATCAATGTGTAATACCAGTGATGACTTATGGCTCTGAAACGTGGTCCCTTCCTATGGGTCTCATAAGAAGGCTCAAGGTCGCTCAGCGCGCTTTGGAAAGGGCAATGCTCGGTGTTTCTCTACGTGATCGAATCAGAAATGAGGAAATTCGTAGAAGAACAAAAGTCAATTCAATTCAATTCAATTCAAATATATCTTTATTATCATAGGATATTTATAATATCTCTTAATAATCGTCACTTTGTTTTATTGCACAATTAATTGTTGACGTCAAGAACGTCAACTCACAATGAAATTAATATTTATAGTAGATATGTGGACAGAGTATACATTGTTTGTTGTCATAATTTAAATTAATTTTTTTAATGTCGAAATTTTGAAATAATGTCAAATCAAGTTATTACTGTACAGTATGTACTTAATGTACCAGATTATGATCATTTTTGAGTATACAAACCTTTAAGAGGGACCCGCGCCAAGCTCAAGCCAGACTTTGTTGTCTTTAAGATAGTCATCGGTCCTATAATAAGCCTTCTCACACAGTACCTTCTTTACATAAGCTTTAAACTTTTTGTCAGGCATATCAAGGACCGATTGTGGCAGTTTATTATAAAAAAGTATACCGTTCCCCATAAACGTTTTACTAACTGTTTTGAGCCTATAATACGGGGCAACTAAGTCACTCTTATTGCGTAAGTTTCTGACGGTAAAATCGCTTACTTTATTGTATGAGGAAATATTTTTCCTTACATACAGTATGTTTTCAAATATATACTGTGATGGTAAGGTTAGTATACCTATTTCCTTGAATAATTCTCTGAGTGAGTCTCTAGATCCTAAGCCGTAGATAGCTCGAATTGCCCTTTTTTGTAAAATGAAAATAGTCTGAATATCGGCTGCACTCCCCCATAGCAGTATGCCGTATGACATTAAACTATGAAAGTAACTAAAGTACACAAGTCTAGCAGTTGCTACATCTGTCAATTGTCTAATTCTCCTAACAGCATAAGCCGCAGAGCTAAGCTTATTTGAAAGTTTTGATATATGAGCGCCCCACTGAAGTTTTGAGTCGATCGTAATTCCTAAGAAGGTAGTACTTTCAACAAGATCAAGTTTTTCGCCATCTATCAGTGTGTCGACGCAAGCTTGCCTCACATTAGGAAGAGAAAATCGAATGCATTGGGTCTTTTTCGCATTTAACATGAGGTTATTGACAGTAAACCAATCAGAAATAGAAGACAAGGTGCTGTTCACCGCGCTAGCATCTGTGCTATGACGGTCAATTTTGAATATTAGCGAGGTGTCATCAGCAAACAGCACTATGCCTGCCTGTTTCTCAACCATGTAAGGCAAGTCATTTACATAAACTAAGAAAAGGAAAGGTCCTAGAATAGAACCTTGTGGTACGCCGATTTTAACATTAGATCCGTGCGATTTTATGCCGTTTAAATCAACAGTCTGAAGCCTATCTGTTAAATAAGATTCTATTAATTTAATTGAATTTTCATCAAAGCCATATTGACGAAATTTAAGCAAAAGTGTCGGATGATCTACGCAATCAAATGCTTTAGAGAGATCGCAAAAGGATCCAATCCCATCATTTTTGCTCTCCCATGCGTCGTAAATATGAGTGATGAGTGCCACTCCCGCATCGGTGGTTGATTTTCCGCCAGTAAAACGGAACTGTTGGCTATGGAAAAAGTTGCAGGTCTTGAAGTGAAGTAGCATTTGATTGAGCATTATCTTTTCGAACACCTTACTCAAAACTGGCAAGATAGATATAGGTCTGTAGTTGCCAGGGTCTGTTTTTTCTCCTTTTTTGAATAAGGGGATTAGTTTACTACATTTCATTAGGTTAGGAAATATGCCTTCATCAATACATTCGTTAAATATAAAAGCTAAATCACCAGCTATGACATTTATAATATGGCTTACTACAGCAACCGACATGCCCTAATGATCTTCCGATTTTTTTTAATTTAACTGTTTAAATGCTTCTACTATATCACTAGGGCCAGCATGCTCAAATTTAAATTTAGAATCACAAGGCCTAACATTATTCTTAAGCAAGGCTTCAGCACGTTAGGGGTTAGAATCCACATTGGAAGTAAGTTCCAAGGGTATGTTAGTAAAAAAATTATCAAAAATATTAACAATTTCTTCAGGTTTAGTAATAATCTTACCGCTAGCTTTGATTTGACAGATATTTTCTTTTGCTTTATTTTTACCAGTTTCTTTATTAATAACATTCCAAGTTTCTTTTATCTTGTTAGGGGCATTATTTATTTTTTTACTAATACGATTGGCCTTGGCTTGTCTACAAACTTTTTTAAATATTTTAGAATAATTTTTAACATATTCTACAAAGGAAGGATTAAAATTAAATTGTTTTTGGGCATATAAGTCATAAAGCTTGTTCCTACTTATGTAGATGCCGGTAGTAGCCCACTCACTAAATTGTGATTTACTATGCACAGCAACTTTTTTTTGTTTCAATGTTTTAGAATATTCTGAAGAAATACAATAAAAAAGTTTATTGTAATGGTCGTCCGGATTTTTCCCTGTGTATACGACAGATAACAGTTTATCTAAATTTTTTTTTTTTGTATTCTGAGTATTTTTTTTTGTATTTTTTTTTATATTCTGAGTCACTGACACAGGCCAGCGGATAAGCTCGTTGAAGTGGCAGTGGGCGGGACACATAGCGCGAAGAACCGATGGGGCAAAAAGGTTCTGGAATGGCGACCGCGTACTGGCAAGCGAAGCGTAGGACACCCACCCACAAGGTGGTCAGACGATCTGACCAAGGTCGCTGGAAAGCGCTGGATGCAGGCCGCTCTTGATCGGTTATTTTGGAAATCCTTGGGAGAGGCCTATGTCCAGCAGTGGATATGCTACTTTCATGTCACTACTTCATCATAGGCAAACATGAACGATATACATCATTATAAACTCGAAGATAAAATTTTCTCGTAAATAGAATTTTCTGCCGAAGGAGGTTCTTTACAAGGAAAATCACAGAAAATATTTCTTTAATTAAAGTTTTTATTTAAATTGTTACAAAGACTCAAACTTATAGTGACGTTTTTCCAGGAAGGCTAATTTTTGTGTGACATGTTTGAGACTAAACCGGGACACTTGGTTCTGCTGTTGGTGCACTTGGGTTTGTGGAAGAAGGTGTTTTTTTTTTATAGTTCGAGTAGTACCATATCCCACCAAAACATATCTGTTAAAAAGGGGGCCAAGTTCCTATCGGCTAATTGTTCACCTAAAAAAGGGTTGATATCCAATCCAATGCCAAGTTCAGATGCATTTTAAAAAATATCTAATATTATTATACTTCTAAATTTGAACTTGGCAGGTTTTCGTGCTTAAAATTAAATAAAATGTATATATAAAATAAATGTATTATTTATATAATTAAATAACCTATTTATATAATTAAATTAACCTGCCAAGTTCAAATTTAGAAGTATTGTAATTTTAGATATTTTTAAATTGCATCTAAACCGTTTCGACCCACTTTTGACCCCCCTGTAGGTCAAAAGTGGGTCGAAACGGTTCGTGAAAATCGTGCACGGCACGCGCGCGGCCTGTTGCTGGTACTTAGCCTGCGCAATCCGTGCGCTTAGATTCTTCCAGGGGGGCTGTCGGTGCTGTGCTCGTTGAAGGCTGTGGAAAGCTTTTCTCACTCCGCGTGTAGGTATCGAAAATATACCTACGGATTGCGACCACTTGGAAGGGGGAAATTCTGCAAGGACGACTCGCTCAAGCAGTGAGCAGTGACGCACACGCGGTTCGTTAACCTGTGGTCACCAACTTCGTCGTCATGGAAAGAAAAGAAAAAGCACAAAAAAAAAACTGTGCATGGTTTATTTGCTCCAAATTCAAAAAAATTAAGCTTTCTAAGGATGCTAAAAGTTAAGGGCTACTAAGTAAAGTGATTATTGTGAAATTATTTTGTACGTCTACGTACCTATTAAGTATATTATGTATGTGATAGGTATACTAAGGTATATATGGTTATTATTACGAAAAATGATTTATACTCGATATAAACTCGTATATTAACTATGTAGGTACGTTTAATACTTATTTAGGATGAAAAAAATCACATAACCATTAACTAGGTAAGTGAAAATAAGACTTTTACGGAAGTAAATTAAAGGGATTTATGTTTTAGATTTTGGATCAATTATTTTATGTTACTGGCATAATATGTATAAAGAAATAATGTGTAGAAATTGTATCATTCGTAACTCTAATGAAACGGCGCGCAGCGCAGCGCGCGGTGTCTTGCGTCGCTGCGTTGGCTGCGCATTGCCGGCGACACGGGCGCGGTGCGCTAGATGGCGAATCGTAACTAATAATAGTCAACCCTAGCCAACGTCTCACTCAATCGGTTTTTTGCAGGTACCTATCATGAACCTTTTGTTTAAAATAATAAGGGTGCAATTGGCTTGCAACTGAAATTCTAGGTATCTAAACGAGGAGGTGTCGATTTCTGATGCGAGCTAAATGAAACCATATCTCTTACAACATTGAGTAGCTATTTCTTTGAATTTCTTTTTAGAGTAAGACTACGTGAGTACTAGTACCACAGAATAAGTACTAGTACTCACTTACAGAAGCCTGACTCAGAAAAGATTCAAAAAAATATCTACTTAATGTGGTTAGCGATATGGTATAATTTAGCTCGCGTCTAAACTTCACACCTGTTCGTTTAGATATCTACCTAGACATCCATTGCAAGGCGATTTCATTCTTATTACTCTGGACAAACGAATCATGTTACTGAATTTTCCCCTTTGAAGTGGTGGCCGCGCGCATAGTAATAATGTAGTTATATTTTCGATACCTAAACGAGGAGTGACACAGGCCTGCTAGTACTTATTCTGTGGCTGTGGGGACTTTATGTTATGTAAATTGATTGATCCTGATATTTGGTTATTCATGTGTTTTTTTATTTTCTATGAAATCTACGATGTAACTTTCTGTGACAGCGGCCGATTTTCAACTACTATGTCGTTTTATTGCAGTTCTAACTAGTTTTCAAATTGTTTTCAAATTGGTTTAATCCCTAGAATTTGTCTTTTTCACGTTTTAGTCCCGAGAGAATAAAACGTGAAAAAGAAGATCTCTAGGGATTAAAACCAATTTGAAAACAGAACACGAGTTTAATCTATGTAGAATCAAAAATAATGTTGGCAGTCCAGCAAAAAAAAAAGAAGAATTTTGTTTTAAAATAAGAAATATGTGGCACAGACTTCGTGATTTTTTAAATTTGGAATACATTTCGACTTCAACATGGATGAATTTAGGTTAAAACAAATTATGTTCTTTGCTTCGGAAAAAGAAATAAGTATAATTAAAAAGCGCAATTTTTCCTTTTGATTCAAGTAATTACAGAAGTTTTAGGTTATTTGTATTAAAATGTAATTATTTATGTAAATGTGAATACTTTTTCGTGAGTTTAAGTAGTGTGTGTATATAGTGAATAGTTATCAAGTTTACGTATAAAAATAAAAAGACCACGCAAACAAAGTTATGAGTGAACATCTTATTTTAAGTTGGTTTGGTGGTCTTCGAAAAAATATTTCTTAGTATTTATTGTATGAAAACGACATCAAACAAAGGCTAGTATTAAATTGTGGGTTGAAATCTGTTAAGTATTGTAGGTGTTCTACTGTTCTTTATATTCGGTTTTGTATGTGATAGTTTTTCTCATAGATGTAGATGAAAAGTAGAGTGTGCTACTCGGGTACGGTAATATTTTTATCTCGGGCGATATACATGAATCCCTCGCTTCATTCAGGATTCCACCGTAGAATCCTTCGTTTCGCTCTGGATTCAAAGTAGCGCCCTCGCCTTCAAAATATTACCTTAGCCCCTTGTAGCACAATCTACTATTATGTATTTTGTATAATGGCAAACGCATTATTCGTAACCGAACGCATCGAAAATTTGAATTTTACCGCGCCACCGCCACCACATTTGTCATTTAAATATATGTATTTATAAGTACAGTAAGTACTTACATACAATAATAAAATACCTACTTATTACTTGTATCTATGATTATAAAAATTAAATTTATAATTTCTTGTTACTTGATCACGACTCTGTGACCCCCAAAGCTGGATCCGCCCTTGCGGCCTCATCGCCGAAGCAATCTCTCACAGGCAACCGAAAAGAGGAGTGCGAAATATATAATAAGATAACAGGTGGCGCAGTTCGAATTTAACGCTCTAAACAAATACAATAACCAGTTAATATTCTAAATATACATGTTAAATAACTAATTCAATACAATTACACATTGTAATTAGATACAATTGCTAAAAACGGCCACTTTTGGCGTATGTGCGTAAAAAAGCTTTACGTTCTCACTTATTACTGTAAACAGTAGTTAGTAAAATAGTTTGAAGGGTTATCTATTTCCTGGTCAAGACTTAATTTTAAATGATGTCTCCGTTTCCTATTAAATGATTTATTTCTAATGGGGGCAGCACTGGACCCCGGAAAATTCAGGTATCCCCTTAAGGCGGCTCTTCCCAGCCGCTCCGTCGTCAAAACGAGCATAGTTTGAAAAGCTTGTTGTTTCATCCAGAGCAATGCTAGAAAAAGAGGCAAACCAAAAAGAGAGATATAGCGCCTAAGGGCACGGTTTGCATTCTATTGGATAAATTTAGTATTTAAAAAAATACCACAACACTAAACAGAAAAAAGTGCATCGAACAATAAGATAAGAACGAAATCTCTCCTTTATCTCAAACATTTGTACAGCATTGTGGTTTTTTGAAAAAAAGACCCATTGAGCATATGTCGCGGTCACGATGTAACCGCAACTCTGGTTTTCAATGGAAGGTCCAGAGTCGCGGTTACATCGTGAACTTATGTACCTTGGGGAAAGTTGTTCAGTATCATGGCAAAATTCATCCTTAAGATAGTTTCAGTATATTTTGTTAGACCCTGTGCAATAAACTAGCACCAAATCGCGCCACCTAAGTTACTACGTGGACGTTTCTGTTAATTCGCTGTTACTGTCAAAATCATCCATCCCACGCTAGGCACGTCGCATCAGCATCGTCGGCTCGTCAAAGGTGCCCACATGGAGTCATTACACCTCTCTGGAAGTTCCCAGATACACGATAGCCGCAGCCAGGCGGCGGAGTCACCGGAGGCTTTGTGCGCGGCCACTGGGGCCACGCACGTGCCTTTGAGCCGGCCCGCACCGTCTCACGTCTGCACACGTAAATTGACATCTAGCCTTTAAAGACAAATGTCATCCACATATCCATGCTACTGAATATTCTGATGCCGTCATGATGTTGGTTTGAGGAAGTCGGGGGTCAATTAAGCCAAATAAATGTAGTTTTAACGTTTTATGTGATTCATTGAAATTGAATAAAAACTTGACAAAATAAAATATATATTTCAGTACACTTTACCTACAGATACATACATATTATCACACCTTTATCCGTAATAGGGCAGACAGATCATTTTAGGTCTTGCAGCTCTAAGCAGATAGAGCTTAGTCTCTCGATCAGCTTCTACGATCTGCATGAGAACCAAAGCTGCTGGTACATTCTAAGTTTTCCTTTTCTCCCAGAGGGAAGATCGTGAAAAGATCTACTTACCTACACAATGTGTATCATAACCCTGACCGATCCTTTCAGGAGCATTGGTCCCACAGGAAAAGTTGTTCATATTGACGGTCTGAGTTACTACTACAAGGATCAGACAGGGATTTTTTTACATTTTGTAGAATCCGTAATCTAAACTAGATTATGTATTAAACGCGATTTGGGGTGAATGTCTGCCCCAAATCGCGCTTAATCGGTACACCCATAACATTTTTATCAAGTACAATCTTTTCTGCGTATTTTCACACCTAAATAGTTTGTATTGCTTAACTTTTTAGGTTTCCGTATCTAAAAAGAAAGAGCGGAACCCCTATGGGATCATTCACATGTCTGTTTGTCCATCGTGACAAAAAAATTGTTGCGAAACTACCGGACCAATGTACTCATAGTTGAAATTGAAGTTTGTTAGTTGGTGACCCAAAAACGGCAGTGTAACGTAACTAAATGAGAAAAATAATTTTCAGCGTGTAAATTAACACATTAAAGAAGAAAATAATATTAACTATATCTAAAATTGACCATTCCCCCATCACCCCCTATCTCCGAATAATAAACTTTTAAAATCAGGCGAATCGAAAATCTGAACCACCCAAAGATCGAAGTGTCAAGACATGATACCAAAGCAAAAAATTAATAATAAGCCGACTAAGCATGTTAAATTGCAATAATTTTCTTTACTAATATATTAGCCAAAGTCGGTAAAACGGTCCGTTCACGAGTTTTTCGTATTTCAATGCAAATAATCAGATTAGTACTTCATGAGCAATTAAAGTTCTTGAACATCATAAAAAATGGTTACAACTTACTGTTTATTTCCGAAAAAAATATTCTTAAATGAATATGACACAAACAAAAAATTAAAAAAATACTTTGACTATCTAGAAAAATATATTTCCTTACATTTTGCATACGGGATATATTTTTAAAAGTATTTTGAGTACGTGACGAAACATTATAAAATAACCGGCCAAGTGCATGTCGAGCCACGTGCAGTGTACGGTTCCGTAGTTATGAATGCACGATTTGAGTTCACGCGATTAAAAACGTCTTAAAAACTAGTTTTCTATTGAATTTATATGCAATTTTAATTTAAAAAATGCTCGCCTATAACTTTTTAATTTTTAAGTCTGCTTGGCTCTAATAGTTTTTCTTTAAACTTCGTTATAGATACTACTACCGTAAATTTTCTTACGTGTTCCCACACAACCGTTTAGCGAATAGAGGGGTCACTTTAACAAAAATTTGCATATAAAACCAAATGTTTCAGAAACGGATCCGTTATTCGAAAAATCGTGAACAATCAAGCTCACAATATTTTCAAAAGTCCTATTACACAATGGGTTAGTCGAGAAAAAAAAAAGTTGACTCAGATTTCATATTTATGGAGCTAATCTGAATAAAAACTTTTTCATGTTTTAATTTTACTACATTTTTGACATGATTAATGTTCATAGTTACATACCCATGCCAAATTACAGCTTTCTAGTACTTATAGTCTCTGATTAGAACCACGGAAGGACAGACAGACATTACAAAACTATAAGGGTTCCTTGTTTACTACTAAACCTTAAAAAGCGACACACCTTTCACAACAGGTTGGGGAAAAAGTCTTTTCGCATTTTATATGAAAATTCAAAACATTTTTTAATATAATTTATTTACATTTAACTAAAGTATGTAGGTACCATTTTGTTCGATAACTTTTTGCCATCTTATAAGTAGGGACATGATCCCATTGCTATAGAAATTTTAGGGTTTCTGATCAAAATACTGCGTCAAGTAGTTTTGGCAGTCCTCTCGTGATGTTAACCTGACACTGCCTAAAGAATTCTGAAGAGACCGAAACAGGTGAAAATCTGAAGGTGCCAGGTCAGGACTATACGGCGGATGCATTAACACCTCCCAGCCAAACTCTCTTAATTTTTGCTGAGTGGTTAAAAATGTGTGAGGTCTAGCGTTATCATGATGAAAAACCACACCCCTTCTGTTGATTAATTCCGGCCGCTTTCTTTCAACTTCTTGCTTTAATCTTATCAGTTGTTTGCAGTAGAGTTCTGAATCGATGGTCCTGTCTGGTGGTAACAGCTCATAATGAATGCCCTTCCAATCCTACCACACACACAGCATCACCTTGTTGCGAGTTAACCCGGATTTCGCACGTTCTTGTCGTACGTGATCCACTTTTCATCACCAGTTATCAATTTCTTCAAAAATGATTCGGTCTCATTACGTCGTAATAAAGAATCACAAATGAGTACACGGTTCATTAGGTTTCTTTCAGAGAGCTCGTGAGGTACCCAAATATCGAGCTTTTTTGTGTACCCATTTTTTTTCAAATGCGCCAAAACTGTTTTGTGTTAAATTCCCAGTTCTTCAGCTACGTCGTCACTACTGAAATGCCGATCATGCTCCACTTTTTCAAAAATAGCATCCATTTTATCCGTAACAGGGCGACCAGAGCGACGTGCATCTTTGACATCAAAATTTCCGGATTGAAAACGCTTAAACCAAATTTGTGCTACTCTCACAGACACTGCACTAGGTCCATAAACATTGCAAATTTTTTTCGCGGCTTACGTTACATTTTTACCTTTTTGGTAGTAAAATTTTAAAATGTATCTAATTTCTTCATTAGATTCACTCATCTTGACGGTAAGAAAAACAAATGAAAATCACGCATTTTACTAATTTGAATTGGGAATTATCTTCTTTAAAATTAAAACTTTTAAATGATACCAAAACCAGCCAGGTACAAATAGTATAGCTAAAGTGGTTTTATTACAAGTTCATACATACTATATGCGAAAAGACTTTTCCCCAACCTAATATAGAGCATCTCTTCATTTCCTCATAATTTAACGTCACAATATATAACCATATGGCATGCAAACACACTCTAGGTAGGTATCTATTGTGTGTAGACCAGTCTTTCCCAAAGTGGGCGATAACGCCCCCTTGTGGGCGCTAGAGGCTTTAAGGGGGGCGGTAACGGGCCCAGAATAAAGTTGGGGGGCGCTGATGTGATTTAAGCAATGAGTGATTTATAACTTTAGCTATTTCATATTTTAAAATTCACTGAAATTAAAATCCTCTTACTACACAACATCCATTCATTAGTTCATATTTATATCCTTTTTTATTGTACAAATATAAACTAAAAATGTAATTAATATTTATTATTTTAATGCGTTCACAATGCTATTTATATCGTTAAAGGAATCAAACACTGAAAAAATTTCGTGTTTTAAAGTTTCGCAGGTGAGGTCCCCATTTCCAATACTCTTTATTATTGTAAAATTGTATTATTATTCCTATTTTTATATTTAAAATTAACAATGTTGATTATTGTTATTTTTTATAAAAGATCGTTTAGAATATAGGTTGAATTAAACTACAGGCAAAACAAATATGTGATTCAGGTTTTTATGGTGAAAAAAATGGGGGGCGCTACAAAATAACAGATTTTTTTAAATTGGGCGATTGACAAAATAAGTTTGGGAACCTCTGGTGTAGACAGACATCTGGATCCGTTGAAATAAGTATTTATGCGTAAACAGTTATATATAGAATTCAATATATAGAATATATTGAAATCAAATTAGTAGTAAATTTGAAAGGGTGTGTAATAATAACAGATAATATAATTTCAATTGCAATAACGCTCAAATAATAAAATTTTCATTTTATTTGAAAACGCACTACCTAATTTCATTTCACTTAACATTTTATACCATATAACCATCGCGTTCTCTAATAACTTTTAGTTTAAAAAAATTTGGCAAGACATAAATTTTTATTAAAATTTTTGTAAATAACATTCAAATATCATTTGTACTTAATTTTTTTTTATCTGCTCCCTCGATATTAAAAAGAATATTATATATATATATATATATATATATATATATATATATATATATATATATAATATTCTTTAAATTATTAATAAAAATAAAAATAAATAAATATAATAAAAAATTGGTTAGACATAGAAAATGCGCGGGCATTTTCTATGTCTAACCAAATTTTTTATAAGTATACAATTTTTTTCATATGCTACCTCGATATTATATTATTTGTAAGTATGTAATAATATTTTTTTATCTGCTCTCTTGATGTTGAAAAAACTTTTGGTTACGCATACAATTTTCGCGCATTTTGTATGTGTAACCAATTTTTTTATTTACAAACATTTGAATATTACTTTTACATATACATAATACTAAAAATTTTGTAATCAATTTATTTTTACCCGACTGCGTCAGAAGGAGGGTTATGATTTTCTAGTGTATGTATGTATGTATGTATATTTCTATGGTATGCTCTGCAGCCTAAACGGCTTGATGGATTGAAGCTTGAGAGGTGTTATATTCGTCGCAATTCTGAGAGTGACACTGGGAATATAAAGATTTAGTCGGTTTTTTTAAATAATTGATTGTTTTTTATTTCATACTTTGAGCGCATAAATAAATACAGGCGTTTTAAAATTATGACATGTGTTAACATATGTTAATTATTAGAGCAAAATAATGTTATAGTAAGTAAATATTAATGTAAATGTGCATTATATATAATGTTCATTATACCACATAAAATTAGGTCATTCAAATTCAAATTCAAATATATCTTTATTATCATAGGATATTTATAATATCTCTTAATGATCGTCACTTTGTTTTATTGCACAATTAATTATTGTTGACGTCAAAAAGTTACTTAGAGCTAAGTTTACTGCCGCCTCCAAAGCGCTAGTGCAGAAGAAGCGGTAACAAACTGCACTGCAGCATTTTCTCCAAGAACGTCAACTCACAATGAAATTAATATTTATAGTTGATATTTGGACAGAGTATACATTGTTTGTTGTCATAATTTAAATTAATTTTTTAATGTCGAAATTTTGAAATAATGTCAAATCAAGTTGTAAATTCAGTATGTACTTAATGTACCAGATTATGACCATTTCTGAGTGTACAAACCTTTAAGAGGGACCCGCGCCAAGCTCAAGCCAGACTTTGTTGTCTTTAAGATAGTCATCGGTCCTATAATAAGCCTTCTCACACAGTACCTTCTTTACATAAGCTTTAAACTTTTTGTCAGGCATATCAAGGACCGATTGTGGCAGTTTATTATAAAAAAGTATACCGTTCCCCATAAACGTTTTACTAACTGTTTTGAGCCTATAATACGGGGCAACTAAGTCACTCTTATTGCGTAAGTTTCTGACGGTAAAATCGCTTACTTTATTGTATGAGGAAATATTTTTCCTTACATACAGTATGTTTTCAAATATATACTGTGATGGTAAGGTTAGTATACCTATTTCCTTGAATAATTCTCTGAGTGAGTCTCTAGATCCTAAGCCGTAGATAGCTCGAATTGCCCTTTTTTGTAAAATGAAAATAGTCTGAATATCGGCTGCACTCCCCCATAGCAGTATGCCGTATGACATTAAACTATGAAATTAACTAAAGAACACAAGTCTAGCAGTTGCTACATCTGTCAATTGTCTAATTCTCCTAACAGCATAAGCCGCAGAGCTAAGTTTATTTGAAAGTTTTGATATATGAGCGCCCCACTGAAGTTTCGAGTCGATCGTAATTCCTAAGAAGGTAGTACTTTCAACAAGATCAAGTTTTTCGCCATCTATCAGTATGTCGATGCAAGCTTGCCTCACATTGGGAAGAGAAAATCGAATGCATTGGGTCTTTTTCGCATTTAACATGAGGTTATTGGCAGTAAACCAATCAGAAATAGAAGACAAGGTGCTGTTCACCGCGCTAGCATCCGTGCTATGACGGCCAATTTTGAATATTAGCGAGGTGTCATCAGCAAACAGCACTATGCCTGCCTGTTTCTCAACCATGTAAGGCAAGTCATTTACATAAACTAAGAAAAGGAAAGGTCCTAGAATAGAACCTTGTGGTACGCCGATTTTAACATTAGATCCGTGCGATTTTATGCCGTTTAAATCAACAGTCTGAAGCCTATCTGTTAAATAAGATTCTATTAATTTAATTGAATTTTCATCAAAACCATATTGACGAAATTTAAGCAAAAGTGTCGGATGATCTACGCAATCAAATGCTTTAGAGAGATCGCAAAAGGATCCAATCCCATCATTTTTGCTCTCCCATGCGTCGTAAATATGAGTGATGAGTGCCACTCCCGCATCGGTGGTTGATTTTCCGCCAGTAAAACCGAACTGTTGGCTATGGAAAAGGTTGCAGGTCTTGAAGTGAAGTAGCATTTGATTGAGCATTATCTTTTCGAACACCTTACTCAAAACTGGCAAGATAGATATAGGTCTGTAGTTGCCAGGGTCTGTTTTTTCTCCTTTTTTGAATAAGGGGATTAGTTGACTACATTTCATTAGGTTAGGAAATATGCCTTCATCAATACATTCGTTAAATATAAAAGCTAAATCACCAGCTATGACATTTATAATATGGCTTACTACAGCAACCGACATGCCCCAATGATCTTCCGATTTTTTTAAATTTAACTGTTTAAATGCTTCTACTATATCACTAGGGCCAACATGCTCAAATTTAAATTTAGAATCACAAGGCCTAACATTATTCTTAAGCAAGGCTTCAGCACGTTGGGGGTTAGAATCCACATTGGAAGTAAGTTCCAAAGGTATGTTAGTAAAAAAATTATCAAAAATATTAACAATTTCTTCAGGTTTAGTAACAATCTTACCGCTAGCTTTGATTTGACAGATATTTTCTTTTGCTTTATTTTTACCAGTTTCTTTATTAATATTCATATGAAATTATATAAATAATACGGTATATCAATTGCTGTTTATATTAAACAAAAGTATATTAAATAACATTAGGTTGTATGCGTTAGAGGATTTGTTGTTATTGCATATATTACACACCCAATTTGAAATACACCTTTAGATATATAAGTCCAATCGGGCTCCAGTGTAGAATCCATAATGTAACATTTTACAGATTTTGTAAGTATATAAGAGAATCAATAAACACGAAATGAACACTTAGCAAACAAGTGAAACGCAGAAGCAATTGTTGACTTCCATTGTTGGCGACAAGTTTCCCGCGAGGCCGCAAGTGCACCTGCGATCAATGATGGAGAACAATTGCTATCATTAGGGACCATCGACGGCCAAGCCCACACGTTCCATATTCAAATAGTCGCCACGACAATGCGAGTTTATATCAAACTCAATAAATTATCGCTAATGCCCAATTTGCGTCGACCGGTTAACAATGCCAGTTCCCGCAATTACTTTAAACGCGTGTAACTGGCAACGATACGATCTCCGTACGACGTCCAGCGTCATTGTCTCACCCGATACGATACATGCTCCGCAATTACACTGTATCGATTACAGCTGACTCAGAACGCTCCGATTCGAAGGATTGACTGCGCCTATAAAACATTGTCTTTAGTGGCGTAATTAGTGTTCCTGTTGGCGACGAGAAGAGTCTTCGTTGCGCCTTGTGCGAGAATTTTATATTATTTTTAAAACATTTCCAACAATATATTAGCAATCCCTCGACGTGATCCCTCTAACAACCCCGTACCTTGGCAAATCCTTACTGTTTTGGCTTATACTTACTCGTATTTCAACTTATTTATTTTTGTCATCATAATATTTGGGTCAATATGTAGTAAAAACAAAAGTACATATTGTACATGTATACTTTTACGCTTTATAGTAGGTAATATGAAATTAAAAAAAAATACAGATATCAATTTCAAATACCTGTTTGGACTTTTCACTAATCTGTTACTTTAAATTTCAGTGTCTATTGTTAAAGTATTAAATATTAATTTAAAACTTAAAAAAAATACATGGTGTTCTAAACATATTAAATAATTTATTGCTGTTAGAAAAAAATCTTGAAATTAAAAAACCTCTGTGGCCTAGTAGTCGTCATGCCACGAAGTCACATCGGAGGTCCCGGGTTCGATCCCCGTTCAGGTCAAGATGGAAAATGACCTTTTTCAGATTGACCAGGGTCTTAGATGTTTATCGTTAAGTTAGTATCCCATTACACAAATCTCGAATTTTCTTTGGAGCTAGCTCAATCTGTGTGATTTGTCGTCTATATTTATTTTATTTATTAATTGTTAATCAACAAAAATACTCGAATTTTTGTCTTCATTATAAAAAAAAATGTTTAAATAATAGGCTTAAAAATATCACACTTTGTGGAGCCTTTCTCTTATTCATATTTAACAAGATCATGTCATTAAAAATTTTATACATAGTTTTCATTTTATTCTAATTATTATGACGTGATTTTGTTAAATGTTAGAAGAGACGAATCCCACGAAGTGAAATATTTTTACGCCAATTATTTAATTATATTTTTTTTTGTTAAAGTCAAAGTCAAAGTCAAAGTTTATTTATTTGCCATAAATGTGGTAGCATATACAATCAAATTTAGCCGTAAGTATCACACATTTAACTGTTTCCAGCATGCAAATATATAATTTAACTGTTTCCAGCATGCAAATGTTCACACTGAAGACAAAGTTCAAGAAAATTTTGTTGATTAACAATTGCCTAACTTATTAAATATTGTTCATCTCATCTACTCGAAAAACGATATTTTCATCCCAGAACATTTGGAGCTAAAATTACTAGTTATTCTCTCGGGACTAAAAAGTGAAAAAGAAAATCTCTAGGGATTAATTATTGCAGTCCAGCAAAAAAAAAAGAAGAATTTTGTTTTAAATTAAAAAATAATTGGCACAGACGTCGTGATTTTTTTATATTGATGATTTGAATACATATCTTCGTCAACATGGATGAATGTAGGTAAACATTTTTATGTTCTTCGCTTCGGTAAAAGAAATACGATAAATTAAAAAAGCGCATTTTTTTTCTCTTTAATTCAAGTAATTTCAGAAGTTTTAGGTTATTTGTATTGAAATGTAATTATTTGTGTAAATGTGAATACTTTTTCGTGAGTTTAAGCCAATAGTGAATAGTTATCAAGTTCACTTATAAAAATAAAATGGTATGAAGGAGCACGCAAACATAGTTATGAGTGAACATGTTATCTTAAGTTGGTGGTCTTCGAAAAAATATGTTTTAGTATTTATTGTATGAAAACGACACCAAACAAAGGTTAGTATTAAAGTGTTGGTTGAAGTCTGATTTGGTATGGTAGGTGTACTGTTCTTTATAACTATTCTGTACTGTATGTGCTAGTTTTTCTCATAGAAGAAGATGAAAAGTAGAGTGTGCTACTCGGGTACGGTAATATTTTTATCTCGGGCGATGTACATGAATCCCTCGCTACACTCAGGATTCCACCGTAGAATCACTCGCTCCGCTCGTGATTCAACTGTGTAATCC
This sequence comes from Acrobasis suavella, assembly GCA_943193695.1. Classification (NCBI taxonomy): domain Eukaryota; kingdom Metazoa; phylum Arthropoda; class Insecta; order Lepidoptera; family Pyralidae; genus Acrobasis; species Acrobasis suavella. The sequence continues at coordinate 12,645,958 of OW971938.1, forward strand.
TTCGTTTTGCTCTGGATTCATAGTAGCGCCCTCGCCTTCAAAATAATACCTTATATACCCTTGTAGCATAATCTACTATTCTTTCTAACGGAAATAAATTCTCTTGTGTTTAATTTCTTTTAATTATTAGTTTAATATGAAAATAAAAATTATGGTTTAATATATTTTAACTTTTTTGTTTTATCAGCCATAAAATAATTTATTCTTTTTTATTATTGTAATGTACAAAGGGATAATAGAGCTCTTTTAACATTTTTTTTTCAATTATTTTAATTTGTGTATTTAGTAGAATACTTTTTTCTTCGATCTAGCAAATTTGTATTTTATATTGTTTTATTGCGTGCGAGTGTAAATTTGAATTTCGCATCCATAACAAACTTGACATAGTAGCTTAACCCATGCATCTATCAAAATTCAGCAGGAGACCAAGAACCTCAAAAGACTAAAAAATTTTGACATTAAAAATCTTGGTGGCGCTACTTCTTAAATCAACTTTTGGGCCCTAAGGACCAATTCTGCCAAAAGAAATCTTTGGTTAATAAAACGCAGTATAATATGTCGTACAGACGCCACTAATATACCTATTCAGATAAGTAGATTTTAAGGTACATTCTTTCATGAAGTTCCGAATATTTCGTGCTGTGGTTGAAACAAACATATTTACCAACTTTACATACAAACACCGGAATTTTAGGAGAAGCTTTTAGAACTTCGTTGCATAGTTCAATAAGCAATATAGCATTTGTCTCCTGTTAAATTCGCTTATCTATAACAAACAATTATTTTGATGATTTTACTTGCCTAACCCGTAAAGGCTTCTATTTCAAGTTAACAATCATCATCATCCTCACGTATTTCCGGTTGCATCCTCAGCAGTAACGCTTCAGAGCCCGGGATCCGCTACCTAACCAAGGAGATTTGACGAGGTTACTGGTTTTTACACAGAGCGATTGCCGTCTGACCTCTACAACCCAAAGGGCAAACCAGGAACCAATCCTTGGATAGTTTGATGATCAAACGCTAGATGGCGTTCGGGACCCACAGTTTTACGTGTCTTCCGAAACACGGAATCATCTTTCTTTTCGGATAATCAGGTGATTCAAGCCTGCAATAGCCTATTCAGACTGAAAACAACTTTTCACAAAGTATGCTTCCCAATGGGAATCGAACCCATGACCTCCGGGTCACAAGGCGAACGCCTTGACCACTGGACCACGGAATTAGTCGATGACCACGAAGTTCAAGTTAACAATATCAAAACCTTTTAAGATTATCAATGTTTTTTTCTTTCAATATTGAAGAACAATCAATCACAAGAAAAATCGTGAAAAACAATGAATCACTAAAAAAAAAGGTGAACCGAAGGTATATGATATGGCCCAGTTTTTTTTAGCTTGCCGGAAATGTCGGAGAACGTAAGTAATACAGAAAACTTCACAGTAGTCGTAAGTAGGGATACGCAAAAAGTATGGATACCTCAAGGTATCGATACTTTTGTTCCGATACTTTTGAGGTATCAATACTTTCTCAGAGGTATAGATACTTTCCTTCTTCTTCTTCCCCTTCTTCTTATCCTCATTTCTTATATATTATAATTAAGAAAATTGAAAAATATTAATCGATATATCAAACAAAACATTACTTCTAAACCTAAGGCATAATTCAGGGGATTCCGACTCATTGCCAAGCACTTATGTATGTTACCATTGTATTATATTGAATGTTTCAGAAGCTTTTGATGCTGTGCAAATAATGCAATTATTACATTATTTTCACAGCATCTTTCAGTTCCTTAGTTACAGAAAAGTAATTCTCCGACATATTCCTGAAATAACAAGTAACAACACTGCGTATGTGAGTACACTGTACAACTCACATGAAGGTGACGTAAAAAGCGTTATGAAGCATTTACCCTTTTGCGTTTTCCAAACTAATTTGTTATTTTTATTGTGTCATTTATTTTTTATTAAAATAACACGATTAACGTGTAACTTCACTCAAAAATTTAAAAAAAGAACATTTTCAGTTTAATTGTGTTTCTAATGTATTATTTTCTCCAAATTTTTACGTTATGTCCAACAGTTTCTAAATATCTACTGGATATTAATGACACATTCCTGCTAGATGTTTTTGTGAAACATATCAACACAAACAACACTCCATCCAGGTTTTTAGTAAAAGTATTAAAAAGTACTTGATACCTTCAGGTATCGATACTTTCGTTCCGATACTTTCATGGTATCGATTCTTTTGAAACGATACTGATATCGAGTAAATTATCGATACTTTTGAAATTTCGCGTATCCCTAGTCGTAAGTAAATCCTCTAAATGGGTGATATTGAAAATGGTTTCGGAGGATCTAATCGTTTTTCCCTAAGCAAAAGCTTGTATCCAGACATAAACAAAGCGCCTGTTGAATTACACCAACAATCTAATAAAATTTAGTCCAAACAAACTCTAGTGTCTTAAAAAATACATTATATATTACTCATATCATAAGTACGCATATCAAATTCAAGCAGCGTGTAACAAAACGGCTTCTGGAAATCACAAACGACATAAAGTATGGCGGCGAGCTTGCAATCTCTATATCTCTCCGGAAGTTGACAAAGCCGTAATGTTTATTATCTAAGTTTGCGGTCGGAGGCTGACTAGTGAAGTAGCTAAAAGAAGAACTGCTTTAGTATACTAGGTATTTTTACAAAATTGATTTTTCCTAAGATTTAAATTGAAACTACCAATACAAGAGTCGTTTAACTGAATTTATTTTTCCCATGTTAAGTCCGCCAGTTATAAACAGTACAATATAATATGGATCTTATAAAGTTTGAATAAATAAATAATACCTTGTCTTAAAATAGCTACCAGCTATACTTAAGATTTGTCCAATCCTTCCATATGATGATAAACACTCGAAGGCTTTCGACGAGAAGGTAGTTTAGACAAATGAAAATGTCAAACTCCATACAGGAACTTGACGGGCATTACTATAACTATCCTTGATTTTACAAAGGAACTGTTATAGGTATATATTGTAGAGCAGTATTACTTATCCCAGCATTTAGATTTCTTCGCCACAATATCACTTAACGTAAATCATCCGAGTAAACACGATAGCATACCACACTAAAATGTAAAACATGATACAACCTGGACACTTTCGCGTTTATCTTTAGCTATTTTTCAGAATTTACGAGAAGAAGACAATTTAATAGTATCGGTGTTGTGGGGCTGGATGTGAGCCAATGTTTGGCTCATTTTATGTTTTGTGCAATCGCCCTATTTTTCTAAACTAAAACAGTTGCACGCGACACGCTCTCGAGGAAAACGGAAAACACTTCAAATATAACGCAACTACTTTAACACATGACGTACTAATTGTGTGCCGAGTTGGTCAGATTCAGTTAATGCGTTTAAACTAATTGCCGGCGGCGGTCGCATGCCCTCGGATTTGACTCATCAGGCCAAGGAAGACTAATGTAATAAACAGCCTAATAGAAAAAATGCGGATACTCTAATTGATAGACAGGAGCAAGGCCCTGACCGCTCGAGACATTGGACGAATTAGACGGAATATTACCACAATACGTTACCTCGCTACAAGTGCGAGATGAAAAAGCTCAATATTGTTGGTTCTTTTACAACATTCTGACCTTGTCATCGTTACAATATGAAGAGAAGTGGCGTCTGTTAACTTCTTCGAAATGGCACACCATCAGTCTTAAAAACTCATTAGGAGATAGTAAAGTGCTCTTACAGGCTTCCGAGTGATTATTACCTAGCGAGAAATAAGTAAGTACAGCAAACACTCGCAATGCTAACTAATGACTATATAAAATGAATGTACTATGTAAGATGAAAATAGATATGTGAGGCTCCTGAAGATAAATCGTCAAAATTCTGACAATGAAAATATTTAATGACCCACTCCGTATGAAATTAAAATAATAATGTACAAAGTAATTTAGAGCAAAATGTAATATCTAAGTATTTTATGCACATATCTACTTACATAGTTATTGATATTGTTGCAGCATATCTACCTCAAAACAAAAAAAAAACAGTAAAAAGTATACAATGAAGTTTTTGATATGTTTTGTTCTTATCTCTCAATATTTGGCAGAGTAAGAACGAGACAGAAAATATTTTAAATAAAATAGGTTTAGCAAGCAGCTGATTAAGGTTCCGTAGTAAACAAGGAACCCTTAGACTGCAGTCTTTCCCAAAGTGGGCGATAACGCCTCCTTGTGGGCGCTGGAGGCTTTAAGGGGGGCGGTAACGGGCCCAGAATAAAGTTGGGGGGCGCTGATGTGATTTAAGCAATGAGTGATTTATAACTTCAGCTATTTCATATTTTAAAATTCACTGAAATTAAAATCCTCTTACTACACAACATCCATTTATTAGTTCATATTTATATCCTTTTTTATTGTACAAATAAAAACTAAAAATGTAATTAATATTTATTATTTTAATGCGTTCACAACGCTATTTATATCGTTAAAGGAATCAAACACTGAAAAAATTTCGTGTTTTAAAGTTTCGCAGGTGAGGTCCCCACTTCCGATACTCTTTATTATTGTAAAATTGTATTATTATTGCTATTTTTTTATTTAAAATTAACAATGTTGATTATTGTTATTTTTTTATAAAAGATACTCTAATGTACTGGTGTATGTATTATTATTGCTCTCTCTTGTAAAAAAGTCTAGTTTAGAATATAGGTTGAATTAAACTACAGGCAAGACAAATATGTGATTCAGGTTTTTATGGTGAAAAAAATGGGGGGCGCTACAAAATAACTGATTTTTTAAAGTGGGCGTTTGACAAAATAAGTTTGGGAACCTCTGCCTTAGAGTTTCGCCATGTCTGTCTGTCTATCTGTCCGTCCGCGGTTTGACTCAGCGAATATAAGTATTAGAAAGCTGTGATTTGGCATAGGTATGTTATATATGTAGCTACCCTAATAAATATTTTCAATAAAATATTGAAAATATTTTTAGGGTAGCTCCCATACAAGTAAAGTGAAAAGTCATTTTTTTTCTCGATTAACCAATCATGTGGAGTATTGTTGAATAGGTCTTTTAAAAATATTTTGAGCTTGTTAACACCGTTTTTCAATTTAGGGATCCGTTTCAGAAATATTTGGTTTAAAAGTGAAATAATTTGTTAGAGTCAAGTGTCCACCCCCCTCTATCAGTTAAACGGTTATATATGGACACGTGAAAAAATTCACAGCTATAGTATATATAACGAAATTTAAAGGAAAACTATCAGAGTTAAGTAGGGTTTACAAATATAAAAATTATTGTAGTTCAACTTATAAAATGTACTCAGAAAAGGAAAATTTCAAAGTCAAAAGAAAATTAGTTTTTAGACGTTTTCAGTGGCATGAACTCAAAATTGGCATTCGTAACTACGGAATCCCTACACTGCGTGTGGCCCGACATTCACTTGGCCAGTTTTTTTTATGAATAAGAGGGTAAGTATTTCCTTGATATTTAATAAAATTCACCGATTTCCGTACGGGTGGTATCGACTCTACCATCTCTGCCGGCAACAACTATATTGTAACTAACTGCTCTATAGGAGTTTATATAGTTATAGTTCAATTCACGAAAGCTATCATCTGCATAATAAGTTAAAATAAATAGCACTGCAATAAATTTAAGCATAGGTACCATCACACTAGCAAATATTCATTGGTGAATATATGACTCTGAGTCACCGTGGCGCCCAGAAACAAATTAAAGAGCGTACAGAATAATTAAAAAAAGATATCATACATTCATACACCATACCGCCTTAAAAACGCAGATTGACTGTTAAAACTGTTTAATTTTTCAATTACAAATAAAATTCTGAATTGATTTATCTATGATACCTACATAGGGGAAAACTACAAAAATAAATCGATAACAATGAATAAATAGATAAGTTGTAAGAAAAATAGATTGGATAGTTGTATGAGTATGACATCGTCCTTGATTGTGACCCAGTGGTAACTAGGTATTTTTTGTCCTTCTCCAAGATGCAACAATTCGAGCAAGAGGTTTGGTATATCCAAAAACGGAAATAGACGAAAAAGAAAAATGTAGAAACTCTAGATTTAGTATTTAACACGTCTCTGCTTGACAGTTCAAGTGTAGAGAAGAGATATTTTAAATATACCTAAATTACATTTGTTGTTATCAACGAGGAGGAAGGGCTAATTGCTTTTCAGTGAGACAACAGTTTTAGTGAAGCGGTGGTGGCCAAGCGGTTAAAGCTGTACCAGGCCTGTGTCACTCCCCGCTTAGGTATCGAAAATATCCCTACATTATTATTATGCGAGCGCCAACCACTTCGACGGGGAAAATTCTTTTACAGGAATCGTTTGTCCAGAGTAATAAGAATGAAATTGGCTTGCAATTTATGTCTAGGTATCTAAACGAAGAGGTGAGAAGTTCTGACGCGAGCTAAATTAAACCATAGCGCTTACCACAGTAGATATTTCCTTGAATTTATTTTCTGAGTAAGACTTCTGTACGTGAGTACTAGTACTTATTCTGTGGCTGTACGTCTGTGAAGCACGAGTTCGATACTTAATAGGCGCGACTTGATTGTAACTACCTCTGAGTTTGTATTCATGTACGGTCATTTTTAACTACAACCACTTGCTCCCGATGAAAATAAAAACATTGTGAGGAACCGGCACACTACACCTAGTGTGTAATAATGATCACAAGATAACTTCATACTAAGCTAGATCACAGGTATTGCACTTCATAGAAGCGGAGTATCATTTATGCCTGCACTACTACAAACGATAACGATACATCCGTGCACACGTCAATGTGTGTGTGTTCGCCCCTCAACACACTCGACAAAGCGAGAACGGGGGAGAGGTGCGGGAACAGGGAAAGGGGACGCGTATTACGTAAAACCGTTGGAGTTTCCGTTTTGTATGTAATACTTATATTAATTCTGTGGTTAGATTACAATCACTGAGCTACGAACGCGTTAAATGCCTTTAGGCGGCTCGAAACAACCAATGTTAACTATTAACATACTCGATAAAATTTCTCTTATGCTCTTTTGAGTGAGACACCATTTATCTAGACTCCAAAAATCAGGTGACACATTTTGTGAAGACGACTTAGATGTGAGGTGAAGAGTGTTCAACAAACGCTAGTTATCGAGCTAAACATCAGCATATATCTCCGTCTAAATTAGTGTCGTAGTAACTCTCAATCTGCTAAGTCTCCTGTTCCTTCATCTGTGTGGAGGGCTATGGCGTATTTGGCGTTTAGGGTCCATTTCTTGTTAAGTCTACTTTTCCGCATTACTCGCGTACTTAGAATGAGATTGTTTTTTTGGGTGCTTCTGTACTCTGCATGTCTGTGGTCCAACGTTCTATATCGTTGATTATTTATGGAGGGCAGTGCATCTGGTAATTGCGGTCGGGACCTCGCGCACATGCTCGTTTATCTAATTAGCGGCCACGTCTGCAGGAGCGTCTACCCAACATGCTCATACAACATTAATTTACTTACTACATATGTTTAAATAAGCTTCTCATTTTGATTATTAATGGGTTGAGATCCCAGTTATTAGAAATCACCTAAATACTACGAATATTTACGAATTCTCTTTCTTTCTTATCGAGTGAGTTAAGCTAATACTGCTGTTAGATTTTTCATTTTTCAAGCTGACTTAATGCATCTGACGTAGCTTAATAACTGTCGTTTTTAGGGTTCCGTAGTAAACAAGGAACCCTTATAGTTTCGTCATGTCTGTCTGTCCGTCCGCGGTTTTACTTAAAGACTTTAACTACTAGGAAGCTGTAATTTGGTATAGGTATTTATATTAATCTGGCCAAAAAGTGGTAAAATAAAAAATTGAAAAAAAAGATTTTTTAACCTCCCGTATGCGTAAAATGTGCAGTATTTTTTTTTCAACTTACCCATCATTTGTGGTATTGTTAAATAGGACTTTTAAAAATATTGTGACCCTGTTTTTTCACAATATTTCAATTTAGGGATCCGATTCTGAAATAATTAGTTTTTTTATTGCAAATTTTTGTTAGTGTCGAGTCTGAAAGTTTATGAAACACTTTTCTTCAAATGAATCAATTTTTGTAATAATCTTTAAAAATGTGCACAATCAAATACTTTTAAAGATTATTAAAGCGAGCCAGACAGCCAACCAAATATGAAAAGCCTCTTAACTCAAAGTGGGCATTCACAACTATGGAACTCACTGCGCGTGGCCCGACACGCACTTGGCTGGTTTTATTATACAATATTAAAGTGTGCAAGTTTACTCACGATGTTTTCCTTCAATGGAAGCAAGTTGGGGTAGTTTTAAATGACCATACATGAGTACAAACTCCGAGGAAAAGTGCCTAAACCGCTAAACCACCATTGCGTCATATCTATACTTACTCGTATTTATGAACTACGAGTACCTGTCCATTTGTAGCTTAATCCGCGAATACTTATTAGATATTTTGGGTACAAATTTCTCGGTAACCTGTTAACTTTCCAGAATACTTAATTTCATCGGATGCTTATCAGATATACTTAATATCGAAATTATTTGCATGAGAGACACTATTTTTTACTGTTCGGTTGTTATTTTAACCTATCTGGCTTGCTTGGACAAAAAGTAATGTGCTGTTACAATTCAAAACAGTTCATTATTCAACACAAAAGCGACACAGCGTGTTAGGTCAAGAGGCAAGTAAGACGAGGCGAACTACGGTATGTCCTATTTTGGTCGCTCGCCTCAGTGCATCATGTTCAGTAAATGGCAGATATATATTTGTCATAAATACACAAATTACTACGATACTCGAATAACCTTAGAATATGGTTTTGCCTTACTTGGTATTTACGTATCACATCTGTATGTTACTTACCTATACTTTTGGTAAGTTGATGATAGATACTAAGCTTGAGTAAAAATTGCTAAACTTAAATACCTATGTAAGTTTAACAATTTAGGTAAGTATTTTAACAGCAGTGCAACATTGCTTCAAAAAATAATGATTTAAATTCAAAATCCTTATGCAACAATAAAGTAGCTACCTAGTAGTGCTTTTGTTTATAATATAAGATAATAAGTATTCTTAAAGTGTGTCAGAACATAAAGAAGGTAGAACAAGATATTTTGCGAAAAAGTATTGTTAAGATCGTTGTTTTTATTGAAAGTTACAAGATCTGCCAATGAGAATTGAAAATTTTATTTTATATGTCATATAATATTCAATCTAACTGAATTATTGGTAAGAACTTGAGTTGCTAGCCCAAAAGATTATAATAGTCTTAATCTGTACAAGATCTAACTGTAATTTCCAAATATGTATTGAACGCCTCATTAGTCGTGGGTGGAATTACCGAAACTAAATCCTTACCCGTCGATTTTGCACACGATACCCGCTCGCTACGTTGGCAAAAAATAAGAGATGTGATGAGTCAAGCCGTAGAATGGACGCATACGGCATGCGGCAGATGGTAACGGCAATGACTTAGTGTGTTGGCGGAGACAATGCCTCTAATCCGAACACAGTGGAAACCTGCAGGCCTTACCTTGACTCCTACGCCCGCGCTGTTCCTTTTACTGATCAATTAAACCTTGTCCAAGAATTGCTAAGAAGCTAGCACACGTGCATGTAAGTAGTACCTATTCCACGCTTACATATAATATTGATCCTTTCACTGCATGTGTGTAACGCCTGGAGGAGCTCAATGGCCTCACAGGTACCGTTAACCCCAAACGTGGTTTAAACTTGCATTGGTGACCACAAGAAATTAGGTATTTTTTAACTAAGTTTATTTCAGTGTTTATTTTACCTGATACTCATTTAGAACCTCTTATAGAGCAAAAAATTATTCAGGTCAGAGACGGCACAAATAGAGATTCTAGTTTATATTTTTACATAGCAAGTATATAACTCTGCTGTGACTTTAATACAATTTTCCTTCATCTTCATCTCAGTTAATCAGGGCTCCGGCTAGACATTAGGCCTCCTTTGAAAGATTCCTAAAATGACTACTGATTTTCCTTAGTTTGGTACTACCTATAAACATAAGTGCATAACTTTATTGTCCACCAGTAGCATTTGAGCTTCAAACAAAAGCATCAACAAACTTGAAACTAATACAATATACCTACGTAACTAACTGCAATGACAATGTTTGTCTGCTCAAGCTAATATGCATATTGTTATTGACAGTTTTTGTTATGGTATTATTCATGAGGAATGGCCTCCGAGCTAATGAATGAATGGGCCACGTTTGCGGCCGCCCACGGTCTACGGCGTGTTCATTCATACGGAGCCCTGCGTGGTCGCGATTAAAGCGAAGGTTGTGTATGCAGACTCCGACGAAATTGTTCACCTCAGACCACAAGGCAGTGTAGAGGTTTGGTAAAAGAAATTTCCGCATACGACACATGCAAGGCACTCAACAAAATGCAAAATTACCTATCCGCAAGAATTAACGTTCGATAACGCAACAGATCATAAAGATACCTAAATGCTCTATCTTTTAGAACGCTCACTGTGCATACCTATGGCAATAACGATCTCGAAAGGATTCATTCATAACCAGTATACTAAATGTCTATAGTTCACGAAAAGGTAAGGCCAAAGTATGTCTGAAATCAAAATACAGGACCATGAGAATCCTCATAGACAACACAATTGAACTCTCAACAGGTTGTGTTTCAAAGGTCACAATCGATGAGAAATGGCAGAGTTGAAAACGAATTAGGTTAAACTTTCGCCAATGGCGGTAGAGAGTCGCCGCAGGAGTGTTTCGGATGAATGGGAAAACAGCGGTGAGGTGTGTTGTTAGCTGAGTAGGGTGGGTGTGGGGGCAACCGGCACGAGTTTCGTGGCCATGGCCACGGCGTGACGTCTGACATTAAACGGCGCCTGCGCGGTGAAGCAACAGGTTCAAGGACGGCCCATCGATCGGGAGTTAGTGGTTTGACGCCCGGAGCTACGGCCGGACGCTGTTCTTCATGAACAGGGAAATCGATGCACCAATGCCAGGGACAGGACACCGGCCGCCCCCGCCCGGTGCACTATCGCACGGTTATGATACCTGTTTTTTATAACAATTATATGGTTGCGAAAAGTTGACGTTAAAGTTATTTAATTCCACTACATACTTATATTATTAATGTGAAAGTTTAGATATTTGGATTTTTGTGAGTTTTAAATGTTTGCTTTTAGTCACGCAAAAACGGCAGAATGGATTGGAATAAAATTAGGCTTGCACTTATTGGGATTAGGCACAGGATATCTATTACATTTTATTCCGCAAAAATTAGAGACTTCGGTAGAGGAGTTACGAGCTACAGGTAGAGTCAGCTGAGTTTATTCAGTTCTGACATTTATGCGGGCAACGTTGTGGGTAGCAGCAGTAGATATGAAATAAATAACACTAACACTAATACTGTAAAATACGTGAAAGTATTACGGAGAGAAGACCAGTAAATGCGCAAAGTTCTTTCTAAGTACTAAAAAATCTATACAAAAAAACTCGTTAGTAGCTATTTTTCCTACACTAAAAAATTCTACATTTCATATATAAGTACCATATGATGCCCAACATCGGCAACTAGATATTTATAAGCAAAATCACTGACAAGTTATCTTATTATTTTTCTTTTTATTTAAAAATCATTATAATTATGCATAAATAATTCATAGTTATTATAAGTTATATTATTATTTATCTGTTTCTAAATATTGATATTTTTAGATCTCAGCAAACCTATCAAGCTCTACCAGCAGGACTATTAAAATTTTATACTCAATAGTGAATAAAACCTCGCGAAAATATATTTCCACTTTAAAACGTTCTTTCTATGTGAGGTAGATAGAACATTGAAATAAATTATATTCAAAAGGATGAGGATACAAAAGCGATGGCTTCTCGAAACAAAAATAATGCATTATGGCGAGACTTATAAATAAAATAATCAAAAGAATAATGATACATTGTGTAGTGTGGCAGATGCGACGCGGACGGTATTTGTGTACTAAGTATTTTTCTGGGAGCAAGTTGATTGCGGCCATTGCGGCGCGTAATCCGCCGTAAATATAAACGACGCGTGCGCACTCTTGATTACATTACAGGAGAACACACACGCCGGATGAGTTGACTCCAGTATAAATAATAATTATCATTTATTATACCCGCATTATCACATTAAGTAGATTGGGGATTTATTAATATTGACCAAGATTATGAGATTCTTATAAGTAAATAAGTTATTAATCAATCAAGACCAGTAGATTAAAAGTAAGTAGGTATTAATATAGATACACTTAAGTTCGTGATGTTTTGTCGAAATATTTTGCTGATAATAAATATTTGTTGTGCAATAATTCTGAATTGTCGATTGAGAAAGATTATTACTCATGATAGTAGGTATTTTAATAAAATTGATTGTGACTATGAAATTTATTTATTACGAAAATATGAAGAGCTACTTCAGTGACCTACAATGTCTACGGAATAAAGAATCTGTGAAAAAATATAATCTCATTTTAAGATTTATAACACTAAACTTATATATAGGTAGGACCTACTCGTATGACCTAATCCCGTATCTAATACCGTAGACCGTAGGACCTGATCGTATATAGGCGATGCCATAGTACATTTCGTAGGTACATAAAAGAAGATTTTGCGCAATATGGCAAAGTCTAAACAGTTAATAAATCACTAAAAGTAACAGGACTCACGTATTTCTGAATAATTATACAAGCCAATGGCAAATGCTTACCTTTCAATGACTCTGTAACCTCTACTAAATACGTAGAGTAGCTACGAAAGACTTAAGGTTAATATCCCCCAATATATTAGTCAGTCTCAACTCGGTTAAAATATTTAAAAATAAAAAATAATTAAAATATATATAAACGAACAAGTAGAGGGAATCTCCTCTGGTGCCCGAGTTGCACTGATTGCGAATGCAAGTGTTGCGGCGCATGTCAAATCGTATCGCGCACCCACGCCTTGCACATCCCGATGTCGAGCACCGCTATAAAATGACTTCTTATTTTGGTGTTTTTTTTTTGTAGTTATATCTATACTGAGCTGCTTTGGAGCCCAGGGTGCACGTTTCGCCTTTTCTTCTCCAAAGATAAAATTCGCATGTCACTCACTGGTAACCCAAGATTGCCGAAGACGGTAGATACTAAGTGAATAAGAAGCCGAAACCACCAACAATTTGGTTGTGGTTTATGACAGGCTGCATGCCTTACGTCAACTCTTCTTGGAAGGCTCAATGTTACTCGTAGTGGGAAAGGAACCTACAACGTCTTTATTAACACGCGTGCTCAATTTTGGTACAATTAATTTTCGAATAAGGAAATCGGACGCCTTCCTATTCCTAGCATGTAAAATATTCATCTTTGTTTCTAATTAAAGCTTGTATAATACTTACAGACAGTAGACTTCAATGACGCCACTACGATTAATAAATAAAAAGCTTTTTAGAGAACACACGTCATTTCTAAGATTATTTTCAGAACATTGACGGTACCGACATAATAATAAACCTATACTTACATTTCATAATTCTCATATGCACGCCACAAGCACATGACCGGCGAACCGGCCGGCGTTTTTGTGAGAGCCATTCATGAATTACCACAGGCTAGCAGTAAGCGAGTTAGTGGTGTGAGGAATGGGGGATATAGAGGGAAGGAGGGGTTGCCTCCCTATTTATGAATGAGGCCGTACGTCATTGGATCGATCGGCGAGCCCGGCGGCCGCGGAGAAGGTTGCGCCACGCAAGGGCAGGCTAGTGCCGGTCGATCAACAGGTGGTCGTTTGACGCACGGGGCCATGATTTCCGACGAACAAATTTTTGTCACTTGGGCTCTGACGTCACGGCGATTGATAATTTTCCGGCGTTATAACCTTATCTCCTATCAGCTTGCTTCACTACACTCCCACGCATTTGCGTACGTTTTCCGCGAGCGAGGAAACAAGATATAGCCAGTAACTGCCTGTACACTTATAACACGTACTTACTTATAAATGCAAACGAATCTGCACATTACAGTTTATACGTAAGGAGTCGGTTTAATAAGGCGCATGTATGTATCCTGTATACCTATAAAATAGGTGCCTAGAACTAATAATACTTATATCCTCAAGAAATACAGTCGAAATAAACAGCATTTTGTGATTAGATCGATAGAAGGCAAGATGGAAAACCCACAGTTAGTATTTGCCTATTAGATATTTATAGTTTTTTTTGTAGCCTCTCTTGCTGAGTCATCTGCTTTCCTGTTGTGACTGCTGTTTTTGGTCGTCAACTTGCACCTTGGCAAAGGCCTCCCCCAGCTGTCTCCATAGTATTCTGTTCTTTGTTTTTCTTCACCATAACCCTCCAGCTGCTTTCTTGATTTCATCTTCCCATCGCCTCCTCTGCCCTCCTCTCCTTCTTTTTCCATCACGAGGATATCACTCTGTAGCATCCTTTGACCATTTATTTTGATAACATCTTCTACTTTTGTCTTTGATCTTATTTGTGATAATTTAACTCTGTCTTTTAATTCTGTAAGGGCCCATGTTTGGCATCCATATGTCATACATGGCAATACGCATGAATTAAAGATTCTTCTTTAATCTTTGATTGGTATCTGTAGGTTTTTCATAACCTCCTTGAGTGACCAATAGCTTTTCCATGAATTTGCTATTCTTGTTTCGACTTCTTTTCTCGTTTGGTCTACCGGTGCAATTATTTGATCGAGATAGGTGTATTGATCAACATAGTCAATTGTGTTGTTCTTAACCTGGATTTCCTGATGATGTCTTTTTGTCATCAGTTTCGTTTTTGTAGTATTCATTGTAAGCCCTACCCTTTCACTTGCCTCTGCTAGATCTTGAAGCATATCTTGGAGCACTTCCGGTGTTTCACTTAAGAGCAGCCTTCCCGTCTTACTTTTCATACAAACGCTCGTACGTAAATATGGCGTTGTAAGTGATCTTTCTTGAAAACTTTTGAGCTAACAGATATCTTGTGCACTATTTCTAGGTTTCTATGGAAATAAAAAATGAATATTTGGAAAAACAAATTCAGTATACGCCTCAAAAAATCTGCTTTATTGCACAAATTTTACCTGAACTTCGACCGTTCATAAAGTCCTCATAAACTATAAAAATAAAAATAAAATTTCAATAGAAACCTCGCAATTGTAATTAAAATTTTTAAATTAAAAAATATTTATTTCACACACTTATAAAGCTTACTGACAATAACGTATATCCTGGAACAAGTTTAATGAATTTTCCGCACCTTATAAATAGTTATTATTTGTTCAATTGATAGTTAATAATAATACTAATTTCATTCAATAGAATGCATACCGTGCCCTAAGGCGCTATCTCTCTCTTTTTGGTTTGCCTTTTTGTCTAGCATTGCCCTAGATGAAAAAACAAACTTTTCGAACATTGCTCTCGTTGACGACAGAGCCGCCTTAAGAGAATGATGTCGTCGGCAAATCTAAGGGGGTTGAGTTTTTCACCGTTAAGGTTAATGCCGTAGCCTTCCCAGTTCAGTACTCTAAATACCTGTTCCAGAACAGCAGAAAACAATTTGAGTGATAATGGGTCACTTTGTCTAACGGGAGTTAGTAACGGGAGTTGGGCCAGAATTTAATATAAAGAAGGGATTCTTTATAATAAATTCTGGCCCAACTCTCTTTGTCTGTACTTTGGCTGTTGAATTTTTGTATATTTCTTTGATTATTCTTATACATTTTGGGAGCCTTGGGCTTCTAGGGCCTCCCAAATATGCACATGTTTTAGCGAATCAAAAGCTTTGTTGTAGTCAATAAATGCCAAATAATATGGTTTCCCATACTCATTACTTTTTTCTGTAATCTGTCTTATTGTGTGTATGTGGTCCAATGTTGAAAAATCACTTCGAAATCCCGCTTGCTTTTTGGTTGGTTCTCCTCCAAGACTTTGCTTATGCGGTTTAGTTTAGGTTTAGTTTATTATTTTGGAAAATACTTTGTAGAGATTTAATGTTAAACTGATTGGTCTATAGTTGTTTATATCTTCTTTGTCTCCTTTTTTATGTAGTAGGTGATATGATTGTTGATGTAGACATTTGTTTTGGAATCTCTTTTTTGACTAGAATTTTCCTTAAATAGATCCGTAATGTTTTCGGCAGCGGCATCTACGCTTCCTTTTAAGATTTCATTTGTTATTTTGTCTTCACCAGGTGCTTTACCATTTTTTGTGATAACATTGCTTTCCTTACTTCACGAACTAATATTTGTGGGACAGTCTCTTCCTCTTTTTGTATGCTTTGTTCAACTATGGGATATTTGCACATTGTACTACCTAAGTCATTATACAACTCTTCGTAGTATTTTGTTGCTATCTCTGTAATATATTCCCGATTAGTTGTTTGTTTCCCTTTACTTTTGAGGTTTGTTATCCAAGGAGTGGTTACTTTTAATTCTTTTATGGCCTTATTGATTCCGCCTGTTTTTACTATATGGTGTCTAATTGTTTTTATCCTTTTTTCTTTCCTGTACTGCCTGATCTCTTTATTTATCTTTTTGCTGATTTCTGCAATGTGCTTCCTATTTAATTTTCGGTCGGCTAAAAGTACCTTCCTTTTCTCTATTAATTCTCGAGCATAGGGACCAATTTTGTCTTTTTTTTAATTTTAAATATTTCAGTGTTTTAAGCCAGTCAACAGAGCTTTCAATGTATCGTATGTATCTTGAATATCAGTGGTTGTTTTTTATATTTTCGCAGATCATTCCAGCTCCTTAATGGTTTCAGTATTTCAATTGGGATAGGCTGTGGGACATGGTCCAATTTACAGTATTAATTGATCCGTTTTCTTTTATTCTTAGGTTTTTTCATATAAACTTTAGCTCTTACCATGCGGTGATTTGTATTAAAGTTGAACTGATATACATCTATAAATATCTAATAGGCAAATATTATAAGAATGTAGGTACACCAAACCCTGAATTAACTGAAATTATTACACAATATGCTGACATTATTTTGGTAACAAATTATATAAATAAGACGTGTCTTCGTAAAACTAAATTATTTCAGAAGATATACTCTCTAAATTTAAATCAATTAATCCATGAATAAATATCATTTGCATTGAGAGCTGCTAGGGAATTGAAAACAAGGTTTTAATCAAACCAATGGCTGGTTAACAACAACACACCCAAATAGATTTGATTATATTAGCATTCTAGATCCTTTGAAATTGAAATCTTGTTCTGTAGAGGTTCGTCTCGAATTAGAACCGAAACCGTACTGCACCTACACAGTTCAACTGGTTCAAATGCTTGATTCTAATATGTCATATAGGTATCTATTTATTGCTAGATCATCTTTTTCTGATACCGCATCAAACACATCTAAGCATTACTGATGCATTTTGTAAGATTTTAAGAGAGTGGCGACAATGTTACTATTAAAAAGATACGAATTCTGTATAGCTTCACTGCCCCACTACAATAGAGACATCAGCACTTAAGTCCTCGTGACCCCACTGACCCAGTGGAATGGAGACATCAGTACTTAAAAGTCCTCGTGACCCCACAGACCCACTACCATGGAGACATCAGTACTTAAAAGTCCTCGTGACCCCACTGGTAGGGATAAGCAGTGGGGCCACCAGTCCGTAGCGAGTATCCCGCTGCACCCCCTTTCGGGTTGATTCCCTTATTATTTGTTACACGCTGTAAAATGGTAAAAGAAAATCTATATGACTACCTACGTACCTATGACAATACAAAACTCAAATTTTTGGTTTACCGATCTTGAGCCTTGGGTAAATGGAAAACTTTTAGCATATGTATTTACCGTAGCACAAAAGCACTGAACATAATTGCACTGAACAAAGGTGATGAATTAGTTCTACTCTTAGATGTTGCTTCCATTCATCGCGGCAGTATTGCCGTCGTGTCACCTAATTCTATCATTTTTGTACGACGACAATATCATCGTGGCGACTTGTCGTGCTCTCGCACGTGGAGGCGACGCCTTAGAACTTGAATTGCACTACTTCATGCGTGTTCTAAATAAACGTTTATAAAATAATACAAAATGTAAGAAAATTATTAATTTTTAGTTTAAATAGGTAAATTCCGTAAACATAGACTGCTACATGAATTTCAATGCTACTTAATATCGGAAAAGAATGCAGAACAAAGACAGGTACCTACATAAATATGTCAGCATTCATAGTATAGGTTCTTTTAGATACCTAACTACATAATTAAATGGTTTTAGTATGATTGATGGTTGGTTTGCTTGTTATGAATCGAGGACTGTAACGTGCGTCACACGGATAATTCCCGCGAGGGGCGGAGGGTGGCCGTGCTGACGTCAGCGGCGCCGCCCGTGAAAACACCCTTCTACACAAACAACACAATATCGTCTAGGGATCACATTCACTTCAGCCAAGGGCTCGTTCGTCTCATTGATTACAATGTAGCCGGGACTAGTGACTGTTACATAATATATAGTAATAAGAAATGGAAGTGTTTTCAGCAACATCTCCTTTGAAAAAAAGAAGAAAATTCTCATCTTAGCGCGTTCAAGTTGCAACTAAAACTGCACTGCTTTAGAGCTAGAACCCGCTTTCCGGCTTTTTTTTCTCTCACATGATGGTATGCAAGTCAATGGTCACTCAAAAGGAGAGGGTCGGTATCAGGTTTTAATTAGGTACGATAGGTATACATATAAATCCATATAACGTATACACGTAAGTTAATATGTAGTAGCTCTGACGACCCGAGACCTATGTCGACTCGAACATTGTAACATGTGTTAGTCATTGCAATTAGGATCTGCGTAGAATACTTATTACGTTGAACACCGATTAAACGGTGTCTATAAATGAATCGCGATAAACAATCCACCTTTCGTTACAGTCGACGTCAGTGATGAATCTGCTCGAGATTTGGAGTGTTTGTTGGCGTAATAATGAACGTGACAACGTCGTGACGCATGACGCTTTCACCGCGTCGCACCGCCCGCGCTTTGCCAACATTATTATTTGATGAGCACGCTCTATTTCGCGCCTTTCGCGTCACTGCTTGCAGCTTAGTGTTATCGGTCAACGGTGATGGGTGGAGCTTCAAGGTTTTCCAACTTATAATGCTACATACTCGTAGATGCTTTTATACCTCTTACCCATTAAGGTAAGTACTCCAATTTACAATACACTAATGTATAAAATGAATATTGCCGTTAGCACTACTCTTACCAACTAGGTATGTTAAGAGACAAGTAGACCTACCGGTAGTACTGACTTTGGTAAGTCTGGTTGGAAAAGCTAGCCCAAGCAAGGGGCTCATCCTACATTATACAAAGGCATTATAGTTAACTCTGATTACATCATATTGGAGCTATTGCCCATTTGAAAAGCTTCCAAAACCCAAAACATCAGAGTGAGTCACACAAGAAGTGTAATGATACAGGTCGCTATATTTATATCTCGCGGCATCCTCACCTACAACGCATTTGCAACACGAGGGCTATAATTAATCCTCTATTCGCACTTGCCAAATAACAAAAGCTTTAGTGATGGAGTCAGATAGCTTTCCAATGCGTTCACAGCACAGTTCACGAGGATGTTTCAACGTTTGCGTACACAATTTTGAATACCAAATATCTTTTTCGTACCACTTGCTCAAAGAAGTCACATAATATGGCACAAAAAGCAAACATAACAATAGCCATTTTTAATCTGTCAAAACAGGGAAAGAAAAATGGACTGAATTTCATTCAGCCTCTAGACCAAGAATGAAAACAGGGAAAGAAAATTGTACTGAATTTCATTCATCCTCTAGAGAGAGACTGTAGTTTGGAATACTTACCGAAATTTATACTGAACTGAAATCATTTCTATATTGTTAAGCGTAAAAAAATACGATTTTGAATCGACAACATGTATACGCAAAATCCACAAACCACTTAAATTTCATAAAATAAAAAACGATGTGTCATGTTCGTACTGATGTCATTGTTTTTTTTTTACACCAGCTGTTTAGTTTTCCAAAAAGAAAAAGCAAGCGGTCATTTGCGTCTCACGCATACAGCCAAGTGTGTAGCGGAGCGTAGGTTGCTGTGGAATCGAGGAAATTAAAATATCCTGAACGGGATTAGACGTATATTTTTCAGATGGCACATACAAAGTTGTCATAACAAAAACAGTGTTTTATATCGAACACTTTTCAAACATTATAACATGCCAGGTACAAATTTACCTTCGTTAAATAGTTTCTATTCAACACAACCCCTTAAATTGTACCCCAAAAGTTCCAACATTTGCTCGAAAAGTAGTAAGATAAACACAACATAAACGTGACCAAAAAATAAGCACCAAATGTAAATAAATACTAAGTTATACCTAAACCACGAATGCACAAATAATATTTCTGCTTTGACAACGGTTTAGTTACAATATCTGCCAGCATCAAATCAGTAGATATGAATTTCAAAGCTATATTTTTATTATTTCTTAACACATTCCTTAAGAAATGATGTTTAATATCAATGTGCTTACTGCGGGCATGAGAAACTGGATCTTTCGCAAGTGCAATTGCTCCTTGATTGTCCGCATGTAATGTCACTCTGCTAAAGTTGTGTAAACCTATCTCACCTAATAAGCTGTGAAGGTACAAAGCTTATTTCATGCTTAAAGCCAAGCTTAAGCTTTTAAAGTGCGTCGCTACCTCAACTTGCGAAGCTGAGTAGCTTCGCAAGTTGAGGTAGCGACGCACTTTTGCTTTTGTGATTTCCAAGAAATCGCTGCTCCTGCCAATATAAAGACATTTTCCGAAAAACTCTTTCGATCCATATGACAGTTTCCAAAATTGCTATCAAAAACCCTATTATGGACTTACCCGTCTTTTTATAAATAAGACCATATTCTCTGGTTCTTTTTTAGGTACGAGTATCTTAAAATCCATATAGCTGCCATCCAACAGCTTCTATCGGCATTATCCACATACTGTCCCACCTTGGCTACTGCATTAGCTATATCGGGTCTAGTACCTACAGATAAATAAATAAGACATCCAATTAATTCTCTATACGGAAGATTCCTATCAATATTCTGCTGTGTGGGTTGTAGCTTTATTCCAACCTCCATTGGCGTAGTATGAATTTCTTTGCAATGTTTTTGTCCAAATTTAGCAACTATTTTATCAATATATTGCGTTTATGACAATTTCAAGCTGCTGTCACTTTTGACAATATCTATGCCTAGAATAAATTTTGCAACTCTATAGTCCTTTAATTCAAACTCTTTGGCCAATTCCGAGAATATCGTCCGTATAAATACAAACAAAAAGCTTGTTTCCATCCTCAAAATTCTTAAAGTATAGACAAGGTTCATTTAAAGTTTGTTTCAATTGCATTTTCTTCAATTTCTCGTCTAACCCTATGTTCCATTGTCTCCCAGATTGTTTTAAACCATATAATGATTTATGTAGTTTACGAACGTTACCACCTAAAGTTATATCACTCTGATTTGTAGCTAGATTCAATTTTCCAAAAGATGGTTGTGAATCATTTTCAAAACGTGATTTTTCACTGCTCAAATGGCTTGTACAGCCGCTATCCACAATCCAGTTTCCATACTCGTAGTTTACAGCATAACAGTTATCTGAAACACAGTTAAAACTTACAAACTCGTCATCACTGGTAATAGCTACATCACATTTTGGAACATACTTTACACGATCTTGCTTCTCTTTCTTGAATTTACGTTCTGAAGCCTTGTGGCCCGTTTTGTGACATTTATTACATTTCATAATGAATTTTCGATGCGATTCAAATTCTTTCCCTTTGCTATTTCGACCCTTACCGTTTGCTATAAACACTTTATTATCAGATCCAGCATTATTCCTTGCATTATTTTCTTCCATAATTTTTATTTTTAAAATTTCAGGTTCCTGAATATTGTCTCTCGATTCTATCGCACAACGGAAGCTTTCAAAATTCGGTGGTAAACTGTACAATAACATAATCGACGCTAAATCGTCATGAATATCAATATCCATATCATGGAGTTTATTTTTCTAAATGCACATGTATGTCATCACCTTCGTTCATTTTACATAAGGTGAGCTGCTTCATTAAGGATGCCTTCCTGGCTGGTCCTTTTGATGCATATTTCGCTTCCAACTTCAGCCATAACTCTCTAGAAGTCTTGCAGTCCCGAATATGCCTTAACTCGCTTGGGTTCATCGCTAATATTAACTCAGCCCTCGCTTTCGCATCCTTCCGACTGCCATATCGCTTCCTCTGCGACTTCTGCTGGCCTTGGTATTTTTCCATCTACGTCATCCCAGAAGTCGTTCTTTATTAAAATCGCCTGTACCTGTATACGCCAGGAATCATAATTTCTCTACCGAGGTTTTCGATCCTTACCGTAGACATTCCTCAAAACGGCGGTATGGGCAATTAAAATAGCTTGTACTTTTTTTTTAACGTACTTACGTGATATTTTATTCCTCTTTTATTTTTGGGCGTATTATCTGAGTACGCATTAGCCCATAACCATTGTAGCGGAGCGTAGGTTGCTGTGGAATCGAAGAAATTAAAATATCCTGAACGGGATTAGACGTATATTTTTCAGATGGCACATACAAATTTGTCATAACAAAAACAGTGTTTTATATCGAACACTTTTCAAACATTATAACATGCCAGGTACAAATTTACCTTCGTTAAATAGTTTCTATTCAACAAAGTTTTCTGCATACCTATATTTATTTACAACGTAAAACATTTAGTATTTTTTATGTGACTGTATAAAAATCGATTAAAGTATCATCTCTCTTGTAATAAATGCTTATCTCTTGTTATTATTGTCTTTATTTTTTCGCAAATGGTACAAAAACTAGAGTATTTTCCTCGGTGATAAAGCTGTCTTAGTCTTGGGTCAACTTAAATCCGTCGCTACACTCAGGACTCGTCCTAAATCCCTCGGTTCGCTCGTGATTTAAGTATTTAACACCCTCGCTCCACTCGGGAGTAAACCTCGAGTCCTTCGTTACGCTCGCGATTTAAGTCGTCACCCGCGACAGAAGACACTGCTTTATCCCCTTGGTTAATAATCTACTATTTTGCAGGCATCCGTAAGCTACGGTAACTAATACCACTGACACTGAACATTGTACTCGTATTTGAACGGTAGGATGTATTGTATACCGGTTGACTAATTAGTTGTACAAAAAATCAAATTATTAAAGTTAATTAGGTAATTCTTTTTACACCGAGAGTTTTTCTTTTTTTAATTTATATAGATCCTATATTGAAGTATATACAGGATTTTTATTCTAGCTAATAAATAATATCAATATAGAAATCTGTTCTGTAAAACGATAATATGTGTACGAAATAGTATCTATTAATAAATATTATGTTCACGTGGACTATAAAACTTCACAAGTTTCGCATTTTTCTTTGGTGAAATACTAAATAAAAAAAAATACTTCATTACATCATTAGGTATGGGCTGCAGCAGGCCTGTGCCAGTCCCCGTTTAGGTAGGTATCGAAAATATACCTACATTATTACTATGCGCTCGGTGATCACTGCGAAGGGGAAAATCCAGTTACATGAATCGTTTTTCCAGAGTATTAAGAATAAAATTAGCTTGCATTGGATGTCTAGGTATCTAAACGAACAGGTGAGGAGTTCTGACGCGAGTTAAATCAAAGCATAGCGCTCGCTTTAAAATTATTTTCTGAGTAAGACTTCTGTACGTGAGTACTCGGACTTATTCTGTGGTTGTAGTAAGTGATAAATTACACCTGACATATTTAGGCGCACGAGAGAGCGAAGATGCTTATAGTTCTTAAAAAAAATCTGTCTACTTCTACTAAATCGATGGTAATATGTTTTTTATAACTATCTTCGCCTCTATTTTTAACCGACTTCAAAAAAGGAGGAGTTTATCTATTCGACTGTATGTTTTTTTTTTATTTGTATGTTACGCAATATCTTTGTCAACCGTGGACCAATTTTGATGATTCTTTTTTTATTTGAAAGTCTTTACTACCAAGTTGGTCCCATATTAATTTGGTGAAGATATGATGAAGAACTTTGGAGATATGGAAGAAACTTCTGAAACAAAATAAGTAGTTTTTTTTTTAATTTAATTATTGCCGTAAATCGGCAATAATTCAATTTTTTACAAAAAAAAGACCAAATCTTCAATAGAAATCGTATTTTTTATTTTGTTAAAAAATATATTTTGCAAATTTTACAACAAAGTTAAACAGGAAAATTTAGCGCACCATGCCGTATTTTTTAATGGCTTTGCGCTCTTGGCAAATTCAGCCATTCCTGGTAGCCAGTGCGCTTGTTTTAAAAGTAAACCTAAAATTTTCAATTTTTAAAATAATAGATTTTAATAAGGAAATGAAGCGCCAAGCCGTATTTTTATGGCGCACTAAGCTCTTCGTAGTGGCCACTGCGCTTGATTTAATAATTCAAATTTAAACAAAAAAAACGGACTTCATTTTCTTTCAGGAGTTTCTTCTATATCTCTAAAGTTCTTCATCATATCTTCACCAAATCATTATGGGACTAACTTGGTAGTAAAGGCGTTAAAATAAAAAAGAATTATCAAAATCGGTCAACGATTGACGAAGATATATTGTGTAACATACATGCATACATACAAAAAATTAAAAATCATTCAGTCGAATTTATAACCTCCTCCTGTTTTTAAGTCGATTAGAAAGAAAGCTAAATTCATGCTAGTTATATAGGAGCCGCCTGGCCGCCTTAGATTTTCAAATTTAGTTACCTCCCTAGTATAAAAATAAAAAATCCAAATTTTGAGTTAAAGACAACCTCCTTTCAGAGCTTGAATGATGAAAACTTATTTGGTTAATAGGTAATGAAATATACTTAGGTACCTCGTTTCTTTGTATTCCAAGTATTATAATGTTAAACTCTAAAGAGGTAGGTAATATATTGACGACCTCCGTGCGTAGTTGGTCACCATGCTAATCCGCCACTCAGAGGTCCCGGGTTCGAACCCCGGTCAGGGCAAGTTGGAAAATGGCCTTTTTAAATTGTCCTGGGTCTTGGATGTTTATCTATATATATATATATATATATATATGGCCGAGAACCGCGACTTCCTCGCCGAATAAATGCTCAATAAAAATGAACCGCTCATCAATTTCAGAGCGGTCAAATTAAGTTGGCCTAACAATTTTTGACTCAACGATTTTGTGTGCCAATTGCTTTTCCGGATTTGTTTTTCAGCTTTACACATATATATATATATATATATATATATACATATATTTTATATAAAATATAGTATCGTTGAGTTAGTGTCTCGTAACACAAGTCTCGAACTTACTTTGGGGCTAGCTCAATCAGTGTTATGTGTCCCTATAAATAATAAAAAAAGCGAAAGTAAGTCTGTCTCTCTTTTTTGAATTGAAAATGTTAGTTTTGACGTTAAGAAAAAATATCAGTTTTTGGTTGGAAAGAAGAGAATTGTCGTGCTTCCTTAATAATACTGACTCTATGAGCTTGTCTCCATACGGTGATATCAACGCAGCGATTTGATATATTGACTTGTGACGACTTAGGTATTTACAACTGACATTTGACATGGCAAGCGTTTATCAGAGATAGGGGTTATTCTATGGCGATTATAAAATAAATGCTGTCGACTCTATACTGTTGTTACATGGACACTATTATACATGTACACTCTTACTTTAGAACAGTATCAGCGTTTATCTCCGCATAAAATTAATAAAAATGAAGAGTAAAATATCATTGTAGGTATAACACGCCTTTGACCACGTCCATAATAAATTGTAGGTAAGTGCTTGTACAATTTTCGGGGTTAATTTTTGATTGTAAGTACATAGTTGGCATTGATTCCATTCGGCTAGATGTAAGTATACTTTCCAACCAAAGTTGTTTATTAAGTATATTGACATAAGAAAACAAATATTAATAAATAACTGAATCGGAATCAAAATCATTCAAAAATGCATCCACTATTTTATATATTTATATAACATTTATTTACGAATCTACTGATACGTACTCCGTACGTTCCACCCACAGCCCAGCGTCACCGCCAGCCGTTGCCGATGACCGGCGCTACTGGCCGTGGGAAGACACGCAGCGTGGCCTAGCTCATGACACAAGTTTGTTTATATAAATTCTACGACGACACTTACTCTGACATAGCGCGACACTTCACGTGACTCACAAAACCTATTAAAAACATTCAAATTGTCAGTACGGCTACTGACGCTTATCATATACAAATCTTCAATCGAAATTGAGAAATAGACAATCTGTTGTCATCACAGCCGACCGAAACTTTCCAAGCAAACAATGATCTTCAACGCGCTAACTGCCAGTTTACTAGATACTTCGGCCAAGTTGTATCTACAAATAACAAACGAAATAGACTCAGGACTGAAATAGACCACGAACTGAAGCAACGCGCAGAAATAGCATCCCGCCTCCGAAGTCCGAACCAAAACTAGTCAAGTTAAAATTAGAACGATTCCCGCAGGGACGTTTTCATCTTGTGATTCACCTGCTGGAAACTCGATTGTTCGCATTTTACGTCAATCGGTTGCGTGGTGTTTACGAGCGAAACAGCGGTGCTCGGGAGCGTCAGCTGATGGCCAGGAATAGCCCTGACATCGCGGCCACGCTATGCCGCCTGCGCCCGCGCACCCACAAATAGCGCGCTATAATTAGATGTCGGTGAAATCGTGGGTTTGTTATTTTTCTTTATCGTCTCCGTTACGCGATAATTGGGTTAGCCGCTGCATGTGGGCCTGATCGGGCGTCGGCGTGTCTCGCCCGGCCGGACTGCCACCACGCACCTTGCTCCGGCCATTGTCCTGACGCCGCACACACCGCAGTCCGCAACTGTATCCTTCATTATGGCCAACGCTCGCTTAAAAACACAATAAGAAACGAGGTTTTTTGATATTTTTACTAATACTTAACGATACTGTATTTTATAATAAATACATTATATATAGATAAAGACCCAAGACAATATGAAAAAAGCCATTTTCCAACTTGCGCTGGTTGGAGACCGAACCAGAACGCCTTAATCTAGATGTTATAGAGATATGAATTAATTAAAGAGCTTGCATTAGTACGAGTATGTATGTAACAAGAAATGTTTGATCTCTCATATTCATGAGCATTTACCTAGATTTCAATTTTCTAGGATGTGTTTTTTTTTATTTTAAAAAGATTCTCAGATGTATTGGTGTAATAGCTATATTTTGCAGTCTAGGTAAATTTTTCGCCCCGACCATCTGGAGCCAAAACAGCAACTGCACCACTCCTCCTCCACTCCAAAGATATGTTGATAATATATTTTCGTTAGCATAGAAAAATATTGCGCTGCTTTTTCCATCAAAAACAAATGTGAAAATGAGAGCTAAGTTCAATATCCCACAAAAGAATTGCTATCTAAATGGATGCCACGTTCTACAGAACAGATATAAATACATTTCAGGATGCTCTACAGAGCATCCTGAAGTTTGGTGAAGCTAATGTTGGCATACTACGAGTAGTCGTCCGTAACATATAACGTGGAAGGTACATACCCACAATAAATCGAACAATGGGCTATACTATAGTTTAATGATAATAAAATAATAGTCAAGAATTTTAAAAAATCAGCATTTCCATACAAACTTTGGCAATAGTATGGGTATGTCGTCTTTTTTATTTTTGTTTGTTACTGTTATTTTATTATCAAACTTAAGTGATGTAGTAATAGTCTGTGGTTCGATTTATTATGGGTTTACATATGTATGTCCCTTCTATGCTGTATTTGTCTTATTAACTTATCGTCTTTGTAATACGCAACTTATATTTTTATATTTTAAATAGAGTTTAAAAATTAGGATTCTCTACAGCACTTGGCGCTCATTTTCACATTTATGTTTTTGGTTGGTTAGGTTTTTAATCTATAAGGCTGTGAGTCAGTCATATAAATGCCGGTTTTGAAACCTTAATACACCAATAACTGTTTGAGCTACATTTATGCAATTTTTGATAAAGATAAAGGGTTCATATATGTACATATAATAGGTTAAATAACTTTCATGTTATGAAGGGGTCAAAAGTAGCTCTAAATGGTTCATGTAAAAATAAAAAAACATACGGCTGCTGCGTCGCCAGTTCCTTTTTCTTTGAACTTGGCTGGACACGCGGCCTAGGCTGGACACGCTGCCGCGTGACTAGATCCATAATGCTGGCCAGCGTTTGATAAGCCTTGATCTTGTGCAGCGGCGGTCGCCCACTCGCGAATCCTACGCCGAGTGAGCAATTACAGTAAACCACCAGTTAACACAATACTCCAATTATTAGATGTAATCACACGTCCTAAGCTACTCAGTATACTTATTGTAATATTTCCTTATTATTATTTTCAAGGAACGACCTGTCTTTCAGTGGTTGACACAGTTTTTACCATTTAATGGACTAGTTCGAATATCTAATTTATCAAGTGAAAATGTTTTTCCATTAGGAAAGTATTTTTTTCCTTCTTCTTGTGTCTGGTGTCAGAGTTTTTGAGTTACCTAGAGGCATCAGACGTAGGTAGCCCAATAACTGTCATCTATTGACAATAGTAGTTAATATTATGTAAAATGTTAATAGATGTAGGTTTCCTTGTGATGTTTTTATTATTTTCGCCTGAACTCAACATACACAATTAGGCATTAAAGTTAATATTGACCAAAACACTTGCACGCGAAAAATATATTATGTTTTAATAATTTAATTATAATCAAAAGTGTATAGTTATAAAATTGATAAATTACCTACTTACCAATAAAGTAGTATCTTTGTATAAATAGGTATTCCAATTAACGTGTTATTATAAGGTTTGAACTACATACCAAAATACTGGAAGACTTTTTTTAAATATATAAAATTTGTATTTTTAAATAATAATGCATTTACTACATAGTTATTTTATAACTTTTATGAAAAATAAAATGTAAAGTATACCTACTTTATTATTAATATGTAAATAATTCTCGATTCGCATTTATACTTGAGTATGAAATAGTTGTACCTAAAATAGAGAAAGTCCAGGGTGAACGGGCAGAGGCGTTTATTTATATTTCTATCTATTGATAACTGTATCAGATCGGTTTAAATTTCAGCGATTAATATCTTTTATCAAATTGCAATGATATAATTGCAATTTGAAGATACTGCAAGCAAGAGCCCGACTGGCAAATGACAATCCGGCTCTATGGCCAGTCCGAAACTGAGAAAGTCAGCACAATGTCTGACATATAGGGCGCCAACAAACAGTACCTATATATTTAACTACCATAAATTGTACCTAATTAGGTACAATATTATTAGTACCTGACAATAAATAAATCAAATGTAATTAATTGATATGGGTTCTGATTATAATAAGAACATAGCGTGTTTTGTTGTCTACTTGGTACCTAGACTGGATTTTTTTAATATAAGTTTGATAAAGCTAAAAGTACGATACGTACTTACCTACATCTACTTTATTAGATATTAAAAAATAATCTTATCATCGACCTTTCAATGAGCACCATGCACAAAACCCAATACAAAGACAGTTAATAAAAAATACATTAAAATATTATTCGAAACAAACAAGATGCCGAAGTTGGCACGCGCTTTGTTCAATGGAACGGGCGCGAGCAAGGAAGCTAGCGACCCGAGGAGATGGAGGCTTCGCGGCGGACACCGGGGGCGGCGGGCGGCGGCGGGGCGGCGCGGGCGGTGGGCGGCGTCGGGCGGTGACGTCAGCCTCGGGGGGGCAGCTCACTGCGCGATTGGCGGAGCTGCGCGCGCCGCTACCGAATATGGGACTGCGGCTCCATTGATAAAACTGTGATGCGGGGTCGCGCGGCGCCAGTCCCCTTCGCACCGGCCGCGCGAGAGGCCGTCTTCACGCTGGCGTTGTACGTAATTCCGTTCGGCCCGTGGGCCGAGGAGCAGGTCGTGCCGGACGGGATGGGCACTGACGCGGAGCCCCCGACCGGCCCGCACCTGCTCTCCCTGGCCGACATGGGAGCCCTGGGATTCGACTGTGCTTTGAAGCCGGGACCGGCACTCACTTCAGGCGGGACGCCGGCTGACCTCAACACACCAGTCACCACGTCGGATCTGCCCGCCTTCTTCCCGAGCCTGTTGGAACCTCCACCTATATCAGGTGCGCTTACGCCCCATCAACCCTGTCGTAATTCGCTGGTCCTGTCGCGTCGCTGTCGTAACCAGCTACGCACGTCGCGCCGTCGGGATCCGTAGGCGGGAACTGCCTCCGCAAGGCCTAAGATAACGTAGTAAATAAACAAGCTTTTTTGCATCGTCCTTCGTGATTTTAAGTGCGCTCATCGTCATGTTTAACTGCCGCGTTGATACTCATAGCAGAATTACTTAGCCGGTTAAAAAGTTTTAGTGCTAGTTGTTAAAGTGAAATGGAAAGTTCACCGCCCCGCGTCATATGGTCGGATCGATACAGAAGCTGCCTGGAGTTTCATTGTGCTTTTGCTGTCTCCGTTTAACTTCAACAAACAGTGTTTAATAGTGTAACATTCAGTTAAACTTATAAATTGTGATGACACAATATGCATCTAGTTCCAGAGCGGTAAATATGCTAAAACCTTTTATCGATAAAATTAATCAAAATTAAATTTATGAATAACAAATAAAAATAAGTTTGAACTTCTATGACACAAAATATCCACTTTTTAATTTTTGGATATTTGTTAATTCAAATAAAATTTGATATATACAAATTTCGTTTTGAATAAATTATAAGTATTTTAAAAATTACCTATAAGGTAAAAATAACATTACAATTACAAAATAGTGCTTTCATTACAAGAGATTTCGGCTCTTCTGTATGTTTTCTGGTTAAGGGTTAGGTAGGTACTACGTTTGACTTTTGCTCGTATATGAAACAAACTCGCAACGCAATCTAGTCGCCGGTGTTGTTTTTGTTATGAATTTGAAAATACGCAGCATGCGCCAAACACGTAGGTACAGTACTTATAACAGTGCCTCATTCAAGACTCGTAACTGTGTGATTTAACCCGTATTTCCATTAGCAATTAAAGCAAGATCGAAGAAAACAAATGACAATTAAAATTTGAATCTTTAATTAAAATAATTAGGAAAACAAATGGAAAATAGATACCTGCCAATAGAATGATTTTATCCTAAGTTGAACTGTTTGAAACTTACAAAATAGAGGGGAATTTTAAGCATTTTATCAATTATTAACTTCATTGATGTAGTCCTGCTTCCTGACACTCGGGGTTATATTTCCTTTATTATTCCTTAGGTTTATTTATTTAAAACTTGTTTTTTTTTTATTTAAAATTGCACTTTAAATTTCTAATTTAATAAATATCTACCTAATTATTACTTGCATTTAAATCTAAAAACAGAGATAACTTTATTAATGCTTAAGGTTTTCTTTACATATTTTTTTATAAAAATCCTATCTAATTTTAGTTAGTTTGTTTGACTAAATAATACCTAAGTACACTGATTGTCCTCCATGCAGTCTGTTGTCCAGATACGTACCTAACTACGATACAGTATCAACATCCGGGCGGCTTATCATGCCAGGACCTCCGCTGCCTTCCGGTTCGACACTAATATAAAAAATATACGTTTCACTAACATTAAAAAATACATTGATTTGTATTGAACTGCGTCGCGTATGTAGGTGCCCCTAACATGTAAATATAAATTTCAGTAGGTATCGTGAAAAAATAGAATGAGCAATCTTCTGCAGAATTTTGCAAAATGAATCAATTTCTCATCTCGTAATAATTTTAATGGACTTCGAAAATGGAGGAGGTTATCAAATTATCGCAATCTTTATTTATGTCTGTGTACCATTATTCGAAGACGCCTGCACCGAGTTGGAAAATTCTTTTTTTTTTTTTTTGAAATGGCATACTTGTCAGATGGTCCAATAGATTTTTTTAATCGGTTTTTATTTTTGATAAATTAAAAATAAAACGACTCCCGACGAAAATGAATGTTTCTTATGAAATTATTCATAATATTTAGTAAGTGGATATGTAAGTTTTACATAAACTTCTGTTTCTGGAGTCGATGTGTCTTCGTTCTTCTTATCCCTAATCGTTTGTTGTCTGAAGTTAGGAGTTGGCGCATGATGATGGCGAATTATGGTTTTGTGTCATTTGCTATTAGCTTAAACCATTCTCATTTTGTTACAGGTACACTGCCTGGCGACGAATTGTCATTGGGTTGTTCCCCTCGTCGACACAAGCATGAGGCCTCGCTGTCCCCGGGCGCACGCGCCGAGGACGCTAGCAACGCGTCAAGCGCGAGCGCTTCCTTGTACGGACCATCGACAGGGACCACCAAACGTGCCCCTTCGCCGCCTTTGCAATGGCTGATCCCATCGGGACCTGGTGGCGTAGACAAATACTTTCAACAAGATTATGAGGAACGCGTTGAATTACTCCCGCCAGAGTGTCAACCTTCCTACTGTCCACAGCCACAACCATGCCCTGCGCCCCAGCATTGCGAATACCGGCCGCCACCTCAGCCGCAACCGCAGCACTCGTGGGACACCCAAGAGTATGCAAGTGCACCGCAACCCACTCCTGGGCCCTCCGGCTTGCCAAAGCGCGAGCCCTATCCGAGTCCTGCAGGTGATCGACCAGTGCAACTTGCAGAGTACAACCCGTCCACGAGTAAAGGGCACGAAATCCTTTCACAGGTGTATCAACAGAGCACCCAACCGTTGAGGCTAGTCGCTGTGAAGCCACGCAAATATCCAAACAGACCCAGTAAGACACCCGTCCATGAGAGACCATACGCATGTCCTGTAGACGGTTGCGACCGCCGGTTCTCGAGGTCTGACGAATTAACGAGGCATATTCGCATCCACACCGGGCAAAAGCCTTTCCAATGTCGTATATGTATGCGATCATTCAGTAGGTCGGATCATTTAACGACCCACGTACGAACCCACACAGGAGAGAAACCCTTCGCGTGTGACGTTTGCGGGCGCAAATTTGCTCGCTCAGATGAAAAGAAACGACACGCGAAAGTTCACCTGAAACAGCGGCTGAAGCGGGAGCGCGGCGGCGGACCGGCGCACCATCACGAGCCGCATCCGCACGCACCGCTCTAGCAGGAGGCCGAGCTCGCGCCCGCACCCTCGCCTGCACATTCCAGTGGCGGCGGTGATGCGTCCGCGACCATCTACGAGACCTCAGAGTCCGACTAAAATGAACTTTACATTTTTTCACGTTGAAGTTATCAAATAATTTCATCGCTTAGGTGTTAGTGAATTGTCTTTAACGAAGCTTTATTAACTCTACATTTTGTAAATTCACTAAAATTTATATATATATTTATATATATATATCTTTTTATACCTATTTGTAATTACTATAAAAATGAGGTCGTTGTATTTATTTAGGTAGGTAGAATATTTGAATGAACTTGGCTGGGATCAAATGTAAATATGAAGCGATGTGGCCTAATGACCATTACCCGCGACGTACCCACGATGTACGTTTTATGCATGACGATCCATGTCTTTGCGCACGCAAAATTAATGAAGTTTTGACTTGCTATCGTCTTGGACGTAGTGTGAATACATATCTTTCTGTCTGACGATAGTTTGTAGCTAAACTTAAAGTATTCTTCAGAAGGTATGCATGAATGCGTTGATATTGATCTGCAGAACGTGATACATACTTATTAAATGAGCCTAATCGCAGGTACGAACGAGGCAGAAGAATGTTTACCACGCCTTGAGTGCAATGGAGATAAACTCTCAACTTAACGAAAAAAATAGGTATTACAGGTGGTACGCCTTCTTTGGCCACGATTATATATTCAGTATAGGTAGGAAGTATATTAAATATTCTTATACTTGACAAAACTAACGTGAAACTGTGCCATTAATTTAACTTTACAACGTGCCACTGCAATTTTAATTTAATACATACTAAGTGTAACTCGACTGCTAATTAAGTGATAACTATATTATTTTGATTTATTATATATCTAGTCGAAGTTAAAGTATGAGTGTGAGATTGTCGGCTATTGTTTATTTTTGAAATATATCTGTCTTTTAGTAACGAACATTGAGTTCTGGACAGCTTCTAACTGTCATTGTCATTCTTGCTCAAATCATTTATTTTAACAAAATTAAATTTGCTCAATTTCGTTTTTTAGTTCTTCTTCTAATACTTTGTTACTCGCTGTATTCTATATATTTTATCTTGAACCTTCGAGCTCTCTTTGCATTGACGCACTTGTTATTCTACTATTCACTATTACTCTTCCCAGTGGCATATATTTTTATAATGTGCGTATTATAGACTAATCTAGTTCATAGTGTATGGCGGTAAATTATGATCTCTTAATCATTATTAATAATTTCAAGTACCTATAGCGAAGGCCCTTTATTTATAATACTCATAAGTTTCGTGTAGATATAAATAAATTTTAAGGTTCATTTCGAAAATGGTAGCTTCAGTTACTGTGATTATGTTGTTACGTAATTCATGTTTGATTGAATTGCGCGGCCGGTGCTTGGTGTCGCAGGATTCTTTCACAACCGAAGCTGAGCTGGCCGGTTCAAGCTGGAACTACCTCTGCGCTGACATGGCCTATATTCCGTCAGCCTAAGTGGCAGCTTGTTGTGAAAGAATCTCTATTATCCAATTAAAACTCGTTCCCATCGTGTAGATAGCCATCATAGGTGTGATTTCTTTCTTACTCCAGTACAAAATATTGCACAAAAGTTTTCAAAGTGAATGTTATCATTTAAAATTGCCTTTCTATTATAAATCACTAGTTTCATGTGATTGTAACTTACTTTTACATACGATTAGGATAATTTTCGTAAAGAAATATTGCGATCGCAACTAAATCCAAGAAAAATTATAGAAATTGCTATAAATGTCATCACCAAACAGACAGTGAGAAATTACACTACAGGGTGGGCCTTTTAATAATGTTGGTCGTTATGAATTTAGGATACCTGACAATAATAGGTATTACCAACTCGCCTACAACACAAACAAGGAACGGTAACTTTTTTTGTTGATACTGTACTTTTGGGTTTGCTTTGAAAGAATCGAAACTCCTTTTTAGAAGTGACGCACAAATTGTATTGTAGTGGTATAATGAACAGGTCTAAATCGTAACGATATCGTTCCTAGTTGCTCAGCTTATAATAATGTTGCAAAATAAGTGCAGATTTTTTGCAACCTGTTCTCGTAATGTTCGTCAGTTTTGTAATGTTAAGTCAGTTAAACTCTCGCGACCACACATTTCTATTAGTACATTAAATGTTAATGTACGAGTTTATGATGTTTTTACTGTTATAGAGAGACGAAGTCTCCGGTAGGCAAGGCTAGCTTAGATAGGTATTTAAATAAAGAATATTCATGTTAGTTAAATGAGTGACAATTGAAACGGAGAAGACTAAATTCTTAAAACATTTTACGTAATGTTGCATCACGTTAACGTTATTGATATACGGTGTTTACTTGTAATATAAGATTACGAGTTGCGTTGCGACTTGCTGACTGTTGGGCGGCCGCGGTCGCCTCATCCGGGGTACTATGACTTTACATTGTTGATGACCTCTGTTAGGTGCGGGACAACCCTGTGTTGCGATGGCGTGTATCACATACCTATCACATCTCATGTTACTTTATGTCTCAGTGGGATTTTTGAAAACGATAAACATTTATAGTGTTCACATGTACCTAGTAAATGGGTATGGAATATTTACGAATTTTTTACAAGTATGGTCATTATTTTAGGCTATCTTTGTATTTCACTTGAATGAAAGATGTTGTTAATGTTCTAAAATATAAATAGTTTAAGTAGCTATTGTTAAATCTCACTAATTTTTACTAAATTCTATTTAATATATTTGTAAATACACTCTGACTAAATTTCAATTTAATGTGTATATAAGAGAAAAAGAAATTTTTATTTAATATGAAAACCACCTAAGGTGGGAAAATACAAATTGTTGAAAACTGAACTTTTAGTTTGCTTTTGTAACCTTTTATAGATATTCCCATGAAGTAACTATGGAAGAGGAATTTGCCCAATAGTACGGCGCAAGTTTGAACAAAATAATCAATAGCACAATAATAAGCATCACGATCCAAGATAGGTATGTAAATTTACATATTTTCGGAAATTTATGTAAATTTTGCAAACAAAATAGTAAGTTTACGCAAATAAATAGAAAATTCTTTTTAAAAGTCAAGGAGTTGGCAACAACATGATCTCATTAGTTAAATTTAGAGAGACAAACGAATATTGGCACACTGCATTGAGTGTTGTTTGTATTTTTATAGATGTTTGAGCTACAATCCTATCCAGTTCTGAAAACTTGTAGAAAAAAATAAATTAGCTAGGGACACCTTATCCTAAGCTTATATTAATAGTAAATTATGGTCTTAAAATTAAGACCATACTTTCGCACCTCTCTTTAATGTAGGTAAAGGTGGCGGCTCTATTTGTTATGAAGTTATTAGACGAGTACGAGATAACAATGATAGAGCATTGTTATCTACTCAAAAAAAATACGTTTAGGTACTATGCAAACACTCTAAATTTAATTACGTCCAGCTAACTTTTTATATGATTATATCTAGCTAAAACACGTATATTATATTCTTTAAAATCTGATATAAATACTTGCCCTACCTCTATAATAATGCATTTTAGTTCTATCAATAGTTCAATATTATGCTCAACCTCCAGGTGACAGTTGTAGTGAGTGAGTTTAGTTTCTTTAGAACTTTCAATACTTCTGTCATACCTAGTTACGTGTCAGTTAAAAGTTCTAGAAAAAAAATTGATTGAATTACTGCCGGTGTGGCGAGACCCTTATGAGTTTCAGTCAATTCGAAATTATGGAGCCGAATGTACTACTACACCTATACAAACCCCTAAACATTACGATCTATAAAGAAAATAGCGACATCTGTTGGAAATTAGTTGTTACCAAAAAGCATGTACTACAACAGCAGCAGCAAAGCATTAAATACAATGAGCAGTGAAAAAGGCAACGCACAAAAAGCAAAAGCATAATAGGATCGTATTAAAGCATACCAAGAACGTTTTAATACATAAACTGGCAGATAGGTAGCGCTGAACAAATCACATGCCATTGGATGTATACCTTCTTACCTACATAGTAGTTTCAGATAGAAGTGGTCACTGTGGCCTTAATTCCCCCGGGTTATGACATATTTTACTCGTTTCTTCTTATAGTCGGTACACACACATGTAGAGGTAAACAGGACATTGTTGATGTTTGATTATATGCACGCTCATTTGAACTCGACTGGATAGATAACTATTTTATTTTAAGCAGCAATTTATGAATATGAAAGCTGTATGAATGTAAAAATAGCAAAGCTAATACGGATATGTCAACAAAAATATCAAAATTTAAAAAGGAACGTAAGGGTAATAAAGACTTTTAAATACTCCAAAAGCGCCACGACCTTCGTACGTAGCTACGTGTTCGTGTTGCAGTGTCGCAATATTGGGCAGTATAAAAACTACGATGAGGTCTAATTTGGTTTGACATTGAAATAGAACGACTCTATCGGACGACTGTCGTGATATTTTAAGGAGTAAAGGTCCAGGAATAACGAACAAAAGTAATAATAACAAACAAAATTAAATTTAATGAATATCAAATCTTAAAATCGCGCGTGTCTAACACAATACAACCATATAAATAAAATAGATAGACTGATATTGATTAATCTTAAGATGATATAACCACTACCAAATTAATTTTGTACAACGTCAATTCATATTAAATTACAAATATTTTGTAATCTAATAGTAACAGACAGCAGACTTACAAAGTAAATAAATATACCGACAGTTGAAATAGGTTTAACTAATTACAAACAATATACTATTTTAACTAAATAAATGTTTATAAAAGAAAGGTACTGCCTGCGTCTACTCAAAAATTAAAAATACTTAGTCTGCTCAAAAATTTATAAGCGGAAAGATAAATAGACACCAATATGATGCGAATTGCGTATGTATATGTATAATATTATAATAAAATCTAAGAAAAAAAAACGTTTCTCGTTATTTTTCTATTAATTATATTTATTTTGCTTTTATTTATTAGTTTATCACATACTTTTGAGAACATTTGATTATTATCGTAGAGTGATCACTTTTAGCAATTAATCAAATGTTAAGAAAAATACATGATTAATATAATGCAAAATCTACGTTACAATAGAAAAAACAAAAACCATATCTGTATCCGATTTATTTGCAAAATCTGCCCTTGCCTTAATATCCATAATAAAATAGAAATTATAAGGATTTTTTTATTTCTCGTTTAACATAGTATTTCTTCTACATTCGCGTCACATGTATCTAAATATCTTTATATTGCTTTGTTCCACTGGCATGGCATTACTGCTAGTTTCAGTCCAAACAAGATTAAATAAACATATAGGCGTACCTACTTTATTGCACAATGAAGGTGGTTACCGACCATAATATAGGACAAACTGGCTTAACTATTGGTGTTGTCATGATCTAGTTTTTTAGGACAAACTAGTATCAAATCATTCGAGTCCTTAAATATGCTCTTAAAATAAATAATTTATTTAATGGATAAATGGTATGTATGTGTTGACATGTATGTGTGTGGTGTGTAAGCGTGACCGCCTCAAACAAACTTAGAATCGAACCTTCATCTCGGTAGCTAACAAGCTTGGATTATCGTTGATTGATATCAAGAACACAGCGGTTGGCAGATCGAATTGGCGACATGTGTCCGCCCCTTGCCCCGATAGGGGAAAAAGTAAACGAAGATCTATGTAAATACATCTTCGTTTACTTTTTCACCTACAGAAACAGTACCTCCTACTTACTCAAATCATATAAGCAGTAAGTATTACTACCGACAGATATATTTTGTAGGTATTTCAAACCGACTTCAAAATAGGACGAGGTTATCTTTTTTGTCGTGAAAACTTCTTTAGGCGCATTGGGCATGAAAGGAAAGCATTTTTTGAGATATAGGGGAAAACTATTGAACTCGCAACACTTACCGTAACCGAGTCGGAAAAGCCACTGTTTTTTAGGGTTCCGTACCGAAAGGGTAAAAAGGGTATCCTATTACTAAGACTCCACTGTCCATCAGTCTGTCTGTCACCAGGCTGTATCTCAGGAACTGTGATAACTTGACAGTTGAATTTCCACAGATGATTGAAATGTATTTCTGTTACCGCTAAAACTACAAATAAATAAAAACAGAATAAAATAAATAAATCAGTGAGGCTTCCGTACAACAAACGTTATTTTTTTCTATAGATAACGGTACGGAAGCCTTCGTGCGCGAGTCTGACTCGCACTTGGTCGGTTATTTTATATAAGTATGTGTCCGGTTACTTTAAGACGCCTGAACTAATTTGGAATTTTTTTGTTTGTTTGAAAGGTCATACTTGTCAAGTTGTCAGGTGGTTCCAGAAAAGTTTATCGAAATCAGTTGTGTAGTTTGGAGTTTAAGTCGGTTTTTATTTATAAAAATTATATAAGGTAGGTAGTTATGTTGTTAATCATTATGTAAGTAGTTAAATATTATATTGCTCAGATATTTTCCGGCATCAACTTTAAAATAATCTCATTTAATAGGTTGGGGAAAAAGTCTTTTCGCATTTTATATGAAAATTCAAAACATTTTTTAATATAGTTTATTTACATTTAACTAAACTATGTAGGTACCATTTTGTTCGATAACTTTTTGCCATCTTATAGGGACATGATCCCATTGCTATAGAAATTTTGGGGCCTCTGATCAAAAAACTGCGTCAAGTAGTTTTGGCAGTCCTCTCGTGATGTTAACCTGACACTGCCTAAAGAATTCTGAAGAGACCGAAACAGGTGGAAATCTGAAGGTGCCAGGTCAGGACTATACGGCGGATGTATTAACACCTCCCAGCCAAACTCTCTTAATTTTTGCTGAGTGGTTAAAGATGTGTGAGGTCTAGCGTTATCATGATGAAAAACCATACCCCTTCTGTTGATTATTCCGGCCGCTTTCTCTCAACTTCTTGCTTTAATCTTATCAGTTGTTCGCAGTAGAGTTCTGAATCGATGGTCCTGCCTGATGGTAACAGCTCATAATGAATAATGCCCTTCCAATCCCACCACACACACAACATCACCTTGTTGCGAGTTAACCCGGGTTTCGCCACAGTCTGTGAAGCCTGACCGGCGTTTGACCATGACCTTTTTCGCACGTTCTTATCGTACGTGATCCACTTTTTATCACCAGTTATCAATTTCTTCAAAAATGATTCGGTCTCATTACGTCGTAATAAAGAATCACAAATGAGTACACGGTTCATTAGGTTTCTTCCAGAGAGCTCGTGAGGTACCCAAATATCGAGCTTTTTTGTGTACCCATTTTTTTTCAAATGCGCCAAAACTGTTTTGTAGTCAATTCCCAGTTCTTCAGCTACATCGTAACTACTGATATGCCGATCTTGCTCCACTTTTTCAAAAATAGCATCCATTTTATCCGTAACAGAGCGACCAGAGCGACGTGCATCTTTGACATCAAAATTTCCGGATTGAAAACGCTTAAATGTGCTACTCTCACTGACACTGCACTAGGTCCATAAACATCGCAACTTTTTTTTCGCGGCTTGCGTTGCATTTTTACCTTTTTGGTAGTAAAATTTTAAAATGTATCTAATTTCTTTATTAGATTCACTCATCTTGACGGTAAGAAAAACAAATGAAAATCACGCATTTTCCTAATTTGAATTTAGAATTATCTACTTTAAAATTTAAACTTTTAAATGATACCAAAACCAGCCAGGTACAAATAGTATAACCAAAGTGGTTTTATTACAAGTTCATACATACTATATGCGAAAAGACTTTTTGCCCAACCTAATACATACGATTTCAAAATAATACTAGTTTGTCTTAAAATCGGATTCGGCCTGTAACATATACCTATTAGGATTAGCATACCCTTTAAAACTCCAATCCATACTCTTTGTTAGTAAGTAATGAGGGTAAACTACGTATATTTTTCTGATCTGGCCCTTAGCCTAATGTATTCCATATTAAATAATAAAATTATTTTGTCATTTATAAGATTATAAGGATCACTCAAGCACCCAAATTACTATCAAATCAGTCTTATAGTATCAAACTTAACGGCATGTAAAACGCTTTAAAGTTCACCGTAAAGATTTGACATTTTGTGGTTTTGCAGGTAATCTGCACATTTGTATTTATACTAATTTACCAATCACTCCTTAGAGTTCATTTTGTGGAACTGCGGTAGGTAAAGTCTGGTCGCCGAGAGTTGGTAAATATTATAATTCGTCTCCGAATAGCGCCTGTCGCTTAATTATCGCAAACTGTATGGCGGCCGTCGCTTGTCTGCCGTTTGCGTGGTACAAGGCACGCAGTTGTTGTCAACTGCGGCCCGAACAAGCGACCGGGCGCGGTGGGCATATATTGCCATTCTGAATTGGAATCCGTTAAATGCGCTTTGAGTAAGTCGTTTGAGTGTTTGCGTGTTGTTTTCTGTTTTATACATTTAATAATTGTCTAAAATTGTACAAGTTTTTAAATAATTAGCGGGCCGCAATTTTTAATGAGTTAAGAAGCCCTGAATTTATCAGCTCTCCGAACAGACTTTAGCTATATTACTCAAACGAAAAGAATATCAATGTTTTCTGAATCGATAATTGTAATTTTTTTAGCGATTCTATAGTGAGATTGGTATTAAACAGTCGATATACGTAATCTGATTTTAAATTCGTTAAGTTTAACGAAGAAAATGTTTATTTAACCTTTTGTAAAAACAAACAAGTACACATCGATTTTTCTCGAAGAAAAGAAAGTATACCACAAACAGTATTTAATATTTATGTTTGGCAAAAAAGAATTATACGGCCCAAATGCAACTTGCACTCTTTCACTGATATTTATCACACCATTCTTTAAGTAAGTAGGTAAGGCAACTCATTTTAAGGAGTAAAATCCGCAAAAGGCATACTGTCCCTCTCTAGATTATATTTAAGCTAGACAGAAACAGAACGAGATTTAGAATTTCGTTCTTACTTAAAATGAGTGTTTAGTCGTTAACCACTCTGTTATTAAAATACCTAGGTACCTTATTTCAATATACATTAATTCAAATAGTTTTAGTGACTTCTTTTGATCTTAGCTAATCGTATAGGTATAGCTTTTACGTGACTATAAAAATATTTGCAAAATATGTACACTCCAATTACTCACATTCAAAATTAAATAGGCACAGAACAAAATATACAGACAAGGATATATATGGTAGGTATATGTTAGCTGTTGTTTCATAAGCTTTACACAAAACCAAATAAATACTTAAATACAACGTGGAAGGGACATACCCGTAATAAATCGAACCACGGGCTATACTGGATCAGTTTAGTATAGTGAAATTAAAATAACAGTATAAACATTTAAAAAATTGGCATTTTCATACAAAAGTTTGCAGCCGCTCGGGCAATTTGTATGGGAATGTCGAATTTTATTGTTTGTTTTTTTACTTTTATTTTAATATCATTTTACTATAGTGGTCTAGTACAGCCCGTAGTTCGATTTATTACGGGTATGTCTCTTCCACGTTGTATATCTTTTTAGGTCATTTAAAAGTCAAACCCAACTCTAATAATATTAGTGTCAGTGGAAGATGTCTTGTGTGGTGATCAGAAATACTTATGTATTTTGA
The DNA here is from genome assembly GCA_943193695.1 of Acrobasis suavella. Taxonomy (NCBI): domain Eukaryota; kingdom Metazoa; phylum Arthropoda; class Insecta; order Lepidoptera; family Pyralidae; genus Acrobasis; species Acrobasis suavella. Next base: position 12,688,829 of record OW971938.1, read on the forward strand.
ATTCAACTAAATACGAACCGAACTTGAACATACTGTCCCGCTACAATTTTATAAGGCTTAACGCACACCAGAACAGCAGCGGCTGACAGCTTACTTAACTCTCAAACCATAGTCACCTTTATTTCTATCTTTGAAATGCTAATTAGGACGCGCAACGCCGCTGGCAGACGCAAGTGTTTTGTTTTGTTCAAGCTATACTGTGTATTTCTCACAAGGAAATAAGGTGAACATGGTTTGACAATGTAAGTGCGCTGCCAGCGGCTGCCGTTCCGAGTTGGCCCTAACTCTCCTCCTAAGTGAAAGAGAAAAATCCAACAACGTGGATGATTCCTATTAATAAGAATCTTCCCCAGTCGTCATACATGTTCGTCTCTGTACACGGGCACTAGTGACCGCGATCGGAATATTTAATATTGGCACGCGTACTAATATCATCACACATGAACATACTTAACGACTGGAGTTTCGGTTCAACATCAGTTCCGATGCCAATATAAAAACACTTAGCTCCGTCCATCCGGCAGACTAGAAGAAAGTTTAGATGTGTACCATGCAGCACTCGTGCTACGTGGTCTCCTCGTAGTGGTCCTCGGCTTTGACGAGGTTGGGCTCGGACTCGGAGCGCCGCTTGAGGCCCTCGGCGTCGGGCTCCAGCGGGCGCTCGGCCGGCGCCGGCGGCGCGCCCGTCGCCGCCTTGATGTCGGGCGCGCTGCGAGACACGTCCGCCTGCACACGACCACCGTACTTTCTGTACTTAGGGGCTCTTGCTCACAGAATTAATATAAGCGTACAGAACGGAATCTCCTAAGGTCCCGTGCAATATGCGTCCCCGTTCCCCGTCCTCGCCCTTCTCCCCCGTTTTCGCCTTGTCTGGACCCGCACAAAACCCTCCACATGGCGCGAACGAGAGAGAGAGGTGTCAGGGCGGGGGACGGGGATGCATATTGCGCGGACCCTAGAAGATTCCGTTCTGTATGTAATACTTATATTAATTCTGTGTCTGTGTGTGGTTTCGATTCACAGCGAGGGCAAGTTGGAATCTTGCCTTTCTCAAACATATTCTATGATATTGTGTCTTAATCTATATATTTAAGATAACGCTGTTACATCAAATAGGGGTGATGACAAGGTTAGAAAAGTGTAATCGAAATTAGGCCGTCTTTTAGATTATCAAAAAATAATGGACCCATATTTTTCAGTTCAAAATAAAGACTCAGAGTGGGGCTTGGAATGTCACCTCTATGTAAAAATCGTACGTATAGCTGTGACGTCATGCGTCAAATGCAAAATTTCAATGCGCTGTAACTTTTTCATTTTTTTAAAGAAAAAAACAATACGTGTGCAATATTTTTTAATAATCTAACCGATGGGCTAATTGTATATTTTCCAGACAGTATATTATCAAGTATGATTTTCACTAGAAGGTGTCGTAATTCGCCCCTAATCCAAAACTTCAATGCGCTGTTTCTTTGTGATTTTTTACTACTTTGCTAAACAAAAAATATAGGTCCATTATATTTTGAAAATCTAAACGGACTAAATGAAATAAGTAATACATTTTTTACCCAGTCCACGTCCCTATTTTAACAGTAGATACTTATTTATAAGTAAGCAGTATGCTCATTTCACAGGAATAAGATAGCCCAAATAGGAATAAGATAGGGAAGGAATAATAATACTTGAAATAGATAAACGTGAAAAAGTTGCTGCAAAATATCGTAAATTTATAAGCTGTTATAAATAAAATTTAAATTTTTTTACCACAAAACATGCCACTTCAGACTCCAGATAGTCTCCAGACTCCTGCTTGACTTGTACATTCATTTTGTCGTTTAGATAGCAGACGCCATTCAGATCTATAGCACTGTTAGAAAATATCGCCGCTGCTCCCACAGACGCATCCACCAGTGGTTCAGGCTAAGACAAAGAAATACTACATAAGTAACACGGGTTTATTCGATTATTTACATTCGCCTCCAATCGCAATGACTATAATTGATGGTCAATCACGGGAATAAATGTACGGGAACATGTACTATCCCACAAATTTATTTACACCTCACAGAAATATATAGGTAGATAATTATTATTGCCTATTACGGATCGCCGCATTAATAAGGGCTGTACAGAAAGACTGTATGTTTATACAAAGTGGTGTAACGGAAAGGAGGTATTAACCCAAAAGGGAGTTTACATTCTACTAATCAATGTGAACAACTTTTACAATGGGACCATCCCTGAAATTGTAAAAAAAACTTCACCCCCATACGAAATTAAATAACTACCTTGCCAAAATGTATGGAGCTGCAGATATTTTTTACGATTTCTGGGATGGTCCCATAGTAAAAGTTGTTCACATTGATTAGTATGTTAACTTCCTTTCGGGTTGATACCCCTTTTCCGTTACGCGTTGTAGATATACGCGCCGGGACTATTTATAGTATGTATTGATTAGGCACATAAAGAAAAAAATATAATAAAAGTAAGAACTCAGATAAGGGCCATAATAGGCCTCGTGTAGCGAAAATTTTCTACATTTAAAATGATTTTCCACTAATAGTTTCCTGTGCGCTAATAGTTCTTAAACAGGAAATGTCATATTTTGTTTTAAAACACAAACCACATTAGAGATAACAAGTTCTGACTTATGAAATGTTAACCTACTAGAATTCCATCTTCCGGTACGATGAACTTGAGCTGGGCTGGCTTTTTTGGCGGCACCGTTTCGACTTCCGGATTTTTAAATACTTCCTTGACTACTTCTTTCGGTTCCCTAAAATTTAACAAAAATACACGAAACATTAAAGAAGTTGGTTTATTATACATATAAAAACAATAACATTATTGCACGAAAGAAATACACACACCAAGGTTTCAATCCCATTTTATTAATAAAATATCATAAATGCGAAAGTATGTATGGATGTTTATTTCGCTTTCACGCCAAAACGGCTAATCCGATAAGAATAAAATTTGGCATGCAGATGGCTTATTACCTAAATTCACACATAGGATATTTTTATCCCAGGATATTGTTAATTCCCGGGGTTTGACAAAAATTAGACGTTGCAGACAACGCCGCGTGCAGCTAGTACTTAAGGGGCTACATGAGTTTTCCGGGGTCCAGTGCTGCCCCCATTTGAAAAGAAACGGAGACATCATTTAAAATTTTGTCCTGACCAGGCACTAGATAACCCTTCAAACTATTTTATGAACTACTGATTATAGTATAAAGTGAGAACACGAAGATTTCCTACGTAGAATTGCGAAAAACTTGCCACTTTTGGCGTTTGTGCGTAGAAAAGCTTCACGTTCTCACTTTAAACTGTAAACAGTAGTTCATAAAATAGTTTAGAGTTATCTAGTGCCTGGTCAAGCCAAAATTTTCAATGATGTCTCCGTTTCCTATCAATTGATTTATTTCAAATGGGGGCAGCACTGGACCCCGGAAAATTCAAGTATCCCCTTAATTGAACGAGCGAGCGAAGCAAGCGAAGTTCCCAGAGTCTACTTGAACAATCCAGCATTTGTATGTATGTAACATATGTATGTTCGACGATAACTCAAGTAGTTTTGATCGGACCTTCATGAAATTTGGTAGACGTATAGAAGTAGCAAATAGTATAATATTTTTAAGTTCGAAAAAGAGCCCACCGAGATATGGGGTTCTCGAGTTCACAATTCGGGGCGAACCACTAGTATAGAAAACACGTATTGGCTACGATATAGTGGATAAGTATTCGTTTTAGGTTTGACTTACTTTTTAGGTGTAGTGTGATGGCTCTCGCTCTTTTCCATTTGATGATGTGAAATCAAATCACAGGCTTTACCAAGGATTACAATGGAAACTAACACTCTAACGGATATTAAGCACAAGTATGCTATAAATATTAGGAAAATTGCTGCAAACCTGCAACAGAGAGTACAGAAAATAAAATAATACTGTTCACAATACTTCAATTTGTTTAAGTATGATTTTATTCAAAAAAATATGAAGTAGATTTATAGTCCAGGTTGTGGGCCAGTCAGGGCCGGATTATCTATTAAACGGATTAGGCAGCTGCCTATGCACGCACAAAAGAAAAAAAACGTTTAATCGAACGAATGAGTCAGGCATGTGAAGTGATGCTGGAGCATCAAGTCGAGGTAACCATGTTGTTGCAATATCAAATTAGACATTGAAGTAACAGGATACCAAATTTGGAGTAAATCTGATCGACACGACTTTCGTAATACAAATGTATTTTAAAAAGTAAGAAAAGTTTCTGTTTCTGTTTTCTGTTATTTAGGTACAAATTACACTGATTGAGCTAGCCCCAAAGTAAGTTCGAGACTTGTGTTATGGGATACTAACTCAACGATACTATATTTTATAACAAATACATATATCGATAAACATCCAAGACCCAGGACAATTTGAAAAAGGCCATTTTTCTACTTGACCTGACCGGGGATCGAACCCGGGACCTCTGGGTGGCGGACTAGCATGGTGACCACTACGCCACGAAGGTCGTCAAAAGGGTTAATAAATGAATGTTCTTCGATCTAGCGGTGCCACTCGAGCTAGACCTTAAACACTAGTAATGCTTTGTCTATTCAATGTACGAGGGTGCGTTTTTAAGTTCGCGGATTGAGAGGGTTGGAGGGGGGTGATTAGGCTCATTAGGACCGTAACGCGTTCAGTGACTCATAATTAGTATAAATACGAGGTTTCATTGTTATCAGACAATAGAATACCTTCAGTTATCTAAGAGACCACTCATCCCCGATGAGCAGTTTGGATTCCGCGCCAAGCACTCATCCGTCCACCAAGCGCACCGCCTCACGGAGCACATCCTCAAATTTCGACGATGGGGCCGCCGAACAGGGGCTCTCTTCTTTGACGTCGCGAAGGCGTTCGACAAAGTCTGGCATGCAGGCTTGCTTTACAAGCTTGCAAACATGGGACTACCAGACAGTTTCGTGCACATCATCCGAAACTTCCTGTCGAATCGCACATTTCGCTACAGATATGAGGGATGCCTCTCACGGCCCCGCCCCATAAGAGCCGGAATCCCGCAAGGCTCCGTCCTCTCTCCCCTCCTATACTCACTGTACACCAGTGACGTTCCGCGCACCAAAGGCGTGGAGTTGGCCCTCTTCGCCGACGACACAGCCCATTATTGCTCTGCCACCATGGTGCAGACAATAGGCAATCGACTCCAGTGCGCTGTCGACGCACTAGGCGAGTGGTTCAGGAAGTGGCGCATCGAAGTGAATCCGGAGAAAAATAACGCAGTTTACTTTACGAAGGACCCACAAGGTGCGTCGCGACCTCACACAACACCGACCCAAGCCCATCAGGCAAATCTCTTTATACGGTAAACCCATTCCTTGGACACGCACGGCCAAGTATCTGGGTGTCACCTTCGACATCGGCATGACCTTCGGTCCTCACATCAAAAGGGTGTGCAACACTGCATGCTTCTATTTGAGCCGTTTCAACCCCATGATACGCAATGAAAAGTTTTCTCTAAGTAACAAGTTAACTCTTTTCAAACTTTGCATTCGCCCAGTCCTGACCTACGCAAGCGTTGTCTTCGCACACGCAGCCCCAACTCACATGCTTAGGCTTCAAAGAGTACAGAACCGATTCATCCGCAGAGCTACCAACGCTCCAAAGATAGCGAGAAACTGCGACCTACACCGCGATCTCGAACTCCCGTCCATAAAGCACTTTATGAAAGAAGCGTCCGAACGTTTCTTTGATAAAGCCGCCGACCACCCGAACCGACTAGTTAGAGAGGCAGCTAACTACATTCCGGAGCACAACCCTCGCCGACTCACCGGCAGACGTCCGAGGCATGTTCTCTCTGATTCCGATGACCAGATTATGGCTGACATGGTCCAATTCGATACCTCTGCGGCTCCGAGCAGCCAGAGGAACCCCGCGGTCCGACCCCCCGCATTCGTCGTAATCGAATACGTAGGCGTAGGAACATTAGCTCGTTCACTAGGTACCGCCCGGTGGTACCTGGACGATTTGCGTCCTAAGTAGGCCCTTCTGGCACCGTAGCTTCGGCCCTTCCGGCAAAACATGGATGTTGCAGCACCCCAAAATTTGCCATAATTGGCATAAAAAGGGCACAGCACCCCCCAAGAAGTTTAAGGTGTCACAGTCAGCTGGGAAACTCATGGCAACGGTCTTTTGGGACTCAGAAGGAATATTGTTGATCGATTATAAAGATAAAGGTGTTTCTATAACCGGAGAATACTACGCTTCAATATTAGAGCGAATAAAAGAAGCCATTAAAGAGAAAAGACGGGGAAAATTGACGAAGGGTGTGCTGCTTTTGCACGACAATGCGCCCGTCCACAAGAGTCGCGTTGCGTTGGCTGCCCTGCATAAGGTGGGCTTCGATATTTTAAACCACCCACCCTACAGCCCAGACCTAGCCCCGAGTCATTATTACCTCTTCCCAAAAATGAAAAAAGAGCTTCGAGGTAAAAAATTTACCACCGATGATGAAGTTAAGGAGGCAGTTTCAGCGTATTTTGAAGACAAAGATAAAACATTTTTTTATGAGGGTATAAATAAATTAATTGAAAGGTCTGAAAAATGTATCCGTCTTGCAAGTGAATATATTGAAAAGGAAAAATAATTTGGTTTTTTTATTTCCACCCATTACCCTCCATTCCGCGAACATAAAAACGCTCCTTCGTACCTCACGAAAATTTTAACAAAATCCAATGTACCTCAACCATTTGGACAAAAATTAAAAAAATAATTGTCATCCGTCCAGCGGGGCCCTCGATTTTATTACGCTAGAAATACATCAAAGTAATTCAGATCGTAACTTAACTCAATGTACCTCTCGATTCATGTATTAATTAATTCCAAGGAATCTTTAGCAGTTCAGGAGAAATTCAGCAAGAAAACTTTTATCCGTCCAGCAGGGCCCTGTGTAATTTGAATTCATGCGTGTGAAAGTCAAAACCTACTTTTAATTTTAGGTTTTTGAGAGGCAAAAAATAAATAAATGAATATGATTAAGAGCGAGAAAAAAATTAAGCCGCTATATTTCGATAATTTTTCTAAACGTCAAAACATTTTTTTTAGGATTTGTATAAGCTACAGGCAGATGACGTCATAGTTCCTTGACGTTCACACCTTCATTTCGGGAAATATTAATTTTGTTGGTCTTACCTTACCAAGCGCCTACTATCTACAAATTATAATTATTTGATACTTTAATAAAATGTAAGAAAACTGCAAAAAGTTTAGAAATGGTGAAGAACTTTGGGGTACATTGGTAATACATAACAATGGCGAGCTTTTTCTGCACGTATGAATTCAAAGTACAAAGGGCCCTGCTGGACGGACCAACTTTTCTTGCTGAATTTCTCCTGAACTGCTAAAGATTCCTTGGAATGAATACATGAATCGAGAGGTACATTGAGTTAAGTTACGATCTGAATTATTTTTATGTATTTCTAGCGTAATAAAACCGAGGGCCCCGCTGGACGGATGACAATTAATTATTTTTTTTTAATTTTTGTCCAAATGGTTGAGGTACATTGGATTTTGTTAAAATTTTCGTGAGGTACATTGAATAGACAAAGCATTACCACTACTGTTTAAGGTCTAGCTCGAGTGGCCCCGCTAGATCGAAGTACATAATAAATGGGGCTCCGAAAATTGCATTGCCTAGGGGCCTGATAGGGTTAATCCCGCCCTAGCCCCAATGTCGGCCGCCCTAGATATCGCAGGAACGATATGGTGCATGCTGATCGGCATGAGTCCGAAGATATCGACTGGGGAGACATCACGTCGAACGGAACACTTGGCGATCTGATTTCAGAGACCAAGATCCGCTGCATGGTCGTCACCGAGACCACGGAGTAAGTAAGTAATAAAAATATACATTTTTTGATTAAAACTAACGTAAGACACAGACACTATTAACACAACACGGGTTACTCACGTATGAGTGTGTCACGGAGCGGCTCTGTAAACGAGCATCACATTCGCCCTGATGACCTCCGGATGAGGTCGAAACATGTCGGCCAGTGGCTGACTCTCTACGTGAATAACCCGTGCTATGTTAATAAAATATACATTATATGATTTAAGAGTTTCGCAGTCACGATAACTGTTATTTTATTAGTAACGGGACTTACCGCAATTAATATAATTTTCAGCCAGATATTTCGATGCTGGCAGACTGAGCAACTACGATGAATTTTCGGCTGTCATCGTAGTTCCTTAGTCTGCCAGCGGCCATGACGGCAGAAAAGTCGTCGAAATATCTGGTTAAAAATATATTATTTGTGGTAAGTCCCGTAATTCTAATAGGTAATAATTAAAATATAACCGAAAAAATAGTTTTCCATCTCTACATTATGCAAAGAAAACCCAGTCCGATCGGAAAAGGCCATATCAGTACCTAAATGACAAGTTTAAACAATAAAAAACTTGAGAGGTGTCAAGGGACACCCGGATGGAACGAAGTAAAATATAAATAGGTCTATATTACATTCAAACTCTTTGTTCTCTGCGTTCTAAAATCAAGCTTTTATTATCTTCATAAATTTGAATGAACAAAAAGTGTCGTTACAACTTTTGGTCTTAATTTTTTCCGTCTAGTTCCCTTACGCAACGCGCGATAAGGAACTTCGTTCCAATAAATCGAAAATAATAATAAAGATTAAAAAGTTATCGATATCTTAATCTTTAGAAATTTACCCAAATTTCCCCAAAATCATGCAAATTAAAAAATTACAACACTGTCTCAGTCAAGACAGACCGCGGCATCGACTGTCCGATACTCGAGCGCTTACCTCCGCCCAACTTCGCCGTCCGCCGCCCCGTGAGTTGCCAATGTAAATTTTATCACAGACAATCTTTTACCTATTCTCCGGCGAGAAACCGATTGATATAACCTACACAAGCTACCCAACATGATCTTCACGGATCGGACAGGGTTATTTTTTACACAGTGTATATTAAGTGGAGTGACGCTTAAAATAATCATGAGCAGGCAGATAGATAGCTCAGATCTAATGTGTTTTATTTAAGTTTTATAAAAGAAACTAGATTTTTTTCCCACGTGTAAAAGCTTACCCATCAACTTTGACGGCGTGAATCAAGACTCTTGTTATGACAACTCCCAAGGGAAGAGGAATGAAACCCATTCTCCGTGCTACTAGGTCAGAATGATCGCTAAAAGCATACTTCTGTCTAGTTTGCGCTACGTCGTACGCCAGACTAACGGTGTATTCACGGTACACCCCGTATGGTATCTCGTTAAATCTGTAATAATCATTAAGTTAAAAATAATTGTTACTAAGATACAGATAACCTCCGATACATTGTCACGCCTGTATCCCTGACGAGATAGACAGAGCCCAGGGTCGTAAGACCATAAGGCCACGCCTAGCGTGATGGTGGGCGTTAAGACGAAAGAAGGAATTAAAATAGTGGTGGGTTACTAACCGCATCACCTATTAACATGATTTGAATCTCGCCCAAGCCCTCGATCGGTTTTTAAGATCTACGCAGGAAGAGAAGTAGCTGGTACATTCTAAGTTTTTTCTTTTCTCCCAGACCAGTATGGAAGATATTAAAGATTAATAATTAAAAATTTTAAAGAAAATTTTTGTTTTTGGAACATTGCATCACAAATTAATCACCTGGTAATAAAAGCATGCTTCACCCAATCAATGATAACTTCAAAGGTAAGCACAAGAACACAATCCGGTGCAAGGATCCAAAATCGTTCTTCACGCCAAACATATTCCTTCATGGTCTGGAGAACTACTATAAAAAGTAGCACTGAGAGGTGTAGGCGCTCTCTTACGTCGCTGCATGACACTTGGAAAAGATTGTTCTTGTCAAATTTCTTGAAGACACTGCCTTTCAGTTCTACAAACTGTAAGAAAAACACTATTGAAGTAAATTATATCTGTAAAATATGGAATCAGGTCTTTGCGGAAGTTAAAGTTAAGTAACTACATTGTGTTACTTTATAAATTACTGAATTTACTATACTTTTCATATGCTTAGGTACTACATACACTTCTATCTTTCTTGCTAATGCCAAAAGTAGACACTTTTGAACGAAAGAGCTAGGCAAATATATGTAAAACTTATAAACAGTTAAAATTATTTGAAGGGTTATTCATAATTTAAATAAGGATATCCCTGGAATTTGTAAAGCTGCTAAATTAAAATCTTAAGATGGCATATCTTTACTTACATTATTTGACATCATAATTATCAATAAGCTCTTATTGTTTGAGTTGAAGGCCACATTCAAAGTAGTTGCTTGAAACAACACCAGCAGGCTATGCAGGACTGATGGAAATGTTTAAGAGAAATATCTTCTTTAAAGAAAACGCATTTTTTTACCTAACTATAAATAATATTAGACAGAACTGAGAACGATGAAACTGTTTCCTATACATTGAAAATTAATAAAAAATATATGGCTCCTAGCATTGTCATCAATCATATAGAGTTTGCTTCCTTAAATGGTTTGCAGACTGTTAACGAATTTTTGCCAGGCTGCAAACCATCTTTGACGGATGCGATGCCACTTTTGTTAGCACGTAGACAATTTAGCAAACCACTTAACCAAAAACTGTATTTATTTGAATGTAGGAATATTAGAAAGATGTGTCAAAAGTAACCTTCAATGTAATATTTCTCTTCGTTTTTTTAAGTTTATTTGTTTTATAAGAGGGAAGTATTCCCAGCAATGGGATGAGGATATGGATGATAGTGATGATAAAGAATATATGTATTGGGACAGTGACATTAATTGTATGCCAAAGGGTGAGGGGATTTATTTTCTATGAATATATCAATATTATCAATAGTAGGCAATTGATATGAAATGATGATATGAAGGGCTAATCCTAAAACCTATAAAATAATTAAGGACAAATAACACTGATTGAGCTAGCCCCAAAGTAAGTTCAAACTTTTATGTATGAGATTCTAACTCAACAATATTATATTTTTACTTAGATACATTTAAAACCCAAAACTTAGGAAAATTTGAAAACTACCACTTTCAAACATTCTCCAACTGAGTTTCCCACCCAAAGCCTCTGAAGTGATGGACTAGTATGTTGACCATTACACCCATTGGTCTAAAGGTACCAGATAGCCATCCGTATGCATAATATTAAATGTGACCAGAAATGGAATATTTTTTGGGGCTTCAAAAGAGTTGTAGGTACCTAACCTACTACACGAAATATCAGTACCAGCAGTATAATACCATCTTTCCTAGGTAAGATAACTTATAAATTATTACAGTTAATTTGATAAATCCAATTTTCATATGATGTTCATATCAGGCCACTGATGGCTTCAATGTTTTGTTTCAAAACTTGTCACATTATGAAATTAATTGCTATCTCTTTCACTCTTGTGAGGGTCACAGTAATCATATTATTTATCACACTCAGTGAGTGTGGTTTTTTATGCAGTAAAAAAAAATCTAGATCAATGGTTACACCACAAGGTTATCAAAAATTTGTGTGTGTATTTATCCAATAACTTTCGTAACTGTAATAAGTTACGAGTTATTGGATAAATAGAGATTACTATGAAATTAATCTGATTTATCCAGAAACTTTGCAATCAATGATAAAAGCAACTATATATACTAATCTGACAGTCTTGGGACTAATATAATTAGACACATGCAAACTTTTCTATACTATCTTGAAATAAATTTTCATAAAGGATACAGACATAGATCATGGCAAAAATTAAATGGGGAATAACACCCAGATGTTCTCTTCTTCGATCCCTTGGTTCTGTTGCAGTCCAGAATAAAGCATCAATAGTGTCCTGACCAAAAGCTGAAAATAACCGGTCACCAACTTCTAACATATTGTAGAATATGTAAAGTTTCATAACACTTTGGCTTTTTACCAAGTGGTACATCATGTTGGTATCAATGTACCACATCAGAAAGCTGCATACCACTAAAATAAACCCTTTCAGGACATCACAAGTCTCAGCAGGCTTAAGTATACTCTTACGGGAGTTTATATAAAAGCTGAAACAATAAATCTCCGTCATATTTACCACCAAACATTCTATCAACATAAAGATGATTAATTTGTCTACATACCCAAAGCACCTTCTAAACAACCTATTAAAGAATGACCAAAATGCCATTATAAACCGTAATGGCAGAAATGTATAAACAAATAAAAGTGAATCAGCACATTGAAAAAATCCATAAGCCATAAACTTTTCTAGCTCTTGGGGTATTTTTATAAACGAATACACTTTTTCTCTTCGGGCCGAAAACCTCTCCTCATCATGTTCCAGCAAATATCCACGCGTAAGCTCAACATGCAAAAATGTCAACAATGAGGAGGATTTTTCACCATCTAAAATTATAGAAAAAATAAATTTACAATGCAACTGTATTTGAGTTTGTAAAATATTTATATGATTAAGATGATAAGTTAATTTTTACCTTTAGCCTTCATTTCTTTAGTGCACCTAGACTCAAAATTGTTATCACCAGAGAAATGCTGAACATTTGTTAAAGGTTTGAAACGTAACCTTTTAGTGTGGTCTTGTAAATCTTCATTTTTCATGGTATTAAGTGTCATTCAATAAAGTTTACGAGAATATATCAGCCCTAGCCAATTTGCAAAATTCACAAGTTTTCTACCTAATACATAAATATTATCAGGGAAAATAAACTTTCTAGATTTTCCATTCCAAACTGTGAAAGAAAACGGGGGTGCGGGGAGCGCGTGCGGGGAAAGTAATACTGTCAAATTGACGTTGTAAGAAATGTCAATCAATGCTTTTTTTAGTTTTCTTATATTGGCTGCTGTGCAAAAAATTACTGAGATTGTTTTGTAGTCAGTCTTTTATAAAATGGCAACACTTAAACTATTAAATTCGGTCCACGGATTTGGTCGTTGTCAGACGTCAGACGTTCGTTGTCGAGTGGTTGGTTTCAACCAAATCGAAACGTCTGCCTGCTAGTAGTTCTATTTGTTCGTGGTGGTTGGTTGGTTGTGGACTTGGCTTAGTTTTGATTAGTTAGTTCTAGGGATACGCAAAATTTAAAAAGTATCGATACTTTACTCGATACCAGTATCATCACAAAAGAATTGATACCAAAAAAGTATTGGAACGAAAGTATTGATACCTGAAGGTATCGAGTACTTTTAATACTTTTACTAAAAACCTGGAGGGAGTGTTGTTTGTGTTGATAAGTTTCACAAAAAAATCTAGCACGAACGTGTCATTAATATCCAATAAATATTTAGAAACTGTTAGACGTAAAAATTTTGAGAAAATAATACACTAGAACAACATAAAGTTACACGTTAATAGTTTTATTTTAATAAAAATAAAACACAAATAAAAAATTACAAATTAGTTTGAAAAACTCAAAAGGGCAAACGCCTCATAGCGCTTATTTACGTCACCTTCATGTGAGTTGTACTCACATTCGCAGTGTTGCTACTTGTTATTTCATGAACATGTCTGCTAATTACTTTTCTACAACTAAGGAAGTGAAAGATTCTGTGCAAATATTGGAATAATTGCATTATTTGCACAGCATTTTCAGTTCGTTCCTAAAAAAGCTCCTTAAAACAGTCAATTTAATACAATGATAACACACAGAAGTGCTTGGCAATGAGTCGGAATTCCCTGAATCATGCCTTAGGTTTAGAAATAATGTTTTGTTTGAAATATCGATAATTTGTTATTACTCATTTATAAGAAATGAGGATAAGAAGAAGAAGGGGAAAAAGAAGAAGGAAAGAATCGATACATCTGAAAAAGTATTGATACCTCAAAAGTATCCTTACGCAAAAAGTATCGATACCTTGAGGTATCTATACTTTTTGCGTATCCCTAGTTGGTTCATTGTTTCAAAAGTCAAAACACGAAGTGATTATATACTCTTTGGTCAAAACGTCAATCAACGCGGCACGCCATCGAACACGAAGTAATAATTATTAAAATTATGAAATAGTCACTAATTGTTCTTGGTCTTGATACAGGAATTATTCTTAATTGTTAATATCTTGTGCAGAATAACCTTTTAGTAAAGGGAATCCATCATCATGGCATCAAATGAAGGCCGTGGAGTACAATCAAACTTGCATCAGCAAGACCTAACCAAATTGGTGAGCCTTATTAATTAACATTCCAGTTGTGATATTTATTGTTTTAGAAGTGTGAAACTGTAAAATACTCTTATTATTCAGTTCTAACTTAACAATTACCATTTACTTTAGTATTAGCTATCAAAATGTCACCTAACCTAAACACGTAAGTTATTTCGTTATAGATTTACTTAATAATACCATTTTTATTTCAGGATGTCACAAAATTGTCAGCCCTATCACCAGAGGTCATATCTAGACAAGCTACCATCAATATTGGAACAATTGGTCATGTAGCCCACGGAAAGTCCACTGTTGTGAAGGCTATTTCTGGAGTCCAAACTGTACGTTTTAAGAATGAGCTAGAGAGGAACATCACCATTAAATTAGGTAAGTATTTTAATTATAAAACAATACTTTTTATTATTTATTGTTCAGGCACACTGGATTACTACTCTTGGCAGCCTATGTTTAGCAGTGGACTTTATGTGGCCGAAATGATAATGATGATTTTTAATTAAATTAAGTATCTTTAAAACTTGTGTATTGATGATATTGATGCAATTTTTTTGGCTATGATCTGACAGCGTAGTTTCTTGTAATAAGTGGTTATTTTTAATTTCAAAGTTAGATTCAGGTATTACTTTGTTCAAGTTATTTGCTCTTTACCCCTTGTATGCTGGAATATCAGACACAATAGTTAAACAATGCATTCTCGCGTAGGTCTGTGCAACAATGCATTGTATAAATAAATTTCATTTAATGGCAGACAAACCACAATTTACATTTAAATCAAAGAGCATTAAGATAAGTAATTTTTGCAAAAACTAATTTATTGTCAAGAAATGTGCTGTAATGCAATGTACCATGTGATCAAGATTATTTAGTTTTTATAAATGATACAAATTGATGAAATTGTCAATGGGTAATTAGATTTATGTTAATCAAAACACATGGTATGTTGCAGAGCGGCTGTCGGACTCAGTTGTGCGAATGTTCCGTGAAAGAGCTGATGAAAGATATGAAAAGATGTTCTTTGAAAAAATTAGAAGATCCAAGAAAAGAAACTTGTCATTGGATTCGGACAATGAAGACGAGATGCCAGCCTCAAAGAAACTAAAGAGAAGTAAAAAGGAATCGAAGTCTGAAGAGTACATTATTGAAAAAATTGTTGATTTTCAATATAAATTAGGACAGGAATTATTTTTAATTAAATGGAAAGGATATCCTAACAGTGAAAACACTTGGGAACCCACTGAACATCTGGACAATTGTCCAGCAATATTAGAAGCTTATTTAGTAGAACAAGAGCTAAAATATTGTGAAAAACTAGAAAAGCTGAAAGAAGAAATTTCATTTGGAGGACTTTTAAATGAGGAAATTTTAGTTGAGAGACTGACTGAAGTGGAAGAAACTGATATTTCTAAATTGAAATCTTCCTTGTTGATAAAACTTTTGTCTATGCTTTTTCTTTCTGAAGAAGATGAGTTCTATGTGGTACAACTCGTTGAAGAAACACGCAATATATTACAGATGTATGTTTTAACTAGAAAAAGGTGTCGCCAGTTAATGATCTTAAAAGAATGGCAAGAACATATAAATCAAGTTGATAAATCGCAAAAACTGACTGTGATTAATGATGTTGATTTAGCTGGACCTCCAGAAAACTTTACATACATAAATTCGTCCATCCCTGGAGCTGGTATCACTATACCAGATGAGCCTCCCATTGGCTGTGAGTGTTCTGCTTGTAACTGTCGGTCTAAAACATGTTGTGGTAACCAGGGCGGCATATTTGCATATACCACTAAGAAAAGACTACGTGTTGCCTCAGGTACACCAATATATGAATGCAATAAAGCTTGCAAATGTTCCACAGATTGCAATAACCGTGTTGTACAAGGGGGAAGAAATATTAAATTAAGTATTTTTCGCACATCAAATGGTTGTGGTTGGGGTGTAAGAACTGACCAGCCTATTAAACAAGGACAATTCCTATGCCAGTATGTGGGTGAAGTTATTACTTTTGAAGAAGCAGAGAAGCGAGGTCGGGAATATGATGCCCAAGGTTTAACCTATCTATTTGATCTTGACTTTAATTCTGTTGAAAATCCATATGTTGTTGATGCAGCACACTTGGGGAATGTGGCTCATTTTATTAATCATTCTTGTGATCCTAACCTTGGAGTATGGGCTGTATGGGCAGACTGTTTGGATCCCAATCTGCCAATGTTGGCTTTATTTGCAACACGTGATATTGAGTCTGGTGAAGAAATATGTTTTGATTACTTACAAAAATCTGCTGATAATGATGAGAATGAAACTGCCATTGCTACATCTAGCCAGGAGAGCACTGATGATGAAAGTTCCAAAATACCAAATGGGTCTGATGGTGGCAGGGCAGCTTCTCCTGTCTCGCCTGTGAAGTCCAGGTTTGAAATACAGCAGCATAACATGGCAATGCTAAGAAACCGAACTGAATGCAAATGTGGAGCTTCAAAGTGCAGAAAATATTTGTTCTAGAATGAAAAATAATCAATATGAATGTAAAGGCTCTTTACTCTCCCTTCACTTTTACCTTTATTATTTTTTGAATTAATTAATAGGGTGGAAAATAATTATAGTTCTCAAGTTTTTAACTACAATCTATCATGTCAAATCTTTCTATTATACTAATTTGTCTTACTTTGAAAACTAACAAATTAAGCCTATTACAATTTTGCTCATCCTTTGGTTTTTTTTACCTTATAATGTTCTTCGATTCTTTATAGCCTTTATATGAATTCTTTATATTCTTTATATGAATGATTGTGGATGGAAAAGTAGAAAGCAGAAAATTTGACTTATGAACTTTGTTTAGACTAGTTAGGAGATAAATATACTAAAAGTCCTTACCCCTCCGAGGTGAGCCCGAGGGGGGGGGGGGGGGGGGAGGGCAAAGAAGGTTCCGTTTTTTGGTTTTTTGCTTACATCTTGAAAATGGTGTGTTGTAAGAATTTTTTTTGTACTACATAATGAAACCTGATAAAATTCTCTACAACTTTGCGCTTCACACTTTTTATCTATCTCCAATCGTTGCATTTCTATGAGCTCAGAAAAACGAACGATTTTCAAAAATGTGTCCGATTCTTTGTCCCGTTCGTTATGGGAGTCCCTGGGAGTACCTTCACGCGGTGAAGGCGGAAACAGTTTACTTGTAAACTGGCTAAAACGCGCCAGAAGGAATTATACATACATACTCTCAAAAAACATAAACCATGTTTTTCGAGAGTATGTATGTATAATTGTTTGGCACGCTCTGCGGCCTAAAAGGCTCGATGAATTTAAGCTTTAGGTGTCATTAGATGGAGGTGTCATAAAAAGGCAGTGGGGTTTTTTGATTTTTCTTTTTATCATGACTTGTTTCTTGTTCAATTAATGTGTGTTTTGATTAAACTGCCAGAAATATTTTATTTTTATAAGTGTACATACGTTGAACAACACAAATCCTCTTTTTTTTATATATATGTGTTGTATTGTAAAATGCACTATTTCATAATGAGATTTTGGATAAAATATTTTAATGGTAAATAAATAGTAATCACGTTAACAGGAATGATTATAACTGTTTACGATTCATATTTTTAATCGACTTCCAAAAAGGGTGGAGGTTATCAATTCGTCGCGATCTTTTATGTTTCTTTTTTATGTATGTGCACGGATTATTCGAAATCGCCTAGACCAATTAGGAAAATTCTTTTTTGTTTGAAAGGGTATACTTGTCAGGTGGTTCCATAGAAATTTTATTAAAGTCGGTTGTGTAGTTTGGGGGTGAAATCGGTTTTTAGTTTTGAAAAATTATATATTGTGTCATTGAATCTCAAGACTGCCAAATGACTTGCGTTGGTCGTGAATTAAATCACATTTCAATAAGTATACTTACTTTTTTGTTAACAAGTCTTTCAACACACATTTATTTAGCATATGTCACTAAGTTTATGTTATACAAGGTGATTGGTTACTTGTAACGTATATTCCAAAGGGATAAATGTATTTTTTCCTACTGAATAAATTACATAGGTATAATTGATGGGATTGAAAAAAAAAATACATACATTGTTTTCTAAAATTCAATATCTATTACCGTATTTTGAATCTAAAGGATTTAAATGTCTTTGTCCATGTTTTACAGTTACTTCTGATGGAACATTTATTTTTAGGGATAGTGTAATATTAAAATTATGATTTCACAATGAACAATGAATAGATAAGTAAGTTATACATAGGTATTCCAATGAGGTTATTATTGTTAAGATATTTTTAATTATATTAATATAAGTACACTGATGCATCAAGAAATTTTATAATAATATGTAGTATGAACAAATCGTGCGAGCAAACCGTGAGATCGAATATGGGGGAACAAAGGGTTACTACAGAGATGTCGAAAGACAGACAATTATGGAGGGAGATGACATACAGAGCCGACCTCAATCAGAGAAAAGGCGAGGAGAGAAGATGTAATGTACAAAAATCTTGATATGTTCAAAGACTTTGATACTTACCTTTTTTTATTACCTTTTTTTATATAAAAGTCAAATTTAATAATTGGTGCTCATTAAGTGCCTTTATTATGAATAACTATTTACTCAATTTTCGTAATTGGTGCTCATTAAGTGCCTTTATTAATAATAACTGTTTCCCAGTTTACATAATATTGTATGAAGTTTAAACCTCATTCATAATGAAATGGTAATAGTACTTGTACATAGGAGCTACTAAACTAAATATTTACAGAACTCGTATTAATACTATAATTTGTTTTAAATATGAATCTTAATGGTACTGATGTATGATGTGATGATAAGAGTGGAATGCAAATTATATCACATTGGTGATAGTATTAGTGAAGTAAGTCAATGTAACTTAGATCTTCAACGCATGTTTGTTTGATTAAGATTAATAAAACCTGAAACGTGCAGATTAGCTTTTAATTAAAAGTACCTTAACCTTAATTTCTAAAAATTTACAAAAGATGTGATCTGTGCTGACATCATATCGTTATCATCAGTGTTGCAGTTGAGCGGTAGCCATGACTATTATGTTTTCCATAAGTAAGATTGGCATCCATCTTAGCAAGGTAAAACATATAAGTATGTCGAGAACACACGCGACCGAGTCAAGTGGTAGTCACAAATGCCCAAGTGTCGAGACTTACCAATATTTCATTCATTGTAAATAATACCTTGCATAATAAGGCTAAGTAAAAACACGCTGAAGTCTCACCACCAACATAAGTAGAGGTATTTATCGAGGAATGCTGATATAGTCTCATAAATAAGTCAGCTGACGCTGGTCAGGACCATCAAAGTAAATATTGCTGGACATTTGAATTTGCATGGCACCATCAGAAGTTTTATATTTTAAATAACGACTATTCATCCTATATTTAATATAATATTATATAACACTAGTTTTACGGTAATCTTTTTCTACTTTAGGTTACGCAAACGCGAAAATCTACAAATGCGATAGCCCCAAATGCCCCCGGCCGACCAGCTTTATATCGGGCGGTTCGTCAAAAGACGACAGCTTCCCATGCCTGCGGCCGCAGTGCACGGGACGTTTCCAGCTTGTAAGACATGTCAGCTTCGTGGACTGCCCTGGGCACGACATCCTTATGGCAACCATGCTTAACGGAGCCGCGGTCATGGACGCCGCGCTTTTACTCATTGCTGGTAAAGTCATATTGTTGGTACCATTTATATCTATCGGATTTAAATTATAGACTCGACGGTACCTACTTACTTCTTTACTTGGACTAATATGTTGGAGCAGTAACCTAGAATTAATCGTAGGTAGAGTTTTATAGCCGTTTTCCGTTTACATTGAATTGTTCCCATCTGTAAAATGTAAAGTGGGACAATAGCTTTTGTATTAGGCTGAGTTCAGGCTTAAAAAACCGCCGCCTCGTGATGCCTGAAAATGTCTTTTATTCAACTATCATGCGAAAACTATTATGTATCTATACTTGCTTTAAAAAAATTACCTTTATCAGGCAATGAATCGTGTCCGCAGCCGCAAACAAGTGAGCACTTAGCAGCTATTGAGATCATGAAGCTGAAGTACATCGTCATACTCCAGAATAAGATCGACTTAGTGAAGGAAGGCCAGGCCAAGGAGCAACACGAGCAAATAGTGAAGTTTGTCCAGGGAACCGTGGCCGAGGGAGCTCCTATTATTCCCATCTCTGCTCAGCTCAAATACAACATTGAGGTAATTTTAATTACAAGGTAGGTAATTGTATTTTACAATGCAATGTAGCAAAGTCTTCATCCTGAATTCTATTCTGTGCCCCTTTGTATACGAATACCTTTCTTTTTATAATAGCGTGTAGGTGTAGTGCACCATTGTTAGTGTTAGATAAAGGCCTCGATCCCTTTATCTTTCAACACCTCTGTATCTTCAGCGATCTTGTCATTCCTGCAAAAAGGTCATGTCCTGCCATCTGCTATCCCTACCTCTTCGTCTATCCAGAAACAAAATAAATCGTAAAATAGACAATCCGGGTTATCTTTCGCAAAGCATTTGGCAGACAGAACATGCCCCGCCTAGTTTCACTTTCTGTTTCCTTAGAATCGTATTCGATATAAGTTTTTTGTCGGTTGTTTCATGTTTACCCCATTTCAGGTTCTATGCGAATACATTACAAAGAAGATTCCGGTGCCGTTAAGAAACTTCACGTCGCCCCCTCGTATGATAGTGATCCGTTCGTTCGATGTCAACAAGCCGGGTTGCGAGGTCGACGACCTCAGAGGCGGAGTCGCCGGTGGCTCCATTCTGCAGGGTGTGCTCACAGTTGGAATGGAGATCGAAGTAAGATCTTGTATATCTTCGAATTGAAATATAATACAGGACGATTTTTATAACTACCAGCCAAAATTTTGGAGCAAGTTCAGTCTGTAATACTGAACTACTTTCGATAAAAAAATAAGTTAAAAAAATTTCGTCTTCCCTTATAAAATCCATTTGACCGAGCGCTGATATGTAATGTATGGGATGCAGAGTTTTTTTTCGTTTTTCATTAACCCTTTCACCGCGAGACTTTATGTGCGAGGCATAATGAATCGAAAATAAATACTACAACCAAAAATGGATGTGGATACTTAAGTCATGTGCAATACGAGCAGTGGTTTTTTTGTCGGATAAATCCGAAGTTCGCGATGAAAGGGTTATTAATGGAAAGTAATTTTCAAGTTATCTCACTATCGCGTTTGTTGTATGGGAGCTCCCGTAATTACTTATTTTATTTAAATTAAGGTAATTTTATAAACTGAATACACAACCACATATTCTGTGAATATTTCAAACGTCGACCTGTTGCCGTTATTAATATCAAGCAAAAAAAAAACGGCAAAAATAAGTTTGTTGTATGTGAGCCCCCCTTAAAGATTTATTTTATTCTGTTTTTAGTATTTGTTGTTTTTGCGGCAACAAATACATTATCTGTGAAAATTTCAGCTCAATTTCATCTAGCTATCACGATTCATGAGATACAGCCTGGTGACAGACAGTCATTAGTAATTATATTATCTTTACAGACAGACAGACGGACAGCGAAGTCTTAGTAATAGGGTACCATTTGGATACGGAACCCTAAAAAAGGAATGAGTGTCGTGGTAAGCCCGTTGGGTACGAAACTCCTTACTGCATAAAACAAGAAAAAACGCTCAGAATTCTTTTTTCTTTTTTGTTACCTAGGGGTTTCACTTCTTACTCAATAATAGTAAGTAGGTACTTAACCTGATGGATAATTCACCTGGTTACGAGTACCTTCCTGCGCTATGTCATCATCATCATCCGAGCTTATTTTCACGGTTGCATTTTTAGCAGTAGGTAACACTTCAGAGCCCGAGGTCCGCTACCTAACCAAAGAGATTTGACAAAGTTACAGGTTTTTACACAGAGCGACTGCCGTCTGACCTCCGCAACCCAAAGAGCAAAAAGGAACGAATCCTTAGATAGTTTGATGATCAAACGCTAGATGGCGTTCGGGACCCACAGTTTATACGTGCCTTCCGAAGCACGCAATCATCTTTCTTTTCGGATAATTAGGTGATTCAAGCCTGCAATATCCTAACCAGACTGGAAACAACTTTTCCAAAGGATGATTCCCAGTGGCATCACCGGGTCACAAGGCGAACTTTTGACCACTGGAGTCTATGTGATAAACATAAAAAAAAAGTTTTGTTCAGGTGCGTCCCGGATTAGTGAGCAAGGACGCGGACGGCAAGCTGACGTGCCGGCCCATCTTCTCGAGGATCGTGTCTCTGTTCGCCGAGCAAAACGAGCTGCAGTACGCCGTGCCTGGAGGTCTCATCGGAGTCGGAACCAAGATTGAGCCCACTCTGTGCCGTGCCGATCGTCTCGTCGGACAGGTATAAGACTGCACTAGCATTTTCCATTTAGGCATTGAATGCCTCTTTCGCCTCCACTGGGCTGGGTGTGAAGCTCGGATCCACTGGGATCGTCCCATTCGCAATTCGTCACACATTCGAAACTCGTCCCATTCGTAGGTCAGCCCGTTTGCAGCTCGGCCCGTTTGCAGTTCGGCCCGTTTGCAGTTAGGCCCATTTATATTTTACAACTCGTCGTAACGATAAAGATATACCAGGGTGTTAATTTGAATGCATGCTACAGCCCAGGGGGTGATTGAGTACCAATAATTAAAGCTAATATTAAACTACATTATGTAAGGAATGGGCGGAACACTTGGCTAGAAGAGAGGACTGTCGGTGGACCAAAAAAAATGCTATTTGCTTAGTTTTTTGGACAATATTTTATAAGAATTACAAATAACACTAACAAGAAGCCGTTTTCTGAAAATAGAAAGTAAATTGGTTATTAAATGAGGCGGCAATTATCATTTTAAATAATAAGTATGGGAGCGTGGTGGAGACATCTCGCTATCTCTTTTGTTAGCGTGAGACCTAATGACAGTTACGTCACGTGGGTGTATGTGGATCCTTTTTCTGTTATTTGACAGTTTCCCCTTCCACCGGATTTGAAAGGTTTATAACTTGCTTATTCTTGAGCGGAGTAAAATGATCATTTATGTTTTCGGTTTTGTAATAATGTGACTTTTTGATATAAATAAGAAAAAACATCGAGTCAAATACCGAATTGACGTAGTCATAGCCGAGATAGGGGCGAAGACTAGTCGATATACCTCCAGTCCGCTGGTCAGATGATATTGTCCGGGTGAGTGAAAAACAATTGATGAGACTGGCACAGGACCAAGTACGGTACAAGTTGCAAATGGGCCGAATTACGAAAAAAATAGATAATAAATAGGACGAGCTGCGAACAGGACAAGTTAAGAATGGGACAAATTGCGAATGGGACAAGTTGCGAATGGGACAAGTTGCGAATGGGACGATTTGCGTCACACCCATTGGGATCAACTGGAGCCAACTCGAAGTCTTTCCATGCACAACTGGGTGAAATGGAGACATTAATGAGACTTTCCCTTACGACCTTAGCTACCACTGAATGTAACTGACCTAAAAGTTATGTCTTCTCATCATATCAGTCAGAATTAGATTTTTTGCTGCATACTCAATATCAATATATATCTCGTAACATAAAAGTGCTTATTTCTTACCAAAGCAATAACTTCACGCATGTTCATTGCAAATGTCTTTTCGACTTTCTGGCGGACGTGCGAGTTGACCGATGTACATAAGAAATCCAATCTTCGAATAGCTTGCAGCGATTATTTTAATAGGTACCGTATGTTTTTAGGTGCTTGGCGCTGTAGGAGCGCTGCCCGGAATATTCGTAAAACTTGAAGTCTCTTACTACTTGTTAAAACGTCTGCTTGGTGTGCGTACTGAAGGCGACAAGAAAGCGGCCAAAGTACAGAAACTGACGAGAAACGAGGTATTTATATCTAATTAAATCAATGACTTATGTTACTTTAACTTACGGGCTTATTTATTTAATATAAATAAATATATACTATTTATTTAGTATAAATAAATATATACAGGGACAAATTACACTGATTGAGCTAGCCCCAAAGTAAGTTCGAGACTTGTGTTATGATGGGATACTAACTCAACGATACTATAATTTATAATATAACAAATAAATATATAGATAAACACCCAAGACCCAGGACAATTTGAACATGGCCATTTTCCAACTTGCCCTGACTGGAGATCGAACCCAGAACTTCTGGGTGGTGGACTAGCATAATGCCACGAAGGTCGTCAAATAGACACTATAGGTAAATAGATAATATACTTTATTGACACACAGGTTACATATCTGTTTATACGTATAAAACTTCCAGAATAAACGCCATTCAGCAAACAAAACCGCATAAAAAATATCAATTATCCAAGACGATTAATCAGGGTTAAATTTTTATTTTGTAATATTTTATTTACAGGTTCTTTTGGTGAACATTGGATCACTAAGTACTGGCGGTAGAGTCAGTGCCACCAAAGCTGATTTGGCTAAAATCGCCCTTACCAACCCTGTGTGCACAGAGATCGGTGAAAAAGTAGCCCTAAGCAGAAGAGTAGAAAATCATTGGCGGTAAGTTACCATACGGCAATGTCTTATTCGATTTGGAATAGAGTAGTAATATAGTACTATTGCTAATATGCTGGACCTCTTAGATATCCTAAAATTCAATAGCTGACCAGTTGTCACCTCTAAAGACATGTACCTATTCTGTGTTTTGTGACAAATTAAATTTTATTTTTTTCTTTTTTCCAGATTAATTGGTTGGGGTCAGATTCAAGGAGGGGAAACAATCGATCCTGTGTCAAATTAAGCGCTACTTATGTTAAAAGTTTTATACATACATATATGTAATAAAGATTATGTATTTAATAAACTAAATATAATACCCAATGTTTTTTTGCGTCTATTCAAACTTTAGACGGGTTCCCTATGTAGTCGCGAGCGCCGCTGTTGCGATTTTTTTTTCCACTGCCTCAAAGGTTCGAGGGCTTGTGGGCTCGAAAGATGTGGTCATGACGCTGTTTCGAAAAACATTTACACTCGGAACTAACTAATACTGTCTCATGTGCAATTGATTCATTTCGATAACATAAACCACTTGAACAGATAATTGTTTATAAAGATTAGTCGTATATTTTTTGTTACACATCACACATAGAAAATCAATAAAAACTGTACATTATAGGTACTATTTATCATGTGAAAATGTTTTTTGAAACAGCGTTGTTCGCGACCATATCCTTCGAGTCCACAAGCCTTCGAACCTATGAGGCAGTGGAAAAAAAATCGCAACAGCGGCACTCGCAACTATGTAGGGAACCCGGTACGTACTACGCGTCAGTATGTAGTACTTAGTTATATAATATCTTTGGTAGTGCACTATAACAAACTAGCTGTAACTTCGTTCGCCTGTAAAATAACCCTCGGTTACTCCTTAAACATATCTGAATAAACACAGACAGACATACATTTTATAAATTGTTTATGTTATCGTACCTATAGACTTTAATACATGGGAGGCGTCGACCGCAAGAGACCTTTTCTCAGTACAACAATCCTGCTTCTATGCTAAGCAGGGGGCAGGAGAAACTGGAATGATAATAAATTAATAATAGACTTTTATATTTGGAAAAATCATTTTTATATTACAAACAGATATCATAATCTCAGCATTCCCAGCCCTTCTTCCGCCCATTGCTGAGTGAGACAGGCCTCTCTGTTGACGTTATCCATCTCGGTCCTGTACTGCTCTCATCCACATGACTTTGACAATATCTTCAACCCTCTCATCGTTGAACCTCCGATGCTTCTTTCACCTGTTCTAGGCCACAATTCAGTCAATGCCTTGCTTCACCAGCCAATACCGAAGTGATTAAATATTTTTAGCTTGCCATAGCTCCGTCCTGCCTTTCCCTCTGTCATTTTGTTGTCACTAGATAGCGCTATAGGTACTTTTATTAAAACATTACAACCTTTTATATATTATAAAGTATATAAAAGGTTGTAATATATTATAAAGTAATGCTCTAATTAATTATGACTTAAACAAAATGCAATAAATATTTTTAAAGCAGATTCAACACTTTCTTTGTCTGTTTATTCCTTTTAACGATCCAATAAAAATAAATCAGCACTACTATATAGGTAACTGTCGCGTTTTATTCTTGTAACTTGTGCCTTGAAACCAAAGATTTAGAATATACAAGTAGTGCTCGAAACCAGCAGGGAAAGTGTACCTTGACACGCAACTGTCACAGAAGTATTTTTCAAGGATGCAAAATGGATTGTGCAATATATTTGATCAATGACAAAAATTGCGGCAACTTAAAAACATTGCTGTATGGTACTCGTATGCACAATATATGTACAAAAAATAAAGATAAGTAGAGTAAATAATAATTTATTGATTTTGTTCATTTACACTTAAGATATAAGGGATTTTAGGCCATATATATAAAAGTATTGATGTCTTCATCGTCCCGTCGCATGTACTTATGTTCGATAAGCCACTCTAATTGCTCTTTTATCATTTTCTTGGAGGGTAAGAACATGTTCTTCAAAATTTCGACCAACTCGCTCTGAAAATATTATATACACATAAGTACTACATAGGCTAACTTCAGTCTTTTTTTAATCAAGTGATTTAAAAAAAACTGAAGTGCAGAAACATGAATGTTTATCTGGAAAAATTACAAGTTAATCCTTCACCTTTCCTACTAGCTGATGCCCACGACTTCGTTCGCGTGGACTTTATGACTCCGGCGTATTAATATAAATACGAACTAATGTAGATACATAAGAAAATACTTGTAGCATTATTATATGTTAATAAATATTTATTTATTTCATATTAAATTGGTTCTGCATCAAATAAAATAAATAAAAATAAAATAGTCATTTATTACAGTAATCTTTGTTACAACATGATGCTAGGACTTCCCAGTGAGTAATCTAATGATACTCGTGATGGGAATGACCCGCTGCTTCCTATATAGGTATACATTAAAAGAAAACAAAACAAAGATGAGCATTCTTTTTTTTCCTTGTGTCAGTGTAATGATTTGGAAGTGTGACAGTGTTTGTGCGTATGGATGCGTGAGAGTGTTGGTGCGTATGTATGTGATAATATTGAGAAGACCGATTAGATATGTGAAGAATGAGAGTGTGCGTAGGAATGTTCATAAAGTATATATATATATATATATATATATATATATATATATATATATATATATATATATATATATATATATATATAAATATATTTATATATATATATATATATATATATAAATATAAATATATTTATATATATATATATATATGTATGTATACTTGTGTATATATTAGATTAAATGCCTTAGAGAGCTTGAACAAATATTAACAGAATAACTTTAAATATGTTTAGATAATAAGTTTTCAATTTCATCATAAGTAAGTGTGTCCAACCAACGGATCAAAGTTCTTTTGCACTCATATAATTTCATAGGATAATTTTCAAGAAAAGTATTGATTTTGTTATATATATAAGCGGATAGGAATGGGTATTGACGTTTAGCAAAGCGGGACGTACAAAAGGATTGGAGGCTACTCTAACCTTTCTTCTTTTATTTTGGAGGATTACTTTGTACGGCAATGTTTTATGGTAATTTAAGATCAGGTTAAGGACAAAAATCTTTCTAACCGAGAGAAGATTACTAATTTTGTATAGGGCATGTGTGGGGAATCTACGAGGTTTGAAGTACATGACCTTTATAAGGGATCTCTGAGCCCTTTCTAAGGCTAGGAAGTCTGTCTTATAGTAGGGGAGCTCAGGGGGCTAAATGCGTTTTTGCCCGAGCGCTTTGAAGACCTATCAGATCGCGAAGATTACCGGCTAAACAGAAAAAAAGTTTATATGATGTATATCTTTTTAGTGGTGGGAGAGCGTGTATGAATTTTCAAAAATGTAAAAAAAATTCGTTCCAAAAAAATACTCAAGCGCGTCAGTGTTTGATACCGTGATACAGTCTTCGAACTCCTGTTTACAGAGAGATATTAGACTGACGGATTGATAGTGGGAGTTAGCTGTATTAAGAGGTAGAAATTAGAGAAAAAATGATTTTTCTCGGGCTTGTCAGAAATTCATAAGAGGAGTTAAATAAACGACAAAAAGTATCCTATTATAAAGACTGACGGTTTGGACGTGACAAAAAGTTTATAGTCGATACTCAAAAATGCAAAAAAAAAATCGTGACATTGAAATACTCGTGCGCATCAGAATTTTATACAGATGGTTCAGCTTGATATTCTAGTGATGATAACTCTTAATCTGATAATTTTGTAAAGGGAGTTTTTTAATCTGACAGTTAAAAGTAAAAAATTTTAACTTCCCGAAAAATTAATTCCCTGTTTTTTCTGAATAACTTTCGAACGGCTTTACCGATCGATTCCAAAAACTATTCAGCTCTTACCCTTGTAAAACCACGTCGATCTCCACTGGTCCGGTCAAAATCGGTTGATTCGATCCTGGGATATCGTGAACGAAAGAAATCGAAAAACGTGTTTCTTTAACTTTTGAGCTGTTCGAGCTCAAAAGTACAAATGAGACATCCGTTTGAGGTCGAAGAACTGAAACTAGCACAAAAGTTCTATTTTTGAGCTCTTTGAGCTTAAAAACGATGTAATAAGAAAAATATTAAGCACTTTTTGATTGAAATCAGCGGGAAGTTACAGGGATGGCCTGAAGGGTGAATCGGTTTACTAATTTTTATTATTTATAGCAACATGGCGGCAAAGAGTAGTGTGAAGCAGTGCGAGAGAGTAAGGCTCTGAGAAAGAGAGAGAAAGGAAGAGAGGCGCAGAGCGGGAAATACACAATTATCAGTAGTTGTACATACAACATTCTATTATTAATTTTATGTGCTAAGGCTTATGAAAATCGGCAGAATATATTATTTCTATAATTTTTTAAGTATTTTCTTTAAAATCAAAAAAACCAAACTCGCGCTCGAGTAATTCAAGGTAACGATTTTTTTTTTTGCAATCTAGTGACTCGCTTAATTTTTTATGTCACGCTCAAATCGTCAGATTATTGAAGATATTTTTTTTCTGCATGTAATTAACTTATTTTATTTAAATCTGGTGCGCTCAAGTATTTTTGGGGATTGATTTTTTTTTACTAATCTGATCGACTACCCTAGGCGTACCCCACTATATTAAGGGACCATCATTGGTAAAAGTACTTAACAGGGTACAAAGATTCTCCCCTACTATTAGGCTGCTTCGCTCAGGTCACATCCTAAAATCCCCGCTTGGGCTCCCCTACTATTAGTAGCTCCACCCCAGATCGGTATGCAGTAGGAGATGATTGATTGTGCTAAGGCAGTATAAATCTTATTCAAAAGGTCGCTAGACATAACGTACCTCAAAGACTTAAAAACCCAAATCAATTTCCTAATTCGACTTATTAACGCTTCCAAATACGGATGCCAACTAAGCCTTTGATCAAGAATAATACCAAGGTACTTTGTTTGAGTCACCTTGTCTATAGCAGGACAGTTGCACGTGTAATCGTCAGGATTAGGGCAATTATGTAGCTTAATTGTCTTATTAGAACTCGGTTGCGACGTGTTGTATAGAGCGAAACATATGTAATTAGTCTTTTGAATATTAAGAGTTAATAAATTATCCCTCAGCCATACTGACTACTGACACCCGTACCAGACCAGCAGCAGCCTTATTATGCACGGCTTCCCAAGTTTTTCCTGAGAAGACGATGGCAGTGTCGTCCGCATAGGAAAATATCCTTCCCCCGACATCCTGTAGGTTACACAATTCATTGATATATATGAGAAATAAAGTCGGGCCAAGGACACTCCCCTGTGGGACCCCGAATTTAACAGTTTCTTCATCACTCACATAACCATCAATCTTAACAGCCTGGGTTCTGTCCTGTAGGTAGCTCTTAAAAAGAGAGAGCGCGACCCCCCTGATCCCAATGCTCTTCAACCTCTCTAAGAGAATCGGGACCGAAACCGTGTCAAAAGCGGATTTAAGGTCTATAAATACAGTTAGGCTTTTGTCGCCCTTGTCAACAGTCTCAATTATATTAGAGGTCAAATCTAGTATTGCAGCTTGGGTAGAATATACCCTTACGAAATCCATACTGATATTTAGAAATAATGTTATGTTTATTAAGATAGTTAGTCAGTCTACTATTTATAAGTTTCTCGATTATCCTTGTAATTGCGGTTGGGACAGAGATGGGCCTGAAATTGTTTACCTCAGTCTTATCTCCATGTTTATAAACAGGTGTTATTATAGATCGCTTGAGAGCTTTAGAGAAAACTCCAGTTTTAAAACAGAGGTTAGCTAATTTACAAATAAGAGGAACAACAAAGTCTCTAGCATGTTTAAGGAATGAAATGCTAATTCCATCCCAACCACAAGCACTACCATAGTCGAGGCTCATGAGTATGTTATGGACCTCATCACAATCAGTGTCCAGTAGTACAATCGAACCAGGGTGAGAACAATTTGGTTTAGAAATATTGGGAGGATTATTAGCCGCTTGTTTAAGTATAATTTCTGCCAGAGAAGACCCAACGTTTACAAAATAATTATTCACATAATTTACTGACAGTTGTGGTTGCGGTTTGATATTTAGAAGGTCCACGTTATTAACCTTAGGGGGCTTGTATTGCGTAATGTCATTTATCGTGGACCATAATTTTTTAGGTTGGTTCACGGATTTACTTATTTTGTGCCTATTATATTGCCTTTTAAGTTTTCTTATGAGATTAGAACAATAATTACGGTATCTTTTATAAGTTATTTTTAAGATAGTATTATTTGGTTCACTTTTAAGTTTAATTTGCATGCTGTTTCTAAGATTAATACACTTCAGAGCTCCAGTGGTTATCCATGGCTTTAAAATTCTTTTACTTTTGGTAACGGTTGTTTTTGGAGTTAGCCTGGATAGCAGCTCTGATCATACCTATGAATGAATTTGCAAAAGTATCAGGACAGATATAAATATTAAGGAAAGTCACATCAGATTTAAGAAGCATTTTATAAGCATTTTCGATGTCAGTGACATTTTTATAGTAAGTAGTAGTGTGCCTATTGCACACATTTGAAAATTTAATAAGGACTAGACTGTGGTCAGTGACTGTAGTTTTTAGAACAGCTACATAGGCAGAGTTAAATTTTAGGTCTAATTTTAAGATAACATGGTCTAGACAAGAGTCTTTCCTAGTCTGATAAGTGTGGGCAGGTAAAAGACCATGCAGGGAAAGAGTGTTTAAGTAATTGAGACGATTTCGACGTTAATGCGCCTTTCAAGTGTTCCAGCTCTTCGACTTGTATACCTCAACAAAAAATGCTCATCAGGCTGAACAACTTTTGCTAAGGCTTCATTTTTATACTTCTCATAATTTAACTGGACCATTATGGTTGCCCAGGCTTAACAGATGTATAAGAAAACTAGCTTTTCGGGCGTTTTTCGTGCAGCTGTTGAGGTAGACTAAAAACGTTTTCAGTTTAGAAAATGGGTAAAAACTACAGTCAATTGAGAAAACATGAAAAATGTGTGGGCGGCCATCTTGGATCCAAAATCTCAATTCAGTTTCGAGTTTCGCGGGGTACTTTACCTCCACATGCAAAATTTTAGACCCCTACGAAATCTCACTAAGACGTTATGAACGAAATAAATTTAATTTTCTAAAATCCAGACGCCATCTTGGATTCCAAAAAAATGTCAAATTTGGATTTTTCATTTCAAAATACATATAGATATAAATTTTCAGCCAAATCGGATGCAGTTGACTTTCGACGGCCATATTAGATATCAAAAAATTTAAATAAATCCACGCATTGCTAGGTGGTAGGGGCTCGGCCTTCGGCCTCGCCACGCAGCTCGGCCTACGACCTTGCGGAGGACTGCGCCTAGTTACTTAGGGGCGACCTTTGTATGGAAGGGAATTGTCCATGTATGGCGGCCATCTTGGATTTTGAAAAAAATAAAAAAAACAAATGACAGTCATCAAATTGCTCACAACCCCCTACATTTTGGAAAAAAAATCACGCCCCTAACCGTAACCGTTTTTGCAGGCCGTACACATTCCACATGAGGTTTCCGCAAATCTTGAAATGTCAGATTTTTCTGGTACTCACTAGAGCACCCTCTATACGATGGTATATCGTTTATGACACCTGTCACCCGGGAACAAACCAAACAACTATGTCAATCAGTGAGTGAGTGGTATTGTAGGTTTATATAATATAATATAACTAGTGTTTCGGGTGCTGCACGGGCTGCAAGCAGCCTGCGGTGCAGCGGTGCAACTGTTGAGGAAGGCTATAATATGTTCCTAGTTAAGAAAATGGGTAAAAACTGCAGTCAAATGAAGAAATATGAAAAAATGTGTGGGCGGCCATCTTGGATCCAAAATTTGATTGCAGTTTCGAGTTTCGCGGGGTGCTTTACCCCAGGATACAAAATTTCAAACCCCTACGACGGTTAAATTTTTTTAAATGTAGACGCCATCTTGGATTCCAAAAAAAATTCAAATTTGGTTTTTTCGGCTCAAAATACATATAGATATCGATTTTCAGCCAAATCGGAAGCAAACGACTTTTGGCGGCCATCTTGGATTTCCAAACACGCCCCTACCCCCAACCGTTTTTGCAGGCCGTACACCTTTCACATGAGGTTTCCGCAGATCTTGGAATGTCAGATTTTTCTGGTACTCACTGGAGCACCCTCTATACGATGGTATATCGTTTATGACACCTGTCACCCGGGAACAAACCAAACAACTATGTCAATCAGTCAGTGAGTCAGTGAGTGGTATTGTAGGTTTATAGTATAATAAAATAATATAAAATATAACTAGCTTTTCGGGCGTTGCGCGGGCTGCAAGAAGCCCGCGGTTTTTCGTGCAGCTGTTGAGGTAGGTTAAATATGTTTTCAGTTCAGAAAATGGATAAACATTGCAGTCTGTTGAGGAAACATGAAAGAATGTGTGGGCGGCCATGTTGGATCCAAAATCTGATTGCAGTTTCGAGTTTCGCGGGGTGCTTTACCCCAGCACACCAAATTTCAAACCCTTACGAAGAAATATATTTTAAAATTCTAAAACCCAGACGCCATCTTGGATTCCAAAAAAAAATAAAAAATTTGAAGTTTTCGGCTCAAAATACGTATGGATATCGATTTTCAGCCAAATCGGAAACAGTTGACTTTCGGCGGGCATCTTGGATACCCAAAAATTAAAAAAAACAACGCGGCGCTTGGTTGGAGTGGATCGGCCTACGGCCTCGCCACGCAGCTCGCCCTACGGGCTCGCATCACTCGGCCTGCGGCCTCGCAAAACTTACTTGGGGGGATGAAGGGGTTGAAGAGGGGAGGTGGGGGGGGCTCGGCCTTCGGCCTGCGGCCTCGCGGGGGGCTGCGCCTAGTTAATTAAGGGGCACTTTTGTATGAAATTTGTATGGAGGGGAATTGTCCATGTATGGCGGCCATATTGGATTTTGAAAAAATCAAAAAACAAATAACAGTCGTCAAATTGCTTACAACCCCCTACATTTTGGAAAAAAAATCACGCCCCTAACCCCAAACGTTTTTGCAGGCCGTACACCTTCCACATGAGGTTCAAGCAAATCTTGAAATGTCAGATTTTTCTGGTACTCACTGGAGCACCCGCTATACGATGGTACACCATTTATTACCCCCGTCATCCGGGAACAAACCAAACAACTATGTCAATCAGTGAGTCAGTCAGTGGTAATGTAGGTTTATATAATATAACTAGCTTTTCGGGCGTTGCGCGGGCTGCAAGCAGCCCGCGGTTTTTCGTGCAGCTGTTGAGGTAGGCTTAATATGTTTCCAGTTCAGAAAATGGATAAACATTGCAGTCTGTTGAGGAAACATGAAAAAATGCGTGGGCGGCCATCTTGTATCCAAAATCTGATTGCAGTTTCACCTAAACACCTACGAAGAAATATAGGTTAAAATTCTAAAACCCAGACGCCATCTTGGATTCCAAAAATAATGTCAAAATTGGATTTTTTAGCTCAAGATACACATAGATATCGATTTTCAGACAAATCGGAAGCAGTCCACCTTTGACGGCCATCTTGGATTACCAAAAATTAAAAAAAACACAGCGCCTGGTGGGAGTGCATTGCATGCATGCAGCTCGCCCTTCGGGCTCGCATCGCTCGGCCTGCGGCCTCGTGAAAGTTACTTGGGGGGGTGAAAGGGGGGGGGGAGGTGCTCGGCCTTCGGCCTCGGCACACAGCTCGGCCTGCGGCCTCGCGTAACGCCTCCGCCTTCGGCCTTCGGCCTCAGGCTGCGCCAAGTTACTTGGGGGGGATCGTTTTTATGAAAGTTGTATGGGGAAGTAAATTTTTTTGCGAAATTAAAAAAATATTACCGGCTCTGGTTATTGATCGCCTACTCCTTTCATTTTGTCTATGGGGTAAAATCTCCAAGTCCAACCGTTTAGCCGATCCGTACCCCTTCCACGTCAGGTTCCTGCGAATCTTGAAATGTCAGATTTTTTTGGTACCCGACCCCCACACCCCTATACATTCCACCATAAGCCATCACCCCCACTATTCGGGAACAGGTCAAACAACTATGTCAGTGAGTCAGTGAGTCAGTGGTAAGTGTAGCTTTATATCAGTCTTTCCCAAAGTGGGCGATAACGCCTCCTTGTGGGCGCTGGAGGCTTTAAGGGGGGCGGTAACGGGCCCAGAATAAAGTTGGGGGGCGCTGATGTGATTTAAGCAATGAGTGATTTATAACTTCGGCTATTTCATATTTTAAAATTCATATTTATATCCTTTTTTATTGTACAAATATAAACTAAAAATGTAATAAATATTTATTATTTTAATGCGTTCACAACGCTATTTATATCGTTAAGGAATCAAACACTGAAAAAATTTCGTGTTTTAAAGTTTCGCAGGTGAGGTCCCCACTTCCGATACTCTTATTATTGTAAAATTGTATTATTATTGCTATTTTTTTATTTAAAATTAACAATGTTGATTATTGTTATTTTTTTATAAAAGATACTCTAATGTACTGGTGTATGTATTATTATTGCTCTCTCTTGTAAAAAAGTCTAGTTTAGAATATAGGTTGAATTAAACTACAGGCAAGACAAATATGTGATTCAGGTTTTTATGGTGAAAAAAATGGGGGGCGCTACAAAATAACTGATTTTTTAAAGTGGGCGTTTGACAAAATAAGTTTGGGAACCTCTGCTTTATATAATATAACTAGCTTTTCGGGCGTTGCGCGGGCTGCAAGCAGCCCACGGTTTTTTGTGCAGCTGTTGAGGTAAGCTAAATCACATGTCCAGTTGAGAAAATGCGTAAAAACTGCAGTTAGTTGAGAAAACATGGAAATATGTGTGGGCGGCAATCTTGAATCCAAAATCTGATTGCAGTTTCGAGTTCCGCGGGGTGCTTTACCCCACAAAATTTCAAACACCTACGAATAAATATAGGTTAAAATTCTTAAATCAAGACGCCATCTTGGATTCCAAAAAAAATATAAAATTTGGATTTTTGGCTCAAAATACATATAGATATCAATTTTCAGCCAAATCGGATACAGTTGACTTTCGGCGGCCAACTTGGATTTCCAAAGATTTAAAAAAAAAACCACGCAGCGCTTGGTCGGAGTGGCTCGGCCTACGGCCTCGCCACGCAGCTCGCCCTCCGGGCTCGCATCACTCAGCCTGCGGCCTCGCGAAACTTACTTGGGGGTTGAAGGGGCTCGGCCTTCGGCCTCGCCACGCAGCTCGGCCTACGGCCTCGCAGAGGGCTGCGCCTAGTTACTTAGGGGGGACTTTTGTATGAAATTTGTATGGAGGGGAATTGTCCATGTATGGCGGCCATCTTGGATAAAAAAAAAACAAAAAACAAATGACAGTCGTCAAATTGCTCACAACCCCCTACATTTTGGAAAAAAAATCACGCCCCTAAACCCCACCGTTTTCGCAGGCCGTACACCTTCCACATGAGGTTTACGCAAATCTTGAAATGTCAGATTTTTCTGGTACCCACTGGAGCACTCTCTATACGATGGTACATCGTTTGTGACACCTGCCACCCGGGAACAAACCAAACAACTATGTCAATCAGTCAGTCAGTGAGTCAGTGGTAATGCAGGTTTATATATTATAATATAATATAACTAGCTTTTCGGGCGTTGCGCGGGCTGCAAGCAGCCCGCGGTATTTCGTGCAGCTGTTGAGGTAGACTAAATAACATGTCCAGTTGAGAAAATGGGTAAAAACTGCAGTCAGTAAGGGAAACATGAAAAACAAGTTTAGATTCGGATTCCGCGAGCCAAAAACCTTAAGAATATTGGATTTCAGCTAAATAGCTTGCTGTAGAGAATTGGCGGCCATCTTGGAATAAAAAAAAGTAAAAAATTTCGCTCAGCGCTTGGTGGGAGTGGCTCGGCCTACGGCCTGCGGCCTCGCAAAACTTACTTGGGTAGGTTGGAGGGGTCAGAGGGGGAGGGGGGAAAGGGCTCGGCCTTCGGCCTCGCCACGCAGCTCGGCCTACGGCCTCGCGTATGACTGCGCCTTCGGCCTTTGGCCTCAGGCTGCGCCTAGTTACTTAGGGGGGACTTTTGTATGAAATTAGTATGGAGAGAAATTGTCCATGGATGGCAGCCATCTTGGATTTAAAAAAAAATCAAAAAACAAATGACAGTCGTCAAATTGCTTACAACCCCCTACATTTAAAAAAAAAAAAATCACGCCCCTATCCCCAACCATTTTTGCAGGCCGTACACCTTCCACATGAGGTTTCCACAGATCTTGAAATATCAGATTTTTCTGGTACTCACTGGAGCACCCGCTATACGATGGTACTTCATTTATTACCCCTGTCACCCGGGAACAAACCAAACAACTATGTCAATCAGTGAGTGAGTGAGTCAGTGGTAATGTAGGTTTATAGTATAATAACTAGTGTTCCGGGTGCTGCGCGGGCTGCAAGCTGCCCGCGGTGCAGCGGTGCAACTGTTGAGGAAGGTCATTATATGTATCCAGTTAAAAAAATGGGTAAAAACTGCAGTCAATTAAAGGAACATGAAAAATGTGTGGGCGGCCATTTTGGATCCAAAATTTAAAGACGCCATCTTGGATTCCAAAAAAATGACAAATTTGAATTTTTCAGCTCAAAATTCATACAAATATTGATTTTCAGCCAAATCGGAGGCAGTCGACTTTCGGCGGCCATCTTGGATTTCGGAAATTAAAAACAAAAAACGCACACTTTGGTGGGTGTGGCTCGAGCTTCGCCCTCGCCACGCAGCTCGCCCTGCGGGCTATAATAATAATAATAATACAATTTTACAATAATAAAGAGTATCGGAAGTGGGGACCTCACCTGCGAAATTTTAAAACACGAAATTTTTATGACACCTGTCACCCGGGAACAAACCAAACAACTATGTCAATCAGTGAGTGAGTGAGTCAGTGGTTATGTAGGTTTATTTATAGTATAATAATATAATAGTATATAATATAACTAGCTTTCCGGGCGTTGCACGGGCTGCAAGCAGCCCGCGGTTTTTCGTGCAGCTGTTGAGGAAGGCTAAATATGTTTTCAGTTCAGAAAATGGATAAACATTGCAATCTGTTGAGGTAACATGAAAAAATATGTGGACAGCCATCTTGGATCCAAAATCTGAACCCAGTTTCGAGTTTCGCGGGGTGCTTTACCCCCACATGCAAAATTTCAGACCCCTACGAAATCTCACTGAGACGTTATGAACGAAATAAAATTAATTTTCTAAAATCTAGACGCCATCTTGGATTCCAAAAAAATGACAAATTTGGATTTTTCAGCTCAAAATACATATAGATATCGATTTTCATCCAAATCGGATGCAGTTGACTTTCGGCGGCCATCTTGGATTTCCAAAAATTAAAAAAAAAACAACGCAGCGCTTGGTGGGAGTGGCTCGGCCTACGGCCTCGCCACGCAGCTCGCCCTGCGGATTCGCATCACTCGGCCTGCGGCCTCGTGTAAATTACTAACGGAAGGGGGGGGGGGGAATGGCTCGGCCTTCGGCCTCGCCACGCAGCTAGGCCTGCGGCCTCACGGACGGCTACGCCTTCAGCCTTCGGCCTCAGGCTGCGCTTACTTAGGGGGGACTTTTGTATGAAATTAGTATGGAGGGGAATTGTCCATGTATGGCGGCCATCTTGGATTATGAAAAAAATGAGTGAGTGAGTGGTATTGTAGGTTTATATATTATAATATAATATAATAAAGTATTACCTGATATTTACTCGACGACCTCCGTGGCGTAGTGGTCACCATGCTAGTCCGCCACCCAGAGGTCCCGGGTTCCATCCCCAGTCAGGGCAAGTTGGAAAATGGACTTATTCAAATTGTCCTGGGTCTTGGATGTTTATCTATATATGTATTTGTTATAAAATATAGTATCGTTGAGTTAGTATCCCATAACACAAGTCTCGAACTTACTTTGGGGTTAGCTCAATCAGTGTTATTTGTCCCTATATATTTATTTATTTACATTTATATTTCTCGTATTTAGTATAGTATTTCCGGAGATTAGCGCGTACAGTTTTTATTTTTATTCTATTACTATGTCTCCATCACCCGAAATGTTTTTAAGAAATACATTCAATGTACAGACTTATTTTTTTAACTGTTTTATTATAATATGTATTGATTTTATTTTTATCCATATAATGAATAGAACCTACAAATTAATTCCACTAATAATTGAGCATTTTTAAAACTGCTTGTTAACTATAATCATTAAAATTAGTTGCGTTTGGATATTAGGTATTCTGTACTGGCTGGATTGGGTGCACTGGCTGAATTTAAGGGACTAATGAAAAAGTTATTATTGTTCAAATCTTTTGTTCCCAATATGTTACATCCCCTTTTATGTAACATTGTTACATACAGGGAACAAACACACACATTATCACTACTTATCGCTAATAGGGCAGACAGGGCCCTGGACCACAAGATTTAAAGGCCACTTATAGTATGATGGTTGGAGAGGTGCAAAGAAATGCATAAACATTTTGAAATCAGTGACTGCAAAGGAAAAAGTCCTAGAAATCCTAATTATGCGATGGACTAGAAACCTATAACTATTTTTGATCCCTAATTGTTTTCCATTCACATGTATACCTAATTACTATTAGATTTGGTTTGATATCCAAATATTAATGATAAATGAATAATGTACCTGCAGTGCTGTGTTAGTGATGCGTTTTCTCATTTTCAAAATCTTAATGATAGCTTCCTGAGTTCTCAGAATGCGCAGCTGAACAATAGAATGATTATCTTCTAACTGGGACCTCTCAGTGCTCAGTTGAAGTCTGCCAATCAAATTAATTTTTCCTCTTCTTTGTGGTTTACCATTCTTGATAAGTGCGAATTCTTGGTTTACCCAAAATGTGGTATTTTCAGCAAAATCTTTAGGATTTTGAACAGCTGGATTATAACAAAGTAACTGTCTTTTGAGTTTAGGGAATGCAACCAGAGACCATAAAGTTCTTCTCAATTCAGGATCGGGTAGTTCAGTAGCGAGTCTCAAGTTTTCATAACTTATCTTTTCGAGAGGTCTTTGATTCCAAGCAAACAAAACGGCCATTTGGAAAGTAGTAACATCTAAGTCAAATCTTCCTACAGAATTAGCGAATGTAATGGTACCATTACTCATGTGATGATACCATTGCAATTTACGTCCAGAGTGTTTCTTTTTATAAAACTCCTCCACTTCTGGTATGTAATCCTCTAACTCTAAGGGAAGACTTACTGTGACTCTTTCTGATCCACGAGCCCAAGCTCCAGCATTTAAAATTTTAATATTGATTGCGTCATGACGAGTTGTTTCTCCTCTGAACTGTGTATTCAGATCTTCACTGACTTTGATGTCTTGGAACATACGAGCCAGCTTGTTCACATAGTCCGCGGGCATACCTACTTCTCGTAGCCACTCAACCATGTCTTCTTCTTTTTCAGAATCAGCACTAGAGTCCAATATCAACCTTCTTGTTAAGTGTGCTTTATGGTATCTCATAAACACATCCTTATTTTCAATATATTTTAAAACAAGCAACACATCCCTAAGTCTAGATTCTATTTGTTCTGTAGTTAAACGCTTACTTAATGGTGTCTTTCGTAACAACATATCACAATAGTTGGCGAGGAGTTCAGGGCACTTGCTTTCAGGAGCTGTGCCTTTACTGCCTCGCAGAAGTGCTGACGATGGTAATTCCAACTTAAACACAGTTGTGTCATTTACAACACACTTGTATGCCTTATCCCTAGCAGTTAAAAACCTGGGATCATCCATAAAAGCATCTTTTACTAATGTACTGAATCTTTTAAATAAATCTAATAAGCGTTCAACATATTTTTCAGAATCAGAGGTTATGATATCAGCAGAAGCAACCATATCAGCTAGCCCTGCTGAGACTATATGTGCTTCTAAATCTCTCAGGATTGGTGTGACTCCTTCAGGTACCCTGTCTAATAAACGAAACATAAGCTGCAACTTCTCAGTTTCTCCAGCTTTGATCAAAGGTGCACTTTCAGCTAATAAAGTTGGTAAATGTTCTCCTATTAACACTTTTTCACAGCATTGAGTAAGAGCTGCAACACTGCCACTACCTGGCTCCAAATATCGATGTGCTCGGGCTTCTTCCTCCTTTAAACGTTGGTCAGCATATTTCATGTAAGACTGCACACCATTTGCCAACAAATGTTCGTTAGCTTTAAGTTTGTAAAACTCTTCAGTAGCTTGCATATAAGCTGCTTCAAAATTATCTCTGTATATTTGCAATTTGTCAATAGAATTGGAACACAGGTTCACTGAAATATTAAAAACATACATGACAAGTACTGTGAGGGTAATACATAGGGCGCACTATAAGTTTCCGGAACTGGCCACTTACATAAACAATATTTAAAAATTTATTGCAACATTTGAAAATAGAACTCTTTGGCTGTAGAATGCAGTTTGTTTCATATGACTGTCTTTTGTTTTTACCTTGTGGCGCCATTTAAAAAATTGTGTGTCTGCATCAACATGGATTTAACTCGGGAAAATTTTCGTAGTATGATTTTCTACGATTTTAAGTGTAATTTGACAGCTCAACAGAGCATCGCTCGGCTTGAAACAGCTTTTGGCAATGAAGCACCATGCAAGACAACTGTTTATAGCTGGTTTGCAGAATTCAAGCGTGGTCGTATCAATCTCAGTGACGAATCTCGCGATGGTTGGCCGTCCACCGCTGTGACCAACAAAAACATCGATGCTGTGCGCCGTATGATTGAAACAGACAGGCATGTGACCTACCATGAAATTCGCGCATCCTTAGAAATAGGCATAAGTCAAATACAATTAATCCTACACAAACATTTGGGTGTGAGAAAGCTGTGCTCGCGGTGGATCCCA
This sequence comes from Acrobasis suavella, assembly GCA_943193695.1. Lineage (NCBI taxonomy): Eukaryota > Metazoa > Arthropoda > Insecta > Lepidoptera > Pyralidae > Acrobasis > Acrobasis suavella. The sequence continues at coordinate 12,730,455 of OW971938.1, forward strand.
CACAACTTGACCGAGGCTCAAAAAACGGACCGCGTCACTTGGTGCAGTGCCATGCTTACCAGATTCAACGAAGGTGCATCAAATTTGGTGTGGGACATAGTAACAGGTGACGAAACATGGATTTATTGCTACGATCCCAAAACAAAGCAGCAATCGAGCGTATGGGTCTTTCAAGATGAGCCGAAACCAACCAAAGTGGCGCGCGTGAAAAGTGCATCTAAGCGGATGATTGCTTCTTTTTTTAATAAAACTGGACACGTGGCTACTGTTGCTTTAGAGAATCGTCGTACAGTGAATAGTGACTGGTACACGACCATTTGTTTGCCGGAAGTTATTGACGAACTCCGTAAAAATAACCGTAAACGCCGTATCATCCTGCACCACGACAATGCTAGTTCTCACACGGCCAGACAGACAAACGACTTTTTGAAGGCGAAAAATGTAGAACTCATGAGTCATCCTGCATACAGTCCCGACCTGGCACCTTGTGACTTTTTTCTGTTCCCAAAAATTAAGAACCAATTACGCGGTCAACGATTTTCATCACCAGAAGAGGCTGTCGAGGAGTATGAAAAACACGTTTCAGAGGTCACCACAGAGGAGTGGCACAAAAGTTTTCAAAACTGGTTTCATCGAATGAAAAAGTGCATAGACGCCAAGGGAGATTATTTTGAAAAACAATAAATTAATTTTGTACCTTTTATAGTATTTTTTCATATTCATTCCGGAAACTTATAGTGCGCCCCACGTAGAAAAGACACATGCATAAAGTGGGATAGAGTGAGGAAGAAGTGGCAATAATTTTTCATACACTACACAGATGATTTTTCAATAAACTATTGGTCCACACCAGCTATGAATATTACATATTCATATGGAACCTTCTCAAAGAAATAGGTTGTTAGTGAATAATTGCATTAAAATTAAACATTGCATTAATGAGTTTATGAGATAAACCAGATACCAAAGCCAAGAGACGTCACTTTATAATAATATGATGCATAAATGAAGTACTTTAACTTAAGAAAATTTTAATCAATATACCTAAAGGTTTCACCTTTTTTTGAATAGCCTGTTCCACAATTGCACGAAAGCCTCCCCCTCCAGACTTTCATTATCTCTATTCACCTACCTATTAATGTGTATACACAAAAAAATGAAACAATAAAATACCATACCATATGACTCCCTGACTCCAATCACAAGTTGAGAGTCAAAAGATTCACCATTGCGCTCAGCCTGCACCAGTTTCATTGCAGAATCTTGTAGTCTTTGCTTGATATCCATAAATATGCTCTGATTCCAAGAATCCAACATCAGCTTGCGAACTAAACTGTCTTCTATATTATTATTATTGTTCTTTTTCTGGGAGTTTGATGTGTTGGAGCTGGTTACCTTACTAATATTATTTATGGAATTCTCTAACTGGCGAAATGGCGTTGGGAGATAGTTGCATTGTGTGAAGAACTTGCCCCATTCAGCAATATAAGCTTTGAGAAGAGCTTGGTCCTCACGGTGAGCTAAAACGCGCGCTTGAGCTTGTTTTATGTACATCATTATATCCTGCTGCAGAGCATCTCGCAATTTGTAAGGACCCCTTTCGTCCCAGAGGCATACAGAGTGTACTGCTACAAACAAGTCTTGCCATTCTACTTGCGTTACCGGCTCCTGCTTCAATAACTTCAGAACTATAGGACGCATCGAGGGCCATTTATCCTCGAAAGTGACTTGCCCCTTATCCTGAAAAGAGGTTATATTACAAAAGAAAATCATTTAAGTTGTAAAATAATACCACATCATTTCATTTAAATCCTACCTTTAACATGACTTTATTTATGTAGTTAATTCGTAAAAATATTACCAAGAATACACTTTCATAATCTTTTTCATAATCAAAAAGATTTTATTTTATTTAGGTTCTGTTTTGCCTTCTCTCTGTTGTAGTCACAAATTAGATAGTTATGTTGTAGTGTAGACCACAGACGAAGTAGGTAGGTGTAGACATCACAGCTAGGGAGGGAGCATATACTATACTAGTATCAGACGACCGACTGACATTCTTATTTTTGTAAACATAGAGAAGTTATACTTACCCTGAGGAGGGGCTAACTTGAATCTGACATTAGGATTTTTTTTCAGATGCATGACTTGTCCCAAGCACAAGAAATTAGCTGTTTTGGTTTTTTTATACCTTTTAAGGTTTATTATTTATACAAAGAAAACAACGAGACTAAAAATGACATATTTTATTTATGTAAGCAACGTAAAATATAACAGATACTTATGCTGTAATTTTTATATAAAATCTAACGTAGTCCTGTCCGGGAATATCACTCAGTGGGTTCAACTTTTTCAAATCTGAAACAAAATAAATATTTTATCTATATTTATTTGTATTTAGTGCCTGGGCAACCGAGCATAACTGGATGAAATGCACAGGAAAAACGAGGTCCTCTGAATATTAAACTAGCTAGATAGATTTTTCAGCCCTGAAGCCACTTAAATACTTTATGGACCATTTCCGTTACAAGTAATTCCATTTTTACATGGTGACTAGGGAGAAAGAAAATTGAAGAATAAATAAGCAAGAGCCCATTTCAATTAATATATTACTAGCTGTTTCTCCCTGCTGTGTTTGCATTCACAGGATAAACATACTTTTCAGCAAGAATCTTCCCGTAGACGGGTTTTAATTTTTTGAAACTATATTTTGTTAGAGATAGCTGAGGCAGGGTTTTACTCTGAAGATGTAATTCTTCATCTTTGTACTTATCATATTCGAATACAATATGTTACGAAAAGGGGAAATCAACCCGAAAGGGGTAAACTTACTAATCATTGTAATCAAATTTTACTATGGGACAGCTTATACAGCTCTTTACAAAATTAAATACCTACCCACCGTGCTAACATTTATGGAGCTGCAATTTTTTTTTGCAATTTTAGGTGGTCATGTGGAAAAAGCTGTTTACATTGATAAGTACGTTTAATCCCTTTCAGGTTGATATCTCTTTTTCGTTACACATTGTATAAGTAAGCTTAGTGGTCCGGCAGGAGTACGCATTATTCCCACTTTCGCACTCTGCACTTAATTGACCACAAGGCCTCACAAGGGGCATAAAATCAAGCTCCGCCTGTCAAGTTGTTCCTGGCTTTTATCATCGTATGACAGTCGTCAAGCCATATCAGATGCCTATAGGCAGTCTGAACAAGATACTTATACGTTAAAAAAAACAAATACCCGACTACGGTAGCCATATACGGCTAACAATATTTTTTAAATGTGCTAAATCAAGATCTTTCATTTGACTCAATAAAGAAACAAGAAAAACATTTACTCGCACTCTTTTACATACGTACAAACAGTCACGTCTTTATCCCTATTGGGGCAGACAGAGCACTTTAGGTATATAACATTTGATAAATATATACATTTATGCGTACAAATTGTAGCCTATGTTACCCGGACAATAATGACCAATCGATAGACATATCATTTGTGAAAATCGGACGAGCAAATCGGTTGGTATGGGATGGTGGAACTGACATTTGTAGGTACCCACATACATACATTTACTCTGGCGACCGAGTCAATGGCGGTATACCCATTTCCTGCCGGGCAACTGGTGGAGGAGGCATCAGTAGCCTTGAGACTTAAATACCCTCACAAAGTACTGACAGTGGAAAGCAACGGGAAACTACCACTGATTATCATCCCTAGTTTGGTCAGCTCTGACCGCATCATGACAGAAAGTCCAAAGAGTATGGCCCCGAGTTCCCAGCGTCCCTTAGATGGGACAGGGGTGCTAAGAATCCCTGGGAGGAAAAGCAACAAAGGAGTGAAAATTGCGACGTGGAACGTGAAAAGTTTTCAAGATTTGGCGAAGCAGTTCAACGTAGTAATGGAGATGGTCCGCCTTAATATTGACATATTGGGTGTGAGTGAAACAAAATTAATAGGAAGCGGCAAACTTAACATCAAGGATAAAACTCTATACTACTCGGGGGAAAATGCATCAAGCGACACATATGGAGTGGGCATGCTTGTTAGTAAACGAATAGAGAGTGCCGTTTCCAATTTCATTCCACTATCTAACCGAGCTATGATGTTGCAACTTGACACAAAACCAGTCAAAATCAATGTTATGCAAGTTTACGCAGCAACTAAAGACAAAAGGGACGAGGAAATTAAAGCGTTTTATACATCTCTTAACGACTTATACAAAAACACCAAAAAAGAAGAGATCAGCATAATCCTTGGAGACTTCAACGCTAAAGTGGGTAAAGGAGAGGTTGCAGGAGTTGTCGGGGCATATGGATTGGGCAATAGGAATAACAGAGGAGACCTTCTTGTCCAATTTTGCCAGGAAAATAATTTGGTGGTCACAAATACGCTCTTCAAATTACATCCACGAAGACTTTACACATGGACATCTCCTGCTCACAAACCTGATAACGAGGTCCGCAACCAAATAGACTATATCCTTATAAACAACCGATACAAGAACAGTATAAAAAGTGCCAAAACATACCCTGGCACTGACATAGGTTCGGACCATAACGCTGTTATTGCAAGATTCTCATGCAGTCTCAAACACACAAAAACGGCGAAGAGAAGTGTTGGTGTTGATATCCAAAAACTTAAACAGCCTGAGGTAAGGGCTCGCGTTCACCGTTACGTGAACGATTGGGCAATCAAACACAAAAAAATATAAGTCAAAAACACCTTGGATGAACTGATGACCACTATGACTACTGTTAACAACACTGTCATTAACAGCAAAATAATCAAAAAGGAGGTGTGGATGAGTGATGAAATTATGTGCTTAATTGAGGAACGTAGGCAGTACAAAAGCACGTCTCAGACTAAGTACGCCGAACTACGACAAAGAATCCAGCGCGAATGTCGTAAATTAAAAGCGGAATGGTATGAAAAACGGTGCACTTACGTAGAATCATTGATGGCGAAACACGACTCTTTTAATCTTCATAAAGAAATTAAGTGCATGGCAGCTATCCACAAGAAACAACGTCCTACGTTTTTGACAGATGCCGACAATAGAATGGTGCTGGACTCTGACGCTAAGAAAAAACTGTGGGAGGATTACATCAGAAAATTATTCTCAGATTGTACACAAACACCTGTACAGCTGAAAAACAGTCAACTGAGTTCGTCAGACGATAATGGCCCTCAAATACTTAAATCAGAGGTCATTTATGCGCTACAAAAAGCGAAAACAGGAAAGGCGCCTGGACCTGATGACATCCATATTGACGTACTTAAACTTTTAGAACCAGAAAACACTGATGCTCTTCTTTATATGTTTAATACCATCTACAATACTGGAGACATCCCAATAGAATGGTTGAATTCTGTCTTTGTTACTCTTCCCAAGACACCAAATGCCAGAAAATGTTCTGATTTCCGAACTATAAGCCTCATGAGCCACATTCTAAAGTTATTTTTATCTGTAATACACAACCGTATAAGACAAAAATATGATGAGTATGTAGGCGAAAACCAGTTTGGATTTAGGTCGGGGATGGGAACCAGAGAGGCGCAATTTGCATTAAATGTTCTAGTACAGAAATGCAGAGAAATGCAACGTGACGTCTACATTTGCTTTATAGACTATGAAAAAGCGTTCGACCGTGTTCAACACGAGATACTTCTACAAGAACTACAACAAATAGGTCTAGATAGCAAAGATATCCGCATAATTAAAAATCTGTACTGGAACCAAACAGCAACCGTTAGAGTAGACAGACAGGTAACAGAACCCGTTGTTATAGAGAGAGGTGTCAGACAGGGCTGCATATTGTCCCCCCTGCTGTTTAACGTATACTCTGAAGCTATTATTAAAAATGCACTACAAGACGTAGATGCCGGTGTGATCATAAACGGCAAAGCAATCAACAACCTGCGCTACGCAGATGACATAGTGATCATTGCCGATAGCGAGGAGGATCTGCAGAAATTAGTTCACAGGGTTGCGGTGTGCAGTAAGGATGCAGGATTAAATTTGAACGTGAAGAAAACAAAGTTCATGGTAATCTCGAAAGAAATAAAAGATGTGTCTATTTCTGTAGGAAACCAACGTCTGGAGAGAGTCGTCAAATATAAATATCTTGGGTCTTGGCTAACCCAGTCATGGGAAAATGAATTAGAGATTCGGACCCGTATAGAAATAGCACGAGCAGCCTTTGAAAAGATGAGGAAAGTGTTGTGTAGTCGAGATCTCTCCATCAAACTGCGAACAAGGTTGCTTCAATGCTATGTTTGGCCTCTTGTGTTGTATGGTTGCGAAGCGTGGACCTTAAAAGAAGACCTCCGAAAGAATTTGGAAGCGTTTGAGATGTGGTCTTACCGTAGAATGCTGCGCATAAGCTGGACGGATCACATTACTAATGTTGAAGTTTTGGAGCGCATGGGAAAAAAAGTAGAGCTTGTTCGAACCATTAAAATAAGAAAAATCACATATCTTGGTCACGTGTTGAGAAACCCACAATATCATCTACTCCAGACCATAATGATGGGTAAAATTGCCGGAAAGCGCGAGGTGGGACGTCGTAAAATGTCATGGCTGAGGAACATCCGACAATGGACTGGTATCAAAACGGTAGAACAACTGTTCAGGCTTGCCATGGACAAATCAAGATTTAAAGAGCTGACTGCCAATCTTCAGGAATGAAGCGGCACCTAAAGAAGAAGACATACATACATACACATAGACTGGTAAAATCATAACACTTCCTCTTAGCTTGCCGTTGCCGGGTAAAAATCTGGCACCAGTGCTGTCCACTTTACACACGTAAAAAACAAACCATTAAATATACACAAGTTGGAAATTTCCCGTGCAAGTCGTAAAAGCCAAGTTTGAGCAAAAGGTACTTACCTAAATTAAACAACGATTAAGTATAAAGCATATTTGTGATAATTTGTGTACTTATTGTATAATCGTGTCACACCTATGAAATTAGTTCCGGCTCGACTTTTACTACCGGCGTGGGTTCTTTTCTTCCAAAGAATGGCGTGACAAGATAGTAAAACAAATACGTTAAGAATTTATTACGTATATTTACTTACAATATTGATTTTTCGTAAGGTCCTTCTATGGAATGTAATGACGTTTTACAATAAGATGAATCGGTTTGTTCTTTCCACTGTTTGCTGCTTGTATTTATTTGCTAAAACAATAAAATTCATGTTAAAAACTTTAGTAAATATAAAGGTATTTAAATATGTCGTTTAACATACATATTTTATATAAGTATGAGTTTCGTAATGTGTAACAATACCATCGATACTTACCAAATGTTTTTTCATTATTTATGCATTCATTTACAAATGAAAACGGAAATATACATAACAGCAGCAGATTAGCAATCGCTTGTTTATCTTAGAAGAACAAATCATAATAACTTTATTTAATTTTTATATGATGGACAAGATTTTCACAAAATGGCGCCATGTTGAAAAAATAGAATAGAGTTCAAATTATTTCAAATCCGAACAAAGAGTCCGAGGATCGGAGTGCCAACCTCTCCGGACAACCATATGTATGGGGAGCATCAAGTTGCCCTCGCCGCTAAGATTTAATTTCTTCTTTTTTGCTATTTCCTAATTTTTTAAAAGGCATATGAATTAGCCATGGTAGACATAGACTCCCTCCCAGCTCCGGTAGTGTAGTTTCTTAGTTTTGATTTTTGTCAAACAGTAGAACACGAAAATAAAAATCGCTGTGATTTATACTTCGGCCGCACTTGTGCCTATCGTCCCGAAGCTTCGTGTTATTACACGATACACGCAAATGTGACCAGCCGTTATCGGGTATCGTCCCGAATATTCGGACTTCGTGTAGTTATCGCGCGGGTGGCGATACATCAAAGGATTTATGCACGCTAACAGTTTTCTCTGCGTGGTCGCACTTGCGTTGTTCATTTTGACGTTTGTTTTCATTACTTGTCCGGACGCGTGCTGTGCGACGGTGCCACGGTTGTTAATGCGTAAAAATGGAGTGGAACAGTAAAATAGTGTTAAAATTTTTAGCTTTTTCTTACTAGGTTTCAATAAATGCATTATGTACTTGTTAGCACACTTGTTAAAGAAAATAAAGTCGTCGTCCATATTTAAAACACGTAGATGACGCCATCTTGGATTATTGCCAGATAGTTCGTGAAAAATAACGAAGCCGCTAGTGTGACTCGATAGATTGGGCGTTCTGATCACACTACACGATATCGCCACCCTAACTCACTTGTCAGCTAAACGTCGAGCAGTGAAAATGGCGCCTACGCTTTCAAAGTATCAGAAACTTGGAATCGCTCTCGCAGCAACAGCGGGTGTAGTAAAAAAAAAAAGAAAAAAAGATGTTGGGTGAAGGAATTTTTACTCTTGAGAGAAAAATTGTGTAACATGAACATTTTGTGTGTGTTAGAGACGGAGGACTTTAGAAATTACGTCCAAATGAATTCTGGACAATTTTATCATCTTTTAAATTTAGTGACCATACATTCAAAAACAAGACACATTAATGAGACAAAGTATAAGTGCTAAACAACGATTGTCTGTCACACTAAGATTTTTGGCGACGGGGAATGCCTATCATGACCTAAAATACAGCTCGTTAATATCGGAACCCCTTTTGTCAGAAATGATACCTTATACGTGCAAAGCTATATATGTATAGATGTCTGAAAGACTATATAAAGGTAAATAAAAGTGAAAATGCATTTTAATCAAATATTTATTTATTTATTATATTTATCATAATACTAGGGGTGACCGGGGGGGCAGCTTTGAAAAACTGAAAAATTGTTCTACATTAAGATAAGCTATTTAAGATAAAGTTATTATTTAAAAGCCTTTCAAAGCTACCTTGGTAAATCAATTTAATTTTTAGGGTTGAAGATTAAGAATTTTTGGATATTTATTTTTTGAGCAGTGGTTTTTTGTGTATTTGACGCGTGTATTTGTTCGGGTTCGGATATATGGATTTGAGGTGTATGTGACGATTCAGGTATGTGGATTTGAGGTGTGTGTGACAATTCGGGTATGTGGATTTGGGGTGTGTGTGAGGTGTTTGGTGATTGGAAACGATACTGAGGCGATGTATTATGGTAGTATGGTGATGGGATTGGTGATTGGACACGGTACTGAGGGGATGTGTTATTGTACTGTGGTGATGGATTTGGTGAGTTTACACGGTGCTGAGGGGATGAACTATGGTATTGTGGTGACGGGAGTGACGGGCTCGGTGACAAAACAATATACCGAGGGGATGGATGAGACAGTGTTTCAGTTGTTCAGTTTTGTACGGTGTTGATCTTGATTTAAATAGGATAATGAAGAGGAAGAACGGTTAGATCCTAGATCTATACGGGTATCTTCCGATAATCTGCCCAATTTAGCGTAAAATATTATGTCACTGATAAATTTTTGCGCAATAGCTAAATCTCTACTTTTTAAATCACGCAACTGCAATCCAATAGACTTCCCTAGCACTTCCCATTCTTCCTCTTTCATAGACATAAGTTTTTCAGCGCTAGATAATACATTTTCTTGCTTCTGCAAAAAAGACCTCTTCTTTTTCTTGGCGGCAACTGAAGGTCCTGCACTAGAAGGTCCGGCTTGACTGCTTTCTCCCTCCGATGATGATAAATTCTGCAAATAATAAAAATGCTTTATTGTTTTTCAGATGCCTGAGACAGAAAACGAATGGAAAGAAACTGCAGCAGATTTTGAAAGATTGTGGAATTTTAATAATTGCGTTGGGGCCTGCGATGGGAAACAAGTAGCTATAGAAAAACCACAAGATAGCGGTTCCCTCTTTTATAATTATAAAGGCTTTTTTAGCGTGGTATTATTTTCAATAGTAAACGCTAACTACGAATTTATGTACATTCAGACGGGTACCAACGGATCAGTACACGATGGAGCTATACTAAATTCGACAACATTTTATAAAAAAATTGTAACCAATGAGCTAAATTTACCACAACCATCCCCGTTACCAGGAACAGAAACGAACGTGCCCTATGTATTTCTTGGTGACAGTACATTTGCATTAAACAGGCATTTCATGAAACCATTCCCGCTAAAAAATATTAGCAAAGAAAAACGAATTTTTAACTACCGCTTATCTCGTGCGAGACGGGTTGTGGAAAATGCCTTTGGCATTTTAGCTTCACGTTTTAGAGTACTACGGAGGACTCTAAACCAAAAACTTAAAAATGTGGATTCTATAGTTTTGGCATGTTGCGCTTTGCACAACTACCTCAGGAAATCTGTACCGAGATACATACCATCAAATTCGTTGATAGAGAAAATATAAAGAAAGCCTCATTTCGTAAAGGAGACTGGAGAAATATTACCGATTGACTGACAACATTACAACACTTAAGTGACAGCCAGGGCAATACTGGCGGGAACGAGGTCCGAAACAAATTTATGCAATATTTCAACGCTGAAGGCAGAGTTTCTTTTCAAGACAAAATGGTAAATATTGTTTCTACCTAGATTAGTAGTATGATTTACTAGTTACATTTTTTTATGATCTGCCAATAGACTGCTGCACAGTTTGGCGGAATGTTGCATTGTAAAACCTACTTTGTTTATACTGAATAAACGATACATTTATACATTTGTCAATAAAACTTAATAAATATTTTGATTAGGACATTAAAATTTAAAGTCGACCGAGGGCGCGGCGCGCGGTCTCATCCGACCGCTTGGTGTTTGACGGAGGTGGCGGTGACGTCACCCGCGGTCGCATGCAACCGGTACGCGGCTGAGAGAATAATACTTCAGAATAAACAATTTTTTTAAACTTTACCTACCTTTTTAGCTTCTTTAAAATACGAAGTCCTCAAATTTTCAATTTTCTTTTTTATAGTTTTTATGGTTGCTGCCTAGTCGTGATTTTTATATATCTTCAGCATCATACGGTAGCCATCATGTCGAAGTGTTTTGTTTTTATACTCCGGGTGGGTTTTATTCCACAAATAAGGTAAGTCTTTTTAAACATCCAGTACGTTGAGTATTATCTCTCTTTCGCGTTGCGTAGCCATTTTCACTTCACATGTCCTTTTACTTCGAACGCCACGCGGCCACCACGGCCGATTCACATGCCTTTAAAAACATTAAGAAATAGCAAAAAAGAAGAAATTATTCTTAGTGGCGAGGTCCAACTTGAAACTTGCCATACATTTGGTTGTCTGAAGAGGGTGGCACCCCGATCCTCAGAGTCTTTGGTCAGATTTGAAATAGGTAATTTGAATTCTGTTCACAAATTCTGTTCTATTTTTTCAAAATGGCGCCATTTTGTGAAAATTTTGTCCATCATTTAATAAATTAAATAATGCGATTAAAATTTGTTTTTCTAACATAGGTAAACAAGCGATTGCTCATCTGCTGCTGTTATTTATATTTCCGTATTAATTTGTCATTGAATGGATAAGTAATTATTGAAATAAACATTTGATAAGTAACTATGGTATTGCAACTGTAAGCAATATAATATTAACTATTTAATATACCACAATTATTAATATATAAATATACCACAATATTACATAATTTATAAATATACTACAATTGCTACATAATGGTACTCTTTTTTTAGTTATTTTTCATTAGTACAGTTGCCATTTTTATTTAAATTCGTTAACGATCACAGCCCCACTTGTCACGTCAGGTTTTTCACCGAGGAGTGGGGCCTTGATCGGGGCTGTTTTCGTGACAGATCGCCATTCTGTTCCAGATAACCGCCCAGAGCGGACAGTGATTAAAAGTAGTGCCAAGTATATTATAATTAGATTTTACAGCTCAATAATTTGTGTGTGAAAGTTAGTAACTAAGTATTTTATTAGTAATAAATGAGTTAAATTCAAGAATACGTTTTTCACTTGGAACTAGCTAATAGTTTCACAAGTGGGATCAATCACGGATTCAATCCTTGATATTCGCTACGCCCGCAAAAGAAAACGTAAGTAATTGTTAATTTATTTATTCATTTAACGCTTCTTTTCTGGGTTACATGTTTCCTGCCAGGGTTACTCTCTGGGGTTGCATGTGCCTGAAGCGATGCATAGTAGCCGGGGCTGGTCCCTGCGAATATGTATCGTTCTTTTCTTTTTACATTTTATTTCCTTTTTTTTTCTCTCCTTCTTTCTCGGGGTAAATGTTTCCTGCCAGGGTTACTCCCTGGGGTTGCATGTGCCTGAAGCGATGCATAGTAACCGGGGCTGGTCTCTGCGAATATGTATCGTTCTTTTCTTTTTACATTTTCTTTTTTTTTCCTTCTTTCTCGGGGTAAATGTTTCCTGCCAGGGTTACTCCCTGGGGTTGCATGTGCCTCAAATGATGCATAGTGACCAGGGCTGGTCCCTGCGAATATGTATCGTTCTTTTCTTTTTACATTTTATTTTCTTTTTTTTTTCTTTTTCTGGGTACATGTTTCCTGCCAGGGTTACTCTCTGGGGTTGTATGTACCTGAAGCGATGCATAGTGACCAGGGTTGATCCCTGCGAATATGTATCGTTCTTAACTTTCTAAATTTTTTTTTATATAAGAACGTCGTTTTTTTTTAGTCGGGGTGCATGTTTCCTGCCAGGGTTACTCCCTGGGGTTGCACGTGCCCAAGGCAATGTATATGACCCGGAGCCCGTCTCCGCAAATATGTATTGTGTGATTTTCTTTTGCGACATATAAAACTTCCCCATCCGTATTTCTGCATACATTTAGCAAGAGTTGTCTGGTATTATATGCATTAATATTAAATTGGATCCAGCTGCGGGCACCTATCAGGGTTATACCCTGGGGTTGGTTGCACTGTTTTCAGAGGATCGGAATTTCCCCCCTTTTGCATCCACTGGGATTACATTCAAGCATACTAATTACATCCGTGTCAGTTTCAGCAATGGATCACCTTGATGGAAATAATGACGCTGATAGAAGGTTGCTGGATCACGTGAATGACCTAGGAGCACCAGGTACAGGTCGAGGTCTAGACCTAGGAGCACCCAGACAAGAGGGTCAAGGTCTCAACTTCCATGAGCGTGAAGATCGAGGCCCTAGCCTAGGAGTGCCCGAACGTGAAGGTCGAGGCGTAAGCCTAGGAGTACTGGATCGGGAGGGTCGAGGCTTTGGTCTTGAAACACCGAATCGTGGTCAAGACCTAGGAGTACCCAGGTATGTGGGTCGAGGTCGATCACATGGGACTGATCGTGAAGGTCAAAGTTTTGGCCTGGCATCTGGTCAAGGGAATTATAACCGAAGAGTGTCCAGGCGACAGGAGAGACGAGATGTTACTCAAGTAAGTGGAAATCCAAGTTCTTTAAGAAGACGTGTCGACTCTTCGTCAGATGACTCTGACAATAGATCCTTGCGTTATAGTAAACGACGACGGTTAACTAAAGATACTGATTCAGACATACTTAATAAGTTTATGACAATCTTAGATCGCGTCAAGAGTTCAGATAAACCAAGATTATCTTTTACTACAAACGTAATTCCTGAATTCGACCCTATTTCAAAGGAACAAACAATCTTAACATGGTTAACAAAGGTCGAAGAATGCGCGGAAATTTACGGGTGGGAGGACAAGGAAATAATTCATTATGCTTTACCAAAATTGACTGGAGTTGCAAAGTCATGGTACAAGGGATTACCATCTTTATTATTTTCATGGCCCGAATGGAAGAGAAAATTAATTGAATCCTTTCCTTGTCGCGAGGATTATGCTGAGCTCTTGACCGAAATGTTAAGTAAAAGGGTTAAATATGGGGAATCTTTGGAGCACTATTACTATGGCAAAATAAACCTTTTGAATAGATGTAACATATATGGGAAAAAGGCAGTCGATTGCATATTGTACGGTGTAGATGACAGGGCGGTTAGAGTAGGTGCGCAAGCAGCCCAGTTTTCGGAGCCAGAACAGGTACTTAAATACTTTAAAACTGTAAAAGTTGGACCTGTTAGAGATAGGGAATCTTCAGACTCACGCAACCGTAGTGATCGTAGACCGCTTCTGTCGAGACTGAGCACTTCTAAAAATGATGTATCAAATGACATTCGTTGTTTTAATTGTAATGGAACCGGACACCGTAGTTTCAAATGTGACAAACCCGCTGTTAAATGTTCTTTTTGCGAGAGACTGGGACACCGTTTGGAGCATTGCTTTAAATATAAATCCAATATCAAATTAGAACAAAATGGAAAAACAGATAAAGGCAATGAAAAGCAGGTTGCAAAACTAAATATTGACGACACTAATAATAAATACATCATAGATATAAAAATAAATGACAGAATAATTAAGTGTTACATTGATCTAGGTAGTCAGTGTTCTCTAATTAAAATAAGTCACGCAAAAGAACTGGAACTCAAAATCAATAATTCTAGCGAGTTGCCAATATTAAGAGGAATAGGCGGTAATGTTGTTATTCCACTAGGAGCTGTTAGTGTCAGGATTGAGGTCCAAGACATAAGCGAGAACATTAACTTGTATATTGTCGAAGACCATGTTATAAACCAGCCAGTTTTATTAGGTCACTCTTTTACGGAATTAGAGGACATATTTATAACGAAAACTCCAACGGAATTAATTTTTCAAAGAATCAGCTGTAATAAAGTATCTCTAAGAATTAGCCGACGTATGGAAGTGCCCGGTTTCAGCACGAGACCTATCCTTGTCAAAACTGATAAACAAATCACTGGATATGTACTGATTAATGGTTCTTTGCGTGGTCAAGAAGGTAGGGAATATTACTTACACCCGGGTCAATATGATATTAAAGACGGTACGAGTACTTTGTTGGTCTATAATGCTACGGCTGAATTCATTAGTTTCGACAGAGACTCCTTACTTACACGAGCTGTTTTTAAAGTTACTTCAAATACAGTAGGGTCTCTCGAAAGCTTTAGTTTGCATTTTAGTGACACAAACATAGACGACAGTGTCAATTGTGGTGAGTCTCTTACCAAAGAGGAACGGTTAGAGCTCCAAAAACTGCTTTCTAAGTATGGCGATCGTTTTTCACGGGATCTCAAAGATCTTGGTCTTACAAATACGACTGAAATGGTTATAGAATTGGAAGATAACCAACCCATTGTTTATCGTCCATATAGATTACCCTTATCTGAACGTACGTTAGTGAGAGATATGGTTCAAGAAATGCTTGATAGCGGAATAGCGAGGGAATCTTCTTCACCTTATGCGAGCCCTATTGTGTTAGTTCAAAAGAAAACTGGGGAGAAACGATTATGCGTGGACTATAGAGCCCTTAATAGGAAGACAAAGAAAGACCATTACCCTTTGCCCTTAATAGAAGATCAGCTTGATCGATTGTCTGGTAATACTTTTTTCACGTCCCTTGACCTAGCTTCTGGGTACTACCAGATACCTATTTCCGAAGATTCAAAACCTAAAACTAGCTTCGTAACACCGGATGGGCAATTTGAATATAATCGGATGCCATTTGGCCTGGTTAATGCCCCATCCGTCTTCCAAAGGACTATAAATAAAATTCTGGAGGAAGCAAAAATTAAATATGCAATTGTCTACATGGATGACATTCTAATTCCATCTAAAGACGTCGCTCAGGGGTTGCAAAGGTTAGAGGAAGTTCTCAAACTTCTCCAAAAAGGGGGATTAACTCTAAAATTAAGCAAATGCCACTTTTTTCAGACTTCACTAGACTTTCTCGGGTTTGAAGTCAGTGCAGAGGGTATTCGTCCAGGGTCAAGGAAAACCGATGCTGTATCAAATTTTCGTGAACCACGCAATCAGCATGAATTGAGGCAGTTTTTGGGATTATCCGGTTTTTTCCGTAGGTTTATCAAAGGTTACGCTACTATCGCGTCACCACTAACAGATCTATTGAAAAAGGACATGTCGTGGTCTTGGACTAAAACACAAAATCAAGCGTTTAATAAAATTAAAGACTTACTCACACAACGCCCTTTGCTGGCATTATACAATCCCCTTGCCGAGACACAGTTACACACAGACGCTAGCAAAGAGGGTCTGGCAGGAATTCTCCTCCAGGCCAACACCAACGGAGTCTTTCAACCAGTGTCCTACTTCAGTCGTAAAACTTCACCTGATGAAAGCAAATTACATTCATATGAACTCGAAACCTTAGCCGTCATTGCGTCATTGAACCGTTTTCGAGTTTACTTGATAGGAATACCTTTTAAAATCTTTACCGATTGCAATGCCCTAAGATACACAATGACCAAGAGAGATATCATCCCACGGGTTGCACGTTGGTGGGTGCAGCTCCAGGAGTATGACTGTTCGGTGGAATATAGACCTGGATCACGAATGGCGCACGTTGACGCGTTGAGCCGCAACCCAGTTGAGCATGATGCTCCTGAAGCTCATGTAATTGATTCTCTTTCTTTAGAGCAACTTGAAAGGGATTGTATTAGTACAGTGCAGTGCGCAGACGAAGAAATCCAACTTATCAAGCAAGTATTGACTGATCCTAATTCCGGGCAAGTTGTGGATTACTACACAAATTACAAATTAAAGAATTACCGCGTATACCGGATTGTTGACGGTGATCTCAAATGGTTGGTACCGAAGGGAGTACGATGGCAGATTGTGAAAAGAAACCATGATGATGTTGGCCATTGTGGTTTCGACAAAACATTTGATCGCATTAGAAATCATTATTGGTTCGCAAAAATGCGACGTTTTGTAAAAAAATATGTCTCCTCTTGCCTGGAATGCGCACACCATAAAGTTCCCGGTGGTAAGCGTGAAGGCGAACTTCATCCGATAGAGAAGATTAGTATTCCCTTCCATACCATTCACGCAGACCATCTTAGTCCATTCGTGAAAAGCAAGAAAGGGAATGTTTATTTATTAGTAATTATTGACGGTTTCAGCAAATATGCAAATATAACTCCGGTTAAAAATACCAAGTCCGTGACTACCATCAAAGTTATAAAAGAACATATAAGTTACTTTGGCGTACCATCTCGACTGATCACTGACAAGGGGTCTAGTTTCACTAGTAAATCATTTAAAGAATTCGTATCATCGTTTGGTATTAAACACATCGAGAATGCTGTCGCGACTCCTCGTGCCAACGGACAGGTAGAGCGATTCAACAGAACTATCCTTGATGCTTTATCAACCTCATCTCATGGTAAAGATGAAAAAGAATGGGATGAGTACATCGCGGACATTCAAGTAGGATTAAATACCAATAAACATAAAACTACGGGTAAAAGTCCATCTGAGCTATTATTCGGATTTAACATTACGAGTCGTTCACAGGGTATTTTAAATGACGTTATTAATGACACCATGAACATTAGTAGTCCAGAGGAATTAAATAGTTTACGTAAAAATGCTAGTAATGAGATACGAAAACAACAGGCTAAAGACTCGGAAAGGTTTAACAAAAAAAGGAAACGTGCTACATTGTATTCGGTTGGCGATTTAGTAAGGGTAGAAAGGCAAGTGCCGCATGACGGAAAGTCGCAAAAATTAGTTAATAAATATCAAGGTCCTTATCGTATAGTAAAAGTGCTCCCAAATGATAGATATGTAATAGAGGATACCCCCCTTACACGGAAACAGGGAAGACGTTATGAGAATATAGTAGTGCTAGATAAAATACAACCATGGTTGAATTTTGATAGAAATTTTGAAACCGATGATGAAAATGAAGATGAAATTGATGTTAATGATGTTAATGATGTTAATGATATTAATGATATTAATGATGTTAATGATGTTAATGATATTAATGATATTAATGATGTTAATGATGTCAATGATGTTAGTAATGTTAATGATATTAGTAATATTAATGATGTAAATGATAATGATATTAATGATGCCAATTATGTCAGTGATGTTAATGATGCTAAAAATGCATAAGTATTTATAACATACCCTGAAAATGTCGTTCATTTGGTAATTTATGCTCTTGTCTTCTACTAATTTGAAAAAAAATTGTATCGTTAATGTAATTGTTGTACTATTTGGTCTGATTATAAATCTATCTCTTTTAAGTTATGATGCTATGCCAAGTATACTTTATTTAAGCAAGGGTCTTGCTTGGAACAGGATGGCCGAGCTGTAAGCAATATAATATTAACTATTTAATATACCACAATTATTAATATATAAATATACCACAATATTACATAATTTATAAATATACTACAATTGCTACATAATGGTACTCTTTTTTTAGTTATTTTTCATTAGTACAGTTGCCATTTTTATTTAAATTCGTTAACGATCACAGCCCCACTTGTCACGTCAGGTTTTTCACCGAGGAGTGGGGCCTTGATCGGGGCTGTTTTCGTGACAGATCGCCATTCTGTTCCAGATAACCGCCCAGAGCGGACAGTGATTAAAAGTAGTGCCAAGTATATTATAATTAGATTTTACAGCTCAATAATTTGTGTGTGAAAGTTAGTAACTAAGTGTTTTATTAGTAATAAATGAGTTAAATTCAAGAATACGTTTTTCACTTGGAACTAGCTAATACAACACAATACGAAACTCATTTATAAAATATGTTTGACTATTTAAGTAATTGATTAGATTATCTATAGTTGGGTATAAGGTACTCACCTATATTTACTTAAGTTTATAACATGTATTTTATTGTTTTAGCGAATAAATACAAGCAACCAACAGTGGAAAGAAATCGATTCATTTCATTGTGAAACTCCAGTAAGTACCTTTTTATAAAGGACCCGACGAAAAATCTAATTGTAAGTAAATATAATCAATTCTTATTTTATTTGTCATACTATCTTCCACGCCATTCTTTAGAAGAAAATAATCCACGCCAGTCATAAAAGTCGAGCCGGAACTAATTTCATAGGACAATTATATATCAAGTATAAACGAATTACCACTTTCCAATGGGAAATTTCCAACATAAGTGTTTCATGTGTGTAAAGTGGTCAACACTGGTTACAAATTTTTACCCGACTACGGCAAAGAAAAAGGGTAATGATGTAAGCAGTGTATGTAGGTATGTATATGTGTGTGTTTCAAGGTGTGCATTTATGTATGTATGTTTGTACCTTTATAATAATAATAATTAAAAAAAACCCCGCTGTCACTTTATATTTCTGTCATTTTGTAATAATATTTTTCCACGTTTGTTTTATTTAGATATTTTACATTTAATTTATCAGGAATAACATGTTAATATCCCTGGATATACTACGTACATAAATAATAATTTCTAATACGGATAAATAATGAAAATACAACTTAAAGGACGGGTGAAAGCCATCTTGACGTTTCAGTGTGTCAAATGTGGAATATGTATTTAGTAAATAACAACATATTATGATAACAAGGCAGAAAGCAAGGTTGGGGGAGACGACAAACGCACGCCCAACACCTCCACCCGTGTCGTAGTCTTGCTCCTCGCCATCTTCGTCGGGCAACGAGTTTGCAACAGCGCCCGACACCAGCGAGTCGAGCGACGACGAGCGCTGGCCGTCGGCCCCGCCGCCGCGACCACCTGCGCGACGGGGACGACCACCGCTGCCGGCACGCTTGGGGCCTGCGGGGCCATCTGCCCCGCACTCGGCTCCCGCTACTGGTGGTGTAGTGCGTCGCATGCGATGGACTCAAGAAAATAATGAGAACTGCATGCGCGCCTATTACGGGGCCACAGAGGGAGAAACTAACATGACTGCGTATCGTGGTCGGATGCTGTCTCTGTTTCAGGCGCTTGAACCATCTATCACCGTCTCTGCCCAACGATTATCGGATCAAGTACGGGTTATTCAGCGTTCCAAACGACTGGACGACTCTGTGCTTGATCGGTTACGCCTGGAGTCACGCCCTGCTCACTCAGTCCCCTCTACGTCCCGGGATCGACCTGCCTTGTCGCCGGCAATGGTACCACCATCAGCTCAGCCGACAACATTGTTGCGGAATGATCCCAGTGACGACGGAAGTGACTGTGCGAACATTAGCGTAAGTACCCAGGCCCATGAGCAATTGAGGAGGACTTTGGATGAAGCGATTACACTGTATCGATCCACATCTAACCTAAGACCGCGATTACCGCGCCTGCCTACGAATAGACGCAATCTGGCGTTAATGGGAGCCCTGCATGACTTGCTAGTCTCGTACTTAGAGACTAGCGAAGATCTTGTTGATACTCACTAAATTTTGTACTGCGGGGCCATCGCGGCGTGTCGGGTTGCACGTGACTGGAATCAGACCCCGTGATTATTTGTCTTGTGTCACGGAGCGCATTGACTTTTTGAAGCAGAAAGTCTTTGCTTGGGCGGGTCGTATTCGTCGTTACAGGGAACGTGTGGATCGATTCCAGCAGAATCGCCTCTTCCAAAGTGACCAAAAAAGATATACCGGAAATGGGAGGGAACTGATCAACGTGTGTTCGACGGGCAGCCACCGGATTCTTCTGCTATGATTAATTTCTGGCGTAGCATCTGGTCGGTGCCGGTTGAACACACGGAGGGCGATTGGATTAGTGTCGTCGGGCGTTAGTGTGAGGATATCGAAGCCATAGGGGCTGTCACTATCAGCCCCGATGACGTAAGTTGTGCAATTCATACGGCACATAACTGGAAATCTCCTGGGCCGGATGGATTGCACAACTTTTGGATAAAATGGTTTCGAAGCTCACACGAACGCTTGGCGGAGCAATTTCAACACGCCCTAGAGCTAGCTTCACTTCCCACTTTCCTTACAACGGGTATCACCTTTCTGCTATATAAGTCAGGTAGTACCACGGATCCGAAAAACTACAGACCCATCACGTGCTTGCCGACATTATACAAGCTCCTTACATCCATTTTGGGAACAAAAATTAATAGGCACATTGTTGCTAATAAAATTTTGGCCCCAACTCAAAATGGATTTAGGGTTGGGTCCCGTAGTACTAAAAGCTCCTCCTCATCGACATGACTATAAGCCAACAAGTTCGACGGAATAAGGTGGCTCTTTCTACTGCTTGGATTGATTTATAAGAAGGCCTATGATTCAGTGCCTCATTCATGGCTGCAAAGGATATTGGAGTTGTACAAAGTTGATACAACTTTAAGATCCTTTCTGATCACTTGTATAAGGCAGTGGATCACAGTCCTTTGTCAACCGGGAAGTGGAGATAGTCCCTCAGATCCGTCAGACTATATAAGGATTGAGCGAGGCATCTTCCAGGGTGACAGTTTGAGTCCGTTATGGTTTTGTCTAGCCCTGAATCCTCTTAGCTCTTTGCTAAAGGACTCAGGACTGGGCTACCGGCTCAGAAGAGAGGGTGAAGTTATTTCCACCTACTGTATATGGATGACCTAAAGCTATTTACACAAAAACGAGCTGACTTGGTGAAACTACGAAAAATTACAGAAGTTTTTAGTAGTGCCATCAAGATGGAGTTTGGTGTAGATAAGTGTGCGGTTATGCATGTACAGCGGGGGAAGGTTGTAAATTCTACAAATTTACAGCTTTCTGAGACAATAACGATCAAGACTCTCTCGGAGTCGGAAACCTACAAATACCTTGGTATGTCACAGTCATTGGGTGTTATGGATGGGGACATAAAACAGGCGGTGGAGGAACGCTTCTTTAGCCGACTGACAAAAGTACTCAAAAGTCTTTTGTCGAGAGGAAATAAGACGCGTGCCTTCAACGCCTGGGTGATGCCCCTACTCATATACTCCTTTGGCATACTAAGGTGGACTCAGACTGAGCTGGATGCTCTGGATAGAAGGATCCGCCTACTGCTCACAACATTTCGTATGCTACACCCACGCTCATCTGTTATGAGACTGTACATCCCGCGGAAGCGTGGAGGTCGAGGCTTCTTAAATGCCAAGACTCTCCACAACCGCGAGGTGTGCAGCCTTAGGGAGTACTTCCTTAACAGTGAGTGTGGCTTGCATCGTGATGGTGTGGCAGTAGACAAGGGCCTCACGCCGCTCTCCTTGGCAAATGAGAACTGGCGCAAACCAACGGTGTTGAGTACCGAGGATCGCATGAACGTATGGAAGAGCAAGGAGCTCCACGGGCGGTTCTATCGAGCCTTAACAGGGCCCGATGTGGATCAGCTTACATCGGTGAACTGGCTACGGTTCGGTGACCTCTTTGGGGAAACTGAAGGTTTTGCCTGTGCAATTGCAGACGAAGTCATGATGACGAACAACTATCGGAGATATATCCTGAGGGACGGTACGGTTGACGTCTGTCGAGCATGTCGAGGTCCCGGAGAGTCTTTCAGGCATATAATCTCTGGTTGTTCTCATCTGGCTAACGGTGAGTACTTGCACAGACATAACCTCGTAGCCAGAATTATTCACTAGCAGCTTGCTCTTCGATACGGACTTGTACAATCTGAGGTACCGTACTATACCGTAGTACACACCGATGCCGGTTCTCGAAAATGGTCGTGCCATGCTCTATTGGGATCGATCTGTCATCACGGATAGGACTATTGTCGCCAATAAGCCTGATATCGTGCTGACAGATCGATTGATGCGCCAGACAGTGCTTGTTGACATCACCATCCCGCATGACGAGAACCTCGTGAAGGCCGAGAAGGACAAGCTTAGTAAGTATCTTGACTTGGCCCACGAGGTGACTGCCATGTGGAATGTGGATTCAACGATCATTGTCCCGATAGTCGTATCGGCGAACGGTCTTATAGTGAAGAGTCTTGATCAACACCTCAATACTCTCTCGCTAGATAGCTGGATCAAGGGTCAGATACAGAAGGCAGTACTCCTGGACACGGCACGCATTGTCAGGAGGTTTCTTTCTCTGCGGCCCTAACCGCCGGTAGCTTGGGCGTTGCCCCGCTGCCAGTGGGCAGCTAGATTAGGTTTTTTATAATATGTGTATTTTTTTGTAGGATATTTTATATTTTACTTTTTATAGATATATTATAAAACCCTAATCTAAGAAAATATGAATAAATAAAGTGAATAAAAATAATAAAAATATTGTAATTATACAATATATAACAAAAACCCTGTCCGATCCTTGTAGGAGCAACTCAGACCGTCAATATGAACAACTTTTCATATTGGACCAATGCTTGAAACTCGAAAAAAATCAACATTTTCATACTGTTCGGTCGGCCCAGCAATTTGTATGAAAATTTAGAATTTTTTCTTCGAGTTTCAAACATTGGTCCCATTGGAAAAGTTGGTCATATTGAGTCTGAGTTGCTCGTACAAGGATCGAACAGGGTTTTTGTTACATATTGTATATTGTCTTATGTAACAAATATTACATACAAAAAAAAGTGAAAGTCAAAAAAAGATTTAAGGCGGCCCTTCCCGGTCGCTCGTCTTTCAACGCGAGCATAGTTTGAAAAACTTGGTGTTTCATCCAGGGCAATGCTAGAAAAAGAGGCAAACCAAAAAGAGAGAGATAGCGCCTAAGGGCATGGTTTGCATTCTATTAAATGAATTTAGTATTTTTATCAACTATCCAATGAACGAATATTAACTATTCATAGGGTGCGGAAATTTCATAAAACTTGTTCCAGGAGATGCGTGTTTATCAGTAAGCCTTACAAGTATGTGAAATAAATGTTTTGTATTCAAAATATTCATTAAATTTGCGAGGATTGTATCGAAATATTTTCTTTACCTTTACAATTAATGAGTACTTTATGAACGGTCGAAGTTCAGCTAAAATGTGTGCAAAAAAGCAGATTTTTGGTGGCTTATGCTGACTTTGTTTTTCTAAATTTCAATTTTTTATTTCGATAGAAACCTACAAATAGCGCCCAAGATACCTGTGAGTTTAAAAGTTTTCAAGAAAGATCAGATACAACGCCATAATCACGTACGAGCGTTTGTATGAAAAGTAAGACGGGAAGGCTGCTTTTAAGCGATGATCCCCGTGTAAAAGTTATTCACACTAGTTAGTACGTTTGCTCCCTTTTGGGTTGATTCCCCCTTTTCGTTACACATTGAATTAGTATATGATAGGTACAAAAATGAAGAAATACATCTTCAGAGTAATATCCTGCCTTATCTTTCGCAAAAAATATAAAATTATTAAAAGTAACGTGAGATGACATAACTAAATATATAAAAACTACACTACGTGAGTAAAACCGTTTTTATATATTTAGTTAAAAAAATATAGTTTAAAAATTAAAACCCGTCTACGGGAAGATTCTTGCTGAAAAGTATGTTTATCCAGTGATTACAAACACGGCAGGGAGAAAAGCTACTAATGTATTTATTTTCGAAAAGTTACAATTATACCCTTTTATTTGATACCAAACACGATATTTTTTTTAGTTTAATACTTATGGCTTTAGAGCAGTCTTACCCAAAGTGGGCGATAACGCCCCCTTGTGGGCGCTGCAGGTCGCAACGGGGGCGGTAAGAGACCCAGAAAGAAAATGTTTGTTTTTTTTGCTAGGAGCTTTATTTAGCTAGGAGGCCTCTTTAACAATGACTGCAAGAGCTCTCGACTCTCAACAACAACTTGTGAACATCAACTAATATGAATTAAAAGATTGCTCAAACTCGGTTCTATATTTCTCTCCGCGTAGTTCATATATCTGTCGTATTTTATTGAATATAGAAAAAATTAAAATCATGTCAATCGGTCGCTCCGTTTCATAATGAACGTAGACACAAACAAACAAATAAAAAGGCAACAGACACACTTTCGCATTTTAATAGTTATTAGTACTCGTAGATATCTATCATGTTTTAACAAGTTTTTATTAAATAACCCGAATTGTGCATTCCTGTATCAGTTGGCTGGTTCATTGAATACTTGTTCGGACTTGTTGAGTAACCGAGTAACTTGTTGAGTAAACGAGTTTATGCATGTTTGTTTTATTCCTGTCGGTGCGTGCTGCTTAAGCATTCCTATATAAACAATGTAATATTTATTTTATTTTCATTTGTGGTTTCGCGCGCAATAGATGAGCAGTACTTACGCCTCCTCTACACTACCCGCGAAGTTGAACGTATTTCTCAAAGCAAAACAATGTCGGAAGTAAAAAAGAAGAGACGGCAATACTGTGCGGAATATATTAAATTCGGATTTATTGAAAATCCCACAAACCCATCGTCGCCTTTGTGTCTTCTATGTCTAAAAACATTTTCGAATGAAGCAATGAAGCCTTCAAGGTTGCAAGTACATTTGAATAAAATGCATCCAGATAAGAAAGACAAGAATGTAGCATATTTTCAAGACCTAGAGAAGAAACATAATACTCAGCCAATTGTAGCAAAACTATTTTCGGCGGCTGCTAAGCAAGATGACGACGGACTTCGAGCTTCGTACAATATCTCTTTGTTAATTGCTCAAAAAAGCAAACCACATAACATCGGAGAAGAGTTAATATTGCCAGCAATAAATGAAGTAATAACTACTGTGCTTCATAAACCGACCGCAGATATTATCCGAAAAATTCCTTTGAGTAATAATTCTGTGCAAAGACGAATTGATGAAATGGCTGAAAACATTGAAGAATCATTGTGCGATTACCTGAGGACAATTCAATTCTCAGTTCAGCTCGATGAGTCCACTTTACCAACTAATGAAGCATTGTTGTTGTCTTACGTGAGGTTTATTAAAGATGAGAAAATATGTGAAGAACTATTATTTGCTAGAAATTTAGAGACCGATACAAAAGGGGAAACCATATTCAATACATTGGAAAAGTTTTGCGATGAGAAAGAGATTCCTTTGAAAAATATTATTTCAGTTGCTACAGATGGCGCTCCGGCTATGACAGGGTGCCATAAAGGCTTCATAGCGTACTTAAAAAATAAAATTCCAGATGTCCTTGGTGTACATTGCGTTATTCATAGACAACATTTAGTTGCTAGAAACTTAAGTGAAAAACTATTTCAATCATTGCAATATGTTATCAAAGCAGTCAATAAAATCCGCAACAGCTCTTTGAATGATAGATTATTTCATCAGCTTTGTGTTACTAATGACGAAGATTTCAACCGTTTGTAGTTTCATACTGAAGTTCGTTGGCTATCAAGAGGCAATTGTCTGACTCGATTTTACAACCTGTTTGACTCTGTTATAGAGTTCTTGGAAACAAAAGATACAGAATTGCACGACAAGCTCATAACATCAAAGAATGATATAGCTTACATGACAGACCTGTATAAATTGTTCAACGACATGAATCTCCAACTGCAAGGCGATAAACAAAATTTAATTAAAACAAAAAACGTCGTTGCTGCTTTCGCAGCCAAACTGCTTCTACAAAAAAAGAATCTGGGCAGACGTGAGTTTCACAATTTTCCAAATTTATCAGTATCATGCAGTAACGACGAATTGTTTGCCTACTGCCAACATTTGGAAAACCTCCACATTGACTTCACCGAACGAAACCAGGACATTTTGAACTTGGAAATACCAGACTGGGTGTTGGATCCGTTTTCAAATGTCAAAACAGCAATGTCACCTCAGCTGGAAGAAGAACTTATAGAATTGACAACAAACGAGGAAATAAAAATCAAGTTCAAAAATGGTTACCAAGAATTTTGGCTACAAAAACCGATCCCGCAATTGTACCCTGGATTGTGGTCAATCGTTCAACGATTCTTGATAGCATTCCCATCGTCATATTTGTGTGAACGTGGATTTAGTGCTGTGACAACACTGCTTACTAAAAAGAGAAATCGTTTGCTTGTTACCGAACGTGGCGACTTGCGACTGTTCTTGAGTAAATTGGAACCTGATATCAACAAACTTATTAAACAGCATCAGATTCATCCTTCACATTAGTTTTTATATAAGGATTGATTATTTTAGTTATATTTTTAATAAAAGATACTCTGTTTGAATACTATAAAGTTGCGTTTCAATAATCATTCTTATTGGCAGGTGGAGCCCGTAAGAGTTAACTTGAGACCTAAGCGCCGTTGTATGTTACCTACTGCGCTCAGGTTTCAAGTTGCGGGTTATAGTAAAAGTTTCGTTTAGAATTCTCCGTTAATATACATATATAGGTCACAATAATTAATTAATTTAATTTGAAGTTATAGTGGTTTTTAAATAGGTGGCGCTAAAAAAATGGGGGCGCTAAAAAAATATTTATTCTCAAAGTGGGCAGTAGACAAAATAAGTTTGGGAACCACTGCTTAGAGGGTGCAATATTTAATCTTATGTGACGATACAAAGCTTATAACTAGCGTAAAGCCAAGATACTTTCACGTCACAATAAATTAAATATGGCGCCATTTATTTCATATTTTAGTAATTAACTAAAATATAAAATAAATCAAATCAAACGAAAGGGGTATATTACTAGCTGTTTCTCTTTGCTGTGCTTGCATTCACTGGATTAACGTACTTTTCAGTAAGGATCTTCCGTAGTCGGGTTATAGTTTTTAAAACTATATCTTGTTAAATATCATGGACTGAAGTGGCTGCTGCGACAAGGCTAGTTCCATTGTGGAAACTCTAAACAGCAATGTCCGAAGTTCACATTGCTGATACATTCTTTTCCTAGCTGATCACGCAAAAATGTATATTTCAATTGAAAATTGATAATTTTTATAATTAATAATATTTTTATTTATTTCTCACCATAACCACGAAATATTACAATCAGTCTTAGAGCTAATTGACACAATATACCAAGCTTCAAATGTTTATAAACTAATTTAATTTATCTTAATCAGAGGATTATGGTAAGTTGATACCTAAACTAGGAAATATCCAGGTTATCAACCCTCCACCCCAGTGAGTGAGCTAGAAAAAATGTAATCTTTTTTTTTAATCTATCTAACTATATTACATAAAATGAGAATTCACTTAAAAAACACTTAATTTTACGCTATGACGAAGCGCGAGGAAGTCGCGGGAAAACAGCTAGAACTGATTTGCTATGACTAAAACGAGACATACTATAACAATTTGCGAGAACAAAAAAATATTAATGCAGTTAGGGAGGTTAGTTACAAAATCTACTGCACAGCCGCGGGCCTCACGCACGTCAGCCTGTACAATGGTGAGTAGGCGACGAGCGGAAAGCGTTTGTGGAAGTTAAGCATACATTTTAATTGTGATATTTTTTATTTTTTTATTAAATTTTAAAATTAAAGGCCACTTAATTCACTTTAGCGTGATGAATGATGATAGACGGGGTAGAAACAAGAATCAAAATAATGATAGGTTGCTTGGCGCTATTAATATGATTCGGATTTTTCCCCATTTTCTCGATCAACTTTTCTTTCTGTGCGGAAAAAAAACAGCCAGTACATTCTATAATTTTCTTTTTCCCTGACCACCATGTAAAATGGAATTACTTGTAAGTAAATTGGTTAGAACGTTTCTGTCCAACCAATTTAATGAAATACTATATTATTTAGGTGGTTTTGTGGCCGAAAGATCAATCGAGCTTTTTTGTGTGTATTTCATAGAGCAATGCTCAGTCACCGAGGTACTAAATACGAATAAAAGAAGATGAAGTATCTATTTTGTTTCAGATTTGATAAAGCAGAATCCTTTGAGTGATCTTCCCGGACAAGATTACTTTAGATTTTATATAACAATTACAGTATGAGTACCTACCTATTATAGGTATATGTTACGTTGCGTACATAAATAAAAAATACTTCATTTTTAATCTCGTTGTTTTCTTTGTATAATATTAATATTAGGGGTTAATAAACCTTGCCGTAAAAGTATAATTTTCTCTATCCATAGAAAAATATGTATGGCAGTCGGTCGTCTGATACTAGTATAGTATCTGCTCCGGTGTCTGTGGCGGCCACTGAGCGCAAAAAGTATATCACTACGTTTTAACTGAGCGCCCTAACTGCGATCAGACGACACGATTCGTCGGGATTTAGGGACTTAGGGCGGTCGGGCACTCTCGTTCGCCCGTTTTAGGGACACAACAGCCTAACAGCGATTATACCACCCAATACATCGGGACTTAGAGACTTGGCACGATAAATCGTGCCGTCTGATCGCTGCTTGTACTCTATCAAAATATAAAACACAAATTAGATAGGTAGTTATTGTCAAGAACAGAATGTCACTGTCTGACTGTCAATGATTGTGTTTGAAAGAACAAACATCATGTCAATGTCATTAGTCATTACTAGAACATTTTTGATGTTTTTGTAAACTTGTGAAGCTAATAAATTGTTTAACTGGCATTTATGAAATAAAATAAAACATTCTGAAATAAAATGGCTACTTTCGGTGAAATTGTTGAGCCTATTAGTAGAACAACGTGGGAGGATTGGGATGAAATTGTACCAGATCAAAGTTTTGCCGAGTAAGTACCATATTTGATCCTATTCATAGAGAGGTCGACAGTGCCTTTGAATTTTAACTATTTTAGGTTTATCTTAGTAGGTACATATCTAAATCTCGCTTTAATGATTACCATTTTTCTACAGATTAAAACTGCAGGCAAGTGTTGGAACTTTGGAGGTTGTTGAGTCTTTTATTATTCTCGAAGGGAAATACCTATCAGAAATTGTTGCTGTGCAATCACGAAATGAACTGGAGTTAATAAATTCAATATGCGAGTTAAACATAAACATCTATATAGAAAAAACTTTTAATGCTTATCTCTGCATAGCCAAGGATTATGATTTATTACAGAGCAGTGAAATAGTTGAGCTATTGAGACCATACATCACTGCTAGTAAAAATGTTGTTGCTATACAGTCAAAAGCATTAGCTGAATATCAATCATCTGAACTCTTGAATGAAGACTGCATCATGAGAGCTGTATTTACTAGTAATTTGAGTTCCAAATCTATGAACTTTAACTATCCAAGACTAGAACAACCTAACATGATAACTGGTCTTAGCGCAGGAGGTAATTTTGTGGGATATTAAATTTTTATTTTTCAATGAAAAGCATTGAACTAATATTTTTGTTATGTTTTTAGTTATTTGCTTATCGGACTTCTTAAACCTTCCTGGAGTTGCCATTGTGTGTTACCTACAATGTCCAGAAGAGTATCAGATTGAACCAGTGAAGAATTTACTGAAAAAATTGAATTTAATACACAGCTCTACATCAAGACCCAAAACTATATTAAATTCTAATTTATATATTTAATAAAGTATTTTAAATCTTAAATGATGTACATCTTTTTATAAAACTATTTATTTTATATTTATTAAGAATTGAGTAAATAAGATTCTCCAATCTCAGAAAAGTCAGGACTGAGGAGACTTTTTACAGCTAAAGAGCTGTGCTGCTTTTGGGCCTGAGGTGTACACACTTGTGTGGGCTACCTCTATCTTGGGTTCTCAAAACTCGATATACATATCAAGATCAAAGATCACTCATCAGGATGCCATAGACCATGCAAAGTCAACAATATGTGAAGAAAAAATGTAAAACTATTAAAAATAATTTGAATTGCTTTTTCCTACATCCATCATAGGAAACCATTACGTCGCAAAATGTTCTCTCACAAAAATTCCATTTGGAATGAAATATTCTAGATAGATAGAAAGATAAAAACTTTATTTGCTAAAGGCCACATGTTATACATTCTACATAAGTAAAGCACATAAATATCAACCAATGTCTAGTAAGACAGGTAATAGTTAAGTAAAATGGGTTGTCCTGTCTTAATAAATACTACTCGTATTTAAGAGCGGACAACCAGTCCTAACTTAACATACAAACATACGTGATTATGGCGTTATAACTGATCTATTTTGAAAACTTTTGAATTAATAGTTATCTTGTGCGCTATTTCTTGGTATCTATTGAAATAAAAATTACAGTATAAGCCTCCAAAAATCTGCTTTTTTGCACAAATTTAACCTGAACTTAACCGTTCATAAAGTACTCACAAATTGTAAAGGTAAAGAAAATATTTCGATATAAACCAAATGTATGAAAATTTTAAATGAAAAACAATTATTTCACACATCTCTAAGGCTTACTGAAAAAAACATATAACCTGGAACAAGTTTTATGAAATTTGCTTGCGTTCTATGAATAGTTAATATTCTTTCATGGATAGTTAATAATAATACTAATTTCGTTCAATAGAATGCAAACCGAGCTCTCAGGCGCTACTTATCTCCCTCTTTTTGCTTTGCCTGTTTTTCTAACATTGCCCTGGATGAAACGACAAGCTTTTCAAACCATGCTCGCGTTGACGATAGAGCGATCGGGAAGGGCTCTCTTAATAGAGGTAGTGCAATGCCACCATTTGAAATAAATTATTTGAAAGAAAATGGAGCACATTAGTCAAAAGTGACCGCTTTTCGCAAAATTGAAGCTTTTCTACACACATTAGCGAAAAACAGCCACTTTACGTAGATTCAAAGATTCAAATGTTTATTCAGTAATTAGACCTTTACAGGCACTTTTACACGTCAATAAGTATAATTTATGTTACGTGTAAAGTATATTAAAATTTAATTTATTTTTAAAGAAAAGCTACCGATACCAGCGCTTCGTAACGACCACTGCTGAGAAGAAACGCCGAAAGAAACTCATTTTCACAGTATTGGTCGCCTACTCGCCAGAAGGGCTTTGTCATATTATTGTTATAATTGTCTTTTAGTTAATAAATACTTATAATATAATACAATGTTGACACATTATAACATGTAATGCTTGCGAACAAGTAAACAAACATAAATTGCGTACATAGTAAAAAATATTAAGTAGTCAAAAAAAGCGAAGCCGAGCTAACCAGTCCCTCCCGGCAGCACCCGTTCACGAGTTGACGCACGGATCAGCCATCGTTAAACTCAACCATATTAGAGGGAATCCAACGACCCGACCAGCGACGCCACCACCGGATTGGACATTTTAGTGAGCATGAAAAACCCGAACTCGCAGACCTTGTCAAGAGAAAATATTAATTATATGTTGGTCACTTATTGATCGCAGAGCATTTACATGTTTTTACAGTAGGGTTATTATGGTAACAGAAAATGCAGCTATTTATGTTTCATGTGTGGAGTGTAATGGACAATGTTTAGGAAGTATCCACGC
This sequence comes from Acrobasis suavella, assembly GCA_943193695.1. Lineage (NCBI taxonomy): Eukaryota > Metazoa > Arthropoda > Insecta > Lepidoptera > Pyralidae > Acrobasis > Acrobasis suavella. The sequence goes on from OW971938.1 coordinate 12,762,420, forward strand.
GTTTTTATCTCTTAAATACTCATTGATAGTATAGTACGCATTGTTCAATAAAACTTTTTTAACATGTGTTTTAAATTTTGCCATTGGTAGGTTAACGATCGCTTCGGGAAGTTTATTAAATAATGTTATACCTAGACCTAAGAGTGACTTTCTAGTTTTAGCAAGTCGAAATTTAGGCGTAGGTATGAAGTTGATTTTTGTTGCGAGTATTATAACTGTGAACATCACTATTTTTCTTGAAATTATTTAACCTAGATTTAACAAATAGAAGATTGTCGTAAATAAATTGAGAAAAGCATCACGTTCTCAATTTAAATTGTAAATAGTATGTAGTTCATAAAATGTTTCAGTTATATTATAGTACTCTATGATAAAAATGGTTTGAAGGGTTATCTCCGTCAAGTCTGATCAAGACAGAATTTTAAATGATATCTCCCTCCGTTTCCTTTCAAATGATTTATTTCAAGCACTGGACACCGAAAAATCCAGGTAGCCCCTTGGGTTAAATCGAAAAATTTATGTCTTAATTATATGTATGTAGTAGTTAGACATATATAGATTTTATAATATTGTTTGTTACTGGTGCTGTAAAAATCATGCTCGTAGCATATTATAAATAACTGGGTAAGTGCGAGTCGGACTCGCGCACGAAGTGTTCCGTAACATCTAGAAAAAACACACGTTTTTTGTATGGGAGCCCCCCTTAAATATTTACGTATAAAGTTTTTACCCTACGATCAGGAATTGAACTCTTTTTTGGCCCAATATACCCATTCAAATTTTTTTTTGCCCTCGACGGCCTGTCTCACTCCGCGTGTAGGTATCGAAAATATACCTACGGATTGCGACCACTTGCAAGGGGGAAATTCAGTAAGGAAGGACGACTCACTCAAGCAGTGAGCAGTGAAGCACGCGCGGTTCATTTACCTGTGTTCACCAACTTCGTCGTCATGGAATGAAAAAGAAAGAGCACAAAAGAAATTGCATTATTTGCTTAATAACTGCGATCCAAATTTAATTTTTTAGCTTTCTAAGGATGCTAAAAGTTAAGGTCTACTCTAAAGTGATTATTGTGACATTATTATGTACGTTTTATGTACGTACCTATTTAGTATATTATAAATTATTATATGATAGGTATACTAAAGTATATATGGTTATTATTACGAAAAATGATCTATACTCGTATGTTACCTATATAGGTACCTACGTTTAATACATACATTTGGAGTGATACGCGATACGCGCTTGGCAACAGTCGCGTACCGCCGCATTGCACTGTCACGAATATTTATTCGCGAATTGCGCGGCTTAGCCGCTGCCCGATACCGCTATGAGTTCCGAAACACTCATAGCGAACGAACTGTTGGCGTTCATCCAGCACGCCATCGATACCATGGACGAGATCAGCATCTTGCAGATCTGCAAGTCGAATTTCAAGTTAGAGGAGATTTGCAGTGGCAAGGAGCTGCTGTACAGGAGTCTCGACATGGCCGACCGGATGCCATCTCGCAGAAGGGATGAAAAGGGGGAGAGAAGTTTGCAGGACATCATCAACCTGCTGAAGGTCACAGACCCGGATGACGTGCCCACATTCGTGGCGAAGCAGCTGGACAAGTTGCCTCCCGTCACGTTCGACCACGTCGACGTCACTAGGCTGCTGAAGGACATCACCGCCCTGAAAGCCAGTCTGGCCGAAGTACAGTGTAGGTTAGGGGTCTCCGAATGTACCATCAGTGAGCTACGTACCGAATTATTAACATTAAAAAGTAATGATTCGGTAAGTAGGTCACCGGAGACTGCTAACGTAAACACGCGACGAGGCGGCGCGCAAAATGTCTCTGTCAGCAGTTTGCCGTCGCCGCCTGTTGTTGTGCGCACTACACAGGCCGCCGCCCGCTCCCCCGCCCCCGCCCCGGTGACGTCGAGCCCGAGTGCGCCGCAGCGGCCGCGGGCCTATGCCGCGGCGGCCGCTGCGCCCGCTCCCGCCGCCACTTCCGCTGCGACCACATCGCGGCCTTTGGCACAGGGGCCAATAGGGAGACGGCGTAAGCCAGCTCCTACCAAGCCGTTGCCACCACCGGGTCTCGAGAGGAACCAGCGCGATGAAGAGGGCTTCGTCAAGGTGGAAAGGAAGAGGAGGAAGCCCGTGAGCCGCAATAACTGCGGAACCGCGCCGCCCGGACCGGACTCTCCCCTGCGTCCTGCCGTACCATCGACGCAGCTGTACGTGTCCCGTCTGCACTGGTCTACGAGGACAGAGGAGGTCGTGGACTACGTCCGAAAGAAGTCTAACTTCACCTTGAGGGTTGAGCGGCTGCAGTCTCGCCACAAAGCGAATTTTAATTCATATGTGGTGAGAGTGCCGACGCATCATCTGCCAACCTTTATGAAGGAGGACTTCTGGCCGCAGGGTGTCGTATTTCGGAGGTTCCGAGGTCGGCTGCCCAACGACACCGTGCGTCACACGTCGCCGACACTACGTGTAAATTAGGATAGGAATTATATATTATGTATGTTAGTTATAAGGTATTTATAATATGGGCCTCTGGCATTGTACAAATTTGTAAGTACAATGCTATTGCCTGAAATAAATGAATTATTATTATTATTATTATTAATACTTATTTAGGATGAAAAATATCACATACCCATTAACTAGGTAGGTGAATATAAGACTTTGGCGGACGAAACTTAAAGGGATTTCTTTTGAAATTGACATTTTATCATTCGTAACTCTGATGCAAAGATGTTGTTTAATAGTAGATACATCTTTGCTCTGATGAGACGACGCGGCAGCGTAGCGCGCGGTGTCTTGCGTCTTTCAGTTATACTCGTATTACTAGTACTCTATGCTTGCGTCGCTGCGTTGGCTTCGCATTGCCTGCGATGCGATCGACACGGGCGCGGTGCGCTCGATGGCGATAGTAGTAACTTATAACAGTCAACCCTAGCGAACGGCTCACTAAATCGGTATTTTGCAGATACCTACCAATTATGAACCGTTTGTTTAGAGTTATAACGATGAAATTGGCTTCCAACTGAAATTCTAGGTATAAAAACGAGGAGGTATCGATTTCTAATGCGAGCTAAATTACCATATCTTTAATAACATTGAGTACCTAGATATTTCTTTGAATTTCTTTTTAGAGTAAGACTTCTGTACGTGAGTACTTATTCTGTGCCTCGACCCATTTCTTATATACTTGGATGTATTTCGAATTTCGATGTCCGGCGTAATCGTCGAAACAACGGTATGTGTGTGCGTGAGTGCTACCGGCCAAACATTCTCGACTTTATGCTAAAGTAACATAAGGATTAAGGCCTAGTTTCGCTTGCTCTTTACTGACGAGTTTCCATCACGATTCTCGCTCGCAAACATTCTTCGTCTATCTCGTTCGGGAAAATATGCAACTAAAAATTCTGTGAATATTTCAAGCGTCTACCTGTTGCTGTAGTAACTAACTTGAAAATGGCAAAAGAATCATGTATGTAGTATGGGAGCCCCCCTTCAATAATTATTTGTTTTTAGTATTTGTTGGTATAGCGGCAATCGTAGGTCTATCGCGGCAACAGAAATTCACCATCCGTGAAAATTTCAACTGAATAAGTAGCTATCACGGTTCATGAGATACAGCCTGGTGACAGACATACAGACAGACGGACAGCGGAGTTTTAGTAAGTGTCCTGTTTTTGCCCTTTGGGTACGGAACCCTAAAAAAGGAGGAAAGCTTTTACGGTTTACGGCTACATTATCCCTATTACTTAGTTCAGGAGTGATGGTCATCAAAACAAAAACAGTTGGAAATTTCCTATGATGAAAAACTAAGTTTGTACTTAGATGATGTTGTTATTTGATTGAAATTGGCAGTAAATATGTATATGTATAAATAGTAACATTTTTATATTGTAGAAATAAAACGACTTAATCGAAGAAAAAATTATGACGGGTGACTTTTATTTTACCTTTTATTTTCATGAGTTAATAACACAAATTCAATCAAATTTTAATTAAAATACAAATTATATAAAAGAGGTTGACTGATCGCCAACATTGTGACGCCACGAAGGTGAAAACCGTGTAAGGAGGCGATCAGCAACGGCAATTTTTTTGTACGCCTAGGTACGCAAGATAACTCCTTTTGTAGCCACGTCCGCTACCCTAACTAACCACTCCGTCTTTCACTGGGAAGATGGTGACAATGACAATACGGCCACTCGGCCAGTATCGTCTTTGGAGCTTCTCGTCTGCTATGCACACATTAAGTCTCCCAACTTTCAATTTCGGTGCTTCTGTAACGTAGGCTAGCGAGCCTCGCCGAGCTATTAAAGCCGGCAAATACTCTAACTACGAAGCGCTGCCAGAAGTGGTTAGCAAATCTTTGTGCTCTTTTCCACTGAGCTCGGCTAACTAGGTCGAGTCACCTTAACCAAAGATAATATAATTACTAACGTAACATATACCCAATGCCATAGAAACTATTATAGAGGGGCCCGAAAGTAGGCAAAACACACACGACTAGCAAAAGTGACAAAGAAAGTGTTAAATATGCTTTAAAAATATTTATTGCATTTCATACCTATATCGTATGCAAGTAATTAGAGTAGGCGCTACTTTATTTAAATAATAGTTGTTGAGGATGCTGGGTTGGTGCGAACAAAAACACGAGGTTCAAGAAAAAACTGTGAAGCCCGGAAGTGCGCCGAATTTGCAGGTGGCGCGTGCGGCCATTCGCTAATCGATCTTTTTGAAACTGACAGGTCAGGGGTCTCTGCGCACAGTGTGACGTGAATATCTAGAATTAAACAGATCTATTCTACCTATAAATTCTATTAATATCATTTAATTTGTATGTACTTTTATAAAATTAAAAACGTACAGTCAACAGTCCAGTACGCAACATAAATTAACTGCACACGAGAAACAGTCCCGCGACCCTGGTCGGTGACGATCAGCGACATTTGTCACGCGACGCCACGTCGTGTCCACCAGTTTTACGGGCATAAATTTCACCCGTCTGTTATTATAGCGCACCGATGCACCTCTATGTGCGTGGAAAATAACATATTCGGCGTTGACAGTTTTTTTCACACTAGCATTTTTTTTCATATATACATAAATATATTTTATATTTGCACAGTATAATTTGATAGCTGTTTACGAGGTAATTTTATTTGTAGGCCTTCTGTTTAGGTAACTATTACAAAGGCAAATAAAGGCATCATCTATACAAAAAACCATTCGGATAGTGACTGCGCTTTTGGAAAATGGTACTACAGCCACCGATATATTGGCAGCACCATGGGGACGGCCGTGACGTGAGCTGTCGCCTGTCGAACGTGTTACTCTCTGATCTGACGTAGTACTTATAAGTAAATATGTCTGAAAGTGTGGACGTTACTGTTTGTACCTATGTCAAGTATAATATAATGTAACGACAACGACTAGTATCTCGGTACCTATACATTAGGTACATAAATATTTTGAATATACACCTTACAAAGATTTTGAATATACTTTCAAGTAGATCTTACACGCAATTAAATGGAATATAAAATAACCGGCCAAGTTATATTCCATTTCTATGGTAAGCTGTGTTACATCCTAGAAAATAAAACGCTATTTTTTTATTAAAACTTTATTTAACATCAATACACGTAACACAATTTATAATATTGGGAAAACACCGGCGTTAAATTAGCATTTCAGTATTCAAATGAAAAATGGTGATAACCCGTCCTTAAAAACTAATTTTAATACTTATATGTATGAAAATAAAAACTTAATATGAAACTTGAGTTCATACAAATAAACACAGCCTATTGAATCGCAGAACAGTTTTACTTTTAAAGAAATACATACTTAATATTCAAAATATTTTATAATTTTCAATTTGTATAATTTTATATTTATAGCAGAAAACAATATATATTTATTATAACAAATGCTTGATATATTAAATATTTAACAAATGATAGGTATACAATACCGTTGTTACATTATTGGCAACAAATCTATCAAACTGTCGCAAATACCTAGTTTTGACAGTAGAAAAATACAGGGTCTAACAAAATATACTGTAACTATTTTAAGGGTGAATTCAATTAATGATACTGAACAACTTGTCCAAGGGACATACAGCGAAAAACGAAAATATTTTTTTCCCCTAAATTTATAAATTGACCGGTCAGTTGATCAGAATTTTTATGAAAGGCAAAAAAATATTTTTCATATTTCGACGTAGTTAATATGTATCTTGGGGAAAGTTGTTCAGTAGCAAGGGCTTGCCCTTAACAATGTTTCAGTTTATTTTGTAAGTCGTTTATAATGCAATAATTCGTATTCAGCATTTAATGAGTACTCTATAAAAACTTCATCCAACGATAAGTTTAGAAATAAAAAATAAACTCCTCATAAAGAGATATCTGTATGTACTTTCAATAGAAGCAAAGGTTTGCATAAATCACCAAAACTAGCTAAAGCTAGTAATAGCAGAAACTATAATTATATAATTTAAAAATATTCCACTTCACTTATAAGTCAATTTTAAATTAACACAACAATAAATTCATTTAAAAGGTAAAGTTGTGCGAGCCAGTCATCAAATTATTCTTCTTTTATACTGTAATCTAAACTAAGCAACTTACAAAATATGTTACAAAAATTATGGCAAACATTTATGGTCGTAGATAAAAGTACTTATAATATGCATACTACACAGTACTTGGTTTGTATATAATTTATATTACATCTTAATTTAATATTTAAATATGTTATAGAAAATATAAGAACATCAGTAAATTATTTCTTTACCCTATATTGATTCAATTAAAATATATATAGAACATAAAACAGGTGATAACGATGTAATAAAACAATTTTTTAATCAATATTATACTTACCACATTAAACAATATTTTAGAATATTCGCATCAAACACCAACAGTTTATTGATATGATGAAATCATGATGCAACTTATTTGTACGATTGATGAGGATAATTATATAAACGTGTTCATAACATGTTTCATACTTAATTGATTAATATCTAGAATTAAACAGATCTATTCTACCTATAAATTCTATTAATATCATTTAATTTGTATGTACTTTTATAAGAGTAAAAACGTACAGTCAACAGTCCAGTACGCAACATAAATTAACTGCACACGAGAAACAGTATGCCCGCGAGTCCCGCGACCATGGTCGGTGACGATCAGCGACATTTGTCACGCGACGCCACGTCGTGTCCACCAGTGTCACGGGCATAAATTTCACCCGTCTGTTATTATAGCGCTTATACCGATGCACCTCTATGTGCGTGGAAAATGACATATTCGGCGTTGACTGTTTATTTCACACTAGCATTTTTTTTCATATATACATAAATATATTTTATATTTACACAGTATAATTTGATAGCTGTTTACGAGGTAATTTTATTTGTAGGCCTTCTGTTTAGGTAACTATTACAAAGGCAAATAAAGGCATCATACTTTTGGGCTTAGTGAACCTAGTGCACCGGGGCGGCCTGAAATAAATATTCCTATTTGTTCCCCTCGGTCCCCGTCGCTACAGAAATAGCTGTACACAGGACTGGAGAAAAGTAAGCAAAGGGAGGAACTCCTATTTGCAGCCGTTGCCGGAATAAGTGAACTTGAACTGATGGCGGCATATTAAGACTATGCCTTGCCTAAAAAAAGTCTAGATCCGAAGCACTTAAGAAAAAGACTTAGGAGAAATGTTTTTTTTTCATATAATTTAGAGATTATTATACTGTTTTCGTTCACACGTAAAAAGTTTGTTGTATACTTGTATTGTTGTTTTAATAACGCAACTCAAATTGGTTAATCGGTGTATTCCAACATGTAGCTGATAAAACAAATAAATGTAAATAGAATTACATTTGAGATATAATTCAAAATAGTTTTAAAATATTATATTACAACAATACATGTGTACTTCTCTGTATAATATCTAACAAAATATACTGAAACTATTTGAACCCTTTTACCGCGAACGGCGGATTTATCCAACAATGAATTGTCTTACTGAAATTACAGAAAGATCAATCTCAAAATAGGCATGAATACGTTTTTCAGATAAATCGGACGTTCGCGGGTTAAGGTTTAAGGGAAGAGTCAGTCCATGATACTGATCAACTTTCTCTTAGGAACATAATGGCGAAATAAGAAAAAAAAATGATCTCCCATTCAAGCTGATTGGTGTATGGAAAGAAATATTTATTTCATATTTTTTATCTCATATTTCAATATATGTTCCATGTGGAAAGTTGTTCAGTATCATTGACTGAATCAACCCTTTAAATATTTTCTGTATATTTTGTTAGACGTTATATTTATTATTTATTTTTCTATATAATCATTAATCATGCAGTTTTTCGCTATTATATACTACACTCTAAGTATAGTTACTTTTAAATATTTACACCTTTATTCGTATGTAATTATGTATATTCAAGTTATACTTATTTTATACAGTAGAAACATCAATTAATTAATAGTTCCTATAATACTAAATAAGTAATATTTTACATTACAATATTTATTCCGAAATAAGAAAACAGATATACACTAATAAGATTACAACTACGACTAACAAGAAGATTTGGTGTTATCTGTATGTAGTATCAATGCAGAGAATTATCACAGTAAATTAAAGACCCGGGTTGAATGCTGCAAGCCGCGTGATTGTGACACTTTGATTGACGGTGGCTGGCACGTTCAGCTTAACCTTTGTCTCTTTCAAATACAATTAAGCACGCGCTTAATTCACAGAGATAAAGTTATGTCAATTCAAGTCATCGGATAAATCATATTTGGAAGCGGGTGACCGACGTCTGCCAATAGTCATAATGTCGATATTACAGTAAAATTATTATATCTATGGTAATTCAGTGTCGTGCTACTATGTTGCTTATGCTACATATAAGTTTTAAGTTCGCTACTTTAAGATGTAACTTCCAAAGCAAAACAACACATCACAAACATGTCATCAAAATGTTATGTATTTTAATAATTGACGCTATCTATTGTATTTTATGTTATATTATATAACACTAAATGAAAAACAAATTACATGAAACATACAAACAAACATAAATCCATTTTTCACATCGACATTGCCTTGAATTTTCAATATTTTCTAGTTTCATATTGCTAAAACATTAGATCATTTACAAAGATGTATTATGCAACAGGTAGGTCAATTAAGGTCACAAATTGTTTTAGAAAGTGTAAAATAATAGTAGTTTATAAAACAGTTTCATAATGGTATTAAAACATTAGTGTTACATTGGTAAAATAAGAGATGGAATCTAAATAAATAAATAGATAAGGACAAATCCCACTAAATTGAGTTAAAACTTGTATTATGGGATACTAACTAAACGATACTATATTTTATAATAAATACATTATATAGATTATGGATAAACATAACCAAGCAAGATCCAGGACAAATTAAATTGGTGACTTTATTTTCTTAGATTTACAAAGAAAGTGTAACATATTTACTACAGTTACTATTTTACAAGCTTTTATTTAGTTTTACCTGTCCCGTTGTTTGCGGCTCTGTAATCAAATCTTGCAAGCTAAATTAGACCCACTTTCTATTTATAGGCATGACAAATAGAAAAATAATTGTAGCCCATCGGTTAGATTTTTAAAATATGGTAGACGTATTTTTTCTTTTCTCTGAGAAACAAAAAATGACAAAGATACAGCGCATTGAAATTTTGCATGACGTCATGCCTACTTACGATTTTTACATAGGTGAGGTCGCAAGCCCCTATCTCCGGTGCTTTGTATCTTTGTGAATTTTTACTTTTTTGGCAAACTAAAAAATATAATAATAAATCAGTAGAGCGGTAGAGCCTAGACACTAATAAGAGGTACTAGTGGCTGCATTTACAGATGAGTTATAAATTATAATGTTACCATTAATATTGCACTGTCATCTACCTAACTGGTCTGTGAGTACCTACCCAAGGACAATTTTTTAAACGTACATCGAAGGTTACGGCGACGTTTTTCCGAACTCGAGGAGGATGAGGTGCGAGGTGCGAACGATTTGCCTTAAATAAAAGCTAGTAAAAAGTTTAGTTTAATAGTCGGCAAACATCTTGAACAAAACCACAGACACAGTAAAGCGCAGAAACGAATTTCAGACACGGGCCCCGTGTGCGAACTTTTCCCACTCCGTCACTTTATTTTTAAGATGTTTGGCGATCACTTTAACCAGATAAATGCTTTAAGTTTTTGTTTTCTTATTTAAATGGAAAACATTTTAATATTGGTTAATTTTCCTAGAGGGTGTTTGGCTTTTAATATAACGTGGGTGTAAAATGCTAAAATATCCATTACGAAATTCGCAATCCAGCTATCCTTCGTTAATTGAAATTATACGGAATTACATATACGCCAACTATGACGCTCGCTGGGCTTTTACTCCAAAAGCGACATGACATACGTATGTGCCCAGTTGCAGTGTCAAGCATCTTTGAGGGCTACAAAATGATGACATAGTCTAATTTAGTTTGACATTTTAATAAGACTGTCGGATGGCTGTCATGTCGTTTTATTAACGGTCCTGACACTAGTCTTATAATATAACTGCATCAGTAAACTTTAATAATCAGTTAATTAACATTCCTGTTATAGTTGCCTTATAAAGCTTTAATGACTAAATCTATTGTTGATACCATACAAAAATAAAATTGTCTGGGACAATATTAAGCTTTTATATGATAGACATAGAATTCTCTTTCTAAATAACTTTGGAGGTACATAGAACAGCCTTTCGTTATATATTCACATCGGTTTGGTTTACCTTTTATATGTCATTCAGACCACCATTTCCATGGCCTGCCTTAACATTGTCCAGTATTTTGTTGACAAATTCAGATGTCTTTCCAGCTATTTTCACCTCTGAAAAAAAAGAAATGTTTAAAGCATTTCTAAACTTTCAACTCACATAGGTTCTATTTTTCATTTTATTTTTTATGTAAATTGGCCATGACTCCTTTGATTGTGATTATTGGAATAGATGTGGATTGGTAAACCGATTTATTACAATGACAATTTGTTTCACCTGGACGATAAGCCCAGATGGACACAGAATATCTGTGTGGGCTAGAGGAATTAGCTCATGTGATTAAAAACTCATGCGCGGTAGGGCGTTGACTTATCGTCACATTTAAGGCAAGGTCTCTTTTGCTACGACATATAAATAACACTGAAAATATACCTGTAGCAGTGTTGACTATTGACTGAAGATGCGCAGACCAGTCGACATTATTTTGAGGATTAGTCACTCTATTGCCCAACAGTTGCTTCAACTGATGAATTCCGTTAAGTAGTCGTTCTGTAAAAAACAAATATGACTCATTTATTTATGCCAATCACTAAAAGTTATCTTTAATATTAAATCAACAATGTTACTTCTCCATTTTACAATAGCCTCATATGTTCCAAGATTCGGAGTCAACATAAACAACCAAGTGCGTGTCGGGCCACACGCAGTGTAGGGTTCCGTAGTTACGAATGCCCACTTTGAGTTAATGCCAGTAAAAACGTCTAAAAACTAATTTTCTTTTCAATTTGTGTGAAATTTTCATATTTCGAGTACATTTTATAAGTTGATCGCTTATAACTTTTGAAATTGTAAACCCTACATAGCTCTGATAGTTTTCCTTTAAATTTCGTTATATATACTATAGCTGTGAATTTTTTCACGTGTTTATATGCACGCTGACTTTTCATTGGTTTTGGGAAAAAGAATGTCATGTAGTAAATAAATTCCTCTATCCATATATGTAATCCAAATTTGTGTTGACATAAGATAAAAAAGTTGCGAAAATGATTTTCGATCGAGACCACGTAGTTACGCCCGTTCATAACTGACGCGTGACCCCGATGAACACGAAATCTAGCCGGCCGGCGGTACTACTACTTGATCTCACGATTTTACTTTCGAGTTTTAGTCAACATATTTTGTTTCTGAATTTTTATTTTGACTAGCTAATTTGGACTTACCAACGATCCTTATGAAGTGGCCTTCGGTTCCAAAATCAATGAAAAATCACCGTGTATAACAGTTTAGCAGATAGGGGGGGGCGGGGGGGGCGGGGGGACACTTGACTCAAACAAAAATTTTCACTTTAAAACCAAATATTTCAGAAACGGATCCGTAAAAAAAATTTTTTTTCAATATTTTATTTTACCACTTTTTCCGCCTAATTAATATACATATCCATGCCAAATCACAGATTTGTAGTACTAATAGTCGCTGAGTAAAACCGCGGACGGACAGACAGACAGACAGACAGACAGACATGGCGAAACTATAAGGGTTCCTTGTTTACTACAGAACCCTAAAAATTATTGAATTGGGGTCGTCACCAAAAAAAATGTATAAGTTATAGATGCTAGTGAAGTCTTTTAATATGAGATAAGAATCGACTTACAAAATCGAAATCACTTACTATGTTCTTGTTGCAGCCCATAGAGTTTTAGTTTATTTGCCTCATGCTGTGCTTTTTTCTTTAATCTGCAGGCGCGAGAAGCCAGCTTATTCTTCTCCTTCCTGGTCTTAGGCCGGACATTGAAGGGCAGTTCACTGACAGGAGCCATGTCATTGATAATTTTCCCTAAGTTGTCCAGTTCTTTTCCAATCAGATATAACTTCCTAGGATTTGGTGTAAGATCATTTCCATCTCCTTTTCTAGCCTTGCCACTATAATCATATCATATCATATCATATCATTTATTGCTTCCTTAATGTATCATACAGGTCTTTATTAACAAAATAAGTAACAATTAAGGACCCTGACGGGCGCTGCAATGGGGAAGGGCCACATTTTTGTCAAATCTATGTAATTGAATTATTTTATGATATATTTCAATTTATGTACCTATATAATATCCATGCAAGTTATATTTTATTCGTCGTATTATAAGTTTATTCATTAATAATAAGTTAATAGATGTCAAACTTTTACATTGATAATAGTTATTATATGTCAATTTTTTTATATATGTCAGGAATTTTTATTAATTTAGTATATTGCCTTTACGGTGTAATTTTGTCTTCCAAATATTCGTTTATTGTGTAATAGCATTTATTAGTCAATAGTTCTTTGAGTTTGTGTAGAAACGTTTTATTATTCTCTATGTCTTTGATGGCGGTTGGGAGTTTGTCGTAGAGCTTGATAGACATGACTAGAGGGCTAGATGAATGAAGCTGGAGACGCGAAGTAGGTAGTTGTAGCTTATTTTGATGCCTGAGTGTATATTTTGTTACTAAGTCTCTTCGTTTTTTGAAAAATTCAGGATATTTTCTGACAAATTTGCATGCATGTAGGATGTAGATGCATGGCAAAGTTAAAATTTTGTATCTTATAAAATAAGGTTAGCAGCTGTCTCTTTTTTTTATATTTGCTATTATACGCAACAATCTTTTTTGCATGGTAAATACTTCATCGCAATCGGTTCCGTTGCCCCACAGAAATGTACCATAACTTAGCCATGAGTAGGCGTAGGCGTAGTAAGTGACAATAGCTGTTTCGATGTCCGTTGAATAAAATTTATAAAATAATTTGTATAAAATACATTATATTATAACAGTAATAATACAATATTATAATATACTTATATATAGATATTATGCCTCTACGGAATATGAAGATTTGTGTGTGATTTGTATAACGACTGGTAATAGCCATACAATTAAAATAAAATAACCCGCCAAGTGCGTGTGCCAACTTTGAGTTTACGCCTCACGGTTTAACGATTAAACCGTCTTAAAAACGAATTTTAATGAATTATTTATGAAATTTTAATTTCCTGAGTACATTTTATTAGTTCGTTGACCATATAACTCTTTAATTTGTAAACCCTACTTAGCTCTGATAGTTTTCCTTTTTGTCCGTATATATTATGTATATTTATTTATTTTATTTATTTATTGCCGTAAATCAAGTTTTTTGCAATCGTTTATCTGATAAAGTGGGGGACATACTCTAACAAACATTACCAAATATATCTCAAACGGATACCTTAATCGAAAAAATATTGTTCACAAACACCATGGTTCAGTCGAAAAAAAAATATCCCAAGTTACATAATCTAAAAAAAAATTTGCAAGATTATATTTCATCACTTTGTTGGCGTGATTGATGTGCTTATCCATGCCAAAATATACCTTTCTAGTACTAAGTCTCTGAGTAACACCGCGGACAGACATGGCAAAAATATAAGGGTTCCTTGTTTACACTATATTAATAATGTGGAATTAATAATAAAAAAGTAAGATTATATAAACATCCAACAATACCTGTGTTTAATGCCTCTAACACTGCATTGAGGACTGAAGACTGGGTCTGTTACTGAATTCAAAACATGTGGATCCTCGGATTTCTTCTGCAAAACTAATCGCTGCCCTTTGGGTCCCTTGGCCTGGACGTTGTACTGCCAGAAAAATCTTTCCTTTTTGGCATTGTTCCGTGCTTGCTTGGCCTCAGATTCGTCATTCGATTCTGAAGTAAAAAAGAGTTAGGTAATTATTCATTTTATACAGCATTATATTAGGAATATGCAAAGAAAAATTTGGCGATAAGTCTGATTAGAACTCGCGCCTCTCATATCTGTACCACACACTATTACTGTCTGTACTGTGAGTACACTTATCCAACGCGGAAATGCCGCCGCCTTCTTGGGTACCTTGCCATGCGGCAGCAGCGATTTGGCCTATTTAATCTAAGTTAATTATTTTTGAATTTATAGTTAGTTATAATTACACATAGGGGAGAGCAGGTAGGATTCGTACATTTTTTACTTGACGCCATATTAAAACTAAACTATATAATATATTCGAATAAGTTTAATGTCCCTATATAGCCTATATATCTGCCTATAATTATGGTATGGTACAGCTCCGTCACAAATCACACAGACAGAATTATGATCAGTTTTCCAAAAAATGGAAATCGTACGAAAGTACCCCACTCACGGGGTACCTTCGTGCATAGTGTGGGGTACTTTCGTACATGATGAGGTACCTTCATACAGTCAAAGAAAATAAACAATTATTGATTAAATTTAATCATTTATTGAGATCAATTTAACACAGAATCAGCATTTTTGTATTAAGAACCAAGATATATTGTTTAGGTATTCATAGGGATCATATAATATGCATTTGCTATTCATAATTTTTAATTATATAATATCAAGTAGTCTTATTAAATTAATACTGTAGTTAAAGTTACTCTTACAATGAGTAGACACTAAAAAAACGTAAGAAATAGAACTCAGACTTCTACTGGTATTATTACTTAAAGCAGTTAGAGTCACAGTCTTTAAAAATCTTATTAATTACGATTCTTACAAAAACAAAAATAAAATAAAAATGTATTAACAACAAACAAAAACTTCTTATAAAATTTTACCATAATCAATAATGATTAGAAAATTTACCATCAGATCAACTAATAACAATCTTAAATTATAATTGAGGTATTCACTTGTTACCCTACATTAAATATAGATAGATCTTTTGGAAAGCTAAATATGTCAGCTGTTCTTGCTGTCAGAGCAGACTTTGGCGGAGGCAATATACATACCACATCTGATATGTAAACTGTTCCTTCGTCCTTCGTTGTGGGAAAAACAAATCTCCAAGCATTAGGCTTCTTTCTCAAAAAAGAAACTTTGTATTCAGAGAAACTATATTTCAGGAGAACCTGTCCAACATAATACATCACAGACTTTTTTTTCTCGAACTTAACAAGCACAAAGCTTTTTTCTTCTATGTTTTCTGCTAAAACTGGGGTTTCATTTTCGGCATCAACTTCTTCCGCAGGAGAAGCAGAACTTTCCCTTAAACTCACTTCATCTTCACAATCAGTCTCATCTTCAGAGTCAGTTTCATCTTCACTATCAGTCTTTGTAGTTTTCTTTTGCTTCTTTAAATTAAATGACTCTTTCGATTGAGATTTCCTCTTTATTGAAGATGCGTTATCTGCATCTAGGACAAGATGTAGAGCTTTTTTGATGGCCTTAGCCTTTTGTTTTTTCTCTTGCACTTGCTTCTTCAATAGTCTTCCTTTTTCTATTTCTTTCAGTCTGTCTTTTTCCGGAGTATCAGTGTAAATTCTAGATTTGCCTGGTAGTTTTCCTTTCCTTGTTTTCTTTATTGAATCTCTGTCCACTCTAGGATATGGCCTGACTAACTCTGGGGTGATCAACCCCACAGCTGGTAAGCAATCTGTTACTGTTGTAGGTGATAGCAAAGATGGAGACACAGATGATGAACAACTTGGAAGGTTTTGTTGAATAAGCTCTGTCTGTATGGGGTCTGCTGGTATGGTCTCTGGCACATCGTAATCTTGAACGGCTACAGAACTTGATTGCTCATCTTGCGTGGATTGTAACGCTTGTGGTAGTGAAGAAGTTGAAGTTTGTGGGTTCGTTTGAGCATCTTTGGTTGAACTAGAATAGTATACATTCACAGGTGCAAAATCGTCGTCGCCAAAAGCTAACTTATTAATAGGCCATATTCCGGCCTTCTCAAAGGCATGAGTGATATTTTTACCAGTAAAGGATTCAAAATATGCTATCTTAGCCAGTCGTGGTATATTATATATATTGAGGGTTTTGCCTGGGTTATTCACGTGCCAATCGTTAAAAGCTATCTTGAGTTTAGCCTTAAAAGGTCAAAATACACCGATGTCTAAAGGCTGGAGACGATGTGTCGTGTGGGGTGGAAAGGATAGATAAACAATCCCATTATCACGAGCATAGTTTACAGCTTCAATAGTCACATGGCTCTCATGGTTGTCGACAAGCAACAAAATGGGATTATCTTTAGAGCACGACGATTTCTTTTGGATGTGTTTCAGTACCTCTATAAATATAGCAGAAGTAATCCACCCATTTTTTGTTGCAACTCCCAGGCTTCCTTCTGGTGCACCTGTCATAAAGTGGTCCTTAAAGTGAACCCTCGGGAAGATAAATAGTGGCGGAATTGTATTACCACTAGCTGAAATTATTCTTCCAAATGTAACTAGTTCTCCCCTCTCTGCTGACACAAGTTGGCCTATTTGTTTTTGATTCTTTTCAGCTAAAACTTTAGGTGTGCTCAGCACTGTGGAAATTCCGGACTCATCAAAATTAAAAATACGATCTGAAGTAAATTTGTACTTTGTTAGAACCTTTTCAAGGTTATTATAGAAATCAGTTACAGCAGTCTTGTTAAAAGCAAATGATCTGGCGGCGCTGGTATTTTCAGGCTTTCTAAGACTCAGGTTTCCGTTTCGCCTGCGGAAACTATCCAACCATTCTTTACCAGCCATTTTATTATGATTCCAACTCGAATGAAAATTAAGCTGATTGGCTTTTGCAAACTCATATGCCAATTTTCTGACCTGGATGATCGTCAGACCGTAGTGCATTTTGGAGCATTCAATAACGTAATTGTTTAAAAGGGCTTCCTCCTCAGTTGAAAACACTTGATTTGACGTAAACTTGGAAGTGAACGCACGGGTAGGCATATTTTCGGCAGCTTCTTGTTGATGAAACTTTTTCAGACGACTTTCGAGTGTTGTTGGTTTGACGCCATATTTTTGTGCAGATTTTCTAATAGATAATGTCTTATCCAAAACTTCTTTTATCGCCGATTCCATTGCACCTTCATCTACCTCTCCCGTCCTCGTCCCCTTTTTAATATATATTCGCGGCATGGTTCTGTAACAATATTAGATTTTGCTGAAAAATAGATACATTTAAATGTCCAGTCAGGCACGGGGAGCATTCGTACACGTACGAATCTACCCCACCCCTACCTGTACGAAGGTCCAACACCAAAAAAAACAATTAATATCGAAAATAAAAATAACCGCTAAAACTGGGCCAAAATCTATATTTACATGCTAAACTAGGTTATTCCTTCACAAACTATGTACATTCACTTTTACAATAGGAATAAAGCGTGAATAAACAAAGATGTTTAAAAACATAACCAAAAAATACTTACATGGCGCGAAATCACGTTACGACTCGTTGCGTCGAAGCCGGCGGCTGCACTGACGTCTCACCCCGCGAGTAACCTATGCGTGCGAGTGGGTCTCATGCACACAAACACAGACCTGTCGAAGTATTCTACAGTGGTAGGAATAACGACTGTACGAATGCTCCTACTGTACGAATCCTACCTGCTCTCCCTAATGTAGCTTTTATATTATAGTTTGTTTAGTTTGAACAAATTTTATTCTTATATGTGTACATATATCGTATGCTTTTAATTAGTAAATATAAGGTTGGGGAAAAAGTCTTTTCGCATATAGTATGTATGAACTTGTAATAAAACCACTTTGGCTATACTATTTGTACCTGGCTGGTTTTGGTATCATTTAAAAGTTTAAATTTTAAAGAAGATAATTCCAAATTCAAATTAGGAAAATGCGTGATTTTCATTTGTTTTTCTTACCGTTAAGATGAGAGAATCTAATGAAGAAATTAGATACATTTTAAAATTTTACTACCAAAAAGGTAAATAATGCAACGCAAGCCGTGAAAAAAATTTGCGATGTTTATGGACCTAGTGCAGTGTCTGTGAGAGTAGCACAAATTTGGTTTAAGCGTTTTCAATCCGGAAATTTTGATGTCAAAGATGCACGTCGCTCTGGTCGCCCTGTTACGGATAAAATGTATGCTATTTTTGAAAAAGTGGAGCAAGATCGGCATATCAGTATTTACGACGTAGCTGAAGAACTGGGAATTGACCACAAAACAGATTTGGCGCATTTGAAAAAAAATGGGTACACAAAAAAGCTCGATATTTGGGTACCTCACGAGCTCTCTGAAAGAAACCTAATGAACCGTGTACTCATTTGTGATTCTTTATTACGACGTAATGAGACCGAACCATTTTTGAAGAAATTGATAACTGGTGATGAAAAGTGGATCACGTACGACAAGAACGTGCGAAAAAGGTCATGGTCAAAGGCCGGTCAGGCTTCACAGACTGTGGCGAAAACCGGGTTAACTCGCAACAAGGTGATGCTGTGTGTGTGGTGGGATTGGAAGGGCATTATTCATTATGAGCTGTTACCACCAGACAGGACCATCGATTCAGAACTTTACTGCGAACAACTGATAAGATTAAAGCAAGAAGTTGAGAGAAAGCGGCCGGAATTAATCAACAGAAGGGGTGTGGTATTTCATCATGATAACGCTAGACCTCACATATCTTTAACGACTCAGAAAAAATTAAGAGAGTTTGACTGGGAGGTGTTAATGCATCCGACGTATAGTCCTCACCTGGCACCTTCAGATTTCCGCCTGATTCGGTCTCTTCAGAATTCTTTAGGCAGTGTCAGGTTAACATCACGAGAGGACTGCCAAAACTACTTGACGCAGTTTTTTGATCAGAAGCCCCAAAATTTCTATAGCAATGGGATCATGCCCCTACCTATAAGATGGCAAAAAGTTATCGAACAAAATGGTACCTACATACTTTAGTTAAATGTAAATAAACTATTTTAAAAAAGGTTTTGAATTTTCATATAAAATGCGAAAAGACTTTTTCCCCAACCTATTATGTATATCAGCGAAAAAAATCGGCTAGCGATTTATCTATTAAATATAAATACAATGTGTAACAAAAACCCTGTCCGATCCTTGTAGGCGCAACTCAGACCGTCAATATGAACAACTTTTCCTATGGGACCAATGCTTCAAACTCGAAAAAAAATCGTCATTTTCATACAAGTCTTCGGCCGGCCCCGCAATTTGTATGAAAATGTCGATTTTTTTTCGAGTTTCAAGCATTGGTCGTACAGGAAAAGTTGATGGTCTGAGTTGCTCCTACAAGGATCGGACAGGGTTTTTGTTACATATTGTATAACTACACAGATAAAACACACTGGTTAAGCTAGCCCCAAAGTAAGTTTGAGCCTTGTGCTGTGAGATATTAACTTAAATATACTATATTTTATAACAAATACATATGTATACACATAAATACCCAAAACCCAGGACGATTCGAATAAAACCCATTTTTTAACTTGGCCTAACCGGTGATCGAACCCAGAATCTCCGAGTGGCGCACTAGCATGGTGACCACTACGCTAAGGAGGTCGTCAATATTGTATTAGTTTACTATTTAACAAAGAAATTATTAAAATTTTATAGTTGGAAGGTATTCTTACATTCTGATCTGGGAGAAATAATAAAACATAGAATATATGTATACCAGCTGCTGCTCTTAATGCATAAATTGTAGAAGATTCAACTTTATCTACTCTACACCCCTCTTTCTCTCTCATCTCAGCCCATTCCCAGTTCCATCCTTAACTGTAATGCTGCGAAGTCCAGGGTCCACTTTCCGGCTTTTATCTCTTCTCATCCTTGGTTGTAAGATGATTTGCTCTGTCTACTCTACCCCATTAAGAAAAAAGTGTTAAGTATAAAGGTATGTATTTTTGATGTGTCGATTTATCTAATATGTACAAACCATCAGATGAAAGATCCTCATATCGGTCACTATCCTCATCAGATTCAGCATCTCTCTCATCTTCGTCCTGCGAGAAGTCCCCAGTGCCAGGGCTGAGCAGACCACCCGACAGAGAGGATGCGGAACCCGCCTCAGCAAGGGAGCTGGTGGACAGCAGGTGCTTTCGTGGCTCTCTGCGCTGCCATATCTGTAATAATGATTTCTATTAGAGGCCCTTTTATGCACCCGACTGTGCATTTTTCCATGAAAAAGAATTGTGCCCAACCCAAATGTCACATAAATGAATGTTTTAAATTCATGATTGCCAAAAATATTATAAATAAATAACTTGATTTAAAGTTAGAGGAAACATTGAATGGAGAGTTAAAAATAATACAGCAAAGCATAAATGCATCCACAAGACACCCGAGTAAATATTATATTAAAATGATTAATATATTTATATTTAATATCTTAATAAACATGATTAAAATCCAAAGATATGTAGCGTACTGCTACAAACAACTATACAATTTACTTGCTTTCTTAACTTTGAACACTGAGCAATAGTTACCTGGTCCATAGTGAGATGTGTTGGAGCTGAAGAGGATAGTTGTGTTTGGTGAGTTTTAATATTCGTGGGAAACGGTGGCAGCACTGTAGAAGCCGGCACTGACTGCCCCAGGGCTATTTCACCACCATAGCCATCCAGGCGCAACAGCAGCTCAGGCAGCTGGTTCATAGGCTGAGCAAAACTAGAAGAAGCCGAACTGTGCTGACTAGATGGTGAGAAAGCTAGTTGAGCACGACTATATGGGCTGCATGGACTCTCTGCTGCCATTGTGTTTGAAATCTGAATGGTGTTAGGAGTGCAATGGGACCCACTCATTGCCCCACCAATCTGCACACAGTATCCATTGTCCTCCGGCAATAATAAATCTTCAAAATTTAGATCTTCTAACAAAGTATCAGGGTTTGCATTGAGCTCAGCGAGAGTTGGACCCATTATTAAATCTGCCTTATCTACTTGAAATATGTCATCATCATCCATTTTATTAAAAATTTCCATTTTTGATGAGTTGTCTGATTCAAAAGCTAGTTTATTGTACTGCATTGTAGGTACATTATGAAAGGAACCAGCCAGGTTGTCTTGGAGACATAGGTCTAGGTCATTAAAATCTCCAAGGTCGGTGCGCCTCTGCGGAATGGGCACTGAGGCGGACATTGGGCCTAACTCGAAGGGAGGGAGAGATTCCTGTTTTATCTCCACACCTGGTTCAAGAAGAAATTCATGTGTGTAAATAGAATCCGACATTGCACGTGTTTGTGTTATGTGACCTTGGCAAATAATCGTCTCGTTGATAGAGACTGGCGCACGCGTCTTGCGCCTCTATCGATTAATTCAGCCCGTGGTCCACGTGTCCTATGCGTAACTTGGAATGTTTATTTATTTCTTGAAAGGTTCATTTGCTTCACAAATCGTAATAAAAATTAAGTTTCGGACTTATTACACCGTTTAGATATCATATCCTTCGATTACATAACAAAATAAACCACTACACCAAATAAAAATTCGTAAGCACTTGATTATTCACAATGACTTTTCGATATCGAATTTGATAAAATAGCACAGTTTCACGAGTCTCCAATAATGTTTTTCACTAAACGATAGCTCGCTTTCCTCAAAGAAATAAGCTACATCTAAATTTGAGAACAAGATTTATCAATAATGATAAAAATATTTTCACACACAATAACAAAAACACTTCCCAGAAGGCACAAGTTGAGAAGTAAACAAAGATTTTATATTATTATTATTCAGCATATTCAAAGGTCACCGAAAAGAGATAGATAATAGCAAAATTCAAAAGAAAAAAAGAGATGTAATGAATTTGCACATGCAAAAGACGGAAGAGGAAAGGCCGATAGAGGGTGGCAAGACTGACGTCAACTAGTGAAACCAAAAGAAACGTGATTAAAATAACAGGTATTCGTTGGTGATAGTGACACATGCCGTACCTGTTCCGTACTTTTTTAGTAAATATGAATAGGAACTACGGGCTTTTCGAAAAATATTCTTCGACTTCAGACGTAATAAAAAAAAAAAGTAAAATATGTCGGATGTCGTAACAGCTGAACGTCAAAACTGCATTGACAAAATTGTTACTCCAATATCAATATTATGGGTGACGAAAATTTAAATTCTAGTACAAAATGTGATTCAAATAAGTGCAATGTCATAATAATTGGTGGTGGGATGGCTGGACTATCCGCCGCCAATCATTTTGTGAAAAATGGGATGGAGGACTTCATCATTTTAGAAGCGAGGAAACATATCGGTGGCCGTATAATATCTATACCAATGAAAAATCATAACGTTGAGTTGGGAGCTAACTGGATACACGGTGTTCTAGGTAATCCGATATTCGAATTAGCAATGGCTAACAGTCTTGTAAATATTATAAACATACCTAAACCGCACAAAGTTATAGCAGCTACTGAAGACGGGAAGCAAGTCCCTTTTGGGGTACTCCACGAGATCCACGAAGCGTACGTGTGTTTCCTGAGACGTTGCGAAGAATATTTTTTGTGTCAGTATCTGCCTCCTCCTGATATCCACAGTGTTGGTGAGCACATCAATTTGGAAGCAACAATTTATTTGGAACGTTTGCCTTCATCGGAAGAGAAAAAATTAAGACGCCTTATCTTTGATTGCCTCCTAAAACGAGAAACTTGTATATCTGGGTGCAATAGTATGGATGAAATTGACCTTTTAGAATTAGGTAGTTATACAGAATTACAAGGAGGCAACATTATGATTCCCAAAGGCTTTAGTTCTCTTCTTGAACCACTGAAATCAAAAATTTCTCCTGACAAAATAGTGTCAAATTGTCCTGTGAGAAAAATTATTTGGGATACTGATCAACACAGCTCACATCAGGTAGATGATATTGGTGAAGAATCAGAGGACTCTGACCAGACGGTTATAGAAGATATTTCTAAAAGTACTAACCCCAGTAATGAAAACCAGGCTCACTCTGGTGAAGGGTCAGCACTTAATGATATTGCCCTAAAGCCAAAGAAGAAAGGCATCAAATATGTAGAAGTTGTATGTGAGAATGGAACCAGTTATTTTGCCAATCATGTGATATGTACTATTCCACTAGGAGTTTTAAAAGAAAATGCCTCTAGCTTGTTTGAACCTCCTTTGCCTCAGTATAAAATGGAATCTATTGATAGGTTACTATTCGGACTTGTAGATAAAATTTATTTGGAATATGAAAGGCCTTTTCTAAATCCAGAAATAACTGAAATCATGTTGCTTTGGGAAAGCTCTCCTGTTCCTGAAGATATAACAGAATCATGGTTTAAAAAAATTTATTCATTCAGCAAAGTCTCTGAGACTCTCCTTTTAGGCTGGGTATCTGGAAAAGAAGCAGAGTATATGGAGTCATTATCAATGGAAGAAGTAGCTAACACATGCACAAAAATATTACGCAAGTTTTTAAATGATCCCTTTGTTCCTGAACCACAGAAATGTGTTTGGTGAGTATATTGACAATCCACATTTAAACTGTTTGTAAGTACTTAGTTATGAAGTGAAGGCACATTGTAGACATTCAATTGTGTTTGGAATAGAAAATATCACCTATAACTTGCCTTCATACTTAATTAAAAACAATAAACATATAATTATGTTTAAATGATATAAGACAGTGCTCTTCAACTTATTTCAGTCTGCAGACCCCTAGGAAATCAAGTCAACAATTTCAAGGCCCCAATAAGAAAAGCAATATATTTTTTAGCAATTAGCAAGACTTTCATAAAAAATACTTGTGATATTGGGGATGATTGTTGTTACTGCATATATATTTTATGCCGTGTTTACACATTCGAGTGGCCAGGCGAATGGCGAGGCGAGTCACGAGCACGAGTGTGTAAACGGACTCTCGCTATTCGCCTCATGGCTCGCCTCGTCACTCGCGGCGCTTGCGTTGGGAGCGGTTTTTCGGGCGTGAGTCAAAGGGCACGCGAGCTAGGTGAATAGCGAGGCGAACTAGCCGTTTTAGTCTGGTAGCGCTAGCTAATTTTAAGGGTATAACTTACAAGAACTCTAGATATGCTTATTTCTTGCCGCTGAATAGAGTCATATCTAAAAAGCTTATTATTTCGATTTGTGTCGGGGTCTGCGTTTCGAGAAATTTATTGATTTGTGACTGTTTTATTAAATTCCATACTGAATCGACAAAATAGATTTAAAGTTGTAAAATGGAATAGTATTGTATCAGACATAGCCGGACTAGTGTGCAAACCTATTTGTGTCACCCTTTGTTCACTGCAAACTGGCTAAGGGCCCATGTATAAAAATAGTACCAAAAAGATAATTAGTGTTGAAAAAAATAATACAACATATCAGTAAACAACTAAATATACCCTTTGTATTGATTTGTGTCACATTAGTCCACGCATCCTTGTTTATTTTGATTATTTCGATTTTACAAGCAAAATACGCTTCAAAAGAAAATTAGAATCATTAGAGTTTATATATTTAGTATCTTCATAAAAGATTGACATTCTGAGTTTGTGTTACTTTCATCCACAATAAAAGTATAAAACACAAAAAAACATGTTTGCCCTTAAAGTAGACTAGTGATCGACGGCGCGAAGGACGGCGGTGACGTGTGCGGTGCGGGGGTTATATTTTCGCAAACTCTAGACTACGATGTTTCATTCAATCTATAAAAAGATAGATTATAAATCCTAGGTTATGTCAAATAATGGAATACTGGCTCATATTACATACATATATGATACTCCGTAAGAAGTTCGTGACATAATCTAATCACTTCCATAAATACTAACTGCTTTAATACTTACAAACTATTGCCAACAAGCGGTTTACTTAACTGTGCCTAAGTCGCTAGAGATAACATCGTTAATCGTTATTACTACGTAGTGCGTGTGGTACACGGTTTGGTGGCGCCTAATATCATTTCTTGTGGCGAACAATAGGGTTCTCACAATCCTAGATGGGATGACAATAAATTGAGGCTTTAAATAGGTGAAAGTTAAGTACTGTTGTATGGCAAAGAGACACTTGCAGTTATAAATAAATATATAGGGACAAATTATATAGACTGAGCTAGCCCTAAAGTACGTTTTCGAATTTGTGTTATTATACATTACAATGATACTTTATTTTATTGACCGAGCAAGTGAAGCATCTCGCTTTCGAAATTGGCTAAAAATGCTTTTGTCCAGCTGTCAGTTTGTCTGTCCGCCTGTTCTCGCCTACAGGTCGCATTTCTCAATCGACATACATACATTACTATCTTCGAACTCCATTTTACTTTAAGTAAAGCATTAAGAAAATATAAAAACAAATGAAATGAAAACTGTCGCATTAAAAATCTGCAAGACTGCAGTTCAGTCCGCAATCTTTTTTTTATTTTAATTTTTACCATTACTAGCGATGGGCATCGACCCGGGTATTTACCCGAGGTTGTGTATTTACCCGATACGCATCGGGTAAATACCCTTATCTACCCGTTTGGGTGGGTAGATTGGGATATTTAATTAAAAATGAGTGGGAGTCTACTAACTTTGTATAAAAATGTGTGAAATGGTTATGCTATGTATTATTAAATGACACACACTAATGCTGTCCATATTAAATATACAGATTTCGTCTAATTTCATGTCTGTTTCCTTATTATAACATATAATTAGGTCAAAAAACATTTGCCAGCAAAATAAAAAAACTTGGACCTTTCAATTTGTATGTTTCCATACAACGGATAGATTGGGGTAGATACGCAGCATATTGTTTATATTAAAACAAGTTGATAACGTAACGAATCAAAGAACTCATCAATACGAATATATTTTGTTTCGGGACTAACCCTGAAATCAGTAGTTTTGGCTGATTGATAAGCAGTCATAAAAATCTACTCTATCTATATGTATGACTACTGTTGAATGAACAGTAAAAAAATATATATTCTCTATATGTATATATATATATATATATATACCTATATATATATATATATATAAGGTCCCTTTTAATTAAGTACAAATATTTGAAGGGCTCTTTCATTTAAGTGTTAAAAAAGGTTTAGTAGCATAAAATAAAAAATCGGCTGGTTAGTTTTCGAGATAACGTATAAACAAATTTTCCATACAGAGACACTTAACAACAGCCTGTAGATGATCCTGCGTATAGCGTACTATTTGTTTACTATAAAATTACGTTACCTACACGCCCCGCCCCTTTACGCAAATTCATTCATAAAATATGTTACATATTTTGCCTACAAGTAGTAGTAGGTGGGTATGATTTATTTTTATACAGATACACTTTCAGCTCTTACGGGGAAGACAGAGCCGATATTTCATAAAAATAAACTTCACTAGAGTCAAGATCCAAGTTTACGAAGTTTAAGATACAAGTTTAGTTAATTTGGAATATTTAAATAATAATAATTTTATTCACGAGTGATGAAAATTTTAACTTTCTATCACACTTTTCTCGGGCATTGGACCGACCAATTATTACAAATTCATATTCGTTTATACGGATAAATGAATAGGCATTTGTATCAATTTGGCGTGTTTAAAGTTAAAATTCATTGCTATTTACAAGGTTACTATTTACACCATTTACGAGATTACTATTTACACCATTTACAAGATTATTATTTACAGGAGTCATGCACTTCCACTATTTACAAAATGTACATTACCTAAGTGAAAAGATTTGTCCTACTCTTCATCAATTGTTGCACATATCCACCTTATTCTTCTATGCAAACTAAGCACGATCCAGGCCGTGCCTTCTAACTTTAGCCATCACAGTTCTTTCACTAATTACGCATGGTATCAAAGGCCCGCACTATTCGAACACGTAGCTCGTCAGTTGATTGTATGGTGTGGCCGTCGTGCCCATACACCAAGTCTTTGGCCCTACCCCACTGCAGCGAACCTGACGTCACGCGATTATGAGCAAAAGATTTCGAATGTAGTAAAAATTATACCTAGGTTTTGGCTTTTCATTTCCATTTGCATCTTTTTCACACTGAAAGAGACAAAAATAGCGGTAGTAACATATGTGTGAGAAAGAAAGTACATTTCTATAATTTCGAAGCGATGGGCTTGTGTAGCCTTTGTCGTAAAGAAAAGCCGCTCGCGCACAGGTACAGAGTAGATACTCACCAGAGCCCAAGCTCTCACGAACAAGGAGCTCGATAGAACGGTAGGAGTACACAATACTAGCGCGTTTGCATGTAAAACAACCCTAAGCGTCATCGGTGGATCGTACAAGTAGTATACGTTGAATTTGCCTGTGCCTGAGAGCACGCTTATGCCGTTGGTAACGATTGTTATCATAAGATGGCTTGCGACGCTTGCCAGTACGTAAGCACCATTCTAAAACTTATTTTATGACTTTTTTACTTCAGATAGGCTTATGATCGTAGAAAACACAGCATTGCAAATGATTGTCTTTACTTTTAAAGCTTAATAAGTACACCGTGTACTTAGGTATCAACATTTCAGTCTTGTAAATAGGTAGTATTTAAAATTCTACACTGAACTAATGCTAATTATAAAAAATCCTGAAAACATGAGTGCGTGCAGAATCGCACAGCTTTTTGATATGGCCGATTAGGTGCTAAGTGTCTTTTTTCTTATAATTTTAAAAATAAAAAAAAAAACTTATTAATTTTATTTCTCTTGCATTTAAGCAAAATTAACCAATGCGATCTTAATCCAAAATTTTGTGCAATTCCTACTAATGACATAATGTTGCAAATACCTACATTTTAACTAACAGTACTAATACACAAGAACCAAAATAATACATTTTTACGCTACTTGACCACAACCTACTCACACGTTTCCCTGTAAATAATGTTTGAATTGAAGACTTAAGCTTACAGTGTCACCCTCGGCCTGAACATATTAAATTTGTTTGGCCTACCGGTGACCCCGTGACTAAAAAAAAACAACAATTTCCATTTACATGCACATCAAAGGTGTTAAAAATAGTACTTAGTAGTTTAGCGTGATAAAATCTCATAAAGCTTAGACTCCGCATTTATTCTAATACAACATGGATTCTTTGTCGGCTAATTTGTCGGTGAATTGCGGGCAGAGGAATAGGTACTAAAGCATAGAGAAGGTTTAGAAGGTAAATTCAGACAGGTCATTCCATCACTTTGCTATTATGATGAGACTTCTAAGTAGGCAGATGATATACGTGGGCTTATTGAATTAGTGTTCGTGGTTTTATTGGGATACCTACGCGCTTTTGTCAGTTAATGATGACAGGTCAAGGAGGAAGCTGCTTGTGAGATCTTTCATACACTTAGCATGGTGTCATACAAGCCATCGAAACCCAGCTGAGTCACACTGATATTAAGCTCAGTAACTTTTAATTTATTTTTTAATTTATAATTTTTTTTTTTGCAAACATTTTATTTTATTAGACCGAACCTTTAATTTTTAGCAGACCAAATACAGCGCAGCGGGATGTCGTAAATAATTAAATTAATACAAGTTCATTTGCCAGGCAAACTAAAAAACCCCGCTTTTCAAACGTTAACATTTAAAAAGCGGGGTTTACAACCAACCATTTAAACGGCTAAAGCGATTTTCATCAAACATAGCTAAGAACCACTGCAAGGTAACTTGCTTTTTCGTCAAAACAGCGCATTGAAATCAGTCTAGCAGTTCAAGAGCTAGAAATCAGTCTAGCCGTTCAAGAGTTACGATGTCACAGACAGACACATAGACATTAGCGTCAACCTTTTAACACCCCTCTTTTATATCCGGGGCTAAAAAGATTTGAACAAATTGATTTTAATTTGTAGGTATGCATTACAATATTAACTATCCATTGTCACATCTGTAATACACTACTCTTTGCTCGCAGTATTTGTTTTTTCGTCTTTATAATAGCCGACAAACGATAGTCCGCGGCATGCGTAAAGAAAGCGGTATCTTTCTGAATGTGCCGACACACGCGATAGATAGTCTTCTATCTCGCTCTTGCCTCGTGTCGCAGAAAGTGACTATGGTTACTTGACTTGCCTAGACCGGCCGTCAGTCGACCGACAACATCACGCGCGCGGGCAATTAGTACCTATTTATCTAGGTGTCATGTCCTTATTTAATTAGGTACTAACAAAGGCGCGTACTTAAATTTCTGATTGGAAATCTATTCGTGGCTTTGCAGATTTGTTCGTAGTGTCACCGATAATATCTAAGTGTGTTACCTATTGAGGTAAATAGTTAATAACTAAACTGCGTATCGCCAGCGCAGGGGATTCTAAGTGTTCTTTAAATAAGGTACGGATTATCACACTGCAGTGAGAAAGTTTAGTTTTAAACAAGTGTTTGAAGTGTTTTTGAGTGTTTGAATGCCAGCTCGATTGGTCTTAAAGTGTTAGTGTGAATCCGAGTAGAAAGCGCAGTCGCATCACGCATGAGTGAGACCATTTGGTCCACTAGGAGCTTGACGGAATAGCGTAAGTAGCTTGGTGCCTGCTTTTCTCAATTTGTTACAGATGTATTAAGTATGTACCTACCTACTTATTTCATATTATTTGTTACTAACAAAGATGTAGTAGGTACCTAGAAAATGAAACTCATTAATAAATGACCCTCGTAATTCTTATTATCTTCTGTTTATTGAAAGATCTCCGTCGGTACCCTTATTGCGTGTAATCAACTCAATCGTATGTTTTAGATTGATTTATTGAGGTATTTTGTCAGGTACTTGGTTACAAGTTATTAGGTTGCCTTTTTCCGCTACTTCTCAATGGGTAATCTATCAGATTATCCTTTTATTGATGAATTGAGAATTCCAAGATAGTTACGTAAGATCTGTGGTAGGTAAAAATAATAATGAATGAATCGGATCGAACCACGGCTGAGTTGCCAACTAAGATTTACAAATACCCCAAACACTTACAACTCTCAATTTAAATTGATTGGTGATATCCGAAAAATTTCGCTTTTAAATCTTTCTTTAGTTTAAAACAGGTAATGGGCATGACAAATAATTGACTGCTTTTAGTAGATTATTAATAAAAACTTATAAAGTTAGACAGTTTATTTTTAAATATTATTTTGAGTTATCAATGGGAATCACATTACAAGACAAAACTATGAATATCATGCAGCACTTACATAAAAACGTATGCATTTCTAACAGATGACTTGAGCCATTACAACATTCCCATACTTGTGGGAAATCTCCCAAATATTTACTTTTTTAACCACCGACGTAAGAATGTTCTAAAAGACGTTTGTCTCTATCTATCACAGACAATCAGCTAAAGTCAGATGGAGATAGATGGCGATGGGCGGTGCCAATGATTGTTTAGAACTATGAATGAATTTTAGTAGACCACGAACAGGAGGTTGGCGTAAATAATTTCATATTTTTATTAGAAAAAGTGAAAAAAGACCCAACCTGCCGATTTATTTATTTTTGGTTATAAACGGTTTATGGTACACTCATGAACCAGGGTTTCAAATGTTTGTACTTAAAAGGGACATTGTATATATATATATATATATATATATATATATATATACAATGTCCCTTTTAATATATCGTGTGTATATATATATAAATATAGAATAGAATATATTGACATCGCATTTGATGTCTTTTGCTTATTTCACCTATAATTAGATTTACAGACATTTTCCAGCAAAAAATGTAAACTTAGATCTGTCGATTAATACAATGTCGTGTAGCATGCTATTTTCAGGGAAATGTTATAACAAGTTGATGGGGAGTAAAAAGAACTCGTTAATACAAATATATTTTGTTTCGAGACTAACCCCAAAATCAGTTAATTTGGCTTTTGTTTAGCAGTAAAAAAAATGTACTCTCCTTATAAATATGAGGATGCTCATTTATTGTCATAGCATTTGATCTATCTTTAATTATTTCAATATATAATCCGTTAGTTTCCGACAATTCCGATCAGAAACTTTTTTCTAAACGTCAAAACAAACACCGCATATGGGATTTGAATGAAATAGCACGGCGTGACGTCTAGTTTCTTGGAGTCAAATAGCGCTCATATTATCGGTTTTTCCGCAATAATAAATCTAAAATCACGTTGAAAATAGATATGATCAATGTCAAGTGATATTATTGTGTGACGTTTTATTCTCTTATCAGTTAAAAATAATTTATTTTTGACATTTGCCCGCAATAAATGTTAACATAGACCTATCAATTCGTAGGTTCCCAAATGGGTAGATTCGGGTAAATACCCGGCGTACTATTTTGTGAAAAATGTTATAACAAGTTTATGAGGGATCAAAGAACTCGTCAATACGAATATCTGTTGTTCCAAGACCAACCCCGAAATCAGTAGTAAATGAAATAGATGGAGAAAAGTAGAACAAGTAGATGAATTCGTTTATTTAGGTAGTATGTTCACAAGAGATGGAAAGTACGAAAGCCATATAGAGAGAAGGGTAGTTGCTGGTAATAGTGTGAATGGGGCATTACAATCTCTTATGAACAGTAGGAAGGTGTCTGCCAAAGCACGTCTTGCTGTTCATCAGGAAGTGTTGATATATACTTTGTGTATGTGAGTGAAAGCTGGGTATGGCAGAAGAAGAATGAAAGTCGGATAAATGCAGTTGAAATGCGAGCTTTAAGAAGTATGTGTGGTGTAACTTTGAAAAACCGGATAAGAAATGATGTAATACGTGAGAGGTGTGGGGTGAAAGAGAATATACTGACAAAAATTGAGAAAGAAACATTCCTTTCCTTGGGTGGTTTGGACATGTTGAGAGGATGGATGAAAGAAGACTTACTAAAAATATTTATCATGCGGATGTGGATGCAAAAACTGGACAGGGTCAACCTCGACGAACATTCTGCGACCAAATTGCAGACGTTCTGAAGAAAGGTGAAGTAAGGAGTACCTATAATCGGAGAGCATGTATGAAAAGAGTAATGAGTGTTGACAAGCAAAAAAGGTTTGCAAGGATCGTATCAAGTGGAGTCTATAGTCTCTGCCTACCCCCAAGGGAAACAGGCGTGAAAATATGTATGTAATATGTATGTATGTAGTATGTACCTGTCAATATGTATATTCCCATGCAACGGGTAGATTCCGGTCAGTATCATAAGGACAAGATAACAGAATGGGTAAATACCCGGCATACTATTTTGTGGAAAATGTTATAACAAGTTGATGGGGGATCGAAGAACTCGTCTTCTGGGAACAACCCCGAAATCAGTAGTATTGGCTCTTGGATAAGTATTCAAAAACATCTTCTCACCCTATGTGTATGGGGGTGCTCATATATTGACAGCGCATCTTATGTCCGTTTGCTTATTTTAACTATGATTAGGTCTACAAACATTTGCCAGCAAAAAAAAAACCTTAGACTTTTCTATTCGTATGTTCCCATTCTCCTTTTTCTCTTGTCGAAAGCTCAAAATAAAATCATTTTTTTCCCTCCAATAGGTTGCCACTTTTTCAGCGTTTTCAGAGGCCTTATGTAGGTCACGTCACGCTTAGTGCAGCTGGTGGGGCACGATGAGCAAGAGAGGAGGTGTGCATAGTCTGGTCATTATGCCCACATTGATACTGTGTTGCAGTTGTATCAATATCCACCGGGCTAAATTATGCTTGCACCGGCCTTCCTCAGTTCGGAGTTGGTTTAAACATTTCTATGTGGCCCATGGTAGCTCATGACCCGGTGGTAGTTCCCCCGATGGTTGAATGAAATTAGGAGGGGGTGGATGTCTGCTGTGCCACAGTTAGAGTTGGGAGGATTTTGGTTCGCCTTCAAGTGGTATTGTGTTAACAACTATTGTGGCTTACAGGTCGGCTGGTATACGGTTGAGATCCATTAAGTGCCTTGGGTACCTAGGACCAGAAGTTTGCTTTTTTCTTTCAAGAGCGCTGTTCCCATACATAGGTTAAATTCAGATAAATACCCGGCATACTATTTTGTGGAAATTGTTATAATTATAACGAGTTGATGGAGGATCGAAGAACTTTTCAAAACGAATATCTTTTGTTCCGAGACCAACCCCGAATTACAACGTGGAACAGACATACCCGTAATAAATCGAACCACCGGCCTATACGATAATGAAATTAAAATAACAACCAATTAAAAAAACATTCCCATACAAATTGCCGGGCGGCTGGACACTTTTGTATGGAAATGGCATTTTTTTATGTTTTTTTATTGTTATTCTAATTTTAGCCATGTCATTACATTACATATACGATACCTAAGTATATATAAATAAATTGATGTAGTAATTTTTAATAAATCTACTCCTTTAGATCGATGATTTGGTTGTCAACATGGTGGATTGGAGTAACGACAGCATTCTACAGTTTAGAAACTGTAATTTTTCATTTCCTTGCGGAGTACGTTCAAATAGTTGCAACTATTTCAACATCCTTCATGTTTGCGGATCACCGCCATGGGGGTGAAAGTCCCATACATTGCGAATTTTTCGTTTTAAACGACGTTATCGATTACTCTTATATATAGGAAACTATTTTAAAATAACTTTTAAAATAGTTTCCTATAATTTTTATAGATGTCGCACTACATGCTTTCTCATTCTACCGTTTTACGGTATAGTAATCAATAATTTCGAATACGTAGTACGAATCCTGAATTATGTAACGGTTTGGGCGTCCCAAACTAATCAGAAAACCTCAGGTTCAATTCCCCACAATGGCTAAAAAATTCAAAGTCTTTTATTAGTTTTTCTATTAATTTAGTGTTAACTTTATAAGCCATAATTTCGCATGTCTAGTACCAAGCCTGAATGGTGTAGTGGTTAACGCAATAGACTCAAATTAACAGAGACCTCAGGAATCTCAGGTTCAAATCACACCTCAATGCAAATAAATTTTATATTTGAATTTTATTTTATTTTGGAATAACATTAATAGATGACACTACATTTGCAGGTTTGCAGCTTAAATTGTTGGCACAAAAATTACGCGATATGGCTCTCTATTTCAGTTATATTATAGTACAGTACTCTATGATCACCGCTCAACTGAATGCTCCGCGATTATGTGAACGGACACTCGCGTTGGCACTCGTGCACGAATGTTTCGTCGAACGTTTCGACGAGTGCCAACGCGAGCGCGGGCACGAGTATGTAAACGCGGGGTTATGTGTTTTCTTTCTGGACTTTTGAGTCGGAATTAGGCTGAACTCCCGCCCTGAGACTCTCAGAGAAAAGGAGTTTCAGCATCTCTGTTTACAAATACGGTGTCCCCCGAAACTTTTGCTAATATTGTGGTGGTGTGCATTGCTCCCTGTTTTTACATGATGGTGATTTCTATATTTGAGTTCCAAGATGTCACAATGCTGCCGGAGGCTTGTGGTGGTTTCTCTGGTTGCTCCTTTGACTATCGGTACTAATATGGCTTTGTTTTTCCATAATCTTCTTATTTCGGTTTTTAATAGGTGATAGTTGCTTAACTTTTCTATCTCTTTTGCTATATTGTATTGTTCTTGAGTTTGTCAGTGTAAATGATGTGGCTAACTGTTCTCTCTCATCTCATCGTTTTACCAGTTGCATCCTCAGCTGCAATGCTGGAAGCCCGGGGTCCGCGAACTGTTCTGTCCCTTTGTAACTCCCACATCAGCTTTGCCTCATCCTTTTCTTTAACTTTTTTATTGACACATCAATTTTTTTTGCTAATGTCCAGAAAACATACTGTACTACATTGTTGTCTTTAATGTAGTTGTAACAACAAACCAACTAAAAACAGAATAAAATAAATATTTAATTTTCTCCCATACAACAAACGTAATTTTTTTTTTGATCTTCTTATCGTGTCGATGGCTCGAACTTCAAATTTTGTTCTTCCAATACGTTGCCACTTTTACGCCTTCCTCGGAGGCAGAGTATAGGTCAAGCATGGTACAGCTGGTAGGGCACAAAGGGCATGATGAGAGGAGGTGCTGCATAGTCTGGTCGTCATGACCACACTGGCACTGTGCTTCTGCTTGGTCAATGTAGCGCCAGCGCGACAGATTGTGCCTACATCGACCTACCTCAGTTCGGAGGCGATTCAAGCTCCTCCATGTGGCCCATGGCAGTTTAAGACATGGTGGTAGCTCCTCTGAAGGTTGGATATAATTGGGGGGTGGAGCATACTGCTCCCGCCAGATTTGTAGTCTAGAAGAATTTGGTTGTTCTTTAAGTGGAACAGTATTATTTATAAAGCTATTTCGGCTTTTTAGTCGCCTTGTAAATGGTTGTATTTCATAGAGAGGCTGTCTTCTATCAAAAACCTGTTTCCCCCTCTCCAGAGCACATGCTACACTTCGGCGGACTGAAGGCGGAGCAATACCTGTCAATGGATAGAGCATGTTTAGTTTTGTTGGTTTTAGACATCCAGTTATTATGCGACAGGTTTCATTGAGAGCGATATCTACTTCTCCAGCATGGGCAGAGCGATGTCACACTGGGCATGCGTATTCGCCAGCGGAGTAACAGAGCGCTAAACCGGTTGTACGCAGAACGTGTGGGGTTGATCCCCATGAAGTGCTAGTAAGCCGCTGGAGTAAGTTATTTCGAGATGTTATTTTTGATTTTGTATTTAGACAATGAGTCCTGTATGTCAGTGCACTGTCAAGTGTGACACCTAAATAGGAAGGGTTTGTAACAGTGCTTAATTACAACATCTCCCCAAGTAATATTTAACTTGTTGGCTTGGTTGTTTTGTTCCGGATGTGAAATACGCAGCACTGTTTTTTGCAGGATTGGGTCGTAAGGCGTTATCGTTGTAATAAGTCTAGGTGTTCCAGTGCCTTTGTCAGGTTGTACTCAGCACTTTCCATAGGGCTAGGTTTGAGAAGTGTGAGCAAGATCGTCAGCGTACAAGAATCTTTCCAAGAATCTTTCCGTGCCAGGGGAACTAGGTTGGTCGTTGGTATACATGTTAAAAAGAATGGGGGACAAGACACTTCCCTGTGGTAGCCCATTTTTAGGGTTCCGTAGTAAACACCCTTATAGTTTCGCCATGTCTGTCTGTCTGTCTGTCCGTCCGCGGTTTTACTCAGCGACTATTAGTAATAGAAAGCTGTGATTTGGCATAGATATGTATATTAAATAGGCGGAAAAAATGGTAAAATAAAAATAAAAATAAAATAAAAATTTAGGGTAGCTCCCGTCCAAGTAATATGAAAAGGCATTTTTTTTCTCATCTAACCAGTCATGTTGGGTATGTTGAATAGGTCTTTTAAAAATATTAAAAGACCAGAATATTAAAAGCTAGTGAGGTTGTGAACACCGTTTTTCGATTTAGGGATCCGTTTCTGAAATATTTGGTATTAAAGTGAAAATTTTTGTTTGAGTCAAGTATCCCCCCCCCCCCTCCCTCTATCTGCAAAACAGTTCGTTAAACAGCTAGTTAGAGTTTACAAATTAAAAAGTTATAGGCGATCAACTTATAAAATGTACTCGCAAAATGAAAGTTTCACACAAATCAATAGAAAATTTGTTTTTGGACGATTTTAGTGGCATGAACTCAAAGTGGGCATTCGTAACTACGGAACCCTACACTGCGCGTGGCCGGACACGCACTCGGCCAATTATTTTGATTTCTCCAGCGGCTCTCTGCTCCATTTAAGTATACGTGGAATCGGCGATTTTTAAGCATTTCCCGTAGGATGATAACTAATTTGATGTCTTTTGTAATAGCAAATACCTTTGACAATAATCATTTGATGTTAACGGTGTCGTAGGCAGATGATAGATCCACAAGAACTAAACCCGTTATTTTACTGACTTCGTACCCATCCTCTATATGTTGCGTAAGCCTCAGGATTTTTCCTGTGCATGATTTCCCAGGGCGAAAACCAGCTTGCTCCGGGATAAGATTGGATCTACAATGGGTGTGAGGCGGTTCAGCAGCATCCTTTCGAATATTTTGTACGTATGGCATAGTAGAGAAATTGGACAGTAGCTCTTGGGATCAGTTGGTGGTTAACCAGGCTTAAGAACGGCTATTACTTTTACTTTGCGCCATATGCGTGGTAGCTTTGTAGTTTCGAGACTGTTGTTAAATAGCGCTAATAACCAAGAAATTGCTAACGGGCCGAGGTGTTTTAGTTGCTCCACAGTTAAGTCGTCATATCCAGCCGCTTTTCCGTTCTTGAGACCCTTGATAGCGGATATTATATCTTCTAGGTTGAATGGTTTGGTATTTTTTTATTGATAATGGTACGGAATCCTTCATGCGCGAGTTCGACTAGCACTTTGTTGGTTATTTTATACTCTTATTTAAGTTTACTTTGAAATAAAATTTATAGAAAGAATGTTATTAAATGAACTAGTCTCGCTCGTGAGTCGTGTCGAACTACAGTGAAAAAAAGATACATTGAAAAATTTTATAGGTACATATGTCAAGATTTTGTTATGCGATTATAAATCTTTTTGCTGCGGTTTGGCAGTTATTAAGAGCGGCCTTCCCGTCTTGCTTTTCATACAAACGCTCGTACGTGATGATGACGTTGTAAGTGATCTTTCTTGAAATTTTTTGAACTAACAGGTATCTTGTCCACTATTTCTAGGTTTCTATCGAAATTAAAAATTAAAATTTGGAGAAACAAATTTAGTATAGGCCCCTAAAAATCTGCATTTTTGCACAAATTTTACTTGAACTTCAACCGTTTACAAAGTACTCATAAATTGTAAAGGTAAAAAAATATTTAGATAGAAACCTTGCAAATGTAATGAAAATTTGGGTATGAAATTTCCGCACCCAATGAAAAATGAATATTCGTTCAATGTATAGTTAATAATAGCAATAATTTAATTCAATAGAATGTAAACCGAGCCCTCAGGCGCTATCTCTCCCTTTTTGGTTTGCCTCTTTTTCTAGCATTGCCCTGGATCAAATAACAAGCTTTTCAAACTATGCTGGCGTTGACGACAGAGCGGCCGGGAAGGGCCGCCCTAAGGGAGAATATCGTTTGGGATGGGGAAAAAATCAATTACACTTGCAAACTTGATTATATTTCTTAGCTATGTTTGGTAAAAATCGATCCAGCAGTTAAGAAAATATCAGCTCTTTATCACCATCTAAACCATGGTTTACAACTAGATGGCGCAATCTACGGCATTAAAGTGAAAGATCCTTTCAAGGTGTAGTATTACTCGTCTTTAGCTCAGTTGATAGACATAGAGCGTATTGCTTGTATACTCAATGTGATCGGTTCAAGTCCCAGCATATCAATGTATTTTTATTTATATTTATATTTTAATTTTTTTTTTTTATTATTTATTATTATGTATGTCCTTTATTTACTAACTAGCTGATGCCCGCGACTTCGTTCGCGTGGACTTTATGACTCCGGCGTATTAATATAAATAAAAACTAATGAGAGAGAGAGAGAGAGAAAGAAAGAGAGAGATAAGAAAGTACTTGTTACAGTGTTAGGAGTTAAAAGTCAATATTATTTTAATTCTTTCCTTCGGGAGCCAATATGAAAAGAGCTGAAGTATTACTAACCCTGGAGAAAGCCACATTAAGTTGGCCATGCGAAAAACCAGTCCTTAGATCGACATCAGCAGCTTTAAGCCTCTAAAACTGTGACTTATTTTCATAGTAAAGCAAGTAAACACATGGAACTGTGTATTTTCAAAAGGAAAATTGTTAGGGATGAGTGGCATACGCGGAATAAATACAGTTTCACTGGCACCACTCACAGTAAACTTTAAGTGTCTCAGCAGACTATGCCGAAGTTTAGGGGCTAAAGTTCAGTGTTTAAAGTTCGGTGGGGATGACACACTAAATAAGCTGAAGTTCAGCCGTTGAAGTTTGGTGGAAACGCCGGACAGTAGTGATGTGCCGATATGAGAATTTAATCTTCCGTCTTTGGCGCGTCTGCGGCGAACGGAAACGGGAGCGGAAGAGGGAATGGAAGTGGAAGAGGGAACGGGAGCGAAAGCGGAAACGGGAGCGTAAGCGCGAGCGGGAGCGGAAACGACAGCGGGAGTGGCAGCGGCGGCGGCGGCGGCGGCGGCGGAGGCGTCGGCAGTGGCGGCGGCGGCAAATGCTTCGGCGGCGGTGGCAGCGGCGGCGGCGGCGGCGGCGGAAGCGGCGGCGGCGGCGTCGGCGGAAGCGGCGGCGGCAGTGGCGGCGGCGGCGGCGGCGTTGGCGGTAGCGGCGGCGGCAGTGGCGGCGGCGGCGGCAGCGGCGGCGGCGGCAGCGGCGGCGGCGGCGGCGGCAGCGGCGGCGGCGGCGGCAGCGGCGGCTGCGACGGCGGCGGGAGCGATGGCGGTAGTGGCGGCAGGAGCGGGAGCGGGAGTGGGAGCAGGAGCGGGAGCGGCAGCGGCAGCAGTGGCGGCGGCGGCGGCGGCGTCGGTGGCGAAGGCGGAGGCGTCGGCGGAAGAGGCGGCGGCGGCGGAAGCGGCGGTGGCGGCGGCGGCGGCGGGAGCGGTGGCGGGAGCGGTAGAGGGAGCGGGAGCGGGAGCGGGAGCGGAAGCGGGTACGGGAGCGGAAGCGGGTACGGGAGCGGGAGCGAGAGCGGGAGCGGAAGCGGCGGCGGCGGCGGCGGCGGGTGAGGCGTCGGCGGGTACGGGTCCGATTCAGGCAAAAGCATCGGAAGTTCGGCATTATGTGTTGCTAGTAATGCAAATAACATTGCAAGCATGCATTGGCTGAAATTCAGCCGCTGAATTTCGGCATACAGTGCTGAGACACTAAGTTGGGTTCCGTTACACAGTTTCGGCGGAGTCAAATTTCGCATCAGCATTATTGGCCCTTTGACATTAAGACTTATTTTGTGAGCCGAGAGTCCATTTGCTGCAAGTGAATTACGAAACTCAACTGGATAATTGGTGGCGTCGTCAACAAAACTATCCAAGAAATCAACAATAATTTGTGTCATAAGTTCTTTATTAATTGATTTTTAATTTTTTGTTGTCAGTATGGCGCGTTCATGTAACCAAGAATTTTTCTGGTGTGTTTTGCTCTGAAGGTCCGCAAATACTGAACTTATAAGTTTTTCTTTGGACGAAACAACTTTTTTTTGGAAAAATTTTCAACGTACAGACACATTTTATTTACTCTTTTATTATAGTATAGATAGATAGATTTAGTATGTTTTTGTTCAGCGGCAACAAAAAAACATCATCTATAAAAATTTCAACTGTCTAGCTATAATGGTTCATGAGATACAGCCTGGTGACAAACAGACAGACAAACAGTCGGAAGGTCTAAGTAATAGGGTCCCGTTTCTACTCTACCCTATGGAACCCTAAAAATCGAATAAAATAAGTATTTATGGGGGGCTCCCATACTACAAACGTGATTTTTCATAGATTATGGTACGGAACCCTTCGCGCGCGTCCGACTCGCGCTTGGCCAGTTGTATTATAACTCAACAAAAAGTTCTCATCAGACTTAACAACTTTTGCTTAGGCGGCATTTTAATATTTCTTATAGTTTAGCTGGACCATTATAGTTCTGCATCATGTGTTCCATTTTCCAAAATCAATTATAGCCTATATGTTGCCCAGGCTTCACAGCTATATAACAAAAAAAGTTTCATTCGAATCCGTCCAGTATTTCCGAAGATTAGCGTGTAAAAACAGACAAACAGACAGACATTTTTTTTTATTTTCTTACTCTATTACTATATCTCCATCGCCCCAAAGATTTTTTTTTGAAAAATTTTCAATGTACAGACACTTTTTTTTTTACTCTTTTATTATAGTTTAGATAAAAAATTGTAAGATTTTTTCCGTCACGACTTAATAATTTACTAAAGTAACTTCGTTCCAATGGAGTATTCCACGACACTCACTTTTTTTTAAACTAAGTTATTTATCTTACGTTAAAATCGATACAACAGTAAGAATATTAGCACTTTATCACCATCTAAAATCTTAACTATGGCTTATAACTAGATGGCTATCTAGGTTTCCATAAAAAATCCGTAACAAAAAAGTGTCGCTGCAGTCGTAGCTGTATTCCGGGACAAAAGTCTGTACATAGAAGATAATGAGAAAAAAAATAGCTGGGGGCTTTTATCAACGCAATAAAACACAAAAAATGATTTTTAGAATTTTTGTCTGTTTGTCTGTGCATTTGTGCACGCTAAAATTGCTGGGGGCTTTTATCAACGTAGTAAAAAAAATATTTAATTAAGAATTTGGAGTATGGTTTAGGAGTATCCTTAAAAATTTGTTTGTTTGGTCACCGATAGATGGTGGTGTTTGTCTGTTCGGTTAGTTCCGCCACTTATCACTTGATGGTGTCGTGGGGGTATTTTTTAATTTGCCTAGCAAATTATTATTAACGGAGCACTTGTAAGTTGTAGCCGTCCTTTCGATTCTTTATCGATTTACGAATATAATCGATTACGCGAATAGATTTTATGAAAGTATCAGATTATTTGATTTTATACCTCGGCAGAGGGGCACGCGCGGGTAAGGCTTATCCTGTATGAAATGATGAAAGATACTAGCCAAAGTTTTGACAACGTATATTTTCCACTGGGAGGACATATTATATTTATTCTATTCTTTTGTTTTCAGTACAAGCTGGCACAAACAGCAGTATACAAAAGGATCATACACCGCAATTGCTGTTGGAGCCAGTCAGAGCGACATTGAAAGCTTGGCTCAACCATTATTTAGGAATGTTCATGACAAAAAGGTACTACAAACATGATTTTTTTCTTTTGAGATTCATTTAGGATTGCGGTTCATTCGAGGTTAATTTCTTGTTTTAGTGTATTGTATCTATCTTGCACGTTGCAAAACATAGTTATACTTACAACAATATATAACTTGCTCTTGCCATGTAGGTGTTGATCTTTTTGGTGGTGTAATGTAGTGGTCTTAATTTTTCTATGAAAAGAGAAGATAGTAATCCAATTCCCAAAATATAACCATGAAAGCTGGCTGCTAAAAGTATTTTTTTTCTATATGTTTGTCTATTATTATTATTATAATCACTCATAAAAGAATTTTGACGTCAAACATCTAGGTATCCTAGAAAATGACCAGTCATGTAATAAGAATTAAAAGCAAACAAATAAAAACGTTGTAAATGACTCAAAAAAAAATAATGAAGAGAAAAGATGAGCGGTAATTTTTCCATACAAATATTTTCGACTGTTTTATTCATTCTTTACTTTGACTGCTGATCTATTTTTTTTTTATAACTTCAATATCTTTTTGCTACGTCTAACGTTTTGAATAGGAGTTACATCCTTCGTGGTCTTCCAGTCTGTCTGCGACCTCGAAGGGTGTAAAAAAAGTTCGTGAAAAGTCCCGTTATATAAATATTAATCATGTGTTCAAAGCACAATAGTTTAAAACACCAATATCGATATCATCGTAGTATATGTCTGTGCCTATTGCTTTTTTTTTTGTTTATATAAGTGCTAGGTTTCTTCAAAAATTGCTTAAAACGGCCAGTACATAGACCGCAAACAGACGCCTAGTATACAAATCCCAGAACAAAACGTGTCATAATTTTTCAAAACTCAAAACTGACTTCTGTGCCAAACTACACAAACAATTTTGATAAAATTTCTATGGGACACCTAACAAGTACCCTTCCATTCCAAACAAAAAAGTATTTTCCAAATTGGTCCAGGCGTCATCGAGTACCTAATCGAGGAACATACATAAAAAATCCTCTGTTATTGAATTCGGTTCAAAAAACATATACATTCGAATTGAAAACCTCCTCATTTTTTGAAGTCGGTTCTAAATTTAAACGGTCTGACACAGAACATTTCTTAATCCTTCAGTTTTCCAAATTTCGTTAGGATTGGTCATGTTTCGGAGGAGGAAACAGTTGAGAACGAAACTTCGATTTTTTTGGGATTTTTACATCAGATATTTAGTCGGAGCGGCGAATTTAAGAGAGCCGTTGTCCTTACCGCACTGATTTTCTGATGTTTCCTCTTGATTGAGTTGCTTACTAAAGATAAATAAGATATATTTAAGTTTTAACCAC
Organism: Acrobasis suavella; assembly: GCA_943193695.1. NCBI lineage: Eukaryota > Metazoa > Arthropoda > Insecta > Lepidoptera > Pyralidae > Acrobasis > Acrobasis suavella. The sequence goes on from OW971938.1 coordinate 12,805,953, forward strand.
AGACCACATGAACTAAAGACCACGCTTTCATGGACTTTACTACAAAAAAGTTGGCGGGGTGCGGGGCAAGGTTCGATAGTTTTTATTGGCTCGCTCAAGGTCACGCCTAGATTGACGATAGCAGGTAGTACCTACTAACGTCAATCACTATGGAGTTACCGGTGACATGTACCTGCCAGGTACATGTCACCGGTAACTCCACAGTGATGGATGACTTTGTCTTGATATCGATAAACACCGTTAAGTAATGAGTTTACGATAAAATTGAGAAATAAAAATAAATGATTTTTTTTCTATTATATATATAGTAACATAATCAATTAATCAGCAAAAAAATAAGGTCGCATGCATGGGCGTACCGAAGGGGGGCAAGGGGAGGCAGCTGCCCCCCCTGGATTTTGTTAACGTCCCTACTCACTTTCCACTTTTGTCGATAAAAGTTAAGAAAAACAACTTTCATACAATATACAACTTTTAACAAGTTTATTTGCCAGGAAAATTAAAAAAAAAAAAGATTTTCAAGCATTCACCCCCAATAACTTTTGAACGACTGAACCGATTTTTATCAAACATAGCTAAGAACCATCGCAAGGAAACTTGCTTTTACGCCAAAGAAACCTAATTGAATTCGGTTTATCTGTTTGAGAGCTACAATGTCACAGACAGACAGACAGACAGTCAGATGCATAAAAATGTGGCTAAGATCGACTATGATCGAAGATAGATTAAGGTTGAACGAGTAGATACTTTTTCTATACGAATTTCGTTTGGGATTTAGTTCCAAAGTTTAATATGTTACATGATATTGTTTTGTCTCATTATAAATTTTGTGTGTATGGATACAGAAATTAAAATAAAAAGCCATTTAAAAGTTATGAGCCATCAAAGATTAGTTTTTTTTTTGCTTATTTTTACGCAACTTTCGGCGTAAATAAGTAATAAAAGAAGTGTAAAATCTCCAAAACAAAGTCGGCACCGACACGGCCTAGTTACCGAAAATTTTAATAAACTTTAATTGATAAATGTAGGAGCTTTTGCATAAAACCACTTTTCCCAAAGGACTTTAAACGTAATTTTTACGCGTTCGGTTAACTATGAATTATCGTGCGTTTCGCCTCACTGCTTCGCCCGAACACAATGTTAGGTGAGACAGCATGCTTTTTGCCCGCGCCCACCTGTAAATTCCGCGCCCACGACTAGTTCAACCTTAAATAGGTTTTTTTATTTGCTCAGTGTACACAGAAAATTTGTAAACAGTATTCGATTCTTTCATGGAAGACACGTCATAAACTGTTTTGCAGAAGACCCTTGAAAGTTACTTTTTAAATAGCTATTGGTTAATTTAAAATACGATAAAAAATCCTATTTAATTTATGTTTATTCTTTTGATTAGATGCATAGAAACAAAACCTGATTTGCCCCCCCCCCCCCCCCCCTGGCCCAAAATTTTGGTACGCCCATGGTCGCATGCACAAACACTAATTCTTGTTATAATATAATCAAAACACACGTAAATAAAGTTATTGCAATCGTCAAAACACGGTTGTACTATACATTATATAATGTTATATATTTGTGATTTTTTGTATATAATCTTCATAGGTTTACGTATACGAAGTTATGACGAACTAAATAAACTCACATTATATTTATCGGCAAGCGCAGCTTAAGACGCAGCTTAAGGAGGGTGTCCTGAGGTGGGCGGACGACCTGAGTCTGTGACCTGAGTATGAAAATTATGATCGTTTTGAAATTCCTTTGGGAAGACTTATGTTCAGCTGTGGACTTCTTATGGCTGATGTGATGATTATGATGATAATAGCAACAGCATCACCTTGTTGTGAGTTAACCCGGGTTTCGCCACAGTCTGTGAAGCCTGACCGGCCTTTGACCATGACCTTTTTCGCACGTTCTTGTCGTACGTGATCCACTTTTCATCACCAGTTATCAATTTCTTCAAAAATGGTTCGGTTTCATTACGTCGTAATAAAGAATCACAAATGAGTTCACGGTTTCTTTCAGAGAGCTCATGAGGTACCCAAATATCGAGCTTTTTTGTGTACCCATTTTTTTTCAAATGCGCCAAAACTGTTTTGTGTCAATTCCCAGTTCTTCAGCTACGTCGTAACTACTGATATGCCGATCTTGCTCCACTTTTTCAAAAATAGCATCCATTTTATCCGTAACAGGGCGACCAGAGCGACGTGCATCTTTGACATCAAAATTTCCGGATTGAAAACGCTTAAACCAAATTTGTGCTACTCTCACAGACACTGCACTAGGTCCATAAACATAGCAATTTTTTTTTCGCTGCTTGCGTTGCCTTTTTACCTTTTTGGTAGTAAAATTTTAAAATGTAATTTATTTCTTCATTACATTCACTCATCTTGACGGTAAGAAAAACAAATGAAAATCACGCATTTTCCTAATTTGAATTTGGAATTATCTTCTTTAAAATTTAAACTTTTAAATGATACCAAAACCAGCCAGGTACAAATAGTATAGCCCAAGTGGTTTTATTACAAGTTCATACATACTATATGCGAAAAGACTTTTTCCCCAACCTAATATATACTATGAATAAAAATATATAAAACATACATAAACCCTGTAATCATTACACTTCTTTAATAGGGGCAGTCTTGTACAAACCAGATTTAAATATCAAGCAATCTGAAATACATATTTACTTTTTGTTTATCTATACAATAAAATAAATTTTAGATTAAAATAAAAAAGTTAAAATGTTGTCGATGATTAATTCCTTATACTTACGTTGTGTCTCGTCACTATTAAATAGACAGAGCGAGACAACCTTATGCTAATCACATGAAGAGAGCAAGAGACTTTTTAAAAAGACATCAACGGGCACCCTTAAAAATAAGGATACAAGTTTTTTCTGGAAATTATATTTCCAAAATTTTATCACAGTTTTTCTATGTTATTATTACTTTCCGGTGAAATGTAATGCAGTCTTTCATGAGACTGGAAGTTGCACTTGACGTTCGACACAGTTTCACAGTACCATACGGCATTTTAAATACTGAATTTAATTTTTCTTTAAGAGCACACACACTGTTCACGCATCGAATGTTAGTCGCAGAATAAAGAGTAAAAAGGGGGCGGGGCCGCTCATAGGTTATGATATAATCTAGGCATGGCGAGCGCCGGGCCTCGGCAAAGCGTGGTCTTGTAGGTCGAGTAGTCTGTGGTTTTAACACACAATTTTCTTTCTTTCAGCCTGTGTTGCTCTTTGCTGGAGAGCATACTCACAGCAGCTTCTACTCTACAGCTCATGGTGCTTACTTATCGGGCCAGACAGCAGCAAAGCGGTTATTGACGTCTGAGGAACACACAGAGAACTTCCTCGACTGTCCCGGTTCAGCTGATCTCAATGCTTGGATACAAGGTATCCAACTTGAAGGATAACAGGTTACCTAGAAAACGATTAGTCATGTATGAGCATGATTGGCCGCCGTGGTGTATGTCATGACAAGGGCGACATTGCCCATGTGATTTGCAAGCTGTTATGTATTTGTTAGTATTAATTATGAATACATGCTGTATTCCCCTAGGGAAAATAGTAATAGAATATTTATAAAAGATGACAAATAATCTGCTTCATATTGATTGCTAGAATTCCATTAAGATCTTATAAATATTAGTGAATGTAGAGATACTTCTCTTATTTATAACACCTTTCTATTTCTGAGCCAAAAATATATTAATCGAGCATCATGCTCAATTTGCACCGAGAAAAAGCGCTATGTGACATGCACACTCGGAATTACACGTCGCCTCGCTTCTCATCTCTGTGTGAATTTGATGTGACTATGAAAACTAACGACAGATTGTCGGTACTTGTTACCATAGAATAATGTCTCTAAAATGCATTGTTTTAGGTATATAGATTATCTAAGAATGAATGAGTAATTTTTGAAATAATGAATTACATAGTTTATACAATAGGTTTAGACAGGGCAGAAGTGGCGCCCTATATTTCTATAAAATATATATAAATTGTTTAATCGTAAATGTTGTCTTAATTAACATTTTGCAATTGTTGAGCAAAATAGAAACCAGATAAAAAACAGAGGACCTTCAAATTATTTTATTAACAACCTTTGAACGTATCAATGTATCATTGGTAGTCCATCTAGTCTTAAAACAGTTTAACAAGGCCATTTTTGGTTTTAAAACTAGACTAACTTAATAACAAGCAACGATTGTTCATAAAATAATTTAAAGGTCTACCTTATGCCTAACGATTTGAAAAATGTTATATATCACCACATTTACGGTAAAAAATATTTAAAATGAGGGCGCCACTTCTGCTCTGTGTTTGCCTTAATCGCTTTTGAAGTTATGATAACTGAGATAAATAGACAGTGAAAATTTATCGTTTAGGAGTTGTACATGCGGCATTTTATTTAACTACATGTTATTTATGAGCAATAGAAATATTAATTTTACATTGGGCAAACTATCAATTAAGTTTTCGTACCCTTGTACTTTTGACTCACTGAGATGGGTCAGTAAAGTGATGAATTATGACTGTCTTTTTTTTATTTGCACAGGCTAGATCTTTCTGGCGTAACTTTATACTCATTATGATATGAGTCCTGAAATTGTACCATAAAGTGATGATTTGTGCTTGCTTCGCGTGCATGAAAAGCCACTCCGTAATCAGAGGAAGACTTAAAATTATATAGACTCATTGGTCGATGTTGCACAAAGCCCCAGAACACATAATTGGTGGTGCCTTCCTGTAGATTTTTTCTTATTTTATCGTCGTCGATGTATAATTATAAAATGGTTGAGTATTTTTGTAAGGTCTCTTTGTTAAATTGGAAAAACAATACGTAGGCCTTTGCCCAGCATTGGGCTATTTTTTATAAAACAAAGAAAAGAACAAATTGCATTGCGAAATTTTGCCTTTCAATTTTTCACCATTGAATTGACCCATCTCGGATTTTTTTTTAGATTTCGTCAAAACGCAATGTATTTTGTCAGTTTGAACTTGCCAGTCAGATTGACGATAAGTATATATTTCAATCAGTTCGAGTTTGCTCACATTTGAGTAGATACGAAATATTTTTCAAATAAATAGCATTACGAAAATTAAACTTGCCTAATTGGTTATTGATAATAGATATTAATTATAATTACAAGTTGATTAAAAATGCATTTTAATGAATTGCGGATGTTTCTTGGATACATTACATAGGTTGTATATTCAATTTGTCTAGTCAGTGCAAGGATTTTATATCGCTTTAATAAATCATGAATAAAAACAATTGTAATTTATTTATTAATCACACCAGGCCAGGCGCACTCCGCAGTTATGGTATGATTACGAAGCTAGGCATTATTCACAAACGTAAGGTTGAAATTGTTGAAAAATTTAACGCTAGAGACTGGCCTGTCTCACTCCGCATGTAGGTATTGAAATATACCTACGCATTGCGACCGCTTCGAAGGACGAATTTAGCAGGGACGATACGCTACGTGAGTACTTGTACTTATTCTGTGCTAAAGGGATACGGACCGGTCGGTAAGGTACGTTTTGGCTCGTTCGACACACGCTAGGCTTATACTACATCTAAATTCAATACTATCGATACTTTTTTCTTTCATCAATAGTATTGCAAATTATTTTGGCTATCGATATTATGACTGTTTTCAGAGGTCAAACTATAGAGTAAAATGGAATGGAATGTAAATTTTTGCAACGATATAAAACTTAATAATACGATACCATTATATCATAGGTAAATACACAATCGGTAAATACGAGCCAAACAAGACTTCGCGCGTCTACAAGGGAATCCTCGCGCATTCTCGCAAATTCCCCTAGCTCTGTCGGCTCCGCCGTCTTTGTTCGTGGGAAGTGGAGCGAAGTGCGGAGGTGTCCAATGTTGACATTTTACGAAATTCGCTACCTTTTTTTTCTCCCTTTGTTCGCAAAACCCAAGACTTGACAAGACACAACAAGTCAAATCCAATGAATACATAAGGATCATATCAAAAACTTTTTACTTAACGTCAAAACTAACGTTTCCATGGGATTTGTATGAAATATAGATAATGATTTGACGTCATAGTTTCTTGGGTCAAATAGCTATCGTAATGTTAATTTTTCAGCATTATTAAATCTAAAATCACATTGAAAATTGATATGACGTGATAAGTGATATTTTATTTTCTCAATAAATCAAAAAATAAATTATTTGGTACTGATCAAGTAATTTACTTTTGACCCAGAAAAATACCCAATGCAAAGATCACTCGTCGGGCAATCAGGTGAAATGGACGTTTCCGTTCGTTTCACTTCGTAACTCCGACCGAATTTGCGCAGCGAATTTATTACTTCGAGCTAGTTACGCGACGTAAGTTCAGTCGCTCCGGACGTAACTCCGGCTTAGTAGTGTTTATCTAGACACAATGTGCCTGCTCGTTCGAAATAAACTAGAACGATTTATTAAATTACTTATGGACCCCAAAACAATCAACACATTAATTATCAATTTTGGGGCACTTTAATGTAAACAAAGCTAAATATTAAAATCTTGCCTTGACGAATATTCAGACAACTCTTATTATTTATAGTAATTATAGACAACAGAACTAGATTTCCTGGACAAAGTGTCACTTATAAAACTAGGCCTCCTTAAATGGCAACAAAAAACATGTTAGAATAAAAGTCATATAAATATTTGTATAAAAATTTATTTAATTAATGTTAAAGTTACATAAAAGTACATAATTTGTAGTTATAATAATAACAACCAACCCAGTAACAATATTAAGTTCTAGTTCATTATAGTTATAGTGTATAAACATTGGTTACATTTTAAAGCCCTCAATCATATAGAATTATAACAAAATCTTTGTTCTGTCCCTATTATCAAAGTAAATGGAATGTAAGTACCTAATTATAACATTGTTAAAATTAATGTGAGTTTATGGTTAGTCTCTGTTCCGTGGTTAGTCATATTAAAAAATGTTAATATTCTCTCTTTATATTTAATATAATTATCAACCACATCCATATTAATTTTCACATGTAATGCTTATGATATATGAAAATATTCGCAAATAAAATATATCAAAAAATTTAAACTATAATATATAACTAATTTTAAGTGATTTTTATAAAATGTGGCTCTCACGTTTTATAAAAAGTTTTTGAAAGTTTTTTTTTACATGAAAACATTGATATTTATTTCATGTTTACATTATATAGCTCTGCAGAGCTTGCTTCAGTGATCCCCATAAAGTACTTGCTTGACATTAAAAAATTGTCATTTTTAAATTCTGTCATTTCTAAAAAAAATTCTGTTATAAATTTCAAATGAGACAAAACATTAAAAAATATTTATTTTTAGCTAGAAATAATTATTAAGGTCAATGACACAGTCAATGACCTAAATATTTTTTTTTTTCCTAAAATATTTGATTTTAATTTTTTGTATATTTTAAATTTAATATCAGTCAAATAGGTACCTACTAACTTTCAGTTTATTTATTTGCTAATGACGGAGGTATAAAGTAAAGTGACTGCCTCCGTGGTCCAGTGGTCAAGGCGTTCGCCTTGTGACCCAGAGGTCATGGGTTCGATTCCCACTGGGAAGCATACTTTGTTAAAAGTTGTTTCCAGTCTGGATAGGATATTGCAGGCTTGAATCACCTGATTATCCGAAAAGAAAGATGATTCCGTGTTTCGGAAGGCACGTAAAACTGTGGGTCCCGAACGCCTCCTAGCTTTTGATCATCAAACTATTCAAGGATTGGTTTCTGGTTTGCCCTTTGGGTTGCGGAGGTCAGACGGCAGTCGCTCTGTGTAAAAACCAGTAACCTCGTCAAATCTCCTTGGTTAGGTAGCGGACCCCGGGCTCTGAAGCGTTACTGCTGAGGATGCAACCGGGAATACGCTCGGATGATGATGATGACGGAGGTATAAAGTGACATATCCCTTTTATTAAATTTAGTTTTTAAATGTTAAATAATAATATGAAATATTGATGAGGTATCTTGATAAAAGTTTGTACAATTATTATTACAAAATAAAGCAACAAATTATAGTACTGTTTAAATTGAATATTTAACTGTTGCCTTTCATGGCAACCAAAGATTTTACAGATAGTAACATACTTTTTTGTACACAAGAAAAAAAAAGAGATTCTTATTGAAAAATGTTAATATAAGCAACAAATGAGTATTCTTGATCATCATAACTTTACATGTGAAACATTAACGTATGACATTTAACTCCACTGTTGAATTTTTTGTGGATATTACAGAGAGCAATTTATTTTCGATATCCCTAGATACTTCATGCCAGGCACATTTACCAATAAGAGGTACTTCTTCAAGTGGTGCTCGGAAAGCCACAAGCAATGTGAGACAGCATCCGTCACAAGCAGGATCTGCCTCCACATTCAGCAACCCCAATGGACGATGCTGTCCTACATCAGCTCCAAACATTTCAACCATAAACCTTCTCAAAGTTGAATGCACACTTTTAGCAGGGTTTATTTCACACATTGGAAAATGTATAGATGTTTTTTCACTTAATAGAACATGCAACTTATTTGTACTTCTCTTTTTAATCACAACTATCAACCTCAACAAATCTTTAACATGTGGGACTGGAGCAGGCAGTATTTCTTGATGCCATAATCCAGCTGATCTCTTTTGTTTATACAATTGAGCTTTTTCTATCAGATGCACTATGTCATTTGCCCTTAATGATATTTCTTGAAGATTAGAAATCCATTTGGCCTGCAAGGATTCCTTGTCTGCTTTAGCTGGAGTCTTTAATTCACCACCAACTATTTCTCCCGTCAAAACAAACCTGTACCACATGCCTCCTGCAGTCTCTACTACTAAAAGTGTTTTAGGCTGACACTGAAGGCCAGTTTCCTCAAAAACTTCTCTTATGGCAGCTTCAACAATTGTTTCGTTTTTCTCCATACGGCCTGCGGGCAAGTACCACTTACCGGCACAACTTTCTTTTGCCTCTTGCATCATTAGAACTTCATTCTGATCATTGATAATTACACAGGCTACAACGTAGGTGACGTTACTACCAAGTACCGGTTTGAAATTTGAAGGCGTGGTAGGAGTAATACCTTGAGATTCAGCAACTGAATTCTGATCGGCAATCGTGAAGTCGCAAAAGTCGTGTTCATCTCCTCCCAAACCCAAACCATCCAGTAAATGAACGAGATTCACATCTACTTGGCGCGACATGATTACCTACTTTTGCTTAAGTAATCATTAAAATAAAATGTAGTATATTTTTATTTTTAAGATAAATGTATGTCTATACTACAAAGTGCTTATCACAATATTCACAACACAACAATAATTTTAAGACTTCAAACAAAAAATTAAATGCGTTTCGTCAGTGCATTATATTTGACATATTTTTTTTTAAAGAATTAATGTAAAGACTTCTTGGTAGTGTTGCCGCTCGATAATCAATAGGTAGTCCACTAACGAAAGCCTATCGATAGTTTTAATTTGAAAAAGTCTCCATTTGTATGGATAAATAAGATTCACCATGCCAAGTTCCATCACTCTTTTTTGGGGATATAAACCTATGTCCTTTTCCGGGACTCTCAAACTATATGTATACCTACATATTCAATTTCAATTAAATTGGTTAACTAGTTGAAGCGTGAAGAAGTAATACACAGACGGATTTACTTGAATATCACTTTAATACTAGTAATGGATTTACAAAGTTATTGACACAATTCTCTGTATTTTAAGCTCACCATGCTGGTTTGGGTGAAAGGGACAAAAGAAAATAAATAGAATGTACCAACTTCCCGCGTTCCCGCGCAGATTGTAAAAGCCGATCGAGAGAATGGACAAAATGGCAGAAGAGAAATTCCTCTGCCATTTCGACCATGCGGGTAGCAACCCACCACTATTTTGATTCCCTTTCCCACTTTCTCGCCCGCCGTCACGCTAAAAGTAGCCTTTGGATCCTGCGGCCCTGGGCGATTTCAGCTTAAAAACACAAGACTCAAAATGCTCTGTATGTTCCATTCCATTTGGGATTTAGATCGCTACAGAGATAAAGACGGATTTTTCATGTATTAATATATAAAGATCTATAATTAAAGATCTATTATTTCTCAAAATAATAGAACTTCAATTATTTGAGACTGGCTTCGGCCACGATTTAATCTGCACATCCATACTAATATTATAACTAAGAAAGTTATGCAGACGAAGTCGCGAGTGAAAGTTAGTGTTAAATAAAGATAAGAAAATTCGAAAAAAAATGCCTTTGCGTCGAATGATATCGATACTGTTAATCAATACTAAATAATGTGGACAATTAGGCGGATAAAGTGGTAAAATAAAATATTGAAAAATATATTTTTTTAGGGTAGCTCTCATACAAGTAAAGTGAAAAGGCAATTTTTTTTCTCGTCTAACCTGTCATGTTGGGTATCGTCGAATAGGTCTTTCAAAAATATTCTAAGGTTATGAACACCGTTTTTCGATTTAGGGATCCGTTTCTGAAATATTTGGTTTTAAAGTGAAAATTTTAGTTTGAATCAAGTGTCCCCCCCCTCTATCTGCTAAACGGTTATATATAAACACGTGAAAAAATTTACAGCTATAGTATATATAACGAAATTTAAAGGAAAACTATCAGAGTTAAGTAGGGTTTACAATTGAAAAAGTTATAGACGATCAACTTATAAAATGTACTCGCAATATGAAAATTTCACACAAATCAATAGAAAATTTGTTATTAAACGTTTTTAGTGGCATGAACTCAAAGTGGGCATTAGTAACTTCGGAACCCTACACTGCGCGTGGCCCGACACGCACTTGGCCAATTATTAAAATGTAGGGTCTATTGACTTAGGCCAATATTGAAATAAATATATTCGACCAATCAAACGAATTTTTCGTATGTGTGCAATATGTGATTAATGGTTTATTTGTGTGAGTTTGGCGACGCTGGTTTCTTAACTAATTTAGGCCCAAGGCACTTCCACCTATTTCTCTGTTCCGTGATGATAAAGCATTTGATCTGACTACTTATTTCAACATAATTTAGGTCGGCAAAAATTTTTCAGCAAAAAATGAAAACTTAGACCAGTCGATTCGTATGTATACAACGGGTAGATTCGGGTAAATACCTGGCTTACTATTTTGTGGAAAATGTTATAACGAGCTTATGTGGATCGAAAAACTCGTCACGTTAATGCGAATATCTTTTGTTCTGGGACTAACCCCGAAATCAGTAACTTTGGCTTTCGGATGAGCATTCAACAAAATGTACTCTCCCTTTATATATGAGAGTGCTCATATATTGACATCGCATATGATCTGTATTTACTTATTTCAACAAATAATTAGTTCTACAAACGTTTGCTAGCAAGTAATGTTATCTTAGACCTATCAATTTGTACTTATGTTACCATACAACGGGTAGAATAGGGTAAATACGCGGCATGTTTTTAAGGGGAAATTTGTATATATATTTATTTGTATATAAAGTTTATAAGGAATCAAAGAACTCATCAATACGAATATATTTTGTTCCGTGACCAACCCAGAAATCAGTAGGCAATTTGATGACCAGTCATAAAAACCTACTCTTCCTATATGTATAATGGTGCTCATATACTGACATCGCATTTGATATCTTTTTGCTTATTTTAATATGTAATTAGGTGTACAAATATTTGCCAACAAAACATGTAAACTTAGACCGGTCGATTCGTAAGTTTCCTTACAACAGGTAGATTCGGATAAATACTTGGCATACTACTCGTATTTTGTACGAAAACCAGTTGAAAGAGGATTGAAGAACATGTCAATTCGAATATCTTTTGTTCCAAGAACAACTCCGAAATTAGTAGTTTTGGCTCTTGGATGAGCAGTCCAAAAATACTTCTCTATATTTTGTATGAAGGTAAGGCACCGAGTATGCTGACATCGCATTTAAGGCCTTTTTCTCATTTTAACATTAAAAATATGTCTTTGCCCATCTTTCAGCAAAAAAATTGTAATCAGTTAAAGCAACATATTTTCACTGTGTGATAATAAGTATGGTGGTGCCAAATATTTTAGTATCGCATATGACGTGTACTTGCATTATAAGCATATAGCGTTTGCATGCGCTTTCCGACACGAGTTGCGAAACTTGCGAAGTAATTACTTATATAATTCAATCTACCCACCAAGCGGGTAAATACGGGTATGTATCGGGCGCTTACCCAATCTACCGGGTATATACCCAAATGTCTAAATGGAACCAATACAAGAAAAGTAACAATAGATTGTTTAAAACCATCAGTCATCGAACTCACCGATCGATATTATTTTTGGTTTTTTAAAATATTGCTAAAAACAGATAGATACTATCGATAAAATCGTTGGCCTATCAATTGTTTGGATTTTTTTGATTGAAACTATCGATTGTAAACTATCGATTATCTGAACACTAAGTCCAGCTACTTCTTGGTTTAAAAAGTACCGTCGTGCCATTTTTGAAAGACGGAGTCACAAAAGGAATGAAAGGAACGGTGTTTTCGGACATCGAGAACACGCGAATGAAAACAATGCCATCAAACTGACATGACACTTGGTTGACAATTTCACAATTTGACATTTTCACGCGTTCTCGATCGACTGGCCTTCCTTTATATTACATTAATATTATTGAAATAGAAATAAGCAGGAAGAACCATGTCCCTATTAAAAACCAATATGCTGGTAACTACAATTTCTTTTTCACTAAATTAATCTACTACATATGTGTCCATTCATGTTTAATTTTCATGGTGTTTAAAATTACGTAATATTAATAGGTCCGCTCTTTGAGCACTTCGTCGGTCGCTGCTCAGATGATAAAGCCTCCTGTACAAGTTTTTGGTTTGGAAGGCAGATATGCGTCGGCTTTATATTCAGCTGGATCAAAAACCAAGGTCTTGGATGCTGTTGAGAAGGAGCTCATCCAGTTCCAAAAAAGTATCAAAACTGATGCCAATCTGAAGGAATTCCTCCTTAATCCCACCTTGAAGAGAAGTTTAAAGGCAGAAGCTTTAAAAACAGTCACGTCTAAGGTACATTTTGTTTTTTTTTTTGTACTTTGTCATTTAAATTGGGTTCTATATAGTTGATAATTTGCTGTTTTACATAACCACTAGCAAACACAAAACATAGCATGGTTCAGTAAAAGACATATTATCATGTCTGTATCCCTAATGGTGCAGACAGAACATTTTGGGTTTTGTGGCTCTAAGCAGACAGAACTCAGGGCCATAAGATTCGAAGGGCACTTTAACTGTGATGGTGGGTATGAGCATGATTTGAATTTTCTTCATTTTCTCGATTGACTTCTAAAATAAACGTGGAAAGAGAAGCAGCTAGTACATTGTAAGTTTTTTCCTTTCTCCTTTATATGCCTTTTTTTAGTGTCCGACCGAAACTAGTTTGATGACCGAAACCGAAAACGAATTTCGGCAACGGTTTCTGTTTCGGCCGAAACTGAAACATCCTTACAAGGATCATATTTTGAGGGAAAAATAAAGAAAACACTATTATAACTGATAATAAATAATAAAACGGCAACTTTCATACAAAAATGCAAGAACCACTGACATTCATATTCCTTTACTAAAGGTTAACTATTCCGTAATTTATTGCATTATGGTTTTAAGTCGAAAAACAGAAATGAAATATTAATTTTAATATACGAATATCTAGGTGGTACTTATGTAAGTTCTCTTTTAATTACTTAATTTATGTGTGATAATAATTTCACAAAACAAAATTGGTAGTACGTAAGTTAGTATCTTTTGTACTTGCCACTTGGATACCTTGGTAATAAATACTAAAATGAACTTTGAAACTCTGAATCCATAATATTATTACCATAAAATGCACTATAGTCATTACTAACTACCTAACTAATGTTTGTTTACGTATAGCATTTGCGAAAGAGTAAAGCAAACCAAAAAAAAATTAAAGGTTAGATTAAACTTGATCTTACTTTTATCAGTCATATTGAATATTTTTTTAATGTTTACTACCTGCTGTTATGTTATAACGACATAAAACGAGATAAAACTTACCAAAATTGAAAATAAATCACTCGAAAACACGCCACCACAACAAAATAAAACGAACAGCAAACAAACAAGCGAGTCACGACATGGGCTCTGATGGGATTCATTTGTTCATTCAACGCACCGAACATGACCGATCACAGCGCGAAAACTCCCGAATGCACATTCGGTTTCTGTCGTAGTTTCCGCAAGTTTGCCGCCGAAAACAAAACTCGTGTTTTTGCCGAAACTCAACCGAAAACGAAACCGAAACCGAACATTCGGTCGGACACTACTTTTTTTGCATATATGTTGTGTATTTATCAATGCCACATTGATGGCAAGAGGTTATGTAAAACTGCATGAACCAAAACAAGACTAAGTTTTAAATTCTGTCATAATATGTGACTCTCTGTCAAACATAGTTCTCTAAGTATACCTGTGCTGTGTTATAATAACATAAAATTAATAATGATGTCTGACAAAGAAAGTTCTTTACTGAAATAACAAAATAAATTTATAAACATAAGAAAGTTATTTTTACTCAAGTGCACTGATTTTATTTTAAAGACAATTTTAATAAATATTTATCAGATTTTAATTAAAGACAGTGCAGGAACTTAAAAAACTGTGGTGTAAGCAATGAGTTAAGGGTTCACAAGAATACTACTACCTTAAGTCTTCATCATCATCATCATCATCATATCAGCCACAGGAAGTCCACTGCTGGACATAGGCCCAAGGATTGCCAAAACGACCGATCTGCAACCGCAATCCGCTTTCCTGCAACCTTGCTCAAGTCATCTGACCCCCTAGCAGGTGTTCTATGCTGTACTTGCCGGTACGTGGCCGCCATTCGAGAACCTTTCTGCCCCATCGGCCATCGGTTCTTCGCGCTATGTGCCCGGCCCACTGTCACTTTAATGAGCTAATCCGCTTGGCTATGTCAGTGACCATCGTTCTGCTACAAATCTCCTCATTTCTAATTTGATCGCATAGATAAACATCGAACATAGTTCTCTCCGTAGCCTGTTCAGCGACTGTGAGCCTTCTCATGAGACCTTTAGTAAGGAATCACGTTTCAGAGCCATAAGTCATCACTGGTAACATATATTGATAAACACTTTCGTCTTGAGGCACTGGGGTATTTTAGATGATAAAACACTGCATGATTTCCCGAACACTGCCAAACAGAGTTGGATTCATCAAAAGACCTCTTCCTCGAAGCTGGAACTTCCTGCCTAGATCAATTGACCTAGGTAGACATACTGGTCTGCGTGTGGATGGAGTGCTCCTTTTCCGAATCCATATGACAAAATTGTGCCAACATCGTGACATAATTCAAAAAATTGTTCCTCCTATAGTCAAAAAGTTATAGTCGAAGAATTGGAACACTTGGATAAAATCATATCTGATATGATATAATAAAGTACTACACCTGTGTAGAAAGTTTATGTATGGAAAATTAAGAATTTTTTGTGTTATCGAATAACAGTTACATCAATAGATTTTAACGTTTTATTTAGATTTTATAAGGGTTAGTTAGAAACACTCAATCCTCGTAATTGGAGAATGGAGTTCCTATTCTGGCTGGATAAATTTGTAATGTTTTTTCGGTACAGTATAATATAATTTAGAATGAATTTGTTCCTTAAAAGCGCTGTTTCAAAAGCAAATTAAAATTTTATTATTTTTTCAATGTTACTTATGAGTGTTCCATATTTTGACCATTATTTACTAAAACCAACGTCATATCCATAGGAACTTATATCCATAATTGTGCAAATGCAAGTACTAAAACTTGGCATTTTATTTATAAATGTAAGTTGGATGCTTTATTAATTATCAATATTTCAACATTTCCAAACCAAGTAATTGTGTAGGGTGTCCATGCATTACAAAATAAAAATATTCATGCGTACATAAGTATGTATTTAAAAATTAACAAGATTATGTCACATATAAAACAATACATATAAAACGTAGATAACTATATCAAATCTGGTAGTGCTAAATTGATATGTAGTATAATGTTTACATATAAAAAGGTACGTTCTTCAGAACTTACTTACTCGTACTTGAAATAGTTGGAGTTAACTTATTACTTGTTAATGGATAAATAACACAGAACAATATTATTACCTATCGAAATAGGTATTATTGTTAATTTTAAAAACAATGAATCATTATATGAAAATATTGCGCGGGAAACTTTGAACAGACCACAGACTAAAAAGAATATAATCTAGTAGTCTATTCTGCATAAAATTCATTCAAATTTAAGCAAAAACAAAAATATTGCAAGTTCTCTACTTCTTTTTCCCATCTTAATGCCCATCATCACGTTAAGCGTGGTCTTTGGGCTCTGTCTACCCTGTCATGGATAAAGACGTGACAATGTTAAATATTTATATATAACAAAAAAAGCTTAAAGCCGTTTAATTCGTACCTGGCATGGGATCTATCTAATAATCTTGGCCTCTAGATACTCGTACAAAATATAATCTGGATCAAAAATTAGTCGAAATGATCCAGTATATGACAATGTACGTTATTAATCGTTCTTAAAAACTAATATAAGGTACTTATAGCTACATTTTATTTGTTTTTTTAAGGTTCCGTACCTCGAAAGGAAAAAACGGAACCATTATATGATCACTTTGTTGTCCGACCATCTGTCCGTCTGTTAAGACCCTTTATCTCGAGAACGCGTGGAGGTATCGCGCTGGAATTTATATCAAATACTCAAGTCTGTCCCTTAGAGCTGTGAAAAAATCAAACTAATCCAACGCAATCAAAAGATACAGCCGTTTATGCCGCAAATTTCCGCAATTTTCCGACACTCGCAAGGGAATCAAAACCTACAGGGTATTTATTTCCCGTAAATTCAGAATCTTGAAATTTGGTACGAAGCAACGTCTTATAGCACAGATAAAAGAAATTGCGAAAAACGTAAATTTTTAGGTAGATCATAAAATAAAAATAATTTTAATAATTTTAAACTTACTGTAACTACAGGTTTGTACGGAACTCTCGGTGCGTGAATCTGACGCTCACTTGGTTGGTAATGTGTGACGTGTTTTTGTTAATTTTTAGGGTTCCGTACAAAAAATTAAAAAATGGAACCCTTACAGGATCACTCGTGCGTCTGTCTGTCCGTCCGTCTGCCACAGCCAATTTGCTCCGAATCTACTGGACCAAATCAGGTGAATTTTGGTAGGATGGTGTAATCCTATAACCCAAACACAGATGTGCAAAGTAAATATTTTTTTTTTAAAAGCCTCATTTTTGAGTGATGAATTAGGAAGTTTAAAAAACAATCCATACTGTGTTATATAATAAAAGGGCTCTTTATGAGTATCTCAAATATTTTTTTGTTGTTATTATAAAATAAATCGTTTTGATTTTATTCATGAACGTAGACAAAAATTTACCATTCACAGAATTTTATATATCAGCAAAATGCTAATGCGGTTTTAATTTCTTTTTTTGATGTGTATCTTAAATTAAAAAGTTTTGCTACAGATTGATGCAAGGAAAACGAACATTTTCGCGTCTTTACATAGTTTTGAAGTCGGTTATTTTTTTTTAAATTATTAAACCTGCACTGCATCAAAATATAAATTAAAAATATTTATTTCAATTGACAACATTTCAAAAATTTTATATTCAGATTTTATATTTTTTCCTTAAAGAACTTCAAAAAAAAGGACATACGTATTTTTTCTTTTTAATTTCTTTTCATTATTTCTCCTAAAATTAAATTGTTTAAAATCTCTCCATTCTAAAAGAGCGTAAGTACAAGAGTTAGGATGTAACGAGTTTACATCTTTGCCATACATTATAATTAAAAAATAAAACTTTTACTGACGTCTATAGAGTTGTGTTTTGTAGCAGTAAGATATCGATATCGATACAAAAACTTATGTATCGTAAAATAGGGTTACTTTGATTAATTTAAAAATTTAAACGCTTCTATCTCAGCTATTTTTGGCATAAAAATATTATATTGACGACTTGGTATGTGGAAAACAAATGGCATAAAAATTATGCTTGTAATACTCGACAAAAAAAATTTGCCCTATCATCTCTGTACTTGAAATGGGGTTTTTGGTTAACCCACGTTTTTTAACGGATTCTCATAGTCGCCCCTTACAGAAATTAAGAACACAAAGAAAAAATGTTTCACTTTTTAAGTTACAGCGTTTTAAAGTTAATTGGGTTAATTTGACTGAAAATAAAAACAAGGGCTCCGGCGTACACGCGTTCAGAAATTTGGAAGATTTAATTAAAAAACCAAAAAAAAGCTATCATAAATGTCATCTTGTGTTTTGAAAGTCGCCCCATTTTAGGGTAGCATTTTTCCTTACTTCATTTTTTTATAGTTTTTAAGACCTGGATGTCAATATTATTTTTATTTAACCTGAAATATTAATCATATAAAGGAAATATTAGCATTTTGTCACCAAACTATGTAATCATTTTAATGCACGTGTATTTTTTCCAATCCTAATTCTACTTTACTGAAACAACTATCGATATTAGATGGTCTTCCTATGTAACTGTTATTCGATAACACAAATAAAGTCTTAATTTTCCATATATAAATTTTCTACACAGGTGTAGTACTTTATTTTATGAGATATGATTTTATCCAAGTGTTCCAATTCTTCAACTATAACTTTTGGACTATAGAAGGAACAATTTTTTGAATTATGTCACGATGTTGGCACAAAATGTCCTCAAACCTAACGTTTTGTTCATATGGATTTGGAAAAGGAGCACTTCATCCAGACGCACACGACATACTGGTGTACAACTTCGAGGGTGGAGCTCCCAACGGAAACAGGTAAATGCGTAACATGCATATGCATGACCTTCGTCTTGTCAATATTCATCTTTAGGCCGACCTGTTGAGAGATAAAGGTAATCCAACTGACTATCCAACCGACAAATAGCAGTCAGTCAATGAGCTCGGACGTGCATATTTTTTAATAAGCAAAATAAACAATTACCGCGCATTCTTGACCTAGATTTTTATCTGCGTCACTAGTTTCCGTGTTTATAAAGTAACTTTTAGTGTAATGTTTTGTGTATTGTACAAATAATAAAATAAAATGGAGAACAGTCCCTTCAATCGGAGTGGGATGACACGCCGCAGCCCGCCACCCACACCCGCCCGCGCTCCCGTGTCCCTGGAGGAAGAACCGCCAGAAATCAGATCCACGGCCGAGATCCAGACCTGGATGAGCTCCATCGAACAGTGCCTTCAAGAAGTATGCGCTATTTCGGCTGAAGGAAAACTGAACTCGGACCAGAAATTAAGGATCAGCAATCTCTGCCGGAAAGTTGGTCATGGCACATCTCAGATGGC
The DNA here is from genome assembly GCA_943193695.1 of Acrobasis suavella. Lineage (NCBI taxonomy): Eukaryota > Metazoa > Arthropoda > Insecta > Lepidoptera > Pyralidae > Acrobasis > Acrobasis suavella. The sequence continues at coordinate 12,825,417 of OW971938.1, forward strand.
AGTTCAATATCAGTCCATAAAGCAAAAAACCATTCAGTCCTATTGTACTATTCAAGCCCTTAAAGAAAAACTGGACCTATCGCAGCGCCTTCAAGACCTAAAAACAAGTATTGACGAGTCCTCCAAACCCGCTTCAGGAGCGTCCTCTTTCGCCGACATGGTGAAAAAGGGAGCAAATAATTTCGTCCAGCCTCCCAAAGTAAGTGCCGTAGCCATCTACCCTACGGATAAACGGAAAAGTAGCGAAGAGACCAAAACATTAGTTCAAAAAATTATTAGCCCTGTCCAGATGCAGCTACATGTACGAGGATTAAGGAAAACTAAAAATGGCGGAGTCATCATCAGCACCGAGAACAAGGCCGACGTTGAAAAACTGTAGCAGTCAGCGCAACTAAAGACCTTACTGTGGATGAGCCGCATAAACGTAAACCCAGGATTGTAATTATTGGAGTTCCATCATCCATGCCGGAAACGGAAGTATTTTCTTGCATTTATGAACAAAATTTAGCCGACAAGTTAGCCGACTCAACTTTGGAAAGTTTCTTAGCATCTATCAAGTTAAGCCACAAATCTGGAAAAAAGAATGCTGAGTCCTGTAATTTCGTGATAGAAGTCTCAGCGGACATACGTAGAGCCCTTATCACTAATGACAGAGTGTTCGTGAATTGGTCTTCTTGTCCGGTGAGAGACTTCACTCTGGTGACCAGGTGCTTCAAGTGCCAACAATATGGTCATGCGGCTAGAACATGCCGGGAGACGGTTAACACCTGTGGACACTGTGGTGTGGTAGGCCATGCCTTGGAGGAATGCATAAAGAAGGGAGACCCCCCAAAATGCGCGACATGCCTTTATTACAAAAAACCGTGCGACCATAAAACAGGTGACCAAATTTGTTCTGCGAAATTGATGGCCGAAAAAAGGTATATTAATTCTATAGATTATGACGGCGCCTAAGAGCGCCACTTATTAGTTTATTTTAGTACTAAATCTTTTACGTGTAAACTATTGATAAGTTAATTTCTGATTTAGACAATTTCTCTGTTTTAGAATCGAAAACTTGTGAAGTTGAATGCTGCAAACAATATCTACCTTCATTTAGTGACCCTCTAACATTCATAACACAAAATATTCAGAGTATATATAAAAACTTTGACGATTTTCACGTTCTTCTACATAGGCTCAACTTTGACTGTGACATAATCGTGTTAACTGAATGTTTTCTACAAAATCGTGGTAATCTACCCATCATACAAGGTTACAATATTTTTAACAGTTTAGATAATTTTAACAAAAACGGCGGGGTTGTAGTTTACACTCGGAACACATTGGATGTCATTGTAGAAGAACCAATTATATTAGACTGTAATCGGCTACTTATAAAAATCGGAACAGATATTGCAATATTAGCCATTTACCGTTCCCCTTCTCATACAAACGCCAGTATTTTCTCAGTGTCTTTAAATGAAACACTGCAAAAGTTATCCTCTTTCAAACACATAGGAGACATTAACATCAATATTCGCCCGGAGAATAACGATTCAGATGCCTTGGAGTACCTTAATATTTGTGCTTTCCACGGCTTACTCCCTGCACATACGTTTATCACGCGACCCAAAAGCGGTACTTGTTTGGATCATATCATGGTAAAAACTAACTTTCAATCATTAACATTAGTACCTAACTCGAGCATAACCGATCATAGAGCTGCCCTACTAACATTAAATCGTAAATCAAACTTTTGTCAAACGCAAATTAATACTAAAATAGATTACAATAAACTTGAAGGTTACTTATGCAACATTAATTTTGACCTGGTTTATAATAACGCTGATGCGAATACTTGTATGTCATACTTGATACAAACGGTTCGGCAAGCTATAATAAGTAGTACAACAAGAAAATATTTCAATAATAAAAATCGAAACATTAAGCCCTGGATTTCACCAGGGCTCATTCGTTGTATGAGACATAGGAATAAATTACACAAAAAAGCAAACAGCAATCCGGAAAATTTTGTATTACAGTTATCATATAAACGCTATCGTAATTTTTGCAATAACCTACTTAGAAAAATCAAGTGCAACTACGAAAAAAATGAATTATTAAAAGCCGGTGGCAACAATAAAAAAATATGGCAGACTATAAAGCAGGTCACATGTACTACAAAAAAGCATGAGTCATCTTCTAGTTTATTACAAGTGCACGCGTCACAGATGACCTCTGCAAACATTGCAAATTCGTATTTTGTAAATATAGGTAAAAATTTAGCAGAAAAAGTAAAAAAGCAGTTGCCTTCAAGTTCGATTCCCTGCTGTTCTCTCAATTCATTTGTGTTACTAGACACGGATGAAACTGAAGTGGAAGCTATTATTACGAGCTTGAAGGATACCTGTACCACTGGTTGGGACAATATATCTAATCATATACTTAAACATTTCAAACATATACTGGTCCGCCCATTAACCCATATTTTTAAAAAATGCCTGAGTGAGGGTATATTCCCTAAATGTTTAAAAAAAGCCGTCGTAGTTCCTATTTATAAATCCGGTGACAAAGAGCAAGTTTCAAACTATAGACCTATTTCATTATTGCCTTCGATATCAAAAATATTAGAGAAAATTATAAACAAAAGGCTTATTACTTATTTGGAAAAGTACAATTTACTATCGGAAGTGCAGTATGGTTTTAGGTCTAAGTTATCAACAGCGGATGCTGTTCATAGTCTAACCGATTATTTAGTACAGGAACTCGATAGTGGCAAACAAACAATTGGAATATTCCTTGACCTTGCAAAAGCATTTGACACAATTTCCATTCCCATTTTATTGCACAAGCTAGAAAACATAGGAATAAGAGGAAATGAGCTTTAACTTTTTGCAAATTATTTGGACGAACTCAGTGCGTCAAAATAGACAATATCATTAGTTCTGACCAAAAAATTAGCTGTTTTGGAGTTCCCCAGGGAAGTATCTTAGCCCTACCTTGTTTTTAATTTACATCAACGACCTATGTAATCTGAATCTACAAGGGGGGGAAATAATTTCGTATGCCGACGACACAGCTCTTTTATTTTCTGCTAACTCAGTTGATGAAGTCTTTAAACTTGCGCAACAAGGTTTTAATGTTGTAAATAATTGGCTTCAGCAGCATCTACTAACTTTAAACACTGAAAAGACGAATTTTATTCAGTTTTCCATGCGCCATTTGCACTCATCTCATTCTAACACAAAAATGTATGCACTTCACTGCACAAACCCTGCAACTAACACGTGTCAGTGCCCAGTTATTTCTAGCACTGACAAAACAAAATATTTGGGTATTGTACTTGACAAAACACTTTCTTTCAAGCATCACATTGAAATCTTAAATGGCAGAATCCGTAAGTTAATATTTGTCTTCAAAAAATTACGTTCTATTGCGGACTCAAAAACAATCAGGCAAGTTTATTTTGCCCTTTGTCAGTCAGTATTAACTTATTGTATTACGTCATGGGGTGGCACAGCTAAAACATCCCTACTAACTATTGAGAGAGCTCAGCGAGCCATTCTTAAGGTGTCTACTTTCCGCCCTTTCCTTTTTCCCACAGACCTGCTCTATCAATCCTGTAAGGTATTAACAGTTAGACAATTATTTATATTAAGCACAATCCTCAAACAGCACGCCGCACTGCCATTCAGCACTCAACTGACGAACAAAAGACGGAAAGATATTGTTTGCACAAATAATGTTCAAACAAAGCACGCCTTCTCCTCTCGATTTTTTCTATTCCTTGGCCCACTTCTCTACAATAGACTTAATAAAAAACTAGGTTTTCATCCCCTCACTTATAGTACAACTAAGAAAATTCTTCAAGAAGCCCTACTTAATATGTCTTACGAAGAAACAGAGGAATTGCTAATGGTTTTAAAATAATAAGCGTTTCGTTTGTTTATAATATATATTTTTTTATATTTTCTTTTTATTTTTTCCTAACGTTTTTAATATCATTGTAAGTGTAATTGTTTATTAAGTTTATTATGAGCATATAATACGTGTAACGCCTGAAATACAGGATGATTTTCATCCTAGCTCAGGTACCGTTAGATTATATTAGATTATAATATATATCCTTAATGTATCAATAATGTGTTCCTTTTAAAATGTCTAGCACCTAATTATTTGAATAAAGATTTATTATTATTATTTATTATTTATTTATTACTATAACTAACATTTACAATATTAATTAACACAATTCCATATACAATTTAATAAAATTTAATAAATTAACATTTAATAATCTTTTTTTTAACTGACTTGTATATAAATATAAGTTCTCATAAAAATAATTTATATAAGTAGATCTAAACTTGACATTAACCCTTTAAATGGACTTGATAAATTGACGCAGTAAAATCAAATAAATAAATAAAAAAGTGCATGGTAAATTAAAATTGCATGTAATAAAAAAATGATTTATGCGATAATATGTCAAAAAGAAAAAAAATAAAATAAAAAAAACCTCTGCTTACAATGCTAATAAATATTAATGAATAATTTTGAATAGTATTTTTATTAATTTATTTGTTTGTAATAAATTTTTCTTGGTCTAGAACACCCGCTTGCCGTTCCATCTTATCTTTGCAATACCCAACAGGGTTCATATTGTACCTAATTATAAACAGTTGTAATATTAGTAAAACTAAGAACTGATGTATAATATGAATGCAATAAATGAATTGAATTGAGACTCGATTTAGGTCTTCAAGCATCGTACTTAAGTCCTCCATCGATTCTGCCATGACAACGATATTGTTGGAAAATCGAAGGTGAGTGATATACTCGCCATTAAGGGGCTACCTGAATTTTCCGGGGTCCAGTGCTGCCCCCATTTGAAATAAATCATTTAATAGGAAAAGGAGACATTTAAAATTTTGTCTTGATCAGACCCTAGATCAGAGGTTCCCAAACTTATTTTGTCAAACGCCCACTTTAAAAAATCAGTTATTTTGTAGCGCCCCCCATTTTTTTTCACCATAAAAACCTGAATCACATATTTGTCTTGCCTGTAGTTTAATTCAACCTATATTCTAAACTAGACTTTTTTAGCAATAATAATACATACACCAGTATATTAGAGTATCTTTTATAAAAAAATAACAATAATCAACATTGTTAATTTTAAATAAAAAAATAGCAATAATAATACAATTTTACAATAATAAAGAGTATCGGAAGTGGGGACCTCACCTGCGAAACTTTAAAACACGAAATTTTTTCAGTGTTTGATTCCTTTAACGATATAAATAGCGTTGTGAACGCATTAAAATAATAAATATTAATTACATTTTTAGTTTATATTTGTACAATAAAAAAGGATATAAATATGAACTAATAAATGGATGTTGTGTAGTAAGAGGATTTTAATTTCAGTGAAATTTAAAATATGAAATAGCTGAAGTTATAAATCACTCATTGCTTAAATCACATCAGCGCCCCCCAACTTTATTCTGGGCCCGTTACAGCCCCCCTTAAAGCCTCCAGCGCCCACAAGGGGGCGTTATCGCCCACTTTGGGAAAGACTGGGGGGATCCTTTAAACTATTTAATGAACTACTGTTTACAGTTTAAAGTGGAAACGTGAAGTTTTTCTACGCACATACGCCAAAAGTGGCCGTTTTTCGCAATTGTGCGTAGAAAAGCTTCACGTTCTCACTTTAAACTGTAAACAATAGTTTAGTAAATAGTTTGAAGGGTTATCTAGGGTCTGATCAAGACAAATTTTTAAATGATATCTCCGTTTTCTTTCAAATGGTTTATTACAAATGGGGTCAGCACTGGAAAAGTGGCAACTTTTGGCGAAAAACAGTTTTAAAACAGCAGACTTCATTAATATATATTGACCTTTCGAGTTTGTTTTGATCGCTGCCGGTTTTAATCCTGTTGATCACGGAGACATCATTGAATATCTGCCTCTTCGTCGTCAGGAAGAAGTCTATCTCGATCTTGACTGGAGACTGATCGTTTTTACTAGGGCCCATCCAGGTCCACTGCCTCTGTGGCAGCTTTTTGAAGAAAGAGTTCATCGCAAAGAGTCCCTCTTCCTCCAGAAAGTCAACAAGCCTATGCCCCCTGTCGTTGCGCTCGCCATATCCAAATTGCCTCACCCTGATCTTTCCATCGCATCCCTTGCCCAGTTTTGCGTTAAAGTCCCCCATAATAACCGTAAACTTGGTTTTGGAGGCGAGTATGGCCCTACTAATGTCCTCATACACGACCTCAACCTCTGCATCTGAGTGTTTTCCGCATGTGCACCTGTATAACCTTCAGCAAGTATCTATTCGATACTCTGAGTACCAGGTATATTACGTACACTTATGCCCCGTATTCACCTTACATCATTAGCTTCACTTTAATCAACTTTTAAATTCATCTTTCATATGCACGAAATTCAATACCACACAACATTTTTTTTATGGGAAGTAATGAAGAATTACGCATATTATGTGTGATGAGGAAATTTGTAAAGGTGATTGGAAGTCACGGTAGCACCTCATGGTACAGATTTAAGGGGCGCGAGTTAGAATCACACTAGTCGCGACCAGGGTTTCGTAGTGAACAAGGAAACCTTATAGTTCCGCCATGTCGTAAACAAAATAGTGGTTAAATATAATATTAACCTAGAAGGAAAAATCTAAAAATTCTAACACCATTTAACGCTCCACTCCATTTACGTAGAACGTCAGACTCAAAACCATGTTTAGCCCAATGGGCCGCGGCAGACACCATGCGACCGCATCACATCGGGTCCAGGGCGCCGCGGCGAACACCGTGTGTCCGCATACCATCGGTGACTTTAAATGCCTTTAGACGGCCGGCAGACAGCGTTTCGATACTTTTTACAAGGTGAAGTGATCCACGCGGCCTTACAGTACAATCTGGTCGCTTGGCACAAAAAAAATTGAAAGGACTTAGAATTTATAGGCTTTTCAACAAGATGTGTTCAAAAAATATTTTGAGCACATACATTGTTTTGATTTTCAATTTAGTGAGGTTACAGTTAAGTAAACATATTTTTTTGCCTTTATATTGCACTAGAAAGTCATAACAATTATAATAGTTATCAGTCAAGCACGTATCAAATAAGTAATCCGGGTTCCATAGGTAATAATTAACGTAAGAAGCTGCCTTTTCGTGAATAATTCTATGGTTTCGACTTACTTTGTATAAGTAAATATGAAACGCTACCTTTTTATCCTACTGCGACAGACGGAGGATTATGTTTTTCGTATTAATGTGTATGTATGTAAGTATATACATACTTTTTACTGTTGTACGCTCTACAGCCGAAACAGCTTGATGACTTTATGCTTTAAAGCTGTCGTTAGATTTGTATTATTATTACTATTAAAAAATGGCGGTTTTTGGCGCCATGTAATACTATTCAAATACAATCATGTGAGGTATCAAAATAAAATATTTTATACAAGGATAAAAAAACATACACAACTAATGTTATGACGATACTAAAAAAACTCGATCTCGTCTTCAGAAGATATGTGGAAACTTGAATTCAATAAGTTTACTTCAATGTTTTCTATTTGTTCTAAATTTTCTTGGGTCACTTCAAAATCTTCGAAAATATCTTCTATATTATCCATGGCGCTTTACGACTGTAACTCCAAAGGAACCCTAATTTTTAATAACACCACGACCTTCTCATATGAACGAGTGAAGCGCGTCTCGCTCGCTAGGGCGCAGTGCAGGGGGAGTCGACAGTAGGACCCGCGCGACGCCAGCGCAAGGAAATACGGTTGGACGTTCCAGCAGGCCGCGACGGACACTGGTGTCTGCCATTTAACATCTCAGAAAATAATGCATAACGTCTCTGTTCTATAAGTTGCCCATCATTTTTAGGTTACTACTTAACGATATTTTCAAAAAAAACCCTATCAATTTTTGGACGTTCTTTATTTTTTGATATGCTGCCGACCACATGGTGCCCGTCATGGCGTTCAACGTGTTAAAAACCGTGGCACCGTCGCACAGCACGCGTCTGACTTAACAAGTTGAAAACAAACGCCAAAATGAACAACGCTAGTTCGACCACGCAGAGCGAATTGTTGGCGCGCTAAAACCCTTTGATGTACTGCCACCCGCGCGATAACAAAGACGCAGCCCGAATATTTGGGACGATAGCCGATAATGGCCGGTGTAATAGCACGAAGCTTCGTGCCGATAGGCGCAGGTGCGGCCCCAGCATTACAGTCAATGGTTATAATGATGACCTTGATGAATCAGTCAAGTCACAAGTGACTCAAGTGCAAGTCGGACCGTACATGAAGGGTTGCGTACGTCCGACGACCATACAATGTTTGTATTTAGTTAGAACCATAATAAAGTTCGATTTAAAAACACTAAATGTGATTCCCTTTAATTTTTTACTTTATCTTATTTTTAGTATATTTTGTCATAGTACATAATCGTACAGTACATAATACATAATCGGTGAAAATTTAATGTGTCAAGCTATTACGGTGCAAGACATAAGGCCCTGTGACAGACGGACACACGGACAGACAAGTCCTGTTGGCACTTGGTTGGCACCCTTTGGGTATGATTTTAAAAATACAAAATGTGTCCTATTAAGTATTTTAAAAATAAAATGCAAAATGCTTTTCAACAAAAGTTTAAATACAAAATGGAAATAGATACCTATTTTTGACCGACGCCAAAAAAGAAGGGGTTATCAACTCGACTGTCTATTTTTTTTATGTTACGCGATATGTTCGTCAATCGTAGCCCGATTTTGATGACTCTTTTTTATTTGAAGGCCTTTACTACTAAGTTGGGCCCATATTAAATTGGTAAAAATATGATAAAGGTATCGAAGAAACTCCTGAAAGAAAAATGAAGTATGTTTTTTTTTGTTACAAATTGAATTATGTATTTTGCATATCAAATACTAGTATTTTCAAAATGTCACATCTCTGATTAAAGGTCAACAACAACACGGTTATGTTTGTGTTTACCAGAGATCGGAATCACGGGTGCCATTGCTATCAAAAATATGGATATGCTAAAAGTTCCAGGATTTCTCGAGAGTCTAATTGGGTATTAAGTAAATAAAACCATCAGAATTATGTGATTTCAAGATAAGTATATTTTTTCGATTATAAATTTATAATATATCCTAAAATCACATAATTATGATTGTTTTATTTATAGATTATTTAGTCATATCCATACTTTTGATAGCAATAGCACCCGTGATTCCGACGAGTCTACCACTCAATACCGACAGACGAAATCTCGGTGAACGCTATACCGACAGTTCATTAACTTTTCATGCATTAGACCGACAGTAACTTGCTCCGTGGTCCAGTGGTCAAGGCGTTCGCCTTGTTTGATCCGGAGGTCATAGCTTCGAATCCCACTGGGAAACATACTTTGTGAAAAGTAGTTTCCAGGTTTAGGATATTGCAGGCTTAAATCACCTGATTCCGCGATAAAAAGATAGATGATTCCGTGTTTCGGAAGGACGTATAAAATGTAGGTCTCGAACGCCATCTAGCGTTTGCTTATATATGTCCAAGGATGAGTTGTGGTGTACCCTTTGGGTTGCGGAGGTTGGGCGGCAGTCGCTCTGTGTTTAAAACCAGTAACCTCGTCAAATTACCAAGGTTAGGTACCCGGGCTCTGAAGCGTTACCGCTGATAAAGCAACCGGGAACACGCTCAAATGACGATGATGACTTGCTAATCGTTACATTCTGCGTGCTTTATGTCCCGTCCACTGCCATTTCCACGAGTTAATCCGCTATTTCAGTGATTTTGTTCGTCTGCGGATCTCTTCATTATTTTAATGCGGTTTCGTAGAGAAATACCGAGCATAGCCCTCTCCGTAGCCCGATGTGCGAAACTAGTTTGATATACCTAAGGCGATACAAAATGTACGGTACGACCAGATGTGATGTAACATTTTGTAATAAAACATGAGCTTTTCATTTAGCCCGTTTGTCTTAATTGTGCTTTGTCGCTTTTCTGCTTGGCGGGACGTTGTACTGTCGAAATAAACTAGTCTTCTGTCGTTCTACAGCAAGCGGGGATAAGATTCTGTTGGTCTACGGCATGGGGGGATAAGATTCCATCGATCTATGGTTTTTCGATTTAATGCTGTATCGGTCAAACTGACAGTCGGGATAGACTTTAGTCTGGATAAACTAGTTCGATTTCGTCTTCTGTCGGTCTAAGGCTTGAAAAGTTAATGAACTGTCGGTATAGCGTTCACAGAGATTTCGTCTGTCGGTATTGAATTGATTGAGTGGTAGACGCCCGATTCGCTATACAAAGTGTACGCGATTGACTATGTAACGAACGATCCAAGACAGCCAAAGCTCGTCGCACGCGATGCGGACCAACCGCGCGTGCCAAAGCGTAACTGTAAAACCAGCCTTTAATTAGCGTTTTTTTATACGTGCGTGCGAAAATTTTACTTAAGGAACTACCTGAATTTTCCGGCTTTCAGTGCTGCATTTGAAAGGAAACGGAGATATCATTTAAAATTTTGTCTTGATCAGACCCTAGATACCCGTCAAACTAGTTTATGAACAATATTATCACATTTTGTAATATTAAAAAAATACCTATCCCCTTGTATGCCGGAATATCAGACACAATAATTAAATAATGCATTCTCGCGTAGATCTACGCAACGGCATACGAGAGGTTATTTAGTAAATATTTTCTAAATCGCCTTCTCTCTCTTTTTTTCTGTACTACGGGTCAAATTGATTCGTGTGGCCAAAAGATCAATCGTTCCGATTTTCATGCTTTTAACACCATTTGCAGCTTTTTACTGAATTTCGTGGTGTACCACTAGCACTAGTAGAAAAACTTCACGTTCTCACTTCAAACTGTAAACAGTAGTTCATACAATAGTTTATCTAGGGCCTAGTCAAGGCAAAATTTTAAATGATGGATGATGTTCAAAATCATCCTCAAAATTTTGAATAATGTTTTCTTTCAAATAATTTATTTCAAATGGGGGCAGCACTGGTTTTACAGGACCCCGGAAAATTTAGGTTTAAGTAAAAAAGCTTAAGTTTTCAGACAAGTTGCAACTTGACAACTTATTTTCAATTTTCTACATATAATTTCAGTTAAACTTGTCTCCTGCCACAAGCAACCTGCTCATCCTCCTTGCTGAGAATGGCCGCCTGAAGAAGTTGGAGACTGTCATCAATGCTTACAAGATCATGATGGCTGCTCACCGCGGCGAGGTCACTTGCGAGGTTATTACTGCTAAGCCCCTGGATGCAGCTCAAAAGCAGAGCCTAGAGGCTGCCTTAAAGGTAAATCTAAATGTTAAGACTTATTTCTTACAATTTCGTGTTCTATTATTGATTCTATTGCTACTGGAGTCAGAAATAGCAGGGCTGCCGGGTACTGGGGGCTTGTCCTTTGGTAGATATCCATGGTGATATTGTTGACACACCTGCCACGCTTGGCAGGATTGGCAAGCACAATGGTTTTCTTGTCTACAGGTCCCACTTAAATAACCTAGTCACCATCAACATTATTTCCAGCAGGGTAATACTCAGATTGTATCCATAAGATACTTGTGAAAGGTCATACATGTATACATGCCAACTGGAACACACTCTGATGCAGAGGACTCAGCTAAGTGGACACTTTGGTATAAATACTATAAAAATAAAGCCAATATTGACCGAAATTATTACCTAAGATATAACAAGATACTCAAAAAGTCAACACATTTGTCTAAAAAGATATAGGAAATATATTATAAATAGCAAAATCATATATGCAAAGTCACAAAACAGAGACCCACATTGATAAATCAAAATATTATGTTGATAAAATTATTGCAAATGTGAAGTAAAGGTTCTGTAATGGTGTCTATTACTTTTGTTTCAGAAATTCCTGAAGAGTAATGAGATTCTGCAACTCACAACCAAAGTTGACCCAGCTCTTATTGGTGGCATGGTGGTCTCCATTGATGACAAATATGTTGACATGAGTGTGGCCAGCAAAGTGAAGAAATACACAGAACTCATTAGTGCAGCTGTTTAAGAAAACGGTGTCTGCAAGAAGAAACAAAAAGTGATACAAATACCTGTAACATTAAATCAATCCTAGAATGTATCTACTTGTTTCAGTCACATAGTAAGAATTACATTAACTTATAAGCAATAATATGTCTTTATTGTTATAAATTATTATTTTATTTCTCTATTTACTTTTATTTTCAATCTAGATTGATCTCTAGTAAACCATCGGCATCTGTTGCCTCTAGTAATGTCATTTAAAGTAGTTATAGGGATATTGTCAATCAGACTTGAAGTGGCAAAGCATTGCATTAAAGGCGAACCAAATGGTTCTTAGCCTTACTGTCCATTATGACAGTTGAGAGAATGGAAAAAGTAGGGATTCTCACAAATAGGCATCTTTTAAATTTACTTAATTTTAACCTTTTGTATGCCAGCAATCTTCAAAGCCTAAGGCTGAAAGTCTAGTAAAACTAGTACAATTAGACAACTAGCCGTCAATGGTGTTTCAGTCACTCAAACATTTTGCAACAAACAGTCAATAGCGCTTGAAAGGTTAATAAAAACAAGCATTTTTCAGCTACTGCCTCCTGAAACAACTTCAGGAGGCAGTAGCTGAAAAACTACATAAGGAAGGTATTCAGAACTAAATAATTATCTTAATCTAACCTAACATTGCTTTATGGCAAGATAATAGAAGTGTAGCAGTTATACACTTATTATTCAGTTAGTTTAGAGAAGCAGGAAGCCAAAGCACCTGCCATGAGTATTGTAGTCTTGCAATTACAAATTATTTATAATTTAAGATACCTACAAATGAAATATGAAAGTAAGTAATTAAACGAAAATTTATTGTAGCTTCTCTTTCTAACATAAATATGCTTAACTCATAACAAAAATAATACTCTCACAGTATCATAACACAATGTTATATCTTCTTTATCACATTCAACAAAGATAGTTCTAACTGAGATCATATAATATTGAGATCATTAACTATTAATTGAACATGTATCATAATATTAACTATTTGGAAAGTAGATTATCCTTCCGTTGGGGCTGTTTCTCCTTTCAGCAAAGCATTTTCAGCTTCCAACTCCGCGATGCGTGCCCTAGCAGCTTCAAGCTCATCATCGCCTCCATCAGTACCCAAGTGCTTGCGCACATATTCCAAGGCGTCTTCTGGCTTGTCTGGCTCTTCATACAAGCTGACTAGTACTTTAGTCAACGCGTCCATTACTCCGGCTCTTTCCAAATATCGTCGAAACTCTTCCCTTTTAGAGTCAATTGGCTAAAAAGAGAATATAATAATTAATAAATGAGTAAAGAAAATGTATTTATAAAGGCCAATTACAATGATAGAAGATAACCCCAAACCTTATATGAGGACATTTCTGATAAATAAAAGGATTTTATCTCAAAATTTGAATGCCAAGAAGAACCCTGATTCTGAACAAATTGTAAGCAGAGAGCTTCCAAAACTTGGAAACGCAAAACAAACAAACAAACGCTACGACGGCTTCGCACAAGCTTTGCATATAATATTTTGACAATTTGACTCTTTGTAATCTAGAATCTAGTGTTGCCGCTCGATAGTTTAAACAAAACCGATAGTATCGATAGACAATCGATAGTATCAATTGCTGTTTTAGAGTAATACGCATCATCATCATCATTTTAGCCGCATAACATCAACTGCTGGACATAGGCCTCTCCTTAGGATTTCCAAAATGACCGATTAAGAGCGGCCTACATCCAGCGGGTGTCCTACGCATCGCTTGCCAGTACGCGGTCGCCATTCGTAAACCGTTTTGCCCCATCGGCCATCGGTTTGTCGCGCTAAGTGTCCCGCCCACTACTACGTCAACGCGCTTATCCACTGGGCTATGGTGGGTCTCAGATTCGATCACGTAGAGAAACACCGAGCATAGCCCTCTCCATACCGAGCATAGCCCGCTCCAGAGACCCATAGTAATTAGGGACCGTACTTATGGCTATGGTCTGACGTTTCAGAGCCAAGTCATCAGCTATACTATTGATAACCAACAATACTATCGATAGTATCGATCGATGATGACGAACGAGCTATCGATAATATCGATCGATGACGACGAGCAAATTATCGATACTATCGATAGTATTGCTTTTCATTAATGTAGAAACTATCGATACTATTAAAAAATACTGAAATAAAATCCTTACATACTCGAATTATAATTATTTATTAGAACGGATTAGAACTACAACACAGATAAAAGTAATGCTAAAGTGTCAAGCAAGAGCAACTTCTTTTTAAAATATTCATCTTTAGGTTTATCTAGCTAAACCAAGAAGTACCGATACCTAAACTATAAAATCACAATAATACACTTCATAGATTTTATAGTTATACACACTTATTAAACAGAAACATAAAGCTCAAACAAAAGTTAACAACAACAACAACCTTACAAAAACATTCCTATCAAAACACTCTATTTGACACAAATCAACTGTCTTAGTTTTCTTTTATTCCTAAATCCCCTAATATGCCTCTAATCGGTAACAATTCCTCAACACAATCTGCTAATGCATAGTATTCAGAATGTAGATGCTCTCGATACAATCTTTTGTTTTTGAGATTTCCAATATATGGGATTATTAAATAATCTAATAATTATACCCGTTGTACTTTTCCTATCTGTGACATCTGCAGCAAAATAAGCATCAACGTATGCATCAATAAATTCATCAAAAAATTCATCTTATTTTAACTTCATCTCTTTTGTTTTATACAAATATTTTAGAACCCTTAATGCATATTTATAATGAGTAGCACTATAACTATTTTGAAAACGACTTAAATAGTTAACACTATATGCTATATCAGGTCGCGTTCCACTAGCGACATACTGTAGTGCTCCAATTATATTTCTATACTTGATATCAGAACTTTGATTCTTGCTGGGCTCCAATTTTAAATTTTGTTCCATAGGTTTTCGTACTTATAATCTTTTATATTATACTTTTCTACCAACTGTTCAATGTACTTCTTTTGACTTAGTGACATCTTTTTCTTCGACGGGTTATATTCTAGATATCAATTCCCAAGTATTCCTTCACACTTCCTAAATCTTTCATTATGAAACGAATATTTAACAGCTTTTTTACTTCAGTGATAGAATTAAAATTCTCTGAACATATTAAAATATCATCAACGTACAAAAATAAATAAATTACAGCATCTTTTACACTTCCTGTGTAAGAATAATCATATTCTAACCTTTTAAAGTTAATACTCAACATAATATATTCATTAAAACAATCGTACCAATCTCTAGGGCTTTCTCTTAACCTATATAAAGCTTTTCGAAGTTTACAAACTTTGTTCCTTCCAATTTTATATCCATCAGGCGGATAGATGTATACCTCCGATTTGATGTCTCCATTCAAAAAGCTGTTTCTACGTCCATCTGATGTATCTGCCAGTTATTAACACAGGCTATAGATAAAAGCGCTTTCATTGTAGTAAGCCTTGCTACTGGCGAATAGTTATCTTCATTTTCATCATACCACTGTTGAAATCCTCTAGCAACAACTCTGGCTTTATATTTTCCATTTGATTTAATTCTGTAAATCCATTTCACATCTATAATTTGTTTATCTTTAGGTTCATTTACTGCTTCCCAAGTTTCATTCTTTTCTAAACTATTAATTTCATCCTCCATAGCACTTATCCACTTCCTTGCTTCAGGACAATTTACTGCTTCATCATATGTAGTTGGTAGTAGCGCATTTGACATATTTACATATATTACGTGATCTTTTAATCTTTCTGGTAATTTCACTACTCTTTTAGGACGACTTTCAGCACGACTTTCTTCACAAGGTTCTTCATTTTTGTCCTCTGATTTATCTATAGTTTCATTTTCATCATTGTTTATGACGTCAAAGAACTCTTTGTTACCGTCATTTCTTTTCTCTTCATCACAAGCTTCAAATTTTATTATATTTTCTTCTGCTACATCATTTTCTATAAATCTTACATGTCTAGAAACTATAACCTTGCCTTGAATTAAAATTTTATATCCCATGTCAGTATATCCTACCAATATTCCTTGCTGACTTTTTGAATTTAGTTTTGATGTCCTGACTTCCTCTGGAACACGTACAAAACATTTACTGCCATACAATTTCAAATTTTTGACATTTGGTCTTCTACCAGTAAACAATTCATATGGCGTCTTCTTTTCTACTGTATTACAAATAGCAATCTATTACCTAAATATGCTGCTGTCATCACAAATTCAGGCCAATACTTTTTCTCTAGCTTGCTTCTGTCATCAAACATCTAGCTCTGTCCATAATTGACCTATTATAGCGTTCCGTTACTCCGTTTAATTCATGTGTGTACGCTGGTGCAAGTTTAATAAAAAATCCTTTCTGCTTTGCAAATTCATAGAAATTTCTATTTATGTACTCACGACCGTTGTCACACCTTACTTCCTTTACTTTCTTACCAGTCTGTGTTTGCACTAAATCAACATATGTCCTAAAGCATTCAAACACATCACTTTTATTTCTAATAACACAAACATATGCATGTCGACTAAAATCATCAATAAATGAAACAAAATATCTTTGACGGTTGTATCCTATTGTTTGCATGGGTCCATTAACATCAGTATGAATTATTTGTCTGTTATTTACGAACGGTAAATTATTCATCTTATTTTTTAAACAAATTTCACAATGCATAAACCCTTCTAAAGTGTCAGGTAAACCATCTAAAACTTTATTACGACACATCTCTTTAAGAAGGCCTATGACAGAGTGGTGAGGAATGAGTTGTAGTCGACACTGTCTGAGAATGGGCTGAACGGTCAGCTGGTACGAGCACTGAAATCACTTTATAGCGATTCCAGTGCCTGTGTCAGACTTGGTGGCGAATACACAGACTGGTTTAATATTGAAAAGGGTGTTAGACAGGGATGTGTAGCGTCACCTTGGCTGTTTAACCTATTCATGGACAGTTGTTTGACAAATCTGAAAGATGTTGAATGTGGTATTAGAATGGATGAGTTACTTATAAAGTGCCTCCTTTATGCTGATGACCAAGTATTACTTGCAGACTCAGAGGAGGAATTACAGAAAATGGTAACCGTTTTGAATGAAGCTTTGGAAAAAAAGGGAATGAAAATTAATGTGAGTAAAATGGTATTCGAGAGGGATGAATGTATAACAGAATGCAATATTGTGGTAAATGGGTGTACAGTGGAGCAAGTGGAAGAGTTTGTTTATTTGGGATGTAAGTTTACAAGAGATGGAAAGCACGAGAGTGATATAGAAAGGAGAGTGAATGCGGGAAATCAAGTGAATGGGGCACTACACTCCTTTATGAACAGTACGAAAGTGTCAAACACAGCACGTTTGGCTGTTCATAATGGAGTGCTGATACCGACGCTGGTGTATGGAAGTGAGAGTTGGGTATGGCAGAAAAGGCACGAAAGTAGAATAAATGCAGTTGAAATGAGAGCGCTGAGGAGTATGTATGGTGTTACTTTGAAAGATCGGATTAGAAATGATGTCATAAGGGAGCAGTGTGGACTGAAAGAAGATGTAGTAACAAAAATTGAGAAAGGAATGTTGACATGGTTCGGACATGTAGAAAGGATGGATGAAAGGAGACTCACTAAAAGAGTCTACAAAGCAAACGTGAGTGGAAGAGCGAGTCAGGGTCGTCCTCGACGAACGTACCGCGATCAAATTGCAGACGTTCTGAAAAAGGAGAGGTTAGAAGTACCCGTAACCGGCGGGCATGCATGAAGAGAGTGATGAGTGTAGATGAAGCGAAAGAGGTCTGTCAGGATCGTAGCAAGTGGAGGTCCTTAGTCTCTGCCTACCCCTTTGGGAAACAGGCGTGATAATATGTATGTATGTATTCAATCTATCCTCTTAACTAACTATTTCTCCTGCTCCCTTTAAATAATTTATTTGTTTCTCAAAATTTTGGAAAAAATCTAATGGGGAGACTCTTTCATCAAATTTCAATTCGAGTATCTTCTTTTTTAATAATAACTTGTTCGCACATCCTTTTACAATATATCAATCATCAAGTTTCTTAATCATCTTATAAGCACTATCCTCAGACATTACGATATCGATCTGCGAGTTTCCAATGCTGTTAACTATGTAGTTCTGAGCTTTTAAATTCATTTTTCTCCAATCTTTTTCATCTATTTCTTTATCTTTCTCCTCCTGTTCTATAATTTTTTTACAGTTTTTTCAATTCTAGTAATAATGTCAAACGGAACTTCCATTTCTCATAATCAGTGCCTTTAAAAATTGGTATCTTAAAATCATCCTTACCTTCCATTTTTTTGACCTAAGAGTTCCGGTCCCTGATATGTTGTCAATTGTTTTCTTCTCGAAAGAAAATTTTCAGATCATTTCTTTAAATCAATCGCTGTTCACGCTCTGCTACCATGTTAAAAAATACTGAAATAAAATCCTTACATACTCGAATTATAATTATTTATTAGAACGGATTAGAACTACAAGACAGATAAAAGTAATGCGAAAGTGTCAAGCAAGAGCAACTTCTTTTTAAAATATTCATCTATAGGTTTATCTAGCTAAACCAAGAAGTACCGATACCTAAACTATAAAATCACAATATTTAATAGATACTATCGATAGTTTAAACCAATCGATTGTTACATTTCTTTCAATAGTATTGCTATTGGCCGCTTATGGAATGAGTGAGCAGGCACGTCACGACACGACTGTCGTCGATTGTCGCACACTGTCTCTGACTGTCGCCGACTATCGTCAATTGTAGCGGGGTCCAGATTGTCATGGACTGTCTTGGAACCGTCGCTGTCTGACACCGACTGTCGCTAACTGTTGCCGAATGTCCAAACTGTCGCTGACAGTCCCTGACCTGACTGACGCCGACTGTTACCCACTGTCTCTATCTGTCGCAGACTTTCGTCGGTTATAGTCGAATATCGCAGCCTTAGCCAACTATGATTTTCCATACGCGCCTGACTACTGTTGCCGACTGTCGAGCGACAGTCAGCGATAGTCAGCGACAATTAATCGACATTCAGCGATATTTGACTACTGCTGTCGACATTCATTCATTTCTACCTTATTGACAAGTTACAACCCCTTTTTTATTTTAGTCCACTGGACTAAGTTAATGGTCTGACAGCTGAATATAACAAAAAAAAAACATGGATAAGGTCAAAGTCCGCTTGATACCCTAGGATTGATATGTGATTCTTATCATACTCCACACACTTTGCGTTACGATAGAAAAAAAAATATCTCCTACAATACTATTTTCCGCATCCGCACTTAAAGGGGGATACCCCCACCCCTCGAGTCTATTCACGGACTGAGTCACGTTTGAGTCTGGAATTTTTATTTATTTTTATTGTTTATTTAAAGTAAATAACAAATATTATTATTAGTAATGTATCATTAATATTATATAAAGTTTTGAATGATTGTAATGCTTTGGTTTAAGTTGTTGTACTTGAGTTTGTTGAGAAGAAGTTGCTTCGAGTTTGGTATTTGAACTTGAGTTGGTTCTGCGAGTAGGTAGAGTTTTTGTTCAACTCGAGTCCGTGCTCCAACGACTCGTGTTTGACTCGACTCCAACTTGTGAATGTCTAATTAGTCCAGGGGCCGCATTTTTTAAATCACTTGTCACATCACGAATGGTTTGTGCGAGTGTTTCCAAACGGGCACATTTTTGAAATGATCGTATGCGAAGGATTTGCACGAGTGGTCTCGACCACTCGTCATTTTGACATTTGTGGCGTAGATATGTCAAAGAAACCTTTCATGGGGTAGCATTTTTGAAATCACTTGTCACATCACGAATGGTTTACGGGTGCGTTTCCAAACGGGCGCATTATTGAAATGATAGTTTGCGAAGGATTTGCAGCGAGTGGTCTCGACCACTCGTAATTTTGACATTTGTGGCGCAGATATGTCAAAGAAACCTTTCATAGAGAATCCGTTCCGTTTCGTGCTGTTTTTTTATAAGTGGTAAAATTCTTAGAAAACCATAGACATATTTTCGATGTTTTCTGCGTAAAAGAATATAGTTTTTCGCTGACACAAAGGTTTCAAAAATACGGCCAAATGGTTTTCTACGCGAGCGGTGAGTGAAAAAGTACGCGTTTTATGGTTCGGTGAGTCCTTAAATGAAAAATAGCACTCATGGAGAATCCGTTCCGATTCATGCCACTTTTTTATTAATGGTGAAATTCTTAGAAAACCATAGACATATTTTCAATATATTCTGCATAAAACAGTATTGTTTTTAGCGGACACGACGGTTTCAAAAATACGGCCACATGTTTTTTTACGCGAGCGGTGAGTTGGAAAACTACACGTTTTGTGTTTCGATGAGTCCTTAAATGAAAAATAGCACTCCAGCAAGCATGCAAAAGTCGAGTTTGCAAATGTAAACTCTCGGTCTCCAGTTTTTTACAACACTACACGGTACCCACCTGCCAGTATATAAATGGAACTGATACTATTGAAAGAAAGTTAACAACAACAATCGATTGTTCAAAAATATCGATAGTATCGATAGCTTGCTCGTCATCGAACGATGCATCCGGTTGCATCCTCAGCAGTAACGCTTCAGAGCCCGGGGTCCGCTACCTAACCAAGGAGATTTGACAAGGTTACTGGTTTTTACACAGAGCGACTGCCGTCTGACCTCCACAACCCAAAGGGCAAACCAGGAACCAATCCTTGGATAGTTTGATGATCAAACGCTAGGTGGCGTTCGGGACCCACAGTTTTACGTGCCTTCCGAAACACGGAATCATCTTTCTTTTCGGATAATCAGGTGATTCAAGCCTGCAATATCCTATCCAGACCGGAAACAACTTTTAACAAAGTATGCTTCCCAGTGGGAATCGAACCCATGACCTCCGGGTCACAAGGCGAACGCCTTGACCACTGGACCACGGAGGCAGTCAAGAAAGTAAAGGAAGTAAGGTGACAACGGTCGTGAGTACATAAAAAGAAATTTCTATGAATTTGCAAAGCAGGGAGGATTATTTATTAAACCTGCACCAGCGTACACACATGAATTAAACGGAGTAGCGGAACGCTATAATAGGTCAATTATGGACAGAGCTAGATGTTAAAACTTTGTTTCAACATCTAGCTCTGTCGATGTTGCTTTTCAACCAGCGCTTTTATGGTTAAGGTTTTTATGGAACAAATTCATTCTTAATTATTACTATACTGTACCGAAAAGCATTACGAATTTATCCAGCAGAAATAGGAAATTTCAGGAACACTCCGTTCTCCAATTACGAGGATTAAGTGTTCAAACTAACCCTTATAAAATCTAAATAAAACTTTAAAATCTATTGATGTAACTGTTATTCTATAACACAAATAAAGTCTTAATTTTCCATATATAAATTTTCTACACAGCTGTATTACTTTATGAGATATGATTTTATCCAAGTGTTGCAATGAGTGTTCCAATTCTTCGACTATAACTTTTGGACAATAGTATAATAGGAGGAACAATTTTTTGAATTATGTCACGATGTTGGCACAATTTTGTCCTAAAACCTAACGTTTTGTTCATATGGATTCGGAAAAGGAGCACTCCATCCACACGCACACCATATAACCAGCGTGTTCTACTAAACTACCTATATTTTTGGCGGTGCAGCCAATGTGGTACCTACCTATCGAGCTTATGGCGAGACTTTGACTTTACACATACATATTGTGCAAATCCAATCTTACCTTTACCCTCATATGATTTACATTCATCAATCTCCTCTTAAACACTTTATTTGAACAAAATGCTATTAGCAAACTCGCTTGCGATATGCCTCCACCACTGTACTGTCCACCATGGACATTAAATAAAAAGACCAAATAGTACGGTGAATATTTAATATTAGTTAGGGTCACAATAACAATGTTTTGTGACATTAGAGTAGAGTAAACCTGCTGACTCTTTAAAAATAAGTGTGTGTAAATTAATAAAATAATATGTTAACTAAATGTTAATCTTCAATTAAACAATTTTTGCAGTGTTAAAATAGTTATACAATTTTAAGACTCATCATCGCTGCCCTCAGGTTTTCTAGGCTTTGGCCCGCCTGCTCTCTTGGCCATGATGATTTGATCCACTTTAAGGATGGTAGTCGCTGCACCAACAGCATACTTCATCCCCCAATGTTTAAGAACGAATAAGTCAATTACTCCTTTTTCTTTTGCGTCACACATACCATTATTTTCAGAATCTATATCGAAGCCAGCATTTTTGTTGCCATCCTGAAAAAAAAATACATTTTATTGTAGAAATAGATTTGTACTTGCAATCTTAACCTGTCTACACACGACACACCATGCTACGCAATCTGCAGTTGCGGCCTGTTGGGAGTCGCAGCCGGCTGTTCTCTACTCACATAGCAATTGCAGGCGCGGTCCGAGGGGGGGGGGGGTCACAGGGGACATGACCCCCCCCAAAATCTAAGGTCAAATTGAAAAATCTCATAAATTTGCCAAATAATAAAAGGAAATTTCTAGCTATCCCCACAGCGATAAATTTATAGTTTGCTGACATCTAGTGGTGTTTTTACGCAATAATGTTTATTTTATTCCAGATACCAATTTTTTATTAGTGTAGTGAGTGACCCCCTCCAAAATTTCAAGCTGCGACCGCGCCTGATTAATTGCGATTGCAATCTCAATCACAACTTCAGAAATGCCATTTTTGAAACACAGAGTCACCTAAATGAATGGTATTTCCATATAAAAAACCGTTTGTTTCATGACTCCGCGTTTAAAGAAATGGAATGGCACAACACTTCGTGTCCAACCGTCACAGGGTGCGCACGCCTCTTACGCCTTCGAAATTACCAAAGGCGGGGCTCGCGATTGCCTCATGTCATGCCCGAAGTCAATCTGTGAAAGCGTGGTCACTCATCTTATAAGTGACCACACCCCAGATTACTTAACCTGTGAAAGCATGCGACTGTCCCAAATCAAAACAAACACATTGTCCCAAATAAAAATAAATTATTGTCTTTACCCTGTGAGCCTTGTAGATATTATTGACGGTCTCAGTCGCATTAGCGCCGGAGTTGTCGGCCAAAGCCCGTGGTATGCTCTCCAGAGCCACGGCAAACTTTCGTACAGCATATTGTTCCAGGCCTGGGAGGGTGTCTGCGTATTGCATGAGTCTTTGCGCCAACTCTATTTCTGTAGCACCGGCGCCAGGCACGAACCTGAAACGAATTGAACAACCATTTAGTTTGAGCAGACAGTAGTTAGTCAACTATAAGTAGAATTTTCTTGTCTTACTGGATCACCAGACAAGTGCATAAGTTGAAACTGTGGATTTAGTTTATTTATTGGGTTGTTGAACAGGCACTATTGAATTTTTTATTATTATTCATTTTACATAATAATTAAATTGTCAAAATGTTTGTCTACTTTATTTTAGGAAAGGGACATGGGCGTACCCAAGTTCTGGAACAGGGGTGGGCAAATCAGATTTTTATAAGTATCTAATCACATAAATAAAATAAATTTAAATAGGTTTTTTTTTATAATAAATGCTTTAATTAAACAATAATATCTAAGAATTCAAAAAGAAACTTTCAAGGGTCTTCAGCAAAATAGTTTATGACGTCTTCGACAGTTTTTTTTACGTAATAGCAAATTTTCTTGCCGTGGTTCTTAGCTATGTTTGATAATAATCGGTTCAGTCGTTCAAAAGTTATTGGTCGTGAACACTTGATAGTCGTTTTTTTTTTTTTTTTAATTTGCCTGGCAAATGGCAAATGTTGTTTATTGTATTGAAATGGCAAAAAATTCTTTGCCTTATCTTTTATCGACAAAAGTAGATAGTAAGTAGGGACGTAAACCAAATTCAGGGGGGAGCAGCTGCCCCCCTCGGTACGCCCATATAGGGATATCATCTTATATCCATTCTTATTCAGGATTATCCCAGTAACTACAAGTAAACATCCTATACTACACAAACAAAGACTCAAGCTTATATTCATTCCTTTTACATACCTTCCATCTCTAGCAATGCCTTTGAAAGTGTTAACTCCATCATCAATAGCCCTCTCAATGTCATCCATGTAATTGTCTGTGGAACCCCTGATGACTACAGTGGATAATCGGGACTCAGAGCTGTCCATGCGGAAGACCACAACACGCGTGTCTCCCAACTCTTCAACTGTGACCGTATCGCAGTAACCAAGCTCTTCAGCTGTGGGAGTAGTAATACGGGGCAAAACCTAAAATAATTAAGTTCTTTATTATTTTGTGTTAAAAACATATACAAGATAGATAGCTGTTGGAGGTTTCATGTGTAATGCAGTCCATAGAACTGAAGACCTAACAGCCTGGAAACAAATATGTAGTCTCAATCCTAAGCGCTGACAGACCACGCGCCATTTTGAAAACCTTTTATAGTGAAATAAAATCTTAAAATTATGAATTGTTTTTTTCATTTATCCTATCCCTTACAAAAAAAAACTTATAATAAAATAACTTTATTGCTTTCAAGACTAATTACAGTAATTACTACTTAATTACAAATTCCACTGGACCACGGAGGACAAGGACGAGAGAGGGCATCTGAGACTGCGCGACCGCTTATGCACTAAAAAAATTTTCTGCACACTTGACTGCTGCATACACATATTGGACTCCGATACATTAAGTACTGTGGCGATGGGCTGAGGTAGAGAGGTTCGGTTTGATGCAGACCGGGCTTTGTCTGAGGCCTGCACATAGGCGGCTTCGGGGGTGTTCCTAGAACACCGTGGTCGCAGTCGCTCTGAACTGGGGAGACAGAGGGGGTTCGGCAGCACCTAAAGTGACAGAGCAGCCCTATTCAGGGACAGCACTGCTCTCCTCGCTCAGCCTTGGAGAGGGCTAGAAAAGGTGCCCTAAAAATTGCTCGCCCCGACCTATATGGATGGTAGTAACCGCGGCTGCCACCGCATCATTAAATTCGTGGTCGACGTAACAATAAAATTATTACTAAAATACCTACAAAACTGGACATGACATTTGGCGCATGGAACGTAAGAACATTACTTGATCGCAATGACAATATCTGTCCCGAACGGAAGACCGCCATTGTAGCTCGTGATGTAGCCGCCATTAGTGAAACACATCTCGCCGACGAAGGAGAGCTGGTGGAGCACGGGGGCGGATACACTTTCTACTGGAAAGGCCTTGATTCCACTGACAAGCGACAATCAGGCGTGGGATTTGCGATTAAAAATCAGCTCGTGACACAGTTGCAAGAGTATCCGGTGCACATCTCAGACCGAATCTCAACATTGCGCCTTCAGCTAAATGCCAATAACTACCTAAATGTCATCAGTGTCTATGCTCCCACGCTAGATAAATCTGATGACATTAAGGACAGTTTTTACGAGGAGTTCGACTCACTGACTCGAAAGTATACGTAATACAGAACAGATCCTTTTACTCGGGGACCTTCAATGCCAGGGTAGGACAGGATTTTATGGCTTGGCCTAACGTCCTAGGCAGACACGGAGTAGGCAGCATGAACGATAACGGACAACTGCTACTAAATCTTTGTGCTCAATTTCATCTTGCGATTACGAACACTATGTTCACTTTCCGCCAAGCACAAGAACACGTGGATGCACCCAAGATCTAAACATTGGCATTTGATAGATTACGCTCAAGACAAATTCACCAAGCTTAAATTTGGATAGGCTTAAGCATCCAGGGACGAGGGAGAAATACGCCGAAGCTTTGGCTACCGCACTGCCACACAATAACATGGAGGTCGGTAACGTTGAAGCTAACTGGGGGACTCTATCTGCTCACATATCGGACACAGCCTCAGACACCTTGGGTCTAAAAGTCCGTAAGAACGAGGACTGGTTTGATGAGAATGATGGAGTTCTGAGGGAAGCTATTGACAAACACCGACGTCTCTTCAGGCAGCACAAGAAGAACCAACATGGTGTTGCGGAGATTAGACAGAGTGATCTGGAGCTACGTAAACTAACTCGGGAAATGAAGAACGAATGGCGGGAGGACAAAGCTCGTCATATGCAATGGCTCGCAGACAATAAACAATTAGGGGATTTCTACGCTGAGGTTCGAAAGTTATTAGGTACGACTTCACTTGCAAAAGTGCCGCTTAAGCCCGCTAGTGGCGATGGCCTTCTCAGAAGCAAGGAGGAAGTAATCATGCGATGGGCGGAACATTTCAACACTCTGCTAAATGTGGACCGGTCTGCTGATCTGGAACACATCATTTCGATCCCTCAACTGCCCATATCTACCGAACTGGATGAGCCATTGTCCCCTGACGAAGTTCTACTTGCAATAAAACAACAGCAGAACAAGTGAGCGGTTGGCGTTGATTTTATACCAGGTGAACTACTTAAATAAGGCGGTGAGGAATTGCACTCGGCTTAATGGGAGCTTTTTGGTCTTATGTGAAATGAAGAACAGGTCCCAACCACGTTTAAAGTTTCGCGCATAAAGGCTCTATATAAGGGCAAGGGTGACCGATCTGATTGTAATTCCTACCGCAGCATTTCTCTCTTAACGGTCCCTGGAAAAGTCTTCGGTAGAGTACTATTGAACCGCCTTATGACAATATCAGAGAGACTGTTGCCCGAAACTCAGTTTGGCTTCCGACCTGATCGAGGTACAAGTGAAGCAGTTTTCTCAGTGCGTCAAATGCAGGAGAAAAGCAGAGAGCAGAGACGTCCCATGTGCCTGTGCTTTGTGGACCTTGAGAAGGCTTTCGACAGTGTGCCTCGAGAAGTTCGTAAGAATGCTCAGACTCCTCCACGATGACATGCAGTGCTGCGTCGCTGTCGACGATGAACAATCAGAGTTTTTCCCCGTTACCTGTGGAGTCAAACAAGGTTGTGTTCTGGCACCTACATTGTTCGCGTTGTATTTTGTAGTCGTAGTCCGAGAGGTCTTACAGACTTCATCAGAAGGTATCCGCATCCATTTCCGCACCGATGGTAACATTTTTAATCTGGCGAGGTTTAAAGCCCGCACAAAAGTGACACACGAAATGATTACTGAGATCATCTACGCAGATGACTTGTGTTTTGTGACAGAATCCCCAGACGGCTTGCAACAGCTTATGTCCGATTTCGACAAGGTTTGTCGTAAATACGGCCTGAAAATCAGCGTCAAAAAGACGGAAGTTATGGCTGTAGACACAGATGGTCACAAGACGCTGAACATCAAACTTGGCGAGGACGAGCTGAAGCAGGTCGATAAGTTCCGATACCTGGGGAGCACTTTAACATCTAAATGCGACCTGGATTCCAAGGTGTTCTGTTCACACGACATAAGGTTAGGTATGAAGATCTCAGTGTACATGGCAATCGTTCTGCCTAATCTCTTATATGCTGCAGAAACTTGGACAATATACCGCCGACACATCCGCATGTTAGATCGTTTCCACCTCAAACGTCTGAGAGATTATGAAGATCAAATGGTCCGAACGCGTACGGAACACCGAAGTGATGCGAAGAGCCAATGTGGGTGGCATTGAGGCTTATCTGATGCGGCGACAACTTCGGTGGTACGGAGACGTCTCAAGGAGCAAGGACAGAGGGTCGCTAAGCGCATCTTCTACTCGGAACTTGAGGAGGGCAAGCGCATGCCTGGCGGACAACTCCTCAGATACAAAGATGTGCTGAAGCGGCTTATGAAACGTTGCGGCATAGAGCCTTCTCAGTGGGAGAAGCATGCTGCCGTGAGATCGGAGTGGAGGGCTTTGGTTAAGACCAAAGTCAATGACTTTGAAATCCACCGACTCGCTGAGCTCGACATCAAGCGCAATGAGTTAAAGGCCCGACCACCTGCGCTAACTCAGTATAACTTTATTGACGGTGTGCTCACATGCCCGCAATGCGCGGCGACTTTCACCCATAAGATTGGCTACATAAGTCACATGCGAGCACATGCGCGAGTTCCACAACTATGAAGCAGTCGCCATGACCGAAACCGGTCGGACATTAACAACAACAACAACAGTAATTACACAAAATAAACCCCAATTAATGACCAATTTTTTTAGATAATTTTTACTTTTGAAGATTTTTAGAAGTTAATAATTTTTCAAAACTAAAAACTGACTTCACCCCCAAACTACACAACCGATTTTGATAAAATTTCCATGGTACCACCTGGAAAGAATACCCTTTCAAACAAAAAAAGAATTTTTAAATCGGTCCAGGCGTCTTTGAATAATCGGTGAACATACATAAGAAAAAAACAAAGGATCGCGACGAATTGATAACCTCCTCCTTTTTTGGAAGTCGTTTAAAGTCCCCGGCACCTCTTTCTTATTTTTTTTTTCAAGTATTCAACATTTTATACTAATTAATTCGAACAGTAATTTTATAATCTAGATAGAAAAAAAAAAACTAAAACAGAGTAAATGTAAAAATTTAAATATTTTTTTTAAATCTACCGCCTAAACTACAAAAAATCGCGGATACATGGGGGTTTGGGGTACCCATGTCTATCAACTAGCCATCCTGTGTATTAAGATTAATATGTTTAGCTCAGTCTAGAAGGCTGTCCAGTGTCCAAGTAATAAGTAAAAATTGCACTACTATATTAAAATCCAGAAAATGTATCCTTTCTTTTCTCTTATCTTAATCTTAAAGGAATTAAGAAGGGCCACCTTGTGTTTGCACAGATTAAACCCATCACACACGGTGAAGAAGCAAATTCAACATCCGAATCATCGTCAGATGAGCTGTCTAATAAATCTAATAGTAAATCCGTATTGTTCATACTTGATCAACCTGTATACAGAATTCAAGCAAAATTATATGTGCGGCACCTACGCAGAACTTAAGAGAGTGAACAGATTTTAAATATTAACGTATCTTAGCCGTGTGTGATACCTTAAGATCTTAGATCATTTAATACAGGATGAGTTACGCAGACAAAACTTTTTGCCGCTTTTGGTGCAGGGGTAAGCTACTACTACATCTAAACAAAATCACACATTCACAGAAATAATTTGTGTCGCTATAAATGCACATTACAAAAAACTCAAACACTAGCTTATTTTCTGCACACCAATAAAACTCACACTGAAAAAAATGTGTAAATACACATAATAATACACTCTTGGCAAGAAAGAGAGAGAAGACAAAAAAATATATCAAAGACGAAGGTTGTAAATCATAGAAGGTTGTAAATCATAAAGTCTCGTGAGGAGTGCGCAGCAGTGCGCTATAGTCTCGTGGCGAGTGCGCCTACGTCATCAACTAATCGTTTTTCAAATTGAAACCTTGTTACAGAACCTTAAGAATGTAATTGATACATAAACGGGGGTTAATGAACTAGTCTCGTATGCGATCTTAGATTATTTTATGGGCTGGAAGGAAATCAGTTGCAAACGTGATTTGATTATTTTTTCTGTAATCGATACTAATAGATATTTCTTCGATTTTTCAGAAATTACATTTAAATATAAAATGTTAATAAAATAAAAAAATACCTACTAGTGAAAGGTTATGCCATCTTTTGGAAGATTAAATGTGTTTGACCTCTTTTTACACGAGAAAATTGCATAGCATGTAAATTTAAACGGAGCACTTTTAGACGTCTTTTCGATGCCTTACCGATTAACATAATGATCATAAACGATTATGCGACTAGTTTTTATGAACGTATTAGATTTTTGTTCTTATACTTTGGCAGAGGAGAATGCGCAGGTAAGGCTTATCCTGTATTAAATGATCTAAGCTTAAGATACTAGAATATATCATATTAAGATCTTTAATGTAAAATATTTTAGTGTCTTCACCATGTGTGATGGGCTTTACCAGACCAGACAAAATAGTAAAAACAATGCATTTTGGCGAGAAGCTGGTATAGTCACACACAAGAACTTAATAAACTTACTGTAGCATTTACAGTCTTTGCAAGACGACGAAGTTCAAACTTGGATGTAAGACGGACAGCCATTACTCCGAATTTGTTCAAAAAATGTAATGCCATGTCTCCAAACTTGGCACCAGCCACAATAACTTTGACTCCAGCATCAGCAATATCCTTAATCTGCTTCTCAAGAATTGATTCCTCTCCTCTGCTAAAGTTGAGCAGTTCGTCAGCAGTTTTGATCAATACTGTGCCTTTAGTCTCAGTTTGGGTAATGTCTACAGGGCAAGAGTATATTGCCACTTTAGCTTTGCTAGCTGAAGTTACATCACCTTCCACTTCACGCTTGAACACCATCCCTGAGAGGACTTGAGATTGTAGAAGACCAGCTCCAAGAATCTGTAATTAACATAACAATATCACTACTGAATGACTTCATGTTAGTTATTTAAATCAATCAAATACTATTCATGGATTTTGATAATGGAACAAATGTAGAACTTTTTTTAATGAAATAAATTTGATACCAATTCTTTAAAACCCACATTAAACTGAATTTTTAGTTTAAAAAAATAACCAATTAAATTAATTTCTCACCTTGCAAATTCTGACATTATCTACATTGAATGTAGTTTTCTCTGGTAAAATTGCAACACAAGCCTTGGCGACAAGCTCAGCTATAAAATCCTCATTTCCATACTGTTTTGACATTATAGAAGGTTTAATTCCATTGACAACAGCTTGAATGTTTTTGTAATCCTTGGTCTCCTCACATACAAGCTCAGGTAAGATTTCTAAGCATTTATCTAAAGCCCTTTCGTATCCTTCAGCAATTTCACTTGTGGTGACACCAAGGCGCAGTAGTTCTTCAGCAGCTTCTAACAAAGCTCCCGACAGAACTATTACAAAATTTGTCCCGTCACCAACTTCAGCATCTTGCATTTGACTGGCAAGGACCATCAACTTGGCTGCAGGATGTTCAACGTCCAGCTCACGGATTATGGTCCCAGCATCACTAGTCACAAACTGTTTGTCTATGTGGTTTATAATCATTTTGTTCATTCCATTGGGGCCGTACGCCGACCGCACGCTTTGTGCAAACTGTTTGCAAGCATTTATGTTCCGGTATACAGCTTCTTCTAAACCAGAAAACATCTGAAATTTATTTGTAAGTATCATGATATAGGTTTGGTTTAGGTATGGTTGTAATATTAAATTTAGAAATATTCCACATCGATTTAGTTATGGTTTTTAACATGAAAACATTAAGAATTTACAGTCATTATTAGTATTTTCTACATATAAGATGCATTACACATCGAGCTTTTATATACTTCATGTCGAACAAGAGGGCGCAAATAAATTTCCGACCAAATAGTATGTAGCAAATTTTAATCGAAATTGAAATTTATTAAACATAAATAACTTTAAATGTGACTAAAAGCATTTTGCTAAAGTATAAGCGCTATAAATTGTAAAAAAAATTGTCATATTGTCGGCTTCGAACCTAACCCACATGACATGACTCAAGTAACAAAAAATGTTTGGTTAGAATACTTACTCGTGCGCCATCCTTTAACATAGAAGGCATTCCCGGAGCTTTGGGTACGTGTAAAGCCATTTTAAACACAGAAACTTATATTTTTACTTTGATTTAAATAAACTTAGAATAAGTTCTCGTGACCACAATTTATCCCAAAGAGTACCTATATAATCACTTCGTTTTATCCAAGACAAGCAAAAAAGCAAAGAGTATATAATCACTTCGTCAAAAAAGTTCACAAAGGCAGAGACACGGCAGGGACAGTGTTGCCAGTAGTTGTGTTGCAAGTGTTGCAACTGTTGCAAGCAATAGCACAAATTAGATAGGTAGATTATATCCTATTCCTATCTTAAGCGGGCTCCACATTCGCGCCGCGAACACCCGTGAAAGTCGCGAACCGCGAATGTGGATGGCTCTCGCGCCCATTCACGGGCTTCGCGCCTGAAGTGCGATTTTTGAAACGTGGAGTCACCTAAACGAATGGTTTTCCCATACAAAAAACCAATCGTTTAGATGACTCCGCGTTTCAGAAATCGTACTTCTGTTTACGCCTCGTTCCCCGTTCGGTGTCGGTAATTTTGCCCGCATCAAAGGGTTCACGCGACGTGAACCTCCTGTGAACGCAAACATATCCACACTAGCGCGTGAAAACATTAACATGCGAGCCTCAAAAAAAAAAGATAATCTAATGTCGTTATAGAAATTATAGGGATACGCAAAATTTCAAAAGTATCGATACTTTACTCAATACCAGTATCGTATCGTATAAGAATCGATACCAAAAAAGTATCGGAACGAAATCATCGATACCTGAAGGTATCGAGTACTTTTTAATACTTTTACTAAAAACCTGGATGGAGTGTTGTTTGTGTAGATAAGTTTCACAAAAAAAAAAAACTAGCAGGAGCGTGTGGTTAATATCCATTAGATATTTGGAAACTGTTATGCTTCGGCTGCACTTGTGCCTATCGTCCCGAAGCAATTCGCGGCGAACATTCGTACGTTTTGTACACTAAAAAGTTATCGCGATAAAGCGCTGGTCACACTAGCGGCTTCGTCATTTTTAACGAACTATCTTGCAATAATCCAAGATGGCTTATTCTACGTGTTTTAAATATGGACGACGACTTTCTTTTCTTTAAAATGTGTGCTAACAATTACATAATGCATTTATTGAAACCTAAAAAGAAACCTAGAAAGAAAAATCTAAAAATTGTAACACTATTTTATCGTTCCACTCCATTTATACGCATAAACAACCGTGGCACCGTCGCACAGTACGCGTCCGAACAAGTTGAAAATAAATGTCAAAATGAACACAACGCAAGTGCGACCACGCAGAGCGAATTGTTAGCGTGCATAAATCCTTTGATCAGTATCGCCACCCGCGCGATAACTAACACGAAGTCCGAATATTCGGTACGATGATAACGGTCACATTTGCGTGTATCGTGTAATAGCACTAAGCTTCGTGACGATAGGCGCAGGTCCGGCCAAGCATTAGGCATAACGTAAAATAGTAATTCCGATAAACAATTAAATGGAAAATGTTTTTTGATTTATTTTATTTTTAAGTTAAGTTACACGTTAATCGTGTTATTTTAATTAAAAATAAATGTCACAGTAAAAAACACAAATAGGTTTAGAAAACTCACAAGGGCAAACGCCTCATAACGTACATTTACGTCACCTTCATGTGAGTTGTACTCTCATACGCAGTGTTGCTGCTTGTTATTTCAGGAATATGTCAGAGAATTACTTTCCTTTAACTAAGGAACTAAAAGATGCTGCGCAAATAATGCAATTATTCCATTAAGGGCCGCAAATATAAGAAAACTGAACAGGTGAAAAAAAAACCCTACACGCATGACATTATTCAACTGTAAAGAAGCACCTGAAACAGTTCAATATAATACAATGGTAAAACACATAAGTGCTCGGCAATGAGTGGGAATTCCCTGAATAGGTTCAGTAGTGTTGTGAAAAATGTTTTGTTTAAAATATATTCTCATTTCTTATAATTTCCAATTTATAAGAAATGTGAATAAGAAAAAGAAGAGGGGAAAGAAGAAGAAGAAGGAAAGTATCGATACTTCAAAAGTATCGGAACAGAAGCATCGATTCCAAAAGTACTTGGTATCGAAACAAAAGTATCGATACTTTGAGGTATCGATAATTTTTGCGTATCCCTGGAAAAAAGTAAAAGATTCAGAAAACAAGTCTGGAGGCAGCGATGAAATTTACAGGCCTATTTGGTTTGCATATGAGGCGATGAATTTTTGTCATCCACCGTCTTCGTCTTCTCCATTTTTTTTTGTTAATCTTTTATATACACGTAATTGTAGTGAGCCAAAGGCATAGCGTCACGGCGATAGCAGTGCTTATTTCGACATCCATTCTTGACGAGTGCGTGAACTAAACTGTGAACGATAGCAAGTGTGAAGGGACATGTTTTTCGCGGCGACTTCGGGGCAAAATTACGGCGTGAAATCACGCAGGAGTCTGGAGCCCGCATTAATTATCAAATCCTGCCTGACGGAAGCAGTGCAGTAGTTCAGGTATATAATATCGATAGTCTATCGATACTATCGTGGCCTTGAAAAACAGTAACAATATCGATTTGTATTAAAGGTACTATTTGTATTAAAAACTATTAATAGTATTGTGACGAAAATCGATATTATAATACTATCGATAGTTTTTCGTACAAACGATAGTATCTAAATTCAATAGAATTGATACTATCAATAGTTTTACCTAACATCAATAGTATTACAAACTATTGACAATCGATACTATCGATAGTCCTGTCGATATTGTTACTGTTTTTCGGGATCAACTATGGATAGTCAAACTATCGATAGTAGGTAGTTAGGTACCTAAAATATCAAGTGACTCCTCGTTTTGAAAAAAATTTCAGAGCAAGGAATGCCTTTCAAAATTACCAAATGTCAGTTACAATCTGACATTGACATTTAGCTCATTTGTACTCATGTCATGGTGACATGACAACCACAAAGTTTTGTGAGTTGTGACAATTCTTTGTTTTCGTTTGTTGCGTTGTTATTTAGCTCAATTTGAGAGTTTATAAGTGAAAAAGTAATTTTTAATTAGTGTTTTTTTTTTGTGAAATAAATAATGTCGGGCTGTGATGCACAGAAACCAGAATCATCAAAAGATAATATCTCTACGACCTCTATTGATGAGGGTCTTCCACGAGAACTCAGTCAATTAAGTCTGTCGAGTGCTTCAAGCCAGGATGAATTTCATCGTGATAAAGGACATTCCGAAAACACTCTCAAAAACTTGTATCAATACTTTCAGGCACAAAAACTATGCGATGTGGCGCTCATAGCTGGTGGATGCAGGTATAAACCCTAATGAACTCTCCATTGTCACAAAAGATGATATTTTACTAAAATTAATTACTTCCCGTCATCTTTGTCGTCAGGATGCTAACCGGAAGAAAAAAACGCCATCATTTAGCTGATAAATATTTTTTCTTGTGTCTTGGATTCTTTGAGAGAACTAATTTGATTAACTAAATATTTTGTACCTAGGTTTGTGATTACAATATCAAACAATGTCCTTTGTCCCAATCTATCTCCAGATGTCAAAACAGTGAGTATTTATAACACAAAGTTTTGCTTTGTTTTTTAGGATTCCAGCACACAAAGTAATGTTAGCATCATGCAGTGAGTATTTTGCTGCAATGTTTACTGGCTCACTGAGGGAAGCTCAGCTGACAGAAATAACTCTGGAGAGGGTTGACTCACAAGCCTTGCAAGCTCTTGTTCGCTATTGTTACACGGGCACAATTGGTGGGTGGTGTTCATTTTCTTAATATAAAACAATATCTTGAAGTCACCAAAGCTATTTGTATTTGTTGATATGAGAAAAGTCTCTTTTTCATACCACATTAATTCCTTCCATTATGACCATATTTCTGAGAATATGTTAAAAAATAAATCATTTACACAATGTAATGTTTGACTTACTTTAAAATTCATCTGACTTCCAGAATTGAGAGAGGAAACAGTAGAGGTGCTCCTGTCCACAGCCAGTCTCCTTCAACTGAACTCGGTCACAGATGCTTGTTGTGCTTTTCTGAAGAAGCAACTTGATCCATGTAACTGTTTGGGGATTGCCTTCTTTGCTGAACAGCAGTCATGTATGCACTTACATAAAAGTGCCATAGAATACACATATCAACACTTTATGCAGGTATGTAGTTAATAGTTGCTTTAGGTAATGTATTGTGTTACTATTTTTTTTTAATAGAAATAACATTAATTATGAACGGGGGTACTCTTATGAGGGGTGAACACATCATCATCAGCTTTCAGGGACCCACAGTTGGGCATAAGCCTCCTTCTGTCTGCGCCATCTTGTTCTATCCCTTGCCATTGCAAACCAGTTTCTTCCAGCAACCTGCCTGACATTGTCGACCCACCTAGTCAACACATCACCAGGGCCCCCGCTACCATATGTGCAAAGTGTGCAATGCACACTGGCGCCATCCTTTAGGGGCGCGAAAAGAATGGACCCAAAAAAAATTTGAAAAAAATAATAAAAAAAAAATTGAGAAATTATATAGGGTTAGGTATAAGTACACACGAAATTTTATGAGCATATCATCCAGTTACTGTCTATTCCTATGTTGCGAGACTTGCGAGAACATGTCAGGCGGTAGTTTCTTTATTTTTTCTGTTCAGACATGAATATTGCCAGTAGCTATAAAACAAGCAACACCAGAGGCGTTTTAAACTTGTTAGTTTACTGGACCAAAATAAAAAAACGTTATTCTATTAATTTTAATATTTAAAGTTATTTTTATTTTGTCAAGTCACAAGTGTTTTGTTGTATATTACTTATTGGTGACTGTAATAAAACCACCGAGCACCGTTGACCGCTATTTTATTTCTGCTGTACACTTTTTCTTGTTTTCCACTGCACTGTCGAGAGAGAACTGAACGCCGTCATACAAACCGTGTTCATATTTATTGAAAACTTGGACCAATCAGAATCCTTGAATTTTTGCACACGGCACTAATCATGCTATCTCCTTTTTACTCGTAAGTGCATCTCTTTCTAGTGCAAATTGTAAGTTTTTTACGGTTTTTTACATGACGTCGTTCAATTCTTTACAATGTTATATTTTTCCTATATACAATTTAAGGTTCTGTACATATTTTCGTTCGAATCATCAAGATATCTTTATTATTTCTCGAGTTATGATGCTTGATGCTCTCGTTACGGTAATGTCTTTTTGTTCGCAAACTATACCTCTGTTTCTTTCTAATATGTTGTTCTCGTTGAGGTAATGCTTTTAATAAAACAACCTAACTAATACAATATTTTCCCTATAGCTAAGTTAAACATTTATTTACTTATATCATACTTATTTCTATGCTTACTTAGTAAAAATGAAACACCCTATCTAATACAATTATGATTTACCTAGCTAATTAAAATCAACTTTATTCATTTATATAAATCATTTACTATTTATTGCTGTCCGCATCATCCTCCCCCCGGCGAAGTCTCTGCGTAGCCTCCATCTCGGTGAGGACAGCCAACTTCGAGGTGGGTCTTCTGAAGATTCCTCCACGAGTGCGAACGTCTGCTGAGCGCACCCCTCCGTCTGGTCCCGGATAGGTCTTCTCCACGATGCCTCGAGGCCATGTTTTGCGGGGTAGTGTCGGGTCTACCACGATGACCAAGTCTCCCGGCTGCAACGGTCGCTGTTTGTCGTTTCTGGAGTCTCCACGAGCTACTAGAGTGGAAAGATATTCACGTACCCGGCGCCTCCAGAATTCGTCAGCGAGCGCTTGGCTGGCTCGCCACACGCGTCGATCAGCTACGTCGCAAGGCCCAGTGTATGGTAGGCCGGATGATGACCCTAGCAGAAAATGGTTAGGGGTCAGAGCTTCGGGGTCTTCTGGTTTGACGGACACGTGTGTAAGAGGCCGCGAGTTGATGCTGTGCTCCGCCTCTGCCATCACGGTTTGCAACACTTCTTCCTTTGGCGTTTTTTCATGGAGAACTGCACTGAGCGCTACTTTTACTGATCGTACTAAACGCTCCCAAGCTCCCCCCTGGTTTGGAGCTCCCGGAGGTATATAGCGCCATTCCATGTTGTGTTTTAGGCCGTACTCTTGTAACGCTGGAGCCCATTCAGTGTAAGTGACTCGCAGTTCAACATCTGCTGCTTTAAAGTTTGTGGCGTTGTCGCTGTACATAATCGCAGGCCATCCTCTTCTTGCTGCCATCCTCCTCAGGGCCATTATAGCGGAGTCGGTCGTCAAGCTGCCTACTAATTCCAGATGTACAGCTCTAGTCGTGAGACAGGTAAAGAGAGCTCCCCATCTCTTTTCTCGCCGTCTTCCTACGGTCACAATTATGGGGCCGAAGTAGTCCAGTCCACAGTTGGAAAAGGGTCGACGGTACATGTCTAGACGAGCAGCCGGTAAGTCCCCGCAGATTGGTGTACAAGGATTCGCCTTTCGAACTTTGCAGTAGGCGCACATTCGAGCCACCGTTCGTACTGTAGGCCGCAAGCGTAAGACCCAATAGCGTTGTCGTAGTTCGTTGACCACGCGTTCTCGTCCAGCGTGGCCCGCTTTTATATGCTCTTGTAGCACGATCAACTTCGTTAGTGGATGTTTTCCATCTAATATGACAGGTTTTTTCGTATGTGATGGCAACTCAGCTGCGTTTGCTCTTCCTCTTAATCGAAGTAACCCATCGTCGTCAATCTCCGGATCAAGTTTCGCCAGTCGACTTGAACGGGCAATCGGTTTCCCTTTGCGTAATTGCGTTAATTCTTCCAAGAAGCTTTCCTCTTGAGCGTGCGCCAACAGTAACTTTTCAGCTCGATTCAGGTGTGCTGTGGTCATCGTTCATTCCCGACGTCGACATTTATCGATGAATAAAAGTACTGTCGCCGTGGCTCGGAGTAAGCGTAGATAATTGACAACATTTCAAAAATTTTATATTCATATTTTATATTTTTTCAGTAAAGAACTTCAAAAAAAAGGACATACGTATTTTTTCTTTTTCATTTCTTTTCATTATTTCTCCTAAAATTAAATTGTTTAAAATCTCTCCATTCTAAAAGAGCGTAAATACAAGAGTAAGGATGTAACGAGTTTACATCTTTGCTATACATTATAATTAAAAAATAAACTGACGTCTATAGAGTTGTGTTTTGTAGCAGTAAGATATCGATATCGATACAAAAACTTACGTATCGTAAAATAGGGTTACTTTGATTAATTTAAAAATTCAAACGCTTCTATCTCAGCTATTTTTGGCATAAAAATATTATATTGACGACTTGGTAAGTGGAAAACAAATGGCATAAAAAATTACGCTTGTAATACTCGACAAAAAAAATTGCCCTATCATC
Organism: Acrobasis suavella; assembly: GCA_943193695.1. Lineage (NCBI taxonomy): Eukaryota > Metazoa > Arthropoda > Insecta > Lepidoptera > Pyralidae > Acrobasis > Acrobasis suavella. The sequence goes on from OW971938.1 coordinate 12,864,344, forward strand.
TCTATACTTGAAATGGGGTTTTTGGGTAACCCACGTTTATTAACGGATTCTCATAGTCGCCCCTTACAGGAATTAAGAACACAAAGGAAAAATGTTTCACTTTTTACTTTTTAAGTTACAGCATTTTAAAGTTAATTTGGGTGAATTTGACTGAAAATAAAAACAAGGGCTCCGGCGTACACGCGTTGTGAAAAGAATGGCGACGTACCAGGATTGCTATTTCAAAAATATAAATAAATATGCGTTCAGAAATTTGGAAGATTTAATTAAAAAACCAAAAAAAAAAGTTATCATAAATGTCACTTTGTGTTTTGAAAGTCGCCCCATTTTAGGGTAGCATTTTTCCTTACTTCATTTTTTTTATAGTTTTTAAGACCTGGATGTCAATATTATTTTTATTTAACCTGAAATATCAATCATATAAAGGAAATATTAGCATTTCGTTACCAAACTATGTAAACATTTTAATGCATGTGTATTTTTTCTAATCCTAATTCTACTTTACTGAAAGAACTATCGATAATAGATGGTCTTCATCGAACTGATACTTCTATTGACAACACTACTATTATCTCTCTCTCTCTCTCACTCGTGGTGTCAGTTGTCAGATTGACGTACGTGTCAATTGACAGCTGACAGCTTGACATAATTTTTTCACTTTTAGATGTTCAAGCAAAGGCGTAACCTGTTAAATGCCTATATCCTTATACTTTTGAGTTTTTTTCATTTATCTCCAAAAATATAACTCAAAAAAATCTGAAAAAATATTTTACGTGTTCAGAATTGCTAAATCTCGAAATGATTCTCGAATTTTCATACCTTTTAGAAAATGAAATGTTGTCAATTGGAGAATCTGTCTATGCTGGGTATAGGTCGTCGTAGGCGTTCAAAGTTGACGTGATTGAATACTTCAACATCTTCATCTTTATAGGTGGTTGATTCTTCGGGCCAGAAGTCTTCCTTTTGCTTCAGGAAGGCAGGGCCATTGAACCACCAATCTTGAGCGTCAGTAGGCACATAATTGATTCGGGTGGCTACATCTGCTGGGTTGACATCAGTTGGTACCCATCTCCACTGTTTTGGTTCTGTCCGTTCTGCTATTTCGCCAAGTCGGTGTGCAACGAAAGGAGTGTATCGTCTGGCGTTCTTTCTTATCCAATGTAGGACTGTTCTTGAGTCTGACCAGAAGATAACGTCATCTGTATTCCATCGGTGCTCTTGTTGGATTGTGTCAGCCAATCTTGTGCCAATGAGAGCTGCTTGCAACTCCAGTCTTGGTATACTCTGTGCTTTAATCGGTGCAACTTTCGACTTTGCAGCGACGAGTACGACGTGAATTGAGCCGTCTTCATATTCTAGACGCCAGTAAGCAGCTGCGGCGTACGCGTCTTGGCTCGCATCGCAAAAGATGTGAAGTTGTCTTCTTTTCATGTTTTCTTCAGAGCCGTAGCATCGCGTCAGTTTGAGTGTTGTTATTTTCTTAAGTTGCTCGAACCAAGTTGTCAGGCCTTCTGCGTAGTCTTCTGGTAGAGATTCATCCCACGCGATATGGAGTCGCCACAGGTTTTGCAAGAAGATCTTAGCGCTTATGGTGAAACAACTCAGCAATCCCAACGGGTCGTAGACTGACATGACGGCACTTAACGCTTCTCGTTTCGTCGGCGTTCGCTCTCGGTTGCGCACATCTTTCGGTACTCTCGGCATGTTGGTGTTGAATCCTAATGTATCTTCGTGAGGGTCCCAGACTAGTCCAAGAGTCTTATTGTCGTGCCCTAATTGTGTGTTACACTTTGCTCGTAGTTCTGTCGGCACGTTGATGAGAGCTTCTTCTTTGTTAGAGTTCCAGCTGCGCAACTTGAAGCTTGCCTTGGCGTGTACCTCTACAACTTCTTGAATTGTTTGCACCGTTTCTTCGATGGACTTGTAACTATTGACATAGTCATCCATGTAATGACTCTCCGTTATTGCTTTGAAGGCTGCAGGATGTGAGTTTGCGTGCACCTGCGCATTGTGATTGCGTACGCTGTGCGCAAGAAATGGTGAACATGACGCTCCAAAAATCATCGACGTCATTTTCATCTCCTTTGGTGGTTTCTTCCTCTCGCTGCCGCGCCACAAAAACATTTGAGCTGCTTGGTCTTCTTCTCGTATTTTGATTCGTAGAAACATCTCCTCAATGTCGGCTGTGATGGCTATTGGATACTCGCGGAATTTGAATAGAATACCCAGCAATGAGCGAAGTAGGTCTGGGCCTTCTAACAGCATGTCATTAAGGCTCGTACCATTGGCGACTGCAGCAGCATCAAAAACCAAACGTATCTTCCCTGGCTTGTTTGGGTTAGTCACTGCGAAGTGTGGCAAAAACCAACTGTGTGGCAGCGTTTCCTCACTCCCGTTGCATTCTTCAGCATATCCCTTTGTGATGAGATTTTCAACTTGGGCGCTGTACTGCTCTGCAAAGTCTGAGTCTCGATCCATTCTTTTCTCTATTGTTTTCAATCTTCGCAAAGCTTGTTCGTAACTGGAAGGCATCTTAGGATGATCTTCTCTCCAGGTAAGCCCAACTTCATAGTGTCCGTTTCTTTCAAATACGGTGTCTTCGAATATTTTTGTTGCTCTCTGATTGCCAGTTGATACCTTGACTGTCGTTGATATTCCCAAAGCATCAATCTTAAAGTGATCTTCAACTTCTTTATGTAGTTGCTGATCTGTCTCGTCCTTCGTAGATAAGTGCAGGATTGATGCTTCATTTCTGTGTAGACTTCGCGACGCGACTCCATGGACCACCCAGCTTAGTTGAGTCTTCGAAGCTGCAGGTTCATGCCTTCTACCCGTCCTCAACTCTCGGGTCACTATCAGGTCCCAGTTGTCCGTTCCTATTAGAAGACGCGGTGTCGCAGAGTCATATGTCAACTCTTCTATTGGAAGATCCTTTAGATGTCTACATTGCAGTAGGCTTGCTGGAACTGATTGCTTCGTTAATGTCAGTCCCTCTACAGTGCGCGCTGCGATCTCCCACTGTTGATTCTTTGTCTTGATAATAATCTTCACTCGATGGCTTTCTCGTTCTTGGCGCGTCGAGTTCACCCCGTGTATATGGAGTGGTGATACAGTCCCGCGAGCGTCGATCTTGCGTGCTAGGTCTGCATCAATTAGTGTCGCAGTTGACCCTTCGTCCAATAAGGCGTAGGTTTCTTCTTCTCCGCCAGGGCCTACTACTGTGACTGGACACATCTTTAGTATCACTGCCGTACGCTGAATTGCACTCGTTCTTACTGTGAGCACAGTGCCGTCGTTCGTAGGCGTAGCGTCTGAGGGAGGCGGCGATACAGTTAACTCGGTGTGCAGCATGGCGTGGTGTGGTCGTTTACATCCATTGACACCACACGGCTTCGCTTTGCGACTGAAGCGACGATGGTTCTTGCTGATGCATTTAAAGCAGATCCTTTTCTCTTTTGCCCACTTCCAGCGTTCTTCAGCTTTCAAAGATTTGAATTGCTCACACTGTGGAATCTTGTGTGCGGCTCCACAGTATAAGCATCGCTCCTCTTCAGCAGGATCGGTCGTGGCGGCGAAGGTAGCTGCTTTATTCTTTCCATATTCCTTGGGCTTCGTTGCAGGTGCAGTCTTCGGGGTTCTCCCAGCAATTGTACTTGGTGCATATGCATGTCTCAGTGTCCGGTCCGCCTCTTTCATCAGGAACTTTGAAAGAGAAACGATCTGCGGCTCTTCACTATAGAGGTGTTCTTCTGCGTAATCGCACCATTTTGATCGAAGGTGCGGGCTCAACTTGTCGATCACTTCCCTGGACAGCATTGGGTTGTACAAGTAGCCTCTTTGATCCAAACTGTTGAGTACTTGCACGATGTTCTGCAATTTGACTGCGAAATGGTTCAGTTCAGTAGCGCTGGCTCCCGGTCGCGGCAGTTTCTTGATATCTTCGAGCGCCTGGTCAATTATTATTTCAGGCCGGCCAAAACACTGCTCCAAAGTTTTCATTATGATGTCTGGATCGCTTGTTGTATGCAGTAGCGCTCGAACAGCTTCCCTCGCTTCACCCCTGAGGCTATTCCGAAGTCTCGCCATGTTTTCTACGTTTGTGAAGTTGTAAATGGCTGCAGAGTCCCTCATGGCTGCTTTAAACGGTAGCCATTCTCCTGGTGCTCCCGTAAATGTCGGCAGGTCGATCACTTGCTTCGGAGGTACTCTGGTGCGGGCCATCTTCGATATTGCTTCGGCTAATTGCTCGATTCCTCTTGCGTTACTTCGGCTTCGATGTGGTGTAGGCGATCGTTGTCGTTCATAGTGTCGCTGCCTTGGTGTGTGCCAATCGAATTCTTCTGGCTGCTCCCCCCGTATTGTGTGTGAGTGAACACGGGGCGTAGGCACTGGTAGTTCTGCGGTTGCGGCAGCAGTATCGACGGCGACGGTAGCGACAGCGGGCTGGACCGTGGCTGATGGCTCCTCAGTATATGTAGGCTCTGGATCCGTAGGTACTTGATGTCTCAGCCACTGGTTGACCTTGTTGATATTCTGATCGTGGGTACTGACGATATCATTTTCTTCTTCGTCTTGAATCGTAGCAATTTCAAAAGCGAGCTTCTTTTGTATAATCTCTGCTTCTAAACGTAGTTCCCGTCTTCTTATTTCGGCGAGCTTCTCAACTGCTGCTAGTTCGGCTTGCTTAATGCGCATGGCTGCACTAGCGGACGATCGATGCGATTGACCCGAGCGCACTGACCGGTCAGGCGAACGTCGCGAACGCGGCACTGCACCAGTGTAGGGCGCAGCTATGGGGCGCGGCGCGGTTGTGTGTACTGCGGTCAACGAATACGTAGTGGCGGGAACGGCGGTCGGCGCGTGTACTACTGCTGACGCGGCGGCGAGGGATGCGGGCGGCGCACCCCGTACAGTAGCAGCGGCGGCGGCGCCGGCGGCGGCGCCGGCGGTGGCAGCGGGCGCGAGCGGCGCGCTCCGCGCAGTGGCGGCGGCGGCGGCGGTTTCCGGGATGCTACGCCCAGTGACCGCACCAGGTTCGTTGGTGCTCGGCGACCTGGGTGGATCGTCGAAAACTCGGCCACGTGTTTCTTCTCCGCTTTGGCTCCGTGTGACCACCATGGCTGCTGCGTTCTCGAAATATCCGGCTCGAAGGACCAGCTATTGGTGACTGTAATAAAACCACCGAGCACCGTTGACCGCTATTTTATTTCTGCTGTACACTTTTTCTTGTTTTCCACTGCACTGTCGATAGAGAACTGAACGCCGTCATACAAACCGTGTTCATATTTATTGAAAACTTGGACCAATCAGAATCCTTGAATTTTTGCACACGGCACTAATCATGCTATCTCCTTTTTACTCGTAAGTGCATCTCTTTCTAGTGCAAATTGTAAGTTTTTTACGGTTTTTTACATGACGTCGTTCAATTCTTTACAATGTTATATTTTTCCTATATACAATTTAAGGTTCTGTACATATTTTCGTTCGAATCATCAAGATATCTTTATTATTTCTCGAGTTATGATGCTTGATGCTCTCGTTACGGTAATGTCTTTTTGTTCGCAAACTATACCTCTGTTTCTTTCTAATATGTTGTTCTCGTTGAGGTAATGCTTTTAATAAAACAACCTAACTAATACAATATTTTCCCTATAGCTAAGTTAAACATTTATTTACTTATATCATACTTATTTCTATGCTTACTTAGTAAAAATGAAACACCCTATCTAATACAATTATGATTTACCTAGCTAATTAAAATCAACTTTATTTATATAAATCATTTACTATTTATTGCTGTCCGCATCATTACTATTGTGTCCTGTTTATGTATTATTTAAGTAAATAAAACACGCTAGGTAGCAGTTGTCATGTAATGACTAAATCCAGACTGTCACATAATTATTACAACTACCTGCACCAAACTTCACTTTATATTTTAACAAAGTCAGCAAGTACCCACATTACTATTCCATATATGACATACCTTCCTATTAAGTATAAAACAACAATTACTAGTAATCAAACAAGCTACTTAAACTATTCTCAACCTAAGTGCTCATTGGTCCTGCTATTTATACAATAATCCTTTAAATGCCACAATCATTGATATTCCAATAAGAAATAAGTAACTATATAATTAATACATTAAAAATGAATATCAGATGAAGTACTAGGTCTCTGATATGGGGTCTTAGAATGGACGTTTAGTTTATTTCGAATCTTTCCTGTAGTAGCACTAGGATTAACTGATTCATCTAATGGCGGAATTCCAAGCATATCAGCCCACTTGTCTGCATCAGGTATCTCTATGATATCTTCGTTTGTTTGGCTATTGTCTGTCCTTTCCGGCTCACTCTGTCTGTAGCTATCCTTAGCTTCAGGTTGGTTTCCATTTTGTTCAGGTGGACCAACAATGTCCCTTCTTTCCATCTCCTCAGAGTTGAATGGTTGTGATTCCGCTTGTGTGTCTTGTGCTGGTTTTCTCACTATTATGATCTGATCTACATGTCGATTAATTATTCCTCCAGTATCACTTTGTATCTGATAACTCGAAGGTCCCTGCTTACTAATCACTACTCCAGGTGACCATCTTGGGCCTTCATTTCTATAATTCCTGAACAACACTTTTTGTCCTATATCTGTTTCTCTATTTTTCTTCTGACTGTTGTTTTTTTTCAAAGATTCAAAGATTCAAATGTTTATTCAGTAATTAGACCTTTACAGGCACTTTTACACGTCAATAAGTATAATTTATGTTACATGTAAAGTATATTAAAATTTAATTTATTTTTAAAGAAAAGCTACCGATACTAGCGCTTCGTAACGACCACTGCTGAGAAGAAACGCCGAAAGAAACTCATTTTCACAGTATTGGTCGCCTACTCGCCAGAAGAGCTTTGTCATATTATTATAATTGTCTTTTAATTAATAAACACTTCTCGTTAAACTCAACCATATTAGAGGGAATCCAACGATCCGACCAGCGACGCCACCACCGGATTGGACATTTTACTGAGCATGAAAAACCCGAACTCGCAGACCTTGTCAAGAGAAAATATTAATTATATGGTGGTCACTTATTGATCGCAGAGCATTTACATGTTTTTACAGTAAGCAAGTATGGTAAGTAATTATGGTAACAGAAAATGCAGCTATTTATGTTTCATGTGTGGAGTGTAATGGAAAATGTTTAGGAAGTCATCATCATCCGAGCGTATTCCCGGTTGCATCCTCAGCAGTAACGCTTTAGAGCCCGGGGTCCGCTACCTAACCAAGGAGATTTGACGTGGTTACTGGTTTTTACACAGAGCGACTGCCGTCTGACCTCCACAACCCAAAGGGCAAACCAGGAACCAATCCTTGGATAGTTTGATGATCAAACGCTAGGTGGCGTTTGGGACCCACAGTTTTACGTGCCTTCCGAAACACGGAATCATCTTTCTTTTCGGATAATCAGGTGATTCAGGCCTGCAATATCCTATCCAGACTGGAAACAACTTTTAACAAAGTATGCTTCCCAGTGGGAATCGAACCCATGACCTCCGGGTCACAACGCGAACGCTTTGACCACTGGACCACGGAGGCAGTCAGGAAAATGTTTAGGAAGTATCCACGCGTTTTTATCTCTTAAATAATCATTGATAGTATAGTACGCATTGTTCAATAAAACTTTTTTAACATGTGTTTTAAATTTTGCCATTGGTAGGTTAACGATCGCTTCGGGAAGTTATTTAAATAATGTTATACCTAGACCTAAGAGTGACTTTCTAGTTTTAGCAAGTCGAAATTTAGGCGTATGAAGCTGATTTTTGTTGCGAGTATTATAACTGTGAACATCACTATTTTTCTTGAAATTATTTAACCTAGATTTAACAAATAGAAGATTGTCGTAAATAAATTGAGATGTCACAGTAAGAATATTTATAGATTTAAATAACTCTTTTAAGGAATCGCGTGATTTTAGTCCGTAGATCGACCGAATTGCTCTCTTTTGTAGCACAGAGATAGCATGTATGTTAGGCGCTTTACCCCATAAGAGCAAGCCATATGTTATTATGCTGTGAAAATAACTAAAGTATACTAGCCTAGCAGTTTCAACGTTAGAACACCGTCTGACCCTCCTCACAGCATATGCTGCCGAACTAAGTTTCTTGGCAGTGGCCTCAATATGTTTATCCTATTTTAAGTTCCAGTCTACAGTTATGCCTAAAAATTTGGTGTTGGGTACCCATTCTAGAACTTGACCATTAAGACTCAAAGGTATGTGAGTATTAGGTTTATTCAATAGTGAAAAATTAACGCACTTAGTCTTTTGTGTGTTTAAGGCCAGTCGTAAACCAACTAAGTACTTGTGACATAGAATTGCTTACATCGTCATAGTTTGTGCATTTTCTGTCAACCTTAAAAAGTAAAGATGTATCATCAGCAAACAATACTACTTCACACAACTTTTCTGCAAGACAGGGGAGGTCATTAATATAAATCAAAAAGAATGTGGTGTCGTGGGACACCAGGTAGGAACGAAGTTCCTTCGGCTAATGTAGAATCGAAACAATGTGTATACGACTGTCGCGCCTGCGCACGTCTCATTTAACGAGGTCATCCTTACGGTTTTACTATCACCTTTTTTTTCAGTTCGGTCGCGCAGCAAAATCCCTATCTCACCCAAGCCTGCCGTAAGGAACTTCGTTCCAAAAACAAAATGGACACATTATTGAACCCTGAGGCACACCCATGCTCACAGGTGCACTATTTGAGGATACTCTGTTGATTTCAACTCTTTGAGTTCTATTATCAAGATAAGATAAAATAATAGAGAGTGCAGTATCAGTAACGCCATAAAATTTTAGTTTATTTTTTAATATTATGTGATCGACACAATCGAATGCCTTCGACAGATCGCAAAAGATACCTATAACGTCTTGTCGATTCTCCCAGGCTTCGTAAATAATCTTAACTAAGGTCGCTGCTACATCAGTGGTAGAGCGCCCTTTTGTAAATCCATATTGGCGACAGTGAAGTAATTTATTAATATTAAAATACGATACTAGCTGGTCTAATATAATTTTTTCAAATATTTTACTTAAAGCCGGTAATATTGAAATTGGTCTATAATTGTTCGGATCATCTTTGGATCCCTGTTTAAACAGTGGTATAACTTTACTTGCTTTCATTAAGTCAGGGAAAACACCTTCTGAAATACATTTATTAAATATTAAAGTTAAGTGAGGGGCAATCAGGTCGATGATACTGCTCAAAACGGAAACCGGAATACCCCATAGGTCCTCAGTTTTTTTTGTATTAAGAACCTTGTAAGCTGAGATAATGTCATATGGAGTTATGCTAGTAAAGGTAAAAGTTGTTTTGGGCGTAGATGAATTACTTTTCAATAGTTCATCGGCGGCGTTCGGACATGAAAGCAATGACTGGGTGATATCTTTGGAAATGTTAGCAAAAAAAGTATTGAATTCATTAGCTACTTCGATATCCGAGTCAGCGGTTTTATCTCCAATTTTTTATGTGAATGTTGAGTCCCTAGTATTGGTTTTTCCTGTCTCATTATTAATAATTGACCATGTTGTCTTAACTTTATCTTTAGAATTTTTAATTTTGTTCGTTAGATGTAATGCTTTCGCAGCCAAACACATCTTTTTGAACGATTTTGAATATTTTTTAACATATGCCAATAAATCCGCATTAAAATTATATCTTTTTTCACCATATAGTTCATATAATTTCCTCCTACTAGTGTAAATACCTTTAGTAGCCCAATCACAAAATTTAGGTTTATTATCAGCTTTAAGAGTTTTTAGTGGGAAGCTTTTGCTAAACTCTCCTTCCACCGTGTTAAAAATATTTTTGTAATGGTCGTTAGGGTTTGCAATAAAATCTAATCTAGGTAAATTATTTTGTATACATTCCCGAAAATGCACTCTACGATTGGTAGTAATAGGCCTGCAAGTGATAGGTCGTGGGGTGTGATCTTTTGGAGATACAAGTGATACTTGTTGGCCGAGGTGGTCAGAGCCAAGACAATCAAAGATTTTTTTATCAATGACCGGGCAATCACAAAAAATATTATCAATGCACTTGGCAGATGTTTCAGTTATTCGAGTGGGCTCAAAGAATGTATACCTCAAATTAAATAAGTTAATGAACCTAATACTTTCTGTGTCCGAAACTAAAATATCTACATTAAAGTCGCCACATACAATAATATGTTTATTTTGAGAGCTAACTCGGGTTAGGACGTCTTCCATAACGTTTTCAAAAGTGTTATAACAAGCTGAAGGAGGTCTGTAAGCACAAATAATAATGTATTTATCTAACTCCACACATGATAGTTCAATGGTACATTCAAGAGACAACTCTACTATGTCTTTTCTTTCTTTGAATTTAATATTATTATTTAAAAGAATTAAGGAACCTCCATGTTCTATATTTTCTCTTATATATGCACTACCTACTGCAAATTTATTCGGAAACACTAATTGATTATCATTTTGGAAAAAGTGTTCCGTGACACAAAAAATATCAACATTGTTACTTTCTAGGAACAGGCAAGTTTCTAGATATTTGCTGGTGAGGCCCTGTATGTTCTGATGCACAAAATTAATGTTAGAGGACTTCACCATTGTCTTATTATCTAGTTTTTTAAGTTTTTAGTACTTGTACTAATGTTGGTCGAGTCCATAAGATACTGCGTTATATTACTTATAACGGGTTTAAAAATATGATATGCTAACAATTTAGCAAACGTCGTCTTAAGCCTAGTACGCAGGTACACTGTACCATTGTATATATAGCAATTATTAAGAAATCTATTTATATCAATGACATTAATTTTTTTTGTGATGCCACACCAAGTTACACTGATAGATATTCAACATATGAATATGCTTGTTCATATAACTATTATTAAGATAGGGAAAAAGACAAATTACTATATTGCCTACACCCAACTCCTCTATACCTGAGAGAACTTTAATACAAGAAAGTATATTGTCACCAGTTATTCAACTATGTCAACTATTTCCTACAGCTAAAATTAAGGTCGTGTTACAGTCATATTTTTCAGATTTTAATTTTGACACTAACTGGCTAATATGGTCCCCTGGCATGCATATATTAGTAACATTTTGATTAGTGTAATTTGACAAAATAGGACCCATATTTACTCCAAGATTGTCCGAGAAGATAATAGTCTAGGGGTCTTGCAGTCAGTGGAGCCTGACCTAACCAAAGAACTGTTTTCAACAACTGACTGTGTTATGACTGGAGGAGCCTGTAAAGGGGGCTGAGTCTCCAGTGGCAATACACTCAAAGAGTTGGTGGAGGCATCCAGAGCTGGTGCCTCCCCATCGGGGACAGGTATAAGAGAATCGCGTTTCTTACACACATTGCCCGAGCAACCTTCGACTAACTTTTTTAATGCGACTAAATATTCAGCAATGACTTTACTCGATAAGTTATATTTGTTAGTCATTGACTGTAATTGAGACTGTAGGGAAACAATTTTATTTTAAAGCTGTTCTAACTCATCATTATTACGCTCTATAGTATCTTGACATGATGATAATTGTGTCCTTAAGACGAAGTGGTAGCTAAAGTGGCGCCCTCATTTGAAATAAATTGTTTAAAACTAAATAAGGTGATAATTAAAAATTTGATTTGTATAAATGTCTAGAAAGACCTTCAAATTATTTTATGAATAACCTTTGAAATTATTACTAATAGTCCGTCTAGTTTTAAAACTAGACGGACTACCAATATTACTTTTAAAGGTTATTCATAAAATAGTTTAAAAGTTTTTTTAGACATTTATACGAATCAAATTTTTAATTATCACCATATTTAGTTTTAAACAATTTATTTCAAATGAGGGCGCCACTTTATCTACCACTTCGTCTTAAGTCTAAATTTTGCTGCTTAGTTGGTAAAGTTGTTCCTAATCTTTGCCTTGCGTTTTCAGATTTCTTTATAATTCTAGTGTATTTTTTAATTTTATTAGGGCCAATAATTGATTTCCGCTTATTATTTTTAGGAGTGGGTGTGTTAGTAAGATCTACTGTAATTAAATTGTTCTCATGTTTGTTAAGAGCCTTTTCACCTTTGGTTGGCTGTCTCGCTCGCATAATCAAAAAATTTTTAAGATTATTAAAAAATGTGACTCATTTGAAGAAAAGTGTTTTACCAACTTTTTAATATATTATATGTGTGTGTATCGAGAATATGGTCATCAAAATTTTGAATTTTTTAATCATCATGAATCACTCCCTATCGCGATTCAGTCGTTAGAATCCTTCACCTGCTCGTGATTTATCTATGGCCCTCGAAGTAAATCCGTCCTTTATTCACTAATTGCATAATATACTATTTTACACGCTTTATATTTGCTTCACTTGTACGTTTGTTTGCTTGTTTGTAACTCTCTTTTTTAACACGCTTCTTATGTATTGCTGTGATATGGGTATCAAAAAAGCGTAGGGGGCTCCATATATCAGTTCTTGAGAAGCGCCCCACGCTTTTTTCACAAAAATTCCATTTATTGGTTGTTTTTTATTTTTAAATTAATATTATTGTGAAAAAAGCGTGGGGTGCTTCTTAAGAACTGATATATGGAGCCCCCTACGCTTTTTTGACGTGACAACGTCTTATAAATTGGTTTGCCGGGTGACACTTCAAGAAACTGCGTTACGCTCCGCTCACGTTATGCGCTCACAATGAGAGCGAGTGAGAGGCACGCGTCCCTTCCACTCGGGCATTCAAAGTCGTTGTCACGTAAAACTTTCGCCCGTATACCGACTTTACAGGCAACCAATTTTTTTTTTATTTGCAATAATACCATTTATTGTTTATTACTTTATTTCTAAATTAAAAATTATTTTCCACTTTTAAGTTTCTTTCATCATTAAAGCGTTTTTTGTTTTTTTTTTTTGAATATATTAATTATAATATGAAATGTTATTTAAAAAAGTAATTGGTTTTTTATACATTACTCGCTTAGTTTTTATGTTATCGATCTTTTAAAAAAAAAAAATTTTTAAAGGGTTTTTTAAGGTCAAATTAGATCAAATTAGTTTAATATATTTTTTTGGCCTTTATTTTGAAAGGGTTTAAGCTAAAAAGGCTCGAATAAATTGCTTTTGACTCAAATATACAAACTTTAATCGGCCATATCTTACTTAATTTTTATCCTACAAAATGATAAAAAATCCGAAATTTTCAGAAAAGCAACACTTGTGCTTACTTTAGAATGCCTTAAGGGGCGTCAAAATCCTTTTTTGCACACAGGCGCCAGTAGCCGCCCTTACGGGGGCCCTGCACATCACAGTTAATAAATTTTTATTTAATTTTGTATGTTTTAAAAAAAACAATGCATGCCACATCGCGTTGCGTCTCTATGAACTGACCCTTAGACCAGGTACAATACAAACAAAGACAAATGAGAATTTATCCTGGCTTTAATTATTCATCATAAAATTCATTTTAGGTTGTAAAGCATCAGGAGTTTTTATCTCTTCAAGCAGACCAGTTAGCTAATTTATTGAAATCAGATGATCTTAACGTGGTGACAGAGGAGAATGTGTTTGAGTGTCTGATGACATGGGTGCAGCATGACAGTGCCAACAGAGAGCAGCATTTGCCCACTTTGCTCAAGCTGATAAAACTACCATTACTATCTTCTGAGGTTTGTATGTCATTGTTTCATGGAATTTGCATGCAATGACTTCCATGGCATATTGGTCATCATGCTAGTCCCACTATTCCACCACCCAGAGGTTTCGGGTTCGATCCCTGGTCAGGGCAAGTTTGAAAATTGCCCTTTTTAAATTGTTCTGGGTGTTGATCTTGTATATTTGTTTGTTATTAAATATAGTTGAGTTTGTATCCCATAACACAAGCCTCGAACTTACTTTGGGGCTAGCTCAATCAGTGTAATTGGTCCCAAAAAAAAACTAAAATAAAAACTGATAACAGTATTTGTTGACTTAATTTTGGATAACACTTAAGAAACTATTATTATAAAAATCTAAGAATTAACAAGGTTTTAATAGACTTTTTTTAAATTCCATCTCAGTATTCTTCTTACTATCTATCATCACCTAAAAGTACATATATGTAGGTTAGGTACGTCTAATAAATCTATCAAGGACTTCCTCTTCTTGTAGTATCTCATTGACAAAGTAGAGCTGGCTTGTGGTAATGTTGCTGACTGTCAGCCGCTAATCATGGAAGCTGTCAAGTGGCACCTTTTGCCTGAACGGAGGTCTTTTTTGTTCTCACATAGAACAAGACCTAGGACTTCAACTATTGGACGCCTCTTGGCTATTGGAGGGATGGATGGCTATAAGGTAATAAGCTTTCCAGTTCATGAAATATTGTAAAGCAGTGGCGTTGGGTGTGAATTTGGGCTAGTACAGCTATAAAACTATGAAACGAATTAAAACCTACCAAATTAGGTTCCATATAGGTTAATGCGCGGTGCGCCGATACGGATTCCGTAGTAGGTTATAATTATTGTTAATAATAAATGCGAATTTATTAGAAACCCCCTAAGCGAACTTGATGGGAATCAGCTTCTAGACTCGCGACTGTTGTACTATGTATGTATATACGTTTTTTATAAAAAAATAAGGCTAATGTACGTGGATGTGCTTTGCTCTATATTTTTAATGTAAGTTTAATGAGATAAAAAAAATAGAAAACAAAATTTATTTTTAACGTATTTTGAAATTAAGGTGTAAACGAAAAAGTGTCTTAATGAATATCATAAACTTTAAGGGCGCCAGCAATATGGAAATGTATGACCCAAGAACAAATACATGGACACCTTTCATGAGAATGGGTGCCAGAAGGCTACAATTTGGAGTGGCAGTGATGCAAAATAAACTGATCGTGGTCGGCGGTAGAGATGGGCTGAAAACTTTAAATACGGTGATTAAATTATCTTACAAACATACATTACTTTCAAATGTAATTTCTTCTTTACATCATTTTAATGTAATTAATCAAAAAATGTAATTTCTTCTTAATTTCGATCCTTTGGTCTTAATTTTGTTTCGATTTTATTTAAGTAAGTATATACAATCGATTAGTCTATAACTTCTTCTAATACTTATTCAGAACAATAAAAAGCATACATTAATTTTAATTTTTTTTTATTCACAGGTGGAATGTTTTGATCTGACTTCTTTGAGCTGGAGCACGCTGGCTCCCATGAACACTCATCGGCATGGACTAGGAGTAGCTGTGTTGGGTGATGGGCCTAATTCCCCAGTATATGCTGTGGGAGGTCACGATGGGTGGATATATCTTAACTCTGTTGAACGGTAAATCAGTTCTCTTAAGCACTGTAGTCTAAATAAATACGGGTTATGCAAGCTATAAACAGATTCTATACTTAAATATGTTATTTGTGAATTTGTGAGTTGTCTGGTAGAAAACAAAATAGAGAAGATGCATAATGAGTAGATTTTGATAAAAATATCTCTCATTTTGTAAGCATTTATGTAATTTTAATTATATTTTTTATCGATTCAATAACTTTGGTTTTTAGTTGATTAAAAGTCAATTTTAGAAGTAATAAAAAGTTTAAAAAATAATAGCACTATAGGATTTTCTTAAAAAAATAAAGCTACTTTTGTTACGAGTATGAGACCAATCCTGTAAAGACAATTTTTGACATAGCACCTGAACAAATGTTCTTACATCACGCGTACAAATGCGACATAGGTGACGTCACTCCTGTCCGTTTGTAAGGCGCTTAGAGACGTCGTCCAAAGGCGGACGTGACTTTGTAACCTTTATCCCCTTACCTGTTACTGGGAGGAATTCCTCCCAGGTCAATTGTTTATCTATTGTTTTATTTATAGGGACAGGTAAAGGGTTATATAAACCTCTTAAAGAAATTTTGGCACAACGAAAAAAAAAATTGTGCGTCTTCCCTATTGTTTGTGCGATGATAATTACTTTTGTAAATAGCACTGGTAATAGAGTTGCGTGGTAACGTTATATTAGATAGGAATGCAATTTTTGGTAGGCAACTAGATTCTTTGAAATTGTTAGAAATGGTTTTGAGTGGACTACTATTATTGCAAAATAGGCTATTTGACTTAATTAATTTGTTTTGGGACAATATTTTGTACGAATTAAAAGAACACCATCAAGAAGCCGTTTTCCGAAAATAGAAAGTAAATTGGTTATTATATGAGGCTGAAATTATCATTTTAAATATAAAAGTGAGAGCGTGGTGGCGATATCTCTCTATCTCTTTCGCAAGCGTGACACCTAATGACAGTGACGTCACGCGGGTGTATGTGCATCCTTTTTCTGTTATTTGACAGTTTCCCCTTCCACCGGATTGGAAAGGCTTAAAACTTATTTTTGAGTGGAGTAAAGTTATTATATAAGGTTTAGTTTTTCGTTTCATTTTACTTTTTTATATGAATAAGAAAAAAAATTCGAGTCAAATACTGAATTGTATGAATGTCATGTATTTTTTGTTAGGTGGGACGCGTGCTCGCGCACGTGGACTATGGTGTCGCCGATGGCGGGCGCGCGCAGCACGTGCGGCGTGGCGGCGCTGCGCGGCCGGCTGTACGCCGTGGGCGGCCGCGACGGCGGCGCCTGCCTGCGCTCCGTCGAGTGCTACGACCCCGCCACCAACCACTGGACCAACTGCGCGCCCATGACCCGCCGTCGCGGCGGCGTCAGTGTAAGTTATGTAAATTCTTTATTGTACACTAGCGGTCGCCCGCGGCTCCGCCCGCGGATGTCGGTTACCGCTGCAAAAAGCCTACCCAGGAAAGACACGGTCAGCAAACAAAATGATTCCCAGGTCAATTCACAGACACCGACACTAACATCGACGAAGCAGTCACTATCCGCAGGCTGAACAGATTTTCTTTCTGTGGATGTTAGTTGTTAAGTCCCGGAGTGCAACCCGTTGTTTTAGGATAGAAAACTTAAGCTATTATTGTAGAGCTTCTCTATACACAACATTTGACGTTATATTATTTTCTGGTAACAAAATATACTGATGGTCGGGAGCCCCGACCCGTGATAGGGCAACGTAAAGTTGCCCATGCGTAAAACATTCTTTTCGTAAATCAATTCCTACTAATTTGAATGTTTGGCCCTGGGATTTGTTTATCGTGAGTGCGAAAGAAATTTTTACTGGAAATTGGAGCCTTTTGAAGGGTATAGGCAAATCAGTAGGGATCATGGGTATTCTTGGTATATGAGCTAATTCACCAGCTGCAGGGCCGGTGATAATCTTCGCAACTATTAAATTATCTTTTAGCTCCTTTATAAGAAGTCTCGTGCCATTACACATGTTGGGGGGTCTTAAATTTCTGAGAAGCATTATCGGCGTGCCAACTTTTAACGACAGTTCATGAGGTGGAAGCCCAGCGGGGTTCAGAGAATTTAAAAATTCCTGGGGGTAGTGCACTGCGTCCTCGATGTTAGTGACGGTGTCTATGGATTTATAGCACTTAACTTCTCCCGGTACTTTCTGCATAATTAAATTGTTTATTTCGTTGACTGTGTCATTCCTGGGAGAAACTATTGCTCTACAACACAGCCAACGAAAATCATTTTGATGTAAGTTTTCGATGTCAGGATATATAGCATCTATCAGACTATCTAAATTATAGACTATTTGCCCTAGAGACTCATCCAAAGTAACCGCATAATCGGTGCCCAAATTTAAAGATGGAAAAATTCCTTCTCCCAGTTTCAGCAGCTGTTGTGGAAAATTGCTATGCGTATTTCCATGTAGATGAGCTCTCATATTAGTACGCAAATTCAAATGTTGAACAGATGTCCAAAGGTGAGACGATTTTAAACATGCCTTCATAATATCTGCTCGCGTACCTCTGTTGACGACAGGAAGCGTTTGTCGGAAATCTCCAGCAAATACAAAAGTGATACCACCCATGACATTAGCAGAGCTTCGGAGGTCTTTTAAAGTACGGTCCACGGCCTCCACATGAGCTCTATGACTCATGGTGCATTCATCCCATATTACCAACGACGCGTCTTGCAGCAACTTACCAAGAGGCCCATTTTTCCGAATAGAGCACGTAGACCGTTGATCTAAAGATACGGATAGCGGGAGTTTAAACGTAGAGTGAGCAGTTTTTCCTTCGTTCAAGAGAGTTGCAGCAATTCCTGACGAAGCAACTGCAATCGCTATCTTCCCTGATTGCCGTATCTTAGCAAGTATCAAATTTGCGAGAAAAGTCTTTCCGGTGCCTCCTGGTGCGTCCAAAAAAAATAATCTCCCCATGTTATTGTTCACGCTGTCCACAATAGTCTCATAAGCATGTCTTTGATCTGGTACTAATTTTGGCACATTGTCATTAACAAACGCTGTTAGATCATTGCTGTTATACTGTTGTACCATTGTGTCAATAGTATTATTCTGGGTACGAACGGGAGAAGGTAATCCAAAATCACTTAAATTTTTGTCGTTTAGTTCTAGAAGTTTGTTTTCTATTTCAATTAATACTTCATTATAAATGACTTCAGTGAAGAGTGAAGTGTTATCCTGATTTTGTTGTCTGATACGATGTCTAATATCTTCACACAACTGATCTTTGAAAGTATCCCATAACTTCAATGGTTCCGATGGTTGACAAAATAAAAGTATGACTACGAACAACTCCCTTAGTTTTTTTGGACAATGTGATAACGAAGCTTCGCTTAAAGTGTTACCCCAATGATCATCGTTTTCAAGTAAACCTCGGTCACGGCAAGCTGCTTGATACGTCTCTTTGACAATACCGTTTACAGTTTTAAGGTATGCAAATGAGGTCGGACCGCGTACGTGGTGCAGTAGAATCCTAAGATAAAAACACTCTGATTGGGATGGATGTATCCCGTAGACTCTACCTAAAGCGGCATCTTTTTTTATCCCCGGATGTCCAACTACATCTTCACCACGCCTCCTTCTAGTGAATGTATTATTTGCCCATGTATAGTATTGCGGGACTTCATGATACAGAAGAGTTTTCGCGAATTCATCTTCATTACAGAGAGCAAAAAATGCCAGTAATGTGGTATTGCGTGGGTTTTGGACAACTTGATGAGCTGTCCCTGGTGTAAAATACACCCTTTGACCGTTCTCTAGATGAACGGCCAAATGCACTACAGTAGGATGCCGCTCGTGAATGGGAAATTCAAATAAGCGCCAGACAGCTTCAGATGTGCTTATGTATCTGCCATTTAAATAGTTTTCGACCTCATCGTGTGGGTTTCTAAGGCTAAAAGTTGCCTGATCTGAACCTTTATTTATATACTTACATATATATTTAATGGCTTGGACAGAGTGGCAATACTCCACGTTTATATGAGCGTTAAAAGTCTTACATAGTAGCGGGGAGTATGGAACAATCCACCTATTATCTATCGTCACCATGTTGCCCCTGATTTCTAGCGTAGTGCTCCGACCGCCATTTCCTGTATCGCGCCTACGATAAACTGGATACCCATCCTCTCCGGTCTGGGTATCGTTCATGAAACGGCGAGGGTATTTTTTTGTGCAGACACCGTTCTTCATGCATGGTGCAGCTAAATTATGTTCTCCGCAGGGTCCATGTACCATATTTTTAGTTATAATGTCGTGTAGTACCGGATCAATTTGTTGATCGGGTAGCTCCGCAACTATGACACTGTCGATCTCATCTGGTTGTATTTTAGTTTCTAGCCAGAACAGCAAATGACAATGAGGTAAACCGCGTTTTTGCCACTCCACACTTGCCATATAACATTTTACTTTACCGAATATCTGTTCTTTGACAAATAATTTGATGAATTTCTTCATCTTTAAATGAAATACACGTGAAATTATGTCATGACGGTCGAAAGACCGTTGTCCTGGTAGCAGCTCGGCTTTTATTTCAGGCCATTCGGGGTTACATGTAAAAGTGACAAATAAGTCAGGTCTACCATAATTTCGAACGTACGTCATCGCGTCCTGCGTTTTCTCGTGCATGAAACGCGGAGAACCCGTAAATGACGATGGCAATATGACATGTTGACCGATATTTGATGGGTCAACATTTGCGTCATGATTTAAGGCATCTCTGAGATGAATGTAGTCATCAGCCCTCAGTCTTTGTTGATTCCGACAAATATAATTTAATCTTTCCGATATCATTTTCGCCATCATGTCAACACAATATTGACTAAATAAGTCTCTGTAATAATGTAACGGATTAAAAGAGTTAGTTCTAATCATTAATCTAAATGCATAAAATTGCATACACGAAACAGTTTTATTACGCGCAGAACCCTGCTGAGGGATAGTCAAATAATAACCGTCTTCTCCTGTCACAAACATTATAGGATACTGTAGTGGATCATAGGACCGATGTAGCTCAGAAACTCTTTTGAGCTGCCCGTCTCTACCGTGTAAGACTATATCCCTGGGACCTTTGTCTTCATCGACCAAGAGAACAGCTACCTCGTTTACAGTAGGAGCATTATATCTGCCTCTGTATGCTGTCTGTGGAGTGCGATCTGAATGAATAATTAACTTTAAATTATCTGAGGAGTTAAGTTCTAAGTTTTGTTTAAAACTTCGTATGTACACGTTATGATTATTTAAAGCGGTCTGTAATTCGTGAATTAAATCCATTTTTAAGGTTGGTGCGATGCTTGATCGCAACGATAACTGGTCTGCATCCGAAATAAAATATATTTGCAAGAACTGTGGGTTTTGGCCTGATGGTGGTAAAAGGCTACCAATTAGATGATACACTTGTCCTTCAATTTTAAAAGTGGGCATAAAATTTCCTTCCCTGATTTCTTTTGCGCCAAACGAAGTCATTTGAAAAAGACTATTGTATTTACGTATGTTTGTTAAAAAATGCCCAGATAATGGATGGTTATTAGTCAAAAGATTTTTTATTGGTTGTGGCGGCTCCTGCAGGTTAGGAAGACAAACTTTACCTGAAGCACAGCACATACCATTAGGTTCGTCCGCCCATTTCTTGGCAGAGCAGTTAGAGCAGATCTTATTCATGACTCCGATTTGGACGGACGCTTGTTGTGCATAATCAAACTGCGGATCATATCTGAAAGCCAGTCTGTTGCTGTTAGCTAAAATTCGATTGCGAACTCTATTTGTGGACAACTGCTGTCTCTCTGCCTGAGCTCTAAGTCGCTGCAAACGCTCGACACTCGACTCTCTTTCGCGCAACTGAGAGGTCCTTATATTTTGTTCATGAAGACGTTGGGAACGCTCCAGGCTCGACTCTTGAGCGCGTAGCTCAGAGGTTCTCAAGCTTTGTACGGCAAGGCGTTGCGAACGCTCGACACTCGACTCTCGTTCGCGTAAGTCAGAGGTCCTTACATTTTGTTCATGAAGACGTTGGGAACGCTCCAGCCTCGACTCTCGTGCACGTAACTCAGAGGTTCTCAGATTTTGTTTTGCAAGGCGTTGTGAACGTTCGACACTCGACTCTCGTGCGCGTACCTGAGAGTTTCTCTGATTTTGTTCAGCAAGGCGTTGTGAACGTTCAGGTGAAGATTCTCCCATACGACGTATTTTTGCTGCCCGTGCTTGAGAACTATGTTTAGAAAGTTGAGACCTGGCTCTCTTAGGCATTTTCAAATGTTTAAGATAATGTTATTAGCGTGTAATATTCTAGCTCTAAAAAAAACTGTTGGTTAGCCCTGAAAAGAACTGTTGGTAAGCCCTGAAAAGAACTGTTGGTTAGCCCTGAAAAGAACTGTTGGTAAGCCCTGAAAAGAACTGTTGGTTAGCCCTGAAAAGAACTGTTGTTTAGCTCTAAGAAGAACTGTTGTTTAGCTCTGAGAAGAACTTTTGCGTAGGTGTAGTTTAAAGAACGAAACCTAAAAAAATCGCATGAAAATTATTAGACTTCACGCACGACCGCTGCGTAGGGAGCCGACCGCGCGAATGAGCCGCGCGGGTACCTTACTCATAGATCTAAACTCCCCCTCCCACACGCTCACCGGGCCTTGGTAACGCCTACTTCGCAACGGGCCGTGCAGCAGAAATCGTAATATTTTAATTTCGCTATAACTTCAGAACCAAACGTCCAATTTTAATCATTCAAAGACCAAATATTATCTACATTAAATGTACTTAGTTATGAAATAATTTATTTTGATAAGGATTAATAGCATGAGTAAAATAAACGCGTTTAAATGTAGTCCAAAAAAAATCAAGATTTTTCAATAAAAAAATGGTTATTGTGCCTCACTCGACATAGATAGGTATAGTGTGTCGCGGACTTTTTTGTAGATATTTATAAGATCTACAATTACTTAGAACATTTTATGGTTCTATCTTTAATAGTTTAGGCAGGGTACGCAAAATAAGTAACTTTTTTGGTTGATTTTTTACACCTTGTGTCCGAAAAACCCTAATATCTTACGGAACCCTATTTTTGTTCAAAATGTAATATAGCCTATATTACTCGTGGATAATGTAGCTTTCGAATGGTGAAAGAATTTTTAAAATCGGTCCAGTAGTTTATGAGCCTATTCATTACAATCAAACAAACAAACAAACAAAGTTTTCCTCTTTATAATATTAGTGTAGAAAAAGGACACAACACAAATACAAAAGAAAACAATACAAAGGTGGTCTTAGTCCTTCAAGGGATCTCTTCCAGTCAGTTTAAGAGTTACCTTAGACAGAATCAGACTTTCCCATACAAACGTAGTCTACGTTTTGTTTTTCGACGAGATGTCAGATTTAGGCGAAATTATGAAATTTCAAAGAGAATAGAGTGTATTATATCATATTTGACTATCAGTATGCGAAACTTCTACACCCTTATATTTTCTTTCCAGTTCATAATTTGACGTTGGAAACCAATTATAACCCTAGATAATACCCTTTAAAATTACAAGTTTTTACCGAAATCTTACCTGATGTTTCAAAATAAAACGTAGACTCGTACGTTTGTATGAAAAAGTCTAGGGGACCGGGACTCTTTAAGTATTCATTGGAATTTTTCCACCTAAATTCTAAGCTTTTTTATGCTGTCGAAAGGCTTCTCTGAAGTTATTCCACGTAATTATGAGTTTTGCTGTAGAGCAGCGCATCTGTTTTTCATATTTTGTTAATAATAGGCATGACGACGAATGGAAAAATATTTTAAGCCCATCGGTTAGATATATTAACCTCTCATTACTCGAACGGTCCACACACAGTATGGTCGACACAGACGAACTTCAATCTTATTACATTGACATAAAGTTTTAGTTTATCAGTAAATTTTTGACCTTTGCCTGTAGAATGGTAAAAACACGTATTTTTCTTTTTTTTGAAAAAAAAAAATGACAAAGATACACCTCATTTAAATATCGCATGACGTCACGGCTATGTTCGATTTTTACATAGCGGTGCCGTCGCAAGCCCCCACTCTGGAACTTAGATGCTCCGTATCATTGTGAATTTTTACTCTTTTGGTAAACTGAAAAATATATGTCTATTATTTTTGGATAATTTTATAAGTTTGTCGCCTTAAATTTTTAAATTGTACACACTACTAAGTTCTGATAGTTTTTCTTTAAACTTCGTTATAATACTACAGCTGTTTTTTTTCCATGTCCATATATAACCGTTTAATAGATAAGGGGGGGGGGGGGCAACGACACTTGACTCTAACAAAAATTCGCAATATAAAACCAAATATTTCAGAAACGGATGCCTAAATCATAAAATAAAAAATAATTTAATTATATTTCAATATTTTCTTTTACCACTTTTTTAGCATGATTAATATTCATACTTAAACCAAATTACAGATTTCTAGTAGTTAAAGTCTCTGAGTAAAACCGCAGACAGACAGGCAGACAGACAGATAGATTGACTGTTCTCTAGTTCTAACCTGTATTTTGGGTCCTGTTTATTACAATAAAAAATTTACATACAAACTATAAGGGTAACCTCGTTTACCACGGAACCCTAAAAAGTGATAAAGAAATTGATGAATATGCGTTAAAAATATTTATTTCATTTCATATAAGTCATATTTAATTAATTAGAGTACTTCTTTACTTAAAATAATAGTAATAAAAGATTTTAATGTTTTAATAAATACATATAGCGCCATTTAGTGACAAGGAATAGAAATAATTATGTTTATAAGGCGATGGGGAACACGCTAGAAGTATGTTTATAATTTGGGTGGCAGGTATGCGCCGCCGGCGGACACCTGTACGCGCTGGGCGGGCACGAGGCGCCGGCGAACACCGTGGGCGGGCGGCTGGCGTGCGTGGAGCGCTACGACCCCGTGGCGGACTCGTGGGTGCTGCTGGCGCGGCTCTCGCTCGGCAGGGACGCCATCGGCTCATGCCTGCTGGGGGACCGGATTGTAGCCGTGGGTCAGTCAATTACACATTTACTTTTTTTAACCCCTGGAGCCATCTGTAAATTATGTCACACGTTAAGGGAGAGGGAGGGGGATATGGAGGAGGAGGAGGGGGGAATCATGAAGTGTGATGTTGTGTGACAAGGGGTCATAACGTTCGTGATCTAGTTATATCTGAACAATAAACCACAAAATATTAACTAATGATAAACTTTAACATATTTCCAGCTGCTATCTGGGAAATATTTAGAAGCTTTGCTTACTTGCAGATTTTTTTTTTAAATGAACCCTTTCATCGCGTTCGTCGGATTTATCCAACTAACATTTTCGTGCCACTGTTCGTATTGCATATAACTTATTAGTCCAGTCGGCAAATATTTTCGACCTCGACGCTATTCCGCATTTGATGAAATTTTAGGATATTATTCGGAGATGGTGTTGTGTGTGTGTATGTTGTGTATGTGTAACCTAAGTTTTGACCTCAAGCAGCCTAGCTTATATCTTCTTAGCCATGCGCTTCTCTAGAAAAGTTTGACGACGAAGTTGTAGGGAAGATAGAAGTGAAAAATTGAAAAAGTGAAATTTTAGAGGTTCCTGCAACTTTAATTAATTCAGGTGGGTACGACGGCGTGCAATACCTGTGCGTGGTGGAGGTGTACGACGCGGAGGCCAACTGCTGGCGCAAGCTGGCGCCGCTCAGCACGGGCCGCGCCGGCGCCGCCGTGGTCGCCGTGCCGCCGCCGCGCAACCTCTTCTGATACCGCGACCACCAGCTGCATGTCTACGTTCTGGCGTGAGTTGTATCCGGCCGTCTGACTTTGTATGACTATTGACTATCCTTGGACACAGAATAAATATAAGTGTTACACACAGAACGGAATCTTCTAAGATCCCACGCAATATGCGTCCTTATATTAATTCTGTGCCTTGGAGCAGTTAGAGGTAAACTTCGAATAGCTAGCAAGTGCCTCCAAATAATCCTTTTTTGTTGTATTCAAAGTTATAGTCTATTCGTTCAATTGGTGTTATGCCTTTGGCTTGAAAGGCGGCTTTTACAAAGACTCTGCCTGTGTCGCACCGTCAATTCAGCAAATGAACTATATATATGCTATAATGGAAATTTTGTATCTTAAGATCCGGCGAAATGTATAACATATTAGTGCCAAAATCACCATTTAGAGTTGGTTACAGATGACACATTTTTTTCCAAATGCAGACCAAGACTTATCAATTATCTATTAAACCATGTTCTAATAAGTCTACCCGTAAGGGATAAAGTAAAGACATGATTAGTATACCATATATTTATGTGTTTATATAAAAATGAATAAATCATCCATCCAAATGTTTCCGCTTTTCTAATGTTATAGCGGAAGTGTTAAAACACGTTTTTGGTTTGTTTAGTCAAAGTCTATAATGTCTAAGAATTATAAGTACTGAAACTAAATTAAGGGTGAATTCAGTTCATGATACTGAACAACTTTCCTCAAGGTACACATACTAATAGAAATAAAAAAAATTGCATCTCATAGAAATTCGAATTTAGCTGATCGGTCAACTTGTTTCGTGGGGAAAGTTGGTCACTATCGTGGACTAATTTTGCATGTAAATAGTTTCAGTATATTTTTGTTAGACCTTACACACTTTACTCACATTTCTACTGTATTAAAAAAAGCGAACATATTTTTTCAGTTGAGTTTTTTCAACAATTCTATTTAATAATTATAATTATTCTCTAAAAATGGGAGTTGTGATCGTGTGATGTAAATTTGATGTAGGCAGACAGGTGTAGTAGATCCTATATAACTGAGGGATGAGGAAGTTAGCGTACACCACGTCCCCTGATAACTCGACCCTGAAATATAGTCAGAAAGTCGATATGTCGTATTACCTTGGAAAACCAGGGCATTCAAATATATGAGATCATCTGGATCTCTTCTGTAAGGGCGTTAAAGCCTGGTCGGAATGTTAAAATTCTGTATGGTTGTTATGTTGTGCAATACAACTGTAGCGCCTCCTTGTTTGATCGACCGCAAGGTTTGACAAATGTCGTAATAAAAATAAAAAAGTGGATTGTCCTGGCTGTCACATCAAGAAAATTACTTTTGACAATACAGAAATAAAATAATTTTTGTGAATTACAATAAAAGTTAATTCAAAGAACTTTCAGCCTTTATTTTCTTCAATCAAGCAGCGCTTCATTGGTGACCCGCACGGGAACAAAATCGCACGAGAAGAACGTAAGCGCTTGAAATAAAATGAGTATGGAGTGGTTGATGGTGATCTGTGGTTTGCGCAGCTAGAAGGACAGTTTCAGCTCGCGAATATCACCGTGGACGACACGAAATACTTCTACGTGATCGCCCAACTGGATTCACAGTACGCCGCAGAGGTTGAGGATATTATTACCTCCCCGCCAGTGACGGACAAGTATCAAAAATTAAAGGCGGAATTAATCAAGCGGCTGTCTGCGTCCAAGGAGCGGAAGGTAAAGCAGCTACTTGTCCACGCGGAGTTGGGTGACCGTAAGCCGTCCCAGTTTCTGCGCCACCTGCAAAATCTGGCCGGACCAGGTGTGCCAGACGACTTCCTTCCTACCATATGGACAAGCAGATTACCTACAGGTACTCAAACCATAGTGGCGTCGCAGCCAAACGCTACGCTGGAAGAATTGTCAGAACTGGCAGATCGTGTATGGGAGATCATGCCCATTGGGACACGGGTGGAAAGCACCTCTCAAAACTCACCCATGGAGGAGATGGCTAAGCAAATTATGCAACTCTCGAAGCAAGTTGAGGTTTTAACAATGGAAGTCAACTCCAGGTCTCGCTCCCGCTCTAGATACGGTCGCGACAATAGACGCCGAGTAAATAGCAAATCTACTAGATCTCAGTCAAGTTACCGCAAACATCCTCAATGCTGGTACCATTTCAAATTTGGCTCGAAGTCTACGAGATGTGTAAAGCCTTGTGATTACCGACCGGAACAGGAAAACTTTCAAGGCAGTCGGTAATGGCGACGAACGATTGCCACACGTCAGGTCGCCTGTTCGTCGCAGACCGTAGATCGAAAGTGTAATACCTCGTCGATACTGGTAGCGATGTCTGTGTCTTTCCAAAATCCCTTCTTCACGAACGCTGACCTCAAACAAATTATCAGCTGTTTGCCGCAAATGGATCGCTCATAACTACATATGGCTACGTGCAGATTCATCTCAACCTTGGACTTCGACGAGACTACAGCTGGCAATTCATCGTAGCGGACGTGACAAAACCTATTATTGGCGTTGACTTTCTATGTTTCTACAATTTAGCAGTCGATTGCCGGAACAAACGTCATAAAAGAAATTTACACAAAAGGTAATAAAAAAAAAATGGCGACGTAAATAATTACTTTCACAAAAAAATATATTTCTCAATTTTCACACCATATTTTATTATTCTGTAAACGACAATGTACTGATTGATATATTTCCTATCTATTAGACATAAAAATAAATTTTAGACCTAAACTTTATATCATGTTCATTAAGTTCAAAATGCACAAACCATGTTTATAGTTCAGATTTTAATAAACAAATGTGTTATCTGCACGATAACAAAGAAATGAATGAACACTCAAACAAATACTTAAGAATAAGGGCCTGTGCTATCTAATTGTGTAAACATTTTGACAAATGAGCTTGAAATGTAAACAAAAACCACCATTGAATGATCATAAAAAACTCGGGTCTATGAAGGCATTCTTATTATAAGTATGAATTTGGTCCTTAGCTCTATACAAATAAAAACCAAAATGGCTTGCTTTGAAAAAATGTTAGGGAAATTTACTGCGCCTTATATCATAGTTTTTACGATTTATGTCTTACATGGACTTACCTAAATAGAATCATTATAAGCAGAATAATCACTTTTTTTATAATAAGTCACTATTTATTTACGATAATCCACTAAAAACACCAAACAAAATGCGCTGACGTAAGACGCACCGCCAAAAAAATGTCAAAATGTCACTGGCGAAAAAAATATAAACGAGCATAGACTATCAATATTGGTGCGTTCAGGATGTAGGGAATTTAATAAAGAACATATATCATTAAACTTCTTTATACTAAAGTAGTCTTTAAATTAACTTAAAATAAGGTTCAAACTCAAGTGGGAGAGCGCGGTAACCGGCTACCGCTTGGGAACCGGCGGAATGGCGCCATTACATTCCGCGCGGTACCGTTTGGAGACTGACAGGTTAACTGCAATAGCCTCGTCGGTTCAAACCTCAGAAGCAATCTATTCGGTTAAAACACTCGGTGGTGACTCAAAATACCACGATATTCTCCGACGTTTTCCTGAGATTACTCGTCCATCTGGAGTACTGCAGAAGCCGAGCCATCAAAAATTACATCATATCAGGACTACACCTGGACCACCTGTTCATTGTACTCCTCGTCGTTTGGCACCAGAAAAATTGAAAATAGCAAAACAGGAATTTGAGAGCATGATGAAATGTGGAACAGCTAGACCGTCTGAAAGTCCATGGTCATCACCATTCCACCTGGCGCCGAAAAAGAGCTGGCGGCCCTGTGGAGATTATCGAATGCTGAATGCCAGAACCATCCCGGACAGATACCCAATCAGACATATTCATGATTTTGCTCACAGCATATCTGGCTCTACTATATTCTCAACAATCGATTTAGTGAAGGCGTATAATCAAATTCCAGTATTTTCGGATGATATCCCAAAAACAGCTATTACCACGCCATTTGGTATGTTTGAATTTCCTTACATGACGTTTGGCTTAAGGAACGTGGCGCAAACCTTCCAACGTTTCATGGATGAAGTTACCCGCGGATTGGATTTTGTTTATGTATATTTGGACGATATTCTGATTTTTTCAAAAGATGAAATTACGCATCAATCACATCTCGAGCAAGTGTTTACCAAGCTAAAAGAATATGGCCTTGTCATAAATTGTGCCAAATGCGTCTTTGGAGTATCTGAAATAAAGTTTCTGGGATATCTAATTTCAGAAAATGGAACAAAACCTTTAGATTCGAAAGTAGAAGCTATACAAACATATCCAACACCAAAGACAGCAAAGGAGCTAAGACGTTTTTTGGGTGTTATTTACTTTTACCGGAGATTCATCTCAAATGCGGCGAAACATCAAGCCCCATTGAATGACTTGTTGACGGATAAAGTTAAAGGCTCGCAACCGATAAATTTAGCAGGAGATTCTTTACAGGCATTCGAGAATTGTAAAAAAAGCCTTTGTGAAGCGACACTTTTGGCTCATCCGGATTGCGATGCTAAACTAGCCTTAGTTACCGACGCCTCAGACACGGCATTAGGTGCAGTCGTTCAACAATATAAAAAAAAAAATGGCAGCCGCTGGCTTTCTTTTCCAAAAAGCTGAGTGATACGCAAAGAAAGTACTCGCCTTATGATCGCGAACTCCTAGCAATTTACTGCGCGATAAAACACTTTAGGCATTTGTTAGAAGCCAGAATATTTACAATATTTACTGACCACAAGCCACTGTGTTTTGCATTCAACACCAGGAAAGATAACTGCTCGCCACGTCAGTTTAGACACTTGGATTTTATTTCACAACTCTCCACAGATATAAAACATATATCAGGGAAAGATAACGTTGTTGCAGATACGCTCTCCAGAATTTAAGAACTGCAACAACCGGTTAGTTTAACCCCCCTTGCTGAACAGCAAAATGATGATCCCGAGTTAAAAGAGATTCTCGATTGCCCTCGGGAAGACACGTCGCTAAGAATTAAAAAGGTGAGAATACCTGGGACTGATATAGATGTGTACTGTGATGTCAGCACAACGGTTCCTAGACCATATGTCACATCAGAGTTGCGGCGCCAAGTCTTTACCAGCCTACATTCGCTAAGCCACCCTGGAATCAACGCTTCTACGAGACTTGTTGCGGAGCGCTTCGTGTGGCCAAACATGAGAAAAGATTGTCGTGATTGGTCGAAAACTTGCATAGAGTGCCAGAAATCTAAAATCACAAGGCATGTAAAAGCACCTTTGGGTGCCTATCAATTACCTAGAGTAAGATTCAAGCAAGTTCACATCGATTTAATAGGACCACTTCCACCATCACACGGATACAGATATTGTCTTACTGCTGTTGACAGATTTACGAGATGGCCTGAGGCAATACCAGTACTAGATATGACCGCAGAAACGGTGGCTAGAGCATTACTCAATGGATGGATATCTCGATTCGGCAGCCCTGTTGAAATTGTAACAGATCGTGTTCGACAATTTGAATCAACCTTATTTAAACACCTTGCTGATATTGCTGGATTTGAACACAAAAGAACGAAGGCTTGCCATCCAGCCTGTAATGGATTAGAGATTTCATAGACAATTAAAGGCTGCAATTGTGGGTCACGCTGACGCAAGCTGGACCGAGTCTCTTCCACTAGTTTTGTTGGGAATCCGCAGTGCCTTCAAGGAAGATCTACAAACGTCGTCGGCAGAAATTGTATACGGTGAACCTCTAAGACTTCCTGGAGAGTTTTTCAGTCCTAACTCCGAGAACGCTTCAACAGATGTGACGGACTTTGCAGTGCGTTTGAGAAAATTTACAAAAGATCTCCAACCAGTTCCAACATCACAGCATAGCAAGAAGACTATATTTGTATTTAAAGATTTAGCATCTGCCAGGCATGTGTTTCTTCGTGAAGATGCATTAAGGGGTGCTTTACAAGCTGCTTACACAGGACCGCATGAGGTGTTGCAACGAGGCGATAAGATTTTTAAGATCAGAAAGAATAATAAAATAATTAATGTCTCTATTGATCGTCTCAAGCCGGCCTATCTACTCGAAGAGAAAAAGAATACTCCAAGCTCTCTGCGATCTGAAGATAAGCAGACTAAAAGTGGGCGGCACATACGCTTTCCCGATTATTATCGCCCGTAACCTGGTCTCTGGAGGGGAGTGATGTAGCGCCTCCTTGTTTGATCGACCGCAAGGTTTGACAAATGTCGTAATAAAAATAAAAAAGTGGATTGTCCTGGCTGTCACATCAAGAAAATTACTTTTGACAATACAGAAATAAAATAATTTTTGTGAATTACAATAAAAGTTAATTCAAAGAACTTTCAGCCTTTATTTCCTTCAATCAAGCAGCGCTTCACAACCATAAAATGTTACTTATTTTAATATTTAATTTGGGCTTTACTTACGTAATATGTATTTTTTTAGACTCACTTCGCTTAAAGCGATGTATCCTAAATATTTTGGTATTTGATCTCAATAAGACCTTTTATGTAACAAAGGACTTGAGTTTAGTTTAGGGTAATTTTGTATTATCTAAGTGTATATTAGTGTTATTTTTGTGCACTGTACTGTTTAAGAGACTGTTAGCAATTAATTTTTCCAGTGAGTTTCTAATGCAAAAATTAAGATATAACTTAGGTACTTAGTAAAAATTATTGTAGGTGTTTTATGTAAGAAATCATCTGAAAAAAGGAAAATATATATATTTTTTGTAATAGGAGAAACTGTATCACTAAGTAGTGAGTAGAAAATTCGGTCCCCTACTGCTCTATATATTTCAGTCTATTATATTTATTCACCAGAATAATTGAATTTTTTTATTGTCAATACGCTTAGTCTTTTACACTCGCATTTTATTATCCCTTTTAACCTGTCTCTGCTTCTATTTATTACAACAGGTGAAAGAAAGGAATTGAACTTATCGCCATCATGGTGAATGAGTTGCACCCCCCCATATTTTGCATCACCTTATCCTATAGATCCGTATATTTGTACTGGTCTGAGCCTTATCCCTTACCGAATGAACCGCTCGTTGTAATAATGAATGAACCTTTTAGCAGCTGAAAATTCGTTTTAAATATTCTGACATTTTAATTGTACAGAAATATTTAAGAGGGGGCCAACCTGTGATGTTATTGCTAAGAGATTCGCTAGAAGGAAAAAAAAAATTCTTATATGATGTGTGGTATGTACATTATACTCGTACTTAGATTTAGAGTCGCAGCACATTTTTTAATTCTATCTATCTAGTTCGTATCTGATGTTGTAAGGTAACATAAATATTTTGGCTATGTACGTTCTCTATTATAACATAACGTCTAACAAATTATACTGTCACCATTTTAAGGGTAGATTCAGTCCATGCAACTGAACAACTTTCCCCAAAGGAAAACATATCGCAAAAAAAAATATGCTTTCCATAAAACTCTTAATCAGCCGATTGGCCAGTTGTATGGAAAAACCAAATATTTTAATCATATTCCGATATATATTTCTTGGTGAAAGTTGTTCAGTATGGTGGACTGAATTGTGCCATCAAATAGTTTCAGTAATAATTTTCTGTAATAATTCGATATTTATTTTTCACAAAAAGAAATCAAACATATTCTAATGTTAAATTTTGCAAACACGATCCCAAATATACCTGTGATTTTATTATATTAAAAATATTTGACTTTTTTGAGTTGCGTAAAATGATTTGTTATTTTACGCGACTCATACAACTTGATTGACGACCTCTGTGTGTCATCATGCCAGACTGTCACACCGGAGGAGGTTCCGGGTTCGACCCCGGTCATGTCAAGAGGGAAAATGATCATATCACAAGTCTCAAACTTACCTGAGGGCTAGCTCAAGCTGTGCGATTTGTCCGTATATATTTATTTATTTACAAAATACAAAAATAATTACGCTTGATTGCCGGCGGGCCCTAATGCATATTCGGACTTTTTCATGGCAATCGTAAGGGCAGAGTAAGTATTTAAACTCGCGGCTATTGGGTCGTAAGACTCGTACATTAAGCCCAGTGTCATTGTAGACAAGTATTGTTAAGATCTACTATGTTAAACTTAGTGCACATTCAAGAATTGGGAATATTCAAGTGAATTTTAAAATGTTTCTTTCTTTGCACTGTATTTTAATTTACAATATCGATGTACTTTTTCATATTATAGCAACGACACCCATTAAAAACTATAAAGTTCCATAACATGTTTACAAAACATTGTACCTAATTATATTTTTAATAAATACTTACCTACTTTTCATTGTTTATCTACTTATTAGTGCTCGCTCTGATTTACTTGTTTGACCTATAGATATTTTAAGGTGATTACCGTGCAGAAGTGGCGCCCTCATTTGAAATAGGTGTTGTAAGGTGCTCCCACACAAAGCAGTTGGAGGTTCTCAAAAAAAATATTCCTGACTAAAATTAGGTGTCCTTCACATTCAAGATCAATTTAAGACAAAAAATCAGGTGCAAGTATTAACCAAAATGTTTCTATTAGCTTATTGCGTAGTTCAATCAATAGAATTAAGGATAATATGTACCATTAGAATGCGACAAAATAATTAAGGGGCTACATGAATTTTTCGGGGTCCAGTGCTGCCCCCCATTTGAAATAAATCATTTGAAAAGAAACGGAGATATCATTTAAAATTTGGTCTTGAACAGACCCTGGATAACCCTTCAAACTATTTTATAAACTACTGTTTACAGTTTAAAGTCAGAACGTGAAGCTTTTCTACGCACAATTGCGAAAAACGGCCACTTTTGGCGTATAGGAGAAGAAAGGATATACAACTCGATAGACTCGGCAGTGAATATGGATGACGCTGTTAATTATCCAGTAGAATTTTTGAACTCCCTAAAACCCGCGGGTCTCCCTCCCTACAAACTTACCTTACGGAAAGGGACACCTATAATGTTGTTACGAAATTTGAAGCCTCCAAAACTCTGTAACGGTACCCGACTACAGGTCAAGCGTCTACATCAAAATTTAATGGAAGCCATTATTATAACTGGCTGTGCTCAGGGTGAGACAGTATTTCTGCCCAGAATCCTATTAATTCCCGATGATCTCCACAGAAAAAAAAGAATTTTTAATTCAAGAAAATTTATTTTCTTGGTATATTTGCTATACTTAAGTAATTTTTACTTAAACTTAGTAATATTTATTTTAACCAAAAATTTGAGGCCTTTAAAAGAAAACTGCCATTTTACTTGAATTTAAATAATTATTTTTTTGGTTTACAAAAATATTTTCAATTAAAGAAAGATCAAATTCTAAATTCAAGAAGACAGTATTTTCTTAAACTAATTAAAAAAATGCTAAGATTAATAATTTGTGGATGTTAAATTAATGAAATCTTTTCTTGAACAATTGTTATTATTCAAAAAAGAAATTATTTTTTTGAATTGAAAAACATATTTAATTACTCAAACAGAAGTTTCTTGTTTTTTAATAAAAGATGTTTGTAATTTGTTTTAAGAAATACATTTCCTTTTTTTAAAGGTAACTACTTTGAACTAAAAGTTATTTTACTTCAGTAGAAAATTATTTTTTTGACTGCCAGCTTGCTTTGACATTCATTTGGTCTGTGCTCCGCGCCGCGTCCGTCCCAACTTTAAAAGTTCAAAGTATTGTGTTGTTTTATAGTTAAGTCGTTGTTTAAAATAGACCACCACCAGTTGATAATCAACATCTTATAAATAAACACATTATAATGTCAGCTACTGTGATGGTGTAGGTACTTATCTAGTGAGAAACTTTGTTTTTATGGTCGGTGACTTAACCCAGAAGAACCTATTTGGAAATATTATCTTTTATTATTGGAAATCAGTTTCACATGTCAATCTTTTACTGCAGAATTATTAGACTATATGCAGTGTCTCATTAGTGAACATCATCAGCAATATCTGAGCCTGTTTCAAGGGAAATTAAAACCAAAACATCATTTCCTGGCGCACTATCCATCAATGAGGATCAACGAGGTTTTTAGTTAAAAATGTAGAATTACAGTCACATCAATCTTACATTGTTATGAATATTGACAGGATGACTATTAGTAAAAAAATTGTGATAATGTTAATTATATTTAAATAATTCGAATGATAGAATCGAAAAATTATTATTATTATTTTAATTCGGCGAGGTTAAATTAAGGTTTCTTCTTAGTTGTCTTCTTTATTCCCATACTCCCCCACTTATGTCCCCGGGGGAGTATGGGAACAAAGAAGACAAACCTTCTCTCCCTTAGTGACCACTCGTGTTCAGCGTACATTGCTCTTGTCATCTTCAGAATTATTTGTTTCTTAAATAATTTGGATGTTTTAAAATAAAAGTGAACCTGATAAAATATTTGTTTTACCTGATAATCTAATTTTCTTCTTCAAATAAAACTCTTCTTTACAGTTCAGTCTACAGTGTATTAGGGTAAACACTGTTTTCCTTCAAGGAGGTAACTCGATGCCTTATAGGTATACTCACATCTACTGGACACATGCTGTAATATCCAAAAAAATAGCCTTCCCATACAAAATTTAGTCAGTTTATATAGTGTGGTTGAGTTAATATCCCATAACACAAGTTTCGAACTTTCTTTGGGGCTAACTCAATCTGTGTGATTTGTCCCCTTAAATTTATATTGTGTGTGAAGTTCAAATTATTTTTTTGAGATTTCAGCATAGGTCCTTAGGGAAAGTAGTTGAATAGACAGCACTAAAATACCTTCTTGAAGAAAAACAGTGTTTATTCTTACATACTGTAGCTCGAACCATACTGTAAAGAAGAGGTTTATTTGAAGATGAAAATATAATCCTTTACAGAAATTAATACATTTAATGAAGAATTTCAATAGATAAGGTTAAGAAGTATTTCTTTTAATCCATTATGATAACATTTTCAAGCAAGTATATATTATCTTGACTTTAGTTATAATTTCTTTAAAATAAGAAATAAAACTAATAGCTGAAGAATAAAGAAGACATTGCATGCATATTGAATTAAGAATCATATACTTAAAGGAAACAGTTTTCATTTGCTTCCTCCAAAATACAATATTTCTTCTAAACAATAAATCAAAAGAGCTTTCGTTTAAGATGTTGATTTTCTTAAATCTATGAAACATGTTTGTCTTGACGGAAAACTTATTTTATTCTTTCAAATAACACTTATTTTCTTTTAAAAAATGTATTCAAAAGAATCTCTTAGCTATATCCAAGAAAATATTAGTTTCAGTATATATGAGTAAACCATATTCTTGGTTCAATGCAATTTGCTTTCTATTAAGTATTTTTGTCTTATTTTAAGAAGGTCTTTTTTTTTGTGTCCCTTTTGAATTTAAACGCGTTCAGTTCCCTATTAAAGTGTGTTTTGCCATGACGATAAACAAATCCCAAGGCCAAACTCTTAAATACGCTGGGGTAGATTTGAGAGTGGACTGTTTTTCGCACGGCCAATTTTATGTAGCCTGTTCGCGTGTAAGTTCACCCTGCGGTTTAGTCATTTTGGCGCCACCCGATACAAAGGTAAAAAATATTATTTACAGGAAATATTATAGTCGTGAAAGTAAAGATTTGAATATCCAAGAAGTTAGTGTGCCTCCCGCGTGCTACGCGGAAAATTGATCCATCCTAATATTATATGGGTAGGTAAATTCTAAAGTTACTCTGTTTGTCTATCTATTACCTATTCAAGCTGAAACGGCTGGACAAAAATTTTGCATGGAGATACTTTGAACCATGAGGATGGAAATAGGTTTTGGTCGCGATAACCGACATCCACGCGGGCGAAGCCGCGGGCGGAAGCTAGTTCAATATGAAAGCTTATTTTTTAACTACTGTATATATTTTTATTAATTATTTCTCTAAATAGTTGTGTTTTAATTAGTATTGTGTTGCATCATTGCCCCTTTACTAGCCATTCTTTCAATTATTTATTGTAACGTAGTACACATTCTTAGGTAATTGAATATAATTTAAATATAAACTAATTACAATTTTAAACATTTTTACTTAAAACTTTACTTAAACTTAACAAAAAAAAAAATATATTTTTTAAAACCTACCTAAACTTATTTACAATTAAAATAGTAATAAACATATATTTACAAATAAAACAAATTAACTTTCAATACAACTTAAGACGAAGTGGTAGCTAAAGTGGCGCCCTCATTTGAAATAAATTGTGTAAAACTAAATATGGTGATAATTAAAAATTTGATTTGTATAAATGTCTAGAAAGACCTTTAAACTATTTTATGAATAACCTTTGAAATTATTACTAATAGTCCGTCTGGTTTTAAAACTGTTTTTCGCCAAAAGTGGCCACTTTTAGCGAAAAACAGTTTTAAAACAAGACGGACTACCAATATTACTTTCAAAGGTTATTCATAAAATAGTTTAAAGGTCTGTATAGACATTTATACAAATCAAATTTTTAATTATCACCATATTTAGTTTTAAACAATTTATTTCAAATGAGGGCGTCACTTTAGCTACCACTTCGTCTTAAGTACTTACGGCAGAAGTTGGTCAACTCAAGAAAAATGTCTGAATTCGCAATAGTGACTGCGACATGCAGCGTTTTTTTATGTAGGCATAGGCAGTTGAGATCCTTTGTCTCGATGCACCGGCGAGCGGCTACCGGTCAATCGGTGATCATTTGGCATCATTTCCTTGTTGCGAGACACACGTATATACGTTCTCATCCCAGACCGTTCTTCACTGTATGTTGTGATTTTCAAAAAGTGAATTTGAGGTACCAATCCTATGCGGTACAGTACCTACACCTAGTTTAAAGATTCTCATCAAGTGCTATTCAAACCCGAAATTCGGTAAGTGGCGAACTATTCTTCAAATTTAGTATATGTATAGGTAACCTCACTGGCTAGAATCTAGATACATCTTAAATCGGATTGCTAACTGGTAGTAGTGTTTCTAGTAATGTTTTAATAAGTAATATTAATTCTAGTTTCGTAGATTTTGCCCGGGCGTGGCAGTCTTCAACTACCGCCCGGTTTGAAAAGTAAATTTTGTTCTAGAACATTTCTCCCACTAGACTTTTATCTTTTTTTTTTATAATTAGTAATTTCATATTGTGAACTCTGTTCTTAATGATGTCCAGCAGCCACAGTCATTGCACTTAGGTAAAAGTAGGTACGTCCGTCACTATCACCTCACATCGTCATCACCTCTCGTGGTAATGGCTGGTCAATATTTCTTGGGAATTTCTCTAACCATGGACATCGATCACTTCCAGGGTTCCAGTTTCGGACTTACGAATACCCGTAAGGATACACTTTCCCGCGGAAAGACCTAGGCACATAGATATACCTACTCGAGTCCTGGACAGCCCCCAATAACTGGCCACCGGCAGCTCCACTTCCCAGCACTGGACTCCATGACAGTACCTCCTTACTTTCTCAAGTGACACAGAACGACCGGCATAGTAGGGCACCCTGAATCCACCCTGAGATTTCTCTTTTTAATAAATTATATTTTTTTAAGGCTGAAGTTTGTATTGTTCATTTTGACACCTCGCGCACAACGCTTCACTGGCGCCCTTGTGTTTTTTTCCAAATTATCTCATGCTTTTCTATGCCCGGAGTTCTGTTTGCTTAGAGTAGTTGCATGTCTGTGTGCTTCTTTTATTTTTTGGTTTTGTGAAACGTTTTATTTTTTTGGTTGCTAGCAACTAAAGTGTAACATAGGTTTTCCATTTTATGAATATTGTTAAATGGTAATTTGTATAATTTACTTAAATTTTGCTCTTTGAACGCAACAATAAAAATCAACCTTCCTTCGAAGTAAAATATTGCTAACCTTATGTTGCAGTAAGTACTTCAGACTTTTTTCAAAGTTTTTAGTTCTGTTTTTTTTTTTCACATAGATATACCTACTCGAGTCCTGGACAGCCCCCAACAACTGGCCACCGGCAGCTCCACTTCCCAGCACTGGACTCCAGGACAGTACCTCCTTACTTTCCCAAGTGACACAGAACGACCGGCATAGTAGGGCCCCCTGAATCCACCCTGAGATTTCTCTTTTTAATAAATTATATTTTTTTAAAGCTGAAGTTTGTATTGTTCATTTTGACACCTCGCGCACAACGCTTCATTATATATAAGAAACAATTTTTAAAGTTGTCCCAGAAAAATCTCAATTTTGTTACCATGTTATTTCCCAATGATAAAAACTTTATTTTGACGGTAGTAAATTTTAAAGAAGGCTATATTCTCATTCCAATAGGTACATAGCCAAAATAAATTAAAATTGCTCGTCAAACATCAGTGTAAAATCAAAGCAAGGGTTGGGTTAGCAGTTGGTACAAAGTGCTCAAATTTGTTACTCGTTTTGACTGGTTAGTATATTTCATGTAATGTTAATTTTTGTAATAAGACTGCTTACGCTACGCTATTTACTCAATAATTTTGTGAGTTATACATGGTTATACGCTAAACAGAGAAATTTTTAAAGCCTCGGGTATCGCTAATCCTCTCAATTTTATGACGTCAATTTTGATAATTTTGGTACGGTAAAGTATAAATTGATCTGATTGGTAACAAAATTGAGTTGTTAGGAAATTTACATTAAATTTGTTTGTGTTAATCATATGAAATTTATTGCTATCATCGTCAACTTATTTTACGCTCCATACTAAATTATCGTAAATTTTATAAGCACCAGAGTGCTGATAATGACCCTTTATAAAATTTTTATCCTTCAGAGTTCAAATGAAATTATTTATATATTCCATCTAAAAACCAGAGTATACCAAGAATCAAGAAATAAAAGATATATTTTTTCTACTAGCCGCGACTAGTGCTATTCTTTTGTAATAAAATCTACTCTTGTATGGCAAAATAGGAGTTCTCATACACCGCTTTACTCACCTTCTCATTCCCTCAATGAATTATTTTTGAGATAATAACTATTCTATGATCTCCCCGGCCCCGGGTCTCAAACTATATTCATATCAAATTTCATCTAAATCGGATCAGTGGTTGAAGCGTGAAGAGATAACAGACAGACGGAAGACAGACAGAGTTCCTTTCACATTTATAATATTGCTTGGAAGTATAGATTGGATTGAAGAAGCAATTTCCAGATTCAGATAGATAAACAAAAATGTACAAAGCTAAAGTACCTATGTACCAGTAAAAAAGAGTCCCTACGTTTTCGTTGGTTACAATCGAACTCAATTTTGTTGCTGTCCCCAAACAACACAGTACATATTTTACAAATTATAAGTTTTGACAATGAGCATATAAAATTTACTTATAAAATTTTAAGGTAAATCGTAAAAAAAGGCTTAATTTTTTACCTAAGTAACAATATTGATCTTCAACCTATTGAATTTTGAAATTAATACTTTTTATTCAAGTGTGTTTTGGTTTATACATAACTTTATTGTCCTTAAATTGCAATAATGTTAATATTTGACGTAAAATTACTATTTTTATAGTTAATTTTGATTAAATAAATAGTAACAAAATTGACCACAAATAGTATCCATGTCCAGAAAACACTGCTTTTATACTTAAGCTGTGACTAATAAATTGATACCATTTATAAATAACATAAGATACCTACACCTAATTTTCCATTAAAAGCTAGTAAAAACAGGCTTTGTAAAAAAAAAACAAAAAAAATTGTAGGGTACAAAAATTTTGAGAACTGCTCAGAGAATGTTGCATAACATTTGTTGTCCAACTTTTTTTAACAAATTGTGACAAAAGTTATAAATTGTTAATGAAAACTTCATGTAACAAATTATAAATTTGTTGGATAACATGATATAATATATCAAATCATAAATTATGTTGTAGTCGTAAAACATCATCCGAGCTTCAGCGATGTTGAGGAAGGGAAAGAATTGTTACAGAAAGTTATATGATGTTATAATAGGAGTTTAACCAGTGACCCCCCCAATGGGTTCCCGGTTTGTCGTACCGGGGGGGCTCAGTACCCGTGGTAGCCTCGAGCCACGGGGAAGCTAAGAGGAACCCGCGAGGGGGCGCTCCTGCTGTCGTCAACCAGCAGTGAGCGCCCACATTGGGGCGGCGGGGGAGTGGGAAGATCTCCCCCCACCCGGGGAGGGGCGCTCCCGCGGGCTCGGCTTCGGCCTTGAGCCTGTAGGGATGCGCCCAATGGGGCGGCGGGGGAGTGGGAAGTTCTCCCCCTACCTGTGGTGGGGCCGCCGGGAGAGGAATGTTTTATTGCTCTCCCGGCGCTTCAGGCGGGGCCACACCGCCGTGGCTGTGGTTGGAGATCGGTCGCGGAGGAGGAGGAGTGTCGGTGTTACGTTGCCGCTCTCCCTATTTTTTAGCCGGTTTATCTGGCTCCCATGGGTCCACAGGCGGTGGACTGCGTGGGAGTCTACCGCCTTTCAATTGGCCCGACGAGGTACGGCGCGTCCGTGAGTTCCAGACGCGCCGACTTGGTGAGTGGGGGGCGCTTAGACGTCCCCGAGGAGGGGCCGCTTTGGCGGCCAGCCGCGCCGGGGTTCGCGGTTGTATTTCCTTTCCCGTGTCCCCGGCAAAAGCGGTTGAGATGGAACTCCGGAGGTTTTTTAGTGGGTAGGCACGTCGCTCTGGCGTGGAGTCCCACATAACCCGACAGCCTCCCCCGCAGGCTGACGGGTATCCGTAACAGGGATCTTTCCTACGAAAAAAAAAAAAAAAAAAGGAGTTTAACCAGTGTGGGAGCGTTTATAACAACATATAACATTGTTGCCATGTTGTAGCAAAATGTTACATAATGTTTTATAACTGCTTTGTGGGAACTTCTGTCCCCATTACAGCAATTTTTTTTTTACTTTGTAGATAGTGGTATTCCCTTATTATGGATTTATTTTAAAAAAATCGCGTTTTTCTCCAATGTCAGCTTAATGTTTAATTTTTTGGTCAACTAAATTTTTATAGAAGTCACTTTTGTATGACGACAACTTTTTTTTAATGTCAGCATTCGTTCCAAAGAAAAAATTGTTCAGATTGATGGTCCGAGTCTGACCAAGTTTTTCCTTTAAATATGTGTTGACAGAACATTTACACCCTGTATAAAATGTATGTAAGAGATATTAAAAACATGAAAAAAAAACAAATGAAGTAAATAAGCAAGCCATTTATAGTTAACATAAACATACTTTGTATTAGTAATTGTACAAAAAGTGACATGCATATGCTGTTACTGCATACAGGCGACATCATTCTTTGATAAGTATGAGCTTGGACGTGCCTGATCAGCCAATGCCTTGCATTGCATGTAGTATTTAAATGCTATGCAATATACATAAAAGAAATGCAAAACAGGTTTAACAAAACAAATTTAATCTATTTTAAGAGTAAATTCTTCCATTATACTGAACATCCTGAATGATCCCCAAGACAAGCAAAAATTATATTATAAAATAAAAATATTCCCATTGAATCCCTAATCAGCTGATCAGTCAACTTGTATTGGAGAGCATTTCTTTCATATTTCTCTACAAGTATGTTTTCAGGGAGAGGAGATTTTGA
Source organism: Acrobasis suavella (assembly GCA_943193695.1). Lineage (NCBI taxonomy): Eukaryota > Metazoa > Arthropoda > Insecta > Lepidoptera > Pyralidae > Acrobasis > Acrobasis suavella. The sequence continues at coordinate 12,907,036 of OW971938.1, forward strand.
ATGTGTTGTAGGATAATGCAATAATTTTAACAAAAGATAGTCTAGTCTACATACAAAGAAAAACATATAACAAAAATGCAAACATAATATACTTTTATGAATATTTTGTTAAAAGTACAGCTTTTTACTTAATTACATGATCTCAGAGTAAGTATACAAGGATCACATAATTGTGCTGCTGTACATCTATCATAGATAACACTTATTGATCAAATATAAATAGGTAATATGTATATTATCTGATCAATAATATTATACCACTTTTTTAAAATTTTATGAGTTGTGAAACAGCCTATTTCTGTGGTGCTCTCTTGACTCTAAGGCCAAGATCCACTTCAGGTCTCTGAGCCAGTGGAGTAAGTGAAACAGCCTTTGATTTAAGGCCATGTGGTCATGGCTCAAGGATATTCTGTTTTAAATATGCAAGAATAAAATAGGTGTTTTGCAACTTACTATAAGTTATTTTACCAGTTTTGAATTAAATACAAATAACATGGGAAAGTCAGCTATTTTCGTTTCTGCATTTTGTCTAATCCCAAAGTATGTGCTTTACAACTATATATATTGCAAATTTGTGCCAAAACAATAATAGTAATAATAGAGGATTTTTAAACATTTTGTTAATCAGTTAAAAGTACAAAAACTAAAAAAATCAATTAACTAGATGCTTTTGCAGCCTGGCGTTTTTTAACATCCCAATTGTAAACACGAGCCATGTTTACTTCAGTAGTTGTGCACTGATCTCTGAAAGGATAAATAGATTACATTAATTATGAATCAAGAGAGGAAGAGATAGATTATTAAATATTTTGTATTTATATTATGATACCTTAAGAAATCCAAATCATGTTCAACACATTCCAAATTTTTCTTTGCTGTGGCCATATTCAAAGTCAATAATTTTTCTGCATCTTCCAAACTGTACTCTAACATGACATTTGCACCTAGCCAAAGATACACTGTTTTTGTTGGTTTTATATTGGCCTGAAAAACAAATAAAATATTAAAGTAATGAGTGCATAAATCATATAAAACAAAGTATTTAACATAAAGTTATATCTTTGCAGGAATAATCTTTTCTCATATTGGTTACAAGACTGATTTGACAAGATAATAAGTTGCCCATAGTTTGTGTGACACCTCATCACCCAATGATGGTGTAAAACTTCCACTTTTTCATTACAGTGATTATACAATAATATTACCTTAACAAATACTTGATCACTTAATAGAAACTTCGTTTCTGTCTCCTCTTTCTGTGATTTTAGTTTCTCAATCATTTCCAAGGACCTAGCTAAGTCAGGTATTTGTTGCCGTAAACGGCGTCGCTTCGTAGCCAAAGATAATTCCATATACTTATATTTGCCATGTTGCTCATCAAGCTTCCTCAGGACTTTGTCAACACCGCTTGTGTTTTCGGGTTGATTCATAAATTCATCCACATTATCCTGCAAATGGAAAAGGTACATATGAGTACAAACAAAATATAAGGTATATTGTAATAAATATCGCAAATATGTTTTTGAATCAAAAATAATATATTAATACGGAATACAATGATAACAGTAGTCTTTTAAACAGAATAAATAACTGTTTTGCAAGCAGGTGTTTGGTGATCATAACCTAAAACGTGCACAAAATGCTTAAGTATAGTGTGAAACATTAATTTCTAACGAATCACATAATTAACATGTAAACAAGACTTCAAAGCGAATATAAGGATGTTTATTTATGACTTACAACAAAAATTGCTTCAGGTATTCCTGAAAATGATTTTGGATTAGATGAGTCGGCTCCATCACCTTCCATTTCAATTTCAGTGAAACAAAATTATACGATATGTTATTTTTTCACGATAATCAATATCTTTTCTTAGAATACCTATATTTTTACAGAGGAGAGTCTGGGGAGTACCTATTAACGATTTAATAAATTACAATAAATATCAATTTTTTATCAGCAATATTACAGTACGGTACGGTCGCCAGACACAGACACTGACAGATTGAAATGACATTTTGACAGGAAAATAAAAGTGACATTGACAGATGCAGGAGACCTATTTTTCAATACGGGAATCAGCTAAGAATTATTGCCGCACCTGCGCCTATCGCCCCGAAGCAATGCGCGGCTAAGGCTGGATTTCACCGACTTTGTCTAAAGAGTCGATTTCGTAAACGGGCATCAAATTGACAACATTTCATTTTCTAAATGTTATGAAAATTCGAGAATCATTTCGAGATTTGGCGATTCTGAACACGTAAAATATTTTTTCAGATTTTTTTGAGTTATATTTTTAGAGATAAATTAAAAAAACTCAAAAGTACAAGGATATAGGCATTTAACAGGTTACGCCTTTGCTTGAACATCTAAAAGTGAAAAAATTATGTCAAGCTGTCAGCTGTCAATTGACGCGTGCGTCAATCTGACAACTGACATCACGAGTGAGAGAGAGAGATAATAGTAGTGTTGTCTATATAAGTATCAGTTCGATAGGAAGACCATCTAATATCGATAGTTCTTTCAGTAAAGTAGAATTAGGATTAGAAAAAATACACATCCATTAAAATGTTTACATAGTTTGGTGACGAAATGCTAATATTTCCTTTATATGATTGATATTTCAGGTTAAATAAAAATAATATTGACATCCAGGTCTTAAAAACTTAAAAAAAAATGAAGAAAGGAAAAATGCTACCCTAAAATGGGGCGACTTTCAAAACACAAGGTGACATTTATGATAGCTTTTTTTTTTGGTTTTTTAATTAAAACTTCCAAATTTCTGAAAGCATATTTTTTATTTATATTTTTGAAATAGCAATCCTGGTACGTCCACCATCTTTTCACTACGCGTGTACGCCGGAGCCTTTGTTTTTATTTTCAGTCAAATTCACCTCAATTAACTTTAAAACGCTGTAACTTAAAAAGTGAAACATTTTTTTCTTTGTGTTCTTAATTCCTGTAAGGGGCGACTATGAGAATCCGTTACAAAACGTGGGTTACCCAAAAACCCCATTTCAAGTATAGAGATGATAAGCCAATTTTTTTTTTGTCGAATTTTTATGTAATTTTAAGTAATTTTTTATGCCATTTGTTTTTCACATACCAAGTCGTCAATATAATATTTTTATGCCAACAATAGCTGAGATAGAAGCGTTTGATTTTTTAAATTAATCAAATGAACCCTATTTTACGATACGTAAGTTTTTGTATCGATATCGATATCTTACTGCTACAAAACACAACTCTATAGACGTCAGTAAACAGTTTTATTTTTTAATTATAATGTATGGCAAAGATGTAAACTCGTTACATCCTAACTCTTGTACTTACGCTCTTTTAGAATGGAGAGATTTTAAACAATTTAATTTTAGGAGAAATAATGAAAAGAAATGAAAAAGAAAAAATACGTATGTCCTTTTTTTTGAAGTTCTTTAAGGAAAAAATATAAAATATGAATATAAAATTTTTGAAAAGGCGATTTTAATAAAGAACGACTTATGGGATTACGTAGATGGAAAAATACCAAGGCCAGCAGAAGTCGCAGAGGAAGCGATATGGCAGTCGAAGGATGCGAAAGCGAGGGCTGAGTTAATATAAGCGATGAACCCAAGCGAGTTAAGGCATATTCGGGACTGCAAGACTTCTAGAGAGTTATGGCTGAAGTTGGAAGCGATATATGCATCAAAAGGACCAGCCAGGAAGGCATCCTTGTTGAAGCAGCTTACTTATGTAAAATGAATACATGTGCATTTAGCAAATTTATTCGATGCGAAAAATAAACTCCATGATATGGATATTGATATTCATGACGATTTAGCGTCAATTATGTTATTGTACAGTTTACCACCGAATTTTGAAAGTTTCCGTTGTGCGATAGAATCGAGAGACAATATTCCGGACCCTGAAATTTTAAAAATAAAAATTATCGAAGAAAATAATTCAAGGAATAATGCGGATCTGATAATAAAGTGTTTATAGTAAACGGTAAGGGTCAAAATAGCAAAGGAAAAATAAAAACCAATGAGAAAGAATTTGAATCGCATCGAAAATTCATTATGAAATGCTTTAAATGTCACAAAACGGGCCACAAGGCTTCAGAATGTAAATTCAAGAAAGAGAAGCAAGATAGTGTAAAGTATGTTCCAAAATGTGATGTAGCTATTACCAGTGATGACGAGTTTGTAACTTTTAACTGTGTTTCAGATTACTGTTATGCTGTAAACTACTAGTATGGAAACTGGATTCTGGATAGCGGCTGTACAAGCCATTTGTGCAGTGAAAAATCACGTTTTGTAAATGATTTACAACCTTCTTTTGGAAAATTGAATTTAGCTACAAATCGGAGTGCTCCCGTACAAGGTATAGGTACAATAAGATTATTTGCATGTAATGATGACTTTAAGCGTGTAGTTGAACTACCAAATACGTTGTTTGTTCCTAATTTGAGAACTAATTTAATCTCGGTTGCTAAAATCACTGACAAAGGTTTCAATGTAACATTTAGAAACGACAGTGCTGTAGTGATTGATTTAATGGGATTGTTAAGCTAGTTGCAAATCAACAGGGTAATTTATATTACTTTAAGGAACGACGTGCTCGAGCTTTTGCGATTTCGAATGATAAAGTTGACATTCAAGTATGGCACGAACGTCTAGGTCATCTTAATGTAAAAGATTTATTGAAACTCATCAGTCATTGCGACTTAGGAGTGAAAACCGATATGACAAATGTCAATAAGTTACATGATTGCGAAACATGCATTCGTGGTAAGATGAGTGCGATACCTTTTACTAGTTCTAGTGGACCTTGTGATGAGGTACAAAAAAAGAAATACAGCTCTAGGGGGTGCAAAATATTTTGTGTTATTTATAGATGATTCTACAAGATGGTGTGAGGTATATTTATTGAGTAAAAAGAGTTCAGTTTTTACGGTTTTTAAAATATACAAACGGCATGTAAAAAATATTACTGGTAAACGAATAAAATATTTGCAGACCGATAATGGCGGTGAATATTGCAGTAAGGAATTCGACAATTTCTTGGAAAAGGAAGAAATACAAAAAAGGCTTTCTATTAGTGGAACTCCACAACAGAATGGAATAGCAGAAAGAATGAATAGAACGATTGTCGAAATGGCAAGGTGCATCTTATTGTCGTCAGGACTTCCACCAGGTTTTTGGGCAGATGCAGTGGTCACTGCGAGTTATATTAGAAATAGATGTCCAACTAGCGCGATAAATAGCGGAATACTATATGAAAAGTTCTTTGATAGACCTGTACAAATTAATTGTTTACAATCTTTTGGAACGAAAGTTTATGTTTTAGATAAAGATTTAAATAAAGATAAGTTTGCAGCTCGTAGTAAACAGGGGATTTTTATAGGTTATTCCAGGAATCAGAAAGGTTACAGAGTATGGTTGCCGAAAGATCGTAAAGTAATTATTGCTAGGGATGTTAGATTTTTAGATGTTGAAAAATCTGAGAACGAGGATCCTGGTGATCCTTTTCAGGTGGAAGTACCTGTTGCGTTGGAACCGATGCGTTTTGTGGAAATGGAAATAAATTCATAATCAGATACACCGCAAGGCGAACAAATAGTTGAATATCCGGCTGAAGAACCAGCTCAACCACTTATCTTAGATGATCCAAGTCAAACTCCATCTCCGGTTGAAACGACATCAATTGAGAATGTAAGGAGAGCTCCAGGTAGGCCGAGAATCCAGAGAGGTCAAATAGGTAGACCGAAGAAAATATATAGGATGGTCTCCGTATCAAGAGAGCGAGAGTTAGAAGAAGAAAAAGATCCTGCGCTTTTGCAAGAGCAAGAGCAAGAAGTGCAAGAGGAGAGATATGATACTGGTGAAAATAGGCAAGTTGAAATCGATGACGACTCGCAGTCGCCACCTGATCGATTTGTCGATTGTGAGGATTTTGCAGGTACCGCAGGAGAAGTGACTTTAAAAGAAGCACTCACCAGTAATGAGAAAAATCTGTGGGAAGATGCAATCAGGTCAGAAATCCGAAGTCAAGTGAAAAATGAAACTTGGAAAATTGTTAAGAAACCTCCAAATAGAGATATAGTGGGATGTCGTTGTGTACTTACCACGAAGCCAAATGTGGATAAGACTGAAAAGAAGGAAGCAAGATTGGTGGCAAGAGGCTTTAGTCAGTGTTACGGCATTGATTATCGTGAAACTTTTGCTCCGGTCATGAGGCTTGGTACAGTCAGGTTACTTGCCGCATTAGCTATGGAGCTAGATGTGGAAATTTATCAGATAGATATAAATACGGCTTATCTTAATGGATATCTAGAAGAAGAAGTGTATATGAAAATTCCAGAGCTTCTAGAAGAGAGCTTAAACAAACTATTGAAAACTGAAGAGGATAGTTTGATTAAAGAGCGAGCTAGACAAATGCTTAATGATATAGCTTTAGGTGGTAACGTTTGTAAGCTACATAAATCATTACATGGTTTAAAACAATCTGGGAGACAATGGAACATAGGGTTAGACGAGAAATTGAAGAAAATGCAATTGAAACAAACTTTAAATGAACCTTGTCTATACTTCAAGAATTTTGAGGATGGAAACAAGCTTTTTGTTTGTATTTATACGGATCGCGTGTAAGGAAAAAGTTTGCATTGAGGACTTTAAATCAGAATTGGCCAAAGATTTTGAATTAAAGGACTATGGAGTTGCAAAATTTATTCTAGGCATAGATATTGTCAGAAGTGACAGCAGCTTGAAATTGTCACAAACACAATATATTGATAAAATAGTTGCTAAATTTGAACAAAAACATTACAAAGAAATTCATACTACGCCAATGGAGGTTGGAATAAAGCTACAACCCACACAGCAGAATATTGATAGGAATCTTTCGTATAGAGAATTAATTGGATGTCTTATTTATTTATCCGTAGGTACTAGACCCGATATAGCTAATGCAGTAGTCAAGATGGGACAGTATGTGGATAATGATGATAGAAGCTGTTGGAAGGCAGCTATACGGATTTTAAGATACCTAAAAAGAACCAGAGAATATGGTCTTGTTTATAAAAAGACGGCTTAGTCCATAATAGGGTATTCTGATAGCGATTTTGGAAACTGTCATATGGATCGAAAGAGTTTTTCGGGAAATGTCTTTATATTGGCAGGAGCAGCGATTTCTTGGAAATCACAAAAGCAAAAGTGCGTCGCTACCTCAACTTGCGAAGCTGAGTACGTAAGCTTGGCTTTAAGTATGAAAGAAGCTTTGTACCTTCACAGCTTATTAGGTGAGATAGGTTTACACAACTTTAGCAGAGTGACATTACATGCGGACAATCAAGGAGCAATTGCACTTGCGAAAGATCCAGTTTCTCATGCCCGCAGTAAGCACATTGATATTAAGCATCATTTCTTAAGGGATACATTAAAAAATAATAAAAATATAGCTTTGAAATTCATTTCTACTGATTTGATGCTGGCAGATATTTTAACTAAACCGTTGCCAAAGCAGAATTATTGTGCATTCTTGGTTTAGGTATAAATTAGTATTTTTTTACATTTGGTGCTTTTTTTTTTTGGTCACGCTTATTTTGTGTTTATCTTACTACTTTTCGAGCAAATGTTGGAACTTTTGGGGTACAAATTAAGGGGGTGTGTTGGATAGAAACTATTTAACGAAGGTAAATTTGTACCTGGCATGTTATAATGTTTGAAAAGTGTTCGATATAAAATACTGTTTTTATTATGACAACTTTGTATATGCCATCTCAAAAATATACGTCTAATCCCGTTCAGGATATTTTAATTTCCTCGATTCCACAGCAACCTACGCTCCGCTACACATAGGTCTCCTCAAAGGATTTTTTGTAGTTTGTATTATTTAACTATCAAATGCAAAGAATACAATCAATACTTGTCAAATTTTTCGTAAATCGGGCATAATCAAGAGATAATTGACGAAGGGAAGCTCCGTTAACTTAACGGCTGATTAACCGAACGTTATCGCCGTTTAGGTGCTGGTGAACACTTTATAAACTATAACGGACTGTTAAATCACTTTAACGGCTTGTTCACAGTTAACAACATGTTGGTGAACTCCAGCCTAAGCTTCATACGTTTTGTATACTAAACAGTGATCGCGATAAAGCTGTGGTCATACTAGCGGCTTCGTTATTTTTCACGAACTATCAGCCAATAATCCAAGATGGCTTACTTTTACATGTGTATTAACAATTTCATAATAAATTTATTGAAACCTGAAAAGAATTCTAGAAAGAAAAACCAAAAAAATGTTAAACACCATTTTATCGTTCCACTTCCTTTTTACGCATTATTAACCGTGGCACCGTCGCACAGCACGCGTCTGAACTAGTTGAAAACAAACGTCAAAATGAACAACGCTAGTCCGATCACGCAGAGCGAATTGTTAGCGCGCTTAAACCTTTTGATGTACTGCCACCCGCGCGATAACAAAGACGAAGTCCGAATATTCGGGACGATACCCGATAACAGCCGGTCACATTTGCGTGTATCGTGTAATAACACGAAGCTTCGTGACGATAGGTGCCGTTGCGGCCCAAGCGTTAAGGCAAGTTGTCAAAAGGCTGTAAAATCCATCTCTTCATTATACAAGGCAGCCTGCAGTGCGAGTGCGAGCCGAGTTGTTGGCAGCGCGGCGCGCGCCCTGTTTTGGTCAATAGAAATAGAACACGCCAAGTGCGAGTTGAACTCGAGTGGAGAGGGTTCCGTACAATGCAAAAGTTTTTAAATTAATACAAAATATTACATTTGAAATTATTGTAGTAAGACGCGAGTTAACTAGTACTAGCGCTATTCAGTGATGTTTTAGTGAACTATCTTCCGTCAGTGAACGTATTATATTGAGTTTACCACTTAATTTTCAATTGATAAATTTCTTATAGGTTTTACTGTAATCTACATACAATGAGCTACATTTAGTTTTTAAGCTATTGCATTGATTTTGTCGCGGGCCTTGGCGCGGCGTAGAGTTAAAGCATAGAGTACTGATGATGATTACTTTTATTATATATTAAATTCTAATTCAGTCCATGGAGACTTCTGCAAGGTTCAAGATTATTGGTGCCAACATTCTCATGTGATTTTCAGTACAATCATCTGCTCCTTTAACTTTTTTTTAGTCAATTTAAACCGTTGTCACATGCGCAAAGTTTTTTTTATATATGTAAAAAGAATGTGTCATATTTTGCCGTATTTTAATAAAAAAACATGTTTTTTTCGCTACTTTCCAACAACTTCAATCGGACACTTTTTTCTGAATGTCTAATCGATCATTTTCTATGGGACTTGTCTATTTTTCAATTAAAGAATTAAAATAAAAATACCTATTTTTATTTATGTTTATTTATTTGATTAGATGCTTGTAAAGAATCTTATTTGCCCGCCTCCCTCCCCCTGACCCATGGCCTGGGTACTCGTACGCCTATGTACACATGCACTAGTCTCGCAAGTCGCACGGAACGGAATTACTTTGTCATAAATTGATACCTTGTCGTTAGTGAGCACATTATTACATTTACATTATTAGCCCGCTGCGTGGTTTCCGGCCTTGAATAGAACCACTCTTCCTGTGGACGTCGTAAAAGGCGACTAAAGGATATTTCCGTCACTGAAGATGACAACAGCGTCGGAAGTACGATACTGACTCCCACTGCGCTCGCCAACCCGCCTGCCAAGCATGGCGAGTGTGGCAATATCCCCTCATGAATAGAAACTAAACGAAATCCTTGGGAGATGCATAGGCCTCTCCCAACGATTTCGTTTGGTTTCTATACAGCCGCATAACGTTATGCGGATGAAATGATGATGATGATTTACATTATACTTTCATTTGATAGTAACTATAATATCAATATTATTTTTTAGGGTTCCGTACAAAAAAAGAAAAAACGGATCCCTTATAGTATCACTCGTGCGTCTGTCTGTCCGTCCGTCTGTCAATTTACAGCCAATTTACTCCGAATCTACTGGACCAAATCAGGTGAAATTTGGTAGGAGGGTGTAATCCTATGAACCAAACATGTGTACGGTAAATAAATATTTTTTTTTAATAAGAGTTTTTCGAGGGACAAATTAGGAAATTAAAAAATCTCCGAAACTACTGAGCCTAAAACTTTGAAAAACGTACAAGTTATTATTCATTGCTTGTAGATTACAAAAAATACATAATATAAGAATTCTATCAATTGAAAATAAAGTGGTAAACTCAATGTTCCGTTCTTAGCGTTTTAATTGTTTTCTAATTATTTAAAATTTCGCGCACTTTACCAATCTAGCGTAATATCCAATCAGTTTGTCTTATGGAAGCGGTCCAACGTCACAATTCAGCCAATGAGAACGCACGGAATATACCGCGCGCTTGCACAGTACAACCGGCGTTGAACACAGCGCCATAGTGGTGAAAAAGAGAACGACTTCGTTGCAATTCAAAATCACCGACGCACCGTTCTCCAAGTGATTCGATCGAAAATTCATGTTTTGTGCATTTTTAGACTTTCATTTCTACCTTAGAGTGTGTATTAGTGGATTCAAGAACAGCATTCATCGTAATCAGCCGGCCGGCAGTTATTTAAGGACATTTCTGAAGCCATCAAGCATTTGCCGCTACGTGGTAAGTACTTGTGCATGATATTCTCTTGTCTGATTGTCGTATTGGACCTTTACCTACTACCGCTGGATATCCTCTGGATATTCAATCCAGAGTGGCGACGAACATAGCAACCAAATTAATCGCGTTCGTTCTGCTACATCTTTTTGGTGCCGAAACCCGGGACCTTAGATACCTACCTACAGTCGGCCCATCAAATACCAATTCAATTTAGTAGTTTATACAGTGAATACAACTCAAACTAAAATAACGTAATCATTTCGCTTAATTTAAAGGTAGAAATACACGTCTTTGTTCCATTTTGTTCCGCTGAATACCTACCTACCATATCAAAACTAAGTTCAAAATGGCGTACTTACTGATTTCGCTAAAATTGTGAAAAACGTGGATATTTAGTCGTTTTGTGCCCGCTTTTGTCACATTATTATCTATCGTTTACCATTTGTAATAAACAATATTGCAAAATATACAGCATCATAATTTTGGGCAATAACGTAGTGCATAACTCGACTACTTCATTTCGATCGCTTAACATTTCACTTACCTATTTGAAATTTTCATTTGTTAAATTTCAAATAATATCGTATCGTAACGTTTTCCCGACTTTTACCACATACCATACAAACTTACTTCGAATTCCGTGATTTCGAATGTTATAGTTTTCTTTTTTACAAATTTAAATTCGTAAGGTTAGTACATTATAAAACTTACGTTTCTTACTATAGAAACAAAATATCTAAAACTCTTAAGTACATCTGATTCAAAATATTCGATTCCGATTTATTTATCTCCTACCGACATTGTGGACTAGAGGTGACGAGTTTTATAGTTGTCGTGTTATGCGAACATCGATATTGGCACGAACTCGCTAATGCAAGTACCAACGCACAATCAGGTGATCATTGCTAACTTGCAGAAGTAGGTAACTGATCTTTCTAGTGTGAATATTGTTTATTGCTATTTGGCCATTACGTACTGGGTAAAATATTATACATAAGTAAACAATTACTTTGTGTTTTATCATGTCTTATTTGGCAAGGCATAAGTCTAAGGTCGTACCTAAGAAATGTACCGAGCATAGTTACTCAGTTAATAATTTGCCAAGTTTGCGACGTAAACGAACGATAGCTTACAACCGTATTTCGAAGGCTTTGGAAATAGGCAATTTAGCCGCTACCGATGAATCGCATATCGAGTTATTTCCTCGTATTGTCAGGAAATAAAAAACAATGCTAATAGTTTTCAAGAAGCTCATTTTATTATTTTGGATCTCCTGAAGGATGACGCTGCTGAACATGATAATGAAATCCAAGAACATTTCGATGACATGTATTTTCAAGTTTCAGCCATCCAACTTAAACTCCAGCCATCTTTGTCATTTTAACAGTTAAATAATTCTAAGCGTGATTCATTGATCGCGTTACACGGCGGTAACATGCGGTTACCAAAAATTACGTTGCCAACTTTTTCAAATGCTATCAAGGAGTGGCCCGAGTTTATTTCAACTTTTGATGCGTTGATTCACGATTCTCCCCTATTAAGTGATATTGAGAAGTTTCATTATTTGGTGTCAGTGTTGCGAGGTGAGGCATTATCGTTAATTAGAACGTTCCCTATTGCAAGCGAGCATTATTTAAGCGCATACAACGCTCTCAAGTCGCGTTATGAGAATAAACGCGAATTAGCTTTTACGTGCTGGCGAGATATTTTAAATGTTGATTTTAAAACTACAAACGCTCAGGATTTCAGACGCGCTTTAGATACAATCGACGAAAACTTAACAATTTTAAAAACGTTAAAATTACCGACCGAGCACTGGGATTTTATTCTTTGTTATAACATTCTCGCTAAACTCGATACTAAATTAAGACGCGATTTTGAGGAAAAACACTCTGATATCGAGCTTCCACAGTATAAGCAATTAAGGGCATTTTTACATTCAAAGGGTGAAGCCTTAATACGTGACACTCACTTTACTGCTGCGGTCACCAATAAAGGCGCTAATGCTTCAAAGGAGGCTTCCGGCTTTGCACAAACATCGAAGCGAAAAAACTTTACGCATTCTCTTATCGCTCCTGCCGTAAATAGTCCTAATAAGGTTGGTGATACACAAGTGGTGAAGCCAAACCGTAATCCAACCGCCCCCAAGTTAAATCGTAAATGTGCTTATTGTGGTGACGCACATCATATATCAGCCTGTAAAGATTTTTTAGCTAAATCGATAGATGAGCGTATGGCTATAGTCAGTGACAAGAGATGGTGCTACAACTGCCTTAACGCATCTCACTCAATGCGAGATTGCCAATCGATATTTACCTGTCAAAAATGTAAACGTAAACACCATACTCTGTTACATCGGGAACAAGTGGCTAACAAATCAAGCCCGGTTGCTGATACGTCAAAATCAGTAGCCTTAGTCGCTAAGGAATCAATAACGCAGTCTGATTTAGGATTAAATACCACCGTGTTACTAGCCACTGCCCTAATCGAAATTCGTGACTCATCGGGCGAATTTCACACATTTCGCGCGTTGTTTGACACCGGAAGTCAGAATAACTTTCTCACAACCCATGCGGCTCAACGGCTGAACCTAAAGCCTAGAGCAGGTTGTACTAACGTACATGGCTTAGGTGGCAGTCTAGCATCTGTTAGTGGCGTTGTGACATGTGGTGTTGGTAGTAACCATAACGTCATATTCCATCTAGATATGCTGGTCATACCAAGCATTTGTGGAGATCAACCTATAGCAAGACTCAACACGAAAGGATGGGATGAAGTCAAGACATTACCGCTGGCAGATCCTGGTTTTGACATCCCTGGCCCGATCGACGTCTTGTTAGGCGCTGATGTCTTTGCCGAGTCACTTCTCGAACAACGTCTGAAAGGCAGTTCCTCTCAACCGCGAGCCTTTAACTCTGTTTTCGGCTGGCTTCTTCTTGGGAAGTCCCGACTTGCTTCTTCCTGTTTACTAGGAGTAGCACCTCCTACTGTAGACAATAGCTTGAATAATATCGTTCAACGTTTCTGGGAAATCGATAACGTTCCGCAATCCTCCCGATTGACCCCAGATCATCAACTCTGTGAAAACAGTTTTATCAACAATCACTACCGCGACGAGACGGGCAGATATGTCGTTTGTCTTCCTTTCAAGGAAAATGAAGAGCCAGTCTTTGAAGGTTCTCGAGCGATTGCCCTACGACGCTTTCATGCTATTGAAAGGCGTCTATCTCGTGATCATAATCTTAAACAACAATACGTTGAATTCATGTCTGACTACATCGAAAGTGGTCACATGACCGTAGTACCTGCCAAACAAATGGGTCAAGGAAAATACTACATACCGCACCATTGTGTTCTACGTCCCGACAGCGCGACAACTAAGCTTCGCGTCGTCTTCGACGCCTCGGCTAAGGATGCTAATTCCAAATCGCTAAACGATACGTTGCTGACGGGATCGAAATTACAATCGAATATTGTGGAGATTCTTCTTCATTTTCGTGAACACAAAATCGTCTTCATGGCCGACGTGCGCCAAATGTACCGTCAAATTAACGTAGCTCCTCATCATCGTGATTATCAGCGCATTCTCTGGCGGGCTCACCCAGATGAACCGCTACAGGAATACGTTTTAAACACTGTAACGTACGGGGTATCTTCGGCTCCCTTCCTGGCATGCCGAACTATACAACAATTGGCTAACGAGGAGGGACACAAGTACCCTAAAGCCAAAATCGTTTTGACATCTGACATATATGTTGACGATGTCGTTACCGGATGTCCTTCGCTCGAGGATGCTCGTGATATAAAAACGCAAATCATTGCTCTTCTTGCTTGTGGTTCGTTTGAGTTACGAAAATGGGCTAGCAATCGACCCGAACTTCTTAATGATCTTCCCACAGAGGCGTGTCTGTCAGAAGCCATAACCTTCACCGACGCTGAGGATGCAACCATCAAGGTTCTAGGCCTTAAGTGGGAGCCTGCTTCAGATTCGTTTGTTTTTAACGTCAACCCGTCTAATCAGCCGTGTACCAAGCGAACGATTCTAATTGAGGTTGCTAAAATTTTTGATCCTTTGGGTTTCCTATCGCCTTTAACGATCCAAGCTAAGTGCTTAATTCAAAAACTTTGGATTATCGGCATTTCGTGGGATGAAACTCCTCCACCGGAAATTGTTTCTCAGTGGAGCAAATTCTCTCAACAACTTCCACAAGTGAAAAATCTTAAAATTCCTCGTCAATTTACAACCGAAGGCGTTCAATCGTATCAACTGCATGGCTTCTGCGACAGCTCCGAGGCAGCGTATGGCGCCATCATTTATTTTCGTGTTACCGGCTCTGATGGTTCCGTTCGCGTTTTTCTCGTCTGTGCAAAGGCTCGGGTAGCTCCCTTGAAAAAGCAATCGCTGCCTCGCTTAGAGCTCTGTGGTGCGGTGTTGCTTGCGGACCTCATCAAGTTTGTCAGGGAAACTATACGAATACCCGTCCGTGACACTTATCTGTGGTGTGATTCAACCGTTACGTTGGCGTGGTTGAGGGCTCCATCTGCTCGTTGGGTGACATTCGTTGCAAATCGTGTCAGCCATATCCAAGATATCGTTCCAACGGAGTGTTGGAGACATGTCTCCTCTGCCATGAATCCTGCAGATATTTGTTCGCGCGGACAACTGCCGCATGACTTATTGCATAACATGCTTTGGTGGGCGGGCCCAGATTGGTTATCTCAACCTCAATCTGAGTGGCCAATAGACACATCGAAAGATTTTTCCAAAGATAACGTAGTACTTTCTGAACAGCGTCGCTCCGTAGCTCTCATTACAGATAAACTTGACGTCGCAAGCCAAATGTCAATAATCGATCAGTTGTTCGAAAAATATTCATCATTAGAGAAAATTTGCCGCATTGTAGCTTACGTTCGTAGGTTTTGCAACAACGTGCGTAATGTCGTTCCACGAGAGGAAAACCTATTCATATCGGATATTGAGCGTCATCATGCGTTGTTAATTATCGTCAAACATTTCCAAAATCGTTATTTTTCTGATATTATTTCGAAGTTAACAGAGCAGAAGCAGCTGCCACGCAGCTTTCGCAAATTAAATCCCTTCTTGGACGATCAGGGTGTGCTCAGGGTGGGCGGGCGGCTCGCTCGTTCTGGCCTTGAGTTTGAACATAAGCATCCTGCATTATTGCCTAAAAAAAGTGTGCTTACAGCAGTCGTAATCGAATCAATTCATCAAAATAACTTTCATCCCGGTCTAAATACAACTCATTATCTAATTTTACAACAATTTTGGATACTTGCGGCTAGACATGTCATACGACATCAACTTTCAAAATGCATAAGATGCTATCGTCTCCATCCGCAACCCTTGCAACCATTTATGAGCGACCTTCCGTCCTTCCGCGTGAATCAAGCTAAGGCGTTTTCGGTCGTTGGCGTTGATATAGGCGGCCTCTTTCGAATCAAGCTTGGCCATCATCGTGGTGCGAAAATTGATAAGGCTTACCTGTGCTTGTTTGTATGCCTAAGTACAAAGGCAGTACATCTTTTTTTTTTTTTTTTTACAATTTATTGGTTTAGGCATTTGTCCTCAATCTCACCTGATGGAAAGCGACGATGAAGACTAGGATGAAGCATGCCTATCCAAAAGATACCCATTCAATCTACTTTTGAATGTCCCGGGGCTGTACTTCTCTGGGAATATAGACGCAGGCAGTTCATTCCACACCTTAGCTACTCGAACCAAAAAGGAATTGTCAAAGCGTTTAGTTCGAGACTTAGGTATTTCAACGACAAAGGGGTGAAACCCCTGTCCGCGCCTCGTAGTCCGATAGAGAAATGGTGAGGGTTTCACGAGATCAAAAAGAGCCTTCGAACACTCTCCAAAATGTATCCTATAGAAAACCGATAAGCAGGCTACTTTGCGACGATGCTCTAGGGACTGCAATTTTCTATTCGAAAGCTCATCGCTGTTTATAAGCCTGCGGGCTCTTCGGTCAACAGAGTCTAGTGCCTCAAGTTGGTATTTAGCGGAGCCATTCCACAAGTGACTGCAGTACTCCATGCAGGAGCGAACCTGGGCTGTATAAAGATTAAGTAGCCATTCAGGGCTGAAGTACCGCCGGACCCTAGAAATGACGCCCAACTTCCTGGAAGCAGTCAGTGCCATCGACTCTATCTGTTGGCCGAAGTTGAGTTTGGCCGTAATGCTGATGCCTAAAAGCCCAAGATGGTCAACTATCGGCAAGGAAACACCTTGGAAAGTGGGTGTAAGTTGGAAGTTACTCTTTTTTGCAGAAAAGAGACACGCCTGGGTTTTGGACGGGTTGATACGACCTTCTTGAGGTCGTATCAACGTTATCCACTGACGGATTCATCGCGGCATTGCGTCGTTTCGTCGCTCGTCGCGGTCGTTGCAATGTTATTCATTCAGACTGCGGCACTAATTTCGTAGGTGCATGTGCACAACTAGCATCTTGTATCGAACAAGCTTCGCACGCCGAAAAAATTTATTTTAAACGTAATCCGCCCTCTAGCCCACACTTCGGTGGGATATGGGAGATCCAAATCAAGGCCGCGAAAAGTCATTTATATCGAATTGTTGGCGATCAGACT
Source organism: Acrobasis suavella (assembly GCA_943193695.1). Classification (NCBI taxonomy): domain Eukaryota; kingdom Metazoa; phylum Arthropoda; class Insecta; order Lepidoptera; family Pyralidae; genus Acrobasis; species Acrobasis suavella. Next base: position 12,924,286 of record OW971938.1, read on the forward strand.
CTAACATTCGAAGAACTTACAACACTCTTCAGTCAGATTGAATCCATCTTAAATTCAAGACCTTTATGTCCATTAAGCTCCGATCCTAATGATTTCAACGTTCTCACGCCCGGTCACTTTTTAACGCTGGAACCACTTACAGCAGTTCCTGATTCCGACTACACGGACGTGAAAATCAATCGACTTAATCGATGGCAACTTATTCAATCCTTTCAACAGCAGTTCTGGAAACGCTGGAAACATGAGTATTTGCATGGTTTAACTCAGCGGGCAAAATGGACTAAAGACTCAATAACGTTAAGCGTAAATTCAGTTTTACTCATCAAGGAGGACAACCGACCTCCTCTTCAGTGGGCGCTCGGTCGAGTTGTTTCCTTGCACCCCGGCCCTGATGGAGTAGTTCGGGTTGCAACCGTAAAAACGGTCAAGGGCCTATTGATTAAGAGACCCTTAGTGAAGCTTTGTCCTCTGCCATCCGCGTAGTCACTTCACTACAAACATCTTTAGTTTTTAGTTTAGTATCATAAGTATTAGGATCTTTAGGATCAACTACCGTTTAATTAAGAAAATCCCATTGGTATTTTGGTGGGCGGAATGTTCCGTTCTTAGCGTTTTAATTGTTTTCTAATTATTTAAAATTTCGCGCACTTTACCAATCTAGCGTAATATCCAATCAGTTTGTCTTATGGAAGCGGTCCAACGTCACAATTCAGCCAATGAGAACGCACGGAATATACCGCGCGCTTGCACAGTACAACCGGCGTTGAACACAGCGCCATAGTGGTGAAAAGAGAACGACTTCGTTGCAATTCAAAATCACCGACGCACCGTTCTCCAAGTGATTCGATCGAAAATTCATGTTTTGTGCATTTTTAGACTTTCATTTCTACCTTAGAGTGTGTATTAGTGGATTCAAGAACAGCATTCATCGTAATCAGCCGGCCGGCAGTTATCTAAGGACATTTCTGAAGCCATCAAGCATTTGCCGCTACGTGGTAAGTACTTGTGCATGATATTCTCTTGTCTGATTGTCGTATTGGACCTTTACCTACTACCGCTGGATATCCTCTGGATATTCAATCCAGAGTGGCGACGAACATAGCAACCAAATTAATCGCGTTCGTTCTGCTACACTCAATATAATTTGTTCACTTACGGAAAATCTTCGGCATTGTACGGAATGCTCTCACGCGGATTCAACTCGCACTTGGCTGTTTTTTTATTGTTTTTATAAATAGAGTGACTTGGCCATTGCACAAGGCAAGAGAATGTGCATCAAACAAAATATATCTATTCCTACGCTCTGTGCTTTTATTTGTTTGAAAGTATCTATAAGTTAGACTATTTTAATTACTTAGTAGATTCTGTTGGAGAAGAGTATGTATGAGGGTGCTCAGTGGCCCGCTGGGAGTGCGCTCTCGCAAGTGAAGCGGCAACGGGCATGTTTCGCACTTGGATGGGTGACCACAAGTAGCATATAAAATTCTCGAGCTCCTCCGTGCTTCGGAAGGCACGCATAAGTCGTTGGTCCTGGCTGTCATCATTGTATGACGTCGTCAAGCTATGTCAGAACGCAGTGAAAATTCTGACACTAGTTTTGGCCACTTACACATACGAAAAGCAGGAAGCAAGCTGAAGATTATGTTGCTGCGTGCGATTACCAAGTCACTTTATTAATTTAAAAAAATTGTAATATTGATATTATATCAACTATAAAATAATGGCTAACTAACAAGGTATTACTTTATGACAAATTGATTCGATAGCTGCTCCTACAGGGTAGGTTTGGTTTACATTCGATTTTAAAACTTTTTACGGCAGAAGAACTGCGTTACGTCTTGCAAGACTTGTGCATTTTTGTACATGTTAATGTTTTTGTTGGGATCATGTTTAAAAAAATATCGATAGTCAACATCAAATTATTATTAAATTATCAAATTATAAATCCCTGGAACAAATTCTATACGATAGTACTATGGGACGACGTGATTACTAGAAGTTCCGATTGAATTTGACCGAATCTTGTTGCAAAATTTCGAGAGATGGCGCTTTTCATTTGGAAGAAATAAAAAAATCAGATTTAAATGACTACATGTCAATAAATAGTAAAGTAGTAATAACTGGATGATGCTACAAAGATTTAAACTCATAAAAACTGCTTTAAATCTGAGAATAAAACCAAAAAGTTGAAACTTATTTTGAAATGAGGTAAGTAGTGCCATCTAGTAACATTTTTATGTAACTAAAAGTAAAATGTATGAGACTGACAGGACATGATGTAGACTAGCTGCTAACTGCTCATAATAAAAATTCCTGAATAACCTACTTGTATTGTAAGATAATAAAAATATTTTAAACGATATTAACTTCTCATTTGTTCAATAAAAGAAAGAAAATTGTTTTTAATTGTCAAAAAGTGTAACTTGAATTAATATTAAAGAAAAAAAATCTGCATAAATAAAAATATAAATAAATAAGTAATTATAATTGCATAAGTTGATAAAAAATGCTATGCAATAGCTTTACCGCGGCAGTCCCCGAGTGCCACACGTTTTTTTTTTTTAATTTTAGGCTCAGTTGTTTCGGAGATCAGGGATCAGATAAGACTTATTTTGCTGCGGTCCAAAAAGTACTGACAATGTTTTGCAATCTGGGGTACAACTTTACAAAAAGGAAACTGGTACTTAACCATAGATGGCGTTATTTTCAAAAGTTAGTTAGTAAGAAATTATAAACATAATTGTTAAGAATATATAGATTTTGGATCGGTGCAGCCCTTTGTGATAGTCAACTGGTATTCAAACTTATAAATAAAGTGCAAATTTGCGAATACATAAATATTTTATGTTTCTAATGCTGTAAATATCTATCATTTTGCATTATCGTGCTTTTCGGAATTGATGTGATAAAAAGTTATTGCGCGATGGTAACAATCAGTGTTTAGATTAATTTTACTGTGGACATCATCGTGAAAAAGCATAGTGTCATGTCATAAATATATGATTATTTTATCCATAACCATGTTGTAAGTAACATTTTAACTACCTACCTATTGAACGTTTGTCTTTTGGATTATTATAATACTACTATAGGTACAAAGTAGGTAAGTACTACCTACTTTTGTGTTAAAACTTTCAGGTTCTTCTCTAAGTGCTATTATAAATAACCTTGTAAAATGCTTGGAATTCAACATTCTGCCATTTCACTGGTTCACTCATAGGTTCCAGAAGAGGCTGTTATCCTTTGGCTCTCTCAATCTTGTTGGTATTTAATAAAGGCTCCAGTGAATCCTGTCTTGTATTTTTTGATTATATGTGTGTGTGTGTGTGTTAAGTACCTTGATATTGCTCGCCAGTTATTAATTTAATTAATCCTTTCTCTGATTGGCACTGCACTTTAAACATCACTATGTCTATAACTCACAAGTCACAACACAATGGATGAACTTGCACAATTGAGGAAACATATCGAGTCTATCATGGAGATGGTCGAAACAAAGAGGTCTTCATTTGAGGAAAATCTAGCTGGTCGCAGCCCACAGGATTTCCCATCATTGTCAAGTGAGTTTCAGACCTTCAAAACTTTCACCTGGAAAGCTGTATCTGCAATTAAATTACAACTTGAGTTAGTTGTGAAGACTCTTGACTCATTTGACAGGCGATCCAGATCAAACCTGCTACTGTTGCATGGAATAGTGGAGGAAAAGCAAGAGGATCTGATAAATACAGTCCTTCAATTATGTCACAGTAGTCTCGAATTGCCAAAAACTGTAACCCAATCTCTAAGTTGTATGCGATTGGGTAAAGTGAACAGAGCGGATAAACCTCGTCCCATTCTACTGCATTTTGGAGATTGCATTAGCCGTAACAAGGCCTGGGCTGCTAAGAGATTGTTAAAAGGATCTGGATATACAATCTCGGAATTCCTGACCACTTCACGCCATGCAGTCTTTGTTGAAGCTCGTAAAGCATTGGGAGTCAAGTGTTGCTGGACCGCTGATGGGAAGATTGTCGTGGTGGGAGCCAACGGAGTGAAACGGAAATTCATAATCATGGTAGATCTGCGAGCTATTTTGGCTGAGCTGCCTGACAAAGCGGACAAAGGCGTTGCAGCCGTAGCCTCCGGGCCTGCGCCTCCACTGGGCCGATCCAACGCCAACGACTCCAGCGGCCGGCAGCTGCGGGCCACCAGGACTCAGAAGCAGAAGTAACGCCAATCGCCATAGCGTCACGTCGTCGTCGCCGGTAGTTTATTACTTATTTAGATTCCCACGATTCGATTACGAGTGATCGAGACCACTCGTTAAAATCCTTCGCATACGATCATTTAAAAAATGCGCCCCTTTTGGAAACGCTCGCGTAAATGTGACAAGTAATTTCAAAAATGCGTCCCCTACTATGGAATGCATGCACGTGTACAATTTTGCTCGTCGTAACTTGTAACGCACCTATTCAATGTCAAATTGACAGTTTTTAATATAATTGTCCACCATTGTGTAAATTGTGTTTTCCCGAAGATTTTAATACCTACGCAATTATTTCTAATTTCAGTAAAATAACGCATTTGTAGGTTGATATTTTGTTGTTTGGTGATATCTGCACTGTAATAACAAATTATTTATTGTAATATTCCTTTACAGCTTCAACATTTTGAAAGCGAACCTGTGGCTACGCCCAGTTTCGTGTTACACCGATAGTTTAATTTTGTGTTCAACATAGGCCTATCAGACACAGCCGTTATGGATATGATGGTATCAACGTTGCAGCAGCAGCGTGCTGTGACAGAGCAGCTGCGGCGAGAAGCAGCTATCAAACGGATTCCTGTTTCTGCGGCAGTGGCGGATATCGTCAAGTATATCAATGAACACGAACAAGAAGATTGCTTACTCGTTGGCTTTTCCAGTCAGAAAGTCAATCCTTTCCGCGAGAAAAGTTCCTGCACTGTTCTGTAAAATTATCTTATTTCCTTACATATGTGATTGTGAATGATGCTTTGTCCAAAACTGGAATTGTGGACTTATATGTAAGTCTATACACAACTATATAATATTTACTGAGTTTAAATATAGAGTAATGCCACTGCATTCTACATTCAATAAGATATTTTCATTTATTGTGACGTATGTATGCTAAATCACATAATTCTTTGATGAAAATTAAAGTTGATCTGGTATATGTTTTGATTTATAAGGAAACGTCATGGTAATAATAATTATGTTGGATTAAAACATTGAAGTGTTTCATTCGTCCTAGCCATTTTTTTCCATTTTTGCTTATTAAACATATGAGTAGGGTAATTCAGGGGTAACTAGATGCAGGATAAATGAAATAGACAATAGGCTGCTAGATTTGTATATTGTGCACAGAAAATTATGTAAATTCTATCAATTCCACTATAGGAATGACAATAAAGTAAAACAATTCCTATAAGTAGTTACATTAGACCACGTTATTATAAGCCATGCACTTAATTATTTGGGTTAGAGTAATGTAATTGATTATTCAGCAAAAAGGTGTGTGGCCCTCGTGCTAACAGGTAATGGAAAAATCTCATTCAGAAAAGATAAGTTATTTTTTAATTCTTATAGTTTTCAAATTTTGTATTCCAGTTTCTTATTTCTCCAAAAAATAATTTGAGAAATTCCCATCATTTGGAATGTTTTGGAAAATTACCCATCAGCCCACCGTACATAACTTAAGTTTTAGGAAAAAATATTCAGCAGACAACAATACAGAACAATATAAACTCAAAACATAAAAACATGATGCACTGCACAGTATATCTTTAACTTAGTTACAGTACGGGTATTTTTTCTTTGCTTTATTATTACAAGGTTGGCTCTACATTAAATATGTATATGTTCCTAACAATTTTATAATTTGGTGTTTACCACATCAACTAGGTATTTACTGGTTAGTTTCGATTAGATTTATGGAATACTATTCAATATTGATTTCAAATCTTTAGCTCTATTGAAATGTTGATAGAGTGTTTGTAAGGAAGTACATTTGAGTTTAGAAAATAAGTTTTACTAGCCTGGGATATTGTGATTCTGACAAGCTCAAATAGAAATCAAGGATAAGGTTCTTATGCTTACAATGAATACATAAATGTGCATAATTGTGCACTTATGAAATATATGTATATTATGATTTAATTAATTAGCATCTAATTAATTAAATCATACTTTTGTGCTAAAATTATACATTTCAAAATAGTGCAAAGATTAATTTATATTCAATGAAGAGGAAAGCAACAAGGATTATATTTTTGATAGTAACAAACAAAATGAACTATCATTCAGTTACAAAATTCCTACAATTACACACCTACACTGTTGCAGTGGTTAAAAAGTAGTTAGCTTTCAATAGACATTCAATGTGCATTCAACCTATGGCATTGGAATTCAACATAGGAAAACTTACACAATATTTAGATGGTTTGAGCAAATTTGGATTTGAAATTATAAATTCTTACTCTAGGGGTAAAACTATATAAAAAAAAGTAGTTTACCAACTATCAGTCTTTTGAATTGATGTTGTTTATCAACCTTGTGGCAATTTATCCCTCAAAAGTTTACAAAAAGAGCAAACAGAGTATGCAATAATAACAATACCAACTAATTTTCTAGCAAATCTATTGTCAGATCAATTCTTACAATTAACATAATTTACACACATGTATAGAATGACTGAAACATGGCTTTCCGACTTTTTATCGTAACAAAAATAATCCTCTTACTTTTTACAACATTATGTTACAATAACTTAATGGTTAACAAATGAGCATTAAAAATTATTCACAACATAACAATAAATAAATTTATAAAAGTGTAGAAAAATGAATGTGTAAGTTACTGATTTCAGCATGTATTAAGTAAGAAATTTAAAAAATGGGTTTAAGAATAGTGATACACAACATTCTTCTAAATTCAAGTACATAGTTTGATACCATGCATTATGAAAAATGATGATGGAATGGTACTAATTTAACAGATCCAATACATCTACTTATTCTATGTGATTCTTATAATATTTCTTAGAATGTTACCATTAACTTCCAGTTTCAGCTCGTATTCATAAGATTAGCGTCTTACATTAGTTACATCTATAATTTCATCACATACCATACCATAGGTATCTATTTACCTGCTTATTTCTTAGCTTCTCTAACAAATTGTGGATGATTAAATGGTATTATTTGTAAAAAACTTATTATACTAAAACCAAGTAACACACATATTATTCACAAAAATATTGCATAGTTACCAAGATTTAAAATTAAATTATGTTCTCATGTTCTCTGATTAAAATAACTTTGAATACAAATTCTATAAAATTCTGAACTACAAAAAGGCCTCATCAATTTGGTGTATGTATTAAATAAGCTATTTGTAAGTACTTATATATCATTACTACAATTGAAAAAGATAATAATTTGGCCATTATACATTATGTTTTTAAATTTAAGGATTAAAATCCTTCTAGCTATTGTATCCCGAATAAATCTAAAATCTTTGTAAACTTTTGAGTTATTCTATCCCTTACAAAATAAATGAGGGTTACTTTAGTAGGTTACCATGGAAACTAATGCACTGATATCTACACTCTCTCCTGCTTTGGCGGGGAAACATCTTCTGCTCCATTTGCAACACTCTGATGGTACAATTTTAGCAGTTCCATCGCATCTTGAGCTTGCCGTTTTTCTAGCAATATTCTAAAAAGTAAAATATCAGTGAGACATATGATTTATTGAAATGCTTAGTTAATCATAATTTTGCTAAATTTGCAATAAACATTAATGATATTGTTAATTTATACATACCACAAGACTTGAATAACAACTGAAGAAGTTTATCTATCTTTATAAGAGAGTAGATAATTATATAGCACCTATGATGTATGTTTTTTTTAAATGTAGGTAAGTAACGCATTGATAAAAAACCAAATTATTAATGCCTACCTTCCTGAGGCTTCTTTGATGTGCTCCAAAATGATTCTGTTGTCTCTATCAGTCACAATGTCCGCCAGACTGTCCGGGTCCATGTCGGACAGCAGCTCCAGGTCCTGGCCGCCCAGCAGAGATATGTGGCATAGATTGTGCTGCAACCGCCCAACCAGATTCGCTACTTGGCCTTTATCGCCTAGAGTTACTTCATCCGTCTGGTCAAGAGATACCTGGCATTTTGGCATATTTGGCGCCCATTTTTCATTTCCATGTAGAATCATAAGCGAAGTATCTGGATCGAGGGTTGAAAAGTATTCTTCGTCATCTACCTCCGTCCCATCAGATTCTAACACTACTGTTAGATTCTCAGCAGGTAGACCCAGCTTTTCTGGTATTTTTGTCAGTAAATCCTCCAAGGAAGTAGCCACAATACCTTTCTTTTTGTCTCGATTTACATCACAAATTTTGTAGGGCTTGTTGATATCGTTTTCCATTGTTTATTATTATTGTTTATACCAACATAAAATTATTTTCTTTAGTTATATAATGTAAAAATACTAAGAGAGAATCCAAGTTTATCTTTGTTATAATTGCGATCAGAAAATCGGTAAAATAGACAAACTTGCCAACTACACACAATGGAAAATGAATGAATTTGACATTCAGAAAATTATTGCCAAGTAATAAAAAAGTTGGTAAATTATATATTTTTCTATTATTTTATATAATCTAGTTACTGTATGCGGAGCACTAAAATATTTATTATGGTAAATGTGGTAAACAGAATTAATGAAATCAAAACTCAGAATATTTTTTTAAGCCACACAACTGCCCCCTAAGAGCTCAGAAATACAACTATAATACAACTCCCGTCCACCAGACCAACGCTATGTCGTCGTTGTGCACTTGTGCCGTACGCCGCCGCCGCCGTACGCTGTAGCTGCCTTCCACTACCACTACCATAGTACTTAGTCTGTGCCACTACCACAGATAGCTACTCACAGGAATCTCACACCCGGTCGTCTATTTCGCCTTTTTGCCAAATGTTTAAGTAACCAATATTAGGTGCAGCACTTTTCTATGCTGCTATCCTTTTCTATCGATTAAAACCATCTTTTGCCAGAGCGAGAATCAGCAACGGAACGCTATGCAAGGCCGGTGCTGTAGCGTTTCGTCGCTCTCTCTCGCTCTGGCAAATGACGTTTCTGAGCGAGAGAAAAGGATAGCAGCATAGAAAAGTGCTGTTCCGTGCTGACAAGTGAGATCGAACCGTAATATTGGTTATATTGGTTACTTAAGGGGCTACCTGAATTTTTCGGGGCATTTGAAAAGAAACGGATATATCATTTAAAATTTTGTCTTGATCAGACCCTAGATAAACCTTCAAACTGTTTTATGAACTAATGTTTACAGTTTAAAGTGAGAACGTGAAAATTTTCTACGCACATACGCCAAAAGTGGCCGTTTTTCACAATTGTGCGTAGAAAAGCTTCACGTTCTCACTTTAAACTGTAAACAGAAGTTCATTAAATAGCTTGAAGGGTTATCCAGGGTCTGATCAAGACCAAATTTTAAATGATATCTCCATTTCTTTTCAAATGATTAATTTCAAATGGGCCCCAGCACTGGACCCCGAAAAATTCAGGAAGCCCCTTAAACATTTGGCAAAAAGGTACACCTTCTTACAGATATACCTACTATTCTAGCTAGATCTATAGATACTTATCCACCAATTATTCGCTAGAGTTTCTTCAAACACCTAATTACATAAGTTTACTATAACTTTATAATTTTAGGTCAGTAAGCATCTACTTAATAAAACTGGTTATTACGTTTTACAGTTACAATATAACTGGTCATTCGTAGTGACTGTATGACTCTTTATTTTACCTTTCAAAATATCTCCACTTTTTCGGCTATGACCACTACTTGCATAAAAAATTTCACTTGATTTTTGACAGTCAGTCGGTACCCCGACAAAATTACAGTTTTGTTGCCAATTAATAATAATAACGGCGTCGGGACGTGACGACCCCATCGCAGACTGGAGTTCCAGTGCAGTCAGTCAATGCAGGTCAGCTTGTGGCGAGCTGATGGTCAGTGGCGACCACGTACCTCCAGGGGGACCATACACACATGCGCTTACACACACATACACACACAGTTACACACCCCCGCCTCTGTCTTGCCTTAACTGGCCGGCCAGAGTGGAGTCGCAAGATAGATAGATAGATAAACACATTTATTTGCTGCTATAACACACACAAAAAAAAAACACAACTCAGACACAAAAAGTAAACATCTACCTACCTGCACAATTTTCATTGTGTGTGCTACAGCAATACAAATAGGCCACAGCTCAGTGGTAATATTGCCCGAGAGCAATACACTGATTTTCAGTTGTGCCCTAAAGGGATGCGTGGTGCGGGTCCAAAAATAATAATGTAAAAAAATATAAATAAATAAGGCTGTGTGTATGTTTACATAAATAGATAGTGTAATAGAATACAAAATATTAGGCAAATACATATATATTGCATTGCTGTTGCGTAAATACTTTCGGATGGCATTGTCATTATCACATATGTCTGTTAGGAAGAATGACAAACAGGGTGTGGGAAAAATAAATAGTTAATAGATAGTTACATACGCCCGGAAGAACTTTCAGCGACAGCATCAGCTACCAGCGACGTGTTGGATTAATTTTTTTTGTAGATCTAATAAGTAGGTACGAAACGTTGTTTTGAAAGTCGAAATGGTTGTACAAAGTCTTATTGGAGGGGGTATGTTGTTCCAACATTTCGTCGCCTGATAACGGAAGCTGCCCCTGAAAGAAGCTGTTTTGTGACGATACACGAGAAGTGGTGGACGACATGTTCTTGCATTAGGATTTCGATTGAACATAATCTTCGTGTAGAGATATTCTGGCGTTCTATTTTTTATCAATTCAAATAGCAGAGTTGCCAGATGTAGCTGTCTACGGGAGACCATATTTAGCATCGAACCATTGTTTAAATACGGCGTGATATGACTTCGCGGCGGGATATTGTAACAAAATCTACAACACGCGTTTTGGACACGTTGTATTAGACGTTGTGTCTTTTCTAAAAGTCGAGGCCCATAGACTATATCTCCGTAGTTAAGCCGCGACAGAATTAAAGATTCGCATAACCTAATTCGTACCTTCTCCGTTAGCAAGTTTCTTATTTTATATAATATTTTCAAACGGTAAAAACAGTTCTTAACAATATTGCTGACATGTTTTTCGAACCTAAGCTCACCGTCAATTAAAATGCCTAGATTTTTTGCCTCATCCACTCTGTCTATCGCCGTATCTAACATAGTTATAATTGGATTTTGATCAACTATTTTGGCAATTTGCGCTTTTGATCCAAAAATCATAAACTTAGATTTCGCTGGATTGAGTACAAGGGAGTTTTTGGTAGACCAATCAGCAATATTCTCCAAATCCTCATTCATTTTTCGAGCCGCCTCACAAATATTCTCGGGTGTATCAGATATGTATACCTGGACATCGTCGGCATAGCAGTGGCATTTACAATGCTTTATAACCTTGGCGAGATCAGCACTGTAAATAATAAAAAGTAAGGGTCCAAGTATAGATCCCTGTGGGACTCCGCGGCATACAGATCGTGGCTGAGAAAGGAGATAAGAACCATCATCTTTTATAAGTTTTACTCTCTGAGACCGCCCACTCAAGTAACTATCAAACCACAGTACAGCTTGGTGATCGAGGCCGTAGTATGAAAGTTTGGAGATCAAAAGAGGCGTTTCAAGGCTATCAAAAGCGCGAGAATAATCTAGTAAAGTCAGGCAAGTTCCACGTCCGCTATCTTGCTCAGCGAGGATGTTGTCGATGACATCCAACAGCGCAGTTTGCGTTCCACGGCCTTTTCGAAATCCGGATTGGAACATCGGTAAAATATTGTTTGCTTCAATATATCTAGACAACTGGAAGTGTGCAGCCTTTTCTAAAACCTTGGAAAGAAAAGGCAATAGGCTAATTGGTCTAAGATCAGCAAGATCAGATGGATTGTTTGACTTAGGTATCGGAGTCACCAATGCCTCCTTCCATTGGGGAGGAAAACAACCCGTGAGAAGAGATGTGTTGATTATTTGCGTAATCACACTCAGAGTAGATGGAAGAGTAAGTAGAATCATGTCCCTACTGATTCCGTCATGTCCTGCTGCATTCGAATTAATTGAGATTATGAATTTTGCTATGTCATCTTCAGATACAGATTGAAATTGAAAGGTTGAATTATTAAAACGATTAAACTCATAAAATGTCAAATTAGATAAATTGGTATTATTGAATGTATTGGGAAGATTCAAAAAATGATTGTTAATGTCATCAGGGTTATCAAAAGATTTAGGCAAAAATTCACTTTTAGTAGGGTCAATTAAAATTTTCTCTTTTAGATTCTTCCAAAAAGCTTTGCTGTTATTAATTTTCGAATTTACATGGTGATTAAAGTACGCAATCTTTTCATTTGCAATACTGTCTTTCACTAGCTTTTTAAGATCGGCGAAATATTTCTTGTCAGTGTCAGATTTGGTTTGTCGATAATTTTTGTGGGCTTGGTCACGTAGTTCTATCATAAGCTTACAAGTATCCGTTACCCATGGCAGCGAGTGATGATACCTAATTTTATATGTTTTTGTAGGAGCATGTTTGTCAAAGAGACCCAGGATAAGACTATTGAATTTATCCACCATTTTCTCGACGTCAAGCAATTGAGTTATAGAATTCCAGTTAATCGAATGCAAATCTTTATTAAAGGCGTCCATATCAATTGTCTTTAGAGGGCGATAAGAAATAAATTTCGGGGGTATTCTGGATTTTTTTAATTTTAATTCTACATTTATCATAGCGTGCCCGTCCACACGGCCCGTTATATTCGTAATTAAAACCTTCCTAACCGGGGCATTAGTGCACACGACGTCGATCAATTTCTGAGAGTGGCTTGTGAAGTGCGTCGGTTCAGTAACTACCTGATTAAGTTCCATATAACTTAAAAAAGTGGTGAATTTTAAGGTGTCAGCGTCATTTGTTTTGTTTAGGTCAATATTAATGTCTCCCAAAAACACTATGTAGTCGTGGTCTGAAAAAGAAAGGCTTGATTCCGTTAGAGCGTCAATAAACTGGTCAACATTTATCCATTCTGGCCTATAAGCCGTCCCAATTGCCAAAGTATGTCCATTCACTCGCGCAGACAACCACATCTGTTCAATATCAGTATTCCGTAAGTTTACAACGCGCACACGCAAGCCGCGCTTCACGTAAAACCCGACTCCGCCCCCTCGCCCTTTCTTCATATGCGAGGGCCGTGAAGCAGTGTGAAGACGATAGCCAGGCGGGGCAGGCGCACGCGCTCCCTGATCCGAGCGCAGCCAAGTCTCATTTATTGCGACAATATCTGCCTGAAAACGTGACATAGCTATGAGAAAGTCATCGTGTCCCGTGTTCAATGAGCCAGGGTTATAAAGTCCCAGTTTAAAGTGTTTCTCTTTGGGAGCAATTATTTATACACGAGATAAAAGATATACAGGAAAGGTAAGCAATGTTGAATTGATTGAGTGATATTGACTTTCAAAGGTGTGATAAAATAAGTAAATAAATAAAATAACAATAAAGATATGTTTTGATATATAAAGATTAAAGTGTATTTATGTGTATTTAAATAATGTAGAAACTGTTTACGAGCATTACTACTCTTATTCATTTGTATTACTGCAGCACACATTACGATAAATAGATTACAATGGTGATTCACGTCCAGTGTTACGTAACTACAAAACATTGAGTGTTGAATTGAGATTAAATTAAGAAAATTATTTAGTTTCAGAACAAGATCACAGCCAAGCGATGGAGATATACGACAGATTAGTGCAATTACAATTGGTGGCAGTGGCAATGCTTGTAGCAAATGCAAAAAGATGATAAGCGGCAAGTACAATAATATCTGTATAAATACCACACTCGTACGTGAGGTACATGACAGGTAAGACCTTGTAACATGGTGTTTGCCATATGTCCTATTATTGAAATTAATTAGATTACTAATGATAATGCCATAATTATTATTTCTAAATAATTGTACATGACAAGAATAAAATTTTTTAGAAATCATTACTTGAAAATCAGACAAAATTTTATAAAATCTGAAATACGAGCGTGCCGACATTTTAAACATGTTACATAATACCTTTGTACGTAATAAATCATTCATGCATCTGGAATAATATGACGTGGGAACAGCGTAAACAATACGTCATTTCAAATGTTCAGGTATGTCCAAAAAAGCAGGTAAAATCTAGAGAATCATCATCTAGACGTGGTGAAACTAAAGAGTATTTTTTAGAAACTTCGAATGGTCGTGTTCAAGTCTGCAAGCATACTTTTTTGAATACGTTTGGTATCAAAGAATGGACAGTGCGCTATTGGTTATCGACTTCTGAGCTTGGAATGGCAAAAAAACCCGAACTTACTCATAAGGTTTTAGAAGGTCACTCAAAAAAAGATGAGGTAAGTTTTCTAAAGGATTTTCTAAATAGTTTGCCAAAAATACCTTCTCATTACTGCAGAGCTACCTCTTCTAGAGAGTATTTAGAGCCCATCATAGAAAACAAGAATCATCTTTTCAAAATTTATTGTGACAAATGTATTTCAGTAAATAAAGAACCCGTCAGCAGATGGACCTTTGATAAAATTTTTAAAGAGAAGAATTTAAGTTTATTCCAGCCAAAAAAAGATCAGTGTGACACATGCTGTGCATTCAAAGCTGGTAATCTTAGTGAAGACATCTATCACAATCACGTCATTCGAAAAGATGCAGCCAGAGAGGAGAAAAAGAAAGACAAGGACCGAGCATTAGCAGGAGAAGTACACGTATTTACGCACGATCTCCAGTCAGTCAAATTATGTCCGATGTTACAAGCTAGTGCTTTGTATTATAAAACAAAGCTGTGTGTGCACAATTTTACAATGTTCAATCTGTCCTCAAAAGATGTCCATTGTTACTGGTTTGACGAGTACAACGCCGGATTGGTAGCTTCTGTTTTTGCATCCTGTGTCATAGACTGCTTGAAAAAAACTCTTTTAGAAAAGCCTATTCCAATTATCCTTTTTTCTGACGGATCTACATCACAAAACCGAAACGTTGTTTTAGCTAATGCCCTTTTAGACTTAGCTATGGAGTATAAAGTGGTAATAACGCAAAAATTTCTTGAAAGAGGTCACACACAAATGGAGTGTGACTCTAGCCATAGTGCAATAGAGTGCAAGCTCAAAAATAAGGAAATATACTTACCTTCCCAGTATGCTACGATTTCTAAGGAAGCTCGACCAAAACAACCGTTTATCGTAAACTTTTTGTCTTATGACTTTTTTCATGACTATTCCAATAAAAATGTTTTTTTGTATGAGTCAATCCGACCTGGCAGAGTCGCAAACGACCCTACTGTCACAGATTTAAGGGCCTTGGAGTATAATCCTAACGGTATTATTAAATATAAGTTAAGCTTTGAGGATGAATATAAGGATTTGCCCAGAAGATCCAAAAATAATAGAACAAGACCAGGCCCAAGGCCTAAGCTTTATAATAATTACCAGAAAATAAATGACAGTAAATGGAAACATTTACAAGAATTAAAATCAGTTATACCTCCTGACTGTCATAGTTTTTACGACAATTTACTTCATTGAAGTAAATTGTCGTAAAAACTATTAAGTATAAACTAAGTAGCTGATTTATTTCCGTTTTTTTTTTGTTATGTTCATAAGGTTGGACTGATTTAGTATAAGTAATACTGATGTTCCTTTTTGATATAATTTTATACCAAATAATAATGTCAAAGTTAACTAACTGTGCAATAAAGTTTGATTGTGAATTATTTGTAATGAACACTTACGACGATAACTATTAAGAAGTTTTGTTATAGTATTTAGAAGTCAGTGTTTTATGTTTGTTTTAGCTTGTGCCTAAGAGGTAAAAGTGTATTTTTATTTTATTTGAAATAAACGATTTAAAGTTATTTCAGTACAGTATTTATAACTCCGCGTAAGTCCCCCCATTTTATTATTATAATGTGGTAACACCGCGTATGTCACAAAGAATATTCAAATAATTATTTTTTGTAACAACTAATTCAAAAATCTTGAAATTTATCTATTTTTATAATTTTTCATAAAAAAAAAATATATATTATGTTCGCAATATTTCAAAAGGCACGGTATTTTGGCTCTACTGAAAAGTTGCTATTTTTGACTTCCGCGGTGTTAGAACTTAAGCGACGATATGCGAGGGCCGTGAAGCAGTGTGAAGACGATAGCCAGGCGGGGCAGGCGCACGCGCTCCCTGATCCGAGCGCAGCCAAGTCTCATTTATTGCGACAATATCTGCCTGAAAACGTGACATAGCTATGAGAAAGTCATCGTGTCCCGTGTTCAATGAGCCAGGGTTATAAAGTCCCAGTTTAAAGTGTTTCTCTTTGGGAGCAATTATTTATACACGAGATAAAAGATATACAGGAAAGGTAAGCAATGTTGAATTGATTGAGTGATATTGACTTTCAAAGGTGTGATAAAATAAGTAAATAAATAAAATAACAATAAAGATATGTTTTGATATATAAAGATTAAAGTGTATTTATGTGTATTTAAATAATGTAGAAACTGTTTACGAGCATTACTACTCTTATTCATTTGTATTACTGCAGCACACATTACGATAAATAGATTACAATGGTGATTCACGTCCAGTGTTACGTAACTACAAAACATTGAGTGTTGAATTGAGATTAAATTAAGAAAATTATTTAGTTTCAGAACAAGATCACAGCCAAGCGATGGAGATATACGACAGATTAGTGCAATTACAATTGGTGGCAGTGGCAATGCTTGTAGCAAATGCAAAAAGATGATAAGCGGCAAGTACAATAATATCTGTATAAATACCACACTCGTACGTGAGGTACATGACAGGTAAGACCTTGTAACATGGTGTTTGCCATATGTCCTATTATTGAAATTAATTAGATTACTAATGATAATGCCATAATTATTATTTCTAAATAATTGTACATGACAAGAATAAAATTTTTTAGAAATCATTACTTGAAAATCAGACAAAATTTTATAAAATCTGAAATACGAGCGTGCCGACATTTTAAACATGTTACATAATACCTTTGTACGTAATAAATCATTCATGCATCTAATAAAGTAAATAGTATTTTCCAGATTAATCGTGTGGACGTTAAATTCTTTAAATTGTATACATATGAGGCGAGATTCTAGCTCAAGGAAAAATACGCAAGAGACTCTAAAAGCATAAGGTAAATATACACATGCTTTTTTTGCTGTTATGGAAATTTGATTTAGTATACAATTAACCAATAGAATGTTACAGATATACATAATTAAAAATAAGCAAACAAATAAACTACACAACCTAAGACAAAAATTATAATTCATTTTCAGAGGGACCAACAGTTTCCGGCCCAAAAACACGAACCAAGTCCTGCTCACTACGGATGCGGTGCCTGGCCGCGTCAGGAGCCTGATGTTTTCTGGCGTAGATGCGGCCGTCCCGAGTCCAGACGAATCTCCACTTGTGCTGCGTTGACAGCTCGCGCGTACGACGGAATAGATGACGATTCACTTTAGTCAATCGCTCATTGACGTAGAAACGACGATGAGGACCAGGCAGACCCGTCCCCTCGGTAGTTGCACCACGACGTACGCGCGCCGCCCTGATCAACTGGTCCCGAAGTGCTCGCCGCGCAAAGTGAATAACAATAGGCCGTGGACGAGATCCCGACTGGGCCGCTGCCGCTCCCGGCAACCCTGTGGATGGGCCTACGCGCGTCACATTCACTAAGTCTTCATCGACTATTTGGACTCCTAACTTATCAGCTAAAGTTATGGCGATGTGGCCCAGGGACTCCCCAGGCTGTTCTGTGACGCCTGAAATTTCCACTTCATTGAGGAGAAAGTCCTGGTCCCGATCATTTATTTGGGCTTTCAGTTCAGCTACGGATCTAAGCAGATCCTGCTCGCCGTCACTTCCCATCGCCGCTCGCTGCCCTGCCTGCTCACGCACCTGTGTCTCTAGGCATTCAACTCGCGCTTGTAACTGCTGGTACTTTCTGTCACTTGCATCTTGCCGAATATTAATTTTTTCTAAAGCTTCAGTCAGCATTTCCATGCTTTTCCTTTCATTTATTCTGTCCTCTCTGTATTCCTCTCTAAATTGCCGCAGCTCGAAGAACAGCATTTGAATATCAGCCACCTCTATGGTGTCATTAAGAGATGTGGCGTTTAAATTAGTTGCAAGCGGTAGAATAAGTGATTTTTCCCCAAGGTGTTCCTGGGGGCTTACCACCGCGGGCCCACGACGCCGCATCACTTCGTGCATTCCACCGCGGACAGGCGTATTGGTGTTGTCCGTTCGAGGTTGTGCGCATATGCACATAGGGCACTTCCATGCTGCCTTATGTTCGGGCGTCAGAGTGCTATAATAACGTTGTTCGGATACATTTGCGCAAACGAGGTCATACTTTTTATTACATAGACTGCATACCAAGAACTGTCGTGATTCGATTGGCCTTAGACAGCTCGTTCTGCAAGAGCAGAACAAACGCTCCAGGGTGGAAGTCACGTGGAAGGTATTGCACGTAATGGAGTAATAACGTGGAAACCCCCTATCGGGGGTAAGCCCCGTGATGGTGAAACAGGAGCCGCACCTCTCGACACCCTCAGCTGCTCACATTGTGTTGCGCTCTGGCCGTATTTACGTGGCTAGTTAGGGTGCCCACATGCAGTGTAGCCAACGAGCAGCAAGTCACCATCTACCAGGCTAAAATTGTTGTGAGAGATTTTTAGGTAGATGTCCGTATCTCACTCCACAACCCAGTTATCCGGTCCACTAACATCCCATCCACATAGCCCAAACCAAGTTAATCCCTTCCCTGGCAATAGTTCAGCAGCTATGGAGGACTGTCCGTTGGTGCATCTTATATATTATTATCATCATACATTATGGGAACAGGTATTTATTGAAGTGATGGGCAAAGAATGTGTCAACAGATGGAAGGCAACATAATTACCCGCATCAGGCGCCAATTGATGATATCAGTTTCCTTTCAAATAATGGGCAGCACTGGACCCGGAAAAGTTCATGTATCTCTCATTAATGGAGAAGTTTTAATGGTAAATTTTATTTAATGCAATATTTTTTCAATTAATTAAGTGTTAATGGAGATAGACGGTAGCCAGTAGGTACCTAATGTTTTTATTCGTCAAATTTCAGTAACAAACTAGGCCAGTTACTGCATTTTTTTTACAAGTAATGAATTATTAGAATAGACTTTATTGTAAACGTTTTAAAGTAGGATTTTTATTTAGAAATATTGATTTATTATATAAGAATTTACCAGTTACTTTCATAGATAACCCAACCGAATTCATGTTCCGGAGGTCAAGTTTAATGAATTTCTTTGCAGTAACTAGAAAAAAAAAATCTCATATGATGGTGAAACTGAAGATTTTTTCAACTTCATAATCAAAAAGATTAAAAAATATGGCTTTTAAATCTTCCAGATACGGCGTTTTTTACAAGAAAATAAGTACAATTAGGTAGGTATTTGTTTTGTAAGTATTTTTTGGTTTCGATTTTATTTTTGTAGTGAAAACTTCTTGCGTTGAGCATGCATGGAAACCACTTTTTGAGATGGGAAAAACCATTAGATTCGCGACACTGTGTAACTCACGCCAAGTTTTCACTTTTGTCGGCACTCCCGGAGTGCCACTGTTTTTTTTTAAGTTTATGAAACATTACCTAGTAGATACTACTTTTAGGAATAAGACAAACGTTTATTCTGTTTATCATTAAATTATATCTTTGATCTCAAATAAGCCCAAACATCATTAAATTGTTCAGTTACTAAACCCTTATTCCGTTTTCGTAGGTGTCTATTTTTCATAACTCCTACGAATACTGAAGTTTTTTCTCTCTTTTCATAACTACTTCGGCTGGTGATAGTACATTAAGATATAATATAAGTGCGTTATGGTGGTTATAAGTTATAACACACGAGGCGGAATTTCAGCCTGAGTCGCAGGTGAGGGCGTAATATAGCCGAGTGTGTTTAACCAATATAGGCACGTATATCGTACGACGTTTTTCAACACCTAGGACAAAACCACCAACACCGAGGAAAAAATACCTAATAAACTAAATTCTTTGATTTTAAGTAAACTCGACCACTGTAAGCACACTGTTGTTTTCCTGCCGTTTTACTTTCCAAAATTAGCGCGGCGCACGGCCTACAGTATTGGCTGGCGCCGTACGGCGCGTAAAAATATATATTTATATTGTATCCTATTGTTTCTATTTAACGTTTATATCCACAAAATTAAAATAGACCATGCGCCTCACACTTATCTTAGGTTCCGTTCGCAGAAAAATTAACTGAGTAAAGCATAGTCTCTTAAATGGTCAGCTAATGGCAGTTTTATACCCTACTACAACAAATAAAATACTTACGAGGACGACACTCAAAGTCTTTAGAACTGGCCACTTGTAAACAGTATAATAAAAAAATAAGTTTAAATTTTGAAAATGGAACTCTTTGCCAATATTATTGAGTATGTATTTTATTAATTTGACATTTGTTTTACGATTTGGCGGGAAATTGAAAATTGTCTGTGTCACGTCAGCATAAATTTAACGCGAGAAAATTTTCGTGCAATGATTTTTTATGACTTTCGTTGTCATTTAAGTCAACAAGAAAGTTATGATAGACTTCGATTGGCCTTTCACGATGAAGCCCCATCTCGTGCCACTGTTAACAACTGGTTTAATGAGTTCAAACGTGGTCGCACTAATTTCACCGATGATCTGCGTGAGGGACGGCCTTCTACGGCGACGACTGAAGATAACATCAGTGTTGTGCGGTGTATGATAGAGACTGACTACCTAGTGACCTATTAGCAGATTTGAGCAAGTTTAGGCCAAGTGCACAAAATCTTGCATGAACATTTAGCGGTCAGGAAGCTTTGTGCCCGGTGGATAC
This sequence comes from Acrobasis suavella, assembly GCA_943193695.1. Lineage (NCBI taxonomy): Eukaryota > Metazoa > Arthropoda > Insecta > Lepidoptera > Pyralidae > Acrobasis > Acrobasis suavella. The sequence goes on from OW971938.1 coordinate 12,945,334, forward strand.
CTCACGATTTGACCGAGGCTCAAAAAATCCGTCGTATTGATTGGTGCCGTGAAATGGATAAAAGATTTAACGGAGGTGACTCAAATGCTGTGTTTGACATACTTACGGGTGACGAAAGCTGGATTTACTGTTATGATCCCGAAACCAAAAGACAGTGGGTGTTTCCTTCCGAGGAGTTGCCAACTAAAGTGAAGAGAGGTCGAAACGTGGGAAAAAAGATGGTGGCCTCGTTCTTCGGAAGGACCGGTCATTACGCAATAATTGTTTTAGAGGATCGAAAAACAGTTACTGCAGAGTGGTATACTAACAATTGTTTGCCACTTGTCTTGGAAAAAGTTCAGGAGAAACGACCTCGCAGTAGGATTTTCCTTCACCACGACAACGCCTCGTCGCACACCGCCGGGCGAACGATCAAAGATTCAAAGATTCAAATGTTTATTCAGTAATTAGACCTTTACAGGCACTTTTACACGTCAATAACTATAATTTACGTTACGTGTAAAGTATATTAAAATATAATTTATTTTTAAAGAAAAGCTACCGATACCAGCGCTTCGTAACGACCACTGCTGAGAAGAAACGCCGAAAGAAACTCATTTTCACAGTATTGGTCGCCTACTTGCCAGAAGGGTTTTGTCATATTATTATTATTATTGTCTTTTAATTATTAAATACTTATAATATAATACAATGTTGACACATTTAACATGTGATGCTTGCAAACGAGTTAACAAACATAAATTGCGTAAAAAAATATTAAATAGTCAAAAAAAGCGAAGCCGAGCTGACCAGTCCCTCCCGGCAGCACCCGTTCACGAGTTGACGCACGGATCAGCCATCGTTAAACTCAATCATATTAGAGGGAATCTAACGACCCGACCAGTGATTGGACCACCAGATTGGACATTTTAGTGAGCATGAAAAGCCCGATATCGCAGACCTTGTCAAGAGGAAATATTAGTTATATGTTGGTCACCTATTTGATCGCAGAGCATTAACATGTTTTACAGTAAGCTAATTATTGTTACAGAGAATACAGTTCTTATGTTTTATGTGTGGAGTGTAATGGAAAATTTATAGGAATCGACTATTTGGCGACATCAAACGTGGAATTACTAGGTCACCCGCCATATAGCCCCGACCTCGCACCTTGCGATTTTTATTTATTCCCGAAAATAAAAGAAAAACTTCGAGGAAAACGTTTTATGGACGCCGAGGAAGCAGTGGCTGCGTTTCAAGCGCCGTGATACTATTTTGAGAAGATGTAATAAAAGGAATAACTTGCTAGTGTGCTCAGTTTTTGATTTTCTAAGAACTTTCAGTTTGACCCTCGTACGCATAAAATAATGAAAATCGCATTAATTTCTCAGTTTATCCTGCACGGCCAGAGTTTCTTTTTTTTTCACTGGACCAACTCCCAAAGTATTTTGGTAACTTCCAACAAATGAACTGATTTAATATACTTACTCTTTGCTTTCAAGCACATACTTACACTTTCTTTTACACTGTAAGTACACTAATTGGGCTGCCATATTTTCTACTTTACTAAGTATTTCTGTAATATCACAACTATGTAGGTAGTAGCTAGATCCTATTACAGACTAAATAGGACTAAACTAATGATCTGCATGCTTATTAAATCTGCCCAAACAAAAATAACTAGAGTCAAAGTTTATCGTACAGATAGATAGATAGACCAAAAAACAGACAGATAAATAGAAAGACAGACAGAAACACAGGTAGAGTGACAGATAAAATTACGCGCCTTGACGTTAGGCATTCAGCTCTAAAAGTAGGTAGGTAAAGATCAAATTCCAGTACCTAACATTATTACATTGAAAAAGATGAACTCTACAGTTAACAAAGGTATAAATATACTTTGAGTAATATTTTACGTATCATCGGTTTCAGTTTATTTTTTACACAATAAACATACAGTACGAAGGTTCCCTAATATGATGGCTGCGGAATGACTGCATATTCTCTTACTTGGATAAGACAATTTCCAGTCATGTGCGCAATATTGTTTGTGAGAACCAAATTATCATTGAATCAAATTATCAAGCAGAACAGACGAGCAGGTGGCGGTGGTAGTACAAGGGCGGTCGTAGGGTCACGATCGGTCAGACTGCGACGCGACGAGCGGGGATCAATACAAGGTTGAGCCCCCGACCCCCAACCCGATGGCTGAATGCAATTTTAAACTTACAACTTGCATCTTTACCTGGCCTTTGCAAGTATAATTTCATGTACTTGCCTTGCATGTACTTATGAACATTTGAAGGAAGTTTACCTTTTCAACCGACTTCAAAAAAGGAGGAGGTTATCAATTCGACCCGTATGTTTTTTTGCATGTATGTTTCTCGATATCTTCGTCAAACGTGGACCGATTTTGATAATTCTTTTTTTTTATTTAAAAGCTTTTTTACTACCAAGTTGGTATTTGGTAAGATATGATGAAGACTTTGAAGATATGGATAAAACTCCTAAGAGAAAACGAAGTCGTTTTTTTTTTAAATTTAAATACAGTCCCTATAAGTACCTACTGTCACGACACGACGTCTTTGTATCTTCCTTAGTTTAAGTATATACAATTTGGAAGGGACATACCCGTTATAAATCAAACCACGGGTTGTACTAGATCACTATAGTACGAGTATAATGGAAAACATTCCCATACAAATTGCCCGAGTGTCTGCACACTTGTATGGATATGTCAAAATTTATGTAATATATATATATATTCATTTCATTATACTATAGTGATCTAGTTTGGCTCGTGGTTCAATTAATTACGGGTATGCCTCTTCCACGTTGCATATAAATAGTTATTTATGCAACTGTTGTATAGGTAAGGGGTATTAAAACATGAATGTGTGATAATGGTATTACATATTGTCTGCTTTGTAGGTGTAGCTTTAGTCATTTAATTATTTAACACTGTAATTGTAGGTACCTACTCAACTATACCTATACTATAATATAATGCATGCTAATTGTACATGTTTATGAATATTTATTTTTATGTGTTTTTAGTGCAATGAAGTGTGTTTACTTACTTACAGATATCTACTTACTAGACTTGTTGCTAAGTTGATTAAGTTGTCGGTAAGAAATCGGTTCTATTAATGGTTATTTATTATGCCTATTTAGTAGGATCCTATAGTTGGTCACTATCCTATTAATTGACTCCTACATTCAGCGATAAAGGAGAAGCAGCTAGTCAGGCCAGCATGAAAAACTACAACCAAGTAAGTTGGTAGTTTAACTATTTGTAAAATTAGCTTTTTAGTTGGCTATTACAGCTGATACAAAAGTAAGTATTTACACGCAACACCTACATACATAAACCAATTGTGATTGTTATTTACAAGCAAAAATAAATTAAGTAGGTACCTATTAATTATTCACCTGACTGCCACTACCTTGTTCATCATGGTCACTGGTAGTCTAAAATCAATTAAATTAAAGTAAGTTTTATATAAGTAAATCAAGATAAAAGTGCTTGATGATGATGACAACTTCAGTACCCTCGTGAAGGCCGAGAGGAGTCAGCTTAGCAAGTACCTTGACTTGGCCCACGAGGCCACGAGGTGACTGCGATATGGGATGTGAATTCGACGTTCATTGTCCCGATATTGGTCGTATCGGGGAAAGGTCTTATAGCAAACAGTCTAAGACCATCATCTGACTCGCTAAATGATGATCAACGGCCTGATTCAGTAGGCAGTAATTCTGAATACGGGGATTGTCAGGAGATTTCTCTCTGCGGCCCTAACCGCCACGCCGCCACCGGTACCTTGCCAGCGGGCATCTAGGTTAGGTTTATAAAAATTGGTTTATATTGTGTGTGTACTATGTATTACATTTTAATTTGATACAAGTTTAACAAATACCTTAAGTATTAAAATAGGTAAATAAAGAGTTGACAGTTTCCGTACAGAGTTACCGTTTGTTATGGCTCACTTTCATTGGTTTTTGGTAGTTTTTTTAGATCACTTTATATACAGTAACAGCATGCGGGAAGTCCAGGAAAGAATTCTGATATTAGATTGGTTGCATCAAGGCTTGGCGAAACCGTTTGGCGTATCACTTCGATGTTAATGTCTGTCCGTCTGTCTGTCCGTGTCCTTGCCCGTGTCCGTGTCCGTGTCCGTGTCCGTGTCCGTGTCCGTGTCCGTGTCCGTGTCCGTGTCCGTGTCCGTGTCCGTGTCCGTGTCCGTGTCCGTGTCCGTGTCCGTGTCCGTGTCCGTGTCCGTGTCCGTGTCCGTGTCCGTGTCCGTGTCCGTGTCCGTGTCCGTTTCCGTGTCCGTGTCCGTGTCCGTGTCCGTGTCCGTGTGTCAGGATGGATGGACCGATTTCAATGCGATTTTTTAAATGTGAAAGCAAGTTCTGCGGTGGTTCAAATCGGTGGTGAAAAATCGGTTGAGCCTTTTAAATTTATTCATGTTTACGCTTGAAAGCCAGGGTAGCAAATAATAAGTAGATGACGCTACGATGTCCATCTAGTGATCAGTAGCGAAACTACCGATACGATTTCGGTAGTTCAGCTACTCATTACAAGGTGGTGTTTTTGACAATCAAGGGTATTTTAAATTTCCTATAGCAAATAAAATTGTTATTATTAGATTCACCTAATAGGTTATTCACCTAATTATCCGACAGACTACACGTTGCATCTTTCTGGGTCCAAATTAAGCTATCGATATGTAAATAAGAATACAAGCTTTAAATTAGGCACGCTTATAATAATAATTTATTTATTTCTCACCATAATCACGAAATATTACAAGTCTTAAAACTAATTGACACAATATACCTAAGTTTCAAATGTTTGTAAACTAATTGCAATTTTATTTAATTAATCGTAATGAGAGGATTATGGTGGGTTGATACCTAAACTAGGAAATATCCTGTATCTCAGGTTATCAACCCTTCACCCCAAAGAGTGGGCTAAAAAAAATGATTATGAATTTTTATTTGAATATCTTTATCTACGTGTAAAAGAGACAAAGTAAGAAAAATGGGTCTCTTTATGTTGGTGTGCTCTTGTTACTTAGGCACGCATTATACTTGCATTTTATGGTCCCCACAAAGTAGCCATTATATTACAGTAGCAATTAAAAGTTTTCCTATTTTTGCGTTTCGCTTAGTTAGCGTAAATTAACTCCAGCGAAATCATAACCAGTGTTTTGCCTACCCATTGCCTTTTAAACATAGTTATTTATCTTCCTTGTCACTAGATGGCGCTATAGCTATTTATTAAAACATTAAAATCTTTTATTACTGTTATTTAAATATAGTAGTACTATAATTAATTAAATATGATTTATACGAAATGCAATAAATATTTTTAAAGCATATTCAACACTTTCTTTGTCACTTTTTTGCTAGTCGTGTGTGCTGCCATCTCTGTTCTCTCACCCACAACTCCAGTTTTGCCTACATTTGAGCCCTCCAATCGTTTCTATGGCGTTAGGTATCTGTTACGTTAGTAATTATAATTACCTTTGCCAGTGATTAGCGATTTTGTCGAGTCGACTTGCCTTTTCTCGAATATTTATGAACAAAAAAATTAAGCGGTTCTCCAGTTTACACATATATTTTTAACCAAATTTAAAGGAAAGGTTTTGCATTTCATCCATTTCATCATAGGCGGGAAGATAAACATTATAACAATTTAACCTGTGAATTTAACGCATAACGTCATAATGGGATTTTTGAATCGAATATTTCGATTGGCTTGGTCTATAATTCGTGGTTGAATCTTTATACAAGTGTTATACAGTTAACTTCTTACACGTACCTAGAGTAGAATAGGTATTAATGAAAATATATCCAAAGTAAGTTCAGTTAAGTCTTGGGTTCAAACTTTACGTAAAAAAAGTATTTTTAACCCCCGACAAAAAAGAGGGCAGTTATAAGTTTGACGCTAATGTATATCTGTCTGTGTGCCTATCTGTCTATGTCTTCGTAACGCTCGTACGGATGGATCGATTTCGATGCGGTTTTTTACGTGAAAGCAAGATTCCTTGCGGGTGGTTTTTAGCTATGTTTAATAAAAATCGGTTCAGCCATTTAAAAGTTATTGGAGGTAAACGCTTGAAAGTCAGAGTTTTCTATAGCAAATAATAGATGGCGCTACGAATATCAATGATAATTTGTTGTTCCACTACTCATCGTTTCTTTTTTGTCGTTCATCGATTGCCATCGATGGCGTTTTTGTCAGTCGGGGGATTTTTATTTGCCTAGCAAATAAACTTGTAATTCATAATATACGCTCTTCGTAGACAGCAAACTGACGTAGTAAGTTTGTTAATCTGTTAATTTAGTACCGCCGCTCCATATTATATACTTGCGGCAAGCCGAATTAAGTTTGTATTATTAAAGGCCAGGGTCGCAGTCGAGGCCAACAAAACGACGCATCTGCAATACACTCCAATTGTGGCCATCTAACTGGTGGGTCAGATTATCCAAAATGAACTCAGTTTTAAAAACATGGAGAATACAATGAAAAATTAACAAATAAGTTTTTTAGAGGGATATAACACAAAAATACAATAAAGTACTAATTTGAAGAAAAAAAAGCGCTCACACAGGTATGTTAAGATATTCCTTTTTATCTATAAAAGGAGCGCTTTGAAAAATTACAAAATGGACAATGGCGACAAAAGCAAGCTTTATCTACCTTTATTTAAATAATACCTACTTTTGCTCATTTCGTATTCAATATAGCGCAAATCAAATTAAGACATTTACTTAACAATGTGCTCATTGTTTTAGCAGAGAATAGCAGTTGGGTTCGATTGTTATCGCGGTTAGTATAGAAAGTCACGATGGATGATTTTGTGACTATGGGGATATTTTAATATGAATTAGTTAATGTTACTGGGAACAAAATTTCGAAAAACCAAAATATTTTTGCTTCATTTAAAAAATATTCTTATAGCTTGTAGTTTCTATGAATAATAGAAAAGAAATATATAAGTGGCTACTGCAAGTTATCCGCTGAGTCTTCCAATCTAAATACACCACTATAATCCTACCTGTTTAGGGGTCAAGGAGCCTACCCTACTCGTACGTATTATCCCCAGGAAGGGCAATAAACCTTCATTCCCTCAGGTGCTTAAATAAACACCGATTAATTTATTAGAGTGTTCGATTAAAATGCAAAGAAGAGAGGTATTTTTCGTATCTACTCAAATAAACCGAGGTGAACATGCCACATTTTGAAATTCCGAATGCGTTTCAATTTGCAAATGGACCGTTTGCAAGATAATAATTTATGTAGGGTATATATCCCATCAAAAACATGTGAAAATGGGAACCAAGTTAAAAATCCGACAAGCATTTCTTCTTTCTGATACTGCTGTGCAAAAAGTGATGATATCCCATCAAAAACATAAATGTGAAAATGGAAGCCAAGTTCAAAATCCGACAAAAGAATTGAGATTTAAATGGCAGCTAAGTTCTTTAGAGAATATTGAAATTTATTTATAATATTTTTCGGCACTTTAACCAAATATCAACTTTCCAGGTCAAATGGAAGTAGGTTACCTTTTTTGAAAAATAATTAAAATCTACGAAATTTACTGTTTGAATTTCGCCTTTGTATACGCGTAATAGTCTACCTAGATGCTAAATATCAACATTCCAGGTCGTATGGAAGAAGGTTACTTTTTCGATGATGTTTAAGTGGTCAATCACATTTTTCAGGTTTTTAAAACGTTATTACATCAATAACTGTTTGAGCTACATTATTGAAATTTTGGATTTTAAATGAGCTAGCCAATTTTAATGTATGTGCTAATTTCATGTATATGGTATGTAGGTTACATAGGTTTCGAGTTATGAAGGGGTCAAAAGGTTGGTGTAAAAACTGCTGAGTCGCCAGTTCCTTTTTTTTAAACTTGGTTCTGACACGCTGCCGTGTATCTAGATTTACTTCGCATGTCAGTTGCCACCCAATAGTATGATCAGTGTCTTATTTTTGAACTTACATTCTAGCAATATTTGTATCTATCTGGGAATTTCTACATTTATACTTTGGGGAAAATCTAATGATTGTTCCTTATTAAATTTTTTTATTTACACGATTTTTGTGTCCAATGTTTTACATAAGTGATTCTGTTTCGTCATCTGAGCAACGTCTGTGTCAGAATTACCCATAGAGGCAAAAAAGACTGGTTAAATTAGTACACGATTAAATATAACCATATTTTCTTTTCTCATCTCAATACATATTTTACTCACATTTCTCATTTCTGTAGGGTATCATAAACTTTACAATCAAAACAATAACAATAACACCGAAGAGCGGCCTGCCCGTCTTACTTATCATACAAAAGCTCGTACGCGATTATGGCGTTGTATCTGATCTTTCTAGAAAAATTTTGAACTAATAGGTATCTTATATCTATCTATTTCTAGATTTCTATTGGAATAAAAAATTTAAATTTAGAAAAACAAAGTCAGTGTAAGCCTCCAAAAATCTGCTTTTTTACACAAATTTTAGCTGAACTTCGACCGTTCATAAAGTAGGTACTCATAAATTGTAAAAGTAAAAAAAATCGATAAAAACCTTGCAAATGCAATGAAAATTTTAAATAAAAAACATTTATTTCACACACCTGTAAGGCTTATTGAAAAACACGTATTTCCTGGAACAAGTTTTATGTATTTTCGCATCCTATGATTAGTTAATATTCGTTCAATGGATAGTTAATAATAATAATTATTTCATTTAATAGAATGCAGACCGAGCCTTTAGGCGCTATCTCTCTCTTTTTGCTTTGCTTCTTTTTCTAGCATTGCCCTGGATGAAACAATAAGCTTTTCAAGATTGGGCGGTCGGGAAGGGCCGCCTTAGTTCTGAAATGAGACAAGATTATTTATATGTATAAATTTATTTTATAATTAAAAAAGAAAATTAAAATTAAATTCATTTTATCCTTTCACTCGATTTTTTCATGACACTAATGTCATATTTCGACAAGCGTCACATTTTCTGGGTCTTTTATTTTCATGCGTAAATTTATTCAAAGTCACACATTTATCAGTGCACAAAATTGCGTGTTTTTATGTTTTTTCCGCAGCAAAGAACACAAAAATCCTGACCTACATCATTGTAAAATATGCTAATGTTGATTGTTTAATTAAATACGTAAATATTGTTTGGAGTATCGTATTGTCGATGTTATATGCACGTTTTATGCATTCGGAAAGACATCCATATGACATAAGTCATGTTAATCCAACCAAGTTGAATTGGAACACAATGATACCAAGAAAAATAACTATGACCAGATATTTAATTGAACAGGATAAAAAGACATTCATTTGACACTAATGACACTCATTTAGTGACACACGATGAAATCAAAAAAAGAATACGATTACTGGTTTCAGCCCTCATATAGCAAAAATCTTTTTCGCCGTGTGAATAACATTGCTTATGTCACTATTATTACTTAAAATGAGTAAACAATCAGGTATCTTTTACACTCGCGCATTTACGCTGCATTAGCACGTCACGATCAGTTATGAGTTCAAAATTTGAACAAATTTTTTAACTCCCGATACATAAAACATTAACGCTTAAAAATGTCCGTCTGTCTGTTTGTGTGTTCGGTTAGAATATTATATAGTTCTGCCATTTATCACTTAATGGTATCGTCGGGGGTTTTTTATTTGCCTAGCAAATAAATTTGTTATCTAGCTACTAAACACTGCTGCTAAGAATCTATAATAACGTACGACGATAGCGTAGCACATTTCGTAGCCGATGCTACATTTCGTAGAGGTGTGCTACCACAGATCTGTATTGGTTTAACTTTGCTACGATTCGTAGAGGTCTGCTACGAATTAGGAAATACGATAAATAAACCAATGCCACAGATTACTAATATGTTACTGCATCACTCTTCTGCGTGTTTCGCAATGTCAAATTCACAATAATGCAAAGATATAGGAGGTATATAGATTCCGCGATGAAGGCTCAAAAACATACACTGTTTTGAATTGTAGCAAAGGGCATTTTGCCTTCCGCTACGACACTGCTAAATAAAAAATTCGCGAGATCAGAAGTCAATGTCATTAGATAATGTCATTTAAATTTTGTCGTATTAAACAGCTCATGTAAACATATCGGCTAGAGTGCATTTGAAATCGAATTGCTTATAGGCAAAAATAAAAATAAAAAAATCATTTAAACATTATTATTTATAAGTAAAATACAATTGAATTACATTGTACAGAGATGCAAATCCCGATGGAATAATAAAGAAAATTGTGACAAAACTATTAGCTTTCACAGGTGAGCACATGTTTTTCACTTGAAATCACAGATTTTTAGGTACACAATACATTTTTGTCTGGAAATTGAGTGCAATCCTTCCCATTTTATTATAAATAGACAACATAGTAATTTATGCTTATATTTATTATTATTTAAGTATTTTGTAAGCTGTTCGTAATTATTGAAATTTTTGACAATAGGGTTAGAAAAAGCTGGTCGATAAAAAATATCGATACCACATAATTTATTTTTAATTTTGAAATTAATCATGAGAGAGAAAAAACTTGAATGAAAGAATTAATGATCAACCGAACTTGTGAAGTTCGATCGAAATTTTGGGAGTAGGATCATTTGAAATTGGCTGTGCTCTGTGACAGACAGACAGACGCACAAGTGATTCTATGATGGTTCCGTTTTTTATTTTTTTTTACGGAACCTAAAATCATCACACATTAACATTTGTACGGAACACAAAAACTTCTCAAAGTATTTTGAATTTGAAAAATTTTTTTTTTGCTCTTTGCAATAATGTCGAGAAGTTGACATTCTGAAAGCGCTAGAATTCTTAAGTAATCTGTATATGTGCTCTGCTCACTTGTGCGTCCGTAGGCCCGGTTAGTGGTAGGTAGGTACATTTCAAGCCACCTTGAGCGAGTGACGGACGGTCCGGCTATTTAAAATCATTTAGTAATCAGTTCTCTAATTGGATCGAGATCCGAGGTACAGTTATTTTTTGTATAGATATGTGCATTGTGGTAAATCAAAAACATTAAGTATGATATGATGATAACTTATTAATTAAAATTAAATCTACAATCACAGTTTTTGTTTTTGCACACCGGGTGGAGTCATATTTTTTGCACATCTGTTTTTTTATTATGTTATGATTCTCAACATCTATTTCTAATAAATCAGGTATGGTAGTGTAAAATTTATAATCAACAGGGCACACGTTTAAATGAAAATTAAAATATTAAGTCAAAACCACTCCTATTTTCAACAACACTTTCACAAGATTTCATTAAAAAAAAAACTTGTTTCACAACCGAGAGCGTTACGGCCGAGAGAGTATTGGACAAACAAATTTTAAAATTTGAGGGCGTAGCGGCCGAGCGCGTCGCGGAACAAGGGCCTAACGGCCGGACCCGTGACGAGGGCCTGCCAGTGCCAGTCCATACGTGTTTGGAGGTAACTACAATTTTGAGGGTTTTTCCAAAAACTATAAATGAATAACACGGTTTAATATTATTTTTATATAGTAAATGACGTCATCTTTATATTTTGTTCAGCAATTTAAAAATTCTGTAGATAGATGTAGGTACGTTTATTCGATCCTAGGTTCTTTTGAAGAGAAGTAATACAGACTAATTAACATCACCTTTTTGTTAGAGGCGGAGACTTTAGATTTTTGAAGATACGAAATGAAGTTTTTTACTTATAAATTCATTTCTATGAATACAATGCATGATGTGTGCTTGCGTCTCGACTTGAAGACGGTGGCGGAAAGTTTTCCCCGAAGGCAGGAAACCGAATATCTAAATTTAATGCAAACACAAGTCTTCGAAATGGAAACATTTATTGTACAATCGACTATCAATATTAATTTAAAAAAAATATCACAAAATAAGTATAAATAAATATATTATTATTATTATTATTATAAGTCGCTTTTGTGACGTGCTGTGTATTGGGATTAGATGATACACCTAATACACCATAATTATCATATTTTGGGAATTAGGATAGGGCGGCCTCATTTCTAGGCCATCGAGGAACTTCCACAAAGGAATTGCTCTCATTCCCTTTGAAGAATGTGATCTATAGACTGTACTGCCATATGTTTTATGTATAGTATTGCAGGCCATATGACCTTTGTCTCGTCCGGTATTCAGGTCGAGGTCGCAGGTGTGGGCAGGTTCCCGCGCGTACAGTAGGTACACGCTATACTAGGCTGCCTTCACATCACCGCCGCAAATCGCCGGATACGGAATGCAAAACCAATGTCGATGCAATGAATAAGAGAACGCTAATTTATGCTGTAATTGGAGAACGTTAATGGATGTGCATTATTTGGTAGCGGCAGCATTAGTAGCAGCAGTTAGAACCTTTTATTTTTAAATGATTATTTATTAAAATAACTTTCAATTTTGAATGTTGTGGCATTATTGTTCCTGAACTTAATTATATTATTGTTTGTGTATATAGAACTCCTGATTTGAACTTTAATAAATTTATAAAAAACCTGGAATTACTATTACATAGACTTACATTAAGGCCACGTTATTCAAAGAAAAAAAAAATATAACTGGAAACTTCAATGTTGATACATTGGTAAATAAATCAGAAAGCAGAACATTTGTTAGCATTTTATCAAAGTACAACGTTAAAATAACAATACATGAACCGACCAGGATTACGTCAAAATCAAAACATGTGTTGATAACATTTTAACAAATTTAAAAACCTATCATTCAAGAATTGAACATTTTGGTATCTCGGATCACTCTGCACAAATTATGGAAATACCTTGTAGCCAAAGTTTTATCGTGAAATATTGGTATGTGTATAGAAGAAATGTAAATAAATATAAGGATATATTTTTAAAATACTTTTCACAACTAAGTTTCTCAGAAGTTTACTTATATAACTTATATTTACTTAAATACCTTTCACAACTAAGTTTCTCAGAAGTTTACTTATATAACGATATTAATAAGGCTTATAGAACCTTTTTAGACTTATTTTTGTAGTTATTTGATTTATGTATACCATTAGAATGAGTAAAAATTATTTACAAGAAAAAGAAAAACTGGAATACTAAAGGAATTTGCACAGCAAGCAAAAATAAAAGAATATTGCACAATGAGTTACTAAAAAAGAACGATCCAAAGCTAAAATAAAAATATAAAAAATATTGTTCTCTATATAAATTAATTATACGAAAAGCTAAGCAGAAACAAATCTAAAAGTCATAGAAACAGTAATAAAAAATTAGGGCTACATGGAATTTAATTAAATAATGTACAACTTCCTCAAACAATACAAAGAACACAGTTGAACAGTTACTCGTAAATAGTAATACTACCGATAACCCGTCTTGAATTGCTGAATCTTTTGACAGCTTTTTTACTCCCAATAATCTAGAAAATAATACAACTAGTAATTTTAAATCTTGTAAACAAACTCATAGGAAAAGTATCTATCTAAAACCTGTTGATATAGAAGAACTTGATTCTATTTTAATGAATTTAAAGAATAAAAAAAGCACTGGGTATGATAACATTCCCATACAATTAATAAAAATGTCAATGAATTATATTAGTGATCCTCTTGATAACTTAATATGTATGATGATTGAAACGGGTACCTTTCCGTAATGTTTTAAAACTGTCTAAAGTTAAACCTCTTTACAAAAAAGGTTCAAAATTAGATGTAAATAACTATAGATCTATATTGCATATTTGAAAAAATAATTGAGTAAATGCTTACAAACATTACAAACATTGAGAGTAGTAACATTCTAAATCAAAATCAATTCGGTTTCCGGAAGAAAGAGTCAACAAATACAGCCATATTCAACATTCTTAAATACATATGGGACTCATTAAATAACAAATTAATGCGCATTGGTCTATTCTAAGATTTGTCTTAGACCTTTGATTGTGTATATCACCCTAAATTATACTTTTGAATCAACTTGAAAATTTAGGAATACGAGGCTTGCCACTTAATTTAATTCAATCATATCTATCAAGCAGAAAGCAAGTTATAGTTATCGATAAAATTTCAAGGTGTACCACAAGGGAGTATTTTTGGCCCACTGCCTTATTTCTATTAATGAGCTGCCATTAATCACAAAACACAAATGCATTATGTTCGCAGATGATGCAAAAATTGTTATATCTGATGACAGAAAAGATAAAAATATATACGAAGAAGAAATAAATAAAACATTAAAGAATACTATTGAGTGGCTTAAAACGATAAATCTTAAAGTCAATCTTACAAAAACTAAAATAATACAGTTCCATAGCTATCACAGAAAAAAATACGATTTAAATATACACGACTCTAACACAAAAATAGAAGAGGTAAATCAAATCAACTTTTTAGGTGTCACAATAAATATAAATAATAAATAATAAATATATAGGGACAAATAACACTGATTGAGCTAGCCCCAAAGTAAGTTCGAGACTTGTGTTATGGGATACTAACTCAACGATACTATATTTTACAACAAATAAATATATAAATAAACATCCAAGACCCAGGACAATTTGAAAAAGGAAATTTTCCAACTTGCCCTGACCGGGGATCGAACCCGGAACCTCTGGGTGGTGGACTAGCATGGTGACCACTACGCCACGGAGGTCGTCGCCAATAGATTATAATTTAAATTGGAAATCGCACATTGAAGAATTTTCAGACAGTACGGACAGAGCAAAACAGTAACAAGATGTTTTCTTTTTATTTAAAAAATAAAAAGAAAACATCTTGTTACTGTTTTGCTCTGTCCGTACTGTCTGAAAATTCTTCAGTGGAAGTAACACGGGCTGCCTATTTTGATAATGTCTATCCTAATCTTACCTACAGGATAATATACTGGGGAAATTCTGTAGATGTCCAGACTACTTTTCACCTGCAAAAAAGATTTTTAAGAATTATTTACAACATGGACTCTGATGAGACATTGAGAAAAGTATTCAAGAAAAACGGTTACCTCACTTTAACTAACATCTACATACTTGAGTTATGTGAGTACTATAAAAAAAAGATTGAACTTAGAAGCAACTTCAGAGATTTATACAGGCATGACTTATATCTACCCATTGTTAATAACGAAACGTTCAAAAAAGTGCATTTATTTCGGGAATCAAAGTTTTTAATCATTTAACAAAAGATATAAAAAGCATTGATGATATTAATTTAATTAAACGCACACTGAAACATTGGCTATCAGAACATGTATTTTATGATCTCAATGAATATTTTGCTATGTTACCAATAGGTCTGCACTATTATGATATCGTAAGCTTGAGATGTATCTAGCAATTAGTTTTATATCTTTTAGCTTTACTTTTGCATGCCCGAAAGGGTAAACAGTTGATACTTTTATTAATGTACCACCTATTTTTAAACAGTTATACGCCATAAAAAAATTTGAAGTTTGAAGAATAAAAGTTTGAAAGTTTATAAAAAATTTAAATAATTATAAAAATGGACTAAAAAAGCGCGTGCGAAGGCTTAGTTTCTCATAAATATTTGATTCTTTGGCTTTAAAAAGCTTTCTGACTATACCAAAAATAAACAGGTTTCTAGGTAGGTACCTATGTTTTATATCTCGTATAAATATTTAATACTTACTTAGGGTACTGCAGCTTTTAACGTACTGTCAACAAAACAAATATTTTAGTTTTGGCATTGACTTGAACTCACGATGTGCCTACATAATACTGTACGTATATCGTAAGTTCAGATGAATCGTACCACCCTGCAGCAGCCAGCAGGCCGTCAATGTCATTAATCATTCCTTTCGTGGTCAACAAAGTGACGTATCCATCATGGAACATTCTTCAAACACTAGGGTATCGCGTTACGAGTCATCTCGCTTTTGTTTGCTTTTAATCTAGGTCTACCTATTGTTAACACTGTACAAATACGTAAAACTTTCACAAAGGACTTTTCAATCCACCTTTGTTGTTGGGCCGTAAAACGGCGGGCGAACAGGGATATTTTTGAATGATTAATAACAGGGATTTTCAGAAAAATTGCTCTTCGCTAGAATATAAAGGGCCATAACGTCCTTTAACTCTTACCTAACTCAGGCTTAACAAGATTTGTATTGTCTGCCACTCGGTAACATAAGCACTTGACTGGTTTGAGTTTTTTCATGGTGGCGGTGACTGCCATACATCGCACCGTCATCCATGCGGAGCCCCTCACCACGAGGTGCAAAACAAATCCGTTCCAATAATCCGTCCGTAAATATTCGGAATGTATATTTTTTTCTATTTATTTGTGTATTCCATGAAATAAACAAACTCATAAAACAAAACAAATTTACTTGTAATAACTGAATCAATATAATGTGTTCCACATTGCCTTAAGAAATCAAAATGTCGTCATCTTTGCATTATTTTAAGTTTAGATTGAGGAATCTTGTAAAAACGTCTGAAGACTTGAGTTGAGTTATATATGTTTATTAGTATATATCATGTATGTATATTTTATGTGTGTATTCGTATATGTATTTATATTTACTGTGTTATAGTTTAGTATTAATTTTAAATAGTTTTTAGTGTACTAAGTAGTTAAGTGTAATTAAATTCTGTTTTCTGTTGTGTGTCTTCTGTATATAGTGCCCTGTGTTGTAAATTGTCTTCATATTTTCAAGGTTGAATGGAAGAGATCCCTATCTGGGATAAGTCCGCCTTTGTACTGTTTTCTAGTTCTAACCTGTATTTCATGTGTCATGTGATTATGTACAATAAAGATTTTACAAACAAACAAACATTTCATTGATTCCGTCAAAGAGTAAAAGCACCACTTCAGTGTCATAAATACTTAGAAAATAATTTATGGAGCCTAAATTACTAGTAAATGATATATTTTATGTGTATTAATCCTTCAAAATGTTAATTTAAGATTAAAATTGAACTGTTGTACTCTCATTTTGCTGCTCTCGGGCTTGACAGGTTCTGTATTTTAATTTAACCTAATTAAATAACAGTCAAATTAAACATGAAGTTGCGCTGGCGAGCAGTTGATTAACCCATCACTGTCCATAAATTAAAAACAATTTATACCTATAATTCATGGGACTGGGACCCATTAAATATAATTTTTCAAAACTAAAAAACCGACTTCACCTCCAACCTACTGTGACGAATCGCAAATTAGCTCTCGATATTTATAAATACATATCAATTTCATAAGATTTAACATTTGGAGTCCATAATGCACGTGTTATTTAAATTGAAGCCTTGTTCGGCAAAAATACTTATCAATGAAGCTTTATTACGGTGCACGGAACTTGGTTCGGCCATAAAAGTAATAAATATTTCATATCGCCTGACTGGAAGGTTTCAGGTAGTTGACGAACAAGCTTTCTTTGTTTGTATACAGTTGGCTGAATTAGTAAAAAAATTACTAGTTTGTTAATGAATTTTGATCTCTATCAGTGTAAGAGATGGTTTAATATTGATGAAATGGGCTGAAATGCAGGATGAGATTTTGTCTCTTTTTAACATATGTAGTTTTCTCTGTCTGACCCATAAATATTGTTTTTAATTAACCGTCTCGAACACTTGGATGAAATGCGACGTAACACTTTTGTCAATCAATAAAAACTTAATAAATATCTATTCATTTGACTTGTTTATTTCTACAAGCATCAAAATCCGTGAGAATGGAATTTCTAAACATTTGTAACCTTTAGGTACATATATACCTATTTATCTAGTTATTTATTCAAAGACAAATCTACCATTTGACTAGTTTATTGAATGAAAATGCTATATTTAATTTTAGTCTATGTGGTGTATGGAAAAGTCTGAGAATAATATCTAGATTCATTTGAGTTCTATTCTCAATACGGAAAATACATCAACAATTTGTGATGGAGATTACATCTTTAATTTGTAGATATAATGATAATCAAGTCTATCTAGGTAATCTAGATTGTCTGGATTCCCAGTAATATAATGACAAACTGAATAAACTTTGAGCTTAACTTTAGCCATAATCAATCTATTTTGGACATTTATCTTAAACGTCATAAGATAAATTCATATTCACATGCAAAATTAATATTTAATATTCAAATTTTCTATTGAATGAAGGATCACGTCGAATTAATAACCTTCTTCATTTCGGAGGCTGGTTAAAGGCATGTTGAATTTCGGGAGTGCGGGGAAGGGGTTTAGCACAGGCCACACTGACTCAGGTAGAAAAAAAATCATCGTATGTCATTGGTTCAATGCATGGAAGTGGGCGTCACCTTTTTTTTGACAGCGTGTTTTTATACAGTCTTCGCCCTGGATCATGGTCATTGGGGCTACAACCTTCGAAGGAGCAAGAACGTAAGATGTTCGTTGGGGAATTTCGTCAAAGTTTTATTTTAACTCAAGAAATGAAGAAGTCTTCAAAAAATTTGTGTTTTGTGGGGTTACGTTGGTTTGACACATAGGTCGTTTAATTATCTCGCGGTCCCTTGCTAAAATAAGCTTTAATTAGGAATATGTGGTAAAATATTCTGAAATTAAAGTTTTGTAAATTTTGGAATAATTTCATATTTTAGTTTGTCCCAAGTAAATTTTAATAAATTAAATATAGTTTTAATGTAAATTCATTAAATTTAGAGTTTCGTAGTTAAGTTTAATTAATTATTTAGTTCAGTTTAGTGCCAATCTTATGATTTCCGGGATGAACTGGTTCGGGCCTTAAATTTCTAAAGATTCAATGTTCGTTCAATTTTATCTTCGGTATCTAAGATTAAGTGTTTAATATTTTTAATTTTTTGTGTGAATTGGGGCTTTTATGGTCAAACCTTCGTTAGTTTCTGTTCCTTTGGCCTGCAGAAATGGCGGGATCTCCAAAGGGATAGAGACATTATGTAAATAAGCTGGGTTGTAGCGGCTTGGCGGGCTAATAATAAGTTATTAGTCTTGTTAGCTACCTATATTTGTGTCAATGTTTCCTTTGGAATTAGAGAGCCAACGGTCCGAACGGCGTGAAGTAGTAATACTCGCTCTAAGGCTAGGGAAAAAGACACAAATATAGTCCCATTAGATTTGTTAGATAGCCTGTTTGTGGTCTTCCCATCCCTATAAGATCACGATCAGAATTCGGCGGGCTATAGTTAGGACTCGGTCCACCCAGACCAGCTCCGTATTGTTGTAGCAGCTAGGGGAATATGACTTTGTCATAGTACATACACAACAGAGTAGGATCTTCAAATTGGCATTTGTAGGCGGGTTTTTTTGTTTTTAGTTAGGTAACCTTTAGTTTAGGGCGAGAGAGGCTCTCTCAAAACTCTAGCTAGCTCTAGGCGGATATTTTCTTACACCGGAAAATATCCACGTTAGGAATTGTTCCCTTACACCGGGGTTCAATTTAGTCATACACATTTTGCTGAATTGGGATGTAACTTAACACATTAGAATCATTTTCTGTAATAGGAACTTAGGACATTTATAGGAGAATAGAAATAAAAATAGTTAGGAATAAACTTTTTTTATATGTTTGATTGGTTTGTTCAACAAATTGGTAATAAGCTTGATTAGAAATCGATTTAGAATTCTAATACTTACCAATTTAAGTATTTATTTAGTTATCAAGATTTAACTCTATTGAGTTTGTTAATTCTGTTTTGGTTTAAGTATTAGAAAAGTCATTTTTTTATTTATTTTAAAATAGAATTATTCAGAGGAAATTAGATTTGTTCCATAAATTCATTTCTTAGTCATGTTTGAAATATATCTTTTTGTTTACAAGAATTTCTTTAGTAAAAGAATAGTTATTAGATTTAACTGAATTGCTTTATAGTCGAGGCAAATTTTTAGCAAAGAAGACAAATGTCTGTTGAACAAACTAGATCTCAATGTTTTTATAACTATACATTTTTAATTAAATTTATTCTTTGGAGCCGGATTCTTGTTGTGAATGGAATTCCTTTCATTTATTTCAATTTAGCTATAAAATCTGAGGTTTACGTTTGATATAATTATCATTCATTTATCTGAGATTTTATGCACCATTCGAGATTCTTTCTCTGACCTATAATGACAGACAAAACAGACTGAAGAATATATTTTAGTATGCTCTTTAAGCATTTTAGATATCAGCTATTTGAAGTAAAGGATATTAGTCTTAGCTCAGTCCAGAGTCAGATAAAATATATCGGTTCTGAAGTAGCTGATATCGCTTTACAAAACTTATTTGCCCCTTTCAACTATCTCTTGCTTATATTAAGTTTATTAAATTTAATATTTTCATATTACTATTAAACTGAGCAATTTTCTGTCCCTTGGCTGGGAGGTAAATCCTAGTAAGGAGTCGAATACCTACAGAATCGGAGCGGGGAGTGGGCTCCTTTTCCCTCTCACGAGGGCCAAACAAATTAAATCTGAGCTTTTAAATAAATATATATAAATATACCTGATGTTACATAGGACAAAATATACTACAGGTCAACTTTAATCATATTACAATGAAGAACAAAATTTAATAATATTTTATCTACAAAATTAAATAGCTTCTTTTATAGATTTTCAGTTGTTTATACATAACTAAAAATTGATTAAAATAACTTAATAAATACGTATAAAACATTAAATATAATTAATTGATCTGACTCAATTTAATTATTCTAATTATAAAGCTTATTTCATTTACAATAAAACTTAAAATCAATTAAAATAATTAACTGCATAACTTTAAATTTTCTAGTATTTCTCAAATACCTTATTGACTAAATAACAAATTTCTAAATTATGTTAAAGTATTCTCTGTCTTTGAAAATTCAATTTCAATTCAAATAAAAATTAAATAGTAGATTTTTTCGATAGTCGTAAAATAAATTTAAATTAAATAAAAATATATTAAATAAACACATATGATAATTTATCTTATATATCTCAATCTTTTTATTACTATATTGATTGAACTCAACGTCTGACAAAGTCTTTATTCGGAGTTAAACTTAGTAAGATAGGTAATTTAGAATGTAGGGAAACTAATTATGACATAAGTACTAAACGTGTTACGCTAGAATTTGAGTTACTATAAAATACAACTTGGGTCCACTACTAGATGATCACTGCCAATTCGTCAATTCAAATACAGCGAGTGTAAGATAAATAATACTAGTAAAATAGGGTTGGATAAGTTAGCGATAACTGATTTTGATAAAAACTCTATGGGACTACCCTTAGGATATCTCCTTTATATAAAAAAAAAGGAAATATTCAAATCGGTTCATAAACGACAAAGTTATCCGCGAACACACACACATCGCGGTTAAATATATATATATATATGTATATATATGTATATAAATATATATATATATATATATTTATGTTTGTTAACCGCGATGTGTGTGTGTGTTCGCGGAGAAACTTCCTCCATTTTTGAAGTCGGTTTAAAACTTAATCAAAATTGATGTTTGTTTCGTACAACATATTTTGTAACAACATTGAGTTAGCTAAATCCTTAGTTTCTACTGACAGAGTAAAATATAGTTTTGAAAAATTGATGTCCATAAAATAGTTTCAAGGTTTAATCTTACTCCTAACAATAACAATTTATTGCTAATAAAATAAGAGAGCGCCACTTCGGCCCTGTCTTCGCCTTTGTTATCTAAAGGTAGTGTGTTTCGTGTATGTGTTATGGACCAAGTGATTAATTAGACAGTATAATAAATGTCCGCACAGTGTGAACAATTTCGATGAATATATGGAAACAATTTATTAGGAAATTGTTCAATTGGTAAAAATAAAGTTTGGAAAACAAAGCGAATGCGAATTAAAATAAGAGTAAAACATAATTTCGGGTAATATCTACGCCTATACAGTCATTTCACTATGAAAAATAAAATATAATTATCACGTACATGTATAAATGTAAAATTCGAAGATAAAATATTCGCGGGCAACCAAATTAGGTCAGTAGGCAGTAAGTCGGAAGAGCGATAAGTTGGCTGATACGAACAGCTACGGCTTGAGAGAACTTCAGTCTGCTTTTGGCAAACCTACCGTCATTTTAATTCGGGGAATATTTCAATACAGGTATCAGTAGATTTATTATTGATAAATGCGTCATTTATTGGCCTGTTTCGATATTTTTTTTTAAGTACTTATACGAGGTATTTATCAATGTAAGGACCATTTTTCGATTTTTATTTATTCATCTATGGCTGGATAGATGCTCTAAGCTATTGCTGACATAGATCTGTGGCTGACGCATGTAGCCGAATATTTACTACTACTAACATTAGAGCATACGTGCAACGCTCTAAGGCATTAGGCTAGATGCCTAATGCCTTAGAGCGTTGCACGTATCACTTTCCCTTTTACCTATCCTATTATTTTAAACCCACCTAAGTTCCTCTTACACCCAAAGGTTGGCTGTTAGATAATAGTTTTAGCATTAAGTCCGCCTATTGTGCTTTACAAAATGTATTTTGTACAATAAAGGTTAAATAAATAAATAATCATTCTTGAAGTAACTAATTAACCATAACCAAAATGACGAAGATTGTTTCGGAGTTTGTCATGTATTATTCAGGGTGACATAAGTAAAAATCCAATTAATTTTAATTTTATAACACCATTTATTACAAAAACCTAAAAATACATATTTCATATTACGTCACACAAGTTCAACATTAAAACATGAGACTGCCGCACTTAAATGCGCTTAAAACATACGGCAACGGGCAAGGCCCCAACTCGATGCATTTTTAACTTTATCATCTGCGGCTCTACTTAGTCGGTAACTTTACACTTTACAATAACTTATGTACAAACTGAGAAGCATGGGTACAAAACTAAAGTTTCAGTTTCTGTCAAGTGAAAATTAATAAAACACTTTCAATATCCATATTGTTGTAGCAACTGAATGAACCTACAAACATAATCAAACTATATATGTACCTAGGTAATAAATTGTGTGTCTGTAGGCATAGGAACCAAATAGTACAATATTAAAGAACACAACAAACATACGGACAAATGATAACAAAGATCATATTTATACACTTTTACACACATTATTCTGTTAGAATTACAGTAAAAAAATCTCAGAATCAACAGTTGAACTATAAAAAGAATTTTCTTTAATTAAATGCGAAAATTGATGAGAGGCATGTCATGTGCAACTGACGGCCGTGATTGAGTTCCGATAATGAGAACCAGTCGACACTATCTATTGGTACCTAACAATACAAATTTATGCGTCACTTGTAGTTTGATTGGATGTGATGTCACGACCGTGTGTTGCAATCCATGTAAATTAATTGAAAAACAATCATTTATTGATGCGTCGCATGAATTCCAATGTATTGAAAAAGAAAAACCACCTTTCGAATCAAGACCACATCTCATTAAATATAAATCAGAATGGTCCTAAATAACTGAAACGCTTTAAAAGATATTATTATACGGTAATTACAAATGTCATTAACAAAGACTTTTTGCTCTAAAATCTAGATAAGTTTGACGGCGGTACGGTTTCAAAGAAGATCTCCATGAAATGCTAGGGTTACAGTATAATTTGATGATAGGTATCTGTGGTCGGCTAGAACTTTTCCGCTAACGAGAGGCTTTGAAAACGTGTTCAAGTAGGGAGGCGTCCGCCTAAATGATCAGCAAACTTGCACCGGCTAAAAAGCTTACGTAACTTGTGTGGGCTAGAACTACTTCACTGGCCTCATTTGGCAAATGGCTACTTTATCCGCTTAAGTGATTATTAAGTCACCAGAGCAGGCGCGATCGTAAATTAGGTATAATAAACATTAGATCTTGAGCGATATTCATGAACAGTGCCCTAAACTTACATACCGAGCTTTCTTAATCTTACTGTTTACTTATTTTTTAGGTGTGAGTTTATTAAAAGTTGGTTATAAAATTGTTCTTAATTCATTATGCATCACACCGAAGCGTAAAGTTATAACTTTTATTGAATAAGATAGATTTCATTATATGGTGGTCGTATCAGGGCGTACTGGTAAATGTATAGTTGATTCCTGTCTAAAGAGGCTACTCAGCTTGTCAATATTATTCTAATTTTATCATAGGAACGTAAACTTCCATTTTTTTTCTACTTTTTTGGTCAAAAGTGTTTAACTGCTTATATTGATTTTTAAGAATATTGACACGCTGATTTTCCCTTTAGCACAGAATTACTATAAGTATTGCATACAGAACAGAATATCCTAAGATCCCGCGCAATATGCGTTCCCGTTCCCCGTCCCCGCACCTGTCCCCCGTTCGCGCCATGTGGAGGGTGTTTAGTGGGCGGCTGCGGGCGCCTGCAGCCGCAGTTCCGTTCTGTATGTAATACTTATATTATTATGTACCTTTAGTCAACCTTACATTTAAAAATAGTGTTTTGTTTCCAGCACGTCGTTTAGTCGGAGTAAAGACCTTCGTAGAGCGAGCGCGGCATGTGCTCGGCAAGCAGCGACTTGAGCTTCTCACGCGGGGAAACGGGCGTGTAGCGCGCCAGCGGGAACGTGCGCGTCACGCCGTCGCTCAGCGCGCGGGTCACTGCTGTCAGGTCTGCGTCCTGTATATAACACAATGATTACGTGGAACTGCAGACATTTTTATAATAATTATTATCTCTCTTCCATGCTGGTCTGAGAGGAAAGAAATCTACTGCTTCTCTTCCAACGCAGATCGTAGAAGCCTATCGAGGGAATTGGTGAAAATGCGAATTACGTAAATAGGCGATGCGGCTAGCAGCCCATCACTATTTTGATTCCTTTTTCTACTTTCCCGGCTATCATCACGCTAAAAGTGGCCTTTGAGTCTTGCGGTCCTGGGCTCTGTCTGCTTAGAACAGCAAGACTCAAAATACTGCGTCTGCCCCATTAGGTATAAATATGATAATGTATGATCATTTTATTCTTTTAAAGATTTATTTGTGAGATAGGACGTCGTTTGAAGGACCGAGGATATGATCACCGCTCCGGATGGTATTTGGTTCAAAGGATATCCATAGCTATCCAAAGGGGAAACGCAACCAGTATAATAAGTACCTTTGAGCTGGATACAATTCAGAGTGGCGTTTTGGATTAATATTTCATTTATTTCAGACTAGCTGTGCCCGCGACTTCATCCGCGTGAAAATCCGTTCAGCAGTTGCGGACATTTGGGTGTACAGTGTGCATACAGACACTGACATACAAACAAAAATCTTAAAAATCTTTTTAGTGTTCTGTAACTCCTTATATATCTTGCTCACGAATACATACTTTGATATCTGTATTTGGTGCCCGCGACTTCGTCCGTGTAAAATTCAGTTTTCTTACACTCCCATGTTGATGACATGATAAATTTAAAATTTTTGTCAGAATTGTCTGTATATTTACAGTTCGATTTTTTTATTGTAATGCGGTATACTTTTAATATTGCAAATGTGACAGTTTATAATCTATGGATCTATAGATGTATGGATATAAGTTATTCATTCATACAACTTATATATACTATAGGTACGCAGACGAAGTCAGCAGTCAAATGTAACTCCCTATCTGTAAAAGTCTCCGAGGCGCGAGATAGCGAATGACGTTCACGATCAGCACCTTGTCGAGACTACCTTTGAGTGGAACTCTCCGAGGCGTAAGTCAGTGAATTTCGTTCTCAATTAACACTTATTCGTGCCTGTCTTTTGTCATTGGATTCTTGGGATCTACTCATCCGCTTTCTTTTGGCTTGTCTAATATTTTGAGACAGATTTGACTTTCTCCGTAGCATTTTTGAAAGCAAAGCACAAAATACAATAATATCTAAATATATATAACTCAAAGGTGACTGACTGACTGACATAGTGATCTATCAACGCACAGCCCAAACTACTGGACGGATCGGGCTAAAATTTGGCATGCAGGTAGATGTTATGACGTAGGCATCCGCTAAGAAAGGATTTTGATAAATTACACCCCTACGCGAGTGAAGCTGCGGGCAAAAGCTAGTAAATATATAAAGCCAAGAAGCTTTTGAAGATATCCGAAATATCTAACCAATCCACAAAGCAAGTTCAGAAAGTCCGTATTTTCATAGCCAAGTATAGCCAAATATCAGTACAAAATCAACAAATTCAACAATTCTACAACAGTAACTAACTAAATCACAAAAGAATCAAAAGGTCTTACGTACAGAGCAATTTTTTTTAGATGACATACATAGGTTGCCTCGGACGGCATTTCCCACTTCACCGGACAAGGTTTGAGGAGCGAGCCAGGGAGTATGGCAAATTTTGGGGTGCTGCAACACCCATGTTTAGCCGGAAGGGCCAAAGCTACGGTGCCAGAAAAGCCTATTTAGGACGTACAGGGCTAAATAATCAGCTTGTATTTATACTTTTTTTACAAAAACAACCAAAGCGCGTTTTAAAGTTTCTTAAGGCACCATCTGTTGTTATTTAATGTAACTATAAAGTCGCCCATAGAAAACTTATTTTTAAACTTTAAATGACGATACCTTTTTTATCTGACAACGGATTTCGATGAAACAAAGCCTATATGTTGCTCAGGGATGGGCTTAATCTTTTAGTAAAAACCGCGTAAAAATCTGTTCAGTCTCTCCGCGTAAGTCTTTCAAAAGACCTGTAAGAAGATTACCTTCTTAACTACGCTAACCTTAAGTATACCTAATTCTACAAAATTTGATATGGTCTTTACTTGCCTATTATAAGCGATATTTTTATTCCTGTTAAATAAAAATAATTGGCCAAGTGCGTGTCGGGCCACGCTCAGTGTAGGGTTCCGTAATAACGAATGCCAACTTTGAGTTCATGCCACTATCGTCTAAAAATGAATTTTCTATTGAATTTGTACGTAATTTTCCTTTTCCGAGTACATTTTATAAGATAATCGCCTATAACTTTTTAATTTGTAAACCCTTCTTAGCTCTTATAGTTTTCCTTTAAAGTTTGTTGTATATACTATAGCTGTGAATTTTTTCGCGTGTCCATATATAACCGTTTAGCAGATAGATGGGGGGGACACCTGACTCTAACAAAAATGTTCACTTCAAAACCAAATATTACAAAAACGGATCCCTAAATTGAAAAACGTTGTTAACAAGCTCATAGTATTTTTGAAAGACCTATTCAACGATACCCCAAATGCTTGTTTTACGAGAAAAAAAATTGGCTTTTCACTTTACTTGTATGAGAGCTACTTTAATTTACCTTAATTTTTTTTTATATTTTGTTTTACTACTTTTTCCGCATAATTAATATACATATCCATGCCAAATCACAGTTTTCTAGTACTTATAGTCGCTGAGTAAAACCGCGGACGGACAGACAGACAGACAGACATGGCGAAACTATAAGGGTTCCTTGTTTACTACGGAACTCTAAAAAAAGAAGGCAGGCAGTAACGATGTTGAAATCCTTCATGTCCTTACATACCTCCTTTCTCCATCATTTTATAGGCTATTCTCGTTGATCAAAATTAAATTAATCTATTCTGTTATTTACATAGTCTTCACTTTAGGAAACACGAATATAATGTTATTTTTTTACAAAAACCTATGATTGATTTATAATTTCAAAAACAAAATTGTACTTTTATTGTTTGTATGTCACATGATCACAAACTTCGACTGTTATTTTATTTTCATAAGTGACTTCCAAATAGCAGACACGAGCTGCAGGTACACAGTGATTAAATGATAATTTTTATAGTGTGACTTCAAAGTATATTTAGTGGCATTGCACACGATTTAAAACAATAGCGGCCGGTTTATTATAAGTGGAAAGTAAAAATCTACCGAGGATAGACGCGGTGATATTAGCAAAGTTCTCTGCTCATAATACTGACTTATTTCCTACTGAATGCAGAAATATTTAATAGAATAAAAGTACCTACTTTTATTCCATTTCATTTGTAAAGATAGCTATTACAACAAAAGACAACACTGTGCATTATTGTTGAAAAGTTTATAATCTAGCATTTGTAACTCCTGATATGACGTCACCATAATGGCGGCTGTCGTTTCGGCGCCAGTTGGTTTTGCGTAATTTTTAAATTGTATTTTTTAGCATTTAGCGGCTTAGTTTTAAGTAAATAAAAATACCAGGAATCTTTACGTCACATTAAGAACATACAAAAGTAGATTTTGGAAAATCGTAAAATTGCATATTCTGTCCACCTGTTCAAATTTCAGTTTTAAATTCAATTTCTAAATTTTTGACACATTCATTCTATCTTCACGATTCTGACTCATTCTTCCTCCACCTCCGATACAAGCAACTTAAATTATATAATTTTATCAATGCTGACAATTAAATGTATTAACCCTTCTTGTGCCTCTTTCTACATAAGTCATGTGGGAGCACATCTACTAGCTGGGACAGGTGGAGTTTCCACAAGGCTTCAGGTATAAAAGAGTCATTACCGCGTTCTTCGTGTACTTCTCAAGGCTTCGCAGGGCCTGCTCGAAGTAGTCCTCGCCGTAGGCACCCTTCTGCTCGTCGCTGAGCCTCTTCCACATGTCGCGCGCCTGCTCGAGCAACTTCTCCTCGGACAGCCAGGCGCTGCCGGTAGTGTACTCTCCAGCAGCGACCACCACCTGAACATGTTTGTACAAGTAAACACTTCTCATGGAAGATACTATAGAGAAAGATTAGGTTTATTTTATTGTTCAGTGAAGCTTTCATATCATGTAGGTACTTCAATTGTACTTATTCCTTTTTTACCGGACTATGGCAAAGCCAAGAGGAAGGGTAATGCCTTAAGCAGTCTATGCATGTATGTATTTATGTGGGTATATATGCCTGTTCCACCATAGTATCTAAATAGGTTGTCCAATTCTCACAAATGATATGTCAATCGATTCGTCATTATTGTCCGGGTGACATAGGCTACAATTTGTATGCAAAAATTGTACATAACGAATGTTACATACAAAAAAGAGACTAATAAAAAAATCTCTGTATCGAGTGGGGTAACAAATGAATGGTCTTGTTTAGCACATTTCAAAAATAAATACATTGCTATCAATGAACTTAACATTGTCAGTATTTAAATATTAGCTATGAAAATTGTTGGCCTTTTGGGTACAAGCAGTACGCCTCGGCTTTGCACGAGTATGTATTATATTCACTATAATTATCTCTTGATGAAAACCGCATCAAAATCCAATGCGTAGTTTAAAAAATGTTAGCGTAAATACAGACAAGTGAAGGTGTGAAGCGACTTTATAGTAAGCACTACCAATTTCTACATCAATTAGTTTTATAATATGCCTTAAGTCTTAAGTCCGTTTGTGCACTTATTGTTGATGAAATAATAATAATTTCATTAAAAATAATGTACAACAAAACCTATCTTCTAAGAATGTCCCATTCCACCCATCCCAAAACAAAAATTATACGTTATCAAAGAATACATTTCAAAAATAAAAAATAATGTTTTCTGTAACAAGTGGCTTTGTTTTACTCATAACCTTGCTTGCAAAAGCAGCTCAGAAAATACGGTTATGAGGAGCGCTACTGAATACTAACTCGAAACTCGAAGTATCGAAGGGTAATTTTAGATCTCAGAATATGATTAATGCGATCATAGTCGTCCTTAGAGCCGCAAAACTTAAAATGCTCTGTCTGCCCCATTAGAGATTAAGACGTGATAGTGTGTATTATGTAAATAATAATAATTTATCAGTGACGAAGAGAACAGCAGGAATGATGAGTGCGTTTTTACGTAACAAATTATTAATATACTATGTTTGGGTTGTTTTTACATTTTTTACAGTTTTTACATTACTTTCCACGGAGGCTGTATTATTTTGGCCACACTAGGCGGGTGCTATTAATCAACATTATTACAAAGCAGCACACGGTAGTGAATATTCATCAACCTATTTTAATATCAAGGCTTGAGCCCGGTTACACGCTCTGTGGTTAGGCTTCTATGTAAAGTGTTTATTTTGCTATCTTTTTATAAATCTACGCATTCTCCTTTAATAGTAATGTAACCTTCTGAATCTACCGTTTGAATAGATTGTTAGTTTTTATTTGCAAACGTATGAAATGTGAATAATGGGTAGTTGATATGTCACCTTAATATATACCTAACACATGTATATGTATACTGCATCTTTAGGTATATCTGTATTTAAGGTAATCTCGTAAGTATACTTCTTTATATGAGCAAAAAAGAAGTGATTTGAAGTGATTAAAAATGCAATGCGATATTTCTAAAGGACATAATTAAAAAGGACTCTATTAGTGACATATTATCGCCCAATAGTACGGTATTATTTGGGTTGCGGAGGTCAGACGGCAGTCGCTTTGTGTAAAAACCAGTTACCTCGTCAAATCACCTAGGTTAGGTAGCGCGGACCTTGGGCTCTGAAGGTTACCGCTGAGGATTTAATCGGAATTACGCTCGGATGATAATGATGATGAGTATGTATAAATTAATCTCAGTCACATACTTAATATAAGTATAACATACAGAAAGAAATCAAATCAAATTATTTATTTGTCTCCCCTGTTCGAGACTTGTACGTACACCGCCCGCTCTACCTACACCCTCCACGCGGTGCAAACGAGGGAGAGATGTGAGGACGGGGAACGGGGACGCATATTGCACGGGACCTTAGGAGATTCTATTAATGTCGCAGTTAAACAAGCAGCGCTGACTTACCACGTCCACGCCGCGTGGTTTGAGTTCCCTGCGGAGGCAAGCGGCTAGGGCGTCAAGCGCGGCCAGAGAGGCGGTGTGCACGCCGCGGACGGGCGCCGCCACGTGCGTCAGGATGGAGGACGCCAGCACGATGCGGCCTCGCGCGCGGCGCACCAGGGGCAGCATCACTTGCACAAGCCGAGCCGGCCCTGAATTTAAAAATCAAATAAGGTTTTCGATTCATATTCAATATTAATTATGCAACTGTAGTATAATATGGGGTATTAACCCACGAACGTGGGTTTATAACACAAGGCGAAGCCGAGTGTGATTATAGTATCACATGAGTGTTTTAATACCTAATTATTACAGTTGCATACAAAACTTTATCTACACCCATGATATGAATCCTCTACAAAAGGTTCTAAATCTATAGGGTGATGTACAGTGTTGTAAGAATTGTATGTAAATTCCTGGTAAGTTTATTGTTGAGTATCTAATACAAACTATGTGTGTATAGGTATAGATAATAATGAAATTACTTATTGTAATAATAATTTAAACTTTGGATCGTACTATTATTGGAATGCAAATTATTTTTGTTCGATATTAGTCGAATATCGAACGAAAATGGCGGGATACGACGTGAATTCGGATACCCAATAAGTTCCTTTTTTAAATAACGGATCTGTGGTATTGAACGGCTGGTACAAGGCAATATTATTTTTTTTTTAAATTCATAATATGTGACTGTTTGATGAGTAAGAGGGGGTTTGAGTTTGCGTTGCATCATGAAATTTAGTACAACATTATAATACTCGTTTGGGTGATATAATGGTTACTATGACACTGGGTGTTTTAATGTTGGCAATAAGCTAACTGTTTCAGAAACTTTTATAGAGGATTTATAGCATGGGTATAGATAAAATATTTAATCTGCACCCATGTTATGAATCCTCTATAAAAGTCTCTAAAACATTTAGCTCATTGCCAACATTAAAATAACCAGTGTCATGATAACCCTATCGTCAAAATGAATTATATGATATTGTACTAAATTTCATTATGCAACTCGAACCTGATCCCTTCCTTACTCATCAACCAGCCACATTCTCACTTTGAGTAGTGATGGTATCATGATTCATGGTATCTTTATGAATTAAAAAAAAAGAACATTGTCATGCACGAGCGTTTTACTACCACAGCCATGAAGATATAGAGTAACCTATATGTTCAAACCACAGCTCCATAAAAAAAAGAGTTCACGTCGTATCCCTCCATTTTTGTTCGATGTTCGTATAATTTGCACTTCAATGATGTACGATCCAAAAAGTAAAAAATCAAATTGTTACTATAAGAAGGTTTCAGAAACTTTTATAGAGGATACATATTTACTTTACTTAATAAGAAACACAAACAAAATACAATCATATCAGGACCAAGGAACCTAATTTCTACATAAATGTGTTCTAGATTGTACTCCAAAACTATGTGTTTACAGCATGTTTATACATAGTTGTTTTATTTAATTGTTTAAATGTACCTACTTTATATAAACATTGAACTAACTAACTAATTAATAAGTGCATTGAATACTACATAAACATTAAGAGACAATTATACTATACCTATATAAATAAATCTAACAAACAATATGTATAACAAATTGTTGAGAATAATTGTTAAGGGTCCTCCGACGACAGTGCATATATATTTTTTTTGCGAAATTGGAACAAATTCAAACGGAAAATATCTATGTCCCTGTGATTGACAAGAATATCATTGTACTGGCAACACATATGAGCTATAGGATTATTATAAAAAGTGTTGTTGGCGTACACTTTAAGGTGGAACGTATTGAAATTAGGGTTACAAGATCTAAAACGGGTGTTAAAATTTAGTGAGGACAACAGAACTGCCGAATCAATTTTAAAATGTACAATTTTATAAAGAAATATAAAGGATACATATCATGAATGTAGATAAGGTCTTGTATACAACTATATATAATTATGTATTAAAACACTCATCTAATACTATCATCACACATTCATGTTTTAATACCCCTTACCTATACAACAGTTGTATAAATAACTATTTATATGCAACGTGGAAGGGACATACCCGTAATAAGACAAAGCCCTTCTGGCGAGTAGGCGACCAATACTGTGAAAATGAGTTTCTTTCGGCGTTTCTTCTCAGCAGTGGTCGTTACGAAGCGCTGGTATCGGTAGCTTTTATTTAAAAATAAATTAAATTTTAATATACTTTACACGTAACATAAATTATACTTATTGACGTGTAAAAGTGCCTGTAAAGGTCTAATTACTGAATAAACATTTGAATCTTTGAATCTTTGAAATAAATCGAATCACAGGCTATACTAGATCACTATAGTATAATGAAATTAATACATAAGCCAAAACACAAAATAAAAAAAATCGGCATTTCCATACAAAAGTGTGCACCCGGCCGGGCAATTTGTATAGGAATGACGATTTTTTTTGGTTTTTGGGTTGTTATTTAAATTTCATTATACTGTAGTAATCTCGTATAGCCTGTGGTTAGATTTATTACGGGTATGTCCGTTCCACGTTGAATATTACATTTAATCATAATACGTGTACGTGAAAATACTTTTAATACTATGAGAAAAGATGAAAACGAAAATAAAATAGGTAAAAAACTAGTATTTTAAAGATTATTTATTTATTTATGGTATTTTAAAGATTTATTTCACATAAATCCATTTTTGTTTTCCGTGTGTGTATAATGGTCAATACTTGTGTTAGATTTTTTCAGCTACCTAAATGCATGGACAGTCCGTAAGTAACTGACTGTCCATCCAATAATGACAATCTGGGTAATTTGGCTACGCATGATTCCGAAGCGTGGAGTGTTAAGATATGCCATTTGTGATCACTAATCCAGTGTGCACAACGCCTGGGATTGGTTATCATACTGCTTAACCATCTAATTAATATTAGTACAATGCTCTCCATGTATTTAGCCTCAAGTACCTATTATACTTTTTATTAGTTCTTTTAAACAATACGTTACAATGGGTTCAACGAAAAGATTCGGTCAAATTTTTTACTGTAGAAATACTCCCCAAACAAATAAAAGTTAACTCAAGCACAAATTCCGCATCAAGAGTTTTAAATTAATATTGTTTCTTGATAAAAGTTTGTTATTGTGTCAGTAAATAAGTTACATTACACACAATACTATCCGGTATCACAATACTTTAATACTATCCGGTTACTTATTTTTATGTTTTGAGTTTAAAACATTCGTGAAAACATTGGCTCCATATCAGATTGATTGACAAACCTTGCCATATAAGGTAAAGGGTAGGGTCCTATGGTGCCCAATTAAGACATATTATTTATAAATTGTAAACACTATTTATTCATTTGAAATACCTATTTATTATCAATGTAGTTAAGTAACCTACATGCATACCTATCAAATTCAAGCGGAAAAGACCAAGAATCTAGATGGAAATTTCGTGGCAAAGGTGGCGGTCATATTAGTAACGCCATCTACCAACTTAGGTAGCATTTTTTCGTAGCCGGCTACGAACACGTAGCGCTTTCGTAGCGTTTCTACAGGGTTCGTAGTTTACACTTACCCAATAAATTGACTTCCATTGCTCGCTTGATAACAGAAAATGGCACCCACTCCAGTTCGCCGAGAGCACACCAAGACTCGCAGTTTACAACCGCCCAGAGACCTTGCGCGCCATCTGGCAGGTGGTCCACTATGTACAGAGAAGCCGACAGAATCTAGCGAGAAACAAACACAGTAGTAGCAAGTGCATTACTTTATCAAAAGATATCGCTTGTTGTTATGTTTGTTACCTATGGACATTCAGTTACCTACCTGCTTGTTGGTTTTGCTTGTCAGATAAATTAATAGCGCTGGTAACTCAACTTTTGATTAGAAATTTTGAGACTACCGAGTAAAAGTTACAAGTTATCGTTTATAAAATTGTGAAAAGTAAAAAATACATGGCAACATAAGAACCACACCAACTTGCGTTTATAGTGGTTATCAATAATAAAAATGGTATTTCTAGGTTTGTTAGACTAAAAATAAGAATAACTATTGTTAGTCACAAAACGTTTCCTCTAAATCTGTGCACCAAACCAAATAAGATAAAACAAGGCAAGTAGAAGCTTCGCAGAGTAAAGATTATTTAAAGTTGTCTGCGTGGGCGGTCGCTCGCTCGTGGCTAGGGTATTTTCCTATCTAAGCGAGTTAATTTAGCGCTGTGTAGCTACATGCCCAAATTGATGTTCGCTGGGAGCGGTACACGCACTAAATTTATCTACAGCCTGAACTGTGCTAACGGGCTATCCTACATTATTAAAAAATATGAAATTCTTAGGAAATTACACATTATGAGAAGACTTCTTTTTAAAATTAAAAAACAAAATGATGCTCTGTACACTTTCTTTGTAATATTAATTATAAATTATTAAAAAATATTTACAAAGAAAAAATTAACTTGTAGACAAAACTGACTTTTTAGAAAAATATGTACTTGTGTTTCAGATGTGCAGTCCAATTGGAGAGTGTGCAACCTTCCCGAGCAGTCTTCCTTGAGCATGTCGGCATCAATGTTGCCAGCTTTGTTTTGGAAGCCAGCGAACACGTGGTAGCCCAAGTCATCCAGTCTGCGGGCCAGCGCATTGCCGAGGACGTTGTCGCAGCCGGTCACTAGAACAGCCTTCCCAGCAGCCGTCACCTGGAAAAAAATACCTATTCAAAAGAATTTACATCTATCAGCGTTTCATACAGGGTAAAATCAGACGTGCTAAGACGCCGTAAAGTAGATACTTTTGTTTTCATTTTCAATTTTATTAAATATGATATGAGCGAGCATATGAAGCTATAGTTGGGAACGGGATCCACAAATAGCCCGTTTTCGCTCAAGATCTTATATGGGAATGACTTGTTTCCTTTTTCTTGGTCGAATTTTTCAGTGTACGTGCGTACGGTAGATCAAGTAAGAAATAGGAATTATTCTAGGAATTAAATAGTAAACAATATCGCAATATGTTTAGACTTAAAACAAGATAAAATGTTTTGAAAGTGTATAAATAAAAGATAAAATTTTCTAATAAATTATTTCATGACCAAGTTTGTATCATTAGCACTGAACTATAGAGCAACTTGGTTGCTGTTTCTGCTAGACTACTTTGTAAGCTATCAGTATCAACTACTTAAGTTGGAACAAAGTTCTGTAGTTTTACTACAGACAAATCTCTAAGAGTACTTTTCAGGCCAATAATGGATTTAAAAGTCCTCTATTTATTGTTGTATGAGCATATGCTATAACAAAAATAAAAAATAAAGAAGTAAACATTTATGTGCAACAGAAAAATAGTACTTTATCATTTCGTTTGATACAAAATTATATTTTCCCAGGAAAATATAACATTAAGATTCTATATTTACATTTACCTACACCAATTCACTAATATTTTAAGTCTCGATAACCTCCATATACAGAGTCCTGAGACTTCCCGTAAATTTATCGGATTCCCAATTCTTACTATCACCTGTGCAATTTAAAACAGGTACCTTCCTAAACTTATCTCTGCAAAGCGGTAAAAGATCACATGCAAAACTAGTACTTCATAATTTGATTTTAGTGTAATATTAATTACGAGTATAATATGATCGAAATGAATCATTCTTATTTGTGAATGAACGTTTCGCCGTATTAGTGTGTAATGTGCGGTCGACGAAATTAAGTTTTCGTCGAAAATAGACGGCGACAGCTTGATTGATGTCCGTTATAATAACCGCTGAGTGAATATTTTATTCAGGCATACCTATGCGTGAGGTAGTGACGTTCGAGGTTAACTATTTCAGGGTTGCTCGATCGTTAATTCTTAATCTTTTAATGCTCTCACTGTTCAAAGTCACGCAGCAATCACAAATGTGTTTGCATATTCGGTAATTGTAGGCTTTCATTAAACACAACCAAATTGATAAAATCTTAACATAAAAAACATAGTTTCTTTATAAATAGACTCACTATTTTTGACGGATTCTTATTTGGCCTTTGCTTTTTTATAATAGTGTATACAATAAGTACCTAAGTAGTACTGTCACTTATATAAGTGTTGTGATGGAATAGCTAAAGAAAGAACAATCAAGACATTGATGTGGTCTATTGGAGATAGCAAAATATGTAAGTATTGATTATAAAAAAAATATTTACCGAAACAGTAAGTAAAATGTTTATTTTATTTCCTCCACAATTTATCTTAAAACTGAGTATAAAACTAATACAAGCATAAATAGGTAAAAAAGTCATACATTAAAAGGTAAGGAAGTGTGTTAAAAGTGGAGAGCTGGTGCCCGTGCTAGGTTTCCAAAGAACCTGTATTACAGGTCACCAGGACTCGTCATTAATAAATATAGGTAAGGCTTATACATAATTTAGGTATATATGATTAATATAACAATGACACATTATTTATAGCGATCTTATGTTTAAAATATAATAAGACCTACATATTTTAAATTAAAAACATTAATATACATGAAAAATTAACAATCTATATATGTATATCTTATAATATATTTGTATACATAACTTACTTAATTAATTAAATAAAATTTTTAGTTTGGCCATAGCTTTAAGTTAATATACGATTTTTAATAAGTTTTCGGTCTCGTTATACGTTAGCTTTTGCAACTACTCAGTGATCGATTTTTTGCACTTATATATATTTAATGGATAAACAAAAATATTATGATTGATTTCCTTATAAAGGTAAGGACCAAGAAAATAGAAAAATCTCTTTATAAATTCGGAGTTAAATGGGGGTAAAGAAAAGTTAAGTCTATTATTTCTACTTAGGAGTTGAGGAAGGAAAGAAAGTTGAGCATGCTGCTGCATCATAGTTGCGAGTATGAAAAGCTGTCGTACCGTTAGCACTTGGCAATGTTTGTATAGATCTGTTGTAGGATACCTGTACGGCTTAAAGGTACATACCTTTAAAATAGCTCTTTGAGCCCTTTCTAGGACAATAAGATGAGATTAAGAAGCGCCACCCCAGGCCGTGATGCAATATACGATGATAGATTGGCATAGGGCTATGTAAGTCATGTGTAGGATAGAAGTATCAGCTATGTAGCGTAGCTTTTTGAAAATGTAAAGCAGTTTTCTTACTCGGCCAGAGAGTTGCTTGATATGTGCTGCAAAGGTAAGATTCGAGTCTATTATTACTCCTAGATATCTATTAATATTTGTCATCTCTAATAAAATACAGTCACAAAATCCTTCAGAGCAATTTCGTGAAGAGTAGGTATGCGCATACAGTTTGAAGTGATCGGGGTCAGGGCGATTGACATTACGGATACTGAAAGCCATGTATTTGGTCTTGTTAACATTTAGTGTCAAGAAGTTTTCATTTAACCATCCTTTCACCCTGTCAAAACCTAATTGGGCCGACTTATAGGTTTCCGTCCAGTTGTTTCCTGTAAATATTAATGCAGTATCATCTGCGAAGGACACTATTTTACAATTTTTTAGGACCAGGTTACATAAATCGTTAACATAGACCAGGAACAGATTTGGTCCCAAAATACTTCCTTGGGGTACTCCAAATTCGACATTATGGTCTGTACTTACATAAGAACCAATCTTCACACGTTGTTTACGATTTGTGAGATAATCAGAAAATAATTTTAGCTGTATCCCTCTTATACCAACTTTTTCTAATTTTGAGACCAGCAGGGAAATTGACACTGTGTCAAAGGCTTTACTGAGGTCAAGATATATCACTAGACACTTGGTGTTGGAGTCAAGAGCTGTAACCGTTTTTTCAACAAGCGCATTTACAGCTTGCGAAGTTGATCTACCTGAACGGAAACCAAATTGATTTTCAGAAAGCAGAGAATTATTTTCAAGGTATTTGATAAAGCTTTTGGCAATAACACGTTCAAGAATTTTGGATAACGCTGGTAGTATGGATATTGGGCGGTAATTGTCAACATGATCGCTGTCGCCAGCTTTATGTATTGGATGCACTACAGCAATTTTAAATACGCTCGGAAAGATACCTTTGGACAGGCATAGATTACAGATATGGGTGATAGCAGGGGATAAAAACTTTTTATGAATTTTTAGAATCCTTGCAGATATATTATCCCATCCTGGAGCAGCATCAGCCTTTAGAGAGTCAATAATGAAACAGATTTCTTGCTCATCGGTGGTATTTAAAACAAAGGACTCTAGTTTGGACGAAATATTAGACTGTGAAGATGCAGAAATTGTTGTATTCTGTTTAATTTGGTCGGCTAGTGTTTTACCTATGTTGGAAAAATAATCATTAACGTAATTTACAGATTCTAATGGCGTTGCTTTAATAGAAAGAAGAGAATCCGACTTGCTTCGTTGCTTGTTCATATCTGTTACTTTTCGTATCGCCTCCCATAGATTCTTTGAGTTTAGACCAGCCTTTTTCAGTTCCTCTTTGTCAGACAATCGCTTTAGTTTTTATATATTAAATGCTTTTGTCCCGGTAAATGTTAATAAAATTCTATTATGATAGGAAATTTACAAGTGGAATTTCCTTGAAACAGATCCGTTTTGCTATATATATATATATACTTCCTATTTTGGGATTCTGCCGAAATATTGGTAGGAAGTACAGTAAACAGAATGAAAGCAAGATCAACAAATAAATATATATTTAAGTTGAACTGAACAATGTAAGAAATTAATATATTGAAACATAGCACTTGTTGTAAGACTGGTAGTAGGAAACGCGCATTTGTACTCTTACTGACCGAGCGAGCGATCGTTTCCACTGGCCGTTTGTGAGCAGGTTTGGCAATTATATAGAATTTGTTTGTCGAGCCATTTTTTCGACATTTTCAAAAATGCCGAAAATATGTTGGTTCGGAACTTAAAAATATCTCATAACTAAGCTATTTAAAAAAATCACATTACATTTATTTAGCCGCAACTTTTTTGTCTGAACAACTTTTTTATACGATAAACTTGAAGGTGTCTATAGTCGGCAATTAGCCCAAAGGTAATCTAGAAATCGATTTCTGATTTTTTTTATTAGTGCATGTATCGTATTTAGTATGATGTTGTAAATACAAATCGGGTTGATCAAAAGTCAAAAATGGTGGGTAGTAACTGTGACCTTGGCGATACAGAGAAAAAAAAAAGTGTGGCACTGGGGGACTGCCGCGGTAAAGCTATTGCATACAATTTTTTATCAACTTATGCAATTATAATTTTTTATTTATGCAGTATTTTTTTTTCTTTGATATTAATTCAAGTTACACTTTTTGAGCGTTGTGACCGATAAGAAAACAAATTTATTTCTTTTATTGAATAAATGAGAAGTTAATATCGTTTTAAATATTTTTATTATCTAACAGTTCATGTAGGTTATTCAGGAATTTTTATTATGAGCAGTTAGCAGCTAGTCTACACGCATACGTTTAGTCGCACGCACACAAATACCGTGCCGAAGTCTGCCGAACTGAAACGACGTTAGACGATGCACGGCTTTCAACGCCGCGCTGGTTGCCGAGAAACGTTTAGGCGGAGTGGAGGGTGTTAGGTTTTGTTTTCGTTACGGAATTTCTTGATTCGGTCGCCGCGCTCAAAGCCCGCGATAAAAGCTATGCAATAGCTTAAAAGTTTTATATATAAACATACCATGTGCGGTATCAAATTAAAGGGCTTTATGAGTAGATTTCAGAGTAATGAACTTCACTCCCATATTGGTAAACTCATATACTATATGTAGTACAAAAGTTAAATACCTATATAAACTGAAATGAAAGAAGTACGTCAAGTGGGAGAAGGAGGAAAATTTAACAACTTTCCCCAAGGAACATATCGAAATATGAAAAATATTTCTTTCTTTTTCTAAAAAATAAATAAAAAAGATTCGCAGTATCGTCCTTTGATAAAAAGCCAAAAGCCATATTTTTCAAACAATATTTCGATATATGTTCTTTGGCGAAAGTTGTTTAATTTCACTCCCTCTCCCACTTCACTTCTTTCTACTTTCTTTCCAGCATTGGTAGGTTGGTTTCAAAACTCTCAAATGCTTTGCTAAGCCAGGGAAATGGTAAAATATCGTGGTTTTAAGGGCTCGCGAGGTCTGTTCTCACTGAACTACTAGTTGTATTTACCTATATACTCGTATTTCTCGTATATCAGCTGAGAAAGTAGTTAAAAACAAAAGTATATTTTTCTTGCAGAACTTGTTTTATAATTTCAGTGGTTTCCTCTATCGATAGCCGTAAAGCTTGTTTAACTAGTTTCAAGTTATCTGTTATGTGCTTTAATTGGATCACCGTTACTGAATCTAAAGTTAAAATTGCAATAATAAACTTGGCAAAGTTTAACGACCCAATAACATTTGTGGTAAGCTTATGTTTAGAAAACTGTAACACAAATAGCAATATGAAAGACTGAAAAATGGGTTAAGTGAGTGTATAAGACATTCGTTCGTGCAGTCTTATCGTAATGTTTATTGTATTGTCATTGTGCTTCAGGACCCTATAAAACTGTTTTCAGTTAGAAATGAAAACAGCAATATGTAATATTTTCTTTAGTAGCGTTTATTCCGTAAAAACAGTACCATTAACCTATTTTAAATCGGACTTTTGTATGAATTGATGACGCATGTGACTGTTCAGAGTCTGGCACTAGCATGAGGCATACTTACTGTCTGTTCAGAGTGCGTCACTCATATGGCTATTGTGTCACGTAACAGTAATCAAGTGCTTCCAAGGACGAAACATTATTTGATTACCACAAAAACAATTTAACTAATATTCTTAGTTTATGGGTAATTATTATTTTATAATTTAGAATAATTGTTAAATCCACTCCTAATGATGTCATTAATTTCACACAAAATTTGCATCAGAGGTTATTAGGTTTGGGTTTCATGGTCCTCTTGTCTGGAAAGCGAAGGCCATACTCAAAACATGATTACAAAAATAACCTATTTATGAACCAGAGGGTAAGGCAAATAAAAAATGTAAAGGCATATATATATTTTTATAATTATATGTCAAGGGACTAGACACATACCACGAGGGAAAAATCTTATCTGTCGAAAAAAAGTTCTTTTTATAATTATGAAGATTTTGTTACGAATGTTTATCATAAAAGAATGAATGACATAATCTTGACTTGAGTGGATATTTGGCGGTGTAGCCTTCGGCATATTTTATTCGTTGCACATTTGGTTTCGCTCTTTGAAAATATGTACACAGGTAGGTACTCGTTCATGAAAAAGAAAAAAATATAAAAAATAATTAGTAACCATTAGAAGGAAATGCAATTATAACCTACTTACCTTTTTGATGGGGAGTTTGTTTCTCTTTAATAGTTATATTAATCAAAATAATAGGTATATTTGTTGGAATTGCACAATGCATCGAGTATTAACGTAGATTTTATTTATATTTTAATTAGATCTTGAAGCTTCTATTTTGCTTGTTTTTAAAATGTCTCACTGGCATCCAACCACTAAATAACAATTTAGCTCTAAGGCGGTTGGCGAGCAGCAGTGGTCTCCGGAGAGTTGTAGCTGTGACCTTATTCCGAACGCCATGCCTCGTCGCTCAGGTAATCACTTGCGGGAAACGAACTAACACAAGACAAGCACCTCCCGCTTTGGGACCGCAAGGTTCTAAGAGATCACCCTCGTTCAAATTAAGCCCACATTATGTGTTTTTTTTTGTAATTGCTATAAAGTACGGTTTTTAACGAAATGGTGACGAGTTATTTGCAATAACAAAAAAAAAATATCAGTTACATAACATAGATACTTGGTTTAAGAAAGGCACAAAAAATAAAAGATAGAACTGAACCACAGGAAGCCTCAGGAAGCAGTGGAAGGGTTGTAGATTGGAAG
Organism: Acrobasis suavella; assembly: GCA_943193695.1. Taxonomy (NCBI): domain Eukaryota; kingdom Metazoa; phylum Arthropoda; class Insecta; order Lepidoptera; family Pyralidae; genus Acrobasis; species Acrobasis suavella. The sequence continues at coordinate 12,987,926 of OW971938.1, forward strand.
GAAGTAAAAATTGTTGAATGCGATATTAATTTGTCCCATTTCACTGTATATCTAGTATATACTCCCAAAAAAAGTCGAAGATACCCGACCCGAAATTACGCATTATATATTTTTTTTAATGTTTTATGAACGACTAGCGGCCGCCCCGGCTTCGCACGGGTATTTAAGAAAAATTCTAAAAAAGTATAAATTTAAAACACACCCACATTTTTTTTTGCGTTATTTTTATGATTTTTTTGTACTCAAAATAATTTCAAGCGAAAGATATTAAATTCCGCAGACGCTAGGGAGCCGGCCGCGCGAGTGAGCCGCGCGGCACTTCGGAGATATCATTTAAAATGTTGTCTTCAAACTCTTTTATGAACTACTGTTTACAGTTTAAAGTGAGAACGTGATGCTTTCTCCCTCTCGCTCTCACTCTCGCTGTCGCTGTCGCTCTCGCTCTCCTAGTAGATCATCCGATATCATCCCTCTAAGGGTTGAATTCTGAGAAATCTTTAAACACGTACTTTAGTACCGCCGGGAGTACTCCTGCGAAGTTTTGAATAAAATGGTCAAAAACTAATTTTGTTTCTCTATACAAACTTTGGACCCACGTTTCACCCCCTTAGGGAGAGAATTTTGAAAAATCCTTTCTAAGTGCACCCCTAGACTTCATAAGAAACATATGTGCCAAATTTGGAGTCTCTAGACCTAGCGGTTTGGGCTGTGCGTTGATATGTCAGTCAGTCAGTCAGTCATTCAGTTTCTTCTTTTATATATATGTATATATATATAAGATTGAAGCAGTTTTGAATACGAAGTAATTTATTATGATAAAAATTAATATCAAGGTACCAATAAAGAGCCTTTTCTAGCGGCAGCATTTAAAATAAAATAACACTTATTGTGACATAACTATAATAGTTAGACATATGCTGTCCAGACTGGTTTTTGGAGGTAATAATGTGTTCTACAAAGTTGTGGTACATTATTTTGTTCTATCACCAATAGTTTCCACAGCGCACGCGCTGTAAGGAATTTTTTAAGTAATTTTATTACACGTTGGGTTACATCATTAGAGTTTTAAGAAGGATCAAAAGTAAAATCGAAAATAAAATATAGCCTATGTCACTCGGGAATAGTGTAGCTTTAATTAATTTAATATTTTTTGCTTAAAATTATTTTGAGTACAAAAAATTCATTAAAATAACGCAAAAAAAATGTGGTGTGTGTTTTAAAATTTATAATTTTTGAAATATTTTTTTAAATTTTTAGAATTTTTAGTATCCTCCAGTAGTTTCAGAGTACATTCGATGCAAACAAACAAACAAAAAACAATCAAATCTTTCCTCTTTATAATATTAGTTTAGATAAATTCCTTCATAATGTTGCTATTTTTATTCGACTACGGCAAGGCGAAGAAGAATGGTAATGATTTTAGCAGTCTATGTGTATAAGTATGTACGTAAGTTTGTATGTAATATGTATGTGGATATCTATGTGTATTTCGACCGACGTAGCATACGAACCACTTATCCAATTTTTACATATGATATGTCAATCGATTTGCCATTATGACCTTATTGTTCGGATGTCATAAGCTGCAATTTGTATGCAAAAAATATATGTAACGAATGTTACACACAAAAAAGTGAGACAAAAATATTGTTTTTGTTTGTGATATCGAGTGGGGTATCAAGTGAAAGGTCTCGATTAGCACATTTCTAAAATATATACATTGTTAGCTCCCGTAGTCGGGTTTCAGTTTCTAAACGTATATTTTGTTCATTTCGTAATAACTTCATTATACTGAAGGTAAAACCTTACAAATCTTTACAAACAGCGTTCATTTGCCTCACGTGTAGAATGTAGGTGGGTTTTCTCAGAAAGAATTTCACAAAAGTACATAAATAGCATGGCAACTAAAAGGATAAATAAAACGATAAAGACGTCATTTTGGAGTATTTCTATTAAAATACGTGTCAAGTAGGTATTTAAAGATTATTATAGATTGCGATAAGTATCCTCAAGTATTTATGGAGTACCTGAGTATCTAATTAGTAAAATTTGTTGTTGAATTATTTTTCTTACCTATAACTGATACCTAAGTAGATATATATTACTATTTATTCAGTTCATTTACAAAGTATTAATAAATAAATGATTAATATATTAAACAAAACTAAAACCTAAAATTTAAACTAATAGTAGTATATTAGTTCCAGATATTGTACATATACACAAATATGTACAATATCTGGAACTATATATTAGGTTGGGGAAAAAGTCTTTTCGCATATAGTATGTATGAACTTGTAGTAAAACCACTTTGGCTATACTGTTTGTACCTGGCTGGATTTGGTATCATTTAAAAGTTTAAATTATAAAGAAGATAATTCCAAATTCAAATTAGGAAAATGCGTGATTTTCATTTGTTTTTCTTACCGTCTAGATGAGTGAATCTAATAAAGAAATTAGATACATTTTAAAATTTTACTACCAAAAAGGTAAAAATGCAACGCAAGCCGCGAAAAAAATTTGCGATGTTTATGGACCTAGTGCAGTGTCTGTGAGAGTAGCACAAATTTGGTTTAAGCGTTTTCAATCTGGAAATTTTGATGTCAAAGATGCACGTCGCTCTGGTCGCCCTGTTACGGATAAAATGGATGATATTTTTGAAAAAGTGGAGCAAGATCGGCATATCAGTAGTTACGACGTAGCTGAAGAACTGGGAATTGACTACAAAACAGTTTTGGCGCATTGGAAAAAAAAATGGGTACACTAAAAAGGTCGATATTTGAGTACCTCACGAGCTCTCTGAAAGAAACCTAATGAACCGTGTACTTATTTGTGATTCTTAATTACGACGTAATGAGACCGAACCATTTTTGAAGAAATTGATAACTGGTGATGAAAAGTGGATCACGTACGACAAGAACGTGCGAAAAAGGTCATGGTCAAACGCCGGTCAGGCTTCACAGACTGTGGCGAAACCCGGGTTAACTCGCAACAAGGTGATGCTCTGTGTGTGGTGGGATTGGAAGGGCATTATTCATTAAGAGCTGTTACCACCAGTCAGGACCATCGATTCAGAACTCTACTGCGAACAACTGATAAGATTAAAGGAAGAAGTTGAGAGAAAGCGGCCGGAATTAATCAACAGAAGGGGTGTGGTTTTTCATCATGATAACGCTAGACCTCACACATCTCTAACCACTCAGCAAAAATTAAGAGAGTTTGGCTGGGAGGTGTTAATGCATCCGCCGTATAGTCCTGACCTGGCACCTTCAGATTTCCACCTGCTTCGGTCTCTTCAGAATTCTTTAGGCAGTGTCAGGTTAACATCACGAGAGGACTGCCAAAACTACTTGACGCAGTTTTTTGATCAGAAGCCCCAAAATTTCTATAGCAATGGGATCATGTCCCTACCTATAAGATGGCAAAAAGTTATCGAATAAAATGGTACCTACATACTTTAGTTAAATGTAAATAAACTATATTAAAAAATGTTTTGAATTTTCATATAAAATGCGAAAAGACTTCTTCCCCAACCTATTATTCGGCACTTATACTGTAGTTATCTCATAGAAAAATATGATATCCTAATACAGTTTTAAGATTTAAATTACAAAACATAGTAACACAATGACGTAGGTAGGGCATAATATCCGTCACATGCATTTGCTTGCGACACAATTCTTTTTCCGTTTCCGAAGCAAACAGTTTATGGCAGTAACCTGACAGCCAATTTTTTTTTATTCAAGTACAAAATGACTTCGAACGTGACTGACTGGCGTACGGGTGAACGTAAGCAAATTACCTTTTTTAGGAGTCCGTAGTAGATAATAAAATACTGGTAGTAGGTATGCTCTGTGCATTTTGAGTGGATACTGAAAACGGTGCTCTTCAAAGCATCGCGCATCAATTTCACAAACAACATGTACATTGGTAGTATCAAAATCATTTAAAAATCAATGTCTATCCAAACACGAAGAGAATTTGTGCATTACCTACTTATTAGGTGTTACAATTATTAATTTAGTAGGTTGCAATGAAAAAGTTTATGACAAGAAAATAGGCATTTTTAATACCTACATAAAAGATGTTGACATTAATTAAAATTATACGTACTACTTACATCTAGTTATAAGATTTCTATAGATATAAAGCCCTCATAAGCCGCCGTAAGCAGGATGTTAATGTCATAATAAGTAATTTATTCTTCATAACTTTCTGAACTAACATTGGTATTTCTATGGATAGGTGTGGACCCACCTTCACAAAAAGAGTGGGACATTAGGTGATACTGAAATATAATTCGCTCTTCAACTAATTTAAAAAATATCTGATTAAAGTCGTACTTATTTAGATATATGCGCAAATCCCAATGAACTTTATTTTTAAGCAAGGTCAAGCTTATTTCAGGTTGTCACGTCACGATGAAGATTTTTTTAGTAATGTTGGCAATGATTTTTGTTGGCAGTACTGTCTGTCGCTACTGTTCTGAGCAGTTCTCAAAAAAATTGTACTTGACTGAAAATAGGGACACCTATTTTCAGTCAAGTACAATTTTTTAAAAATAGGTATCCTCCACACTCAAAATTAATTTAAGACAAATAATCCGATGCAATTATTTACCAAAACGTTTCTATTGGCAAATTGCATAGTTAAATTGATAGAATTAATGATAATATGTACCATTAGAATGTCACAAAATAATAAAATATATTTTTTTCTTAAAATGGGATAATTTCAATGTATGGGATTTTCGATGTCCCACCCCAGTCGTACAATTTGAAAACTCATTTTTAATCAATGTATATTTAGTCATTTATTTATTTGGTTTAACAGTTGTATTTTAAATATTACAAATTAAATAATTGACCCATGAAATAACCATTTTTTCAATTATTTATATTTCAAAATAAATTTTTAAAACTGTCCCAGAAAAATCTAATTTTTGCGTGTCAGTTTTGTTATCGTGATATTTCCCAATTTAAAAACTATATTTTGACGGGAGTGTAATCTTAAAGAATGCAATATTGTCGTTCCATAGCCAAAATAACTTTACTAAAAATATCTTGTCAGAATTCAATGTAATATCAAAGCAAGCGCGTGGGTTAGATTTTGCTATCAGTTTGTGGTCAAATTTGTGCCTCGTTTAACTGGTAAGTATTATATCTAATGTATATGTTAATTTTTGTAATCAAAACTCCTTACGCTACGCTATTTAATTAATAATTGTGTGGGTTATGAGCTAAATTGAGGAATTTTTAACGCTTCGGGAATCGCCTAACCTCTCAATTTTGTAACTGTCAAATTTATTATTTTTGAATGGTAACGTATATGTTGACTTGATTGGTAACAAAATTGAGCTGTTAGGAAACGTTCACATTAATTTTTATTTGTGTTCAATGTGAAATTTATCTTCATAATCGTCAACTTATTGAGGCTCCATACGAAATGAATGTTCACTCATTTTAATTTTAAGCTTTTCGTTTTCTCTATAGAAAATCAAAAAAATTTTGTGTAAAAATTATTTCGATTATGGTTTTGAAAACACCACATGGCACGAGTTTCGATCGACCGGCGCTCACTGCGTGTGACGTCATAGGACAACGCTCGCGCCGTACTACGTTGTGCGCTCAGATGCGGTTCACTAGAAAATAACGCAAATATTATTTGAAGTGTCTGACCCAAATACTTGAAAGTCATATGTAGTGCTAAAATGTAAAATCACAAGCACCGAAAAAGTTATTTTTTTGGTTCTAATAATTGTTCAAATGCAAAAGATATGGATAAAAGCCACGAAGAGGTTGTTGTAATTTTTTCAATGCACAGGTGCTGATTGAACATAATGTAAATTAAAAGATTGTCAGTAGCAGTAATCCAAAGATTGAAATACATATTTAATCTTAAAATTATTCATAAGTAAAAGTATAAAGTCTATATTTTTTATATATTATAACGTTTATTGTAACTATTTGCTCTGGGAAAATATTCTAAAGAGCATCTTTTGACAATTCTTTGTATTAGTTAAAGTCAAGAAGATTTATTTATCATTTAAGATTAGGTAAGTATTCTCAAAAATTCAAGAAATAAAAAACATTTTCTTTAGATACTTATTTTATTCAATGTATACATATACAAGCTTTTGCCCGTAGTTGCACCCGCGTGAAATTAAATTTCCTGTAGAAAACATGCAAATTTTCGGGATAAAATATTTCATCCTATCTTATGACCTTCTTCGTATCCCTGACATTTGTATGCAAAATTTCATGACATTTAGTTTAGTAGTTAAGGCGAGATAAACAAACAAACAAACAAACTCACTTTTACTTTTCAAAACAAAAGTACCAATATATTTAATAGAGTTCTTACTTTTGTTACTTCGCACTCAATTTTGTTACTGTTTCAAAATATTAAATAGACTTCTTTTCTAAAATTGTTATTTTCTAGATAACATAAAAAACTTTCTACATATTTCACTGAAAATGTTAACGTTTGATAATTATCTTGATACTTTTAACATCTAATATAAGACTTTTAAGGTAAATTGTAAAAATAGGTTTCATATTTTACCTAGGTATCAAAATTGACCTTCAACCTATAAAATTTTAAAATTAATCCTTTTTTATGAAGATTATTTTGGTTCATACATAACTTTATTGTCCTTGAACTGCAATAATGTTAATATTTAACGAAAAATTACTATTTTCATAATTAATTTTAATGAAATAAATAGTAACAAAATTGAACACAAATAGTAACCATGTCCAGAAAAACTGCTTTTATACTTAAACTGTAGATATTATATCGATACCATTTCTAAATAAGACAAGATGAATATTTGATACACTGAATTTTCCATTAAAAGCCAGGATAAACACACTTTTGAAAAAAACATAAAATATTAAGTAGGGTACAAAATTTTTGAGAACTGCTCTTCTATCACTGTCATCTACAGTTTACTGGAGAACTATTTTTGAATGCTTGAGTCAGTGAAACACAAACGTTTCTTTAGCGACGGTCTTAAAAAACAAAGTCTAGAAAATGTGTAGAGCATGCCACAAACAAGTTGCTGCTGCGTCTTGTGGCAGTTGCGGCGCAGTTTCAGGCGTGCAGCGACTTCGCGTTTGATATCGCGGACGATGGGATCTAATGCGCATATACCTACTCGAAGGATGGCGACTAAGAGTGATGCTACGGAACAGAGCAGCCCAGACTGTGGCAGTAGCAGAGCAGCGCAAGGCGGTCTCACCAGTACGGAAACAAAATATTTTAGAAATAATATTTGAACTTTTGTTTAAATATAAGTGAGTTCTTTGTCATTCGTCTGGTGAAGTATTATTTACATGTCATAGTAATTAAAGCTGCCAATATGTACCTAAAGGTGACGAATTTTTATTCACCTCGTGCATTTTTTTTTGTTCCTATGGAAAAGCCATTTTAGAATTCCACCATTCTAATATCTAAATACGTTTCGACCGAGAGGGGTCGCTGCCGTGGACACTACTGCGTATTCGTAGCATGGTCAACGCGCTAGCACCTGCACTTAAGACCCGTACTAAGACCGACTTCGTGGCAGAGCAGTAAGTCACCCATGAAACAAAACATTATGCCGTAATTTTAAAACCACCACGTTAATAAAAAATAATATTCTTTTACGCAGAAAACTCAAAAAATCTTTCAATGTCAATTTTTTTTCATATAACTTTCTCCTGTTGTGTTCAAGAATAGGTTTCCTACATCGATATGGGTTATTATTCTCGATACCTTACTTATTTTCCCTCATGACATTGACAGTTGACAGATGTCACTGCTTTTTTTTGTGATGGGGACGCATTTTTGAAATCACTTTTCACATTACGAATAGTTTACGCCAGTGTTTCCAAACGGGCGCATTTTTGAAATGATCGTTTGCGAAGGATTTGCAACGAGTGATCTCGACCACTCGTAATTTTGACATTTGTGGCGCAGATATGTCAAACAAACCTTTCATGGAGAATCTGTTCCAATTCATGCTGCTTTTTTATTCATGGTTAAATTCTTACAAAACCATAGACACATTTTCGATGTTTTCTGCGTAAAACAATATTGTTTTTAGCTAACATGGTTTCAAAAATACGGCCAAATGGTTTTTTTACGCGAGCGGTAAGTTGGACAACTACACGTTTTGCGTTACGGTGAGTCCTTAAATGAAAAATAGCACTCCTGTGGTGCGATTTTTCAAACGCGGAGTCACCTAAACGAATGGATTTTGTATGGAAAAACCATTCGTTTAGGTGACACCGCATTTCAAAAATGGCACTTCAGGATCTTTTTATATAATTTCAAACATTACACCGGAAGTGACGACACACAGCAATTGATGTGAACATTATTTCTATGCCAGAAGTGCGACTTCTGAAACGCGGAGTCACCTAAACGAATGGTTTTTCCATACAAAAAACCGTTCGTTTAGCGACTCCGCATTTGAAAAATGGCACCACTGACAAGCCGTAGATGTTTTTTTTTATTTAATGTGTCTTCTTAAGGTTAGGTGGGTTCGTAATAGCGCCCTCATTTGAAATAATTCATTTGAAATAAATGTGGTCATAATTAAAAATTGTAATAGCGGATTACTCTAGATATACCTTCTTACCATTATATGAATAACCTTTGAAAATACGAAAGTAAGTCCATTTGATGCTATCGTTTTTATTGTTAAAAGTGGCCACTTTTCAGTGGTTATTAATTTTTAACTATCACCACATTTACGATTAAAAGAATTATTTCAAATGAGGGCGCTATTACGAACCCACCTCACTTTAAAATGGTCTATATTTTCGATTAAAGTCATCTGAAACACTGTCATTTTGTTTAGTTGACTACCCAATCATATTTGTCACAGCAAAAAAAGCATTTTTGGGGTTCCGTTCCCAAAGGGTAGGAATGGGACCCTATTGCTGAGACTTCGCTGTCCATCCGTCTGTCTGTCTGTCACGGATGATGTATTTCTGCTGCCGCTAAAACAACAAATACAAATAAACAAGAAATAAAATTAGAATAAAATATATATTGAAGCGGGGCTTCCATACAGAAAACGTGTTTTTTATGGATAATGGTACGGAACCCTTGGTGCACGAGTCCGACTCGTACTTGGCCGATTATTAATTCATTCTAGGAGTGTTGACTGGCACAGATATAAGTTACCTACCACTGTTGCTATTGCTATGTTACTGTTACTATTTTTTTGATTCTTAACTTTACTGTGACTGGCTAGATATTTGACCTAAAGGTTTTGTGTAAAATTATAGTGAATTTACATGGATAATATACTATATGCAAGTGATTCAGAAAAAGACGAAAAAATGTTACCCGTAAATTTATTTTGTTTCCATTGGGAAACAAAATATTTAAAAGTTGTCTTTTTTAAATTCCCTCGTAAATTTCCGAAACGCAACCATATTGGCGGAACGAAACGTGACGACACCGTACACTGTCAAATGTATTTTCTAAAAAGTCTGTGTGCCGTCACTGTCACTGTCAACAAGTCGTTTGTATAATTCTTGGAGGCTGTTTGTTGTAGGTGACTCCGGGTTTCAAAAATGGCAATTCTAGACGTGTCGTCACAGATAATGGCGGCGTGAAGCATGAACACCGCGCTTAAGTCGTCCGAAAATGGTAGTGGTTATAATTTTAAGTGTTTTATAATGACTTATAGAATCGGTAAAAAAGTACATAAATTTTCCCTATAGTATCAGTAGCGAATGAAGCGATACAACATAGATGTTTAGATACTTTTATATTTATTCATATTTTAAGTTTTATAAGAAAAAACTAATATTAACAACAAAAAAAAAGTTTTAAGTATAGCAAATTATAGCGGTAGGTGTTTTTCGTTTACCTTACTTTTTATTAAGACCATAGGTACGACTTACGAGTATATTTATGATTTACAATTATGTTCAGTTTCGTTGGATGGTTCCATCCTTGGTGACCGTGGGCGGCTGGGCGGCAACCGATCTTGTAGGATTTGTAGGTAAGTAATTATATGTACGTACGTATAATTACTTTTTGGGAGGCCCTAGAAATTTAAGGTACACCTAAAATATTTTAGAATAATCAAAGGAATACGTATATAAAATCTCAATAGCCAAAGCACAGACCGAGAGAGTTGGACCAGAATTTGTAGAAGGGAGACAGACAAGGCGACCCATTATCATTTAAATTGTTTTCTGCTGGTCTGGAACAGATATTTAGAGGGCTAAACTGGGCAGACTACGTCATTTACATTAACTGTTAAAAACTCAACAATCTTAGATTTGCTGATGAGTTTATTCTCTTAAGTGAAACACCATAAATGTTTCAAGATATGCTCCAAGATCTAGCAGAGGCAAGTGAAAGGGTAGGGCTAACAATAAACGCCTACTACGAAAACTAAGCTGATGACAAACAGATAGCACCAGTTAACAACAACACAATTGACTATGTTGATCAATACACTTATCTCGGTTAAATAATTTCACCAGAAGACCAAACGAAATAATAAGTTAAAACAAGAATAGTAAATTCATGGAAAAGCTACTAGTCAATCACGAGGTTATGAAAACCCCACAGATACCAGTCACAGATAAAAAAAAAATCTAATTCATGCATACTGCCATGTATGACATATGAATACATGGGCTCTTACAGAAAAATATAGAATATTTTAAACCTCAAATTAAACGACAGAGTTAAGTTATATAAATCACAAATAAGATCAAAGAAAAAACTAGAACATATTACTTTGTAAGAAAGCTAAAACACAAATGGTATGGTCATACTTTGAGAAATAAGAGAAATTAATGGTCAAAGGACGTTACACAGTGGTGTCCTCGTGATGGAAAAAGTAGGGAGAGGAGGGCAGAGGAGGAAATAGGAAGATGAAATCAAGAAAGCAGCTGGAGAGTTATGGAGAAGAAATCAAAGAACAGAATACTATGGAAACCGCTGGGGGAGGCCTTTGCCAAGGGGCGAGTTGACGACTAACAACAATCACAATAGGAAAGCAGAGGACGTCAGCAAGAGAGGCTGCAGTAAGTAAGTAATTATACGTACCTATAAAATAAAATCAGACAAGTGCGTGTCATACTCGCTTACTAAAGCTTCCGTACCTACCATACATAGTAAGAATTGACAATAATTTGATGTAAAATGATATTTATTATTTACTAGTTACTTGGAAAATATTCTCCCATTTTCTTGTTGCGTAACATTTTTATGTCTGAAAACACTGGTTAAAACTAAAAAAACATAAAATAAAACAGAAACATGCTTTTGTGGGACTCGAATCGGGGATTTTTAGACACCTACTGTCATCATTTCCGCTGAGCTATAAACATGATGACAGGAATGGTGAAATTAGCGTTCTTTATTCAAAAGATATAAAAAACAAATTTATTAATGCTTGAAAACGCAAAGAAAACGAAGTTCTCTAAAAATAAAACCTAAAGTCCATTCCCGGAGAGTTGATAATATCAGGGCTTCTTAACTTATAAATTTTTATTTAAAACAATAATTAATAGATAGAACAGAAAACAACACGAAAACACCCAAACGAGTCCCCGTAATCAGAGTAGACATAGTTAGAGTATCATTATTTACTAACATATTGTCGCGACAATGCAATGCTCGGTTCAATCCTAGCCATCCTGTCACGGATAAAGATGAGATATTGGCTAAAATAAGGTTTCCTTAGTTTATATTTTTTTAGTGTCTGCTTAATTATTAGTTAAAGAGTAGTAGTATTAGTAGTTAAGAGTAAAATACCTTGCAAATCTTATTTAATAAATAAAATAACCAGCCAAGTGCGTGTCAGGCCACGCGCAGTTTAGGGTTCCGTAGTCAAGAGTGCTGAATTTGAGTTCACGCTACTAAAAACATCAAAAAAACTAATTTTCTATTGAATTTGTATGAAACTTTCGTTTTCCGAATACATTTTTTTGGTTGGTCGCCTATAACTATTTAATTTGTAAACCCTACTTAGCTCTGATACTTTTCCTTAAAACTTCGTTATGTATGTTACGGCTCAAAGCCGAAATGCGGCTACGCCTAGTTTAAGCCGACTAGAACTAGGTGCAGCCGGTCGCAGGTGGCTAAACATAGGTGTATCCTATCTAGAATGATTCTTATAAAGTATTTGTAATATTATAGTTTGAAATCATTCTTTTAAACGTAATAATAATTAAGTACTCATTATTAATTTACATATAATTTTGTTTATCATATATTTTTTAACATAAGTATATTTATCATAAATACACATTGTCATAAGTAGTTATAATTATAATTAAAATAATAATAATAATAATAATTTCTCATAATGGTAATTAATATAAAATTTATTTTAACATAACTTTTAATGAAATCATAAAATCTGCCAAAAAATCATCAAATTATTAACCTATACTACATGACCTGTATGGTCTACATGACTCTGCAAGAACACTGTTCCTTCGCGGCTAAGAGTGGCCCAAGGGCCACCCCTGCCGCACCATAACCTTATACTACATGACATGGTGTACATAACTCTGCATAACAAGTTTGCAGTTGGCGGCCATATATGTAGATGATAAGCATTATAAAAATTCCCGGACGGATAAAATATTGTGAGAGTAAAAATAATATAATATAAAATATTTTTGTTTAACCCCACTTACACAGGGATAAGGGAAGAAATAATAAGATGTATATATCTACAACAATATTATGAACAAAATACATCATGTTAAACTATGATTTATTACAAAGCAATTATGAGAAACCATATGATGAAAAAACCAGAATTATAATATAAACTATGATTATGGCTACAGAACCATTATTACAATAATTAAACATTATGTGACACAATTATTATGATAAAAAGTTAACTAAGTACTTATGACAAACTACCTCTATATTATGATTATGGGAAATGAGAGGTTACCCCCTATTTATATTATATAAAAATTAGGTTTGAACTAGCGTTGCAAGCAATGGTATAAAATATCGATACTATCGTGACCTCGGAAAACAGTAACAATATCGATAGGACTATCGATAGTATCGATAGTATTGATAGTTTTTAATTTATACAATCGATACTATCGATAGTAAAGGTACTATTTGTATTAAAAACTATCGATAGTATTGTGACGAATATCGATATTATAATACTATTGATAGTAGTTTAGCTAGGTATCGATAGTTTTTCGTACAAAAAGTAGTTAGTGTCGATACTATCAATTAAAAACTATCGATAGTATCGATACTATCTAAATTCAATAGTATCGATACTATCGATAGTTTTACCTTTTATCAATAGTATTGCAAATTATTGACAATCGATACTATCGATAGTTGATAGAGTTGGTAGTCTAGTCTTACCAATAGCATATCCCAATCAATTCGAATTTCGTATTGTGACCATAGACACAAGTTTATTTGCCAGGCAAATTAAGAAAACCCCGACTTTCAAGCGTTCACCTCCTATAACTTATAATCTTTAAACCTATTTAATCCTATAATGCGGTGAACTGACTTGTATATAGTTGCCGAACGTCATTATTTTAGAAAAAAACTTCATAGCGCGTTTAGTTTCACATGTAAACATTAAGACGACATCTAGTGATGAGTAGCGGAACAATCCGTTGCGCCATCTATTATTCGCCAAGACCATTCCGAAAACCCCGGCTTTCAGGCATTTCTTCGACTAGTACTCTTGATCCTACTGTTAAATTAGCGACTATTTCTAGAATTTCTTCCATGGCTAAACCTTCTATTGACCCTTTTACTTTTTCTCCAACGACTGAAGACGACATTCGGGAAATTATTCTTGCTATTAAATCCAAAGCAGTTGGATGTGATGATGTGAGTCGAGAAATGATAACAAATATTTTAACTGTAATCCTCCCGATTCTGACCCACATCATAAACTTCTCATTGGCTACTGGAACCTTTCCATCTCTCTGGAGGAAAGCATTTGTAATTCCTCTCCCTAAAGTTTCCACTCCTACTCTCTTGAATAATTTTAGGCCTATATCTATACTTCCTTTTTTGTCAAAAATATTAGAAGCTGTAGTTCACGCTCAATTGTCTTCCTATATCTTTTCCAACTCTCTCCTTACACCCTTTCACAGTTCACAGTACTGCTACTGCTCTTTTCAAAGTCACCGAGGATATTCGGTTGGGCATGGAGAATACGTTGGTCACTATTTTAGTTCTCATTGACTTTTCCAATGCTTTCAATATGGTGGATCACGATATTCTGCTTGCTATCCTTGAGCATCTTCAATTCTCGTCTTCAGTCATGGAATGGTTTTCTGAATATCTACGTAACCGACAACAAGCTGTTCGCTTGGATCGAGAATTTTCGAATTGGAAGGATCTGTCTAATGGTGTACCTCAAGGCGGTATTCTTTCACCTTTACTTTTCTCTCTTTTTATAAACCTTCTTTCTACTTCCATTGGCTGTTCTTACCATTTTTTGCAGACGACTTGCAAATATATGCTCAGTCATCAGTCGATGATATTGAGTCAGGTGTAGCGAGCGTAAACGCGGCTTTGTCAGCTATTTTAACTTGGTCAAATGAATTCGGAATCAAGGTAAATCCCACTAAGTGCCAAGCTATACTAGTAGGTAGTTCTAGACAAATCGCTCAGCTTGACTTTAATACTATCGCGCCTGTCACATTTAATAATTGTACTATTCCCTACTGTAAAGCTGTAAAGAATCTTGGCTTCTATATTGATTCTACACTTAGCTGGACCACTCAGGTGGCTGAAGTCAGTCGTTCTGTCACTGTAGCTCTTCAACAGCTTAACCGCCTAAGAAACTTTCTGCCATTTAAAACGAAGATACTGTTAGTTCAAACATTAATATTCCCTATAATTGAAGTCCGCTGATGTGTGTTACCCAGATCTCAATGTCGATTTTCTCAATAAGCTTGATCGTCTCATTAACAATTGTATTCGTTTCATTTTCTGCCTTCGCAAATATGATCACATATCATCTTTCCGATCTGAGCTTAAATGGCTTCCTATTCGTGAACGCAGACAAATGCGAATTCTTTGCACACTTTTTACAATTCTCTTTAATCCAAATTCTCCGGAATATCTAAAAAGCAAATTTCAATTTCTTTCTGACAGTCATGATCGGCAACTTCGTTCTGCAGACTCTCGTCTCCTTTTTATTCCTTTACATAGCACAAACTTTATGGCTAACTCTTTTACCCTACAAGCTTCACGGCTCTGGAATGCTTTACCCGTTGACATCAAAGAAATTTCCACTAAATTTTCTTTTAAAAGAAGAGTACATTCTCATCTTATAAATTAGCTTTTTTTTTTAATATGATCTATCACCGTCGTCATCATCAGTGTTGGTATGTAGTGTATGTATGTGTATATGTGTATGTATCTGTAATATTCTAATGTAAGGTATATATAATATGACATATTATATGGTATATATCTATTAAATTATATGTATATTAAATGTAAGTATATTGTGTTGTAAATTTATCGTTTTATTTTTTGCGCCGCAACCATTTATCTGTTTTTCCCTATGGTTGACTGGGAGAGAACGCTTTTAGCGTTAAGTCCGCCAATTGTAAACAATTTTTAATTGTGGATCAATAAAGTTTTATGAATGAATGAATGAATTAACAATAACTTTTAAACGGCTGAACCGATTTCAAACATAACTAAAAACCACCGCAAGGGAACTTGCTTTCACCGAAAAAAACCGCATTGCAATCGGTCCATCCATTCGAGCACTACGATGCCACACAGACAAACAAATAGACAGACAGACAGAGAGACATTAGTGTAAAACTTATAACACCTCTCTTTTTGAGACCTTCTCTGTCGGGGGTTAAAAACATCTTTTAAAGACAAATCATGGCGATCTATATTAAGATTTTTAATCTCTTTTTCTCTCATCTCAGCTGCTCAAGCAAAGGCTACGCTTCACTGCCATATAAAAAGGCAGGTCTAATGATGAATAATGGATTTGTAGACCTGTCCCTTTAGGGACGTAACAGACGCGGCGCAAGTTGCGCCGCGTAACAGCTAGAGATGGGTGATGTATAAATACTCATCAACCCATTTGAGAATTTACTCAGTGGATTGAGTAAATACCCGATAAATATCCTTATTCATCCATTTGGTGAGTAGATTGATTTATATGAGTTGCGACTCATATTTATATTCATTTTCGTTATTTCATGTTTTCATGACAATTTTGAAATTTAAATCACTTGCAATTCTTGTTGGAAAGTGTGTAAATATGCCATAATATGCTTAAAATGTAGGTAAACGTTATATGCGACGCTAAATTATATGAAACTACCATACTAATCATACACTGATACTAGGCTTCTTTGACTATTATCATTTTTTGGTGGGTGGTGTGCATAGACGTAATTTTACGATAAAATAAGTAAACAGACATCAAATGCGATGTCAATATATGAGCACGCTCTATTTACTCTATTTATTAAATCTAGTGAGTAAATACTCAAATGGGTAGATTGAGTACTATCGCCGTCTGTTGCGGCACTATGTGCCGCAACAGACGGGGCGCAAGTTGCGTCGCGTAACAGCTAGAGATGCTCAGTGGATAGTACTCAATCTATCCATTTGAGTATTTCCTCACTAGATTTAATAAATAGAGTAAATAGAGCGTGCTCATGTATTGACATCGCATTTGATGTCTGTTTACTTATTTTTACGTAAAATTACGTCTATGCACACCTCCCACCAAAAAATGGTAATTAGTCAAAGAAGTCTACTTTCAGTGTATGATTATTGATTAGTATGGTATTTTCATATAATTTAGCGTCGCATATAACGTTTACCTACATTTTAAGCATATTATGGCGCACGCACACACTTTCCGATAAGAATTGCAAGTGTATACTAGATTTAAGTTTCAAAATTGTCATTAAAACATGAAATAATGAATATGAATATAAATATGAGTCGCAACTCATATAAATCAATCTACTCACCAAATGGATAAATAAGGATATTTATCGGGTATTTACTCAATCTACTGAGTAAATACTCAAATAGGTTGATTGAGTATTTATGCATCGCCCATCACTAGCTGTTACGCGGCGCAACTTGCGCTGCGTCTGTTACGGCCCTTAATCTAACCGGCGTTTTTGGGTCACAAATGATACCAGCGAAGCGGGCGTGCCGCGGCAGCGGTCGGAGAAGCGCCAAAAACTAATTACTGCCAGAAAAATAGGTTAGGTTAGGTTAGAACTGTGACCCCAACAGCGCGCGAGCCGAGCTAGCGAAGTGAGCGTGCCACTGCAGCGGTCGGCGAAGCACCAGAAACTAATTGCTGCCAAAAATGTATTGCCGGATGAGTATGCTATGCCAAACTATATACTTGACTAAATAATACTAGGTAAAATGAAACATTACTGAACTTGGTAAAAAAGTGTTCTTTTTTGATTTTGAGTATTACAACATATGTAATTAGGTATTAAGATTTTTAGACATGTGAAGGTATTGTTAAATTATGATATATGAACTTCGATAAAATACACATTTGACTTTTAGAACTTTCTCTTTTTTTAAATTTAGATGAACTAACCAATAGGCATTGTAATTTTAGAGGTTTTGTACTTTGTTTTTTTTTTCTGTTGATTATTTTATTTTACATGTTCTAATACGTACCCAAGCTCACAAAATTTTTGAAAGACCTATTCAACAATAGCCCATAGATGAGTTAGTCAAGAAAAATGAAATTGACTCTCCCTTTACATGTATGGGTGAAATCATCACCGGTGCGGCCCCAGCATGGGGGCTGGGGCCGCACCTGCGCCGATCGTCACGAAGCTTCGTATTACACGATACACGCAAATGTAACCGGCCGTTATCGGGTATCGTCCCGAATATTCGGGCTGCGTCCTCGTAATCGCGCGGGTGGCGGTACGTCCCGTACGTCAAACGGTTTTAGCGCGCTAATAATTCGCTCAGGGTGCTCGGACTAGCGTTGTTTATTTTGGCGTTTGTTTTCAACTTGTTCAGTCAGACGCGTGCTGTGCGACGGTGCCACGGTTGTTAATGCGTAAAAATGGAGTGGAGCGATAAAATGGTGTTAGAATTTTGATGCTTCTTCTCTTCTTTTTAGGTTTCAATAAATGCATTATGTAATTGTTGGCACACATGTAAAAGTAAAGAAAGTCGTTGGCCGTCGCCAAGATGGTGTCATCTACGTGTTTAAATATGGAATTTAAACTTCACGATAGTTCGATTTTTGCATGATAGTTCGTGAAAAATAACGAAGACTCTAATATGACCACAGCTTTACCGCGATAACTTTTTAGTGTACAAAACGTACGAAGCTTCGCCACGCATTGCTTCGGAACGATAGACCCAGGTGCGGCCCAAGCATTAATGTATCCGCCCGGTCATGAATATACGCGTGTGCGCGCGCTGATGCGTGCGCTGGTGTGCCCACGTGTGCTTGTGCTTATTATGCCATGCCACGAATTAACGCGATTTCGTTCGCGGAATACTGCCAGTTTAGAGCTTTTTACCTAAGAATTTTGAAAATAGCATTGATCATGTAATCCACCCGTCTTGCACCACACATTTAATAAGGAATCATATGAAAGAAAGAAAAGCTTTATTTGGCAATCATAATCATTACAAATTACATATATCTACAATAAAAACAACAACTACGAATTGCTGTAATGTAATAAAACTGTTTGCCAAAGTGCTAATTTTCAAACGGAAGTGAAATAATATACCTACAAAATTTTTTTAAACATAAAATTGACTTCATCCTCAAACTACACAACCGATTTTGATAAAATTTCTATGGGACCACATCACAAAAATGACAAGAACGCCAACTAGTGATGTGAATAGCGTATTTACTGACGATACGATTTGATATCGTATCGGTAGTTACGCTATTATAGCGTCATCTATATTTTTTTTAAGGAAAGCCCTTTCTTTCAAGCTGTAACCTCTAAAAACTTTTAAGTGGCTGAACCGATTTTCCTTAAACATAGCTAAGAACCACGGCAAGAGAACTTGCTTTGACGTTAAAAAAACCGCATTGAAATAAGGGATCTTTATCGTAAAACAAATGAAAAGGGTTGACAATTAGAAGTGGAAATCGGTAAAAAAATCGG
Source organism: Acrobasis suavella (assembly GCA_943193695.1). Taxonomy (NCBI): domain Eukaryota; kingdom Metazoa; phylum Arthropoda; class Insecta; order Lepidoptera; family Pyralidae; genus Acrobasis; species Acrobasis suavella. Next base: position 13,007,077 of record OW971938.1, read on the forward strand.
AAAAAACTTCATGTTAAAGCTATGTAGGCTGGTACGAACGATGTACTCACGGTGGATGATGCAATGTAGTGATGAGGTGGTGATGAATGAAAAAGCGTCACTCTTCAAAGCCAGCACTATTTAATTCTCCAGCGTTCAACATACAAGAAGGCACAGCACATAAGAAATTAAAGTTCAGAAAGTGAAAGAGTTCAAGAAGAAAGTAGAATGGTAGACGAAAGACAAGAAACTTATATCAAGTAAGCAGCGAAACAGTTAACGGTAAGCGATAAGCTAGTGTCCGCGAGCGGCGTGCGTCCTGCGCAAAGATCAATTTCGGACTGAGGTTCTCGAAACGGGGCGCTGTCGGCGGCGTGTGCGCCGGCACCGTCAGCTGAAGTAACGGTACATTTTAACTATATAAAATCAGTTCGCACGTCCGCTCAACGTACAACTTTTAACATAAAAAATATATTTAACAAATAGGTATGTATTTACTTATTAAATGATGTTAATTTATACAAAACTTTATTTGTCATATTTATTTATTTCTTTATATTATGTAATGTTTATAAGTAAGTGTATTTATTTTATTTTTATTACAATGTTAAATATTTATTTGTAAAAATGAAAACATTAAAAAACAATACAGTACCAAACAGTTTACACAAAATAATAAAGTGGAGGCACGCCACAATGTTTTCTCTTAAATCGTAGAAAAATTGTTGCATTTTGGTATTTCAGTAAGACACAGTCCATATCGATACAAATACCGAAAAATCGGTAGTTTCGAGACCACTGCGTGCAAGTCGGGAATGTCACCCAGCCAAGTTTCAACCACGCCTAGGGTTGCTTAACTTGTTACCCCTCCTTTAAGGGACCACGCTTGAAGTTGCTTAACCTGTGAAAGTGGTCACCCATCCTAATTTGTTACCACGCCCGATGTTGCTCTTACCTGTAAAGCGCGATCACTAATCCTAGAAACGACTACATCAGAGTTTGTGACCTGTGAAAACGCGGTCACCCATCTAAGTAAGCGGATAGGAATAAAGAAATAAAGATATAAAGAAAGAAAGAAATAAAGAAAAGACACGTATCCAACAGTAAAATAATGAAAAAAAAATACGGATGGATCTGATAACCTCCTCCTTTTTTAGTTGGTTAAAAATATCCTATCTGAGTAGTTCTCAAAAATTTTGTACCCTACTTAATATTTTGTGTTTTTGTCAAAAGTGTGTTTATACTGGCTTTTAATGAAAAATTTTGTGTAGCAAATATTCATTTTGTGTTATTTATAAAAGGTATCCATATAATATCTACAGTTTAAGTATAAAAGCAGTTTTTCTGGACATGGTTACTATTTGTGTTCAATTTTGTTACTATTTATTTCATCAAAATTAATTATGAAAATAGTAACTTTTCGTTCAATATTAACATTATTGCAGTTCAAGGACAGTAAAGTTATGTATGAAACAAAATAAACTTCATAAAAAAGGATTAATTTTAAAATTTTAAAGGTTGAAGGTCAATTTTGATACCTAGGTAAAATATGAAACCTATTTTTACAATTTACCTTAAAAATCTTTTATAAGATGCTAAAAGTATCAAGGCAATTGTCAAACTTTATCATTTTTAGTGAAATATGTAAAAAGTTTTTTATGTAATATAGAAAATAAAAATTTTAGAAAAGAAAAGGTCTATTTAATATTTGGGGACAGTAGCAAAATTGAGTGCGATTGGTCACCAATGAAAAAGTAAGGACTTTATTGCACATATTATTACTTTCATTTTGAAAAGTGAAAGTAAAGTTTATTTGTTTGTTTATCTCGCCTTAACTACTAAACTAAATGTCATGAAATTTTGCATACAGATGTCAGGGATACGAAGAAGTCTTAAGATAGGATAAAATATTTTTACCCGAAAATTTGCATGTTTTCTACAGGAAATTTAATTTCACGCGGGCGCAACTGCGGGCACAAGCTTATATATGTATACATTGAATAAAATAAGTAACTATAGAAGATGGCTTTTATTTCTTGAATTTTTGAGAATACCTACCTAATCTTAAATGATAAATAAAACTTCTTGACTTTAAGAAATAGAAAGAATTGAAATACCTACCTTGGAAATACCAACGTAATTTTCTAGTGAGCCGTACCTGAGCGCACAACGTAGTACGGCACGAGTGCCGGCTGATTGAAACTCGTGCCATGTGGCTATGTTTACAATTCCATAATCGAAATAATTTTTACAGACAATTTTTTTGATTATCTATAGAGAAAATGAAAAGCTAAAAATTAAAATGAGTGAACATTCATTTCGTCTGGAGCCTCAATAAGCTCGATTATAAAAATGAATTTCACATTAAACACAAATAAAAATTGATATGAACGTTTTCTAACAGTTCAATTTTGTTACCAATCAAATCAACATATACGTTACTTTTCACAAGTAACAAATTTGACAGTTACAAAATTGAGAGGTTAGGCGATTCCCGAAGCGTTAAAAATTCCTCAATTTAGCTCATAACCCACAAAATTATTGATTATATAGCGTAGCGTAAGGAGTTTTGATTACAAAAATTGACATATACATTAGATATAATACTTACCAGCTAAACGAGGCACAAATTTGAGCGCAAACTGATGATACCAAAACCTAACCCACGCGCTTGCTTTGATATTACATTGACGTCTAACAAGATATTTTTAATAAAGTAATTTTGCCTATGAAACGACAACGTTGTCTTCTTTATAATAATACTACCGTCAAAATATAGTTTTTAAATTGGGAAATATCACGATAGCAAAATTGATACGCAAAAATTAGATTTTTCTGGGACAGTTTTAAAAATTGATTTTGAAATATAAATAATTGAAAAAATGGTTATTTCATGGGACAATTATTTAGTAATATTTAAAATACAACTGTTAAACCAAATAAATAAATGAATAAAAATGAGTTTTTAAATTGTACGACTGGGGTGGGACATCGAAAAACCCATACATTGAAATTATCCCATTTTAAGAAAAAAATATTTTATTATTTTGTGTCATTCTAATGGTACATATTTTCATTAATTCTATCAATTAAACTACGCAATATGCCAATAGAAACGTTTTGGTCAATAATTGCACCAGATTATTTGTCTTAAATTAATTTTGAATGTAAAATACACCTATTTTCAGTCAAGTACAATTTTTTTGAGAACTGCTCTTCTAGGGAAAAATGAGACCAAGCTTTGGGTACAGTCAAAACCTGACCTGGCAACTGGAATACGAGCGTCAAGTTGCACAAAAATATCTGAAAAGTCGCCGTTTTCGTTGATCGTGGCATGTTCCATACATTTCCATACATTTGATTCAGTCGCAACACGCTGTCGTACGCGCCATAGGCCGCAGCGTGCGTACACGTTAATTCGTGACCGGGCGGTAAGAACGCACGTCATTCTATACATTTCTATAAAGCAATCGTCTACTGTGCATTCATTCACTGCGTCATTTCACATGCGTGACATTCAGATTCTGTGGTGCGATTTTTCAAACGCGGAGTTACTAAACGTAGGGTATTTTGTATGGAAAAACCATTCGTTTAGGTGACTCCGCGTTTGAAAAATGGCACTTCTGAAGTTTTTAAGCATCACTTTATTTTTTAAATAAATGCTTGTTTTTTTTTAAAGTAAGGTAAGTTTCCATAAAATTAAAACTTAAAATAATGTTATGTTGTATTAATTTAGATATATTTATTACCTATTTTAAAAACGGTAAATAAATAAAATTCGTATTATATTGTGATGACCTTCCTTATCTCATTTGTGTTATCATGCTTAGGTTTTTTATGCCTCGATAAATACAATATGTACCTAATCAAATGATGCTATGCTAATGATGCTGACATGCTGCGACGCCTATGAGAGTTGAAAAATCGGTCAGGATATTGAGGTAGGTAATAAGATATTGGCTTTCTAGTCTAGATAAGCTAAAAAGTAAACTTCACATTAACAGGATAAATTCAATAGGTGAGCAGTTCTCAAAAAAATTGTACCTGACTGAAATTAAGTGTCCTTGATATTCAAGATTAATTTAAGACAAATAATCAGGTGCAAGTATTAACCAAAATGTTTCTATTAGCTTATTGCGTAGTTCAATCAATAGAATTAAGGATGATATGTATTGTTAGAATGCCATAAAATAATTAAATAATTATTTTCTTAAAACTGGATAATTTCAATGTATGGGTTTTTTGATGGCCGACCCCACTTATTCAGTATGAAAACTCATTTTTTAACTACTGTATATTTTTTATTTATTATTTCTCTAAACAGTTGTGGTTTAATGACTACTGTGTTGAATAATAGCCCCTTTTCTAGCCATTCTTTCAATTATTTATATAATCGAAATTTTGCGTATCAATTTTGTTACCGTGTTATTTTCCAAAGAAGGCTTTCTTTAAAATTCACCTCCGTCAAAATATAGTTTTTATCATAATATTCTCATTTCAATACATAGTCAAAATAAATTTAAATTGCTCGTCAAACATCAGTGTAAAATCAAAGCAAGCGTTGGGTGAGCATTTGGTACAAATTTATGCTCAAATTTGTTACTCGTTTTGACTGGTTAGTATTATATTTCATATAATTTTGGTGAGTAATACATGGTTATACGCTAAACAGAGAAATTTTTAAAGCCTCGGGTATCGTTAGTTCTCTCAATTTTGTGACGTTAATTTTGATACTTTTGGTACAGTAACGTAAAGGTTGATCGGATTAGTAACAAAATTGAGTTGTTAGGAAACGTTTACATTAAAATTGTTTGTGTTAATCATATGAATATCGCTATCATCGTCAACTTATTTAGGCTCCATACTAAATTATCGTAAATTTTATAAGCACCAGAATGCTGATAATGACCCTGACCCTTTATATATTATTTATCCTTCAGAGTTCAAAATGAAACCATCGAAAAACCAGAGTATGCCAAAAATCAAGAAATAAAAGACATTTTTTCTGCTAGTCACGACTAGTTTCATTCTTTTGTAATAAAATCTACACCATAGTCTTGTATGGCTAAATAGGAGTTCTCATATAACGCTTCACCCACCTTTTCATTCCCTCAATGAATTATTTTTGAGATAATAACTATTCTATGATCTTCCCGGCCCCGGGTCTCAAACTATATTCATATCAAATTTCATCTAAATCGGTTCAGTGGTTGAAGCGTGAAGAGATAACAGACAGACGAAAGACAGACAGAGTTATTTTCACATTTATAATATTTTTGAAAGTAAAGATTGGATTGTAGAAGCAATTTCTAGATTCAGATAGATAAAAAAAAATTACAAAACTAAAGTACCAGTATAAAAGAGTCCTTAATTTTTCGTTGGTTACAATCGAACTCAATTTTCTTACTGTCTCCAAATGTTTATATGCTTTTTCTTGTCTAAAATTCTTATGTTTCTAGATAACATTAATAACACATTACATATTTTACAGAATATTATACATTTATACAGTATATAAAAATTTAAGGTAAATCTTAAAAAAGGCTTAATTTCTTGACTAAGTAACAATATTGACCTTCATCCTATAAAATTTTGATATTAATACTTTTTCATCAAGTGTATTTTGGTTTATAAACAACTTTATTGTCCTTAAATTGCAATAATGTTAATATTTGACGTAAAATTACTATTTTTATAATTAATTTTGATTAAATAAATAGCAACAAAATTGAGCACAAATAGTTACCATGTCAAGAAAAAACTGCTTTTATACATAAGCTGTAGCTAATAAATCGATACCATTTATAAATAACACAAGATGAATAATACCTACACCTAATTTTCCGTTAAAAGTCAGTAAAAACACGCTTTTGAAAAAAATACAAAAAATTTTGTAGGGTACAAAAATGTTAAGAACTGCTCAGGTATATTTTTCCACGTATTTTTTTTAATAATAAAAATGCGATGATTTTTTTTAACTATTTAGAACGTTCTGTGGTGCCATTTTTGAAACACTGAATCACTAAAAACCATAGACCTACAATTTTTTTTTACTGCGTAAGCTAAAAACACGGATTTTTGTATAGAAGTTCAGTGTAGTAAATCATCGCTTCAAAAACGGACCTTCTGTTCAGTTACGTTACGATTAACGCAACCGAGATACACTCGGCTGCGTGAAACGTAACAGAATTTTTATCTATTTATATAAAAGAAGAAACTGAATGACTGACTGACTGACATATCAACGCACAGCCCAAACCGCTGGGTCTAAAGACTATAAATTTGGCACATAGGTTTCTTATGGTGTAGGGGTGCACTAAGAAAGGATTTTCAAAATTCATCCCCTAATGGGGTGAAACAGGGGTCCAAAGTTTGTATGGAGAAACAAGATTAGTTGGACTATTTTATTCGAAACTTCGCAAAAGTATTCCCGGCTCTAAATAAGTAATACACATTTCAGGATTTCTCAAAATTTATCCCCTAAGGGGGTGAAACGGGGGTCTAAAGTATGTATGGAGAAAAAAGATTAGTTTGACGATTTTATTCGAAACTTCGCAAGAGTACTCCCAACGGTAAATAAGTAAAAACATGTTTCAGGATTTTTCAAAATTCATTCCCTGACGGGGTGTAACGGGGGTCCAAAGTTTTTATGGAGAAACAAGATTAGTTTGACCACTTTATTCGAAACTTCGCAAAAGTGTTCCCGGCTCTAAATAAGTAATACACATTTCAGGATTTTTCAAAATTTATCCCCTAAGGGGGTGAAACGGGGGTCTAAAGTATGTATGGACAAAAAAATTAGTTAAGCCATTTTCCATCCATTCATCCGCGAAACGAAGATTTGTCAGTCGTGTTTCCCCAACTCTAATTCCCCTTGTTTCCCATTGCGCTGCTAGTTTTTTGAATACCTCTTCAAGTACACTAGTGAAGAGTTTTGGAGTGAGCGGATCGCATTGTTTAACGCCTTTTTCAATCTTGAATCCATCACCATAAGATTTTAGTTTTATATCGGCAGTACTAGTATTGTAAATCATTTTAAGCAAATCTATGTAAGTTTTTTCTATATTTTGATTTTCCAGTGCTGTAAATATGGATTGGTGTGTAATACTATCAAACGCTTTCGTATAATCCACGAAGCCGATATAAAGAGGTCTTCGATATTCGTTGTGTTTTTCTATTATTTGGTTAACGGTGTGGAGATGATCGCACGTCAAAAAATCAGGATGGAATCCAGCCTGTTCTGAAGGTTGATGGGAATCTAATGTGGTATTAATACGTTGGAGAATAATTTTTATAAAGATTTTGTACATATGAGATACCAAGCTGATAGGTCGATAGTTATTGATATTTGTTTTATCACCTTTTTTGTGGAGTAGAATTATATCTGAGTGGGATATTACTTACTGGAAAGCTTCCAAGGGACCTGCCCTTGGAAGCTTTCCAGTAAGTAATATTGTGTTGAAAATGTTTGTCAAATGAGGCATTAACACCTCAGAGCCAATTTTCAGAGCTTCCGTAGTTATCTCGTCTTTTCCAGGGTTTTTCCGTTTTGCAGTGTTTTCAATGCCTGTTTGATCTCTCGTACAGTGACGAGTGGAAGAGAATCCGGACAGTAATATTGGTTAGTGGGTTCAGGTTTATTATTATCTTTGTATAGGGATTTGTAAAATTTTATGCATATATCTAACTTTTTCTCCTGATTACTATCTTGACACCCTTGTCATCGCTCAAACAATTGATCCATGCCCTGCCTTTGGTAATACCATTTTTAGCTTCTATTAATGAGGTTTATTTTTCTAATGCATTTTTAACAAGTTGTGTATTATGGCTACGGATATCATTCCTTATGCTTCTTTTCACTTCTTTGTCTATTGCTCTATATTCCGGATTTCCAATACTTTGGTTCAGCCTTGATTCAATTAAATTTAGTGAGTTTTGTGACAATTTCTTTAATTTAGATTTGTTTTTTCGATTTTATTACTACTGCTTCTTATAGCTGTTTTTATGTGATTGTATTGAGTGTCTACATCTTCCTGCATTTGTAATATCAAGTAATTTAAATTGATGTGAGAGTTCCGTTGTAAATTGTTTAGAATTATAAATAAACGTATCTAAGTCTAATTTCTTTATTTTATTTTAAATAACATAGTTCTGTGGATTCTGAAGTTAAATCTTACTTTTGCTCGTATTGGTCTGTAATCTGAACTTATCTTTATTTTGTTTAAGTTTTTTGCTAAAGAAACTATTTGCAATTGCCATATTTTGTCCGAACGCAAATTGTAAAAGACGAATCCCACGATCATTTCGCTCTGTCAAGCCATAACAGCCGATAACTTTATCGCTGTCTGCTTCTTGCCTTGTGTCAATCCTAACGTTGAAGTCGCCAATCACCACCGTCCAAGCTCCATTTGTGTTCATCATAGGCTTTACTAAGGAGAGCGTAAAAATCTTCTGTTTCATCGTCGGAATACGAAGATGTTGGTGCATATGCTTGAACAACCATAAGGTATTTATCTTTTTTAACTCTGAGTTTCAATAAAGCAATCCTCTCAGAGAAACCAACGAATTCCATGATATTGTCTTTCCACTTCTTTTTTACTAGAAAGCCCACTCCAAAAGTCCCTGAGTTTCGCCAAAATGGTAAAACACATTGTATTCTCTCCCCTTCAAGCACCGAATTACCCGATCGGGTCAAAAGAACAATTGAATTCAATTGTGTCTGCGATTTATGTGCTTAAAGGATTAACCGTCTTTTCTTCCAATCTTCTGACCTCTGAAAGACCTATTATATCCCAATAGAGATCTTGCAGGGCATTTTCTAGTTCAATAAGTCGCTCTTCAATGTGCTCCCCCAAAAGTTTGCTTGACAAACATTTGGGGGAGCACATTGAGTTGCACGACAATCAATTCGGCTTCAGGCCTAGCCTCTCTACAGAAAGTGCGATCCTATATCTCAAGCAAACTGTGCAGTACTATACGAAGAGGAACACACCAGTTTTTTCCTGTTTCCTGGACTACTCACAGGCGTTTGATTTGGTCACGTATGATGTACTCTGGGAAACAATGACTAATGACACAACACTGCCTCGGGATATTGTATCAATATTTAAATATTGGTACAGTAATCAGAGGAACAGTGTTAGGTGGGCAGGTGCGCACTCGGACGTATACAGGTTGGAGTGCGGGGTGAGGCAGGGGGGTTGACCTCGCCCAAGCTGTTCAATCTGTATATGAACCGACTAGTCGGGGAGCTCAACAACACCAATATAGGTTGCCACATAGTTGGGGTCAGTATTATTATTATCAGTTATGCCGACGATTTCGTGTTGTTGAGCCCTTCGATCGGCGCATTGCAGACACTGATACACATTTGCGAGATGTATGCGGAATCCCATGGGCTCAGATATAACACCAGCAAAAGTGAGTTCCTAATATTCAAATCTGGATTTAAAACTTATTCCACACCCCCTGTTAGTCTGTGTGGTAAGGAACTCACTAAAGTGAATAAGTTTAAGTACCTGGGCCATTGGGTGACTGACACGTTTAGTGACAATACGGATATTGAACGGGAGCGCAGAGCACTGGCTGTGCGGTGCAATATGCTGGCCCACAGATTTGCGGGGTGTAGCAGAGAAGTTAAGCTAACATTGTTTAAAGCTTACTGCCAGTCCTTCTACACATGCAGTCTGTGGGCTGACTATTCGCGGCGCGCATACAGTGCTTTGCGCGTTCAATATAATGACGCGTTCAGAATATTGTTTGGGCTGCCGCGTTTTTGTAGTGCGTTAAAAATTTTTGCCGACGCCCATACAGACTGCTTTTATGCAATTATTAGAAAGAGGTGTGCGGCGCTATTGGGTCGCCTACGTGCTAGCTCAAATAGTATTCTGCGCGTGTTCACAGATCGATGGGACTCCCCACTACTGGGCCACTGGATGCGCCTTACTATATACTGAGGTTGATGTCCAGATACCGGTGACCAGTGGTTGGGAACCTAGCTGTTAGTTGTGTTGTTTTGTCTGTGTTATGTGCTTATAACTGTTTCCTGTTACTAACACTAGATTAAGTTTACTTTGTTCATTACTAACATAATATGGATTATGTCCGAAATAAAGATTATTATTATTATTATGTTGGTACGCTTTTCAGCCACGGGTCCATGGGGACCCGGTCCTTTGAGGCGTTCATGGGGCCAAAGCCAACATGAAGAGGCCTTTTAGTACCTTTTTATCTAAAAAGTAATTATTATTATTATTATTATAAAGTGCGAACATTGTATGAAATTATATTTAGAAAATCGGTGTCCTTTATAACGTGAGCTGTAGTCGTTTGACGGTTAGAAGTCGCCACCCGGGGATTCTTCGCACCCCTGACTTTAGTGCCGTCCCTGCGCCCGTCACCGCCTGGCCGACAGCTAGAGTCGCCGGGCACTTGGGGCCGTGATGTTGTTTTTCTATTAATTTCTTAAATGGGAGGTGTGGACCGTAACCCACCGCGGTGGTCCAGTGCAAGTTGGTGCGAGGGTGTACCACGGGCAGGTGAGGTTAGCTTGGGTTCCTGATGTCAAGGCGAAACTCCATATTACTCTCACTAAGAAAGTAAACTAAGAAACAAAAGAGTAAGAGTACACTAAGAAAGGATTTTTCAAAACTCACACCCAAAGGGGGTCAAAAGGAAGTCCAAAGTTTGTATGGAGTAACAAGATTAGTTAGACTATTTTATTAGAAACTTCGCAGGAGTACTCCTGATGGTAAAGTATGTATTTCAGGATTTTTCTAAATTCAACCTCTAAGGGGGTGAAATGGGGGTCCGAACTTTGTATGGAGAAACAAGATTACATAGGGCGCACTATAAGTTTCCGGAACTGGCCACTTACATAAACAATATTTAAAAATTTATTGCAACATTTGAAAATAGAACTCTTTGGCTGTAGAATGCAGTTTGTTTCATCTGACTGTCTTTTGTTTTTACCTTGTGGCGCCATTTAAAAAATTGTGTGTCTGCATCAACATGGATTTAACTCGGGAAAATTTTCGTAGTATGATTTTCTACGATTTTAAGTGTAATTTGAAAGCTCAACAGAGCATCGCTCGGCTTGAAACAGCTTTTGGCAATGAAGCACCATGCAAGACAACTGTTTATAGCTGGTTTGCAGAATTCAAGCGTGGTCGTATCAATCTCAGTGACGAATCTCGCGATGGTCGGCCGTCCACCGCTGTGACCAACAAAAACATCGATGCTGTGCGCCGTATGATTGAAACAGACAGGCATGTGACCTACCATGAAATTCGCGCATCCTTAGAAATAGGCATGAGTCAAATACAATTAATCCTACACAAACATTTGGGTGTGAGAAAGCTGTACTCGCGGTGGATACCACACAACTTGACCGAGGCTCAAAAAACGGACCGCGTCACTTGGTGCAGTGCCATGCTTACCAGATTCAACGAAGGTGCGTCAAATTTGGTGAGGGACATAGTAACAGGTAACGAAACATGGATTTATTGCTACGATCCCAAAACAAAGCAGCAATCGAGCGTATGGGTCTTTCAAGATGAGCCGAAACCAACCAAAGTGGCGCGCGTGAAAAGTGCATCTAAGCGGATGATTGCTTCTTTTTTTAATAAAACTGGACACGTGGCTACTGTTGCTTTAGAGAATCGTCGTACAGTGAATAGTGACTGGTACACGACCTCATGAGTCATCCTGCATACAGTCCCTACCTGGCACCTTGTGACTTTTTTCTGTTCCCAAAAATTAAGAACCAATTACGCGGTCAACGATTTTCATCTCCAGAAGAGGCTGTCGAGGAGTATGAAAAACACGTTTCAGAGGTCACCACAGAGGAGTGGCACAAAAGTTTTCAAAACTGGTTTCATCGAATGAAAAAGTGCATAGACGCCAAGGGAGATTATTTTGAAAAACAATAAATTAATTTTGTACCTTTAATAGTATTTTTTCATATTCATTCCGGAAACTTATAGTGCGCCCCACGTAGTTTAACCATTTTGAATATAATATTTTGCGGTCTAGCAAATGACGGGAACGGGAACGGGAAGGAAACGGGAGAGAGGGAGCGGGAGAGGGAGGTTCGCCGGGTCTGCTAGGCTTTTAAATCCCTACTTTATAATAAAAAATGTAAAATTTTATAAGTATTCAAACATTTTAACATAATAATTCATATGTTATCACAACATTACCTAATAATGTAAAAAACCAATTAAAAATCCTATTAAAACCATTTTCGACTTCTACGCGGACGAAGTCGCGGGTTAAGGCTAGTACTAAATATAAGAACGGGGATTTGGTCGTTCTGAAAATTGAATCTGAATATTCTGTACATGTATTTCCAGCCTAATAATGTTATCACTCAGAGTTTATGTACGTTCTACACGCCTGCCTTTCATAATAGCTTATGAGTTAAGTAATTAACTTATTGAGTGATATATATTCAATCCAAAATTTTGCTATTTTGTGGGGTGTAAAAACAGTCTTACTTTGTTGGTGCAAATTGTTATAGTGTGTGTAATATTGCTACACTTAAATGCGTTCACACAGAAATACATACTACTTATAACTTATAAATCTTATAATTAAAAGCATTTGATAAGTGCCATAATAATTATCATAGATGTTTGATTATTTATTGTAACGTTAATATTTTATTGTACATGTACGTGCAAGCGCAGTATGTTTATTTTATAAGTGAATATACACCTTATACATTCTAATTGGATTTATTACTTACTTACTAATTCATTACGTAAGATGAACTGAAATGCACGAGAGATATTGTTTTCAAATTAGTGAGTCTCCCAGTGCCATGATGAGTGACGGCAAGTCCATGGCTGCTGTCTATAAGAATATTAAACAAAAATTCTAAATCTGCATATCGTACTTATATCACTGCGAACTTTTTCCGGATTCGGCGGCAGCAGACATCGTGGTGAAGGTGCTATTACCGCTCGTAGGGCTCCCGGCGGGCGCCAGGCCCACGACTAACCAATACCTACTTCCAAGTTGCCGGCGTCGCCACCGCGTCTGTGTCAACAGCCGGCGACGGCGACATGTTGGGACCGGGAAACTCGCACTCGCTTACTCACCTCGGCTTGTTTTGGCATTTAATCTCAACGTTGTGGGTGTAATGGCGAGATCCGATGCCCACTCATAATGGATATTGCGTAGGTAGCAACTTACGACTTTCGGGAGATTTCTTTAATGTGATACTTACATTTTATTCTCGAGTTCAAAAGTTTTATTGACGTCATGTCATGGAGATGTTAATTACGCATAAATATCTAATCACCAAATTTGTTTAATAATGTATGGCTTAAAGTAGGTTAATAAGTACGGTAGGGTACGGGTTTTAGATATGCTGGAATTTTTGTTATTAAATGTTCACTTTTGCCCAACTGTGGGACATAAATGGCTCATGGACATAATGGTGGAAAAAATGTTCACTTATATATTTTGTTCGGAATTTGTTTACGCCGTTGTATGCAAGTGTCAACGAGAGATACATGAGCACTTATCCGGTTAATCCTGTATCTTTCTTTCTTACGTATCTAACTCACAAGAAATAAGCAAGCAGATAGATTAGATAGTAAAGAAATACAGATCGCCGCAAAATGTACCTACGCTGAACCACGAGCTGAAGGTACATATTGTTTGGGATGGAGTAGGTAGGTTTAGTGTAATGCAACCGTGGGCGGACGGGGTGAACTATCTAGTTTAGGTATATATTAATACAGTTGAATAGCATTGCATTTGAATTGTTGCATAACCTTTGCACTTGCTGTACCTACTTTCAAGCGCAGTTTAAAACAAGTTACTATAAAGTGTTCCTTGAAATAGGTAAGGGGAAACCCCACATCATACTAGCGCTCGGAAGTTAAATTATTGCACGACGTGGGAACCAGGCTGTGAAATACTATGAATATTCAACGCCTGTATAGGGCTTCAGATGCTGTTTTCGTCGCAAATTCCAATTTTATGAGCTCCTTCATATGGTAATGTCGCCACATATTAATGGTAATGAAATATTCAAGAACACTTTGTAGCATGAAGCCTTCGTTATCTACTTTATTTACCAAACAAGAAACGCTTTGATCTACAGCAGATCGAATCGGCGTATTTTAAACCGAGCTCGAAAACAATTAACATATGTATAATCATAGTACCTACAGCGAAGTAAAACAGCTGGTGGACGAGAGAGACAAATAGAAGAAAATTCATACTCCACTGACAAAAGCATACCTAGCTCTTAAATATAGATAAATATAATCTTAATACATTATAGCTTTTTGCATATAAAAGATTATTTATTACCTATACTTATTCAGACTGAACCTAAATAGACGGATAGGTACTTGAAGGGGCAGCTTAGATCGTCAATATGATATTTTTTTATGGGTAATGCTTGGATTAAAAAGAATCTTCAGCAGGTCGGTCACTTTGTATGAGAATGCCGAAATATCCTGGAACTTGATATTTGCAACTTCATCTAGGATTATCTCTTTCGAAATGAGTCAGCTGAACCTGATCTTGTATGTGACCGGCAATTTGCTAGTCTGCCACTAGCGCTCATACTGAGCTTGCTGCCTGCAATGCCCAATTGGGCTAAGCTATTGACAATTTGGTATTGGCAGGTTTACTAAATAATAAAAACTGCCAATATTACGTATTTTATACTGAGTCCCTTTCATTCAAATAAGAACAACAAAAAGGTACGCCATTCTACATTTCATTTAATAATTTTATAGGTATTCGTATTTAAAAATAAATAATTTACATATCCACTATTAATTTAAACGAGCAATTTTTGTATAAGTATTAATAGCTGGATGTATAAGTATTATTAGTTACTTTTTTTATGAAAATACTTTTTTAAGCCACGACATTTCCTAAATACAGAGTTTCGATGCAATTTAGAACGGAGATTTCGGGGTTGAAAACTCGATCTCGCTAGGGTGCATTTTTCGAGAACCTCTTTTTATCCTTGTTTCCATCGAGTGAAGCTGGTTCGTCTAGATACTTACGAAACTCAACGATGAAATATTCTTGACGGCCGTTTTTATCATGTTTAATCTTAGAGACATTGAAGGAAATGTAACCAAGCAAAAGGTCACAGGAGCTACAGTGTTAAAAATGCTAAAACGGAATAAACATGTTTATTAAAATACTACTTAGTTTTTCTTTTTTTTTATGACAATCTCAATTATTCCAATACGTTGGCTGGAGTTTTTGGTGGGAAATCTAGGGAATGGTACCTACTAGTGAGAATGAACAGGTTCAGTTTGAGTTTGCTATACCTATATTATTTTGCAAGTTGATTTTAGCGGACTTTATAGAAATTGGTGTAGCTAGAAGTTATAAATGCTAATACTCTAGAACAACCAAAACCATATGAAAACGAGTGGACTCCAAAGGGCCAACACAATCCTTTGATTGAAACTTGTTAGGACTTTAAAAATACGACATTAAAAATCAACGAATAAATAAGACATTAAAAATAAAAGATAAAATATTTGTTTTATAATATCCATATAATATATTGAACACTTTAACATACCTAATTATGTACCTATAAATAAGTAGGTAGGTATATAAATAAGAAGATATGTTTAGTGGTCAATATGAAACTTTTATATTGATCGCTTGGCAGTAATTTCTAAAATAGGATTGAATTATGGTTTGAATGAAGTGCAAGCTTGTCATTACGCCGACGACGCGGGACATGCGGCTAATAATTTACGGAAGTGTTTGTGATGTCGCATGCTTTGTGGCGATTTATTTTCATAAAATTATACTTATCTCTTAAAAGATTGTACACGGTCTTAACTGTATTAAAAAAGCAAACTTCTCACTACGGAACGTTTGTTTACAAGAGCTGTTTACAAGAGCATTCCGCTTAACAAAGTCGAAGTAAAAAGTTTCACTACCTATGTTAATTGTGACTACGAATGTATTTGCAATGTTTGGATTTACAATGAGTTAGATACGTAGACTACAGTCGCGGACTTTAAAAAAATCCAAAACTTGTTTAATTTATTTATTAAAAATTAAGGACTACAGATATAATCAAAAGTGAGTGTCAACTGTACGATGTGAGTAACAGAAGTGAAAAAAGAATTAAAATTAGTATCGAAACATTATAACAATTAACAATACACTATTGAATGATTTCAGAAGAAATACGGAGTGAGGAACATGCGATGTCGGTTATACCGGGTGACAATGGGCATTGTTCTGGGGATGCCTCACCATCAGCGTTATCAGGGATAGACTAATATGTAACACCTCCCTCCATAGATCAGCAACTATTTGAAAGTTTTTCTTAAGAAGGTTGCTGAGATGTTCATTGGATCGATCCGTACCTCGCTAGGTCTCATCCTAGGTTTGTCCTCAGAAGCCTGGTTATCAAGATCTAATACAGATTGCAGTACTTCTGAATTTTGTTTCTTCAATCCATGGATCTTCCTAATAGCTATTACGGCAGCAGTGATGAATATAAGTGATAAGATCACGTAGGGTGGTATAGTGGTGTGATAGAGTCCTTTATCATGAATGTGTTTCAGAGTTATTGGAGATTGTAAAGATATCTTGGTGTTGCTGGCGTGAAGGTTTTCCAAGTTCACGGAGTTTAATGTAAGGTGCTCTTCCTTCATCTTCCGAGTTCCTTGTGATTTCGGGCAGCTATACTATTCTCAATGCTTGACCTTTTACTCACTCTTGGATGTTGGATATAATGAATTCAGATGATTTTAGGAAACAGTTTTGACGGACTTCCGCTAGGTAGTTTCCTTTTACTATTTTATACTGTTCATTTCCACAAGATATGCGAATCTTCGTTTCTTCCGGGAAGCTGAGAGAATAATGTTTTTCGTCTAGTTGTGCCATTGCTTCCCTAGATAGTTTCACAGGAACGGGGTTGCACGTCGACAGAAGTCTTTGTTCGGTAATGAGTATGTGAACGCAATCTGGATGTGCCTCAATTATGTTATCCATTTTCTGTTCAGAGAGGAACCAGGGATTGGTCTTCGGACATTCTGTCCTATGTACATAGAACTAGATTCATGAATTGCTACAAAATGTAAGGATGGTATAAGGACTTCATGATTTTTATTTGGGACAATTGGGATAATTTTATTATCCATATAATAGTAACCTAATTTCATTACATCATAATAAACCCTATTTTCTACTTCTAGAATGTCATCGTATAAATCTCTTAGCTTATTTAACATGTCTCCGATAGACACAAGGTTGATGCTAGAGTGATAACTACCTGAAGCTTTTATGAAGCCTAAAGTATTACTTAACTTAAACAGTTCTTCTGCTAAGATATCTATATTATCGCTTAATATCAAAAGATACTGTGCTAGATGAGCGTATTTGTCTGTAGAGGCATCGCTTTTAACTAATAGATTAACTATTTTACTTAGTCTATTCTGATTCTCAACTATGTTATTTAATACGCTATCATGATGAGACATCCATTCTTTTGTGAGGCTAACATGATTGTTAAATTCGGATTCTAACTGATTATCATTATCTTCGAGAATTTTGATGGCATCGTTGTATCTCACTGCATCAGTATAATCAAGGTTTCCTGATATGCTTTAAATAATGAAACCTAAACCATTTATGAGTCCTCTTCTAACACGATTCGGCTCAAAACTACGAAGTTGCTTAGAAACTCTATTAACTTTTCTAGCAAGATAAGATATGTGGGGTTCGTAAAGGGATTAAGTGTCATTGCTAAATTCTGACCTAAACTTGATTAATTGTGACTGAACCGAATCTACTTGCTCACGAATATTTATCAAGTTTACATGTTGCAGAAAGGAATGATAGTGAGATATTACTTTCGTTGGGCCTAGTCTAAAAGAAAGTATACCGGGTCCATCTTCCAGACTACTTAGCGTGACGTCCTGCGCCTGAGCCAGATGGATCAGTAACACCGCTATTATTCTGCAACAAATGACGTTCGTTAGGGGTGATTTAGCTACTGGACCGCGTTTCTTTTTAGTATAAATGTGTATTAGAAGATCAGCTAAAACCGTGTCTTGCGTATAACGCGGAGCTAATTTTTGCCTAGCTGCCATAGGGTTTTTGACGAATACTTGCTGGTCAGGAGTATATTCTTTTTCCGGTTCTCTATCTTTGTTTCTATTCTCTGTTAATTCAGTTCTGTTATGTAGAGAGGTTTCGTTTAAAATATCATATACCTGTTGCATACGTTTCCTATGTTCAACTGCATAGTTCTGTAATAAATGTTCTGACAGATCAACATTTACTGGATCTCTTGGATCAAAATGTCCAGTTATTAAATCTATGGGCCTACACTTAGTAAAACTATGTATTGAACTATTATAACCTAAAACTGCGTAAGGCATTAAATTTACTGCAGGTTCATTACACTGTTCTAACTTTAAAATCCTTAAATGCTCTAAGATAGTGGAATGGAAACGTTCTACGATTACGTTATCATTGGGTGCATGAGCAAGCACTTTGTGGTGTTGTACTTTATGAGTTTTAAGGAATTCTGAAAAGACTTGGTTTGTAAATTCAGTTCCCTGATCAGTAACTATCGTAAGAGGGACACCGTGGTGAGTGAAGAACATTAAGAGTGCCTGAATTACACTTACTGCTGTACCATCCTTTAAACAATAAGCCTGCGCATATTTTGAAAATGAATCTACTATGGTAAGATATTTCTCGTTTTGAATTGTAAAAAGATCAAGGTGTACAATTTCGAAAGGCTTTGTAGGGGGCGGAACTATGCAAAATCTTTGCTTAATTGGGTTTCTATCGTATTTTGCTTGACTGCAAACAGAGCAGGAAATAATAAATTTAGTTATATATTCTTTCATTTTTGGCCAATAATACTTTCTAGAGACAAAGCTAGGTAACACTCCGTTATACCCCGATGGTTCGTTTTGCCGTCGTGATATTTTTGTATGATCTCCTGTTGGCGTAAGTATTCTTTAACATTCTCTTGTTCAATTTTTGTCAAGATTAAATTCATGGCAGAACTCTTAAATTTTTCTTGGATAATTGGTATTATTCTGTACATATCTAACTGAGGAATGATTAAAATACCAGTTCTTACTTTAGGGTTAACATACTCCTTAATAGCGCTTACGAAATCTTCTTCTAAATTGGATTCTGATAATTGCACACAAGTTCCTGTATGGGTATCGAATGGTTTTGATACAGTAGATCTCTTTTTAACACTATTAACTATGGTAAAAACTATCTGCCTATTGAACTTATTAAGTGGTTCTTCGGATATGGGTATTTCTAAAATTGGGTTTTTGGCATTAGTATGAGCTGTGGCAGTGGTTGAATCACCGACTGAACGTGGCTTCTCGGATTCATTGACTTGTACAGAGCTAGTCTCTTTGTTATGTATTTCGACCGCGATAAGGCGTCGGCATTTGTATTGCACTTGCCTGTCTTATACACTACCGTGAAATTATACTCACTAAGTTTTAGTTTCCAACGAGTTAATCTAGAATTAGGCTCCTTCAAGTTCATTATCTATTGAAGAGGTTTATGATCTGTTACAACTCTGAACTTCCTTCCGAAGAGATATGGTCGAAAATACTTTGTAGCCCAAGCCATAGCTAATAGTTCCTTCTCTATCGTGCTATAATTAATCTCACTAGTATTTAAGGTCCTAGAGGCATATGCAATTGGTTTATCTGACCCTATGGTTCCTTGTGACAATACGGCACCTATTACTAAATTAGATGCGTCAGTGGTAAGAACGAATTTCTTTCTGAAATCGGATAATATTGCAATATCGGATCGTTTGTTAAAAGAGTTTTACATTTTTCTACGCAGCTAACATATTCTGGTTTATCTTTTACTATTTTAGATCCCTTTTTTAAACATTGAGTAAGTGGTTTTGTCAATTTAGCGAAATCAGGTATAAATTTTCGATAATATCCTAATAATCCAAGAAAACGTTTTATTTCTGTGGCATTTTTGGGGATTGGGAATTTATTGATAGCGGCAATTTTGTCGGGATTGAGCTTGATTCCGTCTTGACTAATAATATGACCTAGGTAAGCTGTCTCTAATTTTAAAAATTCCGATTTGTCCATTTGTATTTTGAAATTGGACTCTCTAAGCCTTTTGAATACTTTCTCTAAATTGACTATGTGCTCTTGTAGGGAAGTACTAAATACAACTATGTCATCTAGGTAAACTAGGCAAATAGTGTTCTGCAGATCTCTTAACACATTATCCATTACACGTTGGAAAGTCGATGGAGAATTTTTAAGTCCCATCGACATACGTAAAAACTCAAAATGGCCATGTTCTACATTAAATGCTGTCTTGCTGATGTCATCTGGATGCATCTCTACCTGGTAGAACTCACTAGCCAAATCTAAAGTTGTGAAATACTGGCAGTTTCCTAATTTGTCTAGGACATTATTTATATTGGGAATTGGGTATTGGGACTCTGATGGCCTAATGATATTTTGTTTCAGCATTTTTGAAATTTGTTCCTGAACTTCCTGCCTATGTATATACGGATATCTGTAACTCTTCGTATATACAGGTTCCTCATCTGTTGTGCGGATTTTATTTTTAATCCTGTTAGTGAATGTAAGAGGTTCTCCTTTTAAATAGAACACATCGGCATACTGAGCGCAAAGTAATTCTAGGTTAGCTTTTTCTTCTTCGTTTAAATGATCTGTTCTTAAACGGGATAGAACTTGCTTAGCGCGGTGCGAAGTCTGAGTATTAGTAGATTTACTTTCCATGTTAAATATTTCAGCACTAATAGGCCTATCCATGCAAAATATGATATCGTTTTGCGTTGGGTTAGTTATTTCTAAAAATCCTCGACTATTCTTAACTGAAGTTAAACATTCTCCTACAATGCAGTTAGACATGGATTGCTCTGCTATGAGAACCTCGCCATCTTTACCATTGATGGGTACTTTTACGATCTTGGAAGAATTGGCAGGAATTATGTCTTCATATAAATTGCAATTCCGAGAATCGTACATACCTATTGGATTACTACTGTTACGAGTTATTAACTTTTTGTTTTTTAAATCAATATTCGAATCCCACTTATTTAATTTTAGTGATTAATTAGAAATATGTAAGATAGTTTTATTTAAATAATATAAACAAAAAAAAGAAACTAAAACTAAACTAATTACTTAAATTACTTACTTATAAATAAAAAAGCCCTGGCAAATTGTTGCCCCGTGGTAACGTGCCCAGAAGGCTGGCAGCATTGCCACGTTGTATGGCAATGCTTATCTTTTGAGCCAGATAAAGGCCAGCCCTCTGGTCACGCGTAATTTCAGTCAATTTTCGGGCGACAGTGTTATATAATTTATGCGCCGATGGTCCCCACGGCCCCAAAGTTTCAACCCCAAACGGCTCAAATAAGTAATTATTGCCGAGGCTACTATATTTGCGCCGTTTGAGGTTTTCTGCAGTAGCTGCGGCTGTCCCAGCTTTAGACCTTGTGACCGGGAGATGAGACGGCGCCAGAGTGTCGACACAATATATCTAAACCTATCAGTCCATCAAAGTAGTTATGAAATTTGTGTAAAAAGAAGGTACAGGTATTTTCATGATCATTCATTTCCGGGAAACAAGGTAAGGTTATAGAATAATCATTACGAATGGTAGAGTGGATATTAGTTATTTCAAATGGATCATATTTTAGTGGTATGTGTGAGAAATATTTTTGTACCGTTTCAGGATTTATAATAGACATATTAGCACCTGTGTCTATGAAATTTAAGAGGTGGATTCGCTATCTGTAAGTATGGTAGTTGACGTTGGGTCTGTAAATTGATTTCTATATGAGTTTGTCTAATTTTGTAATTTTGGGAAAATCCTCATCATGAGAGGCATCAGCTCTGTCATGCTTATCTTCACACGGGGTGGACTGGTAATAATCATTTTCATTAAATTGGGGTTGAGAATCTGTCTCCAATTCTTTATTAAAATAATAAGGAGATTCATTGCTTTCATAAAAATAGTCACCATAAGATTCAAAAGGAACTTGATATTCATAACAGTCGTTCATATTCATTTCCCTTGTCTTAAACTAATTAGTTGGTGGAGGGTTGCCAAACTTTGACCAATCATGACCACTTGGTGGCAGCGTCCTCGGCATGAAGTGGCTCACTCCACTCATAGGCCTTGGAGAGTTATTAAAGTTAGGTTTGGGATTGTTAAAGTTAGCATTTGGGGTAAAGTTAGGATTCCGGGGCGGCAATCTAAATACATTACTACGATTGTGGTTAGACAGCGGTGCAGCAAACATTTGCTGAGTTCGTGTTGGACCTCTAAATTGTGGAGCTAAATTTGGTTGGGGTCTCCACGGTACTGGGGGCCTATACGGATTCATCTGAAAATTATCACGTGACGGACCGGGCATATTAAAAGTATTAGGCTTCGGTTGGGTAGGTACATTAAATCCTTGTTGTGGATTGGCAAGAACTTTAAATGGATTGGACGATGCATTGATATGTTTCTTGTCAGGCATGTGATAATTTCTTTGCTGTAAATACAACGTATTCATCTCCTCATGTACGAATTCTAAAGCCTTTTCTACAGACTCTGGGCGCATGCAGCGGATACGTGAATCTAGGGGGTCTTTAAGGCCGCGCACAAATGCCTGCAATGTTAATTTTTGATACAAGGTACGTTTAGACTCTATCGTACTGGCTATTGTTTCGTGAAGTGTAATGTAAGTCATGAGAGTAATGAACAAATTTTGACATTTTTCATAAAATTCGGTAGGGGATGCTGAACCTTGAGAAAGTAGTGCTAAATCGTTGTACAAAGAGGTCTCATCACGTTGATCTGCAAAATTATTAATTAATGCCTTGCGGATGCCAGCCCAATTTTCTGGGATGCCATTGGAATTTATCAACCTAGCTGCTTGGCCAGTTATTTTATTTAGGATGCCATTAATTAAAACAGTGACAGTTAATTCGTCTGGCGAAGACAATGATGCCCCTACTAGCTGATCACACAGTTTTATAAATCGTGTTAGCACATTCGGGTTCCCATCAAATTCGGAAACTAGCCGGAGGGCTTTATAAATCTTATCAATGCTATCTGTACTTGTCGCCATAGCGGTACTTAATTCACTATTTAACCCTCTGTTCTCGTCAAAACGAATAAGCCTAGAATCTACCCTAGGGCTCCTAGATTCTCTCGGGTAGAAAATCTTGGAAGTGAAAAATTACAAAGAGGAAAAAGAAAATTATAGGATAATGATAGAGGAAGCAACTCAAGAAAATGAATTTTAAAGCACTTACATGAACATGTTCTGGTCTCTGTGTATCTATGTCTGGATACGTCGGCAACTGCAGCTCTCGTAGGTTCTTGATAGCGAGTTAGTTTACGTGATTTACTGCCTCTATCTATCCTACCGACTGCGCCAGATACGTAGACTACAGTCGCGGACTTTAAAAAAAACCAAAACTTGTTTTACTTATTTATTAAAAATTAAGGATTACAGATATAATTAAAAGTGAGTGTCAACTGTACGATGTGAGTAACAGAAGTGAATCAAAAAAGAATTAAAATTAGTACAGATCGACACATTATAACAATTAACAATACACTATTCAATGATTTCCGAAGAAATACGGAGTCAGGAACATGCGATGTCGGTTATACCGGGTGACAATGGGCATTGTTCTGGGGATGCCTCACTATAAGCGTTATCAGGGATAGACTAATATGTAACAAGTTTGACAAATGGCTAACATCAAAATAATATCATGGAAACAATTCGAGGAAAACGATCGGAAATCTGCTATGTATCAGTTCTGTCAAATTTCAATACGTTCATACAAAGGTATTTATCTTGAGGGATCTTTCGATATACTTACTTAGCTTTTAAGATTATTTATACTATTTCAACAATCATATTCTTCTAAATGGGATGTTATGTGTGTTAATAAATAGATAATGGTAGTTACAATAGGTTACCATACTTTTCAGCAGGAAACTTTTCTATCTTTACATTCTTATTTACTTTTGTCTCGTAATTATTCGCAGGCACCTATACATACAGGCAATATATGTAGGTACCTGCAATCCCAACTAATACAATAAATGCGATTTTAAGTGAAATTATACGAATAAAAGTTATCACAAAATAGATAAAAAATTAATAAATTATTTTAATGTGTATAAGGTGAATACAAGAATTGTTTATTTGGGATGTAAGTTTACAAGAGATGGAAAGCACGAGAGTGATATTGAAAGAAGAGCGAATGTGGGAAATCAAGTGAATGGGGCACTGCACTTCTTTATGAATAGCACGAAAGTGTCAAACATAGCACGTTTGACTGTTCATAATGGAGTGCTGATACCGACGCTGGTGTATGGAAGTGAGAGTTGGGTATGGCAAAAAAGGCACGAAAGTAGAATAAATGCAGTTGAAATGAGAGCGCTGAGGAGTATGTGTGGTGTTACTTTGAAAGATCGGATTAGAAATGATGTCATAAGAGAGCGGTGTGGACTGAAAGAAGATGTAGTAACAAAAATTGAGAAAGGAATGTTGAGATGGTTCGGACATGTAGAAAGAATGGACGAAAGGAGATTTACTAAAAGGGTCTACAAAGCGAACGTGAGTGGTAGAGGGGCTCAGGGACGTCCTCGACGAACATACTGCGATCAGATTGCAGACGTTCTTAAAAAAGGAGAGGTCAGAAGTACCCATAACCGGCGAGCATGCGTGAAGAGAGTGATGATTGTAGATGAAGCGAAAGAGGTCTGTCAGGACCGTAGCAAGTGGAGGTTCATAGTCTCTGCCTACCCCTGTGGGAAATAGGCGTGATAATATGTATGTATGTACAAGAATCGTTTACATATAAGAGTTATTTTTCACTTTATAGCAATGTCAAAGACTTTCATTTTGCTGTATTTGTGTATGTTAGTTCATGTTTAGTATTTTATATTAGTAGAATTGTAGTATTTTACAATTCATAAATAATCAATTAATAAATGTTGGAAGTATATTTATATATTTTTTATGTAAAATTATTTATATTTTCTTAAGAAGATTTATATTATACTTTATATACATATGTTTATATTTATACTTTATATATGTTTAGTCGCAGAAATTGGCACAAGTCTTGGTTTAATTTTAGTAACATGAACATACCTATTGATTTTGCGAATTGTGGGCGTTCACGGTAACGACAGCTATAATTATATTTTACGATAACTCATACTCAAGCCGAGAAATCGCAAGAATTAATATGTACCGTTGATGTGTCATATAAACGGACTGCCTCCGTGGTCCAGTGGTCAAGGCGTTCGTCTTGTGACCCGGAGGTCATGGGTTCGATTCCCACTGGGAAACATACTTTGTGAAAAAGTTGTTTCCAGTCTGGATAGGATATTGCAGGCTTGAATCACCTGATTATCCGAAAAGAAAGATGATTCCGTGTTTCGGAAGGCACGTTAAACTGTGGGTCCCGAACGCCACCTAGCGTTTGATCATCAAACTATCCAAGGATCGGTTCCTGGTTTGCCCTTTGGGTTGTGGAGGTCAGACGGCAGTCGCTCTATGTAAAAACCAGTAACCTCGTCAAATCTCCTTGGTTAGGTAGCGGACCCCGGGCTCTGCAGCGTTACTGCTGAGGATGCAACCGGGAATACGCTCGGATGATGATGTTGATGTGTCATATAAACTAGTGAGTACTTTTGTGATAACTTTAGATGCGACATATTTTAGTACGAGTTATAAGAATAAAGGGAAAATGATTGTGAAGATTATTTGAATATTTTAACGAATATTTCAATATTTATAAATAAATAAACAATCCTCGTATTTTAGCAAATATGTACATTTGTCAGGGTATCCCAGTATATCGATTAGGTAATCGCACAGGATAGGTCTTGTAAAACTCAACGTACATATAAGTCGTGTGGGTGTATATACAGAGTACCATATACGTACCGATGTCATGAAACAGATATGAGTTGCTAAATAGATATTTTACCCCTTGAAGGAAATTTCAAAGGTTCAACTTGAGACTTTGTCTAAGCACTCGTAGACAGCTGTATAATGTCAGATGAAAGTACAACCCACGGCATTATAAGTAAGAATATTAATATCTACAAACCCACCATGAGATGCTACAAAGGTACTGCTAATAATAATTTAGGTACTCTTCCCATCGATTTGAGTCGTATCTTTAAAATGTTTTCGCAAGTTAAGCAACACTGGGCGTGTTCCAAACGGCTAGTATGGATTTGTGACCACAATTGGCTAAAATAATAAGAAAGTCTCGAGGTCCCTGTCATTGTATAGCACACGTTAAGGCGGCCCTTCCCGACCGCTCAATCGCGCGAAATAACGCGAGCATGATTTGAAAAGCTTGTTGTTTCTACCAGGGCACCGCTAGAAAAAGAAGCAAAGCAAAAAGAGAGAGATAGCGCCTGAGGGCTCGGTTTGCATTCTATTGAGCGAAATCAGTATTATTATTATTAACTATCAATTGAACGAATATTAACTATTCATAGGGTGCGGAAATTTCTTAAAGCTTGTTCCAGGTGATACGTGTTTTTCAGTAAGCCCTACAAGTTTGTGAAATAAATGTATTTTATTAAAAAAATTAATGGCATTTGCGAGGTTTGTATCGAAATATTTATTTTTTACCTTTACAATTTATGAGTACTTTATGAACGTTCGAATTTCAGGTAAAATTTGTGCTAAAAACCAGATTTTTGGAGGCGTATACTGAATTTGTTTTTCCAAATTATATTTTTTTTATTTCTATAGAAAATCAGTTATAGCGCACAAGATATCTGTTAGTTAAAAAGTTTTAAAGAAAGCTCTGTAAAAACGCCGTAATAGTAAGACGGGTTGTCCGCTCTTAAGCTATGACCTTAGATCATTTAGTACAGGGGGGTTACTCCATAAAATAATACGTTAGTCGTACGAAAGTAAAGTCCTATTTTTAAGTCAAACCAAATTAGACTTTATCATCCTACGTTAGGGATCAATGTTGCTTGTCACCGAAACACGGTTACGCAGTAATGTCCGTCTTGCGTGCCGCTTTTGGAGTAACCCCCTAGGATAAGCCTTACTTGCGCGTTCCCCTCTTCCGAGGTTGCAAGTTGCGTCGCGTAACAGCGCAAGTTGCGCCGCGCAACTCGCGTTCCGTGTGGCCGCTTTACCCGCGCAAGATGCGCTAAGTACATAATGTCGCACACAGATTATTTGGTCAATTTAGCTGGCCAAAAGACAATATTGTCTTAGTGGATTGTTCTGTCAATGGTTTCGTCTGAATGAAGGCAATCATTGTCTAATTGGATTATCCCGTCAGTGGCTTCGTTTGAATGAAGACATTGAATAGTCTTAGTGGATTGCCATGTCAATGACGTTGTCTGAATGAAGACAATCACTATCATAGTAGATTTTTCTGTCAATGGCTTCGTCTGAATAAAGACAATCATTGTCTTAGTGGCTTGTCCTGTCTGTGGCTTCGTTTGAATAAAGACAATGAATTGGCTTAGTGGTTTGTCATGTCAATGGCGTTGTCTGAATGAAGGCAATCATTGTCCAAATGGATTGTCCTGTAAATGGCTTCATCAGAATGAATACAATGAATAGACATGACGAATGAAAAAATATATTTTGCCCTTGGGTTGGATTATTCAAAAATATTGTACACTTATTTTTTCTTTTTTCTGAGAAACAAAAAGTTACAAAGATACAGCGCATTTAAATTTCGTATGACATCATGGCGAGGTACGAGTTTTACTTAGCGGTGACGTCGCAAGCCCCAAATCCGGAAATTTGATCTCCGTGTCTTTAAGAATTTTTAATTTTTTGGTAAACTGAAAATATTTTTAGATAATCTTAAAGACGGACTTATGGTATGTTATTTACTTTTTGTTATTTTATTTCAACAAACTTATATCTACCTATATCTTTGCAGGTAATCATACTTTTCTCACCCTGTCGTCACCCCTATTATCTCAATATATTTTTCTGTTTTGCGTCTTATGAATAAATACGACTAATATATTTATAAAAACTAAAATATAACATAGTAGGTAGGTATAAGAACAAAATATAAACACAAATCAGATATATAAACATAAGTAAGTTGGTTATAAATACTTAACCTAGAGGGCTGATAAGTACCTACCTAATTATTACTAGTGACTCGTAAGGTCCACTCCGTCACGACTCATGAGTCACCCCGACCCGTTGAAGTTTATCGTATTAAAAAGTAGTTCAGAAAAAAAGTTGCGTCATAATAAGGGTAACAAAAAAAAGTATAAGTAATTTTTTGAAAAAATTTCCAAATGGCTGAAATATGTTATTTTATTAAATTAAATATTAATAAGATTTGCCCGTTTGCTATTTTGAAAAATTTCGAAAGTTTGAATTTTCCCGAAAGTTCTACATTATTTTTGAAACTTCTTACAAAATTTCACAAGAATCGGTTGAATGCGATCTTTAGACGAGAACAGCCAGACAAAAACATTTAAGGCCAATCTCGAAACTGAGACGCTTTTCTCATTTCGCTCGCTCGGTTAATTATTTGTACCTACCTCTTCCTACTTCCTAACTGTGGGAGTTACGGGTTTGGTCATCCCGGTTCTTTGAAAGGCTTGCGGGGGTGATACAGATCCAACGCGTTGAGGCCCTTGGACCTTCGACCATAACCTTAGACCATACTCGAAGACTAACCATAAACACATGATAATGAAATATGCTTATATTACTTTCACTACCTAGTGAGGAGCCTACCTGTTAAGTATGTAATAATATGAACTAGGTAGGTATATACATAACTGTCTGTACTTTATCTACCAAAAATGTATAATAAACATTCAAACATTCGAAATTAACTCTTCAAACATTTGCTAAAAATTAAACTTTCACACTGCACGTACATATCAGAGGGACCTACCTTTTTTTAATGACGTTCATTGCAGGTTGATTTCCTATCAGAAATCAGCAATAAGCGGCAAAAGCATACCTATGTATCTAATACAGCGAGATGAAAAATGAAACTCTGAACGAGCCGTAATGCAACCAGCGCGGCGACACCAGGCACACGGCCAGGCAAGAGCGAAATAGAAAACTGTCTATCGCGTGTCGGTGTTTGCACAAAGAGTTCAAAGTCAAAGTCAAAGTCAAAATTTTTTATTCAATGTAGGATAAATTTATCTCTTATTGAAGGTAATTTTTTTTTAAATATTATTTTAGTGCAAAAGCTAAAAACTACTAGCGTTTCGGAATGACCACTGCTGGGAAGATTACGCCGAAAGAAACCCAGTTCAGTATTGGTCCCTACCCAGCCTGATGGGCTATATTACAGTTACAATACATATTTACACTTTAGCTAGGTATACATTATACTATATATTTAAACAATACAATTAAAATTTGCAGCCATCATTTCTAAGAATTGTGATCAGATGATGATAAATAGTCATTTACATGATAATAAGCATTTTTGATTAAATGATTTTTAATGGCAGTCTTAAACTTAGATAATGGTAACGCTACTACATTATCTGGAATCTTATTATGGAGGCGTAAGCCAAGACCCACAAAAGATTTTTTGTTTTTTGCAACCGAAAAGCTGAGATAGCTAATTTATTTTTATTTCTAGTGTTTATACTATGAATATCACTATTTTTCTTATATAAATGTATATTTTGACGCACGTACATAATGTTCGCATAGATGAATTGCGAAGGGAGAGTCAAAATATTAATGTCTTTAAAAAGTTCCCTTAGAGACTCTCTAGCACCTAATTTATATATGGATCTAACAGCGCGATTTTGTAAAACAAATATGGTATTTATGTCTGCTGCATTACCCCATAGCAATATTCCATAGGACATAACACTATGGAAGTATCTAAAATATACCAAAAGCGCTGTATCAACGTCCGTCATCTGCCTAATTCTCCTAACCGCGTAGGCTGCAGAGCTAAGCTTTCCAGCTAATTTTTTAATATGGGCACCCCATTGCAACCCGGAATCAAGCGTTATTCCCAGAAACGTTGTGTTATCTACCATTTCTACTGCTTCCTTATTAATAAGTAATCGTGTTGGAACTTTTGTAACATTCGGTAAGCAGAACTTTACACATTTAGTTTTGTTTGCATTTAATACTAAATTATTTGCCGTAAACCATTCCAACACTTGCGACAATGTATTATTAATCTCATCAGAGGCGTCAGTTTTCCTATCTACGCTAAAAACAAGCGAAGTATCGTCAGCAAAAAGTACAGACTTACAGTTTTTTACATAATATGGTAAATCATTGATATATATGAGGAATAACAAAGGACCTAAGATGGAACCCTGGGGCACACCCATCACTACGGTAGATCCTTCAGATTTTACTTGATTTAAACTAACTTTTTGAATACGGCTACTCAAATAAGATTTAATCAATTCGAGAGCTTTCCCTTTTATTCCATAGTGCTCAAGTTTGGATAGAAGGGTTTCGTGGTCTTCACAGTCAAATGCCTTGGAGAGGTCACAAAACACACCAATTGCATTCTGACAACACTCCCAAGCATCATAGATGTTTTGTAAAAGTGTAACACCTGCATCCGTTGTTGATCGAACCTTAGTAAATCCATACTGATCACCATGGAACAGAGTATTTTTGTTAAAAAAATTTAATAACTGGTTAAAAATTTACCTTTCGAATATTTTGCTTAGTGCTGGCAGAATAGAAATGGGACGGTAATTTGTTGGATCATTTTTGTCACCAGACTTAAATAAAGGGATAACTTTACTTAACTTCATCATGTCAGGGAAAGATCCCGCGTCTACACATTTATTAAATATAGAAGCTAAGTAAGGCGCAATCACATCTATAATATTACTTATAACGGATACTGAAATATCCCATAAATCACCAGTTTTCTTATTATTCAAACTTTTAAAAGTATCAATGATATTTCTAGGTGTGACGTATTGAAATATTAACCTATCTTTACATTTTGGTATACAATTGGTTAATAGTTTTTTTGATTTCTTAGATGAGGACATTAGTGGGGCGGTTGTATTAAGGGGAATGTTAGTGAAAAAGTTCTCAAAGTATTGGGCAACATATTCATTAGTGTCGAGAACCTTATTGTTCATTTTTAATTCAATATTATTATCGCGTTGCTTGTTTTTCCCGGTTTCAGTGTTAATAATATTCCACGTTGTCTTTATTTTATCTTTAGAATCTACAATAGCTTTCTTGGTGTATAATGATTTAGCGCACAAGCATACTTTTTAAAAAGCTTTGAATAAGTTCTAACGTAATCAATGAACTCAGGTTTTTGGTTATAAGCTTTCATAGCTATTAAGTCACATAGCCTATTCCTACTTATATGAATTCCTGTAGTAACCCATTCGCTAAACTTTTTTCGATTACGTTTCTTTCCCTTTTTAAGTGGGAAATTTTTATTAAATTCCAATTCTATTACTCCAAACATTTTATTATATAAAATATCAGGATCATCCCGAGCTTCTTCAATTAAAGGCAATTTTTTCGAAACTGTATCCCTAAATGTTTTGATTTTTTGTTTAGTAATAGCTCTGTAGGTTATTTGAGGTAATTCTACTTCTACATTGTTTGCAAATTTTACGAATTGACCAAAATGATCAGAAGTTATATTTTTAATTATAGCCTTATCAACAGCAGTGCAATCACAAAAAACATTATCTAGTTGGTTCTAAAATTAAATTGAACAAATTAAATGACTTAAATAAATTCAAAAATCTAATACATTCGGTATCGTCACTCACTAATAAATCTACGTTAAAGTCGCCACAAAATATTATGTTTTTGCGACATGAACTTAATTTTCTCAAAACATCTTCAATTACTGTTTCTAGAGTATGAAAGTCAGCTTTTGGGGGTCTGTACGCGCATACTATAAAACAATTCTCTAGTTCAACACAGGATAATTCAACAATACTTTCAACTGACAGGCTCACGATATCCTTACGTTCTTTACATTTCACATCATTACGCGTTAAAATTAAACTGCCTCCTTTTTCTTGAATCGTCCTAGTAAATAAACTAGAGACTGAATAATTATCAATATTAAATTGTACTTGATGTGACTGCAAAAAGTGTTCAGTAAAACATACTACATGTAAATCCCTATTGTTTGCATATAATTCTAATTGCAATAATTTGCTAGTCAGGCCCTGAATATTTTGGTGAATAATATTTAACTCTTTGGCCTTGACTGTTGTCTTTTTAATTAGTTTAAATTAGACTGAGTACCTGCAGCTACCACGGTACGTTCAGCATAATTTACTTGGTGTAAGTTAGGGTTGCCAGTTGTACTATTTACAACACAACTACTTTGTATATTATAAGCTACTAATGTATGTAGCTAAAAGTCGCTTATACCTAGGAGGAAGATACATAGTATCTTGCGTCAACTTAAATCTACATATAAATTTATTAATATCTAAATAAAAAATAAAATCGCTATGAAAATAAGTCATGTTGTACAAATGTACATTTAAATCATATATGTGCCTGTTTCTTACACTGTCTAAAGAATCCGAATACGGAAAGGCACTTATGATAAATTTACAATCAGTTTTTTGTTTTAAATCTATGATTTTGTCCATACATTTTTTTAAGATCCTCCCTGTTATAGTGTTCCCTGTTCAAGGGTCGAAACAAACGAGACGCAAGTTGCGTCGCGTAACAGCGCAAGTTGCGCCGCGCAACTCGCGCTCCGTGTGGCCGCTCTACCCGCGCAAGATGCGCTAAGTACATAATGACGCACACAGATTATTTGGTCAATTTAGCTGGCCAAAAGATAGTATTGTCTTAGTGGATTGTAATGTCAATGGTTTCGTCTGAATGAAGGCAATCATTGTCTAAGTGGATTATCCCATCAATGGCTTCGTTCGAATGAAGACAATGAATTGTCTTAATGGATTGTCATGTCAATGACGTTGTCTGAATGAAGTCAATCACTGTCATAGTGGATTTTTTTGTCAATGGTCTCGTCTGAATGAAGACAATCATTGTCTAAGTGGATTGTCCTATTAATGGCTTTGTCTGAATTAACACAATCATTGTCTTAGTGGATTGTCCTATCAATGGCTTCGTTTGAATAAAAACAATGATTTTTCTTAGTGGTTTGTCATGTCAATGGAGTTGTCTGAATGCAGACAATCAATGTCCAAGTGGATTCCACTAAGACAATTAACGGTTTAAGTAGGCTGTCCTGTCAATGGCTTTGTAGAATGAAGTCAGTCATTGTCTTAGTAGCTTATCCTTTGTAATGGCTAACAATAGAGCATCTTAGGGAATTGTTCTGCCAATCGCTCCGGCTTAATGAAGACAATGAATTGTCTCAATGTATTGTCCTGTGAACGGCGTCGTATGATAGAGACAATATTGTCTTGTGGATTATCCTGTCAATAGCTTTGTCTGAATGAAGGCAATCATTGTCCTATTAATGGCTTCATTAAAATTAATACAATGAATAGGCATGACGAATGAAAAATATATTTCGCGCATCGGTTAGATTATTAAAAAATATTGTACACTTATTCTTTCTTATCTCTGAGAAACAACAAATGATAAAGATACAGCGCATTTAAATTTCGTATGACGCCATGGCTAGGTATTTTTACTTAGCGGTGACGTCGCAAGCCCCCACTCCGGAAATTTGATGCTCCGTGTCTTTAAGAATTTTTACTTTTTTGGTAAACTGAAAAAATGGGTCTATTATTTTTGGATAGTCTAAAAGACGGACTAATTATAATAATAATAATAATAATAAATCGTTTATTTCGGACAACAAGATCCATAAAAAGGGTTAGTAATAATTGAGCTTAAAATACTAGGATGTTAGTAACAATAAAATAAAATAAAAACAGCAGACGGACATGCACGTCCATACATAGTACTCAGCGATCCTAGCTGGACGGCCTACTTAACTGCATGCAGTTGTATCCATCGAGCGAGCATCGGTGAGTCCCAGCGGTCTGCCAGCGCGCGCAGGATAGTGTTGGGGCTGTCGCGCATGCGCCTGAGATGAGAAGCGCAACGCTTGCGCATGATCGCAGCGAACCCGTCTACGGGAGCCTCAGCAAACATGCCAGAGGCACTGCAGTAACGCGGCAGCCCCATCAACACCCGGAACGCGTTATTATATTGTACGCGAAGAATGCAGGTATAAAACGACTGACAATAGGCTTTGAAAAGCGTAATCTTAGCTTCGTCAGTACACCTGGCAAATCTGCGAGCCAACATATTACAGCGAACAGACAGCGACCTCCGCTCCCGCTCGATATCCTGATTGTCACTCAGGTCTTCTGTGACCCAGTGGCCCAAATATTTAAAACTCTTAACATATTTTAATGGATTACCATAAAGCGTCACCTCGGGCACACTAGTGTAACGCTTGTTGTCAGGTCTAAAAATAATGAGTTCACTTTTACCAACGTTATATCTGAGCCCCTGAGCCACGGCGTACGACTCACAAATACTCAAAAGCTTCTTTAAAGCTCCGCTAGAAGGACTTAGCAAAATCATGTCATCTGCAAAATTTATATTATTCATACAGACCCCATCTATATGACAACCTATGCCAGTATTGCTAAGTTCTTCAATCAGTTTATTCATGTACAGGTTGAAGAGCGTGGGAGAACTCACCCCGCCCTGCCTCACCCTGTACTCATCGGATAACTTACCGGCCCATCTTACACTATTCTTTTGGTTACTATACCAGTGCTTAAAAATTAAAATGATTTCCTCAGGAAGGCCCGTCTCAGATTTCATTTTGTCCCACATAATTGGATATGACACAAGATCAAATGCCCTAGTTAAATCCAGACCACAGCCGTACACTGGCGTTTTTCTCGAAGTGTAGTAGCCAGGGTTAGTCCTCGCAAGTGTGTCCAGGCGTGTGCTGTTGTTGTAATTGTTTTAGATGGTAGTAGCGACGTCAACTTGGTAGGCATTATGTATGCATCTACAGGAAGCGTGAAATCTCTCTCATATCTTGATCCAATATTAAGTCGTACTTTTTGCTCAACTCTTGTACTACTGTTGCCAACACCAGTGATGGTTGCATTTATGGGAGTTCTTTTGAGTTTGAGGAGTCAAAAATAGGTGCCATTCGTAGAATAGACTAGGTTTCATTTGCGCAGATGCCATTCACACGGATGCCCTAAGTGGAATACCTCATTCAACTTTTATACAAGTTAAACTTCCATGGTGCTTATTATAAATTACGAGAAAAAAATGTACGGTATCCAACATAATGAGTAAGCAATACTTTATTGTAGATCAAAAAATAAACATAATTAAAATGTAGCATGGGCGGTCAGATCGCTTAAAGCAAATTTCTTCCAGACAACCGATGTATGAAGAGAAAATGGTGAAATGCCACCATTTTTCAAAGACTTGTCCCATAGACAAGGTCGGTTTTTTATTTCAAAAATAAGTTTTTCAAAACATTTTTGTCCCGCTTTCTAACACTATGCGACCTCTGTGCAGGCGCGTGCGAGCACGCGTAACGCAGCGCAAGTTGCGTTGAGACGCAACTTGTGCGTCGTGTGAACGATGGGTACAAATTGTATGAAATGCTATGTAAGCGCGTAACGCGACGCAAGTTGCGACGCGTAACGGCTAGAGATGGGCGGTGGATAAATATTCAATCTACCCATTTGAGTATTTACTTAGTACATTGAATAATTAAAAGAGTAAATAGAGATATATTGACATCGAATTTGAAGTTTGTTTACTTATTTTAACATATAATTACGTCATTGCACACCTCTCAGCAAAAAACTAAACAAGTCAAAGAAGCCTACTTTCAATGTATGATTAGTATGGCATTTTATTTGACGTTTACCTACATTTTAAACATATTATAGCGTATGCAGACACTTTCCGACAGGAATTGCAATTGTCAACTAGATTTAAGTTTCAAAATTGTTATGAAAACATGAAATAAATGAATATAAAAATGAGTCACTACTCACATAAATCAATCTACTCACCAAATGGATAGATACGGATATAAATCGGGTATTTACTCAATCTACTGAGTAAATACACATATTAGTAGAATGAGTATTAATTCACAGCACATCTCTAGCTGTTACGCGACGCAACTTGCACCCCGTCTGTTCCGGCCCTAATTCGTTCGTAAGAACTAGTTGCGTTATTGATTATGATCATTACGTGAGTCAACTTGTTTAATCGCATAACACAAAATTAACATATTTCATGTTTTGATGTTATTATTTTTCCCGTTTAAGTCCATAATGCCCCTTTCCCAAAATGTGCCCTGATTTCAAAATGTCCCTTCCCCAAAATGCCCCTGCCCAAATATCCCTACCTAACCATTTTATTAACGAACTAATGACCCGCTCAAACTTCGGATGAGTTGCTAAACCGGCATATAAACAAAGAAAAGAAAGATTTTTATTTCAGTCAAGCTGTAAGATGATAAACAACGTAAATTAAGAAATTTGAATAGCAAATGATATTGACACATGTTATGTTTTTAAAGATGGCAAAGGAATAAGTCAATTAGGCCCGGTGATGACGTATCACATCTATTCCTCAAACTTAACAATTGCGTCAGCTAAAACTGCCTCAACAAAAATTTTAAAACTGCATTACTATATCGAAATAAAGAATATTTTCAAATTATTTTCTTAGAATAGCCTATATTTTTAATAAAAGGCAAAATATTTACTGGTTAGATAATTTTATGAATGCCCATTGACACCCCACCTAGAAGCCGATTTAGCTACTGCTATCACCCACACGTATAGCGCAGGGTAGTCATTTTGGGGAAGGGACATTTTGGAAAGGGACATTTTAGGAAAGAGAAATTTTGGGAAATGGACATTTTGGTGAAGTGACATTTTGGGGAAGGGTCATTTTGGGAAAAGGACATTTTGAAACCAAACATTTTGGGAAAGGGATATTATGCACATTAACGATTTTTCCACTTATCACTAGCCTTCGACACGAGTCAGTTCATCAACCCCCGTTTTAAATGTATCAATTACATTCTTACGATTCGGTAATAAGATTCTAATTCGAAAAACGATTAGTTGATGAAGTAGGCCGAGATTACTGATTTTATCTGCGTCTTTATTCTCCGCGCATTAGATTTGAATATAGATTACCCAATCCCTTTTTATTCTCTTTATTTCTTATCAAGAGTGTATTATTTTATTTATTATGCGTATTTACACATATATTTTAATGTGAGCTTTACTGGTGTGCAGAAAATAAACGGTATACACTCACTTGCCAGAATTTCATATGCCCGAATTTTATCAATTGCTAATAGTCAACAGACATAATATTGTTTCTCATAATTTTATATGTCATACTCGTTGTTTACTATATTAGTCACTTGCTAGAAACTTTATTTACCATAAAGTCAATTTCAATAATATCACTTGTAATCATCATTGTAAGCCGTAATTATCATATGCCATAACATCGTTTGCCATCGTAATTACTTGCTATCAGAAAGTAGGTAAGGAGTTAGAACTGTGACCACCTTAGAAACGACTTGCTACCAGAAAGTAGGTTAGGTTAGGTTAGAACTGTGACCCCCTCAGAAACGACTTGCGACCAGAAAGTAGGTTAGGTTAGGTTAGAACTGTGGCCCCCCCAATGGGTTCCCGGTTTGTCGTACCGGGGGGGCTCAGTACCCGTGGTAGAATCGAGCCACGGGGAAGCTAAGAGGAACCCGCGAGGGGGCGCTCCTGCTGTCGTCAACCAGCAGTGAGCGCCCACATTGGGGCGGCGGAGGAGTGGGAAGATCTCCCCCCACCCGGGGAGGGGCGCTCCCGCGGGCTCGGCTTCGGCCTTGAGCCTGTAGGGATGCGCCCAATGGGGCGGCGGGGGAGTGGGAAGTTCTCCCCCCACCCGGGGTGGGGCCGCCGGGAGGGGAATGTTTCATTGCCCTCCCGGCGCTTCAGGCGGGGCCACACCGCCGTAGCTGTGGTTAGAGATCGGTCGCGGAGGAGGAGGAGTGTCGGTGTTACGTTGCCGCTCTCCCTATCCTCCGCGACCGAGCGGTGCCGCACCGTGTTTGCGGCGAGGGGCAAGCGGCGGAGCCTTTCATCTTCTCCGCCGCTGGGAGCCGGTTTATCTGGCTCCCATGGGTCCACGGGCGGTGGACTGCGTAGGAGTTTGCCGCCTCTCAATTGGGCCGAGGAGGTATGGCGCATCCGTGAGTTCCGGACGCGCCGACTTGGTGAGTGGGGGGGCGCTGTGACGCCCCCGAGGAGGGGCCGCTTTGGCGGCCAGCCGCGCCGGCGTTCGCGAATGTATTTCCGTTCCCGTGTCCCCGGCGAAAGCGGTTGAGATGGAACTCCGGAGGTTTTTTAGTGGGTAGGCACGTCGCTCTGGCGTGGAGTCCCACATAACCCGACAGCCTCCCCCGCAGGCTGACGGGTATCCGTAACAGGGATCTTTCCTCCGTAAAAAAAAAAACAAAAAACGTTAGTACTGTGGCCCTCTCAGAAACGACTTGCTACCAGAAAGTAGGTTAGGTTAGGTTAGAATTGTGACCCTATCAAAAACGACTTGCTATATAACGTATCGATTATAGTGATAAGTAGGTATTAGAAATAAAAACAATTTAATATATAATCAATCATATTATCAGATATTTATTACAATTACATAATTTTTCACTTAGTGTAAATATAAATTTGACGCTAAAGCACGCAAAAATTCTTCCTTTGTATAGTCATATTTATAGGAATTCCATAAGCAAATGCATAGCTTAGATAGATTAAAAATTAATTTAGTATGGCGTTTAATTAATCTGTTAAATAATAATAATGCTATTAATAAAATGGATAACAAAACGTATGGCACTCATATCATTATGAAGTGTAATGTACGGGTAAACAAGAGTATGTCATATATCTTTAATAGTAAATAAAACATTCGGGCAAATGAGATTCGGGCACATAAAATTCAGGCATATAAGTTTATTGCATATATTTTTCGGGGCAAACATTAGACATTCAAAATAAACACGTGTTGCAATTTTTTCTAAGTATGCGTTTATAGCAACACTATTTTTTTGTGAATGTATAATTTTTGTGGTGTGGTAGTATAGGTATACTACCACATCAAAAAAAATCACCCCGTCCCGAAAGCGACTTTAGTAAGAAGATTTATCTACGGAACTTATC
This sequence comes from Acrobasis suavella, assembly GCA_943193695.1. Taxonomy (NCBI): domain Eukaryota; kingdom Metazoa; phylum Arthropoda; class Insecta; order Lepidoptera; family Pyralidae; genus Acrobasis; species Acrobasis suavella. The sequence continues at coordinate 13,046,278 of OW971938.1, forward strand.
CTGTATTAAATGATCTAAGGCTATGTCTACATGAATTTTTCAGGGCCCAGTGCTGCCCCCATTTTAAATAAATTATTTGGAAGGAAACGAAGATATCATTTCAAATTTTGTCTTGACCAAGCCCTATATAACCCTTCAAATTTATCACTTGCAGTCATACAGAGCAGACGTGTATTTGGTTCACTAAATAATTATTAAATCCGTGCTTCTCCAAACTGAACACAACCGCATTTGGAACAAAGTGTATCTCAAGTTCAAGTTACAACTGTTGTTTAAGACCTATCGCGCCGATCGACTGGGAAGCAGCACTCTTCACCCCCTCGGGTAAACAGTACCAACTAATATCTCTATCCCTCTCACTCAACATCATCACAGCGCGAGTGCACCCGAGTTGCTCCGATATTGTGTGACGACATAGTAAGGTGTGTGGTACAAGTCATGAGCGTACAACGTTCGCCACCCGGCCAGAGTAGCTCGCTGTCAGATCTAAGGCAAGTAAGCGAGACATCAGATGACAACAATCAAACAAATTTCAGAAAACGTAAACAACCAGAACCTAATTGTAGTTGCAGTCAGGAAATTGAAAAATTTCGTAAAGAAATTACGTCTATATTGGTGAATTTCACAAACTCTCAAGAAGAAACACTAAAATTTATGCGCGAAAATATAGCTGAAGTAAACTATAAAGTTGATGAAATAAAAATCTCTACAGAAGCACTTGCAAGAGAGCAGAATGTAATGAAAACCCAACTCTCAAGCGTAATTGAAAAAACCGATAGCTGTGAGAGCAAACTTCAAGCTTTTCAATTAGAAATCTCAAAAATGAAAGAAGAAAACACTAACACTAATATAAGGATAAATGAAAGTATAATAGATGAACTGAAGGAACGCTCTCGGAGGGAGAATAATATTGTAATTGTCGGTATAAATGAATACAAGGAGTCAGACACAGAAGAAGCTCACTCTCATGATATGAGTGAAGTGATTACTATCACTAATAATTTGTTCAAAGACTGTCCTAAACCCATCAAAATATTCCGCATTGGAAAGTATAACCCAAAAAAACCCCGTAGTATCAAGGTGTGCTTTGAACTTCCACAGACAGCGAAAATTCTTCTGCGCAACAGATATAAACTTAAAAGCAACATCATGATGTTCTCAGACCAGACGCCCGCACAGCAGAACCACTTAAAAAATTTAAAGCAGGAACTTGCACGACGAGTCGCTAACAATGAAAAGGATATTACAATTAAGTACGTCAAGGGAACTCCGAAAATTGTAAAAATCGAATCAAAAAACGACAAAGACTATCAAATCAGGATTCCATAGTTAATGATGATCAGGAAAACGTCACTTATCAAGTTGCAGATAGCTATCAGAACATAATCACAAGCAAATCTAACTTAAATTTCTTCTACGCTAATACCAGAAGCATCTGTAAGTCAGGCAAACTTGACGAACTCAAATGCATAATCAAGGCAATTAATAAAACCGTCCACATCATATTATTAACAGAAACTTGGATAAAATCTGAAAACCAAGTTGCTCATTTACAGATACCTAATTACACTCACTATTATAGCGATAGATCAGGTTCACTGGGAGGTGGTGTATCGATTTTTGCACATAACGATTTAAAGCACGACATCACTTTTGAATCCTTTTCTGAGGGTAACAATTACCTATGGATACACCTCGAAAGATATGCACTATCAGTTGGCGTTGTATACAAGCCTGGACGTACAAATCTAAAGAAATTTCTAAATGAATATCAAGAACAACTGCAGCAACAGAAAAGGGCAATAATTTTTGGCGATACTAACATAGACTTGTTAACTTCTGATTCAGAATCGAAGCGATATAAAGATCTTCTTACTGAAACTGGCTATAAAATAATAAATAAAATAGACCCAGGCTACTGTACCCGCGTAACAAAATCAACGGGCACCATTATAGATCACGTTGTCACCAACCTCAACGAAAATCATTTCCACCTCGCCATAATTGAGTCATCGTTATCAGATCATAAAAATATATACGTTGAATTAAAAAATGTTAAGCCACCAAAACCACAAAAGATCCAGTACAAAGCCATTAATTATGAAAAACTATATAAAGAGATCAAGGAAACTATTTGTACAAACGAAGATAGCGATTTCAGAAAATTAGAAGAATTCATTAAGACTCATATAGATAACAGCAAATCAATAAAATACAAAATAGCCAACCAACCTAGGAATGACTGGATAAGTAAACAAATCATAGCGGAAATTGATAAAAGAAACCAGCTATGGAGTAAATTGAAGAAAAACGCAGAAAACACACAACTAAAGTTGGAATACCTCAAAAAAAAGGAAGAAGTATTTGATATGATTAGGAATAAAAAGCAAAAATATTATTATGAAGAGTTCCAGAAATGTACTAACAAACCAAAGAAAATGTGGACACTGATAAATTCCCTAGCCAACAATAAACGTATCGCTAACTGTGCTCCCCCAAACTTAAAAGTTGATGGTAATATTATAAAGGATCCGGTGCAAGTATGCGAAATATTCAATAATTTTTTTGCACAAATAGGTTCTAAGTTAGCTAACAAAATACCACCCCATTTTCACAAAAATGATGTGTACACAATATCAAAGACAAATCCTGAAATCAAACAAAACGTATGGTCTAGCTTTAGGGAATGTGACGAAGAAGAAGTGTCTAAAGTAATCGATGACTTAGATCCTAATACTAGTACAGGAATCGATTCAATCAGTACAAAAGCTATCAAATGCATAAAAAACTTAATCCTTCGCGACCTGACTTGTTGTCTTAATAAATTACTCAGGAAGGGTATTTTTCCGGATAGTCTGAAAATGGCTAAAGTTACCCCCATATACAAATCAGGTGTAAAATCGGACCCAGGAAATTACAGACCTGTGGCTGTTCTATCAGTACTTTCGAAAGTTTTGGAAAAGCTAATCTACAAAAGGCTAGATGAACATTTATCAAGAATAAATTTCCTTTTTGAACGACAGTATGGTTTCCGCTCAAAGTCAAGCACACTTACCGCAACAATTGACTTAATTACTAAAATCAAAACAAATATTGATAAAAAACAGTTGGCGCTAGGTGTGTTTATCGACTTAAAAAAAGCGTTTGACACCATTAGTCATTCGCTGCTTTTAAGAAAAATGGAGGGAATTGGCATTACTGGCACGGCACTTCAGATGTTTAAGTCATATCTAACTAACAGACACCAGATTGTAAAGATTGGTAACTACCAGAGCAAACCTCAACGGGTGAACTGTGGGGTGCCGCAAGGATCGATTCTCGGGCCATTGCTGTTTTTAGTGTACGTCAACAATATCCATCAAACAAAGTTACATGGACATCTCACTTTGTATGCTGACGACACCTGTTTGTTTTATTTCGGAACTAAAATCAATGACATTATAAACTTAGCACAAGAAGATATCGATTCTCTTAATAGATGGTTCCAATATAATTTACTAACAATTAATGCAGCTAAAACATCATTTGTAATATTTAGAGCTAAAAATAAAAAAATACAGAATCATCTAAATTTAAATATAAATGGAATACCACTTTGACAAACAAATAGTGAAAAGTACCTGGGTTTGACACTTGACAAAGAGCTGTCATGTAATGCTCACTTGCAAAGTATATGCAATAAACTTTCAGCGTTGGTAGGCTCCTTATATCATATGGCTCGATGCATACCACACAAAGCTCGCCCACTTATATACAATTCCCTGGTAAAACCACATCTTCTTTATTTAATCGAGATATGGGGAACTGCGTGTAAGACCAATTTAGAAAAAGTACAAAGATTGCAAAACAAATTAATTAAAATCCTATATCATTTAAATTTTAGAACCCCCACTAAATTATTGTACAAGAAGACTAAATTTCTTAATATCAATCAATTGTACACGTATAGTACATGTATTCTTATATATAAAATCATGAACAATAAAATTCACTCTCACTTATCGTTTAAAACAAAAGGATCCCATCACAGATACTTAGCCCGTCGTAAACACGACTTGGTGTTGCCGAAAATTAGAACAAATTACGGCAAAAATACTATTACATTTGCGGGAGCACAGTTGTACAATAAACTTCCAGTTAGTGTGAAAGAAGCAAGCTCATTTAATGCGTTCAGAAAAAACATTTTGGAATATATTGAAGGGCAAGAAATCTTGTAATTTGGACCACCGCCCATAATGATAACTTTTTTGCACCGCACTTCGCGAGTAGCGGCGGATTACGCGAGGCAACGAACAAACATTTCTACCCGCTTTTAACTATTACGAGTACCTAACTATATTAGTTTGTTTTGTGTGACTGATTTTAATTGTTATATTTAAGTTGCTCATGTAAGTGACGTAATGTCTTAATGAGTAAATAAAGTTCTTTAAACCGAAATTTTATGAACTATTGTTTTATAGTTTAAAGTAAGAACGAGACGCTTTTTTACGCACATTTGCGAAAAACGGCCACCTTTGGCTATTGTGCATAGAAAAGCTTCTATCTGACACCAGTGTTGGCCACTTACACAAACGTAAAATAACACACCTCATTTGAGATTCACCTCTTCTAGGTGAGACTTGTGTTTATACAGCACTAACTATTAACAAAGTTAGTTTCGACCCGAATCGAATCTCCGGAGTTATTTATGGCTGATTTATTGACACTATGCATGAGAGACCATAATTTGGCGTGAATAAGATTTAACATCTTTAATGCTATACCTGAGCTAAGGTGAATAAGAGCTGCTCGCCTTCCAATTAAACATCTTTCAGATATAAATGTCGATTTCTTGTTTGCATAAAATGTAGAGACTTTAAATAATTTAATTAACGGTTCATCATACTTATTGTGATAAGTAGGTATATCTAAAGTGAATAGTAACGTAGGTATTTATTAATGAAATCCAACGCTAGATCTCTAAAATAGCCTTGTATCTCTTGGGATTATTTAGCTGGAGCATTGTTCGATCATAAATATCTACATACCCGTAGATTGTGATAAAACCAGAGCGATCCCGTGACGGAGATCGCAAACCACAGGAAGAGCGTGAACACGGAGATCTGGCTGAGGTGCAGCGCGTTGAGCACGGTGGAGAGCACCACGGCTAGCGCGTGGCACAGCACGATGGGCAGCGCGCACCGGTCGATGATGTCCCACGGGACTTCCTGCAATACAACCGGCAAATTTATTTCTGTAAACCGATTAATTTAAGTATTGGATATGACCAGTATTAATTAAAAAACAAATGTTGCATACCAACGCAACAAAGTAAAATTTAAAAGGGAAGGATTAACTTTAATATCTCTGTTTCTACATTTAATGTAAATAAATAAATTGATTGATTGAATAAAAGATGATCTGTGAAATAAATCTGCACTTTAATAATGTCACATTTTTTAATAGTCTACAAACAAATGAAAAGATCATATAAATAATACTTAGTAACTTTACAGCAGCTCTTTTATTTCATCAATTGACCATAAGTGATAATAGGCATGACAAATGGAAAAGTACTTTTAGCCTATCAGTTAGATTATTAAAAAATATTGCGCATGTATTTATTCTTTTCCCTGAGAAACAAAAGACGACAAAGATACAGCGCATTAAAATTTCGCATGACGTCACGGCTAGGTACGATTATTACTTAGGAGTGACTTCGCAAGCCCGCACTCCGGGACGTTGATGCTTCGTATTTTTGTGAATATTTACTTTTTTAGTAAACTGAAAAATATGGGTGCATTATTTTTGGATAATTTTAAAGATGGAATTAATACACAATCATACTACTAATTACAATCATACTTTTCTGACCCTGTCGTCACCCCTATTGCTACAAAAGAATAATTTTACTATAGCAGTAACAATCTGCCGCGAAGTGGCCGGTGTTTTTTGTCCTTAACATTTTAAATTTCGGGGCATACATAAGATCTACCTAGGAGTTAGTCTAGTTTTTCGAGTAGATGAGATGAAAAATAATTTTGCATGAGGTAAATTGTTTATTGAGGCTGGCTGAAGATAGACAGGAATGGAAGCAACTCCGCCGACAAGAGCGTCGCTCTTAAGTTTAAATGAAATAAAAAAATTGTTTATTGACTTAAAAAGTAAAGGAAAATGGACGGTGCAATCATTAAATATCTCACAAACATTCTTACAAGCTTTGTATAATTTTATAAACTTTATTGAAATCTGATTTAGAACTGCTTTATTGAACCTACTCGTATTTGTGTATAATATCTGCAATCAACATCAACAGAAATCGTAATCTTAAATGGCATTTAAATGAAATGTTAATATATTTTATTTATTTAATCAAAATACAAAGTTTATACTACCTAACGTACCTAAACATCGCTTTTTGATAAAATTTTATATGGAGGAAGATTTGAAACCGAAAAATAAATCTAGCTATTAGTATCTTTTTAGAAAACTGCATTTTTTTAGATTAATACTTGATATTTTAAAGAACTGTCAAATCTACTTTCTAAATCTGGCTTGCCCAACGAGTAATTCTTTTGCTTAGGACATCAATGTATACTTAGGTGAATAGAGAATAGTTTATTAACCCAATTCCCGATGTCAAAATAATGGTTGTCGGCCCAAATAGATTATTCTTATCCAAAATAAGTCGAAGACATAAACAATTTGTCCGTCCGTCGCATAGCAACACAGCCGATGACGAAAAAATTTAATAAACAGCCTTAACTTTAAGTTAAGCTGCCATTCTAAATATTGTTAATTCATTGATAATGTTTTTAAAAATATAAATACTAATGTTACCCAAGTTTACTAAAATATACTTAACTGACAAGAAAAAAAATCGCAGTAAAAAACTTAATAAATAATATTTAACTAATCAAAGTTGTGACGATACCACGTTGCTCATGCTTATGCACTATCCACCTCATTTCTCCTTCATCTTATCGTGTCCACTTGTTTTAGAAACAACATTTCAAACATTTCCAAATTTAATTTTTTAATTCTTCGCACATCTCTTGTCCATGATTTCTAACTGACAGGAGAGCTGTTATCTAAATCTATAAAATGAAAGTAATTCTGTTTTTCTTTTTTTTTTTGTAATTTTATAACAGTCAGTGAAATAAAGTATGTAAATAAGTGTTGTATCAAGACTTTTGCTCCACTACATCTTCCTACATCTCCTGTATGCCTTTATGTAGGGTCCATTTTACTACGCCCTAAGGGAGGTGGGACCCTGCAGTGGCTTTGGGTGAGAATTTGGGCTAGTATTTATACTAACTACATAAAACTATGAAACGAATTAAATACTTGCATAATTCGGTTCTAGACTGGTTAATAAGCCGTTCGATATTTTGATTTACTTAGTGCGAGTAACTTCGTGTTAACATTTTTTATTGTGAGTGTATTTGAATAACCAGCGAAAATTGACTCTAAGAAAAATTTGCATTATAAAACCAAATAAGTACATCAGAAACGAATCTCTAAATCGAAAAAATGTTCACAATCTAACAATAGTTTGGAAAGACCTATTTAACCATAGGTCCCACTTTAAATGTATGGGAGCTATCCTAAAACTTTTTTTCCAAGATTTTATTTTAGCACTTTTTTGGTATGTTTAATATACATACTAGGGTGTACCGAATTTTATTTTGATTTTCCTATGCAAGACCTGAAATTTGTGAAATAGATCGTCGATTAACACAGTAATTTTTAAAATTAAATAACATCTTTAGGCCTCTACCGACCTTCAAAGTTTTCATAAATTGATATTTTTAAGATGACATCTTGCCATCCTTAATTTCGGTTACCGAACTCAAAAGAGAAAAATAATACCATATCCTCTAGTTTTATGTTTATTACATACATTATGTTTTAATTTGTCGTAACGACACTTCACCTACGACTTCGAATTAGTCAGATTTGGGCCTGTAAAAATCTCCAACTTTCGACTTATTTCGAGAAATTTTTCATCTTGCCTTGAGAGTATTTACTTCAAGCCAAAGTAATTTTTATGCTACTAAAAGCAGTTAGAGAGTTAAAATTATTTGATTTTTATAATTTCGAGGCGTTAAGTGAGACTATGTGTGCTATATTTGGACCATACAAAAAAGTCGATTTATCAGCAGTTACAAACATAGGGGATCTCATTAAATTTATTTCATTTGTCAACCACGACCTGATATTAATGCACTATGAAAGTACTCATCTAATTCAGATATTTTACGTTTTTTTTTTCTGAAATATTTGAACCAAAGCTTTGGTTTCAATAGTAAGGGACGAGTTACTCAACTGCTGAAATACTATTTTAAAAAGTATTTACTTAGATACCTCAATTTAAAAAGATGGTGTGTTTTTCTTTATATTACATTCCGTCATTTAATCTCGGCCTAGATGGCCTAGATGGTTATAATTAAAACCCTAGGGAATAAAAATATGCGATGTTTTGTTGATTCGGTTATCAAAAGTTTTTTTTTTATTTGTATTCAGAAAACCTACTTTGTTAGTATGTTGTTTGATAATAGAGACCAAATAAGTGAGCTGGTACTGCGAAGTATAATAATTGCTAACTAATCTGACAGTAGCATTACATACAGAATATTCAAACTAGAAGTTATAGTGTGGTATGAGTGGCAGATTACAGCACCGTTGATTTTTCTACATATTTCTCATGAGGACCTTCAAACTATAGTGAAAGTAAGAGTTTGGAAAAGTAAAGTCTTTCCGTGTCAATCACAATCTGTAGATAGATGTTTAAAACAGGCAACGAAGGCCTCACCAATTGTTACTGACTCTACTTTTAGAGATGGACACCGAGTTACCGTCTCCGGCAAAAATACCACATTTTGGACACAAAACGAAGTTTAATTTTTAAGTGTTTAGTACTGATAGTAAGTTATATTTTACTCACTTTGTTTTCTTGTGACTCGTTCATTAATTTTACTTTAATATTACTTTTAAAACTTATTTAATTATTTTCTAAAAGTATTTTGTTTTGGTCTGTAGAAATATAAAATTGTATAAACTTCCAAGCGCGGTAGAAGTTTTAGGATGACATGCAATTCTAGTTTTGTTTTCAAATTTTGATACCTCTTGCGATGGAGTAACTCAAAAATATTTTTTTTTTCATACACCAACAGGATACCCTAATACATACCCATGCCAAATTACAGCTTTCCAGTACTTATAGTCTCTGACTGGAACCGCGGACAGGCAAATAGACAGACAAGGCGATACTATAATGGTTCTTTGTTTACTACGGAACCCTAAAAACCGTTATTAGGTTGAATTGACATAGATCTTTCGAGTATAATACAACGAATTACCGACATACATGCGATATAATGAATCTTCTCGAATTATATCGATTGATCAACTGGTCAACCTATGGAAAAGAAGTTGCATACATATCTAAGCGTATACCTAAGCTACAATAAATACAAAACAAAACCTACATACCATATTAAGTAATAATATTTTAACATAAACGTAATTACTAAATATCTATAAAAGATGATAATTGAATAAAAAATAAAATAAAAAAAGACCTGTGATTGCGATTGTGGATTTTTGATAAGTGAGCCTCTTCTAGCGGAGGGTCGTCGGTGCATAGAGGGCGCCGTGATGGAAGCCCTCCGGGTCACGTCTCCCGCCACCATCTTCGTAGGTCCCCGAAACTATTGCACTGAACACAAATCACCTCTTAACACTCACTTATTTCTACAAACCACACTAAAATTACCTAATTGCATGTCTAATTAATGTATACTTATTACTTATAGCAACTTGTGCTTTGACTGAGACTCGTTCTGGTCGTTCTCGTCTTTCAACCAAGAATGTCACCTACTCTATTCTTGTTTCATTATAGCCAGTAATATATTTAATGGAAATATGTAAGGTCGATCGGGTCATGCGTAGAATGCGTTATAAGTGGTCTCCTGGGAGGCCTGGTGCGGCGTCGTAAATAGAAAATGCAACCGATGTAAATGTCGCGAATCGCTCCACATCGGCCGGGCCACACGTGTTTATTTTTATGCTGAGAACGGTCACTGCAGAGTGCGATCTAAATTAACTTAAGCCATATGATATGATTTTCGATATACGTTGCGTAGGCGTCGTCAATCCAACCTCCGTTCCGCACGATAATTTACTTGGAAGGGGACGTGAAATTATATTATTGGAGGCCCGCGGCAATTCGCGTTCGATCTAAATCAGCTGATAACATAATCATGCCTGTATTTATTTTATTTAGCATTGGTTTTCAGCAATTCTACTGTCTATATGTACGTGGGTCATAGACCTTTCAACCTTTCAATATTGTATTCTTTTGTTTCGTACTCGATCGTACCTACAATTTAGATTATAATATGCAGTGTAGTTATGTAAGTATGGGAAAATGAACATTTGTTAAAAGTCTAAACGTCGAAAACATAGAAACTGCAAAGAAATTGTTTCTTTTTGTCACATAAAGAAAACAAAAGAGGTCTCCGTTAATTGTTTCACTTTCCATTTCTTACGAAATTCTTTGAAGTCCTAACTTGCCGTCGAGGTCTTCACCTCGACGGCAAGTATGTATTTGACAAAAAGCCACGTTTGTGTTTTCTTCAAATTTAATGTTTTACATAAACATTACAATAATAATTTCTTTCTTCGAACACATTTCGTGAAGTCCGACATGAATTGAATATAGAATATGAATAAAGTAGGTACCATAAGAAAATATCTACCTACTATATAAATATACCAGCACTACCTAGCTTTTTGTTACTGTTCTTAATTATTATTTATGTTATGAGTTATCTTGTAGGCGTGTTCATTAACGAAATTGAGTGACTGTAACTGCTATAAGTATGAATTTGAGATAGAGACCCAAGGCGAAAATAACAGTGACATCCTCGCCGCCTACGGTCACTGTATGTTTAGTTTATCATTCCCATGTACCCTGCTCTGGTTTGATCGCTAATAATCACTTTGTGCATAAAAATACCAGCTCTTATTTTCTTTTACAAAGCAGCGAAAAACAAAACTGGTATAATATTTATTATATTCGAGCATCCGAGATACAGTTTGTCCTTAATTCGACAATTGTACCAAATGTGTCATATTAGGTTGGGGAAAAAGTCTTTTCGCATATAGTATGTATGAACTTGTAATAAAACCACTTTGGCTATAATATTTGTACCTGGCTGGTTTTGGTATCATTTAAAAGTTTAAATTTAAAGAAGATAATTCCAAATTCAAATTAGGAAAATGCGTGATTTTCATTTGTTTTTCTTACCGTCAAGATGAGTGAATCTAATGAAGAAATTAGATACATTTTCAAATTTTACTACCAAAAAGTTAAAAATTAAACGCAAGCCGCGAAAAAAATTTGCGATGTTTATGGACCTAGTGCAGTGTCTGTGAGAGTAGCACAAATTTGGTTTAAGCGTTTTCAATCCGGAAATTTTGATGTCAAAGATGCACGTCGCTCTGGTCACCCTGTTACGGATAAAATGGATGCTATTTTTGAAAAAGTTACGACGTAGCTGAAGAACTGGGAATTGACCACAAAACAGTTTTGGCGCATTTGAAAAAAAATGGGTACACAAAAAAGCTCGATATTTGGGTACCTCACGAGCTCTCTAAAAGAAACATAATGAACCGTGTACTCATTTGTGATTCTTTATTACGACGTAATGAGACCGAACCATTTTTGAATTGATAACTGGTGATGAAAAGTGGATCACATACGACAAGAACGTGCGAAATAGGTCGTGGTCAAAGGCCGGTCAGGCTTCACAGACTGTGGCGAAACCCGGGTTAACTCACAACAAGGTGATGCTGTGTGTGTGGTGATATTGGAAGGGCATTATTCATTATGAGCTGTTACCACCAGGCAGGACCATCGATTCAGAACTCGACTGCGAACAACTGATAAGATTAAAGCAAGAAGTTGAGAGAAAGCGGCCGGAATTAATTAACAGAAGGGGTGTGGTTTTTCATCATGATAACGCTAGACCTCACACATCTTTAACCACTCATCAAAAATTAAGAGAGTTTGGCTGGGAGGTGTTAATGCATCCGCCGTATAGTCCTGACCTGGCACCTTGAGATTTCCACCTGTTTCGGTCTCTTCAGAATTCTTTAGGCAGTGTCAGGTTAAAATCACGAGAGGACTGCCAAAAAACTACTTGATGCAGTTTTTTGATCAGAAGCCCCAAAATTTCTATAGCAATGGGATCATGTCCCTACCTATAAGATGGCAAAAAGTTATCGAACAAAATGGTACCTACATACTTTAGTTAAATGTAAATAAACTATATTAAAAAATGTTTTAAATTTTCATATAAAATGTGAAAAGTCTTTTTCCCCAACCTATTATTTTTATTTGGTTTTTACATAAACCTCATAAATACATTTATTATTTTTAATAATACTAAGTAAAGTTATGATGTCAAGATAATTAAACTAAAGGATTTATAGCTGCGCCCCGCGGTGTTACCCGTACCTAAAGTAGCCTGTGTTAATCCAGGGTGTCAGCTTCCTACATACCAAATTTTATTGAAATTGGTCCAGCCGTTTGCGCATAAAGAAGTAACAAACATACACACACACTCACAAACTTTCGCCTTTATAATATTAGTGTGATTCTATATCTACTTTGATTCTACATCGTTTGTGCTGATCAAAGTAGTTTTTTTTATAAATAACTGTATCTTCATTAAAAATATGTAGGCATACGTCTTCATATGAGATCTACATTTAATCTACTTTAGCCACAGTTGACAATTTCAAAGCTGGACGCATGTGAAGTTATTGTGCTCCCAGGCGAATGCGTTTTGTTTCGAATGTTTCTGGATAAAATAAATGTTTGGGACATTAATTAAAAACTCATTGAATATTAGAGTTCATTACAACCCAAAATGTATTCTATAATCAAAATATTGTAAAAAGCGGTGTGAGTAGACACTTGGATGTACTCACAACAAAATTAAAAAGTTACTTAGTCTTAAACCTTAACTAAACTTTACCTTTTCACTTAATAAATTGGATAAACATGTAAAGTTTAATAAAAAAATTTATACTAATAAGTATGCTAATTTAAAAATCATCTGCCAATATTAACTTGTAACCCATAGGTTTTCCTATTTAATGCAAGTGGTGGCTTTTTATTTTGCAAGAAGTCTAATGAACGACGAAGGAACGACTTGAACGCCATACCAGCTTACGGTCGCTAAATAAACCAAAGAACTACCAACATTAAGTAGATATAAAGCGGCAAGTTTTTGCACCCCTAACCTAAAGGTAAATATCCATCAACTTATATAACAATAACCTTGTGTGTTCTAATAATTGCGTTACTGCACGTACATTATATAGAGTGCGGAAAAGTAGGAAAAGCGTCGCGCGCGCACTCTCAGTTAGCGCTGGGCGGGCGTCCTCGCTCGGCCGCGGGATCTCACTGCTCGAGGCTAGAGCGTATAGGCTCGCTCCAAATTTAAACACATAAGTATACATTATTATTTATTGCCAGATTTTCGACTGGACTGAGATACCTACTCAATGTGCTCGACTGGAATGTTTTTTGGCAAAACATCTAACATTAAATCAACACCGCGTAGAAATAAGTATTTTTGTAACTAACATTTTAAATAAACTAGTTTTCTCTTACTTTCACGGCAAGATAATAGTGTTTTTCTACTCCTGTACTGTCTTTTGGTGGTATCTGTCTTTTAAATGATCCCGAACATAAATATAAGAACATAGATAATATGATTTCGAAAAAGTCTATACTCTATTGCTAATATAATAGCTCATGTGTCGTTATTTTGCCAAAAAGATACTCCTAGCCATATACCTAGAGTTTTTTTTTTAGATCTATGCTCCATAGTACCTATGTAGATGCACTTAAGTTACGGTTTGACGCGATCAACACTAACTTAGAAAAAAAAAGCGCAACAAGAGACTTAAACCATTGAATTCATACAGTTCTTATTTAAAATAAAACTTTCCGAAATAAATTCTTTACATACAATATAAGTTTTATTTTTTAAATAGATATATTTACTATCAAAGCAAACCTTAATTTTAAAACAAAATAAAGTTTACCATGGGTGCCTAGTATATGCCTAACTTAATATGTCAAACATTTTCATATTTTTCTTTGTTTACTTTTGTATTTTATTTAGTTGTTGTATAAGTACGTCAAAAAATGCACGATGGCGTCTCCTTACGATGCTTGCCAGGGCTTGCATCGTAAACTGGGCTACTGGCATTTTTTGACCTGTTACATAAAATACTATTTTAATTTCACATTTTACGCAATTGTTTTTCACAAATATGTAGGTGAAAATCCAATTTAGGTATGATTTAAGCTTATAGTTAAATGTCATTTTAATTTATAGCCGTAAATTTTAAGTGTAACTTACAGTTGGAACCGTAAATAAAATTAATTGTGTAGTCTAAATGAAAATGACTCAATAACAAATTCAACAGCGGTGCGCATTATTAACTCTGCATGGTTTCTTAAACATAATAAGACCAAATGAAATAATAGTATTTTATGCAGCAGTTGTATAAGAAGGTTCATAAAATGAATAATGATGAAATTAAAGATGGCGCAAGTTACGATGCGAGCCTTGGCGAGCATCGTAAGGAGACGCCATCGAGCATTTTTTGACATACTTATACTACGTTGCATACAATACTTTTTCTACGACTACATTTACTAAAATAAATACAAAAATAAACAAAGAAAACTACGACATACTACCATATTTTTGGTAAATACTAGGTATCTATGGAAGACTTAATTTTTTTTTATTGACGTCTTCCTAGTGACCAAAAGTGCCATTTTTGAAACATGGAGTCACTTTTTTCATACAAAGAACCGTTTGTTCAGTTCAGTACGTTTGAAAAATGGCAACATATGTTAAAATAACGATTTTATTATGTAGTAGCAGTATGATAGATCTAAAGAAAAAAAGTTATAGGTGGCTATGGCTAGGAGTATCGTTTTGGCGAAATAACGACACATGTGCTATTATATTAGGAATACACTATAGACTTTTCTGAAATCATATAATCTATGATCTTATTTTAGTGTTCGGGACCATTTAAAAGACAGATAACAGTACAGGAGTAGAAAAAAAAATGAATATGTCAGGATTATAAAACGGAGACATCTGCACTGACCTCCATTTGTACATACGGAGGTCAGTGGACATCTGATAATATAATGGCAAGTCAGTTGTAGTGAATATCAAAAGGGGCAAATGGTCCCTGGGACAAGTTTTATGTGGGATTACTTGTCTCCTGACTGGACCTTTTAACCACCAGCAAAAATTTTTAAGGGAAAATTCAGTCAACGTACTGAACTACTTTCTAAAAATATTTAAAATTAATTAAAAGTGGTGGGTCTCCGACGTCTCACATACAATCCGTTTGACTGAGCGTTGATATTATGTACGGTTGGAAAGGCATCGTTAATTGATAACATTTCAAAAAATTTATATGCATATTTTTTTCTTTTATTGTATTTTTTCTTTTTAATTTCTTTTCTATTCTTTCTTTTCTATTATATCTCCTAAAACTAAATTGTTTAAAATCTCTCCATTCTAAAAGAGCGTAAGTACAAGAGTTAGGATTTAACAAGTTCACATCTTTGCCATACTTTATAAAAAAAAAAAACTTTCCTTATGCTTGGGCCACACCTGCGATAAAGCTGTGGCCATATCAGCAGCTTCGTTATTTTTGACGGAATATCGTGCAATAATATAAGATGGTGTCATCTAGGCATTTCAACATAGACGATGACTTTGTTTACTTTTACATGTGTGCTAAAAATTACATAATGCATTTATTGAAAGTTAAAAAAAAACCTAGAAATTCTAACACCATTTTATTTATAAGCATTATAATCGTGGCATCATCGCACAGCACGCATCTGAACAAGTTTAAAAGCAAACGCCAACACGAACAACACTAGTCCAACCACGTAGAGCGAATTGTTAGCGCGCTAAAACCCTATGATGTACCGCCCGCCACCCGCGCGATAACGAAGACGCAGCCTGAATATTCGGGACGATCGATACCCAATAGCGGCATGGTCACATTTGCGTGAATGGTGTAATAGCACGAAGCTTCGTGACGATAGACGCAGGTGCGGCCCAAGCATGACATCTATAGAGTTGTGTTTTGTATCAGTAAGATATCGATAGTATTAAGAATTAAAAAAAGAGCACCGGTGTATACGCGTTGTGGAAAAATGGCGCACTTACCAGGATTGCCATTTCAAAAATATAAATAAATATGCGTTCAGAAATTTGAAAGATTTAATTAAAAAACCAAACGAAAAGCTACTATCAATGACACCTTGTGTTTTAAAAGTCGCCCCATTTAACGGTAGCATTTTTCGTTACTTTATTTTTTTAATAGTTTTTAAGACCTTGATGTCACTATTATTTTTATTTAACCTGAACCATCAATCTTATAAAGAAAATATTATCATTTCGTCACCAGACTATGTAAACATTTGAATGTATGTGTATTTTTTATAATCCTAATTCTACTATAATACTGAAGGAACTATCGATATTAGATGGTCTTTCTATCAAACTGATACTTCTACAGAACAACACTATATCTCACTCTCTCTCTCACTCCTGGGGAGTTTTTGGCGGGAAGTCAAGGGGTTCAGTTGGAGTTTGCTTTAAATTGTTTTACAAATTGATTCTAGTGAACTTTTTAATATGAAATCAGTGTAGTTTAGGATTAGAAATGCTCATGCCTATTGGACAATATGTGAAATGGTTAAAGTGGACACTCATATTGCGGCTATAGTGCTATTTATTTGCGGACTGTGGTGGGCGTCTTTAGGCGCCGTCCGCCACTCAATCGGTTATGAAAACCAGTGGACTCGTATAGATTTATCGCCAGAAGCTCCCTTGAAGCAAACAAATGACCTACACCAACCTTTGATTGCATAGTTAGGGTTAGGGTTAGGAATAAAGAAGTGATATAATAAAGATTGGCTTTAAAGGACTAGTATCCAGCCGGCAAATAATTATAAAAAAATCTCTCTCATGACATCAGTTGATTGACGCACGTGTCAATTGACAGCTGACAGCTTGTATACTATTTTTTTACTTTTAGATGTTCAAGCAAAGGCGTAACCTGTTAAATGCCTATATCCTTGTACTTTTTAGTTTTTTTCATTTATCTCTAAGAATATAACTCAAAAAATCTGAAAAAAATATTTGAACTGTTCAGAATCGCCAAATCTCGAAATGATTTT
The DNA here is from genome assembly GCA_943193695.1 of Acrobasis suavella. Taxonomy (NCBI): domain Eukaryota; kingdom Metazoa; phylum Arthropoda; class Insecta; order Lepidoptera; family Pyralidae; genus Acrobasis; species Acrobasis suavella. The sequence continues at coordinate 13,063,571 of OW971938.1, forward strand.
CGAATTTTCATACCTTTTTGGAAATGAAATGTTGTTAAATGTATTTATGGAAAGTAGTTCAGTGTCTTGGTCTGAACTTGCTCCAAATATTGTTTAAAAGGTCAACTGTATAAAGCATGTTGTTAAAATCTTGATTAGAAATATAAATTAGATTAATTATGTATGACAGTATGATAAGTAAGCACATCTACTCTCTTTTATTGAAATAGAAAAAAAATATATACTTACCTACACTTTTTCTAGTATTTTATGCAACAGAAAGCTCGCATCGTAAGAAGACGCCATCGAGCATTTTTTGACGTTCTTATACAATGTTGCATACAATGCTTTTCCTTTGACTATATTTAATTAAAAAATGAACAAAGGAAAATATAAAAATGTTTGACAAAAATAATAAACATACCTAATGGTATCAATGGTAAACTTTTTTTTTCATTGACATCTTTCTAGTGAAAATGTAAAAAAAAAAAATCTTTTTTGGCAGTATAGTAGATCTAAAGAAAAAAAGTCTTAGGTTTATGGCTAGGAGTATCGTTTTGGCGAAATTACGACACATGTGCGGGGAATAGACTTTAGACTTATATGAAGTCATTAATTTATCTATGCTCTTATAATAGTGCTTGTGACTATTTAAAAGACAAGAAAAATACAATAAATGATTCATTGATTTTTATCAAAAAAGAAATCAAATCAGTATACACATTTACCAGTTCCAAAGGTACGCTATATGAACAGTAGAAGCTTAATTTGAATTTGCAATTCAGATAGAACTTTATGCTGCAGTTAGTTTCCGATTGAAATCCGCCGAGCACGTATGCGGTGAACTAGGGAGAGCAAATACACAAAATTATATAAATATTTGTGAGCAGATGTTCGGTTAGTCTTCAAAGCCAATGCATTCCTGCGGCCTTTCCCGAAATACTCAATGACGCCCGCAGTTAATATATTGATATTGACATCATTCTGTGAACTTGACCTATTAGTTTAGTATCATCTTTAGGTCTTATTAGTCTCCATTGCAAGAGCACGACCCTTTCTGTGCTACCAGAGCCATACTTCGCCAGAGCAGCCTGAGGATAAGTTAAGTTTAGTATAATGGCAAACATTTTTAACAAAGTTTTGATCCCAAGTTAATTTGTTTTCAGTGTCTAAAATCACAATATGTCTATCAACCATCAAATCTACTATTCTATCAACTAACTTGTCTTACATTCTAAAGTTTATTGGCCAGAAACAAATATGAATACACTCGTAACTGGCATTTAATTGACGTAAATAGTTCGGAATAACGAAAGACAAGCTGTAGAAAGTGACGAGTGACGATTTATTTTCGACAAGATCGCTGTTTACGATTTCGCCTACATGCATACGCCTTGTACACAGTCATTATTATATTTATTTTCGTATAAGATATTCGTCATTGCAGCGGTAATTTAAAAATATAATTTTGATATCATAATAATGGCTGTAGCGCGCTGAATTTCCTGGGGTAAAAGTTATATCTCATCAATATTTTTTTGATGGTTGGTTTAGTAAACTTATAGTTTTGGAGTAAGGATGGAACAGGTTCAAGATTACTTTCTTTATTTATTATTATACGCTACACAGACAAGTGTGCAGTTCAACGGTGTTTTTGTTAGTATTTAATACTTATGGACACAGCGCCAAAAGCTAAAGTTTAGCAAAGTTTGATGGAGAATGTATTATAATAGGTGTTTATAAGATATAAGTAAAAACAATCGTACTACAAAAACATGGCCTATCGAAAAGCATTCCATAAAGGTTACAAGTTAAAATTTCGTAAACATTATAAATAATTAAAAAAGACGACTCGAAAGTTAACCATGTGGACTAATATTCATGAATAATCTAGGGACCTACCTAAACCTTATGAATTAATATTTCAAAATTAGCTCGTAAAATTAATATTTAGCGAGGAAGTCAGCGTTGGTATTCCGCGGGCACAATGCTACACGAGCACGAGCGATTTAATCAACTGCCTGTTGCTTTTGTGTGGCCGGCTGACCGCCATTGTAAAGAAAGTTTTTTTAAATCATATGAATATATATTATAGTTATTACGCCTAACATGGCGGTTTTTGAGCAAATATCACAGTTAATGTCCATTAAAAGTTCAATGTTGATTTAGCTATCGTTTTACCAAACAGTTTTATAAATTTCGTGTGTAGAAGAATATCTAAATACATTGAGTTATGAAGAAAAATTTTACTTTTGTTCTTTAATAATTGAAAACTTGTTTAAAGGAAGGTAAATTAGAATTAAGGTACCAGAAGTCTTGGTTATAATCTATCTTTTTATTTTACTCTAACTCTTACACTGGTGTTAGGTTTTCCGAGCTGTCTAAAGGCATCTAACATTGACTGTAATTTAGCGACAACAGTTCATATTACATAGTCCATTTGATTAGGTATTTAAAAGAATGTAAATAATCTTGACATGTCTTTTTATTGAAATATACACTTCATAAATCAATACTATTACAAATTAAAAAAAAAATGTAATTTATAATTTATAAAATAAATAATTTGTAATTTGCAAAGGTGTTGATTTAAAAAGTGTTTATTTTAATAAAAAGACATGTCAAGATTGTTTACATTCTTTTAAATACCCCACCAAATGGACTATAGTGAAGTCGTGTCCGGGTTTCCTCACGATATTCTCCTTCACCGGAAACAAGTGATAGGTGGTCATTGAAAATTACCGTGAAGACCTAGTGAGGATTGAACTCGTGCGTGCCTCGCAAACGCACATTCAGTGCCTAACCCGCCAAAGCTTAAGAAATTTAGGTTTAAACCTAATTTACTTTAAACCTAATTAGCTCACTTTCAAAAAGCATGAGTTCAAAAAAAAAATATGTTTGCGTCATCATTGTCAAAATATTATACACGTATTTTTTTTATCTTTGTCTAACAAATATTGACGAATATACTCGCATGACGTCACGGTCTCGTACGATTTGTATAGAGCAATGACGTCAAAAGCTCCCATTTCGGGAAAGAACTGTAAGGTCATACGATAATATATCACCAATCTAGTTCAATTGTCCATATTTTAAGATTTTTGTTTTTGGTATTTAACTAAGCCTGAATTAATCATGCAAGCCTATTATCACGGACTAACTGTAATTAGTATACCTAAATTGTCTCTTTATAACTTCTTGTTGGTGGATATTGCAAGCATGTTACAATTTAAAAGTGAGTCTTCCAAAACCAACTAGCAGTCGTCACGACGCGTGACACTTTGTAACTAAGGTCGGCATTAACCCGTAAACAGTTTGTAAGGATTGCATAACAATCTAAATGCGTCAGGCCTCGGGCGTCACAATAAAAACGGGCTTGTATAAGAATACAAAGATTTTTCACTGTCAAAATTTCGCAATCGTGATATTTCGAGTATAAGTATGTCGGAGGGGTTCGGATTGAACACGTAGGCGACGCGACACGCCGCGAAACTCTAGTCCGATTGAAACGGTGCCAGGCGCCGACCCACCAAAATAATTTTCATCTCCGCACTCATCACCACTAGGTTACTTCAAACAGTATTGAGATTGGGAGCGATTATTTAGGTTGACTGAGAGAGTGATCGATCACGCTCCAAATTCATATGCTTTGTTCTTTATTCGGTTGCTTTTTTTTCGTTGACTTTAAATATTTCTTTTTGAAAAGAAAACTTTTATTAAATGTGAGTGCTCTCTCGATAAACAAAAGAAATATATATATACTTATTCAAAAATCTTTAAATATTTGAATCATATCGTGTATGCTACATTTTAATGGGCAAGGAAATGTTTCAAAATTCAAACACGAATCACGTTAGGGGTGTTATGGTCGTGTCATGTTGTGATTGTGAAATTTATACTTATATTCTTATCATTCTAACCGAGGTTTGTCTCAAATATGTTTTATCTGCATTTATTTCTTATGACCTATTTTAATAAGTCTCCAAAAATATTCACTAATACGAGTATTATTTCTGTAGACAAACATACAAACCATCACTTAGCCATCATGAATTTCGTAATCGAGTGTCTGTGGCACTTTTCCAAGTAGTTCGAAGGTACAAACTGAACCTATCGTCAAAAATCTTTCATGGTTATTCTGTTTAAGATGCTATGCATGATATTAATCTTACGATAAATCGATTTATGTAAACTAAATCTTAAATTTTCAATTTATCAAACTTTTTTCTACTCCTGTACTGTTAACTGTCTTTTAAATAGCCCCGAACACTTATATAAGATAATATGATTTCATAAAAGTCTAAGCTCTATTTCTAATAATAGCATATATGTCGGTATCTCGCCAAAAAGATACTCCTAGCCATAGACCTAGATTTTTTTCGTTTAGATCTATACACCATTGTGCCTATGTAGATGCATTTGGGTTAAGGTTTTAATCGATTAACACTAACTTAACAAAAAAAAGCGCAACTACCTACTTAACAAACAACTGAATACATAGAGTTCGAATTAAAAATATTTTTTTTTTTAAAAATCAGAAAAACTTTTTTTTATATGGTCACTGTACGTGAATTTAAATAAATAAAGCTTACCATAGGTACCTTGTAATTTACCTAACATAATATGTCAAACATTCACATATTTTTCTTTGTTTGTTTTTGTATTCTATTTAGTAAATATAGTCGTAGAAAAAGTATTATATGCAACGTTGTATCAGTAGGAAAAAAATGCTCTATGGCGTCTTCTTCGCCAAAGCTCGCATCGTAACCTGCGCCACTCGCATTTTTTGACACGTCTTATACAACTGTTGCATAAAATACTAAAGGTATGTTATTTACACGAATACGTATTTAATAAATATCCCAAACTGGTAAAGGTGTTTATAAGTTGCCACCAGAATTTACCTCACTATTATAAAAGCTGCTCGTGTGACACAAACATATTTATCTGAATAAACAAGTAGTTAGAGGAGCACGGGCGTATTTACGAGACGAGTCGGCGGCGGCGAGGTTACGGCACAACAAAACTCCGCTTAATGTCCTGGACTTTCTTCGTAGTCGTGATGAAGTTCCAACTACTATAACGGCCCCCACGAGAAATCCTCCTTATTTACTGCTCGCTATGATGCGTAAATTCAGTTTACCTTGAGAACGTTTGTTCTGATTTGCTGTAAAGGAAATTTAAGCTCTATCTTAAAAACATATGTAGTATGCCTAATTGTAGGTAAGACTTAAGTACTCGTATGGCCAATATGACATTTTTTTTTAATTCAGTATATGTTTATTTTATAGTTTAGTTTTTTTTTTTTACTTTAATTAAGTTTTATTTTAAGACCTCTGTAGCCTAGTATTCATCATGCCAGACTGTCACACCGAAGGTCTCAAGTTCGATTCCCAATCAGGTCAAGATGGAAAATGATCTTTTTCAGATTAACCTAGGTTTTGGATAGCTCAATTTGTGTGATTTGTCCCTATATATTTATTTATTTATATTGCATTCCTCTCCTCTCCTGATGCATTTACTTCTTTTTTATCTCAGACTAAGTAAAAATTTAAATTTTAGAACTTTTTTTATTGGTTTACTAGCGAAATTCCTTAGAGATTACTGGAACGATCCCGTGATGGTATGTGTTTGGGTGTTTATCCGACGACAACTCGAGTCATTTTGATAGGAACTTTATTTATTTTATTTATTATACTTTATTGTTCCAAAGTACAAATATACTTTTAACAAATGGCAGACTTAATGCTAAGAGCATTTTCTACCAGTCAACCATAGGGATAAACAGAGAAAATTATGACGCACAAAAAAACAATACCTATATACTTACATTATAAAATAGTACTATATTATATAAATATACAATTACATCATATACCTATTATATATAAATTTCAGAATAAATATCTACTTATACAATACTTACATATGCACCTACTTGTACTTACATAAAAAGCTATGAAGAGAAGAACTTAATAATAGTGATTTTATGAGGAAAAGGAGTTGAAAAGGTGGGCGTGAACTTTTCTTTTAAAAGAGAATTTAGTAGAAATTTCTCTGATGTCAACGGATAAAGCATTCTAGAGCCGGGAGGCTTGAAGAGAAAAAGAGTTATACGTAAAATACAAATAAGAAAGGAAAAGAGGGATAAAGCGACGTGTCTTTATGTGGCTCACGGAAACAATAGAATTTTTAAGTTCAAAAACTAAGTCAAGGGCTTGCCGAGATATGAGGTACGCAAATTGACACTTCTGGGCGAATTTCTTTTAAAAAGGTATTGGGTAGAGAACAACATCCACGCTATCTAATAATACGTGAAATCAATTGTCTCATTGGAAGCTATGATGCTATAGACACAATGATATATACTCAAATACGAAACGTCAGTTTTTCTAAATCTATGTTATAATAATACGGTGTTTTTTTCGGTCCGTGTAGCTTTACCTCTTTGATAAAATTATTCTTAATATAGGCATCTAACGTACAAGATTAGCATACCGAGTAACAGAACAGCATGTAGACTCAATAAATGCATCAACTACCTTTCCTGCGATAGCTAAATTCCTTTCCGACAAAATTTATTTCCAGTCAGATTAACTGAAAGTAGTGCGCCGCGCAATAACACATCCGAGTAAAAATAGCAAACTTTGTTTTTCCACGAACTTTTCAGTGTTGATGGAGATCCAGTACTATACTGGTTGGCCACTGAACTAGCGTGTTTTAACGGAAATAGATTTGGTATTAGATTTACTACCTGTTACTTCTTTGGAAATATCTTTATTATGAGAGAAACGTATAGTCTCAATATTTTCTGTAAATGTAATAGAAAATCTTTTACAGTTTTTACCAATGATATTAAATATATTTAACCCTATTTCAAGATGTTTGTGACCCGACAACATGGAATGTCCTAGCTGCTTCTTCCTCCGCGCAGATCGTAGCAGTCTTCTAAGGGAATGGGTCTCATTCTGGGTATCATATATATAGACGAAGGCAATCTGTTATTATTTTTCTATACTAGTCCCAGTATTTTGATAAGCTTGGTTTTTGGGACGGGTTTTGCTGCCCGTAGCCCTTTCTATACCGCAAGAGTAGAAGACGTGATGGTATGTATATGTGATTATGTATTAATTTGTGATTGGTTTAACCACAAAAATAACTTTAAATTTAATTCAACCGTAATAACAATATCTAATGTTGATGACTTGATGTCAAATAAGTAAATATAGAAATAAAAGCATATGTGTTTATTATTTTAAATTATCTTCAAAATCCGTTGAAGTAGAGACCAAAATTGCGACTGTTTTAATATACGAGTAAATACAACTTGTGTCGACGAAAGCTGTTCATCTACTAAATTCGTTTCCTACGATAGATACACTTTCATAAGTGTCAACGCAGTCGCACATTTTAATGCTTAACGGAGCATAAGTTCTAAATTTAGTTAAAATAACTGGATTGTACTCTAAACTCTTTTTGTATGCTTGCTCCGTGCTGCTCTTTATATACTTTAAGAACGCAGATTGAATTTAATTTCATCTCACTTGTCGTGCTTCTCGGAGCTTTGCCTCGCTTTTACTATTAGGTTGGAGTTTTATTGCTTCCAACTAAAACTTTAATTGAAGTTGCAGAAAGTTATAACTATAACCACTCATTATTTAGATATTTTTTAGAAAAGTCTGTGAACTTTGCTACAGGTCTTTGACATTATAAATGTACCGTATGTGGATCAGCTTTTGTTATCTTGATAATAACAAGTCATAATTAAAAAAAAAATATTTTCTAAAACAAGCTTTTATCTAAAGTGATTCTCAAGACAAATCAAACGAGATCAGTTTCATGTTATCATAATATTGCATTGTCACGCGATATACGTATGCGTGCAAAATTTCAGCTCAATCGTAAACAGGGAAGTTGATCAAATTTAACTTGAATGATGTGATTACAGACAGATAGACAGACCGAAAGACAACGGGATGATAAATATAATTATACTCGTAGCTCTATCCGTGTCCTGAATTGTGTATAAGTTGAGGCAGTTTCATGAATAACTTTCGCGAGCTAAGAATGAGTGGAAGGGACTAAAAGTTATCGAAAAGCACATAAAAGTGGTTATAAGAGCGTGTTAGAAAAGGTATTGGTTCATCACAGATTAAAAGCACCAAATGCGTCAAGAATATATTTATTATAGTGGCTCTGGCTGTTAACCTCGCGAGTCTGTCTTAGCAGAGAAACACCCCCATTGCTTTGTCATTATGAAAAAAAATAAAAACTGAACCAATCAAAAAAATCCTTGTAATCGAAATTACTCATTAAATTTCTCGAAAATTGGTTGAGAAATGTAATATGGTCTGTGAGGAGAACAGCCTGACAGACATATTTCGTATGACATGAAAGACACACGAACAAAGTGCCTTCCCCATAATAGAGACAATAAGAAAAGTGCCGATGGACACATTCTTATATTATTGCTTATAAAACTAGGTCAATGTAAAATTACTAATTAGTCTTAGATGAATAGGCTAGTGAGTAATAATATTTGCGTACTTATTCAATAGTATGTAGGTACGTTAAGAAAGTGAAAATAATAAATAAAAGGCATTTCTTTCCCCCTATGCACAAAGAGCGGTTGTTACAAGTTTGATGCCAATGTCTGTCTGTGGCATCCAACGGATGAACCGATTTCGATGCAGTTATTTTTTACGTGAACGCAAATTTTTTGCGGCAATTCTTAGCTATGTTTAATGAAAACCGGTTCAGCCGCTCAAATGTCATTAGGAGTAAATGCTTTGAAAATTGTTTTTTTTTTTAATTTGTCTGACAAATAAACATGTTGCTCAAGCTGAAACGGAAAAGTTTCAAAAAAAAACAATACTTTTCTATAACAATTTTGTTCTATTTTTCTGTTATTTTAGATTACTGAAATAAAATAATCTTATGCGTAAATGCTTATTATATGCACCTATCATAGACCTATTTTGTTTTACTATACACGGTACCTATTATAATAATTTTATTATCATAAAGGCGTCAAGACAGACGACTCCCTCGCCCAATGGATTCCCAGTGCAGTCAATTAACGCAGGGTAGCTTGTGGCGAGCTGATGGTGGGTGGCGACACTACGTACTTTACCTCCAGGGGGACCAAACACACATGTGCTTACACACACACGGTTACATACACCTCGCCTCTGTCTTGCCTTAAATGGCCGGCCAGAGTAGAGTCGCAAGAGCAGAACATACGCTCCAAGGTATTGCACATAATGGCGTTATATCGGGGAAATTCGCTCTCGGGGGTAAGCCCGGTGATGGTGAAACCGGAGCCACATTGTGTTGCGCCCTGCCCGAATCTTTGTGGCTAGTTAGGGTACCCATAGGTAGCCAACGAGCAGCAAGTCACCATCTACCAGGCTAAAATTGTTGTGAGAGATTTTTAGGTAGATGTCCGTATCTCACTCCTAAACCCAGTTATCCGGTCCACTAATATTCCATTCACATAGCCCAAACCAAGTAAATCCCTCCCTAGTAGCTTAGCAGCTATGGAGGACTATCCGATAGTGCATCTCAATGGTACATTAAGGGATATACCTCCATAAATGCAGTCATCTCACTTTTTGGATGAAAAGGTACTAAAAGGTCTCTTCATGTTGGCTTTGGCCCAGTGAATGCCTCTAAGGACCAGGTCCCCATGGATCCATGGCTGAAAACAGTACCAACATAATAATAATGTTGCTCCAGGGGTGGAAGTGTTAAAGGGCACCACACCGCGAGTATCTTCGGAGAAAGCGCCTCACACCTCTCGACACTTCTCAGTCGGCTGCACCGGTGTTGCTCCTTTGTCGGCGCATTTGAGGGGTCCATCTTGTGAGCGGCAAACCACCATCTGCCTACCATAGTCAGTAATCATGATTATGGCAGGTGACGTTTCTATTGCAATATCCGAGCATCAGTCCATCCCAATCCATAACCCATACACCTTTCCCTTTTTCTTGCAATAGATCTTTCTCCTGCCGAAACCTATTCAAAGATACCTTTCGTAGGTATATTCAGGAATGGGTTTTGGCGGAAGCGCCACATTACATCAACAAAAACCACCCGCTAAAACCTATTCCTGAAGTTAGATTATAATGTATATTTACACCTATACATTATAATCTACCATCTTACACTCAATTTTGTATTTTGTCTGTAGTCAAGTCACATATTTATAACAAATATCCAGCCCTAGTTATCATTTTGCTACCAAATGTTATAAGTAATTTTGTTACTCCACTGAGTGAGGAAGAAATATATGTATCTACATCACTTTATATTATTTTTCTCGTTCAGTAAAATTTTGATAGTAATATTATAGGTAACATTAACCTAGGTCTAATTTAATATTTGTTGCTAACGCGATTCAATGTGACGTTGACGATATAAATAAAAATACCCGACACCATAACAATGTGGTTCTCAAACTCATTTCTCAAAATATAAGAAGTATCACCTTTAATCTCGATAATTTTCTTACCCTTATCACTAGATCTAAGATCGACTGGGATATTATAGTCTTTACACGTATAGAATGCTGGCTTAAGGCGGCCGCTCAATCATCAACGCGAGCATAGTTTGAAAAGCTTGTTATTTCATCCAGAGCAATGCTAGAAAAGGAAGCAAAGCAAAAAGGGAGAGATAGCGCCTAAGGGCTCGGTTTACATTCTACTAAATGATATTAATATTATTAACTATCCATTGAACAAATATTCACTTTTCATTAGGTGCGGAAATTTCATAAAACTTGTTCCAGGTGATACGTGTTTTTCAGTATGCCTTACAAGCGTGTGCAATAAATGTTTTTTATTTAAAATTTTCATTACATTTGCAAGGTTTCTATCGAAATATTTTTTTTACCTTTACAATTTATGAGTACTTCATAAACAGTCGAAGTTCAGGTAAAATTTGTGGACAAAAGCAGATTTTTGGAGACGTATACTGAATTTTTTTTTTCAAATTTTTTTTTATTTTGATAGAAACCTAGAAATTGTGCACAATATATCTGTTAGTTTAAAAGTTTTCAAGACAGATCAGTTACACCTCCATAATCACGTACGAGCGTTTGTATGAAAAGTATGACGGGAAGGCTGCTCTTAAGACGAAGTGGTAGCTAAAGTGGCGCCCTCATTTGAAATAAATTGTTTAAAACTAAATATGGTGATAATTGAAAATTTGATTTGTATCAATGTCTAGAAAGACCATTAAACTATTTTATGAATAACTTTTGAAAGTATTATTGGTAGTCTGTTTTTCGCCAAAAGTGGCCACTTTTGGCGAAAAACAGTTTTAAAACTAGACGGACTATTAGTAATAATTTCAAAGGTTATTCTTAAAATAGTTTAAAGGTCTTTCTAGACATTGATACAAATCAAATTTTTAATTAGCACCATATTTAGTTTAAAACAATTTATTTCAAATGAGGGCGCCACTTTAGCTACCACTTCGTCTTAACTCACTTTAGTCTATCCGTGACTTAGATGGCTATTCTCATATTGCTACAAACGTGAACAACACTCAAAATGAAGGTGTAGTTGTTTATTGTAAAAACAGCTTAAAATTACATTTGAGGACCCACAAGTTGTGGATGCTAACTGTCTAGTACTAAAGTTCAATCCAGATACCTGCATTATTGCAATATATCGCCCACCAGGAACAACAAATGCAAGTGACTTTCTATACTCATTAAACAACTTCTTAAATAATCTTACCTCTTTTAAAATTATAATCATTTGTGTTGATATAAATATAGATATAAAACCCTCTGCAACCGATACAAATACCCATGAATATTTAAACATTCATTCTATTCTGCCAGGTCACACTTTTATCACCCGTACACTCTCTAGCACTTGTATAGATCATAATATGATGCTTAAATCAAAACTAGATGCGACCTGTTTTGTCTTTGAAATTGACATCACTGATCAGTGATCACGCACGATGCAACTGATTTTCTTATTGGAAAACTAAACTTACACCGAGTAAAAGATTACACCGAGATAACTTACATAAAAAAGTCAAAAGGGATCCAAATAATGAAATATTGGGGTTGGCTTTCAAATGATACAGAAACTTTTGTAATGCTTAAAAAAGAGAAAAAGAATATGAGAAAGGAGAACTTAACAAAGCTAAAGGTAACAAAAAGCATCTATGGGACGTTATAAAATCAATTGGAGGAATGAAAAAGGCAACTGATTTATTCTCCTAATATAGTATCTACTGGTAACCCGGCAAAAAATTAATGAACAAATTTTTGGCTGCCATTGGGAGGGAGCCAACTGGCTGGAAAAGCTAAACAATCTCAAAATTCAAGTTTAATACCTTACACGTCATCAAACCCCTGTAAATCTTATGTTTTGCTTCCTACTGACGTAGATGAAGTAAAACACTTAATAAGGAACTTAAAAGATTACTGCGCTGTAGGCATCAACCAAATATTTGCCTTCATACTAAAGAGATATCTTGATGTTCTTCTTATTCCAATAACACACATATGTAATTTAGTTTTGTCACCCGGTTTATTCCCAAATACTTAAAAAATAGCTTTAAAAGATAGCTCTTATAAAGCCTATCCACAAGGCTAGGAATAGAGACTGTATTGAGAATTATAGACTTATTTCTATTTTAACCGCCTTATCGAAAATCTTTGAAAAACTTATGAACAAACGTCTTATTAAATTTCTAGGAAAAACAACATACTGTCCACATCCCAATTTGGATTCCAATCGGGTATTTCTACTGATGATGTGGTACATGAGTTAGTTGCCCCCATCATTAGAAGCCTAGATGATAAAATAAAGTGTCTTACATTTTTATTAATCTAGCTAAAACTTTTGATACAGTCTCTATCGCCCATTTGGTTAAAAAACTTGAACAAGTTGGTATTAGAGGATTGGCACTTAATTTATTCACCGACTATTTAACTAATAGGAAACAAACAGTAAAGATTAATCAATGGATAAGCGACGAACAACCTGTGACATATGGCATACCCTAGGGAAGTAGCCTACGTTCTTCTTGTTTATATAAACGAATTGTGTAATCTTCAACTCCTTGGGTGTAGAATAACTACCTATGCTGGTGACACAGCCCTTTTCAGTGGAGCATCGTAGGCTGAAGTATTCTCTAGATCGCAAAGCGGTCTTAAAGGTGTGTGGAGCACGCAGCAACACGTTGGGTCTGCTGAGCGCACTTGTTTCTTCGAGAAGGCTTCTTTTCCTTTCTTTCAACTTTGGTAAAGCCCTCATTGTCGACGGGTCCCTTCTCCGGAACTGTTTCGGAAGATGGCACTTTTGATCGCACTGACTTCTTGTTATGGCTGCTGTTGCCCAGGAGGTTGGCTGGCAGCCTTCGCGTAAGCACGAGGTGTTGACGTGCTCACGTTCTTTACCACAGGTACCTATACTTACAAGGATAATCACCATATTCATATGCATGACGTGCAATAAAAAAGGTATAAAATTGCAAATACCAATCTAATGTTTCGTGGAAATTGAATTCAAAAAAATAATTTGTTGATGTGTGGTATATGATAGCAAAAGTAGTGAATTAGAAATTACTTTTTTGACTTTATATCGAAAAACAATTGTATGAAAGATCCTATTATTCCAAATAGTTGTATGATAGCAGTTTTCTTGATTTTATAGCAGTCAATACGTTTAAGCCGTATAAACATGTTTATTAAACGTGGACTCGACTTATTTATATCGCAATTACTCAATGATTGTTTATAGATATCTCTCGAACACCTTTATTCAACTGTTAGTCCAATGATAGCCAAATGATAGTAACTGTATTGCTTATTTGTCATCAAACTGGCTGTTACAGAACCATCTCTCGATATTTAAATTTTACAGCAAAATTGCAGAAAAAATGCTGTTCATTTGAAAAAATAGCATTTCAGTTACTATTACAGCACTTAATATCATATAATAGCTTTCTACTCGACTGTCATACGACTTAAGGAGGAGGAGTCGAATAAACGCATCAAAATAGCTGTTTGATTCGACTAAATAGCATCTCAGTCCCTACTACAGCACTTAATGTCATAACAATATGTTTTTGCTCGCCTTTCAATCGACTTCACTATAAAAGTTGAGAAAAGGCTTTTAAATTATCTATTACAGCATCAAACGATCTTTGAAACAATATTTGAAATCCATCTTTCAACTGTATAGTGATATAAAAGTTTGTAATGTGGAGTCCTGTCCAGCGCATAGTGCGGGCCTGTATATCCGCCCTCCCCGCGACTCCTGTCGCAAGCGCCGGCCGCGTGCCGGAATATACGGAAGCACGCGTGTCGATGCGCTCCTTTGATTTTGTGTGTAAAGTTAGTTAAGCGGCCATTTTGTACGAGTTCAGTAATTTTTTTGTGTTATTTTGTAAAAGACCGAGTCAACGAATAAACTGTCTGTATTTCGTGTAATCAGTGGCTATTATTTCACAAACTTTAGCAAAAAGCAACATTAAAGTGGCTCCCAACGTTTGGCTATACGAACTAACTCGGATTGAAGAAAATAACGTACGACCACGCCAACGAGCATGCCGCCGCGAAAAGTTCCAGCTAGCAAAGGAGAAGCTGACGATTCTTCTAGTGACAACGAATCCGCAAAATCGGTAGTGATGCAGACCGCCCCCGTGCTCATGTCCGGAGACCAGTTTTCGTCTCTCTTGGCCGCCTTCTCCAAAGCGCAGGCCGAGACGAATCAACGACTAATGGAGTCTCTTCTGTCATCGCATTTGGCGTCTTCCAGCACCACTTTTGCCGACACTGCGGACACGAAGAAAGTCCTCATGCCGCCGGCAACCACTACGACTACAGGAAATTTCTCGAAGTGTGCCGCGCGTTTCGACGGCTCGTCATCGCATCCTGAGGTGGTGGAAGCATTCATCGATGCGATCGAGATATACAAGGAGTGTGCTGCCGTGTCTGACGACCTAGCTCTTCGAGGACTTCCGATGTTGCTTCACGGCGACGCCGCGGTTTGGTGGCGTGGCGTCCGGACGGAAATTACGACCTGGCCCGATGCTTTGAAGCGTCTTCGAGCTATGTATGGTGTTCCTCGCCCAGGTTATAAATTGTTCAGAGACATATTCGCCGAAGAACAGGGAACGGAACGGGCAGATGTTTTCATAACTAAATTACGTGCGTTGTTGGCAAAACTACCTTATAAGTTAGTAGAAGATGCGAGACTCGACATAATCTATGGCTTACTACACAAACGCATCAGGAAACGTTTACCGAGAGATGTTGTAAAAGATGTCGAAACCTTGATTGAGCGATCGAGATCGATAGAAGAATCGCTAACGGAAAATTTAGATCGATGTCAACAACCGTCTTCAACAGCGACGTCATCACCGAAGCAGAGTGAACGAGCACCAGAGTCCAGCACTTCGGGTTCGAGTGTGGCGTCAACGCGTGCCGCCAGCGCAGCGCTGTCTGCTTGCCCTCGTGTTCAGCTAGCGCCGTCGCCCGCGCCGCAAAAGCGTAGTGAACAAAACTCTCAACCCAGTAGTGTCAACAAGAGCGATAAGTTATTTTGTGTTTACTGCAAATCTCGTGGTCATGTTCGGGACTCATGTGAGAAACTAAGTAAGAAGTCACAGACAGGTAGTACTTCATGTTATAGTTGTGGTAAACAAGGACATATCAGAGCAAATTGCCCTCAGTATAGGGGAATTAGTAGTAATCTCATTGATAATGTTAAAAGCGAAAATGTGTTTTCATCTGTATGTATGAATAAATCGGCCAAACTCCCAGCAAGGTTGACCTATTATACAAGTATGTATTGAGGGGTATACAGGTACTGCACTTTTAGATACTGCTGCTCGACGTAGCATTGCTAGTAGTTCACTTTATCCTTTATTAAAGCGTAGTGGGTTACCTTTTCGATTGGAGACTATGACAGTGAAGCTTGCAGATGGTACGGTGAGACATACAAAGGTGTTACTCACCACTACCAGCGTTCGACTCGCTGAACTCTTCACCCCTGTTGAATTTGTTGTACTACCTGACGCTGTTAACAATGAAACTTTGTTAGGCATTGACTTCATTTTAAATGCAAAGATGGTAATTGATTTTTCTAGTTTGACATGGCATACAGCTAACCGGCCCCAGACTTCACATCCCCTGCTGTAGGAAAATCTACAGGATCCGAAGCCCGTTGATTGTGCTTCTGTAAATGTGCTGCGAGAGGATGAGGGTATCAATCTGTCAGAGTCGGAGAGGTCATGTTTGGAAGATTTACTTTGTGAGTATTCAGATGTTTTTGATTTAGTCGGAGAGCCAACGCCATTTGCAGAGCATCATATAGATACTGGGGATCACCAACCTATTGCTGTGCCCCCGTACCGTGTCACTCCTGCAAAGAAAGAAATTATACGCACCGAGTAAGACCGGATGCTGGCAGAAGATGTGATAGAAGAGTGCGAGTCTGCGTGGGCTGCTCCATGTGTCTTAGTACCTAAACCCAATGGTACATATAGGTTTTGTGTAGACTATCGAAAGCTTAATGCAGTCACCAAGACTGATGCATATCCCATGCCACGTATCGATGAACTTTTACAGTCAACTAAAAAGGGTTGTGTGATGAGTTCTTTAGACCTTCGCAGTGGTTACTGGCAGGTGAATACAGTGGATCGGGACAAAACTTCTTTTGTGACTCCGTTTGGCACCTTCCGTTTCAAACGAATGCCATTTGGCTTAAAGAATGCGCCAGCGACTTTTCAGCCACTAATAGACAGATTTAGGTCTGGCCCTACTCTTGGTGACAAGACTATTCTTGGATATTTGGATGATCTTTTGGTAATTTCTGAAAATTTCGATTCTCATATTTCAGATCTACGTGCGGTATTTGAGCGCCTACGTGTGTTCAAGTTGCGAGCGAATCGAGAGAAGTGTTTCTTCGCCCGTGAGCGGCTCAAGTACCTTGGGCATGTAATCTCACGAGACGGCATCTCACCCGATGGAGATAAGGTACGAGCAGTTCTTGATATGAAGGAACCAAGCAACCTCCAACAGCTTCGTACCTTCCTCCAGACCTGTTCTTGGTTTCGAAAATTTATTCTCGAGTTTGCAAGGGTCGCTGAACCACTAACGCGCCTCACTAAGAAATCTCAGCCTTGGATTTGGGGAGATGAACAAGCATGTGCTTTTAACCAGCTCAAAGAGCTATTGTCTTCACCGCCTATTCTTGTGCAACCGGATTATTCCAAGCCGTTCATACTTAGAACGGACGCTAGCCATTTCGCTTTGGGTGCAGCTTTACTTCAAGGTGATTCACCCCATGAGGAACGTCCCCTCGAGTATGCCAGCCGTCTTCTTATACCAGCCGAGTGCAACTACTCCACCACGGAGAAAGATTTCGCGGATACATCGATGGCCATCAGGTGATAGTTAGGAGTGATCATCAACCAAGTGGTTGTTTTCACTAAAAACACCTAGTGGTCGGCTTGTTCGTTGGGCTTTGAAACTTCAATCTTTTAATTTGCACATCGAATACACCCCAGGCAAAGCTAATGTAGTAGCTGATACTCTTAGTCATCCGCACACCATATACGGAAGCACGCGTGTCGATGCGCTCCTTTGATTTTGTGTGTAAAGTTAGTTAAGCGGCCATTTTGTACGCGTTCAGTAATTTTTTTGTGTTATTTTGTATAAGACCGAGTCAACGAATAAACTGTCTGTATTTCGTGTAGTCAGTGGCTATTATTTCACAAACTTTAGCAAAAAGCAACAATAAAAGTTAAAAAAAAAAAACTCATATAGGACTGCAAATAACACCATTTTTTTCAATTCGTTTACAATAAACTTAGTGGATTATTTTCCAAAAATTGACTATTAATGGAAGAAAATTAAAAAGAGTGGTGGTTTTCGACGCAAAGTAAATAAGACGTATAGACGTTTTACATCTGAATTGACTCTAGCCGTCAGTGCAAAACAATCAAATAATATTAGCGTGGGTTCCGTAGGAAATAATTACGTCGCTACGGATTATGAAATTTGTGAACCGACAACTAGCAAAGTGTGATCTAATTTGGAAAATGAATTCGATGGTGAAAGTGATACCGAAGTCACTGTTAGTTCAAATGGTTAAAAGTTCAAAGACAATGAAAAATTAAATGACGAGTTTAGAACTGATTTTAAAGAGTGGGCACTCAAATTCAATATCTCGCATGATGCCTTAGAAAGTCTGGCAAATATTTTGAATAAAAGAATGCCAATGATATTACCCAAGCATCCCTGTACTCTTTTAAAAACAGATACATCAAAAATGAATATAATTGATGTTGGCTCCGGATTAATCTGGCATAACTCTTTGCAAAAATATTTAGAAATTATTGATTTCGACTCTGATGTTTTGACATTATGTTTGTTTGTTTGTTTTAACTCTTTATTGCACATTTAAAAATAAAATGTACAACGGCGGGCTTATCTCTTTGAGGAATTTCTTCCAGCCAACCAAGCATCTGAAAGAACAAGAAGAAAGCATCTGGGTAGTAGTGCAACAAAAACCTGACACTAATAAATACCTTATACATATATTAACAATATTATCTATAATACATCATGCATATACATACATAAATAAATATAAATTGCTCAATGTTCTGAATAATTGAAGTAAAATTTCCTAACCCGAGATTTAAAAGAATCTGAAGGGAGTGCCATCTTTATATCCAACGGCAGTGAATTCCACAGTTGTGCCGCATGCACAGTAAACGACTTAGAGAATGATCGTGACGTATGAGGGGGTATGAATAAAATAGGATTGTTACTCGCACGCAAACGACTATCAATTGGGCGAAAAGAGAACCTATCATGGAGATATTTTGGGAAGGAAGATTTATAAAGCACGTTGAACAGCAGTGAAAGGGTGTGTACGTTGCGGCGATGCCTGATATGGGAGCCAGTGAAGCTGACGACGGAACTCTGAAATATGGTCAAACTTCCGAAGACCGGATATAAAGCGAATAGCCTGATTTTGAAGGCGTTCTAACATGTCTAATTGTTCCTCAGTAACAATCAAACAAGTTATGATTAACATCTTGCACTAAGGAACCCTAATTCAAAATGAAAATGGCGCTTTTATAAGTCGTAAAGTGGAAATCTCCTTACTATAAATCGGCAAAATAGCTAAATGACACTTTGTTATTTTCATATAGTTACCAAAGGACGTAAAGTAGAAACCTAATTTCTATATTTCGGTCTTAAAGTTGAGAAAATGCTTTGTGATGATAATTTAGTTGCTGTAATGGCGGATTAAATTTTTAATGTTAAAATAATATTATTTGTGATTCATTATTTACTAAGAACTCAAGCGGCCCATGAAAATTTTAACCGATATGTATAGTTATTAGACGATAAATTTTATTCCTCGTATGAAACTAAGCCCTCGAAGCGTACTAAAATCGGTTACAAAATTACATAATTACATTGAATACTTCTTGAAAATAATATTTCTTTCCTTGTAGAAACACACAATCAATTTTTTAAACAGAATAAACTGTTTTGCATTCACCCGGCTGTTTTGATTGACATTAACGTATACACAATAAAATAGTTGAGAGAATAACAACCGGATTGCTATTTCATAATAATTAAGTTGAATAATAGATGTTCTAACGACTTGGAAAAAACTAATGTGTGGAATATAGCAATCTCATGACTTTTACCTACTAATATTCGTATTGCAATTACTCAATACTCTTTCGAATATTTAGTTATTTAACCGATAATCTTACGATGTTTACAGCATTTAAAGTGGAGAGAAGTGCGCCCAAATCGGGTTGAGTAAACGTGATCGTACATTTTACTCGACATTTTGCATAGCCTTTACACAATCGACAGTTGAAACAGAAACGTGCTCATGATTTTTTCCCAACATAAATTGCTGCTTGGGCGTATCTGATAAATAAAACATTTAAAGTACCCAGATAAGAACCACCAGGCTTGACAAAGGGCTAATTACTGGCTGAGGCCTAGTAACCCAAGACATGTTATCATGTTGAGATTTTAGATAAAAATATTGTACTTATAATTTAATATCTCTGAAAGATGTTGATAAAAAAAATTACACGCTTGTGATCAGAAATCACACTTTTTTCCAGTCGAAAGAAAGCTATAAAATTTGCTATAAATAAATAACAAAAATCTTTTTATTACATATTTTGTATATAATTTAATTTTGTTTAAAATTCTCGTCCCAAAGTTATCCTAATTCCAATAAAATTGATTCGCATGAAATTGATAAGTTAAAAATATACATAATAATTAATAACATAGAACGATATTTTTTTGTTTCCTCGTAAATCATACGCGAAAAAAGGTGCGAATTATTCTACCTACGTGCATAGTCATCGGTAACACTTTTTATTTGTGGAACCGAATGTTTTGAAACAATGACGTGCGGGTTTTGCATCTGGGGGCACGGGAGTGCCCCCGCCAAGACGAGTCAAGCGGAGCGCAAGGGCACTACCTACCTTTTCTCGAAACGTTTCGTCGTTTTTTTGAACTCTCACAACTTTGGTTTGGATGATGCTTAATAGTTAAAAATTTTAAGATATAATGAAACCAGTACAATCATTAAATATACAAAGTTTGAATGTCGTAGCTATTATACTTTAGATTTTATAATGTCTAAAATCCCCCGATTTTGTCACTAATTCACTCTCACTGACTCACTCACTGATCATCAAAATTCTTAAGGTACTTCCTAAAGTCCTAGAACGCTGAAATTTGGTATATAAGCTAATAAAAAAACAAACCTAACCTATCCTCTCGGAATAGGAGGTGGAAGTTTGTATGAGACTTGCACTATCTACATAATTATGCAATAATAACTATTTAAAAGCTAGATATATGAAGAAAAAAAATTCTTATAACAAATAAAAAAAAAAGATCACCCATAACTCTTAATAATAATGGGGTGAAAGTTTAAACACGGTATACTCGTAATAATGACTGTGACATCAGTCGACGTCACTAAATTGCGCTGACTATATTTTAAAATTCGCTATCGACTTGTACATCTGGCAGCCTTATATAACAAAGTGGTCACGAGCAGTTTTCAGTCGTATTCGACATTTTTCTACTGCGAATGATGATCGATTGTTAGGAAATATTTGCAAAAAGCTGTGACTGATGTGCAAGAAATATACCCCAAATAACCGGCCAAGTGCGTGTCGGGCCACGCGCAGTGTAGGGTTCCGTAGTTGCAAATGCCCATTTTGAGTTCACGTCACAAAAACGTCTAAAAACGATTTTTCTATTGAATTTGTATGAAACTAGAATCACACTTCTAACCTATCTAGGCATGCAAATGTCAATGCTATCATTCATTAAAAAAAAATGTATTCATAACCTGTCTATTCTATCAGTATATATAATTAGGTCAAATTTATTTTAAGCCACCTGACAGAGACCAAGAATGCATGGTCATTGCTATGTCCAAATTCCAAAATTCCAGATTTTCCAAATTCGCAGAAGCTATGGGACGGACCGCTTTGCAGCTCAGATTAAATTAATAGAAACATCTGGGAGTGCTGCAGAGAGAGCCCGCCTCCTCGCCGTCGCGGAATGGGAATCTGGGCTTTGGCTACAAGCCCTTCCATCACCCAACCTCGGTACCTTGCTTGACGACGAATCTTTTCGGCTAGCGACGTCTTTGAGACTGGGCGCAATTTGCACCGTGGCACATCGCTGCTCCTGCGGCGACAGTGTTGGTGACTTGGGTCACCACGGCCTCTCTTGTCGTAAAAGCGTTTAGGGCGTCATGCTGCCCTAAATAATTAAATCCACCGGGCTCTTGCTAGCATCCACATACCAGCCGTTCTAGAACCTAGCGGCCTGGTTAGGGATGACGGCAAGAGACCGGATGGGATGACCCTTGTGCTTTGGAGATTAGGACGGCCCCTTGTGTGGGATGCTACTTGTGTCGACACTCTGGCGCCGTCTCATCTCCCGGTCACAAGGTCTAAAGCTGGGACAGCCGCAGCTGCTGCAGAAAACCTCAAACGGCGCAAATATAGTAGCCTCGGCAATAATTACTTATTTGAGCCGTTTGGGGTTAAAACTTTGGGGCCGTGGGGCCTTTATCTGGGTCAAAAGATAAGCATTGCCATACAACGTGGCAATGTTGCCAGCCTTCTGGGCACGTTACCACGGGGCAACGATTTGCCAGGGCTTTTTTATTTATAAGTAAGTAATTTAAGTAATTAGTTTAGTTTTAGTTTCTTTTTTGTTTTGTTTATATTATTTAACGCTTGAATAAAATAAATACATAAAAAAAAGAAAAAAAAGACTAATGAGTATTTTATAAGTTTAATTCTATGATTATATATGATGATACAATGCATTAATTCCATTTCTATTACAATTATACATTCAAATATTCATGTATCGAGTAGAAACATTTCTCCACAAGGAACTTACGCAGCCTGTTCTTAAAGACTGATAATGGCAATACTTTTAAATCTTCTGGCAGTCTGTTATAGATACGAACAGCCATCCGACAGCTATTTTGGTTACATAAAGATGTGGATGTTAGATAACACGAGCCTGTTTGGGTATCTGCCACGATAATTAGAAATTACCTCACAATTTCTTTGAAACAAATACGAGTGTACCTTTACAAAGTGACACATTTCATAAATGTAAATCGATGGCAGTGTCAACAATTTAAGTTCTATGAAATGCGGTCTACAGCTAGTTCTCGGAGGTAACTTACATGAAGACCTTACGCAGTTTTTCTGAGCTATAAACGCTCTGTTCAATTCGGTTGAATTTCCCCATACTATAATTCCATATCGCAATACCGACGCTACTTACCCAGGATACGCCAACAAGGCTGTTTTAAGATCTGTTATATTGACCAGTCTCCACAAAACAAAGGAAAATTTATTTAACTTACAACATACGTTTGTGATATGAGATTTCCATGTTAGGTTTTTGTCCAAGTAATTCCCAAAAATTGTACGTCATTACATTCGTCAATAGTCAGTCTATTATGTTTTATTGTTAAATCTGCATTTTTATTATTCCTTTGATTATGAAATTGTACATATTTGGTTTTTCTTTTCTATGTTAATTTGTAAATTATTTTTGTCTAGCCAATTTATAATGTCATTTAATGTGTTATTTATGTCCGTATTATATGCGTCAATTGAATTTGATAAATTAGGTATCACTACAGAGATCTCGTCGGCAAATAAAGTGCAAAAGTGTTCAGTAGCTTTTAGAAGATCATTAATGTATAGTAAGAACAGTAAAGAAATTAAAGAACGAAAAGAGTCCTGGCCCCGACGGTATACAGAACGAAGTATTACAGATCGGAGCTATCGAGCTTGTGCCTTCCTTAACATACCTCTTCAACAAGGTCATCGTTGAAAGGCGAGTTCTAAAACAGTGGAAAAGCTCTGATATAATACTTCTCTACAAGAAAGGCGATCCTAAAGATATTGCAAACTACAGGCCAATAAGCTTGCTTTCTAGTGTATACAAACTATTTTCTATGGTTCTTCTGTCACGAATGAGCCCTGATATAGATAAACAGCAACCAAGAGAACAAGCAGGTTTTCGTTCCGGTTACTCAACAATAGACCATATACATACAATAGAACAAGTTATAGAAAAGTACCGAGGATTTAAAAGACCCCTGTACATATGCTTTATCGATTACAAAAAGGCATTCGATAGCATCTCTCATGAAGCTATTTGGGAAGCTCTACACTCATGCGGAATTACTAATGCATACATAGACGTTTTGAAAGACATATATAATAACAGTACGAGCAGAGTAAGACTAGAAGCACGAGGCAACGAAATATCTATATTAAGGGGAGTGAGACAGGGGGACTCATGGAAGGATTTAATCCAGGTATTAGCCATCCCCCGAATTCCGGACCTATCACATTTAGCAAGTAATATTTTATGTAAAATTAAAAGCTTTTGTCATATCAATAAACAACGCCATAACTTCAATACTATCGTCTACTTGACTAAGCACCTCATTTACCAATTTGAACATGGCTAATACAGTTGATTTACCTTTTTAAAACCCATTCTGATTTATGTCTAATATATTGTGCTTAGTTATAAATGTAATATACATAGTTTTTTCAAAAATCTTAGATATGACTGACACTAAAGCTACCGGTCTATAAATTTTTAAAGAGTTTGCATTACTATCTTTCGGAAGTGGTTTAATGACAGTTCTCTTAAGTTTTTCTGGAAATTGTCCTTGTTCAAAAGACAAATTTACTAAAAAACTCAATACAGGTGCTAAAATATGTTTAGATTTCTTTATTACTTAGGTAGATAAATTATCACTTCCTACAGCATTTGTATTCTTGAGCCCTGCTATTATTTTACTAATTTCATCACTGTCCGTGGGAAATAAGAACATAGTTTCATTTACGGGTTTGCATAAATTTGTAGTAGTTTCAGCATTATTATTTTTTATTTGTATGTCCGTAAAAACGTCATTGAGAGCATTTGCTAAGTCAATAGGATTTATCTACTACTGATACCTTACCATGTCGTACAATTTTATTTATAAAATAATTTATAATTTTATTTATTTTTAATGTCATGATTATTGTTTATTAAATTCAACTCTGCTTTATTTATATTAGCAGAATTATGTATACATTTCATGTTTTTTTTTTATTTTTTATTAGAAATTCATAAATCTTTCAAGAGTCGCTGAATAATTTCTGTATTTTATTTTACTATTTACATTCTTCTTTTTATAATACGTCGTAGTCGTTACGTAAATCTCAGTGATCGTTTAGTCCTACATGACCTACTAATGCCTTTTGTCACCCATTTTTTTTACTTTTTTGACTAGTGTCTAAGCCTTCTAGTTAATCCTGAGGTACGTTGAGCAGTTAAATAAGAAATGGACTGTATGATTACATAGGTTTATATCAACTGGTAATTTACAAGCAAGTACTATGGGACACGCGTATGCGCAATCAAGTCGTTTGGCCGAGTGAAGACCGCTGCGCTGACCGGTGGTCCTGTGAGGCAGTTTCCCCGCGCCCCGCGCCTCCCGCGATTACGTCGTCGCTCACGGCGACACGTGAGACCCCGTCGACACCGGGGTACACCTTGATAACCCGACCCATGGGCCACAGCAGTGGCGGAGATGTCTTGTCCTTGATTAGGACTAGGGAGCCTTCTTTAAGGTCACCCTTAGAGCTCCTCCACTTTGTCTTAGCCTGTAGAATAGTCATGTAATCGTCATGAAAGTGTTGATTTATAAGCTGTATCCTCTGCCATCGGTCCAGTCGAGAGATTGTCACGTCTGTCACTGGGGCAGTAGCCGAAAAATCATTGGGGTCTGATGTTAACGGGGAAAGAGGACGTGAATTTAATACAGCCTCTATTTGGTACAAGCAAGTGAGATGTGTTAGCTGCAGCAGTCTTTTTAAATGATATTTAGCTGATTTAACAGCAGATTTGACCAGAGAATTCGGTGTGGGCTATAGGGAGCTACAAAAATCAGCTCTATCCCTTCCTGAGCTATCTCGGATGCAACATCAGAACTTCGCAAACACCTGGCCATTTCATTTGAAGCGCCTACGAAGTTGGTTCCGTTATCGGACGTGATGCTTCTTGGCTTGCCGCGACGCGCCACGGACCGGTTTAATGCAGCCATATATGCCTCGGTGGTGAGATCTGTCACAAGCTCCAAATGTACAGCTTTAACTACGGTGCAAATAAAAATACACAAATAAGATTTCATTAGTCTGCACCCACGACCTTGTCGGTCACATATCATTATTGGCCCACAGTAATCAACGTAACTATTTTCCCATGGAAATGCAAGACGAGTTCTTGAAGGAGGAAGTTGACCCATTATTGGCTTTACTTTTTGAGCTTTATGTCTGAAACATTTGACGCACTTTTTAACAATTAATTTCGATAAATTTCTTCCGCCTATAGGCCAATACGATTGTCTTATATGTACAAAAGTAATTGAGGACCGGTGTGGCGCAATTTAACATGTTGCATATGAAATATTAGTTTCGTTAACTTATGTTTACTACAAATTATAATAGGATGCTTAACATCATATTCGTAAGCGGAGTTTTCAAGCAGCCCACGCGAACAAGTCCATTTTTGTCTAAAAATGGTGTTAAAGACATCTACTTGCTTTTGTGTGGTAATGTCTTCCCAGACTTGAGAAGACTTCATACTCTTCTGGAAACATTTCAAGTTGAGGACTAAGCAAAATATAATTTAATGATTTTTTTAACTAATTTACATAGAGATTACCACACAATTTATTATTTTTATTTTTTTAAATTATGAGTTAATATAAAAAAAATGCAACAGTTCTTTGAATTTTAGTAAAACTAGATTTTTTTTCTAAAAGCATGTTTACTATAGATGATTGAGTGTTAGTGGATGAATGAGAACTACATGAATGATATATGCTGCTCGTGAAATTATTAACTACTTCCGGCAGATCGCGCTTCGTTTCGTTTGGCATTTTGGGCCATTCACTTTCGCTATTTAATAAAAACGAAGGTCCTGACCATCACAAGGGGGTGTCACCAATGATGTCAACCCTAAGACCACGCGAAACAAGATCTGTCGGGTTGTTCTTCGACGGTACGTAGCTCCAGGTATGACCAAGCGTGGTTTCCAAAATTTCATGTAATCTATTTTTAACAAAAGGTTTAAGTTGACTGGTCGGTATTGACAACCAACCCAAGACTATCATAAAGTCACACCAGAATCTACACTTACTAATCTTTAATTTCAACGATTCCTGAACCTTAGTACACAGCCTTGCACCTAACAAAGCTCCAGAAAGTTCAAGTTTCGGCGTAGTCATCGGGTGGACTGGCGCACGATTCCTAGAGACTAGGAGGTGAGCACTTATAGCTCCGACTCTATCACGCGACCAAATATACACACAGGCCCCATAGGCCTTATCAGACGCATCTGTAAAAACGTGAATTTCATGGGTAATAGAGTCTTCACGCAAAACCCAACGAGGAATTCTTAAAGAATTAAGTGAAGAAATAGTATTTTCAAATGTAGACCGTAACTTGGCTATTTCAGGGCTTGGCATATTCCTTATCGTCCCAGTCATACTTTTCTAACCATAGTCGTTTCTAACCATCAGTATTTTGCCTTCAACTACACACTGCCCTACAAGACCTAGTGGATCAAATATTTGGCTGATGACTGAAAGTATTCGGCGCTTAG
This sequence comes from Acrobasis suavella, assembly GCA_943193695.1. Lineage (NCBI taxonomy): Eukaryota > Metazoa > Arthropoda > Insecta > Lepidoptera > Pyralidae > Acrobasis > Acrobasis suavella. The sequence goes on from OW971938.1 coordinate 13,090,809, forward strand.
TGACTACTTCAGACTTTTGAGGTGAAGAGATAGAGTACGAAAGAGAATCTGAGTTACAGTCCCAGTTTAATCCTAGAGTCTTAGACGGAACTGACTATATACCTTGCTGTTAAAAATCTAGAGAGCTACTAGAGTCAGCCTTGTCAGTGTTAAATTGGGATAAAATGTCTGGATGGTTGGAACGCCACTTGCGAAGATGAAATTGAACAGGAGACATTGTGGAATGTACGGCTTTAGAAATATGAACTGTTTCTTCTATTGTACTTCCACCACTCAAAAAATAAAGTCAAGTTTTATGGCTGTCTTGACAAGCTCATCGTGTGAGCAGTCTGCGAGACTGACTAAGTACTTAGTAGCAAGATACGGAGCTAAAGCCATGCCGAACGTAACAGTATTTAACGTATACGTCTTAAGAGGTTCATTAGAATGGAATCTGAAAATTATTTTTTGAAGAGATCTTTGACATGGGTTTAGCTCTACAGCTCTGTACATTCTGGCCACGTCGCTTGAAACAACGTACCTGTGCTAACGATAACGCAACAAAATTGACAGAAGGTCATCCTGTACTACGGGTCCGACCATTTGTATCCCGTTAAGAGATTCGTCTGAACTTGTAGGGACTGAACTATCAAACGCGTAGTTTGGTTGAAGAGCTAGATTCTCGTATGACTCCGTGATGTGGAATATAATGATTGACAGAGTCATCCTTTGGAGAGCCCTTGTCATGTGACATGTGGCCTACTTCTAAATATTCTCTCATATATTACATATATTGATCCTTAAATTTTGGATCTCGCTGAAAGCGTCGTTCTAGCGATAAAAATCGATTTTTAGCATTAGTATAAGAAAACCCTAAAAAATTGAGATCTTTCTTCAAAGGCATCATTACAATGAAACGACCATCTTCTCCACGAAGAGTGGTCTCATTTGTGTGGATGGATTTGTGTGGATTTTCGCAATTTCTTTCCTCTAATGACAAGTTATGTTCTGTGATGGAAGCCTTACTTATGTATATAATATTCAAAGTAAGACGCCCGCGGCTTCTAAGGTTATTCCAAATCACAAGAGCTATGATCGTCTATTTAAAACCTTAAGTATTGTACATAAGAAGATACTCCAAGCTGTTCACTCTACTCTGAATTATTTTAAAAGCTTAAAATGAGGATATCTATACTAGATATTATTTATAACGTAATTTAATCCCTTATTGAAATAGTCGTATTACAGAATTGTTCTTCCGTATCTGTTATGGTTTATATCATTCAAATAATTGACTTCATAAAGCGAAGGAAAATATACGCCTTTCCTGATAAATCAGGTAGATCGATCTATTTTTGTAACCAGTTAGGTCATAGATTTGCTATAGCTAAATTATATGTTGTAATGTCGTACAAGGTACGATAATAGGCGTTGAGAGTCTTGGATATTTGGTTAACCAATGTAATTTTATAAATTCGCTTACGCGAAACAGGTATGTTGGTCGCGATAAAATCGCGAAGAGCTCTTATAATAATAGTATTTTCACAAGACTAATTATTTCGAGTAAACTCGATACATCTTGGCGATACAAAGTCAATATATCTGGTTTGCTGTGTTGCGAGGAATGAGATATTATATCGTCATGGACAGCAGATTTCCCCTTTAGGAGAAAGATGTCACGGTTTGACACCTTTTGCACTAACATGCAAAGAAAAATATATATAGTTTTGGTTAATAAGTCCACTCCGGCAAAAGTATATCTGATTAATATCTCTATTACCCAGACATAGTTTTCCAACCCTTAATAGCTTCGGAAAAACCAAATTTCCCGATAAAATTTGATAATTCTTACCACTTATTAACCTTTTCGCGACTCTAATATTACTATGTAAGGAAACAATCATAGCATAGAAAAAAGAAACGAGGAAGACCTCCAAGAAGATGGGTCGACGACGTCAAGGTCGTGGCGGGCAAGACATGGACTAGAACTTCAAGTGACCGCGAATGTTGGAAAATATTGGAGGAGGCCTATGCCTATACAAAAGCAACAGACAACGACACAGAGAAAGAAGACGAAGACAAATAGTAATAAATTCAAGTCAATACTGTATCTTGTCTGAAATAAAGGCTTTATTATTATTATTATGGTTGTTCTTTCATTTGGAATTCTCAGGCGAAGCCTGGTAGTTTTGGGGTCAACACGGGCTTTTAGCCAAGTGTTGACCCACGTGAAATTATTAAGAATTAGCTATCGAGTTTTCCGCATCTAGTTGTAAGAATTTTCGTATTATTCGGCAAGTATTTAATATTGCAGCTTTCTGTAAAGTTACATAAGTAAACTTATTTATGCCTATTTGTTCCAACCTGTGGAAAATGTTTGATGGAATTACGCCAGTTGTTGATATGACTATAGGTACGATTTTCACAACATTCATTCTCCACATCCTTTTTATTTCTTCTTGTAATTCGGTGTAATTTCTTATTTTCTCTGTTATAGTTGCCTGTATATTATGTGTTATTATTATTATTAAGGAAACAATCAAGATCTAATTGATCATGAGCCAAACAAAAGAAAACAATCCTACCCGGCTAACCTAACAACATCCTAATCCTATCTGCTCTGTAATTACCAGAGCTTCCACGTAAATTCTATTCTTTTACTTATTTTCTAGTTTAACATGCTCGCAGTGGTTGGCGTGTCAAGATCCTGAGAGCAAATATATTTGAAACGTTAATTTAGATCTAAAGTTCTATATAACCTTTCTCGGGTGAATAGATGTTTGATATACTTGTTACCATAGATCTCTATAATCTCAATAAATACATAACTATCAAATATCATAACCTGATAACCTTTAGATATTCACCATCATACATAGGACTAAATTGATCGTATCCTATATCTTTCAATTATATAGATCTAAGGTAACAAATGAAACATATGTGACTCTTAATTGAGAACAACAATGATAGTACTACATTTAACCCAACCATAGAAATTCAAGTAATTCCTACGAGATATATATATATATTATCTGTTCATTCTATCGTATCTATCTTTAGCAGATTTATTAATTTAACCGTACGCAAAACCTCGCTATATACCGATGACCTAACCACGAATCTACCGACCTAAACCGACCTATGAGCAATCGCAACTGCTCGCCTATCCTAAGTCTAGTCTATTATAAGACCTAGTTTGAACCTAGGGTCTGTTATTAGCCATCACGCTCTAATAACAGTTGTGTGAGAAGTTAAACATGTGTGTGTGTGTAAAGCGACTTGTGTAGGATATGCAAATAAGAACTCATCTAGGGATATATTAGGATAAGGTTAACCCTCTTTAAACCTACAGGTTAACCTAGGATACCTAGGTGAAAGGAAAAAGGAGGTCCCAGAGCGCCCGAATGCCAGTCTCAGCACCCAGTATAAATTACCTATTCAGTACTTTTCTAACGCTCCAGTGGAATTTTGGGGTTTGTGAGAAAGGTATAGATAAAATATTTAGAAAGTCTAGACCCGTCACTTCACAGTAATTTACCCGGACACAAAGCAACGACCTCAAATCAGTGAATGAAATTTATAACACAAAATTACACACACTTGATTTAAACTCGAAACACTTCTATGTCAGGCAAAGGACGCGAAAAGACTCTCCCCCTCTTCTCGCCTCGCGTTACTTTTATTAGCTCAGTCTGATCCCCGAATCTTGACGCGTCAACGCCCATTACCGTGCACAAAAAAAATATTGCATCTCCAACTGCATTTACATGCATGCAATAGCGTCTCCATCTAAGATAACTTAATATGTTTACATTCACATAGAGATCTTCCGCAATCGTCATTCTATCGAATAATATGACATATTTATAATTTATTTAATTGATGAATGTAACACGATATATGAATCAACTGTGTCTTGTGATTTCATATATACCTATAGTATATGCGTAAATAGAGGCAACCTCACCCTTGTATATATTTGAATGTACAATTATAAATATGTCTGTGTATAGAATTCAATTTTTCAGGAAGTATCTAAGCGTTAGTCTACCCGATCTTTGTCCGCTGTTATCAGCGAAAATTTAGACCAGAAAAGTCAGTCTAAAGATATGACAGAGTATAAACTCGCATTTACACAACACTGCGTTAATATAAACCATGTAATATTGCATAATTACATATATTTATCACGCAAAATTTTACCAAGTAAAAACAGCTCTGCAACCCCGCAAACATTCCAATCTTTTTTTTTACAAACCCTCTTACGCCCTCGTCTTCGCAAAAAAATAATCTAAGGTACACAACAAAACATCTTTATGATCGTGTGACCGTTTCTACATGTCTTATGTGACCACTACAGTTCCGATGAAACGTTGTCTAGCTCCCAAAACCTTGTTAAGTCGGGAGTGATACTAGTTTGATGACAAAAGAGAGAATTTGATTTATTTTGTTGCAAAATACTACCTGAAAATTTGGATTGATTTTTGCCTAATTCAATCCTGCTGGATCCTAACACGGTTCAAAATACTTCAGCCCCTACCAGGATGTCGATGACAGACGGAATGTTAAAGTCTGGGTCAGCTAACTGAAGTCCTGAAGGAATAGGGACATGATTGATTGGCACAAACGAAGACGGTAAGACCTTTGTAATTTCAGGCAAAATATGACACTAAATATCTACTTTGTATTCACAGCATACAGACAGACTCTAAAATGAGGTTACAAGACTGTGTACTATGAGATATGTGATTATTAATGCCCGTTACCTTAGTGCTCGTACCGCGTCGTGACAAACCCAATAAATCCGAAAGTCGCTCAGTTACAAATTTGCCGTGCTGCCGTTGTCCAGCAGTAGGCGCGCAGTGTACTTCTGGCCCGTAGCGCTGGTCACATTCACCAAAGCTGTGGACAGCAAAATATGCGAAGAAGTAGCAAGCTGTATGGAATTTGCTGATAAAATAGTGTTATCAGGTGTAACTGGCAATTCAGAAGGGGATGGCAATGGATTTTTATAGGAATCTTTTGAATATGATACCAAATGTAAAAGATTGCTGTGCTTATATGAACAATATTTACAGCAGGGCATTTTGCATTGTTTTGTATTATGCGCAAACCGCAAGCAATATAATAAACAAACTTTGAACTCTTTAGCTTTAATATTTCTATCTTCAATAGTTAATTTTCTAAACATGTCACACGTATAGAAATTGTGAGATTGGGAGCAAAGAGGACATTTAATAAATTTCTGTTTATTTTTGGGTTGACGTGTTATTTCTGTGCTTTTAGAATTATTACTAGATTTACTTTGATTATGACTATTATTTAAGGCCACGATTGAATTATTATTAGAACTTCTAATCTTTCTCGTATCATTTGTTTCGACAGACTCCAATAAGTCAGCTCTTCTACCAATAAATGTGCAAAATTGTGTCAGACTGGGTTCTTCCTTCAATGTGTCTCGGAACTCTTCCCAAGCACAACTTGTTTTGCTATCTAACTTTTTGGCCGTGACAAAAATTAATATGGTATCCCAATATTGTGTGGGCTGTTTTAATGATGTGAGTGCCCTTACATTTTTATTTATGGTGTCAACCAGGCTCCTTAAAGAAGCGCTGGACTCCTCTGAAATGGCATTAAAATCAAACAAAGTCTGCATATGATTATTAATCAATAGGCGATTATTATCGTATCGGTCACACAGCAGGTCCCAGGCCATTTTATAATTTTTGGCTTTAAAATCTATATTTTTAATAATACTCGTAGAAGCAGCATTTCCTTGGAGTGAAGCTCTCAAGTAATGGAACTTGCTTATGTCATCGATAGAAGAATTATCATGAATCATAGAAGTGAACGTATTTTTAAATTCTAGCCAATGTTGATGTTGTAAATGAAAGGCAGGTTGGACCAAGACTGACTTTTATTACGATACCCTCAAGTACATCTAATATAAAATAAGTGATTAGATAACTAATACTACAACATCTTCCCTCTTAAAAGGAAAAAAAAATGTTTAAATAATAAACCAGAGCAAAAAAAAATATGTTTTACACATTTATAACAACATTTTTCTGTAGAAAGTATAGTAGGTACTTTATCTGTTGCTTAATAAAGATATTTTAGTAAATATTACGAAAGGTGAAATCATTTTAAATTCTCGTTTTGAAAACAATGCAAGTAGATAGGTGATGAATAGTAAATATATGCGGATAGGTACAAGACTGTTACGAGTCAGCAACTTCTTAACTAAGCAAGTATATCATAAATAAATACACTAAAACTATGTAACCGTATAAGTACATAGCTATAATAATAAATAATATATAAAGGAATAATAAATATACTTAACATTATTTTTGGTAATTATATAATTTACCAATATTAATACGAGCCGCCTGAGCCGCCAGTCTGCGCAAGCGATCAGGTCGATCATATTTATTATCACATGACAAGTCAGGCTGTGACCCATCCCCGCTGTTAAATACATATGTTTCGTCTTTGCCGTGATCGCTCTCGGTCGTGGTTTCAGCCAGGGACCAATCTTCTTCTTCATCACGTTCGTGTTCAAGAGTCTGCGTTTGGTTTGTAGATGCCGCCGTGGTTGGCTCCATATTAATTAAGTGCCTTCTATTTCGGCGATATTTTTTTCCAAAGGAATCTACTACGAAATAGGACCGTGGCTGCCGCGCCCGCGCCTGGACCCGCGCATGTTTCCTGCCTCCGGCGTCGAGCATCACCACGCGCTGGCCGGGCTGCAACTCCGGCAGCGCCCGCGCGTGCTCATCATAACGCTGTTTGTTGAGGGCTTGCTTTTGTGTAATGGCCTGATAATCGACGGTATTGTCACGACTGGGCTGCAGCTTACAGTCGCGGGATGGAAGCCTTGTATTTAATCTGCGTCCCATGAGTAGCTCCGACGGTGAGCTAATGCCATCCCTAGGCGTCGTCCGTAAGTTAAGCAACCCTAAGTAAAAATCAGACTCGGATGATATAGACTTAGCAAGAATATTTTTTACTATGTGCACGCTTTTTTCACTTCGGCCATTCGACTGTGAATAATTTGGAGAGTTAGTGACGTGCCGAAAACCCCATTGTTTACTAAATACCATAAAGTCTTTAGAAGCGTAAGCTGGTCCATTATCAGTGATCAATTCCTGTGGGATACCATGCCTAGCAAATTGATCCTTCATCGCCGTGATTACAGACTTACTAGTAATATTTGTCAAAGGGTTAACTTCAATAAAATTCGAAAAATAATCAACTAAAATCAGAAAATACTTATTCCCATACTGAAATATATCCGAGCCTACTTTAGCCCACGGCAAACACGGGATGTGGTGAGGCATGAGCGGTTCACGAGCCGGCCGCGCCTGCCGCTCCGCGCACGTTACGCACCGGCGCACGGCCCGCTCGACATCTCGCGACATCCCCGGCCAAAACATCACATCACGCGCATGCCGTTTGCATCTGTCTATACCCAGATGCCCATCATGAACTCGTTTCACCATTTCATTCCTCAGTTCATGCGGAATATAAACCAGATTGTCTTTAAAAATTATACCATCTGCATATTCAAAAGATTCTTTATATGACCACTGTTCTTTCACTCTGTCGTCCACTTCGTACTTATTATTCGGCCAGCCACTCATTATATAGTGTATTATTAGTTGGCATTCTTCATCTTTAACTGTATATTCTTTAATTAAACTCATTTTTGTATCACTAAACCTGACATTTTCCAACAGAAAACATGATTGCTCCTCAATTTCTTCACTTACTTTTTCTTGTAGACGCTCGGGTAAAGGCGCCCTAGACAAGGTGTCTGCTACAAACATATATTTTCCAGGCTTGTACGTAACTTTGATTTAAGCTCTGGTTCCCGAGAGGGAGCGTGGGTTCGAACCCCACACCTGACACCATGTTGTAAATGAAAGGCAGGTTGGACCAAGACTGACTTTTATTACGATACCCTCAAGTACATCTAATATAAAATAAGTGATAAGATAACTAATACTACAACAGTTGATATGATCCCAAATAGACAATCAAATTAATTCGTGGCAAACGAACGAAATTATGTTTGTGATTGAATGCACCTGATTTTGCGTTTTCAAAACTCGTGTCAGATCCTGCACCGTGGGCTGGCGGACCGAGGAGACTTCGCGCGAGGGCCAGCAGACTGAAGTATTGGCGATCAAATTCCTCACGGTCAGCGAAAACCGCAGCAGATTCCTCGTCCAGCACCTCGATGTCAGTCTGTAACGCAACAAATTCCGAATATAAGCATTCAAATTTATTGAGTCTTTCTTAAAAGTCGAAACGTTGCAACTGAGATAGTGAACAGTCTTTTAATAAATTTAAATAGTTGCTAAATATTGTAGTCTTTGATTTCAAAGAACTACGCTTTTTAATTAGAGTTTTGAAACTGTCGGCCATTTTGTGATGGGAATGACTATGTATATTTGGCTAAATAATTATAAAGGTGATCAATGTACTGGAAAAAGCGTTCAATTTGATGTGCAATATGAATAATAATCAGTGCGATCAGCTGTTGTTTATGCCTAAGCGCATAGAAGGGACTCGAGGTCAGTGGCCGTTAGTTACGCAACACTGACACGTCGAGCGCTCGCTTATCGCAGGAAAGTACTTACCAGTAAGCAGGCTGATTTGCAAATAAATAGGGTTAAGCACCGCGTTAAATTGAAGGGCAAATGAAAATAATTGCACTAAATGTGAAGCACTAGAAATTTAGGAAGAAAAAATGATTTTTCGGCAAATGAAAGGTGAAATTCTGATTGGAACGATCACACTTAAACACTGCACTACTCCCTGTGTGATATGACTTTGGCTTCCTCTTGATCTTGACTAGGCTGCAGCAGTAATCCCGTAGACACGTAGCACGGTGACGATTTCTTTGTTCTTCAATTCAAATTTCAAATGAAGACCGTTTCCGTTGACTCGCGACGCTTTGTAAATTTTTCGAGGCTTGAATGTGTAAGCCCTAACCCTTCTAGGTAATCCTGAGGTACGTTGGGCAGTTAAATAAGAAATGGACTGTATGATTATATAGGTTTATATCAACTGGTAATTTACAAGCAAGTACTATGGGACACGCGTATGCGCAATCAAGTCGTTTGGCCGAGTGAAGATCGCTGCGCTGACCGGCGGTCCTGTGAGGCAGTTGCCCCTCGCCCCGCGCCACCCGCGATGACGTCGTCGCTCCGTTCGCGACACTAGTACTCACTTTTATTCTCTTAGTTGGAAAACATAAGTTGTAAACTAGAATTATAAGTTCATAGAAACTGTTGAATGCCTTGTTTGCATCGGTTTTACCGTAAACTTCCGACCATGATAGGCTTGCAAGACATTCATTGAATTTTCTAATGTTTTCTTCACAAAAATTCCGTTTTAATATGAAATAATATTTTACTTGATTTTCTTTTTTATTTGTTGGGATTTCCAAGGTTTGAGCCGTTTCGTGACCAGATAGGCCTAATTTATGTACTTGAGCAGTTGTATTGGAAATATTACTTACAATTAGGTCTAGGCAAGCTTTTTGTCTTGTTGGTTCTGTAATGTGACAAGTCTAATTATAGTTTTGCAGCAAAGTTATAAAAGCATCTCGAATATCATTATTTTTTAGTGTATCAATGTTGAAGTCACTAGTAATCATAATTTTTTTCTTGTATATCGTCCTTAATTTAAATAATAATTTGTCAAATCTATCTAAAAATATATAAGGATCAGTCAATTTATCTTTATTATTAAATGGTATTCTATACAGGCAAATGAGAATACAGTAATGTGCCGGCAATTCTATACCACAACATTCAAAATACTTTTCAATGGAATTTTCTTTTAAATAATCTATATTTTTATACTCTATGTTGTCCCTGCATAATATACAAACGCCACCACGTTTTTTAGTTTTTCTAGAAAATGAATCTGCAAGAGAGTACCCGGGAATTCTTAAGTCTGATTCATGTCTGTTCAAGATAATAGTTTCTGAGAGACATATTAAATCTATAACTTTATAGGTTTCCGATAGTTCCTTTAGAGCGACTGTAAACAGATCTTGTTTAGACAAAAGATCTGACAAAAGCTGTAAACCCCACTTAGCTCTGATAGTTTTCCTTTAAACTTCGTTATATGTACTACTGCTGTGAATTTTTTCACAAGTCCATGTATAACCGTTTAATAGATGATGGGGGGACACTTGACTCTAACAAAAAATTGCAACATAAAACCAAATATTTCAGAAACGGATTCCTGAATCGAAAAATTATGTTCACAAGCTCACTATATTTTTAAGACCTATTCAACGATACCCCACACGATGGGTTAGTCAAGAAAAAAATATTTGACTCCTACTTTACTTGTATCGGAGCTACTCTAAAATATTTTTTTTTTCAATATTTTATTTTACTACTTTTTGGCATGATTAAAATACATACCCATACCAAATTAAAGCTTTCTAGTACTTATAGTCTCTGAGTAAAATCGCGGACGGACAGATAGACAGACATGGCGAAACTATAAGGGTTCCTTGTAACTATTACGGAACCCTAAAAAAGGAAGAAAAAATAGGCTAATCCCCAACCATCGGAACAAAATGGCCCCTACTGGTTGTTTCATCTAAATTCCAGACGTAGGGTAAGGCGAAAGGTAAGGCCCGGAGTCAAAATAGGTCATTTTTAAACTCAAAAAAGTCCATTAACCAACTTAAAAAATAAATAAATTCCCACCAAAAACATTTTCATGTAAAAATGTTGCCAAGACGAGTCTACATAGCTTACCCTGTGAAAAAGTTATCAGATCTCGTATACAGCCAAGCTCTAAAGACTATACGCTCTAAACATACAAGCTCTACACTACACCTTAATCAAAATCTATGAAAAAGTGGTCAGATCTCATGTAGAGCCAAGATTCTTGATCTATGCGCCCTTACTTTACCAGGCTTAACTTCACATACTTTACATTTTAGTCAAAACATGATGCTTGGCCGTTTTTCTACCGTTACGAAGATTTCATAGGCATTCGTTCATCGTGTGTGAAATAAAACGGCCACGCCACACGTTTTGACTAAAATGTAGAGTATGTGAAGTTAGGCCTGGTAAAGTAAGGGCGCATAGATCAAGAATCTTGGCTATTCATGAGATCTGACCATTTTTTCTTAGATTTTGATTAAGGTGTAGTGTAGAGCTTGTAGGTTTAGAGCGTGTAGTCTTTAGAGCTTGGCTTTGTACGAGATCTGATAACTTTTTCACAGGGTAAGCTATGTAGACTCGTCTTGGCAATATTTTTATATGAAAATGTTTTTAAAAGGTGGGATTGTATTTACCACTGATAACAACTGAACCTAAAATCTTTTAAAATTATAATGACGCACACGACTAGGATGTCAACGCTGCAAACGCATGGTTTACATTAGTACATATATAATAATTTCATAATTACTATTTCTTTTTTTAAAATCTTAAACTATCATATTAAAAAAGTTGGAATAAATCAAAGACAAAGGACCACAATACCGTTGTTACAATTTTTTAAGGTAATCATTTTTTGTGTAAAAGACCCAACTTTATTTTTAAATAAAACAAATAATAGCAATTTTCTTCAGTAAAATTGTTCCAAAGTCATATTTGTGGAATAGATTGGCTATGATATAGCACACATAAATTACATCTTAGGGTGAGTTTACGCTGAAAATAACAACACCTCCGCATAGAGTAAACTAGACCGCGCTTGGAGTAAGTTGCCCTACGAAATCATTTCAATGTCATTTGTGTATGTCCCTTGATAGGTACAAAGACTATTTGTGTTTCATTCCTGCTGGCCCTCTTTCCACAAAATTTAGGTAAACAGGTAGATAGATTGTTGTCATGCCTGTAGATAAATACTATTTAGACCCAAGGGTTTCGTTAGGAGTTCATTCAGTATTTGATGAAGGTCACACTAACAAAGCAATAAAAAAACCTAGTAATCTAGTAATGCTAGATAAAAAGCTCTCTTTCTTTCTACAAAGTAAAACCAAACTCGCTAATGACATGTTTTCTCACAGATTTTACATCTTATTCATATTTAAAACTTAATTTCATTAAATATAAAAAGCAATTCCGTCGGCCTTTTTTTCACAAAAAAATATAAAAATGTTAAAAAATATATAATTTTATTTCGCCGTAGAAGACTACGCTGTTAATTGAATTATGTAGGTAGTTTTGAAAGGTCAAAATTTAACAGTAGGAAACCGTTTCATTAAAATCTGATCAAAATTAATGACGGGCCCGTTACTAGGTAGTACGTAGGTAATTAATTAATAATACTTGTAACGAATTTAGATCAAATGGAATCAGCATATTAATTGTACTTGGCAAAAAAATTGTCACTACGAGTATTTATTATATTTGTGTGTAAAAAAAATATCTGTTAATTTGCAGTAAACCTTGCAACCGATTTAAATGTATTATAGTTTTCATTTTCCTTTTAGATATCTGAATTTCTTGTTATCTTACGCCCCTGGGCGAAGCAGAGGCATAGTAGACTTTTATCTAGTCCTCTTTATGGTAACGCACTTTAATTTGGGCCAAGTTAGCTCCATTGTATTTCCATCCATCCATTTTCACCGTTGCCGATCGCTGCCATATGTTTTTGTGGTCGAAAACGCTTTCGTTTTCCTTAGGAAGTAGGGGAAAATTGAATAGTATAGAAGTGCGCCTAACATTTAATATAGCATTATGGACTCCTGATACGTACTTAACCTACCGGGCTACCTGAATTTTTCGGGGTCCATTGCTCCATTTGAATTAAATCATTTAAAAGGAAACGGAGATATAATTTAAAATGTTGTCTTGACCAGGCTCTAGATAACCCTTTAAACTACTTTATAAACTACTGTTTACAGATTAAAGTGAGAACGTAAAGCTTTTCTACGCACATACGCAAAAAGTGGCCGTTTTTCGCAATTGTGCGTAGAAAAGCTTCACGTTATCACTTTAAACTGTAAACAATAGCTCATGAAATAGTTTAAAGGGTTATCTAGTGCCTGGTCAACACAAAATTTTTAAATGATGTCTCCGTTTTCTATTAACTGATTTATTTCAAATGGTGGCAGCACTGGACTCTGGAAAATTCAGGTATCCCCTAAATCTTCTGGTGGTAGACGTCGGTTGCCGTTAGTGAATGCCACTTACAAGCAACTTGAGGCAACCTGCTAGGCGATCTTGTTCGTATTTCAGGTAAAAGAGTAAAATTGTGATAGGAATTTATATAAAATATATTGTCACTCTTGTTGTTCATGTAATTTGACAAATGTTATCATAACCCTTACAATTTTCTCGTAGATACAATATAATCTAATCTGCATGTTGCCTTAACATTACGAACAATTGTTGAGTAGGTGGGTAAATAGGTATAAATAAATAGCCGCCTTTGACAAAGATAATTTTGTTAGGTATTTGGGTATAATATATTGTTTATAATAGGTTAGGGAAAAAGTCTTTTCGCATATAGTATGTATGAACTTGTAATAAAACCACTTTGGCTATACTATTTGTACCTGGCTGGTTTTGGTATCCTTTAAAAGTTTAAATTTTAAAGAAGATAATTCCAAATTCAAATTAGGAAAATGCGTGATTTTCATTTGTTTTTCTTACCGTCAAGATGAGTGAATCTAATGAAGAAATTAGATACGTTTTAAAATTTTACTACCAAAAAGGTAAAATGCAACGCAAGCCGCGAAAAAAATTTGCGATGTTTATGGACCTAGTGCAGTGTCTGTGAGAGTAGCACAAATTTGGTTTAAGCGTTTTCAATCGGCGATAAAATGGATGCTATTTTTGAAAAAGTGGAGCAAGATCGGCATATCAGTAGTTACGACGTAGCTGAAGAACTGGGAATAGACCACAAAACAGTTTTGGCGCATTTGAAAAAAAATGGGTACACAAAAAAGCTCGATATTTGGGTACCTAACGAGCTCTCTGAAAGAAACCTAATGAACCGTGTACTCATTTGTGATTCTTTATTACGACGTAATGAGACCGGACCATTTTTGAAGAAATTGAATACTGGTGATGAAAAGTGGATCACGTACGTCAAGAACGTGCGAAAAAGGTCATGGTCAAAGGCCGGTCAGGTTTCACAGACTGTGGCGAAACCCGGGTTAACTCGCAACAAGGTGATGCTGTGTGTGGTGGGATTGGAAGGGCATTATTCATTATGAGCTGTTACCACCAGGCAGGACCATCGATTCAGAACTCGACTGCGAACAACTGATAAGATTAAAGCAAGAAGTTGAGAGAAAGCGGCCGGAATTAATCAACAGAAGAGGTGTGGTTTTTCAACATGATGAGCTAGACCTCACACATCTTTAACCACTCAGTAAAAATTAAGAGAGTTTGGCTGGGAGGTGTTAATGCATCCGCCGTATAGTTCTGACCTGGCACCTTTAGATTTCCACCTGTTTCGGTCTCTTCAGAATTCTTTAGGCAGTGTCAGGTTAACATCACGAGAGGACTGCCAAAACTACTTGACGAAGTTTTTTGATCAGAAGCCCCAAAATTTCTATAGCAATGGGATCATGTCCCTACCTATAAGATGGCAAAAAGTTATCGAACAAAATGGTACCTACATACTTTAGTTAAATGTAAATAAACTATTTTAAAAAAGGTTTTGAATTTTCATATAAAATGCGAAAAGACTTTTTCCCCAACCTATTATGTATATCAGCGAAAAAAATCGGCTAGCGATTTATCTACGTATAGTTGGTCACGTCTAAAAATGCAGTTGCTCTGTCGCTCGTTCGTGTCGAATAGTCGTTTGGCGTTTTGACAAGCAATCAATACAAATGTATAAATCAATATATAGGTAGGAGCTAAGCCATGCTTCACAATATGATGGTTGAGCTTGAGCAGAAACCAAAAATAATTGACAGTTTAATTTGAAAGCTCATTTAAGATTTAATTTTCTCAGGAACACATTGATCGATTTTTACGTATTGCATTTATGTTATGTAAAGTGAATGCATCAATGCATGCATCAACCAATAGGTAAACACTAACCAAGATAATAGCGAATATAAAGGATTAGTAATATATTAATCTTAAAAGAATCAAATTAAGACGGGCAACTGGCTGCTAAGGTGCAGTGCAGAGCAGCGATGCGGCGAGCTGCTTTGTGC
The DNA here is from genome assembly GCA_943193695.1 of Acrobasis suavella. Lineage (NCBI taxonomy): Eukaryota > Metazoa > Arthropoda > Insecta > Lepidoptera > Pyralidae > Acrobasis > Acrobasis suavella. The sequence goes on from OW971938.1 coordinate 13,105,963, forward strand.
TAGCTAGATAAAGCCCACGTAGGCGTTAATAACAACTAAACGTTATCTCGCACGTGTGTGTGTATTTACGAGCAGCGCTGAGTTATGAGGTTGTTTAAATGTCACCCTCGTTAAGGAAAGGTTCCGTTTGCGCCGCACACCTTTGACGCAAGTAAAAGAGAGCAATAGATGCGACACTTTCATACAAACGTGCGATAAAGGAATAAAAAATTATTCCTTTATCAGTAGCAGCATTCAAAGAATTGAGTAAATGTCGTTTACATGTTCACATCAGACTCTTCCGCATTCTTTCCAGTATGTTATACTAATAACAACTTAGCGTATATTGTTATAAACGCCGTTTTACAAAATGTGTTTACAAACTGTGAAAGCAAATAGAAATGTGAAATGAGTAGGGAATTAATTTGTTAACTTTTCTTATGCCATGTAAAGAAATATAATTGCAACTCTATTGTATCGTTTATTCTATAGGATGACAAATAAAATTACGTTCCAAGATTTACAAGTTGCCAGACTGCAATTAGGCAAGTACTTTCTTGCATATAAATAGTACTCACCGCTACCATTCTGTTATCCTCTTTATTTCACTGATACGACAAACAACGTCCAGAAGTAACTCTGACAAACAAAATTGAGATGTTAGCGGAGTTCAGTGCGGAATCCGGACCTTGGGATGCTCAATTAGGTGTATTCACTCGGCAGGAAGTACTACTTCATTCTACGAAATGAATGCCTAAATCCTTGGACGTTGCCGGGGAAGCGAATTTATCCCTACTCCTACACAATGTTATTTTTCAATTAAATATGCTTTTGATGTCGTAACTAACGAGTAAATGTAAATGTCGTGTATAATAAAAAAACATTCGTTTCACAATTAAGGAAGTATCTTTTTATTCACAGTATTATTATTCCTGTGTAATGTTGTTGGTGATTAATCAATGATATGTACATAAATAAAGAAAAAGTGGCACTCAGCTGTGTTCGAACAAATTAAACAATTGAAAAATTCGATGCTCTGTACGGTATGTAATATATGACATAATAAAATAACAAATCGTCTTATAATTGTAGAACCTAATGTTATTTAATATTCTTTTGTTTAATTAGATCAATTGATTTACCGTATTATTGATATAATTTCGTTTGATCGTATTTCGTAAGTTTTCCCTTAGTTAAAGTTGTTAGTTTAGATGGCGACAGCATGGCCTTAAATTATCCGAAGTTCATGTCCAAACACATTGTATAGCCTAATTTTATTTAAATAATAATAATAATAATAATAATATATTTATTTGCTGTAAAAGTGGTTACATTAGTTGTTTATTACAATTTTTAGATCACACTTCTAACCTATCTAGGCATGCAAAAGTCAATGTTATCATTCATTTAAAAAAAATGTGTTCATAACCTGTCTATTCTATCAGTATATATAATTAGGTCGAATTTATTGTGTGTGACATTTTAAAAGTCCAATGAATATTTTGTATGTTACAATTCTATGATTATATAAGATGATTGATGATACAATGCATATTCATTCCACTTCTATTACAATTATACATTCAAATATTCCTGTATCGAGTAGAAACATTTCTCCACAAGGAACTTACGCAGCCTGTTCTTAAAGACTGACAACGGCAATACTTTGAAATCTTCTGGCAGTCTGTTATAGATACGAACAGCCATCCGACAGCTATTTTGGTTACATAATGATGTGGATACATTAGATAACACGAGTCTGTTTGGGTATCTACCACGATAATTAGAAATTACCTCACAATTTCTTTGAAACAAATACGAGTGTACCTTTACAAAGTGACACATTTCATAAATGTAAATCGATGGCAGTGTCAACAATTTAAGTTTTATGAAATGCGGTCTACAGCTAGTTCTCTGAGGTAACTTACATAAGGACCTTACGCAGTTTTTCTGGGCTATAAATGCTCTGTCAAATTCTGTCGAATTTCCCCATACTATAATTCCATATCGTAATACCGACGCTACGTACCCATGATACGCCAACAAGGCTGTTTTAAGATCTGTTATATTGACCAGTCTCCACAAAACAAAGGAAAATTTATTTAGCTTACTACATACGTTTTTGATATGAGATTTCCACGTTAGGTTTTTGTCCAAAGTAACTCCCAAAAATTGTACGTCATTCCATTCGTCAATAGTCTGTCCATTATGTTTTATTGTTAAATCTGCATTTTTATTATTCCTTTGATTATGAAATTGTACGTATTTGGTTTTTTTAGTGTTCATTTGTAAATTATTTTTGTCTAGCCAATTTATTATGTCATTTAATGTATTATTTATGTCCGTATTATATGCGTCAATTGAATTTGATAAATTAGGTATCACTACAGAGAGATCGTCGGCAAATAAAGTGCAGAAGTGTTCAGTAGCTTTTGGAAGATCATTAATGTATAGTAGGAACAGTAAAGGACCTAGTATACTTCCTTGAGGTACGCCAATATTATTTAATTTCTCACTAGACGTAAATGACGTCTCATTTTGATTCTTATCAAGGTTAGTCACTACTACTTGCTGCTTTCTATTCTCAAGGAAGGATTTAATCCAGCTATTAGCCATCCCCCGAATTCCGTACCTATCAATATATATATATATTAATGCTCAGTTACATTAATATTTACTTACTATAATATTCTTTTGCTCTAATAACTACAATCTATATATAACCGTATCATATTTTATTATTTTAAAACGCGTATTTCCTCATGAGCAGAAACGCAGTATTTTGACGCTCGTCCTTGAATCATCCATAAAGACCACCATCTTTATGGATGATTCAAAGATTCAAAGATTCAAAGATTCAAATATTATACTCCTCTCATACTTTTTCTAAATCTTTTGTTGTTATGGCTGCACAACTTTGGAACAGACTCCCTAAGGACATTAAAGAGTCGCGTACTCTGCATTCATTCAAGAATAGGATTAAATTATTTTATAAAAGTTCCTGACTTGGATTGAATCAAATATGTATATTTTTATATATTATGTATGTCTAACTGATATTGTAAGTATATATGTATATATATATATATATATATATATATATATATATATATATATTATGTATGTGTATATCTATATGTATTATGAAATTATTATTAGTATTAAGTAAGTGTTTTAGCGCGTAAGTATTGTACAATGTTCCACCCCACTTTTGTAGTTATCTCCTCTGGTTGTAGGGTTGACTGGAAGAGATCCCTGACAGGGATAAGTCCGCCTTTGTACTATTCAGTTTTTTTTTACTGTATTTTAATTGTGTCTTTTTATGTACAATAAAGAATTTATCTATCATCTATCTATCTATCTATCAAATGTTTATTCAGTAATTGGACCTTTACAGGCACTTTTACACGACAATAAGTATAATTTATGTTACGTGTAAAGTATATTAAAATTTAATTTATTTTTAAAGAAAAGCTACCGATACCAGCGCTTCGTAACGACCACTGATGAATCTTAATTCATATACTTTCCAAATATTGTATTTTCTTCTGTCATTTATATTTTAATTCTTAATATACTTATGTACATATTTATTAGGTACAAGAAAAACAGCATAAAATAAATAAAATAACTCACTAGTAATAAATTGATCGATCAGCTAATCCGAGTAAGTATGGAAAACAAGAAATATTATTCATATTTCAATGTATTCTTTGGGATGAGTTGTTCAGTATCATGGAGTGAACAGGTACCCTTAAAATAGTTTCAGTATTTGTATTTTGTTAGACGTTAAACAACGTGCAAGGGACATACCCGTAATAATTCGAACCACGGGCTATACTCGATCACAATAGCATAATGAAATTAAAATAACAGCAAACACACAAAAAAAATCGGCATTTCCATACAAAAGTGTGCAGCCACCCAAGCAATTTGTATGGGAATGTCAAAATTTTTTGTGGTTATTTGGTTGTTTTTTTTTTTAATTACATTATACTAGCTGACCTTTGTTTCACGTAAAATTTTTACTTCTTATTTCACTTCGCCGAACCTTATTGCTCTAAACTTGTAATGTAAAATTATCGTTTAGTCTAATTAATATTTTTGCACAATAAAAGTTTAGCCTATGAATTGTTAGCCCTCATTTTAGAATTTCTAATATTACATGGACTAAAATCGATTGGCATACGCAATACTCAATACTTTATTGCTCCTCAAATTACATGCAGACTGTACAGATACATAGTGTTATACTATACATATTGTTGTACGATTCTACACTCATTTACGGATTCTGCTGGGCACTGCAAAGTAGAGAGGAGGAATCTCGTCAGTTATTCACAATTACATATTATATTTAGCTATTTCAGTCATTTACAATTTCAATTCTTACATATTTATAATTGCATTTATATTTATAAAGTTTTTATTTAGGTATTATATTCTTTTTTCATTTATTATTATTATTTAATTATTTATTATTTTTTATTGTTTCTTGCTTATATATTTAATATATTTTTACTTAAGTTTATCTTTAAGGCACTCCGACACCGAATAGTAACATTTAGAAAGTAGGAGTTCTTTTATCAATACATCAATACATATAATAAAACAGTAGGAACCGCGTGTCTGTACATTTGATAAAATTAACAAAAAATGGATGTGGGCGATAAAAAAAGAGTACCAGAACACAAAATAGATTTTTTTGATTTTTTTGTCTGTCTGTATGTACTCGCTAATCTTTAAAACTTCTGAACAGATTTTTACGCGGTTTTGATTAAAAGATTAAGCCCATCACTGAGCAACATATAGGCTTTGTTTCATCGAAATCCGTTGTCAGATAAAAGTGATCGTCATTTTAAGTTTAAAGATAAGTTTTCTACGGGCGACTTCATAATTACATTAAATAACAACAGATGGCGCCTCACGAAACTTTAAAACACGCTTTGGTTATTTTTGTGAAAAAGTATAAATACAAGCTGATTTTTAGCCCTGTACGTCCTAAATCGGCTTTTCTGGCACCGTAGCTTCGGCCTTTCCGGCTAAACATGGGTGTTGCAGCACCCCAAAATTTGCCATAGTCCCTGGCTCGCTCCTCAAACCGTGTCCGGTGAAGTAGTTAAATGCCGTTCGAGGCAACTTATGTAAGTCATCTAAAAAAAAAATTGCTCTGTACGTAAGACCTTTTGATTCTTTTGTGATTTGGTTAGTTACTGTTGTTGAATTGTTGAATTTGTTGATTTTATACTGATATTTGGCTATACTTGGCTATTAAAAATACGGACTTCTGATCTTGATTTGATGCTTTTTGGGTTGGTTAGGTAATATTTCGGAAAATATTGTTGATTTATTTATAATTTAACACTTTGCTATGAAAATACGGACTTCTGATCTTGCTTTGTGGATTGGTTAGTTAATATTTCGGATAATATTGTTGATTTATAATTTGACACTTGGCTATGAAAATACAGACTGTCTGAACTTGCTTTGGGGATTGGTAACATATTTCGGATATCTTCAAAAGCTTCTTGGCTTTATAGATTTATTAAACTAAGTTTGACATTTGGCTATAGCAATACGGACTTTGTGATCTTGCTTTGTGGATTGGTTAGGTATTTCGGATATTATCTTTAAAAAATTCTTGGCTACATAGATTTATGGAATTAAATATATATATATTATTGTATTTTGTGCTTTGCTTTCAAAAATGCTACGGAGAAAGTCAAATCTGTCTCAGAATATTAGACAAGCGAAAAGAAAGCGGATGAGTAGATCCCAAGAATCCAATGACAAAAGACAGGCACGACTCAGTGTTAATTGAGAACGAAATTCATTGACTCGCGCCTCGGAGAGTTCCACTCAAAGGGAAGACTCCCTTTGAGTGGACTAAGTGCTGATCGTGAACGTCATTCGCTATCTCGCGCCTAGGAGACTTTTACAGATAGGGAGTTACGTTTGACTGCTGATCGAGAACGACACACACTATCTCGCACCTCGGAGACTTTTATAGATAGGGAGTTACGTTTGACTGCTGACTTCGTCTGCGTACCTATTTATTTATTCACAAAGGTTATGATTATTATTGTAAGGGTTCATTTGATGACCTCAGTGGCGTAATGGACACCATGCTAGTCCGCCACCCAGAGGTTCCGGGTTCGATCCCCGGTCAGGGCAAGTTGGAAAATGGCCTTTTTCAAATTGTCCTGGGTCTTGGCTGTTTATCTATATACGTATTTGTTATAAAATATAGTATCGTTGAGTTAGTATCCCATAACACAAGTCTCGAACTTACTTTGGGGCTAGCTCAATCAGTGTGATTTGTCCGTATATATTTATTTATTATTATTATTTATTATAATCCATTCATAAGTTGTATGAATGAGTAACTGATATCCATACATATATAGATCCTTATTTTGCAACTCTTACAGTTTTTCCGGTTCAACTGTCACATTTGCAATATTTAAAGTATACCGCATCGCAATAAAAAAATCGAACTGTAAATATACAGACTAATCTGTCAACATTTTTAGTCATGTTATCAACAAAGGAGTGTAAGAAAATTGAATTTTACACGGACGAAGTCGCGGGCACCAAATGCATATCTAATTTAATTCGTGAGCAAGATATATAAGGAGTTACAGAACACTAAAAAGATTTTTAAGATTTTTGTTTGTATGTCAGTGTCTGTATGCACATTGTACACCCGAATGTCTGAAACTGCAGAACGGATTTTCACGCGGACGAAGTCGCGGGCACAGCTAGTAATATATATACATGGTAGGGGCAAGATTTGTAGTTTTTAACCCCGAAAAGGTTGCTAGGGCAGAAAAATAGGTAGGATAAGGTAATTTTTTTTAGAACTGCCCGGAAAACCTGTAAGAGTTGCAAAATAGGTAGGTTAAGGTTATTTGTTTCTATGACCACCTGAAAAGACTGTTAGGGCAGAAAAATAGGTAGGTTATGGTAATTTTTTTATGACCACCCGAAATAACTGTTAGGGCGGAAAAGTGATCAGGCGTAACAGTTTTGTACGTTTTAGTTTTTGCGAAATATAAATTATTCATTGAGAATATTATTATATACCATTTTTTTTACTTATATCTATATGTTTTGTACTTATACTAATATTTTTGTGGATAATTCAAGTTTTTCATGGTAAATAGAATTTTTAAACGCAATATTTAAATAGCTATTACAAAAATTAAAATTATAAAATTTGAGCGTTATTGCAAGTGAAATTATATTATCCGTTATTATGTTGTATACAAGCTTACTAGTACCTATCACCGCGCGCAGCGCGAATGTCTACATTTCTTGTTTTTATTGGATAATTTGATCAAGTATAAAGCACCTATTTTTTTTGGAACGAGAATCGAGTATTGCGTGCTCCCTTACAATATGTGACGTGGTGATTTACCAGTCAGCCGAGTCAACAGAGTGTTATTTTTTATGGTTGAAATAAGTGAAATACAAGAAAAATGGAAGATTACAAAATAATGGTTTGTACGATGTTTGAAAATAGTTTTGTAAAATATCGTTTGAATGTTTTTTCTTATATTATCATTTTTAGAATAATTTATACGCAGAATATTTAATTAGTATAAATTTAAATCAATGCCTTTTGTTACATATATAATCTAATGTTTAGATTTTCATCTTATGGAATACCAAATTAAATATTATTTATTCTCATTTTGTTTAGTTAACGTAAAACTAATTACCAAGAAAAACATGTCATCAGGCGTCGCTTTTGTCACTTGGTAGCCGCTCGCTCTTTACTTATTCTGCTCTACTAATAATAATAAATAAAATACCTAACCTGAAAATACACCGAACAAACAATGTTGGTTAAAAATAATTTTACGGTGTGATAAGTTTGTTAGATAATAAAATATTGTTGTGAAAATATTTTTTTTGTGTAAATGTAAGGGTAAAATAAGTTTGTTTTATTCAAATAAATAGTCGACAAAACAATAATATTTAAAATAGAAATACAAGAACTAAACATTATATGAAACATTTTCTGCGAAACGAAATTCCATGAAATTTCTGTCTGCGAAACAAGGGGATACCAAAATGCTGCCTTTTTCTTTTTATTTATTACTTGAAAGATTTCATGAAAGCCTAACATTTAATATATAATGAATTTGGATGAAGCTTAAAACATATGTATAAAAAACTCGTTCAAACCCGAGGTGCATTGCTAGTTTTCAATCATCATCACCGTAATAGAGACGCTCTTTGTCGGTGGACTTCCTTCCATTGTTCTGTACCTTCCTTCAGCCTTATCTTATAACAATGTGGACGTAGTTATTTTTTGAATCTAAATAAACATGTATAATTATATAATTATTTTTTTACCAAGGATCACGTACAGATCTGTGTATTTTACATCCTATACATGAAACGAGCAATATATATATATATATAACTTAAAAATAAACAACAGTTTTTTTAAATATAACCTTTAAAGGGTTACATGGGGGTCCGAAGTTTGTATGGAGAAACAAGATAAGTTTAATCATTTTGAAGCGTTCCGTCGCTCTTTCTCGGTCTAGCAAATGACGGGAACGGGAACGGGAAGGAATCGGGAGAGTGAGGGATAGGGAGGTTCGCTGGGTCTGCTAGGACTTTAAATCCCTGCGTTATAATAAAAAATATTTTTTTTAAGTATTCAAACACAACATTAATAACGTAAAAAGCCAATAAAAAATCCTATTAGAACCATTTTCGACTTCTACGCGGACGAAGTCGCGGGTTAAAGCTAGTTTAGATATAAGTGTCTACTTTACCCATTTAAACCGACCGTACCATATACGGTACAGTAACTTAAAAAAAAAATATTTTAACGTAACTATCATCATCCGCAGCAGACTCTGGTGAAGTTTTCGTCGACATGTATAATAATTTGCGAAGAAGAAGAGAAGCAGGTATAGACAATGCCACAAACAATGTCCTATAAGATGTGACAAGTGCAATTTGGTGTCTCTTTTAAAAGATATTTTTTTCTTATTTTTTTGTGCTTTTTATAGATTTTGTTAAAGAAGGAATATTTTTTTTTACAGTAATAATTATAGGTCTAAATGGGTATATTATTATATATTTCAAAATACCACTCTTGGTCACAGAGGGGGAGGGGGGTCTAGGTTTTCATCACGTACCTAGTCAATGTCTTCTATGGAAATCTCACGCTTTTTGTAGGTATATTTAAAGTAGAACATTTTTTAAACTTACAGGCACAAATACCCATTTGATAAAAATTTTGAGTTTTGTTTTTTTCTTTTAGTTGAATATGACGCATTTATGGCGTCAGGCGGCAAGCAGACTAACATAAACCAAACATTATTTTTAACTTTTTGTTTACAAAAATGGTTTAAAACCACATTCATGAATTGTTACGTGAAAACTAGGGGGGGGAGTGACCATGTGTCCATTGTGTCTGTATTTCAATTGCAAGATCCTTGATCCTAAGATATTAAGTCAGTTTTTCAGTATGGGTAGATAGCAAATTATGAAAATTAGGAATAGCTATATATTTAATAAATAAATTTTATTGTGGTTTTCGTCAAGGATTGTAACACCTGGTCTATTGAAATGGACAGTTTCATCTATGATTGTACGATCCCAATATATTTTAACACTGTGATTTTCTGAAATTTTATCGGTTTAATTAAAAAGAAAATGTCTAAAGTACTTGTGTCATTACATTTTTAAAGATCTTGGTTAAATGACTTTTAACTTGTTTGTGTCCGATAAGTTTTGATTGGTGAAACCCTAAATATTTGTTTGTACTTGAATGGACCATAGCTTCTATTCTTTCTCTAGTTGATAATGATATGGATCAGATACTGTCTTACCTTTATGTTATATTCATTTTAATATCCTTTGAAAATCATTCAGTAATATGAGTTACTTGAAATATTTCTTCTTTACTACTGCCATAGTGTTTATTGTCTCTCTGAACGGCCAATTAAGGGCTACCTCAATTTTTCGGAGTCCAGTGCTGTCCCCATTTGAAATAAATCATTTGAAAAGAAATGGAGATATTATTTAAAATGTGGCTTTGATATTACCCTAGATAACCCTTTAAACTATTTTATGAACTACTGTTTATATTTTAAAGTGAGAACATGAAGCTTTTTATAGCATTTTTGCTAAAAGTGGCCGGTTTTCGTAAAAATGCTGTATATGATTTAACGAGGCTAAAAAATGTTTTTTTTATTAAAAAGGTAAGCTACCAGGTCTCCCAGCTAGTAAGGTGTAAGGTACTTTATATGTAGGTTATGGCATACTATGTTTCTTTTGACGAGGGGCGAATCGATTTTTTTTTTCATTATTGAACAGTGTCTGGAACCCTAAATAACGTAATAAAGATCAAAAGCGTGCGATCTATCACTTCGATAAACCTCAAAAAAGACTCAGTTATCCTCATCTTCTTCAGCATTATCGCAACAATAGTTTCCTCCCATGTTTTATTTACGCTTAGATTACCTACAATTTGGTCAACCTTTCGGTTCTAGAGATTTAATCAATGAACTAACCGCAACGAATCGATTGGACGCGGATCATTTTGAACAGCGGATCTTCAGATTTTCTTGCTTATCTTTTTAGTTTAACTACGTAAACTTAGGTAGTTTTTTTGGTGCCGATTAATAATGTGCTACTTATCGTCGTCATATTTACTTTTTAGGATACTGTAGTAGTAAACAAGGAACCTTTATGGTTTCGCCATATCTGTCTGTCTGCCTGCCCGTGGTTTAACTCGGAGACTATTATTAGTTCTAGAAAGCTGTAATTTGGCATTGGTATGTAACAAATCGGTAAAATTAAATTAAGAAAAAAAAATAGCTTAGCTTCAATACATGCAAACCATTGTGAGGTGTTTTGTTAAATGGGTCTTTTAAAAACATTGTGAATTTGTGAACACCATTTTTAGATTTAGGGATTCGTGGGTAAAATATTTGGTTTTAAAGTGCAGTTGTTTGTTAGAGTCAAATGTCCCCCCCCCCCTCCCTCCCCTCGTTTGTCAGCCAAACGATTGTAAATGGACAAGTGAAAAACTTCACGTCAATAGATAATTATGTTAATTAATATAACATTATGTTACACGTCTCTATGCAATAAACTAACATCTTTGATTTTATAAATTACGCGCACCTACTTACGAGTAGTTTAATGTTCTGATATTTAAAAAAGAAGACGCATAAATATAAGTAAATTAGCATATTTAAACTGATAAATACAGCAAAGAAAGAGAGGAATTGAGTATTTTATTTTGTATGATAAGCGATAAACATTCCTAAAATAAGGTTTTTCCGTTTAATTTATAAGTACACGTGTGAAAATATCAATTTAGAATATCAGATAAAAGTCGTTTAATGAACCAGCATACATACATCAATCAAGCTGAAAGATAAACATCAAGTTTCATGCACGTACTGCAATTCTTTACAGAACGATCATCCACATCTGCGGTTTAATTTAATAACAGTGTTTTATGTCGTTATCTACAACACAATTATTTCATAAACAACAGTATCGTTTTCATAATAATTTAAACCATTGTGCTGCACAAGTAAAAACTTTTTTGTATTTAACTCATTTAACATTGTATTTTATTTATAAAACAAACAACGGGGGAATAAAATGTATTGCAACAGACTGCTAGGAGTGAAAGAAGCCATGAAAGTTTTCTCTCATACAAAGGAGACAGAAGGTACGAGAAATGCGCCTTTGTTTTTGACATTTACTTAATAATTTTTAGGTTTCTACTATGTTTAGAAATGAGGAAATTCGTAGGAGAACTAATGTCACTGACATAGCCCAGCGGATTGGTTTTGTTTGTTTTGTTTTTGGCGGGACACATAGCGCGAAGGACTTACCTTGGACTGTTTCACCCCCTTAGGGAATGTTTTTTGAAAAATCCTAAAATACCTATTCACTTATTTACCGCCGGGAGTACTCTTGCGAAGTTTCGAATAAAATGGTCGAACTAATCTTGTTTCTCCATATAAACTTTGGACCCCCGTTACACCCTCTTAGAGGATGAATTTTGAAAATTCCGAAATGTATATTACTTGTTTAAAGCCGGGAATACATTTGCGAAGTTTTGAATAAAATGGTCAAACTAATCTTGTTTCTCCATAAAAACTTTGGACCCCCGTTTCACCCCCTTAGGGGATGAATTTAAAAAAATCCTGAAACACCTTTTTACTTATTTACCACCGGGAGTACTCACCCGAAGTTTCAAATAAAATGGTCAAACTAATCCTGTTTGTTCATATAAACTTTGAACCCCCGTATCACCCCTTTAAGGGGTTGAATTTTTCCTTTTTTAGTGCACCCCTAGACCCCCATAAGGAACCTATGTGCCAAATTTGGAGTCTTTAGACCCAGCGGTTTGGGCTGTGCGTTGATATGTCAGTCAGTCAGTCACTCACTCACTCAGTCATTCAGTTTCTTCATATTGTACTGAATATATGAATGGAATTAGTAGGGTATCTGTCCACGTGAATACCTATTCACTTATTTACCGCCGGGAGTACTCTTGCGAAGTTTCGAATAAAATGGTCGAACTAATCTTGTTTCTCCATAAAAACTTTGGACCCCCGTTTCACCCCCTTAGGGGATGAATTTTAAAAAATCCTGAAACACCTTTTTACTTATTTACCACCGGGAGTACTCACCCGAAGTTTCAAATAAAATGGTCAAACTAATCCTGTTTGTTCATATAAACTTTGGACCCCCGTATCACCCCTTTAAGGGGTTGAATTTTTCCTTTTTTAGTGCACCCCTAGACCCCCATAAGGAACCTATGTGCCAAATTTGGAGTCTTTAGACCCAGCGGTTTGGGCTGTGCGTTGATATGTCAGTCAGTCAGTCACTCACTCACTCAGTCATTCAGTTTCTTCATATATATATAGATATTGTACTGGATATATGAATGGAATTAGTAGGGTATCTGTCCACGTGAGATATTATTGGTTAATCAGAGATTTTATCATTAGAATTTACGTATGAGAAATTTGTGGGTCAGACGGTGCCTTTTCTACGCTTATTGCGTTTTAAAACGGGGTTGTTTGGGATCTGAGAATGCATTTCAAAAAAAATATCACACTACCTACTGAATGTACAGTCGCAGATTAATATTTTGTTTTTCTTTAATACTGACTGACACAGAATGATTAAGCATTAATCCACCTTTTGTACACTGTAACTCATAGAGATTTAAATAATAATAAACGTAATAAATGTCTCTTTTAGGCAGCTTCGCTGATATAAAGGAAAGGCAAGAATTTATTACTCAAACTTTATTGTTTCAAATTAAAAATATACTTACTTTTAACAAATGTTATTGGTTGTTTTATCTTAGAGATGCCATGATCACTTTCAACCTCTATCATCAGAACAGCTCCGTGACATCATAATATTGTATTGTCATGCGTTACCTAAAGGTATGCGAGCAAAATTTCAGTTCAATCGGAAACTGGGAAGAGGGTCATATTTAACTTGCAAGATTTGATTACAGACAGACAGAAAACGGGAAAGGTGAAACTAATTTAATTATTCCTGAATGAATTTAATTACTTAGGTATGCAGAGTGTTAAAACCACCCCGTATTAGACCTCCACTGTTTTTTGATATATGAGTTGATTAAAGCGGCTCCTATACTCTGTAGTGTTTATCGAAAGTACTAGACATACGTAGTGAGGAAATAGCCTATCATATGTCTGTTTATAGTAGGTAACCTCAGAAACTTCTAGATAGATTATCAAGCAATCTAGTCAACACTTAGAGAATAGGTTGAAAGTGTCATTAGTTTCATTACATTTATCTGCGTGAAACACATTTTATACAGGCAAGGAAATAAACCGTTGCAAGTAATTGCCAAACGTAAAGCTGAAAGTTATTGCGAAAGGAGATAATTGATCTATAGCTCCACAGGCTACTTAGCTTGCGAAAACTTAATTTATTTTTAGTCTTCGGTTGGAAATAAGAGAAAAAAATTGAGACAATTATAATTCATTATTCAGTTCGGTTTCAGTGACCTAAGCTGCAAACTACAAAATAAAGACACTGACCTAACAAGAAACAATGTAAGTACGAGTAGTTACATAAATGGAAGGTACAAACTGGGTGTAGAATAAAGCTTTCAAACATTTCCTCTTTATAACTTAATACAGAAATAAGATAATCTGGTGAAAAAATTCAACGCGATTTACCCGATGCTATGTAATTATCATAGTATTTTTTTTCCAAGTTTTATCTCTTTATTTCGTTCAAGTTCTAAGTCTAGTATTGCACCTTGAATGATAAAAAATACTATAAAATATTACAAAAAATCATAACAATCTGTTGCAAAAATTACAACTCCATAATATTTTCCAATCTTACTTTTGTATTGTGCAGTGCACACTTCTAGGTTTTATCCACATCAACAGTTGCACAAGACTGCAACTATTACATGCATTATTTATAAACGAGAATAAAGTCTTTTGTCTGCTAATGAAGTGACGAATTAATGTCAAATTGCACTGTTCCGCGAGTTAATGGTGCTCTGCATTCGTCTCGCTTACAAAGTTGTTATGAAACAATGACGCAAACTAAAAAATCGACGTTTGTAGCGTGTAACTTGATCGAAATACTTTTATTTATATTATTATACCAGCTACATTTAGTATGCAATTATGTGTTCCACTTTGCATCATCAGGTATACCTAAGTAGGTACCTGTGTATAAATGTAATGTGAAGTACATATATACCTGATAACAAATGCATAAAAATGGCATACAGATAATCAATTATTATCTAATTTCAACAACACATGGCCAAATTTATTATAAACTACTTAAAAAAATCACTTTAGCATCCGGAACCAGTCATTACTGTTTGCAATCTTTAGGTGTTTGGTACTAGTAATGCCGGTCATTCCTAAGCCGTAAGGAGAATTCCCCAAAGTCCGCAGGTAATAATCTCCTCGGCATGTAGTTGAAGAACCGTAACCTAATACAGCTAAGTCACTATTGTCACATTTGTTCGCTTTAAAATGTTTATAACTTTCACATTTTACGCCAATAAAAGATTGAGGAACTCTTATACTTTCAATATACACTTGTGCAGCTCTTAAATGACTGCAGCTGGGCATAAAACATCCTGGTTGAATCGGTCCTCCTCCGTTGAGATAAAAATCTGCGTGTCCTACAGATTCTAGAACTCCTTGCACCATTTTATTCGAATGTATGACATCTACGTAACTTGCATCAGTCTTATCAAGTCTTTGGCTTGTATCTGCATATGTGAAACAAGGTCCAGCTGGATCCAATCCTGTTATTCGGCCCAAACTCCGGGATTTATATTGACGGAAGTATTTTCCAGCTGAGCCGGCGATGTGTGCGCCTAAGCTTATACCGAGTAGGTGGAAGTCTTCAGCACTCGCTCCAAAGTTTTCCAAATTGGCTAATAAATTGGCGAGTCTTTTCCCGACTAGCCGAACATTGTACGCGGATAAAATATATCCTTTGTTAACTAACTCTTCTGCATCAACCAAAAGTACATTAAACATGTTCTTCTCATTGTATGCTTGAGCTAAAGCAAATGGTACATCTGATTGCGAATTATCTCGAAATCCGTGTATCACAATTTTTGTTTGTTTCGTTATATCGAATACTCCTGCTTGAGTTAAAGCTTGGAAAGCAGTGTCGATCGGATAAGTTTGTATGGTGTCATTATTCAAACGAATTATTTTCATCGTTTTGATGAGATTACGTTGCTCGTTCTTCGTATTGTATCGAAGGTCCATAATTGCTCTACCTGTGAAAGAGTAAATAAAAGTTATAAAATCGTAAACCCAGAAACACCGTTTTAGCATAAAAAGGGGTGAAGGACATCCACTTACATGCATCAGACACTTTGACGTAGACAGTTTCTGCGAAGTTAAGGTCAGCATCCACGCGGCGGCGCGCGGTCGCTGGCGCCATGTTAACCACCATAGCCAGATTGCAAATTACGATCGTAACTATCACTGAATAGTGGCGCATGGCACCGGCCCTGCGCCCCCGAGCCGACGAGTGTCACACGGTCACTGTGCCACTGCCCGTGAAGAGAGAAAGGCCTGCCCGCACCCGGATCGCGCCTCCGAGTGACCAATTTGGAGGGGATTGCACATCGCTGACCATATTCTCTCATTAATTTCTGCTTCTGATGGCTTACGTTCTTTATTGGATTGTGTTTGTCACTAAAATGTACGCATTTTTGTGATACATATTAATTTATTTACAATTTTATCAAATGATATTTAAGATTACATAGCTAGTCTAGATAAGGTGTCAGTTGTAATGCACAGATAACATTTAAAGTCAACGTATATAATCTTATCGATTCAATTCGCTTGCGATTCGATTGTACTCCTTATAGAAGAGACACGATTATATAAATAAAAAAGTGAAAATGCCATAATGGGTTGAGGTAGGTATTTTCCGACCCAGATCATTTAATAAAGGACTATATGAGAAGCCAATACAGAAAGAACTAGGGCTCTAAACCCCCACCAAGCCGAGAAGAGGGGAGGAGAAACTGCTATTTCTCTTTGTACAGGCGTTACCTTTATAAAACAGATTAAATGAAAATAACTTATGGCTATGTTACAGTAATATGGTTAAGCCTGTGATATAGTTATATCCCTAGGGATATATATAAATATATATATACTATATATATATATATATATATATATATATATATATATATATATATATATATATATATATATATATATTATCATCATAATCTGAGCGTCTTCCAAGTAGCATCCACAGCGGTATCTCATCAGGTCAGGGCCCGGGGTTCGCTTACCTTAGCAAGGTAATTTGACGGGGTTACTGCTTTTTACATTTATATTGCGAAGGTCAGACAGCAATCGCTCTGACTGCTGTCTGACCTCCGCAACCCAAAGGACGTAAGTAGATGGCGTTCGGGACCCACAGTTTATACGTGCCTTCCGAAACACGGAAACATCTTTCTTTTTGAAAAATCTGGTGGATTCAAGCCTGCAATATCTTACCCAGACTGAAAACAACTTTTCACAAAGTATGCTTTCCAGTAGGATTCGAACTCATGATCTCCGGATCACAAGGCGGCCTTGACCACTAGACCAGGGAGACAGACAAAGGGAGTCCTAGGGATATAATTAGTATAATATATATTAGTAATGGGCCGAATATTCGTTTTATATACGGTATTCGGTATGTTCGGCAGTTTTACCGAATATTCGTATTCAGCCGAAGATTCGGCTAAATTACTTCTCTTTCTTTCCACTCATCAAAGTCACTGGGCAAAGTGGTTCTCAAAGTGTATATTATTTTATGAGGTAACCAAATTATAATGTAACTTAATGATTTTGTCTTTGTAATTGTTTCTATTTGTAATCGATGTTAAGTTTCAGAATATGGTCATAAAATATAATGAAGGCTGCCTAATCTAAATCTAAATATATATAACTCAAAGGTGACTGACTGACTGACATAGTGATCTATTAACGCACAGCCCAAACCACTGGACGGATCGGGCTGAAATTTGGCATGCAGGTAGATGTTATGACGTAGGCATCTGCTAAGAAAGGATTTTGATCAATTCTACCCCCAAGGGGATAAAATAGGGGATGAAAGTTTGTATGAAACTTTGTCAATTTTAAACCGGTTGGGCTGAAAATTTGCATGCATAAAAGCTACTATGACGTAGGCATCCCCTAAGAAAGGATTTTGATAAATTACAACCCTACGCGAGCGAAGCCGCGGGCAAAAGCTAGTTGGGCTGATAAAGATTCAGTTGCAAATAACTTTTTCTAAAAATATAATTTAATTAAGTATTACGATTTTTTATGAATAATTTGATTTGTACTTATTGTAGCTAAAATTAGGTAGCGCGGGGGTACCGGGCGGCAGGGTCCGACGTAATTCCGCCCGCATTTCGCAAAAACATTTCAACTAGTATTTGTTTCCTCGGCTGATTTAATTATGCTGAATTATTCGGCCAAATATTCGATTTGGTAATTTTTTTACCGAATATTTGGCCGAATGTTCGTATTCGGTGAAATCCATGTTCTGCTCATCACTAATATATATATATATATATATATATATATATATATCACTGTATTCGGGTTTCCAAAAGTAAAGACTATGTAAATAACATTATTTATTAACTTAATTTTGACCGACAAGCAGAAGTGATGACATTAGAAATAATTAAATAATAAAACTCAATGAATAATACAAGTATACAATTTAACTATAAATAAAGTCAATTACCTGGTTTTCTTGTCTATACACAAGTTTGTTACTTTCTATACTTTTAAATGTGATAAAAGGCAAACTAAACTGCGAGATCTTCTGCCCACGCCCGCCAGGCTCGTGGTCCGTGGCCAAAAGTTTTTGAACAAGCTAATACATTTTAGCAGTTTTGGCAGAAATCAAGAGTTTATCAACGATAGGAATCCGGGTGAATGTGAGAATTATCCAAAGATTTATTTGAAGACTTATTTGAGTTTTTTGATATGTTTGTTTAAGATGAAAGGAAATGATTATTGTAGTTAGTTGGTAGGTACCGTGGTAGTTCGCTAAGTGATCAGACTTTTGATTCGTCTACGAAGCTAAATGCCAAAATTTTAGAGGCGAGTACGATTAAGTAATGTACCTATAGGTACTATTTTACTTTACCGAGGCGAGTGATAATAATTACTAGTGGCTCTGTTTTACAATGAATAAAGAATATTATAATTACTACTTTAGTTACTATAAATACTACTTTACTTAAATACTTTTTTATAAGTTTATTATGACACTTAATTTTTATTTAAATAACTTTTAAAAAAATACAATCATTTTTTATAAAAGCTTTTACTGTGAAGCCAAAGTACTTATTGGACAAATGAAATGAGCCCAAACTTGATTGGTTTTACGGAGTTTTATAGATCACCTTCCGACTTTGTGATCAGACCTTTGACATCGTCTACCATAAAGTGCTCGTCAAGATAAATCGAATCAAACAAGTCCTACTCAATGAGGCTGTGTAATTTTACGAGTATAACTTAGTTCCGTCGAGAATATCTCGGCTCTATTATCAGCACAGGTCATTGAATCCTTTAATTTTATTGTCATGCAAAATTTCAGCTCAATCAGTTGAGGATAACTGGTTGAAAATTGAGTGGCAAGATTTGACCTAAACAACATGGGTACTAGATACATTGCAAGTTAAATAAAATCTTGTCAAATAAATAAGGAGTTAAAATTGTTCTATATAATTTGTATTTCATGAACAATAAAGATTAAATAAAATTAAAAATTAATTTCAGACCTCGGCGTGTGATATTCTTAGTTTTTACAAGCTTTTATTCAGTTTCACCTGTCCCGTTGTCTGTCTGTCTGTAATCAAACCTTGCAAATTAAATTTGACCCACTTCCCGGTTTCCGATTGAGCTGAAATTTTGCACACATACGTATATAGTATGACAATGCAATATTACGATGACATGCAGCTGATCTGACGATGTAGATGGAAGGTGGCCATAGGAACTCTGTAATGAAACGACGCAACCCCATCGAGTTTGGGCTCGTTTGATTCGCCTTGAGGAGCGCTTAGATAAAAGCTAGTATTAAAATTTTTTTAAAAATAATTACTTGTTACTACACTGCGCTAGAACGAGGATTATGTCCAGAGGTCGAAATTAGGTAGAGTTATTTATGTACTGACACTGATTTCATACAGCGAAAAAATGAAGTGGATATACCTCGAATCCCGAGACAAATTTTCAAGAGCAGAAAATTCGGCCAAATATTCGGTAAATACTGATAAAAAATTGTATGTTAATTATCTTTGTTTTATTTGTCTTATCTATCTCTGAGGTTTTTATTATTATTTATTTCTAATATTGTTGGCCACATGAGATTGTCCATTAGAAATCCCGAGAAGATCCATATTAATATTAACTTTTCGATACAAGTACATAAATAACTCTACCTAATTCCGACCTTTGGTTATGTCACGGGTTATGTTTTTCGTGTGTAAGGTAAAAGCATTACTGCGTGAGTTTAAGGATGGCACCACATCGAAAATTAAAAAAAAATTAAGGAAGTATACCGCATATTGGTATTTCCCCATTAACGATATGCATTAATTTTTTTGATCGTATTTAATTTTTTATTAATATATATGTAAAGGTCTCGTTTTCACTTTAATTAGGCACAAAATTTGAGGGTGTTTCTAAATTCGTGAATTTTGACATCCTATTCCGCTAAATATTATTTGCAAGTGTTTTTGCCGAAATACATATTTAATGGTTCAGTTATGATTAGCAAAACAAATAAGAGTATTTTTAAAATAAAAAACCGTTTGTAAAATGAAGAAAAATCAAAATTTATATTCAATTTGGCAAATTAATTAAATATAGTAATTTAAAAGCCTTGTGCACGGACCGAAAGCAATATTATTGCTAAATCATATTTGTAAAAAAAATACTGTAAAAATCAAGGCGCCTCACTATCACTAATTGTAAGTATAACAAAGAGCAAAAAAAAAATTTTTAGATTCAGAAAGAGATAATCTGACACAAACCCATTATGTGTCTCTTTCCCTGTTATGGGAATTTACTGTTGCAAGAATGAGACTTCGTTTAACGTCAAAAACGAAAGCGTACACTGTGTAAACTGAGGGAGGGATGACATTAAAATATCGACTTCGATACTATTGGGAAATACTCACCCTCATGCACGGATAATAGGGTTAGCAAGTAGTCAGTATTAAAGAATAAAGACTTTTTAATTAAAAAATAATTTATTTTTCACTGTATATCCATGACACTTTGACAAATGAGGTGTCGTTCGAAGCGTCTTAAACAACGTGGAAGTACAGTATTTATTTATACAACATATCGTTTTAAAAATTAAAACCAGACAACAGGGAGATTCTTGCTGAAAAATATACAACGTGAAAGGGACATACCCGAAATAAATCAAACCACAGGCTATAATAGATCACTACAGTGTAATAAAAGTAAAATAACTGACAAAAAAAAAACAAAACAAAAAAATCGGCATTTCCAAATATAAAAGTGTCCGACCCGCGCCCAAGAAATTTATATGGGGAGTGTCAATTTTTTTTCGTTTTTTGACTGTTATTTTAATTTAATTATACTAATACTCGATTGATTTGATTCCTTGGCTTTACACATAGGATACTTTTGATCAAAGGTGCAGAGGGAGCATCCGGCAGATAACACCCAAATCATGCGATTCTTCACGTAAGTAAAACAAGACAATTCAAAATATCTTGAGCACACTCTGTAAGGATTTTTAAATAATATATCCCGCAGACGATATAAATCGAAAATCGGCGCGGCCGTGGTCGCTGGAATCTGAGGCCAATCAGCTTGGTCGCGCGGACGCAAATAAATCGAGCCCAACCAAGAAATGTAAAGCCCTACCCTATTCCTTCATCCATTTTTTTATCTCTTTATTAATTTTAAAAATAAAAATATTATGTGGTATCGATATTTTTATCGATTAGTTTTTTTCTAACCCTAGTGTCAACAAATTGAATGATTACGAACAGCTAATAAAATACTAGCAATAAGAAATATAAGCATAAATTACTTTATTTTCTATTTATAATAAAATGGGAAAGTATGGCACTTAATTTCCAGTAAAAAAAGTAATACGTATACCTATAAAAATCTGTGATTTCAAGTGAAAAATATGTGCTCACCTGTGAAAGCTTAGTTTTGACACGAGTTTCTTTATTATTACAGCGGGATTTGCATCTCGTTACTATGCACTTCGATGGTATCTTGCTTATTGATTTTAAATTATTTTTAGTACCTATTAGAAAATTCAATTTAAAATGCAGTCTAGCCGATTTGTTTACATGAGCTGTTTAATACGACAAAATTTGTACTAATGACATTGAATTCTGATCCCGCGACTTTTCTATTTAGTAGTGTCTTGAAAGGTAGTGGATGGCTAAATGCCTTCCTCTACATTTCAAAACAGTGTACGTTTAGGAGACTTCATCGCGGAATCTATAAACCTTCTATATCTTTGAAGTATAAAGTTTTCTGATATGACAATCATTTTAACTCAAAATTAAGTTTAAAAATAGTAATTACATTTACGCATAGAGACACAAGTAAACCTTTTTTTAGGGTTCCGTACTGGGACAATATTACTAAGACTCTGCTGTCCGTCTGTCCGTCTGTCTGACTGTCACCAGGCTGTATCTCATGAAGTTTTTGATAAGTTTCTCGGTGGTACAAAATGTCTACGCCTAACAAATTGGCAAGGTCTACAAACCGCGCTGTAATTGTTTTTTTCAATTGGACTTGTTATTTACTCATAATAAGCTTGAGATGTTTTAGCCAGCCTTATGGTATCAACTAAATCGCCCCATACTACACCGCCGTTCTTAGGCGATTCCTCCACTGGCAACGCGCCCCGCCGTGGTGCGCAGACCGGCAGATTACGCGCGCGGCGACGGAGGCGCAGATCTGCCTAACCTAGCGGTTCGATCTGCTTCCCCGCGCAGAGCAGCGATCTACGACGGCCCCGCGCCAGACATTCACTTTACACGGCGGAACAGTGTGTTATACCCTGCGGCTAGCACCGCGCCCCTGCGCAGATTGATAGAATCCGCGTGTGCGAATTCTGTCAATTTTTCAAATTTTCCTTTACTATGTTAACTGCAATTAGTTTAAAAAAAAAACTAGACCTGCAATATTTTTTTCACTTCTCATGCTCGTTAAGTTGTTCTTTATGTAGAGAGAAGGCTGCATACAATGGGTTTTTATGCTCTTGTGCATAAAGTAATTTCTTCTTTTAAGACTAAGGCAATAGGCCTTACATCCACATACACTTTCCTTTATGTGATATATTTTTATGAGATTAAAGTTATATCTCAACTTAATTACGTCTTATGTATTACTATCTAAATATAAATTTATGATTAATACGGGCGTGCATTTACGTAAAAAATATAATGCAAATATTTACAATAACTTGGCATTACGGCTCCGACCATAGTCGAAGGTCTTATAAATTTAAAAAAATTGTGGCGGGCAGCTACTTATTCGTCAAATAAAACTAGAAACTAGCGTTATTTCCTTGCAATCAAAGTGAAAAGCAGAGTGTAAAACTCGAGTATTAAACTCATTTTACCCTCGACGTAACTATCCACCCTCGCCGTACCGGCTCGGGTAAACTGGCTCGTTTTTAGGGTTCTGTAGTAAACAAGGAACCCTTATAGTTTCGCCATGTCTGTTTGTCCGTCCGCGGTTTTACTCAAAGTTTATAAGTACTAGAAAGTTGTAATTTAGTATAGGCATGTATAATTATCATGCCAAAAAAGTGGTAAAATAAAATATTAAAAAAACATTTTTTGTAGCGTTGTTCCCTTACAAGTAAATTAGGAGCAATTTTTTTTTCTTGATAAACCAGTCGTGTGGGGTCTCTGCATAGGTCTTTCAAAAGTATTGTAAGCTTGTGAATATCGTTTTCCAATTTAGGGATACGTTTCTGAAATATTTGGTTTTATATTGCAAATATTTGTTAGAGTCAAGTATCCCCCTCGGTTATATATGGACAAGTGAAAAAATTCACAACAGTAGTATATATAACGAAGCTTAAAAGAAAATTATTAGAGCTAAGTAGGGTTAACAAATTAAAAAGTTATAAGCGACCAATTTATTAAATGTACTCGGAAAAGGAAAAGTTCATACAAATGCAATAGAAAAATAGTTTTGTGCGTCTCAGTCTCGAGATTGGTCAAAAGTGCTTCTGTCCGGCTGTCAGTCTGGCTGTTTTTGCCTACAGTCGCATTTCTCAACAGATTCTCGTGAAATTTTGTAAAAATTATTAAAAAAAAATCAATCAAAATCAAGGGGGTTAATACCTATAAAATATATCATATTTCAACCATTTTCAAAAATGTCTTAAAATTTTTTTTTGTCACCCTTATTAATTCATCTATTTTATCCGATTAACTTCAACGGGTCGGGGTGATAGTGTGTTAAAAGTTTCTGATAAAATGTTTCTACATAGTGTGCTTTACCACTGAATAAAGAATTTTCTATTCCATACTTATAGAGCCACACAAAGAAGTGTGTTCTGGTCAAAAATGCTACTTCTTCTATAAAATTTGTAATTACTAGATCTTTGGTATAATTTATTTTTTAAACATTTTATTTACACTTATGCTAAATTCTCCATAAAAGAGTCTGAAACAGTTAGCTTATTGCCAACATTAAAACATTCAGTATCATACTAACCATAAGATAATCCAAACGAATGTTATATGATGTTTTAGTTAATTTCATAATGCAAGTCAAACTCGATTTCTTTCATACTCATCAAACAGCTACATTCTCACTACTCAATTCATGGTATTTTTATGAATTAAAAAAAAAGAACGTTGTCATGCACGCGTTTTACTACTATAGCCATACCACAGCTCGGCAATACAAAAAAAAAACTTATAGGTTATTCGAATTCACGTCGTATCGCCCTATTTTTGTTTGATTTGATATTAAGTAGTATTTGCATTTTAATAATTTTACGATCCAAATTGTAAACAATTATTAGAAAAATAATTCTATTATTACTTTTAGATAGTTTATTTTTATTAGACACTCACCAATTAAACTTACCATGAACTTACATAGGTTTCTTACAATACTGTACAACATTCTATGGTTTCAGAACTGTTAATGATGTATCAAAATAAACGGCCCATAGCTTATTCTTAAACTCATTTAATAACGTAATGTACCTACTTACCTAATAAATTTTATTAAAGTAAAAAACTTTAAAAGTAGACTTACCTAAATTTGTAATAGAATATAAGTATATCCTCCTAAGATTTCACCTACCTATGTTAAATTTATTTATACCGATTTATTTTAATTAAATATAGTGAAGTACCAAGCGAAGAATTTGTATGTGTGCGCGCACTTGTTTCATATTTACTTACCTAGGCAGCGAGCCGCCCCGCTGCACCCTTCGTCCCCCGCGTTTACGCGGTGCGCAAAGACCCCTGACCTGTCAGTTTCAAAAAGATAGATTAGCGAATGGCCGCACGCGCCATCTGCAAATTCGGCGCACTTCCGGGCTTTACAGTTTTTTTCTTGAACCTCTTGTTTTTGTTTGCATCAACCCAGCATCCTCAACAAACCTGTGTGGCAGGTATGGCATTATTTCAACGTCCTAAGCCGCGTGGTGTGCAAACGCGCGCTCAGCTAAAAAGGGAAATAATGCCTAACGAAGAGGTGAAGAATATAGAAGTCAGGTCAGACGTGCAATTTAATCG
Organism: Acrobasis suavella; assembly: GCA_943193695.1. NCBI lineage: Eukaryota > Metazoa > Arthropoda > Insecta > Lepidoptera > Pyralidae > Acrobasis > Acrobasis suavella. The sequence continues at coordinate 13,131,293 of OW971938.1, forward strand.
ATCAGGCGCAGTGAAACAATTAGGATCAGTTGGATTTGGAAAAGTGCAATCGGATCTAGGTTTATCGTGCACGCTGCAACAACAAGATGCCGGTCCGCGCGCATTCGCGCACGTCGTCATCCGCCGCGCGGCAAAGACTGAAATATGAAGCAGAACAAGCCAAAGCCAAAATCGAGCTGGAAATGCTCGAGTTTGCCAAGAAAAAGCCAGACTGCCACCGCTTCCACAAGCATATCATACGGAGATTGTCAACTTCGCAATTAAAATAAAAAATTATGTCACAGCTGCAAAAAATATATAATAGACGGACCACTTAAGAAACCCTGAGTTGGTGGCAGTAATAGTAGTTAAATTACCGACCATTCTTATCAACATGTGGGCTACCTACTTAGTGGAAAATGAAGAAAACGATAAGCCAAAACTAGAAATACTTTCCGAGTTCCTTTACACAGAAGCAAAAAAGGTAGCCGATGCCGGGTTAAGTCACATGTATCCTAGTGACAGCAGGAAAAAACCAACAGAGAATGTAAAAGGCGTGTCGAGTCTGCCTATCTTAGCCTGCACAAGCGCAGACAGCCCGTCACCAAAATGTCATTTTTATCATGCTTCGGCTGCACTTGTGCCTATCGTCCCGAAGCAATTGACAACATTTCAAAAATTTTATATTCATATTTTATATTTTTTCCTTAAAGAACTTCAAAAAAAAGGACATACGTATTTTTTCTTTTTCATTTCTTTTCATTATTTCTCCTAAAATTAAATTGTTTAAAATCTCTCCATTCTAAAAGAGCGTAAGTACAAGAGTTAGGATGTAACGAGTTTACATCTTTGCCCTACATTATAATTAAAAAATAAACTGACGTCTATAGAGTTGTGTTTTGTAGCAGTAAGATATCGATATCGATACAAAAACTTACGTATCGTAAAATAGGGTTACTTTGATTAATTTAAAAATTCAAACGCTTCTATCTCAGCTATTTTTGGCATAAAAATATTATATTGACGACTTGGTATGTGGAAAACAAATGGCATAAAAAATTACGCTTGTAATACTCGACAAAAAAAATTTGCCCTATCATCTGTATACTTGAAATGGGGTTTTTGGGTAACCCACGTTTATTAACGGATTCTCATAGTCCCCTTACAAGAATTAAGAACACAAAGAAAAAATGTTTTACTTTTTAAGTTACAGCATTTTAAAGTTAATTGGGGTGAATTTGACTGAAAATAAAAACAAGGGCTCCGGCGTACACGCGTTGTGAAAAGATGGGCGACGTACCAGGATTGCTATTTCAAAAATATAAATAAATATGCGTTCAGAAATTTGGAAGATTTAATTAAAAAACCAAAAAAAAAGCTATCATAAATGTCACCTTGTGTTTTGAAAGTCGCCCCATTTTAGGGTAGCATTTTTCTTTACTTCATTTTTTTAATAGTTTTTAAGACCTGGATGTCAATATTATTTTTATTTAACCTGGAATATCAATCATATAAAGGAAATATTAGCATTTAGTCACCAAACTATGTAAACATTTTAATGCATGTGTATTTTTTCCAATCCTAATTCTACTTTACTGAAAGAACTATCGATAATAGATGGTCTTCATCGAACTGATACTTATATAGACAACACTACCATTATCTCTCTCTCTCTCTCTCACTTGTGATGTCAGTTGTCAGATTGACGCACGTGTCAATTGACAGCTGACAGCTTGACATAATTTTTTCACTTTTAGATGTTCAAGCAAAGGCGTAACCTGTCAAATGCCTATATCCTTATACTTTTGAGTTTTTTCATTTATCTCCAAAAATATAACTCAAAAAAATCTGAAAAAATATTTTACGTGTTCAGAATTGCTAAATCTCGAAATAATTCTCGAATTTTCATACCTTTTAGAAAATGAAATGTTGTCAATTCGCGGCGAATCTTCGTACATTTTGTACACCAAAAAGTTATCGCAATAAAGCACAGGTTACACTAGCGGCTTCGTTATTTTTCACGAACTATCTGGCAATAATCCAAGATGGCGTCATTTACGTGTTTTAAATATGGACGACGACTTTCTTTTCTTTAACATGTGTGCTAACAAATACATAATGCATTTATTGAAACCTAAAAAGAAACCTTAAAGGAAAAAGCTAAAAATTTTAACATCATTTTATCGTTCCACTCCATTTTTACGCATTAACAACCGTGGCACCGTCGCACAGCACGCGTCTAAACAAGTTGAAAACAAACGTCAAAATGAACAACGCAAGTGCGACCGCAGAGCGAATTGTTAGCGTGGTTAAAATCGTTTGATGTATCGCCACTCGCGCGATACCTAACACGAAGTCCGAATATTCGGGACGATACCCGATAATAGCCGGTCACATTTGCGTATATCGTATATAGCACGAAGCTTCGTGACGATAGGCGCAGGTCCGGCCCAAGCATAAGAGTCAAAGCCACAATAAATTAGCGGAATGTGTGAAATTCAAGCGCGCACTGCGTAAGGACAGGTGGAGATACGCGCGAATAAAAAGCTTTGTTTCAAATGTCTCGGAGCTCGACATTCAGACATATCTACTTGCACAGCAGAAAGCTGTGATATTGAAGGCTGTGGTGGGCCCCACCATCGTTTGCTGCACTGGAAGAAGCCACAAGCGGCGCAGCAGGAAGCCTCGTCCCCCGATGAGCAGCGCAATACCGACATTGTAGCCCATGCGACTTCGTCCCAATGTATACCAGTCCCAATCTTAAGCGTACCTAAAAGTTCTAAGTCTCCCCAGTATGCAGAGTTTCCCCTGTGTTCCTCCTCTCAAGTCTCTAAAAGTGCCAAGTCCTCCTAGTGTGCTGAGTTTCCCCAGTGTTCCTCCTCTCAAGCCTCTAACAGTGCAAGGGCTCCCCAGTGGCCCTCCTTTAAATTACTTCTAAAAATAGTGCCAATTACTGTCCACGGTCCCAAAAAAAGTGTAAAGACATTTGGACTACTTGATGACGGTGCGACGGTGAGCCTTGTGTCTGCCGACTTAGCTGATGAGGCAGAACTGCATGGTAAGAGCTTCACCATGCGAGCGTCTAGTGCATGGGACTCCGCCGAGTTGGTATGTAAATCTGAAATTATTGACTTTGACATTTCTAACAGTGTTGGTGATAGATTTAAATTATGTGCTCGTAAAATGAAGGAGCTTAATTTACCTATGCAATTTATTTATAACATAGATAACCTCAGTGATAATTTGTCTCATTTGTGTATTAATAATCTAAGTGAATGTAAAGTAAAGCCGAAATTATTATTAGGACAGGATAATTACGAACTAATTGCACCATTAATTTGTAAAAAGTTTAAGTCGAATGGATCGTTTATTACGCAAACATTATTGGGGTGGTGTGTGCACGGAGCCTTAGATAACAGTGATAAGCGAAGAAAGTGTAGCACTAGTGATAACAACTCGATTCATACAACAGCGCTTGCATGGGAAAGTCCATCATCGCACGCGCACCGTAGGGCGAGTCCATTTGTTCAGTTACACACAGAGGTTTCAACCCCCGCCGCCGGCGGCAGCACCTCCGCCGTCTCGCTTACACGCCCGGCCGACATTGACCTATATAGCATAGATAGCGATAACGACGCTTACAACAGTGATGCGGAATTACATGAATAGGGGATAATACTGCAATGTTCGGTCCACAGAGTGCAGCACTAGCGTAGACAGAAGAAGTTGTCAAAAACTGTTTACTGTCTACGCTAGCGTAGACAGTAAACAGTTTTTGACAACTTCTTCAAACTATTTCAAAGCGTGTTATGATTTATTAAATTCTACCTCAAATTAGGAAGAGAGTATTTTATGAACAATAATGCATCAGTGCTGCGTATTTGGATGTAGGAATGCAGGGAACCATTCATTTCCAAAAGAAAAAAAAGCTCGAAAACTAACTACCTAACTATGGGAAGCAGCAACTCGTTGTAAAGACTTTCGAGCCAAAGAACATTCTTAAATATGTTCAGCACATTTTAAATCCCAAGATTTTATTCAAATTGGAAAGTATTCAGGTGAGTTAATCTCATTCATAGAATAACATTTACTTTCATCACCCAAAACAACTATTTATGATTTATTGCTAACATAACCTAAAATCTTATTTCCAGGACCAAACAACCAGGCGTATTTTAAAGAAAGGAATGGTGCCTTCAGTATTTCCATGGACTAAAACGGCAGATATAAAGTCTGAACAAAGGCGACAACGTTATTCAGCACGTGATGCTAAACGAAAATTGTGTTTCTCATATAGTGAAAAGTGTGATGGCTTAGCTCTCACTCCAAGTGTTACTACAGCTACATGCAGTTCTTCATCCAAGGCGACAGTATTGGACTTTGGCGTTGATTGTGTTGAAGAAATTGTGATCCAAGAAAATAGTGCATATAACCTGGAAACTGTGCAAAATGGTATTGCTACTGTTCGTGAATGTACAACTCAAAAAAATTACCAATTATTATTCTACACAATTGAATCTTTTAGGAATGATGATAAAGGTGTTGCTTTTTATACCGGACTTGAATCATATAGCAAATTTATGTTTGTGTTCAATACTTTGTGTCCTGAAGCCTATTCAATAACCTATAAAAGAAGTAATGTCTTAGTTCTGAGTGTTGAAGACCAGTTCTTTTTGACATTAATGAAGTTAAGGAGAAATAAGGAAGACTATGAGCTAGGCCGTTTTTTTGATGTAAGTCCCTGTACTGTATCAAACAAATTTATTACATGGATTAACTTTATGCATCAAATGTGGTCAATGTTGAATATATGGCCTGACAGGGAATTAGTGGATTTCTACATGCCTGAAGGATTTAAAAAATACTACCCTTTGACTAGCACAAAGAGCCGCATGGAGTTCATACAAGAACCGTTCTACTGTTAAGTATGAAGTAGGAGCATCACCAAGTGGCCTTATATTACATTGTTCTGATGCATATGCTGGAAGTACCAGTGACAGGCAAATTGTAGAGAGAAGTGAACTTTATCAACAGTGTGTAAAAGGAGACAGTATTATGGCTGACCGAGGGTTTAATGTGCAAGACTTATTTGCTCATAAAGGTGTTGCTGTAAATATACCTTCATTTCTTAAGGGAAAAAGTCAGTTGCCTGGTATGACTGTTGTAGCAGATCGGAAACTTTCTTTAAAGAGAATACACATTGAACGTATAATAGGTTTAACTAAAACCTATTGTATATTGCACATGTCAAAAATATATTTTGTATGTGTTATGATGTGTAACTTCCGTGAAAATATTGTTAAAAGTACAGCATAACTTCTTCATTCTCTCTTTTTTAATTTAATAAAGTTATGTTATCATTTACCATTTAAGTATTTTTATTTAAAACAATAAAACAAAAAGTAAATATACTCATTTATTAATCAATAATTTAATTATCACATGTAGGTATGTATTGCTTAACATTTAAATTATAGAAACATTTGGCATACCTTATACTTTAACCCTTTCACCGCGAACATTGTCGGACTCATACCGAGAGCGTCGAATATTCCGACAAAAAAAATGCCCGTTTTGCACACGTACTTAGTATCCACATCCCTTTTTGGTTGTAGGTATTTATTTTAGATTTACTACCCCTCGCGCTGGAGGCATGACAACAGATATAAAGTCTCGCGGTAAAAGGGTTAAGGGGATACCTGAATTTTTCGGGGTGCAGTGCTGCCCCCATTTGAATTAAATCATTTAAAAGGAAAAGAAGATATAATTTAAAATTTTGTCTTGACCAGGCTCTAGATAACCCTTTAAACTATTTAATGAACTACTGTTATCAGTTTAAACTGAGAACGTGACGCTTTTCTACGCACAATTGCCAAAAACGGCCACTTTTGGCGTATGTGTGTATATCACTTTAAACTGTAAACATTATTTCATAAAATAGTTTAAAGGGTTATCTAGAGCCTGGTCAAGACAAAATTTTAAATTATATCTCTGTTTCCTTTAAAATGATTTAATGCAAATGGGGGCAGCACTGGACCCTCAAAAATTCAGGCCTACCTGAATTTTTCGCGGTCCAGTGCTGCCCCTTAACAATCACTTTTATATATTGCTTAGTATTCAAATTATTTAAAAAAACATTTGGCATACTTTATACTTTAACAATCACTTTTATTTAACGAAACATTTGGCATACATTTTACTTTATAAGTATTGCTTAATATTAAAAATTATTTGTAGAAACATTTGGCATAGTTTGAGTATTTTTTCTAGTAAAGCTAGTCGGAAATACTCTTCATAAAACAAATCTAATTTGTTTTCCATCTCCTTTATAAACATATAATTCCTGGGAACATCAATTATGGTCCATTCTACAAATGTGTAAATTAATAAACTAGCATACTTTCTGCCGGTAACCATCAACTGGCCTTGTATTTGATAGTAATATGGATGTGTCTCTTCTAGATACAAATTTCCGTATTCATTTTTTCACAAGGAAGGGATTGTTTAATCACTAATAGCATAATTTCTTTGATTGTAAGGGCACTTTACCTCTAAAATTGTTTCTTTACCAATAAGTCCATCAGGAGATGCCCCAAATATGGCTTATAATAAAAACAATCCGCATTTCTGCACCTTCATTGCAGTATATTCTTCATAAATCTGTATAGCCCCTCTCACTCACACAGTCTTTTCCATGTTGTGTTTGTTTGCATTTGAACTCTACTGGATTCAAAATTCTTTGGGCTACATTATTTTTTGCTTGAATAGAAACTGCTTTTCAACATGTATGAAAATTACTAGCTGTTATATGATTCCTGCGAATTTTATGCCATTCAAATTTATCAGCCTGATTTCTTGTCAACTGTTCAATATCTTGTATGTCGCTATCTGTTATATCACAATGATGTAAGTTTAGCAAAATTTGTTTTTCAAGGTCTGCAGCATAATTATGGTCCTTCACAACACCATAAATATTAGCTGGATGAATCATATGCCTTAATGGCATTGTGCTGTGGAAATGGCACACATAGTTTATAGTCATATTATGAATTTTTATCAGCATTTAGTTTAGTGGGATGTACGGGAAGATAATTAATACCCTCCATTTTTTCTTTTTTCTTAAAGGTAATTTGTCAGCTTTAAGAGGAGTCCCAAAAAAGTTTTTATAGGCTTATGAAAACTTTGCAGTCGTTGTGTACATGAAACATTTAGAATAATTTTTCTATCCCGCTTCATTTCTTCTACAGCTAGCAGCAGAGCAATCACATGCTTACAATGTGCATTGGGTGGTTCACCTACACTACAATCGCACTGACATCTTTCTATAGATCCATATGATGATATATGAACAGTCATGTTTTATAGAATAGCTTTTTTCATGGATGCTTTGCACTGACCCGTAAAATAATAAATATGGTTTTCCATAGCCATCCTCACATTTAAAAGATACTGATTTTGGTACATACTCTTACCACGTTCTATTCCAACTTCAAACCGGAAACACAAAAAACGTTGTAATCCTAACTAATACTATAAATCGGAAAGTGAGGTGCTTGTTATTTTAAATTGAGTACATAAGTATACTTACCTGCTTAAAAAAATCTATTTTTTCCATTGTGATTGGTGGAACGTCAGAGCTTGCATATATATCTCTAAACTTATCATTTAATGGAATAAATAAACATTTGAGTGTATTATCATCGCTGTCAACATCACTTTTTTACACTTTAACACCATTTTTTACAGTGCAAAAGTTATTATTTTCGTCGTATAGTTTTAACCTGAAACAAGAGAATTCAGTGAAAATACATTCATAGACACTGTGTAGAATATGTTAAAAAATAGCACAAATCGGTTTATGTTTTAGATAACATACCTTTCCACCAAATCCTTCTTTTTTTCCTTTAAACTCGCACCACGTTCTCGAAGCAATTTCTTTAAATCGTGCACTTTTAAATGGCCGTAGGGTGCCATTATATATTATTATTAGTTAAAGACTTAATCAAGAATAATTGGCACTTAAATAAACTTACAGAAAATACGTGATTGTTACAAATAAATAAGAATTTGACATTAGAATCTGCACGATGGCGACAAAGATGGCGGTTTGTTTACTGTATAGGCTAGTGGCGCCCTCTGCGCCGAGTTTTGCGTAATATATGTATATTAATACGTCGTTCGTTTGCGCTTAATTCCATAGGTATTTGTAGTAAACCGCGTCAGAATATTGACAGGTGTGAGCCATCGATGTTATTGATAAATCGGCAAAATTAATTAAAGGACAATGGACCGTTAGCCTTCCATGGAAAAGCGAATCACTTGTTTTGCCCGATTCCTATAATTTAGCATTGGGACGTTTACAGTCTATGGAACGTAAGATGTCAATGAACTTTGAGTTTGACATGCGATACAGAGAGCGTATTCAGCATTTGTTTGATAACAATTTCGCAAGAAAATTAAGTGAGTCTGAATGTAAGGACAACGCTATTAAACGTCGCTGGTATTTACCCCACTTTGGGGTAGATAATCCAAATAAAAAGAAATTACGTCTTGTTTTTGATTCGAGTGCAAAAAGTAATGGTTAGGTATTCATTACATTTTTACTTCGTGTTCCAGATCTTTTAAATTCCCTTTTAGGTATAATGTTTAGATTCAGAAAAAATCCGATTGGTATTTTGGGAGATATAAAAGATATGTTTTTAAAAATAAAAATTCATGATGAGGATCAGCACGCACTGAGGTTTCTTTGGAAGCTGAAGGGCAGTGAGGACGTTGAGCAATATGTCATGACGACACTAATTTTTGGAGCGAACTGCTCAACTTTTATAGCCCAATATATCAATCAGAAGAAAAACGCCTCGCGCTTTGAGGCTGAAATGCCTCAGGCTGTTCGTGCCATTCAAAATAACACATAAATGGACGACTATTATGATAGTTTTTGTTATAAAGAGGTAGCTGCTAAAATAGTGGAACAAGTGTCCTGCATACACAGACAGGGAGGTTTTAAGATGCGAAATTGGCTCAACACAATACATTACAAGAAGTACATTACAAGAAGTACTTTGTAATGTACCGAATGAAACCGTTAGTGATAAAGCGATAAGGCTTGAAATGGACAAGCAACCTGAGCGAGCTTAGTTCAGATATGTTGTCATTCGATTTGTCTTTTAAACGCGTTCCAAAATTTTAATGCGAGAAATTTGGAAAACTAATTTACAGTGTGACAGTGCTATAACCAAAGAATTATATGACATATTTAAACAATGGATAAGTCAAGCTAATGAAATTAATAACATTAAAATTCCACGTTGGTATTTTTCACAGCATAATAATAGTGAAAACGATACTTTAGAACTGCATTTGTTTTGTGATGCATCGCCAAGTGCATATGCTACTGTCGCATACAGGCGCAAAGTAAATAGTAATGGCCAGGTAGTAGTGTCATTTGTCGCAAGTAAATGTAAAATTTGTTCATTGAAGTCATCGTCCGTTTCTGTGCCTAGATGTGAATTACAAGCAGCAGTATTAGGATGTAGACTAGCTGACACCATACAAAAAGAACATCGTTTGCATCCGAGTTCTGTACATTATTGGACTGATTCCACAACTGTTTTGTATTGGATAGGAAACCATGGTAGGTCATATAAACCATTTATAGAGAAATTGATGAGTTAAGTTCAAGTAGTCAGTGGAATTATGTGCCTATTAACTTAAACATAGCCGATATAGGAACAAAAAATAACGACTATATATTGACTAATGATTCTGAATGGTTTACTGGACCTTCATTATTACAACAACCACGTTCAAACTGGCCCCAATGTCCTGAAAAATTAAAAATATATGATGAGAAAATATTGAAAAAAATTAATATTATACATGAAAATAATAAGTGTTGTGACTTTCCTGTACCTGAACCAAGAAGATTTTCTAGATGGTTAAGATTTTTACGTGCAACTGCCACAGTTTTGCTCTTTGTTGAATAATGTAGAAAAAAGCCTATTCATAATATTGATGGTGAGTTAATGCGCAGAGCAGAGATATTGTTGCGCTAACACTCGGCCATCAGACAAACGCGGTCGCCCTCGACCTGCGTCTGAGTCTGATGCATGAACTAAGAACATGGAAAGCAAAGATATTAATTCAAATCTTATTCAGAGATTACTATGTGTCCAACTTGTTGACAATCGATCATTCAATAACTTATTGTAGAGTTTTCAATATATTGGAGAAATAGCTTTAACTATGCAAAATCAGTTCCACAGCAGTTGTTTATTGCCTGTGTATCGCCATAAGGCCCGTTGACTTAGACACGTGTATACTTTAAGTTAGGTGTGATCTGTGTAAGGTCTGCTTTATGCCAGTCGTATATTAATATAAGTAAAAATTGCAACAGTGCTCATTAGTATCTGTTACAATTTATCTCCACCCTTTACCCAGAATGTTTGAAGTGAATGCATTAGACTTGATTAGACACGAGACTTAATAATTTTATTTTTATGTCATTTTTTTTTTACTGTATACTAATGTTGTAAAGAACGTTAGAATATTGTGATGAGTCGCTAACACTCGGCACCTTAACATTTACTACGATCATCCGGATTCGCAATCCAGTTCTTTGAGATGGGCTCAACTCAATAATGGTATTTTGAATCTGGATCACCACTGGCAAGCAAACTCCTATTTCAAAGAAATTTTGCATCTTAAATATTGAATCTCAATTTATGTTATTTAAGTTTATGAAATAATTATTTTGACTAATCTCAAGGATAAAATTATGGCTTCGACCATGTAGGTATTCTACAAATAAAGTCGAATTAAAATCCGTAACATACTCGTACCTATCTGATTTAATATACCTAGCATAAACCAATTTCCATTTACAAGTTTATTCGAGAATTGGTCTCGGCCTGACCTGACATCTATATAATTAATTGCAAATTATGTGAACTATCTTTGTTGGATACATGCCTTTTTGCGAATCCGGTTATCGTCAAAATGTATATTGCAGGTTTTATTAATTTATTTGAGATTTATACTTAAAACAGTTTCATCGCTTAATTTGTAATAACCCCTAACACAAATTATTCATTTACTACCTTAATAAAATAAATATGTAGCAAAACTACTAACAGAATAATATTTGGACTTAACTACTTTTATCTATTCAGGACCAATTGACTAATTATACATATCCGATAGTTTACAAAATTTTATTACACTTAGTAAGTTTGTGAATTTTATGTAGTAGCTGTCCATATTATATACAATGCTATTCTCTGCTAAGCAGTTTATGAAATGGAATAATAAAAAAAAAATCTTTCCAAATGTTACTTTAAATTGATTTTATCTAATTCAATGCCAAAATAATTTTACAGTGAAATTAAACTAACAAATACTTGAATCCATAGATTCTGGACTGTGTATAAGTTCAGAACTGGAAAACTGGAGAATAACGTGTCAAATGTTACCTTCGATCAGATTATGATGTAACTAGACATCTACATAAATTTGTCATGATGTTATTATGCAACTTTTAGTTTAAAAATACCTCAATAAGCGTACCTATTTAAAATTCTGTTTTATTTTTTCTCTTTGCATTTCTTGCTTTAGTTTGCTAGACTTTCGCAAAATGATTTTGTGTTTCAATATGAAAGTTGATTAGGCAAAAATAAAGAACTACTACTTAAAAATGAAATAAAAACTATTGGGACCTGTTATAATAAAAATCAATTCCATGTTTTTTTTTACCAAATTAAGTCTTGCTGCTTGTCATATTTACATAAACATCCAGCAACATGAAACGAAAAAGTTTCACGTAGTAGATGTATAGAGGATGTGGAGAAACTGCTCTTTTACTAATCATATCATTTTAGGTGATGTGTTAGATTTTAGTTCTTCTATTCACTCTTCTCATTTGATTGCATTATTTTTTTATTGCTTATAAAATCTCTTCCATTTGATAGCTAGCAGAATTTGTAATAGAAATTCTTTGTTAGGCTTCTAGACATCTAAAGTAGTTTTTCCATGTTAGGAGTCAGAAGTTCATTAATGTAAAATGGATCTGCTTTTTTTAGACTAAATATTTCAGTATTAATTGATTTGGTTTTTGTAGCTTTGTTTACAGCTTTTAAACCAGATCCTTTTGAGTAGTGTTCTGTTCTACAATAATTGGCTTCCTTCCATTTTTGTTGTTTTTGTACCTTCATATCAACTATGTTAGCTCTGTTAGCTTGTCAAACTTTGCATCTTGTTCTTGTTGTATTCCAAACATTTGTTTCTCCATTTCGGTTCTATACTAGTCAGCTTCTTCGCACAATAATTGTTTTCTTTTGCGTGTGCCTGACTTTTTTTTTCAGGTTCCACATTGTTTATAAGCAGGTGTAATACTCAGAAACACACTAGTTGTTTATACTGTTTCATCGACTACGTAGCGTCTATAACCAGATGTGCTGTACCTGCACTTAGAAGAACACTAGTTGTTTATTCTGTTTCATCGATTACGCAGCGTATATAACCAGATGTGCTGTACAAGTAACACACTAGTCTTTTATACTGTTTCATCGACTACACAACGTCTATATCCAGATGTGCTGTACCTACCCTTAGAAGAACACTAGTTGTTAATTCTGTTTCATCGATTACGCAGCGTATATAACCAGATGTGCTGTACAAGTAACACACTAGTCGTTTATACTGTTTCATCGACTACACAACGTCTGTAACCAGATGTGCTGTACCTACACTTAGAAACACACTAGTTGTTTATACTGTTTCATCGATTACGCAGCGTATATAACCAGATGTGCTGTACACGTAACACACTAGTCGTTTATACTGTTTCATCAACTACGCAGCGTATATAACCAGATGTGCTGTACCTACACTTAGCAAAACACTAGTTGTTTATACTGTTTCATCGATTACGCAGCGTATATAACCAGATGTGCTGTACACGTAACACACTAGTCGTTTATACTGTTTCATCGACTACGCAGCGTATATAACCAGATGTGCTGTACCTACACTTAGAAACACACTAGTTGTTTATACTGTTTCATCGATTACGCAGCGTATATAACCAGATTTGCTGTACACGTAACACACTAGTCGTTTATACTATTTAATCGACTACGCAGCGTATATAACCAGATATGCTGTACCTACACTTAGAAACACACTAGTTGTTTATACTGTTTCATCGATTACGCAGCGTATATAACCAGATGTGCTGTACACGTAACACACTAGTCGTTTATACTGTTTCATCGACTACGCAGCGTATATAACCAGATGTGCTGTACCTACACTTAGAAACACACTAGTTGTTTATACTGTTTCTTCGATTACGCAGCGTTTATAACCAGAGGTGTTGTTCAAGAAACACACAATTTCTTTATACAGTGTCTATAACCAGGTGATGTACAGAGACACACTAGTTATGTATACTGTTTTACTACAATTGCTGCGTTCAAATGATTCCTGCAAATTCGCACCATCTCAAAAGGCTACTTAGCTTTTCTTTTTATTTAGTAAACCATTTAGTGAAGTGAAATAAAATAAAATAATCGCATTATCTATTCACAGATTTCATAACATGGTGAACATAGTCTTGGGGACCTTAGTCACGACTCACGACTCTCGATTCACTTACCTTATTTATCTTTCAAAAGCACGTTTTTTTATATTTAAGATTCATTATACATCATTTACAATGACATCAATGTACATTTCACAATTTCCAAATTAGACATATACCATGCAAAATAAATAACGGCCGACATTACGTACAATTATTGTATAGTGAATATATTTTATAAACTAGAACAAAATCTACTAACTGTCAATAACTGAGCATACCATTGACTATATCTTATTACATTAAACGAGAAATTTTTATATCTAAATATGTAAGTTTATAATTAGCATCTCGAAAAACGGCTCCAACAGTTTGGATGAAAAGAGAAGGGTTTCAGGGGTAAACTCGATTTAGCAAGGTTTAATTTATATAGAACCTCTGTTTTTTCGTGGTTTTTTTTTTTGAAACTATCGAGCCGGTCGCCGGTGTACTTACATTAATAAATATAATAAAGCCACTTAAATAAATAATTAAATGAATCCTTACTTTCTATTACTCTCAATACACTTTATTAAATTCGTGAGAATTCTCAAGATTGTCCGTTACTGTTTATTTATTACGGTACTAATTTATTATATCCAATAGTGGGTACAAATAATTTACATTCACGGTAAAGTTTTTTTTTTCAAGGTCTTTTAATTTTTACTAATACTAACGATGTTCGAATAGCGATGAAAAATGTGAAAAATTTCCAAGATAAAGTATTATTAAATAAATGTAACCAAAATAGACGTTCAAATCAAAAGGTTACCTAATTTTCTAAAAATGGAGTGTGGAATCTCAGGATAGCAACCTTTATACCGTAGAAAATTTTCCTAAGCTTGAAAAGTAGATCCTTTCACAATACACTACAATTAACTATGGGACGTCAGGTACGTACAAACATTTTCACGTTTTTTTTTAACGTCATTATTAGACAATTAAGATTTTGAGAAGAGAAAACACATTAAGACGAAGTGGTAGCTAAAGTGGCGCCCTCATTTGAAATAAATTGTTTAAAACTAAATATGGTGATAATTCAAAATTTGATTTGTATAAAGGTTTAGAAAGAAATTTAAACTATTTTATGAATAATCTTTGAAAGTAATATTGGTAGTCCATCTTGTTTTAAAACTGTTTTTCGCCAAAAATGGCCACTTTTGGCGAAAAACAGTTTTAAAACTAGACGGACTATTAGTAATAATTTCAAAGGTTATTCATAAAATAGTTTAAAGGTCTTTCTAAACATTTATACAAATCAAATTTTGAATTATCACCATATTTAGTTTTAAACAATTTATTTCAAATGAGGGCGCCACTTTAGCTACCACTTCGTCTTAAGCAAAATTATATAAAGTATTGTAAAAAATACTGATAGAATAATTTAGATATAACGCATTTGTAGCATATGTGTAAGATATTAATTTGATCATGTTCACATTGTTAGGTAACCAATTATTGTACAAAAAAAGACTTACAGTTTTATGATGTCTTCTTACAGTTTCTGGTTGCTCTTGGCGATCACTTCCAAATACATCCTTGCACTTGTGGGCAGGCCCGTTGATTTCAGCACTTCTGATGTGAGCAAAATAAATACTAGACACAGTTATACGTAATACATATTTATTTCGCTAGGTAAACCGTTAAGCTTAATACACTGATCACTAAAACTTTATGAAATATCTACAATTACTTCAATAAGTTATAATATATGGATTGACACAACCTTACGTGGCAAGCTTTGAATCCAGAAGACCGTTGACCGCGCATGCGCAATATCGTGCCGCTATCCATCTGATAGGGTTGCCCGCTGCATTACGATGTTGCCAGCCGCTACACGGTGTTGCAAGTGTCAGCGCCAGAAAGGCGCTAACAATAGCACGACTGATAGTGATGCATTATCACATGAATGCGGCACACTCATGCAATGAAATGGTCATTAATGAATTAAGACATAAGTGTTGGGTAGTTAGACACAGACCCACAGTACGTACTGTTGCTAAACAATGTCTGGTGTGCCGGTTTAAAAAGCTGTACCTTCTCCTCCACGCTTGGGTGATCTTCCTGAATGCAGGCTATCTCATCATCAAAGAGCCTTTACAATGTGTGGAGCTGATCTATTCGGACCCATAGACGTGGCAGTAGGAAGGCAGAGGGCTAAAAGGTATAGTGTACTGTTCACCTGTCTCACTGTGCGCGCTGTGCACCTAGAAATTGTACATTCCCTAACATCAGATTCTATGATCATGGCGCTGCGCCGAAAGGCCGCACGCAGAGGTTGGCCACACACTGTGTTTTCGGATAACGGTACAAATTTACGAGGTGCTGATACAGAGTTAAAGCAAGCGTGCCAGGAAGTGTTGAGCAACCAATCACGCTTGATAGAAAAAGCTTTAAACAGAGGGGTTCAGTGAAAATTTTTAACCCCAGCAAGCCCTCATATGGGAGGCGCTTGGGAGCGCCTTATAAGGAGTGTTAAGATTGCCCTTAAAGTGGTTTTGAAAGAGCGCGCTCCTAGAGAAGAAACTTTAGGTACTCTCTTTTGTGAGGTAGAAAATATGATAAACAGTCGTCCTATAACTCATGTGTCCGTTGACCCGCGTGACTTAGAAGCGTTAACACCGAATCACCTTTTATTAGGATCATCCTCTAACCTACCACAGTCCGGGGTCTTTGACGATAGTGACCTGTACCTTTTTCTTGAACCTCGTGTTTTTGTTCGCACCAACCCAGCATCCTCAACAAGAACCTTTTAATATAGGATTCATGTAATTGGTGTAGATAAAGACTTGTATGCAACTGTACATAATTAGGTACTAAAACACTAATGTGATACTATTGTCACACCCACGTTCGTGTTTTAATACCCCTTATTATACAACAGTTGCATAAATAACTATATCTCATTGTATTTCTTTCAACACTTATTCTGAGTTGGCAATGTTGGCATCCATTAAAACTTGCTTTTCTCTCGGATAGATTTAAAGTGTTACTTATTTTATTTATTTATTAAACTTTATTACATGAAATTGTAATCGGCGGACTTAAAGCCATTTGATTCTACCTGCAGAATTACCCGCTACCTTTAAAAGTGGCTACAACTCGTTTCTAACAAGATCCAGTTTTAGTCGGAAACAAATAGTTTCTGTTCTCTTTATTTTCAGATTCCTTTGTCGCTAAATATATTTTTTTTCTTGATATAACAGGTTCATTTCAAATAAAGAGTATCAGATCAGTAGTTCAGAAGTTTATTTGCAAGCAAGTTTATTTGCTGTTACGTTAAGTCAATCTCAAGTCTCAACAGACACAACTATAAACCAATTTCAATATTACCAGTATTAAGTTAAGTATTTGAAAAAAATGTTAGAACAGCTGGTATCGTATTTTAATATTAATAAATTACTTCACTGTCGCCAATATGGATTTACAAAAGGGCGCTCTACCACTGATGCAGCAGTGACTTTAGTTCAAATTATTTACGAAGCCTGGGAATCAACAAGACGTTATAGGCATCTTTTACGATCTGTCGAAAGCAATCGACTGTGTCGATCACTTATGTGATCGACACAGTCGATTGCTTTCGACAGATTATTAAAAAACAAACTAAAATTTTATGGCGTTACTGATACTGCACTCTCTGTAATTTCATGTTATCTTTATAATAGAACTTAAAGAGTTGAAATCAACACAGTATCCTCAAATAGTGCTCCAGTGAGCATGGGTGTGCCACAGGGTTTAATAATTGGTCAATTTTTGTTTTTGATTTATATTTATGACCTCCCCTGTCTTGCAGAAAAGTTGTATGAAGTAGTATTGTTTGCTGACGACACATCTTTACTTTTCAATGTTGAAAGAAAATGCACAAACTATGACGATGTAAGCAATACTATGTCAAGTACTTAGTTGGTTTACGACTTATTTAAACACACAAAAGACGAAGTGCGTAAATGTGTCACTATTGAAAAATCTCAATACTCACATACCTCTGAGTCTTAATGGTCAAGTTCTAGAATGGGTACCCAACTCCAAGTTTTTAGGCATAACTGTAGACTGCAACTTGAAATGGGATAAACATATTGAGGTCACTGCCAAGAAACTTAGTTTGGCAGCATATGCTGTGAGGAGGGTCAGGAGGTATACTAACGTTGAAACTGCTAGGCTATTATACTTTAGTTATTTTTATAGCATAATGTCTTATGGCTTGCTCTTATGGGGTAAAGCAGCTGACATACATGCTATTTCTGTGCTACAAAAGAGAGCTATTCAGTCGATCTACGGAATAAAACCACGCGAGAGTTATTTAAATCTTTGAATATTCTTACTGTAACATCTCAATTTATTTACGATAATCTGTTTGTTAAATCTAGGTTAAATAGTTTAAAGAAAAATAGTGATGTTTACAGTTATAATAATCGCAACAAAAATCATCTTCATACGCGTAAATTTCGACTTGATAAAACCAGAAAGTTACTCTTAGGTCCAGGTATAACAATATTTAATAAATTTCCCGAATCGGTCGTAAACCTTCCAATGGCAAAATTTAAAATACATGTTAAAAACTTTTATTGAATAATGCGTACTATACTATCAATGAATATTTAAGAGATAAAAACGCGTGGACACTTCCTAAAATTTTTCCATCAAACTTCACACATGAAACATAAGATAGCTGTATTTTCTGTTACCAAAATAAGCTTACTGTAAAAACATGTAAACGCTCAGCGATCAATAGGTGACCAACATATAACTAATATTTCCGCTTGACAAGGTCTGCGAGATCAGGTTTTTTATGCTCACTAAAATGTCCAATCCGGTGATGGCGTCGCTGTTCGGGTCGTTGGATTCCTTCTAATATGGTTGAGTTTAAAGATGCTTGATCCGTGCGTCAACTCGTGAACGGGTGCTGCCGGGAGGGACTTATCAGCTCGGCTGAAAAAAATAGGTCTATGCTTTACACGTAACGTAAATTATACTTATTATTGGATAATGGAAATAAAAATATAAATTTGGAGAAACAAACTCAGTATAAGCCTCCAAAAATCTGCTTTATTGCACAAATTTTACTTAAACTTCAACCGTTTATAAAGTACTCATAATTGTAAAGGTGAAAAAAATGTTTCTATAAAACCTTGCAAATGTAATAAAAATTTCAAATAAAGAACATTTATTTCACACACTTATGTATGAAATAAATGTTCACACACAAGCTTACTGAAAAACACGTATCACCTGGAACAAATGTTATGAAATTTCGGCACTCAATTAATAGTGAATCGTTCAATGGATAGTTAATAATTTAATTCAATAGAATGTAAACCGAGCCCTCAGGCGCTATCTTCATCGCGAGCGTAGTTTGAAAAGCTTGTTGTTTCATCCAGGGCAATGCTAGAAAAAGAGGCAAAGCAAAAATAAAGATATAGCTCCAGAGGGCTTGGTTTGTATTCTGTTGAATAAAATTAGTATTATAATTAACTATCCATTGAACGAATATTAACTATTCATGGGGTGCGCAAATTTCATATAACTTGAACCAGGTACGTGTTTTTCAGTAAGTCTTACAAGTGTGTGCAATAAATGGTTTATATTTAAAATTTGCATAAAATTTGCGAGGTTAATATTGAAATATTTTTTTACCTTTCCAATTTATGATTACTTTATGAACGGTCGACGTAACGTAAAATAGAGGAGGAAGTTTAGGTAAAATTTGTGCAATAAAGATTTTTGGAGGTTTATACAAAATTTTTTGGTGCACAAGATACCTGTTAGTTCAAGAGTTTTCAAGAAAGATCAGTTACAACGCCAAAATCACGTACAAATGTTTGTATGAAAAGTAAGACGGGTTGGCCGCTTTAAGGACACAATAAAATTCTCGTTCCTCGAGATGATAAAAAATAGCATGAAACCTTATTAACATGCTGAACATGGAGTTCTGTAGTTTACGACATCGATGCTGAGCTTTAGTTTAGAGCAAAAGAACCAAAAAGAAGGTCCACACAAGAAATAGTACAGATTCTCGGCTGAAAAATTTAAAAAGTAAGCAGAATTCATAATGTCATAAGCATACTAGATACCAGAAAATTCTATGCTAGCTCCCATCTAGATCCTCAGAACAATGTTTTGAGACCAGATTACGTCTGTAATTTTTACAGTATTATAACATCTCTCTTATCTCTGGTAATTTTATAGGGTATAGACATAGACAAAGGTATAGAGGATCTTTGATCTTTGCTCTTTGATCATACGAGTACAACATTTTTTGTCAATTGTTTTCATTTCCAGGGAATTTCAAATGGCCTCTTCTAATTTGGACAGTTCAGAAGCTATTTCCAAATCATCTATAAATTTCTAAACTAAATAGAGTTTTCGAGACAATTTCTTGAATATGCCGGAGAGTTCAAGATAAATTCCCATTCCCAATCCAAAAAAATTTAAGTTCAAAATAATTTTTATTATTTTACTTGTGCAAAGAGAAAATTGTTTACTACAGTGCTAAACGGTTAGATTTTCAAATGTGTTTCAACTAGTGTAAAGGCGGTTACCCTAGCGGCGAGTGACCCAGTCTGGTTCGGGACACTTTACTGTGCACAACTTGTTTGTGTAGTGTGCTGTGGACTAGGCCATGACTCATTTAAAGTGATTATTGTAATAGATTTGGATTGATTTGATGATCCTATTTATTACAATGACGTCTACTTCTCCTGGACGTTAGGCCCTGTTGGATTTAGTATTCAATTCTATGTGGGCCAGAGGGTTTGTTGTTGTGATGAGGTTTCGCAGGGCAGTTTTTGATGGGTAAACGCGAGGTCGGGAGCCGACCTTACCGTCTTATTTTTAATGTCCAATTTCTTTTTTTCCTCTTTGAAATATAAATGTGATTATGTTGCATCGTGACGATAAACGTTGATTCCGCAGATATTGATACGCTGTGTTGAATAAAAAATACGACATTTGGTAGCTGTAATAATTAAAATAGTATTTATAGGGAGAGAACCAAATTTGCATATCGAATAAACAGAAAAATATCTCGTCAAATCGTATCAGTCATCCAAATGCATAGACAAAAGTAATTCGTCGGTCCTATTCAGGTCACCATCTAGTTACATGGATTGAGAAAGCCATTACATTTTTCTGAAAATAAAATAAAATATCATTTGCCCGCGACTTCGCAGTTTCATACACTAACTTGAGAAAATCGAAGTCTATCTTAATCATGTGTTTCATGTACATAACCACATTGATCCTTGGCATGAACAAAAAGAAGTTATTAGAATATTTTCATAAATAGCAAATGGAAAAATTTTTATTTCATTTTAATTTATTCATATCACTATGAATTTTTGATGTTTATCTTAAGTACATTTATTTTTTCTTTTTTCTCATTATCAGTACATATTTCCGTGACGTCAACTAGGCTCCAACGGAAGACCAGCGCTGGCAGTCCTCACAGCCAGCATATGCTGAGTTGGAGCTTTTTTGAGGTACACCACTACCAGGTTTATTTGTGATTTATTTCTATGTTAAATACTTTTTTTTTTGTGTATCTCAAATAAAACATTTTATTATTATTATTATTATTATTAAAAAAAGAACTGGAATATGGTGTGTTAGTTGTATATAAAATCTGTACTAGAGTATATTAAATGGAACCATTTAATGTTGTCATGTAAGTATATGATTTTGACTGCCTTTTTCTTTTTCCGCACGATCTACGGCATCTTTAGGTGACCACCATGAAGAATAAAAAACCCGGAAAGCAGACCTCGGTTCTAGAGCAGCACAACTTAAGACGCAACCGGGGATGCGCTGAGATGAGATGAGAAGTAGCAGAATGTGTTGCTTCAGGTATTGTAATAATAACTAAGAGAAAAAAGGAGCGACGTAATATTTAAGCAGTAAGGACGATATAATACATACATACACAATATCACGCCTGTATTTCACAATGTACCTACTTTTTGAATTCTGAGTGAAGCGAAGGATAGGTACTATAGTAGGATCACGGGCGTACCAAGGGATTTTCTTACTGAATATTTATTTTAAATCTGTATCTGACACAATGGAAATTTAACATATCCTTACTTTGTAAAAAAGGACAAGGACTAAATGATTCCACAGATTTTTTTCATGTTTCATATTTATCTTCGGTGACTGTATGAAGCTCTTTTTATTGACGTACAAATGTGAGTCACTCCCGCACGCCCACTCTTGTAGCGCTAGTATGCAATTCATTCAATTAATCATAGTGGAAAACCTTGGTCATAAATGTGATAAAACTTTATTATTTAAGGCTTTAATCACCAACGTGAAATAAAATCGACAACAATGATAAACGGTTTCCATATAAATAGAACGTGTTGTGTAAACACCAACCTTTGACACTTGGAGGGAGGGCTATAAATAAGTAAGGGAAGGGGTGGCTGACAGCAGATATAACTTATAATATATTCTTCGTATAAGCTCGTAAATAAAAATCACTGGGGTTCAGAAATTGTTATTTGCGAATATATTTGATGGATTATTTGGTGTGATATTATGTGATGTAAAGATTGTGGGGTAAATGTGGTGACGGCAAACGTCGAGCCGTGGGCGGGCAGGCTGCGCGGGCTGCCACCGGCGCGTCGCCTTAGTAGCTGTCCGCCGCCGCGCCAGTCACACGTCCCGCCGCGGCAGAGCCTTCGTCCACGTCCCATGCGCCGCGCTCGCCCCTAGCGCTTCAGACTCTAGCCGCCGCCGTCGCCGCCGTCGCCGCCGCGCAGCCCGCCGTCGGCCGCAGCCGCGCACCATACAACAAACTGTAACACGGCCACTGAGCCCGCCTAATACTGTGTGCTTCTGAACACGACGACCACAAAAGCCGCCACTCCAATATCACACGTAAGTTTGCTACTTTTCATTCGCTTTTTACTTTTTTAGCGACATGACTGGCTTGATTATTATTCCAGTGTAATTTGATTCAATTAAAAGTAAATGTGATTGCATGTTTTCGTCGCACACCACGCATGTTATGGCTAATTTTCTTGAGAGTTGAAGTATGTAAGAGAAAAAGTTAATGCACCTAGTTCAATTGATACAGAGATATCTTGGTCGTCAGTCATCAATAGAAGACAAGTATTTTATAAAAAACAACCGCCGGCTGTAGGATGATTAAACAGATTTTAATTGATAATTTGGTGCCGTGTGCTTAGATTTTAGTTTGAGTCGTGTCCTTATATTTTATTTTTCAAGAAAGTTGAATTGTTTATCTTATTTTAAATAGAGGTATGGAGCTGCATTATGATACAAGTTGATATCCAGTGACATTTTTTAATGCCTTCGACCACATATTTTATCGAGATATATTAGATTTTCGTATATTTACAAGAATTCTTTAAAAATAAAAGGCATTAGATTTATTATAGAATGAAATGTTAGTTATTTAAATTGTTAATAAATATAACACCATTCAAATCAAATCATTTTATATATTGATATCTCACGTTATGAAAGGACTATGTTAACGGACTGAAAAAATTATATTCTTAGTAATGAAAATTTAGTTATAATGTCATTACTATAATAAACAATTACGGATGCTTTGTCAGCGTACGAAACATTTTTTCTGCAACATATTTATCTGAAACGTAATTAAACATCTAAGCACGGTGTGAATGACAAAATGTTCAATAATTATTTAAAAGAACATGAAAGTATCAAGTATGTGAGTCGGGTCACGCTCAAAGTAGAGGTTCAAAGTTATACGTTACAACATGATAACTTTATTTACCATATTTTTTTCATGTTCACTACTTTCTCAACAGGTTTCAACATCATGTAGGTAATTTTATTCTAGGGATTATGTATTTTGTTGGAAATAATAAAGGCAAATATACCTATTTACTAAACCCATAGCGTCTTAGATGCGACAGTTTTATTTGGACAACTATTTCGCGAAATCATTTACTCAAAAAAAAATATAATAAGACTTTAAACGGCAACTGGTTTATGAAATAAGGTAAAACATCTTGAGAGGTTAGGATGAAATCAAATTATTTATTTGTATAAATGTAGGTAAACATACTTGGTTTGTTAACAAATATTATAGTACCAATACATTTAACCTAGGAAAGGTGTGCAAAATTTAACTATTCACAAAAAAAAATATAGTTAATTAATTTACTGTCAAGTGAAGATTGATAATATTAAGTCACTTAATTTAAAGATACATTATGATACAGGAACTAATCAAATTACATTATAAACAATTATTTTTATCCGACAGGTATTCATAAATGTTGTTTTTAGTTTGTTTTAAAATTGTTTTGCACTTAGTCGAGTAAATGACTATATAAATTTAAATCATCATCATACATTTAATAAGATCGTAACCGGTTGCTGTCTGTACATGGAAGATAAATGAGAAAAAATATTGTTGGGGGCTTTTATCCACGCAATAGAACAAAAAACAATGATTTTTAGAATTTTTGTCTGTTTGTCTGTGCGTTTGTGCACGCTAATCTTAGAAACGGCTACACCGATTCGGTTGCGGTTTTCACTAATGTTTTTTGATAAGCTTCACTTAACATTTAGTGTTTGTTTCATCGAAATCCATAAAAAAGTTAGATCAATTTAAAGAATCAGGTCAAAAATGTTTGTTTGAAAAGTTGCTATAATGTAACTGTTCCGTTGCGTTAACTAAAAATATTGTTATACAATGGTCATTTAAAGTTAATAAAACCGGCCAAGTGCGTGTCCGACTCGCGTACGAAGGGTTCCGTATAATTATCTATAAAAATTACGTTCGTTGTATGGGAGCCCCTCTTACATATTTATTTTGTTTTGTTTTTGTATTTGTTGTTATAGCGGCAACAGAAATAATTCATCTGTGAAAATTTCAACTGTCTAGCTATTACGGTTCATGAGATAAAGCCTGATGACAGGCAGATAGACGAACAGAAGGACAGTGAAGTCTTAATAATAGGGTCCCGTTTTTATCTTTTGGGTACGAAATCCTAAAAATTTAATTTCGATGAATTTGGAGTATCCATCCAGCTTCCCGTGGCTAGGTGGACGAAACAATAAGTCTATTCGACATAAAAAAAAATAGCAAGGTAAGGTTTGGTTACGTTAGGGACTTTTAGAAAACCCAACTTTGCCGACATTATTTAGGACTGTTAAGTGGCCTCTTTCGACGAAGATGAGCTGCTGTTTTCCATGGTGATACGCGTAATACACCAATGACATCCCTGTTGCCAGCCAGGCTCAGTTAACGCTCTCTACCGACGAGTATGGGATGTCAAAGTAGTACCTATAGGCGGTGGAGCCTCCGCTAAAGACAGCTAAAACAGGGCTCCTGTCGAATGACAATGACAGAGGGTGAATAAAGTACTAGCAAAGTCACTGCCTATTGCGCATTCAGTTTTTGAACAGTACCGGATCTGGAATTGGGGGGTTGGGGCAAAATATGTAAATATGCCAGTATTGGTTTAGCTGCCTAATTGATTACCAGTACCTTGCTTTCTCAAAAGGAAGTCGTGTCTCGGGTCCGTCCTGATCCCAAGGTTTGGAACGTTTCTATTATGGCTTAGTTCTAAACTGTGGAAATCCTGGGTGAAATTTGGCAAAACGTTCCGATTTACTCTGCAAAAGTGATTTTAGAAAAAGTATGACACTATAGCCGGGCCCATTACACAATTACCATTAACTACTTACATACCACTACAGGGAGGAAAAAAAAAAAAAAAAAAAACTACTTACATTGTTAATTAGTTTTGTCACCGTCGATAACCGTTAAATGTATCGTGAGTTGGTAATATTTTAGTGTTAATTTTAAGTCATGGATAATTCAATAGAAATATTAAAATCTAAGAATGGCAAAGACACGTTAAGTTTTGATGGATACTATTTTCATATGAACAAATGTTCTAATAGAAAATATTATTGGTGTTGTTCACAAAAACGTACAAAGAATTGTAGAAGTGCAGTGACAACTGAGTTACAAGAGGAAAATGGGATTCATCGTATCATCAAACAAATGACTAGTCATAGTCATGCTCCAAATGCAGCAAAAATAAATTACCTAGTAGCTAAACTGCATGCAGGAATAATAAATAAATTACTTAGTAAAAAGTGTGGAAGAAGATGCATTGGCGAGTTTTGATAAACCGTCACAGATTATTAATATGAATACAGCTCCTATTCTCAGTTCAAGTGCCTATGCTTTGCCTAGCAAGAATGCATTACGACATATAATAAGACGAGCCCGTGGCAAAAACTTTCCGAAAAAGCCAAGACATTGATATACCTGACGACCACAAAGAAGCTGCAAATGAACGTTTTTTAGTACGAGATTTGACATACGGTGAAAATCATCGCATCTTAATTTTCAGCACAAAAAATAATATTGAGATTTTAAATGAATCGGATGTTTGGATAATGGACGGTACTTTTAAGGCATTTTCTTTTTTTGTTCACACAACTATTTTCTATCCATGGATCAGTTGGTATTGGTGAGTTTAAGAAATTTGTGCCGTTGGTCTATTGTTTTATAACAAACAAAACGGAGGAAGAATACCTGAATTTTTTGAGAGAACTTAAATCTTACGCTTGCGAAGAAGGATTTGAACTGAATCCGAGTCATACAATACAATACAAAAAACTTAATTGCACCAAAAAACATTTACATATTCGAAATACTTACAAAGGGTAACATAGTATAATGAGGTACAAGAGACGGCCTTATCGCCGAAGCAATCTCTTAGAGGCAACCAAAAAAAAAAGAGTGCGAACTATATAATAAGATAACAGGTGGCGCAGTTAGAATTTTATAAATTAATATAGTAATAAATACAATAGCCAATTAACATTCTAAATATACATAATATACAACATAATAGATCATCATCAATTTATTTAAGAACTATGTTCTTGTCGGTGGAGTAATAGATAACTTAATTTATATATATAACTATATTAATTTACATAGCATGACACAATATAAATAAATATAATTTCATTACATATATACAAATAAATAAATATCACAATGATTAAAAATAAACCAGTACACGATGCTTAGGCAGGAAGAGGGAGAATACTGTAGGGGAAAGAAATTAGTTACACAAGACTAAGAAAGTGATTTTTACAATACAAGAATTATGTACAAAGACGGACTTATCGCATAGCACTCTCTTCCAGTCAACCTTTGGGTAGATGGAGAAGTGAATATTAAAAAAATAGGCGGTGCAGTATGTCAGATTTACTGTAAATAGTTACTATATAGAACCTGCCACAATATATACATACATACAAATACTTACATACACTACATACATACCTACAAATTAATAGACATATAAAATATATATTATAATTATATATATAAAATAATGAAATATGAGCATAATGCGAGAGAATCCACTACAAAATAAATCATAAGTTGGACAGATAGTGAGCTTTTAATTGCGTTTTGAAGCTGTACAAAGTTTTAGCGCTACGGATATTAATAGGTAAGGAGTTTCACAGTCGAACAGATTGAACGGAGAAGTATTTAGAGTAGTATGTGGAAGAGTGGAGGGGGACTTGAAGACGGAGATTGTAGAAGCTGCGTAAGTTACGGTTTGAGACATCAGTTAGGAATATGAAACGCTCTTTTAGATAGCTGGGAGAAGAAGGTATAAATAGTATGGAGTATAGAAGGAAGAGTATATGATAATTACGACGAAGCCGAATAGGGAGCCACTTGAGTTGCGCGCGGAAGTTGGAAACATGATCATATTTACGTAGCCCAAATATGAACCTGATGCCGAAATTTTGAAGACGCTCAAGCTTATCAAATTGCTCTTCAGTGAGGTCCAAATAGCAGGGGTCTACATGGGCGAGAATGGGAAGGATTAAGGACTGAGCGAGCAAAATTTTGGTCTCGTTGGGTAGGAAGTTCCTCAGTCTTTTAAAGGATCCTGCAGCACCGAATACCTTCTTACTGACTTCAGTAATTTGGGTCGACCACGATAGTGTTCTATCAAAGTGAACCACCAAATATTTTACACTTTCACTGTACTTGACCCTGACGCCATCAAAGATAATGGGAGGAAGAGAAAGCCAATCAATCCTGGAGATAAGCCAATGGCTCCCTATAACAGTAGCTTGGATCTTCGATGGATTGACGGCAAGACCATGGGCTTTAGCCCAATCACAGATGTATGCTAAAGCTGTATTGATTTTTCCTATCCCATTAGGAAGGTTGTCTATGGTCGTGCTACAGCATATTTGGAGATCGTCAGCATAAAGATGATAGGAAGTACAGAGTTCGAAGGTGATAGAATTGATAAATAGTGCAAAAAGTAATGGGGATAGCACACCACCTTGTGAAACTCCTGAAGTAGTGTCGCACCAGGAGGAAAATCGGTCTTCAAATCGAATTCATTGCTGGCGACCATGTAGATATGAATGAAACCAGTCGATTACTGAAGATGATATGTTCAGTGTCCGCATCAGTCCTAGTAAAATATCAAAGTCAACCGTAGAACTCATTTCACTTTCAGCAGCGTGGTCGTCGTACTATGTCCTGCACGAAGTTTTGTTTAGTTAGGGTTTTAAAGTTATTCAAAGTTTTAGCGTATCGAATGGATAGAGATAGGGCGTTCCAGAGTCGAGCAGCATAGACAGTGAAAGAGTATTTATAGAAAGTGGTCGAGTGAACTGGAGTATCGAGAAGAAGTTTATCTGCACTACGCAAACTACAAAGCGTTTTAAAGAAAAAACGTTCTTTGAGATACCCAGGATATGTAGGATTAAAAAGGGTGGTATAGGATAGAAAGGATATGCCAATCACGACGTAGACGGATAAAAAGCCACTTGAGTTGAGTCATATAATCTCAGATTTTGAAATGGCTATTATTAATTCTGTGAAAATCGAGTTCCGAGATGCTAAACATTCTGGCTGTTTGTTTCACCTTGGACAAAGTGTTTGAAGACAAATCCATAAGAACGGGTTGTCGACAATTTATGGAAGAGACAGTGATTTTTCGTTTAAGTTTCGTTGCTTGATTGCTCTTGCATATTTGAGTCCTGCTGAAGTACCAACGGCCTTCAGTACGTCAAAAGACCAAATATTACCCGAAGAAGCCGCTTCTTTAACCAACTGGTTTGAGAAATACTATGTCCTTGGGGATATTAAGTAAGAAGCAGATGGAACTAAGGTGATAATTTCAAAATCATCGCCTTTATTTCCGCCAGAATTGTGGTCCATCAGCTCTAACAATGATCTGTGTTTGCCCAGGACTCAAAACGCCGTAGAAAGTTGGCACCGGCGTTGAAACGTGCTTTTGGACAATAGTCGCATGGGCCTCAATAAAACGATACGTGAGCTAATTAAAGAACAGATAGCTACAAATCACACGATTGAAAGAGTTAAAGAGTGTATGGATGGACTTTCCCCGACAAAAAGAGGGAAAATAGTTAACAGTTACATCACTAAAATTTGTTTAAATAAGAAAGATATGTCTATACTAGACTTTTTAAAAGGCATCGCCAATCATATAGATTGTCGTGTGGTTTCCGGCAGAGTAAAATAGAACCACTCCAAGTCTTCCTGTGGATGTCGTAAAAGGCGACTAAAGGATACATTCATCACGAACACCAAAACAGGCTTCCGATGGGCAGTAGCGTCGGAAGCTAAATCGTGACACAACACTGCGCTCGCCAACCCGCCTGCCAAGCGTGGCGAGTATGGAAAAACCCCCAATGAAGGTACAAAAATTGACCAGGCCCCCAGTACCCGGCGGCCCCGCTATTCCTGACTCCGGTAGCGGTCATGGTAACGGCGGGGCAGGGGGTGCTAAGAATCTCCGGATGAGATCGGGCTACCACCCTCGGCGGAAACTGGCCCTGGTAACACACAACGTCCGCACTTTGAGGTTGGACGAAAAACTGGCTGAGGTAGAAGAGGAAATGAGTAGGTTCGTTGGGACATTGTGGGGTTGTCTGAAGTCCAAAGAGAGGGCGAGGGCACGACAACCCTAGAGTCCGGTAACCTACTATATCACCGGGAGGGAGACGAAATAAAGTCTCAGCATGGTGTCGGGTTTCTCGTTCACAGGTCCCTCGTAAATAACTTAGTTACCATCGATAGTGTTTCCAGCAGGGTAATATACGTGATACTCAGAGTATCGAAAAGATACTTGCTGAAGGTTATACAGGTGTACATGCCGACCGGAAAACACTCAGATGCAGAGGTTGAGATTGTGTATGAGGACATTAGTAGGGCCATACACACCTCCAAAACCCAGTTTACGGTTATTATGGGGGACTTTAACGCAAAATTGGGCAAGGGACGCGATGGAGAGATTAGGGTGGGGCAATTTGGATATGGCGAACGCAACGACAGGGGGCATAGTTTGGCTGATTTTCTGGAGGAAGAGGGACTCTTTGCGATGAACTCTTTCTTCAAAAAGCCACCACACAGGAAGTAGACCTGGATGGGTCCTAGTAAAAACGACCAGCCTCCAGTCAAGAATGAGATAGACTTCTTCCTGACGACGAAGAAGCAGATATTCAATGATGTCTCCGTGATTAATAGAATTAAAACAGGCAGCGATCACCGAATTTTAAGAGGCATCATGAATATCAGTCTCCGACTCGAAAGGTCAAAACAGATAAAGTCTACGCTCCGACCATCGCAGAGCCAGATCGAAAACCCCGAGAGCTTTCAAGTCGAGCTCTCCAATCACTTTGAAGGCCTCCAGGATTGCGTTTCAGTGGACGAGTTAAACAACGGATTTGTATTTAGGAAATATTTAGGAAACTGTCCAAGCCGTGGGATCCAAGTTTTTTAAATCCCGCCCTAAAAAGGAACCTCAAAAAATCTCTGCTCAGACCCTAGTCTTAATGGCAGAACGACGATCCATGACGCTGCAAACTTCTGAAGACGCTGAGTCGTATCGGCGGCTCAACAGAAGAATTCAAAAGTCCTTGCGACACGACATTCGCTCCTTTAATACGAATTGTATTGAGGAGACGATAGAACGAAATAAAGTTTCCAAAGTGTTTGCAAGGACTATGTCTACTGGGCAAAGCCGACTGATTAAGCTGAAGATGGAGGGCGGTAACATAGTGTCGACCAAAGATGGGGTGCTGGCAGAGATCGAGAGGTTTTATGGGCAGTTATATACATCCGTTGCAAAACCTAGCATGGATATGGCTACAGATCCAAGAGCCAAGCTAACCCGACACTATACCGAAGATATCCCGAACATCTGTACGAGATTAGGTTGGCCCTCAAACAGCTCAAAAACAACAAGGCGCCGGGTGAGGATGGAATCACAGCAGGGCTTCTGAAAGCGGGCGGAACGCCAGTACTGAAAGTCCTTCAGAGGCTCTTTAATTCCGTTCTGTCCGAGGGCGTAACGCCGGAGGCGTGGAACAGAGGCGTGGTGGTCCTTTTCTTTAAAAAGGGTGACAATACTCTATTAAAGAATTATAGGCCCATCACGCTTCTGAGTCACGTCTATAAGTTGTTTTCGAGGGTCATCACGAATCGTCTCGCTAACAGATTCGATGCCTTTCAACATCCCGAACAAGCCGGATTCCGAAAAGGCTGAGTACCATGGACCACATCCATACTTTGCGGCAGGTTATAGAGAAGACGAAGGAGTATAACCGGCCGCTGTGCTTGGGGTTCGTGGACTACGAAAAAGCCTTCGATTCGATCGAAACATGGGCCGTGCTTCAGTCTCTCCAGCGGTGCCTAGTGTCTATATAACAAAGCCACTATGTCGGTTCGAGTACAGGAGCACAGTACGAAGGATATTCCATTGAATAGAGGCGTGAGACAGGGAGATGTTATATCTCCAAAACTGTTCACCGCCGCTCTGGAAGATGCCTTCAAGCTCCTGGAATGGGAAGGACTGGGCATCAACATCAATGGCGAGTATATTACTCACCTTCGATTTGCCGACGATATAGTTGTCATGGCAGAATCGATAGAGGACTTAAGTACGATGCTTGAAGACCTAAATCAAGTCTCGCAACAGGTCGGCCTAAAAATGAATATTGACAAGACGAAGGTCATGTCAAATATGCACGTTGCGCCTTCACCTGTTTCTGTTGGGAGCTCCACCCTCGAAGTTGTAGACCAGTATGTCTACCTGGGTCAATTGATCCAGGCAGGAAGTTCCAGCTTCGAGGAAGAAGTCTTTCGGCGAATCCGACTCGGCTGGGCAGCGTTCGGGAAATTACGCAGTGTTTTATCGTCTAAAATACCTCAGTGCCTCAAGACGAAAGTGTTTAATCAATGTGTGTTACCAGTGATGACTTATGGCTCTGAAATGTAGTCCCTTACTATGGGTCTCATAAGAAGGCTCAAGGTCGCTCAATGGGCTATGGAGAGGACTATGCTCGGTGTTTCTCTACGCGATCGAATCAGAAATGAGGAAATTCGTAGGAGAACCAAGGTCACCGACATAGCCAAGCAGATTAGCTCATTGAAGTGGCAGTGGGCGGGGCACATAGCGCAAAGAACCGATGGCCGATGGGGTAGAAAGGTTCTCGAATGGCGGCCACGTACTGGCAAGCGCAGCGTAGGACACCCACCTGCTAGATGGTCAGATGACCTGAGCAAGGTAGCAGGGAGGCGCTGGATGCAGGCCGCTTCCGATCGGTCGTTTTGGAAATCCTTGGGGGAGGCCTATGTCCAGAAGTGGACTTCCTGTGGCTGATATGATGATGATGATGATGATGATGAATCATATAGAGATCAATTTTTTTTAATAGATTTATCAATATTATACAATTACTTAATGATGACTACGAAGTCGTAAAACTTTTTTAGTTAACTTTTTCTCCTCTGATTTGTTTTTAATGCTTAGAATATTTTTATTATTAAAAATATCACTAATGTTGATTACTACCTGCCGAAGTGTCTAATTATTTATAAACCCAATGTTACTAAAACGCTTATAACGATAATAAATGTTACGTTGATTAAACCCTGCTGGTTTGTCTTTTTTCCCATTCCTTTTTTACTTTTCTTGAATATTTTAAATAGCTCTTGACTTGCTGGCACGTCGAGCCAATAGACACTCGAAGGACAGGACCATCGCCGCAATGGCTTTTCGGTCAAACGGACGCTCGAACCAATGGTCAGTCGGAACTGTGGTACATCGATGACATGGAACATCGACAACCCGGAGGCTCGAGCCAACGGTTTTGGTGATCCAGCCATCGCATCGGGCACACGACTTTTGAAATCATGCAGTAAACCTATCATAGTTTGTACAAACAGGTAAAGAAGTAGAAATTACTGATAAAAAAATATAAACTCGAGTTAACTGAGCATGTTCAATATATTTTCAGTTGTCCACTTTATATGCAAATATTTTATTCCATTTAACTACAGGTGAAAATTCCTTCTAAATTAACACTTCTAAAAAAACTCAGACACATTTAAAAGGGAAGCAATCTATTGTTTATTTTTCATTTCAAGATTTTGGGTAGGCAGGTTCTCTAAACGGATAACCTGAAACGTTCGGGACAAAATCCCATATTTACTTAGGACAGATTCACGGTAAGTAGAGATTTACCTGTTATACCTACTTGCAGAAATCAATTCAGTTTACTGGAATAATGGGGCTTTTATTTTTGTGATGGACGATCATAGAGCGATCGATGTACGAATATAAGATAATGAAAAAAAGTAAAACACCTAGGTACAATACATAATCAGAGTTCAAACGACAGATAACTAGCCTTTATTTGGTGTCATTTTCATTCAATAAATACCTACAAGATCATTTTTCCAAGAGCACCAACTTCCGATAAAATGTTCACTCATAACTTTGCGTGTTCCTTAATATTTTTTTATTTTTATAAGTAAACTTGGTATTCGGCACTATCGGCTTGAACTTACGAAAGAGTATTCAAATTTAAATAATTATATTTTAATACAATATAACCTCAACTTCTGTGATTAGTTCATTACTTTGAATTAAAGACAAAAGTTGCATTTTTTTTTTATCATAGGTACTTGTGTTTTTTCCGAAGCGAAGAACATAAAAATGTTTACCTACATTCATCCATGTTGACGATGATATGCATTCCAAATTTAAAAAAGAATCTCGTCTGTGCCAATAATTTATTGTACTGAATCTAATTTTTTTTTGCTGGACTGCCAACAATATTTTGATTTAATGTATATTACACTCGTTTTCAATTTTTTTTTCACTTTTCAGTCCCGAGGGAATCGGCAGTAACTTCAGCTCCAAATATTTTAGGATGAAAACATCGTTTTTCCAGTAGATGAGATGAAAAACAACTTTTGCAAGTTCGGCAGTCATAATCTGTCACTTTAAGGACAATGACACACCTATTACAATTACCTACCTGGTCATAACAACTAAATAAAGAAAATTATTATTTAAGACCTGCGAGTTCATTGATTTATTTTCGACGCGAGTTCTTCTAGATCCTCAACCAAACGTATTAACCTCTCCGACTCGTTCGCTCTTTGTCAGTGTCACTCAAAGTGACGTTCACGTCTTGCTTATTGTCTTATGGCACGGGTTATAATTCTATGCTTCTGGCAACCAAAAAAGCTGTCAACTTTTTCTATAACAGTGTTAATCAATGTTATCTCAGGTGTAAATCAATAAAATTATATCCCAACTAAAAAAAGACGTTGCGTATAACATCTTAAAATAGAAAACAATAATTTAAATGGTTGAATTTCAGCTTTAAGAATTTGGTTCGGAACTAATTATTACATTCAATAGTAGATTGTGCTACAAGGGGATAAGGTAATATTTTAAAGGCGAGGGCGCTACTTTGAATCAAGAGCTAAACTAAGGATTCTACGATGGAATCCTGAGTGAAGCAAGGGATTCATGTACATATATCGCCCGAGATAAAAATATTACCGTACCCGATAAGCACACTCTTCTTTTCATCTCCATCTATGAGAAAAACTAGCAACTACAAAACAGAATATAAAGAAAAGTAGAACACAATACCTAAATCTGTCCACTTGCTACGGAGGGATCAGACTTCAACCGACAATTTAATACTATTCTTTGTTTGGTGTCGCTTTCATACAAAATATAATAAAATAAAATAAAATCGTAGACCACCAACTGACGATAAAATGTTCACTCATTACTTTGTTTGCGTTTATATCTTTTTATTTTAACAAATAAACTTGATACCTATTCACTATCGGCTTAAACTAACGAAATAGTTTTCACGTTTACACAAATAATTATACATATCAATACAAATAACCTTAAACTTCTTTAATTACTTGAATAAAAGAGTAAAATCGCTCTTTCGGAATTATACTTATTTATTTTTCAGAAGGGAAGAACATTTAAATGTTTTCCTACATTCATCCATGTTTACGACATGTATGCCTATTTCAAATAAGACGTCTGTGCATATAGATTACACTCGTCTTCAGTTTTCAAGCTGGTTTGGTTTTAATCCCTAGAGATTTTCTTTTTCGTTTTGGGATGAAACATCATTTTTCGAGTAGATGAGATGAATAATAAATAATTAAATATATGTATAAAATAAAACATATATTCAATTATTAGATACAAAAGAATAAGTTAGCGCTGATTAAAATATAAATAAAGTCTTTACTTACATCAGTGTCTACGAATAAAGTGAACACTAAGCTCTTAAGAGATACTTTAAAATATACTTATTAATTCGGGAATGAAGGGTTTTAATTATTAAATAATTGATTGAACCGTTGAATTATAGTCAAGATAGCAGTTCCCTTTTTGAAGTATCTGAATAAATAGTATGTGATTACCAGTATGACGTTGGTTACAGTTTCATTTTTCATACAAAATACTAGTTATACTAACTTGAATTTGTACCACATATGTGCGAGTTTGATGACAATATGAATGTTTATCTCCGTGTCCTCATAGCGGACTAAAAGTCGAATCAACACTCTTGTAACCTGGTTTCAAACTAGAAATAAATTTTCTCTTAATTGGTTGCAAAGCAAGATTATTAAGTAAGTTTTTATTTTTTTGGATACAAAATAATGTTGCCGAAGTAGGCGGGGGAAAAAAGTAATTAAAAAACCTGTGGCACTCGGGGACTGCCGCGGTAAAGCTATTGCATAGCATTTATTATTTATATATTATATTATATTAACATAATTATTTATGTTGATAAAAAATGCAATATAATTATTTATTTATGCAGTATTTTTTTCTTTGATATTAAATAAAGTTTTTTCTTTGATATTAATTCATGTTACACTTTTTGAGCGAGGTGACCGATAAGAAAACATTTTTTTTTCTTTTATTGAATAAATCAGAAAGTAATATCGTTTAAAATGTTTATTATCTTACAATACATGTAGGTTATTTAGGAATTTTTATTATGAGTAGTTAGCAGCTAGTCTCAGAGTTGGGCAAAATTGGCCATTTTTTTCAATTTCGAGCATAGATTTTATAAAAGAGACCACAGGGACCCCCAGATATCGATTTTGAAGGATATCGGCGCAGTAACAAAAGAGTTAAAAATGGCGGCCAGTTTTTTTACATTTTGAGCATAGATTCAATATGAGGGACCACAGGGCCGTCCAGATATCGATTTTAAAGGCAATCGGTCCTGTGAAAAAAAAATTCTAAATGGCGACCAATTTCGACTCGTACACTCCAAGATGTAACTCTTCCCGACGCAATCGGTTAAAAGAGAAGGGTAAGTTTAAAAAAAATCGTTCTTTAGAATAACGAGTAAAATCATGATATTTTATTCGTGACAAAATTATTCGCGAAAACGTTCTTTGCGAATGAATTATTAGTGAATAAATTAATATGGGATCAACTTGGTAGTAAGGCTTTCAAATAAAAAAGGGACATCAAAATCGGTCTATGGTTGACGAAGATATCGCGTAACATACATACAAAAACGAAGAAAAAAAAGAACATACAGTCTAATTGAAAACCTCCTCCTTTTTTGAAGTCGGTTAAAAACAGAGGAACAATGCGAAATGAAATTCAAATTACCAATTTATTACACCAAGAAAAGTACTACAATATAGCTATAGTGGAAGATTTTAAGTTTTTTTTTAATCGAATTCCTAAAGGTATTTAAATGCTACAATAATTAGGCGTTCTTTGTGTTTTTCTACACAAAGTATTGGTATTTTGTTTTCTGAAATTTTGTAGGAGATAAAAAATTCAACATGGAACATACTGTTTTCGCGAGGTCATCAAAAGTACCTTGTATTTTGATTTTCCCTTTTTAGGGTTCCGTAGTAAACAAGGAACCCTTATAGTTTCGCCATGTCTGTCTGTCTGTCTGTTTGTCCGTCTGTCCGTCCGCGGTTTTACTCAGTGAATATAAGTACTAGAAAGCTATGATTTGGCATGGGTATGTATATTAATAATACAAAAAAAGTGGTAAAATAAAAAACTTTTGCTTACATCCTATACAAGTGAGAAGTAATTCTTTTTTTCTCGATTAACCAATCATGTGGGGTATAGTTGAATAGGTATTTCAAATATATGAGCTTTTGAACACCGTTTTTCGATTGAGGGATCCGTTACTGAAATATTTGGTATAAAGTAAAAATTTTTGTGAAGAGTCAAGTGTCCACCTCTATCTGCTAAACGATTATATTACATGGACATGAAAAAATTCACATCTAGGTATATATAACGAAATTTAAAGATAAACTATTAGAGCTAAGTAGGGTATACAAATTAAAAAATATAGACGATCAACTTATAAAATGTACTCGGAAAAGAAAAATTTCGTACAAATTCTATAGAAAATTAGTTTTTTGACGTTTTTAGTGGCATGAACTCAAAGTTGGCATTCGTAACTACGGAACCCTACACTGCGCGTGGCCCGACACGCACTTGGCCATACACCTAATTCAATAATATAATATTATTAAATTATATTACCTACATACCATTTATTTAAACTTTATAGCACGATTAAAAAAATGTATAAGAGGCGGACCTAATACCATATGGCATTCTCTTCCGGTCAACTATTTTTTATTTTTTTTTTGCATAGATACATTTTAAAATATTGATGACATACGACCAAAAGACAAAAGCCCACCTACTTTAGATTAAAAAATAATGCTGGATTTTCTTTTCACATAGTTACAGTTGATAGCAACCAGGCGATTTAGATCTTTTACAGACTTAGCTACGTGATCTTTGTTATTTGTTTTATTACTGCTTGTGTAATATTCATAGTTCTCTGAGATAAACTGTCGTCTTCACTTATATTTTTTAAAGGAAAATATAGGTTTAAATACTTTACAGATTACTTTTGCACGTGAACCTTGAACCTATGAATAATAGAAAATTAATAAGTGGCCTAAACCTAGAGATCCATTTACCTACGGAAAATTGGTTGAAACATAACGTTGTGTTTGTGAATTCATTTGTACCATTAATAGGTTTTAAAGCTTTAGACTATTGAAGCCTTAAAACATTGATAAAAAAATACATTTAATCGTTTTTATTAATTTAATTAAATTGTACACTTTGTGTGAAATTAAAGTCTCAAAGACCGAAAAATTGAACTATTAATTTCTCATGTGAATGGAAGTTATTTTGAGCAACCGTTACTGTTATGACTATTTAATTTTCAACGCCATTGAATGAAATTCTTCATGAACTATAATTAAGTAGGTTCGTTAGTGTTTCATACATCGCCCACAATGAATGGCCAGGCAAGGGTTGTTGCAAGCACGGAACAGAGTTGCAAGGTTGTGTTCCAGAATATTTAACGGGTGTATGAATATTTAACTCCTGGGGCTGGGTTCAGATTGAGCTTGTCTACATGTCTGATTATAAATCTACCGTTGTCAAAGCGTATCGTTTAATACTTATCAATTTCGAAGATTAATTCCCCATTATTTTTACTCAATAAAATATTACCAAAGTAGAACTGTTAACTTATATGTCTTTTTACTTGCCATTAGTCAATTGAGCACGTGGAATCTAGGTACAATTACACTAAGTCGAATCTAATATATAATAATAAACTAACTTTTGTTATTATTTTAATTCCTGAAACTCGTAACGCGATGTAAAGAATAGGTGCCAAATTAGTTTCCTAACAAAAAGATAAAATGCAGTGTCTTCTACTTTTTCCCCTTTTTTGCGTATGTTTCATAGAGTTTCATGTGTGTCAAGGTTACGAGCTTGGCAGTTGAGGGTAATATGTTTATATAAATTTATTTCGTGTAATTTTTAGTTTTTAACGTAATTTTTAGAAAATAAAATATTTCTAAATCTCTAAATTTTTAGTCGACTAACGTTTTATTTATAATATTGTTGTGTATTGTACGGTCGGTTAGTAAAGCACGGTCGTAATAGATTTTATGGGTTTGGTTTTTTAAATTGTCGTCGATGTGTATTTATAATATGGAGTGTTAGAATCTTGTATGAGTGAATATTTAAGTGCAAGAGCCTGGTGTATTATATTAGCTATTTGATTGTGTCTGTAAGTATAGTCTGTTTGTGTGGGTGTGGATGTGGATAAAGCACCAGTTATGTGTTGTATAGTTTCGGATTGTGTATGGCATTTGCGGCATTTATCATTGGTGATGGATGGATCTTTTATTATGTGTTTTCTGTAGTTTCGTGTGTTACGATGGATGTATGGATAACCTGATCCTGGATTGCGATCATAAAATCTTCGGTTTCCGGGAAAAGAAATCCTATTTTTAGGCCACTTATTTGAAGCTTCGACATCAATATGAGGTTGTTCCAAATCGTGCGGGTGCCGGCCGTGTAGGACTTTCTTTTTCCAGTCTTCTATTTTTTTTTTTTTTGTTCATTATAGTTATTATTATTATGTTGGTACGCTTTTCAGCCATGGGTCCATGGGGACCCGGTCCTTTGAGGCGTTCATGGGGCCAAAGCCAACATGAAGAGGCCTTTTAGTAAGTACCTTTTTATCTAAAAAGTGAGATAGCTGCATCTATGGAGGTCTATCCCTTAATGTATCATTGCGATGCACCAACGGACAGTCCTCCATAGCTGCTGAACTATTGCCAGGGAGGGATTTACTTAGTTCGGGCTATGTGGATGGGATGTTAGTGAACCAGATAACTGGGTTATGGAGTGAGATACGGACATCTACCTAAAAACCTCCCACAACAATTTTGGCCTGGTAGATGGTGTAGCTAACGTGCAGCAAGTGCTGCACGTTGGCTACACTGCCTGTGGGCACCCTAACTAGCCACGAAAATGCGGCCAGGGCGCAACACAATGTGAGCAGCTGAGAGTGTCGAGAGGTGCGGCTCCGGTTTCACCATCACGGGGCTTACCCCCGAGAGCGGGTTTCTCCGTTGTAACGCCATTACGTGCAATACACTTCCACCCTGGAGCGTATGTTCTGCACTTGCGACTCCACCTAAAAATATATTTTTATTAGGATTTTTACAAGATTAATATCAAAACATTAAACTGAAAGAAACATTTTTTTCAGTAGCAACAAAACTTATTCTAAATTATATGGATTTTCCCAAAGTTATAAGCAAAATTTTTTGAAACCAAAGCATCTAATATAATAATAGCAAAATAACTTTTTAGAGTCATCATTATTCAATCTTTTAGCTACTCAATAATATTTATTTTAATTTTTAAAGTCCATACCTACTGAAACCAACGAATAAAATGCGAATCATTGTTAAATTAATACGTGGTCATGCTTTGTCGTCAATATACGAGTGCAATGCTTTTTGAAGTGCATAACTTGCTTCACAATATCAGCAGAGGCGAAAGTGGATCGGATAGTGTGTTAAATTGTTAATTAAAACTAACTGAGTTCTGGTACTGCAGACAAGTGTTGGCTAGCACTGCAGTTTAGTCAATGTCGTTTGCAAGGGAAACTCGGTGGTTGGTTTGACTAGCCTTTCCCTGAGTTTTGGCTGACATTTGACATTTGGTAATAAGAAATACGAGACGCCAATTGAATATTCAATTACTTGACGCTTTTTACCGTTTTTTGTTGGTTGGTCAGAAAAATATTGGATCGACACAAATGGAAGTTATGAGCAGAGTTTTATTACTAAAATTAGGGGTTATTATCACTATAAAATAATTCAAATACCTACGTATAGGTCTTGTAGTCTAGTATACTTGTATGTTTTTTTGAGTTTTAATTCTCGAACTTATGATTTATTTCCGATCGTATATATTACTTAAGTATCATATACTTAAAAAGATCGAGAAAATGGGCGAGAATATTTTTAAAACCATTTTTATTTTTCAGTATAGATTGTTCATTTTCACTTTTACAAATTTAGTGAAATGTCATGCATAAGAAGTCAGCCAACCCATGTTTAAACTTGGTCCATTTAAATAGTCGCTTCCCTTAGCGTCATAATATAAAGGTGTTTTTGATAAAATCGGCACCAAAATTTAGTATGTTATTATATAATATAGTTATAAGCATGTTATTTTGACTAAAAAACCATCGGAAGACAGTTTATAAAGTGGTTGGGTCACCAGTTATGACGTCATCAAATTGGCCGCTGCCGCGTTTCAGAATATTGCGTATACAACAGAAAGTATGTCACGTGTAAGTTTGTTTGGTTGTCATAAAGAGCAAAATTAAATGCGCTACAATATTGTTCATATATTTGTCCTTGTAAATACCAAAGATTGCGAGAAATTTGTAGTTTTATTTAAATTTTCCCAAAAAAAATCTCATTTATTTCCACGAATTTCTTAGTAACTGTGCATTTTTTGAGTATTAATGTTGTTTATAATGTGTGGATTATATAATTAATAATTTAACAAGGTATGTATCATTGCGCTATGACTTCTAACCACTGAGCTAGATCAAACCACGTCATCCGGATGAAAGTCATCGTCATATCATGTGGGGTATCAAATGAAAGGGTTTTCTGTGCTGATTCTAAAAATTGTTACATTTCAGTTACTTGACTTAAATAAAAATAAAAATGCATGTTCCAAACATGCCATGTTTGGGCTCCTCCAGCTACGATATGGTTGAATAATTTTTTGTAAAATAATATTTAAATGATAGTTCCGTGAACTCAGACTCCGTATATTTATGCATTTCCACAACATTCTTCGTCATCATGTTTAGGAACGTGACAAATCGTCTGTTCTTCACCATAAATAGACCGCAGCACGTAATATATGTAGCATGAGTAAACAATGAATGTTGTTTGTTTACCAGCTTACAACTGTTCTCGTTAAAGCATCGTTAGAACAAGCGTTGATTTGACATCTTGCGGTACTACGTACCTACATACGAATGACGTCACTAATCTGTAGGTTACCATCTGGGGCTAGGGTTTTAGCGTTTTAAAATGGTTACGTTAATGGCATCAATTTTTCAATTTCAATTTTTCCTGACTGTTTTAGGGTAAGACTAAGACCACAGACATTTGAGTTGTTGGAAATGCAAATAGGTAATATTTGTTATTGTAATGAAAAACTCAGCAGTACAACATAACATTCAAACAAAAATGAGGATTTCATATTGTAAAAATAAAATTTAAATGGAATGTCATATAAAATGAAGTAGTCTCTTCAATGTCTTCAAAGAGCCCGGACTAAAAATACTTTTTTTGGGAAACTAAATTTTGTTACCAGATTCGCTTTGCAAAGAAAATTCCATTAGTGAAAGAAAGGGCACTCCCTTAAAAGCGTGGTGGAAAAGATACCTAGTGTATTTCTATTGCCATTGTAATTTAAATAACCTCATTTTCGGTGACAGCCTTTCTAAACTTAGTGAGCAAATTAATAAATAAAATACGAATGCCTCTGCTATACGTATATCATCATCAAACAGACCTTTGCATACCTATATTTTTTTTAAAGATACATTTCGTTGGCATAGGTAATAAACAATAAACCTGTTTACATGTGAATTGTGGCATCCGTTAGTTTAAAAGTAGTTTGTTAAAGCTTTCTTTTGCTGATAATGCACAGGCATAGCAAATATCAGTAACTACAATATTGCAATTCTCTAATAAATTGCAATTCAATTTGTACCCACGGTAATATAACAGTAAGTAGAATCAATTTTTATTGTCATAATAAAATTGATTATTTTGGTCATTATTTTGCTTCGTTCTCATTGTAGAAGTCGATTAAATAAAGAAGCGTCAATTTTGAGATCAATAGGTGTTACCAATAGGTTTTGCACGACCTAACAACAAATGTTACGAGTACCTACTACTCGTATTTTCCATTTTTGTTATCCATTAAAGCCCACCATCTTGCATGCCTTTTGGATCTTACAACCCTTTGCTTTGTTTCCCCCTCAAGGATGCGGTAGTGTGGTTCATTTATCCCTTATTTAAGTATTTATCTATTATCTAAGTATTTCCAATTAACCTTTTCTGAAATTTGAGTTTATGTTGTTATGAAACATTTTCAAGTTTTGCACGTAAATAAATTATTCGACATCGAAAAAAATTAGGAAGCTTTTTATATTCTTTGTTTTAAACGTTTTAAATGTGTTTTTCTACCTACCTACCAAGCACCATCTAAATAGAACCGAGAGTATCTTAATACCGTATGACTGAGTACATATCAAAATCTCATATTATTTGCTGAATCACATCGAAGGGGGATGTCGCCGACATTTGGTGACATTAGTTATAGTCCCATCCCGAACGATACGTCAGCAAGTCACGGAAAAAAGAAATCAAATCTGCGAATTCAGCTCATAAGTAGGTATCCATCGTAGGAAAATTGCTATAATATTTATTTAGAAGTAGGTAA
This sequence comes from Acrobasis suavella, assembly GCA_943193695.1. NCBI lineage: Eukaryota > Metazoa > Arthropoda > Insecta > Lepidoptera > Pyralidae > Acrobasis > Acrobasis suavella. The sequence goes on from OW971938.1 coordinate 13,174,622, forward strand.
ATAGGCGAGTTATATTTAGATGTTCATGTTGCTTCAAAGACAGCTGAATAATTTACGGAGTATTGATAAATTACATATGTAAAGTTTATGTAGTATGTTTATTAAATTGAAATAATGGCGCTGCATACATTATATACATAGGGTTCCGTAGTATTATAGTTTTGCCATGTCTGACTGTCTGTCTGATTGTCTGTCTGTCCGCGATTTTACTTAGAGACTATTAGTGCTAGAACACTGTAATTCGGCATGGGTAGGTATATCAATCACGCCCACAAAGCAGTTAAAATCTTAAGAAAAAATCAGTCAGTCTTTCTGTCTGTTCTCGCCTATAGGTCGTATTTCTCAACCGATTCACGTGAAATATTGTGAGCAGGTTCGCTAATTATTTAGATTTTTTTTTCGTTTCAGTTCTCCGATATTTTTAAAATTGCGGAAATATTATGGGCTTGGAAAATTTTAAAAATCATATTTCAGCTGTTTCTACAAAAAAAAAATGTCATAAACCTCTTTTGTTACCCCTATTAAGACGCATTTTTTTGTGTGAATGTTTTTATCCGATATATTTCGGCGGGTTGAGGATGAGTCGCGAGATCTAGGCTCACAGAGCCACTTGTACACCCACGTATAGGTACACAGCTATACTAAAATTTATCATTTTAGTGAAATTCACGATCGCCTCGACAACAAAATTCACAATCATAAAGGAATTTAAATATGTGTTAATCGGTAAGCAGTTACAAAATTTTGCTTATTCATTTATTCCACACAAAAAAAAGGAATCCTGAAAAACTTTATTTGATTGCCCTTTTATGAGAGAATCGTTTATTTTCACAATAGCCCACGTAACATTGTCATAATAGATATCTAGTTTGAGTACTTACATATTTAGAGATTTTTGGAATTCATTTCTTATTTCGATTAAAGAAAACTTAATTTTCCAAAAAAAAAATATATATTTGGGTATACAAAATGCAAATGTTTCCTGGACAATTTATCATAAATCAATAAAGAAAAAACAACTTTTAGTTTTCATCGTTTAAATAGTTGTCATTCAAAAGTATTTTAACCAAAAATGAAGCAAAATATTTTGTTTTCAATATAAATCAAATAATTTAAAAATTGTCTGCCAAATTATTCCAGTGTGATTAGCTGGTTGAATGTTTTAATCAGCTTATTATTCGTACTGGTAGGCACACTAAGATATTTTTTTCGAGTAGCCACACTAATTGACTACAGCTGATAAGTGACTTACAATGTCATACAAATTTTTTCACGACTAAATTGAAAATGATTGTGCGCCGGTATTTGCAAACTAAATTATATAAGTTTTTCATCAATAAATCACCAAAGTATGTGTTAACATTTCAGTATTTAGAGTTTGGATTCTAAATAAATATTCACGTGAGATCTAGAATACGAATTTATTTTTAAACTTACTTTGAATTCTCTGCTTGAATAATAAAAAAGGCAAGTTTGCCGTTGTGTTTAGTTCCAGTGTGTTATGTTGTTACAATGCATGTTACGTAGGTTCATTATGCCTTTATTTCATAGCTTTAAATTTATGATTTTTTTTAAAATGCAAAGGTTTCCATTTATTTGTAAATGTATGCAACTTTAAATACCTAATAAATATATATTTCAAATTTTTGTCTAAATTAAATCTGTCAAAATAATTGCCACGCATATTTGGACATGACACTCATCCTTGACACGTTAGCACTTTTAAATTAGAACATATTAGAACGTCCAGATTATAGTTTTGAACAATTCTTTCTCAGTGATCTTACCTTTACATAGTTCCAGCATGTTACAAACTTTCCAGTGTGTTATAAAAAAAACATTGTGTTACACTTTTTAGTGAGTTTTGGTACATTTTTAAGAGCAACCCATTTAAGAAATTGTAAAGATTGTTTACCTCGCGTATAGACTAGTATATATGTTTTTAAACATGTTTATGAGTAATAAACGTAAAGTGCCTTATATTATATTATTATGCTATACTGAGTATATTATAGTATCTTAAGTGATCGGTTTCAACATCTTCAGCCAGACCACTACCGTTAGAGTGTATATAGGTATTGTAGATAGTCATGTATTGGGATAATCAAAGTATACACGCAAACACTGTTGAATTGATTAAATTAACTAAATGAAAAATACACACACAATAAAAATACTGTAAATAGATATGAGTGTATTAGAGCTTTCCTATGACGAATTACGGGGAAAATTACAGCAATTCTCAATGTAGAAAAAACCACACATTGACACATCGCGTGACACGGCCTGGAAACTATATACGAGGCAGCACTTCCAATTATTATAACATTTAAGTTTGCAAGGTCTAATTGCTTTAAAAATAAGAGTTAAAATAACTTAGTGGAGTAAAGCTGACAGAAAATATTAACCAACACATTTCATTATTAAAACAGGATAATAGTATCAACAGAAAAAATAATGTCACATTTAAGTATGTTACTTTGTTCTGTTTATTTTTTATCATATTTATTTTCTTACAAAAGGAATAACCTGCAATATTTTTAAATTATAACAATGTTACATAAACGTTTGGTTTTTCCGAACATTAGATAATTACGTTTTAATTAAATTCAATGGCAAAATGAATACTTACATAAAAGCCCTTTAAACCGACCCACTAATCCAGATAAACCTTCAATGTGTATCTAAAATAAAAAATTAATAATCCATTTAAACATTGTAATTTGTAACAAATCCTAGCTATTTTAATAGGTTACCCTACTGTTACCTATGTAAGTACCATATCTGTAGAACAAACTATCTTAATGACAAGTTTCATGCTGTTTAAAGTCTTTGGCTGTCACATTATTGTGTTGTTGCCTACATACCTACATAAAAAGTTACTTTTTCATTCATCAAGTTAATAGGGGTGACAACAGGGTTAGAAAAGTATAATTATAAATAGTCCGTCTTTTAGATTATCGAAAAATACCTAATGGTCTGCAAAAAAAGTGAAAATTAACAAATATACGAAGCATCAAAGTTCCGGAGTGGGGGCTTGCGACGTCATCTCATCGTACGTGCGAAATTTCAATGCGCTGTATCTTTGTATTTTTTTGTTTCTCAGAGTAAAGAAAAAATACGTGTTCAATATTTTTTAATAATCTGACCGATGGGCTAAATATATTTTTCAATTTGTCAACCCTGTTTAACTATAGGGTCGAGAATAGAACCGTCGACTAACAAAACTGTGCTGAATAAGTATCAGCTCAATTAAATATAATGAAAAATGCTTCACAAATCTTGAAACGGAGAACTTAGTTGCAAACATGTAACTACATATTTATTCATACGTACGAATGTTGTATGTTAAAAAAAGATTGTTTAAAAGCAGAGAGGGATATGTACGGCATACGTGGAACTCACCGTTTTCAAAACCACTATGAGCACGAAACTCAATTACAACAATTAAAAAATGAAAGTGAGAATGCGCAAGTATGTCTGTTATTACTTCTATAGTATAGATACTCGTAGAAATAACAGACATATTTTTCCACTTTCATTTTTTACTATTTATTCATGTTTCCAGACACCAGAGACATTTCAAATGACGCAACCTTGTGGTCAGTTCCAAAAGGTTAACTTTGAGTAAACGAAATATAAAAAAGTAAGTACCAACAATTAATTTGTTAAATTCTATTTGATTTTATTTCATCCAGAATAAATCACGTTGTAAATACGTGGAAGGGACATAACCATGAAAAATCAAACCAAGGTGCATACTAGATAATTAAATTAAAATAACAACCTTAAAACCAAACAAAAAAAATCGACATTCCCATACAAATTGCCCGGGCGGCAGCACATTTTTATATGGAAATGTCGAATTTGTTTTTGTGTTTTGGCTGTTATTTTAGTTTTATTATACTACAGTGATCTATTATAGCCCGTGGTTCGATTTATTACGGGTATGTCTATTTCAAGTTGTATAAACAAAAGCGTTGGTCAAAAGCGTCATTGTTTCTCTTTAAAAGAATTGAATCGCCATTATGATATTGATAACCGAATTAATATTTTCATTATATAATTACGGACAAAACAGCTATTACTTTAGCTAAAATCATCTTATATTAGGTACTAATTACTTAATTTTTGCAATCTGAGACATTAGTTGTTTCGGTGTTTAATGCATTACTCTTACGTCTTCAGCTATTACCTGTGCTCTAACAAAGGCAGTACTAGTTACAAACTGCACTCAAGCAGACTGTCCTATAAAATTATGATGACAGTCTGCATCCACCACATTATGAGTTCCGAAACCGTCATTTTCTTCCAACTAGCGTAGTTTGCGCTCTAAATCTTCGCTATAAATAGTTTCTACGAAAAATTTGTGTAAGGAAGGGGAAGAAAACGCGTTGAACGTGCCTTGCTGCTGTGATAAGTATAGTTTTAAACGCATTCTGGTTTTTTGCTTAGAATAAATGATTATTATGATATGTATCATGATTAGGTAGGCATTTACTTACATACCTACTTCCCAAAGAGTAGTAAACAAACATATAGGTTTAAAGAAGATACATCAGTACATAGTATGAAAATGCTTGATATTTTTTTTTCCTTATCGTGTATTTTCAAGCTTTTATATCTGAAATGATTATATGAAAATATATTTAATACGTAGAAAAATATTCTAACATAGCCTGTTAAATGTTTGTCCAATTACGCTGTTTATTTTGGGTAACAAAAGTTTTAAAATTCGACGAGGAATTCTTTTGAAACAGGCCTGCTCACTGATTCAAACTGTACTTACGCAATACTTTGTATGAGAAAGGTTCTTGTTTTTTTAAGTACGTGTTATGCCTCATTATAATAGATTCTAGTATTTATCATGCTTTACTCATAGGTCTTATAATACATAAATTATGATTTCGAGCATATATAACCTGATAACTACCAATTACTAGAGGAGAAACGTCATAAATAGCCAAATAGCGATAACATGAGTTACCTCGTTTTTCTAAAGTCTAAAAAAATTAGATAGACAATGGAACGAGGTAGTCTGCATCATTCAAGATGGGTTCGTGTTAAGGCGGTCCTTCCCGGCCGCTCTGTCGTCAACGCGAGCATAGTTTGAAAAGCTTGTTATTTCATCCAGGGCAATGTTACAAAAAGAGGCAAAGCAAAAATGGAAAGACAGCGCCTATGAGGGCTCGGTTTACATTCTATTGAATGAAATTATTATTATTATTAACTATATATCGAACGAATATTTACTTTTCATTGGGTGCGGAAATTTCATAAAACTTGTTACAGGTGATACGTGTCTTTCAGTAGGCCTTACTAGTGTGTGAAATAAATGTTTTTTTTTTTATTTAAAAAAATTATTACATTTGCAAGGTTTCTATTGAAATATATATAATTCTATTATAATATATTTACCTTTACAATTTATGAGTACTTTATAAACAGTCGAAATTCAAGTAAAATTTGTACAAAAAAGCAGATTTTTGGAGGCTAATACTGAATTTGTTTCTCCAAATTTTAATTTTTTATTTTAACAGAAACCTAGAAATGAAGCACAAGATACCCGTTAGTTTAAAAAATTCAAGAAAGATCTTTTACAACGCCATAATTACTTACGAGCGTTTGTATGAAAAGTAATACTGGAAGGCCGCTCTTAAGGCTTGTTTTTGATTGAGCTTCTGGTGTACTCAAAACATACTAACTTATAATTCCATTGTGCTTACTGAGCGATGTTTTGAGCTAACATGACTTCAAGAGAAGCTCTTATATCTACCGTGTATAGTTAATATTTTGTATATTGAATAATGTGATTGCTTAGTGTGATAGTATAGCGTTTGTTGTGAATAAAATCCTAACAAAAAAAAATCTTAGGTATAAAACTATACTTACTGAAATTGTAAACTAAAAAATCTAGAACTTAAGTATTTGGTAAAAATGGAATGCTTGAGAAAGGAAATAATATATCTGTTGAACTCTGTACTAAAGGTCTCAAGTTCAATCCTACCTACATTTCTGTTTTCTTTGGCATTCTCGTTTTAGGTATCGCGAAACGCAAAATATTTCGCTCCTCAAATACCGCCTGTATGTGACGTGAGATCATTGACATGCAAAGAGCAGTTCTCGTACTGTTGAATAGTATACGTGACTGCCAACGATAGGCGACGCACTGTCTGCACGACCGGATAGAGGAGAGGAGAGCTGCGTACCGCGAGTTGTTCTTAAATTGATGGCAATTGGCAAATGTGTACCTTTAATGTTTTGTACTAGAACTTATTATATTAATAAAAATTTTACTTTCTTTTTTTTCTTAGGAATGTTTATCCGGTAGAGGCTATTCAATATTATCAATATCAACAACAATAAAAACTATAGTCTATATATATATATATATATATATATATATATATATATATATATATATATATATATATATATATTTATTTATTTATATATATTTAACAAAACCAAGCAGTCCCAATACTTCGTAAGATAGATATTCACTGATTTTAAAGATAATTGAATTGATGAATTCAAAGACTAAGAAAGGGAAAGGAAAGGATACAAAGGGCTAAGCTTTAATTAAGATATTCAATGTTAGTATAGTTAGTTATAGTACCTATCGACCTCCGGAGACTATAACCTAGAATAAGCTGACGTGAACATTACCGATTTTAGGTATACTTGCCAAATGCCTGTTATGTTACAAAGGACCCGGTTGGGGGTTGGGCGGGAGAAGCCAGTGGACTGGGTAGTGTTAGCGGTCGGTCGGTTGCTCTTGTTTGCGAACAGTTAAAAACCACAAATCAAGCGAAACTGTCCTCGGATTAAACGCTTTCGGACTGCCTTTGACACCCTCCCGCTCCTGCTCAGACTATTTATAGTCATTGGGATATCTGTTTACTTATTGATTAGATACGCTAAATACTTCATAAATGCAAGAGATAAGATTTATTGATCGATGTTAAGTTATGGCTTTATATATTTATTCGTTTGGCTAAATAAAAACCAGACGCTTTGCAGGGTATGTTGTACTCATTCAAACCTTTTCAGTAAAAACCCTACATTTTAGTGAAAACTGCATCGAAATCGGCCTAGTAGAAGTCATCGATTACAGATAGGCAAACAAATATATCCATTTTATTAAGTAAGTTTATATTTGAAAATGTATATATTTTTAAATTTAATAAAATATTCGATATTCTGAAAAAAATGTTAAAAATGACGGACTCAGTCCGTCATTCCAAATCCCTTCATTATTTGTACTGGATGTATGTATGTATATATAACACATATAGTGAATACGTTCCTGAACTTTTATCATCTATAATAGATAGACTTGAAAGTTTCAACAGCCTCAATGTTTATATACAAAGAAATTGATATTAAATATGCTTTCAACAACTTATCAACGAGGCAAAATTAACTTTTGATAGACCAACTATAACTAACTATACTAACATTGAACATCTTAATTAAAGCTTAGCCCTTTGTATCCTTTCCTTTCCCTTTCTTAGTCTTTGAATTCATCAATTCAATTATCTTTAAAATCAGTGAATATCTATCTTACGAAGTATTGGAACTGCTTGGTTTTGTTAAATATATATTTAACAAACCAACCAACTATTATGCCCTTTTCTTTCACAATAAAATATCGTTATTCAGCATCGAGTACATTTAATTTGATAACTTTTTGTATATTGAGTTGTCACAACCAAACATCTGAGAAATAGATGAACCTATTCGTTTTTGCAGCCTTAGAGTCTTTTGATCTCTTTATTTGAGAGAAATCAGAAAAATCTATGTACATTTCAGCTATATATTTGTAGGTTAGGGAATATTTGTAAACTTTTTGGATGGTTTAAATTAAACATAAAGCGATTCAAAAATGAGTTTTTATACTTTGATTTGGATAAGAAAATCTGAAACTGCCGATTCAAAATATAAGACTTGATAAATGTGCTTTACCACCAAACGCTTTGAGCGTAACCTGATTTCGGGGAGAGAATTACTTCAAAATTACGCTTAAGCACCATCTCGAGGCGGAGAGAACATGGTGATAGTCGTAAAATTAACATTTTCCGAAGAAACGCCGCCAATTAGGTTAGCGGCGCAGTGTCTGCCGGCTGGAGAGTCGTTGGCCACTTCTCGTCTCTGTTTAACATATTTATACGTCCGTCTGCCGCCTTCAATGGTTGATGGAGTGAATGGCTAGGCTAATTGCTTCCGGGATTGCAATTCACCCTATTTCGCATAATGTAGCGCAGCCTACGCAGATTAATGGTTTAACAAGGCACTTAATGAATGTACAATGAGACCGGATGGTAATACACGTTCTGCCATTAAATTGTGCATGCACCCTGTTGTCACCTGGTTTTATAGCACATACTTACAATACAATACAATACAAATACTCTTTATTGCACCATAAACAAAAGGAAAAACAATAAACAGAAAAAAAGAAGACAGAATTATGATACAAAGGCGGACTTATCGCATAGCAATCTCTTCCAGTCAACCTTTGGGTAGAGGGAGAAGTGAATATTAAAAAATATACTTAATCGAATCGTGTGTAGTTTTACCAAATTTTGCAAGTTATAAGATATTAGTTATATCTCTATGCTTATGTCTTATTTAAAAATGTTGTATCCAACCCGTGTCTTAATATTCTTATATAATTTGTCTGTCCGTTTGTATACTCTTACCGTAACAATTCAAAATCTAGTGGAGCATTTTGATACAAGTTTTCAAAATTATTTTTATACCTATGGGTATTAATTAAATGTAATTAAAAAACATCGAGCAAAGTGGAGTGGGCGAAGGTACTTAGAACTTGGTTATCATATGTTAATAAAGCATTAAGTACATGATTACATGTTAAAAGATTTTAGGGGTACGCATGAACTATTCATTTCGTACCCACAACAAAAAATACTCCACGTATTTGTAGTTACCGAGAATCGAATTAGCCCTTACCCGCTGACAATGGCTTCGGTCGAAATAATTCGGCTTTGGGTGTAAAAGGAGCGGGTTAATTTCTCTCGCGAGTTCCGGGACCAAGAAAGTGTACTGTTGGTAACTCTTGTTAGATACTGGTTAATTTTTAATCAAGGTTATTTAATTGTACATATCTGTACGCAATTAATGACAACTTATAAAGTCTATAAACACATTTCTAAGATTGAAATAATACAAGTATTATGAGTAATAAATCGACGTAGTCTGACGAGCTGAAACTCTTTGACAAGAATAGGGTTTCTGCTCAAGAATTCTTAAGACGAAAATTTTCGAGAAATGTGTCTTTAGTTGAGACGGGAATAAATAACAGGCCAAGTGCGAGTCGGACGAAGGGTTCCGTACCATTATCTATAAAAAAACACGTTAGTTGTCCCCGCTTAAATATTTATTTTATTCTGTTATTTTTATAGCGGCAACAGAAAATACATCATCTGTGAAAAATTCAACTGCCTGGCTATCACGGTTCATGAGATACAGCCTGGTGACTAATGGACAGATAGACCGACGGAGAACGGAGTCTTAGTTATAGGGTACTGTTTTTGCCCTTTGGGTACGGAACCCTAAAAACCCAATGCCTCGAGAACTATATGAAATAATATAATAATATATGAAATCAATTCATATATTTTTAAGCCATTTTACCTTAACTCGACAGTGAATAAATTAAATTAATTACAGCCAAAACAGTCTTTTTAGTTCACACAAAATCAGTCACACTTACATCCATAGTAAAACGCCTACATTTAAAAAAATGTGGATCTTTAAAGTAGAACGTGTTTTCTCGTTATCGGAAAGTATTATTAATAAAAAATAAGAAACCACCTACCGAAGGCGCTGTTAATGCTCCTGTATTTCTGAAAGCGTAATGATGATGTATCAATTGAAATATCCTTTTTTTTATTCAATTTTAATGAAAGGAACTGACTGGTAGGTTTCAATTAGTATAAAAAAGTTAAGTAATACCATACTTTGGAGTTCTGAAAAAAAAACCAGCCGGGTACAGTTTGTTCAATTTATTGTTTTTTGTTGATTTGAAAATTAATAAGTGCAATTTATGGTAGCATTTGATGTCATTTAGCAGTCATACCGGTAAAAATGAAAAAAAAAATGATTATAAAACCGCTTATTTAATATCAAAATTTCTCGATATAAGTATTTGAGAAATTCTAGAAACCCCGCTTTTTACTGAAAAACTTGAGTAACCCTGGTCGTGAATTCTATAGCCTCGAGTAATAAAAAAGGTCTAGAAAACAGAAACCCTAGTCTAGAGAATGAAAGCACTTCATCCACAATCAGAATCTCCTTCATTTATATGTTTCAAAATCTTTTGAATGAATTTATTTAAAAAAATGTTTGCAGTATAAATCATACTTAGGAACATCACCACATTTTTCCACAGATAGGCAGATACTATGGACCTCCATTTGCTACGATCTTGACAAACCTCTTTGTTTTGTCAATATATTCTTAAACATAAATCACTAACCCCAAAATCTGAATACTGTTAAATTAATTAAGATAAGATGAACAAGCGAAGTGTTTATCCACTGCGAAACATTCGAAGTAGCCAAGTCATTTGTATCTTCGTGAGCGTAGATTCATACCTAGAGTAAAAAGAAATGGATACAAAAATGGAAAGGATTCAAGGGAAAGTTGCTAGCTTGATGTTACTTTCGTGGAGTTTTACATAAACCAAATATGTGGAGCCAAGTAGGTTGCGAGCATAGGGCAAGCGGCGCTCTTGGCTGCTCTGGACTGTCTATTATATGAGTAGTCTTGCCTATTGTATCCTCACATCTTCTCGTAATATACGACGTCGTAGCAGCCCTGGGCTTAACTCTTACGACGTTCTATTAATAATTCATATCGCATGTCGTATATTAACCAAGTTAAGCCAAATGTGTATCTATCTTAATGGTCGGGTCTATAATTTTGTAGCCGCATTACTTGGGACAATAAGCTGTATTTATCTAAAAGATTGTAATCTAAAAAGAAAATAGCCGTATAAAATAAGATTGCATGGATATAAATACGTAGCAGGTGGACCTCGACCGACGTAGGATATCGAAATAGCCTTGTTTGCTCTAATTTTATACGTAGTTACCTGACCTATGTATTTTGTGAAATGGAATAACGACTGTGTATGTAGCTATTTTTCTGAGAAAAATATTTTAAGTTGGCTAAAATATCGATTTACATAAATTCAGTACCTAATTAATAAAATATAAAATTAAAAAATGGTAAGTACAACTAGGTACGTACGTACTAAATCATTATGGCTGTACATGCAAACTCTATGGTCATTCTAATACATTACGATAGGTCGGCTTATAGGGCAGATAATCGGGCAGAAAATCGGGGAACTGCCTAACTAGTTCCGGACCTAGGCGCGACTGCGGACCTTTTCCAAGTTCTCGATAGCGAGCACGGACGGGCTCGTAGTAACTTCGTTATCTTTGCTTCAACGTACTTTGTAAATGTGTTTTTTCATCCAATGCGCTATTGTAAATTCGAAAATTGTTCTTTGTACTTTATTACGTAACATACGTTATTTGTAGCGGTGGTGGCCAAGCAAAGCCAGTGTCAGTACGATACTCACTACGCGTGAGTTGTAGTTTGAACTCATTTACGTTCATTCCCAACGAATACCACTTGGTTCCGGTAAAAAAAAACATCGTGAGGAAACCTGTACACTAATTCACTAGTGTGTAATAATGACTGTTGACGCTAATTGACAGTCATTTAGCTACATCAAATGCCTTCAGGCAGCTCGAAAAATCTGAGTAACACGTTTGATTAGAACAAGAAGATTACTTAACACTTCATGCTTAAATAAAAGTTAAACAGTTTCTTCTATGATTCTGATTTTATTTATTTATTTAATCTTCATTGTTCATCAAATACAAATTGTACAGAACAATAGGCGAACTTAACGCTAAAAGCGTTGTCTACCAGTCAACCTTTGGGTTATGCAGATAGTCTAAAAGCAAGATATTTTATATTTTATTTCAAAAGTTTTTTCGTAGGTACGTACATAAATGTTATATATGTAAGTATGTCTGTATATGCCATAAAATGACCTTTTTGTTAAATAAATTAGATCGGCGACAGGACCAAATAAAGTTATTTTTTTAAATAGTTATAATTTTACTTACATTATCATATAATTTTTCAAAACTAAAATCCGACTTCACTCCCAAACCACAGGACCGATTTTGATAAAATTTATATGGGACCACCTGACAAGTAAACTGACAAACAAAAAAAGAATTTTCTTAATCGGTCTATATCCAGACGTCTTCGAATATTCGGTGAATATACATAAAAAAACCTAAAAGATTGCGATGAATTGATAACCTCCTTCTTTTTGGAAGTCGGTTAAAAAGTACACTATTCGTTGAGTCCCAAAAGAGTTTTATTTAAGTCATTCTTTTTCGATACGCGAACAGTACTTACAGAAGTTCTGGTAACTTCACTTGCAACCTTTTCAGCGTTCCGGAGGTAACCGGCTGGCTTCCGCTGTGCAAACTCCTCATCTTTCCCTTCATTGTTTCTTCTGCTTGATGAGAAAAGTACATTCTCCCGGGCAAGGAGAGTAAAACTTTTAAATTGGGACTGTACTCTCGTTTGAGTCACTGAATTTTCCCATTACGACATCAGCTCATCGAAACAATATGATTTGTGATTTAAATGTAAAAGTTTATTTGCTAGGTAAATTAAAAAAAATATTGGTCAGAATCACCGTATATAATTAAAAAATCTATGTTTTTGTATTTTATAAGTCTTTTTCTCTTTCGAAGAACTTGACTATTTCTTTCTTTCAATCTTTTAGGCCTTGCTAAATTTATTTTTTAAGTTCAATTAGGTATATATTGATTTTTTTGATAAACTTTGTTTTTTTTTAATGTAAGTGACCTAAGTAAGTACCTAGGTCAATTTAATTAGATTACATATTGAAGCCGTCGAAATCACACAAAAACGAAAACATTTTTTTTTTCTAAAAATGATTTTTATTTTGATACTATTTTAGTTCATTTTTAAATAAAATATCATGCAATAAAATTAAGATATTTTCTCTCTATATTATTAAGTATATTAGTTATTAAACTAAGTACTATCACATGATAACGACTTTTATTTACAAGTAAAATATTAAAATACATGTATCTAAATAGGCCAGCATGAATTAACTATATGTTTTTATTTTGGTAACTAAATATTATAAGCTCATAATGAACAATTAAAAACAATTTTACAGTTTAAGTACCTACAACATATTTGATTTAAGCTAGAAGAGATTTGAAGAGTCCATTTAGACTAAAATAAGTAAACCCAAAAACCATGAAAATATCGTTATTCTTAATGGGCAGTTACGTAAAAATATGCTTTTAATACCGTAATGGTCATAAAAGCACTACCAGAAATAACTTTTTTACAATTTTTGTATTTTATTCGATAATACGATACTCTCTCGTACTGGCGGGATTATAAGCAGCGCTTTGCGTGATACGTATAATCGAATTGAAACCCACATCAAGTGGAATTATTCTGGTGACACGGAAGAGGCCGATTACAGTAGGTACCAACGCCGCAGCCATCAGGAGAAAGCTTGGCGACGCGTATTGTTTTATGAAAATATACTGCGGATTGTACTTTTTAAAAAGGAGCTTTATTTACTAGTTTACCGACAGGTAGTAAAAAAAGTGGTCATGTATCCAGCTAGAATCAGAAATGTACCAAATGTTAATATATTAAACATTGAATAAAAATAAATAGTTAGCTACGATCCAATCTCATTTTATCAGTTATTGTAAGACTTGCCTGTATCATAGATTTATGCGTTTCGAATCAGCTTGGCAAATTTTTGAGACAACGTTTTGTTAGATACAAATTTTCGCAGGCAACCGTATTTGGCAGGTTTGATAGGTAACTTGGAAACAATTTCAAAAAGGTAGTCTTACTATATAAAGATATATTTAATTTTTGAAAAAGGAAATTGAGTCTTTCCCATTAATAATATCTTTTACATACAATAGTTACATACTAGACGTTGCGCGTTAGAAAATAAAGAGCCTTACGTTTAATACTGAGGAGCAAACATCAAATTAAGGTGCTAGTGACGTCATGAACAATTTGACCTTCCCCAGTGTGTAAGTATCGACAGAATGAGTAAGAAAAGTATCACTCTGGGCTTAGGTCAGGCTCGTATAAATTCAGCGCTCGGCTGAGGATAATTTAATTCCTCCATTCATGGAGGTGCGAATTTGCAAGTGCGTATCGAAGGGCGCGCCGCCGCCCGCCGCGACTCCGACCCTCGCGATGACGTCAACCGCCCCCCGCCACCCGATTATAAATATAGCCGTGCCGATAGCACGCTACAGGTTTCGGCCCTTCTACTTCACGGTATTTTTGTATGAGAAGCATGCTTGAGGACGTGCTTTCCAGGATTTAGTCATCGAACTTGGAAACTTCGTAGTTTAGTTGATCCGTCATTCTCAATAACATTATAACAAGCTGCGTTATGTATTTGATGACTATTAAAACTATAAAAGAGCTTTCCTAATGACGGTAGTTCCAAAGTTAGTAATTGATTATTAACCCGTCGGATCCGACCGAGACAACAATAGATAACAATGGGTTTGCAAAATTGCGGTTGTTGACGGGTTAACCAACATGAAAAAATAATACAATCTATATATCTGAATGATTCTGTTGATTAGAAGGAACATTAGTAAAACAAACGTAATATTTTTTATTCACCGTCTTCTTTTACCTCTATCAATATTTATCTGTTTTAAGGTAATACAATATGGAACCCTACATTCCAAATGGTTCAATATGCTCTTATTAGTTTTATTTATTTTCATGGTTTTAGAATGAATATTATACCGCTTCAAGGAAAAAGTTCTACTTCAATTAGCTTTAACTGCTGAATGTTTATAAGTTGACGTGTAATTTAGGTATAATGTCTTAATCAGTTAAACTTTGAACAATTTTATGAGACTGAAAGTAGAAGTATTTATAGCATTAAATGTCATTACCAAATTTATAACGATGCGTTCATAACGATGTTGCGAATATTTTGTTTTTATTTAAGGCTTAGTCACAGCGTAGAGCTGAGGTAGAGACGAGGAATTGAACGACACGCAATGAATGTAAATCTCCAAAACTTATAATAAAGCTCCTACTGTAACAACTCAACAACACACGATAATAAGTATCACTCATAACTTAGTCTAGGTATTTCAATATACCATGTAATTTTTAACAAAAAAAAAACGACGGGTTGCACTCCGGGAGTGCCGGCAGAAGTGAAAACTTGAATATTAACGTTGTGCATTTTTGATATTTTGGATTGGTTAGGGAATAATTTTGCACGAATTGCTTTAATTATCAGTATAAAAGTACTATCATTTATGTGGTAGAATACAATATTTATTTATTGCGCTATCGTACACAAACATGACAATTTATATTACATTAAGACGAAATGGTAGCAGAAGTGGCATCCTCATTTGAAATAAATTGTTTAAAACTAAATATGGCGATACTTAAAAATTTTATTTGTATCAATGTCTAGAAAGACTATTTTATGAAAAAAAATTTTGATAGTAATATTGGTAATCCGTCTAGTTTTAAAACTGTTTTTCGCGAAAAGTGGTTACTTTTGACGAAAAACTGTTTTAAAACTAGACGGACTATTAGTAGTAAGTAATAATTTCAAAGGTTATTCATAAAATAGTTTAAAGGTCTTTCGAGACATTGACGCGCGTGGCAGGCTGTAACATAAACACACACGATCATTCGTGCAAGCGCCCTGCGCTGCCTAAACGAAACAGCAGGCGCAGGCATAAATTTTCACCGCACCGTAGAAAGAGAGGGGGATACTTCCTCTCCTACGCCGCGCCGGCTGTCTACTCTCCATCCGTCTTACGAATTTTCGATCAGGTCACGTGTCCTGACGCCCTGACGCGAGTTCAACATTTTTAACCCATTACAATTCCATTTCACCAAAATAAACTTTCTTAAGTCGCTTAAAAATATAAAATGCATTATCATCAAAAATAATAATTATAGCGGCTTATATTAGAATTGAGAGAGATGTTTAGTAACTTGGGTATAAAATAATATTTTTTTTTCGCTGAACATCTTGTTTTGTCGACTTTCCTTGAAAAGAGCTTTCATTGGCCGTATAGACAAGGCGAGTCTGAACTAAGCCCGTAAAGATCCGAGAGTCGTTCAGAACGGACGAGCGGCCACAACTGGCCTGGACTAATGGAGAAGTTTACGACACGTTAACTTGCTCTCCCGGCAGACCCTCGGGATTACTATATCTATTTACATCCATAGCTTACAGGACCGGAAAAGACTGTTCAACTTTTATTTACAGGTAAAGTGTTTTACATAGCATTTTAACTATTTGGTAGCAATGTATTTGTCAGGTTTTTAATAAAAAGGTACTCATCAATTTTATAATATTTATATACCTTGCAGCGTTTTTAAGTAAGAGTTTATGTATATTTGTATGTAGCTTAGTTGACTATATAAATTTTTCTTAAATTTATATAGTCAACTAAGCTACCATCATCATCCAGATCTTTGCATTATAGGTAGGTACGTATTAATAAAGACCAACAAAGCTTTGCTCTTGAAATAAACTTTAAACGCAAATGTAATTTTGAAAAAAAAAAAACTTCGTTGCGTAGATATTACTTTTCACGCTGTCTTGTCAAATAGTTCAGCGAATATTTGAAGAGTGTGAAACTTAAGATCTTAATGCAAAACATGTAACGTCAGCGTCTCTTTATTCGTTTAAGTTAAATGTGTGCAGTAAAGTATTCTTGCAATATGAGTGTTGAGGTAATTTTACATGAAACGCTACTCCAGTGGTGGCCAAATAAGTAGCTCTGTACGTCGCAGAAGTTCTGCGTAGCCAGCCATCATATACGAGTAATTACAGCTGTCATGTGCACAATTGGATATGAAATTGTACTTTAAATTTTCTAGAATAAATGAATCATGATCCTTCTTGTTTTGTAAGCGTTTGTTATATTTTTGCTAAGTGGGTATAGTTAAAAAACAATACTTAGATATATGGCCTAATAATATAGCGGTGTTAATATAAACAAATTGTGATACTTTAGAAAAACCGCAACTTTCTTTACTTTTCATCAAAAATATTCGGATATATATGTGAATATCTAAAGATAATTTATGATGTTTAACCTTTTCAATAGCTGTATATAATACCTGTGATAGCAGATAAGGCAGTAGTAATACATGCGGTTTGTTTGCCTCGCTTAAGAATGCTTTTATATCCCTCAGGTTCAGTAGATTTTATCAACAAATAAGATTAAGAGAAACTTTCGTTCTGTAAGCCACGGCAGAAAGAAGCTGGCGCGAGCACTTACGCCGAGCTAATTTGTTTTTATTGTAAAAGTTTCTACATTTTAAGCTGCCTTCGTCGTAACGTAGACCGAGTGCCGTTAGGTTATTTTTACGTGGACGTATTTCTAGTTGACATTGGTTGCCTAAAATATACTTCTCCTTGCGCCGATTTTCTAATTTTCTAATCATGACCCAAATCTTTCTGTGGATAATATCTTATCTTCTGCTTGGACTCTCCGCGACATAGTAATCTGACAGTTTGACAAGTTCTCTGATTTTGGTCTATCATTCATCGGGGCGTAAGGGAATATTTTTCGTATGGATTCCTTTTTTAGGGTTCCGTAGTAAACAAGGAACCCTTATAGTTTCGCTATGTCTGTCTGTCTGTCTGTCCGTCCGCGGTTTTACTCAGCGACTATAAGTACTAGAAAGCTGGGAGTTGGCATGGAAATGTATATTAATTATGCGAAAAAAGTGGTAAAATAAAAAACTGAAAAAATTTTTTTTTAGGGTAGCTCCCATACAGGTAGAGTGAAAAGTCATTTTTTTCTCGGTAAACCAAGCATGTCGGGTATCGTTGAACAGGTTTTTCAAAAATATTATTAGCTTATTAGCACTATTTTAAAATTTAGCGACCCGTTTTTAAAATATTTGGTTTTGAAGTAAACATTTTTGTCAGACTCAAGTGTCCCCCCATCTATCTGCTAATCGGTTATATATGGACATGTGAAAAAATTCACTGCTATAGTATATATGACGAACTTAAAAGGAAAACTATTAGAGCTAAGTAGGGCTTACAAATTAAAAAGTTCGATTTGAGCTTTTGTTTGATTCATTTGTTCTGTGAGTTATCAATGGCATACGTAACTGTAAAATATAAATTTCAATCTAGTTTTACCGTTATATGTTCCCTTTATTGGTTCTCTATGTATACGTATGCCTTTTTCATTCTCTATCAGTTAACCTGTAGAAAATAGAAAATCTTTACTTACACTAATTATACAGGTAGGTATATCTTGGTAGAAAACTGTATTCTAAATTCAAACTGGCAAGTCTAAAACGGTTTGAACCAATAATGGTAGATTTGAAATAAGAAAGTCTGTTCCATTTATATTTGTTACTCAGCCATTCGAAACAAATATCTAAATGAAGACTTTCGTTTCAAACAGTAAAGCCAAGCCTGGCTAGCCTGATTTTATAAGGTGACATTAGAACTCATACAACCATTTAAGATAAAACTTATACACTTTTTAAACACATACTGTCCAAAATGTGCTTCTGGGTAAGCTTTGAGTCATTGACTTTTTAAGGCGTTTCTGTAACTAGAGTAGTCATTGAAGTATAACCAAAAGTTAAGATTTATTTTTTTCTTTGTTTCAGGCAGTGCAACGTTGAGCTCTAGTGATCTCTTGTTTAGCGAAGAAAACCTGAGCTGAGGCAGAATAAAAGAAAAGTATTTGGAACTAGTGGCAGAGGTTGAATAATGTGGTCGGGCGTGCGCCCGGGGGGTGTGCGCATCGGGTTGTGTACTTAGTAGCAGGGGATGCGCGTGTGGTGGAGGGCGCGGGCGGCGATGAGCATGCGCGTGTGCTGCGTGACGACGGTGCTCGCGGCGCTCGCGCTGCGTTCGGCGGCCGAGCCGGGCCCGCGCCGCTACCCCGCGGAGTGGCGCGGCGGCCGCGACCTCGCCCGCCGCCCGCTCCACGAACTGTTCGAGTCCGAGGCCGCCAACGTCGACTCCGACCGAGCGTACGCGCCTCACCAGCCGCCGCCCTTGCCGCCCGGCGCGCTACACAAAGAGCGCCGCCGCTCGCGCAATAACAAGCGCGCACCACATCTGCCTTCGGAGATTGCCAGCCAAATGATGTTACGGGCTTCACGCTCCAGCCGACCCTACGATGTGCCCCAAATTGGTAAGTGATGTTATTTTCTTATCTCTCTTTCTCTCTCTATATATAATTCGTCGAGTCTTTTGTGGTAAGTAGTTCGTATCGTGGACTAAATTGCTCCAAAAAACATGGAGTATGAGATAAATATGTAGAAGATTTCAAGACGAGTTAAAGAAACGCGCTGTGACGTCAATGATGTGATGGGGAACATAACAAATGATTTGTAATGGGATAGCGACATAAAACTGGTGCGCGGCACAGAATTGCAGAAAAATTACAGTAAACGGCAGTCTTATAAAATTTCAGTCTTTTTTCATATTGTTTTCAGTCGAATATGCCTAGAGTTTCGGTGATAAGAAAGCCTTATGTTATTTTCTCGAACAGCAAGGGCTGCAGCCTGCAGCGCGGATGACTGCACTCTAGACGTTGAAATATAATTATACATACGTATCTATGGTTGAATGATCAGTGTACAGCGGACAACGCGGGATACATAGGGCGCACTATAAGTTTCCGGAACTGGCCACTTACATAAACAATATTTAAAAATTTATTGCAACATTTGAAAATAGAACTCTTTGGCTGGAGAATGCAGTTTGTTTCATCTGACTGTCTTTTGTTTTTACCTTGTGGCGCCATTTAAAAAAATGTGTGTCTGCATCAACATGGATTTAACTCGGGAAAATTTTCGTAGTATGATTTTCTACGATTTTAAGTGTAATTTGACAGCTCAACAGAGCATCGCTCGGCTTGAAACAGCTTTTGGCAATGAAGCACCATGCAAGACAACTGTTTATAGCTGGTTTGCAGAATTCAAGCGTGGTCGTATCAATCTCAGTGACGAATCTCGCGATGGTCGGCCGTCCACCGCTGTGACCAACAAAAACATCGATGCTGTGCGCCGTTTGATTGAAACAGACAGGCATGTGACCTACCATGAAATTCGCGCATCCTTAGAAATAGGCATGAGTCAAATACAATTAATCCTACACAAACATTTGGGTGTGAGAAAGCTGTGCTCGCGGTGGATCCCACACAACTTGACCGAGGCTCAAAAAACGGACCGCGTCACTTGGTGCTGTGCCATGCTTACCAGATTCAACGAAGGTGCGTCAAATTTGGTGTGGGACATAGTAACAGGTGACGAAACATGGATTTATTGCTACGATCCCAAAACAAAGCAGCAATCGAGCGTATGGGTCTTTCAAGATGAGCCGAAACCAACCAAAGTGGCGCGCGTGAAAAGTGCATCTAAGCAGATGATTGCTTCTTTTTTTAATAAAACTGGACACGTGGCTACTGTTGCTTTAGAGAATCGTCGTACAGTGAATAGTGACTGGTACACGACCATTTGTTTGCCGGAAGTTATTGACGAACTCCGTAAAAATAACCGTAAACGCCGTATCATCCTGCACCACGACAATGCTAGTTCTCACACGGCCAGACAGACAAACGACTTTTTGAAGGCGAAAAATGTAGAACTCATGAGTCATCCTGCATACAGTCCCGACCTGGCACCTTGTGACTTTTTTCTGTTCCCAAAAATTAAGAACCAATTACGCGGTCAACGATTTTCATCACCAGAAGAGGCTGTCGAGGAGTATGAAAAACACGTTTCAGAGGTCACCACAGAGGAGTGGCACAAAAGTTTTCAAAACTGGTTTCATCGAATGAAAAAGTGCATAGACGCTAAGGGAGATTATTTTGAAAAACAATAAATTAATTTTGTACCTTTAATAGTATTTTTTCATATTCATTCCGGAAACTTATAGTGCGCCCCACGTATGTGTGTAAGGTGACTATCCAAAATACATACAATGCAAGTTAAAACCAAAATAATTAAACTTGACATAACTAATCGATCTTGTTTTGTTCATATTTCAATACAGATGTAAAATAATGTATGATTGTTAGTCTGACTGATTTTCTGCTGTTTTATATAGGAATTACCTCATTTTAAAATAAAACCATACTCACGTTTTCCTTTCTCAATAAAACTAACCTTCCAATTACGTATTTCCTCATCAACCTTTTTATTTTCTAAAGCAATTGGAAGCTGATTCATCGCCAGCTGGCCTATAATTTCATCATCAGAATTCTATGAGCATAGATCATGAAGAACAGAGGCGTTAGGAGTAAGATGTCAGTCACACAGTGATAATTGAATCCCTGTCATTTGCGGATACACCGGCGGAATACAGCCTCGCGATTTCTGAATCTATTGTGTGCGACTGCGTCGAACATCTGCCAATATTCAATATTATGTCCCCCAGTATCTGTGTTATGATGATCTAACGAAATCAGATGTTTACATCCTGCTCTACATAAAGCGGGGCGACAGTGCCGTATCGTACCATGTTTGCGACGCGAATAGCTGAAATAAATTTGATCTAACGCATACATACAAAACAATTTTTTGTGTATCTGATTATATTGAATATTATCCTCGTAATGGAAAGGATATTAACGCATTCGAGTGTAGGTACTATTAGATGTCAATCGATTTTAACGACATGTAAATAGGTTCTTATGTTTTAGGTGTAATAAAATGGTATAATATTTTTTTTAAACAAGATTTTCTTAAATTAAAAATGCTTAAATGGCATGGATTCATAACAAATATATAGATAGCTCAATAAAACTAAGTATTCATGCAAGTTCTAAACATTATAATAAATAAAATAAAAATAAATAAAATGTACTAATCAAATAAATTTCAAAATGAGGTAAATTTTGGTAACATAATTCAAACCTTAGCAAGTTTGTTGTAGATTATAATTAATTTAGCGAGGTGGGGCTTGGTTTGACGGCAGTCGGCAGCTGGTCTGTTCATGGAAGCTTTCAAATTAGACTCAATATATAAGTGTGAACTTTAGTAACGCCCCAGGGAAGCTCACATAATAATCCGCTTCTATTAAAACTTTATAAAATAGCTAGCTTTTAACCGCGACTTCATTTGCGTAAATTTTGTAATTAAGTCTACTTTTGTTTGGCAAAATAGGATTTCTATACAAAGTTTCGTACTCCCCTTTTAATTCTCTTTATGGGTGATTTTTGGGATAAAACCTACTATGTCCTTCCCCGGGTCTTTAACCTAAGCATATCCATACTTATCGAGAGACTTTATTTATCTAAATCAGTTCAGCGGTGCAGAGTTAACAGACAGACAGACTGACTTTTACATTTTTGTATGGATAATAGACGAAAAGATCGCACTTGATTTCGTGATACAATCATCATTTTTTTAATTTTAAAATTTTTAAGCGCATTTGTTTCAAAATCGGTGGATTAGGGTCACAGAGTAATCCATTCAGATTAACAAAGTTTAAGATTTTTTAGACAAAGTATGGATCATGACACCAATGTGTACTGAGGCATCAGGAAAATGTTACCTTTGCATTACATCACAGGGATGGGTTTTATTAATTTATTAGTAAATCTTCATGCTTGAAGATTTACTAATAAATTAATAAAACGGGGAGCTCAGTTCAGTGGCCCGATGGAAGTGCGAATTATTAGCGCTTTCGCAAGTTAAGTGACACCGGGTGTGGGCCGCACTTGGATGGGTGACTACACGTGGCATTAATAATTTCTCGAATTCCTAAATGCTTCGGAAGGCACGTATAAGCCGTTTGGTCCCGGCTGACATCTTTGTATGGCAGTCGTCAAGCTATGTCAGAAGAAAAATCTGACACCAGTGTTGACCACTTACACACACGAAACACACACTAAAAAGCTGGGTTTAGAAAATTATTTATGTTTGGCATAATCTTTATCAACATTTATCAAGGAGTAAACAGCTGGATATAAAGAAGATTAAAATGTAGCTCAACGGTAACAAATCAACATCGGAATTTAGTTGACAGCTACGAAGCATTTTTGGGGTGATATTAGGATATTGAGTTTTGATTGTATCGCGCCGTGATAAAAATGTACAGCTGGATATTATATAGATGTCGCCAGAGGACGCAAGAACCAGCCTACTAAAAAATAACGGTCCCGAGTTGCTTATAAACGTCTCAAAATGAAACCGCATTGATGTCGTAGCCTGAAATAATTTGATTATCTGCTGTGTGTTCTTGTCAATTTGAACGCAATTTCTAAATCAAGCAGGTCACTTTTATTCGTTTTTATCCGACATTCAATTAAAAATAAATATACATTTTCATATTAACTTCCAAATGTATCTCTTCATAAATTATTAATTTGAGTTATATAATTGTGTGATAGGACTCAAATATAAAATTTTACGCTACGCGTGCTTTTGGCATGCGCTATGCGTGGGCTTGGGGTACGCGTGTCGTCCGAACACGCCCTTATTGATTCAAACCTATACCTATCCGAAAATTTTGACCAACTGTGATATATTATTATATACTTTATTGCCCCAGTTACAAATAAACTGTAAATAATCGTAATTTTTGTGAAATTCTTACTATGTATTGAGAAAACAAGTATGTATATTATTTGTGGCAAAAACAACAATTTTAATTACCTCACTATATTCCACTGCTGGGCAAACGCCTCCCTTCGATGTTTTCAAACAATTTTTTGTGTGTCTTTCTTTTCCGATCCCTTTTTAACAATCTCAATTCAACAACAACAATAGCATTCTAAAAATAATAAAAGATCAAACATTTTTATGAGGATACACGCCGCCTTGCTTCTTATTTGATTTTTTATACATAACCATTTACTTTATGCTATATTACACAAAGGACGAGGAATGAATACCGGTTTTCCTTTTTAATCCAAACTTCAAGTACATTACACATTAATATTCCCAAAGCTTAGGCATTGTACCTAATGAGTTTTGGTCTTTTTAGGGTTGGAAACCTTATAGGATCACTCGCTCGCCTGTCTGTTCGTCTGTCGCAGCCAATTGCTCCAAAGCTACTGGTATATTTATTTTTATAATTTTTAAGATAAACAATTTTAAAGTTATTTAAAAAGAGGCGAAAACTGATAATTCCGACTTATTCCCAAAACTACTGGGTTTAAAAACATTTCTAAAAAAAATACCAAAAATAATTCTCTATATATTCTTGAGATAATTATGCGCGAAAAATTTCATTCTCATGCGCTCGCCATGGGCTTGGCATGCGCGTGTCGTCCGAATATGCCTTTAATGATTTAAACCTATACCTATCCGAAAATGTTGAAACCACCTACGAGATAATATATTATGTATTCTACATATATTTATTATCCCAGTTACAAGTAAACTGTATAGGACTCAAATTATATGCATCAAATTTAAACCGCGTGCTTGTTGTGCTTTAGGCGTGGGCTTGGCGTGCACGTGTCGTCTGAAAGAGCCCTAAATTGTACTGAAATAGGTTCCGTTTATTTTTAACTTGTTTATTACGAGAGTCTTTTCTATTAAATAAAATAGGACAGTAATGGCGAAAAACTACATAAATACCTCTATTATATGAAGAAAATATATCACGTAATTATTTTTAAGATTACTTGAATGAAAAAATCTCTATTTCAAACAACAGAATACGTAAGTATAGTATACAAATAAAGATACTTCTTACGTGTCGGCGTTAAAAATGAATAAGCTTGATACTTTAGAAATCATTGGCACATAACAACAAAAATATAAAGATCTATAGTTACTCAATGGGAAATTACCATTTCCCTCTATTACGGGTGTCGTGTGAACTATAGGCATAACATAGGGCGTGTTATGAGTATCTACAGCTACTTAGGCACCATTGAGGGGCGGTGAGCCACGTAGCACGCGTACGTGCTACTCCTACCAATCCCCCAACTCGCCTATTCATTCTCTGCGAAATTCTAAATATAGAACCTGCGGTGATCACAATTCTCGTAGTATGCTAGATTAGACAGGCACTTTTTTGCGGTGAATAGTTATTCGTCAGAATAGACATTTCGCTTTTATTTTTTTATACAAATGAGTAGAGTAATCAAAACGACATACAACTTACATTAAGTACTCTTACTCATAACCTTTTGAAGTACCTTCAGCTGAATCGTCTCTCGGGTAAACCGTGGCTATTCCAAAACTTGATTAATATGATGCTTTTTGAAATACAAAGATGAGAAATTGTCCATCTGCTTCGGAGGAAAAGTAAAACTTACATTATACTAGCTGCTTCTTTTCCCGTGCAGATCGTTAACTCGATCAAGGAAATGAGATAAAATCTGAATCAGCTACCAACTTTTTACTATTTCCATTCACGTACCATCACGCTCAAAGGCGCTTTTGGGTCTTACGGCTGTAGTAGTGTCTACCCCGTTAGGGATAAAGACGAAATTAATTTTTCTGTATTTGAACATTTTTTGGAGGTCGCTGCCGTTCAGTTCTAAACAAATACGCTGTTGGTTTGGACTCAAGATTGGTTTGTATGAGAGAACTTAACTGTTTTACTTGAACAATAAACTTCACAACATAACTTAGAATCAAAACAGCAGTTACCTTTTACTCTGACTATAACTACAAAACATTTTACCACATCTGCGCAATTCATATAAAAACAAAAAGTTTTTTTAGGTATAACTAATTGTAAAAAATAACAAAACTAGGTGTACCATGTAATATATTAACAACTCGTATGTCTGTGAATTCTGTGATCATTTGAAATTCGTTATGTATTTACTCACGCCCATGTGAGGCTACATTAGACTCGTATCTGGGGATTCATGCTAGTCTGAACAAAGCCCTGAGAAGCGAGATGAGCCTATCCAGCGTTGTTACAAATTGAAGTGAGCGTAGGCAGGAGACTCACAGCTGGGCACGATATCTCTTTATCACGCTTGTGTTTACAGTAAATGAGCTCGAAGCAACACTCCCGAGAATAATGTTAATTAATGAACTTCATAAATTCGACTTGATTGTCTTTAGTCTTGAAAGCGGTTTTAATATCGCAGCGTAAATATTTATTTTGAATTTAATTACTCCCTTAAATTACTCTGGTGACGTTAATACATTATTTGATTTTAATTTTATTATTAATAATGGAAATGCATTATTTTCGGCAGATTTTAATAATATTAAAGATGTAAGGTAATCTCATTTGACTTGGTATACACAATACAATCGGCTCGGCTAATAACCGAAAATTTTATTTCATAAAAGTAATCAAAGAAGACTTTCTACTTATTAAATAATAATAATTTTTGGGAAATTCACTATTTCCGTAAAATCACATGCAGGCTCAGGCGAAGGACGAAAATAAAATGCAGTGTACTCAAATTATTTATTTGATAATCTACAAAGTGCAATTGTTTCGTTGGAGAAAAAGAACTTATCGGATACCAGTGAAGCGATAGCATCTTTCGTATAATTTGTCCTATTTTTATTTGTAACTTTACCCAGCTATAATAAACTTAAGTAAAGGCGGACTTAATACTTTTTCTACTACAGTCAATCAACTGGGCATTATAGGTTCAGAGTAGGTACTTGGGGTCTGATATCTCGGCTCTGACTGCCTACGTAGTCTAGTAGTCAAGGCGTCGCCTTTTGACCTAGAGGTCATAGGTTTGAATCCCACTGGGAAGCATACTTTGTGACAAGTTTTTTTCCAATCTGGTTAGGATATTGCATGCTTGAATCACCTGATTATCCGAAAAGATAGATGATTCCGTGTTTCGGAAGGCAAGTATAAACTGTGGGTCCAGAATGCATCTAGCATTTGACCATCAAATTATCCAAGGATTGGTTCTGGTTTACCCTTTTGTTTGCGGAGGTCAGACGGCAGTCGCTTTATGTTAGCGGACCTCGGGCTCTGAAGCGTTACTGCTGAGGATGCAACCGGGAAAATACTTTCGGAGGATGATGATGAGAGTAGGTACTTATCTAGTGGTAAATATAAAGGATTTTAATTGATTATAATTAATAGCTGTGTTTATAGTGACAGAGGGAACTATACATACCAGTGATATTAAACAATACACAAACATATTTGTTTAGTTTCTTATTATCTTACCTGATATACTAATTTATCTTGTATTACATTCTGGCATTCAATTAGAGCAATCAGTTATAATGAAATCTCGAATCGAAGTCAAGGTATCCGTGGTTTGCGTTGACAGCTCCTGGGTGCCTACTTTTTATACAATTTAAATAGAGTTGTAAACAAAAAATTTCCTTCAGTTCACTCTCTTATAGGAAATGAGTTATGAATCTATCTTATTATATTATCAATGTGATTGACTAGATAATATTATTACGAACTTTTCTCGTTAGAAGCGGGGTAAATGTTAGTTTACGTATTTTCTTGCAACTTCGCGTATTACAAACGCCATTTTTTTTTTAATTTAGGAGCTAGCTACAGTATTTTTTGTTTTATTTGTAAATATAGTTTCGTTTTTAGGGTTCCGTAGTAAACAAGGAACCCAGTTTCGCCATCTCTGACTGTCCACGGTTTTACTCAGCGACTATTAGTACTAGAAAGCTGTAATTTGGCATGGGTATGTATATTAATCACGCCGACAAAGCGGTATATAAATAAAATCTTAAAAAATACATTATAGGAGCTTCCATACATGAAAGTAGAAATGATATTTTTCTCTCGTTTGAGTTGGTCGTTGAATAGGTCTTCAAAAATATTATCAGTTTGTGAACAACATTTTTCGATTTAGGGATTCATTTGTGAAATTTTCGTAAGGAGTCAGGTGTCCGCTCCGCTGGCAGCTAAACGATTGTATACATAGGGACACGTGAAAAAATTCATGGCATATTTACAGTAGGAAATCTATTAGAGCAAAGTTCGTTTTAAAAATCAAAAAGTTATAGGCGACCAACTTATAAAATGTACTCGGAAAAGGAACTGCATACAAATTAAATTGAAAATTAGTTAGATAGTTGTTAGTTACATAAAATAAGTAGGTGCTGAATATAAATTTATTTTTCTTTTATTAATTTTCCTTTTGAAATGGGATTTAATATAATTCTTCCTTTAGTTTCCATCGTTTTAGTCGTTGAACCGCAGGGCGTGAACGTACGTAAGCCGTACACTGTGCGTGGCCCGACATTCACTTGACCAGTTTTATTGTGCTTCCTTTTATGATTGTCAATACGAATTCTATGCGTAAAATATAAAAACGCGTCTTAAAGCGGCTTATTGGGATAATTAGATATATGGTACAAAAGTTACCATATTGTATAGGTATTATGGTAACATTTTTAATGTATAAAACATACATGGTACATCCGCTATTAAAATGAGTATCTGGGGGCACGGGAGTAAGGGCACTACCTAACTTTTCTTGAAACGTTTCGTCGAAATGTGTGGCCAAGCCACACGTTTTGACTAACATATAGAGTATGTGAAGTTAGGCCTGGTAAAGTAAGGGCGCATAGATCAAGAATCTTGGCTCTACATGAGATCTGACCACTTTTTCATAGATTTTGATTAAGGTGTTGTGTAGAGCTTGTAGGTTATGAACGTGTAGTCTCTAGAACTTGGCTTTATTCGAGACCTGATAACTTTTTCACATGGTAAGCTATGTAGACTCATCTTGTCAACATTTTTACATGAAAATGTTTGTGGTGGAATTAAAATGTCGTTTAAAGTCCCCAAGGGCGAGTAACTTAAGACGAGATATCAGACCCCACGTGTTCATTAAAAGTTCTTAAGAGAACATTGTTCGCTACTCGTTAAATTGTAATCGTTATACTTTGTACTATTAAATAACTGGTAAGGCAGTCCCTGGCTTAAATGATGATGCGTTAAATTAACATCTTATTTAGAGGAGTTTTAGAGGGTACCACAGTACAAGATGATTTTATTTACATTTTCAATGGAAACGACTTTTAAATGCAATGGTATTTTGGACGATCGTTTTATTATATAACGCCATAAGGTGTATTTTCAGTATGATGTTATTACCCACATAATTTCATAACTTGACATTAAAACTTGATGGTAGGAGAAAATCCGATGATATTTTTATGGGCTAAACTGTACCTACTGTCACTACATTTTGTTTCCAATTAACAGAAAAATAATACTAATAGGTAGACGAATAAGACAAGTGGGTGAACATTGTTAGATATCATTACGACCTAATTATGTGTAACATTTCGAGGTTAATGAATCATCCCACAGGGAAATTGTGTCAACCAAACTGAATTCTGTTCATCACAGAGTACACACACACTAGGAGGGGAATAAATAAATGTAAAAACTCTATAAGTAACGTACTCTTTTGTTTCGATTATTTATTATCTTAATGTAGCTTATGAATTTAACAAGATTATAATTAATTTTTATTTCAAATAAGAACGCACTGGAGTTTTCCAAATCTTTAAAGAAAATTTAATCAAAGTCAAATATCAAAAGGAAAAAAAACTATTAAATACTGGATTGTTTTATAATTTTACAGAAATATCAAACTTCTTAGACATTTGAAATGCTAGTCAGTCAATTTTTATTTCAAATGTGGGCACTATATGTCGTTATTATAAATATGTCGTTATTATAAAAATAGCATGTTAACTATTTTTAATAAATTATGGTCGTAAAGAGAATTAAATACTTTAATTACTTACTACTTAATAACGTTTACTACTTAATAATTAAATTTACTATGAATAATAAGCATGTAACAAATTGTAATCTTTTGTTAATGATAGTGGAAACGTTAAAAAAAATGTTTAAGTAAAATTTGCAGACGAAACAGCTTTCAATTAGAATTCGAAATATTTTGATACATCATCTTTTGGCATGCGAAAGTAATTAGAGTCTAGATTTAAAAATTTGTACTTCTGAGACCAAACAAAGAAATTAAATCTTGTTTTTTAGGGATCAGGTCCCTTTTATTTAGATATAATACATATTTATTATAGAAATACGAATTACCTAAATATTCTACAATAAAATAAAAAGGTCGATGAAAATATTTCATTGATAAAAGGAGCTCGGTGACCCGGCTCATTACTAGCTCTTCGCAAACAACACACCACGTAACAATAACACAAACGTAAAGCAACACAGGGTGTGGTCCGCACTTGATTAGGTGACCACAAGTGGCATACAAATTTCTTGAGCTCCTCTGTGCTTTGAAAGGCACGTATAAGCAGTTCGTCCCGGCTGTCATCATTTAATGGTAGTCGAAAAGCCATGTTCAAGTGCCTTTTGGCAGTTTAAAAATCTAACACTTGTGTTGTCTTGCACACACTAAATTAAAAAAAAGAATGCCGCTATTTATAATTTAGATGTAGACTTTTAATGACTGCTATTATGATCTTATCGCATAACGGGTAATAAGCATTATGTAGAGTCTACAATGACGAGTAAAATGCTTTGTTATTGATTATTTTTTGTGTATTTGGCTATACATAAAGAGTGGTTGAATGACTGTGTCGCATTAAAACAATATGATATTTTATCTATCTTAAAATAATTAGTTATAGTCAGGTTAGAATTATTAGTAATCACGCTTTGTTTTTCTTTGGAAATATGCTCTTTTATTTGCTATAAAAATCAGGTTTGAATATTTCGTAATTGTACAGATTTAAAAAAATAGTACCTTCTTTACATCCTTTTACATGTTTTAGCTTTATTATTATTAAGGAAGCAATAAATGAATTGAATTGAATTGAATTGAGCGTTTGTACTTTTTCCTTACACACGTCACTACATCGACAGAGAATTCAAATTCCCTCTACAAGTTCATTAGAAAAGCAAATAAAAAATCAAAAATCCCTACGACACTATCTAGTGGTGAGTGGCGAAAATACATATTACAACCGATGTTGGGTGGAGTTAATATCTACTACTTATTGCCTGATAAATTAAAAAACTCCAACTTTCAATCGTTAACCCCAACAGCTTTTGAACAGCTAAACCAATTTTTATTAAACATAACTAAAACTATCACCTGGGAACTTGCTTTCACGTAAAAAAAACAACTGCATCGAAATCGGTCCATCCGTTCGAGAGCTACGATGCCACAGCTAGACCGACCGACCGACAGACATTAGCGTCAAACTTATAAGAGGGGAGTTATAAGTTTGACGGTAATGTCTTTTTTGTCGCTGGTTAAAAAGTGTTGCGTAAAGTAGCTAAAAAGTAACTACGTAGAAATTTTCCCAAGAGACAAGTATACTCGTATATAGTCCATAAGTTCTCGTGACGTTCTCGTTCTCTCGAAACAAGACGTGTACTAGTTGACAACGCGCATGTGACTATTTTCGCAAATTGGCGGATGGGGGCTAAGCAAAAAAAAAGGTTAAGATTTTTCTTTCACTTTCTTCCGTCACGAATTAAAGTGAAAGGTAATGTTACAAGTTTTTAAACTTGTGACATAACTATCTCGTGAATCGCTCAGTTGGAAGAGCGTATGTCTGAGATGGTCGATGTTCCAGGTTCAAACCCAGCCACGCCAATATTTCTCTTTAAATTTTATTGTTTAATTTATTATTATTGTGTCAAAACCCATTCCTTGATATACATATGAAAAGTACCCTTAAATAGGTTTCGACAGAAGAAAGTCTATTGCAAAAAAAAAGGGGAAAGGTTATGGAATAAGATTGGGATTGACTGATGTTGGGATATTGCAATAGAATCGTCACCTGCCATAATCATGATTACTGATATTGCAGGCAGGTGCTCGCTTGCCGCTCATTAGATGGGCCCCCCAAACGCACCGACAATAGTTGCCGGCAAAGGAGCAACACCGGAACAGGCGACTCCGGAGTATGGAAAGGTGTGCTTCGCTTTCTTCGAAGTTACTCGTGGCGTGATGCCCTTTAACACTTCCACCCCTGGAGCAATAGCTCTAACGACGCCTCTTTGCACGGCCAATTACGGCAATGCAGAGCTGAGAGCCTTCTGGGGTCTCCACCCCGACCGATGAAGATGCGTCGGGGACGAGGTCTCTGACCGGCTTTTTGGAGCATTCGAATCCGTGGTGTCGTTACTCACAACTCGCCACAAGCTGCCCTGTGGGCAATTATTTATTATTGTTGTGATTAAGATTTTTCGTAACATTTTTCCGTCACGAATTAATAATTTACTATTAAAGTAATTTCGTTCTAACCGAGTGTTCCTCGAGACTCCCGTTCTTTATTTTAAATTAAATTTTGAAAATAACATGAATTAAAATGAAATGAAATAAAATAGTAGTTTATGATACAAGTGTGGTAAGTTGTTCATTACAGTCGAGGCGGGTTGACTTGACTCACAAGCGGGCGAAGCCCGCGCGTTTGTCTATGGAGCCGACACTTGTGATGAACAATACACACGTGTGCCATACTACGTTTTTCAACACATTAGTGAGGAAAAAAATCTTTAATAATAAAACACTTCACTTAAAATTACAATAGAACTTGTTAAAGAAAATTAGAAATATGGCGCGCTTAGATTTTCTTTTTCAAGCGCACTTCGCGCATGCGCGAGTAGTAGTATGTGATACGCGAGCATAGATTTATAAGTAAGAAAATGGAACTAGCGTCATGTAAAATGAGACCAAAAATAAAGTGTCATGCCTGACTTTAAAAGGGTTGTACCTACTATACGACACATATATGTAATCGATATCGATAAAATATGTATTTTGATTTTCTATCTTCTATCTATATATAAAAGAAGAAACTGAATGACTGAGACTGACATATTAACGCACAGCCCAAACCGCTGGGTCTAAAGACTCCAAATTTGGCATATAGTTTCTTTATGAGGTCTAGGGGTGCACTAAGAAAGGATTTTTCAAAATTCACGTGAAACGAGGGTCCAAAATTTGTATGGACAAACAGGATTAGATTGAATATTTTTTTAAACTTCGCATGAGTACTTCCGGCAGTAAAAAAGTAAAAATGTGTTTCAGGATTTTTCAAAATTCATCCCCTAACGGGGTGTAATGGGGGTCCAAAGTTTTTGTGGAGAAACAAGATTAATTTGAACATTTTATTCAAAACTTCGCAAAAGTATTCCCGGCTCTAAATAAGTAATACATATTTCAGGATTTTTCAAAATTCATGGTCCTAAGTTTGTATGGAGAAAAAAAATTTAGTTTGACCATTTTATTCGGAACTTCGCAAGAGTACTCCCGGCGGTAAATAAGTGAATGCGTATTTCAGGATTTATCAAAATTCATCCCCTAACGGGGTGTAATGGGGTTCAAAGATTTTATGGAGAAATAAGATTAGTTTGACCATTTTATTCGAAACTTCGCAAAAGTATTCCCAGCTGTAATTAAGTAATATATATTTTAGGATCCGGGAACGGGGGACGGGGAGAGGGAGAATCATATAAGAACCATTTTTGACTTTTACGCGGACTCAGTCGCGGGTTAAAGGTAGTAAATTAATATTTTTGTTAATATATGATAATAAATAAATAATAAAAACATTTTTATCTCTTTGTCCCTAGCGGAGTAGACTTAGCCTAAGCCCAAAAGTCAGTATGTATATTAGTAGACGCGTTAGTGGAAAATGGAATAATTAATCTGTAAATTTAACAAACTATTATTTAATTTTTTCAACTGTCGCTCTTAAATTATTGGAAGCTTATTTTTTTCAATTTCTTTTTCTTAATATGGCATTTTTTTTTAGTTTTTTTTTCTGTGTGAGGACCTGTTTTATTTGACGGCCCAGGTTCTGCTGATGGAGGTAAAATGTCTCTATTCTTTTTACATACGAAGTCTTCTGATCTAAGAAGGTCTTCTGATCTAAGAAGGTCTTCTGATTTTCAATTTCACCTGTAAACAATAATTATTTTACGAACGTGACGACTTGACAGATATTTGTAAAATATTAAAAATTTACAATAGTTTTCTAAAATTGATATCGTTGATTATCGTTAAATGAAGCAACATTTTAATAAATTTACCAAACAAAACCGAAACTCGATATAAAATCTTCAAACGTTTTTATTTAAAAAGAGTTTGTACTGATTCAACCAAAAGCAATTGATTTTTTATCGATATATATTTAAATGACATATAATGACGTCAATAATTAGTCAAGCCCTAGCAGAATCATATAATTTTATATTTTATGCAATAAATTACTGAATTCCTTAAATAACTAATAAATATTGTGTTATCTCTAAATAAAAATATAACATGCAGGATTTTAAATGGTTTTTTGGTGAAGTTTCGAAGAAAATATTGACGAAAAGGTAAAGAACGTGTCTAGCAAAATTACCTGTAAAAAGTGTATTTATTGATATTATAGTTTGTTGTTGTATCACAGTCGATAAAGCTGCACTATATCATCTTTCAAAGGTAAGAAAAGTTATGAATTAACACAGTTGACAATTAGAAAAATCCAATTTTCGTGTGACACAATATAAATCTGGTTTCTAGGAGTCGACTCGTTCAAAAGTTGGTCACACGTAAATCTAACCGCTATCTCTATTGCTCTTGTGGGGGCGACCATTAACGTATTGTTTGTCTCACATTGCTAGTTCTGTCTATTTACGTAGTAAAAAAAAAATTAAGTCTATATACGCGAGACACAGAAATAAAGCAGCCAAACGATTATTTAAAAAAAGTTTTTTTTTTTTTTTATAAAACAGGGCAAATTTATAAATTCTTTTTAGTGTTGTTACAAGTATTTTAATTAATAAATAAAATGGAATAATTTGAGTAAAACAAGATTTCGGTATGGGTCTAGGCTGGCTGCATGCAGAGATTATATGTTTTAAAAATAATACTTATTGGATATTTTGGATTTATAGAATCTTATTCCTAAAACATCTAAAAACACTTTACCGCACTTGTGCGGTAAGTAATATTTACCACACGATTTCGAATGTGTGCGTAACAAATGACATTACATAAGTAAAATCAGTGTGGTAAATAGCACTTTCTGAGCTAATGTGTTGAAAAATAATATATTGAGAGTTCGTCGTCTTGTAGTTGGGTAAACTGTGACTAAAACTATGGGAAAACTTTTGAAAGCGGTCCTATTCTAATCGTATGTTGTACAGAAACACCTTACCGCTATTACAGAAGTGCGACCTGTGTCGCAGGCATACAGTCTGTAAGAGCCCTTAGAAATACGAGTTACAATTATATATTTCTAAAAGTTACACACACTTAGCCAGAAGTTTTAAAAATTTACTTATTTAGTATTTTATCTTGTTTGATTTGGAATAATTTATTTTACACATAATTACAGATAATAGCATAAGAACGGCACAAAGGTTAACCCATTCCAGATACGTGGAACTCAGTC
This sequence comes from Acrobasis suavella, assembly GCA_943193695.1. NCBI lineage: Eukaryota > Metazoa > Arthropoda > Insecta > Lepidoptera > Pyralidae > Acrobasis > Acrobasis suavella. Next base: position 13,210,076 of record OW971938.1, read on the forward strand.
AACCTTGAAATGAGAGGAAATTTGTAACACAAGGCAGAGACTTGGTACGATACACCTGAAAACAAAAGACAACATCAAATAACACTTATCTACGTACACAAATTACTATATATATTTCTGGGTTTGCTTAAGAAATTAACGTTTGTTTAAGTGTAGGCGTTCTTTCATTATGTGGGTTTTAAGTTTGTTTTGATATCATCAAGTTGTTTGTGATATCAAATACCGTAAACTGGGGTATTTCGTGTATTTGATAAAAACTTCTTTCATTTTAAACTCAAATTGAACGATTTCTGAACGCATTTTTTGTTTCTTTTATTAAAAATTAGAAGTTTTATTAATAATCATTGTGTAATCAGTCGCAGTTGGTGGATCCGATACAGTCAGTTTAAAAGCTTGGGTAACTTCTAAACTGCAAGTTGTTTTTTTTTATGACTGGAAACTCTTATTAAAAACTGGAGAACTTTTATTTAAAGGATAGTGATGTCCTATTATTTGATAGCGTACATTAATCTCTACTGTAGATGTTTTTTGTACAAGCAAGACCGTTTAGTATATTTCCTATACTAAATATTGTTTTACTATGATGCCAAGACCTTTTTAAACCGTAGGCGTTACTAAAAATTGTAACAATTATAACTGTGAATACTTATAAGTTATAATTGGTACCCTGAGATAATAAAAAATCGGGCAAGTGCGAGTTGAACTCGCGTGGAGAGGGTTCCGTACAATACCAAAGATTTTCTGTAAGTGAAAGTATTATATTGAGTTTACCACTTTATTTTCAATTGATAGAACTCTTATATTATTTTTTTTGTAATCTACAAGCAATGGACTATTTTGTATTATTGTCAAAATTTTAGGCTCAGTAGTTTCGAAAATAAGAGGGGAGAATAGTGAATTTTCGTCTTTTTTCGTAAATAAAATCAAATCTATTTATTTTATAATAAAAACAAAAATATATTTAAGATCCTCATAATGAGCCCTTTCAGTTGATGTATAAACACAGTAAGGTGCGCGAAACCTTTTTTTGAAACTTCCCAATTTGTCCCTCGAAAATGATCCTTATTTTTAAAAATATTTATATACTTATTTTTCCTGTAATCTACAAGCAATGAACTAAATTTTGCATCTTTTTCAAAATTTTTGGCTCAGTAGTTTCGGAGATCAGGGGAGGAATTTGTCCCTCGAAAATGACCATTATTTAAAAAAATATTTATTTATTTTGCACATCTGTGTTTGGGTCCAGTACATTCGAAGCAAATTGGCTTTGATAGACGGACGGACAGACAGACACACGAGTGATCCTATAAGGGTTCCGTTTTTCTTTTTTTGTACGGAACCCTTAAAACAAATTATAACCAACTAATAACACTTTTAAATAGTTTAATTATTAAAGACTGTAAAATGTATTTAAATTAAGGAAAAAGTTGCCATTTATTCATTTTCTTTGTTAAAGTAACCCCAAAGATAAATAAAACGTTATAAATCTGAACTCTATATAAAAGGATTTCAAATTTTCTTGTGTTTTTTTCTTCTGATAGGGACTTTCGAATCCCACAAGAAAAAAAGAAGGGCATCAAAAAAGTCATTAACATTTTATTTATTTTTTTTTCGAAAAATAACGATAGGAAAAAATATTGTTCAAGAAATGGATAGTGTAAGCAAAACCGATTTTCACATTTTTTTTTATTGTTTATTTCACTTAAATATTTAAGAAAACGTAAACCCAGATTACGATAACGGTACTATCAGTTCTATGGATCAAATAATTCTTCAAAGATTTATTTAACATATTACATTTCATGGTCAAAAAAATTAATACAAAATAAAATATACCGCCCTTTAGCGTTTGCCCAGAACACTTGCCGCGTTACAGCGCTTGATATCTATGGCCATTCTTTGCACCAGAAACGAGCAAGAGTGGGACTCCCCAGTCTTTTCTGCATTTCGCTGACTTATTTTTTTTATAAGGCGTTTAGCGTCCGATCCCCAGCTACCCACGTCGCTACGGCTATGGGCACAAAAAAATAATTTGGCTCCAAAGCCACGTAATTAAACCGTTTTCTAACAGCCGCATCCTCGGTAGCCGCTCCGCCGCCTTGCGCACAGTACGCCCAATGTGTATGTTCCTATCATAAATAAAATAAATACTTTAAACCTAAGGTAACTCTCGTCAGGCCTCAATTCAATTCATTTTCGCTTCGTTTCATTTTCTTTGGTTTTTCCTAGAAAAACGAGTACATATTATGTATATTCTAATTAATAACGACCTCCGTGGCGTAGCGGTCACCATGCTAGTCCGCCACCCAGAGGTCCCGGATTCGATCCCCGGTCAGGACAAGTTGAAAAATGGCCTTTTTCAAATTGTCCTGGGACTTGGATTTTTATCTATATATGTATTTGTTAAAAAATATAGTATCGTTGAGTTAGTATCCCATAACACATGTCTCGAACTTACTTTGGGGATAGCTCAATCAGTGTTATTTGTCCATATATATATATTATTTACTGTATTTGTTTAAAAATATAGTATCATTGAGATAGTATCCCATGATATAAGTCTCGAACTTATTATGGGGCTAACTCAATCTAATAATGTTTGATTTGTCTATGATTATTGAGTGATATATATATATATATATATATATATATATATATATATATATATATATATATATATATTATTTGTAAACACGTGAAGAGCCTGCAAAACAGCAAATAAATCAATGAGGAATTTCCCAAGCATAGAATTTTTATGCTCGTTTTGATTATCTCTGTGATTTTCAATGTTTGAGCGTTGAACGCGTAAGTGCTATAATATTTAACACAGCATCAGAATATTCGGATCAAGAATTACCAGGTAGGGGGACAAACTAGGTTAAACTGACTACTGGGATAGATTTGTCACCATTATTATCAAAAAGTCGTGGTAGATTATACGCCTATACATACAAGCCTTTATCCTAGTGGGATAGACAGAGCCCGGGGCTAAAAGATTCAAAAGCCACTTTCAGCGTAATGGTAGATCCCATTCTATTAGATGCCTAATTTGACATAACTGTCACAACTGCTGCTTTTTATATCTACACCGTGATTCCTATGAAATTGCCGTTCTGCAGTAAGTATTTCATGAGATTCACGCATTTCCGTGGCTGTTCAGTTATGCAAAGTGAACGTTATGGACCAGGTTCCAAGTTAGGGAGTGGCTACGTCAGACGTCACCGAGTCCATCCAATCCGTCACATGCAACAGGCCCATTAACCACTTCCGACAGCCGCTCCAGCTACACAACACCTGTTAACGAGGATAAATTAACTATTTGCGTCTTTTCTTCGAAGAAAAGACAGGTCTTGATGACTAAGCAAGGCCGTTGTGGTGGTTTTTATAGAACCTCTTTTTCTACGTATTTGTCATAGAGCGAAGTTCAGTCGCCCAAGTACTGTATTCTGAAACGCGCTAAGATTAGTATGGTATTCGAGATCTATAAGTCACTTTGAAAAAGATCATTGTTAAATCTCAGATTTCAAACATTATATGTACATTACATTATATAAATGCCAGCAACTGATATAGGTAAATAAACACTGAATGAAAATGATTAAATTAGGTGGTAACACACCAAATTCTGTTCTGCTGTGTTACTACCAATTTTTCCATTTTTATAACCGGAATAAGTAGGCGAATAGAAGATACTTTAGCCGTTCCCCGAGGATTGTACGGTACGTGTGTCACTATATTACATAACTACCTCCTTTCACGCTTTTTTATTGCGTTTCCGGAGGGATTAAACCATTATCCGTGTTTCAAATGATAGAGATGACTTTATCCTACATGGATGACATGTATTAAAAATTGTACTTAATTCCTTCCTTGTGCGGCGTATATTTTACTTTAAGGTCATTGAACTCAATCCTCGTGTAGAGAATGATCGTCTAAAGCAAGATCTTATTTTTTGGGCTCTGTGAAAAAGTTTGCTTGATACTAATACTCAAACGTATTCCACAACTTATTCTAAATTGATAAATAATCTATTTACGCTAGAATTTCTTCCGCAGGCTTACCGTATTATCCGTGTTTGCATGTTTCCGACTTTACACAACTCTTTTCCGAAGTAGGTAAGCAAAAGAAAGACAACGTGGAATTGCGAGTATAAAATTACCAAAAGACTTTCTTGTTTTATTTACCTATAGGTTCGAAAATGTTATATTTAACTGTGTTACAAGTTTATAGGGAAAATAAAATAGGGTTGAGTTAGCATGAGTCGAACCGAATGAGAAATAACCTCAACCAATCCGAAACTGGGCGTTTTTTATTCGCTCTTAATCGTATATAAAGACGAAATTCAAATTAATAGTGAAAATCTTAAATAATAAATATTATTATTAATTAATATTAAATATTATAAATAAATATATACGGACAAATAACAATGATTGAGCTAGCCCCAAATTAGGTTCAAGTGTTATGGAATACTAACTCAACGATACTATATTTTATAACAAATACATATATAGATAAACATCCAAGACCCAGGACAATTTGAAAAAGGCCATTTTCCAACTTGCCCTGACCGGGGATCGAACCCGGGACTTCTGGGTGGCGCACTAGCATGATGACCATTACGCTACGGAGGTCGTCAATATTAATGTTAAGTATGTACAAAACAACGTAACAAAAATAAAAATATAACAATAATTTCTCACCATAATAATTGAAGTAAAATTCCTAATACGGAAATATGTTGGATAGTTGTTAAAGTTATGAAAATAGATTATCTTTATGCTATCGAGGTATAATCTAGTATTACCTTTAAGTGCTACCTAGGCGCTAGGTTTAAGGACTCTTTGTAAAATTATCTTGGGGCACGACTGTGCCTCCGTCAAGTCGAGAAAAAAAAAGCGGCAAGGCGCGGCGCGGCCATACCATCCTTTTCTCGAAGGAATTCAGGCCATTTTCAAACCCCTATAACATCGTTGTGGATAAAATTAGAAGCCTGAATTTTCAGTAACCAAATAGGCATTGTATAAATACAGTATATTTCAAATTTCATTCAATTTGAACCAGTAGTTTATGACTTATAACTAGGTAGTTAAAGTTTCTTAATTTTGTCACTCACTGACTGACCGATTCTCAAAACTCTAAAGCACTTCTAGCAGACATAGAAGCTTCAAATTTTTGTCTTACGACTTTTTACGTTGCAAGAACCAAGTTGAGAGACTTGTTTTCTTTTACAAGTTTTATTTTGATGGCATATGAAATTCTGCCTGTATGAACATTAAAAACATTATTTTTAATGTAGTAAGCAAAAAAAATATTTCTGCTGAAATTTCATTAAAACATCTTATATTGTCTTTATAATAGTGTAGGCGTTTTCCAGCTGGATGTAAATGAGGTACTTGAATACTCAATATGTAAATAGAATTTTGCTGAGCTCTCTGGTGTATAACGTCTTAATTTGATCTTAATTCTGGTAAAAGTCAAGCTTCTTAGATTCATAATAATCTTAGAAAATGCAAAATCTTTATCATACAACGTGACAGGTGAAACTAAATAAAAGCTTGTAATAATAATTAGAAGCTAATCCGCATAATACCAAGTATGACACGAATTGAAAATGTCATCATGACATTAGGTAGGTGCACTTTAGAACATACGAGTAGGTAGAGAGAACCATAGACCTAGAAATTTTCGAGAGAACACTTGCTGCTAAAAAAACATAACTTCTGCTAGGTTCATGCATACGTATTTTTCCTATTTATTTACTTTATTACAATAATAACTTAATAGAGTAAAGTCAGTTTCGTACTCAATTGCTTGAATAATGAAAATAACTTCAATGATTCTATTTTTTATTCATAAAATCGTTTTGGTTACAAATCAAAACCTTAACAAAATGTAAAATCAAAAACAAAAAATTAATGAAATGGAAAAGTAAATAAGTATTTACTTCTGCAAAGAAAAACCAAGCACTTAGTTATTTCCCTGGAGACATAAGGAATGGCGCCCATGTGAAAATAAAGTAGCTTACATACACAACAACTTTTGTGTTGAAAGATTTTAACGCAATGATTATTTAATATTAATGGTATTCACGAATATTAGCGGTTTGATTGCGGGTACTTTCACGCTTTTAGGTAAGTATAATGTAGGATTATAATAATATTGGTTGGTTTGTTAAACTTACAATGTGGTTATTATTATTACTTAGAGTGTTATGCTCTCGATGGGGTTTATGTAGAGGTATTTACTAAATATCAACGGAACCTACTCGATTTCTTGAGATTTCCAAATAATTATTTTGCCATTACCTGTATCTACACACGTTATAAATGTTACTGTTGTAAAGTTTCAAAATTTAAGCAATAAATGTTGTTACAGTACTTTTTGAATAATTCCTTTCTATATTAACCAAATAAACTTTACGTTTCTAACCTACTTTAAATTAGATTTCTGAGTATTCTAAACCCGTGCTAAAAATATTCTTCTTCTGGCTTCCAGCGTTCCTATTTTTAAGAGATCCATTTATTCATAAATCAATACAGTACGGTATCTGACTTAAATTCTTAAAAAGTAAACTTAGAAGCAAAATGTTCCAGAGGCAGCTTAAAAAAGATTAAAGCAGCATCTAAAACCAAAAGACAAAGACATTTTTTTTAAGATAACGAGATTAGCTATGTATTTCGACGTCACTTTAAGCTTTCTGGAAGTTATCATCGCGTATTCACCAAATAAAATTCGTGTCAATGTATTTGATTTGTTACGTATATTTTGGAATTAATCAAAGAATTTTGTATTGTACATAATTAACACGCTACAAGTATACTTCACGTAAACAAATCACTATATTCTACAAGTTAAACTGCAAAAACCCACTGACCCGGTTGCTGTAAAGAGAGGACTATCCCCTAACTATTTACTCATTTTCAAGCTTCTCAACTGGTCTGATAGAGGTATATACATCACCTGCTGACTCATCTTCGATTTGCGGATGACATCATTCCCTTAAGATAATTAGTCATTTAACTAGTGTGTGAGTAATGGTAGAACTTAAGATTAATATGTCTAAAATGAAATTCATGAAGCTAAAAAATACACGGGCTTTAGTTAGAGAGAGATTCGGCGAGTATCTGAACCTCGAATAATTACTAAGATTTCAAAAAGGGGATGGGTATCATGGTTCTCCGGGTGGGAACAAAATTCTGACTAAAAAAAAAATTACGTCCTGCAAATTTGAACGTTATTTGAACATTTAACTTAAAATTTAATTCATAATTATGTAAAAAGATATATATTTTAACATTAATTTCTAGACGCCTTCTTAGTTTCAAAAAAAAGTTTAAAAGTGGATTCCGCGACATAAAAGACCGGGATACTGAGTTTCAGTCAAATCGCATGCAGTGAATTAAGAATGGGCACTTGAGCAGTCATCATTGACTAAACCTCAAACTTACCATAATAATTTGTGTGAAAAATAAGGCGAAGTGTGTTGTTAATTTCTTTTTAGTGACGCTACAGAGTTTCAATTTAATGCAGTTAATCTGTTCTCGGAATACCTGCGAGGTGTACAGTTCTGGGGACCCTTTAATGTTTCAGAGAAGCTGTAACCGCCCACGCCACACGGCACGACCGTGACACTATAAAATGTGACACCATTTTAAATTACCTGACTTAGCGTACGTTCTATTTTTTATATTTGATCAATTTACTTATTACCGCTGCGGCGCAATTTGTGGGCTGACATTATAGCGAGTTTAAAATTTTGCTCACATGGATAAGTAATTCAAGTGTAAAAAATGTTTAAATTGTGGTGAAAAATAAAAATCTAATCTATTTATAGGGTGACTTTTCACGTTATGTTCATACACCCAACAGTCATATGAAAAGAAACGTCTCGTAGCAGCCTCCTAAAGCGGCTTGATTTGCATTTATCATAGGCTTTATCAACGTAAGTGCGATATATATGCGTATTACTTACGGTCGTCGCGTTTATGACGGAGAGTGCAAGACATTCACGTCTTCTACATGCGAATTTATTGCCCACAAAGCGTATCCTTCCGAGCAAAATACAATTTGACTAAGATGAATGCTCCGTAAAGTAGAGGCCGTAAAAAGAACCTGTTTCGCCCATTACGAAAACGATCTATATTCATTCATACAAAAACTAACAAGATCTTTCCATAATATTGAGCAACAGTAATATTTCACTTCGCTTATCTTGTTGGTGCGTTGTCAACTAGATACTGTATTGTATAGGTATCTATTCAATTTGCTAAAAAATAAGCAGATAGGTAGACATGAGTTAATGATAATTGTTTACTAATTTAATGAGGTCCGCGTTTTAGCAATACATCCGTAGGAAAACATTATCAGGGGAAATATGATTTCTATTTATTATCTATAGATATATACGATTATTATTTCTAAGCATTTATAAGATTTATTACGTATATTGGGCAGAATAAAGTGAACTTCTTCGAATATTTACATTTAGAAAAGTAGGTACTCTAATTAAAAGTACCAAGAATGAAATATTAACCAAATTATATTTTATCTATTTGTCATTTTCTCTTTTGTGCACTTCATTTGTTTAAAGTAAAGTCATATTATTTACATATTTCTCGCAATCGCCAATGAGGCGAAACGTAAGTAAGTACTTGTTTTATTTGTTTAAATATTAAGATTTTATTGCGATGTGCAATCTGAAGGATATCACTCCATTGCTAAATAATTCCATTAATTCACATAAAGTAACTATATTTTAAACAATTTAAATATAAAAATCCATAAGTCTAGACCGGGTTCAGCGATGAATCCTATATGTCACTATATATTGCCTTTTGACACATTATTAAAATATAGCCCATCTTTGTTAAAGTCAGTCCTCGAATCGAACGTAATTCAGTGTAAAGTTATTTTTAAATTCACTAGGTACAAAAAAAAGAACCATCCTTATTATTGATGCAAACACAACTCGTTTGTGTCAATCAAGAATGGATTCGTCAATTATCCGACAAGGATATCTAAGATATCATTTTTTTTTCAATTTTTAGATATTTATAACATGAATTTTTATTTACTACTCATCAAGACACTTAACAATGATCTGTCTTCAACAGTCATCTTTTAGTTACTAATTTAGATCTTTTTCTTTTAGAATTAAGGCTATCTAACACATAGCAAATAACTATATAGAACTTCATACATTTAGTGTTCGTGAGACGTGATATGAGATATAATTTTTAAGTTTTATTATTTATTGTGTTTTCTTTTAACAGTTGAAGGTGTTGAAAAGTTACAAAAAGTTATAAGTTATCGTACAGTAACAACAAATGCTGTGTCATTTTTGAATATAGTAATTTAAGATGACTGTTAGCAAAAGTTTGTTCTTGGGTTTGAAAACTTTGCTTTTATATAGTATCAGGTGTCCACCTTAATTTGAAAGAGTATCTTTCCACGGCCTTACGGCAACAGGTGCATGGTGCGGCGCAGGCGCGGCGCGCGCGTCGATACTCCCCGCCTCCCCGTCCCGCCCTGCTGTCTTACCCTCGCCCATTCACACCCGCACACATTCATAAAACACTCACACGATAACAAAACTCACCCGATACAATATTAAACATGTTAGCCTTTCTAAAGCTGGACTGGACTTCTTATCCACGTGTCAAAGTGGCCATTCATAAATTAGGGATTGTTTTGCAGGTGCGTGAAGGGCTTGAATAAATTAAGGGTTCATGTCACTATGTACAATTAACTAAATCAATTTCACAAGTTTTCTAAACTATTTAGCCTTCACCACATTCAATACGAAGGCTAATAAATCTAATTGTATAATAGCACATTTTACTTTAACGAATAGCTGGCCAAACGCGTGTCAAGCCACGTTTAGTGTAGATTTTCGAAGTTACACACAACATAGAGACTTGTTTTCTATAATTTTATATGCGACCTAATTCTATTCCTACCAAATTCTTTATCTTAGTATTTTTTTCTGAGGATAACAGTTTAACTTAAAAAGACGGGTAGGGGGACGTATAACATGAACAAGAATTAGTTTAATATGTCGGAAACGAGTAACTGCATCGAAAAGTCGTCTTTGCAAACCCTCAATGTTTTTTAACGATATGTCCAGTTCAATGACCCCACACTATGGGCAACATGAAAAAAATATCATCCCTCTTAATTATATGGAAGCTTGATCAACATTTTCTGTTTTCAACGTTTTGTTTTACAACTTTGTTGGCATATATTAAAAATAAGGCATGCAAATTTACAGCTTTCTAGTACTAACAGTCTTTGAGCTAAGTCCCGGACGGGCAGTCGGACGTTGGACATATCAATACTACAATTTCAGAGTTCCATGGAACTTCGAAAAACTTCTAACTAAAGGAAAGCATGTTATTTTAAAAGTGTTATTTGTAAAAAACAAAAAGCTGATAGTGAATAATTAGGATTCGAATTAACATTTTTCTTATACATATAAGTTAGGTATTTACGGTAAAAGTTTAGGTACCTCCTTCATTCTACCGCAAGAAATATATATTTTGCTTAAAAAGGCCGAGCATTGTGAATCAGTTTATATAACCAATTACATTTTTCTAAAACAACATATCTAAAAAATATAAAATGAATAGCGTATTATACGTGGACGGTGTATTTTCAGCACATACAGCGCGCGAGCCGTAAGCATAATAAAGCCAGTTTCCACTGTAAGTCATATTAGTCATACATAAAATAAAAATATAAATAAAAATGTTTGATGATAAATACAATATTCTCAAGTGCTTCACTTCACCCGTAATTATATTTGTTTGCAATCGAATCTCACCTCATTATTTAAAACGGAAACTCTTCGAATCTTTTTGCAAAGGGAATGTAATTTGAAACCAAATAAAATTGCTGAATGAAACATATTTTCTCAAGTAAGATTAATTTTCCGAAACAGAATTTTGTAACAAGTTCGAAAATTCAATAGGTACGTGATTGAGATTTCAGCTTTCGTTTTCTTCCATATAATTTGGTACATTGTGACTTTACATTCCGAATATATTTCATTTACTGCCATTTTCATAGGCCATAACACTGATTACATAGGAGTTCGTATGTTATGTCGCAGTTGGATTGTATAATCCGCTGTTTAACAAAACATCTAGCTGTTTGGTATTACAGCTCGATTTCGTAAAACTGCTGAAAATATTTTAGCTGGGTGCTCAATGTGTTATGTTTAACAAAACAGCTAACCGCACGTTCGGTTCACGGGAAGGGTTACCATGGGTAAATGAAACTGTATAGTAACCAATAAATATATGACGAATAGTAGTTCTTTATATATTATTTTTTTTTGCTTTGGCATGAAAATAAAACCTCAATTCATTTTTTTTATATGTAATCCAGTCTCCAACATCATAGAACACCAATAAGGAATAATAATCAGCTCGATGCGATTGGAATGTTGTAAACGCGACATCTCAATTGCAGCGGTAAATTATTATGAAAATAATATATGACGGGATAAAAGTTGTTACATTAATATGACACCAATAGGAATTATATTTAGCTTGATGCAATTGGATATCAAAATGTTGTAAACTCGACATCTTAAATGGCGTAGCGGTTTCTTACGGCCTTTATTTGATCCGCACGTAAATTTTTCATCTTGCCGGAATTAGGGCTTCGAAATAACAATATGGGAACTGAATACGCTGAAGGTCAGCTTTATTCTTTTCAACCATTTGCAGTCCGAAATCATAGACAATGTTACCGATGTCTCGCGATAAATATCAGCTACTTACGGAACGCGCTGAAGAATTTCCCTTATCGAAGGCCATATTTATTTGTTGTTATTGCACTGACAGCCACAAGTTGCAGAATTCCGAATTTTAAAATCGACAATCTTGTGTGACCTAACGTTACCTGTTTTGTTAAACGTAACACATTGACAATCCAGCTTAACGATTTTCAGCTGTGTTACGAAACCGAACTGTTAAAGGTTTTGTCAAACAGCTGATTTTACAATTCAACTGCGACATATACATAGGAACACTCACTCTATCTTTTCCTCTGAATAACGTAAGAGGCAACTAAAGTTCTACACAGATTAAATGGTCATAAGTATTATTTTTAACTTCATATAGATAATTTCATCAAAATACTGGTACAACTATGGATTCTCCATAAGAATTCAGTACTTATTTTATTTATTTGTTATATGAGGTTGGCAGAGATATTATTACTAAAAATAAATACTTAATGTTTTTATTTTGTACTTATTTTATAATAATACGATGCTGGTCATAATAATAAATGCACAGTTCATTATTCTATACAGAATTTTTCGTAACAGACTTTAGCAGAAATATAACAATAAATTTACATTTACTTGCATATTCAACAAGGTGACCTTTCACGAAATGTTCCCCGTATACATGCTGTCCAATGTCCAAGGTGTTTTTAGAATTTAACGTTTTGATAAAGAAACAGGTTTGTATATTGAAATTTTTAATTATTCACTCTGAAAAACGAACTCAAAAATTAATGCTTTTGGCTATTCCTGCCCTAAATTATCACATGTTTCCCTTGCATAAATCTTCTAAAACAATACTACTAAACAAGCTTTAAAGATTATTTCCCACTGCAAAATGTTGCAGAGGTATCGTACCTACTCGTATCAGGGTAAAGAATAGCAAAAAGCGAAAACATATCTAGACACGCGGCAGCGTGTCCGAGCCAAGTTCAAGGAAAGGAACTGGTGAAGCAGCAGACGTGTGTATATTTACACGAACCGTTTCGAGACACTTTTGACTACTTCGCAACTCAAAATCTTTTTAACCTTAAAACATGAAATTTTGGTTCTCTAACATACATTTTAGTCCTCTGACTCATCTTGAATCCAAATTTCAAAAACAATAATTGATTTAAAAACGTTTAAAAACCGAAAAAATATCCTTGATTCACTCATGCGTTAAATGAAGTGGGTTATCATTTCGAGCTATGATCAATATATAATCCACGTTCATATGACCTAGAAAGTTGATATTTCACATCTAGGTAGACTATTACGCATATAGAAAGTAAAAATTTAAAAAAAAAGTTAATTTCGTAGAATCAGATTCAGATTCTTTTCAACTAATTGATTTAATTAGGTAATTCTCGCCTATCAAATTAAATAGTTTTGCCTATCAAAATTATACGAGCAAAATATCATCTTTCTAATTCTTTCTGATACTATTGATAATGATTCTACTGTTGTGCAAAAAATAATGATATTCCACCAAAAAACATGAATGTGAAAATGTGAGCCACGTTCAAAATCCGACAAAAGAGTTGAGATCTAAATAGCCGCCAAGTTCTGTAGAGAATCCTGAAATTTATTTATAAGTTTTTTTTGAACATTTGACGATTAATTTAGTACCCACCTCCGCCAACCTCGGAACGCTTTTCGACAATGGCAGCTTTCTTTGTTTGTTTGACTTAGACTGCGCGCTGCCACTGTCGAACGCCATCTATGTTCATGTGGCAGCGTTGACGACAAGAACGGACTCCATGAGCTATACTGCCAACTTAGTGCCAGCAGATTTTCAAGCCACAGCTCCATTATCAATATCGTAAAAAGGACTTGCCACCATCGACATCCTTACTTTGTTAGAATCCGTAGAGATAACTCGTGAAAATGGCAAGCGTCCCTGTTTAATAAAGATTACAATCCGACAATATTGTAAATAAGTGACATATTTGTAAAATTGTACGACATGTGCTGTTTAATAAACTTTACAATTATGTACGAATGTTACAAATAAATACTTTACAAATATTGTAATTACAAATGCTGTTTAATAAATATGTACAACTTCAGAAAACGCCTGTAGATTTCTATGAAATATTGTATCTACAAATTTGTAGTTGTAAGTTACAACTTAGATAAAATGTAAATTTTATTTAAATAAAGAAGTTAATGAGCGTACATTTTTAAAAATTTTACATACTTATTTAAAATCTGTCACATCAAAAGTGAAGTTAATCCTTTTACAAAAAAACTCGCCGTTGCCGTTCACTTACATATTCATCATTACTACTGTCACTACTTCCATTACTAGTTGTTAGAACCATTTTTAGTGTTTACCAATTAATTTCTTTACTTATTAAGTGGAGGCACTAAATTGTAAAGTTCTGACATACGACGAGTCCACCTGTCGGAATTGTACTACAATTTACAAAATATGTAAACTTGTAATTACAATTATGTGTTCAATAAAACAGTTTTTCCTACAAATACGTAAATTGTCACCTGAAAAGAGAAAATGTTTATTAAACAGAAATACATATAAATATAGAATTGTAACTTGTAAAATACAATTACAATTTACAATTTGTAATCTTTATTAAACAGGGCCCAGATGAATTAACCCTCGTCCCTCAGGAGCGGGGAAGGCACTTGTGCGTTTTTTGATTTAAAACAAATTATTCGGTTTTAGCATGCCTACTTCTATTTAGCTAATCAACTGATCATCTATACTTTATACGTTATTGTTATTACATTGTAAGGTCATATTCTTCTAAATATCAGACTAGCTTGGAAAAAAAACTAGTCAGGTTAAATTTCAAGATTCTTATAATTAAATTTCAGGATTCTACAGAACTTGGCGGGGTCGCAGTGTAGCAAAGGGTGTGCAAGATCCAGGGGTCCTAACCTAACCTTAATAATAATATACACAATAAAAAATAGTCTTATATAGATTCCAAATTTTTCATCAAAATTTTCTAAGTCACTGCACACCCTTTGCTACACTCCGACCCTTGGCGGCCATTTAGATCTCAATTCTTTTGTCTGAACTTGACTCCCATTTTCAGATTTATGTTTTTGGTGGGATCCGTTCTATCGCAAACTAAGCTGCATCCCGTCAGAACAGCTGTCGAGCACAGCAAGCAGCTTACACCGAGCTTACAATTCTATCGTGTATGTTTATTTAGCCTACTAGAAAGCTAAAACGGAACGTGATATATTGTTGTTTTGACTGAACGAGCGAGCGAAGTTCTTCGAGTCTACTTAAACAATCCGGCGTTTGTATTTAACTCGAGTATAGTTTTCATAATTTTTAATTAGTATTTTTCTTTCTTTCGGTAGGTGTGTAGATATGGCGAATAGAAATTTTAAGTTCGAACATGGGCCAAATTTGTCCAGGGGTTGCCGAGATACTAGGTTCGAAAGTTCACAGTTCGGGGCGAACAACTAGTTAATTTTAGATTTTTTACAATAAATTTCCGCTTTAAGAGGTCGAATTAAAGGGTTTTTTTTTATTTATTTAATATATTTTGCTTTGAGAATTATGTTTTTCAAATTCCTCTAAAGTTTCATTTACGAGTACCTGACGCTTCTCGCAATGCCGACAAAAGCTTTAAAATATGCGAGAATATTCTGTTTGTGCTACGTGCAAGCTTGTTGCCTCGATCTGACCTTTAACTTATGCAATGGAAATGAGTATAGATTTTCAGTTTTAACAAAAATATTATATTAGACTTAAACTGGAACAAATGAAAACTCTCTAAGCAAAACTGTCTGGAGATAAAAGATTTGCGTCTAGTTTTCCAAGAAACATTAAAACGGTGAGTGCTATGATTTTATTAACTGCAATATTATAAAATTAACAAGATTCCCGGAAAAGCATTTCTGCAGCAGTGCCGCTGGGTCTGTAACAAGTGGTCGCGTGTTGCCTGCAGTGAGTAGCGATGCCGAGACCTCGTGATTAAGTGCTTGTTCGCTCCTTTTAAACTAAGCTTAAGAGATAAAAGGCAGTGGAAACTCTTCTTTAACTGTCGGCGCAAATAACCACTGAGCAATTTACGTGTTAGTCTTCATTTTAGAATTTGAACGTAAGTTCTTTGTCGCTCCCGACATTTCGCCTAACGTATGTGATATATTGCGGATTACTTTACTTTCTTACTATCTGAAATGTTGATAAGGTATATGTTGACAAATGTCTGACCGAGATGGTTGAAGAAGTAGTTGTTCTTTAAACCTGAGGATAATAGAGAAAAAGACTATAATACTTATCGATAGATTTAAACATTTCTTATTTTAGTAAACGATTACACCTGAAATGATGGTGCCGTAGACGTTTTTTATGTGTGTTGTGCGGCCTATTGACAAAAGTTTATATAGTTAATAGATTCAGGTGTTACTTTGCGGAAGTCAAAGTTACATACGACATGATTTGAATTACTTTGTGCAATTCCGCCACCAGTTAGTTCATGCAAACTATTGCCGGCCGGCGCCCACCCACTACTGTTAGTCTCAGCATACCTGCCACCAACAGCCCGTGTGCACCCGCCACCAACAGCTGATGCATGCTCCCTCCGATACTGCTGCATCCGCTGCGGCTGCAGCAACATCGGCACCGCATACGCGACACGTGTTTCGCCTCTCCACGAGGCATCCTCAGGCACCAAACAAGTTGTTGATGATTCGGCGGTCAAGCGTCGAATGATAAAACTACATTTTTTTTTTTTTGTATTGACAGACATAGGATTTCCTACTTCACCCGGACAAGGTTTGAGGAGCGGGCCAGAGGCCCGGCTTCCTATATTTATATACTACTAGCAGCAGCGCAAAGGGCTCCCAAGCGGGAAACCTCGGCTTTGGGCGCGCTAGGGATTATGGCAAATTTTGGGGTGCTGCAACACCCATGTTTTGCCGGAAGGGCCAAAGCTACGGTGCCAGAAGGGCCTACTTAGGACGCAAATCGTCTAGGTACCGCCGGGCGGTACCTAGTGATGATAAAACTACACCGTATTGCCGTCCTTTTATACTGTTAGAGAAGAGGGTGGGGGAGCTGAGTTGCCCGAACGTTCTATAGTAAAAATATTTAATAAAGGGAAATTATTTACCTCAAGCTGTTTATTTATTAATTGAATATTAGATTTTTAAATTTATTTATTTCTAGTTGCTGCCAAATACTTAATTTTAATCCTTTTTCTTCGATGTGTAATATTTTGTACGTATTATTTGATGATAAATTATGATTTTTGTCAAGAAGGTGTTCTGCAAAATTTGACCTTTCTGGGTTTGTTCTTATACGCATTTATATGTTCATTATATTGAGTTCTAAAATTACGGCCGGTTTGTCCAATATAAACTTGTTGACAATCATCGCAAGTTAATTTGTATATACCAGATTTTTTGTCTGATTCAATTTTATCTTTTACGTTACAAAGAGATCTTAACGAATTTTTTGTTTTTAAGCCTACGGATACATTATTTTTTCTGAATATTTTAGACACTTTATCTGTAATTTTACCTAAATATGTTAAACTTGCTGTATATTTAGATTTTATATTTTATGGTACTGCATATAAAAGTGGTTTAATCATATTCTGTCTTTTCCTACGTATAATGTTATCTATTAATTGTGTATTGTAACCGTTCGACTTAGCTATTTGATACCATGTGCGGTATCAAATGAAAGGGCTTTATGAGTAGATTACACAGGTATAAATACCTATCACTCCTATATTGGTCAAATCCATAGACTATATATAATACAAAAGTTAAATATAAATTGAAATGAAAGAAGTAGAAGTACGTGAAGTGGGAGACGGAGTGAAATTGAATAACTTTACCCAAGGAAAAAGCATAATACTGCGAATCATTTTTGTGTTTGAAAACAACGATTAAATTTAAAATGCTGAAATAATACTAAAAAAAATATTCGCAGTAACATACTTTTATAAAAAAGCCAAAAAATGTTTTTTAGATTTCGTTATAAGTTCCTTGGGGAAAGTTGTTCAATTTCACTCCCTCTCCAACTTCACTTCTTTCTACTTTCTTTCCAGCATTTATAGGTTGGTTTCAAAACTCTTGCTAGGCCAGGGAAACGGTAAAATATCGGTTATTTCGTGGTTGTAAGGGCTCGCGATGTTTACTGTTCTCACAGAACCACTAGTAAAAAATAAGCCAAAATCAATAATCTCTTTCAAACGCAGTCGAGTAAAAATGTTCGCTTTTACATCAGATGCAAAATATGTCACGAGACAACACAGGATTGTGACGAAGGAAGTACGATGCACACACAAAAGCATGTAAGCCCGCAATTCAATTCCTTTTGGTTAACCTAACCGTCCGAACCCTGATTCAATGGACAAATGAGTTCAAAAATTGAATAATAAGAAAAAAAATATCTCGCTAAAAAGGTCTATTGTGGGGGATTCCATAGGCTAGTGTTATGAAAGGCTCATTGTGATTGTATTGGAGTCGTTAGCCCTCCATGTAGCGAGCGTCGGATCGCGACAGAGCGAATCCCCGTGAGGCCGCCTATTGTCGTCCCGACGAAATTGCCGTGACCTCTTCCTTACATTGTTCGAGAATAGTGGAATCTAATAATAAACAAGAACGATCCGTTTGATCCCAAAAAATCTAGCGAACATGTGAAACAACACACTACACTGATTCTCCGTTGTCCCTAGAGACGCTAGATTTGTCAGCCGTTTCGGCAAATGTTTCACATCTCCAACAACCACATTCTTTGCATCGGTATCTCTCTGTTTTGTTATTACTAATGTTTCTTTTGGTACACATTTTAGATGTATTTTTTACGATCCACCAACAAATTGACGTCAGTGCTTTTGACAGCAGCTGATCGGGAACTTTGTTTGTTACGCTCAAACCATTTTTTTAATGGATAATCCTGCCGGTAGCGCCAGATTGCGGAACACAAAGCAGTTTTTACATGAAGCTCGTTCAATAAACACAATTTTTTTATTGGTACTAATGAGTAGTAAAATATTTTAACTCTGTAGATAAACTAGTTGTTCTCCTGAAATCACGAGCCACACATCTCGGTAACCCCTTGACCGATTTGGCTCTTGTTAGCACTTAAAATTTTTATTGGTAATATCTACACACCTACCAAATTTCATGAAGCTCCGATCAAAGATACTCAAGCTGTGGTCGAACGTGCGCGTGCGTGAACGTAATTTGTATGCGTGAGTGCGCATTACTAGCGCTTTCGCAAAGCAACACTGGGCGCGGGCGCGCACCTGTATGTGTAACCACAAGTGGCATAAAAATTTCTTGAGCTCCTCTGAGCTTCAGAAGGCACGCATAAGCCGTTAGTCTCGGGTGGCATCACATTTCATTCGTTAAGCTATCTCAGATGCCTTTAGGCAGCTTGAATAATATGACACCAGTGTTGGCCTTACTACTTACATACACGAAAAACAACAAACAGTATTTTTAATAATGCCAAAAAGAAACTTCCTTTTAATACCAAGGTACTCAAATGGGAAATTCATTTCGAAGAATATACGTCTTTACCTTAGCTTAAAAATTACATAGCGGAAAGATTTATGTATGTATTCAATAAACAATTATGACTTAATTCTTAATATTACATTTAAGTGATAAAATATATCATGGAATGAAGCAGGAACTACTAAGATTATATCTGACATTAAAAACCCTCTGGCTTTGAATAGCTCGAGCAACCTACTGATAGTTATCATTGCAGATAGGACTTGATTTTACTCTATTGATAGCACTGCTATTGTCCGCGATCCGCGACCAATAGAAGTTGGAACTTTCAGGAAAAACAATAGCACCTTTCTTTTGCATTTTTAATGTCACCTTTTGTATCGCGAAAAGTATATAAGAGAACATGTAAACTACATATTTTTATTTGCATTTCAGTGGGATATTAAACAACTCCGAGACAAAAAGTCTTAAATTTAAATATAGTACTTCTATAATAGTACAACACTGTCTTCTCAAATCCATATTATATAATTCAGCCATCTCTTTTATAAAATAAAATATTAGAACTATACGTAGTCTTTAAAATAATCATGAATAAATGTATGCAGTCTCAAATATGCACATAAATGGCGCAGCTCATAGGCACATAACAACCGGAATGAATAGATATGTAGGGGAATATATTTACACCTCTGATTCCGTAAACCCACGACCTGAATGCGCCTATGAAGATTATAAATAATGCAAGGAATGTAAAACGGAATATTACAGATTTTATATCCAATATATCCATTAAAATATAATAGGTCTTTACCTATGAAATTGCCATTCTGAAGTACTGGCCATTTCAAATCAAAATAATTTTTGTTTAGCTAAGAATTCTAATTTCAAATTAATTTTATTTTAAAAACATGGAATTCTTTTTCCAAAAGTAGTCATTTGTTTATTGATTAGTGTTACATTTTCTTCGCATTTCAATCTTTTCGTCATCATGGATACGTTAAAAATTCTAGTAATTATGGAATATAAGTACCGTCGTGGCAGCAACGCGGCACAAGCGGCACGCAACATCATCGACGTTTACGGAGTTAACACTACAAGTCAACGCACCACCTGTTATTGGTTTGCTTGCTTCCGTTCTGGAAATTTCGACCTGAAAAATGAACCTCGCGGTCGTTCGAAGACTTTGATTGACAATGACGAATTAAAGGCGATTATGGAAGCTGATGATACACAATCTACGGCTGAATTAGCAGCAGCTTTCGACATTAGCGTCTGTACGGCGCAGGCTTCGGTTGTCACCTAGGCCCGCACCATACATGAAGAGATGTTGATGTTGAGATTTGATGATGTTATGGAGACACAAGACCACATCACGTAGAAACTGTTTACTGCTGATATGAATTACATGTTGTAGAATTGGTTGTGACGGGTCCTTTCTCGATCGCTGCTCGATAGTGTCTCAATTGATAGTTGTATTTGATTCAAAATTTAAAGTAAAAACAGCTGACACGCGACCTACATAATATGTGGCCGCGTATAGCCGAAATGTGCGAGCTTGGCTCGTACAGCGTCAAAACAATATTGGTCCATTTGCGTCAAATTGGCAAGGTAAAAAAGCTTGACAAATGGGTGCCCCACGAACTCAATGATCGCCAGCGCGAAGTTCGCGTCGAGACGTGCCTTGCACTGCTCAACAGACACACAAATGAAGGAATTTTGAACCGCATTGTTACCTGCGACGAAAAATGGATTCTGTTTGATAACCGCTCACCAGACCTTGCGCCTACAGACTACAACTTTTTCCAGAATTTGGATAACTTCTTGGCGGGAAAAAAATTCAATACCCGAGAGGCAGTACAAAATGCTTTTGAAGAATTTGTTGCCTCCCGTCCAGCTGATTTCTTTAAGAAGGGCATCAATAAACTGCCACTGCATTGGCAAAGATGCGTTGATTGCATGGGTGAATACTTCGATTAATACAAATAAAAATTAGATGAAAAAAATTCATTTAAATTTTTTCTTACAAAACGGCAATTTCATAAGTAAAGACCTAATATGTGTATTGCATGCAAGTTTGCAAAACATAAAGATAGCTTACCTACGTATTCAAACTTGTAAATAAGAAATATTGCGAAGAGAGCACGTATGAAGGTAAAACAAAGTCCTGTCTAATTAACAGAATGGCCAAACATACGATTAATAAGCCAAAATGGATTACAAGTATCTTCTTAGAAAACTTCTCAAGTTTCTCCGTGCTTCGGAGAGCACGCTAAGCCGTTGGTCCCAGCTGTCATAATTGTATTACAGTCGTCAAACTATTTCAGATGCCTTTAGACAGCTTGAAACACGAAAAAAGAAACAGTATCTTTAGGTATACATAAGCATAGAAGGAATTACGATGAAATAAAACAGGACATCGAATCGAATTTTTATTTCATAAATCGACAGCAAACGTACCTAAAAACTACCAAGTTCAAAAACCAAAAAGAAAACCGAAATTTACGAAGGCACAAAATTCGAAACAGTTTCCAGTCTTCAGTTTCAGCTTCAGCGGTTTCAGCGGTTTTCAAAACAGTTGAGTAGCTTTAAATTTTCCGTCTTAGTCCCAACACATACTAGAAGGATAGCTTGTAAATGAACTAAAAAGGACACTATGCTGAAGACTTATTAAGTTATAATTGATAGCCTAGTTATTTTTGTCATTGGAGAAGTAAAAGTTGTTGTTATCGGCGAAGCAAAGGTCACGGTTGAACAAAAAGGTTTGACCGGGGATGGTAGTGATCACACTTATTGCTACAACGAGCACTTACTGCACCCTGTTTACGGCCGCCCTTTTCGTTTTAACCCTCATTTTAATGCGGTGATGGAATGGTTCCGTTTGAATAATTATTACGAACACAATTCCAAGAATGATCGCCGTTAATCCTATCATTTATATAAAAATGGCGTTAACTGTGCGATTTAGTTAATTAAAAATACATTCGTAATTAGGAATTAAAATGAGAGGGTACTTAAATGAAAAGTAAAGACATGAATATTTTGATATAGTTTGTTACGATTGAATTTTAATAGGTATGTTTGCATTTGTTTCTGGATGCTACGATATTTGTGAATAAAATTGCAAGTTCCTAGTTTAAATATAAGTGGTTTTAGAAAGTCTTGTTGGGTACTTCTAACCTACTTATAAAATTATCATTTTGTATCTCCTTTGAGAAGCACGGGTCTTTTCACCCCGGTTCTTCGAGATCCTTGTGTGGTAATACAGATCCAACACGTAGAGCCCCTTTAGAGTAGTTGATGTTACGTGGCGCTCCCGCCAAAACCCATTCCTAGATATACATATGAAAGGTGTACCTATTATACCTTTGGATAGGTTTCGGAAGGAGAACCATCTATTACAAGAAAAAGGGAAAGGTTTATAGATTTTGGAATTAAGTTAGGATGGACTGATGCTGGGCTTAATTTTTGTTATTCATGTATATAAGTGGCCAACACTTGTGACGTTAAATTTATTTAAAGAAAACAATATTAAGAAAGCCAAACTGTTTAATTCGAATTTTAACAATTTAGGTACTGTATAAAAAAAATGCCACAGAGAGGGTTCGTAGTTTCGAAGGGCACGAGATTCGTTGATTCAGGATGATGGAAGTACTCAGCTTTGGTGTACAGCCCGGCTTCACGAATAGTGGAAAGAGGACGAGGTCCAGCTCGCTGCCGCTTTTATATGGTCAGCGCGGGGTGCGGTGCGGTGAGGTGCGGTGCGGAGCCGTCGTTACACACTGGTGTCACATTTTTCAGGCTGCCTAAAGGCATCTGACATAGCTTGACGACTGCCATACAAGGATGACAGCCGGGACCAACAGCTTGTACGTATCTTCCGAAGAACGGAAGAGCTCGAAAAATATTTGTGCCACTTGTGGTCACCCATCCAAGTGATGCCCTTTAACACTTTCAATCCTGGAGCAACAGCTTAAACCTCCTCTCTGCACATCCAATTAAGGGAATGCAGAGCTGAGAGTTCGGCGAGCACTCTTGCGTCTCCACCCTGACCAAGGAAGGCAAGTCGGGGACGACGGCTCTGACCGACTCTCTGGAGCATTCAGGTCCGTGGTGTCGTTACTCACCTAGCTCGCCATAAGCTGTCCTGTTATTAGCATTTCATTTCAATATTATTAGATATGAAAAAAGAAAAGTCCTTCAGAGGCTCTTTTATTCTGTTCTTAGTTTAGTTAGTTATTGTTTGTTCTGCTCGAGGGCTTAACGCCAGAGGCGTAGACAGGGGCGTGGTGGTCCTGTTCTTTAAAAAGGGAGACAACAACCTGTTGAAAAACTATAGGCCTATCACGCTTCTAAGTCATGTATATAAGTTGTTTTCAAGGGTCATCACAAATCGTCTCGCAAACAGGTTTGATGCCTTCCAGTCCTCCGAACAAGCCGGTTTCCGTAAAGGCTTTACTGCCACGGACCACATTCTCAGGGAGTATAACCGGCCGTTATGCTTAGGATTCGTGGACGATGAAAAAGTGTTCGATCAGAACGTGAGCCGTGCTTCAGTCTCTCCAGCAATGCCGTATTGACTATCGGTTTATAGAAGTGATGAAGTGTTTATACAGTAACGCCACTATGTCAGTCCGAGTACAGGAGCAGTGCACGAGGGCTATTCCACTGCAAAGAGGTGCAAGACAGGGAGACGTTATATCTCCGAAACTGTTTACCGTTGCACTGGAAGATGCCTTCAAGCTTCTGGACTGGGAAGGATTTGGCATCAACATCAATGGCGAGTATATCAATCAGTCACTCAACTTCGATTTGCCGACGATATCGTTGTCATGGCAGAATCGATGGAAGACTTAAGTACTATTGCTCGGAGGCCTAAATGGAGTCTTCCAACAAGTGGGCCTTAAGATGAACATGGACAAAACGAAAGTAATGTCAAATGTCCATGTCGCGCCTCTACCTGTTTGTGTTGGGAGCTCCACTCTCGAAGTTGTAGACCAGTATATCTACCTGGTTCAATTGATCCAGGCAGGAAGTTCCAGCTTCGACGAGCTCTTTCGACGAATCTGACTCGGTTGGGCAGCGTTCGGGAAGCTACGCAGTGTCTTCTCGTCCAAAATACCTCAGTGCCTCAAGACAAAAGTGTTTAATCAATGTGTATTACCAGTGATGACTTATGGCTCTGAAACGTGGTCCCTTACTATGGGTCTCATAAGAAGGCTCAAGGTCGTTCAGCGCTCTATGGAGAGGGCTATACTCGGTGTTTCCCTACGTGATCGAATCAGAAATAAAGAAAGTCGTAGGAGAACAAAAGTCAATGACAAAGCCCAGCGGATTAGTTCGTTGAAGTGGTAGTGGGCGGGACACATAGCGCGAAGAACCGATAGCCGATGGGGCAAAAAGGTTCTCGAATGGCGACTGCGTACTGGCAAGCGAACACCCACCCACAAGGTGGTCAGACGACCTAACCAAGGTCGCTGGAAAGCGCTGGATGCAGGCCGCTCTTGATCGGTCGTTTTGGAAATCTTTGGGAGAGGCCTATGTCCAGCAGTGGACGTTATGCGGCTAAAATGATGATGATTATTAGATATGGGTTGATTGTGTAATTAGGTTATTATATAGAAGATATTACAGATGGATGTGATGTAATGAAATCGACCTTTAATACACTTGGGAATCTTCATTCAGATCAGTATTCATACCTATTGTAAGTAAGTAAGTAAGTATATTATGTTGCTTTGAGATTTACTAACTTCGGGATCTTGACGCTATTACGAAGTTGATGATACATGTACAAGAACCGTCATACATATTATTACATATGTATGTTCTACGTCAGTGTGCCTCGTACGTGTATAAACTAACTTTTAATTGAGTCACAATTGCTAATTATTAACGCGACCTTAGAAGTTTCGAGATATCGGCTAAATTAATACTGGACTTGAAAATTGCTTGTTAATGGGTGACTTGACTATAATAGTTTATTAGGTACTTCCTGCCGCATTACCTTCCTTCTCTTTTTTAGGTTCGGGAATAGATTCCTAGAATTAAAATATGCTTTGCTGATACTATTTTAGCTATTAATATACACGTATAAAAAAAAAGTTCTATGAAATTCAAATGGTGATTGGTGGCGTAATATTTAAAGTTCAGTCAAAGAAACTGAATAAGTTTATACAAGTAATAAACTGATTGTGCTAATAGACCTTATGAACCCAAAACTAGTTTATTTAAATTAAAACTAAGTAGATAATACAGAACTTAAAAAAATACAAATTATGTAGTCCCAGAAAAATATCTCCTCTCAGGATTGTGGCCCAAAGGCTGGCAGTTTGCTTCGTTGTATGGCAATGCTAATTCTTTGTACCAGATAGTTTACCTGAACTTTAGTCACGGAATATCTCGAAGTCTTTTGCTATATATTTGAACATATAATGTACATTAATATGTGGAAATGAATATGTTTGACGAAAATCTGTAATTTTTTTAGCAAGGACAAATTATGTAAATATGAAAAACTAGCTGAAGCCCACGGCCTTGCCCGCAAGATCCAATTTTTAGCATTCCTCACATTTTCCTGCTGTTTAGTTGTGTTTGTGTGTTTATACAAATTTTCACCCTTTATTTTACCCCCTTAAAGAATAATTAATTGAAAATAGTGAAACTATAAACTTTTGTTCGGAACTGTGAGCCCATAGAGTCATTTTATATGTCTAACTTAAAATTTGATCAAGTTTTATATGATTGACCTTGAATTTCCAAACATTCGTCACACTTTCGTCATTCAACGAACGTTTGTGTAAAATGTCATGCTTCTAGAAGTGGTTTTAGCTGTGCATTGATCGATCAGTACAGTATATACCTATTATAAACAAATAATTATTTAAAAACATATTTTTAAAAAAAAGCTTTATCTTAACAATGACCTAAAACGGTTAAAGTCCAGACGAATCAATCGAGCCCAAACTCAGTGGGGTTATATTTTTTATCACAGAGATGCCGTGCCCACGTTCCAGCTGATGGATCTGGATCAGATCAGCTCAATGTCATATAAAATCGCATTGTCATGGGATATACGTATGCGTGAAAAATTTCAGCTCAATTGAAAAACGAGAAATAGGTCATATTGAACTTGCAAGATTTGATTACAGACACACTGACAGACAGACCAGACAACGGAACAGGTGAAACTAAAATAAAGCTGGATATAATGATCTTTTCAGTTTTATTTTAGTTTCACCTGTTCCGTATCTGGTCACATGTTTCAAGTTATATAATTATTTTGATGAAGCTTGTCAGACAGAAAACTTAATTTTTCCTCGGTTCATAAATTGACATCTCTTTTGGCGAACTTGGTAATTATTTAAATAAAAAGTTCAAAGATTTTACAAATCGAGGATGCTCTTCAAAAGTTTTAAGAGCATCCTCGATTTGTAAAATCAATAAAAACCTAAGTACATTGATGTATACGTATATCAACTAGCTATCTTATATCTTAACTTAAATCTATTTTAATCTTGGATCACATTACATCTAAAACTTTTGAAGATATAAATGTTTATTGCGTTCTACGTAGTTTTATATTCACTTCTGTATTAACAGTAATATAAAATAATAATATACCTATTCATACCAACAAAAATGATCTTATGTATTTTTACAAAGATACATTTTCACATCTAATTTCATTTTTCATTTCCCTTTCTTAGTACTGTTAAAATGTAGACACGAAATGCCGGAACCACCTACAATATTACTATCATTTGGTTAATCATACTCGTAATTCTGCCAACAAGAAATAAAGCTGCCGTTGCTTTTGGCTTCGTGAATATTAAATGCTTTTCTCATCTCCTCCGTACCCCTGGTGACGTTATTAATCCATTTACTAATACAATACCTAATTACCTTCACTTAATTATTCACCGTTTGGAACTATTCGACGAGGTAATGATGGCGTGAAATTATACTTATTGAAAGATTAATACGCCAAAAGTTAATACCTCGTTTTCGTGTGAGGATGTAAATGCTAATAAACAATTTTTAACACACAATATATAGTAACTACATCAATTTAGTTGCATTTTATGTTGAGTTTTTCCAATAACATTTTCTATTCTCAATAAAATATTACTGGTGACTACCTATAACAATACATCACTATTTGATCAGGAAAACACGGCGATCAGTTAATCGATTATTATACATTGCTTTGTTGTTAAACTTATTAATAAAATGGCAGAAAATGACCGTATTTTTCCAAACCTGCTCTGGTACTACTTAATGAAATTAAAAACTGAGTTAATACAGTCAAAGTAAATCCTTTTCACCTAACAGACTATAAATTTGAAACTTTCATAGTAACTTCCTATAACGTATTTAACGTTGTCATCTTAAAGGCAAAGAATAATTGAGTAAGTCTTTAATCTTGGACAAATGTTTAAATTTGCGGTCGTTGAAGCAGAGGTTTTACTGGGAATAATTCGATTTAGTAAGTCGAGGCATCTTCGCCACCCACGCTGCCTTTTAGAGGTCACTCAAGGACTACCAAAGCTTGTGTCTGCGCTGTACTACTTTTTTGTCTCTTTAAAACTATTTCAATGTGGAATTTGTGTTTCTTGTTTCACATTTTACAGAGGCAGAGGTATTCTATAAGTGTGCAATTATGCTTTGTAGTACAGGTAAATCAGTCAGCAGTAGATATATTTTGAGCTGAATTGCATAGGTGAATTATGTGTTATGAAAATGAAGTTCTTTAAAAATAAAACTAAGCTTGGTAGATCTATTCATTTTTATTAAGTACAGCAAAAAATGAGAAATGAATTCATCTACTGGGATTCGGGTTCACGATCACTCGCTATGCCAAATGCGCCTTCGCTTTGCTGACGGCAGCAGCGAAACTAGTTTTCATTTTAATTTATATTAAATATCCTTTTGGACAATAGTTGCCGGCAAAGGTGCAATACCGATGCAGGTGACTCAGGGGTGTCGAGAGGTGTGCTGCGCTTTCTCTGAAGTTATTCGCGACGTTATGCCCTTTATTTCCATCCCTAGAGCAACAGCTCTAACGACTCCTCTCTGCACAGCCAATTAAGGCAATGCAGAGCTGAGAGCCCTGCGAACCCCCTTAGGTCTCCACCTCGATACCCTTAGGTCCGTGGTGCGTTACTAACCAACAGCTCGCCGCAAGCTGCCTTTATTATTATTATTTTATTGACCGAGCGAGCGAAGCGAGTGAGGTCTCCGTTTCAACTTGGCCAAAAATGCTTTGGTATGTCTGTGTGTTCTCTAGAGGTCGCATTTTTTAACCGATTTGGAAGCAGGTTCGATAAACATATGAAAATCGATAGTCGAGCAACTTTTTGGAAATTTTTGAAAATGACGGAGTTGGTACAATGGGCCTAAGCGCCTTTGGATTTTATGGCTCTTACGACCATTTTTTGTTTGTAGTGACAACGAAATAACAAAGGAATTTTATTTTCTATTACGACATACAATAGACGTGTATTTTCACCATCATTGTCAAAAGATGAATAGTCCAGTTTATTTATAAAGAGATCTCTGATCGACTGCGTCTAGAGTTCGAATCTCACCGGAAGGTGTTCTTTTTATTATATATGTATTTTGAAATTTATTTTAAAAGTTTTTATAAGTACGAGTATACTTATTTGTTTATTGAGAATTATGTAACTACAGGAAACATTAGTTTAGTCTACTTTACCAAAATTACCAGTTTACCAAAATTTTATAAGAATTCATTTTTATAACTAAACTAAAAAGATTTTTTTTTGTCAATCTTTTATTGTGAAACCAAAGCAAACGAGCCTAAACTCGATGGGATTACACAGGGATTGACTTTACCCAGGGTAGTGGTCGAACTTGAGTATAGAGAACTGGCTGTAGGTTGCTCTAACGTCGCACTTTCTCGTGCTCGAAGACTTACTGATGTCATCTTGTAGCCCTTCGATTTTGAACGTTTGACAAGAATCAGGTCTATGAAACTTCTTCTGTTAAGAACAGAAGAGGAAAAAAGACTAAAAAGATTAGCGGAACGAATATTATCAAGATTTCAGTATTCAATGAAAAACATATTGTGTGAAAAGTTCCTTCGATCTGCAATATATAAGCTCACGAGGTCTACAGCTCACAGAGCCACTAGTATATATTTATTTTAATGCCTCAAATCATAATTTATCAAAATGAAACCTAGCTGAATAGTTTTTAAGCCCCGACACTCCCTACTAAGTTTCATCAAAAGCGTTTGAACCGTTATGGAATCTAAATATAATTAAAAAAAAGATGTACCAAATGAAAACCGAATCGGATATAAGGCACGTACAGAACATTCGATTTAACTAAGACCTAGATTAAAACGCAATCAAACGAGCCCTTGCCGCAACATGAACCAATTTAATTTGATCGTGCACCGCACCATTTGACATTTGCATAAAATAAAGGAGTGGCGTGGAAGTCAAACCTAATATAGAAGTCACTTTTGCTCTGTGTACTTTGCTAAGAGCATTTAACCCAACTCCGATCCTATAATGTTTACTCTATGTCAACGTTCAATTTCTATATTATTCTCTCTTTAAGCACATGAAATTAATAGGTAATGCATTTTATGTTTGAGATTTAATTCTTATTTATCGATAAATGATAAGTAAATAATTAGAATTAACTATTTTAGTATTGTTTTTAAAGAGTAAGATTGTAATTTCTCGTTAAAAATGTATTTTGAAGTCAGAAGAATGCTTATGTGCAATTATATGGTCTCCTCATTATATAACGCATGTAGAGCAAATTGAACCTATACAGAAATATTGAGAATACTAACTATACGACTGGGCCTTAGAAGCAGTTTAGTCACGTTAAACAGCGCCTGGAACACTTTAATTTTTCGTCTCTTTGCTGTAGACGCTCCCTAACTGACCTGACATACTTATACAAAATTATAAAGTCAAAATTGTCAACCCGAAATTAACTTTAAAATACGTCAAAGAATTCTTCAACTGTTTTCCATACATTCTAGTGTGAATAACATTGACCACAACAATCCAAATTACCGAATGTGTCGAATTTATAATCGCCTGTGTTTATCACCTGAATTTCCTGACATCTGTTGCACTTCGCTCGCGGCATTTAAAAGGAAATGCCTAATTGTCATTACAGATACATAATTCATTCTTTTAATTTTCTTTTTTGTTACTACTTTATTGGTTTCATAACTTAATTTGTGCTAAAATAGACATGTTACATGTACTTATATAATTGCTTAGTTAGGTTATCTAGTTGTATTTCTCATTATTTTATAATTTGTCATTCCATGTACCTAACTCACTGTATATGTACTAATAAATAAAATAAAATAATAATAAAATAAAATCTGGTAGTGGCCCCGCCAAGTCGAGCAAAAGCAGACAGACAAAGGCACAGCAGTAGCACGTAAAATTTCCCAAGCAAATTATGAAACTTTAAGAAAGGTTTTCTTTATTATTTTAGCCAGTATAGGCACTATGAATTAAGGGAGGTCCTTCAAGTATATAATTAAATACGATACTAAACATCAACTTGAATCAAAATACTTCAACTATTGCTACTTGTATTTTACATACCCCAAAGAAGACAATAGTTAACAGTAACGTCTAACTACAATAATAGGAATGGGCTTTCCTTAACTTGTAAATAAGTAGATATTCTTGGCGCTACAAAATAGATTACCAACGATGATTACATAAACACTGCTTTATTTAGGGTCCGTACTACCTTTTTTTTAAACAACATTATATTGTTTTATTTATTTGTTAAAATGAAAGCTTATTCGTGTCTGCATGAGCATGGTCTTGCGACTTTTTTATTTAACCCAAATTCGTGTAGGTATAGTGGTCCGAAGCGAATACTGACGTTCCCTATTTTTGTTGAAATGGGCTTTCTGTGCTTAATTAATTTAAAAATAATAATTTTAAAAACTAATTTCCTAACGTCTAAAAGACATCAATCAAGACACTCAAGGAAATCAAAACTTCAACGATTCAAAATACAATATCAGACTGACATACGAGTAAGAGTAACCATACGTTAGCCAGTTCTCCAGACAATAAGAGAAAACTCAACTATCGTTGAACAAACTGTTTCCCAGATACAATCTGCTGAAGACTAATTGGCGGTCCGCTTAGACGGTCATCAGTGAGGAATCGCCGTAATGACCGATATTTTGCCCGCTCGCCGGAAGTCCCAAGCAGCGCTATCACAAATTAAAAAGACTCCATAACGATAGCTTACGGATATTCAACAGTTAATATCTTACAGTACCATCCTTGGTCGTGGTCCATCTGCTTATTTTTCATCTGCCGTATCATAGCTATGAGCTATTTTATTAATTTATAAACTTTATTGAGAATCTACAAATATTTACGTATATGTAATAAGAAACACAACAAACACGACAACATTCTTTTTTTGTAAATGGGTCGTGAGCACAGTCAGCAAGTACGCACATAGTTTGCCAGATAAATTAAAAAAATTCATAACACATTATTTAAGCACGATGTCAACATTTTGATTGTTATTTTTTCAAACCAGCTCTCAAAGTTTAACTTTGAACATGCGTAACGGTAAATCCGTCTTACAGAAGAAACCAAATTACATAGATTTGTTGACACTTTGATCGAATATTCCAGGGATAGGGAGTAAATGTTTAGTGCGAGAATGTATGAAGCTCAATTCTCTCCTATCCCTTTTTTGTAGCGCTATTATCTCTACCGCACACCTACGCAACGTTGAAATATTATACTCGGACAAATGAATATCGTTACAAAGGATTTGATTTATTTTATTAATTTATGTCTTTTGGACAATTTGTTCGATGGTAGATGGATTTCTTGTCATCTTCGAGCCTGATTGTCAGATATGGCTAATTACCGAACATCAAATGCATGATTCTAATCAAGTAGAACTAATATTTGTGTCGGTATTTCGGGAGGCTTTTGGTGGTGGAGCATGCGCAAAACTTTTCGGTCTTCAACCCTACTCTTTAATGCTTGATACGACATGACCCCCTGCTTTTTCTTTCAGTTGTTCTACATAGCTCTTCCTGGTTCTTTCTGGTTTTTTATTTACCTACAATGTCTATAATTTACAAAATATTTATTTTATTAGTTTTGAAATCTTAATTATTGTTGAGTTTTGTTAGCCTGAAATACTTAATTTTGTAAATGTTACATCGCCAAAAACTCCGACAATTTATTAACTGTCATATACTACAGGTATTTGTATTCTTATTATGATTGGAAGAGAAATTACGAATAAAAATAAAGCATTATGAATATAAAACAATATGAAGTCTTGAAAAAACAACTGTTAAATCATTGTAGGGATACTCAAAAGGGGGTGTGGAGAGCGGTGGGCCGTCGCGTCGGTAAATTGAAATATACCTACAAAAATATACCGCTACCGATTGAGAATATCGTTAACGAAAATTTGTATATATTAAAATATGACAAATTTATGAAAAAAAAATTGTCGTAATAGGCAAATAAAAAACTGACTTTCAAACGTTCACCCTCATTCACCTATAACTTTTAAACCGATTCCCAATTCTATATTAATAATAGCCGCATTATGAAAAAAACTTCATAACGCGAAGTTTCATACGAAAACACGCCATCGCCATCTAGTGATGAGTGGTGAATCTACATATTCCAATCGATGTTATTTGGAATGCATATCCTTAGCGTCATATATATTATCAGACCATCCTTTCGCGCGCTATGATGCCACAGACAGACGGTCATAAGCGTCAAACTTATAACCTATTATTTTATGTCGGGGGTTAATAAAATTCCATATTTAGAAAATCTGTTAGATAAATCAATATCTAAAATATTTTTTTTCTAATATATCCATATCTAACAGTAACCGAAGTACGAAAAAAATCATTAACCTTTTCAGAACAGCTACTGGCATAGAATTAAAAATAATGCATAAATGCGTTAAGTATTTGTTAAGCTTATATTACGACGTTACAGTCAATAAAAATTAAAACTAAAATATCAATAAAAATTTAAACGTTAAAACTACAAAGTAATTAAGTACCTTACTTATCTAAATCTTGATAACCGATCACTCTTTTTTTTTGTATTAGAAAATTTAAAAATTATTTGATACCAAAAGTAAAAATTTTATCAAATACTTCTACAGATATTGGGTGTACAAAAAAGATGGAAAAGCAATGGTAGTGTGCTCCTCGCGAGGTTCGTAACCCCGTCTCCATTATTCATTCACCTTCAGACTTATGTAAAATTAGTGGAAGGTGTGTCTGTGCGTCATTGCGCGATACTGCCATCGCCGTGGTGACTTATAACGGGTGTTTATTTTAAAGGTATACAACTTTAAAATAATATAAAATACGTAAAAATAATGATGATGGCGTCGTTGTTGGCTTTATTTAAAAATAATATTATGAACCTTTGTGCATAGATATGATTTCGGGGACATTGGCGAAGGCCATGGCTTATTTCATTTTAAAGTTGTATACCTCTAAAAAAACACCCTTTGGTTGTTATATAGTTCTTGTACTAACTAAAATATTTATATACGTACTTTATAAATAAGAAAGGGTTTATATCGGGTATTTTTTTTAAATAGCGGCCAAACTAGAGCGGGCTTGGTTCTTTATATTTAAATAATTTCTATGAAATATTTACCGAACCTTTAAAAATTTTCTCCCTCAATTACGAAATCTGATTGCTCATTATTAAAAGTTCCTTAGGAAAGAAGAATATGACCTTATAGGACAGATAGAGCCAAGTGTTGAAAAGCTAAACGCTACGCTTAGCAAGATGTTGAGTATTTAGGTGGAATTACGACTGGAACCAAAAATACTTGAAAGTTATTGGCTTATCTATTATGATTATATTATGGTGCTTGGCGCGGGTCTCTCTTAAAGGTTTGTATTTGTACACTCACAAATGTCATAATTTGAGTACAATCGGCACATGTACTTTATTTACAAATTGACGTTAATTACAAATTTGACATAATTATTAATTAATAATTATTTCATAACAATGTATGTTCAGTCCACACTAACTTTAATATCAGTAATTGTAAGGTTGACGTTTTTGGAGAAAATCCTGCAGAACGGTTTGTTACCGCTTCTTCTGTACTTGCGCTTAGGAGGCGACAGTAAACTTAGTTGTAATTAAATGATCTGACGTCAACAACTACCTATTAAGAATCCGAAAGAAAAAAAAATCTAGTGATACAAATATCGAAAAATTAATAAAAGATTTTTGACTTTTAGTTTTTTTGACTTTTATGCTATATGTGCGGGAGAAGTACTGAGTAGCTAGAGACCAACAAGTTCGTTCGTCACTTCTCCTGATGATCGTCTAAACCGATCGAAACTAGTCGGGATTTTCAGACTACATTACGGAAGTAAAACCATGTTGAATAATTAGTATGTTATCACACGTTAGTTTTAGTAGTATTTCGTATAATAATTAACAGATTATTCGTATCTATATAGACTATGAGTAAACAATTTACGAGACAAGTGAAGCGTTTACAATTGAGTTACTTAACAATTACTTACTTTCAGCGGAATACATTGCAATGTTTTTGAAACGGGATACGCACTCCAATAACAAATTATCAATCAAAGTTGAAAACAAACGCGGGCGTGGGAGATAGGCGGGGGTGTTAGCGGGTCGCGGTGCGAGGGAGGGAGTTTGATAGGCGCCAGACTGACTGGCGGCGGCGACTGCACGCGGATGCATCCTGCGCAGGTGCTCTCCCTGCCGCCGCCGAAGACCCGACCACACCCCCGACTTCACCCGACCAGCTTCGACACACGATCATAAATTCGTGACGCAGGACCTGAAGCGAGTAAATTGTAGACGTTTCATATTCACAAACTAGCCCACGCACAGTATAAATTATCTGTAACACAAATAACTATGACGTAACTTCTACTGTTTTGTATCTTGTTAAAATGAAAGCGATAAATGTACCAAGTAGGAATATCTTCCAATAAGCACTTTAATAAATTCTTGTACAAAAATTATTTGCATTGTCGTCGAGAATAAAAGTAAACGTCACAAAATGGAACAAGTTCTTTCCAACTTCTTGCTACTCGTATAACCTACTTTTATAGTCAAGCGGTTTCTTTTATCGGGATTGTCATCGTTTTATATTTTACACCTTTACAACTAGGAATCTTGCCGTAGTTTAGACGCTTTCTTAGTAGTATTTATTTATTGTCTGACAAGTTCTAATTATAAAATATTAAATTCATCACTTTTTTACAACAGCGTCAAAAAGGCGATCTGCATATTATTATGAATAGCTTTTTAGATTACAAACATATTTAACTAGCTGCGCCCCGCGGTGTTACCCGCGGAAAAGATAGCCTATGTGTTAATCCAGGGTGTCAGCTATCTGCATACCAAATTTTATTAAAATTGTTCCGGCCGTTTGCGCATGTGAAGTAACACATATACACGCACACACACTCACACTTTCGCCTTTATAATATTAAAGTGTGATAGTGTGATTAAAACAGTATTTACTTAGAAAATGCCTCCTCACGCCTTGCATGTGCGTCGCCCCAGTACCGAGAGTTTAACAATTGAGTTTGATTACACGTTTCCAGTACGAGTATTACCTATAGTTGACAACTTAAGAGCGGTGAAGGATGGCTGCAAAGGAAATCAAGTAACACTGGACTTCTAACCTTTTAACTTGTCGAGTATGAAACTCGGATAATATAAAAAGGACGAACAACTTTATTTTCGACGCGTCGTTTGACTTTGTCCACAAAGTAAGAGAGGTCAAGTAAACAACATCACAAAGAAACCGAACGGCAGTATTTCAAGATATTTTCGTAGTTTTATTTGTCGTACAAACGTTATTTCACAAATTGGGGTACCCTGCAATAGAATCAAATTCACAATGGTGCGATTTAAAAGCAGTCGAAACATGGTGGAAAAATATCAATGATTTTATTTCACACTTTCTTTGCTTATTTTTTTTTTTGTAATACAAACTCCTGCTCTGTTATTTTCTTAACGTCGGAAAATATTTTGAAAAGGGTTTTGTTATTCTCATTAACTGTCTAATTACTTTGAATGTAAAGGTCTGTAAAGTCTTTGATTATAAAAACGTAAATGTATCTTAAAACACGAATGAAGATTCAGCATTAATTTTGTATTAATGTGAATCACTAAAGTATTTATAGATTAAAAAAACAGCTGATTTCGTACAACAAATAACCCAAATATGTGGCCCCGTCACCATTTTACTCTTTACAATTCATGCAATCCTGCAGTTGAGAGCATCGGCTGCTTCGCCGAATGGCACGTATATATAAATCAAGCCTATACTCGCATTTTACATAACCGTGTTTCGGTTTAAAATATTCAACCTACATAAGAAGTAAAAATAAAATCGTCCAAGAATAGCGCCGAAAGGGAAATGACCTCATTCTGTGCCATTCTAGTTATTCGAAACCTTCTCACGCAGGCATCCATAAAGTTTATTTTTAGTAGGGCTTGGACGTATCTGGCGATCGGCGATTAGATCAAAAACTCCAATTAAGGCGAAGAGTAAGGTGGCCGTTTTAGTAGACTAGACGGTTAAGAGTGGTTTGACGCCCTAAATATAAATAGTAAAGAATCCCTTACTCAAAAAAAAACATAAGCGTAGGCGTAGTCGGGTAATTAAAGATCACATTTAGGTTACAAAAGTTTTGCTTATTGACATCTCTAAAATAAGTACTATTTACAAATTTTATTCAAATTATACATATCAAGCCATATTGCAACAGATTATTATACTTACCGCTTCTAATCAATTGTTTTAGAAATACTTTTGGAGGCCTATATCCAGCAGCAGATTTCCTGCGGATGACATAACGTTTTATTGTGACGTTAGTTAAGAGTTGTGTGGTAGTAGTAAAGAGTATGCTTGTGATTCTTTTTTGTCAGAGGATAGTACGCTATATCAAGTTACACACATTTTGTTGTGTCATGGTTGTTATTTTTCTTAATAAATCATATTTCTTTTAGAATAACGTTAGAAAACTTTGTTAGGAATATAACATAGCCTTAAGGGTAAGCGGAGTGGGCTGGAATCAGCGGGATTTGTAGAGCGGTTAATTGCGGTGGCCGCTGGAAGCCGGAAGCGGCGCCACTGTCGCCACTGCTGTTACACTAATTGGGCCTATTACAGCTATAGCTCGATCTTGCCCTTTAATTACACTTTAATTGCCATCAAACTTCTTCTTGCTCACGTTGTTGTTGAATTTAATTTGTATCTGAATTCAGATTCCCAACCTGAATATCGAAATTTTCGTAAGCACCCTTTTTGATAAAATTAATCGTAAAGAAATGAAACGTTAACTCGTCAAGATGATTTGACCGTGTCTGTCAGGCCCACCAAGCCGTTGTCGCGCTTCGTATCCCGCCACTTGCTGATGACGAACAACTAAATTTATTTATCAGACTGGATCCTTTTCTTAGCACTCTATCTTTCAAGTATATTTTTGTAATTATTACACTGAAAACATTTGGAATATAACATGAAACTATAGTTCATTCAAAAAATAGGCTAGCCTTTCTTCACGTCGAACTATGCGAGTGCTACGAGATCGAGATTTCGTACTACGATGTAACAATATCCTATTTAAAAACCGTAGCTTGTAGCGATAGGCATCCACATGCGAGTTCTTTGAGATTCGGTGCACGGCTACACGGACCAAGCGCATGTTTATCGTAGTGCGTGCTACGAGCTACGAGTTTTATGCTCAAGCTACGAACCATGTGCGACTACGAGATCAGGGCACTGTCTTGTATGTGTGTCGTAGCCGTCGTAATGGTTAGTACGAGCTATGATTCGGTGATGATGTGCACACACACACATACACAGGGTCGGATTTAGAGGTCTGGAGGCCTTGGGGCAACAAGGAGTGGAGGCCCCCGAGTTTGGTGGTTTAGAGCCAGGGCCTATAATATTTTACTGATTGTCTTATTGGAGTGAACAATATAGATCAATGATTGTTGTTAATAGTTAAGAACAACATAATCATGTTTATAAAAAAAACTATAAGTAGAGGTAAAACAGAGAAAAAAATCAAAGGAAAAGTTGTTTACTAGTGTTAACTAGTCGGAATCTGAAAGAATTTTTTCGAAGTCTACTGTGGAGGCCCCGGGCTGTAGCCCCGTTTGCCCTCCCCTAAATCCGGCCCTGCACATACAAGGCAGATTGTTAAATTTATTATTATTAAAAGTTGTTAAAATAACATGCATCAAAAGTCAAATAATTGTTGTGCACTAAAAATTAGATATAAGATGACGTCAAATGATATACATGATGACGTTTTACCCACCAGCCAAATTTTTAGAGCAAGTACAGTTCATGATAATGGACTACTTTCTAGAGATGTGCGGAGTAGTCGGCGACTAGTCGGCGAATATTTGGCAAAGAGCGCCGAATATCCGGCTTCTTATTGTGTATGTATTTCTCAATAATATGTATATAATAACATGTAGGAGTAATAAGGTACTTTTAGATTCAGATAAAATTATCAGAAGTGAAATGAAAAACGCGAACTGCTACAAATATTTTTAATGAAAACCCGACAATACAAAATAAGAGCGCAGCGCACGCAACACGTCCTCCGAATCCCTAATCCAGTCCCTAATGCCAACGCCTTGAGAAGCTTGTCGCCTCCCGTGCACCAGTCCCCGCAGGCAGGAACAATGGTTCTTTCTTCTTTACTTCTAACACGGCCTCTCCTGACGAGAGAACGTTCTCGTTCTCCCTCTCGTTCTGTTGTGGTGGCGTCTCTTATGTTGTGGTGTGTAAACAATTTCAAATATCTCTTAATCCCCAGATGTGCCAGGCATCTGGTCATCAAGAGCTTCGGATCTTCTCAGCTCCGCTTCTGCAGACTCATGATCTTCTTGATCCGCGTCTATGCAATGAAGAACTCTGCTATAACTACACCTATCTTTTCATTTTTATGAGGTCTGCTCACAAGAATAAATTTCTATTTAGATAAATGAAATCTAATCATAAAATGAATCGTTATAAACATGAGGTCTGCTCATGTAAACAGAATCTCCTCGTGTAGAAGAAGCCTGCTTGTATAGACGAGGTCTGCACGTATAGACGAGGTCTGCTCGTATAGATGAGGTCTGCCCGTATAGACGAGGGGGGTTACTACATAATGTTACGACGTCTGTCGTACGCGATGCGTGCACATGCGAGGCAATCCGAAACACATTTCGTCATGACGTCAGCGGTCGCTTTCGTACGTATTCAATGCGGACGCAACGACTTTGACAGATAAGCAGCAAAACGGTACTCGATTTGCGCCAAAATGTCTACTTGACAGCACGCGAGTCGTCTGAAAATGCCCCCCGACCCTCCCCGCTTCACCGCCCCGCCAACGTCACCTCTTTTAGTTACGCATTCGTTTCGTCCGAAACGGCTTTTGGCTTTTATTTGTTAGTTTCAGTTCAAAATTTTTACGTACTTACCTACCTACCTATACAATTTATCAAGTCCAGCTGTGGGCTGTGGGTGAGCCGCTATCTTGCTGGACTGGAGAATAGTGAGTTTTGCACTCGACGGACTTGCGTTTAAGGTTATGATGTAAAAGTCGATGGATTTAGCCTTTGAAGGAACAAGAAATATGAATGCATGGAGCTCAGAGATGTATTGTTTCGCTTAGTTCTGCTGCCTCCCTCATCGTCCGACTTGTAATAACTCCAAGCTCCAAGGCGATGGAATATAAACTCATTGTGAATTTAGATTAATTTTCTTTTGCGATGTCATTAAGTGTGTGGTTGGTATAAAACCTCATAACGGTAACTATATTTTTACAGATATTTATTTACTCTTGCATTTTATGGAACGGGCAGTTACAAGGAGGATGTGGCTATAGTTGCATCAGACTGAGTCTCGGTGTTTGCGGCAGGTGACAGTGTGAGTCTGTAGTGCATGCACGCTATGGTGGAGAGAGCCATAATGCTTTATTTGACAAAATAGCCATACAAATCATTCAGCGAAGAAGCTATCTTACTAGGTATGTAAATTGTACCTACATATGTAATCACTACACTTTGTAAGGTCTTACTAGGTGCTATTCCCTTTCTACTTGTTTTTAACATATCTACCCACATACATACATGTTGCATTTTTTTCTTATTTTACAGGAGATTCTGAGTACTAGTGGTGCAGCTTTGGACCAGATATTTAGTTTAACAAACCCAAAAAAATGCCCCATCATAGACAAACTGGAACCCCTAATGAGATAGATGAGGCCACATACTATCAGCTCAAAAGCTCCATTATAAACCAAGATGTGGCTAAAATAATTATCAATGGCTTGCGCAGGTTGGTGCAATTTTTTTTCCCAATAAGTAGTTAGGTCCAGAGCCAAAAAAAAATATAGTACATGTACTGTTTGTTTTCCAATAGTACAAAAATATTTACTGACCTGGTATACAAGAAGTAAAATTGTACAAACACTTCAAGCGATGACTAAGAACACCTCCACCCCACCATTAGGTTAAAAGTGACATTGTGCTCTTACGGCCATAGAGTCTGCTGTCTACCCCGTTAAGGATGAATATGTGATACTGTAACACTATACTACTTAAATTAATATTTTACAGGTTCACCCAAGGCATCAATAGTGAATGCAGCATGTTGAACTAACGGAGAGAGATGTACAGAGCAAGGCAGAAGAACTACTAACAATTACTAATTCAATCCACAATGTGATTACAACCAGCCAGGATTTGTGGGCTCCGACTGATAACATCCATGCAGTGTTTTAATATTATTGATATGTTTATAATACCATTTAAAATTAAGGGGTGTAAATAAAACAATATATATATTTATTAATATTTTAATTTTATTTTTATTCATGAAAGAAGCCACAATTTCTTTTAAATTTGTTTTTATTACATAATCTTTAGGCTAGGTTTTAGAATATTTTTTTATAAGTAAATAAAAACATTATTCATATGCCTACCTATTTGTGCTGCAGGTACAATAAACTTGCACAAATATATAAATAAATAGGGACAAATGACACAGATTCAGCTAGCCCCAAAGTAAGTTCGAGACTTGTGTTATGGGATACTACATCAACGATACTATAATTTATAACAAATGCATATATAGATAAACATCCAAAACCCAGGACAATTTGAAAAAGGCCATTATCCAACTTGCCCTGACCGGGGATCGAACCTGGAACCTCTGGGTGGTAGACTAGCATGGTGACCACTACGCCACGGAGGTTGTCAAAACAGAATAAAGCATTTTGAATCCACTTTAAGCATGATGGTGGGCGAGCAAAGGTGAAAATAGTAATATATACAGTGGCATTGGCTATTAACTTGATTAGAACTCGCCCATTCCCTTGATCGGCTTTATGGTCTGTACAAGAAGAAAAGCATCAGCTACAGTCCAAGCCTTTTCTTTCAGACCACCATGTAAGAGCCTACGCAACTCACTAAAACATCCTCTACAAAAAGTAAAATTGAATTTGAAGACTTCTCGCACAAATTTAAACAAAGTACATATCCTACAAAACATTTTCATTTGAGCTATGCAACCAATCTGATACACATGACTTGTGTTTTTACTATTTGTCTATTCTCTCTAGTAATTGCTAGCATTAAGAGTACCTAATTTGAGTAATTACAAGAAATTCAGGCGCTGAAAATAATTTGCTATATAAAAAAATCAACACTTTTACAGCAAATAATAATATATTTGTATGGGTACAATGTATTGTCGCTTATGAAATACATTTTCCATCCATTGTATAGCTAATATTACAGTCATTCTCGAAATAAATTATCAAACACAAGCTTTCACAATCTGGAGGGTTACAAAATTCTTTTATTTTTTGGGATTCACTGAGAAGAACGTATTTTTGGCATAGGTGACTTAGAGCAGCTGGAATGTTGTTCTGAGAAGTTCTTTGCTTTGCTAGTTGCTGAAGATGAAGGTCGTAGCGCTCCAAAGTTAATCGGAAGTAAGTATTAAGCTGTAGGGGTTATATTTCGGCGTGAATCCTTCGAATTTTCGTTCGGTCTCAAAATTTGCCTTTTTTGGTTTGTTTGGTAACAATCGCCCCCTCTCGAAATAAAACTGGAGAAGTTTTCTTAAAACAAATTGAAATTTAAGTATATTACCGATAGGTTATGTTTACATGTCATGTCATACAAATGTCATGTTTGAAGTTGACATGCTGTGATACGACTTTTTAATGTTTTTGTGGTCATGGCTTCTAGGATATTGAGTCATACCGATTTTACGCTACTGAAATAAATTACTTTTTATTATTATAAAAATGTTTTTTGGTTCATATTAACCTAAAATGTAAGAAAAGACAGTAAACTATTCGTATTTAATAACCAATCAAGATAAATTAATTATTTTTGAAAGTACCGTCATAGTACCGATAACTTTAGCAACAAAATTCACATCACCGGTATCGATGTGCATTGTCTATGGGAACGAAAAGAATATGTGAGCAGGTATCGTTATCCAGGGAGTGGGTAGTAGGCACGACTCACGTTACGTCGGTTTCTTTCAGACGTGATTGCGTTGTATGATTATGTAGTGACCCCCGAGGTCTGCTCGTATAGACGAGGTCTGCTCGTATAGACGAGGTCTGCTCGTAAAGATAGACGAGGTCTGCTCTTAAAGATAGACGAGGTCTGCTCGTAAAGATAGATGAGGTTTGCTCATCTCGTAAATGGATAAACTTTACTCACATACAAACGAGGTCTGCTCGCAAATATAAATTGCAAGATCTACTCAAACGAGGTTTACTCACTCAAATAAAAATAAAAATCATATTGAGGTCTGCTCTTTTACTAACTAATGAGGTATGCGCAGAAAGGCAATAAGTACTCAAAAGTAGTCATTAACTTTAGACAAATAAAAATAAAAATACCATGGAGCTCACTTTCAAAGAAAGCAGAACATGTTTCTGGAGTCCACTCTCCCTTCCACAGCACCATAAACTCGGCCGCAGCCTGGGTAGTTTTTCCATAAGACCCAGCCACCAGTTACAACTCGTACCTTCCCTCAGGCAAAGCTTTTATCACGCGGTAAGGTCCACGCATACCGGAATCAAGTTTCCCTGATGATTGTGCCTTTTTGATAACAAAAACCAGAGAATTCAATTTGAAAGTGTGAGGAAGTCTCCTCTTATGATTAACAAAAGCGTTTTGTTGCTTTTGGTTCTGCCTCAATCGCTCCGAAACTCTTTGTTTGGTCATTTCTCGCACAGCTTCTCGATTTGGGTTTGAACCATCTATTGCCACATCACGGACAAGATTGCGAATCAACGTTGTTGCAGAATCCGTACCAATAAGTAAATTTAGAGGCGAATATTGAGTAGTTTTCTGTTTGGTTATATTCAACACAAGCTGTAATCTCCACATTACACTGGACCACTCTTCTTGTCGGTAATTAGAATTAATACGAATCATATTTAGCAACGTCCGGCAATAACGTTCGACTTGTCCATTGGACTGGTGCATCTCAGGCGTGATAAGGTGGACGTCGCTGCCAAGCTCGTTCACCCAAGTCAAGAATTCGGTGCTTTGAAACATTCGGCCACGATCAGCCACAATTAATTAAGGTGATCCAAAAAGTGAAATAGCGTTCAAAAAATGACGCTTCAACTCGCTCGCATCCTGCCTTATCATAGGATATAGAAGAAAAACTTCGAAAAGGCGTCTACAATGATAAGGACATAACGATGTCCATTAGATTCTGGAAGAGGACCTAAAGCGTCTGCATGTATAGTTTCAAATGGACGTTCAGGTTTCTGCCAAGAATGAATAGGCTGAAGGGGTGCACGTGGTAACTTTTTTTGAGACATACATATAATGCAATGTGCTTTTGAACAAATGAGCTTAAGCTGGGAAACCAAAAGTGTTTCATTATGAAATCAAGAGTTTTGTCGACGCCATGGTGATCGTGCTCATCATGA
Source organism: Acrobasis suavella (assembly GCA_943193695.1). Taxonomy (NCBI): domain Eukaryota; kingdom Metazoa; phylum Arthropoda; class Insecta; order Lepidoptera; family Pyralidae; genus Acrobasis; species Acrobasis suavella. The sequence goes on from OW971938.1 coordinate 13,254,346, forward strand.
AACACACGAAGTAAACTAAGGCGATGGCCTTTAGGGATGAAGCATAAAAGACGAAGCTGTTCGCCAACTGGCTTATAGTTGTAAAAAAGGAGGTCATTTTTTTAACGTATTGATTGGGATCTAGCATGCCGTCTTTAAGTTGTTCGATGACAGTTAGGGTTTCTTCATCTGCGGCTTGTGCTATTTGTGCCCAGCTTTGGGGCTTTTGTATCTGGACTACATTTACAGGATTTCGGCTTAAATAGCCAGCGTGTGACATGGAGGTTCCTTTACGATACTCAAGAGAAAAGTTAAAATCCTGTAAATACATCCACCATCTTGCTACTCTCGGCATTAGATCTTTCTATTTTTGTGTCAACTTGAGGGCATTGCAATCAGTTACAACAATGAAAGGCACTTCGATAAGATAATGCCTAAAATTTTGCAAGGCCTTAACCACGGCCAAGGTCTCCAGTTCATAAGAGTGATACTTTGGTTCAGCGCCCTGAGTCAACCTACTGAAATAAGCTACTACACGCTCATGAACTGATTCATGTACTTGAAGTAAGACTGCACCATAACCGATCGCACTAGCATCAGTATGGACTTCAATTGGTAAAGTTGGGTCATAAATTGCAAGAACTGGTTCACTGGTCAAATGTTTGATTATATCTTGTCTAGCAGCTTCCTACTCAGTACCCCACTCAAACGGGACACTTTTTTTGTAAGATGTGCAATACATGTTATCTTAGAAGCAAAACCAGCTATATATTTCCGAAAATACCCTGCTAAACCCAGAAATTGACGTACTTGTTTCACATTTTTGGGTATAGGAGCTTCAGCAAGTGCTTTTACTTTTAAAGAGCTCGGCTGTACCTGACCCTCACTAACTGACCGACCCAAATATTCTATTTTTGTAGATAGAAATGAACATTTTTTTATATTTATAGAAAATCCAGCTTCAGTTAGAGTTTTAATTCCTTTTCGCAAAGTTTCAAAATCCTCATTAACTGAATTACTTAATATAAGTACGTCATCGATATAAACAAGGACTTTACCAGATTCAATGAGAGTGTGAAGGGTTTTTGATATAATACGCTGATACACAACAGGAGCGTTAGCCAGACCATATGACATTTTTAAATTTTCGTAGTGACCTTCCGGTGTAACAAAACCGGTCCTTGGAATTGAATCTTTTTCCATTGGAATCTGATGAAATCCCGTTGCCATGTCAAGACTCGTAAAAAACTTATGACGTCCTACCCGATCTATATGATCATCTATTAATGGCAAAGAAAAACGGAATTTGACTGTGATTTCGTTAAAATTCCAATAATCTACACACATACGATCTTTATCGTCTTTTTTCTTAACTAGAAGTATAGGGCTAGAATACTTTGACTCAGACTCCTGTATGATACCCTTATCTAATAAATCCTTTACAATCTCACGAACGTGTAATGTTTCAGTTTGTGAAATTCGGTACGGTCTGTAATTAATAGGTACGTCACTGTTGAGTTTGATGGACATACACCCAGTTTTAACAGTTGAGCTGGCTGTTCCCGTAATGAAATGATCAGAAAATTCATCGATAATAGCTAACAATTTATCATAATCATTTCCAATAAGATTTGTGTTTATTAATGTCCGTCTATCAAAATCGACTGTTAAAACACTAGCAGGTTCCTCAACTTTACGTGTGATAAGCGGTTGTTCTCTAGTGCGAATGTAGGTAATATCCTTACGGTTAAGAACGTCTGTGCCTATTATAACTGGAGTGTTCATATACTCTGCTGCTCTCACAAATAAATCAATTTCTAAAGTGATTTCATCGAATTCAATTGGCAAAGTAACATAGTAAGTAGACTCTATCTCTTGGCTTCCGATTCCTTTCAAGATACGAAATGCTGGTTTACGAGGATTATCAAAATGTTTAATGAGTGCAGATGAAATAAGGGAAATAGTTGATCCACTGTCAATTAAAACATCAACAGGTACACCCTGTATAACCGCAACTACAACATCACTTTTACGATTATCCTTTATTTCATTGCAGAAATTAACGTTATTTTTGTTTCGTGATTCAGATCTTATTTTAGCAAAACAAGTTTCCATTTTATGACCAGCCTTTTTACAAAAAGAACACGCTTCCGCTTTAACTTGAGCAGAAGTAACCTGATTGTTAGATGTCTGAGTAGTAGTGGAAGAACTATTAGCATTAGAGCTAATTTTAAGTCTCTTATGACAATTAGCAAGTACATGACCCGGTACTCCACAAGAAAAACATTTATTTCCTTCAAATCGACGTTTCCTTATAATATCAGAACGCTTGAATTTAACATTATCACGACGATTATAGGATGACTGGCTGGTGTCGTTTTTAGAAGTATTGGAACCAAGCTTAACATAAATTGAAAAAAATTTAACTAAATCATTTGGTATCAGGTTCGCATTAGTTGCAGCCGCTCGAATTTGAGGATCAGTAATACCGCGAATAACTATTGCAGATATTAATTCATCACTTAAACCTGCTACAATACGTAAACGAAGGAGCGATCGACACGCATAATCAGCATACGTGGGGTAATTGTCAGAGTTAGTTTTCATCACATCAAACAGTATATTAGCTACATCAACCTTTTTTGGACAAAGAGGATTAAATTCTTTTTTAAAATTGGTCCATCTACGGTCATTTGTGACCCATTTATTGAGCATCCCCCTTTAAACAGTTACCGATTCGGGAAAGACATTCATTGTCGTTCCAATTATTAATCACTTTAGCACGATCTACCTCGCGACACCAAACATCAATGTCATGTAAATTTGGGTCAAAATTTGAAATATAAAACGGCTGATTAGATCGTACAGTAGTGCTGAGGGAACGTAATGCGGTACCAAAAGCATCTGTCAATGTTTGTTCAGATAATGTACTATTCGCGTGTTGCACTTGTGACGACCGGTCTGCAATGTACGTGACTTCGTTATCATTATCACGAGCTATTGATTGGTTAAACTGATGCTGACGTATTAAACCAGGGGGCGGCGTGCCTGGAGGTGTATCACTTTCCTTTCCCATATGAGTATCAGCATCAACGCTTGAAATATTAAGAGGCGACGTTCTATATATATTTTTCTGACTGTCACCTTCTAACGTTTTTAATCGTGTTAGAATAACGCTTAACATTTCGCGTACCGAGTCTGTGCTACGAGATCTACGAGTGCTACGAGCGCTACGAGACGTAGACGGCGATTGTAGCTTATTACGTGTACATTCCCGATCTCGACTGGTGGAGCGCTCCCGCGGTCGGGTTCTTCCCCGCGACTGCGAGCTCGGATTACCCAGTATGACGCTATCGCGTCTCGCGCTCTCACGCTCGAAATGTAAACAAAAATCCACGGTACAAATAAAACAAAGAACAAAGAATTGCATAATATCTAACTAACACTAAACTGATCTAACACGTCTTTGTCTATTCCTGACGGGACTGTCAGAGTCCAGTACCGTTACTAACACTATGAGACTTAAATGTTCTCTCACAACGTTAAAGCATTAAAACACACCACTTTTTAAAGTCACCGTGATTGCACATTACAACTAAATCGCACTATAATCAGTCACTTAACTAAATTCACAGCATCGGTGTTAGGATGTCCATAACTAATACTTAAACGGATAACTTAGAGCTTATTAAGGCCGTGAGTTTTCCTTCTTCATCCCACTTCTGATTTTAGAAGAATAAAATTATCAGAAGTGAAATGAAAGACGCGAACTGCTACAAATATTTTTAATGAAAACCCGACAATACAAAATAAGAGCGCAGCACGCAACACGTCCTCCGAATCCCTAATCCGGTCCCTAATGCCAACGCCTTGAGAAGCTTGTCGCCTCCCGTGCACCAGTCCCCGCAGGCAGGAACAATGGTACTTTCTTCTTTACTTCTAACAGTACATTAATTAAAAACCTTGATTATTTTTTTCTTGATTTATCAATATTTTTATTTTATAATCAGTCTTACACATTTTGAAATGTAAATCAAAGCAACTTTTCCTTTGGTAATCAGTTTCTAAAATAACTTGCTTGTAAAGAAAACAAAAAATTGCGAAGTAAATAAAACAGGTTCTTCCGACACGATCGCAGGCGGCGTGGCGTTTGCGAACTTGCGCGCAAATCAGCTGTAAACGAAGCGTTACGGAAATCCCCGAAACCGTGATCGGCTTGGCCGAATAGTCGGTCGACTAGTCGGCCTCTTCACAACTCACTAATCGGCTAGTCGGCTAGTCGGCCAAAGTCATAATCTGTACATCTCTACTACTTTCCATAAAATCAATTATAGAAAATCGAAAAAAAATCCGCTTCCATAAAATCATTTCTCAGCCAAACGGACTTTGTATAGGAGGATAAATTTTTTATTCGATTTTTAATACCTTTTTTATAGGTAGTTCAGTATCATGAACTGAACTTTTTCCAAAAATTTGGCTGGTGGGTAAAAAGTCACCTGTATTATTGATGTGACACGCTACCGGCCGCTCAAATAAACATAAGTGCACCAAACAATCGAGTGAAAGACGGCAAAACTATTAGATGTTGGAGCAGTAGAGGAGCTAACGAGTGTGGCGGCGGCCGCTGGCGGCGCGCCAGACGCGGACGGCATAAATTGTGGTCTCCACTCGCCACGCGGACCCGTGCCCCGGCACCGGCACCAGAAGTGAAAACAAACCCCCATTTTATACAATTCCCATTTGAATACAATCCGAATAAATACATATTCTATGATATAAGGAAATGAGACGAAAGAAAAACGTTTTCTTCAAACTTCGTACTTTAGTGTCAGCAATTTTCATACCTTGTCCGACCTCCGTTTATCTTTCTTGTTTCGGTATAATAAGCTACCGACCTTTTAAAGTTTTCTTGTAACAAACAGCTTTACAAAAGATTCAATCGGCTTATTGGCTTACGCGACGAGTAACATGAGAAGGTTCCAAATTCGTGTCGAAAATAAACGATGGTTGGAGTGATATGTGTTCGCTGGATATTGACAGTGAGAAACGGCAAACGATCCCACTTAATGGGAGCCCAATTTTCCAAATGGCAATAAAGAACAAAATAGGCGATGAATGAACACGACCGAGTCTGTGGCGGGCGCGGTGCGGAGGGTCGTACGGCGGATGGCGCACAACGACTTCCGGCGGCAGAGTTCGACAGCTCCATAGGCGGAACTTATAATGCTAAACCGGAGCCGCAGCGGCATATTGCCTATTGTTTGGCATCTTCAACTCTTGGCATCGAACCTTAACACGACGCCGAGCGACTGCACTGTCAGCTTAAGTACTTTACTCCTATAATGTATGAATATTAACGCAAAAGTTTCAAATGTAGAACCATACAAATGTCTACGCTTGACAAATTATATCATGCTGTAGCTTAATTAAAGGGACGTACAATTTATTATTTTGTGAATAATCTATGGATACTTCAGGAACGAAACGGGGGTTTGATAGCGCTGCTGTACATTATTCAATATAGAATTATCAAGGGGCCCAAGTTAAATGTAACAGACAGTAACTTATGGGCAAGCGTGGACCACAATCCATTAATGAAATTAGATACCAGTTAGAAGTTCTAATCGAGCATTGCCAGACTTCACCCAACAAACCTTCAAGTTCACAACACAGAATAGATTCTACCTGTCTATTTAGGTAGACTCGTTCTATTTCAGATAGACTTCGAAATGTAATTTCCTGTATTTACCTATATTGAAACGAACGACCTTTGTTTTTTTTAACATGACCCTTCGTAACTCGTCAATGCCGGTATAAATATCCCCGAGTGGTTGTAAGGAGGGCTACATAATTTAGTCGACTTGCCGATCGATGGCGAATCGGACATCATCGTGGTCTGATATTTAACCACGTTATTATCAAATACTACTTATACCTAATAGTGTGATGAGTTAAATTCTGTTTATCTAACCCCACAATCTCATGTTTATATTAATTATAAGTATGTTTTTAGTATGTACATAAACAATTTTTTTCACATTTGTTTTTGGTAGAATACCTTATTTTGAAGAAAAAAAAACATGTGTCTTAAACTGACATGTTTAGGACTCATAATTTTTTGGTAAAAAAAAAACAAATTTTATAAAATAACCTACTGTATAACATGGAACTTTAATTCTTTTGTCAATGTAGCAAAAAGTTCACACGATTATTTGCGATCAGTCAACTTTGTCATGTCATTACTGTCAGTGAGCAAAGTCCCCAAAAAACGGGCATTTTCGGAATGACAAGTTTTAGACTTTATTCACAATGTGCGCCAGCTCCTGAGTCTCCAGAGACATTAATAGGCGTAGAAACGGCATAGATATGATAATGATTCGCACCCCATATGGCCTGTAGGTCTCCATAGTTACGACTTTCCCATTATATTCGAAATTGCGTCCAGATTGAAAGTACTTGTCGACTGGACAATACTTAAGAAAAAAACTTTGTTGGTTATCTATGAACATACCTACTTACTTATTTATTTAAAAAAAAAACTTTATTGATCTACAATATACAATGTCCTTTTTAATTGGACAAATATTTTAAGGGGTGATTCAGTCTATTATTTTGAATAACTTTTGCCAATAAATGTACATAGAAATACGAAAAAAAAAAACGATGGGTTGCACTCCGGGAGTGCCGGCAGAAGAGAAAACTTGAATATTAACGTTGTGCATTTTTGATATTTTGGAATGGTTAGGGAATAATTTTGCACGAATGGCTTTAATTATCATTATAAAAGTACTATCATTTATGTGGTAGAATACTATATTTATTTATTGCGCTATCGTACACAAACATGACAATTTATATTACATTAATTAAACACTTATTATACACGAATTTTACAAAAACACAGCAGTGTGGCCACTACACAATCCATATCCATGGATGCACGTGGCACGCTATGACATAAACACACACGAACATTCGCGCAAGCGCCCTGCGCCGCCTAAACGAAACAGCAAGCGCAGGCATATATTTTTGCCGCGCCGTAGAAAGAGAGGGGGATACTTCCTCTCCTACGCCGCGCTGGCTGTCTACTCTCCGTCCGTCCGTCTTACGAATTTTCGATCAGGGGCACGTGTCCTGACGCCCTGACGCGAGTTTAAAATTTTTTACCCATTACGAAAAAAGTGTACAACGCCGCTAAAGAGGTTTTCACTTCAAAAATTTAGGCTCTCATACAAATCAAAGTAGTCACGTGATATCGTTACTACGGAAAATATTTTTTTTCGTATTTCGATGTACATTTATCCGGAATAGTTGTTCAAAATGATGGACTGAATCACCCCTTAAAATATTTGTACTTAATAAAAAAAGACATTGCTTAGGTACAAATTGTTAACAATTCTAAAAGCGTTCTCTCCCAGTCAACTAAAATTAAAAAAATTTTATTCATTAAAAAATTTTGACACTTAACAACAGGTAGCAGGGACACAATTATGTTTTAATAAACCTGTATCTGGGGAGTCCCGCTCTTTTACATCATGAATTTCATTTCAAATAAGAATAATCGTGATTACATGCAGGCGAGGAAAAAATATAAATGTATAATTAGCTTTCAAAAGTGGTTTTAAATAAAAAAAAAACATTAACTACGACTCTAATTATTTAATACTCAAAACATTTAAAAAATAAGAATTATTTTATAATGAAAAATGAATTAAATTCGAAAATCAAATAATCGTAACGGAAAAACACTTAAACAACAATTTTCACTTGCACTTAAAGTCCTTATAAGAGATATTGACGCTTCGACGAACGAAAGGCAAATGAACGAGCCTACGCCGCGCGTTGACATTTATAGGCGCGGTCGGCGTAAACAAGATGGCGCCTGCTTGTCAGCTAACACGGCCTCTCCTGACCGTGCTTCGTCCTCGAGCACCCGTTCGCCTTGCACATCTGCCAGGTTCTCCACATCATCGGATGGTGGTCCAGCTTCCTCGTCCTCAGAATCTAAGGAAATATTGAAAACATAAGTAGTGAACAAAAACAACAAAGTTGACCTATTCTTTCGTACATCTCACATTCAAGGCCCTCTTTCAGCACACACTTTCGCACAAATCTACTTAGGTATATCTCCTATTTTCACAGACATATGATTACTTCGAAAAGTAATCACACATCTGTGCCTATATAGTAAGTACGCTTGCGAATAAACTGCTCACAGCATCCTTCATTCATCCACTATCATAACAACACTGCTGCAGTGTTCTAACGTTGGAGCTAGCTAAGTAAACCTATACGATCGTAAACCACACGTGTTTAGGGCAGAGGCGGAATGGTGCGTCGCCAACATTGCCCATGACACGTGTACCGGACAGAGGCAGTATGACGCAATGTCCAAACCGTGTTTAGGACAGAGGCGGTATGGTGCGTCGCCAGCATTGTCCATGACACAACCGGACAGAGACACAATACACAGTGCTCGTCTACGGCCTCCAACACGCACAGTACAGCGCTTAGACGACCACACGACGTTCGGGCGTCGACCGGATCGGCATTACAATGCCTTTCCACGGCTACAGTGGCTCGAGAGCCACACAGCCGACAGCTGGTCACCATCTTATAGGCATACGGCGATGTCACACCAGCCTATAAGCTTAGACACTGACATAAACTGCAACACACAAACAAGGAGAAAGTTAGTTTTACTCACTTTCAAAAAAGGCTGCACAACTCTCAGGACACCACTCCCCTTTCCACAGCACCATATACTGTGCCGCTGCCTGTGTTGTTTTTCCACGGGCACCGCTCAATAGTCTGAGCTCATAGCGATCGCCAGGTAGAGCTTTTGTAACTTTGTAGGGGCCTCTCATACCTGAGTCAAGCTTTCCAGTAGACTGCGAGTATTTAATAACAAACACGAAATCATTGACTTTAAATAGCTTAGGAGGGTGTCGACCACGATTCACACGAGAGTCCTGTGATTTTTGGTTCCCTTTCAGCAGCTTGTTAGCGCGGTCTCTACAAATTTCTCGCCACGCCTCACGATTTGGGTGAGCATTTTCGATTGCAACATCACGAACCAAGGCGCGGATCACCGGAGTCATTGCATCAGTGCCAACTAATAAATTCAGTGGAGAAAACTGAGTTGTCTTTTGTTTGGTCATGTTGAGGATTAGCTGGATTTTACAGAGTCCATCCGACCACAAAGCATTTCTGCTACTTTCCACTCTAATAAGATTTAAAACGGTTCGTATGTACCGTTCGGCCTGGCCGTTGGCATTATGCATCTCTGGCGTGATGTAGTGTATATCACACCCCAGGTCGGAGAGCCAGTTGGTGAAAGAAGATGCCTCGAACATACGGCCACGATCACAAACTACAAGTTTGGGAACACCAAACAAAGAAATCGCATTATCAAAAACACGTTTCAACTCATTAGCATCCTGGTGACTAATAGGATAAAGAAGGCAGAACTTCGTAAAAGAGTCTACCAAAACAAAAACGAATTTAAATCCATTCGAGACTGGTAATGGACCCAGTACATCGACGTGAACTGTGCTGAATGGAACGTTTGGTTTTTCCCAGGATGTTATCGGCTGATGAGGAGCCCTTGGTACACGTTTTTTAGAAATGCAAGTTAGACAGTGAGAAATGTACTTCTGAACAAATTGCTTCAAGCCTGGAAACCAAAAGTGTTTCCTTATCAGATCTAAGGTCTTTTCAGTCCCTATATGACCATGCTCATCGTGAAAGATGCGTAGCAAACTAAGACGATGACCTTTAGGTATAAAACATAAAAGTCGCGACTCCTCACCAACAGGTGAAAAACGATAATAAAGCAAGTTGTTCAGACTTACATAGCGTTGTGAATCCAAGTGGCCCTCAGAAAGTTTTGTTATAAGTTCTTGTGTTTCACTATCAGCTGCCTGGGCGATCTCTGCCCAGTTAAGAGGTCTATCTATGAAGTTAACTTGCGCCACTGGTGGATTTCTGCTTAAATAATCCGCATGGGCCATTGCCACACCCTTTCTATACTCAATAGTGAAGTTGTAGTCTTGTAAATAAATCCACCAGCGTGCAACGCGTGGGAGCAGGTCCTTCTTACGTTCGGTGGCCTTTAGAGCATTGCAGTCTGTTATAATTTTAAACTGAACTCCTTTCAGGTAATGTCTGAAATGCTGAAGTGCTCTAACGACCGCCAACGTTTCCAGCTCATATGAATGGTACCTGCTCTCAGCGCCTTGTGTAACTTTACTAAAATAAGCTACCACTCTTTTATTACCATCAGTATGTACTTGCATAAGTACCCCCCCATACCCTGCACTACTGGCATCTGTGTGGAGCTCAGTGGGCAAGTTAGCATCAAAAATTGCAAGGATCGGCTCACTGGTCAAAGCATTTATAATCTCACACCTAACCCGCTCCTGTTCGGGTCCCCATTCAAATTTGATATCTTTTTTTGTAAGACGCGAGATACTTGCAGTTTTTGTTGCGTAGCCCTTAATGTAACGCCTAAAATAACCTGCTAAGCCAAGTAGTTGTCGGACTTGTTTAACATTGCGTGGGACTGGTGCATTTTTTAGCGCTTCGATTTTCCTAGTGCTCGGTCTAACCTGACCATGGCTTATAACTCTGCCCAAGTACTCTATTTCGGTTGTAAGAAATGAACACTTACGAATGTTTATCGAAAATCCGGCTTCGGTGAGAGTTTCTAAGACGGATCGTAACAATTTTATCCCATCATTGATCGTCATGCTCATCAAGAGGACGTCATCAATGTAAACTAAGATCTCACCAGAATCGATAAACTTCCGCAATGTTTTGTTTATGATTATTTGGTAGACTGTTGGAGAATTACAAAGACCAAAGGGGATCTTCAGGTACTCGTAGTGGCCTTCGGGCGTAACGAACCCCGTGCGATGAATTGAGCCTTCATCAATTGGGATCGATATCAACGCATCTGCAAGGGACTGCGCCGTTGCGTTAACGCTGTCATCGCGATTGGACGTGTCACGATCATCTCGCTGCAATGAAGCTCGCGACGCACGCGCGGAGCTTTCCTCGACCGCATTTAATCTCGAAATGATAGTGTCCAAAGTATTTTTCACGGAACTCGTCTCACTACGATCCCGATAACGGCGCGATCGAGAGCGCGAATGACGGCGAGATCGCCTTCTTGATTTGCGCTTAGATTTACTACGCGGCACTTCCACTGAACTACTACGCGAACGAGATGATCGCGGCATATCGAACCAAAAATAGCGATTATTTGATTTTCACTGAATTTTGTGTGTATGTGGGCACGGAGCCTATCCCACTTCTGAAATTAGCTTTCAAAAGTGGTTTTAAATAAAAAAAAAACATTAACTACGACTCTAATTATTTAATACTCAAAACATTTAAAAAATAAGAATTATTTTATAATGAAAAATGAATTAAATTCGAAAATCAAATAATCGTAACGGAAAAACACTTAAACAACAATTTTCACTTGCACTTAAAGTCCTTATAAGAGATATTGACGCTTCGACGAACGAAAGGCAAATGAACGAGCCTACGCCGCGCGTTGACATTTATAGGCGCGGTCGGCGTAAACAAGATGGCGCCTGCTTGTCAGCTAACAGTATTGTTAAAGTTTTTACACTAAATAAAGACTTTTGTATCAAATTAAATTTATATTATAATTTATTCTATTTTTACTAGGATAAACAGAGATTTTGTTGCGGCGCAGAATAATTACCTTAATATATCCAACACATACATCATAAATATACCTACTATTTACATACATTACTGCATATACATACATACATATTCGGTTTCGATCCCCGGTCAGGGCGAGTTGGAAAATGGCCTTTTTCAAATTGTCCTGGGTCTTGGATGTTTATCTATACATGTAATTGTTATAAAATATAGTATCGTTGTGTTAGTATCCCATAACACAAGTTTCGAACTTACTTTGGGGCTAACTCAATCAGTGTTATTTGTCCATATAAATTTTAAAAAAATATCTATAAATAAACAATGAATGATGATAGTGAAAATGAAAGGAGATACATTATTTTAGATGTGTACTTTTTTTTTAAGGAAATTATATGAAAGCTAGCTTAAACCCGCGACTTCGTCCACGTAGAAGTGGTTCTAATAGGATTTTTAATTGTTTTTTTTACGTTATTAATGTTGTGATAACATATAGATTATTATGTTAAAATATTTGAATAATTATAACATATAACATTTTTATTATAACGTAGGAATTTAAAGGCGTAGCAGACCCGGCGAACCTCCCTCTCCCGCTTCCTCTCTAGTTTTTTTCCCGTTCCCGTCATTTGTTAGTCCGAGAGAGAGCGACGGAACGCTTCAAAATGGTTAAACTAATCTTGTTTCTCCATACAAACTTCGGACCCCCATTTCGCCCCCTTAGAGGTTGAACTTAGAAAAATCCTGAAATACATACTTACTCATTTACCATCAGGAGTACTCCTGCGAAGTTTCGAATAAAATAGTCTAACTAATCTTGTCACTCCATACAAACTTTGGACCGCCGTTTGACCCCCTTTGGGGGTGAGTTTTGAAAAATCCTTTCTTAGTGTACTCCTAGACCTCATAAAAACCTATGTGCCAAATTTGGAGTCTCTTGACTCTGCGGTTTCAGCTGCGCGTTGATCGATCAGTCTCTATCTATCTATGTCAGCCATGTCTACGTCAATGTCGAAAATGGTTCTTATAGGGCTCTCTCTCTCCCTCTCCCTGTTCCCTGTTCCCTGTTTCCTGTTCCCTGTTCCCTGTTCTTTGTTCCCTGTTCCCTGTTCCCTGTTCCCTGTTCCCTGTTCCCTGTTCCCTGTTCCCTGTTCCCTGTTCCCTGTTCCCTGTTCCCTGTTCCCTGTTCCCTGTTCCCTGTTTACCGCCGGGAGTGCTCTTACGAAGTTTCAAATAAAATGGTCAAACTAATCCTGTTTGTCCATACAAACTTTAGACCCCCGTTTCAACCCCTTAGGGGGTGAATTTTAAAAATTCCTTTCTTAGTGCACCCCTAGACCTCATAAGGAACCTATGTGCCAAATTTGAAGTCTTTAGACCCAGCGGTTTGGGCTGTGCATTGATATGTCAGTCAGTCATTCACTTTCTTCTTTTATATATATGATGTCCTAAATGTCAACGGACAAAGCATTCTAGAACTGTGAATCTTGTAGGATAAAAGAGTTTGCCATAAAATTAGTGCGATGTGGAGAAATAAGAAGAAGACTAGTATCGGCAGAGCAATTAAGTTGCCGATCGTGACTGTCGAAAAGAAATTGAAATTTGCATTTTAGCTATTGAGAAGAATCTAGAAAGCTATACATACGAGATAGGTCTCATTTGCATTTTATGACGCAAATAAAATGTGTAAACTCTGTTGATGTTCTTCAGTTGAAATTCACTAATTAATAAAGTAAATTAATTAAATTGAAAGCCCTTCTTTGATGTCATTGAAATCGACGCGCTGACTCGTGGGGCCCGCTACATATCTCGTGGAAAGGTGAGCGGCGACTATTATCCGCAGTAATTATTTTAATTGTCGGTGGGCATACCTATTGACCTTTCTCGTTTAACTTATATTTGTGTTATACTTATGTTTTACAGCGCAAAATAAACGAGTATTAAGAGCTACGTGATACGAGGTTACATCTCATGGACGTCAAAGGTCGAGTATGTTTTTAAATAAAAATATTACTCCATGGCGTCAATCGGGAGAAGCTTTGACAGTACAATTTTAGAAAGTTTTCTAAGAACTTTAAAAACATATCTAGTGGACCAAGAGTCGCAGAGGTGCCTGTACACACTAACACTACTTATTGCACACAAATGATTAGTGAGAAAATTAAGATCTGGTACCTCTACGGCCCTTGATCCATAACAATGGACTTGCTTACATGGTCCCGTTTATTTGTATGCATGAAACACGTTGTATCCATATCCAGCCAATTTAGTATGAGGTCGACTCCGAAATGCCGTAATCTGTTGCGAGCAGGTTTCACACGTCTGGCCTTATCATATTGCCTTAAGAGTCCCCGTACCCCGGATAGAATCAGACTTTCCCATACAAACGTAGTCTACGTTTTATTTTGAAACGACATGTCGGATATGGGCAAAATTATGTAATTATAAAGAAATTGCAATCATCTAGGGTTATTATTGGTTTCGGACAGTAAAATTATGAACTTAAAAGAGAATATAGTGTATTATATATTATTTGACCGTCAGTATGGAAAACTTCTACACCCTTATATTTTCTTTCCAGTTCATAATTTTACAGTTGACAACCAATTTTAACCCTAGATAATTGCAATTTTGTTTAAAATTACAACTTTTTACCGAAATCTGACATGTCGTTTAAAAATAAAACGTAGACTACGTTTGTATGGAAAAGTCTAGGGTAAGGGAATTCTTAAGTCAAGTCCGCAATATAATAAGAATAATAAGAAGAAATAGTATAAATGATCTTTTAGATCTCTTCTAAATAGGCAATGAGCTGACCTATCACTATTTTTCACTGTATCCATGAATAAATCACGTACCTAATGTGTTATAAAAGGTCACCATTTTGCTAACCTTTGGATGCCGTAGACTGAAATTTTATAAATAATGTTGTTTAAAAGGGCTAGGTACCTATGATTTCACATCATATTTTAGCTTCTCTATGTTTATATTATAAGGAACACTTGTCGAATATAAGTGTTTACTATCAATGTTTACGACGCAATGCGTCTACAAAATAAATATACTGAACCTTTACGAGACTTTGCGAGTTTATTTAAAGAAAAAGAAGAAAAAGTGAACCCTCATCCGTTCTACCTACCCGTACGATTAACCGATTTGTTCGGAATTCCGGTGCTCACCCTCGGACCAAAACAACTAGGTCACAGACGTGTAAATAGCAAACACCTTAGACATGCCGGCGATCTAGTCCTGAAATTCACTTCTTTGTTCAAGTGCTGACAAACCAAATTTTACAGTTTCAATTTCAATTAGCGTTTTTAACTTACGAGTAAAATACTGATCGTCAAATTCAGATGAATACGAAAACAATATCGCAACAGTAACTGCTACATTGACACACGGTGCGCCGCCTAGGGCCAACTGCTATATCTTTTTTCTCATTTATCTGATTTTGTTACCTAGTTACCTAACTAGGCCAATTCATTAGTTTAAATTTTAGATATTCTATAAATCCTACATAGCATTTATATGCTATGCTAGTACAAATATTTATCTAAACTTTCTACGTTGTTTTGTAGTCTAATAGTCTTTTACCTTTATCTTTAAATGTATTTAACCGTCAGCTATAAACATACTAAATATCAGATTTTCAATAAAATCTCATTCAGTTAAGGCTTCTTGTCGCAGTCAAAGTGTTGGCAGTTAGCCAACAACTTTTGAAGTCTCTATCAATTCGTATTTTTCATTTTAAATAATGAACGAGTTGAAATTAACAACAAATGAAATCAATTTATGTTGGATATACATATCTACTAAAATGAACCATGCAGAAGTGGCGCCCTCATTTGAAATAAATTGTTGAATCGTAAATATGGTGATGATTAATATTTTGCTTATCATTACGAATAAGAAACTAATTAGCTTTAAATTATTTTTTGAACAACTGTTAAAAGTACTAGAATTAGTTCGACTATTTAAGAATGAGTTTTTCCAAAAGTGGCCTCTTTTAGCAGAGACACATTTCAAAGCTAAACGGAGTACCAATGATACTTTTCAGTTATTTATAAAATAATTTAAAAGTCTATCTAATGCCTGACGAATAGCTAAATGTTAATTTACACCATATTTACAATAAACCATTTATCTCAAATGAAGGCGCCACTTCTGCACTGTATTAGCCTTAATTTGTGAAAACTTAGTTAAATAATACGATGAGTGAAAGGTAACAAATATGCATCATTATCAAACCCTTTAAACGGATAATCCTACAAACGGAGACTACCACCTCACGATTTTTTGGTATGTCGCAAAAATTTTAAACAGGTACGTAGGTGTACATTCCTATTCGTCCACCGTGGGAATGACGCGGTGGTGACAATCAAAACACATAAAACTAAAAATTGACACATTTGTCCCCAGTGCAAACGTCCCCACGAATGCTTTATACCCCCGGCCGTCACCATTGTATGATAATCGTCAAGCTATGCCAGAAAGATATATTGAAACCACGGTACTTGTATATTCCAAATATTTGATTGAAACCAGTGTCACTTATTAACACACCTAATAAGGTAGAATAATATAGGATATACGAAAAAGATTTGGCATTTTATGTACAGTTGGTTACCGTTTGTGGTATTGTTTGTCCAAACATTATTTTAACGACACTTTTAAATAATATGAAGTTTAATATTTTATTTCTTGTAAAATAGACTACCTATACTCTCATAAAGTAGTTCATGCATCGACGGGTACAGAACAATATTGCCTTGTTTCCGCGTTGCATTTTCCTAAAACTCTGGCTTAGTATAGTATTGCGCTCGCGTTCGGCCCATTGAGCGTTTCGTATATCGGCGCCCCATTGAAGCAATAAAGCGCCGTACTATGATTAATGGGCTTTCAACCTCCGACCGACGCCCACCCATTCGGAATCTTAAGGCCTGATCGTGACTCACTACTGGATACACTGATTCATACTCACTTAATACCGGCATAAAATAAATGTCTGACAAAAGTCCGAGGCGAGTTATTTCCGAGATTAAGATGCCAGATTGTGAGATTGTCGATTTTATTAGAGCAGTATCATCCAAGAAATAAAAATGGAATGAAACGTTTTCTCTCAGTGGCAGTCGGGGAGAATAATTGTAATGAGTATACCGTCATAAGTAATAAATAACAGATACATAACTTGACGGCAGAATTAGTAAACGATGTTATTCACATTGAATATGTGTATGGTACTTTTACTATTAACTACTACTTGTATATTCTAAATCTTTGATTTCTTAATATTATTCGATGAAGCAGCTACCTATATTTGATTAGATATTATGTACTCGTAATTATTGCTGGGAACAATATCGGTTGGTCATAATAATCCTATGATCAGAATTTGCAAACTTTTTAATTGAATTAGCACTAATGTTTAATAAGATTCATTTGCTGATAGATTGTCAAAATTAAAAAAAAACTCTGTTTATCAACATAATTAGTATTGCTTGCATGTATTATATTATCTGTAGTGTCGGGTACAATCTTCTGTAGAAATTGGGAATAATATTCGTATTAGATATAAGTACTATAAATCAAGTGCTTACTCTAATATCTGTGATTGTACCTAAATTAATAAAATACATATTCTGACTAGCCGAGAATATTCCATTCCAAGATCCTGCTTATTTTACATTTCCACCTTTAACAGAATAAGAAATTAGTTATATATAGCAGACGAACAGCTAACTTGCCAAAAATTTAAGTAAAACTTATTATCTGTTATATATTTTCTTCAAAAAGTAATAGGTACGCAAAAACCTGTTTACGAGTAATTAAAACATTTTACATTTGATCCGTCCTTAACCAAGATTTCGCGGAACCCCGCAGGATTAGAAACCCTACCCTACTTAGATATTTGTTAGTGGACCGAGTCGAAACGATCCGTTTACCCAAGAAGCTTTAGCAAATTATGATTTCCAAGCCCAGTGCAACGAAACCGACGCAAACGCTAAACTTACTCGTTATTTCAGTTCATAATATTGCGGTTTTTTTTTTTTCAGAGAGTCCTTTCTTATATTAACTAATACACAAACATTAGTTAATATAAGAAAGGACAACATTTATTATAACATTTTAACCGTTTTACAATAATGTTTACTGAAGAATATCAAGGTTACCCAACGACGTAAACGAAGGTTGTCGTCCTTTATAGCTTTCCATTGAACTGTGGAATGAAATCGGCAAAAATTCTTAGAACAGAAATTCGTTGTCGATATTGAGCAGAGAAAGCCCAAATTGTCTCGGTACAACAATGAGCATCTTTGGAGCTGTTAAAGTTTTTTTTTTATCATTTAAACGTGAATAAGACTCTGAAAAGGAGGATAAACACAATGGAGAATAGGCATGACGAATGGAAAAATATTCTTAGCCTATTGGTTAGATTATTAAAAAATATTGTACATGTATTTTTTCTTTGCTCTGAGAAACAAAAAATGCCAAAGATGCAGAGCATTTAAATTTCACATGACGTCACGGCTAGGTACGTTAATTCTTAGCGGTGAGTTCGGACAGATTCGAATGAATCTTTATTGTTATACTAGCTGATGCCCGCGACTTCGTTCGCGTGGACTTTATGACTCCGGCGTATAAATATAAATAAAAACTAATGAGAGAGAGAGAGAGAGACAGAGGGAGAAAGTACTTGTAACAGTGTTAGGAGTTAAAAGTCAATATTATTTTAATTCTTTCCTTCGGGAGCCAATATGAAAAGAGCTGAAGTGTTACTAACCCTGGAGAAAGCCACAATAAGTAGGCCATGTGAAAAACCAGTCCTTAGAATGACATCAGCAGCTTTAAGCCTCTAAAACTGTGACTTATTTTCATAGCAAAGCAAGTTAACATATGGAACTGTGTATTTTCAAAAGGAAAATTGTTGGGGATGAGTGGCATACGCGGAATAAGTTTCACTGGCATCACTCACTTACTGTGAGCTTTAAGTGTCTCAGCAGACTATGCCGAAGTTTAGTGGCTAAAGTTCAGTGTCTAAAGTTCGGTGGGGATGACACACTTAATAAGCTGAAGTTCAGCTGCTGAAGTTCGGTGGAAACGCCGGACAATAGTGATGTGCCTATATGAGAATTTAATCTTCCGTCTTTGGCGCGTCTGCGGCGAACGGAAGAGGGAATGGAAGTGGAAGAGGGAACGGGAACGGGAACGGGAGCGGAAGCGGCAGCGGTGGCGGCAGCAGCGGCGGCGTCGGCGGTGGCGGAGGCGTCGGCAGCGGCGGCGGAGGAGTCGGCGGCGGCGGCGGTGGCAGCAGCGGCGGCGGCGGCGGAAGCGGCGGCGGCGACGTTGGCGGCAGCGGCGGCGGCGGCGGCGGCGGCGGCGGCGTCGGCGGCGGCGGCGGCAGCGGCGGCGGCGGCGGAGGGTACGGCGGCGGCGTCGGCGGAAGCGGCGGCGGCGGCATCGGCGGCGGCGGCGGCAGCGGCGGCGGCGGCGGCGGCGGCGGCGGCGGCGGCGGCGGCAGCGGCGACGGCGGCGGAAGGTGCGGCGGCGGCGTCGGCGGAAGCGGTGGCGGCGGTGGCAGCGGGAGAGGGAGCGGGAGCGGGAGCAGGAGTGGGAGCGGAAGTGGGAGCGAGAGCGGAACGTGTACGGGTACGGGTACAGGTACGGGTACGGGTACGGGTACGGGTACGGGTACGTGTACGGGTACGGGTACGGGTACGGGTACGGGTACGGGTACGGGTACGGGTACGGGTACGGGTACGGGTACGGGTACGGGTACGGGTACGGGTACGGGTACGGGTACGGGTACGGGTACGTGTACGGGTACGGGTACGGGTACGGGTACGGGTACGGGTACGGGTACGGGTACGGGTACGGGTACGGGTACGGGTACGGGTACGGGTACGGGTACGGGTACGGGTACGGGTACGGGTACGGGTACGGGTACGGGTACGGGTACGGGTACGGGTACGGGTACGGGTACGGGTACGGGTACGGGTACGGGTACGGGTACGGGTACGGGTACGGGTACGGGTACTTGTACGGGTACGGGTACGGGTACGGGTACGGGTACGGGTACAGGTACGGGTACGGGTACGGGTACGGGTACGGGTACGGATACGGGTACGGGTACGGGTACGGGTACGGGTCCGATTCAGGCAAAAGCATCGGAAGTTCGGCGTTATGTGTTGCTAGTAATGCAAATAACATTGCAGGCATACATTGGCTGAAATTCAGCCGCTGAACTTCGGCATACAGTGCTGAGACACTAAGTTGGGTTCCGTTACACAGTTTCGGCGGAGTCAAATTGCGCATTCGCATTATTGGCCCTCCGACATTAAGACTTATTTTGTGAGCCGAGAGTCCATTTGCTGCAAGTGAATTAAGAAACTCAACTGGATAATTGGTGGTGTCGTCAACAACTCTATTCAAGAAATTAACAATAATTTGCGTCATAAGTTCTATAATAATTGATTTTTAATTTTTTGGTGTCAATATGGCGCGTTCACATATCCAAGAATTTTTCTGGTGTGTTATGCTCTGAAGGTCCGCAAATTCTGAACTTATAAGTTCTTCTTCGGACGAAACAACTTTTTTTTGGAAAAATTTTCAATGTACAGTTACATTTTTTTACTCTTTCATTTGTAGTATAGATTGAGTATGTTTTTGTTCAACGACAACAAAAAAACATCATCTATAAAAATTTCAACTGTCTAGCTATAATGGTTCATGAGATACAGCCTGGCGACAGACAGACAGACAGACTAACAGTCGGACGGTCTAAGTAATAGGGTCCCGTTTCTACTCATTTGTGTAATGAACCCTAAAAATGGAATAAAATAAGTATTTATGGGGGGCTCCCATACTACAAACGTGATTTTTCATAGATTATGGTACGGAACCCTTCGCGCGCGTCCGACTCGCGCTTGGCCAGTTGTATTATAACTCAACAAAAAGTTCTCATCAGACTTAAAAACTTTTGCTAAGGCGGCATTTTAATATTTTTTATAGTTTAGCTGGACCATTATAGTTCTGCATCATGTGTTCCATTTTCAAAAATCAATTATAGCCTATATGTTGCCCAGGCTTCACAGCTATATAACAAAGAAAGTTTCATTCGAATCCGTCCAGTATTTCCGGAGATTAGCGTGTACAAACAGACAAACAGACAAACAGACAAACAGACAAACAGACAAACAGACAAACAGACAGACATTTTTTTTTATTTTCTTACTCTATTACTATATCTCCATCGCCACAAATATTTTTTTTTTGAAAAATTTTCAATGTACAGACACATTTTTTTTACTCTTTTATTATAGTATAGATAGCTGCTAAGCCTGGGCAACATAAAGGGTATAATTTGTTTTGGAAAATGGAACACCTGATTCAGAACTATAATGGTCCAGCTAAACTATAAGAAATATAAAAATGATGCCATGGCAAAAGTTGTTCAGCCTGATGAGCATTTTTTGTTGCAAATACGCTGGAGTAATAAAGTCCACGCGAACGAAATCGCTGGTATCAGCTAATTTGAAATAAAACACCTCATTCCTTTAATTAATACCTAACTAACAATAACACTGCAGACCTCTTAGGTTTACCAAAAAGCGTTTCCTTGTGAAACATTATAAAATGACCGTAAAATTAAAGGAAAAAACATAACGGGAAACCTTAAAAATCAGTGGGAGTTTTTATGCTGCAGAAGTTAATAAAACATTGTTTGTAAATTATTTAAAACAAAAGATTCCAGTCCTATGTTTTTGAAGTATAAGGGCAGAGTTCAGTAGACCAATTCAATAGGTATACTTAGTTTGCAATTTTATCCCAATACGAACTTTAGAATTGTTACTTTTTCTACTATTTCGTGGTTGAAGTTCATAATGGTTCTCTTTTATACAAATACCGATTTAAAAAATACCTAAGAGAACTAGGTCGTTAAAATTAAAAACGATTAAAATCTTCTTCCTTTTGCTACAAAAAAAAATATTAGTCTAATGTGTTTAGTATTTAAAAAATTGTTAGTATAATGTGAATTTATGAAAGTTCCATCAATATCTTTTTCCAATTTTCACAATTTTTTGTTTACGTTTTTGTTAAAAAATGAGGCCAATTTCAATTACACCAACCTTGAAATAATATTGAATAATAATAATGTGAGGATGAGGTAACCTTCAAGGTTGTGTTGTTTTTCGTTCGTTGAAAAAGCTGTTGATGCCTACTAAAATTCCGAGATTCTTACTTAAAAATTGTAAACCGCGCTGTAAATGTGTACCTAGTCTTTTCGGATTTATAGATTGACAGCAGTTCAGGTTCAAACAGTTTCAATACTCCAACAACCAATTGTTAAGTGAGGTGGTCAATCAATCATTCGTAACGAGCCCCGACGATTTCAATAGCGCTTTTGCTTTTATGGTTATATTGTACCTACATGTCTAGTCACCAAAACAAGATGCAATTTTTTTGAGTCATGGCGGTTGGAAGTATAATCAATAAACACTTATTACTACCTTAAAATCCGTTTAAGGTAGTTATAATTGTTTCCTACCTTTTTTGCCTACGAGAATCTGATTTCGTAGATGGTCAAAAGGGGTTTAGAATATGCTTAGTTGTTCCTTCCAAAATAGTCATAAGTATTATTATATTATACGAGGTTTATAATAAGGAAAGACCTGTACTTAGTAGCGGGCAGAAGAAAGGCTAAATTGAAAGCGTCAATTTTGACTACTGGGTAGGTATATGCGACTATTATATTTTGCGATTGATCTTTGATGAATTGAAACTTTGTTATTTGATCTTCTCAACATTTATTGTAACTATTTATTGCTACACATGTAGATATATGCTTCCTTTCAAATAACCATTGTTTATATTATAACAATAGTATCCTTACATATCATTACATTCAAATTATATGAATGTCATAAGCTACATTGCTATGAGACCTTCAAGACATTTAAGCCATACCTTTTTTAAATCAAAGTAACGGGGGCACGTAGACTTAATCAGAGTGCGAGATAAGCAAAGCAATAAAGAATTCAGTTCACGAAAACAATATCATTTGAACATTCTTTTCTGAAAATTGTGTAACTAAGCGATCGGCAGCGTGGGCGGCTGAGCGGTCCTTTGTATGCGATGGGAACGTGGGCAGTGTTTGGGTACAGCTCACAGGAGATAACGCTTGTTCGCATCTATTGGTGACCTTAGTATGAGACTATAAACAATAAATATCTCTTCATCGAATCAATTATACTATTATTTCCATTAAAATGTTAATTATTACATTCTGTGCAATTTTTTTCTCAGTGATCGTATACCTATCCTTTGCGATATTACTAAGTATGTAACATCTAAAAGATTTTCAACCCAGACGCGCTGCGACTTTCCGTTGCAGTTATGAGTGCTCGCTAATCCGGATTACCTGTCTCCCGGTGTCTACCATCTTTAAACTTAAGTCTTCTAAACGATGAACTGTAGAACCCCAGTCCAAAGTCACGCTTGCATTGGTACCGATACTTCTTGGGAACAGAAGCACGAACGGCGGGACGCTTCGTAAATATTTATCGCGCTCCAGCCAAAGTCACTCGCCCCTCGACCAGAAAAACAGTGCTCGAGGTGCATTTTAACTCTAATTTATTCCAACGAGAAACTTATTTCCATTAGTTGGCTTCCATGGAAATCCTTAGGTTTTTTCTAAAAGAAAAAAGTTTAAGAAGTAAGTTTATGCCCAATTTATGTTCTATTAATAGAATTAGTACTAATAACTTCAATTTCGAATAGAAATAACTACTTACTTTCCTTGTAACCTATCTAGTTATGGTTATTATATCTTAAAGGATCCACTTTCTTATCGAAATCGAAAGTAATTCATTTTAAGTGCTTTATTTGGCCATAATAACAAAGACTAGCGACGTATTTGCCGCCGGCGAGTCTGTGGCAAAGGAACGGGATACTCGATCACGACCGACAGACGAGCAGTCCTGGATAACGCCTACGATGTTATTTATTTACAAACTCTAAGGAGCTCTAACTTTCTGTTACAATCGCTAGAGACTACGAAGAATTGTTTTGTTTTAGTTATACCTAAGTACGTCAAAATAAATGATTTTTAAATAATATTTGAATTTATTTTATATACTTTAGATAGTGAAGGGTCTTTCCACCATGCATTAAGTCTGTGTGAAGTCGTCAGTGCCAGACTCCAACCGAAATATGCGGTCGGACCCAAGGAAGAGAATTTGAAAAGCGCAATATTAATTGAAAACATACCCATTAACAATATATTAGTAACATTCTTAACAGATTCAAGATTGTTGGTAAGTTAGGCTGAATTTTGATTATTATTTTGGATAAATATATTAAAGACCAAACAAAAAACAATACACCTATAATTATGTAAACCCTAGAGTTAGTTAATTTGTTTAAAATCTTTGGTAAAATGAAGTTAGTAGTTAGCAAAAAGAGTCCACAACATGTGAAGAAAAAAGTCCTACAAGCTTTCCGTTACGGAAATCATACGATTTAAGTACAATACTTTAGTAAAAACTTAGAATAAAACCGCACCTCTGTTTTAAAAGTTTCGCTTTAGTTAATTATTTTTCATGTTAATGGTATTTTGATAGCAGTTACATAAATGAAAAATAATGCTTATTTATTTATGCTTTCTAAATTATGCTATTTTTTTTTTTGGAAATTAAATTTTAATTTTGACGTCTGCATTAATTTTAAGACTTTTTACAGACCTGTGTCCTTTTCGATTGATATGATTATTTTGAAAATTCCAGCACTAATTATTAAAAGTCTATCTGACAAAATTTCGTATTTTTAACTCTGTGTACGACTTATTGCATTCAGACAACTTATATTATAATCATAATATTTTACAAATTAATGTTTTACGAATGATATTTTACAGATCATCAATGCTATATAGCATCTCATAAAAATCTTAATGTAAATATCTCAGCACGAAATATCATATCAATTTAAAAAATGCAGTGAAACAAATTTTATATTCATATTCTTTATAAATTGCAGGAAAATCTCTAGAGAAAACTCTACGCTCAAGCTTGAAGGCTAACTTGATTCAGAAGATTGATTTCACGTCTTTTTATTCAATAAAGTAGACAATACTTTCTCCTAACTGCTCGTTTCTTGGAAAACATTGAAAACACTTAAGCGATAGATTAAACTACGCATTAGGGGTGGCGATCGATGCGGGCACAAAAATAGATGTCAGTAGGTATTGTCTATGTGCCAGAGGTTATGTACTAGTAGGTATATTACAGGTAGGTATTCGAGGTGTTTGACCGCTTAATATTTCACCTGATATTGACTGACTGATAAAATGTCTAACAATAAAGACTTTACAGCCCAAATGCAATAGTTTTCTGGCTAAGATTTTTTTACAATTTGTTTGTACTCGTATGTATGTATGGTGTATGTATGTATGTTTGTTTAGGTCAAATCTTGCAACTTCAACTATTTATCCTCAACCGATTGAGCTGAAATTTTACATACAATATATGTAGGTAGGTTGGATTACAATGAAATATTACCTATGGAGTTAATTAAGTGATCAGTTGATGAATCTGAAATGTGGCTATAGAAACCCTGTAATAAAATGACGCAAACCCATTGAGTGTGAGCTTCTTGGATTTGTCTTGATAAGTACTTCTACCTCACAATAAAGCTTGTCCGAAAAATGTTTTTTTATTTGAACTTATTAAATATATATTTGTTACTTGACTTCAAACTTCGAAATATTTTAATTGCAAGCCCATTGTACAATCTATGACTTGATCTTGGCCTTAGCATATGAACGAAATTTGCCCACTGGTTTCTGAATGCCATACGCACTACATACGACAAACAAATAAAACACCAAACCTTTGCTAACTGAGATAGGTACTAATTGGTGTACAAGAATAGGTCTAGAACTTAGGCACTTCTGGAAGCTGTTAGATTAGTAGTTCAAAAATAGAATTGGCCCGGCGGCGGCGGCGGCGCTTTTATATCCGTCATCAGCCTGAATACATAATTAAGACTTCACATAGTACTTTTTTACACGTATTTAATACGTGTGTAAATAAAACTTTGTGCTTCAAGCAACGCATTCATATGAATACCTATAAGATATGACGAGTATGTTTTAATTTTCTGAAAAGAACTTTCTTTTTCTACCTGGAATGTAAATTGCAAAATTGATATTACGCTAAGCATAGGTGCATAGCAATGTCAAGTTACTTATTATTATTTTATATTAATAAATTGTGGGTTCTTGACTTCTATCAACTTATATTTATTAATTCACTAATCCTGAAAGTTTGTCGAACCTGAAATGATAGACGCCCATTTTATAGCTGGCTCAAATAATTTCTATTCTTTATACATTAAGTATTTTCTTCTATTATCTTGCGATTTGTTGATCAACAGGTTTTTCATGTAAATATAACTTCAGGAGTTATTCTCGTCTCTACGAAGTTAAGCGTAATATATATTAAGGCACGAGAGAGTTCAGTAGCCCTGAATTTCTAACAGTTAATTATTTACTCGTAGTTACCATGCTAAAATTGCTTCTCTATGCTAGGTTGCTTTTTACTACTGTTTTGTTTAATTCGGTGATAGGTATGCTCTATTCTACTTTTCTTTTTAGTTTTTATGGTTGGATTTTTTGAATTCAGGGTTCATTTTAATCTCATTGTTTTCAACAGTCTACTGGCTGATATGATGCTGATGATGAAGAACCCTTAAAATGAAATATTATAAAATATGAACCTATAAACAACAAGTTCTTGTTTACATCAAAGAGTCCCGAAAGAACCCTATTAATAAGCCTCCGCTGTCTACGCGTCAGTCTTCCGCTCGTCAGCAGGCTGTATTTCAATTACTTACCATAATAAATTGACTCATGATATTTTCATTTAAATTTTTTGCTTTTGAGGTAGTCACCTACGGAACTCTTTTGAGTCTGATTCGCACATGATCAGTTTTATTATTTTTTATTATAAAATGTGTAACTTTAGGTATACCTCCATAAAGTTTATTTTGAGATACACCTATGTACACATATTTCAACTTGAACAATCACATCCATAGCCTGCTTAGAAATGCACAAGACGTCGCGGTCTCCCCACAAAGTGAATAGATAGGGGTTGTGTATAGAGGGCGCGCGCAAGCGAGCTGCGGACCTTACTTTCCCCGGCCGGCGCGGCTAAAAATAGACGCTCGCGGCAGAGTGGCTTATCGTCACACTGAAACTTTAAGAGAAACGAGGCGCCTCTTAGGAAGAACACACGCTTACATGGCGAATACGTGCGTACACAATTCAACTCTTTACGACGTGGGGAAAGGCAGAATGGTAGAGCCTAAACGTGTGAATGTGGCCTCAATGTTATTTAATCAGTCAAGTTGTACTACATCGTGAAAAGTTTGAAGCTTGCCAGGTAAGCGCTTCCAACTTTTCACAAGTCGAATTAATTATTATTTAAAAAAAATAATAATATTAACTTATCTAATTAATATGTCCTCTATGAATTTCAGTTTCTAAAGAAATATTCTGTACGATACTGAAAACTGCGTCCTATACCTATATATAATTCGCCAAGTGGCTATAAAGTGGTTACCCACCGGACAAACAGAAAGATAAAGATACAAAATAATTTACAAATACAAGGATTAAGTACAATGCAGCTATTATTATAAGATAATAACGTTGAGTATTAGATTGCTAATTTTCCATGCAGATTTCCAATTGACTTGTTTGAATATTCAGTGCTCACGATGATACGAGCGAAAATATATGAATATTAATAAGTATTTGTTTATACATCCCGATTTCAGACTGATTGCAATGTGTTCAATTTAATTCGTCACTTGGAATAATAAATTTAATTTTGCAAATAGTGCAAAAAAACAGCGCGTGTGTGCTGTAAGTTTTGCAGGCGTCCAAGAGCTAGTAGATTTGTTAATTTGGAAATCCTTGAGAGAGGCCTATGTCCTGCAGTGGACGTTATGCAGCTAAAATGATGATGATGACGTAGATTTGTAGTGGTCATGTGATGTTTGGGCTATAAAATGTGCGTTCCACGTACCTATAAGTGAATAAGAAGCGACTTGGACACAAAAATTAAATATACCTATTATGAAAGCATCTATTTTTTTAAAGAGACAAGCAGGAACGTCACTCACTTTTTTTACCGAATAAACGAAAATAAAAATTATCAACCTGAAAATTTTACATATTAAACCTTTCCACTCTACATATCATTAAAAAATATCCACAATGGTAATACTATTCGCTCACCTAACAAACTTTTATTCTACCGACGTAACTAACCATTCGTTGTTCCGGCAAAGGACTCATTAATCATTATTACGGCTAACCCAAAAGGTTGGTTGAAATAATCATTCGTCAACATTTTCGTGGGTCTTTACTTACCCTGAAAAAAACTGTAATAAAATCATGGAAACGATTACGAGCGGTGACGAGGTGTGGTTTTGTTGAGTAAAAATAAACCGGGTATAATATTAGCTCAGTTCATTTAACCCAAATCCATTTAACAACCCTTTTTGAACATAGCGCAGTCATTACACCTAAAGTCAAAAGTGAGTTGTATCAAAGCGAGAACTTTGTTCAAGTAGGCGTGCCATCTTTGTGATAAGGGATTTAATATAATACTAGATTTCTGTTTATGAAATTATGGTATATCGGCTATGATGTCGGACGAACATTTAACAAACCTTTCTCAAATAACTACGTTTGTAGTCTGAGGAGGAAAAGACATCATGGTTATGTTAATGAAAACATGACAGTCCTGTACTTACTTACCTAATATTATTAATTTGTAGTTATATATCATATTGCACGCTTCAAAAACGAAGCTTTGAGGTAGTCCTCTACTCCCAACATGTCAGGGCCAAGCATTTTTCTGGACTTAAACTGGCTGTATTATATTCATATTAATATAAGTACAGAGATATGAAGAACAACCTTTTTATAAACACATTGAATACTTGTAGAAAATATCTATTTGTCAAGCATAACATAAAAAAATAATTTAAAAAATTGTTCGTGAATGTCCGGACGTCTGTATGGACGTATTTGCCATGATTACGCTCGAAATACTTAATCTATTTGTAATTTTTTTTTTTTCCGGCCTTATGGTTTCTTCATATGAGTTTCCATTTACATCTTGTATAAATGTTCTCTGAATCCCATTCAATTTGAATTGTCTTCTTTCCAGAATGTCCGCCAGCAGCAGATGGAATGGAGCGGTTCGCGTGTCCCACTCCGGACCGGCAAGGGCGCTACCGCTGCATCGACGACCACGTGCTGTGCGACGGCTTCATCGACTGCCCCAGCGGCGAGGATGAGGACCGGCAAGCATGCATGTTCTATAAAACGGTCAGTACGCAACATTTTTTATTGTTTATTGGATAAACAAGGGCGCCACCGACATCTACTGCTATAAAAGTTAAAATTGAATACCAAAGTACCAAGATCGCTAGGTATTATGAATTGGGATCTCTTATTTCTCCTAAATTTTTTATTCATAATATTGTTTGTCATAATTATTTCGTCATATTGTCTTGTCATAACTAAACTAAAACATAGTTCGACAAAGTAATATATTTTTTTGTTAATTTGAAGTTATATTTATAGATATTAAAATGAAATTATGATTGAGCTGTAGGTATTAATCATTACAATAAACAGAATTATGTAAAATAAAATTACGTTAAAAATATTTTTACAAATTTACATTTTATGAAATAAAAGTAGGTTAAAATAAATTAAGTGAAGTTATATTATATTATGATGACAAAATTTGTCATCATAATATAACTTCACTTAATGTATAATCTAATTATTTTATGAATAATGTCTTAAAAAATATATTACATTATTCCAAACATTTCGTAAGTCAATAATACGCCAAACCGCGTAACGTTTGCTACGTTACGCAATAAACGACATGCTATACATTTCGCGCGATTCATTAGCACATTCTAAAAAGGATAAAAATATCGCTTCTACATCATATGTGTGATAGATGTCATAGGAATAACACTACAATAAGACCACTGTAATTAATTGAATTTTACACGAAAACACAGTTTGCGAGGAAAAGTCTCTTTTATGTTGCATAAATTAATGATGTTTGGAACCTAATATAGAAACACGCTTGCACGATACGACTACATACAAAAATCACGACTAATAGAAATCTCTATTCCTAGACACAGAGAGTTTCGCCGAAAACTTAGTTGATAGAAAACATAGTTTATATGACGTAGCTCTGCGGCTTATGCTGCTAGGAGAATAAGACAATTGACAGATGTAGCAACTGCTAGACTAGTGTACCTTACTTACTTTCATAGTTTAATGTCATATGGCATACTGCTATGGGGGAGTGCAGCCGATATTCAGACTATTTTCATTTTACAAAAAAGGGTAATTAATGCTATGTACGGCTTAGGATCTAGAGACTTACTCAGAGAATTATTCAAGGAAATAGGTATATTAACCTTACCATCACAGTATATATTTAAAAACATACTGTATGTCAGGAAAAATATTTCCTCATACAATAAAGTAAGCGATTTTACCGTTAGAAACTTACGCAATAAGAGTGACTTAGTTGCCCCGTATTAAAGGCTCAGAACAGTCAGTAAAACGTGTATGGGGAACGGTATACTTTTTTATAATAAACTGCTACAATCGGTCCTTGATATGCCTGAAAATTTTTTTAAAGCTTATGTAAAGAAAGTACTCTGTGAGAAGGCTTATTATAGGACCGATGACTATCTTAAAGACAACAAAGTCTGGCTTGAGCTTGACGTAGGTCCCTCTTAAAGGTTTGTATACTCAGAAATGGTCATAATATATTAACAATAATTCTCCCAATTCTGACTCATATCATTAATTTCTCTTTAACTACTGGAACCTTCCCTTCGCTTTGGAAAAAAGCCTTTGTCATCCCTCAGTCGCGAATCCTTCTGTCTTGAATAATTTAAGGCCTATATCCATACTCCCTTTTCTTTCCAAAATACTTGAAGCTGTAGTTCACGCCCAAGTATCTTCCTATATCTTTTCCAACTCTCTTCTTACTCCTTCTTAATCTGGTTTTCGTCCTACCCACAGTACTGCTACTGCTCTTCTGAAAGTCACCGAGGATATTCGGTTGGGCATAGAGAATACGTTGGTCACCGTCTTAGTTCTTATTGACTTCTCCATTGCTTTTAATATGGTGGACCACGATATTCTTCTAGCTATTCTTAAGCATCTTCACTACTCGTCTTTAGTTTTGGATTGATTTTCTCATTATCTTCGTGATCGACAGCAAGCAGTTCGTATAGACCGCGCGTTGTCGGACTGGAATAATTTGTCTAAAGGTGTACCTCAATGAGGTATCTTGTCACCTTTACTTTTTCACTATTTATAAATCTTCTTTTTACATCCATTGGCTGTTATTACCATTTTTATGCAGACGATCTGCAAATTTATGCCCAAACGTCAGTCAACGACTTAGACGCGTGTGTTGCGAGCGTAAACTAGGCCTTGTCGGCTATCTTATCCTGGTCAAATGAATTTGGAATTCAGGTTAACCCTTCTAAGTGCCAAGCTATTATTGTAGGTAGTTCAAGGCAAATCTCTCAGATTAATTTTGATTATGTCGCACCTGTGACATGTAATAATTGTATAATCCCCTACAGTAAATCCGTAAAAGATCTTGGGTTCTACATAGATTCCACACTTAGTTGGGTCACTCAGGTAGCCGAAGTCAGTCGTTCTGTTACTGTTGCTCTTCAGCAGCTTAACCGCCTACGGAACTTCTTGCCAGTTAAAATGAAGATTTTGTTAATTCAAACATTGATACTACCAATCTTGATTAATAAAGATATATTTGAATTGAATTGAATTGAATTAAATTGCTTCAACTACACTGTAATTTTTTTCCACGAAATAACAGACAATATATTATTTATTATTCTTTTTACTAAAGTAATGTCGTATATTTTTTTAGACAAAAGCCCACCTTGACGTCCTTGCCGATGCGCTGCTACGATGGGCGCGCGGCCGCTAAGAACTGCCTCCCGGACCCCGACCCTAGTGCTCCAACACTCCGCCAGTGCTACACGGACCTAATGTAAACTGAAGTGATCTCAGACAATCAGTGATAGCTGCGAACTCTCATTCGACATTCGGACGCAACCAGTCAACATTACTAGATGAGTTGAACGTAATAAAACATATCAAGTAGTGGTGCAGCATACGCCAAAAACATGACCACTTAAAGTGTAGTGTAAGGTTTTCGGCAGCGAACAGAAAATGACATGTGCTGGTGCGCGCACCGTATGCGACGAGAAGAAGTGACGCGATCTGGTTTCGTCCCAATAACTCCTCTGCAGGTGATTTATTTTCCAAGTTTTCGTACCTTCTAGCACTTATTAAACTAAAATGTGAGACTGGTAGTCGACATTGTTAGTCGTAGAACATATACATAATACTTTAGAGTTAATATAGTTCTTCATTTGACGTAACATAAATGTTTGTCGATATGTTGATATATTTATTCACTTTATATGTATGTATTTACTCTATATTGAGTTATTAAATTTTGTTTAATGTTAATTAAAGCACTCCTTATTATGAGGGTTGTAAAAAAAAATTAAGAGAACTCTATGAATGTGTACATAGCTATACTTAATAATTAATTTAACATGTTTTATAATTCGGCCTATTTGTGGCGGACGGCGCCAGTTCATACGAGTCACGAGTGCTAAGCAGTCGCCGAGTGTGATTTATATATACTTACTAAGATTTGATTGATTTACCTACTTTGGTATTCATGTGCACTATAATTGGTCGCTGTTTCGTTGAGGACGCTGAGCGTGGAAATAAGATATTTTAACTTAAACATGGGATCTCAACTTTAGGCAGCTATATTGATACATTTATTCATTGATGCATTTATTCACATGCTTAGTGATACTTGCATTTTTATTTATTTAAGAGTTATGTAGCTCTAAAATACTCAAATAATTATACTCATCATTCTCTATACTTTCGTAAAAGTTAGCACAAAGGTAGAATTTTGACTGAAAGTGATCGTTGTAGTCATTTACCGAAAAGTCTGAGCAGTTAGTATCGAGTCTAGTCATTAATCAGTTCCTATTTATTTATTTTACTCATAAACTAATTGTTTTTATCACTTCTAGTGACCATTTGTACTATTCTGTTTTTATGGAATTCATTGGCATCAAAGTAAACCGATTAAGAAGCTTTCCTTCGCATATTTGCCAAACGTGGCAGTTTTTCATCAATGTGCAAAGAAAAGCTTCACATTCTCATTTTAAACTGTAAACAGTAGTTTATAAAATAGTTTGAAGGGTTACGTGTATCTAGGACATGAGCAAGACAAAATTTTAAATTATATCTCCGTTTCCTTTCAAATAATTTATTTCAAATAGAGGCAGAACTGGACCCCGAAAAATATTATTAACTCTAAAGAATGAGTAAAAAAAACGGCCGCCCAAAAGAATATTTTTACTTCCAAAGAAGCAACTGTTTTTGGTCAATGTGCGATGAATAATACTGATATAAAATTCTAAGGACATTGTTCACATCCAAATAACTTAGTTGTTATTATATATATGTATAGTTAAGAAAATGAACCATACTCGTAAATTTATTAAAGTAACTAGAGTGGTAGTTCCATTAGAGGCATGTAATGTATAGCTCTTAGCATAATTCAGTAGTAGCTGATATTCTTAAGTATGTTAGTTTTTAATCTATAAATTCGAATAAAATAAAATTAAAGTGTATCATAAAAATTTCATACTTTATTTACCATCTTTAGAGAAAAATTGCACCCAAATTTAGTGATTAATAATTATCGTTATAACATATTAAATAGATATATGTATATGTAGGTAGATATAATTTTTAAACGCAGCACAAGATTTATGTTTAGTTTAGATAATGTTAAATTAATTTCTCAGTAGATGGTTTTAAATTATTCGTAACCACAAATGAAAAAGCTTTTTATATAGAATATAAATTTGTGTCTTGGTATATTATTAATTATTATATATTATGATAGACTATGGATGTGAACACTGTGCATCGTGTAAAGCGATAAATTTTGTGAGATTCAGGAGGCACATCGAAGCTTTTTTAACATATTTCTATTGCATCATAAAAAATCAACAGGAGACTTATATTAGAACAAAACACTAAATAAACACCGTTATAGTCTGTTAGAACATAGTTCTTGAGCCATCAGACTCTGCGGTATTTATGAAACAAAATTAAGATAACTACATACTTGTTGCAAAATATAACTGCTATTTATGTAGCTTTGATGTATCTCACGTTAAATTTATCGATTACTAAATCAATTACCACAAACAAGCATTTAAGAGTAGGTACAGTTTGTTAACAATGTTTTATAAGTAATTTTCTCGGACAATACAGCCAATAACATAGAAACCAGTTTATTTCTTATTTCCAGTTAGTAACAACATAATTATTTATTTTTGGTTTCATATTGATATACATTTGTTTGTTTCAAATAGTTTATTCTTTGTTAATGGAATACCAGTGCCAATGAATTCTTGTAAGACTTAAAACTGTGAGCCAAAGTTAATAGCGCAAGTGCAGACTTGTTTTTTTTTATACAGTTTTTTGATTTTCTAGGTAAGTATTTTCCCTTAGTATAACGCTATGAACCTACTGCTAAGTCATATATTGCCTCACTGTTGTCAAATACTAAGTACTGATAGCCTGTGTTTTTTTTTCTTTTAAATATTCGGCGACTTGTAATCATCATTTACCAATCATTTCATTATACATATGAAGTATTTAATTTTCTAAGTGTAAATGTTTTATTAGGATGAAAAGTAATGCTATTATATAATACATTAACGTAATTGCACTCAAAATTTGCCTGTTTCGTATGTGCACAGCAATTTATTGTGATATTTTAAATACTCTAGGTTAAGACGCAAATCATGATCTCGAGAACCGAGACTATGTACCTATCAATGTGATTAGTATTGGTTTATATATTGTGTACCTAACATGTTGTAATTATGTGAGTATTTATTAAATATGGATTATCGTGTTATATATTTGGGCTGGTGAATATGTCAAAGGCTATAAGCAACACATTATTTGGTACGCTCGATTTTTTTTAACATTCCCATTACTCATTTCGAAACATTTTGCAATTTTTGTCAATTTTATTGATATGTACTTAATAATATATAAAATGTACCTATGTGTACGTAGAATACGAAGATGCTTATTGTTGTCCTCTGTCTGTAAACTTGACTATGAGTGGAGCGCAAACGACACTGCCGCATCCCGGTCTGCAGCTGGGACCGTGAAACTTGCGCTGGCACGCTTGCCGTGACAGTGATGGTCGCGCTGGCACGTGCTGGTCGCGGCCGCGGCAGTCGCACTGGCACACGTATGGCGCCGAGCGCCCGCACTTCCTTCATCGCACCCCCTCACTATTATACTTATCTAGTAATTGTTACAATATATGTAAGCACAGACTATGAGCACAATTTCTCTACATGTATATCTATATAAAAGTAACATTTATGTATAAATTGTTTCTAGGCACTTTTATAACTCGCAAAGTATTGCGGTTAAATGCAGTAACGACAATCTCTTAGTAAGAAGTGAAAGACGGCTCAGTAGATCTTCCGAACTCAGTTCAAATTACATATTATTGTAATATCTATTTCTCATAGCTACTATATCTAAACAATATCTAATCTCGCTCAAGTGGGAGAGAAATGCTTCAACGCTCTTTACTGTTGAAGATGCATATTTTTAGATGACACAATTGTAGTGATTATAACACGAAAACTTTTTATTTGATCAATTATATTAAAAAAATTTATTTATAAGAAACTGTTCCGCATTTAATAGTAAATACATATAGGTACTGCCCTTTTCATACCCAATGAAAATGTAATTTCGTCAGCTGTTTTATTTGATATTGTTTAAAAATGCAAACTATTTTTGTAGATACATATATTTAATTGATTACCACTAGATAGATATTTAAATAGGTATATTGTCTCAAGTGTTATGTTTGACAAATGACAAACAAATTACTATTTCTTATCGCACAAACCATGAAACTGAACACTGGACCTTGCCCTATACTTACACAGTCTTCGTCGGTCTGAGCTCTTTGCGCTGGCGGCCGTACGAGTCGATGTCGTTGCATAGCTTACTGGAAAATGGAATTCCCTCAGAGAGGATCGTGGTCACTTGTTCACATTATCACAAAAGCCTTGCCACTTTCTCTATGTGGTAGTGAACACTATCGCAACACAACACCTAGTTCTCTCCGAGAGTGTTCCTATTTTTTCAACCATGTCATGAATGAGTTGCACTGCCGTTCTGCGAAAGATGCAAGCAACTCATATGGCGATAATCTTATAACGACTACGCTATTTTGTAGGCGTAATATACTTTTGGACTATTTATTATGTATTGTTAATTACTATGTATGTTGTATTAAGATAAAAAAATTGAAAAACAAAAATAAATGTTAATAAATGCCTCAGCCAGATGAGAGAAGTGTTTTATTGTTCATTAACCTCTTTTTAACCTAACTAGTCTACGTGTTATAAACCAAAATGATTAATATAATAGCATCAAATGTTCCCCAGATCTTCATTATAAATAAAAATTATTAGGTACAATAAATGCTTGTTTAAAACAAAAGGATAGGTATACTTTTTATAGGTTTTCTTATGGCCTATAGTTAATAAACAACTATCTGCTATTTTCTTTTTTCAAAAGTTTAGGCATCGTAGTTTCGAAGATAAGATTAAACTGTTTTAGAGTGGTGCCTAGTCCCTTAATTATATAGTTTGTTTTAAGTGTTTGTTTAGTTTATTAAAGTTAAGGTAACCGCTTTGAGCTGGTCTCCCCTAACTCAAAGGCCTCACGGCACAAGTGTGCGGCGTATGTTTCGCTTAAATTCGTAAGTTTGCTACACGGCGCATGTACCACGGAAAAGATTTTTTTTTAAATCTAATAAAAGGTATGTACTTAATATTTATAACTTGTCATTACCACAGGATAGGGACAGCATGCATGTGACCAGTGGCGTAGTAGTTAGGGTGCCGGGGGCGGCCCGTTCCGCTATGAATCGTGTTACCCAAAAAATACCTCATTATACGTATATTATATAGATATAATAACTGGTAGTGGTGTCTACAACACATTATACAGTGTTTAACATATTATACGGCGTTTTGTGAACCAAAGTTTTCCTTTGGCAAGAATGGTCCTTAGCGCCCAAAAATTGAATTAAGAAGTAGCGCTTTTTATTTAAGTTTCTGAGGTTCTTGGCTTCCAGCTCAATCTTCATCGATGCATTGGTTAAGCTAATAGGTATGTCGAGTTTGGTATTATATAAGCAGGGGCGTAGCTACCGCCGTATCTGCCGTATCAATTATACGGGGCCCCCGAGACACGTGGGCCTCCAATGTGCGTAAGCAAAAATTAATAAATACATCCCAGTTTTTTTTTTATTTCAGAAATGACAAAAGTCAAAAAATGCATTTTTTTCCTGCGTAAAGCGTGCGTTTAAAAGTTGGCCACACTCTACATCGGTTATCGCAGGCTGCGGGATTTCCCCGTTTAAGTCATTTACTTTAACGGGGAATTTTGGGAATTTTCAAAATTTTGTAAAAAGAATTAAAATTTTGTAAAAAGAGAAATCTTTATTCTTCCTAAGGGTCCCCAAACAATTTTTTATACGGGGCCCCGCTAAAGCATGCTACGCCACTGTATATAAGTATGACTTAAGGATGCTAAGCTCATATTTGGATTAACATTTACACGATTCATATGGTATACTATCAAAAATACACTAAACAAATTGCTTGATTAAAGAAAAAATATTTTATAAAAAACACAAATTGAAATACATATTTGAAAAAGAAAAATATCTTGAAACAGCTTCATTATCCATTTGTATATATAAAAAAAAATTAAAAATTGTTCTCTGGGTTATAAAAAAAAACATTAAATTTAAAAAAATAAACCAAAAGTTCTGTAACTATTCATTTAAAAAAAATTAATTAAGCGTGGTTTATTATTAATACAATAAAGATTTTTATTTCCGTTATAAATAAATCTTACAGTTAATATTTCTACAAGTTGGGCAATTGGGTACTTTCCTGGGTCAAAAATAAAATATTTGGTACTGTTAAGAAAACAAAAAGTCACAAAATAATGTCCCTTATCATGATCATATCCATTTTCAATGTGATTTTTAATTTATTATTGCAAAAATACTATAAAGATCGCTACTTAAGTTCAAGAAACTATGGCGATTTTTTTTATTTAACTTTTATGACGTAATTTTGCTTAAACCCTCTTTGACTGACGTGGTAGTCCTACAGACACCACGAAGTAGATAATCTTTTCCAAAATATTACTCTTCGAGTTTCGTTTCCCGCGTTTCTAGTACCTACCTAATTTGCACCGCTGCATACCGTCGGTCTGGCAGCAGCGGTCGCGAAAGCCATACGTGAACGCGTAGGTGCTGCGGTGTCCACCAATCTACCACGTCAGTATTACCGTGAGTATCTGTCAGACTACCACATCAGTAAATTTGTTAAATGCTATAGTGTCTCACAGACTATGATGTCACTATAATTGTTTGTTTGCTATAGTTTTTGCATTATTTTTAA
Organism: Acrobasis suavella; assembly: GCA_943193695.1. Classification (NCBI taxonomy): domain Eukaryota; kingdom Metazoa; phylum Arthropoda; class Insecta; order Lepidoptera; family Pyralidae; genus Acrobasis; species Acrobasis suavella. The sequence goes on from OW971938.1 coordinate 13,292,758, forward strand.
AGATAGTTCATATAAAACATAATAGACAGACCTTCCACATCGAAAAGAATATCAGCCATCAGAAAGTTTGCTACTACAACAAGCAATCAGCGAATAGTTGAATGGTTGAAACAAGAAGAAGGCAAAGAGTTCAGCGATAAAGACGACGACTTGGTGGTTAACGCCTGTAACGCATCCATAACGCACCCCGAATTGCTTGTAACTATGCTGGAGTGCCATTTTTCATTTAAGGACTCACCGAAACACTAAACGTGTAGTTTTCCAACTCACCGCTCGCGTAAAAAACCATTTGGCCGAATTTTTTAAACCGTCGTGTCAGTGAAAAACAATATTGTTTTACGCAGAAAACATCAAAAATGAGTCTATGGTTTTCTAAGAATTTCACCACTTATAAAAAAAGCAGCACGAAACGGAACGGATTCTCTATGAAAGGTTTCTTTGACTTAACTCAGGTTTAAAATGGCCACTTTCATGAATTGCTCCGAAATCAATTCTTGAGCCATATTCCTCGCAGAACTGCTAGAGATTCTCTAAAAATCGTAAAATGGCTGCTTGAAGGCTAAGGAAGCAGCTACGCGTCCACTGCTGGAGCATTCTTGTATCATCAAGAGAGGATTTCCTGCAAATACAGGGAGTCTTGAGCGAACCCTTTGGTTCACTTGATGAGATCCCAAACTTGCATGACAAGCTGGGTTTGCCCAGATGAAATAAACAATAAGAAGCAAAACAAGACTGAAGACAAAGATTAAAGTAAAAACAACATACATTTATCGGAATAAATCATTTATATTTGATAAACATATTTATGTATAGAATATTATTTAAGTACCTACCCTTTTTGTTTTATTTCTAACATTAACTTACACTGATTTAAAAGTCTAATATTAAAGTTGAACTATTTCCCGGCTGGCATAAGATGCCAGTCAGAGATAAGAGAGAGAAAAATTTTCCAACTGCTACTACTAATGTAGATAAGTAGTTATTCGTATAATTCTAAATAGGCAATGGGCTTACAACCTATCATAATAATAATAATAATAAACGTTTATTTTCTCTTCACAATAGCATAGAATTGACAAAAGTGTTACATTATGATAGGTATCAAGTAACTAATCACTTATTTCTATTTCGCAGTCTTGTTAAGTCACAGAAGACCTTGTGAAGAGACTAGTCCCTGAAATAGGTCCCGTTAGGACCTGTGCTACAGGTGACTAGGCTCCTCCCTTGGAATACTATATATTATAGGAATATATTATAGGAATTGCAGGTGTACCTACGAGTTTTGCCTAATAGATTAGATTTTTGTATGTGCTAATTGAGTAAGTATTTTAAATTGTAGAAGGAAGCACTATTCTAAATACTAAATTAAATTATGGCTGTTTAGTTAGTGTGAGTGTCAGTGTACTTGTGTGATTTGTGTGTGTTTCTGTAGGCAAGGTTGATGTGTATAGGAGTAAGTTAGGACGACCAGGGATAGTGTAGGAGATAGCGTTATTAGGGGCAGTTGTTATTAGCTGATTGGATTTAGAATGGTTATCATGAGTTATGATCATGACCTCATCGTATTGCTAAATATGGTCTTTGTCTTGTAATCATTTTATTTGCTGTATACCAGTCATAAAGTCATTCATGATAAGTATGTCTGTATGTACTTAATTATTTATAAGAAAAGATTTTTAAGAAAACCCCGATAAATAATGTAAAAAGCAAGTTTTAAGTAATAAATAACTTTTGCCTTTTTGACAAATTGTGCTTATATACCACTACCTATTGGACATGAGATGGTAAAAATAATTCAATTTTCTTAAAAGAATCCGCCAATATAAGACTGCATAAACAAATTCACTTTTAGGCATTTACCTCTAGATGCCATGGCTACACCCCATTCGGCCCTGAGACCCTCTGCTAACTAAACAAAATATTCTCCAGTACCAGAGAATGCTTCAATAAGTTACGAAGGCCTTAATCCTTATTTTTATAGGTTATGAATACAATTTATTTTCTACTTCAAGTGTCATTACGCGTAGATGTTTCGTAAAAAGTTACTAACTCGTGACTAACTTTTTATGATTCTCCTATTTGATACAAAAGCAATTCGGGCATTGTGACCTATTTTATGAATTTGCAAAGGAAACTGTCAAAAAAATGAATTGGGAAAAGTAATGTCGCTCGTGAAACATATATTTATTGCGCTAATGTGACCATTTTACGATTTTCGATGTAATTCATATCTGTTTCGTCTGGTGAAAAAGTCAGAGTGGCCGTTTTAAACCCCCGCCACAAATGTCAAAATTACGAGTGGTCGAGACCACTCGTTGCAAAACCTTCACAAACTATCATTTCAAAAATGCGCCCGTTTGGAAACGCACGCGTAAACCATGCGTGATGTGACAAGTGATTTCAAAAATGCTACACGCTATGACGTGTATTACACGTCATGCCGTGCCATTAAAATGTCAACGTCACTGTCAGAATTGGATTCGTGTCATCCATGGTATCAGTCAGTGCTGCCATTTTGGGCTTTGGGCGCTAGAACTAGCGCTTTTCTAGTGTATTTAAGTGCCCATTTCAAATATTTACCGCCTAACGGACAATCCACTCTATCACCTTTGAATTTATATTACCGATAATTTGGTCTTTTTGACAACAATTGTTATAATTATCAGCTACCAGCCGATGTCTAGTATTGTGAACTTGTGACTTGCTTGTGACATAGATTGCAACATCCGAATAATATTGAAAGACAAAAAATGGTAATGAATCTGGCCCTAACCTCGTTCAGCTATTTTAATTAAATTTCGGATATTTTGGTTGATTTTTGTTTATAGGTTTTATTTAATTCCAAAAAAACTGTAGATAATAAAATCTTTAGCGCGAAATCTCGCGCTTTTTCTTGTAGGAAGAGTACGGTCAGTATTAAAACTTCACATAGGCATTTCTTTAATTTCGTATATATTATATAATTTCATCTTGCTCACTTAACACATACACTTACTACTAATATTATATTCTTTCTATAGAAAATACAAACACTATACATCAAGAAATATTAATTTATATATGATATTAAAATTATCATTTTGAACTGAAAAACTATGACAACTGTCATCATCAACGTACTATATTAAAAAAAAACAATATTAAAATTAATTTACCTCTCATCTACTCGAAGAACGATTTTCATCCCAAAACATTTGCAGCTAAAGTTACTGCTTATTCTCTCTCTCGAGACTAAAAAGTGAAAAAGAAAATCTCTAGGGATTAAAACCAATTTGAAAAAAGTGCTTGAATCTTGAAATCTAGCGCTTTTTGTATCGTTCTAGCGCTTAATCAAATTTTGATCTGGCAGCACTGAAATCAGTCAAACTTCAAAGTCTATCAATCCAAGTCAAATTAATTTTGAATAGCGTGCTTTTACAAAAATAAAAAAAATTGTTTTCGTCGTAAATAATATTACACTTGCTTATTTTTCAATTTACTAATTTTGTTACATACTTAATCATTAATAACCATGGCACCATCTACAGACTGGGATGAAATCAAACGATTGGCAGCTGACTTCCAGAAAGCACAGCTAAGTTCGACCTCTCAAAGGTGGGTATAAATGTTCTATAAACTAACATATTTTAAAAAGTATTTGTGAAATTATCCACAGCAATGCATCAAAAAGATAAAATATAAACTTGCCAAATATTTATTTTCAGATTGTCAGAAAGAAATTGTATAGAAATCGTGACAAAACTCATTGAATTGAAACTCATTGATGTTATATTTACCACTGACGGCAAAGAGTACTTAACGTCACAACAGCTAATAAAAGAGATCAAAGACGAGTTATATATTCATGGAGGCCGCATAAATACTGTTGACCTGGCCAAAGAACTGAATGTGGATTTGAATCAGATTAATACATGTGTAGCTGAAATTGTGAAAGGCAAAGAAGTTCAACTTGTATCAGGATATTTGATAGCTCACTTCTACTTGGAAAAAATTGCAAGAGAAATTAATGAAAAACTTCAACTGCAAGGTCAAATTTCTGTGGGTGAGCTGACACTCCATTATGATCTTCCAGCTGAGTTATTGCAGAATAATGTCCTGGAAAAGTATTTGGGTAAAATTATACTCGGGAAGCAGGATACCTCAGATCCAAGGGTGTTTTACACTGAGGAATATATTATGCGAACAAAAGCAAAGATTCACGGTGCATTAATGGGTTTGCTGAAGCCAACGCCAGTCACCGTAATTATCAACCACTGCAACCTGGCTGACCGTTTATTCATGAATTTGTTTGATCAAGTCAATGCCCCAGGGGTTTTGACTGGACGGCAGGCTGGTGCCCTCTATGTGCCCTCTTGCTATACAAAGTCTCAAAACGATTGGGTCATTAATTTCTTTAAACAGAACAATTACCTTGAATATGATGCCTTGTCTCGCTTGGGCATTTCTGATCCTAAAGGATATGTCAAGAGGACTCTAACTAATGAAGAACTATCCTTTCTTAGCAGCTGTGTGATTGGGTCACAAATTAAACAGCAACTTGAAATTGCATTGGAAGAATGTATATCGTCTAGAAGCTACTTGGATGTTATATCACTTCTGCCTTCTGTGTTGTCTGAAACTGACATTACAAATGTTCTGGATGAACTATTGAAAAATAATACAAAATCGACCATATTATTTGAAAACACTGGTAGGTTTTTAAGTGAAAACTTTTTGTTTTATTTTTGTGACTTACCATAACTTTGACATTATGTACCCACATATCATATTGCCTGTTTTCTTTTTGTAATACTTACTAGACATACCTTTTGTGGACCGGACAAAATTACATTTATACCATTCCCCCTCTAAAAAGTTTATTTTACTCACTGAAAACAGTGAATAAACAGCACTTTTACTTACTGTTTTGGTTATTTATTTTATTCACTGAAAACAGTGAATAATTTCAATTTGCATTTTAATTAATTTAAACTTGCTTTTTTTCTCTAAATGTCTATTGTCGCTTATACCTCCCTTTTTCTCATAGTCATGGTGTAAAGTATAGTATGCAACTCTTGAATAAAACGGATTTAATCGAAGGCCATGAATCACATGCGTCGCTCAGGATTCTAACACTTGAATGGCCCTCAAATTAAATCCGTCTTTTATTCACTAATTGTATACTATACTATTTTAAATACTTCGCTTGATTTTGTGAATACATTCCATACTTTCTGAACAAAACTTTTATTCAGTTTTCAGCAATCATTTCATTGAAAGCCTTAAACAAAGTTGTATGCCCATAATGCAAAAGAAGGCTGAAGCAATTGTGAAGTCTGGAAAATATCAGCAGTTCTTCTTAGAAAAGCAAATAAGCAAAGTATCAGAAATGTCTCAACACGGTCATGTTGACCATAAAGCAGAACGAAAAGAAGAGCGAAGGAGAAAAGCTGCTTCTGGCAAAGGAGGCGGAGGTGCTCAAGGTCGCGAAACAAAAACTAAGGCTGTTAAAAAACATCCCCGGGCATCTAAACAAGCTGCACATGATTCTGATTCTGATGACAACTCTAATGTTGTTAAGCAGAGTAAAACTGATTTGGAAATTATTACTGTAGAGGATGTAGAAAATGTCATAAAGGAAGCTCTTGAGAATGAAGGCCTTGATGATCTGTTGACTCCAATAGCTGAACATCTGCAAGGGTAATGAATTACTTTATTTAATATTTTAGTGTTCTTGTAATAGTGTGCATGAAGCCCAATGGTAAGGCATAACAGAAATAGCAGTTGGCAAAACAAAAGCTGGGGCCAAACCTGTTGCTGTTTTGTTAAATCACACTACGAGTCTGTGAAATAAATAAGACAATAAAAAACATCTCTTTTAACAATCTCAATTAATATGTTTCATTCATTGTAATGATGACTGATTGTTTCTTCTTTTTGTGTTTACAGAACTCTCAATTTGGCAGCCTTAGCATTAGCAAAAGAAACAGCAGAGAAATTGCTGCAAGACGCGAGTCAAAATAGAAAGCAAACACATGCGTCTACTCAAGACAAAATTAATATTTTGGTTAATGATATAAAACTTTATGAGAAGGGTTTAAAATCTTTGCCATTAGATCAACAACTCCAATTCATAAAATATCTTCTGAAATCCCTTGGAGCTGATGTATTAGCTGAATTCTGCAAATATGCTGCAAATCAGTGCAATCTGTCTGTACAAGTAGACACTTTATCTGTTGAACAGAGAAATAAAATTATGAACGATTTAACAGAAAACTACAAAAAGCCATTGGTTGCACTAAATGGGACCATTGCTGATCAGAACATGGAACTGTTTTATCAAGCAGTTGATTTGTGCTTGTCTGAATGTGGCATGATTTTGAAGAAAATTGATAAAAAGAAGGATAAGTAAGTAAAAAAATAAAAACTATTTTAAATTATTTTTAAATTATTGGTACCTCAAACCATTGGTATCAAACTTGTAGGTTTTCCAGTTTTTTTTTACAATAACTGCTGCACAAACTGTGCTCCAAACCCAAATGAGTACTTATATAAGATTGCTCTCTTTTTCAGGTTGTTAATTCAAAATCATAGAGAGAAGCTGATAAGTGAACTGGAAGTTTGCGAAGACCCAGCCTTATGTCTACATTTGGCTGTTCTAGCTACATTTACTATAGTCACACAAAACATGTTGCATGCATCCGGCAGGCAGGTGCCGATAATTATATCTTTCTTGAAGGTGCACTTGAAACATGAAGATTTCCAAAGACTGCAACTTTGCCATGGTAGTACATTATTCCTATATTTATGTACCTCCAATTAGGAAATAACAACCAATTACTTATTCATCTGACCAATTTTATCAACAAAACCGCAGAAAAAATAAATGCTAGGCGTCTTATAAAATGAATTATTAAAATGAAGCGTGTATGTATTTACTAAGAGTAATGTAAATATCAATTTATCATTTACAAGATTGTAATAATAAAAAATAAGCTTTTATTGATGCATACAGAGCTTTTCAAATGTTTTTTTTCTTTCCGTGATCTATTTTTTTACAAATAAATACTAAGTACAAGTGGGAGTTCCGGCACAAGCGCAAGATTCAGAAATCCCTAGAGAAATAGACAATCAACGATTTTATAAAGTAATTTATAACAGACCGAGCCGAGTTATAACTTAGTACCTACCTTTTTTTATGATAAAATAATTGATTTCATAGGAGAGCGCCACTGAGCGCAATTTGGGTCTTAATAATATAATACAACACATTTTCTAAGTGCTTTTTTTTAAGTATCTAATAAATAATTATTCCGTTATAGGTATGTTACTTATGTTAACACTACAAACATTGGGTCAAAGAGACCAAGACATATTGTAACGTCATTTTTTTTTTTCAGAATTAGTTGCAAAGTATTTGACTTCCTCTGAAGAAGAGAAGGCCATTGTTGAGGATAAACTCAAGGATGAGATGCCAGCGTTGAAAACTATGATTCAAGAAATTAAGCAAAATAAGTAACTTAAGTGCCTGTGTACATTATCAATCTGTATATTTTTAAATAAAGATAATCATAGGTAACTGACGACTTTATAATGCTTATTATACCTGATAGTCAGAGTATTCTGTCTTACGGCCCTGGGCTCTGTCTACCCAGTCCGGCACACACAACACAAAGCACTACAAACATAGACCTGGTAAATGATAAAAGCCGATAGGGCTGGTGGCGGCGCTGTTTGCAAATGCTTTTGCTCTACCTCCTTGCATAAGCTGCTTTTAAACCAAAAAACAACTCCGCTAGGTATTTTATCTTTGCATTCTCCTGCTCTCCTCTTTAAAAGTTCGCTTTGTGTCGGGTGCGCAACTCGAATGCGTAACCCCAGCAAAATGTTGCGCCTTAAAGAAATGAGAGTATTACAGATTATTAGTTCATAGTAAGCCTCCATTTGTTCAAATGTAGCAAAATTGGTTCATGTTGTATTTTCGAAGTTATTCGAAAAATACTGATTTTGCTGGAGTAACGTTACCCCAGCAAGATGTTTTTCAAAAAAAGCGTTTAGCCTAGAATCAAGTATATGAAAAGACAGCTCTTAATGAGTTGTAAATGTATACCGATAGCAAAATTAGTTCATCTTATACTTTTTGAGATATTCCAGATTTTGCTGGGGTAACGTTTTGCAATTTTCCATATCTCGAAAACTGTTTGCAGCAGAATTTCGAAAAAAATACTGTTTATAGGCGTTAATTTGTTCAAATTTGTTTAAATATAAGTATTTCAATTCATTTACAAATATTGAAGTAATTTATTGTATAAAAAAACCGGAAAATCCCGGTTTACTAAACTAGTAACTAACAAATAAAAAGCAGTTACATATACGTATGATATAACTTTCTAACGTGTACAAATTCGGATGAACAAAATTGCACGATATGAAGATATAAAAGAATTTCATCGAATTCCTAGTGGTGTGATTTTGACCATCCAATACACAGCTCTCTCTGAACACAAATAGATAAACTATAGTGAACATATTTGTTCATTTTGTTACAAAACATGCCTGAAAGTTTCGGCTTCAAATCTCGGATGGAATAAAAGTTATTAAAAAAACAAGAACCGACTAAATAACCCAGTTTCCTACGCAAATTAGCAACTTAATAACCGGTAAAAAGTACAGTCGAGCAGAATAATATTCACGTAGCCGATATTTAAAATGTTTTAAGTATATTTACAATAAGTTTCTTCAAAGGAGTCCAGTCATTGGCCATCCCATCTTACAATTTAGGTACATTTTTAGATAATAATAGTTTTAGAATTGCTGTTGGGCTCCGGCTGGGAACACCCGTTTGTACGCCTCATCGTTGCCCATGCGGCAGCGACGTAGATCAGTTTGGGCTCCACAGTCTCTACTGTCATCTCAGTGCTGGTAGAATTTTGCGCCACGGCTCTCTTAATGACATTATAGGAAGGGCTCTGGCCACCATTCACGTACCTTGCACCCTCGAACGTCTGTGTAATACGTGATGATGGAAGAGACCTGATGGAATGTCACTGATCCCCTGGGAACGCGGCAGGGCGTTAGTGTGGGACGCCACATGCGTTGACACACTGGCACCCTCCCATCTCAGGGGATCAGTCTCAAAAGCTGGTTCGGCTGCTGAAAACGCTGAGATCGCCAAACGGCGCAAATATAGTTCGTTAAATGATGACTATATTTTTGTGCCGTTCGGCGTGAAGACTTTCGGACCATGGGGCCCCGGTGCTGGAGGTCTCCTTAAAGAGATCTCCCCAAGACTGATCTCCGCCGCTGCTTTTTCGCCCAACGCATCAGTATTGCGATCCAACGGGGAAATGCGGCCAGCGTTCTTGGCACTATGCCGCATGAGCGCGATTTTTTAGATTAAATTTATAGTAGATATTTCACATTTTCTTTTTATTTGTAAATATGTAAATAATCCTATCTTAGCTATTTAAATAAATCATATTCTTATTGGTAAAAAAAATATTAACTTAAAATATTTTAAATTAATCATTTCTTCACATTTTGCTGGCGCAACATTTTGCTGGGGTTACGGGTTACGGATTCGGCAACTGAATTTCGAAAATAGCATTGATCATGCCATCCGCCCGTCTTATACCGCATAATTAATAAGGAATCATATGAAAGGAAGAAAAGCTTTATTTGGCAATCGTATCATAACCATTACAAATCAGAATAGAATATAATAGAATTTCCTTTATTGACAAAAAAATACCACAACACCAAATAGAAAAAAAAGTGCATCGAACAATATGATACCTATCGATGAAATGTCTCCTTCATCTCGTACACTTGTGCAGCATTGTCAAAGCATGGTGTGGTTTTTTGGCAAAAAGACCCATTCAGTATATGTCGCAGTCACGATGTAACCGCGACGCTGGTTTTCAATGGACCTTATGTGATGTGACTCACGGGCTAATGTGGTTTGTGTGTAAATGAGTTTGTGTGTCTATGAAATATATATATATATAAGAAATATACGTTAAATAAATATGAATGTGTGGTAAAAAGTATTAATATAATTAAATCCCGTACTATTAAATCTATGATTTATGAGTAGGTACTCTTAGCAACGTGGGCTTCAATGCACACGCAATGCTAACCTTCCAAATTCCCCTTCCCCAGCAAAATTACATATATCTACAATAAAAACATCAACTACAAATTGCTGTAAAGGCTACCTGGAGTGCTATTTTTCATTTAAGGACTCACCTCACTCACAAAATGTGTAGTTTTCGAACTCACCGCTCGCGTAAAAAACCATTTGGCAGAATTTTTGAAACCGTCGTGTCAGCGAAAAACAATATTGTTTTACGCAGAAAACATCGAAAATATGTCTATGGTTTTCTAAGAATTTCACCACTTATAAAAAAGCAGCACGAAACGGAACGGATTTTCTATGAAAGATTTCTTTGACATATATCTGCGCCACAAATGGGGTTTATGATGGTCACTTTGCCGAATTGCTCCGAAATCAATTCATTAGCCATATTCCTCATGCTTGGGCCAGACCTGCGCCTATCGTCACGAAGCTTCGTGCTATTATGCTTCGGTCGCACTTGTGCCTATCGTCCCGAAGCAATTCGCGACGAATCTTCTTACGTTTTATACACTAAAAAGTTTTCGCGATAAAGCGCTGGTCACAAAAGCGGCTTCTTTATATTTTACGAAAATCTGGCAATAATCCAAGATGGCGTCATCTACGTGTTTTAAATATGGACGACGACTTTCTTTTCTTTAACATGAGTGCTAACAATTACATAATGCATTTATTGAAACCTAGAAAGAAAAAGCTAAAAGTTTTAACACTATTTTATCGTTCCACTCCATTTTTACGCATAAACAACCGTGGCACCGTCGCACAGCACGCGTCCGAACAAGTTGAAAACAAATGTCAAAATGAACACAACGCAAGTGCGACCACGCAGAGCGAATTGTTGGCGTGCATAAATCCTTTGACGTATCGCCACCCACGCCATTACTACACGAAGTCCGAATATTCGGGACGATACCCGATAACGGAATAGTCCCGAATATTCGGACTTCGTGTTAGTAATCGCGCGGGTGGCGATACATCAAAGGATTTATGCACGCCAACAATTCGCTCTGCGTGGTCGCACTTGCGTTGTTCATTTTGACGTTTGTTTTCAACTTGTTCGAACGCGTGCTGTGCGACGGTGCTACGGTTGTTAATGCGTAAAAATGGAGTGGAACGATAAAATAGTGTTAAAACTTTTAGCTTTTTCTTTCTAGGTTTCTTTTTAGGTTTCAATAAATGCATTATGTAATTGTTAGCACACATGTTAAAGAAAAGAAAGTCGTCGTCCATATTTAAAACACGTAGATGACGCCATCTTGGATTATTGCCAGATAATTCGTGAAAAATAACGAAGCCGCTAGTGCGACCAGCGCTTTATCGCGATAACTTTTTAGTGTACAAAACGTACAAAGATTCGCCGCGAATTGCTTCGGGATGATAGGCACAAGTGTGGCCGAAGCATCACAGAACTGCTAGAGATTCTCTAAAAATCGTAAAATGGTCACAAAACCCCCCAATTCCTCTTCAATTAAATTCAATGGTGCGATTTTTTTTAAGCGGAGTCACTAAACGAACGGTTTTTTTACGGAAAAACCATTCGTTTAGGTGACTCCGCGTTTGAAAAATGGCACTTCAAATCGCGATACATATTTGGCGAGAAGGTTGCCGTACGAAATAATTAAAAACCGATACTTTATGTACCGGTTCATATTTTTGTTGATTTTCATACATTATTTAAAGGATTAATTAACATTGTGTTTATACATATTCAACCATAATATAGCTCAATCAAGTAAAAAACCATACATTTATCTTAGAATTAAACAGATATTTAATAAAATGTGTTTTCTCTTTGTTACTGGTAATAAAAAGTATGCCATATGACATGACAGTGACACTTTTCCTTATTAATGTCATGGTAAATAATAAATAATAGTTCGCAATTAGTTTTCAATGGTTTTCAACAAAGGTTTTCAATAAGTTTTGCAATAATTTACTTTGATATTGCCTTGTAGTTATGCGCCCTTGGTAGAAATAGAAATACGTACTGAAAGAGTGTCACAAATTGCGCTAAAGGGCATACGCACGTAAGTACTCACACCTTTTGATTGTGATATACATAAAAAGGTTAGGTACATTGTACAATTAGATTTACTTAAAGCCTTTAAATTTTTAAATACAGAATGTCAGTATCAACAAAAGTATAATGGCTAGGACCCAATAGCCCGAAATCTCAGACAGCTTGATCTTCTTTCGCTCGACCTGTTCGGCAGTATTTTTGACCCGGCTTTCTATAAAGGTTAAATAATAATAATAAAGATTTGTAGTAGGCATATATTTTATTAGTATTCTAGTAGTATGACCACCAACTGAAATATTGTAATCTCAAACAATATTTGTAATGTAACAAAAAATAAATATATCCTTTTGGTGCCAGTATGCCTTTTAAGTATTTATTGTATAAGTAATATGATTTAGGATGTTTGCAGAGGCTGTTTGAAGCCTAAGGAAGCAGCTATGCGTCCACTGCTGGAGCATTCTTATTTTGTATCATCAAGAGAGGATATCCTGCAAATACAGGGAGAGTCATGTGCGAACCCTTTTGAAATAAATTAAAATCATCATATAAGATGAATATATTTATTGACGTAAAAAGTAAGTAACAATGACAGTGTCACAACCATAGAGCCAGGTATACATCATTCATCCACATCCTATAAAGCTACGACATCTCTTCGATGAGACGTCGTGGCTTCGCGGTAGTGCGCCCACTGCGCCTTGTTGGTGCTCCCTGCAAGAAAGCCGTGGCCAGTGGAAGACGTGCCTCAGCGCTGGCTTGTCGTGGAGTGCCCGCTTGTTCTTGTGCGCCTGATGAACTTGGAACGATGTGCTCCATCACATTTGGATTTATATCAGGCGAGACTTGAGTAGCCTGGCAGGAGGACCAAATTGATGGTTGGGTTAGTTGAAGCGGATGGTGACGTGACTCTGGCTGATTGCTAAGTCTGGGTGATGATGATCGCTGTCTAATAGGTGTGGAAAAAGTTAGTGAATGAGGCGGTAGTGTGGATAGTGACAATGGAGGAACATCAGTAACAGCTGGACTGATTGGGTCTGCTAAGCGGGAACGCATATGATCTGCATGATATCTCCTCTCTACACCGTCTGAAGTGTTCACAGCATAAGAATATCTATGCGTAAGCCTTGATATTGTATCAGGTAACCATCGGGATCCGTCTCGGGCGCGAACAAAAACGCTATCACCTGCTTTAAAAGATGGAGTTAGTTTCTCTGACTGAATGTTTGCCTGTATCTGTTTGTGTTGCAAAGTTCTTTTAGGGTTAGGCCGCGCGTTATCCAGAGCACAATGCAACCGACGCCTAAACAGAATTTCACTTGGGCTCTTACCGGTGGCACTATGAGGTGTTATACGGTAGGAAAATAGGAAGTTTTCTAGCCTCCTTCTCAGGGTCATGCCATCGCTCGCACTTGATGACATTCTAGTTTTGAAAGTACGAACCAGGCGTTCTGCCAAACCATTAGTCCTCGGGTGATATGGAGATGACTTAATATGTAGGATACCCTTGTCTCTGCAATAACTTTGAAATTCCTGGGAGGTAAACTATGTCCCGTTATCCGATACCAAGAGTTGTGGAAAACCAAATGTTGTAAAGATAGAGTCTAACTCTTCACACAGTTTGTTTGTAGCAATTTGGTTCATGGGCTTGATCTCAATCCATTTTGAGTTTTTTTGGCTAGCAGAAACCAGTATTTTCCTTCAAATGGTCCAGCAAAATCGACATGAAGTCTTTCCCATGGGTTGTCAGGGACGGATCAGGAGTACACAGGCAATTCAGGGTTATTTGGCCGGTTTTCTTGGCATATACGACAGTATTTGATGTACTCTTCAATATCATCGTCGATCGATGGCCACCATACGTAAAAACGCGCGAGTGCTTTCATTGCACAACTTCTGGGTGTCCTGTGTGCAGGTATTTCATTGTAGCCTTCCTGAGTGTATTCGGAATGACTATTCGACCCTGCCACATCAAAATCTTATTTTCGACGGACAATTATTATTCATTGCGTTTCCAAGCGTACGGTTTCAAGATGTCTGAATATGAATTTTCCCGCCACCCTGTCTTAATGTTCTTCGATATTTGTTTGAAAATAGGATCATTCCTTGACGCATCCCGTATTATTTCTTCTGTCAACGCTATTTCTGAAATACTGTTATGTTTTAGCTGTGTTATTATTCTGTGTACTGTCAATTCTATACGGGACGGTCTCTCATCAGGATTAGGCATCCTGGAAAGACAGTCAGCTATAAAATTAAGTTGTCCTTTTGTGAAGACGATGTCATAGTCATAGCTACCAATGATCAAAGCCCAACGTATTAAGCGATTAATAACAAGTTTCGGTAAATTGCGCTGTGGAACTAATACGTGAATCAAGGGTTTATGATCTGTGACGAGTGTGAATTTTGTGCCACGTAAGTATTGGTCAAACTTTTGGATGCCGAAAAATATGGCTAATGCTTCTCGATCAATAACTGAATATTTAGTTTCTGCTAATCTCAGCTTCCTTGGCGCAAAACGATAGGTTGAATTTGATCATTCGCTTTATGAAATAATACGGCACCCACACCCTTTTCTGAGGCGTCACACGCTAAAAATAACGGACGCTTCTCGTCAAAAGCTACAAATGGTTTTGATTCACAAATCAGCATTTTAGTATTTTCAAACGCAGTATTCTCTTTATCTGTCCATCGCCACTTTTAGCGCGCACTAGTTAGTGCATGCAGGTCCGCGCAGAATCTGTGCAGATGAGGTATGAATTTCTCGTAGAAATTTACGAGGCCAAGGAATGGCCGTAGTTCTTGAGCGTTAGTGGGCGGTGTCGCTTTTGTTATTGCTTCAATCTTCGATTTAGTTGGACGTATTCCTTCCTTGCTGATTGTGTGTCCCAGGTACTCGATATCTGTTTGGAAGAATGAGCGCTTATAGGCATAAACCAGCCCTTTATAATTTGTCAAACACAGAAAACAGTGTTTTGAGATGTTCAGCGTCATCCTTCCCTGTTAAGGCAATATCATCGAAGTAAATCACTACGTTTGGTATACCACCGAGTAGTTCATCAAGGTAGTGTTGAAAAATCGAGGGTGCTGTTGATACGTGGGGCGCACTATAAGTTTCCGGAATGAATATGTAAAAATACTATTAAAGGTACAAAATTAATTTATTGTTTTTCAAAATAATCTCCCTTGGCGTCTATGCACTTTTTCATTCGATGAAACCAGTTTTGAAAACTTTTGTGCCACTCCTCTGTGGTGACCTCTGAAACGTGTTTTTCATACTCCTCGACAGCCTCTTCTGGTGATGAAAATCGTTGACCGCGTAATTGGTTCTTAATTTTTGGGAACAGAAAAAAGTCACAAGGTGCCAGGTCGGGACTGTATGCAGAATGACTCATGAGTTCTACATTTTTCGCCTTCAAAAAGTCTTTTGTCTGTCTGGCCGTGTGAGAACTAGCATTGTCGTGGTGCAGGATGATACGGCGTTTACGGTTATTTTTACGGAGTTCGTCAATAACTTCCGGCAAACAAATGGTCGTGTACCAGTCACTATTCACTGTACGACGATTCTCTAAAGCAACAGTAGCCACGTGTCCAGTTTTATTAAAAAAAGAAGCAATCATCCGCTTAGATGCACTTTTCACGCGCGCCACTTTGGTTGGTTTCGGCTCATCTTGAAAGACCCATACGCTCGATTGCTGCTTTGTTTTGGGATCGTAGCAATAAATCCATGTTTCGTCACCTGTTACTATGTCCCACACCAAATTTGACGCATCTTCGTTGAATCTGGTAAGCATGGCACTGCACCAAGTGACGCGGTCCGTTTTTTGAGCCTCGGTCAAGTTGTGTGGGATCCACCGCGAGTACAGCTTTCTCACACCCAAATGTTTGTGTAGGATTAATTGTATTTGACTCATGCCTATTTCTAAGGATGCGCGAATTCCATGGTAGGTCACATGCCTGTCTGTTTCAATCATACGGCGCACAGCATCGATGTTTTTGTTGGTCACAGCGGTGGACGGCCGACCATCGCGAGATTCGTCACTGAGATTGATACGACCACGCTTGAATTCTGCAAACCAGCTATAAACAGTTGTCTTGCATGGTGCTTCATTGCCAAAAGCTGTTTCAAGCCGAGCGATGCTCTGTTGAGCTGTCAAATTACACTTAAAATCGTAGAAAATCATACTACGAAAATTTTCCCGAGTTAAATCCATGTTGATGCAGACACACAATTTTTTAAATGGCGCCACAAGTTAAAAACAAAAGACAGTCAGATGAAACAAACTGCATTCTACAGCCAAAGAGTTCTATTTTCAAATGTTGCAATAAATTTTTAAATATTGTTTATGTAAGTGGCCAGTTCCGGAAACTTATAGTGCGCCCTATGTATTCCAAAAGGCATCTTATTGTATTGGTATCCTTTGTGAGTAGATATTGTCAGGTACTTTTTTGACTCTGGGGCGATCTCGAATTGCAAGTACGCATCTTTAAGTCGATTTTCGAAAACTTAGCTCCGTTTGCAATATTTTGACGTAACAGGTCAAATAGTGGGACTGGATGAGCGTGTGTTACAATGGCAGGGTTAATAGTGCTGCGAAAGTCACCGCAAATTCTAATTTGGCCATTTGTTCTGACCACGTTGACTGTGGGTGTAGCCCATTCCAAGGGGGTCATATTTGGATCAACTTTGGTAACTATTCCCTCGTCCACTAAACGCTGAAGTTCTCTTTCTATGTTTTTGCGCATAGCAGACTTAACTGGTTGGGCAGGGACGTGTTTAGGTACAGTACCATGTTTAATATGGATGTTAACGGCGTTATTTTTAACTTTTCCTAGTTTGTTGTCGAAAAGAGGCGAGAAAGTGTCTAATACCTGTTTAAGTATTCTGGTATCTCGTTGAGTAGGCTTAACAGAAGACGGGTTCTGGAAACGTCATTTCGTACGCTCCACTGGAGACCAAAAGCATGGGGTTGGCATCTTCCATAACTACAACAGGCAAAATTTTCTGTCTTCCAAGAATTTCAACTGTTACGTCTGTAAGTCCTTTTTTTTGAGTTTGAGATTCCCATAGGCACGTAGTTTTGGTGCCTTTGTTAAAGGGGGTGCTCCAATACGTTTCCAAAATTCTGTGCTAATGATAGAGGACACTGATCCCGGGTCCCAGTCCATCGTACATCTGACACCGTTGAGTGTGATGTCAATGCGCTTGCTGTCCTTGTTCCTTTTGAGTTCAATCTTGTAGACATCGTCACTATCATATGAGTTTGTAGAAGATTCTGACAAACACTCGTCGCTGTCAGAGTTCCAAATTTTATGTAATTTGTTTTATATTTTGAGTGTTCGTTTCTTCCCTGAGTTGGTGCTCGTCAAATAGGCTCTCCCAGTCTTGATACAGCAATCTTCAATGCCCTTGTGTTTGACATTCCTTGCAAGTATGGTCTTTTGCCTTACAATTGTCCACCTTATGCCTATCATATGCACCGCATCGACGGCACTGATCTAGACCAATCCTGCGTAAGGACGTACCCTGTTTGTTGTGATGCGCCATGTCGATTTTTGTTCTGACTTTGTTTGTGGCAGCAGGTAAGTCGACGTGAATGTCACCCTCAGCAAGCTCTCTTGGCTGAGCTACTGCAAAGAATTTGGCAAATGTAACTTCCACAGTCTTCCCATCGTAATATTCTTGTAGGTCGGGCCATTTCTGTTTCAGATCCACTTCTAGCTGAGGGTGGTTTATGCCAGTCGCAAATCTATCACGAAGCAGACGTTCGAACACTTCATCTTCGTAGCCACAGTCGGTGGCGAGTTTCTTGTGCCTGTTAGCGTAGTGTTCCATAGACTCATTGCAGTCTCTTACACAATTCCAAAAGTCAGTTAAAGCTTTGAATTTTGTTGTCTTAGATCGATGTAAGTCGAGTAGTTTAAATTTAACGTCTTTGTATAGACTGTTTTTAAAATCGGGTATTAGTGCTACTTTCAGATCGTGGAAAACTTCTGGCGTTAAGCAAGAGAATAAGAGTTCTTTCCTGATGTCGTCTTCTCTTACGTCCCATATATCGCATTTTTTTTTTTCAAAAAAATCTAAAAAATATTCTACCGACGTAGTAGCAGAGTTAAACGTATCACACTTGAAATTTTTTATAATTGTGATTTTTTTACAGTGGTTGTTGGTGTTCGCCGAGCTGGTAGACTCTGTACCAAGTGTTGCTGGTGTGGGGGCCGCCGCTGCCGGTCGCTGTTGTTGTAACACGAGTTGTTGCAAAACGTCTGATATTTACTGTTGTTGCTCGCGTTGTATTTGCATGAATTCTTTAAATTGTTCTGCGTTCATTTTGACTACTTAGTCCTCGTCGCCAATGAAATAAATTA
The DNA here is from genome assembly GCA_943193695.1 of Acrobasis suavella. Taxonomy (NCBI): domain Eukaryota; kingdom Metazoa; phylum Arthropoda; class Insecta; order Lepidoptera; family Pyralidae; genus Acrobasis; species Acrobasis suavella. The sequence goes on from OW971938.1 coordinate 13,311,258, forward strand.
ATTTCATCTTAAAAGAATATATTTATTGACGTAGAAAGTAAGTAACAATGACAATTTCACAACCATAGAGCCAGGTATACATCACCTTTGGTTCACTTGATGAGATCCTAAACTTGCATGACAAGCTGGATTTGCTCATATGAAATAAATAATAAGAAGCAAAACAAGACTGAAGACAAAGATTAAAACAAGAACAACATACATTCAACAGAATAAATCATTTATATTTGTTATATTTATGTATAGAATTTTATTTAAGTACCTACCCATTTTGTTTTACGTCTAACATTAACTTGCACTGATTTAAAAGTCTAATATGAGGAGAATTCATCCCGGTAGGCTTCCAGTCGGAGATAAGCTGGAGAAAAATGTACGAGCTCCAACTACTACTGTAGATAGTTATTCTGAGAATTCTAAATAGGCAACGGGCTAACAACCTATCATTTATGATTTTTGATTATGACCTCATCATATTGCTAAATATGGTTTTTGCCTTGTAATCATTTAATTTGCAGTATACCAGTCAGATAGTCATTCATGATAAGAAGTATGTCTGTATGTACTTAATTTATTTATTTATAAGGAAACCCTCAATAAATAACGTAGAAAGCAAGTTTTAAGTAATAAATAACTTTTGACAAAATTGTGCTTATATACCACTATTGGATATGAGACGGTAAAAATAATTCAATCTCCTTTAAAAGAATCCGCCTATATAAGACGACTTAAACAAATTCACTTTTAGGCATTTACCTCTAGATGCCATGGCTACACACCATTTGGCCCTGAGACTCTCTGCTAAGTGAACAAAATATTCTCCATTACGAGAGAATGCTTCAATAAGTTATAAAGGCCTTAATCCTTATTTTTATAAGTTATGGATACAATTTACTTTCTACCTTAAGTGAAGAATCGCGTATATGTTTCGTAAAAAGTTACTCATGACTAACTTTTTGTGATTCTCCTATTTGTTGTGACCCATTTTAGGAATTTCCTTAGAAAACTGTCAAAAAATGAATTGGGAAAAGTAATTTCGTTCGTGGGACATATATTTATTATGCTTGCATAGCAACTCAAAGAGTATTGCAGATACAATCAGTCTTATTATAAAACAAGGTTTATAGATAGATCGAGTTTTAAAGTCGATCTAAACTATGTAACAAGGAAAATTTTATTATAAAACAAAGTTTATGTTTTGTTCTGAGGACGATCCTCGGCCTAAAGATAAACCAGCTAGGAGGCTAGTTTAAGCTACGATTAACCTCAAAACCGTGACAGAAATCAAAACAAAACATAAAAATTATTGTGAAATTTTAGTAAATCCGAAATTTTACTTGATGGCTGATAATAAATTATTATTATATCCAGGAAATGTGTTAAAACTGCCATGATTATGATATAAAAGTGTTTTTATTGTTTTACAAGTTTCTATGACAAACACAATTTCAACACTTTTGTTCGTTTATTTCCATTCACAACATTAAAAACACGATTTTATATTTATAACACAATACAACACACATATAAAAACAATATTTGTTAAGATTATTTACAATTTACAAATGTAAACAAAATCATAGGTTAGGCTCCATGACAGTTTATTAAGACGAGTGCCCACAGACTAAATATAGAATTACGTTGTCAAAGTTGTCAACTTAGCTTCGTTCCGTTTTTTGATACTGTAATTTCTTTAATAATTGTTATTTAATAATCAGAGCAATAAATAAGAGGTTATTGATAAAATTATGTAAGTTGCATAGTTTTGAATTAATTTTATTTAAACTTATTTCGCTTTTAATTAAAATCTTTTTGACGAAAATATATTATTATGAAAAATGGAACGATTTTCCTACTTCCGGTCAGACTAAGTTGGATCTATCGTATTCTGTGTTTGGTTCAGGTTTTGTAATAAAAGAAAGTCTAAAGTAGATTTATCGCTTGTTACCGTACTAAACCCCGACTTAGATAATACGGGACTAAACCACGATTATGGCCTTTTTTATAATAAGACTGAATGGGTTAAAGAAACGAATAAAGGCTGTAAAAGCCACTAAAATAATTAAAAAAAAACATATGAATCGAATTGATAAACTCCTTCTTTTCTTAAGTCAGTTAAAAATATCTAATCAATTAGAGATTAAGCTTCGGGTACAGTTAAAACCTGACCTGGCAACTGGAATACGCGCGATAAGTCCCACCAAAATAAGCCTGAAAATTCGCCGTTATCGTTGATCGTGACATGTTTCATACATTTCCATACATTTGTTTCAGTCGCAATAATTTTAATAAAAAAATAAAATAAAATAAAAACGTAACGCGTCGCGCGCGCCACAGGCCGCAGCTCGCGCACACTTCCGTATTCGTGACCGGGCGGTTAAGCAACTCTTCATTGCGTTTTGTTTTTATATCGGTCTTCACTCTTGACAGTAGCTGCCATTGTCAGCCGGTTGACCGATGACAGTGACAACCGGATTGTTGCAGTTGTGTAATGTCATTGAACATCTATGAAGGTAATTATTTCGGCACGCACTGTGCTGTGTACTGTGTTGTAGTCAGTTGCATTTTATTTTTTACAAATAAAGTCACAAAATAACTTAGACGTGAATTACAATTGTTGAGAATAAAAGAAATGATATCAAGAGATTTATGACTGATTATGCCTGACGGAAACACGGTGTATAATAAATTAGTCTTATTAAAAATCAGGAACCAACTGAATACATTTTCGACGAATAGCAAACTTGCGAAACTTCACCACGTGTTTCAGACGTGAAGAATGAATTAATGGTTCGTTAATACAAGAATAACATATACAGGAGAAGCAAAATGGTTAGAAGGGAAAATACTGATTTGCTGTCTGGAAGACAGTTACACACCGACCAAAAATCTGATTCTTACGATGGAGTAGGAGAAACAAGTCACGTAGCTGTAGAAGTTATATCCGGCCCTCCAGATGGAGGATCCAGAGCCTACATGGTCATGGTAGCATCGTTCCTCACCAATGGCATTTTATTTGGAGTAATTAACTCATTCAGTGTGATATACTCAGAGTTAGAAAAACAACTGAAACATGATGGAATGACTGAATATCGAAGTCGGGCATGTAAGTATAAAAATATGTATTATTTACGTAGATTGCCAATGGGCTTCGCTCAGTGAATTTCAGGATAAAAACTATTTGATGACCTTCCTTTGGTCACTAACTATATCCATACCAAATTTCATCTAAATAGGTTCAGTGGTAAGAAACATACAAACTCACTTTCGCATTTATAATATTAGGATTATTTACTTTTAAACAGATGGACAACAAAGTAATCCTATAAGGGTTCTGTTTTTTAACTTTTGAGGTATGGAACCATGAAAAGATTTCTTTCTATTGGTATTTCTCGTTTGTTAATAAATATTGTGTACAAAATCAAACACAGCCTAGTATCAATCAACAAATCAATAACAAATTATTAATAACTTCAGTTTGTGGCTAATATGAACAGGAAAATGCTGCAATAGGCGATGTCAAGTGGTTTTATTGTGTAAATTCAGTCTTTCAACAGTAATTTTACATACATTTATATACATTTTTATGAAAAATTAAGTTTTCAAGCAAAAAAGATTAGAAATAATATCAAGATAACATTCCATACCCATAAGTGTAACACATTTAAAAACATTATAACTTATAAGTAGGTAGGTTTTATATTTATTTCACCTCAATCAATCTATAACTTCATTTTTTTATTTAGTTTCACTCCTTGAATTTTCTTGACCTATTTTATAAACAAATATTCTTCATGGCCAAGTAATGCATTTTTTAATAGTATTCAGATTGAAAAGCTTTTTGATTGATTACATTGTTAGTGTACTTGTACTATCTTATCTATTGATGGGCTATACAAGTATATAGGCCCACGGAGATCCAATCTCTCTTATCAACGATAATATTGATGAGATATTTTTGGGCACCATAGTACAGAAACATAGGCTACTTACTGGACATGCATATAATATCACAATTGGATATATATTTATATGGATGTATGTTTATACTTTACTAAATTTAGTCAGATATTTCATTTATTTTATTAACAGAACAATATTTTACATGGATATGATCAATGACACGTAAAAATCGTATTATATTTCATAACATTGAAACCTTAAATAACAAATAAACTTTTACTAATCTAAATATAACTGAATAAAAAACTTAACTAGATATAAGTACTATAAATAACATAAAATGATTTAAAAAATTGAGCCTAAATTGCTGCGCTCGCAGGGTAGGGTATCCAAGAGACTGGCGGCATTTCCGCGCTGAATGGCCAAGCTCAGCCTTTGGAACAGAATTAATAAGAGTATTACATACCTTCGGCCAAAATGCGCAGCAGCCTTTGGATCCCCTGAGGCATCGATTAGGCGATAAAATATTTATAGTCAGATAGTAAAATGTCATAATAATAAGCAATATATTTTCTATCACTATATTTTGATTCTCTTTTTCCTTGTCATGCCCATTACCATGCTGCAGATGGGTCTAAAGGCCCTATAAATATGTGATAGTATATATATATATATATATATATATATATATATATATATATATTTATATGTATCATTGAGATAGTATCCCATAACACAAGTCTCGAACTTACTTTGGGGCTAGCTTAAACAGTGTTATTTGTCACTATATATTAATATTTATTAATTTATTATTTGACAGGACTATGACTGTATAATTACTCAAAATTCAAGTGTATTTCCTCACGTTGCTATGTAGATAGTCAATCCCAACTCTTAGATGATCTCCAGTGTAAATTATATGTTTTTAGGGTTCTGTAGTAAACAAGGAACCCTTATAGTTTCCCCATGTCTGTTTGTCTGTCCTTCAGCGATTCTACTCAGAGACTATAAGTACTTGAAAGCTGTTATTTGGCATGGGTATTTGTATTATTCATGCCAAAAAGTGGTAAAATAAAATCTCGAAATAACGAAAAATACCCCAAAATTTTTTTGGGGTATTTTTCATTATTTCTTTTTTCTTGACTAACCCATTATGTGAGGTTTCTTTGAATGTGTATCTCAAAAATATTGTGAGCTTATAAACACGTTTTTGGGGTTCCATACCCAAAAAGTAATCACGGGACCCTATTACTAAGACTCCGCTGTCCTTCCGTCCGTCCTTCTGTCTGTCTATCACCAGGCTGTATCTCATAGAGCATGCTAGCTAGACAGTTCAAAATTTTCACAGATGATGTATTTCTATTGCCGCTATAACAACTAATACTAAAAGAATAAAATATATAAAAATATATATTATATCCCATACAAAAAAAACTAGATTTTTGCCGTTTTTTGTTCGAGATTAATAAAGGCAACAGGTAGACGCTTGAAATATTCACAGAATATTAAGTTGTATATTCACTTTAAGAATAAAGAATGTAATTAAAATAAAATAAATATTTAAGGGGTCTCCCATACAACAAACGTGATTTTTAAATAGATATATCATAATGTTTTTTTATAGTATAAAAATCACGGCAGTAATATATTTATATGACCGGCCAAGTGCGAGCCGGAATCGCGCCCTAAGGGTTCCATACCATTGTCTATAAAAAATCAGGTTTGTTATATAGAAGCTTACCTTAAATATTTATTTTATTCTGTTTTTAGTATTTCTTGTTACGGCGGCAATAAAAATACATTGTCTGTGAACATTTCAACTATGTAGCTATCACGGTTCATGAGATTCAGCCTGGTGATGTGGTAACAGACAGACAGATGGACAGCGGAGTCTTAGTAATAGGGTCCCGTTTTTACCCTTTCGGTACGGAACCCTAATAAAGAAGTTAAAGGAAAAACTATCAGAGCTAAGTAGGGTTTAAAAATTAAAAAGTTATAGAAGCAACTTATAAAATGTACTCGGAATAGGTAAATCTCATAGAAATTAAAGAAAATTAGTATTTTAGACGTTTTTAGTCACATGAACTCAAAGTTACGGAACCCTGTACTGCGCGTAGCCCGACACATACTTGGCCGGTTTTTATTTCTTTAAGTATCGTCCGTATTAGTAAGTCTTAAGTTTTCAAGAAAATAATTTTATACGCAAATTTTTTTTTTATAAAAAAAGGTAAAAGTACTCTTTTTTACGTAAGTAGTTGCTTAAGTAAGCCTTATTACATTAAATCATATGACTTGACTGTAAAATCTAACAAAAAATATTTTTTTCTTTTTTCTTCCGTTGAATTACGAGAAATTTTGAAGTCAACAAGTTTATTTGCTAGGTAAATTAAAAAACCCCGACTGCCAAGAAAACCATCTAGTGATGAGTAGCGGAACTACCGATACAACTTGATATCCGTAGCACCATCTATTATTTACTAGAGAAAGCCCCGACTTTCAACCGTTAACCTCCCATAACGTTTAAACGACTGACCCAATTTTCACCAAACATAACCACCGCAAAAAACCTTCCTTTCACGTGAAAAAACCCGCATCGAAATCGGTTCATCCGTTCGAGCGCTATGATGCAACAGACAGACAGACAAACAGACAGATTCTTTTTGTTCGTGGGTTTAAAATGGCAACGCTTTGAAACTAATATGACGTTTTGTCATAGCTGACTAGTAATTATTATTATATTAGAACTTCGCGCTATTTGGAGTAATGAAATGAATGAACAGCATAAACAAAACTAGGTCTACGGAATTTTTGTTTATAGTTTGTAGTAGGTGCTAACTTTTTATAAGGGACATCTCATGTTAAACCCACCCTTTATCGAAACAAGGGAAAAGTATAATCTGTAGCTTTTTATTGCACTAACAGATTGACGGCTTTGGGGAAGTAAGGTTTTAATATAAATTAATTTTACATGCCGCTATCGTTCGTGTGTGCCTTTTGTTAGCCCGTGTGACTACTTAGGTTATTCAAATTAATTTAATTATTTCTGCCTGTTCAAATAGTATTTGTCCCATTTTATCATTGTGCTTGGAGAGGCTAAAGGGCTATCTCTGACGTTTGTTCTGAATAGATACTCGTATCGGTACCTAATGCATATAGGTCTGAAGTCATGGAGTTAAATTTTCCGTTACATTAAACATTCCATTCCACATTTTATAATTTTCTTCCATGCTGAACTGGAAGAAAAGCAAAAACTTGAATGTATGTACAAGACTCGGGTCCCTAATTTTGAAGACTGAAGCTCTATGAGCTCAATAGGCTTGGAGTTTCGAGTCTAGGCGAGCGTGAGTTATTTGAGGAACGACTTGAGTCACTTGAGCCTTTAAAAGAGCTCGAGTCATAAAATGAACATGAGCTGTTCTTGAAAGTTCACGAGGACTCGAGGCGTGATTTTAGATGAATTTTAGTTATCCAAGGTATGCAAGCAAAATTTCTTAAACTAGTATTGATATCAATCATATTTAACTTCTCATTGACAGATCAGTTTTATAAATGAAAAATCAATGCTTTTAAACACACTTAAAAAATATAACCCTCTCCTTCGCAGTCGGGTAAAAAGACACGGGTGCAGAAAAAGGCTCGGGTACAGAAAGATACTCGAGCTCTAATCTCACACTCCGAGGCTCACTTAAGCAGTCGCAGTCGTCGAGCCCTGTAAACGACTCCGAGTCTTAAATAAGAGGACTCTGAAGACTCGAGTCTTGTACATCACTAGTACCTACCAGCTGCTCCTCTTCCCGCGCAGATCGTTAAATCTGATTGAGTGAGAAAGCGAGAATCAGATTCATGTTTATATAGACGATGCGGCTAGCAAACCATTACTATTTCGACGCCCTTTTGAAGGTTCCGTACCCAAAGGGTAAAACGGGACCCTATTACTGACTCCACTGTCCGTCTATCTGTCTGCCACCAGGCGTATCTCATGAACTGTGAAAGCTAGACGGTTAAAATTTTCAAAGATGATGTATTTCTGTTGCCGCTATAATACCAAATACGAAAAACAGAATAAAATAAATAAGTGGGGCTCCTATACAAAACGAGGTTATTTTTATAGATAATCGTACGGAACCCTACGTGCGTGAGTCCGACACGCACTTGGCCGGTTTTTTCATGCCCTTCATCACGCTTAACGTGTCCTTTGGGTCTTGCGGCTCTGGACACTGTTTACTCCATAAGGAATAAAGACGTGAAAACGAATGAATGAATGACTCTTTAATGTGTTTGTTCGTAATCTTATTTTAGGTAGATAGGTAAATAAGAAAGCTCTAAAACTAGTAGTTAGGTAACTGTAGTAAAATAACTAAACTGGTCACGAATACATCTACGTTATATTTATAGGTATGCATGTCACTGGGTTAAGTAGCCAACTGCCTAATCCGCTATTTTCCAACAAGTCAAATCAGATACTTTTTTCTAAAAGTTAAAAAAATACATTTTCTATGGGATTTGTATGAAATACAGGCAGGTGTTGTCATAGTTTCTTGGAGTCGAATAGCGCTCTTATTATCAGTTTTTCTGCAATAATCAATCTAAAATCATGTTAAAATGGATATATTCAGTAGTAAGTGACATTATTTTGCGACGTTTTATTTTCTTAACAGTACAAAATACTTTATTTTTGGCCCAAGAAAATACCGAATTGGAAGCATAGCCCGGTTATAGCAGACATATATATCTGCTGTGGCCCGGTCATAATCTGGCATATAGATGCCGACGTTCAAGGAACGGCCTAGGCGCCCAGTTAGCTGTCCACCGTCTGCCATAATATTATATCGGACACTAGCGAAAAATTTATTTTGCTTTATATGCAGCCATTCTCGTAATTTAGGTCAGATTAATGCCTACCCTGTCAAAGATATTTGTGCACGTCACTGGCGACATGGCGACCTATAACACGATCATTCAATCAAATCAATTATCGAGTTTTAATTTCGAAATAAAGCTACATAGATAAACCTACAAATAATAATAACCGGAGAAGTGCGTGTCGGGCCACGCGCAGTGTAGAGTTCCGTGGTTACGAATGCCCCGACTTGAGTTCACATGATTAAAAACATCCATAAACCAATTTTCTATTGAATTTGTATCAAATTTTATTAATCACTTTTTCTTCATGATTAATATACATATCTTTGCCAAATTACAGCTTTCAAGTACATATAGTCTCTGACTTGAACCGCGGACAGACAGACATGGCGAAACTATAAGAGTTCCTTGTTTACTATGGAACCTTAACAAAAAGACCATTAATAGATTTCATTGAAAAATTAATGATTTTTTGAAATTTATAAACTAAACAAGTAGGTAGTTAATTGTATGAGATAAGTACAGTTGTTGTTTAAAGGTGTACTTACTCAATAAAGAAAATAATAAAACTGTAATATAAACTCATTTCAGTTCCTTAACTATTATGACGAACATGTGTTTTGGAGATACAAATTAAGACCCCGAAATCTAAGTACTTTTCATTAGTAATGCGAAATTAGATACCTACTTTGTACCTCCCAATGCAACCGCTTCATAAACAAATTAATTTTACAAATGTGTCAAACGGAGTTGTGCACCGATAACGCTGTGTACTGGAAACACAAATCACAGGCTGTTTGGAATATGATACCATTTTATCAACGTGAGTCAGTTTGATGAAGTTGGGAGGAAAGGGCTTTGTAATTATTATTATGTATTTTATTTAATTACTACCTACATTCTGTTTGATAGCCGACACATAATAGCATTCGCATTGCATGCTTAATCTCATGTAACACGAATATGTTGGAGTAGGCGATAATAAACTGTTTACTCCAATATTATAATACCTCTACAACTCATGTAATGTAAATATACGAGCTGTTTTTCAAACATTTAATAAGATCATCTTACACTATTTTGCTTGGTTGGTTTAATTATTCCAACCATGTAGTCGCTCGCTATTGAAGTGGAAACGCTTCAGTAATAGTGGCAATGATACCAATCGCTAGTTTTTCTTTTGGTCGTATCGTCTCAGGGTCGTCTCGAGACCACCACAAGTATTATTTCCTCGACGACTATTCAAATAATAATAATCATGAATTTAAATGTAATTATTTGATATATGATTATATGACGATAAATTGTCTGCTTAATTAGATTGTCAATATAATCCAATCGTACCAAAAAGTTATGTGCTCGGTAGAACCCAGAGTTACCTAAATTACTCACAAACTACCTAGTTACCCACTATATTCTATAACAAAACCTAGGAAATAAATAGGTACTTGTACCTAAACGATAGAAAATATAACATTTAGTAAATGCACAATAAAATGTTATTTATTTTATCAAGTAGGTTTAGTAGTTACCTACTCACTTACAATGATTATTTGGCCCATTTCCATAAATTAAAAACAATACCAAGTCAAACAATTGATTGGTTCCTATTCATATCATCATCATTTTAGCCACAGCCATAAGCCTTCCCCAAGGTTTTCATAAACGACCTATTGCAAAAGCGGCCTGCTGTAGTGCAGACACCGCCTGCATCCAGCGTTTTCCTGCATGTCGTTCGACCACCTAGTTTTGTGGGTGACCTACGCTGTGCTTGCCGGTATGTGGCTGCCATTCGAAAACCCATCTGCCCCATCAGCTAACGGTTCTTCGTGCTATGTGCCACTGCCATTGTAACGACGACCTTCCTCCTCCGCGCCGCACCTCACCGCACCGCACCCCGCGCTGACCATATAAAAGCGGCAGCGAGCTGGACCTCGTCCTCTTTCCGATATTCGAAAGACGGCCTGTACACCAAAGCTGAGTACTTCCATTTCCCTGAATCAACGAGTCTCGTGCCTTTCGAACCTACGACCCCTATCTGTGGAATTTTTCTTAAATCATTACTTAAATTGTTAAAATTCGAAATAAAGAGTTTGGTTTCCTTAATATTGTATCCTTTAAATAAATTTATTGTCACACCATTTCAATGAGCTAATCCGATGGGCTTTGTCTCTCTTTAAATTTTCTCGTTTGTGATTCGATCATGTGGAGAATCGTGTTTAACTTTCAGAAATGGTTCCTATTGGTTTATGTTATACTATCAATTCGTCCGTGGTACATACATAGCCTATGTTACTCAGGGTAACGTAAATATCCAACGGTGAAAGAATTTCGAGGTCGGTCTAGTAGTTTCGGAGCATATTAAATTGAAACAAACAAACAATCAAATCTTTCCACTTTGTAATATTAATATGATTATATGATCCATTGTGCAGGGAGGGAGCCTGTTATTGTTCGAAGCTAGCCCAACTTAATCTAGCCTAACTACTGCAAAGTTTTTGAACTAACTCTTTTTATGGGTTATAAAATCATAAAACTGTTTTTAACGTATCTACTTTATATTGTAAATAAATACGCTAATTATATTACGATCTGAACTAAGCTCAGACTAATTAGTAATTTTACATTGACCTAGTTTTATAAAGTACTTATTTCATTAAGCTGTTTTAATAAAAAAATATCATTAAAAGAAAATACCTAGTCTATCTTATTTCAGAGTCAATTTTCTTATAATGCTTCTCGTACGTACATGTAATACATATAGTTTTATTGGTTTCTTGTAAAGGTCTAAGTCTAAAATTGGTACATTGCTGCAGAGGACGGCAATTATGGCGTTGCGGGACGAGTAGTTTTCAAAGCCGAGCGTTAGCGAGGCCTTGACAATAATTAGTGCAAAGGAAACATAACCCATACAGCCCCTTTATATTTACAAAAAAATTAATACCGCAGATTATTGTTTTTTTTTTCTCTCGCAACAAAAGTAAAACATTTTCTTGTGATTTAATACAAACATTATAATAAAATTGTGGACATATTCATATAAATTCTCAAAGAGTGCCAGTTTTTGTAATTGATAGCAATTGACTGTATGGCAAGTGATGAAATTAAACGCATAATGTCTTTGCCAATTGTAAAAACAGAACTGTCATCTGAAACGTCAATGTCACTGTCTTGTCATTCTGAATACACTTGAATTAGTCTTTTTGTTTTGAGCAGGCAGCGGCCAGGAATGAATTTTCATACTACTTTCCTGGCCTAGTCCAGCAAAGTAATGCACGAGCCAAGAATATAGAATTGCAAACTTCGTGTCTTCTTTTTACTACAATAATGCCTACACTTCCGAGCATGTTTGAGAAAAATTATTTATACATACATCACCACAGAATAAGTACTAATTGACATCATACAGATTGAGTAAGGTATGCAACGGCTAAAACCCCGAAATGCGGCTACGCCTAGGTTTAGCCGGCTAGACCTAGTTGCAGCCGTTCTCAGATGGTTACACCTAGGTTTATCCTGCTTATCTTCGGCTACACCTAAGTTTAGCCTTTATCATTCCGGCTAGAACTAGGTGCATCCGGTCGCAGGTGGTTAAACTTAGGTTAGAACTAGGTTTTTAGTTCCGTTAAGCATTATTTTTTTTTGGGTAGGTAGTCTTGAGTAGCATTTCCCGATCAATTCGAATTTCGTATTGTGCCCGTAGATACACAACTACGAATAATAATTACTAGACAAAACATCTTTTGAAGACAATCATGGCTAGATTTACTCGTCACTCCGTAAATACCGAGTTTCATCAAAATCGTTGGAGCCGTTTCCGAGATCTTCATTATACAATATGTTACAAAAACCCTGTCCGATCCTTGTAGGAGCAACTCAGACCGTCAATATGAACAATTTTTATATGGGACTAATGCTTGATACTCGAAAAAAAATTTGACATTTTCATACAAATTGCCGGGCCGGCCGAACACTTTTGTATGAAAATGTCGTTTTTTTTATATATACAATATGTAACAAAAATCCTGTCCGATCCTTGTAGGAGCAACTAAGACAGTCAATATGAACAACTTTTCCTATGGGACCAATACTTGAAACTCGAAAAAATTATCTAAATTTTCATACCAAAGGGTTTCTTCTCGTGTAGTGCGTGGTCGGCCCGGAAATTTATATGAAAATGTCGATTTTTCTTTGAGCTTCAAGCATTGGTCCCGTAGGAAAAGTAGTTCATATGACGGTCTGAGTTGCTCTTACAAGGATATTAATGTAGGAGGTACTTATTTAAAAGCGTATTCATGTTAAATATGTTTCATTGTCACTGGATGAGCTCGGATTTTTTATAAATCTATTGATTATCTATCCTAATCTATCCTTATCTTGCCTAAAAATGTTATTGATTATTAGGCAAGATAAGGAGGTAGAACGAAGGATCCAAAATGCCTGGAAAAGCTTCTGGTCCATGGGCGACGTCATGAAAGGAAAACTTCCTTTAACTTTCAAGCGTAAACTCATCGAGATGTATCCTGTCCGTTCTGACTTATGGATCACAGACTCTATCATTGACCTCATCTCAAAAGTCCAAACTTGGGGTTTGCCAACGAGCCATGGAACGAAGTATACTAGGGATTAAACTAACAGATCATGTACGTAACATAATCATTCAAACTTAACAAAAAAAGCAGCCAAACTTAAATGTGACTGGGCTGGGCAAGTGTGTAGGATGCACCCAGATAGGTGGGCCAAGATTGCTACAGAATGGGTGCCGGTAGGCTGGCGTCGAAAGAGTTCGACCAAGGACATTGACGACCTCCGTGGCGTAGTGGTCACCATGTTATTCCACCACCCAGAGGTCCCGGGTTCGATTCCCGGTCAGGGCAAATTGAAAATGGTCTATTTCAAATTGTCCTGGGTCTTGAATGTTTATCTATTTATGTATTGGTTATATAAAATATAGTATTGTTGAGTTAGTATCCAAAGATTCAAAGATTCAAATGTTTATTCAGTAATTAGACCTTTACAGGCACTTTTACACGTCAATAAGTATAATTTATGTTACGTGTAAAGTATATTAAAATTTAATATATTTTTAAAGAAAAGCTACCTATACCAGCGCTTCGTACCGACCACTGCTGAGAAGAAACGCCGAAAGAAACTCATTTTCACAGTATTGGTCGCCTACTCGCCAGAAGGGCTTTGTCATATTATTATAATTGTCTTTTAATTAATAAATACTTATAATATAATACAATGTTGACACATTATAACATGTAATGCTTGCGAACAAGTAAACAAACATAAATTGCGTAATAAAAAATATTAAGTAGTCAAAAAAAAAGCGAAGCCGAGCTGACCAGTCCCTCCCGGCAGCACCCGTTCACGAGTTGATATATAAAAATATAAATTTTTAAAAATTATACATCCCATACCACAAGTCTCGAACTTACTTTGGGGCTAGCTCAATCAGTGTTATTCGTCTTTATATATATTTAAATTTATAAGGACAAGTTGGTGTGATGATCTGGCGGTTTTTGACAAGACTTGGAAATCCATCGCGCAAGATACAGATCAGTGGCGTACTAGGAGGCTTTGCCCAGCATTGGGACAGTATAGACTATATAAAAATAAAAATAATAAATATTGATTAGTCTGATTGATATGTATTTCCGTGTCATGTACCCTGTGATGTTTCCGAGAAACCGGCGCCACCGCGAGCCGCAGACGGCGGCGCCCGCGTTCAAGGCCGTTTTATTGCGTTCAATTTCATTCGTTGTCTGTCGAGCCGTCGCTGATTGTGATTACGTTTTACCGAATTCATTGCATATTACCGACATGGCATCGTACACGACAAAAAAAAATATACAGATTTTTTCCTTCGCCAAGATTGATCTTTGTATTCCTATGATGGGTTTTCAAAAGAGAGCCACCTGAATTTTTCATGCAGATGGCGAGAGGGGGGTATTCAGCCTTAAAGAAGTCCGAGGTTAATATCTGCGAAAGTTTAGGTACAAAGCCGAATTTAGTATCATTTTCACATATATTGAATGTCTGTATATCAATTCGGGAATAATATATGGGTCAATTTACAGTAAAAAAAACATAAAAAAGATGTATAATTTTTAAAAATTTATATTTACCATCTGTACCTTTAAATTTTAGTGTAAGTGTTTAAGGTATAAAATTATAATTAAAAAAATGAAAAAAATCATTGTGTGTTCTATAAAACATCAAAGAATTTATAATATATATGCAAAAAATGGCAAAAATAAATCTTTAAGTAAATTTTTCAAAATGTTGGCAATTTTTGATCTACAAAATTTTCTCGAACTTTTGTCTTTATTGTAAAATAAAATAAAATGTTTGTACGCCAATTCATATTAGGAAATAAAAAAATAGGGGATCCAATATAGACACTTTTAGGCATTTTTCTGGTCTTAGTGCCGGAACAGACGGGGCGCAAGTTGCGTCTCGTTTGTTTCGACCCTTAAACTATCTCTATTATATTATTATTGCACTAATACAATAATATAAGTACAAAAATATGAAGAATAACAAGAAAATATTTGTCAAGCATAACATATTAAAAATTAAAAAAAAACATCGTGGATATCCAGATGTCTGTATGGATATAGATATCGGCCACGATTACGCTCGAATGTATTTGTACCATTTATTTTATAGCTTCATCACATCAAGAGATAGTTTCCTATTGAAAATTATTATCTAATTCAGCGTCGTTTAATTTTATTATTCAGGCTTACACTTTTGGAATTTCCAAACTTATTTCAAACTTTTATGACGTGATCTTGTTAAATGTGAATAAGACAAGAGCTCCACGAAGTGATATTTTCACGCCAGTTATTTAAACATATTTTTAATGTAGTTAATGTAAATCGCGAGTCATGCTGCGAAACATAATTAACTATTTTTATCAGGTTAGTGGTTGTGTCCAACGCTGTGTTATGTGCCGCGTGATGTTTAGGCAAATAAGCGCCCTATTATCCGATCATTGCTCATAACTTTGCGTGGTCCTTCATATATTTTTTAGGGTTCCGTAGTTAACAAGGAACCCTTATAGTTTCGCCATGTCTGTCTGTCTGTCTATAAGTACTAGAAAGCTGTGATTTGGCATGGATATCTATATTAATTATGCGGAAAAAGTGGTAAAATAAAATACTGTTTTTTTTTTTAAGGTAGCTCCGATACAAGTAAAAAGTCATTTTTTTATCGATTACCAAGCATGTTGGGTATCGTTGAATAGGTCTTTCAAAAATATTCTGAGCTTATTACCACATTTTTTCAATTTAGCGATCCCTTTTTGAAATATTTGGTTTTGAAGTCAACATTTTTGTTAGAGTCAAGTCCCCCCCCCCCATCTATCTTCTAAACGGTTATATATGGACACGTGAAAAAATTCACAGATATAGTATATATAACGAACTTTAAAGGAAAACTATCAGAGCTAAGTAGGGTTTTCAATTAAAAGTTTTAGGCGATCAACTTATAAAATTTACTCGGAAAAGGAAAATTTCGTACAAATTCAATAGAAAATAGTTTTTAGACGTTTTCAGTGGCAAAAACCCAAAGTTGGCATTCGTTACTACGGAACCCTACACAGCGCGTGGCCCAACACGCACTTGGCCAATTATATTTTTATAAGTAAACTTGATAACTATTCACTATTGGCTAAAACTCATGAAAAGTATAATTCACATTTATACAAATAATTACATTTCAAAACAAATAACCTAAAACTTCTGTAATTACTTGAATCAAAGAGAAAAATTGCGCTTTTTTAATTATACTTATTTCTTTTTCCCAAGCAAAGAACATAAAAATGTTTACCTACATTACCATGTTGACGACGGTATGTATTCCAAATTTAAAAAATTACGACGTCTTTGTCATAAAGTAGTATTTTTTTATTTTAAAACAAAATCTTTCGCTGGACTGTCAACATTATTTTTAATTCTACATAGATAACATAGATTTATAAGTAAGAAGATGGAACTAGCTTAATGTAAAATGAGACCAGAAATTAAATGTCATGCCTGACTTTAAGTTCCGCAACAGACGGGGCGCAAGTTGCGTCGCGTAACAGCTAGAGATGGGCAGTGGATAGTACGCAATCTACTAATTTGAGTATTTACTCACTAGATTTAATAAATAGAGTAAATAGACCGTGCTCATGTATGGACATCGCATTTGATGTCTGTTTACTTATTTTTACGTAAAATTGCGTCTATGCACACCTCCCACCAAAAAATGATAATTAGTCAAAGAAGTCTACTTTCAGTGTATGATTAGTATGGTATTTTCATATATCTTAGCATCGCATTTGACGTTAACCTGCATTTTAAGCATATTATGGCGTACGCACACACTTTCCGACAAGAATTGCAAGTGTACTAGATTTAAGTTTCAAAATTGTCATGAAAACATGAAATAATGAATATGAATATAAATATGAGTCGCAACTCATATAAATCAATCTACTCACCAAATGGGTAAATTAGGATATTTATCGGGGATTTACTCAATCTACTAAGTAAATACTGAAATGGTTTGATTGAGTATTTATGCATCGCCCATCACTAGCTGTTACGCGGCGCAACTTGCGCCGCGTCTGTTACGGCCCTAAAAGGGTTGTACCTACTATACGACACATATATTCGATATCGATAAAATATGTATTTTGATTTTAAATTAATATTTTTGTTAATATATGATAATAAATAAATACTAAAAACATTTTAATCTCTTTGTTCCTAGCGGAGTAGACTTAGCCTAAGCCCAAAAGTCAGTATGTATATAGACGCGTTAGTGGAAAATGGAATAAATAATCTTGTAAATTTAATAAATTTTTATTTAATTTTTTGAACTGTCGCTTTCAATTATTGGAAGGTTATTTTTTTTCATTTTTTTTCTGTACGAGGAACTGTTTTATTTGAAGGCCCAGGTTCTGGTGATGGAGGTAAAATGTCTCTATTCTATTTACATACGAAGTCTTCTGATTTTCAATTTCACCTGTAAACAATAATTATTTTACGTGTCTAGCAAAATTACCTGTAAAAAGTGTATTTTTTTGGGATTATAGTTTCTTGTTGTATCACAGTCGATAAAGCTGCACTATATCATCTTTCTAAGGTAAGAAAAATTATGAATTAACACAGTTTACAATTAGAAAAGTCCAATTTTCGTGTGTAAGTATGGTTTCTAGAAGTCATTCAAAAGTTGGTCACACGTCAATCTAATCGCTATCTCTTTTGCTATTGTGAAGGCGACCATTAACGTATTTTTTGTCTCACTTTGCTAGTTCTGTCTATTTACGTAGTAAAAAATTTTTTAAGTCTATGATAGATAACACTTGTGTTCAGTTTTCAAATTAGTTTTAATCCCTAGAGATCTTCTTTTTCACTTTTTAGTCCCGAGAGAATAACCAGTATCTTTAACTCCAAATGTTTTGGGATGAAAACATCGTTTTTCGAGTAGATGAGATGAAAAAGTTTTTTATAGCCAGCCAAAAAATAATATGTTATTTTATTGTACCTTTTTTTTTTTTTTTTTGTCGCGGAGAAAATCCCTTCGGATACCTTACCAGTCACGGGAAACCGGTAAGGTTATGTGGTGTTACCACTAAAAACTCCGCGGTGTCACCTCTCAGCCGCTATGTGCCGGGGCCGTGTGCTATTCTCGCTCCATAGCCCCGGCGCGGCGACCGCTATGGCGGTCCCTGCTCGCCCTGGGGGTCCCTCTCACTAGGAGAGGGTATCAGAGCGAACCTGTGGGGGCCTTTCGGCCGCCAACTCCACCCAAAAGGGTTAAGGCGTGGTGACACCCGACGCCTTACAACCCGGAGGGCCGTTAAGCCGAGCAGCAGAATCCCGTTTCCACCACTCGACCGGCCCTTACTGTGGGGTCTGCTGGTGCAGGCCATAGGCCCGCCTCCTGCGCCCAGTGCGCCGGCGGCGGATTGCGTGGTCAGTGGTGTCCTCACGCTCTCGCTCCGCCGCCTCCTTGCGGAGCATCACTTGCTCCGCAAAGGCCTGCACCGCATTCCACGACGTCTCACTGTCGACCATGACCTGAATCAAGGTCGGCAGAGAGAGGCCGTTCCCCACGACCGCACACATGTCGGCGCGCTCTTCCACCCAGGCTGGGCAGCTCTCCAAAGTGTGTTAGGCGTCCTCGTCCGCACACCTGTCACAGTGGTGGCATCTGGCAGTCGGCTCCCTACCCGCTCTGCGACACAGGTACCCTCCAAAACAACCGTGTCCGGATAGTATCTGCGTCAGGCGTAAGATGGCCATGTTGCCTCGCCAACCACTGGCTTAAGACTGGGCGGACAGCCTCAACCGTTCGGATTCCGAACCTGGGCTGCTCCAGCCTATAGGCCCACTCCTCGATAGAGCGCTGACGCAGCTCACTGCGACGTCCCTCTACTTCCCTCGGTGCCGGTCGGTGACCCCGGGCCAGCGCCTCCTCACGCCAATAAAATAGAGACGCGAGGGCACTCGCTTCTATGTCCCAGGGTATGGAACCGGCAAGTAGACTGGCAGCCTCAAAGGAGATCGTGCGGTATCCCCGGACGGCCCTTATCGCCATCAACCTCTGCGGTCTACGCAGCAGGGTGATATTTTGGCGATTAACGGACTCATCCCACACGGGGGCGCCGTAGAGCGCCATCGACCGCACGACCCCCATATAAAGGCGCCTGCAGGACGCCTCGGGACCTCCGAGATTCGGCAGGAGCTGCGTCAGCGCCGACGCCGCCGACATGAGCCGCGGAACCAACGCCTCGAAGTGGGCGCCGAAATTCCATTTGCCATCAAGGACGATGCCTAAGTAGCGCATCGTCGGCCTGATGGCAAAATGGGTTCCACCCACCATCAGACTGGCGTCTGGAGGGGGCGCCTTCTGAGGGCTATGAAAACATAGCGCCTCAGATTTGTGGAGCGCAACCTCCAGACCCAGCCGCCGATGTTACTATACCTGCAACAGGATTATGAAGTTCTTTTAAGTTATTATTCAATGACCTTCCATTTATTATTCTTTTTTTTTTAACAAACATCCCAATTTGTGTATTTTGTAGAATATTTTTTCTTCAAAAATAAAGCACGTATATTTTTTAGTTTACGTAGTCTACCATCTGAGGCGAGAAGTATAAATGCAATTATAAATTAAACATCCTCAAGTCATACAAATATCATATCAAACTTGACATAGTAAATTAACCAATGCATCACACAACGCCGTATAATATGTCGTACTTGTACACATGCCACTTTGCAAGCAAGTGGCTGATGCGTTAGTTTAAATAATTGGCCAAGTGCGTGTCGGGCCACGCGCAGTGTAGGGTTCCGTAGTAACGAATGCCAACTTTGAGTTCATGCTACTAAAAACGTCTAAATTTCTATTGAATTTGTGTGAAATTTTCCTTTTTCAAATACATTTTATAAGTTGATCGCCTATAACTTTTTTAATTTTTAAACCCTACTTAGCTCCAATAGTTTTCCTTTAAAGTTCGTTACATATACTATAAACCAAATAATTCAAAAATGGATTCCTAAATTAAAAAACGGTGTTAACAAGCTCATAATATTTTTGAAGACCTATTCAACGATACCCCACATGCTTGGTAGTCGAGAAAAAAAAAATAGACTTTTCACTTGGGAGCTGAAAGAATTTTTCTTTCAGTATTCTATTTTACTACTTTTTCCGCATAATGAATATATATATCTATGCCAAATCACAGCTTCCTAGTACTTATAGTGGCCCAGTAAAACCGCGGACGGACAGACAGAAAGACATAAGGGTTCCTTGTTTACTACGGAACCCTAAAAACACTCGCATGACTGCCAAATTTTTGAACTTCCTAATTAAAATAAAACATGCATTTGCATATTTTTTTTGTAATCTCCTTGTAATTAAGTTAATTTTTATAACCTATTGATAGGTTTGGTTAGTAAAATTACTAACGATTTTCAATTTAGCGCCAAAATCCGCAATTTATTGATAAAATATTCTAAACACACTTTGGGTTTTGAGACGAATCTAACGATACCTTGATGAGTTCCTACCAACCATTTGGAAGATACGAGATAGACATTAAAGAAATTTACAAACATACATACAAGATGCACGCGAAAAATATAGCCCTTCATTGGCAGTCGGGTAAAAAGCTTAATTCTTTTAAAGAATAAGTGCCAATATGTATTTACATTAATTTACGTAATAAGCAAATGCGTCAGGAGTTAAGTACTTCGATAAATTATGTTATTGTACGCATTTCTGTGAATATTAAACAAAGATAGGAAATAATAACATGCATGCCTGTCATGTGATTTATCTGTAAACTTACAGATAAATCACACGACAAGCATGACGTTAAAATACAAAAGCGTTGGAGATTACGGAGTTGGTTCCAAAGTTGCAGTCAAAGTGGACTAAAAATGCCTTTATATATGTCAGTTATGAGTACGTAACTACGTACTTATGAATGACACATTTTATTTACATCTCGGACTGACCTTTTTTCATATTTCGTTAATATTATAAGTACTTACTAATATTTTCTATTAAGGTACTATGTAGGTATCTAAGTGTTATGTACACACAGACTTGTGATATAATTAAAAATATTTTTATGATATTAAAATAAGTAAGCTATAAAATGAGCACATTTCCATTTGCGTCCTTAGCTATCTACATTGCCTCGAAGCCGAGGGTCATCAAATATTTACTCCAAATGTTTTAAGAATTTTCGATTACCTTTGTCTGCCTATTTATTATATTTAAGTATATAAGAGCCAAGCTCAACCAAAATTCCACAACAACAACTGAGTACTAAAAGGGTATTAATATAATATCTTTATTTTAACAATAATTAATTTTCGATTGACTTAACTGTGTTGTAATTTTAAACCGTAGGAAAAACCCATAGTAAAAGAAATACAAAAATTAATAAATACAAATTTCTGGGATAAGTGTTCTTTTTGTTCGCCTGTATCGAGCGGCTCGATTGGTGTGATCGGCCGTTCTTCAAGCTAAAGATGACTTTGACTTTGATTTTGACTTTGTGATGGTCACTGCATTTCACAACCATACCACCATACCTACCTTCCGTGCGTGACTAATTCGGGGCATGAAATTTATGACAATTGGCTAACGCTATTCAGGGATTGTATATTTAACATATTGCCAGTAACATATACATAAGTACTTAAATTTAATAGGCTTTGACCATAGGTATGTGCTCTGTATTATTTGAGATAAAAGCTAAAATTAAAAAAAAATACCTTTCGTGAGAAATAGAGTAAATATAAACCACACTATTTATTATAATTCTAAAAAAATAATGTCTACTATGCTCTGTCTAACCCGTCGAGGATAAAAACATGACAATGTATATCAGTACCAGTATTTAAAAAAATAGCGGGGATTGTTCATTTAGTCTTCATATTACGGATAGAAAATGTCGGTGTTTGTGGTTGCCGACGAAGTAATGATGACCCGATTAGATTAAGAGACATTGTGTGTCACTTGTCAACTTCAACCGACTGTGATAAATTTAGATTTTTAGGGTTCGTTTGTTAAGGGAACTTAAATTTGTAAAATAAAACAAATATCGTGACAGTGAGTTACCAAGGTCAATTATTAACACTTTTATATTTGTGTCTTCAATTTCATGTGTGAACAAAGTACTTACATCGAAAGAAAGAAAGTCGATGAATACATTTTCCTCATTTGACCTCCGATAAGTTTTTAAGCCACGAGAAAGGGTAATTTTTAGCAGTCTATGTATACAGGGTGGCCAAAAAGTCGTGGATCAAACGAAACAGGGAGATAAAGGAGGTAATTTCCAACAAAAAATCTTTCCCCAGCATGGCCATAACTTCAATACATTTTTTTTCAAATAAGTGCTCTTAAAGTGAGAAGTAATTTTTTGTAACGCTTTAAAATTTACGGAAAAAAAATCATTGCTCGTTAAGTTTGATACCAAGAGCTGCAATACAATTTTTGTAGTATTGATACATTATCGACTCATAATACAACACCTTTTGTTTTATTGTTTTTAATCAATTTAATTTTTTACTGATCAAATTGTAAAAAAACTCCGTAGTTTCATTGAAAAAACTAAAATAATTCATATCTTTTCGTGCAATGAAGTTATGGCCATGCTGGGGAAAGATTTTTTGTTGGAAATTACCTCCTTTATCTCCCTGTTTCGTTTGATCCACGACTTTTTGGCCACCCTGTATAAGTATGTATGTATGTGATTATTTGTGTTCCACCGTAGCATCCGAACCGCTTATCCAATATTTATATTTATAATAATTGGATAATAAAAATATTTGAAAATTGAGATGTCAATCGATTTGTCATTAATTATTGTCTGGGTGACAAAGGGTACAATTTGTATGCAATAACTGTTTTGAATGTTACAAAAAAAAAATGCGAGTCAAAACAATTTTGTTTTTGTTTCGGTGTTGAGTTGGTTATATCAAATGAAAGGTCTCCTTCAACCACTGTATATTTGCAAAACCATTGTTATTCTTTCGGTGATTGAGAGATTTTTTTAACTAACCTATATCGTCCCACTACTGGGCAAGTTAGTCATTAATCAAAGAGATGTAGTAGATTGAAAAAAATATATAAATTGTTACCCGCAAATGGCTCCCGTAGTCAGATATTAGTTTTTTACACGTATATCTTGTTGTAACTTGTACTTTAGGTAGGTACCCTTCATTCTTAGCTTCATTTTTAGACCCTGAATATCATTTAACACAAAAGTAATCGCTCTTCTTAGCGAGCCAAATGGATTAGCCATTCCGTAACCTTTGATATTGTGGACCATTGTGTGACCACACTAATTCCCTTTGATGTCGCTAGGTTTACGTTGTTTTGTTATAAAATTCCTGACGTACCTGTGGCCACTTCCCAGCTCTATTATCGGACCCATTCATCATTATTATCATCATTTTCTATCTCTATGCATATATTTTAGTTTATTTTCGCTTAGTAATTGGGTAATATTATTTTTGTTAAAACCACGATATGTCCGTAAAAGGTGATGCAATTAGGCAATATGATTGCGAATCAAATATTTTACTTATGCGCCGGTTAATGTATACATATATACTAACATCTTTATCCCTATTGGGTAGGCAGGCCTGACTAAGCAGGGCCTGCTTTGTCTGCCCCAATAGAGCAATAGCTCTAAGCAGCCAGAGTCCAGGGCCGCAAGATTATATTGCCTGCAAGAATATCGATTAACGATGATTTCTTTGTAATTTGAACAACATACTAGCTTACATAATCATATCATATATGTCTAATACTAAGTTATAGTCATTAAAAAGCTGCTTGGTCCCGCTTTTTAGAGACTATAATATTATATCATCTGCGTTTGAGAATAGATGAGGTAAGAAGTACTACGGATATAAAGTCCAGTAAATTCACGCCACTTACAACAGGTTGCAATTTCGCCACGTTGTCGTAGATTGAATTTACTCGTGCGTGTATATTTAGCTAACAGCTAAAAATTACGTTTAGTAGTTTGCTTTTAGGATATCAGTCATCATGCATGGAATGACCTACATTCATTATGATTAGACAGCATTGTAATTTTCTGCCGAGAAGTCCAATAAATGGAAACCAATAACAAAAAATACATTGGGTAGTCGTAATGTATTTTTTGAATTTACAAAATGTCCAAATGTTTATCCCACGATTTACTATACAACTTTTATAATGGCTACTTTCCAAAATGAATTTATGCATTATTTATTTACGCATTATTTCGTGGTAGTGATAGGTTATTGCATTTTAAAAACATATATTATATTATATAATGATAAAGTCAGGGAAATATGTCGTCCAAAGACAGCAAATTAACTTAATTTTGTTGGTTATTTCAGCTCTGGTGGGCGCGCTGACAATAGGCACAACGTTCTTCCTGTCTCCGCTTTCGGGAGTCTTGACTGCGTTTATGGGACTTCGGTTGACTGCGGTGTGTGGTGGATTGATAGCTACTACAGGCTTAGTCATCTCGTCATTTGTCGTCAAGAACCTTAATGCTCTTTGTTTCTCATATGGAATCATGTATGGTTTAGGAGCATCGTTCGCATACACTCCATCTCTTGCTATTTTGGGTTACTATTTCAAAAATAAATTAGGTTTTGTTAATGGCATCGTTGCAGTTGGCAGCTCGATCTTCACCGTTTTCATTCCTCCCCTTATGGAATATATAATTAAAAACCACGGGTTAAATTGGTTGTTTAGGGTTCTAGCGATAATTACTTTCGGCATAGCTCTTTGTGGTTTGTTATTTAATCCTATTGCTCTGGTCCCGGCAAAGCCATCTAAAAAAAATGATAATATTCAATCAATATTAAAAACAATATTCTGTGTTCAAATGTGGAAGAATAAAAAATACAGACTTTGGGCTTTGTGCATGCCCGTAGCATTGTTTGGTTATTTTGTTCCATACATTTATATAAAAACTTTTATAGAAACGAATTTCAAGGCTGTACATGCAAATATACCTTTGCAATGTATGGCAGCTACATCTGGCATTGGTAGATTGATATTTGGTTATCTAGCTGATAAAAATGGTGTTGATAGGATTTTGTTACAGCAGATTTCGTTTTATGTTATTGGTACTTTGACTATTGTGTTACCTTTTGTTAATAAGTTCGAACTTTTAGTAGCTGTTACTTTAGGTATGGGAATTTGCGATGGTGGATTTATAGCATTGATTGGTCCAATTGCTTTTGAATTATGTGGCAGTGAATTTGTCGCGCAGGCTATAGGATGTATGTTAGGTATAGCAGCATTTCCTCTGACGATAGGACCAGCGGTGGCAGGCCACCTGATAAGCATTTATAATTCGTATACATTGCCATTCGTACTTGCGGGTGTGTCTCCAATTTTAGGGGCAAGTTTGATGTTTATCATTCGACTTTATAAAAATAGCAGCAGCCCCGTCGAAAGGAATACTAATGGTCATTTGCCCTTAAACGAAAAAGACATTGGTAAGTATTCTAAAACTTTGTTAATGATATTAGGTTTAGAGTATTATACTCTGTGATTAGATACATGATTAATGAATGCATCTGTCTGATTTCAAGAAATCGGTGACAAAGAATTATGTTCTCAGTAATGACTATCAGAACCTCCCTGTCGTCTGTTTAAGCTTTTCACGATTTTCAAAAAATACATGGGTACTTTTGCATGTTTCTAAACGCAAGCTAGCGTATGAATATTTTTATTGTTTCTTTTTTTTTTCTAGAAAAGACCCAGAAACCTTTAATGCCGAGCAATGGAGATGTCCATGAGGCAGCAGCTTTATAATGCCAAAGCGTTTATCCTACTAGTACAGTGATAACGAGTGATAATTGTTTGAAAAACAATTGACAGCGGTGCTAAAGTTTTGAACGTGTCCTTAGACCTTAATCATAAGGCTTGGTATGTGCGAATAGTTAGATTCAGTAGTAACCTCGGTTATTGAAAATTTGTGAGTTTTATCAAAATATTGGTATGCATAAAGTACCTATAACTATAGTAGGGTAGTTTTTGTCAATTATAGTACGATACGTTCGAAACAGTATACAGATGCATATAAAATTATGTACATACCGAATCAAAAAAAATGATTTTACTATATTTTATACGTACGAGTATTTTATAGCAAAATCAATCAAGTCAATTAAATAAAAGTGTGACGGCAGTATGTTGGAAATACATAACCAATGCAAAATAATGTTGATATAGGTACCGTTGGCATTATGTTGAAACTTCTCATGTGTAAGTTAAATTTACCTAGTTAGATAAAACTTCTGATTTTAAAGAGTACAATTATCTTGAATGAAACATGAAAAAATATTGCTAGATACTTAACCAGTTTCTTGAAGCATATTTTTTGGTTTTAAACTGTTAGAAATTACGATTGAAGCTCTTTACGCACGGGTGCTACTTATTCGTGCAGCGTGATATGTAAGTTAATAAATGAATATTTAAAATGTGTTGAAAAATATTTACCCATAGATAACACATACTTATATTATAGGTAATGTCGTTTATCCTAATCTTGACCGCCAAATGTTATTTTGTATGTTCATTAATTGTTAAGGGGCTACCTGAATTTTTCGGGGTCCAGTGCTGTCTTCATTTTAAACAAATCATTTGAAAGAAAACGAAGATATCTTAAAAAATTTTGTATTGAACAGACCCTAGATAACCCTGCAAACTATTTTATGAACTACTGTTTACAATTTAAAGTGAGAACGTAAAGCTTTTCTACGCACATTAGCCAAAAGTGGCCGTTTCTCACGTTCTCACTTTAAACTATAAAATATACTTAGTTCATAAAATATTTTGAAAGGTTATCTAGGGTCTGATCCACACAAAATTTTAAATGATATCTCCGTTTCCTTTCGAATGATTTATTTCAAATGAGGGTAACATTGGACCCCGAAAAATTCAGGAAGCCCCTAAGAATAATTAAGACATCGTTTAGGTTTCAATGTAAACTTAATTTTAAAATCTCTATTTTTGTGTTTCTGCATACTGAACTGGTTACCCGCTAAAGTTCCTAATAATAACGAATATTATTTTTATATACCAAATATTTATTTTTATACACTGAAGTGTTAATATTTTGACTTTAGAGTTTAGTTATTAAATTGTATAAAGTATATTGAAGTTAAGTAGATTTATGTACTTGATAAGTGAGTACTTTTCTTTAAAAGTTATAATGAGTACATGTGATATACGTGCGAATATTTTACATAATAGACAATAATAACTAGTAATATTAGGTAAATAGATACTATTAGGTACCGATATTCAATTCAAAATGAAATACGGAATCTCGTAAAATACAATCAGTATAGTACAAATGATATGATTCTAGTGTCGTGTTGATCGAACATTAAGGGTGCACCGCATGCTAGAATCTAAGTTTTGCTCTCCCACAAATTTACACTAGTCGAAAGGAGACAGCTTGCGGAGTGGCGGGCAGCGCGGTGGCTCAAACGCAGATGGTTTACATGTGGGTGTTTCTTTAGTTTTTTTCTTTTAACAAAGAATATTTGAATGATGTTAAAAATACAGGGTGGCCAAAAAGTCGTGGATCAAACGAAACAGGGAGATAAAGGAGGTAATTTCCAACAAAAAATCTTTCCCCAGCATGGCCATAACTTCATTGCACGAAAAGATATGAATTATTTTAGTTTTTTCAATGAAACTACCGAGTTTTTTTACAATTTAATCAGTAAAAAATTAAATTGATTAAAAACAATAAAACAAAAGGTCTTGTATTATGAGTCGATAATGTATCAATACTACAAAAATTGTATTGCAGCTCTTGGTATCAAACTTAACGAGCAATGATTTTTTTTCCGTAAATTTTAAAGCGTTACAAAAAATTACTTCTCACTTTAAGAGCACTTATTTGCAATGAAGTTATGGCCATGCTGGGGAAAGATTTTTTGTTGGAAATTACCTCCTTTATCTCCCTGTTTCGTTTGATCCACGAGTTTTTTGCCACCCTGTATAAGTAAAATGATAAAGAAATAAATAAATATATAGGGACCTATAACACTAATTGAGCTAGCCCCAAAGTAAGTTCAAGACTTGTGTTATGGGATACTAACGATACTATATTATATAATACACATATAAATAAACATCCAAGACCCAGGACAATTTGAAAAAGGCCATTTTTCAACTTGCCTTGACCGGGGACCGAACCCGGGACCTCTGGGTGGCGGACTAGCATGGTGACCACTACGCCACGGAGGTCGTCCATGATGTCTGCCTTATGTTTGATACAATTATAATCAAAAATTACGAGGGCTTGTTTATTGTATTTCTTGAATCTATTATTCAAGAAATACAATAAATTTGCGATTTGGAGGCAACTTCGCATTTTTTATCAAGATATTTTAGAGCAAAAAGTGAGTATTCGTTAATATTGATAAAACTTAAGATCGTTCTAAGACAATTGGCACGCGGTGCGTCCTTAAATATCTGCAATGAGAGAGTTACTTAAATGAATACCTTAAAAAATGTTTTCATTTTAGAAATAAAATAAATGGCCGTAAAATGATGTCGCTATTATTAATATAAACTTCTAGTTGTTGATTTATCTTTAAATAAATTGTTACGAATTACTTTTTATATAGTTACCTACGTATACGTGTAATAAAATTATAAATTCTACATACCCAAGTACATTTTAACAAAAGTTTACAATAAAAATTGCAGAGAAATAAATTTTTCAGGTTTATAACTTAAGTGTTTCAAAGTGAATATTACATAAAAATCGGAAATATTAACATTCGGTAATTTTATTTAGTAGGTTAGACAAAAATATCCAATTAATTGACCTGAATCACCTGAATGTACAGGTGTTTCAGGGTGCGAAATAATCCTTGTGCATGTTCAGTCCGTCCAGTAAAACTGAGTATAAGAAAACAGGATAACTAAGTGAAGCTTTTTTTTTAAACAATAATAAATAAAAAATATACATATTGTCAAATTACACTGATTGAGCTAGCCCTGGGATTAGTTAACTTATTTTTGTTCCTCTTCCAAACATGTATTGTAAACTTCTAAGTCGGTTCCAAAAATTGATTAAATAGTATGCAATGCTCAGAAAAATATCTTAATTAATAATACTTATGTGATAAAAAATTTCGCCACTAGTCGGATTTGAACTCACGCTCCTCAAGTTTGTACCATGAGTACACTTCCAATTTAAATCTCACTCGTGGCGAAATTTTTTCACCGCATTCCGCATTTTATTAATTTAGATATTCTTAGGCTGTCTTTTAACTGGCAAACCTTGTATTGTTGGCAACTTTTCCGAGATTATTAATTTACTTACTACATCATTAAACATTCTATGTATGTTATTAATATATTACCTATTATTTAAGTACACAAAAGTAAGACAACACAGAAGTCTAGAATATGTACTGTGATAATCAATCATAATCATTATAAGATCGAATATATTTTTAACTCATGTAGAAATAATTAAAACAAAATCCTTTCTTTTACAATAATTCGCTGAAAATAGGATGAAATTTTTGATATTTTGTAAATGCCTTTAGTTATAGACCATGCTAGTACTTTGATAAGTATACGAATGTGGGGTGGAAAAGTATTCAAATGTTTTAACAAACTATCTTAAATTAAAACAAAAAATGTTTTTGTTAAAGAAACCTGCATTGTATACCTCTTCATGTTTTTTTTTTAAGTTCAGAGGCATTTCTTCCCTGAGGTTTTCACGGTTTAGTGTCTACCTCAATAAATAAATTTATAATTAATTACTTAATTACTACAATAATATTTAGCAATAAGTACGTAGATTTTCACATTCGTAACACGCCACGTCTACGGCAGTTGGTTGTACGTATACGCATGTAAAATCGGCCAGGCCAGGCCTGGCCAGGAGGAGACATATATATACTTTGGGCGATGCTAAAGAAAACCTCATATCACTCGCCCCTCTTCTTTGCATAGGTGGCATTTTTTTATTTTTCAACGCCCTCGGTGTATTAATTTTTTCACATTTACTTGCGCCTGATAGCTTAATGGCTTTACTCCAATATATTAGGGGCGTTATAGCAAATATTTACTAAAGTTGAATTTGTCTTGCCAGTATCAGTTGTTTTATGCCGAGACTGCTTTACTAAAGAGGCTTCAAAAAGTCAACGACTGTAGGCTTTATTTGTTAATCAAATAAAACATACAAAAAATGTATATTAAATTAATAAGAAAATAACATGTTTTTATTATAATTTAATTATGAATGCATGTAAATATAATTTTTTTAGTTTAATCTTGTGATTTACCTACATTTACCCCTATATTCCTGTAGAAACTCACTTTAACTTATATTGGGTGGCGGTTGGCTAAAAAAGTATAGGTAGTTAAATACCTACTTAAGTTGTCTAAACAGAGAGCAACTTGTATAAAAAAAAAGTAAGTACCTAGATATTTACGACGTCCTAAGGATAAAATTACGATAATGATTTAATGATTAGTAAGTACCTAATACCTAGAAATGATTGGTTAGGTAAGTAGATATTGTTTGCAAAGAACATAGTGATATTTTAAAAAGTAATTTTAATTATACAGTCTTATTAAATTGCGGACATAATTTACGAAATTGAGCCACGTTCGTCCTATGCCAATGTGCCGAGCTGGCGGCAGTCTTTCTGCTGAATCGTTGACCGATGCATTGTTGAAGGAATAAATTCTCATTTCCACTTCTTCGCGAGATGGAGAATTCGTTTTCTGCGTCACCCAGCGTAGAGGTTTTGATAATCTGTTGGATTGGACAAAAAAATTAGTGTTTAGGCAAGCGTCCTGCTTGTTTGTTTGTTTTTCGTTGTGTAAGTGGCTAACACTGGTGTCTGATTGTTCAGGCTGCTTAAAGGCATCTGACATAGCTTGATGAAGGCCATACTATGATTGACAGCCAGGACCAACGGTTTAGGTATACCTACATTCCTTCCGACGGAGGAGCTCGAAAAATTTGAATGCCACTTGTGGTCACCCATCCAAGTGCGGACCACGCCCGGTGTCGCTTTACTTGCGAAAGCGCTACCAATTCGCACTCCCGCCACTGAGCTCCTCAGCTAAAGCGTCCAGCTAAAGACTTTAAAAACTAAAATTTAACTTCAAACGTTCAGGTACCTATATCGTATTCGTATATTGTACTTGAACCTCTTGTACCCTAGGCGAGAATAATATTAAATACCTATGCGAGAGATTGTTTGGATGTCTGTTTCAAAAACTTCTTAACTGGTTCAGCAGAACACGTTGACGTTTTCCAGATTTATCTACCATTGTAGAATGAGTACTTTTGAACCTGTTAGGAATCTATGGTTTCGGAAAGATGCACGCAGCACTAATTACTCCAGCGACTTGAGTCACGGACGAAAGCTAGTAGGTCATTATTAGTCAGACTAAATAGGCTTTTCTCGGTTATCAAGAGAAGCATTCTTAGTAGAAGCTCAGATGAGTCAATCATTTCTGGCATAAACTTAGATATTTTAAGTAAGCGCTCTGCAGAACTAGCGTCATGATCAGCAATGGATTAATTTTACACTGATATAATAAATAAATAAATACATATATAAGTACGGACATATCACACAGATTGAGCTAGCCCTAAAGTAAGTTCGGGGTTACGCTAGTACCTACATAGTACTCTTTGGTTCGGGACTTGTGTTATGGGATACCAACGCAACGATACTATAATTTATAACAAATTAATATACGTATAGATAAACATCCAAGACCCAGGTCAGTCTGAAAAAGATCATTTTCCATCTTGACCTGACTGGGGATCAAACCCGGGACCTCCAGTGTGACAGTTTGGCCTGATGACCACTAGGCCACAGAGGACTCAGAAATAATATCTTATAGGAACTTGAATATATTTACTTATCTACCTAAGTATACAAAAAATATATGTTTAAAAAATAGTATTCCATCCCGTACTTACTCTGAAAAATAGTCCATGTCTTCCATAATATCCGGCAACTCTCTACCGTCCACATCGAGAAACATCAAACATAATGCAGATAACGTCAGGGTGATTCCTATGGTCACTCCCACTATGGTAAGGCTGCTCATAGGCTCGAAGAGGAAGATGATGCATCCGATAATTGAACCAAGCTGGCCTACGGCGTGGCAGGCACCCATCAAAGTGCCCCTAACAGTTATAGCGAAAAGACGAGGGGTGACGTTGAGAAGTAACGCGTGTCCAACCAGACTTGAAGCCAGCGCAACTGAAGACAGGAGGTTGCGAGACCTTTCCTAAAAAGTAGATAACTTATATGAAGGTTGACAAATACTATCTACTACTAGATTTGAAATGATAGTAATAATTTAAATCGTTTTATAGATAGGTAGTAAGTAACTAGTGGTGTCATAGATAGTAATTAGTGGAAAACTTTTACTCTAATGACATAAGAGTTGACGGCAAAAGGGGATACTGAATTTTCCGGGGTCCAGTGCTGCCACCATTTAAAATAAACCATATTATAGGAAACGGAGACATCATTTAAAATTTTGTCTTGACCAGGCACTAGATAACCCTTCAAACTTATTTTATGAACTACTGTTTACCGTTTAAAGTGAGAACGTGAAGCTTTTCTAAGCACAATTGCGAAAAACGGCCACTTTTGGCGTACGTGCGTAGAAAAGCTTCACGTTCTCACTTTAAACTGTAAACAGTAGTTTATAAATTAGTTTGGAGGGTTATCTAGAGCCTGATCAAAACAAAATTTTAAATGATTTCTCCGTTTCCCATCAAATTATTTATTTCAAATGGGGGCAGCACTGGACCTCAGAAAATTCAGGTATCCCCATAATATTTTCAGTTATCAATAAGTACCTATGTAGGTAGGTACCTTATGTAGGTATGAACTATAAATGTAATGTGGATGAAACAATATCATCAGGTTAGGATCTGACTTTACCTTGAAATGATAGTAATAATTCGCTTCTTAAATCTATTTAAAACTTTTCAACGCCTTTAGTAATATAAATAACAAAGACTAAGCATAAAAGCAACATTGCTATATTAACATCTATTTTCCGATGATCTGATAATATAATCACTAACCGGCATTCAGCACGACCCTTTATTTGTAATGCACAAGTTGACACTGCTGCACTCTGCCTGTGACGACAACGGATATTCTCTGACAAACTTTGAGGTAATATTATTTTTCGCTGACCCGACTGTTTCACAAATACCTATGGTGACTCAAAATTAAAAACCGACTTCACCCAACTAAACTACACAACGGATTTTGATAAAAAAAATATTTATGTATTAAAACTTTATTGCACAATTAAAAAAAGTACAAGAGGCCTTGTACTTGGCATGAGCTTGTAATGGCATTTTGTAATGCCATGTAGCAGTAAAAAAATCTAAGTCTATGGCCAAAAGTCGTAATTATCGCGGGTGCTGCACCAATTCTGTCAAACAAACATAAATATGGAGATTTTTTTAATGATTTTCGCAAATAAAAATAGATATCTATAGTTTTTGAGTTGAAAATTACAAGAATACGGTAGAAATAGTCAATTCAAGTTTTATCACTAATTTGCATTTGATCCGCTGTTGGTTGGAATACCTATTATTTGAGACTATTGAGAGTGATACCTACTCCCGCCAGTGTTTATGATTTTACTAATTTCTAGCGGAAAACGATACTTAATTTATTAGGGGAGCCGGGGGTAATCAGAACCAGTGGGTAATGGAAGCTAGTGCAAAAAACCTCGAAATTAACAAGGTATCAACAGTTGCTCACTCGCATGGAGTCCCCTCTCGTCACCCTTCCCCGCCGCCAAACCCCCGTGACGCCAGTCTCGCGAGCGCCGCGTGTAGTGAAAGTTATATCCAGGCAGTGCCGCTGTTATAAAATTTACGCATATTCAATCGGAGATGTAAGTATCAATTTTTGCTTTTCTTGTCATTTAAAACATGTGATATCTTTGTAAGTTAGCTGTATTCCGTGGCAAAGGTTTGAATTCAACATTTAATAAACATTTCTTTTATAAAATTTAAATGTGAAAAATAACCGGCACTGGGGTAATGGGAGCCACATGGTTCTTATTACCCCATTGGCTCCAATTACCCCTATTGTCTATTATTAGTAACAGATATGAAAAGAAAATGTTTTTTGTTCTGTTTTAGATGCCTAGATGTAGAAAAAGAACAACTGACAAAGCCAGTTGGTCAGCAGAAATGCTGCAATCAGCTGTGCAACGTTGCAGGCAAGGCATTTCAATACATGAAGTGGCCAAAGAAACTGGGATTCCCTATAGCACTCTACAAAAAAAGACAAAATTAGATGATGCCGATTTAAGATCTCCAAAACTAGGTAGGAATGCTGTTTTTAGCACAGAACAAGAAAATATACTCACAGACAGAGTTTTATATTTGAGTACCACGTTTCATGGGCTAACTATGACACAACTTAGGAAAATCGCCTTTAACTGCGCCGAGGCCATGGGTTTAAAACACAATTTTTCTAAAGAAAGTAAAATGGCTGGCAGAGACTGGATACAAGGATTCTTAAAAAGAAACCCTCGCGTTAGTATTCGGAAACCAGAAGCTATAAGCATTCAGAGAATAACAGGGTTTAATAAAATCGAAGTTGACAGATTTTTTAAAAACCTGACAGATGTTATATCTAAGACTCCGTTTGCGCCGCAGGACATATATAACATGGACGAGACGGGTATTTCGACAGTACAGGAGACGGAAAAAATTCTAGCAACAAAGGGCCAGAAACGTGTGGGATCTATAACTTCGTGGGAAAGAGGCAAAACCATCACCGTGATTTGTTGTATGAGCGCAGCTGGTAATTTTATCCCTCCACTTTTCATTTATCCCCGGCAAAGGCACTCGCCACAGCTTGAAAAGGATGGACCTGCAGGAGCTGTCTATGAACATTCAAAAAATGGATGGACAACTGAAGAAATTTTCATTAAATGGCTACAGCACTTTGCGAAGAACGCTAAACCTTCAGAAGATAAACCTGTTTTACTTATTCTAGATAATCATTTTAGCCATGCTACCCTAGATGCCTATACTTTCTGCAGAGAACATTTCATCACCATGATCTCCATCCCACCTCATACCTCACACAGGCTTCAACCACTAGACGTGGTTTTTTTCGGCCCTCTAAAAAAGGCATATAACAGTGAGTGCAATTTATATATCAAATCTTATAACTTGAAAACAATATCTCCCTATGAAGTTGCTGGGCTTTTTAACAAAGCTTACATGAGGGTTGCATCAGTGGAAAAAGGAGTTAGTGGCTTTACATCTACTGGTATATTCCCATTAGATCCTTCCAAAATGAAAGAGGAGGATTTTATCAATATTTCTCCAGTAAATGTGGAAGAAATTTTTTCCATCACAGTTACTGAACACCAAGTTACAGAACCCACACCTAATATTAGCAGCTATCCCGAACCTACACCTTCGACTTCTGATTACAATAATCAAACAACACCTAAACGAAATAGTGTAACCAATGATAATCAGCAAGATCTTACCAAGCTTGGAGATACTAATGAAGGAACATTTGTTGATATAATAAATCAGCAGACGCCTCTACCTTGCGTAGAAGGAAAGAAATGGAAAGGAAAAGGAGTAGGGAAAGGTAAAGGGAAAAAGCAACAATCTGAAATATTAACTTCTACACCCTTCAAGGAAATATTTGAAGAAAAGGCCAAAAAGAGAAAGGAAAAAGAAGAAAATGGAACAAAAAATAAAAAAAATATTATGAAAATGAAGGTAGAACAAACCAAAAAGAATTTATTTGTTGATGGTCCTGCTAAACAGAAGACAAAAAGGTTGAAAAGATCAAAGAAGGAGCCTTGTTCCTCTGAAGAAGATGAAGAAGTTCCGTACGCAGAGAGTGGTGACAGTGACATCGAAAACCTGCCAGACAATCAAAAAGGACGTGATGATCAATCTTTATGCGCAATCTGTTTGGAGTTGGGGAAATCTCGAGAGATATGGTATCGCTGTCGTAGCTGCGGTGGCTGGGCACATGAACAATGTACAGATTGTGATGATCCCAGTCGCTATGTATGTGATTTCTGTTCCTAAACATAGCAACATATTTCTTTTATTGTTTTGTTTTTTGATTTTTGATTTTATCAAGATTGTTAATTTTTCATACGTTTAGTTTATAATTAATGTTTTATAACTTTGGCTATGATTACCCCATTATAGTGGTTCTAATTACCCTTAATGAGTGTAATTGGAGCCAAAACTACTTTAGGAAACTTTTCTTTGTTTTTCTTTTTGTAAGCTTGATTAGCCAAAAATACTTATGTCATTCCAAAGATAAGCCATCAAAGATGTTTATAAATAAGTACTCTAATTAAAGACTGATAATATGTGATTTAAATTTGAAGTTTTTCTTAAGTGGTTCCCATTCCCCCCTCCTCCCCTACTAGCGATACAAGATCAATTACATAGGTATATATGTTTATTATCATTAATAAGACATTAAAGTACCCTTTTTTCCCTGTAATATAGTAAAACTACAAATAAACATAATATAAACAAACCCTGACGTATCGAAAATAAAACCCACCTTTCATACTTTCACTTTCTTCACTTAATTTTACTGATCGAAAACAGTTTCACAAGCCTTTGTCTACCCAAATTTGAGCAATACCTACACTTAAGTTTAATTAATTTACATTAAGTACTTACATATAATTTTCAATTTTATTATTCTGTCGCAATATTTGAGTTCGGTAAGTTCAGCCGGCAAAGTTTACTCTAAGTAGCGAACTTTGCACGTGCTAATACATAATTACCAAGATCACGTCATAAAAATAAGAAAAAATATCCTTTTTTGGAAGTCGGTTGAAAATGCGATTAGGAACGCGAATGGTAATGGTGACTGGCCTATAAAACGATTCGTTTTGTGTTCCGCTGAATCTCGCGTTAAAAAATTGGTCTTCTGCAAAGATTTAGAATATACAAGTAGGTCTCTGACCTAGTAAGAATCATTGACCTAGATTTTTTATTTATGTTATCAACAAACCAAAGCTATGTTTTAAGTACTTACTTTACTAAGAAATGCATCGCCTGCTATTAACACGCCGGTGATTAATACACTGATCATCAGTATATGCCTCAGCCTTATTTTTTTCGACATTAGCACCACGAGCCCCCCGAACAAAATGGCGAAGCAGAAAACTTTCAGCAGCAACTGATCTGTTTCTTCACTGTATAACCTTATGTATAAATAGCTCCATTGGAAGTAGTAGAGCGCCCAAAACAAGAGTGATATAAAAATAGTTATCCGGATGTTGTATGTGGTTAAAAGCCCTAAACATGACCTGGGTTCTTCCAGACAATAGTAAGCCTGTAACCAGAAAGTAAAAGTTTATAAATAGTTGCTCTATTTGTGAGAAGAATAACCTAGCAAATAAATATATTAAATAAATATATACGGATAAAGCACTTACACTACAGATTGAGCTAGCCCCAAAGTAAGCTTAAGCTCGTGTTATGAGATACTATAAACCCAACGATACTATACTTTATGAAAAAACATATATAGATAAACACCCAAGACCCAGGACAATTTGAAAGAGGCCATTTTTCAACTTGCCCTGGCTGGGGATCGAACCCCCAGAACCTCCAGATTGGCAGTCTAGCGTGTTGACCATTACGCCACGGAGGTTGTCAGCAAATGTTTATGAATGCAGCAATGGAGATAGTGTTAATAAGGCGACCGTCATCCAAGTCGCGCGCCTAGTACCTACTCTTAAGTATTAGGTATGTAGCGGAACTGCGGAACATCTAGGACTAGGCGATTGCGTTTGAATTTCTAGTTTCTTACCCAAAAATGCCTCTACTTCAAAATTGAATTTAAGAATTATAGGTACCTTTGTATTTCCAGTGTAGGTTTATTTGTTAGTTTTTGTATGGTAATATTTATGCATGCGATGCAAAAAATGTTTGGCCTCCCATACAAGTTGGCCGATCAGCTGATCCATATTTGTACTTAACACAAAAAAAATACTTCGTTAAATGTTCCTTGGAGAAAGTTGTTCAGTATTATGGAGTGAATTAACCCTTCAAATATTTTCAGTATATTTTGTTAGACGTTATATAAAAAAAGGTAAGTAAAACGTACCCTCTGATTAACGGGCCTTATTTTGAAATCGCTACAAAGGTAAATTCCATTTCTCACTGCAGCTTTTAAAAGTATCTTTTCCGCTTTATTTATTTTCCTATTGTAAAGGAGCCACTGTGGAGACTCGGGTATCCATCTAAAATTGATTCACCAAATACACATCCAAAGTAAGTAAATAGACCTATATTAAGATTGTTCCTCAAGCAGAGATTTATAAACAAAAGAAAACAAGTCTTTCCGGGTACTACCTAGAAAGATTTGTTATTTTCGGGTACAGTATCCGATAGTACCAATATCTCCTGAGTAAGTACGACAAACAGTATATGGAAAATTAAAATCAATTTTTATGTTTCTGCATGTTCGAATGTTAACTAGACTAAAACTGAAATTCTATTAAACTAAAACACTTTTATAAAATAAAATTGGCGCCAACCTGTAACCTATTGTAATTCATTACTGCGTCAGTGTATAGTCATCGTTTATTTTATATTTATTTGTCCCCATATATTTATTTATAGTCCTTTCTTTTCTTTCATTGAATACAGCTGATAAGTAACGCCGTGGTAAAACCGAAAGCGATTGTAAAACAATAAAATTGACGACAAAAGCTTGCTTCGTTACCTTAACATTAAAATAAGGATGGCGCCATATAATGCGGCGATGAAACTGAATGTCGGCTGGTTGGCTGTAGAATTTGCCAACGGGACCATGCACACAAATGCAAATAGTCGAGGCAACATCACAATTGTATTCAGCCACGAACGCCAGCCATTGCTTGCAATTTCGCATGCTATAAAAGACCTTGGATAAGATTACAATGTAAACAATATTACCTACTCCATTTTAAATTATGATAAACATTCATAATTAAAATAAAAGTTTTATTTGCGTATCGAATAATGTCTACAAAGATAAAAAATAATTGTGGAGCTGTGTGTAAGGTTTTACCGAAATTACTCTGAACAGTTTAATGATTTATGGTCTTTATGTATTAATAAATAAATGAATAAATAAATATAAAAGGACAAATTACTGACTGATTATGTAAAACGTTTTCCAGTTGTTTTTTTTAAGCACTCTAAGATATGTGCTTACTATTTTAATTTTATGGACCAGCGGAGGGATATTCTATGGATTGTAACTGTGAGGTCATGTTTTTAAAAAAATCTAATAATTTGTTCACATTGAATGTCCAATTTTTTTTTTTGTAAAGTCAGGGTTCTGCTTGCTTGACTCGATGTAACTTGTAGCAGTGATCAAGTGTGACGTAGGAGTTAAATCAATAAAGCATTGTATAATTTATAACAATATTACCTACTTCATTTTAAATTATGATAATCATTAATGATTACGCTGATTGAGTATAGTATGGTTTCTATTAATTCAGCATTTTCTCTTTATTTATGCAATTAGACTGTTAAGGTACTTAAATAAAGGTAAACAATCTTTATATGCCTTTTTTTTTAAATATACACTATATAAACCAATACCTTTGCAAATTACAAATCAATGAATGTATAAATTACACTATTAATATGTAATGTGTAAAGATATCAATTTGTAAAGTGTATATTTCAATATAAAGACACTTCAATATTGTTTACATTTATTTAAATACCTAGCCAAATGGACTTTAGTTAGACATAAAAAAATACATGAAGGGGAAAGGAATTCTATCAACTTCTTTTACTTACCCAATATAAGACCCAAGAACTTATTAGAACTACTAAACAAGGAACCCAGAAACACGGCCAGTTGATACCAGCCTTCTGAGTCACAGAACGTCAACAAAACATCCAGGCTTGTTTCCGAGAGAACGTTTATGACAATAGCAACTTTTCTTCCAAATCTAAAATTATTTTTTAAAATAAAATAGGTAGTTATCTATATTATGTAAGTAACTACCCTGTACGAATAAATATTAATTTCAAGATACGAGTAGGTAAGTATATTTTCAAACTATGTCCGGACCGCTAATAATGAATTTATTTGATGGCAATATTTATTTATTTTATTAGGGTAAGAAATGAGTAATACCCTCTTGAGTACCACTGTTACTCAAGGGGAAAAAGCTTCCCGATGAGTTCCAATGTTTGTCATTGCAACTATGTAATATTCTTCCTTCTTTAATTCTGTTCTGCTCGAGGGAGTAACGCCAGAAGCATGGAACAGGGGCGTGGTGGTCCTGTTCTTTAAAAAGGGAAACAACACCCTATTAAAGAACTATAGGCCTATCACGCTTCTGAGTCACGTATATAAGTTGTTTTCGAGGGTCATCACGAATCGACTCTCAAACAGGTTTGATACCTTCCAGCCCCCCGAACAAGCCGGTTTCCGTAAAGGCTTTAGTACCACGGATCACATTCACACGCTGCGGCAGGTTATAGAGAAGACGAGGGAGTATAAGCGGCCCTTATGCTTGGGGTTCGTGGACTACGAAAAAGCCTTTGATTCGATCGGAACGTGGGTCGTGCTTTAGTCTCTCCAGAAATGCCGTATTGACTATCGGTATATCGAAGTGTTGAAGTGCTTATACAGTAACGCCACTATGTCAGTCCGAGTACAGGAGCAGTGCACGAGGGCTATTCCACTGCAAAGAGGTGTAAGACAGGGAGACGTTATATCTCCGAAACTGTTCACC
Organism: Acrobasis suavella; assembly: GCA_943193695.1. NCBI lineage: Eukaryota > Metazoa > Arthropoda > Insecta > Lepidoptera > Pyralidae > Acrobasis > Acrobasis suavella. The sequence goes on from OW971938.1 coordinate 13,352,373, forward strand.
GTTTCACTGGTAGATGTCTTCAAGCTTCTGGACTGGGAAGGTTTGGCATCAACATCAATGGCGAGTATATCACTCACTTTCGATTTGCCGACGATATCGTTGTCATGGCAGAATCGATGGAAGACTTAAATCGAGTTTCCCAAGAGGTAAGCCTTAAAATGAACATGGACAAAACGAAAGTAATGTCAAATGTCCATGTTGCGCCTCTACCTGTTTGTGTTGGGAGCTCCACTCTCGAAGTTGTAGACCAGTATATCTACCTGGGTCAACTGATCCAGGCAGGAAGTTCCAGCTTCGAGGAAGAGGTCTTTCGACGAATCCGACTCGGCTGGGTAGCGTTCGGGAAGCTACGCAGTGTCTTCTCGTCCAAAATACCTCAGTGCCTCAAGACAAAAGTGTTTAATGAATGTATGTTACCAGTGATGACTTATGGCTCTGAAACGTGGTCCCTTACTATGGGTCTCATAAGAAGGCTCAAGGTCGTTCAGCGCGCTATGGAGAGGGCTATACTCGGTATTTCCCTACGTTATCGAATCAGAAATCAAGAAATTCGTAGGAGAACAAAAGTCACTGACATAGCCCAGCGGATTAGTTCGTTGAAGTGGCAGTAGGCGGGACACATAGCGCGAAGAAATGATGGCCGATGGGGCAAAAAGGTTCTCGAATGGCGACCACGTACTGGCAAACGAAGCGTAGTACACCCACCCACAGACGACCTGACCAAGGTCGCTGGAAAGCGCTGGGTGCAGGCCGCTCTTGATCGGTCGTTTTGGAAATCTTTGGGAGAGGCCTATGTCCAGCAGTGGACGTTATGCGGCTGAAATGATGATGATGAATATTCTTCCCAATGAGTTTACCACTGTATCCTAATGGCTCTTTAACGGTGCGCCGTATTCCCGTCAAGTACCACGTAAGCCACAGTGTTACTTGACGGGAATACACCACTCCGTATTCCCGTTAAGAAACAGTAACGTTATGAAGTACGCAGTAAAAAAAATACTAGGTCTATGTGAAGTAGGTACTTCAAAGTTAAATGAAAGTACTTTAAGGTTAAATAAAACATATTTCAATAAACTATAGGAATATTTGTATTTTAAACTATATACTCGTCATCAAAAAGTTGACATGTAAGTAGCTACTATAAATATAAAAGCTTACCTATATTTTGTTGACCACCCTGCAATTTAATATTTATGTACTTCACTACTCACGTTACTGTTACTCAATGGGAATACGGAGTGCTGTATTCCCGTCGAGTAACACTGCGTCTTACGTGGTACTTGACGCGAAAACGACGCGCTTTTAAAAAGCCGTTAATACACAGTGGTACTCATTGGGGAGAATGTTAGTTGCAAGAGTAACACTGGAACTCATCAAGAAAGTTTTTCCCCCTTGAGTAACAGTGGTACTCAAGGGAGTATGTTACTTATCAGTAACAAACGCAAAATATTCTGAAACTATTTAAAGGATGAGTTCAGTCTTGATACTAAAGAAACTTGCCTAAGGACATATAGTTTCAGTATATTTTGTTATAATCTTACATACGATTAAATTTCATTTAAAGAAGCTAACCCATCAGAGATTAAACCAAAGATGACGCATCCAAACATCTGGCCCACGCGGCTCACCACAGTCGTCGACACTAACTTCATCTTTTCATCACAGAATATCGTCCACTGGAAGTAAATTTCTATTTATACAAAATCAGAAGGTTAAAGCCACAAGCACACCAAAATCACTTACCGACTTTTTTATCCAAACCATCCACATTAATTTAACATACCACTTCTCGCATTTAACATTGATTGTGGAATTGCCTGTTGTCATCTCGACGAAACACAAGCTTGTGTTAGCGACATGGTGGTCCGTCGGTGGAATGCAAAGAATATGTTCAACTTGCCGAACAAGCAAAGTATCTTCATATTGGATGAAAATGGAAGGTATCGTAAGAGTGGTGCACGCAAACACTACCAACCATTGCCAGGCACCAATACTTCCTACCACGTCAGTTGTCACATCTTCGTAAACTGATCCAATTCTACAATCATATTTAGTCACATGATAAACATATTCCGAAAAACGTAATAATTTATAAGTTCATCGAAACACATACATAGACATGGCATGTGAATTGTGCACTCAGATTAATGTGACATTTTTATCGTGGCTGCGTAGATTTGAACCGAAAATAACTGGTTTTACACTGAATTATAATGTAGGTAACTAAAAGATTGATGATATTGATAAAAACGTGTTGTGTGGAATATGATGCATGCAAAAATTATGGGATTTAAAATTAAGTGTGGTCGTTTATATGTTTAAAATCAATAAAATAAATATATGTGGAGGAAGAGAAGAAATATAATACCTACTGCATAAGTAAATAGGATAATCGGTTGTACCGCAAAATAATAAATAAGAAAAGCAGGTAAGCTGCTTAACCAATTTGTTATTATACCTTAATACCCTTTTTTAGAAATGGTCACAAGAGAGAAATCTTCTAAAAACACATCTTATTTATATAAGAAAACTTGTGAAAACCCAGGTAACGTGCGAGTGGCTGTGACGTCTCGTCACGGGTGTGGATTGATGAACGTCTACCTAAACAGTAATTTACGAGGCTTCCTTTGAACAATGGAGGTAAACTCTTTTAATCCATTCTTGCGTAATGTTATTAGCTGCCGCGATGTAACCATGACCTAAACCATCAATATATTTTTTTAAGAGAATACAGTTTTAACTTAGGTAAGCAAGTATTAAAAATCTCTGCTGCCCAGTTGGAACAGAGCAGAGGCCTTTTACCTTTTTATATAAATCTAGTATCTACGCAGTATTGTTTAGGGGTAGTACTCTTTACTGCAGTCCATGTGGGTAGTGAAGCATACCTACGTACCTAAATGAAAGCAATTTGCTGCTATACTAGATAAGTATAGGTCTCCCCCAAGTAACCCAAACCTTTCAGGATGAGGCACAAATGGCTCTATTTTTTACTCTAAAGTTAAATCAATTCAATTTCAAAGTAGAGACAAAGAAATCAGTGTAAGTCTCTCGTCTTACCTATGATTTTTGAGCATTTAGCTTTTGTATTCATTGAAACGTGAAAAGAGCTCTTTCTTCGGTAGACGTGAAAGAAATAAATTTTGCGAACTTCACGTAAAAAAACCGCATCGAAATCCGTTCATCCGTTCGAGAGCTACGATGCCACAGACAGACAGACGTTAGCGTCAAACTTATAACACTCCTCTTTTTGTCGTCGGGGGTTAAAAACAACGTGAATAAACTCACACTCACTTAAGTAGTTAATTTATGCGGACTACGCACACTGACTGACCTTGTAGAGTTCATCGTTTCGCCTTCTTTACCAATGGAATCATTAGAAAAACTATAAAGTGTCAGTTATCAGTTTCTTATCAGTAATGCGTTCCCAGTAGCTGCATGCTTTGCGTACATTAATACCTAGGCAATCTTGGAGTACCCATGTAATATGTGTCATATTTACTACTTCTAAAATAAATGAAATACGTAGCTATCGACTACAGCTTTGTACTAGTACTTAATCCAACATTATTTCTTCAGAATGACTAAAGTTTATAAAAGCGTATTAATCTATTATGCATGTATTTATAGACGTATGAATGTATAGGTGTTATGGTTTATTTTGAATTCTGCGGTTATACGTTAATGAAGGTAGGTATTTACATAGGTGACCAGTTAGGTCAGTGAATGAGAACGAGCGCTATCAGAGTGACCAATTTGTTTTTGAGAACAACTGTAAGTCAGTTACCACCTCAACATCAAATAGCTTAAGAAACTTTATGTATTGCTTTTATATTATGCAACATAAAAATAATTATATCAATAAATAAATTCGTCCGATTGTCAAATCTTAATGAATGCTGAATTTATTGGTTGATCAAACATTTTTATCTTCATAAGAATTTGATGTTACGTGCTAAAGATCATCCTTGATACATCTTCAGAAAATCGACAATTCTGGACGGGAGGCGGTGTTCCCTGCATGCAGGTCTGGAAGAAAAGAAAAAAATTAGAATGTACCTACCAGCGGTTTCTCTTCCCGTGCAGATCGTAAAAGCCAATCGAGAAATTATGATTCCTTTTTCCACCTTTTCGTCCACCATCACGCTAAATGTTGCCTTTCAGTCTTGCGGACTTGCTCTATGCTTAGAGCTGCAAGATAAAATGCTGTCTGCTCCATGAGGGATAAAGGCGTGATAATATGTATGTAAGGTGGTGTTGAGAGACGACGACGAGCCGGGCGGTTCAGGAGCTGAAGATAAGAGGTTGCACGTTTTTTTCGCACGATTGCGGCAACCGGGCTCGGTGTTGGCGCCACGACGCCGACAGCCGACCATTCGCTCGTCTGCCGGCAGGCCGGCACGCACGTCTGTGTTCGCCCACACGCTCCCGCGCTCACCACTCAACCATCAATGGTGTTTGTGAATTACGTTACAGAATTTCGGCAATAGGAAGACAAGACGAGACAAATCCACCATGGACAAGGATCATGCTTTGGAAGAGATGATGGGGAAGCTCGGTAAGTGCCGGCCCGAACATATGGAACTTACGCGCAGTCATGTGCTTTAATATTTCACACACGTTTCTGCGGCAGTTATCTGTCCAAACCAGTAGTTTATGCGCCGACACCGTTTATTAGCCTGCTTTGAGCTGCAAGCTGCAACCGGTATGTCTCGTCTGAGAAATATGATGACTGATATTCTTATCCTGCTCACAAACTTTGACCAACTGTTTTTTGCGCCCACGCGCTTTCTAATCGAAAGTTGATAAAAGTGTATAAAAGTTAGATGCGACAGTGTCAAAAATATTACAAGTTAATACTTTGTTATTATAATTCAAACCGACCTACATGAAGTACTTATTTTTAATAGAGACTACGTTATTCTTTCTACGAGTCATCATCATCATCATCCGAGCGTATTCCCGGTTGCATCCTCAGCAGCAACGCTTCAGAGCCCGGGGTCCGCTACCTAACCAAGGAGATTTGACGAGGTTACTGGTTTTTACACAGAGCGACTGCCGTCTGACCTCCACAACCCAAAGGGTAAACCAGGAACCAATCCTTGGGTAGTTTGATGATCAAACGCTAGGTGGCGTTCGGGACCCACAGTTTTACGTGCATTCCGAAACACGGAATCATCTTTCTTTTCGGATAATCAGGTGATTCAAGCCTGCAATATCCTATCCAGACTGGAAACAACTACGAGTATCTCTACTTATGACTTAACAACTCTACTTATTTTCATGTATCAGACCATAAACGATATTTTTTGTGCTCAGGATAGTTAGACTATCAAATATAAAAATATTTGATAGTCTAACTATCCTGAGCATTATGGAATATTGCACGTTCAAACGGCCTTGATCAGTCCATGTGCAAGCAAGATCGATTGTAGACTTTGCACTTACCCCTGCCAAATGACGAAATCGTAACTTAACTGTAACTCGTTTAATTATCTTAACTTCACGTGGCATGACGAAATCCTACTCTAACCACACTGTAATAGTATCCAAACTGAAAAGGTCGTTGGTATAGATATCATAACTGTTGTAATAGTTTCATGACACTGTGTAACGCGTAGAACGGAACGTTTCGTAATTTAAGGAATCGTAGGGTTCGATTAATGCGTGTGATGAATGAAATTGATGGAGATGGGGTTAATGCATCTATTTAAACATATAATTTTATGGATAATATGTATGTTAATTTTGACGCAATACACAATAACTTTATGAACATGTTTGCGTGTAGTTGTAGAAAATCCTTCTCATTCAGATTGGTAGGCACTTTAAAAAAAACTATTAAAAAGCCAATTTAACCGTAGTGTTGTCATTATTATTAGGAAAATTTATTACAATATCTGATACGAAATAGAGGGTATCGTTTACAATAATATTTTTATTATGATTTATTATTAAGGGGCTACCTGAATTTTTCGGGGTCCAGTGCTGCCCCCATTTGAAATAAATCATTTGAAAAGAAACGGAGATATCATTTAAAATTTGGTTTTGATCAGACCCTGGATAATCCTTCAAACTATTTTATAAACTACTGTTTACAGTTTAAAGTGTGAACGTGAAGCTTTTCTACGCACAATTGCTTCACATTCTCACTTTAACTGTAAACAGTAGTGGGGGGTAACCCCTTAACTTGTTTTGCTACACGGTACACCCAGTCAATAGCATTACTGAACTTAACGACTGACAATTATCTACAAGGAAACAACAGCATTAGCTTCGCACAATAAGTTGTAATAAATAAATTACATTTTGCAGGCTCGATTAAGTTAGTCAGTAAGAATGACATAACATGTATTTTTTTTATTATTCGTACATGATTAATTGTCAACTCATGTAGGCAGGTTTGAATTATAAAAGCAACTCTATTTTGTTTTGTATGGGTATACCTAATCGTGGAGCTAGATTTTTTACTGGGTAAAATAATTTCAGCACAATCTTTTACTTTAAAGTAATTTAAACATTTCCAACGATTTCGATGAAAATTGGTACCTAATTCCCATTTCGGGGACGAAAAATCGATCTAGCTAAAGTCATTTTTATAGAACCTTTTTTCTCAGTCGCCCAAGTATTAATAAAGATGGAAAAATATCAAAGTTTTCCTTAAAATGTAAAACGTAGTTTTCTTTATACAGGCACAAGAATGTCATCATCATCAATCACCTAGATGGTACAGTTTTATTATTCTTTGATACATTTACAACCAAATTGAGTTAAATATACTCTTTAAGAGTCGGTTATGAAATAACTAAATAATGTTTATTTTTTCACTATACTGCACACTGATGCAGGGATTAGGTAATATCCAACCTATGTACAAAGATAAGTGCGCGTACGAAGGCGCACCAAAGATACTATCATTGTGAGTTGTATTTTGATTTGTCGCTTTGCAAAAATGTGCATACACTGCTCGTACGTGACTCATATAGGTAGGTATATATTTTTCTTAAACCGGTGTAAGATTTTCTTTTATTAAAGGTACTATAGTGTAATGTGCCTTATTTATATAATGAAGGTAGATTAATATTTTTTTGTATTCAAATAAAGTTCTTAGATTATTATCACACGTTGTATGACTCTACCAAGACTCTACCATATTACATTAATTTAAAAGCCTTTTTTACGTTTTTTTGACATTGACTTTCTTCAGAAGGCACCTTGTAGCCTTGTAGGTGTATGAATTATTTTAGGACAAATTTTTACTTGGCTAATTTGGTTTGTGATCAACTTATTTTGTTCAACAACATAACTGATTAGTTGTCGTGGCGTGGTCACTCGTAACTTGGCCTAGTAAACGTCATAAAGAAGTTATGTAAATATTCTTGAGTGCATATTTTACTGTTTGGCAAGGTCGAATTTCGGTATATCCTACACATAACTTACCAACCTGTGCCGTTGGGAACTGGTTAGGCTCATCATCTCGAATAAATTATGCATCGGAAAAATTCAATGGTATTTCTGAATAGATATGTATCAATATCACACGTTTTACAGTCTACCTTGATCACGTTTGCTTTTGTAATAACGTCTTGGTAATTGTTATGTCATTGACTTTATCTGTTGAGGTGCTAGGCATTTTGTCAATAACATATAAGGTACTGATATAAAGTAGCGATACACAATGTCACAAACTTATTGGCATGATATCTACCTACCTTAAACTGGCACTTGTTTCTATTTACATTTTATTTATACATTATATAAAATAATTATAAGCTACTCTTTACAATGCATGTACCTACTGGATACATCACTTGAACATTTTTTTTTTGTTATCCTTTTTTGTCCCATTGTCGAAAAAAGTCTCTCATTTTCTTCCACTTATCTCTTCCCGTTGTAGTCTCGAATCCATAAAATGAAAGTTCACGTCGTTAGTCTTTATGCGATAAACTCTGAAAGTGCATACTAGGCCAATTTTTATGCTGTTATTACAAAGTAGAGCCTTTATTCGGAAAGGTTTAGGCATAAGTATAGGAAATAGCCGCCCGCAGGAAGCCGGACGGTCTACATTTCTTTTGCATTGGTTTCGACTCATCATAACCAATGCGAAGAAATGGTCAACTTGACCTTAACTTGACATTACGAGTGTTACAACTGTAGCAATAGGTCAAGGGTTCGACATCGGCATTGCGAAATGCTTTCCATGTTTCTGTGAAATTTTACGCCGTGCAATGAATTTTTCCAACAAATAGAACCTATAAACAACACTCGACAGAAAGTTGTACAATAAGCCGAAATGGCGTCAATATTTTAAATCATCAATACCAACAACTTTTATTATTTATAACCAAACATGAAATTAATATGAACTAAATTTTATATAAATTTACTTAAGTGTACTTAATGAAATTAGTAACGTCAGTCACCATTTGATATTTTCAAGTCATTTTACTCTGTTTACTCTCAAATCTGTTTACTTATTCAAATACAATCTCAAGTGGGATTTACTTGATGTATAATGTAATTACACTTAAGCAACTATGCTGTGCAACCAAACAGCCTTCTTTTTTTCTTTCTCATTTTAGGTGTTTCAATTTATAAAAAATTAATTACTTGTTATTTGACCTATTTGTTCAGTGCAAATAACACTGATAGATAAAAAACGTTCAAATTAAACCATGGTTTTTATTTTTGTTAGTATAATATATCTAATAGTTAATGTAGGGCAGAGCCATGCCTACTCCATAGGTTTCTCTCAAAACTAACGTCTTGGCTCTGAAAAGCCTAGACACAAAAACTGAGAGAAATCCTTTTGGTGGCATATTTTGTTAATTGTAAGTGTTTTATGTTGTGTATATTTTGTTGTATATATGCTCCAAATAAAGATTTTTCTATTTTATTTGAAATTAGTGATCTTCTAGAAAAATTATCGTATTCGTTTAAAATTTCTCTTTCCGGAATACCTAATTAACCTTAACTCTTATAAAATAGGACACACTTCAAGGTAGAGATGATTATATAATATTATTAAATTAGTATTTATCACATGTTTATTCGTTTTGAAGGATATTTTTAAAGATTTTTTTTAAATGAACAATTTGCTAAGGAACGTTTCATTAAAATCGAATTCTAAATTTATATACTATTTAAATAATAGCGTCATTATAAGTATCTGAGTGAGGCAACATCCGCAGAGAAACTTTACCTAAAATACTTAAAATAATTGCGCCTAAATTTTATAAATTGGAGTTTCTAGAAAGTATTTAAGGCAAAATAAAAAAGTCTCTGTTACATTATTATTTATTATATAAGTCATGCATATGATTCTAGTATTCTGTACTCTTGCGAAATAATAAACTTGCGATTTCTCCGTTTCCTATCAAATGATTTATTTGAAATAGGGGCAGCACTGGACTGTACCCCGGAAAATTCAGGTATCCCCTTAACGCTTGAAAGTCGGGGTTTTCTTAATTTTGTTGGCGAATAATAGATGGCCTTACGGATCGTTCCTACTCATCACTAGACCTTGTCTTAATGTTCACATATGAAACTAAAACGCACTTTGAAGTTAATGACGTTGGGCAACTAGGTATTTCGCTTTGCAAATCGGTTCAGCGTATTGTAGGTGAACGCTTAAAAGTCGGGGGTTTTTTTATTTGTCTGGCAAATAAACTTGTAGATAGCTTTGAAAATAAAAAATAAATAAAAAAGGTTGGGAATTAACTCATAACTACTAAGAATACAAAATCATCGCATGGTCCATGAACTTCAAGTCACACTTATTACACTACAAAATTATCTCATCATAACTTCAGGTTCTTACTAGTTTATAGGCAGGCACATCAGAATAACAAACTTTATCTTTATTAAGTTATTAATGTTGTTTGAACTGGTTCATAACAAAGTAGGTAAGTAAATGTCTTATCGTAGGGTAATTAAGCATCTAAGTTGCTTCATACCGACTTTTAAAGTAATTGTAGGCGGCTCATTAGAATATCTGGCACAATCGCGTGTACGAGGTACCTACATACATTCTGAATTAACTTTCGAAGGAGTCCGTTGCTTGTTTTAAAGTCGGTAAAACTTTCATTGTGAGCCTGTTCAATCTGTCACTAAACAGAGACGATCCTAAAAAAAATATAGGAAATTTTTGGTTTTACTGGTATGTAAACTTATAGGCTAGGTATATAAAACTTTAGCTTTTCTATTTATTTCTTGCACCTATTTAACGATTTTAGCAGCTATATATAAAAGATTTTAGTTTAAAGTTGAGCTATCCCTTCGATTTTGACTCTGAAATTTTTTTTTTATTGTGAAACAGAAATTTGATTAATATTAAGAAAAAAGTTCTGTGTATGCAGAACCTAAAGAAAACTATCCTTCCTTCAGTATTTATTGTTGTCTATAAATGAATTCCGTTGTTGTACTTATCAAATTAAGTCGGATTACTTTACGAAGACTTATAAAAAGGTAAACAATCCAACAGTAAATCAGTCGACTACTTTAAAATAAGTAAGTAGATAGGCTTTTTTAATGAGATTTTGGTTCAAGGATAGCGTAGTTTGCTTACTTTGGCATGTTGACTCTACTTTCACGGCTTCGCCTGCAAAAGTTACATTTTACAGAACAATCTTTAAAAATGTTTTACTTCTGTCCTAATTTTTTGAAGAAGAAGCGGCAATCGCTAATAACAATGTAGTTCCATCTGTAAGACACGATTTTGATCTCGACTAAAAGTGAGAATTGTTCATCTGAGTTTGTGCTAGTGAAGGAAAAAATTGTGAGGAAACCTGTACAATAGTGACAATTAATTATCAAGTTAACAGTTAACTACACGTTAAACGGAGAACACAATCACATATTCAAATAACTGCCAACTTAAACTATATAGGTACATCCTCCATATTCATATAGATAGGTATACACGGATACTAGTGAGAATTTTGCTATTAAAAGACATTTAGAGGTAAGGTACATTTATTAAAGCGATTCGTGAGTGGTCACCCTTTTAATTAAAATTTTTTGAATTGACATGAACTTAATAAGTTTCTCCGATTGATATCTATCTTCCAGACATTAGCTGATCCGAGTTTCTATTTAAACCATTTTTTTTATTTTCTTTCTTGTATGTACCTACACGTATGTTGTATGGGGAAATTTGTCCGCATCATGGACTAAATCTACTTACAATAAAAATGGTTTCAGTGTTTATATTATAAATCATTACATAAATGGGAAAATACTCGTATTTACAGGTGTGCGTAATGGATATCTTACATTGCGGTCGCACGGAAAAAAAATTGTGTAGACAAGCTTCCTGGAAGCCGTTAATATGTCGTACTTTTCATATATTTTGTTCCTTTCTATTATTATCACCCGCCACAAATCACAACATGTCCTTCAAACGTATGTATTTAGAGCAAAACGGAGTCAGCTCAGTATTCTTCGTGACCAGACGTTATTATTGTCTTTGTATTGTACTTCGGTTATGAGAGTCGCTCGGAGGTGTGTCCATTGACGTAAACCGTTTGTTTGACATATTTATGCAGTGGCGTATTTTTAGCTTTTCTGCGCGGCCCTGTATTATCCACACACAATGTGGTGTCTGTTTAGGTATGAGATGGGCGGCTGATATGCATCACTTGTTGTCCTTGTCTATAGATGGTATTATTCCATATTAGTACGGATTATGTCAATATTCGTATTCCGTGCCTACCCGAGATTTGCTCTTCTTGATCTATCTCTGTTTCGAAAGCACTTTCTTGATACTCTTACAAATTTTGTAATAAATATGAAAAAGCCGCTGTCCATTTATAATTTGCAAACTACAGAAATGTACTAATTTGTTTGCTTTTTCGTCTTTCAAGCCCAAACGAAGTAACTGATAGACGATTGTTTTTTTCTTGCAGATAGGTAGTTGAACTTAAGTTGGTATTATGCGATGTTTTTATATAAATTTGATAATAACTTGGTGAGGATGCAGATTATTAGCATCCCTTGATTTATGTTACCCCGGGCTTTAGAGTCATGGCGCTCTTGCCTATGGAGTATACGAGTAAGTATGTCACCAAACATAGTCATGATAGTGAACAAGGACGCCATACGTGGACATCTAGGGTAAATATGGGATAGTTGCCACACTTTTTGAATTATTTTATGACATTCGAAAAATATTAACTTTAAGCTATTGCTATAAAGTGCTTAAGTTTGAACATGACAAAATGCTCGCTCGGTCTCGAGGTCACACGAGCAAACTCAAGCTAGCTCGCGTCTCGCACTTTATTCGGTGTCATAAAAAAATCCTCTCCGCTACGGTCCTCTCAGTCTGAACTGACTCTAAGTCAAAGTCACCTTTTTAATCTTTATATCCACCTTTGTGCTTTATTATTCACTTTTTCCATTTATTTTGAGTATAAATGTCCAATCTAAGTAAGTGCACAAAAATTAAACTACTAGTACCTATTGTACCGACCTACCTGTTGAAACGTTTAATCACTCAGTCAATAATGAAGACACCACCGGTTAAGCGGTAATTCCCTGTAATTATACAAGAATGTGCTTATTTGCATTACAATAGATCTGCCTTCGTTACATACGTAAGATAGTTTGTACAGTGAACAAATTATTGTATTGTAAAACTGATCTAGTTACGAGTCATTAAAATTCATTATAATGGCGAGAAGGTTACCACCACTAGCTATGATTATTATATTTTCAATGTTTGTTATCTACATTCAAGTCAAGATAATATGCACGTATATGCATTTATTTCATATAAATGCGATCACAAGAGCAAAATTGACGGGTAAAATATAATACTAAATAAAAAAATATACTACACTAAAGATCCTTACATATGACAAAAATAGTACATTACTGCAGAGGGCGGGAAGTATGGCATTGCCGGACGAGTAGTTTTCCTTGACAATAATTGCGATTCCGGCAATAGGAATGCCGGAATTCCCGCCCAGGCATGTATAGTGCTTTTTTCAATAAATGCGGAAATCATTCAAGAAATAACTAGAAATATGCAAATATTTACCGACAGCAATCAATGTTTACTGCAAAGAGTATATAATCAATCACTTTTGCTTTGAAAGAAAAGAAACTGCTTTCCCGCGTTTTTTAGTGCAAAGGAAACATAGCCTATACAGCCCAGTCATATTTTATTCAAACAATTTAATACCACTATTGTTTTTTTCTGTCCCACCGAAAATTAAGCACATTTTGTTGTCTTGTTATTCTGAATACACGTCTTGTCTTCTTGTTTAGAGCAAATCCGGCCAGGAATGAATTTTCATACTACCTTCCTGGCCTAGGCTAGTACAGTAATACATGAGCCAAGAATTACAAATTTCGTGTCTTCTTTTTACTACAATAATGCCCACATTCCTGAGCATGTTTGAGAAAAATGTTATTTTCCTGGCCGCTGCTCAAAACAAGAAGACAAGTATATTCATAATGAGAAGACAGTGACATTGACGTTTCAGATAACAGTTCTGTTTTTACATTAGGATAAGACATTTAGCGTTTAATTTCATCACTTGTCATACAGCCAATTGTTCGTCTGGCAATGCCATACTTCCAGCCCTCTGCAGTAATGTACTATAATGGAATAGATATATTTATTTTACTTTTCTCAAAAGATTTAACTATTATGAAAATAAGAAAAGTCTGTTTTCGACTCTACACTGTAACAATCGACTCTCTTTTCATTCGTTGTTTGAATCACTTCAAATACATTTATTACTAACGAATTTTTCATCATTTATTCCTGAAAAAAGAAATTATAAGACATGGCTCGCCTTTTTAAAAGCTTATATTTAGTTTCACCTGCCTCGTTGTCTGTTTGTCTGTCTGCTTGTTTAGAAAAATTGATATTTTTAAGTAATTACTTGTTATAAATAATATTTAACACGCTTGAATTATTTATTATTATACCTAATATTGGTTTAGTTAGTTTTTTTATTCTATTTGTATTATGATAAAATATTTATCATAATTATCATATTCACGTATACATAACACAGTAGTTACTGTTTAGTATTTAAACTTCTGGGCTCTGGAGACGTTGTTGTAGTTACATCACGGTCTGTAGGTATAAATATCTTGGCCGAGGACTGCTTGCACTAAAATACCAAATTCCATAGCAATTGGCTGTTACCATAACACATTAATTCTGGGTTTAGAAAGAACTATATTATTTTGTAGTAAGACTTACCTATTTATTGCATTCCGAAACGAAAGAAAAATCCTGAATTTAAATAAAGTTAACTAGATTCCTAGCTACCATCTTTCGATTCAGGATTTTCTTTCCCAACCAACCCCTCAAACATTCGTTTTAGGGGTTGGTTGGTAAAAACGAGCATAATTAAGTTTAATACTTAAATTTTTAAAAGTTTTGAAAATGACTGGAATATTTTTTTTTTCATATCGATATTCAAAGTCAAAATCAAAAAGTCAAAAATCATTTATCTTTGGATATTTGTATCTCTTGATAATTGATTGTCATTTACATTTTCGTAGTATATAAAGAGAATGTCTTAAAAAAATTCGTATTTGAAATACACCCTTAAAACTGCATGGTAAAACCGACAAAAAAAAACCGTCCATACAGATAAACCAACCGACTAATCATCATTACGGAGAAAACCATTCATCGTGTCAAAAATAGTATTCTATGTCAAATTTGTGACATATACGAGGCATTTTACATCCACGATTTTTATTCACTCATGGAGCGTGTAAATAATGTAATAAGTACATAATTTCAAGAAAACAATTGGCACTAAAGATCCTACCAATATCGAGTCATAATTTTTTTTAAAAGCGACCCTCTGTCGGTACCCCTGAAGTGTTACCTGTACTATAAATTAAATTTAAACAAATAATCACAATACTTGCTATAATTTATTTCCTGAACGTAATTTAAGTATAAAAATTCATTACTGTTAAATTGTTAAAATCAGGTATTAAATTAATAAACATCTTTTACTAATTGCTTAGTATTATAGGCGACCTTTAATAACACTGGCCACCCCATTTGGGCAGGCAACACTGATATAAAGAATTGTGTATTGAAGCCCGCCAATAAAAACGTCAGGGATAAGTCAGTTGTCATTGTTGTCAATAAAGTTATGAAGGATGAAGGAATTCGCGATTGGGATATAAAAAGTTTGTTGATTTTGCGGAAGTTATGTGTAAAGTATTAATTAAGAATACACGGATTCAGAAGATTACCATTTTTTATTTGTACAAGACACTCCAATCTTACATTACTATCGTTACTTTTAAATTTTATCTCAGTTTAAATCTAAAACAGCTCCGTAGGAACACGATTTTTGATAGTTTACAAAAAGTACTTATTGTAAAGTATTTTTCTTTTGTGATGTGACCACACCATTGTTTACCTTTTTTCCGTGGGATTAAAAATTAGATTATAGATTTCACCAACAATGGCCCTTCAAACACTGCTCTACATTACTAATAAAGCTTTTAACTTCAGAATTCCCTTTAAGATAGTTATAATAACTCCGAATATTGGGGTCGCATTTTTGGCCTACTGCCAACTAAACGTGTCTTACAAAAAGGAATCGCGAAAACATCGTGAAATTCTCACCCAATGTACCGATTTACTCATGGACAAGTTACTTTTTTTCTGGTATGGCATGTATAACTCGATTTCATCATCTACCTAGCCTTTTTCGTATTTTGGTCGATCGGTATATTTTCGGCAGCTACCTGTGTTTGTCAATTTCTTTGTTTCCTTAGTTCCGAGTCTTTTTTGGGGATATATCCCATTCGGGGGTATTTACAATGAAACACAAACAAAATTGTCCCATTTGTCCCAAGTGAGGACGTCTCCACTCGGGACAAAGGGGACAATTTTTAGTTTTGTCAAATGGGATATACCCTTTTTGGTCGTCTTCTTTCGCAATTGCTATTTCTCAAGCTCCTAGCATTTCGTAAAGTTTGACAAATAAAGGTGAGCTGCCGGCCGCTGCAGCTGCCAATCCGATCTAAAGTGGCACTAAGCGCTAATGCATTTTTTTTTCAATTCTCTCTAATTTATAGATACGTATATGAGGTATTTTTTAAACATATCGTTATTAATTTATATTTGTCTATAATAGTTTGGGATGTGGTCAAACTACGACGTTAGTGGAAACGGGGTCAATGTAAACGAGAACATCGAAGTTGTTCTCATTCACATCCAGAAAAATAGTCGGCTGTAAAATAACTATGTAATCACTCCCGATAGCAGGTTTTGTACAATTTTAAACATTACTTATCATTACTCCGACAAGAAATGAAACTTAGCAGTCACATAAACTTGGCTGATCCTTAATTGGTACGGTTATTCCAAACGATTTTGCTTTATACACACATAACATCAGAGAATGAACTTTCGTCGATATATCGTGTAGCGTAGAGTACGGTTAAACGATCGTAATTAAAAATACAGAGTTATTTCCATGCCTTTTCAAGTCAATACTGACTGCAACATAAAGTGCACCAGCTAATTGTGTAAAGTGGATGATTGATGTAAACGATAATCCGTTTTGTCTTGTCGGCCTCTTAGCAATTTACCCAGTTTCGTGAACCATGACATAATGATGCTAATAATTGCCTACTTACATATTTACTTACGTATAACTAAATACTTTTATATTGTACCCAGGCTTGTCAAAAGACTTAGACATAGTTTGGTTAGTATTTTTCGTGTTAATTGGCTCAAAAATAAACGAATATTCGTGTTTTTACGCCCATACAAACCAATGTTAAAATACAGTCAGTGTCAGTGAATACATAATACTAATTAAAATACATTGTTGCAGTAGTTGTAATGAGCAGTAAGCAGATGAGATGAGTAAAATAGATCTATGTGCAATAAACAAAGACCTTCATTTGCCTGTGACAGACTTTATTTATCTCACTGTTTAATAGGTAGACTTTCACAGACGCCTTTTTGGACTCAACCGGTAACAAAAACCGATTTCACTTCGGTGAACTCTTAAATCGACAGTTAATAGCTTTTTGTTGCTCGTTTCTTAATAAGGTACGAAAAATTCCTTCATTATATTGCTGTTCTTTTCTTTTATTATATAATACCTACACTAGTATAGGTAAATGCCAAAATGTGCACGTATTCCATGGTAATGATAATAATTTTTCAAAACTAAAAACCGACTTAACACCCAAACTACACAACTGATTTTGATAAAATTTCTATGGGACCACCTGGAAAGTATACCCTTTCAAACAAAAAAATAATTTTTCAAATCGGTCCAGGCGTCTACGAGTAATCGGTGAAACATACATAAAAAAAAAGATCGCGACGAATTGATAACCTCCTCCTTTTTTTGAAGTCGGTTAAAAATAAGGTAGGTAAATTTACAACAATACGTAAATTTACCTACAGTAAAACTACAGTAAAAATTGCGTGTCTGTACAAAAAAGAAAAAAAATGTCTGTCTGTATGTATGTTCGTATTTTCACGCTAATCTTCGAAACTACTAGACAGATATTTACGCACTTTTCAATTATAGATTAAGCTCAGCTCAGAACAACATTACTTAGGCTTTGTTTTATTGTAACCTTATATCATGAAAAAAGTTGGCATCATTTTTAAATTTCAAACTTAGTTCGCGTAAGTAAGTTCATTAGTATGCAATGTAAAATTTTTGGTTAGTTAGGAGAAGCCTCCAGATTTAAGTTTTCTCTACTCGTATTTTTATTTTTTATTTTATTTAATTTATTGCACTTAAATCTTAAGATTATAGTACAAAAAGGTACAACTTAATGCTAAGCATTGTCTACCAGTTCACCTTTGGGACGTAGCAGAAAAAATGGTAGATGGGGTGCAAATTTAATTAGATAAGTATATCGAAAGTAATGAATTAAGATGTATTTAATTACATAAACTATACACAACATAAATATTTAAATATTTAAATATAATACTATATAAATATAAATATTTAAAAATTAAGTAATAAATGCAGATTATAAACTTACATGTATATAAATACGTATAATTAACATACTTATACTATTATTGCAGCATTGCTTTCTCGCGATAGTGTCGAATTACAAGCATCTTAGCAAAATATGAAGGTTTCTGCGCTGTCGAATTGTAAGCCATTTAAGCTCAGAACGATAAGATGAGACATGGTCATATTTGCGGAGGCAAAAAATGAACCTAATACAATTGTTTAGAAGGCAGTCTAGTTTATTAAGATGTACTTCGGTAATGTCCAGATAACACACATCAGCATAGTCGATGATAGGAAGAATAAGAGACTGGACCAGCATAAGTTTGGTTTTTAAGGGAAGAAAATTTTTAAGAAGGTTTAGATGAGCATTGAAGCATACACCTTGCGACTAACCTCAGTAATTTGTGTATCCCAGTTCAACTGACTGTCAATATATACCTAGATCTTTAACTGAATTAGAAAAAGAACATTATCGCTATCACATTTAACATGAGCCATCGAACTAATATCCAACTTTAGAAGTTGTCGCGAACTTCCTTAAAATAATTGCCTTACATTTGGTAGGGTTGACAGCAACGCCATAGCTTACAGACCATTATTTTATGCGCTCAAAATTAGAATTAAGTGAAGCAAGCATCGTTTATGTGATCAACGTCAGATTGTACATAAAGCTGCAAGTCTAAGGCATAAAAATGATAGGAGCAACTGAGAAGACTGGAAAGTGTATTGATAAAAATATAAAATAGAATAAGTGAAAGTATGCCTTGTGGGACACCAGCAGTCACATCCATCCAATCAGAGTCTGATTGTTCAGAACGAACACACTGTCGGCGTCCATGAAGATATGACGAGAACCAGTTAATCACTGAGGGTGATATATTCATATATGATAAGACAGCTAAAAGTACATCCGTATCGTCGGTGTTGAAGGCATTAGAGAAGTCTATTAATACCAGAACAGTGACCTTAGTATTTTCCATGCCCATTCTAATGTCCTCAGTTATTTTGAGTAAGGCTGTGGTCGTAATGTGGCCTTGTCGAAAACCAGATTGAAGAGAATCAAAAAGAAGATATTTGTGCATGAAGTCCGAAAGTTGTTTGTGAACAGGGGCCTCTAAGATTTTTGAAAGAAAGGGAAGAATAGAAATTGGACGAATGTCATTTAGACACTTAGGTACTGAAACTTTAGGCAACGGACGCACAAAAGCATTACGCCAGGTGGAAGGAAAAACGTGCTGGGATAAGCTAGAGTTGACGATATGAGTAACAACTGGTAAAGCATAGCTCAGTATATGCATAATCATAACTCTGCTTATGTTATCAGGCCCAACCGCATTAGAATGAATAGACTTAATTACTTTTAAAACATAATCCTCAGAAACTGGTTCAAATTCGAAACAATTGTTAGCATCAGGAATAGGTAAGGCAGATATAAATGAGACTGTACGGGTTTTAATGTTGACATCCATAGAAGCAACTGATGTGAAAAGTTGATTTAATTCATTGAGACTGAAAGGAAGATCAGATGCAACAGTCTGCGCTTTACCTATACCAATAGAGTTTAGAAATTTCCATATAATGGATGACGAAGAGTTTTCCAAGTTGTCGATAAAGTATTGGCGTTTAGCGTTCCGACACATCTGATAACACCGATTTCTTGCAGCCTTATAAACATCCCAGTTGTCACTACACCGGTCTTTTTTATATTTGCGGAAGGCACGATCATATCTACGAGCACGGGAGTGCCCTCGCCAAGACGAGCCAAGCGGAGCGCAAGGGCACTACCTACAGTACCGTACAATCTTTAAACATACAAAGTTTGAATGTCGTAGCTAATATACTTTAGATTTTATTAATGTCTAAAAACCCTCGATTTTATGAGTTTTAGAGAAAGGGCGTTTTTAGACAAGCCAGCAATAAACAAAGCCAAACGTTTTGACTAAAATGTAGAGTATGTGAAGCTAGGCCTGGTAAAGTAAGGGCGCATAGATCAAGATTCTTGGCTCTACATAAGATCTGACCACTTTTTCATAGATTTTGATTAAGGTGTAGGGTAGAGCTTGTATGTTTAGAGCGTGTTGTCTTTAGAGCTTGGCTTTATACGAGATCTGATAACTTTTTCATAGGGTAAGCTATGTAGACTCATCTTGGCAACATTTTTACATAAAAATGTTTTTGGTGGGATGTAAGTTATCCCAACCAAATACACAGTAAACAGAGCGTAAGAAACCGTGCTATATCGTAAAGTGATAGACTTCCTACGCTTAACGGTCTGGATTTATCAAAAGTGCAAACTTCCCAATTTAATTTTCCTAATTCTTTGGATTTTTACATGATACGATCTTCTACCAGACCCGATTTTAGCTAAACACCTTATCTTACTTACTTAAAGAAATAAAGATATGATAGACTCATTGTAAATAAGTAAGAGGATATCAACCCGGTTAACAAGTACCACATAGGTTCTTTGTTTTTATACAATCAAGCCGATTGAACTGTAATTATGCGTAACAATTTAGAACAGTGTTAAATGGAACACTTATCGTCGGTAGGTGTTATCGGTCGTATAAATATATTGGGGTTACATCTGTATAAACAGAAGGCATGACGTCCAGAACTGTTTGCCAAGCCTTTACTTGTAATGCGATGGATATACGAAGCCTCTCGTAAATAAAATTATTGGTCAACATTGTTTTGATTTCAAAAAAAAATGGATAACAATTTGGATATAGCGTTTTTATTCATATAACTGGACAACACTGGTGTCAGATTTTTCAGGCTGCCTAAAGGCATCTTACATAGCTTGATGACTGCCATACAATGATGACAGCCGAGACCAACAGTTTATATGTGCCTTCCGAAGAGCTCGAGAAACTTTTATGCCACTTATCACTGCCGCCAGACCATCGAGCACCTCAAATAAGGATGGAGTTGGATGGATATAGTTCGTAGCATCATTTTCCTTTTGACCTATACTTCTTTCTACTTTGGACGTCCTATACGTAGGAGTAGGAGTAGAAGGTGTCGTATTAGGTAAGCGACCTTCTTAGAAGACGCTGTTCTATCTGTATTTTTAAAAATGATTTATATTTTGATCCCGTTCGTTCTTTTAGTATTTGAGCAAGTAATTCTACTTTGTATTTCTTGTTACTCCTGTGTAGAAATTAAAAAAACTCCGTCTGTATTATGATAGGAAGAACAAATTTCATTAAAATGAAGTTTAACAACGAAGCACAGACGTTTACAACAAGCTTTACTAAACTAGCAAACACAATCGTAGATCGTAGGTAACAGTGTAGTATGTTAGAGACACGAAATCAGCATTGTCTGCCTCGATAAAAGAAGAGCGAGTAACAATTTTGCCACAATACTTTTTAAATGGCTATCCTTATAGTCAGGCGCTCGTGACTTATAACTTATAAAATAAAGTAAAAAATGCTAGCTTTGTATATTCATCGAGTCTAGAGTATAGGGTTAAAGGGCAGCGTGGGACCATCAGTTAAATGGTATTGTATACAGCGAACGACCCAATAATTCAACACAATGTTTTTACTTAAACGCGTAAAATTATTGCATTGAATTTTATGTATGGTGATGAAATTTGATTTCTTTGTTTATGCCATACGACGTATCTAATGTAAGCAGAGCCAAGGGTCGCAAGGCCATAAATGCTTAGCAAGATTTGCTCAAACTGGAAACGCAGAATCAGTAAATTTAACGACTTGATCCAATGCCTATTAAAAAATCCAAGACGTCTAAGCAAGGTTCTGTAATAATCACTACAAGCTGGCAGCTTGCTGGCTTATTCTTTAATTTTTTGGGACATCATTTAAGTCCCTATCTATATAAAGCCTAAGTCACCTAAGTAGAACTACCCTAAGTTACCTTTTTAGGACTTTCTTGTGTTTGGCACCGCAAATGGTTGCAAGGATTAAAAAGTATCCTATGACTATCATCATTGGTCATATTCAAGGGCTATTCTTAATTATTGGTATTCTTAATTGATTATTTATAACAAAATAAGGAAAGAATAGCCAAACAATCTTTTATACTTCTGAAATCATTGTCTTACCTGTATTATTTGAAGGAGTTGAAAATTATATTTTTTTACATAAATAGTTTCGTCGATTCCCTGGCGAATTTCGTAGAGTGAAGCCAATGTTCTAAAAAATTTGAAATTCATTATTCACTGTTGTGAATTTCAGGAGACTTTGGGCGGTACCAGTGCTTCCAGTTCATCCTGCACATCCTGGCCGCCATGACAGCCGGCATGCACATGCTGTCCTTGGTCACAGTTGCCGCGGTACCTGATCACAGGTACGTAAATATGCATGAATAATTTAAATGAACTTTAAATTTAATCTTAACCCCTAAAATGTTCATAAATAGTAGATAGCTAAAACACTCTATACAAATAAACAAAATAAATTTATTGGAATTAAATTAACCACATAGATAGCTTGTTACTTGAATTAACGTGTAGGATACTTTTTATTTCGAAAATATAATTATGTGAGGTATTCGTGGGTTTGATAAACAACGACCCGCCAATGACCAGGCAGGCAACAGCTACAAGTAATGTATATGCTCCCTGGTCCTCGCTTTTAAACAGAAGACTTAAAAATATACTTACATATAAGTACACAATTTTATCGTATTTGTTTTGTTGCAACTCCTATATATGTATAATACATAGGTACCTATGCATGTCCTTTTAACACTACATGTGGTTCTAAAAATCACACTAGGTACCTAATACAAATATATAATGTATAGTGCGTACTATGCATTATATATTCGTATATATAGTGTACTCGTTTCTACATAGGTACAAACTTAAATGAATTAATGTGTAATTTCTATTCAGAATTAAAATTGAATCGTAGGTATAAGTAATTATCTGATTAAAATTTAACTCTTGAAAAGGGGGCAGGGGAATTAATAAGCCGTTAAAAACTACCTTAAAATTATTTGCGTAGT
This sequence comes from Acrobasis suavella, assembly GCA_943193695.1. Lineage (NCBI taxonomy): Eukaryota > Metazoa > Arthropoda > Insecta > Lepidoptera > Pyralidae > Acrobasis > Acrobasis suavella. Next base: position 13,375,343 of record OW971938.1, read on the forward strand.
GCGTACCTATAGTAGACCTACTTGAAGAGAGAGGGAGAAAAACGTGAATTTATTGTGCTTTAGTTACCTACCTAACCTGCAAATTTTATAATATTGTAAAAAGTATATAACTACAGGGTAGCGGGACGAATTTGAAGAAAGGAGAAAGATTTCTTTGAAATACTTTTTTAATTTGCAAGAAATGTATTTGCAATTTTATAAGTAGGTACCAATTAATATTTGAATAAAGTACTTAAATGGAAAAAGATTTCTTGCAAATAAAATATAGGTTCCTCCTTTTAGCACTTATAACTCAAAAATCAGTTTATAGCATGTGCATGATATTTTGGGTAAAATACAACTTTATTAATTCAAAACGTAAAAGTATATTTTAAGATATTTGATAGATAGAAGTACATACCTTCTGGGGCACTATACAGGGTTTCTGGGATTAACGGTTTATAGCTCTTTTTTATTAAAATATCTTACTCCATTTTTATACATATTTTTGATTCATAATAAGTATTGCTTAGTTTAAGTATCTTTTACATTGGATAAAACATTTTAAACATTATAAAACTTACTTTTTGCGCGTTGAGAATTCTTTTAAACATGTGTGTAATGGGGGTGGTAGAGCCTGTTATATTTGCTATTTGGTTATAGAGAGTGTAAAATTTTTGCTTGATCGGGTTCAAGGGTTTCCTCATATATACCGCCAGCGCCTTGGTCGATGAGCTATTTTGACATCGGCGAAGTGGCAATGCGATGGTAGAATGTAAGTACTCTTTTGGATAACTTTATTTGCACTGCTTTCATATCTTACACTAACAATACTGACCTAAGTCATTATTTTGTATCGCTTTATATTTGAATTTAAATCAATTATTAACACGGTTTTTTTTCTAATAGATACTCATTGCGACCAATGTAAATAATGCAAATATTAACCCTTTTATTTAGTAGAAAATGTATCTTCTGCATAATATTCCGCTGTTTTCATAAAATCTGCCCATGAATTAAGTAAATATTGCTACCAATCAAAGGAGTGCAGATTTTTCATGAATATACAGCGGTATAATATGTAGAAAATACATTATTTATAACAATATACCTATTTTCATATGGCTATTCAACTGGCTTTACTAATCTGCTTTGACAAAGTTTTCGAAGCAAGCTGATGATGATGATAGATATGATCTATTATATCTTATTATGATCCAACGGCTGATTTGATTTATATTAGAGAAATATTGCGTTATGTAAATATTGAAATTTAAAGGTCTCTGATGTGTCTTACACCGTGCGAATATTTCACACGCACAAAACAGAGGTGCAAGCACTGACGCATACCTTAACCTTATTAATGTAATCAATATGCATGTGACTATTAACACCTACCTGTGTCTATAGATAGGTCTGTTAACATGACGTGTTGCAAACTAATGTAAAATTTATATTTATGCATGGTCTGACAAAAATACTCTTAAAGCATTATAAAAGTGAATTAAGTCTATGATACAAAACAACTTTTTTCACCATGAAACGTATATCGAAAGATGAAAAATAATTATTATTCGCCCATACAAGTTGCCCAATCAGCTGACCCGAGTTTGTATGGATAGAAAAAAAACATACTTCGATACATGTTCCATCGAATAAGGTTCAACTCATGTTCCTTGAGGGAAGTTGTTCAAGTATTATGAACTGAATTCACCGTTAAAATTGTTTCAGTATATTTTGTTAGACGTTAAAGATAATTTCTAAATACAAATGTTCCGTTAAGAACTTGGAAATATGTACTAAACTGCAATCCGCTTACACACACAGTCAACTCACCAGCTTAAAAGCACCGTTTTGCATTTATATATCAAGGTTTAAAGATATTATTTAAAATAGTAACTTGAAGTTTATAACACAAACGCTTTTTTATATTTCAGATGTGCCGTTCTGCTCGTAGACACTGTCAATCACACGGAACCCTGGAATTCTTCACTTTTACTAGATCATATACCCCTCAACGATCACGGGAAACTTGACGCTTGCAAGATTTACGGGAATAATAAAACAATCGAAGAATGCAGTTCTTGGGTGTATGACACCCAGTACTACACATCATCCCGTGGCATTGAATGGGACTTCGTTTGCAGCAAACGGTGGAAAGGCGCTGCTGCGCAAACAGCGTATATGTTTGGCGTCCTGGTCGGTTCTCTGCTCATTGGTAGGCTTTCTGACAAATTCGGAAGAAAAACTGCATTCGTCTGGGCTGGTCTCCTGCAGTTAATAATCGGTATATCTGTCGCTTTTGTCAACGAATATAACACATTCGTTACGCTTCGATTCTTATATGGCATATTTGGCTCCGGCTCCTACATTGCTGGATTTGTTCTGACGATGGAAATTGTTGGCCCTAGCAAACGCACGGTTTGCGGCGTAATATTTCAAATAATGTTTGCTGTAGGAATAATGCTGCTGGCTGCATGGGGATACCTTATTGATAATAGATTCTATTTACAAATGTTGTATGCTTCACACTCTGCCATATTACTTCCTCATTGGTTAATAATGGACGAATCTCCTAGGTGGCTTTGGGCTCAGGGTCGTGCACGCGAATCCGTTGCAATAATAGAGAAGGCGTTGAAAATTAACGGGTCGAATGAGATCATAGACACTCCCGCTCTCGTGTCTCATTGCAAGGCTACCTGTGCGAAGTACACCGATGAACATTCGGCTGGAACGGGAGACCTGTTTAAGACACCTAATATGTTAAAAAAGACATTGATTGTGTGCGGTTGTTGGTTTGCTAATTCTGTCGTGTATTACGGCCTATCTTTAAATACTGGGAAACTTAAAGGTAATCCTTATTTCATGATATTTCTAATGGGAGTGGTAGAGCTCCCTAGTTACATAATTATTATGTTCCTTTTGGATAGAGTTGGCCACAGAGCACTTATTAGTACAATGATGTTGTTAGGTGGAATATCGTGTATGGTAGTCGTTGCCCTGCCACATGGTCATTCTTCGGTGACTGGTGTAGTAATGATTGGAAAACTTTTTATATCTGGCTCTTACTCTATCATTTACAAATACTCTGCTGAGCTCTTCCCTACTGTCGTTCGAAGTTCTGGAGTAGGACTTGGAAGTATGAGTGCTAGTGTATCTGGTGCGCTTACTCCTTTAATAAGTTTGCTTGATTCGCTAAACCCTAAAATTCCGACAGCCATATTTGCATTTTTAGCTCTCTTGTCTGGATTTTCCACTTTCTTCCTGCCGGAAACGAATGGCCGTAGTCTTCCCCAATCGCTAGAAGATGGTGAAAAGTTTGGAGTTGGTGATACTTGTTTCACTAACTGTGCCGGTAGGCGAATGAGTGAAGGATCTGTTGATCTTCCAGAGACGATGGTACCTCTAGAGGCTATTGAGAAAAAGCCATGAGTTGGTTTTCCTTTGTTACGAAATGAAATTGAATCTAATTATCAACACGTCCCGAAAATAATTGATGTCTACAGAAATTAATTATTTCTAACGATGGTAGAAATCACAAGTACGTACATAATTAAATATGCATTATGGAAGAAATATTTAAAAATATAGTGGTTGATATAGACGGCAAAGCGTGTTTCTCTAACATGATGATGGCGATGGCCACTTTAAGATTTAGGTTTTACTACTTATAAGTGTGGTTATTAAATGATTAGTGAGTGATATAGCCGGGAGAGCGTTTCTTTGCCTTGATGGTGGTAACGATTTCTTGGATACACATTATAATCGGTACGGCCACTTATAGATTTTTAAGTCTTCACTACTTAGGTATTTAATGTTGTTATTGACTTGTACAAAAAAAAGCATTAAATGCAATAAGCCGTTACCTATCTCTATTCAAAAGAGGTCATATCATTTTCAAAGCATATTAGACTAGAAGTGGTAAAATATACATAGGGCGCACTATAAGTTTCCGGAACTGGCCACTTACATAAACAATATTTAAAAATTTATTGCAACATTTGAAAATAGAACTCTTTGGCTGTAGAATGCAGTTTGTTTCATCTGTTTGATTTAACTCGGGAAAATTTTCGTAGTATGATTTTCCACGATTTTAAGTGTAATTTGACAGCTCAACAGAGCATCGCTCGGCTTGAAACAGCTTTTGGCAATGAAGCACCATGCAAGACAACTGTTTATAGCTGATTTGCAGAATTCAAGCGTGGTCGTATCAATCTCAGTGACGAATCTCGCGATGGTCGGCCGTCCACCGCTGTGACCAACAAAAACATCGATGCTGTGCGCCGTATGATTGAAACAGACAGGCATGTGACCTACCATGGAATTCGCGCATCCTTAGAAATAGGCATGAGTCAAATACAATTAATCCTACACAAACATTTGGGTGTGAGAAAGCTGTGCTCGCGGTGGATCCCACATAACTTGACCGAGGCTCAAAAAACGGACCGCGTCACTTGGTGCAGTGCCATGCTTACCAGATTCAACGAAGGTGCGTCAAATTTGGTGTGGGACATAGTAACAGGTGACGAAACATGGATTTATTGCTACGATCCCAAAACAAAGCAGCAATCGAGCGTATGGGTCTTTCAAGATGAGCCGAAACCAACCAAAGTGGCGCGCGTGAAAAGTGCATCTAAGCGGATGATTGCTTCTTTTTTTAATAAAATTGGACTCGTGGCTACTGTTGCTTTAGAGAATCGTCGTACAGTGAATAGTGACTGGTACACGACCATTTGTTTGCCGGAAGTTATTGACGAACTCCGTAAAAATAACCGTAAACGCCGTATCATCCTGCACCACGACAATGCTAGTTCTCACACGGCCAGACAGACAAACGACTTTTTGAAGGCGAAAAATGTAGAACTCATGAGTCATCCTGCATACAGTCCCGACCTGGCACCTTGTGACTTTTTTCTGTTCCCAAAAATTAAGAACCAATTACGCGGTCAACGATTTTCATCACCAGAAGAGGCTGTCGAGGAGTATGAAAAACACGTTTCAGAGGTCACCACAGAGGAGTGGCACAAAAGTTTTCAAAACTGGTTTCATCGAATGAAAAAGTGCATAGACGCCAAGGGAAATTATTTTGAAAAACAATAAATTAATTTTGTACCTTTAATAGTATTTTTTCATATTCATTCCGGAAACTTATAGTGCGCCCACGTAGCACGTTATGGATTAAACTTATACGCATTTTTTCGGATTCGATAGATACACATTTTAGGTTAGAATAGATACTATGCTTGTGGGATTTTACTGTGCTAAAGGTCTAGTCAAAGTTTAGCATTAGTTAACTCTCAAACAATTAAAAATGATGCTAGATGGATATACGATAGGCGATGATATGTACTTACAGAAAACATGAAATTTAAAATCAGCTTGGATAGTTTTGTACCTATATCTAAAATTACATATGGAGATATTTGGATATTTTTGTAATTTTTGAAATTAATAAATTGGACATAAATACCTACGGCATAATGTTTTTGTTAAAGTAAGTGTGTGTAAAATAGTAACGCTTAGCGAGTGTATTGCTTTTAAAAATAGTCTGAAGCCTAGTCTAATTCCAAATATCAAAGTCAAATAGCAGTGAGACTGATTATTTAATATATTTAATTGGATTCAAGATAAATCAACATGTTCTGAGTGAATGTAAACAAAATATTAATTTATGTTTTCTTATGCATCATATTATGCATACTTCCCTACATTAGGTATTACTTTTCTCTGAAATAGAGGCTATATGACTAAGTATTTCTACTTGCAATGAGTACCATAAAATGAATTACATACAAATTTATGATTTTGAGTACCTATATAGCCATATACACGGTGACTTTTCATTGGTTTTGGAAAAAGAATGTTGTATAGTAAATAAATTCCTCTATCTGTAATAGGTACGTAATCCAAATTTGTGTATGACATAAAAACTGTTGCGAAAATGATTTTCGATCGAGACAACGTATGCCGGCCATAGGCGCCGCCGATACTACTAACTGATCTTACTATTTTACTTTCGAGTTTTAGTCAACATTTTTTGTTACTGTATTTTTATTTTGACTAGCTAATTAGGTCTTACTAACGATTTTTATGAAATGGCCTTTGGCTCCAAAACCAATCAAAGATCACCATGTATTTTTGATGCAGGGAATAAATGACCTAGTGTAAGTACTTACTTATTTATGTAAAAAAGAAAGTAAAAACAATATCAAAATAATAATATCTTTGTGCCAAATTTACTATGAACATTAAAAAAGCTATTGTAATAAAGTTATCTTTTATAATCGAGTAAGTATGCATTGAACATTTCGGTTCGTTTAACTTCTTTAACGATATTTATACCTAAGTAAGTACTTAATTAAATATTCAACCGAATTAGTAGTTAAGGTATTAAGTATTTTTCTATGTTGCAATAAAAACAAATATTTTTAAAATAAATTATACGTCCCTCACGTATAATTTCTTTTAACAAATTAATTAATGAATACGTTAATATTTATTATTTTTATTACAGGGTAACAAAATAAACTGAAACTAGTTAAAGTTATTTGCTTCTTTTTAGTCATTCAGATTTTTTTTTAATATGACACTTTTATTTCTTTCTTACTCGATAGTATGCGAAATTTTGAGCAATAGTATGCCGACATTCTACAATTGAACAGCAATTCGAAATAATTTAAATTGATTTAAAAAGAAAATAGGATTGAAATTAAAAATAATATAAAATGATCTTATTTTATTTTTAAGTACCTATATCAATTTTCCCGATCGTATTTCAAATTGTTGTTCAATAGGGATGGTTTAGGTTTAAAGACTTTTATTCTCATAAAGACATATTTTACATCACTTACATGAGAACATAAAATACAAGACATGAATATATTCGTTGTCACGCTAACAAACAGAATAGAACAGACAAGTTCAGTAGATTGAAATTATGTGCTTGGCTAATTGTTTCTTGAATACATCAAACGAATTAATATTTTTGATGTCCGAGGGTATCTTGTTAAAGATGTGGAGTAAAAACCATACTTTTTAATAATCTATCTAATGAAAGATATAACATTTTTGGCTCATTAGATAGAATATTAATAGGCCGCATTTTCGTGGCTAGTTAGGGTGCCCACAGGCAGTGTAGCCAACGAGCAGCAAGTCACCATCTACCAGGCTAAAATTGTTGTGAGAGATTTTTAGGTAGATGTCCGTATCTCACTCCATAACACAGCTATCCGGTCCACTAACATCCCATCCATAAAGCCCAAACCAAGTAAATCTCTCCCTGGCAATAGTTCGGCAGCTGTGGAGGATTGTCTGTTAGTGCATCTCAATGGTACATTAAGGGATAGACCTCCATAGATGCAGCCATCTCACTTTTTAGATAAAAAGGTAATAAAAGGCCTCTTCATGTTGGCTTTGGCCCCATAAACGCCTCAAAGGACCGGGTCCCCATGGACCCGTGGCTGAAAAGCGTACCAACATAATAATAATAATATTAACTTATTGACATTTTATAATGTACATTTTATATGAAGCCTCTGGTTTCCAAGTTAGCTCGCACTGTGTTTCGAAAACCAGCGTCTTCTCCAAGTGGTGTGAACTTATGCCAAGACTCAATTAACTATGTTTTTATCTTTAACAAGAAAATAAAAAAATAGCAGGCAACAAACGTATGTGTTTGTGTGTGTGTGTGTGTGTGAGGGTGTGTGTGTGTGAGAGAGAGGGTGTGTAAGTGTGTGTGTGTGAGAGGGTGAGTATAAGCGTGTATATGTGTGTGTGAATGGTTGGATATCCGTTAAACTATAGTATTTTTTTAAGATTGTCCAAAATTTTTTTCTTAAGCATCGTAGTCGTATTAAAAAGTATGGTTTATGTTTTTTCTTTTCTCTGATTAGCGAATAGTGACGAAGATACACCGCATTTAAATTTTGCGTGACGTCACGATCGGCTACGATTTTTAACCAAAGATGACGTAAATCACCCCCACTCCGAAACTTCGAAACGCTGTGTAATTGTAAATTTTTACTACTTTGCTAAACGAAAAAATATGGGTCCTTTATTTTTGGATAATATCAGCTACACTATCCAAAATAAAGGACCCATATTTTTACGGACTTACGGACTAAATAAAATAATATTTTTTTCCCAAGTCCACATCCTTATTGTATAATTTCGGCACACTATCGCTCGTCTGTTAGAGTCCTAAAAGGAAAGTTGTACAGTAAATATCAAGGTATATATATATACAATAACAAAAAACCTGTCCGATCGTTGTAAATGCAACTCAGACGACAATATGAACAACTTTTTCTATGGGATCAATGAAAAAAAAACAAATTGCCGGGCCGGCCGAAAACGTTTGTATGACAATGTCGATTTTTTTTCGAGTTTCAAGCATTGTTCCCATAGGAAAAGTTGTTCATATTGACGGTCTGAGTTGCTCCTACAAGGATCGGACAGGGTTGTTGTTTCATATTTTATAATGTAAAGATGACATAATTATTTTGATTTTTAATTTTTCATCAATATTTTCTCTTAATAATCTAATGGTTTTTTTTTACGTATTGGTATACTTACAAAAATCGAATATAAATAAGTGCCTACTTGCCTACTAGTGCTCTACGTGCCTTGATTTGCTTATTTATTTTGGTACCTAGGTACCTTATTTATGTTTTATACGCATACGCATAATAAAACAAGTATCTACTTTTTACATGAAGTTCCCAATAAACAATACTTATAAAACTGTTTGTGTTTAATTTTTTATCTTTCCAAGTGAAAGTAAGGTAAGTAAGTACAAATGTTTACACGTCTTTCGTCCTAATCAGATGGTAAAGTAACGACTGATGGAAAGATCATGGTAAACAAATCCGTTGAGTTTTCACTTCTCTTCAAATCGCCATAAAAGAAGTTAAATTAAGTAGGTGCGAGATGTTTATTTCTCGAAAATAAGAAAAATTAAGAAGCTAATTTTATGAAGCGACGGTCGTTGGGGCAAAAAGGTTCCCAAATGGCGACCATGCACTGGCAAGCTAAGCGTAGGACACCCACCCACAACGTGTTCAGACGACCTGACCAAGGTCGCTGTATGCAGGCCGCTCTAAATCGGTCATTTTGAAAATCCTTGGAAGAGGTCTATGTCCAGCAGTGGACGTTGCGGCTGAAATAATGAAGAACTATCTGAGATATTTGAATAATTATTTAAAAATACCTGTACATAATAAAATTACATAGGTACATAAGAACAACAAAAGCACCGCCAACGGCGCGACGAGTTTTTATTGGAGCAAGCTGTAGGTTCAAACGTCTTACCCCAGGTCTTGCCAGGAAATATACTTATATCTAAGTTAATTGATAAGCCTACAATAATAAGGTCTCCCTACTGTCTATGCCTGAACATAATTGCCAGCTTGCGTTGCGTTTCTTTATTCGTGTAGTTGTACTTAGTGTAGCATCCCACACCTAAGGTCAATACAACCCGCACATAGATTATATTTATTAAACTATACCTTAAAACTGTGTCTCAATAAATGTTCGTCAGTACAATGCAAGTAGAGTCATTGTATGATAGTAGCATAAATCTACCACCAGTGTTGGCCATTTACATTCACGAAAAACAAACAAAGTAGCATAAATAGGTACTGACAGCCTAAAATATACGTAGGTACCAAAATTTTAGGAAATTGAAACCTAGACATGGGCTGGATTCCTCAGTCCAGCCCATGTATAGTTTTCATCCCAGTCATACTGCTAGTTTACCCGATATACGCAGGTTATCTTCATCTTTAGCAAGATACGAGTATCTATACCTCATAAAACATAGCATAGAGAGGTTGTCAGTAGGTATGTATGCAGGTAAGAGCATCATACTTCATAAATTTAAAGATAATACGACTTTGACAATTTAATAAAAAATTTAAAGAAGATACATATTGGTATTTTACCATTTCGGTTTTTGATTTAATTTAATTTTTAATTAATATATATGTAACCATCCTGTTTGCACTTGAATTCGTCAAAACAGTAACGGCTAGTTCGTAAAAAACTCGCTTCTAACCTAACCTAACCAATACAAGTCGGAATGCCCTGAACTCGATTAACAAAGATAAGTCGTTTCTGGCGCTTCGCCGGCCGCTACCGCGGCACGCTCGCTTCGCTCGCTCGGCTCGCGCGTTGTGGTCTAAGTTCTAACCTAACCTAACCAATACAAGTCGGAATGCGCTGAACTCGATTAACAAAGATAAGTCGTTTCTGGTGCTTCGCCGACCGCTACCGCGGCACGCTCGCTACGCTCACTCGGCCCGTGCGTTGTGGTCTACGTTCTAACTTTTTTTTTTTACGGAGGAAAGATCCCTGTTACGGATACCCGTCAGCCTGCGGGGGAGGCTGTCGGGTTATGTGGGACTCCACGCCAGAGCGACGTGCCTACCCACTAAAAACCCTCCGGTGTTCCATCTCAACCGCTTTTGCCGGGGACACGGGAACGGAAATACATCCGCGTACCCCGGCGCGGCTGGCCGCCAAAGCGGCCCCTCCTCGGGGGCGTCACAGCGCCCCCCCACTCACCAAGTCGGCGCGTCCGGAACTCACGGACGCGCCGTACCTCCTCGGCCCAATTGAGAGGCGGCAAACTCCCACGCAGTCCACCGCCTGTGGACCCATGGGAGCCAGATAAACCGGCTCCTCCTCCTCCTCCTCCGCGGCCGATCTCCTACCACAGCCACGGCGATGTGGCCCCGCCTGAAGCGCCGGGAGGGCAATGAAACATTCCCCTCCCGGCGGCCCCACCCCGGGTGGGGGGAGAACTTCCCACTCCCCCGCCGCCCCATTGGGCGCATCCCTACAGGCTCAAGGCCGAAGCCGAGCCCGCGGGAGCGCCCCTCCTCGGGTGGGGGGAGAACTTCCCACTCCTCCGCCGCCCCAATGTGGGCGCTCTCTGCTGGTGGACGACAGCAGGAGCGCCCCCTCGCGGGTTCCTCTTAGCTTCCCCGTGGCCACCGACTACCACGGGTACTGAGCCCCCCCGGTACGACAAACCGGGAACCCATCGCTCGGCTCGCGCGTTGTGGTCTAAGTTCTAACCTAACCAATACAAGTCGGAATGCGCTGAACTCGATTAACAAAGATAAGTCGTTTCTGGCGCTTCGCCGGCCGCTGCCGCAGCACAGTTAATATGTTTTTATGAAAAGATTTTAATTCTTATGTTTTTGGAGTAAAAATTTAAGAAATTATATGGTTCTATATTATAAATTGCCGTAGTATGTCTTTAGACTAAGTAACCATATTATTAAAGAAAAATTGTTCAATAGATCTTCGTCGTTTAACGTATTTGTGTTAGGAAAAAATTCCTAATATTCTTTTGCAAAATTACAATATATGAAGAAATTACTTTATGAGATGTAAAGTTTGTGAAAAATAAATAAATGGAACGTTGATTTGCGAAATGATAACTTTGTATTTCGTTGCTTGTTATCTGTAAATTTGTTGAATAACTGTTGATCAACCAAAGGGGAACCGTATTTAAAGGATCAGTTAAGATTAGCAATATAAATGAGAATATTTTTAAAATAAAAACCAGTTTGTTTAATGAAGAAAAATCTGTATTTAGATTCAACTTGTCCAAAAAAAAATTAAATATGGTAATTTAAAAGCCTTGTGCACCGAATGTAATCAATATTGTTAGATAATAAATATTATGAAATAAATTTGTTTTAAAAAAGACAAAATTATGGCGCTTCACTAAGTATAAAGTTTTGATGATCACCTTAACTCGAAATAAAGTTTAAAAAAAAATTTCTTAATTACATTTACGCATAGATACTTTGCACTAGTAAACCTTCTTGTTTAACGCATAGGGTACACATTGTTTTTTATTCGTGTGTATAAGTGGCCAACATTGGTGTCAGATTTTTCAAGCCACCTAAAGGTATCTGTTCAATCTTGACCACTGCTATACAAAGATGACAGCCAAGACCAACGACGAAAATGCCTTCCGAAGCAAGGAAGTGCACGAGAAATTTATTTATCACTTGAGGTCACCCATGCAGGCCACACCCGGTATCACTTAACTTGCGAAAGCGTTTGTAAGGCATATTCCCGCCAGGTCACCTTTTTCGTGATATTCTTTGTTTTTTTTTCTGTATATTAAAGACTATTATCCTCATTTAGTAATAATACCTCTTTTTTCATAGAGACTTTCACTCGTATTACGGAAATTCTACTGAACAAAACGTATGTCGAATTTAAATTAGGTCCAGAGAATCTTTATTATTTACTTTAACTGATTAAGTACTAAACTACATTTGACTTACACTTACAAAAAACTTGATTTACATAATTTATTTAATTTGCAACCCCAAAGGTCACTATTTCTTTAGTGTCACGAAATAGCAAACATTAGTAATGTAAAGTATATTTATCTAAGTAATTTAGATAGATGGAACGCACAGTAAGCATTTTTTTTCATTTGTACTTATTTTTTACTCGTAATAAGCCTAAGAAGTTTAACCGCCAGCCTTACGGTATCAACTAAAGCGCCCCATAACCTACTATATACCGCCGTTCTTAGTCATGCGAGGATTTCGAGGGTAACCCTGACCCTGACCTGAATATAGTCACCAAAATTTTGAGAGTACCTAAGTGTTTTTGTTGGCACACAAGGTGTAGATTTTGTAGTAAGTAATTTTTAAAATGTTGATAAGTAAATTCAAAATCTTATTTTTAGCGTTTGAAACAAAAGTGACGAATTTCTGCACTGTGTTGAAATACGGTGCGCTCCGCTTACCTTATGTTTCATTTTTAGCAATATTTTACCGAAATGATTTCAGACACAAGATAACACATTAAAAATAGAAAAAATACCTGCCTAAATATACTAGACAGTTTCCCTATAAAAATAATTGTTTTGGTTTGGTACTCATCTACAGGAGTATAGTACGTATCTACTAGGTATACCTACTCCTATTGATGTGTTAGGTCTAGGATATGTAAGGTAATGTACAAAAGAATATCTAAAGTTGGTCTCAAACACAAAATTGGTATTTATCTATGAGAATACCAGCGAACTTGAGGCGTACTTATCTATCTCCATACCTATGTACCTGTCGTAAAGTACGGTCTTATTTATTTATTTAACTTTATTTCATGACATTGAAATTGCTTTTTCTATTAGTAGGAAATTTATATTTCGTATTTTATTTTGTGTGAGTGTTAGTGATTTAAAAGATAGTGCAAATTATGTGAAAGGTCTTAATAGCTAGCCTAAGGCGCTTGACGGCTCACGGAAGGCGACTTAAATAGTGCAGGTACGTAGGTGCGCCTACTCTAACTTGAGCCAATTTAAACTTTGAGACGCATTACTTGCTCTCGCGTTAGTTGTTGGTCCCAGTTGTCAGTGTTTGATGACAATCGTTAACCTACGGCAAAGCTTGCACCTATGTTGGCCACTAACACATTTAGAAGAAAGAACGGGAACAATATGGCTTTAGTCAATAAAAAAGACATTTTTAGAGGGTTTTTTTCAATATAGGATACTAGGAACGAAAAGAATAAAAGAAAATACTGGCTAGCATTTTACAATAATGTTCTTATTCTTGATTACAGATGTTGGATCGCTAGGGTGGACAACGAGACTAACTCATTCTATAATAATTCAGCAGCATTCAAACTCATACCCCAGTACGAAGGGCCCGTAATGAAAAGCTGTTACATGTATGAGAATAATGAAACGGTGGCTTGTTCAAGATTTGTATACGACACTACATACAGATCGTCTTCACGAGCCATGGAATGGGACTTAGTTTGTGACAACAGATGGAAAGGAGCACTAGCCCAGACTATTTATATGATGGGTGTCTTCACTGGAGCAGTAGTTCTGGGAGGCATGGCGGACAAATACGGCAGGAAAACTATATTTTGCTGGTCTGGAGTGTTACAATTGATCTTTGGCGTTGTAGTAGCATTTATACCAGAATTTTATTCATTTTTGGTTATGAGATTTTTATACGGAATTTTCGGTTCTGCCGGATCATACATTACCGGATTCGTACTAACGATGGAAATTGTTGGACCGAGCAAAAGAACAGCTTGTGGAGTGGCATTCCAGGCTGCGTTTGCCTCTGGTATAATGTTAGTAGCGGGATGGGGAGCATTGATAGTCGACAGAAAAATTTTGCAAATTATTTATGGATTACATAGCGCTCTTCTAATTCCGCATATTTGGATAATGGATGAATCACCTCGTTGGTTATGGGCGCAAGGACGAGCAAAGGAATCAGTGACAATAGTAGAGAAAGCTTTAAAATGTAACAAATCCAGTGAAAATTTAGATAGAGCAGACTTTGTATCCAGAGGAAAAGTAGAAGCATCAAAAGGATCAGACGAGCCTCCATCGGCCACCACTTTAGATTTATTCAAGACTCCTTATCTGAGAAACAAAACTCTAAATGTGTGCTTGTGTTGGTTTGCTAACTCTATTGCGTACTATGGTCTTACTCTGAGTACCGGTAAGCTAGAAGGAAACCCGTACCTAATTACAGCCATCCTGGGTTTTGTGGAACTCCCCAGTTACGCTGCAGTAATTTTCTTATTGGATATCTTGGGCCGAAGACCGTTGATTAGTGCTATGATGTTAGTTGGCGGAGTCGCATGTATCGTAGCTACCTTCTTGCCAACAGGAAGCATTGTGTCCACTGGAATCGTGGTTACAGGAAAATTATTTATTGCGGGTTCATTCGCAATCATTTACAATTATTCGGCTGAATTGTTCCCCACAGTGGTTCGTAATTCCGCGTTGGGACTGGGATCTATGTGTGCTAGGTTGTCTGGCGCTTTGACACCATTAATTACTTTACTTGATTCGTTCAACCCTAAGATCCCTGCAGTAACATTTGGTATAGTCACACTCATTTCGGGATTCCTTTGTTTTTGGTTGCCTGAAACGATGAATCAGCCGATGCCGCAGAGCCTTGCGGATGGAGAAAATTTCGGGAAAGGAGATACATGCTTCGCTAGTTGCCTGGGCAGGAAACGGAATACAACGCACAGCGAAGACGATAAGAATACTGAAGCAATGGTTCCTTTGGAAGATATGAGTAGGAAAGCATGATTTTGTTTAGTGATTGCCATTAAGAGTTTATTGACTTTAACTAGGTACCTACCTGTATATGTATATTTGAGCAAAGCTTGCACTGTGTATTATTGTTATTTAGTTATGTAGGTAGTTTATATTAAACTTAAATCAGGTTTACGATCTGATTCTTATGTGATGTGATGTTATACAATGAAGTAAAATGACAATTATTTTGTGATAAACTAGAAAGATAAAAATTTGTACTTATTTACCTACCTAGTTTACTGTATGTTAGCACCTTCTAGATTAAATATACCTACATGTGTCAGGCATATGAGTTTATACCTACCCACCTATGCAATAACATAATACAGATACATTATCGAGTTTATCCTTATGACGGGATAGACAAAGCCCAGGGCTGTAAGACTCCAAGGCCACGCTTAGGTTGAGATATAATATGGATTAACAAAATTACAAAAAGGGTCGATTCTTGTACTATAAGAGATAGCGCCAAGCAAATTAAGTAGGTAGTAAGTAAAAACCTAAGATGTGATATGATCTATGGTGTGATCGAAAGTGCCTTATATTATAACTATCTTATATTTGTTTGTAACTATCTTTTATATCATTTTCATGATTAAGGTAACTTTGGTCCACTTAAGTGGATAAGATACCTCGATTTAAAAAGTACCGTATTAATTCAGCTAATAATAGTAGATTACGAAAAAAAATATTAGAACTTATCAAATTTAAACACATGCAATAATTGCTACTTGCTATTCAAAGGTGGTATTTTAACTATCTAACGTTTATGTTTACCTGAATTCTGTACAAATGTACATAATAACTACCTACTTATTCATTAATAAAATTAATATTTTTTTCTTTTTGGTTTATAATTCATTCGACCAGCGATTATTTATACATAAGACGGGTTTACCCATATTTATTAAAGGGCCGGTAGTTCAAGAGTCCCCTACGTAGTTGCGAGCGCCGCTGTTGCGACACACGCCGTTGCGAATTCTTTTCCCACTGCCTCATAGGTTCGAGGGCTTGTGGACTCGAAGGATGTGATCGCGAACGACGCTGTTCCGAAAAACATTTCCACTACCTCACACGCTCGAAATCTCGTGACCTCAACCTACATCACAATGTGTAGCAAATAAAAAACAAACACATTCGGTGTCAATCAACATTTATTATTATTAACAAATGATGACGATGAAAAATATTAGTACCTAAAATGTACACATTTTTATTGATTTTCTATGTGTAACACAAAATATGGGTAAGTATATTTTATCGAAATGAATCAATTGCACATGAGACAGTATTAGTTAGTTCACGGGCGTTCGAGCGTGTGAGGCAGTAAATGTTTTTCGGAACAGCATCGTCCGCAACCACATCCTTCGAGTCCACGAGCCCTCGAACCTATGAGGCAGTGGGAAAAAAAATCGCAACAGCGTGCGTCGCAACAGCGGCGCTGCAACTACGTAGGGGATATAAATGACACTGACTAGTTACTTGCACGCTGTGCCCATCAGGTATATCATATGCTTGTCTGTCTGTTCATTTATAAAGTCATTGAAAGACAACTGTAAAACTCATTATAATTTATATTTACACCAAACAATAAGAATTTAAAATCACAGTGAGATTAAAAACATCGATAGAAGATACATCCATGTATGCACAAATAGTAGTTAAACATGAACAAGTAGTTAAGTATTACAGTAACAGTTGCTTTGAACAAGAAGTACTTATAAAACACGTCAACTTTAAAATATTATTTAAAGTGCTTATGCCTTAGAACTATGATACAAGAAAGGGTTCCCTAAAGACACTGACCACGGGAAACATGTACTTAGACACCAGTAATGTAGCTTTATGAAATACAGGGCTGAAGCCCTGTCAGAACAGAAACGAGACATTTATGTATACTTCTTTGTAGATCACCCAGAACTACCTACAATTAGGTATTTTAAGATGACAATGACGAATATTCACCTGCTGGAATCGTTTAAGTTTTGTTTGACTATTTAAAAAATCGTCACCTTTTATAAAATCGTCTGGTTCCTTACAAATGTACAGCCGTTAAGAAATGGAGCAAAACTCAATAATTGCAAAAAAATACTCAATACCGATCTTTAAGTTATTCTTTTTCTTAGATTTTCTCTGAATGAGAATTAAGTAGGCATTTGAATTAAATCTTTTTTTTTGTACACTATACAATTTTTGTATAATTTTTCATTGCTTTCGATAGTTTCAACATTTATAACTCAAAACCTAAACCGTGTCTCAGCATTATCTAAGTCTATGTTCCTACATGCTCGAGGACTTAACTAAAATTTTCGCGGAAAGAGAACTTTTGTCAACTAAATAAGTACTATGCGATAAGGCAAAAACAAAAAACAAAAAAAATAAAAAATAATCTTAATTGTACCTTACAAGTTTAGTTAGAATAGGCTTCAAGTTCTCTAGCATTTCCTTTTCATGATTGTGACAAATAATAACCACTGACCACAGATATCAATGCGTAAATTGAAATACATAAGAGATTCTGTTTGGGAACCACGAGCAATAATCCAAATAACTACGGCAAACTCCTTATACTAGGAATGAAAACATTGATTTAACAGTTAAGATAGAGCTAACTAACATTATGTGGAACAAATAATAAGCTTTTTTCGTTTATCAGCTGTGGTGTAGCTTTTTGCCAATATTACCATAGGTAATTTTATTACTAACTTACAACAACGCGAAAGTAGTAAGAGTGAAGCAACTTGAAGATATAGAAAATAAATACTACTATTTGTTCGACTGCCAATCCCATAGATTGGCCACACCAGGGCAAGATCTAAAGATCTTTAAAAATAGGAACTAAGATTAAAAAGTAGCTTATTTAAATAACAGCCGA
The DNA here is from genome assembly GCA_943193695.1 of Acrobasis suavella. Classification (NCBI taxonomy): domain Eukaryota; kingdom Metazoa; phylum Arthropoda; class Insecta; order Lepidoptera; family Pyralidae; genus Acrobasis; species Acrobasis suavella. The sequence continues at coordinate 13,393,309 of OW971938.1, forward strand.
GAAATTAATTATTTGGTCCTAGGATAGGCAGGCAATACCTACATCCTTTTATACACCCACCCGTGGCCGAAATATGGAACAGACTAGATGAAACCGAGGAACTAAAAGCTCTTCTTGCAATGTTTAATCTCCAAAAAATCTCATTTATACTAATTTTGCTTGTTGCAAAAATAATTTATTTATTATTTACAAATTTTTAACAATTCTAGGTGAAAAATTTAATAAAGTAAGTACAATATCACAAAATTTCTAATTAGGTACTACCCTAATTTTCCCGTATGTAAAAATTAGATAAACCAATATAAAAACAAAAGATAACAAAATAATACTTAAGAAGGCATTGCTTCAAAACAGCTGGTTAAATGACCTGAGCCTTTAAAAAAAAAATCGGTCTACACAAGTTTTTGGACATCAGTGAGATTTCAGACAGATAAATTCAAATCCTGCTTAAATAAACAAAATAATTATAACATTGTGTGCTCAATTTTGTCTGCTTACAAAATATTATAAATTCAGTAATGTCATGAATTGTTAATTTTTATAAATGAAAACAATATTTAGGTAAGTATTAACACTTACATACATAATAAATAATTATGAAATGTAGGTATTTTATGCACAACTGACCTTATCTTCTGAAATGAAGTAAGTATATAAAAACATAAAAATCCACAAAATGAGAACCTAGTAAAACTATTTGGTGTTCTTGACATGGAGGCACTCAAAACTTTACTGCTTGTTTTGGCAAAAAGGAGAGTACAATAAATATTTTTTACATTAACGCCTGCTTAACACATAATGAAAAACCCTTAGCAGGTCAATCAGCCACCCAGAGCATTATTTACTTCTGTAGCTGTAGTGAGGGTTATTTTCAGGCATAAAAACTTGCAGGTTTATTTCCTTTTTGTGCCAGTAATCTGGTTGCTAAGACCTGTTAACCAAACTTATGCAACTTTTTAGCAGTTACAGTCCAATTGCAGTTAAATTATTTCTTATAGTTTATTTTTTTTAGAACAACAATTTCTTTCAGCAATTTCTCATATAACTAAGAAGCGAGTAAATGAGATACAGCTTTGTAATATAATTCATTCAATTTCATCATATATGATATTGAGCGACCTTAGAAATCTATGGGGTTCATATAGGTAACAAAGCTAGCTTGACTGATATGTTCACTATAAATTTTATATTCTTTTTATTGCATTCAAATTTGAAGCACAATGACTGTATTAAATATTTTAGTTTTAAAATGATGTTTCAATATCTTTTCTGTTTCAATATGTTTGAATATTTAAGAAAAAAATTTAAAATTTCATAACTTTATGTTGTACATATAAATAAAAAAAGAGCAGCTCCAACAAAAGCATTCCCTAATTATAATTTATGATTATGATAAAATATAGCACCAATTTAAACTTTTAAATAAATAAATAAAAAAAACTAAAAGCATAATCTATAAAAGTCTACAAGTAGTTTATGTTGATAATATTAACTTGCAAAAAGAAATATTTTGGTCTATCAGCATTCTATTGAATGTCACTGGCATCTCATCGCACCAAATTGACATGTTAAATAAAAAGCTTACACTTCATAAGTTACCTACTTCATCAAAAAGGCATATCAATGATCCGGACAACGAGTATGGGCAATTGGACGACCATGAACTGGAGGACCATTCTCCACTGATAAGGCAGTATGGACTATAATGGCTGGTTGGGTGGGAGTGGGTGCATGCAGCTCATGACTTTCGCCCGGCGCTAAACTAGCTATTGCAGCCAGGAGATCGTGATTCACCAATGGCTCCCCTTCCTCCCTGGGCTCCCAGCCTACTGGGGGGCTAGATGGCGGCGAAATTAGAAACTGCTTTACAGGAGCCGGAGGTCGTAAGTTTTTTATTGATACTGGAGTCATTGGTTGTGTAAAATAACAATTTATGCACGAGTTATGAAACCGGTACTGATGCAGCTGAACTCTAGCGTTGGCCGCTGCCAGGGGACTGTCGTAATTCACTCGCAATCTTCTGAAGCTGCGTAACCACTGAAAGGAAATGTTATCAGAGAAAGTACGAAAAAGATCTTCCATGTCTTTCTTTAGCCTTTCATCGGTAAATACATCGTTGTGGATGTTCGTAACAATAACAGATTTAGGCAAGTCATCAAAGTCGTCGATTTCGTCGGGACCGTCACTTTCTTGTTCTAAATTTGCGATATTAGGGTGTACATTCGGCATGCCATCTTCTTCATTGATGTATACGTCGTCTTCTTGGAAAGGTTCATCTTCTTTATGAGCCATTATGCAACGATATCAAACTTAAAATCGATGATAAACTCAAAATTTGTATAAACTACAATATACGTAACTCGTTAATATGTTTAAAAAGGCATATCGTTCGTAAAATAATTACAATGTAGGAAACTATATATCGATTTTGATTAGTAAGTTTATAATAACATGTCGTCAGAAATCAGATAGAACAGACGTCAATGTCACTAACATAGAGTATAATCCATATATATAGAGTATAATATAGGGAGCCATATGTCTGCTAATAATTTAAGCTGCAAATATAGTGTCATCTACTAATGTTATTCTAAAATAAAAAACAAATATAACATTTATTTGCACTGAAGTGGGATTTGAACCTACGATTTCTGTGATCTCAGTTGATTTGTTTTTGATTGCGTTAACCGCTTCGCCATTCAGGCTTATCCCGCGTAATTTTTCTGTTAACAATTTACTGCAAGCCTGCAAATATAGTGTCATCTTACATAGAGATGTTATTCCAAAATAACAGAAAAAATCACATAAAATTTATTTGCAATGGGGTGGGGATTTGAATCTGAGATCTCAATTAACTTGAGTCCATTCTGTTAACAGCTACACCATTCTGGCTTGGTACTGAGCGCACGAAATGATCGCTTATAATTTAACACAAAATGAATAGTAAAACGAATAAATTATTTTTTAGCTTTACTGGTGATTTGAACTTGAGGACTCCTTTTAAATTTCGAATGCCTAAACTGTTATACTAATAAGGTTTCGTAATATAAATGTGAAATTTATTGGTTATACTATACCGTAAAACCGTATAATGAGAAAACTTATAGTGCGACATCTTTACAAATTCTAACAAACTAATAAATAAAAGTGCTTTGATATTTAGTACAAAATAAGATTAATAAATAACGTCCATTAAAATGAAAAATTCGCAATATATGGGACTTTCAACCCCATGCATTCAGGCTTGGTACTACTAAATGTACCTATAGAAAAACGGATACAAGATTTTTTTTCTTCTTAGCCTTTGAGAGGATGTGAACATTTCAAACCTGAGGACTCATAGCTATAAGTTTCGTACAGGTAAACCGTTACGCCATTCAGGTTTCGTACTGAGCAAAGAGTAAATCACTACGTTGTAGTACTAAGCGCGCGTGCGAAATTATTGGTTAAGACGAAGTGGTAGCTAAAGTGGCGCCCTCATTTGAAATAAATTGTTTAAAACTAAATATAGTGATAATTAAAAATTTGATTTGTATAAATGTCTAGAAAGACCTTTAAACTATTTTATGAATAACCTTTGAAATTATTACTAATAGTCCGTCTAGTTTTAAAACTGTTCGCCAAAAGTGGCCACTTTTGGCGAAAAACAGTTTTAAAACTAGATGGACTACCAATATTACTTTTAAAGGTTATTCATAAAATAGTTTAAAGGTTTTTCTAGACATTTATACAAATAAAATTTTTAATTATCACTATATTTAGTTTTAAACAATTTATTCCAAATGAGGGCGCCACTTTAGCTACCACTTCGTCTTAACCAATAATTTCGCACGCGCGCTCAGTACTACAACGTAGTGATTTACTCTTTGCTCAGTACGAAACCTGAATGGCGTAACGGTTTACCTGTACGAAACTAATTAGCTAAGTCCTCAGGTTTGAAATGTTCAAATCATCTCAAAGGCTAAAAAGAAAAAAAATCTTGTATCCGTTTTTCTATAGGTACATTTAGTAGTACCAAGCCTGAATGCATGGGGTTGAAAGTCCCATATATTGCGAATTTTTCATTTTAAAGGACGTTATTTATTAATCTTATTTTGTACTAAATATCAAAGCACTTTAAGTTATTAGTTTGTTAGAATTTGTAAAGATGTCGCACTACAAGTTTTCTCATTATACGGTTTTACGGTATAGTATAACCAATAAAATTCACATTAATATTACGAAACCTTATCAGTGTAACAGTTTAGGCATTCGAAATTTAAAAGGAGTCCTCAAGTTCAAATCACCAGTAAAGCTAAAAAATAATTTATTCGTTTTACTATTCATTTTGTGTTAAATTATAATTGATCATTTCGTGCGCTCAGTACCAAGCCAGAATGGTGTAGCTGTTAACAGAATGGACTCAAGTTAATTGAGATCTCAGATTCAAATCCCCACCCCATTGCAAATAAATTTTATGTGATTTTTTCTGTTATTTTGGAATAACATCTCTATGTAAGATGACACTATATTTGCAGGCTTGCAGTAAATTGTTAACAGAAAAATTACGCGGGATAAGCCTGAATGGCGAAGCGGTTAACGCAATCAAAAACAAATCAACTGAGATCACAGAAATCGTAGGTTCAAATCCCACTTCAGTGCAAATAAATGTTATATTTGTTTTTTATTTTAGAATAACATTAGTAGATGACACTATATTTGCAGCTTAAATTATTAGCAGACATATGGCTCCCTATATTATACTCTATATATATGGATTATACTCTATGTTAGTGACATTGACGTCTGTTCTATCTGATTTCTGACGACATGTTATTATAAACTTACTAATCAAAATCGATATATAGTTTCCTACATTGTAATTATTTTACGAACGATATGCCTTTTTAAACATATTAACGAGTTACGTATATTGTCGTTTTTACAAATTTTGAGTTTATCATCGATTTTAATAATTTAATCACATGTCACATTATGAATGGTTTACGCGAGCGTTTCCAAACGGGCGGATTTGCAATGAGTGGTCTCTACCACTCGTAATTTTGACATTTGTGGCGTAGATGTGTCAAATGCTTCGGCCGCGTTTGTGCCTATCGTCCCGATGCAATTCGCGCCGAATCTTTGTACGTTTTGTATACTAATAAGTTATCGCGATAAAAAGCTGGTCACATTAGCGGCTTCGTTATTTTTCACAAACTATCTGGCAATAATCAAAGATGGCGTCATCTACGTGTTTTAAATATGGATGACGGCTTTCTTTTCTTTAACATGTGTGCTAACAATTACATAATGCATTTATTAAAACCTAAAAAGAAACCTAGAAAGAAAAAGCTAAATATTTTAACACCATTTTGTCGTTCCACTCTATTTTTAAATGAACAACGCAAGTGCGACCACGCAGAGCGAATTGTTAGCGTGCTTAAATCGTTTGATGTATGTTATATGTTTTTTTTTTTTTTGGACAAATCACACTGATTGAGTTAGCCCCAAAGTAAGTTTAAACTTGTGTTATGGGATACTAACCCAACGATATTTTATTGTATAATAAATACACATATAGATAAACACCCAAGACCCAGGGCAATTTGAAAAAGGCCATTTTCCAACTTGCCCTGGCTGGGGATCGAACCCAGAACCTCCGGATTAGCGGACTAGCGTGTTGACCATTACGCCACGGAGGTCGTCAATATTCGGGACGATACCCGATAACGGCCAGTCACATTTGCGTGTATCACGTAATAGCACGAAGCTTCGTGACGACAGACGCAGGTCCGGCCCAAGCAAAAAACAATCTTTCATGCAGAATCCGTTCCGATTCATGCTGCCTTTTTATTCATGGTGAAATTCTAAGAAAACCATCGACATATTTTTGATGTTTTATGCGTAAATTAATATTGTTTTTAGCTGACACGACGGTTTCGGCCAAATGATTTTTACGCAAGTGGTGAGGTGGAAAACTACACGTTTCTTATTTCGGTGAGTCCTCAAATGAAAAATAGCACTTAAATATTTTTTTGCTCTTTGCTACAATCAGAAGTGCCATTTTTCACACGCAAAGTCACCTAAACGAATGATTTTTCCATACAAAAAACCGTACGTTATACCGCCCGGGCACGAATTCACGCGATTTCATTTGCGGAATATTGCCAGTTTAGGGCTTTTTACCTAAGAATTTCAAAAATAGCATTGATCATGTCATCTTATCCACCTGTCTCACACCACACAATTAATAAGGAATCATATAAAAGGAAGAAAAGCTTTATTTGGCAATCACAACCATTACAAATTACATATATCTACAACAAAAACAACAACTACGAATTGCTGTAAGGGCTACCTGAAGTGCCATTTTTTAAACGCGGAGTCACCTAAACAAATGGTTTATGATGGCTACTTTGACGAATTGCTCCAATATCAATTCATCAGCCATATTCCTCATCTTAAGAGAATGTCTATCAGTTCGATCCAGAACTGATAGACATTCTCTTAAAATCGTAAAATGATCACAAAATCTCCCAATTCCTCTTCAATTCAATGGTGCGATTTTTTCAAACGCGGAGTCACTAAACGAACGGTTTTTTTTTTAAATAGAAAAACGATTCGTTTAGGTTATTTCGCGTTTGAAAAATGGCACTTCAAACCGCGATACACATTTGGCGAGAAGATTGCCGCACGAAATAATTAAAAACCGATACTTTACCGGTTCATATTTTTGTTAATTTTTATACATTATTTAAAGGATTAACATTGTTTTTATATATATTCAACCTTAATATATCTCAATCAAGTAAAAACCCATGCATTTATCTTAAAATTAAACAGATATTTAATAAAATGTGTTTTTTTTTTGTGACTGGCAATAAAAAGTATGCCATATGACATGACAGTGACACTTCTCCTGATTGATGTCAGGGTAAGTAATAAATAATAGTTCGTAAGTTCGTAATTAGTCTTCAATGGTTTTCAACAAAGGTTTTCAATTAGTTTTGCAATAATTAACTTTGATATTGTCTTGCAGCTATGCGCCCTTGGTAGAAATAGAAATACGTATTGAAATAGTGTCACAAATTGCGCTAAATGGCACACGCACGTAAGTACTCACACCTTTTGATTGTGATATACATAAAAAGGTTAGGTACATTGCACAATTGGATTTACTTAAACACTTTTAATTTGTTTACAGTATGTCAGTATCAACAAAAGTATAATGGCTTGGACCCAATAGCCCGAAATCTTTTTGACAGCTTGATCTTTTTCGCTTGACCTGTTCGGCAGTATGTTTGACCCGGCTTTCAATAAAGGTTAAATAATAATAAAGATTTGTAGTATGTAGGCATATATTATACTAGTATTCTTGAAGTATGACCATCAACTGAAATATTGTAGTCTGAAACAATATTTGTAATGTAACAAAAAATCTAAAATATATCCTTTTAAATTGCCAGTACGTCTTTTAAATATTAATTGTACAAGTAATAAATAATTTATGATATTTGCAGAGGCTGCTTGAAGCATTCTTGTTTTGTATCATCAAGAGAGGATATCCTGCAAATACAGGGAGAGTCATGAGTGAACCCTTTGGTTGACTTGATGAGATCCTAAACTTGCATGACAAGCTGGGTTTGCTCAGATGAAATAAACATTATAAAGCAAAACAAGACTGAAGACAAAGATTAAAACAAGAACAACATACATTCATCACAATATATCATTTATATTTGTTATATTTATGTATAGAATTTTATTTAAGTACCTACCCATTTTGTTTTATGTCTAACATTAACTTGCACTGATTTAAAAGTCTAATATAAGCAGAATTAATCTCGGTAGGCATTAGATGCCAGTCGGAGATAAGATAGAGAAAAATGTACCAGGTCCAACTACTACTGTAGATAGATATTCTGAAAATTCTAAATATGCAATGGGCTAACAACCTATCATTTATGAGTTTTGATCATGACCTCATCATATTGCTAAATATGGTCTTTAACTTGTAATAATTTAATTTGCAGTATACCAGGCAGATAGACATTCATGATAAGAAGTATGTCTGTATGTACTTAATTTATTTATTTATAAGAAAAACCTCAATAAATAACGTAGAAAGCAAGTTTTAAGTAATAAATAACTTTTGCCTCTTTGACAAAATTGTGCTTATATACCACTATTGGGCGTGAGATGGTAAAAATAATTCAATCTCCTTTAAAAGAATCCGCCAATATAAGACGGCTTAAACAAATTCAGTTTTAGGCATTTACCTCTAGATGCCATGGCTACACCCCATTTGGCTTGAGACTCTCTGCTAAGTGGACAAAATATTCTCCATTACCAGAGAATGCTTCAATAAGTTATGAAAGAGTTAATCCTTATTTTTATAGGTTATGAAAACAATTTACTTTCTACCTCAAGTATCATTACGCGTAGATGTTTCGCACAAACTAAGTAGCGATGATGTTTCGTAAAAAGTTACTCGTGACAATTTTTTTGTGATTCTCCCATTTGACACAAACACAAAAGCAATTCGAGCATTGTGACATTTGTAACCCATTTTACGAATTTCCATAGAAAACTGTCCAAAAAAATGAATTGGGAAAAGTAATGTCGCTCGTGGGACATATATTTATTGCGCTAATGTGGCCATTTCACAATAAAAAAAGTCAAAGTGGTCATTATAAACCCCCCGGTCTTAGGTGTATGGATGTTTTACTCATAGCAACTTAAGGAGTATTGCAGATACAATGGGTTAAATAAACGAATAAAGGATTCGAATTGATGGTAATAATTGTAGGTTAAAAATATCCAATCGAGGGTAAAATGAGATCTACCCTCGGGTACAGTCAAAACCTGACCTGGCAACTGGAATACGCGCAAAATCGCACCAAAATAAGACTGAAAAGTCGCCGTTGTCGTTAATCGTGAAATGATTCATTCATTTCCATACATTTGTTTCAGTCGCAACAAGCCGTCGCGCGCGCCGGAGGCTCGCCTGTATTCGTGACCGGGCGGATACGTGTAGTGACTCCGCGTTTGAAAAATCGTACCTCAGAACTCATGCTAGAAATCCAAAACACTGAATTTAAGTGACTCCTCGTTTTAAAATGGCACCACTGTGGTGCCATTATTCAAACGCGGAGTCACTAAACGAAAGGTTTTTTATGGAAAAGCCATTCGTTTAGGTGACCTATATGAATGTAATTAGGTACTAAACTGTCAACTGACTGTCAAAGTCAAAGTCAAAATAATTTATTTTTATGTACATGTGAGTGAAAGCAGTAATGTCAGTATTGTCAGTCAGTGAAGTAAAATTATTGGTTTTGGCGTCGTCGTGCAGATTTCCTATTTCGTTGCTTTTATTTAATAGATTCATATAAAATTTAAGGATTTAATAGGTATGGCTGGACTAGAATCGATGGTCGTCGAAGAAGTAAAACCGATAGAGAAACCAGTAGACAGGGAAAAGGTAAGTTTCTTTGTATAAAACAAATCGAGATTCGCTCGATGTAAACACCGACAAGAAAAGGTTCTTGAAAAATTAAACCTAGATCGATTTTTCCTCCCTAAACCGAGATACTAAACTTCATGGAAATCGGTGAAGCGGTGTCCGTGTTTAAAAAATCCAGTGCTTATATAATATGTAAGGTACCTGGTTTGTTTGCAGACTTGTCCACTGTTACTACGAGTATTCTGCTCAACGGGTCGTCACAACTCTCCTGGGGATTACGCTCGAGGCAATGTACCACAAAATGAACTACAGATTTACACATGGATGGATGCGTCACTGCGAGAACTCACAGGATTAGTTAAAGAAGTGAACCCTGAGACCCGACGCAAGGGGACCTACTTTGATTTTGCTATTGTGTACCCGGATTTGAGATCTCCTACATATAGAATGAGAGAAATAGGAGTGACTTGTTCAGGCCAACGAGGTGGAGATGACAACAAAACTTTGTCCCAAGCGAAATTTCAGATCGGCTTTTACCTTGACATATCTATCACACCTCCTAACAGAATGCCTCCTCCGATGCGGCGTCCACAACCTTATATCAATAATCGTCCATATTAAACTTGATTTTTAATAATGTATGTAATCTACTAGTTTCTAATAAAATATACAATGAATACTAAGAATTTGAATTTTCCAATATGTTAGTTACTGACATAGATAGGTACCTAAATATCCTTACTCTATCACATCTTTTTTCCTAACAAAGAAGATAGAACATTCCTAAGGCTGTAACACCCAATGGCCACATTTAGTACAACGGTATAACAAGGGAATCTTAAAAGAGATGGGTTGCTAGCTGCATCAATTAACTCGATTCAAATTCTGTAAATAAATTTAATAACAAAAGCTAGCTAGATAGTAATGAGAAATAAGTAGGCAAATAATTAATTATATTTTTATTTCACACCTAGACTGATCGAAGTATCCGAACAACCAGGTGATGGTTGTGTTATAAACATAACACGGATGACAAGATAACGAAAACTTCCTTATAATTAGATTTCCTAAAATAAATACAATATCCTTATCCTAATGATTTATAGGTGATCTGAATGGCCTTTTGGATTTTTTACCCATTGCGGCGAGATCAATGGTGATACCATTAGGTAGCACTGCTTTATTTTCTTGGTAGTCTATGAAACCTTTCTCTTCTTGAGTTTCTTTGTTTTTGTCGCATAGGATCCCAGTTTCGTAGTTGTATTCGCGTTTTAAGCCATCAGGATCCACGTACCCGTATTTGCCTCGTGTGACGCAGTCCACACCAATCGTCTCCTCTTTAAATGAACCATCGTCATTTTCGAAGCCCCATGTAATACTACCATCTTCATTTTCTTCGCGGTATTTGCGAATGATTTGTGCTACCGGCTTCTTTTCCCTAGGGTTGCTGGCGGTGTATCGTTGTGGAGCACTCTTCACGGGCGCTCGATTGATTGGTTCTTGAGAAGGTCTTGAGTATTGTCTGACTGGTTGGACAGGCTCGTCGTCTTCTTCAACGAACGGCTTGGGCTCTGGTCTGAATACCGGACGCTGAGGTCTGCTTGACAAAGGCTGAAGTCTGACTGGCTGAGGCTTGGGTGGCTCGTTTCTTACCGGGTTGTAAGATTGTGGAACTAATAGTGGTCGGTATTGCGTGGGCCGAATGGGCTCTGGCTTGGGAGCTGGTGGGGTCGATTGCTGAAATATCGATGGATTGAATGCTATCGGTGGCTTAGGTTGCGATGTAGTAGTTATATCAAAGAAGTCATTTTGCGGCTCAGGTGTGGAGCTGTATATGCTTGGAGAGAAAGCAGTGGGGGTGTTGATTTCGATTTCATCTTCCGGTTCCTCAGTGACGGGTTTCGCGAGGTCCTCCAAAGACTGAAGGCTGGGACGCGGGGAGGCGTCTACGGACTTGAAAGAGGGCCTACCGTGACCCGGTCTCCGGATTCTATTCCCTGCTCCTGGCACGGGCGCCTGTATTCGTCCCTGGCGGAAGCCACCTTGTCTTGGATTACCTAATGGTATCGCTCCAGGAATAAGTAGTCTCGGTGGAGTTGGTGAGTCGTATAATTGCGCATAAGCTGTGACTGCGCACAGCATACATATCTGAAATAGAATAAGCGTCGTATTAAATCAACTGGACCACCTTGGATGTAATGTAGTGTGTGTAATTCATACTAGTTTTTGAGGTCACTAGTGATATTTTACACTAAGACGTACTTAAATACGGCTTTATTCTTTCATTTAACCATTATTGTATTTATTTGAAATTGATAGCTGGCCAAAAAAATGGTTCTCTACTTTACCAGTGGTGACATTTTTGAAACGCAGAGTCACTAAACGAACGGGTTGTGTATGGAAAAAGCCTTTCCTACAGTGACTCCGCGTTACAAAAATGGCACTTCATAATTTTTTTGCCAGTATTAAAGAAACGCTAAAAAAACTTTTTGTCTTTTAAAACTTATGAAGTACGCTTATAGTGTTACGTCCGCCAATTGTAGACAATTCTTATAATGGATCAATAAGTTTTAATAAATAAATAAATTTTAGAAAATACAGCGTAATATGTATATGTATAATGGTGTAGACCAAAAAACACACCAAATTAAAAAAAAATAGATCATGTTGTTGGTGGTGTTACGACAGAGCCATGCATCGTTGTGCTCACACCAGTGACCAGTTTTGATAATTCATGTAACAGCCCGCAAAGACGTTATTAGCCTCATCGCAAAAGTGATAAACGAGTTTTACGTGTAATTTCAGGTTTACAAAGGTATATGTCAAGTCAAGCTCAATTTGGTCGCAGGCACGTCGCAACGCAATGCCGGCTTTCGAGAGCCGTGGACCTTGTTCCCCTAGCTATAAAATAAAGTGAGCCATAGAAGGATATTATCCTCTATGTATACACCTCTTTTTACCTGCCAGGTAACGGTAAAACAAGCGTAATGATTTTAAAATACTACACGTTTGTATTTCCGTACGTGTGCGCCTAAACTAGAGACTGCTTTTAGATTTCGATTTATAAATGAGGAAGGGTTGGATCTCATTTGGCAGCACTGAGCAGCACTTTTCTATGCTGATATCCTTTTCTGTCGCTCAGAACCGTCTTTGCCGGAGAGAGAGCGCAAAATGCTATAGCATGCTATCGCACGGCCGGTGCGATAGCGTTCCGTCGTTCTCTCTCGCTCTAGCAAAGGACGGTTCTGAGCGACAGAAAAATATAGCAGCATAAAAAAGTGCTGCTCCGTGCTGACAAATGAGATCCAACCCTAAATGAGGTGTCAATCGATTCTTGTTCGGACGACATGTTAAAATAATAACCTACTCGTAGTCCAATGTTAATTATCTATCTTGTTTTTATCGATATGAGTTACTACAAAAAGGACGTGTGGTGTAGGCGATTTTACCACAGGTGAGGACGAAGTACAGTCAAGTACTAAGATACCTGACCAGGTCCTCTACGTATATCTTCAATTTTCTCAAAACTAAATATAATTAAAATCTGTCTGAATATAAATTTTCATGTTAATATCATTATTAGTTTAAGAGAAAATTCAAGATATAAGTAGAGGGCCTGGTCAGGTATCTTGGTACTTGACTGTACGTTATCTTCCTATATCAATTTCAAACAAGGTAGACTGCAAAACTACTCCTGAGCTTGTCGCTTCATTTTTTCATAAACCAATTACATATTATTTAAGTCCGCCTTTGTATATTTGGTCTTTCGTATGTTGGCTTTGTAATGTATTTTTTTTGTACAATAAAGTTATAAAAAACGAACAAACAAAGTATTCGTATAGATAGAATTTTTCTAGAGCGCACATTTCTTATCTAAGATCTCGCGTTTTGTTACTGTTTTAATCTTAGTCAATGCAGTTCACACTTGACTCCACTTATTCTACTTACAGCGATACAATAATACAATCTATATCGCCCTGCCCTGCTCGATTCTATTATACTCAAGGCAATAAGCGAATAAAGCTCTTGCGGCAAGAGCTAACGTTTTGTTTGCGCAATGAATAACTTAATCTGTAATAGTTACTTATTTTATTTCAAAATTTTAAAGGTTTTATTAATAATTTGCCGCACTGTTTCATATTTCACTTTGCTCTACATGAATTATTATTTACCTCAAATAGGTATTTATTCTAACACACTACTGAATTGAAAAACGGCTTGGTTGAAGTATGTGTAAGCCCACTTTATTTATTTCCATATAAGTAAAGCTTAGTTTTATTAAAATCTTGGCAATTAAAAATAAAAAATCTGGGCAAGCCCCACATGCAAATTATACAATTCTATTGTAAATAGACATGTAAGTATATCGCGAGTATATCAAATTTTAAAGGTAAGTAAGTATAGGTACTTAATAGATTCTTAGTTTAAGTAGTAGGATAAACGGTGACAGTTTAATGCACGCATGATTAAAAAATAAATCGTTACCTAAGTAGTTTACTATCTCGTAAGCATATATATAATCGAATGTCAGATATCTTATACTTTTTTTAAGGGTACCTATTATAAAGACGAATAGATTTTGGGCGAATTTTAATATACCGAAAACGTTTCTTTTTTTAATTTCTATATTTTCATATGAGCGTATATTCAATTGTTTATATTTTGGTAAAATTCCGATTTTCAATTGTTATTTTTTGGAATGCTTTATGTTTTGAATTCTAACCTAACGTTAGGAAATTAAGGGTTAACCGCAGCTATTATCACTAGATATTTTATTTGCTAAAAAAATGTTTCCCATATTATGAATAGAATAAGAGAAGAATGAAATTTTAATATAGAGAAAGCCTAACGCACCTAACCTACACTCCACGACAAAGTTGATTTTGTGTCTACGAGTATGTTACTTTTGCCCTAAGCTTGAGTCGCTCGCTCGCTCGTATTTTAGTCACAGGAAACTTAACGAACCTAACCTACCCACCGTGGTCAAGTTGTTTTTGGTAATATGGTAAAGGTTACTTCTTTTCCTTAACATTTCTACAAATTAAAATTACTTTTAGTAAAACATCGGTCAAAGTTAAATTTCATGCTTTAATAATCGGACAACGGTTTTTCTAGAAAACGAAACATATGTAAATTAAATTTCTAGAAACACAAAATATCTAAAAGAAGCTATCTGACATTAAAAATTCGTCTTACCATTTGCAAACAAATAAAATGCGAATAGAAAAGAATCGTGAGTGTGATATTTTGAATTCAGTATGTATTTAAGGATCCTCTACCTCTAAATTTGCAATGTCCTGCAATTGAGAGTTTTGCCGCCGGAAGTATTTAACCTCGATTAAGGAACTAAAAGTGGAATGATATAATTGCCATAAGGATGATGTAATGTCTAAAAATCTATTATTTTAACGGATGTTAGCACTTTATCTGTTTTCACTAATTTTACTCAAGGTTGGAAATACGGCCAAAGAAATATAATAGGTTAGGGAAAAAGTCTTTTCGCATTTTATATGAAAATTCAAAACATTTTTTAATATAGTTTATTTACATTTAACTAAAGTATGTAGGTACTATTTTTATCGATAACTTTTTGCCATCTTATAGGTAGGGACATGATCCCGTTGCTATAGAAATTTTGGGGCTTCTGATCGAAAAACTGCGTCAAGTAGTTTTGGCAGTCCTCTCGTGATGTTAACCTGACACTGCCTAAAGAATTCTGAAGAGACCGAAACAGGTGAAAATCTGAAGGTGCCAGGTCAGGACTATACGGCGGATGCATGAACACCTCCCAGCCAAACTCTCTTAATTTTTGCTGAGTGGTTAAAGATGTGTGAGGTCTAGCGTTATCATGATGAAAAACCACACCCCTTTTGTTGATTAATTCCGGCCGCTTTCTCTAAACTTCTTGCTTTAATCTTATCAGTTGTTCGCTGTAAAGTTCTGAATCAATGGTCCTGCCTGGTGGTAACAGCTCATAATGAATAATGCCCTTCCAATCCCACCACACACACAGCATTACCTTGTTGCGACTTAACACGGGTTTCGCCACAGTCTGTGAAGCTTGACCGGCCTTTGACCATGACCTTTTTCGCACGTTCTTGTCGTACGTGATCCACTTTTCATCACCAGTTATCAATTTCTTCAAAAATAGTTCGGTCTCATTACGTCGTATTAAAGAATCACAAATGAGTACACGGTTCGTTAGGTTTCTTTCAGAGAGCTCGTGAGGTACCCAAATATCGAGCTTTTTTGTGTACCCATTTTTTTTCAAATGCGATTTGAAAAAAAAATTTCATAAACATTGCAATATTTTTTCGCGGCTTGCGTTTCATTTTTACCTTTTTGGTAGTAAAATTTTAAAATGTATTTAATTTCTTCATTAGATTCACTCATCTTGACGGTAAGAAAAACAAATGAAAATCACGCATTTTCCTAATTTGAATTTGGAATTATCTTCTTTAAAATTTAAACTTTTAAATGATACCAAAACCAGCCAGGTAGGTACAAATAGTATAGCCAAAGTGGTTTTATTACAAGTTCATACATACTATATGCGAAAAGACTTTTTCCTCAACCTAATAAAATTAAAAGAAACTTGCGTCATACACCTGCCCATCTGGCTTTAGCTACCAATCATGCGATTTTTGAAACTATAGAGTATTAGCTAGATGGTTTGAAGATAAGTTTACGCAGGCAATAGGAGGCTTATGTCCAATAATGAGTCGTTGAAAGCTGAAGATGATTGTTTTTTAGGTAATATCGATATTAAGGTGACAATAGCAGTCAGTAATTGGTTATTAGAATATTAATAATAAGTTTTATTGATATCGTAATTACCAATATTAACGATCGATATTGAGTAATGTCAGATGTCGATTCGTAAAAGCCAACTGACTTGGATATCGCAATCCACAATCCATGCAAATGGATTGTACCTACTCCACTTTCGGAAATTGATGTTGGTGGCGTAACACTCGAACCCTTGGTGCTTATGGGCATGCAACACGTTACATACTTTACATGACATACGTAAAGTGCCGGTATTTCTCCCTAGCTTTCGATTTCATTGGGAAAGCGTGAGACGCTTTTCAGGGTTCCGTAGTAAACAAGGAACCCTTATAGTTTCGCCATGTCTGTCTGTCTGTCTGTCCGTCCGCGGTCTTACTCAGCGACTATAAGTTGAGTTGAGAAAGCTGTAATTTGGCATGAATATATATATCAATTAGGCGGAAAAAACGGTAAAATAAAATATTGAAAAAAAAATTTTTTTTGTTAGCTCCCATCCTTGTAAAATGAAAAGTCACTTTTTTTTCACGACGATCATGTTTGGTATCGTTGAATAGGTCTTTTAAAAATATTGTGAGTTTGAGAACACCGTTTTTTTATTTTAGGATCCTTTTCTGAAATATTTGCTTTTAAAGTGAAAAAAATTGTTGGACTCAAGTGTCCCACCCCTCTATCTGCTAAACGGTTATAAATGGACACGTAAAAAACTTCACAGTTACAGAATTTATAACGAAATTTAAAGGAAAACTATTAGAGCTAAGTAGGGTTTAAAAATTAAAAAGTTATAGGCGATTAACTTATAAAATGTACTCAGAAAACGAAAATTTCATACAAATTCAATAGAAAATTAGTTTTTAGACGTTTTTAGTGGCATGAACACAAAGTTGGCGTTCGTAACTACGGAACCCTACTGCGCGTGGCCCGACACGCACTTGGCCAATTATTTAATGTGTTGTTAGTTTTTATTATTCGAACATCTGATGGCACCGACTTCCTAAAGCACAGTTACCTTTTTTCAAAGAATATTAATCTCTATATTATTATTAAAAATAACAAACTTTTGAGTACTTGCCTATTAAATTATTCTGCTAATAGACCAAGTCAGTTTCCTAAGAATGTTTGGGTAAGTTGTGTACAAACTTTCACCCCCATTTAACACCCTTAGAAAATGATTATTTTTTGAAAATAGTGTTTCTGTAAACTTTTGTTTCGAACCATGGGCTCATAAGTCATATTTCACATTTCACACCTTCAAAATTGTCAAAGTTTTTTATGAGTATCATAGACATCTTGTCATTAGATGCAGCGAGTCACACTGCACAAGTTTATCTTCCCACGCACTTTCACTGAGTAGTATCTGTCACTATCCCTGCGCTAATTTCACACCCTCATAATATGTTTATACTATGTACCTATTGATTGATCACTATATCGTTGAAGTTAATACAAAAAAAATAGTTTGATATTTGGCTTAGGAAAAGTCCTTATCCAGGGATAAAAAATTGTTACTATTTCTAACTCCCGTTGTTCATCTTTACGCTCATCAACTATCTAAGCATGGTCTTTGTGTCTTGTGATGCTTGGCTTCATCTGCCTGTCTGAATAAAGACTAGAAAGTGCATCAAATGTATGTGTCTAAGAAAATGTACAGTTTTAAAACAATGTGGGATGAAAGTTATTAATAGTTTTAAATTTTCTATTTTTGTAGACTATAAATAAAATCGTTACAAAACATGAATCGAAGTAAGTATTTTTATTACATACACATAATCATGAAATAAGTAACCATTAACTTATCAATTAAAAAGATACTTTAGGACATTAATTGCAATTTTCGCATTACGTTAGAGAGAATCTATTTCGTAAAATTCCTATTGTAATTTATACCTAATTATTTCATTGAAAGTAAGGTGTTTTACTTCCGTAATTCAAGGCGATATTGGAATGGAGTGCAGATGAAGTAATAACTGGTTTTCGCATGAAATGGAGCATTCCTGATCTAAATTACTGCTAGCAAAAAGTAACTTTAATTATATATGAATATTAAACATTCATATCGATTCTTCTCATTGGTTCCTTTTTCAATACCTATATTTTGATTTTATTCGCATTTTATCAATGTTAACGTCAACATTCGTTGATACGTAGATTAACATTTTTTGTTATTTGGTTGATTTTTAGTAGGCGATAATTATTTTGTAATTGATTTCACTCATAAAAGTAAGCGCAGCTATTTATCCATATACTTATTATAAAACTAGTCTACCGGCGCAAATATCTGCCTATCTGCACGCGGTAAATAATCTACTAAGTATGTTGATATCGATGCGGTTTTCTCTAACTTTTATATTCTCTACTCGGTTTACTAAAACATTAGTACCAATGAATGTTATGATATCAGAGTCACTATTTCTTAATAACTATATGCATATCAAAGCAGACTTATGCAATAACAATTACACACACATATTTAAGATTAAACACTATTATTTATTTCAAGGCTACTGAAATTAAATTGTAAATTTTACAACTACATAAGCAGGTATTTTTACGACTCTATCAGCAATTGTTTGCTGCAGTTTAAACTGAATAAAAATTGCATTATTTATTTTAATTATGTTTAAAATGAATTAATACACTACTTATTCCTTAATTGGTAAAGTATGACTTACTTTCTGCTATACGTAAATTCGCGGAAGGTTCAAAAGCTGGCACCGTAATTTTGTGTCTAGTTTTATCCGGAACATTATTTTATGGAAGTTTAGCATTATTTGTTCCGAACGGCAACCGATTAGATATCGGATTAAGTATATTCCATAGTAGTTCGAGTCTCTCATAACTTTATTTTTTTAATTGTTAATTTTTAGTTATAGTAAATGTGTATAATTTGTAGACGAGCACGAAATATGTATACGTATATATGGATCTGCAACGGGACTGTGTACCAAGTAAAATTTATTTAAGAAGGCTTTCAAGTTAGTAATTATCTGACTACTTATGTCCACGAAGTGCGAAGTGCAGTGAATCTTGAAAACCTATGTTTATATTTGTATCGTTATACATAAAAGTTATCCTATAATACAGATACATTTATTAGATGTCTGTAATTTATCGTCCATTCCTAAAGGGGTAGATAGCCATCATCACACTAAAAGTGGCTTTTGAGTTAGTTTTAAGTGATGATTTGCATGAAAATAGAAAAGTGATTGAAAATAGTGATGGGTTGCGAGCCGCACCGCCTATTAACATGATTCAGATTCTTGCCCATTCCCTTGATAAGCTTTTACGATCTGCGTAGGAAAAGAATCTTTTATGTGTGTTATCTTATGTGTGTTAAAACTAAACATGGTCTCCGTGTCAAGTTCATGTTAAATATTTATAAATTATAAGCCGTTTTAAAGCCTTTTGAAGATCCACGAAGTCTCGTTAAGAAATAGCTACTGAATTTATAAAGTTATTATTATAAAATTAAATAATTCTTGCCTTCTTTAAGAAAGTCGAGTACAAAATCTTGATGTAATAAAGACAAGAATAAATTGTAAACAACAATTTCACAACATAACCTACGTACTTGGCAATACAAAACATGGGTGTGGGGCGACGTACGTAGGCCCGGCGCGTTGAAGTCTTTTGCAAGGCGCTACGGTTGCTATTGAATAATAGCCGCGTGGGCAAAAAACGACCGATTAACCAAGTGACGTCGAGCTATTAGCCTAGTGCATTAGCGAACCATCATATAACCACACGTGACTTTGCCGTACTTAATTGTTGAAATTGATTATTTAACTACACCTCAATCTCACATCTCAATGACAGATATACAACGTGAAAAGATTTGTATGGGAATGTCAATTTTCTTTATTGTTATTTGACTGTTATTTTTTATTTCAAATTACTAAAGTGATCTAGTATAGCCCGTGGTTCGATTTATTACGGGTATGTCCCTTCCACATTGTATAAAAATATTGAATGCAGTTTTTAAATGTATAGAAATAACATGTCTTTCAATTCTTATGGGGTAATGATGAGCCTATGTAGAGCCACAAAGCCAAAACCTATATTGAGAAATTTTGAAGAGAAGGACCAATAAATTGATTGCAAGGAAGACAAAAAGGATCTTGAATGAAGATTCAGGTTTCTTCAAACATTTTCAGTTTATTTGACTTTAGAAGAAACGTGATGTATTCAAATATCTTTCTACTTAGTGCAGCCGCTGCAATAGGTATTATATTAAAGATCTTTATCAAAGTATTGTAAAACTGTTCGTGGTTTTTTAAAGGATCTATATCAAATGTGCATTAATTCAAATAACTTCTAACTGATGCCTTGGGTAATGAAATCAAATGATCAAAACTGTAGTTAAATTTGCTGTGTGAAAAAAAGTGTTATAATAATCGAATTCAGGGCACTGGGCAATACAAGCCGCGCTCTATCATACTACCATTGGTGCATATTTCTCGCATGCCAACCTTGGCCGCTCGTGAGACAAGTCCTCAGTGCACCGAACTAAAGTTGATAACCTTTCGACACACAAAAAATGTGCCCTTCTTAATTCATAATGCGGAACTAATTGTTATAGTAAGAACGCGTGTTTGGCAAACTTGTCGTATTAACTAGACGATTACGTAAACACGCAACTGACAAATACTTTGTTGGTTACGCTACTGCCCTGTTATTAAACAGGCTTAGCTAGAGATAGGTATTACACGAGTACTAGTACAGTCAATCGTAATTTCGATTACAACTGTTTTACTAAAAATGCCAAATCGAGGGTCACACTTAGTTTGAAGCACATGACAGATACTTAATGATCTACAAAGAAGAATCAAAGTGTTTATTTATTCAAAAACTAGGCTGTCTTATTGCTGCTAATCAACAAATTCATCACAATGCATAATATCACGATCATTCTTACATTTAGATTATTTAATAAAAAAAATATTAAATAAATCTAAAAAAAAATATAATTTTATAAGCTTTTAAACAACCCCTGTTGAGTTTAATGGACAGAAAAAGTCTAAAATGATGATGATAGAACAAATTGGATATTAGAAGCGTCTATAAAATTATTTAATCGCATCTACTATGAAATTCAAATAGAACTACAAAATGAAAATACCTATCAATCCCATATAGAAGGAGGACAAGTTCACGAAGAAAAATAAGAAGTTATCATGATGAGATAAATGTTGCAAGTCTGTCTGTTTAGGCCTTAATGTGTGTACTTAATGAAGTGGTAACTGGAATTTGAAACTCTGATTTTATCATTGACTGTACATTTCATCAGTTGTAGTGCGCCCGTTCACTGCAAAAAGGTTTGTAAAGACTGGACCGGTCCTATGTGGTGGAATTCCTTATCAAATGTATAATTAATCTGTGGGAACGGAATAACTTTCATGCCGAACTTTATGGCTGCGTCAAGGCAAAACAAAAAAAAACTTCATGGCTTTATTGAGTTACGAATGTTTGTGAGCAATTTAATTAGTTTGCCTGTTTTTAGATTGATTTGACGGTACCTTTTTTACTTTTTCGAATTCAGTTTACTTTACCTTTTTTCAGTTTTGTAAATCCTATCCTAGTTTTGTATATTATCTTTATCTTCTGCTTACCATGCCTTGTCGATTTTATTATGTTATGTAATATACTGTAATATTGTAAAGAAAAATTAAGAAATTTGAAAAAAAAACTATTTCCCCTAAAAACCTGTTGCTCTTTTAATGTAAAAGATAATAAAAACCTAATTAATTTAACTTGAACTTGTCTGACAGGCATCACCATGTCTTGAGTCAACAAGTATTGTATTACTGCGGAAATTAAAATATTATTTACGTATGTAAGTATAGTACATTAAAATACAAGTGTGTGCTATTTCAGAGTAGTAGACAGTGGCCGGCTTCGTAAGGCAAATTATGTTATCTGCTCAACTGGTCTAACTTTCACAATCTAGTGTCCTTACTCGGTGATTTGCATATTTTTTCACCATTATTTTTACTGTAGGTTTCTATTAACCAGAGCAGTATTGCAAGGTAATGTCTCTAGAATATTTAATTGTGTAGTTTATTTCACTTTTGCTTGAGAATTATCACATGTTGCCACTAAATAATGAATAAAAGATTATATAATAATAAGTAAGCTTACTTTTTCAAATTAGTAAAACTACTGAAAAATAAATACCAAAATCGCCACGGAATGAAAGCAAATTATCACTGTCCATCATTCACAAATAGGGGTTGAAGAAAGAGCACGAATGTAAAGTCACCCTTGAGCATGTCACTGATACTCACCAGAAGAGTACGCATGTTGCCCGCACGTCACCGGCACGTCGCGAACAAACAACAAATAAAGGAAACACCTCCCGCGCAAGCTTTATGTGGCTGCCCACTCTCGCCCTGCACCAGACGCGACTGCCATACCTGAGTGCAAGGTGACCGACTACGAACGTATGCCATGCCACTTCCGAACCCCCTAAAATGCACTACTACGCAAATCGGCTGCACTAGACGCGAAAATACCGCTAAACGAACTATAATTAATTGAAATTCGATTGTTATTCTGAATGGCGTCTTCCTTTATGGTTTATGATTGTATGCTAAAGTGGCATTTATATTTTGAATTTGTAGCGTCTTTTATGTACCACTTAATCACTATTAAGGGACGTCTTCCAACACTTATGCAGTGCAGTGGAGATGATTCTGTTTCGCTATTTTGAAACGGGCGCTCTTACCTGTTATCGAACATCTCACACATTCGGGCCAGGGTGTATCCTGAACAGCACCGAATTTAACGGCTTCGTCTACTATAGATGGGTTCAGCAACAAGTCCACGATCGCTACTCCATAAACTAACACGACAGCTTTTCGATAGTGACTTAAAATGAAATGAAATAAATTTTACTTAAAATGCAGTATATACAAGTTGGATGATACAGAAGTAACTTGTAGTCTCACACATTTTGTCATCATTGACATGCAACATACATTAATATGTCAATTGGAACAAATGTTCATATTTAAATTGTTCAAAATTCAACATTCGTACATTTTACTTATTTAGATTATATAGAAATATTGTATGTCTGTATCTACATGCAGATTAATATTTTATTTATTGGCATTTAAAAATTCTTAGTCAAATTAAGAAGTCAATATGCGGATAAAAACTCTGACGCTCTAAAAACACTTCTTTACAAGCCAGCCATGAATACAGTTTTTGTTTGAATAATTTAATACGATCTGATATCTTTAGACAATTCACTGTCGATTCTCTTTTTATTTGAATGACAAAGCAAATTAAACCATTTCGTAATTTCGCAGCACTCAATGATGCTTGACACAACAACGCGGGAACGTAGCTCCGTACGCAAGTCGTGTCACTTTTGGAGAAAGGATTGGTCCTAAAGTTGGTAATGAATATGATAGGGATATTATATTTTAAGTTGAATCTAGTTATATTGGGTATTGCTACTCGGTTGATATTCTATTTCGAAGTCAAGGTACATTGCTTTTTAGTTGGCCAGGACAATATCTTTAATAGTAAGTACTAACCTGCACCTTTTTATTATGATAGTACTTTTTTCTGCTCAACTCAAAAACTTGTCCTGACTCCAGCGTATTGCAATCGAATAAACTAGAGATTGTTGTTGTACATCCCGCATTGGGCAGGGTTTCATATAGAATATCTCGGCCTTGAGCCAACTGCATGTAATTGACCTGCATTTCCTCTATATAAATAGTTGTTTAATCCTTAGAGTAGCCAATGGCTTCTTTATCGTTAGCTTCAGATACAGATACCTACAATAACTTAACACATACGCGTGTTGTAAATGAAAATTGAAGAATAGAATTGAGATGAAATAACCTGAGATAAATGGCTAAACAAATAGAAAGAGTTGACTGTTGAAAGTAACCCAACAATATTGTCGTTTATTGGGAGTGACATACCTATGTATATCTAGCAGAGGATGTCATGCTGCTGAAATGATAAGGATATTGATATACTCGTATTACAATTATTTTCATGTTCTACAGACATTTTCGTATCTTATCTGTAGACTATACTTCTATATCGTCTGATTTCCCGTCAGACTTGTAACTTGATTATATATTTTTTCTA
The DNA here is from genome assembly GCA_943193695.1 of Acrobasis suavella. Classification (NCBI taxonomy): domain Eukaryota; kingdom Metazoa; phylum Arthropoda; class Insecta; order Lepidoptera; family Pyralidae; genus Acrobasis; species Acrobasis suavella. The sequence goes on from OW971938.1 coordinate 13,417,649, forward strand.
TCTTATTTGTGAGGGTTCTACGTGATCTCATTGAATTTGTATTGGAAAAAGAATCACACAATCCCTACGCAAGTCTTTATTTCCACCTGGAAAGTAACCTTCCCAGTTGCCGTGCCACTTCGTACACGTTCGGTAACCCGGGCCACTTGTAAAGCTTCAATCACGACATAGATTCCCGAATATAGGCTTTCCATTGGACTGATGATTAATCACTTAACCATCAAAAAATTATTATTTGCGACAGATAAGTTCTAAATTCTTTCGAAAACAAACCTAATAAAATAAAATCAGTGATAAATATACTGGCATAATCCAATCTCGATATGTATGAAACCTGATCCCGGCTCCATTGAATTCACAAGGGCAAGGGGCGTGATGTAACATCCGATCCTCCACACCTTGGCTGGGTATTGTATCTTTCGATTTGTAATTCAATCGAAATGCTCGCAGCATGCTATACGTCGAGTGAAGCAATAGCTTTGTTACATTTCGTTTAAAGCCTTCAGTGATATAACATTTGTATTGATATAGTTTCTTAGATTAATGAGCTATTTAATATTAGGTTTCTATTTATGCGATGCGTTTGTTTAATCACTTATAGGTGTTTATTCTGTTATGAAATATGTGAAAATTCTTGAGATGATTTCATTGTATGCTATTTTACTAAAAAGCTCGTACTATCTAGTAAATGCCGTAAAAGGGGGAACCTACTCGTATGACCAATAGTGGGCTGATATGGGATCAATAAGGTGATGGTTATTAGGGTAATCGGTTTTTACAGACAACTGCACTTGCTAAGTACATATATATAAAATAATCGACCTTAACCACCAGCATTAGCAAACTGTAATTAAAAGCCTTTTCAGACTGATCGTCACCTACTTTTGCACAATTCGAGAGTTCGTGTCGAACAAAACCGTCATTAGCAGAATACGTTTTGTAAATAAAAATGTGGTCTAGTTTGTGTTGCAGGATAATTCATTTGGGTGTTACGTATTCATGTACGTAGTCTGGTCACGCAGAGCAGAGCGCAAATGCAGGAAAGTATAGCACAGCAGCATCACAAGTGAGAGTGTACGAGTTTATAATAGTTCATTCCCCGCGTCCGACGTCGCTGGAAATTGGAAACAGTCGATCGATTTTAGCTTTCTACCTACATGCATTTTGGCTAATAACTGTCAGCAGGACTCACTATAGCTAGGCCCCAAGATGTTTCCATTTAAAAAACCTGTTGTAATTTTATACAACGTGGCAGGGACATAACTGTAATAAATCAAAATATACGCTAAAAAATCGACAAATTGCCCAGGAGGCTGCACACTTTTGTTTGGAAGTGCTACTTTAATTTCATTACACTATAGAGAGTGTATTATAGCCCGTGGTGCAATTTAAAACATAGCTTTTAAAAACTGCACCATCTTAAATAATCTGGTAGGTATAGGCATTCCAGATTACTTAAGAAAGTGCAGTTGATTCGAACTTTAAACTTATGAAATCTGTAAATGTGAACTTCGATTTCTTTTTTAATATTTGATAGCTTTCTACAGCCATAACATAATAAACAATGTGATGCCGGCAGCAGACAAATCCCAGTACTGGTGCCTTAGTTACCACGCCCGCCAGGACGCGGCGAGAAAACCTCCGTTACGCGCCCTGTATCGCCTTTTCTATGGCTTGTTTCTGATTCGACACGTACTCTATTTGTCGCCACAATAGGAACGTTACGGGGTCATATTCATACATGCTAAATGCTACTGTTTATGAATGTATTGATGTCAGCAGTGTTAGAGGTTAACGACCACGAAACTATCATTAAAGGACGGACCAGAAAACGAACCTTGGAACTTAATGCATTTCCGAGTCACGAGAACAATTCTCAGAAGGAGGATAGAAATCGAAAATTACTTCGTGCTATTTGCAGTTCGCAGATCAGTCAAAATACAAAGGTGAAAACTAAGTGCTTCCTCACAAAGTTAACCAAACTTTTCTAGAGGTCTGAGTAATTTTTTAAAGGTTATTTTTCGTAGTACCTTTATTTGTTTCTTATAGTCCGTTAGAAATATACTTTCTTGCACAAAATAAATAAAAAGAGGACATAATTATCTTAAAAACTAGGAAATGCGCAAAAGGCGGCCTTATCGTTAATCAATTTCTTCTAGGCAACCTCTCTGTATAGGAAAAAGTGATATATTTATTTCTGACGGAATAAAATCTTTTCTTTTGTATCGTTCTTCCTTTGCTATAACATTTTTCATTTTTAATGATACATACGTACTTATTTTCATATTTCAGCCTGTATTGCCTAAACTGTCCACTTCTTAAAAGTTTAACTAAGTAGACTTAATTTTAAACACATTCGTTTAAAACATTTTTTTTAACAACACCTCGTTTTTTGGTCAGCGGGGTTTAGTGAGTATTCTTACTCGTCTTTCGTTAGAAGGGAACTCCATAAAGATTATTAATTTACTTACTCGTAGATTTAATAAGAGCGTTTCAATTGTGTCTTTTGAATCGTTGACGTGTGAAGTATCAGCAGGCTAGTCACGTAGAGGCGGCAGCGTCACCGTTACCGACATTTTGTAACGATGGCGAGGGAATGCACTGCCCTAGCCGTGACTGCGAGGAGTCAACGTCCTGTTTTAATTCATATGGACGCTTTGGGTTCCGAATTAGAACACCAACCGCGCGGACATGTGAAGGCCCGCCTGCAATTTTCCAGTTATTCAAAAGCTGCGATATGAATACAGCATTTTTTATATCTTTTTACAGATAAAATTATCAAAACTTCTCTTGGCATCTTGCGCGAGGATCACTTTGCCAAGCAAAGTGTCGCAAGACAGTATTGATGGAAAACTCTTAATAAGATGTGAAAAATTATGTTAAGCACAGCCTACACGAGTATGTTTGTATTGTTTTTAAACTTTCGTACCCAAAGAGTAAAAACGGGACCCTATATTACTAAGATCCACTATCCGTCTGTCTGCCTGTTTGTCAGTCTGTCTGTCACCAGGCTGTATTTCATGAACCGTGATAGCTAGACAGTTGATATTTTTACAGATGATGTATTTCTGTTGCCACAATAACAAGAAAAAGAAAAACAGAATAAATGTTTAACTGGGGCTCCCATACGACAAACATGATTTTTTATAGATAATGGTACGGAATTTATTAGTTAGAGTTAGTTAAGTTAAAGTATATTATCTTTAATTAGGTAGATACTAACCACAGACCACGATATTTTACTTTTTACTGCGTGTAAGAGTCATACGTAAACATCCACATATGTTAGGTGAGAACTACAAAATTATACTGTTGGGTTGCTGAGAGAAGCAAAGCAAAACAATTTTTTAAAGTAAAATACGTGCGGTAACAACATGGCAACCAGCAATAAAAATAATAATAACAATAACCAGCCAAGTGCGAGTCGGGCTCGCGCAAAAGTGGTTTCGTACTATTTTCTACAAAAATCAAGTTTGTTGAATGGGATCCCACCTAAAATATTTATTTTATTCTAAACAGGTTTAATGCCTTCCAGCTCCTGAACAAGCCGGTTTCCGTAATGGTTTTAGTACCACGGACCACATTCACACGCTGCGGCAGGTTTTAGAGAAGACGAGGGAGTATAACCGGCCGTTATGCTTGGGGTTCGTGGACGCAGGACACCCACCTACAAGGTGGTCAGACGACCTGACCAAGTTCGCTGGAAAGCGCTGGATGCAGGCCGCTCTTGATTGGTCGTTTTGGAAATCTTTGGGAGAGCCCTATGTCCAGCTGTGGACGTTATGCGGCTGAAATGATAATGATGATTCTATTTTTAGTATTTGTGTTATATCGGCAACAGCAATACATCATCTGTGAAAATTTCAACTGTCTAGCTATCAGGGTTCATGAGATACAGTCTGGTGACAGACAGACAGACAGACGGACAGCTGACTCTAAGTAATAGGGTACCATTTTTACCCTTTGGGTAAGGAACCCTAAAAATGATAAAACCATGTACATTCCTTTTAATTTGAAAGATTCTGACGCAGATGGATTACTTTTGGCTTGGATTATTCTTGGCTCAGTACCTTCTAATCGTTTCAGACGATCTGTGCCGTGCCTTCTTGGGACGAGTATTATGCATATACTTTTAAAATGTATTTTAATAACCCTATCAACAGGTATAATATAATATGTAGGTATGTACGCAGGTAATTAGACAAAAGGTATGGATTCTGAATGAAAAAAAAAAACAGGTATAATTAAAAAAACATTTAATTAATATCCACTGCATTATTTTAACTCACTTATTACAAATGAAATAATGCATACATCTTGTTTTGGATATTTACAACAGGTTTTCCTATTATTAGACAATAATAAACCGCGATTGCTAATAGCAATATTATAATTTGTATATAAGTACAAGCCTAAATTGCAGTAATGTGAAGTTTCATAAATTTCATAATAATACCTTTATCTTATCCAATCTAAGCATTAGAAAAATAAAGTGTTCTTTTTCATTTAGGTAAGCGGGCATTGTTTAATTAACATAGTTAGTATGTAGGAGTAATAAAATAATAATTATGATATTGAATGTGTAGGGCTCCGCAGATATAAAATTTCAGAAAACAATATAATTTCTAAATAAATAATATACTTATAAAGCGCTCCAGATTTTATAAAAAGGCTCTGGTATTCATATTACAATCAGGAGTAACTTAGTTCAAGTTAAGTTACATGCTCTTTGATCTAAATTACTTTGTGTGCTTTCGTATGTCTGCTGACCTGTGCTGCTGAAGTGCTGACTCTGCACCCACTGCATCCACTGCATTTGCAGCACCGTCAGCAATGTGGTTGGTATTTAAGGACTAACAGTTGTGAGCAAGAAATGGTGGCAGAAATACATGAAGTAATTTAAATTAAGAAAAAACTTAAAAATTTTTTCGTTTCCTTTAACTTAAGAGCAAGTATTTGGGTAAATTTAATATCAAAAGCAATACTATTTTCGCCTTTTTGTTATCTTGTTACACCAAATAAAAATAATAGCATAAGTATGACAAATATTTAAATAGTTGAACATTTATAACAGAAAGCTGGTTTCCGGTTTGAACTAAACTTCTTAGTTTTGGCAACTTTGTTCTATTTTGTATTAAAGTTAAAAGAACTTTAAATCACTTCATCACGATGACTTTTTACATATACTTATCTAGTAAAATATTTTATTACAAAAGTGGTAAGGTGGTTTTAACTTCCATGCATGAAAGTTAACCAGTCCTGATACTTATATATATTGAAACAGGTACAAATCTATCTAAAAGTATTCACGTTATAATTAAGTAGGTATTTACTGGCTATTTAAGATTAATACATGTGCTTTTAAAATGCAATTAATTTATCCAAAGGTGCTTGCTGTTAATTTGATCTACACTTTCACACATTACCTAATCATACGCAATATGGAAGTAGGTAAGTTGGCACAGTAAACATTTTTTACTTCAAAATAAGTGAAAAGTAAGATAAATAACATAACTCTTTCGTTCGGATTTGCAGTAACCGATTAAAAAGTTATGTGATATTCAGGGGATATTTATAGTAGATATCAATATGTTAGATATATCTCAAACTGATACATGCCTTCTCGTATCTGCCTTAAAATTGTAGGCAATATCTATCGTGCTTACATATTTAAATACTTTCTGCGAACCAGCCGCACATTTTCACATTTTTTTAATATTGTACGTACCTATACTAACAAGTTTAATTAAATACATAACGGTAACTATTCTTCCTATCCACTTATATCTTATTCTTATTAACTAACTAACTTGCACTTATCTATTCACATCTTAAATAGATATTGTTCATGGTAGCTGTGATTTTAATTACATTAATATTGTTTTGTAAGATTAGGTACTACCATAACACACGCCACTTTTCTTAAATACGAAAAGTCCAGAAAATCTCAAAACTCCGTGTCTTATTTTTTAAATCACAGTACTTAGGTACTGGTATAAAATATAATTAAAATATAGTCTAAATTTCTATTAAATTCGTAAAATGGTTCTCACTTTAGATTCAATCACTTATCACTATATTATAGTCACTTTTCCACTGTCTTAACTTTAATACCACTAGTGCCCTCTTTCATTTGTGACTGTAAACGTTCCGTTGCAAGATGAAGCGTTGTCGAATGCAGGCCTGTAGATAAAAGTAGAAAATATGCGATTAGTTGTATAGATGGCGCTTTACACTTTTGTCCTGAGCATTTCTGTAATATTTTCATTGTCAGAGTCCAACAAAGTTTGTTATTGTAATTACTGCTGTGCTCAGGAATAACATGAAATTGTAGGAATAACATAAATGGAGATCAATAATAATTCCTACATGTGCTATTTTCTTTCATAAAGTTTGAAGCTAACTATCTTTGATCTTTTCTTGTCACTACTTTTAAATAATTCAAATTCGGGAGTCAGCGTTTTCTATCTCAAAGCGCTGAAACAATTGTGTGAGAATCTATTTGAAATGGGGAGTTGTAAAAGAAAGCCCTTTTCGTTGTAAAGAAATTGGCAAAATAATCCATTTTGTGACTACTCAAAATATGGCCATTTATATGAGTTGTCATGACTTACGTTACATTTTCTGGCACCGACGGGGGTGCTTTGTTCCCAGCCGTGTCTGGCAGCAGCAGCACTATACCACCACCAATTCCACTCAAAACAGCAATGGTCATCATCGGCAGATGGACACTGAACGCCGTCTGAAATACAAGAATTTGTTCAGCTAAACCTATTCGTACATAAACTGTAAATACGTATTTTTTATTTTTGCTTTGAATATGTAGGATGCTCTACATTTAGCAGTCGAAATATCAAAAGGTACGAAATAACAAATACGAGCTTACTTTTTTGGATTGTTATAAATAGTATTTCAAAACAAAGAAATCATAAATTCTAATTATATGTACACGATGCCCAATTCTAATATAAACTCTATATATAAACTATATACTCCTGCTCTATATATAAACACTGTACCAACCATAGACTTAAAAATGTTATGGTACCTACACTCCTGCTCTACTTGGTTATACACATACCTAGGAGGATTTTCGCATTATATATAGCTTAGTTATTAAGGTTTTGCTGTTTTTATTGTGGCACAAAAATATTATCTATGGGTATATAATGTAAGTATATGTCGGTGTGATTTTGAATACAAATTAAATAAAACCTACCAGTCTCCATAAGTACGGTATTCCAATAAGCGCCAATCCTGCCGCTATTTGGCTGGCACCAACCCCGAGATTCCTTATAATAGTCGGGTAAAGTTCGGCAGTGAAGATAGGTAGCATCATGTTCGTCGAACCAATCGCAAACTTGCCGATCGTCAGACACAAGATCACAACCCAGTCATCCTTTACGGACATCGTGAAGAGTTCGCTTGCAACGCAGGCTAATCCACACACGATCATACTGATAAACGTTGGTATGCGTCTCCCAGCTTTCAACAGAATCGGGATGCTTATAGCTATTGCTGGAATTTCGACTACCGCTAAAATTATAGAGGTGACGTGCAAATTTCCAAGGTTGAAATTCCCGATGTTCAACAAGAGTCCATAGTAAGCAATTGTCATCGAGAACCAAGCGATAAAGAGACACATCGTTCTCTTTCTTAGGTTTCCTTTAAAGAGGAACAGCACGCTGATATCGGAATTTCCCGCTTCTGGTTTATTCGCCATGAGCATCTTATCTAAGTCCACTGGCACTTCGCGTTTATTGAATTTCGCTGCTTTCACCAAGATGGCTTTTGCCTCTTGTGTTCTTCCCATGCTTAGCAGCCATCTTGGAGATTCTGGGAAAACGAACCTGAAAAAAAAAAACAAATATTTTAAGACCAATTTTTTTAATTTTAATTCTTAAATGATATAACGAAAGTTAGATATCTTTATATCTAAAATTTACGCTTTTTCTGTTATTTTTTAACGTTATTTGCCTTTTGTTCCACTTAACTTAAAAATTGAGTTACCAAACATCGAGATCGTGAACATTGTTACCTAGTTTTATTTTAGTTTTTATCAGACTTACCATAGTACCAGAAGTAAACATCCAGGGATAGATAAACCCAGTTGTAGATCTCTCCAATTAGGGAGTACCAATGACAGAAGAGATACGATGACGTACGCCAGAGGCAACGGGAAGAAGTTGCACACCCCAGCGATGGTCACCCACTTGCCTCCCACCAGCTCCACAGACAGCACGAATGCGGCGTACACCACGGACACCGACACCAACCCCATCACAAGTCGCACTATAATGTATTGGATGAAGGAGCGAACCAGTAATGCTAGGATGGCCAGTGCACTCTGAGCTATTGCCATCCCCATCAAGATACGCTTGCGACCAAATCTGAAACAAATAATAAAATAATTAGGTTCAAAATAATTGCGACAAATGTTGTTAATGATCCTACTATTTTATCAATGCAAAAGTTTGTTAGTAGGTACCTAATGTAATGTAATATAGTATAGTTGTATTAAAACAACGTATACATATACGTACATATAAAACACATACATATAAAATACATATACGTAAGTATACGTATACGTACATATAAAATATAGTATAGTTGTATTAAAACAACGGGTCAATGAACATAATAATATACAATGTCCTTTTTAATGAAGTACAAATATTGTAAGGGGTGATTCAGTACATCATTTTGAACAACTTTTCCCAATAAGTGTTTATCGAAATACGCAATTCTTTTTTGCATTTTTCATACTATCTATATCACGTGACTACTTTGATTTGTATGAGAACCTTAAATTTTTTTTTCGTATTTCTTTATACATTTATTGGGAAAAGTTGTTCAAAATGATGGACTGAATCGCCCCTTAAAATATTTGTACTTAATTAAAAAGGACATTGTATACTTATATCTATAACATAATAATATGTATATCTTTTTTTTTAGTTTTACGACTGTTATTTTAATTTTATTTTATTACGTGGTTCGATTTATTACGCAGATATCCCTTACACGTTCTCACAGATATATAATAAGTATTAATAACCGCTGTATCATTGTTTCAAGCAATTTTTTATAAATTAAAAATAATGTGTTAGCCTCAAATTAAAATTAAAACTGAAATCATGCTACAAGTCCGTTGCTTTTAATGCTGATGTCTTATCTAAATTACATCATAAGAATCATCATGTTATTATCCACATGTGTTTTCCAATTTTATTACTGCTAGTATCACAACCTAATTAGAATACCTATTTGTATTAGTTTCAACTTCCAAGTAGGTAATATTGACCACATCCTCCTGAAATTCTAAGAAATTCAACGTGTATAAGTAAACTCAAATCTTGATACGAATAAACGTCAGGGTTCAAATAAGTAAGTAGGTACAAAAAATGTTAACACTGCATTGTTAACTTTTTGTGCCAACATTCAAATTTTTGGTGTTTAAAATGGCAATGCAAACCTTAAACACGTGTCATTATAGAAATGGTATTTGTTAAGGTGTTCTTACTTGTCGGAAATCCATCCTCCCACGACACCTCCTATGCCAACTCCGACGAGAAACACTACTTCAGCCAAGCTCGTGAGGTATGCTCTATCGCAAACAAGGTTCCACTCCGATATGATTGTGTCTCCTACTTCCGATCGATCGTAATCCCAAGCTTCACATTTCATGAAAGATTCAATCAGTGGAGCTGTGCCATTGAGTATGCTCTCAACAGTGATGTTCGGTGGAAGAACTCGAACGCTACAGCCATCAATGGGCTGACTGTAGTTTATCCAGCTCTGCAGTGGTAGACTTGACAAGTTTTCGGGTCTTTGACACCAGAAGTTTGTTGATTTGGCCTGAAAAGTGAACAATATGAATATAAACATGGGTTTTCAATAGCCTGACAATAGTAGGTTAGGAATGTTGTTGCAGATCATTTTGTAAATATAAATAAGAATGTAACACGTTCTAGGTTCATTTCAATTCAATTCAAATATATCTTTATTATCATAGGATATTTATAATATCTCTTAATAATCTTCACTTTGTTTTGTTGCACAATTGTTGACAGTTCCGATCAGAAAAATCAATAGTTCTATTACAGGTGCTTTTTAATAAGCTGATAAAAATTGTACCTGATTCTTTGAATAAAGATTTATTAATCAGTTACTTTTGCCTTATGGCTTTAGTTTGATCCCAATGATTTCATAAAAACCACTTACCGTAAATGTAGGAAGATAAATATGGAAAGTGCAGGGGAATGAGAAAAGTGCCAGAAGGAATGTGTTGAGCAGCTGCCACGGGCCGTAGTTGCCTATCACCGTGGACACTACGTCGTTCTCCTCCTCCTGGACGTCTGCTGGCGGAGATTTCTTGTCTCTATTTGAAGCTTGGGTCGGGATAACTGAAAAATTGAGAAATTGAGATTGTTTATTAAAGAAAAATACGAGCATATCGACGCAACAGGTGTTGAAATTATTTACTTACATTATTTGTATATATTATTACATGAATATTTATTTTACGTAACAGTTACATGTACATAATAAAGACGTATGTAAATTATTTCAGCTAATTAATAGTTAGTACGTATCAACTTCTATGTGCTTAGCGTGTGCTTAATATGATGCCCAACTTCCTATATTTGTGTAAATTAAGCCATAACGTTTACATCACATCAAGTCAACAACTTAACTGAAATTTAAAATACTTAATCCAATTAAATTACATATTGAAACACAGTAATACACACCTCTTAATGCAAATAATATATCTATAATGTAAAAAATCATTTGCCTGTGTAGACGGTGAATGACTCGGAATGATCGCTTAGTTATCTATACTGAACAAATATGATATGCACAGACAACTTAAAGAAATTGTCACAGAAGTATTTCTTTAACTTTGAAAAAATATATAGCATGTTGGAGCAATGGCAATGACGGAGAGAGCAATAGGTAACCACTAAATTATCTCGACCAAAAATGTACATTGTTTGCGTCCTTTTTTTCATAAAATGACATCGACAACAGCTTGACTCTCAAATGTATAAAATGACCAGAGCTAAGTATGAGTACTTATTATGTTTAGCATGTTGATCTTTGGCTCTGTGGTACCATTTAAGGGATAACGACATGATAGTACGTCTTACTTATGTGTGTAGGAATGTAAAAAATTATGAAAAATCCACGAATTTTGGTCCATTACATCTTTAATTTAATTAAAATATAGTAACGTTAAGTTAGTATCCCATAACACAAGTCTCGAACTTACTTTGGGGCTAGCTCGATCAGTGTAATTTGTCCCTATTTATTTATTTATTTATTACAAGATTATTTAAATTAGAAAGAGCATGCCGACATGTCTAGCATAAAGACAAGTAGGTAGTTGAGACGCATTAGGTACGTTATTTTCAGTATCCCGGAAAGATGGCGGATAGCCGTGAAATCCGTTAAAGTACCATATAGAATCATCAATTTCCACTCAATTAATGCGCAGCAATGTCCGTGTTTGGCATATGCAGTGTTGTCTATTATATGCGATGAAACTATACGCAAAGACATAATGAATGGTACATCATCACCACGTGCCACGTGGTATAAATTTGTCCAGTAAGTCTTAAAGCATGATGTTATTTGTATCATCGTTATCTAGGTTATTGATTTTAAAGGTATTATAAATCTAAGTGCATACTTCAACCACAGAATAAGTACTAGTACTCACGTCCAGAAATCTTACTCAGAAAAGAAATTCTAAGAAATATCTACTCAATGTGGTCAGCGCTATGGTTTAATTTAGCTCGCGTCAGAACTCCTCACCTCTTCGTTTAGATACCTAGACATCCATTGCAAGTTTTATTCTTATTATTCTGGACAAACGATTCATGTAACTGAATTTTCCCCTTCGGAGTGGTCGCCGCTCGCTTAGTAATAATGTAGGTATATTTTCGATGTCTAAACGGGGAGTGACACAGGCCTGCTTCAACAAACGACAAAATACTAAGCAAAACATTTGTCCCGTTGGATAGACGGAAATTCTTCAAGATTTTTAAATTTATTTTAAATTCTGCTTTTGACGAAAGTAATTTATTAGTACTTCATTTTTCAACTGAAATAATTTAATTAAGTATTTTTCCGCCCAAACGATAAGAAAGTCATTACATACCTACGCGCATAAATAACCTAAGTATATTAATATGTTTGAAGGTATGTGTATATAAAGAGATTCGGAACAAAGATTCCACTGCCTCTAAGAATGACACGCGACATGTCTCGTGCGGCGCCTTGACAATGATCTTCATTGGAACGATAAAACGATAGAATCAGAGTGATGCACCACGAGCATTCATGTGCTAATTAATCTTCGGCCTTCTGATGACTATGCGCGTATGTAAAATCTATTCATAGCATACAAATAAAAAATTAAATTATAAGTTCATCTCTTATTGAAAATTTGCGTTACTACTAAATACTATTATCTACCTTACCACCTGACCTTTTGTTTACTGATAGTAACTACAGGGATTTCGTTATCTACTTGTATTTTGTACTTTTTGTGGTTAGATATATAACTTGTAAGGTATATTCTAATAATCAATAATACCATTCTTAATTATTGCATTCCTTGTTTACATCTACCCATACTTATTTTAAACTACGATAATTAAAAAATGAAATGCCGCTTAAACAAGGAAGCCTTTAAACAATTTTTACACAGTGAAGGTCAAGAGAGACGAGTGTATCCTTCTTCCTCATATCATCATTATATTACACATTGCTGTCATCTCGAGAGAAAATGTGACTTACAGTGAGTGCAAGTTGAAGCCTGCTTCCAAGCATTGCTGCGTTATATCAACCGATAAAATCACGTCCGTTTTTACATCCTGCATTATTTACACTACATTGTTATTACTTGTTATTCACGGAGATTTTTAATATAAAACACATTGAAAATTCAGGTATAGAATATACACTGGAGTGCGGACAGTAATGAATTAGATGTTGCATCTCTTTTCTTGCCTTTTGTGCTACACCAAGTGGTACTTATTTCTACACATCCTCAGATGCATTTGAAAGGAAGGCTTGTTCAGAAGACGGTTATGGTATTCTACTATAGCGCAAAATCATGATTTCATTCGTAGGAAATCTACTTCAGGACATGGGTCTCCCCGAAGGATAGTAGAAATAGTAGAATGAAAATTTCTTGCAACGTAGATTACAAGTCAAAAGTCACTAGTCAATCAATAAAAAGAGAGATTATGAAAAGATGAAAAGTAAAAAGTTGTTAAACGGTTGTTTTTCTTATTTTTTTGAAGTATGTAGCTGGTAAATACCAAAATAATAGTACGTGCTCCTATAAAAAGATATGAAAATTACAGGGCTCGTACTTACGTCGATCATGCGTAGTTTTACTCGCAAATAGAGAGCTAGCGTCATGCGTCAAGACATTATTCTTCATCCCGTGGACAGAACGCTGCTTTGGGGCCAAGGTTGGGAGTATTGATTACAGAGATCGCGATTTGCATGGCCGGCTTACCACAAACTAGCAAAACACTATGGCTAATAAAAGATGCATCACGTTTGATGACCTTTGTGGTGCAATTTATCTCAATTTGATCCAGAGCTAGTCAAGATTAAATTTAAATGAAATTAAATATTCACCAAAAATAAGAATTAAAAGTATAGAATTTATTTTACCTGAAAGAGCTCGATTAAATATTCAGTCTACGAGTGTTATTCCTTTACTACCTCATCATCATATTATCATTAATCCACGGATTCCAGGGATGTTAGACATATTTTTTCAAAATTAGCAAGTCCATGCGTAGCCCTGGGTAAATATTGTACATATGCGGTGTGTACTGTTCCTTATTATTTCGTATTCTTTATGCGGAAGGGCGTAAAAAAAATTGTGAGAAGGAAAAGAGAAAAACCCGTCGATGGCTGACCAGGAATAATGAAAGAACACACTCTAGGTAGAGTGGATACCCGAGTGAATAATCTTCGATTACTTTTGCACAAGGCTAGGGGTCCATTATCATTCGATTACTTGAAGACTGTCAACATTGGGATTCTGCCCTAGAGGAAGCATCCATATGCGAGTCATCATTTAAAATGCGCCATTTAAAAACTTGTTTCTATAATGCTGGCATTCTGTCAGATTACAGACGCCCTAAGTCTTCGGATAAAGTACAGGGATAGCCTAGCCTATCAAAAGCTAATTACGAAAAGTAAAAAGGCTTTCTGGCATTATAGATGAACATCAATCATATTAAATCTACAATAAATGTCTGGTCACAATAGGAGAAGCTGTATTAGCATTAGGAGGACAAAGTCTACAACAGTACGGGTTGCTTCAGTCACAGTAACCTAAACAAAAATATAATATAAATAACCTAAACAAAAATATAAAAAAAACTACCTGAAGGAATCAAGTTACGATATCAATTCATTCTTAGCAGAAGTGGTGTCAAGTAGTGAAGGTTCTCTAACCAATTAACAAACATTTATCTATTATGAAATACTTTCCAGTACCTATCGACGCAGGTGAAGGTGATATCTGTTATGGATGCTCCTGGTGGAACAGGCAAGACTTTTCTATTAAATTTACTGTTGGCTAAAATGAGAAGCAATTGTGATATCGCCTTAGCTTAGCAGTCGCATCATCCGGAATTGTTGCCACGCTGCTGGAAGGAGGTAAAACTGCACACTCCGTGTTTAGACTTCCTCTTGATTTGATTCAAACCGAAACCCCACACTGCAATATACACAAACAAACTAATATGGCAAAACTACTCCGCAAAACGAAATTAATTGTTTGGAATGAGAGTAGTTAATCGAATAATTTTTTTTACAACTTTTACTCGAACTAAGTCGCGGGTAAAAGCTCGTTTACACATATGTGTATTCAAAATTATCTTTATGTGATGTGTACTATACTGTACCTTATTATTCAATCTATTTAATTGGGTACTGGAATATTTTAATTATTTTTCAAACAAACCAATAAGCGATATGTAACTCACGGAAATCAACTTTTCAATATCTTTAAAATAAGCAGGTCAAAAACTTTCAAATGTATAATCCCTGATTTTAAAATATTTGTACAGCTTCGTTTTGCCAGAAACGAACGAACAACCAACGAAATACACTTTTACAAGTTAAAACTATCTCTAATATTGTTTCATATTTTCTTATAATGTTAGGAAATTTTTTATGTGTTATCACTTAATAATTCAAACAAGAACCGAATTATTTTCTATAATGTGCCTAAACGGGTAGAGTCTTTAACTCAGTACGCCATCATACAAAGTAACTGAATTAAGAATTGGGTCAATATTTATTATTTGTATTTATCTGTAAGAGCAGTACTAACATTTCTAGGTTTAATAAATTTTACTATATTTTTATGTGCCTCTAATTATACAATATTACAACACTTTTTTGAACTAGTTTTCTAAACATATAAGTCATTTAACATACTATCAGTATTTTAAATGCAAATATTTGTATATACGGATGATTGTTCCGCTTTCAAGCGAAAACAACTGACTTGGCAGGTAGATAGCTTCTTACCTACCTGGATTAACACGTATAGGATATTTTTTATCTTGTGAAAATGTGAGGTTCGTTTTGCTTGTCAAAAATTATGCTACGAGGACAAACACCGCGGTCATTACCTAGTCTTATAATAAAATTGGACTATTGCACGTTTTGTAAAACGCCTTCAAATAGAATTTAGTTTATTTTATTATTTATGGAGGACTATTCTTTTTGTAGTGCAGAAATAATTTTGCGTTGCATGCAACATAACATATTTAGCCTTCATAGTAAATTATAACTCGTAGATATGTCACAATAACATCAATTAAAAGTGTATTCAAATTAGTGTGAGAATTATGCGTGTTAAAAAACAGTTATGAGTACGCACCATTTTTTCTACCTTCTACTTACTGATTATAGTTGTATCTATTACTCTTCTAATTATAAAAATTTGTTTAAGGCTAAACAGATATAAATAAATAATTTAAAATTAATAAAAGCAGAAGCTACGATGTATGCTTTTTATGAAAGTTTTTTATGTGATTCGGATAAAAATCTACCTTTTAATACACTTTAAAGAGATAGATAATGCAAAACACAGTATTAAAATTATAGAAGCGCTTCTGTATCTACTTAAATATCCTTGCAGGAGAATTGACATAATAAAACTTCTTTATGAATTGAAATAAAGCAGGATTTTTTTTTATAAAAGCCTTGTTGAGTCAAAAATAATAAATACTTTTTTGGTTTATGAACTATATGACCAACAATTACCTACCTAAACGAATAGGTAGTTATTTCATGAAGTAACTAAGCAAGCACCAGACTTAGACCAAGATAAAGTTAGCTATTATTTTTTTAGTTATGTAGTTTATATAGTAAACAGTAAATTGAGTTCAGATTCAGAATCTATTAATCTTTTAATATAACGAGCATTTTTATCATAACTATATGAATTCTTAACCCTTATTTATGTAATCTAATCTAATAGGCAATGACCCACTTTCTATCGCTTGTATTCTTGTAACAATTGCAAAACTATCAATAAGAACTACAATATGAATATAATTGGGTTGCCGTTTTTATCTAGTGACGTTTTTATGTACACGTTATTATGTACTATGCAACTTTACGCGTTCACTAAAAAGTTGCGGATGTGAAATGCTAAACGATTACTTAATCTATGCACTCAATAAAAACTTAATCAATTACATTTAAATCACTTTGATGGGTCGTTTTTTATTTCCTGATAAAATGGCAGGAAAAAATGATTGTAACGTTCCAGTCGACTCCATTCATCGGTTCAACAGAAGTGTCACAACGTCACAACTAGTTAGTGACCTGTTAAATTGAGTTCTACGGAGGTGTACGAGATATCTGAGTCGGCACAGCAGCGTAACTTTACATACACGGTGTAAAAGCCGGATGTGGGAGTGCATTTACTGTAATAACAATTGACGCTGTGACACGTCTGAGGTAATTTTATAATCTTCTTGGGCTATATTACAACTCACTTCTAGTGTATCTATCCATACTATTATAAAAAAAAATAAGTAGAATGTATGTACCAACTGCTCCCCCTCCCTTACAGACCTATAGAATCTTTGCTTATAGAAGTCCCCTGATTGACTTCTATAAGGGAGTAGAAAACATCTTCAGGCTCTTTCTAAATATCGATTAGCCCAACATTATCACAATACTGATAATTTGTGATTTATCGTCGTCATTTTGGGTGCAGGAGTTTTTATACTTACTTGAATACTTTCGTGATAAAATTTAAACAATATTTTTTCTTGCAATAATCGTTATTGTATGTGTGATGTTATAATAAAAAAAAATTATAGTAAAATAAAAAAAAAATCGTGAGTGTAATGAAACACTCTATAAGCACGAAGTTAACAAAATTCGTGAAGGAAAAATCTTACTTATTTCTTTTCGCCTAGATCCCATCTGCTACCCAGTCCGTACCTTCAGGAAAGGAACTTCGCTCCAGTTATTAGAAGTACCTACTAAGATGAAATTAGTAGTTAAACATTGACAATCAGTCGTAGAAATAATGTGAACCGCAGTGATACAAAAAGGCAATAATTCAGCGTTTAAATTGCTCAGGGAGCAAATACTGATTTTCAGTCATTACCGTCAAGTAAGAAGAGAACGTGAGCCTGTAGGAAGAGCGATAAATAAAGATTACTATTATATTATTTTATTTGTTGATTATATTATTTGCCAGTTTATCAGATTGACTAATAAAAATTAAAGAAAAGAATTGAAATATAAGAACAAATTTTCGACGTGTAAAAATGAAAATGTGTGAAAATACATAAATTTTAGTATGGAATATGAAAATAGAAATAAGAAAGTTAAAATGCAATTTATCATTATTTTATTGTTTGTTTTTTTCCCTTGACTCTAATGCTGGACATATGTAGATAGACCATCCTCAAACGACCGATTGAATGCATTTATTAGCGATCGTTGTTTACTATATATAATATATACCTCTATTTCTTTATGAGTGACATTAGTTTTGAAACGCTTAGCTCTGTCTATCAGGTACAGGTATTAAGACGTGATCTTTGGGTATTGCACCTCATCAAATATACGAATGTACTGATGCTTTGTTTAAGAGAATATTGATAACATCATTACGTGCAGCGCTAACCTTGAACTAAACTGGGAATTTGATGATTGAACAATCATGACTTAACTGTTTAATATTACGAGAACCACTATCATTCCCAGGTATCTATCAAATTATAATAAGTCATCAGAAAAAAATGAATCTATTAAACGATCATATTAAAATAACGCCTTGTCATTTTTTTTATTTATTACCGATAAAATCGTGTTGGATATTCCAATAGGGTTCATTAGATTTTTGTTAGTTCATATTAGAATTGTGGTAATAGAAAAATTAGTTTGTTTCCTCTTTTATAAATCTGCATCTAAATAGTTGGAACAATTTTATCAATTGAATTTGTCTACCATCTCGCATACATTTGAGACAATGTAAGCTTTTAGCATGAGAAATAAACATTTAGTAAAGTGAAGAAAAATTTTAATCAAACTTAAAATATAAATTGGAGTCTTTACAAATTTAGTATTTTTTTTATATAAATTAAGATTTATGAAAACTTAAATATCAATTAATCATCTTTTATTCGACAATCTTGATAAAAGCGTAAAAAGCGTTGCTGAGTGAGCTCCTCAGAGCAAAGGTTTGACTATCAGAAAATTCTTTGAGAATAAAGCCCGCATACACGTTTTGCATTTTCATGTTTGTACAATAAAGTGTACTCAAAATAAAATAAATAAGAGGGAAAAAGTGTAGTGTCCGGTGAGTTGACAAGCAGCTACTGTCGTGAGTAACCAGAACAGTGACCGAGCTGTGGGTACCTATCAAATCGCTCTCAATGAGCACGTTTGCTTCCGGAGTCGGCCCCTAACGCAGACGCGTCGTGTCGCATCACCCTGCTGTACTTGTGAGTATATCAACATGCTGGCGCTCCGACAAACTAATTTGCAAACTTCAAATAAGCTAAAAGAACTAATTTCGAAAGGAATTAATTTAGTCTCAATGAGTAATCTTATAAAAAACATCCTACCTATAGGATCCTTAGTGCAAAAATCTACCTCCCCTTTTTGCTATTTGTGGTCGGTTCTGTAGGTACCTGTTAACTTTCTTTTATAATTTTATTCACGATGTCCTAACGAATCCTCAATGGTCTCAACCAATTATATCCGAACAATCTTTAAAATTCTTATTCTTAATAATCTTTCAAGTTACCTGAATATTTTTAGATCCAATTGTTTAATATCCCTCCTCATTCCGTAATTATTCCAGGTCAATTGATGGATTGTTATGTTGCTCTAACCAAAGATATCCAAAAGTAATTAAGATTAAACTCTTTTGAAGTGTCCTGGTCCTGGCTATTGTCTTGAAATATCAAATCTATTAACTCTTTAGCTATTTATTTAGTAATAACTTATTTACTGACTAGCAGCTATGCACAACAAGCTTACTGAGGAACTTTATTTTTGATGTCTAATCCTCCATACTCATCATATCTACAATGATCATCATAAATATACCTACATTTTAAAGAACAATATTTTTCACTAATAATAAAATGTATCTACATAAGCTCATCTTAAAAAAATGGCCTTGCCATTGCAACAACGGCACGATGCGAGATGTGTCAAAAGTTTAACCACAGATTTGTACTAGTGCACAACAACATTCTTAGAAATGTGATCAGGATGTCGATAAGTAAGAAATAACATTTACTATGAAGTCATTAGTAAGTGGTTGTACCAATGTGGGTTTTCAACGTAATCTCAAAGGGAATTATCCTCTTATTAAAATCCGGTTGAAGAGTCGTGTATACAAAAACTGACCTCAAGTCTACAAGAAAAACTCCTTCGTGACCTTATATCACATAACTAAACAAAAGTAAACAAAGTGACACTGAAATTTAATAAATAAAATTCTTATGAAATTTTATTTTTAACTAAATCATTTTACCATTATATAAAAAAATAAAGGAAAATAATTAAATTGATGAAAATAAATAAAAACAGACAATTTATCAAAATGTCATTCATTACTTCACGATATTGTTCATAAACAAAAGGAGTAATATTTTATAAGAAATATCAAGTGAAACAATACAATAAAAATGATATCGTTAGGTACGTGAATCATCAAGTTGATATTTATTTTTCTTATCACGTTGTTTATTTGACCTCTATTTCTTTATCGCCGTGGGCCAGAATTTTACTTTTTATTCCTTCCTCGAGACTGTTTGTTGCCCTTAACCGATCAGGTGGCATGGACCTTTTGACCCTGCGCTCAGTTAACATTGAACTGTCAAATTAAAGCCGCCCCACTATAGCCGTGTTTGCTTGACAAACACAATACTTTGCCGACATTCGTATAATAATACGTAGTAGCTAATTTATACTTTACAATTTTACTTATGAAGTCTGTGGAAATTTTACATTGCTTGACTAAAACTCTGAAGCTAAAAGTCGCGGTCTTCCATCGCTGTCTAAGTGTACGAAACAAAATAATAGAGGACGTTATTACGATATTGTGATTTGTTCAGAAGATATTTCTTCTCAAATCATGTGACCCACTCAACTCAACATACTCGTAAGTAGATGTCTAATCCAATGCGGGCTAAAGAGGTGAAGGTTGGGATCTTTGTCTTTTACAGTCAATCGAGATAACGAGTGCCGGTGAGCTAATACAATAAAATCGCATTTGCTTCCGTCCACCAATTTAGTTTCGAGGGTCCGAGCACACCCGTAGTGTGCCCGTAGGGAATTACGCTCGCGCCTCGTCGAGTCACAGCTATTAGGCAACTTTACTCGTTTACTTTCAATAAGAAACAAAAAAGACAGATTCTTAGACCAGTGGGTTCTCTAAGGACACATTAGATATAAAAGATCGAGGGACATCATAAAAGAAATAAATTTATATTAGATTTAATCCATAAAAGTTTGTACGGTAATTTTATAAAGTGATTTTAAGAGTCATGATCATTTTTAATTAGATATACTAAAGTTTAAATTTAAAGAAAAATTAATGAGGCCTGAAAAGTCTTTATTCAACAAAAGGAGAAAATTATGTAGAGCTTGTTAACAAATTAAAAGAAGAGATAAGGGCTTACTAGATTAAAGTACTGACACAGAAAAGAAGGAAACTAAAATTGAATAAAAAAAGTTACCTTAACTTTAAAAATTGCATATCTATAATAACTTTTCATCTCATCTACTCAAAAAACGATGTTTTCATCCCAAAACATTTGGAGCTAAAGTTACTGGTTATTTTCTCGGGACTAAAACGTGAAAAAGAAGATCTCTAGGGATTAAACCAATTTGAAAACAGAACACGAGTTTAATCTATGTAGAATTAAAAATAATGTTGGCAGTCCGGCAAAAAAAAAGAATTTTGTTTTAAAATAAAAAAATGAGTGGTACAGACTTCGTGATTTTTTGGAATACATATCGTCTTCAACATGGATGAATGTAGGTTAAAATTTTAAATGTTCTTTGCTTCGGAAAAAGAAAGAAGTATAATTAAAATGCGCAATTTTTCCTTTGATTCAAATAATTTCAGAAGTTGTAGGTCATTTGTATTGAAATGTAATTATTTATGTAAATGTGAATACTTTTTCGTGAGTTTAAGCCAATAGTGAATAGTTATCAAGTTTACGTATAAAAATAAAAAGATATGAAGGACCACGCAAACAAAGTTATGAGTGAACATTTTATCTTAAGTTGGTGGTCTCCGAAAAAATATTTCTTATTATTTATTGTATCAAAACGACATCAAACAAAGGTTAGTATTAAAGTGTCGGTTGAAGTCTGTTAGGTATTGAAGGTGTTCTACTGTTCTTTATA
The DNA here is from genome assembly GCA_943193695.1 of Acrobasis suavella. Classification (NCBI taxonomy): domain Eukaryota; kingdom Metazoa; phylum Arthropoda; class Insecta; order Lepidoptera; family Pyralidae; genus Acrobasis; species Acrobasis suavella. The sequence goes on from OW971938.1 coordinate 13,439,603, forward strand.
TTCTGTTTTATATGTGCTTTTTTTTTCTCATAGATGAGGATGAAAAGTAGATTGTACTACTCGGGTACGGTAATTTTTTTATCTCGGGCGATATACATGAATCTACACTCAGGATTCCACCGTAGAATCAACTGGGGAATCCTTCGTTTCGCTCTGGATTCAAAGTAGCGCCCTCGCCTTCAAAATATAACCTTAGCCCCTTGTAGCACAATCTACTATTGTTACCCTGTATCTTATTATTACAAGGTATTACGTTTTATTTTATATAAGTGCTTGCCAATAAAAAAAGTTTTTAAGGATTGGCCCTCAACCTTATTAATCATAATTTTTTCTTGACTTTGACCTGAATTGGTGCAATGAATTTATTTTTAATCGTATTTCTGCACAAATTGACGTCGTAACTCGTCGTAGGAGTATGAGACGAGTTATGACTAATAATATAATGTATTTATTTACTCAAGTATGTAATGTTAAGCAATGTTATGTATTTAATTAAATAATATAATGTATTTAATCGAATGTACCTAAATAAATGTGAGATATAAAAGTTTTTTTAGGTTGATCCAAGATGGAATAGATAGAATAAAAATGCTTGGAAATCCTTTAGCGATATAATTGATGTAATAATTGAGTTGGTTAGTTATTGCAAATCATAATTCGCGTCCTGTAAATAAATCGGAAACTGGCGCATTTTTAAAGACATCACAATTTTTAAAGAAAAATCTAATATTATGTATGATGGATGGTGAAATTTAAATGTGTGTTTATATTAATGAATGAAATATATTAAATTTCTTTGTTTTTACGTACCTAGCTCATACGTTATAATCTTTTATAAAAACCGAGATACGTTGCAATGTTTTATTCTAAGCAATAAGCACAATTAACTAAAGGGTAGCAATGTGTGATTAAAGTATTTACTTATTAGTTAGTGTTACCTAATAGATCGCCAAAAATATCTTTTGTTATTATGATGAATGTTGTCCCCGTCACGGACTTAGGCCGGAAAGGCTTACAATAAACCCAAAGTAAATCTTTGTTTTCAATTTGTTCTGCTTGTGAATAAATTTAGGTACGGTAGCATAAGTGATTATGACATGTTATGTCTTATAACAAACGATTTTGTAGAGCCATAAATACAATCCTTGAAGTGAAAAGGGGTTTTAAAAATATTTACTAAACACGTAGAGAACATGAGATATAGAGTTCGTTTATTTAAACGCGTATTGACTCCAGCTTCTTGCATAATTTATTTAAATTAATTTTATTGTTAAATTAATTAATTCACAACTTTTGAGTACATGCAGAATAGCCTTTTTATTTAGCTGTATCTATAAATTTGTTTATCACGGATGACTTTACGAATGTTGAGATGTTTTGAATCTGCCTCAACGTAGTCTGCAAGGAGGTAAACTCAAAGGGCGCAACCTCTCTGAATACCTGAGCACTCTGTGAAAGAGTCCCCTCAACGAGCGCGTTATTTATTCAGCGCCTCGACTGCCTCCTCCAAACATCACGTACTAATAAGAATCCGCCGCGTCTTTATATGGTTGTGTTATTAGCATATCGATTGTTTCAAGAGCTATAAAGAATTAGAGACTAATTATATTTCGTATGTTACTAAAATGGGGACAATAAAGGGCCTAATGATTGATTTTCATGATAACTATTATTTATCTTTGCATTCGAAAGAGTGAACCTTGAGATATGAAAACTAGGTTATCTTTATAGTATATCTTTAAAACTTTACGAGTAAATTCTACATAGTCTAGCTTTACACGTTTAAAGATTTTGAAATCTGTCAGTACATTTACAAGAAGACCACAGCCTGTCTGAATACCTGAGAAACGTCCCCTGAACGAACGCGTTATTTATTCAGCCCGCCGCGCCTTTGCGAAGGGTCGTGTAAGTCGTATGACTATCACACAGAATGTTTTATGAAGGTGTATATACAAATTTAGCACGAGGGATGGTTCTTTGTCAGAGGTACCTATTGCGTTTTATCTTTTTTGTAAATGGTATTTTCAAATTAATTTGTTGCAAATATTGCTAATGAAACCATGACCCCATTTTTAATACAGATTTAATACATGATCAATTTATTCAATATAATACCAATAACTATTCTTATGTAGATATATAAAAAACTACATACATCGTGTAACGGAAAGAGGGTATCAAATCGAAAGAGAAGCAAAAAAATCTGCAGCTCCATATATTTTGGCATGGTAGGTATTGAATTTTGTATGGAGGTAAGTATTTTTTTTAACATTTTCAGGGGTGGGCCCATGGTAAAAGTTGTTTACAGTGATTAGTATGTCTACACCCTTTCGGGTTGATACCCCCTTTCCGTTATACGTTGGATACACAAAAAGTCTTATAGTCTGATGTAACTTTATAATCCCCACTAATAGAAAACATTGTATTAATTTTTTAACGTTAAATTTAAACGTTAACGATTTTTATAGATAAAATACGATGTAATAGTTTTCATGACCACAATATATTTACAACACTTTGCATATAAGATGCAATACTAAAACTGAGACCCATGATTTATACAATAAGTAGTAACGATTTGATGTGATAAAAACATACAATTTAAAAATTGAGTAAAAACATGTGATGAAAAAAATTATAGAACTGAGCACTAAATAAAACAAAGATAAACACTAGTAAACACTAAGCCATTTAGCAAAGTGGCGTGTTTCAAAGGCATAATTTGTAAAATAACGTCTGAGATAAAGAGGAGAATAAAATAACCGCTTATCTTTGCAATATTTGCTAGCAATTGTAAAATGTCTTCAAGTGTAGCCTCAATTATCTACATGACAATGAAGGCATCTATTTATTTACATTGTATTTTCTTATAAATTACTATACTGCAACTAGCCAAAACAAAGAAAATTGCCATAGAATTATAACCAGTTTCTGAAAATTGCTGTGTTAGATATTTCGTGTCACATCTAAATTGACGAACTCAGTGGCATAGTCCATGCTAGTCCGCTGCTCAGAGGTTCCGGGTTCGATCCCCGGTCATGGCAAGTTGGAAAATGGCCTTTTTTAAATTTTCCTGGGTCTTGGATGTTTACCTATATATGTATTTGTAATAAAATATTGTATCGTTGAGTTAATATCCCATAAAACAAGTTTTGAACTTACTTTGGGGCTAGGTCAATCAGTGTAATACTTATGTCCCTTTATATTTTTTTTAAACAAAATTGTACAGACAAACTGAATATATCTTTGACATATACGTAAAATATACTTAAAACACGTAGGTCATTTTCTTTTGCCTACCTATTACATTTGTAACTTTTTCAGTCAACCAATGCATTTCTCTGTCTCATTAAATAACAAAACGAGTAGCCCAGAAACCGTAAATCAAAGAAGGATCTAAAATGATGATGGCTCTAAACAATTCACTAGCAAGACAGATGAATAATATAGCCCTAGCTTGTCTTGTCCTGTGATACTGACATTTGAATGTTCCTTTAAAAACTTGTTACTTTATGTCGAGTCGAGGCCTAAGTATAATAATTATAAGTGCCATTATTATCCAATGTTTGCAACATCTTTTGGGTGAAGGGCGACATCTAGAAATTGCATGTTGCACCGGATAAGAGGTGAGCGGATCTTGCCTCACGTGGATGGAAACCTATGTTCACAAGACACGCTTGCCTTAACCGAATAATGTGAATCAATAATAATCTAAATTGTCTACGGGCAATGGTAGACGAAGGTCTTCAATTGCTTCGATTATCTACATTAGAATAAGTAGTTGAGCCAATGATCTTTTGTCATGATTTGCATAAAAGGTTAAAATGTGCATCGTAGTAAGATATAGTCACAAACTCAAAGTTGTCGTACAATTTACTACGTAAACGTCGAGTATGTCGGAAGCACGGACGGTGATTTTTTAATTTAAAAAAGTACATATCATCTTTAGATCTACACAACTTTCTCAAATAGAAACCTTCTTTTTCTTTGATATATCCGTTCCTTGGCTGTAATATGCCTCTGTCTTAAAGTGTTCTTTTGAAAAATATTCATTTTAAATGGACATTCTAATATTTTTAGACTTTATGAGTTATATATTAACCTACTTTCGAGAAGACAATTGATTATACAGGACCTACACGCCGGCACTTTTCATGAGGCCTCACATATTATTCATCGTCTTCAACAACCGCATTCCACAGCTTAGTTACCGTCATTAGTAAGATTTAACGCAATACAAAATTAAATTAAATTCAATTCTGTTTATAGATAAAGCGATTAATTGGAATAACCTAAATCCAATATGGGCAATGAAAATGGCATTGGTGGCTAAAGATCAAGATTTTAGTCCGCGGCCCGTACTACGATTGTTTGTGTCAACATCAAAACTTGACCTTGACTTTTGAAGTCTCCCGGAAGTCCGGAAGTGCCGCTTGAGCCACTTCCGCAGTAGCCCGTATATATCCTGAAGCTATTTGGCCCACATAGCAACCGGTTCCACTAGTCGTCATTGAGTTTTCCTCTCGCAAAATGATAATACGCGCTATGAACTACGATGAACTTAGACATGTTCGTGTGTACGAACTATTGTCATTTTCTTTACGGATCTTACTATTTCTAATTTAAAACAACGTTAACATTATTTTTGAAGGCGTGCCTAATTTGTGACGCGTGTCGTGATCTATGTCACTGTCAACCCATCGCTTTCAAATTATCAATAGACTAAGCCGACAATGTTATTACAGTTACTTAGTAAAAAGCTGAAACTGCGGTGAATGTAGTTGCTCCAAATGTTATATTTGAGGCTTTTGCTATCCCTAGTCCTATTATATTGATATAATAGAAAATAATATCGTCAGTTTCATGTGTAAAAACTTGTCCATGTGCCTTAACCCATTGTAACGACACTAAAAATTAACTTAAATTACACTAACACTAAAAAACTCATAACTAAAAGAAAATATTTAAAATTATAGTTATTCACCTAAACTCTAATTAGATTTTGTAATGCCACTTTGATATCATGCTTAACTCAAAATTAACTGCGGTAAGTCGCGTAGTTTCAATAATTGTCACCAATCGTTCGTTACAAAAGCCTGACAACCAAAATAACATATTCGCTAGTTTATATAACATGGAAGGGACATACCCGTAATAAATCGAACCACGGGTTGTAAAAAAATAAAAAATTTAATTCGATACTGCCATACTAATTGCCCGAGCGGCTGCACACTTTCATATGGAATGCCAATTTTTTTTATTGACTGTTATTTTCATTTCATTGTACTATTATAGTGATCTAGTATAGCCCGTGGTTTGATTTATTACGGATATGTCTCTTCTACGTTGTATATTTCTCTGGAAACTATTTCAAAACTTTCTGTAAGAAGTGCGTCTGGCAGGATATTTGGCTCGTCCGATTGGACTGGCTGCTTACAAAAAGTATTAAAATAGTTGCCAGAGAAATATATTACTCGTAAATAAAAATCTCTGAGACGCTAAGAGAAGTGAATTTTAGCTCCTGTACCCTTTAATCGAATCTGTTTTCAAACTAGCGAGCATGCGTAAACTGAAAGTACATACTAAACGAAAGGCCGATTAAGACGGTGCAAGTTTCTTGCCCGTGAACACCATATTAAAGCAATAAATTATTTTTATGGCTGATGTTCCGTTTAGACCGTGCAAGTTATCTATTGCTTCAATAAAACGATTTGCAGTTGCAGCAGGTGCGAAACTTGCGGGGTGCTATGGTCAGGAAACCTCCACGTTGGCTTGGTTTCTTAAAAACTTGCTTCTCTCACTTAATCTCTTGATCCGGTGAGAGCGGTGGGCTAACAAGGGATTGGGCTGGTGCACCCTGAGCAGCAGTTAATAACTCACTGGGTGTCTTGTTAGCTGTCGGCCAATATCCTCCCTTAGGGGGGGAAAGCGGAGTTCAGCAATGAGCTCTCGCTTGTTTTGGGGGCGCCTTGTGTTCTTATTGGTTGTTTCAGGCGGTGGAAAGACAGGGTGCGTTTTTTCGCGCGGCTTGTGACTACGGTCACCGTCGGGCAACTCGTTACCCCAAATTGATGGGGCCGAGGGTGCTGTTCCGGTAACGGTCAATACTGCGGGGAAGAAAACCCCACAAAAAATTACCCTAATCCTAAGGTTTAGCGTGCCGATGGGATGAATGGCGGGAGGGGAGTCCCGTCCCAAGCGCTGAGGGGTTGGGAAATATCAGGGACCTAACCCTGTAACAAAGGAAAACATGATGGCGAGTTCTAAATACGTAATACCCCAGGAGGGTACCGGCAATGCCGGAGAATCCCTCCCTGCGCCCTCGGGCGCAGGCAGCCCCACTGTATCCTGTATCTGGGGGGGGGCAAGAACCGCCATGCGGACGCAAGTTCGCAACTCCTGAAAGGGAGCGGCCATTCTGGCCGTGGGAGGCGTCTTCGTCCTCGTCCTCGCAGTCTGTCACCACTGGTGATCGGCAGCGGGGACGAGCTATCTGATTCCGGTTCCGGAATGTCGATCGAGGGGAGTATCGGAGGCGAGATTTCTCGGTTTTGGGCGCAAAAGAAGCGCCGCCTGGAAGCGCCTATTGACGATAGCGACCTGTCGGGGTCGGCCTGCTACGCAAGCACGACCAAACTATCAACCGCAGTGCGGGGGCGATCTTGCTCATCTGCGGGCAAGGCAGTCCTTCTGAAGCCAGCTTCAGCTTACCGCAAAGCTCAGAGGGATCTGGCGTCAGCGGAAGAGGAAGTCGCTGAGCTTGCACGCCAAGCCAATGCAAAGCTCGTCACGGAGGCTGGATCCGTCACTTGGTCGGAGTCAGACGCGGAAAAAACAGCAGTGAACCTGCGTGAGCAGGTTATGGCGAGTCTGGCGATCGTCAAGATGGTTGCGGCCAAGTCAGGTAACCTTAAAGGTACCTATGTCAAGAGCCTTAAGACCGCCAGTCAAAATATTGAAGAGGCTGTATCTGCTTTACACAGCAGATCTATATCGGAGGAGACTCAGAAACTGCAGGCCAGTAACAAAAGCCTGCATATGAAGGTGAGCATGCTTGAAAAAGAGATGGCTGAGTTGCGGGCTCAGATTGATAAGCCCCGACCTGCGGCTGCCACCGCTGCCACCCCGGAGGATCATGAAGGCCAAGCGGCATTTATTTTGCGTACCGTCGGACCAATGATTACTGCTCGGTTCAACGGTATTCAGGATCGACTGCTGCCAGAGCCTAGAACGCGGCCCCCGCTAGCAGCAGACAAATCTCGTCCGGCAACGCTTAGGACTGCCCGCGCTGTAACCCCGGAGGAAATCGTTTCTGCCCAGGTCAGTGCCCATCTCCCTGAGATTTTCCTCCCCACAGTGAAAGGGAAGGGAAAGGGCAAGGGAATGGGTAAAGGACAACGGGTGAACGATGCGTCTAAACCAGCTGCTGGGGCGGCAGCGGCTGTTACATTCACAGCAAAGGTGCCACAAGCTACACACAGTGCAGCACCAGTTGCGGCTGCAGCTACCGTGCAGGCCGCCCCTCACCCACTATCTCCGGCCCCTGCGTTTATGACAGTGGCCTGGACAACAGCGGCCAAGCGAGGCCGCAAAAAGACGGCCGCGGCTCGCCTAGTACAGGGCGCCCAGGTTGCCACTCAACCACCAGCGAGACAGCAGACTCGGCAACGAGCTCCACAGCAGACTCAGCAACGGGTCCAACAGCCTAAGCTGCGCCCCCCACGCTCTGCTGGGGTGCTCCTCAAGCTCGATTCTGATGCAGAGAAGTGACGGATCACCTATGCCACTATACTGGCTCATGCCCGACAGAGTGTGGACATCGCTGAACTGGGCATCCCCGGGATAAAAATAAAAAAGGCGGCAACGGGTGCCCGGATACTGGAGATATCAGGAGCTGACAGAGACCAGATAGCAAACCTGCTGGCTGAAAAGCTCAGTGAGGCCCTGGATCCGCAAGTAGTAAGCGTATCCAGGCCTCAGAAGTGCGCCGTGTTGCGGGTCTTAGATCTCTGTGACTCCGCAACGCCCGATGAAGTCCGCACAGCCATTGCTCGCTCGTTGGACAGTGCGCTGCCAGTGATATCAAGGTGGGGGAGATAAAGGAGGACCATTCCGGCGCTCGAGTTGTGTGGGCGAGGTGTCCTGTAGCGGCCGCCAAAAAGGTGACTGCGAATCGTTCACGGCTCCGGGTTGCCGCAGAGAGCGAGATTTCAGCCCCCCAGTATGCTTCCATCTTCGTCGGGTGTGCGGGGCGAGGAACGAGAAGTAATCCCCGAGATAACCCGGGGCGAGTTGGGTGCTGCTGTGTTGAAAACGCGCGCCAAAAATACCGCTCCGGGCCCAGACGGAGTGCTTGATGAGGCGGGCAAACTGCTAGAGAGAGTTACTACAAACCGCATTGTCAAGCACCTCGAAACGACTGGTCCGGACCTCGCGGATTGTCAGTACGGGTTCCGCCGTGGAAGGTCTACCATCCACGCTATCCTAAGGGTAAGGACTGTAGCGCAGGAAGCGGTTGCCCAGAGTGAGGTCGTCTTGGTGGTGTCACTCGACAACACCAACGCCTTCAACACCCTGCCTTGGGCTTGCATAATGGGGGCGCTCCAGTATCACGGAGTACCGACATACCTGCGCCGCTAAGTTGGAGACTACCTCTCGGAGCGGAAGGTGGTCTTCCCTGCACAGAACGGGTGGAATGAGAGGCGGATGACGTGCGGTGTTCCACAGGGGTCTGTCTTGGGTCCACTCCTGTGGAGCATCGGCTATGATTGGGTTCTGCGGGCGGTCCATCTTCCGGGCGTCCAAGTGGTCTGTTACTCCGATGACACACTCGTGGCCGCCCGTGGTTCCTCTTTCCGGGACGCGTCTGTTCTCGCCACGGCTGCTGTTGCGCAGGTGGTGCACCGAATCCGTCAGCTGGGCCTGGAGGTGGCGTTACACAAGTCTGAGGCGCTGTGTTTCCACGGCCTTCGGGGGGCGCCGCCCCCGGGCTCTAGCATAACTGTAGGTGGAATCCAAATTGCCGTCAAGCCGACGATGCGGTACCTAGGCGTCGTCCTTGACGGCAAGTGGAATTTCGGTGCCCATCTTGCGCAGATGGTGCCGCGAGCAATGGCGGTGGCTGGAGAGCTGGCGCAACTTTTGCCGAACTTGGAGGGTCCTGATGCGCCTTGCAGGCACCTGTATATAGGGGTCGTACAGTCCATAGCCCTGTATGGTGCCCCTGTATGGGCTACGGCCCTGACTCGCGATGGAATCGCCCTTCTACGAAGGCCACAGAGGACGATAGCGAACAGGGCCATTAGGGGCTATCGCACGACCTCCTGTGAGGCAGCTTGTGTGTTGGCCGGTTCTGTGCCCTGGGATGGATGCCCTAGTCCTCGCGTCCCTATTTGTCTGGCGCGAGGAGGAACTGGCCCGAGGTCACAGACCAGCCCCTCGGGAGATAGAAGGACACAGGGATGAGTTGCGTCAGCTCGCCATTGAAGAGTGGGCCCACAGGCTGGAGCAGCCCAGTTTTGGGCTCAGGACCGTTGAAGCAGTCCGGCCAATCTTGGCTCAGTGGTTGACGAGGCGGCACGGCGTCTTGACGTTCCGTCTGACGCAGGTGCTCACCGGACATGGTTGTTTCGGTTGGTATCTGTGTCATAGGGCGCTTCGGGAACCAACTTCTGCCTGTCACCACTGTGACGGCTGTCCGGATGAGGATGCCCAACATATCCTAGCGGACTGCCCAGCCTGGGTGGAAGACCGTGCAGAGTTGGGCGCGGTTTTGGGGGACGACCTTTCACTGCCGACTGTGGTACGTTGCATGGTCGACAGGGAGACGTCGTGGACAGCAGTGCAGGCCTTTGCGGAGAGCGTCATGCTCCGCAAAGAGGCGGCAGAGAGAGAACGAGAGGCGACGACCAACCTGGCCATCCGCCGCCGGCGCACAGGGCGCAGGGGGCGGGCCTATGGCCTGCAACTGCTGCCCTCATAACGAGGGCCAGTCGGGCGATGGAAACGGGATTCCATCGCTCGACAAATATGGTCCTCCGGGTTGAAAAGCGCGTCTGTGTCAACACACGCCTTTACCCTAGCGGGTAGAACTGAAGGCCGACGGGCCACCCCGCAGGCCACTCCGACCCCTCTCGCTAATTGAGAGAGTACCGTGAGTGAGCCAAGCCGAGGCCGCTGAAAAGCGGCCGCTGTGCCAGGTCTGTGGAGCGAGAGTAGCACACGGACTTGGCAATAGCGGTACCGGCGTTGACACCGCGGAGTTTTTAGTGGTAACATCACATAACCTTACCGGTCTCCCGTGACTGGTAAGGTATACGAAGGGATTTTCTCCGCGTCAAAAAAGAAAAAAAGGGTGAGAAACTTGCTCCGTCTAAATAGGCCTTAAGGTGGCCCTTCCCGGCCGTTCCGTTGTCAACGCGAGCATAGTTAGAAAAGCTTTTTATTTCATCCAGGGCAATTCTAAGAAAAGAGGCAAAGCAAAAAGGGAGAGATAGCGCTTGAGGACTCGGTTTACGTTCTCTAAAATGAAATTATTATTAACTATCCATTGAATGAATATTCACTTTTCATTGGGAGCGGAAATTTTATAAAACTTGTTCCAGGTAATACGTGTTTTTCAGTAAGTTTTACAAATGTGTGAATAAAATGTTTTTTATTTAAAATATTCATTAAATATGCAAGGTTTCTATCGAAATATTTTTTTACCTTTACAATTTATGAGTACTTTATAAACGGTCGAAGTTCAAGTGAAATTTGTGTAAAAAAGCAGATTTATGGATATCTGTTAGTTCAAAAAAAAAACTAGAAAGATCAGTTACAACGTCATAATCACGTAGGAGCGTTTGTATGAAAAGTTAGACGGGAAGGCTGCTCTTAACACTATTTAATCGCACACAATAATTATTCTTATTTCAAAAAGGAGGTTATCAATTCGTCGTAATCATTGTATAATGTATATTCAACGATTTTTAACACCGATTTAGAAAGTTCTTTTTGTTTGAAAGAGTAACTTGTCAGGTGGTCCCATAAAAATTTTACAAAAAACTGTTGTGTAGTTTGAGGATGACGTCAGTTTTTAGTTTTAAAAATTATGTTATGGTTTATTATCAGGCTGTCGTCACCAATAATTGGTCGTTATACGTTTACCCTCAAATTCATATAAAATAACAACCGTTTGCTAAACCTACTCGTAAAACATGTTTTCTCCCTTTCCCTCTTTTGACTATTTGACATTGAAAGAACGAGACAAAACATATTTTAACTAAAAAAGGTTTAGCAAACATTTGTTATTTTTTTATAAATAAGGGGGTTATACTTTTGCATCGCATTTCTTTCCATTGATTGTGTATGTACAAAATGTAAAGTGTAATATATCCTCTAGTTAATTTTTACTCACCTGCAGTAGGTAAACATACATGTATTAAATTACTTATGGATTAAATAAAGTTACTTCGTACGACTTTCCGACTAAACCAGGAAGACTTCCTTAACGTCAATTTTGTTTGACATGAACATGAAACAAGATAATACCTTTGCCAAATTCGGGTTTCGATTACATGAAAATAATGTATTGTATATCTACAACAAGAATATCTAATGTTATAAGACACTAAATTAATTTGGTTGTAACTTAGATAACCCTCTTAATTTACACTACATTTTGTAGTTTTTGTACTACTCATGTGAACTCTATCCGTAGTACTAGCGGTTATGAAGTAGTAGTCAGGTGTCGGCATAAACTTTTATTTTTAACTACCGACAATAAAGAGGGGTATTATAAATTTGGCGCTAATGTCTGTCTGTCGGTCTGTGTCTGTAGCATCGTAGCTCTCGAAAGGATGGACCGATTTCGATGCGGTTTTATTGACCTCTTATGAACGTGTTTGTTGAAAAGTTACTGGGGGTAAACGCTTGAAAGTCGGGGTTTTTTATTAGCCTGGCAAATATAAACTTGTATTTATTGTGACTGGTTGTGTGTCCCTCAAAGTGTTCATCGTAAAAAATGTTTTTTGTCTATAAGTAGCTGTACCTGCGACTTTGTCCGTGTGGGCTTAGATCTGGGTTTAAATTCTTTTGGGCGGAATCCGTATTCTTTTTTTTTCCTATGTAACAATTTATAACATCAACTATCTGCCAGTGAAAAGTCCCGTCAAGATCGGTCCAGCCGTTTCGGAGATTAACTTAAACAAACAAACAAATTACTCAAAGACAAGCAGAATCATAAATTGTATTTTTTATCAGTAATTACTACGTAGACTTTCTGTTGACAAAAACTTTCTTCTTAAAAAAAAACTGTCATTTTGATATTAAAAAACACACTTTGTAAATGTTTGTGTTTTTGATGAATGGATTTTAAAGAAGTAAACATGCACACGGGGTACACCATATCTTAGATTGATCCATTGGATATTTTTTTTATCTTCGAACAAGGATATTATCACTCAATCGATATTGTAGAAGGTATTTCTTTCGCATTAAGATTTTTAAACGACATAAAAAGAGAAGCAGGAATTAAATTCAATGTATATATTTTTATTTTTGTTATGTAAATATGTTCCCTGATTACTCGAAGACACACGGGCCAAAATTTGGATTATTTTGGTTGAAACGGCATACTTGCCAAATAATAACAAAATTGAATACCTACCGTTCCAAAATGTTTTTTTTACGATTTCAGGGATGATACCATAGTAAAAGTTATTCATATTGGTGAGTATGTTTGCTTCCTTTCGGGTTGATACCCCCTTTCCATTACGTCGCTGGCGTCGCTGGTCGGGTCGCTGGATTCCCTCTAATATGGTTGAGTTTAACGATGGCTGATCCGTGCGTCAACTCGTGAACGGGTGCTGCCGGGAGGGACTGGTCAGCTCGGCTTCGCTTTTTTGACTACTTAATATTTTGTATTACGCAATTTATGTTTGTTTACTGGTTCGCAAGCATTACATGTTATAATGTGTCAACATTGTATTATATTATAAGTATTTATTAATTAAAAGACAATTATAATAATATGACAAAGCCCTTCTGGCGAGTAGGCGACCAATATTGTGAAAATGAGTTTCTTTCGGCGTTTCTTCTCAGCAGTGGTCGTTACGAAGCGCTGGTATCGGTAGCTTTTCTTTAAAATAAATTAAATTTTAATATACTTTACACGTAACATAAATTATACTTATTGACGTGTAAAAGTGCCTGTAAAGGTCTAATTACTGAATAAACATTTGAATCTTTGAATCTTTGAATCTTTGACACGTTGTATATTATAATTGGACTTAATAAGTTTAATTTATATGTATTAAAGTAAACAACCAATCGATTGGTACAGAGATATTTTCAACAATCCTGCTCATAAGTACAAAATCTTACTTTTGGCAAGATATTGAAATGCGTCAGAAACTATACACTACTAATATACTAGCTCTGTTTTTTAGGGTTCCGTAGTAAACAAGGAACCCTTATAGTTTCGCCATGTCTGTCTGTCTGTCCGTCCGCGGTTTTACTCAGCGACTATAAGTACTAGAAAGCTGTAATTTGGTATAGGTATGTATATTAATTATGCGGAAAAAGTGGTAAAATAAAATAATGAAAACAATTTTTTTTTAGGGTAGCTCCCATACAAGTAAAGTCAAAAGGCAATTTTATTTTCTCGACTAACCAATCATGTGGGGTATCGTTGAATAGGTCTTTCAAAAATATAATGAGCTTGTAAACACCGTTTTTAGATTTAGGAATCCCTTTCAGAAATATTTGTTTTTAAGGTGAAAAATTTTGTTATAGTAAAGTGTCCCCCCCCCCCCTCTATCTGCTAAACGATTACATATGGAAACGTGAAAAAATTCACAGCTATAGTAAATATAACGAAATTTAAAGGAAATATATCAGAGCTATGTAGGGTTTACAAATTAAAAAGTTATAGGCGATCAATTTATAAAATGTACTCGGAAAAGGAAATATTCATACAAATTCAATAGAAATTAATTTTTAGACGTTTTTAGTGGCATGAACTCAAATTTGGCATTCGTAACTACGGAACCCTACACTGCGCGTGGCCCGACACGCACTTGGCCAATTATTTTATAGGTAGGTACCCACTTATGCATCACATAATAAATACATGTATTTATTAAATTTAATTAAATAGATTATCTGCAATAAATTTTAATTCATTGCATTCAAATTATAAGTAAAAAAGTAAGTTTCCGCACGCCTGATCGACGTTTCGGGGGACCCAAGGGCCGGCGCGCATTTCGGACAGCGTCTAAGTATTGCTATTCAACGCGGAAATGCCGCCAGTCTCTTGGGTACTTTGCCCTGTGACGGCAGCGATTTGGCCTTGATTTTTTATATAATTTAATATAAGTTTTTGTTATTTGATTATTTTTATTTTATTTAGTTTTAATTGAAGTAGGTAGCATTTTAGTTTGTTTAGTTTTAATTAAGTTTTCTTCTTATATTGTATATATTTTTGTGTGTTTAATAAAATTTGTAGTAAAAAATAAAAAAATTTCTACCTAACCAAATATTTCAACACACAAATTTTGAGAAAACAGTTTTATTTTAGGTAGAAATAATGAGGTAATACATAAATGTGCATTGTGCCTATGATATAAATATTTAAAGAAAATTGCCTTTTGCAGTGTCGAAAATGAAACATTTTTAATCTTCAGTTTGATCTTTTCAGCCAGCCTAGGTTTTACAACAACTGACTCCTTCCACTTCCTGATAAAAAAATTGGATAGGGACATCAAAATGGTGCATGGCTTGAATAGCTAATAAAATAACAGAAACATGCCGATAGCTAAGTGGAAGTGGAGATCACATAAATTACTTTGGGTAGGTAGTTGTGTTCCTGTATGCAGATTTACCTCGACCTTATTTGTTATTTTCCTTGTCTAATAATAACCCTGATGCCAAATGAAACTGTATAGGCATTTTTTAGGTTGCCTATCTAGTTAGATATCAGATGAGATAAGTTGTTTGTTTACAAAGTTGACATTTAACCGAAGACCGCGCAAAAAATGCATATAGAAAAGCAAACAAATAATAGATTAACTCCAATCGAAATTCGTAATATTTAAAAGGTTCGTCCTGTTACGACTTTCTGTCAACACTTTTCAAGCTACATATAGCATCTGATATACATAATTTAATTATGCATGCTTATTACAGTCACGAGAATGAATAAGTATAAAAAGAAGCACGTACAAAAATGTAATAAATCTGCTATATTTTACGTCGTGACATACAATGTCTTGATGGTGGATGCATACGAGTATATACATACTTTAGTATCACGTCTTTATCCGTAATGGAGCAGACAGCATTTTTCGTCTTGCGGCTCTAAGCAGATAGAGTCTGGAGCTGCAAGCTCTTGCCCATTACCACGCTAGAAATGACTGAAAATGTAACTAGTTATAACTTGGTGTAAGTACAACTTTTGACGAAGCATGTTGTGGGATACACTTTTTGACTTGTAGCAATTTGACGAAGCCTATTTCGGATAAATCTACTACCTAAATAACATTTAAAAAATGCACGTCGCCTCGTGTCCTATCTATTGCTGCAGTATTCAATATGATTCAATTTAAATCAATTATGCTATAGTTAAAATGAATAAGTTATTCTAATTCTTGTACTTAATGTGCATTGTATATAGAGACTGTCTAATTAGAGACTATGAAGATCAGAGAGCATACAAGATTAGATAGTCTTAATAAAATCACATCTCTTGGTTTGTATAGTCTATTTTACAGTTACATTCTATGATATATATTAATTTTAAAATCTGGCATAATTTAAGTAAGTGTAAGTAAAAACTTACAACATGAAAGTTTTAAAAAATGCTACCAGACAAAACAGTATTATAATTTTGTATATCTGCGTGGTTGCATGAAGTTTCTAAGAAAACGAAGAAGATTTTTTTGCGAAAGACTTTCTCACATTGTAACCCTTCAGAAAAATCTAATAAAGTGGCCTTCTAAACCAAAGATAGGATATTAACACCTACAATATTCATTGCTTAATCTAAAATCATTACAAACAACATAATATTGACAAGGACTTTGACTTTAGTCTTAGATATATATAATAATATTTGATCCCATAGCCTAAAATCACAGTTCGCAAACTTAAGATGTAAACACATCGTATTAAAAACTGAATTTTTGCTGAAAGGTAAGAGTATCTAGGTACACATAAAGAAACAAGAGGTAAGTTACTCGGGCCGTCTCCCAACTCCCACATTGTGGATCTGCAGCGGTGCATGCCGGCCGGCATGATTGCAGCTACTATGCAGACCACTGATTGAAACTTCGGTGGCCATGCGTACTGTATAGACCAGTGTGAACGAGCAAAGGTTTTGATATTTTGCTATAAATTTCAAATATCAATTCATTGTTTTACGATTTTTAAACCAGTCAAACATATTGAAAAAAATTGTTTGTTGTATGTATAAAATTATTATTTGTAGATACTTAAATTACAACTTCTGTTTAAATAATTTACTTATTTGAAATTCGTTTATATTCAGAATTCATAATAAATGTAAATTAAATCAACGCTTCCTAAAAGAAATTATATGAATTAAAATCCCGATATTCTGTATTACTCATCGTCATTTTGGTCTTTTCAAAATGTTTTACCCGTTATTGCTGGCTATTAGATTTTAAATACACAGTAAAATTGATTTTATTTTTCCTGTCCATTATATTCTGCTTGTTTTTTTCTTTTCTTTTAATATTTTTCCTGTGTGTAATTTCTAAATCACAAACCATTAAATAATTTCAGTTTGAAATAAAACTGTCACTTTAATTGATATAATCCAACATGTGACTACCAGCATCAAAGTAGCGTGTTGATGTTGAAGAGTTGTTGTAGTATGACCCCATCCTATTCCAGTCATTGAATCAATTTCAAATGAAATGGTCCCATCCTAGCAGGCTGTTGGATAATCATGTTTACATTTCATTGATTTGTTTACATATATTATGGCCATCTGTATGTCCCTCTTCTGTAAATTGATTTTAGACAAAAATTGTTTTGATGTAGGAAACTGTATAAGTACTTTTTATAAGAAAATTGCCAAAATCTGTCCTTTATATGCCAGACAACAAATGTAAAGCTTATGTAAAGTACTTAAGTACTTTGTATGAAGGCTTATTACAGGACCGATGACTATACCTTAAAGATAAAAAGTCTGGCTTGAGCTTTACGCATGGTCTTCTTAAAGGTTTGTATGCTCACTAATTTCATAATTTGGTACATTTGGCACATACTGAATTTACAACTTGACATTTATTTAAAATTTCGACATTTAATTTTAATTATGACATAAACTACAACAAACTATGTATACTCTATCCACATATCAACTTTAAATATTATTTTTTATTGTGAATTGACGTCTTTGGAGAAAATGCTACAGTGCAAACTGCACAAGAAACTGTTTCCTCTTCTGCACTAGCGATTGGAAGCGGCAGTAAACTTAGCTGTAAGTAACAACTGTGCAACAAAACAAAGTGATAATTATAAAGATATATTATTAATATCCTAGTTAATTACGATATATTTGAATTTGATATTTCTTGCGTTTTTTAAGATTTAAAAATGCGAGTTTTGCTTTTGGGAAAATCCTTTTAATGAATAATAAAAAAAAATATTTTAATGTTTTTCCAAACGAAGGTCGAGAAAAACGTAACTTAATGGAATGATAAAATGTTATCCATTAAGACAATGCAGTTTGATTTCCAGATTATGAATAAATAATTTCAAGCCATTAATTTTTATTTTATTTTTATGTTGGTAGCGTATCTTTTTGAATGCAATTTTAATATATCAATCAAAATCGTTTTTCTGGGGCATTTCTGGTAAACTTGTTGGAAGTACTAAATCAAATATTTTATTTGTTTCGTTTCAATAAATTCTTCAAAATAGACCGTATATATTTTATGATTAAAATAATATTTATACTTACATTTCAAAAGGCCCATTTTGAAACACTTTCTCATACTGCTGCGATTAATAAATTACTTCCTAAACTAATCACTTAACACTAATCAGTCATTAACATTTAAAAGTCGTAATTATTTAAATGAATTACGATTGTTGTGAGAAATATTCGTTAAGCGTATCACCGTGGCCGGTTCGCGGTGAACTGATACATTATCACGGCTCGAAGGCGGCAGGCGCGCGCGCAGCCGCCCGCCCGGCCGCTTCCCGAGAGAGCTCATTGCCACACCAATCCGTGTAAACCGTACATTACGTCAATCTCCGACGTCGACGCATCTCGCGTAAAATTCATGGTTAAATTACAACCTAGTATTTCATCAAGGGATACGTTTTTGGATGTAGATGAGGAATTTCAGGTTTTAGTCACAATAATCCATGGAAACCATATATCACGTCGGTGCCAACGTCAGTGCGTCTTCTTTTTTTGCTTTCATTTGAAACGATTTTATGGCTTAATAATGTAGTTTTCTTAACAATAAGCAATAAAATCGCTTTTCACATGTTTGATTGCCTGATTTTTTTTTCTACGAGGTAATTACTATTGCTTAAACTCTGCACGATAATGGTTAAGCTATAATGATATAGAGCATTTCTTCAGAATCTGGGGTTTGTATTTAAATCGTTAATTATTTAAAGAACATATTATGTCGAAAAATTACTACTTAAGTAACCAAATAGAAAAATGTGTAATGATGCATTAATGATTTAGTTAATTAATTTCAATTGAGGTATTATTTCGAGCATAATAATACTTGTTGTTTATATGGGTATTTTCCAGGGTCAAAAATAAATTATTTGAGACTGTTAAGAAAATAAAACGTCACAAAATAATGTCACTTGTCATTGATCATATGCATTTTCAAAGTGGTTTGAGATTTTTTTTAGAAAAACTGATGTTAAGAGCTAATTCACTTTAAGAAACTATGACGTTAGTCATTAGTATTTCATACAAATTCCATAGCAAATGTTTTTTTGACGTTTGGGAAAATGTATATGATTTGAGTTGTCGTTGGAGAGTAGTGAAATGTAATCAGTCGTGATCAAGTCTCTCTCACTAATGTATTATTTGTTGCCAAAACTGTTATAATAGTTTCTACAGATATTTAACATTCGAGCTTAAGGTACATAATATGAGATCTAGGCCATGCTAAAACTTGCTATCACGTATTATGAGATGGCCTATGGACATCTGCAAAACCGGAGAAGAAGTCGAACCCTTCGTAGTTAAAACCGCAGAATCTTTTATTTGTAAGCTATATTATATATTTTACAAAGAATATAAAGACGACAACTTATTGAATGAAATGAGTTATGTGACCATATGCCGATTAAAGCTCTTGAATTTTTTGGTTTATCAATAAATCATTGGATAAATTTCTAAGTTTGGCCTAAGTAAATACATAACATGTAATAAAAAATCACAAGTCTCGCAAGCCTAGTCATAAAAACGAATGTAAACCAAGTTAGTATCTTAATCTAGTTAGTAATCTAGTTAGTAGTTCATTATCTTAATCTATGGGAGTAGCTATCCAACCACTTTGACATAAATTGTCACATATAAAGAATTAAAATAAGGAGTTTGATAAACAATATAGCCAGTAAATAATGTATGTGTGTTTTGGAGTTATCATTCTGTGGGGTACGTTTTAATGTAGTAAAAGTTAAAATCTTTGAAAACACCTTCGCGTTCAAATATTTGTATAATGCGAGTACTTGAATTTCCATAATAAATTGGCCTAACTGGGTTATGGTACTTCCATAACCCAGTTAGGCCAATTTATTATGAAATTAAGTAAATCCCGTGTTACTTTTGAATATAGTCTCCTTTATAATATATAAAACGTGTGTTGTAAACACACGTTTTAGATCGCTGAACCAAAATTTCAATACCTTTAAAAGAGATGACCGAATTTTTATCTTCAAAGTGGCCTAATACAGCTGATTGCAACACTTCATTGTTGGGTTGGGTTAGGCTAAAGCTAGACTCCCCCCCATGGGTTCCCGGTTTGTCGTACCGGGGGGGCTCAGTACCCGTGGTAGCCTCGAGCCACGGGGAAGCTAAGAGGAACCCGCGAGGGGGCGCTCCTGCTGTCGTCAACCAGCAGTGAGCGCCCACATTGGGGCGGCGGGGGAGTGGGAAGATCTCCCCCCACCCGGGGAGGGGCGCTCCCGCGGGCTCGGCTTCGGCCTTGAGCCTGTAGGGATGCGCTCAATGGGGCGGCGGGGGAGTGGGAAGTTCTCCCCCCACCCGGGGTGGGGCCGCCGGGAGGGGAATGTTTCATTGCCCTCCCGGCGCTTCAGGCGGGGCTACACCGCCGTGGCTGTGGTTGGAGATCGGTCGCGGAGGAGGAGGAGTGTCGGTGTTACGTTGCCGCTCTCCCTATCCTCCGCGACCGAGCGGTGCCGCACCGCGTTTGCGGCGAGAGGTAAGTGGCGGAGCCTTTCATCTTCTCCGCCGCTGGGAGCCGGTTTATCTGGCTCCCATGGGTCCATAGGCGGTGGACTGCGTGGGAGTTTGCCGCCTCTCAATTGGGCCGAGGAGGTATGGCGCGTCCGTGAGTTCCGGACGCGCCGACTTGGTGAGTGGGGGGGCGCTGTGACGCCCCCGAGGAGGGGCCGCTTTGGCGGCCAGCCGCGCCGGGGTTCGCGGTTGTATTTCCTTTCCCGTGTCCCCGGCACAAGCGGTTGAGATGGAACTCCGGAGGTTTTTTAGTGGGTAGGCACGTCGATCTGGCGTGGAGTCCCACATAACCCGACAGCCTCCCCCGCAGGCTGATGGGTATCCGTAACAGGGATCTTTCCTCCGTAAAAAAAAAAAAATAAAAAAAAAATGCTAAAGCTAGACTAATAATAGAAGTATAAAGAAAAACAAAAGGTATATAAGAACAAGAAACCTATCCAAGTAAAAATAACAAAAGTTCAAGTAGAAAATAAATTCTCGACCGACTTTAAATAGACTTCAATTACTTTCAGGAGTTTTTCCATATCTCCAAAGTTCTCTTATCTTCATCGAATTAATATGGGACCAACATTCTAATAACAAAAAAACAAAACATTAGAGTCGGTTCACCAGTGGCGAAGATATCGCGTAACATACAGACAAAAAGAAAACATACGGGTCGAATTAATAACCTCATCCTTTTTGAAGTCGGTAAAAAAGAGCAAAATGGGTCTGTGTATAAGTATGAAGTGCATTATTTATCACATGCATAATATGAAGTACGAATTCGCTACTGTTCGTTTGATGGAAGGCATCGAAGTGTTATAATTACATGCAAGCGAATGCATTATAATTACGTGCGTCACAGCCACAGGTAAGAAAAGCATTCTGTCTATAATTGGATTTAGCCAGCGATAGGCTCTTGAAAGGACGATTACGAAATCTGTGCAAGTGTGTGCTAATATTTAATTTACCTACTTGGGCATCCATTTGCAATTTTTCTAATGTAGCAGGCATCCCTAATTTCACGACTTAGGTAACTGTATTGGTAGCAGATGATACCTTTACAAAGTTCTTCATATATACTTGACGAAAATTCTAAATGACTTCTTTCGTATGCACAGTATAATATTTTTATAAATTTGATAGTTCTGAA
This sequence comes from Acrobasis suavella, assembly GCA_943193695.1. NCBI lineage: Eukaryota > Metazoa > Arthropoda > Insecta > Lepidoptera > Pyralidae > Acrobasis > Acrobasis suavella. Next base: position 13,461,205 of record OW971938.1, read on the forward strand.
ATCTGTAGATATTCTTATAATGTCTTTGACGCTTAACTAACTACATTCATCATCATCCTCACGTATTCCCGGTTGCATCCTCAGCAGTAACGCTTCAGAGCCCGGGGTCCGCTACCTAACCAAGGAGATTTGACGAGGTTACTGGTTTTTACACAGAGCGACTGCCGTCTGACCTCCACAACCCAAAGGGCAAACCAGGAACCAATCCTTGGATAGTTTGATGATCAAACGCTAGGTGGCGTTCGGGACCCACAGTTTTACGTGTCTTCCGAAACACGGAATCATCTTTCTTTTCGGATAATCAGGTGATTCAAGCCTGCAATATCCTATCCAGACTGGAAACAACTTTTCACAAAGTATGCTTCCCAGTGGGAATCGAACCCATGACCTCCGGGTCACAAGGCGAACGCCTTGACCACTGGACCACGGAGGCAGTCAGCTTAACTAACTACATTATCTATGTTTATCAAATATAAGTTTATGATCATGTAGGTATTACTCCTAGGTCTTATATGTGATGAACGAACCCTCTTAAGACTTTCATTCAATAATTTGTACTGATAGTTATAATTAACCTTGCGCGAAAAAGTCATACAAAAGATGAAGTTTTGAAGATTAAGTCTGTTTGTAATGCAATAATTTTTAAATCTATCAAGATTATGCTGTAGTTCTAGTGAATACGAGCGGAGCGAAAGGATTTTAAAACTTTTATATCGTCGTATACACTATATAATTAAAAAAATAACGATACAATATGTACCAAATAATGAACTAAAGAATGACAGTAGTCTGTAATATTAGGTTGGGGAAAAAAGTCTTTTCGCATATAGTATGTATGAACTTGTAATAAAACCACTTTGGCTATTCTATTTGTACCTGGCTGGTTTTAGTATCATTTAAAAGTTTAAATTTTAAAGAAGATAATTCCAAATTCAAATTAGGAAAATGCGTGATTTCCATTGGTTTTTCTTACCGTCAAGATGAGTGAATCTAATGAAGAAATTAGATACATTTTAAAATTTTACTACCAAAATGGTAAAAATGCAACGCAAGCCGCGAAAAAAATTTGCGATGTTTATGGACCTAGTGCAGTCTGTGAGAGTAGCACAAATTTGGTTTAAGCGTTTTCAATCCAGAAAATTTGATGTCAAAGATGCACGTCGCTCTGGTCGCCCTGTTACGGATAAAAAGGATGCGTTTTTTGAAAAAGTGGAGCAAGATCGGCATATCAGTAGTTACGACGCAGCTGAAGAATTGAGAATTGACCACAAAACAGATTAGACGCATTTGAATAAAAAATGGATACACAAAAAAGCTCGATATTTGGGTACGTCACGAGCTTTCTGAAAAAAACCTAATGAACCGTGTACTCATTTGTGATTCTTTATTACAACGTAATGAGACCGAACTATTTTTGAAGAAATTGATAACTGGTGATGAAAAGTGGATCACGTACGGCAAGAACGTGCGAAAAGGTCATGGTCAAAGGCCGGTCAGGCATCACAGACTGTGGCGAAACCCGGGTTAACTCGCAACAAGGTGATGCTGTGTGTGTGGTGGGATTGGAAGGGCATTATTCATTATGAGCTGTTACCACCAGGCAGGATCATCGATTCAGAAATCTACTGCGAACAACGGATAAGATTAAAGCAAGAAGTTGAGAGAAAACGGCCGGAATTAATCAACAGAAGGGGTGTGGTTTTTCATCATGGTAGTTAGCTAGACCTCACACATCTTTAACCACTCAGCAAAAATAAAGAGAGTTTGGCTGGGAGGTGTTAATGCATCCGCCGTATACGTGGGCGCACTATAAGTTTCCGGAATGAATATGAAAAAATACTATTAAAGGTACAAAATTAATTTATTGTTTTTCAAAATAATCTCCCTTGGCGTCTATGCACTTTTAAATCATTCGATGAAACCAGTTTTGAAAACTTTTGTGCCACTCCTCTGTGGTGACCAGAGTGTTTTTCATACTCCTCGACAGCCTCTTCTGGTGATGAAAATCGTTGACCGCGTAATTGGTTCTTAATTTTCGGGAACAGAAAAAAGTCACAAGGGGCCAGGTCGGGACTGTATGCAGGATGACTCATGAGTTCTACATTTTTCGCCTTCAAAAAGTCGTTTGTCTGTCTGGCCGTGTGAGAACTAGCATTGTCGTGGTGCAGGATGATACGGCGTTTACGGTTATTTTTACGGAGTTCGTCAATAACTTCCGGCAAACAAATGGTCGTGTACCAGTCACTATTCACTGTACGACGATTCTCTAAAGCAACAGTAGCCACGTGTCCAGTTTTATTAAAAAAAGAAGCAATCATCTGCTTAGATGCACTTTTCACGCGCGCCACTTTGGTTGGTTTCGGCTCATCTTGAAAGACCCATACGCTCGATTGCTGCTTTGTTTTGGGATCGTAGCAATAAATCCATGTTTCGTCACCTGTTACTATGTCCCACACCAAATTTGACGCACCTTCGTTGAATCTGGTAAGCATGGCACTGCACCAAGTGACGCGGTCCGTTTTTTGAGCCTCGGTCAAGTTGTGTGGGATCCACCGTGAGCACAGCTTTCTCACACCCAAATGTTTGTGTAGGATTAATTGTATTTGACTAATGCATATTTCTAAGGATGCGCGAATTTCATGGTAGGTCACATGCCTGTCTGTTTCAATCATACGGCTCACAGCATCGATGTTTTTGTTGGTCACAGCGGTGGACGGCCGACCATCGCGAGATTCGTCACTGAGATTGATACGACCACGCTTGAATTCTGCAAACCAGCTATAAACAGTTGTCTTGCATGGTGCTTCATTGCCAAAAGCTGTTTCAAGCCGAGCGATGCTCTGTTGAGCTGTCAAATTACACTTAAAATCGTAGAAAATCATACTACGAAAATTTTCCCGAGTTAAATCCATGTTGATGCAGACACACAATTTTTTAAATGGCGCCACAAGGTAAAAACAGCCAAAAGGTAAGAAAAGACAGTCAGATGAAACAAACTGCATTCTACAGCCAAAGAGTTCTATTTTCAAATGTTGCAATAAATTTTTAAATATTGTTTATGTAAGTGGCCAGTTCCGGAAACTTATAGTGCGCCCTATGTAGTCCTGACCTGGCACCTTCAGATTTCCACCTGTTTCGGTCTCTTCAGAATTCTTTAGGCAGTGTCAGGTTAACATCACGAGAGGACTGCCAAAAGTACTTGACGCAGTTTTTTGATCAGAAGCCCCAACATTTCTATAGCAATGGGATCATGTATCTACCTATAAGATGGCAAAAAGTTATCGAACAAAATGGTACCTACATACTTTAGTTAAATGTAAATACTATATTAAAAATTGTTTTGAATTTTCATATAAAATGCGAAAAGACTTTTTCCCCAACCTATTATAACGTGTAAGTGACTTATAAGAAATAAATCGAACCACGGGCTATCCTAGATCACTATAGTACATAAAATGAAATTAAAATAACAGTAAAAAACAATAAGGAAATGCGCCATTTCTATACAAAAGCGAGCAGCCGCTCGGGCAATTTGTATAGGAATGTCGATTTATTTTTACGTAGGTACTTTTCCTTTAATAATTCTCTTATTATTTTTTAAAAAACAACATGTACACGCAACAATCATATATGATGTTTCGCTTACCAAAAAACTATGATGAACATAATATATACATAAAAACCTTTATTTTATGAAAATTTAACTTCTTGGTCTAACAGTTGTATAAGAATGATCAAAAAATGCGAGTGGCGCAGGTTACGATTCGAGCTTTAGCAAGCATCGTAAGAAGACGCCATCGACCAATGTTGCATACAATACTTTTCCTACGACTATATTTACAAAATAAAATACAAAAATAAACAAATAAATATGTATATGAAAATGTTTGACATATGTTTGGTAGATACTAGGTGTCTATGGTACCTAAACTTTATTTTTTTAACTGAGATCTTCCTAGTGTCTATGTTAAAAAAAAACGTTTTTCTTATGTTGGCAATATGGAAAATTTAAGAAAAAAGTTCTAGATCTATGGCTTATCTCTTGGCAAAATTACGACACATGTGCTGTTATAGGGAATAGACTATTAGAGTTGCCTGAAAATTATCAATGTTCTTATATTTGTTGATATAGATGATAGCCAAACCAGGAAAACCGCCTAACGAAGCTACGTCATACAGGCCTATCTCTTTATTGCCTGTAATGTCGAAATTATTCGAAAAACTTTTAATAAAGAGGTTGAATCCAATTATTGAAGCCAAGAACCTTGTACCAGAACATCAATTTGGCTTCAGAGAAAAACACTCAACAATAGACCAAGTACATAGGATTACAAATATAATTGAAAAACCCTTGAAGGCAACAACGTCTGCTCTACGGTTTTCTTAGATGTAGCACAAGCTTTCGACAAAGTATGGCATGAAGGCCTTGTCAAAAAACTGAAGAAAATGCTCCCTAAAAACTTTGTTGACATAATAACATCGTATCTATCAGATGGAGTTTTCAGAGTGCGGCAAGAAACTGATTATTCTGAACTTAAGGCAATAAAAGCTGGAGTACCTCAGGGAAGTGTTTTGGGCCCGGTCCTATACCTATTATACACCTGTGATATTCCTTATTCAGAAAACAACACCATTGCGACCTTCGCCTATGACACGGCTATAATGGCAGTCGGAAGCACCCATGCGGAAGCTGCAAAAAAGGTCCAAGTAGCTGTTAACAAAGTTCAAAACTGGACAAAACGATGGAGAATCAAACTTAATGAATCAAAATCAATTCACGTGAACTTTACAAACAAGCAAGACCAATATCATCCCATATACATCAATGAAAAACAAATACCGTACGAAGACACAGCAAAGTATTTAGGTATGACCCTAGACGCAAAGTTGCGCTGGAAAGCTCATGTCAAGAAAAAAAGAGGAGAACTCAACATACGGTATCAGAAAATGCAATGGTTGCTTGGAAGACACTCTACCTTGTCAATTAAAAACAAACTACTCTTGTATAAACAAGTCCTTATGCCAGTATGGACTTATGGCATACAGCTGCTGCTGTACTAAACAAAGCAACATAGATATCATCCAACGATTCCAAAATAAAGTGCTGCGGGATATTGTTAACGCCCCGTGGTATTTAAGAAACGACGACCTGCATCGGGACCTTAACAGTTCGTTGACAAAATTATAAAAAAGTACGCCAAAGCACACGAGTTTAGGTTGCTTCACCATGTGAACGTTGAGGCGATCCAGCTCCTCGACAACACAGACATTGTGCGAAGACTTAAAAGAACTAAACCGTTCGAACTAGTGTAGCAGTGACATATGTGTATAATAGTGAAAAATAGTGACAATGAAAACTAAAGACACATGAACAGAGTGCCTTCCCCTTAATAGAGACAGTAAGAAAAGTGCCGATGGACACATTCTTATTAAGTAAGTATTATATAAAACTAGGTCAATGATAAATTACTCATTAGTCTGAGTTTAGGCTAGATCGTAATACAATTAACGTATTTATTCAGAATATAGAGACGTTAACACACAGAAAAAAAATAAAAAAAATAGACCTATAACCTTTTTTTTCTTTAGATCTACCATACTGCCAACATAATAAAATCGTTATTTTAACAAATGGTGCCATTTTTCAAACGTGGAGTTACTGAAAAAACGGTTTTTTGTATGAAAAAACATTCGTTTGAGTGACTCCATGTTTCAAAAATGGCACTTTTGGTCACTAGAACGACGTCAATAAAAAAATATTAAGTCTTCCATAGATACCTAGTATCTAGCAAACTTATGGTAGTATTTCATATTTTTCTTTGTTTATTTTTGGATTTATTTATATTTATATTATAGTAAATGTAGTCGTAGAAAAAGTATTGTATGCAACGTTGTATAAGTATGTCAAAAAATGCTCGATGGCGTCTCCTTACGCCACTCGCATTTTATGATCCTTCTTATACAACTGTTGCATAAAATACTATTAACATAAAGCAAATGACTCCACCGGAATCTGCTTATTGAAAACATGACAAAAAAATTCACTGCCAGTGAATCACACTAATTTTAACAATACATGCCTAGATCGAATGAACTGAATCATGTATTTAAGTATTAATTATCATTATGAAATAACACTTTAATTAAAATTACTATTACTTACTCAAAATAAATGATAAATTATGCAAATTACGTAGATAGGCAGTTACTCGCAGGATCATTTGTTAATAATGGAATTGTCATTTTATAATTTTTAATGACATTTAAGAATATAAATAGGATATCGATTTCATACATCGTCATATTCAAACGTGAAGTGCGACGATTATAGTATAATATTATCAGACATATTTTAATATTTTTTCGGAGAGTCAAAGTAAGTTTTATTACGAATATATTATTATATTGTAATATACTTTTGTTTACAATGTATAAAAGACATATGCGTAATAAATAAATCGAACAACGGGCTATACTAGTATTAATTTTTTATTGTTATAGTAGCTAGTATAGCCCTTGGCTCGACTTATTATGCATTTATATAATTGAAATAAAATTTCCCAAATACATATACATTTAGGTGTGTTTAATTCACCATTTTATTTATAGTCTGGTAGCTAAATAACTTCATTATATTTAAAACTTTATTGTATTATGCTTATAATATTCATGTAGTGACGTCTTTTACCTCTCTAACTAAGTTATAAAAGCCAAAAACGGTTAAGAATTTTAAGATCAAAAATAAAAGTTATGTACTTATAAGTGCAAATAATGTCTTATATTGCAACAGCACAAGTTTTAATTTGACATTCGTGGAGATAATACTTACGTAAGCACTTAACGAACTCTAAGTATCTACTTACATCATTCTTACTCGTGTAAGACTAAATTTTACTCGTTTACTGAAACAAAGATGACATCTCTCTATTCCAAATTTTCCATACTTGTCAATAGCCTCGGTTTTAGTATCCATCCAAACATTATATTTATACATTAAATAGAACGTTTTGCTTGAATTACTTAAGATGTTAGAGCTTAGGTATAATATGTGGAATATCAGATTATACATTTTGCTGGTAATATTTATAAAGGTATTATGGTCTTAGTGGCTCGCAAGCAGCATTTTGTAGCTGCTTATGGCATAGTAGCCGCAAAGTCAATGGTATGGCAATCTGATATGCAATCAATATATTGAAATAATAATGTTTATTTTCAGATGTTCCCTATTCAAGTATTGAGCGTTATCACTATTTCGCTAATTGTTGCAAGCTCTGCGTCACCAACGCCTGCGGCGGAGGGTAACGACCTCAGCATTCTCGGGTTAGAAGGAGCTCAAGATGAAATCACTGACTTAGAGCCATCTTATCACACAAAAAGAATGGGCGAGTTTGGATCTGTGCTGGAAGCTATCAAAAGACAATTCAGGGAGATAATTGAAGACATACTCGTTCAAGTCTTTCAATATTTCAAAATTAATTTGCATCAATTCAAAGTGAATCTTCTACGAAAGCTAGGAATGTACACGCTGTCTGATGTGTTTCACGTTATTTTTGATGGCGTGACTGATTTCGTCGCCATTGGGTCGGCACCTGCTTCTGCGGACGAGGAAGACTCGGATGACAAGACACCAGAAGTCCTTACACCAGACTTTGATAGCTACAATGATGCTTATTCACTTGCAGCATTATTAGCATCTAAAAGAACAGTCAGCTAGCACCTGTATAATGCCCGACGTTTCATTGTACAAAATAATTAAGTTCTTATAAAAATTGTATTAAATATAATATAAACTAAAATAAATTTATTTATTAAGACAACAGCCTTTGTTTGTTATTGTGTGTGTAAAATTGATTAATTAAGTTAAGTTACATATTTATGAATTTTTCGTACCATGGGAATTAGATAAAATTATAATTAGATAAAACAAATTATAATTTTATCTAAGCCCCTATAATACTAATTAAGGTAAAATGGATTAATTTATTTTAAGCCTAATTAAGGCTATGTAATGTGAATAGGTACTTATGTTTTTAAACAGTGCACTTATCTATTGAGCTTAAAATAAATTAATCCATTTTATAAAGTGACCTACTTAGTAAAAAAAATCAAACGTACATCTGAGTTTGATTGGTTTAATTTATTTTAGTTGTTTATTAAAATGACTACGTTAATAATAAATAGTATTTCGTGTCTAATTGCTCCAAATTTATTTCCTCAATAGGCGGTTAAAAATATTGTACACGTATTTTTTTTTCTCTGACAAACAAAAGAATTATAAACATACAGTACAGCGCATTGAATTTCGCGTGCACGACGTCACGACTAGGTACGATTTTTACATAGAGGAGGTGACGTCGCAAGCCTCTACTGCGGAAATTTGATGTTTCGTAGCTTTGTGAATATTTACTTTGTTGACAAACTGAAAAAAATGGGTCCATTATTTTTGGGTAATCTAAAAGACGTACCAGTTAATTACAATTATACTTTTCTAACCATGTCGTCACCCCTATTATTATTATTATTATTCCAACATTTGAAGCGATCATTCATCATATCAGAAAAGTGTCTCGTACCTACATACTGGAAAACCGCATGAGCTCTACATTGCCTTAATTTATGCCTATCTCAGTACCTGCGCTTTGTAATAAAACAATCATCTTGCTGTGAGAACTCACGAGCGAATATTATCAAAATGAAGCCAAGTGTTCTCCAAATGTTAACGGAATTCATATTTTTCTGTCTAAGAATCATTAATTTACCTTAATCTCATTAAACAAGACCCTAAATGATTATGAGATAACACTTAAGTAGATTTTTATATTCACACGAGTGCGAACTGATGATAAACAGATGTTAGCGGAATATTGTTATTGTACAAAACAAAATAATATTTTTTTTTATATCTATGTAATATAGTACATTACAATTACCTACAATATGCATTATTATGCATATTATATGTTTATCAAGTATCTATGTTCTGTATAATTACAATTGTATTTATTTCTTTTTTCTTAATAAACAAGTTATTGACGTTAAGTTAGAAATAGGTATAATAGCTGTTGTTTTTTTTTTAATATTGAACCATCTTGATCTCAATACAAGTGTGGTTATTTGTACCTATTTCTTTTTTATATTAACAGAGATTAAAATAATTTAATTATTGTTCAATGGTTCCTCCAATAATGTGTAAAGAATAGGTATTTATAAGCTACTTTCCTAGTTCCTAGTGTAAGATATAGTACCTAGCGTGGTGTTTTGGATTTGCTCATAAGAAATGTTAACGAAACAAATATTCTGTACATTTGCTTGCTATGAACAAAATGACAGGCGGTTCTTTGATAATACTTATTAGGTACTAATGACTGGATCGTAGAGTTGACTTGTCTACGGAGTATTACTAAAAGAAATTATAATACAATCTCAAATGACTACGAGTAACAATCTTTACAAAAAAACTTTGAAAATTAAACTTATTGCGACGTCCCTTTTCCATATCTAATGCTTGTTGAAATACCTAACGTCCCAAAAAATATTACCTTCGTTTCGAGGCATACCTTTCCCATAAACCGCTAGTGCAATAAAGTAGAAAGAGACACCTATAACATAGATATATATTTCGGGAACGGCTTTGCCACTTCTTAGGCATTCTAGATTGTACGTAATTTCTTTCTATTGCCTACATTTAAAGCAGCGCCTGGTAATTTGGACATAGAAACGAAGTCTCGTTGTGAATTTACTACGTTTACCTTGTAAAATCACGACAGTTCGTTTCTAGGCGATATTTGTAAAGCCCGAAGTTCCTGTGAAAATAAGTAGGTAATTTGTTATTTTCAGAGGAACGTTGGGTTCTACAATGCTCTACATTCGATATTAATCGTTTCTAGATTTTTTGTAAAGAATCTGAAGATACATTTTTTTCTTTTTGCAAGGAAGTAGGCGTTTGTGTATTGAGGCGTGATCGAGACCAAAAGCACATCTCATGAGAAGTTGTAAATTCACAATGAGAGTTCGTTTATATGCCCAAAATACCAGGCTTTATTCGTAGCATCCTTTGAAAATAAGTAGTTAAAGTGTTATTTTCAAAGGAACTTCAGGCTCTACGATGCTCTTAATTCGATATAAATAGTTTTTAGGTTTTTTGTGAAGACCCAGATTTTTTTGTTTGCAAGTAGACGCTTGTCTATTGAGACTTGATTGAGACATAAGGCCTATCTCATGAAAAGCGCCTTTGAAAAGGGCACAGGCGCGTTATAAAAATTTTCGAAGTATCTCATACTCATGTAATATCTGAGCTTCTCTTACTCTTCTAGATTTCTGTTGACTATGGTTACTATTAAAGTAAAGGCCTTTTTCTAGCAGTGAAATACGTGATTCCAAGAAACGAATAAAATAATCGCGAATAAAACTTTTATTTGTCATTTAACTGTTACTGGTTTGGGAGTATAAGTGTGACGTTTATAGTTTATGGCATTATCACACACATTAGAAAAATAGAAATAAGTTAGATATAATGATACATAATAGGCAACATTTCATAGTGGTAAATATGATTGTGAACGCCTTAAATTAAAAATATCGTATCTTCATTTCATTTCCTGTAAAAATGTGAAATGTTCAACTATAGAAAATTACCCATAAAAAGATATAAGACTACCTACTTAGAATAAATTGTTCTGAAAGAGCTAGAGTTAAAATAAGATGAAAATAGAAGTACATGTAACTGTGTAAGTCATCCTCGAGATCAACTGCCATCAAACTGCTGCGTAGTTTGGCAGACTTCGTATATTGAACTTGTAATGTTTTTATAAATGAATACACGTTTAAAGAAAATTATTGATTAACACTTAATTAGATCGTCCGAATAAAATAGTTTTTAGAATTATTTAGTTTAATATTTTTTTCTTTCAACCGCTCTTTTGAAAAAAAATATTACTGAAATTTATCAATACAGTAAAAAATAAAAAAAGCCCCCAACAGAATCACTCCTTTAAGTATTGTGTTACTTTTTTACTTAATGTTCATTAAGAGCAATTAAGAGTATGAGATGAAATATTATTGCTGATGATATTTTATAGGCGTAATGTAACAAAATTTATTTTAGTGAATTTGCTCTTCATAAACTGAAAGGTAGACCTAACAACTTTATTGAAAGTCAATATTTCCGAACCGAAGATGTACATAAAATGGAGCACATATATCTGTCTGTCCGTTTGTACTTGATAAACTCTGATTAATTTGATTCGGGAAAGTTTATGTCTAGTATAATAGTTAATAAACATACACGTGTGAAGCTACTGTTTGATAAATAAATTCGAGTGTCAAGAATTGAGAGAGTTCTAATGGATAACATAATTATTTTTCAATTATCTTTCAATTTCGTTATTGTGATAGCAGCAAAAGATAACATCTCAAAAATTAAGTATCAAGGTATACCTAAGTAAATAATTATGGTTAGATACTTATAACGTCTAAAAGGAGACATTCTGATGACAAATAGAGACACAACGCATGATTTTGACCTCTATATAAAGTAGCTTACTATATACGACGGTTAAAAATCACAATTTCGCTTGGTAAGATAATATACTTATTTTTTACGCATAAAAGCCAGACCATAGATAGAATTTGTACTATAAATTAAAGAAATGAAAAACTAAATAAGTAGAGTCAAGCGTACGCATGCTAAGTACCTATCTCAAAAACTGTTTATTTCTCGGTAAATGGTTACCTGTTTTTGCAACGTTAGGCAAGAAACAAATACGTAAGTAGTTTATTATATACAAAAAAATCTTTATCCACTTTATGCGTGTACTACAGTCATGTTAACTTTGCGTATTTTATGTCGTTTCGAGTCATTTCATTTGCATTAATGTCCGAAATCGAGTTTAGTATTCGTGCGAATAGTAAACGGACCTACCTACACGTAGCTTTTGGTTATCTAAATGGTCATTAAATTCAAGGATCGGGAAATACTGATTTACATAAATGTAACGGTAAATGTTTTATGCTAATTTACATTCACTTATGACTATTAAACCATTTTTATATAAACAGTACTCGTATGTATGAAGTTTTACCATTTTGATGGTGGGTATCCAAAAAAATACCTAATCGTAATCTTCTTCAGTCAACCTTGAAACCCGGAGGAGAATAATAGTGTAGGAAGAATTGTGTATGGTATATTTTAAGAAAGATAAACAGTTTTATTAGCAGGCAAATTAAAAAACTCCTGACTTTCTTTCCGGTAATTTTTAGCTATGTTTGATTAAAATTGGTTCAACTGTTAAAAATATATTGGGGGTGAAAGGCTGAACCGATTTTAATTAAACGTAGTTAAGAATTACCGGTAAAAAAGCCGCATCGAAATCGATCCATCTGTTCGAGAGCTACGATGCCACAGAAAGACACAGACCAACAGACATTGGTAAGTATATGTTGATTTATATTATTTTACTTTCAAAAATAATCTTTATTTTTGAACTATAGCTGGTAATAGTTTTAACCTCTCGGGACCCACATGTCCCTATATAGGGACATGCGCATTAATGCTGGCAACCCCCACTTATGTCATCTATCTTCTCTCTTGTATTGTGATAGGAATCAGACCGTATATTTCTTCCAAGTCAAAGTTAAAATAATATAATTTCATACTTCACAAGTTAAATAGTATTTTAATTTAGCCCAATCCGAACAAATATTCCAACAGGTTATGAACCCAGACACGCATAAATTATTTTAAACATCTAACAAAGAAAAATATCTGTTCGTAAAAATCCAACAGAAATGTAAAACCATTTGACGGTAAAAAATAAAACTTTTAAAAACGCTTGTATCTCAAGAGTTACTACGTGAATTAAAATGTGTTAGATGTGATTGATAGTGACCCAACCCAATTATGCAAGTTGCGAAAAGATATTTTGCGGCGAAGAATATTTTATGCAGTTTGGAAACTGTTCACAAGCGCAAGAGTATCGCAACCCATATGGCGTTATGGAACAAATTTTTGGGCTTAACAATGAATAACAGCGAATATAATATAATAACCTAAGAACCTCCCAAATGATAATAAAAAAAGTCTTTGTAAAGTGTAATCATTGTAAACGGAGAGGACATGTGGAAAACGATTGCTACTTTTTGAAAGAATGAATCAGCAGAAAACTATAGACAGAACAAGAACAGTTCAAGTAGTCGAGATAAAACAACCATCTACGTCATCAACAATTTTTTTTTTCAATTTTTTTGCCAATTCGATGGAAGCGAAAATAAAATCGCATTTTTATTGGATTTTGGTGTATCGGAACACATAACCAATAAAGGAGTATTTTCTTTATATTCCTTAAAATATTTCAGTTGCTCTTTGAATTTATTTCAGACACCAAAAAGGAAATATTGTATGTTACTAGCAACATGCAGACATTAACAGAAAATATTTCATGTTACCAGCAACATGAGCAATATTGGAGGACCACTAGAAGGGGTGTTTTTCTGCCCCGAGGCACTATACAATTTGCTATCGGTCTCAAAGATGTAAAAGACTGGCAGGCGAGGCACCTAAATAAGTATAGACAGTAAAACAATAATGAAAGGTATGTCAGTAAACAATGTCATTGTTTTAGATTTTGTGGGATCTAAGAATGTGTGCCACCCTGTTTTTCAAGTGTATACCTATTGTGTTAGTTCTAATAAAATTTATGTATGCCGTCACCACCTAGGCCACGTGAGTAAAAATAATTTTTTTAAAGGTATAAAATTATAAAACGGTAGATATGTCATTGGTCTAATCAATAAAGTGGTACCGAGTGACAATATATGTGAGACTTGTATTTGTGATAAACAGAGTAGACTACCATTTAATCAGAATATAGATAAAAGTTAAATTAAACGACCATTATATGTTGTACATTCCGATGTGTGTAACCCAATCACTCCTTCAACAATCAACAAGAATAATTTTATTTTGTTTGTTGACCGATTTATTCATAATGTGTGTTACATATCTACTGACAAATAAGTTGGAAGTTTTTTTCCCTGCTCTTTAAAGATTTTGTTGCTAAAAGCAAAGCTAATTAAGTTCAAAATTAGTTTATTTCTATTGTGATAACGGTGGGGAATACTTATCCACCGAAATGAAAATTTATTGCGTTGAAACGGGAACAGTATTTACCACTAATCAGTTCCAAATGGTGTTTAAAAACATGGTAAGAACTATTGCTGAGAAAGCTCCTTGTATGGATAATGGAAAGTTAAGTCTAGAATAATTGTTTTGGAGTAAGACCGTTAACAGCTGTTTACTTAGTTAAAACTTATTCACCTAAACCACAGTTTGAAAAGAAACATAATTTATATATTTGAAGGTGTTTTGGTTCAATGGTTTATGTGCACGATAAAACGAGTTCTTAAAACAAAATTCTATGTAAAGTCAAAGAAAGGTATTCTTGTAGCATATGAACCAAACGGTTATTAAGTTTGGAATCCAAATAGGCTATTTGACTTCGTTTGTTTTTTGGACAATATTTTATACGAATAACAAGAAACTAACAAGAAACCGTTTTTCCGAAAATAGAAAGTAAATTGGTTATTAAATGAGTGACACCTAATGACATTGACATCACGCGGGTGTATGTGCATTCTTTTTCTGTTATTTGACAGTTTCCTTTTCTTGTGAATTATGATAATTATTAATTGACAGATTATAAATCAGAAAAGCTCCATAAAAAAATATAAAAATCTGATGATTATTAACTGACAGTCAGATCTCAAATCAGATAAGCTCTATAAATCTGATAAAACTGTCAGATGTAAAATCAGAGAAGCTCTATAAATCTGATAAAACTGTCAGATCTAAAATCAGATAAGCTCTATAAATCTGATTAAACTGTCAGATCTAAAATCAGCTAAACTCTATAAATCTGATAATCATTTACTGACAGATCTAAAATCAGGTATGCCTTATAAACCTGATAATTATTAACTGTCAAATCTTAAATCAGATATGTCCTTATAAATCTGATATGTTTGTAAACTGAATATGTGTTGAATGAAGCAGGTTGCTAGTTGCTAGTTTAAAGTTTCTGAGCGGTCACTTAAAAAAAGAAAGATGCTTTCGGAATTCATCAGTTGATAGATGAATAAGTATATTCATGTTACTTTATGAGTGATATTATATGTAGACGATTTGGTGATAGTAAGTGCCGATAAAAAAAATTAAAAAAACACACAGTAAACAATTTTAAGATGTATTTGACGAGTAAATTAAGATGAAAGATAAAAGATATAACTTTTTTCTTGGTATTACGTGTAAAATTACTTGATATGATAGGTAATGAAATAATGTTCAATCAAAGTGCAGTTCTAATCTTATAAAAAATATAATGCTACATGTCGTAATTTTAAAGGTACATAGTCTGATGTATGTAATGCTATGAACTAAACCTGAAAGTATAAGTGTGAATATACTAAGCAGGTACACAAATAATATGTAACATAGCAATGTCTTAAAAGAGTATTTAAAAGGCACAGTCGATTTAAAATTAAGTTGTGAAAGGTGTGACTATACAGTATACTAATATTGATTCTTATTCGGGCGAAAATGACAAAAATAAGAAAAAAGTACAACCGGGATTTCTCTCTCAATTATTTGAGCAATGTTCAATACCCTGGAGTACAAAGAAACAACTGTCAGTCTGTTGCTAGTACATAGCATTGTACGAAGCTATAAGGGAAGCCCAGTGGCTTAGTCTTTAGCCAAAAAGTATACATGTTGATGTCGATACACCTATCATAATAAATGAAGACTAACAATGTATGCATTGCAAATAATCCGATTAATCATAAACGGACAAAACAACATCCACATCAATTTTTATTTTCAGAGAGCATGTCGATAAAATGTAATAAAATAAAATAAAAATTACATTACCACAGGTCAACAACTGACAGGTACACTGACTAAGAAAATGTAATAAAATGAAAATTACATTCCCACAGGTCAACTACTAGCAGATGCACTGACAAAGTCGAAACCATTACCTGCGATGAGGCGGGGAACATGGGTTTATAATAATGTATTAATTAAGTACATATTATACTGATTTTGTTATTGATAACTTATATGGATATATATATACGTGACATTTTGGAAATGATATACTTATAAATGAAATTGGTTTATGAAACTAGTTTAATAATTGAAATGAAATGATTTGGTTAGATTTTACTGGGTTTTTCCTAATCCTCGCAACAAATGTTGGATCATTATTTTTGTAATTTCCCAGATAAACTTGGAAGTTATGTATGCTCTGTTTAGGGACTTTTTATTGTAAAAGAGATTAATTTTTGAGGGGGCGTGTTGATTTATATTATTTTACTTGCAAAAATCAATCTTTATTTTTGAACAATAGCTGGTAATAGTTTTGATGCTGGCAACCCCCACTTATGTCATCTCTCTTCTCTCTTGCATTGTGATAGGGATCAGACCGTATATTTCTTCCAAGTCAAAGATAAAATAATTGATACTTCACCAGTTAAATAGTATTTTAATTTAGCCCAAACCGATCAGATATTCCAACAGTATATGTAATATATAACACGAAAGACATCTCTTTTGAGATAAGTAGTGCCTTTGTACCACTTTTCTGTGTACATAAATAAATAAAAATGTATGGTTAGCACTTTAACCTAAATTTACTTTGAGCAAGATGGCATGATAATGATGGTAAAGTAATTATTATAGGAAAGTAGATTGAATGGGTATCTTTTGGATAGGCATGCTTCATCCTAGTCTTCATCGTCGCTTACCATCAGGTGAGATTGAGGACAAATGCCTATACCAATATATTGTAAAAAAAAAAGTTTTTTGACCCTCTGTTTAAGAAAAAGAAAACATTTTCATAGATATCGATGAAGATCTTATTTAAAGGGACCTGAGTCCTAATATCATTCAGGTGATGTCGTTTCAGATCATAATAAGAATGACATTCCTTATAGCTACGTTAGAGATCAATTTGATAGCCTATTTAGCGTTTTAGCTATAAAAGGTTTATAAACTAGAAAACAAAACGGCCAATATAAACAGATGATTTGCAGTCATATCAAGAAGGACGGAATTCACACGAGTGTGCTGCAGTGACTTACGAGTAGAATGAGGTTATCAAGTGGTTGAATTTTTAACTAAGATTCACTTTTTTTGCGGGAAATCGTAACATTGTGATTTGGCGTAAGAATGCAGCCAACGTTCTAGGCATTATGATCAATTTCTATACACAAGGTAAATATTTTGTAGATAGTACACGTATTTACAGTTTCATAACAGAAGTTTAAACTTATTTTGAAGCTACCTCAATCTGTGCGATTTGTCCCTATATATATATATATATATATATATATATATATATATATATATATATATATATAATTATTATACATATATATATAAAAGCTCTTACAAACAAAAATAATCTATTTTTATGGCATATTTAGTTAATCGCAACTAATTGGTGTACTACCCTATTTTTTTATTTGTTCTGCCATGAACTAAATCTGCCTTTTATATGTGAGTTTTAGCACGTTTTGAGATTTGTTGATATCACAAACATGTTTATGTACAGAAATAGATGTGTGTGTTAGCAAAGTACAGGTATGCAGCTGTGCAAAGTGTCTCTGTGAGATCTTATAATTGCTAGTAGTACACAGCAATTAACGTGGAGTTGATATATTTTCAAATTGATCCATTGCGCGTAATAGTTGTGGCAATGTAGTGCATAATGACATTGATTACAATTAAAGAAAGAGACAGAAGAATATAACATTATCCTTTTGTTTTTGTTTCATTTATTCTTTAATTTTACATTTTGGTTTATAATTTATCAGTATGTTCCTTAGGTAGAGTTGTTGAGTATTAATATTAAACCCTTTAAGTGGTTTCAATGTTAAACCTTATAAGAATATACAAACAAATTTACTACTACAATATATATCATTACATTCCTCACTTAAATTTTAATAGATAATATCCCGTTATTTTGAATAGAGCGTATGCTGTTCATTTCGAGGCACGATTAAAATATATAGAGTAACATATAATACGAAATAGATCTATTTCATTAGATGACCTATGTAATACAAAGTGGATCCAGCGTCCTCAATCAATATGTCAACAATGCACTCATCACTGGATTTTCCGTAATAGCTGAGGTCGCCACTCTACATTTCTTCATATGTCACTAGCACTAGCCCCTCGTTCTTTCATACCCCACGAAATTAAAGAACGAAACTAATGAAAATCAATCAATTTTTTTTAAATTATATCATAAAGCTTCACATAAAATAATCCACACATTGCTTTCACATCTTCCTTTGTAGCCATTCACGTTTACATGGATCATCAATATCTTTGCCAGTTACTCAGCATCTCTCTAGACAAAGAATAAATAATAAATAAATAAATATATAGGGACAAATTACACTGATTGAGCTAGCCCCAAAGTAAGTTCGAGGCTTGTGTTATAGGATACTAACTCAACGATACTATATGTTATAACAAATATATAAAAAGATAAACATCCAAGACCTGTGACAATTTGAAAAAGGCCATTTTCCAACTTGCCCTGACCGGGGATCGAACCCGGGACCTCTGGATGGCGGACTAGCATGGTGACTACTACGCCACGGAGGTCGTTTTTTGCTTTTAAACTTATCTACTTTCTGGAATCAATTCTGTATTTGTACCATCAATAAATGCCTCTAGCGTAGAAACATTGCATATTGTTTGAGATCCTTTTTTAGATCTGTTCTTATCAGTCTTTACAAACACACGTTAACGAGCGATATTATTGTGGAAAACATAAGTAATATATTAATGTTTATATAGAAAATATTGTTTCGAAGAGTCCTTCATCTCGGAATTCCGTAATTTCTTAATATTAAAGTATTTACTAATACGAGTATACATTTTTTGTGTATAATAGAAAGAATAATTTTCTATGTATATTTCAATGAATTATTCTTTTTTTAGAATTAATTGAAATTAAAATAACATAAAAAAAATACTTTATACCATTTCCCCTCTAAAAAGTTTGTTTTATTCACTGAAAACAGTGAATAAAAAGCACTTTTACTCACTATTTTGGTAATTTATTTTATTCACTAAAAACAGTAAATAAAATGCACTTTTACTCACCATTTTGATGTTTGAATTAAGAACAATTTACTCTTAATAGTAATTTATTGTTCCAATTTTAATGTCCATTTTAATAAATTTATCCTTCTATTTTCTTAATTAAATGTCTATTTTCACTAAAATTTTTCTTTTAACCAACTTCCAAAAGAAGAGGTTATCAATTCGTCGGAATCTTATGTTTTGTATATGTTGATCGATTTATTCGAAGACGTTTGTACCGATTTAGAATATTCTTTATTTTAAAGGATGTCTGTCAGGTGGTCCCATATTTTTTTTATTAAAATGGATTGTGTAGTTTGGAGGTGAAGTAGCGTAGTCATGGTATAAAGTATAGTATACAATTCTTGAATTAAGGGGTTTACATCGAGGGCCATGAATCACTCGCATTGCTCAGAATTCTAACACTTGAATCACTTGCTACGCTCGTGATTCAATCATCATGGATCCCTCCCTACGGTAGTGATTCAGTCGTTAGAATCCTTCACCTGCTCGTGATTCATCTAAGGCCCTCGAAGTAAATCCGTCCTTTATTCACTAATTGCATTATAAGTATATAATGCAATTAGTGATTATTATTGCTTAATTATCATCAATAAATGTAAGAATTAGGTTTTTGTCGCTAGAGTATTATTCTATGTCTCCCTATTTTGCTTGACCTCTATACGACACGACTTTTGCCTTTTCTTTTACTTCATCCATGAACGATCTTGGTCTTCTTTTTCTTGTCCTTTACTTTTCCTTCCATGATGTTTCACATGAAGTTGTCATGCCCTAATAGGTGGCTAAACATCTTTCCTCGTCTTATCTCTGTTATCTACATTAACGTTCTGTTCTCATTAACCAGTTCCAGCACTTGCTTGTCTTTTTTTTCTTTCTTTGTAATATAAATAAGTAGCACAATAAAGTCATTTACTAAGGACACACATGTGTCTGTAATTAAATTCTACTTACTTATTATTTTATTTATTTTCTACCTTTAGCGGTTCAGCAAGTTTCTGATTGAATACCACGCATCTAACCTTATATATCATATGATGTTCGCAGTAAATATACTTGTCAAATATATACTAAACTACACGCTACACTGTGTAACTTTTAACTTATTAAAAGAAATACATATTATTGTGAATCTTTTCAGAAGTAGACATATTTTATTTCGTTTTGAATTCAGCGAAACAGAGAAACGTCTAAAAGTCTTACCAATAAATTTACAAACTGACAATAACTTAGAAATAGGATAAAAATTACCAGTTTTTAGCAAAGAAAGATCTCGGCGCTCCTATGAATGAAATAAAACAACAACTGCCTCACTGTATCCCAACAGATGGAGTCGGCGCAGTATGTCTTCTCCTTAAACATTCTTCTATTTCCCGTCATACTTACATCTTCTCTTACTATCCCTATGTCCTACCTAACCTAACGCACATCATCCACCTGTTCCTAGGTCTTCGCCTTCCCCTATTTCCAATAAAATTGTCATATTTAAAGTTATGTTGAGACAAGTCGAAAAAATAACAACCGATTGCTTTTAACTTAATTGTTCATACATACATACTATCGCGTATTTATTGGTAATGGGGCACACTGAGCATTTTGTATCTTTTCTTATCTTAATCGTTAGATCTCACATAATCATTTTTTACTATCCATTCGTGTCTGTTTCAATGAAAGAAATAAAGTTTTATCTCAAACATGAAAATATTTTACTAGTAATCATAACGTTAGGGATTTGTTTATTTAAAAAATCGGTCCTTAAAAAACATTACATTGACATCGTTATTAGTATATATACTTATCTACTTATGATCAAGTTTTGTTTCCGTATTAGTATAACATTATTATAAGGTACATACTTTAAGTAACTAATTTGTTACGACTTTATCGTTTATAAATGCACAATTTACTTAAGTACTCAATAAAATAGAGGACAATATGAACGGTGAGATAAATCAAAGTATTAAACTCAATAACAAATGAATCACGACACATTCAGAATCGTAGATATAACTTTTTATTAGAGTTATTCTCCAGTGACTCCTTCGTCAGGTTTTATGATTACTTTAAGGTAAGTAGTATCAATGATCTTTAATATAAATCAAGGCACCTATTTGGCATGATTACTGTATTTTATGTTTATGTTTTATTTATTTATTACCCAATTTATAAATATTACAATAATAATTATACATTTCATAGATCTAAAACTATTCAATGTGCATAGTAAGATATTTATTTTGAAGAAAGTTTGGGCAACTTTTAAAAATTTATCCGAAAACTTGATATTTTAGGTTATGAATTTATGTTGCCGGAAAAAAGCGTTACAATCATGCCACCAACAATCAACTTTGTTATCTGACGTCAATTCAAATGTCATTAAATAAAATTCTAAAGACGCCTAGAAAAAACTGACTTAGTAATGAACTATTTTACTGTAATTAAACAACTATGATGCAAATTGTGTAAGAAAGGAGTTCGAGACAAACAATAATCAATGCCGTCAAGTGACCGTTGATAATTTTGAACAACCTTCAATCAATTTTATTAAATGCTCCGGTAACGAATAAGATAAAAATGCTAATCTTATCTCAAATTATTTCAGTAAAAATTGTTACAGAAATCTTGTTCTAAAGAGTTACATTAAGAGTAGAGACATAGACATTTGTTAGCCAAGAAATACTCATTGAAAGGATTTTGATACGTTTTTCACTGTCGTATAGAAAAGTGTCAAGAGGTTTTCGGACTTTTTACGGTCGCTACGTATAAAATTTGCTTCTACCCATAAAAGTTGTAAATTATACAAACCTGGCGCAGTAACAAAAAAAGCCTCAAGTGGGTGATTCCTATCTGAGAATTTGGTTTCATCGTGAGATGTGTACAAGTACATTTTTGTTAGAAAATATATAAAGTAGTAAATACAAAATAATAATTAATGGGTACAATAAGCCTGATATAGTTCTGACAGATCGATTGATGCGCAAGGCAGTGCTCATCGACATCACCGTTCCGCATGACGAGAACCTCGCGAAGGCCGAGAAGGACAAGCTTAGCAAGTACTTTGACTTGGCCCGCGAGGTTACTGCCATATGGGATGTGGATTCGAAGATCATTGTCCCGATAGTCGTATCGGCGAATGGTCTAGTAGCGAAGAGTCTTGAACACCTTAAGACTCTCTCGCTAGTTGGCTGGGTCAAGGGTCAGATACAGAAGGCAGTACTCCTGGACACGGCACGCATTGTCAGGAGGTTTCTTTCTCTGCGGCCCTAACCGCCGGTAGCTTGGGCCTTGCCCCGCTGCTAGCGGGTTGCTAGTTTAGGTTTTGTAGTGTATTTATATTTTGTATTTTATTTAATATTTTACTTTTATAGATGAATTAGGTTGGGGAAAAAGTCTTTTCACATATAGTATGTATGAACTTGTAATAAAACCACTTTGGCTATACTATTTGTACCTGGCTGGTTTTGATATCATTTAAAAGTTTAAATTTTAAAGAAGATAATTCCAAATTCAAATTAGGAAAATGCGTTATTTTCATTTGTTTTTCTTACCGTCAAGATGAGTGAATCTAATGAAGAAATTAGATACATTTTAAAATTTTACTACCAAAAAGGTAAAAATGCAACGCAAGCGGCGAAAAAAATTTACGGTGTTTATGGACCTAGTGCAGTGTCTGTGAGAGTAGCACAAATTTGGTTTAAGCGTTTTCAATCCGGAAATTTTGATGTCAAAGATGCACGTCGCTCTGGTCGCCCTGTTACGGATAAAATGGATGCTATTTTTTAAAAAGTGGAGCAAGATCGGCATATCAGTAGTTACGACGTAGCTGAAGAACTGGGAATTGACAACAAAACAGTTTTGGTGCATTTGAAAAAAAATGGGTACACAAAAAAGCTCGATATTTGGGTACCTCACGAGCTCCCTGAAAGAATACTCATTTGTGATTCTTTATTACGACGTAATGAGACCGAACTATTTTTGAAGAAATTGATAACTGGTGATGAAAAGTGGATCACGTACGATAAGAACGTGCGAAAAAGGTCATGGTCAAAGGCCGGTCAGGCTTCACAGACTGTGGCGAAACCCGGGTTAACTCGCAAACAAGGTGATGCTGTGTGTGTGGTGGGATTGGAAGGGCATTATTCATTATGAGTTGTTACCACCAGGCAGGACCATCGATTCAGAACCCTACTGCGAACAACTGATAAGATTAAAGCAAGAAGTTGAGAGAAAGCGGCCGGAATTAATCAACAGAAGGGGTGTGGTTTTTCATCATGATAACGCTAGACCTCACACATCTTTACCCACTCAGCAAAAATTAAGAGAGTTTAGCTGGGAGGTGTTAATGCATCCGCCGTATAGTCCTGACCTGGCACCTTCAGATTTTCACCTGTTTCGGTCTCTTCAGAATTCTTTAGGCAGTGTCAGGTTAACATCACGAGAGGACTGCCAAAACTACTTGACGCGGTTTTTTGATCAGAAGCCTCAAAATTTCTATAGCAATGGGATCATGTCCCTACCTATAAGATGGCAAAAAGTTATCGAACAAAATAGTACCTATATATTAAAAAATGTTTTGAAGTTTCATATAAAATGCGAAAAGACTTTTCCCCAACCTATTATTATAAAACCTTACATTTGTTTTCAAATAAATAAAGAGAATAAATGGGTAGAATATTATCGTATAATTTACACGTATATAAGGTACTTTACTATTTTTCCACTCATGAAAGTAGTTTAGCAATCGTTACGACTTTCGTAGTGAAAACTTATAACAATTTACAAGAGATTCACAATGGTTCGACATAAAACAATAAATACCTACTTAAAAACAAAAAGGAGTTCAATGAAGCAAATAATAATGATGACCTTATCAAAAGACAGTGACCGTAGCAAATAGCGAACATAATTTGAATTCGCTTAAACTATTGCAAATGTAGGTATATTAAAAAGGTCAATGTCATGTCAATGTCAAAAATAACTTAATAGTTTTGAAACAATGAAGACGATTACCGTGTGATTAATTGATTTCCAATAACAATGTTTTCACTTAGCAAATTAAAAAAACCCGCGACTTTTAAGAATGCCATCTAGTGATGAGTAGCGGAACATACATACACATACATATTTCAATTGATATCCCTAGAAAAAGGGCGCTAGCGCCATCTATTGTTTTCTAGGCAAACCTCTGACTTTCAAGCTAAACTTTAAAACGACTGAACAGATTTTCATCAACCATAAGTAAAGACGTAAAAATCCGCAACAAAATCACATCGACAGACACACTTATTACACCCCTGTTTTATATCGGGGGTAAAGAAATATTTATCATAATTTTTAAAAGACGACCTCCGTGGCGTAGTGATCACCATGCTAGTCCGCCACCCAAAGGTCCCGGGTTCAATCCCCGGTCAGGGCAAGTTGAAAAATGGCCTTTTTCAAATTGTCCTGGGTCTTGGGTGTTTATCTATATATGTATTTCTTATAAAATATAGTATCGTTGAGTTAGTATCCCATAACACAAGTTTCGAACTTACTTTAGGGCTAGCTCAATCAGTGTAATTTATCTCTATATATGTATTTATTTAAATGAAAAAAAAATTAAGGGTTCCTTACAGATTCCTTAACAAAATATAAGTAAAGTATACCTAAATATAATATTATAATCATATGATTTTTATCTCTTTAATCATTTTAATATCGTACAATGCAAAATATGATTTACGTATGTATCCATTGTGACCCATGAGCTAAAAATGACAATATTTATGTATGTATATACGCCCAACTTAGTCAGTGCAGTTGATGCCATGTTGCGAATGTAACTCCGTAATTTAAATAATCCAATAAGCAGAGGTAATTATATTATGATTATTTATAAAATCAATCAATGATTTAGCTATTACCATCGACTGCACCGCAAATAGCCCCGGGTATTTTGAATAACAACGGAAACTGGTCCCATTATACAAGAATGAATAACGATCGTGAATGTTTACTGTTTGTAGTATTTACGCATGAGTAAAATACTTAAGACTTATATATATATACATATATATATATATATATATATATATATATATATATATATATATATAATATAAGTCTTATATATATAATATAAGTACAGTAGCTAACAATGGCACCTAAGAACCCTAGGATGGCCTTAGAAGCGTATATCGTCGTCGTATAACGTCTGTATTCGATAAACTCAGAAACTACTGGACTGTTTTTGACACGATTTCTTCTAACATTAGAGGATTTTCCCGGGAAGGTTTACATAATACATACCCGTGCAAAACCAGGACGGGCTGCTAGTATAAGATATATAAAAAAGGTATAATTAAAATGATTAGCAAAATGTTGGTTAGAAAAAGAGGTAACGGGGATCAAACGGTTTCTTTCTTCTTATTTTCTCTATTTAAGATTTTTGTTCACAGTTGATTGATGTATGACAATGGTAATCTCAAAATGTGTGAGACCATGCGACTTTGGGAAAAAAAGCAGAAAGCAATTAAATAATTATTTTAGTGAGCTTTTATGACCTGCCTGACGTTAATCCTCCTTGCAATAACCTTATTGGGATCGTCCTTATGGTCATTACAAAACGTTTGTGCTAAGTCTTGTTAGTTTAGGTCGCCTCTTACGACGTGTACAGGAAGAAATGGAGTGGTGCCAGTCGACGCCGGAAACCACAGGCTGCATTGTACCATCATAGATTGACGCAAAGTAGGTAAAGTTATATTCATATGTACCTACGCATTTTATCAAGGCAAGTGGTTACTTGTATTGAATGTATAATGGGATCAGAGCAATTTCGCACTCTAATCTTAAGTCCAGATTGCGCAACTGCGTCTCTATCTAAGTACGCGTGACATTGAATCTACGCAAATTCGAGCTCACTATAGTCAATATTCTAAAGTTATCATTCGCTTAAGTACCTTTGAAGATTCACTGAATAACATCAAGGAAGATATAGATAAAATATGAATACTTAGTGCTAGATTTGGAATTGATAATTTGGAATATTTAGAATGCAACCCATAAAATATCATGTAATATTTTAACTTCTAATATCTGTAGTGGTAGCTTCTATTTCCTCGTAGATCGTAGAAGCCGATCGAGGGAATGGGCAAACATGAGAATCATGTTCCACCCATCACTATTTTGATTCCTTTTTCCGCCTTATCGCTCAACATTACGCAGAAAGACTGGCCTTAGAGTCTTACGGCTCTGGGCTCTATCGCTTATAGCCAAAAGACCCAAAATGCTCTGCCCACTAAGAAATATACAGACGTGATATTATGTATGTTGTAGTAGCTATACAACATGTAACAAAAACCCTGTCCGATCCTTATAGGAGCAACTCAGACCGTCAATATGAACAACTTTTAAAACTCAAAGAAAAATCGTCATTTTTATACAAATTGCCGGGCCGGCTTAACACTTTTGTATGAAAACGCCGATATTTTTTCGAGTTTCAAGCATTGGTCCCATAGAAAAAGTTGTTTATATTGACGGTCTGAGTTGCCCCGCCCTGCCAGATCGGACAGGGTTTTTATTACATATTTTATAACATTGTCTAATTTTTCAATCACTGTGTAACGACGTTGCAATAAGCCCAATCATTCATGTCCTTACATAACTGCTTTATCCGTCATGTCATGCGTTCCACCTTTTTCAAATTTCATTTCTAAATTCAATTTCTAAATTTAAGACACATTTTTTTCTGATTATTCTGACTCATTTCCCCACCACCTCTCATACAAGCTACTTATTATTGTTGAATTATATAATTTTATCAGTTCCGACAAATTCGTGTCTCTCTCTTTCTCTACGACTGTTTTCGATCTGCATATTTCATGTGGGAGAACTCTTACTAACTGGGACAGGTGGAGTTCCCACAAATGTTAATATTGTCCCGGATATGTACCTACCTAATCTTCATCTAAGCGCACGGTAGTGCGCAGGCCAAGTTCCAGCAACAGGCCGCGCGCATGCCGTGCACTATTTACATGAACCGTTTCGACCCACTTTTGACCCCCCTGTAAGTTAGTGCCTATTGCAAGTACAGAGATAAAATTGAACCTACGTAATCATATACTAGTATTAAAGCAGTATGCCAAATTTCATAGATATAGCTTCAGTAGATCCTGAAATATGACCCTGAGAAAATAGCAAATTTTGGCACTGACTGACTGACTGACTCACTGACCGGTAATCAAAACTCTAGGCCACTTCCAATTGTCCTAGCGTTATGAAATTTGGCACGCAGGTCGTGTTTCATATGTAGATTAACAAAAAATTAAGAAATTTAAGAAATCGGTCAAGCGTGAGTTGGCTCTATCGAATATCACATTTTTAATAAAAATAATTATGAACCAGTGATACAATGAGAATACGATGAGGAAGGGGGAGGAAGAGAGGGGGGAGGGGGTATAAAATCTTGTCATGTATACATAATGCACACTGTACAGCTTATTATTTAATACTGCTTACCTAAAAAATCAGGCTTCTATTGTTATAAATTACTTTCGATAGATGGCGCCAGCGGTAGAATTGAAACGCGATATTGTGTTTTTCGTCTGCAGTATGTATGAAAAGTTGATAAGAAATCTATGGGCATTTCTTTCTACACTAACGACGTTTTGATATCTTATCAAAAAAAAAACAGGGACGATTTCTTGAAAAAAAAGTATTGAAATCCCACCAAAAACATACCTGTTAAAAAGGGGGCCAAGTTCCTATCGGCTAATTGTTTGCCTAAAAAAGGGTTGAAATCCAATCCAATGCCAAGTTTAGATGCACTTGAAAAATATCTACAAGTATAATTCTTCTAAATTTGAACTTGGCAGGTTTTACTGCTGTACATAACACTTGATTAATTGTATAATTAAATTTATTATTTATATAATTAAATTAACCGATTTATATAATTAAATTAACCTGCCAAGTTCAAATTTAGAAGTATTATACTTGTAGATATTTTTCAAGTGCATCTAAACTTGGCATTGGATTGGATTTCAACCCTTTTTTAGGCAAACAATTAGCCGATAGGAACTTGGCCCCCTTTTTAACAGGTATGTTTTTGGTGGGATAATATATTCAGAGAGAGATGATTACGACCTATGTGTATACTTAATACAAAATAATATTCAAAATAAGACATGACAATGACTAAAGGTTATGGTAAAGTTATCTACAAGGGATTGTTTTTGCAAAGTTTCTAAAAAAAGTCAAAGCTGCCCGTCCTGGTTTTGCATGATTAAATAATGTTAATAGCGAACATAGGTACATAAACATGGCACTCGCACTGCGGCATTTTTTTTTGTTTTGAGCATTTTAATACTTATCATAAATCATTTTTCAATAAACTCTTATACAGAAATTCGGGTTTACATAATTTAAACTAGAATCTACATACATCTTGATAAGAAAACTATTTAGTATCGTAATACATATGTGACTATAATAGTTATATTAGGCATATAGCATCGCGGACTTTCTGATATAAGTAACGATAAGTACTGTACATATATTATTTAGTACCTACATTATACGATGTATTATCAAAATAATTCTAGTATCAAAAAGTCTATGGGTGAGAAGGGTAATTTTCAGGGTTATTTTGATTTAGTACATACCAGACCAGCATAAAAGACTGTAGACTTTGACAACTTATTATATATTTGACATGGGGAGACTTCCGTTTCCGTCACGACATTCTGTTTTCGTGTACTTTTTGATTTAAATTCTCGTTGGAACTTTAGCCTGCAACGTTATTTTTTGTAATAGTTAGATAGAAATTTAATTAATATCTAACTAAAACTCAGTTAATGGTTAATTCTATTGTAGTTAGCTTTCGTGCTGTGTGAAAAAATGTGCGGATTTACCGATGAAGGAGACGAATCTTGTGTCTCAGGAATCGAAATCCGCTGCGTGGTTGCACGCTCATCCAACGCCTCACTGGGCACCTTTCAGAAGTGTCATTTTTGAAACACCGAGACCTAAATAGATGGTTTTTCCATTAAAAAAAAACCGTTCGTTTAGTCAGGACCGAATTATATCCATAAGGCGGATTAGGCAACTGCCCTGCATCGACCAGGGCCCCGTGAATGCACAAAAAAAACAAAAACGTTGCATCGATCGTTTTTTTTTTGTATACCTCCTCAATAGTAACTTTATTCCTTTTTTTCGTCGCATGTTGTCAGTTGATGAAATACTTCGTGCATAGTAGAACTAAAACAAGTAATTATAAAAAAATAATCAAAAACCCGACTGCATTATACAACAGCAGTGTGCCTAGGATGCAACCGGGAATATCTTCAGATGAGATTATATATTGTTTTTAAGAATTTTTATTCTAAATTACATTAAAACATATAAGTTGTATATATTTTTGTAATCCTTAAATAAAATTCTTTATTTTGATACTCACTTTTATATCAAATTTGAATTCGATCTGATTGACTGAACTTTTGTAATAAAAAATGTATTTTAAAAAGTAAGAAAGGGTTAAGGCCCGAGAATTGCATTGCTTGACAAGGTTAATCCGGTTTAGTGACTCCGCGATTAAAACTGGCACCATTGGAAAAAAAATTCTTTCAGATAGCCGTGGCGCTCCGCCTGGGCAAAGTGTGCAAGCTGCATAGATGCAACAGGCAGCGGATCAATAGTGGAAACTATTGCCATTCAGCGCGGAAACGCCGCTAAAGTTTTGGGCACCTTTTCGTCATAAATGACAAGGGACTTTAAATTTTTATTGTAAGCAATATTTTTTCTTTTTTTATTGTTTAAATTGTAAAATATACCATTTTAAAAATAAAATTACTTAAGTTTTACATGTTTGAATAACCGACCAATTAGTATAGGTAGGTAATATATTGAGTTTACCACTTTATTTTTAATTGATAGAATTCTTATAGGTTTTCCTGTAATCTACCAGCTATTAACTACATCTCGAATTTTTTTTCAAAATCTTTATCTCAGTAATTTTGGAGATCAAAGGGGAATGAATGAAAATTTTCGTCTTCTTTCACGAATAAAATTAAAACCATTTATTTTGCAATAATTACAAAAATATATTCAAGATCTTCATAACAAGCTCTTGCATTTGATATACAACACAGTAAGGTTTGCAAAGCTTTTTTTTATTTCCTCATTTGTCCGCCGAAAACGACCCTCATAAAAAAAAATATTTTGCACATCTGTGTTGGGTCATACGTGTATGATCACACCGTCCTACCAAATTACACTTGATTTGGTCCAGTAGATTCGGAGTAAATTAGTTGTGACAGACAGACGGACAGACAGACGCACGAGTGATATTATAAGGGTTGTGTGTTTTTAATTTTTTGTACAGAACCTGCACTGGAACGAAGTAAATAAAAAATATGAATAAAATTATTGTTATGAATCCAGTTATCGTGATAATCTGTACTTCATAGCATACTTTATCGGGTTACAACAGCATCCTAAAAGCAGTTGCGAATAGATTGGATTCGCCCATAATTAAACACCTTGTGCAGAGGACCATGCCGGTGGCCCTATATGGTCAAATTTAAAGGCCCTCTGTGTACCATAATATGTAAAGTTGTAAGTTCTAACACTAGTTTTAAGTTACTGAATACTAACAAAGTGCATCCTAGTTATCTGAAATAAAATAATTGAATTGTATTTACATACCTATTTTATTTGTTCTCACGGTATCTGATACTGAACAATGTCGTCTGACTATAAATTAGACTTAATCGTTACAGATGTTTCAAACTTTCTGGATTTATGGAGATTTGTAGACACTTTTAAAAATTAGTATGCGAAGTAAAGAGCAGATTCAAACGGAACGAAGTATACAAAATAATTGTAGGTTCGCCTCTGTAATAAAATTATTTTAGTAGGTGTAATGTAATATAAAATAGTAGATTGTGCTACAAGGGGCTAAGGTAATATTTTGAATCCAGAGCGAAACGAAGGATTCTACGGTGGAATCCTGAGTGTAGCGAGGGATTCATGTATATCGCCCGATATAAAAATATTACCGTACCCGAGTAGCACACTCTACTTTTCATCTCCATCTATGAGAAAAACTAGCACATACAAAACAGAATATAAAGAACAGTAGAACACCTACAATACCTAACAGACTTCAACCGACAATTTAATACTAACCTTTGTTTAGTGTCGTTTTCATACAATAAATAGTAAGAAATATTTTTTCAAAGACCACCAACTTAAGATAAAATGTTCACTCATAAATTTGTTTGCGTGGTCCTTCATATCTTTTTATTTTTATACGTAAACTTGATAACTATTCACTATTTGCTTAAACTCACGAAAAAGTATTCACATTTACATTTCAATACAAATAACCTAAAATTCTGCCATTACTTGAATCAAAGGGAAAAATTGCGCTTTTTAATTATACTTCTTTCTTTTTCTGAAACAAAGAACATTTAAAATTTTAACCTACATTCATCCATGTTGAAGACGATATGTATTTCAAAAAAGCACGAAGTCTGTGCCAATTATTTTTTATTTTAAAACAAAATTCTTCTTTTTTTTTTTGCTGTACTGCCAACATTATTTTTGATTCTACATAGAGTTCTGTTTTCAAATTGGTTTTAATCCCTAGAGATCTTCTTTTTCTCGTTTTAGTCGCGAGAAAATAACCAGTAACTTTAGCTCCAAATGTTTTGGGATGAAAACACAACATTTTTGAGTAGATAAGATGAAAAAATATTTTTGTAGAAACGGATTTCCCTTAGTATCTAATAATCAAATTCGAAATGGTAAGTATCTACAGAAGGGACGTCGCTGTATGTTTTTATTCCACCAACCCGATTATAATTACAAACTCACTATCACGACTGTTACATCCTTAGCACGAATATTTGCGGCAATGTGAGTAAAACGGTTTTTTATTCACTAGGGATGTAGGGATGATAATTTTAAAAACTGAACATGAATGTTTTTCTAGAATAATGTATTCAGCAAAAAAATACCTGTGACACACGAAAATAACAGGAATTATAATTTCAGATAAGTATTGCTTTGTGTTGATATTACGCACAAAAATTATAAACTTGAGTATTTTGATTTATGCGGCTTGTTATATTAAATATTTGTCTTCAAACATATTAGTTTATGAATGTCTGATGACACGTGTGTCTGATATTCTATCTATAATGTAACGTCATGAGTATACATTAGATGTAACTGTTTAGTTATATTATAACCATGACAATTACCTTTTGCTACGGCTTCGTCATTTACTAATGAATACTTTACACTAAACAAATCTAAATATATTAACATTTCTTAGCTCATTTTTTTTAATTTTCAAAATAGTTACCTATTAAGTCTAATCAAGCACGTTCTAGTAAATAAACAAATACTAGCTGTACTAGAAGTTACCTCCGGCGGCGTGGTCAGAGGGTAAGTTCTTCATGTCCACTGACACCGGTATTAAAATCTGTATATGATAGACCAGGTTAAATTTTCTACTGTTATACATGCCATAATTTCATTCCACTCTATTTATCCGTATTTCAGTGGTTGAGGGTCAAATATCCAAACACCTACTTTACACTATTAGCAGGAAAGAAAAGAAGACTCAGAGCACTCAAACATCTGTTTAATACGACATAATTTAAATAACATTGTCTAATGACATTGACTTCTAATTCCGCGACTTTTCTAGTTAGTAGTGTTTTGAAACGTAGTGGAAGGCAAAATGTCTTTTACTACTTTTCAAAACAGTATATTTTTAAGAGCCTTCATCGCGGTTTCTTTATACCTCATATACGAGTATCTTAGAAAAAAGATATGGGTCGAACAGTTTGTAAACAAACGTATGAGTAGCTTTCTTACGCTACGTCACTTGTCATAATGTCAAAGGAAGTGTCAAAGCATAGAGTGGCTTAGATTTGTTACCTAACAGACTTTGTCCACATATATTTTGTCATACGAGTATAAGAATATCAATAACCGAAAACCAATGCTTTAATTTAAGTAACTGTTTTAGTTGCAATAAAAAAATATAACAGTCAAAGAAACTTCGATCGTACTCTTTGGATCTAATATAAACTTACAATTCCACTGACTGAACTGCTGACTGATTGACGTGGCGGTTTTACCTGTTGCAGGGTGATAGGCGTAATGACTGCTATTCAAGCCAGAGCCCTTCCCAATTGACCCTCCCCCCTAACTTATCCCCCCCCCCCCAAAGAGGGCCTGAGCCCAAAGCCTGAGGCCAAAGGCCGAAGGCCGAGCTCATCCGCAAGGCTGGAAACCGAGCCACTCCCCCACCAAGTGCTAAGCGGTTTAAAATTTTCCAAGATGGCCACCAAGTTTCATCTGCATCCTATCTGATTGAATATTTAGTATGCAAGGAAATTTTGTGTCGGGAAATCCAAATCTAATATTTTAATTGGAATCCAAGATGGCGTCTGGATTTTAGAATTTAAACTTATTTTGTTCCTAATATCCTACTGGAACAGCTGAGAGATCTGATACTTTGAATGTTAAAGTAGAGCACCCCGCGTTTAAAACAAAATTCAAAATGCTAGTGTTTAGTAATTAGACCTTTACAAGCACTACTTTTACACGTCAATAAGTATAATTTTCATTACGTGTAATGTATATTAAAGTTTTTTTTTTTTTTAAAGCTAAGCTACCGATACCAGCGCTTTGCAATGACCACTGCTGACAAAAAAAAAGCCGGAGGAAACTGATTTTCACAAACTGCAATAAGACTTTAGATCCAACTGACTGTAGTATTTAACCTATTTTATTAACTGGACATAGAATCCAACTAACTTCAACAGCATCACGAAAATCCGCGCATTTCGCACACTGCTCGCAAGCTAGTTTGGGAACAGAAATACATCATCTGTGAAAATTTCAACGGTCCAGCTATCACGGCTCATGAGATACAGCCTGGTGACAGACAGACGGACAGTCAGACAGACGGACAGTGGAGTCTTAGTAATAGGGTCTTGTTTTTACCCTTTGGGTACGGAAACGTAAAAAGATAAGAGATCTAGTTTTACTTGCAAAAAATGGTTCAAAATAATAAACTGAATTACCATAAACTTCTGTGGAATTATCCTTTTTTGGCGCATCGTTTAAATTTTTCCCATCGTTTACTGTAGTACTACCAAACAAGCGTCTTTTAAGCGAATTTGAATACACTTGACGGTTATTCTTACACACTAGTAGATCCTCCGCAAGTTTAACGTCATTTCGAAATTAATGTATTGTCAATATATATTTATCAATTTTAAAAACACTTTAATTTAATATATTAGGTTGGGGAAAAGTTTTTTCGCATGTATATGTATGAACTTGTAATAAAACCACTTTGGCTATACTATTTGTACCTGGCTGGTTTTGGTATCATTTAAAAGTTTAAATTTTAAAGAAGATAATTCCAAATTCAAATTAGGAAAAAGCGTGATTTTCATTTGCTTTTCCTACCGTCAAGATGAGTGAATCTAATTAAGAAATTAGGTACATTTTAAAATTTTACTACCAAAAAGATAAAAATGTAACGAAACCCGGGCTAACTCGCAACAAGGTGATGCTGTGTGTGTGTTGGGATTGCAAGGGCATTATTCATTATGAGCTGTTACCACCAGGCAGGACCATCAATTCAGAACTCTACTGCGAACAACTGATAAGATTAAAGCAAGAAGTTGAGAGAAAGCGGCCGGAATTGATCAACAGAAGGGGTGTGGTTTTTCATCATGATAACGCTAGACCTCACACATCTTTACCCACTCAGCAAAAATTAAGAGAGTTTGGCTGGAAGGTGTTAATGCATCCGCCGTATAGTCATGGCCTGGCACCTTCAGATTTCCACCTGTTTCAGTCTCTTCAGAATTCTTTAGGCAGTGTCAGGTTAACATCACGAAAGGACTGCCAAAACTACTTGACGCAGTTTTTTTGATCAGAAGCCCCAAAATTTCTATAGCAATGGTATCATGTCCCTACCTATAAGATGGCAAAAAGTTATCGAAGAAAATGGTACCCACATACTTTAGTTAAATGTAAATAAACTATATTTAAAAAATGTTTTGAATTTTCATATAAAATGCGAAAAGACTTTTCCCCCAACCTATTAATATTTTTTTCATATGTAATCCTTAGTTATTTTGGCAATGAATACAAAAAACCTGTATAGATATTTTTTACAATACAGAGACATCCGTCGAAAAACCTGGCATTAACTCTAATTAGGAAGCTCTTCCCTTTTCAAAGTCGAAAATAACGAATATCAAATTAAGCACTTTACAATTTCAGACGTATGGAGCATTCCTGTCTTAACTTAGTTCTATCAGTCTGTTCTTACATTGCGAAACAATATTAGGACATAGTACATACATTTCAGGATTTATACCATAGCGATCTTCTTTTGCACGTGTCGTTGGCTTAAACTAATTAATATTTATATATTTCCCCCCAAAGTGTTGGCAACATTCTGGAGAAAAAAAAATCAACTACAGCGTTGTCTCTATAGTTTCATAAAGTACTTAGTGCAGTTGGTGGGGCAAAAGCGATGAACTTTATTAGTCTAAAATCTATAATTCTTTCTATAATATTATTTATTGTCATAAAGTTGACCTCTAAATGGAAGATACGACTTGGCATGACTGTTGTTATTGCTCAGATTTCTTCTTGAAAGCCAATTCCCCTGGTGCATTGATGTAACTAGTAGGCTTGATAAGTACTCAGTTTTAAATACATAACGGATCAAACTTATAAAAGATTATTATCGCAATCTACGTGACATAATCTAGTAATTTTTTTAAGTTTATTCTATCCTAACTGCTTTATTTTTTTGTAAGTACTTTACAAAAACCTAAACATGCTAGATACATTATGTTACGTAATATTGTCCATAAAATAACCTCTATATATTTTTTAACTCTATCTGACTACAAACCTAGCGGACAAGAACGGACAACTGTTAAATTAATTTTGACAGATTTAAAAAAACAATAACACAGAGACGCGCCTTACTGCGTTCGATGTGGATAATTGTTTGTAATTGACCCTTAGGTCCGGAAATGCGGTGACATACGACCGTGTCACCGTATTTCCGTAGTTCCGTACCAAATCTTGATTTTGTGAATGAATATTACATAACTTCCGTGCACTTCGAAGTCCACATTTCCGTCTGTTATCTAAAGATACCAACGATTGATCTACATATTTATAATCTTATACCCTAACCATGACATTGGCATTCTATTCTACATGCATAATGAAACCAACTCGTGCTTATTTATTCAAGCTATATAATCTTGACGTGTATTATTTAAACAAGTTTTTCTACTCCGGTACTGTTATTTGTCTTTTAAATACGAGCACGAACACTAATATAAGAAGATTAATTATTTATGATTTCGGGAAAGTCTACTGACTATTCCCCATAACAGCAGATGTGACGTTATTTCTCGATAGACCTAAAATTTTTTTTCTACCATACTACCTTCTTAATAAAAACGTTATTTTAACATATGGTGCCATTTTTCCAATGTCGCTAAACGAACGGTTTTTTGTATAAAACACCATTTATTTAGGTGACTCAATTTTTCAAAAATGGCCCTTCCTGGTCTTTAGAAAGACGTCAATTAAAAAAATTAAGTCTCCCATAGACAGAGTTGGGCAAAATATAATTTAACTACTAATTACTAACTACGATTACATTTTGTAGTTAGTAATTGCAACTACACAATTACAAAAGTAATTGAAAAGTAGTTGAACTATAAACTACGAAAAGTAGTTGTAATCACAATTACAAACTACTTTTAAAAACTACATATTTTATAAACATTTACTTACTTATATATTTTCGTTTCTTGCTTACAACTTTTTACACTTATAATTCCGAAATACAACATCTTTAACACACGCCTGCGGTAATAAATTCTTATTGTAATTTGAAGTTATAACTACTAAATTACAATTACAAATTACAACTACAGTAGTTTCAATTGTTGTAGTTAAATTAAATGTAATTTCAACTACTTGTAGTTAACTCCATGTAATTGTAATTTGTAATCAAATTACACAATAGTAGTTAACTACGCCCAACTCTGACCATAGATACCGTATCTACCAAACATATGGTAGTATTTCATAACTTTCGTTGTTTATTTTTGTATTTAATTTAGTAAATGTATTCGTAGAAAAAGTATTTTATGCAACGTTGTATAAGTATGTCAAAAAATGCTCGATGGAGTCTCTTTACAATGCTCGCTAAAGCTCGCATCGTAACCTGCGCCGCTTGCAATTTTTTAAGCCTTCTTATACCACTGTTGCATAAAATACTATTTCGAACTGTTGGAACAATACACTCTTATATTTTTGGTATAATCTATTTAAGGTTTTTCTTTCTAGTAATAAATGTTTCTTCCCATTTAAGATGTCCAGGAAGTGCGATTTTCAAAAATACTTATAGAAAGCATACCAGACTTCAATTCGTAGGTAGGTACTAAAGTAGAAAAAAAAGGATGAACAAAAACTTAATAAGTACCAATTTCCGCTCTCTAGTGAATGTTGTACCACAACCAAAAATAAAGGTTTATGTATGGGTACATATATATATGTATAGGTATAAATTTTATTGTACCATTGTGGTCAAAAAATAAACAAGTATTTCAATCAGAAAAAAGATTCGTGATACAACTGCGTATAATCGTAATATAATAATAAAAATCGAATCAGCTGATTATGGATCAGATGATGCGATGATTTTTCGTCAAAATTAAATGCGAGTTAGTATATTTATCGTGGAAATTGTACAAAACAGCTGATAATGTACCGTGATTTCACGGTTGCTCTCAAAGAAAACTTATTTGGTGTTGATTAAATATATGTACATAAGTATACTTATAATTTACCTTCTCTGGCACTAACATTGAATCTATTAGTCATTGAAAAGTTTTGGGCATTTAGGTTATTCACCGGGTAAGTATTTTGTTTTTATCGATTGCAATATGCATTCAATGACTGTTTACTTTTGTATTCCACACACATCACATTTATTTGCTAACCAACTAAGCATACTAATTGTTTACTCCCGACAAAAAAGAAGGGTGTTATAAGTTTGACGCCAATGTCTGTCTGTGTCTCTGTGTCATGGTAGCTCTCAAACGCGAACGTGATGCGGTTTTTTTACGTGAAAGCAAGTTTCTTTGCGGTAGTTTTTAGCTATGTTTGATGGAAATCGGTTCAGCGGCTCAAAAGTAATGGGGGGTGAACGCTTCATAAGTCGGGTTTCTTTTTTTTTAACTTACAAATTAAATTATTGTATGTTATTTAAGCTTTCATATTAAAGTTCTATCATACAACTTATAAATTGATGTCGCGCTGGTTGCTCTACTCGTAATGCACTAATTGTAAGTAAACATTATGTTTTGCCTAGTGCATCAGCAGAGCCCGGCAGTGCTATTAGTTATTTAAGCAAATCGGAAATGTTCGTTTAATAGTGATACATTACATATGAGTGTGTGAATTTATTTACTTACTTAATTGTAATGATCTGTTGGTAAACTTATAGATAGATAGATAGATAGATAAATTCTTTATTGTACATAAAAAGACACAATTAAAATACAGTAAAAAAAAAACAAAATAGTACAAAGGCGGACTTATCCCTGTCAGGGATCTCTTCCAGTCAACCCTACAACCAGAGGAGATAACTACAACAGTGGGGTGGAACATTGTACAATACTTACACGCTAAAACACTTAATACGTATATTAATCATAATTTAAACTTATTCGGTAAGTCCGTAAGTCAACAATAAGTAATTTGGCGAGCAAGTTGTGTTGGTTGCTCTAGCATCTTTTAACTCAATCAAATGTCTGAAGTGCTGTCCCCTAAATCTGATCCAGAGTATTTCTCACTGTCATTATCTCCAAGTAGTTTCTTGACTACGGAGAATGATGATATACCCTCTTATAGTGAAAATCTGAATTTTACCTTTTGTTTGTTTGGAATTTTTTTAACGTTGTGCATATCAATGCGCAAAGTATACCGGAGCATTATGAAGAAATTTTATCCACCTTCGCCTTGCTTCAAGTACAGGCTATTCTCATCTCAGAAAGCTTTCTTAAACCATCATTGACATCCACTCTATATCTATATTTAGACTGATCAGAAATGACCGACTATGTGATAGGATTTGTGAGGATGGTTCGCGGAGAATGATGCGTTGTGGTGGTGTAGCATATATTAACGTTGTGACATTCCATGTCGTATCCTTTCTCAGTCCCCTCCACAACCTGAGAAACCTGAGCACCTCCTGCTTGAAGTTTCCCTTCACCAGTCTAAAGTCTTGCTTGGTGTTTATTATAGTCCTGCTCCTGTATCAATTACTTTAACTCTCTTGACTCTTTATTGTCTGAGTTTTGTTTGCAATGTGACCATGTGATCTTGCCTTTTAAAAAATGACTCACGTTCTAATTCTCTTCTTCCTCTTCTAAATTATTTAGACTTACATGTCCTTCCTCTTACAGCTACTCATTTTTCCCATATTAAAATTTTATTTTATTTTTAAAGATTACCTACCGATACCAGTGCTTTGCAATAACCACTGCTGACAATTTTGCTCACTCCCCTGGTCTTAATGGATCGAATAATTGACTACTTCCTCATCAGTAATTTTATCTATGCTAAATACAAGACAATCCGGGGAAGTCTTACCCAACAATCGAGTCAGAGAAGCCAACTTGGTGTTAGGAGACAGATTGATTGGAGAAGTGTAGAAGTGCCGGTTCAGTGCATTAAGATCACATTGTTGATCAAAACCCACATTCCGGTTTAGCAATTCCTAAACCCTAGACAATTTCCCCAATTTATTGAGAGGGCAATGGTTCACATTGCTGTGGATGTGTTTACGCCTAGCATCACGACATATCTTATTACACGTGTTACAAAGTGCGATGTAACTTTCCCGGTTGGACATGAGCTGCTTTATTTCTGAGGTTCACCATGGCGCTGGGTGCATGTTTGTCAAAAATGGCTAGGAGAGTAGCATTAACCTTCAAATCCATATCAGACTGTCCGTTTAGAATTTGAATTGTGGCTTTTTATTTACAATACAGAATTTATTACTACTACTACAAATATTTGTAAATTAAATAGTGATCCGCCCTAGCACAAAGATAAGAAAGGTTATTAAAATTTATGTAGGTGATTGCGGTGAATCTGGCCCAAGTCTCTGTCTACACCGTAAATATAGAATTTACACATGGTCAGTTACTGTTACACTGTCAAAAGAATTTTAGGTAATCCATAGGTAATATTACCAGTGAAAAAAATGCAGATTCCCTGTAGGTATACCTACTTTCCTTCTTTTTGTTGAATCTCAAATTATATTTAGTAAATTATTCAAAACTAGCCCCGGCGATGCCCGTATAGTCAAATGTTTGTCAACTCCACAGGAACCTCAAATTTTCCCGCGATAAAAGTGTCCTATGCTTTAATCCGGATAGGGTATCTACATGTCAAATTTAATTCCAAGCCATTTAGTTTTTTTAGCGTGAAACCAAAACAAACATCT
This sequence comes from Acrobasis suavella, assembly GCA_943193695.1. NCBI lineage: Eukaryota > Metazoa > Arthropoda > Insecta > Lepidoptera > Pyralidae > Acrobasis > Acrobasis suavella. Next base: position 13,501,953 of record OW971938.1, read on the forward strand.
ACACATCCATACAAACTTTTTAATTAATAATATTAATAGGATATGTTGGGACTAATAGTTTGTAGAACCTAGAACTATTATTGGAACACGGAATTCGAAATGAGCAGTGAGTGCTAAGCTTACTCTTAAATTGAAAGTTCATTCGTGCAAGGTCTCTGTAGAAGGGTAATGAACTTTAACAATATTTTTTTTTAAATCAATGAAAACGTGCAATTAAAACATAAATAAATAAATAGAGACAAATCACACTGATTGAGCTAGCCCCAAAGTAAGTTCGAGACTTGTGTTATGGAATACTAACTTAACGATACTAAATTTTATAATAAATACTAATAGATAAACATCCAAGACCCAGGACAGTTTGAAAAAGGCCATTTTCCAACTTGCCCTGACCGGGGATCGAACCCGGGACCTCTGGGTGGCGGACTAGCATGGTGACCACTACGCCACGGAGGTCGACAATCACAGTATTACAGTATTACCTAACTCAACAACAAAGTATTACTGAAAAAACAATGAATTTTGAATTTTGATACGGGTACATCGCAGTAATCTTTAGACTTTAATTTTAATGATATATTCCCCGAAAACGTTTTATATCTACCAATCTAAATAGTAATTACTTAAATTATCAGTGTAACTTTTTATTTTTCAGGATATTTTTTTCCAGTGAATGCATTACAGGCATTACAGCAAAGCACGTTCGTGATACCTATTTATTTAAGTATTTTATGAATCTCTATTTCTTGGCAATTTTCTATCGTATATTACTAGTTACATTAATTGGTTTGGTTTATAAGCTAGACGAAGATGCATTTCATAAAATGATAAGTATTATTTAAGTTTACTCGCCACTCGCGCGTAGTGATATTTGTATGATATCATTGACTTGTAAAAAAGCATTGCACCGCGTTTAAATGTAAAATTAACGATACTTTTTATATTATGCGAACTTTTGAATAATGATCTAGTTCATACGTAGTCAACAAACACATAAATTATAGACCACAATAGACGTAAAACGGTGGATGTATGTTTACATCCATTGTAATCTTTGATTTATTATCACTTACAAAATTGTGATTTGGTGCAAATTTTCCACAATGAATTACCGAAAATTACTTATCATAGGTACATTTTCAATTACAATTATTCGATGTACCTACTAATATGTAATAGTCTGCCTAAATGGTGATGGCCCACACATAGACGTATGCGACTTCGCATACATAAGGGCCACCAAAATTATGATAATTTGATGTTATCGTATTAATATTATGTTTTATTCATTCTTTCCGTTATGTGGTGTGTGACACCTCAGATCCAAAAGGGTCAAAGAGTACTTATTCTGTGCGTTAGTACATACTAATAAACTAATATGTTCTAGTTATAAGCGTGGCTTTAATAAAATAAAAAAAGATTCACAGGTTACAATAGTTCATTGCTATTTAAGAGTACAGTGACTCGCAGTTGAAACGCCGCATAATACTGGAACTAAAAGGTACAAGAGAAAAATATATAAATACTGCTGAGTGAGTAAAGTAGTATAAATACACAATAATAGGGATAACTCACATATCGAGCCAGCCTCAATTATGGAACTTATATTGGGTACATATTTTCAAATTGTCCTGTATCTTGGATGTTGATCTATATATGTATTTGTTATAAAATATGGTATCATTGAGTTAGTTTCCCATAACACAAGTCTCAAACTTACTTTGGGACTAGCTTAGTCAGTGTGATTTTTGTCCTTGAGATGTCCATTGCTTAAACACGCCCAAGGGCTTTCGAACTTATGAATCACCTGCATGCAAACTTATCCTTAAATCTTTGCAACTATATTTGAATATGTGTGTTCTGATCCCAGAACAGAAGCACAGAAACACGGAACTTTCGCCTATCAGGTATCCATTGTACACTCAAAACTCATTTAATAAGTAAGTCTGAGCTTTTACTGTCGATGACCTAATTTCTTTTACTTTATTATTATTTGATCTCGTAGAGAACGTATGGTAGGTATTCGTATATGAACAAATTGTCTAGTTTAAGTAGTTTAAACGATGGAAAAATTACGAATTGTAAAGCGGTTATTTAAGATAGATTATAAAGAAAATCATCGAGACATGTTAAAGGAAAGCTAAGTAGATAAAATAGAGAAACAAACTAGATTAAATTTGCAAAAGTAAAGACTGACTTACAAGAACGTAAACGAGCCTAGGCTTTTGTAACCGTTTTTTATTTGAACAATAAAAGTTTTTATGTCGTTAGAAACTAAAACAAATTTTCTATTAAAAATATAAGAAAGCGTAAGATGGTGCAACCACACGCCGAAAAGTGTTTTAAACGTGCACACAACATTTAAAATACGCTACCGAATAAATACCGTGACCAGTATTTACATAACTCGCTCAGTAGTCTTCATGTCTAATGTAACGTCGCCATTTGATGTGCCTCACTTGAATTCGGAACTAAAATAAATGTAGAAACGACGACAGAAACACGTGATTTTAGTAGAGTTGGAAAAATTACTTAGTTGTTTGAACTGTCCTGATTGGTATATTTTTAGCCTACAAGATGTGCCTTTAAGGAGACAAGTGTAAGAAGAAGACATTTCACTACGTCTCAAAGATAAGCCAAGGCCTAATCATAAGAGTATAAATACGCACTCTATAAAGTAAAGGTAAATATATAGGTAAGAAGTTTATTTATTAACAGTAATACTTATTATGATTAATTTTCACGTGTGGCCAGTGGCCCCCGCTGGTATCAGATTTTTCAAGCTGTTCAAAGGTATCTGACTTGTCTTGACATCTACCATACAATGATGATGGCCAGTATCAACGGCGAGAAATTTTATATACGGCTAAAAGTAGTCACCTATCCAAGTCCAGACCACGACTGTGACTGCTTAACTCGCAAAAACGCTATAGTAATGCGTTCTCCAACTGGGTCTTCTCACTCCCACCTCGAATATAGGTATGTTGAATAAGGAAAACATTACATTATCTGGAAATATGACTTTACTTGGATAGTTAGTTAATAGTACGATAACCAGTGCTTTGACAACTTTTTGACTTTATATTTATTTTAAGTTATTTAAAAAAAATTAAACACGTCAAATAATATTATAGAAAGTTTTAATAAAGAAACAAGAGATTCTTTAAAGTTAATTGATGTTAAAAATATTTAGAATATGACCCAGGATAAAGTATTTCTTTAATTTGTTTGAGAATTGTGGAAGGAAGGAGTCCCGAGGCTTTTGCTCAGTAGTGGGATACAATTAAGCAGCTAACAAAAAAAAAAAGATTTTTTTGTATATTATTCAAAAAAAATTATCAGGAAACGTTAATGTATTAATAAATTTTATTTTTGGTATAGACGACATCAACGAGCCGCTTTTTATAAATTTATTTATTTTAGTGGTATTTGAATTTACAATAAAGCTACCGCTTATCGCTTACGCTGACAACATTGCACTATGGTCTGTTTTTTATGGTTTTCCCGAGAGACAGAGGCTTAAGGGGACACATGCATTGTTTCGGGGACCAGTGCCCATTTGAAGGAAACAGAGATATCTCTTAAAATTTTGTCTTGAGTAAGCCCTAGATAGCTTTTCAAACTATTTTATAAACAACTGTTTACTATTTAAAGTGGAAACGTAAAGCTTTTCTTCGCTCATTTGCGAAAAACGGCCATTTATGGCAAATGTGCGAAGGAAAGCTTCACTTTAAACTAGAAACAGTAGTTCATAAAATAGTTTGAAGGAACTAGAGCTTATTCAAGACAGAATTTTCTTTAAAATAATTTATTACAAATGGGGGTAGCAATGGAACTCAAAAAATTAATATATCCTATTGACACGTTCATTGCCAATTACGCGACGCCGCTTATGTGCAGTGCGCTTCCATCGGGCTAATCGCGTTTAAAGTATGTTCTTTTAGGTGTGTTTCTTTGCAGGGGCCTCTAGAGAAAAGATTTACTTAATTACTTCCTTTTAAAAAAATGTGGAAAACCGTCAAAACTAAATTTTGGTTGGACAATGAACTTTTTAGAAATGGACCCTTTTCACTAGTGTCATGCCTGAGATCTTAGAGCCTCTCTAGCAAAGAGCATAAGACACATGTCCTGTCAATGGGCTGAGTACCACCAAGTGCAACCGTAAGCTTGTTTTCTTCTTTGTTCTATATACCGCTATATAATGTGTAACAAAATATACAGAAACTATTTTAAGGAAAATTCAGTCCATTATACTGAACATATTTTCCCAAGGAACATATGTATATCAAAAGATGAAAAATATTTTTTTGCTTTCCTAACAAAATCAGATCAGCTGATCGATCAACTTATATAGGCCAATTTTTTTTTTCACATTCGAATACATGTTCCATAAGAAAAGATGTTCAATGTCATAGACTGAAATCAACCTTCAATAAGTTACAGTTTATTTTGTCAAACACTGTATAAAAAATCTAGTACTAGTTTCAATTTCATTCTAATAAGTAACAACAGCATTAAACTCAACATAGATGATAGAGTCGTTTATCGTAGTCAAACGTCGTTTATCACTGACCCAATATCGTAAAAGTATCTATTAATGAAAAAAAACGATATTAGATAAATAACACATCAACTTATAGTAATATAAGAAATAGGTAGCTATTAATTGATTTATATAGCGCTAGCTATTGCCCGCCGCATCGCCCATGAGGTCAAATTGTATTAATAAGCTATCAGGAACCTCACAATTTTTTCAGGTTTAAAATTTTATTTTTAACCAGTTAATGAGCAATATATATGTACAAAATTTTATTCTACTCCTTTCAGCCGTTTTGGTTTGAAAGCGGAACATCCTTACTTACATACATTCTTACAAATTTTCGCATTTTGTAGGATTACTTTGCTCAGCAATCAACGATGCTTCTTGTGAGTCCTGGCGCCTAACTGCAAGCTCACTGCTAAGCTAAACCTCCTGACTCCGGCTCACAAGTGACTAGAAGACGACACCGCTCCACCTCATAATCTGCTGCCACTTATAGATTTTTGAGTCTATGTGCAGAGAGGCTCATCTTCCTGCCGCTGCGAAGTCAGATTCAGAAGCAAATTTGACGTAAAAATCTCAATAACAATACTCGGGGTCGGAGAGAGGCATAAGAGTGGCCACTCACTAGAGGGGCAAAACATAGTTAAGCCCATCGACACGAAAAGAAGAAGAAAATAATAATACTAATGTGATAAATACTAGTATATATAGTAATAAGATACGAGCTTAGCGGCATATTTGCTGGCTGACTTTTAATATCAAAACAAAGAACAATTTATAACTTCAGGATTACGAATGTTTCAGATTCATGAATGTGTTATGTAAAAGCTCTGCGTCTGAAAGGTTTCTCACAGCTCTCATCAAAACACATTTAGCCGCCTCCTAACGCCTTTTGTGCAGAAAACTTAAAAGCCTTAGAAATCTGTTGGTCATGGTTTTTTTTGATAAACAAACGGACTCTCTTTAACCCCTACGGAAAAGCGGGCGGGCATTTACTTGCAGTGCGTATTAATACTTTCTTTCAGATATGTGTTCATATTTGTAAGGAAGCTTATAACATTGTTGGGGCGATATTTTTTATTTGTCTTAAGTTCTGTAAAATTTTAAAATTTTGACTTTGTTGAAAGTATTCTGAAAGTCTGTTCTATAAATTAGAGGCAGGGGTAATCAAAACGTTTGTTTAGGCTTATGCAACCACTATGCCACTGATTGTTATTCGATAAAAGTTTTCGTTAGGTCGTGCCACTGCTGAACAAAATATTTCCGATCTCTCCCTATAGGAGGAGTTCGGTGGGAGTACGCATTATTAAGTTAAGTGACACGGGGCGTGGTCTGCACTTGGATGGGTGACCACAAGTGGCATAAGTATTTTTGAGCTCCACCGTGCTTTGGAAGGCACACTAAGCCATTGGGCCCGGCTGTCATCAATGTAAGGCAGTCTTCACGCTTGTCAGATTAAGCATTGAGCTTGAAAAATCTGACACCAGTATTGGCCACTTACATGAAACATTAATAAAAATACATTATACCTAAAAAGTATTTTTTATAAATTTCCAATCCTTGTATTTCATAGACATATTATCTGTATGCCTATACTATTTTAGCCAGGGAAATCTTATAACTTTATAGCCATAGAGCGTATTGTCATTTCCTCATGCTCTATAATCTATAAGGCAGAGAAGATCTTTATCAATGAATGAAAATACACAAATTTGCGCCGGCACCATAAATGATATAATATCATGTAATTTTATTGACTTCGCTTATCAAAACAAGTTTCTACATAAACTGGGTGCCAACGGCGTGTTTCCAAAACAGGCTCTAAATCGCAGCTATGTGCCTGCATTCTTATTTTATTTGCAAAATTTACTTAATTTTAAAAATTTTAAGTTGAAATCAAATTATTCTCGATGCAATTTAGTTGAGGCGTTCACTTCAATAGGTAATGACTGACGGTTAGCAAACTATGGGAAAATGCTGTAAATTACAAGGTTACGTAATTTGAGATCAGTGTCATTGTAACATTTAATAGCTTATTTAACTGCGTGCAAGTTTGAATAAGATTTTTACATTTAATTACTATTTAACTAATTGATATAGTGTTTTACAATTAAAAGTTCGCGAACACAAGATAAATCGTCATTTTAATTATATATTATTTAATAAAATTCATGTAAGGTCCTATTGATTTTGTGATAGTGAAATAAAAAGACAAACAAAACCAAAATTAATTAAATTTCGACATGGCCGTAAAAAAGTTTTAATTAATAAAATAAATATAATTATAGGGACAAATAACACTGATTGACCTTGCCCTAAAGTAAGTTCGAGACATGTGTTATGGGATACTATACTTTATACCAAATACATATATAGATAAACACTCCAGACCCAGGACAATTTGAAAATGGCTATTTTCTAACTTGCCCTGGCCTGGCCGGGAATCGATCCCGCAACCTCTGGGTTGCGGACTAGCATGGTGACCACTATGGAGGTCGTCAAAAGAGTTTAGTTTGACTGAAGCAACTGTTTTTGGCACACAGTACCTAGGTACCGTGCGCCAAAAACACAACACATTGACTGGGGTACCTAGGTACCCCAGTCAATTTGTCACAAAATAAAATGCAGTTATTTGTTGATATAGATATTATAATATTTAATAGCCCTAAACTTGTTCGAAGGAGTTGATATACCTATATAAATCAAATCCAGTGTGACTACAGTCCTTGTCACGCCGGGTACTTTACGCCATACAAAAACAAGTATGTTGTGACCATTATTGCTAATATTTAAGAAATAAAGTGGAGAAAAAGAGTTTTGATGCCATAATAACAATTAGTAGTATCTATGTAGAGTTGTTATAATTATCACTTATCAAATCTTGAGAGGAAATATTAAAAAGTTAGGAAAATAGGTATCACATACTTGTCGGCTTTCTTCTATCATGTAGCAACGGCAGATCATTAGGCTTCTGGAGCAACTCCTGGAGCTCCGGCGGTGTGTCCAGCTCCTTATTTTTTGACTTCATTTTGTCTTTTTATCACAACGGTCAACTATATCATCACTCACAAAATTCACTAGATCAGTTAGGGCGCTCTGCGGTCACTACTGAAAACGTTGGGGTGAATTATAATTTCTGCGCGCATAGAACCTACAACCCCAGTGGGTCCAACGACCGCTCATAGCTCTGAACTGGGCTGAAGCTGAGGGCGGGTCGTGTTTATATTACGCACGGCTTGTGTTCTATAACCCGTTGACGCGATGCTGTTAGGAAAGCCGCGCAGCGACTGAGCGCGATCGTCATACGGTCAAGGGTACCGCCACAGCCTCTAAAGCACGCTACACACCGGCTGCTGACAGCAATGACGGTGCAGCGCTTCCATCGGAATCCCCTGGCTACTACACAGGATTTTAATTAAGTAATTACTAAGGTATATCACTGGACTAATTCAGTAGCTGAACTAAAAACACTGACCACATAACGTATTTGTACAATTAAGTAAGCCTAAGATAACTGACAGAATATACCTACTTATATAAATCCATATCTACTAGCATCATATTACTATTTATAAGTTAAGTAAGTATATTAATAAAAAATTAGTATCCCATTATTATACGTCTTTCTACAACTTTGTGACTGATAACATTTATATCCACTAAAACATATTTTGGGATAGGAAACATAAGGACATATTTTGTATGTACGAGTATCGATATTTATGACATGAACTATATAATAAATTGCTTGCTTGCTACATAATAAATATTTTTAATCTGTGACAAGAAAACACACCTGACGTGTAACAATGGGTGAACACAAAGTCATGGAACCTTTGAGATTGGGTAGCTTCAATGATAAAAAATAAATTTATTTGTATAGACTAATTAATTCTACTATTAATAAAATAAAATAACATTTCTTTAATTTTTAGAGCGATTTAGATTTGTTAATTTTGAATGAGTGATAACGCTAGACGACCTTGATGTGACATGCATGCCACCATTTCATACAAATCCCATAAAAAAAATATTGGTAGTGTACAAGGCTTGAAATACCGGTATTCATGGGAACCGGTACCATTGACCTTCGTGCGGTACCGGTTCCAGACATAGTACCTGTACTATCTATACAGGTACTATTTTTCCGAAAGTATCGGTGCTATACCGGTACCAGAGAGAGAATGTATATACCAGCAGGTACAAATATAAACAGGATAGCAAGCAAGTACCTAAATTAGGTACCGGTACCTAATTTAGGTACCTGCTTGCTATCCTGCTTACATTTGTATGGGTACTAACCTGTACCTGGACGAGTACCGGTACCCAGGTACCAAAATGAAAAGAACCTGTAAATATCGGTACAACCTGTACTTTTGGTACCGGTTCCAAGTCTTGGTTGTGTATAAAAAACGTATAAAGTATAGGCTTTAACTCGTTGGAAACTAGCCTATCACAATAATCATATACGAAACGATATGTTCGTTGATGTCAAACATAATTTTATCGAACAGTAACGATTAGCTGTGTGTCATCAAAGTATCTGTAACTTTTCCTCTAAACTGAAATGACTCATTTAAATTATAACATTTAAGATAAGTAAAACTGCTATTTCCCGCTTAGAGCCGTTTTCTTTATCCATAAAACAGGTTCAGTGTGAGGTAGGCGGTTAAACACATTTAATTGTACGTTGAACATTAATTATAATCAATCACAGACATTCAATAACTACGCGCGTATCACCTACGTCAGATTAAAATATGTCTAAGCAATATTTCAAAGGCCTTATAATACCTTTTTATTTAATTCCATACTTTAATTCTGCCTTGCGTACATCTCAGCATGATACCCATTTATTACGAATATTTTACTCATAAAACCAGTTTTAGTTGTTTTATTAGGGACGGTTAAGCTTGGATATTTTTTATAAATTTATAACTCACTTATTTAAAGTACGTACATGACTTGTATTAGATTAAATATCACAATATTGCAAAATTGGTCTTAATATTGATACTTTGATATTTTTACAAATATGATGTAAGGTTGGATTTAATTATTTAAGTTATGGGCAGAAGGCGTCTTTAAATTGGGTAAACACAATACTCGTATGGCCTGTGACTGCGACATAGGTGTACCTAATAGTTGAGTCTAGGAGGATAAATACCAAGATGACCTCACTAAGTCTGTATATACCTACATTATACATTATACACACCGCATTTTTGCAAGTTTCCTCTTTCCAGTAAATTGACACATTCGTTCTAAAAACGTGTAAAACTTTACTAACTACATGCGTTACTTCATCAAGTGACTTCAGCATGACTTTCAGACAACACCTTACAGCGACAAAATAATCTACTTTAACACAAACATACTTACACCCTACACTGACACGACTCTACATTACAACGACTCTTTTAGAAATACAGAGAAGTTATTAAAAGCATAGTTTGGTATTACTGGTTTGTAAAATAGTTTTCTAGCCAGGAAAACCCATTTTTTCGCATTCTTTCTACCTTTTAAAATATATATTTTCCTCTTATGAGTATTTATTTACAAAATTCATGTACACAAAATACAAACATAGAAACAAACAAAGTAAGAACATTGAGTGAGTTCATTAGAAATCTCTTCCACAGGATAGATTTATTTCCTATAAGTTAAACGATCTTATCAGATATACCTACCTTCTTATTAATAACTTAAATTATTTATATTAGACACAATTCACGTTTTTATCCCTAGCAGTGTATACAAAGCAATGGGCCATTAAACTCACCCCGAAATCAAAAGTAGGCTGCTAGTGGATTTGTTTTTTGTCACTTGTAGCTTTAGCTCTCCTAACGAGAGGTAAGATCCCTAAGACCCAAAGGCCCGATTTGTTAATAAAATGTTATTAATTCACCGGCAAACGCAACGATGACTCTTATATCGACCCTAAAGGACACTTATGCTAAGCTTTAACAATGTTCATCATTATCAATTTATTAAAATAAATAAAATATTAAAAATACATAAATTAAAAAAACCCTTTGTGTAATACTCCCACAACGTACAAAGAATTACTATCAATAATGTACCTAAATAGATAATGATGCGTAAAATCAAATGGCACAAAAGTTCCATCGCGATACAAAAACCTTCAGCAAAAAAAAAAAAACAATGTTGTGAATTCATAGTGACGAAAACATGAGCATGACCAATAAACATAGTAAATACGGCTATTATTCTCTGACTGACACACGTGGTTTCTCACTGATTTTGCAAATAATTCTATTTTTAGTCGCTATTAGTATACCTAAATACATAGGTAGAGCTGGTTATATCAACTACATATTTGATTTGGAAAGATTTAAGGAAGGAGATGATTCTATTTTAGCAGCCTTTGTAACGCTGGGCCCTGGCTTTATTGAGTGTATTTACTTATACCTACACATGTAACTGCGAATTGTTATTTACCTACATGCTTAGGTACATGATTCAAAAAATGTCAAATTATTGCCCGCAATAAAGGTAAAAAATAAATAACACCACATACAAAACAATAAAATGTGCTTTACACCGTATCAAGATAATAACCGGCCATGTGCGATTCGGACTCGCGCACGAAAAAATAACGTTTGTTGTATGGGAGCACCCTTAAATATTTATTTTATTTCAAGTTAGTTATTTATTTTTAAAGTTAATATACAATTAAATATTCTATGAATATTTGAAAAAAATTAAGAAAAATATTTTGGATAAATAAGTTACACTACTTAGCTTTTCAAGCGTACCTACTATCTAGCAAAATCGGCAAATAAAAAACACGTTTGTTGTATGGGAGCCCCCCCTTAAATATTTATTTTATTCTGTTTTTAGTATTTTTTATTATAGCGGCAACAGAAATACATCATCTGTGAAAATTTCAACTGTCTAGCTATCAGGTTCATGAGATACAGCCTGATGACAGACAGACGGACGGACGGACGGACAACGAAGTCTTAGTAATAGGGTCCCGTTATGAAAGAGAGCTAGCCCCAAAGTAAGTTCGAGACTTGTGTTATGGGATACTAACTCAACAATACTACATTTTATAACAAATACATAGATAAATAAACATCTAAGACCCAGGTCAATCTGAAAAATATTATTTTCCATGTTGACCTTACCGGGAATCGAACCGGGGACCTCTACACATACATAATTCTAAACATCAAGAGTACGAATTATAAAATATTAGGTACCTAAGTCTGGTCATTCAACGAGGCTCTGCCGCCAGTAAGTGATACCCTGCGACCTGATCAAGGGTAATTTTATAACATAACATTATATTTTATTCTTAAGTAGATATATTATAGGTTTAATTTAACTTTTATGTGAAGCTCTAAAGCTAAGTTAAATTAAAATTTTAATATTTAATTTTAATATTGTTTTTTTTTTTCATTTGTATTGAATAAATAACTTATATTTTAGTCTAGAACTTATCAAAACTAAAAAAGTAGAAATTCCGAATATCAAAATTTCAATTAATAAATTGTTTAACAGTAAAATATAGTTTTTATCTTAGTTGGCCGTAAAATAAAGACTGACGAACTTACTTACTTTCACGTGTGGATAAACCAAACCTCATTATAATTTCGAAGTCTAGGTGAATCTAAACGTTGCTTTCTCTTGATAACGAATTCATGTGTTACCTACTTCGTAGGTTATATAGGAAGTGCAGTATATTTGGAATAGTGCAGAAAATTTGGGATAGTAGTGTTTACAAATTTGTAAAGATGAAATCTGTGTTTTTTCGTGGTAAATTTAACATAACATGACGTATCAACTAATTGAGATCTAATGACAGGGCGCCATATTAACATTTCGGCTGACAGCCCCTCGAAAGCAAAACGCTTTAATCTACATATTCCTTAAAAACAAACTTGTATTCCAAATATACTGCACTTCCTCTACGAGCGATGTTTCTAAGGTGTAGGCCGTGTAGGTGAGTATTCCAAACTGAGGATATTCTCTCCCTTGTGATTTTACCCTTTTTTAAATATTTATTTTGCTCGTATTATTATACGTATTGATCTCGTTGGTTGCGATAGTTATAGAATCTTAGGTAGGTACTTAAAAAGTGATTTTGCTAACATTTTTGTTTCATTTAGCTTAGGTGACCAGCAATACTTGGCCTATGCCCTTACTTTAAGATAGTGATGTAGTAGTTAGTTTAACCTGGCTTACCACATAGAATACCTACTCTTTCCCAGATTGGATCTCTCCGATCCATGCATGGTGTAACGGACAGTTACATGGAAAAAAATAATGTAAATTTAGGACGTCGAGCCTACATCGGGTGAGTCCCTCAATTGAGGAAGTCTCGTCACTTTGGGTACTTAATCTCAACAAGACGAGTATAGAATAAGTACACAATGAGTCAGGTTGTAGGTAAATGCTAGGTTTTGTACCGGATTTTTATCACTGATTCAAAAATATATACACCTACTTAGATGGATATGCCAGGGACTTAATTAACCATGGGCTACCATGTTCCTTATCTTGTATCTATTCCAATGACCTTCCATACGGTCATTGATCTATACATAAAAAATCTGCCCTGCCAGGGAGAGCAGACTTTATTATGCAAAAAACCAAATGCTTCTCAAATCACTAGCATCAAAATGACGCTACTGATTCAGGAAGCTGCACTCGCTTAAACCATTCAGGTATATATGATAGGTACTATACCAACTATACTAATCCACTAAACTGATAAAGAAGTGCTTATGAATTCGTAAAATAGAGCTCACAAAAAAGATAAATCCGCATAGCAAATTGAAACCACCCAACCAACCAATGCTACGCAGCGGCGGCAGAACGCCCAACACAGTGGGAGTAGAAGATATACCTAAGCCTAGCCAAAAAATGACTAGATTATTTAGAACAAAACCTATTGTCCTATTAGTTTTATAAATATTATAAAAGCGAAAGTGTGTATGAATGTTCCGCATTCACGCAAAACTGCTGAAAGGATAAGAATGACATTTGGAGTGTACTTAGATGGATAGCTCTTACCTGTCACACATAGCATACACACGTATCATACTTTAATCCTGACAAAATGTGAATTTCCCGTAGGATTGACACAAATGTACCACGCGAGCTACGCCGCGGGCATCTGCTAGTATTTTGATGAAACAACGTAAAGTCATAGTCATAGCGGGCGTAACGCCGGAGGCGTGGAACAGAGGCGTGGTGGTCCTTTTCTTTAAAAAGGGTGACAATACTCTATTAAAGAATTATAGGCCCATCACGCTTCTGAGTCACGTTTGTTTTCGAGGGTCATCACGAATCGTCTGGCTAACAGATTTTGATGCCTTCCAACCTCCCGAACAAGCCGGATTCCGAAAATGCTACAGTACCATGGACCATATCCATACTTTGCAGGCAGGTTATAGAGAAGACGAGGGAGTATAACCGGCCGCTGTGCTTGGGATTCGTGGACTACAAAAAAGCCTTCGATTCCATCGAAACAGTAACAGAACAGAAAACAGAAGCCGTGCTTCAGTCTCTTCAGCGGTGCCGCATTGACTGTGGGTATATCGAGGTGTTGAAGTATCTATATAACAAAGCCACTATGTCGGTCCGAGTACAGGAGCACAGTACGAAGGATATTCCATTAAATAGAGGCGTGAGACAGGGAGATGTCATATCTCAAAATCTGTTCACCGCCGCTTTGGAAGATGCCTTCAAGCTCTTGGAATGGGAAGGACTGGACATCAACATTAATGGTGAGTATATCACTCACCTTCGATTTGCCTACGATATCGTTGTCATGGCAGTATCGATGGAGGACTTAAGTACGATGCTTGAAGACCTAAATCGAGTCTCCCAACAAGTCGGCCTAAAAATGAATATTGACAAGACGAAGGTCATGTCCATTGCACCTTTACCTGTGTCTGTTGGAAGCTCCACCCTCGAAGCTGTAGACCAGTATGTCTACCTGGGTCAATTGATCCAGGCGCAGGAAGTTCCAGCTTCGAGGAAGAAATCTTTCGGCGAATCGGGTACGGGATTTCCCAGCGGCCGGAATGTCGCTAAACACAAGTATGTTAGTTATGTGGGAGAAGGAAAACGGATAAATATCTTGTGAAATGTGATTTCCTACACTGGGGTGCCGCACTGAAATGGGTCTGTGAACTCTATATAGAAAATAATAACTTACACTTACATATTCGTAGGCCTAAAAATGAATATTGACAAGACGAAGGTCATGTCCATTGCGCCTTTACCTGTTTCTGTTGGGAGCTCCACCCTCGAAGCTGTAGACCAGTATGTCTACCTGGGTCAATTGATCCAGGCGCAGGAAGTTCCAGCTTCAAGGAAGAAATCTTTCGGCGAATCCGACTCGGCTGGGCAGCGTTCGGGAAATTACACAGTGTTTTATCGTCCAAAATACCTCAGTGCCTCAAGACGAAAGTTTTTAATCAATGTGTGTTACCAGTGATGACTTTTGGCTCTGAAACGAGGTCCCTTACTATGGGTCTCATAAGAAGGCTCGAGGTCGCTCAACGGGCTATGGAGAGGACTATGCTCGGTGTTTCTCTACGCGATCGAATCAGAAATGAGGAGATTCGTAGGAGAACGAAGGTCACCGACATAGCCAAGCGGATTAGCTGATTGAAGTGGCAGTGGGCGGCAGTGGGCAATCACATAGCGCGAAGAACCGATGGCCGATGGGGCAGAAAGGTTCTCGAATGGCGGCCACGTACCGGCAAGCGCAGCGTAGGACACCCACCTGCCTGAGCAAGATTGCAGGGAGGCGCTGGATGCAGGCCGCTTCCGATCGGTCGTTTTGGAAATCCTTGGGGGAGGCCTATGTCCAGCAGTGGACTTCCTGTGGCTGATATGATGATGATGATGATGAAAGTAAAGTCACATAATAAGTACTAGTACTCACGTAAAGTTTCGGTTGACCGCATGAGTAAACTTATTTATTCATTCGTGTAGATTAACTAGATGTGAAACTTATTAAATACTGCGTGGGTGCGGTAAAGCGAGCTGCTTCAATGATAAAAAATAAATAATAAATAAATATATACGGACAATTCACACAGATTGAGCTAGCCTTAAAGCAAGTTCGAGACTGTGTTATGGGATATTAACTCAACGATACTATATTTTATAACAAATACATATATAGATAAACATCCACGAAAATATGCAATACTTCAAAACATCATCTACCTTCTAGAACTACTACAATTAGGTACCTCGGAAAAAGAAAATATATGCATTTAAACTCACGCGGGCGGGATACTGAAATTAGCCCTGATGATCGTCTAAATCGGTCGAACCTAAGTAGTCGGCAATCTCCAATTATGTGAATAAACCGTGTTTTAAATAATTATTATTATTTTACTTTATTCAGAATCAGAAACCAATACTTAGGTAGGTGTGTACTTAAAGTCATCACTAAGTACAATGTATAATTCTTTTATTGCCTTTTTCCCGCTCTTTTTTTTACCTGTTTAAGTTCTAAATTATTTCAACGAATGGAAAATTTAATCAAATCCTTAATAAACTCAAGATTCGAAATAGCTACCTAAGCTTGATATTTCAAGAATTGTTTTGTAGTTATGCAAATTTGATAGAGGTAGTATGTTGCGGGTACGGGATTTCCCAGCGGCCGGAATGTCGCTAAACACAAGTAGGTATGTTAGTTATGTGGGAGAAGGAAAACGGATAAATATCTTGTGAAATGTGATTTCCTACACTGGGGTGCCGCACTGAAATGGGTCTGTGAACTCTATATAGAAAATAATAACTTACACTTACATATTCGTAGAACGAAGCCCATTGACATTTCCCAGTGGATTAGCTCATTGAAGTGGCAGTGGGCGGGGAACATAGCGCAAAGATACGATAGCCAAGGGAGCAGAAAAGTTCTCAAATGGCGACCACGTACTGGCAAGCGCAGCGTAGGACCATACTTACCAGGTGGTCCGACGACCTAAGCAAGGTTGCAGGAAAACACTGCATGCAGGCCGCTTCCAAGCGGTCATTTTGGAAATCCTTGGGGAGGCCTATGTTTAGCAGTAGATTTTCTGTGACTGATATGAGTTTCACTTGCCAATCAGGCCAACCATTAGCTAATGTTTATTCATTTATTTCCATCATAGGCATAGTATTTCCTGTAGTTTACCACTTGGATGGTTAATTCCACTGAATAAGGTAAACAAAAAACTACTTTTTCATTCCTCTAAAGATTAGCAGGTATTAAAATAAAAATATAGGTATAGACAATGCCAAAATTGTATTATAAACTTCATTTCACAACCTGAGGTGATTTTGCCGCTTTCTTTGCTATTTTCTTCTTTAAGAGCATTTGCTTCCTTTCTTCCGGAGTTTTCTTTAATCCCTTCATCTTTCGAGTCTGCAGTTTGTTAACATCCTGCTTGCTCATATGAATACGACCTAGTTTTGAACCGAATGGATCCCGAGATATGTTCTTCTTGACGCCAGATTTTGCTTCCTTTGGTATTCTGCAAGCTTCCTTGAAGAGGTCATTTGCAGCTAACTTTGTTCTTCTGAGCTTGAAATCAATTGAAGGACCTGCAATAGCAACGCAAATTGTAATGAGATTTCTTAGGGATGGATAGTGCAGAGTTAGATGAAGACTTGAGACAGGTTGTCCATTGGCTATTGGCTATTTAGCAGAAACATCAGATATAATTTATCATATGTAAACACTGGACATAGGAATTTCAATAGAGATTTTTAAAATTTGTTAAATTACGAATACTTATCCGTTACTAAATTTTTCTCAGTGAAAAAATGAACCTAAAAAACATGATGCTGCTTTTATGTTACTGTCTAAAGTGTGTTAATAGCTAACACTGATGTAAATTTTTTTCTGTCTGCCTAAAGGCATCTGGTGTAGCTCAATAACTGTCATGAATAATAAGAGTCTTTTTATAATGTTAACTAGAAACTATCTACTTACCAATCTCTTCGAGCTCAACTCTGGGTGTGCGCTGGCCACTTTTCTTAAGTGCTATCCTGTAAGAACGCAGGTAGATCATGCCATCATCTGTTGCAGTGAAACTTAAAACATGCTCCAGACCTTGTAGTCTTATTGTTTCAACCTGAAATTATAATTTTTAACTTATAATATTTTGTCGGCTAAACCAGATTTATACATCATCATCAACAATTAGGCGCATTACGTCCACGTCTGGACATAAATTTATACATTGAAATAAAAAATGGTTATAAATTAACTTTTAAGAATACAACACAAATGTACCTTTTTATAATCTATCAGAAATCTGTGTGAAAGCACGAAAGCACATAAATAACTAATATTAAAACTTCACCCTATAATGCCTACAACTACATACATTTTCAGTATGAGATGAAATGCCAACATTTTTACTATGAGCCTTTAAAGTAATTTGACCAAAAGAGTAAAGAATAATATTGTTAATTAAAAAATCTACCTTTTCTCTGTAAAAGAAGTCTGTAAACAGAGATTTAAGCCTTTTTAAATCTTCATTCAATTCCCAGCTTGGGCCATTAAACAGCAGGCACGGCTTCAGCCCAGCGAGGACCTTCATATTGTGGAACTCTGCCATTGACTTGTAGTCCTCCGCACCAAGCTCTATCATGTCCAAAATGTTGTAATTAAATGTCCTCCCTAAGATTATGTTATGTGGCCTCTTCTTACTGTGGGAACCAACTCCAAATAAAGCTGCTTCTTTCTTATCACACAACCTGGAAATATTATTTAAAAAAAAAAGTTATTGATATGGACTGGATATAGCACCTTACAATAACAGTAAATATTAGGTTGGGGAAAAAGTATTTTCGCATATAGTATGTATGAACTTGTAATAAAACCACTTTGGCTATACTATTTGTACCTGGCTGGTTTTGGTATCATTTAAAAGTTTAAATTTTAAAGAAGATAATTCCAAATTCAAATTAGGAAAATGCGTGATTTTCATTTGTCTTTCTTACCGTCAAGCTGAGTGAATCTAATGAAGAAATTAGGTACATTTTAAAATTTTACTACCAAAAAGATAAAAATGTACGCAAACCGCGAAAAAAATTTGCAATGTTTATGGACCTAGTGCAGTGTCTGTGAGAGTAGCACAAATTTGGTTTAAGCGTTTTCAATCCGGAAATTTTGATGTCAAAGATGCACGTCGCACTGGTCGCCCTGTTACGGATAAAATTAATACTATTTTTTAAAAAGTGTAGCATGATTGGCATATCAGTAGTTACGACGTAGCTGAAAAACTGGGAATTGACCACAAAACAGTTTCGGCACATTTGAAAAAAAATGGGTACACAAAAAAGCTCGATATTTGGGTACCTTACGAGCTATCTGAAAGAAACCTAATGAACCGTGTACTAATTTGTGATTCTTTATTACGACGTAATGAGACCGAACCATTTTTGAAGAAATTGATAACTGGTGATGAAAAGTGGATCACGTACGACAAGAACGTGCGAAAAAGGTCACGGTCAAAGGCCGGTCAGGCTTCACAGACTGTGGCGAAACCTGGGTTAACTCGCAACAAGGTGATGCTGTGTGTGTGGTGGGATTGGAAGGGCATTATTCATTATGAGCTGTTACCACCAGGTAGGACCATCGATTCAGAACTCTACTGCGAACAACTGATAAGATTAAAGCAAGAAGTTGAGAGAAAGCGGCCGGAATTAATCAACAGAAGGGGTGTGGTTTTTTCATCATGATAACGCTAGACCTCACACATCTTTAACCACTCAGCAAAGAGTTTGGCTGGGAGGTGTTAATGCATCCGCCGTATAGTCCTGACCTGGCACCTTCAGATTTCCACCTGTTTCGGTCTCTTCAGAATTCTTTAGGCAGTGTCAGGTTAACATCACTAGAGGACTACCAAAACTACTTGACGCAGTTTTTTGATCAGAAGCCCCAAAATTTCTATAGCAATGGGATCACGTCCCTACCTATAAGATGGCAAAAAGTTTTCGAACAAAATGGTACCTACATACTTTAGTTAAATGTAAATAAACTATATTAAAAAATGTTTTGAATTTTCATATAAAATGCGAAAAGACTTTTTCCCCAACCTATTAATATTTAAAGTCAAAAATAATTTATTTATCTTTGGATATTTAAATTACTTGATAATTGTCATTTACTAACATTTACGAGGGAGCGTTTTTATGTTCGCGGAATGGAGGGTAAGGGGTGGAAATAAAAAAACCAAATTATTTTTCCTTTTCAATATATTCACCTGCAAGACGGATACATTTTTCAGACCTTTCAATTAATTTATTTATACCCTCATAAAAAAATGTTTTATCTTTGTCTTTAAAATACGCTCAAACTGCCTCCTTAACTTCATCATCGGTGGTAAATTTTTTACCCCGAAGCTCTTTTTTCATTTTTGGGAAGAGGTAATAATCACTCGGGGCTAGGTCTGGACTGTAGGGTGGGTGGTTTAAAATATCGAAGCCCGCCTTATGCAGGGCAGCCAACGCAACGCGACTCTTGTGGACGGGCGCATTGTCGTGCAAAAGCAGCACACCCTTCGTCAATTTTCCCCATCTTTTCTCTTTAATGGCTTCTTTTAGTCGCTCTAATATTGAAGCGTAGTATTCTCTCCGGTTATAGAAACACCTTTATCTTTATAATCGATCAACAATATTCCTTCTGAGTCCCAAAAGACCGTTGCCATGAGTTTCCCAGCTGACTGTGACACCTTAAACTTCTTGGGGGGTGCTGTGCCTTTTTTATGCCACTGCATGGAGTCTAGTTTCGACTCAGGTTCATAATGATGAACCCAAGTTTCGTCTCCAGTAACAATTCGACTCAATACACCATCCTTGTCGTCACTGCAGAGGTCCAAAAATGCACGTGAACACTCTACGCGTTGTTGTTTTTGCGGCGGCGTGAGCATTCTCGGTACCCATCTTGCGCTGACCTTAGTCATGCCAAGATGATCGTGCAGGATTTTAAAAATGGTTGTATCGGATACTCCAACCATTTCTGCGAGTTGTTTCTTCTTTAGTCGAGCATCTTCGAGTACAATTTTTTCGACTTTTTGAATAAGTTCTGGCGTGGTCACCTCGATGCTCCTGCCCGGCCTCGGGTCGTCTTCAAGGGATTCCCTTCCTTGTTTAAACAAACTGTGCCACTTGTATACCATGGTTTTTCCTGGACAAGAGTCACCGTAAACCGATGACATCTCATCCATTATGACTGATTTTCCTTGCTTGGTAAGGAACTTTATAACGGCACGATATTTGATTTTTTCCATATTTCACTTTTCACTCCCGATTATGTTACTTGGTTGACGATAGCTCAAAGACTAATTGTCTGATAACAATGAAACCTCATATTTATACTAATTATGAGTCACTGAACGCGTTACGGTCCTAATGAGCCTAATCACCCCCCTCCAACCCTCTCATTCCGCGAACTTTAAAACGAACCCTCGTAAGTTTATTCAGTGGAAACATAAGTTATGTTGAATAGGTTTTTTTTTAATTATATATTTATTTATTTATTACATTTGGGAAGTTAAGACAAGGGAGAGAGAGTTATAGAAGAAAAGGGGGAAGGCCTCAGCCTAGCAATGGGGCATGAACGGCTAACTAATATCTAGTAAAATCAAATTTATCAGAACCAGTGAATATGTATTACACCTACTGTAAATTTAACTGTTTAAACCAAAGTCAACATCCATTAACAGGCATTTGACATGTGATAAAATTCCTTATACTTTATTTTGAAATAAATCAACACTGTACTTGCCAGCCACTGGGATCTGGGGCAATGCAACTGGAAAAGAAGTCGATCAATGGAAAATTTGGTAATTAAATCTTGGGCGTGAGCAGTCTGGCATGTTCCATTAAATAAGTGTCTTCATTTGTGATATAGTCAGTCATGGTATCAATCATGAAGGTACTTACTTTTCGATAAGAGCGGCATCTTCAAAGGGAACGAAGTCGTTCTTACGGCTGAGGTATGCTGCATCAGGTTTCTTCAAATTATAGATATCCTTCAATATGCTTCGAGTGCGCTCAGAGGGGTTGCGACCCTGCATAAACAAACATTGTTTGGGGCCTTCCACTGGTTTCGGCTCTTTAGCTTGCAAAACCTTTTTGCCCCTACGTGTGGTGGGTTTCCTGAAATATGCAACATATAACATATAAGTAATTATTATGAGATCATAAACTCACGGTACAGTTAAGCGATAAATTTTGATTTTTTTACTTTATCCTTTGCATTACAGGCATTCTAAACTCTAGATATTGATGATAATTTTATTAAATTTATTCAACAGAATCCAAAATACACGTGGGGACTACTGGCTCGGAAATAAACAGTCATAATGACACTGTGACAGTGACAGTACTGATAGTTGATTTGTAGTTGATTTGACAGTTATTGTCCATAGACAATATCCTTAATTATTTAAATAATCCTTAAATTTATTTTCCATAAGAAGTAGTTTACAACCAATTAATGTTGGATTTTGACAAGTAGGCAAACTAGGCGAACCATAGACGTAAAATTTTTTTACTACGTTTCTAAATCTATGAGGCGAACATACATAAGGCCTTAGATCATAATACAGGATAAGTCTTACATATATAAAGTATAAGAACATAAATCTAATACGTTCATAAAAACTAGTTGCGTAATCGATTATTATGATCATTATGTGATTCGGTAAGGCATCGAAAAGACGTCAAAGTGCTTGCCCTGTTATGCAATTTTCTCGTGTAAAAAGAGGTCAAACACATTTAATCTTCCAAAAGATGGCATAACCTTTCATTAGTAAGTATTTTTTTATTTTATTAACGTTGTTTTCTATTTAAATGTAATTTCTGAAAAATCGAAGAAATATCTATCAGTATCGATTACGGAAAAATTATCACGTTTGCAACCCGTGTTTGCAATTGATTTCCTTCCAGCCCATAAAATAATCTAAGATCGCATACGAGACTAGTTCATTAACCCCCGTTTTAAATGTATCAATTACATTCTTAAGGTTCTGTAATAAGGTTCCAATTTGAAAAACGATTAGTTGATGACGTAGGCGCCCTCTCCACGAGACTATAGCGCACTGCTGCGCTGCGCACTCCTCACGAGACTAAGGCGCACTCCTCACGAGACTATGTACTTATGATTTACAACCTTCGTCTTTATTCCCTGTGCATTAGAGTTGATATATATTTTTTATCTTCTCTCTCTTTCTTGCCAAGAGTGTTTTTATGTGTTTTTATTTACACATTTTTTCATTGTGAGTTTTATTGGTGTGCAGAAAATAAGCTAGTGTTTGAGTTTTTTGTAGTGTGCATTTATAGCGACACAAATTATTTCTGTGAATGTGTCAATTTGTTTAGATATAGTAGTAGCTTACCCCCGCACCAAAAGCGGCAGAAAGTTTTTTAAGAAGATTTGTCTGCGTAACTCATCCTGTATTAAATGATCTAAGCTTCAGGCCCACCTGAAAGTGATATTAAATCTTTTAGACCTTCACAATCACAATGCTCATTTTTAGGGTTCCATAGTAAACAAGGAACCTTATACCTTCTGTCTTTATGTCTGACAGTCTGTCAGTCCGCGGTTCTACTCGGAGACTTATAAGTACTAGCAAGGTTGAATTTGGCATGGGTATGTATATTAATCATGCTCAAAAAATGGTATGTATGTACAATAAAAATATAATCCTTTTTTTATAACTTAATAATACTATGTAATATTTAAATAAATAATAAAATTAATCAAATTTTAATTATTTAATTAATTCTTCCTATACTTACCCACATTTTTAATTTCTCTCTCTCGTCTGGTACATTTCCTTCAGCTTGGAAACAAGCACATGTCATACCACTGCCAAAAACCACCAATCCTTGTTCTTTTTCTGACTTTCGCCCTATTTTTATATTGCCTTATCTTTCCAAAGTACTTGAGCAAATCGCACATAACCAATTGTCTTCTTTTCTTTTAAGAAATAGTCTTTTTCAGTCCGGGTTTCGGCCAGGCCACAGCACTACTACTGCGTTGGTGAATGTGACCGATGACATTCGGCGGGCTATAGATAGTAAAATGTTAACTTTGCTAGTTTTGCTTGATTTTAGTATCGCCTTTAACTCAGTAGACTTCGATATCCTTCTAGGGATCCTTCACTCTATCAATGTATCTCCTTCTGCCATAAATTGATTCAGTTCCTTTTTACATGGACGGTCACAGCGTGTCTGCCTTGATGAAACGCACTCCGACTGGTGTTATCTGGCAGCCGGAGTACCTCAAGGAGGTTGTCTTTCCCCTTTATTGTTTTCTGTATTTATAAGTACTATCACTAAAGTTCTATCCTGTAAATTTCATTTATACGCGGATGACCTGCAGTTGTATCGCCACTTCCCGGTGGATGATGCTGAATCAGCCATCGCAGCAATGAATGATGACCTTTGTCGTGTATCAGAATGGGCAACGTGTCACGGTCTGAAAGTAAATCCCACCAAGTCTCAGGCTATGGTGATCGGTACTAGTGTCTTGCGTAACCGGATTGATTTTAATGATCTTTCGCCTGTGACATTTGAGGGTTCTGTGATTGCCTTTGTGGACACAGCCAAAAACTTAGGAATTATAATGAACTCTAACCTTAAATGGTCAGCCCACATTAACCAAGTCAGTCGTGAGATTCACTTTTCCTTCCACACTCTTAGATCTCTCCAATACTTCTTGTCCTTTAAGACAAGGTTTTCTCTTGCCCAATCCCTTATTCAACCAATGTTGGATTACGCTGATACGTGTTTCTTGGATGCAACAGAAGATCTATTAGACAAACTGGAACGGTTGCAAAATCTGTGCATCCGTTTCATATTTGGATTGAAGAAGTTCGACCATGTTTCAGAGCACCGTGCTCAGCTCAAATGGTTGCCTATACGGCTCTGCAGAGACAGTCGCATTCTTTATCTACTTTTCAACGTGCTACACTATCCTACTTTCTCCTCCTATCTGCGAGAGCGTTTCTCCTTTTTATATCCTCCGAATTCTCCTTGCAGATCCCACCTAAGAACTGTCCTTAAATTCCCTTCTCACAACACTGCTACCTTTTCCTATTCCTTCTCGGTACATGCAGTCAGACTATGGAACTCATTACTACCTGTTATACGCGACTCTAAAACGATTTCGGTATTTAAGAGACGAGTAAAAGATCATTATTTATTGGAATCATCTTAATTGTAACTTATAATGTTCATATTAAGTATACATTTTATTTCCTTCTTAATAGACATATGTATTTATTTAAGTATATGTGTAATAATATATGTATGTCTAAGTATGTTTATTTGTAGTTTGTGTAGTTTTATGTCATTTCAATTTTCTTCCTTCTTTATTTCATGTATAAACACGCCTGTATGCCTCTCTTACATAAACATCTCCTCTCACAGGCCTACTGAAAGAGATCTCTTTTGAGATAAGTAGTGCCTTTGTACAACTTTTATTTGATGTATTCTCTGTATAAATTTTCCGTGTACATAAATTGGTAAATAAATAAATAGGTAACTAATTAAGTTAATCCAAATAATTTATTTTTAATCTTTTTAATAAACACCTAAATGAACTTAGAACTTAGAACATACGACAATATACATAATTTTATCATAAATTTAAATACCAAAAATGTTTGACAACAACAAACATTCATTTCAACCTTATTTTTAATGTTTGAGTGCGACCTCCTCTTATCTAACCAAATTGCTGTGCCCGACAGGGTCCATAAATGATCTATAATTGTATTGGTAACATCTAATGTACTTTATGGTTTGCAATAAATTATTGAGTATTGAGTACATATTAAAAGAAAATTATGGAATATTTTTTTTTTATCGACTCTCCTTGTGGGTTGTCGTTGAATATGTCTTTTAAAAATATTGCGAGCTTAAAAGCACCATTTTCCGATTTAGGGATCCGTTTCTAAAATATTTGATTGAAATTTTGAACGTTGTGGCTTTTTTCAAATTGTCCTGGGTCTTGGGTGTTTTCTATATATTATGTATTTGTTATAAAATATAGTATCGTCGAGTTAGTATCCCATAACACAAGTTTTGAACTTACTTTGGGGCTGGCTCAATCAGTGTTATTTGTCCCTATATATTTATTTATTTATTTATACAACCGTTTAGTACGAAACGGTTGTATATAGATACATGACGTAATTCACGACTATAGTTTAAATAAAGAAGTTTATAGGAAAACTATCAGAGCTAAGTAGGGTTTACAAATTAAAGAGATTTAGGCGACTAACTTATAAAATGTACTCTGAAGTAAAATGTCATACATATTCATTGTTTTTTACACATTTTAGTCCCGTGAACTCAAAGTCGGCATTCGCAACTACGGAACCCTACACTAGGCGTGGCCCGACACGCACTTGGACGGTTACTACGTATCAAAGATGTTTGTCATCGATGCCGATATTTTTATTATTTCTGGCGATAAAGATATTATAGTAGTAGGTATTCTACAAATACGGAAAAATTAATGTATACGGACAAATTAAGTATATACACTAATTGAGCTAGCCCCAAAATAAGTTCGAGACTTGTGTTAAAAACACTCAAGACCCAGGACAATTTGAAAAAGGCCATTTTCCAACTTGCTCTGACCGGTGACAGAACCCGGCATTTTTCAATATTATCTGGTTAAGTAGGTACATAGGTATACTTAGATAGTGATTTAAAAAATGCGGAAGTTTGTTCTAACCAGATGGGAATTAAATTTGGCCTGTAGATTGTACTCATAGAAAAATAGCTTATTACCGGTATTTGCACGTAGGTTTTGTTCCCCACCTATCCTTGGAGCGAAAAAGCTGGAAAACGGACCTATACCTATAATATAGGCTCCGAAGAAACAGAGTTTTAAGGATGCAACCGGCTCTAACCTTTTTATTTATTTCAAAATACCGTAGGGTCATCACATCACAGGTCGTCACCGTTGAATTGAATGAAATCTTGAATTTGCTTCTCGAGTAAACAAGATTAGGAGGAAAACTAAATGTTAGTAAACACTTTGATGTAAATGTCATACTTATGTACCAAATAGGTACTATTGCCCAACTGATCTGTTCAAGTAAATATTTTCCTTCCTTATCATGAACAGCTTAAGTCTCATGTATATAATTTATCCTACGGTAAAAAATAAAAAAAGGAATCAAAGACAGCAGGCGATGTAAGACTTAGGAAAGTTCTTCTTATAAATTGCAATTAAGCTAACATTTCAAAGTTATACCAAAATTAAAAGCGCATATAAAAACTTTTTATTCAAGGTCTGAAATCCTCTCATGATAGCACCAACTACTTATTTTAAAGTTCGCGAAACTTGGGGAATCCCCCAAATAGATTGTTTACTGCACGTCAACAAATAAAAATGTTGGCATCTTCGGAACCGGCTTAGATTTTTACGTATAACATTTAAATCCCCGGCTTATGGTCGGATTTAGCATCATAGAAAAACTAATTTCGTAATACTTTGAAGGCGTTTTTGCTCGCGTCTTGTTAGGTTTTCCTCAGACGCGGAATATGTCGTCACGGAGTAGTCTGGTGCGTGGTGCTTAATTGGTACTATGGTCATCTATATACAGTCGAAGTTTCTGAGGACCGTCAATTCGTGTTGGAGCGTAGCGGGGATCGCTACGGCGCACGATTGCGGACGGAACTAGCCGATTGTGTGATTATTTCGCTGTTTAACAAGTTTAGCTGAGTTACCAAGGAAATATTGCACAAAAGTAAGTCAGCTTAAACGATATTTTTTTAGTAAATTTTCTAACCTTTTCTTGTTAACTCTGTAAATAATAACTCACTTAATTTTTATTTTATTTAAAGGTACCTATAATACTTATTAAAATGACCTACACTTTATTTAATATTTATTTTCTTCAGGTTGTCTTTAGGCATATTACTTTATTTCCTCTAAATATTTTATTTCCTCTAAAAACAACTTAGGTAGGTACAGGCAAGTAACAAGATACCTGACCAGGCCCTCTACTTATATCTTGAATTTTCTCTTAAACTAAAAATTATATTAACATGAAAATTTATATTCAGAAAGACTGTTCATTCACTTATATAGATTCATTTTTAGTTTAAGAGAAAATTCAAGATATAAGTAGAGGGCCTGGTCAGGTATCTAGGTACTTGACTGTACTAGTTGATCGAACGAATTTTGCAAAAAGCTCAATCACGTCCTACGTATATTTATAAATAAATAAATATATATTCAAATTATGTATTGAAAATCATGAAGTTAATGACATACTTAGTAAAATAAGAATAGCTTTTTATTAAAACGATGCCCGCGGTATTTTCAGCGTGGTTATTTTTTGTCATTTAAAGAGAATCTCTTTTTTTGTATTAAACAGTTATCCTATGTGGTAATACAGGTAATAAACTATCTACATGCCAATTTTCATTCCAATCTGTTAAATCCCTTTGGCGTAAAAGCCGAACAAACCACCAAAAAAAACTTTCGCATTTATAATATTGATAAGGGTACCTACAAAAATAAAATAAGACCTTTAAATAGGTTGTAATAAGTCTGGGCACTGCACATAATTTTAGAAAAATAAAAAAATATATATATATGTAAATTTAACCATCCTACTTTTGGACACAACGATTTAATAATTTTAGTAGTAATATATATCTGGATATATTTAACTGCGTAAGACGTTTGATTTGCTATTAAAGGCTGAAAAAAACAAAAGGTCCATGAAAATCCCGCAAGTAGGTTTTTTGTTTGTTTGTAAATATGGGATATGGGACGGTAACGTATCCTACGTTATCGTCCTATATTTATAATACTTAAGTAAAGATTTTAAATGTGAAACCATTTTATTGAAAATGAAAACTACCGTTAAAGAAAACTGTACATCCAAATTAGTAATACTGTTAAAAAAAAAACTGTACATGTTTCCTCGTATAATTTGGGTAATACCTATTATCTGTGATTTATATCTTAATCTTTAGTCACGTTTTCATGTCACCACTACCAATTTCTTATAATTTTTACTTTATTTAGGTATACAAAGTAAATAGTTTAGGTATACAAAATACCCGGCCGCTCTCTTCTTCTACCCAATAACTCTAAAATTAAATCTTAGCTTATTATTTTATTACGGTTATCACTTTCCGAGACACTGCTGGCTGTAAAAATTAATCAGTTGTTGTTTTTATCGTGTATCCCACAAGATGTCAAGTAAAAGCTGTAGACAAACTATACCCCTCTTTTAGCTGCTCATAGCTCAAGCATGTTCTTTCAACCTCTAAGGCATATTATTTTTAAATAAAATACATTCAAATTGTCATTCTATTTAGGAGATATGCAACAGACACTTACCTAAGCACCTTTTTTCTAGTGTTAAAGTTAAAACAGTTTGTACGTAAAACAAAACAATGGTTTACAAAAGATAGGTAGGTACACTCTTATTTCGAACGCGTTGATGACTTTACCTGATTAAAATCGAAAATAAAAAGTGTTAAGTAGTTACCTATTGCATTGGGCAAGAGTACATCGTTGACACTTTAGTACATGTTTAATATTTGTAGTAGTACCTAGTTGGTACTTGAATAGAAATCACATCAGATGTGAATCAGTAGGTATACAGTATACTTACTTTTTAAAGACTTTACATATAATAAATGCGAGTTTGCTCCGATGTTATGTAGTTCCGCCTTTAAGAAATGAGATTTGACTTAAAGAAAGCGTATGCCTGAGTTAGCACAAGCTACTTTTTATCTTGGTAATAATGTCCGTGGGATAGTAAATAAAACAACGTTCCTTTGACTACGCCAGGCAAAGCTTCGTGTATGTATGTCATTTATTTACTCGAAACACTGACAAACAGTTCTTTAACACCAATATTTAAGTAACAAATTGTTAGTATCCGCAACAAGTTTCATCAAAATATGTACATATACACTCGTAACATGTAGCTATATGTATAAATTCAATATATACACACATTATTACATATTTATTCCAAACAATGCAAATTTAGATAAACCAAGGATCGGATGTTATTTTCTTTTTGTGTGTTACCGTAATATTCTTAACTGTTTTTATTGCGTTCCGGAACGATATGATCAGCTACAAATATGTAATGGTGTTAGTGGTTGCATTTATTGATGATAATTGATAACTGATTATATGACTCGCCCTTGATCCACAGTCAACTTCCGAGAAGTCGCCCTTACATATGTTTGTTGATAAACTAATTAGAAAATTACGTAGTTGTTTACTAAACAAACAGATACATACCTACTTATTTACCGTAGAACTTCTTTTTGATTTGTGGTTAGATTAAGATATTTCCGTTCCAAAAATGAAACTTAATGGAGGTCCATTTCTCAACCTACTCGTAAGTATGAAAAAAAACATGAAGATTCAACTCCAAGTTAATATTTGTTGATTTCCTTTTTCATTATAGATATATATATACAGATATCGCATACGACTTCGCATAACTTTTGCGGTGTAATTGTAATTACATATATGTATATTATTTAATTTCATGCGTAAGAAATATTCTTATTTTGTTAAACTTTTTATGAGTATGAACTTGTTTGAATAAACTGGGTAAATATTGATAAATAAATTGCCTATATAAATAGGCATATTTACTACATTATCATTTACGTAACTGGTAAGATTTGAATAAATAAGTAAATTATTTTGCTCGAAACAAACTATTTTTGTGCAAAGGCCAAAATATTGTAAAATATAAGTACAAGCTAAAAGTGTAATAATAAAATTTTTAATGTACCTACGTTAACATTATAAATAATTTTTGCCCTTTTCCGGATGAACTGAAACATGTGAAGAATTAACAATAAGAGCTTTTTAATAAGTTTAATAACCGAGATAGCGGAAGTGGCTCGAGCACTTCCTTACATTGCTGTATATTTCAAGTAGGTATTTTCATTGAAGCTTTATCACCTCAAAATTATGACTATTGTAAGGGTTTATTTCGAGTAATCGTAAAAACGAGGTGACCAACAATTAAATGCAATACGACCTTTGAGCGATTTATCTGATCAACTCTGGAAATGTAATGAAGTATTAAAATTTCATCAGAAACTGTCCCATTATCTATCTATGTTATATACGTATAAGTAGTTATTTGTAACAAAAATATTTTATAGTTAACGGTTTGATATCTGGAACTAACCCAAACAAGCACGTTCCTAACAAATGTCACCACCTTGCCCTAAATAAGTGTCTGGCATAGATAAAACTGTATAAAAATCGTCCAACAGGAGTTATTTACCCATTTTAAAAAAAAACTCGTTGAGTTCTAATACTTCTTTTGTGATTTTGGCCTTTATTGACTTAATAAATAAATGTTAAGAGTGAACAATCGACTAGTTACTTTATGATACTTTCCGCCAAATTACAAATGGTTGGGTAATATAATTGTTCTTTACTTTGAAATGATCAGTCTTATTCTTTTTCTTCATTTTTTAATTATCAGCACAGTTTTAGGTCATACAATTTTTTTCTGAATTATTCATTTTATATTCCCTGTTGCCGCCAAGACGAGATCTTTATTTCACATATTGACGCTGTAAAGTAGTATTTCTGTATGTATACGTAAGTATTTGTTTTTCTTAATAAGAACACAAATAAAAACAGAACTTATCAACTCCCTGGAACAAAGTACTTAATCAGTAGTGTTTATTTTCGTTTGGATAACTTAGATAAAACTGAGAATATTTTGAAAGTGGAATTATCGAAAAAAGCAATTTAGTTCGGAACTGCAGTTAATGACAGAGCACGCGGGGTGAATGTCCCGGCCAATGTAGTTTTCCATCATTACAATCTGTACTCGTACTATAAAGGAGATTATGAGACGAAAATTTAAAAATATCTGTTTTTCTGAAATCTTGTTTTGATGCCTACGTCTATGGTAACGGTAACCAACTTATGTAGGCATACGCAAGTAGTAAAGTCCATGACAAAGTGCACAGTACTTACCTAATATTATCTGTGATATTATGTCATATCATAACTCATAACCAAAGTGTTTTATTTTATTTAGTATTGTCCGCCATGTGTACCTACACTTTTTGTAATAAAGTTTGAATAAATAAATACCTTAGATGCGGGCTACTTTAACTTTTTAAGGTAACGTAGACTCATATTACCCCAAACCAGTTAAATTGTTCGAATTGGAAATGTTAGATGGGTTTAGTGGCGCCTTTTTTTCATTGATTGTACGTTTTTATAAGGTTAACGTGACTATTTGCACCATGAACAATTGAACACACTGCAAGTTATCAATATTGTCAAAAGTTACACGTGCAAACTTTCATGATTGACAAGATTTGAAGCCATGTTTCACTTATATTTTTTTTAGGGTTAGCAATCTATATATATGTATATATATATATATATATATATTTCCTACATATTTTTTTCTCTATACAAGGTTACTAGTGATTAGTTACCATAGATAAAACCATTATAACACTTAGAAGTCCATCAAGGTCTTCACAACAAACCGATTTATAAAAATATAAGAAAAATTTAGTCTAAGTAACGCGCATCTACGGTAATTATTTTAATAAATTAACAGCCCGAAATTCACTTTTGTCATGTTTCCGCTGCGGGGCCGCATCCCTGGCGGATCTCAAGTCCAAACATACCTAGTAGGTATCTATGATAATATTTTGTTATAACAACTAAATTTTAATTGGGCATGTTATCAACTAATTCAGCAGTAAACTTTCAAGATATTATCTGGTTGGTAGAAATCGGATTATATTAGTTTACACCGGTCTAACTTGTAAATTTATAAACATTACTGGGCAAGTGCGTGTTGAGCTTCTGCCACACACAGTGTAGGGTTCCGTATTTGCGAAGGCCGACTTTGAGTTCACGGAACTAAAAACGCCTGAAGTACTAATTTTCAATTGAATTTGTATGAAATTTTACTTTTCCGAGTACATTTTATGAGTTGGTCGCCTATAACTATTTAAATTCTAAAATCTACTTAACTCTGATAGTTTTCCTTCCTTGTTATATACTTAAACAATTGTCGCGAATTTAATTTGAAAATTAAAAAAAAATATTTATATATAAACGGACAAATCACACATACTGAGCCCAAGCAGCAATAAAAACTCAACGACACTATATTTTATTACAAATTCGTATATAGATAAACGTCCAAGATCCAGGTCAATCTGAAAAAGAACGTATTTCATCTTGACCTGGCCGGGGATCGAACCCGGAACCTCCGATGTGACAACCTGGCATGATTACCACAGAGCCACAGAGGTCGTGAAATGAATATGAATATTTTAATTATTTACAAGTGTGAGATAGATAGATATGTACTTATTAGTATTAGTATTAGCACATATGCCTGCGGTTTGCCTACTGTTACTTTTGTTAAAAACGATTAGACGATTCAGAGGTTCATAAGTAACCGCATCCAAATTAGCTTGGCTTGTACTATGTAACTTTTTGAACCAAGTTGTGAAAAAAACATCGTCTGCAGGGTATGGTGTGGAACACGGGCTTTGATTGAAAGAGCGCGCCGTAATACTTGACCCGTTCTATAAAAAGAGGGTCCAACTAAGTCAAGTAAGTAGTGAACGCCAATATCGAACGGCAGCAGGATTCTGATACTATGCGAAATATATTTTTTCTGTGGCCTTTTGACAAAGTACCTATATTGCAATTTCTTTTCTGCGACCTATTAACGTCGAATGTTACCGAAGAAAAAGGTATTTCAAATACCTCAGTGCCTCATTGCGCTGACGGCCGTTGAGAATGGCCACGAGCTATTAGCTTTTGCTCTGTTATCAATAAACAGTATATCGGAGGCTTAGCTGTCTCTGTGACAAGACTGATATGGCTGGATTGACCGCCAGTCCGCGACATGCAGACTCCGGTACCGACGTTATCATCTACTATCATGAGTGAATCTAGGGTCAAGCAAGTCTCTCAACTTTTGTATTTTTTACTTAGTCGGTTGGTTGCTTACCTACGTCTTGTAGATTTTTCCACCTTATTTGACCTATATGCTATATCTAGTTCAATGTGAATTATTTTTTTATATTCTTGATTTACCTATTCTTATGTATAATTTTAGGTATAAATAATAAACTGATAACAAAAATAAAAATCATTTCAGCCAAAGCCTTAGCCTGGCCATATAACGTGGAAATACCACCAGCCACTTTGATACTCGTACCTGGCCTCGCGTTGATGGTGGCGACATGAATACGATTTATTATATAAATTGATATTTTTATTTTTAGTATTAGTTTTAATGTATAGTATAGTTTTTTGTTTAATTTAATTATTATTAATTTTGATTTGTTTGTCTTGTCATTTCCGTTTATTTCATTTCAGTTTATAAAAAATCCTTACAATGTTGTGATTGTAATCAAAATCACAATTACAAAATTTATCACAAGAATTAAGTAGTAAATAAATACTTCTAGTATTAAAATGGTAGATATTTATTAGTTTTCATATCATGGACGGCGAACGTAATAGGGGAAAACTATCCGCACGTGTGAACTTCGTGACATGCACTTAGAAACATGATAGCTTATTGCGTGTGCGCACCCCGACCACATATGCACTGACAGTATATTCATGAGCAAAGTAGATGATCATACATATGAATATCGCTTGATCCCGTAGATGACCCGCGCGTGCGTTACTTTCCCATTAATCTTTGTACTGCCCTTCTGCGAATTTTCGTTATCAGTATCTTATGTTATCTGCAACATGAATTTAAATGTTTGTTTGTCATGTAATGATAATTTATTAATGAGCCCCTCTGTATGAAGTAAATTGTAATTGCAAGATGCATAAGTGTTTGGGCTATGAAGAGGGAAAGTATTTAAAATTAACCAAATATTGCTTCGGAACCGCATGATAAAAAATCTCTCTTTTGTTCCAGTGTTGGAGATCCAAAATAAAGATGTGGAAAATCAGAAGGTGAACGATGATCCTCTAACTAGAGCTATCGGCGCCATCGGAAAATGGCAAATATGGGTATGCTTTGTCGTGTTTCTGGTGAAATTTCCAGTAGCATGGCATCAGATGAGCATCATTTTCCTAGCTCCACCGATGAACTTCACCTGCGCTCGTGCTACCCCTGCTGCTACCTTCGATAATATGTGCGGAAACTGCACAGAGTTTGATTACGATCATAGCATCTTCCAAGAAACCATAGTATCCCAATGGAATCTCGTATGCGATAAAGAATGGTTGAAAAATTTAACGCAAACAGTGTTCATGTTAGGCATCCTGGTCGGAAATATGGTCTTCGGTCATCTGTCGGACAGGTCAGTACTTCAAACCTAATAAAGAACGACGTGGGTGTTATACAACGCGTATTGGTTTTCCGAATAAATTGGCACATCCTGACCACTCTTGGGTTCCGGATGCGATTACTTTAGAAAATGTTCTGTAATAGGCCGTTGTCCCATTTATATTTCTTGTGATACGAATTGTTATTTGGCATATCTCTGACCTTGTGAGGCATTTTAGCTACCATCAAAAGAACAAGATGATCAGCGTTACCTATTTTTTTATACATATAAATGTATCCTGTTTATTGTATTCAGAAAACTAAACTTTTACAGATATGGACGCCGCATCCCTTTTCTTGCTGCTGTGTTTCTTCAACTAATATCTGGAGTGACAACAGCATATTCAGTGAACTGGTACATGTTCACAGCACTTCGGTTTCTGTTGGCCGTAGCCACTGGAGGCACTATGGTTACCAGCTTTGTCCTGACTATGGAACTAATCGGAGCTAAATATAGAGAAAGCGTTGGAATAATCTATCAAATACCCTTTAACTTGGGACATCTGACGTTGCCGCTATTCGGTTATTACCTCCGCGACTGGCATCACTTCCAACTAGCCATATCTTTACCATCAATCCTATTCTTGAGCTATTACTTTTTATTGCCGGAATCGCCTAGATGGCTTTTGACTGCAGGAAGAACAGACGAAGCTGTAAAAATTATGGAGAACGCCGCCAAGAGGTAATTTACTTCTAACTTTAGCATAAAAATAAGTCGATCATGTAGACTCAGGAAATGAACTCAAGACACGTCAGAGACAATCCGATTCTATTTCAAAATCTCAATATTTACTTAGGTCTAAACACAATCAATGTGGTATATTAAAAAATTAAAGTGTTGCACAATGTTCCACCCTATTTCATGTCATTCTTCCCTCTGGTTTTGGGTTGACTGGAAGAGATCCCTTAAAGGAATAAGTCCACCTTTGTATTGTTTTCTTTTGTATTTTTATTGTGTCCTTTTTGTACAATAAAGAATTTACATAATATAACTTTAGAAGTACCAAAGCTTCATAAATCTGTTTTAATTTTCAGAAACGGACTTCCTACAGAGAACATCGCCTCATCTACACAGAAGATGGCCGTGGCAGAAGTGAGCAGCAAGCCAGAAGAGCATGCGTCGTTCCTGGCGCTGTTTCGCACGCCCCGCCTGCGCATGCGCACGCTCGCTATATGCTTCAACTGGTTCGTCTGCGGCCTGTGCTTCTTCGGAGTGTCGCAGTACATCGGGCATGTTTCCGGAAACATATTCACCAACGTCGCCATATCGGCTGCCATCCAGGTAATTGAGAAAATCTTACTATCCTTTGCTAGAAATACGAAAACTCTGCATAATAATGAAAATTGTGTTTTATTCATCGATAAAAATGTAGACTGATAAAAGACAAACAGCAACCACACAAATAAAATAGAGATTTTCTTTAATAATATGTGTGATGATACCTTATGTTTTGCTTTGTTTACGTTCTTCCAATATCCAACTTTCAACATTCGTAAAATTAAATTCATCAAACATTCATATTTCATAATTTATTATACACCTAAATAAAACCTAGTCTAAGGGATTTTAAACATGTTTATCTTCTTATTTTCAGGTTCCCGGCACGCTGGTATCAATCTATGCCAACAGAGTGCTTGGTCGCAAGGTCACATTGATCAGCTCCAACTGCATCACGGGCGTTAGCTGTCTACTCATTATCGTAATACCTCAATCGGGAGCTAGTCACTTAACCCTCGGCTGCATAGGACTGTGGGGAATGAGTATATCTTTCTCAACTGTGTACTTATACGCTGGAGAGTTATTCCCAACAGTAGTAAGGAATTCAGGAGTAGGTTTATCATCAACAATAGCTAGAATAGGATCAATGGTCGCACCTTTCGTGGCAACTCTTTCTCACACGAGCCCGTGGTTGCCTCCTCTAGTGTTTGGATTAGTTCCACTTATTGGTGCAGGGCTTTGCATAATTTTGCCTGATACACGTGGTCAGAAGCTGCCCGACACTTTAGAAGAAGGAGAAGAAAAAATGTAAAATTATATGAGGCTAATTTATGTTATTTTAGTGTGTAACTATTTTAAAGTATTCTATGAGTTCCTGTGTTCTCAAACAAAACTGATTTGACCCGGCGACGCCTATATAGAGCAGTAGACAGATTAAGTGTGTATTTAAGTGAATATTATAATTAAGATGTTTGGTCGACTCAAATGTATTATAACAGTGGCGAATTTTTGTAGCTCTTAAGATTTTGCGGACAAAACTTTGCGTAAGTGTAATCTATTGGTGATATAAGACGTATAAAGATGTGTGTATAGGCTGTGATATTTAAAATAAAGTATATCTGACTTTTACCATAAAATTTTGTTTTGTTTCTTGGCGTAAAATAAAATAAAACCACAAATGTATCTTATAAATTAAAACTATAGGCACATGGTTCATGGTTAGATTCTGAATGATAAAGATTCTGAATTCTAAGTGTTTTAATACGTGTATAACATTTTATTTATAAAAGTAGGGTATCGCTGAATAGCTCTTTTAAAAATGTTGTGAGCTGGTGAACATCATTTTTCGATTTAGGGATCCGTTTTTGAAATATTTGGTTTTATATTACAAAATTTTGTTTGAGTCAAGTGTCCCCCTCCCCCCTCTATATATTAAACGGTTATATATGGACATGTGAAAAAATGTACAGCAGTAGTATATATAACGAAGTTTAAAGGAAATCTATCAGAGTAAGTACGGTTTACAAATGAAAAAGTTATAAGCGACCAACTTACAAAATGTTCTCGGAAAAGGAAAAGTTCAAACAAATTCATTAGAAAATTAGTTTTTAGACGTCTTAAGTGACGTGAACTCAAAGTGGGCATTCGAAACGAAGCCCTTCACTGCGCGTGGCGCGACACGCACTTGGCCGGTTATTAACCTGCGTTATGGACGTTAGTAGTTGTAGGTATATGTGTTGTTTTTTGCAACACGGCGAGGCTTAGTTCTCAATATTTAGGTACAAAGCAATATAAAATTTTCACGGCGTACACTACTTAATTTAAAAATGTATATTTACCTACCTAGATTTATCTTATATCATAAAGATAAATTTACTAACGAATG
This sequence comes from Acrobasis suavella, assembly GCA_943193695.1. Lineage (NCBI taxonomy): Eukaryota > Metazoa > Arthropoda > Insecta > Lepidoptera > Pyralidae > Acrobasis > Acrobasis suavella. The sequence continues at coordinate 13,539,977 of OW971938.1, forward strand.
CTTGTCCGTCTCCGTATATTTCTGATTATTGTACACGCAATGCCATACACACTGTTGTATGGCATTTATACCGCAGGTACCGTGTGTATAAAGTGGTAAAACATCTGTGCATTTTTAATTATACACAGTTAATTTAATAAAGTGGATAGAACCTAATGTCTGAATTGTGCTTAAATAATTGTATTGTAAAGGAGAGTGCTTAATAAAATAACCATGACAGACGAAGATGGCATTGAAAAAATCGTAGGCCGATTCGGAAAGTACCAGACATGGATATTAATTTTAATTTCGATTGGACGTTTACCGACTGAATTTCAGCTCAATATTGTTGTTTTTATTCTTCCGGGAGTTCAATACCAGTGCTTGGACAGTGATGTGAATGCGACCAATCATTGCCCGTGTGGAAACCCAAAGTACGACCAGAGCACAATTGTCAGTTCAGTGGTGACAGAATGGAACCTGATTTGCGACAGAGTATCTTTTGCTAGTTTGGCGCAGTCCATAATGCAAGTCGGAATATTAGCAGGGAGCCTGATTTTTGGATACATTTCAGACAGGTTAATGTTTTCAATTGTCTCTTTGATAAATAGTGGCCTGATTTACGTTACATTTTATACGCAATAAACCAAGCAAAGAGAGCTCAACTAGATCAAATTATATTTTCGTCGATAAAAAATATCAACAGATTGCAATTATCATACAGACTAAATCGAAAACTCAGAAAAGCCGCAGTGAAACTGAATGTTTATTTTTGTTTATCTTTTCACAGATACGGGCGAAAACTTGCTGTGCTCCTGTCACTATTTCTTGAGGCTGCCTTCGTCACAGTTTCCGCCCTAGTCCCAGAATTCTGGATGTTCTTAATTTGTCGATTTTTGATCGGAACAGCTGTTGGTGGGACTATGTTATGCGGATACGTCATAACTGTCGAACTGTGTGGCAAATCATTTAGACCATACATCACAGGCCTCCACGAAATTTCATATGTAATGGGGTATTTTATACTACCAGTTATTGCTTATTTCGTAAGAGAGTGGAGAACTCTTCAGTTGGTAACCTCGGCACCCTGGCTCACCGTCATAGTTTATTATTGGCTGATGCCAGAGTCTCCCCGCTGGCTGATAACAGTCGGCAAGAAAAAAGAAGCTGTTACTCTTCTAACCTATATTGCCAAGAAGTAAGTAGCTGCCTAAATATTTTCCGTCAGAACCATAATTTTAAAAAATAGAAAAAAATACGAAATCATTTATTAATTTCCTTTATAATCTGCACTCTATCAAGATAAAATCTTAAGTAATAATAACTATTCTTTGCGGAAGAAAGTTACATGCACTATGAAGTCTATAGCATAGCTATCAACGATTAAATCAAGCAAAATATTGCTTAAGTTTATTTGTGGAATATGTAACTATAGCACTATTCATGTTTTAACTGAGGCATCATTGAAATCAATTTTAATTTAAAGGCCGTGAGATTAAGATTTTCTAACGCTTCCAAATACATTCGGTCAACCTACAGTATAATTACAACAAAATTGTACTAATATAGATATTTTTTACTTGTACCAGTCTATCACAAGTAAAATGGCTCACAAAGATGTATTGAAATACTCATTTTTCTCTTGTTTACCAGAAACAATCGACCAACGGATAACATTGAAAATATAGTTGAAGAAATGGAAAAGGAAACAATGCGGGAGCACCAGAAGCCAGCCACCTATGCAAATTTATTCAGAACGCCCAAAATTAGATTTTATACAATCGTCACTGCTTTTATATGGATGTTTTGTTCGCACACCTTTTTCGGAATTAATCAATACATTGGGCGATTGCAAGGGAACATTTACCTGAACGTTATGCTTTCAGCCGTCAGCCTGATCCCAGGCTTAATCGTCGTAGTATTTGCAACTTTGTATTTGAAACGAAAAGTCAGTGTAGTTACAAGTTTTAGTGTTTCTGCTTTATCTTTACTCGTGTTTATTTTTATACCAAATGATATGGAATCACTTACTTTAACGTTTGCCATTATAGGGCTCATAGGGGCTTACACTTCGTTCGTCCAGGTGTATTTGTTCAGTTCAGAAGTTTTCCCAACTGTGATTAGAAATACTGCTTTGGGGTTTGCTTCTACTTTTGGAAGATTGGGGGGATTTATTGCACCCTTTGTTGTTAATCTAGGCATACAGTGGCTGTCAATTTTAATATTCAGTGGTGTAGCCTTTGCAGCTGCGTCTCTTTGCTATTTACTTCCGGAAACCAAGGATATCATACTTTTAAATTCAATCGAGCAAACTGAAAGGCAATATAAAAAAGATAGCATCAAATCTACTTCATAAAATACTATCTCTAGCAAATTTTTCTCGGCAAAATTGCGTTAATGTCGTAAGTAGATATTAGACACAAAATTCGTATAATAGTAAAAAATATTATTGTTTAAGAAGGATCCAATGGACTTTCCTTATTTCCATCTACACGCACACCATCACGCTAAGCGTTGTTTATGGGTCATACGGTCAATATGAGTAATTATTTTGGAAGATATTTAATGCTCTTACTCAGTACTATGTAATGCATCTATTCCATGTTTGGTGAGCATTACTGTATACCTTATAACAACAATATTTCGGCTATGTGTGTTATAATACATTTATTTCAGGTTACTATTTAACCCATAAAAAATATAAAATAGTAATGTCAAAGTCGCTCGAAAATTTATACAATTAAACTGATGAGAAATGTATTAAAATCTCTCATCTATATATGCATGTAACTCATCTGTATTGATATATTAATAAACCGTATTTAATGAGCGAATTTTCCATCACATTAAAAAATATTCAAATATAGGTATTTTTAATAAGCTTTTATTTAGTTCCGCCTCTGTCGTTGTCTGCCTGTAATCAAATCTCGTAAGTTAAATTTGACCCACTTGGCACGCATACCTATATCTCGTGACAATGCAATACTATGATGACATGGGGCTGATCTGATGATGAAGCCGGAACATGGCCGTATGTACCTACTCTGTAATGAAACGACGCAACCCAATCGAGTTTCGGGTCGTTTGATTCATCTTGAGGAGAACTTTGTTTTAGATAAAAGCTCGTTTAAAAAATATTTCTTTACTAATTACTTGTTCCTACAGAACCCTAACCTAAGATCGTTTCTTTAAATTACACCAGTAACTCCAAGATTTGTTTACAGATTGTGACTATTGTATTAATATCAGTACAAAACATTTAAAGAATGGCACAGACAGGTAAAGATGTATTTTATTTAAAAAGATCTATTTACGGACCTACTAAAATCGTTTCATTGTGTGTTGTGTTTATGTGTGTTTTTTACTCTATTGAACATGCATGGTATGAACAAACAGCTAACAATCACTAAAACGTTATTTTTTAGTTAATCCATAAAGATACATTTATTTTGCTAAACATGAATTACAAGCAAGGTATTTTAAGTTCATCCAATCATGTTTTACCATCACAGCTGTGCAAAATTTTTAGTAAATTTTTAATGTTCCGTTCAGTTCCAATAAATTAGTTGTCATTTTAATAGATTGTGTATTTCTATTCGCACTATAACAACAAATAATGTTGGTAGCTACTTTCACAACACATCTATACTATAATAAAAGAGTAAAAAAAATGTGTCTGTACATTGAAAATTTTTCAAAAAAAAATATTTGGGGCTATGGAGATATAGTAATAGAGTAAGAAAATAAAAAAAAATGTCTGTCTGTTTGTCTGTTTGTCTGTTTGTAATTTGTGTGAATGTATAGAGATTTTGGGGTCGAGTACCAGAAAAATCTCAAGTTGAAGATTTGCAGAAACCTGACGTGGAGGGTGTACGGCCTGGCTAAACTTTCACGAGGCCGCAGGCCGAGTGATGCGAGCCCGTAGGGCGAGCTTTGTGGCGAGGGCGAAGCCCGAGCCACTCCTTCCACTCCATGGCTGCCGAAAGTCGACTGTTTCCGATTTGGCTGAAAATCAAAATCTATAAGTTTCTTGAGTCTAAAAATCCAAATTTGACATTTTTTTTCGAATCCAAGATGGCGGCTTTAAATTTTGGATCCAAAATGGCCGCCCACACATTTTTCATGTTTCTTCAACTGACTGCAGTTTTTACTCATTTTTTAAACTGGAAACATATAATGACCTTCCTCAACAGTTGCACCGCTGCACCGCGGGCTGCTTGCAGCCCGCGCAACGCCCGAAACACTAGTTATATTATATAAACCTACATTACCACTCACTGACTCACTGATTGACATAGTTGTTTGGTTTGTTCCCGGGTGACAGGGGTAATAAATGGTGTACCATCGTATAACGGGTGCTCCAGTGAGTACCAGAAAAATCTGACATTTCAAGATTTGCGGAAACCTCATGTGGAAGGTGTACGGCCTGCAAAAACGGTTGGGGTTAGGGGCGTGATTTTTTTTCCAAAATGTAGGGGGTTGTGAGCAATTTGACGACTGTCATTTGTTTTTTGATATTTTCAAAATCCAAGATGGCCGCCATACATGGACAATTCCCCTCCATACAAATTTCATACAAAAATCCCCCCTAAGTATCTAGGCGCAGCCAGAGGCCTATTTCCGAAGGCGCAGGCCTCCGCGAGGCCGCAGGCCGAGTGATGCGAGCCTGTAGGGCGAGCTGGGTGGCGAGGCCGTAGGCCGAGCCACTCCCACCAAGCGCTGAACGGAATTATTTACTTTTTTTTATTCCAAGATGGCCGCCAATTCTCAACAGCAAGCTATTTAGCTGTAATTCAATATTCTTGAGGTTTTTGGCTCGCGGAATCCAAATCTAATGTTATTTTTCATGTTTCCCTTACTGAATGCAGTTTTTACCCATTTTCTCAACTGGACATGTTATTTAGCCTACCTCAACAGCTGCACGAAAAACCGCGGGCTGCTTGCAGCCCGCGCAACGCTCGAAAAGCTAGTTATAATATATAAACCTACAATACCACTCACTCACTCACTGATTGACATAGTTGTTTGGTTTGTTCCCGGGTGACAGGTGTCATGAACGATATACCATCGTATAGAGGGTGCTCCAGTGAGTACCAAAAAAATCTGACATTTCAAGATCTGCAGAAAACTCATGTGGAAGGTGTACGGCCTGCAAAAACGATTGGGGTTAGGGGCGTCATTTTTTTTCTAAAATGTAGGGGGTTGTGAGCAATTTGACAACTATCATTTGTTTTTTGATTTTTTTTAAAATCCAAGATGGCTGCCATACATGGGCAATTTCCCTTCATACTAATTTCATACAAAAGTCGCCCGTAAGTAACTAGGCGCAGCCCCCGCGAGGCCGCAGGCTGAGCTGCGTGGCAAGGCCGAAGGCCGAGCCCCTCCTCTCCCCCCTTCCCCCACTCCCCCCCTCCCCTAAGTAATTTACACGAGGCCGCAGGCCGAGTGATGCGAGCCCGAAGGGCAGCTTCCCCGTGGCTCGAGGCTACCACGGGTACTGAGCCCCCCCGGTACGACAAACCGGGAACCCATTGGGGGGAAACATATTTAGCCTACCTCAACAGCTGCACGAAAAACCGCGGGCTGCTTGCAGCCCGCGCAACGCTCGAAAAGCTAGTTATAATATATAAACCTACAATACCACTCACTCACTCACTGATTGACATAGTTGTTTGGTTTGTTCCCGGGTGACAGGTGTCATGAACGATATACCATCGTATAGAGGGTGCTCCAGTGAGTACCAAAAAAATCTGACATTTCAAGATCTGCAGAAAACTCATGTGGAAGGTGTACGGCCTGCAAAAACGATTGGGGTTAGGGGCGTCATTTTTTTTCTAAAATGTAGGGGGTTGTGAGCAATTTGACAACTATCATTTGTTTTTTGATTTTTTTCAAAATCCAAGATGGCTGCCATACATGGGCAATTTCCCTTCATACTAATTTCATACAAAAGTCGCCCGTAAGTAACTAGGCGCAGCCCCCGCGAGGCCGCAGGCTGAGCTGCGTGGCAAGGCCGAAGGCCGAGCCCCTCCTCTCCCCCCTTCCCCCACTCCCCCCCCTCCCCTAAGTAATTTACACGAGGCCGCAGGCCGAGTGATGCGAGCCCGAAGGGCAGCTTCCCCGTGGCTCGAGGCTACCACGGGTACTGAGCCCCCCCGGTACGACAAACCGGGAACCCATTGGGGGGAAACATATTTAGCCTACCTCAACAGCTGCACGAAAAACCGCGGGCTGCTTGCAGCCCGCGCAACGCCCGAAAAGCTAGTTATAATATATAAACCTACAATACCACTGACTCACTCACTGATTGACATAGTTGTTTAGTTTGTTCCCGGGTGACAGGTGTCATAAACGATATACCATCGTATAGAGGGTGCTCCAATGAGTACCAGAAAAATCTGACATTTCAAGATCTGCAGAAACCTCATTTGGAAGGTGTACGGCCTGCAAAAACGGTTGGGGTTAGGGGCGTGATTTTTTTTTTCAAAATGTAGGGGGTTGTAAGCAATTTGACGACTGTCATTTGTTTTTTGATTTTTTTCAAAATCCAAGCTGGCCGCCATACAAGGACAATTTTCCTCCATACTAATTTCATACAAAAGTCCCCCCTAAGTATCTAGGCGCAGCCAGAGGCCTATTTCCGAAGGTGCAGGCCTCCGCGAGGCCGCAGGCCGAGCTGCGTGGCGAGGCCGAAGGCCGAGCCCCTCCTCCCCCCCTTCCCCCACTCACCCCCCTCCCCTAAGTAATTTACACGAGGCCGCAGGCCGAGTGTTGCGAGCCCGCAGGGCGAGCTGCGTGGCGAGGCCGTAGGCCAAGCCACTTCCACAAAGAGCTTCGTTTTTTTTTTAATTTTTGGAAATCCAAGATGGCCGCCGAAAGTCGACTGCTTCCGATTTGGCTGAAATCAAAATCTATATGTATTTTGAGCCGAAAAATCCAAATTGACATTTTTTGGAAACCAAGATAGCGTCTACATTTTAAAAAAAAAATCGTCATAGGGGTCTGAAATTTCGTATCCTGGGGTAAAGCAACCCGCGAAACTCGAAACTGCAATCAGAATTTGGATCCAAGATGGCCGCCCACACATTTTTTCATGTTTCCTCAACAGACTGCAATTTTTATTCATTTTCTGAACTGGAAACCTATTTAGCCTACCTCAACAGCTGCACGAAAAACCGCGGGCTGCTTGCAGCCCGCGCAACGCCCGAAAAGCAAGTATTTTATTATAAATACATATATAGATAAACAGCCAAGACCCAGGACAATTTGAAAACGGCCATTTTCCAACTTGCCCTGACTGGGGATCGAACCCGGGACCTCTGCGTGGTGAACTGGCATGGTGACCGCTACGCCACGGAGGTTGTCAAAATTGTTCACTATAAAGGAATCCTGTTTAAAATTTTACCTACCATATAAATATGTACATGGGACGCCACATGTGTTAGCACCGTTGCGGTCAGCCACCTCGGCCGTACTATCGGCTCGGCAGCTGCAGCTGCAGAGGACGCCGCCGAGATAAAACGCATTAAGTATGCGGCTCTGGAGCCGCACTATTGCTTCGTCCCTGTGGCGGTGGAAACGATGGGTTGCTGGGGCGCTGATGCTAAGCGCCTTATTGGCGAGATAAGGCACAGAATCTCAGAGAGGACCAGTGACTCCCGCTCAGGTTCGTTTCTTATGCAAAGGATAGCCATGGCGATTCAGCGTGGCAATGCTGCCAGCGTTTTGGGCACCTTTGCACGGTAAACGATACCTATAAGAGGCGGTCTTTATGATTGACTTTTTATATTATTTTAGGTAAGCTATTGACAATTATTATTTAAAAGGACATGTTATAATTTAGTATTATTATTGTACTTGAGCGTCTTCAAAACCTTTGTATTAGATTCATCTTTGGTTTGCGGAAGTATGATCATATCTCTCAATTTCGCACGCAACTCAAGTGGCTTCCTATTCAACTCCGCCGAGACTGGCATATTTTCTCTCTCTTCTTTACTCAATCCTCTTCAATCCTTCTTAGCCTAGCTATTTTAAGGAACGCTTATTTCCTTAAAGCTGCTCATGAACGCAATTTACGCAGTTCTGAAAATCTTCGGCTTGAAATTCCTCCTCACCCCACTGCATCACTACTTCGTCGGTGCCTCACTGTAATGTACTCTAAATCCTTCACTATTCATTCTGTCCGTCTTTGGAATGCCCTTCCGACCAACATCCGCTATGCTCAAACATAGGGAAGTTTCAAGAACCAGGTAAAGTTGCATTTCCTTTCAACTATACAGTAACTTAAATTATTCTCCAATATCCTCATTCTTATTTCCGTTGTGTGTTGTGTATGACATGTATTCCTTATTGTTAGTAGTTTTATGTAGATATGTATTGATGTCTGTATGTATGTATATGTGTATATATACTTATATACTATGTATTTAGAATCAATATTTATTTATTATTTTTATTTATATATTACCTTAATAAGTTTATCTTACTTATTTTTTATAAATTTTTTGCTGTTTGATATCACAATACAATTTAAGTTAATATTATTTTACAATCGCACCACTTATTTATTATTATTTTTACTTGCCAATCCTGTCACCCAAATAGTGATGGGTAAACACCCGGATTTAAATCCACCGCTGGATTAAAATCCATTTCTGTCAAATAAATGCCGGGCATTTTTAACATAGGTCGTGTGCATAATCGGTAACAAAAGCTACGGCAAGGTTCAATACGAACTTAATTTAAGTGTTTGTATAGGAAACCTCTGTGGGATTATAAAATGATGAAAACAGGATAAATAGTAAGTTTAAAATATTTGTCTGTAGGTATCCCTCTTCGTTTCCGAACGGGGACATGCCCCTGTCGGGGCAAAGGGCAGACACAACACATCGCCAATTTAATCTGACAACCGCTACGCTCTTGATTTCGCTCCACGATAATCCAAGCTGCATAGCTTCCGAGATGACAGTACGGCATCAAGTGTGTTTGGGGTGGCCACGCTTACGCCTTTCCTGTGGGTTGTAATCAAGGAACCCTCAAGGAACCCTCAGGGTTGACCGATTTAGCTCCACTTGCGTCTACGGACGGATTTGTACGTCAATTGGATCTTCCTCACATCGATTCCACAAGTCCTCGTTCGAGATAACTGTGTCCAGCCAAAAAATATCCATTATCATCGGTCTTGCAGTTGATGAGTCAGGTCTTCCAAGTCTCATACCCATATAGCAGCACCGATTTCACGTTGGTATTAAAGATTTTTTAGTTTTACTATTTTGGAGCGGTGTTTGGACCATCACACGGGGCGAAAGCTTGCAAAGGCACCTTCTGCCTTGTTTATCCGCGACGCGACGTGTATATCGGTGCCTCCGGTAGTTGGTCTGCATAATCACGGTCCTACATATGCTCGGGGTCTTACCGAGCAGGAATACCTAGAGATTGGCCTATTATGTTTTGGTTTTCGGATAATGTTAGCCAAACCATTGTAGCTTTTCAGGTGATATTTTTCATAGGTAGAAAGTGTGGTGATTCGTACATTTATATTTTGAATAAGTCAACCCTCCGAATCTACTTTGTAGGTAGGTGAATAATTACGCACAATATACCAGTCTTGAGCTAACCCGCTTGTTTCATTGACGCGCCCTTCCAATAACTTTACATGGCGCAGCCGGAAATATATTTAACAATTACTTAATAAGTGCAGAATGGACACAAAATAAGATTAAAAGGTATTCGAAAAAAACAAATTGTGCGAAATAGTTAGCAGAAAATACTTAGGTACAAGACTCGTCAAGAACCGGAACCCAATAAGCAATTCAAGATGGAAGCCATACTAAAGCCACCTCAAGCATTTGTGTTCGATAATGATTTATCCAATGTAACATCTGGAAACCTAAGTAAGGAATGGGAAAAACGGAAAAGCTCATTCAAGATATATTATGAAGCGTGTGAACTACAATAAAAAAATAAAAAAGACAACAAAGTGCAAGTCAGTATTTTATTGCATATCATTGGAGAAAAATGTCGGGAAGTCTACGCACAATTTAAGGGCGAGTACAAAACAACGGAAGAATTGCTCAAAGAATTTGATAAATTTTTTCTGCCTAGGAAAAATCTCACAATAGAAAGGCATCACTTCTTTACGCGAGACCAAAGAGAACTGGAGTCTACGGAGCAATATGTGTTCGAGTTGAACAAAATAGCGGCCAAATGTGAGTTTAAAGATTTATGCAGTGAATTAGTAAATTTGCAAGATAATTTACCTGTGTGCTATGCATTAAAAGCCTTGACTAAAACAGAACAAAATTATGCACAAATCGAAAAGGACCTAAATGCGTGCGTTTTTGCGTGTGAAAAATTTTATATGTATATTTATGGTAGATCAGATGTAACCGTCGAGACGGATCACAAGCCTTTAGAATGCTTATGAGATTGCAGCCGTACGCATTCAAACTAGTGTATAAATCGCGCAAGTATTTGTTCATAGCCGATGCCTTATCCCGTGTAGTCGCACCGGTGCCGGCGAGCGGTGACGAGAACACTGTCACACACACCTCGACGCCCAGGCACAGGTATGTGAGATATCTGCCAGCAACCCGCTAACAAATTCGCACTTCCTACAGATACAGAAATATACGCAGGAAGACGCCGAAATGCAAGCTTTAAAGAAAATAATTAAAAGCGGCTGGCCCACGCATAAAAACGAGGTAAGTGACAACATCTTGAGGCAGTTTTGGGATTGCAGAGACGAGTTAACCATTGACTATGGATTAATTTGAAGAGGAAATAGGGTTATTATTCCAAAATGTTTGCGTAACGACATGCTGAAGAAGATTCACATAGGGCACTTAGGTATAGAAAAGTGCAAACTTAGAGCTAGAGAAATAATGTTTTGGCCAAATATGAATGCCCAGTTACAAGATTATTTGTCACATTGCCAGGCTTGTTTGACATATCGAAAACAGAATACAAAAGAACCGCTTATGTCAAATGATGTTCCAAATAGACCGTGGTACAAGATTAGGGTAGATATATTTCATTTTGGCGCGAATTCATTTTTAATCGTGATTGATTATTTTAGCAAATTCATAGAGGTAATATAATTGCGTTAAAAAACCTCAAACGAAATAATAACTCAAATAAAAATTAATATTTAGACGTCAAGGTATTCCGCAGATTTTAATGTCAGACAATGGGCCTGAATTTTCGTCTCGATCATTTAGAGAGTTTACACAGTCTTGCAATTTAGAACATAAAACATATTCCCCTAGGTATGCTCAATCCAACGGCCAGGTAGAACGAGCAGTACAAATAATAAAAAACATGATGAGAAAAACAGCCTATAATAAATCTGATTTCAATTTGGCCTTGCTAGAATATCTTAATACACCTATTAGTCGCGAATTAGGTTCTCCTGCTGAACTATTATATAACAGGAAACTACGTAGCATTGTTCCATGCGCACCAAATCTACTTTTACCAAAAATAAATAAGGATGTCTGTAAAAAGTTAAAAAGTCGCCAATTAGAACAGAAAAAATATTTTGATAAAGGTTCAAAAATTTTTAAACCTTTAATAGCACAACAAAAAGTTAAAGTCAGATATCAAAATAAATGGGTTTCTGGGGACGTAGAAAAAATGGTAGGTCCCAGGTCTTACCTCTTACGAGTAATCAAAACGGGTAACATTCTAAGGCGAAACAGAAAACAAATTATCATTGATTCGGATCGGCGGCAGGATGAGTCACCCGTTATAGACGATACCTACTCGTGCTGCGACACAAACACGAACGCTAGCCCGGCGTCCGTTTCCCCGCAGCAACACACACTCGCCAGCTCCAGTGCTCCACAAACCATTTTATCTCCCACCGATAATGTTGATAACTTTTACCAAACTCGTTTCGGCAGGACAGTGAGGCCACCTGATCGCTGGGTTCACCCGGGAACTTTAAGGTCAAGAGCAAGACGCTAATTTTCTTGGCCTGGGCAGTAGAAATCCTCTCGTCCATATAATAAATAAAATAGATGCCTAGATATTTAGTAATGAACTTATTTTTGTCATAATTTATTCTTTAGGTATGCATTTTTTTCCTTTCATTGTCCTATAGTGTTGTATAGAAAATTTAATTCTTTTCTTGTGTGAAGAATATAAATATTGTAATCCTTACTCTGATTCTTCAAACACAATCGTAAAAATGTATGCGTTAAAATCACAATGTAATTTTAGTCCTTTGAATTAACTTATAATTGTTATCCATGAACTTTGAATAAATGTTTTATTATTTTTATTAATTATTTACAATAATAAAGTAAATATGTGAAAAAAATCTGCAATACAATATATTATAATTTATTAAACAGATTTGCATGTATTAAATCAAAGTCTCATTTATATTTATACTTATGAACTTTAAAAGCAAAGTATTGTTATCTTAAGATCAGTTGAAAAATTTAACTGCATGTTATATAAATAGGTAATCATTAATCATAATATCTAATTGCAATCACAATATTATGTTCTTTCGGGAAGAATAAATAGGTGTATAATTTGTTTATAAATGCATTTTACAAAAGGAATGAATTGTGATTTATATTTCATAGAGGTCCGATGTCATTTCATTTGCTAGTGCTACTTAATTTTATTTTCATTTTATTTAAGAAAGGGGTTGTGGTGATTCGTACATTTATATTTTGAATAAGTCAACCCTCCGAATCTACTTTGTAGGTAGGTGAATAATTACGCACAATATACCAGTCTCGAGCTAACCCGCTTGTTTCATTGACGCGCCCTTCCAATAACTTTACAGAAAGTGAACGCGTAATGAAAGGCCTGCGTTGGTGGACTGTTCTTACTGCATTGACACTTTTAGTTGAGTACGATTATTTTTCTCTGTGAATAACCATGAATGTATTCCTTTCCAAAAGCAAGTAAGTGGTAGCAGCGGCATCAAAACCGGCTTAATGCGCGCAGCCGCGCCGAGCGACTCACTCAACTTTGAGTGCGCGCGAGAAGCACGGGAGGGGGTGACATTACAAGATCACACCACGGTTATTTCCCTTGCTTTGCTTGCACTCAAGTACTCCGTTTCTCTGAGTGTGAAAAAAGTCGGACCACTGTAAGTCTTTTACCTACAGTGCACCCTCTCATGTGTAGCTCGGCAAAATAACGCCTTCTAAGAGAGAGAAAGAGATATCCAATAACGAAATACCTACATAGTATTCAATTAAATCTTAGTTTATGTACCTACTTTATGACACTGACACGGCCTATCCTGTAGCGGACGGACAGTAACTGTAGGTAAGTTGATGGTTGGTCATTCACAGAATCAAACAATTCACTGAACTAAAACTATTAATGCACTTCATACCAAAAATATCAAACTGAGACCTACGAGCCATGACCCTGTGTGTGTAAAAACAAAACCTTTCCTTTTTTCGCCTTTGTATTTCCGATTAAGTTTTTGTTAACAAAAAAACTAATTTACAGTAAATTTTTATTTATGCCCGCCGAAATGGGCAAAAAATTCATTTCTGCCCGATTTAAATCATTTCTGCCCGATTTAAATCGTTTGGGCAGAAAAGGCAAAAATCCATCGCCCATCTCTACACCGAAAAGTAGCCTGTAAGAGATTGCCTTGGCGATAAGGCCGCCTATTGTACATCTGATTTACTGTATTCAAATGTAATTTTCTTGTGTTTAGGTGCAATCAAGTGTTTTTACTTACTTACTGTGATTTGATTTAACTTCTAATAAATAGTATTCGAAATATGTCCCTCATTTTATTATTACTATCTATACAATGTTTTCTTGTTTAAAACTCATAAACATATGTATGAAGCTATTGTGTTTATTAACTTTTATACATATCGTGAAAATCTATATCTTTTTCTCACATAGGTAATTTACGTCGTAAGTGGTACTTAGTGTCTACTATAACCATACACGTAAATACAACCGTAAATAAATATTAAGTACACAGGTGTACCTAACTACCTATGTTGTTGAAGATAATATCTGAATGCGGCGGAACGAGTGGAACAATCGCAGACAGAGTCATTACGTTATCTTCGTTGTTCGGCAGGAGGACACGATACGAAAACTGAAGCAATTCATTTAAATGCCAAACAGTGGCAAGTAAAAAAATAATGTTCGAATTTTGCTCAAGAGTACAAGAGTTAAACAAATAAAATGACTTCAGAAGATATACTAAGAAGAACCGTCGGAAATTTTGGTAAATTTCAAATATGGACAATGTTTCTGATTGGACTTGGACGCTATCCCATAGACTTTCAATTGAACAATGTAGTGTTTTTGATACCTAATGTGGTTTATTTGTGTTTGGATGAAGGTGCAGGCAATGCAACGAATATTTGCCCTTGTCAACACCCGGACTATGATCAGAGCGCCATCGTTAGCTCGGTGACCAGTGAGTGGAATCTCATATGTGAGAACAGACCGTTAGCTAGTATTGCCCAGTCGATGTTGCAAATCGGCATATTATTTGGAAGTTTAGTGTACGGATATATTTCAGACAGGTAATATATTCACATACCTACTGAGGGGTTTCTAGTGAGTAAATACTTTGTTTTTGTTTCCTGAATATACACGGTGATTTTCCATTGGTTTTGGAGCCGAAGGCCACTTCATAAGGATCGTTAGTAAGACCTAATTAGCTAGTCAAAATAAAAATTCAGGAACAAAATATGTTTTTGTCAAAATATGTTGACTAAAACTTGAAAGTAAAATCGTCAGATCAACTAGTAGTACCGCCGGCCGGCTAGATTTCGAGCTCATTCCTCATTCGGGGTCACGCGTCAGTCAGTTATGCACGGGCGTAACTACGAAGTTTCGATCGAAAATCACTTTCGCAACTTTTTATCTTATGTCATACACATTTGGATTACGTATATTCATTTGCTACACGACATTCTTTTTTCCAAAACCAATAAAGAGTTAGCGTGTATATTTAAAAAAACTTTGTAAGAACTCAATCAACAATTTTTTTTTTTAAATATTTGTGAACTCTTCGAAGACGCTTGATCTAACAGACTCGTATATCATATTTAAACTCTTCACACTTTTCAGATATGGTCGAAAAACGGGAACAGTACTCGCACAATTCTCATCAGTAGTGTTCGTACTTATATCGGCTTTAGTACCTGACTTTTGGATGTTTTTGGTCTGTCGATTCCTAATTGGCACTTCCGTTGGGGGCACAATGTTATGCAGCTATGTGCTTATCATCGAATTAAGTGGGAAAACATTCAGACCCTACCTAATGGGAATATATGAGACGTCATTCGTGACTGCGTACATCATGCTCCCTATTATAGCTTACTTCATACGAGAATGGAGGACTCTTCAGCTCGTGACTTCAGTTCCGTGGCTTCTTATAATTTTCTATTATTGGTTGATGCCGGAATCCCCACGCTGGTTGATAACAGTCGGCAGAAAAAAGGAAGCTGTTGCAATCTTAACCCGAATGGCCAAAATGTAAGCAAAATTCTTCATCAAAAAACATCTTATCACTAGATTTCACAAAATGTAGGCACATCTGTCTAAGTCTAAGCGATAAACGAGGCAATAAAAGTTTGATATTATAACAAAATGTTTACCTACCAACCAAATGCAGCATATGGTTGATGTAAATGCAATATTAACTCTTACGAGACTGATTTTTTCTGGACTGGCCCAGGGCTAAGCATTTCCCAAAGGTTTATCACAGTATGAAATTCTTGCACAAAAGGCGCTGTTTTTCTCTACACCTTGCTTAGTCGCCTTTTACAATGCCCGTGGGAAAGGAAAGTAATGGTGGCAAATAATATTCTACTCAGCCGTTTTCACGCGGCGTACGTTCAACACTGACTTATCCAATTACATTTCAGGAACAACCATTCTACAGAAAACATCGTTACAGTAGTGGATGAAATAGAAAAGGAATCGATGCGGGAAAACCAGACACATGGCACATATTTAGATCTGTTCAAGACTTCGAAAGTAAGGCTGTATACTATCATCACAGCTTTCGTCTGGATGTTCTGTACTCACACGTTTTATGGAGTTAACCAGTATATCGGTCAATTACAAGGAAACGTTTACATCAACGTATTGTTCTCAGCTTTGAGTTTTATACCTGCATTAGTTTTAGTTGTGTTATCAACATTGTTTCTGAAAAGAAGATCTAGTGTTGTAGCCAGTTTTACTGTAGGTGCTTTATCTTTAATTGTATTTATATTTACTCCTAATAATATGAGGTGGCTAACATTAACATTTGCTATCATTGGTCAAACAGCAGCGTATGCAGCGTTCGTCCAGATTTATCTCTTTACGTCTGAAGTATTCCCAACCGTTGTCAGAAATTCAGCGATGGGATTCTCTTCAGTATTTGGTAGATTTGGAGGCTTTATAGCACCGTTTGTAGTTAATATAGGTGTAGAATGGGGATCTATTGTAATATTCAGCTCTGTAGCATTTGGCGCCGCAATTCTTTGTTGTTTCCTTCCAGAAACAAAAGACCGAGTGCTTTTTAATTCTATTGAACAAACTGAGAAAATTCCTGACAACACCGGAGATTAACTATTAAAACGCGATAAATATAATACATACATGATAACCATAAATTATCTTTATTACTCTATATTTCCTTTGGCATTGTGGAGAATTCACAGAAGTTTATAAACATATTTATAAAGTACATTAATGCTAATTGTTAAGTTTTTGTAAAAGTTTGTATTGAATATTTTGGAACCCTCCAAACTTCCAAGTTACAAAGACGAAAGCTAGGCTGTGATACGAAACCCAGAATTGAAATAATACACTGTTGAGTACCCCATAAATAAAAAATACATCTATTATTGTCCAAAATATGAAGGCTATTTTTGCGGTCAGCATGGATCTTGGCGTTCTCACCATCGGAGATTTGTTGGTGACGAGATCTAAGAAAATACCTGATAACAAATAGTGATAATTAATATCTCACAACTTATAAAAAGGTACTTCATCCGAGTAATAAAATATAAGTCTAAGTAAAATTATATTTAACAATAGAAATTTGAAGAAATACCTAACTATAAGACGGTATCAAAAATATATATTATTTTATTGTTACCACATTCCCAATTTCATGTCACTGATGACGATCGTGCGTGTAGTAAGATAATTTTCTTTTCTTATGCTTTGGTTTCATTTAATGATTTTGGGCACAAGTTTTGTGTAGCTAGTGGGTATAAAATCACTTTTTAAAAACGACTGATTTAAAACAAGTAATAAAGTTAACTTTGATCAAATCTCGCTATTAACCATTGGATGACTTTATATAATGATTCAGTATATTTATTATATAGAAGCAGAAACAGATGTGGATACCTACGTACCTACTTACTAAATTGACGTATATATTAATTAGTCAACTCTGTTTGGTAAAATTATATGAGAGTGTCATATTTACCAGTGTTATGAAAGTTTCTGAGACTTATTTCTTTCTCACTCCACCGATTACTGAGCCATGTCTTTAAGGCTACTTCCCCTTCAGGTATTTCTTCGATAGAATGCCTGCAATAAGACAAATTTTACTCTTATTTCAACCAGCATGTACTTATAATAAATCAAGGGCAATAATTTGTAATCACATATCAACGGTGTAAAATATGCTTTTATTGACAAGATCTTTGCTTTATCTGAAGATAAATACACACGGATCGTATTCATTGCTACTGATAACGTCCACGTATGACGTTTCACAATGTTGACTTATCCGTAATAAAAATGTTACAAAAAGATAAAACTGTAACGTCAACGCATCATTGGAGCAGAAAAAAAGCAAATGTTGCAATATGAAGATACAGAAGGAGGGAGCCCTGTCGATCGCAAGGTTCTATGAGTTTTGTGAGTCAAGTTACACGAGTAGGCAGAGCTCTATACATGAAGCTAATAATAGGGTGATGTTTTATTCACATTTGAATACGTTTTCAACCTTGCACAATAGAACCGATCCATAGCAGCCGGGCTACATAGCCTACATTTATGTCATCTAGAGGTCTCGGATCTAGGGGAGGAAGCTACTACTGGTAAGTACAGAATTGACGCGGTAGTTGGTCAATAAAGAGCAGCCAAATCGAGACTTTTTGCCTGAGAGCGCCAAATTTACCTTTTGCCGGGACCGCCGGTACTGGTATTGCAGGGTTCGCCAATGTCTTATATATGGATCAGGCAAAACAATGACATCACAATGAACGTGTACCTTTTAAAGTGAAAATAAACATGTTTTGGGATCCGCCCCCGCAGAAGATCAGCTTCAGTCTGAGCAGGCCTATCGTAGGCAACGGTGACATCATAAACAGACGTCAAACCTGACCCTCTGAGTGCCGAGCATAGGGCGACCCAACCCGTGGTGCGAGGGTGCAAGACGAACTCTAATTTCTGAAAATAAATTCATAAAAAAATTAGCTTGAAAAAAGATATCAGGGGTTACTTAAGTAGAGACACAATTTTTCTGGAACAGGGACATATGAATGACAAGATTTAATTCAATTTTACAGAAAACATTACTCAGTAGGTACGGTCACGTACGGCCAGGTATGGACAGGCTTCAAAAATGGAGTCATAATTTTTATACAATAAGTATGAAAGATTATGTGACTCCATTATTAAAGCATACTATACCTAAATAAAAAATGTAATATGAAGCCTAGAACAGAAATTTATTCAATGATCTAAAAATATAACTAATAAATATTATATCTAATTCATTCAATCCATTTCCACCAAAGTCTTAAAATCTACCTACAGAAGTGATTCGCAAAACTCGATTTGTATAACATCATCCTAAAAGTCATATGTGATGTAAACTAGGATATATATTTAATTGATGAGCAAATAATTTATTTTGTAAATTTAGCACATCACTAACTGGACGTGTAGTCAATATAACACTGTATAATTTTTAGTATAAGTACTCAACATAATTCAAATAAATTATCCACTATCCCGTCGCAACTACTGGCCTGTAGACGGTGATAGATCGAACTTAGATCCAATAGATTTGATTAGTTACCTTTGTAGTCGCTTTAATTGGTTTTTAATAATACTTAATGCTTACAGGTAAATTATGACTGGCTGCAAATTTATCACTTCGAAGTTTATTATCATCACTGAAATCTGTGCCCTCAGGAAAAAGCACCACTCTGCACGGGTATCGCAACTTTTTGTAGTACTCGACGAATTGCGACAAATTCAATTGGTCCTCTCGCCAGTCCCGCTTCACGTACAAGAAGTAATTCAATTGCATGATCCAACCTGCAACACATAATGACAAAGCAATCAACGTTTTTACAGAGTAGTGTAACTTTCTTATTATGGCTATGATTGCAAATTGTTTCGTCCCACTTCGCCATTTCTTTTAGAATAGCGATCATATTTTCATTCTCTACTTCACGTAGTCTTTTCTCATCATTGCACAGACTGATGTGACAAAATGTGCAGTCCTTCATATAATACAAAACAGCAGCTGTGGCAACAGTACAAATAAATTATACTTCTCCAATCTGATTTTCTGTGCCAGTAAAATAAATACTGTGGAAGTAAATACGTAAACCACCTTTTGTAATTTCTACTAACTATTATATATATAAATATTAAACTGTTGTAATTTGTTTGTGGAATCTCATAATTTGTAGGTCATGTAAGTCATGTTGTACCCGTGGTACCTTGTTTATTTTAGAAAAGCAATCAGGCAATTAATGTCATCCAATACAATCTGAAATATTCGCTCCACCGATTCCTTCCTGTTTTATAGACAAGAGCGATACTGTAGTACTTTCAGTACCAGCTCTTTACGAAATATGACAAGATCTACCCTCATATTGAAAAAAAACATCATTAGTGAGTATGCAACTAATTTAAGGAGAGCAGACTTTTTATGTAATTTAAAGAAAAAACAGTGTTCCTTAAATCGGCAGCTAAATAAAAAGAACAGTGCTATATTTTTACTTAGCTCTGGTAGTTTTCCTTCAAATTTCGTTATATATAACTACAGCTGTGAATTTTTTCACGTGTTCATATATAAATAACTGTTTAGCAGATAGAGGGGGGACACTTGACTCTTTAAAAAAAAATCACTTTAAAACCACATATTTCAGGAACGGATCCCTAAATCGAAAAACAGTGTTCACAAGCTTATAGTATTTTTGAAAGACCTATAATTCAACGATACTCCACATGATTCGTTAGAAAAAAAAATAGAATTGACTTTTGACTTTACTTGTATGGGAGCTACCCTAAAAAAATTGTTTTCAATATTTTATTTTACTATTTTTTTCCCATAATTATTATACATACTTATCCAAATTACTTCTTTCTAGTACTTATAGTCGCTGAGTAAAACCGCGACACTGACAGACAGACAGAAAGACATGGCGAAACTATAAGAGTTCCTTGTTTACTACGGAATCCTAAAAACAGTGGTCAAAACTTTAATTATATGGTATCTACCCATACCAACCTTTTTTCAGTATTGTGTATTACTTACCCATTCCTGGAACGACTTTCAATTCGTCTTTCAAAACAAATTTAATTTTTGACTTTCCTCCTGAAATCGTATCAAGTATGTCTCGATCGTACTCGTGTTTATCTGGAGGTTCTTTGCATATACACACGTCTCCGTTCGGATCCTGCGTGGCGTGGTAAAGAGCTATCCAGACATAGTTCCAGTCGACCCTTGTTCGGTGGTTCATCACGATGATCGTGTTCTCTTCAGGATCTACATAGTCTCCGAAATGGTGCAGCTGAGTTTTGAAGCAACATTGAAACAGGGCCTGTAATAACACAAGACTGAACTGAAACAATCCGATATTGTTCATAATGTAAAGTTCACTACACAAATATATTTATTGCGGATAAAACATTGATTTCTTAGCATATTACGAACATATCAAGTTAAGATTCAAGGCGTAAAGATAGCATGTGAGTGCATGCAAAAGGTAAAGCTACTAAACCCTAATAATTTATAAATAATAGATTTATATATTTTTGATGAAGATAGGCGAGTAAGAAACTTTATTCTTTAAAGTGTTAATATAAGCAGTAGGTATGAAGGTGTGTTTGCTTACCACTGGATATAATTCCCATAGAGCAAATAATGCATCAACAATTTTTCTGTAAAGCTTATGATTGACAAACATTATGTACATAACCGGGCAGTAAAGAATATAAAATCCTGAAATAAAATATATTAGCTTGAAATATCTACCTACATATAAGTTCCACTACACGGCCGATCTTAATCCAGTACTGACGTCCCGAATAATGTGAAACCTTTTTGAATCAGTTATAAGAACTCATACATGTATTTATCGAGTTAATAAAATCGAACCAAATTAGTAGAACACTCACCAGCTATAATTGTGTAGTACCAAGCGGTACAGAGCAGGAGCCCCGCCGCCATGGCACCGCGGGCTGGCACTGACGCGGGGCGCTTGGGAAGCCCTACCGAGGCTCCAGCTTAGAACCCCTACATGACCCAATAAATCCAGTTACTTAACGTCACACCTCGCTTTAAATTATTGATCAATACTGAAACTGTAATCTCAGAACCATGACTATTGCATTATTGTATACCATAGCATAATAGCTAAGTTACTCCAACAGATGAATTATTTTCAGTTCTCGTAGGAGGTAACGCTTTACCAAATGCTTCCCCTTCTTCTATTGTCATCATCAATTGACAGTCTTTAGTTTCAGGCAACATTAAGCATAGTGTTGCAGCTATTAATGGCATTATTCCGAATGCGACTGGAGCACACCATTTCCCAAATTCTCCTAAATCCGCGGCAAAGGGTGCCAACATCGACCCGACCCGAGCCATCATAGAGCATACGCCTATAGCAGCGTTTCGAACCACAGTGGGAAACATTTCAGTACAATACAAGTATCCAATTATAAAAACTATATAAGTAAATAAAAGGCCAACGCAACCGAAGCCAACTGACACACGACCGTCAGATATAACAGATATAGCCAACAAACATAAGCTACTTAATATATTAGCGAGCACGACCAATGTTCTCCTCTTCATAAATTTCATCATAGGAATAACAATCAAGCAACTCAAGAAAATAACGGCTCCGCTTGCGATGACATTGATGTACACGTTTCCAGCTAAATGGCTGATGTAGTAGGTGACGCCGTAGAAGCAGTAGCTGCACACAAGCCATGTGAAAGACATGATCAATATATTCTTCCTCATATTTGGCGTTTTAAATAGATCGGTAAAAGAACCACTCTTCCGTCTCAAGTGCATGTTTTCTATTTGATACAACTCTATTCGTGGAGAGATCTGATCGACAGGTAATTTATTTCTGTAAAAGACAATGAGTTTCTCAGTAGTTCTACTGAGTTTATGCAATGGTTTGAAGAAAATACTTAAACATAGCTATTAAAAAACTTAATTCAATATAATTTTATATAGGTACATACGTTTTAGCAATGCGCTCCATTAGCTGTATAGCCGCCGATGTTTTATATTTAGCTAGTAACCATCTCGGGGATTCCGGTAATATGCAGATGTAAACCAAGAAAACTATGTTTATTAGGGATATAGTTAATTGGAGATGCACATAATCCCTTATGAAATACCCCAATAAGGCTAGAATCATGTATCCCAGTGTGAATGGCACGTGGTACGTAGCAGCTACCAAATCCCGGGATGCGCCGACGTATTCCATGACTAGGACGAAACCCACCACCATGACGCCGCCTATAGATACGCCCAAAAACATTCGTACGATAGTAAAGCTCCAGAAGTCCGGGAGGAAACTTGTCATGACTCCAGTAAATACTTCCAATATTATTGATATTATTAGCGTCGGTCGCCTGCCGTACCTGAGTAATCATAATTGAACATTAAAATATTAAAGCCTTCTCAAAAAACATTTACACAATGCGAGATAAGATATAAAATTTATTGAAGATACCTAACCTACTTAAATCGCAAGCTACCGCACGTGACAAAATCATGCGATCCGTGAAGAGATCTGTATAAATCACATAATGTCGCTATTTCCGCAGTTGACTGTTATTATCTACTTACTGTATTTTACTCGTCCACGGTTTTACATTAATCATACAACCGTTTGTATTCATTCAATTCAGAAATCATTTATCTTTAATTATACATTCAAAAGTTAATTACTTTACAGATATTTTAAACCATGTTGACAATGTAAAAATAGAACAGAAAATTACCTACTTATCAGATGCTATTCCAAACAACAAGCTCCCGGTTAGCACCCCGAACTGGAAGACCAGTTGCGTCACGTCCTTCAGCCAGGCATCCCCGCAAATAAGATTCCACTCCGTCACGATGGTCCTCGTGTACTGACTTTTGTCGAACACTGGGTTATTACAGCAAGAACTATTTGAGTTTGGACAAAAATATATGGCAGGTGGTGCTAAAAATATAATGGACATTTGGTGAAACGCCACTCCGAATTTGTTCAAAAATATGATGATGCACAACCATAGGTGATACTTTCCAAAATCTCCTATCAGTTCGGTTATTAAAGCCATAACTTCCCAATTAAAAAAATTCCTAAATACTTATAAAATATTTTACTAACAAAAATGTATGGCTACATTGACGTAAAAAATCAAGTAGGCACCGATATAGATATATAACCTAAAGACACGTTAGATATATATGTGTATACGTCAGTGTGCCTTTTTTAAATTTTATGAGAGACTATACGCTGGAGTATGACTATACCTTTATTTTATGTTGTATGTTTTCTTAAGCAACCCTTTGCCAACCAAATGAAGTCTGACTTGAATACAATATTTTAAAGGGCACACGTTGTTTAATCCGCAGACCTACATTTTGTTTACATTTAGGTAAGTATACAATTTACTTTATATTTTATAGAAGATAATTTCTAGAAGAAGGGAATATTCCCTAGTTTTTTTTTAGTAACATACATACATATATCTACCAGACAATAGAACTTTGGTCGGAAACTGTATCAACAACATAAAGAAAAATTACAGTATATCCATAACTTGAAATCTGGATCCAATGAGAAAAAAATATCTCACTATATCCATTCTGGATCTGGCCGATGGATCTTCTGAGAATGATCGAGATTTTTGATTTAGAAATCGATATACATAATTTTATATAAAATCCATGGTAAACGAAGGTATGGCATTGCATCGGGTGCATCAGTTGACTTACCCACGTGTAGAGTCGGTAATGTGACAGTCAATACAGTTAGCTTACTTTTCCCAACATTTCATTTCCCTGCAAATTAACCTTATTGTTTAACCTACCAAGTTCTTTTTTTACAAAGGTAGGTATAAGTAGGTACTAGTGAAGTAGGCACATCTACAGGATAGACATTAATCTTACCTAAATTATGAGAACAGCTCTATATAAAACAAAATACATTTCTCGCTAGTATCCGAAATCATATGAAGGTGGACAAGGTAGACAAATTCTACGAATCTGTATGAAATATGTAGCGTGCATTTCACATTTCATTTCTATATTAATTCATTTTTATATATATAAGCAAAGAATACACCTAAAATGAAAGCGATGAGCTAACATCTAGCAACTTAGTATTACTTATTCTTGATGTTTTTTCCCTCAGATTTTACATTTTTTCATTATTATAGTTGCAAAAGACACGCGTAATTAGTAAAAAAAGTTGAAACGTATATACAGACATTTATTTGACTTATACATAACAGTCCAAACAAACAGTAGCTATCCGTTGTAAATAAATACAAAAAATATTTACATACAAAGTACTGCGCGGGTTTTCTGTCATTTTTTCTCGTTATAATTAAATTACTTACCCAAAGATGGCCACAGACTACTTGTATTATATAAAACCACTTATATAAAAGGGTAGTCCATCTATAAAGTAAATAATTATTTAATAGCAACCACTTCATTTTCTTATGAATAAACTTCATATCACATGTATTGAAAGGTACATAAAAAAGACACGATTTATATTAGATATTAAATTACTTATTTACAATTTTTGTAGTTATAGTGGATTTTATGAAGACGTTGAACTGCACTTTTTCGTACAACAGTTATTTAAGACACTTTAACAAGTTTTATCAAAACTTATTTGAAATGCATTACAATCATATGTACATGCAGCGCTTTCTACAAGCACAGAGTGGGAAAACGAATGAATATAATACCTGCACAAACTGTATAATTTCTTTTGACGAATTATGTACCACTGATATTTTTATATTACTGAGTGACTTTTGTAATACTAGTAGGATAAAAAGGGCGCCAAATGCCCCGGTCGTGGCCCCAACCGACTTGGCTAAGGCCGGCCCTGCTCATCCATTGATATAAAAGTATTACAATGCCATCAAAGATCGTCATATTTTCCCCACACTCTCTCCTTACAAGTTACTTATAAATATAATTTCATTCTAGCTTTCATTTCAAAGGATAGATAATATTTACATGATTTTACAGTAGTGGTTCACTTCTTTTCCGCAACAGGCTTTTTACCGAAATTTTCACCTTCTTCTAAAGTCGTCATTAAAGGACAGCCCTTTGTTTCTGGCAATAAAAAACTGACAAGGCAAGCTACAATTGGAAGCAGAGCAAACAGCACAGGCGGCAACCAACTGGCTGTCACTCCCGCATCCACCACAAAAGGAGCTATCATAGAGCCTACCCGAGCCATCATAGACGAGAAGCCGACGGCGGCATTGCGCACTACAGTTGGAAATAATTCCGAACAATATAAATAGACTGTAACGAATACAATGAAGGCTGTGACTACGCCCACACACGCACATATTACTGACCCGACTCCTGATGGTATCACCGCCAACAGAAGAAGGCACAACGCACAAATAAAGTTGAAAACAATTAAAATAGTTCTTCTTCCCATTACCTTCATCAATGGTATGGCAACCAACGAGCCAAAAAATGACACGCACGCACTCGCGGCTACATTGACGAACACGTTACCGCTTAGTTGTCCGACATATTGCGAAACACCATAGAAACAGTAGCTGCACGACAGCCAATTTAACGACATACAAATTGTGTTCTTCCGCAAATTAGGAGTCCTCACTAAATCCACTATAGTTCCCTTCCGCAAGTTGGACTTTTGTACTTCTGCCAGATAAGAATCGATTTCTGATTTAATGTTCTCTGTTGGACGCCGATTGCTGAAAAAAAAAGTTAAATTACATTATTTATCAAAATAAAAATAATTACACTATGACTATCAGTAGTTAGCATATGGGTATATTTGAATATCCCTGTTCTGAAGAATTACCTGCTATTTAACTAGATAAGTGCATGTTTGTTCTTATGATAAAAGATTTTCCTGAGATTTAGTACTCTTTATTGCATAACTGCTACCTAGTATACTAATTCTAATCAACTAACATTCTTTGCTGCGTGATGCTGGCAAACTAAAAGACATCTGTCACCGCCCCTTTCCTCTTACACCTAGGTATCGCAGCAGGCGACCAAGGGCCCGAAGGCGCGATAGCAGCAACGTCTTCTGTGCTGAGGCTTTTCTACTGCGATCACCAACGTGCTGATTATGCGCAAATCATCACTTTATTGAACGAGGCCTTTAATCCAGCAATGAACTGATATAGGCTGTTAAAGCAAATAAAAGAAAGAAAATCACTTGCAAATATGCAAAAAATAACCCTGCTAGTACGTGTCAAGCCACGCGTAGGGTTCCGTAGTTACAAATGCCAACTTTGTGTTCTCGAGACTAAAAACGTCTAAGAAACGATTTGACTGTTGAATTTGTATGAAATTTTACTTTTCCGCGTACTTACTTTGGTCGCCTTTAACTCTTTAATATGTAAACCCAGCTTAGCTTTAATAGTTTTCCTATAACTTCGTTTTTAATATGACGACCTCCGTGGCGTAGTGGTCACCATGCTAGTCCGCCACCCAGAGGTCCCGGGTTCGATCCCCGGTCAGGGCAAGTTGGAAAATGGTATTTTTCAAATTGTCCTGGGTCTTGGATGTTTATCTATATATGTATATGTTATAAAATATAGAATCGTTGAGTTAGTATCCCAACATAACACAAGTCTCGAACTTACTTTGGGGCTAGCTCAATCTGTGTGATTTGTCCCTATATATATATATATATATATATATATATATATATATATATATATATATATATACCCTTTAGAAGATAGAAGGAGGGGACACTTGACTCTTAACCAAAATTTGCAATATAAAACCAAATATCAGAAATGAATTTCTTAATCGAAAAGCGGTCTTAAAAAGCTCACAATATTTTAAAACCTATTCAATGATACCCCACACGATAGGTTAGTTGAGAAAAAAACTCCCACTTTAAAAGCAAGGGAGGTACCCCTAAAAAAAATTTTGCATGATTTAATTTTACCATTTGTCGGCATGATTAATACTCATACCCATGCCAAATTACAGCATTCTAGTACTTATAGTCTCTGAGAATAACCGCAGATGGACAGACCGATTTCTTGTTTACTACGGAACCCTAAAAAGGAACTGTATTACTTACATTGTTGCAACCCGTTTCAGTAGTTTTTCAGCAGCGTCTGCCTTCTTTGCAGCTAACAACCATCTTGGTGTTTCAGGGACGAATATAAAATACAGCAATAATATGACGGTCGGTATAGATATCGACAGTTGGAAGTCTCTGAATTCCCGGAAGAAATATGCGAAAAGAGGCAATGACAAGTGGCCCAAATTGAACGGTGTTTGATAAAGCGCGGACACTACTTCTCTGTGCTGGGTTCCAACGAATTCCATAATGATCACGAAACCTATGACCATCGTACCTCCGACGGACATGCCGATTAGAAAACGTATAAATGCGAATGTCCAGTAGTCAGGCATGAACGAAGCTGCTATGCCCATCGACACTTGCAACACCACAGCACCCAGTAAAGGCTTCTTTCTTCCAAACCTTGAATCATAATAATCAATTATCAGAATTTCCTAATTATCTTAATCTTACAGAGGAAATAAATCTGTATTAAACCTGGATCTCTCGAAAGCATAAATATTACTTACATAAAGAACATTTCTGTATTTCTAAATATATTTTTTTAAATAAAATCCTGCACTACACTTTATCTGAACTCAACTGAAACACACGTTGGAAATTAGCATCCTAAGGAGTGTTTTTATGTTATTATTTTCAAAGATAAATAATGTTTGTTTTTTTTTTCACATACAATTCAGAAATTTCAGAATTTCTATTTAATATATAATGAAGATCATAATCACCTATCAGCAGCCATTCCAAAGAGAACACTACCTAATAACGTCCCCAATTGAAATAAGGTTTGGGCAAGGCTTATCAACCATCTTTTCCCACATATCAAATCCCATTCTGTCATAATAGTCGATGTGAATATCGAGGTATCGTATTGTGGACTATCGCAAGGGCATGTATTTTCTTCTTGAGTGTTGTTGTAATTTTCAGTTTCGCATGTGTACGACATCTTTGGTGCGAGGAATATGATGGCCATCTGATGCCACGCTACCGGGAACTTGGAGATGAATATAATACCACACAGCCAGAACTGATATCTGCCGAATGCTCCCGCTATCCTCTGGATAGCGTCTGGCCCTGAAAAACATAACAGTGGGTTACTTACCACCCAATTTTCTATCATGATTTTGTGTAAGTGTAAAAGGAAGGACTTGTAGGTAGTTGATAATTTGTGAAAAAAAAATAAGTATGAGGCATACTACTATTACGTCAATACTGGGCAGCATTTTAATCCAAATCCAATTAAGTATATTTCTTGGTAATACACGATGGGCAGGTCATGTAGCGAGAATGGACGAGGCCAGAGTACCAAAACGCTTACTGGAGACTCGACCTGAGGGTAGTAGAAGCCGAGGCAGACAAAAGCTCAGATTGCTGGATGGCGTCGAACAGGATCTTAAAAATGTCGGCGTCAAAAGCTGGAGACAGAAAGCCCAAAATAGAACTATCTGGAAGAAAATACTTGACCAGGCCCAGGCCCACTCGCGGCTGTAGAACCTTAGATGATGAATACACGAGACCTACCTACCTCTCTAGCAGATCGTGAGAACGACCAAGAAATTATTTGTGCATAGTTTCCAAACTATGGAGAATATTGAGATGACATATAGATCCATTTACTGATATCTGCCAGTAGGTATTTGTGTAGGATATTTCAAGTCAAAACAACATTATATGCGTTAGGGTCGGAATAAAGGTCAATAACACTGATAAGAATGTTTTTTTGATCGTTTCATTTGTTTTTTGCCTATTACGAGTAACTCGAAACAAGTCAAACTACAACATTTCCCGTATTTTCACAAACAATGCTAGTACAAGCTTATAGGCGGCCGTATATATTAGGCTCCTAGAAAGCAATTTTTTACCAGTTTATCAGCTTAGATAGATCAGCCTAAACGAATTGTTGAAATTGTCTGAAATATGCATACATTCAATATATAGCTAAGATACCTACATATAAATTCTATTTGTTTGTAACTTTATTAGATCTACAGCCTAGCGTGCATGCTTTTTTATATACGTTTGGTAGGTAGGAAAAAATCACTTTAGAGACAGACAAAAGTAAAAGAAACAATCCTACGAGTTTGTCATAGCTATGACAAAAACCTCTGAAGAAAAAGAATATGGTATAGGAAAGTTAACATAAAAAAATATATCACTAAATGATAATATATACCTACCAGATAAACCATACATTTCACAAAAGTACTCACAATTTTAAAAAATACCGATGATAAGAGCGTTGATATTTTATCTACCGAAACTAACTTAGAATAGCGAATATTTAGTAACGGTGATTCTGCATGGTCTGACTGTCATACAATACAACAATATTCCTAATTCGATGTGTCCAATTCTTGTACAACTTGTCCATGACTGTGACCCATAATGCTTGAAGGTTTCAACCAACCTATACAGAGTCATAGTTTTTAGACCTAATACATAGACAGACAAACAGACAATAAAATCCTGTGTCACACTGAAATGGCGTTTTCCATTAAAATAAATTGTTTAGTTCTTATTAGTAATCTGTGGTACATTCGTAAACAAAGGTATTGAAGGTATAAAAATATTCATCCTAATTGCAAATAAATACCATACCCCGTAAACTAGCCAAAACACAAGTAATTATTTCAACTAATATTAATCGGAAACTATAATCGCGTGCAGGAAGAGAGCGGCACAATAGCGACATGGACCGTGTCAAAAACGAGGTTCCTGTGCTCAGCTGTGGACAAAAGAAGAGCTGAGATGATGCATGATTATTTATGCGTCTCTTGGACCATAAGAGTAAATCGTACCTATCTCGATAGAAATTACATCCCCGTTGACCTCTGGTCATCCATCAAATATTTTACACAGGCATCGACCTTGTGACAACTTGTTAATTTTGCCAATTTAGTTCGTGCGTGCCTATTAGTTACATATCTTGTTTAATGACCTCATAATGATGTCAACTGTTTCGACGAACAAATAACTAACTGACCCAACTTGTGAAATACGCGTTGTATTTATCATAACAGTTCACCGATAACCGGTCAGGTCACTGACCAATCTGACCGTGTACAAAGTGCATTTTTATGCGTTTTATATTCATGTAAAAAGTGATTTGATCTTTTCGATATGTTGATACCTACGTAAAACTCAGTATATGTGGGATTAGGTATATTGAAATAAAAATCTTCAGAAATGGGATTCTGTAGACAGGCAAATCAGTAAAAAATAAAAATCAGTAGAAACGAAAATTTAAAGAAATGAGCAACTGAAGATATCTTTTTTGATCAACATCGTAATATTTGTGTATTTTTCCATGTATGTTTATGAATATATAAAAAATAAGTATATAAATGAATAAAATTATCGTTAAATGTATTTTTGGTAAAACTTGAAGATAGTAATTAAATTATAGTTAAATTAGAATGTACCATGTCGTCCAAAATTAGCTTTTATCCGCATCACCTGTAGGTTGACTGGTAGAAAAGGCCCTGGGCCTTAAGTCTGCCTGTTACAATTTTTGTAATAAAGTTAAATAAATAAATAAAAAAAAATCGTATATAACGCAAAGAATAGCAAAGTTATGTTGTTTAAGACAGGTAAAGAGACACCAACAGAGGTTTCTCCCGTGCGTGAGACTGAGCGGCACGGCTTTGGAGCGTGTACACAGCTTTATATATCTCGGTCACATAGTGGACGATGAATTGAACGACAATGCGGATGTTGAGCGCAAACGAAGGACGCTGTCCGGGCCAATATGATATTATAGCCTGCAGGTTTGCTCGATGCTCGAGGCCATTTTTGAGAGCATGCTGTACGTCATTATATCCCTGCAGCCTGCGGGTAAGGTACTCCCAACGTTCTTTAAACTCCCTTCGCGTTTAATACAACAACGCGAAGTTATTGTGACTGCCCCGCTTCTGCAGTGCATCAAACATGTTTGGCAAACATTGTTTGCCGAGCACACGTGGATGGCTTCCATGCTACTATGCGAAAACGCACAGCCTCCATGATGCAGCGGACTCGTGACAGCGACAACAGCCTTCTGGTCGTTGTTGGGGATCGCATTTGGGTCGCCTTGCATGCCCAAGTAATCCGCGAAGAAAGAAAATATTAATGTTTAATTATTACTTTGATAATATAATTAATTTGATATAATTTTATAATTGCCAAATATCTGTTGCTGCATTTAGTGTTTAAGTCATATATTTTTATTACTAACAAATAATGGTCTAAAATTGTTTGGAATATCTGAATAAACTTATAAGCAGCTAACTGCTCGAAGTACTTAGATTGGGGTGTACGATAAAAAATAACTTTTTCTCTTTTTAGGTAGATAGTCATATCAATTTTTTAACACAATACCTACTTTCGCCGTTAGTTGACTTTCCAATAATTTCAAGCAACCTGTAGATAGCAAGCACCATGCACTACAATAACCCTCGTTATCTACTTATCTTTAATTTGCATTACGTTTTATTACATAGAAGACAACTTCTCCCTCATCCAGTCCAGTACATAATATTTGTTTTTTAAATACGGCAGCAAACTCAACGATTAGTCCATATGAAAAGAAATTCAAGTTGAGAGAGAAATTGCCTGGTTTAGAGTTCTGGCAGGTGGGTCGAGCTAAGATCCAGGATAATATAACAATTAACTTTATGAGAACACCACAAGGCTGAAAAGAAACCGAAAACATACTAGCGGCAAAGTTTTTTTCAACCTATTTGTAATAAAATGCTTTTCGTAAATAAATCTAAAGGTGAATATGGTTTGACGATGAAGTGCGCTGCCAGCCGCTGCCGTTTCGGTGTGAGTTAACCCTTAAAGTCGCAAGTCTTCAGCTCCCAGAGCCACTAGATATGTTGTAAACTATAAATCAAAGAAAAGGAATTTACATACGTACTAAATGTAAATTAAATGTATTTTTTCGACTAGATGTATTTGAACTAATAATAATAATTATGTTAGTCACAAATATCACGTAGAATGCTGACAATTTAAATAACGACTACTGTTTAGTTTCTAATTCTAACATTTATTGAACGAGCAGGCTAAATTCTCTAAATCTTCTTGGACAAACCGTCGCAAAATTACGAAGGTAACTCCAATTTAATCAAAATTTTATGTATATTGGGCGGCGAATAGTTGGGACAAATACTCGTAGCATATGAGCCGAATATGCTATCTACAATTCTACACGTACATATATATAGCAAGTAGATAAACGTGTTGAACTTAGAATGCGACAGCTGATGCATACTGAAATTACAATAATGACCTTTGTTGCAAATTTGAACGTCAAATAAGTGGGTAGTATACTTGCTATTTCCTGTAAGTTCCTACCTTAACCATCTAAACTTCTAACTGATAATAAAAAAATATATGTACTTGAAAATAAAATAAAAATGCGAAAATAAATATAATCCTATAGTTTTTTAAAAAAGCTAACTACTAGTCTATGTCACATTAAATAGATGTTACTACTTCACAAAAATAATATAAAGTCGGTCGTTCGATAAGGAAAACTATTCAGACAGTCACAGCGCAGTCATGAAAATAGTAATAAGTAAGTACCTCAGTAAAAGTAGATTCTGACATTGAATAAGGGTATTTAATATAAACAATACTTTTTTAACAATACCTAAACACATACAAACAACACGTGGAATTGCTATTCACGTGATTCGCCAGCATTTGTGTCATGAAGACAACACAACAGGTTTATCAAGTACCTCCAAAGGTCAACGGAATCTATCGCACGCAAACGAATTCACGCTTAAGTGGTAAACTTGCACTCAATGTGCATTGTGAAGGCACTATTTTTTCGGATATCCGAACTAACAGGAAACATC
Source organism: Acrobasis suavella (assembly GCA_943193695.1). NCBI lineage: Eukaryota > Metazoa > Arthropoda > Insecta > Lepidoptera > Pyralidae > Acrobasis > Acrobasis suavella. Next base: position 13,573,362 of record OW971938.1, read on the forward strand.
TTTCTAGGTAAATATGTTCATTCCTATTTTTTTCATAAGAGACATTGAAAAAAATATATACCTAGTTGTAGTTTTCCTAAAATTTAAAAATATTATATACTTAATGGTATATTTTTCTTCCTTTTATAGTATCTCCTTAAAAAAGCAATCTATGAGAAGAAATATTAACTTGAACGTTAAACAATTGCCATTATTAATCAGGATACTTTTTGCAATTCCTACCTGATCTACCTCAATGAAAAGTGGCCAAGGTTCTATTATCAAAATCAGGGTCATGCTCGACTTTCACTTCCTCACCTTTCTTTTTCTCTTCATCACTCTCCATTTCCATTTTGTGTTACGACTATTCCAGTTTCCGGGACACTTGAGTTTATCACGCAAAAATCTTCTCTTCGGTGACAGAACGTTGTGCCACCAGCACGTGCAGTAACAAACTGTTCTGTGGACAACACTATTGCGCTTACGCCGCCACTCTCTTTGAATTAGGTACACGCGATTTACACACCAACAGCTATATGACATTAATGTCAAAATTGGTTAGATCCATCTTATTCGTTTGGATATATTATGCCACCGCATAATGAACTGTACTATTATTTATCTTGTTTCCACTATGGACATTATCTTTCTTACAAGTTTATCAAACTTTTCAAGCATGATCTAACGGATCATTTACTAAGAGATTTAGTTATCACAAGGTATTTTAACTATTTTCTGCATTTTCCAAGAGGAATCTTTTTATCTAATGAACCAAACGTAATTTCAGTATCAGTTGCTTTGTTGTGCTTAACCCAACATAAACCAAGTTTCTTGCCTGCTGCATACAATGCAAAAGCAATAAATGATTTGTCTGGTTGATGTTTTTGTTTAGACCGTGCAAGTCAGTAGCACCTATGTACACTCGGATGATGGGTGTGGGTAAATCAAGTATTTTAAACTGAGCTCAATTAATGCTAAAATTGATTTTCTTAAATGTTTACTGTTAATCCCTCTTAATCGATGGAAGACCTAAGTATTTGCTCAGAGACCTAAATCGAGTCTCCCAACAAGTGGGCCTTAAAATGAACATGGACAAAACGAAAGTAATGTCGAATGTCCATGTCGCGCCTCTACCTGTTTGTGTTGAGAGCTCCACTCTCGAAGTTGTAGACCAGTATATCTACCTGGGTCAATTGAGGGGTGTGAAGCAGAGGTATGGTCTTGGCGGGAGCCCTGATAGTAGTGAGTGGGGGCTGCCTATAAAATGCCAAGTATCCATCTGCTGTGTCAATGGCGGGACACCTTCTTAAGCAGAGCCTCAGCCATTCCGAGCTATTCATGTTCCCGTCGTCCACCCTGGGACCGGCTACAGCCACGCCGCCGCGTGACCGCCATAGTGCTGTAGTTGCAAAGGATGCAGGGCAAAGGGCGAGTGTTCTACGCCTGAAAACAGAACCTCTCACTAGGGAGGATACCCGAACCAAACCGAGTGCGTTTGCGAACTCAGAGGTGGCAGAACTGCCAGCAAACTAGGACACAGTTGGCTAATCACCTGCTTGCCTGAAAACTACGATTCCTGAAACCAATACAGTAAATATCCGGACCGATCTATTACCAACCACCTTTGGCATAAAAAAACGGACACGAATAGCATACTGGAATGTGCGATCGCTACAGGACGACTGCAAGCTAGCCCAAGCGGAGAGCGAAATGCTCAAGTAATAGCTTCACGTACTTGGACTCAGTGAAGTGCGCAGAAACGGATTCGGAGAGCTGAGAACATCCAGCGGACTGACTCTTCTTTATTCCGGCAAGGAGAACTTAGATGACAGACACGAATATGGTGCGGGACTTCTCCTTGCTGATGATGTGAAGAAAATTCTTCTGCATTGGAAGCCGACCTCAGACAGAATTATTACTGCGCGCTTTAATTCTAGAGTCCGTAAAATCACCATAGTGCAGTGTTATGCACCTACAAACGTAGCAGAGGAGGAAATTAAGGATGACTTCTACAGCGCACTCCAAAACACCCTGAATAGTATACGCAAGCAGGATATAGTCATCCTAATGGGAGACCTCAATGCACAGGTGGGTGGTGATAACACTGGATGTGAGAAACACATGGGCAAACACGGCCTTGGAGACCAAAACGACAATGGGCAACGATTCGTCGAGGTTTGCCAGAATTATGATCTGGTCATCGGAGGGACTCTCTTCCCATATAAGGATGTCCATAAATATTCATGGACAGCACCCGATGGCATTCTGAGAACCCAGATCGACCATCTTGCCATCAGCTGCAAATGGAGAACATCGCTACTAGACATTCGCAACAAACGGGAAGCAGACATCGACAGCGATCACATGATGATGGTTGCGGAGCTGCGCCTCAAAGTTGCAACTGCGCGGCGAACGGCTGGCTAAGCAGAGTGGGACGGAGGTACGATGTTAGAAAACTGAACGACCTAGACATGTGTAATACATTTGCACAAGAACTCCGAAATCGTTTTTCCAGTCTTCAAGTGAACGCAGACGCAACCATAAAAGAGGAGTGGAATCATATCAAAATGGTCTTCCATTTTCTACCAGGTCCTCTCTCTTAGGACACAGAAAACTCAAAGAAGTATTATTGGATCTCCGACGCTACTTGGAACCTTATCCAGATGCGAAAGGATCTGCACATCAAGATTCTCGGGGCTTCCAATGACACTGAAAGTGCCAGCCTCAGGGAACATTACCGGCAGATACAAAGACGCATATACCGTAGTACCCGAAGAGATAGGAGGCGATGGGCTGACGGTGTAGCTGATGAAACTGGCAACTTAAGAGAGCTGTACAGTGCCACTTAAACCCTGGCTGGAAATAAAACAACTAGTAAAAAGCCCTTGCGAGACAGAGAAGGGAAGCTCATTGCGACCTCTGAGGGGCAGTTGGAACGGTGGCGTGAGCACTTTAAAGAGGTTTTTCGCAAACCAAATTCAGCCCTACCGGATACACTGGCAATCACAACACCGCCACAAATTCTGGATATCGATATATCTCCACCTACACGAGACGAAGTTGAAGCTGCCATTATATCCTTTAAGAGTGGTAAAGCGCCAGGACTCGACCTTGTTACGGCTGAAATGCTTAAAGCTGACCTGCAGACCGTTGTCGAGGTCATAACGCCACTCTTAGAGAAAATGTGGACTACCGAAGAGTTTCCTGATGACTGGGACAAGGGTGTGCTGATAACCGTCCCAAAAAAGGAGATCTCTGTCAGTGCAGCAACTGGAGGGGCATCACATTGCTTTCTGTGCCATCAAAAGTTTTCTGCAAAATTCTCCTGAGCAGAATATCGAAAGCAGTTGAGCCTTTACTTCGACGTGAACAAGCTGGATTTCGCCCCAATCGTTCTTGTACAGACCACATTAACACCATAAGGATCATAATTGAAGAAGCATCAGAATGGCAACGGGAGGATTACTTCACGTTTGTGGATTTCGAAAAAGCTTTCGACACTATACATTGGCCCAGTACTTGGTGTCGCCTGGATGAAATGGGAGTCCCGCCGAAAATCAGAGATCTGCTAAAAGACGTCTACAAGAAATACTCTTGCAAGGTAGCTCACGACGGTTTGCTATCAGCAGACATCGCATTTCACGCAGGTGTTAGACAGGCCTGTCTGTTATCACCTCTGCTGTTCCTCATCGTGTTGGATGGTGTTCTGCATAAAGTGAACGACGGCAAGCGACGAGGTATAGATGCAGAAGTACTGTAGCGGCCCTCTGCCCCACACAGGGGACATAGGACAATAAATCAAGTCAATTGATCCAGGCAGGAAGTTCCAGCTTCGAGGAAGAGTTCTTTCGACGAATCCGACTCGGCTGGACAGCGTTCAGGAAAATAACTCAGTGCCTCAAGACGAAAGTGTTTAATCAATGTGTATTACCAGTGATGACTTATGGCTCTAAAACGTGGTCCCTAACTATGGGTCTCATAAGAAGGCTCAAGGTCGTTCAGCGCGCTATGGAGAGGGCTATGCTCGGTGTTTCCCTACGTGATCGAATCGGAAATGAGGAAATTCGTAGGAGAACAAAAGTCACTGACATAGCCCAGCGGATTAGTTCGTTGAAGTGGCAGTGGGCGGGGGGACCCATAGCGCGAAGAATCGATGACCGATGGGGCAAAAAGGTTCTTGAATAGCGACCACGTACTGGCAAGCGAAGCGTAGGACACCCACCCACAAAGTGGTCAGACGACCTGACCAAGGTCGCTGGAAAGCGCTGGATACAGGCCGTTCTTGATCGATCGTTTTGGAAATCTTTGGGAGAAGCCTATGTCCAGCAGTGGACGTTATGTGGCTTAAATGATGAATCCCTCTTAAAGTAGGCAATGAAGTTGAATTACATTGACTCTGCAAGAACGAGCCAGTTATTGGCTTCTATTCTGCCCCATAGATGATAACCATTATAATATGTAGGTAATATGAATGTAGATATATATTTTATTTATAATTGTATTTATTGTATTTATGATAATTATGAAGTAATTACGATATCTGGCTTTTTATCTTTCATCTGTTATTTAGATGCCAACTTTCTTTTTTGAAAAACATATTTTACTAAATGTTTAAGGGAGAGAATGCTTTAGCATCAAGTCCACCTATTGTAGCTTTTGGCTCAATAAAGTTTTTAAATAAAATACTTAAATAAATAAGCTACGATCAAGATTACCTACTCGAGTTATCGTCAAACAAACATACCTATCTCGGCCTACATCACAATACATACATACTCAAATACTTATATACACGCCTATCAAGTTTCATAAAGCTCCGATCAAAATTATTCGAGTCATAGTCGAAGAAACATACATAATCAAATACATACAAATGCCAAATTTTTCAAGTAGACTCAGAGTACCTCGCTCGCTTTGCTCGTTCAAATTAAAGATTAAGATTACATCTGTTGCTGTTTTACGTGTTTATTATTCATGCTAAGCAGGTTAAGAAAACTATGTTATATTAAATACAAGTTATTTGTTAGACAAATTAAAAAAGAACCCTACTGTCAAGAACGCCCTCTAGTGATGAGTAGTGGAATTTCCGATACAACTTGATATACGTAGCGCCATCTATTTTTTGCTACGGATAGCCCTGAACATCTGTGCGAGCGCAACGATACCACAGACAAACAGAATGACAGACACTAAAAGAACAGACAGACAGACCGACGGACGTAAGCGACAAACTTACCTCCCCTCCCTTTTGTCGGGGATTATAAAATAACACACATAACGCAGTTTAAAAGAAAACTATCAGAGCTAAGTATGGTTTACAAATTGAAGAGTTATAAGCGACCAATTTATAAAATGTACTCGGTAAAGTAAAATTCCATACAAATTCAATTAAACATTTGTTTTATATACGTTGTTAGTCATGTGAACTCAAAGTTGGCATTCGCAACTACGAAACCTTACTCCTGGCCCGATAAGCACGCCGATTATTTAAGACTAGTTAGTGTACACTTAAATACATACGTATAATCAGAGTTCTTCGTTCCACTAAATAGATGAATGCAGAAGTCTAATCTATATTCCTATTTCTAAAAAAACCAGTCCCTATACGAGAATTTAGTGATTAAATCATATGGTTAGAGCTATTATAGGTACAGATAATAGACTAGAATTTTTAGATAAGTTTGAGAAAACGCTACAGGGCGTTCAGGTCGTACAGTTTATACGCGCCTTCCGAAACACGGAATCATCTTTCTTTTCGGATAATCAGGTAATTAAAACCTGCAATATCCTAACCAGACTGGAAACAACTTTTCACAAAGTATGCTTCACAGTAGGATTCGAACCCACGACTTCCGAATCACAAGGCAAACACGCCTTGGCCACTGGACAATTTCTCGTATTTTGTAAGAACTTTTAGATTTCTTTTCTATATGTTTTTTACTAGTTCCTCAATAATATAGTCCTTGTCGGTACCAGTTTATGACTACAATTCCATAGTATTTTTTGTCTTCATAACGTTCTCTTCTTATCTTAAGAGTTTTTTATATCAAATTTACGAACGATATGACGTAACAATGTGCCTAATACCTACGCATATCAGTTTTATAAAGCCCGCCGAATAACCTTTATCTAGACGAGTATGTTTTTTTTCCTAAGTAGGTAATAGTATTTTATGCAGCAGTTTTATAAGATTTTTATAACTAGGTACCTCATTTAATTTTTAAAACGTAATGAACTAAACCATTTTTCAAACAGCGCTGTTTTTGTGTTTCGATTTCATCCAGACGTATCTCATAAACTGTTGCAAGATAAACTAGAGCATATTTTTTTATTATGTCTTCGAAAGGTCATAAGCCGTTTGCTTATACGAGTATATTCATATATCTAAAAATCAAACGATTATGCCAACTTTATACTGAATTATACGTCTAAAACTGTTAAGGTTTTTTATTTTACTTGAATTTGTGTTTTCTTAAGATCTAGCTTTTTTGGCGCATTTTTGCATAAGATTTCATTCACTGCCTTAAAAATAAATCTTAGGTACATATTAGACGGTTGCTGACGGTAAAATGTCTTATCACTTAAAAAATATGAAAACCCTTTTATATATGTTTTAAGTGATAAGTGCAAAAATATTTCCAAAAATTTCCAACAGAAGTGTAGTATTTTAAACCGGATGTTCCCAATGATTCATGTTCTGTGCAGAATTTTAGACCCAAACATAAAGATTGGCTACAACAAACAGTTCCATTGGAAGAGATAATAGAAATTGGCAACCAAATACTTCTACCAAAGAACCATTGCTTTCTTTGAGAAACTCTTTACGTTCGTGTTCTTTAGAAACAAAAAGAAAAAGAGTCGAACATTTACTTACCTATAGTAGTGAAGAGTTACTCAAGAAGGAAAATTTGGTACTTTAAAAGTACTGAGAACGATCTAGAAATACTAATTAGTGTTCACGATAAGCACTATAATGGTGTTGTAAACGTTAACAGAACCCCAATTAGGCCCTAGTTTCTGATTTATCACTGATTTATTCTATAAACATTACATTAAGGCTCACATCAATCACCGCTCTAATTGAGATATAAAGCGCCGAGAAACGCTTTTTAGTACTAAAATATTGCTGTCTGCAACGTTTATGTCACAAATCTGCACACTAAAAGTAACAAAAACATGTTTTAATGCTACTTTGCACCGTAAACGATTCCAGTGATCTTTTTTATCACACTTATAACAATTAGATATTGGTATAAGTTAAACTTATGTCAATGTTGCTTAACGTTGCTCGGCTTCGCCTCGTGTGATAAACCCACATTCGTGTTTTAATATCCTTTATTATACAACAGTTCGTTGTCCGAGGTGACACTTGAGTCAAGACACAAAGATGCTAAAAGTTTTAGGAAGCATAATAACACTCGTACTTAGTCGCTTTCCTTACCGTCATATTTGGCCCAAAAGGTGTTTTTGATGAAACCAGCAACCATATTTTTGTATGTTGTTAAACATGTTATTCTGACTAAAAATCAATCGGGAGACGTTTATACCACCAGTTATGACGTCATCAAAATGGCCGCTGTAAGCTATGCTGAAAAGTATGTCACATGTAAGCATGGGTTGGGTGTCATAAAAAGCAAAATTTTATTTACGTCATTCATTTCGTTATTATGATAAAAAAAAATCCGTTTCCGTTCCCATTACCGTCATTTGCTAAAGCATCTACGACGGATCTATTTATCTCAATTGTTTTGTCTCACACTAAAAAATGAAGAAATCTCATGAAAAATATTCATTTACTAACCACTTATTCCAAAATGTCATGTGTCCCGCTTCAAAAATGACGAAAACTCATACAAACCTGTAACCCCTATTTCACCCCTATAGGGATGTAATTTTTTTAAATCCTTAGCGGACGTCTCGTCGCAATCTACCTTCCAGCCAAATTTCATATTGATTGGCTAAGTAGTTTTCGAGATTTCGTGATGAGTGAGTGAGTGAGTGATTTTCGCTTATTTTTTTATCTATATATATATATATATATATATATATATATATATATATATATATATATATATTATCTATATATTTATATTTTATCTATATATATATAACAATATAAGTTTGTATTTTTTACTAAAATATTACCTCTTAATCACGCAACAAAAAATATAATACAGAATTTTGCTTTTTTTGTCAAAATGGATTTATTTTAAACTACTTAGCTGGATTTATTTCAAACCGAAACTTTGTCCGCGTGGACTTTATGACTTCGGCGTATTAATATAAACACGAACTAATGTAGATAAATAAGAAAATACTTGTAGCAGTGTTATATGCCTTTTACCTCTTAGATTTCCGCATCAGATGATCATCGATATTTTCTAAACGCATGTTTATGTAAATAAATTTAACTTGGTTCTTCATCAGGTGTAGATCTTCGATTTTTATACCTCAATAAAAAATACTCATCAGGCTGAACAATATTTGCTAGAGCGTCTTTTTTATATTTCTTATAGTTTAGCTGGACCATTATGATTCCGCATCAGATGTCCCATTTTCTAAAATCTATTATGTATGTTGCCCAGGCTTTACTACTTTCATTCGAATCCGTCCAGTATTTCCGGAGATTAGCGTGTACAAACAGACAAACAGACAGACTATTTTTTTGATTCTTACTCTGTTACTATGTCTCCACCGCCCCAAATTTCTTTTTAAAATACTTATTTTGAATGTACAGACTCATTTTATACTGTTTTATGATATGTCTACCCCCTATACATTATTAGCACTCATAAATTGTTTATTAAATATTAAAAAACCTTAGGAAATGAAAATAATGATCTTTAATGCAAGTCGAGGCTATTTTTGCTGAATCGACCACTGTGCGCAGTGGTCGTTGCGATCGGTAGCTTTTCTTTAAAAATAAATTAAATTTTAATATACTAGTACACTACACGTAATGTAAATCGTATTTGTTGAAAATAAAATATTGTGCAAGTGAGGCTGGGTGTCCTACATATTTTCTTTTTGTTGGTACTAGTAGGATGAATCAGTGTCATTTTTACCATTAATGGTACTGTGCAATGGTACAAGTGCTCCAGATGGTACTAATGTGATACATCGGTACCATCTGTTTAATCATTGGGACTAGTGGGATAAATCAGTGTCATTTATAGCATCGATAGTACTACCGGGCTTACTGCATTATTTCGAAAGCCGTATACCCGATGGCTGGTTCACCGAAACCGTTGGCTCGAGCGTCCGGGTTGCCGATGTTTCATGTCATCGATGTACCACAGTTTCGACTGGCCATTGGTTCGAGCGTCCGTTTGACCGAAGAGCCATTGCGGCGATGGTCATGTCTTTCGAGTCTCTATTAGGTCGACGTGCTAGTATTCTTCACTGTTCCATTAAGTTTACATTCTGGTTGTTCGTTTTTCATGAAGTTATATTTATTATCAATAGGTGAGTAATGAGAACTGATGACTATAAAGTAATATTTTAAACAATAAATTTAATTTGGCCCATTAACAATCTTCTTGTAAAATTTTCTGCTCTTTTTTTTCCCTTTTTTCCCATTCCTTTTTTACTCTTCTTGAATATTTTATGTATGTAAAATAGACACTCGAAGGACAGGACCATCGCCGCAATGGCTCTTCGGTGAAAAGGACGCTCGAACCAATGGCCAGTCGAAACTGTGGTACATCGATGACATGAAACATCGGCAACCCGGACGCTCGAGCCAACGGTTTCAGTGAACCAGCCATCGGGCATACGGCTTTCGAAATCATGCAGTAAACCCAGTACTACCCAATAGGTGTTCCGGCAAACAGATGTCCGGCGCGAAGACCACACTTAATACTTAAAGTTGGTAAATAATCTCAACCTGTACTTACCTAAGGTAGGATGCATCTGTCATTATCATATGTATAATTGAGTATCATTAACACATCTCATATCTCATTATATCCTGCAGTGGACGCAAACTTGCTGAGAAGAATAAAAACGCATCTAAGATCAAACAAAATATATGCAGGCGCATCGTAGCATATTTGTAGTCCGGTTACGAATAAATAGAGTAGAACCTTTGGTGAAACAAGAACTGACTAAACTGTAGGTATATTTCGGTGCATTATTAGTAAGCACTTCTACAAATAGAAGGTTTTTAGACAGTCACTAAGCTCTAATATTCAATTGTTCTAAAATGTTCACGTTCTTGGGTATTAAATTTAAGATGCAATAACTTTTTTACGACTTTTTATATTAAATTGATATTATCATTTACCTATACTGTGAAGAACCAATTTATTTACAAGTACACCAATGACTACCTATGCTATAAAAACTTCTTTTTGTATTTCGCTGTTTCTGCATGGGGAGAGATATATCGTGAAATGATTCTTGCCTTAAAACAGTTTTTATATAAGTATTTTGTTAGATCTTATATATCATATATAAATGTAAAATATATAATTTTCTCTTTACTCTCGACAGTCGATGAGGCAATTTACAAATCTTCTCTCCACAACTGGCTCCATACATACTTATACAACGTCACTATGCACTATACTATGCAAATACTAGATCACTTTATTATAATGTCATTATTATAAAGTAACAAATATACAAAGAAAAAACAAAAAAAAATCGAACCTATACATACGAATTGCCCGGGCGGCTAGATACTTCTGTATGAAAATGTCGATCTTTTCTTGTTTTTTGACAGTTTTTTAATTTTATTATACTGTAGTGATCTTGTATAGCCCGTGGTTCGATTTATTACGGGTATGTCTCTTCCGCGTTGTATAGGTCTATTTCTGTTAAGCTTATATTTACTAGTTTAAATTAACTATGTAGTCTAAATCAAATAAAATCGCAAAAGTATATATGTTACGTACCAAGTGATAAATTAGGACATTTTTCATAATGCCCGGGCATTATGAATAATGACGAGCTTTGGGCTAAGTAATTAATTATAATTTGAATTTTCTTATTTATCGCATTGCTTAGATATTATGATATTGTCATGTAACCACATTAGGGCGATCAGATAATACACAGGTACACGTTACTACACGGGCAGGATTCACCTACAGTTGATTTATCTAAGGTTTATCGACCAAGTGACGAAAGCGACCAATTTGGCTACACCTAATTATGTACAGGTCATGTAGATAGGTTATGGTGCGGCACCATAACCTATAACTATATGACCTGGGTGGTATGCAACTCTGGCATGACTCTGGAAGGACACTGTTGGTGGTTAGGGGGTGTCCCAAGGGCCACTCCTGCCGCACCATAACTTATACCACTTGACCTGAGTGGTCTACATGACTCTGCAAGAACGAGTCTGCAGTTAGCTGCTATTCTGCCCCATAGATGATAAGCAATATAAGAATATGGTTTGGTTACTTTAAATAATAGTTATCACACTGCCCTCTCCTTTTAGGATTTTTTTAAACTGCGCGGATCATCACTTGGCCCATATATTCTTGATATTTTTATCCACAATATTAAAACGTCATATTTTATTGAATTTAATTTACTAAATCTATTTTAAACATATCACAGAGCACATTTCAATTTCTTCTTCTCATTGATGCATTTTTACCAAAGTTTTCACCTTCCTCTAAAGTAGTCAATAACTCACGTCCTTTCGTTTCTGGTAAAAGGAATGTGAGAAATCCGCAAATAAACGGTAAAATAGCGAAGATGATAGGTGGAAGCCATGGTGCTGTCAGCCCTAGATCGTTGACAAAGGGAGCTACCATCGAGCCCACACGCGCTGTCATTGAAGAGAAACCTAAAGCCGCGCTTCGAACAACAGTCGGAAATAATTCTGTACAATATAAGTAAAGTACCAGTAATACAACAAAACTAGCGACTACTCCTGCACTTGCTAGAACCAGAGAGCCAAACCCTACAGGTACAAAAGCTAGGAGGATGAGACAGCCCGCACACGTAAAGTGCGCGGCTATAACGATGTTGTTTCTCCCATAAAATCTCAGCAGCGGTATTGACACGCAGCTTCCTACGAGAGCCACGAGGGCGCTAAATGCCACGTTGAGGAAGATATTGCCGGCGAGCTGACTGACGTACTGCGAAACTCCATAGAAGCAATAGCTGCAAGTCAGCCAATTGAAAGCCATGACCAAGATGTTCTTCCTAATATTCGGCGTCCGAAGCAGATCAATTACGGTTCCCTTTTTGGTTTCATTTTTATAAGCAGCCGCATACGCATTGACCTCGGTTCTTATGTTTTCCGTCGGCATACCATTTCTGCAAATAAATAAGTAATATTAAATTTAGATAACGATTGTAGATGTACTTATAGATATCATTTAAGGTACTTTTATAAGTATGTTCATCTCCAATCCTCCAACAATTAAAATGTATTATTGAAATACGAGTTCAATAAGTTTTATGCAGCTCTTTGGTTTTAAGAAAATCTACTTACAAATACACCAGCTAAATTTTTGGAGCAAGTTCAGAGCAAGTGTGCATTGTTTTTCTTCATTCATTTCATAAATCAGTTTTACGGAACGTTGTTCAGTACTTTATCATATAGACTGAACGTGCGCTAAAGATTTGGCTGATGGTTAAAAAGTTTGCGATACAAAGGTATATTTATTATTATTCATAAATGGGTGTTAACTTACATTTTTGCAACTTGTTCTAAAATAGCGGCAGCTTTTTCAGTTCTGCCCATGGCCATCAACCATCTTGGTGATTCTGGCACGAGGAAAAAGTAAGACAGTAAGATGATAGTCGGTAAAGAAATCGACAGTTGGAAATCTCTGAAGTTTCTAAAGTAGTAGCTGAACACAGGAAGCAGCAGGTGTCCCAAATTAAAGGGTATTTGGTAGAGCGCTGAAGTCACATCGCGATACCTCGTGCCAATGAACTCCATACAGATGACAAAACCGACCACCATGGTGCCGCCCACTGACATGCCCACCAGGAAACGAATAAATATGAAAACCCATAGGTTCTGAATGTATGCAGCAGCTATGCCCAAGGCTGATTGGATGATTACAGCTATCACCAAAGGTCCTTTCCTACCAAACCTAGAAAAACACATCTTTATAAAATACACACTTTAATTTAAATCTTTTTTAGTCAAAATATGGTCTCTTTATTCATTGTTCGTGATATGTATGATTTAATTACCTGTCAGATGCCATACCAAAACACAAGCTACCCAATAACGTGCCCAACTGAAAGATGGTTTGGGTAAAACTGGCCAACCATCTTCTGCCGCAAATTAAATGCCATTCCGATATAATAGTTGATTGGAAAATGGAGGTATCAAATTGTGAATTTGAACATGGGCACGTGTTGTTTTTTCCTGTGTCGATACATAGATAGGGTGTAGGTGGAGCTAGAAAAATTATCGCCATCTGATGGAAGGCTATGGGAAAATTTGTCAAAAATATTATGAAGCACAGCCACACTTGATATTTGCCTACTGCCCCGATGAGTTTTTCAATTACGTCAGTATGTGTTTCAGTGAAGATATCTGAAAAATACATAAATTTAAAAGCGCTTCGTTTAAAATTCCAAATATTTTTTGAGCTTTAAAGGTATTCAACTGAAAGGAACTTGGCGGATAGGATGACAGAGACGTAGAAGGCACTCCCCTGACTAGAATCTGGCTCATATGAAAAAAGAATAAGTACCTATCAGAAGAATAGTAGATGAAAATCAGTGAGAGATAGCTAGTAGGTGGTTAATAAATATGCTTTACATTCTCAATTATTAAATTGAAATAAAACATTAGAGAAACAACAAATGTTAAGCTAAGGTTTATTTTTTTTAACATCGTACGGATTTTAATATATGAATAAAAATAGAAATAATATAATTCTCTTTCGTAATTACTGTAGCTCATCATGAGAAAAACCACTTTACAATTATTTTAGTGTATGCAAGCTTTTCGCTCCCCTATAACAATAAACATTAGGTCCAAAAATATAGCCCACGCCCATACCCACAAGACTGTATAGACTCTATTATGTCATCAACTCATCACAAATTGTTTAACTGAATTAGTAATTAAATAGAGAAGGCATTAAAATTTTTACAATCTGCTAAAAGTAGGTACACAAAGTCCATATTACTTATGGGTTATACGTTTTCTGTCATTTTGATACTTACTTGCCATTTACTACTTTTTCTGAAAGTTTTTAAGTCTTCGTAGAGATTCCATAGTGTTATTTATTTACATCACGCACAATGTCTTTATGGCAGCCACAAACATCCCGTACTTGGCTATTCTGTTTAATATTGAGTATTATAATTAATATCAGCTAGTTATCTCGCTATGCGTCGGCCGGGTATGCGCCGGTTCTGTGATAGGACTACGCGTCTAACGAAGTTAGGAGTTGCACTGTTAGGTATTCCTTGGCATCAGCACATATCTACTTCTTTTACCTTCAGTATATATATTACTTGATATGTAAACCTTTTCAAGTGATAGAGCAAACCGCATCGCAAACCCTTACGTGCAGTGGTGGTAACATACCATCTTAGCGGCTGTGCAGCACGTCGAAAATATACCGGTAACAAAGGGACATAATGGTCGTATTACGATATTTAATATAAATTTTATATGTAATCGCATGTCAGTATCTATTATTTACTTACTGTAAGTAAGAAGAAGTCGTTACGTCGAGACTGCGTTGTGCAGAGGAATTAATGTCGCAGAGATTTATATGAGGATGTCTGTGAGCTGTTTAGTTTTCAGACTGTTTCAGATAATTTATTCAAGGAACTTAATAAGGCCGTACTTTAAATTTCGTTACCTCATCTAATTTTAGTTACTGCCTTATATTCGCTTAATAAGGTATTTATACGCTTGCCTACAACAACTAAAACAACTATTAGCTATTAACTGTGTATGTAGTGCAGATAGGTTTGTAAGTATGACTAAACGACAGCAGGAGCTCTGCTATATTTAATTGGAGGGACAATATATGTGCTAAGTTTTCTCAAAAAAGTCCTAAATACCTAACTCTGGGTCACAAAAATATCAATGATGCGATGGAAGTGCTCCAGTTTTGTAAAAATTCGTCGTTTAGGACACTCCCTTCCTCCATTCGCGTTTGTGTTCAGGACATAGAAGACACAGTAAGAGATAGAAGAATAATCGGCTGTGCTGGCATATACTTACCTAAGAAGTTTGATCTAAATAAATTGGGTTAATTAGTCAAGCTTGATTGATTTTATTAACACAGCCCGGCAAACACTATTCAGGAATAAAATAAGAGAGAAAATTTTCTAGACGAGCTATCCAAAGAACTTCAATATTCTCAAAATATCATTGTACGAACGATAGGATCACAGATTTTCAGGAGAGGTAGGTACGTAAAAGAAGACAGAAGCACAATATACTAAGGTACCAAATAACTACAATCCATTTAGGTAGGCTAAGTAATCTGAGAAATACACTCGCGATTATAGCACGGTCATATAAAATTAGATAGATCCACATAAAATTCGTATGGTCAATCGCGGTCCGTGATTAAATACAAATTTTATGTGGATATACCTACCACAAATGAAAGTAAAGCACTGTTTGAGAAGTAATAACTTATTTATTCAATAATATAAGTAAGATAAGATACCTATGTAAGGTAGGTGCCAACTCTAATTTTACATTAATACCTAACTAAATCATAAGTAAACAAAAAACATTTAGTCATATTGTTGTAAACTTAACAAGAAGGTAATAATGCATATAATCAAACGTGACCAAGATTCTACTTTGTCTTAAAAAAATATTTATTTATTTTTATTTCTTTATTATTACTACACACTTTTACATTGCCATTACAGTTTACACCAATGCGACAATATAATACTAATTACTAGATACTAATACAATTCTTTACATTGTTCGCGAATTTCGTCAGCGAACAAGTAAATAAATCTAAGTCAGGATACTTTTCGTTTAACAAACTTCATTTAACAAACGAAGAGCCCTGGTCAGCGGCGCTTGATTTAGAACATTTGTTCTTCCTCGTGGCACCACAAATAACTCGTGCCTACGCGCGCGAAGATAATTGTCAGGTACGTACAGCTCCAAACAGGAAAGTAATCTCGGGTTACATATCATAACCCTTAAAACTTTTAATATATAAATTAATAAAAATAAATCCCTTCTAACTTCCAACTGAAAGTATCCAACATACATACTTACATAGCGGCGAAATACATAACCTTCCTATTGGCTTCCCCGTAGTCCGGTAAACAGTAAGCTAAATCTAAACTAAATAGTCGTAAACTTAAAAATAAAGTTCCTCATATAACAACCAAACGTGACCAAGATTCTATTTGATCTTATAAATAATATAATTCCACACAACACAACATAAATAATAATAAAATCGCAGTATTAATTCCAGAATAGCGAGATCTATTACACGTGTCTCATCTTGCCCTTCTCGGAGCGCTTAATTCGCTTGAGTGCAGATGCAGTTGCATCCTGGAACCGCTCATTTACAGCATGAGACAACAATTCGGACAAATTTTCCAGTTCACTGCACAAAGGCAATGGATTGCCATCGAGTTGCACAGCCATCAACCCCAAATTTGGTTGTTTGCCTACCATCATCTGATACTTGGCCACCTCTAGCAACTTAGCGACACTCTGGTATCCCAAACTATTGTACCCCAAGTTCAGATAAGTTAGAGTCAAGTTTCCTTTACAGTATAAGCAGTTATCTCTACAAACCGTTGCCTGAACACGGAACGGGTCTGGATGTCGGTCCATGAATTCATCTGTCATAGTTGCCGCCTTAACCGCGAGTTTGTCGGCCTGGCTGGGCATATTTTCTGTACTTGACTTTATTTTACTTTTTGGGTGACTATTCTTCTGTCTGCCGGCTCGACAGGCGGAAGCACTAGGCGCAAGATTATATTCGTCCGATTTCTCTGATAACGCTGAACTCATCAATTCCATGTAACACTTGGTGTAGATTTCCTTACGTAACTTTAAGCTACAAAGAGTTCTCTTACGTTTTAAGTATAATTCTTCAGCAGTCATGGGAAATTCGATCAGGCTTCTAAATATACATATAGCACCTTCATCACCGATTGCATTTCCGGATAGATTGAGATACAAAAGGATTCGATTACTTCGCAGAGCCTGGCCAATCAATCTAGCTCCTTCGTCTGATATAAAATTACCTGTAAGATTCAACGTCTTTAACGTTTTTGAAGCATGCAATGGATATATCAGTTTTGGGATGAGTTGAGCACAATCATCGTCGGTAATATTGCAACGCGCCAGTGACAAATACTGTACTTGCGTCTGATACTCCAACAGCAGATAATAGTTTCGGCTGGGGACACACGAGTCATCCAGACAAACATCTGTAATGTGCGACGCAGTCAAAATCTTAACAGTTTCATATAGCGTTTCACCAGGTAGTCTGCAGCGTATGGTGAACTTGCAAAGAAACGGGTTAAAAGGTATGCAAAGAGCTATGGTCCGGATGAGAAGGCGGGGAACTTCTTTGCAGCGCTCGATTGAAATTTCGACAAGACGGTCTGCCGAGTCCAGCACGACTGCTGCGAGTATGGCCTCCTCTAGCTCTTCATCGTGATCAGAAGACGATTTCACAACCACAGACTTGGTTATTGGCTGCGAGGCTACCAGTTGCCCGTGAGATGACATTTGATTTCTTTGCGTTCTTTTTGTCTTGTCCGACTTACAGCTGACGCTGGTATAATCTTCTGTTACAAACAAAAATAAAATATTATCTAAATTAAAAGATATCTTTCTAATTTGTAATAAATATACTTAAGATGTTCGCCAAGCAGTCGACTAAACTTTAATGCGAAGGGTATTCTGAAGTGAGCTTCATTTGAAATAAATTGTTTTATCATAAATGCAAACCGTTAATTAGCTATGCTAATAGAATAGCTCTTTACATTACTTTATGAATACCTAATCGTTAAAAATAATTTGTGCGCCTGTCCAGGTCTACTTTTGGCTGAATCCCCTTGGATCCCCCTTCAATGTATTAGGATTTTAACTACGACGAGATAGATGTCTAGATTCATATCATGTATCAGCCCCCGGAAGTCCATTGCAGGACGATCGAATGTTCTTGTAAGTTATAGCCCACCGTTGCATCGGATTGTGAACGTCCTACGTTGCTGCACTTGAAAGTAATGAAAGCAGTAAAACGACAACATTTATAACTACAGAATACAATCAACGTCGACGAGAAATCTTTGAAAACTCTGATCAGAACCTTGCGTCCGGATGTCGAAGCGCACTCTGAAGGGCGCCATCAGCTGGCCGCACGCGTACGGCACAAACTCCGGGACATTACCCGGCGTCGGAACAGTATTCGACGGAGTTCGAGATGATGTGGAGAGTTCGTCCAACTTCGACATCTTCTAATAATTATACTTATTGTTAGACGGAATACAGAAGTTAAAAAGTAATGGTTGGACGAAAGATAATCCGAAAGCTCTTTTTCCAAGGAGAATATGAAAAAAAAACAAAATCACCACTACGTGTCTTTTACGGATAGGCTAATAGCACGGTACAGATATATACAATATTGTATCTTCATACAAACGGTCGGAACGCAAGTCATACCTACGCGCCTCCAAGGTCAGCATACACTTCTTCCGTGACTCGGCGTACAAACAGTCGCGGTTGTGCCGCAGTGACGAACGGTGTTGTAAGCAGTAAGCGTGCAATTTGTGAATACAACATTTATTAAAATATTATCTTATTCGTGGGATAATATGGCAAAACATAGACAATATTGTGCTGTTTTTGGATGCTTAAATACATCATTAAAGCATCCACAGATAACATTTTTTAGGTTACCTCAAAACACCGAAAGGTAAGACAAAAAATTGTTTTTATATAGGTACCTACTAGGAAGTCTTTTGTTTCGTTTTATTATGTATTTCCCTTTTTCCACAAAGTAAAATACCTGGATTTAAAAATAAATTAGTAGATAATGTGGAAGAATGTAACACATGTGACCTATCTTACCTAACTACGTCCTACGCTCGCGATAAAAAAATAAAAAAAACTAGTAGGTAGGTAGGTAATAGTTTCCTAGGCTACATATCTTACTAATGTGGGTACTTAGTAATGTGGGTGCTTAGCTACGAGTACTTACATATATAAGTATTGAAATAGAATATCATTAAAAGTTATTATAATGTTACCTACCTACCTAGTAAGATTTACGTTAAGTTGGTACCTACCTATATTTAAGTAATATTTTGTATAAGGATTTTGATTGCTGTAGGTACGCGATGATATGGTTGATGTAAAGTAACATCCACAGCGTTTCGATATCGGATGGGTGACCAAATTTTTTTTATTTTGAATTGTTCCGTGCTGTCTAAAGTAGGGATTGCAGTCCAGCCTCATTTTCAATCTGACTGGATTGAACAAACCAGTATAACTTAATTTTCATTTTTAACCGACTTCCGAAAAGGATTTTTTATGTATGTTCACTGATTATCATAATGCAGCTTCTTTATACATTAACATTCAATAATATAGCCTTTCGTACTTCTCAGTCGAGACGCAAATATTTTTCTGTCGAAAATTTATAAGTATGCATGTGTGTGTTTTTATTACTAGATCTACTAAAATCTAAAAAACATTAACGCTTCCTTTTTCATTCACCTTACAATCACAAAACTGTAGGCGGGCAGCCCTAGCGCAAGCGTGGCGTAGGTATATTTTTCAAGGACAGCGCCGAGTGCCAATACTGTATGTCTCTATGCTGTGCTAATAGGTTATAAATTAGGTAGAAAGTCAAAGAGTTATTATATTCCTTGTTAGAAAGGATATTTGTGTCCAGCAGCTAAAAGTAATGGACAGCGAAAAAAACAAAGAGAATTTTTTTTAATCAATAAAAAAAACATGTGGGTGGGCCAAAGAGCAAAAAAATTTTTGATTTCTTCCTCCTATACACACATATATCTTTGGGGTGGGCCGTGGACACGTGGACCAAAGAGAAGTTTCTTTGCAAAGAGAATTCAGATTCAAAGATTTAGAATGCATGGACAGCAAACAGCTCTTTGGAAGACTAACTTTGATTTTTTTAACTCTCGACGCAAAAAAGGGGTGTAATAAGTTTGACGCCAATATCTGTCTGTCTGTCTGTATCATCGTAGTTCTCGAACGGATGGAGCGATTTCGACGGGGTTTTTTTGTGTTAAGTGAAAGCAAGTTACCTTGCGGTGGTTCTTCAACTGTGTTTGATGAAAATCAATTTAGCCGTTCAAAAGTTATTGGGGTGAACTCTTCAAAGTCGGGGGTTTTGTTAATTAGCCTGGAAAATAAGACTTTTTAATGTAACCAGATTATGAACATCATTCGGTCATAGATGAGTGGAGTACCTATACAAATCGTATACGGAATCTCACAAAAAATCGTGTCTGCAGTGTTCATTCAACCATTCCCATTTCTACCTGTGCCTACATTATTGGTATCCATCTTGTATATCCAAGTGGAACACAAAATAATTCACTACAATGGTATGCTTTTTTTTCAAAATGTAAATCTCTTTTCATACGGACATCTCCGCACTGGGAAGACGAGTCAATAAAAACCGGCCAAGTTCGTGCAGACCACGTGCAGTGTAGGGCTCCGTAGTTCCTAATGCAGACTGAGTTCACGGCTAAAAAACAAATTTTCTATTGAATTTATATGAAATTTTGTCTCTAAGTTAATCCAGGAATAACAGACAAGGCGAATCTATAAGGGTTCCTTGTTTTCACTAATGAATTACAAAGTTCATTTTTACGAAGGGTAATCTAGTGCTTCTATTCTACCTCACTTGACATTTTAAGGATTCGTAATAATAACAATTATGTATTTTTCACTTTTTATTTAATTTATACACATCTGTTTCCAATTATGTAATCGCCTATGTACATAAAATTATTAAATTGTACAGTAATAAAATAATAAATTTCATATCAATAACACGTGTTTTCATTTCACATAATATTATTTCTATTGTTTTTATTAATTCTTTATTTACACTCACAAATAATTATGTAGGTACTTTAATGTCGGGGACAAATTAATATGCAAAATATTAAAATAACGCCATAATTGCCATTTGGACAAGGCTCCATTATAATTATAGTTAAAATCGTCGAAGTGACAGAAGTTCTGGAGAATCAGTAAAAATCAATACAATTTCTTTTTCGTAAAACATTTTTTTATACATTTAACCGTATAATTAAATTAAATCCGTAGTCCTACCTAAATAAAATCCCATGGGAGCTTCTTTTCAGAACGAACTCAAAATATTTACACCGCTATTATATATAAACAAATTAGGCAATGCTAAACTTAGCTTATATATTCATGTCATGACAAACTTAAAATTACATCACGTAATTAATAAATTCAACATAATATTTTAGGATCCTTATTTTAATCATTTATCACGTTAACAGATAACATTGCGAATATCACATGATGAAATGTTTTAACATTATAACATTGATAATGGCAAACTAATAGTTAAAATCGTATCTTTAAAAATTATAAATACTTTTGTGGTGCATATTCCACAGACATCAAAGGAACATTAAGAGATTAAAACAAAATTGACGACAAAGTGGCAATATTAATATTTTGGAAATATATTGCCTAACCCACATCATAGCACGTCAGCGAAATCAAGTAAAACAATTTATACATAACTATTCGAATTTTGTAAATTGTTATAGCTCACAGAATCCGCAATGGATATTTAAAGTGAGGCTTTTCTAACAGGTCTGTATGAGTCACTGAACCAAACTTCATTTAGCTCCCAGTGAAGACTTTTGAACCCCCTTTGTATGTGTCAAACAAGAAAATAACCCTAAAATTACGCAAAGGATATATTTCATATAGATTGCTGATAGTTCCAGCTAACATAAGATTGTGTACTGGTTTTGTTTACCCGATCACGCCGGCGCTTTATATATAAATGAGTCCGTAGAATAACAATACGTAGGATCAGGAATCAACATACACTTACAATCACAGCTACCATTATTGGTGTCCTCGAGGGCATTTTCAGGTCATTCCAAGCTGGTACAAGTAGGGACATTAAGTACTCCTAATTATTGAAAGGCACTAGACCTAATCTACAATAGAATATCTGTACACAGTTGATTGGATATCAGTAAAAGTCACTTATATATAACAGGCAATAAGCACGACTAGCCAATATATCTTATGTATATACATACAATTACTTTTGAAATGTCTAATAGTACAGCCAGTAGATAAACTTTCAATATACTTCTGTGATAATAAGATGAGCACGTCTACATTAAATGCAATATAACTCATATAATACTTATTTACATGACTAAGTTCACAAATGATGGTTAAAATTTTATTTACGATGGTATTTTGGATTGAAAGAGGAATTCATACCATATTTAATATTAGCTAATTTTTATTCCCGTAATAAAATATACGAAAAAATGTCAAGTGTACCATTTAACTAATGACAAGCCAAGTCTTCACTAGTTCTTCTTATCACAATATAAAAAAGATGAGACTTACAGTTATTAGTAATTCACTTCTGTTATATCGAACCCAAATGTACGTCCTTGTAGCATGGTTATAAATCTATTGACTTGTAATAATAAATTTTGTATGCAGTAAAATAATGGAAGGCATAATTAAGGAGAACCATCTTGTATATCCAAGTGTGTCCATCAAAAGGGCTTCGGTGGTGCTACATTAGCTAGTTGGTAAAATTAAAAGGAAGCGCCAAACTACTAGTTTTAATTTTAACTTTACGCCCACTTTTTTATAGCACGAATTTCCCAAAAATATAAATTATTTTGCAGCGGGACCAAGGTGAAATGATCGACCGCCACAAAGGGAAGATCTCGCCTAACATGGTGTTGCACCAGGGGAACAGCGACTTCAATGGTGTATACAATGTGTAACAGAAAGGGTTTATCAACCCGAAAGGGAGTAAAATGTACTAATCAATGCAAAAACATTATTATTTTTTAAAATATTTTTAACAGTAAAACTACTTGTACTTAAAATCGACATCCACAAAAAACGATAATAAAAGATTACGAAAATTAACACACTGGCGCCATTGTGGCGGGATTTGGAACGATTATTTAATGCTTTCAGCTGGACACTTGCAATAACTGTTTCCCCATACGAGGTGGTTCTCCTTACCTCTACCCTGCATAGGTTAAATTAAACGAAACTGTCAAAAGGCCATTTGAAACACTCGATAGGCAGATCAGTTAAACAGTAGACATGTGACATATGATTTCGAAAGTATTAAGTGCATGTAGGATTTAAAAAACAGTGAGTTAACTTATAGTGCTGAAAAGAATATAATAAATAATTAGGTGCACATACTTGTGACACAATATTATGCAAACAAACCAAACTTATCTTCTTCGAGATTCAGATAATAAACAATGCCAATCTTAGCAGTAAAATATGTCTTCAATTCAGCTTCAATTACTGTTATTAGTTACTATAAATAAAAATCAAGAAACTTAAAGTTTCGGACTCTAAGAGCAAATTATTAAATATAACTAAATATTTAAGTGCTATAATGTCGCCGATTTTTTATTTTTGACACTAAATTACAAATTTTCAATGCTGGGCCTAATTTTAAACCCATGTACTTCATCATCATGTCAGAATTCAGGAGCAGTAGGGCTTTGCCGTCAATTTCCTGAAACAAGAGAAAGAAAGAAGAGTCAGAAAGAGATAAACAGGGGCAATTGTTTAGTTAAGAAAACATTAAAAAACTTAGGCAAGATTAATAGAAAGAGTTGTGCTTGACTTTAGCTTTACTAACCCAGTCAGATCACCGCTGCACTGAAGGTTGGTTGATAATCCAACCATCAGAAGATTGTATAAAGTTGTAGCATAGAGGACACTACTGCCCATTCTGTTACCTATCATAGCCTCTTACGACATCCATGAGAAAGGTACGAACTTAAAAAGGAAAAATCTGTTATGGTCACACTAATGACCAAAGCAGCAGCTAACAATTGATCCATGGATTGTTGTTGTTTTCGCGTGCTAAGTGGCCGACACTGGTGTCAGATATTGTAAGCTGCCTAAAGGCATCTGGCATAGCTTAATGACTGCTATTCAATGATGACAGCCGGGACCAACGGCTTATACGTGTCTTTCGGAGCACGGAGGAGCTCAAGAATTTTGTATGCCACTTGTGAGCACCCATTCAAGTGCGGACAAGCCCGGTATCACTTTGCTTGCGAAAGCGCTAGTAATCCAGACTCCCGTCGCGCCATCGAGCTCCTCAAATGCAGAAATGTGCTGAGGAGAACCATGTAAAATAATAATAAAATAAGAATGACAATTTCGTTTACTGCAGGCAACAAAACATACAAGTATATTATTGGCCCATATTTAAATAGACTTTACAGACTAACATACACATAATATAAAACTTAAAATAATACTATTTTGTATGTAATGTAAAGTTAAGTCAGGTCTGTGTCACTCCCCGTTTAGGTATCAAAAATATACCTACATACATTATTACTATGAGCGCGTCAACCACTCTGGAGGGGAAAATTCACTTACATGAATTAACATTGTACAAAGTAATAAGAATGAAATTGGCTAGCAATGAATGTCCAGGTATATAAACGTAGGAGTTCGGACGCGAGCTAAAATTAACCAAAGTGCTAACCACTTTAAGTAGATATTCCTTTGAATTTCTTTTCTAATTAAGGTGCTGGACACACAGAAAAGACGTAAGAAGCAGACGGGGCGCCGCCGTCGCGACTTTTGAAAACATATAGAAAAGACGAGGCAACACTGGCGACGCGCGAGTCCCCCAACCCTGTTTCGTCTGCTCGTGCCCTTGCCCCGTCCATTCTGTGTGTTCTACCATAGGACGCGGACGTTTAAGTTTCGTGTCTGTGCGCTGTCCGCGCCCCGTCTTTCCTTTGTGTCCAGAATCGCGACTTTTCTATACACTTTGTATGAAAAAGACGCTGAGGAGACATATCTCTGCGCCCCATCACGTCTTACGTCTTTTCTGTCTGTCCAGCGCCCAAGACTTCTGTACGTGAGCACTAGTAATTTTTCTTTGGTTGAGTTAGGTAATACTGTAATACTGTGATTGACGACCTCTGTGGCGTAGTGGTCACCATGCTAGTCCGCCACCCAGAGGTCCCGCGTTCGATCCCCGGTCAGGGCAAGTTGAAAATGGCCTTTTTCAAATTGTCCTGTTGGGTCTTGGATGTTTATCTATATATGTATTTGTTATATAGTATCGTTGAGTTAGTATCCCATAATACAAGTCTTGAACTTACTTTGGGGCTAGCTCAATCAGTGTAATTTGTCCCTATATATTTATTTATTTATTTATTACTGTAAAGTTGTGACTCACATGTTTGCGGAACAGGTCAGCGTGCGCAGCCAGCGCCTGGTCCGCGCACGCGATGAACCCGATGACGTCCTCGACGGACCAGTCGGCGGGCGGCGCGCCGGGCGCGGGCGGCGGCGGCGCGCCGGTCGTGGACGACGCCGGCTCTGGCCGCTCCGGCGACGCGCGCGCTCTCTTGCCGCTCGACGGCTCTCCGTTGCCGTTCACGCTGCCCGCAGCCTCCTCCTGAAATTTATTAAGCTTATTTGTGATTGGGGGCTTTCCTGGGCTTGACGAACTCGGTGGCGTAGTGGTCACCATGCTAGTCCGCCACCCAGAGGTGCCGGGTTCGATCCCCGGTCAGGGCAAGTTGGAAAATTGTCCTGGATCTTGGATGTTTTTCTATGTATGTATTTGTTATAAAATATGGCATTGTTGAATTAGTGTCCCATAACACAAGTCTCGAACTTACTTCAGGACTAGCTCGATCAGTGTAATTTGTCCCTATATATTTATTTATTTATTCTGGGCCAAAAATACATTATTTGGCACTACATACAAACAACACAATAAAGCATTACATACAAACAACACAATAAAGCATGGGAGGGAGCATGCATCAGCTGTTGGTGGCAGGTGTACACGGGCTCTGGGTGGCAGGTATGCTGGGACTAACAGTAGTGGGTGGGCCGGCACTAGTTTGCATGAACTAACTGGTGGCGGAATCGCACAAAATAATTCAAATCACATATTATGTAACACAAAATAATGTCATATCCATTTTCAACGTCATTTAAGATTTATTATTGCAGATAAACTGACATTAAAAGGGCTATTTGACTCTGACGTCATTAGTATATATTTTATACAAATCCCATAGAAAATGTTTGTTGAGGTTTCTAAAAAAGGTATCCGAGTTGTTGGAAAAAAGCAAATTCGATACTGGAGATGGAATAATCATACAAAATACATTTGTAAGCATGAGATGGTATTATGGATGGATGTTTGTTCCATTTTAAAGCCAAAACAGCTCAAAGGATTGGAATGAAAGGCATGTAGATTACATTAACCCATACCATTCGACTATAATAAATACTTCAACAAAAAACATAAGCTTAGTGGAATAAGCCAAAATGGAGGTTATCAATTCGTCGCGATGTTCACCAATTATTCAAATTAGAATAGGTACGAAAATTCTATTTTTGTTTGAAAGGGCAGTCTGACAAATACTTGTCAGATGGTCCCATAGAAATTTTATTAAAGTCAATTTTAAATTTTTAATAAATTATTTGTATGCCTCCTAATGGCGCAACACAGTGATACTTGAATTTATGTACCTAACACCCATTGTACCTGTGATTGACAAAATAAATGATTATGATTATGTTTTTCATAATCATAGTATACATTATATTTGTTTGAACGAATTGCACTTAAAACGACAAGAAAGTAGTAATATAAATACAAATAGTTTTCATTGTATTTTACAAACAAAACTCGAAAGTTCTTGGCAGTTTCTGTGCACTCATGGTATAAACTTACCTTGGGAATTTTTGATGAACCTTAACTAAGCATAAGTTTGAATAAACTATGTATCCAACATAAGCAGATGTATAGAGCCTATACTTTAAAACAAAAATATTTAAAAATGATTAAAACTTTGCACTTACACTTTTTGGCCTTTCTCTCTTCACAGTAACAGCAGAGGACACGTTGTTCGAAGTTGACTCTCCGCACAGGGTGCAAGGTCGTCCCGCGGCCTCTCCGTTGTCTACCTCAATCATGCCCACACAACAGCCCACACTGCTGCACACCGCTTTCAGCCAGTTCTTCAATTCCTCGACAGTCAATTCTGTAGGTACTTTCACTGAATAATTCTTTGAGCCTGATGATACCTGAAAATTGTAAATGTTTTACTTCATAATAATTGATAAATACTCATTTGTAATCAGGTTTTGTCTGCCCCGTGTGATAGTATAAAATTTTACAAAATTTTCCAAAATTTTTTAGTCTATATTATTTCATTTAAATCCAATGGAAAATGTTTGCTTTAACTTGTAGAAAAATGTATCGTTTTTGACTTGGCTAAGAGATGGACGAGATAGGAAAGTGGACCATAGGTCCACCAAGTCCCAAAGGGTTAGAAAGTAGTTCCTAAAAAAATATCACTATTTCTGATTCTTATATCCAAAGCTACATCCAGTTACACTATTTATTTATTTTATGGGATTTGTATTACTTTGTGCGATTCCACCACCATTTGTGATTCTGCAATTCTGATGGTGGAATCACACAAAGTAATTCAAATCACATGGTATGTAACTTTGATTACCGCAAAGTAATACCTGAATCAATTCATTACTTATTTTAATATTTCAGGCCTGTAGCCTACAACAGTTTAAAACATAATGAATATAGGAATGATTCCGTGCCACTAAAAGTTAAAAAAAAAATACTAAGAAAGCTTTGAAGAATCTTTCCATATTATCAAATTACCTGTACATTTGTTATATTAGAGTAACTACTGGATGCAGTAAGAATTGCTCGCGTCAGCCTTTGAGGATCAGGATGGACACTTAGCAAGTCTTTTACTAATGCTTCTGCTGCCCCAGACGGCCCCGACCCGGAGACCGAACTTGGCAAGGAGCTGCTGCCACCCGAACAGCTACTGCGGATGTGCAGCCTCACAGCAGCTACAGGGGTCAAGGTGGGGGATGTGTTTGAGTTAGTCACCCCAGTGGAACCACCTTCAGGCAAAGCTGGGTTAGGAATGCCACTTGGACGTTTCAACCTGAAATATTTATAATGAATTGTTTACTACTTATACAAATGATGTGAAAAAAACATAAAACTTGTAACTAAAGACTTGTTTTCTATCTTGTTGACTAATTATTATTCACAAGAAAAATTTAACATATCAAATAAATAAATCTAGTATTTCTTAAAAAGTTCAGAACACACATTACTACCCATCATGACTTGTTTTTAGATTTTACAAGCTAACAGTTTAGCTTTTAAAAACAGGTCACTAAATCAAAAATTTTCTTTGCAAACCTTCATGAGATGTAAAGTTGTACCTAACGACACCAATCACAACGAAGAAAGAATCAAAAGAAAGGAAAGAATTTCATCCAGGTTGAAGTCCCTAGATGAAACTCTTTCGCTATGTCCAACTTTAAAATATAGCATATTTTTAATCAATTTACCATTTAGATGGTGCAGTTGCACTCTTCTGTCCAGGTGGCTGGAGCAAATGTCCAGCACGAGCACACCAACCCACTGGAAATATGTCTCGAGAGTCATACCTACACCAATAATCAAATGCTCCTCTCCAACCATCAAAAGTGACATGAATCTGATCATTTTTCACAGCCCCTACAGTTGCACAACAAATTAATTGTGGATTCTTCTTATCAACTGCCTCTAATTTTTGACCCACCATAAATAAATTTGTCTTTGGAGTTGGAGGCTCTGGCTGAAACACTCCAGCAGGTGCCATAGTAGCCCCATTTAATGTCTTGAGCAAAAACATTGGCCAACTGCTTGCATTCATGCGAAAACCTAATGGTGGTTGTAACATGCCATCATTCTTTTCACAATGTCCAATAGGATGAATATCTCCCGCATCAACTAATCTCCAAAAATCATTCTTATTATCACTACCATCAAGCCTCAGTCTCAGTCTGGGTCCTAAAACACCTACAACAGTAGCTATGCAAGTCGAAGTCAGATTCCGTGGATCCAATGCTTCCAATTTCATATTAACTTTAAAGTCATTCACTGGTGGTGCAGGAGCTTGCTTGAAACACTCTTGAGGAGCTGCCACACTATTGGTTTCCTTCATGTATTCATTCCAATCAAAAGCTTGATAAATATCATAGAATGAGCCAGTTGAATTATTGTTAGAGTGACTGTCAGAGCCATTTACTCCATTTCCAGATTGTGGAGAAGATGTCCGTTTCTCATTCTTCTTTTGATATTTATTCAAACAATACGAAGAACAAAAGTTCTTGCTACTCGAAGGAGCGTTACCTCGAATAACATTATCGCAATGCAGACAAGCGCCTTTGCTATACGCCTGTCTAAATTCAGACAAGCATGTCTCGGAACAAAATTCTTTTTTTCCATTCTCAGTCGGTAGAACATATTTTAACGGAGTTTTGCTTTCACCGCACCATGTGCAAGTGCGCTTCGGAGGCCTTCCAGGTCCACGTATTTTGCCGGGAGCAGGCCCCGATGAGCCGACAGTGTTGTTTGACATCGTTCTGTTGTAACTCTTAATACATTATCACAAATGTAGGCAATGATCAGGGAAACTTCTCCGTTTACATTATATTGATGATAACACTGCAATATATTTAAGCGATTTTACACAAGGAAGAACTCTTATTTTTGCACAAATATAAACAACGTCAGAATCTATGACGCCGTTTCAACGGCCATGTTAGTTTTTTTTATTCATAATTTTTTCGGAATATTGCCATTGCCACAATGAAAAACACAATAGACTACTTTTTTTTCTAAATCAAATCGCCGATGGGTGCATTTTTTAGAACTATTTATTTAATGTATGATGATTATTGATTTCCGATTACTCAAAGATGGACCGGGGACGAATTTTTGAAATCGCTTGTCTAGGATTTCTAAGAATAAAGAAGTGATAAAATAAAGATGGGCTCTAAAGAACTAGTATCCAGAGCCGTAACATAATTAAAAAAAAAAACCCCTCTGGTGAAGACTGTTGTGTTGACTTGACAGTCTTGACATTGACATATTTTATTAGTAGTTAGGTTACCATATCGGGGCATTTGTTTGCTGAGTCGTACTTATCATTACATATATTGAATAATTTATTGAAATTCGATGGTATTTCAGGTTTTGATGAAAATAACAATGTCTCAAAGTGTTTTCTTACGATTGATGAACAATGCCGAAGTAGCTGAGAAGAAAATATTAGAATTAAGGAGTAAGGTTAGCTTCGTGATTTTGTTGAAATTCTGTAATTTTTGAACAATTCGTTTAATTCCGTTCTTTTTTACTAAATTTGAGTTTATTTTATAGTTAGAGGAGGTGAAGAAAATCAAGATTCACGAAAAAATTAGGGAACTTACAGAAGAGAATTTTTCTCTGGCGGCTAAGGTGGAACAGGCAAAGTGTGAACTAATAAGGCTGGAAACATTGAATGGTAAAAAACAATATCTCATACCTGGCAAAACCAATGCTTCTGATGTAACTGAAACTAAAGTAATTATGGATGAAACGACTTCTAAACCTGCTAAAAAAGAGAAAAAAGAAAAAGAGCTAGCTAAAAAAGGCAAAGAAAAAACCAATGATACACCTAATGATGTTGTGGATGTGCGAAGATTAGACTTCAGAATTGGTAAAATTGTAGATATCAATAAGCACCCTGATGCAGATACCCTTTATGTTGAAAAGATTGACTGTGGAGAAGAGAAACCTCGGACTGTGGTATCAGGTCTTGTAAATCATGTACCCATTGAAGAGATGCAGAATAGAATTGTTATGGTGCTTTGTAACCTGAAACCAGTCAAGGTAAATCACTTTTATGTATCCCTATCGCATGATTAAAGGTTTTCATTAATAGACAAATTACTACTTTTGATTGATATTTTATTAGTTCCAAATTACTATGCATCATGAGTAAAGTGGATATTTAAAAGGATGCCAATGATTTCAAATCCATCCTGTATACAATATGTTAGAATGTGAAAAACATCTGTACAAAATAGTTAAGAATGGGTTTTTGCCAGTAACTCACAGGTTTGAATTTTTTTCCAGATGAGGGGAGTAACTTCGGAAGCTATGGTTATGTGTGCTTCATCACCTGAAAAGGTTGAGGTATTACTACCCCCTGCAGGGGCTGCCCCTGGAGATCTTGTAACTTGTGAAGGTTATCCACGAGAGCCCGAGGCTATATTGAATCCAAAAAAGAAAATATTTGAAACCTGCGCTTCTCACTTAAAAACAAATGATGATAAAGTCGCCTGCTATAAGGGAAACCCTCTCGTAATCCCTGGTAAAGGGCCAGTAGTTGCTGCTTCACTGAAAGGTGTAAGTGTGAAATAATTGTGTGAAGATCCACTATAGTGTATTTATTTATGAATAAAGTTGTTATTTCTAATTTACCTTTAATATTTGACCATTTTCTCTCTCTCTTAAATGTATTGGCCAAAACTGAAGTCTTTAAATGTGCTTAAAGGGCCTGTCTTCCGCTATGTTGGCGGAGGAAACAGATATTTAAGGTGAAGACTAAGATATATATATTAAAGCGAAAATCACTCACTCGTTCACTCATCACGAAATTTCAAAAACTACTTAGCCAATGAAAATGAAATTTGGTAGGAAGGTAGATTGTGACTAGGAGCCTTTCACTAAGAAAGGATTTTTGGAAATGCTATCTCTAGGGGGGTCAAATAGGGGTTGCCAGTTTGTATGGAACTTCATAATTTTTAAAGAGACACATGAAATTTTTAATTTGTTTTAATAGTTAGTAAAAAATATTAATGCATTCATTAGATTTTGAAAATTATATCCCTATAAGGAGTTGCAAATTTATATGAATCTTTGTCATTTTTGAATCGAGGCACATGACATTTTTGAATTAGTGGGCAATAAAAAATTAACAATTCAGAAATTAGATCTAAAAAATTGCTAATAGATTCAGGTGTTACTTTGCGGAAGTCAAAGTTACCTACTACATGATTTGAATTACTTTGTGCAATTCCGCCACCAGTTAGTTCATGCAAACTATTGCCGGCCGGCGCCCACCCACTACTGTTAGTCCCAGCATACCTGCCACCAACAGCCCGTGTGCACCCGCCACCAACAGCTGATGCATGCTCCCTCCGATACTGCTGCATCCGCTGCGGCTGCAGCAATATCGGACACCGCATACGCGACACGTGTTTCGCCTCTCCACGAGGCATCTTCAGGCACCAAACAAGTTGTTGATCGTTCGGCAGTCAAGCGTCGAATGATAAAACTACACCGTATTGCCATCCTTTTATACTATTAGAGAAGAGGGTGGGGGAGCGGAGTTGCCCGAACTTTCTATAGTAAAAATATTTAATAAAGGGGAATTATTTACCTCAAGCTGTTTATATTGGACAAACCGGCCGTAATTTTAAAACTCGATATAATGAACACATAAATGCGTATAAGAACAAACACCCAGAAAGGTCAAATTTTGCAGAACACCTTCTTGATAAAAATCATAATTTATCATCAAATAATACGTACAAAATATTACACACCGAAGAAAAAGGGTTAAAATTGAGTATTTGGGAGCAACTAGAAATAAATAAATTTAAAAAATCTAATATTCAATTAATAAATAAACAGCTTGAGGTAAATAATTCCCCTTTATTAAATATTTTTACTATAGAAAGTTCGGGCAACTCCGCTCCCCCACCCTCTTCTCTAATAGTATAAAAGGATGGCAATACGGTGTAGTTTTATATAACCGATTCATCCGCAGAGCTACCAACGCTCCAAGGATAGCGAGAAACTGCGACCTACACCGCGATCTCGAACTCCCGTCCATTAAGCACTTTATGAAAGAAGCGTCCGAACGCTTCTTTGATAAAGCCGCCGACCACCCGAACCGACTAGTTAGAGAGGCAGCTAACTACATCCCGGAGCACAACCCTCGCCGACTCACCGGCAGACGTCCGAGGCATGTTCTCTCTGATTCCGATGACCAGATTATGGCTGACATGGTCCAATTCGATACCTCTGCGGCTCCGAGTAGCCAGAGGAACCTCGCGGTCCGACCCCCCCGCATTCGTCGTAATCGAATACGTAGGCGTAGGAACATTAGCCCGTTCACTAGGTACCGCCCGGCGGTACCTGGACGATTTGCGTCCTAAGTAGGCCCTTCTGGCACCGTAGCTTCGGCCCTTCCGGCAAAACATGGGTGTTGCAGCACCCCAAAATTTGCCATAATCCCTAGCGCGCCCAAAGCCGAGGTTTCCCCCTTGGGAGCCCTTTGCGCTGCTGCTAGTAGTATAAAAATATAGGAAGCCGGGCCTCTGGCCCGCTCCTCAAACCTTGTCCGGGTGAAATAGGAAATGCCGTCCGAGGCAACCTATGTCTGTCATATCAAAAAAAAAAAAAAAAAAAAAAAAAAAATGTAGTTTTATCATTCGACGCTTGACTGCCGAACGATCAACAACTTGTTTGGTGCCTGAAGATGCCTCGTGGAGAGGCGAAACACGTGTCGCGTATGCGGTGTCCGATATTGCTGCAGCCGCAGCGGATGCAGCAGTATCGGAGGGAGCATGCATCAGCTGTTGGTGGCGGGTGCACACGGGCTGTTGGTGGCAGGTATGCTGGGACTAACAGTAGTGGGTGGGCGCCGGCCGGCAATAGTTTGCATGAACTAACTGGTGGCGGAATTGCACAAAGTAATTCAAATCATGTAGTAGCTAAAAAATTGCATCCCCTGGGGTGCATATGGGGTTGCTAATTTATATTATTATGAAACTTCGTAATTTTTTGAGTGAGAGACATAAAAATTGAGACAAATAGATCATTGTTATCTTTTGCTCTAGCAAATGACGGGAACGGAAACGGGATATTATAATACAATTTATAACGTAAAAATAATAAAGATCCTATTAGAACCATTTTCGACTTCTACGCGGACGAAGTCGCGGGTTACAGCTAGTGTACTGATAAGTTTACTCCTTTTTTATGTTTTTAGTTAGTTCTGTTGTACTTACCCCAAAAGATTAACTTCTCTGCATCACCCGTTGGTTGACTGGTAGAAAAGGCCCCTGGCCTTAAGAGCAGCCTTCCCATCATACTTTTCATACAAACGCTCGTACGTAATTATGGCGTCGTAAGTGATCTCTTTTGAAAACTTTGCATCTTGTGCACTATTTCTAGGTTTCTATTGAAATAAAAAATGAATATTTGGAAAAACAAGTTCAGTATACGCCTCCAAAAATCTGCTTTTTTGCACTAATTCTACCTGAACTTCGACCGTTAATAAAGTACTAAAAAAACATTTCGATAGAAACCTCGCAAATGTAATGAAAATTTTAAATAAAAAATATTTATTTCACAAATTTGTAAGGCTTACTGACAAAAACTTATATCCTGAAACAAGTTTTATGAAATTTCTGCACCCTATGAATAGATAATATTCGTGTGCAAACCGTGCCCTGAGGCGCTATCTCTCTCTTTTTGGTTTTGCTTTTTTTTTCTAGCATTGCCCTGGATGAAAAACAAGCTTTTCGAACTATGCTCGCGTTGACGGACGACAGAGCCGCCGGAAAGGGCCTCCTTAAGTCCACCATAGACATGTATAGTAATGAAGTTAAATAAATAAATAAGACAATGCTACTTTAAACATTAAATATTTCAAGTTTTGCCTGATAAAAATGTTAAAGAGTAACACATGTCTGCCTTAGGAGTGTAGACTTTTTATGTCTGTGGCAGACTGTGGCTTGTGGTCGAGACCTGTCATAACAAATGCTTTGTGAACCTATTTTACTTAAAAAATATGTTGTCCCTTTCCCTCTTTTCAATTTAAGCCATAGTAAGAACGAGACAAAACATATTTTTAACTAATAAACAATTAAAGGTTTAGCAAAGGTTTGTTAATTTTTATCAAGGGTTAACATTTATTTAAAATGAATTAAGTATATATACAGTTATTGTTAAAGAATAAATAAAACAAAAATATAAGCAATGTCAACAATATATTATATTACATCTCTAATTTAATATGAGTTCTTTCTTTGTAATCTAATAGAAATTGATTTCTATGCCAGGTATAGAAAAATAGAAGGATGTGACGATGCAACATTAACTAAGAGACCACATAAAGCATTGGTATCTCTCAGTTGGTGGTCCTGTTCACAGCTCGCACAAGTCAACATTACAAAAGTCAACATGGATTTGTGACCTTCACTTTACATGAGCTTTAATGACAGATTCTAGAGAAACAAACAGAAGCGCAGACTTCAAGATAAAGTGCCACCGTTTAGCTCGCACTCATCGATACATAACACCACAGAGTATATTATGTAGCAAGCTACTTAACACGTTGTGGATAGCGTCACAAATCTTGCGCACCCCTAAGTTCCCTCGACTGTTTGCATTTGGGAAATCAATCATAATTAAAAGAAAATATGACACATTTGCTGACGAAAATTTCAAGTCTGTCGATTTTTTTTATTGCATCAATTAAAGATTGTTATATTTGATTCATGAATTAAAATTATTGTCAGCAACATGCTATGTCAAAATGATATGTTCACTTTTGTCCACAACATGCTTTGTCTAATTTTTTTTTTAAAGCAAAACAACGTTCCAGGTTGTCTTAAAATCTTGCTTTACAACAATGACAGACCAATGGCTCATTAACCTTTGGTGATTGGTCTAAAGCAGAAGTCCGAAGTTCATGTAAAGTGATTTTGTTTGCTACACATACACAATGTACCATAGAAAACTATCTACGAGTATATAAACATTCAACTGTTTTATTATGAGCCAATATGAAAATATTTCTTTTACAATTAAATAACAATATGGTGGGCAAGCTCTGTTAGTGAACTAAGAGAAGTAGTTCTCATTCGTGACATTACCAACATCTTTATTTCCACAGCAGTAAAATATTTGTAAAACTTACATTATTATGTCTCATTATTATTGGGGCAACACACTTAGCGAAGGTACGGTTTGTTATTGCTGCAATCCTATGTTTTGGCTCTTTATTTCATTAGAAAAATCCTCTACGGAGAAATAGTGTCGTTATCAAGAAATTGTGTTCATTACAAATCTACGAAATACATAAGTCTAGGATGATACCAGCATATAAGTAACCTAAACAATGATCATTGATCAGAATATTTTAAAATTGTTTGTACTCTTACAATGATTTTATAGGCTTTTACAACAACAGCAACTACTTCCATTCATCATCTTCATACATGAATATAATTTTAATGTAAATAAATGATCACAAAAGAAAATCTTATAAGAATACATTTTGTTATGAAATGATAGACAACATTTACTTAAGATATTAATAAATAAAACTCCAATACTAATGCATTGTTTCGTATTATGCTACTACGTTTTATGCATTTACTATTAAAGAACCTACTAGCTTTTACAGTCACATCATTGACTTATTAATTACATATCAATTATAAATGAACATCTGAATGTTGGGAGTGATTATTAGTGGGCCCTCATTATAACTTTATTATGTATTACATACAATTCCAAACCCTGATACATAACAACTTTCTCGTAAGAACATATTACAATATATACTGCAGTAGTACATAATTTGTAATATGTCATCAAATTTTATACTTGCCTTTTTTTTGTATTTCACTATTGTTTTCGGGAAAAGTCGTTTAGTGTCAGACTGAACTTGTCAAGTGAACTGTCAGCCTGTATATTACAAAACAAATCAGGGGTGCAATAACTTGTTTCAAATATATATTTTTTCCTGATCATACCTGATCCTTAATTCATAAATTTGTTACTATTCACGCGATAGCTACATTAAACAGCCAATAAGTTCAATTCAATAATTACTTCTTATTATTATATAATTTTTCAATTC
Organism: Acrobasis suavella; assembly: GCA_943193695.1. Taxonomy (NCBI): domain Eukaryota; kingdom Metazoa; phylum Arthropoda; class Insecta; order Lepidoptera; family Pyralidae; genus Acrobasis; species Acrobasis suavella. The sequence goes on from OW971938.1 coordinate 13,610,340, forward strand.
TTTACTCGTAATACGTGCGTGTTCTTGGACAGATATGTAAATATTTTTCTACTACATGTGCGATACGAAGTTGTAGAAAAAATTAGTTTTATTTATGTTCACTCATGAAACTTCGTATTTTGAAAAATCGATAAATGTTGTATAATTATATTTAATAGATAACTATTCACTATTTAACTTCAAGATCAATTCCTTCAGCTGATACTTTTATCAGTAAACACTTTTACACATCATAATTATATACTTAATACGTACGTAGAATTATTACGGAGATTGACTTCAATAAAAGTAGTTTCATACAAAGTATAATTAGGTAAAATAACAGATTTATAATTTGACTAAAATAATGTCTTTGGTAAAATGTGAATTACTTAAATGTGTGTTTATACAAAAATAATATATAGATCATATTATACACAATAATATTATTACCTTTTACGAAAATATACTAAAACATGACATACTTAGATTTCTACGCGAAATATAGATGTGCGAATACAACATTCATTTCAACAAAAAATGTTTCTTTTCCCATCTACTATACAGTATTCGGCCTAGATAATTAAAATAAATAAAGATAAAAATGAAATTGAAATGAAATGAAACTGTTAAATTAATAACATAATGAAACAAACGTATAAAATGAAACAGAAAAAAAAATTAAATCATACATGCCATATTAATGAATATTTGAAGACAGATACGCGTATTTGCAGTAATTAACTGTTAGGCCTTTATGATATGAAATAATTGAACTTTAAATGCATAGCAGATTGACAGACATAAGAAAAGTTGAAAAAAAGTTTTGTCCTTTTTCTTTCTTATATATTGTAGTAGTAAGTATACCTAATCCAATTGGAAGATGCAAAATTATACAAATTTGCCAATTTCCCCTTATTATCTACTTTACTTATTTCTAATGGATACTGTCTTATAAAAATATAAATATCTCCAAATTAATTAGAGAAGGTAATCTTTATTATATATTAAGACAGGTTTTATACACATCTTGTTTTCAGCGACATATAATACTGTATAAAAATAACTCTATGTAATAAAAATATAATTTCCTACTAGTTTGTGACAATAATAAAAATAAAATTCCCAAATTTAAAACTTTTGTCAATAGAATTAATAAATAGGTAAATCTGAATATTGATAGCACAGATAGACTAAGTTGTAAGAAGTAGGTGGGCAAGCAACAAATCATCGACAATATAATTTTCGCTAAAATGTACAGCTTTCCAAGGAAGACAGCTCAAACGTATATCACGTTGTAAATTTTCTTAACGATACGAATTAGGATGATGGAATGCATCTACGCGGGAACTTACCACGAAACAATTAAACATGTCGTCATTTGAAAAGCTGCGCTCTGCTCTAACAGAATCCCATTTTTAAAAAAATATTGTACCTATCTTCACCAAGTAACGTAACGCGGGTTTATCTTTTCCTCTCTGTGTACTTTCGTACGTTGGCACACATCGCCGGACCGCTGACCCGTTTTTTTTTTTCAATAACATCTTAATATGTTGAAAACAATAGAAAAAATGTTATTTTAAAATAAACTCGTAGCATTTACCTAATAAGAAACGAGAAACCTTACTTCGTTTAGCAAGAAAAGTAATGACAAACAGAACAACGTTAAAAGCTTATGAACTTCGATTTTAATGGAAGAGTTTTTGTTTATTTTTCAATTTTGCTATGTTAATAAAACCTTTTTTTATCACTACATAAATCAAATTAAATATAATGTGATGCTCCGTAATCTGAGCGGGGCAGCGCTGCATAAAGTTTGCGAGGAATCAAGATACAATGAATCGATGACTTCCATTCATGCGCTAACAAGAACTTTGTCTCGGTTTTACTAAATTGCGAACAATATCAACTTAAAAATAATATTAGAGACGTTCGCGATTCCAATTTGATCGCTCGTCATTTGTTCTTTATAACTGCTCCATAAATGCATATAACATTTGCATTTCATGTTAAGTATTTTAAGGTCATTGAAGTTAGTACATTTTTCAAAAACATATCTGGCATGAGTAACCATTTTTTCTAAATTAAAATTTGGTTTTTAATAAATCAAGCATTATGGCTTAAATAAACTCAAGTCTTAATTTAAGCCATTTGTCTACGTGTATATGGTTTAAAACCTAATGGCCAGTTTGAAGTGGACAAGTTAAATATTTCTCTCAGTATGGTCTAGTTGAAAATTTTGACAACTAACTTGGCGACCAATCATAAATGATACTATTTCCCTCTGTTTACGTATTATTACCAAAATTTACCAAATCCTAGGCTCAAATAGTTTACAGATGTGTTCGTTTCGTACAGCGCGGCCGACATCTAAAGCTGCTTGAAATATCTACCTATATAATTATGTTCTAGCCATGCGCGATGTCGAAATAAACCGACTATTTGTCATTGACACGTTGATATTCACGCGCGAACACATTAATGTGTGCTACCATTATCATCGAGTAGCATGCCCTCTACACATTTCCAACTCCGACAAAGTCAGTGTTTATGTGTAGTAGAGCGCGACAAACACCTAAAGCTGTACATATCATTGCATTCTATTGATACCCGATTTTTGTATCGACCGACTAGATGACAATATCATACACACGCTACTTGTTAATTACATTGTCACAGCGTTTGAAAATCACCGGTATACCTTTCAGACACTTGCCTACTCGTAATCCGTATGCACTCACCGTTTTAGTAATACGCGATATCGATATTGACCAAGTAGGTGATGATGTTTCACCTGAAAACGGCTTTCACTACACTGTCAAGGCTTTTTAAATTCACCGGCATGACATTTGGATTTCGAATTTTAATGTTCAAATACCTTATATAAAGGCGAGTAGGTGTGTTCGAAGAGCGCAACTGCCATCTAAAGCTGCGTGGGCGGGAAGCGCCGCTGCGGCTTGCTGCGGCGCTGCGCTAGCGTCGACTGCGACACCGGGCCCAGCACCTGCGGTGTCAGCGGGGACGCTGTCATCGCCTACAAGAACAAATTTACTTTAAAAAAATAACAATCAAAAATCCTGTACAACTTATGTGTTACAATGTTTCTAGCGCCTGTAGATTAATATCGCGATATAAAACAGAAGAAACGAAATATAAATCAAAAATCATCACCCGCAGTCTTCAAACCTCCCTCCACAGGAATGGCCTCAGCAAACCCATCGGTATAGGCCACAGCCTTCTAGTTAGCTAGTATTATTTGAAAAACCCGCAGATATGTCTATACAAACATAATCAAGCTTTTATTTTGAGATGACATGTCAGATTTAGGTAGGATTTTATAATTAAAAAAAAATATTTTTATATTAACTGTAAAAAACATTTTTAAAGTTAATATATGAACGAGAGGGAACATTATAATGGGTGTAGAATTTTTAATGTTCTTTCAGATTCGTATATTTAGTATGAAAAACCAGTTTTAATGTTATAGATGCAATTTCTTTAAAACTACGACTTTTTGACGACATCTGACATATTGTTTTCAAATAAAAGATAATTAACTTGGTATGGAAAATTCTATGGAAAGGGGCGTCCTTAAGGTCATCTATTCCCGATCTTTCGCCATTACATCACGCGACGAACCTGATAGGTGAGATCAACAGCTCTCCTCAGGTCTGCGGGCGGCGGCGGCGCCTCCGCCTCGGCGAGAGGCTCCGCACTGGGCTGCGGCGCCACGTTGTTGTTGGACAGCCACGGCTCCCTAAGCAGGTCGGCGGCGGAGGGCCGCAGCCCCGGCTCGAGCTGCAGCATGCGCCGCAGACAACCGCGCGCCTCGCCGGACACGCCGCGCCACACGCCCGATGATAACTCCACCTGGTTTATCATCATATGCCTATTTAGCACAAGTCAAGATGATCATTCATCATTTCAGCCGCACAACGTCCACTGCTTACTGATGATACATGAACTGATTTCCAAAATAACCGATCAAAAGCGGCCTGCATCAAGCGCTTTCCAACGACTTTGGTCGGGTCGTCTGATTTTCCACTTAGTTTATTTATCTGGTACTGTTCCCTGGTAGAAGGGTTCCCGTACCGTCTTGATGTCATAAACGTAATCAAACACAAGTTTATTGTATGGGAACACACACAAATTTTACACGATGATTTATGAACAATGGTTGAAGTCAATCCATCTAGTTTTAAAACTTGTTTTCGCCAAAAGTGGCCACTTTTAGCAGAAACACGTTTTTAAGTTAGACGGGCTACCAATGTTACTTTCAAAGGTTATTTATAAAATAATTTAAAGGTCTAACTCATGCCTAACACTGAGAAAAATGTTAATTATCACCACTCATGATTAAACAATTTAAATTACGGGGCCACTTATGCTCTGTCGTCACCTTAAATCAATACGACAAATAGGCATCCCTACGAAAAGGCCTTTAAAAGCTAAATCTGGTTCCATATTATTATGAATAATTTCACAGTGAGCGGAAACTTAGTGCTTAGTAAGTTCCCATAATAAATAATAATAATATATTTATTTGCTGTAATAGAAGAAACGGGCCATTGTTTATGGTTAGCAATGGTCCATTTGATCTATACGGTAACGGCAATCAAAGAAAAAAGATAAGATTTTTAAAATTAATAATCAGGAAAATTTATGAGTCATCTCATGCTGACTAATGAATTCACGATAAAATGACTAACCTTTCCAGATTCGATTCTCGCCAGAATCGCTTCCGGTGTATCGTCGCCAGTAGAAGCGAATGGTGTCCGACCAGACAACATAATGTATGCTAATACACCTGAAATAAAAATATATTTATTTAAAAAATCTTACAAGCTTTTATATCTAATCGGAAGGTGGTCATAAGAACCCTGTAAGACCACCTTCCGATCTATTTCGTGACTTATGACCACCTTCCGACTTCATAATTAGATCAGCTTCTTGTCATAATAATATTGCATTGTCATCCGAATTACACTAGTAGGTATGCAAAATTTCACCTCAATCGATTATGGATAGCTGGTTTAAACTCGAGTTCCGAGATCTGACCCAATTAGTTCAAATTTTGAACAGCACCATCTATCACCATCTGTGACCAATAGAACTAATTTTTAAGGATTACTCCAAACCATCGAAATTATTAATTTATAGCATGCACAAATGCACGGACAAACAGACAAAAGTTTTAGAATATTTTTTTGTGTTTTATTGCGTTGATAAAAGCTGATTAAAATAAAAATAAAATTGCGTTGATAAAAGCCTCCAGCAATATTTTTCTGAGTGTTTCGGAATTCGGGGCTGCAATTTCAGCTGTGCTGCTTTGGAGCCCGGGTTGTGCTTCCCTACTTTTTCTTCTCAAAACATAATATGCATGTCAATGATCACCCAAGGATGCGAAGAAATAGACGGAACAGTTTAAACGATTTGACTATCAACCCTTCTTGAGAATGCAGTTGTAGCATGTCATTGCCATCTGCCCTAGATTATCTATATATGGATTACGAGAGCGGCACTGAAAGTCTTTAGAACTGGCCACTTGTAAACAGTATAATAAAAAAATAAGTTCGAATTTTGAAAATGGAACTCTTTGCCAATATTATTAAGTATGTATTTTATTAATTTGTCATTTGTTTTACGATTTGGCGGCAAATTGAAAATTTTCTGTGTCACGTCAGCATGAATTAAAACGAGAAAATTTTCGTGCAATATTTTTTTATGACTTTCGTTGTCATTTAAGTCAACAAGAAAGTTATGATAGACTTCGATTGGCCTTTTACAATGAAGCCCCATCTCGTGCCACTGTTTACAACTGGTTTAATGAGTTCAAACGTGGTCGCACTAATCTCACCGATAATCTGCGTGAGGGACGGCCTTCTATGGCGACGACTGAAGATAACATCAGTGTTGTGCGGCGTATGATAGACTGACAAAAGAGTGACCTATCAGCAGATTGGAGCAAGTTTAAGCATCGGTATGAGCCAAGTGCACAAAATCCTGCATGGACGTTTAGCGGTCAGGAAGCTTAGTGCCCGGAGGATACCTCACGATTTGACCGAGGCCCAAAAAATCCGTCGTGTTGATTGGTGCCGTGAAATGGTTCAAAGATTTAACGGAGGTGACTCAAATGCTGTGTTTGACATACTTACGGGTGACGAAAGCTGGATTTACTGTTATGATCCCGAAACCAAAAGACCGTCTGCTCAGTGGGTGTTTCCTTCCGAGGAGTTGCCAACTAAAGTGTAGAGAGGTCGAAACGTGGGAAAAAAGATGGTGGCCTCGTTTTTCGGAAGGACCGTTCATTACGCGACAATTGTTTTAGAGGATCGAAAAACAGTTACTGCAGAGTTGTATACTAACAATTGTTTGCCACTTGTCTTGAAAAAGTTCGGGAGAAACGACCTCGCAGTAGGATCCTCTTTCACCACGACATCGCCTCGTCGCACACCGCCGGGCGAACGATCGACTATTTGGCGACATCAAACATGGAATTCTTAGGTCACCCGCCATATAGCCCCGACCTCGCACCTTGCTATTTTTATTTATTCCCGAAAATAAAAGAAAAACTTCGAGGAAAACGTTTTATGGACGCCGTCGAAGAGACCCCTAAAGACGAGTGGGCAAAGTACTTTTCTCAGTGATTCCATCGGATGCAGAGATGTATTGACGTGAAAGGACACTATTTTGAAAAGATGTAATAAAAGGAATAACCTGCTAGTGTGCTCAGTTTTTGATTTTCTAAGAACTTTCAGTTTGACGCTCGTATCTATACGTATATCATGAAAATTGTGATAGTAATATATGATACCTAAGCTCCAAATATCGCAAGCGGCGTCGTAGCCTGCTCGCTTGAGCACCTCGGGGGCCACGAAGTTGGCGGTGTAACACGGCGTCATGAGCAGACCGTTCTCTGCGCGCAACTGCTTCGCCAGCCCGAAGTCCACCAAGCGAATGTCTTCGGGCCTTCGTTCGGATGTCGCGAACAGGATGTTGGAGGGCTTTATGTCCCTGGAATAAGGAATTATTGAGAATGTCTACATGTAATAATATATTTATTACATGTAAATACTCTCCCGCGCGCTCCGGTTTCGCACGGTTATACATACAAAACCTTCCTCTTCAGCCAAAAACGGCATATAAATCAGTTGCGTAGTTTAAAGTTTCTAAGCGTACGACAAAATAAACATAGAGAGGGACAGAAGCTGGAAAGCTACTTTGTTCTATACAATGTTTCGCAATCTACGGTATTCTTAAACTTTTAATAAATATTAGCCGCCATTATTTACATATTAAATCGCCTATAGTTTAGACATTCATGTAGGTATGTTTACAGCCTACCAACTCCACAAACTTTCACATTATCAAACATTAGTTGGAGTTGACCTTTGAAAAGTAATTTCAACTTTATGTACTTTCGCTACAAGTAAACAAGGTCACTGAAACCTAGCCCGAAGCGTTACTTCGAATACCGTAGAGAATCAAAATGTTACATAATATTTGATCAATGATGTATAGGTACCCTTGTTTACGAGCTAGAAAATCAGTCTATCAATTTTAATAAGCACATATTCGAGTACTGGCTGGTTGCAATGGGGAAGGCAGCTGTCATATACGTTGGTTCCTATCCTAACCTAATTAAATGTCAAAACTAGAGGCGGGCTGGATTAGGTAAAAACGGTACCAGTTCCAACTAATACTAATACTTAAAAATACCTATTCGAATAATCCCTTCTAACCCCTGCTGTTCGCAGCCAATTTTCAACCTTATATCTTACACTCCATTCAAGTGTAACTATTGTTTGTAACACGAAAATATTAGAAAACACTCCCGAGATGTAAGTATTTCACGCAATAGCTAATCTTATCTAATACAGCTTGTTGCATAATTAGTGCTGCCTACCTTCCGCCCGGCTTGAATGCACAGATATATCAATCACATTTAAATACGCTGACAACCACCATGCAATCGCCTGACGTAAATGATTTTATTATAGCGGGAGATTACAATCTCCCTTCCCTACAGTGGCATGATACTGGCAGCCACCTATTGCCCGTTGTAGATTGTAATAATAGTTTAGAAAATAGATACATGATTAACTTATTGCAGTCACTTAATGGTCTTCAATACAATACATATAGAAACAGCAGGGGACGAATACTAGATTTATTTATAACTAATAGAACTGAGTGTAAAACACAATTACCTGCCTCTTCGCTGGTCCCGGCAAACAACAACCATCCTTATCCTTATTACGCTATTCTGCAGCTAAGTAATTTTATTAAGCCAGTGTACACGAGACCACAGTTATATTTTGATTTTAAAAATGCAGATTACTCAATCGTAAATTCCGAGCTTAAATCGATTAACTGGGCTCCATTATTTGAACAAAAATCAGCTGAAGATGCAGTGTCTATTTTTTATGAGCAGATATTTAATGTTATAAAAAAAATATTCCACAAAAAAAAACAAAAAGCTCTAAATACCCGGTATGGTTCTCGTCTGCCTTGATACATATCTATAAAAATAAAGTTAAAGCTTGGAAAAAATGGAAAATATATAAGAACCTATTAGATTATGAAACTTTTAGTCTCTATAGAGAAAGATTTAAAAGCGAATCTAATAAATGTTATAAGAAATATATGAACTCAGTTGAAGAAAGTATAGGAAGTAATGTGAAACATTTTTGGAATTATATTAAAAATAAGAAAAATAAATCTGATATACCAAGCCGTGTTCGCTACAGAGGTGTTACTGCTGATAACCCTATAGACATATGTAACCTGTTTTCAAATTTTTTCCAATCAGTTTACGAACCCTCTAGTGTTGATGACAACTTTGATGAATTAAATATTCCAGATACAAACTGTAACTCTGACCTTATAATAAGCGATATATTCTTATCTAAAGATGAAGTACTAAAAGAACTGCGCTTACTTGATATAGATAAGGGTCCTGGTCTGGACGGTGTTCCTCCGCGTTTTCTTAGGGCTACAGCTGAATCTATCAGTGAACCCTTAACATACTTATATAATCTATGTTTAAAAGAAGGTATATTTCCTGAAATATGGAAAGCCGCTCGGGTCATACCAGTTCATAAGAGTGGACCTAAGGATGACGTGGAGAACTACCGGCCGATATCAATATTGCCCGCTCTGTCAAAGCTTTTCGAGAGATTGGTTCACAACCACATATATCCATTTCTCCATAATAAAATAATACAAGAACAACATGGTTTTGTACAGCGTCGGTCTACGAATACAAACTTATTAATCTATTCATCATATTTATTTGAAGGAATGGATGCTAACAAACAGACTGACAGTGTATACACCGACTACCGGAAGGCGTTTGACAGGGTGGACCATAAAATCCTTCTGGAAAAACTTGCTTTTAACGGAATCCGTGGAAATCTCTGGAGGTGGTTCAAATCTTATGTTACTCGTCGTACTCAGAAGGTTGTTGTCAATGGCCATGAGTCTGGCCTTGTTAATGTAAGCTCTGGGATCCCTCAGGGGTCTATTTTAGGCCCGTTGCTTTTTATCATCTTCATCAATGATGTGGGCCAATGTTTTAAATTTTGTAATTTTCTTTTATACGCTGATGATTTAAAAATATATCACACTATAGAAAGTATTGAAGATCATCAGAAGTTTCAATCTGATCTAGATAGATTCACACACTACTGTCATCAGAACAAACTGAGCCTGAGTGTAAATAAGTGTAAAGCTATTACTTTCTCCAAGAAACTTAATAATATACATACAAACTATTTACTAGATGGCACTCCACTGGAGAAAGTTGATAATATTAAAGATCTAGGAGTTACTTTCGACACAAAATTACATCTTGATATACATATTGATAATGTAATTGGCAAGGCCAGAAGGATGTACGGTTTGGTTGCGCGATCTTGTTCTCAGTTCACACGGCCTAACGCTTATTGCCTTTTGTACACCTCTTTAATACGCTCTCAACTTGAATACGCTGTGCCCGTATGGAATCCATTTTATAGTACATACACAAATGCAATAGAATCAGTACAAAAAAGATTTTTAAGATTCATGCATTACAAATGTTACCGCAGCCGTATGTCTTACGTAGATCTTTTGAATAAATATAATCTGTTGCCACTCGAACACAGACGACTACAACTTGAAATGATTGTGCTTTATGAAATTTGTAACAACAGATACGACTGTATGTCGTTACATAATCAACTTTGCTATAAAGTTCCCAGGAGAGTAAATCTTCGTCAACCATGTAGACTATTTCATAGCACGGTTTGTCGTACCAATGCTGGTAAAAGATCACCATTACACCGATTGGTTGATACATATAATAATTTATTTAATGACGTTGACATTCTGGCCACACGCGCTAGCGCCTTCAAATCGGCTATATTAAATAAAATTCAAGCTATGTAAGTTGTAAGAATGACAGATAACTGGTTACCTAATTAACTAACCTAATTAAGTCTTGTGAATATCTAATAATCAGTGGCGTAGCGTGCATTGGCGGGGCCCCGTATAAAAAAAAATTGGGGGCCCTTAGGAAGGGTAGGTAAAGATTTCTCACAAAAGAAAAAAAATGTATGCATAAAATTAAAATAAATATTTATTCATCATAATTATCTATCTGTAACTTTTCCAAAATTTTGTGGGATTCCCCCGTTGAAGTAAATGATTTAAACGAGGAAATCCCGCAGCCCGCGATAACCGATTTAGTGTTGGCAACTTTTGAATGCACGTTTCACGCAAGAAAAAAATTTTTTTTTTTACTTCTGTCGTTTCTGTAATAATAAAACATTAGGAAGTTTTTATAAATTTTTGCTTACGCACGTCGGGGGCCCCCGTGGCCCGGGGGCCCCGTATAATTGATACGGCATATACGGCGGTAGCTACGCCCCTGCTAATAATGTAAATGCAGCCCAACCCATCACAACTTTCTATCGAATTATTGTTTACCTATTCTGTAGCAGTAATCAGTGGTTTGCGATTTTGATGGCACGTTCATTTGTTTATTTTGTAAGATTTTATAGTATCATACAATGTACCATTGCTTGCTTACCCAAATAAATTGAAAAAAAAAAAACAGCTAGTACACTTTGCTAATACTTTTTTCGCATCGGATTTTCGATCTTACTGTTGAGACGTGTAAAGTTCATTGTTGTTTATAGATGAAATAATTACATAAAAGTAGACCTAATCCAGACAATACCACTGGCGAATATTTTTTCGCAACAGATTTTCTTTTTTATTTTTGATAACTTTAAGGATCAGTGTTCTTTGATGACGAGAATATTCAACATTATTACAATTATCGTCACGTAGGGGTTGAATTTGGGCTGCGAATAGCAGGGATTAGGAAGGAATATTTGGATTAGGTATTTTTGAGTATTAGTACTAGATGGAACAGGTCTCGGTTTTACCTAATCCAGCCCACCTCTAGTTTTAGGTTAGGAACCACAGCGGCCTTCCCCATTGTACGTCGCGACGCAAAAATTGACAGGATGATAAATGGAAGTATTGTTTTGCAGTTCGTGTATCTTAGTGTATGATCTATTGGTCAATATCCTATACGCACAATGCGATTATAATACTGAGGTGTATAATAAATGTTTATTAACATATTAATACTCTGCGGGTTATTCAATCAGGCTTAATAAATATGTATATGGAAGCATGTACTGGAAAAGAAACGCTTCTTATATAAAGGTTTCTTTTTCCCTAGCTTATAAGCGTTGAAGCAATAACGATATGCTACGACATCTATATTGCCTGATTTGTTTGACGTCGATCTGTACGAGAAACAGAGATGTATAGGGTAACCCACCGTATTGGGCAACCCGCCATTGATTTACACGTTAAAAGGCAAATAGGGAATTTTTCATCATCATATATTTGAGCTCAAAGCTTTATCCCCTTTTCGGTGAAGTTTTCCATATGCCCATCTGATAGTAAATGTTAATGTAGGTATGAATAACCGGTCAAGTGCGTGTCGAGCCACGCGCAGTGTAGGGTGCCGTAGTTGCGAATGCAGACTTTGAATTCACGGGACTAAAATCGTCTTAAAACTAATTTGATAATGAATTTGTATGACATTTTACTTTGGTGTAAAATGGTGTTTTTTACTACCACTTTACACGGGAGATACCCACATTTTTTCATGTTTTTATTTAATTTTCTACATGATTAATAATGAATTATATATATATATATATATATATATATATATATATATATATATATATATATATATATATATATAGGCACGTACCACCGCTGCGTGATGTGCTCAAACAACTCCCCGCCGCGGCACAGGTACGTGACGGCGAGTATGCGGCCGCCTTCCTCGTACACAGCTCGGAGCGTTATTATGTGAGGATGCTGACTGTACCTGAAATTAGGTGTACCTACCTATGTACAACAGTGTGTCGATGCAAGTAATGTACAGCTTGCACGACATTTCTCAGTATCGGCGCCGCTTCGTGCTCGGGCAGGTACCGCCGTTGCGTGATGTGCTCCAACAACTCCCCGCCGCGGCATAGCTCAGTGACGGCGAGTATGCGGCCGCCTTCTTCGTATACACCTCGTAGCGTGATTATGTGAGGGTGCTGACTGTACCTGAAATTGACATATCGAAATATACCTATACCAGGCCTGTGTCACTCCCTGTTTAGGTATCGAAAATATGCCTATATTATTACTATGCGCGCGGCGACCACTCCGAAGTGGTCAATTCAGTTATTTGAATCGTTTGTCTAGAGTAATAAGAATCAATTGTCTTGCAATGTATGTCTAGTATTTTCTAGGTATCATAACACAGAGATGCTGAGTTCTGAACTAACTACACCGCATTGAGTAGATCTTTCTTTAAATTTGTTTTCTGAGTAAGACTTCTGTACGTAAGTACTAGTACTTATTACGTAATATATACGTCAAGTCATCCTTCCATGCTGGTCTGGGAGAAAAGATAAAACTTAGAATGTAGGTATTTACTCTTTCTGTTCTCGCGCAGATCGTGATGCAAATTAAGGGAATGGGCGAAAATGCGTAGCGTGTTACTAGACGATGCGCCTAGCAAGTCTAGCAACCCATCACTATTTCGATTCCTTCTTCTACCTCTAGGGATGATGACGTGATAGTATGTGTACCTAATTCGCTAGTTTCCACCAAGTCAAATCAGAAACTTGTCTAAACGTCAAAACAAACATTGTCTATGGGTTTTGTTTGAAATAGCAAGGCGTGACGTCATAGCGTTTTGGAGTCAAACAGCGCTCCTATTACCAGTTTTTCTGCATTAATAAATCTAAAAACACGTTGAAAATGTTTACAGTCAATGACAAATGACATTATTTTGTGACGTTTTATTCTCTTATTAGTACAAAATACCCCGGATAAAATAACCTACATATAATAACCCTATTATATAATATTGCACGGCCAATAACACAGTTTACAAACTTATAGTGGTGTTACCACTTCAAGTTCTTGGGGTGCATGAAAGGAGCCTACCCCGAGTGACGTACTGAACCCACCCGTACGTCCGGCGCACCCTGGGCAATCTGCGTAAACGTTACTGACCGCCTGTGTAGTACAGGCGGTCTAGATTTTATTGATCCTTTCGTTAAGGAATCCGACTCGATAAGAAGACTACTTCAAGTCTACTAAGTAGACAACGTCTAACAAAATATATCTAAAACTATTTCGGGGTAGACTCTGTCATGATACGAACAAACACATTAAAATAAGAAAGTCTTTTTTGCTTTACATAGAAACTCGGATCAGCTGATCGGTCGACTTGCATAGGAGGCAAACAACAATTTTTGTATTTCGATAAATGTTCCTTGGGGAAAATTGTTCAGTATCATAGACTGAATTTAACCTTAAAATAATTTCAGTATATTTTGTTAGACCCTGTATAGGTACGTACTTGAAACATAAAGCGTTATCATTCTTATCTGAATGTCGGATTAAATGTAAAACTATCCAATTTATCATAACTGTCGTGCTTTTGATAGAATCGGATAGTTTGTTTTTACATAAAAATAATTAGTATTATCGAATGATCGAAATCATCCCATTATTTTAGCGTTTTAATAACTTGCAACCAGTGATGTGCCGTTACCGGTAACTTACTAGAGTCGAATATTTTCCCAGTAATGGTACCGGTAACATTCCCAATAATTGGCGACTTTGAGTTCATGCCACTAAAAACGTCTAAAAACTAATTTTCTATTGAATTTGTACGAAATCTTCCTTTTCCTAGTACATTTTATAAGATGATTGCCTACAACTTTTAATTTGTAAACCCTACTTAGCTCTGATAGTTTTCCTGTCAAGTTCGTTATATACAATGTCCTTTTTAATTAAGTACAAATATTTTAAGAGGTGATTCTGTCCATCATTTTGAACAACTTTTCCCAATAAATATATAACGAAATACGAAAAATTTTTTTGCATTTTTCATAGTAACGATATCACGTGACTACTTTGATCTGTATGAGAACCTAAATATTTTTTTTCGTATTTCGATATATATTTATTGGGCAAAGTTGTTCAAAATGATGGACTGAATAACCCCTCAAAATATTTGTACTTAATTAAAAAGAACATTATATATACTATAGCTGTGAATTTTTTTTTCGTGTCCATATTTAGCCGTTTCGCAGATAGATGGGGGGGACACTTGACTCTAACAAAAATAATCACTTTAAAACCAAATATTTCAAAACCGGATTCCGAAATTGAAAAACGGTTTTAACAAGCTCAAATATTTTTGAAAGACCTATTCAACGATATCCCACATGCTGGGTAAGTCGAGAAAATAAAATACATTTCACTCAATTTGTACGGGAGCTACATTTTCAGTACATATTTTATTCTACCACTATTTCCGCATAATTAATATACATATCCATGCCAAATCACAGCTTTCTAGTACTTATAGTCGCTGAGTAAAACCGCGGACGGACAGACAGACATGGCAAAACTATAAGGGTTCCTTGTATACTACGGAACCCTAAAAAGTAGTAATATAGGGTAATATAGAAAAAAAAATTGTGATTATGAGTGATCCGATAAGACTTCTACCACTTCTAGTTTAAATGCAACCATAATAATTATAATTCTAAACATTATTTTCCCAATGTTACTCTAGTAACTTACCGAGTAAATTTCTTGAAAAGTTTCTGTTTGGGAATATAAATAGTAAGTTTACTCTTTCTCCCCTTTTGTCGTCAATTTGTTTTGTTTATTTGAATGTATGTTGGCAAAGTAAAAGAAGATCTCTCTACTAAAGCAGAAGTGGCTGGAATAGATAGTATTGCTATTTGTCCCAAAAACGATTTAGAGAAAAGCGTTTCCCACCATGACAGTGGTAATATGCCAAATAATAGCTTTCTAGTACTAATAGTCTCTGAGTAAAACCGCAGAAAGACAGACATGCACGACGAAACTATAAGGGTTTGCTATGGAACCCTTGGAATCGAAACAATGATGGGTTGCTAGCCGCATCACCTATGAACATGGTTCGCATTTTCGCCCATTCTCTCGAATGGCTTTTACGATCTGCGCGGGAACAGAAGCAGCTTGGAAGAGTGTACGTGGCGCATTTTAAACAATATTACATAGAGAAATCAACAAGACGATACCTATTAAACAGTATTACCAGCATTTGGGAATATTACCGGTAACAATAGAAACTTATTGGGAATATTCCCATATAGTAAAATACTGGTAACGGTAATTTGGTAGCGGCACATCACTACTTGCAGCAGCGACATCCAAAGCCTATTGTTTTCTTACCTCAATAAAATTTCGATTTCTTCGCGAGGATCGTACTGTACTTTTTCCATAATTTTCACAGCATATTGCACTCTTGACGTTTTATGTTCACAGAGTCGGACAACGGAAAAAGACCCTGTACCTAATTCGCCCATCAATCTAAAAAAAAGTTGCTATTTATTTGAGTCTGAGAAAAAAATAAACAAATAAATTTAAGTTAATTAAACATTAAAATGTTTCTACTCTAGCAGTCTAAATAGAAAGAGCTCTTTCATATCGATATCTTGGAATACTTACATTACACCGGAGTGCACTATTTATTACAAGCAAGGAAATAATGGCAGACGATAGAAAAGTTTCTCTTAAATCTCAAGCATACCTATCTTTTTTAGCTAACATCTAGACAGATATGTTATGAGATTTAAATATTTAATTGCTTAAATTTGAGTATTTCGGTCGTAAATGACGCACTAACCTATATTCATCAAAGAAATTGTTCCTGTTGACGAAGCCACACCAAAACTCTTCCGTCGATGACTTATTGTTTTGCGACACGTGATTTTGATTCTGATTGTTAGTCACCGTTTTGGTGCCGTCGTCTAACAAACATGGCGCCACGAAGCTGAAGCCTCTAAAATATAATAACAAGTAAAGTTACATATATTCACGTTTGCCACAACTCCTAGAAAATTAACAAATTAAGTTTCCTCGAACGCAGTGAATATACTTCGAAGGAAACAGTCAAACTAAAATACAGGAAAACGTGTTAAGAATTTAATATGAGAGCTAGGCCGTAAAAATTAGTAAATCAACTAAAATTTCTTTCAATTTCATATTGTTTAACATCTTCTTATCTTGTCGTTGCTCTGAACGCCTTCCTCCGAGGCAGAGTATAGGTCAAGAATGGTGCCAGCCGGTAGGACACAAAGAGCATGAGTCGTGACCACACTCGCACTGTGCTTCTTCTTGGTCAATATACCCGTAGCGCCGCGCGCCAGATTGTGCTTACATCCATGTAAGCACAATCTGGCGCGCGGCGCCAGCCTCCTACCTCAGTTCGGAGGCGATTATCGATTTACCACGATAGTAATGAGAGGGTGTGTGTAAAATATATCGAAATAAATAATATACAACGTGGAAGGGACATACCCGTAATAAATCAAACCACGGGCTATACTAGATCACTATAGTATAATGAAATTAAAATAACTACTAAATGACAAATAAATTAACATTCTCATACAAATTGCCCGGGCGGCTGCACACTTTTGTATGGAAATGCCGATTTTTTTTTTGTGTTTTGACTGTGATTTTAATTTTATTATACGAAAGCGATCTAGTATAGCGTGTGGTTCGATTTATTACCGGTATGTCCCTTCCACGTTTGTATACTTATTCATTGTGATTATTTTAGTTGTGACACTTCAATTTAGATAAGTGTCTACAACTATAGATAAAGACGTTAAAGTGTCAAAAAACCTGCTTATCTCACATCTTATCTTATCGAAGTTGTGAAGATAGTCTTAGATATTTATTATGATACCCTCAGTTTACATAACAGTAAAGGAAGAGTCATTTTTGCAATAACGTCATAATTAGCTGAACTAAAATTTTAATGTAACATTACATCATAAACATAACAAACCAATACGAAGCTGAAAAGAGCTTCGTATTAGTTTGTTTGTAATGCTGATTTTGTGTACTCTGTTCATAATTACGTAGAATTTTCACAATACTCAATCCGCAAAAAAATATTTGACCGTTCGCCTTTTACGCAGTTGACCCCGTATTTCATTTTTGATGAGTACATTAACCTCTTTGCTCTTGACCTGGCTCTTCTGTTTGTCGAATCTAAGGTCATGTCAAGGTAAGGTATCTAAAAGATATTATATTTTTTAGCTTCTAGTTGATGATGGGCATCACGCTAAGTGGCCTTTGTCTAGAAACTCTGCGTTTATACTATCATAACTATGATACTTATATCATCAAATATTATTCATGATCATGACATATTTATTAATTTATATTTCATTTATTGCACTTTAAATCTTAAGATTATAGTACAAAAGGTACAACTTAATGCTAAGCATTATCTGCCAGACCCATAGACCTAGATGTGTTTTGTCTGTCTATGTATATTTAAGAGACAAGGTTATCTCGGTGTTATGCATGAAATTCAATAGTTTTTTTTTTGCTTTATTTATATTTACCTGAACAACTCATGTGCGTTCGCTGAGGCGGGAACTCCAGGCGAGTCTCTCGGGGTGCGGCAGGTGAACTCAGAGTCGAAGTAGAATGCGTCGTCAGCTCTTGATACCGCAGGCCGGAAAGGCGGGACCACCTGTTTAAGTATTTTTTTTAAATATAGTTACCTACAAACGCCGAGAAAGCGCTAGTGTAATGACCTCGACGCATTCCAAAATGAAAGGTCAAGACTCACATCAGAAAAGGAGTAAGTAGTGGAAGGATCTGTATTTAACCTACTCTAGGTTACCTATTGGAGAAAAAAGAAGCTACATGAAGTTTAATCTACACAACTTTTTTTTAGTCCTAACAATATTTTAGTCGCGACGTCGTTCCAGTTGCGTGCACTACCGCTTTTACTGCACTAGCGCTTTGGAAGCGGCAGTCAACTTAGCTGTAACAATTATGGAACAGAATATAAATATCCTATAATCATAAAGATAAATTTGAATAGAATTTGAATTGAATCTCTTAAGTTTATTACGAATGAGCACAGTCTACATTTTTTAGGGTTCCGTACAAAAAAATTAAAAAACAGAACCACTCGTGCGTTTGTCTATTGGACCAAATCAGGTGAAATTTGGCAGGATGGTGTAATACTATGATGACCCAAACACAGATGTGTAAAGTGAATAAATATTTTTTTGAAATAAGGGTCATTTTCTGGGAAAAAAATTAGGAAATTAAAAAAAAGTTTTGAGATGAGATCCTCATCGCAAATATATTTTTGTTATTATTGTAAAATAAATATTTTATTCATGAAAGAAGACGAAAATCGACCATTCCTCCCACCCTAGATCACCGAAACTAATGAGCCTAAAATTGTGAAAAAATACAAAATAAAGTTCATTGCTTGTAGATTACAGGAAAACCTATAAGAATTTTATCAATTGAAAATAAAGTGGTAAACTCAATTTAATACGTTCACTTACGGAAAACAGTTTACTAAAACACCACAAGATAGCGCTAGTAGGAGTTACTGTGGGGATTTAAAATGTGATATTGTGTATTAGTTTAAAAACTTTGGTATTGTACGGAACCCTCTCCACGCGAATTCAACTTGCACTTGGCCGGTTTTTTTTTAAATTCAAATCCATTAATCTTCTTAAAGTTACTCCCGTTGTGGCTTTTTCGTGTTAAGCAGTAATTTCGCTCTTGTAATTAATTAATTGTCAGCCTAATACTGTTACTAAAAAGGCAACTTGATATTAGCAACGTTTCTCATTAGCTAATTATGTAATTAAACTTTTTAAAATCAGTTTGTAACTTACTTTCTTTCTGGTAAGTACCTATGTATAACTTGACGACTACCAATTGATGATACAGACGGGATAACCTTACGTATCCTTCGAAGCAATGAGGAACTCAAAATATTCACCGTTCATGGGCAGCAATCCAAGCGCGAAACACGTACGTGTACGTACGTAGCTGGGCCATAGAGCACTTCCAAGTTTTTAAGTACTTACTGTAGTACTATAAAATAAATAAATATATACGGACAAATCACCAAGATTAAACTGGCCCCAAAGTAAGTTCGAGACTTGTGTAATGGGATACTAACTTAAACCTACTTTATTTTATAACAAGTACATATACAGATAAACATCCAAGACCCATGTCAATCTGAAAAAGATCATTTTCCATGTTGACCTGACCGGGAATCGAACCCCAAACCTACGGTATGACAGCGTGCCATGATGACCACTAGCCCACAGAGGTCATCATACTAGTCGACTATAATGATAGTGCAGGGCGTTAAATAAATCTTCAACGCATTTGCGAAAACAATTGGTACCTGTCTACTAACATTGAACAACAATGACTATTATAGTTCATGATGGTTATCAACAATGTTCAAAGAAACTACTCCAGTGTGCTTGCGTCATACCGAGTACAATGTATACAGGAACTATCATGATCAATAATTGATCATGTTGCCACTAACACTATATCCTTAAGAACATGTCCTCTCCAATAGGTCAAAAGAATATTTAAATAAAATACTCACCTCTTTTCGTAAAAGTGCATCCCACTCTATACTAGCAAAGAATTCGTGTTTTTTTATGTCTTCGATACCATTAGGACCAGCTCCCAGCCTGTGAAAAAAATAAACACTTATTATCAGTGATCGGAATCACGGATGCTATTGCTACCAAAAGTATGGATATGACTATATAATCTATAAACAAAACAATCATAATTTATGTGATTTCAGGATATATTTTAATGGAAAAAAAATATACTTATCCTAAAATCACATAATTATGATTGTTTTATTTATTTAGTACCCAATAAGATTCTCGAGAAATTCCGGAAATTTTAGTCATATCCATATTTTTGATAGCAATAGCACCCGTGATTCCGATCTCTGCTTGTTATTAATAACTAGCTGATGTCCAAGACTTCATTTGCGTGAAATTCAGAAATGACAATAACTTTTTTTTTTAAATCAAATTTTCATGAAACATTCTATCATTGAAACCTACATAAAAATCCATTTAGTAGTTAGTTAGTTAGTTAGTTAGTGTACGTAGAACTATGTCTAAGTAAAACCAGCGATACAGGTCCATAAATTTCGTCAGCAAATCGTGCAAAAAAGCTAATAATTATAATTGCATTTAATAAAACCAATCTTGCAACTTTTCGTTTGGCAAGTTCACTGGTTGTCGTTGTAAAAATCAAGGCCTTATCAATTTACCACAAGCGAATTCATACAGTAATAAATAATTTGCTACATCTGACAATCATTCCTACATTTTCTTTGAATAAAACTCATAAATAAAATGGATAATTGATTACACAAACAGATGTTACATCTGGTTCATAGTAAATCTGACCTGTTTTGTGGATTCCGTTTAAACAATGCTCGTAGTAACGACTGGGCTTCTTCGCTGAGATTAGCGGGCATGCCAAGTTTCGCCTTTAGTATCTGAGTCATGGTTTCATGTCTCGTAGACCCGTGGAAAGGAAGGTTGCCAGTGAGCATTTCAAACTGAGAAAAGGAAAGAAATATAAGGATATATACTCATTTAATAAAATAACAAAATTGAAATACCCTTTTGATAGTCAGAAATATGTTCGTAATATGAAATGCCCAGGAAATTCATTCTACTTGCTTATTTGCACGAAGTTTCCCAACCTTAAATTAATGGCAAAATTATTTCATTCAAGAAAATCAGTAAAATAGTAATAAAAAAATGGACTTATGTCACCTTGGCATTAAGGGGATACATGATTTTTTCCGAGTCCAGTGCTGCCCCCATTTGAAATGTAACTGAGATATCATTTAAAATTTTCAAGACAAAATATTAAATGATATCTCTGTTACCTTTCAAGTAATTAATTTCAAATGGGGGCAGCACTAGACCCCGAAAATTCATGTATCCCCTTATTTAAATTCATAGCAATTGTACCAAAAAAATATTGACCAAAGTTTCAGCGTTCTCTAGATACTGTAATTGGTGAAAGCCATTGTATTAAGTTTTAAAATAAATAAATAAGTACAATTATTTTTTACACATCGGTTGGCAGAGGTGGATTTACCAACAGGCTAAATAGGCTTAGAGCGGCAGATTTTAGGGGCAGCCTATTATTACAGGCCTATTGCACTACGCCCCCCACTTCCTTTTACGTGCATCGCCGCAGTCAAGAAGGTACAAAGGGTGCTTTTAACGCAACTCAGGGGTGGTAAAATATAAATAGCCTACTGGCGGCAAATGTGTAAACCTACCGCTGTCTGTTGGGATTTGAAAAATAAAGTGTTTATGCTCTTACCATTAAAACTCCAAATGACCACCAATCCGCTGCAAATGTGTGCCCTCTCCGGTTAACTACTTCTGGTGCCATGTATTCTACAGTGCCACAAAAGCTGTACGCTTTATCACTACTGGGGGGCAGTTTTGACAAACCGAAATCAGTGAGAGCTATGTGACCATCAGCATCTAACAAAATATTCTCTGGTTTAAGATCCCTGTATATAATGCCCAACCTGTGTACATGTTCTAAGGCTAGTGCTAACTCGGCTAAGTAGAATTTGACATCTTCCTCAGTAAACATTACCTAAAAAAATTTTAACATTTTACAAAATACCAACATAAAAATAAGTAGGAAAGTGGTTCGTTCAGAAGCAAGTGCTATAGAGTCAATGGCAAAAATGTCTAAACAAAAGGGTTTTATGGTTTTGTATCAAAAATTGGTGTAAGTTTCTATAGACAACAGAGTTACTTAAAAGTGAAGTAAAGAAAGATTAGAAACATACATTTATTTAAGACTTGAGGAAAACAAAAGAGAAATCATATAAAATAGTTTTATTTATTACAGCTAAACACTGAACCACAGACCACAAGTACTCAGAATAAATGATTTAATAATAAAGCATTTTACCTCTTTACTTAGCCGAGAAAATAGGTCGCCACCGCGTAAAAAGTCTAATATTAAATACAGTTTTCCGGCTGTTTGAAATGCATAATGTAATTTAACAATAAATGGATGGCCCATTTCAACTAATATATTTCTCTCCATTTTCGTACGTTCTCTATCTCTAACTTTTAATGTAGCTTTTTTAAGTACCTAAAATAAATACAATTATATTAGTTAAGGGACTACAAAAACGCAAGGGGCTTAGCATCATTTAAAATTACTTTTTTTAAAAACAAAAATTGAACCTAAAAAATAGCAACTGCATTTTTAAGCTCACTGATAACACATAAATCTTTCTAACTGTTTTATAAAATAATTCAAATGATTATATAAACACTGGCTAAAAGAAAATTCAGATTTTCGGCCTCATATAATGTTAACTCACCGACTGGACACTAGATAGGTTACAATAATTTATCCAAAAGGAGGGAGCCCCTTTTGTTCATACACAGTATTAACATTCATTTATATTTGTATTTTAAAAACTAGGTACAGGTATTGGATTTAAATAACATTATTCTTAAACATATCCAAAAATAATCTATCCATATTTAAAACCTTATTCATGGCAGTAAACAGTGCTTAATAATAATGGCCAGCTCAGACTGAGACACAACACAAAAAATATACTTTCAGTGAGAGTGCAGTGTAGTGAACAGTCCTGTTCCTTCAAAATGTGCGCCACGTGGGTCACCTCGTATCACAGTCTGAGCTGACCCTAAATGTCTTTTAGGTAATATATATTGATTAATTATTTAAAAAATGCTTACCTTCATGGCATAAAGAGTACCAGCGTCAGCACCCATGACTTTTCTCACTAGGAATACTTTGCCAAAGGAGCCTTCGCCAAGTACTTTGAGCAATTCAAACTGTGACGGATCTGCTTTCTCGTGGCCTTCTTTGACAACATCTTGGAGCACTACTTCTCTCTCATAATTGATCTCATTAATATCATGACTCTCAGTAGTAGATGCCTGGCGAGACTCTGCTGAGTTTTCAACAACCATTGGAAGACTGTTTGCACTCTGTGCGGTATTACCACGCTAAAAATATGTCACAATTAATACAGGTATTAATAATTATTAAAGCAACAGAACTGTATCAAGCATGACAGGCTAATTTATGACATGAGACAAAAAAAATTATAACTTAACAGTTATTCCATGTAAAAATCATGACTGGTTAAGTAACAAATTAGGAAGTCTTTAGGAGTCAAAAGATTAATAAAGATTAGTAATAAGTTTAGCTAACTACCTTCCTAAAAATTCCTTAGTGGAAAATATTTTACTTTTTATGAAAAGTATAACTTGATATTTATTAAAGTTTAAATAAATTTACCACAGATGAAAAAAAAAGCGGAAGTGGCGGGAGCAATAACGTGCCGCATTTTTAAAGGAGGGGCTAATAGCCAAGTACAAGGCCAGATTGTGAACAGATATACAAAAATGATGCATTATTTTGAAAACTATGTGTCATTCATCTTCGAACTAAATTATAAAACCTAACTATATGTCTTATAATTCTAAATAATTATTAATAAAGCAAAAATGATAGCTGGATAAAATTCCAACGCATCTATTAAAATTTTATTCTACGTGGGCGTCGTAGTATCAAAACAAGCATGAGACTAATATTAACAATAAATGTTACCTGATGGCTGCGCGAATGTTTTAAAGCGAATGAGTAATCAAAGTGGGAAAACCATTACAAAAATACTATGTAATTAGCTACGCAAACAAATTCACAAACATACCGTGTTATCGCCGACATTCTGCATACGCCAAGGATCCGAAGAATTAGCCAAAGGCATTTTTATACACTTTAAAATTACAACATTCAATGGAATCTAATAATACTAGACTAAATTTAATTAAACACCTCCCTTTTTCTCATTTCTTTCAAGTAAAACATAAATTTCTTTCACGCAACGCAGCGAGCAGCTGTTTGACAGTAAATGAACAATGTTGCCCTGACACTAAAATAGAAATGTCAAATCAAACCATAATAATCTCAAGACAGTGTTGCCCAATGATGAAGCGGTCCAAGTCCAACAAACTAATGGGGAAGGCAGCTGTCATATACGTTGGTTCCTAATTAAATGTCAAAACTAGAGGTGGGCTGGATTAGATAAAAACGGTACCTGTTTCAACTAATACTAATACTTAAAAATACCTAATCCGAATAATCCCTTCTTATCCCTGCTGTTCGCAGGCCATTTTCAACCTTCAGGCCTACCGTCATCTCTTATAGCAGCACTTAAACTGAACTGTATTGTTTAATGCAACCATGACACCTTTATAGCAGGCCTTAAACAGGATTGTTTTGGTTGACGTCACAAAACCATTCACCTTTTTTTGTATGGACTATTCCTACCATCACGTCTATTTGACAGCACGAAAACGATTATTGCGCGTCTCAAGTGTCAAATAAAGCGATCCTTAAAAAGTTACTTTCCAGTAACTTATATGGAGGATTTTAGTTGGTTTTCTTGTGAATGTGAATATGTTTTTTCTTTACTTTAGATTTTTACAAAACAGTTAGTAGATAATTGAAGTAACGCTACCATGGGACCTTAAATAATCCTACTTAATACCTTTTATTGGAAATTTGGATTTCAAAAACAAAGTAAGATATATTACTTCATTATTTTAGTACAACTTATGTGAAAAATAGTAAGTTATTCCAACTTACGTAACAAATATTTTTGTAAGTAATAACAATGCTAATCCTTGTATATATTTATCCTTGTAAGTTATTTATTAAAATTACAACTGCATACATTTATACATTTTGTCTTACAGTTCTTTGGTTACTCTCTGAGAAGTACCATGATGACATCAATTAAAAAATACAAGACAGGATTCACTGGAGCCTATTATTAAATACAAACAAGACTGAGAGAGCCAGAGGATTACAGCCTCCTTTGGAACCTGTGATTGAACCAGTGAAATGGCAGAATGTTGAATTCCAAGCATTTTACAAGGCTAGCTCTGTTGCTAGACTGGTTCGCTTTTTCACCAGAATACCTGAAAGAAAATAATAGTTTAGATTCATGTCGCAATCTACGAATATCAAATACATACCCATACTTTGTAATAAAATTCTTTGTGCACTACAATCACTGCGTACTTACTAAAACCTAGCCTTTATCTCGTTGAGTTGATCTCGAACTTACTTTGTCTGTATATATTTATGTTATTTATGCAAGTTTGAACACATAATTATCTAAATATAAACTTTGAATAGGTATGTAATAAAATATATTTATGACAAGACACTGTGCTTTTGTACGATGAAGCCCACATTATAATTAACTTCCAAACACTAGTCGTTACCATCGTATAATAACTATTTATCACGGCAATTCGAAAAAGCACTATAATATGAAGTGATGGATATATTTTGTCAGGTGGTTGCTCGGCTTCCAGCATTAAAAACAAAACATTTATGTTTTCACGAATTTACGATTTATTTATAATTTCGAAAACCAGACGCAGACGTTCGTTCAAAACTTTCACTCACAATTTTTTTCGCACTCATTAAAATTTTAGCCATCTTTGATGGTCAATATCAAATTAAATTTATGTACATAATCAAAAGCAAACAAAGTAAATAACACTAACTTTTAGATATTTAAATAAAATATGATAGTAATAATTTTTTGTCAAGGATTTGAACGTCTTCGCAGTCTCATCACCAAAACAAGCCAGAGACAACAAACAGTTCACCATTCAGGAATAACCATTCAAAAAACGTTCAGCATTATGAACGTCATGGTACGATTTAAAGTTGTCCTGCTTTTGACCTGCTTAAAAACTGCATCTCAACTGCCTTGTTTCTGAATGGTTTTATAAGTGTTGGTGGTAGCATTCCTTATGTCTCACACTCCATCCAAGGGTAACTATTGTTTGTAACACGAAAATATTAGATAACACTCCCGAGATGTAAGTATTTCACGCAATAGCTAATTTTATCTAATACAGCTAGTACACTTTGCTCGCAACGGATTTTCGATCTTACTGTTGAGACGTGTAAAGTTTATTGTTGTTTATAGATGAAATAATTACATAATGGCAGACCTAATCCAGACAATACAACATGCGAATATTTTTTCGCAACAGATTTTCTATTTTATGTCTTATAACTTTAAGGATCAGTGTTCTTTGATGACGAAAATATTCAACATTATTACAATTATCGTCACGTGGTGGTTGAATTTTGGCTGCGAATAGCAGGGATTAGGAAGGAATATTCGGATTAGGTATTTGCATTAGGTATTTTTAAGTATTAGTATTAGATGGAACAGGTCTCGGTTTTACCTAATCCAGCCCACCTCTAGTTTTAGGTTAGGAAATCCTGATCAATCACTACTTCGTCTGTGGTTAGGAACCACAGCTGCCTTCCCCATTATTAACCGTCCGGTTACAAATACACGCGTGTGCACGCGTGTATTTGGTGTGCTCGCGGGTGTGCCTATCTATACGTAAAAATTTTTTTAGGTCTATGGCCTATATCATGCATGCCACGAATTCACGCGATTTCATTAGTGGAATATTGCCAGTTTAGGGCTTTTTACCCAAAAATATCGAAAATAGTATTGATCAAAGAGCAAAAAAAATTTTTAGGTTCAGAGTATTGATCATGTCATCCGCCCGTCTCGCACCGCACAATTAATAAGGAATCATATGAAAGGAGGAAAAGCTTTATTTGGCAATCATAACTTAACCATTATATATCTACAATAAAAACAACATCTACGAATTGCTACCTGATGGCACGCAAGCCAAAATATCAAATATTAATTTTGAAACATAAAATCTCTGAATGTAGCCAGACTCATACCGAAATGTTGTTTTACTCAAATTATTGCATTAAATATAGAAAGTAAAATATTGTAACAACACTAAAATAAATTTATAAATCTGCCCTGTTTTAAAAAAATATTGTTTTAAGAAGTTCTTTTTTCCCTCACTAATGTGTTGAAAAACGTAGTATGGCACACGTGTGTATTGTTCATCACAGTCTCGGCTCCATAGACACACGTGCGGGCTTCGCCAGCTTGTGTGTCAAACCGCCTCGACTGTAATGAACTACTTAACACACCATAGAATGGTCTAAGGTGAGCTTTCCATTTGTGTGAGTGATCACCAAAAGTAGAGTCTGACAAAAAACTTTTAAAAAGATATTTTATTATGTTTTAGGTAGGTACATAAGTAGGAGAGAAGAGGTTTAAAAATAAAATATAATTAAATAAAGGCCACCTATGATATGTATGACTGATGAAGTCTGAAGTCAGAGATCAATCTATCTATCTATATATATAACAGCGAAATCTCAAAAACTACTTTATTTAATTAAAATTTAGCAGGAATTTAATTAGAATTTAGCAGGAAGGTAGATTGTGAATAGGAGACGTCCGCTAAGAAAGGATTTTGGAAATTCCATCCCTAAGGGGGTGAAATAGGGGTTGGCAGTTTGTATGAATCTTCGTCAGTTTTGTAGCGAGACACATGACATTTTTGAATTAGTAGTTAATAAAAAATAATAATCCATTTATTGGATTTTAATATATTGCAACCCCAGTTAAAAAAAAATCTATCTAATTTGTGTAGTCTACGTGGGCGAAGCCGCAGGTAAAAGCTAGTTATTAATAAAATTCAAATATAAAAAAAACGACTGTTTGCACTCCGGAAGTGCCGGCAGAAGTGAAAACTTGAATTTAACGTTGTACATTTCCAAGGATGCGCGTGGCAAGCTGTAACATAAACACACGAAGCGTCCTGCCCCGCCTAAACGAAACAGCAGGCGCCTGCGTACATTTTCGCCGCGCCGTAGAAAGAGAGGGGGATACTTCCTCTCTCCGAACTACGAATTTTCCATCAGGTCACGTGTCCTAACGCCCTGACGCCCTGACGCGAGTTTAACATTTTTTACCTATACTAAAAACAGTGTACAACGCCGCTAAAGAAGTTTTCACTTCAAAAATTATAACAATTCTTCAACACCGGACATTGTATCTCCTGTTAGCGCCTTTCTGGCGCTGACACTTGCAACGCCGTGTAGCGGCTGGCAACACCGTAATGCAGCGGGCAACCCTATCAGATGGATAGCGGTACGATATTGCGCATGCGCGGTCAACGGTTTTCTGTCTGGATTCAAAGCTTGCCACGTAAGGTTGTGTCAATCCATATATTATATCTTATTGAAGTAATTGTAGATATTTCATAAAGTTCTAGTGATCAATGTATTAAGCTTAACGGTTTACCTAGCAAAATAAATATGTATTACGTATAACTGTGTCTAGTATTTATTTTGCTCACACTTCATCATTTTTATTACCACTCTCGTCTTCATTTTCACTCTCGTCTGATGTGTCGTTTGTGTTGATGAATCGTTCCATAATATCATCAATAACGGCGTCATGACCATAAAACTTTTTGTCTTCTTTTATTGCGTGGTCACATACATTTTTCTATTCTTGTACAGTGATAGTGTCAACTTTTTCTTTCGCTAATCTCATAATGGTATCCATATTCATTGACACGTTTTTTTTTTCGTCACGTATCCTTTTATATATAGCCCATATATTTTCAATTGGGTTGAAATCTGGGTGGTAGGGTGGTAGACGAAGGACGCTGTGACCATATTCTGTAAGTAAAGGGTCAATTTTATATTCAATAAATCTTTGTTTGTTTTGTAATATCAATTCATATAGTTGTGGTCTAAGCATCGATGAAGAGTGATCGATATCGCGATATTTGAGCCAGTCAATCATTTCTTGTTTACAACTATTTGAGTTGGGGGCGGGATTTTCTAACGAATTGTGGTAATATGCATTGTCTACCACCACAACGCTATTGGGCTTTAAATTTGGAATTAATTGTGTTTGTAACCATTTCGTGTAGTTTCCTGTATGCATATTGTTATGGTAATCTCCACTTTTTTGATTTGCTTTGAACATCAGCAGTGCATTTGGTATGAAACCGTCCTCTCCGCCGGCATGAACTATTACTAAACGATTTCCTTTAGAAATTGGTTTCTTTAAACCAGAAGTGCTGCCATCTGAATAAGATTTCGAAGAAGTGTAAGTCGTGTCTAAGTAAAAAGTCTTTTCGCATTTTATATGAAAATTAAAAACATTTTTTAATATAGTTTATTTACATTTAACTAAAGTATGTAGGTACCATTTTGTTTGATAACTTTTTGCCATCTTATAGGTAGGGACATGATCCCATTGCTATAGAAATTTTGGGGCTTCTGATCAAAAAACTGCGTCAAGTAGTTTTGGCAGTCCTCTCGTGATGTTAACCTGACACTGCCTAAAGAATTCTGAAGAGACCGAAACAGATGGAAATCTGAAGGTGCCAGGTTAGGACTATACGGCGGATGCATTAACACCTCCCAGCCAAACTCTCTTAATTTTTGCTGAGTGGTTTAAGATGTGTGAGGTCTAGCGTTATCATGATGAAAAACCACACCCCTTCTGTTGATTAATTCCGGCCGCTTTCTCTCAACTTCTTGCTTTAATCTTATCAGTTGTTCGCAGTAGAGTTCTGAATCGATGGTCCTGCCTGGTGGTAACACCTCATAATGAATAATGCCCTACCAATCCCACCACACACACAGCATCACCTTATTGCGAGTTAACCCGGGTTTTGCCACAGTCTGTTAAGCCTGACCGGCCTTTGACCATGACCTTTTTCGCACGTTCTTGTCGTACGTGATCCAATTTTCATCATCAGTTATCAATTTTTTCAAAAATGGTTCGGTTTCATTACGTCGTAATAAAGAATCACAAATGAGTACACTGTTCATTAGGTTTCTTTCAGAGAGCTCGTGAGGTACCCAAATATCGAGCTTTTTTGTGTACCAATTTTTTTTTTCAAATGCGCCAAAACTGTTTTGTGGTCAATTCCCAGTTCTTCAGCTACGTCTTAAAACTACTGATATGCCGATCTTGCTCAACTTTTTCAAAAATAGCATCCATTTTATACGTAACAGGACGACCAGAGCGACGTGCATCTTTAACAAAATTTCCGGATTGAAAACGCTTAAACCAAATTTGTGCTACTCTCACAGACACTGCACTAGGTCCATAAACATCTCAAATTTTTTTCGCGGCTTGCGTTGCATTTTTACCTTTTTGGTAGTAAAATTTTAAAATGTATCTAATTTCTTCATTAGATTCACTCATCTTGACGGTAAGAAAAACAAATGAAAATCACGCATTTTGGAATTATCTTCTTTAAAATTTAAATTTTTAAATGATACCAAAACCAGCCAGGTGCAAATAGTATAGACAAAGTGGTTTTATTACAAGTTCATACATACTATATGTGAAAAGACTTTTTCCCCAACCTAATATGTTTCGCGAATTTTGGAAGTTCTGGAATCCTACCGTTATCTCTTATAGCAGCACTTAAACTGAACTGTATTGTTGAATGCTACCATGACACCTTTATAGCAGGCCTTAAACAGGATTGTTTTGGTTGACGTCACAAAACCATTCACCTTTTTTTGTATGGACTATTCCTACCATCACGTCTATTTGACAGCACGAAAACGATTATTGCGCGTCTCAAGTGTCAAATAAAGCGATCCAGTAACTTATATGGAGGATTTTAGTTGGTTTTCTTGTGAATGTGAATATGTTTTGTCTTTACTTTAGATTTTTACAAAACAGTCAGTAGATAATTGAAGTAACGCTACCATGGGACCTTAATTAATCCTACTTAATACCTTTTATTGGAAATTTGGATTCAAGAACAAAGTAAGATATATTACTTCATTATTTTAGTACAACTTATGTGAAAAATAGTAAGTTATTCCAACTTACGTTACCTATTTTTTTGTAAGTAATAACAATGCTAATCCTTGTAAAATATTTATTCACACACGATAACAAATAACAACACATTGTTAGGTATAAGTTATTTATTAAAATTACAACTACATACATTTATACATTTTGTCTTACAGGATTCTTTGGTTACTCTCTGAGGAGTACCATGATGACATCAATTAAAAAATACAAGACAGGATTCACTGGAGCCTATTATTAAATACAAACAAGACTGAGAGAGCCAGAGGATTACAGCCTCCTTTGGAACCTGTGATTTAACCCGTGAAATGGCAGAATGTTGAATTCCAAGCATTTTACAAGGCTAGATCTGTTGCTAGGCTGATTCGCTTTTTCACCAGATTACATGAAAAAAAAAAGTTTAGATTCATGTCGCAATCTACGAATATCAAATACATACCCATACTTTGTAATAAAATTCTTTGTGCACTACAATCACTGCGTACTTACTAAAACCTAGCCTTTATCTCGTTGAGCTAGTCTCGAACTTACTTTGTCTGTATATATTTATGTTATTTATAATAGCACTTAGTGAAGAAGCTGCAAGTTTGAACACATAATTATCTAAATAATAAACTTTGAATAGGTATGTAGTTAAAATGTAACTTACGACATGGTTATTGATAAAATATATTTATGACAAGACACTGTGCTTTTGTATAATGAAGCCTACAATAAAATTAACTTCCAAACACTAGTCGTTACTATCGTATAATAAATATTTATCACGGCAATTCGAAAAAGCACTATAATATGAAGTGATGGATATATTATGTCAGGTGGTTGCTCGGCTTCCAGCATTAAAATGATAAAACATTTATGTTGTCACGAATTTACGATTTATTTATAATTTCGAAAACCAGACGCAGACATCCGTTCAAAACTTTCATTCACAATTTTTTTCGCACTCATTAAAAGCCATGTTTAATGGTCAATATCAAATTAAATTTATGTACATAATCAAATAAAAACAAAGTAAATAACACAAACTTTTAGATATTTATATAAAATATGATAATACTTTATTAATAATTTTGTTTAACGTAAATAAAAAAACCGGTAAAAATAATAATTTTTTGTGAAGGATTTGAACGTCTTCGCAGTCTCATCACCAAAACAAGCAAGAGACAACAAACAGTTCACCATTCAGGAATAACCATTTAAAAAACGTTCAGCATTATGAACATAATGGTACGATTTAAAGTTGTCCTGCTTTTGACCTGCTTAAAAACTGCCTTGTTTCTGAATGGTTTTATAAGTGTTGGTGGTAGCCACGGAACAGAGAAATAGGTTTATTTCTATTTCTCTGTTCCGTGGTGGTAGCCTTCCAGGCGCTAGAATAAAAAAAAATATTGAAGTTTTTACCTAAAGTAGCTTTTTTTTTATTTTTTCTGTTTATTTTTTTATAGTGACAATTAATTGTCATAATGACAGCTATTGGCAAAAAAACGACTGGCCGGCCCAGTACGCGATTTTCGTGAATTTTTATCAAAAAAATTATACGTAAATAACGTATCTCATGTTTTTCCATTAGAATTTTTCTATTATCTTCTCTCATTTAAATCCTAAAAGAGACACTTCTTTACGCAATGACCAAATTGAACCTGCATAGTTTATTTCTGTCTTCAACTTTTCATGTATTCGCTTCATAGTTGGCACCTCTTTATCAGTAATGTGAAAGTTGTGAATTGTTCTTCGGATTACCGCTTTATCAAAATCGTCAATGATAGTGATATTTTTCCTGCATCTGGTCTTTTTCGGAGATTTAAATTTGCTTCCGTCTTCCAAAAGACGTTTACCTTCCAATAAAACTCTTTTGACAGTGGACAGCGGAATTCTCGTCGATGTCGCTACCAATTGGGCTGATTTAGTGACACTTGACACGTCTTTATCGTTAATGTCTTTAAAATAACTATTTAATTTACATAATATTTCTTTTACTTGGCTATTTAAAAGTTTTCGTATTATTCATTTACTTGTGTTTGCAGCCATTTCACAAATAAATCGAACACAAGAACAAAATATAAAGAATTAAATATGTCACGCTGCTACCAGTACAAGAGGTGAAGAATGAAAGGTGCGCGGCGGAGATGCGTCGCGTGAGGGACGAACCGCGCATCAGGCCGATTGCCAAAAAGCAGTATAAACCGGTTTTAATCTATGTGCACTCACACAAATGTAAAGCTCAGCTTAGACCTCGCGAAGGGAGGACCTGTAGTGGAAGGTGGTACAAATAGTCCGGTAGCGCTAGGTTTTTAAGTTTCAAGAATATTAGATATTTCGATTTTTCGCATATAGTTTCTAGACCCCTTGACCAACCTAAAATATGACGTTGTGTCATCTTCGATGTTTGCTTGGGTAGAAATTTAGGTATTTGCCTTTTCGAACATTATGAGATGAAAAGAAAATTAGAGATGAATTTTTCACTTGCATGACAATAACTACGTGGTGTCTGATGTACAAAAGCTTTTTGTGTCATCATCTGGCCACAGGATCAGTGTCATTTCACGAATACTTAATATTTCGCTCAAATAGCTCTTTAAGAATATTAGAATTTTATAAATAGGTATTACACGCCATAGAGCACTAATATATGTGTTTCAAAATGTTTTGTGTCACATTTCATCCACGATATCTTATTGTATTTTATTTTTTTAATTCAATACTCTGTAAAAGACACAAAAGATTATTAGTGTTGTTAGAGTTTCGTCTTTTTCATTATTGTAGTGTGATAAACCACAATTCGTAGTTTATGTCATCTCCATCCAGGCAATCTTATTATTTGAAAAAAATTAAATATTTCCGCGCCAAAACTCAAAGTGCGCGAGAAGACAGGGCGAGCGTGGGGGCACGCATGGGTGCGCGGGGACGGGTGTGTGCGTGACATACCGGCACAGTATCTGTCCGCCGTGCCGGCCGCAGCGCGCGTTACTAATTATTTTGGATTTTTAGCTGACTACGGCAAAGCCATGAGGAAGGGTAGTGATTTTAGCAGTCTATGTATGTGGGTGTGTATGTATGTCTGTTTCCCCGTAGCATCCAAACCGTTTGTTCAATTTTCACAAAATATACATATACATATAATCGATTCGTCATTATTGTCCGGGTGACATAGCTACTAATTTGTATGCAAAAAACGTATATAACGAATGTTAAATACAATAAATTTAGACTATAATATAACATATGACTCGCGTAGTCGGGTATTAGTTTTTTAAACTTATATCTTGTTATTTTATAGGTTCTAACAAAAGCTTCATTTAGAAGTACTTTGATTATTTTTTCCGTATGTGTCAGTGACCACCATGTTTTTTACAAAGGTTCCTTGAATGACGTACTTATGTGTGCAACAACTGCAAAAGAAGGATCATTTTTTTTACGTGTCTTTTATGTTAGTAAGTATGTTTGATTTATAGGTAAAGGTGTATATTGTTTGTTCTCCGTGTGTCTGTTCTACCTAACGATGATGACCGGCACTACTGTAACCTTAGCACGAGTAGGTTCTTATGTGCTGCTTCTGAGAACGCGAGAATCTTCTCGTGTAAGATTTGTACAAAATGATATGTTTATTTAAAAAATTTGATTGTTATGGTTGACTGTATCAATCGGCATTAAAAAAATAGGGACGTTGTTCACAATTTTGGTTATTTATTATAAGCATGGGTTTCATTCAACCAAGCTATTAAATGCAGTTCTTCCTATTTATTTTTGACAATGAACCTATACAAACTTGTTTAGGTATACGTACATATACTCAATTCACACAAACACAAGTTTACTTGCCAGGAATATTAAAAAAATCCTGACTTTCAATAGTTTCATATGTAAACGCCATTTAGTGATGGGTGGAGGAACTGTATAGTAGAATGAATATCCGTAGCAACATCCAATATTTGTCTGAAGTAAACTACAAAACGGCCCAACCGATGTTTATCAATCATAGCTAAGAACCACCTATTATTATATTATTTTTTATTCTGTGGTAACGTAGATATGCACGTAGGTTAGTATTTTGTTATAATATAAGTGCTCTGAGTTTTTAATTTTGGAGTTTTTGCACCACCTGTCAGCACCACCTGTAAGTTGACTGGTGGAAAAGGCCTACGGCCTTAAGTCCATCAATTACAATTTCATGTAATAAAGTTAAATAAATAAACCACCGCAAAGCCGCATTGAAATCGGTCCATCTATTCGAGCGCTAAGATACCACAGACAGGCACACAGAGAGACAGACGGATAGACTGAAAGACATTAGCATTACTTACCGACATACTTTCACAAACAAATTAGGCAATTTGTAACACACATTTCCCTCCTTCGGCAGTCGGGTAAAAATAAGCTGTGAATAAAATTACGCAAGGTACATCGAACACGCAATAGTAATGTAAAGATGGGCGGTGGGCAAATATACATACCCAATCTACCCATTTGGTGGGTAGATTGGTTCACGACTAATAATCTGGCCTTAAACACACAAAAGACTAAGTGCGTTAATTTTTCACTATTGAATAAACCCAATACTCACATACCTTTGAGTCTTAATGGCCAAGTTCTAGAACGGGTACCCAACACCAAATTTTTTGGCATAACTGTAGACTGGAACTTAAAATGGGATAAACATATTGAGACCACTTCCAAGAAACTTAGTTCGGCAGCATATGCTGTGAGGAGGGTCAGACGGTGTACTAACGTTAAAACTGCTAGGCTAGTATACTTTAGTTATTTTCACAGCATAATGTCATATGGCTTGCTCTTATGGGGTAAAGCAGCTAACATACATGCTATCTCTGTGCTACAAAAGAGAGCAATTCGGTCGATCTACGGACTAAAATCACGCGATTCCTTAAGAGAGTTATTTAAATCTATAAATATTCTTACTGTGACATCTCAATTTATTTACGACACTCTTCCTTTTGTTAAGTCTAGGTTAAATAATTTCAAGAAAAATAGTGATGTTCACAGTTATAATACGCGCAACAAAAATCAGCTTCATACGCCTAAATTTCGGCTTTCTAGAAAGTCACTCTTAGGTCTAGGCATAACATTATTTAATAAACTTCCCGACGCGATCGTTAACCTACCAATGGCAAAATTTAAAATACATGTTAAAAAAGTTTTATTGAATAATGCGTACTATACTATCAATGATTATTTAAGAGATAAAAACGCTTGGATACTTCCTAAACATTTTCCATTACACTCCACACATGAAACATAAAATAGCTCCATTTTATGTTACCATAATAAGCTTACTTTAAAAACATGTAAATGCTCTGCGATCAATAGGTGACCAAAATATAACTAATATTTTCTCTTGACAAGGTCTGCGAGTTCGGGTTTTTCATGCTCACTAAAATGTCCAATCCGGTGGTGGCGTCGCTGGTCGGGTCGTTGGATTCCCTCTAATATGGTTGAGTTTAACGATGGCTGATCCGTACGTCAACTCGTGAACGGGTGCTGCCGGGAGGGACTGGTCAACTAGGCTTCGCTTTTTTGACTATTTAATATTTTTTTATTTTTTTCTACGCAATTTATATTTGTTTACTTGTTTGCAAGCATTACATGTTATAATGTGTCAACATTGTATTATATTATAAGTATTTATTAATTAAAAGACAATAATAATAATATGACAAAGCCCTTCTGGCGAGTAGGCGACCAATACTGTGAAAATGAGTTTCTTTCGGCGTTTCTTCTCAGCAGTGGTCGTTACGAAGCGCTGGTATCGGTGGATTTTCTTTAAAAATAAATTAAATTTTAATATACTTTACACGTAACATAGATTATACGTATTGACGTGTAAAAGTGCCTGTTAAGGTCTAATTACTGAATAAACATTTGAATCTTTGAATCTTTGAATCTTGAATCTTAGATTAAATTAAATATTTTAAGTAAATTCTTCACAACACCTGTCGGAAAGCGCGTGAAAACTAGTGATGTCCCGCATTAAATTACCGTTACCAGTACTTTACTATAGGGGAATATTTCCAGTAAGTTTCTATTGTTACCGGTAATATTCCCAAATGCTGGTAATATTGTTTAATAGATATCGTCTTGTTAGTCTTGTTAATTTATTTATGTAATATTTCTTAAAATGCGCACGTACACTCTTCCAAGCTGCTTCTCTTCCCGTGCAGATCGTAAAAGCCATTCGAGGGAATAGGCGAAAATGCGAACCATGTTAATAGGTGATGCGGCGAGCAACCCATCATTGTTTCGATTCCTAGGGATCCATAGCAAACCCTTATAGTTTCGTCGTCCCTGTCTGCGGTTTTACTTAGAGACTATTAGTACTAGAAAGCTGTAATTTGGCAAATTGTCACTCTCATGGTGGGAAACGCTTTTCTCTTAATCGTGTTTGGGACAATAAACAATAAAAATACTATCTATCCCAACTACTTCTGCTTCAGAAGAGAGATGTTTTTTACTTTCGCCAACATACATCCAAAAAAAGAAACAAATTGACGACAAACAGAGAGAGAGAGAAAGAGAGAGAGAGAGAGAATACTTACTTTTTATATTCCCAAACAGAAACTTGTCAAAAAAATTACTAAATAACTTGATAGTAACATAGAGAAAATACCCAGAATGTTACTGTATGGTAAGTTACTCAGTAAGTTTCTCGAAACTTACTCGTTAAGTTACTAGTAATATTAGTAAAATAATATTTAGAATTATAATTTTGGTTGCATTTAAACTAGAAGTGGTAGAAGTCTTATCGTATCACTGATAATCACAAATGAAATATATTGAAAAAATTGTTTTTCTATGTTACCTTATATTACTACTTTTTGGGAATGTTAATCACTAGTGCTATGATATGCTTAAAATTCAGGTACACGTCATATGCGATACTAAAATATATGAAACCACCATACTAATCATACAATGAAAATAGGCTGCTTTAACTTATTATAAGACCTTAAATGAGATGTCAGCGTACTTGTATGAGCCTTACCTTCATAAAAAAAATAGAGAAGTATTTTTTGACTGCTCGTCCAAGAGCCAAAACTACTCACAAAATAGTTTGCCGGATATTTATCCAAATTTACCCTTTGTATGGAAACAGCGATCTTGAAATAAAAAAGCAGGTTTCTGATCCTAGGCACCCTAGGCACTTTATGGAGCTCAACCCTATACCAGCCGACTTGTAAGCCACAATAGTTTTGTTAACACAATACCACTTGAAGGCTCACCAAAATCCTCCCGGCTCCAACTGTAGCGCAGCAGACATCCATGCATGGTTGATTTCATTCAACTATGCATCGGAGAATAACATAATCAAAAAAAATTTTTTTTCTTAAATTTCCTTTGTGATAATAGTGATCCGATAAGACTTCTACCACTTCTCTAGTTTAAATGCAACCAAAATTATAATTCTAAATATTTTTTTCCTAATATTACTAGTAACTTAACAAGTAAGTTTCAAGAAACTTACTGAGTATCTTACCATACAGCAACTTTCCTAGTAACTTACTGAGTAAGTAACTTTCTGAGTATTTTTTCTATGTTACTATCAAGTTATTTAGTAAATTTCTTGACAAGTTTCTGTTTGGGAATATAAATAGTAAGTTAACTCTCCTCTCTCTTCTCTGTTTGTCGTCAATTTGTTTTTTTTTTATTGTATTTTGGCGAAAGTAAAAAAAGATCTCTCTACTGAAGCAGAAGTGGCTGGGATAGATAGTATTTTTATTAAGACGAAACTATAAGGGTTTGTTATGGAACCCTAGGAATCGAAACAATGATGGGTTGCTAGCCGCATCACCCATGAACATGGTTCGCATTTTAGCCCATTCCCTCGATCGGCTTCGTCAAAAAATTTGTACTGATAAGAGAATAAAAGTCACAAAATATTGTCACTTGACATTGATCATATCCATTTTCAACGTGATTTTAGATGTAATATGGCAGAAAAACCGATAATATGAGCGCTATTTGACTCTAAGAAACTCTGACGTCACGCCGTGCTATTTCATTCAAATCCCATAGACGATGTTTGTTTTGACGTTTAGGAAAAAGTTTCTAATTAGACTTGTTGGAAACTAGCGGATTATATGTTGAAATAAGTAAAGACAGATTAAATGCTATGTCAATATATTAGTATCCTCATACATATAAGGAGTGTACATTTTTTTTACTGCTCAAACAATAGCCAAATTTACTGATTACGGGGTTGGTCCCGAAACAAAAAATATTCGTATTGTCGAGTTCTTAAATACCCCGTAAACTTGTTATAACATTTCCCACAAAATAATATGCCGGGTATTTATCGCAATCTACCCGTTGTATGGGAATAACATACGAATTAACACGTCTTAGTTTACATGTTTTGTTGGCAAGTGTTTGTCCACCTAATTATATGTTAAAATAAGCAAAAAGACATCAAATGCGATATCTTTATATGAGCACCATCATACGTATAAGTAGAGTAAATTTTTATGAATGCTCATCAAACAGCCAAAACTACTGATTTCAGGGTTAGTCCCCGAACAAAATATATTCGTATTGATGATTTCTTTGATCCCTTATCAACTCGTTATAATATTTCCCTCAAAAAATATGCCGCGTAAATTGACAGGTGTTAGTTTTCATTTATTTTGCTGGAAAATGTTTTTTGACCCAATTATATGTTATAATAAGCAAACAGAAATAAAATAAGCTGAAATCTGTATATATGGACAGCATTAGGGATTTTAATCTTTGATATTTATTCTATGTCAATATATGTTATTTAATAATACATGGCATAACCATTTCACACATTCATATACAAAGTTAGCAGACTCCCACTCATTTTTAAATAAATATCCCAATCTACCCACCCAAACTAGTAGATACGGGTATTTACCCCGTGCGCATCGGGTAAATACCCAACCTTGGGTAAATATCCGGGTGGATGCCCATCGCTAGTAATGGTAAAAATAAAAAAAAATACTTGCGAAATGAACTGCAGTCTTGCAGATTTTTAATACGACAATTTTCATTTAATTTGTTTTGTTAATCTTATATTTTCTTAATGCTTTACTTAATTGAAAGTAAAATGGAGTTGAAATATAGTACTGTATGTATTATATGTGGACGCTTTCCGGACACTTAAACAGTTAAGGACCAATGCGAAATTAAGTTGCATAAAACATGTAGGAATACCTACAATAATCTAAAATAAAATAAAATACATATAATAAAATAAATAAATTTCAAAAACCTGAATCGACAAGAAAATGCTTTATAATATTCAAACCTTCTCACAAAATTTCACTAGAATCTGTTGAGAAATGCGACCTGTAGGCGAGAACAGGCGGACAGACAAACTGACAGAGGGACAAAAGCATTTTTAGCTAATTTCGAAACTGAGACACTTCATTTGCTCGGTCAATAACATATAGTATCATTGTGATAGTATCGCATGACACAAGTTTGAAAACTTACTTTGGGGCTAGCTCAGTCTATACAGGGTGGAATTGAATTCGTTGGCAGCCTTTTAAGTATCTATTATACCCATGATACAAACTCAATTACAAAGTATTTAAAGACTAATAAAACTTCTAAATCTATCAAAGAGTGTAACTCTTTGATAGATACCATTACTGCAATTATAAATAAATAAAAAAATCTAATCGTCATAAAACTTACAAAAAAATAAATAAATTATAATAGTATCAATTTCGTCGCACCGAAGTACACTAACATGCGTTCCTACTTCAAACGTAACCTTGAATAACCTACCATTCTCAAGCGTTCGTGTGACTCCACCCGTCCCTACTCGATTTTAAACCTTATTCACGTACCCACTCTAAAGTCTACTTTTATACGCCGGCCGCCCGCTCCCGCTCAGTGGCTCAGTTGTGTCCGTGGCTGTGTGCGGCGGGTTCTATGACCTCACGGCTCGTAAGTATACACAATACGTGCGCGCGTCTCAATCTCAATCTAATCAAGTGTTTTGATACTTTGGTAATTTTTCTTACTTTTTGATACTTTTTAATTACTGCATTAATTGCAGTGTTGTTGCCGTACAAAGTATCCTTTATGGGAGTATGTTAATAAGTTAAATTAATGCTACTTATTTCAAATGCACTCTGTATAATTTGTCATTATATATTTGTAACTGCAAGTGTTTCTTTGCCATACAACATTACATAACTTTCACCTACTACAATTTATTGTCATCCCATGTAGGAATGTGTGAACCCTATTGTTCGTCACAAGTAATAATACTAGGCGCCACCACACCGTGTACCACACGCACTATGCCGTAATAACGATAAACGACGTTATCTCCAGCTAGTTAGGCACAGTTGAGTAAACCGTTTGTTAGCATAGTTTGTAAGTATTTAAGCAGTTCGTATTTATGAAAGTGATTATGTCACGAACTTCTTACCGAGTAAAATATATTTAAGTACCTAATATGGGCCAGTATTCTGTTATTTGACAT
Organism: Acrobasis suavella; assembly: GCA_943193695.1. NCBI lineage: Eukaryota > Metazoa > Arthropoda > Insecta > Lepidoptera > Pyralidae > Acrobasis > Acrobasis suavella. The sequence goes on from OW971938.1 coordinate 13,652,066, forward strand.
AAGTTAGGATTTATAATCTATCTCTTCATAGATTGAATGAAATATCGTAGTCTAGAGTGTGCAAAAACATAACCCCCGCACCGGACACGTTGCCATCATCCTTCGCGCGCCATCGATCACTTGTCTACTTAAAGGGCAAACATGTTTTTTTGTGTTTTACACTTATTTTGTTGATGAAAGTGACACAAACTCAGAATGTCAATCTTTTATGAATTTATGATACTAAATATATAAACTCTAATGATTCTAATTTTCTTTTGAAGCGTATTTTGCTTGGAAAATCAAAATAATTAAAATAAATAAGAATCCCTGGACTAATGTGACACAAATGAATACAAGGGGTATATTTAGTTGTTACTGATATGTTGTATTATTTTTTTCAACACTAATTATCTTTTTGGTACTGTTTTTATACATGGGCCCTTAGCCAGTTTGCAGTGGACAAAGGGTGACACAAATAGGTTTGCACACTAGTCTGGCTACGTTTGATACAATACTATTCCATTTTACAACTTTAAATCAATTTTGTCGATTCAGTATGGAATTAAATAAAACAGTCACAAATCAATAAATTTCCCGAAACGCAGACCCCGTAAGTGACACAAATCGAAATAATAAACTCTTTAGATACGACTCTATTCAGAGGCAAGAAATAAGAATATCTAGAGTTCTTGTAAGTTATACCCTTAAAATTAGCTAGCGCTACCGGACTAAAAACGATCCCCTGAGGTAAAACGATCCCCGGCTGTTATATCCACTTTAAAGCGCCATCTAGGATATTTTCACTGAATTTCGTGCTCCTGCCGTCGAGCAGTACAATCTCTGTCAGTGTCATGGCGTCGTTAGCAATAGTAAACATTTTGTTACAAATTATTGAAAATTGCTGTGCTACATCTAAAATAAGCCATTATTTGACATTATATATCTTTAGTCTACGGAAATATTATGTGATAGTTGTGTTTGTCCCAGTTTCTGTTACCAATCAGCCTTTAAATTAACTGTGATTTGTTATGCTTCGGCCGCACTTATGCTTCGTACGTTTTGTACACTAAAAAGTTATCGCGATAAACCGCTGGTCACACTAGCGGCTTCGTTATTTTTCACGAACTATCTGGCAATAATCCAAGATGGCGTCGTCTACGTTTTTTAAATATGGACGACGACTTTCTTTTCTTTAACATGTGTGCTAACAATTACTTTATGCATTTATAGAAACCTAAAAAGAAACCTAGAAAGTAAAAGCTAAAAATTTTAACACCATTTTATCTCTCCACTCCGTTTTTACGCATTAACAACCGTGGCACCGTCGCACGCACAGCACGCGTCTGAACAAGTTGAAAACAAACGTCAAAATGAATAACGCAAGTGCGGCCACGCAGAGCGAATGGTTAGCGTGCATAAATCCTTTGATGTATCGCCAACCGCCATGGGCGTAGCCACGGTGGGGCAGAGTGGGGCGCTTGCCCCACCTTGGCTCTGACTGAAATTAATTTATCTAGGTACTAACTACAATACGTAATATCCGTAAGAAAGTTTACACTTGACAATCGACACAAAAAAAATGCGATCAAAACAAAAGCGCGCAAGCAATAGACACGCGGTAGCGTGTCAAAGCCAAGTCCTAAGAAAGGAACTGGCGACACACAGCAATCCTGGTCAAATATTAAGATTCTATTTAATAAATTTCGGGATGCTCTACAGAACTTGTCAGTTAGCATCTTGATTCTTTTGTTTCTTTATTTTTACTTCTCATGTTCCTGTTCCTGTTAGAATACAAACATACAATATCGCCTTTATTAACCCGAAAGAGTAACGTTTACCACGTTTTAGTTATAAAAATATATTGCTACCATTTTATTGCGGGCGTGTTGATCCTACGAAAAATCAGTGGTCGGTCATATGTTACACAAACGCAATCCTATTGTTATTTGTTTGTATGTGTGAGTAAGTGGTTAAGCGCCCCGAAAGATTTCCTGTTATAGGTAGGTGAGTAATGAGAAAGTGTTTTGGATAATTCGAATTATACAATACATACAGATATAGGGTGCTATTTAAAATGGTTACATATTAAATAATATGTAACCATTTTGAATACAAAAAATTACCGGGGTAAGACTGCGGGTGTAGTTTGCTAGGTACATATTATTTTAGACTGCTGCCCCAACCTGAGCCGATGGCTGGCTACGCCTATGCCAACCACGCGATAGCCAACACTAAGTCCGAATATTCGGGACGATACCCGATAACGGCTGGTCATCGTGTAATAGCACGAAGCTTCGTGACGATAGGCGCAGGTCCGGCCCAAACATTACAGTATTCGAAAAACATAGGTTATGTTTTGATGTTTTTCGTCAATATGGCATTTGGGTCAAAACGATCCCCTTATAGGCTGGGCAAAATGATCCCAGGATCATTTTACTCTCTGCCTTTTTTAAAACGTTTTCAGCTTTTTTATTTATAGCTTTTTAGGGCTCCGTAGTAAAGAAGGAACCCTTATAGTTTCGCCAAGTCTGTCCGTCCGTCTGTTAGTCCGTGGTTTTACTCAGAGACTATTAGTACTAGAAAACTGTGATTTGGCATGGGTATGCTATGTTAATTAATTACGCCGACAAAGTAGTAAACTAAAAATATGAAAAAAACCTTTGTTATTACATAAAAGTGGGATTTTTTACGGTACCCAATCCTATAATATTAATGTTATTTATATTTTCCTAAATAACGTTATTGAGCTATCTTATCTTTATTTCGTTGCTAACACTATTTAGTAGCAATTTATATCTTTTTACTTATAGAAATTATGCCGCGAAATTATATTCGAAAAACCACACGCCAGAATTGTAGTTAGAGAGTGTGTTATTTTTATGATTCTATTCAGGAGCATAAATATTATAAAACTATTAGTGTTATATTTATTTATTTATTTTATTTATTGGCACACAAAACAGTCTTACAACGCAGCTTAACAAAACAACTTATATAATAGAAACATGTCATGTCTAGTTGCAAAACCAAAAAAATAGTGCGCACAGCATGTTAAACATTATTTACTCACAAGAAAACATTATGTAAATTAGTAACATAATAAAGCTATGGACATATAAATATAAGGTAAGTACATATGTTGACAATATACATTATACAAAATATCATTGAAATATAATATAATTTATAGAATAAATAAGAATTTAAAGCTACGTATGTAAGGTGGTAAATATGATTTGAAAGTTTATGACAATAATTGACGGATTCTGTGCTTAAAACTATTCAGTGATAAACTATAGCAGTCTTATTATAAAAAAGGCCATAATCGTGGTTTAGTCCCGTATTATCTAAGTCGGGGTTTAGTACGGTAACAAGCGATAAATCTACTTTAGACTTTCTTTTATTACAAATCCTGAACCAAAGACGGAATAAGATAGATCCAACTTAGTCCGAAGTAGTAAAATCGTTCCATTTTTCATAATAATATATTTTCGTCGCAAATATTTTAATTAAAAGCGAAATAATTTTAAATAATATTAATTCAAAACTATGCAAAGTATATTATTTTACCAATAACCTCTTATTTATTGATCTGATTACTAAATAACATTTATTATACAATAATAAAGTAATTGTAGTATCAAAAAACGGAACGAAGCTAAGTTGACAACTTTGACAACGTAATTCTATATTTAGTCTGTGGGCACTTGTCATAATAAACTGTCATGGAGCGTAACCTATGATTTTGTTTACATTTGTAAATTGTAAATAATCTTAACAAATATTGTTTTTATATGTGTGTTGTATTGTGTTATAAATATGAAATCGTGTTTTTAATGTCGTGAATGGAAATAAACGAACAAAAGTGTTGAAATCGTGTTTGTCATGGAAACTTGTAAATCAATAAAAATACTTTTATATCATAATCATGGCAGTTTTAACACATTTCCTGGATATAATAATCATTTATTATTAGCCATCAGGTAAAATTTCGTATTTACTAAGATTTCACAATAATCTTTATTGTTTTGTTTTGATTTCTGTCATGAATTTTAGGTTAGTCGGAGCTTAAACTAGCGTCCTAGCTGGTTTATCTTTAGACCGAGGATCGTCCTCAGAACAAAACATAAACCTTGTTTTATAATAAGATTTTCCTTGTTACCTAGTTTAGACCGACTTTTAATAAGACTTTAGATGTCAGGTACTTGATCTGAATTTATTAAAACATTCATAGAGGTTGTTGTATTCGCGGCAGATCTTAAGAATCGGATTATGAGAGGAGACATTATTGGCACATATGGGTATAGAGAAGGGTATGATGATGCGAACATTGCGTACTGGTCTTGTTGGAACCTTAAAGTGTATGCTTGAGAGCAATGAAGTGTTGAGCTGTCCATGTATAATTTTATGCAAGTAAATGAAGTTTTGGAGAGAGCGTCTCATTTCTTAGCTTTCAAAACCAAAGAATTTAAGACGGTCTTCGTAAGCAACAAGTTCTCTTTTATGACCATAATGTTTAGAGAGTGTCTGAAGGAAGCGTCTCTGTACCGATTCAAGGAGATCAACTGAAACTGCGTACTGAGGGGACCATACAATCGAGGCATATTCCAATCTACTTGTCACAAGAGACTTGAAGAGAGATATTAAACTCTTGGGTTCTTTAAAATCGCGAGCAGTGAGCAGAATGAAACCAATAAGTTGGTTACATTTTTTTGAAACCGTTTCTTGCTTGTTGAAATAGAGCTTGGCATCAAAAGTTACTCCGAGATCGTTGACTTCAGAGTTTCTAGTAAGCATGACACCATCCAGAGTGTAGTCGAATATTACAGGACTGTTCTTGCGTGTGAAAGTAATGACTGAACACTTTAGTTATAGAGATATAAGAGAGCTAAGAGAGGTCACACGTTATAGAGATATAAGAGTGCTAAGAACTTCGGTACGTTTGATTATATTAACACAGAGTTGTTTAAATTTGTTTCTAAGACTGAATCTAATATAAAAGTACAAAAAATTATATTGTATGTTTAATTTTGTTACTTGAATTTTGAATATTAATGATCCCCGGATCATTTTACCCGCATCCCTGGGATCATTTTGTACACAGGGGTGTACAAAATGATCCTTAAGTAGACCTCACGAAAAACTCAATAATATTGTTTCTAATGGCCAATGCGATTCCACGCTTACAACATTTGTAGTTTAATTGTATAGCTAACTCTTACATAGTTTAAGTTAAAGAAAATACTTCATACTCTCGTTTTACAGCTGTTTTCCCTTAGGGGGATCATTTTGTACCACCTTCCCCTATCTCTGAACCACATTTATTTCATAAACGACTATTGATAAATACACGTAATAGAGGAACTATAGATTTTTGTATAACATCTTACATTAGTCTATTTTCAAATGTTATATACATGGACAACTTGTGTCATACATTGTTTTTAAGATAATGAAATAAAAAGAACCTGAATTTTGGGGACAGCGAACGGAAATTATGAGAAAGACCTTTTAGATTTTTTTTCATTTCTTTATGTACAGTAGGTAATAGCACATAAGTTCATTTTGCCCGACAGACCAGACAAAAAACTCATAAAAATATAAAAGTCTTGCATATACTAATTTAATTCAGTGTTATCTTGTTTCTCTATATATTTATTTATACAGCTTGAAATGTAGATATTCAAGGGGCCGCGCGCTCGAAAAACAGAAGTGCGATTTCTGAAACGCGGAGTCACCTAAACGAATGGTTTTCCCATACAAAAACCATACTTTTAGGTGACTCCGCGTTTCAGAAATCGCACTTCAGATCTTTTGATAATGACCCAAAACTCTCCTTCGGAGAGTGACGGCGGCGGCGGCGGACAAGTAAAGCGAAACGCGGGAATTTTAAATGAAAGATAAAAAGTTTTTTATACTCAGTCGAATATATGTCTCAGTAGACAAATGGGCATACGGCCTCTTTTAGGGTTCCGTACCCAAAAGGTGAAAAATGGGCGTATATTAAACACCTACTCTGCAATTAATCGATATAACTTCTTTAATAGCTCGTTGGGAAAAATACGTACATAAAAGCACATTTTGTATTGCCGTAATCGTCAAGTGAAAGTTCAGGAAATCACATTAGGTAGATGCACAAGTTAACAAATCCATCTAAGTATAGTATACTAGACCTGTTCGTTCAGGCTAAGCTAGGCGGCTTCGTTATGCGGTAGATTCCATCAAAATAGTCTGCGATTACTTTCGCTGGTGTGTGGTTTGGTGTACTTTGTGATAAGTTTAAGCTGAGAATATGGATAAAACAGGTATATTTTAGCATTAGCGGAAATATCTCTAAATCTTAAGTAAAATATCTAAATATCTATATAACGTGGAAGGGAAATACCCGTAATAAATCGAACCACGGGTTACTTTAGATCACAAAAGTATAATGAAATTAAAATAACAACCAAGAACCCAAAAAAAATCGACATTCCCATACAAATTGTTCGGGCGGCTGCACACATTTGTATGGAAATGGCGAAGTTTTTTTTTGTGTTTTGTCCGTTATTTTAATTTTATTATACATTTGTGATGTAGTATAACCCGTGGTTCGATTTATTACGGGTGTGTTCCTTCCACGTTGTATAGTAAAATATCTCAAGTTGTTAAGTATAATCTTAAGTACCTAAAAACCGTAGATCTTGGTTAACATATTACATAATGAATACCTAGCACAAAGCTAAAGCTGAAATTCTCCTCGCTAGGTCATTTTACATAGTGGTATATTACTTTTATTATAATTAGCTTTTCACATCATCCCTCACTCCCTCCCACCGTCAATCTGTCTGTATCCCATGTAAAATGGCATGCAAAAATACTTCGATATACGTTACTTCGTTCTCACGACATGATCTACACGCAAACAAACATACACTTCACAGTCTTAAAATAAGTAAGTTTTGAAAAAAAAAACGAAGTGTAATCAGGCACGTGACACGGAAAATAACCTAAATAAAGAATTGTCGTAGAAAAATAGTATAAAAATCATTCCCGCCAATCCCACCTAAGGAATATAATTACGTAGGTTCCCGTTACGATCCTAATCAGGACAACTACAGTAAAATATATCCATGCACATCAGTAAAATTTTTAATGTGCGGTGAAAATAAGCGTGAATACGAGCCTGGGCTTCCCATTCCTAAAGATGAGGCGCTTTTTCGGTTTCTTTATCAGTAAAGAATGTCTCATCATCATCATCATCCAAACGTATTCCCGGTTGCATCCTCAGCAGTAACGCTTTAGAGCCCGGGGTCCGCTACCTAACCAAGGAGATTTGACGAGGTTACTGGTTTTTATACAGAGCGACTGCCGTCTGACAGTAAAGAATGTCTATCCTACTTATAAAAAAAAAAAACTGAACTCAACATATTTTATTATTAAAAAATAATATTTACTTACTTATTTTATCTCATTTTTATGCAGATAAAGATATACAATCCTTCACAATGACGGGTTGCAATGTAGACGACCTAACTTCCAAAGCTATTGGCGAATTTGGAAGATGGCAAATGTCGATTAGCCTCCTCATGGCTATGTTGAAATTGCCGATCGCGTGGTATCAACTGAACATTATATTTTTGGCCCCACCGCAAGATTTTTGGTGCGTCAAACCAGAATCTTTATCTATGTATTCAGATGAGGAGTGGCGGCAGATGAGCACCCCGGTGAGACATTTCTATCTATATTATCTATATTCTTTACAGGCGTTTTGTACCATTAGGCTATGAGGTTACTCCAAAAGCGGAACGCAAGACTGACGTTACTGCGTATCCGCGTTTCAGTGTCAAGCAACATTGAGCACTAAGGTATGATGATATTAAGTCTTATTTGGTTTGACATAGAACGTCACTATGGTACTACTAACGTATAATTGTATGGAGTAACCCCCCAACCCTCCAGAAGCTGGTCCGCTCAAAAAGCGCCGCCACATATCACAGTTTTTTTCATCTGTAGCTATCACTATTCACCACGTATAGGCGCTTGTTAGGTACTAACCAACATTTTATATATAACTAAGTAGGCAAACGGGCTTACTGCCCGCCTGATGGTAAGTAGTTGCCTTAGCCAACTCACAATAGCATGCAGGACACACGCATAGCCGATATTCAACAAATATTTTCACGTCCTTACCCGAAGGGTAAAAACGTCAGTCAGTCTGTCTGTCACTAGGATGTATCTCATGAACCGTGATAGCTATAATTGAAATTTTCACAAATGATGTATTTCTGTTGCCGCTATAACAACAAATACTCAATGACAATTTTTTACTGGGTAGACATTCTTACATATATTACGAGAGCGGCTAATAAAATAGGTACCTAGGTGCATTTCTCGTTAATATTCGACATTATATAAGGTTGGACAGGTATACAAATTCTTAGTTTCTGTATGAAATGCACGCTACTGCGAAGGGTTACTAAACAGAATAATCCCACCAAAAACATACCTGTTAAAAAGGGGGCCAAGTTCCTATCGGCTAATTGTTCGGCTAAAAAGTATTGAAATCCAATCCAATGCCAAGTTTAGTTGCACTTTAAAATCGATCATAATCATCTTCATCAACAGCCTGATCCACTGGTAAACATTTGCCATTCCCAAGACTTGAACTTGGCAGGTTTTCGTGCTGTACGTAACACTTGATTAATTGTATGATCAAATGTATTATTTATATAATTAAATTAACCTATTTAATAAAACCTGCCAAGTTCAAGTCTTGACATCAGAATTTCCGGGTTGAAAACATTTGTGCTACTCTCACAGACACTGCACTAGGTCCATAAACATCGCAAATTTTTTTCGCGGCTTGCGTTTCATTTTTACCTTTTTGGTAGTAAAATTTTAAATAGTATCTAATTTCTTCATTAGATTCACTCATCTTGACGGTAAGAAAAACAAATGAAAATCACGCATTTTCCTAATTTGAATTTGGAATTATCTTCTTTAAAATTTAATCTTTTAAATGATACCAAAACCAGCCAGGTACAAATAGTATAGCCAAAGTGGTTTTATTACAAGTTCATACATACTATATGCGAAAAGACTTTCTCCCTAACCTAATATATTAATTATGCGGAAAAAGTGGTAAAATAAAACATTGAAAACAATTTTTTTAGGGTAGCTCCCATACAAGTAAAGTAAAAAGTCAATTTTATTTTCTCGACTAACAAATCATGTGGGGTATCGTTGAATAGGTCTTTTAAAAATATTATGAGCTTGTAAATACCGTTTTTAGATTTAGGGATCCGTTTCAGAAATATTTGGTTTTAAAGTGAAAAATGTTGTTATAGTCAAGTGTGTCCCCCCCCCTCTATCTGCTAAACGGTTATATATGGACACGTGAAAAAATTTACAGCTATAATAAATATAACGAAATTTAAAGGAATAGTATCAGAGCTAAGGAGGGTTTACAAATTAAAAAGTTATATATAAGCCAAGTGAGAGTCGGACTCGCCCATGAAGGGTTTCGTAGCAGCAAGTAACATAAAAGTTCTTGTAGTTCATTGTAACTTTGTTTTAAAAAGTATTAAAAAAAAACTACTAACTAAGTAGATCTCGTTCAAACCAATTTTCGGTGGAAGTTTGCATGGTAATGTACATCATATATGTTTTTTTAGTTTTATCATTCTCTTATTTTAGAAGTTACACACATTTTAACACTTTGGAAGTGTCTGTCGCGCAAACTATTCAGATAATAAAAAAAATTATATTAGAAACCTCAAATACCTTTCCATAGATACCCCAAACGAATGGGTTTGATGAAAAAAAAAATTCGAGTTTCAGTTCTAAGTATGGGGAACCTCCAAAATTTTTTGTTTTTTTTTTGTGTTAAAATCATATTGCGGTTTACATATTACATCTCCTCACCAAGATTCAACAGTATAGTTCTTATAGTTTCGGAAAAAAGTGGCTGTGCCATACAGACGGACAGACAGACAGACAGACGTGACGAATCCATAAGTGTTCCGTTTTTTGCCATTTGGCTATGAAACCCTAAAAAGGACATTGTAGATAACCCGTCGTGCGCGAGTCCGACTCGCACTTGTGCGATTATTTAAGAATTGTATGTTTTTGTTATTATTGTATACATGGGAATAGGTATGTTATTACCTATACATTGAAAGAATATTGGGATGATAAATTATAAGTTTTATAAGACTGACATTTAATTTATTATTATGTATTATATAATTTAATTCCATTCCCATGTAAATATAGACAATTTAAGAATTATTGAACAATTCCGTTTAAGTTAAATTTATTTGCTAAATTGTGTAATATATAGACTTCACAATGCCTTATAAGGGTAAAATTTGTAAAATAATAAGACCTTTTTTGACAATGTAATGAAATGTGCATGTGTACTTGTTACAAATTTTATGTGAATAAATGAATATGAATATATACCTATTGCCAGATGCCACACATAAACATATAAATACGTCTACAATCCCAAGTATATTACAAAGGTTCTAAAAGTAAGTATAGATTCTTACGTAGATAAGTTTTTAGTACCTACGAATACATAACTATATTTTTATTTATCTCTATAAGCCACTTATATTTAATTTAAGTACTACTTTTGTTTAGAACCAAATAATTTATTTTTTCATATTAAATCTTACAAAAAGTCCAAACATATTATTAAACTAACAATTCATCAATCAAATAAGTACTTAGGAAGTCAGAATCTAAAGTAAATAAATCTACTTTTGTTTATTTGCAGCTAGTGGAAGAACGTCCATGTTTAATTTTTGATCCGGAAATACTTGTTCTGAATCCGAAAACGAACAGAGCCCTGATACCTTTGGTGTCTTGCAAGAATTTCGTATACAATAAAACTGTTTTTGAACGCACCATCACCTCCGACTGGGATTTAGTATGCTCCAAACATTGGTTGAGTTTTGTACGTATAAATACCTATTTTTAGACAGGCCATAAGTACTAATTTTCAATCTATTGCTACTGACCTACGGCAGTCTGCTGTCTGCTGCACTAAAGGCTTTCTCCCATTAAGGGGAAGATTTCCCCATAATCACCATACTGGGCAGGCCATTTAATTATTAATCGCAGAAGATGGTGTAAAGCTCTTGCACAGAAGAATCTCCTGTCAGTTCTCTGTCACCTTTACCTCCTTACGTGTCTTCTAACGGTACCCATGGAAGAGACGATAGTTTTTCATGAACTAGGTAAGTACCTACCGTCTGTTTGCAGAGAGTGGATTCAGTCAGGGCATTGCAAATTGCGGAACTATATAAACCAAAACTCGAAGCGCATTCAACGGAATGGCAATATTATGGCCGCCGCGTGATCCGCGTCCGCCCGTTAGGGCCGCGCTTGATAACAACTGCATACCTACCTCATATCGTAGGTACCACGCACACGGCGAAAACAGGAGACATGCGAAAGCCTATATAATTAAGCGACAGTCACTAGTCGGAGACGAATTATAATTTTATCAGCTAGGCACTCTTTGCGAATTGCAGTACCCATAATTCATTTTACTTTCAGCTTTCCCAGTGCCTCATGATGTGGGGTATACTCCTTGGCGGCATAGTTTTCGGTGTCATCGCGGATAAATACGGACGTAAGATTCCGCTCATGGCTGCGATCGTCATCCAAAGCGCAGCCAGCTATTTTGCCAGTGTAATGCCCTGGTTCTGGTGGTGGTTGGGTGTGTGGTTCATCTTAGCATTGGCATCGGGCGGTATTGGAATCATATCGTTCGTTATTTGTATGGAGGTTAGTCGGAGTCATACCAATTCTAGTATGAAGTTTCTCGACAGACGATATGTAACAAAAACCCTGTGCGATCCTAGTAGGAGAATTATGTAAATTTATTTTAATAGATAGGTACAGCTAGTCCCAAGCTTCTATGACATTTCGCTGCTAATGGGGCTGCATACAATATGTAACAAAAACCCTGTCCGATCCTTGTAGGAGCAACCAGACCGTCAATATGAACAACTTTTCCTATAGGACCAATGCTTTAAACTCGAAAAAAAATCGTCATTTTAATACAAAAGTGTTCGGCAAGCCCGGCAATTTGTATGAAAATGTCGATTGTTTCTTCGATCCCATAGGAAAAGTTGTTCATATTGACGGTCTGGTTGCTCCTACAAGGATCGGACAGGGTTTTTGTTACATATTGTATGCAGCCCCATTAGCAGCGAAATGTCATAGAAGCTTGGGACTAGCTGTACCTATCTATTAAAATAAATTTACATAATTCTCCTTATAATTTATTATCTTTTAGACGGTAAGTGGGAAATGGCGCACATCAATTCCCATACTCTACCAACTACCGTTTGGGTTAGGAAGTACTGTGATGGCGGGTTTGGCTTATTGGCTTCGCGACTGGAGAAAGCTGGAGTTCGCATTAGCGACCCTTTCGGCTTTGTTCATTTCGTACTGGTTCTGCATACCAGAATCACCTCGATGGCTCTTGGCGACCGGTCAAACCGAAAGAGCTCTAGGTAAGTAATGTTAATGCTGATTAAAATTCAATCAATCACTTATCTGTGTCAAAACACAAACTCCTGTAAACTGCCTGAGACGCCGTTTGTGACGGTTAAAAAACACATGAAGAAAGAAGAAAACACACACGATATCATGTGTGTTTTCTTCTTTCTTCATGTGTTTTTTAACCGTCACCAAATTTTTGTGACGGTTAAGTACACCTACATATTTATGGAACTTACTTACCCATGTCTTATTGTTTTTACAGAAGTTTTAAAAAATGCAGCAAAGCTAAATAAAACTGAGAAAAATTTGAAAGACATTCAAAAATTATTACCCGCATGCCGTAAAGGCACTCAAGGGAATCATCCTGGTTTCATGGCGTTTTTTAAATCTAAGAATATGCGGCGAACGACCTTGCTCCTATCCTTGAATTGGTAATGTAAACTTCGTACATAAGGTTTAATCAAATATTGAAAATGCCTGCTATCTTTGTGCCTAAACTGGTTAATCCCATAGGAATCACGTTATGGAATATTACTTACAAAGTATAAGTAGAGTATTATAAGTATACCTATCTACTTTGTTGATTTGTTCGTACCTATGTATTCATGAAAGTTTATTGTAATCTCGATTAATTTTTATTCAGGTTTTTTACTGGTCTCGCTTTCTCCACATTTTCCCAGTATCTAGGATTAATTGCTGAAAATATATTCTTGGCGGTGGCGCTGAGCGGCATCATATCGCTACCTGGTGGATTATTATGCATTCCCATAATAACTAAGACGGGGAGAAAAACTACTCTATGGATATTTCAGCTTACGACGGCGCTTTGTTTTATTGGCATTAAGCTGGTGCCAAGAAATGCTTTTCAGAATGACTGGCCCAGGTTACTATTAGCAGGAATTGGATTTGCAGGACTGGGTGTAAGTATAAGTACCACCATCCTTAAGTTACCTTTTCGCAGTCGAATAATAAGAAATGTGATTTCTGTGTATTTAAATTAGGTACATTGAATTTGACAAGTTATAATATTTTTATGTTTATAAACAGGCTAAAAGTTTAGTGACAAAGTGGTACCTGACTTGAAATATTAATATCTTTTTTCTTAGAAATGAATATTTATGTAGGAAAGCTTACTTTAATATTTAACATCGTGATAACACGTTATTTTTTGGGTTCCGTAGTAAACAAGGAACCCTTATAGTTTCGCCATGTCTGTCTGTCTGTCCGTCCGCGGTTTTACTCAGCGACTATAAGTATTAGAAAGCTGTAATTTGGTATAGGTATGTTTATTAATCATGCGGAAAAAGTGGTAAAGTAAAACATTGAGATAATTTTATTTAGGGTACCTAGCTCCCATACAAGTAAAGTCAAAAGTCAATTTTATTTTGTCGACTAACCAATCATGTGGGGTATCGTTGAATAGGTCTTTCAAAATAGCTTGCGAACATCGTTTTTCGATTTAGGGATCCCTTTCTGAAATATTTGGTTTTAAAGTGAAAATTTTTGTTAGAGTCCAGTTTCCCCCCCCCCCCCCCTCTATCTGCTAAACGGTTATATGTGGACACGTGAAAAAATTCACAGCTATAAAAAATATAACGAAATTTAAAGGAAAACTATCAGAGCTAAGTAGGGTTTACAAATTAAAAAGTTATAGGCGATCAACTTATAAAATGTATTCGGAAAAGGAAAATTTTATAAAAATTCAATAGAAAGTTATTGTTTTTAGACGTTTTTAGTGGCATGAACTGAAAGTTGGCATTCGTAACTACAGAACCCTACAGTGCGCGTGGCCCGACACGCACTTGGCCAATTATTTATAATTAAAAATGTATTTTTTATTTTTTCCTTTATTGTTTAAAATATAAAACCATTATCAATAATTTATATTTAAAAACATAGTTTCTCAAAATTATGAGTAATTAAGATACTTGAGTTTTTTCCCACTCTTGCAAGTTCTTTGAAAATCTTCCAAATCATTGTAGTTATAGATATCTGTATTTAATCTTTGATTATAGTAGATTAACTTGGTACCAATCATTCCATAACGTATTTTCATGAGCATGAACTTTAAAATCAATTTTCTCAATTCGTACATTTTGCCTACTTAAGTTTAAAAAAGTATAAAAAATAATGACTGCACCTAGCAAAGTGATTCTTTTTTCACTGAATAGCTAATTTTATCTAGTTTTAGGAGATATAAATACCTCCATACCTTTTAAGTGGTCCCTTATCCTTGACACAGTCACAATTATACACCCATAAGTACAGAATAAGTACCTACTAGTACTCACGTACCATAAGGTAGGTACACTGAAGTGACATTTTCGAAAGACGGAATCATCCTAAACGAATGGTTTTTCCATACAAAAAAAAAAAACAGTTCGTTTAGTGACTCCGCGTTTGAAAAGTGGTACCAGTGTTATTAAATGAATGAAAGACTTTTAAGACTGGACTTACAGGTACCATTATTTTTACGTAGGTAGGTAGAGTAGACATTACAATCCGGTCTCATTTTCGATCCAGCCGGATTGAGGAAAAAAGGATAACTTTCTTTTTTCGTTCAAAGTCAGTGAAGTGTTAAAAGAAAAAGATACTTTAACAAAATTAACAACAAGAAAACGATTAATTTCCCAATTTCTAAACAATTTTATTATCAGGAAAAATTCAAAACACTTATAATCATCTTATTTGTGCATTTCGCGTTCACACTTGTCATTTTCCAATTTTTTTATACATTTACTTTACCGTCCCCCGGTGAGAATCCCATGACCCACTCTGCATGTCTCTTCATGGTTCCCTTGGTTTTTAAAGTCAAAAGTTTTATAACTTTTAAATTAATAATATGTAGGAACTATGTAAATGCCAACACTAACGAACTACGTACCTACATATTATTTCTTATTAATTTTAAAGTTATAAAACATTTCATCACCCAGAAAGCCGGCCAATGGCAAACCAATAGCCGGCTTTTTGGGTGAGGAACCCATATTTCGCACATTAATTGACCGAGCGAGCGAAGCGTCTCAGTTTCGAGATTGGCCAAATATGGTTTTGTCCGGCTATCCGGTTACCTGTCCGGCTGTTCTCGAATACAGGTTTCTCAATCGCTTCTTTTGAAATTTTGTGAGATGGAGAAGGTGCAAAAATCATATCCCTATATTTTTTATGTCGATTCAATATTTCAAGATTGTTCCTCCGGCCTCCGTGGCGTAGTGGTCATCATGCTAGTCCGCCACCCAGAGGTCGAGGGTTCGATCCCCGGTCAAATCAAGTTGGAAAATAATCTTTTTCAAATTTTCCTGGGTCTTGGATGTTTATCTAGGTACTATTTGTTATAAAATATATTATCGTTGAGTTAGTATCCCAAAACACAAGTCTCGAATTGACTTTTGGGCTAGCTCAATCAGTGTTATTTGTCCCTATATATTTATTTATTTATTCAAAATGGCGAAAATATGGGGCTTGAAAACGTTAAAAATAAAATACTCGTATTTCAGAAATATAGTTTTGTTTTTTTTTTCAAAAATGTTATAAATAAATCTTTTTGTTATTAAGACGCTACTTTTTTGACTGAACAACTTTTTTATCCGGTAAGCTTCAACTTTCACAGAGCCACTAGTTATATTCAAGTAGTACATATAACAAAATACAAAATTAATTTGCGTGACGAAGTTGCGGGCACAGCTAATAATTTATAAGTGCGAAAGTGAGTTTGTATATTTGTTTGTTACGCCTTCAAATTTAAAGTACTGAATCGATCTCCTTGAAATTTTGCATACACACATAGTCAGAGGTATAGAAACGGACAACTGTGGGTGTAGGAAGTAGTTTTAGCAATATCGCATTGCTAGCAAGCTTACATACCTATATCATTATCTAAGATCAACCTTCTATACCTTATTACTTACTGCGTTGAATTTATTTACTTTCACACAGAAAACATATTATGGCACAATTATATAAAAATTTAATAGGCATGACAAATAGAAAAATATTTTTAGCCCATCAGTTAGATTATTAAAAAATATTGTTTACGTTTCTTTTCTTTTCTCTGAGAAACAAACATGACAAAGATACAGCGCATTGAAATTTCGCATGACGTCACGGCTATGTACCATTTTTTACATAGAGGTGATGTCGCAAGGTCCCACTCCGGAACTTTGATGCTTCATATCTTTCTGAATTTTTACCTTTTTAACAAACTGAAAAATATGGGTCCATTACTTTTGTATAATTTAAAAGGCGGATTAATTACAATTATACTTTTCTAACCCTGTCGTCACCTCTATTACTAAGAAAATTAAAAAACCCACTCACATTAGCGGAATTACCGATACGACTTGATATATGTAGCGCCATTTAGGGATACCCCTGACTTTCAAGCGTTAACCCCCAATAACTTTTAAATGGCTGAACCGATTTTCATCAACAACACTACAACAACCAAGAACCATCGCAAGGAAACTTGCTTTCACGTAAGAAAAAAACCTTATCTAAATTAGTCCATCCGTTTGAGCTCTACGATGCCACAGACAGACCGACATACATTAGCGTCAAACTTATAACACCCCTCTTTTTTTTCGGGGGTTAAAAATTGTGTATGCTTTCAAGGAGATCGATTCACTACTTTAAGCTTGAAGGCGTAACAAATAAATATACATACTCACTTTCGCATTTATAAATTACTAGCTGTGTCCGCAACTTTGCCCTGCGACTCAATCTGGTCCATCTTTTTACCAAATTAAAATATATTTTTTACTTTTTAACATTTTGGTATTGCATTCAAATCAATATTTTTTTAGGCATAGGTTAATTAAAATGAATGCAATTTAGAATAACCTCTCTAAGTAAAACTGTAAAAAACTGCCTAAGCAAATAGTAAGAGCAGTATAGTAGAACTTGGTTAAATTTCACTTTTTAGGTGCTTAAAGCACATAGATTTTTTTTTAAATTGATATTATTATTTAAACAAATAACAACAAATTGAACTTTTTCGTACTATATCGTATTATAATTATTCGAGTTCGGTTTACGATCATGCCATTTGATTTTTTTTAATTTGAATAGTGGGCCCGCCATTTTGATGTCCAAACAGCGGAACCATTTTCTTTGTTAAATATTTTGACATCATATGAGTGTAGGAAATTAACTATGTATATATATTAAAAGTAATGTACTAAATTCTTATAAGATGATATCCGTAAATCCGCACGTGGTCCCGTCATCTTGACGTTCATGATCTGCCGGATTACCGGATCCGGTATTCCGACTGCAATCTCTATAATATGTAGGTAGTTAGGTACTTGCCTTATTTTTTACAGCCTGCGGCCTGCCTATTATATCAGTCTAATGCTGGAATGTTTTGAAGTTATGAAGGTTCGAAGTGCTTCCTAATATAGACCTCAAAGCAAGATAAAGTCTCCATTGCCGGAGCAAGAGTTATTTAAGGCATACAAATCTCAATGCTTATCTCATTATTATTTTTTAGGGGACGGTTCCAGCCCTGTACCTCTTTTCTGGAGAACTATACCCTACAGTTGGTCGCAACGCAGGTATTGGTGGAGTAACGACATTTGCCAGAATTGCCGCCATGATCGCACCAGTGGTGGTAGGTTTGGACGAAGTGGTGGCTGACCTGCCTCTAATAATTCTGGCTATCACGTCATTAAGTCAGATGCTCTTGGTAATACCGCTACCTGAAACGAAGGGTTTTCCATTGCCGGATACTTTAGAGCAAGCTGAGAACTTTCGTAAGGTACTTACTTAACATTTTATAAGACAATCTATATTTTCTTGCATGCTTGTTTGGGAGAAAAGTTAAAAATATAAAAGAACCTGCTGCTTCTGTTCCCACGCAGATTGTAAATGCCGATCTAGGGGATTGGGAGAGAATCTGGAGCATGTTTAATAGGCGATGCAGCTAGCAACCCATCACTATTTTGATTCCCTTTTTCCAACTTTTCACCCACCATCACACTAAACGTGGCCTTTGGGTCTTACGGCCCTGGGCACTGATTACCCCGTTAGTGATATATGTATAAAGATGTGTTTAAGTATCTGTATGTATTTTCTTACATATTATTTGGATCACCCACGTCAATCAACTATTGTTGTTAACATATATGTACAAGAAGGGTTTCAGTGTGGTATAGTTATGTTTACACTTTCATGATTATGTATTCCACAATACTACTACTGCAGTAGTAGTACTATTAGTGCAATATGTGATACTAGAGAGGAGTCCACTAACTTATGGAATGTTAATGCCTAGCTCCAGGCGAATGGGAATCACGCCCAATTCCAAGGTGCCATCACTGACAAAGACAAGAGCTACTTTATCATCTGACTATGACCTCTCGATCTCTCGAAGGCCTTATAGATCATACCTAGATTATAGTCAGGTGATAAGGCACTGCTGACCTATCTGCACCCCCTAGTAGCTCACCCCCTTACTTTTTTTTTTGCAGAGCAACTAAAGCTCAGAGGAAAAGAAGTATGTCTGAATAAAATATTAGTGATGGCAATGGCATTATAAAAGTGTTTATTTTACACAATTACTAAAGTTTTAACAGTAAGATCCATTTTACTAGTAATCTAGTTGAAAAGTTGAAAATGGTGAAAAGTAGAACTACATACATTACTCACGAAAATCTAAATAAGAAGCTTTTTTCATTGTTTATAATTATAACTTATGATTTTTTTGTGCTGAGAAACAGTAAATTTATTTTTCCAGACATCATTCTGAATCCCAATGAGTTATCTATCTCAGGAGTTTGAGTCTTTAGGAGCAGTATCTCTATTTTTCACCAATTTCAACTTGTTGACTAGACTAAAAAAATTGTGATATAATCTCAAGTAATTTTCTGTGTTTTATTCCTATTATACTAAAAATTAAACATGTTTCTGCAGACTTATCATGACCATTTTCTTTCAAAAAATACTCATGTGATTGATTACTTGGTTGATTAAATGCATTGCAAAGATTGTGTTGTGCATGTATGTATATTGTACCTATATGTTAGGAATGTGACATTAATGATTTGTGTCTTTGTATTAGTTTTATTAATAGTTAGTTTTAATATTATCATATTTCTTGTACAGTATTTCCTTTATTGTTTTTATTTTCTTATGTCGTTTAATGACAAATTGTTAAATTAATACAAAAACCTTTGGATTTCAGTGATAAAAATGATCAAAAAGAGCAATAGTAAAGTACAAAATAATGACTGGCTAGATTATGTACAATGTACCTTTGTTTACTATCTAAAAGTTACAATTTAGTTGTACTCATGAAGTACCTACTTTAAATGCAAAATTAAAGGAACTATTCTTGTTTTTTATTTGAGCCTTTACTCTTTATATTTTCAATTCTGTGCAATAGAGTTGGATGAGAGTGATACCAAAGTGAATACAGTTTGTCATAGATAGGATAGTCTAAATTATCCTTTCCTAACTTTATTAGAGCTGATCTTAGTTCATTAGGATATTTAAGAGAAACGGCAAAATTATCAGCTTCAAATTCAAACTTTCGAGACATAGCTGTGGCAAAGAAAGACAAAACTGAATTGTATGGAGCTAGTATCATTTGAAGCACAACTATCAGACCTATGATGATTGGCTCTTGACCTGCAGGGAACCCAAGTGAGGTATACAACATAGAGTATTTAAATAATAATCCAAATGCTGTGAAAAGAAGAAGTAAATTCACTTCAGTCAGCAATATGGACTTATAAATGTGACTGCAACTCCAGTGGCCAAGCTCATGAGCCAGCACACCTAATATTTCACTCTCAGTACAACCAGTAGTTTTCTTCTTCTCTTCATCATATTTCTCTAACAGAGTATCAAATAGAACAATCCTCTTTGCTCCAAAAAGACCACTAAAGTAGGCATTACTGTGAGCAGACCTCTTTGAACCCTCAACTATAAATATTTGTGACAAGGGAAATTTCAGCTGAGATGCCAAATTCTCTATGCCCTTACGGAGAGTTCCGTCTGGTAAGGGAACAAATTTATCAAATAAGGGAGCAATCACTGTTGGGTAGAGAGTCAATAAAATTAGTGTTGCTACAGTAGTGAATAACCATAGCCAACCAACAAACATGTTCCCACCAAGCATAATAATATAAATAGCAACTGAGATGATTGGAAGAGTTATAACAAGACTCAGCAAAAGAGACTTGACTTGGTCCTTAATAAAGAAACCTACAGTCTGCTTGTTGAACCCATGTTTTTCTTCTAGCACAAATGTTCCATAAATTTTAAATGGCATATTAACAACAAAGTTAAACAATGTTACAAATGTCATAAAGACACAACTAACTAATATCTCCCTGTCGGGTGTGATGTTAACAGCCGCTGCTATGTTCTCAGACTTATTCCATGCTACATAAATCCAACGCTTGTACAATATCACTGTCGTAAAAACAATACCATACAATTCCTTCACGATCTTGAACTTCGACTTGTCTATTCCATAAAGGCGGGCCTTTCCAAAGGATTCTTCATTTAGCATTTCTTTCAAATCATCTGGTATGGTGTTATTTGTTTTGTAAATCTTCAACTAAAATCAAAAATATGATTGTTAGTCATAAAATTGTACCATTGTCATAATTTCAAAGATAGTTCGTATATTGAATATAGAAAATTAGCTTAGCTGTTTGGTTCATAAAGGTATGGTAGGCCTCAGAAGTGGAGTCCCAATTTCTCATACTAATTGTATGAAAAATTGAGACTCCACTTTTGAGGCTTACCGTATCTTCCTAAACGAACCATGAAACGGATTTTGGTAGTTTTTTTTAAAGTCAATGCATTAATTTAAGTATTTAAGACGTTAATTATGTATAATAATATACTACTACCATGCATTTAAGCAATATGCATTGTAAATTTGTAATGTAACTCAGACTTAACCTATTACAGTCAATTGAATACTTACCTGACGCATAGAAAGATAAAGCTCCCAGAGATATTCACACCATGAAAATAATAGAATAAGAAATACTATCAACCCTTCATCGATTGCCATGATAATAATATTTTAGTAAACCTAATATTTCTATTATTATTTTTCACAAAAAATGATGCCGACGAGCTAGCCGACGAGCAACAAAAAGACAACACATCGATCAATACGACGATAATGAGAATTTTGACATTGACACTGACAGAACACTGATTTAGTACTTTTTTAAATTATCATTCTTTTAGAACCCAGATAATGCCAATATTAAAAATATTTAGCTGTCGGGGAATCCATTTACTAAAATATTGCTGAATAACTAATACAAAAAATTATTTAAAGGTAATGTAAATTTATACAAAAAAAAATACTCAAGTCCATTTTATAAGTAATTCTGGCCTTTTAAATAAAAATGTACAAGCAATATTTTGAATTTCGGATGGCGCCACTGCGCCCAGCACATCGCCTCCGTGTTAAATAAATTATTAAAAATATTTTTGCTAGCAGTATTAAGTTCATCTTGTGCCAAATAAATAAAATACGCGTTTCAGCTGCGGGAAGTAATATTTGTTTCCTGAAAAGAAGATTGGACACAACACAATAACAGCTGGAATCCTACCGTTATCTCTTATAGCAGCACTTAAACTGAACTGTATTGTTTAATGTAACCATGACACCTTTATAGCAGGCCTTAAACAGGATTGTTTTGGTTGACGTCACAAAACCATTCACCTTTTTTTGTATGGACTATTCCTTCCATCACGTCTATTTGACAGCACGAAAACGATTATTGCGCGTTTCAAGTGTCAAATAAAGCGATCCTTAAAAAGTTACTTTCCAGTAACTTATATGGAGGATTTTAGTTGGTTTTCTTGTGAATGTGAATATGTTTTTTCTTTACTTTAGATTTTTACAAAACAGTTAGTAGATAATTGAAGTAACGCTACCATGGGACCTTAATTAATCCTACTTAATACCTTTTATTGGAAATTTGGATTTCAAAAACAAAGTAAGATATATTACTTCATTATTTTAGTACAACTTATGTGAAAAATAGTAAATTATTCCAACTTGCGTAACATATTTTTTTGTAATAACAATGCTAATCCTTGTAAAATATTTATTCACACACGAAAACAAATAACAACACATTCTTAAGTATAAGTTATTTATTAAAATTACAACTACATACATTTATACATTTTGTCTTACAGAATTCTTTGGTTACTCTCTGAGAAGTACCATGATGACATCAATAAAAAAATACAAGACAGGATTCACTGGAGCCTATTATTAAATACAAACAAGACTGAGAGAGCCAGAGGATTACAGCCTCCTTTGGAACCTGTGATTGAACCAGTGAAATGGCAGAATGTTGAATTCCAAGCATTTTACAAGGCTAGATCTGTTGCTAGGCTGGTTCGCTTTTTCACCAGAATACCTGAAAAAAAATAATAGTTTAGATTCATGTCGCAATCTACGAATATCAAATACATACCCATACTTTGTAATAAAATTAAATTCTTTGTGCACTACAATCACTGCGTACTTACTAAAACCTAGCCTTTATCTCGTTGAGTTAGTCTCGAACTTACTTTGTCTGTATATATTTATCTTATTTATAATAGCACTTAGTGAAGAAGCTGCAAGTTTGAACACATAATTATCTAAATATAAACTTTGAATAGGTATGTAGTTAAAATGTTACTTACGACATGGTTATTGATAAAATATATTTATGACAAGACACTGTGCTTTTGTACGATGAAGCCCACAATAAAATTAACTTCCAAACACTAGTCGTTACTATCGTATAATAACTATTTATCACGGCAATTCGAATAAGCATTATAATATGAAGTGATGGATATATTTTGTCAGGTGGTTGCTCGGCTTCCAGCATTAAAAACATGAAACATTTATGTTGTCACGAATTTACGATTTATTTATAATTTCGAAAACCAGACGCAGACATCCGTTCAAAACTTTCATTCACAATTTTTTTCGCACTCATTAAAATTTTTGCCATCTTTAATGGTCAATATCAAATTAAATTTATGTACATAATCAAATGAAAACAAAGTAAATAACACTAACTTTTAGATATTTTAATAAAATATGATAGAAATAAGTTTGTTTAAAGTAAATAAAAAAACCGGTAAAAATAATAATTTTTTGTCAAGGATTTGAACGTCTTCGCAGTCTCTTCACCAAAACAAGCCAGAGACAACATTTCGTAGGTAATAATTATGTGCATTTTTGCAATAGCAATTCACTTAATTCTAATTATAAATTTATTTTTTTACAATGTAGGTAATTCGACATTTAATCTCACAATTTAGGACTTACTTCTACAAAAGAATTTGCAACACTCACCCAGTATCGGGGTAAACACTTCACACAATATATAAGTAAAAGGTTAAAATTATTTTTAGATCAATTTAGCAACAAAGGGTTTTATCGGTGTTAGACAATACGCAGTGACACCTTGCAGGTAGAACAGTCGCTTCGCTCTGACTCGACACTCAGATGTGCGGGGCACTGGGCCCGAAAGTACTTCTACGTCATTCGCGCGACTACGATAATTGCGGATGAAACCTCACAGGAGAAGTAGTTTAATAAGATACCACAGTTTTGTAGGAGGTGTAGTATACCTGCTTAGTTTTAAGATTTATTATTTTAGATATTTGTTTTAAATAGAAATTAAGTTGTAAATAGTTCATTTAATTAGGTTAAGTTGAGATGTAGTATTAATTTAAGGTAATTTATAAGTATATTTAGGTAAAATTGTAACGAATACCGTTACACAGTGATTGTAGTGCACAAAGAATTTTATTACAAAGTATGGGTATGTATTTGATATTCGTAGATTGCGACATGAATCTAAACTATTATTTTTTTTTCAGGTATTCTGGTGAAAAAGCGAACCAGCCTAGCAACAGATCTAGCCTTGTAAAATGCTTGGAATTCAACATTCTGCCATTTCACTGGTTCAATCACAGGTTCCAAAGGAGGCTGTAATCCTCTGGCTCTCTCAGTCTTGTTTGTATTTAATAATAGGCTCCAGTGAATCCTGTCTTGTATTTTTTAATTGATGTCATCAAGGTACTTCTCAGAGAGTAACCAAAGAATCCTGTAAGACAAAATGTATAAATGTATGTAGTTGTAATTTCAATAAAAACTTATACTTAAGAATGTGTTGTTATTTGTTTTCGTGTGTGAATAAATATTTTACAAGGATTAGCATTGTTATTACTTACAAAAAAATATGTTACTTAAGTTGGAATAACTTACTATTTTTCACATAAGTTGTACTAAAATAATGAAGTAATATATCTTACTTTGTTCTTGAAATCCAAATTTCCAATAAAAGGTATTAAGTAGGATTAATTAAGGTCCCATGGTAGCGTTACTTCAATTATCTACTGACTGTTTTGTAAAAATCTAAAGTAAAGAAAAAACATATTCACATTCACAAGAAAACCAACTTAAATCCTCCATATAAGTTACTGGAAAGTAACTTTTTAAGGATCGCTTTATTTGACACTTGAGACGCGCAATAATCGTTTTCGTGCTGTTAAATAGACGTGATGGTAGGAATAGTCCATACAAAAAAAGGTGAATGGTTTTGTGACGTCAACCAAAACAATCCTGTTTAAGGCCTGCTATAAAGGTGTCATGGTTGCATTAAACAATACAGTTCAGTTTAAGTGCTGCTATAAGAGATGACGGTAGGCCTGCAGTCCACCATTCAGGAATAACCATTCAAAAAACGTTTAGCATTATGAACGTAATGGTAGGATTTAAAGTTGTCCTGCTTTTGACCTGCTTAAAAACTGCCTTGTTTCTGAATGGTTTTATAAGTGTTGGTGGTAGCCTTCCTGGATTCCCAATGGAAGCTGCCGTCGGTTTCGCTACCTAACCATGGATTACCTTACCTATGGTTTTTGCCGATGCATTGGAAACCCTTGATTCAGCAACGCAAGTGTAAATAAGTGTGCAGTGATTTTGAATTACAATAATTTTATATCTAAGTATTACGAAAATTGATAATTTGTGATTGAAGGTGGTTTGAAGTGAATACGTATTTCTTATCAGTATCACACCTGTCCGGTTCAACTTTGTATAGCGATAGAAATCAAACGGTTCATGGTCAATGGTGATTGAAATCATTATAGGTACTAAATTCGAGATTCAACTTGCAACTGTCATAGCATAGCTCAGTGGATACAGTTTTAGTGCCGGACCAGACGACACGCAAGTTGCGTCGCGCAACTTGCGTCGCGTTACGCGCTTACACAGCATTTCATACAATTTCTACCAATCGTTCACACGACGCGCAAGTTGCGCCTCAACGCAACTTGCGCTGCGTTACGCGTGCTCGCACGGGCCCGCACAGAGGTGGTAAAGTGTTAGAGAGCTGGACAAAAATGTTTAGAATTATTTTTTATATGCAAAGCAGACCTTGTCTATGACTTCTATCAAAAGATCTTAGAAAAGATACATTTTTTCTATGTACATTTTAACTATTATAAATTTTTGGTATGCAATAAAGTGTTACTTAATATGTTAGGTTCTATACAAAGAAATAGTTCTTTTTTCTCGTAACTTATAATATGGTAGTCACACTTATATAAAAGCTGTTGCTTTTAATGTATGAATATGATCAGCCAAAAATCAAAACAAAAACCACACTTTAATTTCTATGTATGTGCAGGCTGATTCTCAAACCACTGTGCGGCGGCGACACGAGGCAAGAGCGAGAAAGATGTATGTTCTTTAAAGTCGTTGACCCACAGAGAAAATTATAGTCATAATCGACATAAGAGAGAAACTCTCAGCATTTCAAACCGAAAATTGTAAATGTAAACCTACCTAACCAATAAATTTCGTGACTAAAATGGCTTTGTATGAATGAAGATAATCCATTGCAGTAGATTAATTCAACTGTACAGTAACTTAAATAATATCATCATTATCCTCGTTCTTATTTCCGTTGTATGTTGTGTTATGTGTATGACATGTATTTTATATTGTTAGTAGTTTTATCTGGATATGTATTAATGTTTGTATGTATATATATACTTATATATTACGCATTAAGAATCAATATTTATTACTATTTTTATTTATTTATATCCTAAATAAGTTATCTTACTTATCCTTTATATATGTATATATTATTTACTGTTTAATATCACAATATAATTTAAGTTAGTTAATTTTCACTATCGCACCACTTATTTATTATTATTTTTACTTCCCAATCCTGTCACCCAAAGGTAGCCTGTAAGAGATTGCCTTGGCGATAAGGCCACCTATTGTACATCTGATTTACCTATGTATTCAAATGTAAATTTCTTGTGTTTTGGTGCAATAAAGTGTTTTTTGCTTTGCTTTTGCTTAGACTATCCTCAAGATAATGATGACAGTGGATTGTCTTCATTCAGATGAATTCATTCAGATAATCATTATAAAAAATATATTTTTTTATATAGAGCCCAACATAATAATTAAGTAAGCAATTTATTGGTATAGGTAAGCAAATTTATATTTTTTGATTTTAATTTTGAGATTTTGTCATTTCCTCTGTCATAACCAATTATCATTTCCCATGTCGATTACGATTATTGTTTTCTCTGTGGGTCAACGATTTTTGTTTATAAAAAAACTACTTTTTTATGAAACCCAGCATAATCATCGTAAGTAATACTTTATTTTATACCAAAAAATAATAAAAGGTAAAATGTACATACAAAAAATAGTAATAAATATTGATTCTTAATGCGTAATATATAAGTATATATATACATACAAACATCAATACATATCCAGATAAAACTACTAACAATATAAAATACATGTCATACACATAACACAACATACAACGGAAATAAGAACGAGGATAATGATGATATTATTTAAGTTACTGTATAGTTGAATTAATCTACTGCAATGGATAATCTTCATTCATACAAAGCCATTTTAGTCACGAAATTTATTGGTTAGGTAGGTTTACATTTACAATTTTCGGTTTGAAATGCTGAGAGTTTCTCTCTTATGTCGATTATGACTATAATTTTCTCTGTGGGTCAACGACTTTAAAGAACATACATCTTTCTCGCTCTTGCCTCGTATCGCCGCCGCACAGTGGTTTGAGAATCAGCCTGCACATACATAGAAATTAAAGTGTGGTTTTTGTTTTGATTTTTGGCTGATCATATTCATACATTAAAAGCAACAGCTTTTATATAAGTGTGACTACCATATTATAAGTTACGAGAAAAAAGAACTATTTATTTGTATAGAACCTAACATATTAAGTAACACTTTATTGCATACCAAAAATTTATAATAGTTAAAATGTACATAGAAAAAATGTATCTTTTCTAAGATCTTTTGATAGAAGTCATAGACAAGGTCTGCTTTGCATATAAAAAATAATTCTAAACATTTTTGTCCAGCTCTCTAACACTTTACAGATCGGTTCACGAATCATGAACACTGCGCAGTAGTCGAATTTTAGAAATACGTTGAGGTAAGGAGAGGCGCGCGGGCGGAATGCAATTCAAACGGAGCGACGGGATTGGTCATCCCGCTTCGCGCCATCATGTGCTTAGTCGTAATAGGTCGGTCACGGCATTCGCGCGCTTCTAAACTACCGAGTCGAAGTACACGCGAACAGAAAAGGTTTGTCGATGTTCGCTGTGAGTCGTAAATGAATATTTTAATTTTTTTTGTTTGCGATTTTTTAGTTTGAGTGCTAATAATGCCACGTTCAAAATGTGCTTTGAATAGACAATCAAGACGAATGGTGCACGACGTGTTCCAATATTTTTTACAATCTGAAAAACTTAAAACAACCGAAGCTTATAAAAAAACAGCAGCAGCAACGAAGGCGTCCTTATCTACAGTACGAAGAATTGTGAAAGAAAGCAAGTCCTCCGAATATACTGTAGTTTTTAGGACCCCTGGTAAAAAAAGGCCACGCGGTAATCCTGTAACGGGTATTGACAACTTTGATTAAGGCTTTATTAAGAGGTGCATCCACAACTTTCATCTGACTGAAAAAGAGTTGCCGACGCTGGACAAAATACGAGCAAAATTGCGCAATGACATCGATTTTAAAGGTTCAAAAACTAGTTTGGGTCGTGTGATTAAACGCCTTGGATTTAAATGGAAACGGACGGAAAATAACAGAAAAATTTTAATTGAAACATCAGCTATACGATTATTACGAAATAATTATTTGAAAAAACTGCAAGAATATCGTCGACAAAATAGACCCATCGTTTATACAGACGAATCATATGTTCATGCTACCCACGCACAGTATTCCAAAGACCCTTCGGACTGGACATTTTTAACTGACCCCGTAGGTTGACGTAGTTTGTTATACTGAGCAATTGTCTAGAAGTAACCCCTATTCAAATATGGATAGTTTTCGAGAAAAAAAATCTTAAATTTCGCGGTTCCGGAGGGACCGAAAAATGAAAAATATTATTTATTTATACTTTGTTTTATTTTTTTGCAACTATTTATTTCTAGTATGATGTGCCATTCAATTATGAGCTCTTAAGGCTTTTTATAAAATAACAATTGTTAACAGTTTAGAAGATATTAAAAAAAAATCAATTTTTGATTTTGATTTTTTTTAAAGTATGTAGTTTCCGCACGAACTATTTTATGGTGGTAATACTTCAGCTTTATAACTACCTATGAAAAAAAAACAGCCCAGTATCTTGCGTCTAACTTGAGATATTCGCCATTTTAATTTTGTATAAAGTGTCTGCAGTATTGGTCATAGCAAAGTTGCATTGAAAATTTTGCTTAACGTACAATTTCTGAGTACAAATCACTTAGATATGTACTTTTTAGTTGTGAATGAGAGGAAAAATTTCCTGGTTCGTTATTTTGATCAATATATGCTTTATACATTAGGCCAAGTTGACTTCTTGCTTTATACATTAGCCCGGGACTTCGTTCGCGTATGTTTAAACCTTCCCTGGACTTCCAGAAATAATTCAAAACCAAAATTAACCAAATCGGTACAGCCGTTCTCGAGTTTTAGTGAGACTAACGAACAGCAATTGATTTTTATATATGAGAGAAGATATGCATCTTTGCTATGACCAATACTGTAGGCACTTTATACAAAATTAAAATTGCGAATATCTCAAGTTAGACGCAAGATCCTGAGCTGTTTTTTTTTTATAGGTAGTTATAAAGCTGATGTATTATCAGCATAGAATAGTTCGTGCGGAAACTGCATACTTTTTGAAAAAATAAAACAAAATCAAAAATTGTTTTTTTTTTATATTATCTAAACTGTTAATAATTTTTATTTTATAAAAAGCCTGAGGAGCTCGTAATTGAATGGCACATCATACTGGAAATAAATAGTTGTAAAAAAAAAACAAAGTATAAATAAATAATATTATTCATTTTTCGGTCTCTCCAGAACAGCGAACTTTAGGAATTTTTTTCTCGAAAACTATTCATATTTGAATAGGGGTTAATTCTAGACAATTGCTCAGTATAACAAACTACGTCAACCTATGGGGTCAGTTAAAAATGTCCGGTCCAAAGGGTCTTTGGAATACTGTGCCACGCTAAATCAATGGGCTGGACAGATGAATCCACGGTTGGTTTGAAAAAGCCAATATCAAAGGGTCAACGTGTGATTATAGTACATGCCGGGTCAGAGGCCGGGTTTGTGCCCAATGCCTTATTAACTTTTAAATCAGGGATCAAATCGGGAGATTACCATGATGAGATGAATTTTGAGAACTACCAAAAATGGATTCAAAATCAACTGCTCCCCAATCTTCCCCCAAACTCCGTTATTGTTGTTGACAACGCTTCTTATCATAATAAAGAATATGATATGGCTCCTTCTTCAAATTCACGGAAGTCTGAAATGCAGGAGTGGCTCACTAAAAATAGAATAAACTTCAATTCTAACATGTTAAAGCCTCAATTATACAACTTAGTTAAAGAAAACAAAGCTCGTTTTAAGAAATATTCTATTGATAAAATGTTTGCTGAGAAAGGTCACACTGTACTCCGTCTTCCACCGTACCATCCGGACTTAAATCCTATAGAGATGGCTTGGGCCACAATAAAAGGTTACGTCAGTAGTAAAAACGTGACATGGAATATTGGTCGTGTCATAGATCTAATTAAGGAAAAGGTTGACATGATGGGCCCCGAAGATTGGAAAAATATATGTGATAAAGTTAAATCAATCGAAGAACTATATATAAAAAGTGACCACGTAGTGGATGAGCTTACCGACGAATTTATAATTCAAGTAGGAGATTCGGATGATAGTGAAGGTTCAACCTCAGATTCTGTTTTATCTGAATCATCGGAAGATGAACAATCAATTACGAAACCCGGTCCCAGTGGTATAGAAGGAATAATGGAACTTGAGGAAAGTGATTAAATATGCAAATAAATATTACTATATAAAAATGTTATTTATGTTTGATTTATTCCCAAATCGTTTAATTATACACATTACATACAATATTTAAAAACTCCATTTCACTCTAATCCCGATCACTGGTTATAACACCAAACAATAAATAAATAAAAATAATATTTTGCCTTATGTCTTTTCTCTGTGAATGTACATGCGCGACCGTCGATTTTGTGTTCATGATTCGTGAACCGATCTGTACCACCTCTGTGCGGGCCCGTGGGAGCACGCGTAACGCAGCGCAAGTTGCGTTGAGGCGCAACTTGCGCGTCGTGTGAACGATTGGTAGAAATTGTATGAAATGCTGTGTAAGCGCGTAACGCGACGCAAGTTGCGCGACGCAACTTCCGTGTCGTCTGGTCCGGCACTTAGAAGGTAGAAGCTATTCTGTCCCTTCAGTTTGCTTTACCTTCTAGTGTCGAATGTTTCGTCACTAGAAGGTAAAGGACACACCGGAAGGGTCTGGCATACCTATTTGAAGTGTGTGATGATAGAGAAATTTTACCCCTCATCACACACTTCAAATAGGTATGCCAGACCCTTCCGGCAAGAAAAAGTGGTTTACGTGTTTTTTTTCCTAAAAGCCAATAAAATTTACTGTCGAATAAATAAAAAATAAAACAAAATCAGCGATGACGGTAAAACATTTTTCCATTATATTTATAATTTTTTCTTTTTACATTGTTTCGGCAATAGGAATCCACGCATACCGAGCTCAATTTATTTCTATACTTATGTTCTTTTTATTTAAATAAAAATTTTTTGATTCCGCTATGACGGGACTTTCAGTGTTACTATTTTAACTATAATAACATTCTAACCGAACAGACCAACAGACAGACGGACATTTTTAACATCAATCTTATAATGACGTTTCTTTTTTTATCGGTGGTCAATAATGGGGAAGGCAGCTGTCATATACGTTGGTTCCTAACCTAATTAAATGTCAAAACTAGAGGTGGGCTGGATTAGGTATAAACGGTACCTGTTCCAACTAATACTAATACTTAAAAATACCTAATCCGAATAATCGCTTCTAATCCCTGCTGTTCGCAGCCAAATTTTACCCTTATGTCTTACACTCCATCCAAGGGTAACTATGTATTGTTTGTAACACAAAAATATTAGATAACACTCCCGAGATGTGAGTATTTCACGCAATAGCTAATCTTATCTAATACAGCTAGTACACTTTGCTAATCCTTTTTTCGCAACGGAATTTTGATTTTACTGTTGAGACATGTAAAGTTCATTGTTGTTTATAGATGAAATAATAACATGTAGGCAGACCTAATCCAGACAATACCACTGGCGAATATTTTTTCGCAATAGATTTTCTAATTTATTTCTAATAACTTTAAGGATTAGTGTTCTTTGATGACGAGAATATTCAACATTATTACAATTATCGTCACGTAGTGATTCAATCTTGGCTGCGAATAGCAGGGATTAGGAAGGAATATTCGGATTAGGTATTTTTAAGTATTAGTATTAGATAGAACAGGTCTCGGTTTTACCTAATCCAGCCCACCTCTAGTTTTAGGTTAGGAACCACAGCTGCCTTCCCCATTAGTTCAAATTTTGAACAGCACCATCTATCGATGACCAAAAGAACTAATTTTTAAGGATTACTCCAAACCTTCAAAATTCTTAATTTTTTGCGTGCACAAATGCACAGACAGAAGTTTTAGAAAAAAAATTGTTTTATTGCGTTAACAAAAGCCTCCAGCAATATTTTTATGAATGCAGCGACACTTTTTTGTTACGGAATTTTCATGGAAACCTTTAATCGTTAAATAAAGTGACGGAAAAATCTAACACTTTTTTAATTATAAATAAAGGATATACATAATAATAAATTAAACAAAAGTAATAAAAATTGAAATAAAAATACATGCGACGGCTGAGAATTTAACTCGTATCGTCGAGTAGGTACACGAGCCCTACGTTCAATCAACTGAGCTAAAGACGAGTTACACTATGTTTTGAAATTACCGTTCAGTTAAATGCGACAGATAGCGCCATCTAGTTGTAAATGATTTAGATGGTGATAAAGAGCTGATATTGTCTAAACTACTGGATCGATTTTTGACAAACAAAGCTAAGAACCTGCTTTCACGTAAAAAAACTGCGTCGAAATCGGTGCATCCGTTGCATCCGGTGCATACAGACAGCTGTCTGTCTGAGTGTCTGTCTGTCTGTTTGTCTGTCTGTGTGTTTGTCGTTAGCATCCTAGCGCTCGAACGGATGCACCGATAGACAGATGTTAGCGTCAAACTTATAACACCCCTCTTTTTCCGTCGGGGATTAAAAATCTTGACGTGACAAAAATATATGGTGTATTTAAATATAATGATATGAGGGTAATCACAAGTAAAATTTACTTTAAATTGTCTTTGGATACTGAAAAAAAAAATTTGTAAACTAGTGTTTTTAAAAAATCCCTTTAACTTCAGACTCAAATCCGTCAAGCCGTTTAGGCTGCAGAGCGTTTCATCTATCTATCTACATATATACTTATATAAAAGCGAAAATCACTCGCTCACTCACTTATCACAAAATCTCGAAAACTACTTAGCCAATGAAAATTAAATTTAGCAGGAAGGTAGATTGTGACGTCCGCGAAGAAAGGATTTTTGGAAATTCCATCCCTAAGGGGGTGAAATAGGGGTTGCCAGTTTGTATGAAACTTCGTAATTTTTAAAGTGAGACACATGAAGTTTTTAATTAATTTTAGGAATTAGTAGAAAATAATAGAGAGTTTTACTTACCAATAAAACTTACCTATTATTTTTCCTGAGATATCCGGAAATCGTGGTGAGAGTTAAGCCTTCCGTTTTTCGTACTTCCGGCCTAGCGTTTCCTCTCTTCCGCTAGGTGGTGCATCCTGTTTCCGTTTGTGGGCACTTCCTGTATCCGTTCTCGGGCTCTATGAACGTGCCGCCATGTTTTTTCATTATACGCGTAAAGTACCAGGTAGGAATTATTACGGTTTCTGGATATCTCAGGAAAAATAATAGGTAAGTTTTATTGGTAGGTAAAACTCTCTATTATTTGTTCCGTCATCGATATCCGGAAACCGTGGTGAGTGATGTGTTTGAACTCTCCTGGTACTAAATATTAATGATGCTATAATGTGATAAAGACTGAATACTTACCTACTTGAATAAGTAGGTACTTTGTATGAGACAAGGCAATCTACAAATATAAAAACCAGTTATTTATATCAATTTAGTTTATATCAAACTTAAAACAATTTAGAAATTGACAACAAATCAAAGATAACTTAAACAGCTTGAAAATACTGAGATAAAGACGCATATTTATTAGAAACTGCGTTGTAATCACTAATTTCTCTTTTATAATAATTTCTAAAAGTGTGCTCTTGCTTCCAATTAGCTGTAGCAAGTATCTGATCAATATTGTAATGTTCTAACCAATTTAAAGAGGAAACCGCTGAACGTACTGATCCAGGAGATGCCTCTATACCAGCCTCTCTAAGTACTGACTTTACCCAACCACCAATAATAGTTCTTGTTGCAGGCTTACATTGGCCTCTAGTAGTGATAAATAACTCTGAACACATACCTTCAGCCCGTCGTTCTCTAGATACAGCCAATAACCTACGAATCCAGTACACAATATTCAAATTCTTGGCAGGGTGTTCTTTGAACTTCCAACCAGATTGTCTATTATTCACAGTGTCTGTCTTTGACCCAAACGCTGGCCACAAAGTGATACTATTTCCATCATCATTTAGTTGTGATGGTCCAATCTTCAACAGGTTTAAATCATGAACCCTGCGTCCAGCTGCAAGAAGTAATAATATTGCAGTACGTCTAGATACCTGATAGAAGCTTTGTTCATCTGGGCTCTGATTAGTTAAATAGTCTAAGACTTTGACTGGATTCCAAATTGGCGGCTTTGCCTTTTTAATTTTTAACACAGAAATAGCCTTCAAAATCTGCTTGACTAAAAAATTAGAAGTTACATCTTGTACGCTTGTTCTTGTTAAGGTTGATATGACAGACTTATGAACCAAAATAGTCTTGTAGCCCAGTCCTTCAATATTGTAGAGATATGCAAGATACTGAGCAACCATGGAAGGTTCAGGACTTTTGAAATCAACTGTATTAACTTTACACCACCCTTTCCACTTATTCCATGCTGATATATATGTACGAATAGTAGATTTTCTCCAACTTGCCATTAACAGCATCTTCTCTTCTTCTGCCCATCCAATTCTGCCCACCTTGAATCAGCCATGCCTCCAAGGAAATATTGTGTACTTCTGGAGGGTGTCTACCTGTCTTTGTATCGATCAGTACCTCTTGAAGGTTCTCGATCCGATGCGGCTTCCTGATGGACCTTTTCTGCAGGTCTGCCGTCCAAAAAACCTGGCTCCACTTTGGAACTACTAAAATGAATCGACCCTGAGCAGAGTTTAGGTGAGCCAGTACCTGAGGGATAAGGTTGGGCGGTGGGAATATCCACGCCAGCTTGTACTTCCATGGGTGAAGAAAAGCATTGTGAAACAGGGCTTCTTCGTCGTGTGGGTTTATTGACACATACTTCTCTACTACATGAGCTGTCTTTGAGGCAAAAAAATCCACTTCTGGCGTGCCCCACATCTGAAAGATAATGCTCGTCGCTGGAGTCAGCAGATGCCATTCTGGACTGGCTTTTTGGCGAGATAACGAATCTACGTCGGTGTTGTATCGCCCTTGGAAGTACTGGGCCCTCAAATTTACGTTTAGATGACCTAACAGAAACAATAGATCCTTGGTTAGTGATAATAGGCTTTTTGACCTGGTGCCCCCTTCTTTGTTGATGTATGCCACCACTGTCCGATTGTCTGTCTGAAGTAATATCTGTGCATCCCTTATCTGATCTTGTTGGTGTTGAATTGCTGCCAGGACTGCATATAGCTCTTTGCAGTTTACATGCCAGGACTGCTGCTCTGCTGTCCACGTTCCTGATAGGCTTTGCCTTCCCATTTGTGCTCCCCATCCTATCTCTGAAGCATCTGTGGTGAGAAGATGTGAAATTGGCTTCTTGTGCAGTTGCATTTTGCTGTAAGCCATTGATATCCACCATTTCATCTCTGCTAGTACTGGTTCTGGAATTATGAATTGTTTGTATGGTAGGGATTTCGGCAACTGTCGACTGAAGAATTGTATTGTACGACAGTGTAGCCTCCCTCTGGGGATGACAAACGAGGCGAAGTTTAGGAGTCCCAGCACGGATTGGGCTTGTCTGAGGGACCACTTGCCATTTACTATCTGCTTTTGGAGTGCACTGCGTAGCGTTAGGCACTTTGGTTCCGACAGGGACTTGGTATTTGCATGTGTGTCCCAGGTAACTCCTAGAAACTCTAGGCATTGGGTCGGAACCAAGACAGATTTTTTCCTGTTGATCGTCCAGCCATCTGGGCTGGACGATCAACAGGAAAAAATCTGATATGGTGAATGTCACCTGCTCTCGAAGTAATTCCTTGGACTGATTCACAACCAGAAAATCGTCCATATACACCACGCAGCGTATGTTGTGTTTTCTTAGATATTCTGCCACCCAATTTGTCATTGCAGCAAACGTCCTTGGTGCCGATGACAGACCAAAGGGCAGACAAGTCATTTGGTACAATTTTCCCTTGTAGCTTATCCTGAGGAACCTTCTGTGATGCTGCACTACTGGCAGGTGGAAATACGCCTGACTCAAGTCGATTTTTATCATCCAATCTTCGCTCTGTAGGAAAGTTGGTACTCGAAAATGACTGAATAGATGGAAATCTTTGGTCTTCACAAAATTGTTTAAGCTTTTCAGATTTAAAATTGGACGAAATGAACCATCCACTTTGGGTATTAGAAAGAAAGTGGATAGGTAACTGGGCGATGTTTCTGCTACCTCGAGGACTTGGCTGTCTAACATGTCATTGATTAATTGTGACATCTGTAGTGAAACCTTTGTCGCATAACTTTTCATTACCAGTTGTGATGGATAAACAAGCGGAGGCTTCATTGCAAACGTTATATGAACACCACTGAGAAGCTGGCAGATCTCTTTGGGAGCTCCCATACTGCGCTAAACATGCTGATATCGCCTTAGACAGCCTCCTTGAAATTGCCTCGAGTCATGCTCGTCGATGGTATTTTCTCTAAGGCAGAAGCTATATATTCATCTGGAATTTGTTTAAGTACTGCACTCCTACGGAGTCGGATGCACTCAGATCTTCTTCCACACATAATTTGTAATATATCATCACTTACTTTCATAAATGCAGAGTCTTTGCTGAATAATTCCTCAATTTTGTTGAAAAGAGTTGATGGTGTTAACACTGTGTCCTTTTCCCCAGACCAATTAATTAGATTTTGGAGGGTACCACATAACTCCTCTTTTTGTAGTATCATTGCATTAGTTAATGCTGCAAATGAACGTTCAACTAAATGTTGTCTTTCGGTGGGAGGTGATTCAAAGCGTTTCATTTCTTCATTTATGTCAAGTTCTATAAAACCCGGAGCAGTCATGTATTTCTTTTGGGCCTCAGAAAAACGGATCGAATTCCATTCAGAGGTTCGGAAACGTTGTATCTCTTCTAGCCTCTTCAGATATCTATCATCGGATCTAGGATAAAGAGGATCCTTAACAACAGTAGTATACTCAAAAATTTTTAGCTGAGCCTTCTCTGTACTTATACCCGGAAGCGGTTGAAGACTTATTTCGTTTATTGGTCTAATATTGGATTGCATTTTTCTATTTGTCAAAGAACTCGCTATGCTCCAGACTTACTTGAGATTGTTGTGTAAGCAGATTTGTTAGGTAAGTTACTTGCTGCGACAGATATTCAAACCTCAAATCCCTGGTCCTTTTTCTAGGACTTGCACCATTTGAATCTGAAGATGAGCTGTCACTACTCTCCGAAGAACTCCTCTTGTTGTTTGCCGGCGTCGCCGGCGTTCCCGGCCGCTGATCATTTTCTTGCATCGCGAAAGAGAGGTTCACATTCACTTTCACAATTATAACTTACTTTAACATTCACTAATCCACTATCTTTTCACTATAGAAAACTTTCTTAGAAAGTAATAACAGAAAAAGTAATAATTTTTCGCTAAGGCCACGTGTGATGACGAAAGACGACGCTATAATGAAAAAACATGGCGGCACGTTCATAGAGCCCGAGAACGAATACAGGAAGTGCCAACAAACGCAAACAGGATGCACCACCTAGCGGAAGAGAGGAAAAGCTAGGCCGGAAGTACGAAAAACGGAAGGCTTATCTCTCATCACGGTTTCCGGATATCGATGACGGAACAAATAATAATGTATTTACTAGATTTTGAAAATTACATCCCTATAGGGCTGAAATAGGGGTTGCAAGTTTGTATGAATCTTCGTCATTTTTGAAGACACTTGACATTTTTGAATTCGTGATTAGCAAAAAATAATAATTCATTAATAAGATTTTAAAAAATTGCATACTCGGGAACGGGAACGGGAACGGGAACGGGAACGGGAACGGGAAAGGGAACGGGAACGGGAACGGGAACGGGAACGGAAACGGGATCGCCCCAAAGTAAGTTCGAGACTTGTGTTATGGGATACTAACTCAACGATACTATATTTTATAACTAATACATAATATATAGATAAACATCCAAGACCCAAGACAATTTGAAATAGGCCATTTTCCAACTTGCCCTGACTGGGGATCGAACCCGGGACCTCTGGGTGGCGAATAGCATGGTGACCACTACGCCACGGAGGTCGTCTATTATGTATTCAAATCAAGGGACATAAAACTATTTTCGACTTCTACGCGGACGAAGTCGCGGGTTACAGCTAGTAGAAATATATAAATGTCGTAGTAAGAGAGGCCTTACGTGAGTCTTATTAAAATGTGAATATAAGTCAGCGCCCTACCTCACGCTGATCCATGAGTTAAACCCTCTAGCCCACACAGGTATTGTGTCCACCTGGGCTTACCGTCCAGCTAAAACAAACTGCCATTGCAATAAATCGGTTCACCAATCCACATCTATTACAATAATCACAAAATCACAATTAAATGAGTCATGGTCATGCCCACAGCAAAAACACACAAATGAGTTGTGCACAGTACGGCGATTAGAATAAGAAGAATTTTATTTGCTCAAATACAGTACATTTAGTGTCATGTATTCAACCTAAAATAAGGCATGCAAATATTTATGTAGTCACGTGAATTTACCTATTTATTATTTTTTTACATTGGTATGATTAGTATATCTCAAAGACAACAACAATAACAAAAGTCTTTTTTTTTAATAAAACTGATTATTTATCAACCAAGCGACGCTTTTATACGCTGAATACAATTGTGGGGTTTACGACACGCAGGTGCCCGTTTAAGGGCCGTAACAGACGCGGCGCAAGTTGCGCCGCGTAACAGCTAGTGATGGGTGATGCATAAATACTCAATCAACCCATTTGAGTATTTACTCAGTAGATTGAGTAAATACCCGATAAATATCCTTATTTATCCATTTGGTGAGAAGATTGATTTATATAAATTGCTACTCATAAATTTATATTCATTATTTCATGTTTTCATGACAATTTTGAAACTTAAATCTAATATACACTTACAATTCTTGTCGGAAAGTATGTGCATACGCCATAATATGCTTAAAATGTAGGTAAACGTTATATGCGACGCTAAATTATATGAAAATACCATACTAATCATACACTGAAAGTAGACTTCTTTGACTAATTATCATTTTTGGTAGGAGGTGTGCATAGACGTAATTTTACGTAAAAATAAGTAAACAGACATCAAATGCGATGTCAATACATGAGCACGCTCTATTTACTCTATTTATTAAATTTAGTGAGTAAATACTCAAATGGGTAGATTGAGTACTATCCACTGCCCATCTCTAAATGTTACGCGACGCAACTTGCGCCCCGTCTGTTGCGACACTAACAAGTTTTATACAATAACTACCCACATGGCCCTTGACGAATATATCCTACCTACATTCATACATGTACTCGAAAACCGTAACCCTCCTGACGCAGTCTGGAAAAAGTAATAAAGCTAACAGATTACTAGGAGAACTACCTACGTTATAAAGATGAAGTAGGGTATAATGCTGGAGTGAAAAATACACAGTCAATTTTAAATTGCTCATATTTATTATACTCGTATATGTGGTAAGTAGTTAATTTCATCTCAAAATTTCAATTAATTTTAGACCACTCATTTTATAAAAAATATACTTAATTAACCAATATTACGTACCTATTTATATTTATTATGTCATGACCTTGACCAAAATAAAGGATAACCATTTGTTACTTATTATTTACTCAAAAAGTTGACCGGATTTAAAATTGCATATTTTTATTATCGGCTAAAATCTCCACATTTGTAGCACTTGCAGTTATCAGGTTCTCGTAATTTGACTTCCATAACGGCATTATCTTCATCATCAAGCCTTACACCATCGGGATCGTAACAGTGAGTCAGAGTTACTAATCGCTCGCGCAAGTAGTTTTCTCTACAGCAAAAGCATTCCTATAAATATAAAAACACACATATATATACAGGGTGTTTTTAAAATCATTGGCATCCTTTCTACTGGTGAAAGTACTCATGAATATGAGCAACTTTTTGTATGGGACCGACTCATTCCAACCGAAAAAAAATCAGCTGTTCCATACATTTTGGGATTCTAAGTATTGTAAAATGGTATGGAAAAGCTGTTTTTTTTTCGGTTGGATTGAGTTGGTCCCATACAAAATGTTGCTCATATTCATGAGTAATTTCACCAGTAGAAAGGATGCCAGTGATTTAAAAAACATCCTGTATAATACATATTCTGATAAGTATTAAGTATGCTTGTTCGACAACTCTAGTTTCTTTGACCGAAACTTCATGAGCAGATGTTTCAAGTTTGAACATTAACAGTTGGTTGGGTTGCCGAGCTGTGCTGTGGTGTCGTAAGTGGGGTTGCGAGTCAACAATAAAAGGATAGTGCTTAAAAGATCCAGGTCTAGCCCCAGACGGAAATTTATCAAAGCAGTTTATGGGTGGCACTTGAATGTGCTAAACGTAAATAGTGACGCAATTTTCCTTATTTTATCTTTTGAGATAAAATAAAATGAAAAAACTAAAGAAATTGAGAACAAAAGCTGCTTTTCCATGGTGTGCTAAAATAATAAAAATAAATCAGTTGAAAAGTACCTTCAAAAATCCTGTCGCTGTGACAACTGAAGGTTGAACTTGGCTAGTACACATCCCTTCGCATTTGTTAACATTTACCTCTCCACTACATGATCTCACTAGCCGACCCATGTCATCATACTCCTCTGTTAAAAAAATAGACTTTATTAGGCTTAACGTACTTTTTTTCTCCTTTTTTGTGCCTGTAAGTGGCCAACACTGGCGCCAGATTTTTCAGGCTGCCTAAAGGCATTCTGACATAGCTTAACGACTGCCATACAATGATGTCAGCCTGGACCAACGGCTTATACGTGGTTTACTATATTTTTAATGGTCTCTTATAAAAATAAAGATAAGAGTGCTCCATTCATACAAAAAAACCAGATGGAGAAAGTGTTTTTCAGTCCAATGTTATCTAATATGAAATTTCAAAAAAAAAATTAATATAGTTTATTTAAATTTAACTCAAGTATGTAGGTACCATTTTCTTCGATAACTTTTTGCCATCTTATAGGTAGGGACATGATCCCATTGCTATAGAAATTTTGGGGCTTCTGATCAAAAAACTGCGTCAAGTAGTTTTGGCAGTCCTCTCGTGATGTTAACCTGACACTGCCTAAAGAATTCTGAAGAGACCGAAACAGGTGGAAATCTGAAGGTGCCAGGTCAGGACCATACGGCGGATCCATTAACACCTCCCAGCCAAACTCTCTTAATTTTTGCTGAGTGGTTAAAGATGTGTGAGGTCTAGCGTTATCATGATGTAAAACCACACCCCTTCTGTTGATTAATTCCGGCCGCTTTCTCTCAACTTCTTGCTTTAATCTTATCAGTTGTTCGCAGTAGAGTTTTGAATCGACGGTCCTGTCTGGTGGTAACAGCTCATAATGAATAATGCCCTTCCAATCCCGCCACACACACAGCATTACCTTGTTGCGAGTTAACCTGGGTTTCGCCACAGTCTGTGAAGCCTGACCGGCCTTTGACCATGACCTTTTTCGCACATTCTTGTCGTACGTGATCCAAATTTCATCACCAGTTATCACTTTTTTTAAAAATGGTTCGGTCTCATTACGTCGTAATAAAGAATCACAAATGAGTACACGGTTAATTAGGTTTCTTTCAGAGAGCTCGTGAGGTACCCAAATATCGAGCTATTTTGTGTACTCATTTTTTTCAAATGCACCAAAACTGTTTTGTGTCAATTCCCAGTTCTTCAGCTACGTCGTAACTACTGATATGCCGATCTTGCTCCACTTTTTCAAAAATAGCATCCATTTTATCCGTAACAGGGCGACCAGAGCGACGTGCATCTTTGACATCAAAATTTCCGGATTGAAAACGCTTAAACCAAATTTGTGCTACTCTCACAGACACTGCACTAGGTCAATAAACATCGCAAATTTTTTTCGCGGCTTGCTTTGCATTTGTACCTTTTTGGTAGAAAATTTTTAAAATGTAGGTATCTAATTTCTTCATTAGATTCACTCATCTTGACGGTAAGAAAAACAAATGAAAATCACGTATTTTCCTAATTTGAATTTGGAATTATCTTCTTTAAAATTTAAACTTTTAAATGATACCAAAACCAGCCAGGTACAAATAGTATAGCCAAAGTGGTTTTATTACAAGTTCATACATACTATATGCGAAAAGACTTTTTCCCCAACCTAATATGATGACATGTTT
This sequence comes from Acrobasis suavella, assembly GCA_943193695.1. Taxonomy (NCBI): domain Eukaryota; kingdom Metazoa; phylum Arthropoda; class Insecta; order Lepidoptera; family Pyralidae; genus Acrobasis; species Acrobasis suavella. The sequence continues at coordinate 13,694,891 of OW971938.1, forward strand.
CTTTCATCATTTTTTTTTTTATTCATTCATGTTTTTTTTTTATTATGTTGTTTGACCGTTTTTATGTTTATGTTAATAAACACAAAAAAATAATTTTAAATGATTTTTTGCCAACACGGCATTAATCCCTTAATGTAAATAAGTTAGTTAAATTGTTATATAATGTAAATTAAAATTGTCATTCACAGTACGGTAATCAAATGTGTAGTTTAGAAGATCAAATCAAAATTAAGCCATTCTTATAGGGAAGTCTACGTGCATCAGTAGACATAAACTGATAATAGGTATACCTACTTATAAAACAAAAAAAAATCTAATCGCCGGTGAAGCCGCGGGTAACAGCTACTAACAACTAAAAATCTTTGAGATCAGTTAACATTTAAGTGGCAAAACGTTTTCTCTGTTTGTGTGGACGAGTGCGCGCTATAATTCCTGAGCTAACTTCGAATTATGTACCTAGGGTCTAATATTAAATTTAATGTATATAAGTGTTTTGGTACTTATTTTTAGTTTTATGTGATTACCTTTTGTGACATGTATCTCTGTAGGAACGGTTTCACAAGTTTCGTCGCCAGAACAGTGCATTACACTAAAACTCAAAAACTGAATTAAGCATATTAGCGCACTAATTCTAAACATATTTATTTTGTTCCTTTGAACTTAGTGGCAAATATTTATTCCTTACTATAGGATAGTTCGTACAAAACTGTCAATTTATCATTCATAGTTTCTTTTTATATCCAACAAGACCAGTAGAGAAATACGTAGGGGTCGAGGGGTGGTAATGAAAGCTTGCTTTATCAGCGGGTTATCGAGTAACAGTTAAGTGACATATCTTGTTTATTTAATCAAGCTATTCTTCGTAGGTATGTAACGTTAAAAATATTGAAATGAAAGATAGGGCAATAGTCTTATAAGAAAGTAAAATAATAATGTTAGAATAATTTTGTTAACTTAATAAACGTTATTTGGATATTTATCTAACCAAGCCGTGTCAAAATAAAAACCATATAAGGACATTTTCCTGAATTTTAAAATACGCTTTAAGTACTTACTTACGCTGCAAAAAATTTAAATATGTATTTTGAAATATTTATCTGGAGATAATAAGGGATGGATCGCGTCAAGGACTTTATATAAAACAAGATATTGTTTTAAAAACTGAAACCTGTCTGCGGAAAAGCAAAGAATAATAACCCAAAGCCTTAATTATTTCTGTGGAAAAGGGTGCCACCGTTTACTGTGACGTCATATAGCCTATAACCAGCGGACAGCTAAAACGATTCTGATGACACCTTATTTGTTAAGGTATCAAGGATATCTTTGAAGATACGTGGGCACATATATATATGTGCCTTTGGCCTTACGGTAGTCGGGTAAAAAGAATGTGACAAGTGCCTTTACAAAGGATAGTTATATTATATTTATTAGGAATAAAAAAGACTCTCATGTTGTCCCGTCTCCGCGCAAAAGGGCGTCAGGATAAGGTGAGGAAGAAGAAGAAGAAGAAGAATATGGAGATATAAGGGATATATGGGATATATATACTTATATACTATATATCAGGGTAGGCGAACCTTTATGCATCAACGTGCCATTTTTTCTAAAGAATGTTTAATGGGGTCATTGACGTGCCATCAAATAATTTTGACCTTCTGATTCTTTAGAAAATAATAATAATAAATACTAATCAAAACTCTTTATAAATAAATTAAATAAAAAAGGTACATTTTGGAATGTTTTAATTACATGCATAAATTAAATTACTGTAAAATTTGTGTGACTTCTGTTGCTGCAGGTTAGATGACAAATAATTTATGTTAGGGTTGTAAGATGTTACTTTTACGAGTAGCAAAATGCATACTGAACTGGATTCATCTGTCAAACGATTTCTAACCGAGTTTTTTATGTTATTCATCTCTAAACGCCCCCACCCCGCGTACCGAACACTCCGTAGCGTAGGTAGGATCACTCGCGTTCGATCGTCATAAAATACTAGTGCCATTGGTTCGCCTACCCTGCTGTATATAGATAAGTACTCTTACTTAGATTTATTTTTTACAAGCTTTTATTTATTCTAACTTGCAATATATATTTATTTATTTATTTATTAAATCTGTATTGAACACAATATCTTGTACGATGGGTGAATTTGATTTATGGATTTATATATGACTGTTTGTTCGGGTCTAATCTTGCAAATTAAATTTTACCCATTTCAGGTCGATACAAAATTTTGTATACTGTTCATAATTATATTTCTTTTAATTTGTAATTACGTCAAGAAGCTGAAATTCTGGATTCGATAGGTGGCCATAACCCTGTAGCGATGCAACTCCCGTTAAATTTTGGGCTTACTTAATTTGTCCTCTAAAAGACCAATAAAGCATGTACAAAAAAGGTTATTTTCTTCAAAAAACTTATCATTCACTGCATTAACAACATTAACGCAAAAAATTATACTAAATAAATATTTACATTTATTAGTATTAAGTACGTAGCTATGATTACAAGCCAATAGGAGGATCATTATAATATAGGTATATTCGCCCAGTTGGAGCTCTTGTATAAAGCATTCCGCAACATATTTTCTAAATGGATTTTCTTGTTCCATTCCCAGCTGGATATAAATTCTTATATAAAAACTGAAAGATTTTCTAGAATACCACATTCAAGAATTAACCACCGAAGCTGATGTACTTATAGTGAATTTGGTATTTTTTAAAGTATTCTAATTAAGTATAACTATGATTTCGCAAATTATATCGTTCTGTTTATTTTTATCTGTGTGTCACCTCCAAGAGAAAGCAGTCAAAGCTCAAGAAGTACATTTACCCCCAGGTAAATTTTCTCTGACTCGTTTTTGGATAAATATCTATGTAATATGTTATGTAGAAATTACCCACCCCTATTTCGCAATTTTACCATTAAATTTATCCCAAAGTCCGGATTAACTATTAGGTAGGTCTATGATGAACGCATATGGAAGATGATCAATCGAGAATTCAGATGTAAATGTAACAAATTTTAATTCCGAAATTGATATTAAAATAAAATTATCTACTTACAAAACCAGCAGACTATATTGGAATTTTAAAACAAAGATTTAAATTATTGTTGGAAGTGTTCCATTTCAACTAAATAAATACAATTTACTATTTTTACTGTTCTAGGACAAGAATGCCAGATGACTCCTGTTATACACGTCCTCCAACATCCGGGCTGTGTGCCCAAAGCCATACCTTCATTTGCATGTATAGGAAAATGCTCTAGTTACGTTCAGGTATTATGTTCTACCTAATAGGTACATACTTATTGTTTGCATAGAATAATACCACATATTATCCTAAAATACGTATATCTATCTTAATTAAATATTAAGTTTATTAAAACAAATAATGTATTGTGACGCCACCCCCATAACATGACGCTGAATATATTTGTAGGTACCTATTATATTTTGGGAAAATATGTCGACCAGTAGCTGACTATTTTCTACGTGAATATATCGCATATTTATAATAATTTGAGAGTAAAATAAAATTGTTCTTAAAATTGTGAATTATTACTACGTAGAGGTATTCGTGTGTATATGAGTCTAATATCTGAATGTATGCGGTCTGAATATTTCGCCACCTGGGCCAGTCGTCATTTCTACGATTCGAGTATACCTAAGACGCGCCGCATTCTCGAATTGAGAAAATAACGACTCGTAATTCACTATCCTACATATCTTATATGCGCAAAAAGATGTAGACGTTAAATCCTTTTTTAGGTTTCTGGCAGCAAAATCTGGCAAATGGAACGGACTTGCAATTGCTGTCAGGAGTCGGGCGAAAGGGAAGCAACTGTAGTTTTGTCTTGCCCCAAGGCAAAAAGTGAAGAAAAGAGATACAGAAAGGTAGGTTAACATTTGTGGCATGCATTTATATGTTAAAACCAACAAGATTTCTTCCTTACTCATCATGTCGTTATAATTTTTAGTATATATTGATTTCTAGGTTACGACTAAAGCTCCTCTTGAATGCATGTGTCGTCCTTGTGGCAGCATCGAAGAAAGTGCGATAGTGCCCCAAGAAATTGCAGGATATTCTGAAGAAGGTCCTTTGCACAATCATTTCAGAAAAACGTTTTAAATATAAAGTCAGACTTTTATTTCATTTTTGTTTAAAAATGATGACATGAATTTAGCTGGATGTATAAAAGATAAAAAATATCTAAGTTCTTATTAACTTAGTTAATCAGTAGTACGAATAAAATAAATGACCTTGACCAAATATGTATTATATTGTTTTATAATATTAAAAAATAATAATAAAGCTGAAAAATTAGTTCTATGTACATTTATTTATATTATAAGTAATGTATACAAACAAGAAGAAAACAGTGAATTCCCATAAGTTAATATGTAACGTTATTACTCAACACATCACTCGGATAGACCAACCCCACAATCTTGAAACTAAATAAATGAAAGAGTTTCAGATTGTTGATTTTAAATGAATGTCTTTGGGGTTTTACTTATTAATCATTATTAATGAATAGATTACTTATAATGCGTCGAATTCAGTTAAATATTTATTTGAACAAATAAATATTTAACTCTAATTTGGAATTTTGATAACGTAGAAAGGAAAAGCATCGGAAAAATACGAATTATGTTTTTTTTTTCTTCTGTAAATACTGTGGATATGGACCACACATTATACTAAAGGAGTGATAAAGTACTTACATTATACTAAAGAATTGCAAGTGCAACGCATTATTTTCTGCCGTTAAAAAGTTTTGGGATCAGAATTATCTATATAAAATGACCGTTTTTTAATGGAAAAATCCATACTACATTAGTACATTACGATATAAGTGCGTTATGGTGGTTATAAGTTATAACTCACTAGCGTAATAGAGCCGAGTGTGTTTAACCAATATACGCACGTATATCGTAGGTACGACGTTTTTCAACACACTTGGGAGTAGGGGATGCAATTCCCGGTACTAAGGAGTGTTATTAAATTACCGGTACCAGGTCTAAGCCAGTACCGGGAAAACCGAGAAATTCGGGAATTTCGGTACCAAAGTTAAATGCTTATTTAAACAATTACTAATTTGTACTTAGTTTTACTAAAAATGTTAATAGGTTAGCAAAAATATTAATCGTTTTCTCTTTAGTTCAATTGTTCTTACTTAATAATAAATCTTAGTTGATTTCTTATAACAATTACACAGCAAAACAAGTCATAAATTCGTTCTAAAAAATATAAAGTAATAAAAATAATAAGTGCAAAAATATTTAAACTTTTTACGATACTCTACATAGGTAGAGTATCTTAAATAGTTATAATATTTTTGCGCTTATTCTTACGACATCTTGACTCGTTAATGTACTTATTTATGCACTTATCAACTAAAAGGGTTCACATAACTATAATTTCGGACTGACTGTTGCGTAATATTACTCCTCTTTGAATTACTGTAAATCCAATTATAATTGTCAAATATAGTGGCTGAATACTGTCGACTAATAAATATATAGGGACAAATAACACTGATTGAGCTAGCCCGAGAGTAAGTTATGAGAGACTTGTGTTATGGGATACTAACTCAACGATACTATATTTTATAACAAATACATATTATATAGATAAACATCCAAGACCCAGGACAATTTGAAAAAGGCCATTTTCCAACTTGCCCTGACCGGGGATCGAACCCGGGACCTCTGGGTGGCGGACTAGCATAGTGACCACTACGCCACGGAGGTCGTCAAATCTGCCGTGCAGATTGGCCGAATATCAAAAAATAGTTATTATGCTTCGGCCGCACTTGTGCCTATCGTCCCGAAGCTATTCGCGGCGAATCTTCGTACGTCTTGTACACTAAAAAGTTATCGCGATAAAGCGCTGGTCACACTAGCGGCTTTGTTATTTTTCACGAACTATCTGGCAATAATCTAAGATGGCGTCATCTACGTGTTTTAAACATGGGCGACGACGTCGACGACTTTCTTTTCTTTAACATGTGTGCTAACAATTACATAATGCATTTATTGAAACCTATAAAGAAACCTAGAAAGAAACAGCTAAAAATTTTAACACTATTTTATCGTTTCACTCCATTTTTACGCATTAACAACCGTGGCACCGTCGCACAGCACCGTCCGAACAAGTTAAAAACTAACGTCAAAATGAACGAACAACGCATGTGCGACCACGCAGAGCGAATTGTTAGCGTGCATAATTCCTTTTATGTATCGCCACCCGCGCGATAACTACACGAAGTCCGAATATTCTGGACGATACCCGATAACGGCCGGTCACATTTGCGTGTATCGTGTGTGTGTATCACGAAGCTTCGTGACGATAGGCGCAGGTCCGGCCCAAGCATTAAACATATTTATTGCAGTCCTGAAAGTACCGGAAGTCTCAAGAACTGCATTTCCAGTAGCGGTACTAGGTAAAGGAATATAATATCGGGTAGTCCCGGGGAAAATGAGTACCGGGAATTCCCGAGAGCAAACCCTACAGTTGGGAGGAAAATTACCCAATAAACTGAACTTTTTGATTTTAAGTAAACACAACCATAAAACTGTGATGCTCACTTTTATTTTCCCGCCATCTTACTTATTAAATCAGCGCGGCGCGGCGCGCTGCCTGCTGGCTGGCGGCGAGCGGCGGACAACCAGGATCGGCCGGCGGCCATTTCCAAATATGAAATATTTTTTCAAAACTAAGAACTGACTTCACACCCAAACTGCACAACCGATTTTGATAAAATTTCTATGGTACCACCTGGAAAGTATACCCTTTCAAACAAAATAAGAATTTTTCGAATGGGTCCAGGCGTCTTTGAATAATCGGTGAACATACATAAAAAAAGATCGCGACGAATTGATAACCTCCTCCTTTTTTGGAAGTCGGTCAAAAAGCAAATGGTGCGGTTATGGAATTATAACTTCACTATTTGCGTTCATAACGCACGCGTTGAGTACCGTAGTAATCATTCTCACAAAGTACTTTCGTGACATAAGCTTAAAATTTTCTATTTGGCATATTATCAAGGATCGATGATGGCAATTTATTATAAAACTTTATACAGTTTCCCTTAAATGATTTAGGGTTGGATCTCACTTATCAGCACGGAGCATCACTTTTCCATACTGCTATCCTTTTCTGGCGCTCAGAACCGTAAATATGGACATCTACCCGATTATATACCTGAGCTTGGGTATTTACCCGATATGCACCGGGTAAATACCCGTATCTACCCGTTTGGGTTGGTAGATTGGGATATTTATTTTAAAATGAGTGGGAGTCCTCTAAGTATGTGTAGAAATGTGTGGAGTGGTTGTTATGTATTATTAAATGAATATGTATCATAGAATAAATAACAATAATATTTTAACATAAAACTACGTATTTGCACATCTTTCAGCAAAAAAAAATGATAATAAGTCAAAGTCATAAGTCTATATTCATTGTGTGATTAGTATGGTTGTTTAATTTATTATTTTAGCATCGCATTTCATATCTACCTGCATTTTAGCATATCAGCGTTGCACGCGCTTTCCGACACGAGTTGCGAAGTATTACTCATATAATTCAATCTATCCATCAAACAGGTAGATACGGATATTTACCCAATCTACTGGGTATATACCCACCGCCCATCTCCAACCGTCTTTTGCCAGAGCGATAGAGAGCGACGGTACGCTAAAGCACCGGCCGTGCCATAGCGTTCCGTACGTATTTCAGGGAATCTTTCGATCGTAAATCGTAAATAAAACGAATTGCCCTTTTTTGTAAAATAAAAAAAGTCTGTATATCAGCTGCACTCCCCTTGCAATCATCTGTCAATTGTCTGATTCTCCTAATAGCGTAAGTCGCTGAGCTAAGCCAATTAGCGACTTAAGAAATATGGACATCCCATTGAAGTTTTCAATCTACTGAGATTTTTAAGAAAGTAATATTTACAACCACATAAAATTTTTTACCTTCCAGTAGCACATCAACATTCGCCTGCCTCACATTAGGAAGACTAAACTAATTCATTTGGTCTTCGTCTTGTTTGCATTCAGAATGTTATTGGCCGATAGTGTGTCATTCACCGCAGTAGCATCTTTGCTATGACCATAGATTAATAATTCATAATAACCCCTATCTGTTGCTATGATGGTCTATTTCAAAAATTAGAGATGTATCATCGGCGAACAACACAATACCAGCCTGTTTCTCAACAGCGTAAGGCAAAACATTGACTAACACTAAGAACAGGTAGGAAGAACGGTCTTAGGATAGAACCTTGAGGTACACCCATTTTGACAAGAGATCCATTTGACTTTATGCCATTTATATCAACAGTCCGACTGAAGCCCACCCGTAAATTTGGTATGATTGAATGAGATTTATAGATTTATCGTCAAAACCGTACTGACGGAATTTGGGCAAAAGTGTTTGATGATCTACGCAGTCAAATGCTTTTGAGAGATCGCAGAAAGAACCGATTGCATCATACTTGTTTTCCCATGCGTTCTAAATGTGAGTACCTAGCGTGCAGCGACTGCCGTCTGACCTCCGCAACCCAACCCACAGTTTATACGTGCCTTCCGAAACACGGAATCATCTTTCTTTTCGGGTAATCAGGTGATCAAGCCTGCAATATCCTAACCAGACTGGAAACAAGTTTTCACAAAGTATGCTTCCCAGTGGGATTCGAACCCACGACCTCCGGACACAAGACGAATGCCTTGACCGCTGGACTACGGAGGCAGTCGCACAAATTAGATTAGAAATATCACCACATTTTTGTTGGCATATTATTTATTTATGTAAGTAGGTACCTTTATTTAAAACAATAAAAAAATTAGGAGTGTAGACGGAAAGTAGTTTCGTGTGTGCGTGTGTCTGGATTTCTAGAATATAAAACTGACCGAATAGACTTCAGCAAAAGGACTGGTGGCTACCATTGACAAATGTATTGTAATTTTTAATTTGTTGTATTTGTATGAATGAATGATGTATGTGCCAGCGTACCTACCAAAAAAATTTTAATGTCACTGTCACTAATGTCACTGTCAAGTGTCAACTAGTTTTTAAACGAGTTTGTTTTGTTGTGCTGCGGTTTTTGTAAAATTCGTTTTAATTGATTATAAGAACCAAATATTAATAAAATGAGTCGTCGCAAGCGTGCTAAGGTAAGGTACAATTGTAAAGTTACGTGCTTGTTCTAATTGGATACTTCAATCAACTAATAGTTATTAAGGTTACTTGTGAATTCTTATTAGGTTGAAAATCGCGAGCTGGACGAGAAATTAAAGCAAGATGACTCTGAATCTGATCAGTCTGAAAGGAGTAAGGTCACATCTTTGAGTCCTACCTCTCTGGGAGGGCGCCGTGAGTCGTCATCGAGTAGAAACACCGATGTGAAAGAACCCAAGAAAGATGACAAACCGGCACCTGAAGAGGCTAAAACTGATGATATTGAAGAAATAAATTACAGAGAAATGCTGAACAGGTTAGTGCCGTGGATAGTTTTACTTATGTTATAATTTTTCATAGTAGAGACCTACCTACTTTTAAAGGTTGGATGTCACTTGTCAGCACAGAGCAGCACTTTTCTATCCTATCCTTTTGTGTCGCTCGGAACCGTCCTTAGCTAGAACGAGAGAGAGCGACGAAATGCTATAGCATGGCCAGTGCAATAGCGTTCTGTCGCTCTCTCTTGCTCTGGCAAATGACCGTCCTGAGTGACAGAAAAGGATAGAGGCATAGAAAAGCGTTAGTCCGTCCTGACAAGTGAGATCCAACCCTTAGGGTTCAGTACCCAAAGGGTAAAAACGGGACCCTTACTAAGACTTTGCTGTCCGTCCGTCCGTTTATCCGTCACCAGGCTGTATCTCATGAACTGTCTAGACAGTTGAAATTTTCACAGATAATGTATTTCTGTTGCTGCTATATCAAAAAATACTAAAACAGAATAAAATAAATATTTAAATGGGGCCAAATCATCATCAAATGTGATTTTTTATAGATAATAGTATGGAACCCTTTATGCGCAAGTTCAACTTGCACTTAGCCGGTTATTTTTATTTAACCTTTACTGTTCCAATGCTTAACAAAGGTCTCCTCCATCCTCTACCAAAAATATTGATTATGTGCCACTTTTAACCATTTCCTCTCAAACAGTGGTAAGGTTTAAGAGCTTAATAAAAATAAAAAAAAATACAAATGCTATCGCCTTTCTGCAGTCAACGATACATCAATTTTACCAAGCTGTTACTGGTGCATGAAGGGTAACTCATGGTGCTGTTCAATGTACATAGCGAAAGGGATATTGCACTGACTAAACATTTAAACTAAAATAATCTGAACTTGGCTGACTGCAGTGACGTGCATTACTATTTTTGATATTAAATTATATTGATCAGTGCCTACCGTATATAAAATATTGAGCTGTTCTTGTAAATAAGGTATGTTTAACTAAATTACAAGAAGGGTTTCATATCGAAGTAAATATGTTAATTTTCACTTTGCTATCATTATTAAGGTGGCACAGGGTAGACAAAAATTGGTTGTCTGTATGAAATGCACGCTAGTGACTGACTGTAATGTGGTTATTGATAGTATATTAATAGTCATAAAGTGTCATTAATATAAAAAATCTAGTATTTATTATATTTTTATATCTCACAGTTTGGAAGGAGCAGCATTCCAGTCCCGCCTGCCATTTGACAAAATGTCTTCATTAGAAGCTGAATGTTTCTCTGATCTTCAAGGACCTTCGGCTCACACCTTCGTTCAGATAAGAAACCGTATCCTTAAACTGTGGTTTGAAGACCCCAAGAAGCAGCTGACACAAGAAATAGCTATGCAAAAGATGGAAGTAAGTTTTAAAGTTTTCATAAAATAATTTTCTAAACTAAGAACCAACTTCACCCCCAAACTACACAACCGATTTTGATAAAATTTCCATGGTACAACCTGGAAAGTATACCCTTTCAAACAAAAAAAGAATTTTTTAAATTGGTCCAGGCATCTTTAACCTCTCATTTCCCGTCCGGACCCATGGAAAAAATCGACACAGACGAACTTCAACCTTATTACATTGACATAAAGTTTCCGTTTTTCAGGCAATTTTGGACCTCCGCCTAAACAGGTTAAATAATCGGTGAACATACAAAAAATAAAGGATCGCAACGAATTGATAACCTCCTCCTATTTTGGAAGTCGGTTAATAATCATGAATAAAACCTACCTACTGAAGATTTTATTGATAATTGAATTTTAAACTCACAACTTACCAAATTTTGCTTAATCTTGGAGTCTTAGCACAACTTATCTGTAATAAACAGTAATGGATTTTGGAATTTTATTAGATTAATAAAAGCTGGCTATGATTTATCAAAATATATTAAAAGCCTCTTTTGGCACCATTCTAAACGTGGTGTTTTGGTCTGGCCTTGGGCTCTGTCTACTCCGTAAGGGGTAATAGTCCATAATCTATTTGTATTTCTCTTCTGGCATGAGAGTACCTATAGAGTGATGGATGGCAAATGTGATAATTTTTTAAAGTGTAGAAGTACCTATAGTCCATTTGGTTAGGTATTTAAATAAATGTAAACATGTCTATTTATTGAAATATACACTTTATAAATCAATATTTCTTTTAATAAATTACATAATTAATTTGTAATTTGCAGAAAGGTATTGTTTTATGAAGTAAATATTTCATATAAAAAGACATGTCAAGATTGTTTACATTTAATTATGTACCTAAACAAATGGACTATTGTTATGTAAAAACATTTAAGTAGTTTTATGTTATCTTTTATTATTTCTAGCCACCATACAATGGAGATCCAGGCTTGGTAATGAGAACTCATGCATTTCTGGAGAGACATGGGTTCATCAATTATGGTATTTATGATCGTATCACACCTATACCAAACCCACCAAAAGGAAAACAGAGGCCTAAAGTTATCATCATTGGTGCAGGTAAGATAGTAATAGATTAGTAGTATTACAAGTTAATCCTGTACAAACAGACAGATTATACGCCTGCAGGTGGTTTGTGTCCTATAGATGGGGGAATATTTTTCTTCTTCCTTGATATTTAAAGAAGTTGAACTATACTATCACTTCTTTGTCCCTAATAGGACAGGCAGGATATTGGATCATGCGGCTCTTAGCAGTCAGGGCCAAGGGTCAGAAGTCTCATAGACTTTTAGCATAATGGTAGGTCGAAAAAAAAAACTCAAAATTCATTATGGTTTGCTAGCAACGAAGACAAAATATTACAAAATTTAAACAAAAGGAGAAAGATAGTGTAATAAAGAGAGAGCTCAAATGACTAGATAAATAAAAGTAAGGCACATAAATAGCACATGCACTAACACAAGGAAGAGCAAAAACTTGTTCAACACTTAATAGGCAGGTTGAAGACACTATACACATCCACACTCGAAAATCTGATTAATAGTGTTTATTTGAGATTTTTACATAACTCCTCTTAAATGTGTCTAAAATGATAAACATGTCAAAAAGGTATTACAAATGGAAAAATATATTGAGCCCATTGTACACGTATTTTTTTTTCTCTGAGGAACAAACATAGACAACTAGATATGATTTTTACTTAGCTGTGACGTCGCAAATATTCTCTGAAACTGTGATGCTCCGTATCTTTGTAAATTTTTAATTTTTTGGTAAATTGAAAAATATGGGTCCATGAATTTTGGATAATCTAAAAGACAGACTAATTACAATCATACTTTTCTGACGCTGTAGTCACCCCTATTGTGTGTGTTTCCAGGTGTGTCAGGTCTCGCTGCGGCTCGTCAGCTGCAGTCCTTTGGCTGTGAAGTGGTCATACTGGAAGGCAGAGACAGAGTGGGTGGGAGAGTAGTCACATACAGAAAGGGACCTTATGTAGCAGACTTAGGTAACTTATTTTGATTAACATTTTATAGATCTGTATGTTCTGTGACCTGTACACAGAATTAAAAACTATATAAAATGTAATCCTTTAAATAATCTGCTCTATTATTGGTTTTTAAACTATTGCGTTTTGAACACATGTTTAATGTATATAAACGGGACTTAGCACGAAGTTTTATCTCTGCGACCACGATGGATGTAACTCTTTTTCGAAACGTTATGTAGATGCAAAAAAAAAAGGTTCGTGCTAAGTCTCGTTTATATACATTAGACTAATGTTATAAAATAAAAAGATCTGATTGTGATTTATGGTCGACGCTTTGCTCTTTGATATTCTTAAATGATGTTAATTATTCTAGGTGCCATGGTCGTAACAGGATTGGGAGGTAATCCAGTGACTACATTATCTGTTCAGATGAACATGGAGCTCCACAAAATAAAGCAGAAGTGTCCTCTGTATGAAGCAACCGGCAATCAAGTGCCCAAACATAAAGATGAAATGGTAAGAACCTAATCAAATCATGCATTTTAGGCTTAAAATTCTGTCGCGATATTGTACATGCGATGGAGGTGGTGGCGCGCGGCGGATTCGTCTTTCTCTGTCGCACGTGATATTTGTGTCACCGCTCCCAACCCTCGCCCTGTTGATGATCTGTAATATTATTTTGAATCGAGATTTTTTTTTTTACTTTTTAGGTGGAACGCGAATTCAACCGCTTGCTCGATGCTACTTCTTATCTGTCGCACCAAGTCGACTTCAATTATTACAACGATACCCCAGTTTCTCTTGGCCAAGCGCTCGAATGGGTTATAAAATTGCAGCAGAAGAATGTTAAACATAAACAGGTTCGCCATTTTGATATCCCTACAAAAACAAACAATAAGTTGTAAGGGCCAATCATGGTTTTTCGAGTTGTAAGTAGCAGATTTCTAGTGCATTAGGTTTCGTACGAAAGTCCTGTTTGTGCCGCATGGAGGCAGACAATGATGTGTGACTTTCTATAGAACAGAAGTTTATTTTCTGCAACACAAAATACACAGCAGTGAGTTTTTGATAGCTGATGATGATGACACAAAACTCAAAAATTAGGCAAGTTTGGATTGGCCGGAAAACTTTTAGTGACATAGTTACTCTAAAATACATAATTCAATGCAATATGACAATTTTCAATCACAACAACTTGTATTTTCAACCACAAAAAGAGTTTTATTTTGTTCCACATTTCTGAGAAAATTATAATTGTTCCACACTGCAAAGATAATGGGCTCGGATGCTTTCGTTTAGCTAGGCTGTACTGTATTATCAAATGCATCGTAAATTTATGGCTAAAGGGATGTGCTATTGTGCTCGTTTTAAAACTTATTTCTTTTTAGATTCAACATCTGAAAGCTCTTATAACCCTGCAAGAGAAGTTGAAAGCAAATATTAACAAGTAAGTTATATTTATTTAAAAAAAGATTTTTATCATATTGTCTTTTTACTCAGTCAGTCTTCTTACAGTTAACATTGACATAACATTAATCTGCTTTAATGAGGAGTTCGGAGGCCCAGAAGAAGTAAGCATTGTTAGGACCCATACTACAAGCTCCTTTGTTTTTGGAAGGCTTGTAAAGCCGTTGGTCTCGGCTGTCGTCATTGTATCAGTGTCGCCAGACTATGTCAAATGCCCTAGAGGAGCTAGAAAAATCTGACACCAGAGTTTGCCCTCACACACGTAAAACAAAAAGAAAAAATCCAAAACTATGGTAGCTGTTATATTGTAACAATAATATCTTTAGACCAATACAAAACAGAAACATGTTTTTATCATAAAATTATCACAAAAATCATATTTATCTGAATTCAGAATGTCGGACGTGCAAGAACTACTAAAGTCGATGAAAACCGAGAAAGATGCCTTACTCGCTGACAGGGAGAAAGGCCCAGCGACAGGAGACGCAGGCATCTTGCAAGAGTTCAACTTACGTCGTCTAAATAGAGAAATGACACAGCTATGCAATGAGTACGAGACTCTAGTGTCTCAGAACGCGACTATTGAAGATAAGCTAGCTCAGTTGGAGACCAATCCTCCAAGGTAAGGATTGTATAAGTTACCTTCTTTAGCTGAAAGGGCCGCGACGGGAGACGCAGGCATTTTATTAGAGTTTAACTTACGTCGTCTGAATAGAGAAATGACACAGCTATGCAATGAGTACGAGACTAGTGTCTCAGAACGCGACCATTGAAGATAAGTTAGCTTAGTTGGAGACCAATCCTCCAAGGTAAGGATTGTATAAGTAACCTTCTTTATCTGAAACGGCCGCGACGGGAGACGCGGGCGTCTTACAAGAATTCAAGTTACGTCGACAAAACAGAGAAATGACACAGCTGTGCAATGAGTCCGAGACTAATGTCTCAGAACGCGACCATTGAAGATCTAGTTCAGTTGGAGACCGATCCTTTAAGGTAAGGATTGTATAAGTTGCCTTCTTTCGCTGACACGCCCCGCGACGAGAGACGCAGGCGTCTTTCAAGAATTCAAGTTACGTTGACTAAACAGAGAAATGACACAGGTGTGCAATGAGTACGAGACTCTAGTGTCTTAGAATGTGACCATTGAAGATAAGCTAGCTCAGAATAATCCTGCAAGGTAAGGATTGTATAAGTTACCTTTAGATGAAGCGCCCCACGACGCGAGATGCAGGCATCTTAACAGAGTTCAACTTACGTCGACTGAATAGAGAAATGACGCAACTGTGATTAGACCGCTGCGTCTTTTATACTCATTAGAATATGAGACTAGTGTCCCAGAACGCGACTATTGAAGATAAGCTAACTCAGTTGGAGACGAAAGCTCCAAGGTAAGGATTGTGTTAGTTCATTCTTAAGATAACGGGAAACGCAGACATCTGGGCATCTTGATAGAGTTCAACTAGCGTCGACTAAATAGAGAAATGACACAGCTGTAGTGTTTAACGTGTACGAAACCCTGGTGTCACAGAAAGTTAGCTAGGTCAGTTTGCGGCAACAAGTATTGGTTATATAGGTAAAAAACAGAGAATTTAACAATCCAATTTTTATATTTTTTTTTTCATTAATATATAGGGACAAATCACACTGATTGAGCTAGCCCCAAAGTAAGTGCGAGACTTGTGTTATGGGATACTAGCTCAACGATACTTTATTTTACAACAAATACATATATAGATAAACATCCAAGACCCAGGACAATTTTCCAACTTGCCCTGATCGGGAATCGAACCCGGGACCTCTGGGTGGCGGACTAGCATGGTGACCACTACGCTACGGAGGTCGTCTAATAAATAAATGTTTCAATTCTCTGTTTTTAAAAGATAAAGACGCATAAAGTGCAAAAAAAGGGCTTAACAGACTTAGGACTTAAAGCCGTGAGAACTAAAAGCCACTATTAGCGTGATAGTTTGCATGTAGGTGGAAAACGAAATTAAAATATGATTGCTAGCCGCATCGCCTAATGACATGTCGGCTATTACTTTTGTACGTTAAGAGATGCAACTAGTACAAGTGCTATTCTACTATTTTTTTTCAAACCAACTAGTACATACAATATACCGTTTTCTAAGAATGCTTAGAAACAAACAGTAGTGCGAGCGTGTATCACGCTATTCACGCCCGCGCACACAATACCCCCGCGAACCTGTACCGCGAAGGCGAAGATATATTCAGCGGTCGATCTACCTAAGTTGTAGTGCCAAAAGTCTAAACAGAGGGACTCAATATTCAATCTATTTACGGTGTGTTTTTGAACAGTCGAAGTGTTGAACTAATAACTTAACCTGTATTAATCAAAAATTATAATTATTAACTTAATTTCATGTTTACAATTTCTTCACTTTTGCTTGACGTCATCTTTAATCTGGATTACTTTTCAGTTCGGTGTATCTGTCAGTACGTGACAGACAAATCTTGGACTGGCATTTCGCGAACCTGGAGTTTGCCAACGCCACGCCGCTCGGCAACCTGTCGCTTAAGCACTGGGACCAGGACGACGACTTCGAGTTCACCGGGAACCATCTTACAGGTAACATTTATATAATAGTAGATTGTTAAACAAGGGTTGTAAGTGATCAATTACACCCGAGATATTTAGGCTCACGAGCGAGCGAGGGAGCTTATAGTTCGAGGGTGTTATTGATCACTTACACTCGAGTTCAATACTCTACTTTTCATTATAAAAGCGAGGAAATTATGTAAAACTGTTATACCAGATTTGGTTATAAGAAATTGTGTAAGAAGATCTTACACAATTTAATGAAAATTGCCTTTGCCTCTATTTTTACCGATTCATTCGTCGTATCGAATTCTTCTCTTGAACCCATAGCTTTTTGTTAAAAGTATATTTTTAAATTTTTTGCAACAAAGACTTCATTCAACATGAAATTTGCGCTCTTGGTGTGTTCAGCCATTACCATGTATTCAGCCATTCATAGTGGCCAGTGCGCTTGTTTTAAAAATAAAACTTAATATGGGTATGCATATTATAGGAGCATTATGTAGCGGCCGCCTGGCCGCTTTCGATTTTCAAATTTACTTACCTCCCTAAGGATGTAAATCGAACCTACAACCCGGATTTTGAGTTAAATACAACCTCCTTTCATAGCTTGAATGATGAAAAATTACTATATAGCGAAACTTATTTTAAGCATAATGGTATATCTACTGCTGAGCATATGCCTCTTCGATGGATTTCCATTTAGATCTTGCTACAGAGATTGTGGTCCAGGTCTCGGCTCTGCCGTCTATTTGATATCCGATAATCTTACTGCTGGTCTGTCTACGCTTCGTCTTCCTGTGCGGGGGTCGCTAGTGCGAACTTTCTGGCTCCATCGCGAGAGATGGATGTGTCCACTCTCGAGAATCGGTACTCTTCGTCACTGTTATACGAGTATAGGTAAATCACAGACAGACAGATTTTGGACTTGCATTTCGCGAACGGTGTTCATCAACTTGTTGCTGACGTCTAGGGCTTTGAGTTCAATAGAAAGAAACCCATTGCACCGGCTCACAAATTGAGGTAAATATTTTTCGTGTATAAAGGCGATCACTTTTGTAAATCATACAATTTTTAAAAGTTAACATTTTATGACACATTTTATTGTACCTTTCTTATAGGTAAACTAAAAATAACATGGCCAATGATTATTAGTGCCGTAAAAAAATGTTTTCCATCACAAAAAGTAACTCCTTTCTTCGGTCCAGAACAGGGCTACACATGAGTCAAATTTGTCGCTTGTCTAATATATATACATATATATATATATATATATATATGTATATATATGTATATATATATATATATATATATATATATATATATATATATATATATATATATATATATATATATTTTGTTAATGTTTTATCTAAGAAAAGGTTTTTAGCAGTGTCACCCAACACTAACTTGCCCATAGACACATTGTTTCCCAAAAGGCCAGGTAGAAAACACTCCTGTTCCCAAAGGGCAAGACAATACCACTTGTAGAAATTAATACCATCACACTTGTAGAAGGAAGCAATATCCACGTTGAACTGCAAAAGAATACAAAACCTTATTGGGTTTGCCATTACGCTCCCAGCTCCGCTATAATCCCATCTAGTAAGTGGGAACAAATAAGAGTCAAAGGCGAAGCAATCCTTTTAGGGCAAGCATTTCCACGGCATCTTTTGTTGGTGTACAATAGCGCATCGATCGCGGCGGATTGCACGGAAACGTTCCGAACCTCTAACGAATGCGAGTGCGGACTAATTGAAGTTATTGCGAGCCTGCTACGGTTCTGCGGCACGTTTGAACGCGACAAGCGACCGGCGAGTGTACCAAAAATTTAATTTAGAGATGTGTGATTTTTTGAAAATTAAAATAGGTCTTCTAATTTGATTTCCATGTTTTAGACTCGTCAATTCGCAGATACTACGACTTTTTTTAAATTTCTCAAGAATTTAGAATCTGTCTTATAATGACTTGTATTCTATGTGTTCTTATTGGTAGACTTTTTTCCAAGAGCCATCCGTTTGTCCTCTGAAGACAAAACTCTTTGTACAAGTTGAATTGATTACCTCCTCATTCTTTGAAGTCTGTTAAACGTGTAAATAACTGTTAACTGGAGCTACGGTCAAATATTGTATTATATGGTCGTGAAATATATATACAATACCCTTTTTAATTAAGTATAAATATTTTAAGGGGTAATTCAGTCCACCATTTTGATCAACTTTTCCCGATAAATGTATACCGAAATACGAAAAACATGTTCTTTTCGACAGGAACGATATCAAGTGACTACTTCAATTTGTATGAGAAGATAAAAATTGTATTACAGATATACATTTACTGGGAAAAGTTGATCAAAATGATGGACTGAATAACCCCTTAAAATATGTGTACTTAATTAAAAAGGACACGTGTAATTCGGTAAAATTTAACATATTCCTCTAACTTCACTAATGTGTACCATACCATGTTCTACATGACAGTCTCCAATTTTCGTGTTGCCTGACTAATTTAATTATTCCCCTCACCCCGCACCGCCAATCTTCGTATTAATTTGTGTTCATTTACTTTTAGTGTTGCAACTTGCGTGCTGTTGAAAAAAGTAAACAAAACGCAATCAGTTCACATTACTTACAAGTATTATAATAACATATTCCACGACAACTGAATAACTTGTAAAATATTTTGACCACAAGATTTTCTGAAAGTACCAATTGGGATCGCGAAACGGGGTCCAAAGTGCCTCCGTTGGCGCCCAAGGGCTCGTTCCGTTATGAAGGTGGAATTTTCGAGTTAGTGGCCGACTGTGATCTTTGCAGGGTGCCCCAAGCGGTGGTTCGTGTCAATAATTACTATCATTTCTCACCACAAGCTCCCATCCTCTACAGCCGATAAATTACTTACTGACTTCTGTGAATTGATATAATGACCAATGCAGAAACGCAGCATTGCATTTAGCAACTTTACACATGTGTACAACCAACTGTGCAGATGAGTTCTTTGCTTTTTTAGGAATAATTGCGCAGTGAAAATGTCGAAAAGTACACGAGAGGATGTGGTAGTTAAGTTCGTTTTAGTTTAATTCAGCGGATGTACTTTTATAGCGAAGTAGTAAATTATGAGCCTAAAATGAAGTCAGATCACAGAGAGTTTTATACAAATAATAAATATTGCGTTTTCAAAAATTTTACTATTTATTATTATTTTTATACTATGTCATAAAAAATATAAGCTTATGAAGAACTTAAAACAAAACTAGGTCTGATAAACTATAACTAACTCTGATAAACATTTACTTTATATATAATAGTTCAAAACATATTTAAACAGCATATAAATTAATGCGGTCTACACACGACACAACTTGCCATGCAACCTGCAGGTGCGACATGTTGGAGTCGCGGTCGCCTGTCTTCTACACACATAGCAATTGCGTAGGGAATTAGTTGGTGCGAAATTATGCTGTTGCCAAGGTCTTAAATATTGTATAGCATTACAACAAGAAAAAATCTTTCATAGTCTTGCTCATTAAAACAGTACTACGGGCATATGGTACGGACACGGACAAAGGTAGAGGTGTCAATGACAGTTGCACTGACAAATTATAAAAAACTTAAAAAATAAAAAGAAAACACATGCGTAGCATAATATTGTATATATTGTATACAATCGTGAAATATTGTATAAAAGCGTACAATAATGAAAAAGCTATGTTTTATGGTACGATACAGTTTCGTTTCTCAAATTATTGTTTAAAGACAATAATTATTGTACATTTCCCAACACTGATTGCGACCACAATTTCAAATACAACTTCGGTGCGCGTCTGTCCGTCACTGCGCACGCCTATAATAATAGCTCCCATGCTTTCGAAATTGCAAAAAGTATATTTATACTTATACAGGGTCTTACAATATATACTGATCCTATTTTAAGAGTGGATTCAGTCCATGATACTGAACAACTTTTCTCAGTGAACATATATCTAAATATTAAAAATTATTTTTGGCCGTCCATATAAGTTGACTGATCAGTTCAACATTCCAACCGAGCTACACACGTTGCAACACGGATACAACTTGCTGTACAGCAATTGTATCAGATACAGCAGACATGCAATTTGCTGGGACACGCTCACAACACGTCTACACACATCACAGTCTGCAGTACAGCACCAGATTATAATAATAATAATAAATGTATGTTTATTTTCCTCCACAAAAAAAAACTTATATAAAAAAACTTAGATTGTCTGCAGATTGTATTCAAAATTGTGTTGTGCGTGTGTAGATCGTTTAAGCATTTATTTTCTTTGAACTACTTAAAACTAACTCCCATACTCATTAATTACATCTATTTTATCAATGTATAATTTAATTAGATACTTTAAACAATGTCAAAACGAAAATGGTCAACTTAACATAAAATAAAATTATAACATTACTAAGTTCGTCGTATCACATTTTATTTAACTTACAATTTTTATTATTTAACTTACAATCTGCAAAATACAAGTCTCAAAGCGCACATCAATATTGGAGCTTATGCTCTTTTAGGTAGAGCATATACAGATCTGTTAAAGAGCTACTTTACTATCTCATAATGTACTTACAATTATAGCCGTAAATATACTACTGATCTCATTTATGACTTCACCGGCTATAAAAAGTGCAATGGAAGTATTGCCTCGGTTATTCAGTCGGGAAGATATGTATCGCGACATTCACGGGACGCCTCTTTTGTGCCTCGCGCCGGGCAGTGCGTGCGTTGTCGGCCATATTTCTCACTGTTCGCTCGGTACGTGGGTAGTTGAAAAATGACATCTTGATTGTTGTACGTTATTCTACTCATGAGAATGTCGGGGAGTCGTCGCGCTCGCGTGCACCATTGTAACCCCGAGCCGGACCTACAAATTGAACGATTGTTAGCCGCATGGAAACGCTATCGTGACTTGTCACTAGTACCTATTATTATATTCTCAGAGATTGTGAATGGAATTTGTGATACAAAAACATACAAAAATTATTCATAGATTTTTTATTTCACATTCCGGATCGTAAATAAAAATAACCATCGCACAAGGCGTACAACAACGAAATGTAATAATTATAAAATAACACTGTTACTGTCGCACACAGTGGGAGAATATCCCATTAAACATTCTCGTAATTATTACAACCGCTATAAGTCATCGATACCACGAGGTAGTCGTGTATCATAAAAGTAACAAAGGCTCGGGTAAGATGAAATATAAGCTGTTTTGCTGTTTACCAACGACAAATGGCATTTGAAACAAGTCCCCGAGGTGGCATGGCGTCCGGGCCGATGGTGCTAGGCGGCTCGCGGCAACAAGTTTTTGATAGCGATGCGTGGCGCGAAGCAATAATGAATGTGATACAGCCACGGCCTTCCTCATTTATCACGAGCGCTATGAATAAAATATCTCGATGCACTGGCTTTGGGATAGCGGCTGGTCGTGCCCGCTGTCCGGACGCTTGCAGCTCATGGCGATCACAATCGGATTCTAGTATAGTGTATGCTCTAAAGACATTCACGCTTCAAACGTTTTGTTCGCTTCGGAATAGCCGCGGCAGATAAACTTGGATACAGCTTTTATGTTTTCATGGTCTCCTTGCCGTTATATTGCCGTTTATTTTTCGGCACTTGACTGCAGTAAAATAAAAACAAACTATCTGCCATCGTGACTTCCACGTACTTCAACTACACCTAAAAGAAGACGTTTTGCCTTTACACTATTGAACAGTTGGATTTAAGCTATTAGTGGAATGTTTTTCTTTGGCTGGGATTGTCATAAAAACGGAAGAGAGATTTGACAAATAGGGCAATGTTGCTATAAACTAAAATTAAGAACCATATTGTTGCTAGTTGCAACAGTTTCCCGAAATTTTTCGTTGGCGTATTGAGTTTGAGTATTTTCGAGAGAAAGATATTTTTTGCTTTTCTTAGTGACGCCCATTATTCGCCTGGTTGCGAGTTGCGACGCAGGGTGTTGACACGCTGCTTGTCGCTTGACTCGCGAGGACATCAATCGCGACGGTGGCGTCGCTGGCGGAGGCGTCGGGGGCGTGGATGAATAAGCAATGAGCCGACGAATGGCTCTATTAACCCGCCATTGTTCCTCGCGATCGAGTAGAGTTGCGCAAGAGACGCATTATTGTTCGTGTCCCGAGGCTTTCACTCCCGGTGACGTCACAGCTTGCGACCTAAATGCTTTCGGTGTTAGATGTAATGCAATTTGCATTCGAGCCTAAAAGAGCGCGGTATGCACAGTGGCAAATCGCCAAACTCGCTGAATAAATTAAACATTACAATGTTGTGTCTCCTACACTTTAGGGAATGAGTCATTATTATTGAGGGCTTACGTCGTCTAAATTTGCTGCTGGGTAATAAATATAAGGAGCGCGTAGTTAAGAAGTGGTTCTTCGCGATAGTTGTGCGCGACGCGACACTAGTTTTCTGCAGCGGACGTCAGAAGCAGGATTTATGTGGTGCGATGTCACCGCGGGCTTACGCGTCTAATTGACAAGCGCTCGGGAGCGATTGCATGTCACCTGCCTAACGAGCGGGTGCGCTTCACTGAACTTCGATACGGAAGCGACAAATAGAAACAACAAAATCGGTTTAACTTTAGTCTGAAATGGATTTAAATTCCACTTCAGATTAAATCCTAACCTATTCTGTTGTTTTTGTTTATTATTTATTACCTTTTTGTTAGAACCGTATCTTATGATCAGAGGTCGGAATTAGGTAAAGTTATTTATGTACTTACACTCATTTCATACAGCGAAAGAATAAAGTGAATATGCCTCAAATCCCGGGATTAATTTTAAAGAACAAAAAATCCCGTGATTTCTTAAATAAAAAGTTATTCTTCTACACAATTTGAACCACTGCACGTGCGACGTTGCCAATATGTTAAAACTAATAAAAATACTAATGTAAATACTAATAAAAATTGTATGTAATTATCTTTGTTTTATTTGTCTTATCTATCTCTGAGGTTTTTATAATTATTTATTTGTAATATTGTTTGCAATCTGGGATTTTCCATTAGAAATTCCGGGAAGATCCATATTAATATCAACATTTCGATGCAAGTACATAAATAACTCTACCTAATTCCGACGTCTGCTTATGATCAGAGATGGGATTATCGGATGCATATTAACCTAAAGTTAATTTTTGGGTAGCAAATTATGAAAGGCTTCTTAAACCCCGTGATTTCGGAATTGCGTAACTAATCAGATGTAATTGCATAACTAATCGGATGTATTTTTATTCTCCAATGTGTGTATGTAAGATATAGAGAAAAGCTTTTTGGGATCGCGGATTTTTTCGATAAAATAGTTTTTTCCATCATAGCCAACATCTTGTCTCTAGGTAAATATGTATCCGAATATCCGATTTCTGCTTATGATGAAGTCGCAAACCTGTCTTGATCAGATCTTGTCTTTCTTTATCCCTTGCGGGCTAGACATACCCAGGGCCATAAGAGCCAAATTTGCCACTTTCAGCGTGATGGTGGGCATGTAAGCGTTACAATACATAAAATGGATAAATATAAAATAAGTGGAGGCTGCGTCTCTACCAGTGTAGCAAGCCGCTTGGCGAGTAGCAGGGATTCGTTTGCTATCCACCAAACATACTTATAACAGAAGCTAGGCAAGTGGAGAAATGAGTATATTCTTGGGATTATACCTGGGCGACGCTCATCTGATATTTATATTTAACGCAGATTTCCTTATATTCAGTTGAATTTTACTATGCTTAATACAAAAAATTCAAATTCATAGCTATTTATTAAATTTTGGATTAGATATTATTTTACTACCTATATCATATGCGGTTACTTAGGAAATTGCCGTTTTTAGTAAAGGCAAAATTTTTTATTCAATATAGGATAACTTTATCTCTTATTGAAGGTAATTTTTTAAAATATTATTTTAGTGCAAAAGCTAAAATCTACTAGCGTTTCGGAACGGTCGTTCCGACCTGCTGGGAAGATTACGCTGAAAGAAACCCAGTTCAGTATTGGTCCCTACCCAGCCTGATGGGCTTTGTTTCAGTTACAATACAGATTTACACTTAAGCTAAGTATACATTAGTACAGTACTGGCCAGTAGTACCTGCAGAACGGCAATTTCATAGCTACAATCCAAGTATTATTCATAATTTATTCTCATACTCAGTGCATATGCAATACAATGTTTTATTTTATAGTAGGTATTGTTGTGCCACCTGAGAGGTGCTAAATGTTACAGCGATATCTGGGTTACGCCGCAGGGGAGCCGGTATCTGTCGCATCGACAATATTTGGCTCGTATTCTGTACATCATGAATCGGTTTGTATTCGACAGGACATATTCCTTGTTGACAATAACATCCGAGATTCACAGGTGAACGTATAGCAAACAATGTCACAACAAGAGTTTACGTGAGCCCTGACCGTATTCTGTTGATATTGTTCACTACACAGCAAGGGGAAGAATTTATAGAAGGATAACTCGTGTATTTATTATTAACTAGCTGTAACCCGCGTCAGACAGAGTAAAACTTACGGAAATAAAGAAACTAACTAAAACGAGAAATGTATCAATAAAATAGCTATTTGATTTAGGTCCTTCGACTATTTTCTGATTTTTTGAGATTTCGTACACTTGAGTGATGTCAGTCTCTGTGTAGGTAGAACCCGAGACAAATTTTTAAAGTATAAAACTAAGTTTATAAAGTGTCCCATCTGGTACTTTTTTAATTTGTTACTTAACCTAGCTTTAAAAGCTAAAGCTCTTCGTGTAGATTGGCGCATCTAATACAATACAGCTCAATACAAATTGGTAGCCACCGCAAACCAAAATGTTACATTGCAGTGTAACCAGATCCTACTCCCGCAGATAACTTGTTTTTGATAATTACTTTAATCTCGTTTGTACAGCATTCGGCCCTCTGGGCGACTCGGCTTGCTGTAATATAATTTACATCGTGTACAGTAGTTTTATTACCAACAATTGCCCATTATCGAAGCGCATTTGCACGTTCAGCCGTCAAACTGTTAAATATATTGTTTCTTGACCGTTGCTTTGCGATCATTTTTGTTGTTCAAAATGCCGTTTACCCCGCTATGATGTCAGATTGTATGGTCAGGTGAATTTATATCACATTTATCTAATCGTGTTTGCCAATCTGCTCTATAGAAATTATCTATAGCAAAACTCGATGCCAAAGTAAACAAATTCTGAAGAGTGACAGCGGACGAAGTCGAATCTAAATTAAACTTAATCATATTCATTCAAATTTTGATTATTCCACGTTAGTTCGAATCGGGCCCCCGCTTTAACTTTCCTTTCATTGTAAAAGTTGTAATCCTCTTTGTGAACCCTAATTGAATTCACTGTTATGCTAATACTCTGATTTCCCATCTTATTTCGTTAATAGAGGTCTGTGGTAAACCAATTAAAGGGAACGTTTGTGGATTACTCAACTTTCGGTACACGAATAGTTTGTGGGCTTCGCCTATGCCTACACGGGAAATTAAACGTTTATCTAATCCTTTATGGAAATAGTCTGTCGAATTGCGTATTGTCGTCTCAATGGGACATAATTAAACGGAGTAAGGAATGTATGATATATTCGGTTTAATAAGAGTCGCGTGTGGTGAAGTGGATAGTAGTTGGAGACTTCGGTTGTGTGTAGTCACTGATATGAATACGCACTGGACTGTGCATAAGATGCTTTTGAGACTTGCTTTAAGGTAGTATAACAATTATCATTAAAAGGTTAGTATTTGATTTTGTTGTCAACGACTTTCAAGCTTACAGGAATTGCAATTTAAGCTTATTTTCGGTTTCGAAAGAAGTTTTGATATTATCGTGTTTATCTTGTAAACAACTGTAAAGACAAGGTACTGGAAACAATTAACATTGATTCATTTGATACGGAATCAGACGCAGTATGTTGATTACGGCAAATAATTATTTTTCATCTTATCTACTCAAAAAACGATGTTTTCATCCAAAACATTTGGAGCTAAAGTTACTGGTTATTCTCTCGGGACTAAAACGTGAAAAAGAAGATCTCTATTGATTAAAACCAATTCGAAAACAGAACACGAGTTTAATCTATGTAGAATCAATAATAATGTCGGCAGTCCAACAAAAAAAGAATTTTGTTTTAAAATAAAAAAATAATTAGCACAGACCTTTTGAATTTGAAATACATATCGTTTTCAACATGGATGAATGTAGGTTAAAATTTTCATGTTATTTGCTTCGGAAAAAGAAGTCAGTATAATTGAAAAGCGCAATTTTTCCCTTTGATTCAAGTAATTACAGAAGTTTTAGGTTATTTGTATTGAAATGTAATTATTTATATAAATGTGAATACTTTTTCGTGAGTTTAAGCTAACAGGGAATAGTTATCAAATTTACGTATAAAAATAAAAAGATATGAAGGACCACGCGAACAAAGTTATGAGTGAACATTTTATCTTAAGTTGGTGGTCTTCGAAAAAATATTTCTTAGTATTTATTGTATGAAAACGACACCAAACAAAGGTTAGTATTAAATTGTCGGTTGAAGTCTGTTAGGTATTGTAGGTGTACTACTGTTCATTATATTCTGTTTTGTATGTGCTAGTTTTTCTCATAGATGGAGATGAAAAGAGTGTGCTACTCGGGTACGGTAATATTTTTATCTGAGGCGATATACATGAATCCCTCGTTACACTCAGGATTCCACCGTAGAATCACTCGCTCCGCTCGTGATTCAACTGTGGAATCCTTCGTTTCGCTCTGGATTCAAAGTAGCGCCCTCGCCTTCAAAATATTACCTTAGCCCCTTGTAGCACAATCTTCTATTAAACTTTCGACATTCTTAAATTACATTTAACTTATGAAATTAAAAACAATGTATTCTCTGTCCACATATCAACTTTTAATATGTTAATTGTGAGTCTTGGAGAAAATTGTGCAGTGCAGTTTGTGGCCGCTTCCTCTGCACTACCGCTTAGGAAGCGGCAATAAACTTAGCTGTAACAATTGTCCTACAAAACAAAGTGACTCTTATAAGAAGATATTTTAAATATCCTATGATAATAAGGATATATTTGAATTTAAAATAATGTTGTTTGTATTAGGGTGCGTTTTCACTAGAGATGTTTCACGAACAAGTGAGGCCCTATAATAACGTAATACTTTGGGCATATTTCAATGCCATCTATGTGCTGTCCATTGAATACATATCAGCGTGTGTAGTGCATGCGTTTATTGCGAGTCTGCGAAGGCTTAGCATTCCACCCGTGGATTCAGTCGCCCCTAATAGTGGCGTATTGCGGTTTTATTAACGTTGTTGCTTTCTGTACTACATTCCGCAACATCTTGGCTTGCATCTTTGGGCATATTTATATCTTGAGTTATTATTTAGTGCTTGTGTTTGTTTGGAATGTTTTGAGTACCGCGCATAATATTATTTTTATAACCAGTTGTGGTTTCAATTGGATGCGTTCAAAATGTTAACTTAACACTTTGATATAATGAATGTATTCCTACTTATTCTAAGAAGCATGACACGGCTTCACGCAGCAAAAATGTGTTCGGAATTGCATCTACAATGCACGGGTATAATATACTTATACGGTATACCTGTTTTACTGCTCATAAAATACAATCTTCTTTATGCCACTTTAAACAGACTGCATTTTAGAAATAAGTACTGAAAAGATAGATATGTTAAAATGCTTTCAAAAGTTTTATTTTCGCTTGTACGTTTGTTCGGGAAAGCGTAGCATGGTTGTCTTGTGGTGAGCATTGTAGCGTGAATTGCAGCCATTCTCGTTTCAACTTGTACCAACTTTAGTAGAAAAAGACTCTTATCAAACTACCTACTAATTTATTTTATTGAGTCTGGGATTAAGTAAATATACGAAAATTTGGGGATTCTATAGATCGATAAGATTTATTTCCGTCTCACCATGTTCAGCCTGGCGTGATAGGGTTGTCTCGCGGACGGCACTGCAGCGTGAATTACGCCCTTTCCCGTTTCAGTAACAAAGTTAAAACGCTATTGTACCAATTTTTGGGGTTTTATTTGGCAAAAAATATATAGAATTAAGAAAATCTTTATATGAAGTTTTATATTTCAGTGGAAAAATAATAACGCGATTAGTCCAATGTACTAATTTTTGGGTTTATTTAGCGAGAATATATAGAATTAAGAAAATCTTAATACTTATGTAGTTTTATTTGTCCGTCTCACCATGTTCAGCTGGGTGTGACAGGGTGGTCTCGCGGTCGGCACTGCAGCGTGATTTACGCCCTTTTCCGTTTCAGTAACAAAATTAAAACGCTATTACTCCAATCGAGATACTTTTTGGTTTTATTTAGCTAAATACGGAAATTGTATTGAGAATTTGATTTTTTAGCCTTTTTTCGTCAGCATTGTATTAGTATAGTAGGTACACATCCTTCTTTCGTTTTCACACGTATAAAAATATTTCATCGAGTTATTGATGTCATTTCCTTTTCATAGGTAATCCTTGCTTCTTGATTTCAGTAGGAACATTCATTTGATCCCAAGCTTTTCATTAGTAAAAGCTTTCCAAAAAAAATGCATGTTTTAAATTGGTGTTAAAAAATATATTATTTGAGATAAATAATGATTACTTTACACTCCAATTTTTAGGTAAAGTATTTGTAGCGGGAGCGAGGTGATATGCTCGACCGCCACAAAGGGAAGATCTTCCCGCCAGGCATGTTGTTGCACTTGGGGAACCGCGGTTCCGACGGTGTATCGTCGGAAGTTGTATATATGCAGTCGGTTGTCTCTTGATTGTAGTTCCTCATAGTGGCCGTAGAGGTCGCCACATATTTTTTAGGGCGCCGATTTGACTTGTTTTTAGAAATATCGCAACAAATTTTATCGGTACCTATTCTAAAATATACGAATTGAAATGCCATTTCTTTATACACACGTAGTGCAAACGTTTCAATCCGTCAAACGATTCCGACGTATCAGCCCCGCGCAGTATCTAGATTTTCAGCCGTGTTCACGTCGGTCCGCTGAAACGGCCCAGATGTCGGCTTGCAAAATGAAAACACGTTAGCGCTTCGCCTGTCGTCAGTTCCCTTTTTTGTCGCACCGCCTGTGGAAAGCCATTTATCAACTTTTTATGGAAACGCTTGTTTTAATTTATGCTTACACTAACTTCCGAGCTCGACTATCTCGACCTCATTTGCAAGCATAGCTTTGTGGTGGTTTATGCGAGACGCTGTGCGAGCTGTTTCCTGTTTATAACATGGCACTTAACGCCGTTTCATTATGTCGTACTAATGTTTATGATTATTACTTTTTGTCAAACGACGATGCAGATGGTTAGTTTGAATATTTTCCATTAAGATACTATAATGCAGGCTGGTCTCAGTTTATGCCCTAGTATTAAACTTTATGACTTCCTTTGCTCCTACATATAATTAATTACAGCCAAGCTTTATATTTTACGAAATGTATGAGGCCAAAGCTGTTATTTTTGTGTTTTAACTTTCTTGCGCCTCGAGGAATTAACAAAGAATGCACAAGTGGCCGCTTTTTCTCAGGCCCACATTACACGACATTTGTAAGTCAATGTTATCGCAAGTGACGAATTTTAATTTACTTATGTATGGACGAGTTAAGAGTCCGTTTGGCGGCGCGTTTAAAGGTTTTCTCTGTGCAATTACATCAGATGCTTGTCTGAATGTCCGTCCGATAGCATCTAAAATTCGAAAAGTTACTTTTAATTAAATACTTTTTTCCTTAAACTCGCATCGCCGCGATAGTATCACACTGCAAAAAGAATGATTAATTTATGCACTAATAAGGCGTCATTTCATGTTTGTATAGATAGAAGTACATTGTGTATAAAGTTAATCTGGTTTGATGGCAATAAAAACAAGCTGAGAAGGGAATTAAAGTGGAAAAGCGCAGGTGGTGCGGCGAGCACGGAGTTAGTTCTCAGCGAGGCTGCAACTTGACTGGACACCCCGCAAACCGCTCGCCACAGGACAAATTTCGCTTATATTAACTTTTGCTCGGAGTAAATTTCTCTTCAACTGCGCGGCCACTGCACTTTCAAGTGGCAAAGTTTTAATATCGTCCTAGAGTTGTGGATATCGCGCCGTGTGTCGCCGAGACAACATTACTTCTAATTATAGTTTTTAAGCTTTTGGCGCATTAGTCAGCTTATTTCTTCTTTTCTCTTCTTTTCATCTTATTTTAATTTAAACAGCAGTCTCTTTTTTAAATATTATGCACGTATACTCTGTTTCTTTTAAATGCACCCATGGTAAACAAATTTGCTGAAGACAGAAAAATAAACCTAATCGCAGGTGGATTTGTAAGTTTCATCGTATGCAACGTCATTCTACCGAGAGCTCCTAAAAGCGAGCACTTACCGCGTAATTCCGGTAAAAGGTTCGACGGTTACCCATCCATTCTCTTCTTAATGTTTATTTAAGCGAAAAAGTTCGACACTCATTAACCAGATTGGCGCTTAACGAAACGCGAGCCTTAGAGTGATACAGTCAGTGGCTGCTGCTGATAATATCACACATTATTTTCACATCTCATTGAAGCGGTACCCGTTTTTCCAGTTGCTGCGCCAAAACCAGATGCTCTCACTGATACACCCTGCATTTTATTAGTTCGTGAAAAATAAATATGTTCTGCTACTACAAACCATTGAGTTGTCGTGGATGGCGCCGCCCGATGTTATTAATATTAGCTCGTTATCATTTTACTGCCCTCATAATCCGATGAATATTTATACGGTTGTCAAAACACCATTCATTTTTAGTTTGATAACCAGATTATATTGTCACTTTTGAGATAATTAGACTTTTAATTAGGCGGTTAAAATATTTTCTCACCTGTTTGTGATATGACGATATTATAAGTTTCAAAATTAATTTACGGTTAATTATTATTACCACGTCTACCTTAGTACATATGGTTATGTGAAGGTACGCCTACATTACACAGGGTGGTTCGCTGATAGACTCCAAAGGATAAATTTTAATGCCTTAACCTAAGGGGTACCCGAATCACTCCCTATTGTTCCGCGATTTTTGTTGTTTAGGCGCTAGAATTTTTTTAAAATACCTTTTTTAGCTTTCAAGACTAATTACACTAAATAAACCCCTATTTACCTATTTACATTTATATATTTTATTAAATAAACCATTTTTTTGGATAATTTTTACTGTTGAAGATCTTTATAAGTTTTCAAGAATACTTATAAGGCCTTGGCACCTCTTTCTTATATTTTTTTATGTACAACATTTTCTGCTTATTAATTCGAACAGTAATTTTGAACTTAAGATTAAATTTTGGAAAGTTCCGTAATACCTACGCATGTCTAACTTTTTTGCCAATAGCTGTCATTATCACAATTAATTATCACTAAAAAATAAACAGTAAAAACTTCAATTTTTTTTTAAATTCTAGCGCCTGAACTTCCAAAAATCGCGAATCATACATGGGGATGATTCGGGTACCCCTTACGTTAAGGCATTTAATGAGCCAAATAATTTTTGTCCTTGTCCGTGTTAACTTTGAGTATGGGACCGCTGTACTTATAGGAATTTATAAATAAGTATATTTATTTTATGTAATTGTCCAATGGCCTCCCTTTGTAAAACTAAAGTAAGTATTAAATTGAAGATTGCAGCAGCAATAATATTCTCATTATTATACACAGGGATCTTTAAATATAAGATCTCGTTTGTAAGGGGAGATATCATTAAGGATATTAATTCGAAACGCGAAATTACGATCGTCGGCCGTAAGGTTGATGGCATAGTATTAATTTACATATTGGTAATAAATAAGTAATACATAGTGTGAAAGTGGTTATTCATTGTCGATTATGTTTGGTTGGAGATACACCGTCTATATAACGTCAAAAGCAGGTACTTGCAGACAGTATAAATTCTGATTAGTTTTACTTATACTTATCTTAAATATCGTAAAATAGTTAAAACATTTGACAGACTTCATATTATAAAACAAATAGGAGTGAGTTTGTTTATGCGTTCTGCGTACAAACACTTGACTCAGGAAAGTTTTGAATAACGGTACCAGCAACTTTTACACGCGATCTTGCTCGCATCATTTTCTGTATAATAACTTTCTTAGAGATTATGTTAATAAAATGATTTCCTTATAAAGGCGGTATGGTAGATCTAAAGAAAAAATAATTCTAGGTCTATGGCTAGGCGTATCTTTTTGCGAATTTACGACACATGTGCTGTAATAGGGAATAGTCTTTTATCATTTACCACAAGCCTTGTTTCAGTACTTTTCTCGTTGAATGTACTTGCATAAAGTCAGGTATTTCGTAAGATTTTATTGGTTCTCATCGTGATATATTTTATTTTCTCATTATAATATAATGCGCGGTATTCATATACCCGAAGAATAAGTAAAACATTTGTATTGTCTTATTCTAATAACGAAGGCTTTTAGCGAGCATCATTTTACATTTAATCCTTTAAGTAACCAAACTAAATGTAAGGACTAATCAAGCGGAAATTTCCTTGAACAACAGACGTGCTTCCGCATCCCTAGACCTCAAGGTCTCCACAGCAAAAGGCGCAAATATATGTAGGCTAATGATTCGAACAAGACAATTAATAATTTAAACAGTTTGTAAAAGTGGCTTCAGACACTTTCAATTCGTATTTTTTGTAAAAAAGGATTTATGAGTAAAAGAAACGCAAGAAGTATAAACATTATTCTTCAATATATGCGACTGATTTAAAAGAATACCTACTACAAATCTAATGAGGGCCTCATTAAAGACCTTTTTCATTCCGCTCCATCGCACGTTGCGGTTTTCCGAGCTTTTGAATTGCGCAGGCTTCCTGCGACCGCTGCCACCCTCTGCCTCGGGCTGCTGGCTTTTTGTACTTTAACACCTCTGATAATGAGTTCTTTAAACACATACTCAATCGCAGTATATGAATACGGTATGCGCATGCGTGAAACTGCAGTTTCAGACTTATGTATGTAAAAAAATTTACATGTATCAAACCTGTGGGAAATAGACGTGATAATATTATATGTTTGTATCAAACACGATATGATGAGTTTGTCCGAGTTGTCTGTTTCTAACGAATAGCGTTTTAAGTTTAGTATGATTTATGATTTACATGATTTTTGTTTTAAAGGCGCTGCGGCGCCGCTCTGATATTTACTAGCATTTGTTACGCTGCTGCGGTCGCCGCAATTCAAGCGCGCGATGCTACAGCGGCGCGCGCTTGCTGCCGCGGTGGCGTAATTTGTAAAAGTAAAGATAGAGTAACGGGCGAGTATTTTACTAAATACTACATGGAAATCGTATAACAGCTCAAAAGATAGACGTTTGATGTTATGCTGGGATACTAGATAGGTACAAAGGCACCAGACATTTATATTAATACACCATAGTTATTGAATTTTAGTACTTCCATTAAATAAAAGACATCAACGAGTTCTTTTGAAAATGATTTCATGTGCGTGAATTAGAAATTATAATTTACTCAAACATGCTTGGAAATGTGTGCATTAACTAGTAAAAAGAAGACACGAAGTTTGTAATTCTTGGTTCATGCATTTTTTTACTGGCCTAGGCCAGGAAAGTAGTATGAACATTCATTCCTGGCCGCTGCTCAAAACAAGAAGACGAAAAGAAGTGAATTCAGAATGACAAGACAGTGACTTTGACGTTTCAGATGACAGTTCTGTTTTCACATTTGGCAAAGACAGCGTTTAATTTTATCACTTGTCATACAGCCAATTGCTACCACATTATAAAAAATGCACTCTTCGAGCATTGTTATGAATATGACCATAATTTTATTAAAATGTTACATTTTTGTTGCGAGAGTTATTTCTTTAATTATTTCCTCACATTTATTGAGGAAAGCCCTATACATGCCTCGGCGGGAATAGGATTACCGGACTCATAATTATTGCCAAAGCTTCACTGATACTCAGCCTCGAAAACTACTTGTCCGGCAATGCCATACTTCCCGTTCTCTGCAGTAATATACTCAATACTTTATTGCTCCTCAAATTACATCCAGACTATACAGATACATAGTGTTGTACTATACATATTGTTGTACGATTCTACACTCATTTAAGGACCCTGCTGGCCACTGCAAAGCAGAGAGGAGGAATCTCGTCAGTTATTCACAATTTCATATAGTTATATTTAGCAATTCCAGTCATTTACAATTTCAATTCTTACATATTTATAATTGCAGATATATTTATAAAGTTTTTATTTAGGTATTATATTCTTTATTCATTTATTATTATTTCATTATTTATTATTTTTTATTGTTTCTTGCTTATATATTTAATATATTTTTACTTAAGTTTATCTTCAAGGTACTCCGACACCGAATAGTAACATTTAGAAAGTAGGAGTTCTTATATTTCTTTACTAAATGTCTTTTCAGTTGTCGCATTTCTTATATCTTCCGGAAGTTTATTTTATATCTTAACTTAGAGGACTATCCGAGTGTAGCATTAGTTTAGAATTTAGTAGTTGTAATTTGTTTTTATTTCTTAATTCATACCTAGTATTTATTTCCATTCGTTTTTTGAAGAAGTATAAATTTTGATGTGCAAATTTGCATATTTCTGATAAATATATACATGGTAGGGGCAAGATTTGTAGTTTTTGAAAATGAGGCTTGCAATGATATACTATTTCACAAATATCTCGGAAATATAGGCATTATTGTTGTAAAAAGAAGACACGAAGTTTGTAATTCTTGGCTCATGCATTACTTTACCGGCCTAGGCCAGGAAAGTAATATGAAAATTCATTCCTGCCTGGTCGCTGCTCAAAACAAGAAAACAAAAAGGAAGTTTATTCCGAATGACAAGACAGTGACATTGACGTTTCAGGTGACAGTTCTGTTTTTACATTTGGCAAAGAAATTTACCGTTTAATTCCATCACTTCTCATACAGCACATTATAAATATATATATGCTCGAAGAGTGCATTTTTTAAATGACTACAATAAAAACACATAAAAATGTGCTAAATTATCGTTGCGAGAGAAATAAAAAAAACAATAATCTATGGTATTACATTTCATGCGTAAAATATAACTGTGCTGTTTGGGCCATGTTTTCTTTGCACTAAAAACGCGGGAAAGCAGATTTTTTTTAGCAAAGCACGTAAAAATTATATACTCTTTGCAGTAAACATTCATTTTTTTCGATAAAAATTTGCATATTTGGTTTTTTTTTAAATTATTTCCTCATATTTATTGAGAAAAGCATTATAAATACCTCTGAGGAACGGAACGGAATACCTCCATAAGGAATTGCTGGACTCGTAAATTACGATCGATGACGATCAGCCTTGAAATCTACTCGTCCGTAAATGCCTTAATTCCTGGCCTCTGCAGTAATGAAACAAATATGTAGTCTATCATTTGCTTGTTAAATCGAATTAATATTATATTGGGATTGTACAGTATAATAATTGGCCAAGTGCGTGTCGGGCCACACGCAGTGTATGAACTCAAAGTTGGCATTCGTACCTACGGAACCCAGGTACGAATGCCAACTTTGAGTTCATGCCACTAAAAACGTCGAAAAACTAATTTTCTATTGAATTTGTATGAAATTTCCTTTTCCTAGTACATTTTATAAGTTGATCACCTATAACTTTTTAATTTGTAAACCCTACTTATCTCTGATAGTTTTCTTTTAAATTTCGTTATATAATATACGAGTACTATAGTTGTGAATTTTTTCACGTGTCCGTTTGTCATAACCGTTTAGTAGATAGACATTTGACTCTAACAAAATTTTTCACTTTAAAACCAAATATTTCAGAAATGGATCCCTAAATCGAAAAACGGTGTTCAAAAGCTGATTATATTTTTTAAAGGCCTATTCAACGATACCCCATAAGATTGGTTAGTCGAGAAAAAAAATTACTTTTCATGTATTACTTACACTAAAATTTTTTTTTTTCAATTTTTTATTTTGTCACTTTTTCTGCATTATTAATGTACATACCCATTCCAAATCACAGCTTTCTGTCATCAATCAGTACTTTTATTGGCTGAATAAAACCGAGGATGGACAGACGGACAGACAGACATGGCGAAACTAAAGGGTTCCTTGTTTACTACGGAACCCTAAAAATAGGTAACCATACTACTTACTATTTTACTTGTTAGCACTATATCAATACTAAGTCAAGATTATGTTACTATCGTGTTTCAAGCAACTTTCATATAAGTATACACGCCATTACAGAAAAAAAAATTACAACATGCATCGTCACTTTTGTAGTAAAATGACGAGAACTCGATGAGAACTACATTTTGATCACGATACAACAAGCACCTACTTCTGCGAGTATTTTCAGCTCAATTAAATTGTGTAATTGTATAAAGGAGATTCTGGTATACTTGTATTTTATGGTGAAATATATTGAAAGCAGTAAAATTTTCCAGCACTCCAGCGAGCGCGTGTCATAAATACGCTCAATCGTAACACTTTTATAGTGCCATTATCAATTCAAGAAAAAAATCAAATGTTATTTCCATGTATCGTAAATGCACCATCGTTTCCACGCACCTCTAAAATATGTAGCAATAAACGTGCTACGGATATGTAAGGATCCCTTTATTGTCCATAGCCCACGAGAAACAACTATGTTCATACCAAATCTCTGACGCGCTGTGAACCTTCATAAACATCTAGTGAATTTGTCGTCTTGCCGACCCTTCATGCAATTAGGCGCAACAAAATACTTCCCGCTTCATTTTACGACTTTGACCGCTGTACAAAATAATAAGGTCGAGATTTTCAGTCATTAATCTCAGTTTCAAATCTCGGTAATGTGTCTTGCTTTCATTGGTAACACATTTAGTTAATGAGTTCGGAGGAAACTCTTTGTCTTGCTGATAAAAGTTGGACGGTCTTACTTAAGACGTTAACGGAGAAATAGAGGGGCATAAGGGTTGGAAGCAACGTGTAACCCATTTGTACTTGTTTATCAGGGAGATAAGTGTTTGTGAGTGTGCGCCGTTGTCCGGCGGCCGTCTCCACTCATTAGTTCCAAGGAAAGATAGCGTGCTCGGATTCCTCCTTTAATTGCTAAACTATCCCCGCCGGGAGTGATTTACTGACGTTATTGTGGGCATAATAGATTCATTTCCGCGTCCTCGGTGTTCAAATACGATCTTCTTCGGTTAAGTTCTATTCGTCGCTTGGGTTATTTATCTTTGTTTTTATAAAAGTAACAATCGTGTTAACTCTTATAAAAATAATACGATTCCTTTTGGCCTTTGTGGGCGACGCGGGTTTCGACTTTAGATATAAGCCTGCAAAGAATGGTATAACTAGTAAGTGTGGTAAGCGCATTATTGCAAAGCGTGTTGGGCGGGTGGTGGTAAGGAAGCGACGCTACTCGAATGTACAATGCGCCCTAAGCTCTCGGGCGGACGTATTCACAGTATAAGTGCTTTTCTAGTCGAAATGAGCACCGCTCTTTGAGCCTTATTTGGAAAAAGCGGCCCACTTTTCCTCTAAGGGAATTACCATACGAGGGAATGGGTTGCGGCGCGGGCAAGCGTTATAAAGATGGAGATTTCTGGAGTGCTACATAAGACGATTTCCTTCATTCACTTAAGCCGTCAAAGTTATTTCGGTGTACATTTCGAGTACTTCTGGTAGATTTTTTTCATCTACATAAGTAGTCACAGTTAACGTGGTGAATATTTACGTAGATTTGATCGTTTTGTTGAAAATGTGTGTAAGAAATGTTTATTCTTGACTTGTTTCTTTTTATTGGATAATTATTCCTAATTTGGTACACGAGTACCTATCCAAACACTTCTTCTTTTTAAGAGGGAAGTATAGCACGCGCTCCGTCCATTCAACGGATACGGGATAAGTCCGCCGTTGTATGTTTATTTTTCTGATTTGTATCTGTGTTCTTTCTTATGTACAATAAAACTTTATAAACAAAAAAGCAGATAAAGAAAACGTTTTCTACTCCTACATGCTATAAAAAAATAGCAAATTTAGAATAGGCAAACCTATAAACCTAGTTTTTTATTCTGTAAATAACATGCTAAACAATCATTGAGATCAAATAAGAATTAGGAGTTGAACAACGTTTTCTTTTTAACGGACTTTTAAAAAGGAGGGGGTAATCAATTCGTCACGATTCTTTTTTTTATGAATGTTCACCGTCACCGATTATTCGAAGATGCCTGGACCCATTTGGAAAATTCATTTTTGTTTAAAATAGGCATGGACATACGAGTACTTGTCAGGTAGTCAAATACACATTTTATTAAAATCGGTTGTGTAGTTTGGTGGTGAAGTTGGTTTTTAGTTTTGAAAAATTATTGTATGGACGAGTGCGCTCTAGGCTTCCCTCTTAAAGTGCCTCTCCAACTAGATACACAAGAAACATATCATCCTAAATTCATAAACACCATCAACCAATGTTCATTATATAGTGTGATACGTTCAAATTTTTCATCACTATCAGATATTTACTAAGCGATAATTTTATCTCGATTTTTAAATAAAACATTTATATGTAATGTATATTGGTTGGATTGGACTATTTGTTGAAATAATAATTCCATTCATTAGTCTCTGACATCATAATCGGAAACGAATTAATTTAACGCAATGCCGCGTGCATAATGAAACTATTTCGCATACACTACACATGTTCGTATTAGTTAATGTGAATGTTCTGGTTGACAGTTAGGACCGCCCCGCTATGCAAATCTCATTGTCTCTAAATGCGTGCGGCCGCGCCCCGATGCGGCGCGGCTGCCTACGCAGAGCACAATCTCACACATGAATATTAACTTGCCGACGTTGCCTGCTACCCCAGCAAGACTAGTAGATTTTCTTCATTTATACATATTTTACAACATGCCGTCACCATTAAAACCACGGCATTATTAATTTACACGTAGATGCCAATTCCACGAAGTCGTGCAGCGTGCTGTCAAACTATACGACTGTAGCTGCGGCTACTAAGGCCAGTACTACCTAGTACTTATTCTGTGGTTAGGTAGAGAAAAATCGGACACTAAGAATACTGTCTGCTGCTCGTACTGCAGTGTTCTTGTCTTTACCATCACCAACACGTTTTGCAAAACTCATAGTATGTTGTATCTGGGAAATAAGTTCCCACACTGATACACGCTGACTTTCATTGGTTTTGGAAAAAAGAATGTCATTTAGTAAATGAATTCCTCTATCCATATACGTGATCCAAATTTGTGTGTGACACAAGATAAAAAAGTTGCGAAAATGATTTTCGTTCGAGACCACGTAGTTACACCCGTTCATAACTGACGCGTGACCCCGATGAACGATAAAAGAAATCTAGCCGGCCGGCGGTACTATTAATTGATCTCACAATTTTATTTTCGTGTTTTAGTCAACATATTTTGTTCATGAATTTTTATTTTGACTAGCTAATGCGGTCTTACTAACGATCCTTATGAAGTGGCCTTCGGCTCCAAAACCAATGAAAAATCACCGTGTATGAGTTAAAGAAGAGACATAGCTCTTTGAATTCTTTGGTATAGTTGGAGAAGATAGAGAGATATGAATTGTTATTATTTTATAATTACAATTAGGTCAGTGGAAAGCGTTGAAAGCAGGCTGCTAAATCGGTCATTTTGGAAATCCTTTGAAGTGGCCAATGTCCAGCAGTGGAAGTTATGTGGCTGAAATGATGATGATATTTTGTTATATTTAACCTGACATTATTTGATTTGGTCCCGTACATCAGTTGTCTATCGCTGTGACCTTTTTGTAATCAGCCTTCAAATGATGGTTATAATAAAGCCAGGGCGTTAGCTCTGTAGCAATATATTATACGATATCTGAGCAATCTATCTTAAGTACTCTATAAAGTTCATAAGTGCTGATTAAGTTCACGTATTGCTAAACCTCTAGATTGAATTTTTAGGTGATGATCAATATTCAATTATTGAATCAGAAATATAATTTAGAAAGATTTTTGGAAGCAATGTTACTCAGTGATGATAATAGTTACTCAATTGACAAGTAGATAAGATTTATTGAAATTCAGATTTTGAAGGATTCTAGTTTTATGCAAACTTTTAATGTGACAACTCCAAATTTTACAGTCCTACCATCCGCCGTCAAAGAGTTCCAGTAAATTACTTTTAAAGGTATCTAATAAAATGATGTTGATATAAGCTTTATTAAAAAAAAATAGTGCACAGCTTTAGTTATTACAGTTCGATATCATTTGTCGCGAGCACATAGTATTTAGATGCAGCTTTCTCTCTTATGCAATTTGTGATTGACGTGCTCAGCGGCGGCGCTCGTGCAACGTTGCCCTATCGGCCATTCAATAGAGCTTTTCCGTGTTAAAAGATCGCGAGATTGAGATGTCACGATTGATGCTTATGTCACATTCGTGTGTTGCAATTTCTTGGTTAATCGTTACTCACGTTGATATTGAGGTTTTTGATGGCAACTTTATTCTTGTAGGTCTTCAAGCTCTTTTCTGTTTTTTTATATACTGCACTTAATTCCGCGAAAAATATTTGACAAATCATTCGGTTCCTGTTGCGTAACAGTAAGACAATATTAGATAACTTTAAAAAAAGGGATGTATAGAATTGTCCATCTAAACTTTTGGGCATTGTCCTCAGTCGGACATAAGAACACCATTTGGATTTTATTTCTTTTATTAACCAAACACACGAGAAAATCATTAAACCCTTTTGTGGACGTAAAATATTTATGAAAAAACAACGAATCTTACCTGGACAGTACTTTTTGACAAAGATCTAATTGGACACGAGCGACCGTCACCGTAATAAAACCCAGAAAAAACTGTCCTGTTTTAAATTAAGTTGTAAAATGTACCCTTGTCCGAATTGGGTTGATCATAAATCGGAACTCTAGTGGGGTCATAAGCGTCGTCGAGCGGTTGTCGCCGCTCCGACGGACATATCGTTGGCGTATATACGGTTATTAACACACAGACTTGTAAATTCCTTCACAAAATACATCCGAGATCGTTATCTAAGTGTTTACGGGTATATAACGCTACAAGTTGGTGAGAAGTCGCTCACGTGATTACGTCATTCTTTATTATTGTCAACATATTCATATTTAGCGATCTGAAGCTATATTTTAACCATAGGTTTAGTAAAAAAAAAATTTGGTCTATGGTTATAACCCTGAACCCTTTATATTTTCGTCTTTATTAGACTAATTTGCGATTATTCCCAACATTACTTCTGCATAAAGATGCGTGAAAAGTATCTTACACGGCTATTTACTTTAAATTAGTTTTTTTGACAGTTAAGTAAAATTTTTAAAAGATATGACAGGTATATGGAGACGAAAATTAATTTGAAGAAGTATTTAACTTTCTGAAACATTTGTAAAATTTTTACGAAACTTGTACGGAACACATAATTAGTGCGTGATTTTATAAACACTTGGCCACTTTTTCAACTGGTCCACCTTTTTACCATTTACGAGTAATTTAAAATCGTTGTTTGCATATAACAAGGCTTGTCGATCTGATTTGATTGCCTGCCTTATTTATAAACACAATTGAATGCTAAACGAGTT
This sequence comes from Acrobasis suavella, assembly GCA_943193695.1. NCBI lineage: Eukaryota > Metazoa > Arthropoda > Insecta > Lepidoptera > Pyralidae > Acrobasis > Acrobasis suavella. The sequence goes on from OW971938.1 coordinate 13,737,502, forward strand.
TCATATTCCAGAAACGTGACAGTTAACATTCGAGATATTGTAGATTTATATCGAGATCTTTGACAAATTCTACCATTATCTTTTCGAAGTTGCTGCGGTCGAACATAATTGAGGTTATTAATAGGATTTATTGTTGAGAAACAACTAAATGTTGATATACTGGCATTTTAGAACTATCGAAATTAGCTGGTGGCATTTTAGGCGTGTTTAATATTTATGACTTGGATATTTTCTTTGTATTTTTGAGTTTATGCTCTAGGCTATGTGTTCGGCACCAAATATTTTACAGGTTTTTGTGATTTTTTGTTCTAATTTATTATACCTACATCATCCAAATAATCAAATTCACGGTTCATTTAGTGTAAAAAAAAACAGAGTTCCTACCATGTGATACGTGATTGGTGTCTATGTATGGTGCAAAACATACATTTTTTTTAGAATTGATTTGTAACACTTAAATCCCTTTATCGCTTCTGGGCTTTATTTATATCCACACGAGCAACATGCATAAACAATCTAATTTTGCAGAATGTTACATCTACCATTCTAATATTTCAGTGGCATTAGTGAAAACACCTACGCACACTAATGGCGGCAATAACTGTAGCGTTATCACATTACACAATTCTATTTATTTCGAGTACGTCGTAATGAGAATTTATTTGTCCACAATTTTCATAAAGCACACGGTGTACGGCTGCGTATCGAATACGAGTGTTAGTATCTGTATCTGTATCCGTTTCGTCTGCTTTAGCAAAGATGTTCTTGTGGAGTTTTTGTAGTATTAGTACGAGTAAGAATAGAACTATAATATCGATAAGCTTTTGATACATTTTATTATTAATAAGCAATGGCACAGTTAAGCATTTGTACTCGTACTTATGGATATTTGTGCCACAATAACTCGACTTTTTGATCGGTACAAATGAAATGAAATTATGAAAGGATTCTTCAGTTTATAGTTCGGGGTAAACCCTGGTACTTATACGAATTGTCATATCATGTTTTACCATTTTTTTATAGTCAGACTGACTTATATCTCGGTTTGGCTCAAGAACCCCGAAGAAATGTACTTTATAACGAGATGAGACTTATTATATCGTATGTATTTAATGATAAGGTAGGCATATCCTGTGTATTTGCATAATGGCGGGTAACACGCACGTGACGCTGAGATTTCGCCCGTGGCGTGTCGGTAGCTCCTAGTTCTTGGATTAACCCCCAGGGCGGTATTGTGCATATTCGTAATGGGTTCTGATGGGGATATCTTGTGACGGACTAAGGGCACGGGAAATGAGGAGATTAAGAATTGTGGACATTGCTATTATATTTTAGGTGCGTAGATCTATAGAGAACTACTACTCTAGGGAAGAGGGTTAATTAAATGAAAGTGCGTGTGATATGTGCTGGCTTTAATGCGGCGCAAAGACAACTGCGGCTGAATAGAAAAAAAACATTAAATATTATTAAGTATTGGTACAGTGTGTCCCTACAGATCATACAGTTACTTAAAACGGGTGTTTTGTTCTCAAAAACCCAATTTAGTTCCATTTTGTTCTCCTCTTCTTTATTCTAATCAAATAAATATAAGCTTTCGTAGTGAATTTAAGAATATGTAAAAGTTAGGTTTCTTCTACTTTAGAAAAATAATGTTCTTTTTTTTGGACTGTTTAAAATATAAACTATAGTATTATGTCCACCCCTCGTTGTCCAAGAGCCGGCGGCGGATCTATAAGTTAAGATTTACAAAGCAATGCATTACAGTCACCTGACTCTGCGCGAGCTATCTCGTGTGTGCAACCTCCGAATATTAATAGCTCTAATATTTCTCTACGTGTGCCGCCCCGACGACACGAAACTTGCTTGACGCCTGGATTAATAATAGCGCGTATGTTTAAAGAAGATATACGCGAGGTTTCGAGCCTTGGGGACCTCTAGTCGTATAGATCACAATCATTGATGTAACACTGAGTTCTCTAACTCTAGCAATTACCACTATCGTTTAGATTATCGCCGATTAACATTATTCAATTATGTTTCGTAATACAATTGTTCGGAATGATTGATTGTGGTTTACCAGATATAAAATTTATACTGTCATAACTTATTGGGGTCGGCAACCTTTGGTTATCGCCGATCAAGTGTAAAAAGGTCAGTTTAGTCATGATCTTGATGTATAAATCAAATATAAACTATATTTGATTTTTCAGTTACAAAGATCAAGATAACCTTCGAATTCTAGCTGGGACTGCGCTTTTGCAATAATGGACTTAGACATTATGCAGACTGATGTTATGTGAGAGCCTTCTTCTGCAGCTAGTTTACAATTATGAAAAGCGAAAATTTTCTCAAAATCTTTATTCTAATTCCTCTTAATTTTTGAACATATTTGCAATGGGTAATTGGTGTTAATTATTTTTTTGGGACAGTTGTGTTCTGAAGCCTCCTGCCTTCGTCTGTGCTGTACGTACATCATACAGGTGTGCACCCTTGTCTTCTTTTACTTTTGCTTTTATTTTTATCAGACTTCCATTTTGTTAACCTGACTAATCTACTTAGATATTCTGGTAAGTACTTTATATGTAATTGTTATAAAAATATGGTATCGTTGAGTTAGTATCCCATAACACAAGTCTCAAACTTACTTTGGGACTTGCTTAATCAGTGTGATTTGTCCCTATGTATATTTAATAGTATGTCGTAAAAACTAAGATAAGTATTGAGTTGGGATTCGCGTGATCGTCTGTCGAAAGAACTTGATGGTCTTGTTTGGAGTATACTTTAGTGTCACTGATTCACTACGTCGTGAAATCTATTATAGTTTCGAGATATGCATCACGGAATGATAAAGAAGACGTGTGGTAAAGAGACACGCAGAAACGTAATAAAAATCAAATTGATACACGGAATAGGAATCGGCGGTGGTCCGACGGACACCTGCGAGTTGGAGGAAAGCACGCGCCGTGTTTCTGTCCATAATGAATACGAGTTAATTAACATTAGCCCCAACATCGGGCACACGACCGCTGATCTCGCGGGCGATACAGAACCTGCTCGTTCACAATCTAAATCCAATTCGGACGGTGGTGATACGAACTGAATGTCACAGAATAGTGCAAAATTGCCAATGCGATGGAAAGAAGATTGAGTACAATCATTAATACATAGGGCGCACTATAAGTTTCCGGAACTGGCCACTTACATAAACAATATTTAAAAATTTATTGCAACATTTGAAAATAGAACTCTTTGACTGTAGAATGCAGTTTGTTTCATCTGACTGTCTTTTGTTTTTACCTTGTGGCGCCATTTAAAAAATTGTGTGTCTGCATCAACATGGATTTAACTCGGGAAAATTTTCGTAGTATGATTTTCTACGATTTTAAGTGTAATTTGACAGCTCAACAGAGCATCGCTCGGCTTGAAACAGCTTTTGGCAATGAAGCACCATGCAAGACAACTGTTTATAGCTGGTTTGCAGAATTCAAGCGTGGTCGTATCAATCTCAGTGACGAATCTCGCGATGGTCGGCCGTCCACCGCTGTGACCAACAAAAACATCGATGCTGTGCGCCGTATGATTGAAACAGACAGGCATGTGACCTACCATGAAATTCGCGCATTCTTAGAAATAGGCATGAGTCAAATACAATTAATCCTACACAAACATTTGGGTGTGAGAAAGCTGTGCTCGCGTCACTTGGTGCAGTGCCATGCTTACCAGATTGAACGAAGGTGCGTCAAATTTGGTGTGGGACATAGTAACAGGTGACGAAACATGGATTTATTGTTACGATCCCAAAACAAAGCAGCAATCGAGCGTATGGGTCTTTCAAGATGAGCCGAAACCAACGAAAGTGGCGCGCGTGAAAAGTGCATCTAAGCGGATGATTGCTTCTTTTTTTAATAAAACTGGACACGTGGCTACTGTTGCTTTAGAGAATCGTCGTACAGTGAATAGTGACTGGTACACGACCATTTGTTTGCCGGAAGTTATTGACGAACTCCGAAAAAATAACCGTAAACGCCGTATCATCCTGCACCACGACAATGCTAGTTCTCACACGGCCAGACAGACAAACGACTTTTTGAAGGCGAAAAATGTAGAACTCATGAGTCATCCTGCATACAGTCCCGACCTGGCACCTTGTGACTTTTTTCTGTTCCCAAAAATTAAGAACCAATTACGCGGTCAACGATTTTCATCACCAGAAGAGGCTGTCGAGGAGTATGAAAAACACGTTTCAGAGGTCACTACAGAGGAGTGGCACAAAAGTTTTCAAAACTGGTTTCATCGAATGAAAAAGTGCATAGACGCCAAGGGAGATTATTTTGAAAAACAATAAATTAATTTTGTACCTTTAATAGCATTTTTTCATATTCATTCCGGAAACTAATAGTGCGCCCTAGTATATAGCGCAAGAAATTAGTCCACTGTTAGTTTACCCGTCCTCGTCAAGTTTTTTCGTTTATAATATATAAATTGTTTTATAGTCTATTGTAAAAGATTTCTTTTGAAAGCAGGGGAAATTTGTTCAGAATGGGTTATCATAGTAAACAGATTTTGTTATCTTAAAACTGAGCATCGTATCTTCGTCAGCAGTCAAATTTACCGTTTCCTTTATGGTTAAGTCACTCCAGTACATATCGAAAAGTACCCGGTTATCGCGCATCAAATCGAAGCATTTTGGTCAGACACGTTTGTTCACATTTTATTTCTCCTAATAGCTTTTCAGAACGCTCGGACGCTGCAAGTAGATGTTTAAGTTATGAGGTAAATCAACAACTTGTACAGAGTAAAAGGTCACAGTCACAGTACAGCATAACGTAACTTTCTGTTGGAATCGCGGGCTAAGTTAATAATAACAGTAGTTAAACTTAATGGACGAGCCGATAAACTGCCGATGGAGGCTGAAGGCGAACGATTTAATTATATAACTTGGCGGTTCGTTATCGTTGTTCGACGTACGGTACCCACATACAGGTAGCGTGTCGAATGGAAAACTGCCTTTTTATGTAAGTTCATTAAGTTATTTAAAGAATTGAGGTCTTGTTTGAATCAAGCTATTTTATGTTCGTTTTGGAATTAGGGTAACTAACTGTTCACATTTTTTTAGCTGAAATAAAAAAAGTCGCCCTAGATTTCCGATATCACAAAAATTATAGAAACTATTTGGCTTATTTTAATCAAAATGATTATGCATTCCGAAGCGGCGTGAAGGATATATGACATTTTAAATCGTAGGTGTTGTGCCATTAATATATGCATTGCCTCTCAGTAAGTGATATTGTAATGATGTATTGTTTCAGGTAAGTGGGCGTGATGCTGCTTAAGCAACCAGCGATGAGACCACCGATACACTTTCGAGAGGCGATGGAGCAATCCCACCTTTCGTGAGTTATGCGATTATTAAAACCTTTATAATAAAACCTTCCGATTCTCACAGCACCGCAGCAATGTATGTTTGCCCTTTCATAAATCGAAAGGTTATTCAACCACATTGAACTGAAAATATTCAATCCCGGTAGGTGTTTGTGCTTGCCGATTTTTCAGTATCGTCTATTTACCCAGGCGCTAAATTTTCATCAGCAACAGGGGATCGCTCGGGGCAATATCGTCCGTAGCTGAATTATGTAAGCCCATGCTTTGATATGATAAGGCGAGGGAACGATCGGAGCAGTGCTCTCATTGTGTTGGCCATAATCTTGCGTATCGCGTAGGACTCGTGTCGGAATGCGAGTTTATTTTAATATTTAATAACTCCCGGGCGGGCGCAGATACCGTCTCCTCGGGGGCGATTCGCTGCTTGTTTCTCCTCTGTTATCGCTGTGCTTTTGTGTCACGCTTTCGCTCTTATTCGTTTTTGTTAATCAGGCCACAGATCAGCGTGGTGGCCGGTAATGGTTACAAATCGGCTCGATGCTCCTAGAATATTGCTCGCGTGCTTTCATATTCAAGTAATAATAGCAAAAGTTTTAGTAAAATAAAGGGTAATGTTGAACCTGTTATTATAAACAGTTTTCTAAGCTGAGTGCGCGTTGTAAACAATTTATCGATTGTCTAGCCGCAAATAAATTCCGAACATAATTACGGGGCATCACGAGTGCGCAAGAGCTTAGGAGAGCGCCATCAGTTTCTTTGAGCTGTTGGGTTTGACGCCTCTCTACATAAATCTTGGAAGTGAGAGAGAGAAGCGCGCACGTGACGCGCAAATAAAAATACTAATTCAAGTGGGAATTTATCGTCTAATTGTTTGGAATTTATGAGGCCGCTGCACATTGTTGTGAGGAGATGGTAACTGCATAAAACAGCGTAACGAACGCTGCTCGGGACGCTTCGGCAAACGTCGTGACTCGCCATATTTACTCTGTAATTTTTATCCACCGCTTGGGTTACACTTTACGCTGCTGTAGGAGCTTTATTGAATTGCCTTTAGTTATTTTATTGTGCTTGTTATATAAATTACTTACCATCACTGTATTTCTTTATAAAAGATTCGGTTGTTTTGAGTATTTAGTACCTACTTGTACCCTACTTGGCTAAGCAGTGAGAGGCATGATCAAAAGCTTTTTTTACTTTTACTGAGTTTAAGGTTTTGTTTGCTCTACGGCATTACTCTCTGAATGTTACGTTATTTGAAGTTACCCAAAATCACACTTTTACGATTAGCAATTAGATTCAGGTGAAATGACGGTGACCAAGTTTGATATTATAAAACATCAATCACAGAATAGATAAAAATAATATGGTAGTTAGTATATTCTTTTTTTATTCAAGTCGTAAGATGGTAAACAAAAATTCAAAGAATAGTTGTCTGGTGGACAGACTATTTCTAAAGAAAATATAAGTTTAATATAATGATAATATTATAAGAGCAGGGGTTAAACTCTACCTGTTTGTTGACGAATAACCAGTTGTACAGGGAACCGAAAATAGGTGTGCGGATGCACTCCTACTTTATGCATACCCAATCACTTTCAACATTCTCTTAATTTTTAACAAGGCAATAAAAATTTATTGATTTCAATGAAATACAAAACTCGAACTCTTATGTAAATAGCAATCTAAATTGTATTTGTGAACCTACTTCACTTCTATACAATGTTATCAATAACTAGTCAACCGATGGTAAGATATATGGAAAATATTAAATGAAATGTTGTGCATTTACATAGTGTTAAATAATTTGTACTGGCAGGTTAACAGTTACTATAGGGAAAACGGATTTAAATCCGAATGTATAACCAGTAACTAAGTCACCATAACTTGCTATCCCAAAGCGTATTTAATAAGGCAGTGAAAATATAATATTGTGAATAATGTTTGCGCAGTAGTCGAAGCACTTAGTACTTATGCATACGAAGTAACTTGACGCTTGCAGCAAGAAGCCATTATCGGTTCAACTTGATGAACCGCACGCTGCACTCTGCTTTTAAACTAAGTCTTAAATTCGGTTAGACGAGTATCTTTGGTTTGCTTAATATAATTTTTTTTTAAAGAACATTTTTCTTAGAGTAAGTGATAGGATATTCGATTGAAGTATAATCGAGATCGGTAAACTTAGGAATATCTCCTATCACAATCATTCGCAGTTGATATACGAGTAAATTGTTACCTGAGGCTTTATTTGTTGCAGACCGAGGTGCCTTTTTTAAATTATTTTTCTTATAAAAATTAAAAAAATAAGCAAAAAAGATTTACAAAAGGGATGAGGATTAAAAAAAATTTTAGCACATTCGATAGATTTATTAAAAAGAATGGTATACGAATATATGAACTGATGTTTTAACTCCGTTATTCTCCGATTAACAAATAATGATGAATATACAGCTCATTTTAATTTCTCGTGACGTCACAATTAGCTACATTTTCAACCAAAGGTGACATATATCACCCCCACTCGAAAACTTCGAAGCGCTATGTTTTTGTAACTTTTTACTACTTCGCTAAACAAAAAATATGGTTCCTTTATTTTTAGATAATCTAATTGACAGACCAAATAAAATAATATAGTTTTTACTCAGTCGACATCCCTATTTACGTCACGTTCTGAGATTTTACAAATTTGGTTTATGAATGTAATACTTTTCTCGTATTAAAATTGATTTCTCAAACTAATATTTCCTTTGAGAAGAAAACATAAATTCATGATATTAAAATATCTTTACTTAGCCAATTGTTAATTTCTATGGTAATTGTTAATAACTGGGTTCGATCCCCAGTCAGGGCAAGTTAGAAAATTCTCTTTTTAAACTTTTATGTATTTATCATAAAATATGGTATCGCTGTGTTAGTTTCCCATAACACAAGCTTAAGCTTACTTTGGGGCTTGCTCAATCTGTGTCATTTGTCCCTATTTAGTTATTTATTCCTCGAGTTACGCAATTATTCTGCAACTGAAACCGTGTTTTTGGATGTGGTCTATGACTTCAAGTATTATGTATGATCCTTCATGAGGTATTGATAAGGTTTTTTTAATAGTGTTTATTTAAACTTAAACTAGGTAATTAACGGATGAAACTACCAGCATGCTGATCATAATATGTATTGTTATTCCGTCATAAGTTTGAAATTGAAATTCTCAATTGACGTCATTTATAAAACTTCAAATACTATACTACGGTAAACATAATCGCTTAGACTATACCACTACAGAATAGGAGTAGCTCTTCATAATTAGCCTTCATTTATTCGTTGAGTAAATGTAATTCGTAATCGTTTCATTACTTAATACGACTATTAAGAGTATGAATAGTGTTATATGCATTATGAATAATAACCATGAATGTTTTTTTTTTAATAAACCATTAAGTATACTTTTTACATTTTTTAAAAATGAAGCTTTTCTTTAAGTAATAAAAAAAATTACTTTTATAAATAAAATCCGAGTAATACATAAACCGTATGGATATTTTTATATAGAAACGATCGTCATTCGATCGTGAAACGAAAATAACGGAGGCAAAGGTTACGCGGTGATTGATGATCGGTGAAAAATTACTCTTGTAATCGTATCCCTACTAGCACTAGCACGTCACATAGTAATCGTTTTCTGGTGTCGCAAATCCTTGGACGCGCGATAATTTATTAAGAGAGAGCTTTTATCGTAATGATGGTCGCGGCTACGGAAGTGGGTCAGACCACTGAACCGTGCTCTAGTACTTTTTAATCTCGCACGGCTGCACGCATCCCTGATTCCGCCGTCCTTAATATTCCTTACTACTTTTTGCCTTTATTTACGTGAAAACTGCGAACGTGAACCGTGATAGACGTTACAGATAAAAGGCGTGTCCGCGGAGTTACCCCCCACAATTTAGCCGCTTTTTAAAACTCAACCAACAATTTATTTGCTGTCTGCCGGCTCTCGGCGTCGTCGATACGGAAGGAAACACTTCACTTTGATATTTTTTTATAACCGCCCTCCAGAATTGATTAAACGTGAAGAATTTAATGTGGCGCAACGTGGATCGGCGCTCCCAAAGTCGATTGCAAAACGGGCGTGGGAAAAGGGGCTTTATTGAGTATTTATGGAAGTAAAATATTTCGGGAATCTCGTTTATTGGCTCCCGTCCGTTCGGTTGTCAATTTCATCGCTGTTTAATCTATGCAATCAAAGTGTAACGAGTCATGAGATGTTATTTATACGTTGCGTCGCCTCGCATAGTTCCCAGTCGCGATAAGTTGATCCCGTTTCATTAAAAACTGTGATGAAAAATGAATCCCTGTCGCGTTCTATAAATTACTGTTGAAATCAGGATATGTAGGTTTGATGGTCGCTCACGTCAATAGTTAATGCTCTTCTGATTCGCTATCACTAAGGTCCGCGTTAAGGGTTTGGTTTTTGCAATTACAATTCATACCTGTCAACAATCCAGTAACCTTTCATCTAGTAATTTTGCCAAATGTATGTCTTATTTTACAAATGAAGACATGAGAACATAGCGACAATGGCTGCCCTATAAAAACAGCACGCTTGTTAGCCACGAAGTTCTTACCCGGATAACATTTGCGGATGAGTGACAAATTGTCCGTCAGTCAGCCAGCCCTGCCCGCCGGCGTGTATCCGGGCAAACAGCCGCCATTATAATTTCGCTATCTTTGCCACGGATCACAGAAGCAAATGAGATGCGCTCATTGTGCAAGTCATTTGATAACTCATTCTTATTGTGTATTTGATTTTAATATCTATGTATCTACAGTAATATGTAATCTATTATTTTATCAATGTTGGAACATAATATTCGACAGTAGAATTGTAAGCAGCTAGGATTGAAGTAGCTTAGGAGTGTGAATTTTTGCCTTAATTGATTATTATGTTATATAATCACTTTAGGCAAAAATCAGGCTCTTCGTATATACGAAGAGCATGAAAGTGCTAAAGCTAAAGTCAGTGTCGAAGTTGTGAAGCATTTAAAGTATCGAAGATAGAAACTATCTTCTGATTTTTGAAAGTCAAAAGATATAATTAACGTACTCGTTCCTCCATCCCTCTTCTGATGTCGTCCTAACTTGGTTGCTTACGCTGTTGGCGGTCTAACGGCAACTTCTAGCGACAAGCTGCAAATCCGCTACATGTTTAAAGTTAGTCATCTTACGAGCCTCGATTTCATGAGTATATAAGAGTAGTTACGTACTTGGAACACCGCACTAGTTATTAACTAAAATGTTTTGCAATATGAGTAGAGTAAACTCTTAATTACTTATGCCAAGGTCATTCTCGTTGGTCAAGCAAAATTACTGGTGATTTATTAGCGCTTTCGTATTTTAAGCAACCCCGGCGTGGTCGTCTATTAGATTGGTGACCACAAGTGGCATTGATTTTTTCTATCTCTACTGAACTTCGGAATGTACGAACCCTGGCTGTCGCTTTAAGCTCTTTAAAAATCTACCTCCAATATTGGCGACATACACGAAAAACAAAGTATATAAGTAATGATTTACTTGTAAGTGTCTTCTTTCTTAAAGTGAAAAGTAACTTTATTAGGTAAATGTAGTCGTTGCAGTAACATAACTAAATATAATTTCGCATACGATACTGTAGCTTTTCGTGGCTTCCTTGCATTGGGAACATCAAAGCAATAAGCCTGAAACACCTTACATGTGCTCGCTCCAAATGGTCTGATTTAACATTCACAAAGCGTACCGAGCGCCACTCAACAAATAGTGTTTGATATAACTTAATCGTTCATTATCTCGCACTGCGGGCGGCTCGTTACACAAGGTGCATATTAGGAGAGTCATTGACAAGTGAAAGAAGACTACCAGTTTGCGTTCTATGTACAATACAGAGTAGACCGTCATTTGTTAGTTTCATTTAGTTTTAGTTTTAAAGTGGTTTAATAAATGCTATACAATTTTTTGGGTGTCTATTAGAATACAGATTTATTTGACATCGAATTTCAAATTTTTATTATATATTTTTCTTAATAAATCGAATAATCGATCATCACAGTTTCATATTATCAAACAAAATTTCATTAAAACAAATAATAGGTTGGGGAAAAAGTCTTTTCGCATTTTATATGAAAATTCAAAACATTTTTTAATATAGTTTATTTACATTTAACTAAAGTATGTAGGTACCATTTTGTTCGATAACTTTTTGCCATCTTATAGGTAGGGATATGATCCCGTTGCTATAGAAATTTTGGGGCTTCTGATCAAAAAACCGCGTCAAGTAGTTTTGGCAGTCCTCTCGTGATGTTAACCTGACACTGCCTAAAGAATTCTGAAGAGACCGAAACAGGTGGAAATCTGAAGGTGCCAGGTCAGGACTATACAGCGGATGTATTAACACCTCCCAGCCAAACTCTCTTTATTTTTGCTGAGTGGTTAAAGATGTGTGAGGTCTAGCGTTATCATGATGAAAAACCACACCCCTTCTGTTGATTAATTCCTGCTGCTTTTTCTCAACTTCTTGCTTTAATCTTATCAGTTGTCCGCAGTAGAGTTCTGAATCGATGGTCCTGCCTGGTGGTAACAGCTCATAATGAATAATGCCCTTCCAATCCCACCACACACACAGCATCACCTTGTTGCGAGTTAACCCGGGTTTCGCCACAGTCTGTGAAGCCTGAAGGGCCTTTGACCATGACCTTTTTGAACGTTCTTGTCGTACGTGATCTACTTTTCATCATCAGTTATCAATTTGTTCAAAAATGGTTCGGTCTCATTACGTCGTAATAAAGAATCACAAATGAGTACACGGTTAATTAGGTTTCTTTCAGAGAGCTCGTGAGGTACCCAAATATCGAGCTTTTTTGTTGTACCAATTTCTTTTTTCAAAAATAGCATCCATTTTATCCGTAACAGGGCGACCAGAGCGACGTGCATCTTTGACATCAAAATTTCCGGATTGAAAACGCTTAAACCAAATTTGTGCTACTCTCACAGACACTGCACTAGGTCCATAAACATCGCAAATTTTTTTCGCGGCTTGCGTTGCATTTTTACCTTTTTGGTAGTAAAATTTAAAATGTATCTAATTTCTTCATTAGATTCACTCATCTTGACGGTAAGAAAAACAAATGAAAATCACGCATTTTTCTAATTTGAATTTGGAATTATCTTCTTTAAAATTTAAACTTTTAAATGATACCAAAACCAGCCAGGTACAAATAGTATAGCCAAAGTGGTTTTATTACAAGTTCATACATACTATATGCGAAAAGACTTTTTCTCCAACCTAATGTTTGAAAAATGATTTCGTAGTAACGAAAACATTTTATCTAGTAAGATAAATGGTATATCACACTAACATTTCATATAAAGTATAAAGTTATCGATAAAACTGTTTATTAAAACATGTTTCAATCGGTACGCATAATAACAATCGACTCGTGCGTGTGTTGGTCGCAGTTCTACCATAACCTTACCTATAGGTTTGCCCTAATCTAGTAAAATGGATAGAACGCCGCGTGACTATAAACTAATAGAAACTTTGATTTTCAGACGATTATTTGGTGTTCTCTTCTCAATTGGTAAAATCAACGGTTAGTAAGGCTGTAACTAAGAACTATAAGCTTAAATGTGGTCACAAATTCACTCAAAATATATGTGTAGTTTCGGGAAATCACCGTACAGTTCAAGCGTCGAAAATTGGGGTTCATCCGGACGGAAACCGGAACAGGAAATGCAAATAAACGATCGTTCTCTCAAGGACAATACCTTTAAAAGAAACGTTTTCGTTTTCAATTTCCTCACGCACCGGCCGTCAGCCGTCCGTGATCTTGGATTCGTTCGATCATGAAAATATATAGCTTCATTCGAGCGATCGCTATCGGGAAATCTCCTTAATCGGTTTTCTTTTATATGAAAATGGACTTTTAGATTTATTGTACCATTTTGGTTGCTTTCCAGTTGCGAAAAACGTGATATACGTCTGCTCGAGCTCAAAATTGCACACTAAACAAAAATTCAACAGCGCGCCGCTCCATATTTCAGATAGAGAGCCTCGTTCGCGGCCCTAAAAATATTGGCTATGAAAGAAAATTGCTTAGGGAAAGTGCGGTTGCGCTGATTTCTTATTTCGTATTCATTGTGCGTTGAAATAGATCACATGCCGGGCCGGGAAGTCTGTCTGGAAGTAGTGGCGGAAATTTATGAAGCGATGAGGCCATGCAACGTGCTTTTAATGTCTGATCCATTGTATCCAAAAAAGACTACACTGCTCTATATTGCCTATTTAAACTATGGCCACAAACAATCATCTTTGACTTTCACCAAAGTTCGATTGCGAAAATTCTCTGCGGCAATCTTACTTGTGTCGTTAATTTATGTGTATGTAAATTTCAGAATGCTTGAAAGTTTTTTGAACTTGTTTTCAGGTATTGCGAGTTCTATATCATAAATCTTGTTACAAATGTAAGCGTATTGTCGTATGTCTTCATAAGGTGTGTTAATTTGGCGAGTGGCCGCGTCCCCGGCGATAACATAACACGCACACAGCACGCTAGCAAGTTCTTATGTCTCGGTGCGTGTTCTCTGCGCGTGCGCATCGTTAATCTCCGACAGCCAGGGTAGACGCGATTTCAGAAATACACGCTGTTGCATGCAGCCCTCTACTGATGTCACACATTCACCGATTACCTACGACGAATTTGATTTCGCATCTTTATGATTCACATATTAAAAAATAAATAATTCATAATTTCTAACAATGCATTATTATCAGACCCAACATCTCAACGCTTCGTCATGCGATCTCTCATTTAATTTATTCAATAAGCCAACTCGTCACAATTGTACATTTAATATCACGTCATTGCAATCCACTATAACCAAATCACGATATGTTAATTCGATTATACTCGTTAGATTTGGCGTAACGAGGCGGTGTTGAAGAGGGCATCAATATTCGTACTCGCCCACGTCTCTTTGCGTGGGATGGTTTAACTGCGTGTACATTTCTCAAAATTTTCTCTCACCTTAACTTAGTATCCTCACATGTAATCCGTTCCTTACATTGGTGTTATCTCACTGAACACGTTCTTATTCATCATCATCATCATCATATCAGCCACAGGAAGCCCACTGCTGGACATAGGCCTCCCCCAAGGATTTCCAAAACGACCGATCGGAAGCGGCCTGCATCCAGCGCCTCCCTGCAACCTTGCTCAGGTCATCTGACCATCTAGCAGGTGGGTGTCCTACGCTGCGCTTGCCGGTACGTGGCCGCCATTCGAGAACCTTTCTGCCCCATCGGCCATCGGTTCTTCGCGCTATATGCCCCGCCCACTGCCACTTCAATGAGCTAATCCGCTTGGCTATGTCGGTGACCTTCGTTCTCCTACGAATTTCCTCATTTCTGATTCGATCGCGTAGAGAAATACCAAGCATAGTCCTCTCCATGGCCCGTTGAGCGACCTTGAGCCTTCTTATGAGACCCATAGTAAGGGACCACGTTTCAGAGCCATGAGTCATCACTGGTAACACACATTGATTAAACACTTTCGTCTTGAGGCACTGAGGTATTTTAGACGATAAAACACTGCGTAATTTCCCGAACGCTGCCCAGCCGAGTCGGATTCGCCGAAAGACTTCTTCCTCGAAGCTGGAACTTCCTGCCTGGATCAATTGACCCAGGTAGACATACTGGTCTACAACTTCGAGGGTGGAGCTCCCAACAGAAACTGGTAAAGGCGCAACGTGCATATTTGACATGACCTTCGTCTTGTCAATATTCATTTTTAGGCCGACCTGTTGCGAGAGTCGATTTAGGTCTTCAAGCATCGTACTTAAGTCCTCTATCGATTCTGCCATGACAACTATATCGTCGGCAAATCGAAGGTGAGTAATATACTCGCCATTGATGTTGATGCCCAGTCCTTCCCATTCCAGGAGCTTGAAGGCATCTTCCAGAGCGGCGGTGAACAGTTTTGGAGATATGACATCTCCCTGTCTCACGCCTCTATTCAATGGAATATCCTTCGTACTGTACTCCTGTACTCGGACCGACGTAGTGGCTTTGTTATATAGACACTTCAACACCTCGATATACCGACAGTCAATGCGGCACCGCTGGAGAGACTGAAGCACGGCCCATGTTTCGAACGAATCGAAGGCTTTTTCGTAGTCCACGAACCCCAAGCACAGCGGCCGGTTATACTCCCTCGTCTTCTCTATAACCTGCCGCAAAGTATGGATGTGGTCCATGGTACTGTAGCCTTTTCGGAATCCGGCTTGTTCGGGAGGTTGGAAGGCATCAAATCTGTTAGCGAGACGATTCGTGATGACCCTCGAAAACAACTTATAGACGTGACTCAGAAGCGTGATGGGCCTATAATTCTTTAATAGAGTATTGTCACCCTTTTTAAAGAAAAGGACCACCACGCCTCTGTTCCACGCCTCCGGCGTTACGCCCTCGAGCAGAACGGAATTAAAGAGCCTCTGAAGGACTTTCAGTACTGGCGTTCCGCCCGCTTTCAGAAGCTCTGCTGTGATTCCATCCTCACCCGGCGCCTTGTTGTTTTTGAGCTGTTTGAGGGCCATCCTAATCTCGTACAGACTGATGTCCGGGATATCTTCGGTATAGTGTCGGGTTAGCTTGGCTCTTGGATCTGTAGCCATATCCACGCTAGGTTTTGCAACGGATGTATATAACTGCCCATAAAATCTCTCGATCTCTGCCAGCACCCCATCTTTGGTCGACACCATGTTACCGCCGTCCGTCTTCAGCTTAGTCAGTCGGCTTTGCCCAGTAGACATAGTCCTTGCAAACACTTTGGAACCTTTATTTCGTTCTATCGTCTCCTCAATACAATTCGTATTAAAGGAGCGAATGTCGTGTCGCAAGGACTTTTGAATTCTTCTGTTGAGCCGCCGATACTACTCAGCGTCTTCGGAAGTTTGCAGCGTCATGGATCGTCGTTCTGCCATTAAGACTAGAGTCTGAGCAGAGATTTTTTGAGGTTTCTTTTTAGGCCGGGATTTAAAAAACTTGGAACCCACGGCTTGGACAGTTTCTATAAACCCGTTGTTTAACTCGTCCACTGAAACGCAATCCTGGAGGCCTTCAAAGCGATTGGAGAGCTCGACTTGAAAGCTCTCGGGGTTTTGGATCTGGCTCTGCGATGGTCGGAGCGTAGACTTCATCAGTTTTGACCTTTCGAGTCGGAGACTGATATTCATGATGCCTCTTAAAATTCGGTGATTGCTGCCTGTTTTAATTCTATTAATCACGGAGACATCATTGAATATCTGCTTCTTCGTCGTCAGGAAGAAGTCTATCTCATTCTTGACTGGAGGCTGGTCGTTTTTACTAGGACCCATCCAAGTCCACTTCCTGTGTGGTGGCTTTTTGAAGAAAGAGTTCATCGCAAAAAGTCCCTCTTCCTCCAGAAAATCAGCCAACCTATGCCCCCTGTCGTTGCGTTCGCCATATCCAAATTGCCCCACCCTAATCTCTCCATCGCGTCCCTTGCCCAGTTTTGCGTTGAAGTCCCCCATAATAACCGTAAACTGGGTTTTGGAGGCGTGTATGGCCCTACTAATGTCCTCATACACAACCTCAACCTCTGCATCTGAGTGTTTTCCGGTCGGCATGTACACCTGTATAACCTTCAGCAAGTATCTTTTCGATACTCTGAGTATCAGGTATATTACCCTGCTGGAAACACTATCGATGGTAACTAAGTTATTTACGAGGGACCTGTGAACGAGAAACCCGACACCATGCTGAGACTTTATTTCGTCTCTCTCCCGGTGATATAGTAGGTTACCGGACTCTAGGGTTGTCGTGCCCTCGCCCTCTCTTCGGACTTCAGACAACCCCACAATGTCCCAACGTAACCTACTCATTTCCTCTTCCACCTCAGCCAGTTTTTCGTCCAACCTCAAAGTGCGGACGTTGTGTGTTACCAGGGCCAGTTTCCGCCGAGGGTGGTAGCCCGATCTCATCCGGAGATTCTTAGCACCCCCTGCCCCGCCGTTACCATGACCGCTACCGGAGTCAGGAATAGCGGGGCCGCCGGGTAATGGGGGCCTGGCCAATTTTTGTACCTTCATTGGAGGGTTTTGCCATTCTCGCCACGCTTGGCAGGCGGGTTGGCGAGCGCAGTATTGTGTCACGATTTAGCTTCCGACGCTGCTGCCCATCGGAAGCCTGTTTTGGTGTTCGTGATGAATGTATCCTTTAGTCACCTTTTACGACATCCAAAGGAAGACTTGGAGTTCTTATTAAGTTTCACCAATTCGTACTGCATGCTTAAAGCGACGCCAACAGTTAAGAACACACTTATTAGAACAACCCATGCAAATTCATGTTTTATTTCTCTCATGTAGAGATCATAATAAACTGTAGTATAAAGCTCATACAAAAATTAATTGGGTGTAATTTTATGTGCCATATAGAGACCGGTGCTTAAATTATTTAGGTTAATTACTTATAGCTCGAGGACGGTGCAATATTTTTTCTTTAATTTTAAATTAACGTCGCCATGTGTTACGGTATTTTTTAACCCTCCGCTCTGGGATCTTGTTTGGCTAATAATACGGGGTGAGGCCTGCCGTTGTTCAAATAGGCCTAACCCGGCTGTTAATTTGCGCCGGGCCTAGTATTTTTTTGTAAAATGTCTGAAGTTTATTAAAGCAAATATTAGCGTGCGTCCCATCATTTTATGTGAGGGTGTTAGCAACGTGTTGATATTTTATTTAGTTTATCGCCGGCCGAAGCGGCGGCCATTGTGTTCGTAATGAAGCCCGAGTCGCAGAGATTTGTCGGCCCAGTAATTAAACACATCTGCTACACGTGCAATTGTTCCGTGCGATTTTCCATATTTTCAGTAAAACATTTCGGGCCTTTTTACTCACGCACGCAGGACCTTTTATTTTGTTACGGCCGTAGTTTGTTTTACGGGTAAATGATTTTTATCCAGGCGATTATGCAAATAAATTTAACATTTTATCCTTATTATTCTTTATTATACGTATTCATTCACGTTAATAATGTAAATGGTTCTTGTTTTGAAGTTTACTTCATGAAGATGTATATGTATTTTATACTTGCCTTTTTCACGATGAAAGATTTTCGTCCTCTCAGATTTTTTTTTCAGATGAGCTTTCATTTGTAGTTTGTGCCATTTAATATTTTTTTAAAGTAGTTCAATATCAAGTATGAAATGGTTGTAAAAATTTTACTGGTGTTTAAAAAAGTCACCTGTATATGCTATATCGTATTAATAAGCCAAATACAAGTATCTGTGACTGAAAACAAATCGCAAAGCGTTTACAATTCAACATCGTATTTACCTATATCGGCTTGTTTTATTTCCTCGCATTTCTATTTGTGGTCGTAAATAAAAGTATGCTAGCATACATAATTCTGTCGCCGTAAATGCATGGTCTCGAGGAGTTACGCGGGAACAAACCAAATATGTGCATTCGAACACATAATAAACATAAGTGATTTACAAGAGACGCAATTTCATTGAATGTGTGAATTTACTTGTTACACTTTTAACATAAACAAGGAATAAGGAATTGCATTGAAGCGCTTTGAATACACTTGCGTTCTAGCGTGGGTGTTATTATACGCAGACTTATCCCTGCACCCATTGTGAATTGTTTCTGAACAATTCGCTCCGAAACCCACTTCCTAAGGCACAGCTAAATTATGACACATACACAGTTTGCAATAACTATTCTATGTGTTTAGTTTAAATGCAACAAGCCAGTATATAACGCTTAGCCGTCAGCACTTCATTGTGTTGTGATTCTCCTATTTTAGATTCAGGCTATTCCGAATGAATAATAGGTAATTGATAAGCGTTTGCCAAGACTTCTAACGGAAGTTGGAGCGTTATTGAGAAAGTAGGTTAGGCAAGCAAGCTTGGGGCTTATTATAAAATTAAAATAACAAAATATACTGCAATAGTTGCAGTTAGGCTGATTCGGCGCATGACATTGAACAACTTATCCTTACATATATTATAAAAAAACTCGGATCAGCTGATCGATCAATTTTTATGGGTGGTTAAAAATGGGATGTACATAAAATTTCAATAAAAGATTTAGTAACATTATACATCAAAATTTAATGAGGTTTATTGATTTCAGTAGGTCTTACGAGTAATCTTTAAATATCTTAATCACAACGAGGCGTGGCTGTCCCTTGTCATAATATCATAAATTCAAATTCCGTGGTATGGATATGCAATTCAAACGCGACAAGTGAATGATATACAAACTGGATTTAATTGCTCCCTGGAGTCATTACTTGTACAGTGAGTATTTTGCTATAGAGATGTCATGACATCCAAATTTCTTGGTTTAGAAAACTGTAGACTGCGATAGTAAAAAAATATTGATGTAAGTAGTATAGTTTACTTAGTAAATATGTCTCATTGTCCAACATACATTCAAATACAATTTGTAACAAAAACCCTGTCGGAGGAGCAACTCAGACCGTCAATATGAACAACTTTTCCTATGGGACCAATGCTTGAAACTCGAAAAAAAATCGACATTTTCATACAATAGTGTTCGGCCGGCCCGGCAAATTGTATGAAAATGTCCCATAAAAGTTGTTCATATTGACGGTCTGAGTTGCTCCTACAAGGATCGGACAGGGTTTTTGTTACATATTGTATATGCAATTATGCACACATACATTATCACGTCTGTATCTCTAATGGGATAGTAAGAGCCCGGGGCTGTAAGATCCAAAGGCTACGTTTAATGTGAAGGTGGGCGTTAAGATGGAAAAAATGAATAAAAATATGAATGAGTTGCTAGCCATATTGCCTATTAACATGTTCCCTTTAACTTTTTTATTAAACTTTATGTGTAAAGGTTCTAGTTTGAACAAAAATACAAAATAATTTGTAACGGGGAGATAGCCAGGGTAAAGTAAGTTAAAGTTAAGCTTATTAAAGAAACTAAACCTAAGCTACAGCTAAGTTTTTTAAATTATGTTCAGTCTGTTCCGTTAATTTACCTTATTTTCAGAGTAGAGTAGGCGTTTATGTTTTGCTACACCTACAGATAGTCGGTAGGCAGGCAGCTCTTGTCATCCGCCTCAATGTCCATATGACGTTCGTGTTGGTCTTGGTCGTAATGAATAAAACGCGATCGCGTTTTGCGGTGGTCCCCGGATCGGTGACCAGAGTCTCAGGGGCTGGCAACTTCTCTAATAACTGTAATTAACTGCCTACGAGCAATCTCGTTGCTTCTTAGTGATGTACTTAGAAATTTTATCGATACGTAGCTTGCATAGCTCTTTGATTAAAATTAATTGAGATTGCTTTAGTAATCGTTTAGAGCTATGTGGTTTATTGTTGGAAGAAGAAGGTTATAATGGGGCTGTATGAAGTGTACAGTATAATTCTCAACCTGTGTGTGTAATGCAAGAGAATATATTTTGCGTGCGTGATAGCGTAAGAACGCGCA
Organism: Acrobasis suavella; assembly: GCA_943193695.1. Lineage (NCBI taxonomy): Eukaryota > Metazoa > Arthropoda > Insecta > Lepidoptera > Pyralidae > Acrobasis > Acrobasis suavella. Next base: position 13,758,388 of record OW971938.1, read on the forward strand.
GATGTCAGTTAGATCCAATATTCGAGTAAACTGGATAACTCTTACGTGGATGCATTGAAAACAAAAATTAAGCTAGCCTCAAAGCAAGTTTCTTTTTATTTAATTTATTGCACTTAAACACAACAACTTAATGCAAAATATTGGCTTTCAGTTCACCTAAGGAAAGTAGCAGAAAAAATGGTAGGCAAATTTAATTAGATAAGTATATCGAAAGGAATAAATGACGATATATTGAATTACATAAACTTTACAAAAAATAATAAAAAACTAATAATAGACAAGTTTATAGCTACTTGTGTTAAGGAATACTAAATAAAAGAAACTATATTTTATAAAAAATATATTTTTGTAGATACAAGTTTATTTTTAAAGAACCACCCACTTACAAGAAGGCTATTTAGTGGTGAGTTGTGGAACTACATATTTCAATTGATATCCATAGTGCCATCTATTATTTGCTAGGCAAATTAAATACCCCGACTTTCAAGTGTTGACCCCAATAACTTTTGAAACGGGTTTACCCGATTTTAACCAAACACAGCTAAGAATCACCGCAAGGGATCTTGCTTTCATGTAAAAAAAAAACGCATCGAAATAGATTCATCTGTTCGAGAGCTACGGTGCCACAAACAGACGGACGAGTGTCATACTGAACTTCGACTTTTAAAATATCGATGAACGGAACTTCGAAAGTTTCTTCATAGCAAATTTCGAAGTTCCATACAGAAGTTTTGGCATTACATACAATAACATTAACGTCAAACTTATACTTATAACACTCCTCATTTTTTGTCAGGGGTTTAAAATACATATCAAACAATTGAATGGAGCGCATATTCTCCCGTTAACATGTGAATGTGTGTAAAAGAGTAAATTCATGTATTTTTTAATTTTTTAACGATTCTGTAAGTTTTTATATAACCGAAGAAATAATATAAAGAATTTATATAAAAGAGGTATAACACTTACACAATATAATTGAACAAACTTAAAATAAATAATTAAAACCGCTATCATTTTCGAACGATTTAAACGCGGTGTTAATGTCGCCATTTTCTGTGACGTCACCGTCTAAAAGTGCCATTGTTGAAACGCGGAGTCACATAAACGAAGTCTTTGTGTGATTCGGTGATTCCGCGTTTGAAAAATGGCACCAAATTCCACTGACACTTGAGTGCAAAATATTATTACTCTAATAAAATCGCTTTCAGTCATTCCAGCGAGTTTTTCTTTCTAGGTAGTAGTAGTAGTCTTTAAGCAAATAATGATCAAAGAACACATAATTTAGCAAATCAATGAAAATAACCTTGAATCATACAAACTACTCGTTGACATTGACAGACAGATTTGTGTAGTCTTTTTAATATCTCGTTGACAGCACAGACAAATTAGAAAAATACGTTTGGCAGTGTACGATGTCGACACGTTTCGTTCCGCCAATAACGTTGCGTTTCGGTAATTTGCGAGGGAATTTGAAAAAGACAACTATTATAGTATTTTTTCTACTCCTGTACTGTTATCTGTCTTTTAACATGAAGTCACTTAAACGAATGTTTTTTCATGCAAAAAACCGTTTGTTCAGTGACTCCACGTTTGAAAAATGGCACCATATGTTAAAATAACGATTTTATTATGTTGGCAGTATGGTAGATCTAAAGAAGTTATAGGTCTATGGCTAGGAGTATCGTTTTGGCTAAATAACGACACATGTGCTATTATATTATGCTTCGGCCGCACTTGTGCCTATCGTCCCGAAGCAATTCGCGGCGAATCTTCGTACGTTTTGTACACTAAAAAGTTATCGCGATAAAGCGCTGGTCACACTAGCGGCTTGTTATTTTTCACGAACTATCTGGCAATAATTCAAGATGGCGTCATCTACGTGTTTTAAATATGGACGACAACTTTCTTTTCTTTGATATGTGTGCTAACAATTACATTATGCATTTATTGAAACCTAAAAAGAAACCTAGAGAGAAAAAAGCTAAAAATTTTAACACTATTTTATCGTTCCACTCCATTTTTACGCATTAACAACCGTGGCACCGTCGCACAGTACCGTCCAACAAGTTGAAAACAAACGTCAAAATGAAAACAACGCAAGTGCGACCACGCAGAGCGAATTGTTAGCGTGCATAAATCCTTTGATGTATCGCCACCCGCGCGATGACCTTACACGAAGTTCGAATATTCGGGACGATACCCGATAACGGCCGGTCACATTTGCGTGTATCGTGTAATAGCACGAAGCTTCGTTACGATAGGCGCAGGTCCGGCCCAAGCATTAGGAATAGACTATATATATACTTTTTTGAAATCATATAATCTATGTTCTTATATTAGTGTTCGGGACCATTTAAAAGACAGATAACAGTACAGGAGTAGAAAAAATAATTTATTTCTCAATGAAAACATGTTAAACTGCAAAAATAAATATACATTTCTTTGGCAATAAAGTGTACTCATTTTTTTTTGCCCTTTTCTGAATCACTTGCATATAGTCTATTAGTCAATGGATTCAGTTGTTACTTTGCTGAAGTCAAAGTTACCTGCTCTTTCACCTGCCACTAGTTAGTTAAGCCGGCAATAATTTGCATAAACTAATTAGTGGCCAAAGCACACTAAGTTGTTAAGATCAAACAAAATTTGCGCAACTGTAAAAACGTTTATTACAATAGTTGTTACAACGCTGCCATTGCAGAGTCAGTACAGTATATAGTTCATTTCAAAACGCCTTTATTCCTTATCGACGACATCAATGTGACAGCACTAGTTGGCAGGGCGGCCGCGTCGTCGATCGTTCGAATCAACATGTCTTTGCGGTGCGAACTAGGTGATCGCAATCGGCGCTTGTTAGCCACCATTATGAATGCAAATTCAATAATTACAATACATGCTGGTGTTGTATTCTCGCCGACGCATCTGCACTAAGTTGCGTGACTCTCGTTTACTGCTCCGAGAAAATTGCTTTCAGAATAAACGCAATCTATTTAATAATATGCAGTGTGGGTTCATACCAACCTTTCATTAGTTTTATTCCAGTGAAAATTAATTTCTGTACTTGTTTATGGCCTTGTAGAATTATTCTGTACTTGTATGTGTTGTTAGCCAGAATGTAATGAATTACAATATGTAGGGTAAGTAAGTAGTTAATTATGAATTACTACATATTCGATAATGACCGGCTGTCATGTACTTACATGTGTATGTGGGTCAGGTGCGTATGTTTCTTTTTTAAATTGTAAAATTTCACAGCGTAAAATTATGCTGCAATTTTATTTGAAGAATGAGAAATACGAAGCAGTTAACAGTTGTCCTAGCCATTGTGACAACGACAAAATAATAGGCTAAATACCTGAAGAAACGTTTGAAGGTTTCTTTATTATGTATAAGGTCTCCTTTTCAAAACTACCTACACGAGCAAGATCTTAAATCACAGAATATGAATAGATAGTGTATTCCGAAACGTAAAACATTAATTTATGCTATCTAAAGCTATAAAGTTACATTTTAAACGTGTCTTGGAGCTGTTGGCTTTTGAACAGCACCCTATCATTAGCCCCGAGTCAATGACGTAAATCAGTGCTCAGCGTTTGCCGGGAAAGAGTAACGGCGCCTCCACTCCACGGTTGTTTTGCTGCGTGATGTTGCGGTCCCGTGCGGTTCTTCGCGGAATGTCGCCGCAACACCACTCGACTCCTAATGGAGCTTAATCAACCTCCTCGCCTTTCATCCAATCTCGTTAGCAAACTAAATTGACTTTCTTATTGCGCGCAGTTTCTCTCGCGTACGCTACACGATCTAAGTTTATAAACCTCTTAATCCGACGTTATAGTTGCAGCCGCAGCACTAAGAGCCGTAACAACTGCATTCGCCTCTAAACAAACACGGTTACTAAGTGTATTACCTACCGAGCAGTACATCGGAATGAGTGGAACTACTTTAGCTAGTAGGCGCTCAGCTAACTAAAGTGGTTTCCAGCCGCGGAGATGGCTCTCTGATGGCTTCCTTCAAAGCTAGTTTGTCTTGTATCCTTCATTAAATGGGTAACAGCTCTAGTTTAATCGACTACTACTAACTTTAAACCCTAACAGTGTGCTTCTACAGTTAAATTAATTATCTGCTCGTTGTTTCCTTAAGTATGTTTAATCCCGCAATGCGTACGATTGTTTAGTTATATGAGCAGTTAAATTACAGTTTTGCTACTAAAATTTATTAGTCTCATAGGGTTCATGTGCGTAAACTGCAATGTCTTTTCCTATTAGGGAAATGTGTGTGGCCGACCGCCGTCCGTCCAAGGGTTTGCGCGAAACAACGGGACTTACTTGTTTGGAATAAGGTTTAACACGTTCAACTTATTGTTTTATTACGTATTTGTATACTAATGCTTATTTAACAAATGCTCATGCCTTTAAAATAATGTATTTCTGAAGTCAATACTATTTTGTATAATAATAAGTTATGGTTTCAATAAATATTTTACCCATATTCTCGGAGTTGCTTTTGTTCCACAATAATAAACGCTTATTAAAAGATCTTATATCCTGCTAATAGAAAACAACATGAAGCTCATCCGAACGGCCCACGCCGGATGTTTGCGGACACGTTGCCTATTTTCGATTAAGATAGATCGTCCACAGCTTTACGGGCATGTAGTTTGCTCGACCACTTCCGCTATACGGAAGGCGTTACGCTATCTGTGTATCTACACATGGTTTTGACATGTAATAAGTGCATGATAGCCCTAACGAGTTATGTCAACCGCTCGCTCTCGCCGCTGGTGGTCACTGTCCATAAAGCTACTTCACATTAGCATGGGAATTAGAGCGATCTCATCGTATTAATAATACGCCACTCTACATCGCTTACCGGTGTCAATGTTATCTCATTATCACCACATAATCATCATAATCATCCGTTATTTATTATGTTTAATTTTTTTTATATGATTTTACAAGCTTCTGATCATAAACAGTTTTATGACGAGTCCCTAACAAGCAGCGTTGCCGCAAATTGAAATAAAACCGCAGTCATTTCATTCGCAGTCACGAAATCATGACGGGTCCTTTAATTTGAAAACACGTTAGTTTCCGCCCGCAGCTTTTTTTTACTTGTGTGAGACTTCGGAAATAATTTGCAATTACGGATTTTTTTTTAAATTATACCGTTATGTCCTCAATCATTCACAACTTAGTTGTACCTTCTTAATGCGTCTTGTCTTGCTCTATAATAATGTCTTCAATAGACTAAAATAATTCTCAAGATATAAGAATAATAAAGAAACGTTCTTATATTTACAAATCCGGCCTCCGTGGCGTTGTGGTTACCATGCTAGCCCGCCACCCAGAGGTTCCGGGTTCGATCCCCGGTCAGGGCAAGTTGGAAAATGGCCTTTTTCAAATTGTGCTGGGTCTTGGATGTTTATCCAATTATTTTTTGTTATAAAATGTGGCAATTGAGTTTAGTATCCCATAACAAGTATCGAACTTACTTTAGGACTAGCTCAATCAGTGTTTGTCCCTATTTATTTATTTATTATTATTTAACCATCAAATTCTCATAACTTTTGTAGAGATATTGAATTTTTATAGCATTTTCTATTTAGTAGCGTACATATTTTTGAGTTATGCTGATCATCTCGATAAAATGTAATGTTTCCTGCGCATCGCTCAGATAAAATTGAGTAAGATTGTTTTAGTGCTTCCTGCTCACCAGTAAGGTATTGGATGTCACGTCAGATAAGCGTTGTTAGTTAACATTCGCGCGAATCATTGAATTATGGGCATTGTAGTGACTGGAGGAGTGGGACTCCCGCTGGGACCACCCGCGACTCCTCAATGTAGTGCCACTAGAGTAAACATAACCCAGAATGTGATCTTTATAGTGCCGTAAAAGAAAATATGACTGCATGTCATCCACCCATAGCTTACATATCGACATTTGCTACGAGAACTAACAATCAACGGTCATATTGTCGTAGCATCGTATAGATTCGTTTATACTCAACTAAAGGGTTATTATAGGAAAGGGTTATTATAACACCTATACGAGTGTGTCTAATTAGTTCAATGATACGGACAAATGCGACTGTGTAAACCGAATAGTTATAAGAAAAATCTAGCCTCTATCAATTAGACAGAAAAAAATAAATCCAGGTAGACTAGGTTTTTCAATATGAATTGTAGTGTAGGGTCCAGGTCAACATTTTTGTTTTTCAAATAAAAATTGTATGTGGGTAATTCGTCCATTTCCTAAAGATTACGTTCTGTTCGTGTTTATTCGCTTCTAGTAAACAGCGGGTGCCGCGCGGGCGTACTTTTGTTGTAACAGCCTCTATTCTTTGCCTCACTAATATTTGTTTGCCTGTGAATAAGGATTTAAAGCCTATTTATTAATTCTTTTCTATTTAGCACTGTACCAAATGTGACTCAATTGTTTTTATGACAAATATATTATAGGTTTACGCGCAACTGTTTATAAAAAGAAGAGAAAAAGCTACGAATATATTAATACTATTCAGAATGACCTCTATGAAATAAACACTTAAGAGCTACAAATTTTTTTGCACAAATAGTTTTGACAAGAAAGACAAAACTTAAACATTCATTAAGGATGTACAGTTAAGTGTTGGCCAATTACACAGACGAAAAATAAAAACCTTAGGCAGTTCTTAACCGTTTTTACTTATAGTAAATTGATTAACTTCGCGTACAAGCAATAATTCGAACTATTATTGCTAAATGCATAACCATTTGACGGATGAATAGGCGCGATCGGGACGTGGATAATACAGATTTACTGCAATGAGCATTCAATATACAGTGCTGTGACGAAAAGCAAACAAGCTTACGGAGATATGAGACCTATATACATCATGTTGATATAGTGTTATTAGGATTTCAATTTATATCCAAATAATAGATAAGTGTCAATATCGCTTATACTTATCATTTTTGAATAGTAAGGACCATTCTTTAGTACTGGATATCTTATGTTGAATTAAGAACCTGGAGCAATAAATAGATAGGTACCTAATATTATGGTTAAGATTCATAATATATAAGAATACATGTAAAAACCGGATAGCGCACAACGAAGCAGCAATACTATACACTCGTGAACGCCCTGCGTAAATAAGTAAGATACAATATGCTAATGGCCTTTCAGCAAGTTTACTTATTGATTAACGCTGAATTTCCTAATGTTATCCTAATATGTTGGTTTGAAGATCCAACCAATAAGCTCGCCTTATTGGGTATTAATGATTAATGAACAGAATACTGTAGACTTGTGACAGTGAGTATCGGCCATAGCATGTTCGGACCGGCAAAAAACACCGCTGGAGAGCTACGTCATGTAATGTTAGCTTAATCTTATCTATTTTATTTATTCTTAAAACAATAAAAAAAAGATTCGAAGATCTAACCAAACAGCTCATTCGAAGATCAAACCAAACGGCACACCTATTTGGTGAATTAATAACAGGATAATGTGGATTTACGGCAATGAGCATCGGCCATAACAGGTTCGGACCAACAGCAAACACCGCCGCGGAGATACGTCACGTAATGTTAGCTTAATCTCGTTAATGTGGAGCGTGCCTCACCCCGTATCGGCATATGAGCTTTTGCGTTATTATGCAAATTGGAATTTGATACGCTCTCCGAGTTTGTGAGTTACACTTAGACGGCGGTGTTGTGCGATACTAATGTGCCGAAAACAACGTCTAGTCCGTATTAACTTGAGGCGACGTTGTTCTAAATTGTAACTACTTGAGCACATATTGTAGTTGCAAATGTGGGAGAATAGTTTCCATTAATTGAGACAAAACATGTGGTAATTTACTTGACGTTTGCTTCTTGTATTTATGTTGTATCCTATCGTTCATGACGAGAAAGGAAAAATACGTCTTTAATTATAAATCGAGAAACTTTATTGACAGTCGTTTCTTTGCAACATGTTATATTATTTTTTCCCGGCAATAAGTCCAGTACAAAAAGCAATTTCAAATGGAGCTTTGCCTTTTGCGTAGTAGCTACTGTTTAATCATTCATGACGCTATTCATTCGCTCTATTAAAAAGCGGCATACGCCAAAGCAATTAAAGTTTGAACGCGCCCAGCTTTCGTGTCGCACGTCAGAAAAACAACGAAGTGCGATTGCAAGCGATTTGTCATTGAATGCGTAAAAGCAGGTGCGTTGGCGCGTATTTGTTACGTCACAGTGAAAAATGTCCGGCGCGACCGCCGACGGGACAAACGAGCGGCCACCAACAAACGCCGCACCGACGTATCGTGCTTAATGAGGACCGCCGCTACGGTAATGAGAAAGAATATCAGTACTATTCGCCTGTCGCCGCGCAATTAACTAGCTGGATTCCATGGATACGCGGTAGGACCGTTTGTTACCGGCTAAATAGCCTCGGTTTGTCTCTGCGCCTAATGCGACATACTGCGGTACTCCACCATATTCCACATACAATTTTCTCTGTTACAAATATCATGTTATGTTTTCTTTTTATTTTTATATCCGTCGAGTCACTACCGTTATACGGCTTACACGTGTTACTGTTAATTTTCACCGTACAAATTGGGGTGTAAAGTAAAAGCGTAACCATAAAAAGTTACGATATTAATTTTTTATGCATTGAAAAACTACGCCTATAAAAACCTGAGGGTGCCCGTTAAATAAACAGCAAATATAAAAACTACTAACTCTTCAAGAGGGTGAAGTGTTAAAAAAAGAAAGTTAACAGCCTTTTCTTAGACACAGCAAAATAATTTAATTTCCTTTTCAAAACGAACGTTCCATTCAAGGCAAATAATGGTCGAGGCATATGGTGTCTTTTCAATAGACCTGCGTATCGATATAATTATTTTTTTCAATACGTCGTTGAGTTCATGCGTGTCTTGTATTGTATGTGAATGTAGAGTCAAATAAAGTAGGCACTTATTAAATTTGATATCGTATAATTTTTTAGCGTAATTGAGTATTATATACATACGTTTTTGTTAAATATTTTCAACATCTCGGCGGTGCTTTTTATAATAAAAGTGGTATATAGTATACCAGATTAGTGAACGCTTGAATTTGATGTCTCGATGTGTCATGTTCTAAAGTTTAAATAAGTTTAAATTATGACGTTTGAAACCTTACATTCTTTCCGTCCAGGCTTTTATTTAAAAGTACAATAAACCATACTGTATTAAAAAGTAAACTGGCGATAAACTATTTTTTTCTAAAATTGTTCCTGAATAATTCTTTTGAGGTACGTTTTTATAAATTTATCACTTGTGGTTTCCTGCGGCTTCGCTCGAGATAATCACACAAAAATCTATTTGTTTTTCCGAGATAAATAGTATCCAAGCAAACTCTGTAGAACACCAGTAAAGGTTTGTTGAAGTCTAGAGAAGAGATCTTTGGCCAACTACACTACAACACCACGCTATAGTACTTTTTTAATAGAGCTTTTTAATTTATTTTATTTTATTTTTACATTCGGATGACCAACATTTACACTTGCAATATAGGTTAAAAAGTAGTAAACAAAAAGCCAATAACAGGTCTTTTTCACAAATAGAAACACAATACGTTTGTGATGTTACGGAAACGCCCAGTACTTACTTAGATTATAAAAAAATATACATACAATTAGTTGAGATATATATACACGTAATTTTGAGTTAATAAATATAAATATATATTACCGTAATATCGGAAATTATTATAGCAATTCGATGAAATTTCGTTGCTGAAAAGACTGTTCTTCTTCCTAACGATATCGGTCACCGGGCGATCGAATCTACTGGTCTCCATGTCGCAGAAATCCTAATGTAATTGGGGCCGCATACTGCCTTCGGGAATCGAATGATGTGTTTAGTACTGACTGAGAATACTATGCACGTATTACGTACTTCATTGTGCTGTATAAATAAGTAAAGTCTAATAATTCAAGTCTTTGCGCGCGTTTGTTTTTTCTACATTTAAACTCATAGGTATTTTGCCCGCGATACAGACTTGCCGTACGATTCCTCGAAAAGTGATTTCAGGATGAAACTTTTTGCTTAGTTTTCATTCGTATGGTTGAGTAACAAACATTCAAACACACAAGCCACCACGCGCCTTTCTTATATTTCTAGAATTTTTGCCTTTTCTAAAATGTTTGTATACGAGTATCTTGATCATCATACCTAAATGATTATGATTTCGCAAATAAATCAATTGTAATTTTCTAACAGTGACTCCCATTAAGATTTCAAGCAACAAATCGATGGAGCCTATTTATTATAATGATTATAACGATCGTTTCGTAATTTAAAGGCAAATATTATTTTAATATTTACAAACAACGATATTTATCTGTTGCACACAAATTGATTCCTTTTACGGTCAAACTGCTTTACAAAACGACAGTGTTTTGACGTCGCTAACACGTGTAAATGGGAGGCTATTTTCGTCATTTCGTCAGCATCATCGCATGTTATTGGGACGGAGCGATTGTAAATCGCCGCGGCATGCGGCATCCGAGCTCGTTAGCGTTTTTGATAGATGACGCTCGCTCGTTTGTTGAATTTGTTGAACACTCGTTGCCGTGTAAAAACACACGGTTCGACAACGCGCCACAAACGGACACACCCCTCGGCGATCCGACTTAACGAGCTTACGTATAAATAAGGAGAGTCTAATATTTTATCATTTTAACGCACTTCGTTATGCTAGTTAACGTTCACGTTCATTGGATAGAAATTAAGTGATTTACTATATAAATTGGACAGTGCACAAATGCGGAATCATAAATTGTAATAACGACCTAATATCTCACATACATTACTTACGCAAGCGCCAATGCTGTCGAAATTGGAACAAGATATAATTTAATGCGTCGTTGACGCTAATAACTTTTGAAGTCATTATTCAATAATCGTGACGTGGAGCTAAATTTCACTGCGTTTTTTACACTTTAGCACTTCGTCGGGCGATGTAAGCGCCGCCCAATAAGACAACGGCGGACTATTTTGACGAAGCCCGGTCACGTTTCGTCGATACACGCCATGAGAATATTTGTTTTTTATTGTGTGCTCGCCGAGTAAAAATTGAAGTGTAATTTTACGTTTTAACCGGTGCCTGCCCCCTTTCGTTCCGCTCGCCTTAAGTGATGGTTATCATAATTGGACAGAGGGTAGGTGAACAGTGCGCGCCGCCTGAAGTGCGGAGTGGGCGGGCACGCAACGAATAATTCCAAGTGCACTTGTTTTCGGTCTTGCGTTCTGAAACTAGGTCAGTTCGTTTTGTAGACTGCCTTCGTGAATATAAATAAACTGCGAACATCCACTACACATGCCGAGCAAATCAAATCCGAGTTTGCTATGAAAATGTGCACTATTTTATTGAATTCGTACTACCTTTTTAAAAATTCGTTATTTATGTTGCTCTAATGTTGCATTTACTCTTGAATATGATTGCAATATCTCATGCCATCTTCATAATTTTATTTTTACTTTTTGTTTATCTAAGAGCAGCATATTTGTACATCTTTTATCCATCAACTCTGCTGGGCTGGCGATCCTTGTATTTCTCGTTTTAGTTATCATTTGCTCACTGCTATGTATTATCTTCGTTGAATTAGGAGGTTGACCCAGTTTTATATTTAAGTTTTCTATCTGTATTTTGTATGTGGAGTAATGTTATTTAATTTAATGTTATTATGCACGTGATAAGAATAAGTCAGTACCAAATAAATCATACAGCGGAAGCTTCATGACATTGTCAAACATAAAATATGCAGCGAACAGGCGATAAGAGGTGTCCAACGGAAATAATTGAAGTTATTGATTGTTTGGAAAGAGAATCACCATTACTGTTATCAATGCGCACACAGGTCTAATACAATAGTAAGATTAATAACACGGACGTATCGCTGGACCGTTATGGGGACACGAGTGATCACCTCAGATCCCAGGAATAGGAGATACGGCTTGATGACATCTTAGGGCGGGTGCTAAACGGACAGTTGGGGCTGGACATTGACACACAAATGAAGCTATGAACTAAAACAGTTAGAAAATTTTGATAGATCACCCGCAAATTGGATATGATATATATACCTTTTGGTGAAAGGAATTATAAATTAGAGATTTCAAAGTATGAAATCCGATGAAGCACCGTTATACACTCGCTCGTTGACCACTCGTATCTCCTTGTTCCTTTAATGCAAGGTGGTCGCGGACTCGCGGGCGGCGGGCCAACAAGGGCGGAAGAGATGGACCGGATAATAAACCATCACCGCATCGTAACTCAACATCGCTGACGTAGAAATTGTTGGTTGCACCGCTGCGCTAAACTCCCATACACAATACCTTATAGATGGTAATTGGTCGCGGCCTAATCGACGCATTTCAATAATAACGCGTGATCATAGTTTGCTGACAGATTTAAACATCGCGTCTTATTCCCATAATCATTCACCTTTAAATTATAATGATAATGTACGTGTACTTAATCGATTTAGAGGTGATCAGCGGTCGTCAATTTGCTTATCCGATAAGTATAGTAATATACTCTCTTGTTTGTTGCAACATGTGGCTCGGCGTTTCGTTCTAAATACCAAAGTTCAAAATATCGACGTCCAAAATCTTATATACGCGCAAAACTTATAACTATCGTCGCGTCTTAATCATAATGTATGTACAATGCGTGCAATTGATTTATTTGGGTGGTTAACAATTTCTTAATGAGATATATACAGTAGATATTAAACTCTCTTCGTTTTTGTAAGTTTCAACATTTATGTACTAGGTGCCATTCTAAATACCGACGTTCAAACTTCTAAGTTATTCAAAGTTTGAAAAATCAGTAACTTATACTTAATTACATAGATAATAATAATTCTTCGAAAATTTCTGTGTAAAGTAGGTATCTATTTAATGTTAGACATCGGTGCAGCAAAATACTGTGCAACGAAAAATTTTCAAAATGACTATTCGGTATTAAGGGATAAGGTTTTATGAATAAACTTTACATGAAGTAAACTTCGGTGTTTTGATATGTAACCGCACCTTGATTTATTCGTGTGTGCGAATTCACGGGCTCGCAAAGAGCGGTAATAATTAATCTCAATAAACGCGCTATTAATCACTGCGATCAAGGACATGTTTCTAGTAAGGTGACATAAGCACTACCAAAATAATATAAGTAAATATTTTTTTAATTTTTTGGTTGTGAATAAAAGTTTAATATTCTTCCTTTATATATATTCTTAAATCCTTTATCAATAACGGGGTGGGGTACAGAACAAATACTACGCTTAGAAAGAAGGTAAAGTATAAATGTGGAAAATGGTTGCTACCTTGTTTATCGCCTACTTAGAATTTCTATGTTTTCGTCTTTTTTCTAAATCAAAGTCAACAATCTGCACAGACGTCTGTCGAGAATTTTACAGCATTGTTAATACTCTTTTAAAAAAAAGTTGGATCTCATTCGACTAGTAGAGATTTATTCACCTTGTATCTGATGTTTTTAGCTTTTATATTTTGTCTCTTCCGATACTCAGTGAAATCATAATTCATAGTTGTAATTTAATTCTGGCTAGACATAAACAATAAACACGGTATCAGGGCTGTTCCTGTTACAGCTGTGGCGTGACCAGCACGCACGGCCTGCGCCAGGAAGTGATACCCAAAGCAAAACCCCACAATTGGTTTTTCATGCCCATCTTTCTCGTGCGGTCGAGACAAGTCGCTAGAATTTATTATGTGTTATGGTTTTGCATTCCGTAAAATTATAGTTATTTCGAAGAATGACAATATAATCATTTAATTTTTAGCTCGGGCTAATCAGGTTCTATTCATTAGAAGATTTATATTAATCATTCATAGATTAGGTTTTATACATCATTATCAGTGCGTACCCGACTTGGCAGCGTTTTAGCTGGTACTGGCTTCTCAGCAGCAATATCGCATACATTATATACGTAATATTTTTTTGTGACAAAATTTTACTGTGTACCTTTGAATATGGGCTTCCGATTTTTCTGTAATAATCTAATAACTGTAAATGTCAAAAAGTGAGAGACTTGTATTTTAGCACTTAATGTAAAGCTTATCGCGGTCTGTACTTGTGTTGCTTTATTAAAAGTAAAACAAATTGAAAGGAAATGTTCATAACTTTATTTCTTATACTACACGACGAGCGAAGCATGTTTTATTCGAAACAGCGGAAGCTGTCTTTCCAACGAAGAAGTCAGTCCCAGGCATTTCTAATTTCAACATAGTGTTGCCTTATTTGTCGGACTTATAACTTTTATTACATTCATTTAATGCCGGTACTGCAAAATAAATTGTATAAACTTTTAAGACTTCCTTACTCATTGTAATCATGATGTCTCGATGACCTGTGTCGTCTTTATTACACAAATTAATTATTTAATCCTTTCCGGGACACTTGTAAGACTGTAGACGTATAATCATATCATTGTAAAATTTTTATTGTTGCTAACAGTCTATATTTGAGTTATTATTACAAATAAATAAATAAATATTTTGGTTACCTTTCTTAAAGAAGAAATTCTGCTATACTGTGCACTATAATGCGCTAATGAAACTATTATATGCAATTCACATTACATTACACGATAAGTCACAGGTAGGTAAGTAGGTATCAGAACACGTCTTATCTAGAAGCCCCGCTGGGCAGCTCTGAGCGGGATCCCTGGCGGGCCCTCTTGCAGGCACCGCGACCTTCAGCCTCCCATGATCTTCAAATACCGCAGATAACCCGGCCATACTGACGACAGCTTCGCCTTTGAAGCTCAAAGCCCAAGCAGCACGCCATAAATAGCTGAAACGTGAGGGAGGGGGTTACGGTCCTCCCTGCACCTGCCTGACTCTACGTCAGATATAGCTGAAACGTGAGGAAGGAGGTTACGGTCCTTCCGCACCTGCCTGATACTAAGTCTGAAAACGTGGGAAAAGGGTTGTGGGCCCTCTCACAACTACCGGCACAAAACTGTCGAGGTGGGTTGATAGCTCACCGACATCTGCATGATGAGAAAACGTGAGGGTGGGTTGATAGCTTTCTAACACCTGCCTGACCATAACTTACAAAACGTGAAAGAGGGTCGATAGCCCTCTAGCACCTGTCGACGCACAGTTGACACCGTGAAGGTGGGTTGATAGCCCACCGACACCTGCCTGCTTGATTATAACTTATAAAAACGTGAAAGAGGGTTGATAGCCCTCTAACACCTGTCGACACACAGTTGACACCGTGAGGGTGGGTTGATAGACCACCAGCACCTGCCTGACTATAACTTATAAAAACGTGAAAGAGGGTTGATAGCCCTCTAACACCAGTCGACACACAGTCGACACCGTGAAGGTGGGTTGATAGCCCACCAGCACCTGCCTGCCTGATTATAACTTATAAAAACGTGAAAGAGGGTTGATAGCCCTCTAACACCTGTCGACACAAGTCGACACCGTGAAGGTGGGTTGATAGCCCACCAGCACCTGCCTGACTATAACTTAGAAAACGTGAAAGAGGGTTGATAGCCCTCTAACACCTGTCGACACACAGTTGACACCGTGAGGGTGGGTTGATAGACCACCAGCACCTGCCTGACTATAACTTATAAAAACGTGAAAGAGGGTTGATAGCCCTCTAACACCAGTCGACACACAGTCGACACCGTGAAGGTGGGTTGATAGCCCACCAGCACCTGCCTGCCTGATTATAACTTATAAAAACGTGAAAGAGGGTTGATAGCCCTCTAACACCTGTCGACACAAGTCGACACCGTGAAGGTGGGTTGATAGCCCACCAGCACCTGCCTGACTATAACTTAGAAAACGTGAAAGAGGGTTGATAGCCCTCCAACACCTGTCGACGCACAGTTGACACTGTGAAGGTGTGATGATAGCCCACCGACACCTGCCTGCCTGATTATAACTTATAAAAACGTGAAAGAGGGTTGATAGCCCTCTAACACCTGTCGACACAAGTAGACACCGTGAAGGTGGGTTGATAGCCCACCGACACCTGCCAGGCCAAAGTCAGAAAACATGTAGGAAGGCTGATAGCTTTCCGACAACTGTCAGGCTAGAGTCAGAAAACATGTAGGAAGGTTAATAGCCCCCCGACACCTGTCATGCTTGAGTCAAAAAACGTGAAGGAAGCTTGATAGCCTTCCGACACCTGCCAGACCAAAGTCAGAAATCGTGAAGGAAGGTTGATAGCCTCCCAACACCTGCCAGACCGAAGTCAGAAATCGTGAAGGAAGGTTAATAGCCTCCCAACACCTGCCAGACCGAAGTCAGAAATCATGAAGGAAGGTTGATAGCCTTCCGATACCTGCCTGACCGAAGTCAGAAATCGTGAAGGAAGGTTTAATAGCCTTCCGACACCTGCCTGACCGAAGTCAGAAATCGTGAAAGAAGGTTGTTAGCCGTCCGACACCTGCCAGACCAAAGTCAGATATCTAGTGAGCTGGCCATTTCCGAATATTTTCACAGATCTTTATCACTCGGTGCATCACACGAGTAGTTTACACAGTATCATTTTCATTCAATCAATTCGTAAGTGCATATTTGGGTCATTTTACTGTGCCACACACTTCGGAATTGGCTCTTCATTTTCTTATAGGTGCCCCGGCTTTATTTACTAATACACATCTAACTTTGTTGCACGGGGGTTTCAGATGAAAATGAAAAATGAAAAAATCTTTATTGGGGAATAGGAAATTCTTGATACAGTAAACATTGGCTAACGATGACACCTGCAGTAGTTAAAGTAACTGAGTCGCAGATGTCAACGCCCACCTCCAAAATGAAGTACAATTTTTCCTAGTTCTTAAAATGGACAATACTTAGAACTTTATAAGCATGCATTTGATACATAGATTTAAAATCTACTTGATCAATTTTATTACAATTATTTTGCATATATTATTAATAATTTATCACATTCCACATTTTTACATACATTAATTTCAAAACATTATGAATTAATATTGTGTATTATTTATTTAGTAAAGTAGGAAGGTTATTATACATTTTTAATTTATTTATTTTACAGATACAATAGATGGTTGTGATGTGTTAATGTGTGTATTGTGTGTGTGAAGAGTGTAATGTAAGGGCAGTGCTGGAGTAAACACACAAACTAATATTAGCCTACTCAGGAACTTTGATAAGGTTTTCTGTGTCATCATAGGATAGGGAATATAGCCATTTGGTACATACGATTTTACATTTGTACTGGTGAGGAGGTAAATTTTCAATTTCAAGGAGCACATTTGGTTGCTCCTAGTCACGCGGTGTCCTGCCCTTTGGCTTTCTCTAAGTCCGATTCGTCAGCAATAGTAATCAAGGGACCATTTTCACGCTTCCTCAAAAAGATCTTCCCGTGCGAGACCCAGCAAAATTTGAAGTCGTTAACTTTTGCGAAGTCTCTAGCTAAAAAGAACAATCTCTTCATTTTTGCAGAAAGGTTTTCTGATATAAATATGGGCTTTGATGGACCTTGGATTTTTAGGTGTTCTGTTGAGAGCTTTGATCTTTGTTAAATCTGCGGTATGTGGATATAATTTTTTCTTTTAGCAGAACACTGGTGAGATCAACTATTATGGTTCTTTTTTCTGGGTCTTTTGATCTCAAACGGAAAATATCCTTGACCTCATTTCTCTGGATAGGGACCCGGAGTACCTCCGCGGTCTTCACGAGGGTCTCCACCAGAGAATTTTTAGTTTCTGATGTTGAAACTGGGACATTTCTGATTTTTAGGCAAGTAGACCTAGCCTATCGCTCAGCGAACTCCAACCTGTTTTCCAGGGTCTTGATATATCGGATGTCGTCCTCACGATACGATTCCAATTCATTGACCCTGGCTTGTAGAGTGTCGCATCTAGTAGCCAAGAAGTCCACAGACAGACGCATCTCTTCGGCGGCCGCACAGACTTTCTCGATCTTAAGATCTTGAGCTTCGTTTCGCGAGCATGTTTTCCATTTTCTGCATGAACTTATCCAGTTTGTTTTCCAAGCTGTCCGATTCACTGTCAGTGCGTCTTCGTTTACGAAGAGAGTCTGTATGTGCGGCAGTACACGTGGCTTGTGCAGTGGTACCAGAGGCGGTACGAGCTGGAGTACCAGAGGCAGCATAAACTGGATTACTAGAGGCGGCGTAAATTGGAGTGCCAGAGGCGGAGTAAACTGGAGTAGCAGAGGCGGAGTAAACTGGAGTAGCAGAGGCGGAGTAAACTGGAGTAGCAGAGGCGGAGTAAACTGGAGTAGCAGAGGCGGAGTAAACTGGAGTAGCAGAGGCGGAGTAAACTGGAGTAGCAGAGGCGGAGTAAACTGGAGTAGCAGAGGCGGAGTAAACTGGAGTAGCAGAGGCGGTATAAACTGGAGTGCCAGAGGCGCCATAAGCTGGATTACTAGAGGCGGTGTAAACTGGAGTACCAGAGGCGGAATACTCTGGAGAACGATGAGTAGCGGGGGACCGGTCACGTGAGGGTGGCGGGGAGCGCTTAAGTTGCGGCATCTTGACAACTACTATCGAAGTACCAGGCGATCAACAAGGTAGCAGAGGCATCCGAAGCTCCTCACGAGGGGAGGTCACTGAATTTGTTAACAGTCTATGAGGATTCAATCAAGACGTGGCTTGTGTCCAGTATAATAAGATCTCTGAGTACTTAGCTGTAGACTGTAGTCGCTGCTTATGTGTGATGGTGAGATTTGTCGCTGTGTGCGTTGATCACTGCGGTGGGCAGCGCGGTGGTTGACGACTGCTTGTTTATGTTGCCTTGGTAGCCGGTGAATATTATGATGAATTAATTATTTAAATTTTTGTATTTAAATTTTATTTTAGAAGAGCGTAGACTTTTACTGTAAATACGTCTGTACTGCACAGAGGTCCGGAGGGAAGGGGGAAATCTCACAACATTAAAACGTCATTTTCTCATGTTGGTCTGAGACTTGCTCTTTTGACCCTTAAGATCTTACCTCTCCCCAGACCAGGTGAGATATTTCACCAAATGCTTTGCATATAACTTCCATACTGGGGTCGGCCATTCATTTGCGAACATTAAGATCTGCGACTTCTTAGAGCATTACTAAGGTCTGCCGCTTGACAAAGCGTAAATACCACTATTATGGAAGTTCCCGCTCCTTACAGCTATGCGCTTAATATGGACGGAATCATAATAGAGATTGTTTGCTGAATTTGTCTTACACATCTTCTTAGAGTCTACATCTTATCAAAAATGCAAAAAATATGCGGAAGCACTCTGTCTGAACAATTTCTAGTAGTTTTTCATGAACTTTACGTCCAGAACGTCAATCTACCTGAGAGCGCATACCAGCTTACTGATTCCCAGTAGTCATTATGAAATACAGGCGCTCGGTCTTGTGTTCAGTTCAGCCTCACATGAGAGAATCTGCCAGTGTTGTCTATCTTACTTTAATTCCTCATATTAAACTACATGTACCAACACTGCCTTCGAACTCAAATTCTAATCGGACTTTGTGTACTGATTTCTCTCAAAGGTTAAGCCATTTACTAATTCAGAGTGTCAATGACACTTGTACTACATTTAGATTTCATCTGCTGTGCTGCATAGAGCCATCCATGTCCTCACATTAGGTATTGTTTTTGGGCCTCTTATAGGATTTCCAAATGTTAGATTGGAACTTGCAACAAAAAACCATCGTAGCTGATGATCACATATGACTTTCAGGGTTAGTCTTTAACAGTGTGTCATTCAGTATCTTCAAAACATTTTATAGTTTTTTTTTTACTTTTTGTATGTATTAAAATATCTCAATACTTGCTTTTTCAAGTATATTACTTTATTTTACGATTGCCATCAGATGCTGATTCCGGGGGTTCGTGTAATGTATTTTATTTTCTTTCGGACAATTAAGATATTACTTGTGTTCACTAATCCAAGTGAGGATCAAACCCTGGGCTGCTTAACATGCGTAATCGCTAGTTATGAGTACTTCCGCTTGAGTCATAGAACTCCTCACTCTTATAATGAGTACACCATTGGCAGCAGTAATTCTTAGCAGCTTCTTGTAGGTATTATATTATCATCGCAGATAAGTATAATATCTTTGGCCACCACTTTTATTTAGAAGCAATAATTTCTTTAAACCAATTTGTATTTGCAAATCTTATACTGCCAAAAGGCAAGTCAAAAGTTTTTTTTCAGAAATCTTGCAGTACTTAACATTTTTAACTTGTGATACGTTTCACAGTGCTTCTTACCAAGAAAAAAATGGTAACTTGCATAGTTTCTTTATTCAATTTTATTACTTTGCTACTTATGCATTTTATTCGTATTAATGCAATGAATTCATATGTTGCAGAAAGTATTCCAAAAGGCATCAAAAAGACATACTTTGTTTTCACTCGGGTCGTTATCAAATCAGATGATAATTAACGTGTTGATAATTATCTTGTGTCCAAGTTTATGAAGAACATGACACATACTGTCATAACATAACTTATTTTTGTATCATTTTGCTGACATTGTAACAAGTAAGTAGTAAGTTGAGAGCCTTGACATGTGACGTATCCAATATCAACCAAAGCGTGGTCATCTCATAGGTAGGTTATGTCTCATTATGACGATCACAGGACAATATTTTTCAACCATAGTCTGAAGAAAAGGAATAGGTTCTTCCTATATCTCCATGTAATCTTTTCTACTTATCTTCCCATTTGCTCCATCAGAGATTTATAACTGATTTTTCGTTTACAATATCTTCAACAAATCTTATATTATTACAGCAACTTTAAACTTGTACATTTTATTTTTCATAAGTATTATTTATCACATTAGCATCTGCCATTTTCCAACACTTTTTCCAACTAAAATGAACTGTCAGCAAATTCATAGGTAAAGATTTTAATTTTCAAACAAAACACTTTGTTCTGCAAATATTTCCAACATGAGTGACCCAAAACTTTTATATTATAGCATACTGAGCTTCATAACTTGAACAACAAGTCTGTTCGAATAACAAAGTTAAATTATAAGTTAGCCGACTTTTGTTTATAGAAACATTCTTTCGTAGCATTCAGCGAAAGCCATGGTCATAGTAATGTTTACATTATTATTAGAGTTAGAGGCCCTGATTACCTGCGTTGTAATCTGTGGTTGTAATTGCCGCACACATAGAGTTGAATTTGGGCTTACACGTACCCGTCTTCTGAGCCTGTACTGAAGAACAAGAACCCTTTGTTTTTCTCGGCCGCTGAAATGGTTTACGAGTATGTTAAGCCGGACTCTACTGATAAGGCGTCGCCATAGCGTGATGGTTGGGAATGATGATTTACGTTTCAATGATATTCATACAACTTATTTGATCCTCATTTTCTTTTGTTCTTCCGCAGCAGCTTTCCAATGTTATCAGTTATAACCATCGGTTTGCTATCCACTAAATCAATTGTGGAATGGGAAATTATACTCAAAAAAACAGAAATATTTTACATCAAATGTAGACCAGTCATAAATATCACATCCATTGCCAACTTATGGGTGATAGGTATTTGAGCAAGCATCCAATTTACATTGAACATAAAGGATGTTACCACTTTTAATCAACATTCACTGCCTTGGAAGGACTAAAGATTTAGTCGGTTTGAGGTAAAGAGAACTTCTTCTCCAAATAAGTATTTTAAATAGGTAACCAAATATCAAGGTCATACCTGCATTTTGAGGCATCAGCATTGTCATCATCTATTAGAAACTTCTTGGTCACATCAAGCGCATAGCATCATCATCATTTTAGCCGCATAATATTCTCCATCAGACAGAAGCATCCAGCTTTTCTATTAATTTTGCTCAGGTTGTCTGATCACCTAGCAGGTAAGTGTCCGGCAAACGTTTGTCGATTCAAAGCGCTATGTGTCCTGCCCACTGCCGCTTCAATGATGTAGTTTCCAGACCTATGTTCACATATGCTTTACATAACTGGTACTTTTCTTAATTGGAATAAACTGAGGAACAAAAGCTAGTTCCTTCACCGTATTTTTCAACATCGACGTAGTTTCTTGTTGGCACACATTTCCAGTTCCAATTCATATTATCCATCAAAAGTATTGTCATTAAATCACTTTTAACTTTCACATCAGTCTCACATTTTAACGCATATCAAGTCCTCAAGCGTATTTAGGGAATCATCCCACCGCTGTGTTAGCAATATAATGCGCTAATGAAACTATTATATGCAATTCTAGGTACTCGTAATATTTATTACGTAGACAAACACGATACGCCACAGGTAGGTAAGTAGGTATCAGAACACGTCTTATCTAGAAGCCACGCTGGGCAGCTCTGAGCTATCCCTGGCGGGCCCCCTTGCAGGCACCGCGACCTTCAGCCTCCCATGATCTTCTAATACCGCAGATAACAATATGTACGAATTTAAATTGTCCGAAAACGTTTCTTTTAAAAAAAAATTATATTTTCATTTAACCGAAATTTCATTTGAAAAATTATTAAGTAACCGATTTTCAATTATATTTTTTCTCAAAGTTTATATGTTTTGAAATGCTACTTGATTTTTGCCCGAAGTAACTAATGGAAGATGATTTAGATCAGAGGTTCCCAAACTTATTTTGTCAGACGCCCACTTTAAAAAATCAGTTATTTTGTAGCGCCCCCCATTTTTTTCACCATAAAAACCTGAATCACATATTTGTCTTGCCTGTAGTTTAATTCAACCTATATTCTAAACGAGGGAGCAATAATAATACATACACCAGTACATTAGAGTATCTTTTATAAAAAATAACAATAATCAGCATTGTTAATTTTAAATAAAAAAATAGCAATAATAATACAATTTTACAATAATAAAGAGTATTGGAAGTGGAAACTCACCTGCGAAACTTTATAACACGAAATTTTTTCAGTGTTTGATTCCTTTAACGATATAAATAGCGTTGAACGCATAAAAATAATAAATATTAATTACATTTTTAGTTTATATTTGTACAATAAAAAAGGATATAAATATGAACTAATAAACGGATGTTGTGTAGTAAGAGGATTTTAATTTCAGTGAAATTTAAAATATGAAATAGCTGAAGTTATAAATCACTCATTGCTTAAATCACATCAGCGCCCCCCAACTTTATTCTGGGCCCGTTACCGCCCCCCTTAAAACCTCCAGCGCCCACAAGGGGGCGTTATCGCCCACTTTGGGAAAGACTGATTTAGATGTTATAGACATATTTTCCAAATTATCAAAAGTATTTTTTAAATTGAAATCTAATTAATATCTTTTATCAACACGCAAAACGGCTAACATTATATTTTTTGTAGTATTTGTAACATTACTATAGTTACTAAAGGCTCTCTACCTTGGCAGTACTTGGATGGTCGCAGTTCTAACATAACCTAACCTATATTTTTGCCATAACCATATTATGGTGACATTGTTGTTTTCGCCCTAAGTTTGAATATAAAAATACTCTGGTTGACGCCTAACATAAAATAATAGCAACAACATAAACAATAATAACAAAATATTTGGTTGAAGTTACAAAATGAATTTGAATGATAGTACTTATGTCGCATGTTACAAATTCAATCAAGAAATGATTATTTTATTATGGATTTGTAAAGAACCCGAAACAGTAGCTAAGTAATAATAGTAAATAAGTTACTTCATCCTTTAGTACTAGAGAACAAGACATAATATGTCGAAGGGAAAAAAATACTATTAATATTCGGTTATGTATTTTTCTGGAAGATAAAACATAGGTTAAATGAGTTTATGCATAAGCAAAATTATGTATGTAAAATAATCAGTTTGGTATTTGAAACTTCGATATACCGTTTTCGATCATCTGAAATTCGAACAGTAAAGTTTCGTAACAATGATAGGTTACCCTATATTTTCCATGATTTTCTTAAAAATAACTTTACATCCACTTTTAATGCGGAATTTAGTTAGAGTTATGCGTTTGCAAGTTAATACTTGCGTATACAGTTACACTTCACATTATTCAAGTCTCTATAAATGTACTGTAACTTCCTAGTATTGTTTCATGAGAGGTGTTCGCGACTAGTTTATAAACAATAGAAATTGCCTTTAGCGTTAGGTTACGCCTGGCCCCTGATTATTTACTATGTCTTCAAGAGCTCCATTAGTCTTGTTTTGTTATGGATACTGCATTTGAAATGTTTTACGAGTATATTCGAAAACATTATTTTTAAATTTGTCTGTGACCAAAAGTATAATGGCAGTTTGGATATCTACCTAAATACACAGAAAACTGAGTCTGAAAATCAGCCACTCATTGATTTTCCACATCTTTAGATATAACATATTTGTAAGCATCGTCCATCATATCGTAAAATCGTGTACAGCACAGTCATTGTGAACATCGCGTAATAGGCGATCGCGGGCAGGAGGCGCGGCAATTAGCGGTGCAGGTGGTGAATGCGACCCTCTGGCCTTCGGGCCCTCCGGACTAAAGCAAGGAACCGTACATTTACATTTGCATATTTATTTTGGACGCTATTTGTAATGGATCCACTGTATGCTGCATAAGAGTTTAATAGCCCAGCGGTAATCGTGCTTTAAAAGCGTTCATGATGTTGAGCCGAATTTGTTGTTCTGGGAAGACGAATAAAGAAGATAACTCTATTTATTAATGTAGCCAATTTTTTGTCACTTTTAATTTCATTTGGGCCTCCTTTTTTGATCCAAAAATATTCAGCTATTTATTTGGACATAAACGAAATTGGCATCAATGTAGAAAAAACACTATGATATGCAACATGACATGAGCTTGTTGGCATATTGGAAGCGTTGAATCTAGATTTTTTAAAAACGTTTTTGTCAATGGCACGTGCTGCAAACATATGGTAAACGATGACGTGTGATCTGGGTCTGATATTCGTTTGATGCGACGCCGTCTGTCACCCGATGATTAACGCGTATCAAATTGGCGGCAACACATAACACCTGCGACTGGCAGGGCTTTTCATAGCTGGCCGAAGCCTTATATCACTTGCCTGTAATGCTAAGGCAGATGCAAACTCGTGACACATTTCGAGATCACTGATCATGGTATTACACGAGTATTTAAATAAGATAACGTATGTCTTACGAGAAAGATCAGCTTAAGTGCATAACGAGGGCGGAGCAAACATTGCCAGAGTATTCCCAACAAACTCCTTTGTTTAAAGCGAAACTAAAAACTTTTATACATCCTGCTTTGCCTCATTGCTTATACAAATATATACAAACAATTCGCAAGCACTCTGTTTGGCCAAGTTCTCACATAGCTGCCTAGGAATCCTGAAACTGCGAGTGAGTAGAATGGATGCTTTTGCTGCTTGAATTTACATAGGTTACTGCACCTTCCGATGCAGTGACAATGTAAGATAGGTCTAAACAGTGATAAATTACAAAACAATTATTTAACAGGATACCGCGGAGATGTTCATGTTTCCTCCTTATGTTAAATTGACATTGTAACACATAGTTCTCAAAATATACGAGACAGGCTACACAATCTTTATTTACACTTACTCGTCTTGATTTATTTAGCTTCCTATCTCATGTATAAATGTTAGTCCCGCTGTTTATAACCAGTCTCGTTTTTCCTCCGTTTTCTTTCCACTACCGCTGAGTACATTCCTTCGCCTTTTATTATTCATTCGTTATACCCGTACACGTCGGAACCGTCACAACTTGCAACGTGTTTTATTCGGTTTTTATGTAACGCGTAAGAACGTCTTCGCTTATGTTCGCGTCTCCGGCGAACAGTTTGCGGCAATGTAACATCATTTCAGTAGTTTTATCGGGCGCACCCCAGAGCCGGCATACTAAGCTATCATATTATTTCAGGACACGTATTGCGTACATAATGTAATGCATAGGCGCTATGATGCATTTATTGTTTGAAATGCTACACTATGAAAGATCACGTAACTAATAAAGTACAACGATTGCGCACTTTTATTACACATCGATCACTCGATATCAAAATAAAAAATATTGAGTATCAGAATTGGTTCGTATAATTGTTTATATAAATCATAATTATGTATTTAAATGACATTTCGATTTTGTAATGCGTCATGTTTCTCAGGTTCTGACTGCATTAGGTGCAATGAGACTATTGTAGAATTGAACTCATAACTTTATCCTTGGTTTTCTGCAAGCCTAGAATCTAACACAAAATTTTCTGAATTATACAAAATGTACTTGTATTTGGAACAGATCGTGAGTGGGATTGTTGTCTTTTGTGAAAAAGGTGTTGTGGGCCTTGATTTGAGCGTTTTGTATATAGTTTAAATTTTTTTTAGATTTTTAATAAATTAGGCTACATTATCAGATCCAAAGCCAAGGTACAGTACAATTTCCCAAGAGACTTAGACTTATCGTAAAGCATTATGAAGGTAAACAAAAGTTTATACAATGATGTTCGATAATTTCTTTTTCGCTTTATTTTGTTCTAAGGAAAAGATTCGATTTAAAAACTTATCCCTAAAATAGTCATTTCAATTTAGTTACACTAAACTTATTATTTATTCAATGAAATAAGGATAAATACGTTATTTATGTAAATGTATTCCTATTGCAACAATTTTTTGTTTTGCATACCATTCACAACGATTAAACGTACACGACTGCAATAAATTGGAACGTTCACTTGACATTTAACTAATTGGACCAACAGAGACGTCCATAACTTATTTATTTTAGGTTTGGTCTCGCTTTGCTCTGACGCGTGCTTGAAAAATAAGGTGCCATTGTCGGGTAGGGAATAAAAGTAAATTTTCTTTTGAATGGCTACGTTGTTCGGTGCCCGCGGAACATTGTCGCCTCTCGTTTGCCGTCGGTGGGTGCCGGTACATGCCGAGGCAGCCCTATTCAAATGTCAGCGTGAAGTACCTCCCGCCCCGCGCTGTCCCTCGCCGCCACTATAGCGGATACTGAAAATGTCACACGCCACACGACGCAATCAATTTCGTATTTGTATACGCGAGTATGGTAATAGATTTATCGGCGCGATGAGCGAGCATTATCTTACCTTTGTCTTTCCAACCAGTATTCTTCTATTATATTTCTGGAACAGAATTAGGAAACCGTATTACACAAGGAATGCAGTAATTAGGTCTACTGTTTCTCTTCTGTAACATTGTGGTTCCTTCAATAAAAGGGGGCTAGACCGACTCATGTAACTTTTGACGTCAGATCCTTCAGCTCAAAAGTTGTTGGGGAGGCATCAAATTATGGCGGCATCAATTTTTAAAAAAATGGAGTAAGTAGAGAGTGAAGGTATAGGTATCAAGCAACTGTAGAACACCTCTCTCACTTTCACCTGATATACAGGAAGGTTGGTAGATTGTTGGATTTGCATTGTGGAAGTGGGAGATTTTCTTATGTTTTTTATACCTACTAAGGGATTCTGCTGTGATGAACCAAATGTTTGACAGATTGGTGCGATGCACTTTGGTATCAATTAATACGTGCAACTTATTAATTTTATTCGGAAAGATTTCAAGAATCGTGGATGTCGTAACAATAAAATATATCACTGTTTCGTTGCATGTGGCGTCTCAATCGAGATTATCGAGCGGTATTTAAATCACTAGTGATGGTTATAAAGCTCTCTGAGGTCGATCCCGTCGTCGTCACCCGCTCAGAATGTCGAACTAATTGCTTTGCGCATCGTCGCGACGATCACGACGAGCCATTCTGTTTGTTTAATGTTTATTAGCAGGAAATTGACGTAACGACGAACGATCCGACTAACTTCGCGCCCATTTGTACCCTCCACACTTCATTAAACACGGTAATTTCTACGACAGATACTCCACTGTAGCAGAATCACCCACACCACCCATTACGTAACTGTACCTATTCAAAATAGCAGACCGATTAATCAATGTCTAGCCCTATTTTAGTCTAGGAGCGTAAGAAATACAGCCTTTAAATGCCTGAAAGATAGCTTCACAGTTGCTGGCGACCAATTGTCCCTTTTAACCGGCCGGCCTCATTAGCATGGCTCGATCGCCCTATCTCCGGATTGATACATTGACGGTAAAGGTCTCTTTAGTAGTTCCAACTTCACTCGTAATTAGGACTGCTTGTTTGACGCGACCGCTTGCGTTTGATCGATTGTTTGTTACCAATACACTCTATGGCCGTCCGTATACTCTGTATAGACTGTGTATAGAGTAACTGGATGCGGACAATCTCGCTCGCTATCGCAATTTAACGAGGCACGATTGTTTTTCTCAGTTCTGAATAATATTGAGCTTGAGCGTCCCTCGCTATCTGATGGAGATACTTTCGTGCAGTACTGTTACCTGGCTAACTTACAAATGAACGGTGTGATTATGGGCTTGCGGATCTAACTTCTTGATAATTTAAATGTTCTCGCAGCCAGCCGCAGCCCGCTGCGATGGCCACGATTACGCCCGTGACTTCCTCTTATGGCGAGCCTATATCTGTGGATTTTGAATAGAATTATGGATGCTGCTTGCAAATGAAGGATTAAGTATAATGTTAGCATATATCCTGTATAAATTAACTCTTATACCGTAATAATAACGATTGTTACGTTCTGGTAGTACTCGTATAAGGTGTACTCATTTAAGAGCGTACTGTACAAAACAGGTTCAAGCAAATGTTATTAATAAACAAAAATTATTAATTTCTGTTGGACTAAATATTTCATTATTTTATGTAAAGTTTATATATTGCAACTAACTAATCTTACGACTAGCAGCGCAGCAAGCCTGCGGTTGTTACTTTAAAGATTACTTTTTATTAACCTCGTTATCGAGTTCACGTAATAAATTATATATTAACTTGGATCTTGTAAATTAGTATGCTAAGGTATAAGGGGAATGTTTAATCATGCAAACGGATCTCTACGTAGCCCACTTTGAAGTTGGGCTCCTTTGAAGGTTATGCACTTGCGAGATAATTCGTTCGTTACCGATGGTTTGGTAATTAAGTAATTAACAATGTTGATTGTCTAAAAATAGAACAGGCTTTGAACACGAGTAAAAATACGTGCCAGTTTTTGAAGTGAAAACTTCTGTAGCGGCGTTGTACACTATTTTAGTAATGGGTAAAAATGTTAAAGTCGCGTCAGGACACGTGACCTGATCGAAAATTCGTAAGACGGATGGAGAGTAGACAGCCGGCGCGGCGTAGGAGAGGAAGTATCCCCCTCTCTTTCTACGGCGCGGCGAAAATGTAAGCCTGCGCGCGCCTGCTGTTTCGTTTAGGCGGCGCAGGGCGCTTGCGCGTGGCACGCTGTAAATAAATAAATATTGTAATCTATCACATAAATGATAGTACTTTTATACTGATAATTAAAGCAATTTGTGCAAAATAATTCCCTAACCATTCCAAAATATCAAAAATGCACAACGTTAATATTCAAGTTTTCACTTCTGCCGGCACTCCCGGAGTGCAACCCGTCGTTTTTTTTGACAAAGCTTTATAAGATACATGAAAATACTTGTATTTACTTGCATTACCTACCTTATTTTGGGAAAGATTTTTGAATCATTATGATTTTCCTCATCCGTAACGAATTGGTACGTTTGGTATTTTCAGTAATTTTTTTGATAACTTCATGAAATTCTTTAATTTTAAACACAATAGAATTGTGTAAGTACTACAATAAAATTCATTAGCCCATTAGAAAGAAGAGTTAGTTATGGAATAGTAGCTAAGTAAGCTTTTTTCTTTTTCTGGTTTCCCAATTTATAATAATATTAGTAGGTACTTCCACTTCGCATATAAGTCGGCAGTCCACCTGATGGTAACTATTATTGTTGTCTGTTACTACTAAAATTAATAAAATGACAAAAAGCTGTATGATTCGTTTTCGTTTGTTATTACCAGCATTTTAGAAATTAAGCAGGACTGTTAATCTGTTACTTGATTTGCAGCTAGGGTTATGTATAGCTAATATAGGTAGCCAGTATGGCTTTCCGATTTGATATTTTATTTGCACAACTTGCCCCTTGCCGTATTTATTTATTTAAGTTTTCATAAATATTTATTTTTATTGAACTATATTAATAATGGCAAACTTAGTAAAGTTCATGAGAGTAGCGATTAAATTATAGATACGAATTGCATTGCTTGAATTGATTGCTTTTGGTTTTATTTTGCTATTTTCTTTCTGCTTGGGAATGAACTTCATAAATCCAAAGAACAGTTTCTTCAATCGATCTCGTTTGGAGAATTCAAGAATACTTTCAATGCACGCCATCCAAATCTTTCTTATACCCAATAAGATGTAACCATTATGGCAATTTAGTAAGTATATTATATGCATCTACCCAATATGCGATATCGTCCAATTAAGTTTGATTTTCTGTGTGTTTTGAGAGTTATGGAAATACCCTCGTTTATTTGCCAACATTCTCACATTCTCATTTCCACAAATACATTAAATTCAGCTAATTATTTCAAAGTAAATTCCATTATTGTACAGGTAGTGGCCGCCCGCCGCGAATTCGATGCGCGCCTCTCGAGCCAACTTAAACTGCTATGTGCGCGATATGGATCTCACGTTTGCGGCTAAATAGCGGATAAATTAGCCGACCGAGTTAAATTAGTGCTAACCGTTGACTCGCGTTTATAATATCAATAGCTGTGCCCAAATATGTGGCTTTTGATAAATTGTATTTACTTATGGTTTACGTAGGATTGCTTATGATTTGATATTATATCTAATTAGTTCGGAAATAATAAGCTTAAGTCTCATGTTCTATGGAATCTTTACATTGGACTTACATCATGGTGGTGAGGTCGTCGGTCGTTCTTTCAAAACACCGTTCTTCAAACTATAACCAAAAGTGTCAAATAATACTAATAAATAACAAATAACGAAATATATCTCATGAACAATCTTTAATACCGTAACAAACCAGCCTGAGAAAAGCGAAAGCCATCAAATTAAATAAACGACATTTGACAAAACATATTTTGATCAGTTTTCGCCCACACTTGAGAGATTTCCGTGAAAAGACTTCCTGTATATTGTGGAAAATTGCGGGCCAAGTGGTTGCCGTTCTTGTTATTGAATGCTTTTGTCGCGTCCGGCAACATTCGCGGAGACGTCCCGCGCACAATGGAGCTTCGTCTTGACAGGGTCGCTCTCTATACGTCTGTATCGAAATGCTAGATCACCTTTGCGAACGATGTTACACGTGTCCAATTTTAAGTGAAGGATAGAGGCTTAAGGGGCTATCTGAATGTTCAGGGGTGCATTGCTGCCCCCATTTGAAATAAATCATTTGAAAGGAAACGGAGATATCATTTAAATGATATCTTCCTTCTATTCTGTAAGTAACAGTTTTAATTAACGTTAACTTACAGACTATATTACGAACCAGTAAGCCCAAAAATATTGAATGTTTCTGTAATAAATAAATAAATCAAACTATTTCAAATGGGCGCAGCACTGGACCCTGGAAAATTCAGGTAGGCAGTAAACCAATTTATGTAAGAGGTATTTAATGTGCCTGCGCATAATTTACTGTAAAATCTACACTTTTAGTCTGTGATATTTAATTTCTTTATCTAGTCTTATTTTACAGCAATTAAATAAACATTCAATATTTTTGGGAACGCATTGGCTTACTGTTTCGCAATATAGTCTGTAATTTAACGTTTATTAAAACTGTAACTCACAGAAAATAAACATAGTTAAAAAGTCAACCGATCATGTTCAAACGTCTGCAGTTTGAGAATACTTAAAGCTCTTGTTCAATGTTTCACGAGTTTTCTCCCACAGTTCAAGTTTCCTGCTTGCATAAGTGAATCTCAGATGCAGAGTCCCGAGTCCCGACCTCTCCCGTACTATCGACACCAGCTTGTGCCTACTTAAGGCCACTTTACAATGCCACGTCTCGACGCCCTTTGTGCACTTGTCGTGCGTTTGACTGGTTTGGAATAGTAGCTGCCGCTCTTCGCGGAAGCGAGATGTGAGATTGCGAAGACACGCGGCCCGCGGATCAATCTAATGTGAGATCGCTTATTGCTACTGTACGCCTGAGCAATTATTGTGGAAAGAATTTGAAATATTGCTATCGGATGAACATAGGAGGTTTTGAATTGGAACTTTGTTTGCAATTCATGTATTTTAAAGCAGTTGAGAAAATGGTGATCCGCAGCATTTTAGTGTACTTTTGACTACCTACTTATTGAAGTAGTCCTAAACATTATTTCAGTAAACGTAGAGCAAGCTTTCTAATTTTTTTATAATAAGTATTTTTTTCTATATTAGGGTCCCGTACCCAAAGGGTAAAAACAGGACCCTATTACTGAGACTCCGCTGTCCGTCCGTCCGTCCGTCTGTCTGTCACTAGGCTGTATTTTTTGAACAAATAGACAGTTTAAATTTTCACAAATGTACTTATGTTGCAGCTATAACAACAAATACTAAAAAACAGAATAAAATAAATATTTAATTCCCATACAACAATCGTGATTTTTTTGCCGTTTTTGCTCGATATTATCGGCAATAGGTAGACACTCGAAATATTCACAGAATATTTAGTTGTAAATTCACTTTAAAAAGAATAGTTAAATTAAAATAAATTCAATATTTAAGGGAGGCAGGCTCCCATACAACACTCATTTCACATTTCAACTGTCTAGCTATCACCGCTCATGAGATACAGCCTGATGACAAGGCAGCCTGAAGACAGACAGACGGACAGCGGAGTCTTATTAATAGGCTCCCGTTTTTACCCTATGGGTACGGAACCCTAAAAAGAGCACAAGAAAAAGCAAAGCAAAGGGTTTGCAAGGATCGTAGAAAGTGGAAATCCATAATCTCTGCCTACCCCTATGGGAAACAGGCGTGAAAATATCTATGTATGTAGGTCATAAGAATTAGAATATTTTTTTTTTTAAGTTGACCACATGTGATAGATTTTAAATCATTTGTCAATGAAAATCTTTAAAAATGACTTACAATTTAATTTTTTTTAAATGCCGTGAATTTGTTAAATATGTATAAGAGTAGAGCTCCATAAAATGTTATATTTTTACGCCAATTATTAATTTTTAGGGTTTTACTCGTGCGTTTGTGTGTCCGTCCGTCTGTCACAGGCTATTTGCTAATCTACTGGACCAAATCAGGTGAAATTTGGTAGGATAGTGAAATCCTATGACCCAAACACAGATGTGCAAATGAAAGAAATATTTTTAAAAAATAAGGGACATTTTCGGGGGACAAATTAGAAAATTAAAAAAAAATAGTTTAGCAAATCTTACTACAGCCCTTTCATTTGTATATATATCAAATAAAAGGGCTCTATATAAGAATATCAATTTTGTTATTATTGTAAAATAAATAGTTTTGATTTTATTTATAAAAGAAGATGAAAATTGACCGCTCCCCTCCCAACGATTTCTGAAACAGCTAAGACTAAAATTAAAAAAAATACAAATCTTAGATTATTGCTTGTAGATTACAGGAAAACCTTTAAAAATTCTATCAATTAAAGAAATAACTCAATAAAACGTTCCCTTACGGAAAATCTTGGGTATTGCACAGAACTATTTCCACGCGAGTTCAAATCGCACAAACGTTTGAGAAAAATTTGCTGATTATCAACTTATTAAAAAAATAACTTAAATTTATTTCTCACAGGTAAAAATTCTTTAATTTGTTTAGAACCACCATTATTTTTTAATTTTTTAATCAATATTTAGTACCTTAAAAACACTAAAATTTTAAGTTATAGTGCATAGTATTTTTTTTTTAGATATCTTATGTTTTTATTTATTTATTTAAACTTTATTGCACAGTTTAAAGAAAAAAGTACAAGATGCGGATCTTATGTCATATGGCATTCTATATTACCGTATATTGAATTGACCCAAATGTTATTCCAGAATTGATATCCAGACATTCGATATGAGCGAAAATGATACTAAACTTGGCTCAGTACTTAAAATTACGCAGGTAATTATGTCGCAGGTAAATTCGTTAAGGCTGAATACCCCCCTCCCTTCCACCTGCATGAAAAATTCAGTTGGCTCTATTTCGAATACCCTTCCTAGGACCACAATGATGTCACTAAAATAGATACTTACTCATATGGAAGAAAACGACTCGATCATCTTAAAAACACAGAAGACTCCCACGGCACCCACGTATCGAATTATTATAACACGAATTTTTTCACTGAAAATTCATGATGGATCGTCGCAAAATCTATGATTGATTCGTGCTGTATTATTCGTTGCTTTCATAAGAGTGCCTTCGGTTCCGCGGTTGCGGCTTTCCGCGCCCCTTCAGCGCGTGATTGATTGCCCGCTGGCAAACTTCATATGTTTGCGAGATAATTTTGTATTTCAGCCGTAAACAGATTACGTGTGAAAAGAATCATCGCTTTCGTCGAGTTCGTTCAGTACAATTTAGTCTTTCATCGTGACTACGCGATTTTGTCGCTACATCGCACACTCTACCAAGTTCCGCCCGCTTTCCCTCACGTCAAATATTTGCGCAGGGAACTTATAAGGATACGTTTACAAATACTTTCCGAGACATATTTCTCTCGAGAGGAATTACGTAGCTGTCTTAGAGTTTATTTATGTTGTGAGTATTAGCAAACATTACAATTTCAATTTTGTGCAATTCATAATGATTAAGGCACGACATCGAGCGATTCTGTTCTGTTCACGCGAGAAATGAAAGTGACTGACAGTTTGATTCCTGTGAGTACATACTCGATTGAATTTGCAGCGAGACGTGAATTTATGATGTCTGTAACATTTATTTATCTATAGAGATCTCCGGGGTGCTATTACAGTGCTAACCTTAGCATGATTAACTACCGTAGGTCCATACGAGTTTGATAGCGATCAGAGTATATTTCATCCTCAATTGTCCGTTTTTTTTGTACTTCTTTTTATATGGCTGCATATGTACTAGGGGTTTTAACAATCGCAATCTTTAATGTATGATAGCCTTACAAAAGCGGACCCCAGGCTTCTCAGCATTGCAGCTAAGGACGCAACTGGGAAAACGCTGAGATGAGAAAGAGAGAGAGCCTTACAAAAGTAATGAAATTGCATTTGTAGGTATAAGAAGGGCACGGGCGAAGAGATAGAGCACGGTGGAGATGGCTAATTAAAATCGTAAGGTTCATAAACGAATGGTATGGCAGAATTTTGTTCTAGACAGGTATTGTAATAGATAAAGAATAGCTTTTTCCAGCAGTGGGATACATCCAGTGGCTAGGAAAAGGTTTTTATTTTATTTTTTATTGATATGGTTACTTGTTCGCTTGATTGACTTCTCAGTTCATTCAAGCGAAAAACAAAACACATCTTGGTGAACACGGTAATTTGGTGTAAATAATATAATGTGTTAACATGATTGTCATCCTTTTGTTCTTTATAAATAGTTCAAGGCACACTTAGCAGTCAGTAGCTGGTCAAAGATAGTCTATCTAGCTAAATCGAGATCACGAGCAAATTGATCTGCGCGCGCGCATGCCTATCAGCTGACAGCGTCGACACTGATTGAATGCGATCCGACCGCGCTGATTTGAATGCTGAATGTGAATTGTTGCCCACTAACTGGGTCAGATTAATGTCAGTCCTGGTACTGCCGATTTATGCACTTTTAGACCCCTAAACCAATTAAATACGTTACAAATTCTACGATTGTGAGATAACTTGTATGAAATTATTTCGTTGTTAAGAATGTTGCGAAACACTCGTACCTGGCGTGTTAGCCATTTTATCTGTTACAATTTCAATCTCTGGA
This sequence comes from Acrobasis suavella, assembly GCA_943193695.1. NCBI lineage: Eukaryota > Metazoa > Arthropoda > Insecta > Lepidoptera > Pyralidae > Acrobasis > Acrobasis suavella. The sequence continues at coordinate 13,794,177 of OW971938.1, forward strand.
TAACCAGTCCTATTATTTAGGTTCTATAGACAGGCTTACGTAAAAGTAACATCATTTATCACACGCAGCTGCAGTGCACTCTCGCTTAGGTGTTGTGCAGTATTTGTCTATGTCTCAATTTAATTGGGCACACATGCGTACGGCACGCCATGCGTCTTGCGTCACGTCTTTGTACGAGCAGCATTCGATGTCGCAGCAATTACGTTGGTAACGACTTCCCACGGCAACAGTGACGTGTCCGCGAAACTGGAGCGCCCGGTGACACATAGAGCGCTCTCGGGAACGTAATGCCGGCAATTTAACAATACCCGTGCTCCGACCACCCTAGCGAGACCTCCCCGCTGCTTCAAAGTAATATAACATTTAAGAGACAAAGTTGAGACGTATGGTTCCACGTGCAATGGTTCACGGTGCTGTGCTTTAAGCCCGTGGCAGTTTCATAACGCTGGCATTTGCGTGAGAGGACCGCAGTTGTCGTACTGCCCGAGGCTACAACCACACAATATTCGGCTGCTGTCTATTACGATGCCGTTAATTTATTCATTCCTTAGATGACATCTTCCGGCTTGTTTACTTGGGAAATTGCACGCTAGTTTCCGTGCAACAAAGTTTTAATCAAGAACAAAGGCGTAGTTTATTACTGTCACGAAACATGTATGAGCTGTAATTATGACCCACCCTATTAAATGAATGCGCTTCTGCATGTTGGGTTTAATTCAAAAATAAAAATGGTTTTAACAAGACATCTTCATCCAGAAATCAGTCAGAGATTCAAGAGCAGATAAACTAACTATTGATTGATATTTAATGCGAAAATAGAGTACAGAAAATGTTAGCCGACGCTAACAGATTAAAAGTGCAACTGTGTAAGAGTTACGTACACGATTATAAAGATTATGCGGCGAAGAGTTTATGATAAAATCATTGATTTCCAGCGGAAAACGGCGAATTGCTATTTGATCCCTTGCTTTCGATGAGTTATCGCCAAAAACCACAAAATTATTCGCAGAAACGACTTCCAGTAATGACTTCCTTCATTTTGCTAAACATAACCCACGTTTACTTTGTCATTACACTGTATCATCTCTAAATCTATTTATAATAGAGCTGTTGCCGAATAGTCTGAATCGACACAAATTTTGACATAATTGTAGCAGAGTTATATTCTAGCGGATGTCATTTGCCACGTACCCAAGCTGCTGAGTCAGATATAAGCATCTCAGTAGTAATTTAGGGCGCACCGTGACTTGATTTGCATGTAGGCTACTCGCTCAGGCTCACAAACTGACTGTTTTATGTGTCTATTCACTGCTTTTACGTAAACTCTCCCAGCTGCGCCAACCTGAATTTCTACTCGTTATACGTCAAGATTCAAGACTTGCAGATCGATACTCCATTTAAAAGTATAAGTACGCGTCAACTGTTTCTAATTGCCACCCGCTTCATTAAAATGTACGTTTATGGGCATGCTGTCATATTTTAAGTGAAATTCCTGCTGTGATTTGATGCATAAGAAGCAATTTAGATTGCAATGGTGATGTAAGGGTGATGCTTCTATTACTGGTGGTGACTAAGCGAACGTTGCGCCATCAGAGGCTGCGCAGTTCTCAGATAGTGAGAAGTGATTCCGCACGTCAATACATGTGATTGACAGCGATACATTAGGAACTATCGACCGATCGCGCCGCCAACGCCTGGGACTCGTAATTTTTCACTGTCAGCGCAGAGACTAAACGTCCTCGTCATCGCTTCCACTGGTGACTGTCAAAAAATGGTAATGCAATTTTCCCCAGCCCGAGGGTGTAACTAAAATATTGTTGGCAGCCAACCATCCGCTACTGTTCCGGCTGACAACGACACATTGTTTACTTTGATACAGTTCTTCGCTTTGGTTTGTTTATAACTCGATTAACCATGCTGCAAAGGAATTATGATTTTAGGGTTATGTTCAATAACTGTTGCAAGATCACTTTCGCTGCTTGATGTTTCGCAATCGTATTACAGGAAATGGCAGTTAGTCGTACAGTTAGCTGATTCGGTTGGTTCTGCGTGTCCGTCATGGCGCAGGAATCTGTTCCCGTATTGTTGTAACAGCGGCGTGGCGGCGCCGGTGATCTCGTGATAAAGCTGGATATAATCGGGTTTGGCACGCTGTCGCTCACTGGACTATGTACTAATTGCCATGCCTATGTGTTATGTGGACCGGTTAATGGTCGCTTAAATATTGTCTGCATTTACGCAACGATTATAATTACATGATAGATAGATTGACATAGCGATAACATTGTCCGCTTTGTCTAGCTCTACCTACCTTTGTGTGTTGCCATTGAATGCGAATGCGTATTCATTGCATTAGAAATTGGGATGTTAGCTCAAAGCACAATATTAGTCTTGAAGTGAAACTCTAAGATGGGATGAACATTCCGTCCCTCAGCTTAGTGTTTGAATATCACTGTAACCTAGGTTTTGTTCCAAGATTGTGGTCTAGTAATCCCTGTTACATTCCTATCTTACAATTTGATCTATAGCCAATATTAAAGCTTAGCTTGAGCCTTAGAGCTCTACAAAATTTACATATACATTACGTTTGCTCTAGATTCTGTTTTAGAATTGCAACACTGGCTTATAGGTCTCGCTGGCGATTTACGTCTCCATTCCGATTTAACGCTGATCTCGCTTTGCGGGCTGGTTACAATATATGACCGTTGTCACTCGCCATTAGATCTTATTTGACCTACAATGGTGTCAGAGGTAATAATTTTGTATGACTGTACCAACTGCTCGTAGCTGGCAAGTAACGTGTATTATTTCTTTACATTTAACATCTTAGTCTATTTTAAGTTGAAACAACTGTTCTGCACGGCACGAGCGTAGTAACTCACGCGCATACCCGATGTTTGAAAATGAAATTGAATTCGGTTTTGCATGACATTTGCTTGTATACTTAACCCGTCACGTTGTAGCTCGTTCCCTTTCCCCCCTTACAACACGTTAAGCAACAATAACCTACTGAAAAGAGACGTCACGAACTCCACCGTGAGACTCGGCACAGGGTCCACTCGTGCTATGTAAATTGGCGACCTTTTATTTTCTCATGCAGAATGTTATAATGGTATTGTGCTGATGTTTGTATTGCAAACTTCTGCTGGCACGCGCGCTTCGCAAGCGCTGCCGATATCGATTAATTTTCCAAGTAACGTTTTCGATTTCAAAGTTCATTGGTGCACAAGTCACGACATCTGCGTTGTGCTGAGATTTCTATAACTACCTTTACCGATGTACTGCTTGTATTTAGTGTAGATTTGTGGTGATACATGCAGCAATATCTGTTGAATATATGAATGCATTAATAAGCAAAGAGAGAATCCGTACTATATGTTCAGCATTTCGATACCGCTATTTATTGGTAGTAATTTTGCTTTGAAAAAAGAGTATTCGATCTGATACACAAATGCGAGCTCCATTAAACGATTAAGCGTTGTTCGCTCATCTGCATGCGACGCAGCAGCCGTCTTCAAAGCGCAGCCGCTCGGATAAATTCGGATTTGTAGTCCTCTACGGCTCAAATCCGTTTCGTAACACACTGCTATTGCACGCAACACTGAATTGCATTATGCATTTAGAACAATATAACTGAATTAGAGTAAATACCTACATATTTATAACAATTATGTTATATAGCCTAGTTTCATCAAAATGTATGCTAAATTAAGTAATTATCAATTTATGTTCAAGTGAATTATTGTACTAGTAGCACATAATGCTAAAATTAGAATAAGACCTGTTGTTGAGTACGACTAAATATGTCGAATATTATAACCATAAATGTCCGAAGAACAAGTAATTAAGATATATCGCTCATTTCCAGCGTACTTTTACTGTTTCAAGTCTTGCAATTTTGGCGTTGTGGGTGGGGTCATGGGGTGGGTATGAGCAGCGGGCAGCCCGAGTAGGCACACAACTGATTAAGGCGCACAATCAGTTCTGTAGTTCGGCGAAGCTTGCTCTTTGAATTTACGATGTGCCTCACCGACGCTTATCGCATGCGAATGATCTGCCCACGGCGCACCGGCCGCACCGTACACATATTTTATTTTATTCGCGCTACTGTGATGTAATGAGCTGATAAATGGGAGAAAACCACCAATTAGTGTCGATGAATTTATTGTTTCTACTTAAAATGTTGGAGGGACGTGCACTTAATCTTGAATTGCATTTTTAAATTTGTTACCTTCGGATTGAAATCAACAGTTAGATGAATGCAATTACACGGATTGTCAATTAGGGTATATCTCGATGTTCATGTGGAGATTAATGGTAAGGTCCGTGCCTTTTTATGGTTTTTATTCCAGTCAATCTTTACATATCGCTTATAACTGTCATTAGTATTTATTAATTAATTTATTGACAGTATGGTTTTTATACTTAGAAAAAAAATTCTAGCACGAACTCGATGTTAGTTACTGAATGATTTAACTAATTCCTAATTTATAACTTGACAAATTGTGTGATAGAATTTTTGCCAATCTGTCCATTTATATCGAAATGTGATTATTATAATAAACTAAAGGTTTTGAGATAACCGGTATCTGTAGGATTGTTACCGGGCATCGTTTGAATGGGAGCCAAGATCGAAAACAATGGTGCTGAGCGTTCGCCGCCACCGCCTTGCGTCTGCACTGCGCCTTAGATCACTTGCAAGAGGAGATATGGAATTAACAATGAGCATACTTTTATTAACTTCGTATTCCGGGAAAGTTGTTCGTTGATGGACAGCGTTGGCTTTTAAATATCTTTACTCAATCACAAATGCTTTGTAAACATTTATAAACCAATCTGGTTTATGGCAGAGAACACAATGAATTGAAAAAGATTAAAATGATAAAATACAATGGCAAATGCCCATTGTTATGACACCATATACTGCTTCCTATGCATCACCTTGCATCGGTGAATAAAATATAGTTATAGTACAATCGTGTTAATATTGTCAAAAATGTGTCGTCGTCAGTATATTTTTACATTTATTTACAAACCTACATAATGTTTTATGCATACACTATGTTTTTATCCCATAATGAGACAGATGGAGCATTTTGGCTCTAAGTAGACAGGGCCGCAAGACTCAAAGGCCACTTTAAGCGTGGTATTGGGGTAGAGGCGGGTGAAGGGAAGCAGCTTGAACATTCTTAGTTTTTTCTTTTCTCTCAGACCAGATAAAAGAGTTTCCCAGACTAGCATGGAAAAGTTATTTTAATATAAGTCAATTTAATATACTAAGGTACAAAGAAACTTACAAGAACTGTTCAAAATGAATCGTGGCCCGTTCCAAACAACTAGTTTTGTCTCTGTCATTAACATATCTGAAAGTATTATGTACATACGTACTCGTGCTTCCATGGCGAAGGTATAATCGGCGTCGGCGTTCGAGGGCTGGGGTTAGACTATTTGGAAGCTTGTGTGTTTCAGCGTTAGTAGGGTCTTTGTTTCAGTGTATGGAATCTTGCTTTTGCGATTAAATTCTTGTGTTTTATTTTGAGGAGAGGTTTCTATGAATCAAGAATCATTGATTTTGTTCTATTTTACATCTGTACACCAAATACCACCTAAGAGTTTCATCGTCATCATATCAGCCACAGGAAGTCCACTTTTGGTTATAGGCGTCCTCCAAAGTTTTCCAAATGTTTGAGTGTTATGCACTTATAATTTTTCTTTGGAACTCTACATTAAGAGCGCGCATAAACCTAAGAAAACATCAGATTTCACTGGCGCACTTCACACACCCTGCTTTCGTCCACCGCTTCAGCGAAGTCGCTAACACAAATTAGAAAGAATATATTCTAACGGACAGATGGGCAACAAGCCTTCTAAACGTCATTTCATACTAATTAATGAAATGACATTACCCAGGACTCCATTGCGCTACCGTAGTATTGATATGTTATAAATTGCGCTTTTTGATTTACTTTTAATTTTTACTTGGCGCCGGGAGCCCTACTACCTGCATCCTGGACGACTTATATGTGATCGAGACGACGACGTCAGAGTAGCTCAATACTGGGCTGATAGAATATAAACCATCGAAGGGCAAAGAAAAAAAAATTTTCTACCGGACTACAACTGATCGCCCTCCGCCCACAATACCACACCTCATCCCATTTTTTTCCTGACCTTAACACTTTTAAAGTTATATCGGAAATGAAAAAAGGAACATTGAATTTACGTATTTTTATTTAGTAACAATTTTTTTTTTAATTTTTAAATCTATGTTAATATGTCCTCAATGTAACTTTAAGTCAACTGTATAGTAAATATTTTTATTTACTTAAACTAATGACTCATTATGCTAATAAATTAAATTTAGAAAAATACGCAAAACATACTCGCACTAAAACGACAGCCGTCATGATTGCGACGTCATACCTGCAGTAACAAATACTAGATTGTAAAGTATTCATCCAATAATAAATGCACAATAAAGTGTGCGCCTATTGTTTTAAGGGGATAAATGAATTTTTCAGGGTTCAGTGCTGCTCCCATTTGAAATAAATTATTTGAAAGGAAATGGAGATATCATTCAATATTTTGTCTGATAACCCTTTCAGACTATTTTATTACTTATAAAAACAAAATGGCGACTCAAATATTTATTTTATTAGGTTTTAGTATTTGTTGTCTGTGAAAATTTCAACTGTCTAGCTATCACGGTTCATGAGATACATGAGATGCCTGATGAGTGATGGTAGACAGACAGACAGACGGACGGACGGAAAGACGGACAGCAAAGTATTAGTAAAAGGGTCCCGTTTTTACCCTTTGGGCACGGTACCCAAAATAATAAATTAAGGCACTTGTATCCAGAGCCGTAAAATAATTATAAAAAACTGCGGTCGACCTTTTTGATCACGTGACATACAGATAATACAAGTACGATTTTGTTTTTGTTTATTGAAATATAAATAAATCGTAAGTTTTTGTAAAAAATTAACACTGTTTTTGCGTTTCCTAAGGTAAAGAGCATTTTAATAACATTATTTATCAATTTAATTTTGACCGATGAGAATGGCCTAGCAACATTATTTCTGTTGTATGTACTGTTAAGCTCAAAGACCGAAAACGCTCAATGAGTGAAGAAATAAGCCACAACGTATTGTGGCTAATGTCAAACGGCCACGACCACGATGACGCATTGTGGCAATCACGGAACGACCACAATGCATTGTGGCCGTATTGATAAGAGCCACGTCGCGAATTGGAAATATAGGGAAGAAGGAAAATTGACCTGGGTGCGTGGTAACATAGATAGGTGACCACACTTTCACAGCTATAGCACCCACCATGAATCAAAAATTTGCCAGTAAACGTCATTTAAATCATTACACTCCTTCAGCAGTTGGGTAAAACTTAGCAATAAATAAAAAATCGCAATGTATATCATTACTATCTCTATGGGTTAAAATTCTAAGTTACCATAGTGAACTGCTGACTTATGACAAGACTCTGTTATTATTTGACAGTTTATCAAAGAAATGGCCGTTGCCCGTTTCTGACTGCTTGTCATTGCATGTTCGTTGTCTAATGATCGCACATACATAGTATAGCCATAACAATCAGATAAAAATTGGGTAAGTGCGAGTCGGATTGATATATCTGTCCGTGTGGTAAGTAAAACGAAGGTAAGTAAATAATATAATTATTTATATTTGTTTGTTTTGTTTTTGGTGTGTGTAAGTGGCCAAGATACATGCTATCTCTGTGCTACAAAAGACAGCAATTCGGTTGATCTACGGACTAAAATCACGCGATTCCTTAAGCGAATTATTTTGTCACGTTGTGATTTTTTTTCATTCCGTCGAACGCACCCATGACTGGTTGTGGTTTGTGGCTGTGTGGATTTTGTTCTTACGCCACGTTTTGTTTCTTTGTTGACAGGTGTCACTTTGACATCTGGGTTGTCAGGCGTATGACAATTCCTTGAAGAACGGCAATTTTGTTTTCGTTTGGTGATAATATGCCAGCAGTATTTTAGCAAAAAGTAAATAAAAAAATAGGATTTTTACTGTAAATATATCACAAATTATAAGATACGGGTTTCTGCAGTGCTGTTCGCTTAGGCGGAGGCCGGTAGTGGATTTTCAGGTGTCGGTTTTGGTAGACTTCCAACATCGATGTGCAGAATGTGTTTCGTAAACTGGCAACTGGAAGTCTTTTCGTTTCCGGGTGCTGAGAGCTCGGCATCATGATGAGAAGATTCCGCTTTTTGTATAATTGGAGGCGACGGAAGAAGGATCTCAGCCTTCCTTGAAGATTGCTTTGCTGGGAAATAATTGGTTCTCGTTTAGCAGGTATGTATTTTGGAAATAGCTATAGTTCAAAAAAAAACTTGGACTGACACTTGTTTGATGTCGTTCTGGATTACATTCTATTTGTTCTTTGCAGCGCGAGAGTCATTCTCAGCCAAGGCGGTTGGCGGGTTCTCCTGTTCCAGACTTCGTGAGTTGTGAAGGTCTGAACAGTATAACGTTTTGCCCAGTTCAAGAAAAGGCGGCCCAAGCTAAGCCAGGTTAAATGCCTACCTTCTTTAATGATTGTATAGGACAGAGGTTCCCAAACTTATTTTGTCAGACGCCCACTTTAAAAAATCAGTTATTTTGTAGCGCCCCCCCCCCCCCCCCATAAAAACCTGAATCACATATTTGTCTTGCCTGTAGTTTAATTCAACCTATATTATATTATAATAATACATACACCAGTACATTAGAATATCTTTTATAAATAATAACAATAATCAACATTGTTAATCTATACTATAATAAAAGAGTAAAAAAATGTGTCTGTACATTGAAAATTTTTCAAAAAAAAATATTTGGGGCGATGGAGATATAGTAATAGAGTAAGAAAATAAAAAAAAAAGTCTGTCTGTTTGTCTGTTTGTCTGTTTGTACACGCTAATCTCCGGAAATACTGGACGGATTCGAATGAAACTTTTTTTGTTATATAGCTGTGAAGCCTGGGCAACATATAGGCTATAATTGATTTTGGAAAATGGAACACATGATGCAGAACTATAATGGTCCAGCTAAACTATAAGAAATATTAAAATGCCGCCTTAGCAAAAGTTGTTAAGTCTGATGAGAACTTTTTGTTGAGTTATAATACAACTGGCCAAGCGCGAGTCGGACGCGCGCGAAGGGTTCCGTACCATAATCTATGAAAAATCACGTTTGTAGTATGGGAGCCCCCGATGAATACTTATTTTATTCGATTTTTAGGGTTCCATAGGGTAGGGTAGAAACGGGACCCTATTACTTAGACCGTCCGACTGTTTGTCTGTCTGTCTGTCACCAGGCTGTATCTCATTAACCATTATAGCTAGACAGTTGAAATTTTTATAGATGATGTTTTTTGTTGCCGCTGAACAAAAACATACTAAATGTATACTATAATAAAAGAGTAAAAAAAATGTGTGTGTACAATGAAATTTTTTCAAAAAAAAGTTGTTTCGTCCGAAGTAGAACTTTATAAGTTCTACTTCGGACGAAACAACTTTTTTTTTTGTTTTTGTTCAGTATTTGCGGACCTTCAGAGCATAACACACCAGAAAATTCTTGGTTATGTGAACGCGCCATATTGACACCAAAAAATTAAAAATCAATTAATAAAGAACTTATGAGGCAAATTATTGTTAACTAGCTTGTGCCCGCGGCTTCGCTCGCGTAGGGGTGTAATTTATCAAAATCCTTTCTTAGGGGATGCCTACGTCATAGTAGCTTTATGCATGCAAAGTCTCAGCCCGATCGGTTTAAAATTGACAAAGTTTCATACAAAGTTTCATCCCCTATTTTATCCCCTTGGGGGTAGAATTGATCAAAATCCTTTCTTAGCGGATGCCTACGTCATAACATCTACCTGCATGCCAAATTTCAGCCCGATCCGTCCAGTGGTTTGGGCTGTGCGTTGATAGATCACTATGTCAGTCAGTCAGTCACCTTTGAGTTATATATATTTAGATTTCTTGGATAGTGTTGTTGACGACGCCACCAATTATCCAGTTGAGTTTCTTAATTCACTTGCAGCAAATGGACTCACGGCTTACAAAATAAGTCTTAATGTCGGAGGGCCAATAATGCTGATGCGAAATTTGACTCCGCCGAAACTGTGTAACGGAACCCAACTTAATGTCTCAGTACTGTATGCCGAAGTTCAGCGGCTGAATTTCAGCCAATGCATGTCTGCAATGTTATTTGCATTACTAGCAACACATAACGCCGAACTTCCGATGCTTTTGCCTGAATCGGACCCGTACCCGTACCCGTACCCGTACCCGTACCCGTACCCGTACCCGTACCCGTACCCGTACCCGTACCCGTACCCGTACCCGTACCCGTACCCGTACCCGTACCCGTACCCGTACCCGTACCCGTACCCGTACCCGTACCCGTACCCGTACCCGTACCCGTACCCGTACCCGTACCCATACCTGTACCCGTACCCGTACCCGTTCCGCTCCCGCTCCCACTTCCGCTCCCACTCCTGCTCCCGCTCCCGCTCCCTCCCGCTCCCGCCGCCGTCGCCGCCGCCGACGCCGCCGCCACCGCTTCCGCCAACGCCGCCGCCGCACCTTCCGCCGCCGCCGCTGCCGCTGCCGCCGCTGCCGACGCCGCCGCCGCCGCCGCCACCGCCGCCGCCACCGCCGCCGCCGCCGCCGCCGCCGCCGTCGCCGCCGCCGCCGCCGCCGCCGCCGCTGCCGCCGCTGCCGCCGCCGCTGCCGCCGCCGCTGCCGCCGCCGCTGCCGCCGCCGCTGCCGCCGCCACCGCTTCCGCCGACGTCGCCGCCGCCACTTCCGCCGCCGCCGCCGCCGCCGCTGCCGCCGCCGCCGCCGCCGACTCCTCCGCCGCCGCTGCCGACGCCTCCGCCACCGCCGACGCCGCCGCCTCCGCCGCCGCTGCTGCCGCCACCGCTGCCGCTCCCGGTCCCGCTCCCGCTTCCGCTTCCGCTCCCGTTCCCGTTCCCTCTTCCACTTCCGTTCCCTCTTCCACTCCCGTTTCCGTTCGCCGCAGACGCGCCAAAGACGGAAGATTAAATTCTCATATCGGCACATCACTACTGTCCGGCGTTTCCACCGAACTTCACCAGCTGAACTTCGGCATAGTCTGCTGAGACACTTAAAGCTCACAGTAAGTGAGTGATGCCAGTGAAACTGTATTTATTCCGCGTATGCCACTCATCCCCAACAATTTTCCTTTTGAAAATACACAGTTCCATATGTTAACTTGCTTTGCTATGAAAATAAGTCACAGTTTTAGAGGCTTAAAGCTGCTGATGTCGATCTAAGGACTGGTTTTTCGCAAGGCCTACTTATTGTGGCTTTCTCCAGGGTTAGTAACACTTCAGCTCTTTTCATATTGGCTCCCGAAGGAAAGAATTAAAATAATATTGACTTTTAACTCCTAACACTGTTACAAGTACTTTCTCCCTCTGTCTCTCTCTCTCTCTCTCTCTCTCTCTCTCTCTCTCTCATTAGTTTTTATTTATATTTATACGCCGGAGTCATAAAGTCCACGCGAACGAAGTCGCGGGCATCAGCTAGTTTTAAATAAAAAAATAGCAATAATAATACAATTTTAAAATAATAAAGAGTATTGGAAGTGGGAACTCACCTGCGAAACTTTAAAACACGAAATTTTTTCAGTGTTTTATTCCTTTAACGATATAAATAGCGTTGAACGCATAAAAATAATAAATATTAATTACATTTTTAGTTTATATTTGTACAATAAAAAAGGATATAAATATGAACTAATAAACGGATGTTGTGTAGTAAGAGGATTTTAATTTCAGTGAAATTTAAAATATGAAATAGCTGAAGTTATAAATCACTTATTGCTTAAATCACATCAGCGCCCCCCAACTTTATTCTGGGCCCGTTACCGCCCCCCTTAAAGCCTCCAGCGCCCACAAGGGGGCGTTATCGCCCACTTTGGAAAGGACTGGTATAGGAGATTAACACTTGATTTTTTCATTGTTCCAGCTGAATGGGAAATTATTATTATTTTATACTATTTTACTCTATTTAAACTACATTTGAAACGCCCTTTCCGGATTGTCTCCGGAAAGAAGATTCGTGGCTCACTTCATGGTGTGAAGCTTTGAGATTCTCCGTAGATGGTTGCAAGGTGACACTGCCCAAACAGGTCGGTCTACTCTCCAATTATTATTATCATTCGAGGATAAAGTAAGAAACAAGAAGTATTATCAGTGGTGGTACCTTTAGAAAGATTCTGAATATTACCCTTAAAGCCTTGATGTTGTGGACATCACCGCTGTGAGACTTATTATATTAATGTTATTGTGTCTGTGGACAGATTTAGAATCCAAATGTCCTGAGAAAATAAACTTGAGCTAGATTTGTATGTGGCAAATCTGTAACGTACACATGTTGATATAATTGCATAAGTGTATGTCATTTCTGTTGACTGAAAATTATAGTATTGATGGTTAACACCACCTTTTATTTATATCCCAAAATAGGACCCATAATAAACTAGGTTTGTTTAGTTAAGTGACACACAGCACTTATAAATTATTTCACACCATGAAGTGTCGTGGCTCACTTCACATCATCACACACATCTTCTTTTCGGAGACAATCCGGAAAGGGCGTCTCAAAAGTAGTTTAAATAGAGTAAAATAGTATAAAATAATAATAATTTCCCATTCAGCTGGAACAATGAAAAAATCAAGTGTTAATCTCCTATACAATCTTTAAAGAAGGTAGGCATTTAACCTGGCTTGGCGTGGGCCGCCTTTTCTTGAACTGTGCAAAACCGTGACAATTTAAATCTATAAATATTCTTACTGTGACATCTCAATTTATTTACGACAATCTTCTATTTGTTAAATCTAGGTAAAATAATTTCAAGAAAAATAGTGATGTTCACAGTTATAATACGCGCAACAAAAATCAGCTTCATACGCCTAAATTTCGACTTGCTAAAACTAGAAAGACACTCTTAGGTCTAGGTATAACATTGTTTAATAAACTTCCCGAAGCGATCGTTAACCTACCAATGGCAAAATTTAAAATACATGTTAAAAATGTTTTATTGAATAATGCGTACTATACTATCAATGATATTTAAGAGATAAAAACGCGTGGATACTTCCTAAACATTTTCCATTACACTCCACACATGAAACATAAAATAGCTGCATTTTCTGTTACCATAATAAGCTTACTGTAAAAACACGTAAATGCTCTGCGATCAATAGGTGACCAACATATAACTAATACTTTTTCTTAACAAGGTCTGCGAGTTCGGGTTTTTCATGCTCACTAAAATGTCCAATCCGATGGTGGCTTTGCTGGTCGGGTCGTTGGATTCCCTCTAATATGGTTGAGTTTAACGATGGCTGATCCGTGCGTCAACTCGTGAAAGGAGTTGCTGTATACAGCAACTCATTAAGAGGGGGACTATAGGTAAATTGCCTATCGCATATTGGATTTTTAAACTCGAGAATAAACCACAAATAACCTGTTTTTTTTAAATGTAGATATTAATTATATTTCAGATAAATTGGTCTTGTTAAAAACATAAAACCATAATATTTTAGTGATGAAAAAAAAATCGCAAAGTTACGTCTAATTTTCAACTAAAATCCTTTTTTTGACAAAACATCCTTTTTTTGACAAAAGATAAATTGGTCAGCAGAAAATTTTAGGAGTCAATACTTTATAGATTTAGATTTGGTTCGAATGAAATGTCGTCTATAAAAGATACGATATATAAGCTCAGGTTTTAAGTTTCATGTTTTTTGTTAATATTTAACAGAAAATAATTTTTCCATACATTTCTTGTTCTTGCACCCGAGAAACTATCATTAAGAAGAATGTAACTACTAAGCAAAACCTCAGATCCATAAAAAAAGCTTCGTGCTACCCGTCGATATACATAATTACTGGACTACATATTTGTAAATTCACCCGTTTAGTTTCTTTTCTGAAATATGCGGGTGAACCATAAGCAAGAAGGTGCAGTTTTCAACTTATGAAGATTCTTTATTAGTCCATGTGTAAGTACATATGTAAAAATAGCAGAAAGCATCATATATCGGTTATTTAAACAAAAATTAAAATGACAAACTGTACGGTGACAGTGGGTCTTATGAGTCTGCATCTGCAGTGCGTGTGATGTGGCTGATTTATCTCGGTTCATTACATGGGCCATTCGAGCATTTAATCGGTCTGCGGGAGGCGCTCGGCGCGTTGTCTTGCGAGAGCGCACTTAGCTTTATTTGTGGCCGTACAGGTGACGACGAAATTGTTAATTTTGAATATGGTTAATTTGACAAACTTAAGGAGAAGGTGACAGTGCCTGTGGTGTGGCTGATTTGTGTCGGTTTATACACGCGCTTTTCGAGCATTTAATCGGTCCGCTGGAGGCGCTCGGCGGCGCGTTGTTTTGCGAGAGCGCACTTAGCTTTATTTGTGGCTAAACAGTCACTTGAAATTACTTGGAAAATGTTATTAATATGATATGACAGTATTGGCTGCAGTAGATCTCGTATACTGATTTTCTCAGATTATTTATAAGATTATATATTACTCTAACATACAAACACATTGAATGATAAGTAAGCAGACTATTTTTATAAGTAAGCATAGTACAAACGTATTTATCTATAAAGACTTATTATTATCCACATGTTCCAAAGCAATCTTCTTCTTCGTCGTTTTGATGACTGAACTATAACATCAAATTGCTTCCGACCAGTAGGAGGCCCCAGCAGCAGCATTTTCTGTGTACTGAACATGAAGCAGGGCATGAGGGGCAGCGGGGAAGGTGTGACATTGTCTGCCTCGGTTGGCCGCACTGACACTGTGGGTTGTAGTTTGCCCTGTTGGTAAAACCCCAAAGTCAAAAGTCAAAGTCAAAGTAAAAAAAAATTCAATACTCAATATTTTATTGCAAACCACAAAGTACACGAGATGTTATCAATATATTTATAAGATCATTTATGGACCCTATCGGGCACAGCAATTTGGTTAGACAAGGGGAGATCGCACTCAAACGTTAAAAATAAGTTAGTAGGTACCATGTCATATTTTTGAACATATATTATAATATTGTATTTTATTAACATTTATACTTTATCATCTAAAAACTCATTAACTGTATAATAGCATTTGTCAATTAATAATTCCATTAGGTTCCATTTTATTCGATGTAGGATAAATTTATCTCTTGTTGAAGATCATTTTTTGTATATTGCTCCTGCAGCGTCCCACTTGGATCCTCAGTCTGCTGAGTGACTTCCAGACTCATCAAGTGTGGTCGTGGCCTGAGGGCAGTGACTCTGTAGGAGCAATACAACCTGGAGATTGGCTCGACTAATTTCCAACAGATAAAGAAAGAAGTTAAATTTAAGGGCTAATTGCCTTGGTATTGAGCATAAAGCTATTTCGGCTTATAAGTCTAGAGGCAGGTTTTGGTGAACAGTTATAAAGAAGGTGCCTTTAGTTCATCTCTTTAAGATTTTTCAATCGAGCACGCTGCTTCTATGCCTGCGTGGGGCGGAGCTATGCCTGCCAGAGGGTACAGCATTTCCACTGGAGTTGTTCTTAAGCATCCAGTTATAGCTCTACAAGTCTTGTTCAAAGTGATGACTATCTGATTTGCGTGCACCGCATCCAAATTTTGTAAAAAACGTTATTTAATCTCACAACATGCAAATACATTTCTATCTTAAAATAAAATTCTGAATATATACAGTCACCCTAGTTTTATCCTCTATTAGTAAGATAAAGCAAAATACGAGACCGCATTTAGCCACTTAAACAAAAGTTGTGTTTAATGTTATTTCAAGAAGACTGGTCAAAAACTTTTGTGCGCATATTCACACACACATGGTAGTCAACTTCTTTAAAGATTGGCCTTTTGTCCATGTCACGCAACCGCATACTGCATTGATCGAAATCGGCCATAATTAAATATCTCATGCACCCTTTAACACACCAATTTATTCACTCCGTCCCCTGCATTCGAATTAATTAAGATTGAAACGTTTAATCTCTCACCGACTTATTTATTTACATAAATGATTGCAATTAAATGAGTGCGAATGACCCTTGTGCAGAATTGGTGTAGTTTTCTTCATTGATGTATCCGTCATTTACAAATCTATTTTGACGACCGTACAAAAGACATCAACGCGTTTGTAAGATTAGAACGTTTTAAATGGTCTTGCTTTTTGTTTATTAATTTAGCTATAATGTATTTCTTTAATAGTATAAATAAATACTATTCGTTTTATCTCCGTGATTTAGTCGTGGGGTTTTATTGCGGTAAACGCTTGCATAGATATTTGTAAATAATGGTAATAACATAATATAAAAATGTTTTCTGTGGAATACCTTACAATTTTTTTTATTAATTTATCAATTTATTTGCTATCAATAAATGTAACTATTTCGTTAATACTGCTTCCTAGTTGCGAGAGGTGACGAAACAGCAAAAACTAAAACAAAACTCATTCGAATATCTCAATAATTCTTTGAGATATTATATGATAGTTCAATATAATGAATTTATTTAACTATATCGTTTGTATTTAACTATATGTTATTAGATGTTTCATATTTTTATTTAACTGTGACAGCAAAAGCAACTTGAGAACTATCATTAAACTCGACGGAGTGCCGTGTGCTGATGCGAATTCACCGCGGCTATCCCGAGGCGTTCGCAATTGTTAGAATCGTACCGTTCGACAGTTCAGCCTTCGCGTAACTGGATAGAAAATCGGTTAACTGTATTTTAACTGTGGGACTTGATACTGTGGACGTGATTTCCAAGTTGATATGTTTGGTATAAAATATTATTTGCGCTAACCTCAGTGAGATAAACTTTTGCATTGATGTTCTGATTCTATTGTTTTTTTTTATTTCTGTCCCCGACAGCTTGCCTAGCGGATGAAATAGGTTGAACTCAAGCCAAGTTTTATTTTTTCTATTTTATATGAAAAATAAATCTGCTGTAAATGTGATATGCTTACCTTTTTTGTTTTTAGCGCATATCATTGTAGGATAGCAGTGTTGATACTCTTCTTCGAAAGATGTTACTGAAACTAACAGCAATTGGTAGTTCAGTTTAAGAAAAATTATGTACTATTGTTGAATATTTGACCATTATTATTTATTTGAATTCCAGATGACATAATTTGATTAAATTGCAGTTGATATGTCTGAAGCTTGTTTGTTTATAAAGCTCCATAATAACTTCTTTTAAATTATCGCTTCACATCATTAGGTACTTTTAAGTGCTCCAAAATTGCAAAGCTATATTGTACATTGGAACAAACAGATATACAATCTAAAAAGTATTTTTTAACAAAATGGGTATATATCCTTTGAAATATCATTTTATAAGCGAACTGAATTCTTATTACTCGTTTTTTTTTGTAGTTTTAAATATTACTAGCACCTGTCGTGTTAAAGATATGTCGGAGAGTTCAATGTACAATTCCCTTTTTATTATTTTTACACGTGCAAAGAGAAAGTTATTTACTACAAAATGCAACCGTTGGATTTGAAATGGCAACATTCGTTAGCAACAAGTTATAAGACCGGTCGACCTAGCGACAGGGACTGCCCTCCCGGCAAAACATGGGTGTTGCAGCACCCCAAAATTTGCCATAATCCCTAGCGCGCCCAAAGCCGAGGTTTCCCCCTTGGGAGCCCTTTGCGCTGCTGCTAGTAGTATAAAAATATAGGAAGCCGGGCCTCTGGCCCGCTCCTCAAACCTTGTCCGGGTGAAATAGGAAATGCCGTCCAAGGCAACCTATGTCTGTCATGTCAAAAAAAAAAAAAAAAAAAAAGCGACAGGGACAGTCTTGTTCAGGCGACCGTATCGTGCACAACTCGTTTGTGTAGTTTGCTGTAGCTTGGCCATGACTCATTTAATTGTGATTATTGTAATAGATGTGGATTGGTGAACCGATTTATTACAATGACAGTTTGTTTAAGCAAGACGGAAAGCCCAGGTGTATACACAGTATTCAATTCTGTGGGGCCAGGGAATCCAGACATGGTGGTTGCGATTCATGATTCAGTGCGGAGGCGGGGCACTGGAATTCCGTCACATTTTTATAAGGCTCACGTAAGATCTCTCATGTGGCGGCATCGGTAAGGTGACGTGACTAAAAGTAAGTTTTCATCCTGACATCAGTTTGTTCTCGTACTGTAAGTAACTAAGTGGGTAGTTTACGTCACTTGAGATATCAGATACCGATCACGCCACGCTCTGCCCCCTTTTTATTCATCCGTCTGCGACATCAGAAGTGAGATCTGGACTTGTAGCTCACATTTGAGGTAAGATTTGTATCTGGAGCTCACATCGGAAGAAGATCCTGTTGAATGCTACTTGTGGTTTGCCCGTTGTTCAGAGCGTTAGTTTTCGAGGTAAGGTTTTAAAGTGTTAACAAGTGATTACAATGTGCCAAGTAGATGGATACCGCGTGTTGCGGCCGGATGGGAGCTAGCAGCGGTACGCAGCAGGTGCTGGAAATTTCTGGTGAAGTAAAGAAAAAATGTGAGCGGATCTCGTGTATGTGTGTCTGTGCTCGCGGCACATGGCTTGTCTGCTGAATCGCCAATAAAATTTGGTGAGTTTTCATTTTATTTTCGACTTTAAAGCAGAGTGCAATTAATTTTAAATCCTTTAGTTTTTAAGTGTAAAGTTTTATGAAATCTAGTCTTTTGACCACTATTCAAGCAGTAAATTGGTTTTGAGTACGTTAGTTTTACGAAGAGTGTGTAACATTTGCTAAACTTAGTAAGCTAACAATCGGTTGGAGCCGGAATATTGGTTGTTGTGTAGAAGCAACATGAGGTTATCGTCACTGGAGGTGGCATGAGTCGCTGTCGGTTGGTGCCAGCAGTGACGCCCGAATTTATTGTCAATAAGGTGGCATAAGTCGGTATCGGAAGGAGCCGACCGTGGCGCCAGATTACCATTCGTAGCAAATTGAGTCATTTTTGAGTATTGAGAATTATGAACTTGCAATACAGTACTGTGGCGCGTGAATACTGGTCAAAGATGATATTAGGTACTCATTCTTTGTATAGTAGTAGAGATAACCTCTCCCAGCATTTTCTCAATATTGGACTTACGGTGGCTGATGATGATGATGATGACGACGATGATGAAGAGTTGGTGATGATGATGGTTTTATCATCAATAATGACAAGGTGATGACAAGTTTGTTCTCGTACTGTAAGTAACTAAGTGGGTAATTTACGTCACTTGAGATATCAGATTCCGATCACGCCACGCTCTGCCCCCTTTTTATTCATCCGTCTGCGACAGATATATTATTTAAAACGGACAGTAAGACACTTTACAAATTGAGGTGCAAACTTAGTGCTCCAAAATTATATGCAATTATGGTTGCATTGTAGCACTTAGTTCATAGACGGCGAACTTTAATTTCGTCTTGCCATTTAAGTGGAAGACGTCAGTGGCGCTTTGCGGCTCTCTGCGATTATTCACGCCGTCTTATTTAAGATCACGGTATTGGTCAGGCCAGAATTCACTAGTCAACACCGTCGCGAATCCTTCAGCTCTAACTCAACTACGTAAAGTCCAAATTCTATTACAGTTTATTTCCTTCTTGGTAAAGTAGTCAGGTAGCACTTGAAGTTTTAATAAGGGCACGTCATAGGGCAACAAGATAGGGGTTTAAATTTATCCTTTTGCGTATTAATCTTATTGAACTGGCTGCCTTATTTGCTTTATGAGTACATTTGATCGGCGTAAAGTAATTACCGTGGAAAGTTAATTATTATTTGTGAAAGGGTAAATAAAATAAGTGGATAATTAAAACTTTGACTGCTGACACCGTTGATGGAAACATTTTTCTAAGACTTTAAGACGGATCTATTTCATATTATAACCTTTAACAATATAAGGTTGTGAATTTTAAGTAAAACCTGACTTCAAGATAAATGAGTATACTCACCCAACAGGAAATGAAATCTTAATAAATAACCGGCCAAGTGCAAGTCGGACTCGCGCACTTAGTGTTTCGTACCTAAAATTTACGTTTGTTATATGGGAGCTCCACTTTATTATTTATTTTATTCTGTTTTTTATCGGCAACAGAAATATATCATCTGTGAAAATTTCAACTGTCTACCTATTACTTCATCCATGACGGACAGACAGTTGAGTCTTAGTAATAGAGTCCCGTTTTTACCCTTTGGGTGCGGAACCTTGAAAACATGCATTTATACTAATTGAAAAAATGACGATCTGAATTTGAAGTAACTCTCATTAGTACACTTTTAAAATATTGAGCTAACTAATTATATCAACGAAGTTCTGTTGTTATTACTTAAATTTTAGAAATTTTAAAACTAATAAATCCCAATCTAAAACGATATGGTCATATTTTTAGTATATTTTAGCAGAAATCTTTAATTATGAGCTAATATGTTGTAAAACATAAGTGTGGGTAGCATATTAGTGTAAGTTATGTTTTAGAAATAATAATCGATAAAAATGTTTTTCATCATGATAATGACAATGTTTCATTTGTAAATTAAAATATTACGGCTGTTATGTATTTTCGACAACCATTTAATTACATATTGCAAGCGCAATTCATTAAAGTTTAATTCCTATAATTGGGCACCCGGTAGCAGCTTCCACATGTCAAAAAGCACCAGATCGTTGATATAAGAATAATATCATACAATTGAGGCGATTGCGAATCAATATGAATTTATCACGCAACTCCTGCGCGCACCGAAGGCGATATAATCTGATATCAACTTACTTCATGCGCATTAATTGGACTTGTGTCTGCTTTATAAATGCTGCATGCTCTTGTATAAATTAAGTATTTCCTGCAAACGTAACTCAACTATAATCTTTTTATCTTTTTTTAAGCTGTGTGACTTGTGTGTGTACTTAAATCATTCTCTATTATTTACTTTAAATACTCTAAAATCATTTATTATCTTCAATGTATCACAGTACAGTAATATTTTTGAATAAAAGATTTGTGGTCATATTAAAGTAGAAAAGTTTTTCCCTCTTGAACCGCACATTATTTCTCCAAAAATATAGTTACATGTTATTTGAGCATTAAATGGGTTAACTCTCTACTTAAAAATATAAAGGTAAATTGTGTGTTGAACATTGGAATACTTTTCACATGATTTTTGAGCAACAATGTATAGCGGCGTGGCCTCCGTCACAATAGGCTATAGAGTACCCAATTTGGTTTTTTAACAATTTGACTTGAAAACTAAAGTGCCGACATCCGCGCCCTGGTAAAGGAACGTAATTGTAATGTCGGCGGCCATTTTGTTAGCGGGTGGGGTCAACCCGACCCCGCCTTGCGTTTCCGCTTCGGGATAATTAAATATTACCCCACCACAAGTATTCCCCTTTGAAATGCAATTCGCCTTACATCTGTTTTCTCTTTTTCTTATTTCTGTGAATATATATTTTTTATGAATTAATTTGAATATGCTTTTTCGAAATTGGATTTATAGTAAGGCAAACATTTTGTAGAGCGTACACTTATCTAGTGCGGTATCAATATCAGCGGTAGCAATATCTTACTTTATTCTCTAACCTATACACTACATATTTCTAAAACCTGGAGATGTTAATGTTACAGTTGAAGAATAAGACTTAACCTTTAAACCATGTGTTATTTGTGTTATAAAATAAATAAAATAAAATGTTTTTATTTCGATCAACAAGGATCATAATTTACATTCTTTAAATTAGTATCAGAAAAAAAATCTAGTGTTAGTATACTTTAACCAAATCTAAAGGTCTTTGTTTTTCAGTATATGAATCATTGAGCAGTGATTCACATACTGGAAATCAAACCTATTTGCCAACGTTATAAGGATGCTGTTGGCACTGGCCCGGAGCCTGCCCGCCAGGGATGTACTGTACACCGCTTGCGCATGGTTGCATAGAAGCAGTCCACACGCGCTTCAGCAAACATCTCTGACGCGCTGCATCGTCGAGGCAGCCCCATCAGCACCCTAAATGCATAATACACACACACCGGTTGTGAAATTTGTCTTAGATCACAGAAATTTAAAATATGGGAAATCGGCTTTCATTTTTAACTGATCGAGGTGTGTCTACAATATTTTTACCCTTCCTACTTTGTGACTCGAAAGTAGATTTCTTTCAAATTAATTTGAATTACACACATGATGTCGCCTTTTTTATCTTTTATGATTCTGGCGCTAGTATATTCAGGGGTACCAAACCCCAGAGTTTATATATAGCAAAATAATGAATTTCAAAAATGAGCAGTATGACATATATTGCATATATTGTTCATTCTTCTAACCCTAATTCGCAGTTTTATTAAATTTTAATATTATCTTTTAAGGTTTTTTTTATTAGTCTGTCAATGTGTTCCACTGTTTGGTAAAATACATAAAGTATTGTTAGCAAAGCCGAAACGGTTATTCAAAGAAATAGTTTTCTCGCAGATTAGTGTCATTTTCTATGCATAGAAATCAAATGATACCTGCTAATGTGCTACACAAGGAAAGTTCACTTATGAAGCTTCGCAGTCTCGCCTCGGTCGGCCTAACGACTTAACAGCTTATTGTCTGCGTGAAGCATTAGTCTCTCCATTTATGCATTCCCCGCTTCTCCATCTTTGTTATTTTTTATAATACACATAACATCGAAATTCCTAAATTTGACTTTTTGTTCATACATCCTAATATTTACCTACTATGTGTGTTAGGCGGTATTCATGTCTGAATCGTTGCCAATAACGGTTGTTCGAATTAGCAATTTCCTCATTATATTCAATGAATATATACTAATTGGCATATTATTGCCGGTGGCTTTGTGCGATGAATTTAAATGGTTATAGAAATTTACGCACATCCTTTATTCAGTAGCTAAAGGCATCTTTATTTATATATACACAGGATTTGCGCTCCTGTTGGGATGTGCAAAATTGACTTTTTAACAAAGAGTGTAATTTTTTAAGTTACTTTGCAGCAAACAGCATGAAACACTTTATGCTATGAGGATGAGGTGTCTAATAAATACGGGGATCCCCTTGATTTTTCAAATCTATTAATTTATAATATGTTCATCATAATGACTTCATATTTTGTTACATAACCATAGTTTGACACAAGATTTTACCTCATTAATGTTTCTGTAGTTACATATTCATTAAGGTTTATAATGTTGAAACATGTGATAATATATGACAGAAACAATAGTATAGGTTAAGAAGCGTGAAGGTTCGCCACCACCACCACTCTAGTCAAAAGTCTTTACTACGCACCAGTGAACTAGTGTACTGGTTTTCTCACGATGTTGTTGAGTTTAAAATTTATTTTGGGGCTAGCTCATTTTGTATTATTTACCTTTATCTATTTGTTGTTTATTCTTAATTTTACATAATGACCAAAATTAAAAGAAATCTTAATCATTATTATTTAAGTAAGTTATACAGTCACTAAGTATGAAGAAACACAAATATTACTACAAATATTTGTGTGTGTATGTTTGGTATTTACCTATTTTAAATTCTTACATGCTGGTCTAGGAGAAAAGAAAAAAAATTAGAATGTACCAGCTGCTTCTCATCCCGCGCAGATCATAGAAGCCGATCGAGAGACTGGGCGAAAATGTGAATCATTTTGACAGGCGATGCGGCTAGCAACCCATCACTATTTTGATTCTACTTTCCACCTGCTCGCCCACCATCACGCTAAAAGTGACTAGCCAGATCGTGTGATTTAACACCACGGGATTATTTTTTGTAGGGCTACGAGTATGTTAAGGACAGAGTCTATACGGAGCCAACCGAATCGATCGCAGCCTTAAAACTCAAAATCCGTGATGTGATTACCAAAATAGACCCGCTATTTTGTCAAAGAGTGATTAAAACTTTGATGAAAGAATCGACATCTGTCAGCGTGCTCGTGGTGGACATTTGCCAGATCATTTTTCATCAGAACTGCCAAACTTTTCTCTTCGTACTAGAATAAAAATTGAATCATCTTCATTTAAATTCTTTGTTTTATTTTGTTTAAAAAAAGGTCTTGTTGAAAAACCCGTTATAAAAGTGCACAAATTGTTCACCTTTGTTTCCCATATTATTTATTCAATTATTAAAATGTTGCAAATGCAAGCTTCTTTCAACTGGTAAATTTTGGAAATCCATGCAAAGAGCTAGCAGTGGACTTTTGCAGCTAAAGTTTAAAGATTTAAAACTAACAAATGTTCCATTCCTTTTTTAATAAAAACAAAATAGACACTAATATTAATCGGGCCACGTCGTAAAATACAAGTCCTGCAACCAGAGCGGTCTGATTTAAAGCTAATTGAACTGGGAGATTGGCTCGGGAACGTCTCATTTGACGGTGCAACGGTTTCCAATTGTCTGAAGACTTTGACACCGTATTGTCTGGAACTATCGCCCTAGCTTTATTAATACCGGGTACCGACTGATTCTATTACAACAGCTGATTGTGTTCGCTTCAGCTTGTTTGTTCTAGTTATTACGTCACTTGATAGCATTGAATTATGCGGATTATCTTACTAAACTGAGCTGTGACGATGAATAGGCAAACTGTGATTGAAGATATACTGACGTCTTTATAAACATTGACAGATGCAGGTAAGTACAGTCAAGTACTAAGATACCTGACCAGGCCCTCTACTTATATCTTGAATTTTCTCTTAAACTAAGAATGATATTAACATGAAAATTTATATTCAGACAGATAATTAAGTCTTACTGATTATAAATTTTCATGTTAATATTATTTTTAGTTTAAGAAAAAATTGAAGATATAAGTAGAGGGCCTGGTCAGGTAACCTGGAACTTGACTGTACACTATCACGTATTTATACCTAACGTGGTAGACAAAGATCTAGGGCGGTATAATCCGCTTGTAATGTGTTATTCTCTTTTCCAATTTAATTTGTTGTATTCGTTTGGTACGTGTGACATATGCTAAAATGAGCAGGTGTTCATTACCTACCCGTTAATTTGTTTCAGATACATGTTATTCTACAGATGAGTGTGTACGTGTAATTTAATTTTTTTATTTATTTTTATTTTTTGTGGAGCTGAAGCACAAAACAAATTTAATTTCACAAAATTCCATCCGACAATTGCCGTTCCAACACTTATGGCGCTTGGTGTGTATGGGCGCATTATTCTGAAATTGTTGGTTATTGGCAGTGTTGACTCAGATTATATCCTGCAGCGCTCGGCCGATCGTTTTAATTGCGGCCCAACGTGCGTTCCCGAGTTGATTTAGAGCAAATTGAATGCTTCGAGCCTCGCGTCCTACTCGCGACGTCTTATTCGTCCGGTGTTCCAACACCTATCAATTAAGTAGTTCTCGGATTAACAGGCGGCCCTTGAAGTTTTTAAAATGCGTTCGCTCTGGCTAAGAAGCTAGTTATAACACCGAGAATCCGCTTACAACCTCATTTTAATTAAACTTAGCGGAAAATATCGCGAGAGTGATTGCATGTCTGCAGCTTTCCAACTACTTTTATACTATTACATTGTTGCTATTATTCCACCATGTGTGAAACGCCCGTAATTGAATTAGTGGTAAAAAGTAACCGTCTAATGTATTCGTAAGTGTGAATTAAATTAATAATTGTGCCGATGTCGGATATGAGAGATGGTCGTATTGTTGTCTCGGCAGCATTTCGCAGGTAATTGTGTGTATGAATATTTAATGAATGGCAGATTATTTTGGTACTGTCAGTTAATATGATGACAGCACAATGAGAAATATTCGGTTTGTTGGCGGCAGGCGTCCACGGCCATTCACTGCTGTCTTATGAAAGCTGCTGTCAAGATTTCTCGCTTATGATATCTACATGACTACGTCTAATAAAATAAGTTACTTATCTACAATCCACAATTTACTAAATTGACATCTTGACTCTAATGATTTTGTAATTTTTTTATAAGTTATATGTTGTTAGTTAACAAGCAACAGAAATGGGCGTGTCTCTTCATTCCGTTAGGTAAAACTGAAAAGGTAATCTCCTTGAAAAACAACACTGTTACATCGAATTAAAAA
This sequence comes from Acrobasis suavella, assembly GCA_943193695.1. Lineage (NCBI taxonomy): Eukaryota > Metazoa > Arthropoda > Insecta > Lepidoptera > Pyralidae > Acrobasis > Acrobasis suavella. Next base: position 13,820,299 of record OW971938.1, read on the forward strand.
GTGTGATACTACGTGACAATAGACGCAGGCCTCGTTCGTATTTTTTTAAAGACTGAACTGAATTCAATGAAACAAGGGTCATCACAAATCGTCTCGCAAACAGGTTTGATGCCTTCCAGCCTCCTGAACAAGCCGGTTTCAGTAAGGGTTTTCGTATCATGAATCACATTCACACGCTGCGGCAGGTTGTGGAGAAGACAAGGGAGTGTAACCGGCCGTTATGCTTGGGGTTCGTGGACTATGAAAAAGCCTTCGATTCGATCGAAACTTCTGCTTCAGTCTCTCCAGCGATGCCGCATTGACTATCGGTATATCGAAATTGAAGTGCTTATAGAGTAACGCAACGCCACTATGTCAGACCGAGTACACAAGCAGTGCACAAGGGTTATTCCACGGCAAAGAGGTGTAAGACAGGGAGACGTTATATCTCCGAAACTGTAAACCGTTGCACTGGAAGATAGATGCCTTCAAGCTTCTGGTATGGGAAGGACTTGGCATCAAAATCCATGGCGAGTATATCACTCATCTTCGATTTGCCGACGATATTTCAAGCTTCTGGAATGGGAGGGATTTGGCATCAAAATCAATGGCGAGTATAAGTATATCACTCATCTTCGAATTGACGTTAAAATCGTTGTCATGTCTGAATCGACGGAAGACTTAAGTACCATGCTCGGAGACGTAAATCGAGTTTTCCAACAGGTGGGCCTTCAAATGAACATGGACAAAACGAAAGTAATGTCGAATGCCCTTACCGGTTTGTGTTGGGTCCAGGTAGGAAGTTCCAGCTTCAAGGAAGAGATCTCTTGACGAATCGGACTCGGCTGGCCAGCGTTCGGGAAGCTACGCAGTGTCTTCTCGTCCAAAATACCTCAGTACTTTAAGACTAAAGTTTACCACCAAAGTTTGTTACCAGTGATAACTTATGGCTCTTAAACGTGGTCCCTTAATATGGGTCTCAAAAGAAGGCTCAAGGTCGATCAGCGCGCCATGGAGAGGGCTATGCTCGGTGTTTCTCTACGTGATCGAATCAGAAATGAGGAAATTCGTAAAAGAACAAAACTTACTGACATAGCCCAGCGGATTAGCTCGTTTAAGTAGCGGCAGTAGGCGGGACACATAACGCGATAAACCGAAGGTCGATGGGGAAAAAAGGTTCTCGAATAGCGAAGAACGTACTGCCAAGCGAAGCGTAGGACACCCACCCGAAAGGTGGTCAGTTGACCTGACCAAGGTCACTGGAAGGCGCTGGATGCAGGCCGATTTAGATCGGTAATTTTGGAAATCCTTAGGAGAGGCCTATGTCCAGCAGTGGACGTTATGCGGTTAAAATGATGATTGTGATGATGTATATTAATCTGTAAAGTATTCTGTAACAGTCAGCTTGTATCAACCAAGCAAGCAATCATTTCAAATGTAAGCAAAATTTTACGCTATCACTTCAAGTGTTATTTTTATGTTGATTATTTCTAAAATTATTACTAGAGCAATGCAACGCCACGCTACCGTTAAATGATTCTCTGCCACAATTTTAAAATTGAAATTTTTGATCGAAACTGCTTCTTATTTCATCCGGTTCACGTACCCCAAAATCCCCAAAAACATGACATCGTGATCTTTGGCGATTTTTTGTTGTTTTTTTATATCACCAATTAAACGTAGTGCGGTAACTGTAACTAATTGCACAGTATTGACGTTGCCAGTCACTGTTATTTGTCTAATTGAATTCTTGAAAACTGGTGTGTCGAATCAGTGAGTCACTTGTTATCGTTAAATTGTTATCGTTAAAATCATTATGTACTACTGTTAAATTATTCGAGCCGTGCTTGAAACATATTTAGGTCTCTTTTTTAATGTGTCCTGGTTCTTATCTGTATGAATTATTTTCTACATTAGGATAATAATAAACAACAATATATATCTGAGCAGCGCAGTTATAATATTATAAATTGTTTTAATCACAAACTTTCATAAGAATTTCTCATTTAACTAACAACGGAAGGCGCCAACTACGCTCAGTCTCAAGTTTAAGACGAGATTTTTCCGAAGTTTTTTGATCTCATTAAATCTTCTCTAGATACTATGTAGTCGTTTTATGCTACAAATTATCAAGAAGTTTTAAAAATAGATTGCACAGGATCTTGGTCTAGAACAAAAAAATAAAAACGTTAACAAGGACACGTATATATCGACGTCTCGTCACGGTTTTTATGTTCACACAAATTGCAGTCGGTAAGTTAATTGGTCAGAATTGGACGTCGGATGACTGGTGTTTTCGGTTCTGCGAAGTGCGCCCGCGACCTAATGATAACTTGTGGTGGTAATGGCGGCGGGTGCGCGGGAGTGCGTCTCTTGCTGAGTCAGCGTACTTGAACGGTGCCGGCGCCTCTATCGAATCCTTGCAAGGTATTTTCATATCGATATAATCGGTATGCGGCCACTTGCGTGATTGTATCGTTAGCAATGACATCCGTTGGAACTTTGTTATATAAAAAATGAAATACCAGATAGATAGTAAGAGGCTTCTGTATGATAAAGTTGTATGCTGCAGTATGCGAGGTGTAATGTATGCGTAAAATGCAAAGTCATTATAAAGAATCATGTTTTGACTTGCACTGTTTTCTTTGTATGAAAGTGTTATTTTATGACTGTTAAATATTCTCCATTTAAAAAAAAGTAAAAGAAGAATATGGTCTGTTTATGTATTTTATATGCTGGGTGGTAAATGAATCATCAAAGATCAAACTGCTAAGTAAATCTTTCAAACTTATGTATTTTGTTATTAAATCTTTGTTTTTGTTATTCCACGTCTGCATAGTAAATTAATAAAAAGACAGAAAATCCAGTTTTCGAAGAAAATCAACTAAATTAGTTTAACATGCAAATCTGGATGTACAAAAATGGAGACAAACAAATTTTCCTGCACACTTCGTCGCCCCATCTCTACTCTAAATTCTCGGCACGCTCGCCTCCTTGTTTGATTGTATTTCACTTAATCCATCCGTTCCGCTCATTCTCTATGGTAATTCATCGCCAGCATTGTTTTATTTTAGAAATTCTCCTCACAAAGTTACTTCAACTATCATTACGTTCATGCTATATTCACCTCTACTTCAAAGTGCGACTGTTTAGAATTGCTTAAACTAAGAGTTTTTAAATGACGTCGAAACTAGCTTCATTGAGGACCCTACGTATCCGGTAGAACCACTCTCGTTTGCACCTTGTCAGCGCTACTGATTCTATCTGCGGCCCTAATTGCTGATATTCCATTAAAGTAATAAATACGACTCGCCTTCTCACCTCCCTATTAGAGCGAGTTGATTACTGCACTCCGCCGATTCTGTTATGTCATGAGTTGTTGATGTTTGACGAGCGTTTGTTGGGCTCTTTTCGTTAATAATATTCGTGAGACTGTGTTTACTTTCACAGGCGTGTAATGAATGGTAGACAGCATTAAATCTCTTGGTAGTTAAAATCCGGTTTATTGCATCAGTTCTGCGTGTGAGTTTCTTATTGTTATTGCAATACGTGCTCATGCGTTAACGTATATTATAACATATATATTACAGTGAGGTTTTTTGGTGACAAAAGAAACATTTAAAGTTATTTCCTCGAGACTGAGAGGAGTTCACACCAAATTGAGTCATAGGCATTTTTTCGTGACTCTGCGCGTAAGTTCTCACGCGCACATCAGATTGTCACGAGAGTGGGCCGACGATACTGCTGTGCGGTCCAAGATATAAGAGGCAATCGGTAAACATAAATAATCCCAATAAGTTTTTGATACAAAGATTGTTTATGTGAGAAACGATGGTTGTTGTGGTTATTTATTAACTCAAAATGTAACTTCTCAATATATTAATATATGGGAACATTATTCACTGCAAATGACAATACATTAAGAATTCGTACAATTTTTTCTAAGGTTAGATAATTTGGATTGAAAATGTAAGCTAAGAGCGTTTAAACATAACGCCGCCGTGGCACCGCTTTTCGGCGGCCTCATAAGGTTCGGAACAATACAAATGCATACAAAATTCATGCTCGCTCTCGCATGCCTCGCAAGAAATTCCCACTCTTCTCACTTATACCATGTCATAGTACACATCGTAAGTACTGACATCAAACTGATCTCTGCCATCAACTCGGCCGTGGGCAGACTACGTGTGTGATGACTCGATGCTGGCTCCTGATAACAATAGATAATCACTAAGGCGAGACTCGAATAAAATATTCGTGGCTCGAGTGATGGCAACAAAGCTTGTACATTTGTAATTACATCCAAATCCCTTGTTATGGCTATGCAACGGAATGCGATGCGACAAGAACGTCTCTCTCTATCTTCCTCGGTTCAGTGGAGACTTAACTTATTTGAAAAAAAAAAATCGCGATTCCATTATAAGAAAAATTAAATTAAAATATTGATTGAGTAAGCGCGAAGTGCCTTCACTCCAACTTAGGCAAAATGCTTTTGTTTGTATGTCCGGCTGTTTTCCTATACGGTTCGCAGTTCTCAACCGAGTTTCTTGAAATTTTGTGAGCAGGTTCGATAAATTGCTTAGAAAGGCTCCCGAGATCTGCAGTTTATAGAGCAATGTAAGGCCATTAAAACCAGCCACTAGTTTAATTTGGAAATACGTCATTGCTCACTATTTTTAACACACATTTTTTGAACCTGGGCGATGGTAATTGAACATTCACAATTTTTTATTTAAATAATATTGGACATAGGCTTCCCCCAAAAATTTGACTGATCAAGAGCGGCCTGCATCCAGCGCTTTCTAGCGACCTTGGTCAGTTGCGAATCCCCTTAAGACAGACCTGTGCTTTCAACATCATTTTTGCTTTCACATATTATATTAATTGTACCACTTGCGCCGCATCAATTTATTAGTCTTGTCCTGTTTTGTCTCAGATCGAATTATTTTACGAAATACGTATTGTAAGACGGCGCCGTTATTTAAATACGTGCTCGTACAATTAATTGTTGCTTAACGAAATGCAAATTGTGTTAGATATTTACGTGATGAGTGTCTCAATGTCTGTCTCACATACCAAGCAGTGTTTATTATCGCACTTTATTTAACATACAAAAGTGTTTTTCTTTTGTTAAGCTGAACAGTTTTATGAGGTTGAGATTACATCAGCTTTAAATTTTCGTAAAATTGCCTTTGTAAATTTCTACATATAGTTAAGTTTGTAAGCTGCGAAAATGTTTTTTCTTAAGAAATGTTGCATTTTAAGGGTCGGTTTCTCAGTCATGGTTAATCTGTGCTGGTAAGGTATCTACATATAATAAGGTATATAGCTCCCGGCCGGCATCGGGTAATGCGGTCCTCGTTTAAGTAAACAAGGTACACGTCCGCGCGTAGGCCCATGTCTTGTTTTTATACGTCTTAGCCGCTCCACGCTTGTTATCTTGTTATCCTATCTTGAGATTGTGCCTTTTTGCGCAGCTGATGCACTCAATATATGCACGTCTCTGTTGCACTGTGAATACTGAGCGAGCTCAAGTATCCGTTCGCGAGATGTGTGTATGCAAAATGTCGATGGATTTCAACTCAATTTGCAGTAAGTCAATGTGAGACAGAAATATTTTCATGAATATCTAATAGAAGACGTTAGGAATTCTTCTGTTCATCTGTTCTAAATTGGCTTTATGATAATTTTGAAGACGTGTTTGTTGGTTGAAAGTAGTTTAGCGAATATTTACCTACATCTATCGACGTACAATAACAATACCAATACATCGGTCTGGCTAGTGTTCATAAGTGTTAATAGTGGTTGAAAAGTCCTAAAACTCATTTTAGTGATTTCTATCTTGCAGTCGTGGTGGTCTAGTCTACATTATACAACATCTAAAAAAATCCGATAACAATTCAAAGGCGCTGTCAGTAGGTACATGTAAGGGTTAAAAACATCATTTTTTGTACTACATACAAGTTCTTTGATCGGTTGGCATGAGATTAAAAACATCAATATATTCTTTGGAGAAAGTTGTTAAATTTATGGACTGAATCTGCCCTTGCAAAAGTTACAATGTATTTTGTAAGAACTTGTGTCTTTTATTAATTCATGTAGTTTAATATAATAGCTTAATTATGTCAATATATTCCTAGATAGCCATACGTTTTCCAAGGCACGTCTGACCGTGACCGTCAATATACATCCGTCCGACACATCGCGTCTATCACCGAGTTTACGGGCCAATATTTAACCGTAACCATATAATTGGACAATGAGAGTCACGTTCCCTTGAAATACCATTTGCGGCCACATTACTGTTATCGTTTATGGTGTTCGCGAGGTCGAAGGTCTAGCCGCGACCTGGAAATGGACTGCTTGTTATGTCTATATTATTAAATATTTAGAAAAATATCGTGTGAGTAAGAGGAAGCTTTCTTCGTTTATTTTCCATAGAGTTGTTATATGAATAGTCTGACTATTTAAGAAAGTGTTTATTGGCTAGCATTTTAATTTTATGCCATCTCTATTCATAAACATCCTACATTACATTATTGTAATTGGCAATTGGCGTGACATTTTAAGCTACACGTTAATTAAGGACGCAAACCATAATTTACTTTGAGCGTTGTAACCCTAGCGGTATAAAGTTGCATTAAAGTCGTTGCTATTTCGCATTAAGCTCGTAATAAAGAAGGAGGCAAGAGCGTCGCCGCTGGACCCCTTTGTGGGTCCGCGCTTTAAGGGCACACCGCGAATAATGTAAAAAATATTTTCCTCCGTTCCTGCTTACGAAACGGCTCCGGGGTAGCCAACCGTTTTCCGCCAAGTTAAATTCTCATTACTTTTCTTTGAAAAGGAGTTAGCTTTTATAACCGAGCAGCGGTCGAGAAAGAAAACTCTATTACAATGATGGCTTTTGACAGGAGCGCCCCGTGTTCCGTCGAACCCTTTCAGCGGGCTTCTTTTATTCACAAACAATTACAACGTATTAAAAACTTTATGAAAATAGACCGCAGTGCGATGTGGTACGGCTAGGCGCGACCACAAAAAACGAGTTTCGGGATTGAAACCTCGTACAATGCGCGCTCTATTAAAGCTCGGATAGACAAGACACAAATAAGTCAAAAACAAAACTTCTAAATCTACGAATGAGTCGCACATACACCGCACAAGCACCGTAACTTAGTATGTTTGTTTATGGTGACTAACTGACAGAGACAAATAATGATTAATGACATAGCAGCATTATTAAAACTAAGTCAAAACTCCACCTACATAAAAATCTTACGACCCTTTAGAACCCCCACGGCTTTAGTGCATATTAGCATAGTTTATGTGCATTCTTTTTATGTATGATACAAAAAAATAACTCTTGTATCTGGTCAGTCAGTCTTGTATCTGAACAGCGAAAATATCAAGGTATAAATATTCTCGCTGTTCGACTTATAAGATACAAGAGTTATTTTTTTATCACCATAATCACAAAGCTCTAATAGAGCAGAGCACATTTTGAGTACAACTGGTACAAAATTTAAGTCTCGGTGACCGGTCTATAAAATATTCTAATACCCGTTTGTGCCTATAGTAATAAATTTTATCATAAAATCAGTTTTTTTACTTTTGATTTCGCTTTGTGAATTTATTGATATGTGCCATAAGATTGAAAGGAAGAAATTTAAGAGTACAATATTTTACTTTTCTGTATTATTGGTATTTTGTGTCAGTGTCGCGCGAGTGGTTAATGATAACGCGGACGGCACTGGCTTTGCATCGCAAATCTCTCTTTAAGCCGACGTGCGAGCAATGGCCTCGATAATAAAATTAATTATAAAATTTATTGCTCGTGCAGTCATACGGCCGACCGTTTTCAGCGATTGTCCTTCCAAATGTATCGTCTTAATCAATTTTTTTTTGCATTTTTGCACGCATTTTTCTAGGGAATCTTCGAAATATTGTGCAAATTAATAAGTACGGTCAGGTTTAAAAAATGGAGTCATAATTTCTCATACAATTTGTATGAGAGATTATCAATCTGTTATTGAAGCGTACTTACGTACAATTTTGTTCGAATAGTTTGTCTAATTCCTTACTAAGCAAAGATGCCTATTTTAAAAACAGGTGTTACTTCCACTCTTGGTAAGTCGATAATAATGTTTCAAAACCAGTTAATATACTCAGAAGTGTTATTTCACGCTTTGCAAGTATCGTGAATTTACATGTATTTTATACGTCGTGTAATAACTGGTATTAATTATTATGATACGTGGGGCGCACTATAAGTTTCCGGAATGAATATGAAAAAATACTATTAAAGGTAAAAAATTAATTTATTGTTTTTTAAAATAATCTCCCTTGGCGTCTATGCACTTTTTCATTCGATGAAACCAGTTTTGAAAACTTTTGTGCCACTCCTTTGTGGTGACCTCTGAAACGTGTTTTTCATACTCCTCGACAGCCTCTTCTGGTGATGAAAATCGTTGACCGCGTAATTGGTTCTTAATTTTTGGGAACAGAAAAAAGTCACAAGGTGCCAGGTCGGGACTGTATGCAGGATGACTCATGAGTTTTACATTTTTCGCCTTCAAAAAGTCGTTTGTCTGTCTGGCCGTGTGAGAACTAGCATTGTCGTGGTGCAGGATGATACGGCGTTTACGGTTATTTTTACGGAGTTCGTCAATAACTTCCGGCAAACAAATGGTCGTGTTCCAGTCACTATTCACTGTACGACGATTCTCTAAAGCAACAGTAGCCACGTGTCCAGTTTTATTAAAAAAAGAAGCAATCATCCGCTTAGATGCACTTTTCACGCGCGCCACTTTGGTTGGTTTCGGCTCATCTTGAAAGACCCATACGCTCGATTGCTGCTTTGTTTTGGGATCGTAGCAATAAATCCATGTTTCGTCACCTGTTACTATGTCCCACACCAAATTTGACGCACCTTCGTTGAATCTGGTAAGCATGGCACTGCACCAAGTGACGCGGTCCGTTTTTTGAGCCTCGGTCAAGTTGTGTGGGATCCACCGCGAGCACAGCTTTCTCACACCTAAATGTTTGTGTAGGATTAATTGTATTTGACTCATGCCTATTTCTAAGGATGCGCAAATTTCATGGTAGGTCACATGCCTGTCTGTTTCAATCATACGGCGCACAGCATCGATGTTTTTGTTGGTCACAGCGGTGGACGGCCGACCATTGCGAGATTCGTCACTGAGATTGATACGACCACGCTTAAATTCTGCAAACCGGCTATAAACAGTTGTCTTGCATGGTGCTTCATTGCCAAAAGCTGTTTCAAGCCGAGCGATGCTCTGTTGAGCTGTCAAATTACACTTAAAATCGTAGAAAATCATACCACGAAAATTTTCCCGAGTTAAATCCATGTTGATGCAGACACACAATTTTTTTAATTGGCGCCACAAGGTAAAAACAAAAGACAGTCAGATGAAACAAACTGCATTCTACAGCCAAAGAGTTCTATTTTCAAATGTTGCAATAAATTTTTAAATATTGTTTATGTAAGTGGCCAGTTCCGGAAACTTATAGTGCGCCCTATGTACATTAGTTGCGTGAAACTATAGTAACATCATAGTGTCAAGACATTAAAATTTAATAGGCCACTTTGTTATACTAATGTTTCTGCACTTGTACAAGATCTATCCGGTTTACATGAATTAGGTGCAATGATACTACAAGTTAATTAATTTATTACAGTGGAGCGAAAAAAAAAATTTCATAAACGAACCCAATTCGAAAGAGGCAGCAAGATTCATAGTAGTCATGTTTTAACTTTTAAAATTAAAGTTTTTTTAAATTATCGTATAGACTCTTTGGCAACGATTTGTGCGATGTTTCTACTCTACTGACAGTTATTGCTGGTATACTTTTTATAACGCAGTGTTAGTAGCGTACTAGAGGGGAGGCTTATGCCCAGCAGTGGGAAAGTATAAGCTAAATAAAAAAAGTAGTGTTTGCACTTTTACTACTTATTATTTACTTATTTTTACAATGTAAGTTAATTAGAAATATTTATACTTGATCACGCTACTACCAAATCTTCATTGTTCAGTAACATCGTACAGTTTGTTAACAAAGCTCGTTTTGGAATAAAGAAACAGTTTTATAACCGACTTTAAAAAAAGGAGGAGGTTATGTACATATGTGATGGATGACTGATGAGGTTATTTATTTGACCCGTATGTTCTTTTTTGTAAGCTATACGATATCTTCGTTACGAACGATTTGATGATTTTTTATTTATTTGAAAGCCTTTATTACCAAGTTAGTCCCATATGAATTTGGTGAAAATATGAAGTTCTACATATTATTTGGAGATATGGACGAAACCCCTGAAAGAAGATGAAGCCAGCTGTATTTAAAAAAATATATATATTTGTTTACCTGTTTTTCTCATTGTTGGCTGAAGGTCTTCTATGTTCTTCTCAATATCTTTTTTCCGTGCTGTATTGAGCATCTTTTTTAGAATACGTCGAGATCGTCTCGTCAGCGCTTTCATCAATTTATAAGTTGATGTTTTTCTAAAGTAATTGACCAGGTAGGGCCAAAATACTACATAGATTGCTTCTAGAAAAATTTTATTCTAAAATTGTAAATAAGAAGATGGTTTTCCGTCGCGTTTTACATTCCTGATTTATGAAATGTCGCAGACTTGTGTTTACCGATGGCGTGGAGTGTGGACGGGTCGTACGTACGAAGGCTGCATAATGAACACATGTTTGAACTGACCTCTGCTGCTACCAATACTGACGATTCTTTGTGTCGTCAGGTTTAAAGTGTTTTACCATCGATGATATGTTTCGGAAACTAACGCCTAGCAATGGACTTTACAAAAATAAAATATATAGATTGTGTTTACTGATGTGCAGATTGCGTGGAGTGCCGACGGTTTGTACGAAGACTGCATTTCAACTGACCACTGTCGTATTTTGAATAACTACGATTTTTTTATAAAATTTAGTTTTTTCTAGTAACTTTGCCTTTACAATCTATGAGCTAAAACGTTCTCTTTTAAATTAAGGCCACTTTGGTCAGATACCGCTTTCGTCACAAAAAGCTGTGTTTTGGAAAATGGTCGAACAGGCGCATATCAAAAATGATTTTTACGAATATCATAATTAGGCTATCATGGTAATTTTATTAGGTTAGCTAATAGTCAAACTATAATATCCATTTGTATATTTTTCTCTTAATGCGTGATATTATTTGTTATTCTTAGGCAAAAGTACATAGAAAACGGAGGTGCCAAATCCAATTTTTGCGCATACATGTTTTGATACGATATTGTGAATAAACTATTTAGCATATATATGCAGTATTATATATTTTTAGAAAGTATATTTTATGCTTATTACCATACAGCTTTTTGATTTTCAAAATAGTAACAATTTTTTCAGTAATTACTTAAAAAGTGACATTCCTTATTTTTCACGCAGTTTTTTTTTGTCGAAGGTTTTCAATGTTGCCAACGTCTCCTCACGCGCTTTTTTGTGTTAATTAATAGTCTAACTATTTATAAACTGAATACAAAATATCAGCTGCGGGTTTTTGCGGTTTTAGAAAATATGAGAAAAAATGTGATAAAGGTCGGAGCAGGATTTATGCTCGTTATATGATAAATAAAAACATATAAATATACAATAAAACACTATAAATTATACTTCATTCGAATCTCCAAACCTTGCTGCATATGTATACCAAATTTCATCACAATACAAAAAAAAATCATGAAGTTACAGATTTTTTGATTCGCGAACGGCCTAAATTTTCCATAGTGCAACGGCTTATACGTGCCTTCCGAAGCACGGAGGAGCTCGAGAATTTTATTGGCCACTTATGGTCACCCATCCAAGTGCGGACCACGCCTGGCGTCGCTTTACTTGCGGAAGCGCTAGTGATGCGCATTCCCGCCAGGCCACCGAGCTTCTCAACAGACTTTACGACTTTTAGTCAGATACCGCTTTCGTCAGAAACAAATAGAGACGTTTTTTTGACGAAAACGGACTTTGGTCAGATTTGGTATATTGGCTAGAAGAAGAATAAAAAATCCTGATGTCTTCCCAAGGAGAGACAGGAGTTCGGAATCAAAAAAACGTAGGGTTTATACTTTACTTTTGAACAATGCTGTGCCATATAAACTTGTAACACTGTTCTTATTCTAGTAAAATTAAAAAAGTATGTATATATTTTTTTATTTGTTATGAATTGCACTTCTTTATAATATTGATTTCGTAGATTTATTAAGTGGAATTAAATTACCCACTCTACTGCAATGAACTGTTTGATTACCTTTATTAGTTCTGTCGGTAGCGCCATATTAAGCGATCATTGTATTGTGTATTGACATGAGTAGTCTGGGATCACTGATCTATACGTACTTGTCGAAATTGAATGATTGCTTGCCCAATATTCAAAGTTAACATTGGTCAAACTGGGCAAGCTTACTGGCGCATTTATTTAGAGACGTTGGTCACAAAAGCAAAGAGATTAATTAGCCCTTTTTTAAACAATATCTCATGTGGAAAAAATCTGGGGACGGCGCGGTAAAAAATAATTCGCGCAAGGCAACTCAAAGGAAATTGTAAGTAGGTAATCATTAGTTATATATAAAATCCAGATGTAACAATCTGTACTTCCGTGCACCAGATAATATCAGCTAAAGGTCTCAACACGGTTAGGACATATCTAAATATATATAACTCAAAGGTGACTGACTGACTGACATAGTGATCTATCAACGCATAGCCCAAACCACTGGACGGATCGGGCTGAAATTTGCCATGCAGGTAGATGTTATGACATAGGCATCCGCTAAGAAAGGATTTTGATCAATTCTACTCCCAACAGGGATAAAATAGGGGATGAAAGTTTGTATGAAACTTTGTCAATTTTAAACCGATCGGGCTGAGACTTTGCATGCATAAAGCTACTATGACGTAGGCATCCCCTAAGAAGGATTTTGATAAATTACACCACTACGCGAGCGAAGCCGCGGGCAAAAGCTAGTGATACTATAAAGTTGTGTGACGTTTTCGCTGCTGATCAATTAGCGTTGTTGCTCTTTAAATATGAATACTTAGATTATATTATTAATCGGCGCAACAAGAGTTTCAGACAATGAAAAATATTTGTACTTTTTGCGCCGGCTCCGTTTTGCTGAAAAGTTACTACTACGTACTAAGTCACTAACAGACAGTGGAAGTAGTATTAATTGACTGCGTAGTGACAGGATCACCCAAAGTTATACAGATCAAAGTGAATATACACGTAACTCCTACAGTTCCTAACGTTAACTATATCAATGTGAACCTTGTCACATAGTCGTTCCCGTTTAATCGTCCTCAAATTGACGCAATTAATACCGTCTCTACGGTCTTTGAACTGCGGTTTGATGTAATGTAGGATAATAAAATCAAAGCAATTGCATCGATTGAGAGTAATTGACGATAATTCATCGAGTATATTGTCATGGTCTATAAAACAGATTGGTTCAGTGATGACATGTGCATAGCTGCTAGGGCTTTTATGTTCACGCTTAAATCGAAAATAAAATGTATGAAAATTGACTAATTGAAAAATAACCGGGCAAATGCGAGTCGGACTCGCGCAAGAAGACTGCCGTACCACTATCTATAAAATAAAAACACGTTTGTTGTATGGGAGCCCCACTTAAATATTTATATTATTTTATTTTTAGGGTTCCGTGGTTAAAGGGTAAAAACGGGACCCTATTACTAGGACTCCGCTGTACATCTGTCCGTCCGTCTGTCTGTCTGTCACCAGGCTGTATCTCATGAACGGTGTTATTTAGACAGTTGAAATTCTCACACATTATGTATTTCTGTTGCCACTATAACAAAAATACTAAAAACAGAATAAAATAAATATTTAAGGGGGGCTCCCATACAACAAACGTGATGTTTATGCCTTTTTTAGGGTTCCGTAGTAAACAAGGAACCCGTATAGTTTTGCCATGTGTGTCTGTCTGTCTGTCCATCCGCGGTTTTACTCAGTGACTATAAGTACTAGAAAGCTGTAATTTGGCATGAATATGTATATTAATTAGGCGGAAAAAACGAAATAAAATCTTAATTTATCTCTCATACAAGTAAAGTGTAAAGTCATTTCTTTTTCTCGACTAACCAATCATGTTGGGTATCGTTGAATAGGTTTTTTGAAAATATTGTGAAATGGTGAACACCGTTTTTCAATTTTGAGATCCATTTCTGAATTATTTGCTTTTAAAGTGAAAAAATTTGTTAGTTTCAAGTGTCCCCCCCCCTCTATCTGCTAAACGGTTATATAAGGACACGTGATAAAATTCACAGCTATAGGATATACAATGAAATTTAACGGAAAACTATCAGAGCTAAGTAGGGTTTACAAATTAAAAAGTTATAGGCGACTAACTTATAAAATGTACCCGGAAAAGGAAAATTTCATACAAATTCAATAGAAAATTAGTTTTTTTTTGACGTTTTTAGTGGCATGAACTCAAAGTTGGCGTTCGTAACTACGGAACCCTACTGCGCGTGGCCCGACACGCACTTGGTCAATTATTTTTGCTTGATTTTGATAACGGCAATAGGTAGACGCTGGAAATATCCATAGAATATTTAGTTATATTTTCACTTTTAAAAGAAATAATATAAATAAAATAAATAATATGTTGGGGAAAAAGTCTTTTCGCATTTTATATGAAAATTCAAAACATTTTTTAATATAGTTTATTTACATTTAACATTTAACTAAAGTACCATTTTGTTCGATAACTTTTTGCCATCTTATAGGTAGGGACATGATCCCATTGCTATAGAAATTAGGGCTTCTGATCAAAAAACTGCGTCAAGTAGTTTTGGTAGTCCTCTCATGATGTTAACCTGACACTGCCTAAAAAATTCTGAAGAGACCAAAACAGGTGGAAATCTGAAGGTGTCAGGTCAGGATTATACGGCGGATGCATTAACACCTCCCAGCCAAACTCTCTTAATTTTTGCTGAGTGGTTAAAGATGTGTGAGGTCTAGCGTTATCATGATGAAAAACCACACCCCTTCTGTTGATTAATTCCGGCCGCTTTCTCTCAACTTCTTGCTTTAATCTTATCAGTTTTTCGCAGTAGAGTTCTGAATCGATGGTCCTGCCTGGTGGTAACAGCTCATAATGAATAATGCCCTTCCAATCCCACCACACACACAGCATCACCTTGTTGCGAGTTAACCCGGGTTTCACCTTTTTTGCACGTTCTTGTCGTACGTGATCCACTTTTCATCACCAGTTATCAATTTCTTCAAAAATTGTTCGGTCTCATTACGTCGTAATAAAGAATCACAAATGAGTACACGGTTCATTAGGTTTCTTTCAGAGAGCTCGTGAGGTACCCAAATATCGAGCTTTTTTGTGTACCCATTTTTTTTCAGATGCGCCATAACTGTTTTGTGGTCAATTCCCAGTTCTTCGGCTACGTCGTAACTACTGATATGCCGATCTTGCTCCACTTTTTCAAAAAAAGCATCCATTTTATCCGTAACAGGGCAACCAGAGCGACGTGCATCTTTGACATCAAAATTTCTAGATTGAAAACGCTTATACCAAATTTGTGCTACTCTCACAGACACTGCACTAGGTCCATAAACATCGCAAATTTTTTTCGCGGCTTGCGTTGCATTTTTTACCTTTTTGGTAGTAAAATTTTAAAATGTATCTATTTTCTTCATTAGATTCACTCATCTTGACGGTAAGAAAAACAAATTAAAATCACGCATTTTCCTAATATGAATTTGGAATTATCTTCTTTAAAATTTAAACTTTTAAATGATACCAAAACCAGCCAGGTACAAATAGTATAGCCAAAGTGGTTTTATTACAAGTTCATACATACTATATGCGAAAAGACTTTTTCCCCAACCTAATATTTAAGGGGGGCCATACAATTAACGTGATTTTTTATAAATAAATTGTACGGAAGCCTTCGAGCGCGAGTCCGACTCGCATTTAACCGGTTATTAGTACTTGTTGTTATAGCGGTAACAAAAATACATCATCTGTGAGAATTTCAACTTTCTAGCTATCACGCTTAATGAGATACAGCCTGGTGACAGACAGACCGACGGACAGTAGAGTTTTGGTAATAGGGTTCCGTTTCTACTTTTTGGGTACGGAACCCTAAAAAGAGTAATATTACCCATACTATTACTCTTTTTAGGGTTCTGTACCCAAAGACTTGGGCTGTTTGTTACTTGGGAAGAAATGAAAAGGTGTGTTTTCCAAGAAGACAGAACCATATCGTTATGCAAAAACTTACGTGCATGTCATATTCTGTCCTCGACAAAATATTTTAATTACTATTGTAAGTTACTAATTGTAAGACATATAATTTTATAAGTGTGACTTATAAAATTATATGTCTTACAATAGTAACTTTGTAGAAATATTATTTACTTTATTTATTCATATTTTCTTAGATTAGGTTTTTTAATATATCTATAAAAAGTAAAATATAAAATATTCTACAAAAAATACACATATTATAAAAAACCTAATCTAGCTGCCCACTGGCAGCGGGGCAAGGCCCAAGCTACCGGCGGTTAGGGCCGCAGAGAGAGAAACCTCCTGACAATGCGTGCCGTGTCCAGGAGTACTGCCTTTTGTATCTGACCCTTGATCCAGCCATCTAGCGAGAGAGTCTTGAGGTGTTGATCAAGACTCTTCGCTATAAGACCGTTCGCTGATACGACTATCGGGACAATGATCGTTAAATCCACATTCCACATGGCAGTCACCTCGTGGGCCAAATCAAGGTACTTCCTAAGCTTGTCCTTCTCGGCCTTCACGAGGTTCTCGTCATGCGGGATGGTGATGTCAACAAGCACTGTCTGGCGCATCAATCGATCTGTCAGCACGATATCAGGCTTATTGGCGACAATAGTCCTATCCGTGATGACAGATCGATCCCAATAGAGCGTGGCACGACCATTTTCGAGAACCGGCATCGGTGTGTACTTATAGTACGGTACCTCAGATTGTACAAGTCCGTATCGAAGAGCAAGCTGCTGGTGAATAATTCTGGCTACGAGGTTATGTCTGTGTAAGTACTCACCATTAGCCAGATGAGAACAACCAGAGATTATATGCCTGATAGACTCTCCGGGACGTCGACATGCTCGACAGACGTCAACCGTACCGTCCCTCAGGATATATCTCCGATAGTTGTTCGTCATCATGACTTCGTCTGCAATTGCGCAGGAAAAACCTTCAGTTTCCCCAAAGAGGTCACCGAAACGTAGCCAGTTCACCGATGCAAGCTAATCCACATCGGGCCCTGTTAAGGCCCGATAGAACCGCCCGTGGAGCTCCTTGAAATATTATTATTATTATAAATACTATTATTTTCTTTTCTTTTTTCTTCCTTCTTCTTCGGATTTCACTTTCCAACTAAACTGCCCCAGGCGGCGCTTTGTTCCGTTTATATACCCCCCGAATTCGAACAAAATCGCATCAATGTTCGAAACTCAAATTACTAATTTTCTATCGCCTTCTCTCTTACTCATTTTCTGTCCCGTATTTTCTTTTCCATTTAGTCTAGTATAATCTAGAAACTTCTTTCAAAACTTCAAAAAACACTAAGTGGCTGTGATTCGAACCAGCGGTCTCTAGATTCACAGTCCATCGCTTAGACCACTTCCTTCAGTTGAATTCTTTTTGTTCGAATTCGTGACGTTGACAATGTCATTCATCTCCTTACGCGACAGATGTTTT
The DNA here is from genome assembly GCA_943193695.1 of Acrobasis suavella. Lineage (NCBI taxonomy): Eukaryota > Metazoa > Arthropoda > Insecta > Lepidoptera > Pyralidae > Acrobasis > Acrobasis suavella. The sequence continues at coordinate 13,838,036 of OW971938.1, forward strand.
TGCACACAGTATGTTTAAATTTAAGAATATAGTTCTTTAAAAACTAACTCCTTAGTAACTGGCCTTCCTCATTTTATTTTTACTTTAGTATATTTTATTCATTATTGGCATTAAAATCCTATATTTTTCTCTAAAATTCGATATGATTTATTTCAGTAAAACATCTTCTTATATATTTTGTGTCACAAAAACGTATGTATATACGCATGCGTTTATTTAATTTAATTTAATGAACTAAGTAGTAAGCTTATATGTACTTAACAGCCCTGATACTATTTATTATTTTGTGAATAATGTTGTGGGCTACGTTATTAATAAGTCTTTTTATGTAAAATGTTTAATGTATTTGACTTAGTATTGTGGCTGTTTATTGTTCCCATTAAATAAAATAAAAATAAAATATATGTATATCAGTATTTGGTCGTACAGACCTATGGCCGTAAGTGTTTTTTAAAACTTTTTAGTTAGAAGTTAGCAAATCTAACGATTTATAAATAAACCTGAAAAATATAAACAGACCGGTAAACAACATTTACAACATATTGGAGTCTGTTCCCTAATTTCTGCTTTAACTTGTTCTTTGCATGTCATTATTGTAAATATTCCGGTTATAATTCTAAACTAAACTGAACACGTCTAATACAAAATAGCAACGTAACGTAATTTGTAATTCCTAGTGTCAAATGAAAGCATTCATTACTCAACATTCCTAAATAGCTGTAAAAAATCATGGCGTGAACAAAAAGTCTTTGATTTTTAATGTTATTAAAACGTTGTTTACAACACAATAGACTGCAGACAAAATATAATAGGAGAATAAGTCAGAGAGACGTGGTTTGATCATGGTAAACAACGAACGTAATAATTTACTATTCAAACTTTTGATACTGTTGTGTCTCTTTAAGTGGTAGGTTAGTCATCGTCTCATTGCTACTCCATTAATAACGAATTATGTGACTGTTTCCCATGATGACATAGAGACGTGATTGGATTGGGAATCTTGAGAAATGATGAAATTCTATCTCACTCTTTTTATGTTGGTAAAGGTTTATATAGATTTTTAAACATTCAAGATGTAGTCATTTTTTTGTACTTTGATTAAGACATAAAGTTATTGTAACTCCATAAGAATGAAGGTAAAGGGCGATAAATACAGTAGTTATCACAGAGGTAATTGATAATGAGAGTAGAAGCTGATAGTTTTTCATTTTATTTCGGCGCATTAGGTTTTATTACTGGATTGTCTAGTTGGTTTTACTTTGGCGTGACATAATATATTTTTATTTCTTTATCGATATTACGTTAAATGTGCTCGTAGAAATAATATAAGATCAAAGAGAAAATTTTCCAAAAATCTCATCATTAAATATGTGTCATTAGATGATTCAAAATATGTTTAAACAATCTTTAAATATTTCGCATATAAATATCTGTAATATATTCATTAAAACAGAATTTTGTATCTCGCTTTAATGAGTTTCGCGCTAAGGATCAATAAATTTCATTCGACGTCAGCACGAGTGCGCGTTCAACTCGTTTGAGCGAAAAAAATGCAGGATATTTTCGATCTCTGCTTCAAGTTTTTGAATGTTTGTTTAGTTTTTTAATGCAAGAAGTGTGATCTACATTCAGCACTGACGCTCAGTTTATTAGAAGGAGTTGTTTTTTAACTAGGTATTTTACTTACTTTCACAAAAAATGATTTTACTCTTTCAATTATTTCAGCTACTAACATAAATAACTTAGACGTGAAACCGATACCTATGTTATTCATTAAAAGTCTATTTTATAATATCATCACTTCTTTAAATAGAAACTGGAGTCCCAGAGTAAATTCCTACTTACAAGTAAAGTTTCTATGGGTATCTTTTAATCAATTCGGTAGTCGACATCGGCGGCATTCAACTAACGTGGTTTCGTCCTAGCGCCACTGGCCGACATTTGCATACCGCATTCGCTAACAAGACACGTTCGAGCACAATTGCGTTCGCGAAAGAACCCTACTCAAACAACCCATTTCTATTTTAGCTCGCTGCCGCTTGTTTAATGTTCGGCCCGTACAACCGCGTCGGCTAACACTTAACGCTTTTTGCATACGAAAACCGTCCAACATTTACCTTCCAGTGTCTCTGTTATTATGCTTCTCTGTATTCAGACCGAGTGTAGCTGAAGGTCGCCCTTTAACTACACTCTAGATAACGAACAACTAGTTCCTTTTATTTGTTTATTTATACTCACTTAAATGTTACTGTTTGTTTTGGTTTCCACCCGACTAGTTTAGTATTAGCTCAGTTACTAAAGAAGTTTTCAAAGTCAAGGAAAGTTGATCTCATCAGCGCGATTACAGATTGCGAGTCATAAATCTGAGCCGTCATTTATTTAACTAAGAATCCGTCTCGGTAAATTCTTTCGGCGCACACACTGACCGGTCTCCTTAATAAAAACGTAACGCCGCCGACACAAAATAGCCCATAAAAGACCAACTCCATAAGACGTAAATGCTTAGATAAACGACTACACTTAATCCGGGAGTTAGAATGTTGACAAGGAATGAACGCGATCAAATATAAAAAAGCCCAGCTATTTTATTCCATTAATCCATGTCATGTTGAATGTATTTATAACAAAGCTAGCACTTAATAACTCAAGACGGGCCGTGATCGGGCAGCACACCTAGTGAAACGTCTAATCATTGTGTGGGTTGTCGTAATTGAAGTGAGGAATCGTACCTTTCCTTTTATCTCAATTTATTCATTTCGAGAACAGCGATCGCTAATGTTGCTGTGACCGCTTGTCAGTTTCAATAACGAGGTGCACGTAAATGAGAATGCACCTGTTCAATTGGAAGATGTTATTACAGTCTACTCGTTGATAGATGAGACGATCTTTACATCTGTGTAAGTCACTTCTCCTATGAGAATCACACGAAATTTCTACTTAAAAATTTCTACCATTCTAACGCACACAACTGTAGTTTGAGACATCGACATGCTATTGAGCCGAGTTGGTTTTAGAGGAGGGTCGCTTAACGCGATTTATTTGGCTCATTTAGCCAGATCGCGTATCTTTTTGACGTCTCTTTATCAGTGATGTTTTACAATTAATGACAAATTGTGGCTGTTAGGGAGAAATAATTAGTGAGTATCGTTGTTGCGTGACTAGGGCTGTGATGGATGGCGTGCCGGCGATACCATCGCTGCCGCCGAATTTCATGAGAAACTTATTTACAAGCCGAAGGCGCCCGCGCACCTCACCGCGCTGTCTTGTACATTATCGAATTATACCGAACTCGCTCGCCTCATCCTATGCGTGTTTATTTAAGTTCCAAAACGCTTTGTTCCTATTTCACCTAACTTTACGAGTATATTGTCCAATGAATTGTGGGAAAGTGTGAGAATGTTGACTATCATGTAGTTGTTAATACGTGAATTTAAAATTGTTTGTGGTCACGAATTTAATTTGTAAGTGTTGCAATGTAAATGCACTAAATTACTGTGTTTATTAAAATGGTTTATTAAGAAGAGTTATTTTCTAATGTTAATTTTAACATTACTTTTCAGTGCTTGGAGAAATGTTATTAAATACCAACCCAGCAGTCTTTCTTAACACAAGCTAATCTTATAATAAATAAATAAATGAATATTATACTTATATACGGACAAATTAGTAAACTAGCCTCAAAGTAAGTTCGAGACTTGTGTTATGGGATACTAACTCAACGATACTATGCACTTTTAAAGTGACTATCGCTGTTAAGTGTTTAGTTTATTCAACATAAGCGCATATATATACATATATATATATATATATATATATATATATATATATATATATATATATATATATATATATATATATATATATATTTAATTCGAAGCTAGCTATTATAAATTCAGTAGGGGGTGCGTAGGCAGATAGGCCTCGGCTTGATATCGTATCAAAGTCATAATAACTCGTCGGTCGCGCACGGTAGCGCTCGCCGAACGATCTATACAAATTAAAGAGGCGCCCATTACTCAGTTTTAAAACACTAATTGCTTGTGATATATTAATGAACAAAGGCTAAGTAGGTTGCACCGACGCTGTTTGCTCTGTTTTGTTTTTAGTTTGGATCTACTTTTTATTGTAGAACCTGTGTATTTAGTCAGAAAAATATCTGATATTAGTAAAACTCAAAATCGATTCAAATGTGGTTTCATGCGTTTATAAGATTTTTATATAAAAAGAATGCTGCCTTTAATAAGTTTTCTCATTTTGTGTACCTATTTCGCTGGGTTAATAATGTTGAGAATTATCTTCTATTTGACATCGAACTCTACAATAGCTGTGTTAGGCTATGGCCCTAAAGCCATAGTTAAGATAGGTTAGTCCTGCCTGACTACTCGTTATTGACTAATAACATAATAATAAACGTTTATTTTCCCTTCACAAAATACAATTACAAATAATTAGTAAAGCGACTAACTGTCCAGTGTACCATTGATGATGACGTGGACGCTCAGTTATAGATGACGGACGGACATGTCACACATAGAGGCTCTCTCTTATCGAGTATCACTCACGATATATGTTTGGCTGGATCTATATAGTCTATCTTGTTAATTACTAGATGCCCCATGTAACCCACATCTCATGAAATATAACAAATTTTGTTTTGTTAACGATAATTATTTTCATAATTATATGCTCGAACTTGTGGGCGTACTTATTAAACGATCTCTGACAAAGAAACGCGGCAGTAAACAAGATGTAATAAATTTGAATCTAAAAGGGTGAAGTTCATACACCTTTTCTATTCGCTCTTCGCTCGAAACAAATTGTTGTGAACTTTTGCAATGTTCGAAGTTAATTATAAATTATGTTATGTATTTCATTCAGAAGTGTATTGTATCGTTTGACAAACAAATTTAACGTCGAGTGTATTTGTCGACATTGTTTTATCTTCACAGTTATTCAGCATCTGGGAGTATGGCAGTGCATCGGCCAATTTAAGAAAATTAGAAGTTTGCATGCCTGTAAACTTCAATTTATGCGTTTTGATAATATTGAGCTTATGAAGGGAGGAGAAATTTATAATAATTTTGAACTTTCTCTTTTTTTCACTATAACGTTTGTATACGTATTGAAAGAAATGGGATCTTCTCAAAAACAAGCCTTGTTAAAAAATGAGTTCCGCCACAATCGCAACGCAGTTTTTTCCACCGTAAAAAGTTTTGAGATTACAATCAACATAAAAAATCTAAGACAGTAACAAAAAAAATTATTTGTCAATGCCACAGCGACATGAGATTTTCAAAATTTTTCACATAAAATGATTTAGTATATTGCTGTGCTGGTGTCAAAACTATTCACGGTGGAAAGAAATGCCTTGCGATTGTTGCAAGACTGGCTTTCCTCTACAAGTGTTGTTTTGTAAGGAGATACCAATTTTCTTCATTTAAAGTAATATTAAACTTGAAAAATAAAAAATATTCAGCCACCATACTAAATATCAGCTGAATTGATAACGCGTTTTTATTTAACTTTGATTTAAAAACTTTTTTCCTTATTTTTCTCGTCGATCTTAACATTATCATGAATTTCACTTGCTGTTAAAATTCACACTACAAAAAATAGTCACATTACCATGATTTTGTCAATGGCTGAAAACGTTTTGAGTGTTCTCGTTTCGCGTGCCAACGACTAGTGTGCAAAGCTTATTTTATGGCTAAAAACCTGAAAGACAATTTCGCGTTGACTTTATAATCACGGGGTTGTCAAGTCGTAAATTGAGTGTCGTTTTTATCGGGAACATCATAGCAGATCATAGACCCGTCTCGGTATTATACTTTTGATGACTCCATGTTGGATTATAAATGTCAGCTTTTGCAATTAACGTAAGGCCTGTTTTTCACTACGTACTATAATATATTTAAAATAGAATACAGCGATGGGTATGCTATACCTTAACGGTGTTATTTTTCGTTATTTGTACATAAACGAGACGTGATTTTTGATTGTTTATTATTATGTTTCGTTTGTTCAATTCGAAAATTAAAAATACCTATTACTTTATGAACTAAGACATTGCAGGCACTGTTTACTTTAGTGTACATTATGTAGAAATATTATGGTAAGGTATTATTTAGAATATAAATTATTTATACTAAATAGCAAAAAAGTTACAAACCGACCAGTGCTGAGAAGAAACGCTGAAACAAACTCATTAAGACTAGTACCTACATTACTTATTTATATAAATCTATTATATGTTCGTATAGTTTTCTTTAATATAGGATAGTAAATAAGTATTATCATAAAGCATTAGGTATTATCCTAATTTTTAGCAGACTTAGATGAATTATTTTCACTACCGGCTTATGAGGAGTGAACCTTAGCATTGAGTTGAGCTACGCTAAATACCGCACCAAGCCGATTCTCTGAGAGCAAAGTGCATCAGATTAGGGGTTGGGAACTGAATTAGGGCCTATACTCTGGCGAAAGTGGCTGTTGTTCTGTGTACAGTGGACCACATATCGTACAGTTTGATTATGGTTAGACCAAAAATTTGATTAAGCCGTGCAGCTTGACATTCCACTTTCAAAAATTTAAAAATATTTTTAGGATATTGGATGTCAAATACCCTACAACAGGGTTTCCAAACTACGGGTTGCGATTCACTGGTGAATCGGCTGGCTGTAGAACGACACAATCAACCAAGCCAACGGCCGGGCGGCGGCGGGTCATTACGTTGGACTGATTGCAAACGCGTGCTGAAGGGGGCGGGACACCCGGAAGAACTAATTGATTTATCAGAAAATTCGTCACTAAAAATAGTTTCAATCGTTATTTATTACTGAAATTCAGGCTCTCGGTTGCTGGTAGCTATCCGATAAAGCCATGAAAGTCCTCCCTTTTACTACCTCATCCATCTATGTGAGGCCGGATTTTATAATATAGTAAGCATTAAAACTACCGAAATAAATTCGATTTATCACTGCGATTAAAAGTAACTCAAGTTGAAGTTGATGTCAAAACTGTAATGTCGAAACATAGGAAACAGTTTCATCCTTCCCATTAAAATAGCTGTGTTGATTTAAATAAGTAGTTATTTAATTAAGTAATAAAAATGTATAAAAACTTTGTTTGTTATTTAAAAGTCCTTTATTTATATTAGTAAAGGTTAAGTTTCCTAGATTTGAGTCCCGAGCTTGCAAACTTGTAATAGATGGATCGTAGTGCTTGGAAACCTCTGCCCTACAAAATGAAAATTTATCAATTCCAAGTCCAATCGAGCTCTACCGTCTTGCCTGTCAGAGCAATATCAGGTATTACAAAACATTTGTCTACAGTAAAAAATACTTACGGTGTAAACGCAAAATTCTGACCAGAACTAAACCAAAAATAATACTGTTTATTTTTTGTTCAATGGATTTTGCATATTTTAGCAAATTTTGAAATTGACATTCAAACAAAAGCCGACGAAATGACTTAGATAAATCAATTTTAACGCTTCATTACTTCTCCGAAATTATATTACGATATTACTTTAACATTATATCTGGTAATAAATGAAATCTTCCTAGTTAACAATGATTGGAAGCAATAGTGAAACAAGGTCTTTTATATGTCAGTAGCTATTACATAGTGACCTCAAGCGAGTCACGAGAACTACCATATCAGATAATTGCAATATTTTCTATTGTCAATAAATCTCGCTGACCTTGTCTCATTAATGGTGGTTTGGAACAAAACATTTCGTAAGGTTTAATGATTTGCTTCAAGATTATAGAAATTACAAGAAAATGTCATTCTCCTTTGAGTTTAGTTGTTTTATATGCTCCTAATTAAAATAATCTGGATGCCCAAATTCTTTTCCGCTGTTACATTTCTGCTCGTAGATTTAGATTGTAGATACCTACATATGACTAGAAAAAACAAAATAGAACGTTCTCACAATTACTTTTCCTTGTAAAGCAATCAGATGTAGGTTGCAAATGCCAAACCAAACCGCACCAATAAAGTCGGTAATCAGAGGAACAATCGCTAGGTCCAAACACGAGTTTTTGCCTCTGCCTGAGTTATGTCGCTTCATACAGCCGCGGACGGTCGACGGGCCCCAAAGAGTTATTGCAGTCTCTGGGTGCATCTCCCGTTTCGCACGCCTCATATTGTTATTAAGTTCAGAGGTCGCCTGGTTTATGAGTCGACGGCTTTCGAAAGGTAACACGGCGCGAGTGAAAACATCGCTACGAACGATGACATAGAATTGATAGTGTAAATATTGCGCTTAACCTGTGCCCGAACACTTTTCACTAAGATTTAGGTCTCGAATATTGTGATCATGACCCGCAGTATTAACTATTCATTTCGGATCTAAACGATCTGATAATTATAATATTCGGTGCGTGTACTGGAGAAATTTGGGTTGCGTTGGGGCTTAATAATCTTTGATACAAAATGTTAGCGATTAATTTAATGTGATTGATTCATATCATTTCAATGGCAATGTTTGTAAAAGCAATTTATATTTAATAGTATTAACTTGAAATGTCAATTGCTAGAGTGTACACGATGCTAACTGTGTAAGTGGTGATTGTGTAAACTGTGTAGCACGTTACATAGTTTTTACCTTGTTAGAAAACAATGGTGCATTCGTTGGCTGCGACCTACTGTGTACTGTAATATCACACATTCCTGTTCCATTAAAGGGAGGCGGGCATGAAATGGCAGTCGATTTCGTCGATAGAAGCCGTAAGGTCAGTTATGATTGTTTAAACATCCGATTGTGCAAAAGTCTAGTCACGCGGGGTTAATATTAAAGCGAGTGATACACATTACTTAATTATAAAGCTTTGCTTAGTATTGTTTACCGCATGTGACTTTCTTGAAGTCAGAAATTCTTTGCCTTATAAATATTCCTAAAATGGTAAGAGTGCTTTTCTGAGGTAGATACATCTATCAGTTGTGCAATTTGCTACTATGACCTTCGTGATTCGTTACATCGTTTTTGATGCAAATTTTATTACAGAGTGTTTTCTCCATTTTTTCTTAATTTTACTTTTTAGCCTAAATTAATTTCATCTTAGTATATGCCAATGTACACAAGCATAAGTTACTGAGAAATGGCTGAAAAGTAAAACTAATTTTGATCCCAGCGGATTAAACTTAGTAGTCTTTAGCTAGAGTAGTCTTTAGCTATCGAACCTGAATTAATTTCACCTAAGTATATACCAATGTACACAGGTATAAGTCACTGAGTGAGCAGCGACTGAAAAGAGAAACTAGAATTGATCTGAGCGTAATAAGTAAGCATTTGTTACGTTCAGATCAATTTTGGTCTTATTTCTGACCGAATGATCTTTCGCTAGTATTTGTAGTATTGGCCATGACATATTTCGCATAATGTATCGCAGGTTTAATGCTGAGCGATATTGCACGACAATTCACTTTCGTGGTCGGTCGTGCGCCTCTCGGCCTACGGACGAAATGCCCGCCAAAGCTGGTGCATTATCTGGAATATGATCAACGGCCCCCTTTAAGGGGCGGCTACTATTGCACACCGAACCAGCTGTTTGCTTATTGTCTTGCGTAACCCGGTGAAGCCAGCCGGATGGTAATTTGCTTGAGCTTTCATTACCGAGACTACTTCGTGCGTTGTTAATTTAATTTTGTTGCTCGAGTCACTGTTAGGAAACTTACTAATATAGCGAAAAAATTTTTAAAAGCAAACATTGTCTCTGTGGAGATTTATGTGCTCGAGAATCTTATTTTGTGTGGGACGTGAATTAGTTTAAAATCGCTCCAATTGGTGACTAAAACAGCTTAAGTAGATATTAGTATGCTCAGTAACAGATATGGATAAGGAATGTTCGCATTTATTAATAGATTGGAGATACTCGATGACACACAATGATTTAAAGGATACATCCAATGAAATATTTATTTTGATTGAATTTTATTATACGAAATCTGAATTAAAGCTTAATTTTATTTTGCCAGTCATTACGATTATTAGTATTATCATACACATCACTGTCTTTTTCTACTATTCATTTTGACAAGCAAAAACTATTTTTGAAATGGCTTAATTGAAATAGGTAGAAAGATGAGTTAAAAACTTCAACATTAAAAGTAACATTGTAATTACTGTCAAAATGTTAAAAGTAACATTCAAAACATGCCATATATTTCGCTCCGCCTATCTTTTTATTGTGGGAACCAAGAAAAAGTTGTAACTTTTCCCCGAAAACATTTAACTCGATGCTACTGGGTTACGAGTATGTCACAGTTAAATACGGTAAAATAACTTTTACTTTGATGGTGCTTGATTGGTACCTAGTAGATAGACTAAAATTAAAAGGGTAAAAAAATAATAATATGTAAAATTGTAAATAGAAATGGACAAATTACACTGATAGAGTAATGCCCAAAGTAAGGTTATGATTGTATTATCGGTATCACTTCAACGATATATTTTATAATAAATACATATATAAATATATATATATATATATATATATATATATATATATATATATATATGTACTGGTCCTGGCTGGGGATCTTACCCAGAACCTTCGAAGAGGCGGACAAGCGTATTAACCATTGCGCCACAGAGGTGGTGAGGGTGATAGTAAATAGCTAAAAATCATGTACCGATCGTCTGGATGTAATAAAACGCAGCCTCTGTACGTAAGTCGATCCAAAGGGTGAATCTTCGTGGTCACGCGAACACCTGACACCGCGGTCTTTGTTACACGCCGTGATCGTGAGTTATACAGATTCCAGATTCATTCCGTGTTCGATGCACTTTATGGGGTGATTCGGAATTTTATTCAGTGGATGAATGGAAGTTGTTCAGGTTGTATCGCTTCGCTGAGTAATAAATGAGAAACACAGAAGTGGATGTATTTTTAATATTGTTTATCTTTTTAGAGTTCCGTACAAAAAAATTAAAAACGGAACCCTTATTGGATTACTCGTGCGTCTGTCTGTCCGTCTGTCTGTCACACAGCCAATTTTGCTCCAAATCTACTGGAACAAAATGGAACAAAATCAGGTGCAATTTGGTAGGATGGTGAAATCCTATGACCCAAACAATACAAAGTATAGTTCATTGCTTGTAGATGACAGAAAAACCTGTAAAAATTTTATCAATTGAAAATAAAGTGGTAAACTCAATAAAAACGTTCACTTACGGTAAATAGTTCACTTAAACACCACTAGACAGCGTTAGTAGTAGTTAACTCGCGTCTTACTGTAAGGATTGTAAATGTGATATTTTCTAATAATTTAAAACCTTTGGCATTGTACGGAACCTTCTACATACGAGTTCGATTCGCACTTGGCCGGATTTTTTGTACTTGCGTCATTGTTGATCTATAATAATTTCCACCCTAAAAGTATAGAAACATCTATGAGTTCGTAGATTGTATTATTCTATGTTCAATTTAATCTGGTTGCTTTCTAAGACATTTATTAATTCGTTCTTCGATAGTCCTATCTAAATACACTATATGGCATTGCGAAATTTAGCTGTCGTTTGTCCACACACAACGGATGAATGATATCCTTCAGTATCTACTATGTAATACACTAACGTGTCATGCTCGGTTTAAGATGTGATATCGCCGAAGCCATCCATCATACCGTTGACTTAAAGCTGAACTACGACACTCATTCTTGGAGGTGGTCGCTCACGACCGCTCTTACACAGACTGACATTGGACTTGTGACTGCTTGAAGAATTATCACTTACTAATTGAATTCGATTGCTTTCTTTGTGTTAGTCGGTCAAGTCAACGATTTAGTTTTGATGTCATACTTTTTGTATGTTGCTACTTTATTAAGGAATAGAGTAACGAATTTATAGATTTTAATGTTATTACGTATGGTCGCTTTAAATTGGTCTCGTCGTTTATAGAGAAGATTTTTCTTAGCGGAATAATACGCCTTCAGTGTAGTCAACGATTTTATATTGAACGTAATATCACGCCAGCCGCATGGCTGCGGTTAATTTATGAGGTACAGTTTGTAGCTTTCCTTCACCTGCATTCGTGCTTCTATTAGTGCAAATCAAACAGAAAACGCAAAATATGTAGGAACTTCATTTCATTCTATACTAGATTATGTTTTTAATTTTATTACCGTATCTACAGACGGTATTAATTCTGATAAACCTCGTCATTCGTGCAACAGTAAGTTGGTCATTTTTTATGAGCTGTTACGTGTCTCCTATTCTTGGAGGCATACTGTTTATAATTTATTTAGTGATGTTAATATTAAAGCTATCAGTTATCAAGAGCGTCTAGCTCGGAGAGTTCGGTGGCCCAACGGAAGCGCGCATTACTAGCGCTTTCGCAAGTAAAGCGACACCGGGCGTGGTCCGCACTTGGATTGGTGACCACAAGTGGCGTGAACATTTTTCGAGCTCCTTCGTGCTTCGAAAGGCACGTATAAGCCGTTGGTCCCGGCTGTCATCATTGTATGTATTGCAGTCGTCAAGCTATGTCAGATGCCTTTAGGCAGCTTGAAAAATCTGACACTAGTGTTGGCCACTTATACATACGAAAAGCAAAGCAAGCATCAAGAGCGTCAAAACAGTGTCACTTCTATGAAGGTGGAACGAGTATGGTCGTACTTTAAATGCAATAGAAATAAGAATTTTGCTTAAACGATTCATAATACAGAAATGTTACAATTTAATGTCTACATGATTTGCAGTTAAAATGAAACTATTTAATTCTACTTGAAATGACCGATAGCGTGTTGAATAACTGTGCCTATGCAGAATTCAAACCAATAATTAGTTGACATTGTTAAAAAGAATCAATTCTTTATTTTTATTTATAGCTGTACTTAAATATGCCTTACTTAGATTTAACTTATAGAAATATGCTAATGTTATTTTGAGTTGAACGGCAGTTCAGATGTACTTAAACCGCCGACCCATGATATCTTTCGATTAATTTTATTTTAACAATCTACCTACATTCTGTCTTATCTATAATTTTAGTTAAAAGATTTTTTATTGCTCTCAGATATAGTAACTTTTCTGTTATGAATGGAGTACCGCTTAGTTGCTTCTAAGGACACAGGTAATGTTGCACATGTTAATTGCAAGAAAGTAACTGTTATAATGTGACTTTTTATGACACCTATAATAAGTCAGAGGAATATAGTTTTGCGAGTAATGTAATTCGAACGAGGAACATTGTGAGTTCTTCCCACGCACAGCTCGTACCGACGGCTACGACCGTTAACTGTAGTAATTACCGCTTTTGTCTTTGCTGCCGAAAATGAGATGCTCTTTTGTATTCACCTCTCAACTACTGACATGCTTATTATTATCACCCCGCTTGTATAATATCTTGTACTTACATATTCGTATACCAGTACTTCGGCGGTCTTCTCGTTATGGCTAGTTATTAACTTAGTAATCTACTCCGCTATATTGTGCTCATCGATTTACATAGACTAAACTCGCGAGTATGATGATGCAATTCGTTAGTTCGTTATAAAATCGATCCTGCGCTTAGATTAGAACGGCAGAAATGGAAAGCAAAAAACAGCGTTCGAGTAAAGGGCAAGTAAAACTCAGCGAGCTATTTATCTTAAAGTTATCGGAATACCGCGGCTTGTTCGTTTTCCCGTCCGTATATACTTTGAACTGGGTGTCGTTTTATTCTCGTTTCAAAAACAATGATTACAGCGTTGTCTGGCGCGCGTCGAGCGAGCAGGACGCGGAGATCGTTTTGCATGGAACGAGGTGAAACCATCAATTTGCGCCGAGCCGCGCCAGAGGTAAACGCGTCGGTCTGTCTTTAAAAAGCTCAAGGTGGAGCCCACTTGTGGGGCTGCTCTACACTTGTGCTGGTTTGTACTGCGGCTGCTTGCGCCGTGTAAACTTGTGTAGCTTTCACGGAACAAGCGTACTGGGTTCAATGGAGTCGATCCTACAACCTGCTTTAACATCTATAATGATATTTACTATTATAACAACGACCTTTAACATTTTATAGGCAATCACAGCAAAGTCTTTCTACTCGAAATTAATTTTTTTTTAAAGTGTAACTTCAAGGATAGCAATCAGCATAAGCATAACTAAGTAGTATTTATAACTGCAGGTGCAATGTGTGATAGAGCCTGCCGTGCCATCGGAGGCGAAACGTTCCCAGCGGGTGGCAACTCGAACGTTTCATCTCCATTTTTCCACTTCGCCAGCTTTTTGCATAGCGCTCAATCCAGTTTTGAACAAGGAGGCGTCGAGGCAAGAAAATTGCTACTTTTACAAACAAGCTCTCTTCGCGTTACAAAAAGTATGTAGTTGAACCACAAAGTAGCAGTCGATTCGAGCGGGCTTCATTGTTGAGGAAGGGCCTGAACAGAACACGCCGATATCTGAGGTAACTGCAGCGCTCTAGCTCCGATGTGAACCTTTATCGGATCAAACGACTGTTGCAAGCAGTTTATGGTCGCTCGCTATGGGCATTCCCGACTTCTTCTTATGTTTGTCTTGTGTTCATTTCCGCATTTCGCCACTTCTATTGCAGTTGCTGATACTGTTTCACGAAGACAATCTACACGTGCACCGGCAAATGTACGATATTTTATAGGGCCGTAAGGAAAGTGATTGGAAGTCAAAGTCGGGTGCGATAAATACTCTGCCGGAACGGTGACAATTCATAATAATTTTTTAAGTTAACAGGTTTGGTAGTCGCGCCACGGCGGCGGGCGGCCGTCGCTTGGTAATGAGCAACATCTGCGAATCAATGAGGTCGGTGCGCGTTTTATTAAGCGCCGCGATAAATTTGCATCGTCAAACAGAGGCCGCGGCGGCGAGGCACGTTCAGCAAATAGAATAAATACGTAGCTCCTCTCGCTCCCACCACCCCACTACAAACACAATTTGCTCCTATTTATGAGCCTTTCTGAGTCGTCACAGCGCTCGCACAGGCGATCCTGAGCCGATGATTATTTGCATGGCCGGAGTTGCTCCTTGCGTGTACAAACCGGTAATAGCGTCTGATCTCCATCAATCTTTCAACACTCGATAATGCTGTGTATTAATTACTTTTACAAAACGTTTAGTGGCTTGACACCATGTTTGTCACATTTGCCGTCACTTTCGGACTTGTAAAGTGTTCGCGCGTTCTATGAAAAGCCATATCTACATGATTTACTAAGTAGATCTGTTTGTAGGTGTTTTATATGTGACTTGTAGAAATGTTACCTACGGTTATGGTTAGTGTTTAATTTTCGAGGGTATATCGAGCCGACGATTTTGTTGTCAATATAAACTACTATAGTGATATATACAACAACAAAATAATAAATATTTTAAAGGCTCATTCAGTATCTTCTTGAAAATGCATAAGGAAAGCAATAGAAACCATACAATGACCTCTTTGACTATCTTGCGCTTTCAGGTCTCTAAACTTCAAACCGGCGAGTCTAATGTGTTGGTCTCACAATCATTGCGAACAACGTCTAAGGCAAGTGTTACACACTTGGGTCAGTAGTTGTCATAAAATTTCACGACCACTTTCCTCTCAACAACACTGAGGGGAATCTATAGGCTTACGGGAATGCGCAATCAAACCGAGTTCAATATCGTCGCAAGTTTCGCTCCAATGGTTATTTGATGCCGGACACTCTTGTAATGGAAATATGGTCGTATTTGCACACTAGGATCTTGGACAAGGCGCGGGCGTGCGAGATAGCCGTGATAACAGCGAGCGGTTCACGTCCCGAAACAGCCGTGTTAATAAAGCATATTGGTCGCTATCTTATTACGGAACTTTCATACGTGAAAGTCTAATGACCCGAATGCTGTCAGATTTAGAAAAGATAACCGGCTCAATAGAGTCGGGTGGGAGCGGGACGGCGATGAACTGCCAGCGAGTCGATCCGAATCCGTTGAAGAGTTCAATAAGCCGGGCTTAGCATCGATCTTCGATCCGACGATTACGGGCCGGCGTTGACGGATGTCGGCTTAACTTGTCTGTCACCGGACGGCGCAGACACCTACCACATTAATCTCTATTCTCGCCGAGCAACACGTGGATTTACGCGTCGACGAAACTAATTTATATGCAAATCATCCCGGCCTTGACGATTTCGTGACTCTAATTCCTTTGACGTGGAGGAATCCCGAATTTTTCATTAGTAGGTAACTGTACTTTGATATTTAGTCATGTTTACTTTACTATAAATAGCGTTAAACTAAGTCTTCCTAATTATTCTTGTTTACAACATCAAGTTTTTTTATTACACGAGCGGTCTTTGATTGCTCAAGCGTTAATGGCTAACAACAAAGAATATAAAGTGCTCCTAAAAATTTAATATTAATTGGGTGTCTATTTTTTGCAAAAAGTTTTTACATTACGAGCTTTCGAGCGAATTTGAAAACAACGACCATAATATAAATTATCACCTAATAATTCTTGGCGTCATGTTGATAATTTAGTAGATTATATTTTTTATTTAAAGCTGATTAAAAACTGGTTTTCCTTCCGCATTATCTTATCGAGAAGCTGAAGAGTGTCTCCGTTCAGGAGTTATTTCGTATTTCCTTGAAGGCCGTCAACGGCGCACCTAAAATGGCGCGAATGAATATTGTAGGTGTCTGATTATCTCAAATTAATATTTCACTAATACCGATGTCGCCTGTCAAGAGACAAAGGCCTCGGCGTTGTTCGAGCGTCGGTCTCGAGCGTTCGCTCTTTGTGTTCGCC
This sequence comes from Acrobasis suavella, assembly GCA_943193695.1. NCBI lineage: Eukaryota > Metazoa > Arthropoda > Insecta > Lepidoptera > Pyralidae > Acrobasis > Acrobasis suavella. Next base: position 13,854,754 of record OW971938.1, read on the forward strand.
AGAACAATATTACTGGCGTCTTGATAAATAGGAACAACTGTTGAGGCAACAATGCAGCCTGTAATGCGATACGAGCGCGATCGACCGGCGGATTAATGACCGCCTCGCCTAAAAGAATGGAGCGTAATATTTATTATCAGATAAAGGCCCGCTACCGGGCAATTCGTGTGTCTCCTACCATTATACTACTCTCGATGCATCGCCGGCGCATTAGTCACTCCGTGCTACGATATCAATGTATGTACGTACCATTATAGGTCGACCCGATTGTGTATTTCTTAGAATTCTTCAATACACGTGTCACTGTTGTAGGTCGCTCTTTGTCGCAACACCTTTTGTTTACAACACGTAAATATTTATACACCGCGATGCACTAAAAATAAACAAGCTTCAAAAAGTTTTATAAATAGCGATTAAAGTAAAAACGCGTCAGACGGTTAAAGAACTAATCAGCTCGGACTGCTTTTATATTATAATAGTTAATGAAACGTTCCGCCCACAAGCCTCAAACCATTGATCTTGAGCGCGTTAATGGCCGCGTCGAAAGATGTGTGCATGCGCACCCATACACGGAGCGAGGGTCCCGTCTTCCTTGATTATACATTTAAATACGGAAATTTTAAATATTTTACTGCTCGAACCAATCAATAGGTATTCAAAGCCCATTTTATGAATACAGTAAAATGGCGATTATATCTCTGGTCATCAATGATTTAAGTAGTCCTTTGTATGCAACGATTTAAAGCTGATTCCTCTTCTAAATGGTTTAAAAGTGATTATCTGTGTACCTATACGATATTATTTATTTTATGTCGAAGATATGATGTGGTGATAAAAGCTTTTCATGTGAGTTCCATTATTTACGATTGCTGTGAAAATAGTTTCTAAGCTTTAAAGTATTGTAATGATCTTCCCTACACTAAAAGTGCAATGAATCGTCGAAGTCTATCATTGGAATCCATATCTTCGCTTTTATAATGCTTGTATGGTTCCAAGAGGAAATTACTAGTAATAAACTATAAGAGGTCTTACACTTGGTAAGCTATAAAAATGTACATGCTAACCCGCTGGATGACACTGCGAAAATCCCACAGTTGAGATGAGCAATCTTATTTTATTAAACTTGTTTCCGTATGGTTTTATGACAATCTGATAATGATTTTCAGGCGCTACATCTTTCGAGTAACTTTATCATAAGGATCGGCCATATAAATTCCACTTTGAAGATACTACATGAAGAAAAGAGTCCCCCGACAATCCAACATCTATGATTACTATCTCGGACACCAGATACTGGTCCAATGTTTGCAAACTCAATAGAGACGACACTGCGCAGTGCGCTATTTATACCGAACAATCTGTTACTATTATGCTGCAATTTAATCTCCTATCCTCAGTATCGCATTTCTTCTTCCTTAAAAACATTATAAATGTTACAGCATACTAATATCTCGTAGAGAAATTGACTACAAAAACGTCAAGTGTATGCACTTGTAACGGAGCTGCGTAAAGTAATACGCCAACAAAGTTTTATGAGAAACATAATCATAACTAGGAACCTCTCACCACTTCTCGGTTACAGGGATTTATCTTCGCTGGGCGCTAAAATTTATTATACAGCGATTAGACAAACGACACCTTACTAGCAGTAAATTAGTGGGTATAAATAGTAACGAGCATAAGTTATTTTGTGATTAGAGATATCGCCGTCTGAATATTCAAAATCGTTATAAAGACATTGATCAAGGGAACGAGTTAGGCGGCACTCTGGTTTCGCTTTCCGATCGGTGCCCGATAACGTGTAATATTCGTGTTACTTTTTTCTTTTCTCATAATTACAATTTATATCTTCGGATGCGCCTTGTCGCGCTGTTGACTCTGCGCAACGTCCCGTGTTTCGATGATTTATTGCCTTTTGTTCGGCTTTATTTCACTCCTTATTTTATTATGCTACTCGAAAGTGATCAGATATGAAACTGATATATTTTCCTTGTACACTACGAACATCAAGCGATTGCATTATTTTTATTAAAACTGTATGGCGAAACATTTTTGGTAGGCCGATTTTACCTTCATCATCTACGAGTATCATATACATTCATATATGCATTTTTTATACATATTATAGACACATAATTTTTTGTTCAATCTAATTTGGGCAGAATTTTCAGTAACTACTGGTAGTTCAATAAATGTAAATATTCTTATAATTTTGGGCTACATACATAAATATGCGTGATAAACAATAAGTTAGTAAATCTGCAATTTCATTTATTATAAAAGGAAACAATATATTCGTTGCGACTATGCACTACGTACGAACATATTTAAAGGATATAAATAAGCTGTATACAGAGTTTCGCACTTGCGTTGGTATAAAAACTTCACCGTAACTCCATCCGCTGGACGTTTCACCGGCTAGTCGTTCATTGTGTTTGAGTTCTCAATCAAAGGATTAACATGTGAAATATAAACACATAAAACGTCAGTATACAATGGCACTATATTGGCTATCCGTCGCGTCCTAGACAGTTTGTTCCCAGCATTGAATTAGGTATGCGTTGCGCGGGCACGATTGATGGGCGACGCGAATCGATGCGCCCAATTCTGCGCCCGACAGTATAAACAACATTACTCCTTTTATTTGTTGTACGATCATAGCAGTAAAACTGCCCACAAAGGGGCACTCGTGTCTGCAAACGTAGAGGGTGAAACTATTTTTTTTTATTGGATATAGTGAACGTGTTTATTGGTGAGATTTCATAGGTAACACCTATTTATTACGCTGTTTTTATTCTTGCGACGAATTAGGTGGATCCATGGTTTTAAAAAGACTATTTCAGCGTACATTAAAACCAGAAGTTCAGATCAAAAACGAGAAGTTTTAACGTAAGTCACAATTCTACTCGTACCATTTATAGCTTCTTTAGCTTACTTGTAGTTGCTGATAGAAATGAGAGAGTGCACGCCTTCTTTTTCTTTTAACTTTCACGCCTTGGCTATTTGCCCAATAATCGTGAACGTTCGAGTATGCATAACTTGGTTTTCAAGGGTCTTTTTTTATTTTTTGACCGAGCGAGCGAAGCGTTTCAGTTTCGATTGGCCAAAAATTCGTTTGTCCGTCTGTCTGTCTGTTCTCGCCTGCAGGTAAACCGATTTCTAAACGGATTCTCATGAAATTTTATGAGCAGGTTCGGTAATTATATACAATTTTTTTCGGGCCAGTTTTTCGATTTTTTTAACAATGGAGGAAATATGGGGGTTCCAAGCTTAAAAAATCTCATATCTCAAATGTAAAAAAAAAAAAAAAATCACTAGTCTTTTTTGTTATTCTTATTAGGACGCAACTTTTTTATCTGAACAACTTTTTATACGATAAACTTAAACGTGGTGTTTATAGTCGGCAAGTCGCCCAAAAGTTGTCTAGAAATCGATTTTCTGTACATTTTGTATTAGTGCATTCAGTATGATGTCGTAAATATAAATTTATGGGATGACAACTATGAAAATGGTGGTAGAAACTGTGACGTCGGCGATACAGAGAAAAAATGTTTTTATATAAACATACCATGTATCAATATGCGGTATCAAATGACAGGGCCTTATGAGTAGATTACACAGTAATAAACTTCACTCCCATATTGGTCAAACCCACAGACTATATGTAGTACAAAAGTTAAATATAAATTGAAATGAAAGAAGTTAAAGTACGTGAAGTGAGAGCGGGAGTGAAATTGAACAACTTTCCCCAAGGAACATATATCGAAATATGAAAAATAGGTTTTCGTTTTTTATTAAAGCATGAGACTTAGAATCTTTTTCATATTTTTTTTATTTTTATTCGGGATCCTAAATTCATTCAGTGTTTTCACTGGTAGGTTAGTTTCAAAACTCTTAAATGGCTTTGCTAAACCAGTGAAAAGGTAAAATATCGGTTATTTCGTGGTTGTAAAACCTCGCGAGGTCTACTGTTCTCACAGAAAATGCATAAATATGTTCTTGCGTTATCTACTTATATTTTTTACTGCGCAAACTCGGTGGAGTCATCTAGATTTTTTTATGTTAAATGCTAGCACTCACATTCTATAAACTATCTGAAAAAGCTAAATCTGATTTTTTTACTCGAAACTTTCGTTACAAATTATGTGTTCGTAATTATTAAGGGTTCCGTACAAAAAATGAAAAAACTAAACCCTTATAGGATCACTCGTGCGTCTGTCTGTCCGTCCGTCTGTCACAGCCAATTTGCTCCGAATATACTGTAATTCTATGACCCAAACATAGATGTGCAAAGTAAATAAATATTTATTAAAAAAAAGGGTTATTTTGAGGGTTAAATTAGCAAATTAAAAAAAATGTTTTGCAAACTATACTGTGTTATATGTCAAATAAAAGGGCTCTTTGTGAGGATCTCAAATATACTTTTATTATTATTATAAAATAAATAGTTTTGATTTTTTTCATGAAAGAATACATTTAAATTTTGAAAATAAAAATACAAAATATAGTTCATTGCTTGTAGATTACAGGAAAAATAAGAACATTAATATTTTTTTAAGGAAGGGTTTTTTTCGAGGGTCAAATAAGGAAATAAAAAAAAAGATTTGCAAACCTTATTTTGTTATATATCAAATGAAAGGCTCGTTATGAGGAACTCAAATATATTTTTGGTATTATTGTATAATAAAAAGTTTTGATTTTATTCATGAAAGAAGACAAAAATTAACCATCCCCCCCCCTGATCTCCGAAACTACTGAGCTTAAAATTTTGAAAAAAATGCAAAATATAGTTCATTGCTTGTAGATTACAGGAAAAATAATATAAGAATTCTGTCAATTGAAAATTAAGTGGTAAACTCAATATAATACGTTCACTTACGGAAAATCTTTGGTATTATACGGAACCATCTCCACGCGAGTTCAACTTGCACTTGCCTGGTTATTTTTTTTAATATAGTCAGTTAAAAAATAAAGTACCTAGTAGGTACCTGCCTTACATTATATGTCAAACATTTTCATATTGTTTTTGTTTATTTTTGTATTTGTTAGTAAATATAGTCGTTGAAAAAGTATTGTATGCAACGTTGTAAAAGTACGTCAAAAATGCTCGATGGCGTCTCCTTACGATGCCTGCACCACTCACATTTATTGAACCTTCTTATACAATTGTTGCATAAAATACTATTATTGGCCTACATTTTACTAACCCACAGCTGAGTAAACGCCTCATCACGTTACTAATACAATTAAACCAATCATTGTTAGACATCACCAATGGAGAATATGCATACAAATTAAATTTGTCTCAAATATTTTTTTCTAGATTCTTTATTGTCTTTACATTACACTTCAAAGGTATTTTTTTTATTTAGTTATTATTTAAACCCAGAAAATATAATATAAAAAGTGAAAAATAAGGGAGGGAAATTCAAACTTACACAACGCGTCACTATTGGTCGAAACAAAATGTGACGTCATTGGTTACCGCTTGCATTTATCGGCGTCGATATTCATACTGTGTTAATAGTGTTTTTAAGAAAAATTGTTTAAATCTGTATTTCTGTGTGGTTACTTTGTGAATATATATTTGTAGTCAATCTAAGACGATGACAGAAACTGGTTTTGTCAAAGCACAATCGGATAATCTACCGAAAATAGATGCATTTATGATGTCGGCATATTTTACATCAGACCTCGATTTTACAAGATTTTTCATTTTTAAAATATTACTTTTTATGATAGCATACTCAGAAAGATGCATTTACCAGTGCTATTCTTTGCCTTTTAACTACGGCCATTCTTTCACCTGGTCCTGGTGGTGGTATATTCGGTTTCTGACATAAAAATATATGAGGAACAACTCCTTTCTTTAACCGTAGATTAAGTTTTTCTCCTTTCTGTTTCATTATGTTTAAAAGAAGAAACTGAATGTCTGACTGACTGACATATCAACGCACAGCCCAAACCGCTGGGTCTAAAAGCTCCAAATTTGGCAAATAGGTTTCTTATGAGGTCTAGAGGTGCAATAAGAAAAGATTTTTTAAAATTCAGCCCCTAAGGAGGTGAAACGGAGGTCCAAAGTTTGTATGGACAAACAAGATTAGTTTGACCATTTTGAAGCGTTTTGTCGCTCTCTTTCGGTCTAGCGAATGACAGAATTGGGAACAGGGAACAGGAAACAGGGAACAGGGAGTAGGGAGCAGGGAGCAGCGAGCAGGGAGCAGGGAGCCGGGAGCAGGGAGCAGGGAGCAGGGAGCAGGAAGCAGGGAGCATAGAGCAGGGAGCAGGGAGCTGGGAGCAGGGGTCAGGGGACACGGGACACGGGACACGGGACACGGGACACGGGACACGGGACACGGGACACGGGACACGGGACACGGGACACGGGACACGGGACACGGGACACGGGACACGGGACACGGGAGAGTCCTATGAGAATCATTTTTGACTTCTACACAGACGAAGGCGCGGGTTAAAGCTAGTATTCAATATAATTGACTGTATCTTCTTTAACCTGAAATCAATTATCAATCATCAAAATTTCGTAAAACCGCAATAGGAATAAGGAAGCTCTTTAAACAAATTTTTAATGAACTTTTGTAAACTTGTGAACTAGGTTAGTTTTAGACCGAATCTTCTACTGCTTAATAGCTAATTCACACTAAGCTGTACATAAATATAGAATACTTAAGTTAAATTGATCTTCACAACAAAATACAACCGATAATAGAGATATGTATTTTCCATTTTCATTATCTTACACCATTGCTTTCGTAATTTTGCATCAAAATTTTAATTCAAAATTCAAATGTTTATTCAGTAATTAGACCTTTACAGGCACTTTTACACGTCAATAAGTATAATTTACATTACGTGTAGTTTATATTGAAATTTAATTTATTTTAAAGAAAAGCTACCGATATTAGCGTTTTGCGTGGAATACGAAATAATTGGCCAAGTGCGTGTCGGCCCACGCGCAGTGTAGGGTTCCGGAATGCCAACGAGTTCATGCCACTAAAAACGTCTAAAAACGAATGTACTATTGAATTTGTATGAAATTTTCCTTTTCCAAGTAAATTTTATAAATTGATCGACTATAACTTTTTAATTTGTAAATCCTACTTAACTCTGATAGTTTTCCTTTAAATTTCATTATATTTACTATAGCTGTGAATTTTTTCACGTGTCCATATATAACCGTTGAACAGATAGAGGGGGGGGACGACGACGACGACACACACTTGAATCTAACAAAATTTTCCACTTTTGAACCAAATATTTCAGAAACAGATCCCTAAATCGAAAAACTGTGTGCGCAAGCTCATAATATTTTTGAAAGACCTATTCAACGACACCCCACATAATTAGTAAGTCGAGAAAATAAAATTGACTTTTGACTTTACTTGTATGAGAGCTACCATAAAAAAAAATTTTTCAGTATTTTATTTTATCACTTTTTCCGCATAATTAATATACATACCTGTACCAAATTACCGCTTTCTAGTTCTTATAGTCGCTAAGAAAAACCGCGGACGGACAGACAGACAGACATGGCGAAACTATAAGGGTTCCTTGTTTACTACGGAACCCTAAAAACACTTCATCTGATGTACTAATGGTATTGTTTTAACATTTCGGTACCATACAATACTTGTAAAAAGGTTTCTTAACTTCTTCCATAATTTGTTTAGCAATTAAAACTGAAAATAAGTATTAAGTAACTGAAACGCTACTATAGTAAACAAACAGGACTTAACCAATGACGTCATCATAAGCGCGCGCAAAATGGTGGCGTTTGAACGGCTCAAATTTATTCAATGTTTTAAATTTCACTTTGAAAAATATCTTGACTATTTTCAAGCCTATTTATATGTTTTTCTTTGTTAAAAAGATGTAAATGATTAATTTAAGACATAAAAAAAATCATGAATATTCCCTTTTGCTTAATGAGGCCATATTTTCGATTTCGCAGTACTACAACTAACAAGCCAAAATAAACAATGCGGTGTCTCTGTCTGCGGCTGTTATAATTAACCTGATTGCTCTTATTAAAATAGACGGTCACTGTAATTGTTTATTCACCGTTCTTATAATATAATAGCTATTTCGATGAGATTCCATTCTCTTTGTATTTATTTGCGATGCGTCTAGTATTGTCGCTTTTAATTTGCAGCTTAGTTACATTCGTCGCTTTTGTGGTACTATGTTCATTTTAATTCATCATTGCGTTTTGTATTTGTAATTTTAATTTTGAGTGTACATATTTGTCAATAAATGTTATAAAATTTAACTATTTATACCTTTTTACGGACAATACTACGAACGGAGACACCCATCTCCCGAATTTGACGTTCTGCGATTTTTTTAAATGTTACTGAATAAGATTGAAACTAGAATGTTATTTTGTAAAGTTTATGCATTTCACCATTTATCATGGAATAGATGAGACTCATTCACTTGTTAATGACTAAATGTATTCGGTCACAAATAAAATACAATGTTAGTCTTCATACTCCTTGGAAAAAATCAACATTTACTTAATGCAAGGAACAATCTTGAGCGTATTTAGCTTAAAAGGCCAAGATAGCCATTGCCCGGCGAAACTATTCAATATGTAACAAAAACCCTATCCGATCCTTGTAGGAGAAACTCAGACTGTCAATATGAACAACTTTTCCTATGAGACCAATGCTTGAGACTCGAAATTTTTTTTGGTATTTTCATACAAATGTGTTCGGCCGGCCCGGCAATTTGTATGACAATGTCGATAGTTTTTTCGAGTTTCAAGCATTGGTCCCATAGGAAACGTTGTTCAAATTTACGGTCTGTATTACTCCTACAAGTATCGGACAGGGTTTTTGTTACATATTGTAGAGCTAAGGGAGTGTAAGCACCACCTCTTAGGAATGGGAAATCTCCTCAAATGGGAATGTAGGAAATGTAAGTAGTATGCACTTAGATAGATGGAATAAGGTCGCTACAGAATGTCTTTGGAAGGCTGGTGTCAAAAAGCGATTATCCTAGGACATGCAAGTGAGAGAGTGACGATTTGGAGATTTTTTGCATAAGGTAAAAACCAAGGGCGATCTAGAAGGGACGCCTTCGCTCAGTAGTGAGACACTACAGGTTAGTAAAAAAACATGAATTCTACTAACTGTTGTTTGGACATCGGGAGATACTCAGTGCGCTACAGTGCGCAGTCCATAGAGAAGTCGGTGTCGCCCCACAATTAGTGGCGATTGGTCTCGGTGAAGCGCGGACGCGCACGGCCGCGCTTCCCATACCCACCTGTACTGTCGCCATCGGATTTAATTAACTTTTTGTCTCTCACCGCCAACAATCCGCGCCGTTGACATTCCTCACGCTTCTGTGCTAGCTTATACTACGACAGTTTTTCTTGATAGCGCTCGGTTATGGTAAATGAGAGCGGATCTGACTGCCAACTTCGATTTTGTTACAGTTTCGGTAAAATACTGATATGAGTGCTTTTATTCTTTACATTCGTGGTATTAATAGTAAAATAGTTTATTGATAGAAAGTTAGATAACATAAAAAAAATCTTCATAGATTGACAGTTTTGAAGTACCTAATAAATGATTCATTAACAAATAATATATATATTACGTCATAGATACAAATAGGTAGTGCTAATTTTTAATCGATCACGATTTTCAATAAAAACGTGAACCTGAACTTGATGAAGCTAACATTGCGCCGCTTGACCGCGCATCATAGTTCAAGTTCAGAGAGCTGACTGGCCGCAGAATGCAAGTTGCGTAAACTGCGCTTAACATGCCGCTCGCCGACGCTAACTCGACGCATGACTTGCGTTATGAACACAGACCCATTAATCGCATAGACATTTAATGTCGCAAATAAGAGTATGAACAAGATCTTGACGAGCACTCAAGTTGCATTTGGCGGCGCATCGCGGTTCAAGTTTGACGCTACTACTCATAATCTCATATGCATAGTTGCAAATATAAGCAAAAGTCTTGAAAGCGCATTTCAAGTTAGTTCCTATATTCATATGACACATCATATTATTTTATGGAAATTGCATTATTTAAGTACAAAAAAAGTGCAATTGTTGTGACCATATTTTTTTTTAATGTAAACTATCGCTCTAGTAAAGGGTAAATTATATGCATAATGCACTCTTTACTTGCTCAGCTTTTAATATTAGCGCGTACCCAGTTTTATCCTCGTCCTTGCAACTTTGGAGAGTTTTCCGGATATTTTTTCTCCAAGAATGATATACATGCATATAAATGGTCATATAAAGATGCTGCAAATGTCAATCACGATACATACTATACATATTTTATATTCTTATTATGTTGGTACGCTTTTCAGCCACGGGTCTATGGGGACCCGGTCCTTTGAGGCGTTCATGGGGCCAAAGCCAACATGAAGAGGCCTTTTAGTACCTTTTTATCTAAAAAGTGAGATGGCTGCATCTAGGAGGTCTATCCCTTAATGTACCATTGAGATGCACTAACGGACAGTTCTCCACAGCTGCCGAACTATTGCCAGGGAGGGATTTACTTGGTTTGGGCTTTATGGATGGGACCGGATGTTAGTGGACCGGATAACTGGGTTATGGAGTGAGATACGGACATCTACCAAAAAATTTCTCACAACAATTTTAGCCTGGTAGATGGTGACTCGCTGCTCGTTGGCTACACTGCCTGTGGGCACCCTAACTAGCCACGAAAATGCGGCCAGGGCGCAACACAATGTGAGCAGCTAAGGGTGTCGAGAGGTGCGGCTCCGGTTTCACCATCACGGGGCTTATCCCCGAGAGCGGGTTTCCCCGTTATTACGCCATTACGTGCAATAAACTTCCACCCTGGAGCGTATGTTCTGCTCTTGCGACTTCACTCTTGCCAGTTAAGGCAAGACAGAGGAGGGGGGTGTGTAACTGTGTGTATGTAAGCGCATGTGTGTTGTATGGTCCACCTGGAGGTAGGGTACGTGGTGTCGCCACTCACCATCAGCTCGCCACAAGCTGCCCTGCGTTGTTTGACTGCACTGGGAATCCAGTGGGCGATGGGGTCGTCACGTCCCGATGCCTATATATTCTTATTATTATTTAGAGCCCGCTAGATCCCATTGTTGGGCAAAGGCCTCCCTCTCGGTTCTCCATTTCTCTCTATCCTGCGCTTTTGCCTGCCAGTCCTTTGAGTAGGCATCTAGGTCTTCACGCCATCTGCGCCTAAGTTTTCCAGGACGCCGACGTCCGTTCGTTGGGGTCCACAAAGTTAGAGTTTTGGCCCATAGTTCGGTCGGCATACGGCTGACATGACTAGCCCAGTCCCATTTTAATTTAGTGGCGGTGACATTCACGTCTGTGACTTTGGTGATAGATCGCAAGGTGGTGTTGCGGACTCTATCTATTCTCTTGATATTAAGAATGCTGCGCTCCATGACACGTTGGCAAACCCCGAGCCCGGACTGAACTTTCGTCAAAGACCAAAAATAACCCTTCCCTTTCCCTACATAAATTCCTTCATTGACCAATAGTTCCTCCAGGCGCTTTCGGTGCGTCTTGCTACTTCTTTTTCTTGTCGCGCCTGAAAGGATACTAATTGACCGAGGTAGACATACTCATTGACATATTCCATCCTCTCACCCTGTACTTGAACGTTGTGCTTGGTACTGTTGGTCATAAGCTTAGTCTTAGACATATTCATCTTTAGTCCGACCTCGAAGCTTGCTGCATGCAGGTCCTCAAGCATCCGTTGTAGTTCTGATGCTAAGGAAGAGAACAATACGATATCGTCCGCAAAGCGTAGGTTGCTGAGTTTACGATCACCCACGTCGATGCCTTGTTCTTGCCACTTATCCGCTAAATTTCGGAAGACTTCTTCTAAGGTGCTAATGAAAATCTTCGGGGACAAAGGGTCACCTTGTTTGACGCCTTTTTCAATATTGAATTTAGGACCGGATGACTCGAGTTTGATAGGGGATGGAAACCTGCCTGTTCTGGGGGTTGATGCAAATCAATTTTGGCTGCTATGCGGGACTCTATTACTTTCATAAACAGTTTATAAAGGTGAGAAACAAGGCTTATGAGTCTATAGTTGCCGATGTCAGATTTTTCACCTTTTTTAAATAATAATTTTATGTTGGCATGGCAGAAATTATCTGGAAGTTTACCTGTATACAAGATATCATTAAACAGATTAGTTATATGTGGTAAAAGCATGTCGCTGAGTTTTAGTGCTTCAGTTGTTATCCCGTCTTCCCCTGGGCTTCTACTATATTTCATCTTTTTCAGCGCATCCTGGACTTCATATGGAGTACTAGGAGGGATGGAATCTGGTAGTGTGTATTCTATATTATTATGATTTTTATTTGGGTCCCTGTATAATGAAATATAAAATTCTGTTGCTGTTTCCATTATTTTATATTCTTATGTAGTCTAAATCTATCCTGGTCAATGTCTACTAATGTATGACTCATCAATGTCAGCATGTCGATGCCTCGTTTATATAAATACATTACATTCTCACCAATGTTTATTTATAGACATTTCCACTTGACAAGTGACTGGACCTCAATGAAAATTCTCGATCATTGATTAAGTGCATATTTATTCTCCACTCTACATATCAATGATATGCTTTGCGTCTATTTCTGTTTAGCTTGATTCTGGAATATTTTTCTTATCTAATATCCAGTGACTACTAACCTAACGTTGTAATCATAATTACTTTCCCGAGTTACAAGCTCCTTAACAGGCTTATCTGTAACTTCTAGTATGTCTTATATAATAGACAAACTTTATTTTTAATTACATATCACAATCCATACACAAACAGTCAAGCAAGCGCTTCCCTTTACGTTTCACCAATGCTTACAGGTTTCCAAGCCAACGATAGCAGTTTTTTATTGGGTAGCTAGGTTAATTTTCTATATGAATTATTTATATTTTGCATATCTTATAAGCGGAGCGTTGAGGTAGTGCTCTACTCTCAACTTGTCAGGGTCAATCAAGCATTTATTTCCTGCTTTTATTCTGTTTTGTCCTTGTAATTAATCCTTGGAAGAGCGAGAGCTGAAATTATGTTTCTGTTATGCGGTTGTTCTTATTTTTAAATCCAAGAATGTCTTTATTATCGTAGGATATGTTTTATATCTTAATCATAATAATAACTTTGTTATTTATTTAAAAACTGTATGTCAAATCGTTACTTACAGCTGAGTTTCGTGCCGCTTTCTAGGTGCTTAGTGCAAAAGAAACAGCAACAAATTGCTTTGCGTATAATTTGTGATGTATTATGTATTTCTGTATTAATTTACTGTTAAGAAAAAATATAATACTTAGTGATAGTTTCCTTGCAAGTGTATTTTAGTTAGTTCTAGGTTATAAGCCGATTCAATTTTCGAGCCTTCAAATGATAGTTACGAGTGTGTAATATCACCAGCGATACTAACAACACTGACATTCTTATGCAAATGTGAAGATTGGAGTCGAACAAAAAGAACGATTAATCGAAGTCAAAAGTAAATCGAGCGTGCGCGGCGGCTCTCGGTTCGCGCTGCCTCTTTAATTGCTCTTTGATAACCGGTAATAGTGGTATAAATGCACCCATTATAGTTCCTTCCATTTAAATTGGTCGCTTTAATGCCGGGTGCGTCTTTGTCGCGTGGTGTCTCAGCGTAAACCCAGCACTTATAATTACAATTTTTGATCAAGTAGAGCAAGGCTCTTTCCAATTAAAATGAACCTTAACCTCTCGTATGTATGCGTAGACTTAAGCGAAAATGCATTGTTTAAACATTAAGTCTGGTATTCCGGTATACTCAAAAAAAAAAATAGGTTTATGGGCGGGCATACTCGTAAAAGTATTAAAACCACACATCCAAGCATTCTTCTTCAATCCTTTTTCATCAATTATATTGGCACATGATGTATGTCATTGGCCTGGAGAATTTTTGCTTGTACACCCTTAAGGGGATACCTGATTTTTTTCGCGGTCCAGTGCTGTCCGTGTGGTCCATTTGATAGGAAACGGAGATGTCACTTAAAATTTTGTCTTGACCAGACACTAAATAACCCTTCAAACTAATTTATGAACTATGGTTACAGTTTGAAGTTACATTTGCGAAAAACGGCTACTTTTGGCGTATGTGCGTAGAAAAGCTCCATATTCTCGCTTTTACGGGTTGGGGAAAAATTATTTTTGGTAAATTAGATACAGGTATTTTTAAGTGCCTAGTGTTCATCATGCCAGGCAGTAACAATGAAGGCGTCCTCTTCCAGGAAGGCGGAAAATGATCTTTTTCAGATTGATTTGAATCTTGGATGTTTATCTATATATACATATGTATTTGTATGAAAAGAGTAATGAGTGTTGACGAAGCAAAAGAGGTTTGCAAGGATCGTAGCAAGTGGAAATCTATAGTCTCTGCCTATCCTCATGAGAAACAGGCGTAAAAATATGTATGTATGTATTTGTAACAAAATATAGTATCGTTGAGTTAGTATCCCATAACGCAAGTCTCGAACTTGGGGGTAGCTATTCTGTGAGTTGGTCCGTATATATTTATTTACATTTTACATTTGGCTATGACATAAAAAAAAATACTTCAGTGCTGCAGTTTTTAAATTCTGGTCTTTAAAATTAATAAGGCGTGGGTTTACTTTGATACAGGTCTTCCTTTTGAATGGGTTTACGATATTTTCCTTATAGCGAAAGTTTATTTTTCATTATCGGACGCCTGTGATGATTTTTATTATCGTTACTTAATCGTAACGAGACTTTTGAGAGGATGTACAAAAATTTGAGTATGAACATTGTTTTTTTAATAAATAAATTGCTCACGGCCTAGAAATAAGTTAGGCATATTTGTCTCTATCGTTTGCTGTTGATATTCTTTTCTTATCTTTGTATCTACGAATCACTAGTTATTTTGGCTCCACTATTCTCACCACGTATCATATTCATCTTGATTCAGAATGTTAGAGTGAAATTTAAAAACTTGCTATATTTCTCTGGTATTTCTACAATTCAAACAGTCTTTTATGTTTTTGTTACGAAAAATTTGCTTAGCTGTGAATTTACTGCAGTTATCAATTAACGGACTGTACAATACAGTTTATATTTACATTTATAAACCACGTCCGCAAGTGAACCAATTGCTTTCCAATTAATTCCAGTCAGTCTGAATTATTGTAATTAAATTATTTAAATATTACAATCCAGCAATCGAAACGTGGGTTGGTATCACCGTAGCCGAACCAAATATACAACTGAAATTTTCAATTATTTTTCGAATGCCTTAACGTTTACAGCCTGTACTTCGATTGAGGGCGTTTAATTGCTTAAATAAATATTTTACTGATTTATTGTCGGCTTTAATTTGAGAACTGGATTCCTTTGTGGTAGCTATTAATAGAGTTGAATAATAAAGATCATTGTTAGGTTGCTTCACGTAACAATGACAGCGGCGGATCTAAGTAGACTTCGTTATTATTGCTATTATTCTCAAAGAATTTGCGAGGAATGCTCGTGTGGGAATTCATGCCAGTGACGTTATTATTTTGTGTGTATTTGTTTTATTATCTTCTTTTAAATAGATTTCGCCGCAGTTACTCTACTTATGTTATATAATAGCGTTTTTAAAATATTGTTAGTTTATCTTTATGAATCATAAATATCACTATTCCTAAAGAGTTACTAACACTATTAAAGAAACAAAAAATAACGAAGTTTTCATTCCGTAAATAAAATTAGTTATTTTATGTTTATTACACAAGGAAAACGAGGCTTTGTCCTAAAACCTAAATGGTGCCAACAAGCTTCGCCCAAATTAACTCCTGTCAAAACTTCGTATATATTTTGTCACAACGTTGTACTATATTTTTACTCAGCCGTAAAGTACGTATATCTCAGTCTGTCTGGTTTAATCTGAGCTGACATAGGCTTGAGCATTTACGAGGCCAGTCGGCGTGTCCCTACGTTTTATATGCCACTGTTAAATAATGCGTACCTTCTCTTTTTGTGTGCGTGATGTTAGAAAAGCGAACCACCTCGTTTTACTCTTTTACGAGTTCGTAGAACGTGTTCCATTTCGCCGGACTTAGCCCTTTTAAAGTTTGACCATCTGGATCAGTTATTTACGGGTTTACATATTCAGAATAAAAAAATAAATATATTGGGACAAATCACACAGATTAGGCTAGCAACATTATTAGTAATTTACTTGTTTTTTTTTATGTCACTTACTTTTTATTACTAGACTGTAAGAACATTTTAAAGAGAAATATCTCATCTCTGCTATGTTTATTACTTATAAGTAATTTAAGTAGGTACCTAATGCATTTATACATTAGAAATAGTTGAATGTAAAAATGTAGTAAAATGTAAACAAGGACGTTTTTTATCTACACATTAACTTGGCTTAGGTAATTAAGTGTTGATGCTGTCTTTTTATGGTAAGAAAATATTTTATTTAGTAAGGAACTACGCAGATGTTCGTTAATTCAAACTTGGATATTGTTGTTTGCATCGGATATGACACAAATTGTGATTGCTTCGTCGAGATCCGTTGTCTGCGGCATTCCAATCAAGACGAGCGCCTTGCAGTCGAACTCGCGCTAGGTTGTTAGTTGCTGCTAGGGCTGGCTGACGGGAATTCCCGGACCTGCGTGACGTACTAAGGCTGTCCTGGTAATGGAATAATAACACATTTAAGAGATAGGCCGTAGGTAGGACGAGCTCCGTGGCGTAGTGGTCACCATGCCAATCCATCACCCAGAGGTCTCGAGTTCGAGTCAGGGGGGCAAGTTGGAAAATGGCTTTTTTCATATTGTGCTGGATCTTGGATGTTTATCTACATATGTTTTTGTTATAAAATATAGTATCGTTGAGTTAGTATCCCATAATACAATTCTCGAACTTACTTTGGAGCTAGCTCAGTGTTATTTGTCCCCTATATATTTTTATTTATTTATTTATAGGTATTTAGTTCTGCCTCCGTAGCATGGCACTGTTGGTAAATCCAGATAAAGTTTTTAGCGGAAGACTTGTGACATATTGCTCATTATTATTACGTAGAGCGAGATATACGTGGTTGCCGTTGCCATGCCACTGGGTCAGGTTTGGAATTCTTAGTAGTTAAATGAAATCTAGTATTTGTTTATATGTAGTTTAAGTAGAATTAAGTAACTTTATATTAATACATATACGTGTATTCTCAGTTAGTATTTATTTGTACGTAGTATATTATTACTCTGTGGTCAGTTTTAAGTAAGTGTTCACAGTTTTTGATATTAGTGTTATTGCAAATAGTTCCGAAATATTTGCATGTCTGCACCACCTGTAGGTTGACTGGTAAAAAAGCATGCGGCGTTTAGTCCGCCAATTACAATTTCATGAAATAAAGTTAAATAAATAAATGAAAATATCCCGGATCTGACTCCCTAACTCAACTCAGTCAGAGTTAAATTGGGAATTTGGTCTCAAAATGCGGATGAAAGTCTATCCCCGAAACTGTCACGAATGTTGGGTCTATAGTTACTTGTGACGTAGGTACGTGCCGTCTTAGTATAGATGACCTGTCACTTTTACCCCTAAAGGGGTTTGTATTGTTTTTTTAACGGGTTAGAGATAGCCTAGGGCCGCAAGACCCAAAAATCACTCTTAGCGTGATGGTGGACTTGAAGCCGGACAAAGAAAATAATAAAACCGGCCAAGTGCGAGTTGGATTCGTACACGAAGGGTCCCGTACCATTATCATTAAAAAATCATATTTGTTGTATGGGAGCCCCCCCTTAAATTTATATAATTTTAATTTAAGTGGATATACAACTTAATATTTTGTGAATACATATTTCAAGCATCTACCTGTTGCCGTCATATCCTTCAACAACTGCATATTTGCAAAACCATTGTTATCTACTGTTTTTTTGTCGGTTGACAGATTAATACCGAGCAAAAGACAGCAAAAAAAAACACGTTTGTTGTACGGGAGCCCCCCTTAAATATTTATTTTTTTCGGTTTTTAGTATTTTTTGTTAAAATTTTCACAGATCACGTTGCATGGGATACAGCCTGGTAATAGACAGACAGACGGACGGACGGACAGCGGAGTCTTAATAATAGGGCCCTGTTTTTACCCTTTGGGTACGGAACCCTTAAAACTATGATAGGTATGCTACGTAGCCTAAAAACATGATTTAGATTATTTGTCCTCATCTGTATTGTAGGTTTCAAGGTTTCTTTTTTTTAATTATTCAATAAATCAATACAATAAAAATTTACTTTATTGCACCATAATAGGCATATAAAAATTACAAAACAACAAGAAGCAATATAGCCACAAAGGTCTATAATTCACAAGAAATAACCTGAGACAGTGTAAATAAATAATATAACTATACATAATGAAACCGGACTATTTCTGTCAGCCCTAGTATCCTTGCCACCCTATTCATTCATTGCCTGGCACCGCTCAATAGAGCCTGCAATATGTCACCTCTGTCTTACGATACAATATAAATTATAACGGAACTTCGGAACATTTGTAGACAATACCTACTTCAATGACAATGCGTCGCTAACACCTTCTAAAATATAATGTAAAGATCCAAAAGTGGTTTTAATTAATAATGTTCGGATTTGACCAGCTATAAGTTTATATTTCCTAAGAATCTTTCTTAGTTTATCTTCTTTAGGGTTATTATATATTTCGCTGAAAAACTACAACTTGCTACAAGTATGTATAAGCGCTTTAGCGTTTGGTGCTTTACTTTGAAATCCAGCGAATTTAAACAAATATTTAAATACTGCGGTCTGGTTTTAAAACTAGTGTTAAACCTTGATACATAGGGCGCACTATAAGTTTCCGGAACTGGCCACTTACATAAACAATATTTAAAAATTTATTGCATCATTTGAAAATAGAACTCTTTGGCTGTAGAATGCAGTTTGTTTCATCTGACTGTCTTTTGTTTTTACCTTGTGGCGCCATTTAAAAAATTGTGTGTCTGCATCAACATGGATTTAACTCGGGAAAATTTTCGTAGTATGATTTTCTACGATTTTAAGTGTAATTTGACAGCTCAACAGAGCATCGCTCGGCTTGAAACAGCTTTTGGCAATGAAGCACCATGCAAGACAACTGTTTATAGCTGGTTTGCAGAATTCAAGCGTGGTCGTATCAATCTCAGTGACGAATCTCGCGATGGTCGGCCGTCCACCGCTGTGACCAACAAAAACATCGATGCTGTGCGCCGTATGATTGAAACAGACAGGCATGTGACCTACCATGAAATTCGCGCATCCTTAGAAATAGGCATGAGTCAAATACAATTAATCCTACACAAACATTTGGGTGTGAGAAAGCTGTGCTCGCGGTGGATCCCACACAACTTGACCGAGGCTCAAAAAACGGACCGCGTCACTTGGTGCAGTGCCATGCTTACCAGATTCAACGAAGGTGCGTCAAATTTGGTGTGGGACATAGTAACAGGTGACGAAACATGGATTTATTGCTACGATCCCAAAACAAAGCAGCAATCGAGCGTATGGGTCTTTCAAGATGAGCCGAAACCAACCAAAGTGGCGCGCGTGAAAAGTGCATCTAAGCGGATGATTGCTTCTTTTTTTAATAAAACTGGACACGTGGCTACTTTTGCTTTAGAGAATCGTCGTACAGTGAATAGTGACTGGTACACGACCATTTGTTTGCCCGAAGTTGTTGACGAACTCCGTAAAAATAACCGTAAACGCCGTATCATCCTGCACCACGACAATGCTAGTTCTCACACGGCCAGACAGACAAACGACTTTTTGAAGGCGAAAAATGTAGAACTCATGAGTCATCCTGCATACAGTCCCGACCTGGCACCTTGTGACTTTTTTCTGTTCCCAAAAAATAGGAACCAATTACGCGGTCAACGATTTTCATCACCAGAAGAGGCTGTCGAGGAGTATGAAAAACACGTTTCAGAGGTCACCACAGAGGAGTGGCACAAAAGTTTTCAAAACTGGTTTCATCGAATGAAAAAATGCATAGACGCCAAGGGAGATTATTTTGAAAAACAATAAATTAATTTTGTACCTTTAATAGTATTTTTTCATATTCATTCCGGAAACTTATAGTGCGCCCCACGTATAATGCTGTAGATTACTGCTCTAGCCCAAATGTTACGCTCTTTTTGGCTCAACATAATTCTGTAACGAAAAATCTCATATACCATGCAAAAATGTTCTGCAAAAATATACAAAGCTCTGCATTTATCTGGAAATGTATTAAAAGTTTTCCACTAGACAGCTGAATTGTGAACATATGTCAAACAAGCAAGAAAATAAACCGAGCGCCTGCGTTCTGCCGACAGCAGGTACTGACATATGCGACGTCACCCGACCGCGCTCGCGGCTTCTGCTAACATTTTCCACTCTACTTGCTGCAACTGCTTGAAGCGACACCTGCCCGCTTTTTACTACAAATCTGCTACACGTACGCACTTAGCCTGGCGCGAGCCCTTATACTTTTTATAATAACATGTGCTTCGAAGATAAGTTACACGCGCTGCCACTTGAAACTCCCAGTGCTTGTATGCAATTTTCGAAATGTACGATCACCTCGGGAATGCAGCACGCATTTTAATATCGAGTCGCGAGGGCACCCCCGTTATGTCAGACACGGGTACAGCGCACCCCGGCCCGCCACATGCCGCAACATTTCCCGAGTTGTGTGCTCGCCTAGTTTTGAACTCGGCTTAGCTCCGCGGAATAGCTATTCTGAAATTTCAGCAACGCATATGCAAATGTCAGCTCTCGACACTGATTGTACGAGTGGCACGGGGAAAATTCATGCATTTACATTAAATTTCACCGAAATTGGATCCCAAGTTGCTAGGTTTATATACGAGCGCAGTGTATCACGTGCTCGCCTCTCGATATTTACGGTTTTCAATCGCATCTGTCGCACTGCAAACTGCATGAATTGTTTAGGGTGCCGCCAGTGTTAAAGTATAAACCATTTGTTCTTTTACTCATATGTCAATATTGGAATATGTTACATAAATATGAAAGGAAAAAGTTTAATTTTAAAAATGAAATATATGGCTTATTGCTCCAGTGAGAATAAAATGGTCAGGCCTTTTTTTAATCGCATTGTATCGATCTACGCATACTCTCTAATTGCACGTTAGGCAGAACAAAACGAAACATGGTTCGGCGAAAGGTCTTATCGTAAAGTTATCGCGAGCTGCTATGTGAGCGCTACAAGACGTGTGGTACGGAACTCAATCAGTACACGATCGTGCGTGCTTTCCTCCACTTTTTATTTCTCTTTGGTATCGTTTTTAATCAGAGCTGGCCGGTTATTGCCGCTGTTATTGAAACGTTACGGCTCGCTTTAGCGGATTAACTAATCGAATGATTGTTTACCGCGGCCATTGGTTCGCGTCGCCGCCACCGCCACCGGACCGCTTGCGTATAATGAATGTTGCCTACATTAATTACAGTTTTAGTGCCACTTTTATAGCTTTGCCTTTTATCGCTTCGTGTGAGATTACGTGTTCTTATTACTCCTGCTTTTCATTTTGTGATGACTCAATACCCGTCAATACGGCTTCGTTATCGCATTTTGACTTTTAAGTGTGCACTTTTAAAATAATTACCGTCAATTTTGTGGAATGGTTTAACGGTAAATTTTATGTGTTAAAAATTCACTAAAAATGGTTTTATGTCTTAACTAGCTGATGCCCGCGACTTCGTTCGCGTGGACTTTATGACTCCGGCGTATAAATATAAATAAAAACTAATGAGAGAGAGAGAGAGAGAGAGAGAGAGAGAGAGAGAGAGAGAGAGAGAGAGAGAGAGAGAGAGAGAGAGAGAGAGAGAGAGAGATAGAGACAGAGGGAGAAAGTACTTGTAACAGTGTTAGGAGTTAAAAGTCAATATTATTTTAATTCTTTCCTTCGGGAGCCAATATGAAAAGAGCTGAAGTGTTACAAACCCTGGAGAAAGCCACAATAAGTAGGCCATGCGAAAAACCAGTCCTTAGATCGACATCAGCAGCTTTAAGCCTCTAAAACTGTCACTTATTTTCATAGCAAAGCAAGTTAACATATGGAACTGAGTATTTTCAAAAGGAAAATTGTTGGGGATGAGTGGCATACGCGGAATAAATACAGTTTCACTGGCATCACTCACTTACTGTGAGCTTTAAGTGTCTCAGCAGACTATGCCGAAGTTTAGTGGCTAAAGTTCAGTGTCTAAAGTTCGGTGGGGATGACACACTAAATAAGCTGAAGTTCAGCTGCTGAAGTTCGGTGGAAACGCCGGACAGTAGTGATGTGCCGATATGAGAATTTAATCTTCCGTCTTTGGCGCGTCTGGGGCGAACGGAAACGGGAGCGGAAGAGGGAACGGGAACGGGAACGGGAACGGGAGCGGAAGCGGAAGCGGAAGCGGGAGCGGGAGCGGGAGCGGAAGCGGCAGCGGTGGCGGCAGCAGCGGCGGCGGCGTCGGCGGTGGCGGAGGCGTCGGCAGCGGCGGCGGCAGCGGCGGCGGCGGCGGCGGCGGCGGGAGCGGGAGCGGGAGCGGAACGGGTACGGGTACGGGTACAGGTACGGGTACGGGTACGGGTACGGGTACGGGTATGGGTACGGGTACGGGTACGGGTACGGGTACGGGTACGGGTACGGGTACGGGTCCGATTCAGGCAAAAGCATCGGAAGTTCGGCGTTATGTGTTGCTAGTAATGCAAATAACATTGCAGGCATGCATTGGCTGAAATTCAGCCGCTGAACTTCGGCATACAGTGCTGAGACATTAAGTTGGGTTCCGTTACACAGTTTCGGCGGAGTCAAATTTCGCATCAGCATTATTGGCCCTCCGACATTAAGACTTATTTTGTGAGCCGTGAGTCCATTTGCTGCAAGTGAATTAAGAAACTCAACTGAATAATTGGTGGCGTCGTCAACAACACTATCCAAGAAATCTAAATATATATCTAAATATATATAACTCAAAGGTGACTGACTGACTGACATAGTGATCTATCAACGCACTGCCCAAACCACTGGACGGATCGGGCTGAAATTTGGCATGCAGGTAGATGTTATGACGTAGGCATCCGCTAAGAAAGGATTTTGATCAATTCTACCCCCAAGGGGATAAAATAGGGGATGAAAGTTTGTATGAAACTTTGTCAATTTTAAACCGATCGGGCTGAGACTTTGCATGCATAAAGCTACTATGACGTAGGCATCCCCTAAGAAAGGATTTTGATAAATTACACCCCTACGCGAGCGAAGCCGCGGGCACAAGCTAGTTAACAATAATTTGCCTCATAAGTTCTTTATTAATTGATTTTTAATTTTTTGGTGTCAATATGGCGCGTTCACATAACCAAGAATTTTCTGGTGTGTTATGCTCTGAAGGTCCGCAAATACTGAACTTATAAGTTCTACATCGGACGAAACAACTTTTTTTTTTGAAAAAATTTCAATGTACAGACACATTTTTTTTACTCTTTTATTATAGTATACATTTAGTATGTTTTTGTTCAGCGGCAACAAAAAACATCATCTATAAAAATTTCAACTGTCTAGCTATAATGGTTCATGAGATTCAGCCTGGTGACAGACAGACAGACAAACAGTCGGACGGTCTAAGTAATAGGGTCCCGTTTCTACCCTACCCTATGGAACCCTAAAAATCAAATAAAATAAGTATTGATGGGGGGCTCCTATACTACAAACGTGAATTTTCATAGATTATGGTACGGAACCCTTCGCGCGCGTCCGACTCGCGCTTGGCCAGTTGTATTATAACTCAACAAAAAGTTCTCATCAGACTTAACAACTTTTGCTAAGGCGGCATTTTAATATTTCTTATAGTTTAGCTGGACCATTATAGTTCTGCATCATGTGTTCCATTTTTCAAAATCAATTATAGCCTATATGTTGCCCAGGCTTCACAGCTATATAACAAAAAAAGTTTCATTAGAATCCGTCCAGTATTTCCGGAGATTAGCGTGTACAAACAGACAAACAGACAAACAGACAGACATTTTTTTTTTATTTTCTTATTATTCTATTACTATATCTCCATCGCCCCAAATATTTTTTTTGAAAAATTTTCAATGTACAGACACATTTTTTTTACTCTTTTATTATAGTATAGATAAGGTAATCATTTAATAATGGAATAGTTGGTAATTACGGGATTCTCCTCATCCTAACCCGGTTGAATACTCAGTTGAGCTGCCTAGGGGCCCAGAATACGCTTTCTGACGTTTTCGTTCATTTTGATATTTGTGGGATTAATTTTCAAAAAGGACTTTTTTTAGAGTAAAGGATGGCTAGGCTATGCTTGAATAGCACCTTATATGACTACAAATAGTTTTATCTCGTTTGTCACCTTTTTAGAACGCGCTACGAATAGATTAATAGACTACTCACAGTTAGTTAGTATTAATAGTAGATAATAGTTATTGGATACGAATAGACTACTCACAGTTAGTCAGTATTAATAGTAGATAATAGTTATCGGATACGACATTACTTCTCCGAGTTCCTCGTTAATTATACCAGCAGCAAGTAGGACAAACTCCTCATTCACTGTCCACGGGCACGCTAGGAAAGGCTATAAATTGGCGACTGCAGATCGATCGCTCGCTGCGCGCGCGCACAAATCAAACCGCACGTCAAAACAATGGCGGCCACAGCTGCGGGGGCGGTCGTGCAGCCACCCGCCGGTTATCAAAACCAGCTTATTTATACTGCTCGCTGAACTCACGTGGAAATCTGCTTCTAATTTGAAATACGAGTAATAAGAATTCTATGAGATTAAAAAAATGTTTTGTTTTGATAGTTTAACTTTAATATGAGTCATGTGAATATTAGATGGATGTTATCGGTATGGTACTTGAGACTTAAGCGTCTATAAATCAACTATTTGATGTGTGCTTTAGTGTGCTTCTCACGTATTACGCAAGGGAAGAGACAAAATACTTATTAAGTGCTCATTTTAAGCTTGTGCTTTTTACATTTGTTTCGTAAAATAAAACTGAAAGTAACTTCCTGCTTTAATTTTGGCCATACTTCATAACCAGATATTAGCCAATCCATTAGGCGGCATCACGAACAAGTCGCTTATAAATTTAATCTGAGTCAAATAAAAATAAAAGACTCAGTGCGGCAAAACATAAGTGAAGTAGCTGATAGATGTCACAAACTAAAGTATATACTTATTTCTAGTAAAATACTGCGTATTATTTTAATTTATTAACATATTTTATTAGCCGTGTCCTTGACTTTTTGAAATCGGCGTTTGTTTGTTCAAATTTTCTGTTTCTATTTGTAATATGTATTTCCTATTTTATAAAGATCCCGGGTTTAGCTTTTAAGATTATATTTATGACGATTGATTATTCTAACATCAGATTATATTGAATTTCACATAATGTTTTGACGTGAAGAATTAAGACTGCGTGTACCTAGCGGCTGGCTATGAGCCGATAGGTACGAGCAGTCTTAATTTTTTACGATGATGTGCCAATGAGGGCCCTTATTAGATATCGGTGAACCTGTTCGGATAGTGATGGGAAAAAACCATGAATGAATGTGCGTGTTTTTGTTCACTTGTCACTGCGTTTCCGGCGGTCGCACGGCGCGGCGCGTGGAGAATCGCCGTACGCGACGGATCGTACCGGCAACCGGCCTCCGCCGACACGCTTCACCGGCCATTACTGATTAAAAAACGAACTCGATGCAATAGTGAGCTCCCATTGGCTCCACTGCTGCGACCTGGATCAACCTCAAGCCTTCGATGTTGAGTGGGAAAAGGATTCATGGAATCATCAATGAAATCTCCATTGGATAGCTCCTTTGTAATCCATCCCGTAGATCTCAGTGGACTAAATTAAGGTTTCTCTACATTGTATCGTTTTATTAAATATTTTTAATTATGTTTACGAAATTAAAGTGCGATAAATTGTGTACATTACTCGTCAACTCAGTAAAGAAAAATATGATAACCGCTTAACTTGTGCATATATCACAACAAAGCGGTTGTTATGTTGTTCACTATTCTTGTGAAAAGATTCAGACAATGGCAAACTTATCTATTGTTTTTGTCAATCTCAAAGTATGCTTTCAAATTGCATCGACCATGCTTGTCAGTCTAATATAATTAACATAATAATCAATGACCAAATTATAAAAAACCCCCGACTTCTAAGCATTAACCTCCTTTAAAACTTATTAACTTGTAATTCTACAATACACTGAACGGATTTCCAAAGCGATGTATAAAAATATTTGATAATGCGTTTTATTTTCACATGTAAACATTAAGACGACATCTAGTGATGAGTAGCGGAACGATCTATTATTCGCCAAGAAAGTTAGGTAAGCCCTGACTTTCAAGCGTTAGCCCCCAATAACTTTTGAACGGCTGATCCGATTTTCATCAAACATAGCTAAGAACCACCACAAGGGAATTTTCTTTCACCTAAAAAAAACCACATTAGAATCGGTCCATCCGTTCGAGCGCTACGATGCCACAGAAAGACACCCAGACAAACATTAGCGTCAAACTCATATCACCCTTCTTTTTTGTCGGAGGTTAAAATAGTTTAAATTTAAACAAATCAATATAAGAATATGAGTATAAGTTCTTCGGGTCCAGCTATCAGATCAAAGAGAACACTTACCGCGAGTTTTGAGTCTCTGCAGCTGAAACTCAGCGGCGCAGTACCGTTGTCCGCTGAGCTGTCAACTCGCGAGGAATGATATTTCAACTTTATTCAACAAACTGCTGAATAAAAATGTGACATATATTCTGTTTAGTTTATGTTTTCTTCTGTTTATTCATCAACTAATGTTATTAGAACTTGTGACAGGTGAGGGGCATGAAGAGACAGTATGGACAATTTTATTTTTGAAAGCTGTTACTTTCTCATTGTTGACGCTTACTAGAGTTTTATGTCGCTGTCAGACTTTTGCATCTTCTATCGACAGGCCTACTTTTCTTTAGACATGATATTCGAAGTGGCGACATAGTATTAAGGAAAACTGGTAGTGGTGTTATTTAACTTAAAACTTTTTTGTTACTGTACATTGTCCTTAAGTTACTGATGTTGCTGAAAGGTATGGCAATAAGATATGATGTATTTATTTTATGCGCCTTTTTTAATGGCATGATATTTTATCGTTTCGATTAGTATTATTATTAAATTCATTTTGAAATTTACTACATTAATCCTATCTAATACTCACCTTACTTAATCGATTTAAACTCTTTGGTACTTTTTGTACATATCAAAGATATATAAGTAGAGTTTATAAACATATTTCATGGTAAAGACCTATTATTTTTTGTCCATAAGGTTTTTCTTGTAAGTACTTGCCTACATTTATTGATATTTTATTATTGTTTTGTTACAGGTAGTTGAAATAGTCGCACATCCCTATTAACCTGCTGATTATCACTGTGAGTATGTCAAGCACGAACAAGGTTATAAAGAGATACCTCCTCCATAAAAATTACCTATACCTACGGAATTAGAGTAAGCAATTCTAAAATATCACACCCACATTTGTATGCCAAATAAATCCACTAAAAATGTTCAAAGGCAAGAAGCAGCGGGTTATTACAACACCGTTCTCGTAGAGAGTGCTCATCCCGGAGTGTATTCGCCGGGGAGCTGAAAAAAACAGAAGGCGAAGCAACAGGTAGACGTCCAATTAGAGGGGCCGCACTTGAGTGGTCGACGCGCAGCGCGACACCGAGCTTTGACGGCCTTCTACAAAAACGCGCCCGTTTCCCTGCCGCCGCAACACTAACATTTTTTGCGGCGCTCACTTGTCGCGCTTCACTTTGACTTTCACGATCCTCTGCCTTACCTCACAAAAATACGAGACGTAAAACTGTACGTGAGCCGTTTTTATATGACATATATGACAGTCTCCTTTATTCTGACAATTTTACTAAACTTGACGGCTAAATGCACGAAACGATTTACGACTGACATTTTCGATTTATTCGATTTTTAGTAACAATTCCAATATAATCGGAGATATTCGAGAGCTTATAAATCAGCTGTGTCCTCCGGCTTCTCGCGACAATTTCGGGAAGAGCAAGTTTAATTCTTAATTATGGTCTTGGTCGGCGTGTCGTATTTATTTTACTTTGTAAAATTATCCCCCGAGTGGCGCGGCAATAAATTCGCTCACGCGATCAATAATTGAGACATTTATGTTTATGAAGGATGTTCTAAGTAAATCCTCGCTCTTGAACAACTCTTGTAAGCTCCTTACGTTATTATCAAGTTTGTTCTTTAGTTTTGACTGCCTCCTTTGCGTGTGAACGCTATTCTTCACATATTTCATTTTATGAAGAGTCCTTAAACTTTGTTTTATAAGTCCACTCTACATTTTGCTAGTACTTAGATCATACCTGCGAGAAGCAAACTAAAAAAAGCAAAATTTTATACAATTCTGATCAGGTCAAATATAATCGATATTCTCTCTGGCAACTTCGCGACAGATTCGGTCTTTCGAATTAAAAAAATCGAACAATAGATACTCGAGTTATCATAGAACATGCATATATAAAATCTGGACACTCGATCGTTCGATAAAGTATAGTAATCATGAATTCAGTCAACGCTCAATCAACTACATGGCCGCGGTTCGATGAAAAACTATTTCTAAATTTCCCAAATTAAATAGCTCATTGTTTGCACAGTTCAATGTTTTGGAGGCATTCCTATCTCGGAATTTTAATTCTCAATTTGTTCCTCAATTTTCGGGGAATGCGAGCCGTAATGGGAAGGCATGCGACGAAGCAGTCGCACGCTGTCCTCTCCTCTCCTCCCAACGATCTGCTTATAATCTGGAGCTGTATCTGGAATAATCTGGATTTAATGCAGGTGCAAATAGATTTAGTACCTACTTGCACGAAAGTGCTAATCTTTTTATTATTAGCAACCGAAAAAAAAATATCTTTTACAAATGACTGTTCGTTTAATTATCTCACATACTAAAATTATAAAGTTGATTATAAAATTATAAAGTTTATGATATGATTATAAAGCACAACCCGATGTGACGACATAAAATAAATGTTCCTATATTTTTTGATGAAAAAATTGTACATTGCATTGCTTATATGAAAAATAAAACTAAGGTATTGAACGTTGCTTTTGGTTTGCGTAGTCAGGGGTATGACTTTAATTGTAATGTACATTTCAATGCTTTTTCTGTGTGTATTTTTTAATTTTTTTTTTTTGGTGTACAATAAGGGATTTCTTATCATAACTTTGTAGAGTGCTGTAAGGAGTTTCAAAATATCCAGCAATTACAAGTCCAAGGATAAAGCATATTTGCCTTGCTACCGTTTTTAGCAGATGAGGTTAAGCGTTGACATTGCGGGATAGTTTTAGTAGACTTGGGCCTTACTAAAATGGATACTGTTTGTTTACTCATTATTGTAAGTGCGACTTAGTACTTCGGCACTAAACCGCTCTGCAGTATCGGTGTTCTTACATTAGATAACTACCTACTTTCTATGCCTTTTCAATGCAAAGCTTTGTCGTGCAATGTCTACTAATTGTAAATTGAAATTGTTTTTATTGAATCGCATTCCGCACCGCCTTTGAATCGCCTACCCTGTTTATACGTCCAACCAGTATAAATGTTCATTGACTTCAAAGTCCAGTTAACCAGGCGGATGCGCGTATGATGCAGTTTTAATGACATAATCCAGATACCGCTGACTCGATTAACCCGAGCTACCGAGCCTCACTAAACACCTATCCTATCTTCACGTATACCCGTTCAGCCAAGCACCAATCTCCCGTGTTACTTATTATTATCTCTCACCGATAAAATAGCCCTTATATTTTGCCATATTATACCTCTTTGATTATTTCCTTCGATTACCTTTACTTATTTTATCTCATGCCGCTCAATGATACCACTGTCCAATAAATAATTTGTTATACACCGAATCCCTTTTAACGTTGTAAACGATATGAAAAGTTAAGTACTTACTTGTTTAGTGAAGCCTATGAAAGGTTAAAGCCTATAAATACTTATTTATCTAAGGTGCTAAATCAGAATGGTTAATATGACACGGCCTATTTAATATTTCACATAATTATGAGGATGCGACGCGGCGGTGGTCGGCGGCGGCGACTGGGTTTCTGAAGCTCATCAGATAAGCGTGCGTGACTTCACACCACTTCACACGCCGGCCGCTGCGTTTGCGCTATACTTTTTATTACTTACTTTCTTACCCGCTGATAACACATACGTGATCTCTACATACACTTCTTCGAATTACACTACAGATACTCTTCGTTAATTTTTATATCATATAATAAACCAGTAAAACAATAAAATATGTAGTGGGTCGAATGATATGCCGTTTGATGTATCGTTCCACTATAAAGTACCTTCCCTTCCTTCTTCAGAAGCCATATAAAGAAATAGTCTACTATCAAATTAAATAATACTCTATATATATATATATATATATATATATATATATATATATATATATATATATATATATATATATATATATATATAATAATTTAAGATTTTTATTTTATGGTTGCTAGATTTATTGTCCACTCTTCTGAATTTATTTGGTATTCTTCGGATTTGCATATTATATGGTCCGAATAAAATGTATCTTCTTTTGAATATGAGATTGACGGGTCATTACCTCGCGATATGAATGTCAGTTGGCTGATATCTCAATTGGTGACGCGGCATTTCGATTAAGTATCTCATATTTTGTGGACATGATACTTTAATCTTTAATGCTGTAATTAATAACACGTCCGATCTGACGTGTGTTTAACCGTCGCCCCGCCCATAATGAAATGCGATAAATTGGGTTTTAAACGCTTCGCATTTTACTCTCTAGTGATTATTATCGACATTGCGTTCTATATATTATTGTAAGCGAGTGCCATTGAAATGAGTGTGTTAACGAGGCAGAACCGAGTGAGGCGAGGCATGCATGACCTCGGGATCAAACGCGTGCCTCGTGCCTGCCATGACTGACAAATGTAGGCGACAAATCCGATCTGGGCGAGGCTTAACACTCTCCGGGACTCTGGTTATTCAACAAACGTACTCACCACTCCCATATTTTTTGTAAATATAGGCCATATTGGAGCTCTTACGCTGACGACTTTTTTAAACATTTCTATTAGTATAACTTCTGCCTTAATCGCAGAAATCAAACCTTTGTGTAACATAACAGCTTTGTTTTAACCGTCTGTGAATTTCTGTTAATTTATGTGTTTATGTTGAATTGTGGACTGTTAATGGTCAGCTGATTTCACGGTGTACATGTAATAGTCGTTGAACTTCCAATATACTCGGCCGTAATTGCCCTCTCGAACGAATCGTTTATCATATTAGAAGATTGAAATTGCTCCAAGCGAGAGTTTATTGCATTCTAATTTGAGCTTTGTTACATAAATATGTTACGCGGATTTTGGAGTCTATTTTAGTCAGGGATGTTAGTGTTCATAGTGATTGTTTTTAATTAACAATGGACATGATTGAACAGATTGAACAGACGCGGTTGACCGCGCGGTCAGCGGTAATTACTAAATTAGTGGATTGCATTAACGTTATTTATAACTTTATCGAATGATTAAGCGCTATTTATGTAAATATCCAACAGTATTGTTTAGTGTGCATGTCGTTTTATTATGTACATAACTCAAGTGACGGGAACTTTCCGTAGTAGGTTGTAAGTGGGGTATAAAGAATTTCTTTTCATTAAGTTAACATTAACAACACGTGTTGTGCGGTGTCCAAAGCAGGCGATGAGACCGTAGGCAGTGCACAATAAATCAACGCGCTAAGACTGTATTTCTTTCGTAATCAGCTCATATCGGTTCTCGCGGTTGTGGCCGCCTAATTATTGTCGACGTTTACGATCAGCCTAACGAGTTTCCACTTGGAGCCAATCACGATTTTACGGCGTGCATTGGAGTTTATAATTATTAAATATTTTAAAAATTCACTCGATACAATGTGAATTTAACAAAGTTACCAGAAAGTTAACTACCGTTATCGCCGCTTTTAAATCAAGCTGGCTGGATGCGGTGTAGTATATTTTACAACAATATAACGTTTTATTGCATAAAGTTTATTTCAATTTAAGCATAGCTACATCATCAGCGCTGTAAATTAAATTGTTTTAAAATCACCGACTAAAGCTTAGGGAGCCTTATTGATTAGCAATAAGTTACCAACACGGCAGTATTATTTAATTAGTAGTAAGTTGTTATAGAACAGTTGCATGACCTTTTGTTCGTACAATGTTCTTGTAAACGAATGCCTAAGAATCTAATAACGATTTAGAGAAGTTTGTATTTCTTTATCTTTCTGCTGAAAAAAAACATTGCATTCTTTGACCATTTCTTGCCACATACTACAATATAGAGAAATAAAATGAATACGTTGATCGTATCACCAGTTAAAACATTGTAAACCGCAAAACTTACATAAACAAAATACCATAAGTCTAGACTAGACACGCCACCAAACATTAGTTATACAAGTTCTATTGCCGCAATAAATGTACGAGATATCCAACTCGTCCGATGCTTATCAAACAAAAAAATGAAACAAGTCTGCTACTGGGCGCTTTATGAGTCCGATAACATAAAATAAACCGTTGTGAATTCCTTTTTAAATGTTACTTTATCCATTCACTTATCTCGTTGCGCTTTTAATCGATAACCCGTATAGATTAATCGATGCATTCGTAGAGTTATGATAAGTAAACCTTAGATTCCGAACGAGATATTTGCATAAAACAAGCTCAACATTGAAAAAGCCCAATCAGATTGTCTTTACTTCAACGAAAAGCTGCTGTATATGCGATCGTATCTTGAAGGAATTTGGGTTACTCTTGTTCACGTCGGCGACCGTATGTTTTATGTTTAGGAATCTGACTGTCTTATCTAAGATATTAACATATTGATTATGCTTCCCATATTGATGTGCGACGAGAGAGTCCGACTTCAGACTTGGACTGTCACTCTTGTGTCCGAGAGCGTGAACTAGTTAGAGCCGGCCAGTGCTGCGCCCTCGCATGTCCAATAAAAGTAAATTATAACACCGTAAATATACCTTTATTGCGGCTCTTACCAACACAGCCCGTAGGCCGGACCGGCCTGACGACCGCATGATCCATCCCCAGATTTTATTGTAAATTATTTGATCATGAAACTCTGCTTTTAATTTTATGATATTTTTGAATTAATTTAGTTTTATAAAATGATGCTCGTTTAAAATTATGGTGATTGTTTCATTTTATATTGTGGTCATTAAATGAGATAATATAGAACAGAAGTAAGTAATAAGTTTTAACGTTGAGATTTACAACTTATGGAACTGAAGCAATTGAGTAGAATAGAAACTAAGATTGTATCTCTAAATTAATAAGGAGAAACTATTAAACGGAACCGGTGATTCAAAATTAGTCCATCGGTGGTTTAACAGGCAATAAATGTACCGGCGGTGTTAGAGTAACGTGTAACGAGTACAACACTAGTGGTACGGCGACTCGGTTTCTCACATCAAGTTTATCGTATTATCTCGGGATCTGAGCAACCGAGATGCTGCAACGATAGCGGCCCCTATATCTGCTCGCTTGCCGAGGTGTCTGGATATTAGGAGCGTAAGCAATTTGTCAAGTTCGATGTACGTTTCGTTAACGGTATATCCGCTTTCGTGTCGAATGGACTTCAATATTAATATATTTGACCATATGATTCGTAACCTAGATATCTATTGATCGAAAAAAGAAATATTGACATATTAAAAAAAAAAACTACATATTGATTCTAGTTTAAAATTTACGTTTGATTATTGTTTTTTTTTTGTTAACATGCACAATGATCATTATAGAACACCTGACTCGTATATTTAAGGAGAATGTAAATAAGTGTCTATAGAGTTTTTGGAACAGCGTGACAGCCACATCTCTTTGTTTTTGTAACTTAATATTTTGATTGTTGATAAGATCTTATTTTCACTGATTTACAAACATAATCATTTATACAGTTAGAATCTAGCGGTAATGAACTGTACCTACGTTATGTATGTGCACTAGCTGTCTTAACTGTAATTGGCAAGGCTTAAAGATGTGCTTGCTCGCACAATGTCACATTCATCTTAATTAGTATCAAAAAGTAATCTCAGAAATGTATTAAAGGCGTACCGTTTTTTATTTATTTGCCAATTTGCCTGGCGTTATTCATTATTTCATTCGTAAACGAACGGCGACCCATTGGTGTACAACGTTTGACAATTTATGAAGCAATCAGTGTTTCTTTTCCCGTGTTTATTTGGAGAGAAATATTTATTTTATCTCGATGATGGCGCTGGAAATTGTTTCGGAGGTTGCTTAATATTCATTGATCTCATCTCACAATTTGTTTACGTTGGCGAGCGTAGGCGCCGACTGTGCTCAAATTAAAAGGCACCTTTAGTCGAAGATCCCATATATGTTTTCCATTTACGGTTGATCTCCATGTCATTGTCTTTATAAATTAAGCATCGCAATAAAAACTATTTTCTTTTCAGTATTTTTATCTTATTTGGTTTGAATATTATAAAACAACGAAATAAATTATTAAATAACACCGACTTGTACCTCTGGTTTTGTCATTTACAACAACCATGACTTGCTTGAAAAAAAAAAAAACTAAATTTATAAAACTCAGAATGCCACTGTTTGCCACGTTTTTTGTATTTTATGAATCATTATTAAACGACACTGAATTAGAAAGTAATTAAATAGAAAACAATCCCGTGACATGATGTTGAAAAAAAAATGGTAAAAATACATTAAGTGTTTAGAGCGTAATCGTGGCACATATGTCCATTGTCCATACAGACATCCGGACATCCAATGTTTTTTAATATTTTTTTTTTATATATGTTATTCTTGACAAATATTTTTCTAGTATTAAATGTAATTATAGGGTTGTTCTTTATATCTCTGTACTTATATTGTTGAATAAGTGCAATATGAATATAACAGAGACAGTTTAAGTCCAGAAAAATGCTTGATGTTGAGAGTAGAGCATTATCTCAACGCTCAGATACGTACAATAAGCGTGAGGTTGAATTAAATTTGAATTTCTAAATAATGCATTGGTATCTTTGACTACCCAGACTTGAAGCATGGTCGTGCCTTTGCGGTGTGAGCTAGTGACCGGTTTGTTTCCCTGCGGCTTCACGAGGTGTGAACGCGGTCCTATGGTCGCCTGCTCTAGACTGATACATTTTGACAATCTTAATCGATTACTAATTTACTGGTAAATAAGATAGTCTACTACTATCTCCAGAACTTGTCAGTGGTTATATAAAAGTATTTATGTAGTTTATGTATGTGATTTATAACTATACCCCTAAAAGATTGCTTTCTCAGCATCACCTGTTGGTTGACTGGTAGAAGGCCTCAGGTCTTAAGTCCGCCATTAACATGTATTGTATATAGTAAATATGTATGTAATAAAGTTAAATAAATAAATAAATAGTAGATAACTTCAGATTTGTAGATACCTTGCAAATCCTCAACGTTTTGGTAACGTTAGTTTTGACTAGGCGCGTAGAAAACACGCAGTTTGTCTTTTTCTACTCAAACTTGAAGGGTTTCTTCGTCGGTTGGTCCATGTGAGATAGCGACCGGTTTTTCTCCCTGCGGCTTCATGAGGTGTGAACGCGGTTCGATAGGCGCCCGCGTTGGATCGATATGTTTTGACAATATTGATTGATTGACGAATCGACTACACTATTTTTACTTATACGTGGGTGGTTTTGACCTATTAACATGTGAAAGGCAAGAAATTCTTCTAAGTGACTGAATTATGTAAAACCTTTCGTTCAGTAAAAACTAACCTGATTCTTAATTTGGAGCAGCTGATACGTCAACTTTTTATTCGTTTTTTACTTTACGATCCTTGCGAAAACTTCACCCTAAAAATAGTTTTAGTGTATTTTGTTAAACAATAATTAATAATAAATTTATTTCACGTTAGTCTTAATAACAATGTAAATGTAAATAGTCAACCATACCAATAAAATGAAACAAACCGTAAATGTGTTTAACATTACCTGCCCGTTTATTTCTTCTAAACATTCGCGAAATCTCATGTCTCTTAATTAATTAAATTTACATACACACATACACAAGCCTTTCCCAAAACACAATAATATCTTCAAAGCTTTCTTAGTCGTAAGTCAGCTTTTGTGTTACCGCTTAAGGCAATAACTGAGGAGTAAGTTACCTTTGATTTAGCTAAAATTTGGAACTGAATAACACATATTATCTGATAAAATTTAGGATCACCAACCGTGCTTCTTTCTCTGGATGTATACTTTAATGCTGGTGGGCGTCCGGTGTATTTTTAAGTACTCAAAAATACACCGGACGCCCACCAGCATTACCCACCAGGACAAAGTACGTATATAAAGCGGTCTTGTGACCATTCTGCTCTTAGCAACCGACCCCATAAATAGAAAGGATGCTTAAAGAGCTTTTATATGTATAAACAAAGTTTTATTTACAAAGAATTCAGCGAATAATTAAACAGAAAATATCGTTTGTTCTATTTTCGTCTCTTTTTAGGGTTCCGTAGTACCTACAAGGAACCCTTATAGTTTTGCCATATCTGTCTGTCTGTCCGTCCGCGGTTCTACTCAGAGACTATATGTACTAAAAAGCTGTAATTTGGTACAAGTATGTATATTAATCATGGCAAAAAAGTGTATATCAAAATATAAAAAAAAAAATTATGGTAGCTCCCATACAAGTAAAGTAGAAGTCAATTTCTTTTTTCTTGACTAACCCAACGTGTGGGGTATCGTTGAATAGGTCTTTTAAAAATATAGTGAGCTTGTGAACATAATTTTTCGATTTAGGGATCCGTTTCTTAAATATTTGGTTTTATATTGCAAATTTTTGTTAGAGTCAAGTGTCTACCCCATCTATCTATTAGGTCTTTACCTATGAAATTGCCGTTTTGTATGAAAAAAATTCAACGAATTTTTTTCATGTATTTTTTATTTGTATTAATTGAAGTATTCACCCATGCAATCAACGCATCTTTGCCAACGCAGTGGCAGCTGGACGGGAGGCAACAAATTCTTCAAAGGCATTTTGTACTGCCTATCGGGTATTGAATTTTTTTCCCGCCAAGAAGTTATCCAAATTCTGGAAAAAGTAGTAGTCTGTACGCGCAAGGTCTGGTGAGTAGGGCGGATGACGGAGAGCTTCCAACCCCAGTTCTTGCAACTTGGAGACCGTCTGCTGTGCAGTATGAGGTCGCGCGTTGTCGTGCAGGAGCAGCGGAGAGGAGCGATTGACCAATGCTGGTTGGAGATGTGCCAACTTCTCCATCATTGTGTTCAGTTCTTCATAGTACACATCTGCAGTAATGCTCACCCCGTTTGGTAAGAAGCTGTGATGAATCACACCGGCGCTAGACCACCAAGCAGTGACCATCACTTTTCTAGGGGTAGTTTTCGTTTAGGGCATTGTTTAGGTGCTGAACCAGGATCCAACCAACTTGCTGAGCGCTTGCGGTTATCAAACAGAATCCATTTTTATCGCAGGTAAATGCGGTTCAAAATTCCTTCATTTGTGTGTCTGTTGAGCAGTGCAAGGCACGTCTCGATGCGTACTTCGCGCTGGCGATCATTGAGTTCGTGGGGCACCCATTTGTCAAGCTTTTTTACCTTGCCAATTTGACGCAAATGGACCAATATTGTTTTGAGGCTAACGTCGAAAGCTGCTGCTAATTCAGCCATAGATTGTGTATCATCAGCTTCCACAATCGCCTTTAATTCGTCATTGTCAACCAAAGTCTTCGGACGACCGCGAGGTTCATTTTTCAGGTCGAAATTTCCAGAACGGAAGCGAGCAAACCAATAACAGGTGGTGCGTTGGTTTGTAGTGTTAACTCCGTAAACGTCGTTGATGTTGCGTGCCGCGTTGCTGCCACGACGGTACTCATATTCCATAATTACTCGAATTTTTAATGTATCCTTGATGACGAAAAAGATTGAAATGCGATGAAAATGTAACACTAATCAATAAACAAATGACTACTTTGGAAAAAGAATTCTATGTTTTTAAAATAAAATTAAATAATAAAATTAAAAAATTCACAGCAGTAGTATATATAACGAAGTTTAAAGGAAAACTATCAGAGCTAAGTAGGGTTTATAAATTAATAAGTTATAAGCGACCAACTTATAAAATGTACTCGGAAAAGGAAAAGTTCATACAAATTTAATAGAAAATTAGTTTTTAGGCGTTTTAGTAGCGTGAACTCAAAGTGGGCATTCGCAACTACGGCATTGGCCGGTTATTTTCATTGCGTCCATTTGAATCGGAATGACCTTATATTTTTACTTTGGAGTCAATCCAAGCTGGTGTTCGGAGACGCCAAAAAAACCGAACTAGATGTCATTTTTCCGACAACTATAACGACAACAAAGTGCAAGTGCAGAGTCATCCATGTCATGGCACATCTTTTACCATGTCGTAAATGCCAGCTTGCATGCAAACAGACAAAAGCAAGCATTTACCTTTGCCATATACGAGTCGAATATGTTGAATAATGTTATAAAATAGGAAGCCATTCTCCATCCAAAAATAAAAAGACTCAGAAATCCAGCTTCATTGTTTCATTTATGGGAACCCTATTGTAAATTGAATATCAAGACGCGAATGTTGCGAAGTTGACTTTGAAGTCAAGTTCAAACAATAGTACAGATTGTGAGATGTTCACTTTAAGGAAATTCGAAAACGTTATTAACATATGGTTGTTATGAACCAACAGATCCAAAAAGAGGGTCATGTTTTACGGGCTTAAGGGAGTTAAGTACTTGTATGTACTGTGATAAATACTATAAACGAAAAAGAGACTATATTGGCCATGTCGGAGAGCCTACTATTGCCAAATATGACTTATATAAATAAATAAATAAATAAATAAATATGGACAAATAACACTGATTGAGCTAGCCCTAAAGTAAGTTCGACACTTGTGTTATGGGGATACTAACTCAACGATACTATATTTTATAACAAATACATATATAGATAAACATCCAAGACCTTTTCCAATTCCTTAGCAGAAAAAAACGTGCTTTTGATAAAATCAGCACAATTTTTTTAACTGTATATATATATATATATATATATGTATGTGTATATATATATATATATATATATACTTAAATATTCTAGCTCAGTGACCTATATATTGTATTAGACCCTTTATCCTCGACTATCCTTGAATTATTGTATTATGTGTTAGAGTTCATGTTTTCTGTCTCTTCCGATTCTTCACCAATTTGGGTGCGTAGAAGTTTAAGTTTGTCGTGACCAAATATTTGTTTACAAATACATATTTCTATTCACAAACCCTACAATTGTTTTATCATTCCTGATATTAAATAATTAAATTGATTCTGTGCTTATATTGAAAACTTAATCCAACAAACCGAGTAGATATATAATTCCATTAAATTCAGGATACCATAATAAGTTAATTGTGATAGCGCATGCATTGTGCTTAGACACGGATGTTCCGAGTAGGCTTTCGTCGGGTGCTGTCAATATTATCACCGATTCATACATGGGTGGCTACCGCCGTGAAATTTATAATTTCAAATCGTATTGCGTTTCACTTGATTATGTCCGGCATTATATTCGAGCAAATCGTATCCAAAACAATTTCTGTAGTGTGAATAATATTTTGATTGTAACCAGCGTATTATCTTGTATTGGTTCACTATATTCGATTTATTATTTTCTGTCGAGAATTCGAGATCCTATTACAATTTAATGAAATTCTTCCGTCCGAGCGGAACGGAACAAAAATTACAATCGAACTTTTCTCGTGAGATGTAAAAGATCAGATGTGTTGAGAAAAATGAAGTCGGGATCTTGATCCCAACGAAAGAATTCAAATTAATTTAAATTACTTGAGACAAGTAAATGCACAAAAGTATCGTGGAAGAAGGCGAACTTATTAAAAGTTTGCTTCTGTACTAATAATTCGTTTGACTGTCAAAGTTTTGCGTCGTTAATTTTAATTAAAGAAACGCGGAGCCGAGTTGGTAACAATATTAAAGCATTGAAATTGGTGATCCGCTAAACTTCGACATTCTGTTCGCGGATGACCGTCCATTCGTTTTAATTAACCCTTCTGTGGTCTCATCTGCCTCGCTATTAGGAAAGTTTCCGGCGACTTTTTTCGGCGAAGTGGCGCGACCGCGCGATAAATCAATTATGTGGGAAGTTACGGCGCTCCTAGCACACTGTCTCGTGGTGGACTCACTTTAAAATTAAGGAAACCTGCTGTATCTTAACTTTGTAATCATTTTGTTTACAATGACACGTATTTCAGAAGTTTCTTAACGGAATATGATCATGTTATGGCTTAACTTAAATAACTTTGGATTAAAAATGATTTTCCTAGCCCAAAGATGCTACTAAATATCGAATGACTTGCAGAGATAATGTCAGTGGACTGGTTTTCACCTAACTTCACGTGTAGTTTAGACTCAAAATCATACTATCTTGTTTATAGGTCTTAAATCGTACCTTCCATCCCGTTAGCAAAGGACGGAGATTTAATTTTATCCTAATTATAATAAGGTATAGAACAAACGCAAGAAACTAAGTCCACCTATCATAAGTTTTCATTAGCGCCCAGACCGTACCGGGTCAGGAATTCGAAGCGAAATGCCAGGATTAATTCGCAGTAGATAGGGTACATTTTGTCTGTACTAAGATAAGAATGGGATTCCGCACGGTTTTCGGTCGGAATGTTCAGAGAAATTCCTTATATTAACCTCCGAGGCAGACGTCTCGCTGCCTCGCTAGATTTTTTCTCCGTGTTATAATAGACGTGCCTCTTGTCGCTATTGAACTCCTAAATTGGATTTCGCATTTTGCGTTATTTGCAGCTGCCGTTTTCCAAAAATATCTTCAGTGTTTGATTATTTTGTTTTTCTAAATACCACACCTTTCGATAAAAGAAAAACATTGTGATT
Organism: Acrobasis suavella; assembly: GCA_943193695.1. Lineage (NCBI taxonomy): Eukaryota > Metazoa > Arthropoda > Insecta > Lepidoptera > Pyralidae > Acrobasis > Acrobasis suavella. The sequence continues at coordinate 13,895,849 of OW971938.1, forward strand.
AGAAGAAAAAAATTCTCTGTGGATTGTCTTACTTCTTATATCTGAACGGCGAACTACTCCTTGTTTAAGAAAGTCGTAACGACTACCAGAAATGTAGAGATGTAGTAGGGGCCAAGTAGGCAAAGACCTAAAGATCCCTGGTTCGAATTCCGCCATATCCATCTCCTTTACGATCGCCTAGTAGTGCGTGATATTCGTGATTTAGATGAATTACTGGACAACAAGATTTTGCCACAAGCTTGCAGCGGTTCTAAATAAATTCCGTACACAAAACATTAGTATAGTTATAAAAAAAATGTGTAGAATGTCTAAATTTTCAAATATATCATGTCAAAATATTTTTTTTTTATTTTTCGTTAATTTCACAATTATACCATAAAGTCGATTAGGTGTTTATCAATTTTCGAATACCAGTTTAATAACGACATAGAATGCGCGCAAGTACACAATGTATGGGAAATATTATGGTAACTTAAATTTTTATATATCTCCAAAAAAAGGTAAAACAAATATTGTTTTGATTATGAAGGCTGATTTACATCATTTTGTTACAGAATTCAATAACCTGCATAGAAGCTATATATTATAAATAATTAAAAATTATAATTTATGACCTCCTATTATGACCTCCTAGAAACAAAAGAAAATGATATATAATAAAAGAAAAGCTGTTAGATACAATTAATCTTATTCCAGTGGGAAAAAAAAATGTAAAATTTTGTCGACCACTATTGATCCTGACTGTAATGGAAATCTTAATTTTTAATACTTTAGTGTTAACTCCAAACATTTGAAACGAAAAAATATAAATACTGGTCATCAGTCATCGTCATCCATCATGTGTGATTATCTTGTAAGGTGTTGAACTGATCTATATTCCGCGCAGTCACCGCGTTAATTTGTACATCTTGCCGGCCAGTCCTAATTCTGCGCGCGCCACCCTCTGTCCACGTATTAATCTTGGCCGGTTTCTTCGCGTCTTTGATTAAGGCCCGCTGTGATGTATTTCTTGCGCGCTAACCTAATGGAAAGACATACGTCAAGTGTCCACCTTATTGGCTAGCGGATTGGCTTAATGGTGCCAATGGCTTGCGCACAGTAAATTTCGTCACCCTTCTGCGGCTTATATATTCTCATCGACACATATACGCCGTTACGGTCGTTCAACTTTATTTATTTCGCTAACTACAAACAAGAGGAACAATATAGGTAACCTATTATTAGGACCAACTTTGTTCGTCTACTATTTTAATTTAGAATAGAATTAAATGCTTGACTCCGATCCATTTATCACCCTCACATTGTGTGCTCTATCTCGATAAAATACAGCCATTTGCATGCAAATATTGTGATGTGTCCGTGTAACGCGACTTCGGCTCGTTTTTCTTAATCTCAGGGTCGAGAATGGCTCCGCGGGTTATCGGTAAACGGCGATGCTAGACAGATGATTTTGGTTTATCATAATTATTATCATAACTCCGCGATGCTCACGGTTATTCTTGTTTAATTTTCACATTAACTTATCATATGTTTATTCTTTGAAATCTCAAAACTTTTGACCCCACATTAGGTATATCAATAGCATATATAATATGTGGCATTACTGTCGGCACAAGTTGACTGAGGTTTAGATAAATCTACCTTAAGATAAAGATAGCTATCGTAGCATGATTAATAGCTGTATCGTTTTGTTAACTAGCTAACGGTGTAGAAGGCTTCGTTTTACCCAATACATCAATGAGACGTCACTTTTTGTTGGGCCGGTCAGACGTGGAGGCCTGGTTTGGCATGTTGTACCAGCGTCAGCGAGGAATACTAACGTATGTCATAGTTCACTATTTTAACAACAATTTATCATGTCGCTTCATCGTCGGTAATATTTTTTTGTTGACTACAAATAATGTTCCTATGAGCACCGCCGTTAGTTGTGATTGCAGTGCACGGAACTTTGTATTTCTTGTTTAATGTTGTCTTTGTTTACTTACCTAATTGTTTGGCACAACTTATTTTTCATATTCTACTTTTAGAAATAAAATAATCTAACACAGCGTCTATGCTTTCTCATCTCTAATAAAAAAAATATTCATTATGCTGAGTGCTTTTAATTCAACGAAAGTTTTGATCCAGTCATATAACTTAATCTTTTCTAGCTTTTTACTAAGATATTAATTGCTAACATTTTTTGTTGCCATAAAACATGTCTGTGTAACATTGTAGACTAGCGTATTTTATAGTTGTTGATGATTTGCGTTTAGTCAAATCAAAAGAGTTTTGTCCGTTTTAATTGCCGTCTTAATTAGCCGTCGAGACGACGACCATTCTGACTAGACCGTCATTAAGGCTTATAAATATTGGAATTTGTTTGATTTACTTTTTAAGAGTCTACCGAATAATTATTATTTTATTGTAATGCGATCCTGTATTCAAATCTAATGTAGTAAGATTGCGTGCTTGAGTCGATTATGCCCGTATCTTGTTTGCAACGAGTCATCGACTTGTTTCCGATTCAAAATTGGTGTTATGTTTTATGGCCTTTAAAACTTGATGGTGTCAGATTCTTGAACTTCACTTAATTATCACGATAAGAGTCACTGTTTATTTAGTTTTAACATTTATCGCTTTAATTCGATTAAGTGTGTATTTTAAGAATAAAAATATCGCGTTAGAATACTTTTTGCAGTCTACTTGAAACGGTCATAATTAATTTGCATCGTGTTTTTACTCACATCAGATTAGAAATGGGTTTTAATATTTAGAGCTGATTTATTTTGCGGATTATTTATTTAAAAAGACTGGTGGGTTAGAAAACAGAACATTAAATAAATTTCTAGAATAGGAAACGTTAACTAGTAAAAAAAAACGTTTAACTAAATTCAAAAAGAGAGTCGAATTTTCTACAACAGTGGTGTTGAGGTCAATACCTCGTTTACACATTTGCTTCGGCAACATGGGACGCTCTTGGCGGCATGGGCTTCAGGCTTCATCGGATTCAGGTCGCTCGGACCCTGGCGTCATCGTACTAAGGTCGTAAGACCCTGGCTTCTTTCGCAATGCATTTTCATACATTGGGGACTCTTGTTCGCATGTACAACTTGCCCCACCCCTAAGCATGTTGTACTACGCAACGCGGGGCTGATTAAGAACGGCTCTGCCCCAGGTACCGTTTCACTGTGTAGAAACGGACTCCCTGAGATATTGGCGGCTGATCCTTTGTTATATAGTCAGTAAGCGAAAAAATTTTGAAAGCGCGATTTAGAATTTTCATATAAAAACGCAATTTATCATTAAACAAGACGGCTTTATTCAAGCTCATGTTGTAGTCAAATGTTGTTTTTAATATATTTTCTAAAAATGTTGTGCAGAATATCAGATATACTGTTAAAAATATCATGTTAACTTGCGCGATCCAGGATACTTTGCTAGTGGCGCCCTCTATTACATCTAACATTAATTAGTTCCTGAGTAAGGAATAAGAGATTGATTTATTATAAATGAAATGTTTTGAATTATTAAGTCACTTTTATATGAATACAGTTCAGTAAAAATAAATTAGTTTGTTTCATGTTGATCACTTTCAATTAAATGAAAACATCGACACAGGTTGGGCCACGGGGTTGGACTATTTATATAATTTATGTTTTACATTTTTGAGACAATAGTAGATTGTGCTACAAGGGGCTAAGGTAATATTTTGAATCCAGAGCGAAACGAAGGATTCCACAGTTGAATCACGAGCTGAGCGAGTGATTCTACAGTGGAATGAGTGTAGCGAGTAGGGTTGCCACCTTTTTTTTGTGCAATTAAAGTACATTGGTGATTAAGGGTTAGAAAAAAAAGTATATATGTAGTGTCAAAATAAAGTACCATCTCCAGAAATATATTTTTCAATAAAATGCTAAAGATTTAGCATTTTATTGAAAAATTATTTTTTTACTACTTTTCGTTAATGTTCTTAAATTATTATCAATGCGACACAATTGCACGACATCTTTACAATTTCTAGTAAAGTTACAGTAAATACGTATTTTATAAGGTTCAAAGGTCATATTGCCATTTGTTACTTATCGGAAAAAAAAACTGTCGTCTGATGTCGCAGGAATAGACATTAAAAATGAAATTACTATCTACTATTATCATCAGCCTTCTCAATTACTTTGAGAATTAGCTGCATTTTTATGCAGTTGATAATTTGAAAATAAAAACCCTTAGAATTATTATATCTGATCATAAAGTTTGTTCAATAAAGTAATTTCTTCATACAGATCAATATTAGTGAAGTTTCAATATACCTTTTGTGTCATTAACCAACCATTTATCTATGTACTATACGGCTTTGTCAATAAATAATTAAAAAAAAAAACGAAAAATCAAATCATACGAAATAAAGTATTTTCGCATACTTTATGTTCCTCATAAAGTAAAGAGTACAATTATCCCGAAATAACGAATATACTTTATTATAAAGTACGGGTGGCAACCCTAGTAGCGAGGGATTCATGTATATCGCCCGAGATAAAAAAATTACCGTACCCCAGTAGCACACTCTACTTTTCATCTCCATCTTTGAGAAAAACTAGCACATACAAAACAGAATATAAAGAACAGTAGAACACCTACAATACCTAACAGACTTCAACCGACAATTTAATACTAACCTTTGTTTGGTGTCGTTTTCATACAATAAATATTAAGAAATGTTTTCGAAGACCACCAACATGAGATAAAATGTTTACCCATAACTTGGTTTGCGTGGTCCTTGATACTTGATAACTATTCACTATTGGCTTAAACTCGCGAAAAAGTATTCACATTTACATAAATAATTTCATTTCAGTACAAATAACCTAAAAATTCTGTAATTACTTGAATCAAAGTGAAAAACAGCGCGTTCGCGTAAAAAAAAAATAACCTACATTCATCCATGTTGAAGACGATATGTATTCCAAATTTAAAAAATCACGAAGTCTGTGCCAGTTATTTTTTATTTTAAAACAAAATTTTTATTTTTTATTTTTGTTGCACTGCCAACATTATTTTTGATTCTACATAGATTAAACTCGTGTTCTGTTTTCAAATTAGTTTTAATCCCTAGATATCTTCTTTTTCACGTTTTAGTCCCTTGATAATAACCAGTAACTTTAGCTCCAAATGTTTTGGGATGAAAACATCGTTTTTTAAGTACATGAGATGAAAATATATTTTCTTTCTTAATAAGATCTTTCGTGTTATTTACTCACGTTCATTCTTGATAATACGATTTGCAAATTGCATAAATGCTAGTTTTGTCCTGTTAGTAAGTCGAATAAAGGAAGAATATAATGTAATACAAGTAAAAGATATAAATCTGATACAATGTTCACGACTCAACCGAATGACAAAAAATACTATATTATTTTGAAATGTAAGACTTGCAAAACAATCTTTATTCAAACTGCAAACAGTTCTTATCCCAGGATAAGTATAACAATTTAACATTGACTATGTTCGGCCCTACAGCCTGCCGGTGTAAAAGAATAGCCGGTAGCGACTCCTCATTATATAGAATGAATCGCCGAAGAGCATAATGGCGGGCCGCGGCGTGCTTGGCAAATTATATGCCAGCCGATGTCATTGTGATAAATAATTCACCCGGCGTCACTCGTCTGGCCTGGGCTTGTTCCACCTCGGCCCAAAAACGAGTGTACTTATATGGAGAGGCGAGATAACATGTAAAAACAATGTGTTGTGCTATCATTAAGAATTTTAGGGTCTTTAATTGGATGTCTCGGACGGTACTTACTGTTTAGTGTAATAGAAATAATGTAGAGTTATTTATTTCAGTTAGTTATAACAAAGACAAGATTCAAATTTTTTATAGTTTTATTTATATTTATTGGTAGGTATTCCTATAAATACTTCGTATGTACTATGAATGTAGTGCAACTCTATACATTAAATATAAGATTTTTATGGAAATTAAAATTAAATTTTTTGTCATAACTATTTATTTTATATTTACTTCATCTGATTTCTTAATGTTGATGTAATTGAATATATAATATGAGGATGATGTGTATGTGACGATGTAGAGAGTATAGATGATCTTCTTTTAAACAATAGTTACAAGAGCAATAAGGAATGAATCCTAGCAGGGTATGGCTAGCCCTGTCTGTGGAAAGGTTAACGTTTTTTAACTCGCCTAACTGACTGTCAGTCATTCGCGCCGACTACTTAAGCAATAACTGGGTTTAATACGCTCTGCGCATATTTTAATTATGTTTTGATTTTTTATTTTGATATTAAGTTCGAAGAGATAAGCGGTGACGGTTTTATGATTAACTTTTTGATCATTAAACACTAGCGTTTAATGTAATAGGTTGGGGAAAAAGTATTTACATTTAACTAAAGTATGTAGGTACCATTTTTTTTTTTGTATTACAGACATAGGTAGCCTCGGACGGCATTTCCTACTTCACCTGGGCAAGGTTTGAGGAGCGGGCCAGAGGCCCGGCTTCCTATATTTATATACTACTAGCAGCAGCGCAAAGGGCTTCCAAGGGGGCAACCTCGGCTTTGGGCGCGCTAGGGATTATGTCAAATTTTGGGGTGCTGCAACACCCATGTTTTGCCCGCAGTGCCGAAGCTACGGTGCCAGAAGGGCCTACTTAGGACGCAAATCGTCCAGGTACCGCCGGGCGGTACCTAGTGAACGAGTTAATGTTCCTAAGCCTACGTATTCGATTACGACGAATGCGGGGGGGCCTCTGGCTGCTCGGAGCTGCAGAGGTATCGAATTGGACCATGTCAGCCATAATCTGGTCATCGGAATCAGAGAGAACATGTCTCGGACGTCTGCCGGTGAGTCGGCGAGGGTTGTGCTCCGGGATGTAGTTAGCTGCCTCTCTAACTAGTCGGTTCGGGTGGTCGGCGGCTTTATCAAAGAAACATTCGGACGCTTCTTTCATAAAGTGCTTTATGGACGGGAGTTCGAGATCGCGTTGTAGGTCGCAGTTTCTCGCTATCGTTGGAGCGTTGGTAGCTCTGCGGATAAATCGGTTCTGTACTCTTTGAAGCCTAAGCATGTGAGTTGGGGCTGCGTGTGCGAAGACAACGCTTGCGTAGGTCAGGACTGGGCGAATGCAAAGTTTGAAAAGAGTTAACTTGTTACCAAGAGAAAACTTTTCATTACGTATCATGGGGTTGACACGGCTCAAATAGAAGCATGCAGTGTTGCATACCCTTTTGATGTAAGGACCGAAGGTCATGCCGCTGTCGAAAGTGACACCCAGATACTTGGCCGTGCGTGTTCAAGGAATGGGTTTGCCGTATAGGGAGATTTGCTTGATGGGCTTGGGTCGGTGCTGTCTGTTGTTCTGAGGTCGCGACGCACCTTGTGGGTCCTTCGTAAAGTAAACTGCGTTACTTTTCTCCGGATTCACTTCGATGCGCCACTTCCTGAACCACTCGCCTAGTGCGTCGACAGCGCACTGGAGTCGGTTGCCTATTGTCTGCACCATGGTGGCAGAGCAATAGAGGGTTGTGTCGTCGGCGAAGAGGGCCAACTCCACGCCTTTGGTACGCGGAACGTCACTGGTGTACAGTGAGTATAGGAGGGGAGAGAGGACGGAGCCTTGCGGAACTCCGGCTCTTATGGGGCGGGGCCGTGAGAGGCATCCCTCATATCTGTAGCGAAATGTGCGATTCGACAGGAAGTTTCGGATGATGTGCACGAAACTGTTTGGTAGTCCCATGTTTGCAAGCTTGTAAAGCAAGCCTGCATGCCAGACCTTGTCGAACGCTTTCGCGACGTCAAAGAAGAGAGCCCCTGTGCGGCGGCCCCATCGTCGAAATTTGAGGATGTGCTCCGTGAAGCGGTGCGCTTGGTGGACGGATGAGTGCTTGGCGCGGAATCCAAACTGCTCATCGGGGATGAGTATTCTCTCAGATAACTGAAGGTATTCTCTGAGGCGTATCGCAATAATCCTTTCGTATATCTTCCCCATACAGCTCAGGAGGCTGATGGGTCGATATGCTGTCGGGTTTTTGAGATCCTTGCCTGGCTTAGGAATGCCAATGACGGTTGCATAGTACAGTCACCGAGTGCCATCTGGTGGATTTGCAGTTGAAATCTCCCGCCAAAATGGTGGAGTTTCCTAGAGCGAATAGGGTTTCTAAATCAGAGCGTAGCAGCTCTTTTTTAGATGGCAGGTAGATAGGGGTGATATTGATCGGCGAGTGGTCGGTCATCGCAACGCATTCGATGTTCTCGAGGAGTCGAGGGTCCAGTTGGATACAGTGAAGAGACCTTTTGTAGTAGATCAACGTGCCACTCTTCTCAGAGTAGAGCCTGTCGTTCCGGATCAGGTTGTAGTTTGCAATACGCGGATTGCGATGGTGGGGTTTCAAAAAGGTCTCTTGAGCCAGAAAAATATCTACTTGGTGATCTGCCAGGAATTGGGAGATCAGTAGTTTCTTTTCTTTGAATGCCCCGTCTGTGTTGTAGTACGCGACGGTTAATAAACGCGGTTTATTCCTCTGATTGAGACTACCCATAATTAAGGCTGACGTGGTTTTGCCGCCCCGGCGGCTGACTTAATTTGCTCTATTTGAGAGCGGAACTTAAGGAGGGTCTGGACAAGGGACACAGTGTCGTTGCCCACTTCCACGATCGCGTGACCCATCTCGGTCAATTGGTCAAGATCCACCGCTTGGTTCACGTGCAAGGCCGTTGCGATGGCTTGGTCGTCGCTTACCCCAGATCTCCTTGTGGCCCCTTCTGGAGGCGCAGGCCGGGTTTCCGGAGGAGCGACAACGGCCGGTCGCTGTCTGATATTAGCCCATGTGCTCACTGAAGGTGAGGTCACTAGGGGCTGAGTTGACGGGGGAGTTGAGCGAGAGACTGAAGGTCTCTGCCTCAACGGTGGGTAGGCAGCTTGATTGCTGGCTGACGGTGGGGGGGGGGGGGGGCGTGCGAAACAAACCGAGCGGTCTGGGTACGTATCGCTGGACCACGTAAGTTGGAGGGCAGAGGGGCGCTTAGCGGCCATCGGGGCCTTTGGACAGCCCCGCCAGTTGGCTGCGTGGTCCAAACCCCTGCATAACACGGAAGCGGGTAGTCCCTCAGACTCTCTGGTCCTCTCATAGTCTGGTGTGGTGGTCGCCTAGACACTTCACGCATCGCGCGCGGGCGTGGCAGTTCCTGGCGGAGTGGCCATAGTATTGTCAGTTATGGCACTGCCCAATACCCCTCCGTTTGTGATTTTGTTCGATAACTTTTTGCCATCTTATAGGTAGGGACATGATCCCATTGCTATAGAAATTTTGGGGCTTCTGATCAAAAAACTGCATCAAGTAGTTTTGGCAGTCCTCTCGTGATGTTAACCTGACACTGCCTAAAGAATTCTGAAGAGACCAAAACAGGTAGAAATCTGAAGGTGCCAGGTCAGGACTATACGGCGGATGCATTAACACCTCCCAGCCAAACTCTCTTAATTTTTGCTGAGTGGTTAAAGATGTGTGAGGTCTAGCGTTATCATGATGAAAAACCACACCCCTTCTGTTGATTAATTCCGGCCGCTTTCTCTCAACTTCTTGCTTTAATCTTATCAGTTGTTCGCAGTAGATTTCTGAATCGATGGTCCTGCCTGGTGGTAACAGCTCATAATGAATAATGCCCTTCCAATCCCACCACACACACAGCATCACCTTGTTGCGAGTTAACCCGGGTTTCGCCACAGTCTGTGAAGCCTGACCGGCCTTTGACTATGACCTTTTTCGCACGTTCTTGTCGTACGTGATCCACTTTTCATCACCAGTTATCAATTTCTTCAAAAATGGTTCGGTCTCATTACGTCGTAATAAAGAACCACAAATGAGTACACGGTTCATTAGGTTCCTTTCAGAGAGCTCGTGAGGTACCCAAATATCGAGCTTTTTTGTGTACCCATTTTTTTTCAAATGCGCCAAAACTGTTTTGTGGTCAATTCCCAGTTCTTCAGCTACGTCGTAACTACAGATATGCCGATCTTGCTCCACTTTTTCAAAAATAGCATCCATTTTATCCGTAACAGGGCGACCAGAGCGACGTGCATCTTTGACATCAAAATTTCCGGATTGAAAACGCTTAAACCAAATTTGTGCTACTCTCACAGACACTGCACTAGGTCCATAAACATCGCAAATTTTTTTCGCGGCTTGCGTTGCCTTTGTACCTTTTTGGTAGTAAAATTTTAAAATGTATCTAATTTCTCATTAGATTTACTCATCTTGACGGTAAAAAAGAAAAAAAAAATCACGCATTTTCCTAATTTGAATTTGGAATTATTTTCTTTAAAATTTAAACTTTTTAATGATACTAAAACAGCCAGGTACAAATAGTATGGCCAAAGCGGTTTTATTACAAGTTCATACATACTATATGCGAAAAGACTTTTTCCCCAACCTAATATATGTGAAATATAAATTGATAAAAATCTAATTTGCAAATTGAGACATATTTAAGTGTAATTCTAGATAATAGAGTAGGTAAATAAAGTTTTCGTGCTATTTCTTCAGAGTTATGAAATGATACAATATTTTTAGATGTACCAGTTTAGCACTTTATTTTATGTTTTTCATTGAGACGAAAACGAGACGCAGTTTCTGATTGCTACCAATATGGACATTAGCATAATTTCGTAGCGCTCATTGTAGCTTTAAAATGCAACGCGGGCATGGAGCTTTGTATTGATAGTGTGTTGTTTTTGGAGTAAGGCACTATATGCATCTGTTTCGGTGCAATTATCCAAAATAGTCTGTATGATGACTCCACAGATCAAAATCATTTCATACCTTCTCGATAAAGCCCTATAGTTTTTAGATTCTGTACAAAAAAAGAAAAAACGGAACCGTTATAGGATCACACGTGCGTCTGTCTGTCTGTCACAGCCATTTGCTCCGAATCTACTGGACCAAATCAGGTGAAATTTGGTAGGATAGTGTAGTCCTATGCCCCAAACACACGTGAAAATAAATAATTTTCGAGGGACAAATTAGGAAAAAAAAAAGAATTTTGCTTATTTTACTGTGTCATATATCAAATTAAAGGGCTCGTTATAAGAATCTGAAATATAGCTTTGATCATTGTAAAATAGGTTTTGATTTTATTCATGAAAGAAGACGAAAATTGACCATTCCAAACCTGATCTCCGAAACTAGTAATATTAAAAAATTGAAAAAAATAAAAAAAAATTACAAAATATATCTTTACAAAATTTTGCATTGCTTGTAGATTACAGGAAAACCTATTTTATCTATTGAAAATAAAGTGGTAAACTCAAAATGATACGTTAAAAGTAGTTAACTCGCATCTTACTGAGAAGATTTCAAATGTGATATAATAAAAAACATTTGAATTAGTTGTTGTACGGAACCTTCTCCACGCGAGTTCAACTCGCACTTGGCCGGTTTATTATTTCTTCGATGCTTTCGAAAGTCGCTTTTGTATCAGTCTTGTTTTTACGTACATTGTGTGTTTTAATTTGATATACGAGTATATGTATGAAATGAAAGATGAATCTCAGATTTTTAATTAAAAACCCCCTACTTTCAAGACTTTACCCCCAATAACTTTACAACTTTAAACGGTTGCTTTCATTTAAAAATACTGCATTGAAATCGGTTCATCCGTTCGTAAGCTACGCACAAACAGACTCACAGACAGACAGACGTTACCGTCAAACTTATAACAAGGGGTTAAAAACAGGCAATGTCCATAAAATCGCACACATTATGTAGTCTACGTGTAATAGCGACTTTGAGTGACTTTCAATATTGAGATAAAGAACTGCGTCTGCTTAGTGTGAATAGATGTTAATCTTTATTATCGTCCCAAACCTAACTGCTTCCACTTAAATGTTTAAGTATGATACAGAACTTGCGTGCGTTCACCAGAAGGCAACTGTTAGTTATCTCTGGAATTAATGCCACCTTTAAATTGCAGACGATGATGCTGTTTACGGTGTTCAAAAAAAGGAACTCCCTTATTCTTGATAATTTTATTTCCTTAATTATTTATATAACTTTAATACAATACATGTATATGGAAGACTTAAGGTCTTAGACCTTAAGTCTGCCATTTATATCAGTCAACCAACATCTTTAAATAATTAATTTAAACAGATCTTACAAATCGATACTTTCAATTTCAATAAAATTAATATATCATTTAAAGAAGAGTTTTAAAGAATTTATTAGAACATTTGAAACATATTATGATCGTAAACAAAATGTTATAGTTTAAACTGTGTTGCAGTTGTTCACGCCCAATTCCGGTATTTGGTTATCAGCAAATATTTAAACAAGGTTCTTACTTAATTTAAATTTATAAGTGGTACATAGGTAAGAAAAATACAATGTTACATACAGTTTTACATACTAAACTTAATCTATTTTAAGGTGAAGGGCTTTTTGAGGGGGATAGGAAGTTTTATGATTTGTGTAGCTGAAAGTGTTGTGTATGTGTGACAGTGTTTTTTTGTCTATAGGTTCATGTGTGGAAGCATAAAAGTAAACTATATCGCGAATTTCAATCTGGCCATTTCATGAGATTTTCAGTCTCTTCATAAGTAACTCCCTGTAGCCATTTATAAAGTTTTCGTTTGCATTCCTGGCGCGTCGAGGAATCGAGATCGAGGTGATCGGGGGAATGAGCGAAAATGATGAAAGTTCTTTAAACCGAATGAGCGAAAATGCGAATCATGTTATTATGCGATGCGGTTAGTCATCCGTCATTATTTTAATTCCTGTTTACACCTCGCCCACCATCACGCTAAAAGAGACCTTTGTGATCCTGGGCTTTGTCTCTTAGAGCTGCAAAACCCAACATGATCTGTCTGTCCCTTTAGGGGTAAAGACTTCTATTACTTGGTGGCAGTAAAGAAAACTTTTCTATTATTATCTTAATGATTACTTGACAGGCATAAGCTATACGTGTGAACGGTCATTAAATCAAACATTCAACTTCGTTTAGATGTTATCTTGTCTACAGGCATCGCACTCGTAAAACTTCATCAGAATAAATTAATTTCTAATAGCTATACAGCCGTCCGAGGTAATAAAACCCATCCAACATATCACAGGAAGATGGACAGACAAAAGAATTGAATAATTTACTAGTGTAAAGGGACAGAAGTTATTAACAGCAGGATATTAGATCTGTAAACTTTAATTTTTTGACCGTCTTCTCGATATATATGATTACAAATTCTACTCATGTTTATTTGTTTGCAACTTCTTTACAGGAATTTTCCACATTTATTAGTAGCGTTATAACTACTTTATACTCCTAACATCATAACTTATTGTTTACAGTGCTACCTTAGTAAATTCATTTAATGTGCAACAGAACAGATAGATTTTCTCACCTACAACATTTATCGTCCATCATCATGTTATTCGAAAGGGAAGTCTTTATGAGAAATAAAGGTTCTTTAAACCTTAGTAATAAACACCCAATATTAGTTTTTATTTTTATAACTTTCTCTGTTGCATCACTAAATTTAACTTAATTTAAAAGTCGATAGACCATTGCCTTTCCAAAGGTTTGTGCTAAAGTCTTCGCTGGACAACTACCAAAGAAAAAAAAAATTACCCGACTACAACTGATCGTCCTCCGCCTACAATACCACACCTCATCCTGTCTTTTTCCTAACCTTAACACTTTTGAAGTTATATCGGAAATGAAAAAAGGAACATTGAATTTACGTATTTTTATTTTGTTTAAATCTATGTTAATATGTCCTCAATGTAACTTTAAGTCAACTGATATTTTTATTTCCTTTAAATAATGAATGACTCATTATGCTAATAAATTAAATTTAGAAAAATTACGCAAAACATACTCGCACTAAAACGACAGCCGCCATGATTGCGACGTCATACCTGTAGTAACAAATACTAGATTGCAAACTATTCATCCAATAATAAATGCACAATAAAGTGTGCGCCTATTGTTTTAAGGGGATAAATGAATTTTTCAGGGTTCAGTGCTGCTCCCATTTGAAATAAATTATTTGAAAGGAAATGGAGATATCATTAAATATTTTGTCTAGATAACCCTTTCAAACGATTTTATTACTTATAAAAACAAAATGGCGACTCAAATATTTATTTTATTCGGTTTTAGAATTTGTTGTCTGAGAAAAATTCAACTGTCTAGCTGTCACGGTTTATGAGATACTTGGGATGCCTGATGATAGACAGACAGACAGACAGAAAGACGGACAGCAAAGTCTTAGTAATAGGGTCCCTAACTACCTTACCCTTTGATCACGGTACCCAAAGGAATAAACATAGATAGGTGACCACACTTTCACAGCTTTAGCAACCCACCATGAATCAAAAATTTGCCAGTAAACGTCATTTAAATCATTACACTCCTTCAGCAGTTGGGTAAAAATAAGCAATAAATAAAAAATCGCAATGTATGTCATTACTATCTCTATGGGTTATTATTGTAAGATTATTACTATAGTGAACTGTTGACTTATGACAAGACCCTGTTATTATTTGACAGTTTATCAAAGAAATGGCCGTTGCCCGTTTCTGACTGCTTGTCATTGCATGTTCGTTGTCTTATATGATCGCACATACATAGTATAGCCATAATAATCAGATAAAAATTGGGTAAGTGCGGGTCGGATTGATATATCTGTCTGTGTGGTAAGTAAAACGAAGTTAAGTAAATAATATAACTATTTATATTTGTGTGTTTTATTTTTGGTGTGTGTAAGTGGCCAAAACTGAGTGTTAGAATTTTTGTGCTACCTAAAGGCATCTGACTTAGCTTGATGACTGCCATACAATAATATCAGCCGGGACTAAGGCTTATACGTGGTTTCGAAAGTACGAAATAGATCAAGACATTTTTATGCCACTTTTGGTCACCCATGCAAATATATAAGTATCCATATATTTCTATAATATAATATGTATGCGCAAATCAAACGAACAATTAAAAAAATGTATTTACTTTAAGTGATACAAAGACAAAAAGAAGCTAAAGCAGCTCTGAATTACAAAAGAATTATAAATTATAAATAAAAAGATTACACGATCTTCCTTCATCTCCTTGAGTTGAAACACATGAGAAGTCAAAAGCATCGATTTGTTTTGCTTATACTTCATCGATGACGATACTTATGCATGATAATCGATGTAACACAAATATAAGAAAAGTAAAATAACTAAACAGAAGAGATACATGCCTTCGACAATTAGCCATGAGTTTAATTTTTATCTTCTTATTCTTATTATATACGTATTCCCTTTTGGAGTGTTTCCTGTGATTGATTTTGTTGCCATAATTTCGATGTCGTATTTTGTTGGGCTGGAGCACAGTAGCACAGTCTTCTCGTCTCAATGAAGCGATCACGACTGATTGATAAAACAAACCATGCCCATTACCTCGGGTTCTGTGCGACAAAACGAGAGCATTCTGCGCGGAGTAAGAACGTAGTAAGCGCCGAATTCGTTTTATTTTAATTACTCGTGAAATATACATTATTTTAGAAAAATGGTAATACGGCTTATCGACAATATAATTTTATATTATGTATAAAAATATTGACTCAGTAACACGTATAGTTTTGTCAAAAAAAGGATTCTAGTTGAAAATTAGACGTAACTTTGCGGTTTTTTTTATATTACTAAAATAGTATGGTTTTATGTTTTTAACAAGACCAATTTATTTGAAATATAATGTAATATCTACATTAAAAAAAACCAAGTTATTTCTGGGTTATTCTCGAGTTTAAAAAATCCAATATGCGATGGGCAATTTACCTTTAGTCCTCCTCTTAAAGAAACCGCCACACTAATGATCTCTAAAAAATATGGAGTTATAAACCCGTGATAGCCATAATGATACTAAGTACGATGTATACCGGGGTGTCATGCCTTTATTATAATTATATTGGGGTAGATTGTGGCAGGAAAAGCAAAATCGAAAGTCTACGTTTACCGAGAGAATGGGCCTTTGGTTGTGAACGACTTGTCTTCTGTGTTTTAATTTTGCTGTGCTCTCACGAAACCTCAACTAATATTTTTCGACGCATTACCCAGATTACTGCCTGTTTCGCGCTTGCGATGCTACAAATTAATACGACGCGACTGTCCTACAGTCTACAAGTACCATGCTCACTCAGTATGTGTGCGTGCATTAAACTTGTATCTAACACGTTTATATAGATTCAGTATCATGGCGCGCACCGATCGTAAATGTCATCTCAAAATTTATATTCATTACGATTAGATAGCACTCCACAATGGCCGCCATTGTTGGACCTCTGTACCACCTGATCGATGTATAATATTGCGTTTTTATAGTTGGCATACCCTCCTTAGTCTTCCAAGTATTATAGATTTACGACATGGGACACAGAAACAGTAGGATATGTGTTTCTATCGGTGCCACACATTAACCTTTTATGACAAGTTAATTTATACGCCGCCCACCGCGAGCTTCCACAGAGGTGTAGCGTTACATGGCCGTCAAACGTAATATATGTCTAGTCTTCAGACTATTCATAATTCACATTTTTGATTATACAACTTTATTTTAAAACAATAAAATTGTAAACTCAACTATTTAGTGTTATTTGCCTTCATTTGGAAATTGATATTTGACATTTATTGCGCTAGCTCTGAATAGAAAAGGAACGACTCGCGTCATATCGTAAATTGCGGGGAAAAGACATCACAAGGGATCTAACTTAGTGAATCGCATTGGAAAATTGACTTCCTTGTGTTTATTGCACTATTAATGTTCTTATTTATTCAGATTATAAAGTCTTACGATGACGATATTTTTACAGATAATTGTTTTATAAATATTGAAAGCAGCAAATGAAGAGAGTGAATGCGCGGCCGCGTATGCGCTGCAAATTGCCAGTGCACTCAATATTGCAAATTTACGAGGACAGATTTTCAATTTTACGAGCCAACTGACGCACCCAATAAACTAGAGCTCAGATTCTTTTACACGTCTGCGACCGTCGCTGCGCAATGACACAGAATGGAGGACCAAGTTAGGCCGGCGGTTCGCACGATATAAGTTTCGTTCCTATTCCTTGTTATACCTCATCTAAGCCAGTCTGACGTCTAGTTAAATTTATATAACTAAGAACAAGCTTCAAAGCCCCAGGGCCTGTATTACACTAGCGGAGCTTACGCATACCATTTGCGTTAAAATTAATTTCTGTTTCTAGTAAATATAAATCCCGAGACGTAAACATGAAATCTTATAAAGCTTAGTATGTCGGTTTCTGATTTAACGTAAAACAGATTGTTGCTGCAGAGAAAGCTATGAATATAGGTACTTACCTTGTTTATTATATGTAAATTTAATGTATGTAATGTATGAGCATATGGTGGTCCCGGCCATAACGCACAGCGTGCCGCTCGGCGTACAAGCCGCGATTTTGCGGAAAGCTAGCCGTGCTGTGGTTTGCGATGAATAATCGCATACAAAACCGACTCACAATGGCCAATGCGAGTGTTTAAATGCCCTATTAAATCTTACGGTCTGCGTAGGATTCTGTGGGATTCAATTACGCTTTGTGCGCGATGAAAGGCCCGGAGTTGAACGTGTAAACTGAGCCGCCAGCGAACACATCCCGACACCTCGCGCTCAATGAGCCTGTCACAAAAGGTGCAAACGAAATAAGAGCAGAGAACGTATCACGCCGGGGGCAGATTGAATAAATACTAAATTAAATAAGAGCAAATAAAACGGACCATTAACGAGTAAACCGGCACTGAATGCGAACCGAGTGACATGCGACAAAAGACGTTTGTCTTGAGCTCTCTCCCCGGGGTGAAATTTCGACGCCAGATTGCGAAGACATAATCGGTTGCATTAGAAATGAGTTTAATTTCGCGTGTATTGTGTTACACCTTACAACGTGACACGGCGGAGCCGCGTCTCGAGCTCCAATTCATGTCACTGTCACCTGTTTCACTTGACTTTCTGTTTACGTTTAAGTGTATTTTGAAACTTGGCAATTTAGCGTTTCTATTCAATGTTAAAGAATGTTTGCACATTTGTGAATGAATTGCTTTGACAGTAAACCTGACGAATTAACTATTTGCAATGTCATCAAACGCCTACTCACACGATTGGATAAAATTCATTAATAATTTATTAACGATCGTTAAATACCGAACTCAAACATTTAAGTTACTATTTATGAATTCTTTATAAGTGTGAAATAGCGCTTAATATTTACTCGCATTGAATGTCGACTATATCATAAAAATATAAACACATTCTTATCACGTAATTAGACAAAGCGGTCTGCATGGGCGTATTAAAATTATTATCGGCATTTGCCCCCCGAACTAGCAACATAAACAGAACGTTTTCTATTCGGAAACCAATTATCATTTACATATCATAGACGAGGCACCGACACTCTGGCACGCAGCCGGGGTCAATATATTTATCGAAATTCCAGTGTATCTTGACCTTCACCTCCTCCTATAATCACGAGGTTAACAAGGAATGAAGACAAGCGTGCTCTCGCCACTAGAGATCTAGTTATAATGGTCGGGCGTCCACTAGATTGGTATAAAGGTGCATACGTAGAGACTGTAAGTACCAAAACAAGACGGCTAACCAAATCGCCTTTGTTAAGATTTTATCTCGCCGTTAAATACTTCCAACCATTATAGAGTATCGGGCGTCTCGTTTGTACCTGCGGCGACCAATTACGGTTGTTATCGTTTAGGATGTTTTCATTTAGGAAAGCTTTTCTTTTTATCATTTGAAGTTAAGTCTTTTAAATGTATGTAAAATTAATATGACAAAAACTAAAATTATGCAGTTCAGACCCTACCAGAAAGCCCCTATAGACATGAATTTTCACGTAAATGGAAATGCAATCAAATGTGTTGACAATACAATGCTACTTGGTATTGAAATTGACAACAAATATCTCTTGGAAGCAGCATGTCCAAAAACGAAAAGTAAGCTTTCTAGTTTTACCTATGCTCTATCTCAGCTAAATCGTACTACTGACCTTAAAACTGCGCTAACAGCTTACTATGCTTATGCTCATGTTCAGTTACAATATGGCGTTATATTATAGGGTAATATAATAGTACTGATGCAGATAAACTTTTTAAAGTGCAAAAAAAATGTATTTGCGTTTTAGTAAATGCTAGAGATCAAACTGAAAGCTGTCGACCCCATTTTAAAAAGCTAGGCATACTTACGTTAATAGGGATCTACATTTTGGAAATGTGTAAATTTGTAAGAAATAATGAAAATCATTACAAGACCAGGGAACAATCGCGAGAAAGTAACATAAACACTCGATTCAAAGGACAATTAGAGCTTCCCACTGGCAGACTTAAAAATATTTAATTCCGGCCCATTAGTTATGTCTGCAAAAATATATAATAAAATACCTGCGACTATAAAAGCTGAAAAAAAAATGAAAATTTTTATAAGAAAACTTAAGGAGTACCTTCTCGAAAAATGTTTTTATAGTTTAGAAGAGTTTTTGGAATAGTTTTTAATTAAAATTATGTACATAGTTATTATTATGTTGACTGTATAAATTTTGACTAAGTGTAATATTTCTTTTATTAATTTTAACTTTTTGACAATTTTTTTCTCTATTTGGTTTTGACATATTTTGTAATTATTCTTTTTTTATCATTTTATTTACGATTGTGTTACTCTTTTTAGCGAGTCGATTTAGTTATTTAATATTGATTATTATTATTGTAGTGTCCTACCAGGGTTCCATGTAGTGCTTCTGTTTATTATTTACATCTATTTATATTATGTAACATGAAAACAATAAATAAATGAAATGGAAATGAAATGAAATAGAAACATTAATTCATACCAACAATTACAACCTCTTTATGTTAACAAAACAAATCAAAAAAAAGGTTGTATCAATCATCAGAACTAATTTCATCTATATTGATGCATACTTCGGAGATAATCACTTTAAATGCAGATACTACCCATACCTACCTAGTTAAATTTTTTTAAATCTATGTTTTTTATACTCAAAGCTCGATTTATTAATCGAATTGTTTCTGCTTTTGCAATCGCAACCAGATCCACGGCCGACTTCATAAATTAAATACAAGACCAAATAAAAGTGACCATACCTGTGCCAGCCTTCGCTATAGCGATTGGTACCATTCGATGATCGTAGCTGTTCATACCCCACTTACTAGTCGAGTGCGTATCGATAAGTAATTAAACGATCCACTCGGACCACTTACGAACAAACAAACCGACCCATCGCTCAATATAAAGTTTTTTTACCATCAAATTAATTTGTTTAATTGAGGAATTTCCATGGAAACGAGCCGAGACCAATTTATGATTGTGTTGCCAGTTGAATTGAAAGTTGGGAAAGTAAAAGTTTTTTCTGACCTTTGCTCAATTTCTCTATTAATTTAATTTTGCCTTTTTGTTTAAAATAGTTATAGTTTTCTACCTATTTAAATTGTGATAGTCCGCTCAGTGGTACTAGCCTATTGGTATGCAAAATGATTGCTGCTTAGCAAGTTTCGCATTCAAAAAACATCATATAAAACATGTTATAAGGCCAAAATATTAGAATCTTCATACGAGTATTTAAAAAAAAAAAAACTTATGCTATTTTTGTAGTGTTAATATTTAAATAAGTGACTAGTGTTAATAGAGACATTTTAAAGTTTATATGACATTCCTGCGAGAACAAGTTTTCTTTCTCCCATAGTTATAAAAGCAAAGGTTAACTTCTATGAGTAATTTGTGTTTTAACATGCGGTATTTAGTCCCGTCACGTCTTTATATGTAGTAAGTACGAGATTCTATCTTTTTAATTACACGCCAACGAAAGGGGGTAATTGCAATTACCACTCATGGTTCAGATTTTACCTGTTAATTTTAAAACATAATTAAGTAGAAACAAATAGCTGCGTTGAAATAATAACGGCTTGTAAACATAATTGAAATAAGAATTTTTGATAATCAAATTAATCTCTTTGGGGCAACTTAATTATCGTTGGTTCGAGCAACAGCATATAATTTGCGTCAAAATTGTTTCGCGTTCAATGAAGATAGTTAGTAACGTGAGTCACTCTCGGTGGAATACATTACACTGTGCCTGATTTACATGAGCTTAGAGTCAAATGGTAACTGTACTATCGTTTCTTATATGATCTTAATCTTCAAAATCAATATAAACTGTCCTACTATACAATCTGATATTAACGTTGATATTAATTTATTTTACTTTAATAGGCACACAAAACAGACACTTTACAAAGTTGCATTATAACTAACATTATTTTAGTAGATACTTCTACATATTGTGATCTAGTAAAAGTCCAAAAAACTTGTGTACACAACATGATCAAACTTGTGTGAGTCTAATTAACAGTGAAAAGGAGTAATCGATTTTTAAGTTCTTAAATTTAAGACAACATTCAAAACAATGTGGTTAATATAGAACAAAATATGTAAAAATGTAAAACATAGTAGTATTGAAAACAATTTTAAGGGCATAATTTATGAACTTAATTTCTGGATTGTCTATAACCTAGTCCAAAGATATCAAAACCATCAAGTTTAGCTTCATTGTATGTTCTGCACATAACATATATTGGGTTATTGTGGGAGACGTTATTCTTGGCAAGTGGAACAATGAAAGTATATTGGGTTATTGTGGGAGACGTTATTCTTGGCAAGTGGAACAATGAAAGTATTAGGATATCGAATACGATGATATGAAGAGGAATTATTAAATATAGTGTTAGAGTCCAATATGAAAATTTATTGATAAATTTTGCAAAATCTCGACGTTTTTCAAATAAGAAAATGAGAATGTGACTTCAAACTACTTTTGCCATAGGACAGTTGATAATTTTTGAATTGGTTCCGTAGGGATAGGTTTTTCTTGTCGATGAGTTCATTAGTGTATCTTTTTACTTGAAACACCCTGTCCAACTAGCGTTAAAGCATTGTAGCTCAACGCTAAGTTGAAGACTGATTAAAGAGGTAGTTGTAAAATATTTGTTTACCCCTTACCACAGAATACGTAATAGTACTAAAGTACAGAAGAATCACTTTTAGATATAATTTTTTGGAGTGAAAACTTCTTTAGCGGCGTTGTACACTTATTGGTAATGGGTAAAAAATGTTAAACTCACGTCAGGGCGTCAGGGCGTCAGGGCGTCAGGACACGTGACCCTGATCGAAAATTAGTAAAACGGATGGAGAGTAGGCAGCCCAGTGTTGCCAGCGGGGTCTTGTCAAAAGATACCTGAAATGTACAAAAAAAGTAACCTTCTAGGAAAAGTAAACATTTACATTTTTAACCTACTTCCAAAAAATAAGGTTTGTAGCGGGAGCGAGGTGATATGCTCGACCGCCACAAAGGAAAGATCTTCCCGCCAGGCATGTTGTTGCGCCTGGGGAACCGCGGCTCCGACGGTGTATCGTCGGAAGTTGTATATATGCAGCGAATCGGGCGAACTCTGAGATCAAGATGTAGGATACTGCTGGCGCCATCTCTTATGCTTCTTGTGAACTATATTGTCGGTTGTCTCTTGATTGGTTATTTGTTGTAGTTCCTCGTTGTGGCCGTAGAGGTGGCCACAGGACTCCCTCCCAAGACCGGAGGTCTGATAGCTTTTTCAAGTGCAGGTGATGCTTCATGTCGTAGCTTGCAAGTGCCAGATGATTGCTTGTCCCAGCGAGTCGGGAAGCCTTCCAGTGAGTCGGAAGTGAATTGTTTGCTCGTAGCCTGCGGTGAATCGAGACCGTGCTGAGCGTGCTCGTTGTCTGCGGTGAGAGTTGAGACTGTGTAGACCGTTGTCGACTTGTTGGCGCCGGAATGATGTCCTGCCGGAGTGCCACGCTGGAGAGTGAATTGCCTCGAATCCAGGGTGCGATGCTGCGGGGGATGCGCCGGTCGCTGAATTCGTCGAGTGAATTGTAGGGTGCTTGGTATCAGGACCAGGAAGCTCGGTGAGTCGGCTGCGATGGACCTGAAGATTGACCCGTTGTACTGGCTTGCTGTGAGACTGCTGCTGACCAATATTGAGTGAGAGAGAGGAGCAATGATGACAGAGTTCGACGATGCTGAAGAAGGCTGCTTGGCTGCTGATGATGGAGAAGGTTGCTTCCAATCACGACGGGGTCACCACTGTAGCGGGAGCGAGGTGATATGCTCGACCGCCACAAAGGGAAGATCTTCCCGCCAGGCATGTTGTTGCGCCTGGGGAACCGCGGCTTCAACGGTGTATCGTCGGAAGTTGTATATATGCAGCGAATCGGACGAACTCTTAAGATCGAGATGTAGGATACTGCTGGCGCCATCTCATATGCTTCTTGTGAACTATATCGTCCGTTGTCTCTTGATTGGTTTCTTATTGTAGTTCCTCGTAGTGGCTGTAGAGTTCGCTACAGGTTATTAATTTTTCGAAATCTATTTATTATTTTTGAAGTGAAAACTTCTTTAGCGGCGTTGTACACTTTTTTTGTAATGGGTAAAAAATGTTAAACTCGCGTCAGGACTTCCGTCAGGACTTGCGTCAGGACACGTGACCTGATCGAAAATTCGTAAGACGGATGGAGAGTAGACAACCGGCGCGGCTTAGGAGAGGAAGTATCCCTCTCTCTTTTTACGGCGCGGCGAAAATGTATGCCTGCGCCTGCTGTTTCGTTTAGGCGGCGAAGTGCGCTTGCGCGAATATTCGTGTGTGTTTATGTTACAGCGTGCCACGCGCATCCATGGAAATGCACAACGTTAATATTCAAGTTTTCACTTCTGCCGGCACTCCCGGAGTGCAACTCGTCTTTTTTTTTTATAAATCTAGTTACAGCGTACTTAAGTCCCATTTAGTTTGCACGCCGCGAATATGACTTTTGACTTTTTAGCCTAGCGTGCGTCAAACTAGCCAGCATGAAAACTAAACGAACTGTCGGTATAGCGTTCACCGAGATTTCCTCTGTCGGAATTGAGTGGTAGACTTGTACCTTACGTCTGAGAAACGATGGTCCATATGCCTTTATCTCCAGCTTGTCTCTTGCGTTCAATCTTAACAATAAGCCTCGTTATACATAGAGGGGCCACTTAGCTTCTTACCTAAACTGCGGAGGAAACCTGGCCTACCTTTACTGGGCCCAGCCTATAGAGCTAACGATGTGCAACTGCTAAGCTCATGTTAATCAGGCACCGATGCGGAACACATAAAAGAGAGTACGTGATATTGTTTGGTTTCGTAATAGCAGAACAAAATAACAGGTTGCGTCCACTCCGCGTTAACGAGGGAGATTAACGCCCGTATTTATAGGCTTCACACAAAATACTAGGTTTACAGAAGTAGAACTGGTGCAAAGTTCGCCATATCTCGAGAGGTGGATAAATATATACTCGTAGCTCGTGATATTGTTTCGTCTTTACTATTGCTCCATCGTTAAAAATCACTTTACGAACTATGATGGTATCTTATCAGCTGCCAGACTCTGACTCCAAGGATCCCAAACAAATAAAGCAGAGAAATCCGAAAAGCCGATCTAATTTCCATAAAATTGTTTTCTTTTTTAAATCTTTTATTTTCCTAAGGTCACTCAAGCTGCGCTGATTCAATATTCATTGCTGAGCTGATACTTTATTTAATGATTGAGTATATGTAATTTCCGAGGATTATTTATTAATTGTTTCATTTTGTTACATCAAAAATTTAGGGCCTAAATTTTATCTGAATTCTGCTGGTGTAGAGGCGTCATTTCTCTGTTTTCTGTAAGTTGTGATTCGGGCTTTGACCGGCCGCGGCACAGAATGCGGCGGCGAATTTGATTCGGTGAGGTCATGTTCCAAATATTCTTAATTAATAAGCATTTTTTGTTTCCCGTTTTATGATGCCAATTTTGAAGTTGTTTCAGGAAGATTAAGACAACATTTCAAAGGCTTTAATGGTTGTTGCTTCGGGGTATTCTTACTTAAGGTCCTAAGGCCCCCAGGTCGCAGAGGCCTTCAACAAGTGTAAGATACTGAATGAGAGCAGTCAATGCGATGATGACAGAAAAGTAGGATGGTTAATAGATTTCAGTGTAACTTTGTGTCGGAGGCTTCTTTACACACTAAAAACTACGGAAATTAGTGATCAAGAGATTTCCTTTGGAAGTGATGAAGAGAGTTGATCCATATGATTATTATACTACATATTTATATTATTATTTTTTGACATTACTATTATTGAGATAATTAAAATGTTTTAATGTATCAGAAAACACATCCAATTTAATTAAATTAAAATGTAATAGAATTTCCCTGAAATTAATACTTAACTTATAAGTTTATGTAACAGCTGACATTCAATTCAATTACTAACTTGTTACTAACAATTTCTGACATATCCCAAACGAAATATTTCTGAAATCACTATTATTATATAAACTCAACTACATACTTAAAGTTCGCAACACCCTGCCAGGGTTCATGTACTTATTTACCTACTAACCATGTTATAGTATAAGTGCATGTAAGCGAGAAATAAAGAAATAAAGAATATGACTCAAATTATTCCATACAAAAAAATAATAACATCATACCCCCATTTCATTCCATACAAAGAATTGATGACCACATAACCCCCTATTGTACAAAAATTCAAGATGGCTCCCCTTCTTAAATCCATATTTGAGTCATAAGGCTCAACTGAGTTAAAGGAAATCTCTTGATCACCAAACGCCGTATATATTTTTTTGCTTTTTATGTTGTGTAGACACGCTACTATTTCGGCAGAGACAAGTTTGCAAGACTGTCCAAGTTAAACAGTTGACTTTAGTTTACTTACAATAAAATACCTTTTATTGCACAATATAAATAAATACAGGACATAATTATCTTAAAAACTAGGAAATGCGCAAAAGGCGACCTTATCTCGGAGCAATTAGTACCTTTTTCAATGTCAAACTCTCTTTATTATTCTATGCTGAGTATTGCAAGTGTAATGACGAATAGAAAAACGTGTCTTTTGAGTGTATGCGCGACGGAATATTGATTAATTTTAGTTTGCATTGTTCAGAATCCCAATGTTCAGTATTAATTACAAATTGAATTATTTTTTCATAAATTATTATATTTCAAATGTTCTTTATTTTAAATTCAATAAAGTCAACATTTGAAACACGCCCCTTAACGTTTTTGGCGCAAAGGTGCTCTTAGTACACTAACGGCATTGCCCCGCTGTATTGCAATAGCATTAAATCAATTAAACATTTATTGCATTACTACCGTTACTGTTACAGGTTGCAATGCCGGTTACTACTTTATTCGTCATTAATTTCTCTTATCGGCTGAATGGATATTTGGAGCCGCGAACTCGATTTGAAACTCGAAACCTATAAATAGAAGCGCGGCGCGTTGATGTCTTTTGTACGCGGCGGCCGTGTCGCCCGCCCGCGCACTATTTCTTGGTTTAGTGGTAATATAAAGTAGAAGAAGCATCTTCAATGTTTCATATATCGAAATATGAAAATATTTTTGGCTTTTATTAAAGCATGATACTGCGAATCTTCTTTATTGACCTTATTTCCGGATTCTAAGTTTATTCGGTGTTTTCACTGGTAGGTTGGTTTCAAAACTCTTAAGAGTCACCTTACCCTAGATAATTAGTCTAGCTTTTATTTTGAAACGGCATAGATATTGTCGAAATTATGTTATTTTCAAGAAATTGCATATAATGCATAATATGAACTTCAAAGAAAATACAGTGTATCTTATTATATTTGACCATCAGTATGGAAAACTTCTACACTCTCATATTTTCTTCCAAGTTCGTCTTTGTCTGTCGAAAATTAGTTATATGCAATTTCTTTAAAATTACAAAATACTGCCAAAATCTCGCATATAATATCTAAATAAAAGCTAAACTACGTTTGTATCGAAAAGTCTAGGGTAAGGGGATTCTTATGGCCGTAGGCATTTTTTTACCAGTCAACCAGGTGGTGCTGACATGCGAATATTTCGGAAATATGTATTTGCAAAAACTCTAAAGTTATAAAAAACTAAGAACACTTATTAATATCATTACAATTATTATAAATACATACAACATTAATGGGAGAAAATCGTGTTGATAAGGGATTCGGCTAATAAAGTATAAGATAGCTCTGAACAGTGAATACGGTTCTCTTACAACCCCATTTCTCAGCAACCCTGTGGCCAATGTGGCACACGAACTCGAAACATATTTTTTCATATCTATCTACGAATAATTTTCTCGTATTTGACATCTCCTTCGTAAGGGATTAAATGCTTTCCTGATCATATTGCCTAATATCTTGGAATAAACTTGCTATCAAAAGCAAACTAGAAAGATTTTACTCTATAAGATTCAGATCTATCGGTTTTCATCTATTCAAGTATTTTCGACGATGTCTAATCATCTCCTTTATCCCGTTATCTCTACCTTGACCCTGCTCTTGCGTCTGCGCCCTTCTGATACTTTGGGAGAAAGAATAGGACAGATAGGCCTTTGCCCACTTGTGGGACAAAATATTAGGTAAAAAAAAAACAGATTGTAAAGTCCAAACATCTAGAACGATAATGGCGGAACATTACACGCTCTAGGATATTAAAATGAGACAAATTTATTGCCGCTCTCCGATTATAGTTTCGATAAACGCACAGACCGGTGATTATGATATCTCTGGGTTTAATCGTACAATCGATACGAGTCGCGTTCCGTTCTACACTAAACCAGTACCAATAAAAAAGAAACGTGTTACGGCCGCGTTACACAGTTTACGTAGGAAAATCAACAAGGTGCTGCGACAAAATAATGAATGTACGAGATGTGACGTTGTGTACTGATCAACTCTGTTAAATTGTATTGTATAAATTATATTATAGGGTAAAGTCAAACTAGGGTATTTTTTTTTTTGTTGGTAGATTTTCTGCTGCTTTCTGTTTTATACATATGTACTCGTACGTTATACTTGTGCATCAAAAAATTACGCTCGTTTAGTTTGGCACTTACAGCGAAAGATAAAGATAAATAAAAACTATTTTTGGTAGAGTCTTATATAACGATGGATGGGTGTAATAAAAACATGACAATTATGATGAATCAACGTTGCAAGTCTCTATAAGTGAAATTCACTGCAATTGTTACCCTAATACTGGTCATCTAATTTTGTTGATAACTCTTCTTTTTGAAAAATATATTTTCTCTTTTAAATATATTGTTTGAGTAACTTTTATATATCAAATAGTTTTTTTTATGTATGGAATAGGTAGCACCTAACAGAACCAAACTAATTATTATACCCTATACATAACCTACATTTCAGCTCTGGATCTGTATTTTACCAACACATCGGAGTTTCTTGTTTGATCCAAACTTCCTTGGCAGACACAGGAATGGCTGTACTCACACAAAATGAGATTCCCGTGACATACCTAGAAGTTAACATGAGAAATTCTGATAGATAGCTATTACACTTCTGTTTGTTCTCTTTGTTGGCCGGTGCTAGGGTTGTGCCCGCAGTGCGTTATCGGCGCGATCGGCTGTGGAACAATGCGTCGAATGTTTCAATATAGCTCCGACAGTATTTTTAACGTTTCATCGGCTGTAACAATCGTAAAATAAATTCTCTACGCCTTCTCAGAGCCTGATTAATGTTGAACAGTGCGCTGAGTCGCGTTTTTTTTTCTCGTGTTATTTTCTAGTTTAATTTATGGCGCGGCGGTTGCTCTTCGTGTCGCGGTCGTTTCTCATTGTTTGAACAGTGTTGCAGTCTGACGGCTCTGAAACGCTAAAAAGAGTACATAAATGACGCATGAAATGTGGGTTCCAGCGACGAACCTATCTCACTGACACCAAGGAACTCGGTGTGTACAACGGCTGTGCGTGATTTGTTGCACATAACAAATCATATCATTGAAAACATAGATACTTACCATTGGCACTATATCTTGAGCTCCTTTTTACTTTGAAATGCACCAGGCCAGCTTGAAACATCTAATACTAATGGTAGCCAAAATTAAATCCAAAATTTTTAATCGGATTTTTAAAGTATTTCGAAAGACAAACTGGCAAAAGTGAAACTCAAGCCCTAAACTTTTTCATAGTTGTACTAAGCTCCCCCTACTTTATGGGCATTGTCTGGTGACTCAAAAATAGAACTCGATCTGTGTAAAACGCAATCGCTGACTCACGATGGTGGAATTTTTGAAACAGTCCTCGCAAATTGTCACACTGGACGCCTCTTACTAAACCTGCCCACTTCATTGTTTTCTGAGTAACCAGTTTGGCAGTTCACGTGCGCAGCAAGATGATAATTCAATTTCTCTGTGAAACTGTGCAAGTTTGGAATAGGGCAAACAGTTCGATGATACTTTTTCAAATCTAAAAACGACTTCAACTGTATAGTTTGTTGAAATTTGTGTGATTGGTAAATTTTTTGTCAGAGTCAATTAAACAATCGATTTTGATAAAAAAAATCTATGGGACCACCTGACAAGTGTGCCCTTTCGAGCGGAAAAATATTTTTTTCAAATTGGTCCAGTTGTCTCCACATAACCGGGAAACACACATCAATACATATAATGAAACAGTAAAACTAGCGTGTCTGTACATTTAATAAATTTATGAAAAAATGAGTGTCGGCGATAAAAAAAAAGTAACTGAACATTAAAAAAGAGAAAAAAAAATGTCTGTCTGTATGTTCGTTCTCGCTAATCTTCGAAACTCCTCTACGGGTATTCTCACGGTTTTCAATAATAGATAGAGCTAAGATTGGAACAACACATACGCTTTATTTCATTAAATCTGATATCAGTAAAAAGGATGCCGTCATTTTTAAATTTCACGCGAATGAAGTTGCGGGCACCAGCTAGTAAATGATAAACGAAAAAACATATACATTCGCATTCATTTCCTCCTTCTTTGTTGACACAATTTGAGTTAACACAGTAATAGTTTACCTATAAAGTCACATCATGCCAAATGTGGCTTTTGCGTCTTACGTTAGCTCTGATGCAGAAAGGGATAAAGGCGTGTGAGTGTGTGTGTGGATAGTGTGAGTGAATAAGCAATTTAATTTTTCAAACAATTGGTGATCAGCCACTGCTTTCAGGTTGACTTTGATTATATCCGAGCGACAAATAGACAGTAATTTGTAATTTCTTATCAAAACACTATACAACACACGACGTAGGTGCTATTGTAAACTATCAATGTGGTTTTTGTGTGCTATTACAGTGACTTTTGCATTGTAACTTTTTTATATACTTACCCACAATTTACCCTTATTTAATATAATTTGTACTTACATTTTTCTAGCCCTGTAATTTGTTACTTGCGAAAAGATTTTTTTTCTTACATTCAAATTGAACCTTTCAGCAGTCAACCATACAAAAGATTACTTGTTGCTGTTGAACGTGACACGATAATGCCTACAATTCACGTTTTTTTTTCTGATTTTATGATGACATAAAATACAAGTTTTAAGTTCTCACGCTCTTTGCAATGATAAACACACTTTTGGAATGGAATACATTGTAAAATAATTATTTTATTGAAAGAAATATTAAAGAATATGTTGTTACTTAGCATAGCTATTTTGTATTTTGATGATTGTATTTATTATTGTGAGTGACGAGACTAGAAGTATGGTATGAGTTCTTATCAATACATTTTTTTTTCTGAAGAAAAAAAAATTATAAGTTTTTATTGTGAGGTCAAAGTACTTATTAAGACAAATCAAGAAGCCCAAACTCGATGAATTAGCGTCGTTTCATTACTGAGTTTCATCGACCATTTTCTGTCGCTGTGATTAGACCTTAAAGATCGTCTACCTTATAATGCTCTTCAAGACAAATCAAACTAGTCCTACTCAATGAGGTTATGTTGTTTTAAAACTGAGTTCAGTCGAATATCTCCCAGCTGTATCATCAGAACAGCTCACTGACTCCATAGTATTGTATTGTCATCCGACTTATACATGTATGCAAAATTTCAGCTCAATCGATTGAGGATAACTGATTGAAAATTGAGTTGCAAGATTTGACCTTAACAAACATACATACAAGATACATTGCAACTTAAATAAAAGACTGTAAAAAGCTAGAAAGCGGATTTTGGGCTTTTGAAGCAGCACCGCTCAGTAGGAAACCAGGAACGTGCTAGTAAAAGCTGGGGTATTATCGGGCCGTCTTAATAATTACAATATTGTGTCACGAGTACAGAAATCAACGAATTGACGAAGTTGAAACCGTCAGTGTTGATTGCAGAAGGAAGGTAAACACTCGTTACGGCCAAGTTGCAAGGCTCGTTGTACGGCTAAGTTTACGACGTGCTAATAACGTTAATGATATTCCAGCTTGCAAGTCGCGAATCACATGATTTATTGCCGTATTATCATAGAGTTGCGAGGGGCTATTAGTTGGCGATGGAGTATTGCGACGGAACGAGATTCTGAGCCGGAAATGTACTAAAATCTGTAGGTGTAGCTTTAAAAAGAAACCTTTTTAAAGCACTAACTCATCCAAAACGTGTTTTTGAATTTACAGTTACAAATTATCAGATTTTAGCTTCGGAATTTGGAATTTGTAAGTGACGTAGAAAATGATGATGTGATCTGATGTTTTCTTTATCACCTACCGAGGTGTTTGCACATTTTGATGTCCTTTTCGGA
Organism: Acrobasis suavella; assembly: GCA_943193695.1. NCBI lineage: Eukaryota > Metazoa > Arthropoda > Insecta > Lepidoptera > Pyralidae > Acrobasis > Acrobasis suavella. The sequence goes on from OW971938.1 coordinate 13,927,533, forward strand.
CCAGTAGGTGATGGCTAATGAGAATAATCGGTGGTTGGATTATTCCCGTTGGCTACCACTTGCTTGATTAGCTAGTTTTGCACCTATGGCGGGCGATAAACCATGTATTTGCTTGCTATAAGAAAATATATAAAGAGCTTCTCGTTGTATGTTTCGGAAAGTTCATTGACTTGAAACCTTTCTAATGCTGAACAGTTCAACACTAACATATTGTGCTCCAATTATCTTAATTTACACTAGGGAAATTTCTGTTGTGTGCGAGTAGAAATCGTCTAAACTAAACCTCACACTACCAATAATAATAAAGTAGGTACATAAGACATTTGTCTTACATTCAAATAAAATTTGAATCAGACAGGAAAAATAGTGGAAGAGCCAAAGAAACACTGTATGTTAAAAATACAAATACCTAGCCTTATATGTAATTCTTTTAGTGTCATATGAATTTTAAACAGCATTTCTTCTTGATAGCCCTATTTGATTGAGCTTCTGTTTTAAGTTAATTTCAATATAGTAATAAAAACCACCGGTAGCTCGGGCCCTGTCCAGCGCTGCCAGCGGGCAGCTAGGTTAGGTTTTATAATATATATATATATATATATATATATATATATATATATATTGTATTTTATTTTATAGTTTACTGTTTATTAATTTATTATGAAACCTAGCTAAAGAAAAAAAAAAAGAAATAAATATATAATGTGTGCTGGCTCCAAAGTAAGTTCGACGCTTGTGTTACTTACTCAACGATACTATTTTTAATACCAAATACATAGGATATATATTCATACTTTGTTATAAGATAATGATATCTCTATATTATAGTCTTACAGTCCACTCCAAGTAGCATCTGATGAGTTGTCTAAACTCAAAATTTGTAGATAATAAGGAAAATTGTAAGAGTTCCATAGTATCAAAGACTATTTAAGATATTTTTTTAGCCATTGCATGAAAATGAAATTAAAATTTTGAGTCGCTGAAATCTAGAAATCTTTATGAGCATTTCCAGGCAACATCAATATGTTGCATAGCACATTGCAATCATGTGCTATGATTTGAAAACTACGGTCCTAAAATTGCCTCCAGTCGTGGTTTCACCATCGCCGAAATTACAGGCTAAAAAAGTGTGTGTGTTTGTGTCGCAGCAATACCAGAAATCGTTATAAATATTTCAGTTAACATTGCTATTTTCTCCAAACAAGTCCTAGTTTCAGGCAACATATTGCATGTGCTATGGTTTTACAACTATTGTCTCAAAATTGCCTCCACTCGTGGTTTCACCAGCCGAGCCAGGGCACCGCAATAGTCAATAAAGCTCGTTTTACACTGCACATCACAGGCGTACGTTTGAGGGGTTATTAGTTTGGTTTGAAAGCCACTCTGTTGTAGGGATGCCATGTGAAACTTACTTTGTTCGTGTGGTTTTCGAACTAGAATTGATTTGATGCTCTACGCTCTTGTTAAAATGTACTTTCTTGATTAGAGCCTTAATCTTATGATTCGTTATGATTTATGTAACTTCAAATATTGTACATAAATCTCAGTTTGACTTGTTTACATCATTGAAATAATGAAATGGTTTGTAAATAATGACACATCCATGTTTTTACAAAACTTATAAGGAAATTTACATACTTATGTGTACAATCTAATTGTATGTTACTTAATAAATGTCAATATATCCACTCAATACGTGCAATATGTTGAATATATTTTTGTGCGATTGTGTTTGTTAAACTGATGATTGTTATATGATGATGATTGTTGTATAAGAAAGATCTTTTTTTACCTAAAGAATGTCAAAAAGGATTTATAGGTTATATTTAGATGATTCAATTATTAATTCTTAACAGAGTAAAATATTGTCGTACAGTCAGGTGCAAAAGTCCATTCATAGTTGAACCACTTATATTGCTATTTCTTGGCCTTCACATGATTCACTCGCACAAATAATATAATTTGTGTGAGTTAATTATGAGTAAGCCAATAAATAGCGATATAAATTGTTCAACTATGAATGGACTTTTATATTCGACTGTACATTAATAGGAGCTAGTCTTCTTCTTAGCGGCAGAGAAGTTTGAATACTTTTGCAACTTTCTTTCTTAGTTATATAAACTTTGTTTACGTAGACAACCCTAATCAGACCGCAGTATGCGCTGTGGCTCGTACGTTACCCCCGCCGAGATGGATGGACGCGCAGAGCTACGAAAATCATCTCAAATAGCCAACATTTACTTTTTTTTTACTCGGTCCATATCTCAAATTGGAATCGTAAATGCTAATGTAACAAGTGGGCTCCAATCGGAATGCCTTGTTAAATTATTTTTATAATTTTTGATAAACGATTAAAATTTTTTTATCGTTTATCAAACGTATCTTGTTATAGAGATACCGCAATTTCGTTAGTTCTTATGTGTAATCTATCTGTTACTTCATTTTAGTTAGTGTCTAACCATGAATTAGTTAGGTATTTTTATAAAAGGAGAAAAGTAAGATAAAAAGTAATACTTGTAATATTTGATATGGCTATTTAATTTTTCTGTTTTGTATTTCGTAAGGCTACTAAAGAGTAGAATATTTTATGTACATAAATTGCCGATATTCAGTGCATAATACTAATTACATTATTTACTCAAAAAATATGATATTATGATAAAATATTATTTATCTATTTCACCGTGGGAATGTACTGATTACAGATTTATGTACTGAATAGACTTGCTTGTAATAAATAGGCGCCTGGTAAATAAAATCTTCCTAGCTATTGGCAGATAATAAATAAAAGTCATTCATTACCTCACTGAACATCTCTTTTTACTTTAAACGTCCTTTAGCATTAACGCTAACTAGTATAAAATACAGCCTTAGTCAGACATTAATCAGGATAAATCGTTCCAAGAACTTAGCCCTAAAAGTAATGAAGTGAGGCTAAAGTTAAATTTTATTAGCGATTAAATGTTCCGTAACATACGCGGCATTTTCATGATAAAGAGCGGCGTCCACACAAACGAACATCATGCGAACCGTAAAAGGAATCCCAGTGCATAAACCGCGTTATCCTTTTGTTCATTCCTGCAGTTGTTTCACACCTAGTTAGAGCTGCGGGTAGGATCTTGTTACCTCAGATTGAAGGCTCGCGGTCGACGCCCGGCTAGCGGCTCAGCGCTGATCCTGCCTTGAAAAACTTGGAATGCCATAACTATTTACTTCTAACTACGGGTATAGTACGCATTGCAGTTTTGATTTTTTTTTTTTTGTTGCTTTGTAATCATACGATGCCTATGTTGTAGGATAGAAAAATGGAATGAGAAAGGCTTGAAATGAGTTTCAAACTATAATGTTAGATTAGATCTGCTATAGATCAGCCAATTCGGAAATCTTTGAAAGAGACCTATGTTCAGCAGTGGTTGTTATGTGGCTGAAATTATGATGATGATGTGAGATCTAAGAAGGAATGATCTACAAAATTATAAGAGAAAGCTTTAAAAATAATGCTATTATACTTGCATTTTAGCTTAAGCCTACAGTTACAATGAAAGTATGATAATAAGATGAACAATTTGTACGACGATGTCATAACTATTTGATCTATCTAGGAGATATCCTTGCCTAAGGAGGATGCCTTATTAAGTATCTTGCTTTAATTTAAATTTAAGACGGTGAAATTAAGAAACGGTTTTCTACTGATAGTGGAACTTTATATTTATCAAGAATCAATTAATAAATTATTAACTAATCGTCGTCATAAGCTTATGAGGGCTACGGAACTTATTAATGCTATTTGTCTCTTTTTAATTCTACTTAATTAACTAATTAAAATCCCCTTTTTCACTACTCAATTGTTTCTTATTTGTATAGATTTCCGCATACTTTTTTAATAACTTAAGTACTACAGAACCATCCCATTAAATTAAAATAATAAAATTTTGATAAATTAAATAAGTAGGTACTTGAACTTTACAATATTTCGATTTTAATACCTATGCAATTCCTGCTATTTCAAATACATTAAAGTATTTGCTTCAAATCAATGTCATACATTACTAGAGATGTGGTAAAAATTGTCATAAACTCCCAGGCAATCTATAAATGTATAGTCGATGGTAATATATTTATACATTTTGGCCATTAACTATTTCTGGTTTTATCAATATGCAAGAGAATATATTCGCCAAGTGTTGCTCACAGAGTACTGGTGCATAATGTTCGTTTTACGAGCACAGGTTAAGCAGTACTAACGCTAAGTATTTCAATAAAATGTTGTTTCTAAGTATACATTTCAAGGTGAACCATTATAATTCAATTGTGGCTTATGCAGCCTATGAAATCAAGACAACAAGCTATGGCCGACGGCGAATGCCAGTAAAATTGTAATCTGTGCCGTAATGGCCCGGGATGTTAAGTTTTGATCGTTCAAGCTCTGTAGGTACCGTAAACTGAAGCAGCTGAACTGATACCTAGGCAAGAATATGTCCAAATATTTGTGTATATGTATTCAACGCTTATTTTAAGTGTACGAGATGGTAAATGGAGTGTTTAAAATATTGACGGCAACAGGACTCAAAAAAATGTTACTAAAAGTGTAGAAAGATTATATTTTTAGTGAAAGCATGTTAATATTTTTCTGATTAGAAAGGTGTCAAGCAGTTATTGAACTTGTTAAAATAAAATTTCGTAAATATTGATCATTATTGGGCATTTTTAAACAAACGTTCTCTTTTTAAAACCAGAGAATAAAAAAGCATTATATATATATATATATATATATATATATATATATATATATATATATACATTTATCTTTTTGGGAAACTTTGGGTGAGGCTTATGTCCAGCAGTGGACTTCCTGTGGCTGATATGATGATTTTAATATAACATTATTCTTTTATTTTAATAATTAAAATAATCATTAAAAAGTATTTATGAAATTGCTTGCTCACAATTTTTACTTAATTTATTATTATTTTTTACTTGCTAATTAATGAAATTGCATATGAATGCAATTTTTATAATTATACATATACAAAAACAAAATAATCTTCACAGCTAAATTTATTTTTTATAATTGAAGTACCTATTTCACTTCTTTTTCTTCCTTTATCAGGCTATATCAGTCCACTGCTTAACTAAAATACTTTACTTTTAGTTAACTTTAAAAACTGTTATGATTTGTTAATCATGTATACCTAGTTATTCTTCCACATTTTTGGAGACGTTAAATATTATCCTAAGAAATTGGTTCCTTGTCATGTTTGTAAGTTAATTATGACGTGCGTGTCAAAAATAAAATTTAGTGCTATCTCACATTGTAGCTCTACATTTTTTCTCTGATAATACTGTTCTTACTATGAAAGTTGACCGACTAGTTGTGTGTTCGATTAACGAATAGTAAAAAATCTTACATTTTCTAAACAATGTGTCAATGTCTCTACCACCTATTGTATTTGGTCATGATTTATCACGTGTCATAGATATATTCAAACAATTTACTATATATGAATGTATTTTATGTTCTCAAATAAAATTTTAATGTATTTTATATTAATAGTTTCCGTGTGTTTGTAATATATTAAAAATAATAGGTTTTGAATAAAGAAAAGATTTGCGTTCATTCATTTGATATTTTATTTCTCGTTTATCACTTTTTGACAGCGTCAATTTTCGAGAATCTTTACAATAAATATTTCTTTCAAGTATGACTAATTGTAAGTTACAAAATATTTACATTGATGGGATTCTAAACAATAATATTTAAATCTAGTTTTATCACAGATAGCGGCGATGATGCCTTATTAAGTCACTTTAATAGTAATTGGCAATCCTTGCCCAACAAACACAGCCCAAATAGGCCTAACACAATAATCTATATCTACTGCGCGTTTTACTATAGGTTCTCGTGAAGTATTATTGTTTTTATTATAACATTACTATTTTTAAATGACGTTTGAAATTAATTTATGTTGAAACAAAATTTATACAACGTTTCAAAAATGAAAATAGAACTTAAAGCTAGGCATATTAATATTTACAGCTGAGAATTAAATGTTTATATACAATACATACGTTAACAGACTAGCCATCACAATTTTACTCTGGAGTCACAATCACTATAACGCAGTTTTTATCACTACACTTCAGTCACTTTTTCACAACACTCACACGTGGACGGACATCGTGCGAGGAGACGCACGGGGAGGCACTTGATGTGGAGTATGCGAGGGATGCGGAGGTAGGACCGGGTGCGCGCCGTGCACCGGTGGGGGCGGCAGCGCACCCAGGTGGTTCCTTGCGTGATGATGTCTGTGCATGGCCACACTAGCATTGACCACGGGACTTGGCACGTCGCGAATTCTAGGACCGCTCGGCACATCCGGCAAAGCGAACCTTAACTTCTCCCAAAACAACTTATCACTTGTGTGCAGATATGTATTTGTCTTTAAATACAATTTTATATCCTGGTCGAGATCTTTCTGAGGCACATCGCCTAGCAAAATAACTATCAGTCTTTTTCGTCTGTCCCTCAGCACTTGATGATGGGCCGATTTGAAGTCATAACGGCACCATTCAGATTTGATAAAGTTCTCACTGAGAACCATTATGGTACGGCGCGAAGATTCAACGGCTTGCATAATATTCTCTGCGGCGTAGCTGCCCATGGGTATATCCCGGTAATGTAAGCATAATTTGTAGGAGGGGTCACCGCGCTCTAACGTAGGTACAAGTTCCTCGGCAACCCACGCTTCATCTTTGGAACTATAGCTTACGAACGCATCGAACATTTTCTCTCTGCTTTCTCGATCTATGTCACTTGATCTATAAAATAATCTAACCCCATATTTTGAATGGAACCACACTCTCATTTCTTGTCTGAATACAAAGACGATTGTGCTCACAAATAACACCAACAGTAATAATCCCAAACTTATTATAAGCAACATATAATCTTGCACGACTTCATTTGTGATTATAGTTTGTGTTGCTGTCAGATTTCCGTTGATGCTGTTGTTTATACTTGGCAATCCAGTGCAAATTGATCCATTTTCACTTATAATATTGAATCCTGTATCTGGTTCACTGAATATGCTTTCGCTGTAAGGCATTAATTCTGTGTTATTTCCTTTAGAATAAATGCATTTAATACTTGATAGGTCGATAATAGAACTAACTCGTTTCGTCCATTCACGGAACATTTCTGTATAGTCACAATCGCACGACCACGGGTTGTAAGATAGAGTTATTTCCGTTATAGCAGCATTGATCTGCCAAACAGACAATGTGATAAGTCTATTGTGATGCAGATGCAGTATCTTCAAGCGTGCCATGTGATCAAACATTTCTTTGCCGATATGTTTAATTTTATTATTGTTTATGTAGAGCTCACGAAGGTTATCCAAACCACCAAATTCTTGCCCTTCTATTTGAACCAGGTTATTATAATCTAAATGCAGCACTTCGAGTTCTTTTAATCCGTTGAAAGTTCTGTTGTGAATAGTTTCAATATTTGATGCGTTTAAATACAGTATTTTTAGCCTTTTTCTACCGATAAATGCGTGACTTGGGAGCATTTTAATGTCATTACCATCAAGATACAGTTGCGTGGCCTCCATTGGTATTCTTTCGGGTAGCGCATTCACATAGCCAGCGCTTGAACACTCCACAACATTAGCTGACCATGATTGATCGTGGTAACACGTGCAGTTGTTTGGGCAAGTCATTTCACAGTCACAAGCGTCAAAATCACAGCAATGGCATAATGCAAAACAATGAAATTCATATTTACACAAAAACTGATGCGGTGCGGCCTCTACCAAGGGAACATGTGAGTTGCCGCGATTGTAAAGTAATTTGCAGTTTATGCTGTCCAAATCCATTAACTTTGGCTGAGTTCTGGCTCTGTTTCCAGTATTAATTTTTTGCAACCACTCCATCGTGCAATCACATTCTAATGGGTTTCCACCTATGAAAAACTCTGGTACTGATTTGTCTTGAGGCACAGCTGATATTCTCAATGAATTAGGGTCCAGGTTTGTTATTTTATTTCCATACAAATCGACTCGAGTTAAATTGGGTTTTTTAAAGAACGTGTATGATTGCACCTTAGATATCAAATTGTCATTCAGGTATAACATTTCCACAGAATTAGGTATTGCACTGCCCGTTATTTCTGTCAGCTTATTAGAACTTGCGTCGAACGTACTCAGGGATAGTTGTGATTCTATTTCAAAATAGTTTCCAAGTTCTGCTATCCTATTAGCATGAATATCCAGCCACTGCAATCCAGTTGGAATCATAGCATAGTCGAACCAGCCAAGGCGATTATCCGAAATGTTTAACCACACCAGATTAGGTAATTTTGCAAATAAACCGCCAATGTCAGTTAAATAATTTCCATCTAATCGGATTGCTTGCAAGTTGATGTTATTATCAAATGCGCCGGCTTCAATTTTGTGAATTTTATTTCGGGATAAATTTAAAATTTTTAGTGATGTCATTTTGTCAAACACGCCTTTGCTTATATTCCCAATATTGTTTTCAGTCAGTCTCAATCCGTACATTTGTTGCATGGCAATAAATGAGGCGTTTTCTATGCTCACAATCAGATTTTCACCTAAATCAAGAGTTTTCAACTGCGGAATTTCTTTTAAAGCCAATGGCACTTCATCCAATCTATTTCCATTTAAATGTAGGTCTTGCAAAGACGAGCAATTTCGCAGAGCTTGCGAATTTATTTTAGAGATTCGATTACTGTCTATGGAGAGTACAGTTAGTACTTGTAGTCCTGTGAATGCGTAGCTTTCTATCGTTGTGAGTCTGTTGTTAGATAATATCAATGTGTGCAAATTGCTCAATGTACTAAATACATTCTCAGGTATGTGTTCTATAAAATTCTCTTGCATCTTTAGTATCTGCAAGTTGTGCAAATCTCTGAATAGCGCTATTTCCATTTTTGAGACTCGATTATGCGAAAAATCCAGATATACAAGTCTTTTCAATCCGGAGAACGTTGAAGTATTTATCCAGTCTGAAGTGAGCTCATTCCATGATAAATCTAATACTAGAAGTTGAACTAAATCACTGAATAATCCCGGTGCCAATACAGTGATCGTGTTGTTGTTCAAGTAAATTTCTTTCAGTTCTTTTGTATCACTAAACAACTCTGGAGGTAAGCTTGTGAGTTGATTGTCGGAGAATCTTATAGTTGTTAGAGAAATAAGGCCTTCTAGAGCTCTATCTGCTATAGAGTTCAATCCATTGCCCTGAAGATATAGTTTTTGCAATCTTCTTAATCCTGATAATAGGTTGGGTGGTAAAGTATCTATGATATTTCGAGATAAATCTAAAACCAACAAATTATCTCCGCATTTCTCCGTTGGGTGTCGATGTGCGGTAGAAAATTGAAAATGACTTATATCTCGCATTCTATTTCCTGTCATATTCAAATATTCTAGATTTCTCAGTGTGCACAATGCTCCTTCCGGGAATACAAACATGTTGTTTTCACTCAGATCCAATCTTTCTAGGTTTTGCACGTCTCTAGAAAATGCTGTTGGCGTTATTTCAAGCGACATACTAGACCAATCCGTATTATGCGTTCGTATCGTCAAATTTCTCAATTCACGTAAACCCGTGAAAGCGCCGTCGGAAAGATTTCCAATTTTGCAGTATTCAATGGTTAGTTCCCGCAGCTCAATTAGTTGACGGAAGCTGCCGGGAGCGAGCGAGCTTTGAAAGAAAAGTGCATCACTGCACTCGAGCCGCAGTCGCACGGTAAGATGCGGTTGTATTGCACTAAAGTTTGTATTTTCTAGTTCACTGTTTATAGTCCTCAATCTGCACTGCAACGCAACTCCTGCGTCGCTGTCGTCGGTCGTCCACCGACATTCGTCGGGGGCCTGGTAGCGAGCCCCCGTGGTGGCCGAGAGCGAGGCACATAGCGCTGACAGTGAAGCACTAAGCACCACCAAGGCGCTCGTGAACCAAGCCGAACACATTGTTTTGCTTTCACTAACTACACTTATTACATAGTTTTATATTCCATCAGCTTGCACTAAAATCGCACGTAAACATTGTCTCAGCGGCCCACATTAGTTCATATGATGCCGCCGCAAAACTGAGTACTTCACTAGCTGAACCGGCCACTTAACCCGTTTTCTCGCGAGAACACTAATTGGACGAATCGTGCGTCCACCACAAGTCGGTCGTGGATAACGCAACACGCGCGTTCGCGTTGAGGTCTGGGGTGGAACTGACTCCGATTCAAACCTGCGCTGCGCTCGCGCACAAGGCCGCGCCGGTTCACGCGTTCCAACAGGTAAATTCACGCCCGAGGTTAAAACGTATTAAGCGCCGACTAAAGCGCTCTAAGTTCTGCTTTATACGTTTCGAGCTAAAGCTCGTCAGAAAAATACAGTTTACACACACTACAGAGAAAAGCACACAACACTAGTGAGCGAAACCACTTTTTGTGGCGCTCGGACAGGCTTTAGTGTGATATGTGAGAGGGAGACAGTAGGATAGTCGCGGGGTAAGAAGAAAAGAGCTTAGTGGGGGATCGAGGCAGCTGGCCAGGCTAGCGCAGGCGCATTGCCGCGCTCGCTGCTTGTTAACACTCTCGTTGATAGAATTCAATTGCAGACATTTGACGATTGTTGACATTTTGTTTATTCACTATACTTAATGAAATGAATGGAATTTATTACAGTGAGACTTTGTTGCATTCTCTTCACTATACATAATGTTCCAAACGGAGGTTGGCTTAGCAACCACCGTTGGCACCTGAATGCATGATAGAAACGAGTTAAAAACTCCTCTAAATTAGTATAGTCTAAAACGTTATTTTTTTGTAAAAATATAATAATTTGATTTCCAGTATTTTGTAACTTTAAACAGTTTTATCCCTAACGGCGATAAAGAAACACATACATAGCTTTTGAAGCTAAGAAAAATAAGGTGATATCTGACGCGGAAGGAACATAGCCGTAATAAATCGAACCACGGGCTATACTAGATCAATATAGTTTAATTGAATAAAAATACCAACCAAAAAACTAAACAAAAATCCATCTTATTGCCCGGGCGGCTGCACACTTTTTGGTATGGAAATTCCAAAAAAGTTTTTAGTATTTTGGCTGTTTCTTTAATTTCATTATTATACTATAGTGATCTAGTATAGGCATATGGTTCCATTTTTACGGGTGTGTCTCTTCCATGTTGTATAAAAAAAACTATAATGACCATATAATTCAACTGCTTTAAAAGTTATAAAAAATCAGATTATAATTCGGGTCGTCGAAAATAAAAATTCTTGCGTTGAACACGCAAAACTCCCGTTTTGAAACTATTGATTCTCTGAATTGCACCCGGGGATTCTACAGCCACCATTTTAGTTAAACGATTTTCGTATAAATCCCTAATATTCTGTGGAACCTCTCATCAAATTAAACGTCTACACACTATGAATTTGGTGCAGCTGCTAATTTGGCCCAAAACCGTTTGATTTAATAAATTGTGTCTGATTTTTGATTATACGTCTTTTAATTTGTATACAATGCTTTTCTTATTTTTATTTATAGATATTTGTTAAACCTTATTTATTATCATGTAGTCTCTTATCTCAAAACTGCATTATTAATGGCAACACAAATTTGCGCACTTGTCAACTTAATTTGTTAACTTAATTTTGATTTGAAATAAAGACGTGAGTATTATAAAATATTGTAATATATTTTGTAAAACTGTTTTGAATTATAAGCTTTATGTTTTATTTTGGCCAGGTTAAAAAATAAATAAACCTTAAGTAACGCGTCATCAAAAAAGTATGATATGCCATGTCAGGGCATATAAAATTCAAACAAATTTTTTTGAAGCGTATGATGTTCGGCTTTAAGGCTCTTGAACCGATATATTCCTACTCAAAGTCACATTAAAACATTTGAAGAATTACACAGTTCACAGAATATCTTAGGGGTTTATACATCTGCGCCCATTGTGTCCAGGTTTGTGCTAAACAATTGGGCGTGCTCCCTTGGGATCGTGTTTCACACCTGCTATTGTGCAAAAAATTAGAGTACGTGCCTCAACCGAAATTCTAGTCAGTAAATTACCTTACCTGCGCATTATTACCCTTACTTTTATGCTAAAAAGCACAGGAATGCATGCGGTTTGTTGTTGTTTTCCAATACCTACAAAGATATAGGTATATATAATTCGACCTAGTCCTACTAGACCTACCAAGTTAGTCTTATCGTAGGACTAACAAGAATTCCTATTCACTTCTCAAAACAACTTCTTAAAACACATTTCTATGTTTAACTATTTATCGATGATAATCATTCTCAATTTTTTTAAGTTACAATTTAATAATTGACGAAGTTCTAGAAAATGTGCATATTTCCATAACTTATTTCAAAGTTATTCTATTTGAAAACCGCTGAATGCCTTTATAGTTTATATTATACTAGACGCTCCACGTTCGTACATTCTAAGGTTGAAAGTGTTCGCGATCATAATTTTATTTGGTGTCGAGATGATAGGGCGGCTCGCGCGTCCCGGCGTCCGTCGTGCAACTATTTATGCGAGGTGTTGGGCCCGGTCCCGAGGCGCCTGCTGTATCTCAATTGCAATAAATTATCTCCTTTGACACGCGAGAAGCGGAAAATTTGCAATCGCACAACTAGGGTCCGCAGCATTCGCGTCCCTTCTCCTTTATGTAAACAGCGCAAATGGCTTTGTAATGGGAATCGCGTCCGTCCCGCTATGACACCGCCTCAATATTTCACACCGGCTCCCACGGGCTCGTTTGTCCACATCGCGCCTAGAAACATCCCGGACAAAAGGCCAGCGGGTGATCTCTCCTTCGACTTTTTGTCGTGAGTGGCGAGGCGTTTCTTGTCCTGCCCTATAAAAGAATAGATTGCCGGTAAATCGTAGCTTATTGTGGCGCTATTTAATACATATTTGGAGGCTATCCGACGGCCGTTATAACAATATGTTCGTATTCAATTTACTGTTGTTCACGTCGACACGCAACTGTTGGGGGGTTCGCGTGGGTACATGTGTGTGATGTGGGTCACTTGCCTTTGTGATTCACGAAATAACACTTGGATCCAAATGAAACAGAAACGTTATTGTTTGGTACTATCCCGTAAATTACGTGAAAACATGCATGTGTCATTCACTGCTGATTGATGGCACCGTTTCTAAAAAACTGTACCAATGTTTAGAACCTCCGGTGAGGTCAATACTACTCAAGTCATTACGTTGCTATTTTTAGAACGCTGTGGTTATTTTCGTGTTAGTACTCTGCCTTTTTAGGCGTGATGATTAAAAATGTAATTTCGAGTAAAGCAGTAAGTCAAAGGCTTTTTATTTAGAGAGTGAATAGAGTACTTGTTCGTTAATAATATTAAATATTAAAGTCAGAATGACTCTTTTACAAAGTAAAAATATATAAGTAGGAAAATATGATTGTTTTAGCTACGTTTTAAAGATTTGATAAGTGTTTACAGTGAATGCTACAACTGATTCGAGAAAGCTTATTTTATATTTTGTTGATTGTAGCAATTTTCCACATGACACGTTCGTAATCACTTTACCGCATACAAAGACAGGAGGTTGAAAATTAGCGAACATTAATCAAACACAAATAAGGTAATCATTTTTCGAAAATAATAAATGTCCGACATCATCCCGAGTGGCGTGCGTAAGATCGATTTTAATGCGTTTTATCGGGCGGGCGCATCGTTGTGTGAAACAGTTCCGTTGGTTTCCATTATAATATTAATTTTTGTAATTTGGTTGCCTAATCTCCGGCGACAGGTCCGATACCGGCGCGACACTTATCTCGGTGTCGGCGGACACATATAATCCATTAAGTCGTCATTTCCACCCGGCTGATCATTCCTCAACCACGCGTCACCCGCCCCCGGAGCGACGCGCAACGTATTGTTCGCTACTGCTTTATCTCCGCACCACTGCTGCAAGGTCTTTTTCAATTAACCTCATCAAAACCAATTTAAACCTTAAAACAATACCCGAAACGCCTATAACCCTTTATTACCCCGACCCTCAAAGGTTTATCCTTGTCGACTAATGGACTAGTTTGTTATCTAATCGGGTACACGGCGGACCTATTAATAATTTCCCACATAATTTTCTAATTAACGTCCTGTCCGGCGGGCGAGAGACCTCTGCGTACACGAAAACGGAAATGACGCAGAATTAGGGTTACATGGAGGTGTAATAAATTAATAACGTAACTTCTGATATCTTGTATCGCTGTCGACATTAATATTGTCTGTTTTTGTTTCAGGTAATCAGCTATTTCAATTTGCTCGTAGTATCGCACGTAGCCGACAAAAACATACGTGGTAAGACAATTTCGTAAATGTAATTTGTTATTAGCTGCGGGAGATTTGTGCAACGAACCATATGAACTTAATCCTATTTGGAATTGGAGAATAAAATTTAATGCGCACTCTAAACATTAGAGTGTTGTAAGCAGGTTACCCTCGCAGGGTTAAATTGTAGTGTGTAAATTGAAGAGATTTCATACGTGAGCAGAGCCCCTAGTAGTGCGTCTGATCGCGACACGGGCAATTTAGCGCGCGAGAGGCAACTCTGGTTTGTTTGTTCGCCGCGGCACCTGGCGATTCAGGACAGGCTGGGTGCTGAACAGAGAAGGGGTTGAGTAATTGAGTATTCCTTTTACAAAATGAAAATAACACTTATTGTTTGTGACTCAGTTCTCTCAAGATTAGACGCCTGGGATAGGCATTATATGTAACAGTAAAAATGGTTGTGTACCGAAAAATTTGCTTGGGAGTCGGCCAGAACTGCAATGGTTTGATACGGTTTAAGCTATACCTTATTATACTTATCACAAAATTGATCCACTTGAAATAAATCTGGTTCAGGCCCATATTTGTGCAAGATGATATTGTTACACTGTGTAGAGTGTTAACTTGTCGTATAAAAATTAGATTCTTTGGGTTAGGCTAAGTATTCATTAGACTGTTAATATTTGTAGGTGATAATTTTCTGCTCTTATCTTTTCTGACTTGGTATAATATATATCACTTTCGTGATATGCAAAGTATTGGTCGATAATAATGACACCGAATCTCAATTTTCGCCGTCATGGTGATTTGCGAAACGTTTATATGGCAATAATGAGTATATGATTAAGTCGATCTATTGGAAAACATGAGTTAGTATATTATTAATATGCTATGATTTCGCAAAGTCGTGTAGGCTGATGTTAATCTTTTGTTTACACGGTAAGAGTAGGTGAAGATTTTGACATGAGTAATGATATATTTTATTTTAATTTCGTGCTTCGAAATAATTTAAGAAAAACATATGTATTTTATGAAGGTTATATTATGTACCATGATTAATGATATACTCTTTATTTGAGCATTTGTTTCTGTTGTATGTACAGTCAAGTACCAAGATACCTGACCAGGTCCTCTACTTCAATGATTTTTCATGACGATAGAAATAATTAATTTTTAAATCTTACCTCTTTTGCAAAAATTAGGTGTTATAAGGTTGACGAGTTTGTATTTCTTTGTGTCTGTCTGTGCCTTTTGGGAACAACAATGCGTAGCTCCTAAAAAGGATAGATGGGAACCGATTTTGTATTTTTTTATCACTTTATAAGCAATGTTTTGAGCTTTGCGTTAAGGATTTATTTTATATTTGATTAAGTAACAAAATTTATCGTGAATGTCCGCTCTACTCATTTCGTATTCTTAGCTATGCGACGTGCCATCGAATGGGGCCGGATAGATTATGCATTGTCGTGGCACAATTAGAACTGTCGCGGAGCCCTGCGTTCACTTTGTTATTTGCAAACAATCGTCGTCACATCTGCGGGTATTCGGTCGTTTCGCCCCACAAACTGTTCGCCCCTCAGTCCGAATCGCATACAAACTTTTTTGAATTGGTAGTTTCCAATTCAACAAACCAGTTTCAAATCGCTAAAGGATTCTTTTTTATTAGTCATTTCGGAGAAGTATAAAAATATAATTTTTTGGGCCTTTTTGTAAATATTTTATTCTCATGTAATAATCTGAATCAATAAAGACAAAAAGTACTTTCGTGTGATGGGAATGATCGAAATTCAAAATACATATTTTGCCCCAAGCGGCGAAAGTGCAAATTTGCATTTTGACGAGATTTTTACGATTCCGGCCATGGGGTAAACTGTTTTTGGGGTAAAACGACCAAACACCTACATCTGCACCCCCCTGCCGTGTCGTCGGCCGGTCACTTTACAGAGCATCTGCTAATTGCGATCACTGTAACGATCACCGTAACCTCGGCCCACCTCTTCAAGTTTTGTGTTGGCGTGATATATTGACACTTCACGCGAAGTGCGATACGTGTTGTATTCATTCATCTTTGTCATGCCGAAGCTTTTTGATTGCTGCCAATATTTTTGCTGTGATTAAAACAAGTAAACTGTTAGGGGCAACATGAACGCCGGTGCATTTCTTTTGAAAATAAATGAGTCGAAAATTTAATATTTTTTTTTGAATTATTGTTTTCTGTAAGTATATCAACGCCTAGCTTATAAAAGTTTTAAAATCATTAGAGATAATTTTTAAAGCGTGAGGAATACACCTCAAACTTTGTAACGAAATCTTCAATTTATTTATGAAAGGAATGATCTCTTAGGAATGATCCCTTCGAGAAAATATATGTATTTATACTTATTTTAAATGCTAGCGATCGTGCGCAGCTTTAAGTAGGTGTCTTGCTGTTGTAACGAGGTTATTGCAAGATTGTTAGCAAGAGTAGTGTCGCATAGAGTCGTGTAAATAAACATTGAGTTAATTTGTAGTTCCTGTAATAATCCAGATTTCCCAAAGAAATTGCTCAATTAAATGTTACAAATATAGCGATGCCACGATTACGTGCCGACGTGGCGATACTATCTGCTTGAAGCTAACTTTATAATAAGTGCATTATCCTTAGAAATTTTTACTAGAAACTTGATGGTTTTCGTTTATGGAAGCCGGTTCTTACTCTTGAAATGCATATTTATGAAGTCACCGCGACCAAGTATTGACATCCCATATGAGGAGACACTTGTTTTACTTTAGATTCCTTTGGGGTACCTCTGCTATGGAATTTATTTTTAACCTTAGCATTACTGTACTTATTAGCATAATGTTATATGTAAAGTGTAAGTACCTTTCATGTAAACGTCATTACGTTTCAATGTAGCCTCGCTAAAAAAGGTCCGGTGACAGACAGACACAACAATAAAAATTTACGTATTTTGTGACATCCCAGTAAGTACTGTTAAGTATTGCACTTGTCAATTGGTTTTCACAATAGGTTTCTCAACAATGTACCTACACTACAAATGGTTGTTTTAAGTACCTTTGCCTATTATACATGTCACTTAATATTTTGAAGAGGAAAAACCAATCGAAATCATTTAGATCCTCTTGTCTGTTTAAAATTATATTGTTTTACCGATTGTTATGATAAATCGGCATCTTCAGGGTATTGCTTTACGATATATTACTGCGATTTTCAATGGAAAGTCCAAATTACTTATCTCTTAGTTACATAAAATACGTAGATACTTCTTACATTATACCTATGTTTTAAGCACAAATGTAGGATAAGCGACATAACAATTTCAAATGCTGCATTTTCTTTAAAAAAAATACATTAAAAGAATTTTAAAAATTGGCGGAGACCTCAATTCTCAGTAGTTTAATTGACAAAACATATAGGTATTTTTATTGTTGAATCAGTCATTAATGTTGCTGTCTCAAAATGTATCTACATATAACAATATTTCTAATCGATTCAGAATTAAAGAAAATCCGTTTGCTGCATACCATTAGGTAAGTACATATTACATATTGTGATCCAAACATGTCGATTAATTTTCATGTCATCCTGTAGGCCTTGTAAACAACATTCAATGTTCCATTAGCGTTTACATACATCGATTGTCGATTCTCATGCCGTCAATAAATCGAATGACCGGAACACACGAATAATTTAACAAATTTGTTTCGCCCCATTCCTATAACAAGTTGCTTATTTAATATTGTCTACTTACATCGAAGGCACAGACGCTGACTAACGATGATGAATGATTCACCGACTCATTGATAAACAGTCATACAATACTTATCGGGACTTGATATGAATTCCGGACCTTCTATTGTTTTCAACAAATTCCAAAATGACGAATTTTAGGCGCCCACATGCGCAATGTCAACCCTGGTCGAAAAAAATATGACTAATTTCTTTGCACAATATAAATGACATTGTAATGGATTTGGGGGGATAAATATTTGAGATGATAATGCTTGTTATTTAGTTACTATTTTTTTTAGATAAATCATACATTTAATGGTTTCCGAAGAATACAACGGCAATGACTTGCATCATTTATTGTAAAAATTCGTAACCGCAAAATGTTTCTAAAAATATAATGTAAATATTCTTGGACCATATAATGACTTGGTTGGATAAGTGATGGTTTTCGTCTATCGACTACTTTGTACGATGATAGTTTCATTATTAGCTTTTGCGATATAAGAGAGCGTTACAATTAATGGGACGTTACGATACGATTACAATAAATAGCATGCACAATTTCCCTGAATTGTGAGTCACGTACGCGGCAATGTAGCAACATTTGTGATACAATTATAAGCGAGACTTGCCGAGGATACGGTTTTAGGGTTCTGCATCTGAAAACGAAAAGATTTTGAGAAAGAAACAACTTGCACATTTAGTGTGTGTAAATCCTTAAATATATTAAACACTTTATAATTTAATAAAGAACACAAAATATTTTATCATTTATTTAGTAAATCTCAATCTGTCTCAATTTGAAATAATAAATATAACGGTGCACATACATGGCCACCGTGTTCTCATTTTGAGACTGAACATGGTTGTTTTTTGTTTATCAACCTGCACTGTACTTAGTTCTATCTAATTTAAATTAATGTAAGACTACTAATAAATTCAATTGTATATATACTCGTATGTATCGGAAACACAAACTATCGACTTTGAATGATTGAACTTAGAGAGTTCAGTCTCGCACTTGGCCGTTTTTTGCGACATAAGGGGTGCGTGGCGTCTCCTGCCGAGCAATACGTGCTTCCACTAAGAAAAATGTTAGCAGGCATCTTGGAAATTTCAATTTTAACCTTTGTTGCCACCTTCCAATTTGTTCGGCTCGTTGCCAATGATGAGCGTCTCTAGATATCATCGGCATACCGACCGGAGCTCACCGCGTGATTAAATTCTTGCCAGTGACGTACAGCATGTAGCAATCCTGGTTTGATTTGTGTGATTTATTTGTACAAAGGCAAAATAAAGAGTTGATATTGTCAGGCGGTCACATAGTCCACAACTTACTATATATGAGTCGGTGTGGGTTATATGACAAAGTTTGCATAATAACAAAGAATATATAGGCGAAATGTATGAAAAAGGCAAAATGGGACATAATTTGTTATTTCTACCAATTTAGATTATACAAAGTGCGAAAGACATACCCGTAATAAATCGAACCACGCGGGCTATATACTAGATCACTACCTATATTATATGTAATGATGTTAAAATAACAGGCAAAAAGAACCACGCGGGCTATACTAGATCACTATATAATATGCAATGATAAATAACAGGCAAAAAGACAGAAAAAAGAACGATCGATTGTCATACAAATTGCCCGGGCGGCTTGACACTTTTGTATGGAAATGACGAGTTTTTTCTTTTTTCTGTTATTTTAATTTCTTTATAGTATAGTGATCTGGTATAGCCCGTGGTTCGATTTTTTACGGGTATATAAAAATAGAACCCTTCCACGTTGTAAAGGTACATTATGAGTCTGCTACAAATGACCAGAAACAAAATGTACTAATAACATAGAGTAAATTATTAAATAATTTTTTAAAGTAAGATAATAAATATTATATGTAGGCTATAATAAATCACTGTATCCTTGCATTGTAATAAATCAATTATCCGTTTTCTAAAGTGTTATTTAACAATCAATGTGTAACTGACACTTGAATGCTTAGTTATTGAAGCAGTATAATAAGTCTCATTACTGTGCTTAATGGGAATTTAATTCATGCGTAGATTGAGATTTCAATTTAATATATCTAATCCTTAAAACGTTAAAGTATAAAAATCTTGGAAGAGTATATTAAAAATATCTGCAAAAAAAGGTGTTAACATCATCCTATTAGCGGCAGTAATAACATAAATGATTTGAATGTAACGTGCAAATGCGAACGGTACCGTAATGGAATTCCATAAAAAATAAAAACTCGTTAATATTTGTCTGCCATTATTACTGTGGTTATCATACGTTTTCGCGGATGTAATTGGCGGATTATGCTGTGTCACATTTCGTTAAATTTTCGCTTCCTAAGTGCTTACAATTCATGTGTCGTCCATTAAAATCCACACGAATATTGCAACTCTGACTGTTGATTACCGAACAGTGAAATTGCCTAAGGGTCCGGTAATTTAATGTGGTTTCTTTAATCATACGTTGTTTGGAGGACAGTGAGTCAGTGCGTACTTGACTCACAATAAATATTGTCCTACAAGAGGATGCAGGCAAACCGTAACTCCAGAGATTAATATGATATTTTTACGCCCAAACACAAACAGACCGTTGGCTAATGAAATATGGCAACATGCTCCTTCTCTGATAAAACCTCTGCGCTGGGAGTTTATTGCAGGCGAGTACGATAACTCAAGATGGTCGGCCAGTGAAATAATTTACATGGTGGTCTGGCCCTTGGTTTTCGGGGCTACCGTGTCGCGCGGCTTATCTCTGTATTTTGAAAAGTTGATTTGTTTTTAGAGGACAAGCACATTAATAATTTTTCAAAAGTAAACACCGACTTCTGCACCAAGCCACACAGCCGATTTTGATAAAATGTCTATGGGACCACCTGATAAGTATGCCCGTTCAAACAAAAAACAAAAAACATATTTGCGAATTGGTGTTTAAAAACAAACATAAAAAAAACTTCTTCTTCTTCTTAGCGAGTTGGAATGGCTTTTTCATAAGGTTGTAGACCAGTGCGTGGCCATACTTACTCCCCGTCATAAGCAATGGAATAGCAATAAAAAAGAACAAAAGATTCCGACGAATTGAGAACCTCCTTTTTGTAGTCGTTCAAAAGACATTTTTGAAAGATGTGTCTGTGTCAATTTTTGGAATTCTTATATAAATCAAAATATTTTATTTAGGCATATATTTTTTTAGTTTTCTTAGTAATTAAATATCCTTTTATATAAATGTAATGAAACGTGTACGTGAATAATGTTTTTAACCGTATCCTGACAAATCCTATAAATATAACTTACTCGTAAACGTTCGCAACCCTTCATCGAATAAAAAATGAACATTATTTAGAAATCAACAATATGGAACATTAGCTTCGCATCTCGGTAAAAAGTGCAATATTCACTCCCCGAACCTGAGCATTGTGATATTAACTCTCTATTAAATATTTTCCGCATTGCTGCGGGCTAATCTCCGCACCACAATGGGGTAATAAAAGTACCTGTATAAAAAATCTGTTCATTCTACATTGAATAGGTCCTGGATCACGTGTCAATCAAGCCCTATTTTTGCTGCAATGAAACGTGTTATTCCGTTTATGTTATTCATTGGCCGTATCACAGTCCCCCACTTTTGGGCGTTTTACAATGCCCCGATTCGTATTGTGTTTTTAATCTCTACTATAGAATAAGCTCTATGTCTGTCTGTACGAATTTATGTTTGATAGGGATTTACCTTGCATTTGCGAAGCGAATGAATATGTACCTAGTTATTTCTTTTATATTATCCTTACATTAATTACATTTTTAAAATATTTATTTTTAAATATAAAAGAGATTTTAAAAAAATATGACTATTAATATCGACGTCATGCGACGAAACAAGCACAGATGGGCGTGGGTGTAAATTTAAAAACAAAGTATTTATTACGTTACTGTATTTTATTTTAACTTCCAGTCACTATTTATATGTATCTTTTTGGGGCCGCATAGCAGAATTTTTAGGATCCGCTGATTTGTTGATGAATCATCATATATTTAAGAAAATCTCAAAATCATTACAATATTTAGGTACCTTTAATGCAAAGTTTCGACGTTTAAATACAGAACTAATCGGGCTTGTAAGCAGCAATAAAAGTAAAACAAGCGAAGCCTGGTGATTTAGTAGTATCTTGTTTCACCAATTTACGTTTGCTAGCTCCCAGCAGTGGCGTAGGGCGCGTATTGTGTTACCACGCTACACATTCTTCGAAACCTGAACCGCGATGGGATTCTTTTGTGTGACGCGATTTGAATATTACTTTAATGTGATGGGTTCATGCTTTTAATAATAAAGGGTGAACCCGAATACGCTTGCTGCATCATTTATTTTTTAGTTTATTGTCTCCGTACTTTAAATTCAGTGATTTTAAAAGAACATTGTATTTTTTAATCCGTAAAAAATCGGTAGCCCGGACCATACTTCAAAGCTACAAATGTGCACTTCAAACTTTTGTTACCTAATATATATTTAAAAGTCTGATGCATGAAGCTGGAATAGCAAATGTTGAAATACAAAAAATAGAGTGTTTGTTAGTGTTATGTATGAACGAACGAACCTACTGAAAATGCAAAATCCGTTTCATATGTTTTTGATTCGTAACGAATGTGCTTTATGTTTTCGGAATTTTATTTCTTTGGCGTGCTGCAGGGGTTCCCTCTATTTGGCAGAATCTTAATGCTCCGATTTTTATTTCGCATAACACACATGGTAGAATATTCTTTGGACGAACATAAAAAGGCATTTTTTTTTTCTTCATAGAACCAATATTTGGCTTAGCATTCATGTGGTAGAATTTTCAATGGCATCCTATTTAGCTGGCAGAATTTTAGTGAGCATAATTGCTTTTAACATACATTACATTATAGATAATTTCAAATAGAATAACCTTTATTTTGTGCGATAGTTATTTGATATAATTTCACTTCTCCTTTTACAAAGACGGCAGAATTTAAATTAGAATAATTTTAATCCCAATAATTTCATTCGCAATCATGATTTTTGCATAATACTAAAATATGTTACGCAATTATAAGCTGCTGGCAAATCCAATTTAGAGCACCCCGACTTCACGTGGCTCAACTTTGTCATATACTAGAGTGTTATTCCTTAGCGCGGAACCAGAAGGCTCGCGAAGCAAGTCCTGAGTGTAATAAGGGGACGAGGCCGAAGCGTAGTGGTGGCGAGCGAAGCGAGCCACCGACCTCCTAGGCGCGCGCGAGGTCGAGTCCCCGAATGAAACGAAGGGCTGACGAAGCGAGTCTTCTGGTGAAGCCACCCAGACATACTTGCATGCTGCATGCCTGCTTGCATGCTGTATGCCTGCATGCAGCATGCAAGTATACACATTTTTCTTACTGTACATATACCAAGATATGATGGTTCTGCCTTATAATGGACATAGAAATTGATTTTATGCCAAGACGACATTCTAGCTGTGAACTGTCTGCGACATAATGATTCTTTGTTTTAATTATTATAACTATCAAGTTTATGCTATAAGATAGATATTAATTTAAAAATTATGGATTCTAAATGTATGAGAAATGCCAATCTAAATTCTACGAAATGAGGTTTCTACCATACGCTGTTATGCATGATAATATTCTTAACTAAAAAGTTCTACCATAAAAGGTAGACCCGTGCTGCATCTGTGCGTTTTTCAGCATATGGTCCATTCCACGTGAAAATGTTGTAAGACGATTGTAAAACAACGATCATAAATCGTATCTGCACAAAAATCCACGACTGCGGGCGTGATACGAAAGCGTTTACAGGATTTATAAATTTTGGACAACAAAGGAATCGAAAAACCGTTTAAGGAGCATATTCGGATTCGACCGCATTACATTAGTGATATGGTAATGTGATTGTTCGCGATAAATTAAATGGCGGAGTCCCGAGGCGCGTTCGCGCGCAGCGGGACTCCGTGAGTGCAGCGACGCCCGCGCGCTGCCCTCGTGTGCCCACCAGGTTATACACCTCACACTTTTGACAATAATGCTCACACTTCCAAACATTTAACGCCAACCTCGTGTCAGTTCTTTAGCGTGGGACGAGTCCTTCGAAATATAATTGGAAATTATATCCCTTAAAGTAAACTGTCAAGCGCCGTGTACTACGGAGCTGAAACACGAAATTCGTGTTCTGTCGTCCCGTTTAATTGGCACATTGTTCTAGCCGCCTTTTATGAAGCGGAGTGGTGTTCCTTTTTCACGTTGGCAGTCTCGACATCACCAATGTGTAAAATGTCACCAGTGTGTCGAACAAATTACCAGACATTAGCCATTCGGCGGCGACGACAAACTTTTTACTGGATAGTTCCCGGGGAAGGACCGCGGATGCTCCCGTCCTTTTCTAAATTGGGTGAGAAATGCTCAGTTTGACGCCCGCTTTGCATATCTCGGCAATAAATCTACTGTAGCTCTTAGAGTACCTACGCGTTGAAGATGTCTCCGAGGCTTCGGCGGCTGTCGGTACTTGGATTAATAATTTGTTCCGTTGTCATTGCCTCAGTTTTATCGCTTATTCGCTCGACCTCTATATCCGTTAGTTACCCGTTCCTTCCCCAGAAGATCTCCTATCGCAGATAATTTGTTGTCCAAATTGCGTCGGCGGCCATTTATATAAATTACTGGTTAATTAACTGCTCCATAGCTTTGAGTCGTGACTTTGTGGAAACAGTTGTTACTGTTTAGCGTTAAACTGTTTCTTTTTGTTTAGGAGTATACTGCTACTGTTTCCACATTTTGTCTTTATTCCACACGAAGTAGTCATAGACCGAAATTTTAAGTAAGCAAATAGAAACTTGAGCATATCTTATTTTTCCAGGTAAGATCAATTCACGAAATATAAAACAAAAAATAAAATAGATTTTTTAGTAGCGATACTTGTGATAGATTGATAGAATTTTTTTAATGTTCGGCATCAGAATGAACACACACATAAATCTAATATTACACATTAGCTTCAAGCTGTTACCGAAGTTTAGTGTATATTATTTAAATATTTTAAAAAAATTAATTGAGTTTAAAAAGATATACAAAATAGATTTTTACAAAGTTGATAATTATAGTTTAAGGTATTATGACAAGTTATGTACTCTAATAAGAAGAGGAACACGACATTATGTGTTTATATTAGCTAAATATGTATTGGTTTTAAGTTATTCATCACAAGTTAATTATATGACCTTTATATATAATTTATTAAAAATAATCAGACCATAAAAAATTATTTACACATTAGAGAATTACACATTTTGAATGGGACCTTTACAGATAATAATTTTTATGCACTTGGTCCCAGTGTGCATCGTAAAAATTCAAATTAGCGCTGAGTCGAGATAGTGGTAACTGGCAACGTTGAGCAGTAACCATAAGCAAAGTATTGTAAGCGGGGTTAGCGCGCCGCGGCGAAGGCACTTAACTCTATTGTTTTATGGCACGATAATAATATTGGCGCAGTAAAGTCCGATTGTTTTCTCACATCGATCGATTTACAGTTACCTATCGATTGTTGAGAGCCCGGGACGTGCCGTGCCTGGAATCTACAACGCTTCCCATTATTATCTGAAGGATTTTACTGCCTGTCTGATCACCCAGATAAAGCACTCCCATTCAGCGTGTAACAATCTTATTTCGGGAGATGCAAATAAACGTAAAGGGAAACAAAAATTTTATGACGCGCTCGCTTTGGTTATCGCCAATTTGTGTCAACTGAAGCGTTCGTTTAATATTAATAAAACTGCTAGCCCCTCAACCCTCCGCGTGCTTTTACGGTCGGCTTGATGGCGACTTATTTGAATAAATATTTCCGAGAGCGACCGAGCCTTTTACTCCTTTAAATATATTTATTTTGTAATTTTTTCTTAGGGCATCGGAATAAGTATAACCGCCGGCGCAGTGCTGTGACGCCCCGCTAGGGCGTATTACTAATGTAGATGACGCGACACTATTATAACCCATCCTTTATTTAATACAATGTGTCCTTTATTATAAAACCAGAATCAAATGTTCGATCTCTTTCGAAGTTATTTGAACGCTGCGGGAGTCCATCACTTTTTTTACGCTTAGCAGCGAGTAAGTGTTTATTGGTTTTAGAGATTATTTTTTGCTCGTAATTTAAATTTGAATAGGATTGACATGCTTATTTACGAAATAGGATTCGTTTGAAGTTAATTATAAAAAAATAAATCAGACTTTTAATTCATAGTACGAATTCAAATCGTGCATTGTTTGTTAACATTCAATACTGTGTAACAAGACTCTTTTTGTTCACAATTTCATAAAAAAGTTTCCTAACTTATTGTTATACGATACTTCCAAGAGTTAAGTTTTGTGTCTTACCATCGTTATAGGTAAGACCCAAAAAAATGTAATACATAAAACGTGAAACAGACTGCTCTCTTTTTACATGGGATCAGGTAAAAACAACGAGCGAGCGCCACGTAATGTAAAGCGATAAACATCTCGATTCAATCTACATTGCGTTTGAGAGTAGCCCAGCTGTATCTGCCTAATGAGTAGAATTTAAATGTCAAGTACCCGGGAATCAGAGTCGTTTAGGAGATGACGAGGCCAAATCGTAATTACATACGGCCGGGCCGACACCCATGTCATCGCGCGGAAGTTAATCGCGCCGGACGACCGGCAAATGATGCGTGCCTCCCGAACGTACTTATGTCACCGACGATTAGCGCTCACCCTACACGCTGACTGATCACTCACCATTTGAGGAAAAAATTCTAAGATCGTATCGAGAGTTTTATACGGTCAGCGATTTGAGCGCACAATACTACTTTATTTCCCGGATCACGCGTTAGGCAGGTTTCCTATAATGTATGCAATATCGTGTTCTACAAACGAATTCATATTCCACGCTGGGTAAAGGAGTCGTCATACTGTAAATATTTTATGTTAATACGCTCTGGTCGTACACGTATTTCGATCATGAGATTCGATCGTGAGGCGCAATTCGTGCTCGGGCAACTCGCGAAACTGTCGCGGACATGAGTTCATGTGATGAGACGTTAACGCGGACGCTGAAGGATTCTGCATTGGACACACAAATTAATCACCTCTTTACTTTCTTACTACGTCTTAGAGGATGCTTTTTTTTCTCGAAAGGTATATTAATGCATGTCAATACTTACTCAATTTTGCAGAATCACCATTTATCTATGACAATTATAAATATAAACGATTAGACAAATAATTATGTATGTTAAAAGTATCAATATTCATATATATTTTTAATTGAACATTATTACGAATCAAGTGTTCCTTGTAGTTAACGCAATCTTTATTTCTAATTTTGGTATTTTCAAAAAAAAAATTGTTATTAACAGTCATTTAAGTATCCCTTGTTAACTACTTGTACAAAAGGAGTAAATACTTGTATGAAGGTAAAATTATTTTTATACTTAAGCCATAGCTCATTTTTAGGGTTCCGCATTAGACTCCGCTATCCGTCCGTCCGTCCGTCTGTCTCCAGGTTGGTCAGGTCTTCAGGCTCTCATGAACCGTGACAGCTAGATATTTGAAATTTCCACAAATGATGTATTTTTATTGCGGCTATAACAACAACAATAAAAATTAAACAAAATAAAATAAATATTTAATTATTTGGGCTCCCATACAATAAACGTGATTTTTATAGATATGTCGCACAATAAACGTGATTTTTATACATGTGTCGCACAATAAACGTGATTTTTTATAGTCGGACTCGCGCACGAACAGATCCGTACCATTGTACGGAACTGTTCGTGCGCGAGTCCGATTCGCACTTGGCCGGTTATTTATTTTCTTCTAAACCTGACGCTAAACTACAATGTGATCAATCTACATCTACATCTGGACATTTTTTCTTCATACTAGTTGCAGGGCAGCGAACAGCCGAAAGAGATTGAAAAGGGGTAATAATAGACTCCACGGAATTATCTCGCGGAACCCATCTCTTGTTTGATAAATAGATTTTTTCTCAACAGATTTTCGAATCAACCTTCGTATAGTGTGTTCCTATTGTGATATGAAATGGCTCTTATTTATTTGTGAAACATGACAGATAATTCAGGCTACCGATAGAGACGTCTTTGTTGGGGAAGAATGCTTGTTTGGTTTGTGTATAACACAAATACGCCAGGTATTGTTGGTCGTGTTTTGGTTATGAAAATTATTATGACAAATTGGGAGGTCGCGGTTAATCCTTTCGCTTGTACGACATCTGCTTATTTATTCTCAGAATTATTATTGAGCATATTTTTTTATGATATGTGATGTTTTTATGTCACAAAACCTTTATGCAAATTAAAATATATTGCAATATAAATATGTAATATAAGTTTAAATACGATTCCCGGATAAATCGGAAGTTTGATAGCCGTTATGAAAGTTTCATTGACCCGCGGCGCTTTTCCTTATTCGAAAATATACTTTAAAATTCGCAATAGAATGTCAGTCGCAGGGGACGGTCGCGGGCACAGCTACAGAGCATTTTATAAATGTGTTTTCAGTAGCGGGCGAGACGTAGCTGGTCTGTGGAACGCAAGCCGATGCACAAGTTTAATGGAAAAGAATTGAAAAGTAGCGCGTCTATATGGTAATAGAAATTGCCCGGAAGAAAGAAGTATAGACGACAGAGTGCAGTGCTTTGAATTATAGTTGTGTTCTCCAGAATTGAGCGTTATTGCGTAAGTTTCCAGGACTCTGCGCCCGCTGTCTGGGTTTGTAAAGGAAAATTTGTGATATCGTTCACCTTTTGTTCACAAGTCTAGACTTATAGTTTGTCTACTTAAAGGTAGTGCTTTTATGTCTCTAGTTTCAATGCAATATTTTTGCAAATGTCAGCGCAATGGAGCATTTTTTATCGATACACTTATGTTACCTAAAAATATACGTGTAGAATGAATGTATCCAACTTTTTTCAATTGCATCTCATTCGTACTTAACGTCTTGGTCCCGAACGCTTATGTGAGTAATGAATGAATGAACATTTTAATGAATGGAGATCGATTCAAGTATGTGGCAAGTGGTGGTACTTGGTACCACATCGAACGTTGCATTCCCACTGATTATATTACATATTTGTAAACAAACTTGTGTGCCTCGGCCAAAGATGTTATATTTTCTCAAGATACGTTATTGCTTACTCATTGTAAGATAAAGTTTTTGAAGCTAAATTACGGTCAAAAGTTGGAGTTTCTTCCATTCTATTCTGTTTTCCGCCAACCTTTAGGAATATTATTACATAATATTTTTTGTAACAAAGGTAGAGTTCCTGTCTTTGAGCGAAATAAATAGTATAAAAAGAAACGCAGTCACTTCGTAAGTCTTTTGCACAGCTTGTTAACGCTTTAAAATTTTATTGATGTTATCTTGTCTCGACAACCTCCGTGGCGTAGTGGTCACCATGCTAGTCCGCCACCCAGAGGTACCGGGTTCGATCCCCGGTCAGGGCAAGTTGGGATATGGCCTTTTTCGAATTGTGCTGGGTCTTGGATGTTTATTTATACATGTATTTGTTATAAAATATGGCATCGTTGAGTTAGTATCCCATAACACAAGTCTTGAACTTACTTTGGGGCTAGCTCAATCAGTGTTATTTGTCCCTATATATTTATTTATTTATCCTACCAAATGTTATGAAGTCCCGATAAAAGAAACTTGAGCTAGAGTCGAATAAACATACGTAATAACAAACACACACACCGGGTTTTCCACGTTTGGCTCGTCGAAGAACATCACTCGCGCATTCAACTAACAGAGGAGGTTTATCTATAAATTTCTATATCAAAGGCCTCGCCATACAAATATTTGGGAAGAGCTTAAGAGGGCACTTAGCGGGATGTCATTGTTATGTTCGCAGTGTTAATATATTTAAATGTCGGGAAACTCAACACTTGCTCACATTGTGTTGCACTTAATATACTTACCACAAACTTGAGTTATGGGCGTGTGAATACATATTTGTATAAAATATTTGAATATTTTGGCACTTAAACATTATCACACAAATTCGATGTGTATTCTGTGTTAGACAAAGCTCAAAGTAAATTTATAATGTATTGGAGTCAAGCGCTATGTTTGCTTAAGGACATCTTTGCTGGTAACGATTGGTGCAAAAAAAAAATTCGACATTTCTCTCTTAATTCTATGATTGGTATCTCTCATGATGTTCATTAATTTGTGAAACGTTAGTTATTTTATCACATCATCTAACTAAACATTGATCTCCGTATAAACAAGTTGTCAAAAATAGTAATAAGAGAATCCGAATATAGTGCTAAAAAATTATGCGCTTCCAATTTATTTAGTCGAATTGAATAAATTTAAAATTGACATAAATAGTTAACAACCAGTTTGGAACAACCTCAAAACAAATTGTGATACGGTTATAAACATCCAATAAACAGATGATTGAAATTGAGCTCGCCCCAGCAAGTGTAGTTGCTATGCAAGGTTTTTATTCACCGTTATTATCCGACCAAGTCTAATTGTGGGCTGTTTATAAGTGTCTTGGCTCTGTTCAATATTCATGTCCAGATTATGCCATCTAATTGCCACTTATAAATCTAAAGCCAACTGTGACATCTTAATTGGTAGGGTAACAAATCACCGTAATAGGAAAATATTTAGCAGTGCTTACGTAGTTATCAACACATTAAGGGAATAGATTGATATGTGAGTGGCAGATTTTTTGGAACTCACTTTAGTTGATAGTTCAGATGGTGACTGAGTGTTACTGATATTTTTAAATATTCATGTGTATTTTATTTAGAATTAAGGTCGGTATTTTACACACTTATAATAAAAAAAAACTTAAAAAAAATAAAGATGAGGATGACAAGACAATTATTAGAAGGCAGTTGGATAAATAGACCACGACCTGAGCTGAAACAGATCATTCTGTATAAAAGAGAACGAGCAATTAAAGGAAAATAACATACTGGGAAAAATCTACATAAAACTGAATTAAATAAGATGAGAAGGTAAGTAAGTATTATTTAAAATTCTTTAAAGTAATTCTTTATAATGCATCATTTATATACAAAGAGAGCTCTGAATTAGCCACTAACGATTATTTCCACTCGAATTTATTTCTTACGGAACCTAATTAAATTTTATTGAACCAACACCAAGCATTAACTGTTACTGCCTCGGTTATAATGTAGGAAATCGTCGTATCAAATGTTATTACCGCTTTATCTACTTTTCTCAATATGGCTCGGGTCCGGTGGTACGGATCTCAAAATTCATGATGTCCACATAAAATTTTATTGATAGTACTTTTTGGCTGGAGTATCAAACATCTATGTTGATTTATGATGCGGCTGACCAAAATGTAGTCTACTTGTATCATTCGCCATGTACGACAGTGTTAACAATTTCAACACAAAATAAGTAGCATATGTACGTAGTTAATCACGTCTTTATTCCATACACAGAGCCACCAAGGGTATCCCCAAAGGCTAAGCTGGCAAGATAAAAACCTAATATTGAAAATAGGAAACTGGACATACCTACAGAGTAGCTTGTATCTACATTCCTTGTTTTGTACCTTAGTTACACATATATAGAACCTATATAGAAATGCAATTGGAGTGATTTTTTTGAGTTATCGTGTACGCTATCATTAACGTGTCTGTAGAATATTTCATGTTTTATAAATTAAATTTGACTCCTTGATTATAACCGATTTATCTCTAGTAATTGGAAACGGGTTATCGTCACGTTTCGTATTAAATGTGATAATTTATAATAGTGGTCAACCGAACCTGATATTCATGCATTTATTTGCATGCTAATACGTTGCAAATAAATTATCGTAATATATTTTCTTTCGCCGGAAGCAAGTGGTGGTCAATAAGACTTTACCGTCATCATAATTGTTCAGAACAGATTAGAGCATGGTTGCTGAAAAACATTGGTTACATCACAATGCCGCTTCCAATCGGTTAGTTTAAAAAATCCTACAACATCAAGTTTATGGACGCTGAACAATGGCCAATAGAAATAGATAAATTAAGTAAGTATTTAAGTGATATAAATAAAATAGTCAAGTCTGGATTTATTATACCCCATTTGTTTACGTAAACATGTAAACCGCGTTCGTTCTGGCCGTACGTTCGGTCGTAAATCGGACGGTTTGTCGCGGCGATCGTAATTATGAATAGGTAATTATGTTATTTTACGGCGCTCCACGACCACGACGTGTCTCAATATTTAGACATTGCGGCAATAGACAGTGAATATTCAATGTCCGTCGATTAACAATCACCTGTGACCATCAGATTACTACCTAAACAATGGTTGGTTCGTTGACCGAAACGAACAGGATCAAATGCGTGACGAATTCTACATTAAAAATACTGAAATAGTCATCTCTCAACAGTAAACACAAGGGTTATACTGGGTCGTATGAACTCTAAATCAAAGACTTGCACAACATTCTCAGAATCGCAGACAAATCAGATCTGTGAAAATGACTACAACTGAACCTACGGTCCAAGTAACGATAACGTTGGAAGATGCTAGTTTTTTTTCAAAACCGATTAATTTTATCACAACATTTTGTTTATGATCAAATAGGTTATTTTTCGTCGTTGATTATTTATTATATAAAGAACTATATAATTGTTATGGTTTGTTTTTATAATGACGCGTAAAATTTATAAGTAGAAAAAGAAAGTTTTAGTCTTTCTTTTCTTTTTGTTTTGATTGTGTTGATTATTATTTACTGCCAGTATACCTAGTTGATTGTTAACAAAGAAAAGATCAATAAATGTAACTAAATTTATATGATATGTTAAAAAAAAAACAAAAATCCTGACACTTTCCAAGTCCGGCCAGAATCCTGACAGGTACCAAAAAATCCTTACATATTAGGACAAATCCTGTCGTATGGCAACCCTAGACAAGACTGTTTTGCATCTAGGTATTGCAAAAATGCAAAACAAACAAGACGAAGTTCATCATTTACATATGATTTTTATCATTATTATAATATATATATAATTGATTAAATAATAATAAATATCATAAATCGTAAACGATACACTTCGTCTTCCTCGTCAGATCTAAATTTCCCTTCCAATAGAATAAGAAGAATGCAATTAGCAAAAGTGCATATGAAGTCCGTCAATTCCATAAGTAGGCGCTGATAATTTTTAAGTAAAGAAAAAACGCTTGTATTGGTCAAATAACTAGAAACATAAAATCACAAATGGTGATTGTAGATATCACCTGTTTCTATTTACGCAGCTTAAGAAAATTTTAAATAAGACAAAAACAATTAAAAGTGAATGTCATATATTGCAAGGAAGTTATTGTTAACTTGTATAGTCATCGAAAAAGGTATATACGATGCAAATTCTAATAATATGTCATCTATGACAACATTTGCGAATATTACGCCGATTCCAGACCGCCTCGTTATTGTAATAACAATAAAGTCGATGCGTTGAATAAATTTACCGTAAACATACACAAACGTACCCTCACAAGCGTATCTTTTATTATCAAGTTTGTAGCTGCGTTTCACAGCAAAAAGTGTCGTGTTCTGACACTGACTGCGATTCTTGTTGTTTTTAGATTTTGTAATACGCATACTTAGATCAAGAAAAGTGTTTAATTAATTGAAGCATATCTGTAAATGCTACACAAATATACAACAAAAAATTTATAGGACTTATCAGGCAATCAAGCATACGTAGCCCAGGAGGGATCCTTATGGTAAGCGATTACCATAACCTTGTCTGTTTTTAAAGGCGAGGATATATCTAGTAATCGACACCCTTGAAAGACAGCCCGCTTCACATACATAAAAAGAAATTCACCTGAATCCGCTCTACGCGCAACACTTTTGGTTCCAATAGGTGAGGATGCATTCATAGTAAATGTAAGATGATATCGCGAGTTGGTTTAAAATGAACCAAAGACACAACACGTCTGCATATTTTTGCATTGTTCATTAAATGAATAAGTCATTAGGTTACGAAAAT
Organism: Acrobasis suavella; assembly: GCA_943193695.1. Classification (NCBI taxonomy): domain Eukaryota; kingdom Metazoa; phylum Arthropoda; class Insecta; order Lepidoptera; family Pyralidae; genus Acrobasis; species Acrobasis suavella. The sequence goes on from OW971938.1 coordinate 13,961,666, forward strand.
AGTAGACTTCAAGATAAGCGCAGTGTTTTAGAATACAGAAATATGAAAAGTAAATTTGTTACAGCAGGTAAATTGACAAGTAATTACTTAGCTGCGTTAGCGTCTTCGTTTTTACGAGGTGGTCTGGGATCAGTTTTGTTTTAGTAATCTTATGTAATATTTTAGTAATTTACGAGGTCAGCTGCGACCCGCGGTGTGCGGCGGATCTATCATCAGTTTACAGCCCATCATACCACACATTCCGGCGGCACCGTTTAACCATAAATTATCACCTGATATAACCCGTTATATTCATATATCATCATCATCATCATCATATCAGCCACAGGAAGTCCACTATATTCATATATGCGTGATGACTATCACTTGATTGCAATACCTACTAAAAATCATGGAATCATTTAGTGTGCCTTCTCTTAGTATTTACCGATAGAGAATTTACGATCCGACTAATGTTATAGCCATTAAAACAAAATGTGGATATGCCGGATCCGCAATCCCAACATATCTCATGTAAGTATGGCTCATATAAAACTTCTGATTGTTATCTGTTTATAATTATTATATCTTTATCTGTATGCCGTTGAATCAAATTGCCAATATTTTAATTTCAGAGGTGGCATCGACACTTCTACAAGATATAATAACATATTAATTTGCCAAGTCTATAATGAAGGAATTTGAAATTTGATTATTATACAGTTGTACGTGTTTATGACAATGTTCGACGATAGATTATTATGGTTTTGGAGAAAATTAGCAAACATCAATATTTGAAATATGGCAATTCAGACACATTTTATATGTTAAGTCATTTAGATTATTGATTTTTTAACTAATTTTGATTATATATGGCTGAATTGCTTAGTTAGTAATTATGCAAATTGACCCACCAGAGGTCGATAGCCTAAACAACGGTATGAGATTTTCCCGAGTGTCGAGTTGACCGTTAACGTAATGAATCATTACCGGCCCTAGAATAAACTAAGGGGATATTTGCTCAAATATTCTCACGTGTGTCAAAGACCGCATGTCAATGGTTGGTCCAGGTTTGACACCTCTGGAGGTCAACAGCGCTCGTTTTGCGTGCTCGACCAATATTTGTACAATCGCCAACTCTTCGGCCTGATTGTGCTCGACCTAAACACCATTTACCTCTACTTCCCTATTTATTTAGTTCCACTCACTAATATAAACACGTTATTTATAAACTTTTCATTCCTCTTTTGTCGTTCTATTTTATTTGACTCATCATTATATGAGTTTATTTTGTGCAAAGGCTGAAACATATTTCTACGCTTCTCGTCATCAGGTTAGGCTTTTCTACTAAAATCATGCGTCACCACACATGATTGCCATCTATTATGGATATGTTCTCTTAAGGCTTCGTGAAATTTGAAATATGTATGTATTTGTTATCTATATGTAGCTTCTTTATTTTTGTTAGTAGTAAATGGTGGAGCAAAAGCACACGGAATACCAGGCAATCGATATTAAGTGCCTAAAAATATATGATACAAAGTCAAAAGTCAGCAATATATTCAAAAATTGTACATGACACAGAAGCCACGGGCGGGCCTCTTATGTTTGCATGTACGAGTAAAGAAAATGATGTATGGTTATGGAAATGGAAAAAAATGGAACAATCATGTTTAGGCAACTCCTTCATGTATTTTCGTCGGTGGTTTTAAACAAACTTTAATATTATTTGTTAATCTCGAAATGTATATGTTAAATGGTCGATAATATTTACCTTTCGTAATTTGTATTTATTATCTTTAAAAAGAAAACCTTAAATTAATATGATTTAGTTATAAATCTATCTATAACAATTATCAGCATAAAATCATATAAGTACATAATAAGAGTCAAGTTCTGATATAGGTTGGGTTATTAACATCAAATTGGCCTTTTTTTCTTTTTAATTTCTGTGTGATGAATCTCGAGAAAATGTAACATCGTAGGTTGAAGTGCCATAAAAGCAACCCTTTGATTTAAACACTGATATAAAAGAAGCTAAGCGTTCTCACACTGGCCCAGCCTCATTAAAAGGTGTCGTTGTGGAGGGTTCCAGTTCAGCTGCTTCTGTTATCGCTACTATAAAATGTTCCCGATCTTCGTCGATATGATAATTGTAATCCAATACTATCAGCTTCATCTGCCGTTCCCAGTTTAAGTGTCACTAGAAAAATGCGACCTTTCATTCTTCTTTGAACAGTAGATATTGTATTTTATTTATCTATCGACGTTTTTAAATCGAAATATACGATTTTATAAAATGGACGAAGCAATTATAGTTTCAAAAGTATTCACCTGAATTATCTAAAAGGAATGATAAGGATTCTACTGTTATTCATTAAGTGTATCCCAGATTTTTTTTATTCTTTTGAATCTCAGATTTTTTAGGAAAAAGAAACAGTCACTAAAATAATCGCAAGTGACATGTAGAGATAACAATGAGGATAACACGAGGACTAATCCCACTGAAAAGCTGGACAGAAAATTTTTAAATGATCTTTCATTTGAATGTACAGTTACAATGATTAACAATCTCATAAGTGTAATAAATGTTCACAACTGTAACTTCAGTTCTGACACTCGGCATTCTTCATAACAAGAATAATTTTTCAAAAATAGCTTTAGCAAATCCACCGTCCCACTCAAGGTAATCTAACACCCACGCGGTTGTCACGTATTGCGAGTGAAAATTTCGCCTGTCGAGGAAGTTTCACTCGTTAGCGCTGATCGACTGCCTAACCCCGTTAAAACACCACCTCAGGCCTTCAGCCCGTAGACTTAAATGTTTAAGATAGAGCAACGAAAAAATTTAATGATGTCGGGCATACGAGTAATGGTACCTACCAAGCTTTGATTCTGAAGATTTTGGTTTAAGTATTTACATACAAATTTATACAAATCTAAAAGAAATAAATACAAGATGCCAAATATTGTTTCTTTTTAAAAAAGTTGACTTTTTGACAAAAAAAGTTAAGTGCAATTAAACAAGAGTGTGATATCCGATGATATCGCACGTGTGATTCTTTAAATATAGGGCATTTGTACGAGTATCTTAAACAAAAGTAAGATTTACGTTTTATGTGCTACGTTCCATTTAGTTTGTCGTTGTTATTTGCAGCGTGATACTGGCGTATCTGTTGTTTGAAACGTCTATGCGTTCGACACACGAATCGATTAACTTTGACAGTATTCGCTCCGATTGGCGAGTGAAAGGTTCAACAGTAATTACTTCAGATGGATAATGTTCAGAGTTGTGCCACATGACACTACATTAATGAATTCTGTCCGAACTGTCGCAACACAAACACCGGGAAGAATTAGCCGAATATAATTTTAATTATTATCCGGACCTAATTCGTCTTGTCAAGCATTGTACTTTTGATTTTAACTGACAGCTTTTCTAATGAGATCTTTATGGTTATTTCCAGAATTGAAAGAGAAATTGTTATATGTTCCCTTGTAGATTCCCATTGCCATCCATCGCTAGTAATTTATTTTTCTAAAGCAAAAAATTACACATGCCACGTTGTTATCTAAAAAAAATAGATGAGAATATATTTTTGAATCATTATGTTTTTGTGCAGTTTAATAGTCACTCAGTCGTTTAAAATAGAAGTCACGTTCAAAGTACACAATCCGAAGAAGATAATGATAAATGTCTGCAAAAAACGACTAATAGATATTTGATGAGGCAAATTTCGTGAAAACATAAATTTCCAATTAGTATAATAGCATGTCGGTTCAGCTGTAGGTGGAAGGCACCATATGTTATGTAGGTATTAATTAGTATCGAATGATACACTTAGCATTTTTTCGTATAATTTTGTAATCAGAATAAAGATCGTGACAAATTGCATTCAGATATTGACGATTGAAATTTGAGAACGAATTAAAACGAACCAACACATAACATGAAATCCAAATGAGGAGGTGTCAACACCGTTTAAGTGTATTTACGTGTCAGCCATTTACAAACCAAGCAAGCGAAAGGAACGGCGCATATTGTTATGAATTTATGGCCCCGTGTTCGTTGGAGAACGATGTCGAGCTGATACGATTATTACTGTTTTTCGTCTTAAAATACTTTCTGTTATCAGATCTTGGTATTCTCATCATTTGCATAAGACACCCATAGTCTAGGAGCAAACTGAATAATTCACATTAATATGTATAGATAGAATTTGATACCCTATGTCTGTTCTTTATTCATTGGCGGTCATTAACAATGACAATTATCTTAACAAGCCGGATCGCAAGGTGTTTGCGTCTTAATCAGCGTAAGGTTGTTTCAATCTAGTTCCCTCTGCTTATTATCGATTGTCGCACAGCGGGGAGTACGACAAAAGAATTTCATTTTAAATAAATCGCGCGAGACTGCGTCGCGGCGAGAAATTAGGCGCGGTATCCCCCGCCGCGAAAACTCATCGTAAATAAGTGTCGCGGTCGGCCACAGCTCCGTTGCGCCGATGCTTAAAAACACATTCTTGTTATACACTCGTTTAAGGATTTAATTACTTGCATCGCATGGGCCCTTATATATTCTACCCGCGACCCGCGCAGACCCCTCAGCTGCTCCTCTCGCGTGATCGTAAATCCTTAGTTCGTTAATGATCTGAACCTTGTTTCGCGATGAATTACCGCTTAGTCTTGTTGACTTTTTGCACGAAATATTTTTTCCGATTTTAGTGAGCGTGGGCTTAGTATAATGGTCTGTAACTCTTTAAGTGGTTTTTCGAGTTCATCGCGATTTATGTTTCAATAAGATGAAACATTGTATTTAATAACGCTGTTTATCTTCCCTCGCATCATATAAAATGCATCACACGATGCTGCTATCAATTTGTACAGACAGGTGACATGTTTTCTTTATAATAGAAGCAGTTTAGTCGAGTATTTTATCGTTACGTACGTATTTAGAGTTCGTCGGATATTCTGAGCTTTTTCTTATCCATTATACTCGTAGGTATGTAAAAAGTAACTCTTCTTCAAACCATCACTTTGAAGCTTCCGCCGGTGATAACTACCTGTTGTATTCTTAATCAGGTGGGTGTAACCTGTCATACCTCTTTTTCTCTTGACACTTCTGCCTAGTTCACCTTTGTTACCGAGTATCATCAAGATAGTTTGACACATAATCGGTCATAGACGCTCTGGGTTCACGCGTTTTATTCAGCTTCCAAATAAAGGCTGCAGTATCGGTGTCGTCGTTTTCAATTTGCCGCGTGGTATCGAGTGTCATAAACAAGTGAACATTGGGTATCCGGCTCCGATTGCCTTCAACTAGGAGTCTTCTTCCCGCAAGAATCGCGTCTTCTTACAATGCAGTCGGCGCTTCGTTTGTAAACGCGATACTTCCGTCTGCAAGCAAAATCTCTCGTATGTGATTGCGGCCCCTTTACTTTAATCAAATGGCTGCGACAAAGGATTGAAAAGACTGCTTTTCGATTTCGTACAAGCGATCAGTATTGGCTGCGGAATTCCTTTTACGGATCGCCGGCATTTTTTACCAATGCCTCCGTGAAATAGGAGGATTTTTTGCATACATTGTTAACTTATAGTACTTTTATTTTGAATTAAGTGCTCTTAAAGTCTAAGTAGCTAAACATTCCCAGGGATTTAAGAGTCGCGGTAAGTCCCGAAATAATTGTTCTGGAACACACCAAATGTTTTAAAAAATGTATATGTCAAAGTTGCCACCTGTCACTTGTCATCTATCCCTGACCTAGGGTTTACAGCTAATGTGCTTTGTCTGTGTTTAATTAATTCATATCTTAAATATTTTGATAAATACTGAAATAAAGTATTTAAGTGATCTGTATTTCATTATTTGGAACAACAATAAAAACTAATAACATTTAAGAGTCACACTTCAAATACCAATATGAAGTTGATTATTTAAACTAGTTCACACAGGTAGTATTATTAAAAGATATAAGAATTCGTTTCCATAAATTGTCTTAAATTTGTAATGATATCTAATAGATTTTGAAGTCCACTTGTTGTCATTAAGCTTTCGTCTGCCTGCCAGTAATTGCTCCGTATTCTTTGATTTTAATCACTCTCTTCGTGTTTACCCTTCGGGCAAATTATGATCTTTAACATTGTTTGTATTTCTATCGTGACGTCTGAATGATTAATATCAAAGTCGTTTTTGATTACATAATAGCGAGTGCGGAACAATTGATATTATTTTGTTTTATTAAATGATTCCGTTTAAATGTTTAAGCGTTTATAGTAATCGCTAGGTCATTTGGAAAATTATAAACGGTTGCTTGTTCCAGCTAACAATTTGAGTAGAAATCTATCCCGTTAAAACATTTTTGAGAATGTAATTAGAGGTGTATTATTCTTAGCAATATTGTTGTTTTTACATCTAATTGGAACTTATTGGTTTCATAACAATGATAGTCTCGATAATACGGAATGTTTTGATAATGTTATCATTTATTATGATAAGGATACCATTACTGTTATACTTAAATAGTATTTTCTTATACCCGAGTGTCATTTTGATTTTATTTGGCTGTTGTTAACATGGCATTTATAAATAAAGTTGTGCTAGTGACAGGTGCCGGCTCAGGCATAGGTGCAGCAATAGCCAAACATTTTGCGAAGCTATCCGCGAGATTGTCTTTGATCGATGTGAACAGTGGAAACTTAAAGAAAACAGCTGAAGCTTGTGAGATTTTATCTCGCACAAAAGTATTTATTTCAGTGACCGATTTAACAAATGATGAAGATGTGAAAAATGTCATTGACAGAACAGCGAAGGAATATGGTAGAATTGATGTGGTTGTTAACTGTGCAGCCATTATTGGCACTAAAAATATTACAGATCCTGACTTAATACCAGAATTTGATCAAATTATGGCAGTTAATTTAAGATCTGTTTTTTTACTGTCGAATGCTGTGGCGCCAGAGTTGATTAAAAGTAAAGGATCTATGATTAATATTTCCAGTACCACCTCTACACTGCCTAGCGCCAGTCTAGCGTACAGTGTTTCGAAGGCTGCTCTGTGTCATCTCACCAGGTGCATTGCAATGGAACTAGCCGTACACGGAGTGAGAGTTAATCTTATTACACCAAGTCTAGTTAAAACGAACATTTATTCAAATGCAGGAATTAATGAGAGTGATATAGAACATATTTGGAATAAAGCAACTTCTCTGTCACTTTTGAACCGCGTCGTGAAAGCAGAAGAAGTAGCTGAACTTGCGGCCTTCCTAGCAAGCGATAAGGCGATTGGTATCACAGGTATAGATTACAAAATTGACTGTGGCATGTCTCTAAATCGCACCCCAAATATTCTTGCCGCTTAGTTCCTAGCAGTATTTTGTTAAATAATAAAGTTTTTGTAAAAGTAAAGGTTTAGACACATTGTATACAGTTTCAATCAATTTAAAAATAACAAAGGATTGTGTAAAACGATTCGTCCCTATAGTGGTTATTGAACAAAAAAGCACGTCGTTACATCTGGCATGCTCCTGCTGGTTATGGGATTTTTATGGCGCGTGAAATCCTGCTTTGGAAATCATAGAATTTAAATATATGTTTTTGTCGGAATCGTTCTTTAATTTATACAATCGCCCCTTTTCTTATCTTAATATGACACTTTCTGTTACGTTATTTTTTTTGTTTGTCATTATGTGAGTATGTACTGTATACTTATTTTATTTCTGCAATAATTCAGAAGCTTTGTGCACCATGGAATAAAACAGGATAATAGTGTGTGCAATATGGAAGCCGTCTACCATAGACAATTTCACGCACACTTAGCAAATGTTTGCCGAGCGATTTGCCGCCGGCTCTGGGCTGTATGGACTTTTTCTTAGTCTGTTAGAAAGACGTTTCAAATATCTAACATTATCCTCTTTCATGAATTTAAAATATGTAATACAGCCATATCTGTTGTCGTTCACTAGCATAGTAGCCTTTACTCAGCATACTGATTAGTGTGTATCTTAAATACAGTTTTTAGGGTCCCGTAAAAAACAAAGAACCCTTAAAGTTTTGCAATGTCTACTTGTTTGTCTGTCTGTCCGTATGTTTGTCCGTCCGAAGTTCTAGTCAGAGACTATAAGTACCAGGAAGCTGTATTTTAGCATGGCATATCTATCAATCATGCTGAAAAAGTAATAAAAAAAAAATGTTTTAAAACTTTTTTTAGGGTAGCTCCCATACATGTGAAATGGGAGTATTTTTTTTCTCGGCTAACCCTTCTTGAGTGATATCGTTGAATAGGTCCCTCAAAACTATAATGAGCTTGTAAACACTATTTTTTGATTTAGGGATCCGTTTCTGAAATATTTTGTCAAATTTTTGTCAAGTATACCCCTCTCTCTATCTGATCTGATCCAAACGGTTTTATATGGACATGTTAAAAAATTCACGGCAGTAGTAGATATAATGAATGTTTAAAGTAAAACTTATAAAGCTAAGTAGGGTTTACAAATTAAAAAGTTAAAGTCGACCAACTTATAAAATGTACTCTGAAAAGGAATTTTTTATACAAATTGAATAGTAAATTAATTTTTTAAACGTTTTGGTCGCGTGAACTCATAGTCGGCATTTGTAATTACGGAACCCTACATTACGCGTGGCCCGACACGCATTATTTGGCCGGTTATTATAAACTAATAAGTATTTTACTCGTAAAACATAAAACAGTAATATATATGTGTGTTTATGATATTCTTCCTAAAATTTTACCACTTAACCGTTTGTTCCTGGTTAGAAATTATGTGTGATTAATGTTTGTTATTAAGTATTATATCATGCAGTTGTTCTATATAAACGGATTTAATAAAAAATAAGCAAACTTTCATACAAACGGAAATACTTACACTAATTTAAAGCCACGTAACGCAAGAATTTCGTTTACTTATTCAAATCTACAAATTATGCCTTATATAAATCTTTCTACTTGCTTCGTTTAGATATTTTGCTGCGATACAGGGTGATATAAAAGTTTCACCCATTGTTTACATAAGACAAGCTTGTAACAATTATACCGGTAACCCATCTGACGTCTAATTTAAATGGGAAATAGATTAATCAAACGATACTTACTTTCTCTCCCCAGCAATAAAATATTTAACAATAGCCCTATGTTTACAACGCTGTCCTCTTTTTGGGTTGGGCATTTGAATTTAACTAGTTTGTATTTCCCTAGCGCTGGTATCTTATCGACGATCACATTCTAACCCTTTAATGTATGCGTCACCGGTCCAATTCCCAATGTTATCGACGGGTGACGCAAACCCGCGCTATCTAGACGTTTTTAAAATGGAGCACATGTTATATGTAGGTAACGTAGCCAACTACAGCGAACTTCGTTTCAACCGAGAGCACCGGAGCAATAAAGTAAGCAGTTTTACAAGTGAGTGGTCCCAGAACGAATGCACGGTTAGCCGCCCGATATTCTTATTTTATGACTGAAAAATCTTGCTGGAGAATATTTTATGATATTATTCTGTTCTACGATAACATAATGCTTTTATATTGCTCCAAAAGCGAACCACATTTCGTGAGATCTTTGTATGGTTGACTAATTTGATACTGACCACTAGTCTTATAAATACATTATTATCTTTGCTTAGATGCTTTAAGGCGTGATGAGCAATTGGGTACTTTCCTGGGTCAAAAATAAATTATTTGGTACTGTTCAGAAAATAAAACGTCACAATATAATGTCACTTGTCATCGATCATATCCATTTTCAATGTGACTTTAGATTTATTATTGCAGAAAAACTGATATAAGTAGCGCTATTTGACTCCAAGAGACGATGATGTCATAAGCCTGTATTCCATACAAATCTCAATGCAAAATGTTTGTTTTGACGTTTAGAAAAAAAAAGAAGTATCTGGTTTAAGTTGTTGAAAAGTAGCGAATTTTTCGAAATTTTACCTCGCCATGGGTTACCATGTCATCATCTGATCAAATTCCCCCTTACCCCTTGATGCCTTAGCGGTAACGCTTCAGAGCCCGGGGTTCGTTACCTAACCAAGGAAATTTGACGAGGTTACTGGTTTTTACAAAGAGCGACTGCCATGAGGCATCCGCAACCCAAAGGGAGAACCAATACTATTTGGATAGGTTTGAACAAACGCTAGATGGCTTTTCGTTCATCGCTCGGAATCATCTTTCTTTTCGGATAATCAGCTGATTCAAGCCTACATTATCCTAACCAGATTGATTTTACACATAATGCTTTCCAGATGGGATTTGAATTTAGGATGATCGGATCACAAGGCGAACACCTTTACCACTAGACCAGTTCTATCTGCCTATGGAATAAAATCATGGTCTGGACAGTAACTTATTAATATACGTTGGTACATTGTCAGAATGAAACAGATTGTTCTTGTCAGTCTGAGTTGTCAAAAGTTCCCATCGTCATTAGGCCAGTTGATTCGTTGTATACAGTCCGGCGGAGAATGCCTGGCCAGCAACAAAGCCTGCACATTATGTTGTCGCACGGCGGAGCGTTCCAATTAAGAGAGATTTATTCATCCCCTTACCGTCATGCGACTTCTCCGCAGACATTATCAAAGATTTAACTCGGCAGGACAATTGTTCCCCAATTTTCTAAACACCTTGACAATGCTCTCGTAATTTGTTCCATCCTCTTGGCTGTTTGATTGTTTGCTCTGGGAAAACACGAAGCGTCATCGCGCAGCGTCAGGGTTGTCGCTTTGTATAACTGTTCGCATTCGATATTCATTTACTCGGGTGCTTTGTAATCACTCGCGATTCGAGTGGAGTAGGGAATTTAAATTATGTTTCCATTAATATTTACGCGGCTCCTAAGTGTTTTGCTAAGACGAAAATAATTGTTCTGTCTTGTTGTTACTAATTCTCCGCCTTCGTTAACAAACTCCTATTAATATTCAATGTAAATTTTAAATTTAAAAAGACAATATCAATCCCAATTTGTCAACTTATTTACCCAGGCGTCCCTTATATGATGTCCCATTCTTCATTCCATTAATTACTGGTTATTTAATTGGGCTACCGAGAACCGCTTCCTTTGTTATACATGAACCACACCCCGCATTTATCTAAGCAGTAGCTTATTTTAAATGATAAACGAGCTCCCAATCGATTTGAATAACAAGTAGGCAGATGCTCTTAATCCTTTTGATTTCATTAAACGCATGCGCCCCTCGGTCATGTCGGAAATATCAATCGAGTGTGAGCCTCGATGCAACGTGGTTTGGTTATAATAGGATTCTTTATATTATTATAATAATCCAATATAAAAGCCCTTAACCTTTGGAATTCCGTGCGTAGTATTTTTCGACAAAAACTAAACAACAATTCATTTTGCTTATTACGTGACCGAACAATATTTCTTTGTATTGGTTATTGTCTTCTTACGTCCAACTGCCTTTCACTGCTCATTTTTAAATAGGAAAAAAATATAGCTCTTATACGGCACGGAATCTATTTGTCAACCCGACAATATTGTGAAATCACGGGCATTATCCTCTTTCCCGATGAAGATCCTAATGAATTCCCCGAGGACGTTCTTTGATTTCTTACCAATTGCAGCGTCGTTTGTTTGATCGTTTCGTTAAGGAGAGGCCATGTGAAAAAACCGTCAACATTAATCACGCCGATGCTGAAACACAATTTCGAGCGAGTCGAAAAAATTTACATAAATAATTTATACCCAAGAGGCTGCGCGGTCGGCGTTCTCTAATCCATTCGGGAAGTCAGGCTTGCGAAGCCGTATTGCTCCCGATCATTCGATACAAGACTTTCTCTGTTGTTTCTGCTGTCATCCTATCAATCACTTCGATCGTCTCCTATTTAATACAGTTCAGACATTGAGTTTGCAATACTCGGATCGAGTATGTAATTTTAATTTTATTCGATTGTCTGTCATCTTATTTGGTGGTTCTCAGCGGGTTTCCTCAAGGGTGTTTCGTTGGGCCGCTCATCTCCATGAGATATGACTGGCTGATGTGTCCGCAGTTCGCCTCGCTTGATGGAGCATTATTTTAGGTATGTGACTGTGATCGATTCGATCGAATCTCTCTTCAGACAGTGCGAGTTTTTACCGGTGCCAGACGGTACCTTCCGGGGAATACTTGTACAAAGATGATGTAGTGTGGCGGTTTACATGCGTGTTGTTATGATGAATAGTCCGTGTTGTGACCTCTATTTTGGTGAGTTTTATTTATTATCTCACTGACTGCTATAAGTTTTTTACGATTTTTACAAACCGTTATATTTTACTTAAAGATTTTGTTTTAATTGATGTAAGAGACTTATCTATGAAAAAAAATTTACATCAACTGCGTTAAAAAGGTGCATTTTTGATTTATTTATTTTACTTTATACCGGCACAAATACAAGTGTAATGGCGGACTTAAATCCTAAGGCCTTAAATACCAGTCAACCAAACGGGTGCATCCAGAAAATGACAGGAGTAGTGCAAAACATGAATAGGTATATGTTGAAAAAGGATTACATGTAAAATAATAATCAAAACAATAAACTACATACAAATAATATACATTAATAAGTAATATTAAAAGAAACAATACCTACATGTACTACATTTACAATTGTCTGATTAAGAAAAGAGTCAGAGTTTCACCAGATGTTTTTTACAAAATGTAATTTTAAATCATAGCTTAATATTTTATAATGTACGTATATTATATTGATGTTTTGTCCCGCATTATTTTCTCTTTTTATCCCTATGGTTTTATGGTTATGGCGAATCCGCCATTTGTGAAAAGTATACTTTTAAGTTACTTTTAAATTTAGTACTTTGGATTAATAAAGTTTGATAAAATAAAAATATTTTTTTTTCAACGTATGTACCTTCAATTTTCAAATATATATCACAATCTTTTGATTAAAAAAAAAATCTTTTGAATGACTTATCATAGAAGTTTGTCTAAACTTGAGTGCCGGTGTCATTAAAAGCCTAGACTAAGACAATTAACCTTCGTTAGCCGCACTTGCTGAACAGCTTTACGACTAGATATAATTAACTAACGCTACAGTAGCCGCGGTGTATTCAACCTGCAGCCGTTAAGACCTCGCGGCACTTAATAAATCATCAGCGGGAATCTATTTACTTGTGTCCTGAGATAAATGATCCGATTCCCAAGGTTTTCATCTCATCCGCAATTATTTTAAATTGACGAGTTACTTTAATTGTGTAAACGTTCTGAGCTTTATAAACGTTGTTACGATAGTATCATAGTTTGATGATTTGATGCATGGTCTTATACATGATAGTTTTTGTACGTTTTGCTGTATGGTAGCTATTCTGCTTTGCAGATAGTAAGTATGTACCAGGCCCTGATTACCAATAGTGTCAATTTAGACTATTTCTTTTTGGTGATCCTGAATGAATGATGAAATAATGTAGTTATAAACTTATTCGAGAGGTACCTAAATGAATTCTCTAAGATATATATATCAATCTTATCCTTTATGTTGCTTCTTCATTTCGACTCAATTTAGATTCTGCGTTATTTTGACTATAATTGTACAAATCATGAACCGTTTTCACGTAAGTTCTACTACACATATAAAAATCAACCAAGCAGCGACACCGAAATATAAGAAACTACCGTTTAACAGTCTAATGGCCACTGTCCATCGTCAATTTTAATAATTCCATACGAATTAATAAGGCAAAGCCACGCCCCGTAGGCGTTAACTATATGATTAATACAGCCGGCGTACTAGACTACCGGCGCGGGAGTTTGCCCCACTACACGCCTTCCGATAGACTCGACGCTTATGACCAGGTGAATTCACACGTTCGAATTATTTATATCGATGCCGTATGCCAATACGTCGTATATCAGTCCAAGTGTTAATATTTAAATAATAATGTCAGATTATAAATTGTTTTGGCCCGATACGTGGTCATCTATAAATGGTTGCAGATGCTATAGATCCATGTCTAGTCGTTTAATGTAATAAGGTTATTGATTTTTAGGGTTCCGTACCCAAAGGGTAAAATCGGGACCCTTTTACTAATACTTCGCTTTTCGTCCGTCTGTCTGTCCATCACCAAATTGTATCTCATGAACTGCCATAGACAATTGAAATTTCAATCGATCGATTTTTTATAGATTAATGGAACGGAACACTTTATTACATATCGTTATGTTATCCATTATATTTTTCAGTTCAGGTTTTATGTGTCTTATTTTGAACAATAATTTAAAAATGCAATAGTTAATCTGTTAGACTAAACATTTATGTTATACGTTTACTTGTATCTTGCACTTAATATACATTTTCTCAAACATGCTCGGAAATGTAGACATTATTGTAGTAACAAGAAGACACGAAGTTTTCAATTCTTGGCTCGTGCATTACTTTACTGGACTAGGCCAGGAAAGTAGTATGAAAATTAATTCCTGGCCGCTGCCTAAAACAAAAAGACGTATAAAATGTATTTGGAATGACAAGACAGTGACATTGACGTTTCAGATGACAGTTCTGTTTTGACATTTAAGAAAGACATTAAGCGTTTAATTCCATAACTTGTCAGCCAACAACTGCTACCTTATTTAAAAAAATGCACTCTTCAAGCATTATTTCTATCCTTATGACCACAATTTTATTAAATTAATGTTGTTATAAAATCACACGACAAAGAGCTTAATTTTCGTTGCGATAGAAAAATAATAATAATCTATGGTATTACATTTTTTGCATAAAATATGACGGGGCTGCATACAGCCCCGTCATATTTTATGCAAAAAATGCTCATAAGCTATGTTTTCTTTGCACTAAAATCGCGGTAAAGCAGTTTGTTTTCTTTCAAAGCACGTAGTGATTGATTTTATACTCTTTGCAGTAAACATGAATTGCTTCCGGTAACTATTTGGATATTTCTTTAATGATTTCCTCCCATTTATTAAGAAAAGCACTATACATGCCTCGGCGGGAAGCTTCTTCTTCCCGAGTCGAAAGGCTACAGTAAATTTGACCAGTGCTTGGCCGCGGCGACCCCCCGACCATTTGCCTCATTAAGGTCCTGCAATGTGCAGAAAGTGGGGCTTTTTGGACAGGACAATAAGTGGGTCATTGATTGGATAGCACCACACTCACATTTATCATTTTTAAACGCCACCTAAATCGGTTCTCTTGACATCTCCCAACGCCAGTCTGGAGTCTATTTAACGACCTCCAGACTGCCCAGGGGAAAATCGGCGGGAATGGCATTGGCGGACTCGTAATTATTGTCAAGGAAAACCACTCATCCGGCAACGCCATATTTCCCGGCCTTTGCAGTAATTTACTATTCTATGCATCTTGTAAGTAAATAACTACTCTCTGTAGCCGTCTGCGTCCGTATCACATTTTTTTAAATCGTGTATTTCTTTTTTTATATATCTTGTGAAACAACTGAAACAAAGATTGTAACTGTCTTCAATGCGTATCTTCTCTTTTGTCATTTCACAAAATTTCCCCAAGATAAAATCTTAAGCAGTAATTAGTATCTCTACATATTTCCATAAACCTCCTCCGCAGTACATAAAAGAAGGACGAAAACAATGATTACTCATTGTTTACTTTTGTTGCTATTATCTCTTTGCTATTAGGCAAAGTAAAGCACACAAACCACAAAGGTATTGGTAGCATTACCCTTTATTCACGGAGAAAAGGATTAGCGAAGATTAGGCGACAATATACTATGAACAAAGATATTTTTAAACTTCTACACAATGGCGCAGAAACGGTAAAAAGTATTTAAACGTTTTAAATAAAACGAAAGAGCATTCGACGCCATCGCTTTTTTAAATCCAGGGTTTTTGCGGTAAATCTCGCTGTGTCCTTCTTTTTAGGGGTTTTTATACCAAATTCAAAAACACTTTTGTTTTGAAGTTGCACGTTTAACTAGTTCGTTTTGCAGTTGCAAAAAAAAAAGATATCACCATAATGTGATATCTTTACTTGTACGGGCATTCATTTATACAGTTTACAATTACGTACATATTTATTTGTTTATACAGGTTTTTTTATAAATAAAAACCTAGCAAATAGCAACCCACGACGCAAAAAGAGGGGTGTTATAAGTTTGAAGCCAATCTCTGTCTGTCTGTCTTCGAAGCTCTCAAACGGATGGACCAATTTCGCTACGGTTTAACTTGAAAGCAATGCTTGCGGTGTTTCTTGACTATGTTTGATGAAAATTGGTTTCATTCAAAAGTTATTAGGGGTGAATGTTTGAAGTCAGGGTTTTTTTAATAGGAAAATAAATTTGTCTTGATTCCAGTTTTGGTCCCGTATTGAAAATTGTATTGATTGACTAAACTATTGGACATGCTTCTAATGTAAAGTTACATATTTTCTAATTATACAGTAGTAAACAACGTCACGCTCATGATCATGACACTGTTAGCAATTCTAATACCATAAGTGAAAGTGTGCAGCTACAAAGAGAAAATTACGTGCTCTGTCCAACCAATATGCTAATTTGAGTAGTTTTCCTAATGAAACAAATTGTTTTTCTATCTCGGCTAATAGTTTCGTCGGGTTGTTCCAAAAATGTTCTGTCATTTAGTCGGCGCACGTGACTGAGGGCACCTGCCACCATCCGATCGTGCCGACATGCCTCAACAACCACCAAGAACTATTTGGAAATCACTCGTTAACGTCTCGAAAAAGAAAATTATAAATCACTCGATATTTTCTCGCAACGCATGGTGAATTAATTCCTGAGCATTTCTCAATATTAATTTATTTATTAAAACAAATATCAATCTCGTAAGTAATATAACGCAGCAATATAAAAGCGTTTTATTCGACAGAAGAGGTTACAATTCTAAGAACTGTCTAATTTCTACAATAATTTTTCAAAACTAAAAACCGACTTCACGCCCAAACTACACAGCTGATATTGATAAACCACCTAACAAGTATACCAACCCTTTCAAACAAAAAAGAATTTTTCAAAGCGGTCCAGGCGTTTTCGAATAATTGGTGAACATACATAAGCTTCTTCCTTTTTGGAAGTCGGTTAAAGGGACTTTTGATCTCCAATATTTCAAACTAAATTTCCATACACAGTTTGTACAATGCTCGACAATTTTTATTGGAACGAAGTTCCTTACGGCAGGCTTGGAGGAGATAGGGATTTTGATGCGCGACCGAACTGAAAAAAATGTGATAGTAAAACCGTAAGGATGACCTCGTTAAATAAAACCGTTAAATGAGACGTGCGCAGGCGCGACAGTCGTATACACAAGCGAGTAGTGTATAATACCTTTGAGCACGATTTTTCTTTTGCAAATTGTGTCGATTCTACATTAGCCGAAGGAACTTTGTTCCTACCTGGTGTCCCAGGACACCACATTTTTTTGAATGGCGATATCGACTGATAGTCGAATAGTCAGCTAGGACCTCTTACTCTAAACATCATTCGACTTATTTACCTCGTTTTAGCTATTGAGGTCGTTTATAGTGAATTTCTCTAGGCTTGTGAAAACACCATGCACGTTTGTTGCTTTTCTAATTCGATTGCAATTTCAAAAACAATTATTTTTGTTTATTTCCATTTGGATGTGGTCGGAATCTTTTCACTGACGTTTCTTTTTGAGGTTTTTACGTCACCTCACGTCTTTAGCCCTGCGTGGTAGAGTTTAGATTTTATATACTCTTGAAACACGTATGCCTATAATACGTATAATAAATAACCAATGGATTTATTTTTCGTGAGTTCTAAACATTTATCCACATTGAATGACGCCGCAAATCAAAATTTTGTTTGACTTTATAAGAAAATGTTTGAATGGTGAATGTAATAAAAATTTTAATACAGTATTTAATAATGCTAATAAAGTTTTGATAATGCAATAGTTATAAATTACACTGGTCGACAAAATTTTAGATTTTTTTCCCACTGGAGAAAGACTAGTTGTCTCTTACAGATTTTTGTATAGTGTATATGGACATAACTTACTTTTGTTTCTAGGAGGTCAGAGTTGAGAATAATGTTATCAAATCCAATTTTCCCCAATTTCTGATATTTATAATTATTTATAGTAAATAGCTTCTGTGCAGGTTATTTAATTTTGTAACAAAAAATGATGTAATCAGCCTTCTATATATTAAAACAAAATTTGTTTTACTTTTGTACCTTTTTAGGGTTCCGTACGTCTGAATACAAAAACGGAACCCTTATAGGATCACTCGTGTGTCTGTCCGTCCGTCGCTTACAGTCAATTATCTCCGAATCTATTAGACCGATTAAGTTGAAATTTGGTACACATATCAATTCCTGTGACCCAAACACAGAGGTGTGACGTGAGCAGATGAAATCTGTATATGGGGGGTCATTTTTGGGGGGGAAGGGGAAAATTAAAAAAAAAAATTCTGAAAACTGCATCGTGTGGCATATCAAATGAAAGGTCTTGTCGAGAAGATCTTAAATGTATTTTTTTGTAATTTTAAAATAAATAGTTTCCGAGTTATTCAAGAAAATAGACGATAATTGACCATTCCCCCCCCCTTATCTCCGAAACTACTGAACCTAAAATTTTGAAAAAAATACAGAAATTAGTTTTCTCCTTATAGATTATAGGAAAACCTATAAGAAGTCCATGATATTAAAATAACATGGTAAATCACTCAATATTGTGCGTACCAACTTACATTTGCAGGTGGAATGTGTGGGAGAACATATTTTTTAATTACAATGTTAAGTTTTGAAAATAAAGTGGAACACTCAATATAATACGTTCACTTACGAAAAATCTTTGATATTGTACGGAACCCTCTCCACGCGAGTTTAACTCGCACTTGGCCAGTTTTTTTATCTATGGATATATATAAAGATTTAAGTTACCGTAATATTTCCCATACATTGCGTACTGCGCGCATTGTAGGGCGTTATACCGACCCATAAAAAATCTGTAATAAGTCATTTTTATAAATAATTTAGCAATGATGTAAAAAATATTGTAAAATGTAAGGTTTGCACAGTGTTAAGCTGCTATTAGAAAATTGAAAATCACTTTATTGAATTTATGGTTTAATTTTGAAATTGCCGAAAAAAATAAGAAATTTGAAACTTTGACGTGTAATATTTGAAAATTTTGACGTCCTACACATTTTTTATAACCAGGTTCATGTTTTTTGTACTGAATTCTTTTAGAAATCGCTGTACGTATCCTTGTGACAAAATCTTTTTGGCCAGTGTTATCAACGCTGTATGTAAAGTCATCATTATCATCATTTTCAGCCCACATCGACCAACTGCTGGGAGTAGACCAAATTTTTTGGTTTATTATAATAATAGTAAATATACCCGTAATAAATCGAACTACGGGCTATACTAGATCACTACAGTATAATGAAATTAAAATAACAGTCTAAACACAAAAAAATGACATTTCCATACAAAAGTGTGCAGCCGCTCGGGCAATTTGTATGGGAATGTCGAAAATTCTTTTGGTTATTTGGTTGTTATTTTAATTTAATTTTACTATAGTGATCTAGTATAGCCTGTGGTTTGATTTATTACGGGTATGTCCCTTCCAAGTTGAATAGGAATAAATAATACTGATTGAGCTAGCCCCAAAGTAAGTCGAGACTTGTGTTATGGGATACTAACTCAACGATATTTATAATAAATGAAAATATAAGTAAACATCCAAGACCCAGGATAATTTGAAAAAGGCCATTTTATAACTTGCCCTGACCGGGGTTCGAACCCGGGACCTGTGGGTGGCGGACTAGCATGGTGACCACTATATATATAGTCATTAATTTGTAAATTTTCTTATAATCGGTATTTTCTGTAAGTAGATTATAAATTATTAATTTAGATTTGAAACTAACATTTAGTGATGTTTGATGTAAAGTGTTTGTATTAGAAATTCCAAGGATACGATGACCATTCGGGATGGGAAAACAGGTCGAATGAGTTGATTTTATTAAAAACTGTTTATGTATGGATCGTGCGATGTCACTGCGCTCTGTGGGCGACGAACATGCAGTGGGATGAACCAGCCTCTGAATGTTTTGATGTTAATAAACCATCCTAGTATTTTTTCTTTACTAAATAAATAAATGTGTAGGGAAAATAATACTGATGAGCAAGCCCCAAAGTAAGTTCGAGATTTGTGTTATGAGATTTTATAACAAATACATATATAGATGAACATCCAAGACCCTTATTTACAAATCAGCTTCTACTTGTTG
Organism: Acrobasis suavella; assembly: GCA_943193695.1. NCBI lineage: Eukaryota > Metazoa > Arthropoda > Insecta > Lepidoptera > Pyralidae > Acrobasis > Acrobasis suavella. The sequence goes on from OW971938.1 coordinate 13,981,881, forward strand.
TAGACAATTTTTTAATATTAGTTGAATGTTTCAAACTGGCCTGTATATTCTCGCCTTTGAAACAGTCATCTAAAATTTATATGAAAGCATGTGAAAACAAAACTAGTATTTACATCTGAACAAGTTACCGTAATTTGGTAAAAAAAAAATATAAAGTATCATCTTTATTTAAAGCTTTAATCTACTGATCTTTATGTAATTGCATCATACAATATCTGTATTATTTTTAGGGTTCCATATCAAGTCTATTAGTTTGCCCTTTCAGTCATACGTTACAGACCTGGCTGTATTTTTAATTAACAAATATTTTAAGGGGTGATTCATTCAGTGATCATTTTAACCAACTTTTCCTAATTAATGTAAGTACATATACATCTTATCTTCTTACTTCTTCTTATATTCTTACTTATGTATCTTCGGGAACTGTCAGATAAAATACAAATAATATATATATGTAGTATACGTATTGGTTATTATATCTTATATCTATCTACATTTTGAATGGAAGTGTAAATATATATATATATATATATATATATATATATATATATATATATATATATATATATATATTCCAAAATTACATATTTTGCGCCTCCTTCAAAAGACCTCTTAGTCTCAGCATCACCAGTAGGTTGACTGGTAGATAAAACCTATGGCTTTAAATACGCCTATTACATTTGTAATAAAGTTAAAAAAATAAATACATATATCGAAATATGAATAGACTTTTTTTTCACTTCCAATAGTAACTTGATCACGTGACTACTTCTATTTGTATGATAACCTTTTTTTTTCATATTTCTAATTTTCAATGTACATTCATTGGGAAAAGATGTTAAAAATTATGGACCAAATGATCCCTTAAAATATTTATTTGTCGTGGCATATATTATTACTATACAATTAAATGTGTTATATTCATACATGAAACGGAACCTTAGGTACGTATCTGACTTGCGCTTTGCCGGATTTTATTTTCTAAAGTTCCACAAACATACAAAACCGTTGCAATTACCTTGATGGTAAAGCGAGTTCGGGATATCGACCGACATACCTCGTAGTTAAAGGTACCAGTCATGTACCCATTTTGGTCACTACCATACTAGGTATGAGTTTTTGCCGCAAAAAGCCGTTGTAATTGCTCGAGGACATACTTGACTTAATTATATTGAGAAACGATATTTTTAGAACCATCTATGTCTATTACATGCAAATGTTTAACCTTTTTGCTGGAGATGGTAATGAATATCAGATTCTTATTTCATTATTATAATGAACTTATTTTTTTATTTATTATAATTAATTTTAATTAAAATAGCTTTAACTATTTTATTGAAAATTAATTATCATAATAATCAGTTCAATTCATCTCTCGTGGTAAATGATTGTCCGCTATTCGATTTCTTAATCCCGTATTCCGTATAACATATTTTTTTGCATTAGAATATTCACTTTAGAGGTTTAGGTGTGTTATATTTAGATAGATAGGTAATTTTTTTATTGTTCATAAAAAGCTACAATTATAATTTAAAAAAAAACTATAGTAGAAAAGCAGACTTATCCCTGTCAGGGATCTCTTCCAGTCAACCCTACAACCAGAGGAAAAAATGTCAAAAGTGGGGTTGAACGTTGTACAATACTTACACGCTAATATAATTAATGCTAATCGTTACATAATACATTGATATTTATTTGTCTATCAGGCTCTTCGTCTATACAACCTACATGATAGCTAGTTCGCCACCCAGAGATTGTGGGTTCGATCCCCGGTCAGAGCAAGTTGCAAAATGGCCTTTTTCAAATTGTCCTGGGTCTTGGGTGTTTATCTATATATGTATTTGTTGTAAAATATAGTATCGTTGTGTTAGTATCCCATAAGACAAGTCTCGAACTTACTTTGGGGCTAGCTCAATCAGTGTTATTTGTCCCTGTATATGTATTTCTTACTCTTACTCGTATTATGATGAGAACTTAGAATACTCGTCCGTCGTTGTGTAATTATTAAAAAAAAAATAAGTAGGTAAGTAATTTTGTAAATTACATAGTTGTGGATGGATTAACTTCTCAAATGCCGTTGCGTAAATCTACGCAAGAATGCATTGTTTAACTATTGTGTCTGATATTCCGGCATACGAGGGGTTAAGTTAATCTACTTCGCATTGGTAAAAAAAACATAAATATATCCATCAAAGTTACCTGTACAATCCTCATATTTTGAAAGTAACGCACATAGGTCCTAAGTAAACTCTGAATTGCATAACACATTATTCGCATAGAAATATGATCTCACACGTCCTTTTGTCAATATTGACTTTTTGATGATACGCCCAGAATCTCGGCACCTGAGCTAACAACGGATCATTTCTTACAAAGATATCAATCTTTGTATTATGTAACTTCTTTTGATACTTCCGAATGTTTACTGAGATGTTCCGCGATTCGTTATGCTGTTAACAGGAACAAGACAATTACAAATGTTTATACTATCTGTACAGAATCGCAAGACGTATGTGTGGTCCACTTTTGCTTCAAACAAACTTGCCGACCGTAACGGGGCTCTAAAATTCGTAAGCAGAATTTTTTATTTTCATCCAAAATGTACGGAATCAGTTACGGGTATTACGCTCGATGTCTGATCGAACATCGGCCGCACAGCATCCTCTTACGAAGTGTTTTCATAGTACGCCGTTGCTTCTCGAAACTGGTCAGGATTGTCATTGTTTACATTTGTAAAACCTACCATTGTGCTCCCGGTATAATTGTACTTGGACATGTTTTTTTTAACGATTTTTGTTTCGTTCCATATGGATCTCAATAGAGCTGTTCCACTTTAGTTTTCTCTTGTTGCATTCTGTCTACTATAGTATATTTTGGAAAACGATACTTTACGATACGCAGTACATGCTACTTCCTGTCTAATAGTTTTTTTTTTTATCAAACTATCTTGGGTACTTCTTATAATAAGACAAAACTTCTGTGGAACCTGTGTCTATAATAAAAAATAACAAATGGAGATTCGATTATTATTATATATATATATATATATTATATTCAATGTTAATAATCAAATAAAATAAAAAATTCATTTCAATGAGTATGTGTTAAAGCTTTTATCTACGGATACAAAAACGAAAACTCAACCTATCGTTTTATTTAAAAAAATATTATCAAATGTCATCAATTCTGAAAGCTTTTCCTAATTGAATAGAAAGTTTTTCAAAATAAATGTTGTAAGTTCCAACTGGAATAATACGTTCCTGTGATTTTTTGTCAAGTATTATATGGAAGCTGATGATTTTTTGAATGTTTGTGTTTCTGCTCAATGTGACGGCCACTGACGTGTAGGGCCGCCGCTATTGTGTCTAGATCGGTCGGTCCGCAAGCCTTTGTGAGTCTCGGATATAATGCACGGGACTCTATAATGTGCTTTGCATCTTGATACTTTGAGATATGTCTATTTTTTTCTTACAATGTTTGAACGAGTACGTTGTATGCATGACTTACTTGATCTCCAGTTGTCTAACAAATCTTCGTCTCCTAACTGTACTCTCTTTTACGGCTGGCATCTACTTTACAAGTTTATGCCTTATATTAGGCTATAATCATAAGAATTACATGTTTAAATGTGTTATGTAATAAAAGTTTGTTTTAGACAGTAGCTCTACTGATACCCGAAATATATTGAGGCCTGTTTCTTGTTATATTGTGCTAGAGTAGATGTCAATACATTCAATAATTTTTATCCTACTTTTCTTTTTGCTTCAAACAAAAAGTGTTATGTTATCGGCATTAGACAAGATCGCTTTTAATAGTGAAATCTTAATTGACTTATACAGGGTGACTTTTTATCCATCAGCCAAATTTTTAGAGCAGGTCCTGTCCAAGGTACTGAACAACTCGGCAACGAAAAAAAAAACGGCAAATAAATCAGCGCTCGGCCAAACAGATTTTGTATGGGAGAACGAAATTTTTTTATCGATTTGTAATTAATTTTACTACAGAGAGTAGTGCAGTATAATGGACTGAACTTGCACCATAAATTTGACTGGTGGGTAAAAATAATCACCCTGTAGTGTAATAAAAAAATATCAACCGTATAAACTGTCGGAAATATCTGCGGACCTCGCTGGAAGGCGGTTCCATACAAGCGATGTCCACAAATATTTCCGACGGGTTGTATGAATCAATTTACATATAGCATCAAGACTATCTAATCCTTCGTCGAACATCCACAGCTCCTACGCATAATTATGTTAAGGTAAACATGTAAGAAATTCGTTCTTTTTGTCCGTTACCAACAATTGGGTGCTCGTTTTCTATGAAATTAAGGCGTGTTAGTACGGCATATCTTATTGTCATGCATTCGGTACAAATATTCTGGTCATTGTCCGTCGGCGGCTATCTATTATGAAACGTTTAATAACGTTCGGAAATATGGGTACCTATTCACAATTTTTTCGTGATCATATTCAATATACGAGAAGATATTGCTCTACGTCATTAAAAGAACTTTTATCCGAAGAAGGCGGTTTGATTATTGCTTACAACTAAATGATTAAGAAGGTACTACACGAAGGAATAATTCACAATACATTGATTTATTCATATGATTTGGACTTTTAAATTAAACACATCATTTACATTAATGTCTGTCGTAATCGCGTCTCATTAAAGCATTAATATTTTACTCGTTCCGTTGGTGTTTAAATACTGATTACAGTACATGTAAAATTCTCTATAAATTCTTTATTTATGTGACAAAAAAGGAAACAGTGCGAGACGCTCTTAGAATTAAATATATGCTCGCGATCATAAAATAAAGAATTTATAGTCGTCCTTTGGTATAGCCGTGGCTCCGTTTTATGACTTTACGGGGCGTTTATTCAGAGTTGCGTGGTCGTATCACGCGCATTCCAGATAACACGCTCCCGTTGTCACTGTAAAGCCAATTTCCGTCATTTGCATTAAGATCTGCCTATTATAAAATTCACATTATACGACCCGTTTAATTAAACGGCATCTTTGAATCTTTATTGTCCCTCCCGAGATACGCGACTTTAAACTTTGTAACTACGCCGATAAGGTTGGGTGAATATATTTTTGTAGCGCTGTTTAAATGTCTACTTTGTATTCGTATCTATTTTATTTGATCAGCTACACCCAGTTAGCACCTGTCAAAGAGGTGCAAAGAAAAAACATAGTAAACATTCAGCATAATGGACAGGACATTTTATTGTCAGAAGCTACATTTAAGCGTACGGAGTCTTTCTTGTAACGTATGAATGGTCAATGTACACAAAAACAGACAGCGTGACTGACTGTTTAGTATGATCGTTCTTTCTATAAACGCGCGTGAAATTGTGATTATGAACACAAATAAAAGGAGTGTTTTAATCGAGTCCGAAGCGCGGTACCCGTACTCGTACGTTAGTAATTTTCTTGATGTTTTGATGATAGTTGAGTGGCGACGAAAAAAGGTAATTTTTTGTGTGCACCTTGCGTCGTTAAACATGATAGTGATGGTTTTGTTTTGTCTTAGATCAATAAACATTTTTTAATTTTATTTGGTTTTTAAAAGATAGAGTGAATTTCTTCGATTCTACTTGATAAATTAGATCATTAGAATTTTTAAGTTTGATGATTTTCAAGTTAAATGTATTTTTACGGGGTATTGAGAGTTCATAGTTCATAGAGCCGGTCCCAAGTAGGGAAGTGGCGACGAATATGATGATGATGGTGATTGAGAGTTCATAGTTTGGGACAGAAAACTTACCTATTTCTAGTTCATGAAAGAATGTAACGGTTGCTTTTTAAAGACTTCTTCTTCTGAATCAGCTGTTTTGTGATGTGATGATCTTTTGAGTTAGACCGATGGTGCGATTTTTCAAATACGGAGTCACTAAACGTACGGTTTTTTGTATGGAAAAACCATTCGTTTAGGTGACTCCGCGTTTGAAAAATGACACTTTGAGAGGGACATTTATGATTTTATAAAGTTTCGTCTTATGAATTCATGAATGAGTTAAACATGTTTGGCTATAATGATGGGCTGAGAACCATGTAGTAGTTTACAGTTGTCAGCGGGGTTGCCTTTTATTATGGCCGATTCGTTTTGCTTTTTGTGGCGCCCGCTCTGTGTGAATACGCCGCTCCGTGGGTTAGGTTAGGTCAGGAGTGCGCGTCTACGAATAATTATCTTTGTACTAAAATAATGACGATATATTTTAGCCTATTATAAAGTGAACAGGTAGGTAGGGTATACGCAAATATTTAAATCGGTGGTCTAAAATATTTGCAAAAATGTGCTAATTATCTTCGTGGAACGTTAGAGTAACTTAACTCAAATCAGCGTTTAGCCGAACAGATTTACAATTTTTTTGTATGTCTTTAAATTCTAACGGAAAGTAGTTAAGAATTATATACAGAACTCCCTTCAAAAATTTGGCTTGTGGTTAAAAATAAACCTGTCCAGTAATAGAAACCCAATACGACTGCCTCCGTAGTCCAGTGGTCAAGGAGTTATCCTTGTGACCCGGAGGTCATGGATTCGATTCCCACTGGGAAGCATACTTTGTGAAAAGTTGTTTCCAGTCTGGATAGGATATTGCAGGCTTGAATCACCTGATTATCCGAAAAGAAAGATGATTCCGTGTTTCGGAAGGCACGTAAAACTGTGGGTCCCGAACGCAACCTAGCGTTTGATCATCAAACTACCCAAGGATTGGTTCCTGGTTTACCCTTTGGGTTGTGGAGGTCAGACGGCAGTCGCTCTGTGTAAAAACCAGTAACCTCGTCAAATCTCCTTAGTTAGGTAGCGGACCCCGGGCTCTGAAGCGTTGCTGCTGAGGATGCAACCGGGAATACGCTCGGATGATGATGATGATGATATGGAAGAAACTCCTGAAAGAAAATGAAATCTTTTTTTTGTCAAAAATTGAATTATTGGTACGGTGGTGTCGAGGCGCTAGTTCTGGCTACGGTTGCCGTTACTTCCGTGTCAAAATTATACACTTTCTCACCTATATTTATCTTAACGTAAGTTTGGAGGCATCTACGTTAAATGTATCAATGGCGAGTCGTGTCGATATAGTTCCCATTTGGTAAGAGGCGGTGCCGAGGCGCTAGTTCTGGCTATTGCCGTAACGGTGAACTGTGTATGATTGCGTCAGCATTATACCATTAGCGTTTCTTCGGAATAGGCTAATGTGCCGGTGTTAAGATACAGTTTCTCGTAATCAGCCCTTCGTGGCTTTCTTTTTTTCTTCCATATCATCATATCTTAATTAATATCATATCTTAACCAACTTGGAGTAAAGGCTTCCAAATAAAAAAAAAAATCATCAAAATTGGTTAACGGTTGACGAAGATATCGCGTAACATACATACAAAAAAAACATACGGGTCGAATTGATAACCTCCTTCTTTTTTGAAGTCGGTTAAAAAGGAACTATACCAACGCGACTTTTCATTGATACATTTATCGTAGATGCGTCAAATCTTACGTCTAAATAAATATAGGTGAAAAAGTTTATAGTTTTGACGCAAAAATGGTAATCGCAGCCAGAACTTGCAACTCGGCACCGCCTTTTACCAAATGGGAACTATATCGACGCGACTTTTCATTGATACATTTATTGTTGATGCGTCGAAACTTACTACAAAGTAAATACAGGCTAGAAAGTTTATAGTTTTAACACGAAAGTAACGGCAATAACAGCCAGAACAAGCGGCAGTGTCAATACGAGTACACGTAGGGATTAGACTAACGTGGTGTAAAATTTAAATCAATTTATATGTCGCAGCTCTCAGCCATCTGGTTAAAATAGCCAGTTAACTGGATACCTATGCTGTTTCTTGAAGGCAGACATCCAATTGTATACCTAGGCCGATAGTTCATTAATTTAGAATCACCCAACGTTTCACAACTTGGCGTATTGAAAAACAGCCCTTTGAAGATGACTGACCAAGACTCAGCCAAGTGATTCAAATTTAGTTCAGATTTTTTCCACTGCGGCGCACAACAACAAACAGGGCGTCAACAGCTGTGATTGTGAATATATTTTTTTGTTTGTACACATCTCATCAAAACATTTTTTTATGATATTTCTAGTTACTTACTGGCAGGTCTAGGTGAAAAATATTCGTCAGTAGTTCAGCCATCTAGTTAAAAGTTGCGTCTAATGACTTGGCTAGTCGTTCTTCAGCCATTAAATTTGATGCCGGTTTTTACAGAACGGGCTAGGCGTCCAGTTAGCTGGCCAATGTAACCAGATGGCTGCGACATATAATTACTGCACAACAAGAAGTTTAGAGAAGAAAATATAGTCCTGTAATTGCACAAAAGTTATGCAACCTTTAAAACACCCCTTAAAACATGTCTCGTCTATAACGATAAAGGCATCATTGAATCCACGCTTCTACACATTGGAACGTGACTTCACCTTATTATAATTACAGATCATCGATTGTTGTGCCCACAAAATGCATAATTTATGAAAGCAGAACGCATCCCGAGCATTCTTATTCGGTTTTTTTTTCGCAAGAAAGTTGTCACAACATACTTTTTTTATGAAAATCAAATGTTGCGTATGTTACGACACAAGCCTGTAGCTTTTTCTTGCTCAATATCTGTTACGTGATAAATGATCCTCCAGTTATGATCAGAGTTAATTCAATATTACATGTAGCGGTATCAAAAGTGTAACATTTGGTGGTTGGATATTGGATCATAACCTCGTTCTCATTTCTGCTTATATGTCTATAAAGAATAAAACACCAATGGCGTGGTTGCCAGCTGGGAGTATCGTAACTTTTGTGCAGTTAATTCATATCTCTTGATGGCAATAGAAAGCAGTCATTCATAACGAGCGATTAAAAAGACTTAGCACCGAGTTTTTTTTTGTCTTTATTTATCTTTTATGCAGGTTTAAGAAAAACATACAAATTAAGATATGTCTTGTAAGGTCATACTTTTTTTACCCCAGATGAGATTAATATATAAGACCTACATACAGGTATTAACGTCTTTATCCCATACGGGGCAAAGACATTCTTGAATGGCGATGCCGTATCGGCAAGTGCAGCGTAAGATCGATTACGTTTTAGAAGATCTGGGCAAGGTTGAGGAAAACGTGAGTTTAAGAGTAAGACCAACTGCTTTAATCAGTCGTTTTGGTAATTCTTCGGGTAGACCTATGTCCAATTTTCTAGCTATTCTCACATTGAAGTCCTAATGATGAATCAATCGAGTATCATTCTGAATAAACAATATACTAGAAACCTTTCACTACGCCTGATTTCGACTGGTGTAAATTTGATTGACAGAAGGCTTTCAACGTTGTCACGCGTCATGCCAGCCACTTTAGAAATAAGATCCTTAGAATTTGAAATACAATTTATAACATCAATTATCAGTATTATAAAATTTTACTATTTTAGCCATAGCTGTAACAATTCTTAAATAAGGAGGCTGTTATGTAGCAATAAAACATTCTATATTTGCTTTAACAGTAATGGGATAATTTTAGCATCATTTTGCTAAATCTATAATTGCTATCATTGTTTATTTTTGTTGGTAGTCGTAAAGTTTTAACTTAGCCATGATATCCAATCCAAATGATTAAAATTTACTTCTTTTTTATTTTTCTAATAAAAATACCGAAGCTGATAAGCGTTTCGCTCACGCTACAGAAGCTGCCATTGCAAATCATTTATTTCAGTATGTATATGTTAGTATGGCCAATTTTCATAATGTCCGGACATTATGAATAATGCCAAGCTAATTTGGACGAAGTAATAAATTATAATTAAAATTTCTTTATTTATCACATTGCCTAGACATTATGGTTATTGTCATGAGGCTTACAGGCAATCGATAATACACAGAACAAACGCGAGACATACGCGCGGCTGACCAAAAATGGACTCAAAGGATTTGTATCCAGAGCCCTAAAAAACTATCGATACTATCGATAGTTTTGAAACATCATTGTTACCTTTATTTCAATAGTATCGTCATCGATGCCTTAAGACTGTCGCTGAGAGGCAGCGACAGTCGATGTCGTGCACATTTTGTCGCAGCGACAGTCAGTGTCAGTCTCCGAATAAAATGTTTCGTCAATGTGCTATCAACGTCGTTCATGTATCGTCAATGCGTCAGTACATTAACGACACGACAAAACATTGACGACACATTGTCGAAACGTTGACAACACATTGAGGACGTTGACTTGACGACACATGGACGACGTTGTTGTATTGGCAGTCTACGACGCGGACCATCACCGATTATCGCTGCGACAGAATTTCTACGACATCGATTGTCGCTGCCTTTCGGCGACAGTCTATCGATAGTAGCTATCGAGTGGCAACACTAGGTTTTGGAATTTTCATTGAAATTGAAAGCGAATTTATATGGACGGACGTAAAACTAAAAGGTGATTCTTTGTTAGTATATTCTGCCCTAAAGGTGATAAGCATAATGATAATGCCTGGACAATTTGATAATTTAAAAAGTTTTTATCACATAGCTCCCTCTATTTGGGTATTTATACTGTCTAATTAATCACTTCGTCCATAATATTTATACTTACTCAGACCAAGAGACATCCAGTATCAATTGGACTGCGTGATGTCTTTAGTGGTGACGACATACATAAGTAGTTGAACGAAACGTTAGTTCCGTACGAAAGCATTACTCATAGAATTTTCATACCCGTACAACTAGGCAAACCAGTTTTTACATTGGAGCTAAAGATTTTGAGATATACTCTGCCTAGTTAAGTAAGTAGGCTTCTTCCATAAGGTGATTAATGCGACAAAATTGATTCGAGCTCAATAATTTTTCAAGGAATCAGTTCACCTATGTATTCATGATAATTTTACATTCATTACCTATGTATGGTTCACAAGTACAGTATGTCAGTATGCAGTATGACACGAGCCGTCGCAATCGTGTCATACTGAAGTTTATTTGCGCAAGCCCTTGTGGACTAACCAGTCTTATATTATACCGTGACGAGTGCCCAAAGTGTGACAGTGCGACATCGCTTGTTGTGGTTTTATTACCATAATAAACCGGCCATTACCATTCACACCGTTCTAATACGATTTTTATGTCCAATATATATTAATTGTAGTAGTTCGACCGGACAGTAAAACGGAAAGGTTTATCGCCAATAAATTAAACATACCTAGTTCTTTATTTACAACTTTTCAAATTAACATTTTACAAGGAAAACAAAGATTTACTCCAGATAGTTCCCATCATTCGATCGAGGAATGGATCATAACTCCCACCTTAATGTCTATAGCCACGAAAAAAAGTATACCTGGATTGACCGTTCTCGAATATGAGAATTTGAGTTGCAATTTGGCGTCTATTGTGTTGGAGCAAAGGCGTGTGATGCGTTAATAATACAGGTGCATCGTTTATCGTTTTCAAAGTTTAGTGCGGATAATGGTCACAGCAATAAACACTAAAGATCAGAAGGCAAACTTTATATACCATCAGATTGATTAGAAGATCAGAGATGAGATTATAAAACGAGTATTGAAACTATTGTTATACAACTCTTCCACGACATAATTTTATTTTATTTTAAAATTTATTATCAATAAGAACGACTGTACGTACAGATGCCTTAAATCGACCTACTGTTCGTATGTTATATCTACTATGCCTAGCCCAAAAACCGACGTGACTGGTTCCATTTTATACCTCTTTGGAGTCTGATAGCTATTTGCTGTAATTGCCGTTAAACTCGGCAACTATTTTTCAGTGTTTAGCCCTTTGTGTTATTGTGGCCGGGCGCCCCGGATCGACCGCGCCCACGTTTCATTAATGCGATTCTAATTTATATTGCGGAACGGCTGTTTGCGCCCTTTGACGGAACTTTTGTTGCTCCGGCATTCAAATGATTAGCGAATTGTAGGCAGATGTCGGTTTAATTACAACATTCCTTTTTTTCTTGGTCTTTTAATTTATTATAAGGTCCGCCCCAACTTCCTATAAAAATATATATATATTTTTTTTTTAATTACTGTAAATGAGTAAGTTTTCACAGTATCTCGACCCCCGTGGCGTAGTGGTTACATGCTAGTCTGCCACCCAAAGGATCCGGGTTCGATCCCCGGTCAGGGCAAGTTGGAAACCTTTTTCAAATTTTCCTGGGTCTTGGATATTTACCTATATGTGTATTTGTTATATAATATATTACAGATATTGCATACTCGCGGCGTTGCCCACGTGATACATTTTTGACAATCCCACGGGAACCTCACATTTTCCCGGAGTAGCTAAGTTCACTTCAAATTTTATTCCAAATGTGAAAGCGCAGGAAATGACGTATGTATATACCTACATCCATGCAATCTTTGGCATTTATAATAATGATGATATACGAAACTTTAAAATAGAATGTTTTCTTATGAAACTTAAATTCTACATCACACATAAAATCAGTTATATCTACTGTGCTTAGCCCCATTATTCAATATAATTTTTAACCCCATTATTTAATATATTTTATACCATGCCCACTCCAAAAAGTTTATTTTATTTACGGAAAACAGTGAATAAAAAGCATGTTTTATCACTATTTTGGTGTTTGAGTTTAGAACAGTTACTCCTAATTTTAGTTATTGTTACAATTTCCATACGCATTTTAATTAATTAAACCTTCCTTGTTCTTCATTAAATGTCCATTTTCGCTTAAATTTCTCTTTTTCTCGTGGACATGGTATAAAGTATAGTATGCAACTCTTGAATAAAACGGATTTAATGGAGGGCCATGAATCACACGCGTCGCTCAGGATTCTAACACTTGAATCATCATGAATCACTCCCTACGGTCGTGATTCAATCATTAGAATCCTTCACTTGCTCGTGATTCATCTATGGCCCTCAAATTAAATCCGTCTTTTATTCACTAATTGCATAATATACTATTTTATATAAAATCTTATGCATTGTGGATTGGTAGTGTTCTCTCTAAACGGCTTATGAGCTTTTTTGACTAATAGCTACTGTACACTATTTCGAAGCCCGAGCCCCTCCCCTTAAAGAAAAACTGCTGGCAGCATGCGCAACGCCCGAATGGCTAGTTTTGTTTCAAGTTCAAAGACTGTCAAAAACTAGTTATTTGCCTAGATATATGCAATTTCTTTAAAATTACAAAATACTGCCGAAATCTCTAATGTCATTTCAAAATAAAAGCTAGACTACGTTTGTATGGAAAATCGAGGGTAAGGGGATTCTTAAGTCTTGCGGTCCTACGCTCTATTTGCTTAGAGCCGCAAGCAAGACACAAAATAATAATAATAATAACTTTATTTAAGGCAACATAGGCCCAGGGGTTAGTAACAATGGTCCTTATTCTATGTTAGTTTTCAAATCTATTTAACCTAATGAGCAGTATTATAAGTATTATCAATTTCCCTATTTGCAAGTGCATAGCGCTCCTACAAGTTATGTTAGTAATGAATTACTAAAAGCCACCGGGTTCGATCAGTTAGCACTTTTATGAGCGGACTGTCAAACCGATCGGATATTGCTCTAAGAATGCTGTTGCGACTGGTACGAACTGTGCGCAGCAGAGCTGCAGATTTCTTACGCCAAACTGCGCCAAACCCGTCAGTATGGGCGACTGAGAACATAGCTGATGCGCTACAGAACCGTGGCCGTCGCAACAGAACTCTGAATGCATCATTGAATTGAATCCGCAGAGCATTGTAAGCCTTTTGAGTATATCTAAACCAAAGGGCACCCGAGTACAGAGACGTGCAGTAAGCTTTAAAAAGTGTTATTTTCGCCGGCTCCGTACATCGAGCAAACCTTCGAGCCAGCATGTTCGCTCTAACTGACAATGCTCTGCGTTCCCTCTCCATGTCTACATCGTCTCTTAGATCGTCGGTTACCCAGTGTCCTAGGTACTTAAATTTATATACTCGCTTTAATTCAACTCCATTTAATAAAACTGGAGGTACTGTTTTAGGACACTTAGTACCTGACTTAAAAACCATGAACTCTGTTTTCTTAACATTATAAACCAGGCCGTGTGAGGTAGCGTAAGATTGACATATATCAAGGAGTTTCTGTAAAGCGCCTACAGATGGCGCCAGCAGTACCATATCATCAGCGTACGATATATTGTTTACACATACCCCATCAACATAGCAACCTGCTCGTGTGCTGCTAAGTTTCTCTAAAAGTGCGTTAATATAAAGGTTAAACAGCAGTGGTGAGCTGAGCCCCCCCTGCCTTACCCCACATTGCGGCGTGCACGGGTCAGACAATTCTCCCGCCCACCTTACACGATTTTCCTGGTTAAGGTACCAGTACCTGAGGAGAGATATTGAAAATGCTCTGTCTGCCCCGTTAGGAATTAAGACGTGATAGTACATAAATTTATGTCTGTAAGATACCATAAAGAGGATGATGTCAGGTTATAAGATATTCGTTTTAACTATAAAGATTTATACTTTGCTAACGTTATTTTTTTGTATCTGTCTTAGGATAAATTAGCGTAATTAATTATATTAATTTATTGAAACATTCATTAGCTTCTAATGTATACGGACATTTCTAAATTAGAACTTCCATGTTATTCAAATTAATTTGCATATTGTTGACACTGAGAACTTCCAAAAAAGGTGGTTCTCAATTAGATGCTTTTTTGATTTGATTTAGCTATGATGTTAATTAATAAGAAAAATATTCATAAGATTGACATTCTCATACAAACATTCCTATTTGTAAATTTGAGGTTGTTCAATTTATTTCTAAGTATTAAAATATTATTGTAATAAATGAGTATCCTTTTTCCGATTATTAGTACCTATCGAAGTAATCACGTGGCCCTTATTATTATCGCCTGATGTTAATTAACGCAGATTAAAAAGGTTCATTTAAGAAAAATAGAAAAAGTTTTAAAATTTTGCTATGAATACTATTCTTGAATCCCGTTCACTATTTCTAAGGCGACTAAGGGTTTGGCTACATCTATCAGGGATGAACAGCACTTTTCTATGCTGATATATTTTTATATCGCTCAAAACCGTCATTCCCTAGAGCTAGAGAGCATAGGAGCGCCGCGGAATCGCCGATGCTGATGCGTTCAGTCGCTCTCTCTCGCTCTAGTGAATGATGACTCTGAGCGACAGAAAAGGATAGCAGCATAGGAAAGTGCTGTTGCGCGCTGACAGATGTAGCCCAACTCTTATTCGCGGAGTGTGACCTCTGTGTGTTACTTCCATACTTAGCTCTATTTACTCCGTAAGCGATAAAGACGGTTCTTGTAATAGTGACTAAGAAAATATTATTTTACTTCCTGGCATTAATATGCCAGGAATTATTATTTCACTTCCAATTTACACAAGACAGCCTATTGCATTTCTAAATCGCCATAGGCTGTACGTATTTACATCCTAAGTTTAATCTACCATCAGAAATAGAAAACATAACTCAGTCCTACACATGCAGTGCATACATATTTACGCGTGTACCTCTTGCTCATGCGCAAATCAAATATTTCCTTTAGGTTCGCAACATTGTATCAGCGGTCCTGGAACACTGGGCGGATCATGACTTTACAATGCAGTTGCAATCTGTAACAGTGTTTGAATTTATCACTCTATAAGTATCGAATAATCGTATTCCCCAGAGGACAGAATCTGTTCCAATGTAAAGGTCTCACTGAATTGATTACTCGTGACAAGCGAGGGCGTGAATGATGATGTGCAAAGAAAAGAAGTTACTGATTCTATAATATGACTATATTATTGCAACTTTCTACATATTTTTAATTCTTTTGTTGTTTTACAGGCGTTTGGATGAAAAAGCTGTGCAGTGCTGTGTTTTAAGCTGAAATATACATTAATGTTTAAGTTCAATTAAGTGACCGCGCCTTCTACCCCGATTTTCATGTGGGACTTAAGTAATTTTAAAATATATAACGGTGTTAACTGCAATCCCAAAATACTTTTTTAATTGTTACTGTCAGCGCCAGATGATTTCGTTTTTAGAAGACGAAACCCACCTATTTTCGAAGTACCATCTTCACGCACGAATTTATATAAGTTCCTATGCTCAGAGCCTTGAGATTGCTTAATTCTCTTGGTCGGGAGTGTGTGACATTGACGTGCTTGGCTGTTCGTTGGGGATATTCACAAATGAGGCATTTACACATATATAACCTTGTTTGTTAAATAATCTGTAGCTGTGTTGTATTAGGTTTAGTCTGTAATAACGAGCAGTATTGAGAAATAAAAAAATAAAATAAAAAATATTTTTTTTTACAAAACTGTAAAATAGATATTTTTTTCAATTTGACTCCTATTACGCTTACTGCCACTGTTGAAGTGAAATTTCGGACGAAAAATTATTGTGTCGTTTGAAAGTAAACTTCACAGACTTAATTTAAGAAATCAATTCTCTCTCCGCACCGCAAACAATGGATTCAGCAACATACCTCATCAGTTCAATTTGCACTTACTTTGCGGATCTACGGAAAGATAACCGCAGCACAAAATCAATATTTCACTTTAATCATTCAGGAAGTCACCGCAAGTGTCTGCGATGTTTTATGATCTAGCTATAATCTACTTTTTTGAAGTAGCTGTTAATGCCTTTGAGCACCTTCAAAATTCTACCATTACATCGCGCACGACAAAAGAAATGTATGTCATATTATTTTGTTAGTTTTATTTGAAAGATACCTATTTTAAATATGTAATTTAAATTAAATAACTTCTTGTACTTACATAGTTTTTATAGCCATTAGTTTAAATCACAAAGGATCGGTAGCTTTTCTTTAAAATAAATTAAATTTTAATATGCTTTATACGTAATATAAATTATACTTATTGACGTGTAAAAGTGCCTATAAAGGTCTAATTACTGAATAAACATTTGAATCTTTGAATAAAACAATGAAATTTTTAAACTATTAGTATGTACCAATTTCTCCATATCCACAGGATAAGCTTCAATCTTTGAAATGTATATGTTCCACTCCTCTCTGTCTCTGGTTGTTAAGTGTCCTTTAATCGTCATTACAATCAATTACATAAAATAAAAAAAATAAAACAATTTCTGTCTTATATGTAGATGAATTCATGAAAATATTAATTAATAGGGATTAGTTTATGGCTTTTATCATACTTACTACTTTTATCACAACTTAGAGAGCCTGGTCAAAAATCATAAGTAAAAATAAAAAATAAAATTAATTGAAATTAAATTACATAATTTATCTAAGTCGAGATGAATAATTTTAAAATTACATTAAAATTGTAAATGTTTTCCAAAAACCACTTCGTTATCTAGTTTATTCGCATGAAGGGGCACTTTATAACGAAACGGCGTTCAAATGCGTAAAATATGCGTCAGATATCAGAAACAATAACACACTCCAAGCAATATGGATTTACAACGGAGTATCCAACACGCATTGTCGTTGATAACTTGCTAACAACACAATAAACCAAGCTCAGATGGTTTATCTGCCCAATGGAGACGTAGATATTGCTATCGCCAACTGGAGACTTTATCGCGTAGATAGCGCATGCGACAAAAAGCATCCAGACTTTGGATTCTAGACGACTTAGCATCTATTCATTGGTACAAATCTGATAACATTTAATTTAGGTTTGCCCTTATCTTTGCTTTGGACATCACGGATTATATTTTAAAAAGATGTTCAGTTCTAACTTTTAACAAGTTTTTAGCATTTAAAGACCTAATCTATTCGTATATCTCACACGTTACCTATGTGCTTATATTGTCTTTCTGTGTGTAAAGATTTATCCAAATACCTGGAGTAGGAATATTTTTAGATCTATGTTTTTAATTTTTAAACCTTGCAATAGGGTAACAACAAAAGGATACCTATTAACAAAAAAAAAAAAACTACGTCATCTCTGTAACTTAGTGTATTATTTAATTAAATAGATTTGTACCTACTTTAAAATCGATACTTGGTAGAAAAATTTGTAAATTAAGAACGATGAATTTTTGTTTCAAAGAACAATTTTGGTAACCAGTTATATATCACTTTATATCAACTAAGTGGAGGTCCATAGTCTCTGCCTACCCCTGTGGGAAATAGGCGTGATATTATGTATGTATGTATGTATCAACTAAGTGGATTAGTAACGTATCTAAGTATAAAACGGGGCTTGAGGGAGAGTGGGTGCAAGATAACAAAACCGTCCGGCAGATCGTCTCCGAGATAAGTTGTTTTTGTGATTCTCTTAAATTCCAACAAACAATGCATGCAATTTACTGCTAAACTGTTACTCCAATTCTAAGGATTTATGGTTGTTTGCCCCTGAGTTATGTCGTTGACTCATAGCTTTATCTATGGTAATATTTTGGGCAATTTGCTATACAAATAAAAAACACAGTGTTTATTGATCTCTTTATTTGTTTACTTGGCTTTACGGTTTTATGATGTAATATTTTACTTTTGTAGAGTAGAAATGTATTTTACGGCTCCTTTGTAATAAGCAAAAATCGCAACTTATACCTTTTTTAATTGCACTGCTTCCAAAGAAGCAACTTAAGAAAATTTTATTAATGACATAAAAATGGAAGCGCTTCCTTTGTGTTCATACAAGCACCACCTTATTGATAGAATGAAAACATTTTCACGTACGATATACGATAAGCTGTAACATGATATATATTTTCGACGACCTCCGTGGCGTAGTGGTCAACATGCTAGTCCGCCACCCAGAGGTTCCGGGTTCGATCCCCGGTCAGGGCAAGTTGGAAAATGGCCTTTTACAAATTGTCCTGGGTCTTGGATGTTTATCTGTATATGTATTTGTTATAAAATATAGTATCGTTGAGTTAGTATCCCATAACACAAGTCTCGAACTTACTTTGGGGCTAGCTCAATCAGTGTTATTTGTCCCTATATATTTATTTATTTATATATGATTGTGCGGTTGTTTTATTACTCAACACCGCTATTTCATTCGATTCACAATTATCCACTGTTTAACTACGTCATTTAAGTATTTTATAAAGAGTATTGGCAGTTTTTGTTGCGGGTACATCACTCAATACAGTAATTTACCATTTTGATGACAGAATGTACAGTTGCAAACGCTTTTAAATAAATATGTCTCTACATTGTCCATATTATTTTATTTTTTAAGTACATATATGAATAATTAATCACGCAAATTAAT
Source organism: Acrobasis suavella (assembly GCA_943193695.1). Taxonomy (NCBI): domain Eukaryota; kingdom Metazoa; phylum Arthropoda; class Insecta; order Lepidoptera; family Pyralidae; genus Acrobasis; species Acrobasis suavella. The sequence goes on from OW971938.1 coordinate 14,001,081, forward strand.
TGACTAGTTGCTGCTTTGTATCTTCTATCAAATATCAGAAATTAAATCTTCTCTGACATGTTATTAGAACACACAAGCTATTGTTATCCCCTACCTAATCTGTTAAGCATTCGGTGAATAATGAGGTAACTAAATAATTTTTTTCATAAGTGCCCTTTTTTCAAATGCATGTAGAAGCCGCTTTACCCAAACGATACTAGAGCACACCCAAAGGTAATAAAGGATCACGTACGGCAATTCGTTCTAATAGCCGAAGCCGACAATAGCATAGATGACGTTGTTTTGTTAGGACTGCACGTCGGCCGATGCAAAACTCGAGCCCCATACCTACCCCGAACCACTCGGTGGCGACTTTTTTTTCGCCTAAACGTGGGAGGTACTCTCAAGTGTTGCAGTAAATTAATGGCGGATTGACTGTTTCACGTCACTATATTTTGGTGACTGTAATGAACCGCTCGACGGGACCTCACACAATGAATGTCAACTTTGTTTTTGATTACTTCATTGTGGCTTCTCTTAGTACCGCTTAAAGTGATCAAATTGTTTACGAGTATTTTGGGTTTATGACTCAGAGGCGAGATGGTTTTGTTGACTCTACTTTGAGTTTGATAAGACGATAGCGTGTGAATTGCGCAGATGATTGTGTTGTGCGACTAGTGTTGCGCTTAGTATCCATTTACATTTATAACAAACTTTTTATTTAATTTCACCTGTCCCATTATCTGTCTGTTTGTCTGTAATCAAATCTTGTAAGTTAAATTTGACCTACTTCCCGGTTTCCAATTTAGTTGAAATTTTGCACGCATACCTATATCGCGAGACAATAAAATATTATGTTGACATGGAGCCGATCTGATGATGGAGCTTGAAGGTGGGCATGGCATCTCTGTGATAAATGTAGTTGTTATTGATAAGAGTTGGTGTTTAAAAATATTTATTGAATAGTTACTTGTTTGTTACTTATTACTTGGCCCGGAAGGCAACCTTGTGGGTGCCAGAAGAGCGCAGGCATAAAGGGAGACCACGGAGAAAATGGAGCGATGACATCAGCAGCATCAAAAAGGAGTGGCAGCAGGCTGTTATGGACAGGGATCTGTGGAAGAAGGAAGGGGAGGCCTTTGCCCAGAAATGGGACACCCCAATAGGCTAGAAAAAAAAAAACTTGTTCTATTTTGTATCTAGTATGTATATTACAAGCATACTACAAGAATGTGATTGCCATCAGACAGTCTGTAGTACATATTCACTCACAGTCGATAGTTATAGCAAATATGAGATAGTGGGATAGGACCAAAAAGATTTTAAAGACTATGGCCGTAATACATGTCAAGTACTGTCAGTGTTATTACAGTAATCAAACTATGCTGCACCTTCTCCAGTGCCCTTTGTGCCCATTATGATGCACAAAAAAGATTTAGGTATACAAAAAATAGTACCGTATTCATCCTACATCTCACCCGTTTTGCTTCCAATGCTTTAATAACTATAAATGTGTATTAAGTTACTTGAGATTGAAAGATAACATAGGCTACGAAAAATAGAAGCTGTAATAAAAAGTAATTACTAAAAAAAATATATATATTTTTAAATCAAGCTTGTAATATATCAAACAATGAACTTAAAAGTTTAAAGTGCTCTTAAAATCGAATCGAACAAGCCCAAACTCGATTAGATTTTGTCCTTTCACTACAGAGTTCCTATGGCCACCTTCCGGATCCATTATCTGATCAGCTCCATATCATCATAATATTGCATAATTTCAGCTCAATCGGGAACTGGGAAGTAGGTCAAAGGTAGGTAAATCTGCAAGATTATAATACAGTCAGACAGACAGACAGACAACGGGACAGGTGAAACTAAATAGAATCCTCTTCTCTAACCAAATTGCTGTGCCCGACAGGGTCCATAATTTGTATTGTTAACAACTTATGTACTTTATGGTTTGCAATAAAATATTTAGTATTATTAAAAGCTTGTAAAATACGCAATGCATCAATTTCATTATAATCTCACTTTTTCCTGTTATTTAATGTACGTCTTTAAGTCCAATTTAATTGAAAACATTTAAAGAGATATTTGATTGAAACGTTAAGCAGAGGCATGAAAAAATTTCCTGTTCAAATGCTGCTTATATCAAAATGTATTCGAAGTACTACCAACGAGCGGCCTCAAAAACAATTTGTTACTATCACTTTTTAATGGAGCCATTAAAATAGTTTGCGGTTGCGACCCAGTCATAACAATTCGGCGCCTGTTACTCTCACGGATAACAAATAAGTTGCGGTAGATATGGTGAAGACCTCTTGGCCCTTGGTTACGTGGATTAACCCCGCGGTCAACCATGATCAAAATTATAAACATTTTCATAGCTAAATAGCTCAGGTGAGATTATACAAAAGTATAATCTTACCTGAGCTATTTAGCTATGAGAGATTTGTCTCGTTTAGATAGTTATGTTTTGTTTTGAATGTTTGAAGGGCAGGAATACGGACTGAAACTACTGAAACCACCGCCATAGGTCGGACCTGGTCGGCCACATACAAATTATTCATGGTACCATGTTAGTATTGAACGATAATTTCTTTAACAAATGGATTATTTATACTATACCTACTCTTATCAAAAGATGCCTTTGGATCTTGCGGCCCTGGGCTCTGTCTGCTTGACCCAAACTAATAATATTAGGGATAAAGAAGTGATAGTGTATCGTATTGTTTCTATCCTTAACATCAATTAAAATAACTGAATTTCTTTTTTCGAAGTGGATTGAAGAAATTAGTACAAGCAAGAATATATCTTCAATGCCCATAAGCGGTCGTTTTGAATTTGAACTACAAATTGAAAAATGGCACTGCTTTATTGCCTATCGCTCATTGTCAATTTGGAGAATTATGTAATTTTTACACACAGACCCGTGTGTATTTTTGAGGTTTCCATGTAAAAGTGACTCATCTCGTACCCACCCGTATTGAAGCTTTTCCTACACTAAATCAAGGTCCTGTGGTCAGTGTGAAGCTATTGACAAATTGGACTTATTGTTACGTACAAGTCGTACAACCTTCCAAAGTATTTTGTGTTGATATTTCCAGAAACTAACTGAGTCATTTGAAACAAACAAATTGCTCCAATAACGCCACATTTACGAAGCAAAAAATGTTTGTACGGGCGACAGTGAGAATTTGTTTAAGTAAAATATCATTTTTCTATTGTCTCTAGCTTGTGTCCTTTCACTCTCTGCCGACTTATTGTTTGTTTTTCTTGTCTTACTTTGTCCTTTTATTACGTAAGAATAATGTGGACACAGACTTGAAGCTGTTTTGTTTATGAATTTATTACTTTTTTGCTGTACTATATTAACTCTAGAAAATTAAACTGAATTGATTTCCAATGTTAGTTAATACATCAAATATTAAGAACATTTAATAACTAAATTAAATTTGCCTATTATTAGTTTCAATATTTTAGTTTGACCAAGGTCGCTTGAAGGCGCTGGATACAGGCCGCTCCGCATCGGTCATTTTGAAAATCCTTAGGAGAGGCCTGTGTCCAGCTGTGGACGTTGTGCGGCTGAGATGATGATGATGAAGGGCGGATTCGACCAAACATTCAGTTACAGCAGTATAACTATTCTGAAGATAGTTTTATTTTAATCTTTAAATTTATATATAACTTTGTTGACGTTTTACCATTATATTCCTAAGAAAGTAAGTAGTCCATGGTATTGCTCATTTATGATTAGGAAAGTGAAGGTATAACCCGACCAAAATCCGTATTATACTTTCCATCATAGACCAAGAATTTTTGTTACTTCATAAATCTATGCTTTTCATAGATTGACTTGGATTGTGGAGACTAGTTTCAATTTGTTTGCTGTCTCGGAACTTCGGTGAAAAGTTCAAAAAATATACACGTGAAGTGCATATTATATTATTTAACACAGTTACCTTCGTTATTTTTTAACATTATTTGTTGCTAGTGTAAACTCGGCTTTACAATAAATGTGACTCACGTAAACTCACGTTGATATAAAAAATACAGACAATGCACAAAACAGTTTAGTCACAAATTAGAGCATGTTAGTTACAGGTAATTTTTTTAAATGAACCATATTATATATAGATAACAATATTCTTTCATAATGTTGTAAAAAAAACAAATTATATGCAACTTCCGTACATTAATCATTATTTTAAAATATGACTCATGCTTCCCATTGGGCAGAAGAAGGGCTGAAATGATGATGATGACTTATTATGAGATGATTTATATCGAAACATTTCATAATAAAATAAGTTTTGTTATATCCACCACCATCTAACATTTCTATTAAATACCCAAGGGCTGTTGTCCTCAAATATGGCCAAGGCATTAGTGTCATATTCCAACGGTCACGTGTGGCATTTTTTGTCCCAAATGGACGGCGTGTGTCATCCGTCTTAATTGTTTAACAGCTTATTGTTATTAGTCATAAAAGGCGAGGCCTAAAAAGGAGGCTTTGTTTTATCTCGTGCAGTTTTGGCCAAAAGCCGTAAAAATGACGTTACAATTAGTTCGGGCTATAAATTCTGGTTGCGAATTCGGAACAGCTTTGTGGCACATGCAACTGTTCGCTTGTCTTTTTGTTGCCAAGCGCATTGTTGGTTTTGTGCTAGTGCACCACGCTGTACGCTACTCCCCTTGTATTTCCGTTAACCGTTAGTTCGGCTTTTCTTTTAATTTTGTATCTGTAATGCATTATACCAGCCCAATCGCTATTGTTACACCGTGTGATTAACTTTAAACACCAAGCATCTTGATTATGAACATCTGTTGGTTTGTTTTAATTTTCCTTTTTTGTATACCGTGTTATAAATTTCTATAAGGATCACTAAAAATTTTATTACAAATTTCCTTAATTGTTCTATTTCACTTTGTGCTACCGCATACTTTTGGGAGCAATTTCGGTTTATGATAATGGAGAAAGTAAAAGCTGTTTGAAGTTTTGCGTGTCTTAATTGTTTGCTTTGTCGTATTGTGTAAGAGTTAGTTTACCAGTAGGACCTACCACGACAATCGGCACGTCTTTGAACTAACAAAGACACGGATTACGACTTCCAGTAGTATAAAATCATGACCAAAAAATGGGAAAGTAATGCCGAATTATTTCGGTTATTTGAACCCGGACTATAGAATAATTTGGGTCGGGGTGCCATTTAGAATTTTTCATTTATTTCGGCTTGCCAGAGGGTTGTCCATTGTCTAGTTGCCTTTTTTAAATATTTTTTTTAGTATCCCGTAACCCTTTTCGCTTTGGGTGTTCGCTCGTTTATTGTTTCTTTATTGCGGCCCTTGGCTACACCGTTTGCGTAACATCTACCTATTACGGTTTTACGTAGGTCAGTATTTGAGGTACCTTTAGTACGTAAATTGCGTTTCTTTTTATTTATTTATGCGCACCTCACTGAACTTTAAAAGCGTTACCCTTGTTTGTGTTTTGTATAGCTTGTGGTTATTTAAAAAAAATTGCACTGCTGCGTTTCGGTACATTATTTATTTTAAATTTTTGACAATACATATCTATTTCAAAATCATTATAATTTAAACAGAAATTGAGCTATGAATGAAGGTTAGTACATAAAAGTTCTAAATATAATTAATAGGAAAATTATATGACACTTTAATAAGCAGGTGCATTAATGTTTGCTTTAGATGATGATCATCGTGATTTTGATATTGTTTAGCCGTAATTGTTTGTTCCCACATGTACGGAGCCTGTGGGCGAGGTTTGCTCTAATAACAGGTTTCCATAAACAATTAGTCGGGTCTCTTTGAAAAAGCAAGAATTTTATCTGCTAGATTTATTATATTTGAGGAGGATGTTATCGCTCGCTTCGATTGCTCTGCGCACCGGACCGTTCCGTAGAACAACACAGGTATAACCGAACATTTATCGACGTTTTCGGTTTTTTGTCCTTACTTTTGTTATTATTCGAATCCCTCGAATGTATTAATCTCGCGTGGGTCCCTCAGACCCGGTCATTACCCGAAACTTGGGGGCGTACTACGTCCGGGTGCCTAGTTATTACCGCTTTAATAAAATAACCCAGTATCATTTACGAAATTAGGTATATCGCTAAATATTTTATAATGACGGGCCGAAATTAGTTGTGTTGGCAGCGTTTAGGCTGATGTTAGTGGGGCAGCCAGCGCACGTCGGGCTTAGGATTTTAATGACACAGTTCTAAACGTTTATGTCGGCCATTTTGTGTAGGTGGATCGGTTTTATTCGTTTTGTCAGGCAGCCGTCGCGGATGTCGCGCTCGCTTATTATCAAGTTAGCTGTCGTTAGCCATGCTTAACCTGTAATTTGCAACAGCCTTTTCCCGCCACTTGTTTTAATTTTTGCCTAGTTGAAAACATATATTTATTTTACCAATAAACTTATTCTGAATGGGGCAAGTACTAAAGAGACTTGAGTCTTTGGAAATGGTTTGTTTTATTGCTATGTGACAAATATTTTGAGCAGATCATTACTCATCACGGAGCCGAAGGCTGTATTTATTGCTGTTTACTGTAGCTGATTGCCTCTATTCTCAATGTTGACTGAAGTTATACGACGATCACTAAGATACAGTAGTCATTCGGAGTACATTGACACTGCGTATTTAGTATAGATATTTACATCATTTGCAATGTCTTGGATTTGTTTTGTATTTTTTTTTTCTTCCTTTGATTTAATCGTTTGATAGATTCTTAAGCAGCAACAATTATGAGATTGTTGTCAGTTTACAAGAAAAGTGTACAAAAAGCTGATCCATAAATACAAGCTATATTTGCGCCAAATAAATAAAATTTCTACGACAGCATCACATTTTTACGGCGCACTTATTTTCGTGTCCGCATATTATGCGCACGACATATTGTCATAACATCCCATTTCATTTCACTTTGGAGAGTTGTCGCGCACATCGTCGGCATGTGAGGTTTCGTTGTAAGACGGAAATGAGAAGGAATTTCCCAAAAGAGACCTCTCCGAATAAGAATATTTGTCGACGGAGCGACAATAGGACCGGCCAGCCGCTACGCCCCCGGAAAGAATCAATTATAGCAAACCCCGCCCGAAGACGAATCGCCGAATGGGCGAATTGTTTGTTTAATAACATTTCGTTGCTACTATTAAAGTCACTGTGAAATATTTGCCGCTTTGTTCCGATGACTTTTGTACGTAAATGCACCCGATGGACTACCACATTTTATCCTGGAGACATCTCTATCCGCGTCTGTGTTTTTTCGTTCGTTTCCTGTTTACTTTTTAAAAGTTTTATCGCATCCCATTCATAAAGGGCGATAAATTCAGCTTATACACACATCGCGCGATTGCTCTGAAAACTACAAAATGACAGTCATGTTTTATCTTTTGTAACTTATTAATTCACGCCATCGACGTATTTTTTTTTTAATAATGCGTTTTCTTATATTCCTCTCGGATAAGAACTTGTGAGTGAACAGTTTTTATTTTTATAATATTTATTAAGACCCCGGAAATACTCTAGTATCCTATTTTAATACTTACTTTTAGTTTCTAACTGTAAGCGTGTTGTAAGTACTTTTTCCACTTAAGAGTATTGAATGTCCATTGAAACGCTACGGTAATACACGTTAAAAGCTTGTTATTTCAAAGTAGTTCAGAAATTGCTTCGTCGAAGTAAAAATAGAAATCGACTTCTAACACTAACGTAATATCGCAGCCAATTGATAACTCCAATCTGTATTACGCCCCGTTCCACTCACTGGTACAGATGGAATCAAAAGTAGCTAAAACAAATCGTAGGTAACTGATTTTGTGTTTAACACTTTGAAGTAAATATCATCTCCATATTTAAGTAGGTAGACTATAGTGAAACTGTTGATTTTGTAAATAATTTTGACGAGCACTGAACATGTTTTTTTATTAAAATTAAAACAGATGTTTCTATAATGTATTGTAATAAATATAATCGCATTAAATCTTGTTAACCTCTTTTTTCCTTCAAATGGAGTATTATATTCCTATACTTGTGTACTTAAGTATCCGTATGTAAGTAAACGGACCGAAATAAACTTCTCTTGATTTATTACAATGAACTGTGTAATGTAAATCAATGTAGTAAAACTATATATACCTATGTAAGCATCTTAGAATAAGTTTTATATTCTCAGCAAAGAATTTATCGAATCACGGCACTATTTATCGTGGGAAATGAAGAACGGAAGTAGTTTTATAGAAATCAAAACTACTAATTTTGATGCAGACTATACTAGCACATATCTGATGTAACTAATTCAAATGGCCGTAGAATGATGTCTTACCACCAGCAATATTATACGTGATACGTTTCTACAAGGACTTCTCAGCAGCACAGTAGCAGTTTCAACCAATGATCGTCCTATTTCTATGCTACGGCCATCACGGCAAATGTGCCTTGAATATATTTTAAACAGATATTTTATGTTACAAATCTACATAAGGCTTCTATGGTTCTTTGAATGGGGGTGTTTGGTTCTGTGAAAAGGGGATGTGTGTAATTTAGTGTCATTTTATTGTTCCTTTTTTGGTTCTAGAATGTAAAGAGTTCATTTAAATAAATTTGACCTTTGTTATAACAAGTCAAATACACACTTATATGCTTTTTTTCATTCGTATTGATAATTTAAATATCTCATTCTCTGTTTTTAAAGTGTTAATTTTTTTTTGTTGATACATACATGACACTTGTTATCAAAATCATTTAAACACTTTCATTGCCAAATTTTTTATAACAGTAAATATGTATTTTTCAAGTTCCAATACGAAACGGTTATAGACGAAACAGTTATTATATAGTTTGGTACCTAATATGTTTCATGGAAAAGTACTTTGACATTCACACCGAAACAAATAGGTCGTATTTTATGTAAATTTCCCGTAAACTTTGCATTTATCAATGCATATTTTTTGCCGTGTCATATGCCAGGCTGGGCGTCATGTTTGTTACACGTGGTAATGTTTCGCAGAATGCAGCGTTTTAGCGGAGCCCTGGAGCCTTGGGTGTGGGGACCACACAAATATTAACTCTGTGTGATGTCGTCATGTTTGTCCGCTTTTTTACAGCGTCCCGTTATTGGAACGTGTTTTTTTTTAGACAATTTTTTGTTTAAGTTTACCTTCATAAGTCAATAAATTCAAATATTTCTGCTATGTTAATTTTTTATGAATTGTAATGAGAAATACTAACGTTTATAGGAAATACGTTTATATGTATAGGTCTATTTACTATTTAAGCTTACTTTGCTTGAGACCTAAAACACAAAAGAGAAGTTTTAAAACCATAACTCAAACAACCATTCATTTCCTACATTAATATTTGTATTTCTATTATTCTATCAAATGCCATTGCTAAACTGTCTAAATCGCTATTCGTATCGCCACAAAATACTAATTTGCATACCAGCTTTTTTTTATAATTAGCATTTAGGGTGCGGGCTCACAGGCAATCAACATTACAAATCGGACAAATTACCAAAATGCAATCACAAACTCATCAAATAACGTATCATTAATACCATGCAAACAAAAACTGCCAGCCAATGTGGCAACGAATCACTATGTGCTTCGCTCCAGCAGCCCAGCCACATGAGCAAATACAAACTTTTCACTAGACTAGGTATCATATAACGTAGTAATAAAAAATATTAGAACATACGCATTATAATAGTACTTACATACTTGTACAAATAATGTACTACTTTACTGTATTGCAATTTACAAAAGCATTTGTCATCTAAGTTCTTAGATAGATACCCAAGCTAAGTCGCCCCATAAGCACATGTGGAGTGGTATAAGTCGTTGTGCTACTAGTTAAAGCTTTAACCCTTTCACCGCGAGACTTTATATCAGATGCCGTGCCCCCAGCGCGAGGGGTAGTAAATCTAAAATAAATACCTACAACCAAAAAGGGATGTGGATACTTAAGTTATGTGCAATACGAGCATTTTTTTTATCAGAAATATCCGACACTCGCGGAATGGTCACGACACTGTTTGTCGGATAAATCCGACGTTCGCGGTGAAAGGGATTACATTCGATATTGACATTTACTAACGATAAACTAGACACTTTCTCATGTGTAAAAATGCAGTTGTACTCAGATATATTCTTTCATTTAGTGTATTTAGATAATGTTTTAAAATTTATTTATATTAACGTCATTTTTAAATATTCTGTACCATTATGTTTAAAAAATATGGAGCCGCCCTCGGGTCAACATATTCCATCACATGCTCAGCGTCCTCTCGTTACACGTAGAATGGCCCACTATAAAACCTATTTTACTGCCGTTTCCTCTCTTCGTTTGCATTCAGAACTACCAAATCATTAAAGGCTGTGTTTGTTGATTTTTTGTGTGTTCTTTGTTTGGTTTATGATAATATAATAGGTGTTGGTTGCGTCGTGGCAGCGCCGCGAGAGCGAGCCAGTGTGAAACTTGACGCCTTCATTCACGCCTTCGTTTATTGAGGCACTTGATTTAGCGTGCCAATGTTGTTTTAATAGAATCCCTTGATATTCACCTTTGATTTCATTAGTTTTTAACTTTTGTCAATACCATCGAGAATTATGTGAATACGACTTTGCGAAAGGAACCCATTGTGTCTGTTTTGTTTACAGTAGAACGTTTTCATATTTGTATAAATTGTGTGAAGTATGTTTATATTTTTTAATAGAAGTCTCAATATTTAAAAACATTTAAAGAAGTTAAGAAAGAAACAGATTGCTAGCTTTAATCATGAAGCACGTGATGTAACCGATGTACCAGAAAAAATATTGTCATAGATTTACGCATAATGTATGTAGTTATGTTTAGATGCCATAACCGCTCTATTCAACTACATCGCAAAGTCTGCTCATCTTTGCGCAGATCGTTCTTTAAAAACCAAAGTAAAGTTGCACTCATTAAAAGTTATTCGCGGCCGCGAGTACCCTCGAACTCAGCTGGAATTTATCAGCTAACTCAAAAGTGCTCGAAGGGAAGTCTACCCGGGCCATTATTCCCCATTGTCCCTCACAATAAGATTAAACTAGCGGCCGCCAACTATAGATAGCGCTTTGACCAATTCGCGAACGAACTGCTCCCGTAATAGTTTTGTTGTTATCGCCAGTAACCACTCTTCAGTTGCTTCTGGGACGATATTAAAAAGATTTTGGCAACGAGCCACACAGATATTGATCTTTATGCTTGGCCAGACGGCTATAGGAGTTCTGTAAGTGCCACGCCAGTTGGTTTAATGACTTCCCATGTTTGCAAGTATAGGGAGACGAACGATACTTTATATACTTGGAGATCACCACCGACGTTTACTGCCATTGTTTCCGTCGTTTCTAATTTCCACAAGTTAAATTTCGCGTGATGGATATGCCGCATATTGATGGATGAATATTTATTTATCTCCGCTTTTGTTTTTTTTTATCTCTCCCTCGTTGATGGACTTTATCTCGTCGCTCTGCCATAGTCCTATAAAACGGAGCGACGGAGGTCTCGCACATAAAATATATGATATCAAGGAACACATCAACAGACTTTTTTGGCTAATTCATCGCAGCTGTGCGCTTATCGTTCGCGCGAATTGGAATATATTGTTAAAAATGTATGTAATTAAGTTGGTATGCGTGAAGGGCGACACCTGCGTTCCATATCAGAGATCAGGCCGTTACGGTTTATGGGGTTCCTACCAAAAACAATGGAAATGGCAAAAAGTGTAATGCGGGCCAGGTACCAGGGGCTCAGGGGTGCTGGGAAGGGTAGGCGTGCGGGTCGCGGCAGGGTTCCACCGCGCCACAATTTATGATTGCGCCGTGTCAGAGTGCTAATGAACGCACTCTGTTGCGCTTTATTGAGATAACGCTCGCAATCGATGGCCGCGCGGGATTCAGCCATTACTTATAGCGTCCTCCGATGTTGCGTGTCGCTTTATACACTTTTTGCTCCGTCTCATTCGTGCGCAGTAACTATTATTAACATCTCGCCTTATGTACGAGAGATAAGTTAATCCATGAAATTGTTGCCGTGCTGCAATATTTTCGTAGTTGCACGTATCTGCATTAATAATGACAAACACAAAAATAAAGAAGCTCATTACACGTGGTTATTGCATGTTATTATATATGTCATTTGCCTTTGGATTTTTTAATATTCAAGGTGTCGTGCTGTTTATTATACCTAATTCTATATCGAGAAGATAAATTTATTACACTCAAGAAATAAATTACAACTCGTTAATATCGGTAATCGTATTGGCTCTGAACGTTTTAATCTTTATTTTTAGGTTCGATAAATCTTAATATTGATTATTCTTGTAATTACATTTTCATTTCCATTACGGAAGAGAGTTTTATTTCTTAGTTATGTATTACGGCACTTCTTCTTTTGTGTTACTTTTCAGGGTTCCGTACCCAAAGGGTGAAAACGGACCTTAATACTAAGACTCCTCTGTCCGTCTGTCCGACAGTCTGTCCGTCTGTCCGTCTGTCACCAGGCTGTATCTCATGAACCGTGATAGCTAGACAGGCAAAATTTCACACATAATGTATTTCTGTTGCCGCTACTGAAACAGAATACAATAAATGGCCTGGCTCCCATACAACAAATGTGATTTTTTTATAAATAATGGCACAGAACCCTTCGTGCGTGAGTCGGACTCGCACTTGGCCGGTTACTTTATATTGTAACTTTGTAAGTCGTGTTTACTTTTACGATGAAATATGTACTGCATCGTAATTACTTACTAAAATAACTGCTTCAAATGAGGAGAGTAGAAAAAAGTAAGATAAGATCTTATACGCTGTTATTTTAGGACAATTGCAAATTTTTACTAAAATAACACAATTAGTTGAACTTAATTAAAAGAAAGCGAAAATCTTTGGACTAGCTTTACATAAGAGCCACCTCGTAAAACATAGGTACTGATTATTTGCAAGCAAACACATTGGCGTAGGGGTATATAATAAGTGATTTGATAAAAACACATCTAAGTAAAGAAAAATTTGATATTTCACCGGCTAACAAATATCTATTTTACAATGACAGATCATTGACTCGAAAAAAGAAGAAGAATGAAGACTTCAAGGAAAAAAAAACAGATGCTTTTGCCTAAAATTCCGATTGAGTCCACATGTAGATAGACCTATCTGAGATGTCGCTCAAACCTTATCTCAAAATTGACGGTTGACATATTGGAGGCAGCATTCTTCAGAGTACTACATTAAGATCGCGTGTCCGGCGCATTTCGACGGCGACTATCGCGATCCGATCGCCGATATGTTGTCGACGATATCTTCAAACGACCAACGGGTAGGAACTATTTATTGATATATTTCTTTGCAGATGGAGTCGCTCTTAAGATTAATAAATATTGAAAGAATCATAGTACCTTCAAATCAGTCGCTTAGCGTTATACGCGATGGATTTCCATATTTTGGATCTTAATTAATTGGATTAATTGACCACAAAGACGATTTTGAAAATATTTTATACATACTTATATATATTACATATGATTATTTTAATGTTTTTTTTTTAATTCTCAGCGTATTGCTGGTATTTTTTAATATTTTCTATTTGGGACCAAGTAAATATTAAAGTATTATTTTAAGATGCAGCTCGATTGCTTGTAGAATGAGTTTGGGTCGGAAGGTTGGTCTCTTCTATCTGTCTGAATTTTCTTACGGTAAGGCAAGTGTTGAGGATTGCGGCTTTCTGAAGATTTATGTAAATAACTGGGTTCAGGTGATATAGTTTTAAGCTATAGTGAAGGTGTTATATATATTATTTTTATCATACATTTTAAGTATGTGCGGACAATTTTTTTAAGGTATTATATTCCAATATGGTTGACGACAGGGTTAGAAAAGAATGCTTGTAATTAGTCCGTCTTTTAGATTAATATTAATCCAAAAATAATAGACCCATATTTTTTAGTTTACCAAAAAAGTCAAAATTCACAGAGATACGGAGCATCAAAGTTACGGAGTAGAGGCTTGCGACATCACCGCTAAGTAAAAGTCGTACCTAGCCGTGACGCCATGCAAAATTTCAATGCGCTGGATCTTTGTCATTTTTTGTTTCTCAGAGAAAAGAAAAAATACGTGTACAATATTTGTTTAATAATCTAACCGATAATCTAAAAGTGTTTTTTCATTTGTCATGCTTATTTGTTAAATACAGCCGTTGATCATCCTTACCTCACCGAAACATATCATTATTGTACACATTCATAGAGTAAAAACTACAAGACTCTCATCAAATAAAATGCAGGGTATGTCGTTACATACAGTCAGACATTTTCAATCACCAAAACATTTTTGCGCACCCGTGGTATGTTCTGTAGCACATCTTTTTCATAAGATCCCATCATAAAATACCAACAGTACAGAAAAGTGTTATAGATAAACTAATATTATTAATTCTACAGAACATTACATATCCTAATTAATTTAAAAGTGACTGAATGGTTTTACATTATATGGATGTGGTTTAATTTTTAGATACTTAATATGATTATATTCTTAAAAGTAAACAATTGCATTGTTTAGGTACTTCGTGATTAAAAACAGGATTTTAGAATCAGAATACTACAGCATGTACTGCAATAGGTAATTACGTATAGCAGTTAGAATCTAATTGGTGAAAATGAAGCTATAAGGCGAAATCTAGTCATCACATATATATATTTATAACAGTTCAAAAATCAATAAGAGCCATGTCAACTAATGAAGTTTTGAATTTCGATTCTAGTTTTCGAAAAACTACCCGGGTAATGGTACAGGTGGTCCGGCGGCAAAATTAATTGGGAACATTAAATATGATTGCAACTCTATCCGAGTGATTTCTAGAGGAAAATAAGTGAAGTTCCCTTTTCGTAGAGTCTCTAGTTTGTGCTGCCATGTTTTCATATCTCGACCCGCATACCGGTATGAGTTGCGACTCCCGATGCAGAGATAAAATCTTCGTGGAAGTGACACGAGAGTTATGTCATTACGATAAATTTTATGCAACTGTTTTCTGATGTTTATTTTATTATTTACTTAGTTGGTGAATTTTTATTTATAAGTATTTTTCCTGGGTCTTGGATGTTTATCTATGTATGTATTTGTTATAACATATAGTATCGTTGAGTTAGTATCTCATAACTCGAGTCTCGAACTTACTTTGGGGCTAGCTCAATCTGTGTGATTTGTCCGTATTTATTTATTTCTTTATTTGTTTTATTTTTAGTAAATTTGTTAAAATTTTGTCTATTTTGCATTACGTCTATAAAGCAATGTTATACTTGTAGTAAACCTACTAAGTCTATTCTATTACAAATTGTTTTAAAATGCACTCTCAACATAGTAAAAAAAGTTAAGTTCTAATAGTTACAAATATCCAAACTTTTAACAGTGCTAGTGATGGTCTTAGTTCGTCAAAGCATCTAGCGCCATCTATGAATATCTTAATGTTTAAAATATCACATTTTCTAATTTGAAAGACGATTCTAACATGTCTATAAACGCGATGGCTTACCATCGCGTTTATCCAGGCAATCTCACAAACAAGGCAGTGTAGCGACGCTATCGCCGATGCTATGCCGATAAACTATTGTCCAAGTCATCACCAGCTGTAACTGTTTGTCCAAGATTGCTTGATGAATGGTCAGCCGATGTGTAAACGTGTTTTCTCCTCTGGCTTGACTTTGAACTACCGTATCTTTTGTCTGTCTTAGAATACTGATCAGTTCTGACAAGGTATCAAGGACTCTTACAAACTGCACACGTTCTTAAGTGTTAATTTCGAATTTCTTTATTATTCAAATCCATCTGTTTAGTTGTTACGATGGCTTAATAAAAATATATTATTATTATTATTTAGAGCCCACTGAATCCTCCCCATAAGGTTTTATTATGCTCTTTGCCTAAATACGTAGATTTTATAAAAAAAAATACTCATCTTTATCTGTTGGCTTAACATACTCTATAAACAATCAACAAATAACTAGATGCTATAAATTTCTTATAAGACTGTGGATAGACAGCTTTAAGCTGTTTCAGTCTTTTTGTATGATTGTACGTAGTCAATGCAGTTGCTCTAATTACACTAGACGTATTTATTTCTATGATTGTAAGCTTTTAAATCTGTATTTTCATGAGTTTTATAATTTATTTGATTTTTCTTATTTTATTTAATCTTAAATTACATATTGCTTGTTACAGGTATGCAGTGGGCAATAATAACTTAAAACCGCTCTACAAAAGATAAGTATTTATAAATTGCAAATAGCACTTCCAAGGACAGTTACTGCTACTGGTTCCAATCACTCATTAAATTGCATAGATAATGTCCATATTATCGATGTTATTACTAAGAGAGAAATATAATATTTACAAATTCAGAATAAAACTTACAATAAAACAAAGTATGTTTATACAACGTGGAAAGGACATACCCGTAATAAATTGAACCACGGGCTATACTAGGTCACTATAGTATAATGAAATTAAAATAAAAACCAATCACAAAAAAAATATTGACATTCCCATATAAATTGGCCGGGCGGCTGCACACTTTTGTATGGAAATGCCGATTTTTTTGTGTGTTTGACTATTATTCTAATTTAATTATACCATAGTGATCTAGTATAGCCCGTGGTTCGAACTATTACGGGTATGTCCATTCCACGTTGTATATAAAACTACTTTAGCACCGTTCACTATTTTTATTTCTACACGTCCACTATCATGCTTAAAGTGGCCTTTGAGTTTTAAGCTTTTAGGCTCTATCTACCCAGTTAAAGAAAAATAGGTGATAAATAAATAAAAACTAAAATAATATTATATTTCGAAACTAATACTCGTAACCGACTCCTCCCTCAAACTCCACAACAGACTTTGATAAAATTTATATGGGACCAACTGACAAATATGACCTTTTAAACAATAAAAGAATTTTCCAAATCGGCCCACGCGTCTTCGAGTAATTGGTAAAAATACATTTAAAAAATCAAAAGATTCCGACGAATTGATAACCTTCTACTTTTTAGAAGTTGGTTAAATAGTATCCGTATGTACTTACATACTTTTTAAAAAAAGCCCGGAAGCTTTACCACTATAAAAATTGATTTCCTAATTAATTTTTAAATGCATTATTATTCATTTAATTATATTGTTATTATCATTTATATTGTTATTTAGTTAAATGCATTCGAAAGAAGGCACGTACCGTTTCAACTTTGAACAAGCCGATATACTGTTCTTACAAGATTATATTGTACGACGTCGGAGATATTCAAATAAGATATCTGCACAATAATTTCCCGTAACTAAAGGTCCAGGAATTCCGACGAGCTCTAACGGGTACGCATTACGTCCCATAAATCGGCTAGGAGTGGACGGTCCCGAGTTCTAAATAGATCATTGATGCGATGCGGATTTGAAAACCAGTGCATTCTTACATTGGAGTCACTAAGATTCTCTTAACTATTCATTGATGGAGATGCAAGGATGCTTTTTATATAGTATAGGATGTTACAAGTGCTTATTACAAAATGCACACGCTTTAAACCAAGAAGCCAATGTCATTTTATCTTCCTTCAGTCTTAACTTGATTTGGATGGGATATACGATTCCAATTCTCGAGGCTTGGATAGATCCTTGATATAGTACAATTTTAAGATATATATGAATGTTCTCACAATTACATACGGGGATACTAAGATTTTCTGGAGATTTATTGATGTGGTTTGAAAAATGCTATTTACATTGGACACTTACATAATTTTTTTGAGTGGACTCAAATTTTTTTGGCTTGAATGTTAGAAGTCTAATACAATTACGAGTACTAATATGGTCAGCAGTTTCTTGGGAATCAAATAACAGTCTCAAGTTATTCTAATAAGAACTGATACAATAAATTCCATTAGGAGCCTTAGAATTAATACTCTTGCCAGTGCGTTCGATACGCAGTAAATTGACTCCAACCTCCACTAACCCGACCCTCCGGTCTGATTTCTTGGCCTCTTAAATAGTAGCCAATCGATATACAGCATGTTTATGAAATAGAAATAATAAGCAAAATTTTTTACGCAAAATAACATGCGATTAAGGAGACCGCCAGCTTTTGGAAAATATTATTATAATTTTTATCTCATATTTGGGCTTTGTGAAGTTTCTAAAATTGATATGGTAGTTATATCAATTAGTATATTTATTTATTTAACTTCTACATTAAATACTTTACGTACCTACGCAAGTTACTTTTATACTACATAACTTTTATAGTTTTATACTTTTGAAGTAGGAATATCAATTCGGACGTTTGGTATATGTTAGATATGCAATAAATATCACATTATTTCTGTTAAACTTTTGTATTTTAGTATTCTTAGTAAAGATTTAAAATGTTCATATTCATTTCTGTTTTAGTTCTACATCGTTCTTAATTTTGGTTACAGCCTGTATAGTTTGTAATAGGATAGGCCATAAAGTTTTTGATAGACGTTGTAGCAGCTGGCGCTGGGATAGTATTCTTGAAACAACGAACAAACCTACAGCGTTTAGTTTTAGTACAATTACACTGTGGTTGAACGTCCAGACCACTGCTGACGCTGTGTAATATTGCAAAAAAAATTACATATTTCTAAAGGATTTCTTTTTTATTAACTGTTATTATTTTGTATTTGATTTGACCGACTCTTTCATTTGTCCTTATTGTCCTAGGAAAATTTATTAGCGCTGTGTAAAAAATATCAATGTTTTTGCATAGTTCCAAATAAAGAAAATAAATATGAGCTGGCAATATGTACATCTATTTAATTCACGGACTCAATGCCACAAATGTATATTTCTGTTATTATGATGGCATATGACTGGTGACACATGTTTACATTATGATTAAAGTTTAACGGCAAGGTCAGTATGATAACAGCATGCGGCTGACATTTCGCAGTAATAGAGGAAAAAGAATCCGTTTGTAATATTAACTGCACAAAAAAAAAATACAGGACAAAATTATCTTAAAAACTAGGAAATGCGCAAAAGGCTGCCTTATCGCTAAGCAATTTCTTCCAGGCAACCTCGCTATTGGGAAATTAAGTAGTGCGTGGGAATTGTATAGAGTTAGAAGGAAAAAGTCAAAAATATTTGCTGTTTTTGTGAAAAGTAAAAGTAAAAAAAAACTTTAGAAAATCTCTCAAATAGAACATGCTTAAAATAGCAGATCTCTCAATCTGTAATACTATAATTTCGTAACTCTCTAGATAAACATTTAAAAAGAAAACGTAGTAAAATGTAGGCTAAATGTAGTGAGAATAGCGCGTAATGGCGCGTGGGCCGCGGGCGGTCGCACGTTTTGCAAAATAACAGCCTCCATGAAAAGATACAACTTGCAACTAGTAAGGATTTGCCGGGCTCCACAACACCGCTCACTGCGATAAATCACTGCATTGTAAGTTAATTCTAATAAACGACATAAATAATGTTATTCATACTTAGGTAGAGAATATGAAATGATCAATTCGCATAGCGGAATCTACTAGTTAGTCGCGATTCTAAAGTGACACAAGCCCATAATAGAGGAGGTAACTTTATTTAATCAAATAAAAATTGTGAAGTCATCCTTACATAATTTATTTTCTTATAGATAAGTATTTAAAATCGTATTACTAACTCGTTATATCGGTCATATCCCTTTAAATTGTACAAAAAACAAAATCGTTCTAAATAAATATTCTAAATGGTTGAAATTCAATATTTGTGTTCCGCAAAACTGCGCTAAAAACAAGAATTCCATTCCCTGATACAAAAGTACAGTAATATTCACGAACTCGTTCAGTCGATCGCGCTCAATCCGCGGCAATTTTGTCGTATCGGAATAGTATCGCACTGGGTGTGCGAAACGTTAAAATTACGAGCCGTATAACGCGATACGAAGTAAAGAGTAAATTGCATGCTTCGGAAGTGTTTGAGAACGCCCATCGCTTCGGATCCCGATCTCTTGTATTCGAAATTTACAAACAGTTATCGGACATTTTTTTTATGCACAAATCCTATGTATAGCTTTTTTTTATCTTTCATTTCGGGAAATGATTATTGTGTCAAAATAAATATAAATTTATATTTATACGTAAAGTGTGTATAGTTTAATCTTATAAACAATGTAGTTAAAGTACTTCTGGTTGTTCTACGTAGATGTCTCTATATGTGTATATTTTTCGGTCAGTTTCACAACTGGTGACAAACGCCTCACTATACACACTATAAATAGAACAGTTGCGTCAGTCGATGCAGAGCGGAAAACGCTATTTCGTCGACCGACCATAGGCCCGGCTAGCTCAGTCGGTAGAGCATGAGACTCTTAATCTCAGGGTCGTGGGTTCGAGCCCCACGTTGGGCGATTCTTTTTTTCGCCAATATTTTTTTTATATGTATTTTGAAGAATCATTACCTTTTTAAATATTCCATTTCAACAATTTCTCATTACCGATAACCAGTTAGTTTCACTTTCTATGTATGCCCAATCAACAGTTTGAGCAATCGGTTGGTCGCTTTACCGTTAAAGGGTCAACGGATGGACAGACAACGCTTATATATATGTTTCCCACGATTCGTAGTCACATGTACACATTTGATGTTTACTTTAGAGACACATATCAGAGTTTCTTGCTGTAACATATACTCATTTAATAATTTTTATCAATGTACTCCAAGATTTTTATGGTAAGGTTAATTTTTTCGTCCTTTCAATGTTTACAGAGAAATACTTAGCTTAATTACGCAGAGGCTACTTAAGCAAACAGTTTTATTGTCAGCCGTTGTGTACCGAAATTGTTCGTTTCCTTTATTATGCAAATTTTATATTTTAGTTCGGGTTTAATGACTGCCTGCTTAGCATTCCAGCTAAAATGTTGTTTTGGATACGCCGCTCCTTTAAATACAATAATGCGTCTTTGGAATTTTTTGTTACGAGTATTATGTCTCATTAGGTACCTATTTATTTAGAAATAATAAATGTTAAATTAGTCAGTACGCAGAGTCTCGCAAGTTGTTTTTCTTTTAAAGTCATGTTTTAAGTGACAACATATAGAAGACACAAGGAATTGCCAAGTAATTAATGTATTTATTTATGAATGTTTCCTGATGATAACTTATCGTAAAACATACATAAGTATAGTATTACAAATACTGGGCTGTTGGTTTAAGTAGCTACCTATTTAGTTCATGAAAACTTTGCTCGCCTGTTTATAGGTAAATTCCATTTTTGTCTTATTTCCAACTTTAGGCAAACAATAGCTAAACCAAAGAGATAAAAAAAGTAATCTATACGAAAATAAAATCGCGGATACATAGCCAAACCTCATTAGTTTTAGAGAATTTCGTATCGGTGGTACTTTTTTACTCATAACACGTTTTATTATGGGGCTACCTGAATTTTTCGGGGGAGGGCAGTGCTGCCCTCATTTGTTATAAATCATTTGAAAGAAAACGGAGATATCATTTAAAATGTTGTCTTGATCAGACCCTAAATATATAACCCTTCAAACTATTTTATGAACTACTGTTGACAGTTTAAAGTGAAAACATGAAGCTTTTCTACGTATATTAGCTAAAAGTGGCCGTTTTTCGCAAATGTGCATAAAAAAGCTTCACATTCTTCATTTAAACTGTAAACAGTAGTTCATAAAATAGTTTGAAGTGTTATCTAGGGTCTGCTCAAGACAAAATTTTAAATGATAGCTCCGCTTCCTTTCAAATGGGGGCAGCATTGGACCCCGAAAAATTCAGGTAGCCCCCTAATAAACAACTTAAAATACATTATTTGGAAAATCGGTTAGTGCTTATAAATCCCACAAAGCCTGACCTTAATACTTTATTTGAGATGTTTAAGTTATTTTGGTTGCTTTAAATAAAGGGGTTACCCTTTATTTAAAGCAACCAAAATAACTCTTAAGCAACCAAATTAACTTTCAAGAGATATTGCGGGTTTCGACTAAGTCCTTTCAGTTTTTTGATTTCTAAACTATTCCGAAATAAACACACGCTGTCACTGACGTTGTTTGTAACAGACTGGACAATTCACTAGTTAGATACCGCGGCGTCGCGCTTTACATTATACCAGCCGAACGTACTGGCCCAATACGCATTCCGTATTGCACCCACGCAATTGTATTGTTCAATCTGTACATGTATGGTTCACAGAAAAGGAAGACCATTAGTTTTTTTCAGAGGAGAAAGTTATAGATAGATAGATAAATTCATTTATTTGCAACTATAACACAAATAATTACAAAAACTATACAAAAAAAAAATGGAATGCAAACACAAAAACAGATACCTACCTGCATAATTTGAAATGTATGTGTTACAGCAATACAAAAAGGCTACAATTCAGTGGTAATATTGCCCGGAAGAAATACACTGATTTTCAGTTGTGACCTGAGGAGATGTGTGCTGCGGATCCTATACTAAATGATGAAAATAAATAGCAAAAATAAGAGTATGTGAACGTTTATATAAATAAATAAAATAGTGTGATAAAATAAATTGAGAAGTTTAATTAAATTGTAAAATTGCATTGACTTAAGGTTGACACAATGTTTATCCGACACTTGGCCTGTTAGCTCGAGTGTGCGATAGGATTTGGGGATATTAAATTCATACAACCGAGAAGTCCTTCAGTGACAGAAACAGCTACCGGCGACGTGTTGGATTATTAATCTTTTGGATATCTAGAAAATGGGTACGAAACCTGAAGTTACCTGTATTCAATTATAATAGCACGCTAACTGGTTTAGTTAAGAAATATGTACCAACAGTTAAAATAATACCTGGTCACGGATACAAAACCATTAGCGAATCAGCTGATTAAGTTCACCTTTAATGTAAAAAGTACTTATATTTACTTAAGCTGTTAGGTTAGCTAGTAATTATCATCAAGCTTATACATAAATATAATAAAAAAATATATCATAAGCTACCATTTAATTAACTTATCGTGATCTCAGCGTGAAAACGGAAACATGTAACATTTTGAATTGTAAAAAATAGTTTATGTCTTTCAAGCTAAGTGAGTTTAATAACATCTAATATTTATTGCACTTGCAATGAGCTAAGGAACTCGACATGCGTGTCAAAAGACATCAAGTAAAATAAAAAAGTCAGTAATAAAATTCCCGTGGAAACCGTAGCACTAGGAAATAACAAATGTATAATTAAAACCGTATCTGATATTGCTAATTACATGTACTTACATACATCGCAGTAATTTATTTGCCAACGGTTCATTTTCCGTAAATTACTAATTAAGTATACCTTCGGATATTTTATTACTTATTCTTGGGAAACTTGACTCCAATAATTTTTATGAATGAGGTATAAAGTAATAATATTTAGTTGTTCATTATTATTGGCCTGATTTTTGCCGACTCTACAACTATTTATGTCAACTTATTGTCTTCGAGTGTCCATATATCATAGTTGTGGACAACAAATCCCTTGTCAGAAATTCTATGAATTTGTGTTTTAGTCCAGCGACTGAATGTATTAAATAAAATTATTGTTCGTTCAATTACGAGTGGATTTAATGGGAATTAGATTTGTACCGTAATAATAACTCTAAGTTCTTTATGTGGAATAGCTATTAGATTTATTTTCCTATTTGACAGGAAAACCTGTCAAATAGGAAAATAAATCTAAAAGCTATCTATTCAAGTATTCGGATTTTTATTAAGTACAATAAAGTTTCATCAAACTCGTGGATTGTTCCCGGTTAAAGCAAAGTGCAAACATAGATTAGCAAGATAAACAGTTGATTTATTAATTATGTGATATAGTATTATACAGAGAAGAACATTCTTAAATGCCCAAAGGAAACCCTACTGCTTCTAAATCTAAGCAACAATTTATCGAATACACAGAAACGCAAAAAAAGCACTGTTGGATGTAAAAATAGAATTTTATTTTGAAACTAAGGAAAGCTTTGTCAGATTCTAATAACCGGCCAAGTGCGAGTCGGATTCGCGCACGAACTCTGTGCCGTTGTCTATAAAAAAACGCGTTTGTTTTTTTTTATAGACCTAAAAAGCTCTACTAAAATATTTAATTTTATTCTGGTTTTTGTATTTGTTGTTATAGCGGCAACAGAAATACATCATTCAACTGTCTAGCTATCAGGTTCATGAGATAAAACATGGTGACAGACAGACAAACAGACAGGCGGACAGCTCAGTCTTAGTAATAGAGTCCCGTTTTTACCCTTTGGGTACGGAACCCTAAAAAGGGTTTAATTTTGTATAAAGTTTTTCCAAATTAAACCATTACCTTAAAATTTTAAGAAATATATGGGTAGTTGTGGCTACGTTCAACCGCATTCTAGACTAAAGCAAAGGTATCGTGGGTCAAAGTTCCAGTTTCCACATAAAATTACATTTCAATCTCTGCACAGTCGATGATTGCGGCGTTAACCGTTAAGTTAAAGACGGTAGTTCGCGGAAACGTCCATTCCGTACCGCTCTATTTGGCCATAGAGCAAAAAAAAACAGTTGCCAACTTTTTTTGGATAGTCTGAAACAAGTTTTTGTTATATCTAAGCTCTGTAAAGTATTAGCAGCTATTTGACCCCAAATATTCTTTCTTTTATTTATTTATCCGTTCAGCACTTAAGTTTGTAAAAGAATTTATTTTAAAAAAGACAAAGTACAATGCGACAATACAATGTAGTACAAATTCCCGACACGTAAGTTGAATCAAAATGGCGGTCGTCGACGCATTATATGTACCTGCGCCGATTTGCGCCCGTTTGGTTCATCTTACGTGCCGGGTATTTGTACAAAAATGCTTTGAAGTCCGTCATTTTGTTCAACTTATTTATGTCGCATTGTAACTTAGTTAACTGAAACACAGTAGAGTACCTAAGTATTTTTGACACTTATACTTTGACATAGAGATGCAAAGAAATATGCTTTGGATTAAATTGGGTAACGAACTAAAAGTATTTTTAAATCTTTAAAATTGGCTAGGATTTTTCTTGTCTATCACTTTGGAAGTGATGAGAATAAGGAAATAACTATAAGTATTTTAAGAGTCCAGCCCAATGAGATAAGGAGAATGAAATAGAACTTTTTAAATAAAGTATTATTTATTATTTGTTTATATTTTGATAAAATTTCTATGAGAACACCTGACCCCCTTTTTTAAATCAGTTCAGGCGTTTTCGCATAATCGGTAAACATACATTAAAAATTCAGGCCAAATGCGAGTCGGACTCGCGCACTAAGGTTTCCGTAACATTATCTATAAAAAAATACGTTTGTTGTATGGGAGCGGCCCTTAAATATTTATTTTATATTATTTAAATTATTAATTTTTAGAATCAATATACAACTAAATATTCTGTTAATGTTTCAACCTCTCATTGATATCGAGCAAAAAACGGCAAGAAAAAAAAAAATACGTGTTTTGTATGGGAGTCCCCCTTAAATAGTTAATTCTATTTTTAGTATTTGTTGTTATAGCGGCAACAGAAATACATCATCTGTGAATTTCAACTGTCTAGCTAGCACGGTTCATGAGATACAGCCTGGTGACAGACATACACACAGACGGGCGGACGGACGGGCGGACAGCGGAGTCTTAGTAATAGGGTCCCGTTTTAACCATTTGGGTACGGAACTCTAAAAAACTAGATCGCGACGAATTGATAACCTTCTCCTTTTTAGAAATCGGTTAAAAAAGATTAATAAAAGCTACATAAAGTTTCACTCCTTGTGGATGTCGGGCTATATCACTGATACATAATTTTTCTTCTTAAGAACATCTCGAATTGAACGTAGTAAGTTTATAAACTGGTTATTGTTAGGCTAAATACAACCTGTGTCAACTGTGTGTGTACTTGTGTTATCGTTCAAATTTAGACCGATTATAATAAAACGATTCTCAGTACTCGTGGTGCAATACTGAGTACTGTTATTATGACTTGTTAAGTCGTTTCATGCCTTTTATTATTATCAAGGTGAGATAATTCCTTCACACTTATAAATACAACAGACTTTCTGTTACTAGAATGGAATTAATGAAAATTTCATCAAAGCGACGGACGATATTGGTATTTGCTTGATTTTGTTATCGACTGTTAGGTTAATCATCATATGCATTTTTAAATACTAGATTACTACATTATTTTCCTGAGATTATAAGATAAACTACTGCAAATGTGAGTGTGAGTGTTAGTGATGAGTGTAGATGAAGCGAGAGAGGTCTGTCACGATCGTATTAAGTTGAGGTCCATAGTCTGCCTACCACTGTGGAAAACAGGCGTGATGATATGTATTTATGTAAATCTTTGTAACATCAAATTAGACGCCAGGAAAAAAAATGACGAAGGAGTAAGTTCTGAAGTCGCTGGCGAAAAGTGTATTTAGGGAAAGAAGGCTAAGTTTTAACATTGTAAAAATTGCAAAAAGTAAAAATAATGTAATTTCTTGGCAGGATCTCTTCACACACGTCTCTTCACCTTTGGTACCTGTTGCAAGCGAGTCATAACCGGCGAAGATCGAAATGAGATGATAAAGAGCAAATCGGAAATCTTGCCCAAAATACGTACCTACCTATTAAGAGGCGGTAATTTTACAAGGGATTCCTTGGTTCGATATGGGCCCAATCATTACATGGCCGGGGCATGTTCGCGGCGCAATAAGCTTTTTTAAGATCTACGCAGATATCCCGGTTAAAATATGCGCTGCTCGGGAAAAGGATCAGAGTCAATGTATTAAGAAGATATAGTTCCGTCTAAAATCGGTTTGAAGTGAGTCTTGTATAAACAGACATAAGGAACTAGGCTGTGAGAATACTTGTCCATTTATGTATTGGCCTTACCCACTATCGATTTAATTTTAATAGGTTAAGTGTTAGGCGACAAAAGCACAGTAGCACAGTCAAAATGAAACTTATAACTGTCATAATATAAACAATTGGGTACCAGGACGAGTGGATAGACGAGCAAAAAACTTTTTAGTAAATAACGTCTACTGTGAAGTTGTATTGGCGTTTGTAAACTTTCGCAGTACCTACCTACTCCTCGTTTGTACTGTATACATACACGCCTTGTTACAAACTGCTTTGTCTCGTTTCAAAATTTAGCAGTACTCTTTTAAGGGTTTCCAAATTGCGTCCTATGCTTTCTTACGTGTTTTATACATACTGTTCCAATCGTACTTTATTGTTCCTTGCGTCTCGCGTCGGGCCCGCTCGTTAACGCGACCTTTCGGATATTTATTGTATCCTCTTCAGAAAATACAATTTCCAACTCGAATGTCAATAAATTTTAACCTGTGCATACATTCGTATTTTTTATGCGCTCGTGAAAATTACTGGCTTGTTAGAGAGATGTGTTTTGTTCTTCTTTTGATGTATTTTCAATCAGCTCTGGAGTTGTTGATTGAGAGCAAAAAGATGAAGGGTTTGTACATTTGAATGTTGTTAGCTTGGGGCCAATGTTGGGCATATTATGTAGTAAGTACTAAACTGATACCTATCTTTATATTATTTCGTATTCGTCTATTGAGTAAAACGGAAAATCTATAAGATTTTAGAGCGTATCGCGTAAAAAATAAATGTAGCTATTAAAATAAATATTGTTATTAAATGTTATTTATACTAGTACTATTATACTAGTATTTATTATAGTAGTTACTAAGCTATTGAATGTAAAATAAAAATAGTATTAATTCTTAAAGTAGGTTATATATTAAATTGAAATCAATTTACTTAATTCGTAATACGCCTCTGTTTCTTGATTTATATCTGAAACTCTTGACTCAGTACCAGCACTCGTCTCGCATAATTCACTCGCAAGTGAAGTGTAAACACGGCCAGCCTCGAATGCTGCCAAAAGAACAATATAAACTGTACAAGATAACCCGAGTGCGAAATAAATTTATAAACTCAAAAAAGAGGTAATTGGCGATCAGTCTTCAATGTGAAGTTTTAAATCGAGATATTTACGTAACGCTTTTTGATCATATTTATCTATACATTAAAACAAAATATACTGAAACTATTTTAAGGGTGAATTCAGTCCATGATACTGAACAACTTTCCCCAAGGCACATATATCGAAATATGAAAAATAATTTTGGACTTTCCATACTCACTCGGATCAGCTGATCGGTCAACTTGTATGGGAAGCCAAAAAATATTTTTCATATTTCGATATACTATGTTCCTTGGGGAAATTTGTTCAGTATCATGGACCTTATACAGCGTTAAAATAGTTTCAGTATATTTTGTTAGACCTTATATATGCATATGGTCTTTTCAAATTGCCCTGGATTCTTGGCTTTTATCTTAATACGTATATATCACAGAATATAGGATCGTTGAGTTAGTATCCCATTACACAAGTTTAACCTTGCAAATAATTTTGACGTGTTTCTTGATCTATTTTCACTTTGCCAAATTTTTCTCTGGTTTTTTTAAGGGACAAATTACATATATAGGTTTAACCCATTACTTGGAGATAGCATAGTACAACTTCCTCTTCTTATTGCTCTTCTGTTTTTATCCCCAGCTGCTGCTGTAACGGCTTGGAGCCCGGGGTCCGCTTTCCTGAAAGACCTTTTCAGGAAGTTGCAGGGCCTATGTATTTTTATATCCTAAATGATTTCAACTAATATACCTACCTATCTGTTTAAGAAAGTCTATTGCCTGTATCCTATTGCAAAATGTTAATTAATATTTCCATGCAAAAAAATATATATGTAAAGGCGCAATGCATCACTACTTAACACAGTATACAATCGCATTTTTTATCTACTACGTACAATTTAATCTCCATCTTATGAGGTGCAAATTCTATAAACTCACAATGTAACAGGAAGTCAGTCTATTACATCAATACGTCATATCTCAGCGAGTTTTTCCCGACAATAACGATTTATGGCGTAGCGATACGTAGGAAAAAGTGAACTTACGACGATAAATTCCTCAATATCGCCGTGAAAGAGACGAAGTGGGTAATGCTGGCTTTCGTGCGACGAATAGACTAGTATCACCCTTATATGCCCCAGTCCCGGTCCCCTAGTCGATCATTTTGCTGTTTTTCCGTAACATATTGTTTCGTTCACTGCCTGCGCTATTTTTATGGAATTTATAAGTGTATTAATATTCCTTCTGGTGTATCTGGGACCTAACCTGGGGTAAGGAAGGATGCAAAATGTTTCAGCTACTTCTCTACCCTTGCTAAGATCTCATAAATAGCGCACAATATAGAAACCTAGAAATAGCGCACAAGATACCTGTGAGTTCAAAAATTTTTAAGAAAGATCAGATATAACGCCCTAATCACGTACGATGTATGAAAAGTAAGCCGGGAAGACCGCTCTTAAGAGTCCCCTTACCCTGAACATAATCAGACTTTCCCATATAAACGTAGTCCACGTTTTATTTGGAAACTAAAAAGTAACTTAATGACGATAAATTCCTCAATTTTACCATGAAATGACAAATTTTAGCAGTTTTCTCGCGACAAATAGACTAGAGTCGCCGCGGCCCCCAGTCGATCATTTTGCAGTGTTCCCTTCATATGACTTTGATATTGTGAAGAGAATCTCGTTTACAGCGAGCAATTTGCTGATCTTTCAAGTACGCTCTTTGATATGAAGCTTTCTATATTTTTCGATAACAGAGTTTTGAGAGATTGTGGTTGTAGTAAATAAAAAATACGGCTAAAGCCTCAATTGCTAATTGCAATTTAAGCGTGGGAGTTGCCACAGTGGCAATCAGAGAAATATACAGACATTGTGAATTGTGACTATTAGTAACTACTAATGACAATCAAAAGTTGCCAAACATTCCGCTAGAAGTCATTTCAATAATTCTCCTACAACGATATTAGCTCTTAACAAGATAATTAATATCTTTATCTCTTAAATAGACTTACATATATCTCTACGTCACTATGACGCGCCAACGGTGACGCGCTACGCGGTATATGTGTCATGACTCATGACTCATGGTCATAAACGCGACTCACGCGCAGACAAGTAGTTGCCAAAAAATCACGCTAGATGTCACTGTAATGTTTACTACATTACTACAACGCGCTATGGTTATTTTTTCGTCCAGAATGACTCCGCCGGCGCGCTCAGTCCATGACAAGACCTTACTTCATAGGATCATTTCTATAGTAAGCTCTTCGCATAGACGCTCGCAATACGCGAGGCCTAACTAACCATGATGAGGAGATGTGGCGCGGTGTCCTGAGCGTGAGGCGGGCGGTGGTGGTTCACCATCAGCCCTCGATGATCGTTCACTCCCCTTCGGGGGAGAGTGGGATACTGTCGCTTTCTGAGTGGTTAAATTTTGAAACCCTTATTCATCAAAATTTCATAGTACTGCATTACTTTACTAATTCTATTTATAATTTGCGACCAGCGAATTTTAGCTGTATTATGTTAATGAAGATATGAAATATATTAATACAATTTTTTGATTTAAAAATAAATGTGTTTTTTACTATAGGCATGTAGGTAAATAATGAATATGTTATTTTTAAGAAATAAATTAGTTAAATATAAAGTATTGTAGAAGACAAATTTTACGTCCTAAGATCCGACTAGAACTATTTTAAGGGCAGTTTCAGTCTTATAATGTCGAATAACTTTCTCCAAAAAACAAATAAATATTTGGCATCATAAAAGTTGACCAATCTTATTATCCAAACTTCTTCTGTCTTCCATATTTATTCCAATCAGCCAAGAAATTAAGTTGGTATGAATATAAGTACATAATAGCTCGATGGTATGAATGAAGACGGTAAAATTATTACTAATCTCGAAGAAAAAAAAAACAAAACAAATGCCGCAAGCAAGAACTACTACAAGTTAATAAAGGAAGAGGAAATTATGCTGCCGAATGGCAATATCTCGCAATCGGCATGAATTTATAATTTATGAAAACATAACTATTTACTCTTATAATAAAGAAGTCCCGCTTCAAGCAAATGCGATTCAAATTGGAAGTTATTTGACTCCGTAAGTAAGTGGTATAAGCGGTATTAAATTACGAATACTACAATAAAGTGCCTAGTAACGAGCGCTCGCTGAAAGTTAGTTTATGCTGTCGATTATGCGGTTTATTCGCGTTGTTCCCACTGCGTCGGGTTGCCGAACGTAAAAATGAACTTGATCATATTACTTTTATCTTAGTAATCTTAGTAAAAAACTTTTTCATCATTCAAGCTGAATTCACTGAAAGAAGGAATCAACTCGAAATCCCGGTCATAAGTTCGATTTACATCCTTAGGTAGGTAAGTAAATTTGAAAATCGAAGGCGGCCGGGCGGCCTCCAAGGCTCCTATATAAAAGCATGAATTTTTCATGTTGAAATCTTTGTTGCAAATATTGCAAAATATTTTTTTAACAAAAAATTACGAGTTCAGGTGATGATTTAAATTTGACGCCTGAATCGGTGAAAATAGAGGCAAAGGCAGTCATAGAAAACTGATTACCTCCTATTTTCTAGGAGTTTTTAGTGAATTGTAAGTAGATACTTCATAACCAAATCTGTTACAACAGTTTTTTATCATTTCCTAGCTATCTTGATGAAAAGTAGAGTGTTCAACTCGAGTGTAAGTGATCAATTACACCCTCGAACTATAAGCACCCACGCTCGCTTCGCTCGCTCGTGCGCCTAAATATCTCCGTTGATTTGATTATTTACAACCCTTGTTTAACAATTTACGATTGTGAATTCTCCACAGATCCTATGATTTTCAGTTTGTCTCGGTAGTTCTGCAATCGTCTTTTTCAGTTGGTAAATTTTAGTTCGCAGTTATCCCTATGAATACCAGTACCTATCCTTTATGAATGACAATTTTATTTCTTTTTGTTATACCTTTAATTCTTAAATCACATCAAATTATTTATCTGCATACCTACCATAAAACCACCAAATATAAATAAATGTACCAAAACATTTTACCTTGGAAGATGTGTAAATTTCATATTTATTTTACATGCAATACATTAAAAAGGTTTGCATGATTAAAATTAAATGCAATTTTAGATAAAATTATTCACAAAATAATAATAATTTAAGTTGTCTTAGTTAAATTAATATTTCTTAACAAAGTTTACAATATTTTTGAATAAGAAATGTACCTTTTATCGGATTTCGCACTTAGTGTCATCATCATCATCATCATATCAGCCACATGAAGTCCACTGCTGGGCTAGTCCACAAAGGCCTACATTTAGTGTGTAAGGTTCTAAAGATAATAGAGCACATGGTATAATCATAAGCATGTTCAAGTGTGATTCACACATTACTGCTACCCATATTGCCGTATAGAAGTAAGCTAAAGTGATAACTTAAAATATATATCAAATAGATCCGTTTTAATAGAAACTTCATTTTATAAGCATTCCTTTTATGGATTGGAATAAGCAAGAACGCACTGATGGTCCAAATCGATATGATTATTGTAAGTTCTCGATTCAATATCGATATAACAGTCGATCTGTCTGCGACTAGGCGCGCGCATCGCGTGTGGTGAGCCGCCAACACTTGATATATAGCCTTCTTAATCACAGCCTTGTTATAAAATAAAAAGTTACAAATGTATAAGTCACATAATGTATACCAGAAGGACCGAGACATTTATACCCCAATGTATCAGATAAAGAGAAAGTATACGTCGTCGGGTTGTATTGCGAACTAAAATAACATAGGGCATATATATTACAACTGCATAGCTTTGGTTTCTGCAGGCTGCAGTGCCAATCAAAAAGTGTTGAATAAGACTAGTTATGTAGCAAGAAATCGTACTTACAAGTTGTACCTTATGTCTTAGATAATTTTATCTTTAAACTTCTGTTTTCTTTTTGTTTGTTTTTGAATCAGCTGTACTTCTGTTTTTAGGGTTCCGTAGTAAACACGGAACCCTTATAGTTTCACCATTTCTGTCTGTCTGTCTGTGTGTCCATCCGCATTTACTCAGTGACTATAAGTACTAGAAAGCTGTAATTTGGTACAGGTATGTATATTAATTATGCGGAAAAAGTGGTAAAATAAAATATTGAAAACAATTTTTTTTAGGGTAGCTCGTACAAGTACAAGTAAAGTCAAAAGTCAATTTTATTTTCTTGACTAACCAATCATGTGGGGTATCGTTAAATAGGTCTTTCAAAAATATTATGAGCTTGGGAACACCGTTTTTAGATTTAGGGATCCATTTCAGAAATATTTGGTTTTATAGTAAAAAAAATTGTTATAGTCAAGTGTCCCCCCCCCTCTATCTGCTAAACGGTAACATATGGACACATGAAAGAATCTGCGTTCCCTTTACTGCTTGAAGCTCGGGTTGCACTTTCCGTTGAAGGGCAGTATCTGTTGTTACCTTTAATTTGTAGCCTCGTTGTTCAAGATTTATACCTCACCTGTTGCGCCAATTATTTACATTCGGAAGTCATTCCTCTCGATCCACGATCGCTTCATTAACGACTTAGATTGCAACGCCTGATGCTGCGTTGCAGGAATAATTATGAGGCTTAAGACGTATTGTCCTGATGTCATGTGTGTTTGTCAGTTTTATTCTTTTCTCCAATGTACTAAGACAAGCACCTGTTCAAGTTTAAGACGTTTATTCAGAAAACGGCATCTATAAGTATACATATGTTTATGGCAACAATGTTTTTAATGTGTTGGTCTCCTCTTTTCTTGTGACATTAACCTTCTCAGAGCAATCGCAAACATATTTTTTTTTTCAATAATCTTTCTATAGTCATCCGAAAAGACTAGATAACTTTGCAAAATACTTATTTCAAGCTGTTAAAAAAGCGTTGTATTCTCAATTCTCAAGCTCGCATAAATAACGTTCGAACAAGATGATTTAATACCGGTTCCCCCAAGTAGTATTTACTTGTGCGTGAAATAATAATAAATAGCTTGAATATTTTTCAAGGCGTTGTAAAGCAGGGTTTCTCAAACTTCCCTATTATCTAATTTTTAAAATGACTTTTAGTATAACTACATTTATATATTTAAGTATTGTTATGATGCTGCTTTCATATTCAATAGATTGATTCCTCCAATTTATGTTATTGAAATCATCTATTATGGTCAGATCTGCCGTGGAAATAATAATAAAAAAATAAGTTTGAAACTTTTTTTTTTAAATTAAAACTAAAACCTTCCGCTCCTAGTTTGGGAAACGCTGGTGTAAAGAGAGACGTGTTATTATCGCAAGTATCGTTCTCAGTGACGATAATTTCGTAATTAGGACTGTCATAGGAATTCATACGAGGCATTGCCACCTGCCATATTGAAAAGGACGTTTGGACTTTCAAAAGACCTGTTTTATTTTTAGCCCGTGCCCCTGTATTTCAATTTTGTTGTAGAATAATAAAAATTTTGTGTGAAAGAGATAAAATATGTATGAAGTTCAAGTGTGTTAAGGGCGATAAGTACCTAAATTTATTTTAAAACACTTATAAGTAAATAATAGAATTCGCACACCTAAATATGATTAGTAGCATAATTTAATCTCATAGTGTTATTTAATTTCTCATCATTGAAATAAGCTTAGAAATCAAAGATTTATATTCATGTAGGCATGTGGGTACGTCGAATATAGGAAGATTCTTTTAATGCTAAAAGGTTTACAGCAAGTTCAATCCTTAAGTGCACATATGTGCGCCGGCCCTTAATGCATGCCTGGCAAAATTTGAAAAAGAAAACCAGATTGACATTATATACTTTGCCATTTTTTTTCTTGGGAAATGTAAAAGTTAACGTGGACTAAACACGCTGTAAAAATTAATGCACTAAAAACCTTTCTGTATCTTCTCAAAAGACACTTGAATGAAATAACTCCGTAATTTCTTATTGTTACTCCAATAACTAAAGTATAATTATATTATATTATAAGTATTGTACGCTCTAGACTATACGACTTTATGAAACCTAAGAGGACAAGATTTTTATATTTTTTATTATCAATATTATTGCTTGATATTATAATTACTCCTTTTGATACAATAATCTCTGGTTTGTATTGGTACGTTTCCCTATAAATATTTTGAAGCCACTTTAAATGTCCACAGTTTAATTAAAATTATTAACACAAATGAAAAAATTTATATGAAAATTCAAATAGTAGGTGCGGAGCGACCTGTAGAAATAAAAATACCTACATACACTCGAAAATCATAACCCTCCTTCTGACGCAGTCGGGTAAAAAGTAATGTCGATACATATTCTTAGGTCTGTTTCTAGTGGAGTAGATAGAGATGGATCTCTGCAGTCATGCTCTCACACACAACACTCTTTATTTTCTTTATATTAGTGATGCTCTCCGGTTTTAGGCACGTCACTTCTTAAGAAATGTGAAAAAAATCGAAAAATAAAAGGTTTCAGTTTCTTAGTGTTTAATAATAATAATAAATAATAATGCTTTATTGCAGACACAAAAAGATCCATAGTTTGTAAAATTAAAATCGTTTACAATAAAAATTAAATTAAATTAAATCGCAGAGTGCATCCACATTAGTGCCAATTTGGCACTAATGTGGATGCACTCTTGGGTACAGTTATTTGGAACAGTTATTTGGCACTGCCAAATAACTTTTTAAGTGCGAAGAATGTAAAAGCCTTAGTTTAACTTACCTCGGCAACGCTACAATGTTGCTTTGTTGGCGTAGGTCGAGAAACCGAGTACCTCAAATTACACATTGCAGCTTCGAATATGGTATCAGCCAGTTCTGGCTGTGTGAGATAACCAGTATGGATAATTTAGACGAGTTGTTGTCCTTCTTTATATTATTATTTGTGACTGAGATGCTGCCGTTGTTAAGTGTGGAACAAGAAAAAATGCACTCTTTTTACTGACTTATGTTTAATTTAATTTATAACTGACTTTAAAGAATAAGGCTTTATTTATTTTATTTTATTAGATCATGTACACTTGAAAATTTACAAATAAAACCTTATAAAAGTTAACATACTACATAGGTGCTACTTATTTCTAAAGAAATTTCTTCCAGTAGACCCGCGAGAGGAAATGGGAAGAAAGAGGTAATTGGCGTGTACAATACAAAAATAAATAAATACTTATACCTACAAGAAACATAAATAAATAAACATACCTACATAGACGTACGTAAAATAAACTTACATAATAGTATTTTATGCAACAGTTGTATAAGGAGGGTTAAAAAATGCGAGTGGCGCAGGTTACGATGCGAGCCTTGGCGAGCATTGCAAATTGACGCCATCGAGCATTTTTTGACTACTTATACAACGTTGCATACAATACTTTTTCTACGACTACATTTACTAAAATAAATACAAGAATAAACAAAGAAAAATACTAATTACTACCATATGTTTGATAGATACTAGGTATCTCTGGAAGACTTAATTTTTTTTATTGACTTCTTCCTAGTGACTAGAAGTGCCATTTTTGAAACATGGAGTCACTTAAACTAATATTTTTCTTACAAAAAACCGTTTGTTCAGTGACTCCACGTTTGAAAAATGGCACCATATGTTAAAATAACGATTTTAATATGTTGGCAGTATGGTAGATCTAAAGAAAAAAAGGTTATAGGTCTATAGCTAGGAGTATCGTTTTGGCGAAATAACGACACATGTGCTATTTTATGAGGAATAGACTAAAGACTTTTCTGAAATCATATAATCTATGTTCTTATATTAGTGTTCGGGACCATTTAAAAGACAGATAACAGTACAGGAGTAGAAAAATACATAAATATATACTGATATATACAATTAATGAATACATAAGATAATATTTCTAAATATGATGATCAGGATGATAAAGACAGATAGTAATCTTTTACTCGTTTCTTAAATGTGGTTATGGTTTTTGATTCACGAATTTTTAGTGGTAACTGATTCCATAGCCTAACTGCTTGCATGAAAAAGAAGTGGGTATAGGTAGCGGAGCTATGAATTGGGAATTGAAGGATTAATTTATGGCTGGACCGACAGGGAACGTTGACAGGCCGTGCGAAAGAGAATCTTTCACGTAAGTAGGGAGGATAGGAAGGATTGTACAGAACATTGAAGAGGAGGCAAAGGATTCTGGTGTTCCGGCGAAGGCGGATGGCTTTGTTTTTTTTCGACGGTACAATTTACAGTGCTTCTAGAGTTACATTTTAACTGCGCATGGATTGATATCATTTGCCTTACCTATGTGGTTTGTGGGCCACAATGCTTCAATGACGTGCTTGTCTGGGACAATAAATACATGAAATAGGATTAACTTCAAATCGTAACAGTTGATCAACGGAATGGGCGATAATCTGAACAAGCTGAGCGAAAATAATTTCTTTTGCCTCGTCACTCCCCACTACAAATAAACCAAATACCGAGTTTCTTCTAAATCGCTAGATCCGTTTCCGAGATCTTCATTATTTTATTTTATATTTTTACTATCTGTTACCCGCGGCTTTGACCGCGATCATTAATTTTTATGATTCAGGGGCCGTTCAAGTATTACGTAAGCACTATGGGGGGTGGGGGTCTTTGTTTTGCTTATTTTGGATGACATGGGGGGTAGGGGAGTCTAGATGATGATTACGACATCGGTAGTTATTTACTTTTTTAAACGAATGGCAATCTTCACATTGTCTATGCTTGAAAACGAAACGCATTTTCGGGGATTCCCGCAAATAATGCATACCCTTAGGCACTCACTTTAGAACCGATTAGGGGAATTACCGCGCGCTTTTCACTTGTCAAAATTTCCTCTAACAGTGTATTGTTTCGTTTCGATACTATAGCGATTATACGTATTGTAAGCATAGCAAAGCAAGTTAACATTTGTGTTACCGTTGATTCAATTAGCCAAAGTTTAACGTTTAAATAAAATGTCGTTTCAAATAGACAAATCCAAGTTATAACCAAAAATGGTTTGCAAGTTTAAAAAAATCTCATCCAAGTACTATAATATAAAATGTACCTACAAAAGTTAGTTAACGAAGTGTGTCGAAAAAAAATCATCAATCAATCAATTTAGCTCTACGCTTAAGTGCTACTTAACGATTATTTTTGTCCGACGGTATAATTGAGGCTATCAAATCGAACATGCAAAACGTGTTGTCTTTATCATGCTTCCGTTAAGTCACTAAATCGTCACATCGAGAAGATCCATAAAAAGTAAACACGCACACTGATAGGAAAGTTAGACCTGTAAGAGTTGCTGCTCACCGTGCTAATGAACTTATGGGCATTATTCAAAATTTAGAGCACCATGATGTTAAAAATGGCTCGATGAGAACGACGTAGACATTCCAAAATCGGATGAAAGTGAGCAGACTCACAACACTGAGCAGTAATCCAATGTCATCGAAAACTTAGAATCATGGATTCGGGTTTCATGGACTGAAGACTGTTACTTTGAATTTAATACCAAAAGTTTAAAATAAGTTTGTTATGTTCGTAAGATTATAATATTTTTGTCCCTACTTTATGTTGAATACCGTATCAATAAAATCCAATCTCTAACCTAAATCTATTTTCTTATTTTTAAAATTATAATTATAACATTATACCTAATTATAATATAAAAAAAAACATTTATAATTGGAAAGTGTTTACGTAAGCATGGGGGGAGGGGGTAAGAGCTTTGCTTACTTTTGCTGACAAGGGGGATGGGGGGGTAAATAATTGTAATAAATCTGCTTACGCAATATTTCAACGGACCCTCATTTATAAGTAGGTACGTATTTTGCGGTGGACAGTTTATGTGAACTAATATATGTAGAGCTTCTGATATACGTAGCATGTCCAAAATAACCGATAAAGAGTAGAAACATTTAGCGTTAGCCATGAAAATGCCTGACGCAGTGTCAGATATATATTATTTTAGATATTATATACAATAATTGCTCAATTGCTCGTTTAAAGTATAGAATAATTTGTATAACTGATGCGGCCAGCGAACAGGTATTTTGATTCCATTTTTCCACGTTAACGCTACACGAGGACGTAGAGACATGGGGTCCGTGGCTCTGCCAACCTCGTAAAGGATATAAACGTGATTAGTCAATATATTGTATAAAACAAATTCACACCCCGCCGTGTGTCCCTCTGTAACCGCACTTGATCTTTTAAACTACGCAACGGGTTTTAATCTGGTTTTCTTATACAAATAGAGTGATTCCCCTTTAGGGAAGAAGTGATAATGTATCAGTATCAGTATTTTTTTTTAAATGGCAGGCCAAGTTTGTGTTGTTTGTATATGCCATTTACTTTGCGGCAAAGTTTTGCACCTAAAGTAACAGTGGAACAGGATAAAGGCAGGTTATCGGCGCTAATTGGTACGTGTCGAAAACCATCGGCGTCAAACTTAACACCGTGCTGTTTGCCGGCATGATTTGCTTTCTTTGTTTACTAATTTTTGAAGTAAATGGCAGGAACTGACTTAGCAGGCGAAATAGGGGTGACGACATGGTTAGAAACGTATAAATGTAATTAGTCCGTCTTTTAGATTATCCAAAAAGAATGTACCCATATTTTTCAGTTTGCCATAATTCACAAAGATACGAAGCATCCAAGTTCTGGAGTGGGGGTTTGCGAGCGACGTCACCTCTATGTAAGAAATCGTACGTAACCGTGACGTCATACGAAATTTCAATGCGCTGTATCTTTGTCATTTTTTGTTTCTCTGAGAAAAGAAAAAATGCGTTTACAATATTGTATTAAAAATATTTTTCCATTCGTCATGCCTATTGTACATCGATAAATAGCGGTGTAGTTAAGTTGATTCAGCCAACAGTTTATTCAGTCTAGTTGCATGCATAATTTTGCCCACTACTGTGGTAACTTTAACTGTCGCACTAATTTCATAAAAAGCTGTAAGAAAATAACTATTTTTTAAATTTTTGTATGTTTTTATTAAGTAGGTAAGATTTCAATCAAAGTTTTGTGAAAAAAAACTTTATAAAAAAATTATGAAAACAATACAGAATTCTTACTTGCTAATACACTAAATCTCATCATTATAATTTAAAAACTCAAAATGTGATACAGAACTAATTTTTTTAGTAATTTGTCAGTTCTATGGTACTTGTAATACTATAACTCAACTCCAATACGCCTTTGTTAACGTGCAAATACAGAGTGTTCGCTAAAGACAGGTGCAGTGCAATATACCGGTGGAGATAAGTATGGGTTTAATCGATTCGGTTGTTTGCGTTCGTTTAGCAAGTTCACGCCAAGATAAAGTGGTGCTAATAGCGGCCTTTTGATAACAATCTTTGCTTTGTATTAGTTGAGATTTTATTTGCTTTCAAACCTGTATCAAGAAGTCTGTGAGTGCTTTGAAGTCATGTGTTCTTGAAACGACTCAACATGTTTTAATGAAATTAGGTAAGATATTTTTAAGGATTAAGAATAATATCTAACTGAAAAAAATAAAAATCGGCCAAGTGCGAGTGAACTCACGTGAAGAGTGTTCCGTGCAATGCCATAGTTTTTAAATTAATACAAAATATCACATTTGAAATCCTCACAGTAACTACTACTAGCGCTATCTAGTGGTGCTTAAGTGAACTATTTTACGTAAATGAACACTTTATTTTCAATTGATATTATTGAAAACTTTTAGATTTTCCTGAAATTTACAAGCAATAACTATATTTTGTATTTTTATTTCAAAATTTTAGGGTCAGTGATTTCGGAGATCAGGTCAAATTTCGTCTTCTTTGATGAATAAAAACAAAACTATTTATTTCACAAAATTAACAAAAATATATTTGGCATCCTCTTAACCCTTTCACTGATAAAAGCCCTTTCATTTGATTTATGACACAGTAAGATTTGCAAAACTTTTTTTATTTCCTAATTTGTCCCCAGAAAATGACCTTTTTTTTTTAAAAATTTTTATTTTGCACATCTGTGTTTGGGTCATAGTATTATACGATCCTACCAAATTTCACCAGTAGATTCGGAGTAAATGGGCTGTGACAGACGGACAGACAGACGCACGAGTGATTCTATAAGGGTTTTGTTTCTTTTTTCTACGGAACTTTAAAAGGCATTTTTTGTCGATTTTTATACTTATGACAAAACTATTCTTTAAAGTTACCTAAGTAAGTTTAAAATTTAACCGCTTATATAGAATATTATTATGTACAATCTAAAAGATTGGAACATAAATTTAGTGAAATAACGAATATTAACGTAATTCTCAGATATCCGACTGAATTATACTAAAAGTGTTGATTCGCTTGTTTTTGTCCCAAATCGAAATTCCTCTGTCACTAGTTTCCGAAAGTTGGAAACTCTGTCTTTTAATAAAGTTCCATTGACTTAGACAATTTTCTGCTTACAAACAAGTAAACTGAACTAACAATGTCTAATTCTCTTAGTTAGTTTGCTTTAAGTTTGTCTTGTCGGCTGAGTAGCGAAAATGATTGCTGTTTGGAATATAATGAAAATTTTAATATCTTCGAGTATTCTCAGTTTTATTGAACATAAAACACAAGAATTTTAAATGTCTGATTCTAAAACACATAAATTCCTTATGTTATGAGTTTATGAGGCTTTTGTATGTCTATTTGAAAGATGTACCATTTAAGTTTTGTAACTTTCTAATGGAGAAGACCATATTTCTGAACCCCACCACTACTTCTGAAGTTCAGCTTTGGTTTTGTACCCACTAGTTTTGCATTTTATATTCTCATTGTTTGGTATCTATAAAAATATACCGAAGCCTATTTGTGTGTGATTAAAACACAGAAACGAATGCGTCACCATATATCTCATTTCTAACATTATTGTTTAGGTGCGTTTACCTGAGGCAAAGTCTATGTTTTAAATTTAATATAGGGACAGAAATAAGAAAAAAATGTTTATTTTAAAAAATATACTAAATATGAGTATATGTTCGATTGGTATATCTACCTAACGTAACGTCTATAACTCCTCGTTTCTTTTTTATTGTGGATTTTGTGATCTAGGGGCGT
Organism: Acrobasis suavella; assembly: GCA_943193695.1. Lineage (NCBI taxonomy): Eukaryota > Metazoa > Arthropoda > Insecta > Lepidoptera > Pyralidae > Acrobasis > Acrobasis suavella. The sequence continues at coordinate 14,043,093 of OW971938.1, forward strand.
ATCTTGGTATGTATCGAAATTAATACTTAAATGGCACCAGCGGAGTTTCATTCTGCACGGATTGTAAATTAGATCGAGGAATTGGAAGATTTGTTTATTTGCGTCCTTTTTAATATAAAGTGGTGAACAATTTTATCTTCGGCTACCTACTCCAATTATTGGAGAGATCATATTCCTTTATTTGAGGAAATCGAAACAGTTATTATTTAGACTACTAACATAGATTTTTTGATCTCTCAAATAATAATGTGAACACGGCCTTATACCAGTCACGGTCTTACCAGTGATTTATCTGGCCGTATCTCGACCCGCGAACAGCTCGTTTATTGGCCGCTTGTTATTTATAATTTATTTTTAACGGGTACCGATTTGTAGCCCATGAGGATATACGTATGTTACTCTACTCATTTAACAATGTATCGATGCTGGTCTAGTAGATTAAGTTATTAAGTTCAATTAAGAAAAATATCTTGCAATGCGTAATTCGCACATTCGTCCGGGGCTTAGAAGCCATGACAGAATATGGACGTTCGCAATAAATATGGTTGGCTTACATTTCCACTACGTTAAATGTATAAACGACCTTACTATAGAAGGAATAAAAAGTAAAGTGACAAAATATATGAAAGAAGGCTTGAAAAGAAAAAAGTAGCAATAAATAATGTCCGCAATGCCAAATTGTCTTTAGAAATAAAAATAAGATTGTAAGTAAATCGCAGGAAAGACAAATCGTTCTTCGATTTTCGGCTGTATTTTGATTGGAGTAGAACTATTGGAACTACGAGATGTCAAGTGAACGGACTGACTGATGAGAAGACAGAGAGATTCTGACATTCCCATACAACTTGCCCGTGCGGCTGCACACTTTTGTATGGAAATGTCGAAATTTTTTTTGTGTTTCGGCTGTTATTTTAATTTCATTATACTATAGTGTACCCGTGGTTCGATTTATTACGGGTATGTCCCTTCCACATGTTATAGTAAAAAACGCAATCACATTGGCGCGACGTTCAAAAACTAACGAAGAGTGATTGACAAGACACACTGATTCTTCTTACTTGATACCAAATTGGTCAATCCATGCACCGTAAGGTCCGCTCCCAGCTCCACTTCAATCGAAACGCAGCATAGTCTTTTTAAAATACCCAGAACATTTTGACCTTAATAAAGTATTCTTTATTTAAAGGTCCTATTAAATGTTTATAAATGTATTCTTAATTTTTTTTTAAATCTTTCCTTTGAACACTAAACCAAATCAGTTCTATAGAACTTTATTTGACTCTGAACAGAGCCAACATAGCGCGCCGACGTCTAATTTAATAAATAGCTAGGCTTTGGTTATTGCTGTTCGGGACTATGGTCTGACCAAACATCATGCCATCCGATGTCGGTGTATGATATAGTTTGGTCACGTTACTTGTTCGTCTGTTCGTCAATACAGAGCAGATTTACAATGCCATTGGTAATTTATGGCGATGTTCGGCCTAGATGTAATTTAATGTCGTTAGCTCGCATAAATCAGTCTCATCTACTGCCTTGCCACGTGAATAAATACAGAGCTAGAGCGCAGAATACTAGGTTGAATGAAAAATTTATGATACGTATGATAATGACTGTGTCGCATAGTGCGTGATATCTTTTCATGAATAAGAGTTCATACATACATACATACATACATACATAGTAAAACGTCTATATCCTACAGGGGTAGGCAGAGACTACGAACCTCCACTTGCTGCCTGACAAACCTGTTTCGCTCCATATACACTCATCAATCTCTTCATACATGTCCTTCGGTTACGGGTACTTTTATTTCCCCTTTTTTCAGAACGTCTGCAATCTGGTCGCAAAATGTTCGCCGCGGCCGACCCTTTCCTGCTGTTTTTTTTAACATTTGTCTTATAAATATTTTTTAAGTGTTCATGAAGATCTAAATTCAGACTGCTTCCATTGAAACTTTTTAAAAGAACTGAGTATGACCTTGCAGTGAGAATCATAGGATTCTCACTGCAAGTCTCTGTCTTTTATTTCAATTAGCATAGAAGTATAGACTAATTGATAAAAAGATTTTAGCAAATTGGTTTACAAACATTAATATTTTTAAAATGTTTAGAAATTGTCAACTACGAAACGCGTCCATTTAATAATCTCGTTGTCGTCTAAGATATATTTATCTGTCACTGTCAATTTGGTAGAAGACGTACAACGCTGATGAATCTTTCAATTAATGCTATATTGAATAACATAGCTGTTCTGTAATAATCCTATTAACTTTGACTAAATTAACCCTAAGTCTGATACTTGATCCTGATTCTAACGTTAAAAGGCATGCCTTCTTTTCTCTTGTATTTATCCATTGACTATAGTATCTGGCCACGAGTTATAGTACTGATAATGTAACTCGAATTTATCGGGCAGCCGTTTGTTCTAGGAGTTTTAATTAGACCAACCAGATCTTGGGAAACGGGTAGCGGGTAGTGATGGTACAGTTAGCTGTGATGAAGCGGGCTCTATCTAACGGGTACGTTGTATGCAAATGGCCAGTGTAGTGGTCTACCTTTCTGTTAGGGCTATTTCATTAGTTCCTGAAGGATATATCGAGTTGTTAATGAAGTTGGAAATAGATACTTACACTTAATTTTCCGATTCAATATAGCGGCAACCCTAGTGAGTCGATGTAGTCTTCTTCTTGTTAGTTAGTTATGTTTATATTGGGCATTTCTTTTAGCAATGTTTTGAACTAAATGGCAAATATATGTCTTGAATATTTTAATGTGAGATATTGACACTTCTCTAATTTGTTTTGACGGTTTCTAGCGTGTTTTATTTTAATTAAACGATATTAAATTACAGCTGAAAAACATACATACATACATACATATTATCACGCCTGTTTCCCACAGGGGTAGGCAGAGACTAAGGACCTCCACTTGCTACGATAATACAGCTGAAAAAGTAAATGTCAAAAGACTTAAGAGAGTTTTATTGCAAAAAAAGACGTATCGAATGGTAATGAGACAAGTCTCTTGATCGTCAGCTCCTCCTATACCATTAAAGGTTGGATTTTTATGAGTCTCTAAACTGTTACTGACTTTATGTTCACATTTCTCGATTCATTATATTTTAAAGGTCCCAGTTATACTTTACTGGTACGTATCTATTTTAAAATTTCTCTACAAAAAATATGTTATTTTATATTTTTGTCTAATTAATTGTTATCAATTAGTTACATATTTTCATTTTCTTAATTTGCAGGTACTGCCAATTTTATAAGATGATTGATGATTGATGCAAGACATACCATAAGGTAGGTAGCAAATACTCTCACAAAGGGCTACAAACTCTTCTGCTCACGCAATCGGGTAGAAATAACTTTGAGTTTACATATATTATTTACCTAGCTCAAGTTCAGATGACTTGTAATTTATTCGTGGTTATTAAAATATTTTTGGTCAGATAAGTACTACCATTATAATTGAACAGAGTATTTGAAGAGTCATATTATGTTATGAAAATTCCAACAGCAGAAACTGTGATTTCACGGGCACCACAGATCTCTCAACTCAACATTCCACTAGCACAATGTGAATGTTATCTAAACGAGACATACGTCTGAACTGAGTCTTGTTCGCGCCTTGAGTAATTTTCTTAGTACAGCTATTCCAGATGTGGTCAGACCCGGCAGGTCAGGAGCCATAGTGATGGTAGTTGATTGCAGGATTTTTGATGTAAACGAATATAAAATAGAAGTTTAAATTAGAAAGGCTAAAGCAACTAGGCTTATGCACAACTAAATTAGTAGACCTCTTCATATTATTGAAAAATGCTGTTGTTATAATTACGACAACTTCTCATTTAATAACAGATTTATTTATTACAACTTTGAAATTAGAATCACTACCTGTTAAGGAGTTATCTTTTAATTACTTACTTATAAAATTATCTGCATTAAAGAGCTTAAACGCATGAATCGAATAACATCCTACATTTAATCGATTGAACGGACATCAACGGCCTTGAATTAAAGAACCGTTCCCATAAACTCCGCTTCATTGACACGACCGAAACAGGTGACACTTGTCTCTGGTCGCCATACCTTATCCTTTATTCCCTTGTCCATGGTCGACTGGCGACTAATCGGGCGGTGGCATGTCGTAGACTAAGAATAGCTGATACTTTTTGTCGTGCTATTCCCCTTCGCATCGTTTGTTAGGCAGCATTGGCATTATAAACTAAACGAAACCGTTCCTGTATCCTGTAGGGAATTCTAGATTTGCTACTTCCCAAACGTGTTAATTTTCGAACCTTTTGTTCTTTTTGATGATTTATTACACTGTGACTTAGAGAGACTCGATTTAGCTGTATCATGTTCAAAGGAGACGATGCTTGTCGTTAACTACATATTAGCTTCGTGATTTATCATTTTATTAGTTTTTTCTATTAAACCGGTTTCATTTACACGGACGTTTGGTTTAGACTTAACATACCTAATTCAAATGTCTTGTCCAATTTTAGTATTAAATTATTCATGTTCGTATCTATTTGAATTAGAATACTCGTAAATAAAACAAAGGACATGAATTGCGAAAAGCCATGTAAATCTATAATATTTATTATCGTACTAGTTAGTATCGTACTGCCTATGCATAACCCTGTTACTCTTTCAAGGATATGAGTTGCTCTCTACGTAGGTAGCTTAAACCTTAAAAGTGAAACATCGTAATTTGTTTGCACATCATCCATTTCCTTCGAGGGCGGCCAAATGAACAAACTGGGTTCATATCGAGATAAACAGCTTCTCAGTATAATGCAGATTAAATGTTTCTTACTCGCAAAACAAAATCATTATTGAGTGCACCGCTGAATATTATTTTTCTCGGAAAAAGATAGATCGCTTAAGCGATTTTACGGGAAATTAATTTTGGCAGTGAGCGACAGGGCGCGGCGGCGCGGTCGGCCGATGATTTGTTGCGATCCAAACACGCTCGTTACACTTACCGATAATGACGCATACCATTTACTCAAAGGCTGAGGTTGTAATTCAAGTGCCTTATCGATGTTTCTCAGTAACCACATGAGGTTTCGAACAAATTTAATCCGTGTATCTCGGTTTTGGTCGAGCAAATGAGTTTAATATTTTATGTTCGGTCGGTATGCGCGTACGCGGAATGCCCGCCCCGCCCCAGTTGTCGCCACAGCCAGCTCAACTGCAATTAATCTACTGTAATGCGATACGAGCCTCCTGTCGTCGGCGACGTAATGCATCGTGATTTACGCACAACGAACAAGCCGTTAATCTTATTACCACTTTCAATAACTTTATTATCGAGTATTCGACACCACTATCTCACAAACCAATATACACCTTAGACGCACCACTTCACGGACTATTTACATTTACGGATGCCTCTGCGGTAGGAGTTAGGAAGCTTCCCACGAAATTTATTTTAGTCGACTTAACGATTGTGTCCGCATTACCAAAAGCGGAAAGTTAATACTGCCGTTGCTTAACTTCGATTAAACGGTTATAAGGGCTTAACAACCTGATCTCCCTTAAAGTTTCCAATTAAATCGTTGTTCGGAACGCGTTTGTAAGGATGCTACAATACGTGCGTGCCTCAATTTGAAAACAAAAATTCGTGGATACGATTAGAATAATAATAAAAATAAGTTGCTGTCATGTGAAATCAATTCTTATTCAAGGAGCGCAGGCTCTCGAGGCGGTAAACGCGATTCAAATTCGACATGTTATTCCTAAACCGTACCAATAATCAGATGCAAATGATGAGTCCGTCTGTAAGGAGAACAAAAAACCGCTGCAGTGAAAAGGATACTTCCAGTGAGTTGGTAATTTGCATATATTTTCGTAATAACTTCCGTTGGGGTGCCGGCGGTGTCACGAGATCAGGCGTATGAATCGTGATGACTTGTTTGATTGGCCTTTGTTACGTCGGTCGTGAGTTTCGCTGCAATAAACACTCACCTTTGGTAAGAATATCCTGAGCCGCGTGTGCGGTATTTCCTCAAACATTCCTGGAGCAACAAAAGAGCCGCTCTACGATGTTGTGTAAGGGATAGCCTTGCATCGGATAATGCAAGGAGATCGTCTTAGAATGAGGATCCAGCTCGCGAGGGTTATTGGTTAGCAATTAGGGGGACACTTGAACTTTCGTTGTTGTTGCTGCTTGCTTTTAGAGGATATGACTTCGTCTAAAGACAAAGCTCTTTTTGGATTATTCATTCCAGCAGATGTGACAGGCAGGTGTCATGAGTTCACAAAGTGGCATTTTTTCTACTGGGCAAGCCAAGAAAAGAAATTGCTGGAATTACATATTAATTGGTAAATAATGCTGCTTCTACTTTCGCATTTTTTAGCTTGTATTTGTGTTTATCTGCTGTCCAAAGGCCATCCTTTTTCATTCCACTCGTCCTATTCAGTTACTAGCACTGAATAGGGACGAGTCCGCCAGTCCGCCAGTCGGCCATGTATGCACTTTCGCTATGCATAGAAAAAAAGCAAACTTCTTTTCCTTCCATATATTTTATTCTATTATAAAATTCTAGGTAATTAATGATCGCATAAAGTTCATTCAAAATTTATGTAGTTATGATTTACTAGACCGTATTAGGAATTTTTTTACTTTCATTATAAACTTTACAGTCTTTAAGTTATATTTTAGTGACGCTGTTGACACTTTTACGTGGCCAACGAGGTGTGGTATTGGAAACTAAAATAATGGTCATGCAAGCGCTGTTTTATAGGTACTTCATTTCACTCTGAACGATAAGTTATGTTTATTGTTCGTTTAGTTTTCTTGAGCGGTTCAGCTTGATTGGATTTTTCTTATGTTGATCTTAGAGTGGTAATAGGTACATAATATTTTTAGTCTTTTCTTTATAAACTCCTTAATATACGTTATTATTATCAGCTTTTTCTTTATCTAATTGGTCTATCGTTACAAATTATTGCCATGGAGCTACTGTTAAAAAAATAAATAGTCTAATTCATTTTGTATGTGGTTTACTGAGAAAAAAACGTTCTCGTAAACCACTTACCTGTATTGTAATTTACAAGTTTTTATTTAACTTGCAATGTACTAGTGTACATAGAGACAAATATTGCAGCAGCGTTTCGAAGCAGTTATCCCCAACTTTTGCAAATCGCATGACAATGCCAACTATTTATTTTTAAATTATTAATGATATAAATGCTTGTTGGTCTGATGATGGTGTTCAGAGTAAGCTTTAGGAGCTCAGTAATGAAACAACGTAAGCCAATGTTGAAATCGTTGTCTTGACCAATTATTTCTCTCAGAATAAAAGCGTGTACAAAAAAAAAACTAAAAAAAAAACTTATTTTTTATCTGGAAAAAAAGACAGATTTTTTCCTACAAATGCAACGAGGAATCTACCTATCGCTTTAAAACAAAGCGTCAGTGCAATAACGTGTATCGCACTATTCGCACTGAGCTCTAATAGCCTAAACGTATGCAAATGTTATTTTCTTCAGCTAGCTGATGGCGGCGCCACGCTGTCCCACGAACGTGTGAGGCCGAGTCGCCTCACGTGTGACAAACATTTGTATGCAGCCTTTGTCCCGCACCACGCTTCTCATTGAATAAACGCGATATTGTTATGAATTATGTATAGTATTTTTAATTGACTTAAACCCTACAACATTGCTCATGTCGTGTAAACATGTCATGTCTTTTTTATCTCCAACAATTTGTAATTTCAAGGAGCAGATTTAAATTATCTCTTTTTGTGGCGTTTACGAATGATGTTAATGGAAATTTCGCAAGAATCCGCGATTGTTCCGTAAAATACATGATGAAAATGTGTTATTTTTCCTCGTTATCATCTCATTCCCGCCAAAATTTTAGAACAAATTAAACTTGTAGGTATTGCGGTTACATTGGCCCGGCTCTCCCACAAAATTTCACGCTTCCTGATGAAAGTTTTAACACAATTACCTAGTCGACGGCCATTTTCCCGAGCGAGCCCGTTGGCTGGACACGAAAAAACTTGGCAAAGAACAAACTAACCAACAGTCCAATTTAGCGACATTCGTATAAAGTTTAATGTACCAAATCTGAAATGTTGCCGCTTTCCGCGTTTTCGCATTTCAACTGGGCACAGTCGACAATTTGTAACTTTTTTCATCTCTATAGCGTACTCTTTAAAATTAGCCTTTGATGAAATGGTGTTCTGCCCTTAACAAATTTAACAGAGTACTTCCGAATATTTTGCATCATTTCATACTTGCTAACAGTTGCAAAACATGAATTATTTTGCACAGAATGTTAAGTAATATTTACTATTGGAACTTTATCTACTTAACAGCCTATTCAGTCCTTTGCTTGACGTAAAGCCTCTCCCAATAAATTAAGGATTTTCCCAATCATGAGGTTGCGCAGACGGGTTGATGATCGTAGTAGATGGTATGAAGTCTTTGCACAGAGGATGCTGCAGCCCGTCACCCGTGGGGAAAAGCCGCCTAAAGGCATATGGCAAAGCTTAACGAATGCTATCTAATGGTAACAGTCTGCACCAACGGTTTAAAGTAGCTTATGTAGTATGGAGAATCTGAACCTTTTATGCCCCTTGTGATCATCAATCTACGTGTAAACCACGCCCGGGCTTGCTTAACATACGAAAGCGCTAGTAATGCGTACCGTCGATTTCCAATTGCATTGCAAGGCAGAAACATCTGTAAACATTTGACAGCACGGCTTGTGATTGATTAGGCAAACGTCCAAATTAGCGCAAACTGGCTCCTTTGACGCCTTGTTTGTGGGCGCCAGTTGATGACCCGTCTCCGATGTTGGACACCTCCACACAAGTTAGGGTAACCTGGGTCTCTGTAGTTATCTTGTCTCTGGACCATATATTGTTTGAAGTCAATCTGAAAGTGAGTAATAGCAGTTTTTTTATATTTCTTTTTTTTTTATTGGACATCAATAAAAAATGTTATCATCGAAATATCTTGTTAGCGATATTTTAATGACTTTACTTGATTTTCGTTTTATTAATGAAGAAATTATGTTTTAGAAATAAAGTATGTATTTAAAAAAAAAACTTCAATTAATAACTATGCAAATAATAATTATCAAAGTTAATTTTATTTAAATTATTCTCATGAATTTTCATAAACTTTTGTCTATTATGTCACCACCGCGTCAAGTCACCCTCTATTTCAGTCGCGTTCTTGATCTAATCAAAACTTCGCAAATTTGTTTACATACATCACTCTGAGAGTATCAAAATGCTCCCTACGCGTAAACACGAGCGCTCTTTGATGTCCCATACGTGCCTCGTATAGCCCCACACTAATAAAATACCAGTGACATGGTGCAGTCTTGGTTTTAGCAATATTTCGGCCCATGGGTATAATTGCTCTTGCGCCCCAAATTCGCAATGAATGTAATATGAACACACTTTATCTGCTGACACATATTACGAGTATGTACCCCGTATAGCATCACACTAATAAAATACCAGTGATATCATGACACAGTCTCTGTTTTAGCAATCACAGTGCCCTTGGGCAAATTTGCATCTGCGCTCCAAAACCGCGGCGTTAGTAATTGGACTTCAAGTAGCCTGAAACTATCAGAGACCACTGACAAAGTGTATCTTGGTTTCAGCAATAATGAATCTATCCCTTGGCTATTTTGAAAGTGCTCCTTCAGCAGATGAGTTATTGTAGCAGTGATTGCAGCTTTTACACAGCTGTGATCTTTTAATAAAAACGACATACTTAGCAGCGAATTGATATCATTGACACTCCACTCCATATTATTCTTGTCGGTGTCGGTGGCAACATTTGTTTCCAATATATAATTAATATAAACCAATTTCATGGCCCTTGAAATTGCCCTAGGGCTGATAGTTACAAACAGGTAGACAAAACTAATGAAAACCCTGTCCCAGTTCGGTGCTCATTTTCCTCTTTGCCCTTTAATCGCGAAGCCCGGGGCTTCATTTACACGAGCTCTATCTAATCCATGGGCCGCTTCTGACTTGACGCTACATATTTGTCATATAAACGAAATTTGATTTTGCCGTGATTTCGTATTCCGCACCCTAATTTCGTCATACCTTTGTTTCTTTACATCTGAGCCGGCTTTTACGAGCGTTATGTTTTACTATAAGACTTCTTCGCTTTGGATGTGATTTTTGTGTAATAAATTATTAATAGAATATTTTGTGCTCAAAATCATGATGCGGTGTCGTTTCTTTTTAAATAACTAAAATATTTTTAAATTATTATACTTCATCTTCATCATCCGAGCGTATTTTCCTGGTTGCATTCTCAGCAGTAACGCTTAAGAGCTGAGGTTCGCTACCTAACCAAGGAGATTTGATGAGGTAACTGGTTTTTATACGGAGCGACTGCCGTCTGACCCCCACAACCCAAAAGGTAAACTAGAACCAATCCTTGGATAGTTTGATGATCAAACGCTAGATGGCGTTCGGGACCCACAGTTTATAAGTGTCTGCCGAAACACGGAATCATCTTTATTTTTGACAATCGGGTGGTTCAAGGCTGCAATATACTAACCAGACTGGAAACAACTTTTTACAAAGTATGCTTCCCAGTGGGATTCGAACCCATGACGTTCGGGTCACAAGGCGTATGCCTTGACCACTGGACCACGGAGGCAGTCAAACTTCAACTTCATCAACTTATCTTCCGTGATCAACTGCTAAGCATAAGCTCCTTGTTATCTATGAAAATAAAATGATCATTTCAAATTCTAAACTGTAGCAACATATCCAAATTAAAAACTTTTATTTTCGTAATCAATAATTTATACCTTTCGATAAAAATAATTCTATCAGTTTCGAGTGTATTTTATTATTTAAATGGGTTAACACGCATTAAAATTTTAGGTGACCTAAAATACTTACCACAGAGCTTAAATCCCTAGAAGCGTCTGCTGTCGTAGTTGCCTAATGGCCGTTCACAGCTGAACGACGTGGACACGACACGGCTATCGGTATAAATTAAACCGGCTATGTCGTACCGTCGAAGAACAATGCCGATGTCACGGTGGCTGCCTAGCCCGCACCACTTGCTACGTGTTGCAGCTAAATTAGCACCTTATCTTAATACGGTGCGATGTAAGTACGGCACATACTCTTATTAGAGATGTTTGTGGTACATGAATTGCACTTTAAATACTAAGCAGGATACATATCTTGGGTGGGAATTACAGAATTTTTGGAATGTGAACGTGAAAACATTTCATAAAATTGCAAAGAACTTACATAGAACCACTTACTAAAAACCGTATTTTTGTTTTTGTGAAAAACGCATTTATATTTATATAACAAAATAATATAACACCGTTTCAATTTTAAGTTACTATTAGACAAAAAAAATGTGTTTTATGAGTTTGACCCCAATGTATATCTGTGGCATCGAAGATCTCGAACAGATGGACCGATTTCGATACGTTTTTATTACGAGTGCGATGGTTCTTAGCGATGTTTGATGGAATGGTGGACGCTTGAAAGTCGGGGTTTTTTAATTCTCCTGGCAAATAAACTTGTGGAAAAGTAATCGCGAGGTCAAGTTCACGGCGAACCACTAGTATACATTTAATTTAGGATGAAATGCCTAAAACACTTATCCTCGCTATGGATTGACAAAAAATCTAGGCACTTGTGTACAGACTAAATGGTAAACGCTCTGAAATTTCTAAGAATTCAGAATGCGTCATTGTGATAGTGAAAGTTAAATCTAAGTAATTTATCTCTTTGTGCCTACATTTTTACTTCATGCAGAAAATTAGTTTTAGGGTAACCCTGATATTGACTACATTCATCACAAAAAATGAATGTGAATTCTGAAAGTATTTAGGTAAGGTCGAGTTTCTCTTGGCTGGTTTAGTAGTATGATGTCAGGTAACCAGAGCTATAAATCTGTTTTGCACAGCCTTCCTACACCGTACCAAAGCGAGCAAGCAATCCTGAGATCTAAATGGACTGATTCAATAAATACTTATCCAAGATTCAATTATTGTATAGGTGCACTGAAATGGAAATTACACTAGATCCAAAATAAATAGTGCCTATAAATATCACTATCAGTTAAGCAAATAGCTGTCTAATTGTGGTAGTATTGAACAGTGAATTGATCTACGAGTATAATCTATTTTTGGAAGCTGTATTTCCATTCGCCATGCTTGTTTTTTACAACTTTAATTATTGTCTGAAATTAATCTTTATTATGATTATATTTTATTTCTGGCATTATTGCTTGTAATGATATTTTAAATCATGTTGTATCATGTGTAAATCCAATGTAACTAAAACTGCATTGTTAGCTGATTAGTTTTTTATTATGACATTCATGACATAACAGTAAATAGTATAGTAAGTACTTAAACGACGTAACTGCATTTAATTATTTATTATACAAGTTGAATTCAGTATTGGTAACTGTCAGCACAATGGAGAATGATATATGGAATCTTTTGACATACATATACATATTGTAATAAATCTATATTAAAAATAAGAAAATATATTAATATGTTTTTTGAAACAATGCTAAAATTCTCACACCTTTCAAACTACCCATTTTCGCGATGTGGTAAAAAGGTTGTAGACTGTTTGTAGGTACTGGAAATTTATCAGGTGATTCCTATGCCCTAAGTAGCTGTGTACTAAGATGTGCGAGTCTTGCCTCGGGCTCTCGGATTTACGAGGTGGCGCGCTCGTGCTTAGTGCCCCACCATTGCGGTCAGTTTGCTCTTCTTGGATCCAATGATTAACAAAAAACATTTGTCGTCAAAATTATCATGTAAACCTCCAAAGACGGAGCGACGACGGATCGTAGAAATCTATTTGCATTTTTAGAATGACAGGAGATAAGGTGAATAAAATTACAGACGGGTTCAGAAATATTCCGTTTGTTGAATTTATGATGTGTATAGGAGATGCAGATAGCACATTATATGTCTTTTATTTAGTCCCTTATAGGACAGAACAAATTTTAATGTACATAATGACCGTAATAACTAGCGTGTCATATATATGTTAAAGTAAATAAAAAGCTCCTGAAATTATAACTGGTCGGACACATAGGTACTTGCCAGTCATAAGAATCATAAAAACAGGTTGTTCTCATACATCTTATTTACACTTGCCACATATACGAGTATTATCGTCCAAATTACCTTTAGAGGATAAGTATCATTTCTCTACCTCTATAAAAATTCTTTAGAAAAGTAGGCATATAATATTTTAATATGCTTTATGTGGCGTGTTTAATTGAACACGCTTTATGTAATTTGTAAGCTGGATGGATTACAGTACTAACAGGACTATAACTTTTCATTTCTGCCTAGCGCTTCGCAAGTCGAGAATACTACTATCCTCGATCAGTCATTGTAACGGCTCTTTGTTATGAAGTACCCAGTATTGTTTCATATCAGTTTATATTAAAAGATTTGTAGCGCATACTAAACTCAGCACGTGGAAGTGACATACCTGTAAAAAATTGAACCACGGGGTTTTGCGAAAATAAAAAATAGGCTTCTAATTGTAGCTTTTTTTTTATTAAATCTTTTTAGAGTACTCTCCAGCAGCTTCTATATAAAGTTTCATGCGTCTGAACCAATTTTCGAAACACTTTTTCAAAACGCTTAATTTTGGTAGGCGTTTATTCGTTTTGAAACACCCAAACCTTCGACTGGCGCTTCATTTCTGGATCGTATTGATAAATCCAGGACTCATCACATGTAATGATGTCGTAGACACGCCTAGACAAATTTGAAACAGGCTCTGTTTCAAATTTGTTTATCATATCGCGGCACCATTCCACCCGGCCTTGTTTCTGAGCATCTGTAAGATTGCGCGGCACCCATCGTGAAACCATCCTACTCCCGCGAAGATGCACGAGTAGAATCTCGTGAACGCTTCCTGATCCAATCTGCAGGATGTGCTGTATCTCCTGATACGTAACTCACCTATTGTCGTGGATTAAACTTTTCATTGCTAGCATGTTTTCTTCCGCAACAGCCGTAAAAGGGCGACCACTTCCTTCCTCATCCCCAAAGTTAGTCGACCGCGCTGGAATTCGTTATACCAACGATATATGATTGCCTTGGAAGGGCCTTCACCCATAAATACCATCTGAAGCCTATCGTATGATTGATCCGGTTTCAGGCGACACTTGAAATCGTAAAAAATCATAGCGCGAAAATGTCAATAACTTGAATTAGGCCGCAAAAAATTTTAAAAATTTGAAATTTGGAAAATACCTATTTTTACTTATACATACCTAATTATATATTCAAAAAAGATTGTAACTGGCCAGTCTCACATACATAAAAACTTTTTTCGCAATACTTTCTGAGTGGTCTGGTACTATAGCAAGATTAAATTAAAGTAATTTCACGTGTTTTCGGAAAATTCACTGCTTAAAGGCCTTGACAAATTGGATTTAGTTTTATTCACTAGCTTGGCGACCGGTTACTTTTTTTTATAAAAATCTATTTTTTATCCTCGTCACTCCGATTACCGAGTTTCATCAAAATCGTTGGAGTCGTTTCCGAAATCTTTATTATATATACAAGAATTGCTCGTTTAAAGTATAGGATAAAAGCTAATTTTCACTAGTTTCTGAATGTATTGTTACTTTACCATGAATATTCATAGTATAAAACAAAGTCGTTTCTCGCAGTTGTCTATCGTAAGTATATGCACTACTAAATGTACATAATAACATAACTTTAACATAATGAACAAAATCAATAAGTGTCGGGCAGCATATTTTAAGAAATAAAAGTATCATTGGGCTCGGTAATGTTCTTTAACGCCTAAAAAGCAGCCTGACCAGTTCCAAAGCTGAACGTAGCAGTCGTCATGGAAGCATCGTCTTCACAGAAGGTATAATTGACGAAATGGTTATTTTGCCTCATTCCACAGTATGTTTATTTCTTTTATTTTATTTTACCTTTCTTTTATTTTATTTTACCTTTAAATAGAAAACGTGCTTGATTTGATAGGAGAGCATACAAATATTTTCGCTTATTTTTAACAACCGTAGCTATCGCACCACGAACTCAAGTAGCTAGGTATTGCTCCTGTAAGTCTTACTTTTTGAGTCTGGTAAGACTTTTCACTAGCCCCACACTATTCAACCACTGTATTGTACAGAGACATAAATAGCAAGTTTACGCTGCATGCCTAAGCGGTGGATAAAGCATCACCAGGTACGGTTTGCAACTATATGGATGCTTCTCTGAAGCGGTTGGCTGTAGTTATCTCTAAATGACGGTTGATGAGCCACTAAAACAGTCGAAAGAAAGAAAGTAGGCAAGAATCTTAAGATATTATTATAAAGGCTTTAGCGGTTAAGTTGTTCTTGGAAAAGGTACCAGCGGAAATTAATAAGCCATGACCCCTTCTTATAAGCTCTGCAAATGTGGAGTTGGTTTAGGAGATGGAGGCTTTTCGTAATACGCCCTACTCCAAAAGGGTATCGTATCTTTGCAACATGCAAATGATTTTTGTATTTTACATTACTCATTTAGTAATTGATTAATAAATAAATATTTATCTTGTCGTTTTCTGTATTGGCTACAATTTTTAGTATTTTAATAACACTGATATTAATTTAGATCAAATAATGTGTTTCCATAAAGAAATTTAGAATTTTTAGGAACGAAAACCGGTTCCGTACCTATCTTGTTCCGTATCTCTCCCATAATGTTATCTATAAAATATCATTATTGTTATATGCAACCTCAATTCAATATTTATTTTATTCTGTTTTTAGAATTTGTTGTTATAGCGGCAACATAAATTAATTATTTGTGTAAATTTAAACTATCTAGCTATGACGGTTAATGAGATACAGCCTGGTGACAAACAGACAGACACACAGACGGACGGACGGACAGTGGAGTCTTAATAATAGGGTCCTGTTTTTACCCTTTGGGTACGGAACCCTAAAAAGTACGTGTTTGACCAGATTGCAGACGTTCTGAAAAAAGGAGAGGTAAAAAGTACCCGTAACCGAAGGGCATGTATGAAGAGATTAATGAGTATAGATGAAGCGAAAGAGGTTTGTCAGGATCGTAGCAAGTGGAGGTCCATAGTCTCTGCCTACCCCTGTGGGAAATAGGCGTGATATTATGTATGTATGTATGTTGTACATACGACGAAACATAACCTTTCTTGTTGGCGTCGCCGTAGCCGGGTACAAATGAGACAATGTATATAAAGTCCTTTTTTAAATTGACATATTTAGTCTTGAATGAGCTGTTTACTAAATCAATTGTTTTTAGAATAAGACATTTTCTGTAGTCATTCCTTCACAATCGCAAGTCATTTTGCGAATAGGTCGGATTGTCGACCAAACCGTGAAGTCTCTATATGGTAATTTGAACTGTATAATTAGATCGTCGACCTTAATTAAACCCAAATTTGATAGCACAGTTTATTTTAAAGCTGAATTTTGAACTGTTATTACTCGCAATAAGTTTTCTTGGTACGTTATGGAATTTCGAGGTTTCGATGGCAAATAACCAAAATATAAACAAGGCTGAAAGTAATCTCAGACGTCTTCTAATCATACAAATAATTAGCGACTTTTTAGAATAATAGTATGTTTCAAAAATCTATTTTTAATTTGCAACTGAGACGACGTCTACTATTTTTGTTTAGTTTTTGGTCTAAAGTTACCTAATTTTAATTTTAGACCATTTCTTTATCTTAATCGTGTACCTACCTTTATCTTGTTGAAGATAGACAGAAGAAATATTTGTATATTTTTCTAGCTGAGTTAATAAGAATCTGATTGTGAACAAAGCACATGTGAATGGTGTTTCAACCCGCTAAACGATTTGAAAACAAACTAGCGTTCTTCTCACTCCGCTTCAGCAGATTTCACGCGGTTTAGCGCAAGCTGGTCTCGCACCCACTCAACACTTTTATCTTGTTGACCCCAGAGGGGTGTTATAAGTTTGAGGTGTCTGTATGTCTGTCTGTTCCATCGAAGATCCTAAATTAATGGACCGTTCTTTTTTCCATCTAAAGCCTTGTCTGACAAGATGGTTCTTAGCCAAGTTTGATGGAAATCCGTTCAGCCATTCAAAACTTATTGGGGTCGAAAGACGCTTAAAAGACGGCTATTTTTATTTTGCCTGGCAAATAAACTTGTTTTTAATTTACATATACCGTCTCACAGCTGGTCAACGGTATCTCCCATTTCTTTGCTTTTTCCTGCGTCCATTTATTGTATTCGTTGATAAACCATGCTCATAGACGTTTAGATCATTGCACTATATCTTCCTCATTATTACCCTGCGACACCAACTGTCCTCTGATATCCATAAATTGAACACTTTTACCTTATCCGTTGTATATATTTACATATACACTGGTTACAGCCCTGCTGAAAGTAAAAATCTGAAATTTGTATCTGACTTTCAGAAAATAGACTTTGCTTCTATGGGAAACGAAGTAGCTAATGTATTTATGTGCCCAATACCGCTCATAAATACAATAGTAAAAAATATAATAGTACTTTTTCGAGCATTTATCAATCGACATTACGAATCAACATGCATCGATTAAATTTCGAAGGTGACTTTTTGTTGATAAGACGTGGGTGCGAGACCTCAGAGGCTAAGAGTTCATGCCTCCGTTAATTGGATAATAACAGACGCCTACCAAAGTCGACGTATTGATCATGCGAACATCGGAACATTTGATTCCTTTATGATCACTCCTCAGTGAACAAACGCTGCGGCTTTTATAGCCAAACTTTTATCAATGTTTGGTTTGCCTAATAGAAGACAAATTTCCTGTGCGATTGAAATCGTCAGTGCTTTTGAGAGCAAGCAAAGTTCAAGTTCTTTAAGTCTACTTGGAGCCTTGGAAGTGTCCTATGTCCAACAGTGGACGTTACGTGGCTGATATGATGACACTGAAGACTACATGGATGATCCAAAGTTTGCATATCTGTATGTTTGTTCGATGACAACTCAAAGAGATTTGATTAAAAAAAAACCTGAAAATGTACAAAAGATTTGTGACATTTAAATAAGTAATAAAAATATAGGAACAAATTACACTGATTGAGCTAGTCCCAAAGTAAGTTCGAGACTTGTGTTTGAGATACTATCCCGACATTACTATATTTTATAACAAATACATATATAGATAATCATCCAAGACCCAGGACAATTAGAAAAAGGCCATTTTTCAACTTGCCCTGACCGGGGATTGAACATGATCCTCTGGGTTTTTATAGAGTTCTTTTCTTAGTGATTCTAATACTATAATAAAAAGTAAAATTGTTAAAGTCATATTCGCGTGCCAAAAATCATTCAATTCTTACGTAAGTCGCCCTTTTTCCAGCACAATAGGAACATATCAAGACAATTTAAGCAAACAAGAGCCAAGTAATTTGGTTTCGAAACTGTCGCCTCACGAAGCTCAATTGAGAAATATTGCTGGTGTAAATAACGCTTTCTCCTTTAAGGGCACTTGCACACGGTGGATATTTCAGGACTAGTATGCGCGTCTCCGCGACTATTTATTAATGTTATCAAGGGATTGAGTCTTCGGTTGTTCAGAGTAGTGCAGTGAAGTAACATCTGATTGTATATGAACAATCAAAATTGCTTACTTTTTTATATGAACAATCAGAATTACTTACGTTCTACTGAAATCAAGAATATTACAGTTTCAAGTATTTTCTAAAGTGCTTTGCTACATAGCTTCTTTCTTTCTTTCTTTATATCTTTAAATCGTATTAGTGGCCAGCTTTTATCATTTTCTATATTGCCTACAATCATTAATACATTTAAGAACTGGGTTCTTGTCGGTGGAGTATTTTCCATGTCTCCCTATTTTCGACTTTTATTTGCTCATAACAGCTGGCTTTGGTTCTTCCAATGGCTTTGCTTGTTTCAGAATCACATAACGTTCGTGCTATCTAAAAGAAGTAAAAATTGAACTGCGCTTAAAGCTGCAGTGTGTAAGTGTTCTAAGTTCCTTATGCAAAGTCGTGATGTTACGGAACACCGCTGAAAAATACGACTCTAGTCGGTTGATGTTGATAAGCGTTCGGTTGCCAATAACATGGTCCAATTATAAGGTGCTTGATTCATTATTTAGTACAGATTCAATCTGTGGTTTTTGGGCCTTTAATATTTCACTCACTTGAGGAGCTCGGTGGCCCGGTAGGAGTGCGCATTACTAGCGCTTTCGCTAGTAAAGCGACACCGGGCGTGGTCCGCACTTGGATGGGTGGCCACAAGAGGCATAAAAATTTTTCGAGCTCCTCTTCGAGCTTCGGAAGGCACGTATAAACCGTTGGTCCCGGCTGTCACCGTTGTTTGGCAGTCGTCAAGCTATGTCAGATGCCTTTAGGCAGTTTGAAGAATCTGACACAAGTGTTGGTCACTTACACACACGAGAAAGCAAAAAAGCTATTTCATTAGTTCAAGCTGCTATTAAAATAATCAGAAAATGGCCTACCATTTTCTGAATATTTTAATAGCCGCTAAAAAAAAATACAATATCGAGACAAGACAATATCTTCAAATTTCTTGATGTTTTAAAACAACCTGTTGGTTGACTGATTAAAATATATAACGACCTTATATATCGGTCAATTACAATTTTGTATAATAATGCAAAATAAAGAATGAATGAAGTGGCATCAGTGCCATATCCGTAAGATACACACGTTGACAAGACCCGAACCCTCACCGCGAAATCATTAAACGAGCTGGATAATTATCCGTCACGGGGGGCGCTCTCGATCGTAAATTTTTATATTTTATTACGAGCCTTAAATCCGAGCATTAAATTGTCACCCGCGAAATGAGAGTCGCCTTAATTAGATGCGACCACTAACGGGAATGATGCATCACCCCCTCACCCCCTTTTTTTCTTTTTTTAACTATCCGATAATCCTGAGTTTATGGTCCAGGCTCTACTCAGGATGAGAGCTGTGTTAAGTTTTATTACATATTAACTAAGCACAGCTGTGGTGTGCTAAAACAAATAATAAGGCTGTGTTATTACTAAACAGATTTACTACATTATTCAATGTGTTACGTAATAATAAAATCTTACTAGTTGTTAAAACTCAAAGCTTCCCTCAGCTTCTATGGAGCTGTCCCCTAAAACAATATCGCTCGAATAGCAGTGCGCTGAAAATCACTACAGGTAAAAGAAATGTCATAAAAATTACAAATCACTGGCAAAAAAGTTTACTCGCTTACGAGTTCAAAATCTTGGTTAAAAAACGAAATAATTATATCTCGTTTTTAAGAAATGTATTTATAAGTATTTTATTTTTTTCCTCAATCGATTTGTTAATATTTTTGTAGGTTGAACTTACTTTTGAATTGTATAGGGCGAAAATAATTCTATTGAGTTATTAAAATATAAAATAAAGGAATATCTGGTCCACGAATATAAAAAAAAACCTAAAAAAAAAATGGTGTTTAGTTTACGCTCCGCGGAATTTATCTCCAGATTACATGAGGTCTAATCTCTCTTTTTAGTGCGGCTATTAACTTGAGGATTAGTGATTAATTAAAAATGGTTTTATTTTCAACGAGCGCTGTAAAAAGCGGTTTAAATTTCAAATAAACGTTATTCATCAGACGTTTAAAGCTTATGTTACACTTTTAAATATTAAATTATTCTGCTTACTTTAATATTTTAATGCGATACTTTAATACCAGCTTGTTTTGAGAAAAAGTATTTTGTTACTTTTCATAATTACAACGATTTGTTAATCTAAATAATTTTTGTGTAAGTCCTATAGTATTTGCATAAAATTTATGTAAACCATTCATAATTTTAATTTTTCTCGTTTTCTCTGCAAATAAATACATTACCATTTTTGTATACCGTTAAGTGTAGGTTATGACCTCAAGCACTTCCCCTAATGTTGTTATTGCTCGCCCCTCTGGAGCCACTAGACGCTCAGAGCGCGAAACCGAACATCAAAGACCGTATAAAACGCACTTCATTCCATAAAGTTCCATAACAGAAGCGTCGGTGGTGAAATGGCCAATGCAGCGGGACCTTTGAATATTCATTTGAGCTTCTCTATTTCTTCTTACCTACTTTGACCGCAATGGGAAGGAAAGATCAAGTAAAGCTGGCGCCTCGTATGGCTGCCGCACTCTGCCGCAGTCGCACACGGCATTGACGCGCTCTCATCTAAATGGAGAGCGGCTCACGAACTACCCGCAGCTATTGTAAACAAGCAACGTTCTCTATTCAAACTATCGTTACGCCCTCTATTCGCCGTTTCGTGCAATATTGACGATCCGGGAAAAGGTCTTACCGTTTGTCCGCTCGGCGAGAAAACTTTTATCGAGCTCAGATTTTTCGTGAGTTGCGAGGGGCCTATTTTATTGCTTCATCGTGAGCGGCCTTTTCTAGTACTAGAAAAATATAAAAATAAAACTTTCAAATGTATATATAGAAAATAAATGGCCTCCGAAGAAATAAAATGGAAGATAAGGAAAGAACACAATTGAAAATACGTTCTATTAAAATAATGAAAATGCATAATGGTCAAGTGCGAAATGTTTACCACAATGAATTGCGACAGTGTAAAAGCTTTGTTCGTTGGCGAAATTAAATTCTAAACGAACTCTGTTTCAGCGAATACGGCTGAAAGGACAATCTACACAGAAATATCTGATGTATACATTTACCAAATAGCCAGCGCTGCTGAAATTTTGTTTTGTCTAGGAAGCCATTTATTTTGAAAATTTAAGGTAGCAACGTTGCGCTGTGCCTGACAGATCTTACCCTTTTCTGTGACAATAATGAGACAGGCGACGAGACGCGAAGAGGCACTCCCGCCTTGCTTTTTAGAGTCAGCTGAAAATGCATTATCCAAAATGTTATTGTGATATACTAGCCTCTTTCCCGAGAAAACTCTGGAGTGTCACATTTTTTTGCATAAGAGTAAAAAGCATCATAATTTCCTATTTGCATGTTAAAATGAAATTTCTTAGAGGATCATCGGTGCGGGATTGCAGATTTATTATGCAGTATTGGCGAGCTCACGAAACGGCTATCGACGCGTGGATCCACGTGCGCTCTCGCGTTAAGAATTCGCGCATTTTTACGGCATAATAAAAATCGTAAATAATGCCGAGTGAGGCAGACGAAGTCGGGTCACGACGTGCCCCGGGCACGGTGCCGTCATCGGACTTGTGAATTTACGACTGGCCCACAAGTATCGCCTCGGTGTGATCATGAGAAACTGGATTCAACGAAATCAACTCCGGCTTGATTGAGCTTTATTTTTCATTTAATTTCACCCGTAATTATATGTAAACGAGCTACAATTTCAATTCAAAGTAAAGGTCAACAATTGTAGGTCCAGTTTGAATTTCTCGTTGAAATGTCGCACACGTCCAAGCAATTTGAGAGAAAGTCCTGAATATTATTGGGTGTTCCGGAGGCTCATTGGCTTTTTGACGGAGGCGGAAGCTGTGAGGAAAAAATCACCTCTAAATTGGTGTTTCAAGACACGGCGCCGCTACGCCAGCGGCTCTACAAACGATCGCGAGGTTGACATAACTTTACACAGATAGCTACTATGGACATATTTTCTTTTTAATTGGATGATAAATTCTTGGATTTATGATAAGCAGTTCGCGGATTTAAATATTTTTAAAAGTCCCTACGTTATCTGACGTGAAAAAAATAATTTCTACTTCTTGTTATAAATAAAACCTTCTTTACCCTATTTACTTACTAATTTCTGCGATACCTAATCAATTGTGTTGACCTTGACCTATTATCAATATTAAAATATTATCATCGTTTACTGGCCGGAAAAAAAACGACAAAGTAAATACATATACTACTAGTGTGAGCTTACCCTAATGTAGTTCATCTCCACTAAACCGACTGAGTCGTCGCAATTTTATTCACATGTGATGGATTCCGCCCGACGCCTCTACTCTCTACGCAAAGCATAGAAAACAGTAAAAATTTTATGACCGCTCAAAAGTATTCAGGTTTTTTCAAAGACAAATGCTCTTACTGATTTATTATTTACGTAGCTGATCCTCAGAGGTACCATTCTTGAAAGCTCACTGTTAAATTTTATGAAAGAAGGTTTTTCTGAGGCACGTTTCAGAGATTTTTGAGAAAGCTAAAACAAGATGTTTTTTTTTTATAATCCATAGTTCAAAAATATTATCAAGAACAACAAATGAGATCAAGACTATTAACAGGTTATTTTTAAACCATTAAATAAATATAACAATTTTTTTTGAAGGTAAAATAACAAATTATTGTAAATATTACCTACCTAATTCAGTAAAACCACAGGAAAAATTGATTTTAACAAAAAAGAGCACAATTCTGTCCCCTATGAAATTATACTTAAATAATATTTGTCTCTACCTAAAACAAAACATTTTTTTTTAAACAGGATTGCATTGAAAAAATTACTCGAATGTGTATATGAGAGGGTGAATGGTATATTGGGGCGCAATAGAGCGAGTAAAGTTAATTTGCTGGCTCGCCGCAACTTGCTTTGTGCTGCATGTAACCTCTGGTTAACTTACTTGTTGTTTAGATCTACTGTGCATACGATGCTTTTCATAAAGTGTATCACAAATACTCGTACGGTTACAAACATGGGGTGAAACGTTTTCAGGAACCAAGGGCTTCATGGAAAAGTTACACGAGTTAATATATTCATGACTAGTTGTGTGTGTGCTAGCTAGTAACAATGTGCTAGTTGGTTTCATTATGATGTTTTTATTCATTGAAAGCTGATATTTGTGATTGAAAGGTATTGGTAATTTCCATACCTGAAAAAAAAAAAACAACATTGAAGGATTATTGGGAAATCTTGAAACTAAAACTTTTTCGATAATGTCGAGCTGTTTGATGACATTATTATCTATCGCTGTTTGGTCTTGTACTACTTTTTTCCATCATTGACTATTTAGATTATTTTCAAATAAATAATATTTTCCTTTATTTCCTAAATAATTATTTATAAAATAACTGGCCAAGTGCGAGTCGGACTCGCACACTAAGGGTTCCGTACCATTATATATAAAAAATCACGTTTCTTTTATTGGAGCCCACTTAAATATATATAGGTATTTATTCTGCTTTTAGTATGTGTTGTTATAGCGGCAACATAAATACACTATCTGTGAAAAAATTCAACTGTTTAGCTATCACGGTTCATAAGATACGGCGTGGTGACAGACAGACGGACGGACGGACAGCGGAGTCTTATTAATAGAGTCCCGCTTTTACCTTTTGGGTACGGAACCCTAAAAAAGCTATTATTGACAACAGAGATACTGCAAGTAGCTGTGTATACTAGCGTAGCAGTCATGACTCGAACGGCGTCCAAACGTCTGGGCTAGGCGCCACGTCAATGTCCGGAAAATCCCGTGACCCCTTAAGCCTGATTAATGGAAAAGCTTCGACCGTAAAATCCCTCTGTTTTTTCATTAGAAGAGTCGCTCTTTTTGAATTTTGAAAACACGATAGGCCACTTAGCGCCCCTGTCGCGCCCGATCGTAACTTTGCGTTCGATACGGCTGCCATATCGGAGCGTTCTTTTTCGGTTCGATTTACTGCGCCGCCGCCGCCGGGGGCAACCTTCGTCCGCTTGGAAAGATGCACACAGTATACGGTCACAAATTAAAATAGTATAGAAGATAAAGCTTATACGTGTGATTACGGTGGAGTTGATACGGGTGTCGAAAGAGATGACTAATGGAAATATATGTAAAAGAGAACTGACAGCCTCAGTGCAACAAATATCATATTATCTTCTGCAGTGATACCCGCCTGCCCAGCGTAAGGACTATGGGCAAATCCTCTTTTTATTATGAGAGGCCTTTAGTTTAGTGTAACAGTGGACTGATAAAGATTGGAGACTTAAGAGCGCACATAAACCTAAGAATATATTAGATTTCACACACGCGCACTTCACATACCCCGCTTTCATCCTGGACGACTTATATGTCTGACGACGCCGTCAGAGTCGCTCAATGTTGGGCTGATTGAATATATACCTACCATCGACACGCAGTCGAGTAGAAAAAGTTTTTTTTACCCGGCTGTGACTATCTTCTTCCGAACTTTAACACTTTTGAAGTTATATCGGAAATGAAACAAGGAACATTGAATTTACGTATTTTTATTTATTAACCAATTTTATGCTTTTTCAAAATGTATTTTAATATGGCCTCAATATACCCAACTGATATTTTTATTTCCTTAAAATATTGACTCTCAATGCTTTTAAATTTAATTTAAAAATTACGCAAAACATACACGCACTAAAACGAGAGCCGCCATGATGGTGATATCATAGCTGCAGTAACAAATGCTAGATTCCAAACTATTCATAAAATAATGAATGCACTATATCGGGTGCGCCTATTGTTTTAAAAATTCATTAATCCCCACATACATTTTTCAGGGTGCAGTACTGCCCCCATTTGATATAAATTATTTGTAAAAAAAACGGAGATTTCATTCAACATTTTGTCTAGATAAAAGATTTCAAACTATTTTATGAACTACTGTTTATAGTTCAAAGTGAGAAGCTTTTCTACGCACATAAGCGAAAATCGGCCACTTTTGGCCCCGAAAAATTCATGAATCCTCTTTACAGCTATGTTAACATTTAAATAGACTAAGGGTTTAAATATTCTACAGAAAATAAATCAGTACTAAAAGCATGAGACTTTGTTCACTATCAGAATGTGTCGATTTTCACTTTGCATTTTTAATAAAAGGCACTTTAAAGTCAAAATGAATACCATAATAAGTCACAATATAAATAATACTTAGTCACTGTTTACCTACAGCCTACAGCTTTTTTTTGCTGTTTTGACATCACATCATACTAATATTATAAAGGCGAAAATTTGTAAGTGTTTATGTTTGTTACTTCTTTACGCGGAAACAGCTGGACCAATTTAAATAAAATTTGGTAAGCAGGAAGCTAACACCCTGGATTAACACATAGGCTACTTTTTTCATATACCGCGGGTAACACCGCGGGGTGTAGCTAGTTACTTATAAAAACAAAATGGCGGTGGTTTTCGGCGGAAAGGCAAAGGGTTCAGTGGGGGTTGCTTTAAATTGTTTTGCAGATTGATTCTAGTGGACCTTATAATATTAAATTGTTGTAGTTTGGTGTTATAAATGCTCATGGTAATGGACAATTTATGTAATATGTTTAAAGTAGACAGTCATAGTGTGGCTGTAATGATATTTGTTTGCGGACTGCGGTATTTAGGTCTATAAGCGCCGTTCGTGAAAACCAGTGGACTCGTATAGATTTGTCGCGTAAAGCTCCTTTGAAACAATCAAACTACACACCAACCTTTGATTGAAACTAGTTAGGATTAGGAATAAAATAACTGGCCAAGTGCTTTTTTTCCTTTATTTCCAATTCGCGACGTGGCCATTATCAATACGGCCACAATGCGTCGTGGTCGTTGCCGTTTGACAGTAGCCATAACGTGTTGTGGCCTATTTTTTCGCTCATAGAGCGTTTTTGGTCTTTGAGCTTAACAGTACATGCAACAGAAATAAGGTTGCTAGGCCATTTTCGGCGGTTAAAATTTAATTGATGAATATTGTTATTAAATGGCCTTTAGGAAACGCAAAAACAGTGTTAATTTTTTACAAAAACTTACGCTTTATTTTTCGTTTTACAAACAAAAACAAAATCGTACTTTTATTATCTGTATGTCACGTGATGAAAAAGGTCGACCGCCATTTTTTATTATTATTTTACGGCTTTCGATACAACTCCCTATCGTAATTTATTCGTTTGGGTACCGTACACAAAGGGTTAAAACGGGACCCTATTACTACTCTCCGTATTTCTGTCCATCCGTCCGCCTGTCCATCTTTCTGTCTGTCACCAGGTTGTATCTCATGAACTGTGATAGCTAGACAGTTGACATTTTTCACAGAATGCTGTATTTATGTTACCGCTATAACAACAAATACTAAAACCAAATAAAATAAATATTTGATTTCCATACAACATACGTATTTTTTATTTTATATTTATAAATGGTCCGAAACCGTTCTAGTTACCTAAAGTCCCCCTTTTAATGCAGTGCGATTTACTACCGAGCTATAATCGTCTGCTTGAACCTCCTGAGAACTAAAAAATCTCCAGAGACTCTCGTCGGAAGACATGGCTGTGGGATAAAATGAAAAAAAGGCCTCCGCAATTGCTAGAAAGACATAGTTGTGGAGTGATACCACTTTATCTGTAGTATACTAGCTTCAGGAGCAAAATTATTGAGCTCGCCATTTATTAAGCGGTTGCGCAATTCCTAAGCGAAACGGTAACATTGCGCGACGTAAATTAAAACAAATGCCTTCACGCTACTGCAGTCAGACTATTGTAATTTTGGAGTGAGTTTTATGTGAAGCGTAACTTCTGTTTTATTTCTTTTTTGTGCCACCGATTTATTTGCCGTCCACTGCATTCGGGAGCAAGCCCACTGCGCCCGATATTTATGTTACGCACTGCTTGCGCGAATCGGCAACAAAGCGCGAAATACATTCAAACTGACGCCTTGATGCCAATGATGTCCCGTTTTCCGAAACTTCCTTTTTATCGGAGCGCATTCAGTATATCGAATTTATATAATTTATACAGTCTTCCGTCGTTTTTACGTGAAAGGAATACAAAAGTCCACAGCGGTAGCAATATCAATATCAATATGACTCGTGGACGCCTTGCCATTACCGTATATCGCTTGTCACCTTGCAACCGGCTATAAAATATTGATAAAAAGCCCCCTTAATAAATAGTAGTCGGAAGATTTCTGTTATAATTTAAATTAATCGAAAAGAAAGACTTTGATAACGTGTACATTAGAATGATCTTAATATCGGGTAAACCGGTCCACACGTCGGTCGGTCGCAGCTTTACAGTGTATGCTTAAGTTATTTAAAGTAATTGGGTAGATAAGGACTGTATCTGGTAACGATAATGTTCAATAAATCGTATTTAGAACAGATTAGTCGACAGTCGACGGAGCAATACTTGATACGGCTTATTGTCGAAAATATCTGATAAATTTTCGACAGTATAGGCTGTTTCAAGTATAGTATTGTGCGATACAAAAGAGGTGGCCTGATTCTGATACTGGTCCAATCACATCACATTAATATCACACTAATATTATTAAGGTGAAAGTTTGTGAGTGTGTGTGTATGTTTTTTACTTCACGCTGAAACGGCTGGACCAATTTTGATAAAATTTGGTATGCAGGTAGCTGACACCCTGGATTAACACATACTTTTTCCGCGGGTAACACCGCGGGGGGCAGCTAGTAAAATATAAACATCGAACCATCATACGTACGATCATTCAATTATCACACGACAAGAAAATGAAGAGTATAGCTCCAACGGAAGGACTGCTCTAAAATGCTAGAATATAAATATATTTTTGAGTCTACATTACTACCTTCGTGGCGAATTTATAACCACTCGGAGGTTCTGGGTTCGATTCCCAGCCAAGGCAAGTAGGCAGATAGCCTTTTTTAAATTATCCTGGGTCTTGGGTTCTTATCTATATAGGTATTAATTTATTATAAAATAATTGGCCAAGTGCGTGTCGGGCCACGTGCAGTGTAGTATGAATGCCAACTTTGTGTTCATACCGCTAAATACGTCTAAAAACTATTTTTCTATTGAATTTGTATGAAATTTTTTTTCTAGCTCAAACGAACTGGCTCAGAAAAGTCCTTTGTTTTCAGGAAGTGTCTCAACAGCAAAGTTTGAGCCCTTCAGAGTTAGATTCTGAGATTAGTTTATCTTGTAGTTCCAGTTGTAGAGCGGATGTTTCTTTTCTGACGATAATTGTATTTTTCATTGGCACAAACGCAGCTTCTAGAGATAGTCCAGCTATCCATACTACCAATGTGTTGATGATACAAAAGTTTGTAAAAGCCTCAAGAGCTACAGAATCAAAAGCGCAGGATCTTTTTTTGTAACTACCTAAATTAAAGCGTTTGTCCTAAGCTGTACCTTCTAAAATTTTGTATTTCGAAAATAAAACGCAATTTTTTTAATGAACAATTTTTCTAGGTTTTGTCTTTATTCTAGTGTCAAATATCCTGAAAATATTTAAAAATATGACAAAAATTTTAAAGTTAATGTAGTACCATTGATTCTGTGAGTTTTTATAGAGCAAGGTAAGTTCACTTTGTAGTGCTAGTTGTGGAGCAAAGTTATTCTCGGCGATAATCGGATTCTCATTTGGGTCATGCGCGACTTCTAGAGACTGAATAAGTCTGCGATCAATTGTTTAGCTGAACTCATATTTTGGTGTTACAAGTGCACTTTTTAAATAGTGCTCTAAAAGCTATAGTTGTAGTCAAAATCACGAGATCTTATTTTAAGTGCATTGCTTAAGGAGATAAATTTAGTTTTGCGAGTCCAGTTGTCCAGGTCTTAAAAAGAATTAATTTCAGTTAATGATAATATGAATTAATTACTTTTGAAGTAAAACTCAAATTTTGCGAATACCTAGGTCCTTTAACAGTGGTACTTTAAGACAACTTTAAGAAGTGAAGGTTATTTGTTAGTTGTTCTTGTATAAAACTACCCTTGAAATGTTTTAGTATTTACAATTTTAATTTGAAAATCTTGTCCATTGTTATACACTGCAGCGAATGAAAGAACTGGCTCGATGAGAATCCTTAGCTGTCAAGGAGTGTTCACAGAGCAAAAGTTAGATCCTTTCATTGTTCAAATTCCGAGATTAGTTCACTTTGTAGTGCCATTTGTGGAGAGAAACTTTTTTGTCGGCGTTAATCAAATATTCCGTTGGCACAAACGCAGCTTCTAGAAAAATCTGTGTTTCTACAGAGGTAATTGAATATTTATTTCTGATTTAGATTTCCTTCTCCATCATATTCATTTTGTGCACTTAACATTTGATTAGACAAATAACGAGCATTACACAGATTCAATATAATAGTTCAGATTCAACAAAAAGAACATTTTAATAACATATTTGGTCTAAAGTATTTTAGTTGACTTAAAATTTATATTCAATTAATTTTAGGCAACGTTTTAACAGAAAACAGGTTTTAGAATCTCCCATTCCATTTTTATAAAAGAGACATTGATAAAAAGATTTACATTCAAATAAAGCTAATACAAAAGATCCCAAATTCCCATCGCAATTCCTAAATTCTCTTTGAGTCTTGAAATTGGCTGTAGCACGTCTAGTTTCCATAATCTTCCTAGCGTATAGAGTAGTGTTGTTGAAAGACTAGAATCATGAGCTTCGTCCTCGATACCAAATGAAAAATACTCTCCTGGATAAATTATTTATTAGTTCCGTGATTATATGAGCATTCATAATTTTACATTTCTAATGCTTGCTCCTATAGAAATAAAAACTACTTGAATACCTGATATGGAATAGAAATAAATATAACAGAAAATAAACATAAAATCTAGAGCTCTATTTCCACTATCTTTAGAGCTAGCAGGCAACGACACTACATGGTGAGTTTTCTGTATGTAAGAGAATTTATATCTCGTTTACGTTAAAATCAAAGAAGTTATTACCACTTAAAACGCATGGTTGCTACTAGTGATGTACAAGGCTCGAGGCCTCCGAGTCCTTTTGTCTAGAGCTCGGAGTCGTTTACAGGGCTAGAGCTCGGAGTCGTTTACAGGGCTCGCCCCGTTTGTGTGAAGCTCGACGACTTGGGAGTCTTTTTCAGAGCTCGAGCCTTTTCGAGAGCTCGATCGATCGGGAGGCTTTTTCACGGCTTGAGTCTTTTTCAGAGCTCGAGCCTTTTCGAAAGCTCGATCGATTTGGAGGCTTTATTATTGAGACTTTTTCTATGAGCTCTGTGAGCTCAATAATGTGTAATTTGTCCCTATATATTTATTTATTTATTGATGTTTGATCATTTTCGCGTGGCTACCTACTTTTGATAAATATAAAAAGTTAAATTAAATTAATAGGCCCGGCTTGCGAACTCTCTGAGTAAAAGGACTCAGAGAACTCAAGCTTTCATTGAAGGCTCGCGTTCATTTAAAAACTCGAGCTTTTTTTGAAGGCTTGAGCTCTTTTGATAGGTTCGAGCTCTTTTGAAGGCTCGGACTCTTTTGAAGCTTCGAGGCATAGAGCTCACGTCTTGACTCGACGCCTACCGAGCTCACCGAGTCCTGTCAATCTGCCTCGAGGCTTCAAAATTAGAACTCGACGCCTCGAGGTTTGTCATCACTAGTTGCTACTGAATGTTTAGTATCGTAGCCTCATTGAAAAGCTTTCCTGACTTTTAAACCTTAGGAGTCGGCTGCGATGTGCAGTTAATTTTTCCCATCACTAGTCCTTGTATAGACCACGCTGAAAGCGCTCCTAGCAGTTTGTTTTACAGTTTAACATTGTTTCCTTTCCGATCGGTGCAAGTAAACATCTGCTTTGGGGTACCTACCAGACGCTCAACTTCTTCTTTGTGAAACGGAACGAAGTCAGCAATACAACGGTAAAGATTAAAAGATTTTCTATTGCTTTTGTTTATCCTTTGATTTGCAGTTGGGAAGATTTTCTTGTTTTCTTTGTCGTTGATGTATCCTGTTCGTTTAATGCCATTATTTAAAATGTGTTAAAGTATAATATGATTAATATAAAGATCTGTTTCTTCAACGTCATCGAGTCAAGACAATTCAACCATCTCCAATAATGTTTAGTCTGAACTACTGTTTTGATATTGGATAGTTTAACTGTTTTATTTTTTGAGAAGTATTTTATTTAGTTTGAGTATTTTTAAGACGTATTTGCTTGAATTCAGTCTATAGGTCCCCTTAACACAACGTTTGTATGTGTGTAAGTAAAAACATATTTGCCAAATGGGTCCCAGCGTCTTCAAGTCAACGCGGAACGGCGAATCATACATAAAAAAATAAGAGATTCCGACGCATTGAAAACCTTCTCTTTTTTTGAAGTCGGTTAAAAATAGGATTATAAGTCACTTTGTTTATTTATGTGCCTGTTCCCAACATAAACGACTTTACGACTTTACAAAAACCCTTAGACATTGTATGACCCAAAAACCTTTATTTGACTTTCAGTGTGATATTATAGATACGTATCGAGTACAGATCTATTCTGTTTTCTTTGGTTTTTATGTCTGTGTAGGTCTATCCCTAGTGACTTTTGATATTTCAGATATCAGGTTCATTTTGTATGCTGTTAGAATATTAAAGTCAGTAGATTCACATCGAAGAGCAATATCTATTCAAAGAATTGTATTTTATTAAATATGTGAAGTAACAAGATTTTTCGATTTTCATTACTCGAGTCGAACACTATCTAATAAAATTATTGCCAAAAATATTTTCAAAATGTGTTTTTGATGTCCCTTAGTGAAAATAAAAATAGCATTAATGAGCTATCTATATTTGCTTATTAGCTTTGCTTTGCTGTCGTAAATTAACATAGTATTAGTGTCACTTTGTTGTAGCTACTAACCCATAGTGTTATGTCCGATGGAATATTGCTATAGGGTAACGCTGCAGACATAAACACCATATTTGTTTTACAAAAACGTGCTTTAAGATTTATTTATAAATTAGGTGCTAGAGAGTCTCTAAGAGAAATTTTTTAAAACTAAATATTTTGACTCTCCCTTCGCAATTCATTATGAATATACATTCGTATAATAAAAATGGTGATATTCGTATTAACACTAGAAATAAAAATAAATTTGCTATTGCAGATTTCCGGTTAGAAAAAAACAAAACATCTTTTGTGGGTATCGGCTTGCGCTCTATAATAAAATTCCAGAACACTGCCGTTAAAAATATTTGTTAAAATGCGTAAATGTAAATGACTATTTATCATCATCTGATCAAAATTCTTAGGAATAATTGACTGCAAATTTTAATTATATTGTTTAAATTTATTATGTTATGTATACTTAGCTTAATTAAAATTCTTGGAAATAGTTGACTGCAAATTTTAATTGTTTTATTTAAATGTATAATATAATGTATACTTAGCTCAAGTGTAAATTTGTATTGTAATTGTAACATAGCCCATCAGGCTAGGTATAAGGAACAAATACTGAACTGGATTTCTTTCGGCGTAATCTTCCCAGCAGTGGTCGTTCCGAAACGCAAGTAGTTTTTAGCTTATGCACTAAAATGATATTAAAAAAAAAATAACCTTCAATAAAAGATTAATTTATCCTACAATGAATAAAAAAGACTTTAATTTTGATTTTGCTAAATATGACTATTATAAGCAATATACCAGAGAGATAATTAACTGAACTATCTACAAAAAGGTGGTTCAACGTATACGTTAAGAAATACGCTTTTCTCAGTTCCTGAAACTACAAATTCGCTAAGGGTACTAGTGAACACATTTGTACGTATGGATAGGTCAAGCAATAATTGCCGGCAGTGAGGGCAGTGGTCGTCCCAACTGCGTCTCCTCCATGTAGCCCGGCTCCTGTATAGGCTCAGTTCCAATTACTCGTTGGAATCGTTGTCCACTGTAATTGGATTGGGCTGGCAACCGGACTTGTTGGCATTTTAATTGTGCTATTGTGACGGTGGAGACCGTCCACCGCCCGCTTCGACACCCAACCCGATAGACAAACTGCTTTTTACTTCACATTCGCACATCATTCGATAATACGATAAACGCTCCTATAAATTTATCCTTTATAATGCTATCGGGACCCATTCTGCTACGAGTTTATTAACGATTCTTCCCACGCTTCGAATTAAAAAAGCCAAAAACATTCGACCAGAACACCGCGGCCGCTGAAGCGTCAAATATTTCTTTAGGACACAAGTTGCGGTGTTTTAGGAAATCGAGACGTTAATGGAATGACTGACGCGTATTATCGAAACGCGTTCGGGGAATCTTCACGTCTTAAAATGTAAGGTATCCCGGTTTAGGCCGATTCCGAAAACTGGACTAATTAAAGGACATTTCGTGCCGATTGACTGATGTGTGATAACCGACTCTTATCCTGTGAGATAAGAATGCATATGGAATTTACAATTAGTTAATGTTTTCTTCGATAACTTTGTTGGTTTTATCGACTACTCGCGAAATCAGAAGATATAATTATGAAAGCAGCGAGGCTATATATTTATTAATTGAAACGAGACTCGTTGAGGATTGCAGGTGTTTTATTAACGAATTCGCCTTTAGCGTTATTAGTAAAGCGATTGAAACACAAAGACTATTCTCCCTCGCCACTGCTCATTTTATTCCCATTGTGTCTTTATGCTACAGAAATCGTTGTCGGCGACACGGCCGCATCGGAATATTTTATACAAATTTTAGAAACAAGAACAAGGCCCGAGTGACAGGTACACTTAATCGTGTTGCTTATTTTTGCTTAGTGAAGTTTTATCGGATACCAATCGCGGAGCGGCGTGTAGTATGGATGAATAAAATATACATTTCTGCGTCGGGCACGCCTGCTCGCCCCCGAATGGAAACTTCGGATGCCGCTTTAATGGAGTTTTGAAGTTTGGTATTCGTTTCTATTATGGCCACGGATTGTTTGTTGTCGTTGATTTAAATTTCACGCTCCAGTTAGCGGGTATCAAATCTTATTTGTCAATTTTATCTGCGCTCCGAGCTAGTCTTTATGCGCCATCGCTTTTGTATTTGCCAAATTGAATGGCCATATTGCTGTAATTGGTATCGCTTTGATGTCGTGTCCTCTCTTCTGTTCCTATAATTACGCCGTATTATCCCGTTGATTTTCATCTGTTTTTGCACGTTCCCACATTGTGCCATTTCGTAATGAGCGCAGTCCATCGTGTCGTGCATTCTATTTCGTTTTGTCAAATATTTCGCGGCCCAAGTGACTTTTAAATTTAGATTCTTTCTTCGTCTTCTACGAAAAGGTATCGAATACTTCGCCTTTGTATAACTTTTTGCACCAACTCTTTGGTTTCCAATCGCGCATTATTTATGATCACTGCTGAATTCGTCAAAATAAACTACATACTAAGTTGTAAGAATTCCGTCTTCGTACCAATGCATTTAGGTTTTTATTGTAAAAGTATTAGTTCAACTCATTTATATTTGCTTTCTTTTGATCTTTGATTAAATCGACGTGTACCTATATTTTATTATAATTTTTTGAAAAATTGTGTTAGAGTCATGCACCCAAATTCGAATACAAATTTAAGACATGATTGTTTGTAAGTATTTAATTATACGATCACTTTTAAAGTTATTTTGTGTTTCCATATCATTTCAGTCGATTAATTTTTTTCCATATCATTGTAGTTTACAACGACAAACGCATAGATCTTCAAAATAATAAGAATAATAACATTAGCTAGGTTAACAAGTTACTAAAAGAAACAGCAGTAACATTTATCGAAGAGCGTTTATTGGCGTATTAAGATCCGCTGATTTCTAAATAATAGAGGCAACCAACATAAATCAACTAGCGCCTCCGGTCTTTGGCTGCGGTTGGATAACTTCTTTTTATCAAGGAAATGTACTTAGTCTATTCGTATTTAATAGGCAAAATGCTAGATCCTAGAGTGTAGATTCCAAGTACATATATTTAATTAAACTGATTATAAAAGTTTAGATATTGATGAAAATACAGTTCAAAGTTTGCATGCAATACAGTTTTACCTTAAAAATAAACAGTTGAAGCTTATGTATACCACTCATGTACTACCCATTCGTTTTGAACTACATTTTTACTGAACTTATTTTTCTTTTCCCAAATATACATTCTTGAAAGGGTAACTTTGTAGCAATAAGAAACGTTCTCTTACTTCAATAAATAGTATTTCTAGTTAAACTGCTCTATATGAATATAAAAGTGAAAAGTTTCTCCGAATAGAACTATCGGGGAGCCGTTGTTTATGCAATTTCCAGTCCGTAAACAAAAACTAATGGCTAACATTGTTTGTAACTACACTAGTAGAAAGTGAACGCAATATCGGCCAAACGTATGAGTCTCACGGGTTTTTTGCGGTCGAAATTATCTCAAGATTACAACAGCGGGTGTTATTATTACCGACATGGTGATCAAATTACAGTGACACTCACGTATAAATATCATTATGTGTAATTGTAGTGACACTAATCGCCTCTTTTGAATGCGCAACGTGTGTGTGTAAAATGTACATTGATTCTTTTTTTTCTTATTCTCTCCAGTAGCATATCCGTTAGTGTAATTCGGCAGTTCTTTTATCATTTGTTCTGAGAATACCGTTCTCTTGCAATTATATCGCGATGTTTGCTTCGTCTCGCGTGATCCATTACATTAGACAAATTGCTTGGGATTCTAAAATATTCGCATAAATTTAAAAGTATGATTGTTTCGACGAATGCATTAGATGGGTGTAAACGATAGCTAGAAGCACTTTTGCGTTGAAAATTAACGGTTTCAGATTTTATTGACCTAGATTAACTTTTACGTCTTTATGTCTTACGAGAAAGACAGCGTCAATATAATACTTAGCAAGACGGTGATGCACACTAGTGTAAAAACAGAAATTCGAAAACTCAAATGTCCTTTCTCTCACCTTAAGCGATTTTTTTTTTTATTTACACAGATTTGGCATCCTAAAGTCCAGTACCCAAATTAGAATTGCAATCGGTCTGACAGACACTCTTTTCGTTATCAAGCATTCCGCAGCTATAATGAAGGTATTCCATAAAAGTGCATCGATTTCGAGTGTTCAATTAATTTAATCAACCGCATTGATTAAATGTCAGGAACCCAATTAAATTATCTGTGGAAATGCAACGGCGGGTTGCCCCTGAGGCTTCTTCGCACTTTGCTTTCTCGCCGCGTCCTGTTTCGATTTGACTATGTCTGTTTGGATGTATAGCAGTTTAGAAAAATTAAATATTATAGCTTATTTAATTTAATTACTTAAATGTATGTTCATTCATTATATTGAATTCCCTGTACTATTTAATTTCCCATCACTTTTTCTGTATAGCGAGATTGCCTGAAAGAAATTGCATAACGACAAGGCCGTCTTTAGCGCATTTCCTAGTTTTTCAGATAATTATGTTTTATTATTTAATTTTAAGCTATAAAGGGTATCGTATTGTATACTTATAGAGAATTTAAAAACTTAAGTCGGACATAATTAACAAATATTGCAATATCAAATCATAAATAACCACAAGTTTAACATGTCAATTGGTTTACAAGTGACAGCAAAATTGCACCTCCACACAAATATGGCGGAACCGGGAAGTGAACCCTAACCCTGCAGCTGACGTGCCTGCATTTGGTAATGTCCCAGTATGGGGTATATAGTCTCCCGATTAGGTCGTGAGAGGGATCTGATGCTATTGTATCAGTTTGATAGTGGCGTGTTTAGAGATATAAGTATGCGTGGTGGTTTGTTCCAATAAACAATAGAATTTGATAGGAATATTGGAATGATCCACGGTGATTTTGTTTCTACATTTGTAGAAATAAAAGTATTCGAGTTTTTGTTTGGGGATAATATATTTCTTTGCTTCGGAAAGCAAAAAATATATTATCTCCAAACAAAACTCGAATACTTCTTATTTCACATTCGAAAGTTAATAAGACAACTCTAGTGTAAATTTTTAAATATCGCTTAAAACTGACATCATGACAGCCGAGACCCTTGCTCTAATGCCTATCGGGGAACATGATAGTTTGATCAAATATGAACAATAATGAAAAGAAAGAAAAATAATAAATTTGACTCACAGTGATTCGAAACACTCGTTAATTTGTTGCTCCTGACTGACATCATTACCACAGTATACAGAGACATATTACATAGCAGTTGTCATACTTTAGGCAGCTTCAAAAATTAACACCTGTTTTAACATACACGAAAAAAAGCAAAAAACAAACTAGACCTAGAATTAATAACTAAAGTAATACGAGTAAGAACATAGAACATAGTAAGAGCATGCAGTCTTTAAAGAAATAAACTATCCTATCGGACTACATAACGAAAGTAGTATTTTTATGAATCTTACAACATGAAGAGCGATGATAAAAAGTCTTAGTACCCCTCGAGTTATTCCAGTAATAAATGCACACTTGGTGAACCTGCAGATTACCTTTGAAGACACCCTCTGAGAGCCGTCAGAATGAGCCTCGTTATGTTACCGTGATTTAACCGTCTTGACACTTACAAATTTTATTTGTCTTTTTCCGTTGCCTTTGTAAGCGAATTTTATGATCGCAAAATTAGACGGCGGAGGTTTTTTGTTAGCGAAATCAAATTACGTCTCAGCGTTTTAGGTTTTTGAAGGATGAATTCTTTTTGAACAGCGTCTGGATCTTGTTATGAGAAAAGTCTGCCGTTTTATACATTTATTTTGTAACTAACAAGTCTAAGTGTTTAAGTAATGTTTAACTGAGTGGATCTTGCCGTAAATTGAAATTACTTTCTTGTATATTTCTCTCTGTATTACATTTGAGACAAATAAATAAAGCGACGTAAACGCGTATGCAAATGTCGGAAGATTAATACATTTATTTCTATAGTACTTACAATTTCTAAATCAACATTTGAATGGATTGTTTAATTTTTTTTCGCCAAAGAAAAACAGCGAAACGCTTAAGGCTGGTTAATTCTTAGCGATAATATAAAACATTATTGAGGATGGCACAAAATTTACATTAATACAATATATTGTACATCCTGTATTTGATTATATATGTATACCTTTAGTATGTTTATTATATTGACCACCCCCACTACCTAATTTCCCTTCGCTTTTTTCTATATAAGCAAGGTAGGAAGAAATTGCTTAGCGATAAGGCCGCCCTTTGCGTATTATATTATTTTTAAGATCATGGTCTGTATCTATTTATTTTTGTGCAATAAAGGGCAATTTATTGAATATTCAGGATTCCTTTTCATTAAAACTTTTATGCTTAACTATATTTTTTGTATAAGAAACCTTGAAAACAATATTTCAATCACTTATTATCTTTTATACAAAGTTTAATATCTATTACAAGCCAACTAAGTAGTACTTTACATGAACTGGTTCTACTGGACGGTAACTGGCCTCAAGTACATCCGCAATAGCGGAGTGATTAGTATCCCTGCAATTAGTCATGTTGACTGCAATCGGACGGATCTGATGTGCAATTTGCAGATCAGTAATCGAATGATGCACAATTAGCGTCTGAGAAAGCTCTGACGTTATAGCTTTAGGTAAAGAAAGTGGCAACGAAAAACGAGAAAATGGCGGTGGATCTTTTTTCTTATTTTTGTATGAATATTATATATTTAGATTTAGTTGTACGTATTGGAATGTGCAGTATAATCACAGTAAAATTGTATGACAAGGCCGCTAAAAGCTGTCATAATTTTTTTTTCACCTCTTTGAATAACGCACTGCTAGGCATATATCATATTCCTTCAGTATGCTAGGCATATATCATATCCAAAAGTACCCATCTAAGTGTTGTATCTAATTTATCATACCATATAAGCATACAATTTACTTTCGTTTAGCTTTCGACGATCGTCATGTTTGGATATCCAGAAATTAGCTAGTTTAACCCATTTATCTTGTTTTTTCTATTTTTTTATTTGCCATATACTATCCCAGTGCCGAAAAAGGCAATATTATTTTTAAAATACGAAAAAAAACTACTAGTAAATACATTATGAACTATATTAAAACCTTTAAATTGCGGTCAAATAAGTACGAAGTCGAGCAGTCACTGGTTCCGTAATTTGATGCATATTTATTTATATTATGTGGCTGCAAATAGCCGTACCTCTGTATAAAGTGTTCACGTACCCGACACCGCGTAGAGCAATTTTCACGTCACTGGGTACTTTGTCATTATGCATCAGGATCGTGACGCCTCGAGACAACTCGCAATTATTATGTATGTAAAAGAAATTCTTTCTGGCGTCGGACACAGAAATATATGAAGTAGAATTTCTTTTTCAATT
The DNA here is from genome assembly GCA_943193695.1 of Acrobasis suavella. Taxonomy (NCBI): domain Eukaryota; kingdom Metazoa; phylum Arthropoda; class Insecta; order Lepidoptera; family Pyralidae; genus Acrobasis; species Acrobasis suavella. The sequence goes on from OW971938.1 coordinate 14,083,086, forward strand.
TTATTGTGTAGATAAGTATCTGAAAACTTTTTGGTTTTGTTATTTCAATTAAATGGGTATTTGTAAGCCAATTGTCCCTGATTACAAAAAGAGATAGCCATAAATCTTTTGATTAACGAACGACACGCGCTCGCATTTTCCGCTCGATAATTGCATCAAACCCATCTCGCTCTATAGACGTATGTTGCAAAAAGTCTAAACATTCAAACGTGTCCCACTCCAAAGACGTCGCAATTCCCGAAGTTCACATTATTATAACGAGGTATCGGCGCGGCGGTGCGCTGCAAAGCAAACTGGGCCCACGGCCGCCCGAATAACCGATACTTTGCCGTAATAGCCGCGATCGAGGCATGCGATAACAAGCCGCCGATAGCTGAACCCGTATTTTATTTATATATCAGAGTCTCCTCTTTTTCAATAACGCTTTTTCCCTCGCACAGCGGAAATTTTGCTCTTTTACGGTATGGGGGCATGCTCATTATTTACTAAGGTAATTATCCGGCCATAATGCTGAATATTCAGGCGACAAATTGCGGGGCCGACAAGTGACGATTCTCATGGAGTGCGATAAACGACTCGCCCGCCCTGCTCATGACTAACGTTTCGTCATCGCCTCGGCTCTGTGTTGACAGTTTAAGCGTTTACGCTGCTTTTGCTTAGAGCATATCATGTATGTACCCAACTGCTTTTGCGTTTTTCATGCTATTGTGATTTTGTTGAGACTTGTTCTTTTTAATTTTAAAATATTACATTCTTAATTTCTCAGCACCATTATTTTTAAATATGAATGTCGAACATTTGGATAAAATGTGACAGATACCAAATACTTTATGTACTAAACGATCTCAAAACTCAAAAAAAAAATTAATTTAATCTTTACAACATAATTTTTCAAAATAATTCATAGAACTGACTATATGTCAAGTTAAATTACCTTCTAGTAATAGCAATATTAAGCAATGTAATAAAGTCAAAGTCAAATCATTTATATGCACTGATGTAAGTAGAAGTGGATGGTACATATTTTTAGGCTCTGTACATGAACCCTGTCAGGGCACAGCAAACACTGCAACAAGGAATATATATTATTAATTCATAAATGACATGCACATCAACTTATTCGAATTTCAATATTTGTCAAACATTTTGGCTATTTTTAAAGAATTCTTTAATACTATTTAAGGGTCTTTCCGCTAGACACTATTTCAATCTTTTCACAAAAAAAAAAATTCCTCTGCCTGTATATGTCTTGGCAAACTGTTGTAAAAACAAAACGTTAAACATATTCAGCTAACAAATTTATAGGTATAGAACGCTTTATTCGACTGTCACGTATTCCACAGCCCCGAACCTCATCAATATCGTGAAATCGGCACGTCTGCGGTTTTAGAAAATTTAAAATTTCCCACAATATTTCGAAACGCTATAAGAGTGTGCAATCCAATGCGATTGTGAAGAGACGCCGGTAGCGGCAGGCCGCATGCCCCGGGCGCGAGTTCATTAAGGAGCCCGTCGCGAAGCCATTGTTAACGTTTTTAATTCACGTGTCCACTGCACGCGCCTTCCTCCGTGCCTCCAGACTGCTGGGAAATCTCGCTGGAAAATTAACGCCACAATTTTTATATCTTTTTCCCTTCCCGTTTGCGAGGCGCTTCTATTTTATTTATTTCACGCTTCGATCGCCCCGCGCGGCGTTTAGTTAACGCTTTTATTTTTGTTAGAAACTTTTAAATTTCACTCGTTGTTTTAGTAGTCGGTTTTGTTTTTGTTAGAATATTTTTTCTTTGTTGAAAATTAAAACATTTTACGATATCGCGTTGATTCATCGCCATCACATCGATCTCCAGTTAAGATCCCGACCCAAAAATCCCACGAGAAGGTCACCGAACGGTTAAAAAACATGACTTACATCCGTTTTGTTTAGATAGTGGTGAACTCAGCAAAAAGTTAATTGTTTTGATTGCCAATACACAAACACGTCCGCCCGTCTGTCTGTAGCAAGTTATCGCCTTAGAAAAGCTCCGATCTTAATTAGTTTTCACGTCTTTGAAGGCGCCTAGCACGATACGATCTGGCCCTTGTTACAATTTGTTTTCCCTTAGCACTGTTCCTGACACATAAACCTACCTTTTTGTTTTACCGGTTTTTATTTGGACGTATCCCGGTGATGTATGGTGATTGGCTCCCTTGTCCCAACGGTCGTGTATTTTATTTATCATGATAATCCTCCCGGCGGCCCGGTAACAATATTTGAATACAGAGTGCGTTTCGCGCTTGACGTTTCAAATGTTTATTGATTAGATATTTCGTTTTAAAACAAATTGAAACAACACGCCGCGGGCACATTTAATTAAAGCTGTTAGTTCAACGTCCTACGAGTCGCAATATCTATGCACTGTGTTTTTTGTAGTATCGCTATAACAATGTGATGAAAAATGTTCTATTGTTGGACGTCGAGATAAGGCCGGCTGTCTTGTAAGTTTAACAGTGTGGCGATGAGTTGCTGTTTGGTTTGACTCCATTCAGTTATGGTTATGATCATAAGTCGGCGTCTGGCCCGTTTTTTGCTCGGCTGATCCTTTCGCCAATTTAATATTTACTGCTTGTCAAATATTATTCCACCCGTCACGCCCTCTCAGAAGATCCTCACTTATTATTTTTATTTACATGCCGCCGCCGATTTTATATTTTTGCGGCAATTTGCTAAAGCTTTTTAGGAGCTTTTATAGTTATCGAATAACAAGTTTATATTTCATTTCCGTTTGTCATTACTTACCACCATATTTTGGTTTTTCTTACACATTTTTTATCACTTTGATCTTAAAAATACTTCTATAGTGTTATGTCCCATGGAATATTGCTATAGGGTAATGCTGCAGAAATAAATTCGGTATTTGTTTTACAAAATCGCGCTGTTAGGTTAGGACTTTTTAAAGACATAAATATTTTGAGTCTCCCTTCGCAATTCATCTACGCGAACATTATTAACGAGCGTCAGAATATACATTCATATAAGAAAAAATATGATATTCATAGTATTAACACTAGAAACAAAAATAAATTAGCCATCTCAGCTTTTCGGTTAGAAAAAATAAAAAATCTTTTGTTGGTCTCAGCTTGCGGACCTATAATAAAATTCCAAATAATGTAGTAGCGTTACCATTATCTAAGTTTAAGACTGCCGTTAAAAATAATTTATTATAAAATGCTTATTATCATGTAAATGACTATTTATCTGATCAAAATTCTTGGAAATAGTTGACTGCAAATTTTAATTGTATTATTTAGATGTATAATATAATGTATACTGAGCTTAAGTGTAAATCTGTATTGTAACTGAAACATAGCCCATCAGGCTGAGTAGGGACCAATACTGAACTGGGTTTCTTTCAGCACAATCTTCCCAGCAGTGGTTTTTTCGAAATGCTAGTAGTTTTTAGCTTTTGCACTAAAATAATATTTAAAATAATGACCTTCAATAAGGGACAAATTTATCCTACACTGAATAAAAAAAATGACTTTGACTGTGACTTTGAAAAGAATTAGCGGATAACAAAATGATGTAATATGCATACTCTTAAATATATTATATATATACTCCTACTAAGTGTGTGAAGTAGTTAAATGAAGAGACAGTAGTAAATTTTTCTTTTATCTTTCCTTCAGTTATCGATTAGAAAAAATCAAAGACCAAGAAAATATTGTAAAATGATCAAAAGCGCTAACAACTTTTCGATCCAAGTGAAATTAACCCTGATAAGGCAACACCCAGAAGCGCCACCGCGCGAGACAATCAGGGTCATATTTAGGCCGTTAAAATTCACAGAGGCGGAGTATTAGATATGCCTGAGAACTGACAGGAAACGGGTCCGGCCCGTAGTCATTTCACACTCGGTCGGGTTTCAATTTGCCGCGGCCACTGCGTCTGTTTATCGAAGACTGCACCGTGATTGTGACCAGTCCGGTTATTGTGACCGAAAATTGGAAGGAAATATATTAATGACCATTCTTCGTCTTTGTTTGCGAGTTTAACATCGACGTTTTTTAAACCTTTTTTTACAGCAATACAAAATAACTGAATCAATTATTTCGAAATTGGTGTGTGACTGACCACATAGTGGCTAACTTTACATATATCCTTACCACACTCTTAAAACATAAATGTATCTATTTGTCTAAATAATGTCGTCCAAAGAAATTATTTTCGTGTGATTTAGCTTAACTAAATTTCGTTTCATTTTGACTTATATGTGTCCAACCTGATTAAAGACCTTCCTCCACTTTTTCTATTTCGTGCGGTCTGGCATGAATTCCTTCCAACCCTTATGTAATTTATCTTTTCGCCATTCTCGACTTAACGGGTTAATTACTTAAATAATTTATGTGTTAAAAATAATGCAGAGTCTTCGTATCATATAAAACTGGGTGCAGAAAACGATGCTAACTTATACACTCACCCACTACAAAATAAAATCGTTTTACTGTGTCATTACATACAGTTTGAAACCAATCAAGTCAATAAGAATATGAAGTTATGAAGTAAGTTTTTCATAATTCTAAAAGTGACCTCTAAGTCTAACCCTGAATTTTTCGACGATTCTAGCTTATTTTAATCCGGATTTTTAACTCTACAAAGTCGCAACGGATGACTTGACTGCACTTCCAATAAGGGTGCTAATGACGTCATCAAAATTGGATGGGGTGTGAAATCGCGGCGGAGTTTTCTCAAAGTCGTAATGAGCGCGGCAATTTGTTTTTCCTTACAAATGCCCGCCATTTTCACCTGGCGCGAGCAACAGTTGGCCTTTGACACAAGTCACTAGAAGTTAGTCGTTTGTCTATCGTTTGTTTTCTCTCGCCGCCGGGTGTGAACGGGCAGGGCAATTTGGATAGCTAGAAATAAATCATAGTGGCAAATTGTAATTAAATTTTCAATTTTGCTGTTTAATTTTTAAGACTTATTTTATTCTTACAGGTTTAAATTTGATAGAACCTGTAGACTGAGTTGTAATATTTTATTGCGTTCCATTTTATATGGATTGTTGAAAATTGACTGTATAGATATTTATGTTGTTGTTTTTTTGTTTCAGGTTTTTACGGCATGTCATTCCTTTATATCTAATTCTCAGAAGAAGTTTTTTGAAATCAGCAAAGTTCCTTAAGTCTTACCATTTATGTAGTAGTAGATGGCACTGTCTATCAAAAAAGTCGTCGTCTCTTAATATTACAAATATTAGGTCGTGGACGACTTGGCAGTAAGAAAAGTATACGTCTGTCTGTCACTTTTCATCGTTGCCAAATCTATGAATTCGTCTAGTAAAACTGGCATTAACCATAGCACTGGCACCATCTTAATCGGGGCTAAACGTCGGTTTGTCTACAAAGATTCAAAGAATTAAAATGTTTATTCAGTATTAGACCTTTACAGGCACTTTTACACGTCAATAAGTATAATTTACGTTACGTTTAAAGTATATTAAAATTTAATTTATTTTTAAAGATAATCTGCCCATACCAGCGCTTCGTAACGACCACTGCTGAGAAGAAATGCCGAAAGAAACCCTTTTTAACAGTATTGGTCGCCTACTCGCCAGAAGTGCTTTGTCATATTATTATTATTGTCTTTTAATTAATAAATATTTATAATATATTAGGTTAGGGAAAAAGTCTTTTCGCATATAGTATGTATGAACTTGTAATAAAACCACTTTGGCTATACTATTTGTACCTGGCTGGTTTTGGTATCATGTAAAAGTTTAAATTTTAAAAAAGATATTTCCAAATTCAAATTAGGAAAATGCGTGATTTTCATTTGTTTTTCTTACCGTCAAGATAAGTAAATCTAATGAATAAATTAGATACATTTTAAAATTTTACTACCAAAAATGGAAAAATGCAACGCAAGCCGCGAAAGAAATTTGCGATGTTTATGGACCTAATGCAGTGTCTGTGAGAGTAGCACAAATTTGGTTTAGGCGTTTTCGATCCGGAAATTTTGATGTCAAAGATGCACGTCGCTCTGGTCGCCCTGTTACGTATAAAATGGATGCTATTTTTGAATAAGTGGAGCAAGATCGGTATATCAGTAGTTACGACGTAGCTGAAGAACTGGGAATTGACCACAAAACAGTTATGGCGCATTTGAAAAAAAATGGGTACACAAAAAAGCTCGATATTTGGGTACCTCACGAGCTCTCTGAAAGAAACCTAATGAACCGTGTACTCATTTGTGATTCTTTATTATGACGTAATGAGACCGAACCATTTTTGAAGAAATTGATCACTGGTGATGAAAAGTGGATCACGTACGATAAGAACGTGCGAAAAAGGTCATGGTCAAAGGCCGGTCACGCTTCACAGACTGTGGCGAAACCCGGGTTAACTCGCAACAAGGTGATGCTGTGTGTGTGGTGGGATTGGAAGGGCATTATTCATTATGAGCTGTTACCACCAGGCAGGACCATCGATTCAGAACTCTACTGCGAATAACTGATAAGAATAAAGCAAGAAGAAGCAAAGAAAGCGGCCGGAATTAATCAACAGAAGGGATTTTTCATCATAACGCTAGACCTCACACATCTTTAACCACTCAGCAAAAATTAAGAGAGTTTGGCTGAGAGGTGTTAATGCATCCGCCGTATAGTCCTGACACCTTCAGATTTCCACCTGTTTCGGTCTCTTCAGAATTCTTTAGGGCAATTATAGCAATGGGATCATGTCCCTACCTATAAGATGGCAAAAAGTTATCGAACAAAATGGTACCTACATACTTTAGTTAAATGTAAATAAACTAAATTAAAAAATGTTTTGAATTTTCATATAAAATGCGAAAGACTTTTTCCCCAACCTATTAATACAATATTGACACATTATAACATGTATTGCTTGCGAACAAGTTATCACATAAATTGCGTAAAAAAAATAAAAAATATTAAGTAGTCAAAAAAGCGAAGCAGCTTCCTTTCCAGAGTTGACGCATGGATCAGAGTTATAAAAGAAGTTATATACCAAAATTAAAACATACGCGTTTTGAATCTAGAAGTTGCCGCTTGTCACTTACGTCATACGCATCATATTTGTTTTATTCTGACTGTAGGGTACTCCAACTGAATGATCATTGTTTCACTAGGGTAGGGTTAGTAGTGTTTACCATAAAGGAGTTGCCGCATTTGATTGCCTCACTCAAAATAAGCTTCCCTTTCCGAAAGTTCTAGTGCCAAACCCTACCTGCTTTTGTTATTTTTTTTTTGTATCTTTATATTGAGTGATTAACCTTAAAATACTGTATTTAGAAAACAGCAAATTTAATCTTACTTTAATTCTCTATGCTAAAATCATGAATTTTCATATTTGAATTTTTGTGTGTTTAATTTATAAATATTTTTCAGGTTCACTAATGGAAAGTTATTTAACTTTCCATCTGAAACACTTAACTTTTAAAACGAGTTGTCGTTATAATCATAAATTGGTACCGCCATGAAAAATGGTCCCCAAGATAAAACTTCTATCTCTGTGTCTCTATTTCGTGATGAATAACTCTTTCCATTAGCAGGTGAGTGTCTTAATTTCCTAATAGTTAGACCCTAGATTACAAAATAACGAGGATACAGCATCGAAACTTTCTAAACAAAATAAAACCGGCCATTATTGTTACGCGTCTTTGTGACGAGTAGTGAATATTTTAAAATGTTTCGACACCAATAAGCCATTTACAAAATTTATCCATTAATATGATATTATTCTAAGAGATTTCGTTCCAGATTTTTGACGTGATGATTTTACAATAATTATAAAAGAAATAGCATTAGGTAATATATGAGCTGACAATGTTGAACATAACTTTATACGAGCTTACCCTAGATCCACGAATGCAAAATATATCAATTGTGCAAGTACGGTAGTATCTATTCGCCATCAGGTGGAGAAATTCATTACATAAAACGAACGAAATGTAAGTACCTACTTGCTAAACTGGATCCAAGTGAAACTTGCTAATTAAACACAGCGAATAGAGGACGTGACATATATTTGTTTTTTTTTTTTTAATTTTTAAATATGTGCGTTTTTGTGACGTTCTTATTTTGTTTTGTGGGATATTTAACGACGTATTTTTTATTACATTTTTAGACGACCTCCGTGGCATAGTGGTCACCATGCTAGTCCGCCACCCAGAGGTCCCAGATTTCCCCGGTCCCCGCCGGTCAGGGCAAGTTGGAAAATGGCTTTTTACGAATGGTCCTGGGTCTTGGATGTTTATATATATATATATATATATATATATATATATATATATATATATATATATATGTAATTGTTATAAAATATAGTATCGTTGAGTTGTATCCCATAACACAAGTCTCGAACTTACTTTAGGGCTAGCTCAATCAATATAATTTGTCCTTATTTATTTTGTTATTTATTTATTTATTGAGAATTATGAAAGCGGTAGTGAATACAACGTCTAGTCTGATATTGTATTCACCATTTCTGTACTTTTCTTATACTGTGTCTAAGTGGTTCACGTAGATTAAATCAATCAATCGCGTTATCAATGCGGAGTGGCACCGATTGATCGTGTCGTGGTCGGCACCTCTTATCGTTTGGGTTCCAAGCGATGCTTTGTAGACTCCTCAGATATGTTAGAGAAACGTGATTTGTCTTTTATGGAAAACTAGTCAAATCCGGTGATGATCATGTATCTGAGTTTGCGTTGATCCTGCTCAAACAGTAAACCTAGAAAAAATATCCTGTTTGAAATTCCGTTTGTGCCAAGTTTTATTAACATCGAAACTTTCTCGTGTGCTCAAATGGTAGAAAGGCTGATTTATCGCAAATAATTTTCTATATTTCGGTAAACAAATTATTACTTTGAAACAAAGAATTTGCTGCCGCTGTAGTATATTTCGTATTTTATGCATTAAATAACATAAGCTCGGTGCCATGAGAGATATTAGGAATTCTCCTTTGTTCGGGTTATTAATGCTACTTTACGACTCTAAAGTTCTACCGCCCGCGTCTTGATCTAAACCCGGTAGTAAAAAATATTTTAGGAAAGTATAATTTAGTCTGACAAATTAACCATGTGGGTTAATTCTCATGAGAGGCATAAACTCTACTAACTGTTTACAGGATCCACCATAAACGAAGCCAATCAAAAGAGTTTAAAGGACCCGTATGGTATGCACTTAAAAATGCAATTAAAGCAGTTAGCACTGTACTTAATCCAAAGCGAAACCCTTACTTTGTTTGTCTCCTCGTAAAAACGTAATGCCTCGAGACAGAATCGCCCATACCCCCTGCCTCGATGTCTACCTTAATCACTCATATTTATGTATATTTTTATGATACGCGATAATGAAAGCGCTTACTTATTTGACCTCCGAATTTACGATGCATAAACAATGATGATTTAAAAACCTTTTTCCAGCAACGTTTCCAATTTATATTTCGAAGAATATTGAATCAGACAGTTTATATCCAAAATTATTATCACAATATTAAGAGAAACAAATGTTGTGTAAATTTCGCCGAATCGTGTTCCGATTACGCAATTTCTAATTTAACTCTAAGATGGAATATTGAGGCGTAAAATTGTGGGCCAAGACAGCATGATTTTCGCGTCATCCAGACATAAAGGCTGTAATTGTTGCGCATCGACTGGAACTAATACGGGAGAAATGGAACGAGATAGGAGCTAAGAAGGATCGTAGAAAATAATTTATCCGCGACGGTAGAACAAAGGACCACAATGGAACAAAGCGGCCCGGAACGGCCCGGTTTGTTTTCTGACGGAAGTCTAATACAGGGAATCGATTGGACGTACGGCCGACTAAGGGTACGCTTGTTTCCGCGATAAAAAAACATGATGGACTGTACAAAATTGAGGATAATGCCTTGGATCGGTACCGTGATGGACTTTTTGATTGAAATATTCTGACTACAATATTTTGTGTGCGTCGAATAGGTTTTTATTTTAGTTAGATCTGTGCTTATTAAAAATGTTACGCAGTTTTGTCTCTAACTGACTTTAAACCACATGGTCGTCCTATTGGTCCCAGCTGTCATTAAATGACAGTAATATGCAACTTTAAAGATTTGACATCAATATAAATTTAAGAACACAATACGAACATAACACCAGCCTTCGCATGAGTAGTATTACCTGGCGGTAATTTACATCGTCGTCCCTGATGTTAAAGTATCAAATTTTGAAACCAAAAACCGACTTCATCCCCAAACTACAGAACCGATTTTGAAAAAATAACAAATTTTAGTTCAAGACATTTTTGAATAATACATAAAAAATATAAATATAACCGGCCAAGTACATGTCGGGCCACGCGCAGTGTAGGGTTCCGTAGTTGCGAATGCCCACTTTGAGTTGACGACACTAAAAACGTTTTAAAACTAATTTTCTATTGAATTTGTATGAACTTTTCCTTTTCCGGGCACATTTTATAAGTTGGTCGCTTATAACTTTTTAATTCGTAAACCCTACTTAGCTCTGATAGTTTTCCTTTAAATTTCTTAATATATACTACTGCTATGAATTTTTTCACATGCCCATATATATACCCGTTTAATAGATAGAGGGGGGGGGGGGACACTTGACTTTAAATTGACTTGACAAAAATTTGCAAAACATTTCAAAAGCGGATCCCTAAATAAAAAAAAGATGTTCACAAGCTCACAATATTTTTGAAAGACCTATTCAACGATACGCAAAACGAAGGGTTAGTCGAGAAAAAAAATTGAATCGTACTTTACTTGTATGGGATAATTTTTTTTCAATATTTTATTTTACCATTTTTTTGGCATGATTAATATACATACCTGTACCAAATTACAGCTTTCTAGTACCAAAAGTCTCTGAGTAAAACCGCGAGCAGACAGACAGACATGGCGAAACTATAAGGATTTAAGGGGTTATAAGGGGTTGTTTACTACGGAACTCTAAAAAGATCGCGATGAATTGATAACCTCCTCCTTTTTTGGAAGTCGGTCAAAAATCACCTACACCGAAGATACGTATTGAAATCAATTTATTATTCATTAATTTTAAATCATTGTACCTATTCAAAAAATATAAGGTCCATATTTTTCATATAATTATACTTAACATTAATAAACTGACCTATAAATGCAACAAAATAGAAAAACTAGGAAACAGTTTTTAGTTTGGTTGGTTTTTTTATTCTATAAATATTACTCTCCAAATAATCTATTATAAAAGTTTGGTTTCGCTCCGTGTATCTGTGGAGTAGGTAACTTGATCATGTACCTCAAAGTTCACCTTTGCGTTGTAACGAAGGTTTCAAAGGGTAATTCCAACAAGTTCACTAACTTCAACCCACATCCCGACCAACTTAAAATACGGTATGTAAAACAAGGCTGTTTAAAGGCTTCAGTTCTACTCTACTCTCAATGCATTACGAAAACTTGACTAAATTTCAAGATAGTAAGATAGTGGAATGTAATTTGCAATTAAAATATTTGTAGGTTTTAAAAGTTTAGCAAGAATAAATTTAAAAGGTATGTTTCGCGTAGATGTCGATCATGAGAACGCGTTGATTTTTATACCATATGGTGTACATCCTGTAAGAGATGAAGACATGATCTTGATTTGAGCAGCCTTTGTGTCAGATGGCAGTATAAAAACATTTTATATAATAAAAAAAAATGGTTAACATTCGCATGATTATAAAATAATTAAAAAGAACTTTAACCATTCAGCTAAAACTTTTTTGCCAACGTCACCGTCTACGCTACGGAAAACTTACCAAAACTTTAGATACTGTTAGTTAATTCATAAAACTTTATATTTGATCGAAACTGCTTTGGAGAGTCAAAGTCAGTGATGCCTCTCAGTAGAAAATAGAAATAGTGAGACAAAGTTTCATCGATAAAGAGAAACCCGTCGGCGATGTGTTACCCGTCAAATCGTTGTCACTAAGTGAAAAAGTTAAGACAGAGAAACAGACAGGAAACTTAGCTGTGTCTTTGTGAATAATTTTACGTCTAATGATATTTTTAGGAATATATTGGATTAAGTATATATATTTATCAAAACATGAGTTTCTTTCCGTATAATCAATAATATGCCTGTCAGTTTATCTGCTAAGTCATTTTATAGCATTTCTTTGTTTTAACTCATTATTTTAAACATAAATAAGTTTCAAATCATATGCATTACAAATATTAAATATGATTTAATATCTTATCTAATTTTTGATGCCGTTTTCACTACCGTATAGAACATCATTTTTTCTACAGAATACATACTCGTAAGTAGCTTCCGCTTTTGATATTGAGTTAGTATTTTATGTTAACAGATTCGTTTACATAGAAAAGTAGGTAACTACATATTTCAGAAGTGGATCTTTTTTTCAGTGTTGCAACGTGGAATGAGGTCTTCTTTAATGCACAAAATTGTTTCGATGACGTATGTGCGTGGCTCAAATCTAACATACTAACCATCAGTGTTAGTAAAACTAAATATATAGCTTTCGCATTAAGGTCTGATCTTCTCCCTCACACATCATTTACAATCACTGCTCATAAATATGCTAGTAGACCGTCATCATGTTGTTCCCCACTATTGACAGAACGAGGCACATAAAATATCTGGGTATGGTAATTAACCAGACTTAGATTTAAACCTCTTATAGACGTTTTACTCGGTAGGCTGCGTAAACTAATATATATATATTTAGGAACCTGCCGTTGGCTGCTGACTTAAGCACCATACGAATGGTTTAGAGTGCGTTATGTCAATCTATCTTTCAATACTGTATTTCAGTATGGGGTGGTGCCGCCAGCTGCCACTTTATTGTATTGGAGAGAGCCCAGCGAGTGGTCTTGAAGGTTGCACTTGGTTTGCCCTATCGCTTTCCAACATTTAACTTATACAGAAGGTGGGACGTTTTGACCGTAAGACAAAGCTTTATATAGCATACAATTCTCCGACAACATTCTTTACTTAAGTATGATCCTGAACTAACTTTTAAATAACCGTCGGAGGAAGGATACGGTATGTTTAGGTCAAGTTGTTCATATATCATCTTGCCCAAAATTTCTCATTTCCTTGGACCATTCATATACAATAAATTAAAAACATTCATCTCTTTTTATCCTCTAATTAAGTACAGCTGTAAACGTACTGTGTGTTATTATTTAAATCACTAAATTACGATAACACTGAAAAAATCTTGACATCATTAACGTAGTTCCCCGCAAACTAAAAAAAAAAACATAAACATGTCCTGAAAATATGTATGCATAAAGTATACCCGATCAGTTTTCCTCTCCCCCAACTTGTTTTTAAGCTACTAAGTGTAGCTAAGCCCAAACATATCATTTACAGTTATACTTCACACAATCCCTTCTAATTATATTGAGTCTGTAAGCCTATTTTATTTGACTTTAGCTATAGTAGTTATCATGTTTTATTTTAATTTTATCCAATTTATTTCTTATTTTAAGTCAGTTTTACTTTTTTTGGGCACTTTGTCACCTAATTATTTAACTGGTCTATCTTCAACATGAATCATTTGTGTGATCTCGTGGTGATCTGTATTACAGGTTTCTCTGTCTGAAATCTATCACAGACACCACTCTCTTAGTATTTGGCATGATTGTTTGCTAGATTTAAAGTGTACCAAAACTGTTAATTGTGATGAGAAAATAGATTTTATGTATTTATTATTTATTTAGGTTTTAGGCGTCTTAATTTTTTCCTCTACTCTGATCGTAGCAAATCGGGGGTTAGGTGACAGAAGGGAGGTGCAAAGAAACTACCTCACACATCCTCTTAAATTTTTATATTCAGACGCTGATTTTACGTTTTCGAATTTCAAACCGAGTTACGTGATCGGAGAGCGAAGTTAGATGCTCAGACACTTCGTTTGATATTAAAATTGCATGAAACAGGACCGAATGTCTGAATGGACGCAACACAAGTGCTCATACGAATTTGCAAACTAAATATTTTGCTATTTTGTCATTTGAAATGCATTCAAGTATAGAGGAGGTAGATGTCAGACTGTTATATTTTAGAAGCAGATAAAGGAATGATGACGATAAAGCCGTGCTTGGAAGCTAAAGAAATAATTTGCCGACGACATACAATAATTGTTTAGATATATATACTACGAGTATCTGATCACTTTATCCTTTGAGATCCCTTGAACTTTGAGTTTAAATTGCATGTAAGAGCCGATAAAGCAGAGTTCGCTTCCTATAGAAAACTAGAAAAATAATTAGAAATTAACGATATGTCCGGAACTACTTTGGCTTCAATGCCTTGGTAATCTTATACCGGGGTATTTTTTCTAGCTTAAGTATTTCACTCTTCCGTAGTTCGAAGTATCGGTATTTTGCGTTTAATACAAATATATATTGATGAAATCGCACAATCGATTCGTTTGGCAAGTTAAGTAGAAAAACACACTAGCTTAACTTGTATTTTTATGGTACAAGTGATTAATAAGACAGTATAATAAATGTCCACGTAGTTTTAAAAATGCCATAAATGAGAGGGCTGTGTGATAAACACGATTCATTAAAATAATCAAACCTTCCGGGCATTATTATAATGTTTATTATCTATGGGACAGAAAAGCCGCTAACAACAGAATCATTCTTGCAGAGTCATGTAGACCACTCAGGTCATATAGTATAATAGGTTATGGTTTGGCGGGAGTGGCCCTTGGGGCACCCCCTAACCGCCAACAGTATTCTTCCAGGTCATGTAGCACCATAACCTATCAACATGACCTGTACATAATTTGGGGTAACCAAATTAGTTGCTTTCGTTACTTGGTCGACAGACCTTAGATAAATGAACTGTAGGTGAATCATCCCCCGTGCAGCGTACCTTTATATTATTAGATTGCCAGAAAACCATATGACAATAATTAAAATGTCTAGGCATGTGGTAAATAAGGAAGTTCAAATTAAAATTATTACTTAGCCCAAAGTAGCTTGTCATTATTCATAATGCCCGGGCATTATGAAAAATGACCCAGTTTATCACTTGGTACATAACATATTAATAATAAATGGAGCCGTCAGATGAGCACAATATTTAAATGGGCTTTTAGGATCTGAGTAGAGGGGGACAAGAATTTTAAAAAGAAAGCATCTGGACACTCATATCCGCAGTCAACTGGTTACGGTACGTATAGTCATTATGTTTTAAGTACGTCATTGTTTACACATTGCGATAAAATTATCGAATACTGCGTTTTACAATGTTTACCAAATATTCGGTAGTGGCCTTTTATTGCAGTACACACAAATAACAAACAATAATGCGAGTTAAATGTCTACGTATTCGTTTGAACTAAACTGTAACAACTGTTATTAAGACACAAAATACGTTTCAATATCAATGATATTATACATCATCATGCAAAACATTGTTGCAATATTAAATATTTAAAGGGCTAAACAAACAGTGTGCAGTCTAGCAGAAAGTGGAAATAGTGAATGAATTCTACCCCATCATTTTAGCCGATCGTAACTGGAATTTATTTCTCCAGCTCAATGTCTATAATTTACCAACGAGCCAGGATTATTGTTTAGTAATAAGAACTTTATTTCATCTATATTAAAGTGAATTGTTTATTAATTGCACCGTAAAAGATATGGAGCACTCCGGTCGTTAATTCCCCGGATTCGCTCATGTTATTTCAAAGAAATTGCTGCATGTTCCTGCCCCTTTTTAATTACAGTGAAATTGATCTTGGACGAGCCAAATTTTATGGAAGTTTTAACGATTTCATAATTGATTTCGTTATATTCTTCGCTGGTGTGCCGTCTAATTGGAGTAATTCTAAAAGCAAGTGTTGGGAATAAAGCCTCGGTTTTATAATCGCGTTTATTTTTTCAATAAAAGTTTGCGCTTTCTTGTAGTAAGGGAGGCATGTCGACAGTGTGCGCGTGACGCCGCGGCCGAATTATGTCTTGCGATAAAAGCGTCGTGCAGCCAAAGGATACAGTGAAGGGGCGCACAATGTAGACATTCGAATCAGTTTTAACATTTTATTATGGAAATAAGTAACAAGTCTGCTTCTCCCTGGTGTCTGTTCTGTATATTATCTAGTGAGTATATTTCTATTCTACGCTGAACTCGCTGAACTCGAAAGCTACGTTGGTAACTAAATAAATAATATATGTACTAAATATACACGGGTTTGACTTAGCATGTAGGTACATAATAAAAGTACAGTCAACAAATTTGGATTAATCGTGAAAAAGAAAACCTAAATAATTACGCTTTATTGTTACGCGAGTAACAAACCTACGCGAGTACCTACCTAAATAAAGTTCACGATTTACCGCTTATCATTGTTTTATTTTTATAACAAACCACTTTTTGTCGGGGGTTCAAACCAAGATTGCTTAGAATTTAGTCAGTAGTGTACGCGGGAACGTAAAGCTGTATGCATTATTATCGGATCACCAGCCGGCAGATACGCTCGTCCGCTCGGCTTGCACGAACTGCAGATACGCGGCATTCGGGACTCGCTTCGACCTAATCTACTAGCTAGATTTATTTTGAGGCTCTACTACTTTGTATATATCGTTAGATTATTGTTTTGTTGTTCGATAATTTGTAATTTTGTTTTTTCGAAAAGCCGGCGTGAGTGGAAATTCTTACTATCCGAGATAATAGTGAGAAAATGAACCCAAAGGCTCGGCGGTAGTACGCATTACCTACTAACGCTTTCTCAAGTCAAGCGATACCGGGCGTAGTCCGCACTTGAAGCAATTTTCTCGAGCTCCTCCCAGTGTTGGCCACTTACAAACACAAAAAGAAAAACTAACGTCCCAAACATAATACAATAAAAAGTTACTTATTGAAATCCTAAAAAATATAGTGTTGTTTACGTACCTACCTACTTACGTAAAAAATCTGAAATGTTGTCTCTGGTATAATAATATAACAGCATTATTTACATTTTGTGTTTGTGGAGTTACTAGACTGAAAAGTACGAATATGTAAAATTGGATGGAATTAATTTGGAAATAAAGCCTTTGACCAATTTGTTATATCGTTTATTCCATCATGTTCTTAATTTTGATGAATACAGTATTAACATAATTCAATAATAGTTAGGGCTGCCTGAAAATAGGTTTTCAGGTTCGGAAACACTTATAAACTAGTTACGTTGTTGCTGTGATCAGTCTTTGTAATATGTGCTTATCTATTTATTTATTATTTTCTTAGATGTGACGATAAACGAGGACGAGGAATTATTTAACAAGATTATAAGAGATCTTTTCACTCTGTCTAGGGAACTTGCTAGGAAACACAGAGATAGGTCGTCGAAAAACGGGAGGAATGGTAACGTTTTCACTTACAGGTGCGTCGTGTGTCACACGCGTGACTTTACGAGTAGTCATAAAAAAGATCCTTAAATCATGAACATTACTTGTAGCCATGAAATTGACTCTTTATTTGCATGGTTAGCTGGAGTCATGAGTTCGATTTTTCTTCTTGAATTCGCTCAGTTTTTATTATATAGTTATGAAACCATTATTTTGTGACATGCCTGTCATCTTTGGCGATGTCAAAACTTCTTGGGTCTACACCTTTTTCCTAATCTCTGGCAGATGATGTTTGTTTACCATGTTGCTTTAACCTCATAAAAGGTGATATCCATCCATCACCAACACACATATAATGTCATATCCATCTTTCGTTCGTCTAAAATAAAGACTTTTATAAGCGTATGACAAAAAAAAAATCTAGTAAAATGTTAGAAAAATGGACTATAGGTAAGTACAAAATTAAAAAAGCTTTCTTTTTATAAAAATGGCCGATGTGTCAATGTCTTATGTAAACTGGGGGCGGAGTAAGAGAGCAACCGGTGAGCGGTGCCGCCGCGGGCACAAACTTGTTAAGCAGAAAAAAACTAATTAGATGCTGCGACTTGGAAATTTGTCGAAGATATAACTTGTTGTATCAATTGCCTCATGTAATAAGATTAGTCGCCTTAGAACTTGTAGGGCTGCAAATGAAAGTCTTAATAGTTCTTACCACATCTTTATGTTTTTTTTTGTGGTAGACAGACCTACCTAACATTACTTTACAATAGATAACCTAATTTAGGTACGCCTACATTAGGTATCATCAGGCGTTTTCTCATCCTAGGTAAGTACCCAGTAAAGGTAGGTTACCTTATCCGTTTGCCTCTTAGGGCTCTGACTGATAAGCGACAGCTCTCGACCCTGGTTGGTGACGGCCGCGCGACAGTTGTCGCGAACTGTCCTTGGCATACTGTCCGGTAATGACATTATCAAAATTATCAAAAATCTGCGTTCACTAAGAATACACCGTTGCATTCGAGTCAGTCTGCGAGCAAGAAGGATGTAACTCCTATTTGAAAAGTTAGAGGTAACGAAAAGATTCGTGCTAAGCCCCTTTTATATAAACATTAATATTACTGTCGCTAGTCTTCAAGAACCCTTAGATGTATAAGAAAAGACGAAACGATCTCGCAATATGTAATCTAAACTCTAATATTTTTTCACACAGTCTTGCAAGCCCGGAGTATATCGTGTGTCCAAAAGTTGTTTATATGTTTGAGGTATTTCCTAATTGGATACTCGAGTCCTCCATAACTACCCACGGGAACAGAATCCAGCTAGTAAATATCCTGTTAACCAAGACAGCATCCATAAACTTTTGCCTTTATTACGGTGATAATAGCTCGGTACCCAAGTTAGCTTTAGTTCTTGAAAACAAATTCGCATCTGAATCACACCTCTTACTTCTTCTTCTTATCGTGTCGCTGGCTCAAAATTCAAATTTTGTTCTTCCAATTCGTTGCCACTTTTACGCCTTTTTTATTAGCCAGATGTTATGCTTCTTTTCTCTATCTATCTGTATCTCGAGCTATTTGCTGCCACCCACTAAAGAAACGGACTAGACAAAGCAACAGCCGGTGCCATTCTAAGGAGGCAGATTCACTTTCTTACTTAGAATCTTATTATTTTCGTAATTTTAAAGTCTTATTATAAAACGCAGACTTAATAAGTTGACAGTTACAAAAGAGAATGTGACATATTCTTATTTTGCAGATAATGATTTACACAAAGTACTTAACTGAGTCCTTGTTTTATAATAAGACGGTAAGATTTTTACATGAAGAAAAGTAGCAAGATTTCACGTCAAAAAGTGAATCACCCTCTTAGCATTTCACTAGTGTTTATGGAACGCTATCATCTATCACTCTACGTAATAACAACGGTCGGGATTAAATTAGTCTGTGACGCGATATAAAATTTGTCTTGGTTTATCCACGGTGCCATGCTACGGGGACCGGAATACAATACTAACGATAGCAAAAGCTAACTAGAAATATCCTGTAAACCAAGAAAGCATCCATAAACTCTTGCTTTTATTGCGATTATAATAGCAAACTACTCAAGTTGGTTTTACTGGTAGTTCTTAAAAATAACATCGCGTGTGGCAAACTTCGTGGACTCGATAGGATCCTCTGTAAAACGTACGGCGATTAATCTATTAACCGATTTCTTAAATAAAACTTTGCCTTTATTGCAATGTCAGTCAAGTTCGATTCACTGGTAGTTCTTAAAAATATTTTTTCCTGTGGCTAACAACTTGGAATCTAATAACACCCACTTCTATTTACTCTTTTTCAATTAAATGTTCTAACGGACTTCTTAAGAAGGGGTGTTCACTGTCCATTTGGGTTGTATACTTTTGATTATTAATTTATGTAAATTTATTATAAATACTTGGAGGGTAACAGCAAAATATTTTGAAAAAAAGAATCTTTGTACACCAGGAGAGATCTCGGGATGGTATTGAATCGGTACTTGATATTCTTGGCTAAAAATAATAGACCAAAATGAATAGGGTCACGATCCTCACGAGCGACAGAGCAATTAGAAAGAGATATTTTAATTATAATCACAGTTTTTACCCCATAAGGCACCCGACACACAGTATCGTGGAAAGCTGACCGTCGTAAATAAAGACCGTCGACGTCGATCGTCTGCGTTTCGTTCATAAATCTTGTTAATGAGCGGGGTTGATCGTGAGTTGGATTAGATCTCGCGCTGGCTCGATGATAGGGGTAGGAGGTACGAGGTGGAAATAAATAATTTATGTGTGAACAAGTGCTTTACAAAAATAACATTTTTGTACTAGTTTTACTGTGAGCACTTTCCGGTTTGTTCTTCGGACCGATTTAATGACTCACTTACGTGTATCTTTATTAAATTTCAGTTCTACGAAATAAGTAGGTAGGTACCAAGCAATTTTTGTGCTTTAGGTAAAATACCCACTTTAATAATTCAACGCCATGACCCTTGAATATTAAGAAGGGAGAGGTCTATTAAAGTGTAAATAGATAATGGATACCATCATGACATTATTTCTGATTTCCGGCATTGAAGTTTGTTAATCCACTGTCTACCTGTTGTGAGTGATATACGAAGTAATATTATTAGAAACTGACACAGAGACAGGTATAACTAATTTTTGTATAAAAAGTATTTTCTTGTTCCTAAATATTGAGTAAAAACCTAATAAAAAAATTATTTACACATAAAAAACATTATAAAATTGAGAATTCAAAAGCACCACGATCAAATGAGTAGGTACTTATCTAATTGGTTCTTTATTTATTTTTTATAACCTATGTAGTGTCACATTGTTAGGCAAAGACTTCCCCTTTTTGCTTCTACGATTCACAATCCAAGGCAGCTTGCTGCCATCCGTTTATGTAGCATTCGAGGTTGTCCCTTCATCTCATCGCGTTTTTTGCCCATCTTTCATCACATAATTCGTTAAAATATGTACAATGCGTGTGTTGACACTCAAGCGCGCATATGGAAAAAAAATATAAATAACATTTCGAGAGCGTTGATTATATATATATAATGGAGAGTTGTATTAACTTTTTTACAGTTGTTATTCCGTGAAAAGTAATTTTAAATATCAAAACTGTTTTTGAAACAATTCTGTGAAAATGCAATGCTGCACAAACGTGTAATTTCTAAATGGAATGCCCGAGCGTCTACACAATACAAATAAAATTTTTCTTCGCATTGTCTAGCGAAGTTGGCTAAAAGAAAAATAAATAAACCTATTACTCTGAAGATTTCTAGAAACTAGTATTTTCTTAAAAAGTATGGAGGGTAAATGGAAGGAGAACTATCTTATATGGGGGATATTTGAAAAAGTGTCCAGCTGTACGCAGTAAATAACAGTTGAAAAATCCTCCAAGAGTGGCGCTAGCTGCAGCAAAGGGTATGGAATGAATGTAGCCGTTGGTGACAAATTGAAGTTAGCCGAGTCACAGAATTACTGGGTTAAATAATTTTTGTGGCTAAATTAGTCAGCTAGTAAAAGTTAAATTTAATAAACGTTTCTTGTTTACGTTGTCCAATATATTTTGAAAAATATAACCTAAAATAGTAATTATGGCGCTTGATTTAAAATTTACCCTGTTGCTACTGTAGCGCCACCCTAATTTAACACATTTCAGCGGACACTTTTTACATACAGAGACAGTTCTCCTTCCATTTACCCTCCATATTAAAAAGGGAAAAGTGTGACGGCCAGTCGACAAATTTTGCCAAGAAACTTTGACATGTCTTTTCCTTTTCGGCCGGCGCGGCGCACCCCAACTCATTAAGAAGTATTGAAAAAGTTTGAAGGAAAATGAAAAATATTTATATTATTAAATTACGAAAGGGTTGGTTGTAATTTTACAATATTTTGAGAACATTTTGCACCGCTTATTTAGAGTAAAATCTGAAACATTTAATTAAATATTATATTAATTCAACGTAAAAAAACTAATTAGAGTGAATTAAGTTCATTTGTTTCAAAGAAAACAATAAAAATTGTCAAAAAAAGTAAATCGACTGGAACTAGTTGGTGTTTTTGAACTAAGCAAATAAAATCGTATTCCAGTTTCATAATGATGTATTATGGAATTGTTTATGAAGAAAGTGCCGATGCAGAACGACGTGTTGATATCAATGCACACGGCGGAAGTCCGCCGGTGCGACAGGATCCGATCCGGTCCGGGATAAGATGGGAGCCCGGGAGATTGTCGCTGATTTCCGGGCGCAGGACTGCAGATCCCAGTTTATCCGCACTAGAGCTGTGACAGCTATTGTTGCTTTATTTTTCTTTTAGAAAATAAATATCCAGTTGCATTGCAGTCATGTTAGGTGCCTTGCTTTACAAAGACTGGATTTCTCTTTAAAATCATTTAATTTTCAATGTTAAAGATATATAAAACCTTGTTTTCAAAAACGCTTAATGTTTTTAAATGGGTGGAACTGTAAACAATTGGACAGTGCTATTTATGGTGTATTTTTAAAAACCATTCAAATTTAGCCAAGATTTTGTTACAAGAATAATTACACTATCAATGACACCTGCAAACAAAAGGTAACTCCTATGTAATGTTTTAATAGAGCGTAATGCATGTATACGATTATAATTAAATGGCATGCTAAGTATTTTGTACAAATGTTGGAGAGCAAAACCATGCACGTTTTGGCTTGCGACTCTCACCAGAAAAAATGTGAAAAAATAAAGAAATAACAGAAAGATAACTCAAGCTTTATCGTAAGGTGAAATGTGTAGTTGGTTATCGAGATCAAGACACTGTTCATATTCAAATTTGTAACATTCTGAAAAAAGTTAAGAGAATGCACAAAATCTCTTATTTAAAAAAAAAAAAATATGTGCATTCTTCATATAAACTGAGCTCAGTCAAATCAATTGATTTGATTGAGATTTTTTAATTCAATATGATTTTTTTATTACAATACTGGTAGTTTTTTTAGTTCAATGTGCTGAGCACCTTTAAGGTGCTCCCGCACAGCAGTTGTATATCGTTATAAAACATTGTGTAACACGATAACATTCTATAACAATGTGTAACATTTTACTACAACATGTTATACCATGTTATATGTTATAAACGCTCCTACACTGATTGAACTCGTGGTATAATATAATATAACATTCTGTAACAATCAGTTTGGCTATGTCTTTCAAGAAAGCTGGTAGTGATAGTGACTCAATGAGGGAAGTGCTAATTGGTTTGGCTTTAGTTCTTTATTTGAAAAAAAGGAAGAAAAGGCGCAATACTGGATGCGTCGAACTCTTAAAGCGAGAGAAAAGTACAGTGCCACAGAACCGACTAGAGCTGTGTACGTGACAGAGTAAGCACACTACAAACGAAGCGCGTGAGCAACCTCACTGCGCCCTTCCACTAACGTCCCTCAGAGGCTCGGATGATGTTATACAACAAAAGTTATCATTTGTTTCATCATGTTGTAATTAGTTGTATAACATTCTGTTGTATGAAGTTATATAAAATCACTAACAATTTATAACTTTTGTTATAAAATGTTAGACAACAAATGTTATGCAACATTCTCTAACATTATATAACTGAGTGGGAGCACCTTAAAGGACGATGCAGTTATGAGGATAAAGTATGCTAAAGATATAAGTGCACGGCTCGTAGGATGAGAAACAAATAAATAGGATGTTTACTTTTTTGAGATACTTATTGAGAAGAAAACGGTGCTGAGATGGAGGATCGAGGAGTAACGGGAATGAGAAACTGATATGGACCATAGAAGCCATTGAAACCGCAGCCTATGAGCCACACGAGGGTGATAGGCTATAGTCATTCATTTCGAGAGTGTTATTATATTACTAACACTGATGTCAGCTTTTTCGAGCTGCCTAAAGACATCTGACGCAGCTCACTCTGACTGTCATTTTGTCAGTGCCTAAACCATCAAATTAGTTAGGCTTGATCTACGTGTTTTATCTCCTGTCCCTTGGTTTCTGTTAGTCACATGTGTAGCTTTCTTTCATTTGTGAGTGTAGCATTTCACGCGCGGTTCTCCCGAGCTACTCCTTTAAATTCAGTCAAAGTCCGCCTTTTTACTTCTCGCAATAAACGTCGTGCAGTAACTAAAAACTTGACAAATGTTGCTGATGTGCGATACGTTAAGATACATATATAAGTCCATACTTATTAATTTAGTTCGTTAATGATATAAATCACAAAAAGACGATTCTACGAATATTATATTATATTATTATAATATAATATAATATATTATATTAATTTCAGTTTGTATCATAACTGACTACAGCCAAAGTTAAATTTGTGACTGCGTTATATTATATTATGTCTTAGCTTGTTATATTCTATACCTACATGTTTTAGATATCCTTAACCTTATAAACTTTTTAAAAATAAGAATTCCCATCAACAGCTGTTACCGGCAGGAGTAACTACCAGGATAAGCTCATAATGAGGCTATTTTAATTGGTTTTTCATACTATCCACATTCCAGCAACATTTCTATAAACTTCCTTATCCATTTTGGCCGGGAAACTGCACATTTCATGTCTTATTTGCAAACAATGGCTTGTTGCCGCCGTGTCCCTGTCGCCATCCTATAAGGTGCCGAAGATATGGCGTCAAATAAAAAAGTGCTCTTTTCTGCTCTATAAACGGTAATAGATTGTTTGATATATATTTTTCAGTAAAGCTTTTTTAACCCCCGACAAAAAAGAAGGGTGTTATAATATAAGTTTGACGCCAATGTCTATCTGTCTGTGTCATCGTAGCTCTCGAACGGATGGACTGATTTCGATGCGGTTTTTTATTTGGAAGCAATAGTTTTCTTGTGGTTTGTCTTAGCTATGTTTGATGGAAATAGGTTCAGCAGTTCAAAAGTTATGGGAGGTGAATGCTTGAAACCGGGGGCTGTTTTAAATATCTGGCAAATAAACTTGTTATTAAAGCATTACTAACTGCATTATTTAATAGTATTTATGGTGGCGGGGACAAAGGACCACATTCATCATCATCCGACCGTATTTTCCCTTTGCATCCTCAGCAGTAACGCTTCAGAGCCTGGGGGTCCGCTACCTAACCAAGGAGATTTGACGAGGTCCTGTTTTTTACACAGAGTGACTGCCGTCTGTCCTCCGCAACCCAGCGGGTAAACCAGAACCAATCCTTGGATAGTTTGATGATCAAACGCTATATGGCGTTCGGAACCCACAGTTTAAACGTGCCTTTCGAAACACGGAATCATCTGTCTTTTCGAATAATCAGGTGATTTGATTCAAGCCTGCAATATCTTAAATAGACTGGAAATAATTTTTTAAAAGTATGATTCCTAGTGGGATTCGAACCCATGACGTTCGGGTCACAAGGCGAACGCCTTGTCCACTGGATCACAGAGTCAGTCAAAGGCAAGGGACGCCATTATATATAGATAATGCATATACCTGATGAAAAAGTTACACATAGTAACAAGTACTTATACGAACAGTTGTCATTAAAAAATAAATGTGTTAGCATTTAAAATGGTAATAGTTAGCATTTAAAATGGTATTAGTAAAGTTGCAAAAGGAATTTAATGTTCTCTTCCAATGACTCGTGTTCCATGTTAAAATTACAGTGTAAACGTTGTCGATACCGCGATTGCGTACGAAAGGTTCTATTGGATAGGTCAAGTTAACGAACGGGCCGTTTGTGAACATGTTCACTTGAATGTTATTGCTAATAGATGGGAACGTTCCTAAGTTCCTTGTTATGTACAGCATTTTATATGAAAGCTATTTCATGGCCATTTATATTGGTTATACTGATCGGAAAACTAACTAAACTAAAGCTCCACAGATTTTTTTCCAACTAACACAACTTGCTGATAGCTGGCTGCTGAGAACATGACAGCCAGGGCCAGGCCTAGCGGATTAACTTCACGTTTGGTCAAGTTGTAATATGTTATCATTTACTTGTGTATAGTTACATCCACGTGTGAACCACGCCCTCCCAGTGTAATTTGCTGACCAACTGTCCAGGAATTGCTGAAGATCAAACATTCGTCATGTGGAAGCTGTCACTTATATATTCATGTAACAAATTGATCCACACTATCTTCGTTTAGTTCAGGTTCGAATTTGCTCTTATCGGCTCTATTAATAATGGCTCTTCATCTTTTAAGGCACGAGAGGCGAGTACGCATTGTTGTGCACTGTACGCCGTCGCCTATTGTGGCGTGAACAATAATTTGCAACTGAACCTCGCCGGATCAAGAAACGGTGGTGTTGCCAGCAGAAGACTAGTTAGGGGAATAGCACACGGGCATAGTTCGATTGTCTTATTTCAGTCAGAATCTAGTCATACAAAGACAGGGTCAGCTCGTCTCTCTATAGAAAAAATGCTGAGCTTGCTACTTCATTGCTTGCCTACTGATAACTACAAAACGGATGTAACCTCGGTCTGGCTTTACCACACTCAAGTACAATGTCCACAACAAAGTAGTAAGCTGGTATGTCTTACGATAATTTCCCTTTTTCTAATTCTAGAAATTGTACTACTAAACTGGTAAACAACGAAGAAAGGCATGTTAGAAAAACTGCTGGCAAAACATCGGTTTTATTCAGCCAAAACTGATAAAACTATTGCTAAAATTATACAAAATTTGAAAATTACACCTTCTGATTTGCAAAATTTATCTCTTTGTGTCTATTTGCGGTCCTCACCTTCCGAGTACCTTACCCCGTCCTCGCAAAACCTAACCGTGGTTTCGCCATCGCACGAGGCATTAGACTATCCCGTGTAATCCCCCGTACTGAGCTGGATTACTTGGCCTACCTATTCGCTTGAATTAAGCGCCTTTAGTTCACCTGGCGCATGTTTGTACATTTGATACCTCATGTTACTCAGATTCGGGTGTCGCATTCGCTAAGCTTGTATTATCGTGGCTTACGTATTGCTGGGGCGGATAAATGTTTATAGAAAGTTTTGTATTAAGGGAACGTACTTAAATTAAGGACCTAAAATAATACTGAATCCATTTAAAAGCACTTTAGTAAGTATTCTAGTCAACGTATCAGGGTGAAATAAGAATTTTTGGTCGATGATTTGCAGTCACAATATTAGCATTCGCTTAAATCCACATAAGTACATATGTCTCTAAAAGGCTTTTGATCAACACTTCAAGATAATAATATACCTACGATTATTTGTGTCCTAACACAATGCAATTTATTTTCTGATATGCACTTTATTCCTCACCAATAAGGACTACCTAAGATGATCAAAGAGAAGAAGCGCTCTATTAAACGACAAAGGGACCGCACGAAGGCACGTAGTACTTAGCAAAACAAACATGGCCAGTAGCAATCATGTGTGAACAAAAATCATTTGGGGAACTTTGTTTTTGTTAGCGCTCAGCGTGTCGACGGCGGCTTTCGACATGTTAAATCAATTAGGGAAAACATAGACATGTGTTCCGCATTTGCCGACCGTTTTATGGTAATTTTAATCCGTCTAAATAATGCTTGGATTTCCTAGTTGGAGTGCTGAACCCTGAAAGATGTATTTATTGCGCAATGAAAAGGAACACTAATTACTCATAATAGAATATGTACTCAAATAAAATATGCATCTTATCAAAATTTTAGATTTAATCAAATTGAGTCATGTATTTGTAGTTTCTTTATTACATCATCTTCTTATGGAACAAAATACAAGAAATACGAATTTCAGTCAGCATTATGTATAGATGAATAAGCTTGATAATTATTATCAATTTATCAATGCAGCTTAACGCGCTTAAATGGTTTTAAAGTGTTTTATGCTACCGAAGCCTGAGAATTTATTTTTGGTAATAACAACCTACGCACTTTGTCGTATGCTAAAGTGTTTGTAAGTAATTTAACATAGAGTACGTCAAATAAATTGTAGCCAAACGCTAAAACGGTTGACATTTATATCGCAATAGCTATCAATCATGACTTTAGACCACATTTCTGTGTGATAAGTGTGATATGTCAATAATGTTAAACGCCAATGGAACTTGCGACATGAATTGAAATAGTATTTTGTATAATTTACATCTTTATTAGCATAATGTTAACGATAGATAAGCTTAGAAATCAGTCGCCTTAAGTTTAATTAGATCTTAGATCAGAAATACGGCGAGATAGATCCTTCCTCTATTCCTAAGCAACGTCTGAATCTGAAGTTTACACATAAGGAAGGAGGAACCGTGGTTTTCGGGATTCAATCAGCTGTTGTAGTCAGTATGTTGGGATGGCATGATAATTAGTGTATTTGAAGGGATATTAAAGTAGGTATTGATAAAGACAGATTTATTAAAGATCAGATATAAATTATTTGAAATGACATGCCATGCGACTAGGCTGAAATTTAAGCCATAAAAGTTGTAAGAACTAAAAACTGTACTTTCGTAAAAATATACTTTCAAGTTGGTACATAATCAAAAATAGTGACAAGAGGATTAGCTTATCACCTTACATTTTGAAAGGTTTCAAACTTAACCCATAATATGTCAATCAAAGTTTTTGGGTAATTTCGGGAATTATTGTATTAGCCCACGTCCACCGCAGCCGAAATAACGATGATGATGATGGAAGAAATATAAGTCCTCCATCAGTAATTCTAACGAGAAGCTTCTGTTAATTCATACATTCGCTTTACAAATAAGTATCGGAATTAGCATCTCCCAGCGATAAAATTAAAATTAACATAGAACCAGGTCGTGTCTTTTCACAGAATAGATTGCCGTAGCAGAGCTTCGTGTAATTGCAGTGGTGCAATGTAAATCATCTTATAATCGTAAAAAAAACTTCTACAAAAAGATGTACTTCCAGTGTGAAATTTTACAGAATGTTCAGATGATTATACTGATGATATTTCCTAATGTGGATAACAGGTTTTAGTTCAAAACTTTATTACCAAAAAGAAGTGAAATTAAATATAACAACTTTATTTTGGGTTTTGTATCAAATTTAACAAATGCAATTAAAAAATAAGTACAAGTGGTAGACTTCGTACCATATTCCATTTTCACATTCGGTCGGTTAACGGATCAGATCGAAATGGAAAGTTCGCATTTCTTTTTATTTATGCTGGTTTTTACATGACTTACTATGATATAATACATTTAGGCCCCGCTACTCCCCAGCTAGGCCTGCATTTCTGAGGAAAGGTATTATAGGAGATGTATAGTACAAGCTTTCAGTTTACGTCAAATACCTACCCAAAATTGACAACAAGCTCTCGGACTACTAGGACAAATCCAGAGCACTGGACGTGGCGACATTTAAGTCACACTGTAAAAATGCGATCAGGATCAGTAACTAATTTTGTTCTTAATTGTTATCTTCGCAGAGAATGCCTTTCTTGAGAAATTCTCAGATCTAGACTCTTCAAAGAAATCTCAACTCTTTTGTAATTATTGAACTTGATATTATTGAATATTGAACTTGGCTGCCATTTTCACATTTGTTTTTGGTGGGATTCTTTTTACTGACTTCTTAATTTGCATATCTCAGCAACTTTATTCCAGTCCTTGACTCGTTATATACTTAGATTACCGTTTAGAGCAAGGGTACGTGTCATCGCAGCTAATTGCCTCAGCGAGATATAAATTACTAGCTTTACCCGCGACTTCGTCCGCGTAGAAGTAAAAAATATTTCTAATAAGATTTTAATTGGTTTTTTGCGTTATTAATTTTGTTATAAGTTTATAGAGTTCCCGTTCCCGTTCCTTATTTTTTACTAACCACTAATTCATAAATGTCATGTGTCTCGCTTCAAAAATGACGAAGTTTCATACAAACTTGCTACCCCTAATGTCACCCCTATAGGGATGTTATTTTCAAAATCTAATAAATACAATGTTATTTTCTACTAACTATTAAAATAAATTAGAAATTTCATGTGTCTCACTTTAAAAATGACGTAGTTTCATACAAACTGGCAACCCCTATTTCACCCCCTTTGGGATGGAATTTCCAAAAATCCTTTCTTAGCGGACGTCTCCTAGTCACAATCTACCTTTCTGCCAAATTTTATCTTCATTGGTCTAGTAGTTTTCGCGTGATGAGTGAGTGAGTGGGTGATTTTCGCTTTTATATACATAGAAGATAGATACCGGTGCACTTGTTATCTATCATGTGGATAGAGTTGTCCCGTATTCATTCTTAAAATTTTATGTCATGTAATAATATAGTTAAAAAATATTTAAAAAAAAAAACGTTTTATTTATTAATTAATAATACAACAACAATTCTAAAATAAATTGATGTAATATTTTTCTTAAGTCAACCCATTTCTGTTCCTTTCAGTTCCATACATATAATTAATATTTCATAAAATAAAAAAGGAAAAAGCTGACTTTAACTAAAGAATAATAAAATTTGTTTTGAGATTAGTCCAGAATAAAAATACGATTATTTGGGATAAAAATAGAAAGATTAAACGAGGAATTATATTTTAGGATTAATGAAAAATTCGAAGCAAGTAGGATGAAACGTGGGTTGTGGGATGAATAGGAAACAATCCATATAATTGCGTGCACCTCACTTGCTAGATAGAAGACGGAACGCCGGCAGTCGTTGATGTGCTCGAGCTTGATACTAAATATATACTACTACATTTTAATTAGATAAGTCGTTACTTGTCATTATTATATAATGGCATCCTTAATTTTTAAAGAATTATATTTTCGGATCATGGTACCTATATTTATAATTTTATCGTGTTATATAATGATTCTTTTGCAATTAAATGTTAAATAATATCACTAGGTATATGACAAATGTATAAATTAGTATCCGAAGTTATTACGAGTATCAATATAAACTAATTAAACGTTCAAAATGTGAAATTCTCCGAGTCTAGTTGCACAATGCGGCATTTAATGTATTTTTGCATATTGGTATGTATTTTTTATTACCTGTCTGAAAAACAAATGAATTAAGATACGATCTAAAGGTTTACATACCTAAGTATTTTGTCTAAGCCGAGTGTATGCTCTCTTTTTTTCTTTGTATATTATTTCGACGTGAACAGTAACGCTGTTACTTTATGTATATCAATTTCGACATAAACAGTGACGCTGTTTCTATATTTTCTTTTTACGTGATATGAAACAAAACCAATTAAGGGAGGATTCAACCAAATTAGTTAAAAAATTATTACGAGAATGTATGGCAAAATACTCAATTTTGCGTTTTACCAATCACCAATCCGGGAATACTCTTAAGATGTCTATTCCAGAGTAAGCTATTTACATCGCAATTATCTAGAAATAGTAACGTTATCTGGGAGTATTCTGATGGCTGACTGTTAACAGCTGATGAGATGACATCTGTTACTATATGACATATGTGATGACATTATCCTTCAAATGCAATATTTGACATTTATAACATGCTAAATTATATAGTCTTTGCTATCCAAGTCAATCTAGGGAAAGAGTAATTTTCGTCGGGTTTTACATTCATTACTCAACCATAGAATTGCAATACTACCAAGAACTACTTACTCCAGGAATAAAATTGATAAACGACAACAAAGTTATTCGAAATCAAATTCAGAGATTAAAATTGTCCCCAGAATAGTTATACTGGTGAAACTTAATGTTTAACTCTACAATCTAAAGATATTTTAATCTGCAATTTAGTCCTACTGCAGTTCTGCATCAACTATTTCCAACTCTGAAACAAAAATATACCCGACGTCCCACTTTAGTTCTAAAATGACAAAGTTAAACGAGTTAAAAATGGCGGCGTAATATCGCAGCGACATGAAATAAATGATCCCTTGATTATCTAGTCGTAATCGCGTCCAGTTCAGAAGTAGCAGACAGACGTCCGCGCAAATTAGCGAGTGCACGTCGCGATAGCGTTAGTTGTATAGTGCGGTTGGTACAAATGTAGAGAAATTAATAGGAATATTATAGTTTTATTAAATAGGTAATTATGATATTTTAAAATCATAAAATCAATGATCCGTTGATTATCTATAATCGTAATCGCGTCCAGTTCAGAAGCAGCGGGCGGATGTCCGCGAAAATTAGCGAGAATGAGCCACGATAGCGTTTTTTGTGTAGTGTAGTTAATGCAAGTGTAGAGAAATTTATACCTTATATAAGTACTTTCATAACATCGATAATATTGTTAAGTCGTGAAATAAATGATCCGTTGATTATCTAGTCGTAATTGCGTTCAGTTCAGAAGTAGCAGACGGACGTCCGCGCAAATTAGCGAGTGCGCGCCGCGATAGCGTTGTTTGTATAGTGTGGTTGGTGCAAGTGTAGAGAAATTGGTAGATATAATATACTTTCATTACATTCATAAATATGATATTTTAAACATGTGACATAAATGATCCGTTGATTATCTAGTCGTAATCGCGTCCAGTTCAGAAGTAGCAGACGGACGTCCGCGCAAATTAGCGAGTGCGCGCCGCGATAGCGTTGTTTGTATAGTGTGGTTGGTGCAAGTGTAGAGAAATTGGTAGAAATAATATACTTTCATTACATTTATAAATATGATATTTTAAACATGTGACATAAATGATCCGTTGATTATCTAGTCGTAATCGCGTCCAGTTCAGAAGTAGCAGACGGACGTCCGCACAAATTAGCGAGTGCGCGCCGCGATAGCGTTGTTTGTATAGTGTGGTTGGTGCAAGTGTAGAGAAATTGGTAGAAATAATATACTTTCATTACATTGACAGTTAATATATTTTAAGGTCGTGAAGTCAATGATCCAGACAATGTAAAAGGCTTTCAGTCCATAATTCTAAACAAATTTTCCCAAAGTAAGTAAAACTAAAAATGTGGTTCCCATATACATCGATACAGTTATGAGATCTCATTACTATGAACAGTGAAAATAAAAAATAAGTTGTATTTAGCCTGTGATGTATTCACAGAATTTTGAACCCATTATTTTGTGAAATTGCGTCTTAATTGTTAATTACATATTGATAACATTTTGTTACATATCAATATTATAAAACTTTGAATTATACATCATTACACTCATTACACATAAGATTAGGTATAAACACACATGTCATAATAATATTTTACAATCAATGTCATCGAATTAAATACATTTCATTGACAAAATTCTTCAAATGAGTAGGGGGCTAGTTCAATCAGCCATTTTTTAACTTTGTTTTTAAATATCTTAATATTATCCGCTGCTCTAACTACTTGCGGCAACCGATTATACACTGTCGGACCCATGACGTGCGTTAATTTACCCGATTTTTCAAGTGTACTTGTTTTTATCCCGTATCAGCTATCAGCAGACCTGACAGTTATACATATATTGAAAACAGGAAAGCACAAAAAGAGATTCTGTGGTGCTCATTATAAGTCAATCTAGTTACTACAATCTGCTTGAAAGGCACATTTAAGTTAGTATTTTCGTTGCCCTAAAATCATTTAACACAGAATTCATGGTGTTTTATCGACTTTCTCTTATAACTTGCGCCGCTTATTACTGTTCGAGCAGCGTGGCTGCGCATCTCCCGCTCTAATTATAAACACCCCGCAAAGCCTTCGGATGGCCCATGATCTCTGATAACTTAAGCCAGGGGAGACAAAACCATAAGCGCCCTAGATGTAGAGCTAAAATTATGGAAGGAACTATTTTAGAGAAAATACTATTGGCAAGTTTCGGTACTTATTGGAAATCGATAGGTCCGGTAAGAGAAGCAAGCTGTATAGTGACCCAAAACTCTACAGTTAATTTTTAACCGTCTTCAAAAAATGAGGAGGTTATAAGTACCTTTTAAAACATTACAATGTGTTCAATTTGGTCTGTTTCATAGTCCAACATTTTAAGTATTTACATCTTATATTTGTTTTAGTTACTGGAAACCATATTAAAAGCATTGTTATTATTACGTTATAATCTTTACATATAATAATACAGTAAAGAATTGTGTCTGCTAATTAAATAAATTAAAAAAAATGGAGTGACGCAGGTATCAGCTAGTTACTATTATAATTTTGAAAATTAGGCTAGGCCTAGGCCTTAATTAGGCTGGGCTGAGAATTAAAAATAACTCGCTTAGATATGGACAAGTTTACTCTGATATTATTTAAACCAATAAAACTTACATTCGTAACTTGCCAACAGCGGAAATGATATTCAAATGTTTATTTATTTCCATTTGTAATAGTTAAGTCGAGCTAGGTACAACTTGATATTAATATTGAGTGTCACAATAAACCCGGTCTATACATCAAACCATCGCCCAGCCTCCACGCAAATTACAAGGCAATAAGCACATGGTTTGTTACGGTGTTTCATGTACCAGATACCTAAGCTATCACTTCCTACCATTATCGGTTAGCAACGCAGCGAAACTCGCCTCTAACTAATGTCTCCTTTTGTGAAAGCCGGTTTAATCAGTTGTTTATATTATTGCCAGCGATGTAATCGCTGGTTTACCGTTCCTCATTGTGAAGTAGCGTTTCCACGGCGAGTAGTCCGCGCTGATGGAAAATTTATAGGGGACGCGGGACCACGGTATTTGTTTAGGATTAAGAGATTCAGCTGTGTACAGTCAACGATAAACAAAAGCCTCGTACCCGCAAACTGGTAGTTTGTACATGCACGATAACGCGCTGACGATCCCGGATTTTGGCAAGCCTTGGATTAGGGAGCCAGTTTAACCAAGGTAAGAAAGTTGCGTGTACGAGCTTATGCGATTTGATTACTTTGAAGACTGAATGGTGTGTATTTTAGCAGGCGGCAACAGGCTGTAACGCGATGAAAAAAAACCTTAGTGTATAATTAACTTAAAGTATTAATTAATACCATATTATGACGTGGAGAAGCGTGTAGCATTATTGCGAGGTGGATTTTCGTCCAAGCAACTCAGTCCGGCCTATGAGCCTCTGAACGGAACTGTATTGTTGCAATTTTTTCTTATGTGATAATCATGTCAAAGGCGGATATCTATGACTATTTATATGTGGCGAAACAACTGAATGAGTTTTATGCAGATAAATTTTAACACGCATTTTCGTCAGCGAAACGGTTTGGCTCGACCTGGTATCACTCACTCTAATACCTCCGTTTCTTTGGAGTTTAATTACTTAGTTGCGCGCTGTGATAACAGGGCCGCAGTGTCTACAACCACATTCCATAGACGAAGATACTTTTGATAATATAAGGCTGTACGATGAGGCGAGAATGCAAATTGTCTGTTTATCGCTTCACCGTACTAGGAGTTCTGTGAACGAGCACCAGCCATTTTCCTTCGTTCAATGCCATTATGCGTTATATTTATAGATCCAATAAAAACACATTTTATTATCTGTATTGTTTATCTCGGTTTAAAAGATAAAGATATCGGTTTTGGACAGAATCGCCAATAAAGGAATGGTATCTTATTTTTTTATATATTTATGGTCGCGATTAAAGCATTGATGGGAGCCGTTCAGTTAAGTATTAACGCTTTTGGTCGAAACGTGAATGAGTGGAAGGTTTTATTTTACGATTTTTTCTGCAATTAGTGCTTAATTCGGATTTAATCGTGTTATAAGGAATTTTGCTAAAATAAAGAAAGAAATAAATAAAAAAAATAAAAAAAAAACTAACAAGCCGTGCCTAGGATAATGTTATATGATAATGCCATTAATAAGTTCATAACTCGTATGTTAATGTCATTGAAGGATAATGTCAAAAATAAAAGTCAGAGATAAAATTGACTGATTGCTCCTCACTTAACTTTAATATTTAATAAATGTATTTCAGAAGGTGTTTTCCCTGACTTAATGAAAGCGAGTAAAGTTATACCACTGTTTAAACAGGGATCCAAAGATGATCCGAACAATTATAGACCAATTTCAATATTACCGGCTCTATGTAAAATATTTGAAAAAATTATATTAGACCAGCTAGTATCGTATTTTAATATTAATAAATTACTTCACTGTTGCCAATATGGATTTACAAAAGGGCGCTGTACCACTGATGCAGCAGCGACCTTAGTTCAAATTATTTATGAAGCCTGGGAGAATCGACAAGACGTTAGGTATCTTTTGCGATCTGTTGAAAGCATTCGACTGTATCGATCACATAATATTAAAAAATAAACTAAAATTTTATGGCGTTACTGATACTGCGCTCTCTGTTATTTCATCTTATCTTGATAATAGAACTCAAAGAGTTGAAATCAACAGAGTATCCTCAAATAGTGCACCAGTGAGCATGGGTGTGCCTCAGGGTTCAATAATTGGTCCATTTTTGTTTTTGATTTATATTAATGACCTCCCCTGTCTTGCAGAAAAGTTGTGTGAAGTAGTATTGTTTGCTGACGATACATCTTTAATTTTTAAGGTTGACAGAATATGCTCAAACTATGACGATGTAAGCAATACTATGTCACAAGTACTTAGTTGGTTCACGACTAAAAATCTGGCCTAAAACACACAAAAGACTAAGTGCGTTAATTTTTCACTATTGAATAAACCTAATACTCACATACCTTTGAGTCTTAATGGTCAAGTTCTAGAATGGGTACCCAACACCAAATTTTTAGGCATAACTGTAGACTGGAACTTAAAATGGGATAAACATATTGAGGCCACTGCCAAGAAACTTAGTTCGGCAGCATATGTTGTGAGGAAGGTCAGACGGTGTACTAACGTTGAAACTGCCAGGCTAGTATACTTTAGTTATTTTCACAGCATAATGTCATATGGCTTGCTCTTATGGGGTAAAGCGGCTAACATACATGCTATCTCTGTGCTACAAAAGAGAGCAATTCGGTCGATCTACGGGCTAAAATCACGCGATTCCTTAAGAGATTTATTTAAATCTATAAATATTCTTACTGTGACATCTCAATTTATTTACGACAATCTTCTATTTGTTAAATCTAGGTTAAATAATTTCAAGAAAAATAGTGATGTTCACAGTTATAATACGCGCAACAAAAATCAGCTTCATACGCCTAAATTTCGACTTGCTAAAACTAGACAGTCACTCTTAGGTCTAGGTATAACATTATTTAATAAACTTCCCGAAGCGATCGTTAACCTACCAATGGCAAAATTTAAAATACATGTTAAAAAAGTTTTATTGAATAATGCGTACTATACTATCAATAATTATTTAAGAGATAAAAACGCGTGGATACTTCCTAAACATTTTCCATTACACTCCACACATGAAACATAAAATAGCTGCATTTTCTGTTACCATAATAAGCTTACTGTAAAAACATGTAAATGCTCTGCGATCAATAGGTGACCAACATATAACTAATATTTTCTCTTGACAAGGTCTGCGAGTTCGGGTTTTTCATGCTCACTAAAATGTCTAATCCGGTGGTGGCGTCGCTGGTCGGGTCGTTGGATTCCCTCTAATATGGTTGAGTTTGACGATGGCTGATCCGTGCGTCAACTCGTGAACAGGTGCTGCCGGGAGGGACTGGTCAACTCGGCTTCGCTTTTTTGACTATTTAATATTTTTTTATTTTTTACTACGATATTTATGTTTGTTTGCTTGTTCGCAAGCATTACATGTTATAATGTATCAACATTGTATTATATGTCGGAGCGTAATATGCAATGGCTGTATAAAACTAGATTCCTTTACTTTGAATAATTCGATGACGTTTGGCAGTAATTCCGTGTCAATGTCATTTTACAGTTGACGAAAAAAGAATAGAGGACGCGGTATGAGTTCAATGTAAAATTCCCGTTTTATGATTTTACACGCGCAAAGAGAAAGTTGTTTACGAAAAATGGAACGGTTGGATTTGAAATGGCAATATTCGTTAGCAACAAGTTATAAGACCGGTCGACCTAGCGACAGGGACAGTCTTGTTCAGGCGGCCGTATCGTGCACAACTCGTTTGTGTAGTTTGCTGTAGCTTGGCCATGACTCATTTAATTGTGATTATTGTAATAGATGTGGATTGGTGAACCGATTTATTACAATGACAGTTTGTTTAAGCAAGACGGAAAGCCCAGGTGTTTACACAGTATTCAATTCTGTGGGGCCAGGGAATCCAGACATGGTGGTTGCGATTCATGATTCAGTGCGGAGGCGGGGCACTGGATTTCCGTCACATTTTTATAAGGCTCACGTCACGTAAGATCTCTCATGTGGCGGCATCGGTAAGGTGACGTGACTGTAAGTAAGTTTTCATCCTGACATCAGTTTGTTCTCGTACTATAAGTAACTAAGTGGGTAGTTTACGTCACTTGAGATATCAGATGCCGATCACGCCACGCTCTGCCCCCTTTTATTCATCCGTCTGCGACATATATTATAAGTATTTATAAGTTAAAAGACAATTATAATAATATGACAAAGCCCTTCTGGCGAGTAGGCGACCAATACTGTGAAAATGAGTTTCTTTCGGCGTTTCTTCTCAGCAGTGGTCGTTACGAAGCGCTGGTATCGGTAGCTTTTCTTTAAAAATAAATTAAATTTTAATATACTTTACACGTAACATAGATTATACTTATTGACGTGTAAAAGTGCCTGTAAAGGTCTAATTACTGAATAAACATTTGAATCTTTGAATCTTTGAAAAAGTAGAAAAAAGACCAACTTGTTCTGCAGGCTATGTTGTAGATTCCTATTATGTAAGCTTTTAGAAAAACTACCTAATATGATTCTATGTTGTGAAGAAGAAAAACAAGGTATACAATCTGATCATCATGAATACGTTCATGATTTTTTTCCTTATTTTTCCTTTTACAGCTCTCCTGCTGCTGTATAATCGTTTAATACATAGGAGACAAAGCAAGAATCAGTTAGTCAAGATTCTTTTCTTCTTTCTTTCAATAGATTGAATGAAAGAAACAGAATAATCCGTAGGCGACTCCTTTCTGGTAAACCTTAAAGAAATACCCTGGGTAGACCAAAATCAAATAGCAGGATGAAATTTAGAAAGACCTGAGATTATTTGAAACCTAGAGCAGAGAAACGCCTGAAATGGAATCGGCTTAAGATAATAATGATGTTGCAGGTAAATAACAACAGAAACCCACTTTGAAAAAAAGGGTAGGCAATAATCCTCACTAGTATTGTATTTTCGTCTGTCTAGTGTAAGGACTGCTATATATAAGAAAAAAACCAGTAAAAGTATCGGCTGGATAGATTCACTTGATTAAACCAATACTCATCTGGGATTTAATGCCTAAAATAATTACGATGCAAGTAAATCAAAACAGAAACCCATTTTGCAAAAAGTGTAAGCAATAATCCTCACTAGTATTGTATTTGCGTCTGACCAGCCTAGAGGCTCCGACGTATTTACATAAAAAAAAGCCAGCAAGAGAATCGACTGGAGAGATTCACTTGATCAAACCAAGGCTTTAATGCATAAGATAAAGAAGTTATAAGTAAATCACAACAGAAACCCACTTTACAAAAAGAGTAAGCAATAATCCTCACTAGTATTGTATTTGCGTCTGAACAGTCACCAGGGTAGGCACTCCGCCGCATCTACATTAAGATAATCGAGTGTGTCCATTCGTTAGTTAATTAAACACGATACGCCGCGATCTCCGATATACGACCTCAATTAAGCTAATCAACTCTTCGCAGATTTACGCGCGACCACTTGACAAGTTGAGAGGACGACAATTTTATTTTATAGACTTCTTACGTCCGGTTAAAGGTTTCGCATATAAGCAGTCGAGATTACAAATCTATAGTAATAATTACTGGTGAATCACTAACAAAAGTGTGGCTACTACTAGATACGAATATACCCAGCAGACGATATTGTTTATATGTGGAACTATAACAGGCGATTGGCTAGGTCCGTGGCCTTTGGATTTTGTTCATTGGCTCCGTCTATCCCGCAAGGGGAATAAGGTAATACTGTGTATGAAACCATATGATAGCGCTACTACGTCATAAGTAATAATCTGTGGTTATACTATGATGGATGATTAATTACATTCCACAGAAAAAAAATGCCTTTAGTTATGAACCGAATATTCCATGCCTGAAGTATATGCTTGATTGCTTCCGAACGAGGAATACTTACTGCTCCTTTTTTTTTGTTGGATTCCTTTAATTACGCTAAATCTTTACAGATTTACGCCTTGTCACATAATGAGCCTGAAGAAATGCAACGTATCAATTTTATTTCATAAACGTGCTACCTCCTACATCATACGTGTACTCGTAAATGTTTGCAAAATAAAATTATCTTTGAATGATACTGAACATACATCAGTTGTTTCAGATGCCAAATCGTTTAATTTATTTTGCGAACATGTTAATCGAATTAGGATCGCATTAGTTTATCCGATTAATCTAAATTCTTTGTGGTTGAGTCTGTTAAATCAATTATGTTAAAACCCCTTATATAATTAACTTTATCACTGACTTGTTATATTTATAGTCGCAATCTTAATCATTATAGTTGCTCATATTTTTTAGTTTGTATTTTATTTTTGGTTAAAAGTCAAAGCATCAAAAGTGTATGAAACTTAACTTCAACAACTAACTATTAAAATTGTAGTTAATAAAAACAAGCTCCAATAAAACCAGCTTATGTTTTCTAAAGCAAAGAGCTTCTCAAGATGAATAGCATTAAATGTAAATTCAGTGACAAGAAAGACCAAGTTTCGAGTGAATAAATGTCGTACGCTCGACGGACTCACAGAGTTATCAAATAAGAAAAACACATTTAGAATTTAATTAAACGGAATGTTTGCTTGTTCCAAGCTTACTCGCAAAATATTCATATATTCCGGGTTATTATAAAATATCTGAACATTTTCCAATCGAGGCGCCACAATCGGGTGGGAAGCTTGCTAAGCCACGCTCCAGAAAATCCCATGTCATATAATGTCCGCACTTTATCGCACCGCTTCGCTACGTGCCGCTCGAATCCTCTAATTCTGTCCATTGAATTCAAATTGAAGTAGAACGTTTGGTCGCCAACCGTTTAGTTAATAACTTAATTCTCTGGGAAACACCACATGTAGCATCGAGCTCAATCCGTAGCTGGAAAAGCACGATGTACCATGCTCTTGTTTACTGATTGTCGTATCTGCTTTTTGTTGCATCATTGAGTTATCCGCTGCAGTCCAATATCATGAATATTCTGTATGCGTCATACGTAAAGTACTCGCTTCAGGCCATTCAGATGTTTAGCCCATAGCCACGGTTCTGGGATATTTGAAACGCGTAATGACCATTGTAGGCGTTCCATATAAATGCCCGTATTTGCATCCAACAGCGCGATGCTGCATAATATTGGATGAGAATTGCGGCCACTTTACTGTTTTGTAAACAGGTCGTTTTGATCGGAAATGGATTTAATAAAATACAGATAATACTAGTCATTTCCTACGTATTCTATACAAAATGGTGTGTTCAAGTTAATAATCTAGAAAATATATGATTGTTTTAAATTATAACGATAAACAAATACGTTTATCGTTAAAAAGTTTATGATCTCTCATTTCGTTTTATTTTCATTCCATTAACATGTTTTTCCCAGTGTTGGGCAAAGGTCTGTCTCATCTTCTTTCAGTTATCTCTTTCCTGTGTTAGGCTCGACCATCCTTTTTGGAATTTGATTTAATATAAAATTATAAGGGAACATCTACGACAAGTACTTAAATAATAACAATTCATAAAGAATTGTCGAACTCACCAAGTGAAGTTCAATCGAAATAATGGTCGTTTGATTTTATGATCTAGTCTTTTATCAAATTAAATTATCCTTCGAAGAGCAGTGCATGTCCAGCAATGGACGTCTACACGACTGAAACGATGATGGTTCGAACTTAATAACAAGTTAACAGAATCATTTTGTACATATGTTCACCAAAAAGTTTATTTTATTGTTTGTACAGAAAATCTCAAAAAACAAGCAATTGATATAACATAAAAGTCCTCTAATGACTTCAATCAGATGCAGTAATACTCGTAAACTTCCTCTATAAACGCCAAATACGTTTTATGTGCCCCATATTCACATGGACTGATAACATTATTATTCCATAAAAGTAGTGAGCAGCGGTCCAATGCATCCCTTCGATTAGTTTTTCCCATGTTATTGGCACCAGTTTTATCTCTACACGTTCGAGTGCGCTCATAATTTCTGCTAGCAGGGTGTTACGGTTTGATCACCCTCCATTTTCAAAGGGACCCGTCATACACTGCCACCAGGATATGATGGCCTTTCAGTCATTATGGGATAATGATGGTTCCGTATAGTGCGTGAGCTCTTGTTTCAATGGATGTAGACGGAGCACAAAATAAAAAGATTGACGGAAAGCTAACCTTTAGGTATGTATAATAGGCAAGACGCACGAATGAATGATGGACCATGAACTATTGGAACACAGTTGTCGGCTAATATTGCTTGTAAAAAAATTTAAAGTCATAAATAAGTAAATCGAAAAATATAAATCATTGTCTCTTTATTTTATTTTTATTTAAACTATATTTAATAAAACAACATGATACAAATGGCGGCATTCTCTACCAGCCAACCTTTGGGATAAATAGAGAAAAACCTCGTGGTAGCCAAACAAATAATAATAATAATAATAATAATAATAATAATAATAAGGCGTCGGGACGTGACGACCTTATCGCCCACTGGATTCCCAGTGCAGTCAGTCAACGCAGGGCAGCTTGTGGCGAGCTGATGGTGAGTGGCGACACCACGTACCCTACCTCCAGGGGGACCATACACACATGCGCTTACACACACACATACACACAGTTACACAACCCCCGCCTCTGTCTTGCCTTAACTGGCCGGCCAGAGTGTAGTCGCAAGAGCAGAACATACGCTCCAGGGTGGAAGTGTATTGCACGTAATGGCGTAATAACAGGGAAACCCCGCTCTGGGGGGTAAGCCCCGTGATGGTGAAACCGGAGCCGCACCTCTCGACACCCTCAGCTGCTCACATTGTTTTGCGCCCTGGCTGCATTTTCGTGGCTAGTTAGGGTGCCCACAGGCAGTGTAGCCAACCAGCAGCGAGTCACCATCTACCAGGCTAAAATTGTTGTAAGAGATTTTTAGGTAGATGTCCGTATTTCACTCCATAACCCAGTTATCCGGTCCACTAACATCGCATACATAAAGCCCAAAGCAAGTTAATCCCTCCCTGGCAATAGTTCGGCAGCTGTGGAGGACTGTCCGTTAGTGCATCTCAATGGTACATTAAGGGATAGACCTCCATAGATGCAGCCATCTCACTTTTTAGATAAAATGATACTAAAAGGCCTCTTCATGTTGGCTTTGGCCCCATGAACGCCTCAAAGGACCGGGTCTCCATGGACCTGTGGCTGAAAAGCGTACCAACATAATAATAATAATAATAGATCTCTTACGTGCTATCAGTATCTTGCACCCGCGTTATGGCATTATCCTTTGTACTGAATGGTCTATACTACCAATTAGTATTTTTCGTGTTCTCTAGTTTGCTTGCCTTCAGTTTTGTACACGTCCCTGAATTTGGTTCTTCCGCTTCATTCTGCACACGTACGCAGTATCTGTTACTCTTTTAATTTGTGGACGGGGGCCCATCGCGGTCGACAAAGATTAATCGCGCGCGCCTCAGAAGGCCGTATTAGCTATAACGGCATCCGGAAAATTGCGCGATTTTTCCACTCACCCCCTGTTGCCAGTTTCCACGTCTACATATTGACAATGGGATACGGGCGATA
Organism: Acrobasis suavella; assembly: GCA_943193695.1. Lineage (NCBI taxonomy): Eukaryota > Metazoa > Arthropoda > Insecta > Lepidoptera > Pyralidae > Acrobasis > Acrobasis suavella. The sequence goes on from OW971938.1 coordinate 14,126,644, forward strand.
CAATGAAGGATGAATCGAAGCACCCAATTTCTGTGAGGGTAGTTATATGTTTAGATGAGACCCATGATCTTGCGGTTTTAGATTAAGTGAGTGTGTAAAATACATAATTAAAAAAAAACTAGTGCCTTTTACTCCAAATAAGTTGGGTTTCTACCATATTAATTGTGTACTTTTTTTTGCTTTCTATAAATTCGTTTTCCTGCTCCATTCACCTTTACTTGCCTTATTCTATTCTAGCATTAATTGACCTATATAATAGGTTGGGGAAAAAGTCTTTTCGCATTTTATATGAAAATTCAAAATATTTTTTAATATAGTTTATTTACATTTAACTAAAATATGTAGGTACCATTTTGTTCGATAACTTTTTGCCATCTCATAGGTAGGGGCATGATCCCATTGCTATAGAAATTTTGGGGCTTCTGATCAAAAAACTTCTTTAAGTAGTTTTGGCAGTCCTTCCGTGATGTTAACCTGACACTGCCTAAAGAATTCTGAAGAGACCAAAACAGGTGGAAATCTGAAGGTACCTGGTCAGGCAGGACTATACGGTGGATGCATTAACACCTCCCAGCCAAACTCTCTTAATTTTTGCTGAGTGGTTAAAGATGTGTGAGGTCTAGCGTTATCATGATGAAAAACCACACCCCTTCTGTTGATTGATTCCGGCCGCTTTTTTTCAACTTCTTGCTTTAATCTTATCAGTTGTTCGCAGTAGAGTTTTGAATGGATGGTCCTGCCTGGTGGTAACAGCTCATAATGAATAATGCCCTTTCAATCCCACCACACACACAGCATCACCTTGTTGCGAGTTAACCCGGGTTTCGCTACAGTCTGTTTTCGCACGTTCTTGTCGTACGCGATCCACTTTTCATCACCAGTTATCAATTTCTTCAAAAATGGTTCGGTTTGAGAGAGACCTCGTGAGGTACCCAAATATCGAGCTTTTTTGTGTACCCATTTTTTTTCAAATGCGCCAAAACTGTTTTGTGGTCAATCCCCAGTTCTTCAGCTACGTCGTAACTACTGATATGCCGATCTTGCTCCACTTTTTAAAAAATAGCATCCATTTTATCCGTAACAGGGCGACCAGAGCGTCGTGCATCTTTGACATCAAAATTTCCGGATTGAAAACGTTTAAACCAAATTTGTGCTACTCTCACAGACACTGCACTAGGTCCATAAACATCGCAAATTTTTTTTCGCGGCTTGCGTTGCATTTTTACCTATTTGGTATTAAAATTTTAAAATGTATCTAATTTCTTCATTAGATTCACTCATCTTGACGGTAAGAAAAACAAATGAAAATCACGCATTTTCCTAATTTGAATTTGGAATTATCTTTCTTAAAATTTAAACTTTTAAATGATACCAAAACCGGCCAGGTACAAATAGTATAGCCAAAGTGGTTTTATTACAAGTTCATACATACTATATACGAAAATACTTTTTCCCCAACCTAATATACACTACCTAATAAAAGAATTTCTCGCTTACCAAGCTCAATCCTAGTTTATTTCAAAGGCACGAAATGAAATCAGATTATTACTGCAAAACGGAATTACTGTTTATGACAGCGGCACTAACATTCGTTCCCGACGTGACGTTAACGAGAATCATTCTAGATTTTTCCACGATCACTTTTATTACTCAGTGAGCTAACGGGGGCAAATTGTAAATTATGATCGACTTAGCATCTGATTTACTCTATGCTTTTCTCTACTATTAAGGCTTAGTTCCGAAGAGAGCAATTTGTGATTTTACGAATTTTGTTGTTTTACTGTTATCATTATGACCAGTTAGCGTTTACAATATCGTATTTTTTTATGAGTAATTATTATCTCCTTTAGATTCACGGGTCTTTTCACCCCGGTTCTTTGAGAGGCATGCGTGGGGATACAGATCTAACACGTAAAGGCCCTTTGGAGAAGTTGATGTAATGTGGCGCTCCCGCCAAAACCCACTCCTGAATATACCTATGAAAGGTGTACCCTTGAATAGGTTTTGGCAGGAAAAAGATCTATTGGAAGAAAAAGGGAAGGTCTATGGGTTATGGAATGAGATTGGGATGGACTGATGCTGGGATATTGCAATAGCAACGTCACCTGCCATAATGATGATTACTGATTATTATAGGCAGGTAATTGTTTATTATTAATCAATCATTGCCCATTTTTACAAATTTAAATAAAATAAAAATTACAAACAGGAAAGAGACTCCAACACATTGCCGCGAGGCAGAGTACACAAAAGGCTGGCAGCATTGCCCGTCTGCATTGCAATAGAAATTCTTTGTGCAAAGAAACTGCCCGCCCTTGGATCGCCCGTAACATCGCAGGGTCGCGTTGAAACCTCAGTCACAAAAGCTTTTGTTTCTGCGCCCCATAGACCCATCGTCTCTACAGTTAAGGCACAAAAATTTAATGTCCAAGGAGATTGCATATTTTTCGCGTTTCAGGACTTTCGCTGAAACAACCGCCGCGCCGGCTCGCACAGACGTTAACGCAACATGCGCACAGACTTAGACGCAACATGCGAGGAGGCCAGATTATCCACTAACGTGGCGTCCCAAATTATAGATATATAATAGACATTTGCCCAGCCCGTCAGGCCTTTTGCCATCTGCTCTCAGTGAACCGCTTGGTTCCAAGATGGCTGGAACGGTTACCGAGACAAGAGTCCTTCGGATGATGACATTCAGTGCGCCATGTCGGGATAAACGACCGGCGCTCCTTTGGCAAGCTAATCCGTGGTGGCCAAATTCGTTTACGGTTGTATCATCGGCACTCTGATTGGACTCATTCACTTTCAAACCCAGTCTAAGTCAGACCGCTAATACAAAGTGCAGTTGTCCAATAACGAACCCAAATTAGCAGAAGGAAGCGCCTGCAGCCATAAACCCGATACCCGCTTGGAAATCACAAACAGTCTAGTACGATCTGCTGGACTAATAGCTTCCGAAAGCAGATTTTGTAGTGTTTTCTTGCACACAGGCTCGTCCTACCCTCTTTGGTAATGTACATTAGCTGGTAGTGGCTCGTTAGGACAGTCGCTCAGCCAGACATCCAAAGCCTCCACCAGCCCGCAGATCCCCCAGCACTCAGTGAAGGGCCTAGAATGTTACCGCATAAAGGACCTGCACAGCATGGACTGAGAACAAAAACGCCGGCAAAGAGACATCCGACATTTTCCTGACTCCTAACCCGCCGAATTGTTTTTAATATCCTATTAGTGATTTTTTTCATACGCAAAAAAACTGAACTCATTATTCAATAATAGTGATAAATTAAAAGAACTGGATTACATTGCGATGGCCGGGCACAGGTTTTTAAACTAACATATTTTCAGATGCTTTTAGTATATTTTGATTATTGGATTTAACGTTTTTTCTGTAGAATCGACCAATATAATATATATTGGTCGATCTTAATTTGACAAAAAGCGTATTTTTTCTAAAATTGTCTGGTTTTGTAACTGCGCCTTAACATTTGGATGAAGTGGAGAAATTACCTCAAAGGAAACGATGGCGGATGCCTCCTAAGCTTATTATATTTCTCACAATACGTTCGCATTTGTGCGACGTTTATGATAGCTGTTATCTCCGAATCGTTCGCTTAATCTTGAATACAATGATTCCTCAGAATTTGTTATAAGCTTAAGTGATATTGGTACATTTTAAATTCTATTTCTTCAGTGATATTTTTACTCGTGCAATTCTATTTTCTTATTACCCAAAGTTTATACGTGCCTTCTGAAACACGGAATCATCTTTCTTTTTCGGATAATCAGGTGATTCAAGCCTTCAATATCCTAATCAGACTGGAAACAACTTTTCACAAAGTATGCTTCCTAGTGGGATTCGAACCCACAACCTCAGGATCACAAGGCAAACGCCTTGACACTGGGCCGCAATTAACCGAAAACTATAACTTTGGTAAATACAAAAAAAAAAACAACTTTCGAGTGATCGGAAATATTTCCTTATTTTATTTTGAAGAAAATAATCAGTATCATGTACGTACTGAACTTGTTTGAAAATATTTTCGTTAAAGTCACGAAAAACTTTAAACTCTTTTTTTTAGTAATGATGCCTCAGTTTGAGGGAAATCTTCTATAAAGAGGGACATTGAAAAGCTATTAAATAGAAATGGCGATGCGTTTTTATTTTATGCGTTAATTCTCAGAATTGTATCTTTAAAGAATTTACCTAGACGATACATTTACGGCGGATCGTTTCATTCGATGTTAAGTCTAAAGAGCATGTTCGCGTTAACTAGATGTGGAATTGTGGAAGGTCATCACTTGTCTGAAGCCATATGACATAATTGTTATCTAGCCATAAAACCGAAGCTACTATCGTGACATGTTCCAGAGTATGAATGCTCAGAATACATTTATTTATTTATGTATACAATAAATATAGCTGCTCTCGAATCGAAAATAAGAAGCAAAATTTATGCTATATAACTACATGATAAGGATTAGTACAATATCATCATCTAGATTGCTGGCATAAAGAATGTCTGTGCTGGCTATATCCACCCGAACAGAAGGCGTGGGTGGAAAAGATCAGAAGTTTACCTGTGATTTGTCTTCGCTTATCCAGGAAATTTTATCTTGAGCTTCTACTCAGTTCGTAAGGCACGTTAACATCTCTTTTTCCCGCAAGATGACATTCGATAAGCTATAAAGTCTTAACACCGGTGTACTAAGGCCACTAAAATATTCGAGAGAGAAAGATGGAATTCGCCATCGTACCGCACTTTCTATATGAACAAGCCTTTCCAAGGTCGGGCCCCAAACTTAACGGATCACTGAAAGACCATGGCCGTTAACGTGGGCTGAGAATGTTCTGAAAGGAAGCATTGACTCGGGCAGTATGTTGTCTGCAGTCTGCTTACGATACGACAGTACTCTTACGAGTACATGAGGATATGTGCTTACTTGACTTTACTTATGTCTGTTTGGCACACAATGTACCTATGCCTTCTCTTGATAAGGAAAAAGGTTTTGTCTTGAGCGCCACTTTTCTTTCAAAAGTTCAAGAAGCAGATATACTCTATTGTTACAGCTAGAAGACTGTCATGAAGCTATGACAGACTTCAAGTCTTAAAAATCTGACTATAAGTTTACAAAGAGAGATTGCATTTGCCACCGTTCCCGCACTTTCTATATGAAAAAGCATTCACAACAGGGCCGAACTGAGCGAATCACTGATGCGAACCATCATGGCCGTTGACGCGGACTGGGGATGTTCAGCAAGGGAGCATCGACTTTGCCAGTGTATTGTCTGCGTACGACAGGAAGCTAACGGGTTTACATCTTGCAGAGCAAAGTAAGCCCTGTTTGTTGAACAAACTATTCAATTTTATACCTGTGCACATCAATGATAGAAGTTTTAATATACAAGGAGAAATCACAAATTTTAAACTGTATTATTGACAAAAACTTAACGATAATGTTATCAAATAAATATTCAAGACCACAATTTGAAAATTGTCTTTGCCGGAAGTCGAAGTCGAGATATTGTAAGGTAAAAGTATTACCAAATCACTAAAGAGGTTTAATGTTTTCATTCTATTAAAAACACACCATTATTTTATCAAAGGCAATGGTGTATTCTTCTGTAAAGTTTCCGACCTTTGTACCGTTTTTCAAAAAAGGAGGAGGTTATCAATTTAATTTTTAAACCTGAACCGATTTGATTTTTTTTAGGGTGGTTATTCAAAAATTTTATATTTGTCAGGTGTCAATTTCTATAGAAATTTTATTTAAATCGGTTGTGTAGTTTGGGGGTGAAGTCGGTTTTTAGTTTTGAAAAAATATTCAGACTACACAAGTAAATTAGGTGACTGAAAGCTAGTCAAATCTAGAATTTAGAAACTTCGACCCAACAGTATTCCTGTCTTAGATCTCGATTGACTTAAAGCTATAACAAAAACGATGTTTAAGAAAAAATAATAACTAGCAATACGCTAGTTCCGTGGCCTTATTGATATTATTCACTTGAGTTTCTCATCTCGGCCGTTATCAATCTGCGATCGCTCGGATCGTCGCCTAAGGCTGCAGTCTTCACCTATCCAAGTGTAATTGCAAGCCCCTATACGGAGAGACAGGTTTTACTGCAACTAGCAAATGCCCATCCCGAGAACGTGTAACTCCATCCAATGCCAATTAATTGGCGGCCACAGCCGCCGGATCCAATGCCGAAACTATAAATTTTACGTCCTTATGATAGTGATATATCTTTGGCGCCGATAACGAGTCATTATGCTTCGTTCTTTTATTGTTTTATGTCTTTATCGGTTAAGCTTGTTTGCTTATAATTAAAAAGGAAATAAGCTAAAGTATATTATGCATTTTTATAAATATTATATTAAAATGCTTCACTTAGAAGATGAGTTTATAATGACTTTTAAGTCGTGGTAAGTCAGTAAGCGGGCGATATTAAATAATACAATGCCACATAGAAACTCCTTGATATATGTCAATCTTACGCTACCTCACACGGCCTGGTTTATAATGTTAAGAAAACAGAGTTCATGGTTTTTAAGTCGGGTACTAAGTGTCCTAAAACGGTACCTCCAGTTTTATTAAATGGAGTTGAATTAAAGCGAGTATATAAATTTAAGTACCTAGGACACTGGGTAACCGACGATCTAAAAGACGATGTAGACATGGAGAGGGAACGCAGAGCATTGTCAGTTAGAGCAAACATGCTGGCTCGAAGGTTTGCTCGATGTACAGAGCCGGCGAAAATAACACTTTTTAAAGCTTACTGCACATCTCTGTACTCGGGTGCCCTTTGGTTTAGATATACTCAAAAGGCTTACAATGCTCTGCGAATTCAATTCAATGATGCATTCAGAGTTCTGTTGCGACGGCCACGGTTCTGTAGCGCATCAGGTATGTTCTCAGTCGCCCATAGTGACGGGTTTGGCGCGGTTTGGCGTAAGAAATCTGCAGCTCTGCTCCGCACAGTTCCTACCAGTCGCAACAGCATTCTTAGAGCAATATCCGATCGGTTTGACAGTCCGCTCATGAAAGTGCTCACTGATCGAACCCGGTCGCTTTTAGTAATTCATTACTAACATAACTTGTAGGAGCGCTATGCACTTGCAAATAGGGAAATTGATAATACTGCCCATTAGGTTAAATAGATATTTGAAAACTAACATAGAATAAGGACCATTGTTACTAACCCCTGGGCCTATGTTGCCTTAAATAAAGTTATTATTATTATTATTATAGACGGATTTTGCAACGTGGAAGGGACATACTCGTAATAAATTAATACCAAATTTTAAAAAAAAATCGACATTCCCATACTAATTGCTCGGGAGGCTGGACACTTTTGTATGGAAATGCCGAATTTCGCTTTTGTTTTCTGACTGTTATTTTAATTTTATTATACTTTAGTGATCTAGTGTAGCCCGTGGTTTGATTTATTAAAAAGTGGCCTTCTAACACTTGCAGCATTACATCTCATACTAATAGCCGCTTAATCCAGAATTTATTATAATCGACTGATGGCAATGAAATCATATTTCAGAACTTGCATAGGCTTTCCCATCTCAAATCTAACATCTGTCAAGAAAATCAGTACTCTCTTTTCCAAATAGCCCCTCTGCAAATTGACTCCCTCTGGAATATTTTAGACAAGAATAATGGCGCACGATTGCGACTTGCAAAAACAGTTTCGCGTTTATTCAGCTCGCCTCAGAATTTTGAGAGGCGTCACTCGGGACTCGAATGCGTCCGTTTTGTGACACCTGGATTTACATACAAACCTCGATGGACCAGGCGCAGATAGCGAGCATATCTAATCGATGGACGGCTGTCAGTCACGCCTGTGACAGGACAGCCCGAATGTGTAACACGCTTTAGGTCGGCTTTTCTACATTACTATGCTGGGATATGCTAAACTTTCGTTCTCGTGGTAACAAAACGAGGTTTTTTGTAAGTTAACACGTAGGCACTTTTTAGTCGAATGACTTTAGGTACCAGCTCTATAAGAGTAGATGCCACGAGGCTGAAACAGTAAACGTAATATCGATGTACAGTCGGGGGCAGATAGAAGTGACCCCCTGCCGTACGGCCTTTAGAAGTCAAGGGGGTCAGGTTTATCTGCCCCCGACTGTACATATATCCAACGACAGAGACAGGGTTGAGTTTTTTGACATTGAATAGTTTGCCATAAAAATAATTTAAACTAACTTATCTATGCAAAATCTTCTAAGATGCGTAAATATTTTCATTGCAATAGATTAAAACGTTGGAACTAAAGTTAGTTTTAACTAGAATAATGGACAATGCATTTAGTTTTCTGTGAAGTACTTTAGTTTGTATAAAATTGTATAGCTTGAGTTGAGTATAGCTAAATAATGATCGGTCACCCTAAAACTCTTGATTCCATCTTCGATTAGCACGATTAGATGTTACGCAATCAAGATCCGGTTGCTTCTCTCACTAAATTGACGTCATGAACCGGAGTAATCCACTAGCGTAATCTGATGTCCCATCAAACGTAATTGGAGCGTAATTTTCCTAGTGTAGTCGGACTAATTTGTTAGGTTCAAAAGAGATTTACTTCGCTTATATTAATCAGTTAGATTTTCTTAGCCTAGTATTGAATAACAAATGATATTTTGGAGGTACAATAACACTTTCATTCACAATATTTAAATTTTTTTCAAACTTGTTTCCGCAACTCGCACGTTACAACTGTGAATTCAAAAAGTTACAGAATCCATCAAGTCAACAGATAAAGTAATAAATATGCATGAAAAAATTGGATATGCGAATCATTTGCAGGCAAATCTAGTCCATCAGATCCGGGTTTATCCAATCTGACAAGTTTTACCCCGTCCGCTGGGGTAACCTGCCATTCACTGCACCCAAATGATGCTTTATGACAAAGTTTATATTGCTCGAGTGCAGAGGCGAGTTGTTAGTTATATGCTTACTGAGCAATAACTACAGGCAATACTTTTCTTATAAGTATAATCAAGTTTGAGATACATTTTTGACTCGCATATGGGTAGCATGATATTATTTGGGATGGGACTGCTTTTTACTATTTGTATTTTATCTAAGGCTTTGCTCAAGAATAGGTCACGTTAGAGGCTTTAAAAAAATAAAAGTATCGAAAATTTTCATACTTTAACTTAACTTTGAAAAATTGCTGATAAATTCAATCCCTTATTGGCCAATAGACGGTAAATTACTGGTTCTTTTTTTTATACAATTTGTTTTGTTGGATTTAGCATCTGAATTGTGATCTACTTAAAAAGCTTGATCGGATCCAAAACAACTGTCTCCGTTACATATTTGCGGAAGTACGACCATGTGTCGGCTTGCCAATCTGGTTACCTATTTGACAGCCGCGTAGTTTGCATATCCTTAGTACTCTGTATTCTATACTTTCTGATCCTAAAACTCCGGCTTATCTCAAAACTAAATTTCCGTCCCTTAGTTATATTCTCGTCAGAACTTTTCAAGCAATCTCCTTCTCGATATGCCACTTTGTATCTATAATAATTATTTTATCGTTTAAGATGTGCGGCTTTGGACCGCCTTACTATTCAGTATCCGGAAAGCTGAATCTCGTCTTGCGTTTTAGAGAGTTGTGCGTGCACATTATCGCGATAATGTGCGCCTACAGCTCTAAGTCAACGTATATAAGTAGTATTTGTGTTGTTTATTTTTTAACATATTTATGTATATTTTTGTGTAGGTTTATCCACGATATATTCGAGTATACTCGTATACTCGTATATACTTACTTAACAGTAATAAATTTACTCCTTTTTTTGTCTCTTTTAGTTAGTTTCTATTTTACTTACCCCAAAATATTACTTTCCCAGCATCACCTGTTGGTTGACTGGTAGAAATAGTACATTACTGCAGAGGACAATAAAGGAGGAAAATAAACTGCTTTCCCGCGTTTTTTAGTGCAAAGGAAACATAGCATAAGAAAATACAGCCCCGTCATATTTTACGCGAAAAATGTAATACCGTAGATTTATTTTCTATCGCAACGAAAATTCAGCATATTTTAGTGTTATTTCATAGCAACATAATTTTAATAAAATTGTGGTCATTAGAATAGAAATAATACTCAAAGAGTGCATTTTTTATAATGCGGAAGCAATTTTCTGTATGACGAAGTATGGAATTAAATGCTTAATGTCTTTGCTAAATGTAAAAACAGAACTGTCATCTGAAACGTCAATGTCACTGTCTTGTGATTCTGAATACACTTTATTCGTCTTTTTGTTTTAAGCAGCGGCCAGGAGTGAATTTTCATACTACTTTCCTGGCCTAGTCCAGGAAAGTAATGCACGAGCCAGAATTATAAACTTCGTGTCTTCTTTTTACTACAATAATGCCTACATTTCCGAGCATGTTTGAGAAAAGGAATTAAGTCCGCCAGTAACACGTGTTGTAATGAAGTTAAATAAATAAAAATAAAAAATATATCATCTTAACTCAAAACCGATAATTGGTTTTGTTTGCAAAATATTTTAAAAAAACTCCAGTAGAGTTTCTACTCATCGCGCGACTTCTTTATCTAACTCGACCACTGTAGACTAGTCAGGATGCCGCGATATCGTTTGACTAATGGACGCCGGCAAACTGCCACTTTCCAGTATTGAAGTTTGACGGGCTGGCTGTTTGGTTACTGCGGTAGGTAAAGAGCAGCTTTTTGATGATTGGATAACGTAGTACATTGTTATTCTTGACCATTATTTAGATTACGTTTCGAATGGTAGGCTGCTTTTTCATTCTTGAGATAATAAGGATATTTCTTTGAATTAATATAAATAGAAAATTCATATGGTCATGCGATACCCTACGAGTTACGAACATGTTCAATTTGCCTTAAACTGTAAGTTTTTGGTGACTAACGTTTTTTTACATTTCATTTTTACGCGACTCATAGAATTATTTATTCTTTAAAAAAAAAATTAACATGAATTTTTTTGGTACATTTTGCTGTAAACATGTTTGAATCATTTTGCTTTGACATTTACCTGGAAGTAATAACGGAGCAGTTTATCAAAATGTCCTCCGAAAATGTACTATGTCCCCATGAAAATTTCATCTGTTAAAGCTCTAAGCATTTATTGTACGAGTGTTTTGCACAATTCAGTGGCTGATGGAAGCAGCCGTTATGTCCAAGTTAAATCGTGATGTATGAATACTGTTTACGTGATAAAATAGGAATGTGAAATAGCACACTCGCAAAGCTACAACACGCTTAGACGATTTGTTCTGCGCATGTCACATATGATAGTTTGCATGGGATTAGTGCTAAGCGATGGTATTAGCAATGTTGAATTCTGACTTTGAACAAAAGTTCACGATGTGCTTTAATTAATGTTAATACTGAAAGGAACTAGATTCAAAACCGACATCTTGATAGCACTATGGTATAGGATATTATAAGGTTGTTCCTTTTTATTGTTAAGAAGGTACTAAATTATAAATACTTACACTAAAATGAAAAATATTGGAGGCTAGGTTGTCGCCACCATATCGAGCACATTCTTGAGACCGATAAGCGATGAGTACAAAAAAAGAATTTATGCTGTGATAAAGAAGGTAAGTGGGTTCCTGAGATCCGAAACATCCCAACCAAGGGTGCACCCAGGAAATAAACAGCATGTATTTATACGTGCTTACTAAGCTCATGAAAATGGTAGACTCTATGGCTATTTGGCTAGCCATTAAATGCAACATAAAAGTTTATTTTTAAAAGAAAATTAATGTTCAACATTTGTGTAACATCCCCTTTAGGAATTTCAACGGGGATTTAGAAATTTTTCAACGTTTACTCGGAATTCAGGTTGACATTTGAAATGTATTGTAGAAAACGATTTATGTTTTTTAGACGACATTCATCTCTGTAAGAACATACGTTTAAGGAGTTTGACTTTACACAGTAAAAAAAAATAGGTCTGTGGTTTTGACAGTCACTCTTACGCTGTTTTTAAACTATGTAATTACTGTAATGAGTCTTGTGACATTTGTATGGGTACATTTTGTAGTCTGTCACCTTTGTTTTTCTTTTTATCGGTACGGTATCGTTTTGCCGATATGCTGTTTGTTTGTTTTTGTGTGTGTATGTGGCCAACACTGGTGTCAGATTTTTCAAGCTGCCTAAAGGCATCCGGCATAGCTTGACGATTGCCACACAATGATGACAGCCGAGACCAACGGCTTATACGGGCCTTCCAAAGAGGGAGGAGCTCGAGAATTTTTTGTGCCACTTGTGGTCACCCATCCAAGTGCGGACCACGCCTGGTATCGCTTTTTTTGCGAAAGTGGAAGTAATACGCACTCCCGCCGAGCCATCGAGCTCCTCAGATATGTCGTTGAAACAAGGAACAAAAGGTAATATATGTCAATAAATAATGAGACGAGAGCTAGAAAAAGAACGCGAGTCATATGATTGAACGTTCAAACAGGAGTAAATATAACATTAAATCGTCATTTACTGTAGAACTGCGAGCAACAGTTAGTTTAAAAAGTAATATTACACAATCATTTATCAAGGAACAGACAGGGGAGTGTCTACGTAACAAATAGCCAAATAACTCAGTAGAATAACCAAGTCAGTAAATAAAGGATTTATCTGCAAAACACGTTATCTTCTACATATTTATTTTACGACGCAGCGTAAATTTTGAACAAAAGCGTAAAACGTTCCGTTACACCGACCGAACCCTTAATGGAAAGACCTGCAATAATGTGTTATCATCCTGTATTTTACGAGCAATAACTGTTTATTGTGAAGTTGTAATTGTCTTTTGATCTTGACGGGTGACTTACTTAAATTGATTTCTATTTTCAATTAATGAAGTCACGACTGTAAAGATAACAAGAATGTACTTGCTATAGACTGATATACACTTTTCTTTTTTTAATTTTTTTTGCGAATAAGGTAAGTACATTTTTTGTACAATGTGTTTACTTAAGAATTCTCTTAAATAAGCAGTGAACTAGTTTTATATACATACTTAGATTTCTAATTTTCCCTGTAAGCTCATTAATTTTCTGACCGTTGGATCTCTTATATTATAATAGGCTGAAAATATATAGGTCTCTAATAATAGGTAGTAAATTTGGTAGAAAATTGTGTAAGTATTTGCATATTTATTTTAAAATTTATTTCACTGCGAAAGTATTTATTCAATGATTTACTTTAACACAATAGAAGAAAGTGGCTCGAGAGAAATTGAATTTACATGTGTATTACCGAAATAACGAAACACTGGATTCCTTTGAACAACATTCCTTGAAAACTGCTGCAGCTTAGCAATTCTACTTAAGTCTTGAATAAATTAGCGTTACTAGAATGTCTCGGTGTTACTTGTAGTACAAGAGCTAAGAGTTGAAAAAATGGTATTAGAGATTTCGTCATACATGTTAGTAAAACGTATATTTTTAAAAACTTCGCCAAAGGGAATGTTAAATATTTTTTCTACTCCTGTATTGTTTATCTGTCTTTTAAATGGTCCTGAACACTAATATAAGAACATAGATTATATGATTTCAGAAAAGTCTATAGTCTATTCCTAATATAATAGCACATGTGTCGTTATTTCGCCAAAACGATACTCCTAGCCATAGACCTATAACCTTTTTTTCTTTAGATCTACCATACTGCCAACATAATCAAATCGCTATTTTAACATATGGTGCCATTTTTGAAACGTGGAGTCACTGAACAAACGGTTTTTTGTATGAAAAACATTCGTTTAAGTGACTCCATGTTTCAAAAATTGCATTTTTAGTCACTAGGAAGACGACAATAAAAAAAATTAAGTCTTCCATAGATACCTAGTATCTACCAAACATATGGTAGCATTTCGTACTTTTCTTTGTTTATTTTTGTATTTATTTTAGTAAATGCAGTCGTAGAAAAAGTATTGTATGCAACGTTGTATAAGTAGTCAAAAAATGCTAGATGGCGTCAATTTACGTAACCTAGCGCCACTGGCATTTTTAACCCTCCTTATACAACTGTTGCATAAAATACTATAATAATCTTTAAGTATTTGTTGCGACGTAGGTATTAATGTGTAAGTTTATAATTATATTTGTTTGTGCATTGTAGCTCCCATCCTAAACAGATGTACTACAGAGGTTCTTTTTCTGTTTGAAGGTAGATGAGTATAGACAGCTTTTGAGCAGTTCTGATTCTGAGGTATTTAAATTTGATTTATACTCCTATATTCTATATTATTTCGGATTCTATATTGTAACACATAATTACCTTAAACGATCACAAAGTTTTTATTATTTTCCATTTTTTTAACGCCTAGCTCTTTGCCTGTATGTACGTAATCAAATTTACAGTCGCTGAAGCGCTTTTGCCAAATATTTACCAGCCTACAGCGGGGTGTAAAAACAGCCTTAGAGATTAGCGAGTTACCTAATGTAATGGAAAATACTTCAAAAGGCGCTCCTTTATAAGCCTCCTTGATAACTCCCCGCGCGCCAGTTCTGCTGATTTGATGTTAGTCACGCCTTTGCTGTGTTGCAAATAATTTGAGAATTTCTCTCCAAATTCCTCGTTGAGTATTTTGGGCATAAAAACTTGATGCCCCTGGAGATATTTTACTTAGTTTTGTGAGCTGGTTTGAGTTACAGCTAATAAACAATGCAAATGTCTCTTATTTGATCTTGTTTATCGGATTACTCGGAAAATACTGAACTGACGATCTTCCGTTCATCGTCATGCATTGATGCATGATAAAAAAAATATGCAGATAAGTATGACTCTATTAATATAAATCATAATTTTGTCACCATTTACTGGCCAGACTTTTAGGGCAGACTGTACTTCACTATCTAATCTCTGTATTTTACCTGGAAGCAATCTAACTAAGTAATTGTATTTCATCCACCATCTGAAATGGATTTCGCGACATCATTGTATTAAAATTATTCTGGGTATGACTTCTGGATATGGTTAACATAGATTTTATTATTGTTAATAAGATAAAATAAGGTTCTACTTTATTACACCGGAATCACTGTGTCATTGTCATTAAGCAGCGCATCGGCAAGAATGGTGCTATTGACGTCCACGGGCTATTTCTATTAATTATGAATGCGTTAATCGACTTTGACTCATCATAAAAAAGGGTAGATGAAAATAGTTATTCCTTTATTTCACACGGAATTTCATTATTCTGTTTGTGCTATCAAGTTCCTCTTTGAAGGTTCTTTTGCTCCGTCAAAAGTATCCGTTAACAGCAGCTTATTGGACTTGACGTCACTGTGCTGCCATCTGGAATCCCATATTTTTGAAAAACCTCTTAACAAAAGTCAGTTGGAACAATAGATAAGCTCGAATAAGAGAAACCACTGTCTCACTAAACTATTGCTAAGTACCTACCAAGGCACAACACACTATACACTTCCTTTACGTCATAATTTTATGTTCAGTGTAGTGTAGAGTGCAGTTCACCCTAGTGTAGTATATTTTATAAGAGTAGACCCCTTGTCTTTGTACTGTGCTCGCTTCCAGGCAAATGTTTGCGCTGGCATGTTATTCTTGCGGCAATTTAATAACGTGCAAGTTGCCTAAATCAAACATTTCTAAAATTAATTAACTGTATGTTGATTATGAACATATGAGTTGAGTTTTCAAATTCAACTTTCTTGCTAGTATACCCTGTAAGTGTAAGGGATGACAAAGGAAAATTCGAAAAAAATTACTATATATGTAAAGTACATTTTAAAAAAAATCACATCGCGTTATGGTCTTAGAAGTTATCCGCCGACAAACCTAGCTTTTTTTGAGCCATGACACATTAATCCCATCGACATTGTTGCAATATGAGATAAAGTTTTGAGTAAGTAGTCAGTGGTAAGATAGTTAATTCTTTGGTTTTAGTATTTAGTTTTTTAAAGAGATTTTCCTGAATGTACAATGATTTAGAATTTTTCACACCCTATTAAAGTACTGGCAATGTCAAACACCTATGTAATAAATAAAAATTAGGAAAAAAATACGCACTTACGTGTATAGTTATTGTTTATCTGTCATTATGGGTGTCGATACACGTAATATTAACAACTATGTCCTTATGACATTTATAATTGAGGCTATTTGAGGCACAGAAGCCGCTGTCACCAATATACATAGCAAATTCAGTTTCATAAATCATTCAATGAAAGTAAGAACAAGAATCGCCACCACACTCCACACACATTATGAAGTTTGCGTACAAACGACCAATAAACTGCTGCGCTTTGTCAACATAATGCTTTCTATGATCCCATAAGTTATCAGTGCGAACTAGCAGTTAATTTTGCATTCAATGCGACAGTACACAAGCTTTAATCGTCACAACTTTATTGCTCCAAGATCGCAGATTTGCGTGTGAGACGGCTTTACAAGCGAGGTTTGTGTCCGTCATGACGTCACAAGATGGAGTCGTCCGAGCGAGAGATCTGATTTCGGCATCTTTTTGAACGTTTATTTCGTTTTGTCTACCATTTACAGAGAACGAATATGGGTTGTTGATTTGCATGGGATGCATTTGTTTTGTTGGATTGATGTCGAATTCTTTGTGAGCAGTCGGTTTGTTCAGGTGTTTTGCGTATTTAAAATGTAAGTTTTGTATATTATAATCTTGTCTTTTTACGCCTCTGCTTCTCAACGGTATTTTTTCTGTCAAAGCTTTCCTGAAGAGTTTGTGGAAATAGATTTCTAAGAAATATCTTTTAACCAACTATTTATTTGCAAGTCGTTGATACGCCTTTTCTAACGATGAAAAATGTAAAAATTTCTTTCGTTTACTTTACTGTCAAGCAGGTTTCAAAATGGAATATTTTTTCAACGATACCATTTGTACGAGTACTAAGCGCTTGATTTTATAATACTTTTCCTGGGTTTAAATCTACTACCTATTTACTTCGTTTCACTTGCTAAGTGAGCAGACGATTATTTTATCGTAATGTAATAAACAGTTAACTAGTGGTTCTATTATAAAAAGTTGTACAGACAAAAAGTTGCGTCAAAAAATAAGAAATTGTCATAATACTATGACAATTTCAAGGAAATCGGTTGAGAAATGCGATCAGTAAGCAAAAACAGACGGACAGACAAACTGACAGATGGAAAAAAGCATTTTTAGCCAATTACAGATGTAGATCCCAGTCATCATCGGTGCAATATTATCCCGAGTATCATGTTGTAATTGACACCAGAGACGTTTCTATACTGACTATTATTGCTGCTATATGACCTATACTATGACCAATTACGGAGTTCACCGAAATCACCAATTTTCCCTGGCATTACAGTGCATCCGTGCATATGATACTGGTATTGTAAGGGTTAGGGCACATGCAGAACAATACATTTATTATGTTTCTTATATTTCTAGTGCTTACACCACGAGATATTTTTAACCTTTTTCATCTTTTTGAGAGCTTAGTGCGTTTATAAGCGGAGTGGAAGAGGAGTATGCGCATTTATCGATCCTTGGCTTTATTCTTCAGCTCGTGATACAGTAAATAAAAATCCCGAATTGTTAACCCACACTGACTAGACTGAGAAGCTCGGTTGCCCAGTGGGAGTGCGCATCACTAGCGCTTCCGCTAGTAAAGCGACACCGGGCGTGGTCCGCACTTGGATGGGTGACCGCGAGTGGCATAAAAATATTTCGAGCTCCTCCGTGCTTCGGAAAGCACGTATAAGCCGTTGTTCCCGGCTGTCATCATTATATGGCAGTCTTCAAGCTACATCAAATGCATTTAGGTAGCCTGAAAAATCTGAAACCAGTGTTGGCAGTGGTGTCCTATCAGTTATTGTTTTACGTGAGGGTAAGTGACACACATGAAAAACAAAAACTAGCGGGATGGTTTTCTATTGATATTTGGTATTTACTCAGATATAAATGGAAAACAAGCCGAGCAATATTGACCTCCAGACAGATGCTGAGCTGTGACATGCCGTTACTCACCATACTGCTACGGCCTTAAAAATACCCTTCCTCAGGCCGAACTTACGTCTTGAGCCGTTAGAAAACCATTTTAGTCGGGACGTTCTTAGTCTGCAAGTGTGGCGAGATCCTTACCCAAGGGTACCTAATGCGTTATTGCACTATTGTAAACCAAACAGTATTACGGTAATTTGCCTGATATTAGTCCACCTAATACTATTACTGGCTTCCGTATTGTGACATATCACGCAAGCATCCTCATAACGTACTTTATGGCCTCGTTATATCAGTCGAATATAAAGAGTATATATTTACGATCGGTCAAGTCAAAATATGTGCAATCGTGATCTTAATTTCCGCCTTCTTGTTGAAGAGTAGCGGATTTCTCTAATAAATGGTAGGCAGTTTCTAGTTATGACGAGTATACGTCTTAGGTATTTAGCCTATAAAACTTAAGCACAGCGCAATAAACCCTAACTCTTTTTGCATTAATAGTATTAGTGATGTATAGACACAAGATAATTGTCTCGGTCACATTCTGGTACAAAAATAGTCATTCCGAACCGGCGTTTAGAAAGAAAGACAGGATATGACTTTAATGCTAAGTCCACTGAGGTCTGCGGCACAAATTTATTTATTTAAACTTTATTGCACAAAAAAACGTGTACAAATTGCGGACTTGACGCCATATGGCGTTCTCTGCCGGTCAACCATTGGACAAATCCACTTGCTTTACCTGGTAGAGAAACACGGATCGCAATATAATGAAAATGTTATGGCAATTTGAATTATTTTAATAATTACATTCCTTTTGTGCATTGTAGAAATACTTTTTATATACTTATGACGAAAATAAATAAATAAATTAAACAAAATAAATCACCTGAACGATTGAAGTGCCAGTTAATTTGATTAATATCTGTTGCTCATTACAGAACAGGAGTTACTAGTCTTCCTGTGCATACAAATAATACATACAAACGGGGCATAAACCTACGTGCCACTCGGTATGGTAGCAATATAAGCAAAGCCTGTTATAAGCTTCCTACTAATTATGCCATTCTACTCCTCTATAAGCTATTGTACGCCGTTACTAATTAATTGATCTAGAAGCTAAACTAATTGTATGGATAGTTTAATGAAACTGTAGTAATAACATGGTTGTTATAAAAATTCTTTGCTAATAAGTGAGGAATGTTTTATCACATGCTTGTTTAATTAAACATGGCATACAATTTCAACACAAGATAATCGTTTTAAAATGATGAGTTAGTATATAGCTTAGAAGAGGGAGACTTGGAAACTACTTTATTTTATTTTATTTAAATGAGATACACACAACAAATTGTCACCAAAGTTTATAGTCATTATATACATTTATATTTAAATATACTAGCGGGACGACAACTCAAAACATGTGGATACAGCAATTTTAGGTATTAAAACAGTTGAGAACTAAGTTTTTAAACAAATGTAGCCGAGTGAATTGCTGCCAAAGTCTTAAAAGCAGTAAGTACATATAAAGTTTAGAAATGGAGGATACGAAAGCAGACCTCTCCATAAACACCACCAAGCCAAGAAAGTCACTGAGTGCAATTTTACACAGTGACACCAACAGTAGCACAGTACAAGTAAAAATAAACAGTCTGATATTTAAAATCTGACTAATTTTGTTTTTGAAGGAGTACTCCACCGACAAGTTCTTAAATTATAGATAAATATATATGGATGCCAAGGAGCAAATCCAAACCAATTAGCCATATGACATTTTGTGAATCGGATAATTAAAAGATGTTAGATCTGTTTAAGTTGGTCAGTGCAGACTGATACTGGCTATGTAATTGAAATTCTGCAAATCACAAAGTTTATGACTTCTTAGTCTCTTGTACATTTAAATTGGATTCTATGAGCATTTGTTTGAGCGAACAGGGCTTTTTAAAGATTTGATGTTAGAGTTCGTTACCAAATAGACAAGATATCAATTTGTATTGGGATGTCCCACAAGTATTAAGATTCAAAACGGCTGACTCAGTAGCTTATGGTTTGCGTTTCATTGCTTCCGAGTATGATATGCAATTAAAAAAGAAACGTGTAACATGCTAAATTGTATCTCGTCATCATCAAATAGGCAGGATTTCTATCTTTCAACCAAATATGTACTGGCACATGACTAATTGCCTTAGATCATTTAATACAGGATAAGCCTTAACTGCGCGTTCCCCTCTGCCAAAGTATAAGAACAAAAATCTAATACGTTCATAAAAACTAGTTGCGTAATCGATTATGATCATTATGTGAATCGGTAAGGCATCGAAAAGACGTCTAAAAGTGCTCCGTTTAAAATGCCATGTTATGCAATTTTCTCGTGTAAAAAGTGGTCAAACACATTTAATCTTCCAAAAGATGGCATAACCTTTCATTAGTAAAGTAGTTATTACGAAAAAAATAATCGAATCACGTTTGCAACTGATTTCCTTCCAGTCCGTAAAATAATCTAAGATCGCATACGAGACTAGTTCATTAACCCCCGTTTTTAATGTATCAATTACATTCGTAGGGTTCTGTAATGAGGTTCCAATCTGAAAAACGATTAGTTGATGACGTAGGCGCACTTCCCACGAGACTATAGCGCACTGCTGCGCACTCCTCACGAGACTAAGGCGCACTCCTCACGAGACTATGTATTTATGATTTACAACCTTCGTCTTTATTCCCTGTGCATTAGAGTTGATATATTTTTTTGTCTTCTCTCTCTTTCTTGCCAAGGGTGTATTATTATGAGTACTTACACATTTTTTTAAGTGTGAGTTTTATTGGTGTGCAGAAAATAAGCTAGTGTTTGAGTTTTTTGTAGTGTGCATTTATACCGACACAAATTATGTCTGTGAATGTGTGATTTTGTTTAGATGTAGTAGTAGCTTACCCCCGCACCAAAAGCGGCAGAAAGTTTTGTATGAAGATTTGTCTGCGTAACTCATCCTGTATAAAATGATCTAAGCTAATTGCTGATTATTACTTTCTGGGCACATTTGTTTTTTTATTGCATTTGGTGATAATCACCACAGCAAAATAATTGTAGAAGGGAATGAGGGAAACTCGGTTACAGATATGAATAGGATATAAAAAGGAAAATAAACGGCAACCCGTCGTCGTACTCATACTAAGAAAGTAAAAAAAAACTAATTTATTGCCAGAATTAAGTTAGTACTGACAGTTCCTTAAAATTAAATTGAAAACTTAAAAGAGTTTAATAATAAACTCCACAAGATTGAATTACTTTGGAGTTACGATTCTCATTTAAAATAGGTAGTTATTTATTTTATTATGTTATAAATGATAAAGACATGATAGTATGAATGTATGTATCTTTGGTCAAACGCTTCTCTGTGTTATAACCACTAATTAATTTATAGACAAGTGGATGAACTGATTAAGTAAACAATGTTGGCTATCCAGTGTTAATTTGAGCGATTCGTTGATCCAATTAACGTATAGGAATAATTGACTGATTGTTTGTTTTCGTATATTGTTGATAGCATGGTATGATAGCAGAATTAAAAATGCTGTCGCTATATTTTTATTTTATTTTAAACAAAATGGGGTATGAATATGCGAGTAAAAAGACAAACATATTGGTTGTTCGCGAAATTAAAATTTCAAAATCTAGAAATGCAGTGCTTGCAAATTAGGAATAGATATTTTTTATTACTCTTTTTCTTCGAATAGGTACTGAATGGAATTCCAACCTCATGCAAATTCTTTTCTAACTAACCAGGATGAAAGTTAGGCGTATGATATCATCAGATGATTTCAAAGCCTATGACAAGTAGGATGAGATCAAAAACAGCGCGTTATAAAAGGAAAAAGAAAACCTTTTGTCCGGCAGTGTGACACGATTAGTTAATAAAAATAAAATCGAAGTTTCATCAATGTGCATAGTCATACCACCTGATACCTCTCAACAAGCTCTCAACTCAAATAATGTCTCTTTGAATAAACTGATGTTGGTATGCGCGGTCCATTTTAAATAGCCACTTAGGGCCGCCGCATACAAATTGCTAGGAACAAGCGCCGTGTCCATGTGCTGACTGACTAGCTGCGTGTGTGGAGTTTGCTCTTTTTAAACCAACGCTGTCACAATGGACGCATTTGTTGTTATTGAAAGTACGAGCGAAGTTTTGTGATTGTCCAAGTAGTATGAGAGAACTTCGTGAGATCGTCCGGTTTGTTTAAATTCAAGCGTCTTCGTTTTTCATAAAAAGTGAGCGAGTAGCTACAAGGTTATTTCTCGTTGTCCATCAACTTAAATCTATTTTTATATTTTCATATATTAGTCGTTGTTCATTAATGAATTTGAACAAAAGCCATTACTTTATTTCTATCAGAGACCTGTATATAAATCATGCGTCGTACATTATTGCTTTATAGGTTAAAAATGTGTTTGGAATCTAAATTGAGATTGCGAACACTGTGGCGGAGCCCACGCGGGCATTGAGGTGGAATCCTCAGTCAAGTTTTTGCTTGGTAGCGATTACAGTACGCCGTTTTGCCCGCTTAGAAGTGGGTTGGGTTACGACTAGCCTTTATCGGCATTCACTCGTTTAACCGAGGCGTTTTTCAAAATACCATTCGCAATACCCTTCTCCAACACAAAAGGAAAAAAGATTATCCCGATGACTTTATATAGGCACACCGTTCTCTAGCCACCGGCAATATCATTAAACCAATTCAAAGTTATTGCCTATTACACGAAACGAAAATCATAGCTTGAGTTCTGACGTTCACTCCCCTATAAATGCACTGCCTTCCTTGTCCACTTGTAATGGAGAAGTTAACGACATCGCCAGTCACCGATTCGCCCTTATCTCGGGATCGCATGCGATCACAATAAAACTGTCAAATGGCTTCTTTGATATGACAGATACGATATCTCCATTAGCTCGCTTACCGTCATCATGGGCTCACGGCGCAAACGAAATAAAAAGTTCCAATAAAACATACATCATGAATTTGAGCGTAAGTTTCGTACGGTATGTAACATAGGCCCGGCCGATTCGATAAAAAATAAAAGCCATCATATTTATTTTTCGAACGAACAAGTAAATAAAATTCCAATCGACAGAGCGTAACTTAGCGGGGTACGTAATCAACAGTTTTATTCGGCGATTCCGCTGCCTTGATTTTGAGTTTCATCGTCGTGGATCGAGCTCGTTCTTCATTTGAATATCTTTTCGCCTCGGCTTCTCTGTTGACGTTGATTAAATTCAACATGTCTGAAAATTTATATTCAATCACGGTTTTATCGTTTGTTTTTTTTTTATCGCCATATTGTGTGTTTTTTTTTCGAGTCGATTGTCAAACGGCTTGTGGACGGGCAGCTAGTTAAAGCGGAGGTCAGTAATTAACAGGCGAGATCAACAAGCGACGCGATGCTAATGGGGCCTTTCCACGTCAAAGGGCTAAAAGGCGTCAGAGCGCGTCTGTCCGAATAATGGGCCAAGTTGTAGTGCCCGCACTCGACGGCCGAGACGGTCGGTGAGCTGCGACCTCTCCGACCCTCGTCAAATGCTCGATTAGCTTAACGTGTACACACTAATTATTTTTTACGATTTACTAAGACGCTCAGTCTCCGGCTTCCTCGATCGACGTCATTTATATCTTTGGCATCTCGCCCACGCACAACAATGTATCGAAATTGGATTTCCGTACGTGGTGTGTCGACTTATTGATTACAGAGAGCTTGGGGAATCCTTTATTTTTATTGTTGTCTTGTAACTGAATGAGTGTGGTTATCATTGCTAAGACGCGATAAGCGTCTGTAGTCAGTATTTACTTATGCCTAATGTCGGTAATCTTTGGCACGAGCCCATATCAAATTGAATATGACAGAGGGACATGACGTTCGGGTCCCTAAGTGTTATAGAATGCTAATTTATAAATAGTGACATATGAATGATACGAGACCACTGCCGAGATGCTTAGTTCTAATGAATCATATTATTATTATTCAAGTGGGGACATACCGAATAATTCTTCTATTGTTTGTTGATATCAATAAAGTCGAACAGTTCACGGGAAACTGATAAATGTATGGGAGAATTTAAATAAGCTATTATTGCCAGTATTTATTAAAAAAGGCATAATGAGACACGAAAATATGACATCGTAAATAAAGCGCACAATACACTGAACTATTAAAACACGGCCCGTTGTGTAATGGAGGAAGTTTACGACTTTACCGTGTTGGTATTTCGATGTAATTCTATTTGATAAATTTGACAATAAAGTCTAACAATAAAATTTTAGACCTAATTCGTTTTTGTGAAAAGGGAATTTATCGTGGTGTACGGGCAGTCGTAAAACGGACTGTCTGTCGTGGTATTAAGTGACAAATTGTCGGTCTTGGCTGTGACAACACTCATAAAGTAAATGTAATAATGTTGTTTTACTTTACAATATTTAAGAGAAACTTAGATTTTGAATTATGCTAAATATTCCACCATTTATGGTATAAAAAATTTCCTCCATCCTTAATATGTGAAAAGTTATGAAAAAGAATCTTTAAAAATACTATTAAAAATAATGAAAAGACATCTTAAAGTTTTAAAAACATCTCGTTTTAATCAATACTGTGCTCACTTGTTTTTCTTAAAAGTTTTAGGTTCCTAGTTTATTTCCTTACCAAAGTCTTCTTATCTTTGATTATATTAGTCCAAAGAGTCATACCAAACCGCGCTTTACTTTCTTTTGAAAACAAAAAAGTGAACATCTGGTCTCACCGTAGGGTGTAGAACTCTTACGCATAAAAATTAATTGATTGTGTTTTTATATTACAAACCAAATGTATCGCTTTAACGAAATGTTGACGACGAATTCATCATTCACAACAATGATTAAAATTTTAATATTTAAATAGTAAATTACTGACTGTTTGAATAATTAGCCATCGAATGAACATCCCAATTCAATTGTTTTGTTTGTCAATTCAATTGTTAATTTCTCATTCGTACGCCATGTCGTCATTTGTTGTTTCAGTTTATCCATTTAAAACTTCATTAAAGCCCGATCGAGTTCATTTTATTTGATTTAACAACTGTTAAATTATATTGTCACTAAATTGTTAGCGATTGTTTATTTTGTATGGAAATATAAAGCAATGTCATTTGTTTTGAAATGAATTGATGAATGTATTCTCTTTATACTATGATGTCTTATATTGGGTCCACTGCGAGCCAAATGTTTTTAGTGCTTTAGCATTGTCATTCGTTACTATCCGGGTGACATAGGGTTCAATTTGTATGCAATAAATGTATTATATACAACATGGAAGGTAACCTGTACTAAATTGAATAGCGATATTCCCATACAAATTGCCCGGGCGGCTGCACACTTTTGTATGGAAATGCGAATATTTTTTTTTGTTTTTGCTATTTTTTTATTTCATTATACTATATAGACTTAGTGGTTCGATTTATTACGGGTTATATAACAAAAGTTGTAAACATACAAAAAAAGTCGAGTCAAAAAAAAATTTTTTGTCGCTGTCATGTTAAGTATCAAATGAAAGGTCTTAATAAGTACATTTCAAAAAATATAAATTGTTACCCGTAAATGGCTCCAGTAGTCGGGTATTATTTTTTAAACGTATACTCGTATCTGTTTATAAAAAGTTAATTATTATTGTATATGTTTCGTTTGTTCTCTTTGGTAATGACTATCTCTCTCTTGTTATAAAACGCGGACTAATTTTAGTACTTGTACTATCTGACTTAAACCAAAAAACCTCTTACAGTGTGTCACCTTCGCTTTCGTCACTGTCAACTTCATTTGGGTGAATTCTTGATAAGTGGTTAAACCAAGTCCTATTTTCATAATAAGACGGTCTAAGTTTATTGCTGTAACGCCTTTATACTCCGTGCAATCCAATGCATCATCAGATACTAAGATTAACATTATTACCGTACAAACAAAGGCCGTGGGCTAACTCTCACAATTTGATTTTTTTTTCACATTTATCATGCCGATTAAGCGTTCCCCCGTCTTTTGTTATTAGCACAATTTGCGAAATATAGGTGGGTATCTTTAATTACAGCTATTTGTGTTCACTGCCACGTAAAATTATTCAAATTACGTTTAATTTAATGTTCTTTAAGCAACGAATTGCCGCGTATTTTTCCCGTGTCGTGTTAATGGCCAATTCCTGAATTAAATTCGACGATCGTAAATTTCCCGTACAATGTAACATAAACAAAACTTATCTTCAAAACGACGAGCTATCTTGAATTATAATTTGGTCTGATTTTACGGTGCCGACTCTCGGCTTATCGCATTTTTGAATTGACACCTTATTTATTTTGGTGTAATTAAAGTTGCGGG
The DNA here is from genome assembly GCA_943193695.1 of Acrobasis suavella. Taxonomy (NCBI): domain Eukaryota; kingdom Metazoa; phylum Arthropoda; class Insecta; order Lepidoptera; family Pyralidae; genus Acrobasis; species Acrobasis suavella. The sequence continues at coordinate 14,152,989 of OW971938.1, forward strand.
TTGGCTTATGAAAGAGTTACGAGGTTAGCATACACTATATTTCATTAGTTTTAGAAAAATAATGTCATGTAGTAAATAAATTTCTCTATCCATATACGTAATCCAAATTTGTGTATGACATAAAATAAAAAAGTTGCGAACATGATTTTCGATCGACCGAACTGACCCCGATGAACTCGAAATCTAGCCGAAACTTTCGAGTTTTAGTCAACATATTTTGTTTCTGAATTTTTATTTTGACTAGCTAATTAGGCCTTATTAACGATCCTTAGGAAGTGGAATGAAAGATCACCGTGTATAACTATTTCGTTTTTATATACTTGGCATAACTGACTTGTTTAGAGTTGGACGATCTTACTCGAAAGAGCTTGGGTTCACCAGGTCCAGGCGCCAACTTTTTTTTTGATAATTTCAATTGATACTAAACTCGGTTTGTTTTATTTATTTTTTATTTTGAGTAAGAGGAGCATCATATTGATTTTTTTTTGTGGTGACACATTACCTAAACCATGGCCAGCCAAGACTCTTCCAACGATACCTTATTTACGATGCAAGAGTTTGTATCTTTCATAATATGGTTTATTGACAAAATATTAATGACATCATTATCCACGATGTACATATATACATATATAATTACATACATAAATTCATGCATAGCGGTAACCCTCCTTTTAGCTTCGCCATAGTCGGGTAAAAATAAAGTGCATTTGAGGTATTCGTTCCTGATTCATTTTTAGGGTTCCGTAGTAAACAAGGAATCCTTAAAGTTTCGCCATGTCTTTCTGTCTGTATGTCCGTCTGTCTGTCCATCCTCAGTTAAACTCAGCGACTATAAGTACTAGAATGCTGTGATTTGGCATGGGTATGTATATTAATTATGCGGAAAAAGTGGTAATATAAAAAAGAGAAAAAAAAAAACAAAAATATCGTGAGCTTATGAACACCATTTATCAATTAAGGGATCCGTTTTTGAAAATATTTGGTTTAAAGTGAACATTTTTGTTAGAGTCAAGTGTCCCCACCGTACCCTTTATCTGCTAAACGGTTATATATGGATACGTGAAAAAATTTACAGCTATAGTCTATACAACGAAGTTTAAAGGAAAACTTTCAGAGCTACGCAGGGCTTACAAATTAAAAAGTTACAGGATCAACTTATAAAATGTACTCGGAAAAGAAAAATTTCGTACACAATTAATAGAAAATTAGTTTTTAGACGTTTTTAGTCGCATGAACTCAAAGTTGGCATTCGTAACTACGGAACCCTACACTGTGCGTTGGCCTGACACACACTTGGCCAATTATTCCTTTCTACGATTGAAACTTCAACGTATGCAACCCTCAGATTTTCAATATAATTTACTGCACAAAGCAAAAATTCCGGTTCTGGCCACAAAGCCGAAATTGCTGAGGTGCTTCTGAAACTGTCGACAATGAGAAGTTCCATAGGGATGCAAGTCCGTGCATAGCAACGGGGGACTGGGGTCTACATTTGTCTTATGATGCCTAGAAGCGTACATAATAAAGTCTAACAAAGGTTACTTAAATCATTCGTGTTACTTAACAACTTTTTCCGAGTAATATCGAAAGTAATATTTTTTGCTCTCGGTAAAAAACTTAGATATGCCGATATTAATGTAAAACATTAAATAGTTACATGAGCGCTCTGGCTGGTTTCACACTACAAAGTCTTTGAATTCAGGAGTCGATTTTAAATTACTAACATTAGGATAAGTACTTTGTGTTTTTACTAATATTGTATGGACCATGGTCTGAAATAAAGAATTTATTATTATTATATTGTATCTCCTTTAGATTCACGGGTCTTTTCACCCCGGTCCTTTGAGAGGCTTGCGTGGGGATACAGATCCAACACGTAGAGGCCCTTTGGAGAAGTTGATGTAATGTGGCGCTCCCGCCAAAACCCATTCCTGAATATACCTATGAAAGGTGAACCCTTGAATAGGTTTCGGCAGGAGAAAGATCTATTGCAAGAAAAAGGGAAAGGTCTATTATTATTATTATTAAATACATTGTTGTAGAACTAGTAAATAACGATAATACACCCAAAAAAAGAAAAAAAGAAACAAGACAATGTGAGTCCAGCATTGCACTTAATTGTATTGCTTTATATAGCCAATGCAGTATACATGATACAGTCTGACCTCAAAATGGCTTGCCTGTCTGGCTGTCTTTTAAAATATTAGTCTCTAGCTTTAACCGAAAACGAGACAGAATTGAAAATAAGTTTGGGAAATTCGAAAGTGCACCTCATAAAACTCATCCGAAAACAAAAAAAAAAATGACGAGCTATCTGATAGTAAAGAACAAACGCGTGCTGACCAAAAAAAGCCGTCAATGGTCTCGCATTTTTTTTTTTGTTTGCAAAAGGTAATTTGAGTATTTTATTACTTATAATTAACCGACACTGAATTAGATGTCATAGGGAACAAACACGGGAGGTGATCTGATCAAGCTATTAAAAAAAATGGTACAAATACATTAAGTATTTCGAGCGTAATCGTAGCACATACGTCTATACGGACATCCGGACATGTACGATCAATTTTTTAAATCCTTTTTATATATGTTACGCTTCACAAATATTTTCTATAAGTATTAAATGTGTGTATAAAAGGGTTGTTCTTCATATCTCTGTACTTATATTATTGGATTTGTGCAATAGGAATTATGATAGAGACAGTTTAAGTCCAGAAAAATGTTTGGTCCAGACATATGGAGAGTAAAGCACTACCTCAACGCTCTGCTTATGAGGTACAATACGGTTAACATAGTAAGACCTTAACAAATCTCTCTTTGGTCATGGACACGGGTCTTAGCTTAATCCCACTGTTTCATTGAATCACTTCTCTGTTTCAATGGTAGTGTTTGAGTTTTAGTTTTTGTTTATTAGTCATTGATGTCCCTCTACTGGGCAAGAGCATCCCTCTTTTCTACCACGATTTTCTAGCCTCAGTCTTCACTCTGCTTTTTTTTTCTTTTTAAATATAGATATCTAAAACTTAGAGAATTTAAGATTTGTAAAACTTATAAATTAATACGAGTAATTAACATTTTAATTGTTGGTTTCCATATGTATTAAAAAGTCGTAAAAGATTTGATTGGAATTGAATTTGCAGTTGCAATTACATACAACTTGGTTAATTGCTTAGAGCCTGATGGCATTGATGCCTGGTGGGTTATGGGTTATTTTAATGGCCACTTATTTCTAAGTTATGATTTATTATATGTCTAAAAGCAAGCAAAATTATTTTTTATTTGTTGTTTTTACTACCAATTACTCTGTAATTCTCGTATTGCCCTTTTTTGGATTTTTTAATTCTTATTCAGTTTAAAATATTGAATTATTGATAGAGTAACTATTCTTGAATACTTTATAAATTAAAGATCTATGTCACTTCTATATTAACTACATTTGCGTTCATTGGTTGTTGGTTACCGAGTTTCCAGAATATTTCGCCTTTGCCGCTTCACCTCGCAATCGCCAATTTTAATTCCAACCTTACAAAGACACCGCCATTAAATTTCACATACAGCGAACGCCAACTTTGGTCATTTAACTCTTGTATCGTTTGATAATTCCCTGGAGTTAGTATGACTGTTCATAAAATATGAACTCGTTATGGACTTAGAATGTTCTGTTCGTTGCCTTATCGTGTAATAAAATGGGTTCTTAATATGGGTTCTGCTTTCGATTATCTATAAATAGTCTTGTTACCATGTTTGTGATTTTTAGGGTTTCAAACCTCAAAAGGAGAAACGATACTCTTTTAATAGAAATACTAGGGAGATACTACGTAAAAATATTTCTTCAAAATGGGCAGCGCATGTGTGGAAATTTTAACAACAGGTTTTTTCGGTGCGTAAAAATTCCTTAGGCTACTGGTATATAAAACTTTCATTCAGGCTGTATGCCTGTTTTTCCACATAATATTATAAAAAAAATAGTAAGGGAGTTGCAGAAATACAACAACTGTAAATGCGGGTTATTCGTATTTTGATTTCTCAACACACCAAAGCGTATTTGTTCCTCAGATGCGATATGACTGGTTCTATCTTTGTTTTTGATCTTGTTTCTCGAAACTAGATGTCATAAAATCGACAGCTCATCTGGCAACCTGAACACGATGCAATCGTAACATTGTTCAGACAACGAAACCTGCTATTCAGTCAGAAAATGGCATCGCCAGTGTAATTGAGGTTCGTGTCGAAGATTTAAAATACTTGTGGAAGCGACGACGAAAAAAGTTTTTTTACCATAAGCGATAACTACAGGTGAACAGCCAGTTGTATTTTCGTGGCTCTAGTGTTGTATATGAATTTACCACAAGTTTATTTGCCAGAAAAATTAAAAATTTCCCGACTTTCAGGCGTTCAACCAAAATAAGTTTTGAATGAAGTTCAACCAAAATTTAATAAAATGATTTTCACCGAACAGCTCTAAGAACCATCGCAAGGAAATTTTCTTTCCGTAAAAAAATCCGTAGAATTGACATAAAACTCTAAGCTACTTTTTTACTGCCGTGGGTTACAGCTAGAATGGATTTAAGCTACTCCTTTACTGCCATGGGTTACTATAGTATTAACTTCTTATATTGAGAACTATGTAACGCTCTGAGATGTTTTGAGGACAAGTGAAAAACTGTGAAATCTTAGCTTACGGTAGTTTGTGTATCTGTCCACTGATATAAATTCAAAGTGTAACCAATTCGACCTCGTGGCCGAAAATCGATCAAGTTTTAGCCAGATACAAATTACAAGGAGTATATTGACGCAATTACCAAGTACGTGGTTGGTCTTGATCTGATTTTTAATGTGTGTAAATTGATACTTGCACGCCAAAAGTAAAGCATGTATAACTGGTCCATTCCCTTTTTGAGGTTATTAAGAACTGTATAGTGAAAATTATGTTCTGGGATTGAGGAAAAGTATACAGCGGTGCGAAAAAGTAATCGTTTGAGACACTTTTTTCATGAAACTGCTACATGTTTTTAGTATTTTATCTGAACAAGTTTTGTTACCTATAGGTACTCAATAAAGTAAATTTTAAAATTGGTAGCCCAATTCGTTTGTTAGTTGCTCAGATATTGGGTTTTAAAGGTGTCGCAAGTTCACGATTCCAGTGAACTACGAATATGATATCAAATACAAAATTAGTTAAAGCATTTGGTTGTTGAAAACATATCTCGCTTTTATTAGCGTAATGCAATTTAATTTGCACGAAATTAACATACACGAGTGAAACGGTACAAAAGCCTCAGTTGCTAGGCTGCGTATTTGCAAAATCCTTACGGAACTCAGAATTTTTTTGGTATTGATTATATAAGGAATACTAATATGAATAATAATTAAAAGTTTCTAAACATTAATATTGATGTTTTGTTAAATATATCAAATCTGCAGTTTTCATCTGGGTTCTTAAATTTATTCGGGGTAAGGTGTTTATAAATTTCGTCCCGATTGTTTCGAACTTCTTAAAAAGGAGTTCGGTAGTAAAAAGCTAAGAGTGGTTTAAGTACTAATGGATTCTCTTGTAAGTAAAAGATATTTCTCTCATCATCATCCGAGTTTTTTTTCCCGGTAGCATCCTCAGCAGTAACGCTTCAGAGGTTTCGCTACCTAACCAAGGAAATTTGTCGAGGTTAATGGTTTTTACACAGAGCGACTGTCGCCTAATCTCCGCAACCCAAAGGTCAAAGATATTTATCTATGTGCGATTAATAGGATATGACAATTGGTGCATCTTTTTACACGATTCAGTTTCGGACAGTTTTGTGCAGACGTCCGACTTGGCATATATCGTGCATGTGTGCACATTATACTACAAAAATTCTTCAGTGCCTCAGAGCAGTGTTTTCATACACGCGACTTAGTATCTCGACAATTCGCGCACCTTTCAACACGACGCAGTTTCGGACAGTTTGGAGCAGACAGCCAGCCTGGCTAATATCGTTAAATGGTACATTGTTGCATGTACACAATGCACACACTAGAAGTAACTTGGACACAGATTATCCATGTACAGAAAGTATCCAAACTATTTCAAAGTCATTGGTTTCCCCTTCATTGTTTTATGCACTCACCTTTTGTTGCTATGTTTTTTCATTATTTATTTATACTGCCTTTTTATAATTAAAAAACTTAATACAGATAAGATTTACATATATAGGGGTACCTTGTACTCTATTGAGTACCTTCACCAGGTATATGCTATTGATCTAGGGGGGTGCAACTAGGGTAGCCCATTAGAATAGTAAAAAAGAAAGATGGTCACAAATACTTACGCGCGACAGATTAAGATAAGGTGGATTAATTGCTGAAAAGTATGCATTTCAATATTCTAACGACTTGAGCTTAATATAAGGGAGGGGGAAGGTCACAAACTTGCAAAAAAAAACCGTCACCTGGACATAGCTTTGAAGGAAATAACGTAAGAATACCGGAATGAATATAATCTGAAAATTTTCACAAGACGTAGTAGCAAAAGTCGTAAATGCAGTATAGTGCGAACTGTTGGTATAGCAAAGCATGCATTCCCTAGTCCGCGTCTCTCTTTCCTATTTATTTTTTCTCTATCCTTCATTCTCTCGCACCGTCCCCACACTTGACCACCAGATATTGATGTGGAAGGGCTACGGCCTGCAGAAATGGTTAGGGTTAGAGACCTATTTTTTTTCAATATGTAGGAGGTTGTGAGCAATTTGACGACAGACACCTATATATATATTTTTTCTAAAATTCAAGATGGCCGCCATTCAAGTTCAATTTAAAACCGTCAGATTCTTCCAATTAATCGTCAGATTTTGGGTTAGCAGGATCAGGAAACCAAACTGAACCTTCTGGTATAATAATCTAACGCGCTCGAGTATTTACATATTGCGTTTTTTTTTGCATTTTCAAAAAGTCGCTACGTGCTTGCTTTACTTCCAAATCGCCATCTTTTTGAATGGGAGCTTCTTTCAGGCTCATTTAACATCCCTTATGAATCTGATAGGAGACAAACAACTGATGTGTTAGGAATAAAGTATACCTTCTGTATGAACAACTTTAGTCTAGAAGTCAGTGTTGTAGTGTCCCCAACGACGAGCGCAGACCACATCGGGTCTAGAATTGGCTTATAAATAGAAACAATGTTTCAGATTTAAGGGAATCGCTGTTCTGCAGTAAGGTCAATATTGTTTTGTATTTCTGTTGCATACCTACTATGTTGGTAATGAAAAATTACTACTATCTCCTTAATTTAGTCTTTTCTCAAAGTTAATATTAACTTTTTTGAGATAAGCGAACATGCAGTTATGTTTGAAGTACTTTCAACATAATTTAAAGTTTTGCATCAGTCCGAAACGTGTATGATATACACACATTTACTAAATAAAGAAATGCGTTAAAAAGATCTTAATAATTTGCGCAAAATATTAAAATAAACAACAACATACGCGAAAAATTTAGATCTTAAAAAGAAATAAATAATATTGTAGTATAAAAAATATACAGCCAAAACGCCTAAAAATATAATTGTTCATGTAAATAAAATACACAAAAAGAGGCATGTCTAACAAACAAGGTTTTAAAGATTCTTTGTCACTTTAATAATCTTAATGGGACATAAGATACATTTGCTCAACAAAGATACGAATATTTCTAGAAATTTCGTTATGAATAGACCGCCATTAAAACGTTTAAGGACGTTTTTAGTAAACGAGCGGTTTTTGTTATAATGGATTACAACATTTTTCGTCTAAATAGAGTGTATCAAAAGAAAGTCAACTACAATAGGTCCATTTAGCAATAAACATGTTTTTTCTACAAAGAAAAACAGTCTTACAAATATTATTTTGTTAAAAGAAACAGAAACAAGATAATAAATAAGTGTTTTATAAATAATTCTGTTTTAATTTCAAGACACGAGGAGCTTTGCATGTGCTCTACATCAATCTTTACATACGATTATTGCATATAATATAAAAAAAAAATTGTTGAAAATTTTACATTTATATTAAGAGCACCTAACCCACTATACACCAAAATACTAATACATACTCAAACATGAATAAAGAAAACATGCTGCACAGTAGTATTTCAATCTTACACTACATAGCAATGGCTCAAGTATAAAGATACCATTATTTATTCTGGTTAAAATATGTCTTCTCTATACCAATAAACTCCACGAGCAACTAACATAATGGAGTAAGAAATCCACTTAAAGTTATTAAAACACAATATACCAGCGGTACGCTATCGCCCTAATTGAAAACTGCACTGTGGCCGCAATGGTTAGTCCGATGCACTTTCAATATTATATGTCGCCGGAGAATTGGCAATGAGAGTGTTTTTAATAGTTGGATCAAATTAATTTATGTTATGAGTAGGTATTTTTCTGTCAAAGCAATATTTTTTTTATGTAAAATATCATTATGCTCAGGCGGTATGGTGGGTCTAATTTTAAAAATGGTATGGGAAATTTAATCGAGAATCAGTGGTAATAAATATCGCTAGACCATTCTATATATAAGTTCTTATTCTCGTCCTCACGTTCTTGTTCTAGGTATGTAGTCAAATGATCTTCTTCCATGCTAGTCTAGAAGGAAAAAAACTTTTTACCTGAATGTTCCTTGTATCCCATTTCAAATGCAATGCAACCTAAGTGAGCTTAAAGAAAACACTGATTCAAATTGGTTATTTTTGAAATCCTTGGGGTAGCAAATTCCGCTGTTGGATATACTAGATTCTTCTTTCTAAATGTTCAGCCAGCTGTTTTGACGCAAATGATAGCTAACATTAGTGTCCGAATTGTCAAACATACTTTAAAAAAGTTTAAATAGGATATTCTCGTTTCACAATCATAATATTTGACTAAGATACCACACGTATTCATGCTCTCCTAGGTCCATGCATTATGTATGTGCAAATATTTCCGTATACTAATTAGGATAATATTGTTTCAGTTCGCAATGGCTACTCGTGCGTTCCTGTGGCGCTGTCCGAAGGTCTGGATATAAGGCTGGGGACGGCTGTAACAGATATTCAATATGGAGGACCAGGAGTCACGGTTAAAGCAGTCAACCCTCGAGCGCCGAGTACAACACAAACTTTCAAAGGTAAGAAAGAGCTTAACTTAGTCTCTCTCTCATCTCAGTCTTCAATCTTAGTGGAAAAAGGTGCTTTTGATGAAACCAGCACAGTATTTTAGTTTGTTGTTAATCATGTTATTCTGACTAAAAATCCATCAGGAGACAGTTTCTAAAGTCGTTGGGTCACCAGTTATGGCGTCATCAAAATGGCCGCTACCGCGTTTCCACATATGGGTATACAACAGAAAGTTTGTAACATGTATGCTTATTTGGGGGGGAGGGGGTCATAAAAAGCAAAATTAAATGCGCTATAGAATTGATCCTACATTTGTCCTTGTAAACACCACAGGTTGCGAGAAATTTAAAGTTTTATTTGAATTTTCCAAAAATAAAAAAAATATATGAGAGTATTTCCACGAATTTCTCAGTAACCATGCTAGAACATGACAAATGCAGTTGTATACGCAATATTCTGAAACGAATCTTTATATTATTGTAGTTACAGTTACAGTAAGTTAAAAAGTTGCGTAGTCTCTGCTTACCCCGCTCGGCTACCTAGGCAGCACGGTGATATGCGAAGCGATGTAGCCACTGGGGTAAGCGAGACAATTTTTGAAAATTTTGTTAAATACCCGTGCGAATCCGGGGCGGGCCGCTAGTGTGTAATAAAAATGTAGCCTTATGGCGCTATGTATTGCTAAGACCCAGGTATATAATATTCTGACAAATGGTTACTGAAGTGTTATAGTTTTAGGTACTTAGCAAAAATGTCCTACTTAGAAAAGTGTGCAAAACAAGTTTATGCTTGGTTTACACCAACATCAAAAATTGTCCTGCTTTTAATAACTGCAACCAGCTTCACCCATGCATCAGTCGCCTATTTATGTTCAAAAGAATAATCCTGAATAAAAAAAGTTTATTTGCTCGGCAAATTAATAAAAACTCGCGAGTGCCAAGAACGCCATCTAGTGATGAGTAGCGGAACTACCGATACGACTTAATATCTGTACCATGATCAATAATTATTTTCTCGTGAAAGCCCTGACTTTCAAGCTTTAACCTCCAATGGTTACCTATCTTAAAGACGAAATATTGCTATACGAATTTTATTTGTTCGAAAACGTTTCTTTCTTTATTTATTTCCTATATTGTCATTAAACCGAAATTACGTTTAAAAACTTTTTGAGAAACCGAATTTCAATTATATTTCTTTTCAAAATCTATATGTTTTTGTAATCCTGCTTGATTTTTGCCCGAAGTTACTAATGGAAGATGATTTAGATGTCAGAAACATATTTTCAAAATTACCAAAATTTTTTTTTAATTGACTGAATCTTATTAAAATCTATCATCTACCTACTTTCATCACGTAAAACGACTAGTATAAAATTATAATTATATTTTTTATAGTGTTTGTAACTATCTTGGTTGGTCGCAGTTCTAACATAACCTAACCTATAGTTTTGCCATAACCATGTCTCGGTGTCTTTGTTATTTTCGCCCTAAGTTTGAGTATAAAGATACGTTGGTTTACGCTTCACATAAATTAATAGCAATATAACATAAAAAAATAATATAAGTTGAAAAAAATAATTTCAATGATACTACTAATGTCGTATGTTACAAATTCGTCAATCAAGAAATGCTTATTTTATTATGGCTGTTCAAATATATTTTACAATATATAGATTGATTCATGATGTACGAGTTATTTTTTTTTTAATTATGAAATTTATGGAACAAATTTGTTTAGAATATGAAACAGTAGCTAAGTAATAATAGTAAATAAGTTACTTCGACATTTAGTATTCCCGAACCAGACATTTTCGAATGAAAAAAAAAAAATACTTTTAAAATTAGGCTACGTTTTTCTGGAAGATAAAACGTAGGTAAAATGAGTTTATGGATGAGCAAAATTATGTAAAAAAAAGAAATGTGGTGTCGTGGAACACCAGGTAGGAACGAAGTTCCTTCGGCTAATGTAGAAATAAACGTGGCTACTCACGAGTAAAATGTATCTATAATGTGAGTATTCGCCACGTGCTTGTCCATGAATTCATGAGTATATACTATGCATTGGAGGGGTGGAGTGGTAATAGAGAGAGAAGAGATGAGAGAACGAAAAGAAAGAGGGAGGAAGAGAAAGGTATTATACACTACTCGCTTGTGTATACGACTGTCGCGCCTGCGCACGTCTCATTTAACGGTTTTATTTAACGAGGTCATCCTTACGGTTTTATCTCCTCCAAGCCTGCCGTAAGGAACTTCGTTCCAATAAAGTTTGGTATTTGAAACTTCGATATGCCGTTTTCGATAATCTGGAATTCGAACAGTAAAGTTTCGTAACAATGATAGGTTACCACTCCCAATAACTTTTAAATGGCTGAACCGATTTTTATCAAACGTAGCTGAGAACCACCGCAAGGGAACTTACTTTCTCTTTAAAACCGCATTAAAATCGGTCCATCCGTTCGATCGCTTTGATGCTGCCACAGACAGACAGACAGAGAGACCGACAGACAATATCTTCAAACTTATAACACCCCTCATTTTTGTCAGCGGTTAACAATAATTCGAACTAAATTTATACACTGCCATGATTGGATCAGTGTCTTTTCGATTCTTTCCATTTTAAAAATGAAACCTTCTGTGTAAATATTGCGGCGCGTATTTTTTCGACGGCCTCATCAAAGCGAAATTAACGCGTTAGAATTGCAAATCATTTCGCGACAAAGAAATGACAAGACCGCTCCGTTGTGGATTTTTCTCATAACGCCCATTATCTCGCTTTGTTTTTTTTTCAGACCTCCACTTCCTTATTATTACGGTCACATGAATTTGATTTTTCTATTTTGTGCTGAAAATACGGTACGAAAATCGAAATCTAAAAGCAGTAAAGGTAGTATGAAACTCTACGTAAGAGAGTCTGACTTTTGTGGAATGAATCGTACTCAATAATTGCTCAAGCTTTTTTTAAAAAGGTAACCTAAGTATGAATTAAATACACTAGTGATAAGTTTGTTTGCCAGGCAAATCTTGTGCTGGGTGGCGGAACTACATATCCTAACCGATGTTAAGTGGAATTGATATTCGTAGCGCCATCTAATATTTGCCAGGTAAATTGAAAAACCCCGACTTTCAAGCGTTAACCTTCAAAAACTTTTGAACGGCTAAACCGATTTTCATCAGACATAGTTAAGAAGCACCGCAAGGAAACTTGCTTTCACGTAAAAAACCGCATCGAAATAGGTCCATCCGTTCAAGAGCTACGAGACCACATACAGACGTTAACGTTTTAAACTTATAACACCCCTCTTTTTTATTGGGGGTTAAGGGGCTACCTGAATTTTCCGAGGTCCAGTGCTGCCCCCATTTGAAATAAACCATTTGATCGGAAACGGAGACATCATTTAAAATTTTGACCAGGCACTAGATAACCCTTTAAACTATTTTATGAACTACTGTTTGAAGTGAGAACGTGAAGCTTTTCTACCCACAATAGCGAAAAACGGCCACTTTTGGCGTATGTGCGTAGAAAAGCTTTACCTTCTCACTTTAAACTGTAAACAGTAGTTTGCCTAGTCAAGACCAAATTTTAAATAATGTCTCCGTTTATATTAAATGATTTATTTCAAATGGGGGCAGCACTGGACCCCGGAAAATTCGGGTATCCCCTTAACAACGTTTCTCACCATATTTTTTCTCTGTAAGCAAGTGTTGATTAATGAAGATACCGATGATTCAAAATGGCGCACCTATGGAGACTCCAACTCATGTCTCACAGACGACCTAGACTACTTGGCCTATTTATTAATTTCATGACTTTGGCTTCCTACAATCTGCAACTAAAAACAAATCTACAAGACATTGTTAAACTACAGGCCAAACGGATAAACATAGTGTATTTGGGTACCGCCCACAAGCATCAACGAGAGTCTGTCTGTATGCAAATGATCCGGAAAAGCCCCGGGCGGCCCGAGCCGGGTCTAAGCAGTCCGGGTCAATAAGAATAGACACAGAAATTTGGTTTTAATATTTCAATAGTTAAAGTTTGTTTTCTACTGATAGTGGCCAACATTTTTCAAGCTGCCTTAAAGCACCTCACATAGCTTATATTTATTTAATAATTATAGCGCAGACTAACGGCATAACTTCCGAAGCTTGTAAAAGTTCAAGGTATTTTATGCCAATTTTGGATACTTATCCAAGTATGGACCACACCGGGCTTTGCTTAACATGCGCTAGCAATGCATATATCCGCTAGGTCATCTATCTCACTAAGTACTTACTACTCTCTCTCTCTTCTGTAGTAAGTTACGGATAAATTTATTTATATAATTGTCTTTAAATCAATGGAAGTAAACCTTTCTAGATTAGTATTTGCACATCAATGCAGTTTTAATCAAACATTTATCTGCAAAGAAAAAAAAAGCTGTTTTTATCTATTCAGTCGCATGTCCACACGATTGAGTTTTCTCTCCGAGACTATAATCGTAAAATATTGATATGTTTTCTTCGAAACGTTTATCGTTTGGATAAGGCATCGCTGAATAAAATTCATAGGCACGAATCTATCTAAAGCCATGAAAGTAACTTATGATTGAATTTGAATTTAAAATACTTTGATTTAAGTTAGCCTGGGACTTGTATCGCTTGGTTTTATAGGAAGTTGCAGTATTTTGTTTGAGTTCCGAATACCGAAAAGGAACTATTATAATTTCGGTATTTCCGTATGTTTGTCCGCGGCTTCGCTCAGAGGCTGTTAGTACTAGAAAGCTGTCATTTTGCGTGGGTATATTTTTTATGAGTAAAATAAAAAGATTGAAAAACATTTTTTTTCTATATAACTTTACAAATGGTACCTATATATAAAGGGCGGCAAATGGTGATATATTTCCCATCAACTAGTTTACCTTTTAGATTATGTTAGCAACCAGTAAGAAAGTATATGTATGCGTTCAGTTAATCTTGTCAAGCAGACATCATGACTTTGGTAACTTTCGAATCTTGAATGCCTGGAAAACTTTTTAAAATATTAAATTACATGCAAACTCACCAAGTTTCATTAGAGTAAGCAAAGAACCAATTTAAATCATAACATAACTTTGATTGGTTTATCTTTTGACACATAGTTATTTTCTCTTCATGACACTGGCAGGTTTAATATGTTTAACTAGTAGGTCTGCGAGGCAGTCCCTTGTTCTCACCAGCTTTTGATTGAAATAACTGTATTCTAGAACAATCCATACGACACAATATGAAGCTTCGTCAAATAAATTCATGAAGGCTTGTCACGGTACCTAGAAATGTTCTTGTCTATCGTTGTCATAAAACTAATTTTTGTCATTTAAAAGTTCTAGAAAGTAAAAGACAATAATACAGTAATTAAATAAAATAGCATAAATTCATATGGAAAATCTAACAAAAGCAACATAGACAATGGAAAATTTACCTTTAATTACTAATTTAATTTCTTTACCTATGAAGTTGCCGTTTGGACAGTATAGTACTAAAATCGGCAATGCCATAGGTAAAGATTATTATAGTTTGGCTGTATAACGCTTCACTGCTGGACATAGTGATTCTGCATTTATTACATACATGACCAACTGAAAAGCAGATGATCTATACAATATGTAACAAAAGCCCTATCTGATCCTTGTAGGAGCAACTCAGACCGTCAATATGAACAACTTTCCCTATGAGACCAATGCTTGAAACTCAAAGAAAAAATCGTCATTTTTATACAAATTGCCGGGCCGGCCAAACAGTTTTGTATGAAGTATGAAAGTCTCGATTTTTTTCGAGTTTCCAGCATTGATCTCATAGAAAAAGTTGTTGATGTTGACAGTCTGAGTTGTGCCTACAAAGATCGGATAGGGTCTTTGTTACATATTGTAAATAAATAAATAAATATATAGGGACAAATTACACTGATTGAGCTAGCCCCAAAGTTAGTTCGAGACTTGTGTTATGGGATACTAACTCAACGATACTATATTTTACAACATATACATATATAGATAAACATCCAAGACCCAGGACAATTTGAAAAAGACCATTTTCCAACTTGCCCTGACCGGGAATCGAACCCGGGACCTCTGGGTGGCGGACTAGCATGGTGACCACTACGCCACGGAGGTCGTCATTACGGAGGATTGTATTATAAAATTAAGCAAGAATATTAATAAAAGATGTAGAAAATATTTCCTATCTTCGATATACATACATGCATATTGTCACGCCTGTTTCCCATGGGGGTAGGCAGAGACTATAGATTTCCACTTACTACGATCCTTGCAAACCTTTTTTGCTTCGTCAACACTCTTTACTCTTTTCATACATGCTCTCCGGTTATAGATACTCCTCACTTATTTTCAATATATTTTCATGAATCCAATAAATATCAAAAAATGTAGATGAACGCATGAATGTGTAATGCACCATTGGAATACCTTCATTAATATTAAAACACATGCATTATCGAAAATAAATAATGTAAAAAAATGGCGCCCAATCACACAGAAGGTCTGCTTAACATGTAAATAGCAAAACCCATACTTTGTTGGGTCAGAGTTCGGCTTTTACACTGATTACTTCCGGCCGTTTCCCCCCTAAAGCGAGATTTGATACTCCATTAGGTGTAGTGGTTGAACGGATATCGTACAAAGAAGGTTGCGGTTCGATTCCTATACGCTAATGGGGGTATTATCTACCCCGTGTTATGTTGAAGGTATTGATGACTGTTAATGGATAGATCGCCTTTCAGATAAACAACTTTGTGATCCTGGTTTTGTAGGTCCTTTTAGGCTAATTTATGTGTGCAGTTCGGATCAATTTTCCTGATAAATCAGGTTCTATATTACACAACTTTAAAGATGATGCAAAATTTCATTTTATTTCTTTGTAGATAAATCAATAGAATTAAATTTATTTACATGCATTCATTGAACAATATGTATACAATTGTTTGGTGTATATAAGTGGCCAACACTGGTGTCAGATTTTTCAAGCTTCCTAAAGGTAATTTATGCCAATTGTGGCAAAGATAATATAATGACTAATGTAACAAATACCCAACACCATAGAAACGATTGCAGGGCCCAAACGTAGTCAAAACTGGAGTTGCGGGTAGGCACACAGAGATGGCAGCACACACGACTAGCAAAAAAGTGATAAAGAAAGTGTTTAATATGCTTTTATAGTAGATTGTGTTACAAGGGGCTAAGGTAATATTTTGAAGGCGAGGGCGCTACTTTGAATCCAGAGCGAAACGGAGCGAGTGATTCTACGGTGGAATCCTGAGTGTAGCGAGGGATTCATGTATATCGCCGAGATAAAAATATTACCGTACCCGAGTAGCACACTTTCCTTCTCCATCTATGAGAAAAACTAGCACATACAAAACAGAATATAAAGAACAGTAGAACACCTACAATACCTAACAGAGTTCAACCGACAATTTATTACTAACCTTTGTTTGGTGTCGTTTTTATACAATAAATACTAAGAAATATGTATTTTTTCGAAGACCACCAACTTAAGATAAAATGTTCACTCATAACTTTGTTTGCGTGGTCCTTCATATCTTTTTATTTTAATACGTAAACTTGATAACTGTTCACTATTGGCTTAAACTCAAAAAAAGTATTCACATTGACGTAAATAATTACATTTCAATACAAATAACCTGAAACTTCGTAATTTTACATGAATCAAAGGGAAAAATTGCGCTTTTAAATTATACTTATTTCTTTTTCAGAAGCAAAGAACATAAAAATTTTAACCTACATTCATCCATGCTGAAGACGATATGTATTCCAAATTTAAAAAATCACGAAGTCTGTGCCTATTATCTTTTATTTTAAAACAAAATTCTTCTTGTTTTTTTGCTGGACTGCCAACATTATTTTTGATTCTACATAGATTAAACTCGCGTTCTGTTTTCAAATTGGTTTTAATCCCTAGAGATCTTCTTTTTCACGTTTTAGTCCCGAGAGAATAACTAGTAACTTTAGCTCCAAATGTTTTGGGATGAAAACATGGATTTTTTGAGTAGATGAGATAAAAAAATATTTACTGCATTTGGTATAAGTCATATTTAATTAATTATAGTAGTACTTTATTTAAATAACAAAAATAAAAGATTTTTGTGTTTTAAAAAATTGCTATAGTTCTATCTAGTGACAAGGAAGAGAAATAATTATGTTTGTATGGCGAAGGGTAGGCATGCTTGTAGTTACTAATCCAATATAAAACTTAAGCACTGACCTAATCCCATTTAATAATACGATAAAGTTTTAAGAGTGCCATACATGACTACGTATGACAACTGTGAAATAAGAATATCAACCCTCTATAGCCAGCATTCGTATTATTCCGTATAGACTTCGGATTTGCTACTGAACCGAATTTGGTCTTGTTTGCTTTCGACATTTCCTAGCATCATCGGTGGACGGGTATTATTATTTACACTTTAGATCTCTTTAGAAATTTCCTAGCATCATCGGTGGACGGGTATTATTATTTATACTTTAAAAAATATTATACAAATTATTAATTTTCTTCCTTTAGGTGATGTGGTCCTGTGCACTCTACCATTGGGTGTGTTGAAAGTGGCAGTGGCCAACAATGGCCAGAGTCAACAGAACTTCGTCAAGTTCGACCCGCCATTGCCCGATTGGAAGGTTTGTTTTTGTTATTCAAACTACTAGTGTACTGAAACTGCCGTTTGGCTGACCAGTGAGTAAGTTTGGCTCACTGTTTGTTATTTGGTTGCTTTATTTTATTCTAATAGGGATGACGCTCTTTTCTCTAAAGTAGAGTGTCTCAGGTTTATCTCCAGCTTTGGCAAGAAGGAAAATTATTTTAAGCAGATTGTCCTAGATTTTAAATATCAGCATCATCGGCACTCTGACATTAAGGCTTATTTTGTGAGCCGAAAGTCCATTTTCTGCAAGTTAATTTAGAAACTCTACTGGATAATTGGTGGCGCCGTTTTGATCAATTACACTATCAAAGAAAATATAAACAACTTCATCACCAATAATTTGCGTCATAAGTATTTCATTAATCGTTGGGCATCGTTCATTTTTTGGTATCAATATGGCGCGTTTACATAATCAAAAATTTTCCTGGTGTGTTATGCTCTGAAGGTCCGCAAATACTGAACTTATAAGTTCTTCTTTTGAGGAAACCACTTAGCCAAGTATTATGGAAGAATCGCCTGACCATTCTCTTCAAGAATGAGACCTTCTCCAACTTTTAATAATATTCTTGAAAATTCTTGGGAATGTGAACTACCGCCAAGCTGGGCTCTCATATTAATTGTCAATCTAAGCTTTTGTATTTGAGATCGCAGATAAGACTGTTTTAATGAGGAGTTAATGTCATCTGCCCTAGAGCCCCGAGCCCCGATTTATAACTGGAAGGGTTTAACGAAAATCTCCCGACAACAAAAATGCGACATTGCCGATTGGCCTATCATCTCGGCGAATGTCTCGCAAAGTCCTATTAATAGCTTCTACTGTTACTGCCTAGGAGTTAATCTCATCTGCCCTAGTGCCCCGATTTATAACTGGAAGGGTTCGACGAAAATCTTCCGACACCAAAAATGTGACATTGCCCATTGGCCTGTCATCTCGACGAATGCCTCGCAATATTCTATCTACAGCTTCCACTGCCTTTTTGTTGGCCATTGTGTATTCATCCCAAACGATTAGACAGCAAATGAGAGGTTTAGCCAGTTAAGGCAAGTCGATATCAAAAATTAGGCCCAATCTGTAAACACCTTCACCACGTGGAGTTACTCCCAGCTTATGTTATTATATTAAGTCTTTATCTATGAAATTGCCGTTTTGTATGAAAAAATTTTAACAAATTTTTTTCATGTATTTTTTTATTTGTATTAATTGAAGTATTCACCCATGCAATCAACGCATCTTTGCCAACGCAGTGGCAGTTTATTGATGCCCTCAGCTGGACGGGAGGCAACAAATTCTTCAAAGGCATTTTGTACTGCCTCTCGGGTATTGAATTTTTTTCCCGCCAAGAAGTTATCCAAATTCTGGAAAAAGTAGTAGTCTGTAGGCGCAAGGTCTGGTGAGTAGGGCGGATGACGGAGAGCTTCCAACCCTAGTTCTTGCAACTTGGAGACCGTCTACTGTGCAGTATGAGGTCGCGCGTTGTCGTGCAGGAGCAGCGGAGAGGAGCGATTGACCAATGCTGGTTGGAGATGTGCCAGCTCCTCCATCATTGTGTTCAGTCCTTCACAGTACACATCTGCAGTAATGCTTGACCCGTTTGGTAAGAAGCTGTGATGAATCACACCGGCGCTAGACCACCAAACAGTGACCATCACTTTTCTAGGGGTAAGTTTTCGTTTAGGGCATTATTTAGGTGCTGAACCAGGATCCAACCAACTTGCTGAGCGCTTGCGGTTATCAAACGGAATCCATTTTTCATCGCAGGTAACAATGCGGTTTAAAATTCCTTCATTTGTGTGTCTGTTGAGCAGTGCAAGGCACGTCTCGACGCGTACTTCGCGCTGGCAATCATTGAGTTCGTGGGGCACCCATTTGTCAAGCTTTTACCTTGCCAATTTGACGCAAATGGACCAATATTGTTTTGACGCTACCGTCGAAAGCTGCTGCTAATTCAGTCGTAGATTGTGTATCATCAGCTTCCACAATCGCCTTTAATTCGACATTGTCAACCAAAGTCTTCGGACGACCGCGAGGATCATTTTTCAGGTCATAATTTCCAGAACGGAAGCGAGCAAACCAATAACAGGTGGTGCGTTGGTTTGTAGTGTTAGCTCCGTAAACGTCGTTGATGTTGCGTGCCGCTTGTGCTGCGTTGCTGCCACGACGGTACTCATATTCCATAATTACTCGAATTTTTAACGTATCCATGATGACGAAAAAGATTGAAATACGATGAAAATGTAACACTAATTAATAAACAAAGAATGTTTTTAAAATAAAATTAATTTGAAATTAGAATTCTTATCCAAACAAAAATTATTTTGATTTGAAATGGCCAGTACTGCAGAACGGCAATTTCATAGGTAAAGACCTATTATTATGCTAAACACCTTTAACCTGATATCTTAGATTTCCACATCAACTGATCATCGTTTTTTTGTAAAATAAAAAATATTTATGCAAATTAATTTAACTTGGTTCTGCATCTAGTGTTCTTAACATTGATTTTCAGGGTTCCGAACCCAAAGGGTACTAGACTCCGCTGTCCGTCCGTCTGTCTGTCTGTGACCAGGCTATATCTCATGAACCATTATAGCTAGATAGTTGAAATTTTTAAAAATGATGTATTTCTGTTCTAGTATAAAAATTCTAAATACAGAATAAATTAAAAATTTAAGGGGAGCTCCCATACTACAAACGTGATTTGTCATAGATTATGGTACGGAACCCTTCGTGCGCACGTCCGAATCACACTTGGCTGGTTTAAGTATACCTCAACAAAATGCTCGACAGGCTCATCAGCTTTTGCTTTTGCCGGGCGGCATTTTTATATTTCTTATTTTTGTTTTATTCGAATCTGTCCAGTATTTCCGGAGATTATCGTGTGAACAGTCAAACAGACCGACTTTTTTTTAAATTCTTACTCTATTACTATGACTACAGGGCCCCAATTTTTTTTTGAAAAATATTTCTTCCGCAGACACATTTTTTTACTGTTTTATTACAGTATAGATAAGTGATGTTTTTTTTTGCCACGAGTGGACCTCCCAGCTTCTATGTCTGTACCGTATATACTTATTTAAAAGGGCAAAGTCAAACACTTTTTCAAGATTCCAAATTTTTGTAAATGAATTCTAGAAAACGAGCATAGAATCAGAATTGGGTATTTTCCTGAGTCAAAAATTAATTATTTTGTACTATTAAGAAAATAAAACGACGCAAAATAATGTCACTTATATTTGAACGTATAAATTTTTACCGTGATTTTAAATTTATTATTGCAGAAAATTAAAAAATTAGAGCGCTATTTGACTTCAATAAACTATGACGTCATCTGCCTGTATTTCATACAAACCCCATAGAAAATGTTTGTTTTGACGTTTAGAAAAAAGTATCTGATTTGACTTGTTGGAAAATAGCGAATTGTAGCTTTTGCTTATTTTGTTTTCGTTTGCGCAGAAATTAATTTTGTAGCTAAAAATATTGCAAGTACATATATTATTATTATTTTTAGGTGGCGGCTATCAAGCGCCTTGGATATGGCAACCTGAATAAGGTGGTGCTTTGCTTTGAGCGCACGTTTTGGGACCCTAGTGCCAATCTGTTTGGCCATGTTGGCACAACCACGGCCAGCAGAGGTAAGAAAATATTTATAGACACATAGAGATACATTATCATGTCTGTTTTCCCACAAAGTAGACAGAGCTAAGGGTCATAACACCCAAAAGCTTTGAGGTAGCAAATCGGTGGGCTTATAGAAAACCGGAATCCAAAATATAAATAAGTTTATTATGTATATACTATGAAGTATAGTATCATTGAGTAAGTATTCCATAATAAAAGTTTAAAGTTAGTTTCAGGCTAGCTCCATCAGTATGATTTGTCCTTATTTAGTTATTTTTTTTCACGTTGATTTGAACAAAGGAGTTCAAAATTAAAATCATCTTTCACTTTTTTCTACTTGCCAAAGGGCATCTCATGCATACATGCATATGCCATGCATGTTTTTAAGAAAAAAATGCACTCGGGCCTCCGAGCAGCATAGGTGTGGATGCTAGCGGTAACGCGCTAAGATGAAAGAAAAAAGGTCTTGAATCGTTGACGTCTAACCTCTCTTGAATCGTTGACGTCTAACCTCTCTTGAATCGTTGACGTCTAACCTCGCTTAAACTACTACTCTAGAATATCTACTATTTACGGATGACAATCGAGAACAACGGCTTTATGTGCTATCCGAAGTACGGTAGAACTCAACCATTCACCAACTAAGCACTGGTTTAATTTGTGGGATTTAGTAGCTGTAGCAGTAGTTATCGATCGACGTCGAAAGCCTCGGCTTAGAGGGAAATTCATGTAGCGTCACGCAACCTGAGCGATTACGTCTAGGAATTACACGGAATGCTGACATGGTTTTCTACTTAGCATTTTTATATTTATGGGAACATTAACGTATTTTATCAGTTTCAAGGAATATTACAAAAAATTACAGAATTTATGAAACAAAATAGAGAGTCGGCAATGGACAGCAAAATTTGGGAGATAAGAAGTTAGAATACGGATTCTTTATGTAACTATACGCTATTTTCATATCGTTAAAAAAATACGGAATTTATAAAACGAAATAGAGAGTCGGCGATGGACAGCAAAATTTTGGATATAAGTAGTTAGAATACGGATTCTTCAATTACGTGCTATTTTTATATCGTTCTGTAAATCGTTTATTTATTTTTGTAGATATCATTGCTATTTTAGAATCGAAACTTTTTAATTTACTTTAAATAGTAGGAAAATGACTAAAACACTTACTAGTAGCGCAGTGGATATTTTGCTTTTCAACATGAAAATAATCTTGAAATATCTGTGATCATTTTTAAGCTACAGGCCTTCTTAACGATAGACGAGATATTGCTAGATTAAACGATGTTTATTATTGGCCAATGGCCATTCAATCGTCCTAAGTAGGCTTTCTTACGGCCCGATCCTTTGCCATAAGTACAATCACAGGAAAGCGAAATATTCATTATAAAGGAATTTTAATCACTTTTATAGTAGGCACTTCGCTAAAAAGCAAAATATAGTGTAGGCGAAGATTTAGGTAAAGGCCTATATGGCTTTCGTACTTAGATTTAATGATTACTACTACGCACCGTTGAAGGGTAAAATGGTAGCCGAAGTTAAGAAGAGGGTTATTTGAATTTACAGTTAACTGATCACTGGGTAATTTTAGACTCCGTGTAAATAGTGAGAACCGTAAAAAATGGAATCAATAACAAATTATAACATAATGATTTAACTCCACGGGTGGTTAGAAACGAAAAATCTTAGTTGGAGTGCGGAGATCTAATGGAAGCTTTACAGAACTCAATTTATATCTATGAAGACATATTTATGTATGACACCTGTTTAGTTACATTGCCAGTCTTAAAATATTGCTACATAGTACATAAAAGATACCACTTAAATGTATAATTTATTGATTAATAACTGACGCATAATAATTGGAAATTTCTAGTTTTGTCTTAAAGTGGTTATTTGATCTGTTTAATTACGAGAAAATACTGTCTACACATTTAGTCCCAATTAAGGTACGTGTTCGTTCAGTTTTGTCTCTTGTCTATTCGTAAAAAGAGGATTGCTTATTTTAATTGATTAAACGTGGCTTCTAAAGTAATCACATTCACGTTACCAGTCCACGCGGATGCCACATTAACCAGTTTCTTTGCCGGGCAGATTAAAAATCCCCCAAATTCCAAGATTTCTCCACCTTTAAACCGCCAGTTTTAAACCGTCGAACCAATTTCTATAAAACAAAGCTAAGAAATCTCGATCAAGCCTTTCAAACAAAAAAAACCGCATCAAAATCGTTTATTAGTCTATTACTTTAGGCGCTACGATGATACAGGCATGTCAAACTTATAACTCCTCTTTATAACACCTTTTTCGTTGGGAGTTAAAAAGAAAGATAATAAACGTTGTCTTTATTTTTCGCTTACCCGTGGTGAGCGAGCTGAGAGGACGCGTGGGCTATAAATCAGCGCAACAAGCAAAGACGTACTTTTTTCGAAAACTGCCCTATTTTGCTTTTCTAACACATCTTCTGGTAACTTGATTAGGTGAACCATCTCTGGTACAGCCGCAACATCTTTTAAGTATTGTTTCACGAGATATTTGTGTTTAATCCTTATGTAACTCTTATTACCTCTTTAGGAGAAAGAGTAACTCATTAGCAGTCGTCGAGCTACGCCAGATGCCTTTAGGCAGCTTTAAATATGACACCAGTTTTATTCACTTCATTAAAAAAAGGAGAATTTGGAGTGGTCCATGATATTTAAGCGTAAACCCTACTTTTAACGTCAACGTTACTTTTTTAATCGTTGCTAATTTAGCGTTTAAGTTTGGGCCGTTCGTGTCTACGCTATCTGATGCAGCTATCGTCCGTGTCTTCCGAGAGTTATGTGAGAACGCGCATAGCCCTCCTATCTGCTATATCAATGCTCTTTATTTCCATAATTTATTGAAGTCTTTACATAGCTAACTGTAGATAAAGATAGCCGTATTTATATCGTTATCTGTATGACATCGTTGATGCTCACCTGTGCCTGTGACGTTTTCAAATCTCGAATCCTCAGCTCGAGTCTAACGATCGATTATTTTTACTAGTAATTTTCGCGTTCGAAAGAAACCCAACGGGCCCCTGATTTTTCACACTGGCTAAATAACACCCGAATGAGCTAAATACTACTATTTTACGATAACCGATGCCTTTTAAGGCACAGAGGACCTAGAGATATTTTATGCCACCTGTGATCACAAATCACTATTTGCTTATAATACGCTTCTGCTACTAGCTACTGAGATCCTAATTATGCTACTTACTTCCTCTAGTTTGGTTTATACAAATGTGTAATATATATTGCATAATGAGACAAAACCACGCGTTTCTAATTGGAATTTATAAGTGAATGTGCTAAATAAAGCGGGATTTATTCAAATCATAGTTGGTCAATAGAACTGAATTCTGAGTTTATTACTTGTTTGATTATTATAGACGATTTCCAAGTTCGAGCTATAACTATTATAACTTCATACCTACCACTTCGATAACATTTCGAAGTCAAAACATTGCGAACTATGTAAACTAAGCTAAACCCGAACTCAAACAAGATTGAACCTTATGCTGTGACCTAAAATATAGCCACGCGAACTAATAATATCGTAATATTATTGAAGCTGGAACCAGCAATTATTTTATAAATGGCGGCACCGGCTTAAATGTCAAGCAACGTTGTATTTTGTGGCTTTATTTCAACAAAATTTAGTGACATCACATATTTACACTGTTGCAAGTTGCGAGATGAACTTTCTTCAATTAATCTAGATTATTCTAGATGATATTAATGCCACCATAACATTTTGTTTGTAGTAATGTTCATCGTAAAATGTCTGAATACTTATGTTGACCAAATTATTGTTAAACATGCATACGTATACGTGTGGTTTAATTGCATTTTATTAATATCATTGTTTGATGTCACTAGTGAAGTGTGGTAAAGTTTATTTTTAAAATTCAATGAAGGTGTCCTTTTTAGCGTTTATTTTTTCTTTTTCTATCGAATCTTTTATGAAAAGCTAATCAAAATATATACTTTTTTTTCCCACAGGAGAACTATTTCTGTTTTGGAACCTGTACAGCGCGCCAGTGCTTTTAGCGCTGGTGGCGGGAGAGGCAGCAGCGGTGATGGAGAACGTGACAGATGACGTCATCGTGGGCAGGTGCATCGCGGTGCTGAAGAGCATCTTTGGCCATGCCGCTGTTCCGCAGCCTAAAGAATGTGTGGTCACTAGGTAAAACAACCTGAATTTGAAATATTTGCTTCATAATTCTATTTGCTATTTCCAGCAGTAGACTTCCTGTAGCTGATATACATGATAATCATCATCATCATCATTATATCAGCGACAGTCAACAATTAATAAGCTTAATCTTTTAAAACAGTTCTACTGCATGTAACTGATGTTATGCGAAGTGTCTTTATGGATGATTAAAAGTTTACTGGTCGAAGATTATACAAACTACTTAAACAATTAATTTCTTACATGAAATATTACTAAGTATCACGTTTAAAATTATTTTATATTTTTCGATCAGGATGGTTTTAATGTTTTTTAAAAGCTTTTATTTAGTTTTACCTGTCCCGTTGTCTGTCTGTCTGTTTACCCGTAATCAAATCTTGCAAGTTAAATTTGATCCACTTCCCGGTTTCCGATTGAGCTGAAATTTTGCATACATACGTATAGCGTATGACAATGCAATATTATAATGACATGGAGCTGATCTGATGATGGAGCCGGAAGGTGGCCATAGGAACTCTGTAATGAAACGACCCATCGAGTTTGGGTTCGTTTAATTCGTCTTGATTTTAAATTTTTAACTTTAAAGTATATTTTCTTTAATAATAACTTGATTTGTTTTATTATATTGGTACCCTAATATATCTTTGTATGGCAGATGGCGCGCGGACCCATTTGCTCGAGGCTCGTACAGCTTCGTGGCGGTGGGGTCATCAGGAACAGACTACGATCTGCTGGCTGCCCCAGTGCCTGGTGCTCCAGGAGAAAACAGGCTGTTCTTTGCAGGTATGTACTCTTTACAATCACGTTCATCAACGGTGAGAATCAAGTTAAATTCATATGATTTTCGATTAGCTTATATTTGTTCTATGTTTATTTAAAAAAAAAAACTTAACTGTAATACAGTAAACTATACTTTATCTTATTTTCTGACATAAAATAAAATGGTATCTATGTAACATATAACTAGAATAAGTCATCATATCGCCGCAGCGTACATATATTATTTTTAAACGTTTTGCACCTGTTTTAAAACTTTCAGAATTGTAATGGCATAGCTTTTCTAGACAGGAACATTACATTAAAGTTAACCACTTGTTATTAAAAGTATCAGATTTTTCCATTCAGATATTATACTACTGACTTAAAATGTTTGACACATTTCGATTCTCGTTTTGTTTAAAGAAACAAATGTGAAGGATATTAGCAACAATTATTTAGGTGAATCGCTCAACAACAGGGTATAAAATAATTTCATCAGACTAGAAACTGTACAATGTTCAATTAACACACATACATTTTTCGGGGTCCAGTGCTGCCCCAATTTGAAATAAATATTTGAAATAAAACGGATATATCATTTAAAATGTTGGTCTCGTAAAGCTCTAATCTTCAAACCATTTTATAAACTACTGTTTACAGTTTAAAGTGAGGACGTAAAGCTTTTCTTCGCACATTTCCGAAAAACGGCCACTTTTGGCAAAGCTTATAAAAGCGTGTAAACAGTACTTCATAAAACAGTTTGAAGGGTTATCAAGAGCTTTATGAGACCAAAATTTTAAATGATATCGGTTTTCTTTTTAATAATTTATTTCAAATGGACCCCCTGGTCCCCCAAAAATTAATGTATCCCCTTATTTCTGTTATATTATTCAGGTGAACACACAATGCGCAACTACCCCGCAACAGTGCACGGCGCCTTCCTTTCTGGTCTTCGCGAAGCAGGTCGTCTGGCAGACTTGCTGGTCCCGCAACCGCCTATTACCAACGCCAGTGTCGCCGCTGCCACCGCCGCCGCTGCCGCCGCCGCCGCCGCTGCCGCCAAACAATCCTAGGGCAAAGAAAAAAATAGTAACTAAAGGATTTAGTGAAAATAGTACTGGTCCAATTTTAATAATAAGCTGTATAGAGTAAATAATGAGGAAGAATTGAATAGATTGGCACTCCTTAATATTTTACCTACGCTCTGCCAGCGTTACCGCTGCCATCGCTTTTCTATAGCCGCTACTTCTAATGCCAACCAATTCAAGAAGAAAAAAACAGTGAATTAGAATAATTTTCATATAAACTCCCCGACTAGAGCATAAGCAAGTTAAGTGACATTGTTTCTCATTTTTAACCATTGAAAATAGCCCATTACATCTAGGTAGGTATAGATTGTTGCCAGTATCTTGCAATTACTTACTGTTACAGGACTGCAAATGCCTACTAACTTAAGTATTGCGAATTAGAGCAACTTTAGGACCAGAATATGAAATTCTCCATTTTATTATATTTTCAAAAATTAAATAAGTACCTTACTTAAGCGGTAGTACTCAAATGAATGAACCTATGTGTTTTGGGATTTAACCTGCTACGATCCTTATGTTTTTAGTTCGTAATTGTTTTCATGTTAGATATAGTATTTTTTCTTTGATTTGTTAGATTGTAAGCTTGGTCAAATACTTTTGTGTTTTTGCTTTTGTGTAACGGTTTTGTATAAACCCTTTAGTACTCGTACTTGTAGGAATAATTACACGGACTGAATAAAAAATTGTATAGGATTTTAGGCTAATGTTCAATTTTTTTGTTTGGTATTATAATCTAAATGTTTGCATATTTTGTGTTATGGAACGACTTACGTATAAATATCAAGAAACAAATCTAAATGGAGTTTCTTTTACGTGTAATTTTGCTCAAATATGTATTCTTTAAATCCTTATTGGCATGCCATTGACATACGAGTATGATTGTGATTCACAATAAATGATTAAGACAATTACTTGCTGTGTTTTCATTTACAAATCCATATATGTAGAGCACTATAATTATAACGTGTTTTTATAGTTATTGGCTTAACTCAGGTATTATCTATAAAAAATTGTTCTGAATCCCGAAACAACCAAATTTAACATAACCAGTTTTCGAAAGAAATTAAGTAGGTAGGTAGGTATCCTGTTTGTTTTAAACGTGGGACAAAATTGGTTATTCATACGACCCCTGATTAAATAATGCTTTAACAAATAGGACCATTATCCAGAGGTTCCGATAAAAAAATAAATCAGGAAGTGCCCGATTGAAGCCGAAGATGTTCACAATATCACAGACATAATTAATTGGAGAATGCCTCTAAGCACACCTGCTTTGGGATGTGTATTCCCAATAGCACCCGATGATTGGACTTTCACCGATCAAAGGGATTGCTGACAGTTTTTTTTTATAGTAATATTCCAATCTTATCTAAATCTAGATATATTTTACGAAGCTTATGATTACAATGCTTAGGTTATCTCAGCAAACTATATAATATTATACTCATAATTTGCTGCCTTCTCGTAAGCACATGCTTAACTTCATTTCAATCCATTCAGCCGTTCGCGAAATAGGTTTCTAAACTTTCATATATTTAGAATGACATATAATACATGTTAGGTACACTTTTTTTACACGACATTGTAAAAGCATTCAGCAGTTACAAACCATTAAATCCGGGAGCGTCATTACTCGATTACACTAAAACAACGATATTTATATTTCTTTTTTAATTTGAGTTTGTTTACGCGCTAGGCGGGGCAGGTGACGGATTTATAGCTGCTTTTAATTGCATTTTTAATTATTTTTCAACAACTACGCTGCCGGCAAATTGAATACGGCTCATGTGAACTGTTGAGATCGTATCTCGAGGATCTACTCACAAAAACTATTGTAAAATGACATCATATATTTATGACGTAGGGTTACCATTATGTTTTTAAGAGCGCTCTTACGAAATGTTTGAGTTTCAAATCAATATGCATTCAAGATTTGTGAATACAGAATTATTAAAAATTTAAGCTTCGAGTCCATATAGTCACATCAAGAATTAGCCAATATTTTATGAAATATTGACGATACTGAGAGACCCCATGTGTCTGCCATTCTCTTTTAAGTTTAATTTAGGACGGTTAGATAAGTACCAGTCCTGTAATCTGTCTTGACTTAGCTCTTATTTTCTGTTAAGTATACTTAGATTTACAGTTTTACAATAATGCCTACCTATTGAAAATTTTTTTCTTAATAATAACACAGATAATATAAGTACCCTGCTTACAATAATAATATGTGCACCTCAGAATCTATAAGCCTATCAAAAAAACCTGATAACACTAACTCTTTTCAGAACATATTCCTTCAACTTTTTGGAACACATTCATACCTCCAATCATTGACTTATATATTACTGTAATGTTACGGTCTTTAGTTCGCTTAGAATCAGCATAAATTGCGCTAAGATATGACCTACTTATGATAAAGCCAAAACGCTGGTTACCCTAATGATATCATTGCGTTAATCTTCACATCATTTTATAACCAATTTCCAAAATAATTAACATCTTTCAAAATTCAACTACCAAATATTTTTAATTTAAATAGACAAGGCACATTGTTTCCGTTTGATAAAAAACGGTGGCCAGTGAAAAATTGTTACAAAGAGAAGACCACTCAATATTCCGACGTCTTAATTCCAAATTAATTGTGTTAGGATGTACCAATAAATCTACGGTCGTTATTATAAGACTCTAGTTTGCTTAGGCCGTTTTCTCGTCACATAAAACGTACTAACTTACTACCTCAATTTCATGGTTCAAACTTTATTACATTGTGATAAAACTCATTTTCTAACGTTAAAATTGAAGATGTAAGCTTTTTTATAAAAAGTGGTCAGATTTTACTAGCCCACGCCCCTTGATTAACACGGTAGATAAAACTTAGTTTAATGAAGTATTTTTATACTTAGCATTTTTTCACATTGTTAGCTGACCGTGAGGCCCTGAACAAAAAAGTGGAGGAGCTGCATTTGTTTTAAAAATATTGTCAGAATTTTTTCTTACTCCGTTCGTGTGTAAGTAAACGAGACAGATACCCTCGTATATTCATAAACAATAAACGCTTGCTAAATCTATAAAGTAAAAAATATATCTTGTCTCGTTCTATAAATGTCACATATGAAAATGAGAATAAAGACAAAACACATTTTTACTAAAATCGGTTTTACAAATGCTTGTTCAATTTTGTGAATACGAGGGTAACGTTAATCTAAATTATCCATGTTTTAGAAACTATGCAATGCAGGAAATTCGTGAAATTAAGTTTAATGGAATCTTTTACATACTTATCTACTTTCTGTCGACGAATTTTAACCTACGAATTATTTTCTATCGAGATATACCTACTTATAAATTAGGTATATAATATTTATACAATTTTTTTTAATATTTAAAAATTTAACATTGGTATTTAGCGAAATTTTATTTTCCTGAAAAAACAGACAGAATAAAACAATACCCTCAAAATAAAAAATAAGTACGTCAATTCATAATAATAAATATAATAAATAAATACGGACAAATCACACTTATTGAGATTACACTAGCCCTAAAGTAAGTTCGAGACTTGTGTTATGGGATACTAACTCAACGATACTCATTCAAGACCCAGAACAATTTGAAAAAGGCCATTTTTCAACTTGCCCTGACGGGGATCGAACCCGGGACCTCTGGGTGGCGGACTAGCATGGTGACCACTACGCCACGGAGGTCGTCAAATTCATAATTTTAATATTACCCCTAATTTTAACGCCAGGAGGAGGGTTAAAAAGTCACAAAGGAGAGGAAAATAAATATCGTTGTCTTCTATTCCTATACTGAGAATAGCTACTCCTTACATTTCACTGTGCAAACGTAACAATTAACCCTACGGTGTTGCCTTTAGAAAAATGGCTGCGTGGCGAGTCCGACAAACGAGGAATTAATACTCAGATCGCCCGCAATTTATTTCATCTTCTCACTTCCCACTTGGCTTCGTTCCTACTTAGTATGCATTTTTTTATTGTTTACACAGATTTGTTCTGTTAATGAGTATTTCCAGCTACCGTGCTTATAGGCAGCAGTGGACTCCTTTGTGCCTTCATTATTTCATGGGAAATTGCCGTTGCGAGGTGTTTTGATTGTTGTTCATATTTATTGAAGAAGATATAAATTATTATAAGCATAATAACCAATTTAATTAAAAGCATATATTGCAATACTACGATATTACGATATTACGATTTGAATATTTGGTGATTGGTATTTATTTATCAAACAACAAATATTCAAACACGTATGTCTACTTTAAAAACAGTGTTCGTGCCTAGATATTCATCTCTAGGTATGTATCTATAATAGATCTCAGCTCGAAAATCAAAACTATATACGGTAATTATTCCATTATTCTTACTAAAATAGCAAAAATACAATAAATTATAGACTGAAATTTACCACAATGCCATCTATATTAAAGCCAATGAACGAACTAAAAATGTTAGGACATATATTACGGTTATTTGGTAAAAATTGTAGATGGCGCTTTGGCTTGTGCTTACTACAAGCATGTGCTCGTGCGCACGCGCTTAGGATTGCACTGACATCTAGTATGCTCTCCGATGCTACGGAGACTTTTTATAGTCAGTTAACACTTAAAGGCATAGATGGCGCTTATGGCTAACACTGAAAAAAAAATAAAATTTCATTACAAATTATCTACGACTACACAAACAACAATGAAATCATGTTTAAATACTTACGTTTTAATGCATTTTTATTGCTTTTTCTTAAATTGAAGTTTGAACTGACGTAATAAGTATTATATTCATTATCTGAAGTAAGTTTTAATACAAACGGTAGTTTTTAATTAGGTACCGAAGTTAGAAGTTCGATGTCGAGTTATTGCCTATGTACATCTTACCTAAGGCATACTTAAATGGCACATTACATTGGTCTCGTTTCCTTTACAAGGAAAATGCATCAACCTTCTTGACATACCATATTATTATACAAAACATGTACCATAAACATAAGTACAAAAACTATCCTAATACACATACCGCGAAAATACCACCCGTGATATCATAATATCACTTAGCAGAAGAACAACTAAGTGAACACATTGAGGGTTCCCACGATATCTCATCGCCGGCTGAGTGGATATCGTTTACATGGCATGATGGTAAGGACGGCTGAAACGGGTCACAGAATGTTATCTTTTGTATTTTAGTGTCTTATTCGTAAGTAGTTGGGTACATACTTACTATTATCTCCTAAAAGGTTCCACGTACGTAATTAATTACTTATAAATTTTTAAATAAAATGTGTATTAATTAGGAATTCGGTAGGTACTCGTTATGTGGTATAAACGACTCGATAAAATATTTCAATAGCGGTTGATCTCGTAAGTTTTTTTTTAGAACGTTGACAACGTAGAGAATCGTCTACGCAAAGAGCAACAACGCTGTGGGAGCCGCCCCGGCTGCTTCAATCAATACGTCTATGGGACGTTATGGTAACGATAACGAATGGTACGTACTTTAGTAGGTACCTTAGCTGTTTATGCTCATTTCAAAAAGTTCAATAAGTGTTTACCTATCTGTTTCGAAATGCACCTACATACTTTTCCAGTTTCGAAACTCCAGGCTACAACTTTGATAGTTTAAGTATATTAACAAAATGTTCTTATGCGGAATATATTGTACCATCAGAAATATTTCTATAATCCGATTTTATTATAAGTTTAGAAATAAAGAAGTCAAGTATTAGATGATATCATTAATTTAACTTGGACAACAATGTGCCTTATACCTTGCGAAGAAAGCCGGTATCAGTTCTAAGGACTTATTCTTTTTAACGTCACAAAAGATTAGCTAAATTCAAACACTAATTACAAATCTAGATGTCGATTAGCATAATCCCCTAATAAATCACGGACCCGGGACGATAAATTCTCAAACGATACGATAATTACGAACTTCTCAATGTCTTTGTCTGACCAATAGCGGTTTTTAAAATTTCACGCCCCGGGCCTAAGATTTCTTCGCTCCTAAGAATTAGAAAATAGACAGAGTTTTTACTGCTTCTAAATCTATGAGCAGATAAGTTTTATAGTTCTCAAATCATAGACCTAGAAATTGTGAATGCCTCAAAATCAGATAATTACGTGAAGCACGCAAATTTATTACAACTATTTGACATTGCCGCATTTATAAATAAAAGGAAATATTTTAACATGCTTTGATTGTAGGTATGTTCCAAAGAGCAAATGTATATTTTTTAAATTCATACGTGCCAAAGAGCAGAAATTAAATACCACATATATCTTAGGTAGGTAAAGAGATAAATAAACTGTGATTATGGCAATTTATGTTGATTCATTACCTTCACCATCAGTAGCCTTCTACATTCTACTGTTGGAAATTGTAATATTAAAAATGTTATAAAATACAACAAGCAAAGAACAATCACAGCTGTGATGATCAGATTTAAATACGTTGCCTTTATGATCATGAAACAAGGTTGTTAGAGCAAGTATAAGTACTTTCAGTCCCGGAGGAATACCATCAGGTTCCTCCTATTTACTCCTGTGTCGCTCCTCTCAGCCCTTTCCCCTAGATTTGGATATAGCATAAATACGCCCCTAGCCGTTGGTCTTGTTCAAAGGACGGTGATTGCCAGTAACTGGAGCATATTTTAATTGTGCCAATCGCCTGCTTTTGTACTGCCACTCAGGGTAAATCCTTCACTGACTGACCATTCATGGTTTCTATCTCAATGCAAATAAAGGTACATATGGCTTCAACAGACATAGTTACCCCCAGCACTCTTACGTTTTTGTTAAAATGCCTGTCTAAAATTTTGAAAAACAAACTGACAATTAAATTTGCGTTATAAAGATATTGAAAAATAAATTTATTTGGGTAAATCGTATAAAAACAGAACTAAACTAAGCTTGTAGCTGCATACTAACATATTTAAACATATTAATAGTACCTAGTTGGTTAGTAAAATAGTCAATTGCTTAAGTACAAGTATCAGTTCATTTGCGTTTTAAATAAATTACAGCATGCAAAACAAAATAATTAAAATGAATATTTTTTAAACAAATAGAGTAATTCATTTTAGTGCAAAATAAATAGTGCTAACAAATTGTGTTACTTAGTAAAATGTAATGAACACGCTACATTAATTATTTATCTACTAAACTATAATATTTCTTGGGGAATTTACTTTTCACGTAATTAGCTTTAGAAATAGGTTTCTCGTCGAATTTCTTAAGCCAATTTTGCACTGGGTTCGTTGTAAGACTTCTTGCCTCGACGACTGGAGTGGGGAGTCTGGTTCTGTTCAACAAACCTTGGATAGCTTGTAATAAAAATGATAATAAGGACACTGATACTACGATATTGATTGGATCAAAGCCAATAGAATGATGGTGATACGCCTGTAGATGGGATCCGTAGTTGGCATTGCCACTAGCTCCGTACCCTGTCGGTGCCAAATAGTTGTTGAAACTTCTGGCTTCGGAACTCGCTTCGGTCGTAACTTCGACATCACTCTTTTCAATCGGTGACTCTACTTGTCCCTCAAGTTTCAAATATCTCCTAAACGTATCCGCATAGTTTTTCTTATATCCGTTCGTCTTAGAATCTTGTTTCATACTTTCGATCTTTGCTAAAACAGACTGCGCGTTAGTTTGAATTTTCTTGAGCAGCACTTGGATTTTTGAGCTCTGTTCCTTTATCATGTGTGACACGAACTCTTTAAAATTTTGTACACTTGGTGATGCTACTGGTGGTTGTTCTGTAGGCAATGATTTAACTGTAGACAGTATGAGAATCACTATAAACACTATTATTGATAGTAGCGACATAATTACAGCTACCAAAGAGAATTTTACTTCCAAAGTCATGAACGCTGGTTGGCAAACGAATTGAAAATGTGGGATTTATTGGAATAAATTACATTTATATGGTAAATCCTGGGTCCGTTGCACGCGTTAATGGACTATCACTATTGTTATGACAAAATCAAGATCACTTTTCACCTCACCTTGACATTTGACCTCCTTGATCGTGCACCATTGAAATTAGAAAATTAAGTATAAGAATGATTTGAGAAACAAATAGAAAGTGGAGGAAGTTCATTCATCAACTTTTAATCTTTTCTAAAGACTTTTTACTTAGACACCTACCTAAAGTTACCTAGGTAAGATAAGCTCACCACACTTATTTGAATGCAATGATCATAGGGCGCATTATCTTTTTTTCATTTCATTCCATTAGCTTTTTTCTTATTTACAGAGAATTTTTATAAGTTTGTAGCGGGAGCGAGGTGATATGCTCGACCGCCACAAAGGGAAGACCTTCCCGCCAGGCATGTTGTTGCGCCTGGGGAACCGCGGCTCCGACGGTGTATCGTCGGAAGTTTCAGCAGCGAATCGGGCGAACTCTAAGATCGAGATGTAGGATACTGCTGGCGCCATCTCATATGCTTCTTGTGAACTATATCGTCTGTTGTCTCTTGATTGGTTTCTTATTGTAGTTCCTCGTAGTGGCCGTAGAGCTCGCCACAAGTTATTAAAATATAAGTAATATGATGTCTGCCTTATGTTTGATACAATTTTTAAAGTTTTTGTATTTCTTGAATACTAGCCGCTAATAGTATTATCGCGGGTGATTTAGACTTGCAATTTTTCCTATCGAGAAAATTTTAAGCAATCGTGTTTTTGAGTTTAACTCATAATATAATCATAGAGTTCGTCCTGAACGATGCTGTATTTTTATTTCGAAGTGAGTATTTTTGATAAAACTAAGGATCGTTCTAAGTCATTTTGGCACAAGAAGGTGCGCCCTTCGACATTAGTCGGTTTAAAAAGTTATACTTCTACGACTAACGGTTGGCCAAAACAACGTTTTTTCGATTTTTCAGTTCGCATTTTCTTCACCGAGTAACTATAAAAGACCTTTCGTTCGTTATTTCGTTTCTCT
Organism: Acrobasis suavella; assembly: GCA_943193695.1. NCBI lineage: Eukaryota > Metazoa > Arthropoda > Insecta > Lepidoptera > Pyralidae > Acrobasis > Acrobasis suavella. Next base: position 14,189,459 of record OW971938.1, read on the forward strand.
TCAGTTGTACTTTCATTTACCGACCAAACCCTTCGTCTCTTTACGGTCCTACAAATATTGATTTACCGCAGTTCTATAACTACGCTAATAACATCTGTTTGACTTAGTGCTAGGTATTCAATCTATATGTTATAGGTATATAATCAATAGGAATAGGTATCTATGCAATAGAGAAAGAGATTTGCAAATCTTATTAGCCAAGCTCTCTCAACGCTAGCAAAAAACGGCGCTCCAGCTTAAACAAATGCCCATACACACAGACGCTTCTCATCTGTGAATAGTTTATGCAGGATCTGAAATCCGCGCGGCGTGATGCATTAACCTACGTCACAGGGCTTAGTGCGAGCAGCCGTGGGGTACCCACAAGTTTTGATCATGGACTCTTTAAAGAAATACCTAATTAACATTAAAAATACGCGCATGATGCCTTTAAAAATAAAGTCTCCATGTTGATCTGGAAGTAAATAAAAAACATGACATGTATTCTTCTTCTTCTCTTAGAGAGAACATCGTAAAAGCCGATCAAGATAATAAAATCAGAGCAATGAGGTGATGCGGCTAGCAACCCATTATCCAACACTATTTTGATCCATTATCCAGCAACACGTATACACATAGGTAACATCCATCACGCACGATGAGCGTGGCGTTTTGTATCATACGAGTATACCCCGTCTCGAGACTCTGTATGTATATCCGGTACCTTAATAGAGTATGAGTAGTACCTATGTAGGTATGTAGCTACATACATATGGTGGTTAATATGTCTCCAGTATGATTCAAATACCTCAGTACTTCAAGACGAAGTGTGTAACCAGTGATAACTTATGGCTCTAAAACGTGGTCCAATAAGTACTATGGTTCTCATAAGAAGGCTCAAAGTCGTCCAACGGGCTTGGTAAAAATATTGATGATTAATATTTTGAAATCACTTGATAAAAATATTGATTTGAAATTATAATAATATTAACATTACTTATAAGCACACCTTCGTTGTAAAATAACATAAAGGTGTGAATGTGTGTTTGTTGATTTTTGCCGAAATGGCAATACAACCAGGTATAGCGCCTGACAAAATGACGCAGCAAAATCTCACAAGAGTGAGATTTGTTTAAAATATTGAAACTGAAGTTACATTTATTTATTGGTTCGTTCCATTGTAGTTGTAGGAAAAATTACAAAACCATTTTTTTCGCATTCATGGTCACCCTACAGCCTGACTCGGCCTTGCCTGCCATCCGACGGGGATAATACTGGGATTTTTACTGGAACCCCTCTAAGCCAACACTAAAATGTTCAAAATTAAAATTTAAAAAGATGAGACACATTGGTATTATCTGAGTACCGCCTTTTCTTTTGATAGGTATCTTTATTCCTCTAAAAGGAAAGAAGAAAAATATATTTTATGTTTGGTCATTGTATTTTCAAGGTACTTACACATTTTAAACTTTGAATATAGTTTAGGACGTACCTAGTTACAGCAGCTGTGCGGTGCGCGTATACACCTACTTATACCTAAAGCATAGCTTGGTGTGGGTTGAATCTGGATGGTTGCGCTAATTAGTGGCACTTTACCTGGCTTTTTAGTGTTTTTGCAGACACGCTAAATATATTAGGTAGCTAGATATGTATGTACCTATGATAGAAAGCAACCGAACGGCAGAGTTGCTTCTACTTTGTAATACTTACAAGTAAAGTTTGCTAGCTACGTACCTACCAACATTTCTTTGGAAAAAAAAACTCTCGTAAGTTGATACACCTAACCTCTAAAAATTTTATTCTTACTAAACTAAGTAAGAACCGATCTATTTTCTGTGACCTCATGAGATTAGCCTTGCTACATATTTACAAACCTACATATTGCACATGGACAAAAGGACATGTACAACGTATATACGTCTTAACCCTCCACCACATCTACATGTAAATAGCTCAAACCTCAAAAGCCGATTGCCCTTAAATTCGTCTACCTTTAAAAACAAAAATTCACGAAAAAAAAACCATGTTAAAGACACAGAAGCAGCCAAAATAACTTTAACACAAACATAGAGAGACAAATAACACCATAAAACACGGCAATATGACGACTGTTTCCCTTCACTCACATAACTCACGGGCCGACGGGAAGCCTGTATTCATATTGCTTTTATATTGCTTCACTTCACTCATCACGAAATAATACTCGTTTCACCGTATTTCACGAGAAAACCTATGTGAAAATGTTGGTCTGGGGGGTTATTACCTATTTATTTACCACTTTATGTACACAGAAAATACATCAAATAAAAGTTATACAAAAGCACTACTTATCTCAAAAGAGATATCTTCCTGTGAGAAGAGATGTTTATGTAAGAGAGGCAATTACAATAACATAAAACTACACTAAATACAAATAAATATACAATATTGCACATATACATAAAAAATACATATGTCTATTTAGAAGGTAATATAACAGACTCATACTTAATATTAACAATATAAATTACAACTGGCGGAGGCTTTGGATGTCTGACTGACCGACTGTCTTAACGAGCCACTACACTCTACAGCTACCAAAGGGACTCTTACTAAAAAGGGTGGGACGAGCCTGTATGCAAGAAAATACTACAAAATCTGCTCTCTGAAGCTACTGCTCCAGCAGATCGCGCTAGACTGTTTGCGGTTTCCAAGCGGGAATCGGGTTTATGGCTGCAGGCGCTTGCTTCCTTCTGCTAATTTGGGTTTATTATTGGAACTGCACTTTGTCCCTAGCGGTCGGACTTAGACTGGGTTTATAAGTGAATGAGTCTGTGGTAGAACCGTAAATGAGTTGGGCCACCACGGATTAGCCGCCTGCCAAAGGAGCGCTGGCCGTTTATCCCGACATGGCACATTGAATGACAGTATCCTAAGGGCTCTTGTCCCAGTAACCGTTCCAGCTATCTTGGAACCGAGCGGTTTACTGAGATCAGACGGCAACAGGCCTGACGGGATGTCACGGGTACCATGGAGGCTGGGCAAGTGTCTTATTTGGGACTCAACGTGCGTGGATACTCTCGCGTCCTCACATGCTGCGTCAACGTCTGTGCGAGCCGACGCCGACGCAGCGGCTGTTTCAACCTAAAAACCTTAAAACGTAGGAATTATGCTGATCTTCTTGAAAATTACATTTTTGTGTCCTTCGCCGTAGGGAGTCGATGGGTACATGGGGTCCAGAAGCAAAAGCTTTTGTGACTGTGATTTTAACGCGTCTCCGCGATGTTACGGGCGACCCAAGGGCGGGCAGTTTCTTGGCACAAAGAATTTTTATCGCGGTGCAGAGAGGCAATGTTGCCTGCTTTCTGGGTACTCTGCCTCGCGGCGATGTGTTGGAGTCTCTTTTGTATTCGAATATTTTAATTTTATTTAAATTTGTAAAAATTGACAATGATATCAAGTTAGTATTTCTTTATACTATAGTGATCCAATTACAATTAAGACGAAGTGGTAGCTAAAGTGGCGCCCTCATTTGAAATAAATTGTTTAAAACTAAATAAAGTGATAATTAAAAATTTGATTTGTATAAATGTCTAGAAAGACCTTCAAACTATTTTATGACTAACCTTTGAAAGTAATATTGGTAGTCCGTCTAGTTTTAAAACTGTTTTTCGCCAAAAGTGGCCACTTTTGGCGAAAAACAGTTTTAAAACTAGACGGACTATTCGTAATAATTTCAAAGGTTACTCATAAAATAGTTTAAAGGTCTTTCTAGACATTTATACAAATCAAATTTTTAATTATCACCATATTTAGTTTTAAACAATTAATTTCAAATGAGGGCGCCACTTTAGCTACCACTTCGTCTTAAGATGATTTATGATCAATAATTAATGATCTTTTACTCGTCAACAACCCACCTAATGTAAATTAAGAGATACCATAATTCCTTATCGTCTAAAAGTCATAGTGGCCTTTGCTCTAATATTCCTGAAAACCGTATAGATCCTTTTTACTAATGACTGAATGACTGAATACCTTAGGTGCTTCGTACAGTCAATGAGAATTGTTTTGGAATCTTTCGGTTGAGTGTTATGAACTACTTTACATAAAAGTTTTTAACAGATACCTAAATGGTATGTTGTGTGTGATGTGACAAAAACAAAATTATTATTAGGAAATTCTTTCTTTTTTAGTACTTATTTGAATTTCATTATAATCTTTAAATACTTATATCGTGACATCGGCAAGGGTGATGGTCACCTAAGTAAAAATGCCGGACATCAGGCGAGCGTAATACCTACTATGCATACCATAATACATTATGTGAAGAGGAGCCGAGAGAAAATTCCAGCCTCCTAAACAAGTAAGCAGAGATTCCATTTGGGCTATTGCAAGATCTATAACTAGGTACTTAATTAATGTAGCTTTCACATAGAAAGTTTAATTTAATAATTTTGCAGTTTCACAAATTGAATTTTAAAATTAAATACAATTCTAGTTCAACTATTTCGTAACTTTTGGGACGCCTCCAAGCAGTAAGTATATCATTTAATTTTGTTGCACGTAAGCACATTTTAACGGCAGCGCCTGTTCATTTTATAGAGCAATTACAAATTAAGCGATAGTCATAGCAAACATTTAAACAGGAGCTAAAGTCTTGCGTGCAAAAAATAGATAATATTATGTACTTGTATGTTACCTTTACAGATATTTTTTATGTTAATAAAATATAACTTACTTAATGTGAGCGCTGAGGAGTATGTGTGGTGTTCATTTGAAAGATCGAATAAGGAATGATGTCACAAGGTAGTGGTGTGCAGTGAAAAAGAACGTTGTGACAAAAATAGAGCAAGGGATGTTAAGATGGTTTGGGCATGTAAAAAGGATAGATGAAAAGATAATAACAAAAAATATTTATAAGTCAAATGTTAAAGGAACAGCAGGAAGGGTCAACCTCGGCGAAAATTCTGCGATCAAATTGCAGAAGTTCTGAAAAAAGGAGAAGTAAAAAGTGAAGAGATTGATGAGTGAAGATGAAGCGAGAGGTTTTTCAGGATCGTAGCAAGTGGAGGTATGTACGTTACTTATGTATATTTATTTCTTTTTAATTCCTCTTGGTAACTGAAAAAAGGCAACCCTTCCGTCGCACGGTCGAAATGTAACACTGATTGACGTGTCATTGTGGACATTTTTAACCCAAATGTTCCGTCATAACCAGACATTTCATTTCAAATCTATTCATCACAATTATACATCTGTCAAAAAAGCAACATTGCAAATGGAACCCCTGGCTGTCTTTGTGACTTCTTAATTTAATATGCAGCTGCTTTTCTTTTGGCAAATCGGTTTTGTGTTAATTTGACATTTAGTTGACAGGCTCACAATACATCGGCCGACTTTGTTATCTTTATATCGAAACGGTGGATATCGAAGGGTTAAATGCAGGTAAAGACTACCAACGAAGTTGAAAGCGAAAAAATCTTTGTGTAGATATTTTTTAAATAAAATGAAATAACTGTCACTTAAACGGTAATTTAAATATATGTTATGAACGAAGTGATTAAATACCTAGACAGTATAATAAATGTCCACGCAGTGTGCCATATTCCCAAATTAGAGAGCAATGTGATAAAATCTTTTTAAATCATCAAATTGTCTGGGAATTATCATTATCATTATGCTTATCACCTATGGGGAAGAATAAGTTAGATAACCAGAATCACCTTTTACGTCCGTCCATATGAATTCGCTTTCAATTTCAATGAAACTGTATGATGCCATCTGACCACGGATACAGAAGGGTCATTATCATCCGCGGGTATGTCACGCGTTTGTTCTGTGTATTATTGCCCGTAAGCCAAATGATAATAATCATAATGTCTTGACTATGTGATAAATAAAGATATTCTAATTTATAATTTATCACTTCGCCCTAATTAGCTTGGCATTATTCATATAGCCAAAATTATGAAAATTGCCCCAATTTATAACTTTGTTTATAACATATATACCTATGTCGACGGGCACTTAGTGTAAATTCCACTATATGGCTATTTTTGATTTTATTAAAGATTTGGTCTGATTAAAGTTAAAACTTCGCTCCAATAATAAATGAAATAAGCTAAGAAGAATGAATCTATATAAATAACTAGACTTGTGCACCTCAATTTACTTACTAAACTTTAAATTTAAAATAAATTAATCCTTTCATTTCGAATATTAAACCAAAAGGACATTAAACAAAGCAATATTATTTGTACACATGTTTCTGTATTATCAAAGAGCCTCTTTGTATCGACCCTTCAGTCAATCTAAATTCAAATACAAACCGATGAAATTTGTATGTCTAATCTAAACATTCATTAGAGAATTCAAAAATTCCCATTGAAATAAAGTCACCCTCTTTAAACCGCTTAAGCTAATTATATAAAACATTGCATTCTGCTTGCGCCCCTCTACACTCAGAGGTGGCCCTAGCGATTGCGAAGCCTTGGGCTACAGAAGTTGGATTTTTACCCGACTCCGGCAAAGCCAAGAAAAAGGGTAATGATTTGATCAGTCTATGAATGTATGTCTGTTTCACCGTAGCATCCGAATCACTTGTCCAATTTTCACAAATGATATGTCAATCAATTCGTTATTATTGTCTGAGTGAAATAGGCTACAATTTGTACGCAAAAAGTGAGAGTCAATTTTATTTTCATATCGAGTCGGATATCAATTGAAAGGTATATATTATATATAAATATTAGGAATATTGAGGTTTTTTGCCTTTTGTAAAAACTTTAAATCGAAGCAAGAAATGATTTGTATAGGTAAGATTGACTTTTTGTTTAAACCATGCAAATCATCTAAATATTTGTTCAGTGCAATTGTATGCAACAGGCAAGAAATTCAATTTATCGCAGGTTGACTGGAAGAGATCCCTATATGGGATAAGTCCCCCATTGTATATTTGCTCTTTTGATTTTTTTTTCGTACTTTATTTTGTTCTTTGGTACAATAAAGTTATTACAAACAAACAAACAAAAAATATGCACTGTGTAAATTGGCCTCAAAAATTACCTTTTTCCATAGAAATAAATATGCATTTATAGAATTCACATTTTAATTTTAAAATTTTTCAATTTTTTTCAAAATTGTAGTTAATAAGTAAGTCTGTGAGTAATTTATGGTTAAGTTAGTAAGCGAACATTATTTAGTCGAGGACATAATATATGAATATATCTAAGTACTTTACTTTTTTGATCCATAAAAATAATTTTCATTTTTCTTTACGCCGTTTAAAGTATCCATAAAAGTATTAAGCAGGATTAAAGTGTGAAGGACTTGTCAAGTAGTATTTTTATTTTATTAAATAAAAATAAAATAAACTGAGTTAGATGCGGGAGGCCCCTGCATAAGCAAGGCACCGTTCGCTTACCCCGCTTGCCACCCCGTACGGCCACCACTGTCTATATGCACATAATAAAAGCTCATTTTGCCGGTTTCTCCCCTCTGCATATAATATTTGTTTGATCTCTGCAAGCTAGGGCAGGTCGGATGTGCAACGCAAGCAAAACATGATGTTGGTTTAAAATGCTATAAATTCGAGACTATGCACGGTTAGCAGTTTTCTCAGTTTTCAATTTTCTGATACCTTTGTGTAGACCCTCCTAAGTTTGTTTAAATAAAGTAGATGGTCGATTTATAGTACTAGGTTTACCTTTGCATCCCCGTTATTTTGATCCATTCCTTGCTACTGATTTTTAAGCAAACTTTCACATAGGTACCATCATGATATGGTCAAAGTACCGATTATATACAAATACATATTTATAGTAAAAGAGTGCTATTTCATTTAATATAATTTCATGCAGCAATCACAGTGGCAACTAGTGTTGGCCACTTACACACACAAAAAGCAAGCAGTCTATATTAAAAATGAAAGTTTCCGACGAATTGGGAACCTTCTTTTTTAAAGTCGATTAAATAAACATAGATATTTTTAGTTAAATATATACAGTTTACTAGTTGAACAGTAAATATTCATATTATTTAACTAAAGATAGTTTTTTTTAGTATTAGTACCAAAATACACATTATCTATAATAAGTTGGTACTGCATTGGTACCTATAATACTTATCTAAAACTCGAACTTACTTTGGGGCTAGCTCAATATGTGTGAATTTTCCGTATATATTTATTTATTTATTATTATAAATGATATTAAAAACAATTTTTTTTTCACAATTCCCTTCAACCTAAATACTAACGTTATAGGTATGGCTAAAAACACAACTGCGTCCAGCCCAAAAAAACTTTATAGGTATCAGACAGTACCAAGAAGAATTAACCATATTTATACCCCTATTGTTGTACAGACTTCTCAGCAATAAAGCCCACTATGTGAGTGCTTCAATATTAAAGGCTATAAAGCCCCTAATAAGATTGTGACTGGGAGCAATCAAGGACAGTCTCCAGACTTGACCTAGGGCTTAGGACTTAGAGCTATCAATTTTCTTCTAAGCAAGAAAAGCGAATTGGGTTTTCTGATAACCACACGAAAATAAATACGTATTTTAATATGTAGTCGTAATTTGGAAAATGTTTACTGTTTATTTTTATTAAAGTGAAAGTGTTCAGTATGGACGAGGCTCGTATTCACACAATAATTATATGACAAACTTAGCTGTGCATTCCAAAGGAAAATTTAAAATTATCAAGTGATACAAATATCCAAAGATAAATAATTTATTTTTGATTATTAATTTTTGGTCTGGCTTGATAGTTACAGTACCAAATTTCAGACATGAAATTTAAGACCTCCATAACTCAGCAGTCCGTGAGCTTTATTGTATGACAGTATATAAAGTATAGTCTGTGCAGCCTTCTAGAAATGGTATGGAACTAAAGATTTCCATCACACAATAGCATCCAGGACCAATACAATGGGTCCTATTGCATTTTAAAAAAATGGCTGTATTTTTAAAATAATATACATACTATATTTTCTTCACATTTTTAGGTATTTTCTTCACAAATACTTAAGAGGGAAGTACAACGCACATTCGTCCATACAAAAAGAGAAAACGTTTTCCCACTCTAAAATGATATCTGATCTCAATATTTTTTTAGTATTATATTTACACAATCAAAGGCTAGGTATATAGGTTTGACTATTTTGAAAATTTTCTACCTAATAAAATAATATACCTACATGCAAATTTTGAAAATAGAAAAACCTGGTTTTTATCGTGTCAAGAACATACTCAACATCATCGAGATCAAATAACATTTAGGAGTAGAAAAACATTTTCTACGTCTATTTTTTTTATATGGATGAAGCGCGTGCTATACTAAAAATATATAAAAATGATAAATCAGTAGTAGCTTGGTATACTGACAAACTATGACCAGTTCAGTAATCATACAATATCTAACAAATCAATCCCCCTGTAGTAACCAACGAATCTTGTAAGTAACAATTAGATTTGAAGTACATCAATGTAAGCAAATGATCATTACAAGTTTCAAAGGGACGCAAATATAAAATTCATTACGTCACCTCTCCAGCTAATTCGTCCCGACGAGGGCTCGGAGGGGACCAAGGGGACCAAAGGAGACTAATATCGTGAAGACGTCAAAGAACCTGAGACACACTTGTCTATTTGTAATTGAATATGAAAATCTTTTGCACTGAGGGTTGATTGTGGAACTTCATTACTAGAAGTGAAATAAAAAAAAAAAAAACATAATAATATGTTAATAAAAAATAACCGGCCAGGTGCGAGTCGGACGAGCACGAAGGGTACCGTACCATTACCTATAAAAAATCACGTTTGTTGTATGGGAACTCCACTTAAATATATATTTTATTCTGTTTTTAGTATTCGTCGTTATAGTGGCAACAGAAATAATACATCGTCTGTATAAATTTAAACTGCCTAGCTATCCCGACTCATGAGATATAGCCTGGTCACTGACAGATGGACAGAGGAGTCTTCATAATAGGGTTCCGTTTTTACCCATTGGGTACGGAGCCCTAAAAATGACCTTTAGTAAAATATAAACGTTTGTCCTACATTTATATTTTCTAATTTGTTGATTTTAACTTTAAACACGATATGTTAATTTATTCATGTTTAGGATTTAGTAATTGTTATTTAATAACCCACTGATTAAAATTTAAATTAAATTTAAAATGGGGACTCAGAAATCGTCATAAGCGGGAATACTGAATCGGGAATCGGAAATAGGAATCAGGAACGTAAACTACATGCCAGAAGCCTAAAGTCCCGGATTAACAAATGCAACTCCATCACGAAAGTGGCAACAAACTACGCATTTTACAAATAAGAACCGAAGAGCACCCCGACGGACGCAAAACAACAAAGTATATATTACACACCAAGTATAATATCTATCATCCCCATACTGATTTGACGTAAGTATTCGGTCGGTTCTTACAACTCCCTCTCTCTCTTGCTTACTGACTGCGAATATCTCTTATACTCCTCTACTATCCCTATCTACGAGTCCAACTGGTTTCTCGAGCTAGGAGTGCGGCATAACGAGGTTTTGGCATCGCCAAGCTCGAGGAACTGAGGACGGTTCACAAACCGGCTTTGGTCTGCAAGTATGGTGATGCACTTTCGGTGGTATACCTCAGGTATGCAGGTATACCTCATTCATAAGCTCTTGCAGCGTAACTGCTGGCTGGGTGGACTCAGAACAGAAGAGAATAACACAAATTTAAATTTAAATTGTTTATGAATAAAGAAGTATTTAGTATATTATCTACATCGGTAGGTATACGGCGACTATTGCTCTCTGACTCTCTAACTCCTGTAATTTTTTAACAAATTGTCTTTTTTATTATGTTGGGTGTCCCACTGCTGGGAAAGAGTCTTCTTCAGTTTTTCGATTCGGTCTTATCTTGTGTTCTTACTCTTAAAAAAATATTATGAGCACTTCCAGTGGCTCGGATCATCGTTCTCTACTATGTTGATAAAAACTTGCCGTGAACATCGCTCGGAGAGGCGGCAGGTAAGACGGCTTTTCAACGGCAAAATCGTCATTCCCTCTTCACCATGCTTTTTATAATTTACTTTTAGCTGAAGATTAAAGAAAATATTGGGGCTTAGAGAGACGTCTCGGCCTTTTAACATGTAAGTATTTGAAATTTAATGTGATGGTACTTTTGAATTAAACATTTTAGTAGTGAATTAAGAGAATTATTAAATTATTTTCAGTCTTATTTAAAAATGCAGACTTACGTAAGAATAGTTAAAATTATGATCTTAGACACGGAATCTTTAAATTTAACGTTTTTAAGTAGTTAATTAAGATAATTAATAACTTATTTTCAGTCTTCTAAAAAACCCAGACTTACGTAAGAACGGTTAAAATTATGAACTGATGGATGAAATGATTAGCAGTTTTGTCAATTTGATAAATAAAAAAAAAACTTTCTTTGCAGGTCTAGGAGAAAAGATATAAACTTAGAACGTGCCATTTGCTTCTCTTTCGTTGAAGCCGATCGAGGGAATGGGTGAAAATGTGAACCATATTACGAGAATAGGCTAGCAACTATTTTGATTCCTTTTTCCACCTCTCGCCCACAATCACGCTAAAAGTGGCCTTTGCGGCCTTGGGCTCTGTCTGCTTACAGCCGCAAGACCAAAAATGATGAATGATAAAGACGTGATAGTATATATGTACGTATTTAAACAAATAGATACCTAGCAAATAATATCCATTCATAACGCGTAGTATAATACGAGTAAGTATTACTTCTTTGTGAGAAGACTTTACAATTTTGCCATGAATGAAAAGTCCATTTTTTTTTTAACTTCGATTGACGTCTTTTTTCCTTGCACCTTTGAAGTTTAAAATTTTTAAGTCCATCTATCGTTTTTCATGGAAGAAGGTAGATTTGATTTAACATGATTGAGGACTTTTTGGACATCGTCTCACTTTGAGCAGATTTAATTATAAGTCTCTAAAAGACTTTTAAGAAAACGTTTGAATGTTTCCAAGAAATGTTTTGAAGGTGTGAGGGGGATTCGAAAATTTTGGAAGTAACTTTTGGTAGTCAATTTCTAAAACGCCTATTGCACAACAAAACTAATAACATTAAAATGACTTGGTATCCCTAAAGAATAGATGCTTTGGTTACAATATTTTTATAATTTCTTTTGGACATCATATAAATATCTCTTGAATTTTTATTTACTCATAAATTAAATATATACAACGTGAAAGGGACATATACCCGTAATAAATCGAACCACATGCTATACTAGATCACTATAGTATAATGTAATTTAAACACAAAAAAATTGGCGTTTCCATACAAAAGTGTGCAGCCGCTCGGGCTATTTGTATGTATGTCGAATTTTTTTTGGTTACTGAATTGTTATTTCAATTTCATTATCTATACTATAGTGATCTAGTATAGCACGTAGTTCGATTTATTTCGAGTATGTCCCTTCCACGTTGTATAATATTTGATTAAATTTTTCATTAAGTACCTTTTTGTTCAAAATTTCTTACAAAAAATTGCAAAAGTATATCTGATAAAAAATAATACGAGTACAATTAAGTTTTAGTACTTTTCAATCAATTTATATACAAAGACAATAAGAAACTTATTTGCCAGGCAAATAAAAAATAATAATTGACATTTGACTCTAACTAAAATGTTCATTTAAGAGCAAATATTTCAAAAACGGATCTCTAAATCGAAAAACGGTGTTCACAAGCTCATAATATTTTTTAGAGATCTATTAAACGATACCCAACATGATTGGTTACTCGAGAAAAAAAAAGACTCTTCAATTTACTTGTACGGGAGCTACCCTAAAAACTTTTTTTTCAGTATTTTATTTTATTACATTTTCCGCATACTTTATATGGCCGCTGAGTAAAAGCGCGGACGGACAGACAGACAGACTGACATGGTGAAACTAATAGGGTTCCTTGTTTTCTAAAAACCGTTCACCCCTCATAACTTAAAACCGCTGAACCAATTTCCACCAATATAGCTAAAAACCATCTCGATCAAGTTATAGCTTTCAAACGAAAAAAAAAACTCATTAAAATCGGCCCATTTGTTTGACGATACAAAAACACACGGACACGTCAAACTTATAACACAGGTCTTTTTCGTCGGGGGTTAGGAAGAGAGATTTCAACTGTTTAGCAGGTAAATACGAGATGTGGCTAAGTACACATATCCTTTGTATACCCATTTCGATCTTTGATCGCCAACCATCTGCAGATCCAATAATTGTTATCTCAGCGATCCACCCCTAAAGCCTCCTCCGAACTTTATTTACTCTCAACCGATTCCCAGGTTTATATCTCCAACAGTTGAGCCTCAAATAAATGCGGTACAATAACAATAAAGTAGGATTTTGCCTGAGATTGCTGACATTTTCCACGAGACGAAGGAACGATATAAAAAGAGCCTAAACTCTTATTAAAAAAGGTTTACATACAAAATGGAAACCAGTTTGGGAACAAGGAAAAATGAAATGGAACGCAGGGAAATGGTTACTTGGTGTGTAGTTATTGTTATGCTTAAAGGAAATTCCTGAACAATATCCTTTTTTACAGTTCACCCATGCTGGTCACAGAGCGAAACAAAAGATGATATTAAAATAAGAGAATAAATCGAGGCATCGTAGCTGAACTCGTAGGCAAAGTATTATTTAGTTATTGTTAGTTTCAGTACTTAAATACATTTAAATATTCTGGTCCGCATTTTTTTAAATATTAAGGGTTTTTTAGTAGGAACAAGTTTAGTCTATGATACTTACCTATTTTTTTTAATATATTTAAAATCGTTTAAAAAAATATTCGTCCTCCCATATAAAATCCATTTGGCAGAGGGCTGATTTCTATGGAAAGTCGTATTTTTTTTCATTTTTTGATAATTGTTTTGTATAAAGTAATTCAGTATTTTGGACTGAAATTGATTCAAAAATGTTGCTATTGTTTTAAAAGTCACCCTATATTCAATTAAAGAATGTAATCAGTAGCATAAGTCAAACTGGTTGTTAAAATTTGCACACCGCACTGAAAAATTACCCTGGACCTAGGGCTGTGAGTAGGTACTTATATCTATAGAGATCACTGGGCTCTGATGTCTCTCTGTCTATGTATATGTTATACAGGAGAAAATAAAATATATTAATAGTAAAACTTTAATAAAAATTAAGGCAGTTTTATTATTGAAGCCTTTTTATATTCATAACCTTGTTTCATAACATCAAAAGTAGCCCATGCACGTACGAAATACGAAAAATTGAAATCCTATATCCTATTTAGAATTCTTCGAAAATCTTTTTCGGCTGTAATAACATTTTCACACTCTCAATTTGTAGTAAACTCTCGTTTCGGCTTTTTTGAACATCTATTTTTTTAAATTAACAATGTATAAAATATCTAAAAGAAGAAACTGAATGAATGAATGACGAACTGATAAATCAACGCACAGCCCAAACCGCTGGGTCTAGAGACTCCAAATTTGGCGCACAGGTTTCCAATGAGATCTAGGGATGCACTAAGAAAAGATTTTTCTGGAGGGGGTGAGGGAGGGGGAGGGGGAGGGGGAGAGGGAGAGCGAGAGCGAGAGCAAGAGGGAGAAATTTCGGCGGGTCTGGTCGGTTAGGCCTTTAAATCCCTACAATAATTATATTTTGTAAGTTTTCGAACATTTTAACTTCATAATTCATATGTTATAACTATAACATTATTAATAACGTAAAAATCAATTTTAAAATCCTACAAGAACCATTTTTGACTTCTACGCGGACAAAATCGAGGGTTAAAGCTAGTTTACGTATAAAGTATATAATATAATATAATTGATGATATAATTGATGACAAGCAAATGTTAAGAATCCTTATGATACATGTCGTACAAAATAATAAAACAGCGAATATTAATATCAATAATATTATAGAAAATATCAATCGAAAAACATCTTCCCTTCAGGGATACTGGGGCCCACCATATCAAAGTATGCTTGAAAAATAAAATCGGATAAAAACGTGAACTAGGCTGAGACTTTAATGGAGTGAATCTAAATTAAGTTTTCGTGCGAGCATAGTAACCAGACCAGTTTTCAGGGGAGGAGATTCCCCTCGGTGTGCCTATAGCTTCTAGGTAAGTGTCGATGATATTACACACATCTTTGCAAGATACACGATATATTTTCATGGAATGAAAGAAACTGGTCCTCGGCTATTACGTCTGTTACTTTTTGATATAAAACGCAAGTAACGTATTTTGTAAATTATTTTGTCTTTAAACACAAAATCAAATTAATCTCGAATTAATTATACACGCATTCCTTTGAGGCTCTGCGATTTCACCATATATCAAAAACTTCTGAAATACTTGCAAATCCACGTCTAAAACCTGTCTTACTTTATTCATTAGTAAGTTACAGTTTAATTCGTACCATACAATATTAGTCTACTTACCGACTACTTCGAGAACTTTCCAGACACTCGTCTGAAGCTACCAAACTACTAAAACTGCCAAATTCCCTTGATCCAATCGGCATTATTCCAACTTAGAACAACAACGAAGGCCCCTAATGAGTTTGATAATTTTAGAGTTCGGTAAGCGACTGGATTGTCTTCGATTTTGGAAAACTTTTATTCCCCTTCATAGTTTCTTTTGGAAAAAAGTATTGAATTAAAAGCCCAGTGCAAAGTTTTACACTTATTTAGTTATTATTATAAAATTTTATAAATATTTAAGTTCCCCGCATGATGTGATGTCTGCTTTTATTTTATTGCTAGTCTGGCGACTTTCAAAACAGATAAGGAACATTTTTTTCTCTTTTTAATCGTATTATATTACAGAACGAACTGATTTATTAGCAAGGTAAGTTAATGAAGTTCTAATTCAACTTATTATTATAACTGTGTGTTTTACCGATTTAATGCATAATTAAAGTACCGTTCTGCGCTCAATTAACTAATGGCTTTTAATTTTTTACATCCGAGTCGAATCCGAGACGACAGGGTAATAACAGCGTTGGATTATAGAGGTACAAATCACGACACAGCCGCTGGCGGGTTAAGTAGGTGTACTCCGCGTGCACTATGCCATATGTTAGTTATTGCTGTATCGTAATATTTGTATTGTGATAAGAGCAGATCCTGAAAAGAGTCAGAGAGAATAGGTGTATTCTATACATAGTACAGAATAGACGAGGGCAGATGTTAGGTCTTCTCATACGATGCGATGATTTATAAATATAATTGAAGGGAAGATAGAAGAGAAAAGAGGAATAGAAAGGTCGTTTTAATAGTCCCATCTTTTTCATTTCTTCTTCAATAGTCTTGTTTAGTTTTATTTTCGGTTGGGTGACAATAGATATGCGTTAGAGAAGAAAAATGCGGAAATATTACAGCCGGTTACGCGCAAAAATGTTGACTATAATCGTATTTAACGATAAATTCAGATAGTGATCTACAAAATCCACAAAACATTAAATGTACAATAAAAAACTGGATCCAATGTACCGTTTACGAATGTAATATGATCGGATGCTAATTAGCGACCATCAATCGAACCGACGCCTATAAAGCTTTCGTTGCGTCCGCGAACGACCTTTTAGATGATTTGCGATTTTTTTATTATTGGTTATCGATGTTTGTTATTTTAATAGGTTTTACTGAATTATCTAATGTTAATTTTCATATTATTATGTAGTTTATTTAAAAAACAAGCAGGAGAACAATAGCAACTAAAACTAATCAAACATTTTCATTATCATCATCCAAAAATGCCAAAGTGCGAAGGGAAGAAAAATAGCAGGAATCATTAGGATGATTTGGCGGTGGTATTACAAACGGACACGTGTTGGATGTCAGTATTCCTTGGGATACAGTTGTTCCACTTTCTTTCAGTTGTTACAGTGCAGTTGTTCTTGCAGTGTCTTTACGTTAGTTTGGGAAGAGCTTTAGATTGATCATATTCTTAGTCAAAAACCAAAGGTCTTTTATAGGACAAATTATAAATTCGTTATTCTATTGCAACTAAAAGTTTTAGAAATCTTTCGTGGAAAATCTAACAAGATATTTTAATCATTTTGGTGAGAACCCGAAATTGTTAAACGAAATATGCTAACAGATTTCACGAAGTAACAAAATATGGAGCTCATTGATTGACACGGGCACATTTAATAACAGTAATTAGAGATCTGACCATAGATCAGATAAAAATAGATGTGGTTATTATTTCGAGATATGTAGCGCTTTAAAGCAAATTAAAAGGCTTTATCACCTAATGAGTTCGATAAGACAACCCTCACTGCAAACTATAAATATTACTCCCCAAAGTCTTTGGTTCGAGGATAAGGTAAAATAATTTGTTAACCGTCTTTCTAAGTCCATGATTAACGGTGGTTACACTACGTGTACTAAATTTAAATACACCCAAAGATTGTTCATCCTAATACAGCAATACGTGTTCTGCAGAATAGAGTCTTATTCCACAACTCAACTAGAAAATATTTGAGATCTTGTTTATACTACGCAAGACTCAGAGTTCAAACTAAATAATAAATAGTAAAAATAAAATAAGAGCAGGACTTTAAATACAGTACTATATCTCGGATGCCTTAAAATCCCACGAAAATACCAAATATTCTATTACGAGTTATTTATTTTTAACATTAAGTTCTTGAACGTCTACCCAGGGGGTATATAAACTACAACTATCTCCTAGTTACTTAGATCAGAGGGATTGATCATCGTGCGTCAAACGTACGCTTGACGTTTTAAGTGTAGCTTTTTTATGCCAAATATTTACATCGCGTTGACCCAATTCTTTATCCTTTACTTCAAGTCAGTGAACTGCCTATTCATTTTTATGTGACGAGTCTGAAATGGACATTTAGGTAATAGGTACTTTGATGATATCAAATAATTTCAATTGATATTATAAAAATAAGTACATACTCGTTAGAACACCTACCTACATGTGTAAATTATGTACAGTCAAGTACCAAGATACCTGACCAGGCTCTCTACTTATATCTTCAATTTTCACACATTAAGTAGGTAGGTACTTACGAGTACTATAATCGATAAATTTTTTGCAATTTGTTAATAATATCCGTGGCAAAGAATTAGTTTTTATTTTTATATTTTACAATAAAAGTTTCTTATTTAAGAACCCTAAAATCCACTTACTTTTTTTTTCAAAACCATTTATTCCTAAAAAAGGCATTTCGAAACAAAAGAGACTTTATTCTAGTCTCTAGTCTAGGCCACACTTTATTGCCCGCTTTTAGTTCATACGCTGCAACTTGAGCTCCTTAATTATAGTTCAAGTGAGTCGTTTATCACGAGGTTTAAGAAAACTGTAGTTAATATAAATCAGGACTGCAGAAAACTTCATGTACTCACCTGTATTGGACGGGGATGTCTATAATTCAGAAGCGGTGTGATATTTTGTTTGGTGCAAGTGGAATGCAGGTAGCGATGACATTTAGAATTCAGCAGGTATTCTAGGAGATATTTTTTTTTAATAACCTTTATTGTCCCATCGCTCGGCAAAGGTCTCCCCCATATCCTTCCACTTATCCTGACTTATGTTTATAGCGACGGTATGAGATATTTACGCAAGAAAATCTTAATAAATTAAAAGTCAACCACAAATCAACAGGTATAGCAGTCTAGTAGTAGTAGGCTATCCTCATGTTAATTCCAGATGTGCTGGATACCATGATGCACTTATTACAATTAAATAAATAGTTCTTGCTTTCCTTTCACTTACAACTCAGTAGGTTGATTCTTTTCAAACATTTCAAGGTTATAAATTCTATACCTTTTGACCTACCTTAATTTTGAAGTCTTTCGGTAAGTCCTATGATAAAACACAGGTAATTTGTGATGAAACAACACATTAAAAAATCTATTATATTGGTACAAAGTAAAAAATATACTTTTCTTACTTATAGTCATAGTGTTTACTTTGTTTGAGGTGCGATTCACTTATATTATTTGATATTTTGTTTCGCTTTATTCTCATAATTTAAAATCCTCGGCTTTCGAATCCATACAACCCTGTTATTGGTAGTAAATGAAACAAGAACAGCGCACTTTATCACGTGCGAAATGCAGGCACATAAATCAAATAGTAGTACGTACATTGCAATTATGAGGGCGAATCTTACTAGCAAAGCAATAAGTTCAGGAATAATAACATTTTATCTCGGATCTGAGAACATTTATAATAATTACATCATACTATTGACAAGCCCATTAATATCTGATCGGTATAGTTGTAGGACTGACAGAGAAATCCGTGGAGCTTTATTTTCTTACTAGCGTATTTTAGAAGCTTTTATTTAGTTTCACCTGTCTCTGTTTCTGTATGTCTGTAATCAAATCTTGCAACAAACCTTACGAGCTGATCTGAAGATAGAGCTGGAAGGTGGTCATGGCATTTCTGGCAAAAACCACATAACTCACCAAGTTTTGGTTCAATTGATTCGCCTTGAGGAGTATTTAAACCATTTTAGTTTATCGTTGTAGATAAAAGCTTGGTTTAAAAATATTTTTTTTAATAATTATTCTTGACGACGTGACCCTTCAATGATATTCGTACGTGTAAAAAAAGTACTTACATAATCGTAATTTCTGTTTTGATAGGGCTTGAGATCAATTTACAATAAAACAAATAAAAAGTGGTACTCATTTAGGTAAGAGCAAAATTATAAAATGTGGTCTAAAAATATGTGGATATATTTTCTTCAATGTGTGGATTCAATATTTTTACACTTTGAATTTTGAAATAATGTTCTAATTTTTAAGAGATTTTATATACTGATAGTGAAACTAGTGTAATATTGTGGATTATCTTATCAACCCAATAAAGATAGCTAATTGATTAAACACTAACACTATTTTACAAATATGTCACATAAATGAAACCTATGTATTTATTCCCTTTGCTTATTTTAATAATTCTTAAAAATATTATTCTCTTCCATGGATTTCGCTGTTCGTTGATTGTAACTAATATAGCAGTAATCGCGATGCTCTTTTAATTAAAGCCCAAGAAGTTTCTTTGTGGCGTTACATGTGCAGAGCACAGTACCTCATTTATGTCTCTTGTTTCATTAGTTCATGCGAAATTATACTTTATTATAAATGCGTTAAAAATAAAAGTAGCGGGCAGCAGGGAGAGACGTTTTATACTACTGTTTTAATTTCTGCAGTTTGTAATGTCTAATTAATTAGCTTACTCTGAATATTATTTGTTCGTTATCATTACTTCTTTGTTTCAGTGTTGCTTATATTCAAAGGTATTCTACATACTTGTAATAAAAAAAGACTTAACGAAAGAATCAAATATACCTAGTGGCGATTTACTAACCATTGTTTGTAGTTGTACAGACAATAAAAAATTAAAAAAATTAAAGAAATTGACTGTTTTTCGCTGTTCTTTAAGTTTAATTTTAAGTTCTTAAATAATATTTCTCTACATTTGTTATAACTATTTTCACTGTTTGTAACACTTTTGTAGGCATTCATCCGACTTGCATTGAATTTCGGACAGTCACACAAAATTTATCTTATGTCTAATACTTATGTATCTTTGTGAAAAGATCCAAGAAGAGAAAGCATATTTGTTGACTTTTAAAGATACGAATAACTGCCTTATTTAAGGCGCCAACCACGTGCATGTTAATAACACATCAGAACGCCATCTAAAAAGCCGTATTGGTTTTACTTCACCACATAATTATGAAGTCTGCAGTGCACGCTACGGCAATTCCCAGTAAGTCATTTCAAGTTGTTAACATTATTTGTACTGAACAACAAAATAAGTGGTTAATTATTGGCTATCGCAGTTGCGGTGTCGACTTGTTCTCTTGTTGACTGGAATATTTTTTTGTTTATGATCTTGTAAATACTATGTTTTATTATAAAAAAATATCTCCGTAATCTTTTTTCGGGACATATAATTCGACATAAATTCTTTTTTTTTTATCATGTTTTTGGCATCTGACCTAGTTTGACGGCTACTATGATAACAACTGCAACTTACGTTAAGCCGTAAGTTCCAGTTATTGTCTTCCAAAGCAAGGAAGAGCTGGCAAAATTCTTTGCAAGTTGTGATCATCCATCCAAGAACGGACCACGCTCGGGGTTGTTAACTAGCAATGCGTTAGACCAACGGACTACTGAGCTAAATGTCTAAAAACAAAAAAAAAAAGACTTTTAATAAATATTGCTATCATAATTCAACATAGGTATTATTAAAAACTATTACGGAATAATTTAACCTTTTCAAGAGTTAGTTTCCCCGAAACATTTCAGATCGTAGACACAAAATGTCGACGGCTTCAAAATGAGTTCACGAGTTTGCTCATTAGTTTTCAGCCTACACAAGAAAATGGGATATTAAAGTAGTTACTGTATTAAACTTCGTTTGAAGATTTGATTGATGAGAGGGTATATAAATTAATATTTAAACTACATTGAAATGAACGCCTCAACACCCTTTTACATGAATGAGAGAGATTATGCTAAGATTAATTTTTATTAAAAACATGTAAGAAAAATATACTCGTTTGTACTAAAATTCGTATCCGCTGAGTGGTCACTGTT
The DNA here is from genome assembly GCA_943193695.1 of Acrobasis suavella. NCBI lineage: Eukaryota > Metazoa > Arthropoda > Insecta > Lepidoptera > Pyralidae > Acrobasis > Acrobasis suavella. The sequence continues at coordinate 14,211,054 of OW971938.1, forward strand.
GGAGGCCAATTTATTTTTCATATTTCGCTATTTGTTCCTTAAGAAAAGTTGTTCAGTACCTTGGACTGAATTTGCACTTAAAATAGTTTCATTTTTCTCGCAAGATCTTGTTCAATACAATGCGTGACTTTGAATATCGCAAACACAATAGCACAAAAAAGTTTACTCACTTTTCCCAATTCTTTTATATATCCAAATATCAAAGTAATCAGTTTGCAAACTTCAAAGCGCCCATTTTCTCGACAACACGCATCAAAGAAAATATGCGCGTAATAAATTCAATGTAACTTTGTCTTTCGTCGACAAAGTGACAAATTCGTATCGACGCCAAGTATACTACGATGAGGGTTGTCAATTCTTTCTTTTCTCTTTATCTTCCTAAGTATAACAGTCTACTACTGGCTAACGGACTGTCTCAATTAAGGTAAAGTTTGCCCATATTATCACGTTCCTCAGACGGGTTGGTGATCGCAGTAGATGGTATAAAGTCATTGTGCAGAAGACGCTGCTGCCCTTTCCCTGTTATTTATATTTAATACTTAATTTATTCATTAACAAAATACATTGTGTCTGAAATTAATTTACAATACCTTCCTTAGTCTCAGCTTACAACACCCGTTGGAGAGGAAAAGGATGGTGACAAATTTTATTCTACTTTGTAGTCACCACATTGTATATTATTTTTTTGAACATCTAGCTAGATGAAGCAAAATGTTTCCTATCATTACCATGTTTCCCAAAGTGGCATCCAAAATCTCCACATTTGTACCTTTAGCTTAGAACAACTAACAACAAAATGAATAAAATCTGTCTTTTTTGCATATGCAAAAAAATAGTTAATTGGATTTTTTTGGTTTGCCCATTGGTCAAATTTTGCACAAATCCACGGAATTATAGGGTCGGCCTCATAATGAAATTATAGTACTCAAGACAATCTTATTGTTGTTATATGCCACCGAAAGACTAAGAACTGACCGCAGGGGCGTTGGTTGACCAGTTATTAGTTGGAACGTCGATCTGGTCAAAGTTGCCGGAAAAACGTGGATGAGGAAAGCTAAAGATCGAACGGAATGGCGTGCATTGCTAGAGGCTTACACTCAGCATTGGGTGGTAATGGGCTGAAGAAAAAGAAAAAGATATGTCACCGGAAATGCGTATAATTCAGAAATTCTATACAATGCCGGGCTTATCTAAGAAAACGTATAAAACATTGTTACAATTCCGAGGTAGTGTATAAAATTCGAAAGCATTGTATACGGGACTTACCAATTTGGCAACCCCGAATTAATCACGAAAGGTATGATGGTAAGTGGCTAAGGTGAGGTTATAGATGTGCAGTAACCTTTTCAGGAGCAACCAAGCGTCGATAGTGTGACGAAACCGTCCAATTTGACTGGATTAAAGACATTTCCGATCACTATTTAGGTAATGTAGATTTCCAAGGAAAAGTGTGTACTGTGTATTAAAAAACATTTCATACATTTCCTGATTTTTTTTTTTTGGAATTGTGCACATTTCCTAAGAATTGTATAGAATGATATATAAATTGTATTGCCCAACCCTATACCCCAAGTTATAGCCCGCACGAGACTGCCGATATCTGCGCGAAAGTCGTAAATCGCGAATTACACTTCCGCAATTATCGACTCGTTAAATTATACCCAGCCGTGTAACTCCACACGCGCTTTAGATTAACTTAGTAAACATAGCTAAGTTTCATAATTTATAGACTTTATTTTAATAGAAGCACCTATTCTTTATTTTTCTTATATTATCAGAATTTTTCGATGATAACTTTACTTCAAATTCGTTTTGATTTCTCTACTAAGTAATTGAAAACTATATAAAAAATAGTGAATTGTAAAATTTTATTTGTAAGTTAAGAGGCAACTAGCTCATGTTTGCTGTGCTCTTGCAGGGCGTCACTTGTACTTGTCTTTATGTAACAACTTCGAACCTGTGACTTGCAATAAAATCTGAATCTGAATTTGATATAGCATGAAATTCTTCAGAAGGAATGATTCCTATATTTTGCTTTATATCTTTCAATAAGTCTATATAACATAATTTGTCAAAACTTAAAAACCGACTTCAACATCAAACTACCTAACTAATTTTAATACAACAGTACTACCTGACAAGTATGACCTCCCAAACCAAAAAATAATTTTCTTAATTGGTTCAGACACCTTTGAGTAATCGGTGAACATACATAAAATTAAAATTGTTAAAACACATCACACTCTCACCCATCTCCAAAAGAGTCTCGGCCTTATGCTTATTTTCTGTAATGTGACGTATGCGTTTGTACATGTATGTTTTTACAAAGATATGCGCCATGGTAAGAAACTTTTTTTTTATAATTGCAAACTTCTCATATTTTTCTTTATTTCTTTTTCCTTAAGTACATATCTTTAATATAATTGCCTACATTAAATAAAAGATCAAAAACCGCAGAACCTAATCTTTCAATACACAAATCGAATCCTTTTACCCAAAACACGGGGTGTTTCAGTTCTATTTTTAGAAACGAAAAGGGAATCCAGTAATAAATGAAATTCGGTGAGTTTTGCCAACTTTCCGCACCTTTCCTCAGGGGCATATCGGACTAGTTAAAAGGCAAAGAGTACAAAAAGTGGGCACGTCAAGGGTTGATGTGCTTTCAGCGATAGATGGTATTTTTTGCTTTATTTCATTCGTTAATGGATGGCTGAATTTTTTGAACAGGTCTGTGAAATCTATTGAATTTCTTAAATCCATTACAAAAAAAAAGTTAACGTAATTTGAATGTCTGATTGCGTCAGAAGTGCCATGTGACCAGGTCCAGCTGCATAATAAACAAATTCTAAGTATATTAGCCGCATATGAGTACACTATTGAAATAAATACCTAAAAGCACACATGTCACGACTAGGGAAAAGCCGCCAAGAGGAAGAGTAACGATTTTAGCAATCTATGTATGTAAGAGTGTATGTGGATATGTTTGTGTGTTCCACTGAAGCATCCGAACCGCTTATTCAATATTTACAAATGATAATTCAATCGATTTGTCATTATTGTCCGGGTGACATAGGTTACAATTTGTATGCAAAAAATGTATATAACGAATGTTACATACAAAAAAAGAGTCAAATTTAAAAAGTTTAATAATTATATCACCATTGGATTTTCCTTACAAAAATATTGCTACTTTTGTTATGAGGCCAATCCTGTGAACGCAATAACGAACAATGTTTTTACATCAAGCCTCAAATGCAACATAAGTGACGTCACTTCTGTCCGGTCTTTTTAAGGTGCTTTGAGGCACCTGTCCGTCCAGATGTGACTTTGTAACCTTTATATCTTAAAGAGATTTTGGGTTAGCAAGGTATTTTTTTCTTGGACATGACTATTTTTAGGAACTCTTCTCATAGCACAACGAAAAAAAAATTGCGTTGCTTCTAGCCATTGCATCATTGCTGTTATCATACGCGAACTATGACAAAAGGAGAAAGGCAAGGCGTAAAGGGCGTCCCCAGAGCGCAAACGTTGTAATGCTAGAAACTACTCGATACACAAACTGTGGGAGGAAACGTTTTTCTTGTTTCCTAATGTAGGAAGAACACAATCATAGGTATGCTTTCACATACTTTATTAAGTCATTTAACATATCGTGAGGCACAGTGATTAAACTAAATTGTTTGTATGTCTTCCGTCGGGATGAATGATTTGAAAAATTAAAGACTATATTATTATAGTTTAGCGACCACCAAGAAGTAAATGTGGTTGTAATAACCACATTTACTTAAATAGAAATAAATTAATTTTTTTTAAAAGTATAATTATGATCTGTGGGAAAATTTTAAACAAGTGATGCTATAAGGGTTCCATATTTTAATTTTTTGTACGGAACCGTAAAAAGCGTAAACAAAGCTGTTTAATATTCCATTTTGTGTCTATTATGCAAAGTGGAAGGGACATACCCGTAATAAATCGAACCACGGATTATACTAGAACACTATAGTACAATGAAATAAAAAAGAACAGTCAAAAAACAGAACATAATTTGACTGTCCTATACAAATCGCCCGAGCGGCTGCACACTTTTGTATGGATATGTAGATTTTTTGACTTTTATTTTTATTCAATTATACTTTAGTTATCTAGTATAGTAGTATATAGCCCGTGGTTCGATTTATTACGGGTATGTCCTTCCACGTTGCCTATAATTTAAACTTTATAAATTTTGTTAACATTCGTAGGTACTTATAATTCACTCCGCACAGTTCTCGGCACCCTTAGTTGAGACACTATTCTTCCATGCTGGCCTGGAAAAAAGAAAAAACTTATAATGTACCAGCTGCTTCTCTTCCTGCGCAGGTTATAGAAGTCGATAGAGGGAATGGGCGTTATGTAATGTTAATAGGCAATGCGTATTAAATGCGTAGTAATTTTATATATATATATAGGGACAAATTACACTGATTGAGCTAGCCCCAAAGTAAGTTCGAGACTTGTATTCTAACTCAACGATACTATATTTTATAACAATACCGTGTATAGATAATCACCCACTTGTATATAGATAAAGACTTATGTGATATAAAGTAATAAAATAGTACATATTGGTACATTAAAAGTTGGATTGCTAAACAGATATAAGTGCCTTTCAGCTGTTATGTATTAACTCTTTGAACAAACAAACGTTATTTTATTTTTGGAAACATTCATAACAAAAGCTTGTATAATTATTCCAAATAAAACATTTACATAAATTTACTCACTTAAAACCCAAGTAACATCTGTCTATCTATCTGTCAAGCCTGGCTCTCTAAATGTAGGTCTATAGAGTCGTTTACCAAGTTGCCTATAAGCAAGCAAGTAAGTTAAACTACATTCGTAACGGAACACTTACTTTCCGTCTCCAAACTTAGAAGGACCAACTCTTGCTCTGTTAACATTTCAAGGCTTTGAAACTAATAATAAGTTAAGAAACCTACCATGGAAGTGTTGTTTTGGTGACTTAATTAATATTGAGAATTAAATGGTTGGGTATAATTTTTTTTTTTGATTTTAAGAGTTCCATGGAAAACAATTAATCCTTATAGTTTTGCCATATCTCTCTGTCTGTATTTCCGTCCGCTGTTTTACTCAGAGACTATTTGTAAGTACTAGAAAGCTGAAATTTAGAATGTGTATGTATATCAATCACACCGACAAAATGGTAAAATAAAATCTTGAATGTAGGAATCAATTTTTCAATGGGTCTTTCAAAAATATTGTGAGTTTGTGAACACCATTTTTCAATTTAGGGATCCACTTGTGAAATATAAGGTGCTAATTTAGTTACATTCCATAATATAATTTAGTTAGATTCTAGTGTCCCTCTCCCCCTCCCACCTCCTGTATTAGTTAAACGGTTGTATATAGACGCGTGAAAAAATTCACGGCAATAGTATATATAACGTTGAAGTGTTTACAATTTATAGACAGAGAGAGAGAGAGAGAGAAAAAGAGAGTTATAATTATCAATCAACTAATTAAATGTACTCGGTAAATAAAAATATCATACAAATTCAATAAAATTAGTTTTAGTCGTTAAACCGTAAGGCGTGAAGTCGACATTCGCAACGCAACTACGGAACTCTATATTATGCGCGTGGCCCGACACGCACTTGATCGGTTATTAACTTAATGTTTTGAAATCCGTTTATTTGACAAAGATAACATTTAGTATGTAAATCTATCTCCGTCGCATGTAAGTTTGACTTAGCTAAATAAAAAAAAAAACTCGTTCTGGATCGTAATTTTGAAAGAAGTAAAGTATATTCCCTCTACAGAAACTGCCACAGACAACCCAGAACGTTATCGTATGTTTTATATCAAGGAATTATTTAATATACCTAACACTTCTCAAACAGTCAGCACTTTCAGAGCAAACGTCGTTAAAGGTTAAAAGCGAGTTGGCAAGACGCGACTGTAAGTTCAGACCATAGAGATGCCTGCTATTGAAAACGCATTTCCATCCGGAAGTGGACCTGGCTATCTGGAATCGTTTGCCTCTTTGCAACTACTTACAGCTACTAACACATACAAACTACACGAGAGACAAGTAAGACTTCATGACATAACACTTTATGTAGCATATCTGTTTAAAGGAATTTGAGTTTTATATTTTAAGGAGTAAAGTAGGTATTGAATTGGCAATCGGTGGTAAACGTACGGTTGTATTTAAAACTCGAGAGTATTCCCCACAAACACAAGTAGACAGAAGTGGGCTATTCTAGGAATTTGTTTGACGTTCCGTATTTCCGCCATTTTTCTTTTTCTCGCCTCACCGTGGAAGCGCTGACATTGGTCTTTATTGCGATTTGTTTAAACAGCAGATAATTAAGGCAGAATGAATGACTCAGCGTTTTTAATCCGACGATTCTTTGGCGCTTACCGTACTTTTTTATTTAGCGAGACGATGAAGTCTCTTATAAAATAGCAGCGACTTAATAATCATGCCTGTTTAATTAGCATCAGAAGGCTCTCAAAAGTTTACCTTCCTCGGAACAAACGGTAGAAGTAACATTTTTAATGGACGTATTCAAATAAGCCGTAACTTTTTAAGAGGTAATAGAATAGAATTCTTGTTTTTACTAATTTACTCCGAGTGTTCGTAATAAGTTAGTCCGCAGTATTATAAAAGGCTTTTACGCCCGAAATTGGTCTTGGAAAATTTTATTTATTGAGAAGTTAACTCTACACTTCGTCTTCTATCCGACAAAATTCGTTGAAATGATGTTCGTAATAAAACTGTAAATGAGCATTCAGCACCTAAAATTCATAATATTATACGAACTTTTTCTTCTCAAAATCTTCTTTATCTAATGACGTTCCGGGTGCATCCTTAGCTTTGGTGCTTCGAAGCCCAGGGTGCGATTTCCCGGTTTTTTGTCTCCAAAAATAATAATGTCATTCAACAATCTACAACATCTGTACGGTAAGAGAAAAAGCTGGGACTTAAGTTTATTTGAGATCGTAGACCAGCACATACCCATCATATCTATCTTCTATCTATATATAAAAGCGAAAATCACTCGTTCACTCATCACGAAATCTCGAAAACTACTAAGCCAATGAAAATGAAATTTGGCAGGAAGGTAGATTGTGACTAGGAGACGTCCGATAAGAAAGGATTTTTGGAAATTCTATCCCTAAGGGGGTGAAATAGGGGTTGCCAGTTTGTATGAAACTTCGTAATTTTTAAAGTGAGACCCATGAAATTTTTAACTATTTTTAGGAATTAGTAGAAAATAATAATGTATTTACTAGATTTTGAAAATTCCATCTCTATAGGGGAGAAATAGGGGTTGCAAGTTTGTATGAATCTTCGTCATTTTTGTAGCGAGACACTTGACATTTTTGAATTAGTGATTAGCAAAAAATAATAATCCATTAATAAGATTTAAAAAAATTGCATCCCTGGGAATGGGAATGGGGACGAGAACGAGAACGGGAACGGGAACAAAAATAATTACGGAAAAAGGAAAGAGAATTTGGAAAAAAGGAATCAAAAAAACTAAACCATTTTCGACTTCTACGCGGACGAAGTCGCGGGTTACAGCTAGTAAACCTATATAATTACTTTGCCATGTGCAAGTTACACCTTTGCGGCTCCTACCTCAACATTTTGTTTAAAAAAGTGCCTTTGTCACACATTTTAATTTATCACATAAGCCACAATGATATTAAGACATTTGTAATAGTAATGACATTTTATTAGCACATCGTTTCTTAAGTGTTTAGTATGCACTAATTTATTAATATTCTTCGTTAATTGCTATCAAGAATTACAAGTGAACTTGGTAATAACCGAACAACTGGCGTTTAATAACTGCTGAACCATTACAAACTGCTAGCATTATCGTTCTACACATTATCTCACGTTTTTCCAATTCTTTAATCATCTAGTATAGAAGCCGCCACTAAAAAGTTACTTAGCTAGTAATTGTAAAAAAAAAATCATAGAAATCATATCAATAAAAACATTTTAAATAACTTGTTAGTACAGTGAGTCTACATATTTGAACACAACATGAAGCTTTAGATCTAACAAAATATACTTCAATGAGTTCGAATCTATAACATATTCAACTATTCTGAAAATTTACGATAGAGATCGAAAATCACAAATCCGTTTTAGAAGGTAGCGAACTAGTTACATAAATAATAGGTAAACTCAGGGTGATTAGGTAATCTTAATCGTTTTGTTAAAATCATATGATTAGAAGGGGTTTGAGTAACACCAACCATATCGTTCACGAGTTCATATCTCATTAACCTCTTCCCTCTCTCTTTCCAAAGGTTTTCAAAATATTACCACCATTTATCGGTCTGCAAATAATCTCACGCCTTAAAATGTTAAAGCCGGTCCGATCAAATAAATACCCTTAAGCGAAGCGAGCAAAAACTGTGACGAGCAAGCGCGTTAATGCCGACGGTTACTAGACCAGTAATGCAGTAATTCGCCATCGATTTACTTTTAAATTTTAATAGTTTTCTAGAAGAGAAAAATTGGACCTATACTATCTATTCGTGTTCAATGTATACGTTCTTTTTTTAACTTTACTCTTTAATTTATTTCTATAGGTACCTCGTTAATTCCTTCAACAACTGCATATTTGCAAAACCATTGTTATCTATCTTGTTCTTTTGGTCCGATTCGGCCGTCTGGTGGTTGACAGAATATATAATGAGTATTTATTAAAAAAATATGTTTGAAACAAGTTTATATCAATCTCATAAAAGTTTAAAGTGCTCCTCAAGACGAATAAATCGAGCTCTATCCCGGTGTTGATGAAATGAAATGTTGTTTTATCACAGAGATGACACGACCACCTTCCTGCTCCATCATCGAATCAGCTCCATGACATCATAATATTGCATTGTCATGCGATATACGTATGCGTGCAAAATTTCAGCTCAATCGTAAACTGGAAATAGATTTGATTACAGATAGGCAACGCGACTGGTAAAACTAAATAAAAAGCTTGTAAAAATATTGAACCCAATCCAATATGTATTGGTGCCTACCAATACATATTCATACTTGTTACGTAGAAATCACTTGTATATAGGAATTGGAAAGAACTTAGAATAGTACATATAAGTATGTTGTATTTAAATATGTACACCATTTTTGCTAAGTACATTTTATCCTTGCATGTAGAAACCGAACATTTTGTGTAAGTATTAAGTGTATTTCTGTTTGCTTAAAGTGACAAAGATTCCGTTTTCTTATTTCTTTAAAGAATCACGATAAAAAAAAATATTCCTGCCTGACTAATGTGCCGTTTCCTGTGCTCTAATTCCTCATCATCATTGAGGAAATGCGTTAATTGTAGACCGCCACTGCACATTATTAAACGAGTATCGGAATGTACGTGGCTGCTGTAGAATCTCTTTGTGCCTCCGCCCATTGAGTTCGAACACCTTTTGTTTTAGTCCGTTTTTGTACAAAGACGGATCAATATTGTAACGAAAATATTTTTATACAGAATATACCTCCGAAGAGTATACTCTCTGTCTGTAATCGGTAAACTCAAGGATTTTGATGCGGTTTTCACTAAATTGTAGAGCGTTTATTTGGAAAGGTTAACGTGCCTAATAAATACCCGCACAGAGCTGGGCGTGCCGCTAATTTGATATAAACCTTAAGATCCAGTTCCGTCTACAAAATCTGTTTTGTCAAATATACTTGCACCATTGTTTGTCCAACCTTTTTTATGAAGATTTCCCGAGGAACATGGCACATCGCATCAACCTCACCAGAGACAAGAATATGTAAGCAGATTAATCGGTCAAGTGCGAGTCGCAGACTCTCTTGAAGGAATTTCTCTTTGACGAATAGAGAAGTTTCCAACTATTAAATCTAAAAACTTCTAGTAGTATGTGTTTTGGTACTTTAACTTACTTTAAAAAGTTATCCATTTCGAATCACGATCTCCTTTTATAATCTGCGGGAAAGAGGAATTGTTCTGCCTATAGAATCTCTTAGGCCAAACAGACTCGCCTATTGTTTGCCCGGAAACCTTTTTGTGAAGATTTCCCGAGAGACATTGGACGCTTGCGTCAACTCACCACAGACAAGAATATGCAAGCAGATTATAAAAAAAGTCAAGTGTGAGTTAAACTCGCTTAAAGGGATTCGGGTATTTAATTTTTTTATTTATATAGGTAAAAATGTTTTTTGCTAGTAACTAATTTTACAACTTACTAAATACCGATATGAATCTTGCTAAGAATTTCAATCACACCATTTGTAAACTGTGCAATGTCTTTTACTTATTTATTAACGATTTGCAAATAAAATTATATTATTGTACATGAATATCATTATTAACTGTAAATGCAATTATAGTGATCTGATTATTATTTTTCTGCGAGGTACTCTAATCATCAAAATCGTGTTTTAAGTGTACCTACCTACATTATTTATATATTATTTGTATCATAATAAATTAGCTTGAGTTTCTTGAAAGATTTCTTAAGCAGTACTTGTAAAAGTTTGGATAAAATTTACAACAGATTGGAATATCTAAAATTGTAAACTGGCCAAATGCAAAAATGTGCTTTTTCAGCGTTGTTTAGAATTTAAAGAATATGATTTTAATAATACAAGTTTTGAATTCACAATAACATATTTGTAACAATTGCCAGTACAAAGTATATAGTTATAAATAGATTTTAAGCTTTATTCTAAAATAAGTTTCAAAACGAAATGGTTTTGTTATTTTCAGTTGACTCGCGGTATGCTAAAAAAAGCTTCTTCAAAGAAAATTATCATTGCTCCTTGGATATATTTAAATGGAAAACATTTCTAAATTAGGAACATTTTTGTTCATAATTTACTCGGGATTTTGTTCAATGAACCCGACTGAACCTCCAAACCAGAATTAATCATATCCAAATATTTTTTCTTTTATCAAATTGATCCTTTCTTCGGTCATAGAGCTAATAACAAATAATATAAAGATTTATATAGGTAGTTTAATCAGCATTTTAAAAATAAATGTTTTTCTTTGACATTATGCTGTTTTACTTGATCGGTTTTGTACAATAGGTTTCTTGCCAAAATTAGCAATATAAGTTTTGGGCAATAAAACTGTTCTATCATTTAAATTTTATTTACACTTTATATATTATTTAAATTACTTAGGTATTTATTTTATACAAATGTTGATATGGACCTAATAAAATAAATTCAATTATTCCATGTATAAGCCAGTCCAAATTAAATTTTTGTCGCGGTAGTTATCAGAACATTACTATTTAACCTAGTTTAACTTTTCCTTAATGAGACATTATTTTGTCTAAAAACTACTCTGTAGCTATTAACTAATATTTATTCCCAGAATATTTTTTCAGCTGCTTGTTTCTTAACTACCTGTACGTACTTAGTTAACTAGATCAAAAGACTTTTCCTTCAATGAAACGTTTGTGTATAATGAGCCTTATATTTGAATTTCGTTAAAGGGCCGACTGTCTTGCTACTCGCAGATAAGAAGTCCAAATTATACCAACTTAATGCTATTTTGCATTTGGGAACCAGTAAGCTAGGATAAGATTTATTTCCGATTATACTTATTTAGTAGTTTTATGTGTTTCAAGGGGATAATAAAAGATGGCGCAATTTCAATACCTGTTTGAAATTTAGAGATATATACTATTAGATATTAAGGATGAATTAAAAATTGTGGGACAGAATAGAACAAAATGTTGTTGTATGTGGTTTTTAATTCCAATGAGAAAAGAGTGTAGAACAATTCAATTGATTCTTGATCGGAAAATAGATGTTTTAGATACGTGATTTTAATTATGACTGTACACACGATTACATAAAATACTATTATGTGTTTGTTTATGGCAAAAACAGACTTATTATTTCATTTTAATGATCATTGTCGGTATTTCCCTGTGCAAATTTAAGAAATAATTAAATCAATTCCCTTTTCGTTTGAAATACAGAGTCATTAAAGTAAAGATTGTGAACAACAAAAGGCTTTTAATATCTTGTTTAAAACAAAAGTATCTTAAAATTAAATTACAACAAAATATGAACACAGTAAAAGCAACAATAGGTTTCCTAACATTTGGTAAACTGATGCGCTTAGAATATGCAAACGATATAAATAGAAATAAAATGTAAGTAGATGATTGGTCAGAAAAATTATATTCTATTTAGTCCGTCAGATTATCTTAAAATACTAGACTGACCAATTAGAAATTTTCAGTCGTGGCATGGCATAGGCATGATGCCTATTCAAAACTTTATTAAAAGTATATGAAAAAGTTCAAATCAAAAGATCAAGTATACCTACTATTATCTATTTATATCGTTTCGGCGCTTATTGTGATTGCAAGAAAACGGTTACACTCCCATTTTCATCGGTCATTTTGGGTAAATGGGGAAGGTTTATTTTTAACAGTGGTATGCTACCATTTAGTGGGTAGGTGTCACGAGAATGCTTTGCTTAGGTGTTATGCTCAATGACTGTCATTACAAGCTTTTATTTGACTATGTATGTATGTACCTACGTGTTTTTAGGTCAAATCTTGGAACTTAATTTTCAACCAGTTATCCTCAATCGATTGAGCTGACATTAATTGCAAACTTGTATAACTCAGAAGACAATACAATATTATGGAGTCGATAAGCTGTTATGATGACGGAACCGGGAGATATTCGACGGAACTCAGTTATGAAACAACATAACCTTATTGAGTCGTTTGATTGTGCTAGACGATGCCTAGGGTCTGATCGCGAAGACGGAAGGTGGGCGATGGAAATCAGAGTAATAAAACGACGCGACGTCTTAACAAGTACTTTGGCCCAAAAAAACTTATTTTTAAATAAAATTAAATAGCACAATACTTGTAATATTTTGTTGTTATAACCTACTATCTCTATCTTTTGTTGTGGCATTAACGAATCAAAAGCAAACAAGAAGACTTATAACTTAGCTCAAGTTGTCGCAGGTAGAAATTTCAAAGTACTGCTCGCTACGGATAAGAAACTTGGCAACTAGGCGGATTTTATAAGATTTCACAATGTACAAGGAAGTTCTTAAAACTGGAACCCTTTTAAGATCGAATTGAAAAGGAACGTAATTTCACTTCGAGGGAAGTGTTTCAGTTTGCTTAGCTTTGCATCTTTTTGCGTAATTGCGCTTCACCGTGGATATTTTCAAATTGGGGTATATTTGTCAATTCTCGTTGAAAATATGATTCTAGTAGGTAATTCTGTTAAGACGAAGTGGCAGATAAAGTGGCGCCCTCATTTGTAATAAATTGTTCAAAACTAAATATGGTGATTATTAAAAATTTGATTTGTATCAATGTCTAGAAAGACCTTTAAACTATTTTATGAATAACCTTTGAAATTATTACTAATAGCCCGTCTAGTTTTAAAACTGTTTTTCGCCAAAAGTGGCCACTTTTGGCAAAAACCCGTTTTAAAACTAGACGGACTACCAATATTACTTTCAAATGTAATTCATAAAATAGTTTAGAGGTCTTCCTAGACAGTGATACAAATCAAATTTTGAATTATCACCATATTTAGTTTTAAACAATTTATTTCAAATGAGGGCGCCACTTTAGCTACCACTTCGTCTTAAGCAAATTTTCTGTATTGTGGTTGTGGGGAATACCTGTTTGTAAATTACAACAATTGGATGCATTTTGAATAATGATTTCAATCTAATTACTCTGATTAAGACCTGTTCTTAGAATAATCAAAATTAATTCGTCATTTGGAAGACCCCCGTGGCGTAGTAGTCACCATGCTAGTCCACCAGCCAGAGGTTCCTGGTTCAATCCCCGGTCAGGGCAAGTTGGAAAATGGGCTTTTCAAATTGTCCTGGCTCTTGGGTGTTTATCTACACAATGTCCTTTTTGATTAAGTACAAATATTTTAAGGGATGACTCAGTCCGTCACTTTTAAAACTTTTGCCTATAAAATGTATATTGAAATACGAAAACAATTTTCATTTTGCACAGTAACGACATCACGTAGCTTCTTCGATTTCTATGAGAACCTTAAAAAATTTTTTCGTATTTCTGTATACATTTATTGGGAAAAGTTGTTCAAAATGATGGGTTGAATCACCTCTTAAAATATTTGTAGTTAATTAAAAAGGACATTGTATATGTATTTGTTATAAAGTTTCGCTCAGTTAGTATTCTATAATACGAGTCCCGAACTTACTTTGGGGCTAGCTCAAACATTCCATAATAAACACGTAAATTAATTATATATATATATATATATATATATATATATATATATATATATATATATATATATATATATAAGATGAATTAGAGATATATAAGATCTTCTTGCTTGTCGTCGTGAAAATATATTTATTTTCACGACGACAAGCAAGAAGTACCTAACGAAGAATTTAATATCATGAATTTAGAATTTCAATGCATTAATATTATGGGTGCAAAATGAATTTTTCGTAGTCCTTTTAATTAGTGTCCAGCCTATTGACGATTTATATAGAGAGTTGTTAATTGAATTATTTAACATCGAATGGTAGGCAGTTTTGTTTCAGAATAAATCAAACACAATGTTAACAATTAAATTCAATGGCCCCTAGAATATTAATCACTCGTAAAACCCAATATTGAAATATGTCATCAATTCAAAATTAATTCGTCATTGATACTTCTAATTTAAAATGCATCATGCAAACGCTGAATTATGCCAGGAAATCATACAAATTCATGATTACAGTCTAAATTTGCCTTTGGCAAACAAATTGGAGTGTTGATCATTGTTTGTTTATTTCGGTAGAAAACTGTTTTGCAACTGCTAAAACAACCCCTTATAGCTCCTAATGAAGCCGCATAATTCGTTATTATTAAATTTTGTATTATGGAAATCTGTTATTTCGTGTTGGAGGAAATCACGGTTAAAGATACGCGGTTTAGATGTCAATTGAGCGCACAGTTGGTAGTTGCGAAAGATGGATTGGTGCGTCTAAGAGTATCTTACATGACGGACACGACGAAAGACACAACTGCGATGAACGTGAATGCGACTCGTGACAGCTCTGAATCACCACTGCGCTATAACGCTACTAGTGACACTTTAGCTCCTTCGTACAGTAAGTAGATCTTAAAAAACCCAACACATTCAAATGTGCCAGCGTTTTGTACAATAGAAATAATAAAATAAAACACGATATTATAAGAAAGTGCGTATCAAACAATTGTATTTTTTTCAATTAGTACTTAACTGTATAGTCAACAGGATACCAAACTATTTAGGTTCATTTAAATTTCACCACTATTACAGTAATAATAAGGTGCATGAAGTGTACCTTACCCTGCTTTTGACTGTACATACATTTTCATTTAAATCCACCCCGTACAGTAGTAATTGCATAAGAATGCACACCCTACGCGGGTGACATATTGAAACAAATCACAAAGGGCCTTGCAGACCGGAAAATTCGGTTGTCTGCTACATGCGGGCAGTGTAAACACCGCTTTATACTTGTACATTTATTTGTAGACTTGTGTCGAAAGAGTTTGTGAAATGGAATAAAATTTAAGAGGATTGTGTACATGACATTTTTCATACATAAAGCAACAATGTTTTTCCCTTCTTAAAGCTACTCCGATTTTGTCAATTTTTGTATTTAGAAACTACGTATTTTCGCCGCTTAGCATACATATACACAAGTCTTAATGCTTTTTTATCTTTGTTTACATCATTATCATCATCCTTAGGTATTCCTGGTTGCATCCTCAGGCGGTAACGGTTCAGAGCCTGGGCTCCGCTACCTAACCTAGGTGATTTAAAAAGGTAACTAGTTTTTATACAGAGCCGTCTGATCACCGTAACCCAAAGGGTATTTGTTAATTTTAAAGATGAAAAATATATTAAAGCAATTCGGTTTTTTAGTAAAAGCAGATTTTTTCCTGTTGATATAATATGTTTCTTGGGAATAGTTAATCAGTACGATGGTCTAAATCAACAACAGTTTCGTCAGGTTTTTAGTAGTCATGCTAGATCAGATGCCTTAAGACAGCTTGTAAAGTCACCGATGTTGGCACACAAAGAGCTAACGAAAACCATTTTTTCAATGTTTTGTAGGTTATTCGAGTAAACAAAGAAGGCAACTTTATTAAGCTACAAATCCCAAAGGAAGTTAGCAAGTTTATGAAAAATCGGTAGTCTGTCGGTTATTTTTGAAGGCCATAAAATTTCATCGCCGGGGCTTGCTCGGCTATAAACAAACGAACAGATACGGGTGGTCGCATTTTGTGATACGTCACCCTTTGTAAGTTGTAAATCAAGGGTTATGTATTCTATCGCTTAGTTTTGAACATTAACGCATTACTTAAGTTTTTATATTTTGAAGTTGTATGATAAGGTTTAGATAAATCTGAAATCACGTCTGTGCGCATGCGTCGTTGAAAACGATTATATTATTATTATTTTTTGTATATTTTGCAGCGAACGATGTATATTATGCCATTTTTATACTTTTTACTACTATTATAAATACAAAAGTTATTATGGATGTATTATGTAAGTATTTGTTACACTTTCGAGCCAAAAAAACTAAAAAGATTGCAAAGGCGTTTGGCATGAAGGTACATAGCTTATTACCTGACTCATTACCTGGGAAAAATGTGAGGTTGACTGTCAAAAAACGACTACTCACCACCCATAAACATAAAAAAATTTCAACATCCTACCACACTACTTGTATATTCTAAATCTTTGTCCTACCCTACTAAGATTTAAAATGCAAAAATTTGTAGAGAATTTTGTTTCACCTTTACGCCAAAATGAGGTGGAATGGAATTTAGAATGAAGTTACGCTAGTATATAGAACTATACAGTATAAAGATTGTTTATTACCTGGATTAACATATACCTAAGATACGCTTAATTCCGGGAAAATGTGAGGTTCTCATGGAATTTTCAAATACTCTTTGATCATGCTAGCAACGGCAGTCCATGTATACTTAAAGATACCTAACTTAAAATTTTTCTCATTTTAATAATATAGGTAATGCAATTTCCGGGTGTTCATGATGGGTTACCTCTTAAGAAGAATTTGTTCAACGATTTTATTATAAAATAAATCGTAAAAGAGAAAAGTTAAAAAACAAAAGTTAAGTACCTTTACTTTTTTTCATGAACATGTAGATGTAAAAGTACTTGCTTTTTTAAAAATCAGGATAACTTTTCATATAGAAGATTTGATGAAAAATAATAACTGAATCACGATACTAAACTTTAAAGACTAACGTTTTTCTTAAGAGGCTTTTCACATTTGGTTGGCTGTCTCGCTCGCACAATCAAACATTTTAAAAGATTATTAAAAAATGTGACTCATTATAAGAAAAGTGTTTCATAAACTTTTAAAAATATTATGTTAGATATTGTAGACATGTTTGTATATTGTGTTGTGTAGACATTGACTACATTAAAAATTAGGTCATCAAAATTTTAAATTTTTTGACAACCTTATTCTCGATACACACAATAAAAAAACATGTCTACAATATCTAACATATAATATATTAAAAAGTTTATGAAACACTTTTCTTAAAATGAGTCACATTTTTTAATAATCTTTAAAAATGTTTGATTGTGCGAGCGAGACAGCCAACCAAATGTGAAAAGCCTCTTAAATAAAAAAATTATAACTAAATATTCGCTACATATTTCCTCTCAATGTACTCGTAACAGATTTTTCCAGATAAAGGCAGTAAAAAATATGGCATCCCTCCGAATCAATTAATTTTATACGGGAAAAATGCGTTTGCCTTTGTATGTAATATCAAACGCAAACATTGTTAAAGATAATAACAAAACAATATTTATTCTCCCTTATTACGTGGATATTAAATGTGCGCATACTTTATGAAGTGCGTAAGCTGTTGTCCAAATATTTGTAGGTTTGTTTCGGGGTTCTTAAATATGAGCTTTTTTGAAGATTTTGTTGTAGTCTTTGTGTTTGTATAGCGAAATTTCATTTTGTAGAAGTAATAATATAGGTTATTTTTGATTACTTTTAGTTTAGTTAGTTTTAATTTTAGGCTGTAATTAATTGGGTTAATATTATGTAGTTGACTAGTTTTTGCATAAACAATGAGTTATTTTGTAGAAGAAGTACCTAAAAACAATAAAATGCCCATTTTTTAGAGGAGGTGGCGATAATAACGCCGGCAATATTTGGCATATACAATGTCCTTTTTAATTAAGTACAAATATTTTAAAGGGTTATTCAGTCCATCATTTTGAACAACTTTCCCTAATAAATATATATCGAAATACGAAAAAAATATTTAGGTTCTCATACAGATCGAAGTAGTCACGTGATATCGTTACTATGAAAAATGCAAAAAATTTTTTCGTATTTCGATATATATTTATTGGGAAAAGTTGTTCAAAATGATGGACTGAATCACCTCTTAAAATATTTGTACTTAATTAAAAAGAACATTGTAGAGACTATGACGGCCCACTATAGTTTATGAACGCCAGCAGCCAATGGGTCCTTTATAATAAACCTTATCTTTACAGCCTATGTCAGTCCATTGCTAGATTTAAGTCCTCGTACGTACATCTTATACTCAATACTCAATCATTTATTGCATCTCATTTATTTATTTATTTTAATTTTATTTATTACATTTTAGGAAGACTTACAGCTATACATCCAGATTATATAGAAAAAATAAGAAATTGAAAGCCATTTAAAAGTCTCCACAAGTAAAAGTAACATAGAAAAAAGAAGATCAAGAAATATTGAGAAGCAAGAACACATCCAGTGAAATACAATAATTACATTATTACAAGTAGCATAAGTAAAAAGAAAAAAAATAAATAAAATACTAAGTATGCATAGAAAATATATATAGGGAAAGAAAAATCTAAATATATAACTAGAATATATACTCATGAGTTTACATAGTTTGTACAGTCAGGTACCAAGATACCTGTCCAGGCTCTCTACTTACATTTTGGTATTTTTCTTAAACTAAAAATGATATTAACATCAAAATTTATATTCAGACAGTTTTTAATTAAGTCATTATATTATAAATTTTCATTGTAATATTATTTTTAGTTTGAGAGAAAATTCAAGATATAAGTAGAGGGCCTGGTCAGGTATCTCGGTACCTGACTGTACATATGGTGTAAGGAGCACATTAAATTCAGACATGAACCCTGTTAGGGCACAGCAAAATAGAATAATATACAATAATAATTTAAAATAATTCAGTGTCAAGTTTAATGAAGTAAATTAATTTTATTTTTCTACTACTGTACTGTTATCTGTCTTTTAAATGGTCCCGAACACTAATATAAGAACATAGATTATATGGTTTCAGAAAAGTCTATAGTCTATTCCTTATATAATAGCACATGTGTCGTTATTTCGCCAAAACGATACTCCTAGCCATAGACCTATAACTTTTTTTCTTTAGATCTACCATACTGCAAACATAATAAAATCGTTATTTTAACATATGGTGCCATTTTTCAAACGTGGAGTCACTGAACAAATGGTTTTTTGCATGAAAAACATTCGTTTAAGTGACTCCATGTTTCAATAATTGGCCAAGTGTAGGGTTCCGTAATTACGAATGCCAACTTTGTGTTTATGCTACTAAAAACGTCTGAAAACTAATTTTCTATTGAATTTGTATGAAATTTTCCCTTTCCGATTACATTTTATAAGTTGATCGACTATAACTTTTTAATTTGTAAATCCTACTTAGCTCTGATAGTTTTCCTTTAAATTTCGTTATATTTACTATAGCTGTTAATTTTTTCACGTGTCCATATATAACCGTTTAGCTGATAGAGGGGGGGGGGGGGCACTTGACTCTAACAAAAATTTTCACTTTAAAACCAAATATTTCGGAAACGGATCCCTATATCGAAAAACGATGTTTGCAAGCTTTTCCCCACCCCACATGATTGGTTAGTCGAAAAAATAAAATTAACTTTGGGAGCAACCCTAACAAAATTTTTTTTTCAATATTTTATTTTACCACTTTTTCCGCATAATTTATATACATACCTGTACCAAATTACAGCTTTCTAGTATTTATAGTCGCTGAGTAAAGCCGCGGACGGACAGACAGATAGACAGACATGGCGAAACTATAAGGGTTCCTTGTTTACTACGGAACCCTAAAAATGGCACTTTTAGTCACTAGGAAGACGTCAATAAAAAAAATTAAGTCTTCCATAGATACCTAGTATCTACCAAACATATGGTAGTATTTCGTACTTTTCTTTGTTTATTTTTGTATTTATTTTAGTAAATGTAGTCGTAGAAAAAGTATTGCATGCAACGTTGTATAAGTAGTCAAAAAATGCTCGATGGCGTCAATTTAACCTGCGCCACTCGCATTTTTTAACCCTCCTTATACAACTGTTGCATAAAATACTATTTCATGCGTGTCTGATTGGCAGGAATAATTGATATAAAATTAAACAAAATGTGATCATGTCTTAATTAAATTAAATTATTCTACTTATTCAAAAATTCTTTCAGATTGTTGTAGCTGTTCTCTGTGAGATAATCTTTTAGCAGATTTTTTTTATATATTCTTCGTTTAGTACGTGTCTTGGTAACTTATTATATATTTTTATTGCATGTACTGATGGTCCTGATGAGTGTAATTTTAATCTAGATGTAGGCAAGGCCAGTCTATTTATATTTTTTAAGTTTTATGATCGACTATGATGGTCAACTAGTACGTGTGAAAATCTGTTGATTTTCACACGTACGTCGGAAAAATTTGCAGAGTTCCAGGATGTATATTGATGTAAGGGTTAATATTTATTCGAAGAAAATACTCTCTAGTAGTAAAATAAAGTATGTAAGTACTCGTTAAAATAAATAATAAATGTAATTTTAAAATAACTATTAAATATCAACAGTTTTATCAGCAATAATATGAAAAGACAGACTTTCTTGATAATTGCTTTGATAAACCGAATAATTATCTCAATACAATATTAAACGCAGTTCCAAACATAATGATTGGACGGATTATTAGAGTGATCGCATTGGATTTCGCGTCACGTCGCGCTGATTGTCGCGCGACCCTACGCGACGGCGGGCTGCCGCAGGCGAACAATTATTACACTGACAGAACCCTTGGTCCTTGGTCAGAAATCAAGATAAAGTAAAAAGAAGTAGTTTTCTTCTCACTTAAGCACCATGTCGGTTGCGCCGTAGTTGTGGTACTTCTGAACCTGGGGTGTACTTTCTAAAAACCTGTTTCTGGAGTGTGAAAGCGTGAAAAAGAATAGGAGAAAATCCCCCGTGGGTTAAAGAAATCTATTCAAATAAACGTTACCTGTTCAAAGACCGTTCGAACCCCAATCTCCCTAATACCAGAACTAATGCCAACAGAAGGTGAAATTGCTACCGTCGCTACCCAATTTGCTGGTGCTTATCTCAATTTAATAGCTTCCGTGTGCCTTTGTCTAATTTAGGGCACCTTTAGTCGTCTATTGTTTATTTGACCAGATTCCAAGTGTTAGCCTACAAGCCTACAAGTATTAAATGGTGCATAAATATTAACCCGTCCGCACCCAGTGTGAAAGTTTAAATAAGTTTAGTCACTCAATCACGCAAAAACTACTGAATGGATTGGAATGAAACTAAGATATTATTAACCTGGATTAATGGTGAAGTTTTCTCTAGAAAAATGAAAATTTCCAAAAATATTGTCAAGTAATGATTTACCTTTTTAATACGCGGACAAGGCCGTTGATAACAGCTACTTATTTATAGATAAATTAGATATAACAATTAAAAAAGTGCAAAAGACAACTAAGAAACCTTACCAAAAATGGGCGCATAAACTACCGATAACGAGCGTCCACTCATCTCGAGCATTTGGCTTATTGCTCCGGAGACAATATTTCGAAGCCGATACTGCACGCGGACGGAATCCCAATGATTCGGGAATAACCATTTTAGAAATGAGTCCGTTTGGTTTTTTCTAATGCTGCTCCATATATGTGAGGATTTGTAAGGAAATTGGCTTGTCGACTTATTCTCAAGTTATCGTTTTAGGTTATTTTATTACTAGTAAAAGCACCACGAAAAATTTACGGCCCAGATAGACAAACGCTAAGGGACTTCTATATAAAATTTGTATAAATTAAAAGGTTAGTGAGCAGATACCATAGTTCTTTTTAATAAAAGAACAGATGTTTCACCAAACTTAAAACTATGTTTAGTAAATCGCCATCTTGCTAAACTAGCCCCACCCCATGCCTATGTTTACCACAGGTACAAATTTTCTACACTTAAAAGTGTATTCCACAAATAGTTATATATATTAGAATTTGGATATTAAAAAAGTAATCTTTCATTTATTATTAAAAGACAACTGAGATAAGCTTTGACCTATTTTAAAAATGCAAAATTAAAACGAGCCGCAAAAAGCATCACAGTCCAGTTAACAATGAAGATATTGAAAGGAATAATCTCTCTTAATTGCGACTGGATTGATCCACGGCCGGTAATCGAAAAGGGACCGTCGATTTTTCCCTCATAAGACGAACCCTTTGACAATGACCAGCATTTGGCAAAAAATATCTTTGCATTCTGAGGCGTCGTGTCCGGCGTCCGCCGTCCTCCGCGGTTGATTGCTTTTGCCCCGTGAATAATACCCACTTTGTGCCCAATAAAAGTTTTCCTCCCTTCCCCGATATTGGAAACAATGGCTTTGACTCACAATTTTTCTGTCGCAGCTCCTCGGCGACGGAAACGGGCGGGATTATATCGTTCTTTTGATTTGAGACTAAACGTGAGATCGGTACAAATGAACCCCTCTCGGGTATTGTTATTTTCATTATTCATTGCTAAGTGCGTTTTCGGTGCCAAAAGCGGATAATCATTGACTTCTTTCTGGTTTTCTTTTGTATTTTTGTATAAATTCCAGCCTTTTACTTACTTAATTAGGATTAGTACTGAGAAATTCTGACTTAAGAATCCCCTTAGTTTAGACTAGCTAGCTACTAGACTAGCTTTTATTTTGAAACGGTATGTTAGATATTACGTAATTTTAAAGAAATTGCCTATATTAAGGCATATAACTAGTTAAAATATGAACTTCAAAGGGAGAATATAGTGTATCGTATTTGACCAACAGTTTGGAAAATTTCTTCACTCTCATATTTTCTTTCAAGTTAATATTTTAACATCAAAAACGAATTATAAGCCTAGATATATGCAATTTCTTTAAAATGACAAAATACTGTCGAAATCTCACATGTTATTTTAAAATAAAAGCTAGACTACGTTCCTACGTTTGTATGGAAAAGTTTAGGATAAGGGGATTCTTAATTTGGTTTATTTCTTATCTAGTTAAGTATATTGAATTGCTTAAAAGAGAAAGGCTCTTATCAAACATTTTTTTGACTTATCAAACAGAATATGTCTCTTATTTTTAGATTGGTTTGCTACTGCCTTCTCTACTTGACACTAAATTAACTAGGTATAGCAAATTGGTGTATACCTCATATTATTTAGATCGCATTAAAGAATCGTAAAACGAAAGAAGGACCTTGCCTTGTGGGACGTGGATGGCTAGGCAAAAAAATATTCTGCTGTTTATTTATATAGCATTATGATTTATCCCTGGTGTGAAGTTTTTTTAACCATTAGAACCGAACAATGCAATGAGGAAATAATATGAACAAAATAATACATTCTATAAAAGATTTGCGTCGGGTCTGAGTTTTTTACCACGTTTTGGTTAGCAATAAATTGAGTATGAGTAAAATAAAACAAGTTCAAGCAGGTCATTCAAAGAACTGGATTTATTGCAGTAGTGCAAGTATGTCTACCGCTCCGCTGCAGTTTATAGGTTTGCTCAAACATCACACACCTATGCAAACATTCACAGTGCAACGAACTTACAAGTGTTCATAGTTTATTTTTCCTCTATAGATTGTTTTAGAAAACCATAAAAATTAAATGGTTTACGGATATTTGTGTTGAATGTCCGGAATCATACACTGCATCTATCAATAAAAAATTGATCATCTATTTTCGGTTCCAAATATTTTTATTTCATTCGTATGTAGACATATTTTACTTTTTGAAGTTTTACATATGTTGGTCAACTGCTATGAGATGGAAATAATCCTGGACGCATGCCTCATAAATAGGCTTTTCCTCTAAACTTACTGAATTTATAATAAAATCATTTCAGCCAGAATTAACATGTGTAGTGATGTCTTCAATGTTATTAAGTCTACCTGAATCAAGACAAGATGCACAAAGTATTTCCAGTAGGATTTATCCCACCAAAAACATACCTGTTAAAAAGGGGGCCAAGTTCTTATCGGCTAATTTTTCGGTTAAAAAGAGTTGAAATCCAATCCAATGCCAAGTTTAGATGCACTTTAAAATCGATCATAATCATCTTCATCAACAGCCTGATCCACTGATAAACATTTGCCATTCCCAAGACTTTTTTTTTTCTATATCGCTATTCAATTATACCGCTAGCGCCATCTATAGAAAGTCATTTATACGTGGAGCGCACTATAAGTTTCCGGAATGAATATGAAAAAATACTATTAAAGGTACAAAATTAATTTATTGTTTTTCAAAATAATCTCCCTTGGCGTCTATGCACTTTTTCATTCGATGAAACCAGTTTTGAAAACTTTTGTGCCACTCCTCTGTGGTGACCTCTGAAACGTGTTTTTCATACTTCTCGACAGCCTCTTCTGGTGATGAAAATCGTTGACCGCGTAATTGGTTCTTAATTTTTGGGAACAGAAAAAAGTCACAAGGTGCCAGGTCGGGACTGTATGCAGGATGACTCATGAGTTCTACATTTTTCGCCTTCAAAATGTCGTTTGTCTTTCTGGCCGTGTGAGAACTAGCATTGTCGTGGTGCAGGATGATACGTTTGAAGTTTACGGTTATTTTTACGGAGTTCGTCAATAACTTCCGGCAAACAAATGGTCGTGTACCAGTCACTATTCACTGTACGACGATTCTCTAAAGCAACAGTAGCCACGTGTCCAGTTTTATTAAAAAAAGAAGCAATCATCCGCTTAGATGCACTTTTCACGCGCGCCACTTTCGTTGGTTTCGGCTCATCTTGAAAGACCCATACGCTCGATTGCTGCTTTGTTTTGGGATCGTAGCAATAAATCCATGTTTCGTCACCTGTTACTATGTCCCACACCAAATTTGACGCACCTTCGTTGAATCTGGTAAGCATGGCACTGCACCAAGTGACGCGGTCCGTTTTTTGAGCCTCGGTCAAGTTGTGTGGGATCCACCGCGAGCACAGCTTTCTCACACCCAAATGTTTGTGTAGGATTAATTGTATTTGACTCATGCCTATTTCTAAGGATGCGCGAATTTCATGGTAGGTCACATGCCTGTCTGTTTCAATCATACGGCGCACAGCATCGATGTTTTTGTTGGTCACAGCGGTGGACGGCCGACCATCGCGAGATTCGTCACTGAGATTGATACGACCACGCTTGAATTCTGCAAACCAGCTATAAACAGTTGTCTTGCATGGTGCTTCATTGCCAAAAGCTGTTTCAAGCCGAGCGATGCTCTGTTGAGCTGTCAAATTACACTTAAAATCGTAGAAAATCATACTACGAAAATTTTCCCGAGTTAAATCCATGTTGATGCAGACACACAATTTTTTAAATGGCGCCACAAGGTAAAAACAAAAGACAGTCAGATGAAACAAACTGCATTCTACAGCCAAAGAGTTCTATTTTCAATTGTTGCAATAAGTTTTTAAATATTGTTTATGTAAGTGGCCAGTTCCGGAAACTTATAGTGCGCCCTATGTAACAATAGAAGCCTGATTTTTTAGGTAAGCAGTATTTAATAATAAGCTATACAGTATGCATTATGTATACATGACAATATTTTATACCCCTCCCCCCTCTCCTCACCCCTATCCTCCCCCCTCTCCTCCTCCCCCCTCCTCATCGTATTCTCATTGTATCACTGGCTCATAAATATTTTTATTAAAAATTCGATATTCGATTGAGCCAACTCACGCTTGACCGATTTCTTAAAATTCTTAATGTAGATTACATATAAAACACGACCTGCGTGCTAAAATTTCATAACGCTAGGACAATTGGAAGTGGCCTAGAGGTTTTGATTACCGGTCAGTGAGTCAGTCAGTCAGTCAGTCAGTCAGTCAGTGCCAAAATTAGTTTTTTTACAGGGTCATATTTCAGGATCTACTGAAGCTATATCTATGAAATTTGGCATACTGCTTTAGTACTAGTATATGATTGCGTAGATTCAATTTTATCTCTGTACTTGCAATAGGCACTGAGCTACAGGGGGGTCAAAAGTGGGTCGAAAATAAATAAATAAATATATAAGGACAAATTACACTGATCGAGCTAGCCCCAAAGTAAGTTCGAGACTTGTGTTATGGGATACTAACTCAACGATACTATATTTTATAACAAATACATATATAGATAAACACCCAAGACCCAGGACAATTTGAAAAAGGCCATTTTCCAACTTGCCCTGACCGGGAATCGAACCCGGAATCTCTGGGTGGCGGACTAGCATGGTGACCACTACGCCACGGAGGTCGAAAAGGTTCGTGTAATTAGTGCACGGCATGCGCGCGGCCTGTTCCTGGAACTTGGCCTGCGCACTACCGTGCGCTTAGATTTGATGAACCATCTAATCTAGTATCTTCCTTGTTTAAAGTTTAAGATGCCTTTGACTTTGTTCAGTCCTGAATTTTGCACGTTGGCATCACTAATAACTGCACATTATTAGTTTCATTCAAATCTTATCTTAAAATCTTACGGCATTCGGTTCAATTTGGTTTACTAGAGGCTACTTAGTTACATTTTACGAAACTAATTCGTACGAGTTCTAGATTTTTTATGGAGCTATAGAGTTAGTAGCTGATATTTTAAAGTAAACTGAGATGACGAATACATAAAGTTGGTTTTCATTTGGCGGGTTGTTTGGTTTTCTTGCCAACGTCCCTCTCGCCAAAGGGAGTCCCCAGAGGCATGATCCCGATCTCCTCATTTATCATGCTTGTCACGTGTTGACCATCCCTCGTGTACTGCATCGTATAAGTACGTACATGATAATGTACACACAACATAAATATACGCGTGCTTTGCAGAGCGCTCAATACTTTCAGGGGTTTGGGATTTAGTAGGTAAGAAATATTTTTTATACTAAGTACCCACACTGTTTTTAGAGGTCCATATCCAAAGGGTAAAATCGGGACCCTATTACTAAGACTCCACTGTTTGTCCGTCCTTCTGTCTGTTCATGAGATTCATGAGATTCAGTCTGTCACCAGGCTGAATCTCATGAACCGTGATAGCAAGATAGTTTAAATTTTCACAGATGATGTATTCCTGTTGCCGCTTTAATAGCAAATACTAAAAACAGAATAAAATTGATATTTATGTGGGGCTCCCATTCAACAAACATCATTTGATAATGGGCTTTTTAATGGTATGAAATATACTTAGACTCGTAAACCTAGATCCAAGGTCTAGCTAAGGTTGACCTCTGAATTTTGTGTTCTTGGAATTTAAATTTTATTTCCCGTTAAAGGCATGATAGCAATAGCGTGAATATAAAAAGGCGTCTATCGAAGCATCATCTCAGAAATTAACTAAACAAAAATACTTTATTTTTTCTTTAGTATCAAATGTAATCTTTTAACGTAAAATATTTGTTTCTACTTTGTCATCAAAATTATTTCGATTCTTAGCTAGAATGTAATAAATTAAGATTAATTCTCATCGGCCATGCATAAAGTAGCCTATCTCATCGAATATTGGCTGGGATTATCTTTAAATTGACTAATGCTATTACTTTTCTATTGTTGCGGTCGACTAAGTCTGAATAATGGTTGATAATAAGTATATTTTTATTAATGATAATGAGAATTGATCCAAATAAAGCTATCACTTTGATGTATGTATTTATTATTATTTTCATCGTTGATTTATCAACTTACTTACTTTTGACAACATTATTCAGAAAGAAAGGCATCTTTATTATAACGATATGAAAAAAGGTATCTCAAACGTTCCGGTTTTATAATAATTTCCTTATATACATCCCACAAAATCTCATATAATGTTAATTTTAATATAAAGACCGCTGAGTCTTCTTGTTTTAAAATGATATTATTTTATATCTTCATAAAAAAGATATATACGGAATACATATGTACATTTATATGATTGAAAGGAGCAATTAATCATCATCTGTTAGATGGAAGTTTCAAAGAATTAATGATGATGAACCTCGCACATTCCTCGTCGTAATTATGCACAAAATTAGTATCCAAAAACAAAACGAAATCGTAATTTCTTTCTGTAATGAATCTCAATAAATTAGTGCTTTGTATCTGGTATGTCCGCCAAAAATCTCAAACTCATTCATAAAAACACATTTTTATTTTATTTTTTAAGTCTTTATTCTAAAATCAGCATCTCATAAACTGAAGAGTTTGAGACCCTTAATGTAAACGTACTAATATATAAAAGGAAATTTGCCAGGTACGATATTATGAAGCAAATTAATTATCATTTGATCGTGTTGTATTGGATAATATTTATTATCATGTCACTTATTGCCATTGTCAAAGCTTAAGTAAATAGCTACGATTTTTATTATCCCATTTCTGGACGAGGGTATTTCCCGACCCCACGTGGAGTGGGATAAAGTGAGTAAAAAGGAGAAGACTGGGCAAAGATATCTCAAACCTCTCATCCACTTTCTTCCTCTCCTTACGTCGTATCCATTGGCTATCAGAATCTGTGCTATTTTGATCACATTGAAAGTATTTGGCACTGATGATAATAGCAACTCATTGACTTGTCATCAGTCGTAAATTTCTTTGATCAGTTTGTTTAGATTAAACTTAAGATTCTCGTACTCATTAGACAATCCCAATCTAGCCCAGACACTTAATAACCCTGCTGTGTGTCAGCATTATAATACTGCATACACTGTAAACACCGACTACAATCTAATATGGAGTTCCGGAGTTGCGAACTTAAAACAAACAGACCGTAATGGAAAGCCTTGATGATTAATGCATCTCAAGAATCCCAGTGGATGGTGGTTCATTAATGTATTGATACGCTAAACTTGGGAATCGCTAATGTGGATGGGGTTGATTTATTATGTGTTAGAATGGAACAATAGGTTTGGCATTATAATCGAAAACCAAGGTGAAAACTTGTAGTGAAACTACTTAGTAGGTACTTTTTCTATAAGACAATAGCAATTTAAATAATTTAGTGTGACAATGTCGCAAATCCACGGAGGCTTACACTTTTCGGTGTAAAAATTATAAAATTTCGTTAAAATCTATTCAGTTGTTTCTGTGTGATTGAATAACAAACATCCCAATCTATAAATATTATAATATTAGTAGGATAGAAAGAAAATATCAAAAAAGGCTGGTTATAGAGAGAGGATTAACATGGTCTTCAGTCATAACTCGGGGAAAAAGAGATTACTACAGCTTACTGGTTACTTCCGCAAGATTTTCTGTTATAAAAATATGGGGCAATCTATTTTTCTTTTCTACTTTGATATTCGGCTGAATGTTTGAGTACAAAGTGCATTTTGATTCTGTGGGTAAAAATATAAGTTTTTTTTTTAAGGAAAATAAATACATTTTTTTTATTTAAATGAGTGTGTGAGTTATATTTTTATTTTTGCCAATTGCAAAAAAGCATTTAGCGGTGCTCATCTTAAAGTGGGATGAACTGGTATTGGTAGTGAGTCTGAGTGCGCGTGACATACCTTAACTCGAACTTCTCTGAGCTCTAAAAAATCTTTGTTTTTATCCCTTAATGACAGTTCAGAAGCGTACGACATTGACACATTAGACAGGTAAAAAAAAAAATCCATAATTTCCTTAACATACACCAATAGATATAATGAAGAACACAGAACAAAAAGTAACAGCGGAAGTAACCTCTACAATAAGGAGAATCCAAATTAAAGATTCCACAGCGGGTTTCTCGTGAAAAAAGGAGGCTAAAATTACGGAGCGCTGTGATTTGAATTTATTACCCCAAGCTAATTTTATTTCGGTGGATCTTGAATATGTTTGGGGGCTAGGGGCATCTTGGTCACAATAAGGCCTTTGTTATACAAAAGGTTCGAATGCTTATTTTTGATAGCGTACCTTATTTTGGTCACATGTGTAGCAATAGACTGTGAATGTATTTATGTACTATGTTGCCAGGGAATATTTGACGTAATCAATGTTCCTCACGCCCAAATATAATAATAAAGAATATATTTACGGTGCGCTTGTTTGTACCAGACAAAGAGAAAATTTTATTTATACAGTCCTTTATACAGTGTCTTTTTTATAGCGAGAATTATAAAATAGGCTTCATAATAACTTATGTGGCCTTTGCTCTTGGGAAGATCAAAAGAGTATGTAAGGAAAGTGAATTAAATTGACGTAAATAATATAAAAAATATATGTGGTTGATTGTAATTCACGCGTTTAAAATTTGCGAACGGTTACAAAACGCCAGTGTGAGAAAAGCTTTATGATGGCAATATTGTGAACGTTGTTCTTCACAGATCTTTGTACAATCAAAACGAGAATAATTCGCTTGTTTCATTACCGAGAAAGAGTTCCTGCCTTTTTATTCTTATCCCATGGTTTGTTTGAGATAAACTAATTTGGCTATTTGTTGATTCCGCGGGCGAAATGTTTCAGGGGATTTTCATGGGGTATTTTTGGGTTAGATTCGTATTATATTTTGCCAAAATTTTTCCCGCTTTCATAAAAGTAAGCAGCTTATGTGGTTATGGAATGCGTAGTTTCCTCTTCATAATTATTAATGTTTTGTATTTATAGTAAGTAGTAGATAGAAATAGGTATTAATATTAGTAGGTGCTTATTAAATTATTCATTTAACTGAAAAGGCTGACTTACTAAAAATCCCTTTTCCTCAAATATTAAACTTATTTTTGAGTTTTACACACTGTAGTTTAGTGATATTATCTACTTTTTATTTAATACATTTACTTACAGAATCATTTCACATCCAGGTAAACGCTACGACCCAATAATAAAAAAGCGGGAAAAGGGAAAACTCCAAGAAAACGGGCAATGTTTATCGAAAAAACAAAAGCAACCGGGGCGACCAATATGCATAACGATTGTACTAAATTAGGAACCTTTTTGTTACTTAAATGTTTTTGTGGGCCATTTTGTTTTACAATTCAACATTATTTTCTTAATCATTTAAACATGACAAATTTTGAGAAAAGAAGATAAAGTCAGTAAAGTAAGGGTACTGAACAACTTTCATCAATTAACATATCCATATCCTAATAAAATAAAAAAAAACTTAAGTAGGGTGAATCACTGTGTCTTGTTATTATTACTTATAAGTATACCATGGTGAGTGTGTTGTTACTAACATTATGTCAGGTTTTTGAAGTCACCTTAAGGGGATACCAATTTTCAGGTGTCCAGTGCTGCCGCCATTTGAAATAAATCATTTGATAGGAAACGGACACATCATTTAAAATTTTGTCTTGACCAGGCACTAGATAACCTTTCAAACTATTTTATAAACTACTGTTTACAATTTAAAGTGAGAACGTGAAGCTTTTCAACATACGCCAAAAGTGGCTGCTTTTTGCAGTTGTGCGTAGAAAAGCTTCACGATCTAACATTAAACTGTAAACAGTAGTTCATAAAATAGTTTGAAGGGTTATCTACAGCCTGGTGAAGACAAATTTTAAATAATGTCTCCGTTTCCTATCAAATGGGGGCAGCACTGGACCCCGGAAAATTCAGGTAGCCCCTTAAGGCATCTGTGACGAAAGGCACTGTCATCTAGTAAAACAGTCATTATTACACACTAGGGTGCGGATTTCCTCGCGATATTTGCCTTCACGGTAAGGTTTTAGCTTGTTAGACTTTTTTTTCCAAAGTACAGGTTTATTATTTTTATTTTGCAGTGTATACTTTTTGTTGCCCGAACTTTATATAATAGTTACGCAATTAAAAAGTTATATGTTGGGTAAAAGAATTGTTAATATCGTCTTTGTCTTCGTAGTTTCGAGACATACTTACTTTCTTCAATGGTGGCATCTATTTTATAATTTACGTAGTGTCAAACTTTATGAGAATCAATTTAGTACCTACTATCAAGTTTTTATAGCTTTTGAAGCTCATCAATATTTTAGTGGGTACTATGCAAAAACAAGTACTAAAACGCCAGTTCTTCAGTAGCAAATTGAACAATTATTTTTATTTAGAGAAATCGTTATTAAGAGATGTCCAATTGTCCACTTTTTATTTTATGTTGATGCAAAAAATTGGATTAAAAAGACAGTTCGATACAAGTTTTTAATGTGATTAGAATTTTAAGCAGTGGAAATTAACATCAAAAATAACGATTATTATATTTCAACTTTTATGTGAACAACTTAAATGTCATATAAGCAAGATCTATGAAGTGATTATTTTTATGTCTTCATATTAGCTATTTCATTAAAGAAATGAGGCTTTTTCCTAATTACTTACTTTTTGCGAAGAAAAGACACTATTAATGGCGCCTTCGTTGGAAATTAACTCTTTATTCGTAAATAGATAATTAACAATTTTCAAATTGCTAGGCATTAGATAAGTAGTCCTTTAAAATGGTTTTATGATAATTACTTTTGAAAGAATAATTGGTACACGGACTAACTTAATAACAATCAACAAATGTTAATAAAATAATGGGCAAATGTAGTTTTAGATTATGTTATATGAATCGGTTTGCACTTAAAATACTGGGTAAATATTTTGACATCCTATCTTGTACAGACAGGCAGATTATTATTAATAATAATTATATTTAATATTCCTATTTACTATGCACTTACGTAGTCTGTCCAACACTTATTAATCTGTCATCTGAGGTAGAATACCAACTGATTTCCAATACTAGTTATTTGTCATGAATTTTAAATGACTCAGTATATTTAAAAGCAATAAATTTCGCCGTTTATTGACGGCACGAATACAACAGTGCCGGTCGAAGTAAGGCCAGTTCCACACACGTGTTTTGACAGCCGAAGCACAATTTACGATCGCTCACCGGGCGCGATAAAACCGCTTTTGTCACAAGCCAGACCGGCAACACTCTCTCGTTTTACGACCAAATAAATTTCAAACACTATTATGATTCAAATCGGACCCACAATATATACACCCCTTTATTCACAAAATATTTTACAAAAACATGTCTCAGATTAAGAAAATTTCTATAGTGGGAGCGCTTTGCTTGATTTTTATGTTTTTTCTTAAATGCTAGGACATTTATAGAGTCACGTTTAGATGACACTCGTTATCAATAAATTATACCGCGGTAACGTTATGAATATCTTCCTGCATAAAGGATTATCGAGATTCTTCGCTCCGTCCTACTTTATTTTTATCGCATTTCACTAAACAGTTATTAATTTTATAAATATAACGTGCATCTGCCGTCATTAGTTATAACGTTTATTAGTTACTGAATAAACATTCTGATATTTTTATTAACCCTAAAATTATGTCATTTAAAACAAATTGTCTGACTAAACATTATTTATGACTTTTGAGTATTATACTTACAATATTTTTCGTGATTTTCAAACGTAAAGTGTTAACTAGTTTGCATTTTGTGGTTTATGAGTATGTTATTTAAGTACAGGTATGTTTTTGTAAATACAGTTGTGTTCCGTTATAAAACTTAACGAACTTATTACAATTGCTATCTTTATTTGATAATACTTACCTATAACTGAGAGAGATCTTTATTTAATCCAGCAGTGTCTAAGCTGAGAAAACCTTTTAAATTTTTCAATGAGACGTTAATTCCGTTAAAAGTTTTGCACTATCACAAAAAAGTATGACAATATAGTGTCCAATTGTGCATTGAAAACTTTGAATTATTTTATAATACATACCTATACAGAATAGTAATCATTAGCCCACATTATTAATTATTAAATATACTTTTCTTGTCATTCTCATTATGTAACGGGATAAAAGGCGTAAGCGCAAGTACTTAATAATAATATATGCACCTATTCAAAATTTACGATTCTGCTGTGTCGTAAAAAATCTATTTTACATACACAAACATCAAAAGCAGGTCACCTATCACCTGGTACACTAGACGAGAGTTAAAGCAAACACTCTGTAGGTCGCCTCGAGTGCTCAAAGTGTCTAGCTGTGTCTAGTTGAGTTTCTGGATCAAAGGGCTCTATTGACCCCTTTGCGGTCCGACGGTTGACATTTACCACCTTTAATTTTGTCATTTGTTTATATTTTTATTCCATCTTGTTTTCGCTTCAAAGTACCCGCTAATTGGAATACATTGCGTGATATTTACATTCCTGTATATTTTCAATTGTTGTGTTTTACCAAACTAAAACTAAATTGGGTTTTTTGATTTACCTAGATTCTAGATACACGTAGATATATTATCACGTATTTATCTGTTATAAAACATACCTAATATTCTTTGATAAAGTATTCCAAATTACAAATTTTAACTTATTTTGACGTAGAGCGTTTAATCAAAATGCAAGTTTTAGAATATTCATATATTTATATATTCTTTATTGAAAAATATTTAATTTTTAAATACACCTTTCACAATAAAATGAACCGAGAAATGTTAGTAGTGGTCGTCGTTTAATACAACAAACTGAGTAAGTTGAAGCCGCGTGTTGTATGCACGTGAGCCCGTTGAGCGGGATGCTTAGAAAGATACTGCTGATGAAATTATACTGTGTAGTTCTCTCTCTGTAGCCGATAAAAAATTTCATAAGATCTACTCCACAGGTACTTTTATTACAGCAATATTGGTAGTGCGACAGTGTAACATTAGCACAGAATATAAAACTAGTACCAAGGTAAGTTTAAAATACACTCTTATTAGGCTTTATGACAAATCTTAGTAGTAGGTTATTGTTTTTTTAACATCAAAAGCGCTTTTGCGACATATTTTTATTTTGGAAGTACTTTTAATAATGCGTCACTAGTAGTTTGCCCCAGACCGTTAACTAGCAAAGGCCGTTTCTCTTTTATTATAACTCTATTTCCAGATAACCCATTCTGATGTTCGCACTTAAATTAAATTAAATTGATAATAAAAAGATGCCAATCCACGAACATCGATCAAGAAACTCACTGCAAACTTGGCAAATTTTTCTAGCTTAGTTCGTTCGTTCAAAAATTAAGGTACTTAAATAAATAAATAAATATATAGGGACAAATTACACTAATTGAGCTAGCCCCAAAATAAGTAGACCATTTTCATATGGCTATGTCCTATCCATACCATACCTCATTTCATACAAAACAAAAACTTTACTAGCATAAATTTAATACAACCCAAGTACGAATAAATCACAGTGATTTGTTATTGAGGCACTAAAATGCTTTACGACACTAACATAACCGTTTTAAATTGACCCTTTACTTCAAGTGTAGTAAGTATAATAAGTAGGTACCGTAACTTTACGCATTTATACTTATAAAAACTCGTGTCTAAAATAAATCCATGAAATTATTTCAGTAGTCATGCGGACGAAATTTCATTTCATTGGTTCTAATGTAAGTACTTAGCTTTGTATGTTACTAAGTAAGTATGTATGTCACTATGCATATTATTTGTAGCTTTTATAATGAATAATATTTATCAATAAAAGGAATAGCTAAATAAAAGTTTTCAAAGCTAAAATGCGCTTGGCAATTTTAAGCCTCTTGAAATATTATATTTAAAAAAAATGCATTAATATGACTTAAAAATACAATTTTCATCTTAATAATTTTCAGATATTCAAATTATAAAAACGGAAAGGTTGACAAACTTAAAATAAGAATGTCTAGCGGCTCGCTCCGGCTTTGAACGGGTATATTTTTAACGTTATAACCTTTCACAGGAAATCCTTTACATGTTAGTGAAAACCGCATGTAAATCTGCCCAGTAAGTTCACTTTTTACTGAGGTAGATAGATAGATAGCCAGACAGAACAATAAATAACTAAATAAATATATACGGACATAGTACACAAGATTGAGCTATAGCCCCAAAGTAAGTTCGAGACTTGTATTGTGGGATACTACCTCAACGTTACTATATTTAATAACAAATACATGTTTAGAATATACACGCCATGTGGATAATAATATTTAGAAGCATATTTCTACAAAAGTTTACTTTAATTAATCAATTCATATAAGCAAAATTGGTCATTCGTTCCAAAAAGCGAAAAAGTCCGTCTATTCTTTTTCTCACATGAAAATCAATAATAAATTAAGCAATGTTCACTTCAAATAATAATGAAATTAGTTAGGTACTGAATTATATCTTTACAGTTAAATAATGTCTTGATTATGTAATACGTGTGTTATAAAATTAATAGTTAAACTGTTATTTTCATAAGCTATAAATGAAAATAATGCGTTAATTTACAATATTTTACACTTCGGTATGGTTTATTTGGCCGTTACAAAACTTAATTTGTAAATAGTGATTGTATGCTGTATGTGTAGTATAATCAAAAACAGAGAAAATAATGTATTCTTATTAAAATTGCCAGTGAGCAAAAATATTATAAGTAAGTACCTACTTATGTATATCTACATGTGTTCACATTTACAGTATTATGTTAAGGAGATGTTCCGTCAAAATAGAGATTCATCGAACAAGTGCATAACAAAGAAGTGTTCTTCGAAGGTGTGTGTTGTCGGAGTATGTTCTGTCGGACTAATACTAGTCGAATGTATGTTCTGTCAAAACAATGAGTCTGGAACTATCGTTTTTCAAAATTGAGACAGTATCGAAATAATTAACTGTCGAATTTCAGAATGACACTCTTTTGTACTATGTGCTATAATTTACTTTTTGTAGATATTTTATATAACCCTAACCACTGAATGAAAATTTAAAAAATATTGCAATAATATTGAATGTAATAAATATCGTAGAAGACCATTAAAAAATGGTCGCAAGTAATTAACTTCACTATTTGATTCTTGCTATCTAAACATAAACCAAAGGTCTGACATCCTATAATTCTGTTTACCCATAAATATAAAATTGTAATAGTAAATCAGTTTCTGTTATTTGCATTTATGTACTTTTATATCCGGCACCTATTGCAAACCGACTAGTGATATATTTAATTCAGTTTTATCTGAAAATTTCTTGCACTCTTAAACTAATATACGTATCAAATGGGACATTGTCAATAATGTTAAATTTTTATTATCTGATTTGGAAATTTTATAGCCCAAATCGATGGCTGGGGCATGTTCCCGCTAGTTGTGGGCGGTGTATACTTTACATACATGGTGTATTTGCCGGCGTTGCGCGTTTTAGAACGACAATTAATCAAGCATTTTACTGTTTAAGGCTTCGTAGCTGTTAGGCCTGATGCAAGTTGCGTAAGTTTTACAAACTAATGAAATTCATTGCTGGAGAGTAACAAGTAATTTTTTTGCTTGTGTTGAATATTCAGTCAGTTTACAATATTTATATATAAATATTATGCTTATATAAAGGAAAAGTCCTAAAAATATTTCATATCTGCAAATGCCAAAATATAAACAAAAGTCACGTATTTTTTTACAATAAATAACTTTTCAACTTCCAAAAGCTGAATTTTTCGCCAAAATTATTTGTTAAATTTATGAACAGGTTAAGCGATAATATACTTGTAAATTTTATAGATTAATAATACAACAAACTGAGTAAGTTGAAGCCGCGTGTTGTATGCACGTGAGCCCGTTGAGCGGGATGCTTAGAAAGATACTGCTGATGAAATTATACTGTGTAGTTCTCTCTCTGTAGCCGATAAAAAATTTCATAAGATCTACTCCACAGGTACTTTTATTACAGCAATATTGGTAGTGCGACAGTGTAACATTAGCACAGAATATAAAACTAGTACCAAGGTAAGTTTAAAATACACTCTTATTAGGCTTTATGACAAATCTTAGTAGTAGGTTATTGTTTTTTTAACATCAAAAGCGCTTTTGCGACATATTTTTATTTTGGAAGTACTTTTAATAATGCGTCACTAGTAGTTTGCCCCAGACCGTTAACTAGCAAAGGCCGTTTCTCTTTTATTATAACTCTATTTCCAGATAACCCATTCTGATGTTCGCACTTAAATTAAATTAAATTGATAATAAAAAGATGCCAATCCACGAACATCGATCAAGAAACTCACTGCAAACTTGGCAAATTTTTCTAGCTTAGTTCGTTCGTTCAAAAATTAAGGTACTTAAATAAATAAATAAATATATAGGGACAAATTACACTAATTGAGCTAGCCCCAAAATAAGTAGACCATTTTCATATGGCTATGTCCTATCCATACCATACCTCATTTCATACAAAACAAAAACTTTACTAGCATAAATTTAATACAACCCAAGTACGAATAAATCACAGTGATTTGTTATTGAGGCACTAAAATGCTTTACGACACTAACATAACCGTTTTAAATTGACCCTTTACTTCAAGTGTAGTAAGTATAATAAGTAGGTACCGTAACTTTACGCATTTATACTTATAAAAACTCGTGTCTAAAATAAATCCATGAAATTATTTCAGTAGTCATGCGGACGAAATTTCATTGGTTGATATTCTAATGTAAGTACTTAGCTTTGTATGTTACTAAGTAAGTATGTATGTCACTATGCATATTATTTGTAGCTTTTATAATGAATAATATTTATCAATAAAAGGAATAGCTAAATAAAAGTTTTCAAAGCTAAAATGCGCTTGGCAATTTTAAGCCTCTTGAAATATTATATTTAAAAAAAATGCATTAATATGACTTAAAAATACAATTTTCATCTTAATAATTTTCAGATATTCAAATTATAAAAACGGAAAGGTTGACAAACTTAAAATAAGAATGTCTAGCGGCTCGCTCCGGCTTTGAACGGGTATATTTTTAACGTTATAACCTTTCACAGGAAATCCTTTACATGTTAGTGAAAACCGCATGTAAATCTGCCCAGTAAGTTCACTTTTTACTGAGGTAGATAGATAGATAGCCAGACAGAACAATAAATAACTAAATAAATATATACGGACATAGTACACAAGATTGAGCTATAGCCCCAAAGTAAGTTCGAGACTTGTATTGTGGGATACTACCTCAACGTTACTATATTTAATAACAAATACATGTTTAGAATATACACGCCATGTGGATAATAATATTTAGAAGCATATTTCTACAAAAGTTTACTTTAATTAATCAATTCATATAAGCAAAATTGGTCATTCGTTCCAAAAAGCGAAAAAGTCCGTCTATTCTTTTTCTCACATGAAAATCAATAATAAATTAAGCAATGTTCACTTCAAATAATAATGAAATTAGTTAGGTACTGAATTATATCTTTACAGTTAAATAATGTCTTGATTATGTAATACGTGTGTTATAAAATTAATAGTTAAACTGTTATTTTCATAAGCTATAAATGAAAATAATGCGTTAATTTACAATATTTTACACTTCGGTATGGTTTATTTGGCCGTTACAAAACTTAATTTGTAAATAGTGATTGTATGCTGTATGTGTAGTATAATCAAAAACAGAGAAAATAATGTATTCTTATTAAAATTGCCAGTGAGCAAAAATATTATAAGTAAGTACCTACTTATGTATATCTACATGTGTTCACATTTACAGTATTATGTTAAGGAGATGTTCCGTCAAAATAGAGATTCATCGAACAAGTGCATAACAAAGAAGTGTTCTTCGAAGGTGTGTGTTGTCGGAGTATGTTCTGTCGGACTAATACTAGTCGAATGTATGTTCTGTCAAAACAATGAGTCTGGAACTATCGTTTTTCAAAATTGAGACAGTATCGAAATAATTAACTGTCGAATTTCAGAATGACACTCTTTTGTACTATGTGCTATAATTTACTTTTTGTAGATATTTTATATAACCCTAACCACTGAATGAAAATTTAAAAAATATTGCAATAATATTGAATGTAATAAATATCGTAGAAGACCATTAAAAAATGGTCGCAAGTAATTAACTTCACTATTTGATTCTTGCTATCTAAACATAAACCAAAGGTCTGACATCCTATAATTCTGTTTACCCATAAATATAAAATTGTAATAGTAAATCAGTCTCTGTTATTTGCATTTATGTACTTTTATATCCGGCACCTATTGCAAACCGACTAGTGATATATTTAATTCAGTTTTATCTGAAAATTTCTTGCACTCTTAAACTAATATACGTATCAAATGGGACATTGTCAATAATGTTAAATTTTTATTATCTGATTTGGAAATTTTATAGCCCAAATCGATGGCTGGGGCATGTTCCCGCTAGTTGTGGGCGGTGTATACTTTACATACATGGTGTATTTGCCGGCGTTGCGCGTTTTAGAACGACAATTAATCAAGCATTTTACTGTTTAAGGCTTCGTAGCTGTTAGGCCTGATGCAAGTTGCGTAAGTTTTACAAACTAATGAAATTCATTGCTGGAGAGTAACAAGTAATTTTTTTGCTTGTGTTGAATATTCAGTCAGTTTACATTATTTATATATAAATATTATGCTTATATAAAGGAAAAGTCCTAAAAATATTTCATATCTGCAAATGCCAAAATATAAACAAAAGTCACGTATTTTTTTACAATAAATAACTTTTCAACTTCCAAAAGCTGAATTTTTCGCCAAAATTATTTGTTAAATTTATGAACAGGTTAAGCGATAATATACTTGTAAATTTTATAGATTAATAATAAGTATACACAATACATGGTCATATACATTTGTGATTCATGGTCTTCGGGCCTATTTTAAATGAGACGATAATTCACCTAACTCTATACTGTTAGCATTTATTGCACCTAATAAGATTCTTAGATGGGGAAAAAGTTCTAGGCTAAAGAAAATATTTAGAAAATTAGTAACCCCCATTTACCTCCTAGTTTTTAAGCTGTTTGTTCTGAAAATAAGCTACTCCTAGCCGCTTTTTAGTATTCTAAGCTCTTCTAAGATGTTACAGGATTCTAAGATCATAAAATATCCTATCTTATCTAAGTAACATCGAACCGATCTCAAAAATCGAATAAAGTATAAAGAATTATGCACATTGTAAAGCTCGCATCAAGATAACAGGACATGTTATAATGAAGTAGAGATTGTTCATTACTTGTAAACAAGCAGAAGTGGCCAATTACTGTCTTGTTACTGGCCGAGATACGGCCTTGTAGAAAATTGTTAGAAAAGTGAATTCGTCCTTATTCGGCCTGATGTAAAGAAGATTGAGAATCGAGTAATGTGCCATAAGTTCTCAATGAACCATCATATTGTGGACCTTATATATTATATTAGTAAAGTGTATAATATTTTCTCATATCAATGATCGCATCATCATCATCCGAGCCTATTTTCTTGGTTGCATCCTCAGCAGTAACGCTTCAGAGCCCGGTGTCCACTACCTAACCAAGGAGATTTGACGAGGTTACACAGAGCGACTGCCGTCTGACATCCGCAACCCAAAGGGTAAATCATAACCAATCCTTGGTTAATTTGATGATCAAACGCTACATGGCGTTTGAGACCCACAATTTATACGTGCCTTCCGAAACACGGAACCATCTTTGTTTTCGGATAATCAGGTGATTCACGCCCGCAATATCTTAACCAGACTGAAAAAAACTCTTCACAAAGTATGCTTCCCAGTGGGATTCCAACCCATGACCTCTAGGTCACAAGGCGAACGCCTTGACTACTGGACCACGGAGGCAGTCAACCAGTGATCTACTAAGTATATAATATTAATCAAATTTATAAGTTATAATGTCTCAAATTAGCATTGAATAAGATGCGGTAAGTAAAAGAATACACATACAATATATTTTATTTGGAAGTAATGTTAGGTAAACCTAAAGATTTTTATGAGCTATTGCTAAGATCCTAGGTATTGGAGTCTAAGAACAGAACAGTTTCTGTATTCTATAAAATGACTTAAAAGTTGTCCGATACTGTCGTCTAATTTCAGTGTTAAGTTAAATTAGACTATATCATCATTTCGTAGCGCTCAATGTTGCTTAACACTGCAATGTAGGCATGTAGCTTCGTACGTTTGTCGTATTGCGAAGGAGTAAAGGTCCAGTATTTAACCAGCTTCATTTTGATAAGCATTTTCAATCAAAAATAACGATCATTAGAAAATGAAGGCATGATAGTGTATCTGTTTTACCTATGCTTACCTTTACATCCCATGAGAGAAGAAGACGACTTATAACAAAAATTGAAATATCATATTATCATAATAATACTCCTTAAACGTCTTTTTTACATTTTATTCCGCCATTTGTCACCGTGAAACTAAATTCAGGCCAAATTCCGACCAAGAGCTTCGATCAAAAGATAAATTCACACACATTACCATAAACAAAAAAAAAATAACAAAATTTGGCCACAAGGTGCTGTCAATCTTTACACCAGATACGTTTTTGTTGAAACCCGTCAGCGGCAAACGTCCAAATATAATTACACAATATTTCAATGCGTTTTTCCTTCAATTATTGCATTTCTTTGTAGGACGTCTGATGCATCGTTTTGGGAATTCCTTAGTAACGAGACTGGTGCATATCGAAGCGTCTTGCACTGTGAAAACTTATTTCACGAACAAAAATGAGTTTAAAATCTTTAAATTTAAGGATCACTTTCGAATGTTAATTTTCTTTATTTTGTTGATAACTGCTAGAAGTAAAGCGATGACTTGTTTTTTAACTGTGCAATTATTCAATTGAGTTTATTGGAAATAATCTTGAGGTCTCGTGTCGATAAAAAATGGTTGTTGGTTGTTGATAGTAGCTGTTGACAAAATTGCGTTTTTTTATCTTTATAAGTATTTAAATTATTTGCAAAAAAAAATATGTTAAATACTTTTATGTATTTAATAAGTCTTAACTCCTTTAATCCTAGTATTAAATTATCCAATAGACAAAGTAGGTGAGATTAACGAGTTAAACCCCTATAATATACATTCATATCTTCAGTTAAATGTAACAAAATATTCATTTTAGAAATAGGTAGAAAATACTGATAAACCGGCCAGTCAGGCCTAACTTTAAAAAAATAATAAAAAAAATATCCTTAATACATAAACTACCATGAACACAAGTATTGTGAATTCTTATTGTATTTAAAACATTAGCTTCTGTCGATCTTTTATAATTTCATCCTGCTGGCCGAGTGCTCATCTTAGATGATTAAAAGTTTAAAAGACAATAAGCAAAAGTAAACTCAATTAAACGAAACCTTATAAAATAGGCCGTGGCCACATTGCCTGCGCCGGCGCGCGCACATCAAAGCGCGCCGCAGTCACGCATCACCGCTGACACATCGACATTTCAGACAGTCGCGAAAATTAAGCCGCCGATAAAAAAAATAAACTGGGCAAGAGCGAATAGGATTGTTAATCGAGGGTTGCTTTTTTGTCTCGTACATATACCTATATGTACGTATGTTTTGGATACCAACACTTGTGTCAGATATTTTACTGCCAAGGTATAACTAATTTAAAATAGTTAACGATGTTAACCACTCTTTCTATGTAAAAATTTAACAGCATCATTAGTGTAACAAATGGGTTAAATAGTTAAACACACGTGCATTATGTAGGACTCAAAATTTAACGTTACTAGCAGGTTCAATCCTAATCTAGCGATGCTACATATGTGCACACTTTGCTGAGCCATCAAACTTCTCCGCGAAGGTCGTACTCTTATATAGCGCAGTGAATATGTACCTCATTTATACAGGAGTTATGCTAGCAACGCAATGTACGTAAGTATGTTGTTAATTTTGTTGCAAAAGACAGAAGAACAAATGGAACTACAATGGGTCTTTCAAGTACTTCTATGTGGATCCCTAATAAACCCGGCTAAATGCGGATAATTAGCTTGATCTTGAATAGGCTTCTTTGTTGATATCCTGCGACGTCGAGGATTCTTTTGAAGATATTGACTTGGCTATTATTGAATTTTAAGGCGCTACTCTGAAGCCTTGGCACGAACATTTGAAATTATTTTATCTAAAACTAGACGACAACTCTTACTTCTTTTATTGCTCAATCAACAAAGGGGTGACCACAGGGTTAGAAAAGTATAATTATAATTAGTCCGGCTTTAAGATAATACAAAAATAAAGGACCATATTTTTCAGTTAATCAAAATAGTGAAAATTCACAAAGATTCAAAGCATCTAAGTTCCGGAGTTGGGCTTTGCAACGTCACCTCAATGTAAAAATCGTACGTAGCTGTGACGTCATGCGAAATTTCAATGCGCTGTATCTTTGTGCTGTTCTTAGGGAAAAGAAAAAATAGGAGTACCAACAACATTTTTTAATAATCTAACCGATGGGCTAAAAGTAAGGTATTTTTCAATTCGTCATGTCTATTAGTACATAAATGTGTTTTTGCAATTTGATCTCATATTGGAAATAGGCATGATGACTGAAAATATTGCAGATGTTGCATATCATTTTAGCCATCTCATGAATTATACAAAATTTTGTTTATTTTTTTTAGTTAACTAACAAAAATTACGAAGATACAGTGCATTTCAAGTTCACGCTACATTACGCTTTGGTAAATTTTTTACTGAGAAATGACGTCACAAGACTGGGGGCTTCGGAACTTAT
The DNA here is from genome assembly GCA_943193695.1 of Acrobasis suavella. Classification (NCBI taxonomy): domain Eukaryota; kingdom Metazoa; phylum Arthropoda; class Insecta; order Lepidoptera; family Pyralidae; genus Acrobasis; species Acrobasis suavella. The sequence goes on from OW971938.1 coordinate 14,255,844, forward strand.
ATGCTTCTATTTTTGTAATTTTTACTAATTAGATAAATCGTAAATTGAGTATCCATGGATAATCTAACCGACGACGGACGTAATAGATTAATATTTTTATGACCCTATAATCATCCTATTTTGTTGGTAAGACTTTCTATGCCACATGATTCGCCAAGCAGCCTGTAAAAGTAATCAGTGAAATTGAGTCTGGGGACTCAAATTGTCACTATGCTGATTCTTAATGGAAACTGTAATCCTTTTTTGGTCATTACATGCTATTATTTTACCACACCAGGCATAAATAGGTAGTTTTGTAGAACCTTAAAGAGTAATAATGGTTCTCTTGAAACAGAAATGCTGCATTTCTACAATCGTAAACGCAAATGTTCAATATACTTCAATGTAAATTACAATTAGATCAAATACAATGTCGGGGAACATACGAGTGCTCTCGCTACCGAGATAAATAACCACCTACGGCTGCCTTTATCTCGACTGTAAAAGGAATTGTGATTGCGGATCTACTCGTAAGACATGTGGACTTGGTAGGCTGAAGTTAGTTCTGCAGCCTTTTTAAATAGTAATGGCTATTTATATAATAATTATTTATTTTGACGACCTCCGTGGCGTAATGGTCAACATGCTGCTACTCCGCCAATCCGGAGGTTCTGGGTTCGATCCTTAGCCAGAGCAAGTTCAAAAACGGCCGTTTTCAAATTATCCTTGGTCTTGGTTGTTTTTCTGTATATGTATTTATTATTAAATATACTATCCTTGTGTTAGTGTCCCATAGCACAAGCTTACCTAAGCTTACTTTGGGACTATATACACGGTGATTTTTCTTTGGTTTTGGAGCCGAAGGCCACTTCATAAGTGTCGTTAGTAAGACCTGATTACCTAGTGAAAATAAAAATTTGGAAACAAAATATGTTGACTAAAATTCGAAAGTAAAATGGTGAGATAAATTAGTAGTGCCGCCAGCCGTCTAGATTACGAGTTCATCGGGGTCACGCGTCAGTTATGAATGGGCATAACTACTTGGTCTCGATCGAAAATCATTTTCACAACTTTTTTATCTTATGTACATATCTTATCTATCATACAAAAAGTATATATCATATACAAATTTGGATTACATGTATGAATAGAAGAATTTATTTACTACATGACATTCTTTTTTCCAAAACCAATGAAAAGTCAGCGTGTATAATAAATAATGGCTAATTCTATGCTGTTATTTCTATTTGGGAGAAAAAAATGAGAATGTATCAGCTGATTATTTACTCGCGTAGATCGTAACAGCCAATCAAGGGAATGGGCAAGAATCTGAATCATGTTAATAGGCAATTCGGCTAGCAATTTGCTACTTTCCAACAACTCAGGTACTTTTTTCTTAACGTCGAATCAATTATTTTCTATGGGATTTGCATGAAAAACAGGCTAATGACATCATAGTTTCTTGGACCCAAGTAACGCTCTTGATTTCCATTTTTCTGCAATAATAAAACTAAAATCACGTTTAAAATGGATATGATCAATGACGTGACATTATTTCCTGACGTTTGTTTTTCTTAACAGTACCAAATTTTTTTTTGACACGCGAAGGTACCCAATTATCACTTGTCGATTCTGTTTTTTAAATCTTCTATAGGTAACCTTTAAAGTCCATTTGTTAGGTATTTAAAAGAATGTTAACAATCTTGACATGTCTTTTTATTGAAATATACACTTTGACAATCAATACTTTTGCCAATTTAAATAAATATATTCTTTTAAAATAAAAAAATTGTAATATGCAAAGGTATTGATTTATAAAGTGTATTTTTCAATAAAAAGACATGTCAAGATTGTTTACATTCTTTTAAATACCTAACCAAATGGACAATATATCTTGCCGATCTCGGTACTGTCTGTATAGAATCGCTCAGACCCAAAACGCTCTGTCTGTCCCGTTACGAATAAAGAAGTGATTATTTATTTAATATATTACACAAAGGTAGTTGTATTTCTGTTTAAAGTGTTAAAAAGTTCAGTAGATTTTATTAAAACAAAAAATATGGTTTTATACGTTTTTAATAGCTATTCACTTCCGCACTTTCCATGCCTTATTAATATAAAACACAATAGCAGCTTTTGCTCCAAAAAGCAACTTATATTAGAATGATTACTCCCACGTACTCATATTGCGGCTCAATAGTCTCTGATATCGAATAACCAGTGAAATCTGATCTCTGCATCGAGGCAGGTAGTTCTGTAAATTGGTCTCATACGGAAAGAGTCAGTACAAGACCTAAGTTTTAGTTCTTACATAAGTATATTACCACCAATAAGATGTCTGTGTAAAACACCAGACACAATAATAAAACAATGCAGGTCACCCGGATTCCGGTCTGCTCACAGATGAGCGGATAAGCTGTTATTTTCCTTATCGAATGTACTTTACATATAGCTAGTGTCAAATTTCCGAGCTGCCTACAGGCATGACGTTGCTCAATGACTGTTATCAAGTGACAAAATTATTACATACTAGTAAACTAGTGGTACTTGCAAATGACCGTAAAAAAATGTCCTCAAGTCCAAAATCGGAGGTACAACTCGTGACAAGGAATCGAATTTGTGCCTCGCAGACGCATAGCCAGTGCTTGAACCACTGCTTCAACAGGGGTTTTAAGGGGTGTGGACTACACTGGTGTCAGATTGTGAAGGCATCTGATATAACTTGATGGCTGTCATATAATGATGACGGCTATGACCAAAGCCTTACACGTACCTTCCGAAGCATGGAGGAGCTCGAGAAATTTGTATATTACTTGCCATCTAAGTGTGGACGAATAGGGTATAATAAATAAACAATACTTCGAGATGCAAATTTCAAACGCTCAGCTCAGCTTTGTAAGCTTAAGATGGGAAATGATAATCAGAAATGGAGACAAACTAATTACCAGTCCTAGGCTTATGCCCGTTCCTGACATTGACATCTATAATATGCGAATATTGACATCTTTATATATGAAAAGCAGCTGGTACATTATGTTTTTCTATGGTCAGACTAAAATGGAAGCTATTCATTAGTATATGTTTAACACGCATGGCACGTATGATGTTAAAAATGTATACTTATACTTCATAATAGCAACATATAAACATTGAGATTCTTTTAGTGTTTCGTCTCAGTGGTGGTCGAATCGTTCCAGAACGTAGTAGTCCTGATACATCGTAATATTTATCAAAAAGGAAAATATAAATTAATAAATGAAATAATAAATAGTTATGTCAAGCTCATGGTCACTGGTTTCCATTTCCGCTCACGTGGTATTTTAGCACTAGTTCTTATTTCATCATTTAGTTTGATTGTTGGCATCTTGAATGCCTATAAATCCTATAAAAACAGTGATATTTTGGGAGTGCCAACAGAAGTCAACTTGGTGTCGGTTACGGCAACAGTGTTACGAGATCAATGGTTTTTTCCCATCCCAAAAAATGCTTTCCGTGCATGACCAAAGGGCCTAAAGAAGCTATTACTTAAAAAAAAGGTTTTTTAAACTATTTAACCTAACTTTCAAACTTCCTCATCACGCGTTTATATTATGGTATTTACACATATCTTGAAGATCTCGCGCCAAACTAAATCCAGTCACAGGCCATGTAAAAATGGCCATGTTACCCGACCCACGCGGCTTGCTTTATTGGTCGGAATTGCCCCTAAACGTTACCAATGAGGCGTTTGTTGTTGTATATTTACGGCGAGGTGCATAGTAAGAAGGCATGGATATAATAAAGTGCAAGACGTATGGACACCGTAATAACGTTTGTCGGGACGAAATTGGAAGTCGAATTTCATCTAATTTAGAAGAAATACGGATCGTGTTACTTTAACTTTACATGTACAGTTTATTTACATGGAACTCTTTCAATATATTAAAGATAAATAACATTTTAATGTTCTGTCATGATACTGTGTTACTCGTCACAAAACATTTAGCAAATTATTATTTTATAAAAAGAGGATTATTTATAAATGGAAGTAGTTTTCTATACTTTTCATCTCATCTACTTGAAAAACGATGTTTTCATCCCAAAAAATTTGGAGATATAAAGTTAGTACTGATTCTCTTGGGAAAAAAAATCTCTAGGTATTGAAAACAATTTGAAAACTGAACTCGAAAAATTTTTTTAGTATTTATTTGATGAAAACGACACCACATAATGATTAGTACCTATCGGTTGATCTCTGATTAAGGTATTGTAGGTTTTCTTCTTTTATCTATATGATGTTTTGTATTTGGTATTTTTTCTTATAAATGGAGAAAGTAGAGTGTGCTACTCGGGTATGGTAATATTTTTATCTCGGGGATATATATAAATCCCTCGGTTTACTCAGGGTTCCACCGTATAATCACTCGCTCGTGATTCAACTGTGGAATCCTTCGTTTCGCTCTGGATTTATTAAAGTAGCCCCCTCGCCTTAAAAGCATTACCTTTACCCCTTGTAACACAATCTACTTTTTGACGTAAATATTAGGTAAGTACTTACTTTTTAGTTTTATTTTAAAATTATTTTTCACATTCAAATTATTTTTAAAAAATATTATTCCACGTACGACAGAACTGTGGAATCAACTTCCTGCAGCAGTGTTCCCGGACCGATACGACATTGAAGCCTTCAAGAAACGAGTCTATATCTCTCTGAAAGGCCGGTAACGCTTCTGTTACACCCCTGGTGTTGCAGTTGTTCATGGGCAGCGGTGATCACTTACCATCAGGTGACCCGTTTGTTCGTTTGCCGCCCTATAACATAAAAAAAGTCAAATATTTTTATTTTGATGTCTTTTCATAGTCGTAGTTTGTATTAAGTTAGTAATTTCTCTTTCAAATTTACCAATTTAACCACATTTGCTCAGAAATGTACTCTTATTACTCACGGCAACATCCATGCGGTGGATTAAGCGTTCATTTTGTTCAAAATTACGAAATTAGAGAATTGAGGTTATTAAATAAGGCACAATATAGAAATATACGGATGCGCTGCAAACTACCGGTTAATTATGAATATTTGCTGAATAGTGTTTAATTAAAATGGATTTTAGAAATAATCTCTAAAAGCCAAACCTGGTTGCATATGGCTTTGTATATTTTACTGCATACTTTGTTGATTAAAATGTTGTTTCTGTGTAGTTTAGGTTAGTATACATTTACGATTAATAAATATGATCTGCATGCTCAAATTTTGTAATTTTGAATAAAATGAATATTCTTATGATTTGAATGGTTACCAAGAGAAACAAACTGTATAAAAACCAGTAGCCTCGTCAAATCACCTAGGTCAAGAAAGCGGACCCCGGGCTCTGAAACATTACCGCTGAGGATGCAAACGGGAATAGGCTCTGATGATGTTGATGATGACCAAGAGAAACAAAGTACATTCTTATACTTCCTTTACTTTGCTGTAGAGTAAAGAATACAGACCGCAATGAACAGGATAGTACTAAATGGACAATACGTGGCTAGGACCTTGACTTTACATTTATTACAGCGTCCTGTTAACACACAGTCTATTGATCCACTCTTCGGTGTAAACATGCTCTTGAGTATTTGTACGTTAAAATAATGATGTTTGTTTCACATCATTGGTTGATTCATTTTTACTTGTAAAGAGTTGTTTATCAAAATAATTTTTTTTTCTTTTTTAATTGTGTTTTTGAATTTTGTATTTTTATTCAAAATAAAATTTCACTAGGCTGCATCAAGAAAACTGCGTATGGCTTTACAAAAAACGAATATTTTTGCTAGTAACATCTGTAGTGATCGAAAAATCGTTTCATTTTTGAAATGGATTTTAACAAGCAGGCATCGAAGTTTGACTTTGTATAATTTGGAAAATATTGTTTATTCACTATGAAAACTACAATCATAATTTAATTTTAAATCAAAATTTTCTTTAGTTATTCCCTAAAATCAGCACAGCAGAGCTCTGTTATGTATGAATCAAATATTTTGATATGTTAGTCAGTAAGTGAATCAGCTTCCTTTTGAATTGATTCAGATTATCAAAATTGCCCCATCACTTGCCCCCCAACTGAACGTCAAATAATGGGGTCAAGTGGGTACAAACCTATTTAAGACTAGTCAAAGTAAAAAAAATGAAGGTAACAAGAATTCGCCACCAGAACTTATGGCAAAAGTGATTCATTTGTAATCTCAGGCTTTTAAAAAAACCTTGTGTCGACTTTTTATTTAAAAGTTGCTGTAAATGAAATAAGTGGGTTTTTGAACTTAAAAGACAATTCATTTAATTTTTACATTTTTGGCTCTAAGATTGTTAACCATCGTCACATTTCATGTTTGGTTATCTACCGGACGGGGTTGATCCTACCAATATTTCTGTGTACTGTCGATAGCAGTTTTCCTCCAATTTGAAACGAAATCACAGCTCCTGCGGAACTGGCTAGATACAAGTGTCTTAAAGAAAAAAATAACTCTTTTACTTATTTATTTATTCGACTAACACTTTAAAACAACTGAATTGGGTATTTTTAAAAAAAATACGTTTAAGTGGCAAGTTACTGACGGAGGCCCAGAAGGTTTTATTCTTTTACCACCTATTAATTTAGCTATGACTTCGCTCAACCTTTCAACAATATTGTTGTCGACATCTTCAATTAAATTATGACTTTTGTCAGCTATTATTGATTGATATTATTATAAATTTTTGCCATTACATAGCAAAATACCAGAAAATGGATTGAACAAATTAGGACCCACATGATCGCAAATTTCACGGTTGCGTCTTATGCTGAATAGAGATATTTATATAATTGCATAGCTTTTCTACGGTTTTATTTCTATGTGGACTTTATGGGTTTACAAATATATTTTTCGGCCTTAAGATTTGAATTGTTAAAAGATTTTTTTTCTGTCTGGAAACTTACAACGGCTATTTGCAGGAAGTTGACATAATCTGGTACTAAAGTTTCTTAACAAATGATTCCGGCAATAAATTTTAGGTACCAAAATATCAGGATATGAACGTAATGCAATTATTTTTGAATATGTACTGCTGTTACTATCGCAATAAGTTGCGAAATGCTCAAAAATAATGGTAGATTTCACAGCAGTGTATGCTCCATCAACATCTTTGTAGCATTTGAGGGGTTTAGGAGTCTCTTGTTTATTCTAAGACCTGTTATAAATACAACGTATTTATTTTTTACACACACATATAAAGCTCTTCCAAAACTTCTACCAATAACAGCTGCTTCTACGAATGTATAATTTGTTCTATATAAATGCTTGCTCGAACTTCCATCTACAACAAAGTCAATAACTGGTATACCATTTTTAGTCACGTTGGCATTTTTGAAAGCTTCGTCTTTTTCATCTGGCTTTTTCATTAAATCCCATGCTGTTTTTACAATCTTCGCAAATATTGTTGTGTGCTTTTGAGAATGTTTGATTGCACACACTGGGTAAATTGAGTCAATTATGCGTAACCACAACCTGCTACCATAATTTCCGAAAAAGCATTTAATTTAAATCATTTGATGTTATTGATTTAATTTTATTTCTATAATCACAAACACTGATGCGTAAATTCAGGGCGTAGGCTTAGATCATTTAAGACAGGATAAGCCTTACCCGCGCGTTCCCCTCTGCCAAAGTATAAGAACAAAAATATAGTATAATACGTTTATAAAAACTAGTTGTGTAATCGATTATGATCATTATGTGAATCGATAAGGCATCGCAAAGGCGTCTAAAAGTGCTCCTTTAACAATGCCATGTTATGTAATTTTCTCGCGTATAAAGAGATCAAACACATTTATTCTTCCAAAAGATGGCATAGCCTTTCATTAGTAAATGTTTTTTTAAATTTTTATTAACTTTGTTTTCCTTTTAAATGTAATTTCTGAAAAATCTAAGGAATATCTATTAGTATCGATTACGAAAAAAAATATCAAATCACGTTTGTAACTGACTTCCTTCCATCCCATAAAATAATCTAAGATCGCATACGAGACTAGTTCATTAACCCCCATTTTAAATGTATCAATTACATTCTTAAGGTTCTGTAATAACGTTCAAATTTGAAAAACGATTAGTTAATGACATAGGCGCGCTCCCCACGAGACTATAGCGCTCTTCTCACGAGACTATGTATTTATGATTCACAATCTTCGTCTTTATTCCCTGTGCATTGGAGTTGAATATATTTTTTTGTCTTCTCTCTCTTTCTTGCCAAGAGTGTATTTACACATTTTTATCAGTGTGAGCTTTATTGGTGTGCAGAAAATACTAAATTATAAATTATAGCGACACAAATTATTTCTGGGAATGTGTAATTTTGTTAAGATGTAGTAGTAGCTTACCCCCGCAACAAAAGCGGCAGAAAGTTTTGTAAGAAGATTTGTCTGCGTAACTCTACCTGTATTAAATGATCTTAGGGCCAAGGCCATCTTTTTATTTTAAATCTTATTTCATTGTTCCTAACCCAAAGTTGAATAAACACTTATGATGAGATACTTAATGATGATGATGTAAAATATTGGAAATGATGTAAAAACTTATGAGGATGTAAAATAATGAATATTTAAATTCAATGAGCTTATTATATTTATATTTCTGTTATATATTATACTTAAATATATTTCTGTTTCTGCTTTAATCTGAAACATCAAGAAAAAATTGCAAAAAAAATGAAATTAATTAAATTATTTTATTAAATTTCAATCTTATATCCTAAAAAAACAATTAGTATCGCATTACCTGCTTTATTTAAAATTAACCTTTTAGAATAAGAATGTCGGAAACCGCTTCAACAATTTCATTGAAATAAATTATGTAGGGGGTTACAGGGCTGAAAATCTCCTTATTTTCTCCACGCAAGTAGTGTACTTAAATTCATTACATAACATTTATTTTTCAATACCCTTGCTCGTGAAGTGGTTCTAATGTCACCTGTTTTAAATATATACAGCTCAGAAAACACGCGTCCGTTATGAACGTAAATAGAGAAGTTATATTCTATAACCACACTATCTGCTTTTTTCAAATTTGGAACTGGCCGCCGGCCGGTGCTGGGCTGGCTGCCTGCCGCACGCCGCCAGCTAGTAGGCAGCGCGCCGCGCTGATTTAAAAAGTAAGACGACGGGAAAATAACCGTGTGCATCACAGTTTTATGGATGAGTAGTATTTAAAATCAAAAAGCTCAGTATAATGTATTTTTCCTCGCAAGTGTATTGAAACACGTCGTACAATATATGCACGTATATTGGTTAAACACACTCGGCAAACTCCGCCTAGTGTGTTATAACCACCATAACGCACTTATATCGTAATGTACTGCAGTCACCAAGGATTAATTTAGCCCTTTTTTTTACAGAGGCCTCAGCCCGACATTGTAGACATATTACCGTTGGTTCCCAGGCTTCCATACCTCGTGCCGGGAAAGTGCATAAAAGAATAGGTACTACGTGGTGTACCACGTAAAGTCTTTGCGCAATGTAGGCTGCGACACATACATATAGGTACTGCAAAAAATCGCTACTGTAATATATGATAATGACTATCTCAGAGTAAGTAGTGTTATTTTTCTACATTTTGTGTTGGCATCCATGCGACCCTGTCTGATAACAAAAATCCAGTCAAAGATTCAAAGATTCAAATGTTTATTCAGTAATTAGACCTACAGGCACTTTTACACGTCAATAAGTATAATTTACATTACGTGTAAAGTAAATTAAAATATAATTTATTTTTAAAGAAAAGCTACCGATACTAGCGCTTCGTAACGACCACTGCTGAGAAAAAACGATGAAAGAAACTAATTTTCACAGTATTGGTCGCCTACTCGCCAGAAGGGCTTTGTCATATTATTATTTTTGTGTTTTAATTATTAAATACTTATAATATAATACAATGTTGACACATTTAATATGCTTGCAAATGAGTTAACAAACATAAATTGCGTAATAAAAATATTAAGTAGTCAAAAAAAAGCGAAGCCGAGCTGACCAGTCCCTCCCGGCAGCACCCGTTCACGAGTTGACGCACGGATCAGCCATCGTTAAACTCAACCATATTAAAGGGAATCTAACGACCCGACCAGCGACGCCACCACCAGATTGGACATTTTAGTGAGCATGAAAAGCCCGATATCGCAGACCTTCTCAAGAGGAATTATTAGTTATATGTGGATCACCTATTGATCGCAGAGCATTAACATGTTTTACAGTAAGCTAATTATTGTTACAGAGAACAGTTCTTATGTTTTATGTGTGGAGTGTAATGGAAAATTTATAGGAAGTGTCCACTCGTTTTTATCCTTTAAATAATCATTAATAGTATAGTACGCATTGTTCAATAAAACTTTTTTAACATGTGTTTTAAATTTTGACGTGGGTAGGTTTACGACCGTTTCAGGAAGTTTTTTAAATAATGTTATACCTAGACCCAAGAGTGACTTTCTGGTTTTATCGAAGTCCTAAGTCTTAAGTCGAAATTTAGGCGTATGAAGCTTATTTTTGTCGCGAGTGTTGTAACTGTGAACATCGCTATTTTTCTTGTAACAATTTAGTCTTGATTTCACAAAAAGGAGATTGTCGTAAATAAATTGAGATGTCACAGTAAGAATATTTATAGATTTAAATAACTCTCTTAAGGAATCGCGTGATTTTAGTCCGTAAATCGACCGAATTGCTCTCTTTTGTAGCACAGAAATAGTATTTATGTTAGCCGCTTTACGACATTATGCTATAAAAATAACTAAAGTATACTAGCCTAGCAGTTTCAACGTTAGTACACCGTCTGACCCTCCTCACAGCATATGCTGCCGAACTAAGTTTCTTAGCAGTGGCCTCAATATGTTTATCCCATTTTAAGTTGCAGTCTACAGATACACCTAAAAATTTGGTGTTGGGGACCCATTCTTGAACTTGGCCATTAAGTCTCAGAGGTATGTGAGTACTCAAGAGTGAAAAATTAACGCACTTAGTCTTTTGTGTGTTAAATGCCAGACTATTAGTCGTAAACTAACTGAGTACTTGTGACATAGTATTGCTTACATCGTCATAGTTTGTTGATTTTCTGTCAACCTTAAAAAGTAAAGATGTGTCGTCAGCAATCAATACAACTTCACACAACTTTTCTGCAAGACAGGGAAGGTCATTAATATAAATCAGAAACAAAAATGGACCAATTATTGAGCCCTGTGGCACACCTATGCTCATAGGTGCACTATTTGAGGTGACTCTGTTGATTTCAACTCTTTGAGTTCTACACGTATTATCAAGATAAGATGAAATCACAGAGAGTGCAGTATCAGTAACACATAAAATTTTAGTTTATTTTTTAATATAATGTGATCGACACAGTTAAAAGCTTTCGACAGATCACAAAAAATGCCTATAACGTCTTGTCCATTCTCCCAAGCTTCGTAAATAATTTGAACTAAGGTCGCTGCTGCATCAGTGGTGGATCGCTCTTTTGTAAATCCATATTGGCGACAGGGAAGTAACTTATTAATATTAAAATATGATACTAGCTGATCTAATATCATTTTTTTCAAAAATCAGTCCTTGCAATGACTCAGTAATTTGAAACATATTAGGATTTTATTTATCAAAGAGAGTTCCGTAGATGGAAGGAAAATAGAAAATAAGTAAATACTCAAAACTGGAACAAATAATTGGAATCAACTGACCTGAATGAAATTTGATAGGTATTCATGTAAAATCAATCAAAATAAGCACATGTTATATTGCTAAAATTAAATAAAAATAAACCAAATAATCTTTAAAAAAATGGAGTACTATTTGTCATGCATGACGTGCATGACTCACGAAATAAGAATAATGAATCCGCGCTTTTGATACAATGAATTTAAAAATTTAAGTTTGACTTTTTGCTCCTTTTTAAGTTTCGATGCATTCTTAATTTGACGTAGAAATTCAACTTATTTTCAATGTTGACTCGAATGTAAGCACAAATAGTTTAAAGTTGTCATATGATTCAATGCAAAAATATTCACACATGATAGGTATACATGTGTGATGAGTGATGATAAATTTATTTTTTTTCTTATAATGTTCCATGACGCCCCATAAATGTAGACCGACTTAAATGCGATTTATGTATATTCAAAAATCCAGCTACTCAATATTTCTGTATAAATAGAAAGTGGATGTTGTTTGTTTCCAATATGGCGCAAATTTGATCGGCCTACATTTGAGCCGTATTTTTATTTGGGCGACGAATATTGCACTTTCATTAAAATCCGTACAGCACTGAATACATTATTTAAAAAATAAAAGATTATTTTTTTGTTAAATTATTTATTGTTTTCACGTTTTTATTCCTTTTATTTTCTTTTCATTATGATAAAATGACAATTAAGAGACCGATGCGATGGGATAGCATAAACGTTCCTAGCGCTCACGTAGGTTAAGCAATCATAAGCATGATCGGCACTTATATTGATTACCACCCTGTAAAATAGAGTGCATAATGACCTATAAAGCAGTTTACTGTTCTTCAGTTTGACCTAAAAAAACTAGTTAGTTTAAGCAAAGAAACGTAGACAAAGGCTTTAGCGCGAAGGGTCGTCTGTAAGCTCAGCCCGCAAGGTTTTTTGCGGCTACTGCACAAAAAAAATAACGGTTACAGAAGCATAGCTCAGACTTCAAGTATTATTTATTATTATTTGCATGAATTTGCTTACATTAATAATAATCATCAAATAGTTTCAATAAAATCGACTTTACCGAAGGGACAAAAAGACTAGTTCTTACTTGGGCCCAAAATTGATACATGTACGTAACATGGATGAGTAATTTATCGTCAATCATCATTTTAGCCTTAAAAAGTTTACTGCTAGACTTAAAAAAGATATATTTTTTTTTGTAAAAATATATCCAAATCTAATTAACATCTGTAAATAGTTTATGCTTAATGTTTAGCTGACCGCACAATATGTCTGTGAAGTTATTAGTACGTATAATCTTCATGATAGTAGCATCTATTCTTGTTTATATTTTGCAGCTACGGTAAGAATAATGTGTGGTATTTTGTCGCACTGCAGCCAAGACAAACGTGGACTTTATAAAGAAAATTACTTAGAATTTTGTTTACACATTCTTCTGCGGATTTAAGGAACAAAACAGAGTTTAAAACTAAATCCCTACTAAGGATTTCATGTTTTTGAGTTTAACTTAACTAGGTACAATACTTCATTTATATTTTCCGTTTATATTTTGAACACACGAGAATAGAGTGTATTGTACATTTATTTCTCGTACAAGTTTGTTATTTAAATATTCTATAATTTTCAGCAATTTGTTTTTGTTTTGCAAAAACGGTCTTTATAATATTATGATTTTTTTACTTTCAAAATATTTATGTAAATTAAACGTGCGGGGTTGAACTAAACACTAGATTCTTAGCTTTGCTGAAACGAAGAATATGGTAGTATAAATAACAGTTAAAGTATAAATACACACTATGGTATATTTTGATTAAGTATTTATTTTAAGTACCTACTTTAGCTGCTTTTTAATTGACAAATTATCATCATCATCATCTAAGCGGATTCCGGCGTCTTGAATGGTTGTAACCCTATAAAAATAAAATGTACTATTACGATACGGTACTAATGTTATAACTCCCTACCGTGTAAAAACAAACTATCATCTGAAATATTTCGGAATTGTTTTCGGATTTAGAAAGGACTTATACGGAGCCGGGGCAAGCTGCTAGTGGATTATAATTTTGACAAGGACTTTGAGCCAAGAAGGTTTGTCATCACATCGAACAACTTTGATCCCTATCGAATCAAAATCATTCTCGTATCACGTCATACGTACAATAAAAAGCATATTATTCGATTCCAAACACGACCTCACCTTTGACTCTCGTTGTGAACAGCCTTTGTCGTGTCGGCGTATTTCATAAAAGTAATTCAAATTGGGAGGGAGTACATGTTAAGTAGGTACCAGGTACATGCCATTGTGGTGATGTCGCGTGTAAGTATAATTTCAATATTTAATGATACATGACTTTTCTCTGTTGTGATGTAAGTGTATAAAAAATATGCCAAAGTCACAAAACTTTTTTAAAAGATGTTTTTTCAAGAAAATTTATAATTTTAGTTAGCATTAACTACAAATAATAACCGGCCAAGTGCGAGTCTGATTCGCGGACGAAGGGTTCCGTTCCATTATCTGTAAAAAATCACGTTTGTTGTGTGGGAGGCCCCCTTAAATATTTTTTTAAGTGTACAAGAAAATATTACAACTAAATATTCTGTGAATATTTCAAGCGTCTACCTGTTGCCGTTATTAATTTTAAGCAAAAACGGAAAATATCGCGTGTGTTGTATGGGAGCCCCCTTAAATATTAATTTTATTCTGTTTTCAGAATTCCGTTCAAAAAATACAAAAACAGAACCCTTAAAGGATCACTCGTGCGTATGTCTGTTCGTCTTTCACAACTAATTTTCTCCGAATCTCCTGGACCAAATCAGGTGGAATTTGGTAGGATAGCGTTATCTTATGTACCAAAAACCGATGTATAAAGAAAATAATTGTTTTTTTTAAATAAGTGTTATTTTAGGGAGACAACCTAGGAAATTAAAAAAAAATTGCAAACCTTACTGTGCAATATATCAAATGACAGGGCTCGTTATGCGGATCTCAAATATATTTCGTTATTCTTGTAAAATAAGTAGTTTTGATTTTATTCATGAAAGAAGACGAAACTTTACCGTTGATCTACGAAAATACTGAGCCTAAAATTTTGAAAAAAAAAATACAGAGTATAGTTTATTGCTTGTAGATTACAGAAAAACCTATAAGAATTCTATCAATTGAAAATAAAGTGGTAAACTCAATATAATACATTCACATACGGAAAATCTTTGGCATTGTACGGAACCCTCTTCACGCGAGTGTAACTCGCACTCGGCGGATTTTATTAGTATTTGTTGTTATAGCGGAAATACATCATCTGTGAAAGTTTAAGCTGTTTAGCTATCACGGTACATGAGATACAGCCTGGTGACAGACGGACAGATAGACAGATATACAGCTGGACAGTGGAGTCTTAGTAATAGGGTCCCATTTTTACCATTTTGGTAAAAACGAAACCCTACTTCGTCTCAGCACTTACACATGTTCATAATCTTAGAATTAAAGAATATTACAAAAAACATCTGATACTAAAAACTTCCCATGATGAGACTACTAACTAGACAACTTTGAAACGCCATGGTTATATTTTTAAAGCACTATTGAGGCAATTTCGCGTGTAACTGCTAAAACATAAAAAGTCTGTTAACAAAGTAGCGAGAGGTGAATTTACAGCTTTTTGTGATATCTAAAGGGTCAGATTTTTTCCTGTTTCCAGGAGTTGGTCGAAGATTATTTGCACCTCGGATATAATTAGCACTTGAGAGGTAACAGGGCGTTTTAAGATGGCCTTGTGAATTCTTAACCTACTTTGCTGTCAAGGTCAGGATGTTGCTTTAGTGTACACTCGAGAGCTTTTGTTAAAAACGTTAATACGTAACGGAAAATGTTTATTAGGAAATAGATTTTTATAATGTATTCCCTAATAAACATTTTCCGTTATGTATTATAAGCTCAGTTCATCATACTCCAAAGCAACTGGCTATGGATGAAACCGGAACGCGCTAAGATGAGAAGATAAACGTCATCATCAGCTAAGACCCTCCGCCCACCGCTGGTCCCTGTTCATCGACGGCCCATGAGTCGGTCCTGCGCTGCTTTCATCCAGGTGCGTTCTGCGATTTTGACATAAAGTTAAAGTTGCAGTCGTCAACCCATCTCATTGTCTTATTGTCAGACGTCTGACGCTTCTTTCACCCGTCTTAGGCCACTGCACCGGCCGTCAAAACCCTTATTTATTTTACTACATCTCTTCAGAGTCAAGCTAATACCATCAACCATGAACATGCCATATGTTTTTTTTTTTTAAGAAATACGAGGTTTACTCACAAATTCTTTTCTGACGATTGGGATTTATAAATTAATTTTATTGTTTCTTAGACACTGTATATTCAGTAAGTATTATTTCTGTTTAGAAACAAAAATCTACAATTACATAGATGAGTTTGATGTTACATTATTAGTTCATCTCTCCCACAATGAAACTGTCTATCCTGTGGAGGCACAAAAGCCTTGAAAGCATAAGTTTACCAACTCTATATAATATTTTATGCGAGTAAAGTTGCAGTCGATAATAACTGAAGTTCACCAAACTAAAATTCCTTATAAAATATCCCAGATACTCTGCGTATCGAAGTATGCATGGAGCTAATGGTACAACTTTCATGCTCCTTATTTAAATAATGTTCTTAAAACTTTAGCACTGCGAGTAGCGTTGGTATCTACCTTATGGTGTTAGCACATATATAATTATATAAGTAACTTAAAACTGTAATAAAGACATGACTATATTTTTTATTAACATTTATTAGTAATAAAAGAGAAAAGTAAAAACTACTAGCATTTTAGAATTCTTAACGATTTTGAACGACGATATAATATCTTGTAAGAAGAAACGCTTACTTGCCTGAAGAGATTTGTCACAATGATACATTTCTGTCTGTGTCAGTTTACAAAATTAAAACTTTGGGTCTTGCTACCCTTGCTTTTTCATTCTGGTGAGGAATAAAGATGTTAAAAATGAAGCAGGAATGAAGCCTAATTAAAACATACAGTAAATGCTAGGCCTATAGAAAATTTTGAACTCTAGTTAGTACCTATGAATCAAATGTGTCATAAACTTATGAAGTACTTTTAAAAACTATTTTAAGGATGCAATTTCTTCAGTATGCGACCACCCATGTTTCTTATGAAACATATTCCAACTGTGTTATAAACATCAAAGTGCTGCCACGATAACCGTTGAAGAAGGCCACTATTTCATAGTTCGTTGTAAAAGGAAAGTGCTTCTAACTTTGCCATTGATTCTCTTTCAAAATTCATGTTGTCTTGGTGAAAACTCTTTATCTAACACCTATTAAATAGCTAACACATGTGAAAATATTGAAATTCTTTGGAGAAGCATATTACCTTGAGTTATAAACTTTAGGCGATTGATTCCTTACAATTATGAATTTTCTCATACAGTGCGTCGTCTATCTTGATGTCATTCGGCAATCATCGCTTTCCATTAGCTTTCCATACATTTCACTGACTGCCGAGTGACATTATTATTGCAAGTAGGTATTAGGGCTCTTACAGACGGGTGATAGTATGTCAGCGACGCCTATCGGCGACCGTCGGTGACCGTCGCCAATTACCGGCAATATCGCGCGACGTCGCGCGAGTCAGGTCGGTGACGGTCACCGACCGGCATCGCGGGAATACTGTCGCTGGTCTGTAAGAGCGCTTAGACGCACTGTAGATAGATTTATTGCTTGGAATAAAGAAGTCTCCCAGCTTTTCTTCGATTTTATAGAAGAGAAAAATTTTCTTTTCTCTTCAGAATTTTTTATATTGTCGATCATATTCACCCTTTTTTTACAACTTGAAAGCTAGTGTTTGTAATAATAAGAAATCATAAAGTAAATCATTTAAACTTTCTGAATATAGTCTTAATTATTCTAATACCTGGCATGCTGAGCACAAGCAGCCATAGCCAAAAGAGGTCCGTCCCTAGCCATGTAGGAGCGATCGAGTTACAACTTGGCATGTGCGCATTTTACATACAATGCGACGTGGGCGTTACACAGAGCTAGTGAGCGACTAGACACGCTTAGTGGAATTAACGTCAAGTTATACTGGCAATTTTATTTTTATAGTACGTTCTATGTGATCGCCCGTGGTTATGAATAAGAAATATTATACAGATATCCTCATCGGTTAAACGTAGACATACATATAAATATTTTATAAAAAAAATGTTTCACGGATTAGAATCAAAAAGTGTGAATAGTTGTTTTTGTTTCAACTGTGGAACATTTCACGTTTCGTGCTATTTTTTTGTTTTTGATATTGCCTAAGTTTTTCACATACAAAAACTTGTCTATCTGAATTGTTGAAAATATTTAATAGAATTTTAAGTCAAAAGTGCATTAAAGTTATCACTTCTACAAGATATATTCAATATCTTTCCATATCCTCAATATTCTAACGATTTATCTGTTGATTATTTCAACGCAGAGGCGCCGACTGCGGCACCAGTGGATCATAACATACACAGAATACAGAAGACAAACTTCTTAAAATATTTGAACAATAAGGTAATGGCTTATAAACTAATTCTTCTTCTAAAATTATTAATTACTACTAGTTATTTCCTTCTGTAAACGTTAGTCACTAATTTAAACTCATAAAATTTACTTATTAATAAATTTTGTTGATTAAAAAGCTGACGAAAATAGAAAACAAATAATTTTATAAGGGAGAAGGTAAATTGTAGAAAACAGACATAATTAATATATTTAATTATAAGAAGAAAATAATTCAATTATAATACGTCCGTAGCTACTTAATAAATTCCAGGCACCTAGCTAGACACAATAGAAATAACAATTATTAAGAGGAAGAAAAAAACTCGGGTTTACACTTATGCACGTCTGATTTTAATATTTTTACCTTCTGCATTATTTGTATTTTGGCAAAGTTTACCGACTGTCAAGAGGTGGCAATGCGACGTAGGAAGGGTTGTTAGCATCGCTTGTTGCTAAATAGCGATTAAAGAAGCTGCTGCGTTGGCTATCTGATCAATTGGCTGTTTAAGAGAAATACCGCATTGAATGTGATTTTGCATAATACAATGTAGCTTTTACAGTTCAATGAAAATGTCGTAGAGAGTGAAGGAACTTTGCAATAGTCTTTCACGAGGCTCTTTTTATCAGTTATAATATCTTACACATACTTATCAAAATATAAAAGTAATTATGTCTTTGGTAGGAATTTTTGTATGAAACCCTATCATTAGTTTTTGAGGGTACGAAAATAGCGAATATAAAGTAAAAAAAGAACAAAAAATCCGTCACGTATCAATAATTAACTAATTCGTAGTAAGTAAATTATTAATTCGTGACGGAAAAAATGACGGAAAAATCTACATTATTTTCACATTATTTCCTACGAGTAAATACTTTTTTGGCCGATCAATTTATCCAAATTTTAGAAAAAAAAACAACCCCCCTTTTCTCCAGAATTCTATAGTAGCTTAATACCATTCCTTCATGAAGCTCTCGGTGTATTGTATATTATTCAGACTACTCTACATACTACCATATTTGCCAATACTTAAATGGCAATATTTTTGTTAACAAACCTTTTTAAGATACTTTTATTCGAACACAAAATTATTTTATTAATTTTCAAAATGTGTCTTTCAATTTTATCATAAAACATCTATATAGTCTCGTCTAATCAAAATCACAGGGAATAAATGTCATTTTCATTACTCACATGATTTATTTCGTCTACAAAGTTTCCAACTTCATTGAATAAAGCAATTTTCAAATCCCTCTCTGAATTCGATGTATTTGATTAATTTTTAAATTTTATGTAAGTCATATTGAATTATACTTTCTATTAGTGCTTTTAAGAAAAGAATAAGCTGAATAATGATTTTCTTTATTAAAATTTCAACTGAAATGCTGTAAAAAAGTGGTTAAGTACTTTAATTTTACATATTTTTTTATTTAAATCCCTGGATTTAATAGTTGAGCGGATTATATAGCTTAGGCATAAAGATGTGGAACAATTTGACCAATTTATGTACACGAAGAAGGTATACAGACAGAATACATGAAATAAAAGTTCTACAAAGGCATATTATATCTAAGTATTCAACAAAATAATCAACATAAGAACTAAATTTTATTCATAGTGTTTAACAAAGTTACTTCCCATCATCTATCCCTCTGTATGTATTACGCTCAGACCTTGTAAAACTTCGCAACGGATTTGAATTCAGTTTCTACGAAAAATAGACATATTAAAAAAAAGGTTTATATGTATAATACATACACGTACGATGCTGTGGCGGAAGGTACATAATACAACAAGACTACTTCCTATTTTACTTTAGTCTACAACGTATAACGGAAAGTGGGTATCAACCCAAAACGGAGTAAACATACTAATCAATGTGAACTACTTTTACTATGGGACCATCCCTGAAATCGTAAAAAAAAAATCCGTAGCTCTATACATTTTGGAACGTTAGGTTTTTAATTTTGTATGGAGGATTTCATTTTACGATTTCAGGAATAGTCCCATAGCAAAAATTGTTCACATTGACTAGTATGTTTACTCCCTTTTGGGTTGATACCTCCTTTTCGTTGCAGGTTGTAAAATTTACTAAACCCAAAAAAAACCTAGATAGTAAAGAGCCCTAACATTCCATCTAGAGGTGGGTTAAGAAAGTGCCTATTTATTTGCTTGTTGGTGTATTAAGGCCCATTTGCGGCCACTGCGATATATGCGTACGAAGAATTGCATACGAGTATTATTGCAGTGCGACAAGATATGTGACAACCCATTACATGTGAGATTGTGGATAGCGAAATGATTTACGGAATATGGATTCTTTTTTGTGGTGTACAATGTCAGACGGCTGATGTATTTTTAGACTTATGGTATTATAAAATAGGTGGACTAACTGGGTAGTATTTTATTTTTGCATGATTTATGATTTTCAACTACATATTGTAGCAATATTTATTAAAGTCCGCTTGCCGTTTACCTTATTGTTTGCGAAGTGGTGAGTGGACTGGTTTTATTTTTTACTTTATTTTTTACGACTTTAAAATAGGAGGAGGTTATCTTTTTTACGGTTCCGTAGTAAACAAGAAACCCTTATAGTTTCGCCATGTCTGTCTGTCTGTCTGTCTGTCTGTCAGTCCATCCGCGGTTTTATTCAGCGACTATAAGTACTAGAAAGCTGTGATTCGGCATGTATATGTATAATTATGTAGAAAAAGTGGTAAAATAACTACAGAAATATTTTTTTTAGTGTAGCTCCCATACAAGTAAAGTGAAAGGTCATTTTTTTTTCTCGACTAACCACTAACCAATCGTTGAATAGGTCTTTCAAAAATATTATGAGTTTGTGAACACCGTTTTTCGATTTGGGATCCATTTTTAAAATATTTGTTTTTAAGGTGAACATTTTTGATAGAGTTTAGTGACACCCTGACATGGACACGTGAAAAAAACCAGAGCAATAGTATATATAACGAACTTTAAAGGAAAACTATCAGAGCTAAGTAGGGTTTACAAATTAAAAAGTTATAGACGATTAACTTATAAAATATACTCGGAAAAGGAAAACTTCATACAAATTCAGTTGAAAATTAGTTTTTAGACGTTTTAAGTGGCATGAACTTAAAGTTGGCATTCGTAACTACGGAACTCTACACTGCGCGAGACCCGACACGCACTTAGCCAATTATTTATGTATGTTTCCTGGTTAATCGAAGACGCCTGGACCAATTTAGAAAGTTCTTGTTCAAAGGAGCATACTTGTGAGGAGGTTCCATTTAAATGTTATCAAAATAGCGTTGAAGTCGGTTTTAAGTTTTGAAGAATTGACATTTTTATTGCTTGCATAAAAGAATACCTGCCTACTTTTGTCTCTCTCATGCAACAACGGTTAACATACATATACACACGGTTCAAGCAAAAAGAAAACTTCGTTTACCTTGTTTGATCGACATTTATCGACCATTCTGGTTGAAGCTTTTTATTTTTTAAAATAAATTCTTTGCGGACGGCCAGCAATAAAATCCCAATACAATATGTTTTTAGATGTGACATTTCTCTCTCGCTATTGCCGATAAAACTAAATTCATCGCTAAACCCGACAATTGCCAAAAACGAAAAGCTTTGCTAACGGGGTTGCGACAATGCATCGAAAACTCTATCTGGTTGACAGCTGTTAAATTTTTTGGTTAAATATATTTGTTATTGCATTTTCGAGCAGGCGAAAAGAAAAAATAATGAGCGTGTTCGTAAGGTACGTAGGTAAGTTGTCAACGTTAAGTAGGTACTAGTAAACAACCGTAAAATTTACCCTTCTATTCATAAAGCACATGCACTTCTTGAATCATTTATATAGTACTGGATAACGCTACTGATTAAAGAATCATTGCTTTAACTGTTAAAGCTAAAAAAATCTGCATGCCTTACATTGATATCATACTCACTATATGATTGATTTAAAAGGGCATATCATTCATATAATTCAGTTACTTAATTTTGATAAAAAATGTTACTATCCGAGGTATTTTAACACGGTTTGACTCATTTAAAAAACGTAGTATAAATAAATCACGTAGTCGGAAAAGGTAAAGCTAGTACGTGAGATGACAGGTAATACATGTTATGTCATCTCACGTTAGTTTAGTTTTAATAATAGTAGACAGTACTTTTATTTCAGAATAAATTATACACAGCACAATACATAAAATAAATAATTAAACTAAAAACCAAATTACCTACCTATAAATTAAAATATATCTAATTAAAATAAAACATTATATTATACGAGTATTGTACTTATAACATTAATAATTATCATCAGGTCTATTTGGCATTCACTGCAGAATCACTTTCTCTATACACCAGAGCCGTATTTGGCGAGGGCAGCAAGTGAAGGCCTACACTGTCCAAGCTTACCAGATTGAAAAGGTCTCATTGAGGTTTCAGGATTTGTTTAAAGTGCACGGTACAAGTCAACTTATTATACGACATCCATGGGAAGATCTGGAGTAGTCTTAATCTACTCTGCTGAAAACCACGCGGTTGTACATTATTAAGTATTTTTATTTGTATACAGCAAATAGTTAATATAAGTAAATAAAATTTATATAGCAGAGACTATAGATTTCCACTTGCTACGATACTTGAGAACCTCTTTTGCTTCATCAACTCTCGAAATAAAATTAAAATATCGTAAATCGCACTTATAAAGTATCACTTAATTCTGATTAAAAAGTAACTAACTTCCATATTTCTAATTTCTAAAGAATATTTCTTTTAAAAGTGGTTACAAACACGCACCCTCATCGCAAATAGGAGTTTACATATTTATCGTTTTACGCTATCTTTTTCGATATTGCTATCTCATATGTAACATACAATGTTGGGAACATGTTTTCAACGTTGTTATTCAAATTGGAAACGTCATAATTACCTATTAAATCGATAACAAGAGGCTGTGAAACACGCCTTATCCATATTTGTGGCAAATTTAAACGTAAAACGATCTGTTAGTGTCTGCAGCTCCGATCATATTCTATGAAAATATCAATAAAATCTAAAAATGCATTGCATATTAACTTGTTTCATATTTAAATGCGTAGGAATGTAAAGCTAATATTTTACTTTATCTCTTGAATAGATGTGGGTTAACTCTTGAAAGACCAATTTATTGTATTGAGTTAGGTCCTATGTACACCATAAAATTTAATCTAAAATGTTATAAAAATGTAACTGATCGATGTCTGTTCATGGAAGTCATATGAGAAAAATATTATTGGGGGCCTTTATCAATGCAATAGAAGCCAGAACAATGATTGTTAGAATTTTAATAACAGAAATAGAATTATTAATACCTTCCACACCTGACTTTGTTCGCACGCATCTTTCGAGAATATCATCTGGCCATGAATTGTATACTACATCGTTCTCCCCTTCGTCTTCTCAAAAAAGTTTTGAAGTAAAAATGGACTCACAACACAATTTGACATTTACTAATACCTAATAAATGTAAAACTTTTATTTTGATCTTAATGTCCTCCTGATTGCATGCTAGCTGTGCTGCTTCATAAGCCGGGTTGCGCTTCCCGGTTTTTTTTTCTCCAGAGACGATATACCATGATCATGAAAGAATGTCGAAGTTAGTAAGAAGTGGAAAAGAAAAGATAAAGAGACTACTTGTACATTATAATTTCTAGCATCTTCATTCAAAGATACAAATCTGTAGTGATACGTCAGCCGACAGTGTAAACGAGTCTCAACACGAAGTCTCTTAAAAATGTCTAAAGGTAGTCCCTTAAACAGCTATAAAATGTACAACGACGTCTTACGTGGGTTTAACTCGGGAATAAAAACTGGATTAGCTCTTATAAGGCATAATCCGGATGTATATCAGAGATTTGCAGAATCCCTGCCGGTGCCGGTGTAAGCGCTAATTTATTTTTGTACATATTCTAACAAGCGATTCTGGAATCTTTGCATAGCCGATGTACGAATATGTATTAATTGGTGCTGGTTTTTTCAGTAGCGTTTCAAAGGTCTTTGGTATTGTTTTTTGATTTTAACTACGACATAAAATAAGGGTATTAAAGGTTTTGACAATTTATCTGTGGCGTTTAAGGATTATGTAGACGATTTTCTTATTGTGTAAATTCTTAGAACAAAGTCCTGAAGTCTGAGGCGATTGGCACACTGCTCCGTATCCACCATACAAAAACGATACGCGTAGACACGGTATCAGTGTGTTGTCCTATGCGTGTTTTCTATACAAATTGAGACACTTGCATACAGTCTGACCCCGCGCTATGCAGCGGGGTACGGAGCAGTGTGCGAATCGCCTTATTGCATTTCTTAGGAAAGAAATGGGGAAAAACGCCAAACAATCCGAAAGGATATCTTTATTCTATGCCTATGGGTGCGAGTATATATACCTAATATAATATAAGCTCCGTATGTCAAATCACCGAGGCTTCGAACATAGGCTGATAAATCACACATGCATTCTGCCAACAAAATTAACATATCCTCTGTTTCATTTCAACTGGTTCCCACTTTTGAATTTCCTATTAGTGTTTACAAAGGCAAAGTCAATATGCGGTAGCCAGAAATTTTAATGCACAATATTCATCAGTAATTCTAACCTTATGTTGAAAACAGTAAAGTTTAAAATCACTTGAGTTTTGTATGCTTACAAATGAAGATCCACATGGTCTATTGTCGAAATTTGTTTACAGAATATTGGAATTATTGACTTTGTCGTGAGAATTGGTTTCTAACGTTCGTAAACGTGGTAGGTCGGATCGATCTACCTCGCATACTACTGTTAAAGGGTCTACGACTTTGTAAATCAGTCATAATCATGTTGACTTATGAATCATGCGATAAGTATGTATTTAGAAGTAGGTAGCGTAAATAAAAGTCACGTTAAAAATGGTTAAGAAATATTTTTTTATAGTAAGGACATATTATTATTGAGTAAAATGTAAAACAAAACTCTTGATTTTTAGCGTATTTTACGATTACTGTCCGCTTTCTGGCTTTTTCTGCTCTATTTTACAATTTATTGTACGAAAACGCTGCTGTAAATTCGAATGTTTCTCCCAGCCCTACCACCATGCCTTCGTACTCTGTACGTGCATTCTATATATGCAGTACAGTTTTTTTTAGTATATATCTTACTCACAACCAGTTTCTATAGGTAATTCATCAGATGGTCTAGTTGCTTACATGGTTTTATAAAATAACAACATCTACGTTCTGCGTTACAATAGGTACTATATAATATCTTTACGATAATATCCATGTGATGTTATTGTGTGTTATAATTAGCAGTATAATACTCGTAGTGTTCAGGTTACCCTATTATATTCCATGTTTTCAGTTAGTATCGATAATATTATCTTCTCGTTGAAATTAGTATATTATCGCATAATTTCACATAATGACTTGAGGTAAAGTTTGGCAGGTTTAGTAACATAACAAAATTTATTGCAAATATAGACATTATGACAGATAAAACTACTTACTTTGAGGCTTCTTCAATTAGTGTGATTTGTCCCAATTTTTTTACCCGACAACGAAAAAGCCAAGAGGAAGAGCAATGATTTTAGGAGTCTGTACGTAGGTATGTATGTATGTGGCTATGTATGTCTGTTCCACCGTAGCATCCAAATCGCTTGTCCAATTTCCACAATTATATATCAATCGATTTGTTATTATTGTCCGGGTGACATAGTCTACAATTTGTATGCAAAAAGTGTATGAAACAAATGTTACATACCAAAAATAAGGGCCAAAAAAGTTTTTTTTTGTTTCTGATTGTTGAGTAGGGTATCAAATGAAAGGTCTTTGAAACATTTCGAAAATATACATTGTTAGCCGAACCTATATGGCTTGTTAGACGTGCCTATTTTTAGAAACGCTTTCAAAATCACGACGGAAAAAATATTATGCATCTTCCCTATTATGTATGAATTTAAATTTATAACGTTTTTGAAACCAATGCAAACTAATCGCTTCTAGCAGCGTATATGTCCACTTCTCTGCTACAGACTGTCTCCATTCTAGAATGCTTTTCGTCCATCGCTTAAGGCTCATTCGAGCAATATCTCCCGCCTATCTTCATTTGCGCTCCGCCATTACTGCTACCACATCTCGCAACAGTGTTTTGGATCTTTCCTCTCGTTTCGTCTTCGGTCACGCAGGGTCATTCCAAGCATGGCTCTTTCCGTGGAAACGCTGAATACAATAAAAAATTGTACCAAAAACCTATGTGAAGCCAGTCGATTCTAGCTACACATACACACCATTCCCATACCTTTATTAGTAGATATTTATTGATGATTCCCAATTAATCCTCGGAATTAATGCCCAATCGGACATCCGTTTGTAATCGAATAACTCAAATAAACTCAGGTGAAACTTTCAATACCGTTCGTGACCATGACGCTTACCATTGAAACGGTTTATGCAATATGAGACAGCTGAATAATATAAGGTAAAGAAAATGATTAAGCTGTTGTATTAAAATTCGAAGTTCTATAATAGAGATTTAGCTATCTAAATAATGCAAATCTTTTTATTTTATTAATGAAATTTGCATTTTTAAAATTAATAATATTTGCGCTTTGTACTTTTATAGCCATTAAATTATAGCGAGATTGATTTTGTATTTGATAAAAACTATTTGGTATACCAAATAGTTAATACCTTACTTAATGTTACTGATTGCCACCTAATTATTGTCGTTTTGATTTTATAAACATTTCATAAAAGAAGACCACTCCAAGTTTTCTCGTGAATGTCGTAGTGCATCTTTTGTGATAAAAGTTTAGTATTTTGTCGTTATTTCTAGAGTAAACCTGAATAATACGAATTATTTTTAAATACGACTTTACACGAGTGACGATACAGTCATAATAGTATATATTGCATAACGCCGTCGAATCAAAGCTTCTGTAATACGAAACACGTCGATCGATTCGTTCCGATCCGACTTCGTAAGGCGGCATATCACAAAAACCTCAAATTTGAGTCACAGTCACACTGCACACCATGTTTACTTCCAAACACAATGAAAACCTTTTACAGAGCAACGCCTGTTTACATTTGGTCCCAAAATGTTTGGCCTGGGTTATACAACGCCTGTCATGTATCAATTAAATTACCTCAATATTATGAAAACTACTAATAAAAAGTAAAAAACTAAGATTCTTTTCTTAATATTTTGTTCTTCCCTTGATGTATAACAAAATTGTTTTCATCGTTGCTTCACTTTGTTTTTAATTAGTTTCATGTCATTTTACTATACAATATGCAACGAAATCCCTGTCCTATCTTTGTAGAAACAAATCAGACCAATATGAACAACTTTTTCTATGGGACCAATGCTTAAAACTCGAAGAAAAAATCGTCGTTTTCATACAAATTGCTGGGCTGGCTGAAAACTTTTGTACGAAAATGTCGATATTTTTTCGAGTTTCAAGCATTGGTCCCATAGGAAAAGTTGTTCATATTGACGGTCTGAGTTGCTCCTACAATGATTGGACAGGGTTTTTGTTACGTATTGTATTTGGTGTAGACATTCCACTACGTTGGCCCTGTCTTAATTGTAAGAAAATGACACGTGACTATGTATGTGTAGTTTACAAATTATTATATTTATATACTTTACAGACACAAAAATACTCGTAGGACAGTAAATGAATAAAAAGATCACCAATATGGTAATCATTATTTTATCAAGGGAAAAATCGTAAAAATATAAAAGAACAACTTAAAAAATAATTATTATAATTTTATATCCGTTAAGTTTCAACCATAATGAACAAACTTTTGTATTTTTGAATCAATCAAAATTAATCATGAAATTCGGGCCACGATATGAATTCACCAAAGCCACAAATGAAACTTATTTGCCATTGTGTCTCCCAGTTAGAGGTCGAATCCTTGTAAAATCGGCTGTAATTAACGAGCGGTCCTTTACGAATGTTTTTTTTTCTCTGTGTCAATTATAAATAACTTTGTCATGTTATGCCTGATTAAGTAATTTAAAATTCTTTGGGAATCAGGTGTTTTTTACACTGCAAAGGAAAATAAAATACTGTAAGGAAGTTGTCTGTTTGTCTGTCTGTGTTTCATATCAAATAGTTTAACTTTTTATTTACTAATCATGTCTTTATTCCGTTCAAGGTAGCCGCAGAATAAAAAAAAAAAAAGTAATAAATCTTTCCTTGAAATAAATGTAACATTAAATGTAATTAATTATAAAAAAAATAATGCAGATTTAGGGACGCCAAACCAAATGTACCCAATTTCGGATAAGTTTTCCCGTAGATACCTGATAAATAGTGCAATTAATTCATCGGAAATAAAATTATAAATGTCAACAATAAAATCAGGGTGGTACGTAAATAAAACAACACGATAATTGAATACAGCATTTCATTATGAAATCATTCAGTACAAATAAACAAGTTCGTAGGTGTAAAACAAATGAAATATTAGAGTTGTGCTTTATTTACAAGTCTTTTGCATCAATATAATACATGTATGATTATATATATTCATATTTTGTAAAGCATAGTTTGGATTTTTAAAAGTCGTGTTTTGGCGTGAAAATATATTGTAATATTTCTGATACAAAGTTGGTATGATCTTACTGTTAACAGGTACCTAACAATTAATTATAGTAGAGACTAGGACTTGTATGAAGATAGGTTAAATACATATAAATCCTCTATTCATAAAAATTAACAAAAGCTTGTTTAACCTATTTTTGCTAAAATATGTTTTGTGGTTATCTCTCTTTTTAATAATCAACATTGAAAACAAGAGACTAAATATATTTTAGCAAAATTTTGTTTAGCAAGCGTTTAATATATATAAATATGGGGAAAAAGACGTATAAATAGATGATAATGTCAAATAACAACACAATGATTTTTGAAAGTACTTAATATAGTGACAACATTTATGAGAAATAAATTAAAAAGATAATTTATCTTAAAACATTGTAGGACTTCTATAAGAGTTTAAAAGGATCGTGGTTATTCCCGTCGAAAGCTAGAGAGCCAAAACCATTTCAGTTTACTAAAATAATCTACTAAATTATATGGGCAATAAAATCTTCTGAAAGCTTTTTTGAAGAACATATTGTGTCGTATAGATTCACCGTACGACACCATATGTTCGTCAGAAAGGCCTATAATATTTCTTCAGAGTCGATAACCCTTATTTGAAGGTCCGTGCGTGCAAATTATGTACCGTCCGTCCGTTTGACAAAAAATGTAATGAAATTAATTAAATTCAAAACTGGTTTATGAATACCTTTTGTACTTGAACGTACACCTTCGCCCCGAGATTAATAATTGTATAGTAAATAAACCTTTTCAAACAAGTGATTCCAGGCCAACTGAACTAAAAGGATAAAATAGACGTAAATGACAAATTTGAAGCATATTAATTATGAAAAGCGTGGGCGATCTATTTTAGTTCAGGATTAATTTTCAGGTGAGTTTGACTTTGTTACAGAATTATTAATTTATGAGTTTAATTAAAAGCACGTGTATGTATAGCAATCCACAAATTAAATTAGAGTTTCAAAAGTTCAACGACCACGCTTATATTATTATTTGCTTTTTATATAGTTCAGTATCTCCATTAGCTCTCGCCTTACTTGAAACTTTGATTGTTATCCTTTGTCACTAAACACTTTTGGGAAAAAAATAGAAAATATGAGTAATTATAAACAAAAATATATACAAATAACTAGTAAAAATAATAATAAATATCGTTGGAAATACATAATTTTGATATATACTTTAAAAAATGTTCTACAATTTCAACTTTATTATTTTTTTAATACAATTTTAACCGACTTCAAAACAGAAGGATATGTGACTGAATGAGAAATCGTTAAACGTTGCTAACAAAATGCTGTAACTAACATTTATATTAAAAGAAGAATTTTAATCTTGTACGACTCATTGGGTCCATCACTTTGTGCATTATAAATTCACAATTAGTTTTTTTTTGTTTTCTATTTTATTGTTGGTACGTTATTTTGAATGTAATAACATGTTCTTTCTACTCGAACATGTACTACAACATTCCCATTTCACGTAAGTAATTACAGATATATGAATTTATTTTTTACAGTCTCTCCAGATTTAACATTCCAAACTTACTTACATAAATAATTAACAAAAACAATACTATCCTTAACTTGTTTAACCTATTTGTGACTAGATTATTCAGAATATTTACAAATACAATAGTTTTGTACAATTACGATTACATTTCAATTGTGTGTCGTGAAACCTGGGATCTAGATTAAAAAAATAAATACTATCATGACTTATATTTGTTCCTAAATAGTTTTGTTTGATAGATCACAATAAATAATTTACAAGAAAAGCAAGAAATAATCAATTTTCATTTTATAATAATATTATAAATTTGAATTTAAGCAATTGCATATTTTTAGATTATGAAACTTTAGATATTTTGCATTTAAATATTCAGACGGACAAAAAAATTTAACAATTCAAAAATACTTAAAAATAAATAATAAAGGAAAAATCACAGCAATATCAATGAGGATTATCCTATCTACTTTTACTTACAAATCGCTATCTACATATTATAATAACAAATGGTGTCATATCTTACATAATATGTATTTTGAATAAACGACTCACTTATAATACTTAATTACTTTAAAATTCGTATTTGTTACAAAGGAATATATTACATATTTAAATCTCTAATCTAAAAAAGAACAAGATAACATTTTTATGAATAATATGGTATATCAAAGATGATGCAATTTATTTAGTAATATTATGAGTACTATCATTACTAATCAATAAATTGATATAATACCTAGTGTACTGGCAGAAAATAAGTAATGAAAAAAATCCAATGCCTGCTTACTTATACGTATAAAAAACCAATTTCTACATATAAAATTGCAATATGAATAAAAGAATAATATGAATTGTATGTATTATATCGTTGATTGTTTTATGAAACGCATTGTAAAACATATTTATGTATGTGATATTTAAGAATGTTATATCTTTTTATTAATAAAATCAGTATATTTATATTCTGTATAGTATGATAGAAGCACATCATTATGTGCGAATAGTTATATATGTAGGTAGTAACTTATTAATGATCTGTGGTAGTTGTGTGTGATTTTCTCATCGCACCAAAAACATCGAGCCAAGACGGCTTGTGATCCAGCCGCGTTCGAAGTCGACAGAATACATTCTAACTTTGTCCATAAATGGAACATTACCCGTAGCCCGTTATAAATATTCATTTTCGGCGGAGAAGTTCACTTCTCGTTTCATATATTAGCGAATTTATGAGCAAAAATGTTCAACACTTCAGCGAGATTCGTCGTTCGCTCGAACTTCGGTGATATTTATCTATGGAAGCGCTAAACAGATATTGATAATATCGGTAAAGTTTGAAACCGTATTATATATTTAACTCGATATATACAATAAATATGAGATAATTTGTAGTTGTAAGGCAAATGTATGAGCGGTTGCAATTCTTAGTCAAAATTCGAAGGAATTTCAAATCGAGCATTTTATCTCGAGTTATAAAATAGCAATTTCATGATCTATTGGTTAAGGTGGCAGTTGGTGTTTCACATAGGCTATCTAGAATTATAAAAACACATAGAAAAAAATTCATGCTATAATTGTGAATTCCCCTTATATACCTATACGTTCACAAATATCTAGACATGTCAGAGCCAAGTTAAATACAAAAATAACACGAAACATTCTAAAAAGTCATAAGATCGTTACGAAAATAGTCGACTTTCGTTTCGATTCTATGACATTTTTGTTATTTATTTTTTTATATCAACTAACACAAGGATACATATATGACAAAGCTGGATGTCGTCAACAACAATAAATCTATGCTTAGCAGTGAGCACTGCTGAGCACAAAGAAAAGTCCCAGATTAACAACGGAGGTTAGAAAAGCTGACGGTGATGATTTCACTCCCAATTTTGGATTTGCTTAGGTATAGTATATGACACAATAAACAAACTATCTATGTAAAATGTTTATATTCACATATTTCACTTAAAGTGTCCGAAATCAAAGCAACGCTTCTTCGAGCTGCTCTAAGGGTTCGTACCATCAGTCACTTTCGTAGACCGTGGAATTGGAGCTACGCCGACGGCTGTAAGGTGAGCAGAACTCGATCCTGGTGTTCGGCAGCCAGGTGTACGCAGTGCGCTCCGAAGATGCACTAGAATAGAAGAAAATACAATCTTATTATTTATATAAATACAAGTTATGGCATCAAAACACAGGACATTATTATAAAAACTATAAAATGCGCAATAGGCGGCCTTATCACTAAGCATTTTCTTCCAGGCAACTTCGCTTAAATAGAAGGAAGTGATGGGAAATTAGGAAGTAGTATTATAATACGTATTGTAAATGCAAAAGTTTGTATGGATGTATAAATATTTGTTCCGCTTTAACGCTAAAACGGCTGAATGACTTGGAGTTAATTTAGCATGTAGACAGCTTATTATATATTTATACTAATACATAGAACTTTTTATCTCTGAAAATTGTCAGGTCCGCCGGAAACGCCTCGGATTTCAGCTAGTAAATTAAATTCATATTGTCGCATAAGGATATGAATTACATTGTCAACGTCACTAATTCGAACAAAAAGAATTCAACTGAAGGAAAATTTCGTCAATAGCGTCAGTACACGATTGGCCTAGTGGTCTAAGCGGTGGACTGTGAATCTAGAGACCGCTGGTTCAAATCACACCCAATAATAGTGTTTTTGAAGTTTTAAAAGAAGTTTCTACATAATACTAGACTAAATAGAAAAGAAAATACGGGACAGAAAATGAGTGAAAGAGAAGGCGATAGAAAATTTGTAATTTGAGTTTGGATTTGCGATTTTGTTCGAATTCGGGGGGTTAAAAACGGAACAAGGCACCGCCTAAGGCAGTTTTAGTTGGAAAGTGAAATCCGAAGAAGGAAGAAAAGAGAAGAGAAGAAGAAAAGAATAGTAGTAAGTGAAGTAAAACAGTGAGTAAAGTGAAGTAGTGTGTAAAGTGAAGTTTCAGTGCAGTGAATTCCGCGCGCGTGACAGTGCAGTGACGTTTCCGTGCGCGTGACAGTGCAGTGACGTTTCCACGCGCCTGACAGTGTAGTGACAGTTGGAGTGCAAAGACAACTAACGCTGTCAGTTATGAGTACGCTTGTGTTGTAAATAAAGGCACTATTCCATAGAATAGTTGTTTCCTTTCCTATCCCCAACCCACTCTCGTGACAATAATATGTCCGAGGTAGAAAATGCCAAGGATTATAAGAATTACAGGCCATTTATTTTTTATTTCCTTTAAAACATGAGGTCGGCTTCTTAGTGTAAAAGATAATATCCATCCTAATGATGGGTTGCTAGCCGTATCGGTTAGTAACACAATTCTTTAAAATTTTGTCCATTAGCTCAATCGGCTTTTACGATCTGCATAGGACGTAAAGTAGCTGATAAATTTTTCTTATTTCTTAGACCAGCCAGAAAATAACAAATACCAGCACCCATACACATACGAGTATGCATATGCATACACTAAAGATATAAATATATTTAATCCACGACAGCCTACCATCTACAACGTGTAACGGAAAGGGGGTATGCACCCGAAAAGGAGTAAACATACCAATCAATGTGAACAAATTTTACTATGGGACTATCCCCAAAAACGTAAAAAATTCTGCGGCTCCATAAATTTTGGCACGGTAGGTATTTAAATTTGTATGCAAGTGCGATTTTTTTTACGATTTTAGTAATGGTCCCGTAGTAAAAGTTGTTCACATTGATTAGTATGTTTACTTCCTTTCCGTTACATGTTGTATAATTTGCTCAGCGTGGCTTCTGGGTCTTGCAACTCTTAAAGGATGAAAATGAGACGTCTCTATCTATTACTAAGTAATTTATGAGAGACAGAGCCAAAGGTCACAATCGTAAAGGTCGTAATTAGCTGAGGTTTACTGTAGTTAACATTGTATATACAGAAAATACACAAATTAAACGGTTCCTTAACTCTTTTAAAACCGAATAGTATTAAAACTTGGTAGGGCAGTAAGAAAGTTGATTCTATCAATTTCTTTGTTGTATTTTTTGTGTATAAGTGTCAAGCTGCCTGAAGGCATTGGACACATAGCTTGACGATTGCCATACAATTGTGACGCCCTGAACCAACAGCGTGCCTACCGAAGCACAGAGGAGTTCGAGATTTTTTATGTCCCTTTTGGCCATCTATTCAAGTGCGGACCACGCCCGGGATTGCTTAACTTGCCATAGCGGTTCAATTTCATGATGTAAAATTTTTAAAACTATCAGAAAATCTGTGATAGAGCGAAAATAACTCTTCTATATCATTTCTATAGTGGATAAGATTATTCCAGCTCCCTAAAGACATTGCATTAGAACTGAAATAATACTACACTTAATCACATAGATTCTCAGAAAATGTAACAATCCAGGGATTAAAAATATAAGCAAAATTATTAGTTATTTTGCAAAAAGCGATCAATCAGCTGAGTGCCCAGGGACTTAATTATACTTTTATATAACTTTTTCAGCACTACTGATATTGGCATCGCAGAAACTTTTGAACAATAATACACTAGAGAGTAAAAAACTTTTAAAGTGGTGTAGTTTTAAAAATGTTTTTGGTCATTATGTCACAACTTTTTAGACGACTTCAACTTCAAATAAATTATGAAATATGCGTGTTCATAATTACAAGCTTTTATTCAGTTTACCTGTCCCGTTATTTGTCTGTCTGTCTGTCTGTGCTAGAAATAAACTAATCTTATCAGTAAAATTTGACCCACTTCCTGGTTTCCGATTAAGCTGAAATTTTGCACGCAATGGTATAAGTATGTCGCGTGATAATGTAATATTATGATGTCATAGAGCTGATTTGATAATGGAGCCGGAAGATAGCCATGGCCATAGGAACTCTGTGATGAAACGACGCAACCCCATTGACTTTAGGCTCAATTGATTCGAAGCATTTTAAGCTTTTAAGTTGAATGAATGAAAAACTTTTTATTGCAACAATACAAAAAAAAAATAACACAAAAAGAAAGTTTTACAATTTAAAATACATAGGTACAGTGAGCAGTCTTATCGCTTAGAACGATCTCTTCCAGACAACCATTTATAATTCATTGTTTAATATAATAGCTTGTTTTAAAAATATTTTTTTAATAAATTACTTGTTGAGTATTATGTAGGTCAGCCAGAGGCTAGTTATAAAATGTACCAAAATATTAATTTAACTCAAATATAATTATTTTATACAAGGTGACAACATTTTTAACTGTGCACGTATAACGAGTATACATATATATGGCGAGCACCATCGTATTTAAATTGAACATAAAATTGTTGTTCCCTAGTGCCTCTTGTCACCCGCGCTCTTGAAGCCACGTTATTCGTATGTTGTTGATTTATGATAAAGAAAAGAAAGAAAGAAAGAAAATTGAATGATTTTGTTATTTACTATTTTCATTTAATCACTTTCTAAAAGCTTGGAAATCTGACGCATTAACTTGTTAGTTATTAAAATATCAGTAACAATTATAAATGTAGTAAATTATGAAAGTGAGTAAATTTGACGAAGATTTTTACATTATATCTATGAGACATTTGAAATCTTTACTACTTATTAGGTGTTCGTAAATATGTTACTAATCCAGTCTTTGTTGGATACATCAAGAAGTGGCTATATAGGTAACAATTTTCGTAAGTTGAAGTGAACACAAGATATACCTAGAACAATCATATAACTTTATTCATATAAGACAAACTTTCTAAATATCCGCTTGTGTATGACAGAGTAATGAACACAAGTTCAGGCTCGTTTGGACTCAATTAAAGCACTTCAGTGTACACTGAACAACCTACTTGAATTTGCACAATGCAGTAATAACATGAAACGATTATTGTTGGCACAGTTTTGTTATACAAATCTGAAATACGTATTTGTAGGGAAATGTAATACATACCTATACACTCGCAATTGCTTTAGATTTTTATTATAGTGCTATATAAAATTAGCTGGGTTTTGTCATTTAAAAATTATGAAAATCTTGATACATTTCTACTTATATAAAATACAATACAATAAATTACAAAACATGAAAAACAATATTTCTGCCTGGTAGCGTTTGTAAAATAACGGATAAGCCTACACCAGGTGATTTACAAAACGAAACTGGATTTAGAGTAATAAAATTCGTGTAAGTATTTAAATACATGGATTTTACCACTTTAAGTCCAATTCAGTTTAGATGTTAATTTATTCGTGTAGTTCTTTAAATAAAGATATGAGAGTTAGGTTTTAAGCTTTCAAGAAAAATAAATTCAACGAAAACAGTGATATTTAAATTCAACAAAAGGGACTAAAAACACATCACGTGCAAATAAAAACCTAGTATCAACAACATTGAAAATTCAAATGAACTTATCGGAATATTTAACGGGGCCAATATTTGTGATATAAGCATTAAAAATTCCAGATGCAGTACGTATTCGCGCTTAGAGTGCCACCTACGAGCACTTGAGTAAACTGAGTCAGTATTTATCTTTACCTCGTACCTTGTTGTTTTAGAGGACCCCTCGCTGGGGTCAACGCTCTTGACATATTTCACGAGTAGCTGATGCCAGGTTATACTTATTTTATGACAGCTTTTGATGTGAGGAAAAAGCCATTGTATCTTACATTGATTTTCTTGTTAACTCCTTTAATAACATTGTTCAAGTTAAGAGAGGCTTAAGTAAACGCTTTCTGACCACGATATTACGAGTATGTATGTTGAATAAGTAAAAGAAGTGAAGCTACTGCGGCTATTTCTTTTGTTTTGTCATATTTATCAGAATAAAACCGACTCCAGTAATAAAGGGTGAATCCAGCAGTTTCTGTGGCTTATATGACGATGTGGGTTAAATTAGAACCATGTAAAATATAGACTCTTTACATTTTTACTAAAGGTGATTATAGGACAGGATGATACTTTATAAATGTATGAACTAGATTTTATCTTAAAGGTGTGGAAAATTTTCGAAAGAACATAGGTCAGAAATCTTTTACTGTTCTCTCTTTTGAGATATTGAAAAATATATTAAAGTAATTGTGCATCTTATATGCCAAATTCTTAGGAGTTGCAAGATTTGAAAAGTACATTTTTAACAAACTAAATAAGATTTTTAATTAAAACCACATCAAAAGAAAAATTTCATCGCAATATCACTAGAAAATACTATCTTCAATCGTATTCATATTTTAATACTATAAACCTTCAACATTAATTAATCCCACAGCATTTATATTTCGCTAGCCATCAATTGCTAAGTTTAAGAAATGTTTTGTTTTACTCCGAAAGATAAAAGACTGCACGGATCAGTGCACTCTTTGATTGATTACACCTTGTGCCCTTGCTATAGCCAGTCGACCTTGAATCTTTGTTTTATGGACTACCTTCTCCTTTTTCTTGGATTTTGTGATTTTGTTTCTCTTCAACGGGTAATAATGGATTTATGTTCACCCATAAACTTTCATTAAATGAGGGGAAAAGTATCGGGAGGGAAATGTCCCTGAGTTCTGAGCCAGCACACCTTTGGATGCGATAACGCGGTAAGATATGAAGATTTTTTTGACTAATACATTTAGCTGTAGACCGACAGACATGGAAAAGAGAGAAAGAGGCCTTTGCCCAACATTGGGACACAAATGGCTTGTTATAATATTATATTAGTTTATTTTGGTAATGCTTGCTTTTCATGTGTGTAAGTGGCCAACACTAGTGTCAAGCTGTCTAAAGACATCTGATATAGCTTGACGACTGGCATACAATGATAACAGCTGAGACCAACGGCTTATACGTGCCTTCCGAAGCACGGAGCAGCTCGAGAAATTTTCATGCCACTTGTGGTCACCAATCCAAGTGCAGACCACGCCCGGTGTCTCTTTACTTGCGAAAGCGCTAGTAATGCGCACTTCCGCCGGGTCACCGAGCTCCTATAATTTAATTTAGTTATAATAAATAAAGATAGTTTCAAAAATCTCGCAAATAGCATACCGGATAAATGACTCGTATTATATAGACAATGTGGCAATTTGTCATGCTTGGGCCGCACCTGCGCCTATCGTCACGAAGCTTCGTGCTATTTATTACAAGATACATGCAACTGTGACCGGCCGTTATCGGGTATCGTCTCGAATATTCGGACTTCGTCTTCGTTATCGCACGGGTGGCGGTACAT
Organism: Acrobasis suavella; assembly: GCA_943193695.1. Taxonomy (NCBI): domain Eukaryota; kingdom Metazoa; phylum Arthropoda; class Insecta; order Lepidoptera; family Pyralidae; genus Acrobasis; species Acrobasis suavella. Next base: position 14,294,405 of record OW971938.1, read on the forward strand.
CAAATGGTTTTAGCACGCTAACAATACGCTCTGCGTGGTCGGACTAGCGTTGTTCATTTTGACGTTTGTTTTCAACTTGTTCAGACGCGTGCTGTGCGACGGTGCCACGTTTAATAATGCGTAAAAATGGAGTGGAACGATAAAATGGTGTTAAAATTTTTAGGTTTTTCTTTCTAGGTTTCTTTTTAGGTTTCACTAAATGCATTACGTAATTGTTAGCACACATGCAAAAGTAAAGAAAGTCGTCGTCCATATTTAAAACATGTAGATGACGCAATCTTGGATTATTGCCCGATAGTTCTTGAAAAATAACGAAGCCGCTAGTAGTCGATGACCACAGTTTTATCGCGATCACTTTTTAGTGTACAAAACGAACAAAGCTTCGCCGCGCATTGCTTCGGGGCGATATACGCAGGTGCGGCCGAAGCATTAGAGCTTTGAGATTGTATCACCGCCATTTATCCAGCAAATTTAAAATTCTTCTTCATCATTTTAAATTTTTAATGAGTTGCCAAAATATCTACCATTATAATTTGTTATAATATAGCAGCAACATGACAAACTAAAAAAAAATTATACACACTAAGTATATTTTTAATGTTTGATACATTTAGATCATAATGTACGAGGAATTATCCTTTGATTTGTTTATTTCTCGTACAAAATATACAATATATCAACACTAAAACGTCTTACTTATTCCGTAGTAACTGTAACCAAACACAGCCACCTTCTTAATTTTTTTTTATAGTTTTATGTTAGACGATTTGATTTAATATGACTTCTAAGAAGATACCGCCAAAGTCAAGTTTATACACTTGTAACATTCCATGCAGAGCCACTGGTAACCAACGAGTAGTCATATATGCGTAAGAAGTAATTCGATAAATCCACTGACATACTCTCAGTTCAGTCAGAAATAAGGGCTCATACACACTGACAAAGGACGCTGAAGCTATCTGATATAATTAATGTACGTTGAAACTTCAAGTTTAGCTGAGTATTTGGAATAACGTGCATACTGTTCAATTGTGATTTAATTTTAAACACACACACACATTGCCATTGTTTTCAAGCTGCTTTCTACGTCTAAATGACAATCGTGAAAAGTATGTGCCCTGAAAGACTGCAGCATGTTTCAGGTTTCTCAGGATCAGGATCATACAGCAATGCTAAGTTTAACAAGGCTGTAAAATGTCGCTATAATGCTCTTGGTGTGCCAAGAACTTTACTTAAACAAAATGCGGTGAATGAACAAGAAGCTCAAACTTCGTCATTCGATATTTAAAATCGTTTGACTGAACAGATATAATCGCCGCGATACTATCTTCTTATAACTACATCAATCAATTTCTCTAATTTCATTGCGTAAGCTATTGGTTTTATTATAACCAAAGAGTACATAAAATAAGTTAATAGATTCCCCAAACATAAGAGACCAATAATGTTGTAACGATGTATGATTGCAAGAGACTTGTCCGGAAAAGTGACTTGGAAATAAAGTAATTAAGAAGAAGTGGTAGCTAAAGTGGCGCCCTCATTTGGAATAAATTGTTTAAAACTAAAAATGGTGATAATTAAAAATTAGATTTGAAAAAGAAAAAAAAAACAACTATCAAAACATAATATACTACCTATATTTCATACTTACTAGACATATACAGTTTATAACATCCGAAATATTTATAAAAACAGACAGAAGTGGCTAAAAATGTAACCAAAATATACTTGCCTATAAAAGTTAAGTATTATCGTGTAGAATATTACTTAAGACGACATGGTAGCAGAAGTGGCGCCCTAATTTGAAATAAATTGTTTATAACTAAATATGGTGATAATTAAAAATATGACTTGTACCAATGTCTAGAAAGACCTTTAAACTATTTTATGAATAACCTTTGAAATTATTACTAATAGTCCGTCTAGTTTTAAAACAAGACGGACTACCAATATTACTTTCCAAGGTTATTTATAAAATAGTTTAAAGATCTTTCTAGACATTGGTACAAGTCATATTTTTAATTATCACCATATTTAGTTTTAAACAATTTATTTCAAATGAGGGCGCCACTTCTGATACCATTTCGTCTTAAGTAATATTCTAGACGATAATACTTAACTTTTATAGGCAAGTATATTTTGCTTACATTTTTAGCCACTTCTGTCTGTTTTTATAAATATTTCGGATGTTATAAACTGTATATGTCTTGTAAGTATGAAATATAGGTAGGATATTATGTTTTCATAGTTGTTTTTTTTTTCTTTTTTTTTTTTTTAAATCGCCTAATGCCATAATGATGATGATAATGATAAACTAAATTAATGTGATTGTATACTTTTAACTGACCCTAATGTCATTTCTAATTATTACTCTTACAATTTCTTCGATCGCAACAAAAAGTCCTTTTAGAGGGCGTATTTTCTTTTCTGAGGCGAAACAATGGCCGACTTAGTAATCTAAGTTAGAGCTGACGAATTGTTAGGCTTTTACGCTGCGGCTTTCCATTAGTTTAATAATGCTTTCTTTTTCGTTAAAGTAATTTTTAGGTGGAGAAAAAAATTTAGGTGGTTTAATTATATGAGTGTTACTAATATATACTATATGACAGAGATTAACTATAATGAGTAAGATCTAGTACTTTACACAGGTTTTTTTAAAGGGTACATGGAAATGTAGATATAACTTATAGTGAAAACATTTCGCTACTTCAAAGCTATTGTAGATTCTAAAAAAATATGGACATTTCTTTTAGATTTTACTAGTTGATTGATATTCATATGTCACTTAGTTTGTAGCCTGCCTTCTCATACCTATTTTGATCTGAATTATTAGTCTAAATTTGCGTACTGGAAATCGCCTTCTAGGCCGGTCATATTTAATACAAAAATCGCAAACTAACGGCTAGTTATGATTTTTTCATATGTTGGTAGGCCCGCTTCTCGGACTTAAATTTTGGATACCGAGAAAGTCCGAATATTTCGCGGTTTTTCGAGTGCTGCAAAATTAGCACAGGTCTTTCGAAGCTGGAATCTAAATAAATAAATAAATACATACGGACAAATTACACTGATTGAGCTAGCCCCAAAGTAAGTTCGAGACTTGTGTTATGGGATACTAACTCAACGATACTATATTTTATGACAAATACATATATATACATATATAGATAAACACCCAAGACCCAAGACAATTTGAAAAAGGCCATTTTCCAACTTGCCCTGACCGGGAATCGAACCCGGAACCTCTGGGTTCAATCTGGTATCCAAACATGTATAAATGCTAATGGTAGTGGTCCTAATAAGAAATTAAAAAATCAAAACTAGCTTTCAGAGGTTTGTGTTAAATATAACCAGCGTATTTCTATAGAATCAAAAAAATCAATAGGTAAATAATGATCCTGACTATCGACAATGAGAAGCTCCTACCGATGCGACTAATGAGGTCAAAGCTTTGTTTTGTGGGTAAAGCATATAAACAAGATTAGAGGCGTAGGATAGGTTATTATACTCGTACGTTGGACTAGTTGGACGTTACGATATACCTATATTGTGTTTCACACATCCTTATCTCTCTAGAGTGTGTTCCCGGTTGCACACTTAGCAGTGCTGTTTTGGATCCCGCGGTCAATTTTGCAGCTTTTTTCTACTCTTTGGTATTTAAAATGATGTTTGTATATGTCTTATGCAATACGATTTCATTAATAGTTAAGCTTTTGTATTGAGAGCGGGTATCACTAACACAAGCATATCCATGTTTAAAAGTGATTCCCATCGACACTCAGAAAATTGTAAACCCAAATATTGAATAAACTATTTATTATATTATTATTTATTACTTATTGTGAGACTATTGCGACTGTTTTTAGGCAAACCCCTTTTTTAGGAGCGCGGAGGCGCCTATTAATCATTAGATATTTAATGATGATTTGAGCAGTGATAAAACTAAGTGAATAAATTTATTACTCAACAAAGTTATTGTGCTAAAAAGAAAACAAAATAAACTAACAATACCCACATCAAATTATGACATTCCTAAGCCAATCAATACTCCGCAAATGACATCAAAAAGAAACCAATAGATGGAACAAGTCGGACACTATTAAAAGGAAATGAGAAGTACAGACGGCATTGGAGCGAAATCCAATTTGAAATAAGTGCCTTCTGAATTAATCCGGCCACTTTGAACGGTCCGCATGAAATTTCTGGTATTTTTCACGTCTAGCAATAAAAACGCTCGGAAAAAGATGAGTAATAGCTCCGCGGCTCCACCCTGAGCTCTGAGGAACTGTAAGGAATAATAATATTATGCTCGTAGGATGAAAACCTTTTTTAATCCGACGTGTGTAGGGATGTGAACACGCTAGTTACAGACGTGAGGTTGATACTACACAAATTTATGGGAACCCTTTTTAGAGTTACTTGACAATGTTTTCTGCAATTTCATACGTATAAATAATATTATTATATTACACTGTGATATACTTCCTATTTATAAAACGTTTTTACGAATCAAGGTAGATTCTGTATGTACTGTAAAATGAAGATAAAATTGTCAATAGCAGTATTAACAAAAAAAATTACAGTATGTAATTATGGTATTCTATTTCTGTGACTTACTCATGAAAATATATAGAAACGCTTTTATAATCTTAGCACATTCAAAAGGCAACGTCCACTCTATGAATTACTTAGCGATTTATTTTAATATAATCAAAATCTAAATAAACCTAATATTTCCAGTATAGACATAAATGTAATAAAATATTACCATCAAGCTACTAAATCAAGTGTTAGTAATTTTAGAGCACGTTCAAATAGTAAAACATAATTTAATTTTATTTATGTCCAGATTTAAATATCATTTGACTATATAAAATTGAAATATGGTTGTAAGTATCTGTATGAATTCTTTCTAGATTTGCAGTAAGTCTAAAGTTTTAAAGTACACTTGTCTAGTTTCCAAAGAAGTAACTATAAGCGGCTTATATTTAAATAAAATTATTTAAGAGGATTTATTACTGATTTTTTTTCACAAGTTTTCTCTACTCAATTATTTTAATGTATATAACTTACATACTTTTTGAAAAACTATTTTAGTAGTAGGTTTTTTTTTCTATAAAAGGAAAGGATAAATGTTATAACATTAAAAATGGTTTTTAAAGATTCGGTTTTCGTTTTTTGTGTTTTTTAATTCTCTTGTTTTATCACATAATATTTCATTAGATGTCAATGGAATCGTGTATCATAAAATTTCAGTTTATTCTGTGAATCTACGTATCACATTTGAAACAAACATTCTTAATATATTTTAATAAAAATATTTAACAAACTCAAATAAACTGAAGGCAAAGTTACATCATTGATATGAATATAAAATCAACACGATCTCTTAGGGTAACTGATATATTAAAAATAATTAATTTTATTTAGTTGCTAACGAATATTATATCATCCTCGTTAATATTTAGCATTATATTAGCCTATTGTTATTTTTAATTTATAATATAGATTTATAAGAATAAATAATTTCTGAAAATGTGCAAAATTTTCGCAACACATTAATTATGAATTGAATACCGGGCACCTTTTGAATGTTTAATTGATTTAAACACTCCATTATTACAGTCTGTGTCATTTAAAACTGTAATAAATAACATTTGGCTTAATTAAATACCCTCACATTTACCGACAACAAAGTAAAATACGTAGGTATTTTACTTTGTTGTCGGTAAATATGAAAACAATATATTATATATAATAAAATACTAACAAATTTTATTACACCAAAATAGTGAGATAAAATTTGTGAAAACTAACCTTTTTCAAATTTACAAAAGTTGTGACGGCCTTATTGCAATCTCTTTAGGAATTACCTTTAAAGATTTAAAAACAGTTAGAAAAAATAATTAAAATTTTTATTGCGAATACTTTCCAACTTCGTCATCAGATAAATATTATTTATTAACGAAGTACCTAATTGCTTATTAAGACAAACCAAAAAACGTCTTATTATAAAACGTGGACTTTTGTTGACACTGACAGATGAGATGGTGTCATTGTACATAATGGTTTCTACCGATGAATTGTGGATGGGTTTGTTTAAGTTTCTATAGCTACCTTCTCTTCTTTACTTACCTCTTTCCTCTCTATCCAATGGTTGACTGGAAGAGATCACTTTAAGCGATAAACCACCCATTGTACTCATTTAATGTATTTTTTTTCCTTTGTGTTATATTTTTCATTTGGTTTACAATAAAGAGTCATTTATCTATCTATCTTCTCAATAGAAAATGGTTTGCAAGCTTTGAAACTGTTAACTTAACTATAGTTACATATGTACAAACATTCATACGAACGTTGCAAGTTGAATGGAAGCTTGTAAACTAAATTCTATGAGGTTTGAAGTTTGCCAAAATTAGAGCACGTCGTATCTCAGTTACTGTTAATATATCTCTACATCCACAAAACTTCATGAAATCCAATACGCAGTAAGTTAGTAATGAGAATGCAGTTAACTCTGCAGTTTGATTGCTTGTATCAACAAGTTTGTACTTTGCACCTGGTTTAGTTTGACTTAACTAGATCAGTTAACACCTCATCTTGCTCGCGTGAGCTGTTATGAGTTGGGATTATTGAGTTACAGTTTTAGTAGTTAGTGACGAATCGCGAGTCAATCACAAATATATTTTAAAACAAATCCTGTCCATGATACTGAACTACTTTTAAGAAAAACAATTAACGAAAGCAATAAAAAAAGCATTTTGGCTTCCAATACGAATAAGTGCTTGGCCAAACAAGTTTTTTATGGAGGGAGAGAATTTTTTATTTATTTTTAATAAAAAAATATATAGTAATACAGTATCATAGACTGAACTTGCTCTAAGAATTTGGCTGGTGGATAAAAAGTAACATTGTATATATATACAGGCAGTTGGATTGTATAATCCGCTGTTTGACAAAACCTCTAGCTGTTTGGCATTACAGCTCGGTTTCGTAAAAAGCTGGAAATCGTTCAGCTGAATTTCAATGAGTAATGTTTAACAAAACAGCTAACGTTTAGATCATGTATCATAAATGTCATGGAGCAAAACTTAAAATTGTAGATTTAAGTTCAGAATTCTGACACTTGTGGCCGTTAGTGCCATAACAACAAACAAAACTACGTAACACAGTGACAATCCAACTGAACGGTTTTCAGCTGTTTTACAAAACTAAGCTGGAAATTTACAAACAGCTAGATGTTTTGACAAACAGTGGACTATACAATCCAACTGTAATATATACATACACCCTCACGTCTTTATTCCAGATGGGGCAGACAGATGATTTTGGTTCTTCCGGCTCTAAGCGACCAAAGACTGAGAGAATCAAAATAGTGATGATTTGCTGGTGACATCGCCTATTAACATAGAAAATACTACAAAAAGGATATTTTTCTGCTAAAGTAAAATTATATCACACTAACATACATATAAATAAATAACATACATATAAATAAATAACCACCTGCCTAAATATTCTTAGAAACCATCCCAACATTTGAAACAATTTTGTCCGAACAATAATTTGTCTCCGATTTTCTTTCGTAATAATGATAATATTATACTTATGTTATATTTTCGTAGAGTTGAATTTACTCTAAGAATATGTTTTGTTTTGTTAATGTATCTAATACATTACCGTTTTGTTTAATGTTCTCTTAACTCTTAAGATTAAAAGCAACATTGCCAATATAATAATAGGTCAAAATAATAATAGTTTGTTCAAAATAATAATAGGTCATTTATATTGAGTTCCAACAAATAATTTCAAGGTTGACTCTTAAGCCAAACTTTTATTCTTATTTAAGTTCAATTTTATTTCATCGCTAATCTTGTTAAAATTTCGTTTAATTAAGTAATGTTTTACCAGACATTCATAGATAAAGAAATCGGAACAAATACTTCGGTGGCATAGGCTGGTGCAGCGAGAATTGTCTGTGCAAACATAGACGCGGTCAAAATGGAAGCCCTATTGTGTCAGAATGTATTCATTTGTATGGAAAGCCTAATATTGACACTGTAACTTGTTTCGGATAGGTAAACATTGACGGGCTGTAGCTATCATGATTAAAGGTAACTGGTTGTAGGCGGGATGTTTGGTGTTGGGTGTTTTGTTTATTGTAGGTTGTAGGAATGTTTTAATGTACGGCTTCCATGTTTAAAGGGTCGCTTGTTCTAAGCATATTTACTATAAATAACTTTAATAATAATGGCAACTGTATTGATTTGTTTTTTAAGGTGAACTTTTTTCACTTGACAATGCTAAAGCATTAAGTAGATAATATTTTTTGTTCACGACCAGAAATAACCTCATAATATTCACTTGCAGATCATGGTCTTGAGCAGTTATAATCAAGAATACTTAAAGTATATGTTTATTTTTTACAATTCCCACGCTGCACGCTGTATCGAGCCTAGACACTAATGTTATAGAAAAAATCTTATATATACGTATACCTATGTTTGCAAAATTCACTAAATTCATGATTTAGTTCGTTGTGGATAATAAATATAAAAAAATATATTAACAGTCGGAATTCGTTTCTAGACAACTTTAATCAAATTTTATCTAAGACCGAGTAAGTAAGTAAATACAAAGATTTCTGACTACTCAAAACTTAATAACTTAATTGTTTCAGCTTAAATTAAATACTTTTACGAGAAAAAAATATTACTATTTCCGTTCTGACTATATTTAAAATTGATTTTTGATGGCCGTGATAAAATAATTTGGAGTCATTGAAATTTAATAAAGCGTGTCGAGTTAAAGTTATCCTCGAGGGATTTTAGTTTCACTTCGTTATCAAATCGTCGAGCATGATGCCCATTATGTTTTATGTTTATATGGTTCATAATTGGACTAATATTTCTATTTTCTTTGAAAATTTAAAGAAATATAAATAAAAATGTGGTGTCGTGGGACACCAGGTAGGAACGAAGTTCCTTCGGCTAATGTAGAATCGACACAATTTGCAAAAGAAAAATCGTGCTCAAAGGTATTATACACTACTCGCTTGTGTATACGACTGTCGCGCCTGCGCACGTCTTATTTAACGGTTTTATTTAACGAGGTCATCCTTACGGTTTTACTATCACATTTTTTTCAGTTCGGTCGCGCAGCAAAATCCCTATCTCCTCCAAGCCTGCCGTAAGGAACTTCGTTCCAATAAAGTAAATCTATTTTTTACTAGAAAAATAGAATTTAGTAATAAACTGGATAGTAGGACCAAATATATAAGAAGATTTTAATTTACTTCCGACATTTTGTTTTGTGTACTATTGTACATAATTTAAGTACTTATATATAATAATATTTAAAAGTATTACCACTTTTTAAACAAAAATAACAAATATATTAGTTATTTTTTACTAATTTTGAGAGCTAATCTAACTAATCTATAAATTAAATAGGAAAATTAATTGGTATCAAAAATCTAAATGTTGGTTTAAGACATCAGATATTGTGTTTCTTATAGAAAAACAGAAGCGATGACATGTTTAGTATACCTATTAACAACCACTCAACTATTCACTTAATGAAATTAATTAAAATATTATGTAGTAATTTAAATGCTGTGAGAAGGAATTCAATAGCAATTTTCGCTAATTGCATCATCATTTTTGCTCAAAACGGTTGCCAAATCAAAGGTTTAAACGAGGCAATATTTAATAATAACTTCCGTTCTAACACAAAATATTGATGAGAGAAAATGAAGATGGAGCTTCTTTGGTGGTCTTACTAATTAGCATTAGTCGCCTCGATCTTGGATCATGCGTTAAATGCGTTAATTCTATAGACCTAATAAGATATAGACAGCAATACTTTTTGTTTTTAAAGTTGTTTTATAATATATAAGTACGTATAAATATTTTGCCAAATTTACTTTATCGGAATATGAAGTCAAAGATCATAAATTTTGTAAATAATTACTATCTGTTTAAAGTAAGATTATTTTTTATTACACTTGTTTTAATTTATTACTAAGGTGAATTATGTCCTGCATTGCCCTACAGTACGTCACAATCGATATATCTGTTATATCAGACGTTAAAGTTATTAATATAAAATACATTGTTTGGTTTATCAGTGTTTCATACATCTATTCTTGCTATATCTGTGGTTAAAACCTTAAAATCATAAAACCAGTTTGACGTTTTACGACCCAAATCTGGGATTCGACGATTTCTACATCCAAAATCATTGTTATTTTGTCTCTATAAAATTTAATAATTATCGTGTGTGTTTTATAGATCATAAACGAACTTAGTGATCGAAATCGAATATCTTCAATGAGATAATCATGCTAATGCTCTAAATGACATCTTAAACAAATTGTTTGTTGGTTTTTTGTAAAAGATTATTTTTATGTGGTTTTAATACGTTGTTAATAATGCGTAGTAATCTAATTGTGGTTTTAAACACGCGACACGCATAATGGATCTGATTTGTCGTTGTTTAGTAAATTATTTATTATACATTTCAAAGCTGCTAACTGTTAAATTTCACTTTGTAGTAATAAGGATCATTAAAATAATTAATTAACGATAGATATTAATTTTATAATTAGAATAATCTCTGCGGTACCTAACTATAAGGAATTTTTCATAATGTCAATTAAACTTTGTATATCTGTAATCTTTGAATATACATTTTATAAATACAATGGCTTTATTCTATTTTATATATGAGTAGAGAAATATAAATAACAAGCGAAAAATTTGATGATGTTTGTTTGTTCGAAATAATCATTAAAATGTATTTAGGTTAAATAAATTAAAGTTAGCCAGAAATTCATAACATAAAAATAAAAGGAAAATGACAATCAAAAATAAAATTACCAGTTAATCAACGGGTAACCTCACGCACTCTTAATAGGGTGTCCACAAGCCAGGGGCTATAATGGTTTTCCGACCAGCCCCGGTCAAACGGCCTGGGAACAGACGTTTAAATAGTTCCGAAATCTGTATAACGACCAAAATGACCAATTTACTGTAGATAAGCGTATTGTAAAATGCCCACCGTCAGACAATCAGCCCCCAATTCTACGCAAGAATGGACACCGATATGTGATACTATCTTTGTTTGTGAGAAAATTTCTATGGAGACTAAAATCATAGCTTTTTAACCCCCGATGAAAAATAGGGGTGTTATAAGTTTGAAATATATCTGTGTGTGTGTGTGTGTGTTTGTGTGTGTGTGTGTGTGAGTTTGTGTGTGTGTGTGTGTGAGTTTGTGTGTGTGTGTGTGTGCGTGCATGCGTGCGTGCGTGCATGCGTGCGTGTGTGCGTGCGTGCGTGCGTGCGTGCGTGCGTGCGTGCGTGCATGCGTGTGTGTGTGTGTGGGCCGATTTCGATGTGGTTTTATTTTTGTTTGTAAGCTGACTTAATCGAAAAGGTTCTAAGCTACTAGTATGTATGATGGAAATCAGGTTTAAAAGTTATGGAGGTAAATTCTTGAAAGACAGGGTATTTTTTATTTGTCTGGCAAATAAACTTGTTTATAAAGGACGGTTAAATAATATTAGACCAAAGATTCAAAGATTCAAAGATTCAAATGTTTATTCAGTAATTAGACCTTTACAGGCACTTTTACACGTCAATAAGTATAATTTATGTTACGTGTAAAGTATATTAAAATTTAATTTATTTTTTAAAGAAAAGCTACCGATACCAGCGCTTCGTAACGACCACTGCTGAGAAGAAACGCCGAAAGAAACTCATTTTCACAGTATTGGTCGCCTACTCGCCAGAAGGGCTTTGTCATATTATTATAATTGTCTTTTAATTAATAAATACTTATAATATAATACAATGTTGACACATTATAACATGTTATACGGCCAAAGAAAGGTCCAATACTATTCTCCTTCTTGCTTATTATTTATTGGCTGTCCGAGACAATCTGGAATAGGACAGTTTAAGCTACAAATGTCAAAAGGCTTATGTTAAAGGCTTGTGCTTAAAAATTGTAAAATAAAACGTTCCAGAAAGTATAGGTTGGAAGATTTTAGCAAAAACATCGTCCAAATAGATTAAGTAAAAGGTTTGTGAGAAAACACAAACCTAATTTCATTAAATTTCTTAGATATATTTATTTTCAAACTTGATTTTATTTTACTACATTATTTTGAATTACATATTTCTGGAAGATCCTCATAGTTTCAGGATTGTTTGAGGAAAGCAAGCAAGATGCTCAATAACGATTATTTGCATGACTGTAAATATTTTAAGTATACAGTGTGTTCGGACATGAACTAGCAATAATTTAAGGACATGCTGTCGTCATCAATACGAACAACTTTTACTAAGGTAAAAATTAAGATATCGCAAAAAAAAAATTGTTGCTCCATACATTTTTATGCGATAGGTATGTAATTACTATGGAGCAGCGATTTTTTTTTTCGCGATTTTCTAATTATTCCCTTAGTAAAAGTTGTTCGTATAGATGACGACAGCATGTCCTTAAATTATCGCTAGTTCATGACCGAACACACTGTATAATAAGTTAATTTCACAATAAATTTACTTTAACTAGAATTTCATTATAATTTTATCTATTCGTACGTAAACTTTGGCGTTAATGTTAATGGGTTAAGTAACAAAATGAATTAAAACTGACGCTAAATAAAGGACTTAAGCCTGTGATACGCCGTTCTGTGGATTTGATTGAATCCGCAAATAGCTTCCCATGGTAACCAGTCTAGAGATGTGAACTTTGTGGTCATCGATACGGTACTAGTATTTTTTTTTCAGAAACAGTTTCAAACGTGTATTTTTTTGCTTTGTGGATCAAGCTTGTAATAAAAGGCTAAACAAAGTATGTAATTATTCAAAGAAGAAAATACTGGGTTCAAATAGAACTTTATTTCTGTACAATTTCTTATTTTTTAAGGTGACTTATCGCTACATATAGGTGTGCTTAGTAATATATATTAAGACAAAATATTTTCTGTAAAGCATATCTTAAAATCTTTATGTTTATAGATGTAAACATTAGATTTTGATTTCAGTTTTCGTCTTAGTGAGTGTCAGACACATTGCGTTTTAGAATTATAAATCGAGCTGATGTATTCTTATATAATAAACATTTTTTGAGGAAAAAGGCAATGACTGTGTGTTAAAGCCACATTTCAAGTATTTACACGGAGTTTTAAAAAATCAGCTAGGTAGTTTTTAAGGATTCATCGATAACCGTAATAGCATTGCCCCACCACTACTAAAGGAAATGACATAGTGCGTGATATGCGGAAACGTATTTAATGAAACGAGGGGAGATCGTGTGTATGCGTGGGGCCGCACTATTGCACACACACAAAGCATTGTGTGCAAGCGTTATTATTATTTGTGCATTGTTGTGTTGTAATTTGAATAATTATTTGCGTGATGAAAATTACAGAATAAATTCAACTGAAATATTTATTTTTAGATAAACCGCTTGTTTTATGTTTTTTAAGTAATTATAAGTATTTGAAACATCAAAGATTAGAGTTTATTGGTTGCCTGCGCCACTTACCACAGAATATTATTATTAGAATAAAATATAATAAAGTTATTAAAATTTCTTCCATAATAAAACTTTTTTGTGGTCTGAAAGAAAAAAATCTTGGAATGTATCAGCTGTTTCTATTTACGCGCAGATCGTAAAGGCCGATCGAGGGAATGGGTGAAATGCAAAAAGGGATACGGCTAGCAACCCATCACAATTTGGATTCCTTTTTTCAATTTCTCTCTCATGATCACGTTAAAAGTGATATTTGTATCTTGCGGCTCGGTCTCTGTCTACTTAGAGCGGTAAGATCCAAATCGCTCTGTCTGCTCCATCCAGGATAAAGTGACATGACAGTCTATTGTTTCGTATCGGTACTCGTATTTTAATGGTTAAAGAATTCTTACATTTAAAATGAAAAAAAAACTGTATGAGTTACGTGATACATAAAAATATGCTCGGTCTTATTTCAAGAATTATAAAAACCAATTTGAATCTATGTGTTTAATTAAGCCTTAAATCAGGCAGATATAAGTACCTACCATGTGTAAAATATTCACAATATATTCATAAAGGAAAGGAAACTACAGGTAATACGAATAAGGCTAAAGTTGTACCAAACAAACAAATGATCAAAAAAATACTAAATCACCAAGTCACAGAGTGCAACAATTGAGAAATGTAATGAAAAGAAAAAAACTCTATGGGGTCACTTTACTTGGCACTATACGGCGAATCAATTTAGACTTTGCAATTCAACAATAGTTGATAAGGCTTATTAACTGAAAGTTACAGCTTGGGGGCTAACCAACAATTTTTGCCCGAGGAGTACCTATTGTTAGTTTTCGATCACCATGCTGTGATTTCCCCTTAACAGTAATTTTTGGTCCCCGAACAATCTACTAATAATAAATGTTATTGGGGGATTTGATCGTTGGCTAATTATTATTCAGAAAGTTTGTGGCTATTCACAAAATTGTGTTGTGAAATATGAATAATCCTATTTAATGAATAAACGCTCAGGGAAGGTAATAGAGATTAAGCTGTAGCGGTGAGTTTTATATTTTAAAGAAAATAGACATAATACTTGCATTATGTATGTTCTATTTTATGTATTATGAATGTTAGTTATATTTTGAGGTTATTCATCGTAAACCTAGTTTGACAAAAACCAGTTTATAAAATAGTAAAGATATGTACTTATATACATTGATACATTTTTTTTTTGGCGACGTACGTTCAAAAGTATAACTTTATGTATATAGTCAAATTAATTTTCCTTCAATTAGGACTTTATAAAATCAACATTATTTACAATATTACAAAAGCAACATTTGTAATTGGGTCACTTTAATTTCTAAAACCATTCAATTTCAAATCAGAAATTTCTTTTTAAATTATACTTGAACAGTCATCTTACTTCACTTCATTATACCTACTCACTTTAGAAGTGAGCTCCGCTGACGAAGTAAACTTGTGCTCAACACACCCGTGAGAATCACAAATAAACTTAATGAATTACAACCCCACCATCAATGCAAAATAATGAGGCGTTTTGGGACGATAATAAAAAATAATTTACAAAAAATATGTGCCATTAAATGGTGGCTGGAACAAATATTATACTGTAATAAATAATATTACACCCTGCATTGATAGTTGCGCGCACGCACGCTTAACTCGCTCCAACCCTACATTTTAATTTTGACATTCAATTCATTGTAAAGATAAAATGTTCGCGCCGTCCCATACTTATTATTTATTATGACCCCGCATGTGTCTCTGAAAAAAAAACACAAAAAGATATTCGAGATTATTTCATCTTTCCACGTTTAATTGTACACAATGGGTAAACAACAAAAGCCGAATTCTACATTTGTAACAGTTGCACTTGAATTCATTACAATACATATTTTTATTATAATGCCCTCTGATTTTGTGACTTATCTAGAACGTAATAAGACTGTAACAAAAATTACACTGTACTGTACAACTATAAGCATTTGTTGCGGCTTCGATTTTGAATGTGCTCAGTGAAATTTAA
This sequence comes from Acrobasis suavella, assembly GCA_943193695.1. Classification (NCBI taxonomy): domain Eukaryota; kingdom Metazoa; phylum Arthropoda; class Insecta; order Lepidoptera; family Pyralidae; genus Acrobasis; species Acrobasis suavella. The sequence continues at coordinate 14,309,976 of OW971938.1, forward strand.
ATGATAAAAGTTTGATAACTCCAACCCAAGTTGCGTTGAATGGAATGAAGATGTATTAATCTAGTTGGGGTTAAATCGTTATTAAAACTATGATTAATGATTCTTGGTAATGGAGGCCGGAATAAGGAGCAGACTACACGCACGGGTAAAATTAACGCCGGTTAGCCCACGACACATAACTTAAATCTATCTTAATCATTAACACGTTTAGGAACTGTAGCATTGGCCGGGAAATAAGTAACAATTTGATTAATAGAGCCGCGTAACACGAAAATAAATGCTAGTTTAGAAATCTTAACAGTTCATATTGTGGGAGTTGGTATCAGTAATTAAAGAACTATCTATATAAATGCAGTGGTTAAAAAAAGACGTTTTTAAATCTTAATTATCGACTTAAGTTGTATTGGAGACGCATATTAAAGCAAAAACATCGTCAAATTATTAAATAATGATTTAAAAGATATTAAAATATACATAACATAGATATTAAACTAAAATTTATAAACTATGCAGGGTTAGCGATATTTTAAAGGCAAAAAGATAACGACGTCACAGACATTTTAAAACATGAGTACGTTTGCATTAATGGGCTTTCTTCTTTGAACTACTCTTTAATTAGTAGTCTTCATGAAAATGCGTTTCGCTACAAATTCATTAGGTTATTGACAATAAGTCACCCGAGAATAGAAGACAGCATAAAGTTAGATTTTAATATAACTACCTATTGATCAATTGAATTCTTACAAAAACAGAGTACAGTGTTAAGCAAAACGTAGATTTTATGTGATAAAGTTTCAAGAGAAAGGATGAGGACTAAGTATTTTGACAAGGACCACCCAGTCTTTAAAGCTACAACAGTCGGAACGTGACTATCGACAATAGAACTATTTCAAAGCCAACACTCAAAAATCTTTAGTTCCGTGAGAATACCAGGAGTCCATAAACGGAAGACGTATCACGAGAGTGAACAATTGATTAGAACAACAATCCAGTAGTACCACCGCAGACGTGCACCAAGACGACCTATTCTGGCAGTTTATACTGTATGTATCTCATTTTATTATAGATGACCACTGAGATGAGATTCTTAAGTTAAATTAAGATTTTAAATTACAGAAATATAAAGTTTTCATGTTAATTTTTAAAACGAAAGTAAGATTTTTCTAGGATTCCGTACGAATTTTTACACAGATAACATAGCAGGAGGAGATTTTCAATGCCGCTTGTCTTACCTTTAACTAATTTCTCGAAAGACTAAACTGTGATGTTCGCTTTAAATTTTGTTTATATTTAATTTTCCTAATTGATGTTGAAAATTGAGGGCGCTTTGCGTCAACAAGGCCAAAATAAGTACAGAAGTTTATATCATTGACATGAACCGTGATGTGCGTTTGTCAGAATTTACCACCAGAAATTTATATGGATAGCAAACAAGCCGAAGTCGTATGTTTTACTAACTCATTATTACAATACAGAATTTAATTTTACGACCAAGTTAAACCGTTCTCATCTTAGTCAAACAGAATTATCCGCTCTCATTGCCCGGGGAACCGAGATTCCCTCGATTCCGTATGATAAACAAACTTACATCGGCTTAAGGTAAACACGATCGTAAATTTTACTACACTGTTCGCGGTACGGAAATTCTAAATCAAATCTTAAGCTACTTTTGCAGCGGTTTATTTGCAAGATTATGAGATTTTTATTTATATGCTTGATAGTGTGTTATGAAATATGATAAAATAATATATAGAAGTAATATAAACATTAATTTTTTTTGTATTTTTCTGTTTTGTCTTCCACAACTGTCTGTCTTTAGTCTTAAAACTTTCCAATCATGTTTCAATGCTATGAAGTTATTTGCCCATCTCGTCTTTGGTCTACCTCTTTTTCTATTACAGCTATATGCGCCCATCTTTCGGGTGCAACCAACATATTTACAATTTATATATTATTATATTGTCTGAATTCATATTAGTACACATAATGTATAAAATATTGCAATTATAATAGTACAGTGTTTTTTTTTTGATCTGCGATTTATTTGAGAACATGAAAAGTTTTAATATAATTTACAATTTTTTTTTGACGTTGCAAGGTATTTTTAATTTTTCAATTATAACTGCCTTCAATATATTTTTAAAATTTCTACATAACAATCAATTTTTAATAAAAATCGGTAATATTCTTGCAGTAACTATCACAAAATAAAGAAAATTGTTTTTGCGATAGTTTTTGTTTTCAAATGATATCACTTTACCACTTAAAAAAGATCACTGACAGGGCTAAGTCCACCTTTGTACTGTTGTGGTTTTTTTTATTTTAATTGTAGCTTTTTATGTACAATAAAGAATTTACACAACAACGCGTATTTTTTTATTCATAACACAAACAAACTATTTATATTGTACTGTTCCACTTCTGCCCCAAACGCATAATAAGTAAACATTCCTCTCAATTACTGGCCGGTTGACTGGAAGAGATCTCTATAAGGGATAAGTCCGCCGTTGTATGTTTACTTTTCTGATTTGTAACTGTGTTCTTTCTTATGTACAATAAAGCTTTATAAACAAAACAAACACACAATCAAATATTTTCTCTATATAATAATAATCTTGATACACTTGTGTTGTAATGTAATGCAGCTCCTACATCACTAATTGTTCGCCATAATTGGCGCACGTTTAGTTAGCAGAACACAACACGAGCACATTGTCTGCAACTGACTTTATGTCTACGACATGTACCGTTGCCACTGCTTGGAAATTGTACTGGTTTCACAGAGTATAAATCAGTACAAAGTACAGAATGGCTAAAATCTTTCATTTATTGACCGAGCGAACGAAGCGGGAACTCTTTGTCGATTCAGTTTCTTGCAAAATAGCGGTTGGAAACTTAAAAAAATATATTTTTCTTTGCGGGAAGTTTTAATTTAATATTCAATATACTCGTGAGATCTACAATTGAGCCAATATAACCAATTGGATATTTCTTTCGAATATGCTATTGATGGATTGATGGACTTACCCCACACAACCACTAGTTATTACTTATGTTACGGCCACGGCGACTCCCCGGCCATTTGCCTCATTAAGGTCCTGCAATGTGTAGGAAATGGGGCTTTTTGGGCATGTAGAGCAAAATCATAAAAATAAATCAAATGCTTCTCTTCCCGCGCAGATCTAAAAAGTCGAGAGACGACGACACCGACAGATCGAGAAAATGCCCAAGAATCTGAATCGATGCAGCTAGCAACCCATCACTATTTTGATTCCTTTTTCCATCTCCACGTCTACTAATGCGCCAACGTGATTTTACGCCCTGGCTTCCTGTCTTCAGCGTTATTTACGTGACTAATATATGTTTCTGATTTAATTAGGCTTTTTGAATAAAATCATTTAATTTTTAAAGTACTTATTAAAAAAAAATACTATCTAAAGAAAACATTTATAAATAGGGCATGAAAATGGTATTATAAAGTTTGAACGATAGAAACTAAATGCTTTGTTGTTCTATGAAAGTAAATCCTTTTATAAAATATTCACGAAGTTGGAGGACAAAAACTAAAACAGTTTCGACAAACGAGGCAGTTTCAATAGTCAACTAGGAAACTAGTGCACAACAGAGATTGTATCAGTAATTGTGGTTATATGAGGTCGTTTGCATGAAATCATGCTTAATTTCAATTCTGCATGTAAACTTGTATGGAAAACTGCCAATAAGCTTCGATGTTCGTTGTTGGAAGGGTGCATGGGTTCCCAATGCTTCCATGCGTGTATTGATTATGGTAATTTTATTATCCGAATTTCATTCGTCACGCTTGCTTTTTTCAATTCATTGCACATTTATTGCATCCAATTTGGCTATGTGTGATAAATTTTTGGTTGATGTTGATAGATGCCATAAATTTTCTTGTATTGAATTATTTTAACATTGAATATTCGATTTCGGACATTTTAATTTAATTGTTTCTAGAAATTTTGTTAAAACAATATATATAAAGAATGTTTTAGTATTTTGGTATACATTTGTATAATAAACTGCCCCGTAAAATATTGTGTACTTAACTAAAAGAAAGAAGGTGTATATAAAACTCAGTTATCTCTAATCTTTATATAGTAAATAGCACCACATTTTTATTTCCGAAATAAATAGATTTATTTATACCTAAATTCTAAACAAAATTTATAGTTTGAATTTACAAACACAATATCCTCTGAATTACACCATACTATGATCACGCTACGTTATGAGGATCACGTTTCACTAGAATTAAGGCCAAATCCTTGCATCGTCAATATTCGCATCCATCAATAAACGTGCCTAAAGCGGCACCGATCCCCGATTAATATGCATCAATAGTCTTATGCATGATGATAGCATAATATCTTCTCATCAAGGCGTAGTAGATACCTTGTGGAGTGGATACCAAACTATGAAATTGGAACTGAACTTGATCTAGATATACTTTTAGGTGCTCTACTTTAGAGTCTGTATAGACTGAATTTTGTAATTATAATAAAACAAAGACTAAGGTTTGTAAACATTTCTTAATCTAAACAACTTAACATTGACGCACGCAAAAACTGACAAAAAACATCTTGGAGATATAATTTTGTTTTGGATAGAAAATGGTTTAAATTGTATTTTAAAAGTTATTAAATCGCATTTTTATCAGAAATTTTAGGATTTAAATTAAATTCCATAACATTTTGAAGGTAAAATTAACTTTTCCTTCGCCATTTCATAACAGAGTACTTAATCACGGATTCCTGCGTTGTCACATATGTTCATTATGAGAAATAATCATACGAGCAAAAGAGGACAAAACCTCAAATGTCGTGACTTACTCCGTGCGGTTATAAACCAAATAAACGTATTAACTGAGTTCACAGCAAGTTCAAAGTTAGATATTACGTCATTAGTATCATCTCCATCTGTGTAATTATTGCTAGACGTGGCATTGATATTCTCTCTGAAGATCAAATTATGTTTCATTAACTTACCGCGAACTTTTTCTTTACATTATCAATGAGTTTGTTAGATAAAGTGCCACTTTACACATTTAGGTTCATCCCAAAGTCATCGATGTGAAACACAGCTCAAGCGCTGTTGATCTATTGGGTTCCAATTTAAGCGATTGCTTTAAAATATAAATTAAACAATCTCAGTTTAATTACCAACTATTTTTGAATAAGTAAGCAACATTTTCAGTGTCTACTGGGACAGTCTGACTTTGTATGAATTTTTGCGATACCTTAACTAGAATATGAGTAAATAATATTTTTAGTTTGAACACGAAATATGGAATAGATTTTTAAAACAGTACATTGCGAGTTCACAATTGGGCGAGAGCTACAAGTCGTATGATAAGGACACATCCAGACGAATAACTCAGCGGTCAATGGTCACAGACTAACGCCACGAACACAAGTTAACCAACCTAATAAATTTATTGTGCCATAACTAGCTGTATTGGTGAGTTATGTCTTGCGTCTACTGTTTGTGTTTCCATTACTTCACGCCATGGTATGTTGTAGAAGAACGTACTTTATTTAGTACCTATACTGTACTAATATCTAGCTTGTACGTTGTATAATCTCCTAGCTTGTACTCCATAGGTTTATTTAATTTTAATACTACTACTCCTACTGTTTTTCACCTGGTGTAGTCTAAAAATACTTTCGCTCCTAATCACAAAACATTCTAGCTACACCATGCAAACGTCTGCTCAAACCCTATGTGTATTCAGCGGTGATCTATATTACAGGTTTCTTATGAAACCCATCACAGACACCATTCTCACACAATTTATTTTTGCAAATGTTATCTGCTTTAGGTAGGTATTCAAACTCAGTTTTTGTACTAGCATGTAAGAAAAAAAATACTTTCTAATTATGTAATTGTTACATGTACAAATTGTGTAGAGAAAATAAAAGATACAAATGATACAAATACAAATGCGTTTATTTATCGAACTCCTTAAACTAGTGATGTTTACTGGTGGCCCCACACTAGGCAACAATGCCTGTCCTGTGGAAGCCTTTATTAACATTTCCAAAAACTGATTTTATTATGTAAACTGACTTAAGCCGGCAATAGCTTATTATCAGAAAAAGCTTATAAGTAGTATAGTTTATTCTATTCTATTATACTAGTAAATTTTTAAGTTGGTATTTTATAAAATAAATGTGCATAGTTGTAAGTAAATGATCGGACAGTAACAATTATTATGAAATAGAAAGAAAAACAATTACCAAGTAATGATATTAGAGTGAAATCAAAAGAAAAAACAATTATCAAGTGATAATATTAAAATAGTCTAGTCTAATGTACCCTATTAGACTTCAATGCGTAGGAACTTTTCGGTAAAATCATAAGTCCATGGTAACAAAAGTGATTGAATAGAAGATCTTGCTGTTCCAACTGAGGATTCTCTGATATTACACATCCTGCAAATACTATTATAAATAAATGAAGATGCAAACTGAGTGAAGCGGTGAGCAAAGGCAGTGTTGACGCAGTGGATAGAAATTCTAAATACTCTTCTCTTTACTAAACTGGGATATTTTGGAGATTTCAAAACTTGGCGATGAGTGTCTAAAGCTATTTTTAAAATATAAAGCTTACGACGCTTATTATTAAGATGATTTGAGTATTTAGTACCGTTTATATTTTTTTATAATAATATATAAACAAAAATAAACGGTATTAAATGCTCAAAAATTGTATGAGAATAGGTATTTCTGACTGACATTAAAAATAAATGCTTCACTACTTCATTATATTATTTATTTATTCATTTAATATCGTTGTAAAAACGAAGAAGATTTGTAGTTCAAAGAACATTTTAAAATAAAAAATTTTACATCATATTTCAATATTAGAAATTTAAGATTATTATTTTAAAATAATGTGCTCTAGATAAACAAACATAGTGAAAGAACTTAAGACGAAGTGGTAGCTAAAGCGGCGCCCTCATTTGAAATAAATTGTTTAAAACTAAATATGGTGATTATTAAAAATTTCATTTGTATTACTGTCTAGAAAGACCTTTAAACTATTTTATGAATGACCGTTGAAATTATTACTAATAGTCCGTCTAGTTTTAAAACGGGTTTTCGCCAAAAGTGGCCACTTTAGGCAAAAACCAGTTTTAAAACTAGACGGACTACCAATATTACTTTCAAAGGATATTCATAAAATAGTTTAAAGGTCTTTTCTAGACAGTGATACAAATCAAATTTTTAATTATCACCATATTTAGTTTAAAACAATTTATTTCAAATGAGGGCGCCACTTTAGCTACCACTTCGTCTTAAGTATAGACGATAAAAGGCAATATTATTTTTAACCTAAGAAAAGAGGAAAAATAACGTATTGTATAAAATATTCACATGTAATAAATCGTAAATAGGTTTACCAATAATCAAATTGTTTTAACATGTCAATACACTCGTTACATTTCGTATGTTCTCTGTAAAATAGCATCACAATATTACCATAATCACAATTTATTGACGCCATGCATCGTACTTATTAACTGTCTTTTCGTAATGCAGATTTATGTTGTTTCCGTGAAACTTTACTTATATGACGTCATAATAAATACCTATTACGAAGTTCCTCGATTCTTTTGCGTTAAATTCTCGTGACGGATGGTGCTATGGAACTGCGTCGCGGTGGTACGATCCTGAGATACCATTTTGATGAAGATTTATGTAGTGTGCGCTAAATCTTATATAGCGTATTCAATACAAGAGTATTTTAGACGCGTATCAAAAAGTTCATAAATATATATGTTTTTAATATCATTAGTGTATACTAACAAAAAGTTTTTCCCTTGTTTACCGTATGGTAAACAAGGAAAAAACTTTTTGTTTTGTTTTATAGTTGCAAGTAAATGTTAATATTATAGTTAAAATGTTTTCATAAGATAAATGTTAAAAATTTCCATTTGCCATGCGTGTCGTAAAACTAGTGCATTCATATAATAATTTACTATTAGATTGTGGGAATAATAATGATTATTTTTTACATAAACTTTTATAAAATAATGGTAAGCAGTAAACTTGCGTTTACTTATTGAAGAGTTAAAGTGATAAATACATTACAAATGATTTTTTTGTTATTTACAGGGGCCGCTTATATAGACAGATCATGCTTAAGTACCAAAACAAAACAAATACTTAAATGTCGGAAAACGGTGCTAGTTATATTGTGATAAAATCAACTATAATATAGGTTTAGTTTTAACCATGTAAAAAATGGAAGATGGTATTTTGGGTAGCAATAAATTGTTTGAACGTCTCTGCAACTTTTCAGTGTTAAGTTTCTGAATGACAGCGAGATATTTTCGTGCTCCTAACTAGCCAAAAGAATAACATTTCTGTCCATCAAACACTAATTTCGTTAGTGTCAAGTTTTCTTTCCGTGTAGCGTTTTGGTGAAAGTTTAAAGTAGTTCTGATCGTTTGACTGGATAATTGATGACTGTTTAATAAAGTGCTAATTTGAACATAAATTAGGGCTTTAAACCGTTTTTGAACTTTGTAAGGTCGTTTTTTTTATAACGCTATGAGGAAGACAATATGTGATAATGTAACATATATTCTTTGTTCGTCGAAATGAAATATTATTTCAGGATTTAGTTGAAAACGCAAATTTAAGTATTTATATTTTAAAAGCCGAAAAATTACGACTTATCATAATATTATTGCTTTTGGCTCGCGATACCGTACTATATTCTTCAGATATGTTTCTTTATCATATATTTTTACGACATAAGTAGACATCCACATTACTCCGATCAAAAGATGATTCGCCTTCTTTATGATACAACAAAAATATAAAATACCTACTCATTTGCCCTTTCAACAACATCTTTTGATTTTTTACTAGACTACGTACTAATATTAGCTAAGGACCCTAATTTTAGTATTACCAGTTGAATAAAAAGTTCCAACACACCGCATACAAATAAAAAAACTAATAAAATCCAACGCGGTTGATGTGTCGTTTTAATTCAAAGAAATCAAGGGACCCTCTGTCATTAAACAAAGCTCAGTAAAGTAAATAAATAGTACCAAACTGTAAGTAAATACCATAGTAACGCGCAGGGTTGGGAAAGCAACCCGCTAAAAATAATGTCACGATTGTTATTGATATACGTTTCACTGGAAGCGACTAGGTTTTTAAGATTTAAAATTTTTAATTAACTGACAACCAGACTTTCAAATATTAGGTTTGTTATGTATGTCTACTAAATATTCATTATGATTGATATTAAATCTATTAATAAAGACGTTATAAAACGTGGTAAATACTATTAAAAACAAACGGTAATAAATGACAAATCAGTTAAATCGATGGACTAGCTAATGGAAAGATTAGATTATTTATTGTGAGGACAGAGTAATAAACATTAATGTAGACAAAAATAAAAGATAATGAGGAAAACTGAGACTATGTGTTACCACTAGAAAATTAAAGAAACTCGATAACAGTGTAATGGTTAATAACTTAGTGGGTCATATCATAATACCAATAAGTATAAAATACATCAAGTCTTTATCACTTATGGATAAGATACAAAGTACCTTAGCTAGATAGTGTTGTATACAATCCAGAACTCCTATAATCACAGAAACACTTTTTAAAACGTATCGTGTATACTTTGTCCTCTTTATTACAATGACAAAAATGAGTATTTTCACATCGTTATCTTGATAAGGTGTAATGAGGTCTCATCCCGTTTTTGGCAGTGCACTCTGGGTGCTTTCCAGTAAAATTATATATGGTTATTGGCAGACATGCACTAGTACGTACTGTCGCGCACAACACTTCATAGACTCGTAAAGTGAGGCTCGTAAACTAGTGACCGCATGCACGCATGCGGCGTATTGCAAAATTAAACCTTTTAATGAGAAAACGAATTGCCAACAGTTATGGGACATTACGACCGATAGGTGAATTACATCCGTTTTTATTATAAACGTAAGAGCGTTAATAGGGTATAATTAAGTGGCTGTTTATTCATTAAATGTGACATTGATAGTCGATAAATAAATGGAATTGTAGAACACATTTGCATGCGAGTACCCCGCAGTGCACGCACACATTAATTTTCTTCTGTATTTATATCGGATGGGGTAGTGTGCGTTGGAAACTTTTGATCCCCTGACATAAATCTTCATCAGAAAATAGGGAGGGCCGTAACCGGCTTAAGCTTAACTGTGACTAGTGGGCCCAAACCTTACTTTAAATATATTGTAATAATGATAAAATACACTAGTTAATTTGGACCTTTATTTATTTTGCAGTAGAGCGAGTTTTATCATAACAACACACTATTTGTATTAGGCGCGTGTGGAATAATATTTTTTCATATTTCGCTTGTTATAAGTATAAATAGGATTGTATTATAGGATTTAGCAGTCTTATATAGCTAATAAGCTTAAGAAGGAGTATTGGTGCTTGTACAGTACCTACTGTATTATTTTTCTATTAGCTTTGCACTTTTACTTAGACTAGAGTTTTTTTTTTTTTTATAAAAGTGACTAAAATATAAAACAACGACCTACGGTCATCAGACTACGTCTTTAACATTAGAGAAAAAGAGGATGCAAAATGGACAATGTATGAACTTTTTTAACTATAACGTTAATAAAATGTACTTAAAAGGATCTAACAAGATATACTAAAACTATTGAAGGCTTTATGCCTGACAACTGTCTTGAAAAACTTTTTATTAAGAAACATGTTGAAAAAAAAATTATCAAAAATATTTGAAAGTTATATTACCTATTTCAGTGTACTTAATTTATATTTCTTTAATAATATCAAGTCTTGTATTTGATCTTGACAAGAACGATCTCTAAGACCTTTAATCTGTCTGGATAGACCTTAATAAGGATTCTCTGAAACTTGTAATAGATTTTGGGCAAGATGTTTTTAGATTATATTCAAACAATGCCTAGATCTCAGTCTGAAACTTTGCAATCTTGAAGTTAAACTGTTTGCCAAATGGCTGATGTATTGTTAATGAAAAGCCATTCCTTTAGGAAAATATCCATATTGAATATATTGATGGGTAAGATTTTTATTTCTAGTTTGATCTGATTTTGAGACAATTTTTTTACACACTTACCTCTTTTTCTTGTATCTAAGTTTTAACCATTGAAATATAATATGATATGTTTAAAAGCATTTACGCGGGGCATACCTTATACGCAAAAATTACGGCCATCAAAGGTTTCACAAATATATTTTTTTTAGTAACAATATTTCGAGCTATTTACCTGAACTTCAAAATTATTCAAATATCGATTTAAATAGCATTACAACACTTGGAAAAATATAATTATACTAATAATAAAATTATGTCTGAAAATACATTGTAATGTCAAATTTTAAGTAAACTTTATCATTGCGATATACGATTTTTTTATTCAGTAGGTAGCTATGTAAAAATCTATCTTCTATTTATCTATATATATATAAGCGAAAATCACTCACTCACTTATCACGAAATCTCGAAAACTACAAAGCCAATGAAGATGAAATTTGGCAGAAAGGTAGATTGTGACTAGGAGACGTCGGCTAAGAAAGGATTTTTGGAAATTCCATCCCTAAGGAGGTGAAATAGGGGTTGCCAGTTTGTATGGAACTTCGTAATTTTTTAAGTGAGACAAACGAAATTTTTAATTTATTTTAATAATGTGTAGAAAACAATAATGCATTTATTAAATTTTGAAAATAACATCAAATAGGGGTTTAAATGAATCTTCGTTTAAACCCCAAGCGAGACACATGACATTTTTGAATTAGTGGTCAATCAAAAATAATAATAGAGAAATTAGATTAAAAAATCGGCATCGGCATCGGCATCGGCATCGGCATCGGCATCGGCATCGGCATCGGCATCGGCATCGGCATCGGCATCGGCATCGGCATCGGCATCGGCATCGGGAACGGGAACGGGAACGGGATATTATAATACCATTTATAACGTAAAAAACCAATTTAGATCCTATTAGAACCATTTTTGACTTCTACGCGGACGAAGTCGCGGGTTACAGCTAGTCTTGTTATAAAATTACACTTCCCACTCGAATAAGGTGCTTGTACACACAAACCAAAAAAAAAAATATTGCAACAATTTTAAATCTCTTGATTGCATATGAAAATACAAAGGCTTCATTAAGCTAACGAAAGATCAATCAATATATGGATACTTGCGAACAAAAATGGATCAAAATGATTCAATTTAAAAATGGCTGTGATGTGGAACGATAGCGCGTTTATAACGTCATATTCACATTAACGCCTTACTTTATGCATTGACCAACTGCTTTGTGAGTTTTGGTTTTTCGATACTTACACATTTAATGTTGGTATATTGGGGATGTTCCCGCTGATCAATGATAATACAAAAATATGTCATAAATAAAATCAAAATAAAATTTCGTTTATTTGGTAAGCAAAAAATATGCTGTACCAGTAGGCTCCGCTCTTTCTTATCTCTATCACTATATTATTATATAGTGGACTAAATAATAAGACAGGAAGTCTTGATGAGATAAATAATAGCCCATGGGTGTGTATAAATATGTATGTGCTTGTGTGTCTGTTTATTATGATAAGGGTTATATATGATTTGTTATTTCATATATGTATATGTCTACTAATAAATAAACCTGTAATAAAATGAAACTATGTATAAACATTTTATTTTTTTTATATAAAAAACAGATTTTAAGAATGCATTTTAAAAGCTATGTTTTTTTATGAGTTAAACAAATTAAAAAAAAATACACTTGATATAAGAAAAATAAATGCATAAATGCAGAAAAATAATTTTTTAAAGATTTTCTACTCAAGTTACCAAGTAAATATTAATCTGAATTCTCCTTTAGTATTAAAATAGTGTGTTTCAATTCCTTATTTAGAATATCCATACAATGATATCTTCAAATTAGTCCCTTGTGGTATTATTGACGTTAATGGTATCATTTACCGAAGTTCGATTCTCGGTGGACCCCATTGCATAATATATCTTTTTTTTTTGCTTTTTTTGCGCAACAGACATCACATTTGTTACTATTGGGGCAGGTCCTCTACATGAATGGTTCAACCGTAAAATGTTTTCTATGTTTAAATTGATATTGATGATTTATTTCTATAACGGTAATGGTATACTCTTATTTTAGTAAAACGTTTTGAGTTATGATTTAATCCACTATTTTTGTTTTGATCTATATGAATTTAGTTTCGTACCTACTTCGTTTACCAATTTATGGATTGACTTAGTGAAATCATAAAAATGTCTATAAGTATTCATTGCATAAGAATTAAGAGTATCAAAGATTTCGAAATATGCTTTTAAAACTATAATTAGCAAAAATAATAATTATTACATATTAATACCTTTTTAACTTATTAGGAATAGCGCAGAATTTTAAGTTCTGAAAATATTTCGAAATGTTCACTCTTTCCATACTTACATTATTTTCTCGCAAAAAAATCTGACACAGAACACGTAGGTACTAACTTAAATTCTTAATTCTCTTATAAAATTCATACTATCAATAAACGACAAAGTTGCGGGCAATTTTTCAATCAAACTCATAATTTAATCATGCTCGGGTGCATTGGGTAGTAACTGCAGGGTAATTTAAATTAATATAACATGTAAATTGTTGAGTGCGGTGTATTATGGCGTAATTATACGCGTAACAAAAGAGATACTGCCTGATTGTACGTGGTATGAATATGGCCTGTCAAAGAATTTATGAGGTTTGTATAGATGAGACAAGTGGTTAAAATTTATAGTTAATATTATACTCCACCTCAAGATTAATTATTAGGGCGTAAACCATGTCAAACCCAGGGACCTCGCGACGTGTTCAGTCTATCTTTGTCTGAACTTCTACGTATGAGAAAGATAGCAGGATATGTCACGTAATGCCGTGTCTCTGTTGCATGTAGAGATTGTGACAGAGATACACTGATCACGTTGCGTGGTTCCACTGGACTCAATTTACGCCCTTATTTGATACAGGGACCAATCCACAAGTTTTCAACTAGTCAAATCAGATACTTTTTTCTAAACGTCAAAACAAACATTGTCTATGGGATTTGTATGAAATAGCACGTCGTGACGTCATAGTTTCTTGGAGTCAAATAGCGATTCTATTATCAGTTTTTCCGCTTAAATCACGTTGAAAATGGATATGATCAATGACAAGTGACATTATTTTGTGACCTTATCAGTACCAAATAATTTATTTTTGACCTTGGATACTACCCTATTATCATGTCACCTGCGTACGAGAAAAAGTAAAATAAAAACAATGATCCCATTGCATTACTAATATTATTATACACAATTTACTGATGTACCAGAAATAATCCAACCAAATACCCTTTTTACCTGATAATCATTGAAAAGCGCTACAGCGACCAACTGTCGTCTATATAAACATTAGCGTAAAAATTAAAAAAATAAAATAAAGATACCACATATGTATTATATAATAACTGATTTGCCGAAACTGAACCAATAAATATGTTAAGCTTTTGCTCGAACCCACTTTATAATTTTTGGTATACGCTATAACGATCAGTCCGACGACCTCCGTGGCGTAGTGGTCACCATGCTAGTCTGCCACCCAAAGGTCCCAGGTTCGATCCCCGGTTAGGGCAAATTGGAAAATGACCTTTTTCAAATTGTCCTAGGTCTTGGATGTTAATCTTTATATGTATTTGTTTTAAAATATAGTATCATTGAGTTAGTATCCCATAACACAAGTTTCGAACTTACTTTGGGGCTAGCTCAATCAGTATTATTTGTCCCTATATATTAATATTTAATAAAAATAATGAAAAAATGTCGCGTGTGTTGGGTCGAATTTAAAAAATAATAGTGTATTTTTATATAATAATAAAATCTACTGTGGTCTGGCAACCTTAAAATGTTATACTTCTGCTCGAACCCACTCTTTAATCTTTGAAATGCGCTACAGCGACCAACTGTCGCCTACATACGGGTCGAAATTGAATAATAACAATGGCGCGATTGCATTTTTCAATGAATTCGTTAAACTTTATATCGTTCAATAAATATGATTTAATGCTGCAATCAAAACGGGGTTTTATAATCTTTATTTAAGATTTTATCGCGTATTTAGACAAAATATTTTTTTTCATGTACCTACAAAATGTAATTGAATTTATAAAATTCCCTCATCATCATCCGAGCATATTTCCCAGTTGCATCCTCAGTCAGCAGTAACGCTTCAGAGCCCGGGGTCCGCTACCTAACCAAGGAGATTTGACGAGGTTACTGGTTTTTACACAGTTTACAAAATTCCTTATAGCATACTAACTACTCCTAAGTATAGGGATTGTTAAATTTTTGTTATTTTAAAAAATCACAAAATTGTATGTGTGAAATAGATATATTATCATCAAGTATTACATGTTTCTTTTTTTCATATTGTTACATTTTTTAAAAGACGTTCTATAAATAAATATAAATATAAATAAATAGAGCTGAATTTCACAACTACTAACATAGCACAAAATATGAATTCTCTTTTTTGCTGAAATCTTAAATTAAAAAATAAACATTTTGCATATTTTTGCGTATAATTTACGCCAAAACAAATTAATCTTTGTTAACCTTTTCTTATCTTACATCTAAAAATATGCAGGGTTAAATTTTGCATTCCCAAGTAAAACATTGTCTCGAAGAGGGCCCCAAAATTATATTTAACCCGCTCTTTCCGATAAGCAGAATCACTGTAGGGTTAAAGAAATGCCGTGAGGGCGCATAATTCCTTTACAGGGTGTCTACAACGGCTGACAAAGGGTTAGGAAATCCTCTGAAGATGTGATTTAAATGGGACACGTAAGCAAATATTAAAATCTCTTCCCTTGCTTTATGTTTGTTGAAATCGTAAGATGTTTGTTATACGTTTATGTGTGTTGTATACCTAAAGAATTACAAAAAGGTAGGTTGAAATATAATTTTTCAAAACTAAAAACTGACTTTAACACCAAACTGCACGATCGATTTTAATAAATTTCTATGGGACCACCTGAAAAATATACATTTCTACCGTTTTAAACAAAAAATAATTTTCTATATCGATCCACGCGTCTTTGAGTAATCAGTGAACATAAATAAAAAAAAAATAGATTCCGACGAATTACTAACCTCCTCTTATTTGAAATCGGTTAAAAATATGAGAACAAGAAGTTTGCTTTGTCAAATGTAATAGAATAGATGATTAGTGAGGCACTGAAATTTTTTTAATAACTTGCATGCTAGTTTAGCTGGCCAACACTGGTGTCAAAATTTCAAGCTGCTAAGATATTTGGTGGAGTTTTACGACTGCCATACAATGATGAAATCTAAGACCAATCTGCAAAAATATTTACATTAGCTTATTTCAAAAATTTGCCTTTTACGATACGAGAGTAATATCTAATCTGAATTTGATTCACAAATTTTTTATTTACTTTCACCGCCAAAACATTAACTGACACTTACAGTCATATTTCCGCTTATACTAACACCCTGAATACTCAAACAAGCAATCATCATATTCTCTAGAATGCTTGATTTATATTTACCCCAAACCCTGTAATTTAGGTGCCCTAATCTACCGGTGAAAGGGGTGAAAGAGGGGTAAAACGAAGGGTGATTCAAGATAAACGTAGCAACGTGAGGCCGATAGTCGTTTCGTGGATAATTTGCAATTGTATAATTATCTTTTGCGGTAAATTTAACTGGAGTTTTACATGTTTGAAGCGGCCCTGATTTATAGTAAGACCCTGATTATTACCCGCCCAAATTTTAATACCCGAAGTTAATGCGAATTTGAATATTAGACGGGATGAGTTATGTTTGTTTTGGTTACAATATGAAAAGGCTTATGCCAAAGCATTTGTTTATTTATAAATATTTTATGGGCATAAACTGAAATTTCTTACTGGGATACGTTCGAAGTAAAACAAATAAAATAAATTACTCCATATTTTCTATACATAATAAAAAAATAAAAATGAAATAACAATATTATCACAATGTATCTGTGCCATCATAACAATGACAATAAAATGTCAAGAATCATAATATATATTAGAATTTTAATACCATTAAAATAAAGAAACAATTTCATGATATAGTACTACCAGAAAAATAGCACAGACACAAAACTTCTAACTATATGGCAAATAAACAACATTTTATTTCATAATATTTCAAAGAAATTTTCTTCGAAATCTATCTCCTCTTCGTTCCAAGATGCATTGTTTCAAAAGAATAAAGGAAGACTTGAAAGTTTTTTACGTATTGATCATTCTTATAAGATATTATTAAATGTTACGCTTCAGAACCATGAAAGACAATGTAGGACAATGAAGTTTATTTACTAAGAACATTTACACAAATCTTATTATGTATTTTCTACATGAAATGGGAACTATTGGTGTTTTAATCAAAAGGAATGAGCAAGAACTCTCCTCCTATGAAATTGACTCCGCTAGATGACAACAAGTCAAATCAGATAATTTTTTCGAAACGTCAAAACAAACATTTTGTATGGGATTTGTATGAAATACAAAAGCGTGACATCATGCTTTTTTGGAGTCAAATGGTGCTCATTCATCATGTCATTTATTCTGAATTAAACAATCTAAAATCTTGTCGAAAATGGATATGATCTATTAAAAATGTGTCTATTTTGTTACATTTTATTTTATTAACTGTGCTGAATAATTTACTTTCGACTCAGTCATTTACCCCCAAACTTTGATAGTGCAATAAGTGCCAGATCAGACGGGACGCAAGTTGCGTCGCGTAACAGCTAGAGATGGGCAGAGGATAGTACTCAATCTATCCATTTGAGTATTTACTCACTAGATTTAATAAATAGTATAAAATATCGATAGTCTATCGATACTATCGTGACCTCGAAAAACAGTAACCTTATTGATAGGACTATCGATAGTATTGATAGTTTTAATTTATTTAATCGAAAATATCGATAGTAAAGGTACTATTTGTATTTAAAACTATCGATAGTATTGTGACGAATATCGATATTATAATACTTTCGATAGTAGTTTAGCTATCGTTAGTTTTTCGTACAAAAGTTATAATAGTTACAGTATCGATACTATCGATAGTATCAATAAAAATCTATCTATACTATCGATAGTTTCACCTTTCATCAATAGTATTGCAAACTATTGACAATCGATACTATTGATAGTATCTATCGATAGTATCGATACTGTCACTAATTTTTGTACGAAAGTGTAGTATCTATCGATAGTCCTATCGATATTGTGACTGTTTTTCGAGGTCAACTATCGATAGTCAAACTATCGATTGTTAGTTAATACTACTAACACACAATCACATCTTTATCTTTTACAGCGCTTTGAAGTGTCGGATTTACGTCCCATTCGGTTAAAAATCGTAGCTGATCGTGACGTTATGCGAAATTTAAATGCGCTGTATCTTCTTCATTATTTGCTAATCAGAAAAAAAGAATACGTATTTACGTTATAATAAATTATCTAATGAGCCAAACATTTTTTTTTGTCCATATCCCTACAGGCCTTTGCCCAGCAGTGAGACAGTATAGGCTGAAAATAGAAATCAATCCCCATTAGAAAAAAATACAGGTTGTTGGCCCATCACGTATTAACAAGTATAAGAATCTCCAATTTATGCCCATTCCCTTAATCAACTTCTAAAGAAGCTTCTACATTCTACATTTTATATGTGCTCTTATTTTCCCTTGTGGCAAAAAGTTAAATTTTATCAAATAAACGGCGTTACTTAAACCTGTCTTTTCTACGTCATGTTTTGACATCAAAGTCACGAACCAGAAAGTGCCAACTCCACTTACCTACATATTTACGAAAGTATTTCATAAAATATACTTCTATTTTCGGGCCGAAAAGTTCAATATCGAAAAAACTGAAACGTTTTCCGAGAGAAATGTTAAATTATGCACGTTTGCTCCGATCCATCGCCTGACCTACTCTGGAACTAGACAAGGCTTTATGGCTTACAGTTTTTCTTTTTAAAATTATGCCATATTATTCCCGGCCCTAAATCTCAACAAATGGTGTTATTATTACTTTGTCGATTTTGATTATTTTAAATATATTTTGTGCCAGATTTTGCAAGCTGCCTAGCACTAGTAGTAACTTGACGATCGCCACGAAATGCCATTGGTGGTCACTTATCCAAGGACTAACAAAAACTCTGCATTATCCCACCATATTCCTCATTTTTTAAATAATTAATTTGTTGCATCTGCCTGCTGATCCTATAAAAATAGTAGAGCAGTGTGGAATATATGTATGTAACCGAAAGGCATGTTTAGAGAGTGATTGAAGTTAAACTGAAAGAGGTCTGTCAGAATCCAGGAGGTCCATGTCTCTGCCTACCTCTGTGGGCATCGTGCGTGCGGCATCAGGCGTGATAGTATTACGTATGTAATATAAGAAATGCTAATTTGTTCTTTTTTAAAATCTAAGTTTGTTATTAACGTTTGCTAAGTGGTTGTAAAAAAACAAAGTATTAAAAAATTGAAAAGGAAAAGATGCTATCATCGTAAAGTAAGTAAATTTACTTGTCTTAGTCCCCTTACTCTGGACAGAATCAGACTTTCCCATACAAACGTAGTCTACGTTTTATTTTGAAACGACATGTCAGATATGGGCAAAATTATGTAATTTTAAAGAAATTGCAATTATCTAGGGTTATAATTGGTTTCCGACTGTAAAATTATGAACTTAAAAGAGAATATAGTGTAATTTATCATATTTGACTATCAGTATGGAAAACTTCTACATCCTTATATTTTCTTTTCAGTTCATAATTTTACCGTTGGAAACCAATAATAACCCTAGATAATTGCAATTTCTTTAAAATTACAAATTTTTACTGAAATCTGAAATGTCGTTTAAAAATAAAACGTACGATTGTATGAAAAAGTCTTGGGTAAGGGGATGCTTAAAATAACCATTTTTCTGAAGCTTATATTTTTTGTTAAATATTTATATTTCAAGGGAATATTTTTGATAAATATTTATAGGTTATAAATATGATTTCCCTAGAACTCCTTAAAGAGTGAATAATTTTCACCTACGTTATATATTTAAACGAATCTTTCAACTACAATGAGCTATTAATTCTATATAGAAGCTTAAGCAAGTGCAAAAAATTAGCCCTACAAAAGTAGGGGTATATACAAATAGGCGGTTCTTAAAAATTACATCTTGTTTCTAAAATATACTCTTGTATTAATTACTGACATTGCTTGTCGCTAATTGCTGGTCAAATCAGTGGCCGATAGTTGACGCTGCGTCATGCGGCGGTAGTGTTTTTATATAAATTTCGTGTGGCCATTTTGCGTCATGACAAACGTTTGAAGTTCCAATGTATAACATTTTGCTGTACAATTATGTAACTCGAAATCAAAAGCAATCTACTCTCTGTTTCATACAAATTTGTCTGTAGCCTAAACTACTATAATAGGTAACGTAAATATGTCACCAATTTAAAGCCTTGTCACATTAGTAAATGCTTGTATTTGGTGACGTAGTTTCGCTGCGGACTGTACTGTACAAAGTGTTTACGATATTACAAACATGAAAGAAATAAAGGACGGAAAACAAATATTTCCATAAATATCTCTTTGTGTACGTTTCATCAAGTCGTGGTTTCTCCTGAGAATAAGCTCTATGAATATTTCGAGATACACGAATTTGTGTTATAACGGTGAAGGATATTTCATATTTTTTCCTACTCTTCCGTATCTCAGCCCGCGTTCAATACCACGAATGTGGCTGACGCAAATCTCTCCCAAATTACCTAACATTTCAACTTTTTGAAGGTCTTGTAAGATATTTTTGCTGCGAAAACAAAGGACTTTATAACTTTTCGTATTAAGTTGAAAATGCATTAGCAAATAAGGGTACGTCCATCCCAGGTGGTTTTTGTCATGAACGAAATTTTGTTCAATTTTGATGTGGAGTGATCCAACAACATTACATCACGGCTTAAAATAACAACATCTTTTACTTAAGAATATGCTTCTTACAACATTTTTTTTGTACATTGCCTCTAATATATGTTTATGTCATATGACAATCATTGGAATCAATAGAAAATGCATGGAAAGCGATGATTGCCGTGTGCCATCAAGATATAAGACTCACTGTTAGTATTAATATACCTCAATTTTTATATTTTTCAATGCGGAACCACACAAATCTACTCGCAAATCACATTCATGTAATTGAATGCTCAAAGGCAACACTACTCTATATTCGGATCTATGAAGCCATATACATACTATGATAAATTCAATACGATACCTACTACAGGATAGACAGTTATTAGATGTTGCCAACCATTCGAATTTGGGTAACTTTTATAGACATCCCTCAATCTTTAATTTTATATAAATTTTCTCAGGCTACTGATTTATACTTGGTTTTTATCTTTGTCATATCTAACACCAAAGGTGCCAAAATAACTAAGTATTCTTTTTATTTTATCGATAAAATTGCCAATTTCTTGCTTCACATGTTAGACTAATAATACATGATACAACACATTTCGATGACACTCCGCGAGTACTTTTGGGTATTTGACTATAAATATCAATTATCAACAATTTGATGCTATCAAGTTTGTTGCAACTGCATTCATAATGATAACAGATATTAGATGGCAGTAAAAAGATATAAATAATCTATTTGCCAGGCAAATTAAAAAAAACCCGACTTTAAAGCGTTAACCCCCAATAACTTTTAAACGGAAGAACAGATTTTTATCAAACAAACCTAAATAACACCGCAAGGAAAGATGCTTTCACCTAAAAAAACCATATCAAAATCGGTTCATCCGTTCGATAGTTACGATGCCACAGACAGACACACAGGCAAACAGGTAAACATTAATTTCAAACTTATAACACCCCTCTTTTTGTCGGGGGTTAAATAATAAAAAAATACCATTTAATTACGATTGAGAAAAACAAAGGTAAAGTTGAATGTGACCACATCCTAACCTGGTAATATCGCGGTTGCATTATTTTTGTAAAGGCGTAGGATTACCGGGGTGTTCTCTGAGGTTCCTCTTTTGTTCTTGTTAGCGCGGATTTATACAAGTATTGTTTGGAGATTTCGCTAAACATATTTATTTCGGACGTTTCCTCAGCTAATGTTCTATATGGGTATCAAAATTGGTATTATTTAATGTACTTATTTATACTGTTTACTTTGCAGAATAGTTAATGTCAATCAGTAGCGTGCATTTCATACAGACAAATACTATATGTTTTACCCTGTGCCTCTCAAATATAATGTCGGATACTAGCGAGAAATGAGTTTTGCTCGATATGCCAACGTTCTCGTAATTTATGTAAGATTAATGTCTACCCTGTAAAAAGTAGTTGTACACGTCACTGATGTCAATACATACCTATTTGAAATTTTCATGTGTTTCTTTATTAAGCATATTGTAATAGAATAGTATTCCATTACACTCAAACATTTCAAAACAAAACCACAAAGTTATCATTCCGATCTGCACTTGCGTCAGCAATAAATCATTTATTTCGTGTAATATATTGATATTATTACTGTAACAACTTTGTAAGTCATTTACGAGCCATGTCCGGTCAAATTTATGTGGTAAAAAATGATTTTTTGATTGGACTTGCTATAATGGTCTTCACAAGTAGGAAACTATATAGAGATGATAGTATATTATCAATATTATAAAATTATTAGAATATTTTGGTTATAACTTAAGATTAGTTAGTGAAAAATCCTATTTATTGCAATATTATGTCAATAATCAGATAGTACACTGGTTTTGGTATTATTAACTGCACTAAGATTTGTATTTTGCGTTTACACATCCACTTTTTTTTAGTCAAAAGTGATTGTACTAGTTTCGATTATATTACTAAAAAGTTAAAGTCGATATTTTTAATTTTAGAAAAATCTTTATACAATTAAGGAGAAAAGATAATTTTCCCTTGTTTGTTATATTTATATCCTGCAATATTTTCTTAAATATTTGGTATTGTTAGTCGTTAAGTTCAGCAATAGATTAATCAGAAATCAATCACCAGTAGTAACAAAAACAATATCACATAACAAATTAAAAAGTATCCTAAAACAAGCGTTGTACAATTCTATACCACTTCCAAATGGCCATCAGGTCATCGCAAGCAAGTAGGACGTCCGCGGGTTCCTTTACACATGTTATTGACCCTGCCCTATTGTTAACGCCATATGGCAACCGAAATTACCTCGTGCCCATACGAATTAGCAAAATTCACGTTTGAGAAAATTGCGAGAGACGACGACAGCCAACATTTTCAAGTTAGTAAAATGATTTTGCTCTTTTTCGAGGTTATTTTAAACATTATTTGTTTGAAGATAATTACTTACATACATACATATATACTTTACTTAGATTACAAAAATTTTACCCGTGCCACTTGCTTTATAAAATAAATAGCAAACTGGTATTTTTATGGTAGGTATATAAATAAGCAGTAATTAACATTTTTATAAGACGTTTTTGAAAAGAAAATGTCCCTTAATGAGGTTGCTAAGGCTTGCTTTTGTATTAAAGCAGAAAATAAGTGGCTTATTTAATTATAAATAGACGCATAAAAGGAAATATGGTTTTAACTTATAACAAGATCATTAAAAAAATCGTAATCTTAACGATACAAATAACTACTCTACTTAGGTATGTCATGTAACTATGATGCTGATTTTATTGCTTTCTTAATATATTATTTGTGGGTTATTATTTACAGCCAAATTATCAACTTCCCATCGAAAATCACCCTCAACATATGGCGATATTTTTTCATTCGAAAAATGACGAGAATTACCAAAACAAGAGAACATTATACAATTATCATGGATAGACAAGGGTGGACGTGATAAAAACAGATCTCCTAACACGTAATTACATAATTGTGCTGGCCGACGCGCCTCGGGTAACGACGCCGCACGAATATAGGTTAGAAACCGAAAAGTAAAATTATAGAGATGATGTTAGTATGGACGTGCCACATCACATCACACAGGTGAAATTGAGTAAGTATAGTCCTTTTATATGAAAAATACGCTTTGAACTAACTTTAAAATACTTGAACTGATAAAACTAATTGACTGAGTTAACGTAAGAAAATTCGTATCTATATTTTTAAAATTAGGATTTTTGTTCGTTTCGTGTCATTAAAATCCGCATTTTTATTGATGCAGCAGTTTTTGCCTTCCACAAATAATAGCATGGGACTTTGATGTTATAGATTAAAATTAAGTAAACTTTTCGAAACCCGAATTTATGATGATTGTATTAGTACCATGGATTTGTACAAGCGCGTTGAATGTTGTTAATTTTGTAACACAGTATTGATTTTTTGGTTTTTTCAATAAAACTAAATATTTAAATTAACCGATATTACGGTACTTATGTGTTAATTGTCCAAAAGTCAATTGAAGAAACGTACCTCAGTAAAAATTAGACATGTCCACTTTTTCTTCAGCCAGCCGTAAAGATAGGACAAGGGCCAAACAAGTTTAATAAGAAGGTGGAAGTAAAATATTTCTATACCGGAATTGTTAATAACTGTAGCTTGCGGTCGAGTCCAGCCGTCGGCTTGGACTATTCCCTTTTAATTTAAAGCTTGAGCAGGGATAACATAAGCAGCAGTGCTGCGGGAATTTTAGACCAGCTGTGTTCGAAGTGAATTCGCGAGGAAATTAGTTTTTTTTTGGAATATGCAATTTATTCTATTTATACATTTAGAAAAACGTACTTATTCTGACTGATTAATACTGATTTAACGAAAGCCTGCTGAAGAAATAAGTATCAGATATACTGTAACCAATAAACATCTTTTGTTTATGTTTATATACTTTTTTCAGTATTTTTTTTTACCTTTAGATTCAACAGCAAGGAAATAATCGCTAAACAGCTGTGACCAATGATATTTGACTTTGTTTGCGTGAGAATAATTGAATGAGGTATTTCCTTAGGCCAAAAACAAATTATTTGGCATTGTTAACAAAACAAAACGTCACAAAATAATGTCACTTGTAGTTAATCTAATATTAAATTAGAATAGCTAATATTAAGAACGCTATTTAACTCCAAGTAACTATGACGTCATTAGCCTGTATTTCATAAAAATCCCGTAGAAAATGTTTGTTTTGACGTTTAGAAAAAGTGTCTGATTAGTCTTGTAGGATAGTAGCGAAAAAACTATATTTTTTCAGGTAACCAGAAATGAAAAATCGCAAGACTGCAGTCGGAAGTTAAGATCAGCACTGTTCAAAGCCTTTTAATTTGTGAGTAGGTAACTTTCCATTTAGTTTATAACATGATATTTATAATATAAATATTCATATTTCTTCAATCTACAATACTTGTAAAGATAAGTAACTTTTGACAAAAATAATTTTCGACATTAAAATATTTCCCAGAAATAAAATCTTTTAACGTTAGTCTGCCCCTTAACCGAACAACAATGAAAAAGTTAACAAGCCGCCGCCTAATTATAGCTCTGATAAGAACAAACAAGCTCAAAGGTTACCCGATTGTGACGCCATGTGTTAGCTCACTTTTTGTCTTATTATAATGCAATTTTATAATTTGTATGAGACAGCTTCAATTTTGTAATCTTTATAAAACTGCTATTTTGAAAGAGAAGACGAGAAGAAGATAACTAGGCGAAAGATACTTGTAGGTATATTAAAAACAAATATTGTAAGTAGGAAAACACTTATACATAGTTTTTTTTTTACTTTATATCACATTCTTTAACGTATGTACATACGTACGTACGTATTTAGAGGTATATTAAGCGGTTAATTCAAGGTCAATGTGGATTCTTTATTTCACCACCATAGGTGTACTTGAATAATCTACCCGATTGTCACGCCATGTGTTCACATATGTTCACTTTCTAACCGACTACATCAGAAGTAGGATTATGTTTTCCAAGTGTATGTTTTCTATGAGACGCTCTGCAGCCTAAACGGTTAAATGGATGAAAGATTGAGAGTTGTCATTAGATTAGTCTTAATTCTGAAAGTGATACTGGGTACATATAAAGGCAGTCGGGTTTTCTTGTTTCTTAATTTTTACTTCATCATCATCATCATCATATCAGCCACAGGAGGTTCACTGCTGGACATAGATCTCCCCCGAGGATTTCCAAAACGACCGATCGGAAGCGGCCTGCATCCAGCGCCTCCCTGCAACCTTGCTCAGGTCATCTGACCATCTAGCAGGTGGGTGTCCTACGCTGCGCGCTTGCCGGTACGTGGCCGCCATCAACCTTTCTGCCCCATCGGCCATCGGTTCTTCGCGCTATGTGCCCCGCCCACTGCCACTTCAATGAGCTAATCCGCTTGGCTATGTCGGTGACCTTCGGTCTCCTACGAATCTCCTCATTTCTGATTCGATCGCGTAAAGAAACACCGAGCTTAGTCCTCTCCATAGCCCGTTGAGCGACCTTGAGCCTTTTTATGTAAGGGACCACGTTTCAGAGCCATAAGTCATCACTGGTAACACACATTGATTAAGCACTTTCGTCTTGAGGCACTGAGGTATTTTAGACGATAAAACACTGCGTAATTTCCCGAACGCTGCCCAGCCGAGTCGGATATGTCGAAAGACTTTTTCCTCGAAGCTGCAACTTCCTGCCTGGATCAATTGACCCAGGTAGATATACTGGTCTACCACTTCGAGGGTGGAGCTCCTTACAGAAACAGGTAAAGGCGCAACGTGCATATTTGACATGACCTTCGTCTTGTCAATATTCATTTTTAGGCCGACCTGTTGGGAGACTCGATTTAGGTCTTCAAGCATAGGCCGACCTGTTGGGAGACTCGATTTAGGTCTTCAAGCATCGTACTTAAGTACTCCATCGATTCTGCCATGACAACGATATCGTCGGCAAATCGAAGGTGAGTTATATACTCGCCATTAATGTTGATGCCCAGTCCTTCCCATTCCAGTAGCTTGAAGGCATCTTCCAGAGCGGCGGTAAACAGTTTTAGAGATATGACATCTCCCTGTCTCACGCCTCTATTCAATGGAATGTCCTTCGTACTGTGCTCCTGTACTCGGACCGACATAGTAGCTTTGTTATATAGACACTTCAATACCTCGACATACCGACAGTCAATGTGGCACCGCTGGAGAGACTGAAGCACTGCCCATGTTTCGATCGAATCGAAGGCGTTTTCGTAGTCCACGAACCCCAAGCACAGCAGCCGGTTATACTCCCTCATCTGCTCTATAACCTGCCGCAAAGTATGGATGTGGTCCATGGTACTGTAGCCTTTTCGGAATCCGGCTTGGTCGAGAGGTTGGAAGGCATCAAATCTGTTAGCGAGACGATTCGTGATGACCCTTGAAAACAACTTATAGACGTGACTCAGAAGCGTGATGGGCCTATAATTCTTTAATAGAGTATTGTCACCCTTTTTAAAGAAAAGGACCACCACGTCTATATTCCACGCCTCCGGCGTTACGCCCTCAAGCAGAACGAAATTAAAGAGCCTCTGAAGGACTATCAGTACTGGCATTCCGCGGGCTTACAGAAGCTCTGCTGTGATTCCATCCTCACCCGGCGCCTTGTTATTTTTGAGCTGTTTGAGGGCCATCCTAATCTCGTACAGACTGATGTCGGGGATATCTTCGGTATAGTGTCGGCCGTCGGGTTAGCTTTTATTTTTACTTATGATATTGCAAGTGTAAGATTCGTGTGCGTTCCATTGTTTGAGTCAGATTCGATTAAGCATTGGTTTGTAGATAATAAGTTAACAAGCCACCGTCTTATTATATGATACCGCCACCGTCTTTGAAACGAAAACAAACAAGTTCAAAGGTGAACTGATTGTGACGTCATGTAAGCATGTAACAATCTTGATAGTTGGCATACAATAATGACAACGGGACTAACAGCTTAAAGTGCCTTCCGAATCCTGAATGAACTCGACAATATACTGTCATTCAAATTTAACATCCAAATACGGACCATTACGGAACATGCAAAACCGCTAGTAATGCGCACTCGATCCTTAAATAAATAAGTCATATAGTACTCCTTACTCGCTTATATTGCGCGTTCATTATTATGCATAACACAGGCTCGTGTAGTTCAGTATCGGTATAGAGAGCCGAGTAATTTAGTCGGAACTTTGTAATTAATTCAAAATCTTACACTTCTGATGCTAGCGGTATGGAGCCGAACTTGTTACTCGGCTATTCTATAATATAATAGTTACGTACAATTACAAATAAATCAATAAATACCTTAAAAAGTGACTTAGTCTTTGTATTAACTTTTTACCGACCGATAAAAAGCTCTCTTAATGAAATATGTATTTAGATATACGTTGATTCAATGAAAATATAATTGAGATACTAGCATTGGCTCCATGTAATACGATGTACAAAGCTGCTAAGTCTCTTGAAATAAATTATAAGTTATCGTACATCTACACTCTGTATAATAAATATTGTTTTAACACTATATGTAAAATAAGATTACTAAATAATTCAAATTGATTCGCTTTGATGAAGCCAGACTTTACCCTAGACAACTAACATTTGCCCATACCCCTTAAAACCTAACCATTTGTCATATCGACGAACAATATTCGATGTGGCTTTTTATATTTTTTGATATATATTCTTTTAATTGTAATAAAATCAATAAATAGCCTCTAATTGATTAAATAAAACAACAAATTTACATTTTTAAACTCAAATATTTATTTTAAACTCTATTTACTACGACATTAGTTTTTTGAGATCAAATAAGACGCTTACTTAGAAAAAAAAAATAAAATAAAATAAACCAACTAAAATATCCTTTTTTCTTTAGTCAACATAAATGACAACAGTCTTATATTTAATAAAAACACAATATATAATTAATTTCACGCACATTTGAGGCAAAAATCAACTTTATGTTTACCACAAATTGCAGTGTTGCATTTGAAGCAATGATTTTATCGTGCGCCTTTTTTGTAGGAACATATACCACAAATTTTTCTTTTTCTTACATTTGGAGCTTCAAGAGGAAGAAGGTTTGTACTTGAGGATGACTGACCCACTTTGACCTTGATCTTGACCTTCATCATCAGTCTTCACTCCTAATATATCTCTGATTTTGTTTTTCACGAGTGTAGGCATTATGCGAACATTTGATCTGTTATGAATTATTCAAATGATAATAGTGGATCAACTATATTCCTTACAGTGCGCGCAGGACCTCTAGCAACATGCACAATATTTATTCTAACCGTTCTACTTGAAATACGCCCTTCACTCGTAGCTCAAACGTAACGGCTCGGACTCCGGATGTTGTTTTGTGAAAAGGTGAAAATACGGAAATTATTACGTGAACTTTCTTCTGATAGAACAGGAAGTGTTTGTGAGTCTCGCGCATTGTCTGAAGTAGCGATACCCAATATGAGCCTTCTGATCTTCGTGATCAGAAGGCTCGTATTGGGTATCGCTTTCAACATCGTCGACCTCCAAATTATCTTCTGTTTCACTACCAGACAACTCCTCCGAAGCACTTACATCTTCCTCATCTAGTAATAAACGTTCAATATCTTCATCAGCCAAAACCCGTTGGGAAGTCATGATAAAAGCTGAAAAAAAGGATAAATACTAGTGATAAAAAAATATACACAAAACCTAACCATTCGTCGAAACGACGACTACTTTCGTAATATCTCAGTAAATACAGTATGTACTTACCCGCGAAACGCCGTCACCTCCCGGAAGAGTTGACAAGCGACGGCGTGAAAATCGGCGCGCGTGCCGAAATGAGATAGCGATATAAGTGTTACTTGCTCGTCGATTCGACGAAGGTTAGTGGTCTAGGGTTAAGTATTAGAACAGGAAGGTAACTTAAAATTCATATTGGCTTTCTACATCTTCTTTCTTTGCTTGCTTGTGAAAAGAATGACCAGTATCAATAAAACTCCAGATCTAAATTTAAATCAGCGTTTACATTCTATACTGTGTATATACAACTAGATATATATTGATAAATAGACTAGCCAATACCCGCGGCGTTGCCCGCGTGGAATATTTTTGACAATCCCACGGGGGCCTCATTTTTTCCCGGGATAAAAAGTATCCTATGTGTTAATCCAGGTATATATAACTAGATAAAGATTGATAAATAGACTAGCCGATGCCCGCGGCGTTGCCCGCGTAGAATATCTTTGACAATCCCATGGGGGCCTCAAATTTTCCCGGAATAAAAAGTATCCTATGTGTTAATCCAGCTATCTACATGCCAAGTTTCATTCCAATCCGTACAGCCGTTTATGCGTGAAAGAGTAACAAATATCCATTCATACATACATACAAACTTTCGCGTTTATAATATTGGTAAAATAAAGAAAAATCGCGCACTGAAATTGAGCTAGTTTTAAAGTAACTCTAAAGTAAAAGTTTTTTGCTGTATAAAATTACATAGCCATTATAAGTATAAAAAGTACCTTTTGAGTTTTGAAAGTCAGACAAATTGATTTAATTTCATTAGCAAAACTTTTCAAGCGTCCAGAATTTAAATGTGGATAGTTATTTAGTTTGTCTGAAATACGACCAAAAACGTTAATTACTCTATTTAAATTCAGACCAAAATCTTTTACAAATTCAAAACTCTATTTTCATCTAAAATTAACAAAATGTTGCAATGTAAATAAATTTGACTAGTCATGTTTAACTGTTGTATATATTATTATTTTAATGGTTTCATTTACATGAAAGTGTTATCTGTTGTAATTAAATTGGTATAAAAATAATATAAAGTTTGTAAGAATATATTAAAAGTTATGCTCTTTATTATCATTTTCGAAACGTTTCAAGATATCTACTCTACTGGTCTTTTTAATTTAAATATATTCAAATAAAAATAGAGTTCTTTTTTTGCAATTTATTGATAACGGACTTTTATTGTTTGAAACTAAATATGGTAAATTTTATCTTACAACTCTAAGTATAACTTTAAAAATCTCAAATATCAAAACGAATGCCTCATTCAGTCTAAAAATGTAGTTGATAAGTGAATGATTAATTGTAATAAATGATCTAGATCTTTTAACAAACTTTGATACTCTTAGATCAGAAGATAAATTGATTTCTAAACGACACTTCACTAACTTTGTATCCATTAATATCAATTTCTTTACGTAAATAATGATTGAAGCGATCCCAATCTTCAGTTGACAGAAACGGGTCTTACTCCACAAACATTAATTAGGAATTTTTATTACTTTGCCTCCTTACCGAGTAAATCACAGTTGTACGACACACAAATTCGGGGTTTCCGAGAAATGGACAGCAATTATGATAATTATCACACCGTCACATGAGGCTTCAACATAGCCATAATAATAATTAAGACAGTAAAAAGGGTTATCTCGGAAACCAGTAATGTTCAAACAAAAACGGTGTCTCCGTCAACTTCGACGTGATTTCGATTTACGACTTTTGACCACGAATCGTTTCCGTAGTATAATTTATCATTATCAGCATTTTAAAACACTTTTTATTGTGACAGCGATAAGACTCAGAATACGTAAAAAAGGTTTGAACAAATTTTAAATACGGAAGATAAAGTATCAAATTCTCACAGTTCCATTACGCTATCGAAATGAAGAAGCGGCTACGGGTATTCCAGATTTAAATGAATTATAATTATAAACAATTACAATCTGATTTAATGAATGAAGAAATGCAGTAGAACGGTATGTGAGACTGAGATGCAAGATATGATTATTTTTTAGTTGAAGTGAGAGGAAGTATAGACAACGCCTACGTTTATTTGAATGTATGATTCGGCAGGCGATAAAAATCGCCGGTCTTATTCGTCCGACTTTTTTTTTTAATTAGTGAAGGGTGGACATGTGAACCGAGTGGTGACCATTGTTAATAATAAATAGACGTGTATAAATCGGTACCCAATGACATTGAGAACGTGGATGGTCTGAATAAAAGGTGTTTTGGGGTATCAAAATACAGTTTTTATTTGAACTTTTTGGATTTATGAACAAAAAGTAAAAAGTATTTACTGGTGACTAGTATTTGGTATTATTGGTATTACCTAAGATTATTTGAATAGTAACTGCACTTATTTCTAAAGGTATAGTGTATGATATTTAAAAAAAAGCTTTATTCACTGTAACATTATCTTGATAAAAATACCTTTAGTTTTATCATAGACACGAGTCTATCCAGTAGTAACAACTACGAAGTTATTGTACCTGCTATATTATTAATGTTTGATTTAGATACTATCAAAACAAAATTATTATTATTATTTTGTTTTGATAGTAATTATGAGGACAAATTTAAATTACACGTAATTTTATTTATTCGGCTGAAATATTTTATTTTAATTATTTAGCTAAAATATTGAATTCTATGTATGTTTTATATAAAACTGCTAAAAGAAAATTTTATGTGCTTTAATACCAACTGTTGTTCTAAATTTTATTCTTTTGATATTCATCATCTTATAATTAGTATGTATATCCTTCAATCGCCTTAATAATATAAGCCCCATAGTAATATAATTTGCATAAATTTAACAATGGTATACACACTGTATAATTCGCGTGATTTGGATTTCCAGCAAACAATGATTACAAATGCTAATACACAACTAATCATCGTGAAAAAGGGTACGTTTTTATGTGTTCGTAATTATGTACCACATTTTCTAAATTCTATATTGAAATAAGTGGTTTAGGGGCGTAAACCTACTTTTGCAAATCATAGGAGACTAAGGTTAATTTACTAGCAGTGTGTAGTGATCCATACAGTACTTAAACAAAAAAATGAAAAAGTTAAATCGCCTCAAGTCTCTTGATAAAGTGCAAAATAATCATACCTTAAATACATAAATATTACTTAGGTACGTACCGTTAACTGTGTTTTAATCTATATTTTATTTAACTGTTACAGTTTGTGATATAAATACCTGTTTTATACCTAAAGTTTTTAGTAACGACAAAGAAACTTCAAGAAAGGGTTGCTTTTTCACTATACTATGATATATCCGTATCATATTAGTATTAAAGGTATAATATTTATTCGTTTTCTTCATTGAAAACCCACGTTATATTTTATTTTTTACAGCGTCATAAAAATTCAACCCCACAAAATTTCACACGCGACTTATCTTTATATCAACTGTATATTTTACGGAAATCATAAAAATTTGAAAGCAGGTGTAGTGAACTTTTTGCTACGGTACAATAAAATAAAAAAATCAATAGATGCCATTGAAGTAAAATCACAATAGAGAGGATTTGTGACAGACCAAAGGACGGCACAAAAGTTTTCGAGAACTGTTTGACAAAGTTTATTTATTTCTGAACTATTTAATTTTAAATTTTAAGCTGCAGGTATAAAGTTCAAAACCCTTTAAATATTTAAATTAAAGCTACTTTTTAACTTTGTAAAATTTTGTAGTCTGAATGACACGAGTACAAAATTGTCGTCGAGATAGATTTTTTTGACAATACTCGGTAATTGGTGGGTTGGGTACCTGGGCACTCTGGTTTTGTCGTTTGACAATAATGTTGGTTCAGGCACAATGGGACATGTGGAATAAGAATATAGAAGTAACTTGCCCTTTTATCATAGTGCTCAATAGCAGCTAAAAAGCTGCTTGTTATTATTATAATTAGTCAAAAGTAGTACTCACAATACAAAAAATGTCAGTATAAGTAAAAGTATTTAAATGAAGGTTTTATTAAAAACATCTTGAGATGATTTGTATTTCTGAATTTGAAGATCATTCTGATTAATGAATATTTATTTTGATCAATTAACAAGTGTATTATTTGATACCTTTATTAGAGTCTGGGTTATTACCCAGCTAGTTTTGGTATCTAGCTATTTTACAAAATAACGATAAATTAAGAATTTCAACCTTTTTTAAACATTACTCGAAATGTTTACCAAACTTATCGACGTGTATAAAAGTGTCTGCAAAGATGGAATAAACATTCGAATCTTTGAGCCAAGTACATAAAAAAATATAGGTAAATAAAGTAGTTTAGGTACAACGCAAAATGAGTATTTCGAGATTACACTTTTAAAAATAAAT
Organism: Acrobasis suavella; assembly: GCA_943193695.1. NCBI lineage: Eukaryota > Metazoa > Arthropoda > Insecta > Lepidoptera > Pyralidae > Acrobasis > Acrobasis suavella. Next base: position 14,344,204 of record OW971938.1, read on the forward strand.
ATTGAATGAGCAAGCACAAGCAAAATATTTCCAAGGCATTTCAAAAAAACCTGCAGATTTTCTGTGAAAGGAACTTTTTACGTACCTGTTTTGCATTTTGCATACACCGCGTCCGAAACAGCATGAAAAGAATTAAAATAATGTTAATTAATCTGAAGTAAACTATCAAATCTTGTTATTAGGAAAATGAAATAAAACAAGACAACTCGTGGCTAACATTTTGTTTATTGAAAAGTTAGTTTTAATGTTTCTTCTGGTAAGAAAATATATCACTGCTGACAAGCAAATTCATATTTATTTAAGTTTAAAAACAAGAAACTATTGTTTGGACACATATTGAAACATAATCTGAAAGTGAATTGTGATCATCATCATCATCAGTCTGGGATGCTGGATAAGTCTCCTTCAAGAATTTTCCAGACCGCTGATTGGAAGCGGTCTATATGATAAGTTAAGATCGATTTACGTCACTTATCATCAGAGTATATCATTTGTTTGTCAGCCTACAAGTGTGTAGGCTGATGAACAAATGATAAACTATGCGTAAAAAAAACCTACTTCAATATTTTAAAGGCATTTCAAAAGCATGAAAATCTATAAGAACACACTTATACACCCTTTACTAGAACCTTAATTCTCAGTGAAGCTTTTAGTTACGTTAAAACCACAACATCTGGTGTGTATACCTTTCAGCACACTCGCAGATTGCATTTCGTCTATTTTATCAGAGAACATATTATGTTCAAAGAATCTAGTTACTTATTTCCTTAACACCAAAGTGTATTTTTGTGTGATATAGGATCGGTAATTCACCGTCGTTTAAGACCTTTACTTGTCGCCAAAAGGTTTCAATCTGTTGTCTTGCCTGTATCATAGTAATAAACGAACAGTAGTCCAACTTTATTAGTTTCCAAAAATAAACAAAAAACAAAATATATTTTGTTTTACATTTATTATTTCATCATCATAATTTCAGCCGCATAACATCTACTGCTGGACATAGGCCTCTCCCAAGGATTTTCAAAATGACCAATCAAGAGTGGCCTGCATCCAACGCTTTCCAGCGACCTTGGTCAGGTCGACTGACTACCTTGTGGGTGGGTGTCCTATGCTTTGCTTGCCATTACGCGGTCACCATTCGAGAACCTTTTCGCCTTTTAGCATCGGCCATCGGTTCTTCACGCTATTTGTCCCGCCCATTGCCACTTCAACGGGCTAATCCACTGGGCTATATCAGTGACTTTTGTTCTCCTACGAATTTCCTCATTTCTGATTCGATCACGTAGGGAAACACCAAGCATAGTCCTCTCCATAGCGAGCTTCTTATGAAATCTATAATAAGGGACCATGTTTCAGAGCCATAAGTCATCACTAAGAAGTTTACATTAAGTAAAACATTTTATCTACTAAACTGCGCTAGGATATATAAAATAGTGCTGAAGTTAGACATTTTAAGATTACTTTTAGTCTTAAGTGTAAACTAGGTAAATTTATGACAGGAAAAACATATAGGTACTAGAAATGCAATAAAGTGTTTGAGTTTAAAACAAATGTGATTTTCATTCCACTCTACAATAAAATGGTTATTTCGAAGAATTGCTTCATGTTGTACTACTGTTCTTATTAAATACTATGTTTGTATCAAGCCATTTCGGGCAGATGCGTACAGCGATAGAGGCGAAAACTCGATTTTCTGCAAAGAGTTGGCGCAAATGAAAACGCAAAAATTGGTTTTAGTACTAACATATACAATGTGCTTCATATGGGACAGTTTTTAGGGTGATAATTAAGAGGGGAACGAAATTGATATCTAGATGGATTCATAGATGAGAACTTTAATGAGATTTAAAGTTTTAATTATTATTTGGTGGATTAACTTTACAAAATAGTTTGTTTAGTGATTCTGTGTTTAGTAAGTACTGGAAACTTTTATGTAGGTATTCGGATAATTTTATTTATTCCTGACTAATGGGTAGGTACTTGTCTTTATAATAAGGCAAGAATATTTTTTCAGAAAAAGATGTTAAATGATTTTTTTATATATATCAGCTGTTTATGACAATTTGTTGAAATAAAAAAGAATCAGACTAGATTACATCATACAACAATAAAATAATTTATAAACACTGGCTTTCAGCCATACCAACACATGTGAAGATAATTTGGTCCTAAGTTTATATACAGAATTTTCTTATAAAGAAAATCCGAAGTAGTTATATCAAAGAAAGTTAGGAAGGATTCGCTGGGTTCGGAAGAAAGTTTTAATATTTTTTCTTTGCTGATACCCGTTGCCCTCATTTGTATTATGGCGATGTTTTTTGTCTGCTTAGTATTTTAGCAACGTTTTCTAGAACATTATCTTTCTGAATCTTAAGAATATTTTTTTAAACCTTTTGAATAACCATAAGGGCATAAGCCGCTGGCTTATGTCATTGGGTTTAATCTCTTTAGCATTTAGCGTTGAAAATCTTGTTGTCAATAAACTGATTTTAAAAACGCCTAGCAAAATACAGGGTGAATTTTTACCCACCAGCGAAATTTTTAGAGCAAGAGCTGTCTTTGATATTCAAACAAAAAAAATATGAAAACAAAAATTCGGCCTCCCATACAAATCAGCGCTCAGCTCAGACAAACGAATTTTGTATGGGAGGACGAAAAATTTTTTATCGATTTTTAATAACTTATTATGGAAATAATAAAAGTTAAGTTTTAATAGTAGTTCAGTATCATGGACTGAACTTTCATAAAAAAATTGCCTGGTGGGTAAAAAGTCACCCTGTTTGTATTATAACCCTTGCTAACAAAGATACCCTTAACAGACCATATATTGTTACATATTATATACTCTTCATGTTATATTTTACATGTTTTATTTCCCTGAATCTCACAAGGTTCATAATATTTGTCCCAAATGTAAGTAGGTACTTTAAGGCAGATTTTTAGATATTATCTGCTGAAAATCAGATTCCTTTTCCTTTTATCTAACATTTAATTTTATCTTACAGGCACCTACACAATAAACTGTAACAACAGCTGATAACGCTTTAAAATAAATAAGTAGCCCAATATATCGGAAAGTACATCTATTTTATGAATATTAATAAACCTATCAACTCACTCATGCGAAAGTCGAATCATAAAACCAATTGATATACCTCCGAAAATTGATACAGAAGTGATAGTATCGGTTAATTGTGAAACGTACCGGATTCGAAGACAATACTATTCATATAGTAGCTAAAGTTCACATTGTTCAATATGACTGGAGAGTGGTTATGACAACCACTATATCCGATATATTTTTGGACATATGCAATAATCAGAAGTCAAATATGGTAAAGATTTCCTACAATATATGTCAGAAAATTTCGCAGTACCTACATTTGAAAACAAGATTTCTAACCCTTAAATGTATGAACTTTTCGGTTTTTATAAAATTTACATCATTGATCAATATCTGTCCAAATTACATGGGTAAAAAATAATAAAAAAAACTGTTTACTTTGTTTTATGGCTGAAATATAATGAAATAAAAAAAATTAAAGAAAATTAAAATTTCGAAAAAAAGCGCCCCTTCATAGCGCAAAACATATTTTTCAGTTTTGTTATTTTTTAAAAAATTATAAAACATGTTTCCTATTTCATGCGCGTTATTTTGTGTCAATTTGACCATTTTAAGTATATCAAATATTTTTTTAATAAATATGGATTTGACTCTTTGGCTCATTGTCGCGAGAAAGTTGACTTGGCATAGACAAAAAAAGAAAAAATTGAAATTGTGTATAAAACAGTTATTTTTTAATTATATGCCAGAAGGAGATTACAACTGATCATAAAACATCAAATTAATATTAAAAGTAATATTTTTTTTATATAATTATATATATAAAAAAACCACAGTATGCATTAAAGGCTTAAAATGTACCTATATATTAATGGAAGTTAAGCATAATGTATGTGTTAATATTTTATGTTTCCTATTTGAATATTAACGTAAAAATAAAATACTTATTAAATACACAGAAAAAAACTATATTTATGTATTCAACATTGTATTGTTAAATTTTATATAAACATGGTATTTTAATAAAACATTAACCTACCTTCTTTTCTTTTTTGAGTCGTACTAGTTTCTTTTTTGGAATTTATCTAAGCATCTTTTACCTACTCGGTAACTAATTGTACCTTCAAAACTACTAAACCAGTGTAATCCACATGGTAGTCTATTGATATCAATCTCGGCGATCCTCGACGGTTAATAAATCAAATACATTATAGCATATGATTGTTCCTATTCGTTATTGTCTCACAGTTACTATTTACATAGAGAAGGGTAGGCTGGTAAAGCGAAGTTTTATTAATAGCGACCAATTTTCGGAATTCCTTGTTAATATTTGGTAAATAAATGTACGATTTTTACTATTTTTATTAAAATTAATCACTTCAGTTTTATATAGAATGTTTACAACGTTACTAGGCAATAAAAAAGGCTATTATTTATCATAAACCTAGATTTTTATAGGTACTCTAAATTCAACTAGTAAATGACACTATTTTTAAATATTTCATAAGGTTTACACGTAGTAAAAATTAACCCGTTTAATTAATGTCATAATGTCTGTGTCGTACGTAAGTATTAATTTAAAAATATTTAAAACAGTTTTAGTTTTGATTCCTGAAGTACCCTCAACTATATCTTTTATTTAAATGAGAAAAGAAACTTTACAATACGTAAATAGAAAATAATTACATAAGTTTTGTAGGCTTAGGCTTCAACTTACATAAAATCAAATTTATATTGACTAAGCTCGTAATACAGTAACTTTGATTCTGTTAGCGCGGAACAAACACGAGCTTCTAAATTACTGCCGGCAGTGAAACCACAGCCTAAATACGCCTATATATTATTATGTACTAAGAAATGCGTACAATGAGTTGTTGCTTTCAGCAATGTTTCAATGCAATATGACCCGATCCTTTAAAGGTTCTGTTATTTTAAATATACTTAATACCTATGCACCTAATCGGGGACATTATTTAGTAAATTACACACTCTTTAAATCGTTAAGTTTTTTTACATTTAACAAAGATTAATTTTCAAATAGACTCCTTTTCTCTTTTAAATTAATATCTTTTTTTATTATTTCTCGGCCCATACCAAAAATGGTTTATACTGACTTAGATCATATTTCTTTTGAATTGTGAAATAATTTTTCACGTTGGGAACAAAACGCAACCCACTACTAACACTCTAAAGATAGCTTTAATTAATTTTTCAAAATAAAAACTGTCTTCAGCACCAAACTACCTTTTATTACTTAACAGAATTTCTATGAGAACTTTACCTTTCAAATGTAAACAAGGATTTTTCGAACGGTTAAATTATCTGAGTAATCAGGGAATATACTCAAAAAATCTTATAGGTATATATTCGAATTGATAACCTCATTTTTTAAGTCGGTTGAAAAGAAAAGTATTAAGGCATTTTAAGAATAAACCTCCGTCGACATACCGAGATTCCTGCTAAGAGATGTCTTGGCATGCTCGAAAACACTTCAATCTCTTAGTCCTAAACAAACATGTAACCGCGCAATAATTGCTTACTGTATTGACAGACTTTTATTGTGTATGGCTATACAAATATTGTTTTTGATGCATCACTTGTCTTACCCTCAGCTGCGATCCCAAGATTGTTATTCGAGACGATAGAAAGTCAATTTGCAGTTGATTTGATTTTTATTGTGTTTGCATCGTATTGCAAATAGATGTAAAAAGGATGAGCTGGTAACACAGGTCGGGTCATATTATTTATCGACAAATAAAAGTTTATAGATCTAGTTTTTCAACCAGATTTTATTTAAAAAAAAAACTTAAAATTATTATTTTTTTACTTTTTACAATAATTTCTTTACTGGGTACCATAGAAACTATAAGATAAATATATTTCTAAAATTTGATTAAAATACAGACATTATCCCGAACTAGATTAGGTACAAACATATTTTTTATAACTCTCAATTCCGGTTTAATTCCAGCACTTACTTTAATATTCATTAAATATGGCTAAAGTAAACGTCAAAATTAAAAATAAACAGTAAATTCTCTTTCCTAAGTGAAACATTGAGAAAATGAATGAAGTCATAAATAAAACGTTGGAGGTCCAATATATCTAAAAACTACTGATGTTGTGTGCTCCTAAATGTATTTCATAAGATGCGTTCAAACCTCCCGACTTCATAACGCCAAAAACTTGACTTTCTCCCGCCCAAGACACTCCTACCAACATTACTTAAAGATATCAAAAAGGCGGTAGTGGGTAAACCGATATGAACACGCACCTACCTCTCTAAAGTTACAGCATCAAAGCGGCTACCGTGTAATTTGAGATCCTAAAGGAAGCTTAGGCGACAGTCTGGGACAGTTAAAAAAATATACTTTCAATCGAGCGAAAAAGAAATCCAATATGGCACTGCAACGCGGATTAAATTTTGTACAATCTGAACAATCGGCAGCTGTTGCCAGAAATTTAGCCAGCCATTGATGTGCTGAGATTCGTGGAAGGTGGATCAACTCGAAACTTTCTTGTAAAACAATTATAATAACGACAGAATTGATTGATGAAATATTCAAAACTTAAATGACCTTTTGAATAATTTTGGATACTAATTATGAACAAACAGTTAGTTATATTTGTAACTAGAAATACTTATGAATCAAGGCTTTCTTATTAGCACGGTGCGATGTTTCTTGCGACTTTTGTATTTTCCTTTATAGTAAATTTCAATTTGTACTTATCAATTTCCCTCCTACGTACCTAAGATTTCTTTGTTACTTTTTTAAATTAATTTTTGATGTTCTCTTCGAAAAAAATTCAGAATAGACCTTCTGGTATTGTGTAAAAATAATTTCTATTGAGTGCGCTAGCGGAGCGTGTTTGTAATAGGAATGCGCTTTTTTTGGAAAAGATAACATGTCGTGGTACATATGTTTTAAAATTGGCTCACTAGTCTCACGACGCAATGATTCACACACACAGCCTCCATAAATGGTTCCTTATAATGTCCTAGATGTAATAACGCCAAACATTGACATTTTTAAAGTGAGAAAATGGACCTATTAAATTTCCATTACCCGATTTGACATGGATGTTGTGTGTTTATCTTAGGCAATTTTACGATTACCAGATTTTATGATGGCCCATAACATTGGTTTTCAATAAAATCTTATTGTCATGCGCGTAAGAAAGAAAAAAACAATACAGGGTTTCAGAGTTACAACATGATCATAATATAACGAATTTATAAAGGTTGTATATTAAACTAGATTGAAATTTATCGCGTTTTTATGTTGTTCTTTTGAGAAGACGATTTCAAATTTCGGGTTATTATTTAAAGGTATTGAGGAGTTTTAAAGTGGAAATTTTATTACTCAGAGGGAAACTTGAGTTGACATTTAGATGGTAATCAATTACTTATTCAATTGGTATCAGTCATTCGCAAGTAGCTTCTCAAGTTGAGTGGGCTTCACTGGAGTGACGGCTTGACGTTTTAAAACCGTTCTCTTTTGTACACTTGTTTAAATTTGTCTTTAGTAATAATATTACAAGTAAAATGGGATGGCGTTTTCTTTACTGTCGAGTTAATCAACTAATAGCCATTTTTAAAGAAAAATCTCTTCTCTTTAAATATGTTATTAACTTACTTAGCAAAACAGTAGTATTTAATGTATTGGTTAAAAAAAAAACACTCTTTAAGTCTTTGTTAACCACCTAAGCTACATAGTCATACATTTTATTTTGTAGCAACTTTTGTATTGATACTATGATAAATAAACAAGGTTGAGTTAAGATAAAGAAAAAATTACAATACTGAACAGATTTTTCTAACAAAATAATCTAAATACGAAATATATTCATATTCCAATTGCATTTCTCTATAATTTGAAGTCATAACAAAAAAAAAGGCTTTTTACATATTAAATCTTTTTGGTAACAAAAACTATTTGTTACTGGTAGTACGTATAGTATAAGTAGTTAGAAGTCAACTGAGTTCAAGTAATTCGAAGAAAAAGTAATGTCACAGAGTAAACAACGAAAGCCGTGGTTCGACGTAGAGCTCTACAAATAAGTTAACCGGCCAGTCCACTTCAGGGACCTGTAATCGGATACCAAACAACCCTCTACTTCATCTTTGCATTCCCGGTTGCATCCTCACTGTGCTGCTTCGGAACCCGGGGTGCGTGGTTCCGCTTTTTCTTCTCCAAATATAATATTCATGTCAAAGCTCAGACATGGTTGGCAAAATAAACACAATTTTTAACCGACTATCAAAAAGCAGGATATTATCAATTTCTTTTATGTATGTTCACCGATTTATTTAAAGACGCCTGGACTAATTTGGAAAATTCTTTGTTTGAAAGGGTATACTTATCAGGTGGTCACATAGAAATTTTATCAAAATCAGTTATGTAGTTAGGGGGTGAAGTTGGTTTTAAGTTTTGAAAGTTATATCTCCTCTTTAGTTTCTTAGACATTTTAACCGACTTCAAAAAAGGAGGAGATTATCAAAGTGACTGTTACTTTTTTTTATTTGTATATGTATGTTACGCGATGTCTTCGTTTACCGTGGACCAATTTTGATGACTCTTTTTCATTCAAAAGCCTTTACTACCAAGTTGATCCCATATTAATTTGGTGAAGATATGATGGATAACTTCGGAGAAATGGAAGAAACTCTTGAAAAAAAATGAAGACGGTTATTTTTTTTGTTAAAAATTTATTATAAATGAAAAGCAAACTGGAATCTTCTAAGAATTTTATTATGACTTAATAAATATAATTTTGTATGAGTATTAATTATGTTACGTTATATTAAGATTTTCTCGGAACGTATTTTAATATGGTATGTTGTGTTTTAAGATTTTTACAGATTTTTAATTAAAAATCGGAAGTAAATGTAACTACATGAATATATTTAATTTTTTTTTTAAAACTCGCATATGTATCGCTGTTTTTAAATCTTCTAATCTTAAAAAAGTATATTTTAAAAAAAAGTCTATACCGATCGAAATTAGTCGGCCTTTTCCGTCTACTACGTGAATAAAACCGCATTAAAATATCTAGTTACGTCATCCGACGATAGTTTTAATAATATTAAAGTTAATGTTATACAAGTTAAATTGTTTAAGAATCATTCAAACAACTAAAATATATGTATCGTCGTTGAAGCAATATATCTCAAGTTTTAAGGCGAAATATTCAAATATTCAGTTCTCCACCTGAATATTTGCAACGTACAAAATAAAGACGACTCACACAAATGGTTATAGACAATATCATGAATATCCTGTGACTGGCATTGAATACGATTTATGAGAATGTTATCGCCGGGACGATCGACAAATAGCGAATCTCTGAAAGAAGACAGAAAGTAGATTGTGGTTGTGTCTAGATTCCACATTGTTCTGACAAAACAGCAGTTTTTGATGCTTCTTTATCTAATCTAAGACTTATCGGTATGAACGAAATAGGGAAAAATATCTTACTATTGGGCGTTAATTAAGGTACAGCCGGCGCGATGTATGTAACTTAGCTTGCCAATACGAACAATTTTTCCTATGGGTCCAAACCTGTGAACTCGAAAATTTTTTATAGCCATTACAAAATATCTAGTCGTTAAACTACGCACTAATGGATGAAAAATGCAAATTTTTGATAAAATCAATACCTATTTAAGAACGAAAACACTGAAAGAACAAACGAAAAGAAAAATCATCAGACGCTCCATACATTTTGTATGAAAATCTGATGTACCTTAATAAATAAAATAAAATTATACATATTTAACTCTTTGTCTATACTTAATACCATAAAGAATATGAAATTACTTGCATATAGCTCTCAAAGAACTCAGAAATATTATACAAAACATCAGCTGCCTTTATTATTTTTCTCTTCAAAGCTTGCTCTACAAACGCTCTGGTAATAACGGCATTGTGAATGTCTTTTGTCTTGAATATAAGAGCTATTTTTATTCCCCCGATGAAAAATTTTCGAATAGTCGCCGGGTCGCGATGACCGAGCAGTTTTGTGAATATTTCTGCACTACTTACTTCAAATTTATCTTTGTTCAATGCTGAACGTAAGTACAGTTTTATAATAAGAAGCTTCGAAATGAACTATTCTCATTCTATTATAATCAGCAATAGATTTTATTTGGACATTATCAAATTCATATCTTTTTTAACGAATTCTTTGAGCCTTTTTGTTTGCTGACTTTTTTGATCCTTTTTTAACCTATGCTCCGAATGGTTAAATAGACTCCGATGGTTCTCACAGCACTTTTTGTAACACACTAAAAAGGTTACTCTTTTTGATGAATAACAAAATACAGTAGAGAATCTGGTGACATATCAGAGATCTTATCCGAGCTAAACCTTCGCACAATGGCTCCTAATAATGGGTGTACAAAAAATGATCGGTATCAAAAAGCACCACGAAAGGGGACAAAAATATCCACATACATAACGAACAACCGGTGACAAAAACGTATAGATTGATGTTTGTGTGTGTGTTTATACCAAAGGGTTTAGAGCCCGACCTTGTAGACTGAATTGGATTAGTAAAAAACGGTCGCAACAGAAAACGCATTTATTTAAACTGTTTAATAACAGAGCGGCTCGTAAAACTAACTCTGTCTTCTTTACTTTTGTCAATCTGATCTTTAGAAGTGATATCGTCCGCGCCTCTCGGGCACTCTCGTTAATGGGGTACCTATGACGCTGGGCCCGCATTATATGTATACGGGATTTCTATACGCTCACCGGCGACCCTACGTGACAAAACTTGTCCCTCCCTACATTCAAATTTCTGAAGGAGCAATTGAAATCGGAGATCGTAAAGAGAATTAGAGCGGGGGTTTTGAGCGCCTGTTTTGTTTCGAGCGCGTTCAAAGCAGGCTTCTTTTGAATCTCGATCAGCCATCGAAGTGGAAGTGGGGGCAGCGTTTATTGGGATTCCCTTTGGCCTACCAATCGGCCGGTACGACATCGCGTAATCTAATAGCTTATTAATGAGGGGAAGCCATCAATCGGCCCCTATTTTTCTATCCTAGCGAACTTAAAATAATGGATCGTTTTTATGGTGTATAGCCGTCTTGTTCCTGCGGATCGCGAAGTGGGAAGGTCGGTGGCGGGCGATAGCTCCGCCCACTAAATTTATAATACAATAAATGAGCGAAGTCGCGAGGCCGCGCAACCGGCCGCGGAGATATCACGTAATGCGAGGTTACTGCGTGAAAACAAACGGCAAAAAACCCATACGTAAGGGAGATATACGGGTTGCGTAGCGGACCTTTATGATCCGACGCTGGCTAAAATACGAGCGCCAGATTCCCGCTCCATGGATTATATGTGCAATAAAGAGGATAATTTAAAATTACATTTGCTAGAATGTTGCCACATTAGGTGTAATTGGTGATAAGGCTTTAGTGGAGATTAGAACTGGTTTGATTTTAGCACAGGTTTTTCTAAGAAAATCTTTAGAACAAGTTTTAAGATATGTGATGCCTTTAAGTAAAACTTAAAAACATGATAAAAAAAATCTGTATTCTTAATAAAAATAGATAAGAAGTTATCCTTTGTAATTCGTGAATGATTAGAACAAAATTTTCTTTTTAGTAAGTTTTGAATTTTAGATAAGAGCTGGTAATTATATTCTATTTCTTCAATAAAACCAACACGCGGAATTTTGCTTGACTTTCCTTAGCTAAATTTTTTTTCTGTCAGGTAATCCATAAATGCAGTTTAAAGTTACAAATAGAAAAACAAAGAAAATAACAGTATTAGATACGGTAGCAATGAGCTTAAAGGTAGGAAATGACGCAGTCTTTGTATCCGAGACCGTGAAATCGTAAACCGATTTCATTTTGTTTCGATCGAAGAGAATTTAAAACTTAATTTACCATTACAAAGATGCAGACCACCCTTTTACTGCATCATTAATGTTTACGTCGGAAATAAACAGAGACATAACCAAGGTAACGATACTTGACAACGATTTTGAAGACCATTCATATTTTACAAACTTATATTTAAGTTTCACCTGTCTCGTTGTCTGTCGGTCTGTCTATCTGTCTGTAATCAAATCTTGCAAGTTAAATTTGACCCACTTCTAGGTTTTCAATTGAGCTAAAATTTTGCACGCATGCGTATATTGCGTGACAATGCAATATTATGATGACATGGAGCTGATCTGATGATGGAGCTGGACGGTGGCCATGGGAACTCTGGGAAGAATTCGTCTTGAGGATCATTTTAAATAAAAGCTTGTAATGATTTTTTTATTTAAACAATGTCATGTTTTCGTTTAGGAAACATTGAAAATGTTTTTGTAGTGAGTAAGAAGACTGCAACTGTTAGGACAACCTGCCATAGCCTGATAACTTTCACCTAATAGTGCCAGGATCAACGCTTTCTAAACCATAGGTAAATATAAGAATGTTAAGATTATGAATATTTTACTTCACAAAGTGTATTTGAGGGCGGTGAAACAGTTGGGTCGCCTCTTTTAACTTAAAACCGGTAACCAAAACCTTTACCTTAATACATTCCGGTTTAGAAAAAATGATCAAAACCGTTTGAAAAATTAACCGGTTTCCGATTCCTGCTTTTAAGTAGTCGCTCTGATCATGATATCTAAACCGATCGAAACTAGTTGCCACTATCTGACTATACTATAGGTACGTGAGTAATGAATGTTATCTCGTAAGTTTTAATAATATTTACTTTCCTTTGCATGTATAAGTATACATACCGTTATAAGAATGAAACAGCATAGTTATCATTTGGACCAATATATTATATTACCTAAGCAAAATCCTATAGCACAATATTTTTTTCATATTGATGGCAGAACGTAAAATAATTCTCTACTTTCCAACAACTCAAATCTATTCTAACATTTTAAATTTTCTAACACATAGACTAATGACGTCATAGTTTCTTGGAGTTAAATAGCGCTCGTAATATCAGTTGTCTGCAATAAAAAAAACCTAAATCATATTGAAAATAGATACGATTATAACAACTCACTTTGTTTTGAGAAGTTTTATTTTCTAAAATTGCCCATTAATTTATGTTTGACCCAAGAAATTACTTTAGATATTAAATAAATGATCAAATACTAAAACTGAAACTGTTAAAATCTTTGTAACACTCAATACCAAACCACATATATTCCTTTGAGCTTACAGTTTTACACAAAATACTTTGGCAAATAACCTTACACTCGTGTTTCAAAGGTCAATTGAATTTCAAGTGGTCTAGTCTACACCTATATAACATTTCACTAAATCATTGCGCCAGAAACTTGATTAACATTTTAAGGGACACTTGTAGAACTTTAAAAAATTCCACAGAAAGGTAGATAGATACCAATCTACCTTTCTGAGGAAATTTATAAAGTTCTACTACCAAATAAGCATCTAAAAGGCCCATAAAATGGATAATAAAAAAATAAAATTACATGTTGTTTTTCTATTCACTGACTTACAAAAAAACTTCACGCCTTTATACAATTTTCACTGAGAGGTGACGTCACATCCTCCCTCCGGAACTGGGACGTTCTTTACTAGTGTCCATTATTTTTTGAAAATCTCACTGACAGACTAAATAGCATAATATTTTTCTGACCGATAATCTTCATTCTTATTACAGTAGGTCTACTGGGTCAAGCTTGTATGAATATTTAATCTTAGTAAAGTTTGTACGGATGTTTGCTTCCGCTTTTACGACAAAACTGCTGAACGGATTGGAATAAAATTTTGGATGTCGATAGATTAATATCTAGCATAACACAAAGAATACTCTTCTTCCAGAAAAATGAGTAGTTCCCGAGGAATTGTTAAATATCCTTTGACCGACGCGCGGGCAAGGCCGCGGCTATAAGCCAAGTCTTTGATAAAACAGCCAATCTCTCATATATCATCTCAATTAACGTAGCCTTCAAATTTTATGGGTCTAGGCTCTGTTTGCTCCGTTCGGGATAAAGACGTAATAATTTTATTATGTTCTGTACGTTACGAATGTTCTTTATAATTTTTCAAAACTAAAAACCGAATTTATCCCCCAAACTACACAACCGATTTTAATAAAATTTATTGTTGAATTGTATGGGACTACCTGAAAAGTATAACCTTTCAATCAAAAAATAATTTTTCAAATCGGTCCAGGCGTCTTCGAATACTCGAAAATAAAAGATCAGGACGAATTGATAACCATTTCCTTTTTGGAAGTCGGTTAAAAATATATTTCACTTCAGCAATGTAATAAGTTTCTCAAATATGGCTGTAGACACCTGACTAAATAAGAACTTCTACCTTATTAAGTGTTATCTTGATTGCAACTCATGGAGAAACTAACAAATTTACTTACGATGACTCGACAATTACATTCTTTACCCCTCTTACGTAATCCGACGTGATATAACTATATTTTACCCTACTTTGTGTCCCTACATGTGTCCAATACGGGTAATGGACTTGTCATGTTATGGTAATAAGAACAATAAGATACGGCTGAATATCATTTTATTGCGTCCAAGAAATGCCACCTAGCAATACCAATTCTGGTAAGTCCTTATCGAAATTTTTGATTAATGTATGCCTCGTATTGTAGTAGATACGTTTCTGATTCGGGGTTAGATTACAATGACAAATATACGAGCATTGTGTGATATATGAGATTGTGTTTTTACTAAATAACGATGTATGGTTTACAAAAAAATATAACATACTTATATATAACGAAATTTTTATATTTTTTTTTAACCGACTTCCAAAAAAGGAGGAGGTTATCAATTCGTCGCGATCCTTTATTTTTTTTTATGTATGTTCAGCGATTATTCAAAGATGCTTAGACCAATTTAAAAAATTCCACGGAAATTTCATCCAAATCAGTTGTGTAGGTTGGGACTGAAGTCGGTTTTTAGTTATGAAAAATTATCTTCTTAGCAAGTCGTAAATGTCGTAATGACTTATTGATATGGCTGTGCATCTGTAAATAAATAAATATATAGGGACAAATAACACTGATTGAGCTACACCCAAAGTAAGTTTGATAAAGGCCATTTTCCAACTTGCCCTGACCGGGGACGAACCCGAGACCTCTGAGCGGTGGACTAGCATGGTGACCACTACGCCACGTAGGTCGTCAACCAGTGTGCCAGTGGGCCACACTGTCATAAGCCGAGTTTTAATCATCGAAAGAACAAGAGATTGAGCTGTTGGGGCATGAGGAGGTGGGCCATGCTTTAAACAGCTCCACATTCACAAAGGTAGTTGTTTGAGAAGCCTTGATTTGTATATTTTACGGAATCATCATCATCATCAACATAATCATCATCGTCAGGTCTTTTTGTCTCCACTGCAGGAGCACGACCCTCTCTATACTACCAGAGCCATACTTAGCCAAAGCAGCCAGAGGACATGGCCTACACTCTCCTCGCTGGCCAGACGGGTTGGAGAGGTCTCATTATGTTTATAAGCTTTGTTTAGCTTGTATTCCCTAAGTCGCCTTCTACGACATCCAAGGGAGGACTTGGAGTTGGAGGACTATTTTACGGGATAGATAGAGCCAATGAACGCCAGACCCAAAGGCAAAATTTCTGGCAAAAAAGTCTGGGAGAAAAGATAATACGTAGATTTTACCGGATAACACTTTTATCTTATGATACGCAGATCTTAAACTAAAGTCGAGGGATTGAGCAAGAATTTGGATCATATCATCGAAAGGCGATATGACTAGCAACTCATCACTAATTTAATTCTTTTTTCCTGCTTCACGTCTAAGCTATCACGCTAAACCGTTGCATTCGTGTTTAAAGGCTCTAGACTTTGTCTACCCCGGGATAAGCACGTGAGAGTGTAGTGTATGTAAGTAAGATGGTATGCCCAAGATGGTCAACGTGAGCCGATAATTGTTACTTGAAGCTTGAAGAGTTACTACATTCTATATATTCATATACATTAGTATTTTTTTTAAAGTAATATATTGATGACATGTTTATTACGTCAATAGGACTAGCAATAAAACTGATGCTTCTATGAATTTTATCAGGTAAGTATTTTAATGAACAAAGAGTTTTGGAGTTTCTGATATCAGATGAGCTTAGAGCAATAAATAGGTCATATTACGCGTCAAAGTAGTCGTTATAAGCACAGTGAACTGCATTTTGTGATAATTTTTAATCGTTCAAATATTATTATCTTTTTGATGGTCTCTATAACCTTACTCAACAAAGTTTTCATATCAATTCAAAGACAAACTTGAGCCCTCGAAAAGAAAATTACAACTGTTTTTGGCAGTTTTTGAATATCATCAAAACTTTTTCATTTTAGATTTGTAAAACTTTTTCTATTAGAAACCACTAAAACAGTATTAGGTATATATGTCGTTCTGTATTAACTGCAGGCGTCTATCAAGTTTTATTTGCGATATTTGAATACTTATAAATGTAATATGACTGAGGACAACACGAACAATCTGTTATAGAATAGATAAATTATAAAATATAGTAAAACTTGTTCTTTCTTCTATTTTATAAATTAAACGTTGAAAGGAACAAAAACAAATTTCGACATTTCCATAAAAAAATGTCTAGTCACCTGTCATGGAAATGTCAATGTTTTTTAAAGTTTTTTGGCTGTTATTTTAATTTAATTATTATACTATAGTGTCTATTATACTATAGTATTTAGTATACTAGATCATTATAGTATAAATCACAAGCTTTAAAGCTTGTGGTGTAATTTATTACGGGTATGCTCCATCCATGTTTTATATTTCAGCATTTACTGTCTCTTTGTAGGATAAAGGCCTCAGCACTGCAACTCTCTCCATCAAGGGACTTCGAGGAGCAATTCCTGAAATAGGTGTCAAGCTCCTCTCTTTTTTCGCATTAAAGCTTACCGGGCTTCCGTTTTGTCTTCTAGGCATCAGTAAATTATTTTTATTCCTTCTGAAATACATTTAAAGCTTCTTTACGGATTTGTAGAGGTACTATTTGTATTTAGGCCCAAAACCCCTTTCAGTAAAATATCAGAGGGCAAAGCAATACCTGTATATACAGGGCGTAGGTTAAAAAACTTAACTGTCCCGTGAATCATAATATGACTCATCATCATATATTAAATGATAAATTTTTCTACTGGTATTATTTTGTATCTCCAACAAATTATCAGGCTTTCCAAAATCATCAGACAAAACTTGGCGATGACTCGCGTGACATCAAAATATGTTCATACCGTCCGTAGTAAAATTACCAAAGAGTAAGCCCATTCGCACATTATCTATGCGAAGCATTGCTTGCAAAAGTAAATTTAGTAAATATAAGATATAAGAAGACTGATGTAATTTGATTTAGGTATTTTATTTATACCATCAGCACGTAAAGGTTGAATGAAAAAAGATAACATAAAGGAAACTTTGTAACGTCAAGTGAACTTCTAGACTTGATTGACTGCAGCTATGGCTTTACTTGACATTGTATTGACAGTATCAGACAATTCAGATTTTGTAGCCATTTACCGACAGTTCTACAAATATTCAATTCTAACCGTAAGCCGTTTCAATAGAGTCTATTTTCTATTATTGTTTTGAAGTAGTAAATACAGTAGTTGAAATGTCTTTTATTTTATGTGAATCCCACCCAAGTAAAATGAAGATTCGTCTACGATACAAACTGAGAAGGAATTACAGACTTAAATATTATATAAAATATACATATTTATTTACCTAAATCTTCAGTAAAATAGGCAAGAGTTCAAAAAATTCGAGTCAGCCTTGAGTCAACTACGAGACTTAAATTTTCCCAAATGCATCATTTTCTATAAAAATAGATAATAACAAGTTTTAACCGACTTCAAAAAAGAAGGAGGTTATCAATTCGAATGTATATATGTTTTTTATGTGTGTTCCCCGATTACTCAAAGGCGCCTGGCTGGACCAAATCGTAAAATTGTTTTTTTTTTTTAAATGGACATGCTTCCAAGGTAGTCCCGAATAAGTTTTATTAAAATCGGTTGCGTAGTTTGGCGCTGAAGTCGGTTTTTAGTTCAGAATTTTTTTTTTTAATTTTACACTATATAATTCGAACTAACAGGGCTATGGCAGAAAAGTTTACGAATAATCAATGGCAAGTAGAGTAAGTAGGGTATGAAAGTTCCATAGATCACCAAATACTTAATTAGATACCGTCATGCCTTGGGTTACTTGGTAAACCTGGACGACTTACATTTCTTGACTGATCTAGTGAAGTTGGCCTGATATAAGCAGATAAGTCTAAAATCTAACCACCGATTCGACAAAAGATCATTGTCCTTAGCTATTGAAGCTTCAAACTCTTTTAACCAAACACAGTTCAGAAACGATTCATCAAATGTCACCATTGAATGCAGGATTTAAAAATGAATGGCACCAATAAACATAATGCATTCACCGTAGCCGTCCAAATGCAAATACATAGTTCCAAAACACAAATCGTTACATTTCCATAAAGCAACGAACGCTTCGAAAGCACTCAGTATTTCATTTTCAAATATGTGGACGCATAATTTTCGAAGATTTATTCTCTTTTTGTCTAAATCTTCTAATTTTTAAGAAACAATATAAAATTTAAATTTATTTTTGTAGGTTTTGAAGTGCAATGAAACCGTATTTAATCATAGAATAAAATAAGTTTAGAAAATCCAAAAGCCTCATAAAGATCATTATAAAAAAAAATTCGGCTTTGGCTACCTTTTTTAAATATATATATATGACACTTTATATTTTCTATATAGGTCCCTATATAAATAGGGACAGATTACACTAATTGAGCTAGAATCTTAGAATTATAATATCCCTTATCTCTGTCAAATATCAACAATGGGGATTTTTCCACTACCCAGCACGGCGCCGGGTCGCTCCAAAGACATACCAGTACAGGAGTAGAAAAAATACTTTTAATTTACATATCCTTTAATTACAGTACACACCGACTGTTTATAATTTTTTTTTTTTCATATAGACGAATAACACAGATTGAGCTAGCCCCAAAGTAAGTTCGAGACTTGTGTTATGGGATACTAACTCAACGATACTATATTTTATAACAAATACATATATAGATAAACATCCAAGACCCAGGACAATTTGAAAAAGGCCATTTTCCAACTTGCCCTGACTGGGGATCGAACCCGGGACCTCTGGGTGGCGGACTAGCATTGTGACCACTACGCCACGGAGGTCGTCAATATAATAATAAGTGAAAATAATATTAACAAATTTTTCTTATGGGAAAATTCTGGTAAACATTGCATTTTTGAATGCTTATATTTTGAGCTAACCTTTTTATATGGCAAATATTCGAAGAAAATTTCGATTTTCTTCGTCATAGGACTAAAAAAAGAAAATTTAATGCTTGAAGAGAGCATAGTTCCAGTTAATTATAAATTCTGTCTAGCTACAACAAGAGTATATCTTTTTGAATATAAGATGGGACTCGAACAGGCACAAAGAGGTACTACCTGTCTCAATGTCTAAGTGCCTACGCTGCCTATGACAAATATGCTCCATTGTTAAATTACTAAGGGAACGCCAAAGACAAAAGAGCGCGGATATAGAAGAAGCCATTTTGAGTCTGTAACGGGTCTTGATAATGTTCAAGATTGCTACACTAGCCAAAGGTATTTTTGTACAATGATTTCTTTTGCTATTACTTATTGACTAGTAACCTAGTTATATATGACTATGTGTACAGAGGTAATGGGTTGTTCTCACAAGTCCATATTATGACTGACTTAAAAAAATCATCTCTTATACATGCCGACTACGAATTTCCGAGCAAAGATACCTACTCAATTTGGGTCTGAATTAAGTTACTTTACGTCCTTATTATTTTTTTTAACTTTTGGTGAATTTATGTATTATTAAAATCTATTAAAAATATATATAAATAGAACTGATAAACGTTCATATTTAAACAAAGCGATTTGTAATTTATAAAACTGAAACCATATTCTGTCTAAATAATTGGTAATGCGACTTATATATGATTTTATGCATAGATATATCGTTTTACCATTTTGTAAGTAGGTGAGAGCAAAAGATATGGTTCAGAATAGACAATTGACGAGGGTTAGGCCGACATAAAGAAACTTTGATGTGAGGCGCTCAAGTACATGAAAATTCGCGAGTCGTGATCAGAATTCAGTTTGGCTTGATTTGTGACATATAAAGTACGAGTATCAAAAATACAAGGCGGTTTAATATTAGGGACAATATCAAATAGGTATTCAAATTAAAGCTGGACATTGGACAAATTTTAGAAAAAACTATTAATAAATGGATAACCAATCATTCACACTCACACATAGAAACACAAGGGCGTTAGTTGCCTACTAAATTGTAATTATTATTTTTTTTTTGTTATAATCAATTATAACCATTATAACCTACTAAGTCTTGCCATAATTTCACACATATGGGAGAAGACGCTGGTTTTTGAAACACAGTGCAAACTAACTCGGAAACCAGAGACCTCATGTAAAATGTGGATTGTAGTGTTAATAAATATTTTTTTGAATTCTACAAATAACCATTACATTTTTTTTTTAAATCACATGATATTTTTAGTAGATCAATTAGAAGCCTGAACGAATATAAATATCCGATAAAAATATGATACCATGACGACAAATCACGATATTCCACGTATCGATTATTCTAACAAAAGCTCATGTTTTGTTATTTCCTTATAGAGATATAGCAACCTGTATATAGAACTAGGAGCTCATATCTGTAAGGAGAATTTATTTCGAGAAAGTAGTCTTGTCAATCTTTTATTGTTATTGGAAATAAGAACTATAATTCTTGACGTTCGTCTTAAGTCCTAAAATTGAGTATTAGTTTTATTGTCATCACGTACTACTACTTTCCTGTTTTTGTTTTATTTTTTCTGGGAACGTTACTTTGAATATAGTTTGTTAGTAGATAGGTTTTAGTTCTTTTTTTGTTTCTGTGTCTTTATTTAACTATAGTTTTCCCCAGGGTTTTCAATCGTGAGCAACTCTCGGAAATCTTATCTCAGTATAAAGCCTCTCTAATCAAAAGTGATGAACAGAAAATCTTATTTACGGTAATAATAGTAATACGTACCTATGTATGTATGATTTAAAACTATAAAAACTACCACCAATAGTTATTTTTGAACTAAAGATGACTTTAAGCAAAACCACAGAATTAATAAAGGTATTGCAAAACATTGAGCTTGCAGGTACTAGCAGAAACATGTATTGGAAATGTTAACCACCTGCTACGTTATTAAGTTACAATATTTAAGTTACATTTCGTAGGTAGCTGTATAACATAATTTGATTCAGAGATTGTATCTGTCACGGATTTCCGCCAGAATAAGCTTGTGATAAAATATGAAAGAAAGTCAATATTCTCATTAACATTTACGACTTGTTTATTTATTATAAAAGATACAACAGATAACATAATTCGACAGGTCGCTTTTGTGGGTTATTATCATTAATCAAGTGTATTGTTACATACTTAAGTAAATCTTATATAATGGTATCTACATATATTACGAGGGAGTTTAAAATCAATCCACTGATTTTTTAACTCTGAAAAAATTCATAATGCTATCTATGTAGACATAGCATATATTACTTATTTTTTTACTAAAAATAAAATATAACTTTTTTCTGATACCTTGTTTAAACTTGTTAACTTAAATACATACTTTGATTTCAGTTTTGTGCCCACACTTCTATTCTCTACAATATTATTTTATTAGTTGGTACGTACCTAAGAAATTTCTAACATTTTAACCATGACATTAATACGTTCCGATAAATAAGCTCACTCATTCATAGGATTACAAGATGGATGTCGCACAGTGAAGAAAAAGGAACAAAAATCTTCGAGTATGTATCTATAGCCAGCCACGAGAGGGCGGCAATTTATTATATTCAAACTGTCGATTCTGGAAAGAAATCACTTCACGTTTGAGTCAAGACTGGAGTGAGATTTGTCTGGCTGGTTGACGCGTGAAATGGTTTTCATTTGGTATATATAATACCTATATAGGTAAATGTAAAGAAAAACATGATAAATTATATAGACATAATTAACCTTATAATATTTTAAATATCACTGAATGAAGCTTCGTCAACACGTAAGTATTTTTCAAAGCATACTTAATGTTTTGCAGCGGCTAGTCCTGCAACATGTTAATAATGTATACCTTAATAAGTATCCTCATCATCATCATCATTTCAGCGCATAACGTCTACTACAGGACATAGGCCTCTCCCAAGGATTTCTAATATGATCAACCTAGAGCGGCCTGCATCCAGCGCTTTCCAGCAACCTTAGTCAGGTCGTCAGACCACCTTGTGGATGGGTATCCTACGCTTCGCTTGCCTGTACGCGGTCGCGGTTCATCGCACTACAGTATAGGTTTAGGTAAATAGAAGTTAACTAAAGATTTTTAAAAATATCTTTGAAATACTGAACAGCAAGGTAAGCAAAAGGAAATAAAGCAAAAAATGTAAATAAAGAAAAACGTGGAATATAATAGTAAAAAAATTATTGAATAACTCTAACGTCCGTTTTCCATTGATGCTTAAGTCATAGTTTCTAAATATTCGAAATTATTCCAGAATCCACGCCTTCGTCTATCCGATCCATTGATTCTGGTGGTCTTGGATGACCTTTGTCGTTGCCTCAAGTTCTAAGCGGCCGTGTAATATGAATTAATAACAAAGGATCATTATGATGCGTTTATTTGTCGCCACGAGGATTCCGATCTCCATTGTTGTCAACCACAAGTAGAACCAGTATTACACCGCTCCACAATTATGCACTCTACGCATTTGATATAAGAATGGTACAAAATTCAAAGAGATTCAGTTGATGCGTAGTTGACTGTACGTCTATTATGCAGCCGGAACAAATTTTGGTGTATCGCGTGCGCAAGAGTACGCTTGTTGAATCGGTTGATGGCAAAGAATAAGAATTCTAACGATAAGCGATTATGTTCAGTCTATGGTACGAGTACTTCCAAAATTATTTTTTTAGTAGTACGATGACATACCTACTTGTATTTAGATGGAGTATTATAGCCATAAATTATTTTTATAAGGTTTTTGTTATTTCTAGTTATTTTTTAGGTGGGTACATAATTACAGTGAGCTAGTGCGTATAATTTTATTATTGCATATAGTAGATGCTCTTATTATGGAAGATAAACCAAAAAGATACCTAATTAGGTACCTAATATAAAAATAAACTTAAGTACCATCTCAAAAAATAATCTGGCTGAAGTACCTACTCAATTCAGCTTGTAATTTAAAATTCAAAACTAGTCGTATAGGCCTGCAAGAATTAAAAATATTCGAATTAAGAAATTTGGAGTATAATAAATTCTGAACAAAAATGCGTTGCGTGACTTGCAGAATGATATTCTGAAGTCGTATTTGAAATCGAACGTCTTCGATTTTTTTATCCTACCTACATATTCATAGGATTTACGTGTCTGTCGATTTCCTAAATCTTTGTTGAGAATTCGGCGACTAGCTCGTAAAGATGAAAGGGTCGCCGAAGTGTCCGAAAGGCCAGTGATTTAGGGGTCATCGAACTGGCCGCTGTTTTTGATAGTAGGATACTATGAGCGCTGCGTGTTTATTTTGTCACGTATGTAATCGATGTAAGTATCTGTACATTGTTACTGATCTTCTTTCTGATCGAGTGTGCTAAACTGGTGTAAGATATTTCAAACTGCATAAAGGCATCTGACATAGCTCAGTAACTACCGTCATAGTAATCTTTACTTACTGATAATCTGGAGTGCAGGTGTGACTCTATTTCTGGTACCTACTAACATATAAATGCAAATGGAATAATATAATCATCTTTTTTGGTCAAAATAAAAACATTTTAATTATTAAGTATTGAATAAAACTTGAACATGAAGTCAAATGACAAGAAGATTTCCAGCTTCCAAAGAGTCGATTAATATATTAAATTGGTGTGTATATTTATCTCATACTTCAGTACGTGAAGGGCGGGCTGAGCCTATATTTGGAGGTAGTCGGCTTATTTCACCCCAGGTCAGCTCGTGATAATCCCAGTTATGTAACAGGGCCAGCCCGCAGGATAGTGCAAAGCCTTGTCGCTTCACAAATGAAAGTTACAAATCCTAGTATAGTTTTTTGTTGAGTTGATAAAATATTTTATTCATTAATAGATACTTTTAGAATAGGTCATTTAAAGGTTAATTTAGGACATTAGGACATTAGTTATTTAAATGTTAAAAATTTCATGGTTGATTTGATATTACGCAAATACAAAAACATACCACGTCAATCTTTCAAGCACCGATCGGCCGCATCCAGCCGAAAGAATTATGAGCTTATGTGGTATATTGTACATATATGTATGTCTACATTCTTTTCACGTTCCTACGTTCGAAAGTGTAGATAAATTACTATTCTTGTTATTTTGTTACTTTTAATTTTGAAGGATATTCGATTTTGTTCTAGTATAATTTTGCTTAATTATCGGCTTAATCTATGTACGAACCGTAAATAAGTTCAAGACTAACGCCTAATTTTCTTAGAAGTGTCTACATCGGATATTTGATGAATCTTGAAGATAGTAATAAGTTACTAATTAGAACACGGCTTGTGATTTTCATAATTTATAACTTTTAGAATTTGCTTGATTTTCATAAAATTAATGAAAATTGGATAAACCTGGTAAGTAATAAGGCTTAAAAAGTTTCAATCTGTTGAAAATTAAATTTGAGTGGTGTTAATCAAAAATATTTTACAAACAGGTGTTTTTAATCAATAAACCGGACATTCCAATGAATACAGTGTCATGTCTAAGATTATTTATAAGTTCTAAGCCCACAATCAAGGCTAAATTTTAATAATATAAAATAGACAGTGAGTATTGATACATAATATTAGCTTTCTTGACATTAAAATCTTGCACATTCTTTTAAAATGGGATTACAGTAATATGCCTTATTTATAACAGCAAGCCAATGCGTGAGCCTTAATTCCCAACCCACACATATTTCTCCTTACTTAAACATTAGTCTTAATTACTTTAGAACTTCTTTTTCTCCCCACACATGGCCGCTCCTCTTTTTCTTTTATTTAATCTTCTAATAAATCGGGAGACAAGCGACATGATTCTTATTCTTTGTTCGGAGTGTCATTGGGTATTAAAGTATGTTATGTCTTTCTGTCGTCGCGTCCAATCATTGTTTTGTGATGATGTCAACGGATATGTTCTAATGGAGCTTTAAGAAAAATATGTCAATCGACAGTTGTGATCTTTCACTGCAATGTCTGAGAAATATTTTAAAGTGCAATCAACTGCAATGGATATGTGTCTAATAGGTATGTCGCAGACTAAAACAAAAAAAAGGGAATTTTACATTGAACTTATACCGCGTCGTCCATTCTTTCTTTTCTGTCAACTGTCCAAAATGACATTGACAGAGAACTGCTGCCAAACGTCATCGAATTATTCAAAGTAAAGGAATCTAGTTTTATACAGCCATTGCATATTACGCTCCGACAGGTATAATTCAAAGTAATACAAAATAAAAAGTTTTTGGTGATTATGAGCGACATGTTTTACTCGTAAATTCCCATTATTATTATTTATGCTTCTCTTATACTTATTTAAATTTAAATTACTTATTTTCACAGATAGTATTTCGTGGTAAAATTTAATTCATAACAGCTGTCGCTGTATTGTAATGTGACTTATTAGAATATCGATTAAAAACATGAAAATATTTAGATTTAGAAACGAATATACAATGAAATAACTACCTCACAAGATATATTCTGAATTCTCCAAACTATTTCAATTGTCTCTAGAAATAGTTTAAAATGTTCAGTGGAGACATAATTTAAAGATTTCGTAACGTTAAGATAGTAGAGGCAGATAACAGTCGAGTTTGCCCGAAAATAGAATAAAATAAGAAAATTAGGGGCTATTACGTCTGTGACACGCAACGCGTCCCGCGATGGTTTTAGTTTTACTTTCATTACACGTGTATTTTACAAGACGTATATTTTTTTAAGAAATAATAGTTTTGTTTCTTTTTGGATTTAATTTAAATATTTTGATTCTGTAAATACTTAAAGACAATTTCTCGAAATCTTTTTCTCTATACGTATTTTAGATTTATTATAGTTATAATGATTAATCATTGCAAATACTCGTTTATTTTAATTCTTAATTACTTTCATTTTTTTTCTATATGTAAAAAAATCTTTTTACACAAAGAGACATTTGATAAATGAAAACATAAGGCAGTTCCAAAATCGTTAAATAAATTAAATGCAACATAACAACTAACTAATTACTTCGAAATCAATTGAATCTAATTGACATAATGGGTGATTAGCGATTCAAATCAACATTTCAACATTAACATTTATGGAAAATCGTTTCTCGACACAATCAAATCGGCCTAATTATCTTAAAAGCTATTTAATCCGAACAGCTACTGTAATATAAAAAATAACTATTTATTAAATGTTTTTACAACATCATTTCACACAGAAGCCTTGTCAGACAAAGCAATCACACCGAGACAAATCAAGAGAGCATTCCGAACTAACGAACAAGATTTAATTAAAAATATATCGTTTGAACGAAACTAACCATCGTCAATTTATGGTGCCGCTAAAACAGAGAGTCGGTCATAATTTACCTCATTTCTAATAAGAAAATTATGTAAAACCAACCGTTTAAAATTAATAATTCAGGTCGGAACGAGGAATACATTATCGGACAAACGAGTTGGTGCTTTTTTCTCAAAGTCATATATTTGGCCGTGGAGTGTATAGTAAATTGAATAAATCTGAAGGAAGACAAAAGAAATATAATTTTCTTTGATGAACTCCATGATTGAGTCGAGCCCTTGAAATGCGAGTAGTTCAAGTTCTAGGGACTCAATACTATTACAAGTCTATAGAAGAGTTTAATTATATAACAGTTCTCCAGTACCAATGTCAAAGAGTATAAATATGAGTATGAGAGTTTTCATTAAAAAATAAATAACTTGTGACAAATAGAAGGACATTCATGGATGAAGTTAAAGAAAAGGCTGAAGTCGTGTCGCATGAGGAAGTCAAATGGTTTTGGCTGAAGAACGGGAGATATTTCGAATACTACACCAACAAGAACGTAGTTTAATAGGTATGTTAATTAAAAGTTGGAATTAAGCATAAAATTATATTCACAGTTTAAAACAATATCATCATCTTAGTTCAAAGTCCTAAGAAGGATTATTTAAATTACTTATTACCTCACAAGTTCTTACTTTTATGACAATGACAATGAAAGTATGTCTTTAAGTATACTACATAATGTAGAATTAAGTACTAGATAAAGGCTAATAGCGGTGGATTCTACCCAAATAAATAAGAATCAAAGAAGCAAGCATTGTTTACTTCGGGTAGGTAACAATAAATCAGTCGACATAATTCGCGGAATAAGTCCAGTTTAATTTCTGGACTCATAAATTTAGCCACCTGATTTACAATTTAATTAAGAATACATCTAAGGCGTGGTGTTTTTAAATGATATTCCATTTAGAAGAAGTCTTGTAACTTGCTTGACCAGTTATTTTTTAACAAAGAGATAGTCATTTTTGTAAACAAGAAGACATTTCTAGGTCCCTACTTTGATACTTTCATAAACCAACATAAAATATCAATTTTTGTGTGTAAGACTACAGTTTATTTGTGTCAATTTTATTTTTAAATAATTTTCTTGCAACCGAAAATTGTAATTTTCCCAACATTTACTATTGTTGGGTAGGTAAGGATTTTATTTATAATAAATGCTGTTACCTACAATTTCAATCAAAACAATTCATAATTATTCGTTTCAAGAGCAATAATTATGGGATTCTATAGTTCACACTTAGTCGCCATCTGACTCGTAGCAACGGTGCGCACGCGCATTTGTTTGGGTCCAGGTGTGGCTCTGACAAAACAATTCAAACTCCGAACGGGGCGGAGGGTCCATTCACCGATTTTATAAAATTCACCAAAAATAAAAGTGAGAACGAACAAAAAACGTTCGTAGCACGATAATATTTCATAATATTAACTACTCGAGATGCGAAGAATGGGTGTGTCATAATTTGTAATTGATTGTATTGTGTCGGGTTCTTTGCTTTGGTGTAGATTTTTTGCTTTGATGATATGTTTAAAGTATCATTTACAAAACTTGTGGCAGAATCCTATATTTTTACAAGCTTCATATGAGAAAAATATACTACTTGACTGCCTCCGTGGTCCAGTGGTCAAGGCATTCGCCTTGTGACCCGGTCATGGGTTCGATTCCCACTGGGAAGCATACTTTGTGAAAAGTTGTTTCCAGTCTGGATAGGATATTGCAGGCTTGAATCACCTGATTATCCGAAAAGAAAGATGATTCCGTGTTTCGGAAGGCACGTAAAACTGTGGGTCCCGAACGCCATCTAGTGTTTGATCATCAAACTATCCAAGGATTAGTTCCTGGTTTGCCCTTTGGGTTGTGGAGGTCAGACGGCAGTCGCTCTGTGTAAAAACCATTAACCTCGTCAAATCTCCTTGGCTAGGTAGCGGACCCCGGTCTCTGAAGCGTTACTGCTGAGGATGCAACCGGGAATACGCTCGGATGATGATGCAGCAAGCAAATATTAAACAAGCTTTCATTATATTTTTATTTAAATATATACATATTTCATAAATATATTGTTTGTTTAATGATTTTTATTGCAAATATGATTATAACAATATCAAAGTTCGTAGGTTACCGTGTGAGATTCTTTACTTGAGTTACTTAAATAATAACATTAATAACACAAAGAAATGTTTATGCACAAATATAGACCTTTGCAAGTTTTAGCGCTTAGAATTACGCTTAGAGACGCTTAGGTAATCTTTCTTTTTATCGTAAAACAGCCGTTATTAACACTTATCTGAAATAGGTTAAAACTTAAAGTTACTGCTAGCTTTGTCATTTGAGAAAAGGTCCTCCAGATGTGAAAATCAAGCGTAATTTAAACGTAAATCTCACA
Organism: Acrobasis suavella; assembly: GCA_943193695.1. Taxonomy (NCBI): domain Eukaryota; kingdom Metazoa; phylum Arthropoda; class Insecta; order Lepidoptera; family Pyralidae; genus Acrobasis; species Acrobasis suavella. The sequence goes on from OW971938.1 coordinate 14,373,356, forward strand.
ATACATTCTGCCACTGGACCTTTACTATGTTTTCACAAGCCTCAAGAGCCGCCTTCAATACCCCGGTATCTGCATCTCCACGCACCGGTGCACTTCAATGCAAATAATTACGTGTATATTTTACAATTTGCCAAAGATCTCTATTGTGCTCTTTGTACTGTAAGTGGATTCATCTACAAAGGGGCTGCCGCATGACATTGCTACCTTCAGATGTGTGTAATGTTATTATTCGTCGCCGCATCTGTCACAAAGGCCGTTGCGTCCGTAATTTTACAGTTTAATCAGCGTTAAATGCTCAGAGACTTACCGCGGGGCAAAAAATCTTGAGGCGGCCCAAGAATTTGAGTTCATAAATCATGGATGTCAATGAAAAGAAATAAAAGCATACAGTGTACAAAGAAAGTCGTGAGGTGAGTGTTGGGTTTAAAACAGTAGTGCTCATTGGCTTGTCTGGTTTTGTTTATTTATGTTTGAAATTTATACGCAGCAATGATTATGATGTATATGTTGATTAGCACAGTTTCAACGGAATTCTACGAGTATTAATCAATATCTCACGTAATTTTGTATTCGATAAACTAGTTTGTTTAAATACTATTATCCTCTTTCTTAAAAATATTATAGCATTTTTTATTTAAAATATTCATCAGAATGATTACTAATAAAAAGAACTAAAACTAAACTAAAAGAGACTAATTAATTTAATCTCTAATAATATTATAAATTTAAAAGTGGGTTTGTATATTTGTTTGTTACCTCTTCACGCTTCTACCACTTATTTAGATAAAATTTGGTATGGATATCGTTTGAGACCTAGGAAGGGATAGGATAGTTTTCATCCCAAAATTTCACGGGGAGCAAAGCTCGCGGGCACATTTAGTTACTTAAACAAAAAAATAACTAAAGTATTACTATACTATTATATTGTAAACAGTTGTCCACAAATTTATAAAATTACATATCTTTCAGGAGTTTTCAAAACAATTGGATTAGTTACATAATAAGAATGAATTAAAAATTACTTCTTACAATATTACTAGCGACGTCACAAAAATGTCTGGAAAATAATAAACTATCATTTATGATATTAAAATTAATTTAAAAAAAAATTGTCTCAGCGACATAAAACATCGTATCTAATAATATAATTTCTCTAGACTCAGAAACGTCTGCATAGGTCTTGTCCAATAAGTTGGGTTCGCTTTAAATAAATCATTTCCTTTGCGCTAAGTGGTCAGTCCACAATGAGACATAATAGATGACGATGTCTTTGTGAACGGATTCCGTCTTGCCGTCTACTATAATCTTCATACCGCTTTGAAGTACATTTTATTTGTAACATTTGAAATGGATTTTGCTTTTGGTTGAATTTGGTAGAAATATAAAGTAAAAATAACCGGGCAAGTGCGAGTTGAACTCGCTTGGAGAGGGTTTTTTTTTTTTTTTTTTTTACAATTTATTGGTTTTGGCATTTGTCCTCAATCTCACCTGATGGAAAGCGACGATGAAGACTAGGATGAAGCATGCCTATCCAAAAGATACCCATTCAATTTACTTTTGAATGTCCCGGGGCTGTACTTCTCTGGGAATATAGGTTCCGTACAATATCAAAGATTTTCCGTAAGTGAACGTAATATATTGGGGTTACCATTTTATTTTCAATTGATAGAATTCTCATATTATTTTTTCTGTATTTTACAAGCAATGAACTATATTTTGCATTTTTTTTCAAAATTTTTGGCTCATTAGTTTTGGAGATAAGATGGGGGAATGGTCAATTTTCGTCTTAATAATAATAAAATAAAATCAAAACTATTTATTTTACAATAATAACAAAAATATATTTAAAATCTCCATAACCAGCCCTTTCATTTGATATACGACACAATAAGGTTTGCAAAACATTTTTTTTAATTTCCTTATTTGTCCCTCGAAAATTACCCCTATTTAAAAAATATATTCATGTACTTATTTTTCCTGTAATCTAAAAGCAGCGAACTATATTTAGTATTTTTTTGTAAAAATTTTAGGTTTAGTAGTTTCGGAGATCACGGGGGGAGAATGGTCATTGTTTGTATTCTTTCATGAATAAAATCAAAACTATTTATTTTATATTAATAACAAAAATATATTTGAGATCCTCATAACAAGCCCTTTTATTTGATGTATAACACAGTATCGTTTGCAAAACTTTTTTTATATTTCCTAATTTATCCCTTAAAAATGACGCTTATTTAAAAAAAAAAAAAATTTTTTTACTTTGCAAATCTGTATTTGGGTCATGTGTATGTTTTTTCATTTTTTGTACGGAACCCTAAAAACGAAAGATTTTTAGAGTAGTTGCATTATATTAATAAAAAGAAAATTAAATTCGAGTCTTCACGTGTTACCTTTGACACTTTAAAATAGAGCTATGTCATGACCAACATTACCATTATAAATTACAAGTAACATTGCATAAAAGGGTTGTCAAACTTGTCTTAGCTTTTTTTTTACAAATAAGAAGAAGAAGTGTATCTCCTAAAATATATTATTTGCTATTAATTATTTTTACCACTGCTATTTATGTAATATCCTGGCGATAGACAGGTAAATAAAAAATATTTTATGCCGTTTTGAGAATAATTGAAGTGACTCTATCTTCACAGGCGGAGCGTAAAAATCCACTGGGATAATGATCCTTATATGTTTTTTAAGTACAGTTCACGTTCGTTGTTTTAATAAATAAGTATACCTAATGTTTTCAGTTTGCTTATTTTTTATAGGTACGGTAAGCCTCAAGAGTGGAGTCTCAATTTCTTATACAATTAGTATGAGAAATTGGGACTCCACTTCTGAGGCGTACCGTACATATAAAAGTCAATAGCTACTTATAAGCTCTTGTTAAAAACCGTTGATGTTACCTTAGCATAGTATTTATTATGTATTTTCTACAAGAAAATAGATTGACTACACAAAAACATATCCTTCATTGCTAAGACGAATGTGGCTAATTGTTTTTCGGCCCAGATTATTTCGTTATTACGAACAAATTAGTATGAAGAATCAATTAACAGTATGCTGTGTGGTAGCTAAAATTAATTACAGAACTTCCCCGGTTAACAAAAACAGCAGATGCGGATCGAGTTGGTATGGACACGTCTAACACCAAATCTGATTATTTGAACTCTATTTCTTTGCCCATAAAGTTGAAGAGCGATCAAGAAAATGTGTGAGAATTTTTTGACGTGGCCCATACACAAGCTGCATTATTAGTTCAGTGGTTTTGCTTTTTCTCATTTCGCTAACTGCCAGTACTAAAACACCATCTGTGACGGTTTGGGTACTGTATGGTTTGATCACAGATTTATCTTGAAAAAATCTTTGACGAGGTTGTTTTGCTCGTTTAATTGAATGAAGACATTTGTGGGTGAACGTATTTTATTTCGATACTAGCTGTTTTGTATTGCTATTTAAAATCAAAACCTTTTGGTTTATAGAACGAACACTGCTATTTCATTGAATGCGACAACAACCTAAGTTATAGATTTAACGTAAATATTTTTATTCTGTTTTCCTCTATTAGAGCAAACTTTCTACAAATTCCTCCAAAAACCCAATAAAGTAAACAAAAACCTTGTACTACAGAAAAAATTGCATAATAAGTAAGTTCTAGAAGGATAATTTGTTTTCTCTTTTTAGTTCAAAGTAAGCTAAAAAGTTCACGAGGCTTGTTTTAAAACTATAGCGCTCTAAATTCAAATTGAACTCGTACTACCTATCCAAAAAGTTTATATAAAGCCAAACTGCACAACAGTGAGTGCTATACAGAAATTAAACTTAATTATAACACTTGTCTATAAGGAACAACGTGATTGTACGAGTGTACAGTTCGAGGAAGATTTATTGCGATCTTGCCGAGTCGGTTAGTAAGTGTTGCTTGACTTTTTGTTTCATTCCCTGCCCGCTTAATCACTGGATGATCTCGGGCTAATGTGTTTTTGGTATCGACTGTACAACGTGTAATAATTACGCCGGTTTCTTTTGTTCCGACTTTACGTTTTGGCTTAGATTCTTTTGACGTGCTCTTAGCTAGCTCGCTTGCTATTCGCTTGCTCGTAGTTGAAACTTGTGTTTTGAAGTTTTTTGTTTAAGGTAACATTGTATGTTATGTATTACCTACTCATACAGACATGACTAAACAATGAAGGTACATTTTTTTAAAACTAAATGCATAATATAACTTACATACAAATCAGGTGTATTCGTGAAAATATATTCATCAGTCATCACTCACAGAATTTTCGTGGTGAACGGCAGTGTTTCAATTGAAAATTACAATTAAAAGGGATACAGTCAATAGTCATGTATGTTTCATGAGTTAAACATTTAAAGAAAAATAAAACAAAAGAAACCCTAAAACGGCGCAAGTATGAATGCCTAGGGAACGGCTTCATATTTGAGCCGTTTGGGGTTGAGACTTTAGGTCCGTGGGGGCCATCAACCCATAAACTTTTTCAATTTTTTTATCTAAAATTGGTCGAGGTGTCAGGTGACCAAAGAGGGCTGGCAATTACTTCGCCCAACGAATAAGCATTGCCATCCAGCGTGGCAATGCTGCCAGGCTTTTGGACACTCAGGGCACTGATCTGCCCGACATTTTTTATTTATTTAGTTTTTAGTTTAGTTTTTAATTTAGATTTAATTTAGTTTTTAGTTTGAACTTATATATTTAATCTAACAAATAATTAAGCATATTCATTTTTACAAAAGATGTATATTGAAATAGAATTTTGCTTAAAAATTAGTGGCCAAATGTTCAATTGAACTAATAAAACTGAAAAACTTTTTGTCCCAAAGACAATAAATTGAATGAAGTCTGGACAAAATTAAAATGGAGTATCAATATCAACCATTAGAAATTGGAATTTTAATCAGACATCAAACGAGTTTGTAAACATATATTTATCATGAAAACTAAGTATAACAAGCCTCTCAAACTTTTATTTGGGCCAACTTGTATTAACCGGGAGCAATAAATTCTTTTTAATTGATTACTGTTAATTCACAATGAAACGGACCGCCTTCCGTCTTTAATTACATTTATGATTATTACGATTCATTTTAAACTGTATTGCTTCTTGGGTTATGAGAAAATGGTTGTAAAATCATTATTTTATGGATGTTTATCTATATGTTTATGTATTTGTTATAAAATATAGTATCGTTGAGTAAGTATCCCATAACACAAGTCTCGAACTTACTTTGGGGCTAGCTCAATAAGTGTGTTTTTATATATATATAAATATATATATATATATATATATATAAAGACAGATTTAATAGATACAAATATATATATATGTATATATTTGTATCTATCAAATCTGTCTTTCTGTATAAACTGACTTTATATATACCTTCCCAAGTTTCCATACGGGAAGACGAGGTTTTTTTAAAACATTCGGAATGAACGCGCCTTAGTTATAGGGACGATTTGGTAACTGCAAAACTGTAAGCTACCATGTGCCACTGCTGAAATTTCTCTTTTTTATTTGAGTTAAAGGTCTGTGAAAATTATCTACTATTTTCGACAAATAAGGTATTGAACTGTACTAATATAGCAATAAATTTAAAAGTTGATTAAAAATTAAGATTATTAAGCATTACATTCGTAAGTTATACGTGTTCTATAATATCAATAAGTATCGTGCGTGTCTCATTCTGTACTTCAAAGGTTTTGTTAAGACCTCATTGTAAAATATTGAGAGATCGTTCTACCATATTGTGCTGTGAAACATCAATTCTTACAATTATTGCCGATGACTTGTGCTATATTTGTTGAAGGTACCGGTGATGAAGACATACAAAATCTGAGCGTATTAATCAACAGTGTACAGAGGCGTATAAACAATAACGAGACATTCTTTGAGAAGCGTCATAAAACCCGTAAATAGCTCAGCTCATCTTTAAAAACTACGGCCCATAAATTCCAAACATGACAAAATGCTATTTAATGTCCCTTCATCTTTTATTACATGTGAGAGTTACGTCATGCTCAAAAACTCATTTGGAAGCAAATGCCTCAAAGCATCCTTAATTTTAAAGGACACGTTTTTTCAACGCGTCTTCATCATCAATCTGCTCTTGAACTCTACTTATTTCCTTGTTATTTCTTTCGTCCTGCTCTTTAAGGGGTATACCGAGGGTAACAAATAGAGAATGTATTATCTATTTTGTCTTAGCTGTGACAATAATTAATGACTGGATTTAAACGCTTCCTCACGCCCGTGACATTAACATAAATAGAATGATCTTCGTTTGCTGGCTCCAGCCCCTTTGATTCCCGTATTTTTAGCTTAGCAGGCTTAACTTTTGTATATTAATTTGTAGATGCAGTGCTGTTTTCAGTACTTTGATGTTTCGTGTTAAGAGTTGTCTGGTGATTTTCAGCTAACGGCCATTAAGCTTGGCTGGACAGTGTTGAATTAGTTAAGTGGCCTGTTCAGTTTCATCGTACAAACTTTGTTGTTGTGGAACAATTATTCAATCAGAACTTTATTTTGATTATCGAGCTGATACTGTTTAAATTTCAGTTTAATATTGTTAAACAATAATGTTGATGATACGATCTTGATGTTAATCACGTGAAAATTGAGATATCTGTAAACATCATGTTATCGTACTGTGTTGAAGACAGACATGTTTACACGAAGGAGTTTCTAAATCCAGCGTGGCTTAAACATCCTGAGTCATACGACCCGTAGTGAATTATATAGGATCGCTTGCGAATTATAATGTTCGCCCATTGTGTCAGGGCGATCATAAACCAAGCAATTAATGGAAAGACGAAGACACACAAAGAGACAATAGTGTAGAATAATGAACGCGACACTTCGCTCTAAGACTCTCTAGTGACATATTGCAATCAGCTGTTCAGCGCCTGGAACAATTTAGTTATTCAACAAATGACGTGCTCTTAGTTTAAGTAGAGTATTCTGTTTTATTACCTCGTTAATCAATATCTAATAAGACCAGGATATAGCACTAACTTTCGTAAGCTAGCATCAATGTTTGTTTTTGTTTTGTTTTAATTAGGACGGCACTCACTAAATATTTAATAGGTACTTCACATAATACTTTTTAGTATAATTAGTTTTATATATTATTAGTATTATTTTTAGTATTATTTTACTAAGCGTTTTTAAATCTGATAACTAAGTATAATATATTTTGTTTCTATTTATGAGTTATTTCCAAATAAAAATAACTGTCCAAGAGCGTGTCGAGCTACGCACAGTGTAACGTAGTTAGGAATGTCAACATTGAATTCACGCGACTAAATTCGTCTAAAAAACTAATTTTTCATTGAATTTGTATGAAATTTTCCTTTTCGGATACATTTTATAAAATGGTCGCCTATAACTTTTTAATTTGTAAACCCTACTTAGCTTTGAAAGTTTTTTTCTACTTTGTTACAGATACCGATGCCGTAAATTTTTTCACGTGTCCATATAACTCGTTTAGCAGGTAGTGGGGAGGGGGACGATTTGACTCTAACAAGAATACACAATATTTTTGAAGAGAAAAAGAATTTACTCCTTCGGCATGATTTTAAAATACATACCCATGCCAAATACAAGCTTTTTAGTATTTATAATCTTAGTAGAACCGCGGACAGATGAATGGCGAAATGATGTTTTGTTATCAATAGTTAGTACCTGAAATCAATTTTATAAAAAATTTGCATGCCTACTTCTTAAAGAAAATACGAGTCATAATGTTTTCCTAGCATAATATAATGTTACTTTTAGCTTTTTTAAAATGACGATTAAAAATGTGAAATGAATTGTTACGTAGTTGTTAAGAATGAAATACCTAGGTGTTATATATAAATAGTCAATTACTGTAATCATTTTTAATACCTTTGCATGCCTACTTTTTTAAGAAAAAAAAAAACTACTAAGTCATAATGTTTTCCTATCTCTATCTAATAATAATAATTTCTTAAAACACTCTAGGTTCCCGTTAACTGTTTTTTTAATTTTTGTTCCAAGAATGACAACTAAAATTTGTGAAATACATTATGAAGTGGGTTTACTTAAGTTTATAAAACCTGGGTACAATCGATGATAACCTTAATTTTAAGCTATGCATTTGTCCCTTTTGAGCTAGCCAGAAGTGAATTTAAATAAACAAGCGCTGCATCACGTAACACACGATAGCAGATCTCGCTTATTGCAATGTCCGCGAGATGCTCATATAACGGAACCTTGTGGATTCAAAGAAAACTCCCTCTGAATCTGTTTGATTCACTCTATTTATAATTGAGGTTATTAAAGTATTATTTTTCTTGCAATGCTAATAAGTCTTAACTTTTTTATAAATTATCACACATATTGCATTAAAGTAATAAGGGAATGTTGAATATCTTATTTTGATGGTCAAGAACCATATAAAAAAGTCCATCTTTCCTTCGGCGCAGGTTTGTTGTGTAAAAGTCATTTGAGGTTCCTTTCATATAATGTGACGGAAAGGCTACCATGCTCACTAACCGGACTAAAACCATTATTTGGCTAAAACAAAAAGACTTCCCGCAATATGTCACAATACGGTATATTAAATAAATAATTTTCATTATTTCATATCAATAAGTTACATAATCCTGAACCGAAAACAAAAAATATTTTTAAAGTCTGCTCAAAAATAAATAAGTTATAAGGTTATAAAATCTGTTAGAAAGGGAAACTGTCAAGAACAAAAAAGGATGCACAGCGATCTTGACATCATATTAGGACCACACTCCCACTTTTCTTCATAGCAATATTTGAAATGCTAACTGCTGCTTCAATAATTAACCAATTTTCTTGCTGTTTTCACGAAAAGATTTCTTTTAGAGGCTGAGGAGAACCATACATTTCGGTCAGTAAAAGTTTTAAAGTTAGTCTGCGTTTTATGATCTGGCGGACTATATTTCCAGCAGATTTGAAATACGTCGCCAATGATGATTATTATGATCTTTTAATGCAATAATTTAAAATTGAAGAAACTTTAAATCAAACATTTAAAATTGAGGAAACTTTCGAAATTAAGTTCGATTAAAAATAGGGCTTAAAATCCTAGTCCCAACTGGAACACACCGTGTATGAGAAACTAGTTGTTTTGCTGCGACGTGTCAGATATAGATCTCGGTACGTCAGACGCGGCTAATTAATGTCTAGGATATGTATGTATAAAGGAATTATGCCCTCGACTCCTCGTCATAACATCATGTAGGTAACTTGAGAAGTTTTCTACAGAAATAAAGTCATTTCATTCGTTTTGACTTATTTTAGAAAATTATTAATTGACGACTTCCGTAGCACAGTAGTCACCATGCTAGTCCGCCACCCAGAAGTCCCGGGTTCGATCTCCGGTCAAGGCAAGTTGGAAAATGGCCTTTTTCAAATTATCCTGGGTCTATATGTATTTGTTATAAAGTATAGTATCGTTGAGTTATCATCCCATAACTGCTAACTCAATCAGTATTAGTTGTCCCTTTATTTATGTATTTAATTATATTATTGTATTTATAAATTTGTGGTTCCAAATACACCCAAAGATAGTAAAAGGAAATTAAAAACGCTGATAGTACCTTTTTACATCAGCTTTGTCCCTCTTCGTCAACTTGACCCTTGCGAAAAGAAAAGCAACTGATACATTCCACGTCTTTTTAATTTTTTTTAAATATACAAATAAAATATTTTAACATGAAAAAAAAGTGCAGTAATATTTACACTTACAACTGCTTCAAAAATGCTAAGAAAAAAATAGTAAATTTTATACCTAATGTAGTGTGTAGCGGTTCATAGCAATACATTGTAAAAAAAAATAAAATGTTAATTATTACTTAATTTCCTAAGTAAAAATAACCATAGAACTGTGTAGTCACACAGATGTAACTGTACCAGTGTCAGTAACGAGGATGCTCTCGAGAAAACATATCATGCGCTATCTCAAGCGCGAATCACGGGGCTTTTATAATGAACTTGTTTCATAATAAGGGTTAGTTCATACATCACACTATATCATATATACACGTATTCTTGAAGTCAACAACGATGGATGATCAACTTCTTTTTTCATAAGTACAATTACATTAGTCAGAATAGACATGTCTTACAACTCCCTTTCTCTCTCTAACTTCCTGACTGCGAATATCTCTTACACTCCTATATCCCAATCCACGAGCCCAACTGGTTTCTTGGGTTATGAGAGAGAGGGCCATAACGAGGTTTGGCATTGTCAAGCCCAAAGAACTGAGGACGGCGCATGGCTTTGATCTGCAAGCGTGATGATGCACTTTCCAAGGCAAACCTAAATGAGGCTTGCCTTGGAAAGTGCATCATCACGCTCTTGCAGCGTAAGTGCTGGCTGGGCGGACTCAGAACAGAACAGAATAGAAGTACAAAGTTAGTCAGAGTAGACATGTCAAGCTGAAAAGCTGTCATTGTATTTGCTTTCTTACCTTCTTTGCAAGGAACCATTTTCATTATGCGAGTAATCCTGGCAGTCTGATGACCTCTGTGTCATCATCTTTTTTAGATTGACCAGGGTCTTAGATGACTATCTATACATGTATTTATTATAAAATATAGTATCGTTGAGTTAGTATCCCATGACATACATCTCGAATTAACTCTTTCGCTAGCTTGTGTGATTTGACCGTATATTATATTTATTTATTTAGTTAAGCTACAAACTGCAATCGATTCCATTAAAACTACTCACTACTAGTAGTTTTTACTTTGAGTTTACGCCTCAAAAGTTCTATTTTAAAACTGGAATTAATATTTTACTTTCGCTACATTATTTAACAATTTAAAAGACGCTACAATAACAGATACATATTTGTGTAAAAAGAAATCAACTCGTGAAAAAAAAAACTACTAAAAATAACATGAAGAAAATTTTATATCCTGTTTGTTAATACAATAACCTTAATTAATGAAACCACTTAAACCTAAACCCCTCTTAACAATATGACGACCTACCAGCAACGTCGTGAGGCAAAAACACGTGCGGAGTTAAAACTGGTGTTTACTGAGTGTAACGCGAGCATGGAAAATAAAATTTATGGCCCACATCCCTGGCGTTTGTCTCCGGAGATTTGCACTGTTGTGATTTACGTCGAGGATGTTTAAAGTAATATACTCTTTAGTTTTGTTTCTAAATTAAAATGTTAATAACTTTTTTTAATAATTATGTACAACAAAAAACTACCTCATTGGTTTTCTTTCTTTCATATGTATACGTGCTAATGTTCTCTTCATCTAAGCGCAGTGTTTCCCAATTAGTGGTACGCTTACTCCTAGGGGTACACGAGGTTGCATCAAGGGGTACGCGCAGCAATCTTTTAACTAAGATATTAAATCAGTGAAAACAATTTTGCAAACAACAATTGTTTTGCAGAGCAATCACTGCACGTCTTGCCATTTTGCACGAAGTACCTCTGCGAGAGTACATTTTCCGCAATAACAAACTTAAAAACTGAAGATCGTCTCAGACTTCATCTCGAAGACGACTTGAGATTGAAGCTGACCAAATGTACACGTTTTTCACATTAATCAAACTGGTGTTAACGTTATTAACACTGATTTAATTCTTTATTTACCATTCCTGCAATAAGGGGTACGCGAGTTTGAGGTATTTCTTGGAGTGAAATGTAGAAAAAACTAATTGGGAACCACTGTCTTAGCGCATTTCCAAATTATTCCTTAGCTGTGCTAATCAAACAAAATATACAGAAAGAGATGGAGGGATTCTATTCTATGCTAGAAGCCACAGGCACTATATTCATAAGCGCCAGTGTTCTCACAACAAAAAATACTGGACTGTGCAAATTGGAGAAGAAAAAAAGCCAGAAAGTCAGCCGACCCTAGGCTCAAAATAAATGAAGCTAAGGTTGCAAGTGTGTATGCGCTTAAATGAGAAAGAGATAGGTTTTCTATCGGTTCCCATTTTCATAATTTCACATAATAAAAAATTTCCATTTCAAAATTACAAGATTGAACGCTGGTACTCTCAATCAGAAATACTTGTTCTCACTATAGTAAAATTCAACCTGGATTCTTAACTCGAATCCTTAATATCTATGACGTATAAATAAAGCACAACCAAAAACACAGGTATACGTAACATGAATACGTTCCAATTTCATTTTCACGGAAAGTGAAATAGATTGTACACGCGTACAGGCTTTTCTTGGTATTCGTATTATTTTATACGAAATTACTACATTCCTCACTTCGTATGACGAGTCACGTATCGATATAATATCGACTTTACGTAGATTTCTCGATAACTACTTGTGATTCCGATCGGTATGTGTTACATTTCTCTTTGGAAAGCTTGACGTGTGATATTTTATGCATTTATATCTTCATGATAGATAACGACTAGAAATGTAAGCAAGATTATTTTTATTTAAGATAGAAAAAGATTCTAATTAAAAAAAAAAGAACATATCTACGTATTTACCCATCAACATTTCTAGCTTTAAAGAGCACATTAATAAGTTTATAATATATGTATATGTATTTTAATTAATGTGCTACGTAATATATTAGTGTAATGTACTCTTATGTATATATATTAATGTAATATATTACATACAGAACGGAAACTCCTTGAATCCCGCGCAATATGGGTCTCCGTTCCCCATCCACGCACCTCTGCCCCGTTCTCGCGTTTGCAGGGACATGACGTGTGCAGAGATGTGTATAGTTTAATTATCCAAATTAAAAACATGTGATGAAAAATTTCGCCACGAGTGGAATTGGTAGTGCATTCACGGCGTTAACGTCAGGGACGCGGGTTTGAATCCCACTCGTGGCGAAATTTTTCATCACATGTTTTTAATTTGGATAATAATCCGAGCATTGTAATGCTGTTAAAAAAATTTAATTTATAGTTTAATTCTTAGTAGTAGTAGGCATAAGTTTCTTTCTTTCTTTCTTTAAGATTATGGCTCCATCGTTCAGCCAAAACGATGATTTTGCCAATGTCAAGGTTGAGGATGACACGATTATGTGGAAAGGAGTAAATTTAATTGCGTTTGATCGGTTGAAGAAGTCCAGTGTGTAACCTAGAACAACACAAACAACACATAGGATTAGTAGATATTGGTGTTAGTAGACTATTAATATGATTACATATATATATTTCTACTATTGGGGAGTAGGAAAAGTATGGAGTAAGCGAATTTATTAGTGGATAAGTATGATAAATAGTTAGAATATATTAAAGGTATATATTGTTGTTCCTAATAAATTTGGCGAGTACTGATACGAATGGGGTAAAAACTAAGGTGAGTAAGAAAGGAATGTTAATGGGTCGTGGGACATTCTTGAGTAGCAAGTCGTACAGAGATGGCAACCTAGGGCAATTGAAAAGTATGTGCTCCAGAGTACCTTCGTCCAGGCCGCAGTCGCACAAAGAGCTGTCTTTGACTCTGATTTTAGCTAGGAAAACTGGAGAGCATACGTGACCTAAGCGAAGTCTTATTATGGTTGATGTGGGATGTTTATCAAATTTTCGGTACTTAGGGAACCACAGTTTGGTTGGGATATGAGTTTAGACTCTAGAGTACATTTTCGCACCTGAGCTACCAATAGAATTCCATAACCTAATCCATTTATCATGCAAGTGGGAACGAGCTGACAGTCTAAGATCACGGGGGAAGCAGCGATAATGTTTTTCATTACCTGTGTGGATAGCATCCTTCGTAAATAAATCTGCTGTTTCGTTACCATTAATGCCTGAGTGTCCTGGTATCCAAGCTAAGGTCACCTCCTGGTTATTTCGGTAACATTGGAAAAGGATTTGTCTTATTTTCAGTGAAATGTGGAAATTATCCTTGGCGTGAAATGGGAGTTTTATAAGATCCTGCAAACAGCTCTTAGAGTCAGAGAGAACAAGGGCTTTTTTAATTTCGTGGGCCTCTACGTAAGGGACCGCTTCCAGTAGGGCGATGGCTTCCCCGGTGAATACAGATGGCTGAGACAGGCATTAATAGCTTAACAAAATCTTATACTTTGGAATCCAGACCGCCGCACCGACATTACTATTTTCATATAGTTTAGAAGCATCTGTAAATAGAAGAAGCCAATCCTGCCAATGTTCATTTACAAGAATGTTAAATTGTAGGTTCGTGTGGGGAGACTGTTTGTTGAGTCCGAAGTCTAGTATCACATGTGGTTGGAAAATCAGCGCATCAAAGTCTGTAGAAAACAGAGGATTTTTGGTCAAATTGTTGAATTGGGCTTCTTATGCTTTTTAATTCGTGGTAACTCTTAAGAAGAGGGGGGTGGTCCTTATGTGTCCGATAATGGGAATTAGCGGCGGATTGGGACAGTGATTCTAGGATTTCAGGAAGGGGGTGGGAGGCATTATGACAAACTTTGAAGAAAAATCGATCAGCTAAATATTGTCTGCGAAGTTGGAGAAGAGGTTCCAAACGTTCGATTTGAAGAGCCAAAGTGGGGGATGATTTCATGGCGCCAGTGACCAAACGTAAAGATTTGGCTTGGATTCTGTCGAGCTTGCCAAGAGCCATTTTGCTACATGGTTCAAGAACAAAACAGCCATAGTTAAAGTGGCTACGTACGATCGCCTTGTACAAAAGCAGTTGGCTATACGGGTGCGCACCCCAACTAACACCAGCAACTGCACGTAAAACGTTTATACCTTTCTCTGCTTTTCGACAGATATGATTCAGATGTTGGACGCCAGGTATTTTCCAATGAAGGATAACGCCGAGAAACTTAATCTTGTTGCAGATAGAAATAGGGTAAGAGTTGATTAGAACAGTTATGGGGGGATAGATCTTTTCCTTGTAAATACGACTGCACTGAATTTATCAACTGAAATTGATAATCCATGTCGTTCCAGCAAATCGCTAAGGTAGTATAAGGCAGAGTTAAGACGAGCAGCAGCATCTGGAATGCTATCCGATCTAGCATATATTGCTATATCGTCAGCGTATTGTAAGATTTCACAGAAGCTGGTCACCGTCAGGTCTAGGTCATAAGTATAAATAGTAAATAACAGAGGGCTAAGGAATGAACCTTGGGGTAAGCCTTTCCAAACTTGTCGAGGTGGAAGGAGAGATCCATTGACACAGACGCGTATAAACCGGGACATAAGCATATGACGTTAATAAGTCTCTCTGGGATGCTCAGCTGTAGCATTTTCTGCCTGAGCAAAGGAAGCTGTACATTGTCATAAGCAGAGGATATGTCTAGGAAAGCACCGACAATACTTTCATTATTTGAAAATGCCAAGCGAATAGAAGAGGTAAGAATACTTAGACTGTCTACTGTACCCTTAGATCGACGGAAGCCATATTGGCTTTTAGATAGTAAATTTCTGTTTTCAACAATCCACTCAAGGCGGTTTTTCACCAGGTGTTCTAATATTTTTAGAAGAACTGAACTAAGAGCTATAGGTCTAAAAGAAGAGGGATTGGAAGGGTCCTTACCTGGTTTCAAAATGGGGTTAAGAAGGAAAAGTTTAGCAGAATAAGAAGATTAACAGATGAATGAATATGGAATTCCATCAATCCCAGGGGCCGAATCTTTAAGATGATCAAGAGCGCAACAGAGTTCTGTAAAGGAAAATTCTTCCTTCATTTTATCTGAAGAGGGAGAAGGAACTTGAAAAGAAGGCAGACAGTCAGAACCTGGAACGAAAGGGGGGGCCAATCTGTCAATGAGTTCCTCTAACCATGGAGAGTTATCATTAGTGGGGGAGTTGTTCTGTAACTGACTTCTACGGAATGCTTTGATTTTTTTCCATACAACAGAAGGAGACGTTCTAGGTGACAGTGATTCACAGAAAATTTTCCATCCGGCTTTCTTTTTTTTAGCTAAAAATCTCTTTGATCGAGCAGAAATCTTTTGATAGTTAAGGTAACTGAACATGTTTAGCTCAATCCGACATTGTTTCTCGGCTCATATAGAGTAGATGGGTCTGAGTTATGGCAATTTGGAAGAGAATTTATTTCAGTGTCCAGGGTTTTCGCATATTTTTCCCAATTTGCATTTTGAGTGCGATATTTTAAAAGAGGTTGTATGGGAGGGGAAGGTTTAAAGGAAGTACCTAGGGAGGTTATGATGGGCTTGTGATCACTACCATATGTGCTCGGTAGTACATACCATGATAACAGAGGAACTAAGTCCGGGGAAGCAAGAGTTAAGTCTACAGCACTTTTGTTCTGGGACGGTGATGTTAGACGAGTGGGAGAACCATCATTCAAAACACACAGATTTTGTAAGTCGAGAAGATCAAGAAAAATAATAAAGTATTTTGATTATTAAAGTCTCCAAGAACGATCATAGGTCTGGGTATGTTAGAGAGAAGAAAATTTAAATCAGAGATGAGTTGGGTGTTTGGATAGGAGATATAAACTGATACAAAAGAAACACCTATACATGTAGCAGCTACCAAGTGTAGTTCATCGCTATGAGGAGGGCCAGGAATTTGGGAGAATGTGTAAGAATTAGATATAAACAGGGCACAGCCTGCGTATCCATCATCCCTGTCGTCCCGAAGACAGGAATACCTAGGGATCTGAAAACGAGATCCCGGGGTTAACCATGTCTCCGAGACAGCAGCGACAACGGGATGGAACTGGTTGAATAGAGAAATGAGTTCATATTTTTTACTTTGGACACTCTTACAGTTCCATTGTAGGAGGTCCTTTGGGCTTTGATCCATCCTGGGATGTTAGAGAATATAGCAATTGCTGAAGCAGGAAACTGACATTGGACGGTAGAGAGTCGGAAAATTTGGAAACAATGTTGATAAGGGAGCAAATCAGGAGTTCAATTAAATTATCATTAGGTGTCAATTTCGGAGTAGGAGTGGTTGGTGGGCTATTTAGTAAGCCACAGCCATTAGGTTGAGAAGATTTGGGAGTGCTTGTAATAAGGTTATGAGCCTCGTGGTCATAAGTTTTACTAGGACTTATGGTAGGGGAGATTTGACAATAGTTTTCTTCCGGTGAGTAGAGGTATACGTAATTTGAAATTTGGTAATGTGAAGGGGTCTCTTGGGATTGGGTAGGATTGCTGGTAGAAGATACATCAGCATAGGATGTTTTGACCGTCGGAAACCTACGGGCAGCTTCAGTATAGCTGAGGTTTTCCTCAGACATGCCAGTTTTGATTGAATGTTGTCTTATATGTTCAGGGCATCTACTGTCTGTAGCAAGATGGTTACCACCACAAAGGAAACAAGTTGACTTTTCTTGGTCACATTCATCACCTGTATGGCCTTGTCCACATTTATAGCAACGGGGCTTTGACCTGCATTGCGTTTTTATATGGCCAAATCTGCAGCAGTTGCGGCATTGGATAGTAGGCAGTTGGTAGGTATCAACATCTAAAGATGAATGGTAACAAAACACCTTATCTGGGAGGGATTGTCCCAAAAAAGTTAAGACTACTATTGTTGATGGGGTCCAAGTTATATCTGAGTCTGTCATTTTTTTTTAAGTTTAATCTTCTGGCTTTAACTACGAGTCCACAAGCTGGGGGAGTTCTAATATCGTTAACAAGGTCCTCTAGAGTCCATTCTGTCGGGATGCCGCGGACGACTCCCATGAGAGAAACTAAAAATCCTGGGATGATTGCATTAAACTTATTTTCAGAGAGAATTGGATTTTTAATGAAATCGTTTGCCTCCGAGGCAGACATGAACGATACGGAGATTTTGCTACGGCTCACGGCTTGAATGCCGCCATCTATAATCCCACTAATTCGTTTCTTATGCGAAAGCGGCGAATTTTAGCACACGAATTGATAAACCGGCAGAATAGTCAGGCTCTGTACGACTCACATGGACCACAAATGGACCAGGATCCGACTGATTTATTAAAATTTGAATCTTCTTCGTAGCCCGGTCTAGTATACACGGATTGAATTGATTCCGATGCAGGTGAATTCTTTTTTTTACTTTTCACTGGAATATCTGAATCCGCTTGCCGCTTTGTTGGACGAAGAATAGGTTTTGGTAGGACTGAGTCAGGGTTCTGGTCCATAGGGATATCTGGAGGAGGATTTCCTCCCCCACCAGGGGGGTCCTCGCCCATTGTTAAATAAACAAGGGAAACTTAGAAATAAATTGATTACTATCTTAATAAACACCACCGCGAAAAAACAAACACAAAATTTACGAAACATACTGAAATTCAGAAAGAAATTACCGATTTTACGGAAAACACGTGCGATTAACAACACAGTGAGGGGCAAAAAAAAAACTACGCATAAATTATACTTCGCTTCTATGAAATGCCATAGTGACGTTGGTCCCGACTATGTCAGGTGTCTTAATGTAGCTTGTAGAATCTGACACTAGTGTCTCTTACGCACACAAAAACAGTAACATGACAGAAATTATTTTTTTTCCTAAAACAACCACTACATACTGATGAATGTAAGCCCAATACGGGTTTCAAAAAATAACGAACTTTTCTTATTATTTGAAGCCTCACAACAAACTAATAAACATGTAATGGTACGTACTATTTCTCAATATGATTTCGCCGCAGGGTTTCTGCGAATCGGCAAAGGTATCGTGAGCTTGATCATATCATATGTGAATAGAATTGGCTTCATCTACATGGTAGTTTGCTGTTTATTTAGAGTTTTTTTAAATAAGCTTTTATTAGATATTTTATAATTCATAAAATATTCAAGCTGTTTTTCTTTAGTCGGGATGGCAAGATAAATCAATACAAAAATGACCAAAGACTTAGTCAATGATTTGAAAGCCTACAGGTAGAACTAGGAATCAGTCAGAGCTAAACTTGCCTGAGAGCAATTATATCTACATATGACCAATTAATTTTAGTTACTTTGAAGTCATAAAATAATTGTTGGAAATAGAAACGTGTTATTGAATTAATGCGGAACGTGCCTATAAAAAAAAATTATACTATTTTTATTATTTTTAATATAAATACATTTATTTATAATAAAAAAGTTACTAAGTATGTATTTAAAAATTTAGCTTTCACGGATTGGCTCAACATCATACTGCAAAACTCAGTTCTGATAAAAACTCATACAATTCATTTACTAAAAACGACGCTTTACACGCTACTTAATTATGAATTAATAAATTAAAACGAACCCAAAAAGCGATACTTAGCTAGTCTGGCCATTATGATAAAAGCCAATTTATTAGCGATAAACGGACGTGCAAACTATTAGACTCGAAATTAAACCTACTTTATTTATACTCTACGAGATAAAAAAAGCGTTGATAAAAGTAAATTAATGATTGAAATATATTAATATTCTCAATAAAAGTTTGATAACTTAAATAAAGACACATGGAGAACGTTTTTATCAATATAAGGGTTTGGCCTGGAACTGGCTCTTGGTTCAAAGGAGTTTTATAGTATTGTATTTTAGCTTTTACGTATGTAATGCATGCATATGCTTCAAATACATTCGTAACTATTTTACGTAGCTTGATGAACAAAGACAGTGCTAAACCGTCTTCTAATGTTAAGTATCTACTAATTTTAATATGTTAAGTTAATAATAATTTGATGTAATTATCTAATGGATAACACAAAATGTCAACCGTCTATAAAGTATAAATTTTTCAGTTCAATTGTTTACTTTAAATTTTATCCTTACTCCTACTGCATATAATAGAAAATGAATACCTATGAAATTGCTATTTTGCAGTACTGGCCATTTCAAATCAAAATAATTTTTGTTTGGATAAGAATTCTAATTTCAAATCAATTTTATTTTAAAAACATGGATTTTTTTTTCCAAAAGTAGTCATTTGTTTATTAATTAGTGTTACATTTTCATCGCATTTCAATCTTTTTCGTCATCATGGATACGTTAAAAATTCGAATAATTATGGAATATGAGTGCCGTCGTGGCAGCAACGCGGCACAAGCGGCACGCTACATCACGTTTACGGAGCTAACACTACAAACCAACGCACCACCCGTTATTGGTTTGCTCGCTTCTGTTCTGGAAATTTCGACCTGAAAAATAAACCTCGCGGTCGTCCGAAGACATTGGTCGACAATGACGAATTAAAGGCGATTGTGGAAGCTGATGATACACAATCTACGGCTGAATTAGCAGGAGCTTTCGACGTTAGCGTCAAAACAATATTGGTCCAGTTGCGTCAAATTGGCAAGGTAAAAAAGCTTGACAAATGGGTGCCCCACGAACTCAATGATCGCCAGCGCGAAGTACGCGTCGAGACGTGACTTGCACTGCTCAACAGACACACAAATGAAGGAATTTTGAACCGCATTGTTACCTGCGATGAACAATGCCCTAAACGAAAACTTACCCCTAGAAAAGTGATGGTCACTGTTTGGTGGTCTAGCGCCAGTGTGATTCATCACAGCTTTTTACCAAATGGGATGAGCATTACTGCAGATGTGTACTGTGAAGAACTGAACACAATGATGAAGAACCTGGCACATCTCCAACCAGCATTGGTCAATCGCTCCTCTCCGCTGCTCCTGCACGACAACGCGCGACCTCATACTGCACAGCAGACGGTCTCCAAGTTGCAAGAACTGGGGTTGAAAGCTCTCCGTCATCCGCCCTACTCACCAGACCTTGCGCCTACAGACTACTACTTTTTCCAGAATTCGGATAACTTCTTGGCGGGAAAAAAAATCAATACCCGAGAGGCAGTACAAAATGCCTTTGAAGAATTTGTTGCCTCCCGTCCAGCTGATTTCTTTAAGAAGGGCATCAATAAACTACCACTGCGTTGGCAAAGATGCGTTGATTGCATGGGTGAATACTTCGATTAATACAAATAAAAAATACATGAAAAAGCCGTTTAAATTATTTCATACAAAACGGCAATTTCATAGGTAAAGACCTAATATATAGCTTATAAAGAAGGTTCAATAATATCAAAAGTCGTTTTATATCTGTTATACAACGTATAATACTAAATGCGTACCTTACATCAATGATAATTAAAACTAAATCAGACGATCTAAAAACACACATTATATTGTCTCCAAGGGATTATTTTATCGATATCATTAGAAACGTGATATTAAACAACAGCCCAAGGGTGGATATTTCTACAAAAGCATACCAATTTGTTTTTTTCGTAACCACAAAACGAAACGCCCCAATTATTAAATTCCTCCTATAACATACCACGCAACAACGGAATCTGAAATCAAACAATGGTGATATAAGAAATATGAATTATTAGAATTGAGACAACAATATCTTTTTCGTGACCAATATGAACCGGCTCACTTTATTATTAATTAATAAAACATATTTATGAATTATTTATTCCACAAGATCGCCGAACAGAATGTCGTGCATTGTTATGTATTAATTTATTAGCCACTTTGGACCTCGTAAATATTATTCAGTCTATACGAACTTTTTAACTACTTTAAACTCCGGCTTTAATCTTTAGTTATGATACGAAAAAATTATATACTTCTTATTTATTTCTTAATTTACGTATGTAATTTAAGTTTATTTGTAGAAATTCATTTAAAATATTTAATAATCATGACCTGTGCCAGTAATATTGTAAAGAATGTTGGATTTAAAATATGCTAATCGAATGTAGGCTCTTGACAGCAAAATTCGATTTAGTGATGAATGGAAATCAGCTCGAACGTCGAATCATTTTAAGACGATTTACATAATAAGAGGTAAAACATTTGAGTAATGTAATTAGCAATTCGTATTATTAAATTTCAATTTGAATATTTTATTTAGGCTTAGGCATTGAGAAAACATAGCGTTCTTAGTGATGTCGTGGTTACACTAGGAGACAATTAAATATATTTAATTTGAAGCACGCACGATCCTAACTTTTTCTATCAACTTGAGTTACATGATACAAAATTACAAGGATTTTTCACGGCTATAAAAAGTCAATATATTCTCTCACTTGAACAGCAATAAAAACATGAGTCATAAATGTGTATGTATATTCCTCGGAGCGAAAGGACTAGACCGAAAAAAAATATTAACAATTTGCGAGTATTTATTACATTCGTACATTTCAGAAAATAACTTTTTCGTAAGCTTAGTATAAGTGCCTTCTTTATTAGACTTTTTCCATAATTGTAATAAAATAGCAGTAAAGCTTTGAAGTTGTAAATAAATGTATTCATATTCATAATAACTGAGATAACCATATCTGAAAGCCCATTTGTATGAATAAAAGTATTTCGTTATACCTATGTAATTTTTAATCATTTTATTAACCATTTCACTTTTATCAAATTTTATATATTTCACCCTTCAGATTATTTTATAATATTTGTTAAATATGGGAAAATAATTTTGAAAAGATTTTAAATATGGGAAATAAAAAACCTAGCAACTATTTCTACTTCAAAAAACAAAGAAAATAGGCGCAAAGCTGTGCGCTTTATCACGCCCTTTAGTTGATTCAAAGTAGAACTGCCGGCGAACTATCCACGGCATTTTCATATTTTTTGCAGAATGATAAATTACTCCATAGTGGGGGTTGCATGCAAATCTCTGGAAGTGGGTCACCCTGTGGATTATTTTCCACGTTGAATCACTACTGGAGTGTCTCGTCACTTGAATGATTGATCTATTATTGTCTCTGGACATTTTAACGATTTGAAGGTGGATTCTAGTTTACCTTAAACTTTTCGATATATGACTTTTTATTAAATATTGTATTTGGAATGGAATGTTTGCAAATGTCAATTTCTGTGAGTGGGTCACCACGTGGATTATTTTCCACGATAAATCACTACTGGAGTATCTCGTCACTTGAATGATTGATCTCTTAGTGTCACGTGACGTTCTTACGATTTGAAGTTAAACTCTAGTTTACAAACACTCAATTTTTCGATCTAACTATGATATTTTTAAATACTACCTAAGTACCATTCCTGTGTTGAAATAGATTTTTTGCACAGGCAAATTTCTGGAAGTAGGTTAACTTGAGTATTATTTTATACGTAAAAATAACTACTACAGTGTTTCTCCACATGAGTGATCTCTCTCTTAGTCCAGCTCATTACGTCCTCTGATTTCCAAAATAACTGATTTTAAATCGCATGCACCCTGCATTTTCGGTCAAGTCTTCCAACCACCTTGTAAGAAAGCTGTGTTGTATTGTTTATTTAGTATGTTTTTTTTTTGCCTGTAGAACAACTATATTTAGACACAAAGGGAACAAACTTTGAGAGTGTAATAGAAATTTTTACAACTCCCGGACGCTCGAGAGCCACTCTTTGTGCGGTTTCGAATATATGTATTGTTAGGGCGACTTTTTTGCGATTCCGGTCACAGAAAGATAAATCGATTACCTTTCGAGTCTTTTCAATAGTCTGATTGAGTTTTAGATTGATGGGACAAGTTGACGTGAATTACACAACTTCACAATGTTTCGGAGAACAAGAGATTGAAAAGTTCAAGTTGAAATATTGTAGGTTTTTTATGTTGTCGCTGTTTTGTGACAATACTAGATATTGCATTGTTGAAAAATAAGCTGCAACTGTTTCTGTATAAATAAGTTTTTTTTAAAGGAAGAAGATGAATGACAGACATATGGATCTATAATTAGTAATATATATACTTAATGTACATTTTGTGTTCGTATTTTCGTCCTTATTTCATGTAACATAACAATAAATAGTTTTTGTGTTGCGGACAAATATTTTAAATATACAAAAAACTGACGTAAGAGCTACATTATTATTATAAATTGTATTGTATATGGGTCAAAGTTACCTGAAATAAATGTATTTGTGTTTTATTATATGACTAGTAACAAATTCTTTTATAGTACAAATTCACAACTTTTTAGTTACAATTTTAATCCTATTTCGATGTTTATCATACATGAAATACATGAACATTAAGTTTTGCATTCTGGTTTTGCCATTGATAGTTCCATTTATAAATATTATTGTCTATTCCAAAACAAATACCTGTTTTAATATTTGCTGTATGGCAACATGAGGTGCGAAACTGCTTATAAATTGAGTTCCGCTCCGATATTTGTTACTAACGCTGTACTGTACTGTATGAGTAATTCTATCTTATTTAAAACGATACATTCTGCTCTCAACAGTAAGTTATCCGAACGTGTAATAAATTGCTAACTGTTTGGATAATATTTCATTGTATACTCCAAAATACAAACCGCAAGCCTCTGGGCGCCGTCGGCTCGTAATTTCGTTGCACATTTACTCAGAATCCCACACCACCGATCATTACAAGCTAAGATTCTTTCTTAAGGCACGGATTCCAAGCTTTTTTGCATTTTATAACATACAATTTAGCAACTAATGGCGTGATTGGTACACGAAATGAGATCGGTAAGCTTTTATAATTTTGCTGCCTCGGTTTTTCATAATGAAGCATTTAAATTTTGTTGAGCATAATAAAACCTTTTTTGTGAAAATATACTTGTAAAGATAAATAAAATTGTTTGTACCAAAATATCAACTGAGTGTACATAGAGATGTACACTCAGTTGTTATAGAGGGTTTTACTCGCATAGCTTTGACGTCCACATTTTAATTACCGCTAGGAAATCATAGGAATACATTTTCTTAGTAATTTGTTCAGCGTTTCTTCTCCATTATTTGTCAGTTCTATTCATCGATGCATATCTTTGATACAAGGCAAATTGGTAATTCTTATGAAAAAGCGTAAAATTTCTCAAGCAGCCTAATCAGACGTAGCTCTGAGTAGTTAAAATTTACTAATGGTTTAAAGAGATTAAGTTGCAGAATAAAGTTTATACTTAAGTTACTACAAATAATGAAACTGAAAGAATTTTCACATGCCATATTTAACATATACGATAACACATCTATTCATAAATATAATTAACGTAGTTAATGTCACAATTACTGTTAAATAACATTACACTACAGCCAGCGGATACATACAATTGTTTAGCAACCACTGACTGGTAGCAGAGCTTTTTGGTTACAAAGTTGGTTTGGTTTGGTTTGGTTAGTCATTATGTTTCGTTATGATATCGTTCGTTCGATATGATTATTTTAATGAAAGTATTACTTGCTTTTCTGAATTTTCTTTACTTGAGGTAATTAATATTACATCTAATTAATCTTAGTCATGTTTACTTTTGGAACGAAGTTCCTTACGGCAGGCTTGGAGGAGATAGGGATTTTGCTGCGCGACCGAACTGAAAAAAAATGTGATAGTAAAACCGTAAGGATGACCTCGTTAAATAAAACCGTTAAATGAGACGTGCGCAGGCGCGACAGGGCAGGCTTGGAGGAGATAGGGATTTTGCTGCGCGACCGAACTGAAAAAAATGTGATAGTAAAACCGTAAGGATGACCTCGTTAAATGAGACGTGCGCAGGCGCGACAGTCGTATACACAAGCGAGTAGTGTATAATACCTTTCTCTTCCTCCCTCTTTCTTTTCGTTCTCTCATCTCTTCTCTCTCTATTACCACTCCACCGCAAGAAAACCTACATAAAATTGAGCACGATTTTTCTTTTGCAAATTGTGTCGATTCTACATTAGCCGAAGGAACTTCGTTCCTACATGGTGTCCCACGACACCACATTTCTTTTTTTTAATTTTTACTAATCTGACGTTTTTTTTAACGACTCATTTTTATAAATTCAGGTTAAGTCTTATAGTTTCGCCATGTCTGTCTGTCCGCAGTTCTACTCAGAGACTATAAAAACTAGAAAGCTGTAACTTGCATGCGCTTAAAGTGGTAAAATAAAATAATGAAAAAAGAAATATTTTTTGGTAGCTCCCATTTATGTAAAGTAGGTTTTTTTTTCTCGACCATCTCATAGTCATATCATTGAATATATCTTTTAAAAATATTGTAAGCTCATTACCATTTTTTCGATTAAGGGATACGTTTCTGAAATAATTTAATTTTATAGCGCAAATTTTTGTCAAAGATAAGTGTCCCCCCCCCCCTCTGTCTACTAAATTGTTATATAAGGACACGTGAAAATTTGCGGCAGTAGTATATATAACGAAGTTGGTTAAAATTATCAAACCTAAGAAAGGTTTGCAAATCAAAGAGTTGTAGATTACCAATTTATAAAATGTACTCGAAAAAGTAAAATTTCATACAAATTCAATAGAAAATTCCTTTTGTTTTTAGTCACGTGTCAAACTCAAAGTCCATATTTGCAACTAAGGAACCCTACATTGTGCGTGGGCTAAAAGAAAAATTGTAATGCAGTTAAACATTAACATTAATTGATTTCGAACTTAGAACTGTTAGGTTTAAAATAAATATTTGTCAAAGGTAATTCTTAAAGTGATATAGGGTATCGTGACGTGCTGTTAATTTTAATTGTTAAAAAAATAAAGTTTTTATTCCTGTATAAGTATTTTTATGATTTTTTTGGTGACAAAAAGTAGTTGATAAAAAAAAATACTTTCTGTACTGACAGTTTTTGTGTGTATTTGTAATTTACGTAAACAAAGAAATTTAGTAATAAATTAATAAGTAAGCCCAGTATGCTTTGTCTTGAAGCCAAATAATCATAGAATCAAACCGTAGAAAGCCGTGAAGGTCTAATTTTCATATCGTCATGAGGCCGTCGTCAGTTGGGCATCAATCATAACTCAGTTTGAACAAAAACGTAGCCGGTTTTATTCACTTTTTTAGGTTCCGTATATTCTTGTTGATATGATTGGGTGGACAATGTAACTGTAAATTTTGATATGGAAAGATTCTACTTAAAAATATTTTTATTATTTCATGTTCATCAGGAAATGTCAATAATTTCTGGGAGATACGGTGTACTAACTGCTTCTTTTATCTACCCGAATAGATCACAGAAGTAAATGGCCTAGCAATTATTCGTTTCAGGTTTTATCCTATTGTCTATTTTATTTTTGTAAAGCAAAGCCTTCAGGGTTTTGGTTTTGCGCTCTATCTGCCCCTTAAAAGGGAGGAAGACTTTAATACTCAATGTGCATTTGTTATTATAATACAGCTAAATTGATCAATATATGGCAAGAGAAAACAGTAATACAATAACATAACAGCTTTGATTTCTAAAATTATCATAAAGTCAAATTTTCAAGTATTCAGAAACGAATCTCTCGTTTTTGGCGCATTAACGACTCATCAATGATTACATGTATGTGACCATACAATTTGAATTCATAAGTAGGTAACGAACCCTAATAACGGCCCTCCTTACATCAACGAATCCACAAAATATGATGATGATAATGACTTATGTAATGCAATCATCTGTAACATTTGACGCGGACGATGCGTGTAGTAGCAGCAAAATCATTAGATAAAGAAAAGTATATATTCTAAGTTATACCAGTCACTCTGTGTGCTTGTAGTGTGTTCATGTCAATTACCTGAAACAAAATAAAAGAAATTAGTTTTTGACACTATTATTCTTTATTCATCACACTTTATAGTTTGAAATATACTTTTAACATATACTTAATGCTATGAGCATTTTCTTCCAGTCAATCATTACGGATAAGCAGAAAAAAATATCAACTTAATTACATATATGCATAGGTAGTAAAGTGGACACAGTATCAATGATTCTTATAGGTAAACTAGCTGACCCGGCAAACGTTGTTTTGCCAAAATTGAGGATTGTATGTATTTTTGTATGTTGTATCATAAAAAAATAGAAATTAAAAATTTTGTCTAAAAAATAAAAAAAAAAAATTTGGGGTGGACTACCCCTAACATTTAGGGGGATGAAAAATAGATGTTGGCCGATTCTCATAGATACCGGATAAGCACAAAAAATTTCATCAAAATCGGTCAAGCCGTTTCGGAGGAGTATGGCAACTAAAACTGTGACACGAGAATTTTATATATTAGATAATAAAAAGTGTCTTTGCTAAAATTATTAATGAAAAAATCCGCTTCTGCATGTTACCTAATAGTGCGGGCAAAACTAAAGCTGCATAAGAAAAAGAAAATGTAGTTATCAAAAAAGTCATTAACGTATAATAATAATGTCATACATTACAAGATTGCGTACATAACTTTTATTTTGTTTTACTCGAAAACAAATCTTTCTCTTTTTGCTATCGCTACATTCTGTTGATGACGATTAAAGTAATATGGCGTAGCAGCCAACCCGCCATAACTCGTCCCATACTAATCTGAGTGCGTGTGCGCAGGTAGGCTAGCTGTCCCATTATTTCTTATGTTTTATCCTTTTCGTTCGACGCGTATACAATCTCACACTTTATTTAAAAACGATCTGAAGACAATTTAATTTTTAACTGAAGACAATTCAAGGAGATTTATTTTATTTACAGAGAGAGATTTAAATGCATACGTGACAAAGTATAAAAAAATAATATTTTGACTGTTTCATTTACTCACTCTCTCTCATACACAAACACTCATGTTTTCTACATTGTAGATTTAACACCAATGGCAGTGAAAGAAAAAAGTCTTAAATCAGAATAATTAGCGACTTGAGCTGAAGGCTGAAATATATGCTAAAGGCTAAAATTTTACTAATAATAAATATGGTTCCGCCTAAATCATTCCATTTACGTGTCCGTCGAAAATTTTCACGTATTTGTCAATATAGGTCACTTTAATTACTACCCCAACTGGATTAAATTATGTATAGGAGCCGTCTCTCATATGAATCGAATCGGAACGCGACCTGTATACCGCATGCATAATGTGGATTTTGAGGTCATGTTTTTATTCTTTTGTTTTATTTTTATAAAAATTGTAGTTCATTTTGTTACCATAAAAACAGTAGCAATTATTTATTCGATTCTAAGAATGAGATAGCTTTTGAAGTGATTGTTAAGAGATATACAGACGACCTATGTGACACATTGTAAAACGTGGAACACATACCCGTAATAAATCGAACAATGGACTATACTAGATCAATGAAGTATAATGAAATTAAAATAACATGTAAAACGCAAAAAAATTGGCATTTCCATAAAAAAAGAGTGCAGCCGCCCGGAAAATTTTATTTTTGGCCTTCGGAAGTACGACCATGTGTCGGCTTACCGGTCTAAACTCAAATGGTTACCTATCCGTCAACGTCGCAATTTGCATATTCTCTTTACTTTATTTTCTCTACTCTTCGACCCAAAAACTCCGATGTATCTCAAAAATAAGTTAATTTTTCAGGGTGATACCCATCTCAGAGTTCTTCGTTCTTCCAACAATCTTCTTCTCGATGTGCCTCGCTGCTGGAGTGGGTTTATCGATCAATCATTCACCAAGCAAGCCGTGATGCTTTGGAACGCCCTTCCCTTTGACGTCCTGAAAGCCCCTAGTCGTCAAGCGTTTAAGAGAGCTGTGCGCGCTCATTATCTTCGCCAATTGTCATAGAGTATTATAAATATTTTTGTAGTGTATGTAGGGTTTATGAATTTATGCAATATTTGTGTATTTTTACATGAATGTTTATGAATATAAAGATAAGTATATAAATGAATAAAATTATTGTTAAATGTATTTTTGGTAAAACTTGAAGATAGTAATTAAATTATAGTTAAATTAGAATGTACCTTGTCGTCCAAAATTAGCTTTTATCCGCATCACCTGTAGGTTGACTGGTAGAAAAGGCCCTAGGCCTCAAGTCCGCCTGTTACAATTTTTGTAATAAAGTTAAATAAATAAATTAATATATATATATATATATATATATATATATATATATATATATATATATCTTTGGGAATGTTGAATTTTTTTGGTGGTTTTGTTTTTTTTTTTAATTTCATCTTTCTGTAGTGATCTAGTATCGCCCGTGGTTCGATTTATTACGGGTGAGTCCCTTCCACGTTGTATATCACGCTATGCTCTAGCGTACCGGGTATTTTTATTATAGGTTTCGGTCTTTTTCTTTATACGAATTTATTATACAATACAATATTATTGAATTACCATAACACACGTTTAATTAAACATACTTTGAATTAGACTTTATTTTAGTTTCTTTTCTAAGGAAGTCCTTACTTATTTTTTTTAAGGAAATCTCGTAATGTTTAGTAAAATACATTTTTAAGTTCATTGTTTACCATCTGTAGCAAATTTGTTTATATAAGGAATATGCTTTTCTTTGAAATTCATCATCTGATTGACATCAGTCAATCAGGTCATGATTTGATGAAGATGAATTATAAAGAATAACAAAAGAATGTGAAATTGAGGTAGAGATGTCGTTCCACCAATAAATAAACTAAATATTTTAAGGACTTAGATATTTCTAATAGATCCTTAAAGACTTTAAAGAATAACTTAAAGCTAAAACTCGTCGTTCTTACAATAGTTAAGCAAGTTTTATTTGTTTATTTGCTCATGCACTAGTTTTCCTCAACAGACATGAACAGATATAAATAGATTTTTCTAGTCTAAAGTTAATTAACTACCCTTAACCAACTATCCAAGTAACAGTTACCCCTTTTTTGTGTTTTCTCCTTTTTGGTAAGGCACATCTATTCATTCGCTTCTGCTACTGTAGATTCTTACTTAAGTTGTTAAAATAATCAAATTTACTAACACTGTTTAGGCCTATTATATAAACATCTTTAATTAATTTTGTTATAATATGTACATGACTGTTTGTTGCCATTAATAAAAATAAATAAATAAATAAAAAATGTCATACTACTTGGCAATACTGCCAGCCTTCTGGGCACGTTACCCCGGAGCAGCGATTTGCAAGGGCTTTTTTATTTATAAGTAAGTTTAAAAAAAATAGGTAGTAATATAATTCCGTTTGTACAAATTTTAATGACGTATTTAAATTAATAGATAACTTAAAGATTTTGACTTTTTTGTCAACCTATAACCACCTACAGTTGTATTGGATAGTCCGTTTTTTTTAGGGGGAAAAAGTTCTCAAATTTTAAATCCAGCAATGTCACTTGGAACGAATGTTATACACGTCTACCCAAGGCCAAAACGCCACCAAACTTGACTCAAAGGTCCAAACAAATCCACCTGAATTTTTTTTCTGAACTCTGTGAGCTCTGACTATGACCTCCCCTCTTACCCACATGTCGTGGAGTTCAATCGGGCTCTCGGGCGTTTTGGGTTAAGGTTATAAGAATTCCCCTTAAAAAACAGAGTAGAAAGCCTCTTTCAAAAAGATTTGTTCATAATCACCACACTAGGAAGACGTATTAAGTAGTTGCGCAAAGGACGCTGCCGCCCATTCCCTGCTATACCTATATACTCCCTTAGTCGCCTCTTACGACAGCCGTGGGAAAGGGTTAGTGACAAATTGCATTCTACTCTGCCGGAATAAAATTTAGAAACTTAATCCCACAAAAATAACAATCGTACAACTTAAAACTAACATTTTACAACAAAACAAGCGAGCACGGCCAACAACCGTAATAATCATTACTCTCGACTCATCAGCCTTGAACATGCTTTATTGTCTCGATTCGGCTCGTTGTCGACTTGTTAAATAAAAAAAGATAAAAAAGATATCATCAAGCCGTATTATGAAATATCACGCAAGCGCGTCGGATGCTAAGATTTTGATTCGAAGTTTTATGTATAAGCTCGGTTTTATGTGTAAGTTTGGGGAGGAGTAAAATATGCATTTCTGAAATTAAAACTAGAATATTATGGGTTATAAAGCAATCAACATACTGATGTATTGCTAGCCTCATTGCATATTGAAGTGATTCGCATTTTCTCCTATTTACCCGTACTATTGCAATAATCAATTGCAGTTGATCAACTTTATTCTCTTAATAAACAGAGTTCCGCTAAAATTACGTTCTAAGTACAAAGAAGATTCGTATGATAAAAGATGAAATAAATATATACGGACAAATCACACAGATTGAGCTAGCCCCAAAGTAATTTCGAAACTTGTGTAATGGGATACTAACTTAACGATACTATATTTTGTAACAAATGAATATATAAATAAACATCCAAGACCCAGGTCAATTTGAAAAGATAATTTTCCATCTTGATCTGACTGGGGATCGATCCCGGGACTTCCAGTATGACAGCGTTTCATGATGAATACTGGGCCACAGAGATCGTCCAGAAACCGATTTAAAATATTTCCGCGCCGCAAAACCGTAATAAAATAATCCCACACAATTGTTATTTCTCTATACGATATAAATTAAATTAAATTTTTAATTAAATTTAAATTTTAAATTAAATAAATTTATAAATTATATAGGGGGAGACAAATCACACTGATATAACCCTGGACAAACCGAACACCAGATAAATATAAGTATATTTTATTCTAAACCGGCCGTAACTTTTTAAGGCCACCATGAAAGTTACTTTTACGATTGTTAGGAATTAATATCTGAAAAATGGCCGGCGACCCTCATATCTTATTCGATAACGGTCGAATATTGCGAGAAATTGGCGATATTTCTGCCATTTCGTGAAGTTGATTAAAGCTTTCGAAACTTTGAAGTATTGTATCAATCCACCGTTTTTTTTACAAACACTTAAGTTCTTGTGTATTTACCGGCTCCCAAGTCAAAATGTATTGTTTTACAATTGTGTCTGTTATTCTTGGCAAACGAAGGGTAATTTAGTTTTATATTACTGACACATGTTATATAGGTAGATACCAAATAATAATTGATTTGTAAACCATAAAATATATAATTTGTTCTTGAAAAGTAAAAACATTTGATTTTTTATGGAAAGGATTTTTATTTCTCTATACAGCCTATAGCAACAGCTGGACGAAAGACCACCATAGGAAAATAAGGTATTTTATATTAAAAGGGAAGGAAAAAGAAAAATTTGCTACCCTTATTCTAACAACTTGCAAAACGCTCCGTCAGACACAATAAAAATAACTATATGTGTAACCCGTAAGCGTCCTAGAAAGCGTCCTAGTGTTAAAATCTCACAGCTAGACATGTATGAATAAAAGTTTCAGTGGCAATGAATATATCCAATATCGCAAAAATATACGTAATTAATGCCATTATTCTGTATCCGCAAAGTATTAAAAGTGACGGTATTCAGTGCAGAGCACAAACTGACTACGGCCCGGGGCAGTACACGCTTCAAAAATAGCCTTGTTTTGGCAAGCGGCATATTTGACAGTTTACTTTCAGCCATACCGGTATAACCGTTGTCATATCAATATAAAAGTAAATTCTCTCATTGGAAAGCATTTTATTTCGATGCAACCTACCATTGACACTAGGCATGAGCAATGAAGAAGCATCCTAGAAAATATTTATCTCACAGCAAAACATGTACGAATAAATAAATAAAAAATTAAGTGGCAATAAATATACCGAATAACGCAATAATACACGTAATCACTGCCATTATTTGTGTCCGCAAAGTATTAAAAGTGCCGGTATTCAGTGCAGAGCGCACACTGCACAAGGCCCACGGCAGTGCACGCTTCAGCGAAACAGCCTTGTTTTTCCAGGCGGCATATTGGACAGAAATTATCTTTTCCATATAAAAGTACATTTTTTCATTGGATAGAATTTTATTTCGATGCAACCTGCCAATGAATGACACATGGCATGTGCAATGAACACACATAAAGATTTGATTTAAAAGTAGACTTTATTTTGGAACTTTCATTAGGATCCTACGGAAACCTTCAGGATCTTTTTGAATTGCTTATGGTAAAAAAGACCAATAGTTTTACTAGTTTTCGTTTATGTAAGTAATTAACAACGGAAAATGACAATCACCTGCGGAGTCTACATACTTGTATAAGTTTATGTGTACAGTACTTACATTCTCAATAAGTAAAGGCGAGATACAATCAGAAATAGTAACTGTTCTGGTGTGGCCATATCACCAAAATAAATTTAAAGTCGATACGTTTTTAAGGAGATAAAAGCTAACCTTAAAAACCTTTTAATTACCATCACAATTACACGGACAAATAATAAAATATTAGGTTGTGAATGTATTATACTGGTAAAGTTAATGACAGAAGGAATAAACGGTTTGAAAAGGTACTGAAATTTGCAAAGTTTAATAGTAAATAAGATAAATTTAACATTTCCAGAAAAAAAAAAAACACAAACTTTACGACTTCCTACTTCACTTTCATACCTTTCCTCGACTGAAGTTGACGCACGTCTGGCGTGGGTATTGAATTGAACATACAATTAGTCTGACTTATTTCCACAACAATCTTTCATTTTTCATTCAAAGCTAACCGCTTAAATTGAGAATTTCATTTGAAAAACGTTGTTTTTGTTATTCTAAGCACTTGGTAAAAAGGTCGTCTAATTTGTCGGGCTGAATTCGGTACCCCGCCATTGTTTATGTTAGGATTACTGCGGGGTTAAATAGCGCGTTTAAGCGAGTTTTTCGAGAAACTTCTGCATTGTTTAAAAGGGTTACCTGTCGGACTTAATCGTAAACTGGTTGGGATTTTTTTATCTAGATTTAACTCTTTTGATTAAAACAATTTTTCACTTAGACGCTTCGAAAGGAACAATATCATTTCAGTGTAACCTTGTACACAAAACAAATAACAAAAGAAAATAAGCACAAGAGTTTCCTACATATGTGATGGAAAAATACGAAATTTATCAATTTAAAATGTTTAACTTAATTGCACGCCTCATAAGCGGAGCGTTAAGGGGTCAATAATTTTTTTGGACTTAAAGTATTTCTATTATATTCATATTGCACTTATACAATAATAAAAGTACAGAGATATGAAGAACAACCCTTTCATAAACACATTTAACTCTTGTAGAAAATATTTGTTAAGCATAACATATATAAAAAAATATATGTAAAGAAAATGTTCGTGAATTACCGTGGATTACGCTCGATTTAATAGCTTTATCACGTCACGGGATGTTTTCCTATAGAAAATTTCTAATTCAGCTGGCTTTTTAATGGGCTTTATGAGGCGTGCACTTTTGGACTTTTCAAACTTTTTTATATTCATTTCAGGTGGCGTTTTTATAGGTGCGGGAGCATCAGCGCTAACGCATCGTAGACAGACAGAGAAACTGAATAGACATACTTCCCGAATGATTTCAGTTATCGTTTCTATAAAATATACAATTTAAAAAAGATCTTTCGTTGTTGTTGTTGGTACTCGACAGTAAATGAACATACTATACAATAGTTGCAATACTGCAATCTCTTCAGTCAGTCGATGGATTTTCTTGATTGATTTAGGATGACGAAACGTTTGAAATGCCTTAATGATATTCAACAACTTTTAGATTAATGATATTCAACAACAATTCCAAAGAAAATTAAATCAAAGCTTAAACCTCATGCTCATATTAAATTAACCCTCACACTAAGACATGAACGAGCTAACCGCATCGGATTTCGCTCGCTGGAAGCAGGTAAGTCCTATTTGCACCACAATCGCTTTCGTCATACATTCTCTATGCTCCACGCCCGCGCCGTGTGTATGAGTATAGGTAGCTGTAGGTAGGATAGAACCCAACTCTAGTTGCGATGTAAATGACGCTACCACGCTGAGTAAGAACTTTACCATTACAAATTATTAGTTTACATTCACACTACTATTTTACCAGTATGCAGAACTGAATAAAAGAAAAAGTATATAACAGCAAAGATACGTCACAAAGGTAGGTAACTATGTAAAGTACGTCTATACAGTGAATGATCACTATAGGGTCGAGTCTTCGAATTCGCACAGGGTGTAACAAAACATACTAAAACTATTTAAATGTTGAATTAATTTAGCCATAAATTGTTTTAGTATCTAACGTTTGTCTATCAGCGAGAAACAGCATTTTTCTATTCTGCTATCCTTTTCTGTCGCTCTGAACCGTCATTCGCTCGAGCGACAGAGAGCGTAGGAACGCCGCGGAATCGCCAATGCTGATGCGTATAACTTTTAAAATAAAAAAGATAGTCTGTTAGTCTGTCGGTTTCATTGCTGTTTTAGTTCTCACTTTCGGTAACATCCATGAACTTTTCCACTATTCGGCATATGTATTGAAAATAGCAACTTTCTGCATATTTATATAGGTTAATGGATTGAGATCCAGGAGCTTCAAACAAATGTAGATGTCTCGGGATCACGCCGGTAAAGGACAGTACAATAGGTACAATGTATACCGTATCCTGGTTCCATATTCTGCCTATTTCATCTTTTAAATGTTTTTAGTTTGAATTTTGTCGGTTATTGTTTTAGTTATACAGGGTGGTCAAAAAGTCGTGGATCAAACGAAACAGGGAGATAAAGGAGGTAATTTCCAACAAAAAATCTTTCCCCAGCATGGCCATAACTTCATTGCAAATAAGTGCTCTTAAAGTGAGAAGTAATTTTTTGTAACGCTTTAAAATTTACGGAAAAAAAATCATTGCTCGTTAAGTTTGATACCAAGAGCTGCAATACAATTTTTGTAGTATTGATACATTATCGACTCATAATACAACACCTTTTGTTTTATTGTTTTTAATCAATTTAATTTTTTACTGATTAAATTGTAAAAAAACTCGGTAGTTTCATTGAAAAAACTAAAATAATTCATATCTTTTCGTGCAATGAAGTTATGGCCATGCTGGGGAAAGATTTTTTGTTGGAAATTACCTCCTTTATCTCCCTGTTTCGTTTGATCCACGACTTTTTGGCCACCTGTATTGAGTGTGTTAGGTACTGCGATATCCATAAGGTATGTAATTTCCTTTAATTCATCGTAAAATTATGTCGGGCCTATTATAATAGATAGTTCGGTCAATCTATACAGATTGACCGAACAGAGCTTTTTGATAGTTTTAGTATTTGTAACTTGATCGAATCAAACCTTCGGTTTCTGAAGATGGCACGCCCATTTATAAAAAAAAAATATTTGTAGCTATTGTATCTACATGGGATTGCTGGAGGTCGTTAGGATGGCGACCTTGGAGACTTTTCTTTTTCAATAATCGATTTTCATATTCTGTGTCCACAGGTACTTGGTGTGCCTGTTTGTCTGTCATGTTGAGAGGTGTAGCAGAACGAACGCGATTAATTTGGTTGCTATGTTCGTCGCCACTCTGGATTGAATATCCAGAGGATATCCAGCGGTAGTAGGTAAAGGTCCAATACGACAATCAGACAAGAGAATATCATGCACAAGTACTTACCACGTAGCGGCAAATGCTTGATGGCTTCAGAAATGTCCTTAGATAACTGCCGGCCGGCTTATTACGATGAGTGCTGTTCTTGAATCCACTAATACACACTCTAAGGTAGAAATGAAAGTCTAAAAATGCACAAAACATGAATTTTCGATCGAATCACTTGGAGAACGGTGCGTCGGTGATTTTGAATTGCAACGAAGTCGTTCTCTTTTTCACCACTATGGCGCTGTGTTCAACGCCGGTTGTACTGTGCAAGCGCGCGGTATATTCCGTGCGTTCTCATTGGCTGAATTGTGACGTTGGACCGCTTCCATAAGACAAACTGATTGGATATTACGCTAGATTGGTAAAGTGCGCGAAATTTTAAATAATTAGAAAACAATTAAAACGCTAAGAACGGAACAAGAGGAGTATAGTTTATGACATTACTTACTATTGCGCTATGTATTTCACAACTAATGGCTTTTCTATGAAGAATCTTTTAAATGTTTTTAGTTGTTTCTCGCATAGAGCGTGAAAGTTAATAAGTCCACGGCTACCGTTATTTCTTTTAATTACTAATCTTTCAATTGCAGACTTTGGATGGTAATGATTATGTTTAATTAAAGAAGTTCTGGTTAAACTTTCTATTGCAGTCAAGTTTCTTTTAGTCAATTTAATGACTCCGAATGAGTAAATGAGTATGGGGATACAGAAAGTAATAGCTTTTATCATATTTTTCCTATAAGCTGATTTTTGGCAATCTTTTTGACTCTTCTTCTATACTCATTTTGCAAATTCTTCTTAATTTCAGCGTGATCTAGACCTTTTGAATGCTGACATCCCAAATACTCTGACCGGGGATCGAAGCCAGATGTCCCGGGTTCGATCCCCGGTCAGGGCAAGTTGGAAAATGGCCTTTTTAAAATTTTCCTGGGTCTTGGATGTTTATCCATGTATTTATTTTAAAATATAGTATCGTTGAGTTAGTATCCCATAACACAAGTTACGAACTTACTTTGGGGCTAGCTCAATCAGTGTTATTTCTATATATATCCCATTTACTTGTAATGCTCATTCGTTTCCATTGCTGCGATTTTTTCTGTCTCACTTACTGTAAACCCACCACGCTGGGCTTTGCCTTTGACTATGTGGAGTGTTCTACATTTCATCATCATCATCAGGTTTTTTTGTCTCCACTGCAGGAGCACGACCCTCTCTGTACTACTAAAGCCATACTTGGCCAGAGCAGCCAGATGACATGGCCTAAACTCTCCTCGCTGGCCAGACGGGTTGGAGAGGTCTCATTAATGTTTATAAGCTTTGTTTAGCGTATATTCCCTAAGTCGCCTTCTACGACATCCACAGGAGGACTTGGAGTGGCCCTATTCTACTCTGCTGGAAACCACACGGCTTACATGTTCTATATTTATTTAATCCGAATTCCATTTTTAAGTCCGGACCGAAAGTTGCAAGAGTTAAATTAACTTTTTGATGTCTTTATCTGTTTTCGCGGATAATTTTATATCGTCCATATAAATTAAATGACTAATGCTAGTTTCTTTATTCTCATGTTTAAGGCAATATCCAGCATGGCGGGTATTTAACAAGTGTGACACTGGGTTAAGGGCGAGGCAAACCATAAGGACTCAATGAGTCCCCTTAATAAATTCATTTTTAATAGCTATTTCCCTGGTAGTGATTTTGGATTGTTAAACAGAGTATAGTTTTCCAATGGAGCATAGCGTTTTGTAGCAATGAAACTATTATTGATAACTTTTCTCAAAATATCAAACTTTGATTGGCCTCACACGAGTTGACCGATCTGGTGAATCAAATTTCTACGAAAAACGAAAAGTAATTTATGTTTCGATGTAGTGTTGTTCCTCTGGCAAAGTTGTTCAGTATCATGAAACGAATCTATCCTTAAAATTATTTTAGTTTATCTTTTTTTTTAATGTCATATAAGGTAGCTAACATTTCAGAAACTAGCTGAGTTATCTAGTTTATGTTGTGGTTCTTGCAAGTTTGCGGCACATCAGTCACACTGAGGGGCGCTTATTACCTACCATCCCTGCATTTAATTGAGTACTTCGTGTCTATGGAGATAAAGCAATTGGGACATGACATACTTTGCCATGTAAATTTGTATATACAAGTGTGTATACTATTCCTCAACTTCGTTAGTATTTTGTCATAAGAGGTGTATTCTTGTTTTCTCAAAATACTCAATGCTCTTTTATCCTTTCAGGAATATTGAACTGAGTATTATTTATGATTCAGGAACAGTACTTGTATAAGCGTGTAAGAAAACGATTATTTACGGATAAGAATTAAATATTTATCATGGACACTTTTTGTACTATAATCTCAAGATTGTAAGTGCAATAAATTTAATAAATAATATAAATAAAAAAGAATAGATAGGGATGTCATTTTCGTTTTAGTAAAAGTTTCTAGTGTTCAGTTTATAAAAAATAGTTTTCTTTGCTAAGTATAACATGTTATTTTGTGACATTGTAATATCTTTGTAATAAGGTATAAAATGTATTGTAATACCTACTAAATATATTGGGAAAAAAATCTAAAATGCGTACTTAAGTTATTTGATTTTCAAAAAGCAAGAAATAATGTGTATGTAATACTTACTAACTTACATGATCTACTTCGTTAGATCTTAAAGAAATTTATTTTCAGTAAAGTTTTACCAGAGTTACATACTTCAATATATTTTTTTTCTTGCTTGTACATAGGGCGCACTATAAGTTTCCGGAACTGGCCACTTACATAAACAATATTTAAAAATTTATTGCAACATTTGAAAATAGAACTCTTTGGCTGTAGAATGCAGTTTGTTTCATCTGACTGTCTTTTGTTTTTACCTTGTGGCGCCATTTAAAAAATTGTGTGTCTGCATCAACATGAATTTAACTCGGGAAAATTTTCGTAGTATGATTTTCTACGATTTTAAGTGTAATTTGACAGCTCAACAGAGCATCGCTCGGCTTGAAACAGCTTTTGGCATTGAAGCACCATGCAAGACAACTGTTTATAGCTGGTTTGCAGAATTCAAGCGTGGTCGTATCAATCTCAGTGACGAATCTCGCGATGGTCGGCCGTCCACCGCTGTGACCAACAAAAACATCGATGCTGTGCGCCGTATGATTGAAACAGACAGGCATGTGACCTACCATGAAATACGCGCATCCTTATAAATAGGTATGAGTCAAATACAATTAATCCTACACAAACATTTGGGTGTGAGAAAACTGTGCTCGCGGTGGATCCCACACAACTTGACCGAGGCTCAAAAAACGGACCGCGTCACTTGGTGCAGTGCCATGCTTACCAGATTCAACGAAGGTGCGTCAAATTTGGTGTGGGACATAGTAACAGGTGACGAAACATGGATTTATTGCTACGATCCTAAAACAAAGCAGCAATCGAGCGTATGGGTCTTTCAAAATGAGCCGAAACCAACCAAGTGGGGGCGCGTGAAAAGTGCATCTAAGCGGATGATTGCTTCTTTTTTTAATAAAACTGGACACGTGGCTACTGTTGCTTTAGAGAATCGTCGTACAGTGAATAGTGACTGGTACACGACCATTTGTTTGCCGGAAGTTATTGACGAACTCCGTAAAAATAACCGTAAGCGCCATATCATCCTGCACCACGACAATGCTAGTTCTCACACGGCCAGACAGACAAACGACTTTTTGAAGGCGAAAAATGTAGAACTCATGAGTCATCCTGCATACAGTCCCGACCTGGCACCTTGTGACTTTTTTCTGTTCCCAAAAATTAAGAACCAATTACGCGGTCAACGATTTTCATCACCAGAAGAGGCTGTCGAGGAGTATGAAAAACACGTTTCTGAGGTCACCACAGAGGAGTGGCACAAAAGTTTTCAAAACGGGTTTCATCGAATGAAAAAGTGCATAGACGCCAAGGGAGATTATTTTGAAAAACAATAAATTAATTTTGTACCTTTATTAGTATTTTTTCATATTCATTCCGGAAACTTATAGTGCGCCCCACGTAAATAAGCAAAAATTGAAGATGCAACAAATTGTAAATCTCATCTTCGTTCAGGTTCAACCAAGATAAATTAAAATAGTATTTTATCAGATACCAATCACACGCAACTCCTTCGAGCTAACATACTAGATTTAGTATCTCGTATGTTCTAACATACGAGATACTAAACCATCTAAAAGATAAAAACCAACATAAGAAAGCTAACATTTAAAATCGATAAAATCTCACAATAGCATTTATCCTTTAAGGTGTGAAGACAGCTTAACTAAACCCTATCTGAAACCTGACTATCAACTCTTTATCGACAATCGCTAGT
Organism: Acrobasis suavella; assembly: GCA_943193695.1. Lineage (NCBI taxonomy): Eukaryota > Metazoa > Arthropoda > Insecta > Lepidoptera > Pyralidae > Acrobasis > Acrobasis suavella. The sequence goes on from OW971938.1 coordinate 14,414,774, forward strand.
CTTAATTGTGGCCCAATGCATGTCGGGCCTTAATTAGTGAAAATACGCGACGTATCTGCGCATCTGATTTTGAATGCAATTATTGTCTGTGATAAAAGGCCTGTGTTCGACTAGACGGTGCTAGTAAATTGTGAGATAAGGTCTGTGCGTGGCTTTTGTTTGAAAATGTTGAAGTCAATTTATTGGCGAACGTTTTGTTGTAAAGAATTGATAATGTGTATTGATGTTGACGTGAATATTATGTTAATGTTTGAGATCTATTAATAGGAAAATGTTGTAGGTACCTACTTTCATTATAATTGTCAACTTATAAGAACTATAAATGTTAATGTTGTGACTTTTTACAACTTTTGCTTTGCTTGTTACAGCTGTTCAGTTTTTAGGGTTCCGTAGCCAAATGGCAAGAAAAGGAACCCTTATGGATTCGTCATGTCTGTCTGTCTGTTCGTCCACATGTCACAGCCACATTTTTCCGAAACTATAAGAACTATACTATTGAAACTTGGTAAGTAGATGTATTCTGTGAACCGCATTAAGATTTTCACACAAAAATAGAAAAAAAAGACATTAAATTTTGGAGGTTCCTCATACTTAGAACTGAAACTCAAATTTTTTTTTCATCATACCCGATACGTGTGTGATATAATGGATAGGTCTTCAAAAATGATATTGAGATTTCTAATAGCATTTTTTCTAAACTGAAAAGTTTGCGCTAGAAACGCTTCCTAAGTGGTAAAATATGTGTCACCCACCCGTAAACTTCCACCGAAAATTAGTTTGAACGATATCTAGTAAGTAGTTTTTTTTTAATATGTTTATTAAAATATCGATCAAAGTTACAACAATCTACAAGAACTTTTATATTATGTTACTTGCTGCTACGGACGGACTCGCCCGTGAAGGGTTCACGGGCGAGTCCGACTCGCACTTGGCAGCTCTTTTTATTAGTTACGCTTTTTCTAAAATAGGCATATCTTTTAATCTTCAATAAAAATTTACTTAAAGGCTCATGTAAAAAGGAAAAAAGCTTTAAAATTTGATAAAAAACTTTTATATATATTAATATTACGCGTCACATGGTAGTTATCTTTTTGAGAAGTAGTTCTCCAATTCTATAAAACATTGCAGCCGTGTATGGAAAAAGCTCAGCTGCAACGAAATCTCTCAATGCATGAAAATACAAAATCCCATTGTAACCAGAAAATTAAAATTTAATCCCTTCATGCCGCATACCGCATAAAGCCATCCGAATTATCTAACACGGGTGATCTTTAGTTGCTCACTGAAATGTGTCTACAGAACTCTTCCGTAGGGCGCAGTGCGGCTTAAATTTTAATTAATTTTTCACTCCACAGCCTTCTTTAATAAAACCAGTGGCTTAATTGCCAAAATATTTCACAATCCTTTTAAGCAAGGGCGAACCCTAAGACGTGTTTAATTAGCGACGTGAAATTCATTTATATTGCGCTATTTGTAGACCATGCTTACTTCCAAAGTAAATGGCCATCAAGTATTTTAAATTGTTGGAAACGCGATTTGGTTGCATAATTTTAGATGCTTATTTAGGTCAAAAGGTTAATTTGATCACTTATCTTAAGAAATGAAGTTAGTCAGCTAGACATAAGAAAAATAAGTCCGCAGGCACCTTCTTGCTAATTTGTTGCAGCAGAACATTGTCCTAAATTATTTTATTTTATATTATGTGTTTTTGTATGAATATGTATGTAAATGAATGTAGGTATCAATAATATGTATGTTTGTGTATTGTATATATTTGTATTTAATATAGTATGTCTTTAAGCGCCTATCGCTCATAAATTTGTTTTTTGACGTGGGAATGTGTAACAGCATTCTGACTTCTCTACTATCTGAGGAAGCCAGAAGGCTGTCACAACTATATTCAGGTGTGTTGTAAATGTGTTGTACCCCTTATATTTTTTGTATACCTTACCGGGGTGACATCGTCACTGCGTGACAAAACCCCTATCAATTTTTTAGCGTTGCTCCCTTACAAGTAAAGTGAAAAGTCAATTTTTTTTCTTAGCTAATCAATCATGTTGGGTATCGTTGAATAGATCTTTTAAAAATATTGTGAGTTTGTTGACACTGTTTTTCGGTTTCGGCTTTTAAAGGGAAAAAATTTGTTAGAGTCAAGTGTCCCCCCCCCCCTCGATCTGCTAAAAGGTTATATATGGACACGTGAAAAAATTCACAGCAATAGGATATATAACGAAATTTAAAGGAAAACTATCAGAGCTAAGTAGGGTTTACAAATTAAAAACTTATAGGCGATTAACTTATAAAATGTACTCGGAATTTCATACAAATTCAACAGAAAATTAGAGACGTTTTTAGTGGCATGAACTCAAAGTTGGCGTTCGTAACTACGGAACCCTACTGCGCGTGGCCCGACACGCACTTGGCCAATTATTTATCTTCCATTTTGCAGAAACAATATTCGTCGAAGAGTTTTATTACAAACCCAAAAATTTCCATGACTATGAGATAAAAATAGATGATTTTAAAGCTGGTTTTTTCTAACATTAAGATTTTCTTCGGAAAATTTTAATCATCGTAGTTAGCTTGAATTAAACATACGGCTAAACCTGCTTGTTGGATTTCGGAAAATGAATTCATTTTAATTAATAAAACGAGCCATTAAAAACCACTCAGGCCACGTGTAAAACGTCCAAACACTTCGCTCCAAACATATTTACCACACAAAAGGCTTCCAATTCATTTGCTTATCTATTTAAAAGAGCGGGTTGGTTCGGGGTGCGACACATTCAAACCCAATGGAGCCTAATGTCACAAAATGCCGGTATGGGATCATCCATCCAGCCTGCCGGCAATATGTAGGAAAAAATGTAAATTGTATACGCCTCTCACCGAGTTCAGCCAAGCGAGAGTTTCGGGAAGATGTTTTTTTGTAATCTCGTTACTTTAATACATTGCGCAATTTGTATGGAATATTTATGCTATTAACTCGCTGGATGAGGCTTTGACAGTCCCTTCAGAACCATTTTAACAAATGTAAATTGTAACAGTATTATCACATGCGGGTTTCAGTTTGGTGTTATTTTATATAAAATGATATAAAGATTAGACAAGAAATAGAAGCTAAATAATCACATGCTAGCCCAATCCAACGTAGATAAAAGGTGAGGCAGATAAGGTAAAAGAAGAAATCAAACATTGTCATGCTAACGTTATTTGAAAAGGGGTGTAATTGAAGTCAAAAGCGAGCCAAATTCGAATTAAATGACTTTTTCTTATTTATTATCAATCCAGGCATTAGGTACATTGGAAAAAACCTATTTACTTTTATAAAAATCATTGATTTCCATATATATGTCATGTCGTTTTAGTATTCTCCCATATCCAGAAATAAACAAAATCAATGGAGTTTGCAAAAATAAAGCTGGCAGCACTCGAAACTTTGATACACCCAAACAAGAAGTTGTAAAACACTTCTTAAACTAATGGAAAACTTATTTCCCCGTAACGGGAAAGAGCTCACTCTTTAAATTCAATCCGGAACTACGAAAACCTTTTTTTCGCAAACAAAATATTATACGAATGCAGAATGTTATTCCCTTGCCAATACCGGCATTCGATAGTTCACTGACAAAAAGGCAAACTTTATATTCAGTTACAGTCTCGTAGACTCCTATATTTTGTGGTACTTGCCAAATGGAGTACTATTATCAGTTCGAGTCGCGACTACTATTGGCAGAGCGTTCTGTATGCCTACTGCGGATACATAAAGCGAGTTCTATTATGTCACCGTTCCAAGTATGTCAGAGAGAAGACGCCTTGAATATGTGAGTAATATTCACCATTTATTTGGCCGAGGCAGACTGGAATGGCTTTTTCTTGTTATCTAAATTATCTATTTTCTTCTTTATGTCGAGCCGTACGAAGTCGAAGTGCCGATAGCAGACATTATGCGTTGGCATTGTACAGATTTTATCATGTTCGAAAGGGAAAAATAAAAAATAACGTCTAGCTCTTACACATTGTTAAGTAATCGAAAAAGTAAAAGACGGCATTCCCAAATCATAGGTAGTAAAAAATACATCTTGAAATGTAAGAGTACTCGATATCATAATAGAAATAAAAGAAAACACGTATCGACTATTTCACAACAGTAATAATAATCGAGTATGAGTGTGAACAATCGAGAGCTGACATTCGGTAGCCAGCGTAGGTGTCAAACGGACAGCAGCCCATCTTATCAGTAAACGTGAAGCATCCGAACGGAGAGGTGTCCAATCCAAAGTAAGTAGACCTCTGAAAATTCACGAGTGCTCCTTCGTACACACCTATTTTCAGTGTTGATCGGGAGGCGGAGTAGTTCTTTTGTAAATGGCAGCATCACTTACGTGTGTAGAGACGTGGGAGGTACATTAGGGTAGAAATCAAGATCTTCGCTGCAACGGAAGGCAGGTGATGCATTGCCTTCAAGTCCACTCTCTCAATCGCGAGATCCGAGATTAGATCGCGTTCCCTTTCTACTGCAAACTGCTTTGAACATGCTCCTGGATTGTTTACCCTGGCGCGATCCATCTCCTACGTACGCTTTATTTACTGCCGGGATAAAAAAAGTAAATTAGGATTTATACACTCGTACGAACTCATTGCTTAGTGTAAGTTGTTTTTATTTTTTAAATTATAATTAAGTTGTTGAAAAGTAAACAGATGACTTTGATATTATTATGTTATTTTTTGTTCTTCCGGTCATTTAAGAAATCCTTGGGAGAAGTCTATGTTGAGCAGTGAATATTATGCTGCTGCAATAATTTAGTGGCAAATACTAAACTATTAAGGCAGAGTGAGTTGACTATCAAGTCATCGAAATAAAATAGAACAAATGCGTTTGCAAGTGAAACATGGACTAGACGCACATATTTCTATTTAAACATAACTCTTTAAGAATGCGGAGTATTTTCTACAATATTCTAAACGGCTAAGACCCCTTAGTTCTCAGAGGTTTAGAATATTGTAGAAAGATATTTTTTTGCTAGGTATACTTTTGTTTCAGCTGTAGATACCGATACCGATTTCCGTAATATTGAAATGTGATTGGTACTTTTGACTGTACAAAACATAAGAATTGGAGGACGAAGAATTAAATTACAAAGTCGTTACTTTATAATTTCATTTTTCGTCCTCCAATTCTTATGTTTTGTAAAGTATAATGCACTATCTACTATACGTTTTTTTTATCTCGAAGAAATCGAATTACATCACCAAACTAAGTGAAGACTGTTAATTAAAAAGGCAAACGAATTTAGAGAAACACTAATCAATCAATGCCAGCGGACGTGTCGTAAAACGTTTTCAATTACAAAATATCTGTTCTTTGAGACGTGATGAACCAACTTGTTCTGAATGATGGACACCCACATCATGTCATATGTATTTACAACGAACATACGGAACAAATTAAGATAGGAACAAATCCGACGTTTACTTAGGAAAAGAAGGAAGAGCCTTATAAGCGGAATAAACCTATAAGTACCTACATTTTGAAACAAAAAAAAATACTTTTGCGCACGTTGAAATTGAAGTCAGAGTACGTAGTAATTAAATTAACTTCTATTAGAAACGGAATATATTGATTAGGTTGTTTCTTCTGGTTTTAAGTTAATAAAATATTATTTTTTCATTTTTTTTATGGCGTGTTTTGGTTTTGGATTTTAGTGATAACATTCTGTCATTGTTATATATAATTGGTCTTTCAACGTCGCAGCTTAGCCTTTGCAGGATCATCCTTGCTGTATATTTTCTGCATGGCCATGCCTATCTCTGCTCGATTATAGCATGCAAGTGCAAAGTCATGAAAAGAATGTAATTTATTTTGGCATGCCTACGCATAAATCAATAAAATTTACTAAGTGACATGAAATCGGTCGTTGTAGAAAATCTTTGGGGAAGCTTATGCCCAACAGTGGACTTCCAGCGGCTGATATGATGATGATGATGGAGTGGCATGACTAGTTTATACACGCATGCATTTACGAGTATTGTCACCAAGATTGTAACAATTAGCGATAGAGAAAGATAGAAAAGGTTAAGTAGGAACAGAAGTTATTCTTCTCTTATATGTTTTTATTTTATAATACGATAATGAAGATCTGCGTTGGCGGGCAGGTAAACAAAGGTTAATTTCTCTTGTGTTCGTTAGCTATCGAATATTGGTTTCAGCGCAAATTGGCTGTAACAGAATGATGGAAATAAGTTTTCATATATTGTATTGTTTATGAAGGAATTCCGCACGTGTTAAGAATACTCGTATCTTGACTATGGAAATGAAATCTGTCAAATGCAATTTAGATATATTAAAATTGAATACTCTCCATACATATACTATAAGATTTTTTTTCCGATTTGGAACCAAATTATTATTTGAGCCTCTCTTACTATGTCAGTCCATACATATCTAAGTCTATATCTAAGTTTTACCAGTCACTTAATGTGTCTTCATTTTTTATATAAAAATTTAAATAAATACACAAATCATCAATCGATCACAATGATTTTAAAACATATCCTTCTTTATCTATAAGTCGTAAAAAGATCTATGATATTCTAATAGATATAAGAACACAATTTATTACAACCGTTCGACTGATAAATATATCGATCAATAAATACACTTTACGACTACTTTACAAGTAATAAGATGTAATCTAATACCATATACTATATTTTAATAATATCAAACTTATTTCAAACAACTCATTGTTTACTGAAATGAAAGAAAACTACTTTCTAAAAGGTTCGTGAGCCGTCAGTCTGCCATGAAATTTTTCATATACGCTGTAAAAGTTCTATGAGAGCAGTTTAAATCGTCGCTGTAGTCACAAGAAGTCTTTTTCTTTCATTTCAGTAAACAATAGATATTGTTGGTGTCCTTAACTCGTTTGGATATTTACCTTTTCAAATTATTATCTTAATATCAGAAATTAAATTTTTATAACAGGTTGTTGGTAATCGTTGATGTGGGAGGAATATAATTATCTTAGAGGTGCGCTAGTATTAATCGATCACGAGTCGAGAGGATTCCTTCTATATACACAAAAGGAAAGATTCTCGCTTCCCAATTTAAGTACTACATAGGTAAGGGACAAACACGTGATACGAGTAGTTATGCTTCTAATCCCTTGTAAGGTAAATATTTTAAAACTTAATCTCGAACCAAGCACTTTATAATCTACTCCGTGTTTGACCTTTACCAACTCGAAGGTATCTTTGGAAGTACTGAAGATAAATCTTCGGTTTTAAACTTTGTCCCACGCGAATATAAATTGCGAATCCTAAAACGGTCTTCCTAGGTGCGTTAAAATGTTCGAAGAAGATTTAGCTATACGCCTAACCGAGATAAGAGAATAATGTCTCCCTACAAAGGCTGTACGCAACATCTTTCTTATAGCTATATCCGCACTCATTATCTTTTAACACGCCGCAAAACTTATGCTCCTTCAACAATCTAAGTACGGTATCTCGGCTCTTAAACACCACTTTCCCGACGCTCGCTACATCCTCGCCCCTCGGATCAGATACGGTCCGCACGGACCAAGTCTATACACTTATTTATTTACAGAGCTAAGACGATTATTTACGATGTTAACCGCGTAATAGCTTGCAGTATCTTGTTTTTCTGAACGAGATCCGGCTTTCAGAACACAGCTACACGGCTTGAGGTGAGCGGGCAGATTCCATCAGCTCGAGCGTTCACGTTTCTTTTCCCAAACAATATATTCGCAACGCAAGCCGGATTAGCATAGAAAAGTAATTTAAACAAATTGCCTAAACGATTTTTGTGAGAAACGCGACGCAATTTGTTAAGATGAAGTATGCTCATATTTATGTGGTAGTTCTAACTCACATTTGACCGAGTTTCGCGATTCAGCAGACGAATCGATGTTCTGTTTACTTATGGTGCACGGAAATTTTTAGATGGAAACTTTTGCCATCCAAGCAACATAGCAAATTCCTCCTCGCGAAGATTACGCAACTCGTGAACTTTGTCGAAATTATGCGGCAATAAATCCAGAAATGTGTAAGAAATGCCTTTTATCAAACTTTTTGTTTATTCTATTTTTTGTGATAAAACGAAAGACTGCGAATGGTTTCCATAATTCATCGAAATTACTTTATGTACTTTTGACGATAAAGGAGAAAAAGGCCGGCACATTAAAGACCTCGTTTAACTGTTGGCCGATAACATTTTGCTGCAAAATACATAAAAATGTACATAAAGATAACTCCTGGTATGCTTTCCTAAAATTTTCACAGTAAATTTTATTCGCACAAAACGGCTTTCGGATAATGTCTCTCCATTAGGGGTTCGGTGAAAAGCAATCTTTTGTCCAATTTTGCTTTTAAATTATGGTAATTCTTGTACAATTTGTGGGTATATTGTTTATAATTTGTGCACTTTAGGTCGGTACTATTTTCAGGATGGTTATAGTTATAATAAAATAATATTTTTAGTTAACGTAGTAGCAATCGATTTTTATAGCGTGCGCAGGGGCAGAGCATCGGGTTTTAACGTCGAATAATAACTCCTAAACCGATAAAGATAGCTCCTTTTACCGACTAGAATACGTCGTAAAACTCTTGTTTTGTTATACAATGACGGGTGGTTCGGAATAAAAGTATTTATAACTTGCGCCATACCTCCGTTGTAAGTAATAAATATTAATATTGGACCCAACTTTCGTTTATATTTTCGGGTATTGACGAAAGTGAGGAGGGACAATTAGTTTGAAACTAATACTGTTTGAAGGATAAAAGGGAAAGTTTTGTTTTATGATTTCATCATTAACTTATATTTTGTCAGGGAAAAGTTATTTTGACGTCACGGGTTTGGTCTTTTTTATTTAAGCAAATCTTATCAATACAGACAAAATAAATTGCTCTGTTTGCACCATAAGCACTCTTACAGACAAGCGACAGTATACCCGAGACACCTGTCGGTGATGACTGTCGCGCAACGTCGTGCAACAGTCGCGACACTTGTAAATCGGTCACAAACTGTCGAATGATCGCTGGACATGTCGTGTCCCGAGACCGTTTGCGACAGTCGGCGATCGTCGCCGCCAGATGTCGCGGGCATAGTGTCTTAGGCATAAAAATGATATATATATGTAAATAGATTATGCGTATATATTATTCCTGATGCAGTTTTCGTGCAACACATAGAAGATAAAGAGCCTACAGATGTAGGTGGAATATTGGTAATAAAAACATAGTAACGTTTATGTGGTTTTACAAAGTAAGAAATACATAATCTATACACCTACTGACTCATGTTCAAAACATCCTGCAATTCAATTCTAAATAAGTCATTTCGAACAGAAATTGGAACAAAGAAAAAAATACTATGAATAGAATAGTCCTTGTAGCCCGAACAATGGCCATTGGGTTTGTACCACCGATGTTTCGCTTTATCACATGAGTCAATACTATTTAGATATAGATTGTCTTAATCTCTATCTAAATAGGATTCAATTAATATTAATAAGTAAAAATTGAGTCAACACTATTTAGATAGAATACTATTTAGATAGTTATTTGAAGTGTTATGTCTATTGAATGAAAGTATTGAAATTATTTTAAGATTGTGCTAGTTTGTAGGTAGGCTAGATTTGGTTTACGGAAAGGTTACTTATTTTACCAGGGCTACAATCCAGGTACCTAACTTTCGAGTTGATGCTTTGTCGTAACTTTTAATAATATTAAATACTTAATTGAGTAAATACATCGTAAAGAAGATAAAATTAATTTATCACATGTTACATAAAACGAACTTTTACGAGTATTAATATCAGTACGAGTATAACTTACTTCAAATCTTTTTCGTAACATTAAGTGGACAATAAGACGAAAATTATTATTTTTTTTTACTTGTAATCATCTAAAAGTTGTGCTCTACGACATTATTTACTCATGCACTTTCGCTTTACGCATCCCTTGTATGCAAATTTTGTTCAATTTCGACTATCAGCCGAGTCATAAATAACCGGAAAGAATTGCACTCAACGGCCCTTCTTGAGAAGCGGTAACTTGTGACTAATGAAAGTGAGGTCTGTTTGTAATAATACTCACAAAATAGGAATTTAAATCCCAGTAGGTGTTTGAATTTATTTTTGTCCATTATTCTTTAAAACGGCCTTGCGTTGAAAGATGCAGTAAAGTTAACTGATCATTGTTTTGGGTAGTGTATTTTCTTAACTTGGAGACAGACGGGATCCTTATTGTTTCAAGAAAACTTAACTTTATTATTTTTTAACTTCATTGTTTTGAGAAAGTAAAGACGAAATAAGTTTTTAGGATTCCGTAGTAAACAAGGAACCCTTATAGTTTCGCTATGTCTGTCTGTCTGTCTGTCTGTCCGTCCGAGGTTTTACTCAGCGACTACAAGTACTACAAAGGTAATATATAATAAAATAATATACTAGGTATGTATATTAATTATGCAAAAAAGTGGTAAAATAAAAAACTGAAAATATATTTTTTTATGGTAGCTCCTATACAAGTTAAGTGGAAAGTAATTTTTCTTGACAACTAATCATGTAGGGTATCATAGAAGAGGTTTTTCAAAAATATTATGAGCTTGTTAACACGTTTCTTGATTAAGAAATAAGTTTCTGAAATATTTGGTTTCAAACTGAATTTTTTTTTTTAGAGTCAAGTGTCCTCCCCCTCTATCTGCTAAACGGTTATATATGGACACGTGAAGAATTCACAGCTATAGTATATATAACATTTAAACGAAAACTATGAGTAGAGTTATCAAATTAAAAAGTTATAGGCGATCAACTTATAAAATGTACTCGGAAAAAGAAAATTTCATACAAATTTTATAGAAAATGTAGTGATATGAACTCAAAATTGGCATTCGTAACTACGGAACCCTACACTGCGCGTGGCTCGACACGCACTTGGCCAATTATTTAAAAATATTAGTGAGAAATTAAGCTTTCTTCTTTAAAAAAAACATTGGCTTTATTAAATTATTAATAAACTATGGAACTATGTATCAGCTAAGTTCTGGAGATCAATTTATTAAATGAAGTTGAAATAAAAAATGTCTTTCCACCAATTTCGCTGCAGAGATTTGAAATAATAGAATCGACAAATCATAGTTCGTTCCGCGTGTCAAATACGGAGGGTAGACGAGAATGCTCCTTGACATCTGCCATCTCCCCCGCATTGCTACTGTTTTTAAAACCACAATGGATCGAAGTAGGGTAGGTGAGAGCCTCTCAGTGTCAATACCAAAAGACTGTCTTCAATCATATTCAGATATAGAGCATCTCTATCTACTTCGGAATTTGGACAGTGATATTTCGATCTCATTTTCCTAAGGGGATTATATTTTTTACTATCATTTCGTAAGAGTAAAACATGTGGTGTCCAAAATTGTTTAAATATTATTATGTGTATTTCGGTTTCTAGCAATATTCGGAACAGTTTTCATGACAGTGTTACGTATTTCGGTTTCTAGCAATATTCGGAACAGTTTTCATGACAGTGTTACATTTATTTGCCCACCTATAATAATAAAATAATTTTGGCACTTTAATCAAAAAACGTAATTACATATTGAAATTAAAATCAATATCATTAAATTTAATAAAAATAAGAGTTCAATTTCTGTTTGAGTTTTGTCTAAACCTCGTTTCACTAAAAGACATCTTTATCTAGAACGCACACATCAGTTTAAAGATACATAAATTGCACTTAAACAACTATTCATCGAATTTAAACACTTTATTTATAATATCTTAATGAATAGACCCCGCTTGATAAAGATAGTAACTAACTTAATTTAGATAATTTTTAATTATAATGTATCGGGAATATTATGTAGCCTTTACTTCTGATGTGGTTAACATCAGGGAGTAAAAACATTTAAGTAGCTTTTAATGTATTTTTTAAGGTTACCAAAAATAGCTGTTAATATATTTTTTAAGGTAATTCTTTTAGCACAGGTAATATTCATTCCAGCGGAATGAATATTACCTGTGCTAAAAGAATAAGTATAATTTCACTAAAAAAAACGAAATACTAAAGAAATTCCGTACTTCAACTATGACTTTATCCCAAACAATGTATGGATGCAGCCGTGATAAATTCTGTTACTTTTATCATAATAAAGTTTGACAAGGCAGCATATATTACCAAGCCTAAACAAGGAACTACAATTGCGGTTAGGTGAGTAAGGTTATCTAACAATTTATGATCTGCACTATACCTATACTTTTTGAGATGACGTCTACATTATTCTTTATAAGATACTTAATTATTCTTATTTTGTTTGTTTGTATTTTAATATAAAAATCACTATGTATGTAACACGATAATCAAGACTATAAGCAGGTACCCATAAATACATGTTGTAAAAAGAAATAGATTTTTTGAAAAAATGTTTTTAAAAATTAAATATCTTAGCATCCATCAGCCCATCTCTCCTTTTGATAATACATTTTGTATTCTCTTATAAAAATACAATACCAATTTTCATGATATGCACTGTATTTGTTCTGTACACTAGTAGTCTAGTGGTCGCTGGAAAGCGTCGATGCAGACCACTCTATATCGGTCATTTTGGAAATCCTTGGGAGAGGCCTATATCCTGCAGTGGACGTTATGCACCTAAAAATGATGATTATGATGATGATGTACATTATGTAAGTTTTAATGTAACATGAAAAATAAAATTTCTTTACGAGTATAAAAATTATGAGGAACATAGGTATTAGGTATGAGGAACATAGCTCTATTTCTCTATTTCATCGGCTATTATTAGTTGGTTTTTGCACTACTTTAATTTATTGTTATTGATAATGTTACTGTTTGATTCTCAAATAAAATAATATAAAAAATAAAATATTGTATTTTCTTTTTTCTAAAAACTTATTACGAAAAATAACACTTACAAGATAACAAGAAGTAACATGCTTGAAATAAAGTAAGATCCACAGTCACACATTTCAGCGACCATATACATATAAATCTCAATGGCGGTACGTAATGGCAGCCACTAACTTACAATAAAAGAAAGTTAATTAGATCTGGCGCAATGTTCCTCCCATAACAGAAACACGAATGAAGTTTCATGGAATTAGACTAGTACTTGTTGTAGTATTATTTACATTGTCCATCGAGACTGACAATGCTTACAGAATGAGAAAATGCAGAAATAGATAAATGATAATAAATATTTACCTACTTGTTTGCAAAAATATTATTGGGTTACTGTTACAGAAAAATAGAAGACACACACACATATAATTTATCCCTAATGAGGCGCCATGCTTGGCGACAGGTTGCAGGATCAAGTTCCCAACACCGTCATCAGACAACGTACTAAAGTACGAGATGTTGGTACAACGGTCATGAACTTAAAGTGGAACTGGGCAGGGCACCTGGTCCGACGGAGTGATGGCAGGTGGAGCAAGACACTGACCGAATAGTGGCCCAGAATGGGTTAGAGAAGCGTCGGGCATCGTAGGCGTACGTCTATGCGATAGGTTGACGATATAATGAAAGTCGCGGGTCACACTTGAATGAGAGCAGCACAGAACCGAGATGGGTGGCGACGAAGAAAGGCCTATACTCAGCAGTGGACCGAAGAAGGGCTGGGATGATGATGATGACTTAGGAAGAAGGCTAGAGAAATCCAGCATGAGCAAGGCAAGTTCATTCTATGTCAATATATCAAGTTATAAACCCAACAAGTTAAAATCTACACCATTAAATCAGTTTCTAAGACTGTTCCTACACTAATAAAAAGTTTATTATTGCGGAGAAATACCAAGTGTACAGAAGAATAGCCCATAATATAAAAGAACACCTTAATTTACAAGGATAACACCACTGTACAGTCTTTTCTGACAATTTTACTAGAAGTGTTGTAACTTTGATATACATAATATATATACCTATATGGCAGACCACGCATTTTGGGTCTTGTCATTCTAAGCAGACAGAGCCCGGGGCCGCAAGAGTCAAAGGCCACTTTAAACGTGATGGTGGAAAAAGAATCACATTAGTAATGGGTAGTTTATCGCTTAATAACATGATATTATCATTCTCGCCTGTTCCTTTGATCGGTTTCTGCGATCTGCACGGGAAAGGAAGCGAGATTTTTTTTAACATACATAGGTAAGTACTTACTTATTATATTTTTTTTTATCTACATATATTGACTGCTACTAATACACTTCCAGAAGATAAGATAGTAGGAGAAGTCTGGTGCAGTCACTTTAGCAACTGCCGCAGGAGTTTTGTTATAGAGCAGTGTTGATTAAGAGTTGAAATATTTCGTATTCTAGATCGTTTAAATCGGGAGAATGGGCAATTAGGCAAAACTGGAATCATATCACTAGGGAATGCGGTTTTTTCTCCTTTTGTCACTATTTTTATATTCCACCTAATCTTTCCCTCTACTTTATAAGCTGATGGAACAAAGATGTTATACGTATGTAAGTAAGTAGTATTCCTGGTAACTATAATTCCGTACTCTCACTATTTGTTTTATTTCTCTCAGTCGTTTTAATCACATTTAGAAACCTTCTACACAATGAGTTGGCGTAATAAAGCTGCAAAACCGGATTTTAATTAACAGTGAAATGTGACACGCTGTGCAGGGTAGAAGTTCGCAAAACGCGATTTTAAAGGGCTGTTATTAATAATTTACTAAATGATAATTACTGCGTCTGGCCTCAAAACGTGGAATAATAATTATCGGATTAACGTTCAAAGCTGTGGTTTATTTAATAAAACCGTTTAGTACATTCATGGTTGACATTTTCATTGTCACTCTTTGTTAAAATATCCTTAAAATAAATTTATTGGAATTGATATTTGCGGGGTAATTGGGTATTCCATTTGTACTGAATTTAAATATTCGGAAATCTAAGAAAAAATTAAACACAAATATAGTTTGTGAAAATGCATGAAATACGTAGGATGATAAAGTAATTACTTTTGGATTCGCAGGCTCAGACTTTTTTGACTAATAAAGGTAGCAACGAGTATCTTCACTAAACGTATTACGTTGTATATAACAGGCATTGATTGCTACAAGCCCTGTTCGCAAAAGTACGACAATTGAGAGCCTAAAAATGTAGCTCGTATTTTATCCGGAAAATGTTCCCGTAGGAGTGACACAAAACTACTGCTCTTTTGACTAAGTGCACGTGCGAATCTAAACGCTAAATGCAGGTCGCTTCGATTCGTTGATAATCGGCGACGGTCGCCGACTGTTGCGCGGCAGTTTTGACAGTTTGGCATGTGCCACGCGACCGTTTGCGACCGTCGCCGACAGGTGTCGCGGGCATACTGTCGCTGGTCTATAAGAGCGCTTGGAAAGGCTTATGCCCAGGAATGGACTTCCTGTTATATGATGACGACGACGCTAAAATTTTCCGAGAATTAAATAAATAATACTACAAGTTGAGTTTATGAGGCAACAGAGAAAAGTGGTTGAAGTATCTTACCTGTACTTTTCGTATTTTGACGTAAAAGTTAGCGCGTATGCAAAACCCCAGCGGGCAAACTGAGCGGCAGAGTGATGCTTCATTACTTACTTACATACACGCCTACGGCTCGCTCGTTTAATACTTTATTTTTCTTAAAAAAATATAAAAGCAAAGGAATTGTGTTACGAGAATGAACGATAGAATTGAATCACCGACTTATCGTATCAGTGCAATTTTTTTTTCTGTTATTATATAATAATGTAGTACGTTAAGAGCTAGCTCGATTTGTGTGATAATAAAACTACTTAGTGTTATATGTATTCATCTTAATAACACGAACATTTCATGACTTGGTGAAAATCATTTTCAAATAGTAATTTTATAACTGTGAAAGAGAATTTTTACCATTACCTTATTTATTTCAAGGCAATAGTAAAAGTCTCTCTTTTATTATATAATTCAAGCCTCTAAACACATTTTGTCCTAAATATAATTCCTAGTACTACAAGAAATATGCAATAAAGCCGGTGCCAGATAAAGCTATACATATCTATTGAGAAAACCAATAAAAAGCAATAAAAAATTAACAGTCAGAAACAAAACGTAAAATAAGCGGAAAATTCGCGGGGCGTTCATGTATTCGCAAGCATTTCTCCTCTCCTCAGTCAATGCTTGTGTTCAAATTAACGAAAGTATGAATAAAGCTTGAATAATCATTTTATGACAAGAAAATATAAAGTAAAAAAAATCACTCTTTGTTTCTTCTGCATCAATTTTCGTTGTAATCGCCGTGATTGAATTTCATTTATATATTAATATAATAAAATAGAAGGCAAATACTTATTTTATTTAAAAGATATAATTTTCACTTTTTTCCAATGCACAAGTTTTGAAAGTCAGATTAGTTCATGATAATATTCTCTTAGAAAAAAATTACATAGTACCGAAAACAATCAGCTTAAATAAAACTTTGCAGTCGTCGTTATATCTTTCTTGGAGAATGTAATCACTGTCTTAAACTTGCTGTGCAGTAAAAGTGCACTGAAAAAACCAGGTATCGTTTATTATTTAACACGTAATAGTTTCAAAGTAAAATATACCTTGAAGGCGGCCCTTCCCAGCAGCTCTGTAGTCAACGCGCGCATAGTTTGAAAAGCTTGTTTTTTCATCCAGGGCAGTGCTAGAAAAAAGGCAAACCAAAAAGAGAGAGATAGCGCCTTAGGGCACGGTTTGCATTATATTGAATGCAATTAGTATTATTATTAACTATCCATTGAACGAATATTAACTATTCATAGGGTGCGGAATTTTTTTGAAACTTGTTCCAGTATACGTCTTTTTCAGTGAGCCTTACAAGTGTGCGAAATAAATGTATTTTATTTAAAATTTTCATTAAATGCGAGGATTTTATTGAAATATTTTTTTTTTACTTTTACTATTTATGAGTACTTTATGAACGCTCGAAGTTCAGGTAAAATTTGTGCAAAATGCAGATTTTTGGAGGCGTACAGTGGACTTGTCTTTCCAAATTTTAATTTTTTATATCGATAGAAACCTAGAAATAGTGCACAAGATATCTGTTAGTCCAAAAGTTTTCAAGAAAGATCAGTTATAACGCCATAATTACGTACGAGCGTTTGTATGAAAAGTAAGACGGGGAGGCTGCTCTTAACAAATAGCCAGCATATTGCTAAACGTTTTCTCTCAGTACACTATAAGATAAATAGAAAAAAAAAAATCAAGATAACGTACAGTTTTCTCACCTATACTGTTTTTAATTTTCACTCAAGGCTTTGGTGTGTGGTGATGGAAACAATTCACAATTTTCCCATCTTCCCTTTAAGCAAATCCGCACAAATTCCTAATCCTTATACGGTTCGTATCCCAGGAGATCAAAGCGCACTAAATCACTAGATATACTATAGGAAATTGCTTTTGAGATTACCCCTATCACGCCACGCTTCTAAAGTTATTAACATGTAACGTATTATATATAATTAATACTTACTCAAGTGACTTTGAAAGTTTATGTTACGTTAATTTAGTATTAATTTTCATGACATAATGATATCCTTCCTATTTAGTATACAGGGAAATACATATAATATACACGACTGGCCGAGTGCGAGTCGAACTCGCTCACGAAGATCTTTGTACTGTCAGTGCGTACATTATTGTGCGAGGATCCCTTTTAATTTTTAACTTAGTTTAAAAATACTATAGTCTGAATAAAATTAGTAACTCCTAATTCCTTAGAAAATAAAAGCATTTTCCCTCTTCCTTTTATAAGTAATTAAATGCAAGCAACGTCACATATTTTTAAAATAATCTTCAAACACACCTCGGGATCTGTATTCAAGTTCAGTGAACTTGCAAAAGCCGTATCTGCAAAGACAATTTCCTATTTTTCTCCTCCAACTCTCCAACATCCAAACCCTAAAGCGCATAAAATACTGAGAGTCCAGAAGCACCAATTAGTAGAAATACTAGTTATTAGAGTTTTGTTTAGTTATACGATGTTTAATCAGTATGCGAGGTTTGCATCAGTTGAAATGTTTTTCAGTTCTGATCTCAAACACATATCAAGTTCTTCTTTTATACAGATACATTTTCACTTCTTTATCCCTGACGGGGTAGATAGAGCACAGGGCCGTAAGACAAAATGGCCACGCTTAACGTGATAGTGGGCGTCAAGATGGAAATAGGAATCAAAATAGTGATGGGTTGCTAGCCGCATCGCCTATTATTATGATTTAAATCTAGCCCATTCCCTCAATCGGTTTCAACGATCTACGCGGGACGAGAAGCAACTGGTACATTCTAAGTTTTTTCCTTTTACCCAAACCAGCATGGAAGGTTTATATGTTACTTTTCATTACTTAGTGCTGGTGACCTGTAGCTGCATCATGTGCAGCAAAATTATGTTTCTTTTTCATATAGTTAGAAGTGGATTGTATTACGTAGTAGAAAAACAGACCAATGGTTAAGTGGTAGCACAAATTTTTAAAGAAGTAGTTACTTCCCTATACTCTCTGTATTTTCCAGTCAAAGCCTGCATTTAGGAGCCACTAGAATGGGACTAACAGCCCCGTTCACTTAATTACCATGCCTTACTGGAAATAAAAAAGTAAGAGTAGAATAGTCGCTCTTTTTGTGGGTCTTTGAAACAAAAGTCCTATATTTTTTTCTCTTTTACAGACAGAAACTCGATGAATTAAAAAGATCCTTTGACTGTTGAAAGTTTTATAGCGCGGCTTAAATATACTCTTGATGGCTTTGATTATGTTGAATGGGATGCTCATTTAAGATTATTAATGGTACGTATCGAGAAGTAATTATTTATGAACGTACATGTTCTACAAAATATGTTTAAGGATTTATGTTACTATCGACCTATTTAAATGAGTTGTAAGATGGGACTAGGTTATTTAATTTTAATAAAAAAAATATTTTGAGCAACGAGGCCCATATCTTACGGTTAATTTACATCTGTCTCACTGCACTATGCTAGGCTAGTACATTATTTATGTAGCTTATTGTAATATATATCCTATACACGTCTGCATTCATTCTTCAACCTTTAAGATTCTGTTGGTGCTCCCACGCATTCTTCGTACAAACGAAGTAGACTTTTTTCGCAGGATGTCATAAAAATCATCTATGCCAGCACCCGCAAACATACCCGATGCTCTACAGTATCGTGGGAGCCTCAACAGAGCCCCGTAAATATTAATGTACTGAATCCTTAGAGCTCTGAAAGCCCTGTGTTGACGATTTGTCTCTCTTAATTAATTTTAAATCACAAAATTAGCATATAGCGGGCCATATAACGAAAAACAGAGTCTAAAGTGGCTTGCTGACTCAAAGGCACAGGTACGAATCCCATTTCATCAAACTCATAATTCTCATGAATTATAAATATAATGCCATATTTTATTTCTATACTAACTCTACTCTATAAAAGATCGTTGCTCTTAAGCGTAAAAAAAAAACTTTTCTTCACCTAAGTATTACATAAATGTTCTTATCTTACAATAAGTATCTTCGTCGACATCTCATACAGCTAAAAAAATTGAAAAGGAAATACAAATCGAGAACAAAAAGTTTTCGGACTGTGTGTTACTTCCTACTATATTTATATGATATAGTGACACACCCGTTACAAGCCGCGGGCACATCAAAAATTATAGTATAAAAATCTAAAGTCGACTTTTGTGGAACACAAAACACACCATTCTTATCGCGACTATTAATCTCAATAATTTTGTCAAGCGAATTATTTAATAACACAATAGGACTGGTTCTGTACAATCTGATTTACATTTATCTAAAATAAATACATACACAGTTAGTTTCCGGGCCAGATACAATTTGTATGTAACGAATGAGCTGCCACCTAAATCACTTGTAATAGCAGCCTTAAATTTATGCATTGATTTATTCAAAACGATACAAAATAATTGTTGAATATCGACACCATTATTTTAACTATTGTTTAAGTTGCCCACTGACTTATGTCTCAGAAGGATGGAAGCCTTGTTTTTGAAATATCTATAATTCATAATCACATCAACCAGGATTTTTTTTCTATTTTTCATTTTCTTAGTCTCGTTTTTTGTAATAATAATAAGGCTAAATTCAATGTAACGGGAAAGGTTTCCTTATGATTATCCTCATAAATAGATTACATGTTTCCATATATTTTTACCGTATGTAAAGTATTCTTGCCGCTCATTAGGTTTAAATGTTTACATTTACGAAAGTATCGAACTTTCGTTTTGAATCTCTATCTGGTATGTAAAATAGAAATTCATTATATTAACCAGGTTTCCGAACCTTGAATTCTAAGCTTGACTATTGATTTATTCTTCACTGTAGGCGTTCCATACTTTTTGAGTCGTCGTGTATATGATAATTAAATTTGACCTCGGGCGTTGAAGAAAATAATTCTATTTTATTCTATAGCCACAGGAACCTTTACTTGACACGTTAGACCAGGTGCTAACTTATTCAAGTCTTTAGCAGTAAATTTTCTTAGCGCTGCGTAACATTATTGAACGATCGTTCAGTTTTCTGATGTTTAGAAAGTTTATATTATATTCGAGAATGAGAATTCCATTTGCGTTCATGTTTTTGTAGCAAGTATTGTACTAATGTATTTTCATACCTCTTTTTTCTTTTTATAGAAACAGTTTTGAGCGAATGTTTTCTAAGAATTTCAAAATACATTTGTAACGGAATGTGTACTTATTTTTAGTCAGACATATATATTTTATGGCCTTAATTTCTTAGCGTTTTTCCGATAACTTGTTCAAGTTATCTAATCTTGTAGATGGATTGATGGATTTCCTTGGTGTTCTTGCCAGGTCGTCATTATAGAACTTCTCACCCGTTTTGTGCCATCGTAGACCACCGTTGCTTAAAAGTGACAATAAATAAAATGAAATACGGAAGACCACACACCTGCTGATTTGAACTACCGTTTGGGGACAAACAATAAATAGTTTAAACGAGGTTTTGATGAGTCCCTCTACGTTTATTAGTGTTAACTAACTCATAAATACGTCAGCAATGCTCTAACTACAAAAAACTGAAAGGGCTTTAATATTCCAGTGATATGAAACAGGAAACACTGCTATTAGTGGCGCACTAAATTTAACAAATTAGTAGTGTATGACAAACTAAAATTAATGGTGTTTTGTCGCCTCAGGCATTTTTTAATTTCGCTGGTGCCCTAATGATCGCGCAGATGTCAGCGCCATCTGAAAATGAGACGCATATTCTTCTATTTTGGGCCTTTTTGAGGTCGTTGTACCTAAAACTGTTGGTTGAGATTGTTATGACATCATGCTGCCTTATTATTTCTGACGGAAATAATTCGATGATATTTTTCTCTAATTTTAAATTGTTTCTCAACGATCTTATTGTTTCAAATAAATATAAAAGTTATGTAAGCAACATCTAGTCCATTTTTCCTCATAAATATAGTCCCATCTAAATTTTTTATGTTTCAAAAATAAATCAATAGGAATAACTTAATTACACTTTTAAAAAATATACAAGTAAAACAATGGCGGAATGAAGTGACATGAGAGGTAAATCTATTATCCTGTGTATTGTTACTGCTGGACCAAAATCTATAAAGTAGGTATTTTTTGATAAAGTAGGTACTTCAGGTAAGGTAGGTATTAAAAAAGTTTAATAACACCTGATGGTCGATCAAGAGTTTAAGCATAAAAAAATCTCCAAACAGCATACATTTCAAAATCGTCACGAAAGCGGCTCCTCAAAATATATGAACATAATGGATCATTGCAATATATACATGGACTTTGACTCAAAAGAAAAAAAACTAGCGAAATGTGGTGCTGACGTAGGATGGAAAGGATAACCTGGACTGAAAAAATTACGAATGAGGAGGTCCTGAAAAGAATAAGAGAGATTAGGTGCATTCTGGATTTAATAGAGAATAGACGAGGAAAGATGGTAGGTCACCTGATACGATACGATGATTTTATAAAAAAAAAACATCATTGAAGTGACGATAGAATGGAAAAGAGGACCAGGAAGACCCAGGCATAGCTACATGAAGCAAATAAAGGAAAAGGTGAACGTCGTGTCGTTCAGCTATTGAAAACGGCTGGCGGACGAGAGAGACAAATGGGAGAAAATTCATACTCCACCGACAAGAGCATAGCTCTTAAATAATACAGATATATACTTTAACAATACATACCTACGCAAAATTAATAAGTAAAGACTGCAATACACAATACAGTAACGTCAGTAAAGACGGAAAATTAGTCATGTTGACATGAATCGACTCTAATGCATGTACAAGTATTATGAAAAGCAATTACCGCCGCCATATGCGAAGTTAGCTAAAACAAAACAAGTCCAATGCAAATAACGCTGTATGTTCCCATTAAACTGTATCCGCCGATCGGGGGCCCGAACTTTGATTAAAATTTCATAACCCCCGCTTAAGCAGGAGGTAGCACCGACTCATTGTAAATTATGGTTCCTCAATATTTAATGGGATCCTTTAGTAAAGCTGCTGTTTGCATTGAGTAGCTATGATTGTTTTAAATATATAGGTGATTTATTATATATATTTTTTTAATAATTTAAAATGCATAATAGTTCAAATAAAGAATAACCTATGTAGTAATCTTAGAAAGAAACTGTTTTCGTACTGAATAAATAGTAGCCAATCATCTTATCCTAAACGTAGCAATATAAGTGCAAACACTATTTTTATACGGGACTAAAATATATCATCAAGAACCAGTTTTTTCTTTATTTCGAGATAAGTCCCCTAGTAAAAGTTATCAAAAATAATCCATATTGATAAAAAAATCGTTATCTTTTTTTAAGTGTGTATGTTTATTTAGTTAGACTTTTATCTTCTTAGTATAAGACATGGACTAACTAATTATCCATTAGGCATGTAGACTGGGAAAAAAATAGTGTATCCAAATTTTTTGTTTAGCAAAGTAGTCTAAATTCACAAAGATACAGCGAATCGTTTCGGTTTGACCTCGATTTACGTCACGTTCTGGTGAAAATCGTACGTAATTGTGACGTCACGCGAAATTAAAATGGCTGTTTCTTCGTCATTATTTGCTAATCAGACAAAATAAAAAATACATATACCGTTCTTTTTAATAATCTATATAATGAGGCAATATTTTATAGTTCACATCCGTGTAATGACTATTAACACTATCAATAACAAAACTAAGACCTAAATTTTTTAAATAAGAAGGATAATGTTAAATCAAGTCCCTGTAATAATTCCCAAGCAACAACTGATCCAAAACTGTGGCCTACATTACCCAACTTAACAAAACGACTTGCATTCCTCAGGGACCTCCGGCCATAACTCATCCAACTATCGGCATCAAGCCGCCAAGAAAGCTATATATCAAGTTTGATAGTCAATTATTGGCACTCGGCACAGAAACCGCTGTCTGTGGGTTATCTACACCATATACCCTGCAGGGCAGGCCCTAATACGCTATTCATAAGTCCAACTTGTAGGCAAATAAAGGTTTTCCCAAAGGACTTTCCGATTTCTATCCTAATTTGATAACTTACGTTGATAGGTACTGTTTTGTTTTAGAAATAGTGACATAGACAGATCAAAAGAATCGTATTGCAACTTTTTATTCTATTTATTTATTTTTATAAAAAAACATAATAAAGCCTAGTAGTTTTGTACTCTTTAAGATAGGTACGAGTAGATTTCTTATGGTGGATTGAAATCAGATCATTCAAAGTTACCCATCTTCAAGTTATTCATGAAAAATAAGTATGAAGGATTGAATATCCTTAAAGATATGAAAATATAAATAAAGAATAGAGTTTCTTCTTGTGTATATAGAGATATTAAATTAAATAATTGCTTGTAGGTATTAGCAATTATTTATTATTATATCTCTTTTACTTATTTTATGTAGCCCATTTTTTTTTACTCCAATTTTATTTCGTTTTGTCACAGTTAAGATTTAAAATGTAAACTTTTTGTTTTAATGTCGTCAACTCCAGGTCAGCTTGGAAGATTTATTATCGGAAGGACACTAAACTGACATCCAACTCTAATGTTGGGAAACTCGAAATGAACCCACAATAATGACGGTCTCTCGGCGGAGCTATTTACTGCTCCGGAATTCTCATGGCCAACACTATCCACATTCTTTACAAAGTTCAGATTGAATTAACGACACTAAAAAGTGCACAGAGTCACGAAATTCTTAGTAAAATTAACAGTACCTAATCTATTGTTATGTAGTTCCGAACGCCCGAACATTCCTCGAAACGATTCAAATTTAGAACGCGACTTTCGAATTAGTGACGGAGTTAACATTTTGACAACAAATACGGACGTAGAAAATGTTGTAAGCCAGTTGTAAACGCTTAAATAGGTCTGTGTTGCCCAAAATAGAGGATCGGGTGGATAAATAATTTAGAGTCGACTGGACCAAACAAATATTTTTTCGAGGGCACCGGTGCATGTGATTAAGGGATGGCACATTATCTGTGATGCTTTTGTCCCCGATTGTCCTTGTTTTGCGGTCTGTGGTTGAATTTTCTAAGTTCTGCGATCAATATTAGACCTTATTTCTTTAGCCGACGATACAGTTTCTCTGACTTTTGGTTCTGTTATAAAATTTGTATTGAGTTACGCAAACTCAATACCGTTGCCTAGACGAAAGCTGATATTGACGGTGACATCTCTAGAGTACGTAAAGGATTATCGAATGACAATGTGCATTTTTTCCTTACGTGTTTATTTAGATGAGGATATTCAAAGGGATCCAATGCTTTTAAACTAGATGCTATTAAATTGCGCATGCGTCTTTTGTCACGCCATATGGCATTTTCCAGCAGATGGCTCTTTTGTCATTCCTGCATGCTAGAGCAAGTAAGTAGTATTTAGAAATTGGATGAGATTCAAAATGACAAGTAGTCAAGTACCTTCGGTAAAATGATTTTGAATTTTTATTATACTAATTAAGAGTATCGTACCTAAAATATTTTGTTAGAAAATCTAAAATACATATGTGGTTTCTCTACAACAAACTCAACAATCTATTAAAGTTAAATCAATATACAAAATGTTCCTGCAAAAAAATAGTTGGCCGTTTTCTACAAAATCTTTCCTATTATCATACTGAAAACCTGATAATACCACTCCGCTAGTCTTTATACTTGCCTTTTTTTCGGAATGTCAAAACAGTATATTACAATAATAAATTTTCAAAACTAAAACCCGACTTCATTACCAGACTACACATCGTATATACATTCAAATTGATAGCCTGCGCCTTATTTAAGGTCGGTTAGTTAAATAATGTTTATTTTACTAGTTATATATTCACACAGAAACCTTAACGATTTATGCGAGCGTTGTCATTGATATTATATCTTTTTATTTTTATTCATTTCCTTTTTTTGTTCTTATAAGATAAAAATTACTTTCAATTTAGATTATATTATCATATATTTATTATCATATAATCATATTATCATTGCCTTGATTATATTATCATATAATCAAGACTGCTTGGCTCATAGTGGGGAGAGGCTGGTGTACTGAGATACAGGCTCTACTTAGTTCAAACACACCAGTCTCTCACAATCTTGTATTAAAATTTCCCATCTGCTATGACTATAGTTTATGTTTTTGATTGGGGAGAAAATAAAGATTTTGAATTTGATAAAAAATGTAAAACAAAATTTTCTTCAATAATAACTTAAAATATTTGTAATTATACTTAACAAAATAAAGTCACCAACCTGCCTGAAAGTTGTATTTTGTTTATCTTAACTAATGTTATTAATATTATTTTCTTTTTGAATTAAATATGTAAAATATACCAATATAAACTCTACCAAACCACAAAATTTCAAAATGTCTGACTGATATTCTCTATTTAGAATTTCAGTTCAGCTAATTCTATTTCAGTGTTTTTGTCTAGTTCAATTATTCAACAAATGGCTTCAGGGAATCACCGCGTTCAGTTTCCAGAATATTTCTGGAAAGAAGGGAAAATTATCTGTAATTGGCCTAAAACTAGAATTTGACTGCCGATTAGTGGCTTGTCCCTCTGTTATCAATATTTAAAGATTTATCGATACAAAAACTGTAACTTTTAAAATAATATTTTATGTAGGTAAATTGATTTAATGCTGCCGTATATTGCGTGCCTTTACCGCGAATTACAAAAAGCATAGAATTTAAAAGTAGTTCAGTATTAATTTTTAACATCATTATAAAATATTAAAATTAAATAATTTTGTACTGATAAAACACTTATCATTAATTCTATTTTGAACGTGATTTTAGATTTATTCATGCAAAAAAAACTTTTCGACTTAACAATACTAAAGCAAATGCTTTTTTTGATGTTAAACAAATTTATTGATTTGACTATTTAGTAAACTAGCTAACGGTGTGCAGAATTATAACCATTTGAATTGTTGGCAATGTTGGTTTTAATTAAGTAGACAGAATGTTATTATTTGCTGATTATGTAAAGTATATTAATACTTTATTTAATCCTTCAAGCACATAAATCGCAGACACAATTGAATTCAATTGTTCTTTTGACCCGATCGAGCCAATCGGTGTTTGAAGAGTTAAACCTTTTTATAAATTATAAATTCGTTCCATTTCATTCTTAGTTAAAACTTACCACAAATTACAATTCAAATAGGACCCTCCAAAACATAGTAAATCCACTGCGGTTTTCGTTCAAGTACAACGGTTTCAAACTAAAATTTTAGATAATACTATCTACATATCCCTTTTAACGAGGGAGTAAGTTAATTACCAAACTAATTCCATTATCCCTCGTCCTTACGGTACTCAAAACATTGGTTAAATATTATATTTGGAATTTATTATCAGGATCAGTAAATTTCACGCCTATGATGTAGGATCTTTGTGTTTTCAACCCTTTATCCATCCATTGGAGTGACCCGCAAACTTTGATTATCTAAATTGTGTATTAGTGAGTTTTGGCGATATTAGTTTTTCTTGACTCATAGTCTGTCTATGCCATGTGGTTTTCGGCAGAGTAGAATAGGACCACTCCAAGTCTCCCTGTGGATGTCGAGAGGAAAATAAAGGATAAATTTGTCTAACGAACACCAAAACAGGCTTCCGATGGTCAGCAGCGTCGGAAGCTCCATTGTGACAGTTGTGTCACTGCTCTCGCCAATCCGCCTGCCAAGCATGGCGAATGGTAAAAGTCCCACTATGGAGGTACAAAAATTTGTCCTGCTATTCCTGACTCCGGTAGCGGTCATGGTAACGGCAGGTTAGGGGGTGCTAAGAATCTCCGGATGAGATCGGGCTTCCACCCACATCACGGCGGAAACTGAACCTGGTAACACACAACGTTCGCACTTTGAGGTTGGACGAAAAACTGGCTGAGGTGTAAGGGGAAATGAGTAGTAGATTACATTGGGACATTGTGGGGTTGTCTGAAGTCCGAAGAGAGAGCAAGGGCACGATGACCCTAGAGTCCGGTAACCTCCTATATCACTGGGAGGGAGACGAAATAAAGTCTCAGAATGGCGACGGGTTTCTCGTTCACAGGTCCCTCGTAAATAACTTAGTTACCATCGATAGTAAGTCCAGCAGGGTAATATACCTGATACTCAGAGTATCGAAAAGATATTCTGAGTATCATCTGAATATCAGGTATAAAACAGATCCAAGAGCCAAGCTAACCTGACACTATACCACAGATATCTCGGACATCAGTCTGTACGAGATTAGGATGCCATTAGGATTCAAACAGCTAGAAAACAACAAGCTAGGTGAGGACGAAATCATGGCAGAGCTTTTGAAAGCGGGCGGAACGCAAGAGTCCTTCAAAGGCTCTTTTATTCCGTTCTGCTTGAGAACAGTCCAGAAGCGTGGTGGTCTTTTTTCTTTAAAAAGGGTAATAATATTTTTTTAAAGAACTATAGGCCCATCACGCTTCTCAGTCATATCTATAACATGTTTTCGAGGGTCATCACCAACCGTCTGGCTAATTCTCGTCAGGCGATTTGATGCCTTCCAACGAGCCGGTTCAAGAACAAGCCGGATCCCGAAAAGGCTACAGTCCCACACATGCATACTTTGCGGTAGGTTATAGAGAAGACGAGAGTGTATAATCAGCGGCTGTGCTTGGGGTTCGTGGATTACGAAAAAGCCTTGGATTCGACCGACACATGGGCTGTGCTTCAATCTCTTCAGTGGTGCCGTATTGACTGTCGGTATATCGAGGTGTTGAAGTGCTTATACAACAAAGTCAATTTATCGGTCCGATACAGGAGCACAGTAGGAAGGATATTCCATTGCGTAGAGACATGAGATAGGGAGATGCCAAACCCCCCCAATGGAGGTACAAAAATAGACCAAGCCCCCAGTCTCCGGCAGCTCCGCTAGTCCTAGCTCCTGTAGAGGTCATGGTAACGGCGGGGCAGGGGGTGCTAAGAATCTGCGGCAGAGATCCGGCTACGACTCTCGATGACTGGCCCTGGTAACACACAATGTCCGCACATTGAGAACTGACGAGAAACTAGCTGAGGTGGAAGAAGAAATGAGTAGGTTACGGTGGGACATTGTGAGGTTGTCTGAAGTCCAAAGAGAGGGCGAGGGCACGACAACCCTAGAGTCTGGTAACCTACTCTATCACCGGGAAGGAGACAAAAAGAAATCCCAGCATGGTGTCGGGTTTCTCGTCCACAAGTCCCTCATTAACAACGTCACAACCAGCGAGAGTGTTTCAAGCAGGGTAATATACCTGATACTCAGAGTATCTAAAAGATACTCGCTCAAGGTCATACAGATATATATGCCAACTGAGGATCACTCCGATGAAGAGGTGAATGAAGTGTATGAGGACATCAGTAGGGCCATAATTACTTCTGAAACCTATTTTACGGTTATTATGGGGGATTACAACGAAAAACTGGGCAAGCGAGGCGATGGAGAGTTTAAGCTGGCTATACCGAGTGCGAAACAACAGGGGACGTAGGCTGGCTGATTATTTGGAGCTAGAGGGACTCTTTGCGATGAACTCTATCTTCAAGAAGCCGCCGCAAAGAGAGTGGACCGGGATAGGTCCAGCGAAGAAGAACCAGCCTCCTGTTAAAAACGAAATCGACTTCATCTTAACGACAAAGAGACGAATATTCAACGATGTCTCAGTGATCAATCAGATCAAAACCGGGAGCGATCACCGAATATTAAGAGGCATGGTAAATATTGATCTCAAAGTCGAAAGGTCGCGGCTGATGAAGTCGACGCTCCGACCGTCGCAGGTCCAGATCGAAAACTCCGAAGGCTTGAACTGTCGAATCGCTTCGATAGCCTCCAGGATTGCGTTACAGTGGACGAGATAAACCCAAGGGTTTGTAGAAGCTGTCCAAGCGGCGGGATTGAAGGTGTCTTGTCTAGGTCCCGCCCCAAACGAAAACCTCAAAAAATCTCTGCTCAGACCCTAGACTTATGTAATGGCAGAGCGACGATCAAGGCCACTGCAGACCTCCAAAGATGCTGAATCATATCGGCAGCTTAATAGACGTATACAAAAGTCCTTGCAACACGATATCCGCTCCAAAGTGTTCGCAAGGGCTATGTTGGTTGGGCAAAGCCAACTGATGAAGCTGAAGACGGAGGACGGTGGCGTGATGTTGACAAAGGAAGGGGTTCTAGCCGAGATCGAGAGGTTTTATGAATAGCAATATACCTCAGTTTCTCAACCCAGCGAACAAATGGCTAAAGACCCAAGAGCCAAGCTGACCCGACACTATACCGAAAATATCCCGGACATCAGCCTGTACGAGATTAGGACACCCTTAAACAGCTTAAAAACAACCAGGTGCCGGGCGAGGATGGAATAACAGCAGAGTATCTGAAAGCGGGCGGAACGCCGGTACTGAAAGTCCTTCAGAGGCTCTTTAATTCCGTTCTGCTCGAGGGCGTAACGCCAGAAGCATGGAACAGGGACGTGGTGGTCCTGTTCTTCAAAAAGGGAGATAACACTCTATTGGAGAACTATAGGCCTATCACGCTTCTGAGTCACGTATATAAGTTGTTTTCAAGGGTCATCACGAATCGTCTCGCAAACAGGTTTGATGCGTTTCAGCCTCCCGAACAAGCCGGTTTCCGTAAAGGCTTTAGCACCACGGACCACATTCACACGCTGCGGCAGGTTATAGAAGACGAGGGAGTATAACCAGCCGTTATGCTTAGGGTTCGTGGACTATGAAAAAGCCTTCGATTCGATCGAAACATGGGCTGTGCTTCAGTCTCTCCAGCGATGCCGTATTGACTATCAGTATATCGAAGTGTTGAAGTGCTTATACAGTAACGCCACTATGTCAGTCCAAGTACAGGAGCAGTGCACGAGAGCTATTCCACTGCAAAGAGGTGTAAGACAGGGAGACGTTATATCTCCGAAACTGTTTACCGTTGCACTGGAAGATACCTTCAAGCTTCTGGGATGGGAAGGATTTGGCATCTACACCAATGGCGAGTATATCAGTCACCTTCGATTTGCCGACGATATCGTTGTCATGGCAGAATCAATGGAAGACTTAAGTACTATGCTCGGAGACCTAAATCGAGTTTCCCAACAGGTGGGCCTAAAAATGAACATGGACAAAACGAAAGTAATGTCGAATGTCCATGTCGCGCCCCTATCTGTATGTGTTGGGAGCTCCACACTCGAAGTTGTAGACTAGTCCAACTACCTGGGTCAATTGATCCAGGCAGGAAGTTCCAGCTTCGAGGAAGAGGTCTTTCGACGAATCCGACTCGCCTGGGCAGCGTTCGGGAAGTTAGCTAGTGTTTTATCGTCTATAATACATCAGCTTCAGTGCCTCAAGATGAAAGTATCTAATCAATTTGTGTTAAATGTGATGACTTATAGCTCTGAAACGTGGTCCCTTACTAAGAATCTCATAAGAAAGCTCAAAGTCTCGGGGGTTATGGAGAGGACTGTGCTCTGTGTTTCTCCACGCGATCGAATCAGAAATGAGGAGATGTGTAGGAGAACGAAGGTCACTGACATAGCCAAGCGGATTAGTTCATTGAAATGGCAGTAGGCGGGGCAAATATCGAGTAGGGCCGATGGCTGATGGGACAGAAAGATTCTCGAATGACGGTCACGTACCGGCAAATGCAGCTTAGGACACCCACCTGCTAGATGGTCAGATGACATCATTAATGTTGCAGGAAAGCGCTGGTGGCAGGCCGCTTCCGATCGGTCGTTTTAGAAATCATTGGGGAAGGCCTATTTTCAACAGTGGACTTCCTGTGGATGATATGAGGATAGTCGCCTTTGCTGATTTAGGAGTAACGTTAAATAGCAAAATATACTATTTTACTATTAATCTAATGAGCGACAACCTCTTTCGCTAGAAAATAGTACTCTTTGCGAACTCTGTGTAACTTACTACTATTGGGTTTTACAACCTTTGGTTTTGTCTTGATAGTAGACGACATTTTAATAGGCTTTTGATCAATTTTGATACCATACCATAAAGTGACCTTCTGAAATACCTAGTTTAATTTTACTTAGAGTTTTGCTATAGTATGCTGTGCTCAGCAGTGAGCGGAGAAGGGCTGAGATGATGATAACGGTAGCGTTTTGAGGAGTCTAGAGGGTAAGATAGTCACACAAGCACCTGCACGTAAATGATAGTTATTATTTAGTTTACACTTAATTTACTGAGCTTAAACTAAGTTCATGTAAAGTGGACATAAGAAATCTAAAAGTGCGATTTGTCCCGATTCCAGGTTTACTAATCCGACAGAACATAGTAAATACGAACTAATGACGACTAACAGCCCTAGCTTACCGTGATACGTTCTCGACGTGTGTGTAGCGAGGTCAACGGTGTCAATCAATGGTCCTTCAGAATAAAACTGGGAATGGTCATTGCTAAGGATCAGACGGATTAGAAGATATAGTTTCAATGAGGTGTAACAAAATATTTAAAAAAAAATAACAATATAAGGTGTCAATAATATGATAATATTATGAAACTATTCGGGCTAAAGACTAGCTCAAGTGGGACTGGTCTGGTCATGTGAGCAGAAAGGATTCAATAAGTTGAGCTAAAATAACAAAAGGCTGGTGACAAAAAAGGTTTTACCCTCGAATATGGTAAGCAAACAAATGAACCAAAATAAACTTATTTTTTTTGAAATGTTTTTCATACATATGAAAGTATAAAAAAATATTTATTTTGTCAAATAACACCCACTGGTACCCAATCAATCGCTCAAATACTTAATGGATATGAGATACGTAGATAGTTTTTCAAAACTAAAAGCCGACTTTAGCACCATAATACACAACCGATTTAGATAAAATTTCTATATCACTACCTGGAAATAATATAGAAACAAACAAAAAAAAATCCGATACACGTCTCCTCGCGTCTTCGAGTAATCAGTGAACTTGCATAAAAAAGATCTCGACGAATTGACAACCTCCTCCTTTTATGAAGTTGGTTAAATGGGTAAATAATTATAAATATAATGGATGTTTATCCATATACGTATCTGTTATAAATATATAGTATCGTTGAGTTAGTATCCTATAACACAAGTGTGGAACTTACTTTGGGACTAGTTCAATCTGTGTGATTTGTCCGTATATGTTTATTTATTTATTGTATAGTTTAATTTTTGTGAATACGATTTTTTTTTTGTTTTATGAGTATAGATTTTAATAAAAATTGGCAAGGAATTGTTGCCAAACATAAAAAATATATTTTCAAAACTCAAAACCAACCTCAACGCCAAAGTACACAACTGATTTTGATAAAATTTATATGGGACCACCTCGCACCTCAAACCAAAAAGAATTTCCCAAATTGGTCCAGCCAGGTGTCTTCGAGTAATCGGGGACCATACATAAACTTTGTAACTGATAACTTTCTTCTTTTTTGAAGTTGGTTAAAAGTAACAAGGATATTTTGACTATAACCACCATCATGCACTCTACCTTACTTCTATTTTCAAATACATACCCGATTTACTTCAACTGTGTGCAGTTGCCATAAAACAAAGAACGAGCAAAAGAAGTCCAAAACTTCCGCAAACATCCAAAATTACGAGAACAAGTTCATCGTGCCAGTATCTTTGGCAAAACATTTGTGAACTACATACAGGATGTCACATAAAATTGTACGGGACGTTTCTCGTTCTGTGGTCCACGAAACAACTTTTCCCATTATTTCTACGAGACATCGCTGTTGGTTGATAAGGGTGCGAACAGCAAAAGTGAACGGTGTTGATTTCGTTTTGATTTCTGCGAGGAGATAGCATTTTCATGACTTCGTAATAACGTCATAGTTTCTTAGAGTCAAATAGAGCTCTTTTTTATTTATTTTTTTATATATTTAACTTTAGTACAAATGTAAAAGGCGGACTTAAAGCCATAGGCTTTATCTACCAGTCAACCTACTGGTGATGCCGAGATTAAGAAGTCTTTTGAAGGAAGCGCAAATTATTCTAATATCAGTTTTGTAGCAACCATAGATTTAAAATCACGCTGAAAATGATTACGATCATGACAAGTGATTTTCTTAACAATACCAAATAATTTATTTTTGACCTAGGAAAGTACCCAAAATGCGCATTCTTATGTTGTTCCGCAAATTCTACATATAAAGTAATCGATCATTATTTATTGGAATCATCTTAATTGTAATTTATATTGTTAATATTAAGTATATAATACTATATATCCTTATAAATAGTCATATGTATTTATTTAAGTATATGTGTAATATTTGTATGTATATGCATATTTATTTGTAGTTTGATATCATTTCAATTTTCTTCCTCTTTTATTTTATGTATAACACGCCTGTATGCCCCTCTTACATAAACATCTCCTCTCACAGGCCTACTGACAGAGATCTCTATTGAGATAAGTCGTGCTTTTGTACAACTTTTATTTGACGTATTCTCTGTGTAAATTTTCCGTGTACATAAATTGGTAAGTAACAAATAATACAAATTGTCCTCTACGGCATCAAAGAATTCCAGTCCCAACACCCCGGCTCCATCATCAGATCAGTGATAGCACCGTTCGTAATCAGTATGCTTTTCAGCAGCAGTTTTTTAGCATCGGCTACCGGGGAGTTGGTGAATAATGGATGCCTCATTTTGAAATAGACAATTTCTTTACATTTTTACCTACATACGAACGTTGCAACTCTATATTATCACTGTCACGTCTTTATCCCTTATGAGAGAGATAGAGCCCAGGGTCGCAACTCAAAGGCCATTTTTATTGTGATTGTTAGCGAATGGTAAAAGGAATTAAAATAGTGATGGGTTTCTAGCCGCATCGCCTATTAACATGATTCGCATTTTCGCCCATTTTCTTGAGTGGTTTATACAATCTGCGCGGGAAAAGAAGCAGTTGGTACATTCTAAGTTTTTTATTTTTTACCAGACCAGCATGGAAGGAATAAATTAACGTCGCTATAGGTACCTATTAGTAGTATATACCAGGGTCTAACCAAAATATACTGAATCTATTAAATTTAGTACTTGATATCGAAATATGAAAATTTTTTGCTTTCCTTACAAGTTGACGCATCAGCTGATCCAAGTTTGTATGAAAAGCCAAAAAATATTTTTCTAATTTTCACATAATATGTTCCTTGCGGGCAGTTGTTTAGTATCATGAATTGAATTCAACATTAAAATCTCGGTGGCCCGGCGCGAGTTCGCATTACTAGCGCTTTGGATGGGTGACCACAAGTGGCACAGAAATTTCTCGAGCTCCTCCGTGCTTCGGAAGGCACGTATAAGCCAACGGCTTATACGTGCCTCCC
Source organism: Acrobasis suavella (assembly GCA_943193695.1). Taxonomy (NCBI): domain Eukaryota; kingdom Metazoa; phylum Arthropoda; class Insecta; order Lepidoptera; family Pyralidae; genus Acrobasis; species Acrobasis suavella. Next base: position 14,449,648 of record OW971938.1, read on the forward strand.
GGCTGTCATCATTGTATGGTAGTCGTCAAGCTATGTCAAATGAAAAATCTGACACCAATGTTGGCCACTTACGAGTATATACACGAAAAACAAAACAACCTTTAAAATAGTTTCAGTTTATTTTGTTAGACATTAAACCTATAATATAAATGTATAAGCTTGTAAATGTAGAGTTGCGTTTACAACAAAAGGGCCTTGCTAAAGTAGATAATTCCCTCAATATCTCACTGCAAAGTTGAAAACTCGCTCGCTAACATTAGTCCGTGTAAATTACCACTTAGGTAACAATGTGTCGAAGGAAACTTACCCTGTCTTTACTCAGACTGCTTCCTGTCGCGGAGAAGCGACAAGGCGACTATATAAAAAAGATTGTGAAAGGATGTTTTATTATTGTGGTAAGAACTTTTTATTTTGCTTTTTATTACACTTGTATAAGTATGCAATTAAAAATATAAAGGTACTTAGTTTTAAGCTATTTAAAAAAAATTGTAGCGTTATTTCACTAAAATAAACTTTAAAAGAAAACATTTCATCGAATCAAAACACTTAACTAAAATAAAACTATTAAAATAGGTAGGCACTTAGTTTTAAAGTATCTCCTGTTTTTTTTTTGTTAATCGTATCTTTATTTTACTAAAATAAGCTGTAAAATAAAACATTTTATCGAATTAAATAACTAAACTTAAATAAACCTAACTACCTATTGATTGGAATAAAACGATTTGAATATTAAGATCGGATCAGTAAATTTAGGCCAATTTAGTTGTTCAAATTGTATTTATTAGTTAATTATTAATTTACTATTATATCCCACATTGTAAAATAAATATAGTGATGAATCATATAGCATATAGGTTTTTATAAAAAGTTTCATTGAGAGAGATTGCCGATAGATACGTGTACTCGCAAAGTTGAAGAAGTTACAGGGCCATGCTGCATCATTTGTTATATTATGTCTAATATTTTCGACCTAAATAATACAGATATACCTACAGACTTTGACTGAATTTCATTTATGTCTTTGTTACTAAAGGGGCAGACCAAAAAAATGCCATATTTATTATATTATATATATATTTATTTATTAAAAATATCTTTTTAGTTGTAGAATACATTTTATCTGGAAAATATAATCCCTGAAAATGTCAGGGGTTAAGATTTAATATATATATATATATATATATATATATATATATATATATATATATATATATGTATATATATATATATATCGCGCGACGTACCTACTAGTTATTCTCCCTCGATATTATTCTAGAGCGAAATAGAGATAGATCGCCGGCAAATAATGCAAGTGTGAAAGAACAATGTTGCTTTCTTCAAAAAGTTTCTTGAATAAACCAGGTCACCTTAAGTTTAGGGAAATCCGCTAAGTAGTTTGGGCATCAAAGTGAAACAGTTCCACTTCCGAATGCGGATTAAAGGGATAAGACGGATTTATGTACCTAATTGAAGAACTGATCTTTGTAAACTTTGTATAGAATAGATATATTTTCAGCTAAACTGCAAGCAACAGCAAGTATTAAGTACCTACTACCTACCTATATTCCATGATATGACCTTTTCCGTAGCTTTGTGGTTTTTAGTCTAGAACCGGACCACTCTATTGGATGTTGTAAGAGGCGACTAAAGGAGTAAGCTCAAACATCTCGTGCTACAACTGCATTCAAAAGAGAGTCAGACGTCAGGCAACTATATGAAAATCTTTTAAACTATTATACAGTGTGTTTGGACATGAACTAGCGATAATTTAAGGACATGCTGTCGTCATCAATACGAGCAACTTTTACTAAGGAAAAAATTAGGAAACCGCGAAAGAAAATTTTGTTGCTCCATACATTTTGTACGATAGGTGTGTAATTACTATTACGTAGGGACTTTTTTTTCGCAAATTTCTAATTTTTCCCTGAGTAAAAGTTGTTCGTTTATATGACGACAGCATGTCCTTAAATTATTGCTAGTTCATGACCGAACACACTGTATAGGCTACCACTTCTCGATTTCACAGGGTCTAGAGCATCCTTGGTGACCATTGACATGCATATTATATTTGGATAAAAAAAGCGAGAAAGCTACAGGGAAAAAAAAACAAAATTAAAAAAAAAACACGTCAGAAAATATTAGAGGCTTGACGTATAGAAAAATATTTTACGCCTATCAGATATTATTAAAAAATATTGTATACACAGTATTCAATTCTGTGGGGCCAGGGAATCCAGACATGGTGGTTGCGATTCATGATTCAGTGCGGAGGCGGGGCACTGGAATTCCGTCACATTTTTATAAGGCTCACGTAAGATCTCTCATGTGGCGGCATCGGTAAGGTGACGTGACTGAAAGTAAGTTTTCATCCTGACATCAGTTTGTTCTCGTACTGTAAGTAACTAAGTGGGTAGTTTACGTCACTTGAGATATCAGATGCCGATCACGCCACGCTCTGCCCCCTTTTATTCATCCGTCTGCGACATCAGAAGTGGGATCTGGACTTGTAGCTCACATTTGAGGTAAGATTTGTATCTGGAGCTCATATCGGAAGAAGATACTGTTGAATGCTATTTGTGGTTTGCCCGTTGTTCAGAGCGTTAGTTCTCGAGGTAAGGTTTTAAAGTGTTAACAAGTGATTACAATGTGCCAAGTAGATGGATACCGCGTGTTGCGGCCGGATGGGAGCTAGCAGCGGTACGCAGCAGGTGCTGGAAATTTCTGGTGAAGTAAAGAAAAAAATGTGAGCGGATCTCGTGTATGTATGTCTGTGCTCGCGGCACATGGCTTGTCTGCTGGATCGCCAATAAAACTTGGTGAGTTTTTATTTTATTTTCGACTTTAAAGCAGAGTGCAATTAATCTTAAATCCTTTAGTTTTTAAGTGTAAAGTTTTATGAAATCTAGTTTTTTGACCACTATTCAAGCAGTAAATTGGTTTTGAGTACGCTAGTTTTACGAAGAGTGTGTAACATTTGCTAAACTTAGTAAGCTAACGATCGGTTGGAGCCGGAATATTGGTTGTTGTGTAGAAGCAACATGAGGTTATCGTCACTGGAGGTGGCATGAGTCGCTGTCGGTTGACGCCCGAAGTTATTGTCAATGAGGTGGCATAAGTCGGTATCGGAAGGAGCCGACCGTGGCGCCAGATTACCATTCGTAGCAAATTGAGTCATTTTTGAGTATTGAGAATTATGAACTTGCAATACAGTACTGTGGCGCGTGAATACTGGTCAAAGATGATATTAGGTACTCATTTTTTGTATAGTAGTAGAGATAACCTCTCCCAGCATTTTCTCAATATTGGACTTACGGTGGCTGATGATGATGATGATGACGACGATGATAAAGAGTTGGTGATGATGATGGTTTTATCACCAATAACGACAAGGTGATGATGATGAAAATGTTGACGCTGTTGATGATGAAAACGCGGTGATGATGATGACGATATCATCATTGATAGCGGGTAATGATGATGCTAAGGTGGTAACGGCTACGTCGGCAAGTCTACAATGGTCATGATCATGGTGTTGACATGATTTAAAGAGGGCTTTTCACTGTTTACTATGTGCGTAATATTATTTTAAAACTACACTTCCATTGCTGTGTTGTTTGAAGTAAAATCCCGTTATTTGAGTCAATTTTAATCTAGACAGTTCAAGACGAGTAATCATTCTGATAATTTACTTTTCGAAAAGATTTTACAAACACGTTACAATAATCCGATAAGCAATACCATTTTTATTTTTAGGAAGTCTATACCAAATAGGTTAGATTGCAAATGCGTTAACAATATTCTTATTGCGATTAGTGATGGGTCGAGAGAAAATTCTCCGTGCGAGAATGTTTCCTAAACGAGAATGTTCTAGAAGTTCTCGGAGCAAAGAGAATTTATGAGAATTTAAAATAAAATGCAATTTCATTTAATTTTAAAATGAAATTCCTGGTTTTCGTAAATAAAAATAATCTTATTTAATACTAGCTGATGCCCGCGACTTTGTTCGTGTGGACTTTATGACTCCGGCGTATTAATATAAATACAAACTAATGAGAGAGAGAGATAAGAAAGTACTTGTAGCAGTGAAAGTTAAAAGTCAATATTATTTTAATTCTTTATAAATTATGTTGGGAGTCTTTCCTTCGGGAGCCAATATGAAAAGACCTGAAGTGTTACTAAACCTGGAGAAAGCCACATAAAGTTGGCCATGCAAAAAACAAGTCCTTAGAACGACATCAGCGGCTTTAAGCGTCTGACACTGTGACTTATTGTCATATCAAAGCAAGTAAACACATGGAACTGTGTATTTTCAAAAGGAAAATTGTTGGGGATGAATGGTATACGCGGAATAAATACATTTTCACTGGCACCACTTACAGTGAGAATCTCAGCTTCAGTTATATTGCGCTTAAAAGCATTGACTTTAAGTGTCTCAGCAGACTATGCCGAAGTATAGCGGCTAAAGTTCAGTGTCTAAAGTTCGGTGGGGATGACACACTAAATAAGCTGAAGTTCAGCCGCTGAAGTTCGGTGGAAACGCCGGACAGAAGTGATGTGCCGATATGAGAATTTACTCTGCGTCTTTGGCGCGTCTGCGGGGAATGGGAGCGGGAGAGGGGACGGGAGCGGGAGCGGAATGAGAGCGGGAGCGGGTACGGGTACGGGTCCGAAGTTCCGATTCAGGCAAAAGTATCGGAAGTTCAGCATTATGTGTTGCTAGTAATGCAAAAAACATTGCAGGTATGCTTTGGCTGAAATTCAGTCGCTGAATTTTGGCATACTGTACTAAGACACTTAATCGGGTTCCGTTACACAGTTTCGGCGGAGTCGAATTTCGCATCAGCTTTATTAGCCCTCCGACATTAAGACTTATTTTGTGCCGAGAGTCCATTTGCTGCAAGAGAATTAAGAAATTCGGCTGGATAATTGGTGACGTCGTCCTGATCAATAACACTATCCAAAAAAGTATAAACCACTTCATTACCAATAATTTGCCTCATAAGTTCTTCATTAATGGATGTGTAATGTGTATTGTTCATTTTTTGGTGTCAATATTGCGCGTTCACATAACCAAGAATTTTCCTAGTGTGTTATGCTCTGAAGGTCCGCAAAAACTGAACTTATAAGTTCTTCTTCGGACGAAACAACTTCGCCAAGTATTACGGGAAGACTCACCTGACCATTCTCTTCAAGAAAGAGACCTTCCCCAACTTTTAATAATATTCTTGAAAACTCTTAGGCTAACTAATACCGCCAAGCTGGGCTCTCATATAATTGTCAATCTGAACTTTTGTATTTGAGGCCACAGATAAGATTGTATTAATGAGGAGTTAATCTCATCTGCCCTAGAGCCCCGACATAAAACTGGAAGGATTTTGACGAAAATCTCCCGACAACAAAAATGTGACATTGTCTATTGGCCCGTCATCTCGACGAATGTCTCGCAACGTTCTATCTACAGCTTCCACTGCCTTTTTCTTGGCCATTGTGCATTCATCCCAAACGATTAAACAGCAAATGAGTGGTTTAGCCAGTTGAGGCAAGACGATATCAAAAATTAGGCCCAAACTGATACCGCCTTCACCACATGGAGTTACTCCCATCTTATGTTATTATATTATGCTAAACAACTTTAACCTGACATCTTAGATTTCCACATCAGATGATAATCGATTTTAGTAAACAAATATTTATGCAAATAAATTTAACTTGGTTCTGAATCAGGTGTTCCAAATCGTCGATTTTAAGAGTTCCGTGCCCAAAGGGTAAGAACGGGACCCTATTACTAAGACCGTCCGTCTGTTTGTCTGTCGCCAGGCTGTATCTCATGAACCATTATAGCTAGACAGTTGAAATTTTTATAGATGATTTTTTTTTGTTGCCGCTTAACAAAAACATTCTAAAATTAATCTTATCTGTTTGAAAAGAGTTTAGTTAAATAAACGGTAGTTTATGAGTATTTATCAATGTATTATAACTAAATTGATGTATTATGATAATGATTACATTGATCAATTACAGTTAAATATTTATCAATTAAACAGACATATTTTTTAATCCTTAATATAACTTCCCTTACTTTAACTGAAATTTATAAGAATTTAAGAGAACATTCTCGAAAATATTCCCTAAGAACATTCTCGTTAAGAAGAATTTAACCTCTGTAGTAAAAAGTTTTGAAGTAATTTTCGTAAGATGTTTAATAATGCAAAGAATATCACTTAAAGTTATATGTTTTCCATACTGCTGTATATGATACCCTTCCAATTTTTAAATTCTCGTAAATTCTCTGCAAAAAGAACATTCTCGAGAACTTAACAGCAATGTTCTCGCTAGGAGAATGTTCCTGGGAATTTCCCATCACTAATTGCGATAGCCTTAGTGCAAAACCAATGTAAATGGCTCTGTACAGGTTTATTTTTGTTGACTACTAGTTACCCAGTTAAGATGTATTTTGTCGTATTTCCCCTTCAGCCAATTGCCGATTGGTGAGCGACGTGATAAGTGCTTCCCATTTATGACGATTTTGCACCTGTTCAAGTACTTTAGAGATCAGTATACTTTCCGGGCATTAAATTAAAAGCGAATGAGTAAGTGTGAGCCCATTGACCACTTTTTTGTCGAGTTACTCAATTGTAGTTGTTTGCTCTGGGGAGGCAACGTGGTGATCGTCAATCGATGAGGGGGGCAAGGTTACGTCACTTTGCGAAAGTGGCATGAGTCCTTTTGCTCGAATTAGGCGATAGGACGACCGCTTCTGAGATTACGTCACCTTGCGAAGGTGGCATGAGTCCTTTTGCTCGAATTAGGCGATAGGACGACCGCTTCTGAGATTACGTCACTTTGCGAAGGTGGCATGAGTCCTTTTGCTCGAATTAGGCAATTGCGACGACTGTTTTTGTGAGATATCGTCTCTTTGTAAAAGTGGCATGAGTCTTATCGCTCGAATTAGGTGATAGAGATGACATGATCGATAGAGTCGACAAGAGTAATTTAACAGAGCAAGTAGAGTCTTAAGAATGGTTAATTTTTTGAAGTGTGGTTGAATAGTGAGTGAATAATGGTCAGTGGTAATTTCATAGTTGGTAAAAAGTTTGTGATTATCCCTAGTAATTATGTAAGCTTAATTATTAGAGAAAAAGGTTTTGGTTTATTAAAAGAGTTTGTTTTAAGCTCTGTCTTAAATCGTTTGATCAGGATAGGCCGAGTAGAGATGATTTGATATTGCAGTTAGGTTCAATTATTTTCAAATGCGTCACACTGGGACGTGTGACTTGTCAGAATGGCCGTGTCGGAGCGTAATATGCAATGGCTGTATAAAACTAGATTCCTTTACTTTGAATAATTCGATGACGTTTGGCAGTAATTCCGTGTCAATGTCATTTTGGACAGTTGACGAAAAAAGAATAGAGGACGCGGTATGAGTTCAATGTAAAATTCCCGTTTTATGATTTTACACGCGCAAAGAGAAAGTTGTTTACTACAAAATGCAACGGTTGGATTTGAAATGGCAATATTCGTTAGCAACAAGTTATAAGACCGGTCGACCTAGCGACAGGGACAGTCTTGTTCAGGCGGCCGTATCGTGCTCAACTCGTTTGTGTAGTTTGCTGTAGCTTGGCCATGACTCATTTAATTGTGATTATTGTAATAGATGTGGATTGGTGAACCGATTTATTACAATGACAGTTTGTTTAAGCAAGACGGAAAGCCCAGGTGTATACACAGTATTCAATTCTGTGGGGCCAGGGAATCCAGACATGGTGGTTGCGATTCATGATTCAGTGCGGAGGCGGGGCACTGGAATTCCGTCACATTTTTATAAGGCTCACGTAAGATCTCTCATGTGGCGGCATCGGTAAGGTGACGTGACTGAAAGTAAGTTTTCATCCTGACATCAATTTGTTCTCGTACTGTAAGTAACCAAGTGGGTAGTTTACGTCACTTGAGATATCAGATGCCGATCACGCCACGCTCTGCCCCCTTTTATTCATCCGTCTGCGACATATTGAATATACTTACTGTATATATTTACTGTTTATAACTATCAGTATGTCAAATAAATAATATCACACAATGATGTTGTTGTAGAAGTTTATTATAATATAATAAGCTATAGGCGATGCGATGCTGCTAGCAACCCATTACTATTTAGATTCCTTTTTCTACCTACTTGCCTACTATCACGCTAGGCGTGGTCTCTGAGTCTTGTTGCCCTGGGCTTTGTCTGCTCAGATCCGCAGGACACAAAATGCTCTGGCTGTTCCATTAGGGATAAAGACGTGATATTCAAATGCTATAATGTGTCTTAATAATTTGCCATGAGAGATTGCATTTCAATGTTTACGCAGTTAAACTAAAACTCTAGATTGATGAGAGGAAAATCAAAATTTTATAGATTACCTACTGCACAGCATTAAGTTCTTCCACTTCAAGATTGAGTGGTTTTTGATGAACAAAATGCTCAGAGTTTATGAGCTATCAATACAAGTTCACGGTACGGTCGTAAATCATGAAGTGCGATGTTTAAGTTTTATATTGAAATGTTTCAAATTCGAGAATTTAATGATTAATACATAGGTATACTGACTAGAGCATTTTGGGTGTTGCGGCTCTAAGCAGACAAAACCCAGCCCCATAAACCACTCTTCGTGTTATGGTGGGCTGAGAGGTGGAAAAAGGAATCAAAATAGTGATGGGTAGCTAGATTTTTCGCTCAAGCAGATCGTAAAAACTTAAAGATGGAACAGGTCAGTCTTATTATATTCGATTTTTTAATATATTTTCTAAATATTAAACTCTTGTTTTATAAAACCTTCTAAACTAGTAGCTCTGTGATCTATTGACCTCAGGAGTCACCCCGACTTGTTGAAGTTTATCAGATTAAAAAAAAAAACAAAACATTTGTGACTTATTACTTTTTACTTATACTTTTACGATAAGTCCTTTACGGTCCAAGCAGTGCGCCTGTGGAATGAATTGCCAGTTTTAATACGGGAGGCACAGTCTCTCCCCGTTTTTAAGAAAAGTGTAGTAGACTTGCTACCTATCAAAAAGTAATTAATTGGAATTATTACATTATAAATAACTCTATTTTATGTAGTTATCAGTAAGTCTATTTGCTATTATATCTATTGAATTATAATATGTATTGTATATGTAAATGTATATGTGTAATATATAATTTATGTTTGTATATTACCTATACCTATTTATGTTTTAATGTATTTATAAAGGTTTGTAAATTTATGTTAAGTTTATAGTTGCTTTAGATATATATTTTTTTCCTTCTTAGTCAGTTGCACCACCGTCTTTGTCTTTCTCACATTCCTCTCCATCCACTGGTTGTCTGGAAGAGATCGCTTTAAGCGATAAGACCACGCATTGTACTTATTTAATTTAAAATTATTTCTTTGTGTTACATTTTTTTTTTTCTTTTGGTGTACTATAAAGAGTTATCTATCTTATTAACAAAAAACAAAAAAGTTTATGATATTTTTGTAAAATCATCAAAATGGCTGAAATATGATATTTCCGTCATTTTGAAAAACTGATTCAACAAAATGATACTATATAATTTTAGAACCTTACAAAATTTCACGAGAATCTGTTGAGAAATGCTAACTGTAGATAAGAACAACCGGACAAAAGTATTTTTGGCCAATCTCGAAACACACGATTCGCTCCCTTGATCAATAAACAAATAAGAAAGTAATAGTAGAACAATAGTTCTACAAAGACCAAGGATTACTTTACTTCCCTTACAAGTTTACCAACTAGCTAATCTGAGTTTAGAAGGAAAACAAAAAAAATTTTTTTTTAAATTATTTTAGTATCATGTTTTCTAAGGAATGTTTAGAGAATTTTAGACCGAACCTGCTTTTAAAATAGTTTCAGGGTATTTCATTATATTAATAAACCTGAGCAACCTTTTTTTACATCCCTCTTTTATGAAGGATCAGAAAATTGTATCTTTTTAAGAATAAAATTAATTTCACTCACTATTACACAAATTCACTATTTGAAATTATTTTTACATATGATCTATGAATATATTACATATGTCTGCATCTAATCGACCCTCTCTAAATCTGCAAATATACTTAGTCCAGTATCGCTTGTATATAAAATCTACGTCAAAGTTTCATTCTATTCTTCTTTATTTGTTTACTCCATATCAGATGGCACCCCCAGTGTATTGTATCTAAATATACCCTGCTTCGGACACAACTAATAATGAACTCCTAATAGAAACAGAAAATCCGTTGACCCAATAACATTATAGACACGGCGCACTTCCTCCTACGGATTCGATATTGATCCTTTTGTTTCTTGGAACAGCTATGTGAGATGGGATTCTATTGTATTTTTTCACTTATTTACTTACCACATTTTTATCAAAAGGTAGTTTTTGATAAAAATTTCGTAAGTTAACCTAACAATTTTCTAGCTGGCACTTTAGAACAACTGTAGTCTTAGGAATTATTTGTTTTTCGTGTGCGTAAATGACCAACACTGGTGACAAATTTTTGAAGCTGTTAAAAGGCATCTGACCGATGGCGTAACGTGCCTTCTGAAGCACGAAGGATCTCGAGAAATTATTATGCTACTTGTGATCCTTCCAAGTGCGGACCACGCAACTTGCGAAAGCGCGAGTAATTCCTTCTCCCATCGTGCCACTGAGTTCATGTTGATTTTTATGATTAGTAATGCAATGTGTTTATTATTGTCATAATACATCAGTTATGAATGTTGTTCGAATTTACAAATTCTATTAGCTTTATTTACCTACACATTTACCTTTATGGCATTAGATGAAGCTTCGATAGAGATACTCGAGTTGTCATTTAAGAAACATAATTAAGTACATACATAAATACAAAAATTAAACATAAAAATGTCGAATAGTCTAAGTAGACTTGGGGAACTTCTACCTATAATATAATTTAATATATTGTGTCTAAGACTATTTTTTTAAAAGCACCTAAATAAAGAGGAATATAATTTTAATTTAATTTAATGTGCAACCTCTCTCATTGACCCAAATGTAGCGCGAATTTTGCAGGTCTAAATACATGCAAGATTCTTGGAACTGGTACCGCTTATACTTATGTGAATTGATTATTTGCTGTACTAAGGTTAATACAGTGAATGTAACCTAATAATCGATTTTAAATTAATACGCATCTTATTATATTATTGTAGAAATCTACTGAAGCATTAATAAACCGTTCGTAGGTCACAAGATACTTAAAAACCTACGAAGAACTTGATTAAATTAAAGAAATACGGGAACATTAATTTCTTAAAATTCATCACAAATCATAACTTTGAAAAAGTAAACCGTAAAATGTTTAACACTTTGCAAATACCCTAGTACCAAAGAAAAAAGAAAAATGTTGACGAATAAAAAGAATCATCATATAGAAACAAATTAAGTAACTAGCATTGTATCTTAAATAAGAAATCGTTCTTAAAAGGACAATACCACTGGCAAATCGTAATGAATTTAGAATTTAAGCTGTATACCAAGCAATTTATCATTAAATTACATATGGGTATCATTCTTTGGCATGTCCACGAATATGAATACTCTTTTTGTCGTAGTCAGGTGTGGAAAGTATCGTGCTTAAAAAATGTTTGCGCTTTATAAGATAACTTTGCACCTAGTTTAGCATACTAACGGATAGTGGGCTTGCGGCGGCAGTGTAAGTATTCAAGAGTATAAATTATTCCATGCCTTTCAACAAGTTGTTTTTACAGAACTTCTCAACTTTATGAAACTTCTTGAATATTATCCCTCCATTGATATAACAGGCAAAGGATGTGAATATTTTATCATAAACGATGTGTTGATGTAAATTTATCTTTACTCGCATACAAATAAAAGTATATTATATAACAACAGCCTAATAGGAGTCAAAAGAAATAAAACAAAAGAAAATAAAATTTTGAAAATGTGTGTATTTCATTTTTCCTTCGATAATAATAATTCTTCCAATATTTACACATGTTGGTATATACAAAACTCATAATTATTTACAGTCTCTTTTTGTGACATTTGTTTAACAAAATAATGTAATATAAATGCATCTGTACACAATAAAAGTTTTCAACTTTGGCATTATAATAATTTAAGCGATTCAAATATTAACTGGTACCTAACTAACCTTATATACTTTGTACAACAATAAATATTTACAATGTCCTGTTCGTTATTTATCTAAAAATACTATCGCAGAAATTAGGAAATCCGTAACAACTAAACGAAAACTAGCGTTCTAATACAAATAAATGCGTGTTCGAGTCGGGCACAATATTTCCTAAGACAATAAATATTCGTTCATAGGCTTAAAATTAATTATCACTTTTATTGGACTAATACGCTTAAGCGTTGCAAGTATGGACAGTATCTGATTACCTGCGTTGGAGCATACGCTACGCCCAGAGCTGCGCGTGCGGCGGCAAGCGGTGCGTGTGGGGGTCCCGTGCGTGGACGCCGGCCGGCAACGCCAGCGCGTCGCCCAGCAGAGGGGGGAGCTTGCCCGGCGGCGGCGGCGGGGGCGGCGCCGGCGCCCGACCGGCCCCCACCGGAGACACTGAAGCGTAAATATTCACATTCGACCGGTGATACTGACACTTCCTCAAGTCCGGCATTGCGAACCTCAGTTTTTGCCAAAATTGTCTATCACCCCACTCAATACACGTATTCGCTTTCAAACACAACCTCAGTTCCGGATCAATATCTCTATTCGGGAGCTCGCCTAGCAATATTATAATCAGTCTTCTTCGTCTCTCTTTCAATACTTCGTGCAGTGCCGTCTTGAATTCGAAACGACACCATTCGTTGTTGATGAAATTTTTGGATAGGACTATTATCGTTCTCTTGGACGACTCTACAGCCTCTATTATCGTATCCGCTACGTACGCCGAAGCGTTGAAATCTCTGTAATGAAGGCAAAGGCGGAAACTGGGGTCGGTTGATTCGAGACCCGGCGCTAGCATTTGAGCAACAAACGACTCGTCTTTCACGCTATAACTGATGTAGGCGTCGAAAAGGCGATCCTTGTCGGCTTCATCATCAAAAGCCGTACTTTTGTAACACATTCTTAAGCCGCAGTGGTAGTAAATCCAGACTCGCAGCTCGCGGCGCCAATAAAATATTCCACATATTAGTACCGAGCTTACAACGAACACGCATAAAGATATCAATAACAGTGGAAGATAATCATTTATGACCTGATTTTCAATTATGGACGAGCTTCCGCCAATATTTCTGATGCAGAATGAGGAGTTAAAATCAGACATGTATGGTCCAACTGTATTGGTTTTGTTATCAAATATGCAGGTGATCTTATCGGCATCTTCCACTTTGCCGAGATTATTCTTAAACCAATTGCGGAATTTGTGCAAATACTGACAGTCGCACGACCAAGGGTTGCGAGAGAGACTTATCTCTACCAAATATGGATTCATCGTGAATTGCCACACAGCGAAGCCGTAAATGTTGTTTCCTTCCAGGCGTAGCACCTCTAAATGCCTCAACTCTATGAAAGTTCGATTATCGATGTAATGTATTTTATTGTCTTGTATATACAACTCGCGCAAACTCTCTAGGGGAGACAACTCGAAACCTAACAATTCTTTTATATTGTTCTTTTCTAAATGCAACACTGTTAAGCGTTTTAGTCCACTAAACGTATTATTATAAAGAGCGTCAATGTTAGAATTATTAGCGTACAATATTTTTAAGTTCTTACGTCCAATAAATGCATGACTGGTTAAACCACCAAAATTGTTACCGTCTAAGTAAAGTTCAGTAGCGTCCATAGGTATACTGTTAGGTATTTCAGAATATCCTGCTGCTGAACAGTCCACAATATTCGCTGACCACGGTTGATCGTGATAACACGTACAGTTCGATGGGCACGTCATTTCACAATCACAAGCGTCAAAATCACAACATTGGCACAATGTAAAACAGTGAGTTTTGTATGTACACAAAAACTGAGATGATTCCGCCTCGATAAGCGGAATATAAGTCCTTTCACGATTATATAGTAACTTGCAGTAGATACTTTCCAAGTCCATAACTCTAGGATGCTGCCTCAAATGGTCCAGTTTATTGATACGTTGTAGCCACTCCATAGTACAGTCGCATTGAAAAGGATTTCCGCCAATATAAAAATCGGGCAGAGGGCGCTCGGGGTCTACAGGAGTCAGTCGAAGAGCATTGAGATCCATACTAGTTATCTGATTAGCATACAAATCGACTCTCGTTAAATTGGTTTTTCCAACAAAAGATTGAGCTTCAACTTCTGTAATTTGATTGTCATTCAGGAAAAGTAACTCCACACTGCTCGGAATAGAATAGGTGTATATTTTCGTCATTTTATTGAAACTGGCGTCTAATGTTTGCAGTCGTAGCTCTTTGTCCATACGGTAATTATTTCCCAAGTCTTTGATGTTGTTGCTGTGAAGGTCTAGCCATTGAAGTCCCGGAGGAATAACGGCGTAATCAAACCATTCTATTTGGTTATCTGACACGTTTAACCACAACAGAGAGTGAATATTTACAAATAAGCCTTGGATGTCGGTTAGTTGATTTGCATCCAGTCTAATGGCTTGTAAATTTGTTAATGTTTCAAATGCGTTCATGTCTATGTGCCTCAGTCTATTTCGAGCCAAATTCAAAATTTGTAGAGAAGGCAAATCTGAGAACACATCCTTACTTATATTTTCTATTTTATTTCCAATAAGACGTAAGCCATATACGGTATGTAAACCAACAAAGTCTGACTCCTCGAGTGATGTTATATGATTTTCACCAAGATCAAGAGTTCTCAGTAACCGCATATTCCTAAGCGCCACAGGTACTTTTCTCAAACGATTTCCATTTAAATTCAAATCTTGTAGAGATGACGTGTTCATAAACGCTTCAGGGTGAAGTTCTTCAAGATGATTGTTGTCAATTGATAACAAAGACAACACATACAGGCCATTCAGTGCATAGGCATCGATTTGAGATATCTTGTTATATGATAAAATAAGTGTATGCAAGTTATTCATTGGTGCAAAGGTATCTGCTGCTATATTTTCTAACATATTATGTTGAACATTCAGAATTTGTAATGTGTACAAATCTTTGAAGATTTTTGGGTCCAATTTCGTTAGCCTGTTATTTGATAAGTTCAACAGCACCATTCTTATTAAGCCAGTAAAAGTGTTTTCGTTGATCCAAGTGCTTGTTAGATGGTTATTAGATAAATCCAACGCTAATAATTGATCCAAGTTTGCGAAGAGACTTGGTGAAAGCACACTGATGGAGTTATTTTGTAAGTATATTTCTTTGATCACCGGCCTGCAATCTTTAAAAAGATCTTGTGGAAGAGCGACGATTTTGTTGTTTGAGAGATCTATTATCTGCAGTTGTTTTAGCCCGGACAATGCCTTGTCAGCGACCATAGAGATTTCATTGTCGTGAATGTGCAGTTCTTTTAGCCTCCTTAATGCCATAAAGCCATTCTCTGGCATTAGCACAAAATTATTGCTAGATGCATCTAACACTTCAATATCTAGAGAGCACGAAGTATGTGGTAAAGACGAAGCAGATGGATGCGGTGCATCTTGTTCACTTATCAATGCTTGGTGCATGGCACGCTCTCTAAAGCCTAAATCACTCACATCTTGTAGTCTATTCGAAGACACGTTTAAGTACACTAAATTAGTGAGAGGGCAAAACAAGTTCTCTGGGAACGACCAAATGTTATTAAAACTGAGGTCCAACTTTTCCAATTGTCGAACAGCCGTAAAACTCTCCGATGCTATCTCTAAACTCATAGCGGCCCATTCCGTGTTTTTAGTTCGAATCGTTAAATTTCGGAGGTCTCTTAGTCCGGATAATACGCCAGGCGGCCATCTTCCAATTTTACAGTTATCCAAAACAAGTTCACGCAGTTTGACCAAATGCGCGAAACTGCGGTCATCTAATGAACTTTTGTACATCATCTCTTCATTGCACTCTATCCTTAGAGATGTCGTATGTTCTGATGGTATAACACTGAAGTTGGTAGTGTCGAATTCGCTGTTGATTGTGCGGAGTTTGCATGTGAGGGAAACTTCATGAGCGTCGTTAGGACCCCTCAGCCACCACTGGCAATCATCGGGAGCTTCATATTTCAGCGATAATGAGCTCTGGTCGGCGACGTTGAGTCCAACAACAAACCAAAACAGGATTTGGTTAAAGAGATGTTTTCTTGATAAAGTTTGCTGAAGAGCCATTATGGGGAAAATCAAATATCAAGGAAGAAAGAAAACAAGACACAGTAGGCTCAGTGTCATGTTTTTTCCGTCGGCGTTTGAATATAGCGTCTCCTTGCCGGATGTGAAGTATCCATCAATTTATAAAGTCTGTTTTGGCCTCAATTTAACACGTAGTAGTCCTTATTGTACTGCACATGTTGAAACTGTGAGATTCATAATCCGTAATTTTAGTCCTTGGTAACGTAAACAAATTTCACTGAAACGTTTTCACTGTACAGTTCGGTTTTCACGAACAAATTTTTGTTAAGTATTTTTAATGTTTAAAACGACTGATGAATAAAGTTCGTAAGTTTCGTATTTAAAATAGTTTCGTGATAAGCGTGTTTTCACAGAAACGTAAGCCCGGTTGTAGCGTCGAGTGGCGCGACCGTGCCCCGACGCTGCTTCGAGTCGACTGAATGTTGGTAAAGGCATTGCAGTGGAGTAGAGTATACGATCTGTGGGGAAGGGGCGCGGGGCGTATGAGCCGAGCGGTGGCGAGTGTTCACGACGACTTATTACAATAAATTATTTTTTACGGAAATTTGAGCGATCGGCTGTACGTATCCGAAACCGCAAACTTTGAATGAACGCTGGCATCAGCTGGTTTTAGAAGTCAAACTGACTTTTAAAATTTACCAAAATACAGAAATCATTTTGTATTCGAAATTGATACAAACTAGCGAATCGTTTTAAAATACAATGAAATTACCTGGAAATTAAATTAAAACGTCATAAATTAACTTATTTTTATGCTGATAGTTTTTTTTATGAATTCCGGTAACTGTGGGGATATACGCTCAGAACTCCGAAACCTTGCAAGTAAAGGAATGTTTTGCCTAACATCTTACCACGACACCTTAAAGCCATATTGGAATTTATGGAAAACGAAGGCATATTATGAATTAAAAAGAAAATACCCAGTAAGTAAGTACCTAAGCAAAAAGTTTACTCTTTTGAAGGTATTATGTATACTGTGAACAAATTACTTAATTTGATTTAAATTACTGGTTTAGGTTGGGTAATTTTTTGTATGTTTTAACTGTGAACTGCATATTGAAATAAAATAAAATATAAAGAACAGAATACATGCGATAAAAAAGTAAAGTACTTAAAAAAGTAATTATATATTTAAATAATATTATTTACAATATAAAATTGATAAAAGAACAAAATAAATTTTTATTTGAGAAAATCTCTAAGGCATAAAATTCAGATTGGTGTTTTTTAAGTCTTGTTAGAAAATAAAGTGAGTTAAATAGATCTATTAATTTATCAGTAAGTATATGATTATATTAAATTACATGAAGGTATAAAAGAATAAAAACTTGAAACCAAAATGAATACTTACATATTAATTTTCCAATTGCGTTTGCTTTTATAGAAAATCCGATTTATCTTCGGGTTATTCATGTCTTTCATTTTCGTCGAACAAAAACAAGGTTTAATAGGATTTACAAGAAATCTTATAAAAACATTTTTCAATAAATGCACTCACTAGCGTTTGTAAAGAAATCTAAAATGAATTTGCCGCAAGATGAATTGAAACTTTGGCACAAAAGAGTTCCAACTTATACGAAGGAAATCTGGATTAAACAACCCTTCCAATGAAAAATTAAAAACCAACTGTGGCACAAAAGTATTATAAGATTAAGGTAACAAATTCTTAAATGCTTTGACAAAAGAGGTTTCTGTTCATGCTCCGGAGACCACACTGGCTGTCAGGAAGATATCATTTTAATCCTTTTAGTTAAGTTGGCTATGAAAGGACAGATGCCTTGCCGGCATCCGTGTTTTTCTTTTGTCCCTTATCTGACACATTAATGCTTGACGAGAGATAAGGTCATTAGGTTTGACAATTATTTGAGAATAAGAAAATTACGTAAAGTATTTGAGGAGATTTATGTTCTGAATGTAGCGACTTTTTGATTTATAGTGTGATGTTACTCTTCTAGTCAATAAGCAAAGATTTGACAATAATGTTTGGAATAATGTTGATTTTAAGGCAAATCTCAGAATAATAGTTTTGTTAGAATATAAATTATGAAGATGATAATTTCGCCATATAATTGAGAATTTATTCCGAAATACTAAATGAATGCTTTTAACTGTGAGGGTCGTTATTAATTAAATAAATAATATAATAAATAAATATATACATTGATTGAGTTAGCCCCAAAGTAAGTTCGAAACTTGTTTTATGGGATACTAACTTAATGATACTATATTTTATAACAAAACATATATAGATAAACATCCAAGACCCAGAACGATTTCAAAAATGCCATTTTCCAACTTGCCCTGACCGGGTATCGAACCAGGGACCTCTGAGTAACGGACTAGCATGGTCACCACTACGCCATGGAGGTCGTCAAATTAATTATTGTTGTTCTTCTTTTTATTTTTTAAGAAATTAGTATTTTTGTGGGTGGAGTATACGAAATACTTCTTGATACGATACGACCCCGATATACAATTTATTATTCATAATAAATTCTATAGGTAGTACAATAATGACATTTGTTCTGTTTTATCACTTTAGATACTATTTTTTCAGTCATCTAAAATATATCACAATTAAATCTAAAGGAACATCGATGAGACAATTATGATAGAACATAAAAATTCATGTTAGCATTTTGTTTTCCAGAAAACATCTGCACACCGACCGGGGATGTAAAGAGTGTAAAAGATATTAAACTAAAGTGTTTTACATCACAATTTGTCATCCCACAATGAGTAATGATGAATCGTTTCACTCACACCTTAGGGATATTTTCTTGTCAAAGTATCGATCTTATATGCAGATCTGCCGATCTCAGTAATCAAATTCAAATCGATTGGAATAATCGATTAACGGCGTTCCAATATGTTTCATATTTTATATGAGCAGTGTTAATTATCTCTAAGAAATAAAATAATAAAAATGATGCTGGAAACAGAAAAAGAAATAACCGGCCAAGTGCGAGTTAGACTCGCGCACCAAGGGTTCCGTAACATTATCTATAAAGAATTACGTTTGTTGTATGGAAGCCCCCTTGAATATTTATTTTATTTTAATTTAATTATTTATTTTTTGAAGCAAATATAAAACTAAACATTCCATAAATATTTCAAGCGTCTAGCTTTCACGGTTCATAAGATACAAGCCTGGTGGCAGACAGGCAGATAGACAGACAGACGGACAGACGGACGGACAGCGGAGTCTTAGTAATAGGGTCCCGTTTTCACCCTTTGGGTACGGATCTCGAAAAACTACGTTAGTTGTAATTTATACTTTTATAGGTTTTAAATTTATAACATTAGCAATATTTAATCGAAATTAATCGTACTTTGAAGAATTTATGTATGTTAATCAATTTGTAGTTAACAAGGAAATGTAACTTAAAGACAGCTAAAATATACGACCTCTTGCTCGTGTCACGTAAATTAACGCAAAAATTAGTAAAAACGTGTAACTGTCTCGAGTGCAAATGGCGATGTTTTTTTAGTTTTAAAAAGGTTGAGATAAGCGACTGGTTTATTAAGTTTAGAACATCGATAAGGTTTTATCTACATGGTATTATTTACCATAAAAAATGCGTAGAATACATCTATCTATATTGCAATAAAACTAATATAACTTATAAGAAATTATCTCAATAAATTTTAAAGAAAATGTGGATATATTGGTAAATTAACTTAGACGAAAGCACAGTAATTTCACACTTAAATGTTCTTAAAAACCAATAACATTAATTTATTCACCATTTTATTTTATTAAAAATGTTATGTTTATATTATGAGTCTAGTGGTGCCCCACAGAATATAAATTTGGTTTATCGGAAGTATAACGCGTTGGGATAAGATAAAGGAGAGGAGTTATGTTATTGAACAGAGCATGTATGGATAGCAGAAAAATACTTTTTTTTTTTTTTCAAATTTGTTCATGGTTCTACAAACATTTTGTAATAGCAATTTTATACTTTTACCAAATTCCTACTTCGTTACAAACTTAAGTTTTTAGAACTGTCACTATATGTAAGTCCACGACGGACTTAACTAAACTACGAGTTACGTTTTTGTCCGCTAAGTAAAATACAAACACAGGAGACTCACTCTGTAAAATTAAGTGTAATGTTACTAATAAATTATTATTATCTTATTATAATTATTGATTAACGAATGCAATATCAAAATCTACCGTAAACCCATAATTTTATGACGTACCTACAGTCCTTGCTGATTGAATTGTCAAAAAATTGCCAAAATTGTATGCAATTTATTAAATTTAAATTTATAAATGTATATGACCTTAATAAAGAAGATTTCCAAAGAACGTCACAAAACGGCTCTACATAATATATTTATTAACGTTAAATCTAAGAAAAAAGATTTTTTCTAACGATGTCTTAGCTTGTCAACGGTACCGTACGAGGAAAGGGTAACAGCGGGACGCCCTGTTTCTTAATATGTACCAATTTTTCTTACCGAAGTTATCATCTTAATGTAAGAGAATTTAATATAGCTAATACTTTCTCTTGGGACTATTTCACGCCGTTTTATCTTCCGTAAACTAGAAATGTTGAAAAAAAACTTTCGTTACTTTTGTAGAAAAAATTTATCTAGCCAAGTATTTTTACCTCTTAATATCAAAATGTTTAAATTTAACAAATCTTTTTTACTTAATTTGAATTCTATATTTATTTAAAATTTGTTGAGCGTACAGCGGCTTTTAACTAAGATGTGTGTAAATAACTTGATGTCGCCAATTATTATCGAATCATAAATTTCAATTATTAAGTGACAAGGTAGACTTGATGAGTAAGAAAAAGAGCATACTTTCTCTCTTTTCATCCCTAGAAAAAAATTGAAAGATAACAAGTGGAGATTTCTTAGATATAAATGACTAACACTTGTCTGGTGTGACGATGAGAGTTAGGACCAATGGTTACATATATGCCTCCACATGCAAAACCAAAGATATTCTTAGTACTTTAAAGTCTATGAAGCTTTTTGTAAAGAAAAACAAGCCTCTCTAGAACTAAAAGCGCTAAGCATACAGTTCTTGAAGCATCGTTGGTTTTACGTTTATTTACCTTGAATGCACGTGGTATAAAATAACGGGTAAAATATTCACCCCGTGTGTTTTCCACGCTATAGCGATACAAACGCGATAACGCGCGAATTCTTGTTAGCATAGAAATTACTTGAGCTATGTGTAGACCTTTTTTATATTGACTTTTGTTTTTTTTTTCCTTTCATTACTGAATTGCACAAAAATGCTAGCTTTATAGCATCTTATGAAAACTTTAAGTAGTGCAAAAACGCCAATACTACCTTCATTCAAAATGCATAATTATAAGTATTTTATTTAAATGTTACCAAAAGGACCTTTTTCAATGATTTTATCATATATGACTAGCGAAAAGTTTAACTATTTCCGTTTAACCCATCAAAAATATGTTCTTAAAATATTGCCTAAAAATCTTTGTGACTTGTCACATAAGTTTTGTCATTATTAATTTACTCTCTGTTATTTCAGTTTTATGGTATAATCATTTTTCTTTTAGTTTTACTAAAGAAAAAGTACTTAAACATAGATAAATAGTAAGAAATTTTATCACCAGACTATTTAAATGTTTTTCTAAAGAACATTAAGTGCTAAGTCTACTGTCCCACGCTAAAATATAAATTGTACAAAAAAATTCTGTCAACCAAATTTATTGAGCCTGGGATAATCCCTTTTTTAAAGTAAAAGTAACCTCCATAAATTCAGAATTAAACCTCAAAAAACGAACTGTTAAAAATCAAAAAATAAACTTCCTCTCGGAAGCAGGAGACGTGCCCAATATTTCCGTCTTAGCCTTTTTACTGCTTTGTGTTGACAGTCATGGCTTCCAATAATATAATATCAAATATAGAATACAATGACCCAAACCCAAGAAGGGTAAACAGTCCATTCAGTAAGAAATTTCATATTTTATAGAACTCAAAGCGAAACGAAATCACAAAATATGAACCCTGACGCGTGAATCACTAAATTAATATCCTTGAAATCTAATCGAAGCAATTATGAATCCTCTTTCTCATTCCGCACACTGTCTATCCCTTTTTACCATCTTAGATATTTTCTTTCCATCCTGCTCAGATTATCATTTTTTATTTTATAAGGTGGATATGTGACAGGGGATGGTCCGCAATAATTCATGTGTGGTGTTTAGAAGGTACCCATGCTCAGGTAGCAAACATTATCACTATAAGCGTCGTTCACAACAAAAAAGAAAAAAAAAAACAAAAACGAGAATCTGTAGACTCGCAATGTTTTCTATTATAGAATAAAATGACGATTTTTCAAAATAAAAAAATTGCTGCCTTTTAATCCAACTATATACTTCTTCATTCAAGTACGATTATGTACGTAACATTTCTAAAAAAAATGAGTTCAATTTATTCAATACATATCTATAAACACAATACATACTATCACATCTTCATCCCTAATGGGAAAAACAGATATTGAAACACATACTCGATCTAAATACCTCTTTATTCAAGCTTTATAAAAATCTATTTCCTTACAGAGTTTAAGTGTACATTTGAGCTTGTTCTAAGCTACTATTAAGTTAGATTATGGGGTTAGAACCACATATTAAAATAACTACCATTTATTTCGCCAAGTACATAACAAAAAATATATTTAATCAACAGATATGGTACTCATAAAGAAGATATGCCTAATTATGCACAAAAGATTTTCTTAGTCCTTAAATAAAATCTCTTATAAATCTCTGTATCTTTTCTGTTCTCAAATCCTGATGAAACTATGAAACAGATAAAAAATAAACGGCCTAGAGCTGGGCCGCGAATAAAAAACGTCGAACAAAAATATTAATCTCAAAAAAGATAAAGAGCTTTGTGTTCGAACGCTCTTTTCTGCGATACGCCATCTTTTGTGCCAATAATGAGTCTGTGTTCAAATTTTTTAGTTATCTTTTTAAAAAAGTAATGTCAACCGTGGGTGGGAATTCGCGGATGGCTACAAAGTCGTTAAAATTTCAAAAGACTTTCGAAATAGTTGTTTTATAAAAATGCATTTGAATAAATAGGCATTTTTCTTAGAATAATGTATTTGTTTTAGATAGATAAGATAGATTTATAGATTAGAAGAATTTGATACATAATTTAAATAGATGCAAAAATGTCTAAACATGATTTTTGTAGAATAATAATACACGGTAATTATTGTAGAGCAGAGATATAGGATTCAGAGATTTGTTTGAATGTTGCAGTAAAAATAAATAATCAATTTACCTGTCAGCTCTTTCACATAAACATTTTTTTCATTTTATAACTTAAATATAAAAGTATTTGTGTTTCATTTTGATTTTTTGTTTCCCATCAGAAACTGTTCTCTGTACGACATAGAATTGTACATTTTGGACCTTATACGGTAATGGTGGTCGGTTTACTCTTTGCACGTAAATGCATCAAGTTTTTACTAAAAGGTACACAAGACGAGCCAATTACTTAGCTTATTGTCTAGGTCGTTACTAATAGGCATACCTTTTCAACGCGAAGCTTGAAAATTAGGGCTTGGGCACATTATGTCTGGTCTAGGTAAAAAATTTGTGAGATGTAATGCGAGCCCAATTTGTATGTAATAAGACACTTAAGAATTACATTTTTTACAAGGTTCATGGTTTATATTTCTTGATTATATTCAATATTCAGTCTGCGTATTAATTGCGTATCAAGATTTCAACTTGTGGGTAAGAAATAAGCATAACAGTACACATTAAAAATTATACGAAATAAGAATTTTCACTTCACACTATTATATTTTTGAGTTTATTGAAATATTTACTAATTTGTAATTGGTAACGAGAAAAGAGTAATTTTTTTTCTTTTGTTTTTGGTTACAAAATACAGTTACGTATAAAGCTGAATAGTAATTTATAGGTATTGCGGTGTATATTATAAAAAATAGCATTCGTAGTGACCAAAATTTATTTACTATATGTAATTTATAATTTTGCCATGATTTTTATACGAGATACTCACAACTGGTAGAAGTTTGCCTCAAACTGTGAAACTCGCGAACACTATAATGTTTCTCAAAAATTTCTTGGTACATGTTCAAACTTAAAAAAATTGCGGACAATATATACATAGCTACCAAACATGAAGTTCCGATCAAAGTTCAAAATCAAGAGATATCGTCGAACAAACAAGCTAACGTATATACAAATGCCGAATTATTCAAGTCTGAAGTATAAGTAGACTAGAATAATGTTACTCATTCGTTCAAATTATAGCACAAAACTGAATCTAATTATGTAATATTGTTGTACGTCCATCAAGGGCAGGTCACAATGGTATCTTGTATAGTTATTTTAAGATCTCATGCACCGTGTGTACCACAATAAAAATGTGATTTGATTTGACAAAACACTTTTATCTTCAATAAGTATATTTTTAGTTCGTGAAAGCTAACCCTTACGTCGCCGCATGGGTCCTCCGCTCGCCTCCGTGCAGGCAAATTATACCCATCGCAGCGGGGCACAAGCCCTGTTTAACACGATATATCGAATTTCTCTCACTCACTTAACGATTTATACGTAGGTCTTTTTTCAAAAATAATTCACGCTCCTTTTATCATTTTAACTCGGAAAATATAAATATTTACGCGCCTCCGAATTGATTTGTGACTTTTTTACAATTTATTTTATGAAATATACTTGAATTCATTTGAATATTGAATCTCGCGTAAGCATCAGGGAATGTATGCAGATTTGTCTGATTGTAATTTACTGTTTAATTATTCTAACTGACGTGACCTGTTTGTGCCCATTGGCATGTTACATAATTCATTAATTATTTAGTGCATCAACGGGTTTACCCAGTGTTTGATGACATAGACAGTATTTACATTCAAGGTGTAGATTTATGAACCAGATATACTTTCCGGGGTGATTTAGCTCGTCAATCAATTAACAGCTATACTTTTGGGATCTATTGCTAAGATCTGGGAAAAATGTTACCCTTCTGTACAAATTGTTCTATTAACAGTAGTAATTTTAGTTTTAGTTTAATAAAATCTTTAGAACACTACAAATTTCCATAAAAATTACTTAATATGAGCTTATTATGAGTTTAATATAACAATGACTTTACATTACTAATTATTTTTAAAATGCAATATAAAAGTTTGTAACAATGGATACAATTATACGGCTTGCACCATAAATAATATTTTTAAAGTATAAAATAAATTCGTTAGCTGGTTGCCGTCTCCTCAAAAGGCAGTGTTACATAACCATGACATTTTGTTAGTCCAACTCTAACTCAAACACGTCCCGATCCTGTGGTCATCCCGTCTCGTAATATTTCTTAGTAAAAATTTATAAAAATGTCCCGTTTGCGAAATTCTTAATTAAAATTATAACGAGAATCGGTAACATTTACTTTTTGAAAAAAAAAAAACCTGACTAACGACAAAGCCAAAATGAAGAGTAATTATATTTTTAGTCCAAAACAAATTATCAGAAGAGATGATTTTATTATAAGGTACATTTAAAAATAATTTTTGACTAAAATAGCGTATACGTATCAAATGTAGCCAAAATGTACTAACGACCACATTGATGGACTAAGTTGTCTGACAATAAACGAATTTATTACTATATTTATTATTTATTTATTGATGACATTTTACGAAAAGGACATACATTTGAGTATAGATCATTTTGAGATGCGACGTCTAGTCGCACCCCAAAATTCCACTGATCATTACATTACTTCGTCCGAACGTACTTTCCAAAACTCGTTAAAATTACAAAAGGTGAGCAGGTAAAGGAGACAGAACCAATATTCCGTAACAGAGATTATCCCAGCTAAGATAAAAGAGACAATACTGGAAGACTCGCAAAGATTGAATTAGCATTACAAGATTACACAGACACTTTAACGGGCTAAAGCTTTAAAAATACGGTTAAGAGAAATTTTTATGTCGCAACAACTCCTTGGACAAAAGAAGGATTTGTTAGTTACATAATTGCTAATTAATCCTGTTTAGGGACTGTTCGTGCCGCACTCGGTGGTCTTTTCGGTAGCTTTGTGGCTATTCTTAGTAATAAAGTTATTTTAGCAAAAATTCTAAGTAGGTAACATGCAGGTACATATAGTATAGTTTAGCTATTACTGGCAAACTTGTAGCTTTCGTCACGTTATAAGTTATAGTACTTAAGTTTTAGATTATAAATTATATAGATCATAAATTTGTTATCTTTAGTAGAGCATGATTTATTATTCCGAAAAGTAAAAAAGAAATATTATAATATCAATGAAATAATGGGGCTTAGATCAGCGGATTGCTCAATTTGTACGAATATTATTTTTTTCATAAGTTCTATAAATTTATTAGATACGAGTTTGTTATTCACATCATATTATTTGTATTTACAAAAGTGCGTGTTGCACTTTGTATATGTCGATTTGTCAACAGTATAGATTTCCTTTTTTTTAATATTTTCTAATAACAAAAGCATTTTTATACATGTCGCGTTTCTTATTGCCTATACTTGGAATAAATTTAATTTATCCATTTTATTATGAGTATTATTTTTACATATATTGCTGACCTAGAAATCCCTTCAAAATGTAATCAGTTGTACTTAGTCGTCTAATGTTACGTTTATATTTTTCTTCTTATCTACAAACTTTGTCACAAACTTCGTAGACATCTGCGTAAAGTTAGCTTATTGCCGATAATGTAAGTACGCTTATTTACCGTCTCGGAATGGAGTGTTTAATCAGAAAAGTTCTGTACAAATTTCTGTGTTAAATACTTGTAAGCACTAGAATGAAAGAAAATTGTATAACGAATTCAAGTATTTGTAGGTTCTTGTTTGGCTAGACAGTTTCTTAACAGAGAATTAAGTTTAGAGTCTAAGTAGGTAAAACTTGTCACCTTAAAGTTTTTATCAAACAAAAAGTTGAGACTTACTATAAATAGACATATAAAATATCATGTCTCCATTTCTAATGGAGTAGATATAGACTAACTATAATAAATGCATTTGCAAATAGAAATGTCTATTTTTTACATTGTAAATAATAAACATTACTATAAACAGACAGCAAGCTGGCAACTCTATTGTGACTTTTATTTCTATTGTAAGTTTTTATTTTTTTATTTTAATTGAAAAGACCAACAGCTACAATTATAATCTTAATCTCTTTTATATCTAGTTTTATTGTTTACAGGCAATTATAGGTCACTCTAAATATATTTTTTGAAATTGAGAACAAATCTACAGCTGTTCAATCGCGTCCAATCCAAAAGAGACAAAAATAATTACATTCAGCTTGAACATTATGTAATATAATAGGTTGGGGAAAAAGTCTTTTTGCATTTTATATGAAATTTCAAAACATTTTTGAATATAGTTTATTTACATTTAACTAAAGTATGTAGGCACCATTTTGTTCAATAACTTTTTGCCATCTTATAGGTAGGGACATGATCCCATTGCTATAGAAATTTTGGGGCTTCTGATCAAAAAACTGCGTCAAGTAGTTTTGGCAGTCCTCTCGAGATGTTAACCTGACACTGCCTAAAGAATTCTGAAGAGACCGAAACAGATGGAAATCTGAAGGTGCCAGGTCAGGACTATACGGCGGATGCATTAAGACCTCCAAGCCAAACTCTCTTAATTTTTGTTGAGTGGTTAAAGATGTGTGAGGTCTAGCGTTATCATGATGAAAAACCACACCCCTTCTGTTGATTAATTCCAGCCGCTTTCTCTCAACTTCTTGATTTAATCTTATCAGTACTGTGAACACAGTAGAGTTCGGAATCGATGGTCCTGCCTGGTAGTAACAGCTCATAATGAATAATGCCCTTCCAATCCCACCACACACATAGCATCACCTTGTTGCGAGTTAACCCGGGTTTCACCACAGTCTGTGAAGCCTGCCCGGCCTTTGACCATGACCTTTTTCGCACGTTTTTGTCATACGTGATCCACTTTTCATCAACAGTTATCAATTTCTGCAAAAATGGTTCGGTCTCATTACGTCGTAATAAAGAATCACAAACGAGTACACGGTTCATTAGGTTTCTTTCAGAGAGCTCGTAAGGTACCCAAATATCGAGCTTTTTTGTGTACCCATTTTTTTTTCAAATGAGTCAAAACTGTTTTGTGGTCAATTCCCGGTTCTTCAGCTACGTCGTAACTACTAATATGCCGATCTTGCTCCACTTTTTCAAAAATAGCATCCATTTTATCCGTAACAGGGCGACCAGAGCGACGTGCATCTTTGACATCAAAATTTCCGGATTAAAAACGCTTAAACCAAATTTGTGTTACTCTCACAGACACTGCACTAGGTTCATAAACATTGCAAATTTTTTTCGCGGCTTGCGTTGCATTTTTACCTTTTTGGTAGTAACATTTAAAAATGTATCTAATTTCTTCATTAGATTCACTTACCATTATCGTGTACCTCTGGTCTCGACTGAACATCGCATCGTTGTACAGTATGCTTATTATTATATTCGCCTTACTAGTTTTTAAATATAAATCCAATCGTCTTGCAATATTATTTCTAAAATTTGTTTTCTAAATGCATATGTAGATATGCATTTAGAAAACAAATTTTAGTATAGTAATAATTATATAATAGTAGTATTATTGAAGGTATCAACACTTGAGAACTGCTTATTATAGGTATTACACATTCTACTCAAGACAGCATTTTGCGCGTACTTGGTTCTATGAGAGGGCACAGAATAAAATATTTTTTTTTATCTGTATGCGTTCTATTTTGTTTTTCTTCAAATAGTCTTCACAGAAGCTAATTTAACTGCCTTTAACTTTAAATACTAATATTACTTCTCATACTCGTATACTCAGTAGTAGGTTATTGCATTCGTGTGTAACAAAACGCATCACCAATATTGTTATATTGGCTGATTAATTTTTAAACTACCTGCTCATTATGAAAAATCTTTCCTATTTATCTTAGTTTACAAAAGAGCAACACATAAGACCGCAAAATATTCCCAACAAATTCCTCTGGACTCATAAGTACAACAGAAAGTACACTCTTCGCCGCACGCCCTCCGGCTACCCTACCCTGACGGTTGACTTGGATGCGTTCAAACTTGTTGCGGTGGGATCCTGGGTGTGTTCCTTTTAGATCTATTAGTTTGCTCGTCAATAAGAATACTAATTATTTATACAATGTTTAACAAAAAATACCGAAACTTGTTGAAAAGTGAATTCATGATACTGAACATCTTTCTATAAGGTACAGATGACGAAATATAAAAATACAAAATCTGATCGCGAAGTTTACACAATCCTGTCACATCCCCCGCCTCTCTGCCAGCCATTCGAAATAAAATGATCTACTTCTATATGTTTATTAAATAAGAACTTTACAGGCACTTTTTTTCATAAGTGTACATTGTAAATTGATGAATGACACGAATATTTTAAAGAAAAAAACCTAAAAATAACTACCGTTTTGGAAGGAATGTTCGCTGCTCAGAAAAACGTAGAAACGAACTAGCAGAACCAGTACTGGTCTCATATTTGCTTCAAGGGCTCTTTATGATAAAGCGACGTGATATACATACATATCGGAAAAAAGTATCAAGTCAACAGTTAGATTTTGACATTGACAATGAGAAACAAACAAATTATATATTGTTTAAAAACTTAGTCAGACTAGGCATAATATCATTCTTTTGGCTGTCCAGTAGGGTTGACGCAACGCGAGCGCATAAAAACTAGAATTTATGGGCAAAAGCTAGATTTATTGTGATTTAAAGTTATTGTGTTTATTTTATTATATTAACCAAATTATTTTATTATAGTTATGATTTACAAAATCCCGATTAAATTACTGCTTCTTTTTACTGAAATTGAATTATTTGTTTCTACCGAGCGATCAGGCATTTAGGTATTTGGGCGTAAACTCTTTTTGCCCTGTCCTCTCGTTTATGCCTAATTTGTTTTTGCCCTAAACCCATATCTAACTGTTACTGATTTTAAAATAAAATTTCTAAAATATTTTTTGGATTGACCGTGAAAACGAAAACAGGGTCTATTCAGCAGTTCAAACCAGCGTAACATGTAGTAACACTAACAACTACGCAAGCACAAGCATATTCATATTCATATCGGAATGCTTGCTTAACCCATTTATGCCCAAGGGGCAAGTAGCTACCTACTTGCTCGTAATTAGAAAACTCTCTATTTGCTGTAGTCTATCGTTTGTTATTATCATTTTGATGATAAAACCACTCATGGTCCTCATTTGGGTGGGTTTGATATGGTTTGAAAGAAATCCTCCGTGATTTTGAATGTACGCTAAACCGTTGTCACCGGCTGTCACCATTGTATGACAGATGTAATGTTATGTCAGATGCGTTAAGGTACGTATGTACCTAAACGCATCTGGACTAGAATAATGCTACCAGATAAGGTATATAGAAGACAGTAGAAACAATGTCATTAATTTTTTGTCGTAGCAGCAAACAGATTACTTTTGACGTATAGCGAAATCTCATTCTTGCAACAGTAAAGTCCCATAAGAGGAAAAGAGACACAAGATTGGTTTCATGTCAGATTATCTTTGTGAGAAGGTTATTTTTTTTGCTTTTTTCTAGGCAGGTTAAAAGTTCTTACACTAGTGGCGCCCACTAACCAACATAAAAAAAAAAAACCAAACAATTATGTCAATGATAGAATACCGTCAATGTTTTTTTTTTATGTTATACTCGTATTTATTATTTGAAAATTTTGTGCTTACTATGAAAATTATTACAAAAAAGGGTAATAATTTTGAGCAGTCTGTGTATGTATGTATGTATGTGGATATGTTTGTCGGTTCCACCGTAGCATCCAAATCCCTTGTTCAATCTTCACAAAATGATAGGTCATTCGATACGTCATTTATTATCCGGGTGATATAAGCTACAATTTGTATGCAAAATAGTATTTTATGCAACAGTTGTATAAGACGTGTCAAAAATGTGAGTGGCGCAGGTTACGATATGAGCCTTGGCAAGCATCGTAAGGAGACATCATCGAGCATTTTTTGACGTACTTTTACAACGTTGCATACAATATTCTTTCTACGACTATATTTACTAAATAAAATACAAAAATAAACAAAGAAAAACATGAAAATATTTGACATAATTATGTTAGGCAGATACTAGGTACCGTCAGCCACAAAAGTGGAGTCTTAATTTTTCATACAATTAGTATGAGAAATTGAGACTCCACTTCTGAGGCCTAGCGTACATATGGTAAACTTTATTTTTAAAATCGACGTTTACTTCCTATTGTGACATTATTAAAAAATAAACTTATGTTGACAGTAAAGAATTTATTTCGGAAAGTTTTATTTTTAATACGAACTTTATGAATTCAGTTGTATGTTAAAAGTTGGTAGTTATCTTTTTTTTTTGTTCAATTAATGTTGTTCGACTAAAACCTGAAACTATGTGCATCTACATATGCACTATGGTGTATAGATCTAAAGAAAAAGAAAATACTATGTCTATGGCTAGGCGATCTTTTTAACGACACATGTGTATTATGTTTGTTCTTACAGTAGTGTTCAGGACCATATAAAAAACAGATACCATAACAGGAGTAAATAAATGAATAAAGAATATAATACCAAAATAAAAACTTTATTAATATAACTGCAATTATAAATATGTAAGAATTGAAATTGTAAATGACTGAAATAGCTAAATATAACTATATATAATTGCGAATAACTGACAAGATTCCTCCTCTCTGCTTTGCAGTGGCCAGCAGGGTCCTTAAATGAGTGTAGAATCGTACAACAATATGTATAGTATAACACTATGTATCTATATAGTCTGCATGTAATTTGAGAAGCAATAAAGTATTGAGTAGAAAAATGTATATAACGAATGTTACATACATGTAGCCATATATGGTAATCGGGTATAAATTTTAAAAGTATATCTGAAGGTACTGGGTTCGATCCCCAGCCAGGGCAAGTTGGAAAATGGCCTTTTTCAAATTGTCCTGGGTCTTGGGTGTTAGATAAACATATTATATATTATCTATATATGTATTTATAATAAAATATAGTATCGTTGGGTAATTCATCCTAGTCTTCATCGTCGCTTTCCATCAGGTGAGATTGAGGACAAATGCCTAAACCAATAAATTGTAAAAAAAAAAAAAAAAATATCTAATAACACAAGCTTAAGCTTACTTTGAGGCTAGCTCAATTTGTGTGATTTGTCCATATATATTTATTTATTTATTTTGTTATAATTCGGGTCCGGAAATAAAAAGCAGGTGTACACAACCTGTCAATGGGAACGGTTAAAAATCTAGAACACTATTTATTAGTCAGTACCTATGTCCATTCCCTATTAACATCGACTCAAATCGGATAAAAAGTGATCCGTTTTTCTAAAAATCAAATGTTAACGGTCGGCCTTACAAATCGAGCGGGACAGTCGTAATGGAATGGTACGAAAGAATTCGAATACAAATAGTGAGTAGTCGATATGTTAACACAATGCCTGACAGTTCGATTCGATTCGACCCTTTTGTCCGTCAGATGTAGACGGAGTGACCGTGACTATTAGTCAAAGGTTCGATTTCTGAAGTATTTTCGAGATACGCTTTAGATTTATCAAGAGCCTGGTTATTTTATAAATTAGCTCGTAAATTTTTACATGAAAAACATCTTCTATTTAGCTGCATATATTATTTGCTTCCATAATTTATGTGTACATACTCAAAAAATTTGTTTAAATTTTGTTAGTACTGAAAGTTCAAGTTCTACTCACGTGCTCTTCTATGCTGGTTTGGAATGTACCAGTGTAAAGCTGATTGAGGCAATGGGCAAACATGCAGCTAGTAATCCATCACTTCCTGATTCCTCCATTGATTCCTTTTTATACATTTCGCTTAATAAATAATCACACTAAAAGTGTTGTTTGGTTTTTGCCGGACCGCAAAACCGTCATACAGATTGTCTCTGACCATTAGAGGAATAAACATGGGATATAGTAGTTAAACTATAATATACTCACGTGCAGATGATTGAAGCGTTAAGGATTTATAACAAATCGAACATCATTTGACACTATTTCACCGTCTTCACTGCACTTTCACTTATTTGTGAGGTTGTCCCGGTCAGCGATCTGATCTTTGAAAAATTACATGTCCATTCGCACGTTTTCACTCAAGTAAATCACAATAATTTATCATGTCATACTTTGAAACCTTGTTATTTGTTTGATAGAGATTTACTTGTATATTGCTGCCTATGAAGATTATTTATTAACTTTAATGTAAAATATCACCTAATAATAGAATACTAAAAAAAACATACCGGAAGCGGGGAAATAAATGTCTCTTATCGCTAAATATGCGATCTACTTAATCTTTTTTATTTTTCCATTTTTACCATCATCCGTTCAGTTCTACGTCTTCCTTTGGCTAAGAAGTGGCAATTTATGCACGCGATACAATGCAACCGTAAAATAACCAATGATATCTACTGAGATATAATTTTTTTGGAACTATCACCACATCTTTCCTTCTCATGGGTGTCACAAAGGGCGAATACCGGAAGTGACTTGTACTCCGCTTCCGACAGTGCTATAGAAGTGGTCAATAAGTGATGGCCAATTCTAGTCCAATAAATCTGATAGGTAACCTTATTGACATGACAATAAGAAAAATAAGAACAAAGAATAAAAAGAAGGAAAATGAAAAAAAAAATAAAAAGAAAAGAAGGGAAGGAATATATGTAACAAAGAACGGGCAGCAGTGTTCTTTGAGCAAATACTTTATGCCATCTACTGTATCACTAAGTCGTACTTCGGAAGGCACTTAAAACCAATGGTAGTTTGGGCAGCTTAAAAAACTGACACAAGTGTTGGTCTCTTACACACACGAAGAAAAAACAAACAAAGTAAGTCATCTGTCTAGTGTGGTGGTTCGGGGAAAATTCACGCATTACTCGTATAAGGAGAGCTTTTTAGTGCAACAGTGGACTAAAATAAATTTATCCAACAATAGACAATAATTTTGATATTAACTCTACATTTATTTATTGCTGGCAAAATTATCCTAGTTTATATAATAGGCAACTGTGATGCCATCTTTCCTTTTCTATAAACCCCATATATTAGCATAAGTTGTGTGCTCTATTGTAAATATTAATTTTTGCTCAATATATGTAGTTAAAGTTTTGCATGATTGTTTTTTATTTGAACACAAGTTGTAGACAAAAGACTACTTACGTTTTAGGATATCCTTTAAAATCTTTTAAGTATAGCTTAGTCGGGAAGAAAAGTATTGAAAGTTATGAAAAAACTCTAAAATAATATGATTTATCAAAGCTACCGATTACTCGAGGTGCATTCCAAACAAACCCAGATAGAAATCACATCGAAATACTTACGATTTCTTGATTCACAACAACGATCATATCTCCGCTCTTATTTTTTATGAGGCGACATTTTTTATAGCGATCCAACCAGACTTTATAGATATCAGGCATCTTTCATACTAAACCAGTAGAGGTGTTTTCTTTGTAGAGATTCTATCTATAGGCGTACGTAAGTACGTACTGGCAATCTTTTATTTTCATACAAAATCACACTTATGACTCACCAAAGTAAGAAACTATGGAAAAAAATACAATAATATGTTAAGTTAAAGTTATTTCTTAGTTTTGATTATTTCAACACTTATGAACAAAAAATTGATACTGAATTTTGAAATTATTTTCATTTATGAGAAACTAAACAGATATGTAAACTTTTAAGACATATTCAGCTACATAAAATATGCTCACTGTTTCATCCGACTTCTTTGTGTTATTGTGACTAATTTCTCTTAATCTGAAATTAAGTTTTAGTTTTTTTTTTTCTATACTACACGAAAAGGAGTAAAAAAAAGGGTGCCTATAAAAAAAAAAAACAATTAGCCCAATATATTGTAACAGGAACTCTGTGTACGCAGAAGTCTTAATTAACTACAAAGCAGACAAGTTATCTAGCTACCGAAGAAAATATTTCATCAATCATTCAACGGTTGATTGATAATACAACGTGAATTACTGATAGATCGTGCTGCCAGCATCGAGAATGCTCATCTCAATTTATTTACATGTGTTTGTACCACTTGTTGATGTTGCCAACGGTAAAAGATAGTTTGATGACAGGGAACAATGAAACAAGAGTGAAATAGACATACGTATTTTGAAAAACTACGCTTTTTATTTTACCTTACATGCTTATTATGTATTTATAATTATTAATTATTTATAATTATATGGTAACTGAGCTTAAAGCTATAAGACCCAAAGCGACGAAATCGACGTTCGTGTTGGTTTACGCGTCCAGCGTAGGAACCAAAAGGGGAAACGGATGGTTAGCCAATTCCTTAGATTTTCCCTTGATCATCTTTTACAATCTCATTTATTGCATTAAAGTAAAAAAAATATTATTTTTTCTTTTGCTTATTAAGTATTCCAGGGACATAAGTGGTACGCATCGAGAAAACAGTTCTAAATTTAATTAAAAACACAAAGCTGCTAGGACCCTCAGTTGCCTCAATAAGTATGTTTTTTTTTTTCTTCAAAATATTTTAATTGCTCCAATACATTATATTTTATTATTAAACAGGGTTACTGGTAACTAACGCAAAACCTTGTTACATCGGAATCAGAATCTTAACATAATATAGATATGCAAGAAAAAAATAAAAAAATGTAATAAAAAAATTGTACTCTCCATAGAAACTCGACCAGGTGATCAGTGAATTTGTATGAGAGTCCCTTTTTTCTGCAATTTTTTCTTGTATGCAAACAATTTTCTTTTTGAAAAAATGCTTGCAGATCTACATTGTGTTGGGGAGTCTGACTCTGATGTTACGAGGTATTGCGTTAGTTACCAGCAACCCTGTATTTTAGTTAAATGTCACATCCATTTCTTAGCTAGTTAGTGTACCACCGTGTATCACCGATACAAGATACGCGCGCTAACGAACCGTCGGATGTGATTGAAAATCATCGCAGAGGTACGATGTCCTAGACGGAAGCCATTATAAATCATTGCTAGACAGTAGCCCATACATCAATAAGGTCGATTACTTGATAACTACGACTCGGCAGAAACACGCTCGAATCTAAACCGGCAGTGCGAGCGAGAGGTAATTAAAATAAAAGTTTCTATTAAATATTTCTAGCAGTGAACAGTTTTAGAACGAAAGTTGTGGTATTTTGATTGGCAGCGTGACCTTTGATGGGTTTTTAGACCTGTGAACTGAAATCTTTTTAACTAGGTTAAAGGTTTAAATATGTCATGCACACATACATACGTACTGCTTTTGATCATACTTCTTACACCGAGCCGACGATAAAGTAAAACCTAGGCTACACTTGACTAATATTTTTGGCACATAATAAATACCGTAGATATTCATGGGCCTTTTTTTGCATTTTATTTTATGTAAAAAGTTGGTTTTAAGAAGTTCATTTCCATTGACACTATTTCGTATAAAAGTACTTCTGTATTTATTCAGTTTTGCAGTCTTTATTTGAAAACATCTTTTATTGAGTCCATATACTTTTACTCAACTAACAAGTGCTACTTTATAAATTTGCTCTCTGGGCAGTACAAATCTAGCGGCTTAATAACGTTCATTAAAAAAACCGTTGCCACTATTATAATTTTAATGTTAGACCTTTATAAGGAGTGTCAGTATAATGAGGGTTACTTACCATAATTGATAGTTAAGCGCCTCTAAATTCACGGGAAATATTAAGTGTCCTCTCGTTTATGTGGATTGACGAGCTGCAGTGTTGATCAGTGTCAAGTCTGTTTTTTTATGATAAACATTTTCTTTCTTGAATTACAAAGCAGAACATGAGTGTACAAATCTATAGAACCTAAATCCATAAACCATAAAAAATTAAACTAAAAGTAAAGGAGAGTGAAGCTTATTGATTAGATTCTATTTAGATAGCTAGATATTGTTTAGATTCAAAACAGACTTTCTAAGGAAGGAAAGCCACTGTTATATTTTAAAATAAAGATGAAAGCAGTGTAGTAAGTCTAAAAAAAATAGATATAGTGCAATTATAGAACAAAACCATAGGAAAGAAAATATTTCAGACCAAACAAAAAACAAATTGAACAGTTATATTATAAGTCTAGTTTAATCAATTTATCATTTAAATTCAAGTTTATGAGCCTTATAAAAACTTATTGCGGACTAACAAGGAAACACTTTATGAGTATTGCATACTCATCTCGATTATAACATTGGTAACAAAAAATACAATTACTTAATTAGAGATTAAGCCGATAACCGGGCAGGTGTAACCATTGAAGATCACGACCAACCAACGGCCGGACATCAATTCGATACAAATTTGACCATTTAGTTACACCTCGTTGAGTCAAGGACTCTACTCAAAACTGGCGCACAATAAAAGGATAAAAAAAATGAAACAAATTAACTGATTGAACCTGTTCATGGACCTCTAAAGAGCGGGTTTCTGTTAAAGTGAACTAATTTATACCCGGCTGTATCATAAACAATATTGGGCAGTATACGGGATGTTTTAGTACACATTTAATATTCTTATGCGAGCGGTGGTCGGTCTTTTAAAAGATGGAAGGTCGTAAAAGTGAAGCCTTTCGATTATTTGTGCCTGCTGTGATCTTATGAAATTCGCATAAGTGTCAAGTTCCATTTGAAATGACCACGTTACCTTCTTTTTATTACTCTTAATTATCTGTTTCGCAAAATCTTTGCAAATGTCTTCATTTCTTTGGACTTTATTGAAAGTTTGCATCAATGATACATAACGTTTTATCCTAATTATTAATTATACCTATAAAACACAGGTATAATTAATAATTAGGATAAAACTATAATTTGCTAAAGTCTGCTTTAAATGAATGCAACGATCTTTTCACCAGTACGAAACGAACTTAACTTTCTAAAATCACAAACAATGTTTAGTGATATCTCATCTAAGAATCTACCGGCTCTTTAGAACTAACTGTATACGGTACATAAATTAGTTTCCGTTGGCGCCCGATATTAAAAAGGTCCTATTCGGCCTCACAATATTCCATTTCGAATACCAGTGGGGGTTCGGCCGTTTCAATCGTTGCGACAATTAATCACAGTACCTCAGAAAAATAAAAAGTAAAAACGCCATGATAAAATACCAGTCATCAAGTTTTGTTTGTGCGTTAGTAAATAAAACATTTATTTTTGGTCCAGTTACCTACCCAACTACGGGTTCTTTTTAAAGTTCCCATATGTCAGTACTTTATGATTTAACACATTTTAGGACACTTACTGCTGTAGACAAAATTCATTTTTTTTTTGTGTCTAACTAAGTGTCCGTGCATAATACCAAAATATCGGAAGCTAAGCAGCATAATAGATATAACAAAGGGTATATTTTTAAATTAATCATGTGCTGTTTATCTATTTTTATATAAAATAATCATGAAATTGTCATTTTTATTGATCAAATTGGTGATGGCGATCATACCTCTCAGTGTTAATTTCGATAAAAAGGTTTAATATATCAATATATAAAAAATATCTTATCAAATTAATTTAAATAGGTAATATAAAGCTAACGTTTAAAAACTCCTTTATTATTTGTAAAATTTGGTACGGTATTACACAGTACAATACTTTATTATGATCTTTGATGAACGCATAATATATATGTGAAGCTCTACTGTTACAGCTGCACTCCGTCTTTACTTGTTATACTTGATCGAAGAGCAGCAATGTCATCCAGTACTGGTCGAACCGAAGATTTCATTGTAGGCCTTTTTTTCGCACGCTACATTATGACGTGAGATCGCTGTTTTATCATTATCGGTGAATGATTGTAAGCTAATGATGAATAAAGGCGAAGAATTGCTTCATAACTGTAGGACCAAGAGAGACCGCGGCTGGAGAGTCCAACTTTTTTATTGTACTTTGCTTGTCTTATTTAACCCTTTTAATATAACACTGGACATTTACAATTAATGCACAATATGCTGGTCATTCATGCTTCATTACTGCTAATCATGCATTGTCGTCGACTCCTGATTAAATACAGATCCTGGTCCCAAAGAGTAATAGGTAGTACCAAGTCAGTGTGCTTTGTCAGTATTAAAATTTCCAATTCTATGACATTGCACAGATTCAATTCTTTGAGGCTGGTGTACACTTTTGCTTTTTTTAATCGAGTTGAAGTTGCACAGGGTACACAAATATATACGGCCCTCTCAGAGCCGAATATTTTGCCTCTTGATGGCTTTCGTTCCCGCCGCTGCCGCGCCCGCTTTGTGAGCAGTCGCTCGTACATGGGATGAAGCTACAGTGTCTACACATATAGCATCCCCACACAAGCGACCGCCCGTTTTTCCAAGGGATGAGCGTCATGCCGTCGCGCCTCTTGCCATCGTCCCGCGCTCAAAACCATTTGGTTCTAGAATAGCTGGCACACCGGCACTGGCAAGAGCACGACGCATGACGTCATTCTAGGTGGCGTGACGTGAAATACGCCCTGCGCTGCGTCGACAAGCCAGGCCTTGGTGACCCAGGGGATCGACATCCACAGCAACAGCGATGAGGCTCATTCATTCTAGCCCCTAATCGGAGACTGACCGCAAAACTAAATGTAGTTCTCTCCAAGAGGGTGCCTACACTTGCCGACGGTATGGCATTTAACCAGTAACCCGACTCCGGCTCACAGCTGGCTAAGAGACGAGACCTTTCCACTATTCGTATTCTCTAATAGTTTTTTCTGAATAAGCAAGCAGAGAAGCTTACCCCATTGCCGTTGCGAGGTCGGATTCGAGGGTAGAGCATAGCCCGGGCCGGTTGCACCAATCCAAGCATCCCTGGCCACTTTAGTTCTAGTTATAGTGAAAACAAAAACAAGCAGATGTAAATTCTTGTTAGCTAAGTACATATAATTTTTTTTGTACAAAATAAATTTTAATATGTAAAGGTAAACCGGCTCAGCCTACGCAAAAAATATAAACCTACTAATGATTACACTCATTTGTTTTCCGATCATGTTTTTTCAACGTAACGTCAGTAACATTATTCTTATTGGCAAAAACATAAAAAAGACCTATCACATTATCATTCCTATTGCCTGTTAACTTTTCTATTAAAATTAATATAATTAATAAAAGGTTTTCTATACACACAACTTAATTATTCGTTTTGATTAGTACAAATTATGTATTCCTTATTCGGTGATAAATACCTATTATTTATTGTGCGAACGTGCCTACAATCATTTCACCCACGCATGTATCTGTTTTTGAAAAACATGTAGAGAATACCGTAAAACAGAATGATGTTTTCTTTGACAGAAATTTTAAATTCACCATGAATAATTTCGTCCATTGTAGGTTATTTTTGATTACAAGATAAAATCTCATTATCTCATGAATGGAAAGAGAAGAAATATAAAACCTTCCTTATAAAGCTTGGATTGAAATAATGATGGTAAGGCCTTGCCAAATTGATAATAGTGTTATTATAACAGCCGTCGAATCACCCGAAATATTTTCTGATCATTTGTCAAACAGACGTCTCGCGGTGAAACGAATCCAGTAGTATTATTTAGTTCATTTTATTATAGTTTTTGCTACCTATCAATATGTCAAGTTTAACACCTCTTTTGTCTCGTCTTATTTTATTATGTTATGTAGGATGTTATGATGAATGAATTCGTTATTTGAATCCAGCTACGTAATTTTATGGCAACTCAAATGTGATTATTTCTTGTGTGCAGATCAGTCTGTCAATTTTGTTAATCTTGATTATGTTATTAAGATTTGATTACTGAAGAGATAGAAGAATGCATTAAAATTTTCGAATATGTATAATAAAATTAAATATTTGTGGGATGTTTGTTTTAAAATTTAATTTCTCTCTAAACTATAAAATACCTAACGTTTATCTAGATTCTTTAATATCAAGTTTCAAAGGAATCTCCCATTGTCTTAATTGCTATAAAACAAAACTATATAGACCTATATTCTCGAAACTTTATTGAAAATTCCATTTCCATATTCACGTTTCAAAAACCTTAAACCAAATCAATATTTTAGTCAACAATATTGTCAGATAT
Source organism: Acrobasis suavella (assembly GCA_943193695.1). Taxonomy (NCBI): domain Eukaryota; kingdom Metazoa; phylum Arthropoda; class Insecta; order Lepidoptera; family Pyralidae; genus Acrobasis; species Acrobasis suavella. The sequence continues at coordinate 14,491,138 of OW971938.1, forward strand.
TAAGAACTGTGATCAAGCGTCTTGAAGGGAGATATTAATAGAGAAACACTGAAATTATGATATAATTTGTAATGTCCAGCTAATCATAAGTCCTGCCGATATGATTTAGCTTAAAATCGGATTCAGTACAGTTTTTTTTTGTGTACCAAATTTATAAAAATATGCATGAAATATTGCGTTTGTGATGTCAGTTCTATGCAGAACAAATGTATGAAAAAATCAATCTGAGTGATGCATATTTGTGGAATGTATGAAATACTTCAAGCACGACGCGTAAGAGGGTGGCCCGGTGGTCCATACAATGTGCGCGCACGAGGCATGCCGGAGTGACATAAAAGCCTCCTTGCATATGAATACTAGGGTCATGCTGTAACCTGAACCGAGCTAATCAAAGACGTAAAACAGAAATTTATTGTGTGCACTGTTCCTTAGCAAGTTTATTGTGCAGTATTATGACGGGGGCAATTACTCAACTCTCGTATAAACTCGGGTTTACACAGATTTGTTCTCTAGTTACAGTAAGCGATTGTTACCCCTCCAAGTTATGAAGGTTTACTTTGTTTGTTCAACAAAGTTTGTAAGAAATTGCTGAAAGTAATGTCAATCTGTTGCTAACTATTTCTGGGTGAATACATTGAATGATACTAATTGAGTATACCTACTCGTATTAAGAAGTATTAGTGTGTTCAGGAATAGCTTTTTATCCGTACATGGAATTACAGAAAGTTGAAATGATCAACTCACTCAGAAAAGAATTTTCAAAACACGGATTTTGTTTTTCAAATTGATCAACCATCTGATCCAGGACACAAGTGTAATTTGGTGAATATCAGGGGCATATTTTAAGGATTATTAAGGTGGTTTGTTTTACCCTACTGTGCATACAAACGGTAATACATAATTACGTATGAATTACGTATAGGTATTACAGATCTTGTAGGATGCAACTTTTATCACACGCAGGTGTATAGTTGCCAGCTCATTACCTATTTATGATCAAATTGAGTTTCTTACTTACAAACTTTTATATTCATAAGCAAAATGCTATAATTTATAAATGAAGTAAAATCTTCTCAACCGTACACAGTATAGTTAACAGTTTAATGAAACCGAAGTTTCAACATTTATAGTTGACGGGTAGTTAACTTCGGCCGCTGTTTTTAAAGGCTTTCCTGGCTTAGTTCTTCCTGATAATTTCTCAACCGGAAATTAAACGTTGCCAGCGAGAAACCGGGAAACTTTAAAATTAAAACTGTTAACTTCCATCTTGTTTCTTGACGAATTCTTTGTGTGCCGATTATCTCGTAATCTCAAACAGCTTTGTGACAGCCCTTTCGGTAACTTTTGTCAAAGTTTTTGCGATTCGCACCACACTTGGAACATAATTGCGAACTTGAAACGTTTAATCTTAGGGAATTAGCGTTCGTATTGTTTTGGAAGTTTTATCTTGTTCTTGGTAAAGCCGTTAGGTACAATTTCATTCAGATGTTAAATAAAATGAGATCTCAATGGTTTGTTGGAACAGATCTTGGTACTTAGATATTTTTATGAAATATTTTTGTACTGTTAGTCTTTGCTCACGGTTTTTTTGCGCATTACTTATCTCGGGAAGCAAAATATATTTACAGAAATTAAATGTCTAAATTTGTATCCAAAAAATTACGTCAATCGGTTGTTTTCTTTTGACATGATGAACTCAGAAGATATTGTAGTATAATTACAATAAGTAATAGTAACTAATATTGAATCCTTACCGATTCAATATTAGTCCACAACATAGTTACAGCCACTGAGTTTGAAATGCAAGTCGCTTCGTATTAATCATTTTGAAAGGATTTCGGGTAGCCTTATTAATTTATTTTTATTTTCTTCAGCAAGGTATTTCTAACAAAATAAAATGATATGGAACACAGTCTTCAATGAAAATTAAATGTTACTTGCTTTACAAGCACAAATACCATTTTAATACACTGGCCAAATTAAGAACACCTGTTTGACATGCCTACTTACTATAAGATATATAGCACATCTTAATCATAATAAACGATTATGATATTAAAACCAAAGCAAAGCATCATTTAACATCGACCTCCTTGCGTATGATATGTTATTATTATGTTTGTAATTATTCTATATTTGGTCTTAGTTATTCATTATCTCATTTCGTTTAGCCGCAAGACATGTTCTATTCATTGTAGATTTCTCTGTTAATTTTAATCGAGCTTTTACATCATCTGTAATTTAATACAACTGTTTTGTCTGCGATTAATTGAAACATAGAGAAACATGAGAGAGAGAGAGAGAGAGATTTTAATGCTCCTCAGCTGCTTGGAAGCCCGAGGTGTGCTTTCCCGCTTTTTCTTCTCTAAATATTTATAATGTGATTCAGATTTAAAGTTTCAAATGTTTATTCAGTAATTAGACCTCAACAGGCACTTTTACACGTCAATAAGTATAATTTACGTTACGTATAAAGTATAATATTTAATTTATTTTTCAAGAAAAGCTACCAAAACTAGCTCTTCGTAACGACCACTGCTGAGACGAAACGCCGAAATAAACTTATTTTCACAGTATTTGTCATATTCATATCAATGACTACTCAAACAAACATGCCGAAGACCTTATTAAATAAAGCAGAAAAATCAGGAACAGTTTAAACGATTTGGTGCAAATTTCCACTTTACAGCTGTATTTGGATACCTATACAATCCAAATCATTTCCCAGAATCGAAACAGAATACGTCCGTCGACGGCGGGACCCCTCACGAGCGCACGTTCTCGCAGATAGTTGCAAAATTGCTTATTTGAATCCATACTCCTTACATGCTATTTTGCGCTTCATCGTTTTCGTGTAACCGTACTTTCAAGATTCCGCGAGTTATCAAAAGGTCGTTTGGTGCCGTCTTCTGAGTTGTGAGAGGTAATGGGAACTAAATGCTGGTTAGTTTGCGCTATTTTATGAATTTTAAACCTAAAACTTAGCAGTGGCTTCATAACACATGTATATATGAATTAAACAATAGGTTTGTACAAAAATTGTAATAGTAATGAAAAACACACGTAGAATTATCTAAGCATGACACGAATAAAGGTAGTTGGTATTATCACAATATAGGTACTTTCTCAGGTCAAAACTTTTCTGGAGAGTCTGTCGTTATTGCAGAAATCCACATGCGCCAAGCTGAAATGGCGTAATGAAAAAAAGTACTCAGGTAGGTAAAGGTATCTAATAGGTCGCTGGTTCAAATCTGGCTCACGTATCCACATTATTCCACATATCTTTACGCAAGTAAGCACAATAGAATACGATACGTAACCAAACCAAACACGATATACGGAACTAGATTTGCGTCCGTGAGAGGAAAAAACTAAATTACAGTCAATTTGTTGCGATATCCTTATGGAGGCAATCCTCTTAAAGCTGCATAACCGCATAATCACACTAACAGGCGGAAGCGAGAGCGTTTTTTCTCTCGTTTGTTTAAACGTTCATATGTTTGGTTACTACCCCAACATATTATTGTTATTTTTCCTTAAGTTATATTTATTATACTCCAATTGATAATGGCTACAGATTTAATATATCTGTGTGTCAAAATATGTAATGTAATGGTCGAACCATGTGTAAAATATTTTTGTTTTTGTAAAATCCTTTCGTTTTTGCTTACTTTATCACTTGTTGATTCGCTGGTTAAGAAATTCAAATCAGGCGAAACAAACATAAGGATTAGACTCCATTGAAGCTTAAAGAAGAAAAGAAGACTATGTCTAGAAATATATAATATTATTAAAAGTAACGTGAGATGACATAACTAAATATTTAAAAACGGTATTACTTATGTAGGGTAATCGAAAATGCCGACTAGTTTCGATCGGTTTAGACAATCATCATCAGGGCGAGTGTTGTTAATTGGGACGGCGACGCGACGGTTTCGCTGTCCTCAACGCACTGAGCGTAGCCTCGCGGGTCGCCGTCCGTGCTGCTCTATTGGAAACGATGACTAATGGTAGTGTGTCCGTAGTTGTTAGTGATACACTTGTAGCTGTAGAAATTATCGTGTCATCGTCGTCTTCAGCCTCGGGTATACTCAAGACGCCTGTGTGTACCGAGCTGACTGTATCACTGCCTTTTATGGTCTCACTACTAGAGCTTTTAAGAGCTTGAAGAATAGGTCTCCAAGCGGCAGGTTAATTCCATTCACCATCTCGATTAAAATTTGGATGTCTATTTATTTCAATCGCCTCTCGGATTTTTTGTGAAACGAAAGCCTTCTCTATAGATAATACTTTCGTCTTGTCAAATCGTATGAAATGCTTGACATATCCGACTCCAATGTGTGCTCGACGATGGCAGACCCGTTCTTGTTCAAGTTTTTCATACTGCGTATAATGTTCAGTCAGCCTTGTTGACACTTTGCGCCCCGTTTCCCCAAATAACTTTTGCCACACTCACACGGAATCTTACACTAGGCACACTCAGCGGTTTAATATCTTTGGGCGAGCGTTTCAAGCTGCTTTCCTTTGTTTGGGGTCGAAAAATGGCTTTTATAGAGTATTTTCGTAATACTAAATATCCAATCTTGTCAGTCACCCCTTTAACAAATGGCAAGAATGCAAGTGCCCGGTCTGCTGATGCGACACGTTTCCGAGGCGAGTCTATTTGGCTCACTATGGGTCTCAATGGCCAGTTATCCTTGTGTATTTTAGGCAGCCCATATATCTTCGGTGTGGTAGCGTTTGGTGGACGCAGGCGTTTTCTAAGAACCTCGACGTTGCAGGCATGCAATTACTTATCCAGACCGGCAGTCACACATGAGGTAGGGTTATAATTTACCTTATTATATGTGTTTTTGTCACTAATTAATTGTGTGAGTTTCTCCTCATAAGCTACTGTATCCACTATGACGGTCGCGTTACAAGTTTCTACAGCTGCAAGATTATCACCAACAACTACGGACACACCACCATTAATAATCGTTTCTAATAGAACAGCGCGGGCGGTGACACGCGAGGCTACGCTCAGTGCGTTGAGGACAGCGAAACCGTCGCGTCGCCGTCCCAACTAACAACACTCGCCCTGATGATGATCGTCTAAGCCGATCGAAACTAGTCGGCATATTCCGACTACACTACGTAAGTAATACCGTTTTGAAATGTTTAGTTTAGAAATATGATTGGATTTTAAGATCACTTGTAGACAGATATGCTATCTCTATATTTTTCATGCATCAACAATGAAATACTATTGGTTGTTAAAACACAGCACTTTCACTTTACTCAGTCCAATCAATTGTTCAGTACTTTCGTCTAAAATTTTCTTTTATCAACACCATCTTTTGGATGACTGGTAGAGAAGGCCTTGGGCCTTTAATGCTCTAAATTAAAATCTTTGTTACAGGCGCAATTAAAGCCCAGGCCCAAGTTAAGTTTGTAAGATTAATAAATAAATATAGCAAGCTCATTCCACTCATTTTGAATGGATTCTTGGCTTTAGACCAGGGTTTTAAATGGTACGTATTTTGTATTCTGTAAGATTAACGCTAACGCTTGTACTCCGCTTATCACTTTACCGCAGCTATAATGTAGAGAGCCAAGAGCACTTCTAACCAACAAGCATTACAACCTAACGACCATCTTGGAAAGAGCAAGAGATTTCAACTTTACCGGAGATGCTTCAGGTTCTATCTAAAATTGGCCTTATTACGAGCTAGGTTTGCCATAAGTACTTGATGAAATATCCATGCAGGAGTATCTGAATGTTTTTTGTACATTGGTTCTCCTCTTAAGTGAATTTTTTGTATTTTATCCAAATAAATAACGTAGATACTGTTATAATCAAACACCTAAATCTTTTTTACCAAAAAAACTTTTAGTTGTGTAATTCGGTATTGAATTTGGTTTTTAGTTTTGAAACATTATTAATTTCTCGCAGGTAAAATATAATTAACTGTTATTAATCACACATCAAATCAGTTATGATTGTTTCGACAATTTCTTGTCTACTACTTATGATCTTCGACATCTTGTTCAATGATCTCATTTATAAGGATCCATCATAGTGAAGTTTTCCATCACTGTTGTCAGATTTTCAAGCTGCCTAAAGGCATCTGACAGAGCTTGACAACTGCCATACAATGGTGACAGCCAATGGTTTCACGTACCTACCAAAGTTCGGAGATTGTTTTTGTGCCACTTGTAGTCATCCGAATGCGTACCAAGCCCAGTGACACTTAACTTTCGAAAGCGCTAAGAATGCGTAGTCCTACCGGGCCACCGAGGTCTTCACAAGCACCACCGTATAAAAGAACCTCAAGCGTAGTTCATGAATACGTGTAACTCTAGAGATAGACAATGCTGGCTCCTTTATTGCATAGGTCTTAAATCGCGGCGTGGTTTCAATGCAAGTGCCGGTGACGTTAAATTATTGTCGCCAAGCCGCGTTACACCGCCTGTGCACGTGTGTAGGCTTATAGGGGTCTATTAAAACTGTTTTATGTTGAAGCTATTCAATTTTGATGTTCGTAACTGTGCTATAGAAATGTGCCCAGCTTTAGAAGGCAAAAAAGTGACGAAATCCTTTATAGGTCATAGGCAGAAGTCGACTTTACAAAAAATCGTACAGTGGCACCAAACAACAATCGTAGTTTATTTCAATGTTATGAAAATTCTGGCTTAATAGATATTTTGGCTTATATAACTTTAATTTAATTTATTTACATACATAGTTTTGTTTTACGATCTTTGTAAAAAGACGCAATTGATTTTTGACGAGAGGCAAGATAATTTTTTTTAAATAAAAAACAATTGTATTCTATAATTGACATTAATTTTCCACTTCAAAACGAAACATTACCCAAACATTTGAAATAATAATGCCATAAAATCATTTCACATTTCATTCGCACGTTACAAAATAGTTTAACAAAAAGCCGAGATCAAAGGTCTACGCAATTATTGGCAGTTTCGTATGAAAACTCGTATTATTGTGCTGTACCATCATATGATTTGCTGTATTAAGACCATCGTTTTGGGCGGTGCTATCACCTGCATACATAGTCATTACGCGTCTTGCCTATTACTCAATGCAGCCAGATAACAGAAATTTATTCATGTCTTCTATCGTAATTCAAGCCGATAAAGACTAATTTTATATGTACTTGGAAGTAGGTGATGGTATTTGTAAATTTGTTCTATCTCGACTAATACGTGATCGTGTATCGTATAGACATTTGCATGTTATTTCGTCTGTCATTACAAAAATACTGCTAATAACACTTTCTATTTTTATTTTTTATTTGGATTGTTTCATGAAATGACTTTTTGGTATGCATCAAGACAAGCAATTAAATTTAATGGAATATTTTTTCAAACGTGGAAAAGTTATTTGCCGTTACAATACCTATCTCAAATTTAATTCATTTTTTATCAAATTAATACAATCTAAAAAGCTCTAGTTTGTCTATTTTTATACCAATAATTCTTCTGTCAAATAGAAATTACTTTTTCTTTCAGCAATGAAACGATGAATGAAAAACTGAAGAATCCTCAGTAAATACAATATTTTCTTTACCCTTTATACTAATAATTCCAATTTCATTTATGGGTTGCTACTGAGATCGATTGTTCGAATGAATCGCCAGCTATTAACCCATGTTGTTGTGGTATTTGCCTTGGGTCCGAGTGGACGTTAAGCTCACATACTTTATCATTAATTTCGTAATTAAGGGAGCAATTTAATCGATTGTTTAATTATGGAACGATTGTTAAGTTTCCATTTCGGGATGTTCGTCTTTCGTTTCCGTTGAATCGCAATTTTATTGTATTTTACTTAACGATTTGTTCGTTTGAAGTAGAAACCCTTTTGTATTGAATTGTTTGAACTATATTTTGATATTCTTCTATATTTCGATCGTTCAATATTATAAAAACTGTTTTATTTGTCTGAGATTATTTAAAAACCGAATATTTGTTATTCTAATAGACATATCAGATAAAATAGCGTCGGTAAACATTTATGTAAATAAAAGACAAAAATATTGAATTGAAAAGTATGACACATAAAAAAGACTAGTTATTAAAATCATATCTTTTGTATGAAATTTACAATCTTATTATAGATGTTCATAATTAGTTTTATTTTTAACAGCGATTAAGATGTCTATAATTATATTTTCTTAGAGGAAATGGCAATTCAACGATTTATAATCTAAACACTGTAAGCATTCAAGCGAATGCTCGGCAGCTAAATGTTACGTTCGACCTAATTTTTTTTGTTATACGCACACTTATTGTTTGATTTACGATAGTTATATGTAGTTGCGCCTTTAGGTAAGGGCGTGACTGTATGAGTGACTCAAAGTTACATTATAGTAGAGGCGCAAGGGTACAGAATTCCCGAATGGTGATAGCCGTTGGGGGTTTCGGATAATTAGATTAAGCTTAGCATTTGCTTTGCTTACATAAAATACTAAAGGCGCTGGAATTTTCACCACACTTACTAAGGTACGGTACGCTTAAAAAATGGAGTCATAATCTCTCATACTAATTGTATGAGAAATTATGACTCCATTTTTGAAGCCTAACCGTACCTATCTATATAATTTAAATATATTTAAACCGTTAGGATTCTTTGTACATATCAGTACGCAAATAATTAAATTTTCTATTAACATAAACATACAGTGATAGCCTATACATTAAAGTTACAAAATGGATTGATATTACAATTATATGTATTTCTTTGTGTGTTTTTCTTAAGTGACTAAAACTTGCATTTTTAGTTACCTACTCCTTCACTATTTACTCGAAAAAATTGCCCATGAGCATCGGTAGTCTTAAAAACAGCACTGATAATGGCCATAACAGTTTCACTATCGATAACATCGTTAAGATCTTTGGGATCCGCATTAAAACAAATTGTGCTTATTCATATCACTTTTAATTGCACGTCGATTTAAAACTTTAAGGCGGTACGATAATTAAGTTTTGACGGCTAATTGCCGATAAGTAGATCATGCATTAAGAAAGTACAGTTACTTTCACAATAATTACACACAAGTCACGTTTCGAATTAAAACTTAAGGTGCAAATTGTTAAATCGCAACAAATTAAGGGGAAATAACTTAAATTAATGGAGGGGCATTCTTACTTACATTGGGAGTTCTAAAACGAAGGAACAAATTAAAGCAGACATTTCAATTACATTCTTGTGCAACTATTGTCTTTGTGAATGTACTTTGTAAAGGTGTATATACACTCTTGAAGAACTTTGTTGGACATATAACTACTGTTAATGGTTGTAAGATTGTAAATGACAAATGAAACAGAAAAAATCACAAATATTCCAACACATTAATTAATTAAAATATTTGATAGTTAAAATGAGTTGTTTTAGTTTAATCTCATTGAATGTTTTAATAAGTAATCTTGTTTTGTTGGAATACCTGAATATGCTTTCGAATATCATCGTCGTCTTTTTCGTGAATGTATTTTCATTTATACCATGTTAGGTGCATATAAATTAGCAATTAATATTGACCTGGCGATGCAAAAAGTTTTAGCTTGACGCGTGATGTGCTTGTGTTAGTGTTTTGAGTAAGGCCGAATGCACACATTGTCTCCGTCACAAATGGGTGGATATAATTGTAATAAATAAATTATAATTACGTTCTATGAAATGCCTACGAATATTTTTATATAGATAGATACTGCTTAAATCATTACACTCCACATATAAAGAATTAATAAAGGAAGAAAAAGAATGGTCGAGTTTGAACCTACCATTGTAAATAGAGAACAAACAGTCACAGTACATTTATAGCAATTAAGATCGAAGTTGCCTGGTTCCAATAAAGATTCGAGCGTAACGTTTGGGTCCTTTAGACCGCTCGTAACTCTCGCAATTAAGTCGATTTAAAAATAAAGTCTTAAGACCTTTCCACAGTATAAATACAACAGAAATATAATTTGAAGTCCAATTTATTTTGGTCTAAAACCCAAAATTTTAAATTTAAGTTTATTAAATTCTACTATTGACCTGTAAACCTGTTTTCAAAATAAAATCATTATATTTGTTTTAAGACAAATGATTTAATCTCTTTTTTAGGGATTCCCACCAAGACATAACTTAAAGCCTAATGCTACAAGTATAAACCTACAATTGCATTTTTGAAATCCTTTATTTATTATGAGACCATTGGTTTATATGCTTAACGCCACTGACTAGTCAGCATTACACTATATTACTGCTAATGTAAGATAACATTCAAATCAATCATAACAAAACAAGCAATGTATAATTAGCAACTGTCAGGCACAGAATCATGTAGTCTCTGGCTGCATGCAAGTATGTTGCGAAATTTGTGTGAAATATATTTCTATTATATGTTAACTCTACTATGATTCTTTTGTTGTTGATTAAACGCCATCTCGCGGGTCCCCATCAATAACAACAGTTTAATTAAAACACTTTTATTCGTACTTGAATGGCTGCTAGTCTCGGTTTTAATTTGCTTTTGCATTTTATATTCTTTAATTTTTTTCTTAATAAAGCACTTCGCGTTCCTAGTTCCGACCCAAGAGCGAAGAATTTGTACAAAAATGTAATAGTTTTCGTTTAATGTGTGTTATTTCTTAAACATATAATATATAATAAAAATTCCTTATGGGGTAGTAATGTTTATTCCTAATGGAGTAGGCAGAACTTTGGGTCACGTAATAGTTTATCTAAGAAAAAAAACTTCAAATAATGTTTTTGTATCCACTTGCAAAAACATTGCTCGTTTGCCAAAAAAGAAAATATTCTAGTAGGTAGGTATGAAAGATTTTTTGATAATTTAAGATACTGGTCGTTATTTAATGATAAAATAGAAAATGTACGTAGCCACCCTAGCATACTATTAGTATACCTAATTGCAGTAATAAAGACTTATCCGGACTACGTTTAATCTAAATTACGTCACTTAGCATAAGACTTATGATTTACTTACGAGTATTAATGTATGTAAATAATGCCAACTGTAATGACTAATTTACAAATAAATAATATACTTTTATCTCTACCTTATTTTTAATTACAATCATAAAATTCAGCAACCAATTCACATAATTAGTACTAACGTTAATTATGTGTTAATCTTTGTTATCCATCACCCATTATCATAAAGTTCACATTAATACGAACTCTAATTTGGCAGGGAAACATTAACTCGACGCATTGATAACAATAAAATTTAAATACCTTCAAATGTAACCAAAAAGCCAGTGTTAAAGTCGCATGCGCATTTAAATGGAAAAAATACAAATGAATGACCCTAAATGAGCGTATGTTCATTTGAATTTACATTTGGAACGGAAATGGACAGCTTTTAAAATAGTAGGATATCTGTTACGTTTAGAAACTAATACAAACTGTACTTGTTGATATATTAACATATTTATATAATTGAAAAGTTAAATTAAAATTTTATTAAGTAATGGACGGATAAATTTTTAATTAAAATACCTCTATGAATTACATGTGCTTGTTGCTAGTTTTTCACGTTTTCTAGTTGTTCCCAGACCAAAATGAAAAACGGTCAAGTGCAAGTCAGACTACATGAAGGGTTCCGTATTTCGGTACGGAACACTTTCAAAATTCTAGTTAATGCCATGATAAAGGAGTTTCAAACGCTGAAAAAAACAAGTTTTTAGTAACGACGACCCTTTTAAATTTATATTATATTTTATTTTATTTGTTATACGTTATACGTAATCGGTGAAAATTTCAATGATCTAGCTATTACGGTTCAACAGATAGAACTCTGTGATTGACAGACTAACAGACGGACAGACAGCGGAGTCTCAGTAATAGGGTCCCGGTGGCACCCTTTGGGTACGGAACCCTAAAAGCAATATGAGATTTTGTAACAGATTTTTTAATAACTCCCAAATCAGAAATAATTTTTAAATCTGTTGTCAACACTTTCCAGAAAATGTTGACAATAGAAACTAAATCGTCGAAATTTTAAGTCTTATCTGGACAGGGCTTAAAATTGTGACGATGTTTCATGAAAGTTACAAGTAATTGAATATTTGATCGCTATTAAAAATAAGTAGTAACTTTAAAATTGAAAGATTTGAGTAGTAAACTGAAATCAACTTTCGTTTCGACATTTCAATTTATCCGATTTGAAACACGATGTGACGTCGGAAAATCCGCAGTACTTTATAACACAGTTCCAATTGGTCGAGCAGATATTGTTAGTAAAGTTTATTTTTTGTGATCTTCAAATAGTTAGCTGCTGACGAAACGGGGTTGTTATTGATTTGATAGTTAAAACACTGAAAATCTAGAGTTCTAGCTAAGTTTGTCATAATATACTTTCTTTCAGCTTAGTAAAGTAAGTAAGTAAGATATTGGAAACACACTAGTTTTTCGGCAAGTAAGATATTGGAAACACACTAGTTCCAATATCTTACTTGTATTGGGGATAACTACAACGTGTTAAGATATGTTATATGTACAATGCATTAATTGTACTTATCATAGAACCTTAGAGGCTAAAATATAATCCGGTAGCCCAATACCCCTTCAAACTTTCCATTAGATTGAATGGGTATCTATTTGGATAGGCATGCTTCATCCTAGTCTTCAACGTCGCTTACCATCAGGTGAGATTGAGGACAAATGCCTAACCCAATATATTGTAAAAAAAAAAACTTAATTTCAACAAAGCATTAATGTTCATTCTCATCATGTCATTTTTATTTTGATAATTAACTTTCTAAAACATAAAATAAGCTTATAGCCGCACCAAAATGAAGCCTACTTCTATGTTGTGCTATGTAAAATATCATGATAATTCATTGCTTTTTCTTGACCTCATTGCACTTTCCTATAGTTGCATAAACATGTGAGTGTTATTAATACGCAAATATAATATTGAGGGAATTTAAAGCACAACCAACCACGAGATTAGTCCATAACATCCGTTATTGAGACGCCAGTCTCAAATCAACTTGCCGTTTAACTCCACACGACCAATATAAACCTAATCTAAAGTGCTAGACGAAGTTCGCACGTAATCATTTTATGAATGTTATGAGTTTCACGTGCTAAAGATACGTGTAGAGTGTAGAGCGAGGGGCTATTTGCTTTTGGCGGCGAAAGATGATATGTTATGGATATGTTCTTAACTTTTAAATCTCAATTTATTAAAAACTAGCTGATGCCCGCGACTTCGTTCGCGTGGACTTTATGACTCCGGCGTATTAATATAAATAAAAACTAATGAGAGAGAGAGAGAGAGACAGAGAGAGAGAGAGAGAGAGAGAGAGAGAGAGACAGAGGGAGAAAGTACTTGTAACAGGAGTTAAAAGTCAATATTACTTTAATTCTTTCCTTCGGGAGCCAATATGAAAAGAGCTGAAGTGCTACTAACCCTAGAGAAAGTCACATTAAGTTGGCCATGCGAAAAACCAGTCCTTAGATCGACATCAGCAGCTTTAAGCCTCTGAAACTGTGACTTATTTTCATAGCTAAGCAAGTAAACTTAAGGAACTGTGTATTTTCAAAAGGAAAATTGTTGGGGATGAGTGGCATACGCGGAATAAATTAATACAGTTTCACTGGCACCACTCACAGTAAACTTTAAGTGTCTCAGCAGACTATGCCGAAGTTTAGCGGCTAAAGTTCAGTGTCTAAAGTTCGGTGGGGATGACACACTAAATAAGCTGAAGTTCGGTGGAAACGCTGGACAGTAGTGATGTGCCGATATGAGAATTTAATCTTCCGTCTTTGGCGCGTCTGCGGCGAACGGAAACGGGAGCGGAAGATGGAACGGAAGTGGAAGAGGGAACGGGAGCGGAAGCGGAAGCGGAAGCGGGAGCGGGAGCGGAAGCGGCAGCGGCGGCGGCAGCGGCGGCGGCAGCGGCGGCGGCAGCGGCGGCGGCAGCGGCGGCGGCAGCGGCGGCGGCAGCGGCCGCGGCAGCGGCGGCGGCAGCGGCGGCGGCGGAGGCGTCGGCGGCGGCGGCGGCGGCGGAAGCGGCGGCGGCGGCGGCGGCGGCGGCGGCGGCGGCGTCGGCGGAAGCGGCGGCGTCGGCGTCGGCGGCGGCGGTGGCAGCGGCGGCGGCGGCGGCGGCGGAGGCGTCGGCGGCGGCGGCGTAGGCGGCGGTGGCGGCGGTGGAGGCGTCGACGGCGGCGGCAGCGGCGGCGGCGGCGGCGGCGGGAGAGGGAGCGGAAGTGGGAGCGGGAGCGGGAGCGGAACGGGTACGGGTACGGGTACGGGTATGGGTACGGGTACGGGTACGGGTACGGGTACGGGTACGGGTACGGGTACGGGCACGGGCACGGGCACGGGCACGGGTACGGGTACGGGTACGGGTACGGATACGGGTACGGGTACGGGTGCGGGTAGGGGTACGGGTACAGGTACGGGTACGGGTACGGGTACGGGTACGGGTACGGGTACGGGTACGGGTACGGGTACGGGTACGGGTACGGGTACGGGTACGGGTACGGGTACGGGTACGGGTACGGGTACGGGTACGGGTACGGGTACGGGTACGGGTACGGGTACGGGTACGGGTACGGGTACGGGTACGGGTACGGGTACGGGTACGGGTACGGGTACGGGTACGGGTACGGGTACGGGTACGGGTACGGGTACGGGTACGGGTACGGGTACGGGTACGGGTACGGGTACGGGTACGGGTACGGGTATGGGTACGGGTACGGGTCCGATTCAGCCAAGAGCATCGGAAGTTCGGCATTATGTGTTGCTAGTAATGCAAATAACATTGCAGGCATGCATTGGCTGAAATTCAGCCGCTGAACTTCGGCATACAGTGCTGAGACACTAAGTTGGGTTCCGTTACACAGTTTCGGCGGAGTCAAATTTCGCATCAGCATTATTGGCCCTCCGACAGTAAGACTTATTTTGTGAGCCGAGAGTCCATTTGCTGCAAGTGAATTAAGAAACTCAACTGGATAATTGGTGGCGTCGTCAACAACACTATCCAAGAAATCTAAATATATATACTCGTAACTCAAAGGTGACTGACTGATTGATCTATCAACGCACAGCCCAAACCACTGGACGGATCGGGCTGAAATTTGGCATGCAGGTAGATGTTATGACGTAAGCATCCGCTAAGAAAGGATTTTGATCAATTCTACCCCCAAGGGGACAAAATAGGGGATGAAAGTTTGTATGAAACTTTGTCAATATTAAACCGATCGGGCTGAGACTTTGCATGCATAAAGCTACTATGACGTAGGCATCCCCTAAGAAAGGATTTTGATAAATTACACCCCTACGCGAGCGAAGCCGCGGGCAAAAGCTAGTTAACAATAATTTGCGTCATAAATTCTTTATTAATTGATTATGGTACGGAACACTTCGCGCGCGTCCGACTCGCGCTTGGCCAGTTGTATTATAACTCAACAAAAAGTTCTCATCAGACTTAACAACTTTTGCTAAGGCGGCATTTTAATATTTCTTATAGTTTAGCTGGACCATTATAGTTCTGCATCATGTGTTCCATTTTCCAAAATCAATTATAGCCTATATGTTGCCCAGGCATCACAGCTATATAACAAAAAAAGTTTCATTCGAATCCGTCCAGTATTTCCGGAGATTAGCGTGTACAAACAGACAAACAGACAAACAGACAAACAGACAAACAGACAAACAGACAGACATTTTTTTTTATATTCTTACTCTATTACTATATCTCCATCGCCCGAAATTTTTTTTTTGAAAAATTTTCAATGTACAGACACATTTTTTTTACTCTTTTATTATAGTATAGATGTTCAAAGTTAATAGCAAAATATTAAATAATGACAATTAGTTGCAATGATTATATTAATATATTATAACATTACTACTCATTTATTTTTAGAGCTCCGTACCTAAAGGAAAGAATCGGGACCCTATTACTAGGTCGCCAGGCTGTATCTCATGAACCGTGATAGTCAGACAGTTGAAATTTTTAACAGATGATTTATTTCTGTTGCCGCTGTAACAATAAATACTACAATAAAATATTTTTTTTTAAGTGTTGATAAACGTGATGTTTTTATACACAATGGTACGGCACCCTTCGTGTGCGAGTCCGACTTGCACTTGGCCGGATATTTTATTGTTAGTTTTCGTTTTTCATTATCAGTAAAACGTTATACTTAATTGAAGAAAGATTACATATAAAGAAACTACTTATAATAGGTTGGGGAAAAAGTCTTTTCGCATTTTATATGAAAATTAAAAGCATTTTTTAATATAGTTTATTTACATTTAACTAAAGTATGTAGGTACCATTTTGATCGAAAACTTTTTGCCATCTTATAGGTAGGGACATGATCCCATTGCTATAGAAATTTTGGGGCTTCTGATCAAAAAACTGCGTCAAGTAGTTTTGGCAGTCCCCTCGTGATGTTAACCTGACACTGCCTAAAGAATTCTGAAGAGACCGAAACAGGTGGAAATCTGAAGGTGCCAGGTCAGGACTATACGGCTGATGCATTAACAC
The DNA here is from genome assembly GCA_943193695.1 of Acrobasis suavella. Classification (NCBI taxonomy): domain Eukaryota; kingdom Metazoa; phylum Arthropoda; class Insecta; order Lepidoptera; family Pyralidae; genus Acrobasis; species Acrobasis suavella. The sequence continues at coordinate 14,507,653 of OW971938.1, forward strand.
CTCCCAGCCAAACTCTCTTAATTTTTGCTGAGTGGTTAAAGATGTGTGAGGTCTAGCGTTATCATGATGAAAAACCACGCCCCTTCTGTTGATTAATTCCGACCGCTTTCTCTCAACTTCTTGCTTTAATCTTATCAGTTGTTCGCAGTAGAGTTCTGAATCGATGGTCCTGCCTGGTCGTAACAGCTCATAATGAATAATGCCCTTCCAATCCCACCACACACACAGCATCACCTTGTTGCGAGTTAACCCGGGTTTCGCCACAGTCTGTGAAGCCTGACCGGCCTTTGACCATGACCTTTTTCGCACGTTCTTATCGTACATGATCCACTTTTCATCACCAGTTATCAATTTCTTCAAAAATGGTTCGGTCTCATTACGTCGTAATAAAGAATCACAAATGAGTACACGGTTCATTAGGTTTCTTTCAGAGAGCTCGTGAGGTACCCAAATATCGAGCTTTTTTTTGTACCCGTTTTTTTTCAAATGCGCCCAAACTGTTTTGTGGTCAATTCCCAGTTCTTCAGCTACGTCGTAACTACTGATATGCCAATCTTGCTCCACTTTTTAAAAAATAGCATCCATTTTATTCGTAACAGGGCAACCAGAGCGACGTGCATCTTTGACATCAAAATTTCCGGATTGAAAACGCTTAAACCAAATTAGTGCTACTCTCACAGACACTGCACTAGGTCCATAAACATCGCAAATTTTTTTCGCGGCTTGCTTTGCATTTTTACCTTTTTGGTAGTAAAATTTTAAAATGTATCTAATTTCTTCATTAGATTCACTCATCTTATCGGTAAGAAAAACAAATGATAACCACGCATTTTCTTAATTTGAAATTGGAATTATCTTCTTTAAAATTTAAACTTTTAAATGATACCAAAACCAGCCAGGTACAAATAGTATAGCCAAAGTGGTTTTATTACAAGTTCATACATACTATATGCGAAAAGACTTTTTCCCCAACCTAATATTAATATAAGAACGTTTTGTCCATTTATAATAAATTTAATTTTATGTTGTTTCATATCTTTCAAAAGAAGTAATGTAGAGGCAATTTTTTAAAAGTTTAAGACATACAATTAAGATATAAATGAAATTAATTAAAGTAAAATATTTTCTATATTTCAGAGTATCTTTTCTATGTCTGTGTCACATGCAACTTTCCTTCAAACTTAGACACTACACTTCATAGCTAGTTTTTCCAAAGTGGTTCTTTGGGTGGCTGCAAACGTTTTAAAAGAGTTGTTTCCGAGCTAAAAAAATATTTCTTCGCAAAGTTGTTAACAGTTATTTCTTAAAGCGAATTTAAATATTATTAGTGAGGTACCTATTTAAAAAAAATTATATAGAGAATAAATACATAAACAAAAATGAAGAAAACAAATGTTCAGTGCTACATGCACTAAACATTTGTTTTGCTTTTATAGCTTCTATTTTTTTCTGCTAATCACCAATCTTTTAGGATCAGATTCTATACATGATAGGATTAACAGCTTTTAATCAAGAATTAAAAACAGGATTTACAGGATTTACGTTTGAAAAATTAGTTGATATAGTTTGACTAAACAGCTAATCCGTAAAAAAATTGTGGAAAGCAATTACCTAATACCATGTACAGGTTTTAATACCTTATTTAGTGGGCAAACTTATCTATTTAGAAAAAAAAACATACTAACATTCATTCCATCTTCATTTTTGACATCATAATAATTGCATCCGTATCAGGTACGATTTAATGAGATCAAATATCATCTCTACATCACAGACAAGCCATATAAAGTATGATAGTTTCAAATGTGACTGATATGTTGTTATTACATGTGCCAATAACTTTTTTGTGCAATTCAAGTGATTGGGTCATAAACAAAGAGCTTTTATGTACTAATGTACTAGAGAAGACACCACATATCACTGTTATGTCCCGTTCAATTGAAGTTATCTCCATAAACTTCACTTGGTCGCTTGCTAGGTCTAAACTGCCTAGTACTTGACAGTTTATTAGCGAAAACCATACAAAAATATGTAAAAAGTAACAAAAAATGCCTAGGTGTGCATTAAAATACTGTAAAAATAATTTAAGGAGCATGGCAAAGTGTAAAGAAATAATTTTCCATCGGTAAGTAACCAGATTTCACTGTGTGAATTCACGCCGCCATATATTCAAAAATAGAACAGAGGCTAATGTTTGAGATAGTTGGTCTATATATTTTGTGTCAATGGTCATAAATAATGAATTTCCGCTAATCTAACCGACTCTAATTTGCATAGAATAAATGCCTGCTTCTCCCACATATGGATGAGATAAAAAGTTTGATTATATCATTGTTATTTTTTAAGAAGCTAATTTTGGTAAAAAATGTGATCCACTCGTACTAATAAAATGGATCCTATTTAGATCCTGAATTGGTTATTTTTTGTCTGTGTTAAAACTATACATGCAATATGAATTGTACATTTGTTATTTATTTATTTACCAATTTATGTACACAGAAAATTTACACAGAGAATACATCAAATAAAAGTTGTACGAAGGCACTACTTATCTCAAAAGAGATCTCTTCCAGTAGGCCTGTGAGAGGAGATGTTTATGTGAGAGAGGCATATGGGCGTGTTTATACATTTATTACTGGGATACAAGTACATGATTTGATATCATTATATTACATTGAAAGAAAAAAAGAGTAGAATTTTTCTTTCAGGCTGGACCCTGAAATAAAAAAAAATTGAATGTTCTTCTCGCGCAGATTGTAAAAACTGGTCAAGGGAATACGTGATGGGTTGTCAGCCACCCATCACTATTTTGATTCCCTTTTCTACTTTCTCGACCACCATCATAATCAAGTGGCCTTTAAGTCTTGCGGCCCTGGGCTCTGTCTGCTTAGAGCCGCGAGATCCAAAATGCTCTGTCTGCTCCATTAGGGATAAACCCGTGATAGTGTTTTTAAGCGCTGTTTCTGTTGTCCTTTTTAGGGTTCCGTACCCAAAGGGTAAAACGGGACCCTATTACTAAGACTCCGCTGTCTGTCTGTCTGTCCGTCTGTCTGTCTGTAGGCTGTATCATGATAGCTAGGCAGTTAAATTTTTTACAGATGATGTATTTCTGCTGCCGTTATAACAATAAAAACAGAATAAAAAAACAGCCTCTTGTACATTTTTTAAATTGTGCAATAAAGTTTTAATAAATAAATAAAATAAAGGAAATATTTAAAAGAGGCCCCCGTACAGGAAAACGTGACTTTTATAGATAATGCTACGAAACCCTTCGTGGGTGCGTCGGACTCGCACTTGGCTTAGTTATTTATCTGGTTCATATCTACTTCGCATAATCTTTGATATCCTTGGTAGTGAGAAGTTTTCTACATATTGACACGCGTTGATCCTTCTTGACTTCTTGAAATCCTTTGGTGACTTCATGGAAGTGTTTACTATTATTTTGTAAGGGAAAGAAACGTATGTATTGCGAAATAAAGAGACAGAATGTATAGCAAAACTGGTATGAGTGAAAGAGTCGTTAAGAAAGTTTGACAGTTGTGTGAGAGCGACATAATTTAATGTATATTATGTATGTGTAAAAGGGAGAAAAATAAATAGACTTCGAACGTACATCGTAGTTACTCTTAAAATTTTACCTTCACCTATTACTATTTCACCGCTGAAGATCTAGTGGTATCGTGTTTATTAATTTTACGTATATATTAAATGCAAATCGTTTGTTACACTTCATCCATAATCACGTGCACTCGTAATAGTAACAATGCAACACTTTCTCTCTTGCATTTGAGCACTGAACATCATCACGTTCAAATTAAGTCGTAAAATAACCATGTACGGATATGTACGTACGTAATAATGACCAATGACCTCCGTGGTTCTCGTTTTATTGTTCTTTTTTGTCTACTATAGAGTGGGTCTTGTGGTTATGAGATCCACATTTAATTCCTGAACAGGTTTACAAATTTAAAACCTTGTTACAAATTATGATTTCTCAAAACTGAAAACCGACTTAAACACAACTACACAACCGATTTTAATAAAAATAATTATGGGACCAACTGAAAAGTATGTACCTTAAAACAAACGAATTTCCCAAATTGGTTGAGGCATTTTTGAGTAATTTTTAAAGTGGGTTAAAAATATGTTAATACCACAAGAAAGAATTATACTACTTTGGTATTAAATAAGAAACCCTGTATTGACACTATTATTTGTGATTCCTATTGTTGTAATTTATTTTATTAGTTAAGTTTATAGCTAGTTTTCTTGTTTATTTTATTCTTATTTATTTATTTATTTTTAGTGTTTACCTACATATAAGTAGTTTATTGTAGAATCTGACGTATTTATTTTATTTTAAAATTAATCCAGCAATTCATCTTTCATAAAAAGATGAAGATTAAAGAAAGCAGAGTAAAATAAATAAATGATAGGGTATGTCACCATGTCTCATTATTTCTTTAATTTTTAGCCGTCATTTATTTTACTGGTAGGCGAGGGTTTAAATTATCACATTTCAAATATATCGTTTAGTTACTGTTAAGATAATAACTTTCATTAATTTTATGTAAGCAATACAAAATTTCGAGAGACAAACAAAACAGCCATGTTTTGTTTGTCTCTCGAAATAAAGCCACTCCCATTAGAATTTATGGTTACTAATAAGTAGAGAGTGTCATTGCCATACGAGAATCGTGATGATATAATTAAAAGCAAATGGTTAATTATTTATAATTAATCTTCTATTTGAAAACATGATAGCACACTTGGAAACAAGAGAAGAAACTGTATACGAAATGGAAATATTTGGCTTATTATAAGGGTACGTTTACGAAGGCCCAACAGACATCAATGGTTAACTTTTTTGGATAGGTACTACATTACTCTTATTTTGTGTGCTTACACACATAATTCTATTTTCTTTGACTCAGTGACGTAAAATAGGGTAGCCATGTAATTAGCCAAATATTTTCAGTAGCCATCATTAAAGGACATTTTAGTTCGCAAAGGACACAATAGAAAACCATTTTGTAAACTTTGGTTATGAAATACTCTGAAGATTATTAGGTACCTATTCTTATTTTTAAACTGAAACAACATCATATATGTAATCATAGTTTCTCTGTGGCAAAAAATACTTGAAGTCATGTAACATTTTTTTATTTTTATAAAGACAATTTTTACTCAGGTATCAAATGACAATGACTTTCTAAGAGCAACATACTCTCCTCTAATGTGGGTTGGAGCTTGGCTGCCTTTATCGGTTTACATTACTTGTAGGTACCTCCTCAATACATCACTATTGCACAATCCCATAACCCCAAATGACTTTAAACATCAGAGTTCCAACTTATTCCAACAAACAGAACAAAACTGGGCTCTCACGAACTAACGGATAACAGATCTCCAAATTAACAGTTCGGACGATTAACTAACGTTCTTAACATCTTAAACACAAATGATGTATATGAGAACGCCCATAACGAAGTTGGTAATTATCAACTTGGCTCTAATGTGATAATGTCTAAATGCTCGCTTTGACGGGTTCATCTAAGGTACTGTACCTTCCCAAGTCATTAATTAGATTTTTGTAATTAGTCAGTTCTTAAAAGTGAAGCAGTAATGTGAAATATAAATCAAATACAATGTAGTTACTTGCCACGTATGGATGATTTCCTTTCAGCCGCAAGACGTCCACTTGCTGGACATTTGCCTCCCAAAAGACTATGTCATGACCATAGCTTGTGTGTTAATCTGTGAAACTTATTTTAAATGATAAGTTTACAGCACTAGTATCATAAAATCGAGGATATAGTCCATATTTTAACATCAGGTATAATAAACGCAACAATATATTTCTCACTTTATTATTAAGTAATTAAATATCAGTGATACATGTTATGGACATTGGCTCAATATTCTTCTTATATAAGCTTATAATTAATAATAGAATTCTTATACTATTATAATTTATAACAGGCGAATTGTTGGTCCCGGTTGTTTTCGTTGTAGGTATAGCAGACGTCAAGCTAAATTAGATGCCTTTAGGCAGCTTGAAAAGTCTGACACCAGTGTTGGCAACTTACACACACGAAAAAAAAAAAGAAACCGGCGAATTATGTATTGACCTACCTACCGTATAAACTACGGCTGAATTTTTCGTATAAAAAAATTTGACATAGGGACTTATTGTTAAACATCAACTGACTCTACTTCTTACCATGTAAGTACACATAAAGATACAGCATACCTACTACAAACTTGACCATGTCTAGTGGTTCTCAAAGTTTACTAGACTGCGACTCACATAAAAAACTTCCATTTTCGGAATTTTCAATTAAAATCGAGTAAAATCGGGATTTTCGGAATTTACGGCTTATATTTACCCGCATTTTGCTGTGGAGTGGGACTAGATTTCATAGATGCAGAGAGAACGATGATTCGAAGATGCAATCTTTTGTTCGACATGTTTTAAATAATTCAATCAATTAATATAAATTAAATATACTTGACTGAATTCCTAGTTACAAAATATATTATATTTATTATTCCGCTATGTTCTTTGTCATTAATTAGTTTCTCATTTCCGAAAAACAGTCAATTCATTCCCTTCTTATCTCTAAAGTAGATGCCTTTAATTGTTTTACTACTCGTATTCATTAACGTAACCCGTTGTAAAACCCGACATGACAGTCATGGGAGCAAGCGGCACCGCGGCGTACTATTAGTATACAAAGTAATTACGGCTTTTGAATTATATCGCTTCGCCGGGAAGCGCGAGCGCCGGTAACAAGACAACATAATGATACGAACCGCCTTTTGTCTGTGTGTTTCGCCACCTGCCCAAACACTACAAGAGATGGCTATTTATCGACACTATCTATCGATATTTCCTGTGTAAAACAGCGGGATCTAATGGCGGTGCCGCCTTTGATTTGAAATAATGACACCTAATTACGTTGAAGTTACCTTTGTGTCATTTTGCCAAGTAATTCTAGTACACAATGATCTTTTACGGTTGAACATTGATAAAAACAATCAGCAAAAAGCATCGATACTCGGGGTCGACATCCTTATAATGATGCCTTGTTAGCAACTGTTAGTCATTCTTACCCATGGTAAGGAAAACGAGCCTCTTAATTTGAACTTCAAAGGTGTGATTTCTGGTTCGTCGGGAAGTGTTAAGTAATTATTTAAAATCGACCCTTTTCTCAAACCGATTAAATGTTAACGAGGATAATTTTCTTTCGGGGAGTTGTCACAGTTCCCTTTAATTATGATGTCGCTGTGGCTTTAATTGTAAGGTAAAAATTGTAGACAAAGTTGCAAGGCAGTACACACGAGCGATTAAGCAAAATTAAGGCATTGTTTCTCCTAGCGAGCCTAAATTCTAAACATCACATCACCCACTTTGTCATTTTATAGGTTCGGCATGTTAAAACAAGAAGTTACACCTGTATGAAAATACATTTTTGTGTTGTTACTTAAAACTTGATGGTATTTTAATCAACTATGGAAAGGGAGGATTATGTTTTTAACATAGAGACGACTGTTATAGGAATTGATTTAGGAAGTTTCAACCAAATAATTTTTATCTATATGTTAGTAAGTAATTTCTTGATCTACGTCATTTTTAACCTAGATTTCCATTTCAACATTAAGGGGTTAGCCAACTTTTTCAACTTTATTCTCTCTCAGACGTAATCTTCTCATCAGTGCTGGCATCTTAAACAGAAAGGGTTTAGCAAAATACACACAAATATGAACTTTTTATTTTATTTAGCGGGTTCGATCCCCGGTCAGGTTGAGATGGAAAACGATGTTTTTCTATTTGGCCTGGGTCTTGGATGTTTGTCTTTAAGTATATGTATTTCTTATAAAATATAGTATCGTTGAGTTAATATCCCACAAAACAAGTCTCGAACTGACTTTTGGGCTAACTCAATATGTGTGATTTTTCCCTATTATATTTATTATGGTTAGCGAACTAGACACCATTCTTCCATATTTTCGTTTTATAAAAACCTGATCAATTGGAATAAATGCTTGTAAATAAAATTATTCATTCTACCACAGCTTGCATATTACTTTTTATTAATAAAGTTGTAAGTTTAACAATGTATCAGCCTTATTAGAGCCCAAGACAGTCCACGTCATAAGCTATTAGTGCAAGTACTTGCTTAGTAAACAATGTCTCCCGCGGTTAATAACGAAAGTTGGTAGCCTAGAGATTCAGGACTTGCCAGAGATGAAACTTACTAACAATAATTGCCTTTTCAAAGCAGATTAGCTTTGGTAAACTAAGTGTTGCCATATAATTTTGCCAAATTCGACAAGCAAATACTTAACTAAGTACTTACATATAAAGTAAACTCCTTGACGACCTCCGTGGCGTAGTGGTCACCATGCTAGTCCGCCACCCAGAGGTTCCGGGTTCGATTTCCGGTCAGGGCAAGTTAGAAAATGGCCTTTTTCAAATTGTCCTGGGTCTTGGGTGTTGTTTATCTATATATGTATTTGTTATAAAATATAGTATCGTTGAGTTAGTACCCCATAACACAAGTCTCGAACTTTGGGGCTAGCTCGATCAGTGTAATTTGTCCCTATATATTTATTATATATATTTATAGATCACTATATTATAATTAAATAAAAAGAAAAAAAAAAGAAGCTTAGAGTTTTCTACCTTATGTATTTATTATCCTTAATAAATAAACTATGTTTTGGAAAAAAAAAGAAAAAGTGCATATTAATATCTATAGTATTTACTATTATACTTCAAATATTTTTAGTTAGTAGGTAAAATAAAAGTATAACTTTTATTTTATATAGCTTTAAATAAATAACTTATTTTACTATGTACAGATTAATAAAAAATATTATGCATACATTCTATCAAGTCTTTATCCCTTACGGGGTACTTACTTAAGGCTCTACGCAGATAGAGCCCAGGGCCGCAATAATTAAAGGCCACTTATAGCGTTAAGAATATTTACCACTTTTTATCTGTTTTGTGTATTTATTTACCAATTTATGTACAGTCAAGTACTTAAATACCTGACCAGGCGCTCTACTTATATCTTGAATTTTCTCTTAAAATAAAAATGATATTAACATGAAAATTTATATTCAGACAGATTTTTATTAAGTCTTTCTGAATAATTTGTTTTATGTTAACATTATTTTTGATTGAAGAGAAAATTGAAGATATAAGTAGAGGGCCTGGTTAGAATTTTGGTACTTGACTGTACACAGAAAATTTATACAGAGAATACATTGAATAAATGGCGTAGAAAGGCACTATTTATCTCAAAAGAGATCTATCTCTTCCAGAAGTTGTAGTTTTGATTCATTATCAAAGATTGGGTTTGGACTTCAGATTCTATTTACAAAGTTCAGAAAGGTTTTATTCTGTAGTATTGAGTCAATTCATGCAAGTCAATGAACTAACTTTATTCAAAAGTTACTCTTTACGATATAACTCAAACTATTTAGGGATACCTAAATCAAAATAATATAACCTCAAAATACTTTCGTAGACAGCGATCTTTGTTTAACGATTTATGGCTATTTCGTGGCCTTTATTTACTTTTATAGTCGTCTGGTTCCGTAAAAGTCTGTGCTATAAATAACCAGAGGTCTATATGAGACGTCAGGATACTATGCTGTACTGTGAATAGCATTTTCCTCTTATTATGTTTTCGGATATAAATTAGAGAGATTTATTAGGCTTTAGTGTAGTAAACACTGCGATACTTTCGTCTTAACAATCACTGCCACTATAGAGCTTAATGGCCGAGTAAAATAAAATTTAAATAGAAAAGCAGTTTAGAATTAAAGCGTTTAAGTGCTAAGTGAATACGTTAAAAGCTAGTAATAGGTTCTTTATAATAGGTAAAGATTTTTATATGATACTAACTGACCCTACAGACGTTGTCTTGTGTTAAGAATTTTTTATGCAACTTTTTTTTCCCCGTGAGCGTCTTCTATATAAATGAATTTTTATCATTCTACTTGACATTACATTTTGTTCTTACATACCTTCTTTTCATTCTACTTACTTTCTATATTGAGCTTCTATGATGATCCACGTGGAAAATGTAATACCATCTGTTTCTTTCAAGAAGGGATCATGGGAATCAAAAACAGAACAAGGTGATTGTTACCACTGTTTCGAATTCTCGAATTATACCGAAAAGCCCACTTTTTTGCAAAGTGTGTGTGTACGTATTATTGCTGCGACCCTTTACCTCACTCTTTACATAAAGCATGATAATATCACTGGGAGTGATACTTATTGTTGTAAGTTTGATTATCTGCTGAGTACTTACTCCTAAAGTTTCGTTTACGTGTTACAGTACAATCATGAACCTTGACACAATGTAGCTAGTATATGTAGCTACTTAGTAATTTATAACATTATGATAGGTAACTTCAAGGCATACAAAGTAGACTGTAAATAAAGTTAAGAAAGGCAATACTCCATCGTAAAGTTTAAGTGACGTATCTAAAGAAGCACCAAGAACGATAACACAAGAATGAGATAGGTTCTATTAAGAAAATCATAATGCTCGCTCAGGTATACTTGAATAGAAGTTACGTTCCTTTATAAAGTTAGGTGAATTTATTGTAACATAAATGGACGCATATTTTATATGTCTTTGAAATCTGTTTTAGATAGTCACTTTCATATTTCTGTTTTGTTTAACTTTGACTTGTGTTTTGAATTACTTTTATGGTAATGACGCTTGTTGCACAATATGTGTGACAGTTTAAAAGCAATTGTATATCAATGTTCGTTTCTATTAACCTAATTATTTTAATATATTAAAATAAAATAAAAAAATCTATCAAAAAGCTTTTTTATCCAAACTTAGTAAAATTAATCTCCTAATGAGTAATACTTTCAAATTAAAAAAAAAATACGTAAGAATTTGATAACGATTTGAGTACCTATAATTAGGTAGATACAATGTTTTTCTGTTTAAACCAGACCTATTTTAAATAATACAATCGAAAAGATCGTCGCTCACATTAAAACGACCCCAAACTGCTTGTAATTAATAGGCCATGTTGTCGAGGGCTATTCTAGGATTTATTGTTTTACAACGTATTCTGGTTATAAATTCCTTAATTGGGCCCACTTTACGCTCACCGATCCTTTAATTTACAAGGGCAAGCAAAGTTAACTATCAAGATGGAAGAAAATAAGTGGCGTAATTTGGGGGTAACGTTTGACCTCACCTGCTTTTTTTCTGATGACCAATAGAAAGTATCTATAGATTGGTGCTATTATAGGTCGTGGACGGTAGATTAAAGATGCAATTTATAAAAAAAAAACATTGTGTAAACGTGAGTGTAAGTAGTCACTTTGTTGTGTAGTAATCAGCGTTGACGACTTACCATCTAATGAAGCCGGGACCAATGGTTTAACGAAGCGCGGAAGAAAAAAATAAAAAGTGTCGCAAAATACGTACAAGTTTTTTTGTTTATTTTAGTGATTCTTGCCTTTAAAGCATGAAAAGGTGATATTATGATGGATAAACAAACGTATATTTTATTGTAGTATTTTACTGATATGATGAAAAGTTATCATTCACTATCCACTTATACCAAATCAAATCAAATAATTTATTCAGTAATTAGGCCTTTATAAGACCTTTCAACATAAATAATTTTATTGTAAATACATGACGTGTAATAATTATTTAATTTTAATTATTAATTATTTTAAAGAAAAGCTGCCGATACTGGCGTTTCGCAATGCCTACTGCTGAGCAGAAATGAAACTGTACGAAACGACCAATACTGTAAAAAAAAGAAACTATTTTTTCAGTATTGGTCGCCTACGCATTAGAAGGGCTTTACCATTCACGTAGACCGTAAATAAAACTGTCTATTTCAGAAAATAGAAGGAAAAGCTTTAAAATTGGCAGGCTAACATCTCATTCACATGCAACAAACCATGCATTGTACCCACATCTTCATAACAAGAAACACAATCATGTAGGTTCGGATTATTGCATCGTGACTGACTTTTGCCCTGAATATTTTACTGGCTGCCGGCGCCGTCTCACCATATAGGATGGGCGTATATAAAGATTGGGGATCAACCCTAATATCAATATTCAAAAAGTAATATTAGTAAATTTTAAAAGGATACTTCCTTAGCTTACATAAAGAGTTAGAATAGGCATGACGAATAGAAAAATATTTATTTGTACACATATTTTATTTATACTTTTAACAAGAATTTTATGAAAAAAAGAAATGCGGAGCCGACGTTATTTATCAGCAGTTGGAGTCATTATTAACTAAGCAGGTTTAGTGTAGGTATGTGCAGCAGTGAATTTTCGGTGGCTGATATGGTGATGATGAAGCAGGCAGTAACTTTGTTTACCATTGGTGTTGATTATGATAAAAGTCGAGTTTGATTCACCTTACCTAGTGAATACTCACCCGTTTTTCTAGTGAAGGTGCTGAAAAGACTTACAACGAGGTATAAAAATGTAAGTGTCCCGGAGTTTGGTTGTCCGCCGGGTCACCGGTATGGGTACTAGCGCTTTCGCAAGTAAAGCGACACCGGGCGTAGTCCGCACTTGTATGGGTGACTATAAGTGGCATAAAAAATTCTTCGGAAGGCACGTATAAGCCGTTGATCTCGGCTAATATTATTTTATGCTAGTCGTCAAGCTATGCCAGATGCACCCACGAACAAAACAAAGAGTGTCGCGGAATGTATTAAAAACGCATATTACTTATTACCATGGGAAAATCATATGTACGCCCGTATTATGCGGATTCGTGTCTAAAATGGCATTTTGCGAGATAAAAAAAGTAAATGCCACGGTGTAAGTCAATTTTGTTGAGGGAACGTGCGAAGAAAACCAGTTAAAAGTCACCGAGTGAAGAGCCGCTTAAAAATAGTTTTGTAAGTATACAATTACGATCTAGGCATACTAGGTTATACAACATAACATAATTGGGTATTTCCTTGGTCAAAAATAAAATATTTAGTACTGTTATGAAAATAAAACGCCACAAAATAATATACTTGTCATTGATGGTATGAAGTTTCAACGAGATTTTACATTTATTATTGCAAAAAAATAAATAACTGATAGCACCATTTGTCTCCAAGAAACTTTGACGTCTGTCTGCTGTATAGCATACGAATCCCATAGAAATAGTAATACAATGTTTTGACGTTTAGAAAAATCTGAGTTGTTGAAAAAAAATCGAATTGCATTCACAATAAAATAAACGGCTTGACTGAGGAGGCAATATTTTGCGACTTTTCAAATTTATATACGTAGTAAGAAATAAGAATATATGGAACTAAAAATTCGAGAACCCATGATAGCAAATTGATAGGACGTACGCACGTAGCTTTCTAAAAATGGAAGACAGACACAGTGGAAGTATCAGTATTTCAAGCCAGTATCCTATTTAGGATGAATCTCTCTTCTTAGGATGAATATCTTGTTGAGAATACAAAAAATTTTTTTATTTATTTTTGTTTGTGACACAAAATGAAATTTTATTTAAAAACATCCAAAAATCCAAGCTATTAGAATAAATTAGAAAGACTGCAAAGTTGTTGAGTAGGCTGGCTGCTAGGTACTTATAATAAACTTAATAAAACTACACATGACTGAAAGTTATTACATAGGCAGTCCGTCGGTTGCTTTATTCAAGTTAATAAATATTAATCGTTTCTCGTTAAAACTCAAACTAATTATGGATAATTAAATGTAATTTAAGTAGCCGCCAATTGGTTGAAGGAACGAGTATAACTTACAAAAATTAAGAGCTGCTGTCGGCAATTTTAAATGTTGAAACTAAAAAATGAACTGTATTTTAATAAAATCAAGGGTCAAATTTAAAACTTATAAGTAAATTTGGAATTTCATTTTTAAATGATTATTATCGAAATACATTTATGAATCTTGTTAAAACTGTCCCAATAAAGGTAAGCGTCGCTATAAAGATCATCCTTCATAAACAGTTATTTAAAATGTGAAAATTATTATGTTGAGGTTGGCCAGCTGGCAAACACAACGATGTTAAGTTTAAGATTGTGAATTAACTGTTTATTATAGTAGAAGCTAACCTTGCATTAAAATTTGTACGTGGATGTGTAGGAAAGCGCAATGTTAAAAAAATGTTAATGGTCATTTAATGAATTTAACCTTATGTTGCATTAAGTAGTTGCATTACTTTTATAGAAAGAATTTAGGTACATTTTAATTCATGAATGCACCTTCTGTAATTAAAGTTTAACGGTTAGATTAGGCCTTTTGTTCATTCCTTTTTAATTTTTAAAGTACAAGCACCACTAGTACTAATTATCAAGTTACTTTTTATTTTAGATTTTATTATAAGACCCATTGGATTTCCAAGTCATTATGCTCAGTAATCATGACTCAACGATAGCGAAAGGAATTTTGGTTTCAAAAACTCCGGCTCCTTTTACGTTTCAACCTATAAATAAGGTTTGTATTGTTCAAAAATATTTCAAAGATTACTAAATATCACTTTTCCAAGTAGCACCAAAAGTGAAATTGTCAACATTGTAAACGATAGTAAAAGTATTTGAAACAAGATAAATAGGTAGCCGCCATTGTTACAATTATGGGTACAATCGACCCTGAGTCATATTTGGGTACAATAATTGCATAAAGAAAAATCCAACCGAACAATAGTGTTGCAAAGAGATAAAGCAAGTGGACTATAAAGTTACAGTTGTAAACATTGTTTATAAAACAATTCGGCAAACTGAGACGCAAACAAAAGTTTTCGACGAAATTCTGCGCCACCCTTTCGGCTTCCTTAAATTGTTATGGCGGTAATAAGCCGGGTGAACATGTGACTTTTATAGCAGCCAGTTCTCCCGAGTTTCGGGATAGCACATTTTGTCACTGAGACAATTACTGGAAGCCATAACAGCTGGACAATGATGGCCATTTTTGACATATTGCGCGAAGGACGCGCCCGAAACCAGTGTTGCGTTTTACGATACGAAAATAAAAGTTCAAAGTCCAAATGTGGGTATTATACTCACATTTGCATGTTTGGCAATAAAATGCAATGAGAATAATAAGATTCTATGCACTTTTTCTGTCCGCGATGAGAAATGGTCAGATCAGTATCCTGTGGAGATGCCAAATAGTCAGTGTAATGGCATTTATTTGGAGATTTTGTAGCTTTTGTGTGCTTATTTGAATAATAAATATCTAGTAGATAAAGCGAACTCGACACTTTAAAAATCTATGAATGTCGTTTATACTCGTGGATTGTGAAGCGTAGCAGTTTTTAATTCTTCTTATCTGAATATTTATTGGTGTGTCTGAAGAGACATGGATAACTGCACTATTTTATTCGTTGTATTGTGTAATTATCATATTGTTATCGTTCAATAAAAAAAGAAGAAAGTAAAAGTATAATAAAATTACATATTTTACAAAGTTAATTAAGATAAATATGTCAGTTAATAGGTTAAATAAAATAACATTATAAATCTTGCTATAATTAATTTGATAAAGAAATAGGTAATTTGATAATTAAAACTGGAAACTCTCGTTTAAAGATGCCTAATACAGGACGAGGGGTCGAAATTAAACTTGTTACTGCATTAACGTAAAGACAGGTAACTTTTTAATTCCGTTAACGAAATTGTCATATTTTCCTTTGAGTCCCTAATGAAATAAGAGGAAGACAGCGCGGGTCAAGTCTAGAATTTTTATGTCCACTTTATATTCAAGTCGGAAAGTTGTGCAATTTCAGAAATTTGTTTACAATGCGACGCCTCCGGGGTTTTCTACAGAAACAAGCAAATTAGGACGGACCATAACGGGTCAGGTTGTGTCACTCATATTGCAATTAAATGTAGCTTACCTGCACATTTGGAGCTCGGCGGTCAACACACGCATAGGTTATTTGTTGTCAATAACTTGACACTATGTACTTACGTACGTTTGTCACAGACTATAAATGATATAAGGTGACATTTATACTATGGCACACAACGTGTGATGCCTTGTCGGTCTGGTCGCTCATCGTAAATTGCCCTTCTTCATTTAAAACGACAGATCGAGTGAATTTGTCGCTGCGGCCCGACCAAATATGCTACGCCATTATTACTAACTCAATAACTTGAATCTTTTGAAGTCACAGCGTTCTAAAACAAAGCCCCTTTACGACTTGCCGGATTCGTAATTAACAAGTTGAAATTACGAGTCGAATGCTTTCAACATTTCATATCATAATCTTCGTTTTATTATGCCGTTACGGATTGTTAGAATGTACGTAATTAATTACACGCAACATTGCTTTATGTCAATTTTAAAACTTATATTGGATTTAAGACTTGAGATTAAATCGGAAATTACTGAGAAAATATGACGAGAACAGGCAGGAGGCCAATTTTTAAATAAAATTGAAATAGTGAATCAAAATCACAAACCTCAATTCGAAATTCTTGTTTTTTTTTTATTATTTTAGAATACGTAGCGCTTGGATTATAGAATATTGACGTAGACGCCTCTATTGAAAAAGAAAAAACAAAACCTAGAGAAATCAACAGATAGAAAAGTCTTGCTAAAACATTTTTCTTAAAATCGAAAGTCCTGCAAAATATCTAAAATGTGTTTTTATTTTGGGTGTTCCATTTATAGTACTAGTTCCAAACTTGATTTATAAATATTAAATGTGATTTTTAAAAGGTATATCAAATGCGTTGATTTAGTATACATGTTTTATTTTATATGCTAAGTAAGTATGAGATAATATAATTCAAATATCATAATTTGAATTATATTATCTCACAAGGTTTACCCAATATTGTTTTACTTTCAGTGCTAAATCTACTCACATAAAGAAGAAGTTATAGATGAAAAAAATATAGTTTTAACCACGTTCGGCATAGTAACAAATATAGAGAAAACTATCTCGTCGTAATGTTATTTTACGTTTAATTGAAATTACATAAATTAATTCATGTTTTTTTACCTCGTTTGTAACCTATTTTTATACCTACTTAATGCACACTTTATTACAAAGTAATTAATGGTAAACATCAACTGTGTTAACTTTGTTCGTAATTTAATTAAAACAAACACTTTATTGAGTACTAAAACGGAATACCAACAGTGAGAACGAAATATCTCATTTAATGTAAAATTAACCAACCGGATCCTCTATGTGCTTATATTACATAGCCGTAAGGCGTGACCTCTCTTTGATCAGGCAAGCAGAACACACACTCCATTTTTATTTTATAACGACCATACAAACTATTATTACGACGTCACTGTGTCAAGCCCCCATCACATCCACATCCGCCCCACATACAGACATCTTAAAATCTGATATCATTTGCTCAACAAAATTTAATTTTGACACAGTTCTAAAATTGAACAAGTTGAAACATTATTACAACTTTGTCTTGATAAGTTTTAGAAAGGGTAAAAAGCATTATAAATGGCTTTTAGATGCTAGCTTGACAATTTAATACTGAGGTTATCATAGTCTTAATAACAATTAGAAAAGAATGATAAGTATTTGTAGAAAAAGTTCGGATACACACCTGTTAAAAACTGTTTGTATTAGTAATCGGTTGATGTATTTTTAAGTAGATATCCTCGTTGATTGATGAATTGGTGTCTTTAAGAAAGATAACTGGGGCTAATTTGAAACAGAAAGTGATTCGAATTTGTTTACTTAATTGTGATTAATGTTTCAGTGGCGGAGACTCGTTTAGGGTGTTTTTTTAAACATCCCTAATTTCAGTTTGATTTGTGAACAGTGTAAGTTTTATCAAGTACTTTTATAACAATTTGTGGACTGTTATCATTAGAAAGCTTGAAATATTATCTGCCATAAATGCTGGCCACAAACAGAATAAGAAAATCCTATCTTTATAAAATTTTGACTTTTTCATACTTACATAATATATAAGTATGTACTTAAGTATCAGTAAAATAATAATTGTAAGCTTACCAGTCATAGCTGCAAGGAATAACAAGCAAAAATCTTCATCATAATCAAATAGAATTTTGATTCTTTTCATCTCTCATTCCTTCCAAAAACCGCATTGTTTGTTCCATTACACCGTTACTGTTACGACAATAATTTGTGTAAAAATTACAATTATGTCACCATATTTCGCCATAGAAAGTAACGTTACAACCCCATCATCCAAGTCGTACCATTTTGAATCTACAAAAACATCCCGTAATTTAATTTTGATAGAACGAGATCACGCTGCCCGGATAACAGTGTACAGTCAACGGAAAAACACATTAGCAGAATTTCGAAAAATTCACTTAAAGCAGTTAGATGAGACATTACAATAAAATTTCTTGATTCTTATACAAGAAACAACAAGATATTATTGCAAATTCAGTTATTGTTTTTTGTAATTAATTTGTTGTTGTATTGATATCTAGAAATTCATTGTTCTTCTCACAGTTCATTGGGAGTTTTTCAAGAACCTACTCAAAAATATGTACTTACAGCCAATAGTATCTAAATAATGCTATAAGTATATTTACACCTAAAACATAAAAAATAGTCGCCATGTGATACCATTACTTTTATGGAATCAACGGAAACTTAATAGAACAGTATAATAATGTTTACGTTATCCTAGATACAATACAATAAATAATTATGTAACATTTATTTAGTATAATTGAAATATAATGTGGTATGTTATTATGCAAATCAATAATTACGGTTTGTTCTCGTTTGGTAGTTGTTAGATCTCTGATAAAGTAATTTGTGTAATTTTATTGGTCCAAACAACAAGATTTGTCAGCCGACTGTATCTAATTATGTTATTTTGCAAATCAATAATTACGGTTTCGTTCTTGTCAGTAGTTGTTAGCTCTCTGATAAAGTGAATTGCGCAGTTTTTTTTTAGTTCCAAGCAAAACGATTTGTCAGCTGACTGTACCTAATTATATTTTCACATTTTTCTCTGTGGTACGCAGATCACGGCAGGTTATCCGCTAACACCGGTCTCGCTCAGACTTCATTAAAAGCAATAACCTGCCAGCCCACCACGCAATCCCGAAACTAATCTCTTTTGTTTGCATTTTGCACGAGTGCCAAATCTAAATCGTAACTGGAATCAGGACAGGACGGGAAGATGAGAGCGAACGTTGCCTCGTCAGAATTATGTAAGAGCACGTACAAGTATTTACATTTTGTAGGCTTTTAGAGATAAATCTTGCTATTGTTTTAACGACTAGGGTTTTTGAATTGATTCTGCCAAAATTCATTTGTTGCTTGAATACAGATAGGTATATTATCACGGCTTTTTCCTTATCTGGTTTGACAAATCTTAGGGCTGTAAGACCCTAAAGGCATTTTTATGGGGAAAAAGGGAATCAAAATAGTAATGTTGTCTATGATTCGGATTTCCACCCATTCCCTCAATCGATTTTTATGATCATGGCGGAAAAAGAAGCAATTGGTTAATTTTTTTTTCTCCTAGCCCAGCATAGAAAAAAATCTAAAAGGTAGTTTACTCTTTCAAGCATATTTTATTTAAAGATACTATTTATAACCGATAAATTAAATCAATCTACGCTCAACTATTTTGTACTCGCATAATTTTAAGTGCAATCCGATGTCATTGTTTCTTTGGTCTTCTTATGGATTATCACTTAAATTTAAAACTATATTACTTAACTTTCCACTACTACGTTGCAGTATGATTCTGTTGAATATAAGTAATTCTAACCATAATTGTATCACGACACAAAAAATTGTATTTATGGTGGTTGTGTGGATGTCTTTTATAACAAGTGGAAGTATTTTAAAGAACTATTATGCTTATTTTATTACACCACATCCTGTATTTAACTATTAATTCCATAAAACAGCGGATATAAACGAAACAATTAAATGTCAAAAATGTTTTCATAAATTTGAACATTTAAATGAGCGCCAATTATCACATATTTTACGCGTAGCAAACCAAATATGAAAAAAAAAAGTTAGAGCATTTGGACAGCTCAGGATGTTACCAGGTATTTATATGGCAGCTATATAAATTCAAAAGGAAGTGATTTAACATGTAGATAGATCTATTTCGTGCTTCTATTAACGCTTTAACACCATAATGATCTCCGATCTATTTAGGATAAGATGCCTTCTCAGCATTCATTGCTCTAATGGCCCAATATAATGCTTATTGAATGTGCTCTCATTGCCTTTAAAACAATACGTTACCTGTTTATTGGCTACGCAGCCAATTATTGGCCTGTTCTATTAGATTAATTGTGCTATTAAGTACAACCGTAGCTCGTTATAGAGAACATATTCGTAGATTACACACGATACTAGAGGCTGTTCAGGCAATGCGACTGTCTCGATCAATGGATGAGTTACATCCAGTGTGTTTTAGTATGCAGTTCAGAGCGTGGCTGCATTTGATACGAAACGTTTGGTACAACGATTGCGTTTTAATTGAGCTATCAGTCTGTATGTCGTTGTACCAAAATATATAATCAAAACTATTGTTGTTTATGTAACTAGTGTATTAAATAAAGTCTGGTAATTTCTTTCTTTATGTCTTTAATTGTTTTGGTTTCTAAGGGTAAATACGTGAGTGTATGTATGGACAAAATAAAATAAATTAACAGATAATTATTATGATCGATATTTTTCATTATTTCCTTCATTTTACAACACATTTTTATGATGTTTCTCTTTACATGTTCTTCTCCATTTAATGAAAGAAACAATTTGTGTCTAAAATTTTAACATTATTTTATTTTTTTGGAGCTGAGAAAAAAACAAACTTATAAGCCAACGCAATCAAAAGATAAAGCCTTTTATGTCGTAAATTTTACCAAATTTTTGACACTCGCAAGGGATTTAAAACCTACAGGGTACTTTCCTTGAACTCAGAATCTTAAAATTTGGTACGAAGCAACGTCTTATAGCACAGATAAAAAAAAAATTGCGAAAACCGTAAAAATATTTTTAATAATTTTAATCTTATTATCTCTCTCGATTGTCGTGATGAGTGAGCGACTCGCACTTGGCCAGTTTTTATTTATTTATTAGATTCAAGATCTCGTGCAAATTAGTATTTATTTTGTCACTAATCAGTCCATGGCACGTTATTTAGGTTTTTTTGTACTATGGCAGAATATCTCAATCGGCAATGTTGAGTGCTGATCAGAAATGCACCTTAAGGCCGAGAATTTATTTAAAACTGCGAAGTCTAAAAGATCCTTCGGGCAAATTAGACATATTCAGCTTAAAAGCACGCTCGCTTGCCATTCCTGCGTATCCATTCAATTGCCATGAGATACGAAAGCCATCGATTTTCACAGGAATAGTGTTGTCACCTTCAACAGCGGATGAGGTAAATTCTGTAAAAAGGCTTAATGCAAAATAGCTTCATTTAACAAGCTCCATTCTTTTTATAAAATCTCTCTCGTGCCTTGTAACTTTTAATAAAGGAAGTGTACGAGCGCTAGAGGTAAAATCTAAAATAAATGTGCTTTTTTTTTGTTAGTAAATCATATTATGTACGTTTGCGCGTGCAATAGCCTAAATATTTTCTGAAGTATAGTTAACAAAAAGTTATGCGTGATCTCACCTAATGCTTGATTTTAGTTTTTGGGAATTACATACAATGTTGATGCCACTAATGATGCTACAAAAAGCTTATGAGAAAGGCTTTTTAATGTGTATGTTTATACAAACAACTAGATCGTTCTTGTAATACGGAAATGTGACATTGTAATTACACCCTAAATAGTCATTATTAAAATCTCTACTTTAATTAAATGTTTAACCCGTTTCAACATTTGGTGAGATTTAAAAGGGTCTTGTAGAAAAATGCATAATATATTATAGTTGACTGTGGAATGGTAAGGTTAGCAACACCAATGCTCGGTGTTTAGTAAAAGCCGATTAGCATAATGACGTCTACAGGTGCATAGGCAGCTGATTTAAGCTCGTGCATTGACAAGAGGCCCTATAGGACTTATATGGGAAAAAGTTTTTTATTTGCTGATGGTAAGCGACAGTCGGAGTGTTTATGTGGACTTATGGAGTTGATTTGCGAGTGTGATTTTTATTTCTGTGTGCTCAATGGGCCCGTTAATGGTGAGTTGGTATTGAATGGGTTTGTGCAATTTTATTTGACTCAAGTACCAGACTTATCTTATTAATAAACTTTTGGATTCCACAAAAGTTGAGTGAAATGTATGAGAATTGTTTTTTAATCCATTTTATTTTAATAATATTTTTTGTAAGTTAACACTGAAGATTAACTAAAGAAGGAAACTAAAACTTGTAAAAAAGTTTTAGTCTTAAGTATACTAATAACTTCAAAGCAATAGTTAACACCCACAATTTTATAAACCTTCAAACAGTATACTTTTTTAATACCAATGGTTATACGGTATATAAAAAAAGTATTGAACTGTTTTAAAACTGACGTAAGAAAAACATTTTTACAAGTTTTTGACGCAAATAGTCAGCTCGTCTAAAACAAATGTATGCTTTAGAAGTGATAAGATGCGGTACACTTTCATTTGCAAAACGCTATTTAGTAACCCATACATAAACGAACAATTCATGTAGTTTAAACAACTAATAATTTAGTCATAATTTAGGTACATACTCCAATGTAAATACGAGTAGCAAGGCGCTGTAAAGAATACTGGGCTCTACTTAGAAGCAGCCTCCCACGTCGCTCGATCTATGACTGCGATGTACCCATTCCTTTGGATTTTGCATTGAATTATTTCACTAACTAGAAGGAACATAAAAATTTAAATATATTTACCTTAAACTTTTATTTTACAACTAGCTTTTATTCGTGACTTTGTGTGCGGTTTAGTAATTTTTAATAAAGTTTACTTTTATATAGCTATTACTGAATCAACTTCTAACAAACATAGCTAACAACTACCGCAAAGATGCTTTCATGAAAAAAAAAACTGCATCAAAATCGGTCCTTCCGTTCAAGAGCTACGATGCTACAGACAGATAGACATTGGCGTCAAACTTATAACACCCCTTTTTTGCGTCGGAGTTAAAAATTATAATTTTCGTAAACTTTTATTTTACAATGTGTTCTTGATGACTTTTACCTACCTCTAATAAATTATACAGGGGGAGACCTTTGCCTAGCAAAAAAGAGTATAGCGCGTTTTGTAAAACAATCTCCATAGATAAAAGAATGATATAAGTATGTAATCATTCCTAGAAAAAATATTGCAACCAAAGAGTATTTAAAATTATTAAAATGAAATGTTTTAATAATGACTGTGCAACGGAACGTTTCAACTCATGTCGTACAACCAACATAAAGGAAAATACCACCGCTGAGTACGTATGCATTCACCGCCGCCGGAGTGGTTGTAGGATTCATCAAAAAATGGCGCTATAGTTTCGTAATTAAATATATTTTTAAGTTTGTAAACTTCAATAATACATTGTTTGAAGATGTCTGCCTACATTTAAATATGTAAATCTACATTTAATATTAGTTCAATGGAATAACTGTTTAAAATACGATTAAAAATGATTTAATTGAGTCTTATGTGGGTCTAGCAAATCGGCGACTAATTTACATGATTTCACGTTGCCAACCGTCGATATGTCTGCTTTGACCTGTCAAAACCATGCTCGTACGGGAGTTACGCATGAAATAAAATACGTTTTAGGAATGAAAGTTATTTCGTTGCTCAATTTTGTCTATGTTTATTGCGTAAATTACGTGAAATGCGACAAATTAGAAGGATAAAATTTGTCGCCGTAAGCATGCTTGCCTCGCAGCTTTGCGAATAAAAGCATCTCTTAGTATCAAAGCCACGTTTGACAAGGTAATGTTACACTGTTATAAAATACTGGTACTTATGCTTCTTATCAAAATTGTTTTGAATTTACATGTAACCCTATTCATTCACGCGGTTGCTTTAAGTCATGCCTTAAGTTACTTAAAAGAAAATCATATTTCTACTTACATATGTATGGCAAAAAGTCGGTCTCAAGGTAGAAAATATAATTAAAACAGTAATACCTATAATCCGGACATTTGCCTAAATGTCTATCCTGTCGCCTAAGAGAATTAGGTATTAAGTTTGTGCATCTTTAATAGACTCGTGCGAACTATATGCGATGCCAAGTAACTGTCTCATTTTTTATTGATTTTCATACCATTTTCATTGATTTTTCCACATCCACATTTGCATAAAACTTCTAAGTGTATCCAGCTACCATACCTCTTGGAAACATAAATCAGCTAGCATCTATATCCCGGACACCTGCGAACATTCTACTTCAGGGACATAACGAAACCCAATTAAATACATCTCGATCGAGCCGGCATCATGACTTGTTACTGCTTAGTGCGCGGGAGGTTCCCGACTTATCGAGGTATTCCTGCTTTGATAGGTCATATACCGACTGCTTTAACTGTATTTGAATTTGATTTAATTATTTCTATGTGTGTTTAGAAAAAAATCCGAATTGAGGCCTACTCTTGAATAAAAACGAAGATAAAAGGAAGCTCTCTTGTACACACTGATGCTGTCCTCTTTTCCTACCATTTGTGAAAGTTATGGCAAATTATCTAATTATACTTGTCACTGTCAAGTTCTCTGTTCAATCTTCAAAATCGTTTAGTCTTCTTTGAAATATTGTTTCAGAAGCTTTGTTTATTTAATAGGTTTTCTGTTTCTATTCCAATTCCTTTCAAACAATTTATTTCAAATGGGGGTAGAATTGGACCCCGAAAAATTCATGTAAGTGGTTCGGCATTTTTTCTATGGCACGTACTATATGAATAAATTAAAAAAATCGTCTAACGAGTCTGAATATTCGTATGAAGCAAGATGGGCAAGGGGCTACTTGAATTTTCCGGGGTCCAGTGCTGCCCCCATTTGAAGTAAATCATTTGACAGGAAACTGAGATATCATTTAAATTTTTGTCTTAATCGGAATCTAGATAACCCTTTAAACTATTTTATAAACTACAGTTTACAGTTTTAAGTGTGAACGTGAAGCTTTTCTATGCTCATTTGCGAAAAACAGACATTTTTGCCTAATAAGCGTAGAAAAGCTTTACGTTCTCACTTTAAACTGTAAACAGAAGTTCATTAAATAGTTTGAAGGGTTATCTAGGGTGTGACCAAAAACTGAATTTTCAATGACATCTCCGTTTCCTTTCAAATTATTTATTTCAAGTGGGGGCAGCAATGGACCGCGGAAAATTCAGGTAGGAATCCCCTTAAAGGATAATATCAGAAACGAAACTTAACAACGCAAATTAGTAGCACTTTATAATATCAATCCTAACATACATACAGCGAAGTAGTTTCACTATGAGTAATTTATCATAGGTTTCCTCCGTCGCTTATTAAATTTGTCGCACACACTTGCTTGAGTGACTGGATTTCAGCTATACAGGGCGAGATTTTAATTTCATATATACATTTATTTTAGTAGCAACTAATGAGACAGCAAAATGAAAATTATTCAATGCAGGGTTAATGCAGATATTTTTTTACATATTACTTATGTTCGTATATTTTTTCTTCTATTAATAGGTGCTATCCGTATTTTTCTTTTCTGTATAAAGAACTTCGCGTAATAACCTATCTACATTGATGTTTTTACATTAATTAAAAATTATTCGTACTCAAGTCGCATTTATCGATTTATCAAAAAACGACTAATGGATGACTAATTCGGAACACGTTTTTGCTTTTTAATTAATGGTGTCGAAACAAAAGTCAGACGACATACGGTAGCCTTATCGCAAATTAGTTTAATTTATTTATTGGTATACCGTTTCCAATGGAGGACATCAATGCTTACTTCGATTTTACGATTGCACTTATTTTAATTGCCATTATGAAAAAGCTCGTGTTTAAGTAAGTTTTATGGCATTTTAATTGTATAAATAACTTCTCAATTAGCTAGATTTTACTACCTAGAATAATATTCCGTTAGTTGGAGCACATCATCTTATTTATTTTTTTAGGTAAATTTTAATGGTTTTTTAAGTGTTTACCAACGTAATATTCAGCCTATGTTTAAAACACAAGAGAACTTTTTGAGCAAATTTTATCCATTATACAGAATCATTTTTTTTCTTCTTAGTTTATATAAGAAGCAAAATCCTTGTCCATCTTTATAGGTACTGATTTTTCGAACCTTGCCGCACCCTGTATTCCGAACTTTAATGTAAAACATTGTACACTTACATATTAACATCGATCAAATATTTAGTAATATATGATCGATGATATTTAATAGTATTGTTTATTAATGTAAAGTCCGCCTTTCTTTCGTTTTTGAAAAGCTATATCACGTGACACGTGGTTATTTTATACAGGACATTGATTATTAACGTAAATAACATTCCGATCCAAATATTTGTCCTAACATATACAATCTCGCAGCACCCTGAATCATGAACTATGATGTACACTTACATAAGAAACAGTATTGTTCATTAATTAAACGTTCACCCTCGTTATTATCAGCACCTGTTCTTGAAAAGCTTAATAATGACGTCATGCAACAGCTGCGAGCGGCCGCACTACGCTACGTTAGTTTTCAGGAAAATCGGGGAAAGCTATTCGTATAATTTGTAATAATATTTCTCTATAAGAAGCTCGGTGGCCCGGCGGTTGTGCTCATTACTAGTGCTTTCGGAAGTAAAGCGACACCGGGCGTGGTCCAAACTTGGATGGGTGACCATAAGTGACATAAAAGTTTATCGAGCTCCTACGTGCTTTAGAAGGCATGTATAGATCGTTGGTCGCGGCTGTCATCATTGTATGGCATTCGTTAAGCTAAGTCAGATGTCTTTAGGCAGTCTAAAGAATATGACATCAGTGTTAGCCACTTACACACACGAAAAATAAAAAATAAAACATATTTCAGTGGTAATATAGTACTGTATATAATATAAATAGAAAAAGGAGTTCAATGATCTTACAACTCTATCTACAAACATAAACTGCTATAGAAAAAAACGGGGCCAGAAATTAACTTTTATTTTTAATAAGTTGCATTTTTACAGCCATTTATTTCATTGACAACTTTCTTGAGTATTTGTATTAATATAAATAATTATTTCTTAAATGAATGCCGCAGAAAAGAAATACAATAATCTTTAATAGTTTTTTTTAGAAGAATACTTGTAGCGGGAGCGAGGTGATATGCTCGACCGCCACAAAGGTAAGATCTTCCCGCTAGGCATGTTGTTGCGCCTGGGGAACCGCGGCTCCAACGGTGTATCGTCGGAAGTTGTATATATGCAGCGAATCGGACGAACTCTAAGATCGAGATGTAGGATACTGCTGGCGCCATCTCATATGCTTCTTGTGAACTATATCGTCCGTTGTCTCTTGATTGGTTTCTTATTGTAGTTCCTCGTAGTGGCCACAGGACTCCCTCCCAAGACCGGAGGTCTGATAGCTTTTTCAAGTGCAGTCTGTGCTTCATGTCGTAGCTTGCAAGTGCCAGTTGATACTTGTCCCAGTGAGTCGGGAGCCTTCCAATGAGTCGGAAGTGAATTTGCTTGCTCATGGCCTGCGGTGAGTCGAGACCGTACTGAGCGTGCTCGTAGTCTGCGGTGAGTTGAGACTGTGTAGAGCGTTGTCGACTTTGCTGGCGCCGGAATGATGTCCACTGCCGGAGTGCCACGCTGGAGAGTAGATGCCTCAGATCCAGGGTGCGATGTTGCGGTGGAAGTGCCGGTCGCTGAAGTCGTCGAGTGAGTTGTGGGTGCTTGGTATCCGGACCAGGAAGCTCGGTGAATCGGCTGCGACGGACCTGAAGATTGACCCGTTGTACTAGCTTGCTGTGAGACTGCTGCTGACCAATATTGTGTGAGAGAGAGGAGCAATGATGACAGAGTTTGACGATGCTGAAGAAGGCTGCTTGGCTGCTGATGATGGAGATGGTTGCTTCCAATCACGTCAGGGTCACCACTGTAGCGGGAGCGAGGTGATATGCTCGACCGCCACAAAGGGAAGATCTTCCCGCCAGGCATGTTGTTGCGCCTGGGGAACCGCGGCTCCAACGGTGTATCGTCGGAAGTTGTATATATGCAGCGAATCAGACAAACTCTAAGATCGAGATGTAGGATACTGCTGGCGCCATCTCATATACTTTTTGTGAACTATATCGTCCGTTGTCTCTTGATTGGTTTCTTATTGTAGTTCCTCGTAGTGGCCGTAGAGTTCGCCACATACTTATAATCTAGTGAAAATTACCTGGCATCTCAGGATAGATCTATTTCTTTTACTAAAAGCTTTAAAAATATAAGAAGGTAAGTACTCGCATAATAATTAAAATTATATCTAACAAGTTTTGAACACTTTGAATGATTTGTACGTTTGTATAAAATTATCCAAGGTACCAATTTTCAATATTGAAGATCATGGCTCCAATCCTTCACTGGCCATAATTATAGATACTTTTTCTTTACTGTTATGATGCCAACACCATTTGCTCTATTATTTTATATAACAAGTGTCTCATTAAAGATTGCCAAGATTACAAATAATCGACTTTATGACTACACGAATAAGTTCTATTTTGTAAGTCACATTGTAAGATAAAACAAAAATTTATAAATAGATACCTTTGTTACACAATATGGTGTGATCTAGCAAAAAAACTTACAAAGGTTGTGCTCTATGTCGGGGAAGCTAATTATAACCGTGATCCCAATCGATCCATTTACTCGATTGCGCAAGCATCGAGTTCTCAATTACAACAGACGTATCACCTCAAGACCCGTTGCTACTCCGCTAGGCTGATTCTTTAATTAGTTGCTTATCAAGATCAATACGCACAGAGTAATCGATTCGAACGATCGAATGCTAATGTATCGATACAACTGAGAGACTCGTACTTCTGAGCGCTTATTTCCTAATAGTTTAATTTGAAGTAGATTTATAAACTTCTCCGCTCATTATTTTAAGTAGCACTAAATCTTCAAAAAGGTTTGCTTTGGAATCAAGTTTGTTATCGTCGCTTGCATCGTATGTTCGAAATCTTGCCGAAGCCCTTTGAAAAATAGGATTTAAAAATACTGTCCCACTGTTTCCATGCGACTAACACCAAGTCTCATTACCGGTGGCTGGAGATAACATCTCCGAGCCTGCGGGTTTGCTTCCAACATCACCATCACAACAAATCTACATTAAAAACAAAAAATCTCATTCCTTCTATCTATTGGCGAAATTTTAATTCTAATACAAAGACTTAAGGATCAAAATCGATTAGAAACAATGTTATATGACAACCTTTTTACATCGATTACAAATCTCTGAAATGTGCTTGTGTTGAATGCCAGAAAAATCGGATCACATTGCGCTTGAGCAAACAGAATCTCTATCAATTGATCAATTGATCACGCAGATGAATATTATGATAATTTTGTCATGTCTTTCGTTACAACTTTTTTATTGCCATCGTAGCAAATAACACCTTGTAGGAATTTTATCTTAGTCAAACAAGATTTCGAATTATTTCATCGAAACTAGATTTCGATGAAATAACCAAAAGGATTAACATTTCTTTATCTACAAATATCTATACATTTCATACCTATCAGTGAAGATTATTAAACCAGTATTTCTATTGTGACATCATCAACAAATTTAAATAAATGGTTATTGTCGGTGAAGTATTTTTCATATCGCTCTATTTTCGGTTAAAATGCTTGACCTTACTATACGACACGACTTTTGCTTTTCTTTTACTTCATACCATCTGTGCCTTTTCTTAAACTTCGATAACTAACTTCAATTGCTAATCTTATTCCTGAATGCTTTTTGTCCTCAACAGAACATAAGTAAATTAGTCAGATAAAAAAAGAACCGATAATAAACTAAAATAAAAATAACATAATGCAACAAGTCAGTACTTAACAGGCTTGTTACTTTATTCTATTTTTGTATCTTTACGTGAATAAGAACAAGATGTAAAAAACATAAAACTGGAAAATGGCATGTTTTTATATTATGTCGTTGTTATTTTATAAAATACGAATATAATTAAAAAAATTTAATGTTCCACAACCACATCTCTTTTAAATAAGCCCGTAAAAGTATTTTTAATTATTTGAACACAACAAATTGATCCAATTTGCATTTAAGATATCAAAACATCCGACACTTCACGCGTGCCCAATGAAGATTTAATGGGACTGAAACCAGGACAAAGACACATAAAACAGGAATATTGCCTTTAAACAATGTCAAAGTAAATCTATCGTAAAACGGAACAGCCTTTTAAACTGTTACCGATCAATACAAACATAACGATCACTCGACTTGGTCATTAAACTTGGCGATAAATTAAAGAGCCGTTTGCATTTGTAAAATGTATGTTTGTCTAATGATATAAAAGGAATATAAACAGTTTTTGCCACAGTTACTTTTTAGTAACAAAGTCCAATTCGTGAGACAAAGGTTAGCTTAGAATTTAGTACCTATTAGATTTATATAAAAAAAATAATAATAAAATCCATGTTTAAAGTGAATTTACATCATAATTTTTACAAAAATGATTATTTTTCCAATTTAATTTAATAGAGATCACAAGTAAAATACATGTTCAATTTATCAAAGTTAGCAATATACACAAAGCAGGCTAATTTATTTTAATATAGTTATTAGAATTAAAGACACAGATTTTCTTTAATCTTTTAAAAAATATTTTCAGCAACATAAAACCAATCCCAAAACAAATTACATCACGTCACGATCAGTTTTTACAATAACTCAAATACAGTAAAAATAAAACTGGTATTATCGGTGAGATCGGAGCCTACTCAAGGGAGCGACCACTAAAGTAATATGACAGTCATATTAATACCTACCTTGATTAAGATAATGATAACGAGCAGCAATAAAACTCTCAGCGCCAAATAAAACCCTAAAACCGAAACTTTGTTAATGAGTAAAAAACCAGTCAAGTGTAAGTCGGATTCATTTATGAAAAGTCCCATATAATGTTTTAAAAATTTACTTTTAGTATTTGTTATTCTAGGGGCCACAGTAATATCAATATTGGTGAAAATTTCAAGTATCTAAATACTTGAAATTTTAAGGGCAAATATGACGATCAAGTTAAAAACGCTAAAAAATCACGTTTCTTGTATGACGACTCGCTGTAATTTTAGACTCTATGGTATTTTTACTATTTGTTTTTATAACGGCTAAAGAAATACATAATCGGTGAAAGCATCAAGTGTCTAAGTCATTCTGGTTCTAAAGATAGAGCCCTAGTGATAGACTTATAGACAAACAGCGGACTCTCAGTAAAAGCGTTGGGACTCTTTGACTACAGAACCCTAAAAACAACTGACCACACATCGGCGTTGTAAAGATTAAGGCCCATATATGTATTTAATGAAATCGGACTTTAAAGTCTAATCAGTCAGCTTTTGGGTGGTGATTCTGTGTCTTTGAAGTCCTGTGTTTTTTTGTAGGATTAAAACAAGTGATTGTCATACGGAACTTTAGTGAGAGAGGGTAGGAGTAGCCGTTTTATTTGTTGGTGATTAGTTATATCAAATGTTTTAATTCGATAGAAATTAGATCACACACTATATAAGTTTATGTAATAAACTACTTTTGTATAAAATGACGTTTATTCTTTTTTACATTCCTAGACATTTAGGCATTAGGCACCCTAAAAAAATTTACACCATCTTTAACCAAATTTTTATATCTATGGTTTTAACTCATAACAACCTCCATGGCGTAGTGGTCATCATACTAGTCCGCCACCCAGAGGTTCCGGGTTCGATCCCCAGTCAGAGCAATTTGGAAAATGGCCTTTTTCCTGGGTCTTGGGTGTTCATCTATATATGTATTTGTTAAAGTATAGTATCGTTGAGTTAGTATCCCATACCACAAGTTTTGAACTTACTTTGGGGCTAGCTCAATCAGTGTAATTTGTATATATTATTTATAACTCTATATTTTTATTATTTATTACACTTTCGTTACAGAAACGTAAGCAGTTCCTAAAAAACACGTAAAATTTAGATCCAGACTGGAAAGTTTAATTAACTAGTTTTTAAAGCAAACTGTTTATAAATATAAGTCTGTTCTAATTTTAAAAGTTTTAATTTATAGTTTATGTTCCTTAGATATGCTATTTAAGCAACACTTATATTTGCAGTACAAATAGTATTCACACGGGTACAGCCAGCAATATTTCACGTTCACCTCGGGTTTGCCTTCTGCCCTCTGCTGTATCGGGTTTCTGCGTTCTTAGTATAGACATGGGCATGTCTCAAAGGGCTTTAAGTATTCTCAAAGGGCTTTAAGTATTCAGATGATTAGTTTGTAAACTAACTGGAACAGTTTATTTTGTAAACCAAATATAATATTACTTAAATTTACGCAAACTCAGTGAATAGTCGGTGGACAGCATTTTTTTTTATTTAATTTTTAGAGCAGTAATGCGACAGACGTGGCCCTTTCTTCTTACTCCTTCGGACGTCATCTTCTGCTCATTTCTAAGTATGTATCATGATTTTACTTAAGTTTTACACGAGTAATTTTACACATTAGCATGTCAACCTTTTCTGGTGTAAGTATATCCAGCTCATCCATATACCTATTACATCCATATGCTATAGAGAGAAGGTATAAGTATACTAATTATTTTACATTAATTTATAATAATTACAGTAAAATACCTTACTCCTAACACAAATAAAACCTGTTTCCCACTTTGGCCGCTGCACTCGACTTCATTAATTTAAACACATAACCGAATCTCCAACAAATTAACTGAAGCTTCAATTTAATCTCAGTAAGGCGATTTACTGCAAACTGGTTGCAAAGCCACATCGCCTCGTATCTAATGTAAAGGAAGTATTCAGTTGCGTACTTGCTCATCAAGCAGGATTCTCAATCTACCGAACTTCCTCCTTTCAGACGACCTACATTTACATTTACTAGATAGTAGTTATGCTTAGTGTCATATTTAAAAATATCTGTTTGATGAATATTGTAAATTCGCAACATGTTTTACCCTACATATTTGCATACGTGGTAACCGCTTGACTTATTGAACTCAATTATTTGTTAAGGGATTTAAGGCACTCCAGATGCGTCAAACTACATAATATGATAAGAAATGGTAAAAAAAACCTTTATCTACACTCATGCTATAAATCATCTATAAAAGTTTCTGAAATAGTTTGCTTATTGCCAACATTATTCTTATTTAATTTTTTAGTTTGATTTACCTCATGTTTGAACATTTTTATTCGTATCTTGATGAAATTTCACAAAGTATCGTCAAGATATATTTAATTGTTTTGTTAAAGATTCCATTAAATATATTTGAGTTGTTATAATCAGGTAATTATTTGTAAAAAAATTTGGCTTACTCTTTTAAAATGAATTAAAATTATTAAAATTACTCTGAATTAGATCTTATTTTTAAAAAGTAAGACTGCATCAGATTCCAATGTTTGACGTTATGTTACCGGCGCCAAAACTTTTATTAATTTTATATAGCTCGTCTAGTATAAGAAAATACAGGTTATTTTGCCTCAACATGTTAGCCGACGGGAATTTCAGAACTTTCGAGACTGATAATCCGTTATGACTGACATGGGAAATGCGATTTTATTATTTTTGTTTGTTTAACGTAACTTTTTAAATATTTTGTGGTAGGCACTTTCAAATTGTTTGAATAAAGTACTGCAATGTTTTTAGGACATACTTGTTTATTTCTATTAAGGTATGCTATCCTTTGTTTGATCACCCATTTTAAAAGGTTTTTATTTCAGACCTAATACCTAAATTAGGTAAGTAAGGACCTACTTCTATTTTCCTTGATTAAAAAAATGTGAAGTAAGGAAATTCGCTATCAAAAAGGAAAAAGTATTTCTTATTAATGTTCAATTAAGTAACATTTAATTTATAAAACTTCTGTTAGATATCATAGAGATCACAAGTTTTAATCAAAGTCGTATAGTAAAATAAATGTTACAGTAATCCTATTTTATATAGTTCATAAGAAACTTGAGGTCTCAGATAATATAAAGGAATTTTTCAACACACTTGCTCGTAAAGAGAATCAAATTAACCGGTTTTAGATATACAACGTGGAAGGTAAGTATATACCCGTAATAAATCGAACCACGGGCTATACTAGATCACTACAGTACAGTGATAATAAAATAAATTGACATTTACATACAAATTGCCCGGGGGCTGCACAGTTTTGTACGGAAATGTCGAAATTTTATTTTTATTTTTGACTGTATTCAATTTTATTATACTATAGTAATCTAGTATAGACCATGGTTCAATTTATTATGTGTATGTCTCTTCTACGTTGTATAAAGCAGCTTATAAAACACGCGTGTGTACGCAAATAGTGAAGTTATATTTTATAACTGCACTATTTGCTATTTATATTCTTCTATTCTAGGCAGCGATCCGCGTTGTGTGCATCACAGTTTGATACTTTAATTTATAAGGTATTTTTCCTCGCAAGTGTGTTAAAAACGTCGTGCGATATACGTGCGTATATTTGTTAAACACACTCGGCTTTATTACGCCCTCGCCTTTGGCTAGGGTTGAAATTCCGCCTCGTGTGTAATAAACACTATAACTCACTTGTATCATACTGTACAATTATTTTCTTATTTTTATTTTATGTTCTGAGATTTAGGTAATTCCGATTCTATGACGGCAAGATATCACAAACAATCCGAAGATCCCGTCACAAAGCTAGGCTCCCGCGGGATTAACTCATGCTGATGAGACGATGAGGTCAACAGTTACTGCGTACAAACCTACAATATGTACATACATAGGTACGTACATATCGTAGGTCTATACGCATAAATCAACTGTGTGCACAGATTTTCAATGGGGCTTAAGGGAAAAGTTGTTAGCGATTGATATCTACTGTTATGTCACTTTTGGTAAAATCTTTTATTATCAAAAAAAAGAACAATGTTTTTATGGACATTCCTGATGTTTTACAACAATAGACGACAATACCTAAATATTGCTAGAAAGTTACAAAGACCGATGAATCGTGTGTTTGCCAAAAATATTCATCATTGTATTAGCCACATGAAATTCTTAAACGAAGACCTAGAACTAGGTATTTGATTATTTTTAATATTAGTTTTAGGAATATTATTATTTTTAGCCTTTAATTAAATTAAATTATTTTTAGGTTTTTTTAGTTAATTTTATTGTTAAGTATAGGTGTGTTTTAAATAAACTAAATTTCTAATTTCTAATTAAAAAAATAATGAATAATTACTTCAAAAAACTTAGTCGAATAATATCTAATTGAAAATAATTAGTACTGTGAAAGTCCAACACAGTGAACTGCGATGTTATATTCTAACACTGTAAAACAATTCTTGACGATTTAAATTTTAGCTAAAGTTAACATTTCATATTTTTCACATCACGAAAAAAAAGCATTAACTCACTCATGGACAAATAAAAGTCGTCGTCGAAATGCGTTGAAAACGGTTTTACAATCCATATACTCACATCTATAGTGTACTCGTAATCCCGCTGCCGCCTGTCGCAACAATCCCGGGCTTTTGTAGCTTGTTATCTAGCGTCTTGCGGGATTCCTTGGCCTTCATTACAATTTTCGTCTAATATTACAGACGATAATAAACAGGCTCCAATGGCCCTCTGGAAACTGGCTTTATAATGAAGGCATGGTATTATTTCCCCGCCGAGGGATACAAATTATTTATGATAAACCATTGATTTAAGGATTTAGGCAATTTTGAGTTAGGTTTGATAGTTGTAGAGTATTATTTCTTAAGGGATTAAAGGTACAGTAAATATTTTGAGAAGTTAACAATAATTAACTTACTTATCTTAATTATACATTGTATGTTGTCCTTAGTCCTTACTTTATATTCTGTAATTGGAAATATAATTTGGTGCATTTGAACTATCGCACTTTGAACACTTGATTATGTATAAAAGGGACTTACGTGTCGGTCTGCAACCCGGAGAAATTGACTTCTAATTTGAAACTTTATACAAAAAAGTTCAAGTTTATTTACAATAATAATTTGATTATATAATTTGGATCTCAATCTTACCTACTTGTTACCTTATCTGTTTGGCTAACAGATGTAAATTTGTATCTATTATACAAAATACTAACTTGATAAATCATCTATGAAAATAATAACACAGCTGACCTTCGTCCCGCGTTTTTATATATGTCTGAGACCCTCGTAGGAGACCTAGAAGAAGAAAAAAGTTATAAGTTGCAAAAAATAAACAAATAAGGTGCAGAAGATGTTTCGTTAATTTGTCAATTATATTAGTATTGTAAAAAAATAAATGTAAACGTCGGTAAGAATCAAATAAAAAAAAAGATATGCTAGAATACAATTATTTATGAATTACATTTCAATATTAAAGAAAACTTTAATATGCGCTAAATATAATTTTTAGTACTCGTAAATTCCACTGCTTTCATATATATGGGTTATCTAAAATATAGATTATCTTTTGACAACATGGCACCACTACAAAATATTTAAGTAAATTACTACTGACCTAAAACCCCAGATAGAACTACCCGTCGAGCAACTTATCTTCGATAAGCGTAGGCTAGATTTGCAACGCGCGAAGCCATAAAAATATTTCACAGAGAAAAATAACCACGGCCGGTGGGGTATCAATCTTCAATAGCCTAAACTACCTTCCAAGTGGATGATAAACTGCCCTTTATGTGTTTCTACGCCGCTTCTCTATAAAGAAAACGCGGTAGCGTATTTCATCCCTATAAACCTATACCTTTGAAGACAAAGCTTGAGAAGGGCCTAAAAGCTATGCTCAGCAATCAACTGGCCTATTAGTTAAAATATGTGGAACAGAAATAATGATACGTTGCTAGCTCATCGCCTATATAGATCTCCGGTTTTTGCTTCTTCCCTTGATTGACATCAACGATCTAGGCGTGGAATATTTCTGGATTTTTTTAAAACTTTTTATGGGTGTTTGGGTGTACCTATTTGCTTATAAAGAATGACTCAAATTGCAATATATGAAACTCGCGTAAGCACTCGCATACGCTAGTACTATCAAAGAGGCCTTTGTTTCGCGAAGAGCAATTTTAGTGCTCTATAAGTGATGATAAGATTTCTCGGACCCTTCTCGGACTTAACTCGAGTATGTGCCAACGCTCGTTAGGTTTTTATTCTGTCAGAATGATTACTTATAAGACCGTATAACCAACCATATGAAAGCGTTGTAAAATATACATGTGAACAGTTTTAGTTCAAAATATAGACCTAGAATTTTCGTTCAAACCAAACTACCAGGAACCTATTTTTCTTGCTCCTCACGCATTTTACAAAAAAAAAAAATTTGCTATAGATAGATGAAACGCACGATGTCCATATCACTATAATATTATAAAGGCGAAAGTTTGTGAGTGTATGTATGTGTATGAGTGTGTGTGAGGGTGTGTGTGTGTGTGTGTGTGTATGTTAATTGTTACTTCTTCACGCACAAATGGCTGGAAATTTGGTAGGCAGGAAGTTGACACCCTGGATTAACACATAAGCTACTTTTTCCTCGGGTAACACCGCGGGGCGCAGCTAGTTAAAAATATTTTTATTCATAGTTAGTTGTATATATCTTTAAGTAACATAATCTGAAACCAATAGCTAAATTATTTTTTATCAGCTCAACAAAAATAAGTAAGTTATAAGCTTTTAAAATCAGATAGAAAGGGAAACTGACAAGTAACAGAAAAAAAAACACGTACAGTGCTCTTGACGTCACTGCTATTAGAGAAAACGGCGGAACACTATACCACCGGCCGTACTGAAGCTTTCTGTCACTCTCTCTCGCTCTGGCTCATGATAGTTCTGAGCGTCAGAAAAGGATAGCAGCATAGAAAAGTGCTGTTTCGTGCTGACAAGTGAGACCTAACCCTTACGGATAAAGACATACCCCCATATTCACAAAAGTTATCAAAACTTTGCTAAACTTCTTTTAGTTAAAATGTGTTTTGTCTCGTTGTTAGTATGTCAAATATTGACAAAAGAGAAAAAGACAAAAGATGTTTGAACTAAAATGGGCTTAGCAAACGGTTGTTAATCAAAACATTGCAAAACTCCTTTTAGTTAAAATGTGTTTTGTCTCGTTGTTAGTATGTCAAATATTGACAAGTGGGAAAAGGACAAAAGATGTTTGAACTAAAATGGGTTTAGCAAACGGTTGTTAATTTTTATGAATACCAGGGTTAATGAGTATGTATGTAAAAATATTTGGACACTTCATAACCTAAAAAATATGTACCTACACCAGCAGAGCTTTAATATACAACTTGAGTACAATTCAGATACGGTACGGTATCTGAATGCGTGATCTACCGAAACCTAAATTTCATTTGTAACCGTGTACACAACCGATTGCTTCATGCCTCTGATATAAATTGACACTGTGATCGACATGTTCACAAAACATCGGTTCTCGTTAGCTTTTAACCTATTTCCAGCAGTTTGTTACAATACAATCGCACACAATGACTTTGATGTGCTGTGGATCACGGAAATGCGAGATGTATTCTGGTTATACTGTTTTTCTGGCTATTTTTAGATTTCTATGCACGTGAATATTTAGTATCTTACCAATGTTGCATTACTAAATGATTTCCAATCGACTAAAAACGAGAAAAATAAAAGAAAAAAAAAACGGAAAAGACACACGTTATATGGTTGGAAAGGCCGTCCAGATTTTAATCGATTTAGACGATCATCGAAAGTTTTTTTCATCAACTGTTCGCACATTTGATTGGAAATAGGTAGATTTTTTTCAAGTTTTGGTCGAAATTATTAATAATGGCTTTCCTAAGTAGACATGAATAACTAATAACTTGATTTTATTTCTTGTTTATTAGTTACTATTACAAACAATACATTTATACGAATGTGTCCTGAGAGAAGTGCAAATCGAGCATAAGAACAAAAATCCATTATCTATAGGAAATTATAAAGCATTCTACTTTTAAAACCATAGTCTAATTCTTCCTAATATTTTTCATATTTCGAATCACTTTTTTAATCCAACTCCAACGTACGTAAACGCATTAATTTTTCTGAAACATTTAACGCTCATATAATTCTAAAACTCAATAAATTACCTATCTCAGTTTATATGTAAACGAAGTTCGGAGAATGCAATAAAATCATCAAAAGCAACCCACATTAAAAATGAGGTTGGAATCAAGGCCTTGTATCAATCAGTCAGTAAAAAACATGATAGAAATAAATAAAGTATTGGACATTAAGCATTTGTTATAAGTACGAATTGTTACCTACTTATTTGAAGAAATTGGTATTGTGTTCAGTGGCAACCTAGCTATTTATTCAAGACTTGCGGCCCGCACCGGATTCGCACGGGTATTAAACAAAAATTGACTTGCCTCGCGTTCCCCTATGGCGCCTATATCGCATCGCATATTACGTTGCTGCCTACCTAGCTGAGCGGGGTGAGCGACGACCACGCGACTTTTTTATTTACATTTTTAAACTCATGATATCTTTCGAAGAGAATGTCCGAATTAAATTATTCAAAAAGTTATATAAAGGTATTGATGCAGTTTTGAATAAAAAGTTATTTTGATTAGGATTAATATCAAGGTACAAATAAGGAGCCTTTTCCAGCAGCGGCAATTTAATCAAATTTTTAAAATAAATTTACGCTTAGTGTGTATTGTGTATAAATTATAATAGTTACACATATGCTGCCGCGACACATTTTGTAGATAATGATGTGTTCTACAAAGTTTTTTTCTATCGTCAATAGTTCCGTAACGCACGCAATGTAAGGAATTTTTGAGTTATTTTTTACACGTTGGGTTACATTATTGGAGATTAGTTAAGGATCCCTATTTTTTTTGCAAATATATTATAGCCTATGTTACTTGGAGATAGTGTAGGCTTCTAACGGTGAAAAAATTTTTAAAATCGGTCTAGTATTTTCGGAGCCTATTAGATACAAGCTACTAAAAAACAATCAAATCTTTCCTCTCTATAATTAGTTTAGATATTTACATTTAATTATTTGTTATTTTATCAAAAGTACTTGTTTAGTTACAATCAAAAAACAGAAAAAGAAAGTTTTATTTGCTGTAAGTTGTCATCCATCACCAAAACAATAATATATTATGCAATTAGTGAATAAAGGACGGATTTACTTCAAGGGCCATAAATAAATCTCGAGCAGGTGAAGGATTCTAACGACTGAATCACGACCGTAGGGAGTGATTCATGATGATTGAATCACGAGCGTAGCGAGTGATTCAAGTATTAGAATCCTGAGCAATGCAAGTGATTCATGGCCCTCGATGTCAAACTGCTTTATTTAAGAATTGCAAACTATTCTTTATACCATGACTACGAGAATAATTTTTCAAAACTAAAAACCGACTTCACCACCAAACTACACAACCGGTTTTAATAAAATAATAATGGGACCACCTGACAGGTATTTAAAAAAAAGAATATTCTAAATCGGTACAAACGTCTACGAATAAATCGATCAACATATATAAAACATAAGATTCCGACGAATTGATGACCTCCTCTTTTGGAAGTCGGTCAAAAAGAAAAATTTAAGCGAAAATAGACATTTAATGAAGAAAAAGGAAGGTTAAATTAATTAAAATGGACATTAAAATTGGAACAATTACTAAAATTAAGAGTAAATTGTTATAAATTCAAACATCAAAATAGTGAGTAAAAGTGCATTTTATTCACTGTTTTCAGTGAATAAAATAAACTTTTGAGAGGGGTATGGTATAAAAATAATAATCACACAACTGAGTAGTAAGAAAAAACTTAAAACAAGAGAACTATTGTTTTTTCATTTATAATCCATAAATTCTATTTCAAAACGACGAGTAGATCTTGACTACGTAAAGAGTTTTAAAAAAAATTTTTAATTGGCGTTGTAATATTTAAAAAGGATTTTTTATGAATGTGCCTTTAAAAAATTTACACAAAGCCTAATAAAATTATATGACTTTACAACTAGATAGCCAGTGCTAACGAGGGTTATTTTGCAGGATTCACACATCAGATTTTGCAATATAACCCACTTGAACATGACCTCTGAAATTTCACATTGTAGTTGCGAAATCAAATATCTTAACCTATTATGGTTTCCATGCATGGACTTAGGTTAAACGTACGCTAGACTCACCTTTTAGTTTGTTTTTAACTTGGACAAATATAAAACATAACTATAATACAATAATACTAAATATTCATAGGTTCTAACTTTAAAATTACAAGATGTTAATGACAAAAAAATTGTTTCTAGCTTATTTAATTTAATTATATAGGTACTTACCGTTTTGCACTGTACAACTGGGTATTTACGTGTATTTGATCAAATTAACGTATGCTTCAATTGTATGATATTCTTCTTATTATCAATATTATTATAATAGCAATAATTGCCATTGACACACGTTCGAGATATTTGGAACAAAATGGGTGAGACCTTTGTAGAGCAGGGGAATAGTAGAAATTAATAAAAAAAATGTATTGGTCCAAAATTTTGTCACATCTAAGGCCCCTTCATTGGCCTCCATTAAATCGTCTCTAGAGCAGTATGCGGTGGCCGTCGGAAATGACAGCAGATGTATTGATAGTCTATGTTTGGTGTAGCGTTGAAACGCAGTTTCATTGAAATACGAATAGTATTTCCCATTCACATGAGTTTCAAATACTGACACTTTAGTTTCAGGCCTCCTGTGATTCTCTGTCTGTACCGAAATAGAACATATAAAGTCATTTAAGTACCTACATTATAAACTTTCACACAGTCTAGCGTTAAAACTAATTATTTAATGTCTGTGTTTTAAACCCTTTGATAATGGAATTTCAAGAGGCTTGAAAATAGTATTATGCGTTTGCAAAATTTAATTCTTTACAGTTGACTGCTTACAGATTGCCTCATAAATTATCGAAACAATTTATTCCTAAGTGTAGTGTAAATGTAGATTCCCTTAACTTTTTACCATTTACGAGTGAA
This sequence comes from Acrobasis suavella, assembly GCA_943193695.1. Lineage (NCBI taxonomy): Eukaryota > Metazoa > Arthropoda > Insecta > Lepidoptera > Pyralidae > Acrobasis > Acrobasis suavella. The sequence goes on from OW971938.1 coordinate 14,549,748, forward strand.
ATGAATAATCTTAGTATAATAATAATAAGGACTGTCCGTTAGTGCATCTCAATGGTACATCAAGGGATAGACCTCCATAGATGCAGCCATCTCATTATTAGATAAAAAGGTACTAAAAGGCCACTTCATGTTGGCTTTGGCCCCATGAACGTCTCAAAGGACCGGGTCCCCATGGACCCGTGGCTGAAAAGTGTACCAACATAATAATAATAATAATAGACCGGATATAACATTACACGACAAACGCAATAAAGTAGTATATTTAATTGATATAGCTATTCCAAACACCCATAACCTTAGCCCTACATATACTGAAAAAATTACAAAATATACAGACTTGGCCATAGAACTGAAGACGCAATGGCATGTAGAGACTGTAAAAACAGTCCCTATATTAATCTTATCCACCGGTGTTATACCTAAATCCCTGCACACAAGCCTAAACCTATTACAAATACACCCACTCACTTTTATATTAATGCAGAAAGCAGTTATTTTGAATACTTGTCGAATAGTACGTAAGTTCCTTTCCACTGAATCGTAGCCTCTATTTAAATCTCTATTCATCTTTTCTATTCTCTAAATTGCTTACGTTTGGCCACAAGCCCGCGTACGCAATAAACCTCCTCAAAATACCCCATTTTGAGAGAAAATATAAACAAATATAAATAATAATAATAATAGCGCTACAAACATTATGATAATAGATCTAAAATCATATCGCCAGCATATACATAGGTTTATATTAATTAATAATAATAGAAAGGGCGAGCGAAAAATAGTAGAAGAGAGTTATTATATTGTAAAGTTTATACAGTTTGCCGTCATCATAAAAAAAAAACTACGTGTAAAAAGACATCTCAGGTACCGAGAGCAGCTTTTTGCATATTTTTAACCGACTTCAAAAAGGAGAAGGTTATTAATACGTCGGACTCTTTTTTAGGGTTCCGTAGTAAACAAGGAATCCTTATAGTTTCGCCATGTCTGTATGTCTGTCTGTCCGTCCACACACGGTTTTACTGAGACTATAAGTACTAGAAAGCTGTAATTTGGTATAGATATGTATATTCATTATGCCAAAAAAGTGGTAAAATAAAATATTGAAAAATGTTTTTCTTTTTTTATTGTAGTCCTTTAAAAATTGACTCCTACAGTCAATTCTTTTTCTCGACTAACCCATCGTGTGGTGTATCGTTGAAAAGGTCTTTCAAAAATATTTTGAGCTGGTAAACATAATTTTTTAATTTAGGAAGCCGTTTCTGAAATATTTGGTTTTATATTGAAATTTTTATAGAGTTTAGTTTTTAGAAGTTTTAGTGGCGTGAACTAAAAGTGCGCATTCGCTACTACGGAACCCTTCACTGCGCGTGGCCCGACACGCATTTGGCCGGTTTTTTAAAGTATTATTCAAAGACGCCTGGACCGATTTGAAATTGATATTGACAAATGTCGAAACAGTACACATTAAATAAAGCATGGTAGGCATAATATGCAAAGTTACGTTTAACAGAGATTTATCCGCAGTGGAATTTCAATACCCGTATTTAACTTGAATTTTGATGTTTGCTGTTTAAATATGGAGTCGTGAGCGAATATGTCTGTTAACACGTAACAAGGTGTGGAGTTTAAGCCCACCAGTCATGATCATGTCTTACCGAGTTATTCGCCGACCACTGACCTTTGCTTGTATCGGAAAACATCCTTAAAGCTTATTTAAGATTTTTTGAAACATATACTTTATAACTTAGATCGTATGGTTGAATTTTAAGTAACATATGAAAGGGATTTAAGTGGTTATATAGTTAATATACAGTCGTCGGCGCAAGCGATAATTTGTACGCCTCATTGTAGTATCCGTACGTACGTGAGCTACATATAACAAGTGTAAAGGTGAAAAAAAAAAACAGAAATAAATGGGTCCGAATTACAAAGAGTGTGCGAAAAAGTCGATCGTAATTACAGTTAAAAGGTTAACCAATTTAGGAACGTCGGATTGCGGTGGAAACAGTTTTGTTATTGTGGTTTTCGTAATTTAGTCGGCGATAAATGTATTAATTGTACTGTGAATATGAAATGTGGTTATTTTAGTATGAGTATTGTTTGTTTTATATGGTTCAGTAAATTTAATAGTTGCTGGACAGTTTGACGAGCTTAAATTAAAATAATATGTATGTTACTGAAGGAACAAAGGCCAACAAATCATTGGCTATAATTAAAAACCTTACTTATTAAGCCTTAGCCAAAAATAGTTTATTAAAAATCAATAGTATCGTTACTATCCGTGATATAATACTATCGATAAGTAAGAAAGTGTTATAATATATAAATAAATATTAATACATTATCAATAACGTCGATGATATTGATAGGCCAATTAATAAGGGTACATGTTGATGAATACAACTTATCTAGTATTCGAAAACAATAATACAAAAGAAGAAAATTAATCATAACTTTTCTATAAAAATAAAAACTACACTAAAACTATATAAGTGCGTTATTCTAAATGTTAGCTAAATATAATTCAAACAAATTAAGTCCCGTTAGTTTAAAGTGTAATCGTGAAGTGCGCAAGTCCAACGCAAACGTATGCAAAGTTGACAAAGCGTATTCTAACGCTCAGTGTATCCTTTGACTCAGCCTTTGTAGTGAATCTCCACTGCTGTTGATGGAACATTCGCAGTTTGTGGTATTCGGCGTAAGTTATAAGATGTAAGCGATTTTGTGTAAAGTATGCCAATGTATACAAAGTTGACAATGAGTATTCTAATGATCAAGGTATACTTTAACTCAGCCTTTGTTGTGACTCTCCACTGTTGATGGAACATTTGCAGTTTGTAGTATTCGTTGGAAGTTGTAAGATGCAAGGAAATTTGTAGATCCTGAACATATTGTTAGCGTATGCAAAGTTGACGAAGAATATTCTAACGCTCAGTGTATCCTTTTAATACACTGTAATTAGTACTATGAGACTTACCGCGCTTAATATAATTTTAGTCATATAGGCAGACTAAGGAACTGCGATGGATGTTCGGCTGTCAAAGGTAACCATATCGGTCTATCCTTTCTCTGTTGTTTGTTGCACAGGTCTAATTAATAATATAGGGGACAATTACACTGTTAATATCTAAGGATTCTTGATACTAATAACAATCCTGTCAAAATAAATATGACTGTGTAACTTAAAAACCATATATTCTTAATTCAGCTTTTAATGTAAATCTCCACTTCTGAACATTCGCAGTTTATAGTATTCGGTGCATGTTGATTAGCGATTTTGTGTGATGGAGTAAGCAATTCAGTGATAAGGGTTCGAAGACTGTAGCTGCATATTTTACAGAAGATTATGTCTTATGTGTAATCTTCTAGCAAGCTTTAATTGCATTTTCTTATAAATTACGCCACACCACCAGTTTACATAACAGAGTCGCTACCACCCTTCCGCCACTGCATACTGCGTTTTCTCTTTCTATGCAAGTAAACATAATGTTATAATTATGCTACGGAGATGGTGTTTAAGCACCAAGTTTAGTATTTCATTAAGGATATTCTTAAATGCAGCGTCTATATAAAACGCCACGGACACTTCTTGTCTATACAAATACTTTCTGAAAGTTGTAGGAAATGTTTTCAATGAAATAATAAAAGAAGACGTTATTTTAAGTTTAATAGTGTTCTGAATTTTACCTCGCAAAAGTTTTCTGCGACAAAAGTTTGAAACAAGTAGGTAACTTATAATAATTTTAGACAATTATTGGACATTAGTAATGTCAATCCAATAATTAAAAATTGGTCAAGTACACTTATATTCATTATGTAACAATTTACAACTTTTCTATGAAACCAGTACAATATTGCAACTTTATTCAGCACATGTTTACACCACAAATAAAGTCAGCACTACACAGGTAAGGCGATTAATTTTTACGATAACTGCGTCTGCATGCTCTGAGCAAAAATACTGTAAACCAAGCCCATGCAGTTGCTAACTTGGCAATATTGGTTAATGAAGGCGCCCAGTTATCAGGAAACTGCGCCCGGTTGTGTGAATAAGGCTTTAGAATCACTTTGCGGTTACTAGTGTTTAATTTTATTTGTGATTAAATTGTGTGAGGAGCTTTATTAAAGTAATGAATCAAGTTAGCCTTTCTCTTGTATTTTCATATTTTCTAAATAGCTCTAGCATCAAGCTTTTAATTAACTTGCAATGAATCTTGTATGTATGTATGTTTGTTTAGGTCAAACTTTGCAACTAAATTTTCAACCAGTTATTCTCAACCGATTGAGCTGAAAATTTGCATACTTGTGTAAGTCAGATGACAATATAATATTGTGGAGTCAGTGAGCTGTTCTGACGATGAGCCGGGAGCGTTTTGACAGAAATCAGTTATAAAACAACATAACCTCATTGAGTAAGACTCATTTGATTTGGTTTGCTTGACGAGCACTTTATGGTAGACGATGTCTAGGTTCAAATCATAGAGACGGAAGGTGGTCAATGGAACTCAGTAGTAAAACGACGCAACTCCATCGAGTTTGGGCTTATTCCATTTGTTTTAATAAGTACTTTGGCCTCACAAAAAAAGCTTGTACAATCTTTTTTCAAAAAATTTTTCAATTTATACATGATTTTCTACTCCCTTTTTAGGATATATTTTTATTATATATTTTTAATTAGAAGTATATCCTTTTTTATAGCTTATAGTGTCTTAACGATGTAAAAATCAAACCTGGATGACCAACGTGTGCGATAGAAGCCAGGTGGTAGACGGTCTTTGCTCAGTAGGTGATTTTTACTTCCATAAAAATTAGAATGCCTTTAACAGAGATTTCCTAAGGATATGCAAGTCTTATTGTAAAAGCGATAAATTCAAGTATAACGCGTCTCCGAAAAAAACAATAATCTTCGAGATATAATATTGCAAGCTGCAAACACTTTAACTCAAGAAAATCATTCCATTGTGTAGATTTCTAATATACCTACTACAATCTCGATCCTCCATTTACCTTTCGATAAATCCGAAAAAGTGAGGAAAATGTAACCAAATCAAATAATCAAGTGCAGCCGCGCTGATCCTACTAAATGAGTAACCACGCTGCCCCTTTTCATCCATTAATTAATCCCTCGCAAAATAATAGTCTCTTAAACTGATCACTCACGTGGAAGTGGCAATCGAACTCGTTAGCGATGTCAATTAACTGATTTGGAATGTCAATACTAGGGAACAGTGTGATTACGGTAGAGTAAATAGGGAGATAAATTTATTTTGATATGATTTATAAAGCCAAAGACTAAAGTGTAAAAGTAAAACTACTAAATTTAAAAAGTATAAAGAAGTAAAAAATCACTGACGCATAACTGAACGATAAATAACCGGCCAAGTGTGTGTCGGGCCACGCGCAATGTAGGGTACCGTAGTTACGAATGCAGACTATGAGTTCACGCGACTAAAATGACAAAAAATACAAATTTTCTATTGAACTTATATGAAATTTTTCTTTTTGAGTTTATTTTATATGTTAGTCGCCTATAACTTTTTAATTTGTAATCCTTTAGCTCTGATAGTTTTCCTTTAAACTTCATCACACTAATATAATAAATGCGAAAGCTTGTGAGTGTGTGGTATGTTTGTTACTACTTCACGCGCAAATGGCTGGACCAATTTTGATAAAATTTGGTATGCATGAAGCTGACACCCTGGATTACAACTAGGCTACTTTTCTGCGGGGCGCAGCTAGTTATATATACTACTGTGAATTAAACATTTGCATTTTTTAAAGACCTATTTAACGATACACAACACGATAGGCTGGAGGAGAAAAAGATTACTCCCAATTTACAGGAATGGAAGCTGCCTTAAAAAAAGATTTATTTTACCACTTCTATGGCATGATTAATATGCATACCCAACCGCATTTATTATATTGATAGGATTAGGTTCTAAAATGAGTGGAAAAATATACTCAATACATAAGTACAAGTACTACAATAAAGATACTAATTTAGTGGTGCATTTAAATTCAGAGTTTGAATTAATTGCTTTAAGTCTGCAACCTTATTAGTAGCTGCAAGTCGGGGCTAATACTGAAAGCTGTAATTATGGCGGATGACTGGCTGACTTGTATATTGCTTTAATGTTACAAAATGACATTATAGTAGAAGAAAAAAGTATTTGTCACAATAAGTAGATATAAAAATACAAGTAAACCTATTTGTGTAGTACAAGTATCAACTAATGCACTTCTAAAGTGCATTTAATTTCAGCGTTTTAATTAATTGGTTTATGTCTCCAGCCTTATTAGTAGCTGCAAGTCAGGGCAAATACTAAAAGCTGTAATTATGGCGGATGACTGGCTGACTTGTATACTGCTTTGATGTTACAAAGTGAGATTATTGTGAAATACAAAGTATCTGTAATCATTTGTCATGTAATATAGAAATGCAAGTATAAACCTATTTTATGCATTGCAAATGTTAAATTAACAGTGCATTTAATGTCAGTGTTTGAATTAATTGATTCATGTCTGCAGCTTTTTAGGAGCTGCAAGTTAGGGTTAATGGTTACATGTAATACTGCACCAATATTTTTTTACCTTATGGACCATGTTAGCGATTAATAAATGAATACAGAAAGCTAGAATCATGGTGGATGACTAACTGACTTGTGTACTTGTTTAATGTTATAAAGTGACATTTACTTAGTAAAAGACGCAGTTATGAAATTGGTCTTATAGTAAGAATTATTTGGTTTAATTGCTGTGTTGTAATGCAAGTTTTAAAAGTTGGCGTATCATCTGTTTTATTTAAGTCTACCCATGAGTACTTAAGTGTTACGTAACTTTTAATAGTAGTGTTCTCAGTAATTGTTTTACTGTAGTTTTACTGCAGCCATTATTGTTTACTGTCTATCATTTTATTGTCAACGGCACAGTAAACCAGCATTATTTGAAAATACTCTCATACTTCAACTTTTACGGTTCAAATGACTTTGAGAATAATTTATGTTTGCTTTTGTAAATAGGTACTATATTTATTGAATTTTTTTTTGTAATAATAAAGTTAAGAATTATAAAATCCTGTCCTGTGAATGAATTTTCCCTTTATAAAGACAGTGTTTAGTTCTTCAGTGGACTGATATATACTGTAAAAAGGAAGTAAATAATATAAAGCGAAGCTTCCTGCCGCGTAGCTCATTTTTCGATGACGATCAATCGAAACGAACCTTCCCTTCCAGACTCTCTGAGTATGTTTCGACCCTTTTGTGCGATAGAGGGGCATGACCTAGACTTTTATGCGTAAATTGCCAAATCTTTGGCTCAAAGACTCTTGAATACCCAACCTAGATAGGCATTGTTTCATTCAATCACACATGGCCATTTCAAATAGTATTGATTTGACCGTACCCGCCGGATTCTCGTAACAGCTTAGTGTAAGACAAAACACAACGATCATTAACTGATTGGCAATTCCGTTGGGCTTACAAGCTTATGGCTGGTTGCTGAGGAACATCCACATAGACGAGAAAGCACCCATTGTTTTCAGTCAAGTCGAAGAGTCATGGATGGACATGGAGATGTAAATCGGAACCGAAAATTGCCTATATTAAGACAATCACGATTTTAGCTCATTTCCCGGAGCACCTTTTATTTCTTTATTTATTTAAGAAACCAACAGCGTTTTACAATAGTATAACTTAACAAGTTTCACTTAAAGTAAAGCTATTAACAGGTTTTTCTCTCTTAATACAAGTAAAACAGAAGTGTACAAAACTCAGATTAAAGACGTAAGTAGGTAAAAGAATCACAACATTCGTGCTTTACTACCATTCACATACTCTTACTAGAATAAATTGTTAATTATGTGTATTGAACTAAATACTCCTAATGTTTATTACAGTACTACTCACATTACGATATTTTGATAAATTGAATGAGTTTACAACAAAAGGAAAAGTAGAATAGTAATAACACCTACTCATATTCATATGTCTAAGATCCTAATTAAATGAATACCTTAATTAATTAACACAATGCTATACGCTCTCAATCTGTTTAATTAGAAGAGTTGGTTTTGACAGAAAAAATATTTCTAAGTCACTCAGTTTCACGTTGTATGTGTTTGTTATGCGCCTTAAGGAGCATTATTAGCATACTTTGTAGCAAAGGCTTGATGAGGAACAGGGGGATGTGGCGAGTGCGGCGGGCTGGTGTACAGTAAGTTACGCTAGATACTAGCTCCGGACAATCAACGTTATTATGTATGACATCGTGGAGTAGACAGACCTGCAACATTTTGTGTCTCTCTTCAATGGTTAATAATGGGTTTTACTTTGGAAGACAAGCAGTTGATACATTTTTCTTATTTTTATTTTCTCCCAGACAATGTTAAAGAATAACATTATCAAAAAAGAAAGTTTATATATTAAAATTAATCAGGCCGCTGACTCTCTGGAATCATCAGAAGCCAGTTTAACAAGATGTTTAATATAAAAATGACACAGAAGGTTGTGGCATGCAGCGCCACAATGTCAACACTCCTGGGAAACGAACGGACGCAACGGACTGTGGTGGCTGTTGGTATTGTCTTACATGCAGAAGACTTTTAAAAATATAGGAGTTACGTAGAAGTGGCGTTTAGGAGAAGGCATTTAAAAAAATTAAAGCTCCCATTTGTATATTTATCGATGGAGGTATAGATGATTTCTTCAGTATCGACAGTACGTGTGTATCTGGTGTTTCAGACGTCCGTATGCTACAGTTAAACGTTGATTTGTTCATTGTATGTGTAAGTGGTCATTATTTGTGTCAGATTTTTCAAGCTATCGAAACAAAAGGCATCTGACATGGTTTGATGACTGGCAAATAATGATGATATTGGCTTTACTTGTTTTCACCCTTGGTTGCTTATTTTGCAAAGGCGTACAAAAGCGTAAAATAGCAATGCGTACTCCTACAGGACCAACGAGCCCCTCGAAAACAAACAAACAAGTAACCATTTACAAAAGAATGGATCGTAGAGCATAAAACTGGACATAAAACCTTAAAAATTGCGGCCTCAACCTCAAATTATGCATCAACGTCCCGTATTCCTAAGAATCTCATAAGTGAAACCCTATCTTCGCCGGTGGCGATTCCAGGCTGTGGTCAACTATCTAATGTGACTTTGGAATTCGTGACGTAACACAATCAGATGACTAATAATTGGGCTTCTTAAAATGACTCATATGATTGTAACGTTGTACAATTGATGTTCCTTTTATGAACAAAAAAGTAATGAATGATACCAGTATGATGAAATCAAAATATTTTTATCTGACATGTACGTTTTTGACTAGTTATATAATAAGAATAAATTTTTTTTTTAGGTTTCTCAAGATATATTTTGTCTCGTAAATAAATTCTGGAGAAATCAATTCACTCGATTTTTATATAAAATAAATATTTTGGGCGTTAATTATTATTTACCTTAACTTGAAAACAATCCAGATAACGAATTGTTATAAAGTTCGAAAAAAAAACCTTTTAAAAATGTTAATTTAAAACTATAATAATAGTTTATATAGCATAATAAATACTACCATTATCAAATTGGTATAGCTGTGTTAATAATACATTTGGTTGGTATCAGAATATATGGTTCTAATGCAGAGCAATATCATAATTTATAGCTATCGAATTATCTCGTAATCAAGAGTTATCGAATTTGGTACATTAATATAATTATTGCTATTGCTATTGGATATGGTATACGACTTCAAAAAGGAGGTTTTTAAATTAGAATGTATAGGTATATATATATATTTTTTTAATTTGAACCAGAACCTCTAAAACACTTAGACCAATTGAAAAATTATTTCTTGTTTGAAAGGTGCATACTTGTGAGGGGGAGTAAGGTGAAACTTTTATCAAAATCGGTTGTGTAGTTCGGTGTTGAAGTAAATTTTTACTTTTGGAATAATATTTTTTTCTTACATTCAAAATTAAAAATGTATTTTAATAAAAATGTATTTAATGTAATTAAAAATATAAAACAATATTCATTATATCTATATCACATAAAAACTCAGTCTGTCTGATCATTTTCTGCTGCCTAAAGGCATCTGACATAGCGTGGCGACTGTCAATCAATGATGACAGCCAAGACCAACGTCTTCCAAAGCATGGAGGAGCTTGAGAAATTTTCATGCCCCTTGTGGTCACCCATTCAAGTGCGGACCAAGCCCAGTATCGCTTTACTTGTGAGAGCGCTAGTTATGCGCACTCCCGCCGAGCCACCGAGCTCCTCCAAATCCTTTTTACCCGACTGTGCTAGAAGGAGGGTTATGTTTTTCGTGAGTATGTATGTATGTATAATTGTTTGGCACGCTGTGCAACCTGAACGACTCGATGGATTTTAGCTTGAGAGGTGTTGTTAGATTCGTATTTACTGTGAGAGTGAACACTGGGTATATCAAAATAAAAAAAGGCTTTTTTGTTTTTATAATAATTACATGTTCGTATTCAGCGGTCGGCCTCGAGTAGTGCGTTGTTCAAATCCGATACTTTTACTATAATAAGGACGTCCTTATTAAATTGTAGGTTCGCCAACGCCCACAAGTATGTCAGTCCTACAGGTAAGATTTAATTACAGGTTTCGCTCACATATAGAACATTTCTGAGGAAAAAAATATTTTTTGTAAAGGTGGTGGATTAAAATGGATATGTTCAATGACAAGTCATTCATTATTTTCTTAACAGTACAAAATAAATTATATTGACGCAGTACGAAAATACCCAATGACCAAAATTAAATTTTACATAACTTTTTCTCATGTTAAGCTATTGACTGTGCATCTGTGAGGCGCGACTTTGATCCTCAGTATAGCCGTGACTTGTATTGTACCTTCGAGTTCAATTGACTGTCATTTTCAAATACCTACTTTTCTTCACCTACTTTCGGTGAAGGAAAACATGGTAAGGAAACCTGCACACCAGTGACTGTAAATAGCGTGTTAAATGGATAGCCCATTGGCAAACCACTCCACTATATCTGCTAAAAATAGTTTAATATGTGCGTCTTTCCAAACAATGACAACGATTCTTGTCGGTAATTTAAATAACGTACCGCAAGACTTTTTAGAGAGACAGACGGGACAAGCTTGTTAATATCTCTGTTTACTTCGTTGTTAAACCTAACTTGTTAAGGTAGTAGCTATTCATAAATAATTCTAGCCCAGAATTTAGGTAATTCAGTAATTATTACAAGATTAATAGGCCCTGAACTGGTATTCCGTGAATTAGTAGTTGACGAGATATCAAAGGGAGCTAATATTAATTATAGTTCTACGTAATCAAACGTTGAATGACAAGTATGTCGCTTAAATGGTTATATTATATCACTTTTATAACATAACAATCAACGTTATATACAGTATATGTACCGTCAATAGCTTACTATTGAAATTCATAGCCGTTTCCCTATTTTTAAAACTATGTATGTATATCAAAATAAACTTAACTTTTCGTTTACATGTTGACTTTTGCCCACCAGCCAAGTTTTTAAAGCAACTTGCTCAAAAAATTTGACCATGATATTGATAGTTATTATAAATACAAAAAATTGATAAAATATTTTCGACATCTCATACAAAATTCAATTTGTCAAGCGCAGATTTTTTCGGGAATTAGTTCTGTATCGCGGAAAGGACCTGCTCCATTTGTCTGGTGGGTAAAAAACGTCGCCCTGTAAATAGGAAGTACGGTACGTGTCGTAAATTGAAAAGATCTAATTAAAAATACGTGGTTTTGTTATCAAACAAAAAAAAAATGATTTAAATTAAAAATAAGTGAAAGCTAGAATTATAAAATAAAAATAATCCCAGCCATAAGATGAGCAGGCAACCTTTCGTGAACTACTTGTGCGTACAATTCTTTTAAAAGGATTCAAATTTTTCTTTTACTCTTTGAACGAATTATAATAATCCGTAGGTGTTCATTGAAAAAAAAAATTAATAAAAAATTATAAGTTAACATTTTTAAATAAAGTTAAGGACTGATGTTTTTTGTTAAATTGGAAAGCCAAAAATAAACTAAAAGTTAAAAAATATCACAAGAATTGTAAGGAAATGGAAATAATTTACAGACAAGGGAGCAAGGGTTCGGAGAACTGCATTAAAAAGAACATGAGTACTTCATTACAAAGGGCTTAATTTAAAATCACCGGATCTAGAGGGATTTACATTTTTCATCTCCGTGTAAAATAGAACGTATTTTTTGAAAGAAACAAAATGTAATATACTAAAAAATCATAGGGAGAAAGGATAAAGGTGTTTTGTTTGCTATTTCCCTTTTTGTCCACGTGCATAAAGTTATAATATAACCTTTGAAAAATATTTTAAAATTTGGTAACTATTAGGTAGGTACCTAAATAAAAATCGCCTCAATAGTTCTTAAAATTTGTTTGTTTCTAGACATATGTGAAAGGATTTCACCATTTCACCTTTCAAGGCAGGCAAACGTTGGATGCAGGTCGCTTCTAATTAGTTGTTTAAGATAACCTTGGGCTTATGTCCAGCAGAGGAATTCCTGTGACTGATATAATTATGACTTCACCTTTAATAACTCGTACCTTACAAATAAAATAAACTAGCAAGTGAATCAAGCACACAATTTTTTTAATATTGTTTAAAACATATCGAATAATTAAATATTTAACAAAAATAAAAAACTGACTTCATTTTTTTTTCAGGTGTTTTTCATATCTCCAAATATCCTCATCAATTTCTTCACCAAATGAATATGGGACCAATTTACGGACGTTTCAATAATAAAATAAAAAAATTAACAAAATCGGTTTAAAAGTGGCGGGAATATCGCGTAACATACATACAAAAAATACGGGTAGAATTGATAACCTCCTCCGTTTTCGAAGTCGATTAAAAATGAGGCGCAGCGTGGTGAGAGAGAGAGGAGTACTTATTAGATGTTAAGTGTTCTGATATTATTTAGTTGTGCTAAATAAATGATGATGACCAGTAAACAAAAGAGGTGGAAGTAAATTTAAGTTGCAAAATGACTTACTTTATATTTTATACTTGCTGCATTTTACATACCTTTAAAATCAGCTCTTCAATATAGCGATGTGCAGTTTAAAATGCAAAACAGTAGGGTTATGACACCATAAACTGCACTGCATTGTACGGCGATTCAGTAAGTATATTAAATTACGGGCAGTAAAAAAGTTTACAATGGATGGCAAAAAGGTACACATAGAGTGGAGCACAACAACGTGTTATAAGCAGAAGGTTATTTTCAAACAAAGTTTACGTCAAATAAAATATATTGATATATTTCTTTGATATTACACAGGTAGGATCTGGAAAATGCTAGTAAATACTCAAAGCTCTGAAACATATAGACGAAAGAAGAACTTTACAATCGCTACTTATATAATGATTTGCTTCAAATTGTGAACTCACTTTATTAAATACTTTCAAATCTTTATCTCACATCTACATAAGTTCAAAACAAAGGCACTATTATTATTGGAAAAATATAATTATACATAAGTACGGACAATACGGAACAGTACGTACGATACAAACTATCATAAAACTAAAAGTTCATCTCGAACTGTGAACTTGCGGACCCTATATCTCGGCAAATCCTAAGCTAGTTTGGCTAATGTTCAAAAAATATATATATATACGCGTATCAAAAACTCATGAAGTTCCGATCAATACTTCTTCAGTTATCTTCACACAAACATACATACAAACGCCAGATTGTTCAAGTAGATGGAGAACATTGCTCGCTTTGGTCGCTCTTTCAATAAAATAGACTCAAAGAACATCGATTGTTCACTCAATGAAGATTACTTTCTATTTTTAATCCGTTTATTGTAAGGAGCCAATAGACCGGATTTTATGCGACATAAGAACGACGACGTAGCAGAACCAAGGATCTATCTTGCGATGTGTGACGAAGTTAATGTGAAGATAATTTCAAAAATCGCCGCAACCTTCTGCCATATGAATCATTACAATGTTATATTTTTATACGAGTATTTGCAAAAAATGCCGAGCGTCAAATATTTCAATCATGCAGTTTTATTTTTCAAAATGCCATTTTATATTGTCTATAGTGATAAATATCCTTTGTGTATTTTATTGTTATAAAGTACTTAATACTACACACTGATAAATAGTCTTTCTTTTCATAGATTATACTTCATCAATGAGACCGTCAGGTAGAACTAAAGGTCATCAGACCGGAAGGCCTTGCTAAGTGTGGGCGTATAAATTAAAAAATGAATCAGAAACGTTGGTATTCAGTCGTCTATATTAGGAAAGATCCGCAGATGCTCATTTCTCCTAGTCGACTTTTACCACATGTATGCCAAAAGAACCAGGTAATCGAAATTATACAACAGTTTTTCTTTGCCTACACAAATGATGTGACTTGATTTTATGGAACTTGTGATTCTTATGAGGAAGAAATAATAAAAATGTATTACCTCGAAAAACAAAGAGCAACCAATTTCAGATGTACATCGTCCGAATCAAAAGTCTTAAACTGCACAAGTTTTTAAATTAGGTCGAATTATACATACAGGTCGAGCTCTTCCCGAGTTCTGTCTGGGCACTCGGGCAGCAATAAATTCAAGGAGAACAAATAACTTGACTTAAGAAATTAGCTTCCACTAATTGTTGGAGAGGGAATACGGTTCGCGAGAAAAATGTGCAGTGTTAAAAGATTTCAAATCACATTTTAAGGAAGTATTTGGTAGGCAGGCTTTTAGCAATATCTGTGGCGTAGAAAACTTTTTTTAAATAAATAAATATATCCTTGTTGAGTTGAATTCATTCATAATATTAAAAAGTATTTTTCCAAAGCGTAACTTTTTAAATCAAGCTTATTTTGAGATTAATTACATCACAGCTGAGCACTGATTATAATTATTATTAATTTATTTTTAAAACCTTCTGTAATAGATCCTTTTTTATTTTTATTTAATTAAGGTTTCCAATTTCATAATTTATTACTGCGTTTTGTACAGATTGTTTACACTGTACGATATAAATATTTTTGTATAAATATTCTGTAAGTACAATTACTAATAATTGCAAATTAATGCTTCAATGAGCGAGCCTTAATCACGTCTATAAAAACTGAATGACATGCTTTTCATAGTGATGCGAACGTTGCTGACCGTCATATTATAACACTCGCCCTGTTAATAATCGTCTAAACCGATCGAAACTAGTCGGTCCCTTTTCCGACTACACTACGTGAGCCTATAATTCTATGAAAAAAAAATACGTTGTAAGCAAATCAATGTATGACAATGTAACTTAATGTTTAAAAGAAAAATAAATATTTATTCGATGTATTGTACTAACCTTTTATTTATTATATTTCGTTGATTGATCCCTTTGTGATTTTTTGCATATATACCTACTGCTGATATATTTTGTCGTACACACTACTAAATGTTTGTTTTCTTATTCATTGAGATAATTTATAGCTCATTCCATTCAAAACGGATATTTTTATAATAATTTGTTATAAAGGTATTAAAAAGAATCTAGGTACTACTCATGAAACAATTGTAATTTTTTTTTATAAGTATGGCCTGAACAGATGGAATAAAAAATAATAGAGTATTATTTGTGCAAATGAGTAGATCATAAAGCTGGACCGTCTAGCTTTCAGGTTTTAAAGATATCGACAGGACAATAACGTTAGGAGAAATTGTGAAAATGTGCCAAAAAAAAACTTTGGAGGTGAAAAAGCCAGCAAGCCAACTGTAAACTCCAAAACAGCACTGTTAGAATGCAACCAAGAACGCACTTAATAAAAAGACATCGACCAAAAATGTCGACAAAGGCACATCACTAAGACGCCCGCGGTCCTCCGCTGGCAAATTATACACTACATCGCTCACTCTTACAGTTTGCACCTCTGCTCGTTTTGCAAATTTATATGAATCATTATTGGGTTGAATTATAGTACCGGCTTCGTGTTCGAAGGCATTGTCATTGAGTATGAATCAAAATGGATATTGCTTAGAGAATAAATTTAGGTAGATCTGCTACATTTTTTCCCTGTAAATTAAATTTTGTGAGACTTCGGGCAAAGCGTTACCCTGTTAGGAGATATCCAGGCAGGGTAACGCTTTGCTAGTCTATTCCTACGTAGTTTAAAGCTAATACATACAGGCTGTTTTATAAACGAAACTTCTTACTAGTTCAGTATCACGGACCGAGCGAGCATATCCTGCATATATTTTTTCACTTATCTAAAACGCTGTGCATTTAATTATATAAGCTACACAAGCCTTTCAAATTATTTGACTTCTGATTGGAAAGAAAACCTGCGGTATGAAGTGCTATCCTATATTTATGAGCTGTATGTAATAAAGTTACAGAAGGTAATATGTAAAAAGTAACATGTAGCTACTAGTATTAAACGGATTGATAGAGAAGTGAAATAAACTTTCTTTCGTGTCGAATGTATTGATAATTAACTCTAGTAGTCGACTAAAAGTATCTTTCTTAATGTAGCTCAATGACCGTCATTTGTTTATAACAGTTATTTTACAGACTAGTGAAGTGTAAAAGTTTCTTAACGATGTTCACTTTGACCGGACGCTAACATTGGTCAATGAAAATGACTGTGAGTCCTTATGAGGTTAAGTAAGGTAAGGTACAAAATTGACCCCGGGGAATCCCGGTACGTTTTGGTTAAAGGGTGCGCTTATTAACCACAAGACCATTACGAACTAAATATATCTAAGTAAAGTGCCACATCCATTTACTGCTTACTTGAGGTTGAGGCTATGCATCAATAACGCATAGAGGTGTTATCAAGTCTCCGTGCCCTCACTTTCACGTCAAGAGAATCCAACCATATGATGTACTATGTTTTAGTAATTACCTCGTTAGTACTAACTTGGTAAACGTTTAAGCTGATCATCGTTTATAACCTTAGATTTAGTTAAGTCTTCTTGATTCTTCCCAAAAATGTGTATATTATTTATTGACATAAAAACTTTTCTTAAGGAACCTTAATATGGTACCAATGCTTTGATGTCGAAAAGGTTTTCGACTGTCCCATACCAATTTGCAGGTAGGTAAAACATGTGTATGAAATGAAAGACAAAAATTCACTAGCGCTATTCTGGGAGGATAAAAAAATGTATGTACGTCTATTTCTCTTCGTGTGCAAATATTAAAAGCTAATGGAGGAAATTCACAAGAATCTGGATCATGTCAATGTCAAACCCATTACTATTTTGATTCCCTTTTTCTACCATTACGCTTACCACTGCTCTTAAGAGGCGTAAGCTCAGCTTTGCATTAGTGTGAGTGATCGCCAAAAGTCAGTCAAAATATCTATGTTTTATTAAAAAAATTAACATAAATATTAATGTAAAGGGTTTAATTTATGGATTAAGAAAACGGTCATTTTTAACCCTATGTGACTGACGTGGTATAATTTTCCCAATTCTGCTGACGTGGTAGACTAGCAGACACCTTTTCTCACTAAAGTAATTATTAAAATTTGTCATTTAAACGTATTTTATTTGTCTTGAGGTAAAATGTATAAACTACAAAATATTATAAATTAAAAAAAAAGCAAAATAAAAGTCACTAATACGAAATCACAACCTTTATTGCATATGGCGCACTATGAAAATTAATTTCAGTCTTCTTCCTAAAAACTTGAACTAAAAAAAATCTAACAATCTTTTTAATTATTTTTTTTCGCTAAGCGATTAATAATCAACATAAGAAAATAGATATTATTGAAATGGTGAGATCTAAAATTACACAGCCTCAAAGTGTAACAATTTTTGTTGACAAATTTCGCAAATAAGCTTCGAACATTGCAGACAAATAGGTTTTGAACAATCACAACAATTATTTTCAGTTTACTGTTTTCATTTACTTGGACAAATAGAACATGAATTCTAGCGATTAGTATGTTCAACTAATTTTTTTAACATAGAATAGCCAAAAAGTTTTGGCCAAAGCTTCAAACAACCCTTAAACTGAGAAGTATATTCTAGACGACTTGGTATTCTTACAATGTTATAAGATATGGTTCTAGATGTCCTAGGACACTCATGAGAATCCCAAATAAAATTTTTACCTCTGAACATATCTCCGTTAGTTGATTGGGTATAATCTTTAAATACTACTTGGTTATCTTGCCTTTTTGTCCCCACGCTTTCATCTTCTTCTGCCTCCAATGAAATCACATCCTCTTCAAAGCGCACTGTACTCCGGTTTTAAATTAAGGTCCGCTAAGTCGTCGTCCTTATCGCTGAACTCTTCGCCTTCTTCTTGTTTCAACCATTCAACTATTCACTGATTGCTTGTTGTAGTAGCAAACTTTCTGATGGTGATATTCTTTTCGATGTGAAAGGTCTGTCTATTATGTTTTATATGAATTATTTTTAAAAATAATGCAAAACCTACAGCAAACAAACAATTATAGTGACATCATAGTCTGTGAGACACTATGGCAATTTAACAATTTACTGACATGGTAGTCTGACAGATACTCACGGTAATACTGACGTGGTAGATTGGTGGACACCGCAGCACCTACGCGCTCACGTGTGGCTTCCGCGACCGCTGCCGCCAGACCTACGGTTGCAGCGGTGCAGAGTAAAGATTTTGGAAAAGATTATCTACTTCGTGGTGTCTGTAGGACTACCACGTCAGTCGCAGAAAGTAATGAAAATCGGTTCACCCATTCAGAGTTATGGAAATAAATGCCTTAAAGTTGGGCTTTTTTTAAATTGCCTTGTAAGCAAATTTGTTTGAACTTAGAACATAACAATATTTATGGTTTTGACATTGACCTGACATTCATTCTATAAAATCAAACACAATGTCTAATTTTGATATTTTGAATGAACATACACGATTTGTGCACTCAGTTGTATTTGTATAATTTTATAATATTTTCAAGCTATAACAATTTTGTTGTGTTAGCTCTAAGTTTAAATTAATACAGTGGGACTATTAGGTATTACATGCAAAATCTTTAGTTAGCTAACAAGAAATATGTATTTCAAATACTTCCAAATTTCTTTTATAATATTTGTTTCATTTTTGTACGAAATAACAATTACTTATTCATATGTGCCGGAAACACAATACGAATATTGCGATTGTCAAGATCCACGTGATAAGAGAAATGTTATGGATATATTTAAAGACACATTTAAATCAAATGAATCAAAAGACGAATTAGAGTTTTCGATAACTGAAAGTAAATTAACTAGTGTTGATATGAAAAATTTCAGCAGCCAACATGAGAACAAAACTGTACCGAAAAGGAATTTATTATATCAGCATATCTTAGATAATGACAGATATATTGATAAAGCGAATACCTGCTTTTCTTGTTACTATGAGGTGAAATCTGAGGTACATGAAAATAATTGTTATACAGGAATTGGGTGAGTTATCATAATACATAATGTAAGCCTCAGTACTTTTTTCTTTAATTAGGTCTTCTTCTCTCCCGGAGTAGTCCGCCACCCAAAGGTTCCGGGTTCGATTCCCGGTCAGGGCAAGTTGGAAAATGGTCTTTTTCTATTGTTTTGCGTCTAGGATGTTTATTTATATATTATGTGTTATAAAATATAGTATCGTTGAGTTAGTTTTCCATATCATAAGTCTCGAACTTACTTTGGGGCTAGCTAATCAGTATTATTTGTCCCTATATATTTATATTTATTAATTTTAGAACAGAGTGGAAGAAAAATGTTAAATTAAAGTTTGACGGGAAGAGATCCTACATGTCTTTGTATATTTGCTCTTTGTAATTTATTTGTTTCGGTACAATGATGTTGTCACAAACAAACAAGTTGGTCAGACAACTCAAGTGTGTCTCGAAACTAACTTCTAATTTCCGTTCTTTTTAATAATATTTTTTTTATTTCAGGCTTCAAAGCATACCTTGTATTGAAGAAGAAAATGATGTGGCAATATGTTTTACTGAACTCGGCTACAATTACATTAGAAGAGGCTGTACAATTAACACGCCAGACGTAATTTTTTATTGCAGATGTAATTTATGTAACGACAAAAGTGCATCTAACTTCGATAATTTTATGTATTTAACATGGGAAGATATGGATTTTGACAACACATTGATAAATAGTAACAAGTCAAATGTACATTTGATCTGCAAACAATGTGAAACTGAAGAAAAAGATGGCACGAATGAGGAAGACAACAAATGCATAGAAGGTCACGAGTACGTATTACATTGATATCGAAAATTGATTTGCCTTGTGGGTTCCGGTATACAGGGTGGAATGGTATTAGTTGGTATCCTTTTGAATATCTACTGCACCCATGGTACAAAGTTATTTAAGACTATTAAAACTTCAAACGAAAGTCGACATTTTATAATAAAAAAAAAATAAAAGAAAAATTTAAACATTCGTTAGACTCTTTAATACACACAATTACTGCTATGACGACCTTCGTGGCGTAATGGTCAACACACTAGACCGCCAAGTCGCCAATCTGGAGGTTCTAGGTTCGATCCCCAGCCAGAAAATAGCCTTTTTCAAATTGTCCTGGGTCTTGGGTGTTTATCTATACATGTATTTATTATAAAATATAGTATCGTTGGGTTAGCATCTCATAACACAAACTTAAGGTTATATTGGGGCTAGCTCAATCTGTGTGATTTGTCCATATATATTTATTTATTTATTATTAATAAACACTTAACGTCAAAAATCCGAAAATAAATTAATTTTAATAGTATCAATGTTGTCGCTTCGTCGTAGATTAGTACCGAACGTTCGTTGATTTCAAGCGGTTGCGCGTAGCTGCTCTTCCCCACTCGACTTTTAACCTTTAGCTACTGACGTGGTTTTTTTGTAACGTAAGCACTGACGTGGGGTCTGTGCGGCCCGCAACTTCAAGTACATGTAAGTAATAAGTTGTGGACCTAAATGGTATATTTTATTATTATTTACGTTAAATAGGCATAAATGAATAAAACCAACTATGTTTTTAATATTTGTTTATTAAAGCAATTTAACAAACATAAAATATTTTTTGGCGAAAATTACGTGAGATCAGACCTATATAGACACTATAAGTATTCATTTTTATAAAAAATTGAAGAAAGTAACATTTATAATAAAATTTCAATAATTTTTCTAATTAAAAATATCACAATCAACCTTATTACTAAATAATTAGTAAAAAACTGCAAGGCATCAAATGTGTCAATTTACGCACAATCCGGGCATATCTGTTTAGCGCATTGAAGACACACATGTCTTTTGCATACATAACATGTATGTGTTGACTTCCTCTGGAGTTTTCGTTTTCTGCCGGAAGAAGTACTGGGCTCCATTTTTGGATATCTTATCGTTTTCTGTTGAAAAAAACGAAAAATATGAATTTTGGCGACATCTCAAAAAGTTACGTAACTACTGACGTGGGGTCTGACGGGCCTACAAAAAACTTTGAAATCAATTTACTTACCTGTATTGCGCCCGCCGACACGTATTTCCACCTTGGCGACCTCCGGGCGACTAAATTCGAATTTACCAGAGGCAGCGTACGCGTCGCGCGCGGGGGAGGGGAATAACTAGGTATTATTACTTTCGCCGGGCCTGAGAGGCCCCCGCCACGTCAGCAGTTAAAGGTTAAACCTTATTCGCGTAGCATAAAGTCTAATTCTGTATGCCGGCCGCCCGCGGGCCATTCCATCTCTTGAATTCAAAATGTGTATATTCTACGTAAGTAAACTATATGTTGATAAGAGTCTTACTTAAATTGATGAAATGTATAAGGAATTCTATGAAGCAGTGCGTGCGGTTTACCTCGTGCGTCTATTACTAGGCACCGGCGGATAAGCGGAATAGCTATTTTGCTAGATCAATTTTTTTAAGGTATACATATACCTACGATTAATGAACAGTTCAAAATTAATACACGATATACCCAAATATATCGTCTAAAGAATGTGCTAATTAGTTATTTTTGTTGGTTGTTCTTTAGTCAATCAAACTAAACAAACACGGAATTAGTTGATTTAGTAGTAAATTTTGCATTTAATTTTTATCCGTATAACATATAACAGTGAGAGATCTGTTTGACTTTATGTCATTTATATCAACAGTCTGAAGCCTATCCGTTAAATATGATTGAATGAGGTTTATAATTTATCGTCAAAACCGTACTGACAGAATTTGAGCAAAAGTGTCGGATGATCTACGCAGTAAAATGTTTTTGTAGTTGTAGAATCTACAATGTTTTTCATTTATTTACAGTGTTACTGAAGTTGGTTGCACGCTTAATCAAGTTTGTGCTACATATGTGAATGGCGGAGGAAAACAAGTGAGGAGAGGATGCGCCTACAGACCAGCTTATAATCCTTGGTTTCATTATTGTTTAGGTATAAAATGTAATAATAAATCTTTCTACTCGAAACCATATACTCACGTAGTAGAAAGTGAACGTAAACCAAGAGCCGTAACTACGAAACCCGAAGCAAAAAATTGTAGTACACGTTGCCGATTTTCTAATATTTTAATATTTTTTCTGTCTATTTTAAAATATTATACCTAGATTTATAATTGTTTTTTTTTGTATAATACCTACCAATTTTGTGCAAGGGGAGTTTTTCAACACTGATTCAATTTTGGAAATGTTAGAAAAGATTTCCTATCCTTCGAATATAAATCTGGTCACAATATCGTTAGATAAATAAATCTAGGAACTGATCTAGATTTAAAAAATTAAACAATATTGTACACTAGTTTGAGAAACGCGTATATTCGTATTTACGCGTAATGTAAATACTTTATTTAGTGAATTCATTTTACCCGACTACGGCAAAGCCAAGAGGAAGGGTAATGATTTTAGCAGTCTATGAATTAAATAAACGTAGCATGTAGCATCCCAATTGCTGGTCTAATTAACACAAATAGTATGTTATTGTCCAGGTGACATAGGCTACAATTTCTAAGCAAAAAATTATATAATGAATGTTATCTACATACAAAAACGTGAGGTATCATAGGTAAATAAAAGGTCTTGATTAGCACATTTTAAAATATATACATATATAGCCGTATATGGCTCCTGTAGTCGGGTATTTAGATTTTCAAACGTTTATCTTGTTATGTCTTATAGACCTAGATCTTTTGTTATGTCTAGTGCTAAGATATATGAGGATTTTGATGTGATAACGCGTCGGGCATTTTTGGAGATAGGAAAAAACCATTGATCTCGCAACATTGTAGTACCGTTTTCGTAACCGACACCAAGTTTTTACTTCTGTCGAAACTCATGGAGTGTCACCTTATTTATTTGCTCTTTGGTAATTTTTTTTTTCTAAAATTATGGCATATCTAGTTCCTATATCTTCATACAGTGTTTATGCTTCATAGTTCCTTAAAAAAAACAATATTTTGACATCAACGTTATTATATTCTTTGTTTGACATTTTAATGCATTCTAGACATGAAGACGTTACTTTTTGTAGCCTTTTGCAGTTTATATTATAAATGTATTGGTAACGACAACAGAAAAGTGAGTGAGGAAGTTGACCGTGAGTATTAAGTTAAAATAAGTGAAACTAATAAATAATAGATTTATAAAGACAACTCATACTATTTGAGCTAGCCCCAAACTAAATAAGGACCTGTACTAGTATTATGGGATACTAACTCAACGATACTATCTTCATATTTTACTACGTTTATTATTAATACAACAAAAGTACTTAGATAAACACCCACTTAAATAAAAATTTTGTAATAACATAATGTACTCGCTACAAACTTTCGATGAGAAGGTAGGATATATGAAGTATATAATTCAGGAATGTTGTTCAGAATCATGGACTGAAATTATCATAAAGTATTCGAAATGAACACATGATGGGACATACTCGTAATTAATCAAACCACAAGTTATACTAGATCACTATAGTATAATGAAATTAAAATAAAAGCCAAAAGTTTTTAAAAAAATTTGCAGTTCCAAATGAAAGTTTGAAGCCGCCAGGGCAATTTGTATGGAAATATCGTTTTTTTTTATTTATTTTGGACCGTTATTATCATTATAATGTAGTTGTCTAGTATAACCCATGGTTCGATTTATTACGGGTATGTCCTTTCCACGTTGTATTGTTGATTGCTTAACCTTCCTCCAAATAAAACATATCTGAACGTATTCATATAATATAATGTACATAATATTTTGACAAATGACATCTTAAAATTTTCAGGAATAAATATGATAAAACTGCCAGATGGAGCTAATTCTGCAAACGAAATTATATTAGAACAAACGCCAGAGATAGAGAGAACTGACAATCTAACATGTATATCTTGTAATAACGTGGAAACAGGAGCTTGTAGTAAGCCGGCAAAACAAAAGTAAGTTACATTTATTATTATTTAGTGATCACAGAATTAGTAACTATTTACAGGACATTATTAGCATGAATTAAACGGGTTACTTACGTAGAAAGTCAGCTGTTGGCTGCCATGTTTCAACCTCATCCGGAGATCTCCATCAGTGCGAATGTGACTAGAGGAGGCGGCGCCTACACGATGTCGCCTGGAGATAGATACACTGATGTTAGCGGTGCGTCGGAAGCGTTGCCAGCGATTGCCTGTTACGCCCGCAGTAACAGTGCGGTGGCTGGTTGAAGCTGCTGCTTTCCTACGTCGAATACAGGACCTTGAGGTCCAGAGCAACAGGCAGACCAAGCATGAGAATGATGAGGCCTATGCCCAGTATTGGGACAGGAACGGCTTATTATCATAATATAATAAAGACCAAAAAGTATTGGTATTTGGTACTTCTACGAAACTGTGGTCCAAGGAGACTATAGATAGATTTATAGATCAGAAAAGACACTAACGTATAGTATAGAAGTTTAATCTCTCCCGTAAGATGACGTTCTTGATAAAGGTGGTCGCTATAAATATAACGTAGCTTGAACTGCTATTCAATAATTATAGATAGATGAGAGTAGGATAAAATGAAGGTAGATTAAATTAATTATTATATAGCAACGACCTCCGTGGCGTAGTGGTCACCATGCTAGTCCGTCACCCATAGGTTCCGGGTTCAATCCCCGGTCAGGGCAAGTTGAAAAATGGCCTTTTTCAAATTGTCCTGGGTATTTGTTATTAAATATAGTATCGTTGAGTTAGTGCCCCATAACACAAGTCTCGAACTTACTTTGGGGCTAGCTCAAACTGTGTAATTTGTCTATATATATTTATTAATTTGTTATTAGTTATAGTAGGTATTATTAAAAGTTATAATAACATTAAAATTTATCATGCTTGATAGAAATATAAGTAAATAATAGTATTTTTAATATAAGTGATCTTTTAATCACAAAAATTATGTTATTTTTTTTTCTTCCTTCCTCGCCCTTTTCCGGGAATCGGCTCTATATGTCAACTCCTCTAAAATATTTTTTCTATTCTAAGCCGACTCCGTATTAATCCCAGGTTCTTTCATACCCAATCATTTTTAAAGAATATCAAAAAAATGTGACTCATTTAAAGAAAAGTGTTTCATAAACTTTTTAATATATTATATGTTAGATATTGTAGACATGTTTTTTTATAAGATATAGTAGAAAAATTTAAAATTTTGATGACCTTTTCGATGTAGTCTACACAATATACAAACATGTCTACAATATCTAACATATAATATATTAAAAACACTTTTCTTCAAATGAGTAAATTTTTTTGATAATCTTTAAAAATGATTGTTTGTGCGAGCGAGACAGCCAACCAAATGTAAAAAGTCTCTTAAAACTATCAATTTTAATTTCTACGCATTAGGCTCCCCACGGAAAAATGTCCAGATCCAAAAGATGTGTGCCTCAGCATGCACACACCGTTCGGAATCGTCAAACGTAGCTGCTACAACCCAAATCGCAAGCAGGTCTTGTACTTTTGCTCCTGTGATTTGTGTAACGATACGCCTTTGAGCTTGATCGTTAGTTCTAAGCAATTTACCAACAAGAAGAAATGGATTGATAATGTGGCAGAAATCTCTCATGCTAGGCGCTTAAGACTTACTATTCGAGACCGCTTAAAATGCTTGTCTTGCAATGTAAACGGATATGAAGATGAGATATCGAATCCAGAACGCTATCATGCATGCTTACTTGGAAATTAGTAAGTATACATTTCTTATTTATGACATTAAGCAAATATTCAAAACTTGCGAAATTGAACGTTGTAGGTATAAATGAAAAGACTTAATTGTACAAAAAATACAACAAAGAGACGACCTATCAAATATTTCTTATAGCCAGAATGCAGATTTGGTTAGTACCAAGTCTGCATTCAGGACTGGCTATAAGACTGTCTGACTAGTCATTTTGAATGTTCTTTTGAATGGCCTTTCACCGACAACTTACTTCTTGCAGATATGATGAGGAAATAAAATTTACTATCCTATGTTTCAGTGAACTAATGAAAATTCAATATTGTTCTTTAAACGAAGTATGTGGTATAAGAGTAATTAAAAGCAAAGGGGTGATAATACGTGGTTGTGTTGAAGGACCTCTTTATAACTATTTGTACAGTTTTTGTAATCATGACAACTGTAACGACGAACCAGTGGTGTCTGTTTATGATCCTTTTGATGAATAAACGTTTACAAAATGAATCTGTTATTTCATAGAAGAAGTATTAGTTACTATACAGTAGGTGTCAAAGCTACGGCCGCCCAATTTCTACCGTCCCTGGAATGCAGTTGTTGCACAAGATATCTGCTTCATTCTTCAGTCAGTCAGTCGGCTTCTATAGCATCAAGATAAAGAGATGGTGAGAAATCACATGGCACTAATGATATTACAAGTAGTATTAAGGTTTGAAATTAAAGTGAACTAATTACTAAACATAAAGTCTTATTAAAAATGAGATATAATAACAATATAAAAAACATCATCCTATGATAACAAAAAAAAAGGCCAATGCGACGAGAAAGAACGTAAAATTTTATATCAAATACCCAGTCGGTCCCTTAGGATAGTTGCATTGGTCGCAGTGGAAAGTGGCCTTGAGGTTAGACCTTCCGCACACTAAGCATTGACTCCACGAGCGAGGTAATTGCGACGAGTTTATGTAAGACTGTCTCCGTAGCACAGAATTAATAAAATATTACACACCCGTAGAACGGCGCCGTTGACAAGCCTGGATAAAGTTTATATCGCGCGACGGACTAGTGCCATCCCGCTCGTTATTATTTGCTTAGTTAGTATTAATTAGTGTAGTAGTAGTAGCAATATATAGCAATAAATAGTAGATAATTAGTGTAGTAGTAGTAGCAATAAATGAAAGCACTCTGTAAACACTGTCACCGGTGCCATCTTGCGGGGGCTAATCATCGCGTTGATTATATCGCCATGTAGAGACACCTTCGTAGAATTAGTATATAAAGTATTAGGTAGTACAGCGATTATATCGTTCCAATTTTCTCACCAGTAGATGCAACTTCCTAGGCCACTAAATATACCGTTACTAGTTAGTAGTCACAAAATGACAGTCACAAAATGAATGTCAGTTGTAAGTGGTGGATAGAAAAAACTTTAATGCGTACATTTGAAATTAAGGTAGAAAATCTAGAAAAGTAGAAAGTTATACCTAAATGCAGTAAGGGACTACCTGAATTTTTCGGGGTCCAGTGCTGCCGCCATTTGAAATAAATCATTTAAAAGGGAACGGAGATATCATTTAAAATTTTGTCTTGATCAGACCCTAGGTAACTCTTCAAATTATTTTGTGAGCTACTGTTTACAGTTTAAAGTGAGAACATGAAGCTTTTCTACGCACATAAGCCAAAAGTGGTTTTTTCTCTATTGTGTAAAGCACTGGACCCCGAAAAATTCAGGTAGCCCCATAGGAAGATTTTTCTTCCATTGTAGTTACTTAATTTTTATACTTTATGTGTCAAGTTAAGTGTAACCAACCTTGGTAAAACGTACAACTGGTTAAGCTCAAAGGCACTTAATGAAATAAATTATTTGAAAGAAAACGAAGGTATCATTTTTAATTTTGGTCTTATTATGCTCTTAGATAACCTTTAGATTTTATGAACTACTTTTTATAGCTTAAAGTGAGAACGTGAAGATTTTTTTCGCACTTTTGTGAATAACGGCTACTTTTGGCAAATTTGGCTAATTTCGGCGATATGAAAAGCTTCAAATTTTACATGAGAGCAGTACTGAACCTCCAAAAAATCATGCACTTAGAATAATCGTGACGGGTGGCCCTAATGTGAGGAGGATCTTACACATAACGAAGCCCTAGTCTGTAGGCAAAATCTAATTGAATTTCACGGTCTTACTAGCGCCCTTTGAAGGATTTCATCTGTTGGAAACGCTCTCCGCTGAAAACTAACTCGCTGATCCGGAATGCTCAACATATCGATGAGATCAAAGTTTTCTAACGTGAATTTGTAAAGATGTGAGATTTTCATAGAATATTATACGCTTAATATGTTTTGCACATTGATTTAACTTCTATAGCTTCTAGAATAATATTTTAATGACACTTTAATCCAATGATATATACCTTCCAATCATCCGAAGGGTTGTTAGGGGAAAAAAAATGTATCTAAGCAACAAGTAACATCAGATCAGTTGCAAAATTTGTCCCAAACATATACATCCATACTAACTTAAATACAAACATAATAATTTAAAATATTTAAATATTTGTTATAAAAAGAAAAGTTCAAATTTTAATAGCATCACTCTAAATTTGTTGTCATTACCACAAATTACTAGCGACCCTTTCCTGTAGAAGTTTCTTGAAAAACGGTTTATATGTTTTAAAACCGTATCAAAATCGGCCTAATAGTTTCATATATATATGGCATATAGAGCATTTTTCAAGAAACTTCCACAGGAAAGGGCTTTTGTATTAATAAAATATATTGGTATAGACTAACAGATTACTGGGAAATTATTTTATAATAAGTAAGTTAGTAGATAAACCTGATTCCCCTGACTTTAAAAGCTGGGTAAGGACGGCAAAGTGGTAAAGACGGTAGGGGCTTACTGCCCCCGACTGTTGTACACTTAATCTAATAAAAAAAAGTAAATAAATATATGTAAAAGAATAAATCTGATTTCTGTTAGTTTTAAATGAAATAATGTTTCCATAAAAAGGAAAGGAGGATGTTGTAAAATATTTCAAAAAAGTAAAATATTGCAAAGCAGTGTAAAAGCTGAAGTGGGCTCGAGCTTTCTTCCTTCATACATCTCCCCAATGGGAATTCTCGTTGCAGATAGCAGGATGTAAGTTTTTAATATTTTATACAGGGGAATAACATTGCCTTCCCTGTTTACTTTACAAGATGGACGGGTCTATACAAAATTCAGAGGTAATGTTATGAGAACGCCAGTAAAAAATTAAAAGGTTATATTTTTAAAGAGTAGCTTAAGTAGTAGCTCATTGGACTGGTCAAAGTACGCATTGCTAGTGCTTTCGTAAGCTAAGCAACCCCGGGCGTGGCCCGCACTTGGATGGGTGTCGAAAAACAAAAAACAAATCGGCATTTCCATACAAAAGTGTTCAGCCACCCGAATAATTGGTATGAAAATGTTGATTTTTTGTTTTTAACCGACTTCAATAAAGTAGGAAGTTATCAATTCAACTGTATGTTTTTTTTTTGTATGTGTGTTACGCGATATCTTTGTCAATCGTGGATCGATTTTGATGATTCTTTTTTTTTATTTGAAAGCCTTTAAATACCAAATTGGTCCCATATTAATTTGGTGAAGATACGATGAAGAATTTTGGAGATATGGAAGAAACTCTTGAAAAAATTGAAGTCGGGTGTTTTTTTTTTTTTTGTTAGAAATTGAATTATTGGCTCTTATTTTAATTTCAGTAGTGGAGTCTTGTAATTGCAACTATCTGGTTATTGCAACTAACTTAAATAACTCCCTCTAGGATCATCGTTCCAAACTTCAACAGGCATGACATGTTCTTCTACTAAAAGTCTCAATGAAACAATTTGAAAAAATAGAGATGTCGCTGATAGTTCATGAACAGTGTCGATGACAGGACTTTTTTGAAAACCGCCATTTTTTCGTCGTGCTGTCGAGTTCACGTGGAACGTTATTTGTTGTCAAAATTCTGTAACTTATAGTTTTTCGAAGGTTTCTTCACAAGGAGAGTGATTATAAACCACGGTAAGTTGCTTTTTACGCATTTGATTTGTTCTACGATTAATCTAATCCGAGTTTTGGTTCCAGTTACATTTACAAGACTAAAAATCAAAAGTCTGGTCAATACTATTATTGTAAAATTTTAGGTTAGTTGCAATTATATGACCTTTTTTGTATGAAGTACGAAAATGCTAGTGATGTGACAGTGAAATTACTATATCGATCTTTACTTCTTAACTATGCAGAGTATGTTCTGAGTAGGAAGTATTAAGAAGAGCCCCTTCATATCTTTGAAACGTTTGGCGCTAGTGTCATCTTTTGCAAAGTTGTAATTCAATAAGTGAGACGAATACTTCTAAATAAGTCTTATCCTGATAAATAATAATGACGTATTTTTAGTCTATCGCGGTAGTTAATAAAAATGTAACCTAGTTTGCCTAAAACATGTTAAAATCAAAGTCAACATTTTTTATTCAATGTAGGATAAATTTATTTCTTATTGAAGGTCATTCTTTTTTAATATTTTTAGTGCAAGAGCTAAGAACTACTAGCGTTTCGGAACAACCACTGCTGGGAAGATTACGCCGAAAGAAACCCAGTTCAGTATTGATCCCTGCCTGATGGGCTATGTTACAGTTACAATACAGAGATACAGTTACTTTTGAGTACTTAAAGTATCTTTTTATTTTTTTAGATGCCAAAAAACAAACAAAAAATAAATTCTTTAGCTGACCTAATGGAAGCAGTCGAAAAAGTACGGCAAAAACAGATGAACAGCTACGAAACCTCCGTACAATACGAAATCCCAAGGTCAACAATCATTCACCGGTCATATGGGACACGTGGTGCCAAACAGCCAACGCCTGGCAGACCACCTGAACTTTCGATAGACTGGGAAACGAAAGTAGCTTCCTATCTTCATGTGATGGAGAAATGTGGGTATCCGTTAACCCCTTAAGAAGTAAAAATGTTGATATCGAATTATATTCGAAGGAACGGAATTGTAACGAGATTCAAAGATGACTATCCTGAAAAGGAATGGTTTCGGGGATTTAAAAGACGACACAAATTAAGTTTGAAAAAGCCACAGTCCGTGGAAGTAGCTCGAAAAAACGCCTGTAATCCATTTACGGTGTACAACTATTTCGAATTATTAGAACGAGCAACGCAAGAGCTGGGACTGATTGACAAACCGCAATGTATATATAATTTGGACGAAACTAGCTTTTGTAGTGACCCCACCAAAACTAAAGTTGTAGGTCTGATGGGGTTCCCCTCTACTAGAACCACTGCCTCCCCCGGGAGGAATAACACCACTGTTTTGTTAGCTGCGAATGCGCTCGGTGAAAAGATCCCCCCCTTGATAATATTCCAGGGTAAATACCTCTGGGCCGCGTGGCTCTTTAAAAATGAAAACGTCAATACATCGTACGCTGTAAGTCATAAGGGATGGATGGAGACCACGATATTTGAAAAATATATTACACAGTTTTTCATACCAGCTATCGGAGCGGAACGACCAATATTATTGGTCTATGATGGTCATTCGACACATGTAGACCTGAGTGTCAGAGAGCTTCTAGTGGCCGAAAATATAACTGTAAACTGCCGGCTCACTCATCTCATGTACTGCAGCCATTGGACTGCAGTACCATGAAACCGATGAAAGACAAATGGGACAGCGAACTGGTAAAATGGCAAAGACTCCATATGGGAACAAAGCTCCCAAAACAAGAATTTGCCAGGATCATAACTGGGATGATTTAAACCCGGTTATCATTCAAAATGGCTTCAGGAAAACAGACATATATCCTGTGAATAGAGATGCTATTGCCAAAGAAAAATTCGACAATTTGTTTAGTCAAAATGGAAAGAACATCTCCGACGTCAAAATGAACTGTCTCTTAACGATACTGATCACAACGGTGAAGAAAATATTGAACAAAACTACACCCAAGAAGATAACAGTCAGAAAGAAAATAAAGTTCCAACATTAAAAACTGTATGTCTCAAAATAATTAACTGTGAGGTACAACTGCGGCCAGATAAAAATGATCCGACGAAAAAAGATAATAATGAAAAAGCTTCAACAAAAACGACAGAAAATACGGATCTATTCATGCGTAATGGTACTCAGACAATGTCTTCAAACTGGGAGACTGTAAAAGACCCTAAAAGCTTCATACTTTCACGTTCTAAAAATATCAATACCAATGCCAATTTCTGTTCCAAAGTAAACATATTGGACACTATAGTATTTAATTCATCAGAAAATAAAAATATGGAAAAAGAACGAGTTTCATTCGAAGAGCTACTATTAAACACTATTTCACGAAATGATATACCTAAAACTTCAAAAAAAACGGGTAAGTCAAGGAGCTGCAATACTAACTTACAAAGGTGCACTCGATCGTCTGAAAAAAGAGAAAGAACAAAAAGAAAAAGCAGACAAAACTAAAAAGCTAAACAAAATGAAAAAAGCAATTAATATTAAGAACAAAAACCACAGAAAAATAAGATTAAAGCAAACAAAAATAAAAGGAAGAAAAACTTACTACTATCAGATAGTGAAAGCGATTGTTCATCAATGAATTCTTCCGGAGACGAAGACCCTGATGTTTTTCTTCAAAGAATTTTGGAAGAAAGCATTGACGAAGATTTCCAGGGCCTTTACCATCCACTTCGCAAAGACAAAAAGGAAATATACTTAAAATAAAAAGCGAAGGAGTTAATGAAAGGCAGCAAAAAATATTAAGGCAGAAGAAAATAAGTCAAAGATTTAAGGTATCCTATAACTAGGAATATTTACATAAAATAAGTATACTAAAATGAAATAAATAATATATATTATATATTAATGTTCTATGATGAAAATACTTGTCTTGTTTTTCAGAAGGAAATACATTTAGAAGAAAGCATTGCCAAAAATTCACAGGAACCTTTACCATCAACTTCCAGAGGACAAGGAAACAAAACACCTAAATTATATATCAAAACAGTAAACAAAAGACAAGAAAAAATATTCAACTTTCTCATTAGCATGATGGGATAACATTTTTATTTTTATTTACAGAAGGAAATGCCACGAGCAACTGAATTAAAAGATCTCAAAGTTGGTGATTTTATATTGGCTAAATTTCGGTCGATTAAGGGTAAGACTACGTATAAATACGTTTGTCTTATTGAGAATATTATTCAAGAAAAAATTGTAGTTAAAGGACAGAAATCAAAAAAAAATCATAGAGAATTCAGGTTTGTCGAAAACGACATTTCCATAATAGAGGAAGAAGATGTAATCTCACATTTACCCCAGGCTGTTTTAAATGAACAAAAAAACATCGTAATTTTTCCTTATAAAGTAGAGGTGTTTGAGTGTAAGTAAATAGTTTTGTTAATTTAGGCAAAGATCTCTCTCAAATAGTATTATAAATATCTATCATAGTTATTATAAATGTAAGTAATGAAAACGTACACGTAAAAATGTTAAGAAAAAACCAGTAAAGGTAAGACTAAAAGAGCTGTGATTACTAAAAGACTTATTAGCTGTGATTAAAATTAAGTAAGGTTTTTTAATAAGGAGCTTATAGGGAAGATTTAAAAAGGCTATTGTATTACTGAAGGATTTGTTATATGATTTATATTACACGTAGTTAGTATTTTAAATAAAGAGTTATGTACGAGCCAAGCTCGCACAGTAATAATGTTTCGTTACTTTAAATAATGAACGATGTTGTGCTGTGATTTCAATAAATATAACATTATAAAACTGTACACCCTGACTTTAAATTTTTTCTCGATAAAATTACGATAAGGCTCCATCACTATTTGTAGGTAAATAGTTGCAATTACCCGGCCCTTGGCCTAGAAGTGTTTTTGTGCTGAATTGGATCTTATTCTTAAAGACATAAGTATCAAAATCTTATGAGCTATTTTCAAGGCGTGTTTTTGAAATTTTTCATAGCAACACTCATAGAAATAAGAGTATTACAATCAATAGTTGCATTTACCAGCCAGGGCGGGTAATCGCAACTGTTGCTGCCTGTTTCAGAAATTTGTGAAATAGGTGATTAATTCTTATAAATTCACTTTATTTATGATAGTGATATAAAAGTGCATTAAATTTACTTATTTATGAATATTTAAAAGAAAACTTGGGGCTTATAAATAATTTTTTATCAAGCGATGAATTAAGGACATCCATATTTTTAGTTGCAATTAGAGGACTCCACCTTACATGATTTTTTCAAGGCATTTTAAATACTAAAGTGATCTGGTATAACCTGTGGTTCGATTTATTACGAGTATGTCTCTTCCACGTTTTTAACGCTATTTTGAAAGATTTTAATTTATATATTTTTGCTCAGTATGATAGTAAAGGAGAAGGTGAACATCGTGATGTACAGCGAATTAAACGGCTGACGAACGAGAGAGACAAATGAAAGAAATTTCATACTCCCGATTAAACGTATGACATGATGTTGATGGTCTCCTATAAGGATTAGTATATTACTATTTTATTCACATTATTTCCAACCGAGTAGGCAGTATTGATAAATGCTGATTTAAAGTAGGTCTATATCTTTCAATACCTGAACCTGCCTGAGTCGAGACCTGGAACGACGCCAAAAGAAATGTTTGGTTGCTCGACTTGTGCCCTGACCTTTAAACAATATGTTAACAAAGTTATATTAAACTCGTACTTAAATATTTAATAATATTTAATGATGATTTTTGACGGACGGACAACGAAAACCTGGCATTTTCCCGGGATAAAAAGCATGATATAAGTTAATCCAGCTAATAAGCTACGTGCAAAACATGATTCTAATCCATTATGCCGCTTTGGCGTGAATGTGGAACTCGTCGCATTTATGATAATTATAATGTGATAAAAAATCACAGATGTTTTAAAGGTTTTACTTTTTTTTACACTTTTATCTAAAGGATAAATGTAATTCTATAAAAATTAATTTCCTTTTCTAGAGTATTTTTACACAATTATAGTGCTATTATATGTATGAAATTAAAACATGGCGGAAGAATCTAAAACAATTTATTTACTGGCCTTTTTTTCTTAACTGATGATAAGCAGCGAGTACATCTTACTTCCGTGTTCTATAGTCTAAACTTTTATTTAACATGGCCTTTGGACCATGAGAGCTCAGTTCTTATTTAGGAAATGTTTGAAGGGGGTATAGATAATTGCTGCATCTTCATTTATGACTATTGTTTCAAAATTTGGTTGTTCAGGAAAGAAATGCTAATATAATATGTTACAAAAACATTATCAGTGACATAAAACAGTCTGATAACTTGTCAGAGGGCCAACATTAACGGAATACTCCATAGCAATGTCTCCATAATGACCGCATATATCTTTTTAATGAACTACTAGCCTCGTTTTGCTATGCGAAAATGGTCTTATGCGGTATCTCCCCAAAATAAACGGGCTGTCTTATAAAATACCAGAGACGTTTTAAAGTACACGGTAAGTGAATTTTGCCATTATACAAATTTTATTGCATTCAAGGATTTTCAAATAAATTTACGGAGTTTTCCTACAGAAAGTGGGACAAATACTGAGTGCTTAGTTTTTGAATTAAGTAAAGATATTAAATCCTTGAAATTCGTTTACTACTGATACAGATGTAAACATACTCTGCCATGCTGGTCTGAGAGGATATAAAATCATTGAATGTACCAGTTGCTCCTTTTTCCTAGGCGATCTGGCTAGCAACCCATCACAATTTTAATTCCCTTGTCCCATTTTTACGTCTACTAATGTGCTAAACGTGGCCTTTGGGTTTTATGGATTGGATTATGTCTACCCTGTTAGAGTTAAAGACGTTATTACACTATCTGTTACTATCTTAGGTTACTGTTCACAACTTATAAACAATACGCAATATCTGAAAAGGATTTTGCAACGTAAAAATGTTTACACCCTTTTTTATAAGTATGTTATGTTATGTAATACTTTATTGTACATTAAAGAAATAACAATCATCAAAAAGTAACAATTAGTACCAATTTTTTTGTATTTATTTGTAAAAACAAAGTAGGTAAGTAAGTATTAAATTAAAATATAATATAAGGGTCTAAATTTACCTACATATTTATTCCTCTTTAATCGATGCCTAAGGAGGAAATCTGGATCTTTTTTCAAGGCAGAACCTTTGCTATCATTCCTCAAACCTGCGCCTACAATTAACGACCGACATACATTTGCCAGTACGTGATCATTAAAATAAATTACGGTGCTATGTTACAGACTTGGTGAGGAAAAAACAAATATACAATCATCTCGTCACTGATCCTAACATCGGTTGGATATTTCGAGCCGAAACCAAACAAGAAGGTATGATAATCACATCGGTGTTGAGACGATCATTGTGCGCCCTTACCGATTATAATAACAGTGTTTCCACTCCAAATGGATAAATGGTAATGAGCGGTATAAAACGCAGAAGGCACGATAGTTTGAAATGCCTTGAGGCTTAGTTTCTTTCAACACATATGGTATAGTAAAATTGGAATAGTAACGCAACTTCTTGAATTGAAATTAGGGTGCCTTGTATATAGATAGGATTATTATACGTATGTCATCGCTATTTCTATTACTCACTAGACAAAGAAGTTTCTAATCCAGGATCGTGGATTTTTAACCGACTTCAAAAAAGGAGGAGGTTATGAATTCGTCGAAAACATTCGTTTTTTTTTTTAATGTTCACTGATTACTCTTTATTGTACACACATAAATACAAAAATACAATTTAAAAGAAAAAGCACTGTACAAAGGCGTACTTATCCTAGATAGGGATCTCTTCCAGTCAACCTTGGATTGAAAGGAATAGGTTTTACAAATCAGGGTAGAGAGTGGGTACAATATGAACTGTGAGTTTTGTTCAAATAAATCGTTTTAAGTAAACTGAATATTCTGAATTATAAATTGGTATAAGTAGGTACTTTGGTAAATGGTTATTCACATTTTTTAAACCATGACTTCAGAGGGAATGAACGATATTTGCTCAACTATCAAAGTCATAACGATAAACTTAAAAAAATTCAAGATCTAAATTACCTATTGTTTTCAGTAGATTTACATTTTCTAAACATAATCAAACAATTAAACAAATGACTAGATTGAACATAAGTCAAGTATTAATCGAATTTGTTATAAAATCCGTATCCATATCCAGAATTCTATGTATATAACATCCCTGGTAGACATACTAAGTTAATTTTACTATGAGCATAACACGGCTTGTATGTTTAATGTTCACCTAACGCGTACCATCAAAGGCGTCTTGGGTGAACTGAAAGGATTCTAGATTCGCAATCGTGTTGCAGTAAACGAGATACCATTTAGCCAAAGGCGAGCACACCGTACTGTTTTGTTTGACGGATAAGCTATGTCTATAAAGGTTTTGAGACGGGAAAATTATAGGACAGAGGTTCAGTAAGAGCTTTTGAGTTTCTGCAATGTTAGGCGATTCATAGGGGTAAATGGCGTTTGCATGATATACTATTATAGACACTACGCATACACATTTAAGAGCTACATTGCCGCGCTGAAGTTGACTTCCGACTTGAACCTTGGCTATTTGTGTGTAGTAAAGTTGAAATGGGTTGGAATTTACCGGGATTGAGCAAAAACACCCGTATCTAGTTTGGAGGTTGCCGAATGTAACAAAAAAAGGATATGCTAAATCTAGAACATCTGGGGCACTTAGTCTGTCATTCAAAGAGATAGAAATAAGGATGTTGTAGTAGTTATAGTAATATCAAATATATTTATAAGTTAAACCGTCTTTAGTAAATGTAACTATTTTAATCCACTCATGATCAACAAAAACCATACTTTCATAAACATACAAAAAAGGTATAATTTGTATAGATACACTTTTTCTTCTTATATTAAGAGCTGGGCTCTTGTAGGTCGAGTGCTTTCAATGTCTCTCTTCCGCTCAGTTCTTTACTTCTAGGGTTTTCTACTCCTTTTTTTTCTTATAATCTTTTTTTAGTTTTTGTTTTAAAGAATCCATAGTGACGTAGTAGATGACCGAACATTTTCCTCCTATTTTCTATAATTTGAAGTATTTGTTTTTTCTCTTCCATATAATCTCTATCCTTATTGATCAGCGTCCACGTTTCACACCCGTAAAAAGCAGTACTCCATATAAATGTTTCGATAAATCTGTTACATAAAATTTCTTTTATACTAGAACCAAATATGTATTTTTTGCAATAGCAATGCTCTTTTTTATATACATAATTGTGCATTTTAACTCTTCTTTAATGATTGTACCTAAATATTTAAAACTTTGAACTTGATCTATTGTTTTATCATAAAGTTTAATGTTTATAATTACTAGACCTGTTTTTAGACAACTAAGGACCAGGCTTTACTTATATTTAATATACTTAATTTATATTCATCGAAAATATTTTTCATTGCTTCTATTAATTTTTCCAATTGTTTTGAACTGGTTTCAATACACTTTCACGTTATAATGTAAGGTAGTATTCATAGCCTAGGCAATTTTTCTTCTTATCGAGTATTGAAAGGTCATTCCTAAAAATAAAGGGTATTTGGTGAAGATAAATATGCAGACAGGCCTAGTGATACAATTTTGAATATAGAATTACAAATCATACTCAACAATTAATCCAAGTATAGCTGTTACATTTCAAAAACCCATCAAACCAGCGGCAGCTGTTATTATATTTTTATTTATACCCGGTTCTAGTGGACACTGAAAAATTAAACGACTTATCATCGCCATTCACCCTACATTTAAGTTTATCGAACACATTTAGCCTGA
This sequence comes from Acrobasis suavella, assembly GCA_943193695.1. Taxonomy (NCBI): domain Eukaryota; kingdom Metazoa; phylum Arthropoda; class Insecta; order Lepidoptera; family Pyralidae; genus Acrobasis; species Acrobasis suavella. Next base: position 14,588,771 of record OW971938.1, read on the forward strand.
ATCATCTGTCATCTCGATTAAATAATCGGTCAGCAGACACTCGGAAAATTATGATTCTCGATTACACGATTGATTTACGAGTTTTGAGCCGCCAATTTGCAGATGTTTGTTCTTCAAATTAATAAAGTAGTGCACTTATAATTTTTCAAGAGAAAACGCGTTTGTTTTAATCTTTACTTAAGCCAATTACTTCTAATATTGTGAACAAATGTTTTAAGGATGAAATTTGAAATCGCAAAAGACAATACGGTTCTTCGTTATATTAATTACTTATTGCTAAACAAACTAAAAATAATAACTTTAGCTGATAATATAACCGCTTTAATATTAAACTTTTAAATTTTCTTTGCATTTAGCTAGTGCCGTTCCTGAATTAACTTTGAGAACATTTTTTTAATAACTGTAAATCTTCCCGTTAAAATGTTCTACTTGTAAGTGCAAACTGCATATTTTCTACATTAGCTTTATGAGTTTAATCTGTACAGATAGATAGCATATAAATTCGATGTGAAACCCTACAATAAATAAAGTAGTGCTAATATATAATTTAGATCATTTATTAAAAAGGAACATTCATTAAATTCTTGAAGCTTTTATCCCCTTCTATTAAAGTTAATATCAATTTAACTAAACGTTTTTCTCTAGAATTAGCCTGTCTCCTACAATGACTCTTTAAATCTACAGTAATCACTTTAATATACACTCAAAATACCGAACAAAGTAATCTATAAACGTTTGATTCAAACTTTATACGATCCAATAGAATCCAGACACACAAAATGATCCAGTTAATCGAAATAAACGTCCATTCAGCGTAATATAAACAATTCAGATACAGAATATCGAGCGTAAATGTATGTAACTTTATGTTAATGTATGGAATATTTCAATAGGTCCAACAAACAAGGTTTACAAGATAAAGGAATGATGAAACGAATACCGATCAGTATCGCTTGTAATTAAGGCTAATATTAAAGAAATCTCGCCATATTATCTGGAATGTGTGCGTCACCGACGACAGTAATATAAAGCTGACATAAAGTCTCGAGATTTGGGTAGATATCATTTCTCGAATGCTTTCCGGCCGATCCACGGTCCTTCCCGGGTCTATAAAATGTGGAAAAATTACAGAGATAACGCCTGGGTTAGATCAATCAACGTCTGATGTCCGTTAGAGTTTTATTGTGCCACGTATGATATAGTATTTCGGGATAATGAATTGAGTCTAGCGCTGGTTTGGGTTGAGAAATAGTAATATTTAGTTATGCAAATTACTTTTTAGGCTTCCGTAGAAACTAATGAATTTTCCTTATATGTAGTTAACTAAAATATAGTTCTCTATAGAAAACCCTTACAGTTTCGCCTTGTCTATCTGTCTGACTGTCCGCGGTTTTACTCAGAGGCTAGCAAGCTGTAATTTGGCATGGGTAAATATATTAGTTACGCCAACAAAGTGGTAAAATAAAATCTTTTTTTTTTTTTAGTGTAGCTCCCCTACATCACTTGGAATAAAATTATTCTTCATGATGTGAGGTGTCGTTGAATAGGTCTATGAAAAATATTATGAGTTAGGAAATATCATTTATTGATTTAGGGATCAGTTTGTGATTTTTTTGTTAAACTGAAATGTCCCCCACTCTATTAGCTGAACGGTTGTATATGTACACTTGAAAAATTCACGGCGGTAGTATGTATAACGAAGTCAAAAGGAAACTATCAGAGCGTTTATAAATAAAAGCGTAATAGATCAACTTATAAATTGTACTCGAAAAAACTAACATTTCATACAATTTTAATCGAAAATTTAATTTGTAGACGTTTTTAGTCATTAAACCGTGAGGTATGAACTTAAAATCGGTATTCGCAACTACGGAACCCTGCACTGCGCGTATCCCGATACGCAATTTAATTACAATAAATAAAATTAAATCAACTACATTAAATAAGTTACTTCATTAAAATTAAATCATAAAATAAATAAGTTCATTAAAATTGCCGTACTCGTTTTCTAGGCACTGGCGCATGTACTTGCATTCAGTGTTGAGACACTGAATGCAAGTACATGCGCCAGTGCCTACCATCCGCTCCGCGATGACTGACTGGAGACTATTGCGACTGTCCTTCATTCTGCGCGCAGTGGATGCCACTCTCTTGCGCATTGTTACATAGAAGCAGTCAACTCTTGCTTCAGCGAACATCCCTGACGCACTTATTTTGGAAGCTGAAGTTCATAGCTTTTTACCAAGAATAAAGGACATCTTTCCCTATTTAAGTATGTGCTCACGAAATACATTAACTGATCGAATCGAATTTGTTATATATTTATTCCATTAATCCACAAAAATCCTAGAAGCAGGCCCTATGTCCAGCAGTGAACTTCCTGTGGCTGATGTAACAGTAATTTACACAGGATATTTTACCCAAACAGATATCAGATTGCTGTTTTACGAGAGCATCAAAGAAAATAACATGTGTCAATAAGACCGCGATGGAATTCTCTGGTACTATTTTATGCTCTCCCATATATTCCATCAGCCGTTCCATCAAAATTTTATTAAGAACAGTGGTGTTATATCTCCGAAATGTCTTTTACTAGATAAGACGTATCTTTTGTTTTTTCCGGTCAATGTTTGTGTTCTTGTATAATCATGCAAACATAGCCTTATTTACCTTTTACAGAAAAAAAAAAAATGTGTGGACACCTAGAGTTTCCTAGAGATAGGGAAAGATATTACAATAAAACTGACAACCCCTCGGCAAAATGATATTCCGCCAAATTTACAAGAACATTTATTTATAAGTAACTTAAACATATATAAAAATTTGTCACTATCATTTGAGCGCCTGCCTGGTTGTATGCTCAGGGGTAATGCTTCAGAGCCCGGGAGGTCCGCTAAATAACCTAGGTGTTTTGACGAGGTTACTGGTTTAATAAAATTGGTATTTCATATATTTGTGTGAAAATTCACTGCATATTATACTATCCATTTGTCTATTTTCAGTTTCTAAGTTTTTCAGTAACCTTTTAGCCTACGTCAAAATAACAATGCTTCAGGGAATTTTATAAATATTAATGGTTAAAATTATAGATTCTGTTGAGCTAAGCGATCAAAAACATGAAATATTTGGCCTCGTCTAGACGGGGGCGAAACAAGTACCTAGGTGTTAATTGATTACTTCGATCATTTGCAAATAAGGGCAAATTTTGACTGATACGTAAGTAATAAAAGTAATAGTACTTTTATCACTTACGTATCAGTAGGTAGTTACTTATATACTCGTAAAACGATAAAGAATAATCAAGGTAAAGGATCTTTGTCCTACATTGGGACGGGGATAGCAAAAAGCAACATACAATACACAAGCTCTAATCTAACATATTATATGCTACGAATAGCATAATATATAGATCAGTAACATTGAATTTTTAAAAAATAGAGCCTTCAGTAAACTAATATTACAAACTCTTGTTAACAATGTGGTCAAGTTAATGCTTTTACACCTTAGTTTCACACTTAATAGCGTATATGGTCGCGCTTAGCGAGCAGATTTAGACTCTCTGTACCCCGTAAAGAAACTTCTCACATTCAATATTAAGAAAAAGGCTATTTCTCGCAAATAAGCACAGAGAAAATGAAAAATAAGATTTGCATACATCAGCTTCAATTTTAGAACTAAACAAAAAATATCTTCTAAAAAAAAGTTTGTTTGCCCGGCAAATTTAAGCGTTCATCCCACATAACTTTTGAACCTCTGAAACGATTTCCATCAAACATACTAAGAACCACCAAAGAAAACTGGTTTTCATGTAAAAAACCACATTGAAATCGGTTCATTCGTTCGAGAGCCAAGATACCACAGACAGACAGACAGACAGGTAACTGTAGCAAGTTCTAGTGAGGAGAGGGGCCTTAAAGCTGTCATGATTTGTCGTTATTTTCAAAGAGCTATCATCAAAATCATGTGATTTACTCGGTATCTGGCGAGAGGTCATCTCGGTCGGGTATTGATGTTTAGCGCATTGTTTCAAATGTCAAAAGTTTCATCAATCAACGCCTACAGTTGTAGTGGCTGCCGATGAGAAATCGCCTGGTATTGCAATCTCGCTTATTAGGCTGTGTACAGGCAGGCCTGTATCACTCCCCGTTTAGTTATCGAAAATGGGTTCACAAAGCCAATTCGAAGTTCGTTTTATCTTGTTACACTTTAACTATGACGACTCATCAACCACTTAATAATGCTCGTCTTTTAAACGAATTACATAACACCAGTGGTCCATTTCAACTTAATCCATTATACACAAGACTTGTTTTGTATAAAACTATTTGGTCTATGCCGTTTTATCTACATTAAATTTGATCAAAGTCTTTAATATCTAGTTACATTTCTATTTCACCAATATAACATAGTATTATCAAGTAAGAGCTAAGCTATTGTTGGGTTATTTTTCTTGTCTACCTCATCATCATCATCATATCAGCCACAGGAAGTCCACCGCTGGACATAGGCTTCGACCAAGGATTTCCAAAACTACCGATCGGAAGCGGCCTGCATCCAGCGCCTCCCTGCAACCTTGCTCAGGTCATCCGACCATCTAGCAGGTGGGTGTCCTACTCTGCGCTTGCCGGTACGTCTACCTATTTTCAGCAAAATTTTTGATATAGGGAGGCTATATGACACGATTTGCCTTTTCTATTATTTCATCCATTAACGATCTCGTTCTTCTTATTCCTCTTTTGGCTTTTACTTTTTCTTCCATGATGTTTTTTTATGAAGTTGTCATGCCGCATAAGGTGGCCAATCATCTTTCCTCTTCTTATGTCTATTTTATGCATTGACGTTCTGTTTCAGCACTTCCTTTTTGGTTTTTCTTTTTAATCAGCTTATCCTTTCCATGCACTTCCAACACCAAATTTCAAAGGCTTCCAGACTATCCCGATTCATTTGATTTATTGTTTATGTCTTAAAACCATAAAGCGCAATAATCCAAACTTACGTTTTGATGGATCTTTGCTTTACATGATAATTTCAATTAAATATAATATACATTTGGTCGTTGTTTGCTCTTTTTGTCATCGATATCCTTGCAACAATGTCTGCTTCACTCCTAGAGTCGTTTTTTATTATACTGCCTTAGTACCTGAAGCTATCTACTTTTTCTATTGGTCTATTGTTAAGTGTGATTGATGATGTGGAATGTATTTCTAATGATATGTAAAAATTTAGTTTTTGTTATGTTAATCCTTAATCCAATTTTTAAAACGCTTTGTTCATTATCTCCATCCTTTGTCCTAATTGCTTCTTTCAGACATAGCTGCTATGTCATCAGCGTATCGAATAAAGTAGAAGTTTACACTCCCTAATTTTAGTAAAGCTATATCATGGTCGATAGGCGACAACCTTGTCTAAGACAACCAAAATCTTGCCCACTTACTTACTTACTTGGCCACTTACATACACAAAATAAAACAAACTACCCGTAAAATTAATAATCGATGAGTCAACATAGTTAATAATCGATGAGTTAACAAGACAAACCGAATTTCAAATTGGCATAGTGAACCCATCGAAAGTAGGTACTTACTGGTCACTGAATCGGTTTTGTGTCTACCTATTATGAATCGTTTTTCCAGAATTATAAGAATAAAGTTGGCTTGTAATGGATTTCTAGGTATCTAGACGATAAGGTGCTTAATTTTGACACGAGCTTAATTAAATCATATCGCTAACCACATTGAGTAGATATATCTTTGAGTTTCTTTGCTGAGGAAGACTCCTGTACGTAAGTACTAGTACTGATTCCATCTAACAGGCTATTTATGGAACGCAAAGTACAATAACACCTAGTGCAATATTTTTTGACTATATGAACTATTATCTGTGACGTTGCATAGCTTAAGAGAAACGGGAAGTTTTTAAAATTTATTGTATTTTTTCATGCTAGTTTCGAAGAAAATAAAAATCTTAGAATTGACAAGCTGCTTCTTTTCCCGCGCAAATCGTAAATTGGTGATGCCGCTAGCCTAATCCATTACTATTTTGATTCCTTTTTCCATCTTAAACATCACTAACACAGCAAGCGTGGCCTCAGGGTTTTACTGTCGTGGGCTCTGTGTACCTCGTCAGGGATAAGGACGTGATAGTGTATGTACATTGTATTTTTCAGTCGGAGAGTAGAATACAATTTGTCACCATCCCCTTCCTTTCCCACGTAAAAGGAGAGTAATAAAAGTAAAGGTAACAAGGAACTCTGTGATACGACTTTATACCTTCTTTTGCAATCACCAATCCGTTTGCCCAGCGTGACGATTATGGGAAGAGAACTTTAGTCCAGCATTGGACTGTTGTTTAATGGGCTGATAAGTTTTCATAGATTTTATAGTATTGTGTCAAGAAATTCTGATTCATGTTGCTCATTGATACAATTTTTTTTTTATTACATACACCTATAGTTAAGAAATGCTTTATTTTATTTAATACCAGTTTTTAAATACTGTTTTCAAATTTCAGAAAGCTCTTGAAACAGTAAATACTCATGAGTTAATTGTTCCATCGGAAAACACTTTAGAGTATCAATATCTGAACGAAAGTGTATCAAGTAGCGCCCGATATTTGCAGCATGAAATTTTAGTTGAAAGTAAAATCTATGTACACCTTTTTGCCAAAATATTAAATTTCCAGTCCTGTATGAATTTTATTTTATGATATAAAATCATTTATTGTTTACTATGTTATACCTAACATTTTGTTACTTGAAAATTCTCATTGTGATTTATAAGATTCTAAAGAATCGATTAAAATAGTGCTCAGAAGTTTTATATGTCTATTTTATATTCCCCCCCACCCCCATCCTCGGCATTTCTATGCAGAAATGCCGAGGATAATTTGACTATGCAATCAAGGGGTATTTTAAGGTTCCCACGGAAACCTAGTTACCGGCATAAAAATAATCAAATGTGATAAACCAGACAACAAAACTTACAAATTTCATTTTCAAAAATTTTGTCTAATTTCTTTCCATTCCGCTCAGACATTTTGACATAAAAACCGATTAAACATCTATATATACTTTTACATTTATAATATAAGTATTATATCATATATTTAGTATTTGCATTTCACAGTTAGATATTCAGCACAACCTAATACGCATGTAAGAAAATTACACATTGCGGAAACTCCAGCCATACCTGCCAGAAACCAAAGCCATTTACACGCCAATTACTTTCGCCAACCGCCGAAGTAATCGATGATCCATTGTGTAGCCGACGGCGTCGGTAAAAGAGGTTGTGTTTAGGCCAGCCTGCACTGCATCCTTCACTGCCAATAGTGTGAAGACAGCCGAGTTATTAATGCCCCCGGCGCGGCTCTTGTCGCCACTTACTGGAAATGCATACGAACGCATCCATTGCGATATTTTATTGAGTAAGATGTATGTCCTTGGAATATTGAAAATAATACAAAATGGCCTTTTTCAAATTGTATTGGGTATTTATCTATATAGGTAGGTATCTATTATGAAACAGGTACAGTATCTTTGACTTAGTATCCAACAAAATAAGTTTAAAACTTACTTTGGGGCTAGCTAAATCAGTGTGATTTGTCCTTATCTATTTAAGTTATGCTGACTTATTAATATTACAAATATAAAAACATAATTAAACTTATCTCTGTATCTAACAAACAAATTAATTAAAAATACAATTTGGTCCCGACTGTAAACATTGTATGGCAGTCGTCAAGCTAAGTCACATGCCTTTAGGCAGCTTGAAAAATCGGACACCAGTGTTGGCCACTTACACACACGAAAACCAGCACAAATTAAATAAACTAAAATTAATAATTGAAATAATGTTATGTTAATAACCGGCCATGGGCATCGAACTATTGTTTTTCGAAATTGGGACTCTGTCGAAATATTTAACTATCAAAATTCAGAATGACACTCTGGAGCCCCACTTAAATATTAATTTTGTTCTGTTTTTAGTATTTGTTGTTATATTGGTAATAGAAATACATCATCTGTGAAAATTTCAACTGTCTAGTTATCAAGGTTCTTAAGATACAGCCTGGTGACGGACAGACGGACGAACGTCGTCCCGTTTTTAAGCTTTAGGTACGGGACCCTAAAAATTACCCTAGATCGCTACGGCCATAGGGCAGGGTGCCTATGAGACTGACGGCATTGCCTCGTTGAATGGCCAGACTTAGTCTCCCCAGCTCCCCAGAAACTTGATTAGGCGTGAAGAGATTTTGTGCATTTGATGCGTCTCCAGACCCCAAGGCCCTATAGTCTCCACGGAAAAAGGCGAAAAAATATAGGGCTCACCTACTCCCAGAGAGATGAATATTTGCGTCTCTTGATGATTTCCGCCGCAGTTGCAGCTGCGCCTGCTCGATGGGCAGTCACTCGCAAATGTGAAGGGGTGACGGTGTCGACACACGTAGCATCCCATAACAGCGACCGCCCGTTCTTCCATGAAATAAACCTCCTGTGGGGCCTATTGCCATCTTCTCGATATATCCAGCTGGCTCTAAGGCAGCTGGCACACCGACGCGACGCTAGCAAAAGCCCGACGGATGACGTCATACAGGGCAGCATGATGTGAGATTTACCCTGCATAACCTGCATTGCGGTGGCAATGCTATGTTAGTTATGCTGGTTAGATTACTAAGACTGCCGTTAAAAATCATTTATTAAAAATGCTTATTATCATGTAAATGACTATTTATCTGATCAAAATTCTTGGAAATAGTTGACTGCAAATTTTAATTGTATTATTTAGATGTATAATATAATGTATACTGAGCTTAAGTGTAAATCTGTATTGTAACTGAAACATAGCCCATCAGGCTGGGTAGGGACCAATACTGAACTGGGTTTCTTTCGGCGTAATCTTCCCAGCAGTGGTCGTTCCGAAACGCTGTTTTTAGCTTTTGCATTAAAATAATATTTAAAAAAAATTACCTTTAATAAGAGATACATTTATCCTTCATTGAATAAAAAATATTGACTTTTGACTTTTATCTGTGAAATAATATGCATTGTCTTCTCAATACACAAATGCACTTTAATTTACATCTTTCTATGCATTCTAAATGTTTACTTATCTACTCCGCATATGGACTGAAATACTTACTCGTTTTTAATTTAAATTGTCAATTTTGTTTTATTTTAAAATATAACATAATGGTATGTGGATAGTATTTTATCCAGTTTCTCTTGTAAGATAAGAGAGCTCAGGCATTTTAAAGTCTAAATAGCATACTTAATACTGGTAGCTCACTAATTGTCGCCATCATATTATCAGGTTGTATATTATACCATCGGTGTTGTCGAAAATCGGTTGAAATAATTCCGTTATCACCCGTCGTCATATAACAGAACCAAGACAATTATATGGGACGCGGCAGATTTGCAGCCCTTTTAAATTTACATTAGAGTGTAATATTTGCTCGTAATGGCTGGTGGATCACCGATTGGCGCGCATCGGTCCACAATAATAATCCCGACACCAAGCGTCGGCCAGCACACAAAAGAACCAAGACACAAGACAATTATGTACGTCGCGGCAGGTTTTTGCATTTACATTTTTTTGCGAATCACCTTTTAGTGTTCTGTGGTGTCGCTGATTTACAACTGGAAACAATGTGTTGGAAATCATAAAAAAAATCTTAACGGCATATTGGTAGTGGTTGTATATTTCTGTGGCTAGAATACTTAAATTCTAAAATACATGGTGAAGAGAATGAGATAAATAAAAAAATAAAAAAAACCTTGTTACGTGGTCTATTCCAATCAGCGGCTTCTTCGATGCAGGTCATATAAATTGATCAAGAGGATTCAATTGAGGCATCTTTAAATAGCAAACTAACACTTGGTATTTGTAATTTCAGTTTGCGATATACCAGACAACCATCGGATCTAGTGACCCTTGGCTTTATCTACCACGTTAGAAAAATTTATATTTTATTACAAAAAGGACACCTGCAATATTTATTTGTATTTTAGAGTAAAGGAGTAAACACCTTTTAGCAAAACCAACCGTGAAACCACTAAACATACGTTTATCGATACCAAAGAAACGCCACATTCTTTTAACACGAAACCTGTCGTATTGTTCCCGAAATATCTGTCGTTTTGTAACCCTAACAATGAAATTCGGTGGTATTTTCCTTTTGTCTCCACAACCAAAGTAAGAACTTGCAACAGCCATTTAGTATCATTACTTTCAGAATAAGGTACTTGACTAATAAAAGAGACAATATTGATTAGGAAATCTAACTGAATAGCCAACTCGTTTCTGGCAGAGTAGAATAGGACCACTCCAAATATTCCCGTGGACGTCGTTGAAGTGACTTAGAAAATGCATGCCAAACAAAACTTACTAACATCTATGAAACCCTCTAACATGTCAGCGATGAGAGTGAAGGCCATCCTCTGGCTGCTATGGCTAAGATGGCTCTAGAAGTACAGAGAGGGTCATGGTCTGGGGAATTGCCCTTTTAATTTTCTATTGACCTTGCAGTTACCACGTGTCTAAACTATATGTTCGTCAAAGGCGTTAGAAGTTCCGCTGTGAAAACAAAATACTAAAAAGAATGAACAAGCAATTTGAAAATATTGGTTGACTATTGTTAAGTTTTCTTTACTTTCTGTTATATTTTCATTACAACATTTCATTTCACTGTTCTGCTCTCACCGACAATTTTTTGTTGAATTTCTAGGCCTTTTTTTTTTTTTTTTGTCGCGGAGAAAATCCCTTCGGATACCTTACCAGTCACGGGAAATTTCTAGGCCTAACTTAAGGCTACAAGAAGATCCCACCTGAAACTCGAGGCGTGATTGTTTGGGCCCGCTTCGGCGGCTTTATTAAAATTCTCCATATTTGTTAGCAACTTTTTGCGTCGCAACTCGTTGACTAACGACACCCGACACGTCTGCCGAATTAGAAGTCCTTAAATGTAAACTGGAATCTTTGAATTTAACATTTAACGCTCGTAAATTTTGTTTTAAAAATTTTGGGAAGACATCAAAACCTTATTTTTGTACTTTTACGACTTGGCAGGTTTAGTAGGAATAGTATAAGTAATAATTTTATTCTCACTCTTTCAAGCAAAATAAAAAGACATTGCTGCCTATTATTATGTTGTACAGATTGCATTTCTTATAATAGTTTTTGTCGTGATGTTATGTTATATTTTTAAATCCTCACATAATATGATGGTGGCGTCTCTTTTCGGATCGTTGGATTCCCTCTAATAAAAGTTTAACGATGGCTGATCCGTGCGTCAACTCGTGAACAGGTGCTGCTGGGAGGGACTGGTCAGCTCGGCTTCGCTTTTTTGACTACTTAATATTTTTTATTACGCAATTTATGTTTGTTTACTTGTTCGCAAGCATTACATGCATTACATTACATGTTATAATGTGTCTACATTGTATTATATTATAAGTATTTATTAATTAAAAGAAAAAAATAATAATATGACGAAGCCCTTCTGGCGAGTAGGCGACCAATATTGTGAAAATGAGTTTCTTTCGGCGTTTCTTCTCAGCAGTGGTCGTTACGAAGCGCTGGTATCGGTAGCTTTTCTTAATATACTTAACAAGTAACGTAAATTATACTTATTGACGTGTAAAAGTGCCTGTAAAGATCTAATTACTGAATAAACATTTGAATCTTTGAATCTTTGATACATAAATATGACATTTTTATGTTATATTTTATGCATCACAATTTATGTCGCCAGTTTTAAAATGCTCGTATTTCTATTTGTAATGGTAGATAGACACACTGTGTGAAACAGGCGTGATAAAATGTTTGTATGTATTTATTTGAATATTTATTAATTTCATCCATGGCAAATAAAATTGACTTTGGCTGATGTAACTACATACTAAGAGATTATTTTTAAGCAAACCTACACCAAAAATATCTTTCAGTGATAAGCAAAAAATATTTAGAAGTCGTAACACGACAGAGGCGCGTCTTGGCTGCAAAAAGCCGCTTTCTAGTGGCTGTTGAAAGTCTGCGAACATTTTGCAAGAATATCTGCATCAGGGATACCACTCGAGACGGCTCTAACGAGTCGGCACCGACATAAATGACGTTCAAATTTAAAAATATTCAAAGAGCCACTACATCCCGAGAGATACTTTGGGAGCGACGATTTTTGATTAATTCTGTTTGGGTGTCATTTAATTTATTTGTTTTTTTTACCAAATTCCTGTTTTTAGCCCGTGAGAGGGGATACAAATCATAATTTCGTATTCTTGTAGATGTCTGCATTTTTGTGTGTACATGTGTATTGGTGGAATTAAGTTCCAGAAATAATTAAACCGCTCCGTATCTGAGAGACAATCTAGCGAAAATGCATTTGGAAATGAGCGACATTACAGTACAACGACCAACCTAGTAACACGTCTGAAAATAGCAAATTACTAGCGGAGAAAAAAAAAAAGGATTATTTTAACAAAACTGTTTATCAATACGGTATTTATGGCAAATGACTGCTGGTAAAGTCATCGGATGTCTTTTATTTTATTAGATATCAGACCTATGTCTTTCATTGCATCAATTTTACCTATTAGCGATTGTGACGTCGATAAAACATTTTTCTACAAATAGGTACTTGTTGCCATATTTTCTAGAAACCAATTTTTGGATTAAACATTTCTAAATATTTAAATGTTAAAACTTACTGCAAAAATTTTCTTCTTTAACAATATATAAAAGCAATATAACTCTTAACCCCTTCTTCCGTTTATACCATCCCAAGCCAGTGCCAAGCGTTTTCAAAACGCACGAATCCAAAGAATTCTCTTGAGCACCCTCAAGCAGTAACAGTTATATAAAAGCTATTTACGAAGTGTGCCTGTACTGTTAACGACTTTTGGCAGCGACTGTATGCACCTTCCATGAAATCCACGATAAACAAAGCTTCCGTTCTAATGAAACTTCTAGATAGTTGACTTTAGACTACTAATAAGCAAACTGCAAGCTGGGTCAACATTGAAATCAGGATTAGACAAATTTGGTCTTATTTGAAATTTGATTTTAGTTAAGACAATGTTATCTTAGTAAGGTATCTCTGACAATACGGAAATGTTGGTTATCATCCCATTAAAAACATAAATATGAAAATGAGAGACGAGCTCGAAATCCGACAAAAAATTAAGATTTAAATAGCCGCCAAGTTCTTTAGAGAAAATTGAAATTTATTTATAAGAATCTTAACATTAGACCTGGCTAGTTTTTTACTAGCTATTCTGATGTTTAGGAAGTTAAGACCTTACAATGTATTAACAATAACGTTTAACGTAAAAATGACAAGTTCATTTGCCAAATATAAGTAGGTTTGCTAAAACTAGTCAAGTCAAACGTTAAGATTCTTATAAATAAATTTCAATTTTCTCTAAAGAACTTGGCGGTCATTTAGATCTCAATTCTTTTGTCGGATTTTTAACTTGGCTCCCATTTTCACATTTATGTTTTGGTAGGATATCATCACTATTTGCACAGCAGTATCAGAAAAAAGGAAATGCTTGCTCATATAATTTTGTTAGGCACTAATAAAATCAATTCTTTGAAAATAATGAAATTTACGATATTCACTATTTTTTGAATTTGTACTTTGTATACACGTAATAGTCTACTTAGATACCAAATATCAACTTTCTGGGTTATATGGAAGTAGGTTACCTTATTGATTATTATGGATAAATAAAATCGATTAATTGAAAAATAATCAAATTTATGAAATTCACTGTTTTTAGATTTTTTCTTTGTATACACGTAATAGTATACCTACATGCCAAATATTAACTTTCCAGGTCATATAAATGTGAGTCACCTTATTAATTTTATTATGGATAAATAAAATAGATTAAAAGAAAAATAATCAAATCCACGAAATTTACTGTTTGAATTTATCTTTTGTTGTATGTACCTAGATGCCTAATATCAATATTCCAGGTCATATGGAAGTAGGTTACCTTCTTGATGATGGATAAGTGGTCAATTGAAATAATATGTAAGTAAGTAACCCTTTTTGAAAAATAATCAAATCTACGAAATTCACTGTAATTTGAATTTTTCCTTTGTATGCGCGTAAAAGTCTACCTAGAAAGTCCTCCTGTCTTCTATATAGAAGTAGGTTACCTTTTTGATGATGGATAAGTGGTAAATCATATCTTTTAGGTCTTTTTAACGTCATTATATCAAAAACTGTTTGAGATACATTATTGAATTTTTGGATTCAAGAAGAGTTTAAGGATTTAAATTTCATGTATTTAAGTTACATAGGTTTCGAGTTGAGAAGGTCAAAGTAGCTCGAAATGGTTCGTGTAAATATACACACGGCTGCTGCGTCGCTAGTTCCTTTCTTTGAAATTGGCTCTGACACGCTGCTGCGTGTCTAGATTCAGCCACATGAAGTCCTCATTTGCCTCCTCAAGTATTTTCAAAATCACAATATTTCTTCTCGCGCAAATAGTAAATATATATCAAATCAATAGATGATGCGGCTAGCCACCCATCACTAATCTGATTCCTTTTAACCTTCTCACCCTCAATCACGCTAAAAATGGCCTTTGAGTCTTGCGGCTTTGGGCTCTGTCTGCTTAGAACTGAAAGACCCAAAAATGTTCTTGCCCCATGAGTGATTAATAGTAAATGTATGTATATCAAAATCTTTGTTCCCGAGCCAGGCCCAAACGAGCATTCTCGCATCAGAACGCCGTATTAACAACACGGACAGGTGTTTTTTACGGCCCCCTGTTGATTTAGTGCTGAAGATTCCTCGTTAATCTCATTCGGACGCGAATAGTGGCAAAATAAACAATGGGATTGATGCTATTTTAAATTTTTACAAGTTGCGGACAGTATTAAAGAAGTGAATAGGAAATCAATATTTTTATTTTTGTCTAACAAATATATTACACATTATTTTAGTTAGTAGCCGACTATTTGGTGCCGCTACGACACATTACACAAATAATTTTGCATGCACAGTTTTCTTTTTCTTTGTTTTTGTTTTACTTGTGTATCTATGATAGTCCACATAAACTATTTAATCATCTATTATCAGAAGGGTTTATGTATTTTTACACGTTTTCTTTGTTTCTTTCGAATATGTGAGAGGCCTGAAAATTTGTAATGTGTATAAAAACCGCTAAAACATGAAGAATTGCGACATCTCAACTTTATTACGGAATAATTTTCGTAGCAAAAGAAAAAATAAGAATCAATTATAACTTTACTAGCCAATTTACATTATCACATATATCATAAGATTTCGCTTCCAGTATTAGCTTTCCTGAAGGAACAATTCTTTTAATCAAGCAAATATAGTTCTTCTGTTCTCATCTTAGTACATTACCATTTGAATACTTATTGTGCTGCTTCAAAGTAATTTACGATAACAGGAATCCATTCAGGGCGAAAACCTCACGGCATTATCGTAGTAGACATACACAAATCTATGGCAATATCACATAAAGTTCTCATCTAGCATATGACGAGAACATTTTCATGTGCTATGTAATTTTAATACGCATACCTTCAGCAATTTGGTTACAGGATGATATATTTGCGAGCCCGACACATTTATACAGGCCGATATAAATTAAATGTATGGAACACACACAGCAAACCCCCAGATACAAGACGTTGGAAGCTAGCCCGACCTTAATACCAACCTCGGGCCCACAATAGAGCCAAGCTGTGTGTGTGATTTTACACATAGAAGCCGCGGAAGCGGTAGCGGATCCTTTTCTTTTTTCCTCTATTATAACTATAAGGTACAACTTACGAAAAACACAGTTATTTTAGTTGTATTTTCTATTGCAGCAAGGTAAAAAAAAATCTCCTCGAGTAAGAAAAAAACATTAACATAGCACGATTCGCGATATTTTCATTTTTTTAACTTTAGACAACCTTGTCGAAAGTCTACGAATAAACCTGGTCGAAAAGAACTGTTAGTAAAATCTAACAACATATTAGAAGAGCTACTGAGAATTATGGCAGTGTTTTCAAATATGTTTAATGGCCCAAAGATCACATAATGTGAAGAACCAAACAAAGTTTACAAACTAGTTCGGTTACAATTTTCCAGCCTAAGTTCAGAGTTTTTGCAAACAAACCCGTCTAGTTGCTATTCTACCATCACTGTATATCAAACCTTAATCGTGTTATGGAGTTCTGTGCCAGAGTCGCAGAATAATGGTGGTTAAGTTTCAGCCACGCTCTATTTCACGCCCGTTCAGTTGGTACACTTGCGTTATTAATTAAAATAGTGCCCGAATGTTGTAAGTTTATTACTATGCGTTAAATGTTACAGAATTGTATGTATGTTGCTTTGTAGTAAAAGTGTTTAAATATATACTTACATATTTGAAAAATAATGGTGGTTAAATTTCAGCCACGCTCTATTTCACGCCCGTTCGGTTGGTACACTTGCGTTTATAATTAAAATAGTGCCCAAATGTTGGGAGTTCATTACTATGCGCTAAATTTTACAAATTGTAAGTATGTAGCATTATAGTAAAAGTGTTTATATATCTACTTCTTCTTACATATTTGAAAATATTGGTGGTTAAATTTCAGCCACGCTCTATGTTACGCCCTTTCGGTTGGTACACTTGCATTATTAATTATAATAGTGCCCGAACATTGCATGTTCATTGCTATGCATTATATGTTACACTATTGTAAGTAGCTTTACTATAAAAGTGTTTACTTAACTACTTATTTCAGCTACGCTCTGTTCTACGCCCGTTCGGTTGGTACAGATGCGTTGTTAATTAAAAAAAATAGTGCCTGAATGTTGAGAGTTCATTACTATTGTAAGTATGTAGCTTCTCAAAAGTGTTTACTCTCTTTTTAGTACTTCTTCTCACTTATTAGTATTCAATATTTTTATACTCTGATTTCAAAATACTTACTTACAACTTATTGCTTATAGCTAAATACTTACAATACATATAATACATACAATCTTAATAAATGAATAGTATAAGTTTTAAGCTCTTTTTTTACAAACATACACACATAATATGCTATAATCTCTGTCTATCTTATATATATATAGCTTTGCTAGGAGCTCGGTGACCCGGTGGGAGCACGCAGCTGCACATTAGCAGCAGTCTCGCAAGTAAAGCGTCAACGGGCGTGGTTCGCATTTGAATGGGTGACCACAAGTGGCACAAAAATTCTCAAGTAATAACAGATGCCTTTAGGCAGCTTGAAAAATCTGACATCACTTACAAACACGAAAAGCAAGCAAGTACATAGCTAGTGTAGGTTTTTGAGCTATCAATGCATGTGACAAATATTGACGACTCTTTCTTACTTACTGGATCACCACATATATCAGAGAGTGTGCTCTTCCAATGATCTTATATCATAGATATTGCTAGATTTGTGTATTACCTATATAAACAAACTCTAAAGACATAACCCTCCTTGGACTGTTGAGTAAAGAGAAAAGAGGATTAAGCCAAGCATGCACGGCTCGTTTAAAAGGGATTTTTCAGGTAAGCTCAAGATAATGATAGTTGAAAGGTTGGCCGCGTTAACATCCTTCTATAAAAGCTTTCCAGCAAAATGAGCTGTAATGACAGCGAAAACCACTTCTTTTCCGGCGTTTTATTCTACGATTGAGGAAAAAGTGATTTCAGACAGTTTTCCGTTTCGTTGTACCTTATATTAAACGGTTAGTACATGTACTTAAGCTTTTCACTGTTATTATTAGGTTGGGGAAAAAGTCTTTTCGCATATAGTATGTATGAACTTGTAATTAAACCACTTTGGCTATACTTTTTGTACCTGGCTGGTTTTGGTATCATTTAAAAGTTTAAATTTTAAAAAAGATAATTCCATATTCAAATTAGGAAAATGCGTGATTTTCATTTGTTTTTCTTACCGTCAAGAAGAATGAATCTAATGAAGAAATTAGATACATTTAAAAATTATACTACCAAAAAGGTAAAAATGCAACGCAAGCCGCGAAAAAAAATTGCGATGTTTATGGACCTAGTGCAGTGTCTGTGAGAGTGGCACAAATTTGGTTTAAGCGTTTTCAATCCGGAAATTTTGATGTCAAAGATGCACGTCGCTCTGGTCGCCCTGTTACGGATAAAATGGATGCTATTTTTGAAAAAGTGGAGTAAGATCGGCATGTCAGTAGTTACGACGTGGCTGAAGAACTGGGAATTAACCACAAAACAGTTTTGGCGAATTTGATCAAAAATGGGTTCACAAAAAAGCTCGATATTTGGGTACCTCACGAGCTCTCTGAAAGAAACCTAATGAACCGTGTACTCATTTGTGATTCTTTATTACGACGTAATGAGACAGAACCATTTTTGAAGAAAGGTTCTGTCTCATTACGGGTTTGGGTTGTAGAGGTCAGACGGCAGTCGCTCTGTGTAAAAACCAGCAACGTCGTCAAATTTCCTTGGTAAGATAGCGGACCCCGGGCTCTGAAGTGTTACTGCAGCAGGAAGCAACCGGGAATACGCTCGGATGATGATGATTATTTAGTACAGACTAAAAAAAAACTTTTTTATAGAGTAGTCATGAAAAAGTCATAAGATAAAAAGTTTACAATAACCAGTTGCTTGGTCGAGCTTCCTTAGATATCGCAGCATACTGCGAAGGTAAGTACCTATATAGTGAAGTGGGTGCACGAGTACACAGAAAT
This sequence comes from Acrobasis suavella, assembly GCA_943193695.1. Lineage (NCBI taxonomy): Eukaryota > Metazoa > Arthropoda > Insecta > Lepidoptera > Pyralidae > Acrobasis > Acrobasis suavella. The sequence goes on from OW971938.1 coordinate 14,607,479, forward strand.
TCCCCGTGGACCCACTGATGGGTGAAGCTAGTGGGTGAACGGGTCGCGACTCGGAAGCTACATTTTTACGTCTTTATCCCCGACGGGGTAGACAGAGCCTATAGCGGTAAGACCCAAAGCGATGGTGGGTGTAAAGGTGATATAAGGAACTAGAATGGTGATGGGTTGCTAGCTGCAACGCCTAATAATATGATTCGGATCAGCTGGTACATTCTAAGTTTTTTACTTTCTCCCAGACCACCATGGAAGAAAGTAAAGAAAGTATTAAGTTATGGTTTGGAAACTTTTAAACAATTTATAATTGAATGAATCTCTACGAAATTGTTTCTATATAGGCTCGTCAGATTTGTCTTAAAGGCACTTTGATTTTAAAAAAATATATTTATTTTATTTTAAAATAAATAAGTCAGCATCTGATATTTTGACGTATATTTAGTTTCTAAAATAAAAAAGAACTTTTGCTTTCAGTCTCTATGGACAAAGTTAGGCACAATCTAATATTATAAATAAAGACATAGAGACACACCTATTAGATAACATCGCAAAAACGCCATCACCATACCCCATTCTATCCACATCCTACATAAAATCTCCTATATAATACGGCGGAGACGCCATCACTATACACCATTCTATCCACAAGCCTAACTTACCCGCTTCAACTGTGAAACTTTAGTGTCTGTTTAGTTTAAAAGAGCCAGTTTGAGTCAGATGACTCTAGAAAGTACATATTTCTTCCTCCCGTGTACCGTTTTATGGGCGGAAATAAAATTGTATTAGTGGGGAAGTTGGGTAACTTTGACAGGTAGAAAATGTCAACTCCCAAGGATAAGTTGAGACGGGAAATACTTTAGGTAAGATTGTTTTATGTTTGGTGTTTGGTGACTCGTTTTACGGTTTGTGATTTTTATACTGACAGGTGCAATATGAAAGTTATTAAGTAGGCAAGTATTTTTTACCGATGTAGAAAAACTATCACATCAGTCCGTTATAGGATAGACAGAGCTTAATTGATGGTCGGCGTGAAGGTTAAAACTGATAGTAAAAATTGACAAAAATTACGATGGGTTGCTAGCTACATCGCGTAGTAGTATAATTCAGATTAAGAGGGGGACTATAGGTAAATTGCCCATCTCATATTGGATTTTTTAACTCGAGAATAAACCACAAATAACTTGTTTTTTTTTTAATGTAGATATTACATTATATTTTAGACTAGCTGATGCCCGCGACTTCGTTCGCGTGGACTTTATGACTCCGGCGTATTACTATAAATAACAACTAATGAGAGAGAAAGATAGAGAGAGATAAGAAAGTACTTGTAACAGTGTTAGGAGTTAAAAGTCAATATTATTTTAATTCTTTCCTTCGGGAGCCAATATGAAAAGAGCTGAAGTGTTACTAATCCTGGAGAAAGCCACATTAAGTTGGCCATGCGAAAAAGCAGTCCTTAGATCGACATCAGCAGCTTTAAGCCTCTAAAACTGTGACTTATTTTCATAGCAAAGCAAGTAAACACTGTGTATTTGTAAAACTGTGTATTTTCAAAAGGAAAATTGTTATACGCGGAATAAATACAGTTTCACTGGCACCACTCACAGTAAACTTTAAGTGTCTCAGCAGACTATGCCGAAGTTTAGCGGCTAAAGTTCAGTGTCTAAAGTTCGGTGGGGATGACACACTAAATAAGCTGAAGTTCAGCCGCTGAAGTTCGGTGGAAACGCCGGACTGTAGTGATGTGCCGATATGAGAATTTAATCTTCCGTCTTTGGCGCGTCTGCGGCGAACGGACACGGGAGCGGAAGAGGGAACGGAAGTGGAAAAGGGAACGGAAGCGGAAGCGGGAGCGGGAGCGGGAGCGGGAGCGGGAGCGGGAGCGGGAGCGGAAGTGGCAGCGGCGGCGGAGGCGTCGGTGGCGGCGGCGGCGGCGGCGGCGGAGGCGTCGGAGGCGGCGGCGGCGGCGGAGGCGTCGGCGGCGGCGCAAGCGGCGGCGGCAGTGGCGGCGGCGGCGGCAGCGGCGGTGGCGGCGGCGGCGAGAGCGGGAGCGGCGGCGACAGTGGCGGCGGCAGTGGCGGCGGCAGTGGCGGCGGCGGCGGCTGCGGCGGTGAAGGCGGTGGCGGGAGCGGCGGCAGCGGCGGCGGCGGGAGCGGTGGCAGCAGCAGCGGCGGCGTCGGCGGCGGCAGCGGCGGGAGCGGCGGCGGGAGCGGGAGTGGGAGCGGGAGCGGGAGCGGGAGCAGGAGTGGGAGCGAGAGCGGAACGGGTACGGGAACGGGTACGTGGAAGAGGGAACGGGAGCGGAAGCGGGAGCGGGAGCAGAAACGGCATCGGCGGCGGCAGCGGCGGTGGCGGCGGAAGCGGCGGCGGCGGAAGCGGCGGCGGCGGAAGCGGCGGCGGCGAGAGCGGGAGCAGCGGCGGCAGTGGCGGCGGCGGCGGCGACGGTGGGAGCGGCGGCGGCGGCGGCGGCGGCGGCGGCGTCGGCGGCAGCGGCGGCGGGAGCGGCGGCGGCAGCGGTGGCAGCGGCGGCAGCGGCGGCAGCGGCGGGAGCGGCGGCGGGAGCGGAAGAGGGAGTACGGGTACAGGTACGGGTACGGATACAGGTACGGGTACGGGTACGGGTACGGGTACGGGTACGGGTACGGGTACGGGTACGGGTACGGGTACGGGTACGGGTACGGGTACGGGTACGGGTACGGGTACGGGTACGGGTACGGGTACGGGTACGGGTACGGGTACGGGTACGGGTACGGGTACGGGTACGGGTACGGGTACGGGTACGGGTACGGGTACGGGTACGGGTACGGGTACGGGTACGGGTACGGGTACGGGTACGGGTACGGGTACGGGTACGGGTACGGGTACGGGTACGGGTACGGGTACGGGTACGGGTACGGGTACGGGTACGGGTACGGGTACGGGTACGGGTACGGGTACGGGTACGGGTACGGGTACGGGTACGGGTACGGGTACGGGTACGGGTACGGGTACGGGTACGGGTACGGGTACGGGTACGGGTACGGGTACGGGTACGGGTACGGGTACGGGTACGGGTACGGGTACGGGTACGGGTACGGGTACGGGTCCGATTCAGGCAAAAGCATCGGTCGGCATCAAGTTCGGCATTATGTGTTGCTAGTAATGCAAATAACATTGCAGGCATGCATTGGCTGAAATTCAGCCGCTGAACTTCGGCATACAGTGCTGAGACACTAAGTTGGGTTCCGTTACACAGTTTCGGCGGAGTCAAATTGCGCATTCGCATTATTGGCCCTCCGACATTAAGACTTATTTTGTGAACCGAGAGTCCATTTGCTGCAAGTGAATTAAGAAACTCAACTGGATAATTGGTGGTGTCGTCAACAACTCTATCCAAGAAATTAACAATAATTTCCGTCATAAGTTCTATAATAATTGATTTTTAATTTTTTGGTGTCTATATGGCGCGTTCACATATCCTCATTTTTCTGGTGTGTTATGCTCTGAAGGTCCGCAAATTCTGAACTTATAAGTTCTTCTTCGGACGAAACAACTTATTTTTGGAAAAATTTTCAATGTACAGTCACATTTTTTTACTCTTTTATTTGTAGTATAGATTTAGTATGTTTTTGTTCAACGACAACAAAAAAACATCATCTATAAAAATTTCAACTGTCTAGCTATAATGGTTCATGAGATACAGCCTGGTGACAGACAGACAGATAAACTAACAGTCGGACGGTCTAAGTACAGGGTCCCATTTCTACCCATTTGGGTAAGAAACCCTAAAAATCGAATAAAATAAGTATTTATGGGGGGCTCCCATACTACAAACGTGATTTTTCATAGATTATGGTACGGAACACTTCGCGCGCGTCCGACTCGCGCTTGGCCAGTTGTATTGTAACTCAACAAAAAGTTCTCATCAGACTTAACAACTTTTGGTAAGGCGGCATTTTAATATTTTTTATAGTTTAGCTGGACCATTATAGTTCTGCATCATGTGTTCCATTTTCCAAAATCAATTATAGCCTATATGTTGCCGAGGCTTCACAGCTATATAACAAATAAAGTTTCATTCGAATCCGTCCAGTATTTCCGGAGATTAGCGTGTACAAACAGACAAACAGACAAACAGACAAACAGACAGACATTTTTTTTTATTTTCTTACTCTATTACTATATCTCCATCGCCAAAATTTTTTTTTTGGAAAATTTTCAATGTACAGACACATTTTTTTTACTCTTTTATTATAGTATAGATAAATTGGTCTTGTTAAAACATAAAATCATAATATTTTAGTAATGAAAAAAAATCGCAAAGTTACGTCTAATTTTCAATTATAATCCTTTTTTTGACAAAACTGTGCGTGTTACTGAGTCAATATTTATATATAAATATTGCCAATAAGCCGTATTACCATTTTTCTAAAATAATGTATGTTTCATGAGTAATTAAAATAAAACGAATTCGGCGCTTTTGGGCGCTTACTACGTTCTTCCTCCGCGCAGAATGCTCTCGTTTTGTCGCACATGACCCCAGGGCATAATGGGCATGTTTTGTTTCATCAATCAGTCGTGATCGCTCCATTGAGACGAGAAGACTGTGTTTCTGTGCTCCAGCCCAAGAAAATACGACATCAAAATTATGGCAACAAAAAAATCACAGGAAACACTCCAAATGAGAACACGAAGAATAAGAAGATAAAAATTAAACTCATGGCTAATTGTCGAAGGCGTGTATCTCTTATGTTTAGTTATTTTACTTTTCTTTTATTTATATTACATCGATTATCATGCATAAGTATCGTCATCGATGTTGTATAAGCAAAACAAATCGATGCTTTTGACTCCTCACGTGTTTCAACTCAAGGAGATGAAGGAAGACCGTGTAATCTTTTTATTTATAATTTATAATTGTTTTGTAATTCAGAGCTGCTTTAGCTTCTTTTGTCTTTGTATCACTTAAAGTAAATACATTTTTTTAATTGTTCGTTTGATTCGCGCATACATATTATATTATAGAATATATACAATGTCCTTTTTAATTAAGTACAAATATTTTAAGAGGTGATTCAGTCCATCTTTTTGGACAACTTTTCCCAATAAATATATATCGAATTTTTTGCATTTTTCATAGTAACGATATCACGTGACTACTTCGATCTGTATGAGAACCTAAATATTTTTTTTCGTATTTTGATATACATTTATTGGGGAAAGTTGTTCAAAATGATGGACTGAATAACCCCTTAAAATATTTGTACTTAATTAAAAAGGACATTGTATTTGCATGGGTGACCAAAAGTGGCATAAAAATTTCTTGATCTCGAAACCACGTATAAGCCTGATATTATTGTATGGCAGTCATCAAGCTAAGTCAGATGCCTTTAGGTAGCACAAAAATTCTGACACTCAGTTTTGACCACTTACACACACCAAAAACAAAACACACAAATATAAAATAGTTATATTATTTACTTAACTTCGTTTTACTTACCACACAGACAGATATATCAATCCGACTCGCACTTACCCAATTTTTATCTGATTATTATGGCTATTCTATGTATGTGCGATCATATAAGACAACAAACATGCAATGACAAGCAGTCAGAAACGGGCAACGGTCATTTCTTTGATAAACTGTCAAATAATAACAGGGTCTTGTTATAAGTCAGCAGTTCACTATAGTAATAATCTTAGAATAATAACCCATAGAGATAGTAATGACATACATTGCGATTTTTAATTTATTGCTTATTTTAACTGTTGAAGGAGTGTAATGATTTAAATGACGTTTACTGGCAAATTTTTGATTCATGGTGGGTTGCTAAAGCTGTGTAAGTGTGGTCACCTATCTATGTTACCACGCACCCGCCAGTTTTCCTTCTTCCCTATATTTCCAATTCGTGACGTGGCCCTTATCAATACGGCCACAATGCATTGTGGTCGTTCTGTGATTGCCACAATGCGTCGTCGTGGTCGTGGCCGTTTGACATTAGCCACAACGCGTTGTGGCCTATTTTTTCACTCATTGAGCGTTTTCGGTCTATGTGCTTAACAGTACATACAACAGAAATAATGTTGCTAGGCCGTTCTCGTCGGTCAAAATTAAATGGTAAAAAATGGAGTCCTAGGTAATGTCATTATTCAGTATAAAATGACGTTTAGAAGGCTTGTTGCCCATCTGTCCGTTAGAATATATTCTTTCTAATTTGTGGTAGCGACTTCGCTGAAGCGGTGGACGAAAGCGGGGTGTGTGAAGGGCGCGGGTGAAATCTGATATTTTCATAGCTTTATGCGCGTTCTTAAGTGTGTGTGGAAAGAAGCAAGATATTCTACTGTTTTGTGAATAAATTACAGAACTTGTTTAAAAGATATAAAACATAATATCTCTCTCTTTGTTTCTTTTTCATTTATATATTTATTTAAATTAAACACAAAAACAAGTGTAATCCTTATCTACCAGTCAACCAAACTATCTCATCGCAGCGTATTCCCTGTTGCATTCTCAGCAGTAATGCTGAGAAGTTCACTTCTCAGCTTTTTCTTCTCCACTTGGCACAGTCTTGAGCGTCCTTGGTTGTAACACTATTCGCACGCACAAAAAAGATAATATATATTTATGATAAAATAATATTCAATTTTGGAACTATTTCTTACTGAACACAACTAATAAAATAAATATTTTTAAAGAAGTTATTACAATGCGTAATCAAAACAAAAAATAAAGACATTAAAATCACAAAAAGATGAAGGTTCTGTTTATATTAAAGCGTCTTCAGACTTTTATTGCTATAATTTAGCGCCACTAATGGGGCAGCAATGGCGGAAACCGAGACTGAGGATCTCTAAGTGCTCATTACTTCATTGTAGACTCTTGGAGTAATTACTTCAGCATATTATTTTTTCTTTTTGTCCATGAAAAAGTTATGTCGTATTTCCTATTTTAATTTTTTATCTCAACAGGTAATCATATTTATTTATCTCATCTCAGTCTTTGGACATCAAGTGTATCATTTGAACTCTAATAGGAATAACTGGAAAAATATTAGACTATTGTAGTAAAATTTAAAAAAAAATCATGAAAATAAATATTTTCTCAAGCTTTCTCTACTTAATTTCTATAGAGCCCTTTCTCGTCAGGCATCACGAATAGGCACGTAGGTCTCAAGTCTTCTGCTAAGTAAACTTTCGAACGTTCCATCAATGTAAAAATATACACCCATATTTACTGCCATCACTTTTAGGTCCTCTCTTACTTCACCATTAAGAAGCTTAAGAGTAACTCCACTTAGACCTTACTTCGTCACATTAAAAAGTTGGAGAAAACTCGCAAAGTATGTTTTATCGTTGTTTGCTTACTCGCACGCTAAGAGCTCAGAATCAAATGAAGTTTTAAAATAAAATGAGACTGAACGCATCGTTACTTCTATAATGAAGAAAAAATAATTGAAAACCTTGTTATTCAACCTGTTTTTCATGTTCCTTTCTTCTTTTCTATAAAACTTATGAATCGTATAGTGTGTAAATATGATTCTATAAATGAATGTCGTAAATAGATATTTACTATTCTTTAAACAAAAAAAAAATATGTTTACTTCATACACAGAACTTTATGCAATATACATATAAAGACGTCTGTTTAACTTATACTTATATAAAATAGTTCGCACGAGTATACTCTCTATGATTTTTAGCTCTTTGGCGTCACGTAAGCTTGTGGTTTCACTAATGATGCGGAGGTCATTTCGGGTAAATGCGTCTTTTCAGTTTAAAAGTGTAAACATGTGTTTTATAAATATTTTATAAGTGGCAAATGTAGTCACTTTAAAAGTGTAGTCTTTAGACTTGTGTATACTTTAAAATTTTTCGTCATTTTATTTATATTTTTATATTTGTACTAATTTTTTTTCATAGTTTGAGTAATTGATATTTTAATTCGATTTTAATTCCAGTTTTGTGTTTTGTGATACAACAATGTTATTTATTTTGAATTTGAATTCGATGTAGCAAATATTTAATTTTAAAATAACGCAGGTTTTGTGGAAAGCTACCTCGTAAGTTTAAAATAATGTTAAATGAAAATTTACGTATTTACTGTTGGCCATCAAGCGATTAATGAACAAACAAATCAACAAAATTGTTTGTAGAAATTAATGTATACTGAGACTCATATCTTTGTTCGTAGTGGTCACCATGCTACTCCGCCACCCAGAGGTCCCGGTTTCGATCCCTGGTCAGGGCAAGTTGGAATTTTCATATTGTCCTGGATCTTGGATGTTTATGTATTTATTATTAAATAAGCAAATAAAGATATGATTATGATTATAAAATATAGTATCGTTGAGTTAGTACCTATAACACAAGTCTCGAACTTATATAGTCGAAGATCTTATTACATATTTATATCTAGGTTTATTTTAGTTTTGAAAACAGCAAACCTTCACAAAGCTATCATTCAATCAAATTTATTCAAACATTTTTATAAATCTACGTCCAGCAACAAGTTGTACTGAAGCAATAAGTTTAAAAAAAATAAAACAATTTAATTCAAGGTTTTTGAACAGACTTAATAAAGCTATTTATTTTATATGTGAAGTTTTAATAATTTACGTATGTTCCTATAAATATTCTATCAAAAGTTTAAAACAAAATTGCTAATCGCTACTCGCCGTCTCTTCCTCTGTATGTACGGATATGAATACTTTGAGACCTTTTAAACTTCTTATATCAACAAATAATGTAATTCAAGAGGAAGAACAGAACAGAATAAGTGGCCAAGTGCTAGCCGGACTTGCGCACGAAGGGTTCTGTACCATTATCTTAAAAAATTACGTTTGGTGTAAAACTCTTCTTCCTTCTTAAATATTTACTTTTATTCTGTTTTTAGTAATTGTTGGTAAAGTGGTAACATATAAATAAATCATCTGTAAAAATTTTAACTGTCTAGCTATCACTGTTCATGATATACAGCTTGGTGACAGACAGACGGACGGACGGACAGCGGAGTTTTAGCAATAGGGTCACGTTTTTACCCTTTGGGTACGGAAGACAGACAGAGTTACTTTTACATTTATCGTATTAGTATGGAAGAATGGATAGTACAGAAGTACGAGTATAAATATGGATATTCCTCTTATATAATAAAATAAAATATTTCTAACAGTTCTTTGACTAGAAGACTAATACAATTGTACAGTGCGCAAAGGAGGGATTCACCGAATTGTTTTCTTTGCTTTTATGATCTGACGTAACATTTAATTAACTAGTTGATTAACAAACATCGGAATCCAATAGAGCAGACATCGTTGAACCTTTGTAGGGACCTTTATACCAACTTTGGTTTGTTCCTTTTGTCTCTTTAATTTAATCTACATCCAGGGCACAAGGTTATATGAAATTAAAAAATTTGATTTTTGTATACATCATGTTTGTTAGTCTTTTAGTTAAAGTTACATATTTTAAGTGAATAAAATGCAACGCTACGTACTTTATTGATAACTCTAGTGTTACTTCAATATCAGAGCCGCAAAAACTAAAAAGAGAACTCCGGTTAGTCATAGATAAAATATTTTTTAGAAACTATACGCAACTCCATCATTACATTTAATAGCAATCCTAGAAGGTTAACTATAGGGTTCGAAATATTATCTCGCAAAAAATTGGAACGTGTAAAATATACAGCGTCGGAAAAGTAGTGTACGGAAATCCCTATTGGCCCAACGAGGTCAAGACAGCGGGGTCAATGGAAACACACCCCAGCGTTCCGACTTTTTTAATTAACAACAGCCACGTTTACTGCGCCTATTTTGTCGGAAAATCTTTTTTCTCTGGTAATATCCTCAAAATTTATTGGTACTTTGCTCACTAACTTTGTTTTTGTATTTAGTTCTATTTTGTAGCTAGTAGGCAATGCTTACAGGAAAGCTTGTTTCTTGACAGTATTTACTGTGTAAAATAATTTTAAATCCATGCAAACACATTTTTGGATACAGTAAAGACGTTTGTGGAGAAAAATCTGCAGTTCAGATTGTTACCGCTTCTTCTGTACTTACGTTTAGGCAGCGGCATTATAGTTAAATGTAAATGATCTGACCTCATCAACCACCTATTATGAAATCGAAAGAAAAATTCACAATTATCAAGTGGAACAAATATTCAAAGATAAATAAATGGTTTTTGACTTTGACTTTTTGACAAAATAATCATTTTTAACCGACTTCCAAAAAGGAGGTTATCAATTTGTTGCGATCTTTTATGTTTTTTCTTTTATTTATCTTCACTGATTATTCGAAGAATACTTGACAAATTATTTTTTTTTTTGAAAGGGTATACTTGCCAGATGGTCGCATAGAATTTTTATCAAAATCGGTTGTGTAGTTTGGGGGCGAAGTCGGTTTTTAGTTAATAATATATATATATATATATTTATGTTTGTTTATCTCGATGTTTAGCTTTTTGACTAGAATAAAGATTTGACAAATCCCACAATTCTTTATAAAATCTAAGATTATGACTCCATATTCTAGCTACCTGTATTTCTATCTATGCTGGCCAATTAGTCATTGTATAAATCTGTATACCTATTTCAAACCGCCCGTCCAATAAAAACAACGTTAAAAGTAAAACTATTAAAAAAAGTTGTTAAAATGCGCAAAAGTATTATACACCTCGTTGCCCACCGAGTTATAGGTAATTGCTACAATTCCCTTATCTTTATATTCCAAGTTTTATGCAACTTTGGAACGGAATATTAAGAAGAACCGCAAATTAAAAGTATTTAAAACAGTCTGTTATAAGTCGTTTCATTACAAATGTACAGACGGACAGATACTGACGTGGAAATAAGTTTCCGAGTTAAGTCTCATGAATATTTATTTGGAATATTCCAGTACAAACTTCTGAATGCTTCTCACTTGATCAAAACTCAGAGCTAGGGAAAATTCTTAGCGTTTTATAACTGCATTTCGTTTGCAATATTTTCGGAAGACGAATTAATTATTGACGAGTGTAAAAACTATTATGTGCCTGTTATTCCTATTCCATGAATCATAATCTGCTATTTTCCAACAAGTCAAATCTGATACTTTTTCTAAATGTAAAAACAGACATTTGCTATGGGATTTGTATGAAACACAGGCAGATGACTGACGTCATAGTTTCTTCAAATCAAATAGTGTCCTTTCTATCAGTTTTTCTGCAATAATAAATCTAAAATCAAGTTTAAATGGATATGTATGTCTATCAATGACAAGTGACATCATTTTGCGACTGTTTATTTCCCTAACAGTACAAAATAATTTATTTTTAACCCAGAAAAATAGGCAATTTACGCCTAGGTTATTGCTTCAAAAATAATGCGAGAGAATAGGGAAAACTTTTAGTCTTAAATCATATAAAAGTAATCGCTTAAATGTGAAACTTGCATTTCTTCTACTCTATAGCAGTATCAGGTATATCGGCTATATACCTATAGTTGAATGATTTGTTTTTAAATCTGACTGTATTTAATTTAATTCGTTCAGCAAAAATGAGAATTCTATGCAGGGCATCTGCACTGGGCAGAGATTCTTCTTCCTTCTCTTTTTACTTTCTAGATATAAAGCTTAAAAGATATGATTATGTAATAATAACCGAGTACAACTTTCAATAACACACTCTACTATCACAAACAATTCTAGAATTAAGATTATAGAGGACATGAAATCCATCAGTAAAAACAACTGAAGGTATCTCGAGATAAAGGGTACCCCTCAAACATTGCTCGCACAACTTTTGTTTGGAATTAAGGGTAAACACATTAGGTAGCATGTTTGTATAGGCGCCGGTATTAAGGACAAAGACGAAATATGCTGTGGAGATGGCATGGTAAGGTAAAAACGAAAAGATAAGTGAAAAAAAAAATACAGTTTGCAACGGTCAAAATAGGGATGACGACAGTCACTCGCAATCATTCCGTCTTTTAGATTATCCAAAAATAATGAACCCATATATTTCAGTTTGCCAAAAAAGTAAAAAAGTTCCGGAGTGGGTGCTTGCGACGTCACCTCTATGTAAAAATCGTACGTAGCCTTGACGTCATGAGAAATTTCAATGCGGTGCATCTCTATCATTTTTTGTTTCTCAGCAAAAAGAAAAAAATGATTACATGTACATATTTTTTAATAATCTAACCGATGGCCTCAGAATATTTTTCTATTCGTCATGCCTATTGTATTATTACAAAACCATTAATAGATTTATATAAAATCAGCATGAATTTCGACAAACGGATACTCCGCGGACCCGGTCGGTCTGAATGGTACCACCAGGATCGTATCGAAGTTTAAAAGCGTGTTTAATATGACAATCACATCTTTATCACTTATGAGGTAGACAAGGCTTTGGTCCATAGGACTCAAAAGCCACGTTCGGTGATGTGGATGTTATAGGTTAACCCATTCACTGCCGACCACGCACCGGTGCGGGGCTTAAAAAATTCAAAGTAATTGTTATTTTAAAAGTGAATAAGCAAGTAGCAGCATGGCCTATTGACAAAACTCTTCGATTCTTGCTCATTCCCTCGATTAGCTTTTATGTTTGTCGCAGGGAGAAGCTTTATATGTATTGGAACGAAGTTCCTTATCGCGCGTTGCGAAAGGGGGCTAGACGGAAAAAATTAAGACCGAAAGTTGTAACGACACTTTTTGTTCATTCAAATTTATGAAGATAATAAAAAACTTGATTTTAGAAAGCAGAAAAGAGTTGGAATGTAATTTAGACCTATTTATATTTATATTTTACTTCGTTCCATCCGAGTGTCCCTTGACACCTCTCAAGTTTTTTTTAACTTCTTATCCAAACCAACATCAATGTCATCTCCATTTATTTATTTCTATTCTTACGGCAAACTTGTTTGATCTAAGACAAAACAAACGGAGGCTAATCAGGGACAACTTCGCCGATTTGGATTTTTAAACTGTTTTGTTGGATTATTTTCGTCCCATTTAGTCACTTGGTGTGTTTGTTTTCTGGTAATTAATGGTGTCATGTTCCATTTAACTTACATTGTGTATGTAACTTAGTATTGATCGTCTTGTCTTGTTTTGTGTCGTAATACTTGGAGTTAATGTGTTTGTGAATAAATAAAGAGCTGATGTGTACGATGTAAATTTAATTAATTTTTGCAAAAAATATAATTTCGCCTAAAAGCAAATGGTGATATTTCAGTTAAGTATAAAAAATAATATAGCAATTATTAAATAGGTAACTATGAATACTCATCAAATATTTTTCGCAGCAACAAACTTTCCGTTTATTTAAATGATTAACTCTGAGAGGACCCGTTTTTAAATTAAAGTGACTGTTAACATATACTCGTATTGTAGTGACTTTTTTTTAAACCTACCATTAAACACATTCCATTCCACGGAGAAGTCTCTATGTTATTACAGCGTTTTTTTGATTCAATATTCTAAGCATACAATTTTATTAAACAAAATCAATTAAGAAATATTTCAAACCATTTATTGGTATCTACATACATAAATAAAGTGAATTCACTGTCTTATAGTAAATCTTTGTCGCCATCCTCTTAATCGGCATATTAATCGCGGGGGACGTTACGAATGCGTTTGAGATTATATTTAACTCTCGTCATGCGATAACGCGACTGGACCACACACTATCGAATCCACCTCTAATTAAATCCTTTTATATCGCTCCGGTAAGGGTAAGGTGACTGTTCCAAAGAGAGCTATGCTGTAAAATACAAAGATCGATGCTGATACTAACACGTGCGTATCAATGAATCACAATTCTTACTCTACTTTAAACTTTACTCAAATCGCTTTAAACTGGGTAGATTGAGTCATATTGCACATTAGCTACTGTTAAGTCTAACACAATAAAGTCGGATTCTTATTTAACACTACCTCACTCCAACATAACTTTACTTTCTTCTATACTTTGACATGACTTTACTTCAATATGACTCTACAACGATAGAAAAGAAAATGTTTTATGGTACCACTAGAAGTAAAGGCACCAGATGCTATTGAAAGTGGTATCATTGACACACTTCAAAGGGACATTAGAGGGATTTTTTAAGGTTTTTACTTAAATTATAATATTTTGTTAAAGGAATATTGTTTTTACAACATGAAAGGGACACACCCGTAATAAATCGAACCACGAGCTTATACTAGCCAAATATTGTATAATTAAATCAAAATAATAATATTTTTTTAAATCTGCATTTTGTATGGAAATGTATTTTATTTTTGTATTTTGAATGTTATTTTATTATAATTTAACTATAATGATCTAGTATAGCCACAGGTTCGATTTAGTACGGGTATGTCTCTTTGCGTTGTATATTCATACAAACAAATGATACGATCTTATTTTAGTAAATAACGATTTCTAACTATATATTAGGAATATATCCCATCACTGACAGAATCTCTAATCATAAAATCTAAAGTTTTATTTTAAAAACGTAGTATAGCATCGCTAACCGTGAAAGTGTGGGTTAGCTTACATAGGCATTGCAAGATAAAGATTAATGTAGTCTTGTCAAATAATTTACGGTGTTGATAGCAAGCCGTGTTGTCCATTTTGCATGTTTTATTAGTTTATTTAATAAACGCTGTTGTTGCAGGCTTTGCTTGGTATTTAGCGGTGGATTTTTATCTCCCTTTTGTTTTTGTGCTTTTATGCCCATGTTTACGAGTATTGATAACCGTTTCTATTAATGTTTTTCTTTTTGGATAGCTCATGTGGTGCGCTTTGATATCGTTTGAGCGAAGCAAGTTATACTCGTACTGAATGTTACAGGATAACAGTTGGCTAGAAAAAAATCGACATTTTCATACAAATTGCCGGGCCGGCAGAAACTTTTTGTATGAAAACGTCGACTTTTTTTTCGAGTTCCAAGCATTGGTCCCATAGGAAAAGTTGTTCATATTGACGGTCTGAGTTGATCCTATAAGGATTGGACAGGGTTTTTGTTACATATTGTTTATATAATATTCTTAATTTTTATTACATTTGTCTGAGTTTCCCCTAAGGCATTTCCGTTTATTAATGCTATCATAAAATTTTATTTTTAAATTATTTTTATTGTATTTTATATTTGTATACCTAGTTAGCTACAACTTTTTAGTTCATACATTTTATTCTGACAAATAACCATAACACAAGAGTAAGTACAAATGAAGCTTGCAAAATTCTTTCAGCGTGAATCGTAAAACTGAAACTTTGTACTGTTGTTTTGTAACTAATTTATTAAATTAATTTCTTTGGGCATTACTGTTGGAAGTTGTTGAAATTATGCTTGTTTCTCAAATAAGGTTCACATGAGCCACGTGAACCATACTGGTGTGTTCCGGATGCATCTTTGAGAAGGAGTTATCTGATTGCTTCGTTCCTTTTTATCATAAGCAAAGCTTAAAAAATCTGCTCTACGATTACAAATCCTGAAGATGAAGATTTTTAATAAGCAGATGAAGCTTAGATTCAAAGATTCAAATGTTTATTCAGTAATTAGACCTTTACAGGCACTTTTACACGTCAATAAGTATAATTTAAGTTACGTGTAAAGTTTATTTTAAAGAAAAGCTACCGATACCAGCGCTTCGTAACGACCACTGCTGAGAAGAAACGCCAAAAGAAACTCATTTTCACAGTATTGGTCGCCTACTCGCCGGAAGGGCTTTGTCATATTATTATTATTGTCTTTTAATTGATAAATACTTATAATATAATACAATGTTGACACATTATAACGCTTGCGAACAAGTAAATAAACATAAATTGCGTAATAAAAATAGAACATGTGTACATGTAATTGTGGGCAAAAGATTTTATTAAAAATGATATAGGTTTTTATTAATTTGATATTATTAACATTAATTAAAAAAATAACATTTGCATCGTGCATCTGTCACGATGATCAGGTTCACTAGATAGTTAATAGATTCAGGTGTTACTTTGCGGAAGTCAAAGTTACATACTACATGATTGTGGTGGAATTGCACAAAGTAATTCAAATCATGTAGTATGTCACTAATTAGATTTTCCTGTATCTTGAAATTTGTCAACGAGCGAGAATTGAATGTTTTGGTTACAAAACGGATATTAATGCATTTTCAAATGTTAGTAGAGAGTAACATTAGCACATATTATCAAAAATTAGAACATTTCGCTATAAGAACTATGTATGTTGACAAGTTTGTGAGCTACAATGTCATGCTACAGAAGCAAAAGAGATCCAGAAGGAATACACCACAACACTTGCAAACTGTCTTTATTTAACTTGTATATAATATCAGGGACGTGTTTTGTGGAAATCCGTGCGTTCCCAAGTTCCAAGTTAAGAATTTAGAACTGCGATCGTCTGAAATTTGAATTTGCTTCAAGTTATTACGTGTGCGAGTTGTTTGATAGCTCTCGTTTAAAACATGCAAAGAAAATGAAAACATCAAGATGAATGTCTTTCAATAATTGCCTTGCTTCTTAAAAATAGGGATTTGCCCTTTGTTTCTGTTAAATATATTGAACGAATCATAATTGCATGTGACGTTTGATTGGGTAAAAACGATGTCAAAAATAACAATTAAAAACTAGTTCTTATTTTATCACCTTAAATGGTATGTTTGTTACACATAAATATTAAGTAAACAAACTGGGTTCTTGTTTAATCAAGTAAAAAAGTTCAAAGTCTATTTAATTTTTACATTTTTATTTTAATATGATTGTATTTACTTTATAATTATATGGGTATTTTGTAATGTTGTAATAATTATTTTAAGTAGGTAACTTTAGGTAGAAACATTTGACAGGGAGAATCTGCTTAATTAATAGGTATTTTGAGAATTAGGTAGTACACTGCATAATTTTCTCACGAAATATACAAGTACACACCAACATAACAAGCTCTCAAATTAATGGAATACTCCTCAACAATGTTAAGAACATGCATTACTTCAGACTTAATTAATACGTATAACTGATTAACCAACTTTGATGAAACTTTCCACTTTGCGTAGATAAAGAGCTAGCAAAAAGCACCCTAGAGATTTGGTGGGAACAAACCTTGAACAAAGTGTCTTCTATTTTAAGTCACGTCTTGCCTTGATGTTTTAAAACATGACGTCTTTTGAGTAATATAGAGCGAAAGTTACGGTGAGATAAGAGAATTGTTGAAATTTGTGGAGGACTTGCAAAACAAATTAACAGTATGCTCGTACATTACACTAAGAAACTTTTGAAGAAGTTCAGACAAAGCTGAATATTTCTTTGCTGAGAGTTTATTAAGAACAAAATACTAGGTAACTTGTCGGTAACTAGGTAAATATCGTTGTCGAAACCTTTAGTGGTATACGGCAATTTAAATCGACAAATCACCATTTAAAATTCAATGTTCTCCTTCCATAGCAAAACATAACCTTATGTTGTAAATATATAGTAAAAAACGCGACAATAATCCATAGTTGTTCCCACAATAATTTTTTTTAAAACTACAACAAAACTCATTTCCAATTCAAAGACATTTTAATGTTCCAAAGAAACTTTTGTAGGACAAGGCAGTAAGATTTTATCGGTTAGCAGTCTGAAATACTTTATAAAGTATTCCTAAAGACATTCTCTCAGCGCAAGGTTCAAACACGACAATGGTATTCCGACACCTAAATTGGAGACAAGATGGTCTAAATATTTCTCTCCGAGCGGAATCTTTAACAAGGAATGTGACCAAAAGAATTTAGAAGAACATAACGCATTCTTAAACTGAACGAAATTATGGTACACCAATTATAAGGTTAATCGAAGTTTGAGAATGTTTTGACATTTTTTTTATCTTGTTCAAACTTGCACCTTTTCAATTTCTATATATCTGTTTTTGAGGGTGACCCATTAGAGCTTCCAGGTTTTGCCATTCAGTTCTAATGACACGTCTTTTTTTATTTCCTAAGAGAACTAAGAATGCTGTTGGAAATAAAATTGCATCTAGTTGGGGGTGCCTACTTCAAAAATTTATCTTAATCAACCCTCTCGTTTAAAAGGTAGGTAAAGAAAAATCTCACTCGTTTTTTGTTAATGTGTATTTTTACTTACTTACAATTATTTCATCAACTACGTTTTGTTTATCCACAATAGCCGCATTGACCTTATTAACGCCAAAAGTGGCCGTTTTTCGCAATTGTGCATAGAAAAGCTTCACGTTCTAACTTTAAACTATAAACAGTAGTTCATAAAATAGTTTGAAGGGTTATCTAGTACCTGGTCAAGACAAAATTTTAAATCATGTCTCCGTTTCCTATCAAATGATTTATTTCAAATGGGGGCCGTACTGGACCCCAGAAAATTCAGGTATCCCCTTAAGTTTTGTGTACCCCGCCATGGCTAACCTGGTGTTTAACGGCATTTTAATCACCGTAAAGAAAGCATTTTTGTGTATTTACATTGGGAGCCATAAAAACATTGTTTTTTCGTCACCGATGTCCCACCATATGGGAGGACAATAAAAGTGCGATAACAATCAGTGACAGTTGGTACCGCCGCGAAGATGGCGCTAATTACGTTTTTTAGTCTTATCCCAGTTATTTATGTCTCTTCTCGACGACAGATGAACCGAACCTAAAATATTACTTTTTGTTCTAAAAACACATAAAGAAAAGTACACACCTATTCCTTCTTAACCTTTTCGAGAACACTTTACGGCTATCGACACTGATGGACCAAAGTTTTTTAATTTAGTGGAAGTAAAAATCAACGCGTTATTTTTATAATTAATGAATATGATAGATAATACTGATGTAATATAATTAGCCTACCTTCGTTTACCGACCTCACGCTTAGTTCTAGCAGAATTATCAGTGTCACAGCTCGACCAGCTCGTCTGTGACATCATGCTGAGTCAGGATCTTTACGCTCTCTAGGTCATATCTCACAGTACAATCGCATTGCACTACCACTATTAAACACTACTCTTGATATTTGTTAATTGTTATGTGCTTTATTCATAATTACAATAAAAACATGTGGCCTTTAAGCGAATAGTTTTTATCTATCTATATATATATATATATATATATATATATATATATATATATATATATATATATATATATATATCTGATGTGTACTAAAAATTGATTCTTTCTGAATCTGAGGCCCATTAGATAGATTAATAAAAAATATGGTATACATATTTTTTTCTTTTCTCTGATAAGCGAACAATGACCAAGATACAGTGCAATTAAATTTCATGTGATGTCACAATCAGTTTCGATTTTTAAATAAAGACGACGTAAATCATCCCCTTACCGAAACCTTAAAGCGCCGTATCGTTCTAAATTTTTACTACTTTGCTAAACTAAAAATATGGGTCCTTTATTTTTGGATAATCTAGTTCACGGACTAAATAAAATAATATATTTTTAGACAGTCCACATCTTTATTGAGTTGTTGATTTTCTATATGAGTACAATTTGACTGATCAACTGTACAAATATTCGGTATATCATTTAAACTAGTTTCAGTAGGTTGTCTGTTTTTCTTTTTCGTGCATGTAAGTAGCAACACCGGTATCAAACTACAGCTTTATGTAACTTCCGAAGCACGGAAGAGTTTTTAAGAGAATTTTTAAGCTACATGTGGTAAACCATCCAAGGTGCGGACCATGCCCGGGGATGCATTGCGTACTCTCACTGGTCCAACGAGCTTCTTAGTAGGTATTAACAAATTATATTTCTTTGAGATACAGGTGTATAAAAATCGTCAGTTTACCCTGTACACAGCCTTTATACATTATCAATGCTACGCTGTTTCGCGCTGAGAGAAACCTAGATAAAAAATCTGAGGTTGATACTAATTATTCTTCACAACATTTTCCCGTTTATTTATCCTTCCCAAAGCAGATAATGTTTCTCAGTAAATACACAAGATTTTCAATCACGGACCGCGGAAAGGTTTTAGACTGGTATCGAAAAAGGTTTTAAGAATTAAATCGGAGTTGATGAAGGATAGCGCCCGCGGCTAGTCCGCTTCTTCCAATTTAAGAGGCGATCCCAATCGAAATACTTTATTCCAATTTTGTTATTTCCTAGATAGAAAGAAGTTTTATGTTATGTAAATTCATGAAAGATATTCTCTGTCTTATCAATTCTGTTTGATGGATCAGAGCAAAGCTTAATATTTAAAAACTTAAAACTAAATATAATTTCACGTTATAATAGCACAAAACAGTTGATTTATGTACATAAGAAATCATAACATTAGCCACAGGAAGTCCACTGCTGGACATAGGCGTTTTCCAACGTTTTCCAAAACGATCAATTAGAAGCGGCCTTAATCCAACGTTTTCCTGCAACCTTGCTCATATCCACCAACCACCTATAAAGTGGGGTCCTACGATCCAATGCGATGCGATGCGATGCTCATAGGCTTAAAAAAATTTTTACTTCAAATAAAACAGTTCCTCGTACAGAAAATAAACTAAAAAAAAACGCCATTTTAAGAAAAAAAATGAAAAAAATAACCTTTCAATAATTTAAAAGCGACAATTTCAAAAAATTAAATAAAAGTTTATTAAATTTACAAGATTATTTATTCCATTTTCCACTTACGCGTCTATATACATACTCGTACTGACTTTTGGGCTTAGGCTAAGTCTACTCCGCTAGGAACAAAGAGATTAAAATGTTTTTAGTATTTATTTATTATCATATATTAACAAAAATATTAATTTAAAATCAAAATACATATTTTATCGATATCGAATATATGTGTCGTATAGTAGGTGCAATCCTTTTAAAGTCAGGCATGACATTTAATTTCTGGTCTCATTTTACATTAAGCTAGTTCCATCTTCTTACTTATAAATCTATGGCGATGCTAAATAAGATATATAATAAACAAGTACAAAATTGGTAGCCAGAAAGGGTGCCTTTTGCAGTGCTACATAATATGAATGCAGCAGTGTCCTACCGTGGTTTTACTTTCAGTCGAATTCAAGTGTTTTATTATTATTACTAATACTGGTGTCAGATTTTGCGAGCTGCCTAGAGGCATCTAACGTAGCTCAATAACGGCAATCTAATTACAACAGTATTTTTTATACACTATGAAACTGGTGTGCGGTTTTCTTATTATGTTTCCTTGCAAATAGGGGTACTTGAAAATGAGCATGAGAACATGAGTACATATTCAGAGGTTAGTCGTGCCTAGTGAGGATCGAACCCGTGCCTCATAAACGCAGAGCAGGTGCCTTATAACCGCTCGGCCAGATCTATCGTCTATTAGATGTGATGACAAGGACATAGATCGGGAGCGTAGGTCGCTGGCAGTTCGTAGTAATATCTTGATACGCAGGTTTGCCGGGTGTAGTAAAAGTGTTAAAATAACCCTGTACCGGGCTTATTGCTAATCTTTTTACACCTGCAGCTTGTGGGTCAAATATTCTAAGAGGGCTTTCAGCGATCTACGTTTCCAATATAATAACGCTTTTAAAGCGCTGATGGGACATCCACGACGCTGCAGTGCTTCAGGCAAGTTCGCGGAAGCGTATACACGACTTCTATGCTATAATGCGCAAACGAATCGCATCCCTGTGGCAGCGGGTGCATGACAGCTCCCACAGTCTGATGCAAATTGTAGCGGGGCGGACTGATAGACCCATTTTGAAGCACTGGATAGCGTCTTATGTGCTGCCATCAATCGACACTGCTAAAGCCTGATTGGGGGCCTTTAAACCATGTCTTTCTAACATTGCTTTAAGTTTTAATGTTACTAACTACGAGAAATATGAGAATGAATGTATTATTATGTTGGTACGCTTTTCAGCCACGGTTGAGATGGCTGCATCCATGAGGGAATCGAGAGGTGCGGCTCCGTTTTCACCGTCATGGGGCTTATCCCATTACTTTCCCCATTATTACGCCATTACGTGCAATACACTTCCACCCTGGAGCATATGTTCTGTTCTTGCGACTCCACTCTGGCCGGCCAATTAAGGCAAGACAGAGGCGGGGGGTGTGTAACTGTGTGTATATGTGTGTGTACCACCCCCTGGAGGTAGGGTACGTGGTGTCGCCACTCACCATCAGCTCATCGCAAGCTGCCCTTCTTTAACTGACTGTTCTAGGAATCCAGTGGGCGATGGGGTCGTCACGTCCCGACGCCTTTGTATTATTATTATCAGTATAGATTAAATAATTATTCACTATTCTGTATTTTGTAACTTACCATGAAAAACCTAGGGGGATGCCCATGTCCAGCAGTAGACTTCCTGTGGCATATATGATAATGATGACGCAATAGGTAACTATTGCTCATGTGCGTAGTGGGAACAAATTCCTTTTGGTGTCGATTTTCATGAAGCGTGGTATCACATTCGGCTTCTTTGGGCCACATGAAATGTGCCGCTGGTTGGTAATTAACGACGTTATTACCGCCTGTCAAAGCGACGGGCTGCCGATAGGTTCATTTGGCTGGCCTACAGTAATTTTTGGAGTTCCTCATTTTTCTTAGTGTGCTTAGGGTACTTGTATTATTTCCTTAGTAAATGTTGTAAAATAACTATTAACTATCGTCGTATATCCTCATTTTCCCAGTTGCATTCTTACCTAAATATACTGCTTTAGAGCGTGAAGAGAGCTTTTATGAGTTAGGAATTGTCCTAATTCAAATATGTAATTTTTCCGTAATCTATATTTGATTATTATTTGTAGCAATATAAAATATGGTAGATGTTTTTTTCTGCCTATGAACGTTTATCCTTAAAACAGCGTGTAAACATTTTAAAAGAAATTAACGTAGATGTATAAAATTTTGTATTCATTATCCTAGCTCTGATACTTCTGGTATGTACATTTAAAAATTACGAGTCTCAGCTTTACGATACGCTTTAAGATAATAGTACCGGCAGTTAACATAATTGTAACATGAAGCAACTGTAAACGAGTATCAGAGCAACATTTACCAAGTTAAAAACAGAAAAAACCTTTCAATATTGCAGCCTTCGCACTCCCTGTTCGTACAATCATAGCTGAAGTCCTGTTTTATTCATAAACAGTAAGCGAACAAACAACTAATCAATATTTCATTGCCGCTAAGTAGGTTCAAACTACACTATAAGAACTCTAAAATACCTGTGTAGCAGAGCATAAACATTCAGAGGTACGGAACCCCTGCAGGGCGAGTGATATGTACTCTTCGCCACTTTTTTGCTCAGATAGAAGGCAGGAGGCTCCCGAAAGTGTAAAATAAAAATTATACAGAGGGATATTTCACAAGGCTATTCAATGTTTCTACCACCATATTTATTATAAATATGCCCTCTTAAATGAGTCTTATAATCAGTAGTTTAATTGATGGAGTGCAGACTTTGAATTAGCAAAAATATTTGTGCTCCTTATATCAGAAGAATGATAAAGGGACATATCACACAGATTGAGCTAACCCCAGGGTCAGTTTTAAAACATGTGTAACGGGATACTAACTTTTATGGTTCGTATTTGTTCCCTAGAAAATTCAGAGTACCTATACCTAATGCCTACGGACATTGAACAAAGTGTTAGTTCTGTGCTACCTTTAATATATTCCAGTGGCATGTGTTTTTGCGGTCAAGCGCGACTGTGTCCCTTAATGACTGATGTGCATGTGTCAGCGTCTTCCATTGTGTCAAAGATTAATACAATGACTTGTGATAAGGATAGCGAGCGTCTACTTTTATATTCATACTAAATGTTATAAAACATCACAGCTGATATCATAAATAGGTATATTTTTTGATAAATAGTTATCTATCTAATGTAAAAGTGTGTTCCATTTTCAATTAAAAACAATTTTATTACATATTTCTTATTGAAAAATTTTATAGTGCGCCACCCCCCTACATTTACTCAAATCACCATTTACCCAAAAGTTGGCTGGAAGAAATTGCTTTCGTGTTAATCCTTTGTACCTACTATATTTTTAAAGTTTACTTTTACTTAGTGCAATAAAGAAATGTTATATTATGCCAAATCGTCGCGTTTCTCTCGCTTGTTGAGGCAACTCCTATGAGTCCTATGACTGGTAGATATATAAAGCTCGTTATAAAAGAGTTGCCACTTCTGTCACTTGTCTTCTTTGTCGCCGACAAAGGCGTCATGGTGCGTGCGAATGTTTCACACTTCGGACACACGTGCAGGGCAGCCAACTTAATTGCCATTCTTACCCGCCCCCGACTCCTTGACCTTGACATAAAATGAAACCACTGTACCTTGACGTGAATTAAAATACTCATTAGGGATTGCAAATCAATGTTATACATGAATATACTTATTATCTAAGTGTCAAGGGACGTCTAATTTCTTAATAAAACTTTGAAAGTTCTTTTTTTATGACGTATAGTCACTTTTTCAGTTTCTTGTATGGTTGAATATAAGACACAATAGTTAAACAATGCGGCGCACAGATTTGCGTGATATAGGTCGCATTTTTAATTTTTTAAAATCGGCATTAATTCATAAATTATCATTTCACACGCTAACTACACTTATCCCATAGAAAGTACATATTGGAGTTTGATAACAGTAATGGAACCAGATAGTTTGTAACAACAT
This sequence comes from Acrobasis suavella, assembly GCA_943193695.1. Taxonomy (NCBI): domain Eukaryota; kingdom Metazoa; phylum Arthropoda; class Insecta; order Lepidoptera; family Pyralidae; genus Acrobasis; species Acrobasis suavella. The sequence goes on from OW971938.1 coordinate 14,632,048, forward strand.
GAGTCCTTATATCCAATCCCTCTTTCCGGATACCTAGCATCGACATTATACAAACAGTGCTCTTATCTTAGCCAGTTTTTTACATACAAATGTGACTTTGCTTATGTTTCTGAAAACCATCGCTCTGAAAGTATCATTACTTTAAAATAGTTCAGCTAAGCCCTGGGATCGATTTCCGGAACACAATTTCTGGGCGAGGCACAAACGACGGGACTCGTTAGTGCAAAGACGCAGCTCATTGGATTAATTAGTTCTAAGGAAGCCGCCGCCATACTTTCGTAGCCAAGTTTGAGAGAACCCTTATTGTTAGAGACGCCCCACATTTTCATGTATATTTTAAGTTCGCCGGGTAACGCAGACTTCACAAGTTGTCTGTTGTATAGTAATCCTTTAACAATGTTAGGAGGAAAGTATTCTGAGCGCTCTAGAGTTTCTACGTTGTATAATATGAATGCTTAATTATAACTTAATTTCATTCCACTAAGGGTTACTAATAAATACAAAAACAATATGTTAGTAGCGTCACCAAAACAAAATAAAAAGGATGACAAAAATAAGAGATGGATCTAATCCTCTAGGCTAGATCACCATATAGTTGACAAGCAACATGACGGAATCAGCTAATACATTTAATATTTTTTCCTCAAGATAAATATAAAAGCTTGAACAACAGGCCATTAAACATTTTTGAACGAGCAAGCATAGTTTTCCGAGTCCATTGGAAGTGACCGGGGCGTTTGTATGTATGTATGTTTGTTCGCCAATAATAACTTGGGTATCTTTGATTGGAGCTTCATAACATTTGATAGGCGTAAAGATATGGCCAATTAAATTTTAAGTTGGAACTAGCGTTAAAAATTGCGAAAGATACTTTTTGTTTCTTTTGAAACTTTGTATCTTCCCGTAAAACACATGTTTTTTTCGAAAATAACAAATTTGAGGTTCGTCTGAAAAATACAATCATACATGTATAATATTTGTTTAATACGATGTATTTTTAATATTTAACAGTCAAAGCGAAAATATCTTGCTTATCAACATTATAACGTTTGAATATTATTGATTTTGTGTAGGTGAGTGTAAATAATTGGAAAAAATCAAACAGTCTACAATTTAATGTCACTATCACTGGCTTCGTCGTAAATGTCATCCGTTTCATGTAATGTAGGTTCGTTTTGTTAGGATGAACAATGTTCAAATTCCAGTTTACAAATATGTATTATTTTGTTTAATCGATGTGTCGTCAAGCGGTTATGATCTTTGGTATGTGTTCTCCCAACCAAAGAACAATTCTCTCACTGGCTGCTGACGACGGTGGATTACTCAAAATTCTTAAAGCAATAGAAGAAATTCCTTCTTGCCACTATTCGCGTGGGTGAAGTTTGCTTGTTCGGGCAGACGCATTATTATCCGTATTGTGCGTGTGTAAGTTTTAAGTTAATTGACCCTTTCTAAGATAGGCAGATAAGTATTTTAAAGGTGAGTATTAATTTTGTAATGGATTCTTTCGCATTATGCTCATATTTCATTATTTTGTTATAATTATAATATATATTTTATATGTATATATGTATGTCTATTAATTTGTAGGTATAAATGTAGTGAATGTAAGTATTTGTATGTATGTATATATTGTGGCAGGTTCTATATAGTAACTATTTAAAGTAAATCTGACATACTGCACCGCCTATTTTTTTTATATTCACTTCTCCCTCTACCCAAAGGTTGACTGGAAGAGATTGCTATGCGATAAGTCCGCCTTTGTATCATAATTCTGTCTTCTTTTTTTCTGTTAATTGTTTTTCCTTTTGTTTATGGTGCAATAAAGAGTATTTGTATAGTAATGTATTTATTGTAAACGCTAAAAATGAAAACCTCCAGAAAAATTTGAATAATACACTGTAAAATACTTGTGAAAAACATAAACTTGAGAGAAAAACAATTAAAAGATTCACCATCATTCATCATTCAACTTGCAGAAGAGGATCAGCAAGGAAAGTTTCAGTATTTTATTGAAAAATACAGGGGTCGTTTGAAAGATACATGATGATACATTTTACATGTCATTTTCAACGCTAGTTGGAACACGAGCCATATCTAGTCATAGTCAAGGAGTTGCCGAGTTCGCTAGTTCACAATTTTGGGCAAACTAAGTTAATGTGAAGCTTTTTAATTCTGTTCATTTGAACAGAATTAAAAAGCATTACACATGAGTATATGACGTATATAAACGGGTTACTCAAGTAGAGAATCAGCTCCTGGCCGACATGTTTTGACCTATTCCGCAGATTTTTTTTCTGAGTGAATGTGACTACAGGACGCGCGTACACAATGTCGTCCCGAGACACACTCTAATTTACCCTATTTAATTCATGCCAATAGTGTCAGTGTCTCAAGTTAGTTTTAATGAAAAAATAAGCTTGTAGCTGTTTTGTGTGTTCGTAGAAATGCTTGTATTTTTTTTTGTATAACTAGGTGGCTTTGTGTTTGTTTACCTTTAATAAATTAACCTGTAATTATCAGGGAACAAGCTTTCTAATATTGCGAAAAGATTTCCCGCCAATCAGAATGCTCGCTAAGTAATCGACCAAGGAAATGACTGGCAAATTTTGGACCAGTTACCTCAACTAATGAGGCTGACGTCCAAAATACTCCCCTAAACACGAACAAAAAACTACAGAGACGTAGTTTTTTTGGTAAATATGGTACACAAAGCATAATGACTGACATTAGGTCAAGAAACAATTTTGCTACTGTGAGTAAGCCTTCATAAATAAAATCCCAAATAAATGCAGTCTTTGTTGTGGTTTTAGTTATTTTTTTATTCGTTTTAGTTTATTTGTTAGTTCGTCGCCATTTCTTCTGCCTGGACAGCCTGACGTATTGAATAAAAAATTGTGACGGCATTCTTAGATTAAGAATTTTACATTGATTTGACTGTGCATAAAAATCTGATATTTTGTATGGTAAAGAGGAATGTCATTCCAAACAGCAGCAAAATATTCAAGCATTTTCAAAATGTTCATCCCTTCCCTATTCTATCATACAGCTTTACAAATAAACTAAGCATAATCTGTTTTTGTTTTGTCACATTTATCTTCAAGGTATAAAATCGACTCCGTAGCTTTCTTATTCCCAAAAACTTCACACAACAAGCCGTGATAAACGATTGACTCGATGACTTGAAAAAGTACGGCCCAACGACGGACTCTAACGACGGCTATTATCAGAAGAATATTGGGCATTTGGGCATTTCATTGGGCAGATAGTTCCGCTGTAACGTTTCGCTTGCAGCTAATCTGAAGCAGCCCAAATGAGTCTAATTTGGCCGAATTGGAAGCAGTGAAAATGCAATCTCCTTTAGGAAATGCGAGTTGTGATTTGCGAAAAGTCCGTGAACATGGCAAGCAGTAGTCAGATATTTTGTTTTATCTATGACGTAACTTTTTGTATTGTTTTACAAATGTAACATTGAGTTTTAAGAACTTTATTTGTTAAAATGAAAAAATTGTCGAGAAGATGCGAAGGCCAAGCCGCACCTGAGAGACGCGAGTTACTCGTATGTTCTCAACGCCGCATAAGTACAAATAGTATATCTCTTGTTAATATACCTTATGAATTGTTTTCAAAAATCCTGTATGCATCGCTATGATATAACTACTTGTTTATAAAAGAAGTAACGTACTCGTATCATACGGTGCCATAAAACTACGCAGTGTTATTTGCTTAAAAAAATATATGAACACAAAAAAGTAAAAAGCAGTGAAAGCTGTAGGATGTATCATGCATTCATAAATGCATGATACATCTTACAGCTCTGAGAACAAAGTAGAATATTTATTTTTAATATCTGTAGATACGATTCGTATGTATGGTGCAAACTTAATTAAAATTGAGTGAATGTTTTATTAAAAAATCAATATGCCGCCGTCCGGATACGTGAGATGAACTAATATAGGTAATAGTGCTTAGTGCTTGCTTTTCATGTGTGCAAGTGGCCACTCTAGTGTCAGATTTTCCAGCTGCCTAAAGGCATCTGACACATGTTGACGACTGCCATACAATGATGACAGCCGGGATAAACGGCTTATACGTGCCTTCCGAAGCTCAGAGGAGCTCGAGAATTTTTTATGCCACTTGTGGTCACCCACCTAAGTGTGGACCACACCCGGTGCCGCTTCACTTGCGTAAACGCTAGTTATCAGCAATCCCGCTGAGCCACCGAGCTCCCGGTAATAGGTATAAATATAGGTAAAATACTATGAAAAAATAACCCGTTTTTCCCTCTAACGGGGTAGACAGAGGTTAGAGCCAAAAGCGACCAAAGTCACTTGTATCTTTATGATGATTGAAAAGGAGAATCATGCCCTCGATCGGCTCTTACGATCTGCGCTAGAAGAAAACCTGGCTGGCTCATTCTATGTTATTATTTTTCCCAGACCAGCATGAAAGGAAATAATCTATTCTTCAAATTAATTTAAAAACCTATTGATACGAAATCTTTGAATTTGTTCCTTGAGAAGATTTCTTTCAGACGGAATTAGGGTATTTTAAGGATGGAAATTAACTGAGAGCAATTTTTTCTTGTACTTACCCGAAAGTCAGTTTACTTAAGGTGTAAATAATTAATAAATATGTAGTCCAAGCAATATTCTGATAAGTTATTTATTTCTACCAACATATTGTTGAATATCTTGATTATCAGAGAGAGCTGAAAATCTACGAGTACGTTAGAGGTGAGGAAGAGGCATCTGCAGAACCTGTAATAACAACATTGTATTAAATTAAAAATAACACAAGACACTTTTAACCTCGAAGAGTGAAAAACTTCCCTATTGGTTATATATTAAAAAATAAAGATCTTTTTTTGTTAATAATTCATGAAATAGTATAAAGGGGAAATAGCTAGAACTACATGACAAAATTTAAATGATATCTCTGTTTTATTTTTAATAATTTATTTCAAATGGCTTAAATTATATATACTGGTATTTTATAGAAAAAATAACAGATTTATACTTTTTTTTTGTTATAATGCTAAGAAAGTCTACGTGATTAATATGCGTGTACTTGGTTAGTACAAGCCTTTAAGTATATAATCTAAAGGAAACCGAAATTGGAGTAGGAGCGCAATCTCGTTAAGAACTCTATTAGGACGTCTCTCACTTTCTACATTCTTTAACTTCGGTGTTCTTCGACATCGCTGCCTAATTAATTAATGTTCCTACTTTAGGGTGTCGACACACCTGAGGAACTTTCCAGGCCGAAATGTCCAATCAGTATGATTTTTCTTTATAGGCTTGACGGATATGATATAGTAAGTCTACTAGGTACTGTATAGACTTACTTCATCATGTCCTTGCTTTTTTGGTATATTTTAAAGGTTTACTTCAGCGACCGAAGTGAGGGTAGGTCACGTTACCCAAATATAAACTTTCAGCCATAAATTACAGAATTAGTTCTGGTTAATTCTAGCACAAATAACTAAATAGGCAAATTATTACTATTTTAAACATGATCGAGAACATTATGATCAATAATATTGTTATATAAAGTGGTACATATTTTCAAATTTTGTTTATAATAGACAATTTATACATAATTTAGATACGTATTGCATATTTTTTATTAGATAAATGTAAGTTTGGTTGATTATAGGAAATAATACATTTAATATTTTTTTCACATGTAATTAATTAAGCAGATATATCTGGTCTTTGCTCCGATTTTGAAATAGGAGCAGCAGCTGTTGATTGTAAGTAAATACGGTTAATTCTGTCGATCTAAAAATCAACATTCTGATATTTTTACATTTTTACACTTAAAATAATTTTCAATAAAAAAGCAAGACTGGAATATAACATATAAGGAACACACTTATTATATTATTTTTACAGAATTAATCTTCCACTATAAACTCTCTCTTAAAATTACTTTTTTTCTCTAATTAAAAACCGGGAAGGCCAAATTTTAATCTCCCAAAATCATTAATGAACAGTCAAAGTTAGTGACTTCAATACCATTGTGTTTTAATGAATAAATAAAGAAGTTTATGGCTTTCATTAAAACGTTAAAAACAAAGCTTGTTCTACAAAATGGCCGCGCCGTCATTAACCCAGCATTCTAAATTAGGATGTGCTCCGCCCCTTGCCAAAAACCCTAAAAAAGATATTTGAACTACTGTTTGGCGTTAGTTTACATACTAATTAGTTGGCAACGAGATCGCCGTTTTAAGTTTTTGCTTGGGTTATTTAATAAAGGTACAAAAAAATGTTGCCATGAATTTAAAAAGGTATATGCACATGTCATTAAAAATAACCGATTGAGTTTGAATTTTAATAAGCAACTACTGGAAAGTTGTGAGTATCCAGAACTGAATTTTCCCCTAAATTACTGTAATTTTTTTGTAAATAGTTAGGTTAGGAAAACTTATTATAGAGTATGCTACAATACGTAGTATTATAAATTTATAGCGTACCACACTATGGTGTTAACCCTACACTACTACTCTATTTCTACTAGAACATGTATGTGTATGTGTTAATAGACGACCTCCGTGGCGTAGTGGTCACCATGCTTGTCCACCCAGAGGTTTCAGGTTCGATTCCCAGTCAGGGCAAGTTGGAAAATGGCCTTTTTCAAATTGTCCAGGGTTTTTTTATGTCATAGGGCGGCAAACGAACAAGCGGGATACCTGATGGTAAGTGATCACCGCTACTCATGGACAACTGCAACACCAGGGGTGTAACAGAAGAGTTCCCGGGCTTACTACTCAAACGTCGATTTTCTGTGAGAGTGTGGTACTTCCCCGGACGAGCCGGCCCATTCATGCTACTAGCAAAACAAAGTTTTTCCGGTAGCGTGGCTCTACCACAAGTAAAAAGTGGGTCTTTGATGTTTATCTATATATGTATTTGTTATAAAATAATTGTATCGCTGAGTTAGTATCCCATAACACAAGTCTCAAACTTACTTTAGGGCTGGCTCTATCAGTGTAATTTGTCCCTATTGTACATATATTTATTTATGTAACTTAGCAAACGTCCTGAACACGAAATGTTGCTTCTTCTTTGACGAACAAACTGAAACTTAAACCATAAATACGTGTAGTGTAGTCTTTCAAATTTTATTATTCGGCTGCTCAATAGTCCAGCGAGAGGACTTGGATTAATAGTCACAAGTGCCATAGAACATTTCGTGAATCTAAGAGTTCAAAACTCACATTGATAGCTTGCAAAATCTGACGCCTATCTTGGCCATTAACATAAAACAGACACGTAACTTGTACTTTTGATACAATTTATGTTAAAATCTGAAAATCTTATTTCAGTATCACTAAACTGGGTCCACCAAGTCCCGGCCGATGATTAATCGCCGGGCCGGATCAGATGCACGTGACGTCACGGGAGTTACGCTCAAATAATGCCTCGACAGATTAAAGTGATTTCGAAAGTTGAGTCTTTAATGCTAGTGATATTATTTTTGTAATAAAATTTAGTTTACTAGCTTACTGACGTATATAAATATAATCACGCCTTAAATTTGACCTAAACAAACACATACAAGACACATTGCAAGTTAAATAAAAGCTTGTAAAAAAATATATCGGGTTCGAGACTTGTGTTGTGGCATACTAACTCAACGATACTATATTTTATAACAAATACACATATAGATAAACATCCAATACCCAGGACAATTGAAAAAGACCATTTTCCAACTTGCCCTGACCGGGGATCGAACCTGGGACCTCTGGGTGGTGGACTAGCATGGTGACCACTACGCCACGGAGGTCGTCAAAATGAAAATAGAGAGAGGTTGTTAGTCCCATCGCCTCTTATGATTCGCATTTTCAATCGGAAAGAGACTGACTTTTGCCCCTAGACCGGTTAAGGAGGATCTAGAAAATTAAATACAAACCCCCTTATTCATAAAAAAGTACAAACGTTTGCTATACCTATTTTAGTTAAAATTTATGTTTTGCCTCCTTTTTTCAATGTGAAACATTGAAAAGAGGGAAAGGGACAAAACACGTTTTAACAAAAACAGGTTTATCAAATGATTGTTAATTATGAATATGAGGGCTAGACTATATTTTTAAAAACTAAAAACTGACTTCTACCGTAAGCTACGCTACCGATTTTGATAAAATTTCTATGAGACCACCTGACAAATATATTCTTTGAAACAAAAAAGAATACTTATTCTAAATCGGTCTAGGAGTCTTCGAATAATCGTTGAGAATACATTTAAAAAATGATTCCCACGAATTGATAACCTCCTCCTTTTTGAAAGTCGGTTATAATATGAACATTTTCATAGTAACAAAACTATTAATATCTGTAAATGAATACAATAGCCGCACATTAATACATTAAAGTACATTCTATATTTACTAGGTCCATTTGTTGCCATTTCCCCGGAAGTGTCACGGGTCGACAGCCAGCGTCCACGTTTCCGCCGCCCGAGGCGGGAAATAGTCGCGATTTTATGTTTATTCCTGGCCATACTTTTGAATTATTCGAAACATTGCCCACTGTATGACCGTCGTTTTTAGGGTAGCTATTTGGATATATTTTTGGTGTCAGTTGGTCTCCTTCCATTCCGCATAGATCGTAAAATCGGTAAGAGAGAATAGGCATGATGTTAAAGAATCATTGCTCTTTTTATCCTTTTATTTTATATTCTAATGATCCAAGGCTCTACGTACAGGATAAAAAGATGACTATTAATGTGTTTTTATAAAGGTGTACCATGTGTATCTTAATGTTTTTAACCCGGACAAAAAAGAGAGGTCATAAGTTTGTCACCAATGTCATAATCCGTTGGTCTGTGGCATGGTAGGCGCTGGACACATAGAACAGACATAAGACGCAAACGGGACACAGACTGGACGCCGCGACGTCGTGACTTTTTAAAACATATAAAAAAGACGAGGCATGGACTCGAATCCGAATCGAATCCCCCCACACCCGCTTACAGCCCCGATTCGGCTGCTCGTGCCTGTGCCCTGTCTGTTCTATATGTTCTACGGTCTGCGCCCTGTCGGTGCCCCGTCTTTTCCGTGTGTTCTGCTTTGCGACGCTTCTATACATTTTGTATGAAACGGACGCGGAGCAGACATATGTCTGCGCCCCGTCCACGTCTTACGTCTTTCCTGTGTGTCCAGCGCCGTAGCTCTCGAACGGATGGACTGGTTTCTTTGCCGTTTTTAAACGTAAAAGAAAGTTTCGTTGCAGTGGTTCTTAGCTATATTTGATGAAAATTGGTGGAACCGTTCAAAAGTTATTATGGGTGAACGCTTGAAAGTTGGTTTTTTTTTTCTAATTTGTCTGGCAAATAAGCTTTTTATCAAAATCACAAAAAAAATCTATCAAAATTACTAAACAAGATTTTTAGTCTGCAAATATTGATATACTATTATATTTTACATGTTTTACATTATCTTCTCAGTGTGCAGTAGCTATAAAGGTGACAGCTTGCCGACAGGAAGCGCTGTAGGATATTGAGCTGATACCGCTGGATAACGTCTGAAAACGTAGCTACATTTCCAGGCGAAATCTAGCGGTTTCAGTTCTAGTAGCTATATGTATTAAATGCTTTTTCTGTGGCAGTGATGTCATTTTTTATTTATATGTTACATTTAGGTTTATTTTAACCATTTGCTATGCAAATACACAATTTTGTTCAAAACATTTTAATTGAATAAAGTTGATTTATCAAATTGTTTCTTACTTTTGGGCTCTTTTCTCCTAGTAGAAAAAGCTTTATTCATAAAATGAAAAAACCTTCTTTAGGTCGACAACTTAGTTTGTAGACTTCGTAATATTATGAAAAAATGCTGGTACTTTTTGTGTTATCATTATTACACATAAAACAGCTTCAAACTTTGCGTAAAATTCCTTGCAGCAAATGAGATTTTTTAAATTGTCTTTGAATTTACAAAAATTCTATATGCGAATATAAGACTTTCTTTTCTACTACAAATATCGACGTGGCTCGCCGGAAGTGCTTCTTTGTCCGGAAATTGAAGAGTAAACGGTTACATCGCCAGTCGCCAAACTTGAAGAAATAATGTTTTTTTTTTTACTTGACTGAATCAAAAAACAGTGTTTGCATAGAAGGCACATCAGGCGTGAGTTTAGCTTATTTTTATGTAACCTAAATACAATTTAGAAAAAAATATATGTACTCGTTATATTATGTTTTATTTTATTAGCAAAGATAGTGCCGTACTCTGGAAGTGTTTCTTTGCCCGAATATTGAAGGGTAAACCATCAGCAGTACACTACGCTTTCAAGTGAGTTATTTTTTTTTCAAAAGGGATGCCAGAGAGAGAAGAGGAACCGAGGCAGCTCCACTTAACTCCACCGGCACGAGCAAGCTCTTAAATTGCAAGAGAGTAAACCAAAATATACATGCATATAATTTTTATAATTAAGTCGAAAAATAACTCACATATAGTGAAATTTAAGTGCTTGCAAGTTGCACCATGGTAAATTTTTTTGGAAGGTCAGGCATGAATTACTAATATGTAATATACTTAGCTTAATTTTTTATTTCTATTGATATCTATCTTGAAACACAGATAACGGTACAGGAGTAGAAAAACACATTTAGATACTTCTCAAAATAGTACCTAAATATTATTTTGATTTTTCATCTTCCTAAATATACAATTTCACGCTTAAAACTTATTGCTTTATCTTTTCCAACAAATTTCAAGTTAGCTTTACTTTAAAAATAAGAGAGGAAGATTAAGTTTTCTAAATCCATTCCTTGTCACCTTATATAGGTCATTTCTACTCCACATAGACAAAGTTGTACTTATTAAAAGTTTGAACCATTTTTGCCAGCACTGGACCGTTCTAGTTGACATAATTCAAGCTTGAGAAATTCCATTCTTTCGCGGAAATATTTCACCATTTCACTCTCGGAAATAATTCAACTGAAGTGAGAAGTACTCAAATCTAACGATTTAAAATGGGACTTGCAGTGTTTTATTTTTGGCACTAGCATTTTTTCTTGCGCTTTAATAACGATTGATTTTTGAATTTAACTGTCACTTGTTTCTTACGAATAAAAATTAATAACTAATTTTTGAACATCAACTTGCATATTAACTGTATTTTTTAAGGCATTGGTCGCTACACAGACGCAAGCTTAACTCTATAATAATAAGAAGAAGAACATGCGTATTGAGAGTAAATAGGTAATATTAAAATCATAAAATATATGTTTATCATTAAAATATTAAGTAAGTTAAATGTACATCTATGTAAATTATTCATTTAAAATTATATTTACTTCACTATTTATATACACCAGAATTAATATTTATAATGCGAAGAATACACAATTTGACTAGAACTTTGTAATTTATATCCCATTTTTTTTTCCTAATTTAAGTTACTAATCTGAGAGTAAAACGAAAGGTTCTAATAGTAGCCAATCCTATGCCATTTCTAAATTCACTAAAACCGCAATGCTGGACTGCTGTGCCAAATTCAGGCGACACTCTAACAAAACAGTACTGCGACCACCGTCCAGTTCGGATAAATTAGTGCAGAAACCAGAGTCGAGTTTAGCGCAACTGATATAAATAGCGATGGGTCAGCAAAGTCTATAACATTTTTAGTGTCTTGTTTTACAGATTTTAGTGACTTTTACATATCGGGTACTGTTATTACTTTCATTTAACAATAATTGACAAAAATATGAAAAACAATTTAATTTTTTACCCAATATCTTATAGGAATAGAAAGCAAAGCTATCCGAAATACTCAAATGCTATGCCAAATCATTTAGCTGTGACATAAGCAGCCCTGTGACCACCATCCAATTTGCAAAATTAGTGCATTAGTCAGGGTAGAACTTAGTGCAACTCTGATTTTATAGTGGTTGTACCTCAGCAGTTTGTATAGCTGAAGTCCTCTTCATTCATTCTTTTGGCATAATTAATAAGTAATATAGGTACTTAATTTAAATTACTGCTAATTAAAATTTACCTTTTAGAACTTCTGAAAGAAACAAAGTAATTATGCAAAAATAAGTCCCTTTTTCTCCCGATTGATTTGTTCTATGAATAAAGTGCAAAGCTCTAAATTTATTCCTATTTCATGTCCAAATTCACTGCGACCGCAATGCTCAGCTACTTTCAAGCAACGCTGCGACCACCACAGTCAAGTTCGGTTGAATTAGTGCATAAACCAGAACTGAATTAGTGCGACTGATATTATGGCAATGGAAGTTTAGTATACGATTTCTTCCAAAATTTTCAACGTCTTTGGGGCCTTGCTTTTAAGTTTTAACCTATGCATGGTAAACCATGCATATGGTTAGGTTTAGAATTTACTTGTGCCTACACGAATATTGTAAGAAAAATAGGTTTGTTATCTCCTGATTCATTCTTAGAATGAAGTGTAATATACCTACGTTCTAATTTTATTCCTATTTCATATCATTTTTCTAATATCTGGCGGGACACTGATAAAATAGCTTTTTGTGCGACCACCATTTGGTTTGGATAAATTAGTGCAATATAGTGCAAAATTTTGCTAGACTGATAATTATGGAAATGGTGCTTTAATAGTCTGTTTATCGTTCTTGTGGCATCATGATGTCTTGAAGAATAAAGATATATCATTACCGTTGTTTTTACAATGCATATGTATGTAATCTACGTATTAATAAGAATTAAGAAAGTATTTTAATAATGCAAAAAATACATTTTTCCAATTATATACAAATACAAATGCCTTTATATCGTTTTTATTTCTGCTAGTTTTGTGCACTACTATCATAAACAAACAGGGAAGTTTTTTATATGAATAATAAAATAATTAAATTAAGTAATGTCTCAAGACTAAGGTCTACAACCAATGTGTTTTACCAGTGATAAGTTATGGCTCTGAAACGCGGTCCCTTACTTTGGGTCTCATAAGAAGGCTATGCTCGGTGTTTCTCTACGTGATCGAATTAGAAATGAGGAAATTCGTAGAGGAAACAAAAGTTACTGACATAGCTCGTTGAAGTGGCAGAGGGCGGGACACAAAGCGCGGCGAAACGATGGCCGATGGGGTAAAAAGGTTCTCGAATGGCGACCACGTACTTGCAAGCGAAGCATAGATACCCACCTGCATGGTGGTCAGAGGACCTAACCAAGGTCATTGGAAAGCGCTGGATACAGGCCGCTCTAGATCGATCATTTTGGAAATCCTTGTCCCTGAAAAGACAATGATAAATCAGTCATGTAACTTTATATTATTGCATTTGTTAGTGAAACTGTATGGAAACAAAGAAGTTAAAGCACTTGAGTTTTATTACGAGTTTCTTCCAAAAGTCGTCAGCTCAAAATTTAATATACCCCATAGCAGCAATGCGAATGTTTTCGTACAAATATTGCACCCAGGGGCCAGACTATGCGCCATTATAAGAATAATGTCGTAAATAAAGTCGCTACTAACTCCCTTAATGCTGATGACGAATTTTTATTGTTTGACGTATTTTATTCTTGTTCTACTGGTGACTCTTTTAAGAGCACCTATTCTGACTAGCAATGTATGATAGGATAAGGAAATAATTGCAAAAACTTTAAGACTAGTATTAATTTGGCAAGTAGTGATAATTCTATGTTACAATGATTGGGAAGAACAATCAAGAATTGGATCAATGAAATAAATATGTAGAAATACCATTCGACAGATACAGGTTTTTTTTTAATTTAACTTAAAATATTGTTGATACATTAATTACATTTGTTCAAAATTAAGTTCATGAGTTTAGGTAAGATTTCATAATGAATGAACGTAATATTTAACTTGAAAACTAATAACTTAATATTTATTAAACATTTCGCTGAGTTTGCAAGTCTAAGAATTGGGAACAATGTCGGAGTTATTCACCCTATTCCTTATTAACATTCCAGATACTATGGGTTTTCCAATATCTTGCATTCTTTAGAAAGTACGGTCATCCTTAGGGAATATTTCAAATGTCTGGTATAATTTACTTCTCTATATTAACATTTGTTGTACTTACTTACGTATCAGAAGTTCAGAACAGTTGGATGATTTTATTAATTAGGAATTAAAGAAAAAATTACTTCATCATTTTCTTCTATTATTAATATTTCATGAAAGGAAATTAGAGACCTTGGCCCAGCAGGGGAATGTCAGGTTCACAAATAAAAAAAATATTATGTGTCTTACAGCGGTTGATAGAATAATGTGCCTTTTGCAGCGACCGGATCACTGACAGAGAAAATTAAATATTAATATTAACAGGTTTCCTGTCTCATATATGATTCTATCCGTCCATTATGACCAAATTATGACATAAATACTAACCATAATTAAACAAAAGCAAGATTAAGTAAAACTGTTACAGAATTCATCAAGGCTTTGAAGAGTTAGCTCGAGCCTTACCGCAACTATGAGTGGGGAAAGTTGAGCGGCGAAGTAACGCACAACTTTGGAAGCTCAACGAAAAAAGCGGCTTAATTGAAACTGCAAACTTTTTCTTAATCTACACTTGGCGAGAATTATTAGGTGAAAATTATGAGGGAGCCTTTTTGGTTGGAAATTGAAAGTCTTTTAAAGTGGTGTGTATTTCAAGCTTGTGATGTGAAGTACGTTATTGAAGAAGGTAATTGAGTGGCCGAAATAATTTAGTCGTTTTGGCTTTCTCCATTCTATATAAACTCTGTTCTCAGTATTAACAGTTTCAATATTTGTGCTATGATGCTTTAGAACCCCGGGACCGCTCTTCGGCTTTTTATTTTTGTCACTACTAATGGCATAAAAACTAATAAAAATCCAGTTTAGCCACAAAAATTTGATGAGAAATAAGTTACCAAGTATAACTCAAGCTAGCGACGACTCGACCTTAAAGTAAAAATAAAATTTCTAGCTAATATCTAAAGAGAAATAACACAAATAAAATTAGCCCCAAAGTAAGTTAAAACTTGAATTATGGGATATGAACTCAACAATATTACCTATATGTTTGTGTTTGGTTTTTCGTGTGTGTAAGTGGCCAACACTATTGTCAAATTTTTCAGGCTGCCTAACGGCATCTGACATAGCTTGACGACCGCCATACAATGATGACAGCCGGGACCAACGGCTTATACGTGCCTTCCAAAGCACGGAGGATCACGAGAAATTTTTAAAATACTATATAAGAATAAATTCATGTATAGCTAGGTAATTTTTTAAACAGAGCATAAAGAACGGTTTTGTCTTAAACAGTTGCTCGGCCAAGGTCATTTCGGTCTACTTACTGTTGTGAGGTCTAGATAAACACCCAAGATAAAATTTCTCTGTGCCATACTCGCTTTATTAAGTTTAAATTCTGAATTCATTTAAATTTTACAGATGTTGCTAAAGGAACTAATACATATTCACCCTACTAATTACCCTTAAATTGTCCCAATAATACAAACAATATTACTAATTCACGTCACGATCGTAGTTTCAAGAAACATTTGCATTCCCATCGCTGCTTCCTAAAATAGGTAAATTCGGTTTCTGTGAACAAATACAATTATCTTGAGCCAAATGAAAACGTAACTGTCACTGGAGAGCCTCTTGTTTAGTGTCTCTTCATTAAGCCTGAGTGTTTACTTAAATTAAGACACCGAGTGAGATGGAATCGAATCTACTCCCGAGCACTTGATTACTATGCCATTTTAATTATTCCGCGTAGTCATTGAGGTTTACACGTGGATATAGATTGAAAATTAATGTTATTACAATTTGTGTACGTAACCTTGATACTTAGCGATATGTAGGTCTGTCACAGATTGGTTGATATTATGAGAGTTACAATTAATTTAGTGTAAAAAGCAATTAGGACTTGTGTTATTAGTCTGAAATAGTGGCATGAATACTTAGGATTACACAATCGCTGTACAACATACATTTAGTTATTTTCTTTATTAAGACAAATCTATAGATACGGAGAAATCAATTAAGCAGTTCGTTTCGTTTGTATTCGTTTTACGATATACACGTACTTAGATATCATGCCAAAGAAACAGCCTATAAGAATGAAGCTTAGAAGGATACCTAATAAAATAAAGATGCCAATGGATGCACAACCAAGTCAAAGACCGTGTGAAGTAGGTGCGAAGCATCAATTGATGCAACCAAGAACCCTCTTATATGAGAGAAAAAATATATAATACTTCTAGGTAAGTTGAAATTATCGTACTGTTTTTGAAAAGCAGGTCAGAATATAGTTTTAATTACAAAATGAGAATCTGTTATTGGCAGTAAGTAATAGTTCATACGATAAAATAATGATATTGTCAAAAGCTATTGATTCTGTGATGAATAAATAAAAAAAAAATTGGAGTCCATAAAATTAAAAAAAAAAACTATGTGACCTTTTCTCCTCGCTAACCATCAAATTTTAAGTCACAGGTGAAACGTTGTTTTTTTAGATCCAATATTTATTTTGCGTGATAAATAAATGAATTGCTTTTTGGAAGAACTCTATAAGCTTCTCGATTTGTTCCACTCTGGCACAGTAGGACACTGGCACTTTCTATTAAAATTATCATATTAATAAATGTAGGGGATGGTTATTATTGTACTGCTGCCATGTATTAGGGTTTTGTCGGGACATAATGGGTTTAGACTATTAAGGTTTTATTTCTATAGTTTTTTGACTAAGGTGGGTGAGTATATAGTTAAATTTAATGTTAATTTTCAGTTGAAAATTTTAAAAAGTAAACATAGTACATAGCTGCTACTTATTTCTAAACAAATTTCTTCCCAGCAGTACCTATTAGTCACAGTACCTATTAACAGTTTTCGAATATTCGAGGTTTTGTCCTATTTTACAGAAACTGTGTAATAATATAACGTAACAAATAGAACGCAGGTACTTTTACTTATGAGAAAACAACACTAATTAATTCAAGCTTATAGGTTAGGATAAAACCCAAATGCTTAATGTATTTAATTACTTGTTAAGAAACATGTTAAAGTTAAAAAATCATTTGAAATTTAATTCACTCTGTATGCATTCTTCAAAATATTTTAAATCAATTATAAGTTTTGAACAAAATATTGCAAATTTCGGCGAAAAATATTTCACAAACAAGTATCAGATTAAACAAAAATGTGTGCACCCTAAAAGGACCCATCAAGATGCACCTGTATTGGGTGCCGACTAAAACTAAACCAAAAGAGACAGGTGCGAAATCCTTACGCAGCGGGGGTCCCATGGGCCCGTGGGTCCAATGACGGGACAACCCATAACCTTAATTGATAGGAATCGTTAACCTTTACATACCGCCTTCAACGTCCTTAACATAAATATTTCTTGATTCTAATCTGCGTTTTTACCTGATATCTTATAGGTTTTAGGGTGGCCATACACGTAACGACTTTAATATTTATACTTTTATGGATAAAAGACCAGTTTGGAAACTTGGAACCCGCTGGTGAATGAGACTGCTACAGGGCCATAGAAAATGGCACGAGATCTTCATAACGAGCCCTTTATTCTATAAAGATTCTATAGAGATAGGGATTTATTTTACCTTTATTCTTTAGACCTTTATTCTATAGAGATAGGGAGTGCTTTGCCCAGCAGTGGGTTAAATTAGGCTTTGAATTAGAATAATAATGATAAGATGGTCTGTTATTACTACTAATGCAAATAAATGATAATATAAGTACTTTTAAACTCCCTATCTCATAAAGACATCATCATTTAGTTCTTCTCTTCATAACTATTTATATGTTTGTATAAGTAGATGTATATGAGTGTGTTGTGTTTATTCTGATATTTATATACCTATAACTGTATATAATGTAATTGCATATTGTATAGTTTTATAATGTAAGTAGATTGTATTGCCTTTTTGCCGCATAATTTACTCAGTTTATCCCTACGATAGTCTAGGAGAAAATGCTCTTAGCATTAAGTCCACCATTTGTTAAAAGTATATTTGCAAGTAGGTACTTATTTAAATTGGAAAAATAAAGTTTAGTAAAATAAAATAAATAAATTAGATGCCTATATTGTTTAAACATTCAGCAGAGGTATAACCGAATACGAATTTTTTTTTACTGACATTTCTCTACCGTGAACCGAAATATAACTTTTTATTACATTAATTAACAAGCGTAAAGTAACTAAATTTAAGTTAACTTAGAATTGAATGACATTTTTTCAACAACTGAATATAAAATATATTTTGTATTTCAGCCAGTTTCATTTTTATAGTGTTATCATAAAAATTACTGAATAATTTTGAAGTGTGAAATACACACAGCAGTTATTTTTTAAGGTAATATAAAAACTTAATAAAATATTTATGAAAGTAATTTAATAAAATTAAACTTTCAATGTTTTAAAATATTAAAAATTATTCAAATTAACAATCAATTTTTGAGAACTAAAAAATATACCTGCAGAGTTTCTATCTATAACAATTATTTATTTAGATAATAAGTATGAAATTTTAAATGATGCTTTAAAATCTTGACTGAATTTGCTTACTTTCCAAAAACGGTCTATGGGTTGCCTTATTCGGAACTCGGTTTCCGATCGTTTTATTTTCGGGTGCCGTCTCTCTTAGCCGCCGATAGATCGTTATTTCGTAATAAACAGTCCATTCTTTGTCATCCGATATTTTCGAGATCATAAGAATGATAATCGGATGATATCAAGGCGCCGTCGTTTTGGTTATGGATAGTAATGTCGAGTATCGATGGAGCAAAGTGGACAGATAGGTAGAATTACTGCCCTCCCTGTAAATTATTCTGTGATTGCTTCACGTGTAATCGAGTAATTCGGTTATGTTGATATGATTTCATTATTGAAAAGACATGTTGAACGAATAAAAAATGACTTGGATAAACTTAAGTGCTTTTGAGTACTTAAGTGCTGCTTCTTTTATGCTTATAAAAACTTATAAATAACAAAATAAAGTGTCACTTATTACAAACTAATCATTGAAACCAAAATCTTAGCAACAGATGATTAATGAAATTCGGAAAGTGATGGTAAAATTTATTTATGAGTAATTACTGATTCCCGAGGGATAACGGTTTAAGTTATATCATACACAGACGAAGCCTGAATAGTATGTGTTACAAGAGTACCTCATAATAGTTAAATACCTATTTATAGCTAAAACATTGTTAAAACAAAACTATTAGTAGTCGTATAATTTAGTTAATTAGGTAATAGTAGTTATTCTTAATGTCATGTATAAAAGATGCCAAAAGTTGACTTATAAAAAGTTAACTAACTTTTATTTCTAAAAATAGAAATGCATATTTTTATGCCTTCAATCACCCAAAGTAAAAATTAAAGCTCAGTCTTACTTACATAAAAAATAGTAACTAAAAGGATTGATTTTATTCCTGTTGGTTATTCCGAGGCTGTTACAAAAATATGACATACTATTTATCTTTTATTTTACTCGTTCATTGTACAAGTTACATTAGACTTTTGTTCGTTACTCAGAAGCTATCTAGGGACAGCCGTTTCCAATATAGACAACCGTAACAAATCGAAAACCAGCATTACCTGTAGCTGCAATGCTGACAAGAAACTTCGTACACACATCGTCTATTTTCGTTCCCCTGGTATATTATATACACACACATAAACGTCTTTAACTTTAACGCGGTCTTTTTGAAGCAGGAAAAGGAGTCAGAAACAAAAGTAAGACTTAATAAAATAATAAGTTTACACCATTATTAAAAAATTCTGACAGATTCTTCGAGCAGTCGCATATTTAGAAAAGATTCCAGATTTATACCATTCCTTTCCATTTATACCATCTAAACCTAATGGAATTAGAAGCAGATTCTATCCTACGCTACTAAGTACATATATCTATAAAGCGCCTTATATAGAAATACTTAGCCAGCTTTAAATCCCACGTAAAATCATATTTTCTATCCTTATGAATACTTTAAATATCCTTCCCTTGTTTCCATTTAGTTTATTCATGTTGTATTGTTATAACATTTAAGTTGTATCTTTTTAAATTGTATGTATATGTAAGATATATATTTATATTTCTTATTGTTATATATAAGTATGTTTATTATATCGACCACCTTGCGCTACCTAATTTCCCATCTTTTTTTTTCTAAATAAAGAGTTTGCCTGTAAGATATTGCCTAGTAATTAATTTATTTCGTGCAATAAAGGGTATTGTATTGTATTGTAATCTTAATTAATATTTTAAACCTAAATCTTAATAATATAGTATAATATTTTAAACCAAATGTCTTTAGTTAGTTTTTTTTTTTGTGTGATTACACAATAAAACGGTAAATATACTCGGATCAGATTATATGAATGTTTCTCAGTTGCGCTTAGATCTAACTCACCCAATCACAATGTAAAATCATAAAATGCTCATAAATATATTTTAACACGTTCGACGACACTTAGTCACTATCAGCGTATAAACCAGGTATCACTTTTCACTATAAAAATAAAAATTAATAACGTGATAAAATCCGTAATCACCCACGCTTCTGTTCACTAACTTATGTCTCCAAGTATTATTTTAAACAAGAAATATTGCCTTCACAAGATCATAGATACCAGATGACAGTACGTCGAGTTACTAATATGGGTCCCAAGATATTTATGTCAACTTTAAAGCAATATTGATTACAGGTGATTTTTTTAATCGGCAACTTTAAATTAAATTGATATATGGTTTAAGATTGATCAATACAGAAGGCGCTTAAAGTAATTAACGTCTGATTTTGTTAATTAATGGTGAATGCATTTATTTTTCTTCGGTTGAACATTTATCGGAGTTTGTTAATCTGCGTTGTTTTTTCGGTAAACAGGAAAACGGGAATTTACAGGTACTTACTTTTTTAAAGCAAGCGTCATGTTGGTGTCATTATAGGAACAATAAATGGTAATTTTTATATACAAAGGACGCTGGTAGATGTTATATATGCAACGGTTACCTATTTTTAAACTAAAGCAAGTTGTGGTCGAGGTTTAAGGCTTAATAAATATATAAATTGATTGAAATTCAGCATCTATTTGTCTTACTAACATTCCCATGAGATGACAAAAGCTTATCGCTTCGACTTCTAGGCACTTGAGATACGAGGGCGGTCTGTAAGTCTGTACCGAAGCCTTTATCTAGACATCTACAAGACAACACGACGGTAAGACTACCTACCAACATCATACGAGCGTCTCAAGGCCCATTGTGTTGCCAAAGCTTTTTAAAGCTAAGATAAGACCTCTTCTCTTATAAACTGAATGATAGTAAGGTTGTCGGATAATATTTTTATTGTTGTTACCATTTACAAAGCGTATTTTCAGCTTATACAAGTGAGTTCCTAGAAAAATAAGTTTTGATAAATCTAGAGCGCTTATTTTTGTTTAAATAATTCGTCTTAGTATGAGTAGAAACAATTTTCAGCTAAATTAAAAATAATTAAAGCATTCTCAATATGTTTCATAAAAATAAACATGGAAAGAAAATGCGCTAAGAGTACCTAAGTCCGCCATTTGTTAAAAGTATATTTTTACTTAGGAAATCATATAGTGGTAAATAAATAAATAAAAAAATATTGAATAAATGGATACATAATGGTGTATAATTTGATTTTTGTAAGTGTTTAATACGTTTAAATTTCAACAAAAATAAGCAATTATCCTCGTTATTGCATTCTTTACCAAAAATTTAAATCGTCGGATCAAACTCAACACCTACACAATCCAATCAATAGACATGAACAAAAACTGTCAATTATAGTCTGATTTATTGCCAACCTTCTGAAATTATAGCTTAAACTAGTTCCGAAATACCCCAACATAATTCCTGTTTGCGCCCAATTTAAAAGTTCCGAGGAGTTTCACGAGTTCATTTTTTATTTAATATACTTAAAAAAAGTTAAAGCTCACCCTTGTTACTTAAGGCGATTTACGATCGGGATGCTTTATAAAAAGTTTAATGCACCTGTTTGGTCCAGTTAGCGGTGTGACCGGAGCGGTAAAAAAGGTACAGTTACTTGTAGGAGAAATTTTAGGATTCTATATTTAAACTTTCGGCAAAAGTAAAAAAATAACATTTAATAAATAAGATTAGTATAAAACGTTCACTATCGTGACCACAGACAAATTGTTTTGATGATTTACCCATTTTTTTCTGTACGCTCTTAAGCAACCAGTTTTCGCATAAACAAATTTAAAAAAGAAAAGCACACCCTGAGCTTTATTGTATGGCTTAGAAAGCAACGCCCCTTGATGGAAAGTAGCAGAACGATTAAAAAAAATTACGAATGAGAGTAGTACTAATACTATTTCAACTCATAAGAAAATCTAAAACGGACCCTACTTAGAGTGAGATAAGGTGAGCCAGAAAAAGACCATTTTCCATGTTATATTCTTTAACTATAAAATATACGTGAAGTTTGTTACTTTAAAGAACTTTTTACGTTTTATCTAGAAACAGGAAAAACATTTACTTTTGGACCTCATCCAAAATGGAAGTTTTATACAGCGATAGTAGGCGTATATCTTTTTAGTTATTGGTATTTGAAGACCTATTACCAACACGTGGTTCGTGGAGCGTGTCTGCCTCATGAATATGCGGCTAATGTAACTATATACATAATTTATGTATCCTTATATAGAACACGCATAATTATGTTAGCATTCAAAATATTAGCTTTGCCGCTCTGGTAGGCACTGCGAGGATGGCTTTAAATTTTTAAGGAGCGAAATGAGGAGCTCGCTGGCTCAGTGATGCGCGTTTGTTTCTATTATACATACTTGTATTAAATGTGTAATTATGTTTATGTATATTAAATTGTAAGTATATTGTGTTGTAATTTTATTGTTTTAACTTTTGCATCGCTTGGTGCAGGTTTAACTTGGATGAGTGCACAATAAAAGTAGAACTTTATTACTTTCTGGATACACAGTAGGTACATCGATGTTTTGACCTTCGATGTTCAGCAGAATATTGATATAAATGGTGTAATCAAACCACATTCAACTAAAGTAAGCATTTAAATACGGTAGTATATTATAAACAAATTGTCTTACGATAACATCCAATATCCTAAAACAGACAAGGATCATAAAACGCCATAATAAAATTTGTTCACGGGCCGTGAAGTTAACATTGATAATCAACAATTTTATCAATTTCTCCGGATATTGCGGTAGTTAATTTCAACTTTAAAAAAGCCGATCAAAATAGTGCTGTATAATTCTTATTGAGGCTGAAAATTTAAGGCCTTAATGTTGATTTGATGCTTCAGAATTACGTCTTTTTTTTGAGGCGAAAGTGGTATGGTTTCGAACGTCGAAGTCGATTTATTTTCAGTGCAAGACTAGTTGCACTGAAAATAAATCGACTTTAATTTAATAGTAAGCGACTTTAATTTTATTAATTGGTATTTATGCCAAATTTTATGTGGTCTATGGAAAACAATAGAAATGTTGCCAGATTTATTCAATTTTTTTTCTAAGTTTCAAAAATATTTAATTTTAAAATAGTTAGTTAATTGTTTTGAAAAATCAGCATACTATTTGTAAATTTAATTAATTAAAAGACAAGCTGATTAAAGAATTGAACGAAAATGCAAATCTGGTCAGACCTACCACTATTTTGAATCCTTGTTCAACCACTTTGTTGCCCAACATCACGCTTAAAGTGGCATTTGAGTCTCGCGGCCTTGGGCTGTGATTGTTTGTAGAGCTCCAAGACCCAAAATCCTTTCTCTTTACAATCATAGGGAAAAATATGTGATAGTGTATGTATACAGTCAAAATTCTTACTTTTTTCGTTCATATGCTAGTAACGATTTTAGGTTTAAGCCTAAAATAACTCAAAAAAGAAAACAATTGATAGGATTTGGTTCTCTTAGACTCACAAGTTCGATAGTTCGACTCAAATCTTACAACTGAGACCAAACTCACCCAACCTAACCCAACACTGACTGTAGAATAGCCGATTGTACTAGATTAACGAACCATATCATTACGGCTAATGAATCGGCCTGCGATGTTATCTACTCATCAACGTCAGTCACAAATCTATTAGATGTGCTTAGGAAATAACAGTAAATATATTAAGCACATAGAGCGTTTAAAAGGCTTTTGTAGTAAAACATTGGGAACATAGCAAAATAATAGATTTTTAAGTAGATGCGAGTAGTTCACAACAGTTTTTCGCTTCCATCCTTTTGTTCCGTCGTTTCTTGCAACTCCATCTAACATCAACTATTCTCTTACAAAAACAAAATGCTTATTTTTTTCAATTTTTACGATTTTTTTTATAACTCGTATAACAATAAATAAGCTACAATTGGTTTTATTGCCTTCAATCATCACTATTCAGAGTTATTTACAAATATGATGTTTGTTCGTTTTGTTGTTTTTCGTGTGTGTAAATGGTGGTAGTTTTAAGCTACCTAAAGGCAAAGGAAAATGTATAACAATAGATACCGCATATTCTAGCAAAAAGTTACAATATAGTAACTTTTTTATATGTCACTGGTTAATGATCAAACTTTGTGAGCAAAATAAATTATCGATCAATTTATAAGGCGCGGCCTATGACATCAATACAATAATGAACGTAAACATTACAGTATTTAGAGCGGCCACCCATTATGATCACAGCTAAATTGAACTCAATTGGATCGGTATTGAACTTGAAAATTATTAGCAAGAAACCATTTAACGTCACCAAAACACATTGAGCTACAAATCCCTGAATACATCCTTTAATTTATGCTCAAAAGGATTGATCTATAAAGGCCTACTAAAATTGGACGGGTCGGTCGTGACCGAAGAGATTGTTTGGTTCAATTTTTGTGTTCCGTGCCACGGAACGTCAAGTATGACGAGTCGTATTAATCTTTACGAAATAATCAATTAAAGAGTGGGGGAAATCTGGATTAGATGGTATCGGGCTCTGTCGGCACATGCGTACAATCGTGAGGTTTGTAACAAGATCATTTGTGGACCAAATGATGTTGGAACTTGAAGTAGAAAATTTGCATTGATTTGAATATGTTAAATCTATTGTGATAAACAAGCTAAGTAAACAAAACACTTATCGTACGTCAGCAAAAAAATAAAATAAAGATATGTTTCGCGTTAATTCCCGTAAGCATTATGTAATTTAACAACAATAACTAGGTACCTCTTTTTTTTGACAAATGTTTAATCTTTCCTAGAAAATATTTTTTGTTTGTTTTTCTAACTGAGTAATCTAAGGCTGGATTCTAGTGGTTCCATATTAGGATCACGACCTATAAGTCAACGCGAATAAAACAGAACTAGTCATGATTACCAACAAAAGAGCTCTAGGTAAGTATGAACCACCAGAGCTCTTTGGAACGACTCTAACGCTAGCGAAAGAAGTCAAATACTTAGGCGTAATTTTAGACTTCAAGCTAAACTGGAGCACGCATCTTGATGAAAAACTAAACAAAGCATGCATAAATTTATGAACTGTCGAAGATTAGTAGGTAAAAACTGGGGACTATTCCCAAAAATCATGAAATGGCTGTACATCACAGTCATTAGACCAGGTCTGACATACGCCGCAATAGTATGGTGGTATAAACTACGCTGACTACAGTACAAGACAAACTACAGGGATTCCAAAGAAAAGCATGCCTGGCAATTGGCGGCGGCATGAAATCTTGCCCAACGGCGGCTCTAGTGGCAATCCTAGATATCAGATCGCTACATTTACACATCAAACAAGAAGCACAAGTCGGAGCCGCTAGACTTAATATGTTGGGCCTGTGAAAAAACAAAGACAAGGCACCACATACACAAATTCTGTCAATAGATCTCGGCGCATTACACCTCATAGGTGCCATAAACGATAGGATATGTGAACAATTTATCTTTGACAAAAAATACAATTACACGAGGCACCATCAGACAGCTCAGGTACTGAAAAAGTGAGAGTATACACAGACGGCTCGAAGACACACACTGATGTGGGTGCTGGTGTATTCTCTCATGATCTCAAGATCCGCTCTGCAACCGCCTTGAGTAAGGAAAACTCCATTTTTCAAGCCGAGTGTGCAGCCATAACCCAGGCAGCAACAGAAATTACCAGGAGAAAAATATCAGGTTTGTCCATCCGTATCCTGACAGACAGCGCAGCGACTCTGCTTGCTCTGGAATCGGGCGTATGTGGATTCTGCCTTAGTACAAGAATGCCACTGATACCTGGATAAACTCTGTAAGTACAACAAAGTCACTCTCCAATGCATCAAAGGACACAGCAATTCACTGGGTAACGATGCAGCAGACGAACCGGCGCGTCGAGGATCGAGCATGAAACCGGAAGGTCTCCTTCCGATGGCTCCGATTCCCTTCACACTGGTTCGCTCCTGGATCTGAAATCGCATTAGCGAAGTACAAGCTCAATCATGATAATCCCTTCGGACATGCCGGCAGGCCAAGGAGGCGCTACCCGAATGGGACAGCCGCCTATCTGCGTCTGCTAGCACTGCCGCGAGGGAACTTACGCCAAATGATTGACATCCGCTCTTTTAATACTAAATGTATTAAGGAGACGATCGAACAAAGGCTCCAAAGTGTTCGCAAGAACTATGTCGGTTGGGCAAAGCCTTAGTCATTACTGGTCACTGTGCACTAAACAAACACCTTTTCACCCCAGGTCTAACTAACAGTCCTCTATGCAGAGCATGCATGGAGGCTGAAGAAACTGCGAGCCATCTCCTCTTGGAGTGCGATAGTGTCGCACACATAAGAAGAAGGTTTCCTAGAACATCTGGGAACTATTGCAGAGGCGTGCAGGGCGCCAGCAGGCGTTCTAGACTTCCTGCAGGAGCTGGGCTGGTTCGAAAACCGAGACTGGCGTCAGCTCCCCACGCAAAACGGGACCGGCAAAATCGGACCTACTTGCGGAAAAAATGTCCTCGAGGGAAGTAAGAAGAAGTAAGATTAGGATCACATACGTACAGACATACCAATCACATTCTATCAATTACAAGATAGGCAGAGCCGGATTCTAGTGGCGTGCCATATGCATATTGGAATCATAATATACATATAAACATACCAATCACGTTCTATCAATTACAAGGCAGACAGAGCCTTAGTCATAAAACCAATGCTACGTTTAGCGTAGGCCTGTAAGTGGAAAGGGAAACCAAAATAATTGCATTATTTTAATTTTTGCAAAGCAAATGCTAAATGATAAACACGTTTTAATTATATGTATAGCGTAAATTCATTTCTCAGCAAAAGGAACTGAGTATCAAGATCACTCCAACAGCCCACAAAGTCCAAACGCGGTATGTTTTGGTACCGACTGGTCAGGCATTCGGAGTATTGTCAGTGATTTAATTGAAACAGCAGGGGCCAAACCGGACTATCTCCCAACACTTGGATGACCCAAACAGGAAACAATGTTTTGTATGAAAAATTCCATCTAGTACAATTTAATTGCCTCCATATACTTTAATTAGAACCGTGTTGTCTGTGATTAATGTTGCACCATAAATGGATGTGCGATGACTATAAAATATGCATGTTTGTATGGACGAGTTAGATTTCAATTTGGTTTACATTGATAAATGGTTGTTGGCTTAGAATCGTTAAGGATACACGTCAAACAGAGTTTAATAAGGGCATTATAAAACTTTACAGTCCGGTTAGGGTCGAATTATTGAAAATTAGTCAATCATTTAACTTTCTTGATTTTATGCTACTACAATGTAAGTCATGAATTAAATTTGATGTTTGCATAAGATCTACGTTTGATGGGATTTTAGATCCACAGGAATTTAATTAAAGAAAATTTAGGAAGGAATATTATATATATACCTATCGTTTTAAATCAGTTTTAACTTAAAGTGCATAAATTTAGACGGCGGGATCTAGCGCTTCATTCTTAATATTGATACCATCAGTTAATTTTTCTTTCACCTTGACCAGGAACTTATTCAAAATGGTAACAAGGAAGAAAACAGGATCCACTTGCATTGCAGTTGAGTAACTTATATCGTTTTCAAAGGTAACTTTAAAAACGGGATATTTTGTCACAAAGTAGATAATGATGTTCAAAGTCTACTACTAGTGTCTCGAGTATCATTGGTTTTCGTGCCATATCATTAAAATATACAAACAATGCAGAGAACATTTAACAGCAAAAAAATAAATGTCATCGAAATAGCTTTTATCAAAAATCAAAATTTTCTCGTCTCACATTTACTTAAGTATGCTTCTGCAAACAATATAAACGATCATTATGTACTTTAATGAATTATATAGAACTACCTGTGCCCGCGGACTTCGCTCCACGTAAAAATTTTGGCATAAAAACTATCCAATGTCCTTTCCCGGGTCTTAAACTATATCCGTACCAAATTTCATCTAAAGAGATTCAGTGGTAAAAGCGTGAAGAGATAACAATTAAACAAACAAATATACAAACTCACTTTTGTATTTATAATATTATTATTTGGATAAATAGTCCATTTGTTTAGGTACTTAAATAAAGGCAAACAATATTGACATGTCTTTTTATAAAAAATATACACTATATTAATCAATACCTTTGCAAATAAGAATTCATGGAATGTATAAATTATGAATTACACTCTAAAATGTAATGTGTAAAAATATCAATTTGTAAAGTGCATATTTCAATAAAAAGACACGTTAAGATTGTTTACATTTAATTAAATACATAACCAAATGGACTATAGGATACTATCAAACTTATTTGAAAATCTGTAATTTAGACAAAAAGGATTAATCGAATCAAATACATATATATCATGTTTTTGAGGAAACTTCGCTTAAAAAAATATATTCTTACAAAAAAAAGGGGTTTCAAAATATTTTTCAGGTGGATTTAAGTGTGCTGCTTCTTCTACTTTTTAATTATAACAACCTATATCAATCCACTGCTGGACTAAAGGCCTAATAAAGTTGTTATAAAAAGTAAATTATTCGCAAGATTTTTCGTATTAAAACTTTAAATATCTCATGTAAGAACTTTATTATCTTTTCCTTAGAACAAAACGTGAAATTATTTTGTTTTACGTTTAATAAATGACCATGAAATCTGTCGATTAGGATGGGAAACTAGACAACAATTCAGTCTTATCTACAAAATAAACTAGGATAACTATGGTCCGTTCCAGTACCACGGAATTAGAAGTAATCTTCGTTTCAACAGCCATACTGATTGGGCTTGATTTGTACCATGATGCTGATCACAATGTGGGTTTACAATCTTTTGCTTGACAACTTTATTACAGCTCCTCTCTCCGGTCATTTGGATTAAAATTTTAATTAGATCCCTTGTTTCCTTGTTAAAGATATTGGCCCCGTTTTATGAACCGTCGACGTTCTGGGATTATGTTTGGGCGAGATTATTTTTATAGCGCTATTATTTTGGTTCATTGAGATTTTACGTCTTGTTATAAACCCTTTGAATATTTCTAAGCTTCTTAGTGTTTCGAATATTTAGCTACTTGGAAAGATTGGCAGAAATAAATAAAAGTTTAGATTTTTGCTCCTTACGCTTTATTTCACGTACCTATTGTAAAATAGTTATTACCTTTTTTATTATCTACCTACTTTTAATATAAAATCTTTAAAAAATGGGGAGTACCTTTACCTTTGTTTTGCCCTCATAGTATTTATAATAAGTGATCGTTTAAAATAAAACTAAAATAAGAACTTCCATATATTATTTGTATAAGATCTTCAAAGTAATTAAGCAGATGTCATACACCTATTAATTGTGGCCCAGAGGCTACATTGACAAAAGAGGCGGCACGACAAAGAATTGTCTCAAACCGAAATGTGTCACTAAAAAATAAAGCAAAAGCGGCGGCAAATAAAACAATAAAGAACAAACACAAAACAAAGGAACCTACTATAAATCAGCTGTTGTGGAAGTGTCTCTTTTATAAAAGTATGGATAGAGGCAGACGGTTGACGTCCAGGCTGTTAACTGGGAATTTATTGTATATCGTGGCCAAAGGAGACTCATTGTCGTAAATTTTCGTGTAATACAAGTGGATTGATGCAAGATGACGACTGATAACTACGGAGCGGAAATAATTGGGAGGTTTTATGAAGATATAGAGGTAGAAAAACTTACGACTCGTTCACACTGGAATTCGTGTTTAGAAATTTAGAAGCACCAAAAACTTCTCTGAGTAAAAATGTGATTTTATTTTGAGTTCAGTTTAGTAGATTAAATTATTTTACTGTTGGGTTGATTCATCATACATATTTAAATACAGCTCAGTTGTTAATTTACTTATGACGCAAGTAATGTACAGACTGTGTCAAATACGTGATAGAATAAAGTGTTATAACTGAAAAAATTATAAGCAATAAAAACTAACAAGTAATTTACATTACAAAATTCTTAGTTGTAGAATTTATTTATGATCCAAACAATGTCTGGAAGTCATTACGCATAAGCATAAAAAAACATGGTACCTATGTAAAAAAACAACAATAAACGAACATCCACAATACACTTTACCGTCTCACCTCGAGACAGCCGTTGATAAGCTTTATTTAATAAGGTGCCTAAACGTATAATTTTGAAGAGATAGTGTCACCGACACTTGTTTAAGTGTAAACTGCTGTTCCTTTGTGATAAAACGTCACATTTTGATAATTTAGCACGAGAAAAGACAGGAAACGGGTTTTGTATCAGCACCGTATTAAAATAAAACTGATTAAATTATTTAAGAAAACAAACTTTACTTTGTCTCTTTATGAGAAAACCATTCCATTTTGAACTGTACGCCAACGAAGTAAAAACTTAATTTTGAAAATAAATGCAAAATATTTAGTGGTTATTCTGAAGAATTAGATTTAAAGTAGTGTAGATTCAGTCTTGATAAGGAATTGACGACAATGTTCGTGTTCTAACCCAAAATGGTTGCTATAAATATATAGCCTCTAATGTCAAATTATGATAAAAGTTGATGACATCACGCAAAGTAGATTAGATAGGTACATACTTACTAGTTATTTTATAGGATTTTTTTAATAATGTCATCTTTATTAACAATCTATAAATAAATACTACCGCCGAAACCCAGCTCTGAATATACCAATAAAATACCTATACATATATTTATATAGAGATTATGATTGACATAAAAAGTGACTCAAAGATTCAAAGATTCAAATGTTTATTCAGTAATTAGTCCTTTACAGACACTTTTACACGTCAAAACGACTAGAAGTTATAGCAAAAAGAAGTACTTCCCATGCAATGACATCATTTTATTTACACATTTTAAATAGCAAATTGGTTTTATGCGAGAGAATGAAAACGCCTTTGGCTTAACTTCAGTAAAGTTATCAGTTTCCAATAATTCGGTTATAAATATTTATAAACGGCATCTCATCACATGCTGCTCTTTATTTTTTTATTTGTAAACGTCAAAGGAGTTAGCATATCCAATAAGATTTTAGAATAAATACTTATGAGACGAACACGTTGCTTAAAAAAATATCTCTACGTGACTGGAAATGAAGTTGTTTTTAGAGTAAAATTGTGAAGAAGATAAGATAAAATTTTAAGATACCAAAGGGTGTGAATAATCACCAGAATACTTATTTGCGACTGCAGCAAGGCTGTTCGAGTGAGATTTTACAGTTAGCTAGTCAAGTGCATGCGCACAGTTTTCTTTTTTCGCTTTGTATTAAGTAAGATACCTGTCTTATTTCAGACCTTTTAAATTATTGAAACTGGATAGGAACGTATCTGTCTTTTTAAGTTATTGATATTGACATTTATTATTTGTGTTGTATTAAAAAATGCTCCTACTGGTAGTGTACGTAGTCTGGAAGTAGTCTGGAAGAAAAGAAATTCAGAATGTATTAGTTGATTGTTTTTCTTGCAGATTGTAAATATCGATCGAGTGGTTGTTTACTGACAGGAACTTAAGTAAGCAAAACGGTTAGCAAATCATAGCTAAAGACAAAAACTTAATTAGTATGTAATGTTCCTTCACGTATTTATTATTTTCAACATTGTATTTGCTTTTTGTATTTACCTAGGTCTTGCATGTTTATGTATTTGTTATAAAATATGGTATCGTTGAGTAAGTATCCAATAACACAAATCTCTTACGTTAGGACTATATGTATTATTTATTATTATAGCGATATGAGATAGAAAGGGTTATCCCACTTTTAGTTTTTAAATATCAACTTATGCCTTTAGTGGTTTTCGACTAGTATTTTTAATTTTATATATCTTAAAACACAGGCGAATCTATTAACCGCAAGATTATATTGCTGGGAGATGCACAGCTCATGGATGGTGTTCCGGGTTCATACCTGACATATGACATAAATGTTTTTAATAATACTTGTAATAAGTAAGTACATGCAATATACATACAGGTTATTAGACTGGTTTCCCACAGGAGTAGGTATAGTCTATGGACTCTACAGATCCTCGTAATTATCGAATAAAATAAGCTTTTCAAGTAAAAATTATCGATTTTGAATTTCAGCTTTCCGATTGTGAGGCTATTAAAATTAGTGACTATTAAAGTTAGACAGTAAAAGTCCATCTTATAACAAGATACGATCGGCCGTGACGTTGACGGGACGCGTATTGGGACAGTAAAACATTTATATCGAAAAACATTCCGATTTGATTGCATGTTGTGTTAGCTTTTACTAATTTCCTCGAATACTTTTACGATTCGTTTGTGGCCGCCTTTATTTTCTTAAGGACACTGAGGACGAATGTAACATTTCATGTTATGACTCTATTTTTATTTCTAGTCATTGGATTTACGAGCCCTGTTCATCATAATACATTCATATGTATATAACTAATTAATATTTATATCAGTTTTTGCGCTCCCAGTGCAAGGCATAGTAAATCTAAAATAAATAAATACTTACTAACAACCAAAAGGAGATGTGGATACTTAAGGGACTACCTGAATTTTCCGGGGTCCAGTTTTGAAAGCAAACGTAGACATCATTTAAAATTTTGTTTTGATCAGACCCTAATTAACTCTTCAA
Organism: Acrobasis suavella; assembly: GCA_943193695.1. Classification (NCBI taxonomy): domain Eukaryota; kingdom Metazoa; phylum Arthropoda; class Insecta; order Lepidoptera; family Pyralidae; genus Acrobasis; species Acrobasis suavella. The sequence goes on from OW971938.1 coordinate 14,665,102, forward strand.
ACTATTCGAACTACTGTTTACAGTTTAAAGTGAGAACGTGAAGCTTTTCTTACGCACATTAGTAAAAAACCGCTACTATGGGATAATATGCGTAAAAAATCTTCACGTTCTCACTTTAAACTGTAAATAGTAGTTCATAAAGTAGTTTGAAGGGTTATCTAGGGTCTGATCAAGACAAAAATTTAAGTGGTATCTTCGTTTTCCTCCAAATGATTTATTTCAAATGTGGGCAGCACTGGACCTCGGAAAATTCAGGTACAATGCGACACAAATAAGTTAAACAAAAATGGCAGACTTCAAAGCATTTTTGTACAAATTTCCAGAAAGTAGGTTGAACCAAAATGGCGGTTATCGGCAGAGGTACAAATAATGCGCCGGCGACCGCCATTTTGGTTCAATTTACGTGTCGGAAATTTGTACAAAAATGCTTTGTAGTCTGTCATTTTTATTTAACTTATTTGTGTCGCATTGTAGACCCTTAAGTTGTGGGCAGTACGAGCAGTGGTGTTTTCTCGGAAATATCCGCACTCGCGAAATGGGCACAAAAATGTTTGTCGGATAAATCAGATATTCGTGGACGTTAGAAAGAATATTTTTCATCTGAATGTAAAACATGTAAAATCATTCTTCAAGAAATATATCTCAATTACTTAGCTTTCATCTTAAAGGAATTAATTCAAGTTAGTTAAAAAGTACGGACCTGCGCAATTAAACTAGGATCGTAGACGTAGGAGTTAAGACGGCAAAACTCCAGTGGGACTGGGCAGGGCATGTGTGCCGTATGCAGCCGGACAGGTGGGCCCGAAAAATCACCTTATGGGTGCCAGAAGGACGCAGACGCAGGGGTAGACCACGAAAGAGATGGCGAGACGATATAGACTTTTTCAAGAGTGGCAGCAGAATGCTCAGAATAGGGACATGTGAAAGGAACAGGAAGAGGCGTTTGCCCAGCAGTGGCACACAAAAACAGGCTAAAAAATAGTTACAATTAAAGTAAAACACAAACGTAAATGAATGTAATACATATCGAAAATCGTCACATAAACAAAGTCAAATACTCATACCCATGTCATATTTAAAAAGTAAATTCCAAATATCCAAAACATAAAAAACTGTTATATCCATGGTGTAAATTTTGAACATACAATCAAAAATTAGAAATAATGAGGTAAAGCTTTTGAACATAAAACCAATTAATAACATTGCGATGCTCACGAAATCCCACAAAGCGACTCTCGTACTAACAAATTCAAATTTTAAAACGTGATCAGAGACCAGAACCGACACAACCAGACAACGGTTACAATAAATGAAATTGCCAAACCTCTTTTTATTTTAATCTCTTTGATATGATTCAATAAGTCACTATAGATGTTGTCATTGATGATGTCAGTTCTATAATGTGTAAAGGTACATTTATACAGCCCTTTGGCAGTATAAATGTATCTTTACACATCATAGGTTGGGACTTACCTGTCAGGACGGAACGGCACTTTTGTATGCTGCTATCCTTTTCTGTTGCCCGGAACCTTCATTTGCTAGACTGAGAGAGAGCGACGGAATGCATCGGCATAGCCGGTTCCGTGGCGTTCCGTTGCCCTTTCTTGCTCTAGAAAATGACGGTTCTGAGCGACAGAAAAGAATAGCAAGATAGGAAAGTGCTGTTTCGTGGACCCTTATAGGAAAGTGTGAACGTGAAGCTTTTCTACGCACAATTGCGAAAAGCGGTCACTTTTGGCATATGTGCGTAGAGAAGCTTTACTTTCTCACTTTAAACTGTAAACAGTAGTTCATAAAATAGTTTGAAGGGTTATCTAGTGCCTGGTCAAGACAAAATTTTAAATGATGTCTCCAGTTCCTTTCAAATGATTTATTTCAAATGGGGGCAGTACTGGACCCCGGAAAATTCAGGTAGCCCCTTAAATTGTTGTTTGCAAAATTATTCTTTTTTTGAAATCATATCTCCTATGACTTACATTGTACTTGGTAATCTAGCCGGTCAGCTTCTCTTATTGCTTTACTTTGTATAGTTGATGACTAATTATACAAAAGATAAGACCAATATATATATATATATATATATATATATATATATATATATATATATATATATATATATATTCTTTTTGGTTACAAGCAATATATTTTTATTGAGATAGCAGCATAACAGTAAAATAATTTAATCTACTAAACTGAACTCAAAATAAAATCACATTTTTACTCAGAGAAGTTTTTGGTGCTTCTAAATTTCTAAACACGAATTCCAGTGTGAACGAGTCGTAAGTTTTTCTACCTCTATATCTTCATAAAACCTCCCAATTATTTCCGCTCCGTAGTTATCAGTCGTCATCTTGCATCAATCCACTTGTATTACACGAAAATTTACGACAATGAGTCTCCTTTGGCCACGATATACAATAAATTCCCAGTTAACAGCCTGGACGTCAACCGTCTGCCTCTATCCATACTTTTATAAAAGAGACACTTCCACAACAGCTGATTTATAGTAGGTTCCTTTGTTTTGTGTTTGTTCTTTATTGTTTTATTTGCCGCCGCTTTTGCTTTATTTTTTAGTGACACATTTCGGTTTGAGACAATTCTTTGTCGTGCCGCCTCTTTTGTCAATGTAGCCTCTGGGCCACAATTAATAGGTGTATGACATCTGCTTAATTACTTTGAAGATCTTATACAAATAATATATGGAAGTTCTTATTTTAGTTTTATTTTAAACGATCACTTATTATAAATACTATGAGGGCAAAACAAAGGTAAAGGTACTCCCCATTTTTTAAAGATTTTATATTAAAAGTAGGTAGATAATAAAAAAGGTAATAACTATTTTACAATAGGTACGTGAAATAAAGCGTAAGGAGCAAAAATCTAAACTTTTATTTATTTCTGCCAATCTTTCCAAGTAGCTAAATATTCGAAACACTAAGAAGCTTAGAAATATTCAAAGGGTTTATAACAAGACGTAAAATCTCAATGAACCAAAATAATAGCGCTATAAAAATAATCTCGCCCAAACATAATCCCAGAACGTCGACGGTTCATAAAACGGGGCCAATATCTTTAACAAGGAAACAAGGGATCTAATTAAAATTTTAATCCAAATGACCGGAGAGAGGAGCTGTAATAAAGTTGTCAAGCAAAAGATTGTAAACCCACATTGTGATCAGCATCATGGTACAAATCAAGCCCAATCAGTATGGCTGTTGAAACGAAGATTACTTCTAATTCCGTGGTACTGGAACGGACCATAGTTATCCTAGTTTATTTTGTAGATAAGACTGAATTGTTGTCTAGTTTCCCATCCTAATTGACAGATTTCATGGTCATTTATTAAACGTAAAACAAAATAATTTCACGTTTTGTTCTAAGGAAAAGATAATAAAGTTCTTACATGAGATATTTAAAGTTTTAATACGAAAAATCTTGCGAATAATTTACTTTTTATAACAACTTTATTAGGCCTTTAGTCCAGCAGTGGATTGATATAGGTTGTTATAATTAAAAAGTAGAAGAAGCAGCACACTTAAATCCACCTGAAAAATATTTTGAAACCCCTTTTTTTTTGTAAGAATATATTTTTTTAAGCGAAGTTTCCTCAAAAACATGATATATATGTATTTGATTCGATTAATCCTTTTTGTCTAAATTACAGATTTTCAAATAAGTTTGATAGTATCCTATAGTCCATTTGGTTATGTATTTAATTAAATGTAAACAATCTTAACGTGTCTTTTTATTGAAATATGCACTTTACAAATTGATATTTTTACACATTACATTTTAGAGTGTAATTCATAATTTATACATTCCATGAATTCTTATTTGCAAAGGTATTGATTAATATAGTGTATATTTTTTATAAAAAGACATGTCAATATTGTTTGCCTTTATTTAAGTACCTAAACAAATGGACTATTTATCCAAATAATAATATTATAAATACAAAAGTGAGTTTGTATATTTGTTTGTTTAATTGTTATCTCTTCACGCTTTTACCACTGAATCTCTTTAGATGAAATTTGGTACGGATATAGTTTAAGACCCGGGAAAGGACATTGGATAGATTTTATGCCAAAATTTTTACGTGGAGCGAAGTCCGCGGGCACAGGTAGTTCTATATAATTCATTAAAGTACATAATGATCGTTTATATTGTTTGCAGAAGCATACTTAAGTAAATGTGAGACGAGAAAATTTTGATTTTTGATAAAAGCTATTTCGATGACATTTATTTTTTTGCTGTTAAATGTTCTCTGCATTGTTTGTATATTTTAATGATATGGCACGAAAACCAATGATACTCGAGACACTAGTAGTAGACTTTGAACATCATTATCTACTTTGTGACAAAATATCCCGTTTTTAAAGTTACCTTTGAAAACGATATAAGTTACTCAACTGCAATGCAAGTGGATCCTGTTTTCTTCCTTGTTACCATTTTGAATAAGTTCCTGGTCAAGGTGAAAGAAAAATTAACTGATGGTATCAATATTAAGAATGAAGCGCTAGATCCCGCCGTCTAAATTTATGCACTTTAAGTTAAAACTGATTTAAAACGATAGGTATATATATAATATTCCTTCCTAAAAATTTCTTTAATTAAATTCCTGTGGATCTAAAATCCCATCAAACGTAGATCTTATGCAAACATCAAATTTAATTCATGACTTACATTGTAGTAGCATAAAATCAAGAAAGTTAAATGATTGACTAATTTTCAATAATTCGACCCTAACCGGACTGTAAAGTTTTATAATGCCCTTATTAAACTCTGTTTGACGTGTATCCTTAACGATTCTAAGCCAACAACCATTTATCAATGTAAACCAAATTGAAATCTAACTCGTCCATACAAACATGCATATTTTATAGTCATCGCACATCCATTTATGGTGCAACATTAATCACAGACAACACGGTTCTAATTAAAGTATATGGAGGCAATTAAATTGTACTAGATGGAATTTTTCATACAAAACATTGTTTCCTGTTTGGGTCATCCAAGTGTTGGGAGATAGTCCGGTTTGGCCCCTGCTGTTTCAATTAAATCACTGACAATACTCCGAATGCCTGACCAGTCGGTACCAAAACATACCGCGTTTGGACTTTGTGGGCTGTTGGAGTGATCTTGATACTCAGTTCCTTTTGCTGAGAAATGAATTTACGCTATACATATAATTAAAACGTGTTTATCATTTAGCATTTGCTTTGCAAAAATTAAAATAATGCAATTATTTTGGTTTCCCTTTCCACTTACAGGCCTACGCTAAACGTAGCATTGGTTTTATGACTAAGGCTCTGTCTGCCTTGTAATTGATAGAACGTGATTGGTATGTTTATATGTATATTATGATTCCAATATGCATATGGCACGCCACTAGAATCCGGCTCTGCCTATCTTGTAATTGATAGAATGTGATTGGTATGTCTGTACGTATGTGATCCTAATCTTACTTCTTCTTACTTCCCTCGAGGACATTTTTTCCGCAAGTAGGTCCGATTTTGCCGGTCCCGTTTTGCGTGGGGAGCTGACGCCAGTCTCGGTTTTCGAACCAGCCCAGCTCCTGCAGGAAGCCTAGAACGCCTGCTGGCGCCCTGCACGCCTCTGCAATAGTTCCCAGATGTTCTAGGAAACCTTCTTCTTATGTGTGCGACACTATCGCACTCCAAGAGGAGATGGCTCGCAGTTTCTTCAGCCTCCATGCATGCTCTGCATAGAGGACTGTTAGTTAGACCTGGGGTGAAAAGGTGTTTGTTTAGTGCACAGTGACCAGTAATGACTAAGGCTTTGCCCAACCGACATAGTTCTTGCGAACACTTTGGAGCCTTTGTTCGATCGTCTCCTTAATACATTTAGTATTAAAAGAGCGGATGTCAATCATTTGGCGTAAGTTCCCTCGCGGCAGTGCTAGCAGACGCAGATAGGCGGCTGTCCCATTCGGGTAGCGCCTCCTTGGCCTGCCGGCATGTCCGAAGGGATTACCATGATTGAGCTTGTACTTCGCTAATGCGATTTCAGATCCAGGAGCGAACCAGTGTGAAGGGAATCGGAGCCATCGGAAGGAGACCTTCCGGTTTCATGCTCGATCCTCGACGCGCCGGTTCGTCTGCTGCATCGTTACCCAGTGAATTGCTGTGTCCTTTGATGCATTGGAGAGTGACTTTGTTGTACTTACAGAGTTTATCCAGGTATCAGTGGCATTCTTGTACTAAGGCAGAATCCACATACGCCCGATTCCAGAGCAAGCAGAGTCGCTGCGCTGTCTGTCAGGATACGGATGGACAAACCTGATATTTTTCTCCTGGTAATTTCTGTTGCTGCCTGGGTTATGGCTGCACACTCGGCTTGAAAAATGGAGTTTTCCTTACTCAAGGCGGTTGCAGAGCGGATCTTGAGATCATGAGAGAATACACCAGCACCCACATCAGTGTGTGTCTTCGAGCCGTCTGTGTATACTCTCACTTTTTCAGTACCTGAGCTGTCTGATGGTGCCTCGTGTAATTGTATTTTTTGTCAAAGATAAATTGTTCACATATCCTATCGTTTATGGCACCTATGAGGTGTAATGCGCCGAGATCTATTGACAGAATTTGTGTATGTGGTGCCTTGTCTTTGTTTTTTCACAGGCCCAACATATTAAGTCTAGCGGCTCCGACTTGTGCTTCTTGTTTGATGTGTAAATGTAGCGATCTGATATCTAGGATTGCCACTAGAGCCGCCGTTGGGCAAGATTTCATGCCGCCGCCAATTGCCAGGCATGCTTTTCTTTGGAATCCCTGTAGTTTGTCTTGTACTGTAGTCAGCGTAGTTTATACCACCATACTATTGCGGCGTATGTCAGACCTGGTCTAATGACTGTGATGTACAGCCATTTCATGATTTTTGGGAATAGTCCCCAGTTTTTACCTACTAATCTTCGACAGTTCATAAATTTATGCATGCTTTGTTTAGTTTTTCATCAAGATGCGTGCTCCAGTTTAGCTTGAAGTCTAAAATTACGCCTAAGTATTTGACTTCTTTCGCTAGCGTTAGAGTCGTTCCAAAGAGCTCTGGTGGTTCATACTTACCTAGAGCTCTTTTGTTGGTAATCATGACTAGTTCTGTTTTATTCGCGTTGACTTATAGGTCGTGATCCTAATATGGAACCACTAGAATCCAGCCTTAGATTACTCAGTTAGAAAAACAAACAAAAAATATTTTCTAGGAAAGATTAAACATTTGTCAAAAAAAAGAGGTACCTAGTTATTGTTGTTAAATTACATAATGCTTACGGGAATTAACGCGAAACATATCTTTATTTTATTTTTTTGCTGACGTACGATAAGTGTTTTGTTTACTTAGCTTGTTTATCACAATAGATTTAACATATTCAAATCAATGCAAATTTTCTACTTCAAGTTCCAACATCATTTGGTCCACAAATGATCTTGTTACAAACCTCACGATTGTACGCATGTGCCGACAGAGCCCGATACCATCTAATCCAGATTTCCCCCACTCTTTAATTGATTATTTCGTAAAGATTAATACGACTCGTCATACTTGACGTTCCGTGGCACGGAACACAAAAATTGAACCAAACAATCTCTTCGGTCACGACCGACCCGTCCAATTTTAGTAGGCCTTTATAGATCAATCCTTTTGAGCATAAATTAAAGGATGTATTCAGGGATTTGTAGCTCAATGTGTTTTGGTGACGTTAAATGGTTTCTTGCTAATAATTTTCAAGTTCAATACCGATCCAATTGAGTTCAATTTAGCTGTGATCATAATGGGTGGCCGCTCTAAATACTGTAATGTTTACGTTCATTATTGTATTGATGTCATAGGCCGCGCCTTATAAATTGATCGATAATTTATTTTGCTCACAAAGTTTGATCATTAACCAGTGACATATAAAAAAGTTACTATATTGTAACTTTTTGCTAGAATATGCGGTATCTATTGTTATACATTTTCCTTTGCCTTTAGGTAGCTTAAAACTACCACCATTTACACACACGAAAAACAACAAAACGAACAAACATCATATTTGTAAATAACTCTGAATAGTGATGATTGAAGGCAATAAAACCAATTGTAGCTTATTTATTGTTCTACGAGTTATAAAAAAAATCGTAAAAATTGAAAAAAATAAGCATTTTGTTTTTGTAAGAGAATAGTTGATGTTAGATGGAGTTGCAAGAAACGACGGAACAAAAGGATGGAAACGAAAAACTGTTGTGAACTACTCGCATCTACTTAAAAATCTATTATTTTGCTATGTTCCCAATGTTTTACTACAAAAGCCTTTTAAACGCTCTATGTGCTTAATATATTTACTGTTATTTCCTAAGCACATCTAATAGATTTGTGACTGACGTTGATGAGTAGATAACATCGCAGGCCGATTCATTAGCCGTAATGATATGGTTCGTTAATCTAGTACAATCGGCTATTCTACAGTCAGTGTTGGGTTAGGTTGGGTGAGTTTGGTCTCAGTTGTAAGATTTGAGTCGAACTATCGAACTTGTGAGTCTAAGAGAACCAAATCCTATCAATTGTTTTCTTTTTTGAGTTATTTTAGGCTTAAACCTAAAATCGTTACTAGCATATGAACGAAAAAAGTAAGAATTTTGACTGTATACATACACTATCACATATTTTTCCCTATGATTGTAAAGAGAAAGGATTTTGGGTCTTGGAGCTCTACAAACAATCACAGCCCAAGGCCGCGAGACTCAAATGCCACTTTAAGCGTGATGTTGGGCAACAAAGTGGTTGAACAAGGATTCAAAATAGTGGTAGGTCTGACCAGATTTGCATTTTCGTTCAATTCTTTAATCAGCTTGTCTTTTAATTAATTAAATTTACAAATAGTATGCTGATTTTTCAAAACAATTAACTAACTATTTTAAAATTAAATATTTTTGAAACTTAGAAAAAAAATTGAATAAATCTGGCAACATTTCTATTGTTTTCCATAGACCACATAAAATTTGGCATAAATACCAATTAATAAAATTAAAGTCGCTTACTATTAAATTAAAGTCGATTTATTTTCAGTGCAACTAGTCTTGCACTGAAAATAAATCGACTTCGACGTTCGAAACCATACCACTTTCGCCTCAAAAAAAAGACGTAATTCTGAAGCATCAAATCAACATTAAGGCCTTAAATTTTCAGCCTCAATAAGAATTATACAGCACTATTTTGATCGGCTTTTTTAAAGTTGAAATTAACTACCGCAATATCCGGAGAAATTGATAAAATTGTTGATTATCAATGTTAACTTCACGGCCCGTGAACAAATTTTATTATGGCGTTTTATGATCCTTGTCTGTTTTAGGATATTGGATGTTATCGTAAGACAATTTGTTTATAATATACTACCGTATTTAAATGCTTACTTTAGTTGAATGTGGTTTGATTACACCATTTATATCAATATTCTGCTGAACATCGAAGGTCAAAACATCGATGTACCTACTGTGTATCCAGAAAGTAATAAAGTTCTACTTTTATTGTGCACTCATCCAAGTTAAACCTGCACCAAGCGATGCAAAAGTTAAAACAATAAAATTACAACACAATATACTTACAATTTAATATACATAAACATAATTACACATTTAATACAAGTATGTATAATAGAAACAAACGCGCATCACTGAGCCAGCGAGCTCCTCATTTCGCTCCTTAAAAATTTAAAGCCATCCTCGCAGTGCCTACCAGAGCGGCAAAGCTAATATTTTGAATGCTAACATAATTATGCGTGTTCTATATAAGGATACATAAATTATGTATATAGTTACATTAGCCGCATATTCATGAGGCAGACACGCTCCACGAACCACGTGTTGGTAATAGGTCTTCAAATACCAATAACTAAAAAGATATACGCCTACTATCGCTGTATAAAACTTCCATTTTGGATGAGGTCCAAAAGTAAATGTTTTTCCTGTTTCTAGATAAAACGTAAAAAGTTCTTTAAAGTAACAAACTTCACGTATATTTTATAGTTAAAGAATATAACATGGAAAATGGTCTTTTTCTGGCTCACCTTATCTCACTCTAAGTAGGGTCCGTTTTAGATTTTCTTATGAGTTGAAATAGTATTAGTACTACTCTCATTCGTAATTTTTTTTAATCGTTCTGCTATTTACAGTTTAAAGTGAGAACGTGAAGATTTTTTACGCATATTATCCCATAGTAGCGGTTTTTTACTAATGTGCGTAAGAAAAGCTTCACGTTCTCACTTTAAACTGTAAACAGTAGTTCGAATAGTTTGAAGAGTTAATTAGGGTCTGATCAAAACAAAATTTTAAATGATGTCTACGTTTGCTTTCAAAACTGGACCCCGGAAAATTCAGGTAGTCCCTTAAGTATCCACATCTCCTTTTGGTTGTTAGTAAGTATTTATTTATTTTAGATTTACTATGCCTTGCACTGGGAGCGCAAAAACTGATATAAATATTAATTAGTTATATACATATGAATGTATTATGATGAACAGGGCTCGTAAATCCAATGACTAGAAATAAAAATAGAGTCATAACATGAAATGTTACATTCGTCCTCAGTGTCCTTAAGAAAATAAAGGCGGCCACAAACGAATCGTAAAAGTATTCGAGGAAATTAGTAAAAGCTAACACAACATGCAATCAAATCGGAATGTTTTTCGATATAAATGTTTTACTGTCCCAATACGCGTCCCGTCAACGTCACGGCCGATCGTATCTTGTTATAAGATGGACTTTTACTGTCTAACTTTAATAGTCACTAATTTTAATAGCCTCACAATCGGAAAGCTGAAATTCAAAATCGATAATTTTTACTTGAAAAGCTTATTTTATTCGATAATTACGAGGATCTGTAGAGTCCATAGACTATACCTACTCCTGTGGGAAACCAGTCTAATAACCTGTATGTATATTGCATGTACTTACTTATTACAAGTATTATTAAAAACATTTATGTCATATGTCAGGTATGAACCCGGAACACCATCCATGAGCTGTGCATCTCCCAGCAATATAATCTTGCGGTTAATAGATTCGCCTGTGTTTTAAGATATATAAAATTAAAAATACTAGTCGAAAACCACTAAAGGCATAAGTTGATATTTAAAAACTAAAAGTGGGATAACCCTTTCTATCTCATATCGCTATAATAATAAATAATACATATAGTCCTAACGTAAGAGATTTGTGTTATTGGATACTTACTCAACGATACCATATTTTATAACAAATACATAAACATGCAAGACCTAGGTAAATACAAAAAGCAAATACAATGTTGAAAATAATAAATACGTGAAGGAACATTACATACTAATTAAGTTTTTGTCTTTAGCTATGATTTGCTAACCGTTTTGCTTACTTAAGTTCCTGTCAGTAAACAACCACTCGATCGATATTTACAATCTGCAAGAAAAACAATCAACTAATACATTCTGAATTTCTTTTCTTCCAGACTACTTCCAGACTACGTACACTACCAGTAGGAGCATTTTTTAATACAACACAAATAATAAATGTCAATATCAATAACTTAAAAAGACAGATACGTTCCTATCCAGTTTCAATAATTTAAAAGGTCTGAAATAAGACAGGTATCTTACTTAATACAAAGCGAAAAAAGAAAACTGTGCGCATGCACTTGACTAGCTAACTGTAAAATCTCACTCGAACAGCCTTGCTGCAGTCGCAAATAAGTATTCTGGTGATTATTCACACCCTTTGGTATCTTAAAATTTTATCTTATCTTCTTCACAATTTTACTCTAAAAACAACTTCATTTCCAGTCACGTAGAGATATTTTTTTAAGCAACGTGTTCGTCTCATAAGTATTTATTCTAAAATCTTATTGGATATGCTAACTCCTTTGACGTTTACAAATAAAAAAATAAAGAGCAGCATGTGATGAGATGCCGTTTATAAATATTTATAACCGAATTATTGGAAACTGATAACTTTACTGAAGTTAAGCCAAAGGCGTTTTCATTCTCTCGCATAAAACCAATTTGCTATTTAAAATGTGTAAATAAAATGATGTCATTGCATGGGAAGTACTTCTTTTTGCTATAACTTCTAGTCGTTTTGACGTGTAAAAGTGTCTGTAAAGGACTAATTACTGAATAAACATTTGAATCTTTGAATCTTTGAGTCACTTTTTATGTCAATCATAATCTCTATATAAATATATGTATAGGTATTTTATTGGTATATTCAGAGCTGGGTTTCGGCGGTAGTATTTATTTATAGATTGTTAATAAAGATGACATTATTAAAAAAATCCTATAAAATAACTAGTAAGTATGTACCTATCTAATCTACTTTGCGTGATGTCATCAACTTTTATCATAATTTGACATTAGAGGCTATATATTTATAGCAACCATTTTGGGTTAGAACACGAACATTGTCGTCAATTCCTTATCAAGACTGAATCTACACTACTTTAAATCTAATTCTTCAGAATAACCACTAAATATTTTGCATTTATTTTCAAAATTAAGTTTTTACTTCGTTGGCGTACAGTTCAAAATGGAATGGTTTTCTCATAAAGAGACAAAGTAAAGTTTGTTTTCTTAAATAATTTAATCAGTTTTATTTTAATACGGTGCTGATACAAAACCCGTTTCCTGTCTTTTCTCGTGCTAAATTATCAAAATGGACGTTTTATCACAAAGGAACAGCAGTTTACACTTAAACAAGTGTCGGTGACACTATCTCTTCAAAATTATACGTTTAGGCACCTTATTAAATAAAGCTTATCAACGGCTGTCTCGAGGTGAGACGGTAAAGTGTATTGTGGATGTTCGTTTATTGTTGTTTTTTTACATAGGTACCATGTTTTTTTATGCTTATGCGTAATGACTTCCAGACATTGTTTGGATCATAAATAAATTCTACAACTAAGAATTTTGTAATGTAAATTACTTGTTAGTTTTTATTGCTTATAATTTTTTCAGTTATAACACTTTATTCTATCACGTATTTGACACAGTCTGTACATTACTTGCGTCATAAGTAAATTAACAACTGAGCTGAATTTATGTACCTTATATTACAACAAACAAAATATACAAAATTGTATTTATTTTTTGCTTTTTACAAATATCTGGATCAGTTGATCCACGAACTTGTATGGGCGACCATATTTTTTTTCCTTTTACTATATTTTTCTTGAGGAGTTGTTCAGTGTCATGAACTGAATTCATCTTTATTATATTTTCTTTAAGCATAATTTGTTAAACCTTTGATTTGTCATCACACGATAACTTAAGTATACAGCAAAAATAGTAACTAAATATAAATATGGTATGTCCACCTTAAACAAGCCATTTTAGGTACTCTAGATAAAACACTTTATACTTAAGAGATTACTTTTATTTATTCAACAGATCGTAGTCGAATTATTAAATTATACTCCAAGTACTAACAAAATGGCATTAGTAATTTAAATTAACCAAATTGTTAACTGATAAATAAGTTCGTAGACGGCGGGTATCGTATAACATTACATACTCTTTCATATGATAACGTGGTAACTACGGTTTAAAAGGTTTATGGTTACCTAACACAGTAGAAATCTTATACTGATGAGCCCGAAAAATATTTTTCCTATATCCTACTTTAACTTTGTTTTTTTTAATTAAGTCAAATAGTTTGATTACATTTTATATACCTTGACATCACCTTATATCATCATCATTTTATATTCCTCGAAAATCAGACCATTCGCTGCTGAAGTATTTTTCTGGCGGTATTGAAGTATTTTTAACATGAGAATTAACTTATTAAAAAGTAAGGGGGTAAAAGAGATTGTTTTAGAATGTCAGTTTTTTTACAAAATTTGACAAACAAGTGTAAGTAGTTCTCATGTCTGTTAGATTATATTACATTTGGATTTGTTTTGTTATTGTTATCTCAATAATTTGATTGATTGGTTGTTATATTTAGCGAGAATGTTACGGCTAACTCACACATAGATATCAAATGTATCGTATGGTATTTCAAAATAATTATGAAATGTTTGGGGACGGGCTATGTCTACCGCAGACTTCACAAGTTCACATAACTAAAGCTATGACAAATTTGATAAATATGGTTTCGTCTGTGAGACTGTATTTTATGGTTCTTAGGGCCAAGGTGTACTCTCCTGTATTCTAATAGCTCATTTTGCATTCGGATTAATTTTAATAAAAAATTAAAAGGTATTATAATGTAAGTAGTTTATAATGTCAAATGTGATTCAGATCAGACTTATAGCATAAAGATCTGCTTACATTTGTTTGGAAGGAGTAGGTATCCACAAAAATATTGAGAACCTTTGCCTTTTTTATAAAAAGATGTATAGGATAAGAAAAAGTTGTGAAAAAACATTGGATATAAACATGTCGATTTGCAGGCAAATTAAAAACCCCCGTGACACAAAATGATAAGTGGCGGAAGTACATAATATTCTCATCCGTAGCGCCATCTATTATTTTCCAGATAAATAATAAATCTCAAAAATAACACCTTAATATCTGTTAAACGGTTGAACCGATTTTCATCAAACATGGCTAAGAATACCCGCAAGAGAAATAGCTTTTACGTCAAAAAACAGTTCAGTCCAACAGTTCTAGCGCTACGATACCACAGACAGAGACACAGACAGACAGACCGACAGACAGACAGACAGACAGATATACAGACAGACTGAAAGACAGAAAGATAGACAGACAGACGTTATCGTCAAATTTATAACACCCCTCTTTTTTACGGGTCTGTTAAAAAACAGAAAACATGAAATACTCGTAATAAAACAAAGCTCTGATTGCTATAGGTAATTCATTAGAGAAATGGATCCACTTAGTTAGTCACTTGTAGGAAGATTTATGTTATGTTTGAAAAGTCCTTTACATTGTTCAAACTTAACAATGCTTTGAAAACGTACCATAACACATCAGCAAAGAGCAATGCACCCCATTACTTACGATAACTTAACGCAATTTATGTTCCTTCAATTTCTAAATCTAAAACAAAATAGGAAGGAACCTAACGCACCGAGCGCTAGCCCAAGGGCTTTAAACTTAGCAACAAATATTCTTCACGTCATTCACATCTTAGCAACAATCCATCAAATGGACAGGATAAACATTAGTTTTGATTTACCAGTCATTAAAACAAACAAACATTTTTGTGGCGCACGCATCATGGTACGTGTAATTAACGTCACGACGCCATATTTCTTTTCCATGTTTTCCTTTTGGCTCTATTTTGTTAGACGTTTCATGTGTGTAATCGAAAATTATTCTAATTTCATCCCAATCAAACTTATTGAAAAGCTGATAGTTTAGTTTATATTTTTACGCAGCTAAGTTGCACACATCAAGGAACAGAACTGCATCAACGCATTTTAATAAAAGTTATCCAAACAAATTAGATAAACAAAGTTGTGCGTAAAAATATCATTTTTTCATTAGTAGCCTAGCTACGAGTTGCCTAGCAGCGTGTCACAAAAATTATATATTTATATACGTATATAATACTTTCTTACTAATAATTCTAACTATCTTATTGATAAAAACCGGCCATTATCTACAAAAAATCACGTTTGTTGTATGGGTGCCCCAATTTTTTGTAACAGAAATACTCTGTGAAATCAATAGTAATATCATCTGTGGAATTTTTAAATGTCTAGCTATCACGGATCATGAAATACAGCCGGATGACAGACAGACTGACGGACGAACGGACGGACAGATGGACAAACGGATGTCGGAGTCTTAGTAACAGGGTCTCGCTTTTACCTTTTGGGTATTGAACCTTAAAAAACGTTATTCTTTAATAAGTGATACAGAGGATGTGCTACAAGGGATACAACAAACGGAGCCAGCAAGAATACACTTGTTCCTGCTAACGCGTCGAATTTATTTCGGAGAACGAAAGTAATTTCTCAAAACTGTTGACAATTTTGAATGGCAAGTGAGGTAAATTAGTTCGTTTTAGGACTAATTATACATTATAATCAGTCTCAAATGTCCTGCTTCCAAGTAATTTAAAAAAAGGTTCAGCATTTAGGAACTTAAGTTATATACCTACCTATATTTTTAAATATTTTTGATAGGTATAAAAAATTGGGTTTTGATAGACTTAAAAAACCGACATAAATAAAATAAATATGTACTATCATGTGTATAATATAAATCGTGATAACATTATATGAACCTATTAAATTACCAAAGTCTAGAAGACAGCCGTACTCATAAAACCATAAAAGCTATTTTAGTATATCAAGACTACTTTATCTTTAAAATATGGATAAAAATGTACATTATCTGTTTAATGTTTATACTATGAAATAACTATAGAAAGACAATATAGTTTCAATGCCATTGAACAGATTTTATAGTTCCGAATATTTATGTAACAAGTAATAAAATCATAAAACACATTTCAATCGTCAATAAATTTTATCAGTACTTAATGCATTTACAAGATCGATAAAACATTTAACGATCATATTGAATTTAATTACCGAAAGAAGATCAGGTTACTTTTATTTTCTTGGATGTTGATCGCTGTTCTATAAAATGATATCTATTTTATTATTTCATAAATACGATGAGGCGTTTGAGTGATTAATTTATATTATTTTTATTTTATTTTATCAAACTTAACTGTTCCAAAGTACAAATATACTTTTAACAAATGGCGGTCTTAATGCTGAGAGCATTTTCTTCCAGTCAACCATAGATATTTTACTCCTACCTCTACTGTCCCACTGCTGGGCAAAGGTCTCCCCTATCTCCTTCCAAATATATCGATCGTGTGCCACATCAACTCCAACCATTCCCTCTCAAACTGTCGCAAGTCGTTACACTAATAACATTTTTTATGTCTTCATCTAAGCTCGTTGGTTGAATTCGTCTTTCCAGCTTTTTCTCCTTCTTTAAGGCGCGTTCTTGATTGCATCCTCAGCCGTTGTAGACCCGGGTGCATTGTCTCAGTTTTTTTCTCTAAAAATACATGCATATCAGCCAAGGATGCCGGATAAGAAATGGCCGGAATAGTGTTATTCGATTTGGAAAAGTTTTGTGACTGGCCATAGAGCAACATAGAACTTGCAGCCTGCCTGACGTTAACTTTTTTTATTGTAAATACTGATGTACCACAAGATGTTTGTTCTTTGTTCTTAAGTCGCCTCTTGCAACACTTGCACTCTTGCACAGAAAGAGAAAGAGTAGTTCTATTGTAGGCCGGAAGCCATACGTGTTTTCAGCTTTTTAGGGTTCCGTATAAAATACTGAAAAAAATTTTTTAGGGTAGCTTTCATACAATAAAGTGAACAGTAATTTTTTTTCTCGACTATCCAATTATGTGGGGTATCGTTGAGCTTGTGAACACCGTTTTTCGATTAAGGGATCAGTTTTTAAAATATCTGTTTTAAAAGTGAACATTTTTGTTTGAGTCTAGTGTCCCCCCCTCTCCCTCTATCTACTAAACGGTTATATATGGACACGTGAAAAAATTCACAGCTATAGTATATATAACGAACTTTAAAGAAAACTATCAGAGCTATGTAGTTAAAATTATAAGCTATCAACAACTAAAATGTACTCGGAAAAGAAAAATTTCGTACAAAAATAGAAAATTAGTTTTTAGAAGTTTTCATTTTTTCACTTATCGTTGCAGAAGAAAAAGATGTAACAAAAAAAAAAGTGTGGCACTCGGGGACTGCCGCGGTAAAGCTATTGCATAGCATTTTTTATTAACTTATACAATTATAATTATTTATTTATTTTTTATTTATGCAGTATTTTTTTTTTCTTTGATATTAATTCTAGTTTTTTCTTTGATATTAATTCAAGTTACACTTTTTGAGCGTGGCGACCGATAAGAAACCATTTTTTTTTTCTTTTGAGAAGAATAAATGAGAATTTAATATCGTTTAAAATATTTTTATTATCTTACAAAACATGTAGGTTATTAAGGAATTTTTATTATGAACAGTTAGCAGCTAGTCTACACGCATACGTCTAGTCGCACGCACACAAACACCGTGCCGAAGTCTGCCGAATTGAAACGACGTTAGACCTTGCACGGTGGGGGGTTTGTTAAAAAACAGGTTTTATTTTCGTTACGGAATTTCTTGATTCGGTCGCCGCGCTCAAAGCCCGCGATAAAAGCTATGCAATAGCTTAATAAAAAATGTTGTGGTTTTCATTATACGAATATTTAAGTTCTGTAGTCAGAATTATTTCAAAATAAATAGTACTATTCCAGAAGACCACATCATACTAATGACGCATAAAAATATTTCCCGTGTCGCTTCATGCCATCGATTAATCTACATACATTTTTTATTTTTTAAAAGCATCGTAAATGGTTTCGTGTGTTTGTATATGGCTTGTACACTGACCGCAGAGTATCCATTAGGGTTTATTAAGAGTCTAGTCAATATTGATCAGCGTTTGACGGTGGGTCACCGACATAACCGTGCAATTAAATTTTGCTCCCATGTTTGCTTTCGCTGATGTGGCACTTAGCATACTGTTTCAAATTAATTAGGTATGGAATTTTCAATATGACACTGTATATCACACGGTATCACGTTTTTGTCTCTGACAGGGTAGACAAAAGTGATGTGATAAGATTAGAGTAATAAGATTGATAAGCAAAAAGATGGTAAACTTCAAACAGCTCTTCGTATCTTCAAGGTTAAGCCCATTTTCTTCATAAGCTTCCGCAGAAGCAGATGGTACATTTCAGTTTTAATGATGAATAAATGGAATAAAAAAAGATTTGCATTAAATAAGCTTTCCCAGCCATTCTAATCCGACATTCCCGACACAAGTAGAACATAAAGTTCTAAACCAGAATAATTTCAGGTTATTCTAATTCAAGGCACCATTACAAGTTGACTTCGCAGTCCAAACTCAGTCATGGTCCAATTTTGGCAACTGTGCAAAAAGTTGGACGTGGCCAGTGGCAGGTAACTCGTCCATTGTGAGCCGAGCCGAATTTGCATTGTAATGGATAGTGACTATCCTAGTGCTTGTTTGTACGACCTTTATGAAGTAAAGAAAAGTAAAAAATAGATTTTTTTTTATAGTTTTGTAGTTATCTAAATCCTTGGAATATACACGTTTATTCCATACGTGTATATTACAAGGATTTAGTTTAAATGAATTCTTCTTCAATATCATAAGGTGTGCGTATTTTTATTAAGTTACATACGCATGAGACACTGTGTAAAAAAATGAATATAATAACCAATAGTTAGAGCATACATGGTGACTTTTAAAACACCAGCAACATTTTAGGACTAAGTTCAGTCTGTACTAAACTATTTTCTAAGAAAAATATATTGAAAATCGATAAAGAAATATTTGTTCTCCCATACAAAATCAATTTGGCTGTGGGCTGATTTGTATGGCAAGTAGTTTTTTTTTTCATTATTTTGATAATTGTTTTTTATGAAAAGTATTTCAGTATTATGGACTAAACTTGCTGTTTTTAACCTCTATGTTATAGGATTAGAATAAGTGTAAATAGTAATAGTAAGTATGTACCTTAGTAATAATTGCTTGAATTGAACATGCAAGCACCTGTCCCTCAAATAAATTCAATCTTTAGCTTTGTTAAATTTATTAAATTGCAGTTATCCCTTATTTCTATTACATCGAGATTTTTCAAACTTTTAATTTAAACGTCTTTGTATTTCCTATTTGTTGACAAAGTTATTGTGCAAATATAAATTGCGGTTACGAAATCTTTTCACAATACTGTCAGCTTCTGTTTATTTATCACACGTTTATGCTTTGGCGTCAAGATTAAATAGGATTTGGCGATCAAGACCTCAGAGTCAATATGTCAAATAGTTAACAATTGCGGTCGAATGTATGTCGGACGTCTATTATTTGTGGGTGGCCCAATCACGACTTAAAAAGAGAACAGATATATCGTTTCTGCCTCTATATTTAACCATGCTGCAAATTGTGTGATGTCATATTTTCTTTTTAGAACAACGCATTAATTTACATAATATTCGAATTGCTACGACGACATTGTGTAACGACGACGACTTTGTGCTACGGCGTCGTTGTAGTTCTTCTTTTGGCAGTAGGTATGTTTAGATAGGGGCAATGAAAATAATGCAAATAATTTGGTGATTGAGCTAGCCCTAAAGTAAACTAATTATAACTTGTATTATTGTATTATATTATTGTATTGGCTACTAACTCGACGAGTAAATAATCTATTTTTATGCTTTCTATATTTTGTGGTCTGACTAGGTATCTGTAACTAGATCCTTTGTTATTTATAAAATATATTCATCACCTTTGTTGGTTTTGTTAGAATTGTTGATGTGTAAAGACATATGGCTAGCAAATTCAGACGTCTATTTTATAACTACACGCTTTGGTCAGATATTTATTCATAAGTAATGTTAGCACTTAGAATTTATAGAGTTCTAATGGATTTCTTTGAAATGTCTCGAATGACTTGATAACTAAATTGGCTGAACCTATTGACTGGTGACACAGAAACGTACGCTAATTAGAGGCTGGTAATGAGGCGGCTGCACCTAAACGTTTGATTAGAGATGTACGATGCCAGCAAATTTTAACTATGTTTCTTCTTCTTCGTCCTCCCATTTTCCTGTTACATAAGGTCGGTTTTCAAAATTATGAGGCGCCTCTCGATCAGAGGCTCTGGCATTGTTTAGGTCTTCAGACCAGCTTGGACGTATGTTTTGCTTGGACCTTCTCCTCTTTTTTCTTGTCATGAAAATACACTTTTTCATTACTTGGTAATAGCGTCTTTTGAATGAAGCTTGTATTCAAAATAGGACAGACTGTTTCTGTAAAGAAAACTTGTTGTATTTTATAGATTGTAAGCGACCAATACTCACTAATGTTGGCTACTGGCAACTACGACACAGAAGTAGGCTAATTAGATCCCTTTAATAAAGCGGCCGCGCCCATTGATTAGAGACATTGCATAACATACTAGATAAATTAAACGGTTCATCACAATTAACAGGAGGTGCACGTTTGTTGTTTCTGTAAGAAGACTCACTGGGTGGGATATTGACTCATCTTCACGAGGCACCGAATTCGATTCGCAATGCGTGTAAAGGCTTTTATGTTTTACAAAAGCACCAACTATATAGCTGTAATTCTTCAAGTGTTGTTTAAATTACATTATGTCAATTACCACCAATTCCCGATATTTAGGAAAGGACTCAGTTTTTTTAACACACTAACGTGAACGTAACTTAATTCATCAAAAAAAGAAAATTCAAGGTGTGGCCAAAAGGCACGAATTAGGCTAAGAGTATGAGACTATAAAGGTACCCCAGAAAAGAAAAAATCATTTCAAGAGGCTTTTTTTTTCTCAAATATGAAGACAAAATAGTTTACACAAATTAATTCATTGAAAATGTTAATTGCCTGAATAGAGTCGTAAGAGAAAGATGCAGCAGCCTTATTCAGAGGTACATGGCATTCGTGACTTACATTCGATATAAAACAATCCTCGGACAAAGGTCCTGGCCACGAACGACAAAGGAACAATGCCTTTGCTTCTCAATTGTGGACAGCGGCCAATGCGGCTATTGGACGTTGCATTTTTACACCGTCGTTTATAGTTTCAACATGCCTAGATCAGTTCCTGGTAGCTTGATTCAATTCATTGTGATTTCATATCTATACTTAAAGCTCAAACTTGGTATAAAACATCGCAAAACATTATTTTCAAAGTTATTCTGAAAGTAATGAGTGTTGACAAAGAAAACGCGATAGGCAAGGATCGTAGCAAGTGGAGATCCATAGTCTCTGCCTATGAAAAACAGTCGTGGAATGTAAATATATGTATTCAGAAAATATGATTTGGTGAAGAGGAACTGCTGAGGAGACTAGAAAATTCAATCACTTTTTGTAATTTTTTTATATACAGCTTTGTTTATGAAAGTAGTTCTCCTACTGTTTTTTAAACGATACCGCCTCACAGCCTCACAAACAAAGACACTACCGATCGTAACATAAACAGTGAAGTTGTCATTCCATTTCAAGGTGTAACAGTGAAAAAATACCCATATTTGTTCAGGCGAAACTACTTCCCATCTGACGAAATGTTACTACTAAATTGAAAAGAAAGGATGTATTTTTAGTAGTTGTTAAAATTGTACAACAAAAATACTATTTCTGTATATTTTTGTGAACAGGATATGACTTTCTTGACTACAAAGCGTATTGAAGAATCTAATTTGACCGCAAGATGTATACCGGAACTGTAGAGTGCCGCGTATGATCCATACAAAACAAGGAAGGAAGAAAGTGCAACCAATGCGGTTTTATTACGCTTAGTCGAAGCAAAGGTGAGTTTCGGTGAACACCGCTCAGAAGTTTTGAGTTGCTCGGCTGTTACCATTAAAAGACTCACGTTTTTCTCGATCATCATCATCATCATTATCATGTCAGCCCTTCTTCCGCGCATTGCTGAGCATAGGACTCCCTTCGTCTACGCCACCACTCTCGGTCCTGTGCTGCTCTCATCCAGGTGCGACCCGCGACCTTGACTATATCGTCAACCCATCTCATTATAGGACGTCCGACGCTTCTTTTACCCGTCCTAGGCCACCATTCTGTTAGTGCCTTACTCCACCGGCCATCACTCCGGCGTGCCAGGTGTCCTGCCCAGTTCCATTTGAGGTTCATAACCGTTTTTCCGATATCCCGTACTTTGGTACGTTGTCGGATCACGGTGTTAGGAATGCGGTCCTGCAATCTGATACCAAGCATTGCACGCCTAATTTTTCTCGATAATGTGTAAGTATTTGTTTTGACGCAAATAAATAATCGTTTTTATTTCATTTTTCTGACGACTTCCGTGGCGTACTGGTCACCATGCTAGTCCGCCACCCAGAGGTTCCGGGTTGGATCCCTGATCTTGGATATATATATATATATATATATATATATATATTAAAATCACATAACGTACTATCATCATCATCCGAGCGTATTCCCGGTTGCATCCTCAGCAGTAACGCTTCAGAGCCCGGGGTCCGCTACCTAACCAAGGAGATTTCACGAGGTTACTGGTTTTTACACAGAGCGACTGCCGTCTGACCTCTACAACCCAAAGGGCAAACCAGGAACCAATCCTTGGATAGGTTGATGATCAAACGCTAGGTGGCGTTTGGGACCCACAGTTTTACGTGTCTTCCGAAACACGGAATCATCTTTTTTTTCGGATAATCAGGTGATTCAAACCTGCAATATCCTATCCAGACTGGAAACAACTTTTCACAAAGTATTCTTCCCAGTGGGAATCGAACCCATGACCTCCGTCTGACAAGGCGAACGCCTTGACCACTGGACCACGGAGGCAGTCACATAACGTACTATATATAAATATACAAATATATATATATATATAAACATATATATATATATATATATATATATATATATATATATATATATATATAAAAATATATATATATATATATATATATATATAAAAATATATATATATATATATATATATATATATGTGGAAGGTATAAGGTGGATGCAATATTGTTTGTGATATATATATAAATATTTCTTACATACTTATACTGTGGAATCGGAGTTTTATTCCTTTGCTATACTTTGAATGTACAAAAAAGCAAACAGGCTTCACAACTTTGACACTGACAGATGTCAGCCAAGCTAGGTTTTTGCTGTTTTGTTTACATGGGTGCCATTTTTTAAACGCGGAGTCACTAAACGACCGGTTTTTTGTACGGAAAAACCATTCGTTTAGGTGACTCCGCATTTCAAAAATGGCACTTCGTTTATTTGATATTGACAGTGACACTGACACCCAGTGTTGGACGTTAAATATTCACGTTTGCAGTTTGCATCTCACTTAAGTACTTGGTGCTTACTTCTCTAATGAATAAATGACGTCACAGCTCGATTTGCAGTATTTTTTTTTCTTCAAAAATAAGCAACAAATTTTTTTTTATTTTTTTTCGGGACTAGGAAAGAAAAATAAAGAAACGGTATTTTTAATTTTCTGCCTCATAAAATATGGAATGTTGTCAATTAGAACGACAATTTTAAAATCAGAACTAACTGTAGTTAAACGTAATTTCTCATTTTATTTGATGTAAGTACCCAGTATTTGTTAAGAAAAACCTTACGTAAACACGAACTTAAAACTAATAATTCTTATTGATCTAACTGTAGTCGGGGAAACAGTGTAAAAGACATGTCCCACACTGGACACTGTCTATTTAAGTATTCGATAAAAGTGTGAGGTAGGGAAAAGTTTGTAGGTTCATTCGGAACCGAACTCTAACATATTTCTTGCGGCGTTTGAGGAATATTGGAACAAAATTGCGCTCATACATTTGCAAGGATGATACAAAGGATAGAATTGGTTATAAATTCATGTCAGTTAAAGTTGTGTATTATATTATTTTCAGAATTCCGTTTTGTTCAGATAAACTGACACTCTTCAACTTCGATGTAAGTGTAAAGGAATTTGTTTAAGAAAATCGTGGACTTTTTGTTTTTAACATTACAGACAATTAGAGCGTCCTTTGCTGACATGGTCAGGTCTTGCGGTATACAGTAAGGAACGTAGAAACCAAATGTCTTGTCTTGCTGCCCCTTCCACGCTCCGTCAGAAAGGGAAGAAACAAGAAACGACTTTGTCGGGTACGCCTGCCAATGGGTTGGTAAATAAGGATACCGAAGACTGTGCTAATTGAAAAAAAGAATTTGATATCTAGGGCTTTATGGCATCATGTGCCACAATAAGAAAAAGAAATTTTGGCCCAGCGGTAGGATGATATAAGTAATAAAAACTTAACTTGCTAGGCATACTTAACGATTTTTTTTTATTTGAAATTACCTGTTTGTATTGAACTTATTGACCAAACCAAATATAACACTGTATCTTTTTTAACATATTTACTATTACGATTTGCGCACGGTTACCAAGAACCAAATCTGACCCCAAGTTATCTCTATCTGATGTTCAGATAACCTGCATTGTTCTCAGCGGGACATTAAGCTATAAACCATATGGTTTTCATCGATCCTATTTCAAAGATATAGAGTTTATATTTGTGCAGCCATTTCGGTACGGTCATGGGATAGATTTGTCATAAAAGGGTACATGACTGGCTAACACGTAGTAGTCGTGATTTGGAGAATGTCTTTAAAAATAGAGACCGTTCTGGTTGTTTAAAGTGTTGATATTTCGATGGCAAGAATTTGTGCCAAAAAACTGGATTTGTTGGGCGTTTCGGACCGCGAGCGGTTCGAAACGCAGTATGAATCGCCCAACTACTGGTTCTGAAGGGGTTATACCGCTGGGGTTGATGCGGTGCGAATGGCCCAAAGTATCTTTTGGAATGAGTCGATTCGGACCACTATCCAATGCTTTTTTCGTAGGTCCGATTCTAGGAATGTGTGTGCACGTATATCGGCACCTTTTTGCTAACACTTTTTACTTAACTAATCAACATCACTTAGTAAAAATTTCAATATTTTTACAGTGATTGACGAAAAATTTACGTAGTGGGCTTAAGACATATAACTTATAAATTCTTCTTTTTATCTGTTATTATGTGCCTCGTTGTACTTTAAAGGATTTGTAATAAAACTACATGTTTTCTGTCCTAATTAAATCCATAAGAGAACTTGATCCCCTTAAGAAACAGTACTCGGGCGATTCGAACCGCGGTCCGAAACGCCCAACAACCCAAAAAGTGTCTGTATCCGAAAAATTCCGTTACTAATAATAGAAAATCTGTGCTATAGGTTAAGTTATTGGTACGTTATGTGATATTTTTTTTAAATTCTTTATAATTTATTACTATAAATTTTATGCAGATTAATAAAAATATATATATTTTTTACTGATCTGGCCTGTCTAAAGGGCTGACCCCAACACAATAACAATTTTAACCAACAAACATACTTGTTAAGTTTTATTTTTTTAATTGAATATATTTTATAGTATTGGCCAAATCAACAGTAACAGTAAAAGTTATTAAAGTCAAATAAAAGTTATTAGATTTTAAGATCATAAAATATCTGATCAATTTGAGCTTGAAATTCATCTAAGCAACAACTTATAAAGCTAACGATATTATGTCTAATACAATTTCATTTCATTGAACTTCCAAAGGTTTCGTCTGTCGTCTTGTCACGTTTTTAATATCATATAAGTCATGTGTCCCAAAGCGAGCTTAAGGAAAATAAAATTCTTTTCACATTGCATCATTTGCTTTATTAAAATTCCTACTTATAAATATTACGATACAATTTTTTTCCAGTCTGTTCTTGGTCTGACCACAACTGAGGCTAACTTATCTTTTCCAGTTATTATAATGAAAATTCGTCCAGCTCATTTAGTTCTTGGAGTATCTTTAGTTTGCAGGAGTTCTTTATAAATAGTACTATATATACCTACTTCTATCATACTTGATGCTATAAAGCATCCCTGTCAATAAGTGGTTTGATTAGCTGCCAATAGGTGTATATAGTGTGCGTACAAACGCACATTATATTTTTTATAGAATTTTTTTTAGAATTTTATTTCTCTGTTTCAAAGCGTTTTAGCCTTAAGCAGTTACCTAGAAATAAATCGATAGATACCAATTTCCCACTTTCTCTCAGTCAGTTCAGTGCTAAAATATAGAAATGATTTTCCAAAAATCATCACGTTGAGCAGGCGGCTTGATCGCAGTTGATGGTATAACGATGTTGTACAAAAGACGCTGCCGTCAGTTTTCTGCTACCTATGCCTTTCCCGACCGCCTCTTAGTATACCCGTGGAAAAGAATAGGGGGGACGGTTTTAGAAAAAAAAATCTACTCCGTCGTCGCTATCACACAATACCACAGTTTAGCGGCAATCCAGTGGCCAAAAAGGTAGCCAAGATTTTCCATCTTTATTTATTAATGTAAAAATTTATATCATAACTGAATGTAAAAATCAGGATCGTAACAGATTCTAAAAGATATAGACTAGGCAATAATGCTGCATGGAAAATAATAGACAGTATAAAATGTCTGCAAAACTATACAGACATTATACTACACATTCTAGCGTTGCGGCCTGCACTACTTATGAGAAATGAATATTGCACGGAAAGTTAAAAAATGCGTCAACTTTTCCAACTTACTAAATGCAAATATATGCTCTACTACTAATAACTTAAAACACAATACAGTTTGCAGCAAAAATAACAATGGCCGTTTTCAATTTGATCACAACAAAAAGTTTGCGTTGTATATGAGAGCACGGAATAAGTTTCATACAGCAAATAAAGCGCTGACTAGATGGAACAATCTTTAAAACCACAAAAGTAGGTCTCTGCGGGACGTAGATTAATCTGATTTAGAGAAAGTCTGGAGTCGTCTAGGAATTTCAAATAGGTCCCGGCGGCATGCACAATTTTCGTTATATAATTCGGTAGAAATGAGAAAAAACGTTATAGTTTTACATTTGGTTTTAAATTGAAGAATTTTATTTTAATGAAAAGTAAGAGAGAAAATCTTTTATAGAATTTATTAAACCAAGTAGAATGGAAGAATCACTCATACTTACATTTCGTTATACTTATATACATATGGCTTTTTTTAAGTAAAAAGACTCATCTTTTAAAGGTATTGTATAAATATTAACATTTTGGTAGACTTTATCATCTAAAAATGATAAGATCTTCAATCAGCTATATTTTGACTATAGAAAATGTCCATTGAATACGATTGCATGGATTGCATAGAATCGGCTACGACCGCCTTCAAACTTTTGCGGAATGCTTCGCTTTTCTAATGAAACTCGATCGGATATTGCAAGGAAATAAATACGCCAATAGTTCGTTTAGCAACTTTAGAGTGGAAATCCTTTGTTAATTCGAAAGCGCTCGCTGATTTCTCTGAAACGCTTTTATAAATCCGAAACTTTTTCAGCATACAATAGAGTTTTGTTCCGAACTGATTTGTCAAGTCCATTTCTCGGTTAAATTTGTATCAATGGGTCATTAAAGTGCCTACTCTTGTTGTGTATTCCACCCACCAAATAATTTATAAATGAAGAGTTAAGGTTATCACGTTGATCTAATTCAGTCTGTCTACAAGTATAGAATATATTAGTCATGTAAAGCAAAGGAAGAAGATCAGGTTCGATGTCGTTTCGTTTAGATTTGTGTTGTATTTATGTATTTAAATGTATATTTTGAGAATATAAAAAGGATAGTTTTTTTTTACTAACCTATTATATGTAAGTACATAGGCCTCCGCTTTCCCTCTAGCCTTCTATGCATCTTTAAATAGGTAGCGACACATCGCCAGAACTTCTATTAACCGTTTGGTATAAATTTATGTTTTATTGTTGATCATATGTAAAACATCATGAAAAGTAATAACGAAAACTTTTATGTTACTTTTGAAATAAGTTGAACTCCCTAAACGACGGACAATAAAAAATATTATACGGTCATTGGAGAGTTGAGTACAATGGCGGAAAAAATTCCACAATCGGTAGTCCGAACAAGAAGCAGAATATGTACTACGCATAAAAAGGTACGATTTTTTACAGTTATTAAACCTTATTGCTTTCATGTTAAAGGTTATATGAGTGTTCTTTTTTTCGACGTTTTGCGCGAGTAAAATATAAAAGTTATAAAGGACGGCGTTTCAGAGAAAAGTAATAAAGTAGTCAAGGGTGAGCTCGGTGAGAAATCATGTGCCGACTTTATTGCAAATTATATTTCGTCCCCCTTTGCTTTCAATGGGCTATTCTTTAAAAACTTTTGGTCGTCAAAACCAAAACGTGTCAACTGGACAAATGGATAAAATGGGCAACATATATTAAATCAAATGTTTTCCGGGGGTTTTGCTTCTAAAAAGATTCTATTTTAATTTTCTATTGAAAACACTGAACCGTAAAAATGTCATTAGTTTTTACATAAAATAGCCACAACAAAAATAATGAATTTTGTAACATTTTAGTAACACCAGTGACTAAGCACAAACCATTATTATAATATTCTATAAATCTCTTAAAGTTAAAACAAAACAAATCTCCTTTGCTGTATGTATAGAATAATTTTAAACGATAATGTGGTTAAAAATTCTGTTATCTCACTTAAAACGAACATTTCCTATCCTAGGCTTTGATATCACTTGAAAGCTTTGCATCGCAGGTTCGCTTCTCGTTTTAATTCTAAAAAAAGCAAACAGTGAGAATAACCCATTTTAAAGTTCTTTTATGCTGATGCTGCGAGCATTGAGCGATGCATTTCAAATCTGAAATGGCTTAAATGTTAGTGTCAGAGTGCATATATTTTAAAGTTTTATATCTTTAAATAAACGATTCATGAAACTTGTGGAGTGGAAAATTGAAATAGTTTACGCAGATTGATTTTAGATGGAAATAGCGAGAAACAGCGGTGGTAGTTGATGATAATGGTGACAGACACGCAACCAATTTAAATGGGCCGGATTTGATTTTTGTATTTATTATTAAATTGTTCTTGGTTTTGAGTGCTTAACTATATGTGTATTTATTATACAATATGGTATCGTTGAGTGAGTATCCCATAACACAAGTTTAAACTTACTTAGGGGCTAGCTCAATCAGTGTGACTTGTCCGTATATATATATTTATTTATTATATGATTAAAATTGATATTTTTATCAGGTACCTATTCATTCGCTTTATTTCTTGACTTGCAGTTTAACTACATTAATGTTTTTTCTAGAGGTATAGGTATGTGTTTGTTATAAAATATAGTACCGTCGATATAAATTTCACATAACGCTAGTTTAAAACTTACTTTGGGGCTAACTCAATCAGTAAAATTTATTTTTATTTATCTTTTAAGATAAATAAAAATAAGACTTTCAAAATATACTGAAACAATTTCAAGGGTAGATTATGTCCATGATCTGAACAACTTTCCCTAAGAAACATTTATCGAAATATGAAAAATATTTTTTTGCTTTTCTTATATACTCCGATCAGCTGATCGGTCGACTTGTGTGGAAGGTCAAATTTTTTTTTCATATTTCGTTACATGTTTCTTGGCGAAAGTTGTTCAGTAGCATGGACTGAACTCAGCCTTACAATCGTTTCAGTATATTTTGTTAGACTCTGTATATTTATTTATCAATTATTTCAAAAAGTGTTATTTAATGGAAACAGATAAAGTCTTGAAGATACAAACACAAACAGTAAGTAAATAAAATTCAGTGAACTGAATAAATAACTTCTCCAAATTAACTTTTGTATCAAAATATTAAAAAGATATTTGACTTTCGTTAACGAATCACTTGGCTGCCAAAAATGCCGTTGTTACCATTACATTTTATTTATGTCAAAGCTTATTGACCCATATTTTGTTTCTCCTTATAAAAGTGATCTTTGTTTTTTAAGGGGTAAAATTGTTACGAATTATCTTTTTCATATGGTCATTTTTCGCGTTAATCTTACGTACCTGAGATTCCACTATTGATGCTTCTTCCTTCTGGGCACTCTTCCGCAGGGGAAGGATATGCAGAATATTTTATTAATAAAATAGTTCATAAGAATATTAATTAGTTAATTATTTTTAAAATAGTGGTTTGTCGTGAACTTAGATCTCGCGTTTACTATTCCGCAAGTTTATTTGCCGGGCAAATTAAAAATCCCCGACTTTTAAGCGTTCTGCCATAACTTTTGAACATTTGAACTGATTTTCATCAAAAATCGCTAAGACCCATTGTAAGGAAACATGCTTTCAGGTAACAAAACAACCGTATTGAAATCGGTCCATCCGTTCGAAAGCTTCGATGCAGGGAAACGGACATTAGGATCAAACTTATAACACTCCTCTTTTTTGCCGGGGGTTAAAAATACGAATAGATAAAATTTACATTGAAACGGTGATATATTATTCATTTATTGTGCGGTTCGATACTGTTGCAGAAAACAGATTTTCCAACTCCTTTCTTCTTCTATTCTGAGCTGCAACAGTTTAATTTTTTCCAAGTGGATAAGATCCAAACCTGGATCAAAATTAATATGCGAAGACGTTTTGATCTTAAAAAAGCAACGTATACGTACATCCGACCGCCAACTTTTTTATGCCAATGTCCACGACTACTTTATCCAAAGTGAGACCTTTCAGTTACGTGCACAGTTAATGCCCAGGCAAGCGACAGTGGAAATTGCGTTCATGACACTTGGCCAGTCTACCATCACCAAGTCATGGGTGGAATTGGAACTGTACCATTTAATTGAGGACCAATATATTTGTTAAACTGTACACAAAAACAATATCAATGACAACAACCAACATAACGAAAGTAATTTAAACAGGTGACATTGACAGATAATAAATGTCATTGTTGTTGTTTTTTTTTGTGCAGGCATAAGAAAAATGTAAACTTCGATTTCTGTGTCGTCACTTCCGGTGTAAAGTTTAATATTACATAAAAAAATCCTGATAACACTTAAATATTTTTATTCACATTATCTTCTTTAAATTGTCTAAATTTTCGATTAAAAAAGCCAATCGGCATAAGTTTGTGGAGCAGCTGACCCTGTGATTCAGAGAAATCACTTTCGTATCATCGACATCTAGTGACATATCGTAAAATATGTGTGTAATTGATGTTTGAAAGTATTTTTTCTGTCAACAATTTAAGCTGCAAATATAGTGTCATCTAAATGGTATTAACAATATTATTATATAAATACGAATATTTCCAGATTAATTTGCTAACCACGCGGTTTTGGGGCAGCAAAATCCAAGTCATTATCCAAGGTACCACGTAATTGAGAATTGCTGTACAAAATGGATACGCCTCTCTGCTATATTAAAAGTGATTTAAGCTGCGGCAATTACGATGATGTATGCGACACTTTGCTAGAAATACGCTTAGCTTTTTTATGAGGTTATATTTTCTTATTTTATAAAGATTCGTATGAAATAAGCCATATAAATTCACTCCAACACTGGACATGGTTAATCGACCTTTGAATTTATGTTTGTTGTATAATTTCACTTTTTTAAATCGTCTCAAGTTTTATATACCTAGTACATTTGAATCAATAAAAAAAACCTTGTATCCTCGCTGAGGTTTTTAAACAATCTACGATAACCAAGTGAGATTTTTCTGACTTCATGTCTATCAAAATTAGCAGCTAAATACTACAGTTACTATCACTCAAACTACCATCTCATTTTTGGATGAGATTAATCTTTAGACGAGTTGCTTCATAGACTGTTTCCGTTCAAGATCATTCGAGTCTAACTAATTCTAAAGAGTTTACAAGTTCATCTCAAGAATAAACCAACTAAATAAAGATAAATAACAATGAGCATTAAGTGGTTTACCGGACAGCCTCTGTTATATTGGTGGTTAAGAACGTGGCAATATTCTGAATAACAAGACTAGTCAACTCTGGAATACAGAGTAGTCGTATAGTTGCTATCCCGTACGCAATAGCAAGTGATATCTATTGCTATTACGTAAAATGATTGAAGAGGAAATGATCGGTATCATGGACTAATTTATTCAGAACATTAGCCGTGTGTCTCGTTTAAAAACTGCCGTTTTATAGCCGAAGGGTAAATGATTTTAGCAGACTACGTAAGTATGTTTAGTATGTAAGTATTTATGTCTGTTTCACCGTAGCATTCGAACCGCTTAACTAATTTCCACAATTGGGAAATTAGGAAAAAATATTACCTACCGATTTTTTTGATGTATTTAAAAAGTCTATCATAAATTGTATTGATTGTTACCCAAAAAACCCTTTAAATTGTTTTTAAGTAAATGGTAAGCAATTAAAAATTTATAACGTACAACAAAATCACGACTAAACGAACGCGCCACGATTGTTCGGCATGCGTGTCGACGTCATAAATCTATAGCGATTTAACCTCAAAACAGTGCAAACGGCTACCGCACGTGGTGGCACTGTACTGTAGCTGGTACACTCTAGGTTTTTCTTTTTTTATAGACCACCATGAAAGTAAACTAGTGGTAAACTAGTGGTACGTTTTAAAAGGAACTTTTTACCACGTACGACCGAACTGTGGAATCAACTTCCTGCAGCAGTATTCCCGGATCGATACGACATTGAAGCCTTCAAGAAACGAGTCTATATCTTTCTGAAGGGCCGGTAACGCTTCTGTTACACCCCTGGTGTTGCAGTTGTTCATGGGTAGTGGATCACTTACCATCAGGTGACCCGCTTGTTCGTTTGCCGCCCTATAACATAAAAAAGGTAAATACTAAATTTCGAATTTAATGCGGTATTCTGTATTCGTCAATAGAGGGACTCAAGAAAGTTTTTTTATTTTTTAAACGAATTTAAGATAGAAGCAGGTTATCAATTCGAATTTAGA
The DNA here is from genome assembly GCA_943193695.1 of Acrobasis suavella. Classification (NCBI taxonomy): domain Eukaryota; kingdom Metazoa; phylum Arthropoda; class Insecta; order Lepidoptera; family Pyralidae; genus Acrobasis; species Acrobasis suavella. The sequence continues at coordinate 14,698,510 of OW971938.1, forward strand.
TGTTTTTTTTTAAATGTTTGATCCACAATCACTTGAAGACGCCTGATTGGACCAATTTGGAAAATTCTTTTTTTTTTCAAAAGGCATAATTGTCAGGTGGTCCCAAAGAAATTTAAGCAAAATCGGTTGTGTACCTAGATTGGTGTTGAAGTGGGTTTTTAGTTTTTGAAAAGTTATATTCCCAAGAAACTAATATTCATAGACAAAGTTCTCTTCTCTATAGATTGGCTTTTACCTGCGTATAAAGTCTTGCGGCCTGAGGCTGTTAGCTGAGAAATTAAAAAACTCCTTTACGAAGTAATCAGGCTGGAAAGAAAATATTTGCCTAAGTTTTCATACAACCTGCTTCTTTTGTTTTAGGTAAGTGGGAGAATATTTTAATCACAAATTTGATCATGCGTAAACTAAACATTCACGATCAATTGCGATTTGAACGCAATTTGTATTCCAAATGAATCAAGCAAACCGACCCGTGATCTCTCGTTTCGGCGGTTTTGATCAAAGAAAACTAAATTTACATAAAATTTCCTTTTTTCACATGGTTGATTCTTTAACCAACCAATAAATAGCGGCTTTTGAGCTTTGGCTCCTCAGTAGCTCCTTGTATAAAAATAAATACCTATTGTTAATATTTTAATATGATGTGTTAGATCATTATGCGAAAAAAAAAATATGTTAACTAGTGGCCCGTCCCGGCTTTTCATGCATCATGTATTTGCTTGCTTTTCGTGTAAGTGGCCAACACTAGTGTCAGATTTTTCAAGCTCCCTAAAGGCTTCTGACATAGCTTGACGACTGCCATACAATGATGACAGCCGAGACCAACGGTTTAAACGTGCCTTCTGAAGCACGGAGGAGCTCGAGAGAAATTATCATGCCACTTGTGGTCACCAATACAAGTGCGGATTACGCCCGGTGTCGCTTTACTTGCGAAAGTGCTAGTAATGCGCACTCTCGCCGGGCCACTGAGCTCCTTATGGCTATGTATTTGTATAATAACATGTAATTGTACTTTTCCTTTAAAATCACCTTCATGTCAATACAAACCGCATTGACAGATACACATACACATAGTCAGATTTACGCCCAGAGAATTAAATTTGCAATATTTGCAGGCAGACTGAAGAATTACGGCGAATGGTATGAGCTAAAAAGCTTAACTCTTGAACCAAAGAATGGTCAAACAAATTTAAATTATGCTAAAAAAGCGTATATTTCAAGAGCACATAAAAATGAAAAAAAAAAACAACGGGTTGCACTCCGGGAGTGGAAACTTGAATATTAACGTTGTGCATTTTTGATATTTTGGAATGGTTAGGGAATAATTTTGCACGAATTGCTTTAATTATCAGTATAAAAGTACTATCATTTAAGTGGTAGAATACAATATTTATTTATTTCGCCATCATACATAAACATGACAATTTATATTACATAATTAAACACTATATAAACGAATTTTACGAATACACAGGAGTGTGACCACTACAATGACGGTCGAGCCATCAGCTGTCACTATCACCATCCATGGATGCGCGTGGCACGCTGACATAAACACACGAACATTCGCGCAAGCGCCCTGCGCCGCCTAAACGAAACAGAAAGCGTAGGCATACATTTTCGCCGCGCCGTAGAAAGAGAGGGGGATACTTCCTACTCTCCATCCGTCTTACGAATTTTTGATCAGGGTCACATGTCCTGACGCCCTGACGCGAGTTTAACATTTTTTAACCCATTACAAAAAAAGTGTACAACGCCGCTAAAGAAGTTTTCACTTCAAAAATATGAAAGAGTTGTTTTAAATTATGAACACATTTATTAATTGATTAATATGATTTCTTTCCTATATAAATAAATAAAATAAAATATAAAGGCATCTGAATCGGCTTTTCTGTTGCCTTCAAGAGACGTAATAGGGCACATATTCGATGTTATTTATGTCGCCTGAGTTGGCTTATGAATGCTAATTTCGGTGAGAGATATCTCTCATTTGGCGGCATCAGTCAACTGCCCGACGGACTAATAAAGTCAGATGCAAATGGGGTGGGACAGGGAAATTGATACAATATACTCGGTAGAGAGGCTTGGTGTTAGACAAAGTTTACACGTTCATCGAAATAATCTGTTTTACTAATCAATCTCTTCTATACTGGTTTGAGAGCAAAGATAATTTCTACTTATAGGCTTGCTGATTTAGTGCATGTAAGATCAAGTTAAAAGGCAATAGAATCTAAGGGGTAAGGATTTTATTTTGTTTTGGGTATTAAATGTCTGTGAAACAGAAAGAGAAAAAAAAACTTTGAATACCAGCTACTTCTCTTCCCGCTTAGATGTTAAATCTGTTCAAAGGTGGAAACGCGAATCATGTTTATAGGCGACGTGGCTAGCAATCCATCATCATTTTAATGATTTTCCCGTCCAGCATCACGCTGAAAGTGGCTTTTGGGTCTTGCGGCTTTAAGCTCTGTCTGCGTAGAGCCTCAAAAGCCTTAATTCTGCCCCATTATATATGAAGACAGATAGTGTAATATAGGAACTTCTTAGGGTTCCGTAGTAAACAACTAACCCTTATAGTTTCGGCATGTCTGTCGGTCTGTCTTATGTCTAATTATGTCAAAAGTGTGGTAAAATAAAACATTGAATTTTTTTTTTACTGTAGCTCCCTTACATGTAAATTAAGGGTCATTTGTTTTTTGACCAACCTATCGCGCGGGGTATCACTGAATAGGTGTTTCAAATTTTTCGATTTAGGGATCCCTTTCTGAAATATTTTTTTTTTAGAGTTAAGTCCCTCCCCACTCTATCTATTAAACGGTTATATATGGACCTGTGAAAAAAATCACAGCAGTAGAATATATAACGAAGTTTATAGGAAAACTATCAGAGCTAAGTAGGGTTTACAAATTAAAAAGTTATAAGAGACCAACTTATAAAATGTACTCGGAAAAGATATTAATTCAATAGAAAATTAGTTTTTAGGCATTTTTTATGAACGGAACCCTACACTGCGCGTGGCCTGACAGCCACTTGACCGGTTATTTATGATAAAGACTGAATTTATATATCCTCACTGTTGTCATAAATGATTTGAAGTTTGATCCCGCTATCGGTATAACTTTATAAGTGAGTTGCGAAGAAATCCAGATGACAAACAGACTGTAATCTAAGTACACAAAGCTAAGTTGAATATATTTTTATTAAATTCCTCTGGCGGCAGTTTCAACGCATACACTTCCGAGGTGTATTCCTGATGTGGCTGTTGGTTTCCATGTGAACGGAATTTTCTAATGAATAACTTAATGTACAGCACGTGGCCTTTATTTAATCAGTTAGGGCCGGCGCACATTTGGCGAAGCGCAGCGCAAAGCGTTTTTGTCAAACTATTTTGTTCTCTTTAAAATAATTTCCAAAATCAATTAACGCAATACTTACGCAAATTTGACGAATTTTGACTAGGCTTTAAGTATTGTGTAAATTAATTTTGGATATTTTTTCAAAGAGGACAATGTCGATAATAGTATGACAGTAAAAATGCTCTGCGCTGCGCTTCGCCATAATATGTGCGCCGGCCCTGAGATATCATTATCGACATTGTTCTCTTTAAAATAATTTCCAAAATCAATTAACGCAATACTTACGCAAATTTGACGAATTTTGACTAGGCTTTAAGTATTGTGTAAATTAATTTTGGATATTTTTTCAAAGAGGACAATGTCGATAATAGTATGACAGTAAAAATGCTCTGCGCTGCGCTTCGCCATAATATGTGCGCCGGCCCTGAGATATCAGTGGTTAGATGTTGAATCATCGGAATCTAGCCTAAGCCACACAGGAAATGTATAAAGTTTACATAATAAAGGCCAAAGGCTACATTTTTTTTTGTCACAGTGTTCGAGACATAGAGCCATTTAATATAAGAAAATATAGCAATTGACCACTTCCTACTGGCTATTTGTGATAAAAATGGAGTAAAGTTGTAATTTGTCTGCTAGAATCCTGAAAAAAATCAGGGAAAATAACGCAAAGGGACTTTTTACTTAACTGCTTCAATAAGACTTTCATGCTGTTTATTTAAAATTCTGTTAGTACCAGAAGGAGCTTACCATTTCCAATGCAAATGCACTGCACTTATACTGCAGTGGACAGATATTGCGATACTCCTAGTATTTATTGTTCAAACGACCTCCGCGTTATGAGTTTAAAGTATGTAAGCTATGTCTATCTTATGTTACGTGACCAGTTTGAACCAGGCCAAGCAATGGTCTACTTTGGTGTTATACTTGTCTAGTAAATCTTTTGATAGCGCAGTACCGGCAGTCCGCACTTGAATATGAATATATAGGGACAAAATACTCTGATTGATCTAGCCCCAAACTAAGTTCGAGACTTGTGGTATGGGATACTAACTCAACGATACTATATTTTATAACGTATGCATATAAAGATAAATACATAAATATATACGGACAAATAACACTGATTGAGCTAGCCCCAAAGTAAGTTTGAGACTCGTGTTATGGGATACTAACTCAACTATACTATATTTTATAATAAATACAAAAATAGATAGACATCCAAAACCCAAGACAATTTGAAAAAGATCATTTTTCCAACTTGCCCTGACTGGGGATAGAACCCGGGACCTCTAACTAGTATGGTGACCACTACGTCACGGTTGTCGTCATGGCACTTGGATGGATAGCCACAAATGGAAAATAATTTTCCAGAGAATAAATTATAGTTTGTGTTGCTGTAGGTACGTTATCAATACATATAATAAAACAGTAGGAACCGCGTGTCTGTACATTTGATAAAATTAACAAAAAATGGGTGTGGGCGATAAAAAAAGAGTAACAGAACACAAAATGGATTGTTATTTCAGATATTATCTTTAAAAAATTGTTGGCTACATAGATTTATTGAATTTAATATATTATATATTATTGTATTTTGTGCTTTGCTTTCAGAAATGCTCCGAAGAAAGTCAAATTTGTCTCAGGATACTAGACAAGCGAAAAGACAGCGGATGAGTAGATCTCAAGAATCTAATGACCAAAGACAGGCACGACTAAGAGTTATTCATTGACTCGCGCCTCGGAGAGTTCCACTCAAAGGGAGTCTCGACTAAGTGCTGATCGTGAACTTCATTCGCTACCTCGCGCCTTAGAGACTTTTACAGATAGGGAGTTGCGTTTAACTACTGATCGAGAACGTCACACACTATCTCGCGCCTCGGAGACTTTTACAGATAGGGAGTTACGTTTGACTGCTGACTTCGTCTGCGTACCTATATATTTATACTCAAAGGTTATGATTATCATTGTAAGGGTTCATTATAATCCGTTCATAAGTTGTTGTATGAATGAGTAACTGATATTCATACATCTATAGATCCTTATAAAATTTCACATTTGCAATATTAAAAGTTGACCGCATCACAATAAAAAAATCGAACTGTAAATATACAGACATTTTTTTATTAACCTTTATTGTCCCTCTGCTGGGAAAAGGTCTCCCCCATATCTTTCCACTTATCCCGATTTAGTCAAACCTGTGACCAATTCTTCTCAAAATGTCTGATGTCATCACTCCAACGTTTCCTAGGCCTGCCCATTTTCCTGTGGCCGTCTGCAGGAATCCATCCCGTGAATAATTTGGTCCACCTATCTAGGTGCATCCGGCATACGTGGCCTGCCCAACCCCACTTGGCGGCTTTATGCCCCACATCTACAACTCCCGTTTTTGAACGGAGTTCGGTGTTCGACACTCTATTCAGTCGCGTTACGCTTAAGATACTTCGCTCCATCGCTCTTTGGCAAATCTTGAGCTTGGACTTCTGCTCCTCGGTAAATAACCAACTCTGAGCACCGTAAGTTATAATGGGTAAGTTGCACATGTCAATGAGTTTACACTTTAGTTAAATTGGAATATACAGACTAATCTGACAAAAAATTTAAATTTGTCATGTCATCAACAAGGATGTGTAAGAAAACTGAATTTTACACGAGCGAAGTCGCGAGCACCAAGTACAGATAATAAAGTATGTATTCGTGAGCAAGATATATATGGAGTTACAGAACAGTAAAAATATTTTTGTTTGTATGTCAGTGTCTGTATGCACACTGTACACCCGAATGTCCGAAACTGCTGAACGGATTTTCATGCGGACGAAGTCGCGGGCACAGCTAGTTTATCAATATAGACATTTCATATTCTGTATTATGTATATCATATACTAAATGCAATTTAGTCATGTAACTCAAGATTTAATTTCTATTTATTAAAGTGGATATCCATTTGCTGTCAAACACAAACAGAAAAATCTTATTTTCTTCTGCCTTATAAACATAAACTAAAAGTGACAATCAAAATTTTAAAGCAGCTGCAATTTTGACATATTTCTAATTAAATTTAGCCTTGTCTATAATGAGATCTGTGAATTAGCGTGATAACCGTTACTAAGCTCATTATAGAGGCAAACGAAACCAGCTTACATTACCTCCAAGCAAGCGATTTACACCGGCAACCATACCAAGTACTTCAACCAAACAAATATATTACCACCTTGCCATAAAAACACAATAGCTACTGATTTTCTGGCTAGTTGAGCAAATATCTATTTCAAGTTGCGCAGGTATTGTCTAAAAAAGGGCAGATGTTGACACAAAGATGAGATGATGAACAAAGCCGAAGACTGCCCATCCTTTGTTAAATAAACTACGTATTCACGGTGTTCCTCGAATTACAAAATGTTTAGCTATTTGTTAAAGTCCCATTAAGTTCTGTCACTTCGGTATTGAATTTGCCAAGTTTGATCGAAAGTTATGGCAAGTTAACTTCGACTTTGTATCTATAGGGATAGGGTCCTAGACGAGCCAGGGAGGAGTTTGTGAGTTAGTAATTGTCCTCGACGCAACGAAGACGTCCGCAGTTGAATGAGACGTCGATAAATTAAATTCGTTTCCGCCGTGTGAATTCTAAAGATGTCTCAATTTGTTTTTAACCATACAATACAAGTTTTTATTGGATTTCTTAAAACCCATTGCATTATTCAAATGACGCGTGTGCGACAAGTCCAAAATCCTATCAATAATAAACTTATGGCGGTAAAAAAATGACAGTCGTTTTTACGTTAAAATCTCGTTAAACTGTATTTATGCGAAAATGTTCTTTGATATTTTTACCCCATTTACCTGTGATATATTTTTATTGCTAGATTTGAAAAATTGATAGTGTTTTTTCTTGGAAAAACTTCGCAGATACATATTTACTTGGCTACAAATGCACATACATATTTCACTCAATATATTTGCAGCATTTGAAAGGTAAAATGTTTTGTAATAAACATGTCTTGATTGATCTCTTGAGTTACGTTTCTAAGAGAGAAATATATTGTAAAATTGAAATAAACATGTATTTGAAAAGTAATAAACACGAAGTCATGTTATAAGTAAGTCAATAAGCTGATTTGCGTTAGCAATATAATATTTACCATTAGGTTCTTAAATAGGTTAGATCTTTGTAAGTTTTTTTTTTTCATAAAATAGGAAGCGTTGCTGATACTGGCCAGCTATTACGAGTAAGTATTTTATTGTGTATTTGAAACTGTTTTTATATATATTTGTTCCATGTCATATTTTTCATTATTTCACATAATTTGTCATTCATACAAGAAGTGTGTTTTTATTATAAATGATAAATTCTTATCAGGAAGGTTTTTAGCAATTTTAAATTTTAAGTAATTTACATTTTGCAGTTTGAAGTTTGTGATAATAAATTTTATTTTGATGTATTTAATGTTATATAAATATATTTTTTTACATAAATTATTAAATTTTCCAGCTTAGCCTAGTTAACTTAGTTTAAATGATCGACCTTACATGAATCTTTTAATTTCTTTTTTATTTGATATTTGAAATAATCTAGAATTTACATGATTCCAAGGACAGCCCACGTTGACCCATTCTGATGCCTACTCAAAAACAATAAATCGTTAAGTCTTGAGATACGGAAAAGAATACTCACTCCGGCAACTGAACACTGAGTAAATAATGATAAAAGTATTTGCTCAGACGAGACGTACAAAGAACTGTGCAAACACTTGAGCTCGCCCACCGAGCCTCTGTTCTACGCTGATACGTCAACAGTTTCTATTTGTATTTGGATTTGATGTAAAAATAATTATTATTTACATTCCTTCCTACATTAGGTATTTTATTTTTTTCATTCCATTCCTGGGAGAAAAGATAAAACTTACAATGTAACAGTTTCTCGTCTTACGCGAATTGTAAAAGCCGATCGTGGGAATAAGCAAAAAAGGGAATGCAAACCAATCATTGTTAAGATTTTTTTTTTGCTGATAAGGGTATACTAAATTTATTAATTCTTGTTTTTGTTACGTAACAAAAATCTTTTTTTTTGCACAGATGTATGTCTAATTGCCTACTCTTTTTATCAAATTACCGGAACTTGAACCTGTTGTAAGTACTTAACTAAGTTTTGACTGAGCGAACCAAGCGTCTCAGTTTCGAGACTGGCCAAAAATGCTTTTGTTCGGCTGTCAGTTTTTCTGTCCGTCTGTTCTTGCTTTCTGGGTCCATTTTTCAACAGAATCTTGTGAAATTTTGTGAGAAGGTTTGAAAATTATATAGGCTTTCTTGTCGATTCAGTATTTCAAAATTATCAAATGGCCGAAAAAAATTGGATTGACAAATTTATAAATATCATCATCATTTCAGCCGCATAACGTCTATTGCTGGACATAGGCATAGGCCTCTCCCAAGGATTTCCAAAATGACCCATCAAGAGCGGCCTGCATCCAGCGCTTTCCAGCGACCTTGGTCAGGTCGCCTGGCCACCTTGTGGGGGGTGTCATACGCCTCGCTTACCATATCTATAATAAGTATAAATATTATATTTTAATCAATTTGAAACCTTTTTTGTTACCCTTATTTATTTTTTTGCCTGAACAACTTTTTTATCTGATAAACTTCAACGGGTTGGGGTTTACAACTCACAAAGCCACTAGAAGTAACTGCATCTTAAACGTGACTGTTGACCTGCTCTATTGTTATTTAGTTTGTTGATGGATATTTTTTTCCTTACCTTTTGGTGTTATGACCCACTGCTGGGCGAAGGCCACCCTGAAATGAGCTTGCAGCAGACAGAGATAAGTGAATAAACTAGGTTATCCACTTATCTCATCTTATCCAGGCAAAAACTTATCCAGATAATATCTCCACCTAGTTCTGTGTCCTGTACCCCGATAGCCCTTTGGTATTTTTCTTTCTATGATGATAATATTATATTATGGACCATATTTTACTATTTAAAAAAAAATTACAGGTTAAGGTTGAACAATGTTGAAATAACAAAATGAAGAAGGTTTCTTTTTATACAATCGTAAACTATTTTAAGCCCCTATTACCACATATTAAGTTCTAGACTCAAATAGGTAATCAGTAAACACCAAACTAATCTAAGTTGGAACCAACGATATCAGCCCTCCGGTCTACCACGTCGCTGTCGAATTTCACGTACAATTTGCGCTGAAAAGCCTTTGAGCCGTAGCTAATGTTTTCGCTAAGCGATTCGTTCAAGTTCTGAGATTGCGTTCTTTTTAGTAAATTGCCTTTTTTGAGTACCTATAGTAACATGATAGAAACCATCCATCGCTGTTTTAACCATCACAAAAGCATGATTTCCAGGAAATAAAGCCTTGTTTGTATGGATCTACTCGTAAAAGACTAACGGACACATCTTGTGGCAAGTTAAAATAATCCTCTGTTACTATTATATATATATATATATATTATTACTTTATTTAAAAGTTAAGATATTTTCCCTTTTCTATCTTTACGCCCACCATCACGCTAAGCGTGGCCTTTGGGTCTTACGGCTCTAGGCTCTGTCTACCCTGTTAGGGATAAAGACGTGATAATGTAATATATAAGATATTTGGATTTTTGTAAGTCAATCACAAAAATAAATTACTAAGAGGATAAGAAATACATTTTACAAAATAAATTTATTTTCATCTCATCTACTTGAAAAACGATGTTTTCATGCCAAAACATTAAGTGTAAGAGCTGAAGTTACTGCTTATTATGTCGGATTAAAAAGTTAAAAAAAAAATCTCCAAGGATGAAAACCAATTTGAAAAATGAACACGAGGGTAATCTATGTAGAATCAAAAATAATGTTGGAAGTACAGCAAATACAAAAGAAGAATTTTGTTTTAAAATAAAAATAAATTAGCACGGACGTCGTGATTTTTTAAATTTGGAATATATATCATCGTCAATATGGATAAAAGAGGTAAACATTTTTAAGTTCTTCGCTTCGGAAAAAGAAATAAGTAAAATTAAAAAAATCGCAATTTTTCTCTTTGATTCAAGTAATTACAGAAGTTTTAGGTTATTTGTATTAACATGTAATTATGTGTGTAAATGTGAATACTTTTTCGTTTATTTAAGCTGATAGTGAATAGGTATCAAGTTTACTTATAAAAATAAAAAGATGTGAAGGAGGACCACGCAAACAAAGTTATGAGTGAACATTTCATCGTAAGTTGGTGGTCTTCGAAAAAGTATTTCTTAGTATTAATTGCATGAAAACGACACCAAACAAAGGTTAGTAAATTGTCGGTTGAAGTCTGGTTAGGAATTGTTTTTGAGGATTTGCTATTTTTTCTCATAGATAGAGATAAAAAGTAGAGTGTGCTACTCGGGTACGGTAATATTTTTTATCTCGGGTGGTATACATCAATCCCTCGCTTCACTCAGGATTTCACCGTAGAATCACTCGCTACGCTCTTGATTCAACTGAGTAATCCTTCGTTTCGCTTTTGATTCAAAGAAGCGCCCACGCCTTCAAAATATAACTTTATCCCCTTGTAGCACTAGGGATTTCACTAGCTATTTTACCGAAATTAAAATAAAGGATCCTTTTGATACCGATAATTATGAAAATTTGCGTGGAATTGTCAAATTACTGTACTTCTGAACCCGGAGGACACCGACGCGCTTAAAAGCTACAATATGTTTCAAAAATTCTAAATTAAAAAAGTTACTAAAAAATAAGTATTAATTTACTTAATTGAACTTCAAAATATTTTTGCATTGGCAGAAAATAATCTTCCTTGTTGTTTCATTCATAATATAATATTATATCAATACATATTCATCTTCGACATCATCAACAACTATATATTGGTCATTTCCTATCTCCAAAATAAACCAAAAAGCCACATAAATATGTATTACGCGTAGATCATAGCTAACGACTATATAAAAATATATCACATTGCGTATGTTTGTATTCACTTCCTATGGGATTGTGTTACTATTCAATCAATATGTCTGTCGAATGACATAGGAAGAGTTCGGGAACAAATTGCGGGATATTTACTTACAGGGACGGATTGGAGTACAATGGGCGACGTATAACTTTAAATACTAAAGTTAGTCACAAATCTACAAACGCCAGTCTGCAAAGTTTAAGTTTATTAAACCAAGTTGTTTAAAACCTTGTAGTATATAAGTATTTGAAGGTTCTTCATTTTATAAGTTTCACTTATTGTCTGTAGACATCAGGCACCCGTTATTGAAGTCTTAGCTTTTTTACAGGAAAGCTAAGACTTAGAGTCACTAGGTACAAGAATTATTTAGATAAATAGACAGTACGTCCTTTCTTTGGTGACATAAAGAACAATACAATCTTGTATTGCTGTATATTTTTCACCAAAGAAAGGAACCCTGATTATAAAAACAAAATAAAATTGTCAAAGGCAACAAATCTCTGTTGGTAAAACATGACCACTTCTTGCATTTTGCTAGTATTGCAAATATTCTTTTATGTATACGCTTGGATATATAAATATTTGCCGTGAAAGAGTTTTATGTAAAAGGATATAAAAAATTGAGAACAAAACGCAAGGCTTAATCATGCTTTCGTCGCAGACCTGAAGTTATTTTATATATAAATAAATCTTTATATTGATAATTTTATCCCTTGTTCACTGTACCTGTGCAAGGCAGTATCGCTTACTGACAAATTAGCAGACGGGAAATATTTGCTCGAACGCTGCAAATGAGGCGGTCGTATCGTGTTTTAGACTGATTACTGACGTTGTATCAAATATGCTTTTAACCCCTTGGCTACCCGTTAACTATAGGAAGATTTGTATACGATTAATTCAATAAAAATAAAGTTTGACAAATGTTATTGTGGCTGAGGAACTTTCAATAGAAGAACATCAATTGTTGAAACTTTCTATAGACGATAGCAGACTCAGAGTGATGACTGACCAGGAATTAAACGGCACCTATAGAAGGAGTTAAAAAATAACTTCTAGGCGAATGTTTTATATTCATATAGTACTTATATAAAAACTCTATTACGCTAAGAGGATTATTTTGCATCATATAGCCCTGGGCTATGTCGTCAGATACAGACACGTGATTTGTGTGTATGTAAAAACTAAATAATATAACAATATTTTTCATGAAATACTTTCAAAGGCGGACTTACCCCATAACGGGATCTATTCTTACTATGTTCGGTTTTGAAACATAAAACCCACGAGGCGACATGAAGTCCCAGCGTTAAGATTGTTTTAGTGCTGTTAATTTACTGCAAAGTACCTGTGGAAATTGCATGTCCTTTGAAGTAAGTACTTACTCAGAAATAGTCTCACAGAATATTTTTATCTTAATAATTTGCGCTTACTGACACCTTTTGCATTAAAACAATGCCATTGAGTGCCCGGAATTATATAAAAGTTAATTTCATTTAAACCACTGGTTACTATTTTTGACAGACCTGGCAGCTGTATTATCGTAAGAGTGTCAAAATGGCTGATTTATGGAGTCCCTTGCTGAGAGAATGCACTTTTGTGTTAGGGTTGCTACTTTACTAATATTTAGCTTACAAAGTATCACTTCATTAATCCTTCTCACAATATAAACATTTTATTAAACTAGTTATTTTTGTATTTCTTATTAGTTTGTTATTCTAAACAAAAATAGCAGACTAACAAGTGCACACTTTATAAAGACAGATATTTAAGTAGAACTTAGTTACATGCATTTAAATATTGGTACCTCCTAACTTATTGTATATTATATAAAGCGACACACTATGCTTTACTATGCTTCAAACACAACTTAGCTTTGATTGGCTAATTTGACTTATTAAATCTTTCCCAAGTTTTATGCCAATAGCAATATGGTCCTCAGATATTTGATTTCTATTTTTGTTCCTAGCATGCAGCCCTATTTAACCGAACGCAGTGTATTTGTTCGAAGCCACCAGCTAGTGATTCACTGACGGGCCACTAAAACTCTTTATGGCTCGAAAAGAAATTGATTTCAAATTTTACTGCATATTAAAATAACCTTTATATAATATTTGATTGCCACTTATTTATAAAAGTAGACATTCGGATCCCCACTGCTATTTTGACCATGAATCAATATTAATATCAATTTAATTAATCAAAAACAACTTGAGACATGAATGTAAAGATTGGTCATGAAATCTTATTTAATTTATATATGCATTATTCGCCTGAACAAATTACGAGAAGGTTATAATTATTATTCTTTTTTATTCTTTCATTAAATTCTTATTTGAAGATCATCAGATTAAATATGTTACATTGCCATTATGTCAAATCTTTCCAAATTAACAATAGATTAAGTTTTAATACATTGAAACTTAAGAAGTAATATTTTTGCAACCCGAAATAAAATCAAAAGTAAACTTCTTTTTAGCCTCGTAAGTGGTCAAATTCTAATAAGTAGGTAGTATATAGTAGGTTATTTATTACTATTAACTTTTTAATCTATTTGCATAGGTATAATAAGTAATTTTCGAATCTAAAAAATATGTGTAAGAATGCTGGATATCATTGAGTTGCTATAAAGTCAGAGTATATAGTGCTTATAGAATCTATATACTCGTAAACATGTCTAAACTTCTTTGAGTCCAATCGTAAATCTATCAAGTTTAACAAATTGCTTAGACCGTATTTAATTAACTCTCGCCACCGAAAACGCCGGTACAGTGACCAGCCTTCAATCATTGGTAGTTGCAAATAAAAATTGTATAGATTGAAACCTAATTGAAGGAGCAAGAAATTGAAGGCATCTTTTTTTTCTTCGTTTTCAAAGTAGCCTTTTTTTCTTAATAGTTCCATGTTTGCTATAAAAAAATGGTAGAATGTGCTGGCATCTATTCCTGCGTTCACTGAAATATCAAAATAAAAGAACCTTTATACCTTCTCGATTGCCGGGGGTGCAATTGGCCTTAAATTTGCCTCCCCTCGAAATGTGCCGCCCTAGGCTTTAGCCTACTCAGTCTATTGGCAAATTCACCTCTGGCGCACAGATTGAAAAAACTGATCAAGAGAATCAAGTCCAAGTCATTATGTGATAGTGTATCTTTATCTTTAGTTACTCATTTTTATTTAAAAAAAATATCAGCTACATTCACACTGATTAAGCTAGCCCCAAAGTAATCCTCAACTATACTGAGCATATGTATATAATAAAATTACATACCTATTTGGATAAACACCCAAGACAATGTATGAATAGGGCTGAAACTGTGTTAAGTGGCCCTTATAAGAATTTTGAACGGTATTGGAATCTTACTTTAGTTTCAATCAAAAAGTAAACCAGTTACTTAAGATACCATATACAATAGGTAACAAAATCTCTGTCCGATCCTTGTAGGAGTACCTCAGACCGTCAATATTAACAACTCTTCCCATGGAATCAATGCCTGAAACTCAAAAAAAAAAAACGATTTGTGCACTCTGAGAGTGCCGGCAGAAGTGAAAACTTGAATATTAACGCATGTGCATTTTTGATATTTTGGAATGGTTAGGGAATAATTTTGCACGAATTGCTTTAATTATCAGTATAAAAGTACTATCATTTATGTGGTAGAATACAATATTTATTTATTGCGCTATCGTACACAAACATGACAATTTATATTACATTAATTAAACACTTTATATACACGAATTTTACGATTACACAGCAGTGTGACCACTACACAGACGGTCGAGCCATCAGCTGTCACTGTCACCATCCATGGATGCGCGTGGCACGCTGTAAAATAAACTCACACGAACATTTGCGCAAGCGCCCTGCGCCGTCTTACGAATTTTCGATCAGGGTCACGTGTCCTGGCGTCCTGACGCAAATTTAACATTTTTTACCCATTACAAAAAAGTGTACAACGCCGCTTAAGAAGTTTGCACTTCAAAAATTTCGATGAAAATATCAAGGTCCCTTAGGAAAAGTTGTTCATATTGACGGTCTTAGTTGCTCCTACAAGGATCGGACAGGGTTTTTGTTACACATTGTATAAATGTATAATGGTTTATAATTATACATTAGGTATAATTTCATGACCTTACCTATTTATAGGCTATCCTTCTGAGCCTCTTTATTTTATAGCTAAGGTAATTCAATTTATGCCTATCAGATCTGATGTTCAATGCTTAATTTGGGTATTGGCCAAAATGATTGAGAAATAGAATGACCACATTTTTAACAAACATTAAACTTTCAAGTCTGTTACTTTAAGGTTTGTTAAAAATGTGACTTTGATTTCTTTAAAATTAAATTTTTTTCTACGTTTGAAGAAGCTTATAAGAACTTTTCCATTCTTAAAGGCACTTTTAAAATGATAAAGGGATAAATATAGCTACAACAAAAAAAAAGTGAACTTCAGTTTTCTGGTTCACTCATTCTCACTTCTAAATGAGAAGCGGTGATGAGCATATAAATTTATACTCAAAGTATATATATATATATATATATATACATATACATATGCAGATATGTCTTAGAATCTTGATGTACATGTACACAAAATACTTTAATTAAATCATGCTTTTTAAAATACCATCATGCACAAGAAACAAAAAACTATGAAAAATTTTACACACAGCCTTTTATTACAAGTGACGTTTCTATCCATTTACTAATCTATATCAATCAAAACCATTAGTTCTAAATACACACCATTTAAAGCGGCGATGGAGCAGGAAACTCAGTATCTTATCATAAAAATCTGACGTACCGAAAAAATTATTCATCTTTGATGAGGATGGACGGCTTCATAAAAAATAACTTCCCTAAAGTTGCATAAACAACTTTTTGTACGATGAAACCTTTTTACACTTTTACAGGGCGGATTCATTTTTTCTTCCGCTTTTAAATGTTTTGACACCTATTTAGGAACCACATCTTCATAAATGAGACATCAGATTAAAATGGAATCAGCTTTGTAAATCTACTGTTCTTTCTGATACTGTTGTTAAAAATATCTGAAATTAAGCAAAATATATTATTTAAAAACAGCTTTTTTTTTTATTATTTCCTTATTTTATCAGTAGATAAAATATTCTTAATGAATTGTTTTTCTTTATTTAAAAGAAAAAGCATTAGTATATTTTATAGGTGCACATACACCACACGTAAATAAAAGGAATGATTGTTATTATTGCTGTTAAATATTTTATGTTTGAAAACGTTTAAAGCTAACTGAATAAAATAGTAATAATGAAAGCTATAAAAACGCGACAAAAAATCTTTACTTTATAAATTACTTTTTAAAAATAAACAACAACCATTATTATAAAGCGTAAATATAATATATAACAAAGCATTAAACCAATAAAAGCATTGGTTTAATGCATGTAAAATACTTAATTAACACAGATATAAATAATTATCACGCGATGAATTGCGCAATGCCTCTGGAATCCTCAGTCTAGACCAGGCTTAATGGGCGCAAATCATTGCAAATTGCATTCTCGGAGACTGCTGAATAATGATTTTAATAAGTCGGAATTTATTGTCACGACAGATGGCATTGTACACGCAACGACTCGTTACTGAGGAAGAAATAATGACCAGTTGTTCGTATTGATGTTAAATAAAAATCAGACTTTGAACCTGTAATTAGTCTAGTGCTAGGCTAAGGCCTCTCACTTTTTTTTCCACATATCCCTGTCTAGTGTTTTCAGTGATATTCTGCCACTTGTATACAAATTGTCAAGGTCGTCCTGCCATCTAGTTCTAGTTCAGTGAAACAAGATAAATTGCAGGAATAATTTAATTTTTTCTTCTTCACGTTACACGGTCATCCCTAATTAGCTGATAAGCATGCATTTCAACTTAGGCGTGATAATCATGTAATTTCCTAGATAACGTTACCCGCTCTTAGCAGGTGTAAACAACTTGCGGCTCTATTTACTTACTGCGTTACTCAGTGACCCGAAGTGGATCTTGGCCTCCGAAACCAACAGACGCTACTGTTCCCTAGCCTCTGCCATCTGCATATATCCTTGCAGGGCTTCAAAATCTTTGCAGGCTTCGTCTCTCCAGCCGAACCTAAGCCCACCAGCGTTTTCCCGGTTGGTCTCACCGTCTACGCTCCTTTGACGGCACGATACTCCTCCGGCCTATTCTTGCAACTTGAAACTTGCGGCTTTGGAATACCTAAAATAAAAAAAAGAATACGTCATCGTATATCACAAAGTCACTTCCCGACCTCTGTCGTTCTGTGTGTAAGTATAAGAAACTGATGCAAAAATGAAAGTTAAAACCACGATTCCCAATATCTCTCCTCACGTAGCTTGTACCAGGCACACCTGGATTGTAAATTCCAATAAAATTGCTCAATTCATCCAATGACAATTACGACCGTGAGTACATACCTTTGTGAACTGACCAAGATATTTCATTAGTCAGACAGGAATGGGGACAATAGTCTAGAACATATTAAGGAAGCTTTAGTGTAAAACATACCAGGAACCTACCGGAGCTTGCAAAGCCTCTCATTTGTACTTATAATAATAACTAACTTCAATAAGATATAGATATTAATTTATCAAAAGCTCGTATCTTGTCACATTTTAAATCACAAGACAAACAATTTATAGGGTACTATCACACAGTCATCGTCGTACGCGTGTCGATAATTCGAGTCATTTGGCAAACATTAGTACAGCGTTCCCTAACTGAACTCCCACTGCGGCAGGTCATTACAAAAACTGCATTTCACGTATTTAATAACGCCGTCAACAGCCGCCCTACACGAAAAATCTATTAACGTCAAAACGCACGGTTTTGTAATCTATCAAGTGGATAAATCCCTTACACAAAACGTTTCGTGTTGAAGAAAGACTAGAAAAAATATTTTTCTTTTTTTTTTGTTTAAATTTGTGGCGGCATTTGATATTAAAATTTTATAATCGATCATATTATTGTCAACACTGCGTATGTTGTAGATATTTAACGTGTAAATGAAGGATTAAAAATTAATAACTTAATAACAAAGACTGTCATTATAAATAAAAATATGATATTCTTATAATTGAAATATGTTTTACGTCTCCCATTTGCAATTTCATTTTTATCCTCTGCATTTATCAAAAAGAAAATTAAATTATGTAAAAAAAGTAATATTCTATTCAGAACATTTGAGCACAAAATTATCCTTAATCTCCGCTTTTTACACATCGCTAATTGCACCTTGTTAACCTTAAGTTCTAAAATAACAAAGTCACGAAAACTCGACTCTCACACTAGAAAGCGTAACAAAAAACAAAGGTACCACTAATTGATGACCAGTTGCAAAGGTGTTACGAGCATTCTAGTTCGCATTAACCCAAGCTCTTAAGATATCTCGTTGATCAACCCGCCCACAGCTGTCAAACGAACAAAATAAATATGTTATTAGTAATGCGCGTACTGGCCACAATCAGATAACTGCTAATCTCCATTACAATTAAAAAGTTTCGGGTTCAACAACATTTGGTACTACGTGATATTTGAATTTCGAATGCCTGTTCGTAGGGTTGTCAACTGTTAAATAATTTTGTACTACCTATTTTTACACAGTTAAAAGCAATAAAGTATTTCGAATTGTAGAAAATGCAGAAAAAGGCGTTACTGTAAATACAAGGCACTTACGAAGTTCGAGAAGAACAACGTACTGAAAAACGGAAAAAACGTAAAGCGAAAAGCTTTCACTAACTTTCATCCATGTTAGTAGTCAATTTACAGTATGTAACTTCATTAGATGAATTACAAACAAAGGTTTTTAAAAAAGTTGGCGGACTGCGTATAGAATGTTAAATATGACGCATGATAAAGAGAGCGATTTGCGACATCTACAGGGAAAGAATGAATGAAAGATTTCGCACATGAAAAGGAAGCTACATATCTACATGTTACATATTCATTTAATATGTTGTATTGTAGATTTGTCAGAATGGTTAAGTATGTCATAAAAGTATCTTGACAACCCTATTTCCAGTGGACGTGATTCGACAAAATGCACGTTTTTGTTACCGAACAATAAATAATAAATGTTGTGGAATGGGTCTCGTTTTGCGGAAGTATTGGGCATTATATGGATGGATGATCATGCCTTGTCAATGATATTTACGCCCAAAACGTCCGTGATATGTGGTCATTTATTTCTGTTTTATATGGAAGTGTTTGCTCACTGAATATTTTCTCGGTCGATTTGCTGGTACGTAATATTTCTAAAATATTATTTTAATGCCCAAACCAGTTTCTTGGTTCTAATAGAAAAATTACGGTTTAATACCCGACAAAGCGTTATATACCATTGACTGTGAAATTTAAATTTAATTACGTCAAAGCCTATTTTGAATAATGAAACATAATAAGTCGCGCTTAAAAAGCTATCCCAACGATTTATTTCCATCGTTTAAAAATTTGCCTCTAAAACGTAAACTATCCATGGCTGAATAAATCTAAGCAAAACCGAACGTAATTCTCCTTATCTCGCTGTATAAATGATACAATACGACAAACAATAACAGAAAATTTGCATTTACTGCGCGCATTTTTCTCCCATCCGGCGGAGACAGCGCAACGGGCTTCATTAAACGCCAAATTATCAACACTCAAACCGAAAACACAAGCAAAAATAACCATTCAGCACACTCAAGCTGTATCATACAAATGCTTTGCAATACTTGAACAGTCTACGGAGTAGATAAAGCATATTTTCGCATGACCCAAGTCGGAATGCAAGCAATTTCTACTGAAAAATTCGTCAGATCATAACTCATGAGAATTGCGGGAGAGCAGTAGCACCTTCTCGCGAGAGCGAGACTGTTTAAACGCACGCAAATTTGAATTTTATGGCTTACAGAATAGAAGTTATTATGATAATTCTCATTGGATACAAAATGATTTTTCATACCTTAAGTAAGAATGCACCCTCCGCTTGGCACCTAACCCTCTTTCAGTGCGTTTAATTGTTTTGATTTTAAATTGTGCAATGAGAAATGCAGAATAGGGTGCATTTTTATGGCGCAGAAAATTTATTATGTAGGCGACATTGTTGAAATTATTTTATTTTCTCCTTAATTGTCAGCTCCAGGTGTTGAGACGGCGTGAAATAACATTGGTGTTTTATAATTTACTTACCCCAAGTAATAAAATGTTAGGAATTTGACACTGATAGTACTTAAAGTAGTATATTAGCATTGTTTGGTGTAGTTTTGTCTCTTTGTACACTCTAAGTAGTACTCTAGGAAGATATCCTGTATTTAAGACTTTCTTTAAAATATTTATTCTCTACCACCATAAAGTTAGCTAATTCTACAGTTTTGTTTAGTTTCACGCACGTGAGTAGAATAACCATGGAAATTAAGAGTACGTCGCCGAAACGTCACGTATTGTCAGCGTGTGATTGATTTCAGTGGAACACAGAAATATACGAGTTCCACGGTTTTTTGAGGCAACTGTTACGCAGGAAAATTGATGTGAGAAAAAATAGGTAGGCAATGAAAATGTTTATTCACGTTGGAATAAAATTAATAGATAACACTATCGATTTGACTATAAATATAAGTAAATATAAGAGATTCAAACATGCAAGTATTCTAGAGTAGCAACTTGTCTATTTTATGGCCTATTCGTTTAATGTAGTAAAAGAAAGTGGTCCAAAGCTTTATCTCGTCTAAAAATGCGATATTTTGAAGGAATATTTCGTTAATTTATTGTGTATGTATGTATCCATACCTACATACCGGATTGTTCTAGAAGACACTGAGACATTCACTCGCTAGTTTAAAATAACTGAATAGCATTTCAAGTAAGTATTTAAACCACACTGTTTCCAAGTTTTAGATGTGTCAAATTCACCTTTTCAGTTTTTCGCAACTGTCATTCTTTCATTTCAAAAATCCATTTCACAAAAGGCATCACCGATCAACGAGAATAGAGGTGATAGAAACAAATAGTATTACGCTGACGGATTTTGACAAATTGAAGTGTTATGGACTCCAGCCATTGTCCATTTTTCGCGAGTTTGTTTGAGCATTCGTTAGCCATTGTCTGTGTGTCTGTGTTTGATTTATGCATCCTGCGTGGATACAAATGATTCGAGCGTAAATTGAAAATAGAACAGAAATAGACATAGAAAGAAGCAGGGTGAATTAAATAGAAAAAGAAAGAGGCAGGATGAACTCTAGATCATACTTTTTTCCGGACACACGTTTTTTCTTTTTTATTCATATACTCACAAACATACACACACACATAGATCATTTTGATAAAGTAAAGGAAGATGTTTCTTCTGGTATGTAGTAAATATCATTGATATGTTAAAATTTTGCCATGAAAAATGTCTGGGAGAAAACATGCTTTCTCTTTCGACGCAAATCGTGAAAGCAAATTGAGTCATTGGTGTGAGCTGTGAATGCAATAAAAGTGGCCAGATTCTGGTCCAATAAAACATAAACATAAAACCATCGACACGAAAAGAAGAAAGAAGAAGGGGCAAACAAATTGTCACTAGTGTAATAACCTTTTCCCCCTCTACTCTTTTCCTACTCTTTAATTATTACGCTAAACGTGACCGTTAGACGTTATGGTCCTAGGCCTCGTCTGAGGAATTAAGAATGAAGACATGATAAGCAAGCGTGTTTGTAAAAAAGTCTTGTAGAAATGAGTTGTCGTTCTATACTTTCACTATTTCGTGATGGATACGAACAGTTCGAGTGGGTGGAATGATTGGCTTTTGGTTATAATTGCGATGCAATTTGCTGCATGCATAATAGATGTTTAATCGTTTATCTAATTGTCAGTTAATAAACAAAAAAATCATAACCTCTAGGTGTTATGCCCCACTGCTGGTCAAAGGCTTCTTCCTTTTGCTTCCACTTGTCATACAAAATTTAAATACATATTTTTTGGGTAGGTAGTACTATTGTCACAGCTAACAAAGAATTCTGATTCTGAATTGTGATTTCTAAACTTAGTCATTACCATGAAAAGTGAACGAGATAGAAGTCAGCCGTATACCAGAATATAAAGATCAAATAATCAATAACTGCATAAATAGTCGATAAAATTTTGTAAGATCTGCATCGAAGGTACACTTATACTTTTTTATAATTTGGGTATCTAATACGAGTATTTATTTAAACTGTAAATTTAAAAAAATGCTGTAAACATACTTTTTTTTTCATTTTTTAAGTGATTTATTTACTGCATTTCATATAAGTCATATTCTTAAGACTAATACTCACACTAATAGACACAATATACCTAAGCATAAAAAAATAATAATAAATAAAATAAAAATAAAACAAAAATATTAATCAAATATCCATATAAAAAAAATGTAAAATATACTCAAAGTTTAGAATTGAAATGTCATAAATTTTTTAATTACTTATAAGAATAACGGGCCATTTTTAAACCGATTTGATTTGGGAAAAGACCTCTTTCTCTTTTCCTTCTTCACGTCTAGCTACAGGTTTTGTGCTCTCAAAACAAAAGTTTTTTTTTTATAAAATAATACTTTCATAAAAATCGCTTACATATCAAGCATTTAACCAAAACAAACATAAAAACTCTTAAATAATTTACTACAGATTAAAAAGTATGAAACCGTTGCCCGAACGAGCAGAGATTAAAATACTGATGCCGTGTAGAGAGTCCTTTATAAATTAAAAGGGGACGTTTTAACCACATAAATTGTGTATGCTCGCTCTAATTACTCAAAAATCACGTGTATAAATGGACTGTAGACAGGTTACACTCATTAGGGCCCTATGAGCCATGTTGGGGTGATACGGGTAACGTAAATTGTAAAAATCTACTTTCGCGTTGACTGCTATACTTAATTGACATACTAGTCCAGGTAATTATGTGTGCTATAGAATCAGATATAATTAAAAACTAGCTTTAGTTTCATATATAAGTCAAGTTGCAGGAAAGAATTGGATTGCGATGGCTAAGGACAGGACAAGATAGAGGGAGGCTTATGCCCATAGTGGCTAACGAACATGATGATGATGTGTTAATCAATCAGAAGTTTATCGTTGTTTCAGATGATGAGAAACAAAACTCCGCTGTCGAAGTTTTATAGCGACCAATATTGAGCGCAGACCCTTTATTTTCAGAAAATCAAAGGATTTTGACCATTATTTGCCACAAAACATCCTAGTAAAGAATGACCATTGCCAAAGTCATGATAAACCTTCAGGAAGTAAAGAAATACTGAGAAATAAAATAAAAAAAGCTTAATTAATGTCTAGCTGAAAACATAGAATTACACTTTCTATTATTACGCTTACTACTAGTATAGATATAATAATATAGTATACTATAGTAGTAGTACATTAGTATAGTAAACTAGTGTAGATATATAGGATTACTTACACTTGTGCTAATGTTATGTATAATATACGTCTATTTGGTAATGTTTATATTCATTTTAGTGAAACTACCAAGGCAGGTTTTAAAAAATTCAAAACTATATTGCATAAATAAAAATTTTAAGACATACTGGTATTCTAAACACACTTAGCAAAGTAAACGAACGCGATCGCGCTCCTAAAAGCAGTTAGTGCTTTCCGACGGAGTAAACATGTGAACAATTCACATTAAGGCTTGTCTCACATACCAAGACCAAGCGCTAGATCCTTGAGGAACTTTGATAGGGTCCTAGTTTAATGTGTGTGAATACATAAGTGGAAGTCTGTGGTAGTAATTTAAGCTAGCGACTATATCTTTACGTAGATTTCAATACGATTTCAAAACGTAGAAATAGTATTTTATGTAACGGTTGTATAAGGAGGATCGTGCGAGCCTTGGCAAGCATCGTAAGGAGACGACATGGAGCATTTTTTGACATACTTATACAACGTTGCATACAATACTTTTTCTACTACTATTATTTACTTAATAAAATACAAAAAGAAACAAAGAAAAATATAAAATATTTGACATATGTTTGGTAGATACTAGGTCTTTATATATAATTATATAAAGACCTAGTATCTACAATACAATTAAAAAATAAAATGATATCTTTGGTATAATTTTATTTTTTAATTGACATTTTCCTTTTGTCTACGATTGAAAAACGTTTTACTTGTATTGGCAGTATGGTAAATCTAAACAAAAAAAAATCTAGATCTAGGGCTAGGCGTCTCTTTTTGGGCAGATAACAACACATGTGTTATTATGGGGAATAGACAAAAGACTTTTCTGAAATCATTTATTATAATTATCAATGTTCTTATAACAGTGTTTGTGACTATTTAAAAGACAGATAACAGTACAGGAGTAGAAAAAATACTAAAACCTCGAATAAAAATATAACTTCTCATTAGAAAAACTTTATAATCGTAACTTTACTCATAATGCGTAAAAGCCCTTAAATTTCGCTATTTCACAAAATAACTCGACAAAGATCGAAAAGATAAGGGTAGTGTCATCAATAACGTTTTAATAAGCGACGGTCATGGAGGGTTCACACGCAATACGTGAGTAAAGGTGACGACTGAGGTGATATGCAAATCATTTTTGACTAACTGGCTGAAGAGTTTAAAAGTATACTTGCGATCATAAGTATTTTTTTCTTGACTAACAATATTCGTTTAATAATAAAATTATTATCATATTATGCTACGATAATTCATATCATAATGCACGCCATTTTGTCTGGCCCTAAGTTTTCTTTGTCCACGTATTTCTGGCAACTTTGACAGCCTATTATCTGGTTTACTATAGGCTAGCAATACTTTTCCCTGACGTTCGTATAAATATCGTCATCATTTTATCTTAATTAAAAGATAAATGATTTGAATAAACATCTTCCTCTAGGTTTATGCATCCATTTTCACTAGAAATCTGTGTGACTATAAAATTATGTAGTAGGTAAGCTAACAATTAATTCCATTATTTGCGCAACTTGCTAGAAAATTCAAAATATACTTAATAGTTTATTGTTGTACAGCAAATTACATTGTATTGTTGCGAAACAAATTACTTTTAAATATGTTCAGACGTTGATCATGAATCTTAAATTTCTTAATTTTCTTAATATTCTTAGTAAGAACAAAAGGCTCTGCAAAATCTAGTTACTGGAGTCCAGTAGCACAGAACTAATATAAAACAGAGAGAGTATAGAAATATCGCTTCATGAAAATATCTCCTTGTATAAGCAAGCAAGGAGATATTTTCATGAAGCGATACATATGTACAGTCTTTGACATTTAGACTATAAAATCACAAAACGCATAGCATAATCATCTTTAGAGAAGAGAATGCAAGAAAGCAGACACCTGGCTCCGGGGACGTACTTAGATGAGTAGGAATACAATATTTCTCATAGCACTAAAGACATCAATTGCTTTAAAAAACACGTCTTTCAATATTCTTGAACTGGGTGAAATTTTAATTTAGTTTGCTAAGGTTTTCAACACCATGGTTTCTAATTATGTATCATACACGAAGGACCTTTGAACATACGTCATTTATAGGGTTTAGACCACGCTGTTCCAGAGCAAGTTGGTAGGTCGCCAGAGCCTTGTTTGTTGTATAATATAAAGAAAGGTTGCAAAGCTTAAAAAGTAAACTTGATTTCTGTATGTGTTATGTTTTGTAGCAGTTGTAATTAATAGCAGTAAGTAGCCCGGAATAGGACACTTTTGAAATATGGGTACCCATATTTCAAAAGTGTCCTATTCCGGGCGGAATAGGACACTTTTGAAATATGGGTACATTTTGAGTTGTGGAGGCTGATAATGGGGCTTACGATGAGTCGTGGTGGAGACAGCGGTGTTGGTATTCATTATTTAGTAAAACGCAAGGAATTAAATGATAATTTAATGTTTTTTTTTTAAACAAAATAAATCACTGTAGAAGCCAGCGGCTTGTAGTGGCATACATGAAGACCAAGTTCTGAAGTCATCATTGTCACGCCATGTAAGATGCATTTAGGCAACTTAAAAGATCTAATACCATTGTTGGCCACGTACACACATGAAAATCAAATATTCTTCATCCCCAAAGCTTAACTTTCCGAATCTGAATCACAAACTAACTTATCATGTCTTGTCGTTTAAAAGAATAGAAATATATAAATAGGAAAAGTAATAACATAATTATATTATTACATGTGCATCTGATGTTTTAACTTATTTCTTGAAGATATTTCTTGGATATATTCCAATGCCAAAAATAAACTTCCGTATCTAATTATGTATGTAAATAACTATTGTGTAAGTACCTATTTACAATTTTCTATTAAGATAGTGGAAAAACCAACTTATTTTTTATCTTAAATAGTTATAAATTTTAATAGTTGAGTTTTAAGTTGTGATACCGTCTGTACTCTGTTTTTACGGTCTCATGCCGTGACATATGACTATTAAGTGGGTATTTGGAACAACGTGTTTATGGAATATAAAATTACTGTCTCCCAGTGCATGTTCCGAGCAATATTATGTATATTTTAAACATACATCAACCGTTTATGTGATTTTTGACGCCCTAACTTGTATTTTCGCTTGCTTTTCCCAAAAAATATATTTAATATAATTATTTTCCTAAAATTAAAAAAAAATGTGATGTGCAATTATTGAAATTCTTATCGATGTTGGAATAAAAAATTAAACGAGTATCTAAGAAGTCAATCATTGCTTATAAGAATGTTTTTTTTTTTATACTCTTATGAACGTTAAGTTTCTATAGAAATATTATTTACAAATGAAAAAGAATGAATGAATGAAAAAGAAGGTACTTGATACAAGGTCTTACCGTGGAGTAGGGATTTCTACAGACCACTATTTGGTAATTTGTAAAATGAGAAACCTTTTTAAAAAATGGCGAAACCATTCGTTTATACCCTCAAATAGGTTAGAACGGATAAAAGTTGAAAAATTACAAGAGGAAGATGCAAGGATGGAATATAAATCACTACTAATAGAAAAATTTCAAAGAATAGAGGATGAACGAGAGATAGAAAATGTGTGGAAAGTATTAAAAGATGGAATGATTGACGCCGCTATTTGTGTATGTGGTGTAACAAAAAGAAGAAAATGCAAGATTAAGGTGAATATATGGTGGGACAAGGAAGTTCAAGAAGCAGTACAAAGAAAGAAGAAAGCATGGAAGGATTGGTTGTCAGTTCGAGCTGGTCAAAAAAATACGAGGGATAAAGATGTTTTTGCAGCGAAACAAGAATATAAGAGGATGAATGTTGTTGTGAAAGAGATAGTGAAAGAGAAGAAAAAAGAACAAAAGAATGATTTTGACATAAGGTTGACTCAAGACTTCAAAAGTAATATTAAATACTTTTGGAAGAGCGTTAAAACTGCTAGAGGAAAAAACACGACCTCTGAGCTAAGTAAGATCAGAGATAATAAAGGAAGATTATTAGTCGGATTACAGAATGTACTAGATAGATGGAAGGAATATTTTGAAGGAATGTTTGAAAAAGATGAAATGAGAGTACCCGAGCCTGAAAGTGACGCACAAGAGAGTGATATGCAAAATTATGATGAGGAAATAAGTATGGATGAAGTAGTGAAAGCATTAAATAGTATGAAAATGGGAAAAGCTGGAGGGTACGATAGGATTACTGTCGAAATGCTGAAGGCTGGACAGGGCAAAGTAGCAAGTCAGTTGTGTTATCTTTTCAATCTTTGTTTTAAGAAATGTGTGGTACCAAATGATTGGTGCAAGGCTGTAATGGTACCGCTGTATAAAGGAAAAGGTTCACAGCAAGACTGTAAAAACTATCGAGGCATTAGTCTTCTCAGCGTTATCGGCAAATTGTATGCGAAGGTCTTGATAGAAAGGGTGGTGAAAAATAGCGAAGAGAAGATATGGGATGTACAAGCGGGATTTAGAAAGGGTATGGGATGCAGGGATCAGGTTTTTTCCTTGAGATGCATTTTAGAGAAGCTTCTGGCCAAAGGTCGAAAAGTCTATGGCATCTTCGTAGATCTAGAAAAGGCCTATGACAGAGTGAATAGGAATGAACTGTGGTCAACACTGTCTGCGTATGGGCTGAGCAGCCATCTGATCCGAGCACTGAAATCTCTTTATAAGGATTCCAGCGCTTGTGTCAGAATTGACGGCGAATACACAGACTGGTTTAACATCGAAAAAGGTGTGAGACAGGGATGTGTAGCGTCGCCTTGGCTGTTCAACTTATTCATGGATAGTTGTTTGACTGATTTGAAAGATGACGAATGTGGTGTGAGAATGGATGAGTTATTAATCAAATGCCTTCTCTATGCCGATGACCAAGTGATACTTGCGGACTCAGAGGAGGAATTACAGAAGATGATAACTGTTATGAATGATGCATTAGAGAAAAAGGGTATGAAAGTTAATGTCAGTAAAACAAAAGTTATGGTTTTTGAAAGGGATGATAGTTCAGCAGAATGCAATGTTTTACTAAATGGAGTGAAAGTTGAGCAAGTGAAGGAATTTGTATACTTGGGATGTATGTTTACGAAAGATGGCAAGCACGAGGGTGATGTTGAAAAAAGAGTGAATGCGGGTAACCAAGTGAATGGAGCGTTGCATTCCTTTATGAGCAGTAGGAAGGTATCACACAATGCACGACTTGCTGTTCATAAAGGAGTACTAATACCTACTTTAATGTACGGTAGTGAGAGTTGGGTATGGCAGAGAAAGCATGAAAGTAGAATAAATGCAGTTGAAATGCGAGCGCTGAGGAGTATGTGTGGTGTTAATTTGAAAGATCGAATGAGGAATGATGTCATAAGGGAGCGGTGTGGAGTGAAAGAGAATGTTGTGACAAAAATAGAAAAAGGTATGTTAAGGTGGTTTGGGCATGTAGAAAGGATGGATGAAAACATGTTAACAAAAAATATTTATAAGGCAAATGTGAAAGGAACAGTAGGGAAGGGTCGGCCTCGGCGAACATTCTGCGACCAGATTGCAGACGTTCTGAAAAAAGGAGAGGTAAAAAGTACCCGTAACCGAAGAGCATGTATGAAGAGATTGATGAGTATAGATGAAGCGAAAGAGGTTTGTCAGGATCGTAGCAAGTGGAGGTCCATAGTCTCTGCCTACCCCTGTGGGAAATAGGCGTGATATTATGTATGTATGTATTATTTACAACTTTCGTTATTAAAAAATAGAATTATTTTGGATGCTAAATATTCTTTTCTAGCCAAGACATCTAAGAAGATACCTACGTATATCCAAAATGGCCAAATAATTTAATAAAAATTGTATGTAGTCGTTAAGAAAAAGGAAAATAATATCCAACATTTATCGGAATAACAAATATTATACAGCATATCAAGAGAAATAAGAAAAGATTAAGCCGGCATGAGCAGCATACTGATAAAGATCGCGACACACCCGGACTACACAAAGGCGCATTAGTATTAGATGGTGATGCTGCTAAATGTTGGATGCTCTTGGATTGAATTCTACTAATGGATGGGGTTTTTGTTATTGGTCAACATAAGAGACTTCTAAATAAATTCGACCAATATTTTTTTACAACTTTAAATAAAGTATGAATCTTATTTAACTTAAGAGTGGCAAGTTTATAAGTCAATTTGACGAGAAACGTACGCAGATAAAGTTGCAGAAAAAACCTGATTTACATGTAAATATATTAATTACACAAAAATATTAATTACACATCTCAATCCCAGATATTCAAATACAGGAAGTATTTATTTTAAAATTTATTAATAATAAAATATTGACCGTAATAACTTGATCATATACTATATGATAAATGAATAAAAATAAATAAAAATAAAATATCTTGATTTCGGACTTTCTTTGTTCATAAAAATATTATAAGTTCATCCTCGTCAGTCTTATTTCATTTCTCATCTCAATAAAACCAGGTCGTCTCTGTTTACTTTCAAAATAATATTTTTATAAATCAATTATTATATATATTAATAAATTTTCATCAAAGTCGAATTTTAACTCGAAAATTATTTTGTCAGAATTAATACAATGTTGCAAATTTGCGGTTAGTTTTACAAGATTTAATACCAGTCAAATAGAGATTACCTTCCAATAAATATATTCTATTGCATCGATATATTATTTCATCGATAAAATTAAAGTATGGGATTGAGATAACGTTCGATATTCAAATTAAATACCTTTGACATTTCAAGATTACGAACATCACAGATACAACTTTGAGGAGTGGATTTGAAGGCCAAATGTTAGAATAATATGGACATTAATAAAAAATATTTCTTTTATTTATGTAAGAATTAAGACATTTTTATTAAAAAAAAACTTGGTCGTACCGCTCATTTTGCGTACATGGTAAAAGTTGTAATAAGCAATGAGTGTTTTCAAACCAATTTGAAAGTTTTGCATGGTACTTAAAATATTTTCTTTTTTGGAGGTGATAGAGTAATTTTTCACATTGGATGATGTGATGATCGATTAGAAGAAGGTCAAATATAAGTTAAGATTCATTTTGTGTAAGTGCATAATACCTTCTTATACTTCGAGAAACTAAACATTATTATCTAAACGAATCTGCTCGCTCTCATGTGCCAGATATGAAAGTACCACTTTCAGGACATGATTATTGTGTATCCGTGCATATTCCTAAAATATTCGAGCAAAACGGCTTAGGCTTGTGTTTTTATTATATAAGCAAACTAAATTAAGTCTGAACAAGAAAAACAATTGTATTAAGTCCCAGTCAGAATCTAAAGTTGTATCCACGTTTTCCCAACCTACTTACACCTGAGTTATCACGGCAATGCACTTACGATCTCGCTGTCTCTGACATTTGTGCTATCTTTATCCAATTTGTTACCCTTATCAAGAATTAAATGCGTTTTAGACCGTAGTTTTATTTTTTTATTAATTACGATGAGAAACGCCGACGTACGACCCAAGCGGACAGGTGATGGCGTTTTATGATACCCATTTATCGAATATTCATTTGTTAACCAATGGATATCGGACGTCCGATGAATAGGCCTATGTTCGAATCAGCTGGCTTGATGAACTTTGAGCAATAAATAATTTTATAACGACACAGGTAGATTTATCGCGAGAAAAAATGCGGCGAGGCTTTGACGGGGCGTGATGATAAATTGTTTTGATAAGTATCACCTTTTCACCAAATACACATTTAGATTTTTTTCTTTTTCATAGTACATTATTTTGTTCTATTTTTACATATTTAGTTATTCAGAAACAAACATTACTTACTTTTTTATTTAGGAGCTAACAGTAAACAGTCACATAGCCAACCTCGTGTAAAGTGGTTACTATTGCGTATGATTGTGGATTATCGTCCTTTTTAGGAAGCATGGGATCTTCCTTTTGTATAGCATATTCCTTTTCTCTATATCTTACCCTCATATTTCATATATTTATTATAAAACTTAACAAATCTTTACTACCTAGAACTAATAACAATTGGTAAATTTTAATCAAACCCTGGAAAGCTGACTATTCCAAAAGTTATTAGTCAATTTACGATTTCTGCCATCACAAGCAGAAAGATACAAATGAAAATTATTTTTCTCATTTAATCAAGAAGTCCTGGGTCGAAACAAACATCGTAAAATCCTTTGCGATGAGGCCACGTGTGCCAAAATGCTGTGTCAAAGTAGTACAAGTTAGCCTCTTCCTGGAAAATGTTTCGGGGTATTAGAAAAGTTGGTTTGTTATATTACATATTAGTTTTCGTTGGCGTCAAATCCTTTTTGACGTGAAGAAAATAAGTAAAAGTAAGTAACCTACACAAATTATTATAGTAGTTGAGTTACTCATATTGATTGCAAGCAATAAGATCTTTTTGGCAAATGTTTTGCGCTTGTAGAACGATATCGCAGTCAAATATGTTCCGATAAAAAAAATGTAAAAGGTATACAACATTTGCACGATTTTTTTAAATAATTTACTTATAACACTTGTGTCTTCTTCATACTACTATTTATTCTATAATAACTTGTAACATAAAACACTTAAGAAAGTAAATTACTTTCTACGCATTGAAAAAAATTACAAAGATAAAAAACTCGAATCTACAATGTTTCTCAACATGCAAAGTGAAATGATATCTTTTTGACGGTTATAACAAGACGCCTCCCAACTTAGTAACGGTTAGTTATCAGTTCTTCATTAAAACAAATTTTGATGACCAAAGTTTGAAAGTAACTCGTTACTTTGATATTAAAATCTTGATTGAAATAACTAAAAAGTTATCTGTCATCACAATGATATGGTTAATTAAACTTTGAATAATTTAGGATTAACAATGGATTACTGTCAAAGTCTGTAAAGTTAAGACGTTATTAACTAAGTAATATTGCTCTTAAATAATGCACTGTTACCTGTCTGGAAAGTGGATTATAATTGACTTAAAATGTTATTTGTTATTAATAGTAGTAGTTATTTTACCTGAGACGGCAATGGTAATATTGTGGTAGCAGGAATATTATATGCATTCATTATTGCTAGTTCCTTAGACCAGATATAATACTAAGTTACAAAATAGGAAATTTACAATTTGGTTGAAAAATTATATTTTATAATAATTATATAAGTTAATGTTTTTTTATGCTTTTTAGCATTTATTTTGGCCGCGTCTATTTTACCCAAACAAGTTTGTACGTAGGTATATTAATGATAGCTAGAGTGAACGGAAAAGTATGCTCCGTTGCGTAAGTATTTTCTAATAATAGAAAAGAAATATTAGACTAGACTAGAAAATAACGTATTGTAGAAACAAAATTAGTGACAATAGTTGGTTGCCTAAGTTAGGTTCAACAGAAAGGTTAACATTTTCTAGAAGTATACCGTCCGAAGGCGAGACACTCTGCTACATAGTATAATATATTAAATAAAAAATAATGCACTGATATTGTTGTCTAGTTTCCTTTGCCATTAAATGGTAACATTACATTAATACGTTTGGTAACAAAGTACGTAATACAATATTCATAAAGATTAGCCTACGGAAAATAAACACGCCTACTGTCATAAACTGTTGTACTTTACAACTTGTATTATGCCATGTGATATTAAATATTCACCCTTGTTATAAAACTGTTAAATTAAATCATAAATACTAATGCAATGAAGAGGAGAATTGTAGAAATGGTAACTCCTTAAAATAATGAACGTAAAGCTCAAAATGTTACGCATTCTATTATTTTGTTCTTAGGAGCGTAATAATTTTGTTCTTAGGACCAAACAGTGCAATAACAGTTGTGAAGTAAATGTAATTAGCTTTGTCATATTCAAGAGCAATACAATTTAGAAATAGTCAAAGTTTATAGTGATGCTTTAGCTTTTCTTAAGTGCTAAGTTGAGTAACATACATTGTAAGTATAAATAGAAAAATATCTTGTAAACGATGTGGTGTCCTATTAAAAGTGAGTGTATTTCTTTTATAATATATACATTAGCTTTTTAAATAGACCTTTTTGAATAAAATAATTTCACAAAATAATTATTATGTTAAACGATCTTATAGCTTTGAAATCTATGTTTTACGATTTTTATCTTAATTGATGATTGTAGTAAACAAAGACATTATTTTCAATTTTATAGTTTTTGTATATGTACATTAAATATGGTAACGTTTTTGCAATTACTAGTAGCTTACTAAAGCGTTCTGTTTTTTACTTTAATCAGAGATGTTTTTGACAATTATATAGTTTATGTTCAGTACTTATATAATCGTAAATTTCAGTCTTATTTGTTTGTTTAGTTTTGTCTAGTTTTTAACAAGTCAATACTTTTTTTTTACTTTAAAATAAAATTGTCTATGGCATTTGCATAAAAAATACTTCGTGGCTCGTGGTTTCTTGGAGTTAAGGCGGCCCTCCCGGCGGCTCTGTCGTCAACGCGAGCATAGTTCGAAAAGCTTGTTTTTTCATCCAGGACAATGTTAGAAAAGAGAGAGATATTGCCTTAGGGCACGGTTTGCACTGTATTGAATGAAATTAGTATTATTATTAACTATACATTGAACGAATATTAACTATTCATAGGGTGCGGAAATTTCATAAAACTTGTTCCAGGATATACGTTTTTGTCAGTAAACCTTACAAGTTTGTGAAATAAATGTTTTTTATTTAAAATTTTC
Source organism: Acrobasis suavella (assembly GCA_943193695.1). Classification (NCBI taxonomy): domain Eukaryota; kingdom Metazoa; phylum Arthropoda; class Insecta; order Lepidoptera; family Pyralidae; genus Acrobasis; species Acrobasis suavella. The sequence continues at coordinate 14,732,962 of OW971938.1, forward strand.
ATTACATTTGCGAGTTTTCTATTGAAATATTTTTTTTATTTTTATAACTTATGAGTACTTTATGAACGGTCGAAGTTCAGGTAAAATTTGTGCAAAAAAGCAGATTTTTGGAGGCGTATACTGAACTTGTTTTTCCAAATATTCATTTTTTATTTCGATAGAAACCTAGAAATAGTGCATAAGATATCTGTTAGCTCAAAAGTTTTCAAGAAAGATCACTTACAACGCCATAATCGCGTACGAGCGCTTGTATGAAAAGTAAGGCGGGAAGGCCGCTCTTAAATAGCGCTACTATTATCAGTTTTTTCGCATAACTAAATATAAAATCACATAGAAAACGGATATATAATCAATGATAAATTACATTATTTAAGACGCCTTCCGTACTTTTAGTACACAATAATTTATTTTTGGCCCAGAAACCTGGACTGCTGTACAAACTTTACTTGAAAAATTCCTTTACCGATTTCGCTTCATTTATTTAGCGATTTATGTATGTATTTAGCTGTGTGTATTTATTGATTATTGTTATTTTTTTTAGTGAACAATAAAGTATTACTTTACTTAGCTCTATATTTTGTCTACTCTACCTCACCTATCCAGCTTAATGTCGAATTGGTGTTAAAACCTTCTTTCTTATCCTTACTTCCTACAGTTACTTATTACTTTTTACTTATACTTACTTATTTCTCTGTTTGTGTGTCTGTCTATTACCTCTTCACGCTTCAACCATTACACAATGTCGATGAAATTTGCTGTGAATATATATAGTACGAGATTAGACAGTTTCTATTCCAAAAATGATCCACTAAGGAATTAAAAAGGAATGTGGAACTTGGTAAAAAAGTACGGCGACTCCTATTTTGGCATAGACATAGTGATTTATTACAAAGTACTAAATTTACGCAAACGAAGTCGCGAGTAACAGCTAGTTAGCCATATTTCGTAAATTATAAATAAAAACAATTTTATTTTCTTTCTAAAATATATAGGGCGTCATGTCGATGCCTAATGGATGTCGGCTGGTGGAAGAGTTTCCGCCTGGGCTACGTCACTTCCGACGAAACCGATATTTTCCACTAAAATCAAGAAAGGTGTCACTGCGGGTTATTTGTTATTTGAGACACCCATCGACTTGTCACTCGGCTGTCTAAACGAAACCTTATATTTGTTATGTACTGTTTGTTTTGAGTGTTATGTTACAATTTAGGGCGTCAGGTGCATATAAGATTAGAAAAAAGTTAAAGGACAGTGTTTTAAGCTATAAAAAGACTACTATAGAAGCTCTGTTATATATATAACCGACCGGAAAACCTAAAATAATGCGGGTTATATTAACATAGTTTTCATCAAAATAGTACAACACATAGAGTTGCTAAATATCTCATCTAATTGCGTGCTAAAGTGGTTATGCTTCTTACTTTAATTTTGAGGAAGAATGAAGTTGATTGCTTTTTAAGAACTTTGTTTCTTGATAAAAAAATATTATTTATGCAACTAGTTCTACATATAGTAGTATTCATTATATACCTACGTAGTTTTTGTCTATTAATATTACGGTTGTTAATAAACCCAAAACTAAATAAATAAAATCTGTACAAAAATGTATGCTGGTTTAATTTTCGTTATTTAAAATTGTACGAGTATACATGTTCCCAAAATCTGTTTTCTTTGTTCTTCCTACATGCAAATAACCATAATGTCATTGTTATGGGCGTTTTTCTCATACGCATAGGTGGAGTCCACAAACCACACCTTTTATTTATTCTGCCACATAAATTATTCAAAAGCGTAACGATATTATGCGATGGGAAGCATGATACAAACTAATTTGAATTAATTCTATGCGTCCCGTTTTTTCGAAGGAAGCATAAAAGTTTTTATGTGAAAAGTCACGGGGCAAGTTGGTCCGCAGTATATTTTTGTGGTATTGAGCAATGATTTATCTAGGTAACATTGAACAGATGTTTCCTCTATACTTTGATTTTGTTTTAACGATAATTATCTTAAATATTTACATTATTCTTCTTTGATCTGCGTGACACAAAAATTTTTGTTAATCCGATCTTCAATGTACGCTTTCAAAAATAAAATGTTTCCTATAGGAAATATTGTACTTACTACAAATAAGTGTTTTATTTAAATGAGTATGCTCTTTGCATCATGAATGTCCTAATATAAATGTCATATTCATTGATATTGGTAATAGATTACTATGTAAATTAATATCTGAACTGTTAGACATCCACTTTGAGTTTTTGTAATAAAAATTATACCATAATTTCTAGTTGATATTTTTACTAGTAGTAAAGTATAGAAAAAAAAATGTTTGTCGTTTTTGTCTCAAAAATCACTCAGTCTAAATAGTACTGCTAGAGAAATTTCAGTTTCTAGTCGCGACAGCAACTACAATTAGTATTCAGAGTGTGTGGGTCCACCTTACCGGCTAATGTGTACAATAATCGTTATCGTTTAGATAGCAGCAATCTAGATAGTAGCTCTGAAGTGCTAGCACTAGCTAATTGCTGCTGTTTGTCTACCAATGTCGTGTTAGATTACTTGAGATATTCTTTTCATCAAGACCAAAGTAGGTCTGTAAAAGTTATTAGTTGCTGACTTTTGATAAGTTCACATTGCAAAGGAAGGGGAGGAGTCTTGTCCCCTTTTATTTGGGTAAATAAATGTCAAGTGCTTTAATGGCACAATTACGTGGCCATTGCATGGTAGAATCATGTTTATATACTTATAATCTTAGTTTTATAAAGTCACATTCTTATTTTATAAGGGAACTCTTTCCATTCTTCAACTCTCTACACTTAAGTACCAGGCGATCATGATCATACAGTAAGTAGTACATCATATGTTATCGCTTGTTTACACTGACAGATCGAAAGTTAAAGTGTGACTCGATCACTTATACACGACAACATACGGTGGCTGACTCGGTAGCACAGTACAGCAATACATTATAATTAGTGGGTGTTAGTTGATAAAAAGACAACGTCTTGTATACAGGGCCACAAGTGCAATTAAAGAGAGAGAGTGTCACGTTTTGTCTTTATAGCAAACCCACAGTTTACAGGGCCATATTATTGTTTGCTGAGTACTACCAATCAGAAATAGTAACTAGGATTTCACTGATATGGGACATATTCAATCGCCAATCAGATCACTTAGATCAAAAAATATATCGATGCCCTAAAAATGTATAAAGCCTATGATTTTAAATACTATTTACCAGTAAGGGGTGTAACAGACCGGCAACGTCGGCAACGTCGCACGAGATATGTCAGTCTGTCTCCTGTCAAGAACTATTGCCAATGGTCGCAATCTAGTGGGCTCTAAAAAAGTAAAACTAAGCCTGTATAGATAAACATATGAAATATTTTACGACTTATCTTAGTTGATAAAAAACAATAAACACAGAAAAACAATCGTAAATTTAGTCAAAAAAAAAACAATATTATATTGATGAAACGAAACACCATTCTTGTTATTGAAACATAAAATATAGACATAATATTCGTGTTTGGACACAATAAAAGTTAATTTAAACATTAACATCCCATAAAATATCAGAGTTCCCATACCTAAGAGAACAATATGATCTCCACTAATTTCTATCTTATAAGAGGTAGAAGGCATTCTAATAAGCAAAGCCACGCGTGATGATCGATTCAGTGCTTCGTGTCTCATTACGGACTCTTTCTTATACTATGCTTACACGACATAATTTTAAAGCAAAAGCATTCTAAACTTTAATTTCTCTGTTATTGAGTTCAAAATAAATATGGAAATTAACAAATAATAATTTGTCAAACTACACGAATAATTTATGGTTATTATAACCAAACAACAGCATGGATGCTGTAACAATCATTTGTTTTCTTCGTCTACCTCGCTTGTTAAACAAAACTTTGACGTGTACTTGACCGTGGGCGTCTTTATTTCTAGTGTGTAGGTTCAGACCCACGTGGCCACGTTCTTTTGTTCTCCTTTCCATCTTGTTTCAATGAATGAGTTTTGTATGCAAAAATTTAATAGCATCATGTTTGGACTACGGATTTGTAAGTACCCGTTACTACACAATCCACTGGTGACAATCGCATTGTTCTATTGTATGTCAAAACTAAACCAAATGTCATGAGGTGTCATAATTGACACTGCTTATTTCATCGATTCTACTTTGGGATTATCATTGTTATCTAAATCCTTCACATTCAGTTAATACAATTCAAAGAAAGCTTATTTCAAGGATTCAATTTGATGCGAGAGCCTGCATAAAAAGCTAGTAGGAACCGAATGAGTCACCAGTGATTTGAAATGAAATAATGAAAGATACGGCGGCAATTCTGTCTTAAAATACCTATTTAAAACAATACTACAGCACTATTTAATAGTAGTTAAGGTTGAAATTTGAGCGGAATTTGATACAAAGGTGGTACAAGTAAAATTGTTTCGTTGCTGAGGGTCGAGCGACCTTTTTTCTCAGCGATCGGTATCAGACTCACTCATCGATGGCCGTCGCGACAATACTATCGAATTCTGGTACATCGATATGGTAATACCGGCCGATGCATTCCATACCTTTGTGTACATATGTTGATGAGGTGGGCGAAACCCCATTGATATACATTCGAACTTATTGTTAATATTATTGGGTAGACCAGTTTTAAAAGGCAATTTATTCTCTCTCGATGGGACATTTGATAGTGCTTAGTCATATTGCTTTTGTTTCTTTTTTGATATTGTTGTTAGATGATACATGTAATACGTCTTAGATAGTAACCGATACTCTATCATTTAAGATGACGTTAACAAAATTGTGACATTTGAAGTCCTTACAATGTCTTTCTTTACAAAATACAAGAACGAAAAAGTTTTAAATACAACTGTACTTAAAACTTTTTCGTTCTTGTATCAACTTGTGTGTACTTGTTACCAACTTTTATAAAAAAAAAAAAAACGACGAGTTGCACTCCGGGAGTGCCGGCAGAAGTGAAAACTTGAATATTAACGCTGTGCATTTCCATGGATACGCGTGGCACGCTGTAACATAAACACACACGACATTCGCGCTAGCGCCCTGCGCCGCCTAAACGAAACAGCAGGCGCAGGCATACATTTTCACCGCGCCGTAAAAAGAGAGAGGGATACTTTCTCTCTTTTTTTCGCCGCGCCGGTTGTGTAGTCTCCATCCGTCTCACGAATTTTCGATCAGTTCACGTGTCCTGACGCGAGTTTAACATTTTTTACCCATTAAAAAAAAGTGTACAACGCCGCTAAAGAAGTTTTCACTTCAAAAATAAATAATAGATTTAAAAAAAATTAATAACCTTATTTTTTGGAAGTAGATTAAAAATGTAAATGTTTACTTTTCCTAGAAGGTTACTTTTTTTGTACATTTCAGGTATCTTTTGACAAGACCTCGCTGGCAACACTGGGCTGCCTATCCTCCATCCGTCTTTCGAATTTTCGATCAGAGTCACGTGTCCTGACGCCCTGACACCCTGACGCGAGTTTAAAATTTTTTACCCATTACCAAAAAAGTGTACAACGCCGCTAAAGAAGTTTTCACTTCAAAAATGACGATAGCAGCAGAATTAAAGCTTCGAGTCTTCTCTTACAATTGTCTAACCGATAATGCACAGGAAAGTGTTACTAAATGATAGTGCAAAATATTTGTTTTCTGTTTAAAACGTTACTTCTAATTTTGTTGTTAAAGTAAAATAGAGACTCTTCTGTTCCCTAGACACTTATCGTTTGATTGACTTTATTTAAACTTTTACGTAAAAAATACAAAAGCTATTGAATAAAAGCAATAAATTCTCATCTAAGCATTCATTGTGAACTTGATCTAAAGCGTTTTAAACCCCTTGACTTTAACCACAATAATCGTCTACGCCCATAAAATTGGTATTTACCCAAATTAAACTATGGCCTTAATTGAAACAAATGGTTGTTTCTAGTTAAACGTAATTGAAGAATACGCAAGTATCAAGTGTATACTCAACCCAACATAAGTTTGGAGCTAATTGTTCTTACGTCAAAGTTAATTAAACATGCCAAAGAAAGTTAAGATTGAATGCATTTTGATGATCATTTCATGACATTTTATGCAATTTAAATCTGCTTTACTCTAAGATCAGAACTGACCAGTGATACACCTACTCACAGCTAGATAACTCTCAAATTTGTTATAGTAATGTGATTAATAAACGTCTTTACAAATTGATAACAAAAATGGTTAAAAATTACATTTTTTGCATAAAACGCACCCAATGGCTTAAGTAGTCGTTACTTGTAGAATTGTTTTCTAATTGACTACTTCATTGCACACAACCACACATAACAGAACTTATCAATTCACAGTGCTTACTCGTATGCTATATAGTGTGACGACATACACGAATACCTACGGAGAATAACATATACAGAGAAAAAACAACATCCTACTGTCCACGCTTTATTAATAATTTGTAAGTAAATTATTTAAGACAATAACTATCACGTCGATAGTTATTGTCTTAAATAATTTAGAATTATGTTTAGGACAAAATATTACACAAAAAATATAAAGAATTAACTTAAATCGCCCTTCTTGAGCAGCCTATAGATGATGCATACAAAACCGGTCTTGCAGTGTGCGATTCGGTCTTCCTCCAGAGCAAATTAGGTAACTATCTTGTAGAACAGTTTGTTGTAAGTATATTATTAACTACTAACAGTTAGATATAAGCTTATAAATAATATATGTTAGTACTATCGTTATATAAGATTGAACGTAGATGTATGCTCTCCGGACAAACCTACGTGGTTTTTAGGATTGAATAAAAAATATATTTCATGTTATTTGGTAAAAATAAATAAATAAATAAAAAACTTATAAAACCAGATTCTAATATTCGTATAATATTAACCCATTAACAAGCACGGAATATAATTTAGATTAAAGACTTATTGATACCTGACTATCACCACCGTAAAGCAATTTAAAGCGTTACAAGAAAATTATTATGATTACTAGTAATGCTGTTGCTAATATCATCATTTCATAAATCAAACTCTTTACAGTTTATAATCAAAGTTATGTCTGCAACTTTGTGACTAAACTATGCAAATAAAAGATTTAATTAGAGCACAGATGCAAAGCATCGTCAAAGCACCAGCGCCATTTCACTTTCGTGAATCAGAACTATGCAATTTGCAAAACATGTTCTCATTTCGGACACAAAAATTAATTCCACCGACGGACTAAAAGGCTAATCAAAAGCAAATAAAACCCATTTTAATCCGTCAGAATTTTATGGCTATCAAATGGGTGTTTGTTATGTTCAAATAAAAATCCAATATAATTTTATATGGCAAGGTAGAAGTCATTGTTTTCGGTTATTGGAAACTCTGTAAAGACTATTAAATTGGCCATCATTTTGATTTTGTGATCAATATTGAATTTTAAACTTCGGTTCCTGCTGCGTAACGACACTTAAAATAAATTGGTATGCAGTGTATAGCCCTAGTAGTAAGTTTTGACGCAATCAATGGTGGTAAATTGGGCAAAAACGTAACGGTTTTTCGAATAAAATCTCTATTTGAGTTTATTTATATGATGTTCCGCTGGAAATGATGCAATGTTTGTTTTAATTGCCTGTTTTGATTTTGATTTAGCAATTTAATGCCTAAAGTAGCACTTAGTTTCAAAGATTTAAATTCAAAGATTCAAATATGATTCAAATACAGTTTTATAGGAGTCAACAAATTCTTTATGATAGCTGTATTCATGTACATACGTCATCATTTGGTTTGCTTTTCTTAATTGACAGTTAGTATGACATGGTTGCGAGAGATCTTTTGAAGATCTAGAACTGCGCCTTTCAGACGTTGAAGCGTCAAACCTGAAAAACGAAGTGGGAGTGACAGCCTTCAGTTTGTGTATGACATTTTTATCTATAAAATTATACTCGTAGACGTCAAAGTCTATAAGTACAATACTTAATTTGGAAAAGTCAATATCTAGTATTCATCATACGGAAATGCGGTTTATAGTAGTTGTCCTTTTCTCGACATGTTGTTGATTTACTGCAGCTCATGTAAGAAAAACATGCCGATCGATATCACTGGTTCGCCCATATATTTTAAATTTATATCTTTATCAGTAGGGAAACTAAAATGTTACCCATTGACACAAAAACTAGTTTTAAATACCTACTAGTTATGCATCACATTTGTTGTTCTTTTCTGGACATTTTACTGATTTACTGTAGGCCCTAGTTGGAAACTTTTCTAATAAATAAACCGTATTCGCGTTGATGTCAAACTCCACGCTTCTACGAGTATCTCTCACATTGGACACGACTATTGGTTTTTGTGTATTTCCGTTTGCTCTAGTCGTTTAGCCCCAAACAATCGTTAAATTTTTCAACCTTAAAAAGTGGTGTTCGACCAGATCTAAAAATAATTCTCATAATTATATCTGGTGTAATTGTATGGGTCGGTAATTTATACCCCGTATAAGTTAGGGATATGTAAGGCTTATTAAGAACAGTTTTGTCTACAGACAGTCTATCTAATAACAATCATTCGGCGAACAATTGTGAGCTCAAATTGAAATATTAGTCAGCTTGTGAATAAATTCAAAGAGATATTGATGGAAAAAGCCTAACGATGACAATACGAATATAAACTAATAGGTTCAATACAACGAGACTAACAGGCACTCACCTTGCTTTTTGTGCCTGTCTGTGCTACATAAATTTGTCCCTTACCCACAACATATTCTGGTCCTTTATGAGTAGGGTCACGGTTTGTAGGTTAAACTCAGCAATTTATCTCTTTTAATCGGGGCATAATGAACTTTGTTCAGAAAACATAGTTGTGCAGATTGTTTGGACATATCGCTCTATGTAATGGCTTTGGTAAACATGGCTCTTTTTCTACTATACGCAATTTATGTTTATTGGCTTAGATGAGAAATAAATTGATAGCTTTGCTCATAATTTAGTTCTTTACGATATTACATTTTATACCAATGATACGAGTATTATGGTATTCAAAAATGTCCCAATCAGAGAAAACGAATTAATTAAACAAAAAATCTGCCATTTCATAGTAAAATTAAAACTTTAGGTGTTCTAATGATATTTTGTGTTTTATATTTTTCACAAACTTTTATTCTTCATCTAATGTATTTAATTTCAACTGGAATTACTTCATCGAACAAAGCTTTTTAATAACTACATTAAATATAAAATTAGTAAACTAAAGTTATTTATCTATCTCCTCTCTGTTTATATTTTTGATTATTTATATTTAAGAATAATGCACGAGCAATAATTTGTAATCGTACCACTCAATTCTCCTTAATCACTTTTATCATCATTCCGACATTATTTTTAATACATTTAACGAAATATTTTCCAACAAGTTCCCTAATCAAAAAGTAATATTTTAAAAGACCAGACATTTCCCGAGATAAATTCATCTATGATATTTTTTAACGAAAGCCAGACCGTTGTCAAATGCCAACTGTGCCAGCTATTACTCTTGTTCAGTTCCCGACGTTCAATATTGCATTAAAACGGGAATTTTATGATGCTAATTTGCAATTTCGTTGATATTGCCAATAAACTGTGAGTAAAAATATTGGAGTCTATAATTTTTACATTACAATGAGAATTCAAGTTATAGATTATGCACTCACTTCCCTCATCTCCTCGCATTGACAGTTGTATCCTCAGCTGTAATGCTCTAAGCCTGGGTTCCGACTTCCACTTTGCACGGTCTTGCTTGAGCAATTTGAGAAATGAGCATCTTTGGGAGTAAAACTGGGTTATACTCTTACGGCGCTCATTTAATAACCTCTATATTTAAAAAAATAAAAACTCCATTAGTTTGATGATTATTTATTTTACTGTTAGCACATTTTCTGGTTGCATCCTTAGCTTTGCTGCTTCGAAAAGTGGCATTTTGATTCACGTTTTACTAGTTTCCTTCCATGCTGAACTAGGAAAAAAAGAATGTACAAGCTGCTTCTCTTTCCGAGTTGATGGAAAAAGCCGAGGTGAAATCTGCATCATATTTACTTGGTAAGGGATTACAACCCGACCAATGTCGCTGGAAAATGCTGAATGCATGCTGCTTTAGATCGGTAATTTTGGAAATCCTTAGAAGAGGCCTATATTCAGCAGTGGACGTCATGCGGCTGAAATAATGACGCTGATGATGTACAGAGTTTTAAAAGCTACAATGTAACAGACACTGGCGTAAAAAGAAAATTCCCTTAATTTATATACACATCGTTATCATTTTATCAGCTACAAGAACTCTAATGTTGTATGTAGGCCCTTTAATATTATACGTTAATAACTGTAACACAATACTAATGAGGTTGTACAATACGGTAAGAACTTAAAGATATGCGTGCAATCTTATATTAACTGTCTAAGTTAAATATCTCACGGTACACACTAACTGAATAAGGGGCCCAAACTTCGCGACGGAAACTTGGGCGTCATTTCCCAAAACGCTCGCGGCTTGTATAGACGAGGGATTTTGAAATTCCATATTGTGAATATGTTTGCTAACTGTAACTTACTAAGTGCTTAAAATTTTGAATCTTTAAAATATGAAATATTGATTATAATTTAAATAGAAAACTACCATATTAATTGTTTCCTACTCGGAATCATTTATGCCCCTTCATGACTTGAAATCTATTTAAATTATTCTTTCTTACCGAATTGTGAAATGGGAGTCTAATTAAATAATAGTGAACTATTACTAATAGAAATGTGTACGTTTCACCGTAATCCTGGACACCCAATTAGATCTTAATACTATTGTCGAAGAAGTCGACACACGAAATATTAATAAGTACTTGGAAACTTGGCTCCCATTTATGTTGTTGGATTACCTTTATCTTCCTTATTCTTATATCTTGCGACATCCATATAAGAGGTAAGAGTTAAAGAATACTCTCCTTTCACCACATGGACAAAGATTATTGTACCTCTTACTAGTAAAACTTATAGTCATCTATGCTTTTACAGATATATGAAAGAATGCCCGCAACCCCTGTCGGCGACAGATAGCGACAGAAGTGATTGGTGCCAACTGTCGCATACTGTCGCTCGTCTAATAGATCCCTAACACATTTTTTTTTAAATACTCTTATAAGTGCCGGTGTCAAACAGAATTTGTATTAGTTTCTGGGATCGTCAGCAACTCACAGACTAGTTTAACTATCGTCGGGAAGCTCTGTCGAGCGAGACAAACTTTGCGTTACAAACTTATAATTTTAATAAATTTTGTACTGGAGTTGCAATTATGATTTTATTGCTACGTTATAAATGAACGTACTTTATTATTGACTATTATATCAATAGTTTTTTAATAATATTTTGAACTGAGACGTCTTCATCTTTTTGTGTAGTTTTCGTAAGAGGCTACAGTTTGTTTTTGTTTTTTGTATGTGTTCGTGGCCAACACTAGTGTCAATTTTTTTCAAGCTGCCAAAATGCGTTTGACATAGCTTGACTGCCATACAATGATGACAACTAAGACTAACGGCTTTACGTGCCTTCCGAAGCACGGTCTTCCTTCTCTAAAGCAGCATAGTTAAAGATGCAACCGGAAACATGCTGAGATGATAAATAAGAAAAAAGTATATATCTAATTTTACCTAACGAATGAGTTAATAGTATCGATAATCAGTACAAGTAAAAATAATAAAATCAATTCATTAAAATATCGATACATACTATATATAGGGCCGTTCGCATATTATGTCACAATGTATCTTCATTTTTCCATCCTCCACCCCCTTGTCACCCTTTTTAGGGTTAAGTAGTAAACAAGGAACCCTTATAGTTTCGCCATGTCTGTCTGTCTGTCCGTCCGCAATTTTACTCAGTGACTATAAGTACTAAAAAGCTGTTATTTAGCATGGGTATGTATATTAATTATGCAGTAAAAGTGGTAAAAATAAAATACTGAAAAAACAATTTTTTTTTGGGTGGCAGCCATATAAGTAAAGTGAAAACTCATTTTTTTTTCTCGAGTAATTAATCATGTGAGCTATCGTTGAATAGGTCTTTTTAAAATATTATGAGTTTGAGAACACCGTTTTTCGATTTAGGAATCTATTTTTAAAATATTGCGTTTTAAAGTGAACATTTCTGTTAGAATCAAGTGTCGCCCCCCCCCCCTCTATCTGCAAAACGGTTATTTGGACATGCGGACACGTGAAAAAATTCATAGCTATAGTATATATAACAAACTTTAAAGGAAAACTATTAGAGCTAAGTAGGGTTTACAAATTAAAAAGTTATAGGTGATCAACTTATAAAATGTACTCGAAAAGGAAAATTTCGTACAAATTCAATAGAAAATTAGTTTTTAGACGTTTTCAGAGGCATGAACTCAAAGTTGGCATTCATAACTACGGCTACCCTACACTGCGCGTGGCCCGACACGCACTTGGCCAATTATTTCCTATCACTTTAACATGTACTGTTACAATTGGCATGACCCTTCCCATCGCTCTAACGTAACATTTGGATAGCCCCATGAAGAAAAGAGCTTCCGTTTATCTTCAGTAGTAAAACCTTTATTTTTAGAATAAACTGTATAAATGTCGGACATGAAATCTTTTTTAAGACCTGTAAGCTTTGTCGGCGGCTGATTCGCACGCGCTCCTCTACAGGCACGATCACCAAACAGACTGTTGTTGACGAATTTATTTGTTTTGATAACCATTGTGCTAAACCCCGGCTGAAGACAACAGATAGTTAATATTTGTTTCTCTTATCTTTTTCAAATGCTTAAAAGCATCGACGAGGCTTAATGACTGTCATCTAGTGACAACTGTCTGTCTTTGCTAGTAAATGGGAATCCCTACGATGAGGCGGAAATTAAAGACTATAAAAATCGCCACAACACGCCACCCTTATCCATAATGTGGCAGATATAGCATTTTGGGTCTTGCCAGGCCACTTTCAGGATAAAAAGTTGTGACGCACGTATTTAAAATAAATCTGAAGTGGGCAAGATTTGAGGCTGTTAATAGGCGATGCTGCTAGCAATCCATCACTATTTTGGTTCCTTTTTCCATCTTAACGGCGTCCATCACGCCAAACGTAACCTTTGGGTTTTACAGCCCTGGGCTCTGTCTACCCCGTCAGTGATAACTTACGTGAAGTGTGCGACCGCGGCCTTAAAGGCAATGCTTGGTGCTCTTGGGTTAAGAAACCAAGACTCCACACGTGAAAATAGCAAATAAAAACACTAGATGCTATCTAGAAGTCAATTTAGTAAAACGCTGTAAGAAATATTCTGATTGTCCCGATAAAGCGAGGGCGCGGGCTCTGATTTCCTTTCATTTCCTTTAAGGAAACTTAAATAGAACTGAGACTTCCCTCGCGACGGGGCACCAAATCAATTATTTGTGTTACGAAACTTCTAGATTTGCTTCGGATAATGCTACATAGTTCTGTTATACTCTATTAATAGTTTGTTGTGATTGTTTTGTTACTTTTATCAAACAGGGGTATCTTCTTGTAAAATATTGTTATTTTGTTTTTATATTAGGTTAAGATTTTTTCAGAAGTAAGTTTTCCAAGTAGGCAAGCAAGTATACGGTCCACCTATGATAAAATTAATGCCTTTGCACACCCTAAATAAATGAGTTTACGCCATTTTTGAAAAACCTCTAGTTAATGTCTCTGGATAAACATACATAAATACATACAAACACGTCTTTATCCTTGGGCAAAGAATAAGTACTAGTATTCTCGTACAGAAGTCTTACGCAGAAAAAAAAACAAATAAATATCTACTTAACGTGGTTTAGCGCTATGGTTTAATTTAGCTCGCGTCAGAACTCCTCACCTCTTCGTTTAGATACCTAGACATTCATTGCAAGCCAATTTCGTTTTTTACTCTGGAAAAACGATTCTTGTAACTGAATTTTCCCCTTAGAAGTGGTCCCCACGCGCATAGTTCAAATTTTTGATACCTAAACGGGGAGTGACACGGGTGTGCTCTGGGGCAGACAGAGTATTTTTGGCCTTGCAGATCCATGCAGATAGAGCTAGGGCCGCTCTCTCTTTCTCTGGGTAAAACTGTGGTATAATCTATATGTAATAATGTGGTAATATCTAAAATCACCGATTGAACCGATAATACTGGCCCATGAACACCAATGCCTCCATACTTCAACAAACACATGTAATTGTCAAAAAATTGAACTAGTAAATAAACACACCTATCTAGGACTTACAATTGATACCAGTTTCAGTTGGAAACCCCACATAAACAGTATTTGTAATAAACTTAGAGCAGTTATGTCTAAATTGTCTATTTTAAAATATAAACTCCCATATCATACTTTGCGAATGTTGTATATGTCATTGGCTGATAGTATAATTAACTATGGAATAAGTAGTTATGGCAGAACATACAAGACACATATGGAAAATATTTACAAATTACAATTAAGCCTACTTAAGACTAATACCCCAAACAAAATAAAAAATAAATACAAGCTTAACGATACAGACTTATTTAAGCATTGTAAAGTTGTAAATGTATATGATAAAGTAAAAATGGAAATTGTGTGTGAAAACCTACACCAAATAAATTCTCTAAAACTTACAACTAGAAGCACTGGGTTGCGTAATTTAACATACCTACCTAGATATATCCTACCTTCATATAACAACGTTCACGGTAAAAGAATGTGGGAGTATTTCCTGCCATCTACTTTAAATGAATACCCTAACAATATTATTGAGAAAATAAGTAATTTAAAAAATAGTACCAAATGTAAATTAATTCTTAAAAACTATATATTTACTGTATAACATTGTAACGAGTAGTGACTCGCCTTAATACGTATAAACCCAAATAGGTTTTTGTTGGTATTGCTTAATATGTAATGCATGTATTAATTTGTGTGACTTAAATAAATAATAAGAAAAAAAAATTAGCTACCTATTTATTTACCTTTTCCTACTAGCATCTAGAGACATTAAACCATTGTTATTCTTATGGGGTTCTGAAAGTGCTAAATTGTTTTTTTTTTGTGTTTTGGACAAATCAAACAGATTGAGCTAGCCCCAAAGTAAGTTCGCGACTTTTGTTATGGGATACTAATTCAACGATACAATATTTTATAACCAATATAAATTTAGGCAAACATTCAAGACCAGGTCAATCTAAAAAAGATAATTTTCCATCTTGACTTGACCGGAGATCGAACCCATTACCTCCGGTGTGCGTGGCATAATGACCAGTAGGCTACTGAGGTTAAATTTGTTTTAAATTGGCAATAACTTTTCCTAACATCCTTTACACTAAATTGCAAAAAATAATAATCTCTAATATCAACTCCCACACATAATATTCCTTTCACCATAATTTCGAAAATCCTTTTTAAACAACAATACACACTAGGGGAAAGCGCACAATACCCACTTTGTTTCCGACTTGGGTCGAAATGCTCTTAACGTTAGCAAATCCAGAATAATAGTTTTATATCGCAAAATATCAGTTGTACCAATTTTGAAGGGCGTGAGGTCATTATCCTGTCATACGCAGATACGTCAAACTCACATACAATGTTTAATAAATATAATGAGTATGAGTATGGTACTCATTTCTTAATATATTTCATTTTGTAATATTGTGTTATAAAGGCAAATGATATACAAATTTACTTTTATACAACAATGCAATAGGCATTAAGCTCATTTCAAGGGTCTTTCTTTTATCAATGTTCTTGTTATATGAAATTTAATTTTAACCACTTTTACATAAAGTGCAAGAATAACACTTTTTCTTCTTTTAACGCAACAAAAGAATCGTGAAAATACTCAATTTTATCGATCGTATTTGCGTTACTTACCTATATTTAAAGCGGAAAGTATTTAAAGGAAAGAGGATTAAGAAGTAATCAAAAATCTGAAAAAGAAACACCATGTCAACAACAATCCTGTCCAGTATCAGTCAACACTGCAGTAACTCGTTTCCCGTTTGTACTCGTTTATCTCCTTCCTTCATAATTTCGAGATTTTTTCGTATAAGTTCCCTCGCGACTTTAAGGGCTGTGTTTGATGGATCACGCGTTACTTTTTCTCTTCCCTCTTATATCTCACGATGGGTGGCGTATATGATAGACTCTGGCTTGTAACATGTATAAATTAAAATGACCTAGTTATTGCTAATGTGATAAGGAAAACGCATTTGATTTTACGCATTCATTTTTCACTTTATATAGGATTTTGACTTGAAACATTTGTGTGCTTCTAACTCCGTGATGTTATAGTAATAGACCTTGGTTATACAGTAAGTTGCTGCTGTAACAATTTGTATGAAAAACTGTATTGTACAATATGTAACAAAAAACCTGTCCGATCCTTGTAGAAGCAACTCAGACCGTCAATATGAATAACTTTTCCTATGGGACCAATGCTTGAAACTCGAAGAAAACATCGACATTTTCATACAAATTGTCGAGCCGGCCGAACACTTTTGTATGAAAATGACGATTTTTTGTCGAATTCTAAGCATTGGTCCCATAGGAAAAGTTGTTCATATTGACGGTCTGAGTTGCTGCTACAAGGATAGTACAGGGTTTTTGTTACATATTATATGAATACTAGAAATAGTTTACAAATTACCTTTAGAATATGTTATGTTTTGTTACTTCTAGCATTCTTACGAATTGTCTTATTATGTAATTTATAAATACTAAGTAGCCTTTGCTGCATGTTGCTAATTGCAGCCCCTATAATCATTTCGGAATAACAATCGAACTATGTCTGTGCTTGAATTTCAAGTTTCCTCTAAATATCTCATTTATGTATCCTATTGAGAGAAAAAATCAGCTTCACTTCTCTATTGTTCCTTTTATAAAACTTCAACATGAGATTTTTTTCTCCAATTTTTTTCTTAACAATTAGGTAAACACTGCTTTGTGATACGTCACAAAACACAAAAATCCAGTTTCAATCAAAAGTCGCTACATTCTCAGAACTTAAAACGAGGAATACCGTTCTTTTTCAACTTAGAACTCAATTTATCATATCAGCTACTACGCTAGCAAAAAGTTTCAATATTATATGGAAAGGGATCGGCGTTCTAGTATTTTGCTGTAGTTTTCGGAATATAGGATTTTCTATTTGAAATATTGAAATTTCACATCGAAACTATTTAAGTTTGCAAAACTATGTCAATATTAGCGAGTCAATTGAAACTGTTTTTTAGCTCAATAAAACAAAATTCGTTTTTTTTTCTCAATCACATTTTTTTGTACGAGCTTTTATTATGAGGCCAAAATACTTATTTTAACGCTAGATACTAAACTATCCTGGGAGTTGCAATATAACTAAACATTCGTCTTCCGGACTACACAATAATAACGTTATATAATCAACATAATAAAACATTAGGGAAAAATTGTTGAATGGAACATCATAAGGTCTCATTGTGAATAAAAAGAAATAAAATTATTTGAATAATTCTAGATACCTATTACACATATCTACATTATGGGTTTCACAAAGCGTATGTTTACGTCTAAGGCATCAACATTTGGTAATTCTTAGCAATTTTGACTACCAATAGTAAAAATGTTTTTGTAAAGTTGATATTTTTTTCTAGTATGCAAGACTATGTTATCTATATATGTAAGTAATACATTTTCTTTACTTAAAACAATCAATTAAAATATAATTTAATGTAAATGCCTTTGAAAATCTGCACCCGTTATAACTAAACATTAGTCGTCATCCATAAACTGTTCGCCAAGACAAATTATACGATTGCTACTCAATGAGGTTATGTTGTTTTATAACTGAGTTCCGTCGAATAAACCGAAAAATAGGTCTATTTACAACCTTTTATTTAAGTTTGTTTAAGTCAAATCTTGCAACTCCATTTTCAATCAAATATCCTATATCGATTGAGCTAAAATTTTGCATACTTGTGTAAGTCGGATGGCAATATAATATTATGGAGTCAATGAGCTGTTTTGATGATTTGAGTGAGATGAACCGGGAGATTCTCGACGGAACTCAATTAAATTTAAGTCAATCTTCTTTTGTTTATGAAGGGAAAACAAAATATCTGAAAATAATGGGTATTGTTGAGGACTGTATCATTGAAACACCGCTGATTCTTGATTTCACTTTATTTTCTTCCTGATGATCTAACACTGGATTTTTCTTACTTGCTAAAATTGAACTGATACTGAACCGATACTGACTGGTACTGACTGATACTGACTTACAGGGCCGGGACTGGCCGCTTTTTATTACAAATTTTATGATTCAAACTATTGCGGTACGCGTAAGTCGAACAGCCAATCAGAAGCTTAGACGTTTTATCTTCCTTCTCTTTCTCTATCAATGAACCCAACAAGAAGTGGTTGGGCGTGAGTGCTTCGAAGTCTTCAGGCTCAACGGAGACATGTGTCAGTGGTCGAGCGTTGATGCTGTGTTCTACTTCAGCCATCAAAGTCTGCAAGACTTCGTCTTTCGGTGTTTTCTCTCAAAGTATGGCTTGCAGAGCTACTTTTACAGATCGGACCAGGCGTTCCCACGCTCCTCCCTGGTTTGGTGCGCCGGGAGGTATGTACCGCCACGTGAGTCGATGTTTCAGTCCGTACTCTTGTAAAGCTAGAGCCCATTCGGCGTATACTGCTCGTAATTCTGCATCCGCTCCTTTAAAATTAGTAGCGTTGTCGCTATACATCGTGGACGGCCAACCACGACGTGCCGCCATCCGTTAGCCGTTAAGCTTCCGACCAACTCTATCTGGACAGCCCTGGTTGTGAGGCATGTGAATAGGGCACCCCATCTCTTTTCTCATCGTCGCCCGACTGCAACAATCAGGGGACCGAAGTAATCAACCCCACAATTGGTGAAGGGTCGATGATATGGGTCAAGTCGTACTGTTGGTAGATTTCCACATACGGGTACGATGGGATTCGCTTTTCTGACTCGGCAATGTGAACAATTACGTGCTACGGTACGTACAGTAGGCCGAAGTCGTAGCATCCAGTATCGTTGAACGAGGCTCATTGACCACTCTTTTTCGTCCTGCGTGGCCGGCGTTCACGTGTTCTTGTAGCACTATCAGTCTCGCTAGCGGATGTCGACCATCTAGGATTATTGGTCGCTTAGTTTGTGGTGATATCTAGGCTGCGTCTATGCGTCCATTTACTGGTAGCAATCCGTCGTCGTCTAACACTGGGTCGAGTTTCGATAGTCGGCTTGCACGGGCGATTGGTTTGCCCGTGCGCAGGCGCCCGAGTTCGTCGGAAAAACTCTCTTCTTGAGCTTGAGCCAGCCATAATTTCTCAGCGCGATCAAGGTGTGCTACAGTCATATCCTTTTCCCGTCGTCTGCACTTGTCGATGAACAAAAGTACGGCGGCAGTTGCTCGTAGCAGTCTCAAGAAACTGGAGAATCTGTCGATTTTCGGTAAAGGGCGTTGCTGTCGTTCCACGCAGACGTGATGGATTACTTCTATATCTTCGTTTTCAGTAATCGAGTGTTCCTTAGGCCACGATTCTGCTGGTTGTCTTAAGAATTTGCATTGCATCCTCAGGCACGTAATTTGTTCGGGTGGCTCTCCAGGTCGATGTGCGACGAATGAAGTATGTTTGCGGGCATCTTTGCGAATCCAATGGAGAACTGTTCGGGACCAGTAGATGACTTCATCGGCGATCCAGCGATGTTCTTTCTGAACAGTATCTGCTAGCCGGTATTCTAAATCCAGCTTTGGCGTGCACTTCCATGACTTCCTTAATGGTTGTGGCAGCATCATCTTCTGTCTCGTAGCTATTCACGAAGTCATCCATGTAGTGGTTCTCGGTTATAGCCTTGAATGCTGCAGGGTGAGAGTGCGCGTAAGCGTGTGCGTTATGGTCACGCACGCTATGTGCTAAAAATGGAGAACACGAAGCACCGAAGATCATTGATGTCATCTTCATTTCTTGAGGTGGGGTTTTTCTCTTGTTTCCACGCCATAGAAACATTTGCGCTGTTTGATCTTGCTTTCTTATTTTTATCATTAAAATAATTTCTTCTATGTCTGCAGAGACTGCAACTGGGAATTCTCAAAACTTGAAGAGAATACCGAGCAAGGAACGGAGTAGATCTGGGCCTTCTAGTAGCTTGTAGTTCAGACTTGTCCCGTGTGTGACAGTAGCAGCATCAAATACTATGCGCACTTTGCCGGGCTTATTTGGATTGATCACAGCAAAGTGTGGCAGATACCATCGGTGTGGATACTCCTTCTTGGTTCCATCGCACTCTTCAGCGTATCCTTTTGTTATTAAATTCTCTATTTGTGTGCTGTATTGTTGTGCGAAGTCCGGATCTTTGTCCATTTTCTTTTCAATGTTTTTTAGCCTCTTAAGCGCGTTTTCGTAGCTAGGTGGCATGGCGGGAGCGTCTTCTTTCCACGTCAAGCCGACTTCGTAACGTCCACCTTTGCACGTCACCGTGTTGTTGACGATGTCGAGCGCTCGTTGATTCGCGGGAGACACTTTTGTGGTTAGCGTTATCCCTAGCGCGTCGATCTTGAAGTGGGCTTCGATTTGTTCGTGCAGCCGTTGTTCTTCTTCATTATTAACATGTAAATGGAGAACGGAGGCTTTGACTTTGAATATGGTCTTTGGTGTGACGAAGTGAACGACCCAACCCAGCTGAGTCTTGGAGGCGACAGGTTCATATTTTCTGCCGGTTCTCAGCTCGCGGGTGACTATTATTTCCCAGTTGTCGGCACCGATGCGCAATTGAGGCTTGGCTAGATCGTAGCTCAGGTCTTCAACCAGTAGATCTCGCAGGTGACTGCAGTCCAACAAGCGCGCCGGAATTGTCTGACTGGACCAGCTTAATCCTTCGACGGTTCGCGCTCCGATGTCCCAGGTACGATCGCTGGTTTTGACTCGTATCTTGACACGGCAGCTGTCGTGTTCTCGTCGTGTCGTATTCACTCCATGGATGTGGAGTGGCGAAGCAGGTCCGTGTGCATCGATTCTCCGTGCCAGTTCGACGCCCGACACGAATGCTTCGTTCGGTAGCGCTCGGTGAACTGGGTGGATCCTCAAAGACCAGGCCACGACGTTCTTCTTCACCTCTTGACTTCGCGTAACCATCATTTTCTTCGATCCGGCTCGCGAAGGACCACTTTGTTGAAGACTGTATAATTGAAATCAAGAACCAGCGGTGTTTCAATTATACAGTCCTCAACAGGTATTTAGTAAAAACTTGTAAGTTTTTCCTAAGGAATATACGAAGAACGAATTGTTTTGAATATGGGATTTTTTTCTTTCATATAACATGATCCGGGGTATTTATATTTCTCTGTTTTTTATACGCGCTATACATTTCGAAGGTTATAAACTGCGCCATTATTTCTAAAAAAGAAAAAAACGTTTCTAACAAGTGATGAATTTTCCATTACTATTCATTTCATCACCACCATATCAGTCACAGGAAGTCCACTGCTGGACATAAGCCTCCCCAAAGATATAATTTAATGCATGTTAAATGATAACTATCTTCAAACGACAAATTCTCGAGAACCGAGGGTCCTTTCAGACATCAATTTCACCGCCCTGTCTAAACATAGTACTGATTAATTAATTAGGGTGCTGCAATTATGTCAGATATTGTCGCTCACAAGTTTCTGGGTCCAAGTTTGGAGAAGGTAAATGTCAATGGGCCGTTGATATTATCATAGTGTAGTTCGGATGTTTGGAGCGGTAAGTTATTATTAAGGGTTTCAGGAGCAGATAGGAATATATTGGATAGGTGTTTGTATGATGCAAGAGATTGGCAAAAATAATATTGTCTAATATATAACATCCTTTTTTTTTTGTTAGGTAGCTTAAATCTAGTTTTATTGTTTGTGAACTCATTTTAATCCTTGTAGGGCTCTTACTTATTGCAAAATAGTTATGTGTATAGTATTGTGCCTCAAGTTAATGTGATTACTCTCAAAGGAGATACAAAACAATCAGAGTCATGGAATCTGCGTGACGTTTACTAATGGATATATCTAGGATTTCCAAAATGACCGATCTAAATTGATCGTCATCCAGTATTAAGTAAAATAGAATATAATTTCCTTTATAGCCAAAAATACAACAACACTTAACAGAAAAAAAAAGTACATCGAACAATGAGATAACGATGAAATGTCTCCTTCATATCGTACATTTGTGCAGCATTTTCATAGCGTGGTGTGATTTTTTAGTAAGTAATTATACCTAATACTTACTTGTAAAAAAAAAACTGTCTTTAAACCACAAACAAAATCCAACAAATCGAATATTAATCACAGGAATGGTTTTACATTGCAGTCTCAAATGTTGACCGCCATTGTTTGCCCAGACAAGTTCTCATTTTGTAATTAGCTGACTTGGCGATTTCAGCCTTTGTCTAACTTTAGCAATGATAGTCGAGTAAATCAGAGTGGCTTCTATTTCTAGAGTACTTCTTATTGTCTTGAGGTTGGGTGGAGTTGAGGGCGTTGATAGCACTTCACCATTTTTTTTATGTGTAAATGAACAATAGAAGTGTAAAATTTGACTCTAATGTCAGGCCATGTGTTTAGGTATCGAAAATATACTTTTTTATTACTATGCACGTGACGTCAAATTCGAAGGGGAAAATTCATGAATCGTTTGCCAAGAGTAATAAGATTGAAATTGGCTTGCAATGGATGTCTAGGTATCTAAACGATGAGGTGAGAACTTCTGACGTGAGCTAAATTAAACCATAGCATTAATCAATTAAGTAGAAATTACTTTGAATTTTTTTTCTGATTATGACTTCTGTACTTGAGTACTAGTGCTTATTCTGTGCTAATGTTGGCCACTTTTAACTTTAAACAAAAACACACAAGAAAAATAAAACAACTAGAGTACATTATTTAAACTTCAGACTGTCATTTATCAATGAAAATCGGATTTCGACCCGGCTAAACGTACTTTCAAAAGCACTGCTCGATATGTTTTCTTTTGATTAAAAGCATAATTATTTTGACTTAATTTGTAAATACGCCGCAATCCGCGACGAAAAAAAAATAATAGCAATTACGGTTTAAATTTTAGTTTAATTTTGTAGGAACCATGGAAAATTATAAGTTTTACAAATAGTTCAAGTCTCTGATAATTACTACATAATTCTGAATTTGATATGATCGGGTGATCGGATCAAATTCAGAGTTATATAGTAATTATAAGGTTATAAGGTTGGTTCAAATTTTGTAAAGTTCACGACTGGGTTGTCATAAACTGTACTCAGTTTGGAACACCCTTTTTTTAAATTACTTTTGTTTCTACGTGTATCAAGTGTAAAAATTACTGGATAAAAAAATGGCAGGTTAATAAAAATTTCAAAGTCAAACATTGAAAATGCAGTCTGAATTTTAAAACGCTAGACTATTTCTGCCAATAAGCTACAGACAGACAAATAGCTATAGTGGTGTGAGTTTGTCTTGGAATTTAAACCGAAATTACAATATAGGGCGAAAAAGTATTTTGTCAAACGTCTAGAAAGTTTTAGTTAAAAATGTACACCCAGAACTTTTGCCCTTCAATCGAATTTATTTTTATAAGCAAATTCAATTAAAGCCACGAGTATAATCAATCTATCAATAATGTAAATCGTTAAGTTTTATTGCAAAGCCCATTATGATATTGAAGGGTTTAAAGCCAATTTTGATAATTTTGTATTGCAGCATGTTACTTACTTTTTTACAATCAACCACGTAGATAAAAAGAATATTTCAGTTGAAATATAATCAGTGTACAAGCCTAATATACTATTAAAAACTAAGATCTTGTTTAAAAAGAATACATGAATAAATTACAGTTTAAAAAAACATGCTTTGATAAAATTATAAATATATATACGGACAAATCACACAGATTGAACTAACCCCAAATTAAGATCGAGACTTGTGTTATGGGATACTAACTTAACGTTACTATATTTTATGACAAATTCATATAAAAACAGGGTCCATCGGTCCCAGGTCAATCTGAAAAAGATCATTTTCCATCGTGACCTGACAGCCTGGCCTTCCACAGTGGTCGTCAAATGGATTATTGTATTTTTATCGGTTTACTGGTAAACTATTGTACTTTCATAGGCCTCGGCATTATTAAGATAGGTGTGTAACATTTTTATCTGAAGTTTTAATGTGGGTGCAAATCGCGTCTAAAGTTTCGTTACAAACACACAGGTGAAGCTAATAAGAAGCGTGTAATAAGAACGAGAATAGGGATGACGACAGGGTTAGAAAAGTATTATTGTTATTAGTCCGTCTTTAAGATTATCCAAAAATAATGGACCCACATTTTCCCGTTCGCCAAAAAATTAAAAATTTACAAAGTTACTAAGCATCAAATTTCCGGAGTGGGAGCTTGCGACGTCACTTCTACTATGTAAAAATCGTACGTAGCCATGACGTCATGCGAAATTTCAATGTGCTGTATATTTGTCATTTTTTTTTCTCAGAAAAAAAAAAAACGTGTACAATATTTTTTAAGAATCTAACTAACCGATGGTCTTAACATATTTTTCCATTCGTCATGCCTATTATCAAAGATATTGTCCCGTAAAAGATTTTTCCAAGCTGGTCTCGGAGAAAAGAAAAATCTTAGAATTTACACGCTGCTTCTCTTCCCGCGTAGATAATAGAAGCCGATCGAGGGTATAGGCGAAAATGCGAATCATGTTATAAGGCGATGCGGCTAGTAACCGATCACTATTTTGATTCCTTCTTCCACCTTCTTGCCTACCGTCACGTTAAAAGTGGCCTTTGAGTCTTGCGGGATCTTTAGTGACCTATCTAACTTTTTCCACCTCGTTACAGATTTACTATTTAATAGGACCAGAATTAGTTAAGTCACACCGATCGCAGACCAAATGTTGACCGCCGCTGTTTGCCCAGACATCCCCTGATTTATTTATTAGCGAGATGGGCATACCAAACGGGGCAGACAGAGCATTTTGGGTCTTGCGGCTCTAAGTAAATAGAGCCGCAAGACCCAAAATGCTCTGTCTGCCCCATTAGTATAATGACGTGATGGTATGTATAGGTCATCCAGTAAAACCTTTACACATTTTATCCTTGTCAAGTAAATCAATCACAAATAGTCTGAAAGCATCGCTATAATTAGACAAAGGGTGAATTGCCAATCTAGCAAATTAATGAATCAAGAGATGTCTGGGCAAACAGCGGCGGTCAACATTTGGTCTGCGATCGGTGTGAGTTTACTATTCTAATTGCTACATTTCTGGTCCTATAAAATACTAAATCTGTAACGAGGTGTACAGAGTTAGATAGATCACTATTTTAGTGCTCTATCTAACTCTGAACAATGAAATAAATTTTTAGGTTTCCGTACCCAAAGGGTATAAACGGGACCCTATTACTAAGACTCCGTTATTCGTCTGTTCGTCCGTCTGTCCGACTGTCTGTCCGTCTTTCTGTCTGTCACCAGGCTGTCTCATAAAACGTGACACACAGATAGTTGAAATTTTCACAAATGATGTATTTCTGTTACCGCTATAACAACAAATACTAAAAACAGAATAAAAAATAATAATCAAGTATTTTGTACGAAAACCTTCAATGTGCGAGACCGACCGACTTGGCCGATTAATAAAATACTCTACAATATCTACTAGTACCATCAATTTACAAAAATATAGTATCACTTTCGAATAATACTACTTTTTTGTAGTACATTTTTGTACGTTGCTTAGATATAAAATAAGTAGAACTGAAACTTGGTACGAATATTGGGAACACCAACGAATATAAAATTAAATGTGAAAAGTTTCCATGGATTCCATATTATTTTTCCAGGCAAATTTAAAAAAAAAATCCCTGACGACGAAGTGGCAGAACTACATATTCCCACCGATATTAAGTGGTACTGATATCCGTAGTGCCATCTTTTATTTGCCGGGTAAAAAAGAACTCCAATTTTCAAGCTTTAATCTCCAATAACTTTTAAATGGCTGAACCGATTTTCATCAAACACGATTCTAAGAACCACTGCAAAAAAATTGTATCCATTAAAAAACACGCATTGAAATTGGTCCATCCGTTCCAGAGCTACGATCTCACAGACCGACTTAGCAACTTATAAGATAACATGGCACACCTCTTTTTTGTCGGTGTTTAAAAAAATCGAGTCAAAGATCGGAGAAATATGGAATTTTTGCATTTTTCAGTCTAACAGTAAGTTTTATCATTGCACATTTTTGGTTTTTACGGTGTAAGATATTAGAAGTCGATAAGGTTTTTCATTGCTCCTCTCTAGACTAGACAAGAATAGTGTAGTAAATAATATTCATAAAAAAATTATACCAATGATACACTATACAATCTACAAATCACGTTATTTATGAGACGTTTTGTGATTAACGTTGGTCTAATTTGGGGTAATAGAGCAAATATTGGTCTAGGCTAATTAGTGTATCGAGAGAGGCGGTATTTGGCCACTGCGGCCAAAGTTTAATGAATCATTTGACCCCTCACATTGTTATTTATTGATGTTACTAATCAGACAAATGGCTAATCCATTAGTTATAGACCGTTACAGAATGATGGGGTGCGGAATTGAATCTCTTTAGAAAATGTCATCTATCTTTGGTACTATTGTACTTACTTTGGATTTAAACGGTAAATGGAGATTGTGGAATATCATGCGGCATTTATTGAAGTCATGAAATAATCTTAAGATGAGATATAAGTTTACTGCTTTGTTGTCCTAAGTTTCTTTAATGTTTAAACTTTTTATGGTATGGAAATATTTTTTTGTTATTTATTTTAAATTTTTTATTATTATTTAGAGCCTACTAGATAACATTCTTAGGCAAAGATTCTCTCGGCTCTCCACTTCTCTCTGTCTTGCGCTTTTGCCTGCCAGTCCTTTGAGTAGGTATCTTGATCGTGAAGCCATCTTCGCCTAGGTTTTTAGCAGCGGTGATAATCACGGTAAACATAACTTTGGTTATAGATCGCAGGGTAGTGTTGTGGACTCTATCTATTCTCTTATTATTAAGCATTCTCGCTGCAAAAATGAAGCATTGACGTGGGTGGTCGTAAACTCAGCAAGTTACGCTTTGCAGACGATATCGTATTGTTCTCTTCCTCAGCATCAGAACTACAACGCGGCTTAAGGATCTGCATGCAGCAAGCCTCGAGGTCGGTCTAAAGATGAATATATCAAAGGCGAAATTTATGACTAACAGCACCAAGTACAACGTACAAGCCCAAGGTGTGACGATGGAATATGTCAATGCGTATCCTTCCAGGCCCGGTAATAAAAAGAAGTTGCAAGAAGTGCACCAAAAACGCCTGGGGGAACTATTGGTCCATTAAGAAACTTACGAAGGCAAACCTTTATTTAACACATAAACGCAAGCTCATGTACTTACATGTGCATCTTTTCGATACTTACATATAGGGCTCAGACTTGGTCTTTGACATAAGCTCAGAAGTCCGGGCTCGGAGTTTGCCAATGTTCCATGGAGTGCAGCAAGCTTAATATAAAAGACGAAATAAAATAAGTCTACTATAACAATGACTTCGACCTGCTTTATATAAAAGCTGGATAATTTCTCAAACAGTGAGGGCGAGGACTATAAAAGTATATCCAAGGGAATAATCAAATTCAAAACAGTCACGTTCCCTTAAATTATGTTAGCAACTTAGCCGAGTCTCTTTACGACGCGATGGCGAATTAAAAATTAATGTGCTCTTACGAAACCGACTGAAGACAACTTGATCAAAATTTCAACTTCTCTAAGTTGGTAGCATTTAATTAGCAAGGAAACGTTTCTTAATGCAAAATTTGAGTTCAAAAGCATGCGTTCATGTTAGGCAACAAATGCGAACTGACAAAATGTTAACTCAGCATGAATTATGAGTCTCACTCGGTACGGCCCTGGGGAAATTAAAGTGTCTTGCTGCAACTTTAAGACGCGCAGGTACGGACTCGCGTTTCCGTGGATACCGAATAATTCATTCCTTCTGTTTTAGGAATCGACTTTCTTTCATTGCCTTCTTTACTGTCAAAATAAAGTTGGGAACACACAAGTACGTTTTATAAACTCAAGACTACTCACTCACTAGATGCTGTCAGGTAGATATTAGTAAGCATACAAAAGGGTGCACCTTTTGACGATATGGCATTCACTATTACCTCAGAAATACGAAAGAGTATTCCCCAAGCCCAAAATTATCCAATGCTAGATATTGTAGCATGTATTACGTGCATAATGGTCATTATGGCTGCTGTTAAAATAAAGGCTAACTCTAAGTCTTACCTCCATCAACCTATTTTAAAGATTGTTGTTGAATGAAGCAACTTTTGACAACGTAATATATTTATTTTACTACGTTAAGCAGAAGCACTCATAGTTTGTGTCTACTTGACGATAACTAACTAAATAGAGACTCCTTTCTGCAAAAGAACATTCATTTCTCAACAAATTGTCTCTTTGTTTAGACGACTGCATTTCTGAATGCCTTAATAGAAACAATATGCTCTCTCATTTGTTTTTCGACGGATGCAGGGACCAGGGACTGGCGTCTTCTGGAAAATAGCCTATTTGACTGAAACTAAAATGCAAGCTAGATTGAAAGAGCCAAACGCAATGCTCTGACTTGGAGAAATTAATGAGATAATAAAATAAAACCTACTTGGGCTTAATCCAATTTTTAAATTAGGAGTTTGGCCCCATTTTTAAGCAAAAGTCCTTTTAAAATACATTGCAGTTTGCAATAAATTGTTATTACTTATTAAGATTTGAAATAAAATAACTGAACTGAATACGTTTCAACTCTCTCAAAACTGATATTTTTCTATTTTTTTAACATTAACGTTATGATAATTTGTACAGTAAAGGCCCTGGAATACCTGTATGTTTCCAAATGAATTGTTAGTCTCAAAAATTTACAAAAATATTGCAATAATTTTTCACAATTAGTTAGGATGTGAACAAAAATTGTAAAAGTCTTATTGTAACACAGATTAACCCAAGTCAACAAATAGGGCGTGTCTGGAATGAGACTCTGCACATATGTACCGGCACTCCTGGGAAATAAATTGTTGCTGACGTCTGATTGCGATGGCATGAGATTTTTTAGTCGCTCTTATATGGATAGAAAAAAGCATTCATGCCTTTGGCTCTAGGGAGATCTAGGAGTAGAATAGCTTTTTGTGGGTTTGGGATAACATTTTATTTTCACAAATTTTCTTTGAAATTGAATCTTGATTTTTTACTTAATTATTAGCCTTAAAGCCATGAAATTGACAAATTTGAAATCATCAAAAGAGACACGTGTTTAGTAGCTCTAATATGGAAAAAACGCATAATCACGCCTTTGCTCGAGGAAGGTCTGGTTTAATCAGAGTCCAATATTTTTTTAACTTGATAACAATTAATTCTCATAATATTTGTAAGATTACCTAAGTACCGTTGTCATTTAAAATGCACTTACATTTACAATGATATATTTATCAAATAAAATACTCAATAGTTCTATGAAAAACAAATCACATCATTTTTAGGGTTTCGTAGTAAACAAGGAACCCTTATAGTTTCGCCATGTCTGTCTGTCTGTCTATCTGTCTGTCCGTCCGCGGTTTTACTCAGCGACTATTAGTACTAGAAAGATGATTGGCATATATATGTATAATAATTGCTAAAAAAGTGGTAAAATAAAATATTAAACAAATTGGTTTTTTTTAGGGTAGCTCCAATACAAGCTGAGTGAAAAGGCAATTTTCTTTTCTCGATTAATCAGTTATGTTGGGTATCGTTGAATAGGTCTTTTAGAAATATTATGAGGTTGTGAACACCGTTTTTTGATTTAGGGATCCGTTTCTGAAATATTTGGTTTAGAAATTAAAAATTTTGTTTGAGTCAAGTGTCGCCCCACTCTATATGCTAAAGGGTTATATATAAACAGGTGAAAAAATTCACAGCTTTAGTATATATAACGAACTTTAAAGTAAAACTATCAGAGCTAAGTAGGACTTACAAATTAAAAAGTTATAGGCGATCAACTTATAAAATGTACTCGCAAAATGAACATTTCACACAAATTCAATAGAAAATTCGTTTTTAGACGTTTTTAGTGGCATCAACTCAAAGTGGGCATTCGTGACTACGGAACCCTACACTGTGCGTGGCCCAACACGCACTTGGCCAATTATTAAGTACAATAATAATAACTTAGCATACTCTCTAAAAAGTTAACCTAAAACTGCCGATCCATACTGTTTTACCTGTCCTAATGAAAAACGACTTTCAGCCTTTTTTGAATGTATATCCATAATGATCGCGTTTATCTCATTATAGCCTCTAATGCAAAACTAGGACGTGTCAGTCTGTGCGAGAAATAACTTCCTATTAAAACTGTCCAACTGTCTGTTACAGTACACGCAGCTTAAGTAACAGGAGATCGCGATTTTTTCTAGGTAAAGGTGGTATGGTCAATAACAGGTAAAAAATACCCTAAACCTTTCACCCATTGCATATTTTCAAAATCTCTCTCTCTCTATCTCTCACTCTCTCATTTCAGTGTTTTCCCAGTTGCGTTCTCAGCTGCAATGCTGAGAAGCCCGGGGTCCGCTTTCCGACTTTTTCTTCTTTACTTTGCACGGCCTTGAGCACCCTTGGTTATAAGATGACTAGCACGCATATCATCCTTGACGACATCAAGCCAGCACTTCTTGAGTCTACCCCGCCTGCCGGGCCCCGAGGCGGTATGGCATATATACATATATACATTTGTTTCCCACGTAACTTGCCGGTTTTCGTAGGACGTGACCGTACCAGCGTAGGCGACCTTCTTGCAGTCTGCTATGTTACCAACATGAAGGCTGCCGCGGATGCGGGTGTTTCTCACGCGATCTCTCCGTGACACTTCGCATATCCAACGCAGCATTTACATCTCCGTGACACGCAATTCCTGCTTTTGCCGCTCAAGCAAAGGCCACGCTTCACTCCTATATAAAAGGACAGGTCTAATGATGGATTTGTAGACCTGTCCCTTCAACCTAACCGACATTTTGGTGTCACAAATGACACCAGTCACCACCCACTACTTTGCCCATGCGACAGATATACGGGCCATGACGTCGGCATCGATGTCTCCGGAGGCGTGAAGTACAGATCCCAAGTATATAAACAGGTCCGTACGCTTGACCAAGTCCCCCCGCCCCCTATGCGTACGCATAGGCAAAGACTTAGGGGGGGGGGGGGATCTGTAGCATTGCAAGCCATGTATTCGGTCTTCGCCACATTAAGATTTAGACCACCGTTTTCAAGCGACTCCCTCCACACATTTGCGCGTTGCACCAGTCTCCCTCTGTCCGCATCCGCGAGTGCGATATCGTCAGCATACATAAGCAGCCACGGAGGTTGCTTGTGTGTGTCTCTGATGCTGTTAGACACTTCATCTAATATCACACTGAAGAGGTATGGACTGAGAACCGAGCCTTGGTGAGTCCCGACTGTAACGGAAAAGGGTTTGGAGTCACCAACAGCAGTCCTCACTATGGACTGGGAATCGCGGTACATATCGCGGATTATATCAATATAGATCTCTGGCACCCCTTTGGACCTCAGAGCTCACCGGATCATCTCTCGGGGAAAACAGTCAAAGGCCTTCTCCATATCCAAAAACAGGAAATGAAGAGGCGTATTTGCAAAATCATTGTTGTCTATTGTTCTGTGGTTGAGAGATTAAACGCATTTTTATGCAGCGGCTGGGGCAGTAGAGGCATAGCAATACATTTTGAATTAGCTTATTTTTATTTAAGGTGCACCGGCAATATAATCGTCATCGTATTAAAGCTTGTACAAAAAATGAAATTTTTCAACATTTTTTCATCGTTTTTTTTTTAAGCCAAGTTTAATGCACAATAAAATCACCAAGTTGCTTGGCCAGACTTGCAAGTATCTAGAAGAGTCTTGTATTTTTCCTGAGTTTCATTACGTATGTCTATTTTTGCCTAATATTGCAATTTTTATCCATGAATGTCCGTTAGGCAAGTATTAGTTTGTACTCGAGTGCGATCATTTTCAACTATCACCTGCACACTAGTAGGTAATTTACAGTTTAAAATGACTATTGTGGCTATATGTGAATATATATTACCTATGACAGTCATTGAGTTTCGTCAGATGTATTTAGGCAGCTCGAAAAAATTGACAATAGTGTTAGTTAATACTACACTCGATAAGACAAGAGAAAGTTACAACGCTTTGTTTTCAAAACTTATACCACACATGACCATCCACTGATCGGAACTCTAATCTGTGTACACGTCGATTTTCATTACGAACTGACCGCTTTTTATGGAGGTTCCACAGCTCCAATACCAATTTCTATTTAAATTATTTATTGCACTGTCCCACGTCCACCTTTAGGGATAATCAAAGTAGTTTTCCCATGGGATTATGTAATTACTAATTTTAACTATTTAATGAAAAACGGGTACTTGTGATTATATATCTCTTTACATCGCCATTATTTTTAAACTAAATTTACTGGTAACTAAATAAGTAAGTACTACTAAAATCGAAAACAGTAAACCTAGTTAAAAATATAAAATGTTGATATAAGTAGGTTGTTTAGTAGCAGTAATATTTACATCGTTCAGACTGGAAAACATATACTATGACTAGGTTTGAGATATTCATTCATACCCAAACCCAGAACTATTCAGCCTTAATGCAGTTTCTGTAATCACTTGGTCACGTAAGGTTTCTTGCAAATGTAACCTAATGAATATTAGGTCAATTGTTTTTAATTGGCCAACACAGGTATCAAACTTTTCAAGTTATCTTACTCAGCCTTATGACAGTCATCTAATGATGGCAACTGGGCCATGGCTGGAAGCAACAGCTTTAAACGTGCCTTTCGAACATGTTAGAGTTCGATTTCATATCACAAGTGAACCACCAATGGTACTACTGGTGGCAATAAAGTGAATACCAAAAGTATGACCACCAATGGCACCACGCCCAGGATATCTATACTTGCGTTTAGTTAACCTACCCTAGAAATGTTTACTTTCGTTAACAAACATGGTTAATATTAGATTAGTGCAACAAAATAAAATTAGCTTAAACATAAAATGTCAGTTCAAAAACACTCGTAGGAATAAAATTAGAGATATTTCGTTTTGTGAATCCAACATGATTACTTCAAAACAGTTTTCGTCTCAAAGCTTTTAGATTCAGTTGCATCTGCTTCAAAAATTCCCCGCCTGACGAGCGAATCTAATATTTAAATTAAAAGAACACACTGCTGGAAAACTCGTAACATTAATAAGATTTAGCTTCATTTTTGCGGAATAGTTCCAACGAAGTTTCACCTCACCAAAACTCGCCCGAAGTTATTACTCTAGCAAATAAAGTTATACAAAATTGCTCCGCTCCGGCCTTTCTTTATATTACTTCCCAACTTGACCGCTTATCACTCGTAAATAAAGTAATTCCTACATTCGTGATGCCGGAGAATGTGGCGTAATGACGTTGATACGTTTATCAGATCCAACTTGGTATTTTCCAACAATTTACTGTGTTAACGTGAGAACACAAAAATAGTAGAGTACCATTATTGGCATAGCACATTGCGTGCGACACGGAAAACAATTTGACGAAAAAAAAAGAACTAATGAACGGTTTCATGGAAATAAGAAAAGTAGGCAAACTTTATTATTAACTCTAATAATATGTAATTTAGTTTTTGAGACGTATGACAAAGCGAAATAATGAACGTAATATGTTTTTTTTCTGAAAATCGTTATGTTTGTCATCTAATATTTTGCGACAACTTCAAATCGTAAATAAGATTACCTTAAATTACGAATGCGTCATATTCTAACAATGTGTAATTTTATGTAATTTATACTTATTAACTTTGTACAATATTTATAAATTTATTAGTTTTTCCCTTATAATATTAATGAAAGTAATTCCCAAAATAACAATAATCAGCAAAAAAAAGTTAGAAAAAGTGACCTTTGAACAGCAGTAGTTGAGTCAAAAAAATAGGTTGGCTTCAAAAATGTATTTGATAACCAAGATTTCGAGTTAACTTATCATCAGGATTAATACCTTGATCGATTTGATTGATTAAGTGCTTGTGTATGATGAGATCAAAATACTTTTTTAAAGTTCGGGCTTGAGCCAAATAGGTCAAAAGATTGCTGAGATATGGACCGGTCGCGAGTTTGCGATTTGGGGTGACTTAATTCTTATTTGTTTTAAGAACAACTGTGCCAGCTATAACCTAATTAAACTTGTTTTCTTCAAATCCTGCAACTTTGTGAGCATATTGTTACAAATACTAGCATTTATAAAATCTTTCTTGGAATCACGATCTGGAAAACTTAAGTGTCTCCCGTCGGTTTTAAACCCGCTGTGCTTGATATTCCACAACCGTTGCCGTCTGTGTCTCTAATGCAAAGTTTATAAATAATTTTAGTACTGCTTTAGGACTTCTGTACACTGTGTTTTGTAGTTTTGTCGAAAAAATCTTGTACAATGTCCAAGATATGATATTTTATAAGTTTTATAAGTGATAGAAAAGCACAAATTCACTATGCAAACAATCAGATTTATTATCAGTGGATAGCTAAGAATCATGTGAAAGAATCAGATAATATTTATAAGTTTAGTTAGTATTTATAAGTATAAGTAATTAGTTGCTAACTTTTGAACTATGACTTTAGTACATTCTAAGTGTTTTTGCTTTTTCTCGGACCAACATAGAAAATATAATTGTTACCATCATTTACAATCGTAATAAGTCCATGGCTAGGATTTTGCTTCCACACTACGCTTATACTTTAGTTATGTTACATAGAATTAAACTGTTTACTTAACATAGATCCAGTCTTATTATAAAATGCGAATTATCTTAAGTACTTGGTTAAACATTATCTATCCAAAACGAGAAGACTCTCGCACTATGTCACCTACTCTTTTGTCACTGTCCTCTTCATATGGGTAAATAAAAGTTTGAACTATAACCCAAAGTTTATATATAGTCAAGTCTGCGTTTTAAAATATATGTGATCAAACGAATTTATGTACTAAGTAAAGTTCGATCAATATTATGTGATTCACTTCAGCCATGTGTGCTATCTGTAAGTTATTAGGATAAAATTATTGTTTTTTAACAGCATTACAATGCGACCGCTATTTCGGTTCAATTTACGTGTCAGGAATTTGTACAAAAATGCTTTGAAGTCCGCCATTTTTGTTAAATTTATTTGTGTCGCATTGCACATTGCTCGGATTATTACCCAAAATTAAAATATGTGATAAAATATATTTTAATACATAAGATAATTTAGATAATAATCCGAGCATTGATATGCTGTTAAAAACGAATAATTTAAACAAAAATCCTTCTTCACTTTAATCATCTTTCATCTAAATTGAATTAAGTTGAACACACACTTCTAAATAGTGGGCAGTAGTCAAGAATAACTATAGATATATATGTGATGAGAAAGGTCGTCAGGGTAATACGAAGTTACAGTAGCACATTGGTTACAACGAAACACACAACTATTATAACGAAATTTTTTCATCGCATGTTTTAATTTGTTTAAAAGGACTACCTGGTACTATATGAAGCTGAAGTGACGAGACATAATAAGACGGATAAAGTTTTTAGAACTCCTA
The DNA here is from genome assembly GCA_943193695.1 of Acrobasis suavella. Classification (NCBI taxonomy): domain Eukaryota; kingdom Metazoa; phylum Arthropoda; class Insecta; order Lepidoptera; family Pyralidae; genus Acrobasis; species Acrobasis suavella. The sequence continues at coordinate 14,768,718 of OW971938.1, forward strand.
TTTTGTTCTGGTGCCGAAGTGAGTTCAATAATGTAAGGTATAGCTGTAAAACGTAGCGGCTGGGCGGGACGCCGCTAAATGGCTACACTAAGGATTTAGTATCTAAACGTGCTTCCATATTGGAATGATGTGATAAAAGAAACCGCAATTGCAATCTGTTATGTTGGAACGGTATATTAACACGGTAATGATTACCTACTTTTTGACATGGAGCTATAACCGAAATCAATGTGAACAACTTTTGCTATGGGACCATCCTCAACATCGCAAAAAAATGTGCAGCTTTTCAAAAAATTAAATACCGTGCTAAAATTTATGCAATTTTAAGCATAGTCCTGTAGTAAATTAATACGTTTACTCCCTTTCGGGTTGATCGGGGCGGCTCTCTTTTTGTTAAACATGGTATAACTATATCTACGATATTATAAGTCACGTTCTTTTTTTTTGTGGCAGCATCATGTATTTATCAAAATTGTGATCTACATGACAAAGAAAGAAAAGTTTCAAAGCATACGAGTACTTATACACAATAAAATTAAATATTTGACGTGACTCTACCCTACTGTATGAAACAGTCAATATTATACCAAATATTAATCTATACTGTGTTTGAAAACTATTTCATCAAAGTTGTGTTCGTCCAGGGATCACGCTACAGAATTCCTATTAGATGTTGTTTATCTATGTTCTACTTACTTTACATAATTTCCCTTGAGACAGTAACACATAACACTCTTGAACGCAACGCAACTCTTCATAAACAATTCCCTTTATGTTACTGTCAATAATTCAAAGCGAATAGCGAAAATATAATAAAACAGGATATTATGCATGCGATAGAAAAAGTGAATAGATAATACGTGTTACATCATAAAATGTTTCCGCAGTAAAAAAAACGATTTTATCACTTTACACAAAACGAAAAACATCATACTTAGCCCAATTTTTAATTTTAGCAAGTATTCTAATCTTGTCCAAATTGCTAAAAGTTAAATAAATAAGACTTAAGCAAGTTTGATTTTGTTGTACCAAAAACATCGCGAACTGCCGCGCATTGGTCGCGAACTGCCGCGCAACGGTCGCGAACTGCCGCACAACGGTCGCGAACTGCCGCGCAACAGTCGAATCGCCGATTTGTGTTGCGATCTGTCGCTAACAAAGTATCGCTCGTCTGTTGAACGCCTTAGTGGGCGTAAGTAGTTGGTGGGTAAATATAAGTGCTTTTGAAAATGTTTGCCCATCAACAAATTAATTTTGCTAACTGTTTTCGCAGGCCATCTTCCGCATCAAAATCTGGTTGTCTTGAAGATGTCTGATTTTTCTGGTATTCACTAGAACACCTTCACGTATCTACGACTTTTTTCGCATCTTGAAGGAAACTTATTCTGTGATAAAATATTTTTTTTTTTCTCTTCTGTCTCTCTTGCTGTTTGTTTGTTGAATAGTGCTTTGGTTGAAAATAACTACGTCTGTAATATGTTTTGGTTTAGGATAAATAATGAACAAATTAGTTTACTTTGGCATACTGTTTATTATGTAAGAAGAGCAAAAATAAAGATAAGTCCATACACCAAATGTCTCTTCTCACAGTGATATAAAAACTCATATAATTTCACAAAAACCAACACAGCCAAAAATTTGGGAATTATAATGGACTCTAACCTTAAATGGTCAGCCCACATTAACTCGTAAGATCCACTTTTCCTTCCATACTCTTAGATCTCTCCAATACTTCCTGCCCTTTAAGACTAGGATTTCTCTTGCCCAATCCCTTATTCAACCAATTTTGGATTACGCTGTTACGTGCTTCATGCAACAGAAGATCTATTAGACAAACTGGAACGTTTGCAAAATCTGTGTATCGGTTTCATATTTGGATTGAGGAAGTTCGAACATGTTTCATTCATGAGCACCGTACTTAGCTAAAATGGTTGCCTATATGGCTCCGTAGAGTCAGTCGCGTTCTTTATCTTCTTTTCAACGTGCACTGTACACTATCCTACTTTCCCCTCCTATCTGCGAGAGCGTTTCTCCTTTTTATATCCTCCAAATTCTCCTTGCAGATCCCACCTAAGAACTATCCCTAAAATCCCTCACAACACTGCTACCTATTCCTATTCCTTATTTATTGAAATCATCTTAATTGTAACTTATAATGTTCATATTAAGTATATATTATATTTCCTTCTAAATAGACATATGCATTTATTTAAGTATATGTGTAATATATGTATGTTTATTTGTAGTTAGTGTAGTTTTATGTCATTTTAATTTTCTTTCTCCTTTATTTTATGTATAAACTCCTCTCACAGGCCTACTGGAAGTAGTATCTGAGTATCTCTTTTGAGAGAAAGTAGTGCCTTTGTACAACTTTTATTTGATGTATTCTCTGTATAAATTTTCCGTGTACATAAATTGGTAAATAAATAACAAATAAATAAAAAAAATCTCTAAAAAGTAAGTACATAACATACGATCAGAAAACTAATATCAAAATGGGCAATCCATTAAAGTTAATGTTCGATATTAAATACGCCGACAAAGGGAGACGCAAGCAGACCCCGGTGCACTCGATGGTGCATGAACATCGCTGCGTTTGCTGTATTAGCTGTTTCGAAGTGCAGGTCAGTTTTATGTGGTTTTTATTCAATATATACGGACTGTTTAGTGAAAATCAATGAGTGTATTTCTAATGTTTTTGGTGCACAGTAAAGATCATTTAGTAGGGAATATTAGGCCTTATGTTAGCAAACACAAAAAGTAATTTATAAAAGCCATTTTTAACCCCGGGCGTGGTCGAGATTTGTATACTACTTGAGGTCAAATCCAGTGAAATAAAAAATGTTTCGAGGTCGTCCGTGCTTCGAAAGGCACGTTAAGTCGTTGGTCTCATCTGTCACCATTAATTGCAGTCTTGAAGCGGTCGATGCCATTCATCAGCTTGAGAAATCTGTAACCAGTATGGGCCACTAACTCACACAAAACAAACGCAACTAGCTCTTTTTAGTGCCCGTCTGCCCAACGTGGTGGTACAACACATTGGTCGAGCAGTGAACTGACATAAGAATCAAATACTATTCTAACACGTAAAGATTACAGAGTTTGTACTGTAAACAGAAATAACGCAAGACAAGGTAACATGCAAGTATATTGGTTCGGAACAAATTTTGTATGTAACCTGCAGTTGATTAGACAACGACTTCCGAGAGAAGTAAAATTAACTCGCGAGCGACGGCTCATAATCACGAATCATACGAGAAGTTTATTGAGAACAGAAACGTTTAAAGAAGATTGATTTAGGTACCTGTCCACTTACTTATTATTTTTCGTTAAAGATATTACTATTATTTTTATAGAAAAATACAGTAAGGGTATACGTGAGAGACCATTTAAGAGATGGGAGGACAAACTAAAAGGATTGACTGGGATGAAATCATCAACAGGTCTATTCATTTTTAGTCTCCACTGTAGACGACTCTCTCAGAGCTACCACCAGAGCCAGACTAGCCAGAGAATAAGGCCTACGCTCTCCACGCTGCTGGCCAGAGTTGAAGAGGTCTTACTGATGACTGTCACTCTACCTGTACTTTAACCCGGCATAAATGAGGTGAATAACTGCTACACTAGCCATGAGGTAGGTAGGAGATACCCGAAACTTTTTAAATCTTTTTTGTATATTATGTTTGGTTAAATAGATTTTTTTCTTGACTTGCATTAATAATAGTACCCATCCAACAAGTTCAGTAGATAAAGTACCAGCATTAATTCAAAAAGCGTTATTTTTACTGAAATAAAACGAACTTGAATTTCATTTGAAAAATATTCAAGTTTAGGGAGTTTAACTTCTGTTCACATAAAAATCTTACGAAATTTCAATTACTTTGATTAATCGACACGAAAATAGTATTTTTTGATTAGTTTGATGAAAATAGGTTGTGAAGTATTATGAGGTCATATGTCTTATACACTGAAAAAAAAGTAACAACGACTACAAGATCGGGTATGACGTACCCCAGCCACGTTTGCACACGTGTATTTACCGTAGCAGCCACTGCAAAATTCAAACTTGTAACTGTACCCTAAACCTCACAGCCACACCTCCAGCTACTGCAAGGACTGGACATCCATGGAAACAGAAACATTAAATAAAAGCTGCGTTTAAAAAATTCTCGGATATGACATACCCGACCTCACTCACGCCGGGTTAAATAGGTAAACTTTAAAGCTTTTATTTTCTTAGTCACCTTTTACAATTCGGCGGCCCGGTGAGAGTGCGCGTACTAGCGCTGTCGCAAGTTACGCGACACCGGGCGTGGTCCGTACTTGGATGGGTGATCACTACTAGCATAAAAAAATACGAGCTCCTAAGTGCTTCGAAAGGCACGTATAAGGCCGTTGATCCCGGCTGTCATCATTGTTTTGCAGACGTAACTATTATCAGATGTCTTTAAGGAGGCTGAAAAATCTAACAACACAGTGTTTGCTACTTACACACAAGAAAAACAAACAAACCTTATACATCATCTAAGGGAGGGACTTGGAGTGATCCTTTTTTCTGCCGGCAACCACACGGCATAATGAAATAAATTACATAAAATTGTTTAATAATAACAAGAACAAACAGCTGCAACTGAAACTTAATTTATTAGACCCCAACGGGCCGGATGCAAATGTTGGAAATTCTTATTTGCCTTGAAAAACTTTAATTTAAAGTTTGTTGCCAGAGGTATTCCAAGCGGCATTCGTGCGAGCAAACTGCACTTCCTTATAAGCTTATTTTCTTCACAGGGACTCGAAAATTTTCTTTAGATTAGTTTCTCTTGTTGAGAAAATAGGATGGAACAAGGAATAATAAGTTCGCCTCTTCTTAAAATGGACGCTGTTTTGTACAACATTTTTTTTTTGTGTTTTAATGCGAAAATTAAATTAAGGTTTGAAGCACAAAAGAATTGGAATTAAATATTAGATAAATTTATTTTTTCCTTGAGATACTAAATGCTTATAAATGATCTTGCTTAAATTGTTTTATTTGTTTTTCATAAAATACATGATAAAATAACTGTAAGTTCAATGGGCGGTACTTTTTTTTTTTAATTATTATTACCGCAGGGTTTACTCCATTTTATAATCCGGTTGGTTTCTGGCGGATACAAGCAAACTTAGACTCGGAAAAAATCCTTCTAAAATATCATACTGAAACTTTAAATCAACTTATTTTAAATAAGGTTAATAACCTTTTTTCAATCTACAGTCTGCTTGCAAATTATATCCCGTCGAAGATTTAGCTGGAAACGGATGGACTAAGAATGTATTTTTCAGTCGGTGATTTGCATGTTGAAAGAGTAATTTCAGAGAAATAATGTCTAGTGGTTTGACGAGATTTTCTGCACTGTTGCTGGAATTGAATATATTATACAGAGCAAAAAATTATATAACCACAAAGAGAAACAAATTATTTAATTTTATATTGTTGGTTATTATTATGTTTGTTCCTATTTAAGACTTTAGTGGCTCTTGTTGGTGAAGTATGTGTCAAACTTTTCGGTCTTCAGCCTTTCTCTTAAGCTCTTGATACGACATGACCCTTGCTTTTTCATTCAGTTGATCTACAAAGCTCTTTCTTGGTCTTCCTGGACCTCTTTTACCTTTTATCTCAAAACTTACTAGAAGATCATTATTATACAGTGTATAAAATTATGTCGATACCCAAGTATTTATTTCGTATTTAAAGTATGTATGTATTTGTATTCTATTTGTTTGATCGTTTTAAGACCTGTATATTGTACGTAGAATAACTTTTAAGAATTTCACTACAAACCTCAGTGGTTTATAGAAAGGTTGTGTAATGTTATGTTATATTTATTCTGTAATATGTTATTAATTTATATATATCATTTTAATTTATTCATATCACTACACTATGAATTGTCGATGTTTTTCTTAAGTACATTTTTTTTCTTTTTTCTCATTATCAGTACATATTTCCGTGACGTCAACTAGGCTCCAACGGAAGACCAGCGCTGGCAGTCCTCATAGCCAGCATATGCTGAGTTGGAGCCTTTTTGAGGTACACCACTACCAGGTTTATTTGTGATTTATTTTTATGGTATATACTTTTTTTTTGTGTATCTCAAATAAAACATTTATTTATTTATTTATTTAGTAAATAAAAAAAAAGTCCGTCAATACGAACAACTTTTCCTACAGGAACAATTATGGAATTTTTCCAATATTTTCGAGTTACCGTATTTACTTACCTTATTGTAAACTATTCTACTCCATTTGTATGGAAATCTGTTTTTTTTTTTTCGATCGTAAATGGGTTCCATTAACCTGTTCTAGTCCTGTTTCTAGATTTGTGGAGAGCTTCCTCTCTTTAACATTGAAGGTCTTGTTTTCTGTATGCAACAAAACAGGAGAGCTAAGAAAACATAAGAAAATGAAGTTAAGCCAGGCCCGTGTGACTCCCCGTTTTGGTATCGAAAATATACCTACATTATTACTATGCGCGCGGCGACCACTTTAAAGGAGACAATTCAGCTACATGAATTCTTTGTAAAGAGTAATTAGAATCAAATTGGCTTGTAATGGATGTCTAGGTATTTAAACGAAGAGACGAGCAAAATTAAACCATACCGCTAATATTTCTTTGAATTTGTTTTCTGAGGAAGTCTTCTGTACGTGAGTACTAGCACTTATTATGTGGTTAAGCAGCAAGCAAAATATGTAAAAAAATTGTTTTTATCTCAATTTAAAACAAACACTTTTCTTGATTCAAGCTATTGTGGCATCGCGAGATAAGTCGGTGAAAACTTCAAAATTAGACGGACTAAAATTTATTACGAGAAATGTAGCTTTAGTGCAAGCTTAAGCGTATAATGAAATTAGTTTTCCCTTCGAGAGATACTGGTTTGAAAATTTCATAGATGGGAGATAGTTAAACTTTTTATGATTTAGTTGCAACGTCTGGGGTTTTACTCAATCCAAAAGTATATTTGGATGAAGAAGTGTTTAGTTTGAAAAGTTAGGTTGAGTTCGTACTTAATATTTTATTATGGTATCCTCAAACAAACACTTCAAATCGTTTATTTACAGTGCGGACCTATTTTTTCATTGGTGATATGCTTTTTTGACCGTGAAATCTCCATTGATTATGTAACACACTCTACGTATGTAAAGACGAAAATAAGTTGAGTTTTTTGCATTAGTCTCAAGTTGTAAATTTTTATGATGAAATATGGTATACAGAATAACAGTCCATAAATCAAATAAGACGATTGCACACATTTTCTATTGCTTTCTTTATTTAAACATCTAAACAGTCTACCAAAGCTAAAAATAGACATGCCAGTAATACACTTCATTAAAAATGGCTACAGGCTAAAATCGCGAAATTATTTTCTGAGCGTTTAAAATACGGCAAAAGAGAAACCCAAATATTCCCTCGTAGCTTTTAACACAATAAGCTTATAAGAAAAAATATTCTCTCGGGATTGGATTATAATTGTCTTCCCTTTGTTTTTATATTGAAAATGTTTCACAGTTTGCGTTGAACATGGCGCTAACTCAATCCTGCCTATGCTCTCGCCATAGGGATGTGAATTCGTTTTAGGAAAATTTGATTTTCATTATATAAAAAGGATTTTGTAAAAGATTTACGTAATATAGAGCATTATACCTAAGTATACACAGAAATTGATCTGGCTTTTTTATAAATAAACAATTTTATTTTAGTAATTAGTAAAAAAGAAGTGTAAGTAAACTTATTTTTTTTTCTTGATAAATAAAATGAGAATAATTAAAGAAATAGAGTCTAAGGTCACATAATTAGTCATCCAAACTGTAAGGTATGGTTGTAAATATATGATCTAAAGTTTTTTTCGTCATAGCCTTTAAATATCAATAATAAATCATAAAGAATCAAACTAAAATAATTATAAAAAATAAAAAAAATTACGTTCCGTACTCAAAGGGTACAAATGGGACTCTATTAATAATACTCCACTGTCCGTCCTTCTGTCTGTGTGTCACCAGGCTTTATCTCATAAACCGTAATAGCCAGAAAATTGAAGTTTTCACAGACGATATATATGATGACAAAAAATACTTAAAAAAATAAGTAATTAAATAAATATTGAAGTGTTGCGCTCCCATACGACAAACGTGATTTTTTATAGATAATGGTACGGAACCCCTCTTGCGCTAGTCCGACTCGCACTTGGCTAATCATCTTTTTTAATTAAATTTGTAGCAGGTATTTCACGTGGTCTTTTTATCTGTAAATATGTTAATTATTTTATGAACCTTTGTTTGCAACTAGAGAATTAAAATTCTTAAGTATGGCTCGGTCACGTCGTAAGATTGGAAGAGGATCGGGAGGTGAAGAGAGCATACCAGGGCCTGCCGATCGGTCGCAGGCCAGTGGGCTGCCCCAGGTATCGCTGGAGCGACGTGGTGATGTCGAACCTGCATGAGATTCAAGTTGGCGACAGCTGGCAAGAGCTAGAATAGGACCGAGAGCGCTCCCCCCCAATGGGTTCCCGGTTTGTCGTACCGGGGGGGCTCAGTACCCGTGGTAGCCTCGAGCCACGGGGAAGCTAAGAGGAACCCGCGAGGGGGCGCTCCTGCTGTTTGTTCCACCAGCAGTGAGCGCCCACATTGGGGCGGCGGGGGAGTGGGAAGTTCTCCCCCCACCCGGGGAGGGGTGCTCCCACGGGCTCGGCTTCGGCCTTGAGCCTGTAGGGATGCGCCCAATGGGGCGGCCGGGGAGTGGGAAGTTCTCCCCCCACCCGTGGTGGGGCCGCCGGGAGAGGAATGTTTCATTGCTCTCCCGGCGCTTCAGGCGGGGCCACACCGCCGTGGCTGTGGTTGAAGATCGGTCGCGGAGGAAGAGAAGTGTCGGTGTTACGTTGCCGCTCTCCCTATCCTCCGCGACCGAGCGGTGCCGCACCGCGTTTGCGGCGAGAGGCAAGCGGCGGAGCCTTTCATCTTCCCCGCCGCTGGCCTGGAGCCAGATTATCTGGCTCCCATGGGTTCACAGGCGGTGGACTGCGTGGGAGTCTGCCGCCTCTCAATGGGCCCGAGGAGGTACGGTGCGTCCGTGAGTTCCGGACGCGCCGACTTGGTGAGTGGGGGGGGCGCTGTGACGTCCCCGCGGAGGGGCCGCTTTGGCGGCCAGTCGTTCCCGTGTCCCCGGCAAAAGCGGTTGTGATGGAACTCCGGAGGTTTTTTAGTGGGTAGGCACGTCACTCGGGCGTGGAGTCCCACATAACCCGACAGCCTCCCCCGCAGGCTGACGGGTATCCGTAACAGGGATCTTTCCTCCGTAAAAAAAAAGGACCGAGAGCGCTGGCGTGCTTTTGTGCTGGAGGTCAAGGCTCACTTACGCTCACTGAGCCAGGATAGTAAGTAAGTAAGTATGGTGATGGTAATCGACTTATTTCGATGTTATGTGTCGAATCAAAATACCATTTTTTGTATGTTACATCCCTAGTCTCGCCCACATTTTCACGGTTCATAGGATATAAAAAGAAAATAGCGTTTTAAAAGGGATCGAGGAGCCCTTTCAACGTTTTGTCCAATTTCGAGACGATGTTAGTCCGTGTTCGCGCATGTTTCACCAAACATTGGTTTAACGATTCGTAAAACGAGTAGATTGAATTTTAACCCGTAATTTGTTTAAATGGAAACAACGGACTTTTTCAATTAATTGAAAATAGACTGACTACCAATCAAAAGTTAACGTTAACATTACGTCAACAACATGTCCGGATTTTCAACATTTTACAAGTACAAAGTCCAAAAATGTTGTCAATATTTATCATTTCATCACATATTTTAATAATAAATTTCACAGTAAAATCAATATTTTTGATAGAAACCATATCAAAAATTTTATTGACGTCACATCATTTATGTCTTTAGAATATAATTAAGTAATTTAATTCATACATTGGAATTCTCGAAAAAAGGAGTCAAGTTTTCTTAAACTAATATGTCCATGACAGACGAATACAAAAATAAAACAAAATATACCTGCAAAAACGAAAAAGACCTGAGGTGTTATACCTACTCGTACTGAAGCGAATGAATGGAAAGACAAGTTTCTTTTTTTTATGAACTCAGATATGTACTATATAATTATAAATAATCTAGCATTAAACAGAAAATTGAACGAAGTCCTCCGCTAGCGTTGCAAGCAATAGTATAAAATATCGATATTCTATCGATACTATCGTGACCTCGAAAAACAGTCACAATATCGATAGAACTATCGATAGAATCGAATAACCGATACTGTCGATAGTATCGATTGTCAATAGTTTGCAATACTATTGATATAAGGTAAAACTATTCAACAGTATTCGATACTATCGATAATATCTAAATTCAATAGTATCGATACTATTGATATTTTTACCTTACATCAAGAGTATTGCAAACTATTGACAATCGATACTATCGATAGTATCGGTTATTCAATACTATCGATAGTCAAACTTTCGATAGTTATGCAACGCTATCTTCCGTTGCCTACAATCCTGATTTTCCTGGTCAAATACATAGATATATGAGCTAGAAAGCTGTATTAGATCGAAGCTACTTCTAGATGGCCGATAGATGATGCCGCGATTTTTTTGCTTACTCATGACCACAGCCAGTTGTGATTTGATTGCTAGGGTTGGGTTGGGGACGCTGTGGACGTATTATTTGCTAAAGCATAATACACAAATGTAATATTATATTTTTGCCATCACTTTATGTTATATTTCTCCGACGACCTCCGTGGCGTAGTGTACAGCTTGCTAATCCGCCACCCAGAGGTTCAAGGCAAGTTGGAAAATGGCCTTTTTCAAATTGTCCTGGGTCTTGGGTGTTTATCTATATATGCATTTGTTATAAAGTATAGTATCGATGAGTTAGTATTCCATAAAACAAGTCTTGAACTTACTTTAGGGCTAGCTCAATCAGTGTTATTTGTCATTAAATATTTGATTTGAGCAAAAATATTACCTAATAATTCAACAGATTATTATTTCGTTTTTTAAATTGTTTCAATTTTATGTTTCTTTTGAGCTTTAATTTAATAAAAGTATTTTAGATCAAGTTGCCGTACAGGCAGTGTGTATTAATCTTTACTATTTTCCTGGTAAGACATATTAAGCCCTATTTCAATCACGTTAAGATTTACATTGACAAAACAAACTAACTTTAAACTACTGGGATTAGCCTACTGTATCGTAATTTTGCAGTTTAGTGTGCAATGCGATTGATACAAATGTTAGCACTATACTGTATGGATGGTGGCGTGGCACGAAATGACTGGGTGTTTTGATTTGAATTTGAATCATGCTAGGAAATTCACTTACCGAACAACTACAATAATATTTTTTTTTTTAAGTTTAAGCTTTTAGTTTTAATTTAAAAATAAAAGTTATTACAAAGAGATAATATTTAACAATTTAAAGATAAGCGACAGTTATGCGAATGTGTTAGGTAGTATAAAACAGTACACAATGCAAGTTGGTAATGTTACTTTAAACTTGCTTTAGAAAGGAATACAAATTGATAAAAACTTTTATGTTCATTTCAGTGATCTTAAATCGCGCTCACGACTGAAATATTTCAAATTCTTTTAAAGACTCAGACATAAATACAATATTTTTTGCAGAAAACCTGTAAAAAGGCGAACAATTGGATCAATCAGCGAATAAAAATATTCGTCAACATGGCGGAGTTTCGGCGTTTTAAATAAATAAAATCCGTTTATTTTGACAAACGAAAAAGTTTTATCCATTGCGTGTGAATAAGCAAACGGAATTTAATTTGAACATCGACGTTTCGTTGCTGTCCAATCAAATTTTGGAGAGCTATATATATTTTTCAATGTTGCAAAAATATTTTTTTTATATTAAAAATATCTCATCAAACGTAATGTAACAGTATGCTTTAGTTTTGTACCCTTGAGTTGAGGCCCTGTTGTCGAACACTCAGCGGGGGAGGGGTATTAGGTGCGGGGCGACAAGGCACCCCGTACTCTTTTACATATTTCGACTGACTGAGGAACGGAAGCGGGGAATGTACACGGAATGTAGACATTATAAGTTTTTATTAAAAAAAAAAAGGATAAAAGGGGGAAGGAACTCTGCGATATTGTCTATAAATATTTAGTGGCTTTAATTAAGCACACGAATTAAATGTAAAATATCAGTAGTTTAGTTATAACCTTGAAAAAATATTACAATAACAGACCTAGTGCGAGTCGGGCTACCTACCTACGCGCAGCAGGATTCTGTAGTTGCGAATGCCAACTTTGAATTCACGCTTCACGGTTTATCGACTGAAAATGCCTTAAAACGGGTTTTGTTGAATTTGTATGAAATTTTCATTTTCTGAAAACATTTTATTCGTTAGTTGACCATAACTCTTTAATTTGTTAACCCTACTTAGCTCTGATGGTTTGCCTTTTAACTTATAGCATTGTCGTAATTTTTTTCCTAAGTCCATTCAACCGTTTAGCTGATAGAAGGGGGGGGGGGGGGCACACTGGTCTATAACAAAAATGTTCACAAACGGATAATTAATTGAAAAATGTTGTCAACCTATTAAGACCTATTCACACCATGTTTGTTCGTTGAAAAAAATAAAAGATTCCCACTTTACATGCGTGGGAATTATTTACTTAAAAAAAAATATTTTTCATGATTTTATTTTACCACTTTGGCGTAATTGATAAACATACTCATGCTAAGTTAAAGCTTTCTAGTACTAATAGTCTCTGAGTAAAACCGCAGACGGACAGACAGACAAACATGGCAAACCTATAAGTGTTCCTTATTTACTACGGAACCCTAAAAAGGGGTTGCTTTGGGAATTTCAACAAATGAAGTTTGTTTGATCATGTAACTGAATGCGACTTTGACCAGACTAGATCCGTAACTAAGACATTATGTATCTTTTTTCAGATGTTAAAACACTCTTTTTGATGTCTCAAATGAGTTTAAACTCAATAACTCGGCCTACCTAGCATTAACTTCAAATAATCATTACTCGGGCAATTTCACAAACTTATTATAATTTTTGTTTGATGCGATGGGCATATTTTCAATTTCTGTCTGAATCACAAATTTATTAATTTCACGACCACGAACTATTTTAAAGTGGCTGGATTGTTGACGTGATAAGAAAATTAATTCAATGAAAGATGTTTCGTAGAATTTGGTAATTAGATTTTTCTTTTATTAGATTTTTATAAACAAATTTACGTATATTCTCAATACTCGTGGCATCCTAAAATAAAAATGAGAAATACCTTCTATAAAATTATAAAAAAATTAAACACGCTTCAATCTCATTTATCCCTTGGGAGTGTTAGGCGAAGAATATTACGTTGATTGACAATCAACATCGTCAAAATTAATTGGAGCCGTCTGCCTTAAATAAACCGAATGTTCTAAAATTTATTCCAGTTCTTTGAATAAAATAAAATAAAAAGAAGTATAACCGAATTAAGCATCTAATAAAATTTTTGTCCGAAGCTAATGAGACTAGCACAAAACTTTTATCAGACAAATTACAATTCTGATCTCGCTACATAGATCAAGTTCGAGCGTGGTTCTCGTTCGCCCTCCTTTTAAATTAGAAGATAATTTGCCTGGAGATCAAGAGCTAAACGCATAGAAACTTTGTAGAAAAGTGTCACGTAGACAATAGGTGCGATTTTCTCAAATGAGCTGCTTAATATTCAAGAGGCGGCCTTGCCGTAACAACAGAACAAATTCGAAAGACGAAGTATCGACCGATCCTTAATGTAATTATCATAATGGCGACCAATAAAAGCGAGGTTCCGAATTTAAAAAGTACTATCAAAGGTGCCCGAGGCAGAAAACGTCGTATCTTATTTAGCACCCCAAAGAGGGTACTCGATCGAGCCTTACCTAATCACATTACTACAATGAAAGAGCTCTGGATAAAAAAGGGCCGAAACAGATTTGCATGAGGCGTCAAAGTTGATTACGTGTACTTGAGAGGATAGGTACTTGAAGTGCTGATTAGAATAAATCATTGCTGACACTTTTGTGTGTTGATTCAATTTGCAAGAGAACGATCAATTGTACTTACTTGTATAGCTCAAGTCAGGTTAAGTAAAGATTCTTCGTTTTCAAGTTTACAACTAGGGTTATTAAATTGATTTAATACTATTAATGATTCATCAGTTAGTTTTTAAGTGCTACTTAAATTAAATTTTTGAATGCTGATAATTGAATGAATGAAGAAGACAACTAAATCATGGTTATCTAACCAACTTCCAATGAACTGTAAAATACTGCCGATGCCATTTGCATTTACCTAAACAAGTAAAAAAAATATTAAATTACATGTTAAGTGGGTAAATATACTTTAAAATGTAAATTCTAATGAACTGGTTGTTTGCAAGTTCTTAATTAATATAATTATTTCGTATTTTACAAAAAAATGTTTTGAAGTGACAATTTCTTTAGGCGCAAGTTAGCACGTCATAATCGTGCTATACCGCTGAAATAGCAACAACTACGTACTGCAAGACTGTCCAGTCAGCAGATTGCCCAACAGCCGGCCCAGTGACTCCAATTTCATTTTGTATTTTCAGTGTTCCATAATTATCAGTCTTTGTTGAGTTTTCAAATAAATAACATTACTTTTAGCTTAAATAAAAAAGTTTTTTTTTAAAAGTCGCTCGAAGATCGCCCCTTCATATCTGGCGCAGTCGGTAGGATCGCGGCACTCTAGGACTTTCGAGATAAGTCCTCTCGTGTGAATAGACTCTTCGCCGACCAGAGTGAACGGTTTCAATCGTTGTCATCCGCGATAAGAAGAACCTCGCGGCGGTCACGTAAACGCGGCTTCAACTTGCGGGAATCCGGAGAATTGGAGACCTGTACTTAACAAGACCCGGGCAGGAAATGCAGAGGATGCTGTGTTGGTGAGTGCTCTTTTGCTTCCCAAGTACATTCCTTTCTACTCTATTTCCTCTCGTCTTATCTTAAGATATTATTTTGCGTGTGTCTATCTATAGGCTCATATCGCTGTAGATTATAAACTAAAATTTTAAATCAATTTAAGGTTTAAGTGCACACGCCTATTTTACTTTTAGAAAATAGAGTTCCAAACTGATTATAAGATGATTTCGGAACTTATGCCCATTTTATTATTTTATTAGAGATGTGCTCGATACTCTGTATATGGTAGGTCAGCATACAGATAAAACTTATTACGAGAACATGGCTATAGAACAGTATGTCAATCAATTAGAGTTTCAAGTATCCGTAGGGGTAAGAATTAATAAACCCACAACTTTAGAGCTTGCAATAGTCACTGCACGGGCAGAGGAAGCAAAAACCGGTTATAGACAGGGACCTAACTTTAACAACCCCTCTAGTAACCCCCAAAATAAGAAACCTGAAAATAATTTTAAATCAAATAATAATCAAAATAACTTTCAGCGTCAATTTAACAACCAACCCTTTGTTAGATCATATAATTTTGCACCTCAGCCACATTTTGCACCCCCTAATAATTTCGTACCCCAGCGTAACAACCTAACTCCTAAACAGAAACAGCAGTTAGTAAACACCGTGTTACCCTGGAAGAATAGACAAGGTAATTTTAGAAATAATTTAGGTAATTTTAAGAACTCAGGAAATTTCCAAAGGCAGCCAAACATTCCGCAGCAACAAGTCAACCCGCCTTAGATTTCCTCTGACGTCACTATGCGGTCGGTTAACAAGCCGATGCCGCCGCAATTCGCATTTGAGGAACTATTTTATTCACCATACGAAGGTAATGTAAATTACTATCCAGCTCAATATTACTACCCTATAGACTACTACCCTAATACGGACGAGCAAGATATAAACTACCCTTCTACGAGCCCAGAGAAGGATCAAACAACTACCTCTCAGGATTTTCAAGAGGACTAGGAGCCGGACGAGCGGAGTTGATAAACTTAAATCATCAAGATAAAGATCATCTTCCATACATCGAGATACCTGAATCCCAAAGTAAATCCCTTATAGATACGGGTGCCTTGCATTCTATGATATCGCCTGACGTTATACAAAACACAGTATTCCAACATTGCGTCGACTTCGAGCCTTTCGAGGTAAAGACAGCTCACGCGGTAACTCGACACTCGTACGTTGCATATTTACCACTACCACCGGTCTTTAATAGTAATAATCCAAAGATGATCCGAACAATTATAGACCAATTTCAATATTACCGGCACTAAGTAAAATATTTGAAAAAAATATATTAGACCAGCTATTATCGTATTTTAATATTAATAAATTACTTCACTGTCGCCAATATGGATTTACAAAAGGGCGCACTACCACTGATGCAGCAGTGACCTTAGTTCAAATTATTTAAGAAGCCTGGGAGAATCGACAAGACGTTATAGGTATCTTTTGCGATCTGTCAAAACCATTCGAATGTGTCGATCACATAATATTAAAAAATAAACTAAAATTTTATCTTTATAATAGAACTCAAAGAGTTAAAATCAACAGAGTATCCTCAAATAGTGCACTAGTGAGCATGGGTGTGCCTCAGGATTCAATAATTGGTCCATTTTTGTTTTTGATTTATATTAAAGACCTCCCCTGTCTTGCAGAAAAGTTGTGTGAAGTAGTATTGTTTGCTGACGATACATCTTTACTTTTTAAGGTTGACAGAAAATGCACAAACTATGACGATGTAAGCAATACTATGTCACAAGTACTTAGTTGGTTTACGACTAATAATCTGGCCTTAAACACACAAAAGACTCAGTGCGTTAATTTTTCACTATTATAAACCCAATACTCACATACCTTTGAGTCTTAATGGCCAAGTTCTAGAATGGGTACCAAACACCAAATTTTTTGGCATAACTGTAGATTGGAACTTTAAATGGGATAAACATATTGAGGCCACTGCTAAGAAACTTAGTTCGGCAGCATATGCTGTGAGGAGGGTCAGACGGTGTACTAACGTTGAAACTGCTAGGCTTGTATACTTTAGTTATTTTCACAGCATAATGTCATATGGCTTGCTCTTATGGGGTAAAGCGGCTAACATACATGCTATCTCTGTGCTACAAAAGAGAGCAATTTGGTCGATCTACGGACTAAAATGACGCGATTCCTTAAGAGAGTTATTTAAATCTATAAATATTCTTACTGTGACATCTCAATTTATTTACGGCAATCTTCTATTTGTTAAATCTAGGTTAAGCATAGAGCGAACGCAGAAGCTGTGCAGGAGTGTGTAGCGGCGCACCTCTCTAAAAACAAAGAGCAGGTGATAGCAAAGCGGAACCAAGCAGTGGAAGAAACTTAGCTAAAGGTAGGTGAAACAGTTTATAGCAGGTAGCCAAGACAGCGCGAAACGACAAGACCAAGCCTGTATTCAAAGGTCCGTATAAGATTATTCACTTACATCCTAACAACGTGGCTGAGATAATAGGTAACCATCCTAACTACAAAGCGATAAGGGTCCATTTCAAGTTATTACGAAGGCCTCACCTTGTTCCAGGGCAATCCTCTTCGGAGCCCTCGTGCTCTCAGCAGCAGCCACCGTGAACATTACTCCAGTAGATAACTCCAACGGCCTATTACTCTTAAAACAAGGCATTGTTCTCAAACAAATAGATACTGTTAATTGAGTGTGTAGCTACAATATAACTTACCTTCATTTGACCACCCTTAAACTTGCAGGTCTATATGCAAGCACTAAGTCTTTAGATCCAAACATTATTTCAGGAGAATTACAGAGATCATATACAGATCAGATTGAGCATAAAATAAATATTATAAATAATAAATTAATATTTTTGGCACCTTACAGTAGAGTAAAGCGTGGTTTGTTTAATGGATTAGGATCTGTAGTTAAACTTGTAACTGGTAATTTAGATTATAATGATGCTTTAAAATAGAACAGGAAATATCTAATATTAAGAATAAAATACATAACGTTCACGAGAAATCAATAGTAATAGCTCAAAAGGTTATCACAGACTTTGCTAAACAACTAAATATAATAAATGAGAATCAAAATAAATTAGAGCTTTTAATAAAAAATATAACTATAAACTTTAACCTAGTTTAAAAACATTTTAATCTTTTACAGGTGCACATACAAATAGATTTCAGCTTGCAGATAATTTTAGACAAACTTATGTTATTAGAAGATACAATGGCATTCGCACAGATAGGTATTATGTACCCTAGTATAGTTAATTCTAAAAGTTAAATAGCCGACATGTTGGACATACAAAGAAATTTCAGTTTAACAGCTGTCGCTCCAATTAGCTTAAAACATATACAAAGCATAGAGAAATCTATAGAGGTTAAAGCCTTTAGTACTCAACACTTGCTTAATTTTATATTAGAAATTCCTTGTGTAGAATCAACCCCTTATGACCTCATTCATATATATTCCATTCCCAATAACCAAAATCTCACTATAATTCCTAAGTCCAAATACCTAGTACTTGGTAGCGGAGAGTATTAATACATCAATGAAGAATAACGTCACACTACGGATGAAGCCCAAATCTGCAAACAACTCATCACGAGACCACTCGATGACTCCGGAAACTGCGTGACATCTATAGTTCAACATCAACCGCATCATCTCACGTGTTGCTACGCGAAGATGGAGCTCAATAAAGGAAAAATCCAGAACATCAGCCCCAACAGCTGGCTTCTCATCACCAATCGACGACGACGTCCTGAAAGCGACGTGCGGAAACGAAGTATTATACACCATACTCTCACGAAGACGCAACTCATCTCAATCTCGAACGAATGTCACGCCTAAGTACTCAGTACGTCATTACAGACACATATTAACGCCGTGACCATACATGACGTTATCCCACTAGCTGAACAACAATACGTGCCGAATGAAATAAGACTCGAAGTGCAACTAGAAGACATTTCAAAAATATATTGTCAGGTATTAGATTTTTAAACTTATATCTTGTATACTTGTGATGAAAGTTTAAAGCAATAAAAAACAAAATTAAAAATGACGTCTCGACGTCCATTTCTTATGAATTACTCAAATGGATGGCTAAAAACAATTTTAGCTTAAGAAAAAAAAATCTACTTAATGTAATTTTAACTGAGTTCTGAATTTTTTATTATTATTTATTGTAGAACACACTAGCAGCTTATTAAGCTGATGCGTGTGCGTCTTGATGTTTGGAGATCTTGTGTTTATCTAGTCTGTTTTTAAAGCTGTTCACTGAAGGTGCAGTCACAACATTCTCTGGTAGCTTGTTCCAGTCTGTAACCACTCGATTGGAAAATTTTGAAATGGTTTCCTTTTTGTTTTCATACGGCACAATTTGAGCTGATGTCCTCTCAATCGTTTGTTGTTAGAAAATGCAAATATGTCTTGTAGATTGGGTACATCATAATATCCTGTTAGAATCTTGTAGGTCTTGATTAAGTTGCCTCTTTGTCTTTGACATTCTAGTGACGTGAGGTTCAGTTCTTTCATCCTTTGTTCATATGGCATATTTCGTAAGGATTTAACCTGTTTTGTAGCTCTTCGTTGTACATTTTCAATGAGTTTTTTTTTTATCTTTTTTGAAGTATGGATCCCAGATAACAAAGGCAAACTCCAATAGAGGTCTTAAATATGTCTTATAAAGTTTGACAAAGGTCTTCGGTGTCAGACTCATGAAAGATTTTCTGATTAGATATTGCATAGAATTTGCTTTCCTTACCATATTGACTATATGAGTTTTCCATTTCAAATCTGTAGTGATTGTTATGCCAAGGTCTTTTTATGATTCCACGGGGGTCAATTGCCGATTGCCAAGATAGTAGGTTTTGCGAGGATTTTTTTCCCTGTATGTAGAACGGTGGATTTGTCTATATTGAGTGTTAATAGCCAGTCATTGGTCCACTTTTGGATATCATCTAGTCCTTTTTGTATTTCGTGGAACTGAGTGTTAGGGTTACCAAACAGTTTTCTATCATCTGCAAACAATGAGAATGGCACTTGTAACGCCTGTTTTAGGTCAGTTAGGTATAGGATAAAGAGCAAATTTTGGAATATTTTTGTCAAAACTTTGCCACAATTTTAGGTTTCTATTAAAATCTTCATGATTATGTATAAGTAGACTTCTCAAGTTTTGTGATAAAGATAAGAAAATCTCTTGTTACTAACCTAATATAAGGTGGAATATACGAGAGATAGAAGATTAATATCCACTCAGAAATTGGTGTAATAATAATCTCATAGCACACCCCATCCTCATATTACACAATACGGGCAATTCTATTCACATCTATATCAGTTGATCAGGCGTGAAGTCCTTTCTATACTGCGTCACGTGTCGAACTGTCGACGGTCAGGAAACCGACGCGACGCAGGAGCAGGAGTTATTAGACCGAATCTAATGCACTCAAAACCATGTGACATTTGTAATCTATTCTCTTTGGTTCTGTAAGTTAACCCCAAAGAGTTTCGATAATATTATTTGTATGATTAAATATTACGTAGACTGCTGAAAAACACACCGTGTGTGTCATCGTTTTCGCAGTTTCAGTGCAATATTGTTGTGAAAGCAATATTTTTCTTACGTTAATAAGAACAATACCGTCAAATGTATCAATATTTTACATATTTCAGCAGTAAATATCCTTCGTATAAACTTCTTTTTTATATAATTTTTGATATTTTAGAAAATATTTATTTGAATTGGCATACAATACTAGATCGACCTATTCGTTCTTCGTTTAGCGTGATGGTCGTGTAGTTGGAAAATTATTGTTATTATTTTTTTTATTTGTATGCTTTTAACAGCCACATTGGCTAAAATTCCATTAAATTTCTCCTGAAAAGTTATGTTGATTATAATGGCTGCAAAATAAAGTCCCAAAAATTAAAAAAAAAAAACATATTATTTGTCACATATAACAGTATAGATCCAAAAAGAACACACTGTTACAACTAGGGTGAAAAACAAAATCAGGAGACAGTATATTTGCGGAAAAATCAATGGTGAAATGTTTCCGAAGCGGGGACAGGAAGACTGATCATTATTATTGTCCATGCCCTGAATGGAGCTGGTTTCCGTGGACGTTTCCTTTATTGGAAATGGTTTTATAAAAGCTGTTATTTTGTCGTCAGTGCCAACCCTGCTTTAATTTGTGTGTAAATTAATGTGTGGTTTTAGGATTGTGTTTTTTGGTTAAAAGATATTTGTTTACTTTTGTAACACGCAGTTTGTATTATAATTGCAGAGCCATTTTTTTTTTCATGGTTAGTGATCATTTACATCGTGGAGTATTTAGCCTAGGCTGAGTTTTGTTTAATTTACATTTATTAAAAGAGATTTTCTATCAAGTCTCCTTATTCTGACACGTAAAGATAATTAAGAAGAAAAATATATGTATTTGAATAAAGATAGACATTGGTTTTGATACTTTACTCTTACATAATATATGTATAGTTATATAGCAAGTTGGAATGAAACCTTATATATGTGGTTTTCCACTTGTTTGTGTTTCATTACAAGACGAATTCATTTGTGCATTATATTAAAACTGGACGTAACATGTATCCATAATTCTTTACTACTCATCCAAAATTTTTACTAGTAAATAATAACAGGGAAAATATACTGTAAAAAAATATCAATCAGAACAATACTGTCTAAAAACAAAGTTAAAGTTCGATTATTTAAAGACAAAGAATTCCCGACACCCCATAACAGAATTTGCGGATCTATTCTCCAAAGAGGGACAAAAATCACCCCCTTTTATTATTGACGTGTCGCCAACTAAATTGGTACCTTTAGGGGAAATTCTGTTTTATTTGACATATTAGGTATTTTGAACTCCCAGCTTCTGTTATATTTTTGATGACAGGTGGTCCGTGTGAAGACCCCTCAGTCTATATTTTTTGAGGAAAATAGGGAGGCAATTGAAATTTTATAACATTTGCCGGTAGGGAAGGTAAAAAAGTAAGTATATTATGTTAAACTTGTTTAGAATTTTGGTGAAGTGACTTAACTTGTTGTAACATTTAGAATTTTAGTTTTAGCAATATAAGGTTTGAAATTTGCTTCTTTGAAGACAGTCCACGTCTTTCTATAATAAAAACATGAACAAAAAGGCGATCGGGTAGCTCATTAATTAATTAGAACGATGATATTTTCTTCTTGTCTTAAGCAATCTATGAGAAAGAAGAAACAACTAGCACTTTTTCAAGGTATAAGTTATACTAATTAAATACAGAGGTTTAATTTAAATATTTAATTTTTTTAATTATACGTCTCATTTCATAACTAATGGCGGCCTACATAATTCCACAATAATACCTTAGCTTCATCTGCATTCCCAAATTTTTGTTTAACCTCTAGTTTAATTTCGAGGTCTTGCCCCTTTGTAATTATGCAATCAGCTGATAATCTGAGCTAAACCCCCCTGTCTGCACCCCTGGGCTGTGTCAACCTCAGTCCAATTCGGGAATGGCAATAATAGCTGATGCTGCAAAATGTATGAACTTGAGATAACAACTTTAATAGTAGAGGACTGGACAAATATCTCATTACGTATTGTAAAGAGAATTAAGAATCAATGGCTTTTAAAAAGAAAACAAAACAATGTATGGTCCAGGGACCCCGTCGGGAACGAAGTTTGTTCAAAACCTTCGTGAGAACAAATAATGATTCAACATCTAAAATTATTTTGATATTGACTAATTAATTGTGTTTTTGTAACCCTACTTACACAATTTACCTGTAAATTATTGTATATTGCAGTATATAATTTCTGTTGTAGATTCTTTCCAATGCTCTCAAGTAAGAAACGGTCTAAGAAAATAATAAATAGATATAAGTACCAATTTAATTTTCAATTTAGATGAGACAAATTACATTATCATACTATATTATAGGCGTCATGCAATAACCTCATGTACTATGTTCTCTTTGAACTATTAGTTTCAATACACAACCACATTTAATAGATCTAAAAGATGCTATCAACATCTTGCCATTGCCATTACGATACGTAACGCACAGTCGAACATCCCCTCTGAATATTTGATAACGACTGCAGATAGGTTGGAGTGCACCCGCATGTCGTAATTTTGGTTAATTTCGTATATTATCATAGCTCCAGATAAATATTTTGATTAATTCATTGTTGTGACGAACAATATCCGTTATTATAAATTAAAATTATCTCGTTGCACTCATGGAAATAAATTGAAGGATGCGTTCCCTTTTTAAGTTTGATTTAAGATTTATGGTATCTACGACAATCATATTAATTGAGTATAAGAATTAGAATAATAAATTTATGGTTTGTATAATCATAGTAAATATAAGCTAAGGCTATCAAGCTAAAGTTTTCTTGTTCATGCGGCCCTAGGCTCTTTTAAGCTCAGCTCAGATTTCCTTAAAAAATTAAAGTATAACCTACCTACCTATGAAAAATATCTACTGGTTACTACTACAAGTATAAAAAATTTGCAAAACTTTCTACTGCAATAAAATAATCCATGTTAGTTTAATTGAACTTCAAAAACGCATTTATTTAAGTTAATTTTTTCTACTTTAGATCAGTTTGCTCAAATGCAGTAAGTTACACGCACCAAAACTAACTTAGACGACGCACGTACCAATCATTTCCCTCCATTACGCAGCCCCACCCTTGCCGTTAAGCCCTATTACCAGATAAATATACGCAATTTATTACATTTACCAATTTACATACACTTTGCAACACGACATGTGGAGTTAAACGATGTTCGCGCTAAGATGGGGTCGGAAAGATAGAGCGGAGATGCGTCGTGATTTCTAGGTAAAGTTCAATGGGGTTATTGTAAACTCACAACCCTTGTAAACTCACAACATTTAATTGTGGATTCCTTACATTCAAATTAAATTCACTATTTGTCGAAAAATAATTTATCCGTACCTAATTTTTGTTGTAAGCTCAGCACCAGATTTTGTTATTACTTTTCTAATATATAACTATAGAATCATGAATATGCAGAATTAGAAACTGTTAGTTATTCATGTTCCTAGAATAAAAAAGTTCATTTAAAAAGCCTGTGTTTGCTATTGAAAATACGTTACCCTAGCAAAATATTGTGACAATGATTTTGTATTTTTTGCTCTTAGTGCATACATCGCAAAGATTTAAAACAGCAATTCTACTACTTCTTCTTAATACTATTATAGGAATGCACTATCTATAGGTATTTTCGGTTTATTGTATCAATTGCACTGATCGTTAAAATAAAATCTACCTGTCAACATCGACTGCTTTCGTCCCTTAGCCGCATGTATCCCAGGGGTTCGTTGATTTTAATTTATATGATAATTTTGGATTAGGTGAAAAAGGTGCAATAAGAATAATTAGGAATAGAAAATGAATCAAAGTGTATTAAGCTTATCTAAATGAATCCTCAACTGAAATAAAACGAAAATATATTTGCTTACGCCTGAAAGAAAATGAAAAAGTAGGTACTTAAGTATAGCTAAATTGTAAGTTAATATAATATTCAACGTTCAAGAGACTATTCAGAATAATTCTTTGAAGATTATGAAAACATTTTTGTAAAGTATAATATGATCTGTTCGTATCTTGGCTTTTCTTTATGCTGTGAAACAAATTGTGTATAGGTTTTATGAAATTTGTATTGAGCTATGATGTACATGTATTTGAAATTTACATGTGGTGCATATGATGTCCAGATTTTTTTATGGTCTTTATATTTTTTCTAATAATAAAAAAATTCTAGCGTAAAGTGTTCCCAACAGCTTTACATGTTGATAAAATTTTCAGTGCGTTCGACTGGTCATAACTGGAACTGGATTTAGTTACATGTTTAAGATACCATAAAAATAAATTTAGAGGTAAAACTAAGTAACTTATTCTGATCACAAAAAATCTCACACCGTTTTAAACTAAGCAAAAAATAAAAAGCAATTCACACCCGTTCAACCCTCGATTCTTTTAAATGGAATTTCTTTATTAGAAACGACGTTCAACAAATGGACAGATGGATTTTTGCATTAGTGGACTTTTACAGAAACGCCTGAGGCCGCGTGGCGCTGGCAGAGCGAATGCTTATCGATTTGTAAAAAAAAATAATTATGGAACACGGGAATTTAAGTTTGGTTAAGGCTTTTTTTAAATGTAGGTTTTTCTCATGTGTTACCTACTTTTGAACTTGTCCGTAGAAAGAACACAGGATTTAAAAAATAACTGTGCAATTTTTATAGGTACTTTACTCGAGTAAATTACGAATATATCCTAAATGCGGCTTTATAATTCTGAGCCCTGCAACTTGACTTGAATAATTTTACGTATGTGTAAGGATCCACTAATTTGAATCCAACAGCGCTTTATTTCCTTTTAAATCCATTGTTACGACTAATGTTCCTATAACGAAATTAAACTATAACATTTCTCATGTCCCACTAAGAATCTAATAAGGTTGGGGTCAGACTATCATTGAATCAGTCGTGCCACCTTTATCACCACATCTGCTGCCGATACTAACTGGTCCAATGGCTGAACTCTGCCTTTATTGTTATTGGTTTAAAACATTGATATAATTTAAGTAGATAACTTCAATATCTATAAGTAACTCAGCCAGCCTGAGTATTGTCTGAGCATGATAGAAGAACATTAATACGTACTGTGAAAACGGTTGCCCGAGAGTTTCTAAAATCCAATCGATGCTTTTAAATAACCAGCTTTGTTTTTATACAAAAATAGATACAATGTAAAACGATTCAACAAATAAAGTTAACGTTTACCACGCCTGTCATTATATGGTTACTATGATATTCCAGTTCAATTTTCATTAATTTTTAGTTTTGGTGCTGAAATAAGAAATGTATCTATCAAAATATTTGCTCTATGTTCCAATATATTGCATTTGCTATGTATTCTTGATTTGGCAAATCACCCTTTGAAATCCATTCATGGTACTAATAGTCGGGTGTATTTTATTGTTACGTGCAATGAGTATCATTAGAACCTCGTTTATATGTATATTCTCTACAAAAAAGGTTTTATTAATTAAACCTTCCATAGATTGAAGCTACGTGAAAACGGAATATATTTATATTTGTTTTAGAGAATCGTTACGACCTCAGAATATCACGAAATCACGAATGGTTACGCTTGCGACATAAATTGGAAGAAAATTAAGAAGGTTATTGAGAAAAAATGCCAGCGATGTACTTTTTACAAAAATGTTAAAGTACAATACAATTTTTTTAAGTAACGGTAACTTTAAGATCCATCAAATATTCACATTTGACGGATCTTAAAGTCTGACTTAATAAATTGATATCAATACCATTCAAAACTGTTTTAGTAAAAGTAATAAGAAGTCAAAGTACTCAGTTACAAATGAAGTCTCCCTCATGGTTTTTTGAAATTAAATTAATTTAAACTGACACCAGGATTGTCACGAAGTATGAAACTCGAGACGCGGAAAAATTTCGGCTAAGGAAACATTTTCCTAGTCCTTCATGGCAAATTTATTAAGGGTCACACTCACGCCCTCACTGTAAGTAAGGCCCAAAACGGTACGTTTAAATTCTACGAGCAGAAGTGTCGCTATATATCACTGGAACATAATTTCTGGTCCCCTATAAAAAGTGAACTTTCATCCGACTGTGCGGCGTCTGTTTCTTATTTCCCGATATAGAAAGAATCAATGCCAACGACTGCTTTAGCCTGGATGGTTTTTAAATGATAAATATCACAAAATACAAATATTACAAGTTTATGAAATATTTATAAAATGTAAACTAAAAAACAAATTTGGAAAAAATTCAGTCTATTTTAAAGATTATGTAGGCAAGTAAGCAAGTAAATAATAAATTATTTCTGAATAGTTTCTTGGGGTAAAGCAGGAAATAATAAATAAATTGATAGGTAATGACCAATCACATTTATTCTAAATCCTTAGTAGAGGCCTATGTCCAGCAGTGGATGCCATGCGGCTGAGATGATGATGACATTGATTCAGTGACAAAAGTAAGTTTTAAACTTGAGTTATGGCCACTGACTTTACTATATTTTATACTATAACAAATATATTAGTATTCAAGACCTAAGGCAGTTTGAAAAAGGCCATTATACAACTTGTTCTGTTTGGAAATAGAACTCAGAGCCGCTGAGAGACGGTCAAGCGTGTTAACCACTAGAGAAAATAATTGACTTGTGTCGTAGTAACTATTTAAGATCATCAACAACCGGTAAGAAAAAGTGCTGAGTGAAATCAAACTCATTTGTTTTTCCAAAATATGTTATATGTTTATATATTTGTACTACACCGTTACTTGATTCGGGACTTGATTCTAAGTATATTATAGTTGTCGTTAGAACAGCAAAATACGTACGTGTATGTGTCATCTAGTAAACATAGAAATCGTCAGCTAAAACCGATTGTTTTTATGGTTCAAGGCTGGTGACTTAAAGTTTGAATCTATTTGAGACACGTGTAGCGAATGCGTATTGAAAGTACCTAAATGCATTTTCTTGTTTGTATTTTTCTGTATCGATTGGTTAACATTCACTTCTTGCTAGCGATGTGGTAGCAAATAAGATAAAGGTGGAAACAAAACCTTGGAGACTTGCCTGTGATTTTTTTTACGCAGAAGGCGTAAAAGCCTTCAAATAAAGTTTTTTTTTCGTACAAGGTGCGCATAGCTAGTGAAAAGTTAACTTATTTATGCAAAGGTTGTGTGATACAATACATATCTACAATGTATGTACATAGTTTATATGTTCACCTATTTCACGAGTTTCTCCTTTACACCTTGTTAGTAGGAGCCAAATTAGGCCGCGTTAATCGAAGACCATGTTTTTAATTTCATACGAAGAACGCTACCTATTCTATAAGCTGCAAAATTAATTAAAAATAAATACTACTAAATTGATTAAATTAAATTACCATTCTGCATTTTATTTTAGGCAGCAACCTAGTATGTACTAAGGTAAGGAAAATTCTAAAGCAAGCAATAAATCTCACCGTTGTCAGCATGCCTGAAACCTGAAACAATAAGCTCAACAATCACGGGTCAACACCCTCGTAATATTGACGGAACCTGACACCCATGTGACGTCACTGCAATATAAATCCTCAACCACAATGCTGTACCCTCACCCCAAAGATGAGCGACACAATTCGACAATAAAAAAAGATTTTCAAGTGTAAATATAATCTGTGTGAGGGTTCCCTACCAATAAAACGTACTCATAAAAAGTGGAAAATGTTGGATGTGCTTTTTCTACCGTACACTCTGTGTCGTCAAAGCATACCCTATTCAAAAATGGACGTATCCTATGCGGGACATTATTTTCCCACATAGGATACGTTTTCTTTTTTTTCATTCTTTTGGTAGTACAGTAAATGTTCACAAAAAAATTACAATAGCTTTCGTATTTTTCAGTAGCAAAAATGAAAATATGATAATCTATAAAGATTCTAATAAAATAACCAATGGCTGCTTGTTAGAAAGGCAACCACGGACCAGCAAGCGCTGCAGTGGGCACTCGCCGACCAGATCTGATGACCTGACTGAGTGAGTTTGCCAGAGAAATACCGAATGCTTTTTCTGGTCACTTAAGAAAACCTGCAGTGAGCATAACAAATTATGATTATGAAGACTGATAATCTTACTTTTACAGATTAATCTTACTTTTTTACCCATATGCTACTTCTTACTTGAAGACATCTTTTCAGGAATTTGGCTACATAAGCCACATTGTCTGGGCCCGTCTTGCGCGGGGAACAATTGCACGCTCTAATAAAAATGCGTGAAAGTCGTGGAAAATTCGGTTGAAAAAAGTTTGAAAAAAAAATTCGTGACGGAAAAAACGTGCACTTTTTTTCCGGACATCTCCTTTCTATAACGGTTTCTAAATTTCACGAAGTACCCTAAAAGCATATTTATTCGTTATTTGTTGTCGGTTAGCATTAAAATAAAGCCACTATCTGCGCCTCAGCACCCTCCCGTTATCTAAGATCGGGATTGCATAAAATTCACATCACTCTCGCGGACTCCACTGGGGCTTTTACGCATCTCATTTCGCTGCCCGCTTATTGTCTTCTGTTGTTTATGGAATTGGTTAGTTGGAATGTGATTTTTTAGTATAACTAAAAATATCGTTCAAAATATTGTTTGAGTAAACAAGTTTTGTAATCTTTTTAGTTTTCGTGTGTGTAAGTGGCCAACACTGATGTTACATTATTCAGACTACCTAAAGACATCTGAGATAGCTTGATGACTGTTATACAATGATGACAGTCGGGACCAACGGCCTATATGTGCCTCTGGAAAGCACGGAGGAGCTACAATAATTTTATGCCACTTGTGGTTACATCTATAGTGTGAATCAAGCCTGGTTGATGTGATCATCACAATACATTTTGATGTTCTTCCTCGATTAGCTATTTGGAATTGAGTCTGTTAACTGACTTTAAAAAAGGGAAAGGTCCTTTGTTCGGCCGATATATAATATTAACAGTACACATTGCTACGATCTACATAATTATCTTTGGATAGACCCGTCACTTACTGATGATTGGATTTTACTTGCATTTTTTTAATCATTCATTTAGTAGTAGTGATAAAAAAGAAAGAGCCTTATATAACATTAAATCTACGTCCCCTATGTATTATTTTAATCCTTATACAACAACTAACTATTATTAACATTTGACGCTCAATTCGATAGTTAGACTATGGTTTGACATTTGTAGTCATGAATACACCTATAAAAAGAATAATCACATAAAGTAACAAAACAATTAACGACTTAATAAAAGTCTCTAAAAAAACTCTGTTAAAATATCAACACAAAATAAATTGCAAGGATCAAATGGATTACAAATTTTTACTCCAATAAACATCAAATAAAATCTTTTATATAACAACAACTGATTCAATTCGAAAACGCTTTCAAAATTCAAATAAAGCTGCGTACACACGATATTCGCACTCAGGACGACACGTGCCATGGTCATGGCCTGAGGCGATTCGTGACGCTGTTAATGCTATGTTCGAAATATCAATAAAATTGTATTCGGAATGTTTTTGACGGATGCGATTGTGACATTTCCTAAGGCAGGATGCAGAAGCGTCGTGCTGATGACGTGAACGTCCCCTTTTAATAGTCAGTGAAATAGATCTGTCAGAGGAAATTATGTTTGCAATAGTAATTTTGTCAATTTAACTAACATGGTCGTTTTTCTGATTTTGAAGTCGAAAAAGATTATCTGGATTGTTATAATTATAGTTTTTGGGGAAAAATAAAAAGAGCTACGCAACATCACAAGTGAAAACACAAGTGATTTTGCGTAGTTTACTAGATTCAAAGGTATAAAAGCTTATGCCTTCTTGTGTCGTTTCGAAAATATTATTAAGTGTATCTGATATTTCTAATTTACCCTTTACTGACGGCAAACTTAAAAAAAAAGTGATCAAAAACAATAACTCTTAAATGATTCATCTGCCAATGATATGTTACTGTGTGTGTACTCATTATTATCTAAGATGAATTATCCCCAGGCGAGACTGAAATTAAGATGGCGTTAATGCAATCTTTGAATTAAATAAGTAATTACATTTTAGTCCCTAATGTTTTCTGCGACTGTCATTTCACCTCAGGCAATGCTGGTGACATGTGCACTCCCCTTAATAATCAGCGCTATTGTATTGTTAGGAGAAACCAAAATACATCTACAGATTAATTTACGCGTACGTTAAGTATAATATCAACTCACTTAATATTTTGAGTGTTATTTATTTACCATCATTATAATACATGTGAATGGCGGCCAGAGGCTTTTTCTATCAGTCAACCAATAAGTGATATCTAACATTTTTGGGTTAGGATTAGGATAGGATACATTTTTAAACTTACTTTAAAAGGATCATTAACTATTTTCGGTGTGATTTCTTCCTATCATATTCAACATCAGCTATCATTAATCCACTGCTGGGCCCTCTTTTATCTACGTCAATTCTTCCTAGATATATTTATTATTAATACGCGATGTTTCTGTAATTAAACTTGACCAAATCTAACGAGAAATATTAAATAAGAATATTAAAAATATGGTCTTTATTGCTAAAATAATTTAGTAAAATGGATTATGTTCTGACTGTTTTATAAGGCATCGTGAAGGGGTAACTAAAAATATATATTATGTGTTTAACTAATGGTACAGATCCAGGCACCTATCTCCAAATTGCACCAAACTTCTCAAGTCCTCGAAACAGTCTAATTAAGCAAGTCCCCATATTGCATTTAGGCGCTGTACCCGACTGTGTCCTAATGGCTCTAGTTAGTCGGTAGCCGGCAATCACTTACACCAATAGACCTATTAATAAGGAGCTGGTACTGTTTGCTCTTCGAATACGATACTAGGTACCCAGTCAGGCAGGTAAGAGAACCCTAGGGAAGACCAAACTGAGAAGTATTATATTAATCGGAACAGATTATTTTTAGCGCGAATTATATCAGTTTTAAATGAGTACTTTACTACGTAAAAGTACTTTTATATATATACACACACACTATCATGACTTAAACCCTAATGAAGCAGGCATGCAGATGCTCTGTCACAGAACATTCTCGGTTTTGCGGACTCAGATAGTGCCCAAGGCCATTAGACTACTTTTGGCATAAATATGGAAAAATAAATCAGAAACTACATATACTCAACTTTTATTTAATGAAATAAAGATAAGTATTTTACGTACTTAAGAAAGTGAAGGCTACCTATTTTAAAAAAACAAATCAAAAATAGACTATTCTCGTTGGTCAAAATTAAATTAATAAATTATGTTATTTACATAGCCTTCACTTTATGAATACCAATATAATGTTATTTTTTTACAAAAATTTATGATTGATTAATAATTTCAAGTACAAAATCGTACTTTTATTGTCTGTATGTCACGTGATCACAATCGTCGACCGCCATTTTATTTTCATAAGTGACGTCCAAATAGCAGATACGAGCTGTAGGTAAACAGTGATTAAATGACAAATCTTTATATTGTGACTTCAAAGTATATTTAGTGGCATTGCGCACGATTTATAACAATAGCCGTTGGTTATTTATAAGTGGAAAGTAAGAATCTACCGAGAAAAGACACGGTGATATAAGCAAAGTTCTGTGCTCATAATACTGACTTATTTTCTACTGAATGTAGGAATATTTAATAGAAGTAAGTACCTACTTTTATTCCATTTAATTTGTAAAGATAGCTATTCATACAAAAGACATAATACTGTGCATTATTGATGAAAAGTTTATAATCTAGCATTTGTAACTGCTGGTATGACGTCACCGTGGTGGCGGCTGTCGTTTCGTCGCCAGATTGTATTGCGTAATTTTCAAATTGTTTTTTTTTTTAGGATTTAGCGTCTTAATTTTAAGTAATATGGCATATTTATGCCAGGTGTCTTAACGTCACATTAAGAACATATTAAAGTAGATTTTGAAAAATTGAAAAAATGCCTATTACATTTACTTCTCTTTTATTTAATGAGATTACCTCCCAATGAATGAAAAGACATAAGTATTTTACGTAATTAATAAACCTAAGTAGGTACCTGTCTCCCAATGGTTCCAAACATCTCAGGCCCTCAAAACAGACCAATTAAGCAAGTCTTCTTACGGCAATTAGGCGGTTGAACGGTTTCCTAAGTTTAAGCCCTAGCGTCGGTAGTGGGCAATCATATTACTAGATCTATTAATAAGTATCTACTGCCTGTTCTTCAAATACTATGCTAAAATAAAATCTTTGAAGGTACTTAACTAAAATATGATAACGACTAGAAGTTTTGACGGCACCAATACGTGCACAAAAATGTTATAGGATTTTTGTATGATATCTTCACTAGTTGTTTCCAGCTATTTCGATATTTAGCTACTTCTTTCCAATCCTTGTCGAAAGTAGACAGGTCGTTACTCCATCTTATTTAAGGCCTAGTCCTTGATCGTTTCCCTTCTCCTGCAATCCACACGGCCTTTGCCCAAGTATGGGACACGAATAGCTAGTAAAAAAAAATCAATTAATTTTACTGTAGTCGATTTAAATTTAATGAATATCATTCTGATTAATATCACAGAATAATATTATTATGTAGAAAATTAGCATAGTACATACTGCGAATGAGATACTCAATTATTTCACATACATATGTGTACGTATAATCATACATTTCCCTTCTAGAATACTAATATTAAACACCGAACAAAGGATGAATACTGTTCACTGTTCAGTATAACGATAATATACACACAACTACACCCGTAAATCTTTACACTATGAGCTCAAACATTTTAAATCTTGCAGCACGTCATATTTCATAGAAAACTGCATATAAACCGGGCACCCAGCATACTACTCGTACATGTTCCTATCATAATCATAAAATACTATATCCTCTTTCGAACTCGCGTAAATCATTAACGCCAAAAAGAATAAACATACTTACAAAATATTTAACCCCATCAACTTTACCTTTTACTTAGTTTAATTAAAACCATTATCCATCCTGAACTAATCGACATTTAGTCATTATCACCATCATTTCAGCCGCATAACGTCCACCGCTGGACACAAGTCTTTGCCAAGGATTTTCAAAATGACCTATCTATAGTGGCCTGCATCCAGTGTTTTCCACCGACCTTAGTCAGGTGGTTTAACCACCTCGTGGGAGGCTGTCCTACGCTGCGCTTGCCAGCGCGTGGTCTCTATCTGAGAATGTTTTATAACAAGAAGTCACGTCTTTAGTCTATTGTTTAATGGACTCTGTTTACGTTTGTAAACAGAGTCAAGGAAGGGTTACTTACTTCAAAGACATGCTTAGCTAGTATCTATTCGAGCAAAGATACTTAAAATAAAAAAAACACTTTTATGAAATATTTATTATTGGACACCGGGTATGGATATCAATGACAATAGTGGAGTGGGATCAACAGCTTAACATCTAGTTTCTGTTTAAACCTGTCTTTGACCCGTAATCGGCCGTTTTCAACTAGATATGCGTAAACTGAAAGTACTTACTACTTAAACCTACATAAATGATTAGTGAGAAAATAAGTAAATTATGCCACCTCTGGCCTCTCGATCCATACGTGACGTAACGTACTCGTACCACAGACGAACGAAATCATGTTAGTTTTTAACCGACTTCAAAAAAGGAAGAGGTTATTAATTCGACCCGTATGTTTTCTTTTTTGTATGTATGTTACGCGATATCTTCGTCAACCGTGGACTGATTTTGATGATTCTTTTTTTATTCAACGTCTTTACTACCAAGTTGGTCCCATATTAATTTGGTGAAAACATGACGAAAAACTTTGGAGATATGGCTGAAACACCTGAAAGAAAATGAAGTCGGTTGTTTTTTTTTTTTGTTAAAAATTGAATTATTAACGCTATTTGTCGTGGTCACCAAACCAAGCCAACCACACCGAGGTTGCTTCGCTTTCATAAAGGCTAATCATTTCGTTGGTCTATGGAAGTTCTCCACAATGGAATAAATAATGAAACAACGAAATATAAACATCGGTCGTAAGTACTTCGAGATCGTTACTTGGAGTGGAGCTATTTCATTGACTTAGGGCGAGTTTCATTAACTTTTCCGATGAATACAGGCATTTGCCTCCAATTTGCGATATTGGTCGCCAACCTTCGGCTTTTATTTCCTATTTTAGTCGAATTGTTCAGTTCTTTCGTGTCGAACAAAATGTTAACTAGCGTAGTTAACAGGTTTATTCGACACAATCTAACAATACAGTAAGATTAAAAGGGCATGCACTAAATATAGCAGTTAGCAATACTGCAAGATAATGTGAAAACAGCAACAAATACAAATGTTGCAGAACGTATTAATAGAAGGATACTATTTTTAGCCCTTTTATCTTATCAAAAATCCTGTTTGTAAAAAGAAAAAGAATATACTTTTTTTCGATAAATCACGTTCAACATCATCATCATATCAGCCACAGGAAGTCCACTGCTGGACATAGGCCTCCCCAAAGATTTCCAAAACAACCGATCGGAAGCGGCCGAATTACTACTAATGTGTTATACCAATATTTTATTATTAAGAGCGGTTTTATATATATCATCTCACATAAAAAAAAAAAATTTCTAAAAGAAGTTGTTTCAATCCTAGAGACAATTCTTTTTTTTTACTTTAGATAGTCATCCACTGTGACTAATTCATAAAATGTTTATCTCCCCTGCATAGAAGACAGTTCTTAATCGTAACAAGTCAGGCCCGTTTATGTTACGGGCTCATAATTACATTAACTACGCATTGCATGTGCTACAGGACATTGTAATACAGGATGTTCATAATGATATATTTTGCCAATACTTGTTTAGTATGAAAAAAGTTAGGTATAGTTTGACATTATGTTTGACGGTTAGAATTTATATAAATCAAAAGCCAGGTTTATCTTGAAATCATACAGTATGCACGCCGATCAAGGCAATGGGTGCAAATGCGAATTATTAGGCAATACTACAAGCAACCCATCACTATTCTGATTCCTTTTTTACTTGCTCGCTCACCATCACACTAAAAACAGCCTTTGGGTCTTGCAGTCCTGGGTTCTGTCTGCTTAGAGCCGCAAGATCCAAAATGCTATGCGTGCCTAATCAAAGTTAAAGTTGAAATATTGTTTCTAAAAGAAACTACAAGCTTCTTTCACACATTTCATGATAATGATACAAGATTTAGTATAATACCTAAATTCCGAGAACACTCTGTACACTCAGTAATAAGTACACAAAGCCACCCCAACGGACCGGCCAGACAAATTGTCGCACCCCGAGTTCGCATTATTGCCGATATTTAATTGTTTGCGTAATTTATTTCTCTAAAAGGGGATGGAGGGCTGTTCATAATGGCATACCGAACGAACATTAAAAGAAGTAAATTTGGTTTATAGTAAAGTAAACACTTGAAAGCGACTATCTTTATAAGTATTTTTGTTTAAATACAGTATGATAAAGATAGTTTGATATTTAAAATAAAAAATGTGGTGTCGTGGGACATCAGGTAGGAACGAAGTTCCTTCGACTAATGTAGAATCGACACAATTTGCAAAAGAAATCGTGCTCAAAGGTATTATACACTACTCGCTTGTGTATACGACTGTCGCGCCTGCGCACGTCTTATTTAACGAGGTCATCCTTACGGTTTTACTATCACATTTTTTTCAGTTCGGTCGCGCAGCAAAATCCCTATCTCCTCCAAGCCTGCCGTAAGGAACTTCGTTCCAAAAAAACTTGTTCCAGTATCTAATCCATTGAATAGCATTATAGAAATAACTCGTACTCTATCTAACAATGGACATGTAGGTGGAAAATTATTCTAAATAGTGACGGATTTCAAAGCCCTATCGCCAATTTAATTGACATGATACCGATTGTCACTTATTCCCTTAATTGGCTTTTAGGAACGAAAATAAAAAACGTAGGAAGAATTTCAACTCTTTTATTTGCCATACCGACAAGGAAGGAATATTAATCATTGTGTAGTCTCTTAGTATGGATAAGCAACTTTTTCTATCATTATATAATTTAACATATAACCAGAACTAACACTATAATATCTAAACGTCGCTGCAATTTAGTTGCATCACTTGTAGCAGAATAATCATTTTTGTAAATTATTGAGCTCTTAACATGAACTTCCCCAATCTTACATATAACTAGAACAGGCACCATATCTAAACGTTACTGCAATTTAGTCGCATGACTATCGCTGACAGTTGAATATTTCTGTGTTAGTCACGCGCAGGTTGGTGCAGTTTTAATTTCATTTGTAATTTTAACAAGTGATTGCTGGCGTCTTTTCCCGTGTCGACTTACTTCATGTGTCTTTCAGAAACAAGCAGAAAATGAAATTTTTAAACAGTTGTGTAGATTGATATCTATCTATCATATTATACATCTTTACAAAAGTTAATATTAGTATATAATAATATTATAATGGATTCAATTTGTTAAACGTGCCTAAATAATACATACAGTATGATAAAAAAGTCAAATATTAGTAGCAAATAGGCTTCCCTTGTTTTTATACTATGCATATGTTATGTTAATTATAATGACCTAGTCATTGTCGAAGGTTGTGTCCTTTAAGGTGACTTACCACACAAAGGTAGATTAAGAACCTATTTATGTTTAATAGCATTATGTGCTTAGTTATAAAAATTGTCACCTTGATGCAATGATAAACATCTTTTTATAATATTACTCATTTATTAAACGAAAACATAATTATGCAAACATAGCTTAAGAGCGAACTAACCGACTTCTTTCTTTTTAACCGACTTCCAAAAAAGGAGGAGGTTATCAATTTGTCGTGATCCTTTTTTTAAGTATGTTCACCGATTATTCAAAGACGCCTGGACCGATATAAAAAAAAATTTTTTGTTTAAAAGGGTATACTTACCAGGTGGTACCATGGAAATTTTATCAAAATTGGTTGTGTAGTTTAGGGGTGAAGTTGGTTTTTAGTTATGAAAAATTATCCTTATACTTTTTCTATCTTTTGATACTTTTCTATACTTGGAGGGGATTTCCTCCACTGTTTGACATTAGTATATTCAAATTACATTAAAATTCAAAGCCATTTAAAACTTATGAGCCATCAAAGATTCGATTTTTTTTACTTGTTTTTTACGCAAATTTCGGCGTAAATAAGTAATAAAAGAAGTGTAAAATCTTCACAACTAAGTCCACACCGACACGTATATATCAAAATTTTTATTAAACTTTATTTGTAATGGATTAATGTAGTCGTTTTTGCATAAACCCCCTTTTCCCAAAGGACTTTACGTATTTTTACGCGCTCGGTTTACTATGAATTTATCGTTCACTCACCAACGAGAATGGTGAATTTTCATTACACCTCACTGCTTCGTTCGAACACAATGTTAGGTGAGACAGCATGCTATTAGGCCACGCCCACCTGTGAGTTCGTGCCCACGACTAGTTCAACCTTAAGGGGTAGATACCATTTTTTTTTAACTTACATGAAGAGATATTAGAAAACTAATAATTACATCTAGATGTTAAAAAACATTGTATAACGTTACTTTTACTAGCCTAAATTAATATTTCAGTAGAAAAGCTATTTTTAAATAATGAGGTATAAGGCATAACAAATAGGACAATACAATACACCACTATCTCCAAGTTACGTCATTTCTCTACATGATTTTTTAAAACTTTAAATACTTTTATGTTTGTTAGTTCTAATATTACATATGAACTAACGATACGTCAAGTCATAGCCATCTTTTGCAATAGCTGTAGCTATAAAATTAATAGAAATAAATTCACACTTCGGTTCCAAATCAAAAGTAGTTTATTCACCCCTTTCAGCGTGATGCAATTTCCGTCTGACGCTGTAACAGTCATGAGCGGCGAAGTCTAATTACTGCACCCTATAATTAAAATAGCACATAAACATTCGCGTGACTAACATCGGAATATTCAGTCAGATGTGCAGTGAATTTGATGGCTGGCAAATTGCTGCGTTTAGCTGCAACCCTCGTTTGTAAATGTGTTGGTAAGGTATGACTAGATGAGTTTATTTAAGTGAAGTTTTAGTTGATAACATTGAAATTCATTTAGCAAGGTAATACACGAGGTAAGGTTAATGTTGCCCGGAAGAGAACCCTAGAGGCCTATGCTTAAAGTTTCGCTATATTCTCCTCATCCATCGGTTGTCGGAAAAATCGCTTTTAGCAATAAGACTGCCCGTTGTACAATTAAATGTCTTTTCTGTGTATATTTTTTTAATTTTTTTTATTTAGGTGTACAATAAAGAAGTACTAAACTTAAAGTAAAAGTCTCTCCACTGCGTGTCTGATTGGGATTTACACAAAGTCCTAATCCTAAAGGTCTCTTAGGGAGGTCCCATATATTTATCGTACTCCTTAATATTCTGATTTTTTATACGTAAAAAACGAAAACAAGAGCAAAAGGAACTAATTTCCTTATGGGATTACTCATAATCTAGGGCTGTCCAGT
This sequence comes from Acrobasis suavella, assembly GCA_943193695.1. Lineage (NCBI taxonomy): Eukaryota > Metazoa > Arthropoda > Insecta > Lepidoptera > Pyralidae > Acrobasis > Acrobasis suavella. Next base: position 14,807,824 of record OW971938.1, read on the forward strand.
CCATCAGCCCTATCGATAGCGGGGCAATTTATCCATCGAAGCGGGCTCATGTCTGATATGTTCCATTTGTGACTTCGGAATACCCTTATGGTACAAATAAATAAATAGGAAATAGTGACATCAAGTACAAAAACTTTAAAAAGTTAGTAATAATAATAATATAATAACTACATCATAAAGTAAGGAACACTCAGTAACTTCAGAAATTGGTGAGTAACATAGTAGAAAATAATTTTGCCAATACTATAGGTAAGGGTGTGGAAATCTTTATCTACATATAATGATAAAATTATTACTTGGCTGTAATGAGAAATAAAACAGTCTGATATATTTGAGACTTATGAGCAAATGTCAGTTAAACAATTTTTACACAAGTAAATGGTTTTATCCCTATAGTACCAATAGGAGTACGTCATGAAGGCTTATCTTAATAAGTTCCTGAAGATAACGCTATCGGTGTAATGCATAGGTATAATTGTGTTAATTCCATTATGCTTAGAATGGTTTGGACAGGATATTGTGCAGTCCATATGGCCCCATTTTCTTTTATTATTGTTTGAACATTAGGTTTTAAGTAGTAATGTGAACCCCTGTTTTAGACTTTTTTAATCATATAAAAATTGTCTTAAACTTGTTATTGACACAATTGCAATCCAAACTTTTACTGTCTAATTAAAGTTCGGAAGTATGTATTTTCAGTCCGTTAATTAGATATAAGTTGATTTATAATCAAACAGATCAAAGTTTCGTAACATAAGTTATATAAAAACCCAAATCAGTTGACTTAAAAGCATGTGAGATGGATCTAATATTTTTTTAAATTTGTTAGTACTTGATCTTAGCTAAAAGTGGCGTTGTCATTGACTCAATAATAATATTATTTTAGTTTATTGAACCATGTATTTATTTTTCTTGATTTAATTCTTTAGCTGGGTTTTAGTAAAACACATTAATAAAAAGCGAAATATAAAACATACTACTAATTTATTATATTATAGCCATTAGCTGATTTAAGCCCAGAAAATTCTTTTTTAGCGTGTTTATTTATAATTATATTATCATCATCTTCCTTTCCTTCTCTCTATTTGAAGTCGGCTCGGTATTTCAACTTCCGCTTTATCGTTGTTTATAGTTTACCATATCTGTTTATTATGCATTTTAAAAGCTTACTCAAAAATAATTTAAAAATAAAAACGAAATACAATAAACTACCTAAAATTAACTGAAGTTAAAGCTTTCGTGCATTACCTATTCGCGTGCTAAAAATTGCTTTATTCTTTGAGCGAAGTATAATTACCATGACACATTCGCGATTTGAAACGTATAATTTAAAACTTGTTCGGTTTTTGTTGATAAAAGCACCTTGGCTTTAATTTGTTACTGTTAATTTAGTAAATTGATGTGTCAATCTTTCTGAATGGACTGAAAGGGTTGTTTGTTATCTACCATCGTATAATTATAACTTCAATCTTAATTAAAGAAGGGCCTTTTTTCAATGCGTTTGAAAATCACTGTTAAAAGCGGCCGTATTTTTTCATAATTATTTTGAAATTTGTACAAAATATGTGCAAACCTTGAATTATATAACACAATGGAAATTAATAACAGATTCATATATTGATAAAATATTAATTTATTGACGTTATACGTTATTAATCGTGACTTTCAAAAAACCCAAATACTATCTCGATCGAAAGAAATCCGAATGGCGGCGACGCGGTTCGCAACTCGTCACGTCACGTTTCCCGCAGGTGCGAAAAGCGGTCTTTGGACAGCCGCTTGGCTACTTTAAATGTTCGAGGGGGAATGAATGAAAAGGTAGATGAGGTGTATCAGATGATGAGTGAAAGAAAGATTGATGTCCTATGTGTGAATGAGACGAAAAGGAAAGGATGCGGAACCACTAAATGTGGTTCGTTCACGGCGTATTGGTCAGGAGTACCAGAAACCGCCAAAGGCTGTCAAGGAGTTGGCCTCATCCTTTCTAAAAGAATGGCAGAGTGTGTGAATGAGTATGAATTTGTAAGTTCAAGACTAGTTTGGATTAGAATGAAAGTTGGGTTGAATCGTATATTTGTATTGGGAGTATATGCGCCTACAGAAGGTACATCTAAAAGAAATAGAGAAGAAAGAAAGGAATTTTGGGAAAGTGTAAATGATGTTTTGAGTGGTTGCAAAGACAATGAGAAGATAGTCATGTTAGGTGATTTTAATGGATGGGTTGGTATTAAGCGAGATGGTTTTGAAAAAGTATTGGGTTTGTTTGGCGATGAAAGGGAGAACGAAAATGGAAAAAGTTTACTTGAAGTATGTCTGGAGAAGAGTCTTTGTGTGACAAACACTTTGTTTTGTCACAAAAAGATTCATATGTATACAAGGGAGCAGAATGAAATGAAAAGTATGATAGATTTTGTAATAGTGGATGAAAGAATGAAAAAGGATGTTATTGATACAAGATCGTATCGTGGTGTGGGGATATTTACCGATCATCATTTAGTGATTTCCAAGATTAAAAATCTTTTTAGAAATTGGCGTCACCATAAAGTGAAATCCCCCAATAGGTTGGAGAGAGTTAAGGTTGAAAATTTGCAAGGAGAAGAATCGAAAGAGAAGTATAAAAAATGTTTAGGAGAAGAGTTAAAAGATATAGATAATGAATGCGACATTGAAAATTTATGGAAGGTTTTAAAGGAAGGAATTATCAGTGCCGCTACCAAAGTATGTGGGATAGCCAAAAGAAGAAAGTGTAAAGATACGACGAAAGTATGGTGGGATTCGGAGGTTCAGGCTGCAGTTGTAAGAAAGAAGAAAGCATGGAAGGATTGGTTAGCCTTACGGGCTGACGGAAACAAAAATAGTATAACAAGTGAAGTTGTTTCTGCTGCAAGAGAAGAATACAAGAAGATGAATGTAATCGTTAAAGAAATAGTTAAAAAGAAGAAAGAGGAACAAAAAGATGATTTTGATAGAAGATTGTCTCAAAACTTTAAAAGTAATATCAAATACTTCTGGAAAGCTGTCAAAACTGCTAGAGGAAAGTCAGCGACCTCAGAGCTAACCAAGATCCGAGACAAGAATGGAAGATTGTTAATCGAGGAAAAGTGTGTCTTAGAGGTATGGAAGGAGTATTTTGAAGGATTGTTTGAAAAAGACGAAAGAAAAGTAAATAAGACGAATGAAGACATGCATGAGATTGAGTTGCGAGTTTGTAGTGATGATAAAATAAAAATGGAGGAAGTCGTGAAAGCATTAAATGGAATGAAAATGGGAAAGGCTGGGGGATATGATAGAATTAATACTGAAATGCTGAAGGCCGGACAGAGCATCGTGGCAAGTCAGCTGTGTCGCCTTTTTAATATGTGCTTTGAAAAAGGCATGGTACCGAAGGATTGGTGTAAGGCGGTCATTGTGCCCCTCTATAAAGGCAAAGGCTCACAGCAAGACTGCAAGAACTACCGAGGCATTAGCCTTCTCAGCATTGTCGGTAAGTTGTATGCTAAGGTTTTGATTGAAAGAGTGATAAAAGATACTGATGGAAAGATATGGGATGTTCAAGCAGGATTCAGAAAGGGAATGGGTTGCGCGGATCAGGTCTTTTCCTTAAGATGCATTCTAGAAAAACTTTTGGCTAAAGGTCGAAAAGGCTATTGCGTATTCATAGATCTGGAAAAGGCCTATGACAGAGTGGTGAGGAATGAGTTGTGGTCGACACTGTCTGAGTATGGGCTGAACGGTCAGCTGGTACGAGCACTGAAATCACTTTATAGCGATTCCAGTGCTTGTGTCAGACTTGGTGGCGAATACACAGACTGGTTTAATATTGAAAAGGGTGTTAGACAGGGATGTGTAGCGTCACCTTGGCTGTTTAACCTATTCATGGACAGTTGTTTGACAAATCTGAAAGATGTTGAATGTGGTATTAGAATGGATGAGTTACTTATAAAGTGCCTCCTTTATGCTGATGACCAAGTATTACTTGCAGACTCAGAGGAGGAATTACAGAAAATGGTAACCGTTTTGAATAAAGCTTTGGAGAAAAAGGGAATGAAAATGAATGTGAGTAAAACGAAAGTAATGGTATTCGAGAGGGATGAATGTATAACAGAATGCAATATTGTGGTAAATGAGTGTACAGTGGAGCAAGTGGAAGAGTTTGTTTATTTGGGATGTAAGTTTACAAGAGATGGAAAGCACGAGAGTGATATAGAAAGAAGAGTGAATGCGGGAAATCAAGTGAATGGGACACTACACTCCTTTATGAACAGCACGAAAGTGTCAAACACAGCACGTTTGGCTGTTCATAATGGAGTGCTGATACCGACGCTGGTGTATGGAAGTGAGAGTTGGGTATGGCAGAAAAGGCACGAAAGTAGAATAAATGCAGTTGAAATGAGAGCGCTGAGGAGTATGTGTGGTGTTACTTTGAAAGATCGGATAAGAAATGATGTCATAAGGGAGCAGTGTGGGCTGAAAGAAGATGTAGTAACAAAAATTGAGAAAGGAATGTTGACATGGTTCGGACATGTAGAAAGGATGGATGAAAGGAGATTCACTAAAAGAGTCTACAAAGCAAACTTGAGTGGAAGAGTGGGTCAGGGTCGTCCTCGACGAACGTACCGCGATCAAATTGCAGACGTTCTTAAAAAAGGAGAGGTTAGAAGTACCCGTAACCGGCGGGCATGCATGAAGAGAGTGATGAGTGTAGATGAAGCGAAAGAGGTCTGTCAGGATCGTAGCAAGTGGAGGTCCTTAGTCTCTGCCTACCCCTGTGGGAAACAGGCGTGATAATATGTATGTATGTATGTATCTCGATCGATATTACTCCTTTTCAATCTAATTTGAAATTAGATAGTAGACAGTGCTGGATGAAAGTCTTCAGTATTAACGGTTAGGTTCCATTTATGCGATCAAAGAGTAATTTAAATTAACTAGGTGTAATTTGTCCCCAAGAATTTTAATTATAGCACTACCTGCGACCCTTAATTTCACACGAAGCTGCATTACAACACTCATGTCTTGTGGTTCATTAACTTTATAGTCACAACAATGTCAAAATAGCGAATTCATTATGCGTAAAATGTCATCCGAAACATTTGCTACAGTAAAATTACAGCGAGTGACATTTATTAAGCTCTATGGAGTTTGCCTAAATCCAGATTATATTTTCAATTGCAGACTAATCTAGGCTTAGGACTCGTTTCAGCTTATAAACTGGTTTATAATACGCAGAACATTAAATTATTATTAAAAATTTCTAAAATATTTTTTGCTGTCTCAAACCTACGGAGCATACCTAAGTAGATATTATAGAATAGAAACCTAAAATAGATTTCCATGCTCACTAAGAAAAGTAAATAAAATAACAAAAAGAAGATGCTGAGGTATAGTAAAAAAACGAAAACTCATGAGAGATTAATTAATTTTGTAATTAAATAAAACTTGCAATAGTTGCAATGAATTGTATTAGAATCATTTATTTACAGATAGCATAAAAATATGAAAAAAAGTTTGGAAAACCCAAAAGTGCACGCCTCATAAGGGCTCATTCACAAAAAATGTTATGGTCCGTTAACTAGATCATCCAAAAATGAAAGACCCATGTTTTTCGTTTCGCAAAGTAGTAAAAATTAACAAAGATAGCAGCGCTTCGAAGTTACAGAGAGGGGGTAATTTACGTCACCTTTGGTTTAAAGGATGAAGTAAATATGATGATGCCAAGAAGGATGTTCATGGATGAAGTAAAGGAAAAGGCAGAAGTCGTGTCGTATAGGTAGGTCAAGCATTTAGCTGAAGATCGGGAGGCATGGAAAATACCCCACCGACAAGAACATAGTTCTTAAATAAATTGATGATGATGATTGGTTCAAAAATTGTAGCTGATCGTGACATCACGCAAAATTTAAGTGCGGTGTATCTTCATCATTATTGGCTAATCAGAGAAAAGAAAAAATACGTATAGGTACCATTCTTATAATAGGCTATCTAATGAGCCAAAAATATTTCTTAGTCCTTATTTTTATCAGATACTAGCTTTTGCCCACGGCTTCGCTCGCATAGGAATGTAATTGATCAAAATCCTTTCTTAGGGAATGCCTACGTCATAGTAGCTTTATGCGCATGCAAAGTCTCAGCCCGATCGGTTTAAAATTGACAAAGTTTCATACAAACTTTCATCCCCTATTTTATCCCCTTGGGGGTAGAATTGATCAAAATCCTTTCTTAGCGGATGCCTACATCATAACATCTACCTGCATGCCAAATTTCAGCCCGATCCGTCCAGTGGTTTAGGCTGTGCGTTGATAGATCACTATGTCAGTCAGTCAGTCACCTTTGAGTTATATATATTTAGATAGAAGATAGATTAGAAGATTAGATTAATTTTCATTAGGAACAATCCCTTGACGTGATGAAGCTATTAAAAAATGGTACAAATAAATTAAGTATTACGAGCGTAATCGTGGCACATACGTCCATACAGACATCCGGACATCCACGTACAGTTTTTTTAAATCATTTTATGCTTGACATACATATATTTTCTACAAATATAAAATGTGTTTATAAAAGGGTTGTTCTTTATATCTCTGTGCTTATATAATTGTATTAGTGCAATATGAATGATGAACACTTGCATACAATTAGGCATTCGCTATATAATAGGGTCAAATCACAACCTTTTTTTTTCTCGTCGTAAAAAGTCTCTTCAGATAGCTTACCAGTCACGGAAAACCGGTAAGGTTATGTGGAGTCACCACTAAAAAAACCGCGGTGTCCCTCAGCCGCAACCGTGTGCTATTCTCGTTCCACAGCCCCGCGCCTTCCACTACCGAGGGCTGTCTGTCGGACGATGGAATCCCGTTTCCACCGTCCAATAAGCATTCAAGATTTGGGGCCTGCAGAAGCAGGCCCTGCCCCAGGTCCACTTGACGGCAACCAGGGTCCTCCAAGCGGACCGCAGAGGACAGGGAGAGCGGCCAAGTAACACCAACACTCTTCTTCCTTTGCGGCCTCACCAACATCGTGCCAAGCGCCTATCCTCCGCGCTTCGTCGCGGAGGATAGGGAAAACGGCAATGTAATACTAACACTGCTCTTCCCCCGCGTCCCCTACCACGGCTGTGATAGATGAGAGTTCCACCCTTCCCTCAAAGCCAGGCCATTCCCACCTGGAATGGCCTCCACACTGCCCGGGGAGACCGAGATCCGGACCCGGGCCATGGCTTCCTCTTGGCTTCCCTGCGGGTGAGGTGAACCGCAGGTCTTATCTTGTCTAATCAATACGATATCTTATCATAAAGGGATATTGAACAGAACTTTGTGGGAGGTGCAAGAGTAGTGTGTAGGAAGCCACTTAAGCATTAACCCAAGCAAGACAACAGTTATTCCATTTACAAGGCTCTGGAACCTGACAAGATTGAATGATCTCAAAATGAACGGCACGAAGCTTGCTTTGTCCAAGGAGGTTAAATATCTAGGCGTCATACTAGATAAAGAACTCACTTGGAACACACATGTTAATAATATAATAACTAAGGCCACTAGAGTGTTTGGCATGTGTCGGAACATCTATGGTAAAACTTGGGGCCTGAAACCGCATATATTACTTTACGTATACGAGATGATGGTAAGGCCGATACTGACCTACGGGGCACTCGTCTGATGGCCCAAGGTAAGACAGGTAACTTGTAGTAACGACCTCAGGAAATTCCTGCGATTGGCTTGCTGTGCGATAACTGGGGCGTTCTCCACTACGCTGACTGCATCCATTGAGATTATCATTGGACTGCCACCACTACATTTGTACGTGCAAGGCAAAGCCTGTAAAGCATTCTACAGGCAAACTACGGCTGGTCTGTGAAACAAGCACGCACCCAGTACAAGGCATACGCGAATGGAGACCACGCATGAGCTCGAAACAATGTTGAACATGGGGAGTGACAAGATTCTCCCTGAGGTATTATAAGATATATGTCCCCACCAGGGGAGAATGGAAGGAGGACTTTCGACATTCAGAACGAGAATGCTTGACCTGGTACACGGACGGCTCGAAGACCAATCATGGAACAGGAGCAGGTATCTTTTCAAAGGACAGACAACTGTATCAGAGCATGGGACAGTATGCAACGGTTTTCAAAGCTGAAACGTATGCGGTAACTGTGTGTGCTAAACTGAATATGGAAAAAGGCGTTAGAAACCAGCAAATCTATATTTTGACCGATAGCCAGGCAACTCTCGCAGCTCTCTGCTTCAGCAGGATTGATTCTGGACTGGTCTTGGATGTTGTGCGTGCCCTAAATCAGCTGGGTAGACACAACAAATTGAGACTTGTCTGGATGCCGGGTCATGTTGGCATTGGGGAAAAAGCGAAGGCAGACGAGCTGGCAAGGGAAGGATCAAGCAGCTTGCTTGTAGGGCCCGAACCCTTTTTAGGCCTATCATATGGAATGGTTACAATGGCCATAAATGCCAATGTCAAAAGTAGACACAGGGCTGAATGGAGAGATATTAGTGGACACATTTACTCCAAGGAGACACTTGGTGAAGTGGCACAAACGATTATACCAATATAACAGAAAACAGACAGGAACTCTAAATGTAGGGCATGTGAGGAACTAGAGGAGACAATGAGACACATCCTGTGTAGCTGCGACTCAATGGCCGAAAAGCGTATGGACCTCTTTGGATCAGCATATCCTAAGTTAGAGGACTACAGGCACTACGCATCAGGTAACATTCTGAAGCTTATGCAGTCCTTCTTCAGAAATCCTGATACGGGTGAGTAAGGCAAGGGAGTGAGTACAATATATCCCAAAGGTTCGACGTACTTCCAAATACGGACCCCAAAGCAAGATAAGATAAAGAACCGCAGGTACTGAGCCCCCCCATCGTGACAAATGAGAACCCGGGCGGGGGGGAGGGTCAAACCACACTCAGCGCAAGATGCACAACGTACAATTTCTATCCGCGCAACTTGCGGGCGGTGTAAATGGTCGGTAAAACTTGTATGAAAGTCTATGTAGGCACGTAACGCGACGGAAATTGCGTAGCGCATCTTACACTGCGTGTAGTTCAACACATAATTAGCTCAAAAAATATATTCCAGCACATAACACTTTCATTGCAAAAATACTAAAAGATACAAACACTCGTAAAATCCAGCAAATATACTAACGACCTAATTATTTTTTAACTACTAAATTTAATTACTAGTGCCTCTCCGAGTCCTCGTTAAAATTATCAACGGACGTATTTAGCATAATTACTGAGCCTCCATAATTATGCGAATGAAGTAAACTTGAAGCAGAAATAATTATATTTTTTTGCATTTTAGTAATTTTAGAACTGCCTACTGAACTACTTCTCTGGTTAAAGCAATTTTGAACTTGATAATAGGCATCATATCATATTTCTACAAGTATTAAATACATTAAAAATTAAATCTAAATGGTGTAAATCTAGTTGTTATTTTTTCGTATGTGTAAGTGGCCAACACAGTGGTTTCAGGTTTGTGAAGCTACCCTAATTCATCTGACGTAGCTTAATGACTGTCAAATTATAACTCTAGTCAAACAATTCAATTAAAAATTAAACAATCTAGTTTTTAAGTTTGAGAAAAGTTGAATTCCTTGCGATTGTAATCATATCTTAGGGGTAAACCCCTATGATATGATTTCACCAATCAAATTTTGAAATAAAAACCAATTGAATAGTTGCAGCTCACTCATTCGTCAAGATTTATTTTAAAGCCCCTACATTTTTACATTTGATTATCATTGTTACTACTAAATTACCCAATAAACGATCAAAGTCATGTTATCTCACAACTTTAATTTGAAACTGCCGAAATCTTATTACCAACATACACGCATAAAGAAGCCTGACATTAATTGTCTGAGAATAGTTAGTTAATAATAATTAAAAATCCATTAATTTACCATTCTTTTCGTGAATAGAAATATACAGAGTGAAAATCTGCATATTTTAATTTTTTACAATTTAATTTTTGCAAATAATATAAAGTTCACTTTGGTGAACAATCTAATGTATTCTTGAGATTACAAGTTCACAGGAATACATGAGATAGATACAAGATAAAGACAAGATTAAAAGTTTAAAGCTAGTTTACAACTATAGTTCTCATTAGATGCTTATACCTGTGATCCACATGTTTAACGTCCTTATCTGTTACAAGAAAAAATAGCACGACTTTTCCCCAACGAGCCTCATACATTACGGAGTTACAATTACATGTGTCAAGAAGTCTCAGTCCTAAATTCACGTTACTTCCAGCCGTCTAATTGAGAGACGTCCGCAGAATTGTTTCCTTGCAATACACACTTTATCAGAGTCAACGGAAAATGTCCAGGGACGTAGGAGAAATTGGGACACCAGAATGTCAACATCTACAAATCTCCAGTCCATAGAGTAATACAACTGAAACTTCGGTCTGTGGCTCAAACAGTTCTGTGATGTTGTTTTATAAGTAAAACAACCGGAATAAATACCGGAATTTTTTATGCAGATAGATTATCACGACTTAATCAGGGTAAATTGCGCCTATGGCCATAAGACCTGAAAGTCAAGTTTAGGGTTAGGTTAGTGGTCACAGCCAATTTGCTCCGAATCTTCTAGGTCAAATCAGGTGAAATTTGGTAGGATGGTGTAATCCTCTAACCCAAACAGAGATGTGCAAAGTAAATAAATATATACTTTTTTTAATAAGGGTAATATTCTGGGCATAAAGGAAATTAAAAAAAAGTTTTGCGAACTTTTCTGTGACATATATCAAATGAAATTGCTCGAAGGGCTCGTTATGAGGATCTTAGATATAATTTTTTTTTTAGTGTAAAATAAACAGTTTTGGTTTCATTTATGAAAGAAGTCGAAAATTGACCAGGATCTCCGAAAATACTGAGCCTAAAAAAACATACAAAATATAGCTAATTGCTTGTAGATTACAGGAAAACGTACTTAAATGAATTGTATCAATTGAAAATAAAGTGGTAAACACAATATATTACGTTCTCATGTAAGGGTATACAGGACTGTTTCCTGTATACTATACTCTTGCATAAATATCTCCTCTCACAGGCCTACTGGAAGAGATCTCTTTTGAGATAGGTAGTGCCTTTGTACAACTTTTATTTAATGTATTCTCTGTTTAAATTTTCCGTGAACATAAATTGTTAAATAAATAAATACGTTCAATTACGAAAAATAGTTCAATAAAACTAGATAGCGCTAGTAGTAGTTAACTCGCGTCTTACTGTAAGTGTTTCAAATGTGATATAATAAAAACATTGACTTTGGCATTGTGCGAAACTCTCTTCATGCGAGTTCAACTCGCACTTGGCCGCTTTTATTTTTATTAAGACTAGTAACATGAAGATTAATAATTGGCCAAGTGCGTGTCGGGCCACGCGCAGTGTAGGGTTCCGTAGCGTAGTTACAAATGCCAACTTTGAGTTCATGCCACTAAAAACATCTAAAAACTAATGTTCTATTGAATTTGTATAAAATTTTCCTTTTCCGAGTACATTGTCACACACACAGTTGATCGCCTATAACTTTTTAATTTGTAAACCCTACTCAGCTCTGATAGTTTTCCTTTAAATTTCGTTATATTTACTATAGCTGTGAATGTGTCCATGTATAACCGTTGAGCAGATAGAGGGGGGGGACACTTGACTCTAACAAAAATTTTTACTTTAAAACCAAATATTTCAGAAACGGATCTCTAAATCGCAAGACGGTGTTAACAAGCTCATAATATTTTTGAAAGACCTATTCAACGATACCCCACGTGATTGGTAAGTCGAGAAAATAAAATTGACTTTTGACTTTACTTGTATGGGAGCTAACCTAATTTTTTTTCATTATTTTATTTTACTACTTTTTTCGCATAATTAATTTACATATCCATGCCAAATTACAGCTTTCTAATACTTATAGTCGGTGCGTAAAACCGCGGACGGACAGACAGACAGACAGACGTGGCGGAACTATAAGGGTTCCTTGTTTACTACGGAACCCTAAAAAGAAAATCAAAATAGACTTAGATTGCTAGCGGAACCGTCTATATTCTCGTCAATTCTGCTTTTATAAACTGAAAGAGAAGCATCTGTGGTGCCATTTTTCAAACGCGGAGTTAGTAAACGAACGGTATTTTAAATGGAAAAAGAACCATTCGTTTAGTGACTCTGCATTTCAAAAAAGGCACTTCTTTACATTATTTTTAAAGAGCTTGATTCAATTTAGTTAATCAATAGCTATTATACATAATAAAGTGAGAAAAGATAGGAACGTACTATTAATATTGGAAGATTTCCTTCTGACCGTCCTTACTCCCGGAATTACAATTAGGACTGCGTAATGTCCCGTAAAAACAATTTCATAAAACGTCTCATTTCTTGCAGCGCATAAAAAGAAATAAGACACTAAATAAACGACTACTTACACGGTTGGATACACTTCTCTCGAGGTTAGGATGAAAAATGCATTCGTCCTTTGTCAAAGCTATTTAACGTTCTTTTGCGTGGAACAATTTATTACAAATGAGTAGAAAATTCTGGAACATTTTAGTTGTTAGTATGTGTTCTGAAAATAAATTTTAATAGCATGTGTTCTTTGCATTGGTTGTATAAAAATATTAAGTTATTATCTAAAATTGGAAGAAAATATTTATGTTTAGTAATTAAATATTTAATAAATATACACCGGCAAATTACACCGATTGATCTAGCCCCAAAGTAAATTCGAGACTTGGATTATGTGATACTACCTCAACGATTCTATATTTTTGTTATTGTTATACTATTTTGTTGTAACAAATACATACATAGATAAACACTCAAGACCAAGGACAATTTGAAAAACGCCATTTTACAACTTGCCCTGATCGAGGATCAAATCCGATACCTCTGGGTGTCGGACTAACATGGTGACCACTACGCCACGGAGGTTGCCAAGTCATATTTGAAACTTATGTTGATATTGAGCTCATACTGCTGGTGTCAGATTTTTGAGCATCCCTTGTCAGCTACAGGAAGTCCACGGTTGAACACAGGCCTACCCAAGGTTTTCCGTTGTACTACAGGCTTAGATTATACAAGTTGGGTCGAGCGAGGACCCAACCGGGTAGGTAACTTTCGGTTGTAGGTAACACTCTTCACGACTTGATCACTACTTAGTATGTACTATTACTTACTCATACCCTTTTAGATTTTTAAGTTATTGATCCAAGTAATTTCTTATGCTTAGCTATTTTGTACATTGCATATTTTATAAATAACTAGCTGTAACCTGCGACTTCGTCCGCGTAGAAGTCGAAAATGGTCGTAATAGGATCTTTAATTGGTTTCTTACGTTTTAAATTGTGTTATAATATCCCGTTCCCGTCATTTGCTATAGCAAAAGAGAACAAATGATCTATTGGTCTGAATTTATTTGTCTCTCACTCAAAAAATTACGAAGTAAGAAAATAATATAAATTCGCAACCCCTAATGCAGCCCAGGGGATGCAATTTTTAAAAATGATGGAGGAATTATAGCGTAGTTATACCATTTCAATTGTAATGGTATATACTTATATCTAGTTTAGTTTTTTATTCATATTTATATTTAGTTTAGTCATAGTTTATTTATGTTATTTTAGTTCTTAATGTAATTTAATATTATATAACCTAAAAATATAAAAAAAAATTAAAATAATGTGTGAATATGATTCATACTACAAGAAAAATCACACTCCAAATCATATAATTTCTTATTAGAAATCAGACAACTTGTCTTTAAAATTATTGTTGTTTTAAATTACTTGATACCCAAAAATCTTTTTTATGTAATAACTTATTTGCTATTAGGTAATGTTTTATAATTCATGGGAAAAAAAGTGTTTCTATCTACACATATATTTCTTTTGTAAAATACCTTTCCGAGTCCAACCTTAAACGAATCAAGTACCCCAACTAGTTAGCCTCGACCAAAGGGTTCATCAGCATAATATTAACTCCCCAAGGAACCAACCCTACGCGGTGACTGACGCACGAAATTTATTTTTTATCATAAGACATTAGGGGTTGAAATATTACGTGACTGACCATCCCCTTTTATGGATATAGTGCCCCGAGAAAAAAATAAAACTTAATTTTTTTGTGTCCGATAGCTAAGAAAATCAGCGCTTTTCTTCTTTACTATGGCTGCTATAGGACTCTGTAGAGCAGTTAATCTAATGTCGTGGTGGTGGCCGTAGATCGGCCTACGTGCTGGTCTGTAAAAAAAAATGCTTTTTGCAAATAAAAAAATAAAAAAATGCTTCTTTATTCTATCGTAAATGCCGATCGAAGGTTTTGGGTAAATATTTTTATGATGAGAATACTTAGTAATCAATTGTTTGTAATTAATGAAAAATTGAAAAATGTTATTGGCGGGCTAAGTGGTCCAACGAAACGAAACGAGTAGTATCAAGTGTATTATTGCATCCGATACAGGTACGAGTATAGAAAATTTTCATTTTGGATATAGAGGAGGAAAATATTACAAATAATGGAAAAAAGCATTTATTTGTTTGTTGCGCGTCGTAAAACAAATCGTTAAGTTTATTAACTGTATCCGAAATAATTTAAAACAAAACAAAGCTACAACTACGTAGCCTAAAAATTGAGTTAAAATTTATCAATCTAACGTAAAATTTTTTGTAACAAAAAACGTCACTTCAAATTAGTGCCCATAAAAATGCTGACAATTTCAATAACCTGAGTATAAACTTTTATTACTTGTAAAATAGTATTTTAATTTATGAAAAATTAATTGACAGAATAATAAAACGTATTTCAAATATTTTTTTATTTAAACCAAAAACGGTAATTGTTTATTAAGAATAAAGAAATAAATATAATTGAAGGATAATGTTTTAGATTTTAATAATATGTATTATTAAAATGTAAGACATGAAACCTTAAACAGGGTCTAATTAGTCATACATATATATGACTAGTTAGACCCTGTTTAAAATTATCATCAGTGTTACGACCAGTCCGCTCATTTTCTATGACTTGTATGATATATATCTTCATTTTTCTATTACTCTCAGACTTTACATAAACGTTATACAGGGACTAGCATCAAAGATTCAATATTAAAAACAGTAAAAAAAACATGATTTCATACAATATTTTCGCAAATTTCAAACGTAAACAACGCACACACGTGCCGACTGAGTTCGTTCACCCCTGTAAATATGAAATGCACCCCACTAAGACAAATTATTTCATTTCCCAACGACGGGACATACGTGACTGCAGCTCCGATCAAGGGTTTCGCACTTATTTATCAACTTAGTAATATACAGTTATTTTCATTATTACAAGACTTTAAAATTATGCACTTTTAATATTAATTTTTTTATGTCACAAACGATTAGTTATGATGATAAAAATGACAAAATATTTTAGGAATACATTTTAAGATTGAAAAATAAAAAGAATATTTAACTCCCAGACTAAATTGAGCACAATTAATTAAAAAATGTAAAATTACCAATTGTCGAGTTGTCATGAAGTTAGCTATATTGTGTACAAATATTAGCGTGGATTTTGGGAAAGTTGGTGCATCATCATCATATCAGCCAGAAAAAGTCAGTGGACTTCTATTGGCCGATATCACTGGACTCTACTGTAGGCCTACGCCAAGGATTTATGGTTGACTAAGTGAAGTTTTTAACGTTAAGTCCGGCAATTCGAAACAATTGTATATTGTGGATCAATAAAGTTTTTATAAATAAATAAGGATTTCCGGAACTACTGATCCAGTTGCTTATAACAGCAATTTAGGATGATGCAGAAAAAGGAAGACTTATGCCCAGGCGTGGGATGTTGAAAGCTGATGATGATTATGTTGTCATAACTTTTACAGCGGAATTCAAATAAAACATCCATGTCTAGAATTCCCTCTAAGATTAAGGTAGCTAACACAGATTCATCTCGCCTAAGTCGGCCATAACTCCTAATACTAGCCAAACTTTTTACAGAATGCCTAAAGTTACATATAGGCTACGTGATGCGGAACACTAATATCTATAAAAGAGGCCTGGTTTATTTATTTATTTTATTACGAGCATTAAGATTTATGTGTTACGTCTGAGTATATTTAAAGTCTGTACCTAGATCCAGTACAGTATGTGAAAATATTTTTGATGTCAAATTCGTTTTTACATGGTGTAATATAATATCGTATGTGTAATGTATATGTATGTAAGTATATAAAAAATATAATATTATATTAAGGTAGTCAACGTTTTTAGCGTTAAGGTCGCCTATTGTTCTGTACTTGATGAACAATAAAGATTGAATTAAAAATAAAAATAAATGTACTGCCTAAATAATCTAAACATACTAGTATTTGAAGGGATTACTTAGACCGTCAATATGCAAAACTTTTTCAATTGAACCAATGCAGGGATTAGGTCGCTCTACATTGGAAATTATTGGAAGAGGCCTATGTCCAGCACTGGAAGTAATGCGGCTGAAATGATGATGATGAATGCTGGGATTAAGAAAAAAAAAACTAATTTCTCATAAAAAATGTCCGATCGGCTGAACACGTTTACTTAAATTATAAGGTTTTTCTTTTATTTCGGTAATGATATCAGACAAAAAGTTGTTCAGATTGACGGAGTAAGACCCTTTCAAATAAATAAATATATGTATAGGGACAAATTACACTCATTGAGCTAGCCCCAAAGTAGGCTTAAACATGTGTTTTGAGTTACTAATTCAACGATAATTTATTTTATAATCAAACTAATATTATAAAGGCTAAAGTTTGTGAATTTCTGTGTATATGTTTATGACTTCTACACGTGCAAACGGCTTGACTAATTTTGATAAAATTTGGTATGCAGAAAGTTGACACCCTGGATTAACACATAAGCTACTTTTTGGCGCAGCTTGTAAATAAACATATTATAGATAAACACCCAAGAGCCACGACAATAAAAAAAGGCATTTTTTAAAGTGCCCATTTAAAAAAGGCTTTTGTAAATTCCTCCTGCCGGAGATCGATCTCGGAACCTCCAAACGGCGGATAATATGTGTCACCTCTTAATTTACTTCCAGTACAATCTAGTTTATAGGCCTGCCTTTATAAAAACGAATCCTAAGTGCCTATACTCGTAAAAATCCAACAAAAATATTTCATCTCCGTATATAAATAAAACATCTTATTTGACAGAGCATGTAAATAAATTACGTAATATTTGAAAATTCCTCAGATTTTAAAAGGAATGCCGCCATTTTCCGCTTAGATGATAAGTACAAATGAACGTGCGTCGGAATTTATGGCCCAATCTTATGGCTACATAAAATAAGACACACGTGAAAATTGGCAATTTTTCGTAATAAGCCAACTGAAGAATAACCTGGAATATTTCATAGCATAAATTGTGATATCTTACAGTCGTTATCTTAATGAGCAAAGTGAAATTGAGACTTAGATTTCCAAAGCAGGATATTCCAATAAGTAATCTCTTGCAGTGTTGTGATAATCCTCATTATCATCATCCGATGCAGCTCTTCTTCTGCCCACAGCTAAGCATAGGCCTTTCTTCGTCATTATATTGACGAAGAAGAAATAACCTTAAGGGGCTACCTGAATTATTCGGGGTCCAGTGCTGCTCCCATTTGAAACGAAACGGAGATATCATTGAAAATGTTGTCTTGATCAGACCCTAGATAACCCTCCAAACTATTTTATGACCTACAGTGAAAACGTAAAACTTTTCTTAGCATTTTTACAAAAAAAACGGCTACTTTTGTCAAAATAATTTTCGCAATTGTGCGTAGAAAAGCTTCAAGTTCTCACTTTAAACTGTAAACAGTAGTTCATAAAATAGTTTGAAGGGTTATCTAGAGCCTGGTCAAGACAAAATTTTAAATGATGTCTCTGTTTCCTATGAAATGATTTATTTTAAAGGGGGGCAGCACTGGACCCCGGAAGATTCAGGTATCCTCTTAAGCAGCACAACATTTGCCACTCCCTTGTCTTGTAGCTCTCGAACGGATGGACTGATTTCGATGCGGTAACCAACGTGACAGCAAGTTTTCTTTCGGTGGTTTTTAGCTTTGTTTGATGAAAATCGGTTCTGTCGTTTAAAAGTTGTCGGGAGTTAACGCTTAAAAGTCGGGGTTTCAAAATTTACCTAGCAAATAATAGATGGCGCTACTGCTATCAATTTCACTTAACATAGGTTGGAATATGTAGTACCGCCACTTATTACTAGATGGTATGGTCGGGTTTTTATAACTTGCTTGGAAAATAAACTTGTTATTTTTGAGAAATCCATCGTTATGCAAAGCAAATAATGCTTCAATATCGTTCGGCGGTCAAGCGTCAAATCATCAACAACTTGTTTGGTGCCTGAGGATGCCTCGTGGAGAGGCGAAACACGTGTCGCGTATGCGGTGTCCGATGTTGCTGCAGCCGGAGCGGATGCAGCAGTATCGGAGGGAGCATGCATCAGCTGTTGGTGGCGGGTGCACACGGGCTGTTGGTTACAGGTATGCTGGGACTAACAGTAGTGGATGGGCGCCGACCGGCAATAGTTTGCATGAACTAACTGGTGGCGGAATTGCACAAAGTAATTCAAATCATGTAGTATGTAACTTTGACTTCCGCAAAGTAACACCTGAATCAATTAACTAGCATCAATATCAATAATGCTGTGGCAAATATAAATTAATTTGCAACATTAGTATTTCCTCGCCATTTACTTGCATTATCTGCGAATGCATCGTCCAAATGACGATAAATTCTGATATCAACTGTGCTGTCGAACCCTTACTCAGCAGTATTGCGTTATTTCGACTTAACTTTATTTATGGCTTTTGCTTCATTGGAAATAACCACTGAAATAGATAATATAATTATTTTAACCCGACTTGAATTTTCATTTGTCATTATCAAGCATTATATATTTTTGTATTCTAGTTGTCTTTTCTTATTTTAGTTCGTTTTTTTTTCACGTTGTAGACACCTAATATACCTGTCTTTTTAGGGTTCTATACCCAAAGGGTAAAAACGGGACACTATTGCTAAAACTCCGCTATCCGTCTGTCTGTCTGTCACTAGGCTGTATCTCATGAACTGTGGTAGCTAGACAATGATTTAAATGTTCACAGATGATGTATTTCTGTTTTCATTATAAGAAAAAATACTAAAAACAGAATAAAATAACTACCATAAAACAAGCGTGATTTTTGTATAGATAATGGTATGGAACCCTTCGTGCGCGAGTCCGACTAGCACTTGGCTGGTTATTTATTGGCCTTTAGGTATTGTGTCATAGATTTTCCACAGCTTCTTTAGATAATCAAGTTAAAATTAATGGAAAATTTTATCATACACAAATACATTATCTACAAAATTATAGAAAGATCGATTTTTTTTGTTGATAAAACACTGCCAATAAAAAATGTAAACCTGAAAACGAATTCAGTAACTGAAATAACTTTATTCCCAAGACTTCCAAAGAATACACTATCGATTGTGCCAAATCCCCGCAAGATTGAATCTGTAAAACTTTCCTGCTAGTACGTCAAACGAATTGGCCAAGAACATATTGAACCACGCTTTACGTAGGGTTCCGTTGAAGAATTTTGTAAAAAAACGTCATCAGCATAATTATTTTGTCTGTAGTATACAATGGCTTGGTGTTTGTTGTGTAAAAAGAAAATCAACAAGCTCGAATTTGGTTCACAATTCATTTTGATCACCTTAGTATAATTATCTGAAAATATTTGATTTTAGGTGCATTCATTGTTCCGTTACGAGTGAATTTAATTATATTTTTTCATTTTTTTAACAGTTATGGTCAAATAATGCTATATTGAACAAGAACATAAATAATCACAAAAATTGCTTATGGACAAATATTTTCAAAAGAAGAAAAAATTATTTTATATGCTCCTGAATGGTATTTGTCCTAGTAATAAAAAAAATCATAATTCTAAAAATAATATTAACAACAATAATCTTCATTCCGAATAAAATTATCAGGGCAGATAGACAGACACACTGTTAAGCATAAGTTTTTCGATTTGGCTGCAGAACCCTAAAAACTTATAATTCAGCTTAGTTGGGCTATTGAATTCTCTCGTTATTTATTGTTGGCGATAAAATAATATTAATCCCGAGGGGATTACACTTGGATTTTATTCTTTTGCCCGCAACTCGGAAGTTCGAGAATAACCCCAGATTATTGACGACGTATGGATTTGTATGGATGGACCGCTTTTTGCTCAGTAGCAATCTTAGTTTTAACAAGGCATATTATGCTTTTATTTATTTTATTATATTACTAAATACAAATTTTATACAAAGCGGTAAGTGTACAAAATGTGCTTTATTATTCATAAACAAATACAATAATTTAAAACAAAACATAAAACGAACACTAGTGGCTCTGTGAGCAGTAGACTTCGCAACTCACCCCGACTCGTTCAAGTTTATCCGATAAAGAGGTTGTTCAGACAAAAACATTACATTTTAATAAGGGTAGCAAAAACGAATAATGAAATGTTAAATTTCTCTTTTAAATGTCTGAATTATGATATTTTTTATGTTTTCAACCCCCATATTTCCACCACTCTGAAAAATGTATTTCAACATTTTTCATAAATAAAAACATTATATGTAATTTTCGAACCTTCTCACAAATTTTCACGAGAATCGGTTGAGAAGGCAAAAGCAGCCGGACAGCCGAACAATAACATTTGGCCAATCTCGAAACTGAGACGCTTTGCTCGTTCGGTCAAATAAACTAAACAAAATAAAATTTAACCTAAATTTAGGTTAAAGGTTAGTTTTAATTTAGGTTACCTTTTAGTTTACTACAAATATTAAAGAATAAAAGTTATATTATTCTGTACAAAAGTTAAGGCTAAATTGCTGCCGTCACAGGGCAAAATAACCAAAAGGCTGGCGGCATTTCTGCGTTGGATAACAATAGCTTAACGCTGTCCGAAAGACACGCTTGCCTTTTGATATACATAATTACATACTTACTATAGGTACTAATGCACAACCGACTTGTTTTTTTTTGACGTCTTCACATTTTGTGTTTGGAACTGTCTCATTCATATTTCGATTTACCAAGAGCAAGAAGACACCTGGGCGATGTAACTACTCGTAAGTATGACGATTGCTTAGCGGCAGCTATCCATATTAATGCGAAAGAAGTTATGCGCAGCAAAGAATAATTACATATTAAATACTACTTACTTTTATCGTTGTCTGAAGTTTGAATAATTTCATAGCTGTTTCGATATAAAGTCTAGTTATACTTACGAAACAAAGTTGTTAAGTAAAATTTTTAATATCTCTTTAATTTTAACGGTAAATGTTTACTTAATTAGTTAGTATGTAAGCCTATATTCTGATGACCATATTAAGAGTTGACCGTTATTTTCTATGGTTTTTAGACTGCAATTAATGTAGATAGTTAATGTAAAAATCGAAATAAGAACTCAGTTTTTTTTTTTTTATAAACGAGGCAGTAACATTAAATGAAGGTATGTCCATAAAATATAGCATATCCTTATCATCGCAAGTAGTAATCAGCTGTGGAAGTTTCCTTGCGTAAGAGGGATTATATTTTCGATAACTTAGCTTAGGGTAGCAATAAATAGAAGAGATAGCAAGGGTACTCCCGTATAGTAATCTGGGTATTTGTTATGGTTTTAAGACAAAAATACTAATAACGAAAATTCCCGTGAGTGTAATGCTAGCTATTTCTCAAATTGTCATGTGACCCTAAGCGCAAGCTTTTTATTATTGCAAGATTTATTTATTGCTCTCAATTATCTTTATACGATATGTGTAATTTGATACCCTTCTATTTTGTTGTTAATTTTAAGGATATAAAATATAGGTTAGTCAATGAAATAATGAGGGAAAATTTCGCAAATGTTACAGGTACGGAATACCTTGTGTTATATACTTACATAAGAAAATCAGCAAATACTCTTAGGTATTATATTACTTTAAACTGACTGACTGACATAACTGTTTACCCTAATCCAGACTGACCGGTCTCATAAACGTTATACCATCGTATACAGGGTGTTTTGAAACCAACCAGAAAAATCCGAAAAGTTGAAGATTTCCAGATCCTGATGTGGAAGGGGTACGGCATGCAAAGGGCATTGATTTTTTTTCCAAAATATAGGGGGTTGTGAGCAAATTGACGACTGTCATTTGTTTTTTGTTTTTTTTTTAAATTTAAGATGGCCTCCATACAAGGACAATTCCCCTCTATACAAACTTCAAACAATAGGCGCCCCGATGTAACTAGGTGCAGCCTTCCGCGATGCAACAGGCCGAGCTGCGTGGCGAGACCGAAGGCCTCCCCTCTTCCCCCTCTCACCCATCCATCTCTACAAGTAAGGCCGTAGGCCAAGCCACTCCCACCAAGCGCTGCGTTGTTTTTTTTTTTAATTTTGGAAAATCCAAGATGGCCGCCGTAAGTCAACTGCTCCCGATTTGGCTGAAAATCAATATCTTTATGTATTTTGAGCCGAAAAATCCAAATTTTATATTTTTTTTTGGAATCCAAGATGGCGTTTGGATTTTAGAAAATTAAGATTATTTCGTTCATGACGTCTCAATGTGACTTTGTAGGGGTCTGAATTTTTGTAAACTGGGGTAAAAGAACTCCGCAGAACTCAAAAATCAGTTTTTGGATCCAAGATGGCCGCCCACACATTTTTCATATTTTTTCAACTGACTACAGTTTTTACACATTTTCTCAACTCTGCATGTTATTTAGTCTTTCTCAACAGCTGCACGAAAAACCGCGGGCTGCTTGCAGCCCGCGCAACGCCCAAAAAGCTAGTATGATTTATGAAATTATTTATCTAGTCAATCGACACACACGAATAAACAAAACACATAGGTACACTTAGATTTATACAATTATCATAGGTAGATATAAAATGTTTACATTTTAGAAAACCGTAATGAAACAAGTAATTATTACAAGAACAAAAAACCTGACTGCCTTTTCTTGTTTTTTATTTTTTTATTTTTAAGCTATTGCATAGCTTTTATCGCGGGCCTTGGGCGCGGCAACCGAATCCAGAAATTAGAAATTCCGTAAATTAAACCTCGTCGTTATGTTAACACTCGTCTATCATCGTTTCAGTTCAGCAGACTTCGGCACGGTGTTTGTGTGCGTGCGACTAGACGTATGCGTGACGTATGCGTGTAGAGAGTTGGGCATTATTCGAATAAAAATTTATCTAGATAATAATTCGAATAAAAATTGATTCGTGAAAAATTTTTCACGAATAATTCTTTCGCGAATAACTTATGATTTTATTCGTTATTCTAAATAACGAATATTTTTTTGAAACTTACCCTTCTCTTTTTAACCGATTGCGTCGGGAAGAATTACATTTTGGAGTGTATGAGTATTCGTTTTTTTAACCGATTTCATCGAAAAAATTGGTCGCCATTTTGAATTTTTTTTCACTGGACCGACTACCTTAAAAATCGATATCTGGACGTCTGTGGTCCCTCATATTGAATCTATGCTCAAAATGTAAAAAAAACTGGCCGCCATTTTTCACTCTTTTGTTACTGCGCAGATATCCTTCAAAATCGATATCTGGAGGTCCATGTGGTCTCTTATAATAAATCTGTGCTCGAATTTGAAAAAGTTAGCCACCATTTTGAACTTTTTTGTTGCTGGACCGATTGCCTTCAAAATCGATATCTGGGGGTCCTTGTGGTCTCTTATAATGAATCTATGCTCGAATTTGACAAAGGTAGAGCCGCCATTTTGAACTTTTTCGTTTCTGGACTGATTGCCTACAAAATCGATATCTGGGGGTTCTTGTGGTCTCTTATAATTAAGCTATGCTCGAATTTGAAAAAGGTAGACGCCATTTTGTACATTTTTTATTTCCGGACCGATTGCCTTCAAAATCGATATCTGGGTCCCTGTGGTCTTTTATGATGAATCTATGCTCGAACTTGAAAAATGTAGCCACCATTTTGAACTTTTTTGTTTCTGGACCGATTGCCTTCAAAATCGATAACTGGGGGTTCTTGTGGTCTCTTATAATTAATCTATGCTCGAATTTGAAAAAGGTAGACGCCATTTTGTACTCTTTTGTTCCTGGACCGATTGCCTTCAAAATCGATATCTGGGGGTCCCTGTGGTCTTTTATAATTAATTTATGATCTAAATTGAAAAAATTGGTCGCCATTTTGATTTCTTTTTTATTACTGGACCAACACTTTCAAAATTGATATCTGAACGACCCTGTGGCACCTCTGGCCGCCATTTTTATTTTTTTTGTTACAGCACCGATTGCCTTTAAAATCGATCCCTGTGATCTCTTATAAAGAATTTATGCTCTAAATTGAAAAAAAAAAATGCCAATTTTGCCCAACTCTGAGATTATAATACTAGCTGCCAATTACCCATAATAAAAATTCCTGAATAATCTGCATGTATAGTAAGATAATAAAAATATTAATATAAATAATGATATTAATTTCTCATTTATTCAATAAAAGACGAAAAATCGATTTCTTATCGGTCACCACGCTCAAAAAGTGTAACTTGAATTAATATCAAAGGAAAGACTTGAATTAATATTAAAGAAAAAAAATACTGCATAAATAAAAAATAAATAATTATAATTGCATAAGTTGATAAAAAATGCCATGCAATAGCTTAACCGCGGCAGTCCCCGAGTGCCACACTTTTTTTTTTATATACCCAATGACACTCTCGCAGGAAATACGAATCTAAACGACACCTCTTAAACTAATCCATCGAGCCGTTCAGGCTGCAGAGCGTGCCATACAATTATACATACTTATAACCAAACAACATACATACATACATACTCTCGAAATACATAACCCTTCTTCTGGCGCAGTCGGGTAACTAGTTCCGTCTCACTAGCATACCACCATACATTTTTAACATAAAAACGTTAACATGATCTAAACTATAAATCTGCTTTAAATTTAAAATTCGACGCAGAATGTGTCCACATCACGAAACGAACTTTTTAATCTTGCATTTTCTGTCCGTGGCTCCATAAAGCGTTACCATGTCCCCTTCGTTGCGGTTTAGAAAAAAAACGCAATATCGCATGAGTTTGAAGGGAGGTAAGTGTGCCCTATGGATTTACAGCTTAAATTGGTTCAGACAGGGCTGTCGCTAAGAGTTTCTTAAAGTTTTCCCAGTTGGACGGTTTACCGCATGGCGCCGATCGAGCGTAGTCTCTAACTTTATTGAGTTTTTAATGTATTATTAATATGAATGAAGTTAGCAATTGACTAATACTTAGTTTTGCACATAATTTTTATATAATTTTTTTATTTTTGATTTCTAATTTCTTATGAAACCAATTTTTTTAATATACTAATTACATTTTCTTTTAATTACTATATAGTTGACGGATTAATAAGGTTTTTTTTTGTGCGGATAAAAACACAAAATAAGAATACAAACTGATGTAATTAAAATTCCAGCAGTGCCATTTTTGAAAAGCTGAGACACCAAACGAACGGTTTTTTGTATTCAAAAACCATTCGTTTACTGACTTAGCGTTTCAAAAATTGCACTCGAGATCCTTATTTAACCGCTTTTATGAAATATCAAATTGATGTACTTAGCATATTTTTTATCTAAATAAATAGCTAAAAACAAGCTGTTTAATTGGTTAGGATAAATTGTATTGTGGCCGATTTATAACTTACTTTTTTAAATTGAAAAGGTGTCCATTTAGAATATTTTCATCCTATAAGCGATGAATTCAACATGGCTTAAAATAAAGTTATGTAAGTCAACTCCAAAGTAATAGAAACTCGGCACTACTATCTGAACAACTTGAAGACTTTGGATCGCACCTATCAATGCAAGTAGAAAGTTTCGAGATATGTTGAGCTCTTAGCACACGAAGTTTATTTATTTTGAAAGGCGACGGTCTTTATGATAAGTTTAAAGGACGTGATCAACTGCTGAAATAAATTTGAAATGTGTTGTTTAAAAGCACTTAAGACTATTGCTCGCCTCATAAGCGGAGCGTTGAGGTTGTGCATTACTCTCGAAATGTCAGGTTCAAGCATTTTTCTGCAAGCAAGATATGAAAAACAACCCTTTTAAAAACACATTTAATACTTGTAAAAAATATTTGTCAAGCATACCATTTAAAATAAACTGATTTAAAAAAACTTATTGGTGGACGTCCGCATGTCTGTGTGAACGTATATTCCACGATAACGTTCGAAATACTTAATGTAGATGTACCATTTTTTTAATAGCTTTTGGATTTTCCAAACTTATTCTCTGGTTTATATTTCATAAAAATATATGGACTTATCCAAATCTTGTTAATTATATTTTCTGATATTTTTTTTAAGTTTTCTTACAAGTGTGTGTATAAAATATTTATTACAGGTATATAATATAATAATTTAAGCATCACCTGGTTGTTGATAATTTAATTTTATTTTAATTGTAAAAATATTTACGACCCCATCTGCAAAAGTCATATTATTTTTAAGTTATGGCATGAAATACATTCTAACTCCTTTTTAAACACAAGAATATGGTTTGTATTTTTTCCATAAAACCGCAGGATACACATTTGCCTTAATAAGAAGTCAAATATATAAAATATGTTATCAGTATATTGAAACTATAATAAGGATTTAGTGGGAGCCCTGCACGTGTCCGAGATCCTTTGTCCCACGTCAGCCGGACAGGTTTATCGCAGCGACTTCTACTACTTATTGCGTTCTGCTGCGCTTGCGAGGCATACTACTTATTGCGTTCTACTGCGCTTGCGAGGCATAAACCCTTGACAATATAAAGATGATGTCAATCGAGAGACAAATATATTTATTGCGCAGACGTGTTTGAAATATTACAATATTATTATGTGATGGCGATGGATTTTTCTCTGCAAAAAAGAGAGATTAAAAAGAGAAAGTGATCAAAATTAAATCACTTTTTTTTTCAAAAGGCTTTTTTTATTTAAATAGTTTCAATTATTTCCGCGTTTAATAAGAATAAGCATAATTTTCAAAACAACAAGAACATTCTCAGGGAGGTACCTACTTTTAGAGTTCACAGCATTTTTATCTTACGAGTACCTTGTTTTAGTTCTTTATTTACAAAAAAATTTACATTGTGCTACAAGGGGATAAGGAGATTGTGCTACAAGGGGATATTTTGAAGGCGAGGGCGCTACTTTAAATTCAGAGCGAAACGAAGGATTCCACAGTTGAATCACGAGCGTAGCGAGTGATCTACTATTTTTTGTAAATAAAGAACTAAAACAAGGTAAGATAACAATGCTTTGAACTATAAAATAGCTACCTCCCTGAGAATGTTCATTTCAAGAATTATTCCGTACTTATCAGTTGCTGTACTGGTCTGAGACAAATGCTTTAATGGAAATTTAATGTCTTTAATTCCACCCTAAAGGCTTGTTACATGTTATTCGAGTAAGTATGAACAAAGAAGCGAGAAACAGGATTTCGTATCGCGATGATTGACAAGGATTAATTCTGAGAAAAGTATTGTTTTTCAAGCACTTGATTATGAGAAATTTTTTTAGGCTTCAGTTTCATTCTTATCATTATAAAACGTGACTTAACTTTAGAAATGGATTTAAACCATAATCTACCCAAAATAAGAAGTCCTCCCGCAGTTATGTCATCTCATCTTTTGTAACCGTCAAATTGATTTGGGTGAATAATGGTATAAACCAACTCCTTAAATTAGTATGCGTTTTGTAATAGGGTTATGTTTACAAATAAAGTTACATGTAGGTAGAGAGTTAGAGACTAGCTTTTCTTCATGTCTTCGATAGTTAAATAAGATAAAGGAAAATTTTAGATCAATTAAGGTTCTTACAATATGAATTTGATAAAAAATAAAACGAAGGATGCAGGGATACATGAATTTTTCGGGGACCAGTGCTGCCTCACTTTATAAAAAATATATATTTTAAAGGAAACGGATATATAATGAAACGGAGATATAATTTGAAATGTCTTAAACAAGTCCTAGATAATCCATTAAACTATTTTATAAACACTACTTTTTATAGTTAAAAGTGAAAACGTGAAGCTTTTCTACACACAATTGCGAAAAACGGCTAGTTTTGGCATATGTGCGTAGAAAAGCTTTACGTTCTCACTTTAAACAGTAAACAGTAGTTCATAAAATAGTTTGAAGGGTTATCTAGTGCCTGTTCAAGACAAAATTTTGAATTATGTCTCCGTTTTCTATTAAATAATTTATTTCAAATGGGGGCAGCACTGGACCCCGGAAAATTCAGGTTCGGAAAATTAAAGCTTTTAGCTGATAAGCGGAAAAATTATTTTGCTAGATTAAATTATTTTGGATTCCGTACCAAAGTGTAAAAAAAAAACCTATTACTAAGACTCCGCTGTCCGCCCGTCCGTCCGTCTGCCTGTCTGTCACCAGGCTGTATCTCATGAACGCAATAGCTAGGCAGTTGAAATTTTCACAGACTTTCTGTTTTCGCTTCAACAACAAATGCTGCTATAAAAATAAATATTTTGTGCTCTCATACAATAAACTTGATTTTTATAGATAATAGTACCTACGGAACCCTTCGTACGTGAGTCCGACTCGCACTTGACCAGTTTTTTAAGAAATTTACGATATGAACAATTTTTTTAAAAATTACACGATTTACTCAAAGATATTGTCTAGTGAATGTGATATTGTGTTACACAATAGATTGTCCTTTAGTTCATCAAATTCAATGCTAAAAATAAGCTAAAACGAATTTCATTATCATCATCATCAATATCATCATATAAGCCACAGGAAGTCCACGAATTTAAAAGGTAGTAAACTTACTAATTTTGCATATATACTACTTCACGAGTAAAATATTCATAAGTATACAAATACTTATGAATACTTTACTCGTGAAGTACTAGAGTGAATGTCTTAAATTAAGAAGCTCTATAATAAGTTATTTAAAATTTATGCAAAAAAATCGACCCCTCACATCATCCCCATCGAGTTTGGAAAAATCTCGCCTTAAATAAGAAAGTGAAACTAGGCTTCTAAGCACTAAAGCCTAGGACGCAACCTGGTATATGCTCAGATGTGAAAACATAAAAAAATATACACCAGGCTATTGCCTTGTCATAGTCGTTCTGTCACATTTGGTTGCAGTAGACCTAGCTTTTCTTGAAAAGATTTATTGTGGATATCGTTTAGTCATATATGGTCCACAGTACACACTAGAACTACATTATCTAGTTTATAGCAAAAGTGCTTTTTATTATGGCAATGTATTTTGAAGACTTAGTGAGTTATAGTAGTTAGCGGCAGGTTTGCAAATTCGTATCTTCCAGGCATAATTTTTCCATCATTAGGAGGTAGTTGCTAGGTAAGTAACCACGTTATTTATTGCTCATTATCGTACCTAAATGACAGGGTACTAAATATACTTATCTAACTAATAGTATAAAATACTAACAAAGAACTAAAAGATAATCCATTGCACACATGAAGAAATATTTTGAATATTTACAAGTAATATTTTGAAGTACAGCGAAACGACATGTCAAAAGTGGATTTTTATACACAAATAATAAATAAGAAAGAATATCTTTCTTCATCCTATACTTATTACTTTTATTATATACCTAGTATCTACGTTGAACAAAATAAAAAAAAATTACCTTTATGTGTACCTAGCGATGGCTTATTATTATGGCTCTTTCCAATCATAAAATTACTGTAACAATGTAAATATTCGAATAATGGTCGCATTTTCTTTTTTTATAGGTGCCTCAATGAGGGTAATTCTTACTCTGTTAGCTTGCCAGATATGCTTTGTTACCTTTTTGTTACTGAAAAAATAAGGTTGTGTAATTTAATTCCGTGCACTAAAAATGTGATGCTTTAAACAGCACTTAAGGAACGCGTAACGAGAACTGAATCAAATCAAAGTTTTACCTCCTTGCTTGTACGTGCACCGCACAGCCCCAGCAATCCCTCGGGACCTTATATATTTGCCCCGAGATTATGTGCGATGTTCCCTACATGTTATCTACCTTCCTTGTTTGTAAATGGGATTAACTGTTGTATCGTTAATTTTATTTGCTCTCGAGCTCCATTGTTAGAAATCCTCACACGTGGAAAGTGTACCCCTGATGGCCTCTTTGTATCACTACGGACGTGCGGTGTACCTTTGAAACTACAGATATGTTTCTAATTTGCCTTTTAGAGTTCTAGACAGCGAAGAATTTGAGCGCTTTGACGCGAAAATTCGCAAAGGCCAGCGAGCGTTACGTGCGAAACTATCTCGCCAAGGAGCAACTCTCGAAATTCCGTCCGCGTAATCGCCGAAACACACTTCCCGAGAGAACTGGCGATATTACCCTCCCTATCTCCAACATTCTTACAGTTTAATGTATGCAAACGCATTTTGTTTCAAAGCCTAGCTCCCTCAAGGATGGTGTTACTCGAGAGCCCTCCAGCAATGTTCGGTTCTTGGCCGCGGCGAAGTTTTTCTCCCCGTGTGTCACAACATGCTCTTTGATCTCCTCAAATGCGAATATAATGTCGGAACCAGTTAAGACCGTGCCTTTTTTCCTTTATTTTTTTCCTTTATCTGACTGTATACTCGCAAGTTTTTTCCCCATTTCTGTGCACGTAATATTTTACGAATATTCCTCGAGGGCTTTTTTCGTGAGAAACAAAATAACACAGTTTTGTCTTCACGCCCGTCTATTGAATACTTGTGTTTGTAGAACGAAATAAAGATTGACTACATTTTGAGATTCGGCATGTTATTCCCTTTTATTGTTTCTTGTAAATAATAATTCATAAAGTAAATTGTTATGCGTTTGTAACGACCCATATATCACGGGGATATTAAAGTCAAGTTAAGTCAAAGTTGGTGTCATCAATCCGTCTCTCTAAAAATAGTGCATCCACAATGATGAGGGATCATTCGACGACAAAGTATCATGGTGCCATGTGGCGACACCCTGAAATAGAATTTGACGCCTACTCAACGCGACGTAAAGATGAGTGTATTCCTTTTAGACCTATAACTTTGACCTTAGTAGAATAAAAAACTAATAAGGCTCATTAAATGTTGCTTATTTTATTTGGCATATTCTTAGTTTATATCAGTAGCGAGAGAAAATAGACCATTATCTTACATATGGTAATATGGTATATATGGTACTAGGTATAACTCGCGGGCTGATCTCACGGTTGATCAGTGATTGATCAGCGACATCCGGTTTTTAAATAATTTTGATACTACTCCCCGTTCCGAATTCACCTGAATGCTCACTTTTATTATAAATTCAGTGCTTGTTTGACGTTACAGATGACTTAAACGTATTGAGGGATTTTGAGTCTGGCGACCCTGGCTCTGTCCACTTAAAGCCGCAAAGCCCAAAATGCTCTGCCTACCCCTTTAGGGACATCCCTAAAGGAGCAGACTATACATACTTATGATAGTATGTACGTAAGGCATTTAAAACCAAATAGGTATACTTGCAGATAGGTCCGTTTTACGCCTAAAAAATAAAGGTTTGTTAATTTAAACACAGGTTAAGTTAAATAAGAGTATGATAAATAATAAAGCTATGGTCATATATGTCTATCAGCAAACTGAGGGTGGGAAACCATTAGATACAATTCAGATGCTGATTTTATAATGATACAAATTTGATCGATCGTTGCAAAACAGATAATGTTCCTATAAAAATATCAGCATAGTGAATTCGCAGCCCTACTTAGGTTATCGGGGGCTGTGATCGTGGGTTTAATAGCGTAACTCAATGAGGACCAAACCCGCGTACGTTGTCACACGTGGCATTCCCAAAAACAGATCGTTTCCTTTAAAAAAGTTAATTTGGCGCTTTTTGTCGACAACTGATTACAAAAAGGGACATTTTTTTAGGCATTAAGAGGCATATGTCCTCTTATAATGATGGTACGCCAGAAATGTGACTCCTATTTTCCGATACGGGGGTGATTTTTTACGGGGATTATTCATGCTGCACGGGAAGTATTTTTTTATAGTTTTAATTAATTTGTGAAATCATCAGAAGGTATATAAATAAATGGTAGTAGGTAAATACCTACTTAAATTCTTCAAAGTATGTTATGTTATGTAATACTTTATTGTACACCAAAAAATAACTATAATCAAAACAATACACACAGAAAAGACATTTAAATGTGCAACGGGCGGTCTTATCACTAAAAGCGATTTCGTCCAGACAATCGATGGATGGAGAGAATTAAGTGAAACGTTAGCTGACGGGGTGTACACGACTAAAAAACAATACTTAAATAATTTTTCAAAACTAAAAACCGACTTCACCCCCAAACTACACAACCGATTTTGATAAAATTCGCATGGTACCACCTGGAAAGTATATCCGTTCGAACAAAAAAAGAAACTTTTAAATCGGTCCAGGCGTCTTTGAATAATCGGTGAACATACATAAAAAAAAATAAAGGATCGCGACGAATTGACAACCTCCTCCTTTTTTGGAAGTCGGTTAATAATACCAAGTACATATGTAAATATAAAAAATAGCAGCGTGTCAGAGCCAAGTTAAAAAAAAATAAGGAACTGGCGATGCAGCAGCCGAGTGTATATTACGAAACATTTCGAGCTACTTTTGACCCCTTCACAAATCGAAACCTATTTAACCTAAATACCTGAAATTTTGTACATACACTAAAGTCGTCTAGTTCATCTCGAAACCAAATTCAACTTGGCTAGTTTTAGCAAGCCAACTTATATTTAGCTAATCAACTTATCATCTTTACGTTATACGTTATTGTTATTACATCGTAAGGTCCTACTACTAGCCAGGCAGCCTCTAAAACTAACCAGGTCATATAAATACATATATTATGAATTTTAAATGAAACTGATTTTCTTTTTAAAATCAAAAAGTGATTAATCTGTACATCGGTACCTATCTGTGTATAAAAAAATGTTCATGGGTTTCAATACGTTTATGGAAGGCACTAAGATGAGAAGAAGATAAAAAAGTTACACATAAGTATCTTTAATAAATTTGAAGTAAAAAAAAACGAGTAAACGATCTACTTTTGTTTTAAAATGTAATAAATCTTCAATAAAATTTTAATTAAGAAATTCTGAAATTTCTTTCATTTTAGATGCCAGCTAAAAATATTTCATCTTCAAAAAGGAAGGTCTTTACATTTTATAACTTCCTTTCATTATAATGTGTGTGATATAAAGTGAATTCGTCTTAGTTTTATGATCTCATTGGTGCAAAGAGAATTTTAGTATTTTTTTTATAGCTAAATAACCCTCATAAAGTAAATCAGACACAGCACAGCACAGCACATGAAATAGGTAGGTACTTAGATACATGATGTAATGAGATGAATCTCAAAAGCGAATTAATACTTACTTGAAAAACTAATTCATGATGATAAAACTAATTATAAAAATAAAATAATTTCACTTAAAGTAAGTTTACTTCAATTTATAGTTTATATAAATCTTTAAAAACAATATAGCTAAAATAACCAGCCCGATTCAATTTTCATCATGACTCAAGCACACGCTAAAAACAATAAAGCAATATAAAAACGACATCGCAAAAACAAGGTCAAAAGTCTTCTTATTAATTCACTTACGTACAAAAACAAATGATTTACTAACAGCCAAGTCAAACTAAGTCTCGTCCTAACTTTGCCCGGACAATTCATCTTCTTTCTCTTGATGGATGACACTTCGCCACTTCACTAATAAATGTAAACAAAGTGTCCATTTTTTGTTCAAGACATTATAAATGAATAGACCCGATGATAACTTTAATTGTTTTGAATGAATCGTTGTCCTTCCGATCTTTACAAAAGATAAGATTTGTAGTTCATTTTTTGCCGTTAGATGTCACTTTTGACACACGAGATCGTAACACGAAACCATTCATTAAAGTTACCTTTTTGTTTGCATTTCAGGAATATTGGACCTTGTTCAAACAGGTTTAGTGTTAAAATTGAATGTCTATGGAGTGTCACCTTTGTTTTAACTCACAAAACGCATTCACTGTAAAAAATAGTTTCGAGAATTCTTCGTAATAGACGAAATATTTTAACGAGCATTTTTTAAATAAGTAATGTTAATGTGTGATGCTGCTGGTTTTTCTGTGAATTCTGATACCTGGATAAGTTAATGCGAGTATAATGTGTAGCGGAAATATTGTTAAAATTCCACAGGATTCGGTCTAAATATCGGCATAGCATTCTTTTAAATATTTTAGATTGATCAACGATAAAAGTTTTTGACGGAAGGAACGGACGTGTTAATATTACTTATAATGTAGGTACTGGAAGTGCTTATACTTAATAAATTGTTCTTAAGTAGGTACTTACATTATTTTCTTTGCTGCTTTTGCTGGCAGAAAGTCTATAAAGGCAAGTATGTATGGTATTTATTTTCATTTTAGATTAAAATCTGATCCTCTGTTGGGTACAATTATGTACCTACAGGTTAATTAGTAAATCAGTACATAGATAGGTATTTGTGGGTATTCTGTACATACCATCATGCCTATCTAACCAGAGGCAAAGACGGACAACTGTTAAAGTCAAATAAATGCAAAAATAAGATATAAGTTTTTTTTACAGTATCTAAGTTCAATCCCAATACATTGTCCAAGAATAAATAATTAAGGACTTTAATAAAAATATACCTGAGTACTACTAATCATTTGTTTGACGCGCTCGCTACCGCCTATGTATTTGTAGCACCTTCATCTTTGTCATTAAGGTTACACATAGGTATCAGAGCATCGAATGATTCACCAATCGAAACCTTAATCAGGCTTTAAAACAGACTAATCAGTACTAATTGGATCAAATACTCTAAAAGGGTTCAAAATGACGCAGAGTTCGCATTATTTTAAATTCAAGATTCATATGACGTGATTCACATTTTTGCTTCTTTCCTCGACAATTTAATTTTAGCTTATTTAGTTAGGTACTTACTTCGGAAATGACAGAATATTTAAGAATCAAAATTAAATGTTTTATTGGATTTAAGTATAATTCGTAAGCTGATGCTCTCAGACTCTTGAATAATCGCATAACCTACCTTAGTAAATTATTAATTTTAAAATAAAAACTAACTCCATTCGATCAAGATAAACCAAAAAAATAAAACCAGCCAAGTGCGAATCGGACTCGTGCACAAAGGGTTTCGTACCATTATCACGTATGTTGAAAAATCACGTATGTTGTATGGGAGCCCCACTTAAATATGCATTCGTTTTTAGTAGGTAGGTAGGTATTTGTTGTTATAGCGGCATTAGAAAATAATACATCATCTGTGAAAATTTCAACTACTGTTTAGCCATCACCGTTCATGAGATACAGTCTCGTAACAGACAGACTGACGGGCGGACGGACAGCGAAGTTTTAGTTATAGGGTCCCGTTTTAACCCTTTGGATACGGAATCCTAAAAAAAACCTAGTCATTATTATTTTAGGAAAAATCTTAGATAGTAGCGCCATCTACATAACTAAAACATAAACAGTCACAAACAACCCTATCTGGGGTCAAAACAGTCACAAACAATGCTATCAATGCACTGAATGCATAATGCTCATATATGCCCATGCTTGTAATAAAAACGGAGCGCCCTCTCACGACATTGTGTAAAAATCTGTTCTTCGACTACGCCTTGAGATTATTAAGAGCAAAATTGTAGCTCTTAAAAAAATGCGTTTAACACCACAGGCGAAAATACATAAGCATATTCCATAGCCGTCTGCATTATAAAGTTTTGTTAATAAACCGTTATAAACAGGTACATCTATAAAAATTTTGATGCGATGCGATATTACCTAAATGCAATATTATTCGATATAAAAATTAAATGTCTCTACCATACTTACTTTTATTATCCTGGTTTTGTTCCAATAATGTTCCATTGATAAGAAAAACACAAACAAAGTTTACGGTCGATCCGGTTCACTTTATGAGCTCCTCTTTTATTTTTACGCATATTTGGACAAGAAAACGGAGTGTGAGATCAAAAGGAACAGTAAACGTTACTTCAACTGTATTTTATTAACTGAATTTTGTTCGTAAATACAGACTGAAAGTATTTACGTAAATAATTTTAGGTATAGGCACAGAATAAGTACGGTATAGGTAAGTAACTAAATATCGGCTTTATCCTTCATAACAGCTTTTTATCAGGCAAGTGCCTACTTAGCTATTTTATTTATTTATTAATTTACCTTTTCTACCAGTCAACCTTCAGGTGATGCCGATAAAAGCTAATTTTGGACGACAATGTACATTCAAATTTAACTTTGATTTAATTACTATTTTCAAATTTTACCGAAAATACATTACATAAATACATTAAATTTAACGTTAATTTTAAACTTATATACATACATTTATAAACACACATGTAAAAAATAATGCATAAATTCATTAACCCTACATAGACTACATATATCTATCTATACAATGTCCTTTTTAATTAAGTACAAATATTTTAAGGGGCGATTCAGTCCATCATTTTGAACAACTTTTCCCAATAAATTTAAACAGAAATATGAAAAAAAAAATTAGGTTCTCATACAAATCGAAGTAGTCACGTGATATGGTTAGTATGAAAAATGCAAAAAATAATTGCGTATTTCGATAAACATTTATTGGGAAAAGTTGTTCAAAATGATGGACAAAATCACCCCTTAAAATATTTGTACTTAATTAAAAAGGACATTGTATATATAAAAGCGAAAATCACTTACTCACTCATCACGAAATCTCGAAAACTACTTAGCCAATGAAGATGAAATTTGGCAGAAAGGTAGATTGTGTAGGATTTTTAGAAATTCCATCCCTAAGGGGGTAAAATAGGGGTTGCAAGTTTGTATGAATTTTCGTCATTTTTGAAGCGAGACACATGACATTTTTGAATTAGTGGTCAATAAAAAATAATAATACAGAAATTAGATTTTAAAAATTGCATTAGGGAACGGGAACGGGAACGGGATATTTAAATACAATTTAAAACGTCAAAAACCAATTAAAGTTCATATTGGAACCATTTTCGACTTCTACGCGGACGAAGTCGCGGGTTACAGCTAGTAAATATATATAATACTCTATGACAGTTGGTGATTTGGTCTGTTAATTTGAATAATCGTAAAAACAAGTGTCAGTCATACCTAATAAACTTGTCATTTGCACTAAGATACCTGAATTTTCCGTGGTCCAGTACAGTTACTGCCATTGAAATAAATTGTTTGATACGAAACGGAGACATCATATAATTTTGTCTTGACCATAGGCTCTAGATAACCCTTTAAAATATTTTATGAACTAGGTACTGTTTACAGTTACAAGTGAAGACGGGAACCTTAAGGGGATACCTGAATTTTCCTCGACCAGGCTCTAGATAACTCTTAGAACTATTTTATGAACTACTGTTTACAGTTTAAAGTGAGTACGTGAAGCTTTTCTACGCACAATTTCTACGCACAAAACAGCCACTTTTGGCGTATGTGCGTAGAAAAGCTTCACATTCTCACTTTAACTTCTTTCCCATCTAAAGATTCACTACATTACTGGTACAGCACTTTCCTTTGTGTACAATGCAAAACTTTACAAAATACATAGTTGGTAAAAAAACTTGCATCTTTTGCCTGAATTACCTGAGTGCGAACCGTACTTACCGTAATAAAACAAGCCCTATAATTTAATGCAAGATGAGTCCATCTTATAAAGAAAACTCATCCGGATCAATAGCTTCGTTGTAAATTAGACCCTGTTATCTCTACAGTATAGTTCAAATTACATCTATTTTAGTGAGCAAAGGAAAATTTGCATATCATAAATGTAATATTTAGCTCTCAACTTGCTAATTAGAAGTCGTCTTCAGTAGCGTCGGCAAATTTCGAAGTTAACAGGGTTGTAAATATGCATTTATGTAAAATTGCATTTTTTGTGGAAAACTAAACAAATGACTTATTAAGTACTAAGCTGAATAGGCATTTTAAATTTGTTTGGCTGTTTTGCTCACACAATTAAACATTGTTAAAAATTATTTATTAAAATTTGTGTCTCATTTTTTAGAAAAGTGTTACTACCGCTGTCTATACAACGAAGAAGGGACATACTCGTAATTAATCGAACCACGCAGGCTATACTAAATCACTTTACTTTAATGAAATAACAGCGAAAGCACAAAAAGTAATTGGCCAAGTGCGTGTCGGGCCACGCACAGTATAGGGTTCCGTAGTTACGAATGCCCACTTTGAGTTCATGCCACTAAAATGTCTAAAAACTAATTTTCTATTGAATTTGTGTGAAATTTACATT
The DNA here is from genome assembly GCA_943193695.1 of Acrobasis suavella. Taxonomy (NCBI): domain Eukaryota; kingdom Metazoa; phylum Arthropoda; class Insecta; order Lepidoptera; family Pyralidae; genus Acrobasis; species Acrobasis suavella. The sequence goes on from OW971938.1 coordinate 14,846,255, forward strand.
TTGCGAGTACATTTTACAAGTTGATCGCTTATAACTTTTTAAATTGTAAACCCTACTTAGCTCTGATAGTTTTCCTTTAAATTTTGTTTTAAATACTAGAGATGTGATTTTTTTTCACGTGGGTGGGGGGGGACGACACTTGACTCAAACAAAAATTTTCACCTTAAAACCAAATATTTCAGAAACGAATCCCTAAATCGAAAAACGGTGTTCACATCCTCATAACATTTTTGAAATACCTATTCAACGATACTCAACATGACTGGTTAGTCGAGAAAAAAGAATGCCTTTTCACTTTACTTGTAAGCCCAAAGGTTTACAAGTAAAGTGAAAAGACATTTTTTTCAATAAATTTTTTTTCAATATTTTATTTTACCACTTTCGCCGCATAATTAATATACATATCCATGCTAAATCACAGCTTTCTAGTACTTTATAGCCGCTGAGTAAAACCGCGGACGGACAGACATACAGACAGATAGACATGGCGAAACTATAAGGGTTCCTTGTTTACTACGGAACCCTAAAAACAGTATTTATATACAAAAGTGTGCAGCCGCCCGAAAAAATTTGTTTGGGTATGTAGAAATTTTTTTTTTTTTGGTTATGTGGCTGTTGTTTTAATTTCATTCAACTATTGTGATCTTGTTTAGCCCATGGTTTGATTTATTACGGGTATGTCCCTTCCACGTATTATATATTTTTACTAGTGTTGTATACTTTTAACATTGTGTAGACATTGACTACATCGAGAAGGCTATCAAAGCTTTGTCTTTCTGTGCGTTTCATTCGACATTTTAAGAATTAGGCATTCTGCGTCCAAACAAGCGAGACTGCCAACCAAATGTGAAATGCAAGGTATATGTTAGGTTGAAAAATAGACATATGTACAATATCACGTCATTATCTCTAACGGGATAGACAGAGCCAAGGGCCATGATGCTCAAACACCACTATTAGCTGCTTGTAGGCGTAATGGTGTTAAATCTTTTGCTGTTCATGTCAAGAAATAACCGGCTAAGTGTAAGTCAGATTCGCGCACAAAGGGTTCGCGTACCATTACCAATAAAAAAATCACTTCAATCGAGCACCACCTAAATAAGTATTTATTATATTCTGTTTTTAGTATTTGTTCTTACAGCGGCAACAGAAATACATCATCTGTGAAAATTTCAACTATCTAGCTATCGCGGTTCATGATTTGAGATAACGCCTGGTGACAGACAGCCAGACAGACGGACGGACGGAGTCTTAGTAATAGGGTCCCGTTTTTACCCGACTGGTCCAGATGGAGGGTTATGTTTTTCCAGAGTATATATGTATATATGTATGGTTGTATGTATAATTGTTTGGCACGCTCTGCAGCCTGAACGGCTTGGTGGGTTTTAGCTTGAGAGGTGTCGTTAGATTCGTATTTACTGTGAGAGTGACACTGGGTATATGTAAAAAAAGGCAGACGGGTTTTTTGTTTTTGCAGTAATTACTTGTTACCCTTTGGGTATGGAACTCGAAAAATTATGTAGACAGGAACAGAAGGTATTTGATAAAAGAAATCGCAACGACACATCATCATGAAGTTAATTTCATTACGTGATAATATTTTACATTGACTAACTGAACCGAAAAATCTGATATTTTTTCATGAAAAAAGAAGCATGTTATTAACAGCAGAAAAATATTCAAGCGTTTTCGAAATTTTCATCCCTTCATATAAACATTTATGTGTGTGTGTACCTATTTTTACTCTAACTTTACCCGATCAAGGTAGAGATATCACGCTAAAAGGAGGGCTCCCCGTGAGTCCGTCTCCCGCTTCTAATTTACTTGCGAGTGTTATTATTGCCGCGAATGCACTCGTAAAAATTACTGAACACAAGCAGCTTACCGCTGTGGCAAAACGCCGTTTTGTCGAATTAATTAAGCAGAATCATATTTCTTATTATGCAGTAAGTAAATACAGTACAGTGTCTATTGACGAGCGTGCTTATACGTGAGATAAACAAAACGTTTATATTTGTATATAGATTTGTTGGGATAAAGGAAAAAACTAAGAATTTACCAACCACTTATCTCTTCCCGCATAGATTGTAAAAGCCAATGGAAGAAAATGCGTATTACGATGAGGCCTCTACTATTTTGACTCCATTTTCTTTAGCCTTTTCACATGTTTTAAATTTGCTCATTCACTATCTGCATAGGAATAGGTAGAATCAGTAGGTACATTTTTGTTCTTCTTTTCTTCAAGACCAGCATAGAAGCGTGTTCAAGGCAAGGAAATTTTGCAAAACTAAGTAAATAATAGTGCACGTAAGTAATAGTGCAGAGTGCAGAGTGAACTCTATGTATATTAATATCACTGCCCAGTATTTGCATTCAACTCTGCTGCAGTAGCTTGAGGCTAGATTGAGAACCTGCGCAAATGCTCCAGAGGCAGCAACTTGGAAGCCTCATTGTTTGGAACTATTGAGTAAGTAATTAGAGAACCTAAAATCTACGTTCTTGTAACTTTACCCGATAGCTCAGCGCCGTCATTGCCAATATCGCCATCACACATCACCACTCAACAAAGCGTGGGGATTAATCCACGCTTTGTTAAGAATCTGGGAGATTCTGTGAGATCTGGACGCGGTATGGACCTATGTAATTGTGCGTCTGTTAGTGGCCCCATAAGTTAAGCTCCAAACATCTAAATGATTTTTAAGGCCTAAAGGGTTGATATTGTTAGATTCTTTTAGCTTTATAATTAGGGTTCCGTACCTCGAAAGGAAAAAGCGGATCCCTTATAGGATCACTTTGTTGTCCGTCCGTCAGTTTGTCTGTCTGTCGGTCTGTCAAAATCCTTTTTCTCAGGAACGCATGAAGGTATCAAGCTGGAATTTACATCAAATACTCAGGTTTACTGTCCCTTAGAGCTGTGAAAAAATCAATCTTCTAAACCAACGCAATCCGCCATTTTAAGCCGCAAATTTTCGCAAATTTTCGACACTCACAAGGGAAACAAAGCCTAGTATAGAGTACTTCCCATGAACTCAGAATCTTGAAATTTAGTACTAAGCAACGTCTTATAGCACATATATATTGGAAAAATTGCGGAAACCGTAAATTTTTTATTACATCGTATGATAAAAATATTTTTAATAATTTTAAACTGGTAAGTTTACTATACCTACAGGTTTGTACGGAACCCTCGTTGCGCGAGTCCGGTTGTCACTTGGCCGGTTTTTTAGAATCTGCAGTATTTTGGCCACTAACGTATTCGAAAGAGATGTCAACTGCTTCTCCTGATGTACATGTATATTTAGTAGTGATTAACACTGTACGTACCTACTTAGTAACACGCGAATAAAAAGTAGCCGCTATTACTTATCAAAGAGCCTTTTAAAACTACTTATGTGGTCAGTCATACACACATTCCAAAATAAACGCATCTATCAGCTTCTGCCGTTTACCAAGTTCGGACCCTTGTGGCCGGTCCTAATGTTGTTTACACGACCGTTAATTAAACGGGATACGACAATTAGCTCCAAGGGTTAGCCGACAAACAAAGACTGCGAGACACATGCAAGACATTACTTACGTAGGTACAGACTACAGACCTACCCTACTTTACAAGTTTACATGCTACTATTATTTTGTGAATAATTACGGTGCGCTTCAAAAGTGGAGTCATAATTTCTCATACAACTAGTATGAGAAATTACGACTCCATTTTTGAAGGCTGACTGTACCTATACTATTCTTGTATGGAAGAGATCGCTTTAATCGATATGAAACCATTGTACTCATTCAAGGGGCTACCTGAATTTTTCGGGGTCCAGTGCTGCCCCTATTTGAAATAAATTATTTAAAAAGAAACGCAGATATCATTTAAAATTTGGTCTTGATCAGACCCTCAATAACCCTTCAAACTATTTTATGAACTACTGTTTACATTTTAAAGTGAGAACGTGAAGCTTTTCTACGCACATACGCCAAAAGTGGCCGTTTTTCGCAATTGTGCGTAGAAAATCTTCATGTTCTCACTTTAAAACGTAAATAGTAGTTCATAAAATAGTTTGAAGGATTATTCAGGGTCTGATCAAGACCAAATTTTAAATGATATCTACGTTCCTTTTTAAATGATTTATTTCAAATGGAGGCAGCACTGGACCCCGAAAAATTCAGGTAGCCCCTTTAAGGTTATTTAAATTATTTAAAGGCACATCATTGCCATATGCTGAGTCGTGCCATTTGGTGTAAAATTAGTTTCATTTATTAAAAAGATAATGTACCTAACTCATGTAAATTTGCACCGAATAAAATATTTTCCTTCTTTTTTTCAATAAAGAGTTATCTATTTTTATATCTATCTATCTACTACTTCTAACGAAAACTTCTATTAGGGTATGTACCTACTCAGAGGGTAAAACAGCAAACATCTGCATTTATGTGCAGTAGTTAAACAAGCTTATAAAATAACCGGCCAAGTGAGAGTCGGACTCGCGCACTAAGGGTTCCGTACCATTATCTACAAAAAAATCACGTTTGTTGTATGGGAGCCCCCTTAAATTTTATATTTTATTCGGTTTTAAGTATTTGTTGGTATAGCAGCAACAGAAATACATTATCTGTTAAAATTTAAACTGTCCAGCTTCACGGTTTATGAGATACAGACAGATAGACGGCCTAGGGTCCCGTTTTTACCCGTTGGGTACGGAACTTACAGTAGTTTTGGGTGGTTTTTTATATCTAATAAAATAAACCGAAACTTGCAATCTTTGTAGGCAGGTACCTGCCTACTTGTTCAATTTTCTGTGATAATGATAAAGAATCCTTTAAACTGATAAACATGATGAATGAATGAACTACGTTTGATGCTTGTATCTCCATGTTTGATTATGAGTATTATAATTATAACATTACAGATAAACAAATTTAATAAATTCTTGGGTAAGTAGGTATCTACTAACACCATTTTTATAGACCTAGAAATTTTCTATGACCATTTCATTGCAGTTTTATACAGCGCCACCTATCTTTATGGTTAGAACTAAATTATTTACCTACTTCTATGTGCCTGCTTTTTGCTATGCATGCGCCATCTATATAAAATAGTTCGCACCTTTTCGCCCTTCTAGCTCGTCACGCCATCTAGCATTTTGCTTGAGTACTAAAATTTACTTATAAACCAGTTGGTGTGGTGGTACACCAATACGTTAACAGATAGCAGTAGTGTTTACTTCTTGCAGTTCATTATTTTTTTGTAGATGGCGTTTCTTGAATAAGTCTTTTCTAACTATTTTTTATTTGTTTATTTATTGTTATTTTATTCGTTTGTTTATAAATTTTACTGACCACAACGGTACAAAAAGTGGATTTAATGCTAAGTAGCTAAATAGCATTGTTGTATGTTGTGTTGTGCATTCTATCTAATTACAACTAAGTAGGTATTTTTGTTATCAAATCAAACGTCTCTATCTTTTATACGATGTCCACTCGGTTATCACAAACCATCGGTTTGTCGATTTTATAAATATTTTTTTTACTCTTTTTTACTAAGTTACCTATAGTAATATTTTTTTTATAAGTAGGTTAGTAGCCAGGCATTTTTTTAACAGTAGAGTGTAGACCTAGGGAGGTTTACGCCCTTACGTTACCCTCTTAATTTATTCGGCATTTATGATTTGCTCGTTAGCAAACCCAGCCAGTTTTTTTTTGTGTTTGAACTAGTAATGTATGTATGGCAGCGTTGTATGAAATGAAACTAGTAACAATTTAAAAGCAAGTTAACTAGCAAAACCATACTCGAAACCTACAGAAATATCCTGATAAAATTTGAAATCAAATAATAGAAAGAAAGAAAATCTTTATTCGGCAAACAAAAAAAATCTTATGTACTAGATTAGCTATTAAGTGTGCCGAAAAGGTGGCCAGCTCAGCTTTGCTCAATAAGGGTCGAAACAAACGAGACGCAAGTTGCGTCGCGTAACAGCGCAAGTTGCGCCGCGCAACTCGCGCTCCGTGTGGCCGCTTTACCCGCGCAAGATGCGCTAAGTACATAATGACGCACACAGATTATTTGGTCAATTTAGCTGGCTAAAAGACAATATTGTCTTAGTGGATTGTCCTGTCAATGGTTTCGTCTGAATGAAGGCAATCATTGTCTAATTGGATTATCCCGTCAGTGGCTTTGTTTGAATGAAGACTCATTGACATGGCAATCCACTAAGACAATGAATTGTCTTAGTGGATTGCCATGTCATTGACGTTGTCTGAATGAAGACAATCACTGTCATAGTAGATTTTCTGTCAATGGCTTCGTATGAATGAAGATAATCATTGTCTAAGTGGATTGTCCTATCAATGGCTTTGTCTGAATTAAGACAATCATTATCTTAGTGGTTTGTCCTGTCTATGGCTTCGTTTGAATAAAGACAATAAATTGGCTTAGTGGTTTGTCATGTCAATGGCGTTGTATGAATGAAGACAATCCCTGTCCAACTGGATTCCACTAAGACAATTAACTGTTTAAGAAGGCTGTCCTATCAATGGCTTTGTCAGGATGAAGATAATCATTGTCTTAGTGGCTTATCCTTTTAATGGCTTCATATGAATGCAAACAATGAAGTATCTTAGTGAATTGTTCTTCCAATGGCTTCGTCTTAAGGAAGACAATGAATTGACTCAGTATATTGTCCTGTCAACGGCGTCGTATGAATGAAGATAATATTGTCTTGTGGATTGTCCTGTCAATGGCTTGTCTGAATAAAAACAGTCATTATCTTTGTAGATTATCCTGTCAATGGCTTTGTCTGAAAGAAGGCAATCATTGTCCAAATGGATTGTCCTATTAATGGCTTCATCAGAATAAGTGCAATGAATAGGCATGACGAATAAAAAAATATATTTTGCCTATATAATAAATATATTAAAAATATTGTACACTTATTTTTTCTTTTCTCTGAGAAACAAAAAGTTAAAAAGATACAGCGCATTAAAATTTCGTATGACATCATGGCGAGATGCGATTTTTACTTAACGGTGACGTCGCAAGCCCCCACTCCGGAAATTTGATGCTCCGTGTCTTTAAGAATTTTTACTTTTTTGGTAAACTGAAAATATGGGTCCATTATTTTTATTTAATCTAAAAAACAGATTATAACCATGGTACGTTATTTACTTTTTGTTATTTTATTTCAACAAACTTATATCTACATATCTTTTATCTATATATCTTTGCAGGAATTCATCCCTTTTTCACCCTGTCGTCACCCCTATTATCTCAATATATTTTTCTGTCCATGGCGTCGTATGAATAAATACGAATATACCTAATATATTAATAAAAACTAAAATATAACATAGTAGGTAGGTAAAGGTACAAAATATAAACACAAATAAGATACATAAACATAAGTAAATAAGTTATAAATACCTAACCTAGATGGCTGATAAGTACCTACCTAATTATTACTAAAAAGTGGTTCAGAGAAAAAAGTTGTGTCCTAATAAGGGTAACAAAAAAAGTATAATTAGTTTTTTTTTTAATTCCGAATGGCTGAAATATGCTATTTAACAAAAAATTAAATTAAATATTAAGACGATTTGCCATCTTTTTGCTATTTTGAAAAATTTCAATAATTTGAATTTTCCCGAAATTTCTACATAATTTTTGGAACTTTCACAAAATTTCACAAGAATCGGTTGAGAAATGCGATTTTTAGGCGAGAACAGCCGGACAAAAACATTTAAGGCCAATCTCGAAACTGAGACGCTTCGCACATTTTGCTCGCTCGGTCTATTATTTGTACCTACCACTTCCTACTTCCTAACTGTGGGAGTTACGAGTTTGGTCATCCCGGTCCTTTGAAAAGCTTGCGGGGGGTGATACAGATTAAGGCCCTTAGACCTTCGACCATAACCTTAGACCATACTCGAAGACTATAACCATAAACACATGATAATGAAATATGCTTATATTACTTTCATTACCTAGTGAGGTGCCTACCTACTAAGTATGTAATAATATGAACTAGGTAGGTATAAACATAACTGCCTGGACTTTATCTACCAAAAATTTATAAAAAACATTCAAACATTCGAAACTCTTCAAACATTTGCCAAAAATTAAACTTTCACACTGCACGTACTTATCAGAGGGACCTACCTATTTTTAATAACGTTCATTGCCGGTTGATTTCTTATCAGAAATCGGCAATAAGCGGCAAAAGGATACCTATGTACCTAATACAGCGAGATGAAAAATGAAACTGAACGAGCCGTAACGTAACCATATTAACACATACGGCGCCGCGGCGACACCAGGCACACAGCCAGGCAAGAGCGAAATAAAAAACTGTCTATTGCGTGTCGGTGTTTGCACAAAGAGTTCAAAAGTACCGCTTTCGTTCTCGACTGTCGCGGACGGCTATTAGAAAAGCCGACAAAGAAGCTATACCGCGGACAAAGAGTACACACAATACAGATGCGACAATTGGGTATTTTCCTAGGTCGATAATACATTATTAGGTACTGTTCAGAAAATAAAACGTTACAAAATAATATTACTTGTCATTGATCATATACACTTTCCATGTGATTTTTTTATTTATTTATTTATTATTGCAGAAAAAAATATATTAAGAGCGCTATTTGACTCTAAGAAACTATGACGTCACCTGCCTTTATTTCATACAAATCCCGTAGAAAATGTTTATTTTGACGTTTAGATATATGCGTCCAAGTGCGAGATGGACTCGAGCACAAAGAGTTCCTTTACCTTTGTTGTATGGGAGCCCACTGAAATATTTATTTTATTCTGTTTTTAGTTTGTAGTCATAGCGGCAATAGAAATACATTATCTGTGAAAATTTCAACTGTCTATCTATCACCATCACGCACTGTTAATAAGATCCTGCCTGGTGATAGATAGACAGACGGGCGGACAGACGGACAGCGAAGTCTTAATAATAGGGACCCTATTACTAAGACTCCGCTGTCCGTCTGGTACCTTTTATTGAATTTGTATGAACTTTTCTGAGTACATTTTATAAGTTGGTCGCTTATAACTTTTTAATTTGTAAACCCTACTTAGCTCTGATATTTTTTCCTTCAAACTTCGTTATTATTATATACAACTACTGTTAATTTTTCACATGTCCATAAATAACCGTTTAATAAATAGAGGGCAAAATTTGCAAATTTTTCAAGGGACACTTGACTCTAATAAAAATTTGCATAATAAAACCAAATAATTCAAAAACGGATACCGTAATCAAAAAATGACTCAAGCTCACAATATTTTTAAAATCCCTTTTCAACTATAACCCACACGATGGGTTAGTCGAGAAAAAAAAAGAGTTACTTTACTTGTATGGGAGCTAACCAATTTTTTTTGTTTCCAATATTTTATTTTACCACTTTTTTGGCATGATTAATATTCATACCTATACCAAACTACAGCTTTCTAGTACTTATAGTCTCTGAGTAAAACCGCGGATGGACAGACAAACAGACATGACGAAACTATAAGGGTTCCTTGTTTAAAATGGAACCCTAAAACTCTACAAGCAATGAACTATATTTTGTATTTTTTTTTTCAAAATTTTAGGCTCAGTCATTCGGAGATCAGGGGCAAATGGTAAATTTTCATCTTCTTTCATGAATAAAATCAAAACTATTTATTTGACAATCATAGCAAAAATATATTTGAGATCCTAATTACGAGACCTTTCATTTGTATATAACACAGTAAGGTTTGCAAAACTATTTTTTTTATTTCCTAATTTGTCCCTCGAAAATGAACCTTATTAAAAAAACACAAAACGACGGGTTGCACTCCGGGAGTGCCGGCAGAAGTGAAAACTTGAATATTAACGTTATGCATTTTTGATATTTTGGAATGGTAAGGGAATAATTTTGCACGAATTGCTTTAATTATCAGTATATAAGCACTATCATTTATGAGGTAGAATATAATATTCATTTATTGCGGTATCGTACACAAACATGACAATTTATATTACATTGAGTAAACAAACTTATATACACAAATTTTACGAATACACAGCAGTGTGGCCACTACACAGACAGTCGAGCCATCAGCTGTCACTGTCACTATCCATGGATACGCGTGGTACGCTGACATAAACACACACGAACATCGCGCAAGCGCCCTGCGCCGCCTAAACGAAACAGCTGGCGCAGGCAAACATTTTTGCCGCGCCGTAGAAAGATATTTCTAGGGATACTTCCTCTCCTACGCTGCGCTGGCTGTCTACTCTCCATCCGTCTTACGAATTTTCGATCAGGGTCCCATGTCCTGACGCCCTGACGCGAGCTTAACATTTTTTACCCATAACAAAAAAAGTGTACAACGCCGCTAAAGAAGTTTTCACTTCAAAAATTTTATTTCCTTATTATTCCTGTAATTTAAAAGCAATAAACTATATACTGTATTTTTTTTCAAATTTGTAGACTCAGTAGTTTCCGTGATCAGGATCAATTTTCGTCAATTTTCGTCTTTTTTATGAATAAAAACAAAACTATTTATTTTATAATAATAACAATAATATGATCCTCATAAGGAGCCCTTTTATTTGATAAATGACACGGTACCTTTTTTTAAATTTCCAAATTCCTTCCTCGAAAATGACCCTTTAAAAAATTTACTTTACACAACTGTGCTTGGGCCATATGATTACACCATTCTACCGAGTTTCACCTGATTTGTTCTAGAAGATTTAGAACAAATTGGATGTGACAGACGGACGGACAGACAAATGCACGGCTTGCATCTGTCTGTCCGTCCGTCTGTCCGAGTGATCCTGTAAGTCTGTCGTTTTTTAATTTTTTGTTCGGAAACCTAAAAATATTTAAAAAAATGTCCACATGGGTAAAGCTGTGGCCTGTGGACTACGAAAAGTATTAATATATAAAAATATACTGGTGAAGTACTAAGTAGATTGAATGTGCAAAGTCATAAAGTTCTGAAATTAGTTATTTAACATTTTGTGTGTTGCAAAAACTAGACACAATAGTAAAACAATTTATTTATACCTGGATCCGGTATAGCCACACACAAAAGGTTAAGATTTATAACAAGAAAACGATAAAATCTACGTTCCTCATCATTCTGCTTTCATTCTGCGCTTCCCGCTCCCCCGTCACTCTGAATAGGTAATTAACTGGGGCATCTCGCAGATCGCCTTGCACCTCAGCCGCCTCGAGTTTACGAAAACCTCACCTTAAGAAGAAATTAATTTTAGTACTTTCAATCAAGCCATTTAAGCTGAAGGGGGGATGTTTAAAAAATATATAATTACACTCGAAACACATAACCCTTCTTTTGGTGCACTTGGATAAAAATGTTTTGCTGTGTAAATGTACTCATTGCAATTTTCTATGTCTACTGTCGCATTTGTACTGTATGAATCTGTCTGTATCTACTCTATGCCGGCGGCGGCTTTGACCTCTTCTAGTATTCGACGGCGGCAATCGAAAAAAGAAGGCGGTGCTTCTTTGATTCTTTTGAGTTGCACAAGCCGACACGCAGCCAACGACATGAACGTACTTAAGGTGTTATTACACTATCCGATTTTAAAGAACTCTACTTAGCATCCTAACTAGGTAGGACGGTACGATGCGACACAAAAATGTGGAACAAAAATAGCGGACTTCAAAGCATTTTTGTACAAATTCTCGGCACGTAGGTTGAACCAAAATGGTGGTTATCGGCGCAGGTACAAATAATGCGCCGACGACGGCCGTTTTAGTTCAATTTACTTGTCGAGAATTTGTACAAAAATACTTTGAAAACCGCCATTTTTGTTCAACTTATTTACGTCGCATTGTAAGTAGAGTTAGAATCGCTGGTGATTACACAATCTTTACTCGCATCCTAAATCGTACGCCATTTTTGAAAAGCGGAGTTGCCTAAACGATTTCCATACAAATAACCTATCGTTAAGCGACTCCACGTTTGAAAAATGGCACCAAAGATGCCTGATTGATTGATGATGATGATGATTTGCGTAAAAATATGCAAAAGTAACGAATATTTGATGGTTCATAACTTTTTAATGGCTTTTATAATTATTTTACTATTCTGTATCTGTACAGACAAAATGTATAATGAGATTAATGAGACAAAACGATATCATGTTAAACTTTGCATGTACTGTATGTGTCAAACAGTAAAGGAAATCCCCTCCGAAATTTTATAGAAAAAGTATCGACTAGTTCACTCTTAAAATTGGATAGTGTAAAAACCGCTTTACTTCTTTCTCGCTTTTACCTCGTGTTATGCCCCACACAGTGGTTTGGTAATCGGATTGCGTACACATAGAAATGAAATTTTGGTTTTTGTTTGGATTCTTTACTAATTCAACTGATGTATTGCACTAAGGCCACCTATCTGAATGGCACCTATACCATTCCACATAGGACACCTAATATTCGCAGGTGCTTTTCATGGACTTTTTATTTTTACATTTTTGTCCAAGAAGAGCACAGCAGATGCGAAATTGTCAATTGTTTTACTCGTTATGAATAAAATGTAGGTACTAGTATATTTTTAACTTTTTCTTTAAATGATACCTAGTCACAATTTTTTTGTACTAAGTACATATGCGTAATTCGTATGGCCTTTGTTCTGACGGCCTCGGGCTCTGTTTATTCCGAATGTTATAAAGACGTGTTAATATGTCTGAATGTATGCGTAATTAATTAACGTTTTAGTGAATTATATTGCTTTTATTCATAACTAGCTGTTACCCGCGACTTCGTTCGCGTAGATGTCGAAAATGGTTCTAATAGAATCTTTAATTGGTTTTTACGTCCTGTTCCCGTTCCCATTCCCGTTCCCGTCATTTGCTAGAGCAAAAGAGAACAAATGATCTATTTGTCTAATTTTTTTTTGTCTATCACTCAAAAAATGAAATTTAATAATAATATAAATTCGCAACCCCTAATGCACCCCAGGGAATGCAATTTTTTAAATGTAATTTCTGTAATGTTATTTTTAATTGACCACTAATTTAAAAATGTCATGTCTCGCTTCAAAAATGACGAAGATTCATATAAATTACAACCCCTATTTAACCCCTATAGGGATGTAATTTTCAAAATCTAATAAATGCATTATTATTTTCTACTAAAATAAATTAAAAATTTCGTGTTTCTCACTTTAAAAATTACGAAGTTCCATACAAACTGGTAACCCCTATTTTACCCTCCTAGGGATTAAATTTCAAAAAATTCTTGCTTTGTGGGCGTCTCTTAGTCACACTCTACCTTCTATATCTATATCTTCATTGGCTTGGTAGTTTTCGTGATGAGTGAGTGAGTTAGATTAATTTTTATCTATATATATATATATAAATATAGATAAAAATTAAAATATTTAAATCCCAGCACTAGGCTGCTGATGTATAGGTTCACTTCGTGGTCAAAAATAGGTGCCCTTCGTGAAATAGACTAGGTTTCATTCGCGCAGATGCTATTCAGACGGGTGCCCTAAATGGAATACCTCATTCAACTTTTATACAAGTTAAACTTCCATGGTGCTTATTATAAATTACGAGAAAAAAAATGTACGGTACCCAACATAATGATGAGTGAGCAATACTTTATTGAAGACCAAAAAATAAAAATAGTTAAAATGTAGCTCGGTCAGATCGCTAAAAGCACATTTCTTCCAGACAACCGATGTATGGAGAGAATATGGTGAAATGCCACTATTTTTTAAAGACAAGTCTCGGCAAGGTCGGTTTTGTATTTAAAAAATAAGTTTTTCAAAACATTTTTGTCCCGCTTTCTAACACTACGCGACCTCTGTGCAGGCGCGTGCGAGCACGCGTAACGCAGCGCAAGTTGCGTTGAGACGCAACTTGCGCGTCGTGTGAACGATTGGTAGAAATTGTATGAAATGCTATGTAAGCGCGTAACGCGACGCAAGTTGCGCGACGCAACTTGCGTTCGTCTGGTCCGGCACTAATACCGAAAGCCTTTGATAACACTAGAAAATGATAATCATACCTCAAAGTCAACATCGGCTTCGGTTTCACCCTATTGGGTGCGGAGATGTTCCTTACAAGGAGCTTCATTTATATGGCGCTGACTGATCGGCTTTTAGCGAGTTTTGTTTGGGAAAGGGGCGTATTCAGAACTATGCGCCCAGGGCCTGAAGTTCGCAGAGGCCCACGAATTCATGGGTTCAGATATTCTATCACGTTAATATCCCCAAATAAGGAAACAGAGCCTTGACTTACTTATTGGCCCAGGAAAGTAATTGTATTTCTGACAATTAAATTACTTCTTCTTGAGAACAAATTAGGAAAGAGCAAGTAAGTATCGCTTATTTTGTATGGTTTAGTCTTTCTTTTCTATGCAATTCTCCTATGTGGAATCAATTTGTATCATAGGTTCAAGTATATTAGGTAATTAGGCATATTGGGTTAAGTTAGGATAGCTTGAATTACGACAACGCCCTTCACGTTGGACGCCTTTGTTATCACCCGAGAGTCAGGGCGCATTTATCGCTACGCAGTCTCGGGCCGTGTTCCTCTTGTCCATGGCTTTGATACGTCACTTCGGAGACTAAACGATGGTCCTTAATGGGTATAATATAACGATAACCCCTTAGGGGGCCAGTTAGCGTTTCGCTAGAAATGTCAGAGGTGATTCGTTCCACACGTGCGAGACAGGGAGGAATGTGATTCATTGCAAATAAGGAAAAACTAAATTATTACTTACCTAACACTTTTTAAAAATAGCATTAAAAATAAAACGTTCATTTGTTGAATTATTGTTCGGCCATGTCAACCAATTGACCAAATGGCCTATAAGTACTAAGTATTATTTTTATTATACTGTTTATTTTTCAACGTAGGTTGATTTTTATAGAATAATTAGGCAAGTACATACATGTCTTCTAATTATCTGTCCCTTATTATCTCAAAATAAAGTAATGTTTACGAGGGATAATTATAGTAGTATTAGATAAAAATAATAATAACGTTTATTTTCTCTTCACAAAATACAATCACAAATAATTAGTAAATATATAGGGCTTACACTTAGGTGTTTGGGTTGTAACATTTGTACATATGAAACCATAAAAAACCATACAAAATAAAAAGACGTTTGCTTGTTTGATGATACTTTATTTCCAAAAGTGACACTACAATTTTAAATAACAAAGGACGACTGAACTACGCTACGCGTAGTAAATACCAATAATTAATCTATCTTATAAACCCGAGCACCTAACCCATAATCCCCTAAACTCTACGACATATGTCTTCCTTAGAACATAGTAAGTTAGTAACCGAAACACGCATTACCTCGTTTATCTCATGTTAAATACGCAGATAGCCCCAAATCCGGCCCTAGCGTCTGGCTGCCGTCTGCAACCCTTTGTAATCTTATTACATTAGTTAAAGGGTAAAAGCCGATATATAGCCGAAAGGGATGACGAACCTTGGGTACCAATTGAATTTAAAAATCCTTATGTTGCTGATGAGTATATAGGATTAATAAGATCTCTCGGACTTAATTATAATACTCGTAAAAGTATGGCTCACGGCCACGGCCTAGGATGCAGCCATGACGCGCTTAGATCGTTCGGTAATACAGATCCATAAGGATGCCGCAAGGTGATCATAATGGCAAGCTAGCAATAAGTAGCTCTTCTTTTAACCGACTTTCAAAAAGAACGAGTTATCGATTTGAATTTATGTTTTTGTATGTATACTTGCAGGGTAGTCCCATAGAATTTTATCTCAATCCGTTATGTAGTCTGGCTTTGAAGTCGGTTTTTAGTTTAAAAAAAACTATAATTAATTAAATAAATATATAGTAACAAAAACCCTGTCCGATCCTTGTAGAAACAACTCAGACCGTCAATATGAACAACTCAGACCATCAATATAAACAACTTTTCCTATGGGACCAATGCTTGCTTGTACGACACGTTTGTCAAATTCTATGTAGACGGAATACACAGGTGCAGTACCTATTATTATTTGGGGCAAGTTCGGATTGTAGCTAACCGCAGTCAAATTGATGTAGCTTTGTTACCCCTGAATAAGATCAATAGAATGAAGGTACATTGTACAGGCATGCTACACAGTTTGGGGACGTTTGAGTTCCCTTTTGTCAGTGACATTGAGGCATGTCGATGGAATGCCGACTCTGTTAGATTGGTATGTTGTACTTGCAACGATTAACGGCACTTTGGGAGATAAAATATGTGTTGTCTATATAATTGAAAGTACCTAAATAGTGTTGTTATATCTAAGCATTAATCTTGCTGGGTATATCCTACTTTAATTACATAAAAAAATTATAAATGGGTTATTTGGTAATTTGTGAATTACTGCTTCAGTACGGTTTTACAAAATTGTAAGAAGTTTAGTTCTAAACATCGATATTGGCGATTATCTTGGTAAAGCCTTAACTATTTTAATATGTTTTACTTGTTTCTATAACCTGCCTGGACTGCCTCCGTGGTCCAGTGGTCAAGGCGTTCGCCTTGTGACCCGGAGGTCATGGGTTCGATTCCCACTGGGAAGCATACTTTGTGAAAAATTGTTTCCAGTCTGGATAGGATATTACAGGCTTGAATCACCTGATTATCCGAAAAGAAAGATGATTCCGTGTTTCGGAAGGCACGTAAAACTGTGGGTCCCGAACGCCACCTAGCGTTTGGTCATTAAACTATCCAAGGATTGGTTCCTGGTTTGCCCTTTGGGTTGTGGAGGTCAGACGGCAGTCGCCGTGTAAAAACCAGTAACCTCGTCAAATCTCCTTGGTTAGGTAGCGGACCCCGGGCTCTGAAGCGTTACTGCTAAGGATGCAACCGGGAACACGCTCGGATGATGATGACTTGTTTCTATAACCAAAGAACTATTTAGTTCAAACTAAGCAGTCAAGGGTGGGTTACGTAATGTTATCGATTTAGCCAAGTGTAACAAGTGCATTATTTTATAAATAAATAATAATTTCTCAGAAATAAGCTAAAGCATGCAATTACGGTATTAAAAATTCTGCAATAGTTACGTAATAATCCATTTATTTATGGACTAAAGAGGTAATAGTTACTTGCTACACATTTTTCGGGGTTCAGTGCTGCCCCCATTTTAAATAAATCATTTGATAGGAAACGGAGATGTCATTAAAAATTTTGTCTTGACCAGGTACTAGATAACCCTTCAAATTATGAACTACTTTTTACAGTTTAAAGTGAGAATGTAAAGCTTTTCTACGCACAATGGCGAAAAACGGCCCCTTTTGGTGCAGGTATCCTTACATAATACGAAGTGTTATAATATCTATTATTAGTTTTGGGACTCAGAAGAATCAAACCAAAGAGCAGCCACTACAAAAATAATACCCTCGTATTATTTCACGCAGCAGTTGATAGATCAATATTATCAGAAAATGAAACTGTCGCAGGTCTCAATACCAGACAAATATTGGGAGGACAAAAACTAAAGGACCCTCAAGGTACGCGTGCCGACTTATTTACAATAGAAAAATGAAAATGAAAGATTGTTTTCGGACTTAGTTTTTGTTGGAGTGATTTTCCCGGATAGATAACAGCGATATTTCAAACGACTGCAAATGAATGACAGCTTGGATTGATGGGGCTTTGCTTGTTATTTGAAAAAGCGGAGCCATTTTCGCTTCGGCTGAAGATATATATCATTTGGAACGTCAACAACGTAGAAAATTAAAGTCAATAAGGGAGAGTAATAAGCTCTCGGACGCCAGTTATGAAAGCCTTTGTCTTGGGGCGAAAGAATTGGCCGATTTGTCAACAGCTAACTGAGGCTCTAAGTGCCATTCTATTGGACTTTTCACCTTTTTTGTGGATCAACGCTTTATTAAATTTTGGGGACTACTGTAATGATCATCTACACACACAGTCTGTCTTTTAAGACTAGAAACGGAACTGTGGTAAAACGTGTCACGTATGGTCCTGCGAATTATAATTGCATATCTGTAATTAACATAATTCTATAACAAAGTCATTAATTATGTAATAAATTGATAACTAATTAACATAATTACCATTTATCAGCTTGATATTGATAATGTATACCCATATATTATTAATAAAATCAACAAATGTTTGCTAAAACTCATATATTATTAATAAAATCAACAAATGTTTGTAAAATATTGCTTATACGTGGGGCGCACTATAAGTTTCCGGAATGAATATGAAAAAATACTATTAAAGGTACAAAATTAATTTATTGTTTTTCAAAATAATCTCCCTTGGCGTCTATGCACTTTTTCATTCGATGAAACCAGTTTTGAAAACTTTTGTGCCACTCCTCTGTGGTGACCTCTGAAACGTGTTTTTCATACTCCTCGACAGCCTCTTCTGGTGATGAAAATCGTTGACCGCGTAATTGGTTCTTAATTTTTGGGAACAGAAAAAAGTCACAAGGTGCCAGGTCGGGACTGTATGCAGGATGACTCATGAGTTCTACATTTTTCGCCTTCAAAAAGTCGTTTGTCTGTCTGGCCGTGTGAGAACTAGCATTGTCGTGGTGCAGGATGATACGGCGCTTACGGTTATTTTTACGGAGTTCGTCAATAACTTCCGGCAAACAAATGGTCGTGTACCAGTCACTATTCACTGTACGAAGATTCTCTAAAGCAACAGTAGCCACGTGTCTAGTTTTATTAAAAAAAGAAGCAATCATCCGCTTAGATGCACTTTTCACGCGCGCCACTTTGGTTGGTTTCGGCTCATCTTGAAAGACCCATACGCTCGATTGCTGCTTTGTTTTGGGATCGTAGCAATAAATCCATGTTTCGTCACCTGTTACTATGTCCCACACCAAATTTGACGCACCTTCGTTGAATCTGGTAAGCATGGCACTGCACCAAGTGACGCGGTCCGTTTTTTGAGCCTCGGTCAAGTTGTGTGGGATCCACCGCGAGCACAGCTTTCTCACACCCAAATGTTTGTGTAGGATTAATTGTATTTGACTCATGCCTATTTCTGAGGATGCGCGAATTTCATGGTAGGTCACATGCCTGTCTGTTTCAATCATACGGCGCACAGCATCGATGTTTTTGTTGGTCACAGCGGTGGACGGCCGACCATCGCGAGATTCGTCACTGAGATTGATAGGACCACGCTTGAATTCTGCAAACCAGCTATAAACAGTTGTCTTGCATGGTGCTGAAGCACCATGCAAGACAACTTTGAAACAGCTTTTGGCAATGAATTGCCAAAAGCTGTTTCAAGCCGAGCAATGCTCTGTTGAGCTGTCAAATTTTACTTAAAATCGTAGAAAATCATACTACGAAAATTTTCCCGAGTTAAATCCATGTTGATGCAGACACAGATGAAACAAACTGCATTTTACAGCCAAAGAGTTCTATTTTCAAATGTTGCAATAAATTTTTAAATATTGTTTATGTAAGTGGCCAGTTCCTTCCGGGGGGCAACTAGACTCTAAAAAAAAATCACTTTAAAATCAAATATTTCAGAAATGGTTCCCTAAATCGAAAAACGGTATTTACAAGCTTACAATATTTTTAAAAGAACTATTCAACGATACCCCACATGATTAGTTCGTCAAAAAAAATGTCTTCACTTTTTAATATACATACCCATGCCAAATCACAGCATTCTAGTACTTATAGTCGCTAAGTAAAACCGCGGACGGACAGATAGACATTGTTTACTACGGAACCCTTAAAATAACTTTTTGCCGTTTGCAATACAATATACAACATTTATCAAGTTTTATTTGCGAGCCAAATAAATAAAACCGCGTTCAAGCGTTCATCCTCAATAACTTATGAACGACTGAACCGATTTCCATCAAACATAGCTAAGAACCACCGCTACCGAACTTGCTTTCACGTAAAAAAAATCGTCGAAGACGTCATAAACATTCTATGTGATTTGAGTTTTACTTTTTAAATAGCTGCTTTAATTTACATATGTTTATTTAATAAGATACTTATAAAAAACCTGATTTGCCCCCCCCCCCCCCCCCCCTGTGCTCTACGTCTATGGACACGTAGTTGCTATTTCTAGATAAGCTTTTGTAACTTATTAACACAAAACGAACAAAACCGAAAACTACTGGATACTCATCAAAACAACTAGTAGCAATACCTACAACCAAATACGATTTCCGATAGCAATAACGATCTTACTGTTCAAATAATAAATACGTGAATGTGCATAAAATTGCTCAAACATCTATTATTTATAGGCATCAGATAGCTAAACAAAGCACCTATTCTGAAATAGCATTTGCACTAAAATAATCCACACAACCTATAGATACGACTTCCGTCGTTCTTATCGGGAAAGTTACCTTAACTAATCTTCTTCTTGTGTCTATCTATATATGTATATAAAAGCGAAAATCACTCACTTATCCCGAAATCTCGAAAACTATTTAGCCAATGAAGATGAAATTTGGCAGGAAGGTAGATTATGACTAGAAAACGTCCGCTAAGAAAGTATTTTGGGAAATTCTATCCTCAGGGGGTCAAATAGGGGTTGCTAGTTTGTACGAAACTTCGTAATTTTTAAAGTGAGACTCATGAAATTTTCAATTTATTTTAGGAGTTTGAAGCGAGACACATGACATTTTTGAGCGGAGCGGGAGCGGGACAAAGATCGTCGAGTCCGCTAGGCCTTTAAATCACTACACTATTATAAAGATTGTAATTTTTTTTTTAATTTTTAACATAATAATTCATATGTTATAAAAAAATAAATAACGTGAAAAACCAAATTAGAAACATTTTCGACTTCTACTCGGACGAAGTTGCAGAATAGAGCTAGTATAGGTATATTGGTAAACATTGGAGTCAGATTTTTTCTATAGGCATCTTACATAGCTATCATCTAGCGACTTCAATAATTTTAATTTACTGTAAGGCATCATATGGTTTGTACTATTAACATACGTGCCGAATAATATTATAGGCCATCACAGCGAAGTGAATTTAGTAGCAAGCGAAGTGATAACACAGAGTGAGTCGAGTTATCCCAGAATGAGGTTTCCGGAATTGCAATAAACTACCAGATATTTTATGTTTCGTAGTGTTTTCGTAAGTTTTTATCTGTAATTGCATCCACAGAGTTAAAGCGTGGCCGTGACTGATGTTTATGTTGCGATATCATAGGGGCAATAAATGGTCAAGTGATAGCTATATATCTATACAGGGACGAAAGTTTATATGAATAGTAGGGTTTGTTTGGTCAGTGCAATATTTGTACCAAAAATACCGAAAATCATAGAGCAGATTTTTTTACGATCATTGCACAATCCATCAAAGTCTTTTTGTCGATGACATATTTTGGATTGATTTTCTTAAAAGTATGTATTATGTTTTTGTTACAAATTCAATTAGTAAGTACTTGTTTTAATTCTAAATCACAGTTACTCGTATAAACAAACCATGTGTCAAAAAATAAAGTTTACAATATTTACGAAAACAAACACTACTCATAAAAATATCCGACAGTACCAACTACAAATTCTAAAATGCAACTGAATTTTCAAAACCCTCTTTTCATAAATAGCCGGTAAGTATTGATAGGCAAAATGTTTTAACAAAATTAATCTGTGGGGAGTTCCGTTGACAGGAACCTCTGTGTGGGCACTATAAATACATACAAATGGCCCTTGGTTTTTTAATAAAGCGGGGGTAGCTGAATATTAGTTCAATATCAGGAGTGCAAACCAATGTAGCCCTCCCAGCGTGCATCCGAGTTTTTTATGCTACAAAATGTGGGTGAAATGTCGACTTAACATGGACTTTGTAGGGAAAATTGTAAGGAAAATTTTACAGAGCAAAATAAAGACTATATGAGAAGATATTTCATATGAAGGTTGCATATTAATGGTTATAAAAAAGTATACTTTGATAACAAGTTGAGAAACAGTTTGTGAACTTCTGGACCGTAAGTAAACGTGCGTTATTTTCATCATTTCAGCCGCATAACGTCCACTGCTGGACACAGGCCTCTTCCAAGGATTTCCAAAGTGACCAATTTGCGTTCTTTTGCTTTACGTCAAATATATATACGGTAGTACTATCACATCTGCTTCCTACATATTCAGTATCAGCGAGAATTTTTATAGGAGAGGGGCCTTTGACTCTCAAATTGGCACGAACGATCGTAAACTCCTGAAGGAATGAGGTATGTATGCAAAAATGTGGGCTTCATCAATAAGTGTAAGTGGGCTTCATTTACTCATTATTCTCTTCATGCATGAATCTTGATAATACGAGTACTTCTAATATCCTACTTTTATTAACGTCAACAGTGCTGTAAAAACCTTACTTAAGGAGATACCTGAATTTTCAAGGTCCAGTTCTTTGAAATAAATCATTTTATAGGCAACGGAGACATCATTTAAATTTTTGTCTTGACCAGGTACTAGATAACCTTTCAAACTATTTTATGAACTTATATTTACTGTTCAAAGTGAAAACGTCAAGGTTTTCTACGCACACACGCCAAAAGCGTCCGTTTTTCGCAATTGTGCGTAGAAAAGCTTCACGTTCTAACTTTAAACAGTAGTTCTTAAAATAGTTTGAAGGGTTATATAGTTCCCGGTCAAGACAAAATTTGTCTAAATTTAACATGTCTTACCACATGTTAGATAATAATAAGAAATAGCTATCTCATCTTTTAATTCCCCATAAAAAAGAGTTGGTTAAATACCCATTACAAAAATACATCTTACTATTTAAAATTAAAAGTTAATATTCATAACATTCCCGCTTTCACGGCGCGAAATCCACGTTAAGCCCTACATATCTCGTAATAACTGAGAATGCACCGAGCACCCCATAATGCAGTTAATATTAAAATATTGCTGTGAGCCCATGCATTTTTTTATGCCCGTGCATCGAGCCAAAACATTGGCTTTTCTTGCCCTAAACATCACCCCTAATACAAGTATTTGTACTTACGTTTTTTTAACCCCAGGGAGAGAATTCTCATTTAAATACGTCATAATATGGTAGTGTCTCCCTACAATGGGAGACTGGGAATGGTTTTCATTAGGTGAGTATTTTTTATGACCGGTTATTTGTTAGTAGATAGTTTTTATTGGTATTTATAATTGTTTTTGTAATGACTTTAATGATACTGTTCAAACACAGTCAGAGTTTATGAGTGTTAAAATTATTAGAACTTAAATTGTGCCTTCCAAAGATCGGTTGACTGCCGATTGATTATACTAAAATATGGTCAGAATAGAGTCAATATGGTCAGAACATTCTAGGAACAAATCATTTGCAATTTATATAATATTTTTATTTTTTTGTTTTCTCTTTACATTCTCCATTAATATGATTTACTGGAACATATATACTTTTTGTAGTTCTATGTAATATTTTATTGCTTTTAATTAATTACTATGTTAGTGACTAGTACTGGGGACAGGTTCTTCTGAAACTTACCATGGGCACCAGTTTTCCACATCTTTAGTTTAATCGTTTACAAATATAAATATAGTAAGATATTTCTGTGGAGAAAAATAGATAAACATCTATTTATTATTATATTATTATTATAATTGGCAAGAACATGAAATATTTCACCGTTATCGGTAACGTCATAAGTAATAGATACACGCATTTCCTTATCATAGAAAGTTGCGGAGATTTTTCATCAAATTCTACGGAATCTAGGGGCTTTCCCTCAAGCAGATAAAAGGGCTCGATCGTATGACACATTATTCATATCGAGGGGTGTCACACTAAAGATATTGTGGAAAGGGCATTAAGATTGCCAACTGCAATACATTGTTCCCCTGCTCCTTGTTTTGACACGATAGAACATTGTTGGCAACCCTAGATCAGTAACCAATACCACAGGTTCCATTCAATTTAGAAATCTATTCCGTTTGAATACGAGTCATTTGAAAATAGAGATGTGTCAATAGTAATTTTGTGATTCTCAGCGTAATAAATGTTGCGTATCGATGCGTTTGAAGATAAGTAATGAAGAACGTATAATTTACATTTCGAATGGCAAATTGTTGTCATACTTTTATTTATCAAATAGGTTTTAAAATATTAGAATTCCATTTAATTTAACATGACAACTGTGTGAAAAAGTCGATTTTTTTTTAAGTACTATGGTTTGATAGCACAATAATATTAAAATTAATTATTATTAGATTAAAGTGTATTAAAGAAAGAGGGGAGGATTTTGTCCAACAATGGAACCTATTTGACTAACAAGTATTCTACAGCTGGGCTAAGGCCACCTGTTTATTTCACCATTAATTAGTCTTCATGGTGTATAATGGAACTTTAAGTTTTATCCATAGACCTAAATTTGTTTTTTACTAGTTTTATCGAAAACTGTCAGGTCATCACAACAGTTCGAAGCCACGGCAAGGCCAGCATCAAAAGAGACGTTGCAGAAAAACAGGCAAGAAATTAAATTAATAGGTTTTCTAACAGATTATTTTAAAAATAATTTATCAATGATCCTTAGAACCATTTCCAAAATATTTGAATTGCAAATCAGCGCTATTTGATCTCTAACAAAAAACTTCAATAGAAATGAATCTTTTCACATCACCCATGCTCCCCTAACGACGTACTATCAATTACGAACACAAACCCACAGATTCTGGTAGTATTTTACAAATGTGTACTTATGCGATAGAGCCATTGGTTTACTTAGCTAATAGGCACACAAATTTATTAGGTTCTATCTGACTGCATTCCTGACGTCTTTACCTCTTATATTATGCAATTGGGGAAGGACCCTTACTTTTATTTGAGTTTTTCTCGTCAAAAGTTATTGCTGGGAGTAACGTTTTGCAGTGTGTTTCTCTTTGATCCTAGTTATATAAAGTAGCGAGTAACAAATACTATTAGTATTTAAGTAAGTTATATATAACATCAATAAAATGAAAGAGATCACGACATATAATAGATTATAAGCTTGTAATGAGTGAGCGCTTTATAAATAAGGCGCTTTTAATAAAATTTACGCCTTAAAATACAAAAAAAAATATGATCAACTAAAAACGTATAACAAGTAATGTTAATGATGATGAATTAAGTAAGAATTGTTATAAAGTTACTATCTTGTGAATAATATGGAGTGATGATAAAAAGAAAACAGATTATAAGACTTTTCGAGATTTTCACTAAGCGACCTGAACGCTCCGAAAGAAAGCAGTTTCCAACATTTTAGGAATGTAAAGTATCCCGTTGTATTTCTAGTAAAAAAAAAGTCTGAACATACGCTCCTAGCTGATTGTTTAAAAACCTTAGATAGGTACATATTCAGGGCGGTTTTTGTTTTTCGTATGTGTAAGTAAAGCCAACAATAAAGTCAGATTTTTGAAGCTGCCTACAGACATCTGGCATAGCTTGACGACTGAGATACATGACGAGACCAACGACTTTATGTGCCGTTCAAAGCACAGGGCAGCTCGAGAAATTTATATGCCACTGGTGGTCAACCATCCAAGTGCGGACCACACCCGGCGTCGCTTGACATGGCAAAGCGCTATATAAATAGTTTTGCCTAATCGCGCCGAGCCACCTCCCCCGTACCAAGCTCCTCGCATAGACAGGAAACTAATGTAACGAAAAACGTAAAATTCGCATGGTTTTAATTAGTTAGCTGCTATTAGAGCGAAGATTTAGTTTCAGACACATAAAACACGGTACAGAGCCAAGAGGAATTCGCCATTTTTCGCGGTGTTTTCATGCCATTACCTGCATGACAGACGCCATAAATACATTAATATGGAAGAAATGTATCACAGCTTAGTGGTTGAAATATTGTGTTATTCTATCACGTATGTTTGTAAGTTGTTTCTGTATGGCTTGAGAATAATGTGAGATATTTTTATTGTTTTTCTAGTGTATCACATACTATAACAACATGTCATAAAATGTGTTTATAGTTTTCTCGAATCTCTTTAATATTTTTATTTGAAAATTGTTTATTTGTTTTGCCATATTTTCTTTGCAAAATCTTTCGCACATTATGAGATTTTTACATTATTGGTGGAGCTTGGTGGCCCGATGGGAGGTCGCATTACGAACGGTTTTGCAAGTAAAGAGACACCGGGCGTGGCATTTGGATGAGTGACCACAAGTGGCATATTCATTTCTGGAGCTCCTCCTTGCTTCAGATGGCACGTAAAAGCCGTTGGCAATTAATGTATGATAGTCGTCAAGCTATGTCAGATGCCTTAAGGCAGCCTAATAAATCTGACACTAGTGATGGCCACTTACACACGAAAAACAAAGAAACAAACATAATTGGAAATACAAAGCGTTATGTATGTCTATATTTTTTTAATCAATGTTTATTAAAAAAAATATAATTAAATCGAAAAATCGACGCGACATTTGATTTTATTAAAAAGAAATGTGTAATTAAGCAGTGGTCCATTATTTACTATAAAATTTTTGAGTTATATTATCTACTAAAAATAGTGGTTATTTTATAAACCAATGAAACACTAACCACGAAACCATAATACACTCCCTCAATAATCCATAAAATATACTCAAGGCCTTTTTAATTTAATTTAAATTTCAACTCGTCGAGTTTAAAGCTCGTAAATTAGAAATTTTTAACGTTGACCGTTGACCCTCCGTCACTCGCTGCGATTGGAGGACGAGGCTTCTAATCAAATTAAAGCTAGCATTTGATGATAAAAGATCGACGATGCGATAGTGATGGGCATCCGCATATCGATAAAAAAACAAATTTTAGTTTCAAACCTAACGGTAAACCGTTAGGTTCGGTCACTTGTTTCAGCACAATCTTGGGCATTTCTTTGAAAATGATCCTGCCTGATGATGAGCATTAAAATCAAATCATGTCTCCTTTTCATTTTGCGCTTCATAGCCTTGATGAAAATCAATAATCTTTTATAACGATGCTTTATACAAGATTAATAGAATGCTATTTACACAGATGATCTCTAGCTTCAACCTAACATTTATAAAAATTAACAACTGCTTGCTGAACCGATAGTATAAGAGCAATATTTTTTTCTGGTTACTAAAAAGTGTACGGGCATGCAATTTTGAATCTGCCTGATCCTGAACCTGAATTCTTAATATTCCTAGACAAGCTTCACTTTATTGGGTTTTCTTCATTCAAAGAAAGCTTTGTATTTGAGTAACACTCTGAACCTCTACGTGAAGAAAGTAAGCAAAGTCAAATAAAGTTGCTATTGATGAAGTGCTGAAAAAACTTTCAGCATCGATATCTACAATTTTTAACTCGGCCTTTTACCATCACTATCAGCTATAGATGAAACAACAGAATTCGTGTCGACACCGTGACGGATTCGTTTGAGATCGGGTTCACTCCAAAATATATGACACAAGGGTGCGGGCAGAGGCCAAAGGATCGCGAGATTGCCTAGCTTCTGAAATATCCTTAATGCTACCCGAGATTTCACTTTTATCCCTTCAAATTAGACTCTTATTAGAAATTCAAATTGTCAATTTGGGAATGAAAGATGCGTTTTTTATTTCGTGATTGATGTGTTTTATATTGAAACTGTTTATATTCAAATTGTCAAATAGTGATGAGGAAATTCTTAGCCATTTATTAATCTAATTTTATTTTTTTTTATCACTTTTTGGAACAGATCAATTAAGTCATCAGGTGCTTTCCGTCTGAAAAACCCTGTATAAAAATGATATTTATGATATATCAAAATACTTTATCTCAAATTATTCGGGCCGCAAGTATTCTTACGAGTACTTGTTTTGTTAACAATGAAAGAGGTTCTGGCGGCTCATTACCTAGCCCTACTGGACCAGTGTGGAGGGTTGTGGTCTAAACTTCCTAAATAACTTATTAGGGATGTTAAGAAGGTGACGTCCTGTAATGAGATGGGTTGACGATATGGTCATGGTCGCGGTTAGAGATGGATCGAGGGCAAAAAAAGGGTATAAATGGGCGAATAGGGCAAAAGAGAATTTACGCCCAAATAAATGCCTGATCGCTGGGCAGAAACAAATTATTCCATTTTAGTAAAAAGAAGTAGGAATTCAATAGTGATTTTGTAAATCATAACTATAATAAAATAATTGGTCATATAAAATAATCACAATCACGATAAATCACAATAAAACTTGCTTCTCCCAATATATTCTAGTTTTCATGCGCTTGCGTTACGTCGGTTCTGTTAATGTTTTTACCCTGGCAATGGATATTTATTCGGCATATACGGACATATACGGACGGCTTAGATGAGAGCAGCACACCGAACCAAAATTGGTGGCGTTGACGAATGGATGCCTATGCTCAACAGTTAGCGGAAGAAGGGCCGACATGATGATGAAGAAGAAGGAAACTGAGTCTGAAAAATCTGTTTTTCTCTTTCTACACTATTTATTAAATTTAACACTATTTTTACTTAGACAAAAAGCTTTAAACTTAAAATTATAGTGACAGAGTTGCGAAAATGAAGAAACCGCAGTAAGAGCCAGTATATTCATGCAAACTGCAAATAAAGTTACCATTATGCTTTGTTCACAATCTCCCTCACCGTATCGCGACACCATACTTGGTTAGCTGCCAAAACGCTCTGCCTACTGTAAAATAAATAGAGTGCAAAAGTTAAGTCTTGTAGTCCCATGTTGCTGTTTCACCTCAAGCATTTGTCCTTAGACAGTTGAGACTTAATATATCATCGTTAGCATCTTTTTTTAAAGATTTTGATTTTTGAGTGAATTTACTACATTATATTTTTAAACTATTCCTATAGATCTTTCGATTGCGTTAGAGTCTAGGAAGACTGGTACCTACTTGAAAACTTATTTGATCAATATACGGTACATATTATTTTTGAAATGTTTGTTTTTTTTTTAATGATATTTGAATAAATGCCTGACAAAATTATAGTATTCATTAGAGATATTTTAATTTTGCGTGCACCAGTATTTTGGACGAATTGAAATCGAAATCCAAATAAAGCAAAAGTATTACTTACGCCTTCTTACAGACAAGTGACAGTATGCGCGCGACACCTGTCAGCGACCGTTGTCGACCTGTGACGCCGACTATCGGTGACGGTCGCCGACAGTCGTAAGCGGTCGAGTGACGTTCGCCGACTATCGGCGACTGTCGCCGACGGTCGCACTGAAGTTTTTGACAATTTGTGACAGATGTGTCACGTGACGTTTGCAACAGCCGGCGAACGTTACCGACCGTCGCCGACAGGTGTCGCCATCATACTGTTGCTCGTCTGTAAGAGCCCTAAGATACGTCCCATAGAAAAGGGGAAATATAAGCCGGTATATGTAGGTATATCGCCTTAGATTTCCCTCTTCTAAACGATTTCCTTTATACATACTTACAGCGTTTATTCCAATATTGCTACCACTGCTTTTCAGAACAAGGACTAACAAGAAGAAAGTGGGAAAATTGTGTACTTTCTCTACTTTGCGCAAATTTTCTGGTTCTACTAAAGCTGGCTCCACACGATATGAGCCGATTCGATTAAAGTGTAATTGAATATCAAACTATCTGAACGATCAGATGATCGTTTAAAGTGTCTGGACAGTGTTTTTGAATAGGTATCTGGCGTTTTGTGTTATGTATACGGTATGTTATCTTAATTTATTTGTCCGTGGTTTCATTGCATGTCGTGTGGAATAGACAATCATCATCAAAATAATAAGTTAAACCTAATTTTAAACTGTACCCCTCGCTCCTCTACCATATAACGATATTAAATATATGTTGTTCAATATTTCCCTTTTTTCTTTTTTTCCTTATTCGCTTTTCTAGCCTATGATGTCCCAATTGTAAGGCAAAGGCTTTCTATAATATAGGTACTTAAGTTTATTATAATGTGCGAGTGTCATAGAACACTCAGTTAAAACAAAGTTTAAAAAAAAAGGTTGACGGAAAAATCTTACGCTTTTTTGACCTAGACCCACATCCGCCAAGTTCGTACCGTTCGAAAAGCTTTGTTCCAAAAAGCAAAAAAACAGGAACATTCGAATTTAAGTATATCTTGTAAAGTATACGATACAACGAGGTTTATTCTATTTGAGCTTCATTGAAAAGAAAATTCATTGTTTTCTGACATCCACTAATTTAAGTAGCTACAAAGCATCCAAATATTATAAATATTTCAACCAACTCAATACTTTAATTAGATATTGAAACAATCTAAGGTCCATTTAAACCAATTACCATCCCCAAATCGTCCTGTGTAAGGAATTCTCATGATGGAGCATCTCACATACTTCCATGGTGGCAGCGTGCATTGCACGCGCAATAAATATCACAAGAAAACCAAGGCAGAACGTGTTAACTTAGATTTATAGCTAAAGGGTGATTTGAATAGTTACTGTCAATATATATTGAAGCCCGCATGATCAACGGCATTGATGGCATTAGTTACGCATAAAGTTGTTATTTCAGATTTGATTATATTAAAAGTCATAAATATTTTATTGTATTAACCTCTCATAATTATTATATACCAACGTGTTGTCTTGTGTCTAATATTTCGGCATACAAGTGGTAGTTGAGATTTTTTATACCTGAATGTTATATCCACATACATAAGTTATAACATAATGTATAATAATGTCATCTTTAAATGTAACTTCAAATTCAGAGCAAAGCTTTTGCTGGTCCACTGAAGTCTAATGTAATCATAGAGATTTAAACAGCCTTTATTCATCATGTAACATTTTACATAGTTTATAATTTTATATCTACTTAGTGCGCTAAGTATCCAAGTGATCGAATGAAAAGAAATGTGGCAACGAGTGTAATCACTTTAACGTATGATTCAGCATAATACCACGGTTTTAAAAATTATAATAATAGATAAATCAATACTAAGGATAACTAAGGCAAGTTAAACAAACACTGTGCTCAGAAACTGCATAGTAACTCAGACTAAAAGTAACAAAAAAACATTTAAAACAACTCGTTATAACCGGCCAAGTGCGAGTCTGACACACGTACGTAGGATCTCGTTCTATTCTCTATGAAAAATCACGTTTGTTATATGGGAGCCTGACTAAAATATTTATTTTATTCTGTTTTCAGTATTTGTTGTTATAGCGGCAACAGAAATACATCATCTGTGAAAATTTCAACTATCTAGCTATCGCGGTTCATGAGATACAGCCTGGCGACAGACAGGCAGACAGACGGATGGATAGACAGACGGATGAACAGACAGACGGGCAGAGGAGTCCTTAGGATCTCGTTTTATCCTTTGGGTACGGAATCCTAAAAACCACAGTAAGTGATTTTTAAGTTGTTTCAAAATATGAAAACAAGTTCAAGTATACCAGACGTATAAATCAGTATAGTGCGTTTTGAACAACCACCGATAGCCAAGATTGATAGGATAGTAGCTACACTGTTGTTGCTACGTTAAACAATTTTATACGCCAAGATATCCGACAAAAGTTGAGATTTACGGACGGAAACTGACGGTGAAGAAAGAAAGGTTAACGTGGATAGTCCCAAAAATATGTGCAGTACGTGGTGAAGGAACTGGATTACATGTAAACTTGAAATTAAAAGATTTTTTCGATTTGGGATAATTTTATCTTTGATTTGATCTAAAGTAATTTGATGATATTTAATATTAACACAAAAAATGCATGATAGTTATCTCAGTTATTGATAAGGCGATATTAAAAAATAAACCAGCGGCAGTCACAGCAAAGCTTGTTTCAAAAATCAAATTACTGGAAATTTTAAATCGGTTAATATATGACAAAAAAATAATAATTATAAGTCAAAATTGATAAACTCGTCCTTTTTTAAAGTCCGAAGACACATCGGTTGAAAATTCACGTATTTTATCATGATCCACGTAAAGCTTTCGTAAAAATGGTTACTTCTTAAACCGTACAACATTTTGCGTGAAACAATTGGCGTGGAATTTACGAGGTGCGTCCAGAGCCAAGCCGCTTATTGAGATGACTGTACTCTCTTCAATTCCCTGCCGAGGGTTGCTGGTGATTTATAAGAAAAGACAAATATTTTTCATTTTCCCCTCCAAGACTTTGTTGGCAGAAGACTCTATTTTACGTACTTACATGCTGATAAATTTTACCTAGGAGTCAACATTCAATCTATAATAAAATTGGTCTAAAGGTTGGACATTAGTGTTTATTAATTACTTTTTCATTGACCAATTAAAGTAGAGAATTGATTTGCACCATTGTGGTTAGTAGACCTACTATGCAGGTAGAGCTCTAGTCTAAAATAAATTTATTTGCGTAAATTTTATCATCATGGACTTACCTATCAGGTTACAAAAAATACTATATATGGTAAGTTTCTATATCATCTCAGCATGGTAACAATAAACCAACTTATTTTTTTAAATAATCTTTTATTATGAAAGCGTACGACAATTTTCATAACTTGGGACCGAAAATCTAATATAATATGGCTAACACTTCTGAAACGAACGTACTGTGATAATAACTTCTGCGAAAACATCAGGTTAATTTAATTTATTAATCGTGTAAAAAAATAACCTTTGCTCATGCTAACATCATACCACAGATTGCAGTTTCTTGTTTTCGATCGACGCGCGGTTTTTGGTAGGGTGACATTGCCAACACGTAGTTTCAAACTCTTATCGCCGATAATTTATCTTAATTACCGACTTAATATTGCAATTTAGATTCTAAACGGGGCCCTTTAGAAGCGCCTTGCGATGCCACCGACGGCGTTAAATATCACAAACCGAATACTTTGAAAGGCGGCGGGTGCCGATCGCTAATCAAACAATGGGCTCACATGCCTAACCGCTTCAAAACAGCCGTGAAATTCCATTGTGGTCGAACAAAAAAGATGGCAGCAGACCTGAGGGCGACACGACCAACGCTTGCCAACAATGTGAATCCGAATATCAATATCATAGCATCACTCTTCATCATAATGCAACCGACAAATCCTTCTATCAACATAAAAAAAAATTAACTTTAACCCAGATGTTTCAAAGTCGAATTTTGATTGAAAAGAAAAATGAATGCGCCTCCTATGCTGCCAGGAAGCGATATTGGATTTTCAACTCTTTTTCGCGTAATTTTTGAAAATGGAATCTGTGTATATTCTGGCGGGCAGACGGCTGCCATTTGTCTTTGCAAACGAACCGATTTGTGCGTCGGCGAATGGTAACGGATGGCGTTCCAGGCACGTGTCCGGCTTGACTTATGGTTACCCGACTTATTGGAACGCTCATTGGCGTCTATTAACAGTTTGTGTACTTTCTTTGTGATGTAAGCAAAATTGCATTTTCGGCGTGACATTTTACAAATGGTTGCATTGTGTATGAAATTTTACTCTTAGTGCAACGGTATAGGGCATATTTTAGAATTGACATTTTGATTCATGTTATTTTACTAACAAAGAACATGTGTCTCCGGACTTGTTAGGTAGGTACTTTATAAATTTAATGCAAGATAGTTTCATTGGTCAAGAATAAAGTTTTAATACTCCCAACATAAAGATACCTATAATATAACTAATATACTTTTAACTTTAAACCCTACTTAGCTCTGATAAATTTCCTTTAAAATTCGTTACATATACTACTGCTGTGAATTTTTTAACATGTCCATATATAACCGTTTAATAGATATGGGGGGGTTCACTTGACTCTAACAAAACTTTGCATTATAAAACCAAATATTTCAGAAACGGATCCCTACGGATACTTTTAAAAAGTATGTATCTAGTTATAACTCCCATATTTCCTTATGAAAAATTTCTAAAAATTGAATTACAAACTTTTTCAATCTATATCTTAGGAAAAACAAAATTTTGTACTAATTTGTGCAAGAGACATAGAATCTGCGGTTGGGTGTAAACTCCACTGGTTTTATGTCCACTTAGTCGGGGCCGGCACTGTACGTGGTCTACATCCTAGTATCTCTTTACTGGGGTTTTATTTATACTTTTATTTTAGTGCACGTTACTTTTTAGTGAAATGTACTTGTTATTAAGAAAAAATATATATATGCTGGATGTTGAAGATGTGCTTCTGTGTAGTAGAAGTAGAGTAAAAGAAAGAATAAGTTATATTGTGTGAAAGAAATGTGCACTTGTACTACTATTTTTTAAATATGTTTTAAATAATCTCACTATAAGCTGTCGTCTTTTGATCAGTCAGGCTTGCTACACAGATAAGCGGGTCGTTACTGTCGGTTTTAAAGTATTTGCCGAACAATAAGCTGACCTACTCACACATTACGTTCGGCTTCACTGTGACATTGAAAGTTGTGCCGATCGAGTAGTTTAATCGGCACAATTCGGTTTTTAATACGTACAAGAAATCTTCCGACAGGCATAATTTGGCAATTATGCCATCATTTTGGCAACATTCATCTACATGCTCGTATAATTAATGCCGGCCCTAATAAGTGTATAGCAACCATCAGACTCTAAGCCCTATTCACATCATATTTACTAGGTATACTTACGTGAGTGAAACAAGTAAAAACATCACAAATATTTTGATCAATTTACAAGTCCTATTGTTAAATTCACTATACTCTTTTAACCCATAAAAAAATGTTGATGAGTAAATTGATAAATGGGGTTCGATCCATTACGTAAATGTCTTTTGGCAGTTGACAAAAACAAATCCCAAACAACAAACAAATAAAGAGTTACATTTTAGTTTCAATAAAAACTATGTAACTGAAAAATACAATTTCATATTCCGAATGTTTCTGGAAAACACGTTGGGTAAATCAAAACTTGTTCAATATTATTCAAAAGAGCAAATATTTCATAAACTATAAAACAAAGCTCAATGGTGCCGGCGGCTTCGCGGTTAAAGTTCGGGGTTGGCGAATGAATAATTCAGGATACGAATCGGCAGTCCGTCAAATGGGGCTAGATCATTGCATTTTGTACGTAAATCTGCAGTAATAACTACGAATATCTTATGTTCATGAACAATATCCTTTATCTTTTTCTGTTTTATATTCGCCTGGTGCATTAAGTAGTATGCAACATTACTAAGCAATATTATTGAAATATCTTTCTCTGGTGGTTTGTTTATTAATTTTACAATAGTTCATAATACCCTGACAAAAAAAAAAAACCTTCTTAATGTGATACTGATTGATTCCTCCACCTCTCATATTTTCCCAATAATATGTAAAAACGTGAAAACCATGCACCTAAGTCAATTGTTTAACTACTTCGATTAATACCATATAATTTCAACCAGATATTCGACGACCTTACTGCCGTCATGGTCTTGACTAAAAGTAATGTTAAATTTGTTTATCTTATAAAGATAGCAACATTATTAAAAATAAAATGTGATGATGCTAGCCAGCTAGAGCTAACCACATTATAAATATTAATTGAAACAATAAACAAGTAATTATTTAAAAAACATTTTTAGAACAAGTTTTGTCTAAAGCGCTCCTCAAGACGAATCAAACGAGCCCAAACTCGATGGGGTTGCGTCATTTCCTTCCAGAGTTCCTATGGCCACCTTCCAGCTCCATCATCAGATCAGCTCCATGTTATCGTAATATTGCATTGTCACGCTGTATACGAATGCGTGCAAACTTTCAGCTCAATCGAAAACCGGGAAGTGGGTCAAATTTAACTTGCAAGATTTGATTACAGACAGACAGACCGACAGACAACGGGATAGGTGAAACAAATAAAAGCTTGAAAAAATAAGTATTTAAGAGAAAATGCATACAACAATTAAATTGTTCCTCACTTGTTAACAATATCACGTAAATAGAAACATAATATTGAATGACCTCATCTTTTAAATTTTGATATCCATTAAAACTTAATCTATTTTAAAACTAGTGGATCTATTCATAAGGTACATTAATCTTTTAGTTGATTTATATCGGGCTTTAAATCCTTTTTTATAATAAAGCTTTTTATCAATGACTAACTCAATTTCCATTACCTTAAATGGCTTCATTACATCGCCCTCAACATTTCAGACGTAAGGCACCTTCAAACAACCTACCCCATTAAAAAGAACCTTGAACCGAAAAAAAATAACATTCCTCTAAAAGGCTTTCCATAAAAATCTAATAGACGCAGCATTTCCGCCCGTTACTCTCCATTTTAATGAATAAGTAAACAAAATTAGTGGGGTCCAATGCAGAAATAGGTGAAACGAGTACACGAGCTACCAGTCCTGCATATAAAGTAACCATTAAAAGAAAACAATATTACTTTAAGACCTTATACTCAATCTTCAGAAGCTCTGTTGCATTAACGGAAAACATGAATAAATTTAAGAACTAGGTTCTCATCAGTGAAGTATTTTTCCATGTCTCCATATTTTCGACAGAATGCTTGGTTTAGGTGGCCAAACATCTTTCCTCGTCTTATCTCTCTTGTATGCACGTTCCAGGACAAGTTCCGTACGTCTCATTGACAAGTCCCAGCACTTAATTGTTGGTTTTTCTCACTGTGGACAGTGAGAAAAACCAACAATTAAGTGCTTATCCTTTCCTCCCGACACCACCTTTTACACTAACCAATACTGTAATGTGTGTATAAAAAGGTAACACTGTGAATCAATGTATATGTTTATCTATTTAAATAATAAAGACATTACTCGTATGTATATACATACGCAATAGTGCTTTAGAACGTCTTATGAACTTTTATGTTCTGTTCAAATTTTCTTTGTTCTGGTGGATATTTTGTTCTTTTTAGGGTTCCGTAGTAAACCCTTATAGTCTCGCCATATCTGTCTGTCTGTCTGTGTTTCTACTCAGGGACTTTAAGTATATATTAATCATGACCACAAAGTCTTTTTGAGGTGGCTCCCATACTTGTTAAGTTGGAGTCATTTTTTTTTCTCGACAAACCCATCTTGTCGCTGAAAAGGTATTTCAAAAATAATGTAAATTTGTAAACACCATTTATCGATTTAGGGATCCGTTTGTGAAATATTTGGTATAACAGTGTAAATTTTTGCTAGAGTCAATGTCCCCCCTCTCTATCTACATAACGGTTATACTATAATATGCACATGTGAAAAAATTCACAGCAGTAGTATAGTATGTAACTAAGTTTAAAGGAAAATTACAGCAGACCAACTTGTAAAATGTACTCTGAAAATTTTCATACAAATTCAATAGAAAATTAGTTTTTTCGGCGTTTTTAGTCTCGCGAATTCCAAGTCTGCGTCAACTCACAGACTTCTACTTATTTGCATTCATAAAATACATACATTTTCACGTTTCAAGTAAAATAAA
The DNA here is from genome assembly GCA_943193695.1 of Acrobasis suavella. Taxonomy (NCBI): domain Eukaryota; kingdom Metazoa; phylum Arthropoda; class Insecta; order Lepidoptera; family Pyralidae; genus Acrobasis; species Acrobasis suavella. The sequence goes on from OW971938.1 coordinate 14,883,503, forward strand.
AACTTGTAATAAAAATATTTCCACGCTTGGCCTCTACTCGAAAATATCTTGAGTGCATCGTTGAAAGTAAATGCTGACATAATTTCTGCTTCTACTGCGTTTAGATTGCATTTAGGGACGTAAGGGGATGAAACGGATGAATTTTATGTTAACTGTGAGCAATAAAAATAGCCTTTATGACTATACGTGGAATGGTTACGTCTGTTCACGTCATTTGATAGTGGTTGAACCGATGCAGGATAAAGTGGTAGTAGGAAACATAGCATTCGGTAGCTGAATAGAAATACCCAAGACTATTCTGATGTATGGATCTTGGACATCAACAGTAAAAGAGGAGTGTACTCAATAGTAGTAAGAAATATTTTCTGGAAAATCTTTGGACCAAACGAGAAGACGGCAGCTAGATAATTAAGAAAAAACAGGGGTAGAAAACTAGAGACCATAATAAACATAATAGGTGAGACCAAAGTGGCAATATTCGAGGGACGTATAGAAGGAAAATCGTGCCTTCAAGTGAGCGTATGCAGGGAAACCAACCGGTGGAAGGCCGGTGGAGAGTCCGAGGTACCACTGGAAAGACGAAGCCTGTAAAGATATTTAAACTCTCCAAGGAGATTTGCAGATGGCACAAAATAGGAAACAGGGAGTTTTCTAATGTCGGAGGCCAACATCAACTTTGGATCGCTGAGTCAGCGTAGTAAGTAAGTAAGACTAAAGCTGCCGATCGACGCGTCATTTCAATAATTGTGTTGGTATTAGCCGTGTTCTTCCGTCCTAGAATATACGTAGATGTCGTAAGATACGACTAATGGACCACAAATTTTGCTACAAGAAAGTTTGACATCGGGCGGGGGCAGATAGTTAAACTTTTCGCACAAATTCATTCTCAAAGTGTTCGTAACGTGATCATCACTCATTATCTTTGTTACCTTTTCATACTATGGGGTCAGCGTAGTATGCCTTGTCTCTCCATATACCCCTCTATCACCCATCATACTTCCACCAACTCCAACCATTAACATATCTTCCTGCATCGATCGTATTTTCCTGTAACAATAATGAACGAAAATAAAATGCATTAATTGAAATCAGAAGCCTTATCAGTATTTGCAAACCAATCAAATTGAACCGTTAATCAAAATGGTTCCGCGGCCAGTGGGAAAACAAGATAAAAACACAAAAGTGCAACGAAAAGACTGTTTTATTTGTTATATTAATTAATTTCATGTTTACACCTGTCCAAGGAAGTTAAGTCTGGCTTTATTTAAATATCGACTTTGGTTTACGTAAATAAGTGTTTAAATAGGGAAAATGGGATTGGAAGCTCGTAATTGCACATTTTATTTTGTAATGGAATTAAACTTTATTTAAAGATTTTGATAAACATTTACTGATATAACACTTTAATAAGTGTTTAAGTAAAATCTCCTTTAGTTTCACGGGTTATTTCACCCCGGTCCTTTGAGAGGCCTGCGTGGGGATACAGATCCAACACGTTGAGGTCCTTTGGAGAAGTTGGTGTTATGTGGCGCTCCCACTAATTCCCAATCCTGAATATACCTATGAAAGGTGTATCCTTGAATAGGTTTCGGCTGGAGAAAGATCTATTACAAGAAAAGGGAAAGGTCTATGGGTTATGGATTGAGATTGAGATGGACTGATGCTGGGCTATTGCAATAGGAACGTCACCTGCCATAACCATGATTACTGACTATTGTAGGTAGCGGCGGCAAGCCACCACGGCTTGCCGCCCACTAGATGGGCCCCTCAAACGTGCCGACACTAGTTACCGGCAAAGAAGCAACACCAGTGCAGGCGTAAGTAGAATTATTATTACCTTATTTAGGTAATAGAGCAAGGTATGACTCAGTAACATTTAAAAACTAAATATGAGACAAAAGCCCCTTATAAGATTTAAATAAAATGAAATATCTACCGTCAATAACCGGCCAAGTGCGAGTTGAATTCGCGTGGAAGAGTTCCGTACAATGCCAAATTTTCCGTAAGTGAAAGTATTATATTAAATTTATCACTTTATTTTCAATTGATAGAATTCCTATATGTTTTTCCAAAATGATCGATCTAGAGCGGTCCCATATAAATTTTATAAAATCGGTTGAGTATTTTGGTGTCGAAGTCGGTTTTTTAATTTTTTTTTTATTAATTTCTTTCAAGCCAGGCTAAAAGAAATGAAATTAAACTACAAATTATACAGTTGGCAATGCGTTGTTCACCTTACTAATATATATTGCGGTGCATTACATCACGGCTTTCATACTGTAATACTACTATACAAACATAATGATATACACAGACTAAGTTCGCACTGGAAATACTTAATTATAAGAAATTCAATATAACGACCAGCTAACTACTTATTTATTTATTATTATTTTACTTTTTTGGATACTAGTCTTTTAGAGCCTACCTTTATTTATTTTTTTTAAATATATAGGAACAAATTACACTGATTGAACTAGCCCCAAAGTAAGTTCAAGACTTGTGTAACGGGATACTAACACAACGATACTATATTTTATAACAAATAGATAAACATCCAAGACCCAGGACAAATTGAAAAAGGTCATTTTCCAACTTGCCCTGACCGGGGATCGAACCCGGGACCGCTGGGTGGCAAACGAGCATGGTGACCACTACGCCACGGAGGTCGTCATTTATTCACTTCTTCATTCCTAACCTAACCCTAACTATACAATCAAAGGTTGGTGTAGGTCCTTTGATTGATTCAAGGGAGCTTCTGGCGACAAATCTATGAGAGCCCATTGGTTTTCATAGCTGATTGAGCGGACGGCGCCTAAAGACGCCCACCACAGTCCGCAAATAAATATCACTACAGCCGCACTATGAGTGTCCACTTAAAACAGTTTACATATTGTCCATGAGCATGAGAATTTACAACACTAAACTATACCAATTTCATATTATAAAGTCCACTAGAATCAATTTGCAAAACAATTTAAAGCAAACTCCAACTGAACCCCTTGACTTCCTGAATAATAATAAATTACCCCTAATGACTAATCATTACGGTTAATTTATCATCACAGACTATGTGGTCTGTGATGATAAATTAACCATAATGATTTGACAACGCAGAAGGTCTAGTCTATGTTTATCATCTATAGTTTTTATAAATATGTAGAAAAAAACTTGGTTTACTTCTATTATACAATTATAATAGAATATTGTTATTTCGTATAAAATGTGGTAGCCAATAATAAAAAACGATAGAGCGCATTTAAATTTCGCATGATGTCACAATCTAGTACTATTTTCTTTCACTATACTGTGATGTAAATCACCCTCACTTCGAGACTTCGATGCGCGGAATGTTTGTAAATTTTTACTACTTTTGTAAATAAAAAATATGGGTCCATTTTTTTATACTTTAAATTGATGCACTAAAATAATATTTTTGTGCTTACTTTTATAATTTTAGTTTTTTGGACCCAGTCCTCATAATATATTGACAGTCATACTCGTCAGCAGGTGGTGCACAAAAAACTATGCAAAATGCTATTCTAGGTCTATTTTATGATGCTAGTTGACCCCATCTCTGGTGTGAATTTTGGGTATGGTTAATTAGAAAAACAGGAAAATAAGCTAAATGTGTTGAACTTTACACATTTAAAGTAACTAAGATTATGCTTATTAGCTTGATTTATGATTTAAAGGGATTCGTCAATAGGTCAAGAAAAAATCGAAGAAAAGCAGCTGGTATATTCTATACATGCTATTTTTTCGTTGCCCACAAGCATGAAAACAAAACCACAAACAGAACACTAATTCTGATTCAATGAGTAACAAATACTTTTTGTCTGTTTTATACCATTTCCAGTATAAATTTAGTTTCGCACCCCATATCGCACATTTCGCCAAACCGCGGCGACATGCTGCCGCCATTACGCGTCCATTGCTGTTCAAATTAAATACATAAAGAAACGATGCACATAACATTAATATAACAATGCAGCAATGTACGCGCGATTACGTCCAGGCAGCCGGTTAAACCGCGCACAACTTTATAGTGGTTTTAGTGATCGTTCAGTTTGCAGCAAGATTGTTTCATGTTTATTTAGCAGTAATGGTCGCAGGAGCAAAAGTATTTTAGTTTTATTATTCTGCTGTCACTAAAATGGAATTTTTCGTGTTGTATGGTTTAAATTTATCAGTATGTTGACTAGGCATGCGTAAATAATCCCGGTTTCAGCTTGGGCAAAAATGCTTCCGTATGTCCGCATGTTTTCCTTTACAATAAGGTTTTTTTATTCATTTTTTTTTCTAAATTGCTTTTTTATTCAATTTTTACGATGAACATGCATTGAATTTTTTTAAACACCCAAAGATATACTCGCGAGGTCTACTGCTCTTAAAATTACTGCTGTATATACCTACTTTTAGTACCAATATTAAACTTCTTTATGCCGAGTCCCTCTTAATTTTTTATAGTTTATAAACCTAATTTGTTTTTATTTTGGTACGTTTAGATAAAAACTTATCTGTTTGCCAAAGTTGTTAAAAAAATATTTTTAATTAAATCAGTCAGCAGAAGTTGTTAGCTAGTTAATGGCATTGTATAATATAGATTCGTTTTACTAAACAACAGAAATAGAATCCAAAACAGAACAATTCTTCCCATAATTTCCCCCATTCAAAAATGGTACAAAACGCATTCCCGCCGTCGTATTTTTCCCATACACGTCGCGACGAAGTCAACACGCAAATATCTGAACGCCATTACAATAAATAATTGCATTTCATTGGCGAAAAATGGGAATTCCTGACAAGTCTAGCGTGACGGCGCGTATAATCATCGCTTTTTATCACAGATGAAAATGACAGCAATTGACTTTAGAGTTTTGAGGAGCTCGGTGGCCGGGCGGGAGTGCGCATTACTAACGCTTTCGCAAGTTAAGCGACACCGGGCGTGGTCCGCACTTGGATGGGTGACCACAAGTGGCACAAAAACTTCTCGAGCTCCTCCGTGCTTCGGAAGGCACGTATAAGCCGTTGGTCCCAGCTGTCATCATTGTATGGCAGTCGTCAAGCTATGTCAGATGCCTTTAGGCAGCCTGAAAAATCTGACACCAGTGTTGGCCACTTGCATACACGAAAAAAAAAAACTAGAGTTTATTGTACGAAATGTCTTTTTTATACTTCGATATAATATTTATAGCTTCATTATTTTGATATATTTAGTAAAAAAAAGTATTGAAGAGTAATTTAAAAAAAAACTAACCGCTTTCCTGACATTGTGATATGTTTCATAAAGTTTAAAAGGAAAATTTTAGCTGTAGTTTAATTATATTCTTGACGTCTAACATGAATAATTTCTGTTTTCTTTTTTTTATAATTGACGTTCCCATTTCAATTGTTATGTCAATTATAATGTCAATGCATTTGTTTTGAGTAATTTAAAGAAAGATGAACCACAAAAAGAGAAATATAATAAAAAAAAAACTTTTTCACCCCAAAGAAATTAACCTCTGAGATCAATCCAATCTACTTTTGTTGTTGACCTATAAACCGAAATCGATAGGTTGTTGTTGACTACCTTACACCGAATACGATGTCGTCTCTTTGTCAACAAACTCTCTGCCAACAATACGAATTTATGCAAGTGGGGCATACATGACGAGGAATGCACCGTCAGATCTACATATGCATTATGTGGAATCTAGGATTCATACCGCTTACATTCGTTATCACGTTATGACGATTAGTGCTTCATCAAAGATTGTGCATCTTAGTGTATAATTTAGTAGGTAGTAAGTATAATAATATAAGTTCGTTGCCTTTTCTTAGTTAGACACAAAACTTGGGAAGGTAAAAGCATCTGGATTGAAGTTATTTACTTATTAACTATTAAAGACGTACAAAATGGTCTGTAAGTTATGAGACGCTATGGCATACAATTTATTTTTATAGGCATAGAACTTTAAGTGTAAGTTAGGTACTTATATTATAGGTATACACATTTGTTCGGTAACTTTTCAAATATTTTTTTTTTTTTTATATCGGTAAATTTTGTTTTATAATTTTTAAACTTATTTATTTTGTAAGCGACAGACTTGCGCTTTTGTTTTTAATGTGATAATTCTATATAAAATCTATAACAACCGAATGCACTTACTTCAATGAAGTAATAAGCCCATAATTATTTCAGCAGCAACCCTTTGCGTAACTTGTATAAGTGTATGCCAAGTATTCAGTTCATTATAATTAAGGAACTCCAAATTGACATCCAGATCTTCAACCCGTTTAATTGCTAGGGTGTTCTGGTCTATCGTGCACCCTTTCACCCCTTGTTTTTGCTCACTCATTTCCGCGATATATATCATACTCTTATGGCAACTGCTGCAATATATCTTACCATTATTACTTTGAATAAGAAATTCTTGTGTATTTATACATTTATAACGAAGATTTCGGAAACCACTCCATAGATTTTGATGAAATGAAGTATGTAGGAAATTTGTAATGTGTAGTTGTGCCTAAGTATGGAATTTTATTTGAGGATAAAAAGTCTATCTGGCTAGGTTTTATTTTTCGAGAACCTCTTTTTCTTTATTTTTTTAATCGAGCGAAACTCGGTTGGCCTAGTTCTTATTGTATGGTAATAAAACTTTATCAACAATTTAAATGTCAAAATACCATTGAATTTAGTAATTATAATTCAATGCAGGTATTTTACTATTGCAAGATAGTCGTTTTATGTTTTTTTTTATGAACATAGGAATAATAAAAAAAAAATTATAATAAGTGAAACAAATCAGTACATTTTATATGTAAGATGCATTTCAAGGAAAGAATGGGTGCGATGACGGGTGGTCTGTCCCCATCTGAGGCTAAAATTACACTAGACACAAAGAAAATTTAAGTGTATTTTGGTTCAATTAGAGGGGTAGGGTGTGAAATTGCGCGAGGGCAGCAATTTATTGTAAGCGTGACAGCGACCAGTTTGCTGGCACTGGCTGGTGAGTTGGTGACCATTGTTTAGTCTAATTAAAATTTGTGACGTATTTTCACTTTTGTCGAAGAGCTCGACCCGATAGTCGAAATTGCGACTCCGTTACAACTTGGCAATATTTAAGGAGCTTGGAGGCCTAGTTAAAGTACGCAATGCTAGCGCTTTTACAAGTTAAGCAACACTGTATAACTTATGCAAAACAGGTTTCTAGTTTAAATTCTGTCTAAGCTAAGCCGCGTACGGACAGACGGATATACCGAAACTATAAATATTGAGCTCCTTGTAGGGACTTCGGAACTCATAGAGGATTAGCATTTCATTTCAATAAGCTTTATTTCGTTCTAACGATTATAAATAAAAGGCTTTATGTTGCTAACTTACTAACGTATTATGTAAAGTAACTAACGTAAACGTAAATGAAACGTAACGTTAACCACCTATCTCTTAAATATTCACTTCTCCCTCTACCCAAAGGTTGACTGGAAGAGATTGCTATGTGATTAGTCCGCCTTTTTATCATAATTCTGTCTTTTTATTTTCTCTTTTTTATATTCCCTTTTGTTTATGGTGCAATAAAGAGTACCTAGTTGTATTGTAATATAATTTTATTTTAGTAATCAGTTTAGTTTTAGTTATTTATTTGTTATTTAATACATTTCTTAATTTTTGTTCTGAATAAATATTTTTTTTTATAAAGTCTGAAGTCAGAAGTCGCAAATCAAAGGCCAGAAGTCAGAAGACGGAAGTCAAAAGTCGGAAATTAAATGCCAGAGGTCAGAAGTCCAACATCAAAGGCAAGAAGTTTGAAACCTTAAGTCTGAAGTCAGAAGACGGAAGTCAGCAGCAGTCAAAAATAAAAGGTCAAAAGTCTGAAACCTTAAGCCTGAAGTCAGAAGATGGAAGTCAGAAGTCGGAAATCAAAGGTCAGAAGTCGAAACTCAAGGTCAAAAGACCAAAGTTCTAAATCTGAAGTCAGAAGTCAAAGCCAAGGACGTAAGAGTCAGAGCCGGAAGTCAGGGATTAGTGATCAGGAGTCAGAAGGCAGAAGTTACCAGATAAAAAGTAAATGTTGGAAGTCAGAGGAGCCAAGAATATCAAAAATCGGAACCAAAAAGCAGACCTCAGAAACAAAAAAAAACTTGAAGTCACTGACCGGAAATCGGAAGTAAAAAAATCAAAGATCGGAAGTCCGAAGTGAGAAGCCAGAAATCAGAAATCAAGTGATAATAGCCAGGAGCCAGGCGCCACGAGCCAGAAGCCAGAAGTCAGGAACCAAGTTTGGCGGTCACGAATTAGGAATCAGGAGCAGGCAGTCAGAAGTCAAAAGAGCGAAGTTAAACTATAGTCTCTTTCTTCTATAGAAGAAAGAGAGAATTCTGAAAAGCACCTCGCAAATTGGAAACCAGAAGTCAGAAATTGCCAATGAGAATACAGAATCAACAAGTCAGACAGACAGAAGCCAGAAACTAGAAATCAGAAACCAGAATTCAAATTCATTACGACATTGCTAACAAATTACGCATCTTACAAAGGAGTAAAAAAATAGCTTAACAACGAGTATATATCATTGCAATATTGCTATTTGAAATGCCATTTTCTTAAAGACACCGTGGACAAAGACAAGAAAAAAAAAATACGCTGACTATATCCCTTCCTTATTATTTATTACACACCAAGTATATAATTCTATTCCTATATGTTTACTTGTTGCTGGTATATGGTAGACTCTAACTTCTTCTGTCTCTCCCATCCCCTAGACTGCAATCTCCCACACGTCCCATGATTTCCTATATACGTGCTCTCCTGGTTCCTCGAGCCTGGTACTGGTTCAAATTGTCTGACGTGGCTGCGCTAGTAAAACGGAGGCGATAAGTACCCATATTGGCCCGTAGCTGCAAGTTCTGTCATGTTCATTCCAAAGTGGATCTAGCTCCAACGCTCTTTCTGCGAAACGCTGGCTGGGTGAGCACAGAACTTAACTGAACTGAACTGAATAAATATTTTTTTATAACATATCTTCTGCAAATGGTTAAATTTTAATAAAAAGTTTCAAAACTTGGAGTGATTTTAGAATAAAACTCTAAATAGAAAATGTTATGAAAAATTACAAAAGGAAAAAAAAAAGTTTTACTTTTTGTAGTACAATGAAACCAATTTCAGATAACTTTTTATTAGTAAAATATTAGATTATTGAATAATTTAAGAACTAACATAACATTTCTTAATTTTTGTTCTGAATCAATATTTTTTTTATAACTCAACATATCTTTTGCAAAATGGTAAAATTTTGATAAAAAGTTTCAAAACTTGGAGTGATTTTAGAATAAAACTCTAAATAGAAAATGTTATGAAAAATCACAAAAATAAAAAAAATGTTTTACTTTTTGTAGTACATTGAAATCAATTTCAGATAACTTTATTTTTAGTAAAATATTAGATGATTGAATACTTTAAGAACTAACTTATCCGACCACAGCAACATATTCTGTTTATCCACCTACGTTACCTACATTATAACACGCATCAGTTGACATAATTCTACAAACAAAATTATACTGCAGAAACACACATAACCAGCCACATGAATTCTCCTGTAACATATCAATAAAGATAACAGATACAAGGAGAATGAGAACCTTTGTGATGTAATAATTATGTACTTATTAATTTAAATACTGTTCATGGGTAAACTTTAAACATGACTTTTCGCGTTCATTAATTTGAGAAATTAAATATTCCATAGTTTTCCTTGATAATTTCAATTGGATTGTTAATTCTTGTTAGAAAGTTTAAACTTTTTAATGTAACTGTTTGTTGTTCCTTAATAAATAATACCTAAAAATCTGGGATAATCCATTAGTAGCTTTATAATATAATAACCTCTTTTCCAACGGTGGTCAGCTTATCACAATTTTTTTTTATTAATGTTTCTTAGAAAATTTGATCAAAATTTACGGACTGACCTTCTTACTTGTAAACATTTATGAATAGATTTAAACATTTCTGTACACATCTTCTCATTTCAGTCATCTAGTTCAACATAGAAGTAATACGAGTATCGGCTCCACAATTACAATACATTTACATACAGATCCGTTCAGATTCAATTTCACGCGCAGACTGTTAATTTACCTAAAAGGAAAGTAATTACTTAGATTTTGCCTAGCATAGCGAAATTAGGCGCTAACCTGCAAACAATCCTGAATATTTCTTTGTTTATTTTTGTGACTGAAGGATTTTTTTAATCTTCTTTACTATTTTATATTTATATTTCTTTAAGATTCCGCTTTTTTTCGTTTCTTTCTGAATGTGAGTAATAATAATAATCTATTCCAAAACGTTAAAATGGTTCCATCACATCGCACCTAAACTTCTATTGTCCCCAATAGAGGCTTTAGAATAGGACTATAATCGTTTTATGCGCGACCATTGCATTCAGTGAATAAATATTTCTTTTTTTTGCCCAAAGCCATGGCAAATACTTCTATCACAAAACAATGACTGGGCAGAAATGGAAACCATATGAGTACTACTCACAACATTTTAGGAAAATAACATAATTTTTTAACATTTAAGCGTATTCAGCTTATCCATCGATTAAAGGTTAAACAGGAACTAAAACGTTGAATAATAAATAACAGCAATCAGTTTTACATTTATTTCCAGACAGATTCCCACTTCCGGAATATTTCTAGGCCTTATGAAATTAGACTATTCTTGGCTAGAATATGGAGGTGGGCAAAAAAAACATTATTGCATCATCAGGTAAGCTTCTTACTTTTCTCTGATCAGCAAATAATAATTAAGATACAGCGCTTATAAATTTCGCACGAAGTCATTCATGATCGTGTCCGATTTTTGAGTACGTACGATTTTTTTTTTGTACTCTGAAACATCGATGCGCTGTATCAATTTGAATTTTACTATCTTTGGTTAAGCGAATATGGATCCATTATGTTTGGACAATCTAACTGACAAACTTAACATAACATTTTTATGGACGATATAATTGTATGGACGGCGATATTATTTAAAAACTGGTTGTTTCGAAGCAGTCGAGCTTCACATCCATTCCTTTTTTAATTTACAGCCATTGCAGTTACTTTTATTTCCAGTCAGGGTCCCACTTCCGCAATATTGTGAAGGCACAATAGCCGCGTGCCGGCACGAGTGTTTTGCCTGCAATTATTATGATAGATGCAATTTCGGGTTTATGAAATTAGACTATTATTCGCTAGAATTTGCTGTAAGGGCAGCGATATTACTTTACGCAACACAACTACAAATTATTTTATTTTTAATTATGAAATGAAAATCCTAAAAATATCTAAGAACACCTTTGGCTTAAAATATGTAAAACGTTTTTAAAGTTTAAAAATAACAATTGATACTTATCTGCTAAACTACAGGTGAAAAAAAACTAGATAAAAATATTTTTAGTTTAGGTATATTGTAGAACTCTTACCTTCTTCGTATTTTTCTTTGTCATCCGCCAAGTCTTTGTCATAAACAGAAAACGTCGTGTTCAAAAGCTATGGTCATACTATATAGGTACATGACATATATATTTTGATTTAGAAATGTAAAATCTGAAAAAGCTAGTTGTTGGCTTTTAAATATATTAGCGCAGTCTAGTCACAAAGAAAAAAACGTAAAAAGAATTATTACTTTTCTCTTTATACGAAAAAAATAATTATCAGTTAAGTGGTCATTCTAAATTCGACTCCTTAAAAAGTGCTAGGTAGTGCAAAAGAAATCTTGTCCCTAACTATACACACATTTTTCTTACTGTTTGACAAATGAATAAAACTCTAAATAGAAAATGTTATGAAAAATCACAAAAATAAAAAAAAATGTTTTACTTTTTGTAGTACATTGAAATCAATTTCAGATAACTTTATTTTTAGTAAAATATTAGATGATTGAATACTTTAAGAACTAACTTATCCGACCACAGCAACATATTCTGTTTATCCACCTACGTTACCTACATTATAACACGCATCAGTTGACATAATTCTACAAACAAAATTATACTGCAGAAACACACATAACCAGCCACATGAATTCTCCTGTAACATATCAATAAAGATAACAGATACAAGGAGAATGAGAACCTTTGTGATGTAATAATTATGTACTTATTAATTTAAATACTGTTCATGGGTAAACTTTAAACATGACTTTTCGCGTTCATTAATTTGAGAAATTAAATATTCCATAGTTTTCCTTGATAATTTCAATTGGATTGTTAATTCTTGTTAGAAAGTTTAAACTTTTTAATGTAACTGTTTGTTGTTCCTTAATAAATAATACCTAAAAATCTGGGATAATCCATTAGTAGCTTTATAATATAATAACCTCTTTTCCAACGGTGGTCAGCTTATCACAATTTTTTTTTATTAATGTTTCTTAGAAAATTTGATCAAAATTTACGGACTGACCTTCTTACTTGTAAACATTTATGAATAGATTTAAACATTTCTGTACACATCTTCTCATTTCAGTCATCTAGTTCAACATAGAAGTAATACGAGTATCGGCTCCACAATTACAATACATTTACATACAGATCCGTTCAGATTCAATTTCACGCGCAGACTGTTAATTTACCTAAAAGGAAAGTAATTACTTAGATTTTGCCTAGCATAGCGAAATTAGGCGCTAACCTGCAAACAATCCTGAATATTTCTTTGTTTATTTTTGTGACTGAAGGATTTTTTTAATCTTCTTTACTATTTTATATTTATATTTCTTTAAGATTCCGCTTTTTTTCGTTTCTTTCTGAATGTGAGTAATAATAATAATCTATTCCAAAACGTTAAAATGGTTCCATCACATCGCACCTAAACTTCTATTGTCCCCAATAGAGGCTTTAGAATAGGACTATAATCGTTTTATGCGCGACCATTGCATTCAGTGAATAAATATTTCTTTTTTTTGCCCAAAGCCATGGCAAATACTTCTATCACAAAACAATGACTGGGCAGAAATGGAAACCATATGAGTACTACTCACAACATTTTAGGAAAATAACATAATTTTTTAACATTTAAGCGTATTCAGCTTATCCATCGATTAAAGGTTAAACAGGAACTAAAACGTTGAATAATAAATAACAGCAATCAGTTTTACATTTATTTCCAGACAGATTCCCACTTCCGGAATATTTCTAGGCCTTATGAAATTAGACTATTCTTGGCTAGAATATGGAGGTGGGCAAAAAAAACATTATTGCATCATCAGGTAAGCTTCTTACTTTTCTCTGATCAGCAAATAATAATTAAGATACAGCGCTTATAAATTTCGCACGAAGTCATTCATGATCGTGTCCGATTTTTGAGTACGTACGATTTTTTTTTTGTACTCTGAAACATCGATGCGCTGTATCAATTTGAATTTTACTATCTTTGGTTAAGCGAATATGGATCCATTATGTTTGGACAATCTAACTGACAAACTTAACATAACATTTTTATGGACGATATAATTGTATGGACGGCGATATTATTTAAAAACTGGTTGTTTCGAAGCAGTCGAGCTTCACATCCATTCCTTTTTTAATTTACAGCCATTGCAGTTACTTTTATTTCCAGTCAGGGTCCCACTTCCGCAATATTGTGAAGGCACAATAGCCGCGTGCCGGCACGAGTGTTTTGCCTGCAATTATTATGATAGATGCAATTTCGGGTTTATGAAATTAGACTATTATTCGCTAGAATTTGCTGTAAGGGCAGCGATATTACTTTACGCAACACAACTACAAATTATTTTATTTTTAATTATGAAATGAAAATCCTAAAAATATCTAAGAACACCTTTGGCTTAAAATATGTAAAACGTTTTTAAAGTTTAAAAATAACAATTGATACTTATCTGCTAAACTACAGGTGAAAAAAAACTAGATAAAAATATTTTTAGTTTAGGTATATTGTAGAACTCTTACCTTCTTCGTATTTTTCTTTGTCATCCGCCAAGTCTTTGTCATAAACAGAAAACGTCGTGTTCAAAAGCTATGGTCATACTATATAGGTACATGACATATATATTTTGATTTAGAAATGTAAAATCTGAAAAAGCTAGTTGTTGGCTTTTAAATATATTAGCGCAGTCTAGTCACAAAGAAAAAAACGTAAAAAGAATTATTACTTTTCTCTTTATACGAAAAAAATAATTATCAGTTAAGTGGTCATTCTAAATTCGACTCCTTAAAAAGTGCTAGGTAGTGCAAAAGAAATCTTGTCCCTAACTATACACACATTTTTCTTACTGTTTGACAAATTAAATCCTAAAAAAATATACAATGCTGCTCATACCTGACTACGCGTGTACACAGCACCGTAAAAATATTTTTCTCCGTCGAAATTCGAGTAAAAATATATATATAACAAATCTTCGCCTAATTTAAATTCAAACCAAACCCTCGAAAAGGTAACAGTGTACTCCAGCATAACATCTGTGTTACCACAGTGTCTCTAACAGATAAAAGAACAAAGGAGTTGGTTAATTACATTTGTTTTAAAACGCTTTCCACGTTTTTTCCACGTCCAGGAAAAACGTGTTTATAATATTACTGTTATAATTGCTCGTGTAATAAAAACCGACAGAAGCGCTCTGCAGAATATCACATTTTTATATCCCCTGATTTAGAATGTGATGAAGTATTAAGGCACTCATACACGGTGGGTCTTGCTACTTGACGCTATAAGATGCTACGTGAAGTGTATAAGCGCCTAAAATGTAAGGTACATTTACAGTATTAGCTACACGTACAAATATGCGGTAGTCATGGCGTAGGCGACGAGATAAATTATTATAAATGCGATGTTATTTATATTAAGCTATATTTCTTTTATCAATCTACTTATATTTTTTTACCTTATTATAAGTCTGACAAAGCAAATGCGTCATCCTGACAAAGTTCAGTCACCAATCTTTATAATTGACATAATTATATTGATTGTGGCTTACTTAGTTTCAACTAATATTATACGAGTATAATCATGGCATCATGATTTATCATAAAATTTAAAAAAGTTTAATTTCAATGGTAAAAAAATATATCTTCCTGCTGGATAAAGGCTTTAGGAAAATGACTTTGAATATAGACGCCATGTGTTGCAAGCCCCTTAATATAATATTTTAAAGAGACTTTATTTGCCCAAATTTGATGCAGTTTAAAGGGTGCATAATTTGCTTTAAGGTAATTATTTTGCAATAGGGGTGTGCAGATGTTGAATTCAAATTAGCCTAAGAAAATTTTAAGGGCCAACTTTGTTTGAAAATTCATTATTAAATCGCATTGTTGTGTGAATAAAATAGATAATAAATGTAAAAACTTATTTGTATTAGACTATGAAATGTATTGCTGCTGATGTAGTAGAATAGTAGCATTTATTTTGGAAATACTATATATCCAATTTTTTTCAATTTGCAAAACAAAATATATAATTCACAAAAAAGTTATAAAAAAAGAGATGTAAGATAAAAGAATATGAGGATGAATTTGATATGTTAATTTAATCGTACAATATCATTGTAAATATAATGTCTTCGTTAGACATTGGTTAAATAATAACTTTGGTTATTGGATGAAGGCACTACTAGTAAACAACTATTATTATCAGTATTTCTGGGTAAAGCACAAATAAGTTTCCAATTAAAAAAAAACATACAAGAAACAAACAAAGGGCTATTTTAACGATTGTTTACCAGAATGCAGAAGTCCGGATTTTCCAATTTTCTATACGTGACCTTTTCCACCCCGATGTCACATTCAACAAACGAGGTGTCTTTGAAAACGTAATTAGAAAATACCCAAACGACGTTCCTCTCCCATTTCTAGTTCCGGGCTCTCAAATTAGTTTTTCTACATGATGTATAGTAAGTAGTATGTGTTTTGATTTAGGAATTTTCATTAACTATGTTTTTTGATCGTGAAAGGTCTGACATAATACATTTGTCATTACAGATTAAGGTTATATTGAACAACTTTATCAAAACTTATTTAGAACGAAGCAATTATTTCAATATTTTTTTCTAATGAAAAAAAAAAGAAGGCTAAGATACCATACTTATTTAGACGAATGGTCTTCTTCTTTTGAGTCGAATGAGAGGTATTTAACTTCTCAGAAGTTATTATAAGTATTATTAATACGGCCTATAAATAAACGTAGCTCTGACCGCACACTTGAAACTCAAACATCCCTAAAGTTCATATTAACTTTGACTACGGTTGATAATACACCGAGTAGTATGATAAATACACTCTGTCTTCCAAATGTTATCAAGTATGTTAGTATTTAATCTATATAGTTCGGTGATAAGGTTGAATTTGGAGTAATTCAATGATATTTTCATTAGGCATTTTCATTTAGATAATTTATTACGAGAATTTGAAAGTATTACATACTAAATTTTATCGTAATTTTTGATGGATAAATTTATCAAACAATATGCGAACGATGGTTGATATTTATAGGTTCAGTATTAAATTTTTCATTTGGAAAAATAAATAATATATATAAATATATATTTTATTTCTTTACATTTAGCATTAAAAAAAAACTTAAAACCTTTAAATCTAAAGATTAAGTCTCTACGGTGAAGGTGTTACTCGACACTATTGAAGCTTAAAATGGTAAGTAATTAAATCTGACACAAAATAGTAAATCTTAAACTACACCTATTAATTTTTATCATCTATATAGGTACTTAATACAAAAAGAGTGAAAATGCTATGGCTTTTGTCGCAGTTTGAATAGGAGATCGAATATTTCCTAATTTCTATCTCTCCACATGGGAGAGTTATTGTGATGATTTATAAGATTTACTAAAGATTTCTAAACTTCAATTTATTTCTATATACGGTCAAACATTCACTACGCAACCCTTTTAAGTTTCGCAATTGCATTGCATTGAAACCCATGGACGATTTTGTCCACCGTACCTTTTCAGTTAAGCGTAAAATAATAGAATTGCCTTTCCCGACGGTATTGCGGCGCACTTGTGTAATTGGTTTAGATAAATTAACGAAGTAGTTCCAAAGAGTGATATCCCGTGGGATAAGGTACAATTTAATTGTATACAACCCTCCCTTTGTTTCCGATTCTAGAATTGATAATGATCTTTTACAACTTTTATGAACAGTTTAGCGGTTAATAAGACGGAAATTTTAAGTTTGTATGGAATGATGTATTATGTGATGATGCATCTTTCTTACATAATATTAAATTTTATATCTAGAATTGCTTATTCTTTTGTATTAAAGTATAGTTAAACAATTTTGTTTTGTCATCTTTCTGAAGACGATTATATTTTGAAATACCAAAGACGTTTTGTACTTAAGATGAATGTTAGTAAAAAATAAGTGATTCTGTTATGAATACATACTAATTGTTGGGTCCCGTACCCAAAGGTTAAAAACGGGATCCTATTACTAAGACTCCGCTGTACGTCCGTCCGTCCTTATGTCCGTCCGTCCGTCTGTCTGTCACCAGGCTGTATCTCATGAATCGTAATAACTACGCAGTTGAAATTTTCACAGATGTATTTCTGTTGCCGCTATAACAAAAACTAAAAGCAGAATAACATTTATATTTAAGGGGGGCCATACAACAAACGTGTTTTTTTCACCGATTTTGCTCGTCATGAATAACGGCAACAGGCAGACGCTTAAAATATTCGCAGAATATTTAGTTGTACAATTTAAAAATAAATAATTATATTAAAATAAAATAAACAGTTAAGTGGGCTCCCATACAAGAAATCTGACTTTTTATTGATAATGGTACGGAATCCTTCGTGCACGTGTCCGACTTGCACTTCGCTGGTTATTAAATACATAGCACAAGGGTATTCATTTGCAAAAAGAATGACGTGATCCTTTAGATGGTTCACTTATTTCTATTTCAAAGGAAGATGAAAACATTTAAGATGTTTTTTTAGTTCTTCATCTATCATTTCATTATAATATGGCAAGAGATGTTAACTCTATATTTGACATGTCAGTGTACATCAAAAGCTATGCTATTGACAGCGAGATATGGCCCATGATCGAGCTGAGCAAACGGAGCGTGCGATAAGCTTGAGACTGCATAAATCTGCATACCGACTGTCGATGACAGAATGACAAAAACACTCACTATTGATAGTGGTGTACCCAATTGATACAGTCGATACTTCCGAGTGAAGATCCATATTTTAATAAATGTAAAAATTATTTAATCAAACAAATACATACTTATATTGACAAACTAAACTGTTGTGAACTTGTGATCCTAAGTAAGAAAATTATGTACTTTAGATAAAACTAGGTTTGGGTTGTTTGGGCAACAAATGTTTTGTATGTATATTATATATTATGAAGTGTCGCTGTGTTGGTATTTCATAGAATTTTCAACATATTTATAATCATTAAAACTGACTTAGTTATTCTTATTTATTTACCGTTAATGTTCTACGGATCCATTTGTGCAATTCGAGTATAAATATTTTAGTAACTTTTGAACTCTACTATTAAAAGTTTTAATAAAAAATACAGGAATTTTAACAACAACGATAATACTTCTTAAATATTTTTATTTATAATAATTTATATCACTTGTATACTTTGTATAGCTACTATTTTAAAATATGCTCAGATTAAGTAGATATTGAAACACATTATGTCCATAGTTATGTATAAGGTAATTAAATATTTCACAATAACAAAATTTCAACATGCAAAATTTATACAATGTAATTGTAATGGAAACAATACTTTTAAATACATCATTGGTATAAAGTCAGAGAATTTTATTACGGCTATTGAAAGCAGCTTGTTCTTTAAAGTTTCGTTTATAGACACTTTAATCTAACTGTTATTATTGTTTGAAATCGCTTAAATATTAAGTTAATTTGTAATTTAATTACTTACTTACTTTGTTAGAATGGGATGATTTCTCACTTTTATTTGCGCATAATAAATATTTTTTTATAATACCTAGCTTTCCTATCTAAAAGACACAACTGAGTGTTTATAAGTTACGATATAAGCAAAATGTAAATTTATTAAGGCAAGAATATGGTCGGCGTCTTTTTGGTTTGATATGATTTTCTTTTCATAGTTGATATTTATCATTGATATTTAATTTATTTCTGCTAATAATAAAAGTCACAACACTAATCCTAAAACGCTGTGGGCAAAAATTAACCCAAAGATTGGTCCCTTTTGAATGTGCATTTGGGGCGCATTCACATAAACTTATCTATTCCTGTGGCGTGAAATGAACGGAGCCCTCGGTTACTTGGAGCTTTGTCACCCTCATTTTTGTTAATGCTTTTGCAAATAATTTTTTTGTTAAGAATTATAAAATATAAATTGACTTTATGTAAGGAAAAAACTCAGATTAGAAATATAGGAAATTGAAAGTAAAAACAAATAGCTAAATTATATAGACCACATTTCTTATTTGTACTTACGCGTTGTACTTTATTTATTTATTTACTCTTTATTGACCGCAATAATACAAAAAATGAACT
This sequence comes from Acrobasis suavella, assembly GCA_943193695.1. Lineage (NCBI taxonomy): Eukaryota > Metazoa > Arthropoda > Insecta > Lepidoptera > Pyralidae > Acrobasis > Acrobasis suavella. The sequence goes on from OW971938.1 coordinate 14,903,016, forward strand.
AAATGCATTTTGTACCAGTCAGTCAAACTTCAGGAAAAAGAAATTATTGCGATATGCGCTTAAAGATATAGGTAGATACTTAAAAATACACTAGGTATATACAAGTTTGAGAATAAAGAAGAAGAATAAATATGAATATGTCAAATTAAAATGCGAAAGTAAACAATAAAATTCGTATTATTTTAGAATAGATATCATGTCTTGAAACTAAGGTGGCACCGTATTTAAAGCGACGTAAAACAAACAGCCCTTTAACGCCCGAAGGTGTGTCACCCTATTTTTTGTCATTGCAAACTGCACTTCCGAGGAAAGTTGTCGTCTGATAACAATAATTATAATTTAAAATTAGGGTGCGGCTGTTAAGGTGGCGTTTTGCGGCACTTATAATGCAATTTCTTAATGAGACTTGCTTCGAAGGGGAATCTATGCAAAATTATAGAAAGATGTAATTAATTTGTCATTTAGAAATATCTGGATAATGTTATAAAAATAACTACATAATCATACTAAAATGGATATCGTACGTTTTTGAAAAATCGCTTATAATTGTTACTTTGTTAGCTTTTTACCTAAAGCATAAAAAATGTTAACATTTCTTTGTTGACTTACTTACTCCGAGTCAAAAGAGCGCCACAATTTTCTGTTATGATCAATTTCTTTGTTGACATGTATTTAAAAAAATTCAATACATATCTACCTATAATATTTGATTTCTAAGAAAAAAATACATGATTTAAAACACAGGAACAAAAAAAAATTAAACTAAACTTTATTTAACATTCTTCCAGATTCGAATACAGCATAATTTGAAAGGTTAACAAAACTTATCATAATTCCCATTTTTGTTGAAATGTAGGTTCTGAGTAAAACTATAAACTAACAAAATAACCTATGTACTAAGCAATAACTGTTTATAGTTTTAGCAATAAACTTGCGACCCCAAAAAATAATAAAGATTAGGTTTAAGACAGTTTCATTACATATTTCGAGTAAATCTTTTATGGAAAATTCCTTCCCTTCTTACGCAAAGTACAAAAATATGTCGGCTTTCCCTTTTATCGGTTGTTTTTATGAGAGAATATTCTGTATGCATTCGTAATATTATGTCTCTTATGGGGTTAGAAAATGTCTAGATGTATTACATATACAGTTAAGAAAGTCATTGCTATGATATGACCCTTTAATGTCTTGATTAATTGCCATGGCTATAAAAGTTATAAAAAATCTTGTCAAATAACTAGTATTTTAAACAAGTTAACGTTTTTAAAAGGAGGTTTTAACTTATGAAATGATTCCTATTTTATTACATATGAATATTAGCGCGTCAAATGCCTGTTATTGGGATGAACGCTAGCTAGCTCACAAGATGAAAGACATTCAGCTAACTGATAATTAATGATATACTCTAAGCACCCGGAAGAAAGTCTAATTTTTTTAAAGGTTTCAGAATGTAAAAAGCTATAAATTAATTTATTATAGTACTTACAAGTTTTTATTACTGAGTAGGTATGCCCGCGACTTCGTTTGCGTGGACTTTATGATTCCGGCGTATTAATATAAATACAAACTTATGACAATACATAGAAAAATACTTGTAGCAGTGATGCCTACCCATGTTTATGCAAATAAATTTAACTTGGTTGTGCATCAGGTGTTCCAGATCTTCGATTTTTATACCTAAACAAAACATGCTCATTAGGCTGAACAACTTTTGGTGAGGCGTCATTTTTATATTTCTTATAATTTACCTGGGCCATTATGGTTCTGTTCTGTTCAGGTGTTCCATGTTCCAAAATCAATTAAACTCAATATGTTGCCCAGGCTTAACTGCTATATGACAAAAGAAGTTTCATTCAAATCCGTGCTGTATTTCCGGAGATAGCGTTTTTACTTTTTATTATATTTATTGATTAATAAAAAATAATTTAAATATTGATTTATTAGTTTACAGTTGACGTTTCTGAGTACTAGTGTACTCTCGTACAAATATTTTTGTATTGTAAGCCAACATCATGAACGAGATTTACCATAGTCGCTATCAAAACACGTAATAAGTGTTTATTTGCGCCTAAAATAGCCCGAAGCAAATCCACGATACGGAACTTAGTTAGCGGAAGAACCACGATATGCCGTATAATTGGGGAGAACACTGCGCAGATTTGTTGGGACTTCAGATAAAGGGCTAAAGGGATGTCGATGTTACTGTCTAATCAGTTATAGTTGTTAGTCGTGTTCTTGTTAACTATGTTTATGAGATCCATAGCGACAACATTCAGCCACAGTAGCTATGGATTCTCTCTCTCTCATCTCAGCGTATTCCCTGTTGCATCCTCAGCTTTAATGCTGCGAAGCCTCTGTGGGTCTGCTTTTTACCTTTTTCTTATCCACTTTACACGGTCTTGAGTATTTGGCACGCATATCATCCTTGACAACGTCATATCAGCATTTCTTCGGACGTCAGTCGGGCCCTGGCGAAGAACCTAGAAATAATATATAATTGAACACAGTTGTACAGTCAAAAGCACATCTTCTTTGTTACAGCCTATATCAACTTGCTGATCTGAAGGTATTTCCCAATCAATGAAGGATATGCCTACGAGTATAATCACCATCTTTAAGGGCAGATGGGTTGGTGATCATGTGGATAGTATAAAGTCTTTGCAGAGAACACCCGTGGGAGTGGAAGCGATATTTAAAACTTGCATATTGTAGTAAATTGTATTTTACTCAGACAATTGGGTACTTTCATTGGTCAAAAATAAATAAATTATTTGGAACGCCTTAGAAAATAAAAAGTCACAAAACATACATTATTTTGTTGCAAATGCAAATGGATATGATCATGACAAGTTACATATTTGTCATGATCATATCCATTTGCAACGTGATTTTAGATTCATTATGTAGAAAAACTGATATTGAGAGCGCAATTTGACTCCAAAAAACTATGACATCATTAGTATATATTTCATCCAAATTACATAGAAAACGTTTAAAAAGTATCTGATTTGATTTGTTGGAAAATGGCGAATTGCATACGCCAGAGATATTACCACAAAAATATGCCTAAAGGTTAAATTACTGTTGTTGTACTGTACGTGAAACCAAACGCAGCTTTTAACATAAAAAGTCATGTTTCGATACTTTTCTCTGTATCTGTCACTTGTGCGTTTGCCGCCAATAAAAGATATTTTTGTAAATACAATATTTTTATATTTCTGCTCCCTGCTAGGCTTCTGGCTTGCTTCTGACACTCTGCTATCTGTTTTAACAGGTTATGATCCCAGATTTTGCGTTCCACAAGTACTAATCGCGTCTACATCGTAATACTTTCGTTTTTCGAGGGAGCAGAAATTCGCGACTCGTGGCGTGGCCTGCCGGTAACCTCTTTCGATCGGACTTGGACATTTGCTTTGGACTTCTTCAGTTTGTATTATAATAGCAATCATGTCTGTGAGATTGGACAAAGTGGTAGTGGAAAAATTGGAAGGCGATTCGAATTGGATTTCATGGAAATTCGACATTGACCTGCAACTCACTTTGCACAAAGTTGCGGACCATGTTACCGGTGTAGCTGTGAAACCTGAAGATTCTCAGTTATTAAAGGAGTATAACGACAAAGAAGCTATTGCGAGGTATTTGATTGGTTCTACTGTGAGTCATGAGCCAAAGCAGCATCTTTTGAATTGTAAGACAGCTAAAGAGATGTGGGATATTTTACATTCTGTTTATGAGCAAAAGAATGACAGACGCTTAGATCTCTTATATTGCGAGCTGTTTACCTACAAAAAAGAGCCTTCTGATAGTATCGCTATGCATGTCTCCAAATTACAGCGATTGTTTGGACAATTAAACAATGAGTTGAAGGAAGAAAATTGTACTTTGCCTAATTCATTATTGCTTAATCGAATATTAAACACCCTTCCCAGTGATTATTTGGAATTTAGAAATGCATGGGAATCGGTTCCTTCTAATGATAGAAATGTCACAGTATTAATGGAAAGGCTTCGCCTGCATGAACAAAGGCTTCAAGAGACTCATTCAAAAGAAGTTCCCGATTTGGCTTTGGTTGCTACTAATAATAACAATGACAAAAAGACTTTGCCTACATGCCATTACTGCAAAAAGAAGGGTCATGTAAAAAAGTTTTGCTTTAAATTGAAAAACAAAAATAAAGGTACTTTAAATGCCAAGGAAGGGCAGGCATTTATGGTAAATAATAATGAAAGCATCAATAATGAGCATTGGATAATAGATTCTGGAGCATCTCACCATTTGACAAGACACCGAGAGTGGTTCACTGAATATGAGAATTTTGAGAAACCAGTGCCCCTGCACCTTGGTGATGGTAGAAAAATGCATGCTTTTGGAGTTGGAAAAATTAAAGTGCAAATGTTGATTAATAGTAAATGGGAAAATGCTTACTTAAAAGATGCTTGGTATGTACCAGATTGCAAGCAAAATTTATTTTCTTCAGGATCGGCATTACAAAATGGCCTTATTGAAATTGCTGACTCGAATAAGCGAGTATTTAAAAATGAAAATGGTGACATCAAAGCTATTGGAATTAAAGGCAAAGGTACTTTGTATAATTTGTTGTTAAGAGTTGTTTCACCAGTGTACTCATGTATGTTAGCAGAGGAAATTGATCTTCAAATTTGGCATGAGAGGTTTTGTCATCAAAATATGCGTCATGTTGAAACTGCATTGAAGAAAAGGGGCATAAATGTGAAGCCTTCAACGAAAACTTGTAGTGGTTGTATGTATGGTAAAATGACACGATTACCATTTCATTCTAGAGAAATTAGAGCAACATCTGCTGGACAAATTGTACATGCTGATGTTTGTGGTCCATTACCGGTAAAGTCTATTAATGGATCCAGATACTTTGTTTGTTATAAAGATGATTACACAAAGTACAGAAAAGTTTATTTTTTAAAAGAGAAATCTGAAGTGGTTAATACTACAAGAGAATATTTACAAGAGGCTAAGGTTAATGGTCATTTAGTAAAGGAGCTGATTACTGATGGTGGAAAGGAGTTTGTTAATGTAGAAATGGAAAAGATATTAAGTTCATTTGGCGTTAATCACAGAGTTACTATTCCATACAGCCCACAGCAAAATGGAGGTGCCGAAAGAGAAAATCGCATACTTATTGAGGCTGCTAGAAGTATGTTATTTGCCAATAATTTTGAAAAGTTTCTTTGGGCTGAGGCAGTCAATACTGCGGCATACGTTTTGAATAGAACTGGCCCCACTGGAATAAAAATTGAATCTTCTCCTTATGGTTTGTGGTTTGGAAGAGAACCAGACATCAGTCATCTAAAAATTTTTGGTACTAAATGTTATGTGCATATACCTGATAAGAAAAGAAGAAAATTAGATAAAAAAGCAATTAAAGGCTATTTAGTTGGATATGTTCATGATAAAGATGGATATAGAATATGGACAGAAGAGAAGAAAATAATACTGTCAAGAGATGTGAAATTTTTACTGGAAGAAACATGTACAGAATTTTTTGCAAGTGAAAAGTTTTTTGGTAATAAAGAAGTTGATCCGGTAGAGCTTATCACACCTGAAGCTGAATCCGTGCTGCCAACTTATCCTTATGTTTCTCATGACGACAAGTCTGAGGAGCATGTGCATGCAGAGCTTGAGGCGCTAGAACATGGTGAGGATGATGACAGTATAGGTGAGGCTGAACATTTTTATCCTGCTGCTGATTTAAACGACCCTATTGATCAAAGCGGAGTGTGTCCTATTGATAGTGTAAGTCAATCCAGTGATATCAATGGTAATGATGAGTGTTCCCGTAGATATCCATTGCGTGATAGAAAAAAGAAAGAATATTCAGACTATCATGTGTATGCATGCATTGATGAATCTGACACATGTTCAAACTTTAGTGACATAAATAGTTTGCCAGATCATTGGAAACATGCAGTTAATGAGGAACTTTCTTCACTTAAAGAAAATGATACTTGGACTGTTGTTGATCTACCTAAAAATGTGTCCCCAATAGATAGTAAGTGGGTGTTTAAAGTGAAGAGAGACAGTGATGGCAATATTGTCAAATATAAAGCTAGATTAGTGGCTCGGGGATATAATCAAAAGTATGGTATCGATTATTTTGATACATATTCTCCGGTGGTCCGCACTAGTGTACTGAGAATTTTATTTTCTATAGCAATACAGTTTGACTGGTTTATTTTTCATTGGGATGTTGTCACTGCTTTTCTTCATGGGACTCTTAATGAAAATGTCTATATGTACTTACCGAAAGGCTTATTAATTGAAAGTACTGATAATGATAAAAGTTCATGTAAAGTAGTAAAGTTGAACAAAGCTTTGTATGGGTTGAAGCAAGCTGCTTCTAGTTGGAACCAAGAAATTCACAAAGCTTTGATCAACATTGGTTTTAAGCAGTCGAACTTTGAACCTTGTGTTTACATTTTAAAACAGAATAAATTGTTCTTAATTTTAGCAATCTATGTCGATGATATTTTTATATTTGGTGATAATTTCGATATGAAAGATAAAATTTTCTCTATGTTACAAAACAAATTTAAATTAAAGGATTTAGGTCCTATTGAACATGCTTTAAGTCTTAAATTTAAACGAGAAAAAGATAGAATGTTTGTTGATCAGAAACAATACATAGAGAAGGTCTTGGCTATATATGGCATGACAGATTGTAAGCCGGCGAGCTCACCGATGGCACAAGGTCTGAAATTGAGCAAAAATAAAGGTCCTGTCGATCCTAAAATTCCATATCAAAATCTCATTGGCAGTCTGATGTATATCTCTATTAACACTAGACCTGATATACTGCATTCTGTTTGTTTACTTTCTCAGTTTAATAATTCTTATTCTATTGAACACTTTAGACATGCGAAGAGAATTTTAAGGTATCTTAAAGGAACAATGAATGTGTGTATGGTTTATAGTAAATCTAATACTTTTGATCTATATGGCTATGTCGATTCTGATTGGGCCAATTCTGATGACAGGAGATCATATTCTGGTCATATTTTTAAACTTGGAAATAATGTAGTGTCTTATGAAACTAAGAAACAAACTTGTGTTTGTCTGTCATCCACAGAAGCAGAATATGTTGCTCTTGCTCAAGGTGCCAAGGAAGCTACCTTTCTTCAAAAAATCATTATGGAAATATATAATGACTTAATCAAAATTCCAACTGTTATCTATAATGATAATCAGCCATGTCATAAGATTGCATGTAACACAGTTAATAATTACCGAACCAAACATATTGATGTGAAGTTTCACTTCGTTCGAGAAGCTGTATTAAATAAAAGCATTATGATATCTTATTTGTCAACAGAGGAAATGGTAGCAGACTTGTTTACAAAACCTGTAAATGGTAGAAAACTTGCTAAATTTATGCACAGTTTAGCATTATACTAAATTTTAAGTTTTTATTTTGAATCTAGTTCTGTTCTTATTATATTTTATGAGTTAAAAACTGGTTTGAGGGGGTGTGTTGTTGTACTGTACGTGAAACCAAACGCAGCTTTTAACATAAAAAGTCATGTTTCGATACTTTTCTCTGTATCTGTCACTTGTGCGTTTGCCGCCAATAAAAGATATTTTTGTAAATACAATATTTTTATATTTCTGCTCCCTGCTAGGCTTCTGGCTTGCTTCTGACACTCTGCTATCTGTTTTAACAATTACCCTGATTGTTTTTTTATTTACTACCTCGACCATGCTCATCAATATACGAAGAGGAGCTCGGTGGCTCAGCGCGGCGGAAGTGCGCATTACTAGCGCTTTCGCAAGTAAAGCACCACCGGGCGTGGTCCGCTCTTGGATGACCACAAGTGGCAAGTAAACATTTCTCGAGCTTCACTGTGTTTTGGAAGGCATTTATGGCTTATACATTTTTGGTCCTGACTGTCATCATTGTATGGTAGTCGTTAAGCTATGTCAGATGGGTTTAGGCAGTCTGAAAATTCTGACATCAGTGTAGGCCACTAACACATACGAAAAATAAAAAATACGAATGAAATATGAGGTCTTAAACTAATAGTGAAATTGATACAGTAGATTGCAAACAAACCACTAAGTTTACGGCTACTCATATACTTCAAGTTTATACTCCAACGTGGTTTATGTAAGGCTTGCCTCCAGTCTGGGAAACCATCGTATGGAAACTTACATGATCGTTAATTAATTACTAGCGTGTGAAATTGGTCTTGAGATTTTCCATTTTCAGGCTTCTTTTTTAATAACTATAAGGTAACACAATTCAATATACCTATTTTAAGTAAAATCTTCAAAAAGTTTACTCTTGCAAGTCTTATTTTGGTGGAACGTAACTGTACACATGTCAGAAACTAAAATTTAAAATAAAAAGTTCTAAAATGGTGCCTGAAATTTTATAAGCTACATTTAAAATCTGCTTTTATCAAACTATAGTCCATTTGTTAAGGTATTTTAAAGAATGTAAACAATCTTGACACGTCTTTTTATTGAAATATACACTTTACAAATCAATACCTTTGCAAATTACAAATAAATTATGTAATTATTAATTTATGAAAAAAATATTTTATGATTTGCGAAGGTATTGATTTATAAAGTGTATATTTCAATAAAAAGACATGTCAAGTTTGTTTACATTCTTTTAAATACCTAAACAAACGTTATTTTACGGCTTTGGATACAAGTAAGTAAAATATATAGATCATTTGTCAGATCGTATAGTTCAATCGAGATGTTACGACACAAGCCATCACAAAAAGAAAGAACTGCCAAAAACAAGGGCCTTTCAATATTTTTGGTCAAAACAAAATCCTGCTTCCACTTATCCCTCGACTTTCATCACAAAACGCCCCGAAGGCATAAAGGAAATATTTAATTTGCTCAAATACCATGGTACTGCTTACTAGTGGGTACTGGGGCAGTGATTTCTGAATATATTTTTTGGAATAATTATTTTAAAACTAGCTGATGCCCGCGACTTCGTTCGCGTGGACTTTATGACTCCGGCGTATTAATATAAATAAAAACTAATGAGAGAGAGAGAGAGAGAGGTAAGAAAGTACTTGTTACAGTGTTAGGAGTTAAAAGTCAATATTATTTTAATTCTTTCATTCGGGAGCCAATATGAAAAGAGCTGAAGTATTACTAACCCTGGAGAAAGCCACATTAAGTTGGCCATGCGAAAAACCAGTCCTTAGATCGACATCAACAGCTTTAAGCCTCTAAAACTGTGACTTATTTTCATAGCAAAGCAGGTAAACACATGGAACTGTGTATTTTCAAAAGGAAAATTGTTGGGGATGAGTGGCATACGCGGAATAAATACAGTTTCACTGGCACCACTCACAGTAAACTTTAAGTATCTCAGCAGACTATGCCGAAGTTTAGCGGCTAAAGTTCAGTGTTTAAAGTTCGGTGGGGATGACACACTAAATAAGCTGAAGTTCAGCCGCTGAAGTTCGGTGGAAACGCCGGACAGTAGTGATGTGCCGATATGAGAATTTAATCTTCCGTCTTTGCCGCGTCTGCGGCGAACGGAAACGGGAGCGGAAGAGGGAATGGAAGTGGAAGAGAGAACGGGAGCGAAAGCGGAAGCGGGAGCGTAAGCGGCAGCGGGAGCGAAACAACAGCGGGAGTGGCAGCGGCGGCGGCGGCGGCGGCGGCGGCGGCGGCGGAGGCGTCGGCAGTGGCGGCGGCGGCAAAGGCTTCGGTGGCGGTGGCAGCGGCGGCGACGGCGTCGGCAGAAGCGGCGGCGGCAGTGGCGGCGGCGGCGGCAGCGGCGGCGGCGGCAGCGGCGGCTGTGACGGCGGTGGGAGCGGTGGCGGTAGAAGCGGCGGGAGCGGGAGAGGGAGCGGGAGTGGGAGCGGAGGCGGGAGCGGGAGCGGAAGCGGGAGCGGGAGCGGAAGTGGCAGCGGCGGTGGCAGCGGTGGCGGCGGCGGCGTCGGCGGAAGCGGCGGCGGCGGCGGCAGCAGCGGTAGCGGCGGCGGCAGTAGCGGCGGCGGGAGCGGGAGAGGGAGTAGGAGCGGGAGCGGGAGCAGGAGCGGGAGAGGAAACGGGAGCGAAAGCGGGAGCGGGAGCGGAAGCGGCAGCGGGAGTGGCAGTGGCGGTGGCAGCGGTGGCGGCGGCGGCGTTGGCGGAAGCGGCCGCGGCAGTGGCGGTGGCGGTAGTGGAGCCGGGAGCGGGAGAGGGAACGCGAGCGGAAGCGGGAGCAGGAGTGGGAGCGGGAGAGGGAACGGGAGCGGAAGCGGAAGTGAGAGCGGGAGCGGGAGCGGGAGCGGGAGCGGAACGGGTACGGGTACGGGTACGGGTACGGGTACGGGTACGGATACGGGTACGGGTACGGGTACGGGTACGGGTACGGGTCCGATTCAGGCAAAAGCATCGGAAGTTCGGCATTATGTGTTGCTAGTAATGCAAATAACATTGCAGGCATGCATTGGCTGAAATTCAGCCGCTGAACTTCGGCATACAGTGCTGAGACACTAAGTTGGGTTCCGTTACACAGTTTCGGCGGAGTCAAATTTCGCATCAGCATTATTGGCCCTCCGACATTAAGACTTATTTTGTGAGCCGAGAGTCCATTTGCTGCAAGTGAATTACGAAACTCAACTGGATAATTGGTGGCGTCGTCAACAAAACTATCCAAGAAATTAACAATAATTTGCGTCATAAGTTCTTTATTAATTGATTTTTAATTTTTTGTTGTCCATATGGCGCGTTTACGTAACAAAGAATTTTTCTGGTGTGTTTTGCTCTGAAGGTCCGCAAATACTGTTTTATAAGTTTTTCTTCGGACGAAACAACTTTTTTTTGGAAAAATTTTCAATGTACAGACACATTTTTTTTACTCTTTTATTATAGTGTAGATAGATAGATTTAGTATGTTTTTGTTCAGCAACAACAAAAAAACATCATCTTTAAAAATTTCAACTGTCTAGCTATAATGGTTCATGAGATACAGCCTGGTGACAGACAGACAGACAAACAGTCGGAAGGTCTAAGTAATAGGGTCCCGTTTCTACCCTACCCTATGGAACCCTAAAAATCGAATAAAATAAGTATTTATGGGGGGCTCCCATACTACAAACGTGATTTTTTATAGATTATAGTACGGAACCGTTCGCGCGCGTCCGACTCGCGCTTGGCCAGTTGTATTATAACTCAACAAAAAGTTCTCATCAGACTTAACAACTTTTGCTAAGGCGGCATTTTAATATTTCTTATAGTTTAGCTGGACCATTATAGTTCTGCATCATGTGTTCCATTTTCCAAAATCAATTATAGCCTATATGTTGCCCAGGCTTCACAGCTATACAACAAAAAAAGTTTCATTCGAATCCGTCCAGTATTTCCGGAGATTAGCGTGTACAAACAGACAAACAGACAGACATTTTTTTTTATTTTCTTACTCTATTACTATATCTCCATCGCCCCATATATTTTTCTTTGAAAAATTTTTAATGTACAGACTCATTTTTTTTACTCTTTTATTATAGTATAGATAAGGATGTTCAATGCTCGTATATATAAATAACAATTGACTACTAAAACACTTAACTAAACCGTTTGACACTGAAAATTATTGTAGGTATGACGTATGACTATATTTTTCGTGTTTCGCGGCCTATAATGTCTAAATATACTTACCTGATTAATTTTACTCTAAACGTATGTAGAATCAACTGCAAATATTTATAACCAACTTCAAAAAAAGATGAGGTTATCAATTCGACCGATTTTGATGTTTTTTTTTTTTGAAAGCTTTTATCACCAAATTGGTCCCATATTAATTTGGTAAATATATATATGATGAAGAACTCTGGGGATATGAAAGAAAATCTTGAAAGAAAATGAAGACGGTTGCTTTTTTTTTAAGAGTTGAATTATCCTACATAGTGTTGTGTCATTATCAGCGGCCCTTTCTGGATCCGAATCCATCCAGTCCTTTTCTAGACGTAGACCTCCTCTATTTTTTCGAGCATTGGAGGTATTTGGCTTTTGCTTTACAATTTGGGCCCGCTTATCTCCGGATGTTGTTGATTCATCTGATCTTTGGCTCTTAAGTCTGGTGTGGGTACGTGTTCTCGATTCCAGTAGCCTTTTCATCGACCGCGTTTCGCGTTCGCGTCCATCTTTATTTCTAAGTACTATTGCTAACTCTATTATAAATCATCTTAGAAATTAAATCTAACAGTAGTATCAACGTATAATGACCCGGTCATCGAACCCCAATACCGCTTAATCCTTCACGTCTCACCGGCCACCGATTGTAAGTTATCGTCAACTGTAACGCACCTGACTGACCAAAGTTAGCTTGATTTCCGTTGGTACCAATTCTTTTTTTATGTTTATTGTATATAGTGTGTCACTGGTGTTAGATTTTTCAACCGCCTAACGGCATCTGTCGCAGCTCAATGACTGTTACGTATCTAGTGACATTACCCACTAGTAAACTAATGTGTGGGTTTCCTCACGGTGTTTGCTTTGTTGTATTTTTTTTTTATTTCTAGAACTTCTCCGTGCTTCGAAAAGCATGTTTTTTGCTATTACAATTGTGTAGGTTTCCTCACGGTGTTTGCCCTGTTATATTTTTTTTATTTCTAGAATATCTTCGTTCTTTGTAAAGCATGTTTTTTGTACTTACAGTGAACGTGTTAAGGCTTAACGTGTAAAGCCATTGGTTTCGGCTGCCATTACTATATCACAGCCGTCAAGTTATATCAGATACCTGAATGCAGTTTTAATTCGGACGTAATTGTTGGCTACTTAACTTACGCACACGAAAAACCAACAACCATGACTGTATTTCTTAAAAATGTTTTAATTTCTCTTTTGCTATTTCTCACCAAACCTAACTAATCGTTCAAATTAGACCACACCAAAGTCACGGGCCACTTCTACCTATTAAATATTTTCCAGAAAAGGAGACTGGTTCATTGATCGTTTACGATGAAACTTTAATATAAGTACCTCGGACTAATAGCTCGAACGTGACTCGAGTTAGGGGGCAATTTTGTAAGAGACCTTAAGAATATCATACACCAACAATGTGGATGGCTTAATACAATATCGCGTTTAACAATTTCGCTCACTTTTTTTTATGTTTGTTAGCATAATTTTTACAGAACACACGTGATTTTTGTAATTATTACCAGTTTTTATATAGGATGGCCGATGGTGCAAAAAAGTTCATTAGGAGGTTCAACATGACACACTGTCGTAAACAATTTTGGAAATCTTTGGGGAAATTAGAATCTTTAGTGGTTTTCATTGGTGGTGTTCCCAATTTCCTCTGGCCAGAAAAACAGGAGGCTTAGGTTTACGTTATATCCGCCATATTTATAATAATAAATACAATAAAAAATATGCATATGTATAAAACTCCTTAAATAAATTATATACTACATTGCTACCGATTTTAGGAGCGCGATCTGTCAACTTCAAACTAAGTCTGTAAGTACTCCTTAAGTACTGTTTAAGAGGGCAGATTTTTATATATTAATAAGCTCTAATGACCATCCCGTCTTCTGTCCATCTCTGCAAAATCAGTGACTGCAAAAAGCAGCGAAGTCTCTCATAAGTCTTTTATCCTAACGAACTATAGTAGAACGCCATCGAGACCTACATAAGAAAAATATTATGAGACAGCAGCTATCATTGCATAACTTCATCCAATTTATTCCCCCTTACAAAGGTTTTATCTTGAATGAGAGAAGCTTGTTTTAATGTTAATTTAAGACTCGGGTCCGTAACGATTTCATTGTGATGTTCCGTAGTGCAGACTTGTTTGAATAGCCATTGAATCGGTAGCCAAGCCAATACACGGCTTTGTTGGAATACTGCCGTGAGGCTCCAGAATGTGACTGGTAACTCCTTTACTAGGACTCTTAGGACATGAATGTTTTAAAGTCACATACCTACATGTCACTTCAAGTCAACGAAGTTTACCTTAATATTAACCATGAAATAATATTTAAAAATACTTAGTACTTATTTATTACAATACATATACACATTCTCGAAAAAAAAAAGAGCTGTTACTCTTTATATCCTTAGCTGCACTGCTTCAGAGTCAAGAGCCTGGGGCGCGCTCTCCAGCTGTTTCTTCTCCATTTCTAGTTTTTCTTGTTAAGCCAACAACAAAATATAACTAAAGTATACAATTTTTCCATTGATTTTACTATGCATAGGTTTACTTAATATACAATCATTAGATAAAATAGCAATATGCAATATGCAAAATGCAAATGCAATAAATAAATATACTTATTTTCCTAAAAAATTATTTTGAAAGTATTCAGAGTGAAAAGTTAGTAGTAAATATACTACGGTTATTATAATAACATTATGCGTTTATAAAGCTTTGTCATAAAGACTCTTTTTTCCAACATTGATAGGAAAATGAAGTTTGAAAATGATGTTCTGAAATAATAAGGATATCAGAACATAATTATAAACATAAGCGGTTAAGGAACCGCTCACTTAATTTGCAATAATTGCAATAACTGCATTGAAATTATAATTATCAATGAATTGTCGATGAACGGATAAGCCCGCAATTCAACTTTATCAGTATTAAATTTGACTTTATTGCTGTTAAATCCGAACCAGATTACTATTGGAAAGCAATAACACGTTAATTTTATATTTGCAATTTTAAAATTATTTATTCAAATTGTAGTACCCTAGTTAGTGACACAAAGTTGGATGTGTTCCAATATTTTTTGGGAATAGAACAAATTTTAGAAATTTAAATTTCATCGGCGTTATCTCATAATTCGTTTTCAACGGTTCTCACACAGGGTGACTTTTTACCCACCAGCCAAATTTTGGAGCAAACTCCGTCCATGATACTTTCTATAAAAAAGTTGTAAAAAATCGACAGCTACAAATGTTTTGTCCTCCCACACAAAATTCGTTTGACGAAGCGCTGATTTGTATGAAAAGCCGAATTTTTTATTTCGGCCGAAGTTTTTATAGAAATTAGTTCAATATCATGGACAGAACTTGCTTCATAAATTAGGCTGGTGGTTAAACATTCACATTGTTTAATGAGATAGACAGAGCATTTTAGTCGTGCGGTTCTAAATAGACCGAGGGTTGCAAGACTCAAAGGTTACTTTTAGAATGAAGGTGGACGAGATGATGGAAAAAGGAATTAAAATATTGTTGGGGTACTAGCTCAAGGTCGCTCAGCGCGCTATTGAGAGGAAATTCGTAGAAGAACAATAGCCACTGACATAGCCCAGCGGATTAGCTCGCTGAAGTGGCAGTGGGCGGGACACATAGCGCGAAGAACCGATGGCCGATAGGGCAAAAAGGTTCTCGAAGGACGACCACGTACTGGCAAGCGAAGCGTAGGACACCCACCATCAAGGTGGTCAGACGATCTGACCAAGGTCGCTGGAAAGCGCTAGATGCAGGCCGCTTTTGATCGGTCATTTCGGAAATCCTTGGGAGAGGCCTACGTCCAGCAGTGGACGTTATGCGTCTGAAATGATGATGACAATGGGATACTAGCCGTATCCCACATGATTAGCATTTTGGCCCATACTGTGCAAAAGAATTTTTCTGCGTATTCTATCTTTGGGAGAAAAATAAGGTATTGTTAAATAAAGTCTTAGTTCAATTCTCTTATTCAAACCTGTAATGTTCAACTAGGCAAAGTTTTCTCTTTGTGGCTAATATCTAAATATAGTATTACTCGACTAAAATAGCGGCAGGAATAAAATATTAGATAGATTTTTTTTGAGCCTAGAACTTGATTAGGAGTTTTTCTATACGAACACATTTTTTGTTTGTTTTTTAATCATAACTGCGCAGAAGATAATTAAACAGTATTTCAATACTTAAAAATGTATCCCTAAATAACATATTCATTAAGAGTTAAGAAAAACAAGAAAATATGCCATCTCCTCGCATGTATTACATCATATTACGGACCAAAATACACTTAAGGAAAATATCTTTGTTTAACAGCATTATTAGTAGTCATAGAGCGCTTCGAACACAGCTGTTGGGTTTCAGGATGACAAACGGTGTTATTCAAAGATTATCGCCTAACATGACTAATGACATGTCAAAGTCTTCTACATGTTAATTGTACCGAATACTCCCAACACTAATTCACACTATGTTTATTTTACAAGCTCCCAACACTATAATATCATTACCATTGCAAACCTATTCGAAAATCTACCTTATTGTTTATGATTAAGAGTTATGTTAAGATTAAGCAGTAAGCTATTTATTTTGGTTGAAAATAGAAGATCTCTCACATGGGCTGTCGTTTCAGATACGTTTCTGACATTAAATTCAATTTTTCATCGTCACAAGAATAAAGTAAACAAAATGAAATGGAGGGGAAGCGAACTAAATATTTCGAAGATTGTTTTTGTTTTCAGCGTTTCTTTGGAACTGACACGTAAAAAGGAGATTCGCAAGGAAGTTATGTGATAGTTTGAAAATGTGTTGAAATGAAAACAAACAAGTCTAGACGTGTGGAATTGTATTGGCTCATCTTGACGATTTCTCATGCTTCTGAAAACAAAATTTAGAAGACCTGTTTTGATGCTGCCGCTTTATGCTAAAGGCTTGGTCAGCTTTGTCATGTGCTTAATTCTTCTTAGGTGGAGTCTGATCATGCTGGGAGCTCCACCCTCGAAGTTGTAGACCAGTATATCTACCTGGGTCAATTGATCCAGGCAGGAAGTTCCAGCTTCGAGGAAGAGGTCTTTCGACGAATCCGACTCGGCTGGGCAGCGTTCGGGAAGCTACGCAGTGTCTTCTCGTCCAAAATACCTCAGTGCTTCAAGACGGAAAGTGTTTAATCATTGTGTTACCAGTGATGACTTACGGCTCTGAAACGTAGGCCCTGACTATGGGTCTCATAAGAAGGCTCAAGGTTACTCAACGCGAAATCCTTGGGAAATCCTTGGGAGAGGCCTATGTCCTGCAGCGGACTTTATGCGGCAAAATGATGTTGATGATGAGTCTGATCAAGAAGTCCTACAAATCAGTTTATACGTGCATGTCTGAATCATTCTGTCAAAATGCTTGAAGTAAGTACTGTATATTTACGGTGCGGTTTTTTCAAATTCTTATTCTAACCTATTTCAGGTTCGAATTAAGTATTCTCGCTAAAATCGTAAAAAATAATGGTAAAGAAATCGATGATTTAGGAATAGAATATAATAGAATCCCTTCAAATATTGCTGTTTCTGATATTAATTATTTCACATTTGTAAAATTGATGTTACAAGAAATAAACAAGAGCATCTTACGATATAAGTTTGTTTAAAATACATATTATTATACAAACAACTTTACATAATGGCTTCTTGCAAATATAAGTCGAACTAATAACATTTCTTAAACCAATTTGTTTTTTATACTAGCTTTCAAGTAACTTGAGTATATCTAGTAGAAAACTTGAGTTGTATTTAAAAATGCATACTGTTTTGGGCACAGGGGGTGGTATAACGAAGCTTGTCGCCGAAGTTCGTTTAATAGTACACCTTTCAGAAAGCTAAAGCAGCGTTGTAAAAAGAAAGCCCGAGATTGGAATTAAATATGCATGCATACCACTTAGGTGCGTAAAGTGACAACAGTTTTATTGTAGATGCAAATAAAAAAAATATACTAAAACAATCTTTTTTTTTATAAGGAGACGGTTATTGTTGTCTATTACCTTTAAAACTTCAATAAATTATAGTACTGAAACTCTTTAAGGGGTAGATTTAGCCCATAATAAGGATCAATTTTCCCCAAGGGCCATAAATATCGAAATATTAAAAAATTGCTTTCCATGGCAACTCGCATCAGCTTATTGATTAATTTGCATGAAAGGCCAAAAATTAAAATATAGAATACAAACTTTTGAACAATGTTTAAGGAGACATTTGTGTTCGTCTATTACTTATACAACTTCTAATAAATTACACTTAAACTATTTTAGGGTTAGATTTAACGCATAATAATGAACTAATCTCCCCGGCGATCGTACGTATCGAAATATAAACAAAAAAGGTTTTGCATCAAAACTCGGATCAGCTGATTGATCAATTTGCGTGGCAGGCCAAAAGTTAAATAATAATGAATCAATAGTGAAACAATCTTTTATTTTTAAGGAAATACCCTTATTAGTCTATTCTTCCAATAAAGTATACTTATTTTAGGGTTCAATCTATAATAATGAACAACTTTAATCAGGATTTTTTTTATATTTCATAATCCTTTCTCTTTACTAACATAGACTGTCTGTTACCTCTTTACGCTTCAACTACTGAACCAATTTAGACGAAATTTGCTATGGATGTAGTTTGAGTTCTGGGGAAGTACATAAGATTTTTATCCCAAAGCAAAATAAATATACACGGACAAATAAAGATACTAACTCAATGATACTATATTTTATGATAAATAAAAAGATAAACATCCGAGACCCAGGTGATTCTGGAAAAGATCATTTTAAATCTTGACCTGATCAGGGATGAGGACCAAAAAATGATCCATAAAAAGAATTAAAAGGAGAGTGGAACTTTGTATCGTATATTTGTATTATCGAACTTCATATATTTATATGGCGAATATAGTCGCGGGTAACAGCTACTATTAGATTCCGTGTATTTCGTTAGACCCTATATTATTATACAGAGTGACTTAAACCACCAGCCAATCATTGGAGCAAGTCCTGCCCTACTGAACTATTTTCCATAATAAAATATAAGAAAAACAAAAAAAATTGTCCTTGCTAGTTTGCTCCAAAAATCTGGCTGGTGGGTTAAAAGTCACCCTGTTAACGAGTGTTTTTTTATTCAGCACGACAATTTTTACGGCAAGTTCATTTTGTCATTACTTCTAAATAATTCGACGTAGAAAACAATTTGATCAGTTATAGACAGTACTATTCATCATAAAACATCAAATATAGAAAGAATTTAAATTATAGGCTTTTGTATAAAAAGAATTCAATGGAGGCAAAAAGACAGCTTCGAACACACATGCACGTTGCAGATACTGAATAATTTACATAGGTATCAAATTTGAAGAACATAAATTTTTCTTCTATTATTTTATTGTTACAGTTTAAGAATGTTTTTTATACCTACTGGAAATAAATATAAAATTTGAATACAAAAGTGCATGCAAATACAAAAGTGGCTTTAAATTATTATTGTATGGACAGATAATTCCGGTTCCTATGCGCAAACGAAGTTACGGGCAATAGCTAGTTACAAATATATTACTGGCTCACACAATCAGTATACCGTAACAAGCATTATCGATAAACCAGATCGCATCCCTAATCCTCACTAACAAGGTGATTATTGCCATGGGCGGGACGGACTCACCCGATAACTGCCTTTTATAGCCTCCTAGCGGAGAACATAATTACCTAAAACCAACTCATGGGAAAATAAATCAATATTCCTAAATTCGGCTCTGGAGGCAACGATGCGTTCGATTACGCCCACCCACTTATTGTTTTTGAGGAATATCGTTGGTTTGCTGGATGAAATAGTGAAATAATCGCAAGTGAGAAAAACGATCATGCGATATAATACGCCATTACCGACTAGATTAGGTGAAACGATCCAATGTAAATAGGCGCTTAAACTAGTTATTTTTTTTTTCTTATTTGCGCTAAGAGCCCCTTCACATAAGTTGACTATCGCCTAAGTGGCGATTTGATACTGTTACTATAATAGGATATTTATATTAAAAATATTTTTTAATGTGTATTAGATGGTCATCATATGTGTAAAATGTTTAGTCTAGTTTTTATCTGTGAAAAGAAAATTCCTGTTTATTATTATATTCCATTTTTTAAATTAGTCTTTATTCAAGGAATAAGCAGCATTTGACCTCCCTTGGGTGGTCCAATCGCCTTGCACCATACTCCACGACCACAGGTCTATTACGCTTAGTCAACTATTGCATGAACTCTTCCCATGGGCTGATTCCCTGTTATGCACTTCAAAGTATAACTGGTATATAATTATTCTGTTAGTAGATTTTTTATGATTGCTGTTTCAATTTTTCAATTAAAAGGACAACCAGGCCTTAGGACCCTTAGGCCTTTCTGATGGTAAGTGGGTAACTTTGTACCTTAAAGATATTGCAGCTGCAAAAGTGCCGTATTTAAAAAGTGTCACTGACCCTGTAATAAAATGTATGCCTTTATGCAAGTTTATAAACATTAAACATGTAAAACGATAACCATCTGGCTTATAACTTTGGAAATAACCAGGGACGCCAATTGAATCTATGCCGAAATTAATAATTGCACTATTATTTTAACGTTTATTCTTTGGAGATTATCAGTTTTGAGTTTCTGACCAAATGCACTTAGTTCCCTTTGGGGAATTATTTGCCTGACTGTATAAATAATCTTAACTCTCTCATATTTCTTTCCTTTTATGCTGATCTGGAAGAAAAGAAAAAAATGTAGACGTACCCGCTTCTTCTTTTCCTGCGCAGATCATATCAACTGATTGAGGGAATGGGCAAAAATATGAATCATGTAATTAGGCGATGCGGCTGGTAAAGCCTACCTATCTATAAATACCTACTTTAAATTCAATTCAATACTACAAAAATCAAACAATGATTCCCCTATTGGATCTGACCTGAGCTCTCTCTACCTCGTTAGAGATAGATCCCTGATACTGTGTAGTGTCTAGTGTCTGCATGTTTGTGTAGTGTAAACTGGTCCAATCAAAATCCTATTATTATTATTTTTTTTAGCAGCCATTCATGTCCCATAGTTGGGCAAAGGCCTCCCCTAGTTGTTTCCAGCTATTTCGATCTTTAGCTACTTCTTTCCAACCCTTGTCGAAAGCAGACAGGTCATTACTTCATCTCATTTTAGGCCTTCCCCTTGATCGTTTCCCGTCTCCTGGAATCCACATGATCGTTATGTGAGCCCTGGCGCCATTCGGCAAACGTGACCCGCCCAGTCCCATTTCAATCTGGCTCTCTTCCTTGCTACCTCTACCACTTGGGTGATGGAGCATAGCATAGTGGTCCTGACACTTAATATTATAAATTCGAAACTTTGTATGGATGTTTGTTCGGCTTACGCGCCAAAACGGCTGAACCGCTTGGAATATACATGTACTTTGTTTACAAATTGACATTAATTTCAAATTTGACATCATTCTTAATTAATAATTATGACATAGCAATGTATTCTCAGTCCACATATGTAACTTTAATACTGATATTATCATTAACATCTCCAAAAACGTCAACCTTACAATTATACTGATATAATTGTAAGGTTGACGTTTTTGGAGAAAATGCTGCAGTACAGTTTGTTACCGCTTCTTCTGTACTTGCGCTTAGGAGGCGGCAGTAATCTTAGTTGTAAGTAAATGATCTGACGTCAACCACTAACTATTAAGAAATCGAAAGAAAAAGGAAATGACAATAATCAAGTTATATAAATATCCAAAGATAAATAAATGATTTTTGACTTTGTTTTTTTTTTACTTTTAATGAAGTTTGCCATGGAGATACCTTATTACTTGGATATACACATAGAATACTTTTTATCCCCGAAAAATGTAAGATTCCCGTGGGATTGTCAAAAGTTAGACCACGTGAGCAACAACGTGGGTATCAGTTAGTAAACAGTAGGTATTTTTCAATTACAAAAATCAGTGAACTACTATAAAACTCACATTCAAAGTTGAAAAAATTCACACAAAAGTTCGTACACCGCTTAGCGATTTTATCGGCTATAGCACGAAGGAACGCGTTAACTGTAGGACCATATGGTGTCCCAGAAAACTATTTTGTAAGGCTTTTATCTCATTTTCGCGGAGCTGAGTAAAAAGTTTAGCAAAGTTTCACAACAGGTGTTCTCCATGTTAAAATATTAGCGGTTAGAGTTCGGTAACGTAAAAAAAAAACATTTTAAGATAAAATTTCTTTTTCTTAAAGTTCGGTTTTAAGGTCTATCACTTAGTTCTTTTATGCTGGTTGTTTATCTGTTCATATTCCCCTGCTTGGCAAAGACCTCCCCTCTTTCCTTCTATTACTCTCTGTCCGTGATCTTAACTTTCTAGTCCTGTTTGAATGCTTTTAAGCCGTCTGCCTATCTCGTCCTCTACCCTTGTTTTTGTAATGTATGTTTCTTCTTTGCAACCAAATAAAAAAAGTTTGGAAAATCCAAAACTGCACGCCTCAGACAGCGTAATAAAAAAAAGGCAAAAACATAATAATTTTTTGAACGCTCTTATAAATATTTGACATTGTAAACGCACCTACAAATATTTGACAATATCAATTGTCATGGTCAAGTACTAAAAGTTCTTTGCAGTAAAATTCTATGGTTCTTTGTATGGAGGGTAAATGGAAGGAGAACTGTCTCTGTATGTAAAAAGTGTCCGCTGAAATGTGTTAAATTAGGGTGGCGCTACAGTAGCAACAGGGTAAATTTTAAATCAAGCGCCATAATTACTATTTTAGGTTATATTTTTCAAAATATATTGGACAACGTAAACAAGAAACGTTTATTAAATTTAACTTTTACTAGCTGACTAATTTAGCCACAAAAATTATTTAACCCAGTAATTCTGTGACTCGGCTAACTTCAATTTGTCACCAACGGCTACATTCATTCCATACCCTTTGCTGCAGCTAGCGCCACTCTTGGAGGATTTTTCAACTGTTATTTACTGCGTACAGCTGGACACTTTTTCAAATATCCCCCATATAAGATAGTTCTCCTTCCATTTACCCTCCATAGTTCTTTGGCAATATGAATCATTCCTTACAAGCAAGTCAACCGTTTAGAAATCAAAACCTGTGATTGGCATTTTTAAATTGACATTTTTTTTTAAATATTTAAAAAGCGGCTTCCTCTTAATACACATAAGTCGTCAAAGTATTGTTTAATTGATTTATGCATTATTTCTCTCAAATACTATCACCAAGGAGGGACTAGTCAGCTCGACTTCGCTTTTTTGACTACTTAATATTTTTATTACGCAATTTATGTGCGTTAACTCGTTCGCAAGCATTACATGTTAAATGTGTCAACATTGTAATATATCATAAGTATTCAATAATTAAAAAAGAATAATAATAATATGACAAAGCCCTTCTGGCGAGTAGGCGACCAATACTGTGAAAATGAGTTTCTTTCGGCGTTTCTTCTCAGCAGTGGTCGTTACGAAGCGCTGGTATTGGTAGCTTTTCTTTAAAAATAAATTATATTTTAATATACTTTACACGTAACGTAAATTATACTTATTGAAGTGTAAAAGTGCCTGTAAAGGTCTAATTACTGAATAAACATTTGAATCTTTAAATCCAAAACGTAAAAAAAAACAATAAATAAAAAAATGTATAAATATCTCCGATCTCTCTCTTGAAATTTCCGAATGATTATTCAGTAATGTTTAACAAGATGCCAGCTATTTTTTTCTTTAGTATTTTATTAATTATTATTAAACGACATCGAATAAAATAGTAATTTTCAACAGGAAACAAACCCGTTACGTGATGAAGCTATTAAAAAAAATGGTACAACTTCATTAAATATTTCGAGCGTTATCGTGGAACATACATACACACAGACATCCAGACAACCCATAATAAGTTTTTAAATCAGTTTATTTTGTATGTTATGTTTGACATATATTTTCTACGAGTACTCAATGTGTTTATAAAAAGGTTGTTCCTTATATCTCTGAACTTATATTATTGCATTAGTGCAATATGAATACAATAATAGAGACAGTTAAAGTCCAGAAAAATTCTTGACCGTGACAACCTCAACGCTCCGCTTATGAGGCGTGCAGTAATAAGCCCAAATAAAAATTTTAAGCTACAAGAGATATTGTATTATAATTTTGTAACCTTTTTAACCTTCTACACAACCTCCGTCATATTTCAGAGAGAAACGTTTAAAAAACAAGATCGTCGTATCCAGTGAACTCAGCTTTTCATGAAAGTGCTCGTGAATTTTTAACGTGGGAAAAAACTGTCGTTAAATTTTATTCTCAAACTTTGTCTACTGTTAGTGACGTGGATGTCTCTCAAGTTTAAATATATCTTACTAAATAATAAAATTAAAGAAAGAACGTTTTATAAAAATAAACATTCCCAATTCGCATAGATTCAATTAAAAACTTATACTTACAAAAGGTTCAAAACACCACTGCTTTCTCGTCCAATTAAAAAAATACTGGTAGGTATGTTATGAACTTATGATAGAGCAGATATATACCGTAAGATCTTCTAAAAAATCGCCGCAATGTCAACGTATTCTTTTGATGAAACTATATCAACTAACTATGTGCAACAAACTTCTTCAATCTTATGCAAATAAATACATACCTCCCAAGACCTGTATTAGGTCATAAAACTCCAGGAAACTCGATCTGTGTTTGTTTATAATTAATGCTCGATACACCCGCACGGGAATAATTCAACGGCTTATGCACCCTTGATAATATGAGATGAAGTTTCTTACGGGGAGGGCGGCGGCGCGGGGCGTCGGCGGGCGTCGTGAGCCGTGGGGCGGAGTTTCCAAGCGCCGCTCAGTCGGTGGGCAGCAGCCATCCGCGCCACTCGCCCGCCATGCCGCGGAACCAGCTCCCATGTCACGCGAACCGCGATGTCGTTTCAACCGCGTAAATATTTATGACGCGATCGAACTCACCCCATAAATGGCAATGCCGACATCCATGCCTCAACGCAGTCTGCAGACACACGTAAAATGCTAAAACAAACTCTTGTGAAAAGACTCGAACGCCGAACTTTTAATCGAATTATAGTGTACGTGCTTTTCTACTGTCATGTTATCGAAAGATACTCCGCGGTTGAAATGCCGCACGAGTGTGCCTACCGCAGCTCCGAAACCGAAGCGGTGGAGAATGCGGTACTCTTCTGCAAGATTCGTACCATAAACAGTTTGGACCACCTGTTACAGAACATCACCCGGACGCATTTCGACGACGTGATATCTTTACACGTCCAGTGCAGTGACATTTTATTTTTTGAGAGCATTCTAATTGCTCAAACTGATAAAACGCCAAGCAAGCAAGCAAATTTGGCTAAGTTACGAGATCTCGTTATAGACAAGTGCAAGATTCGCCAAATACCAGCCCGTGCTTTCGAGAACTTTAAAGACTTGAAAAGGCTGCACGTGACAACCCACAACAGTGAGTGGTCAGCCATGACAATGGAGTTACACGAACAAGCATTTTCCGGCTTGAACGAGTTGATAGAACTGAACCTTAGCGACAACAACATCTGGAGCACTAAGACCGAAACTTTCTGTTCGTTGTACAGTTTGAAAACTTTGAATCTAACTAGAAACCACTTGCAAAACATAAAGACTATTGGATTCTCTGACTCATTGCGAGAACAAAATCTTAGCGTAAGAAGTTGTAACTTAGTTATAGAAATACTTGATATCTCATACAATGATTTGATAGTTGTAACTGACAGTAGTTTGTCAAAGTTACGTTCATTGTCAAAGTTGATGCTGCAAAATAATGCGATCTCTACCCTAGAAGACGGTGCCTTTGAGGGACTGCTCAATTTACAAGTACTGAATTTGTCTAGTAACTTTATGAATACGCTTCCTCCAGACATATTTGCAGAGACTAAATCTTTGACTGAAATTTATTTAAATAACAATACTTTTCACACTTTGCCTCCAGGCCTCTTTGAAGGTTTACAGCAACTTCAGATATTGGACCTTTCTCATAATTATCTTACTAGTCAGTGGGTAAATAAAGGTACGTTCATAGGGTTATTAAGAATGGTTATATTAAATGTTTCTTATAATAAACTCACTAGAATAGAACGTTATACGTTTCAAAGTTTGTATAGTTTACAAAAGTTAAATTTAGAGCATAATGAGATCACCTCTATTGATGAGCACGCGTTTGAAGAGTTACGAAATTTACATTCTTTGACACTTTCACATAATTATTTAGTTCACATACAATCTGATCTGTACACAGACTTGCACGTCTTGCATGAGTTGTTTATTGATAACAATAAAATTAAACACATAGATGATAATGCTTTTGATAATATGACGACTGTCGAGGATTTAGGATTGAATGATAACTTTTTATCGTCAATACCTGCTTCTATTCGTAAACTTAGAACTTTAAAGTCATTAGACATCGGCAATAATAATATAACTCATCTAAACCGTGAAAACTTTCGAGGTCTCCCCGAACTTTTTGGTTTACGTCTAGTTGATAACAAAGTTACGCATTTAAGCGACGACACTTTTGAGCATTTACCACAGCTGCAAGTCCTGAATTTAGCGTCAAATAAAATTAAATATGTAGCGCCGGGATGTTTCCGCAAAAACATAAACCTCAAATTGCTTCGAATGGATGGCAACAACATAACAAGTTTTGATGGTATTTTTGATACTCTAAATAGTTTAGTATGGCTCAACATGTCATCTAATAAAATAATATCTTTCGATTTCAAGAGTTTCCCAGATAGTTTGGAATGGTTAGATTTACACGAAAATTATATTGAACACTTTGTTAATGATGATATGTATACAAATATAAATATCAAATTGTTAGATTTAAGTCACAATTATATAAGTCAACTTACTGTCACTTCCATACCGAAATCAGTGGAAAAATTACATTTAAATGATAATAAAATAAAACACATCCAAGTAGGTACATTTTCTAAACTACAAAAGCTTTCAATCGTGACGTTAAATAATAACAATCTAGTTCAACTTGACATGAATGCGTTTAGGTTAGATCAAATAGATGAAGATAGTGATTTACCCGAGTTCTTTATAAGCGGAAACCCATTTGTTTGTGACTGTTCAATGGAATGGATTCAGCGCATTAATTATTTGAGCCACAGTCGACAATACCCGCGTGTGTTGGATCTAGATAAAGCTTTGTGTTCGCTAGTATATTCACGAGCTAAAGAGAAAAAGTTAATAATAGACATGTCACCTTCCGACTTTCTCTGTCCGTACGAAAGTCATTGCTTTGCTCTTTGTCAATGCTGTTACTTTGTAGCTTGTGACTGTGAAATGATTTGTCCAAATAACTGTACATGTTATCATGATATAACTTGGAATGCGAATGTGGTTGACTGCTCTAATGCTGGGTATACAGAAGTACCGGAGAGAATACCAATGGATGCTACCGAAATATACTTGGATGGAAACCATATTAGTAATTTAGGTAATCACGTATTCATTGGTAAGAAAAAGCTGCAAGTTTTGTATTTGAACAACACGAAATTGAAAGAAGTAAATAACCAAACTTTTAAGGGCGTAGACTCTTTAAGAGTCTTGCACTTGGAAAATAATAAGTTGGTTGAGTTAAAAGGTGATGAATTTTTGCACCTTAATAATTTAAATGAATTATACTTGGATCACAATGCCATTGTACACGTTGCAAACAATACATTTTCGTCATTAAAATCACTTTCTGTTTTAAGAATTGATGATAACAAACTCGTTAACTTCTTCCCGTGGAAATTATTAGCTTCGTCTTCCAAAAGCTTAGCACACGTATCCATTGAAGGTAACCAATATTCTTGCGACTGCAAAAGTATAGCCGAATTAGATTCGTGGCTTAGGAGGGATCCTGGGGATCCGGAAAAAATGTTGTGTACAGATACTCAAGGAAAACCCACGAAAATTACTATTGCTTCAGTACTTAGTCATTGTAAAGAATATATGGGGTCAATTGGTGACCCGACGGTATCTAAAGACGATATAGTTTCTAAATCTATATTTCTTCCAGATAATTACTTTGCTGTTATATGCGGTGTAATAATAATTATTGTATTTATTTGCCTAATAGGTGCTATATTCTATGCATTCAGATATGAGGTCAGTGATTGGCTGTACACCAAGTATGGTGTGCCATTGTTCAAAGAACAGTCTTGTCCTAACGTCGATCATGTACTGGAGGGAAACCCTAATCACATGTACGACTACTACGTGATATGTAATACCAAAGATACACATTTCGTGTACCATAATATTATGTCTGAAATAGAGTACAGAAAAATGGCTGATAAGAAATTCTCTCTAAACGAACCTTCCCTGAATATTTTAACTCTAGACAGCTTTTCTAAGTCGTCAAAATTATCTAAACGTCTCCTTATTGTTGTCACGAACAATTTCATTTGTAACGATCTCTGCGATATTCATTTCAAAAATATATTTTATAGTTATTTGAAATCTCTTAATCGTAGCGACTTGAACAAGGTAATATTCATTAAGATAGTAGACAACAACCAAATAAACGATGAGCTCAGTTTCTTGTTAGATAAGTTCAAAAATATATATTGGAATGATGCTCGCTTCTGGGAGAGACTCATTTCTTTACTGAATTCGACCGACACTATTATCACAGTAAAGAGTTCTGAGAAAAGCGTATTCAAAAAGACGTTACGGCAGACTCCAACGCTAAGATACACTACAATGCCGGTCTCAAACGATACTTGCTCAAAGCAGAATTTCACAAATTCTTTGCAGTACAGAAGGAGTGACGGAGAGTCTTCTCAGAATGAAAGCTCTCCTTCGTCCGACAATAACACGTATGGGGAAGGGGACAACTCGAACAATAGCTACATGTCGATCGACAACAGGACATGTCCTCGGTTTAATTATGACCTCAGGCTATCTCCTAACAGCGGTCACGTATATTCTAGGGTAGACGATATTTCGCCGACTGTTCCTCGGTCTATAACGGGCAGTGCGTCCGGTAAAGGCCGGACATATTTTGTTTGAACTGCTAATCATTTCTATGTTTGCACACTTATTTCACCTTTGTTCAATGTAAATAAACTGTACTTTTAAATGTTACTGTCAATTTTCACATACGTAATCTAAGTCGTGCGATTGTCAAGTTCGTTAGGATATTATATGAAACAATATTTTGTACAAAGATCGTATGAAAATTTTGAGTCTGATTACGGAAACTTTCCATGTAATAGTAACGATATTATTAATTGTATTTAAATAGTTTATCGATGTGAATATATTTCACAAAGCAGTCACTGTAATACAACACCAAATAGTTAAGGTACATAACATAACCATATTTCCAATTACTAATATTTATTAAGCGTATTTTAATAAAATTAAAACAAACTTAAATTCACATCACTGTATTAAAAATTATGGAATTGCTATTTATGTTTTTTTTTTATATCATTTATGTTTTTGAAATAATTGTTACACGATTTGTTTATATATTGTATTTTTTCCAATATTTCCGCATAAATGGAAACATAAATATGTGTAACGATTGCATTTAAATGTACTTGTTAACTGTGCGGTATTTATTAAGTAATTAAACTGTATATAATGATATGAATGTTTGCTATGTTATCGTTTCTGGGCATAGAAGTAACGCTTGAGTACCTATTATTATAATTAAGCTAAATCGTGATATTAGATTTAATAATTATAAACTTGAAAATAAATGTAATTTTTGGATTGTAATTATTAGTCTTAAACGGAAATTATTGTTTTGTATAAAAATGTACAAATTATCTTGAAAACGTAATAAAATTATACTGACGTTTTGATACTTATCCTTGTCTTTTATTAATATTTTCTGTTTATTACAAAAAATGTCACAAGCCTGCTGCAAGCAAAATAATTACTAGTTATTTCCTTATTGTACTTATCGCAAAAACAACTTTGTTTCAAATAGTCACACACAATGGATTTTTGAAAGTTTCTAGAAAAATCCTTTGTCCAGACTGGATATTAATGAAATTCTAGTGAATAGTAATGCGAAATCTCTTAAATTTTTTATCTTAGGTAGAATTCTGTGAATATATATCTAGGTGTTGTACACTATCCATTTCATGATTCTTTGATTGATAGTTAGAATGATTTGTCACTACTCTTTTCTCTTTCACGGGTGCCGTAAGAGCGTTTACACACGCTGCCGCAGCAGAGGTTTTCGCTGCGGCAGCGACGTGCATTTGGATTATGTTATTATTGCCGTTGTCGACGTTAGTGTTGCCGCTTCATAGTCCACTAGTGATAGCCTATCGACAGACTTTCAGTATTTTAAATAAAACCAATACTATCAATAGTCTATCGACAGTTGACTCAAACACTAACGTCGGCGTAAGAAATATTAACATAATACAACTGCACGTAACTGCATAATTAATTTCACGCATTCACACTAGTGTATGGCCACTCACATATTAAATTTCAGTGTATATAACTTCATGTGCATACTGAATACGCGCGTACGCGTTATAAATAATTGGCTAAGTGCATGTCAGGCCACGCGCAGTATAGGGTTCCGTAGTTACAAGCGCCAACTTTGAGTTCATGCTACTAAAAACGTATAAAAACAAATTTTTTATTGTATTGTATGAAATTTTCCTTTTCCGAGTACATTTTATAAGTTGATCGCCTATAACTTTTAAATTCGTAAACCCTACTTAGCTATGATAGTTTTTCTTTAAATTTCGTTATGTATACTATAGCTGTGAATTTTTTCACACGTCCATATATAACCGTTTAGCAGATAGAGGGGGGGACACTTGACCCTAACAAAAATTTTCACTTTATAACCAAATATTTCAGAAACGGATCACTAAATCGAAAAACGGTGTTAACTAACTCATAATATTTTTGAAAGACCTATTCAACGATAACACACATGATTGGTTAGTCGAGAAAAAATAATTCACTTTTCACTTTACTTGTAAAGGAGATACCTACACTAAAAAATTTTTTTTTCAATATTTTATTTTACCACTTTTTCCGCATAATTAAGATACATATCCATGCCAAGTCACAAATTTCTAGTACTTATGGCCGCTGAGTAAAACCGCGGACGGACAGACAGACAGACAGACAGTCATGGCGAAACTATAAGGGTTCCTTGTTTACTACAGAACCCTAAAAATTGGTATGTTTACCTACTAATTGTGTGTGCATAAACACATGAGCGGGTCTATTAACTCATGTTTATATAACTTATAATTTTTTAAAACTAAAACTGACTTCACCCCCAAACTACACAACCGATTTTGATAAAATTTATATGGAACCACCTGACAAGTGTACCCTTTTAAATGAAAAATAATTTTTCAAATCGGTCGAATAATCGGTTACCATACATAAAAAAGTATCACGACGAATTGCTAACCTCCTCCTTTTTTGGAAGTCGGTTCGTAAGGAATAAGGAATCTAAGTTCCAAAATAGTAAAATTAATAGAAATAAAGACTTTATTATTATTATAATAGTTGGCAATTTCGATTGTAAAACTGTCCATTTTTGGGCAATACTAGCCGACGTGTAAGGGTCAGTACCAGTACACTAACAAAATCCAAGCAAGCCTGGAGAAGCAACACCGTTACCTCGACGGCGTTATGAGTACCTAAACGCTCTAAGAAACAAACTTATAAAGATCATTTATAGGTAAGATTGTTGGCTATAGATTCCTCTGTGCGCCTTCATACCAACTTACTGCGATCACTAACCCGTCGCGTCTGCCCAACGTGTTGATGATAGGCACATTGTATTGGAAGAGGCCTTTACTCAAGCTTGACTTACTTGAATTAGCAGGGAAGTATATTATATATAGTATGCGGGTGACCATAAAAAAATAATAAAAAAAATTAGCTCCTAAATGTTTCCACAGATAAGGTACTACTCTTAAATGTTATCTTTGGTAACATTTAGGAGGGAAAAACATTTTCTTCATCTATATTGTTTGTATCGATGAAGTGCGTATTACACTTCTGTGATCTTTTTCACTCTGAAATGTTATCTGTGGTAACATTTAGGAGTGGAAAATCATTTTCTAAATCTACTTTATTTGAATGGCTTGAGGGAGTATACACTTCTCTCTTGAGGTCCTTAGGCCCCCAGGTGGGACAGAAGGCATCAACAGTCTTTATCAATCGCGATCGGTCTTTGGCTACGCGCTTTATTTTAGTCCAGGAGTGGCCTGATGTAAGCTGATAAAGATACATTATTTAAATGATCTTTAATAGATAAATCGCTTAAAGTTTATGCTATAATTAATTATCTTGAATAGTATCATTCAATGTATGTAAGTCATTAATGCTGTATACTGTAATGAGTTCAGTTCATATCAGCCGGAATGTGCTTTTTATCACTGGAATCATATACGAGTACAACTGACGATTGTCCTGTTGTAATGATAAATGACTTTTATTTATGAGTAATTTTAAAATTACAAAATTTATAACTAATTATTACCTACTTATTATTTATTTTTCATTTATGATTTTGATAACATTGCAAGCAGCGAAAAATCGCAGAAGATATCACAAAAGGAGATGAGTAGGTCCCTGTATTCTTTTTTATTATATATAACGTTTATCAAAATATAATCACTGCTACAAGAACTGAGTAACATAAGTTACCCAAGTAATTCTACTGCTTTAATAACCGGCCTCAAAAAGGTTTATCAGTCCGAATATATTCGAATATATATATTTTTATGTATGTTCCCCGTTTATTTGAATACACCTGGAGCAATCCATTATTTTCTAAACGTCAAAACAAACATTTTCTATGAGAATTGTATAAAATACAGGCAGATGACGTCATGGTTTCTTGAAGTCAAAAAGCGCTCTTATTATTAGTTTTTCTGCATTAATAATCCAAAATTACGTTAAAATTAATATGTTCCAAGACAAATGACATAATTTTGTGACGTTTTATTTTCTTATCAGTATAAAATAATTTCTTTTTAAACCAGGAAAATACACGGTTTAGAAAATTCTTCTATTTGAAAGGGCGCATAGAAATTTTATCAAAATCGGTTATGTAGTTTGGAGATGAATTAGGTTATTAAGTTTTGAAGATTATATTGATAGAGTGGAATAAAACCTTTTTATACCATTCCTCCTCTCAAAAGTTTATTTTATTCACTGAATACAGTGAATAAAAAGCAGTTTTACTCACTATTTTGATGTTTGAATTTAGAACAATGTACTGTTTAGTAATTGTTCCAATTTTAATGTCCATTTTGATTAATTTAACCTTCATTTTTCTTCATTAAATGTCTATTTTTGCTTAATTTTTACTTTTTAACCGAATTCCAAAAGGGGAAGTTATCAATTCGTCGGAATCTTATGTTTTATATATGCTGATCGATTTATTCGAAGACGTTTGTACCGATTTAGAATATTCTTTTTTTTTAAAGGGAATACCTGTCAGGTGGTCTCATGATTTTTTTATTAAAACCGGTTGTGTAGTTTAGTGGTGAAGTCGGTATTTAGTTTTGAAAAATTATTCTCGTAGTCATGGTATAAAGTATAGTATGCAATTCTTGAATAAAGCGGATTTACATCGAGGGCCATGAATCACTCGCATTACTCAGGATTCTAACAATTGAAACACTCGCTACGCTCGTGATTCAATCATCATGAATCACTCCCTACGGTCGTGATTCAGTCGTTAGAATCCTTCACCTGCTTGTGATTCATCTATGGCCCTCGAAGTAAAACCGTCCTTTATTCACTAATTGCATAATATACTATTTTCATATTATTTTTTAACGAACACGATGATGTAATTTTTTTAATTTATTGACTAGCCTGCCTCCATGTACTACTTTATTTTTGTGTACTTGCACTATCTCATGTTACTGCAAGTGACAAGTGACAATGCATAGTGAGGACACTCTAATTGGTCAATTGTTATGTCCGCAAAGATAAACTGATAAGAAATACGGATAAACGTACGGACGAATTTATATTTTCATTGAATCTTTGTATTAGATACGTAATTACGGTCGTTAAGATGCTATCGATGGACCAATTATATTTTTATCCTATTTAAATGTCGTTGACTCTATTCTGTTAGCGTTTTAAGATAATTATCATACCAGTGTTTCTGGTATGGTAATACTTTTTGCTTTTCTTAGGTATTTATAATAGCCTATATGAAAATAAATACTTGGAAATTTAAAATTTATTGTATTTTTTGAAAACTGCATTTACATCATATGCGGAATAACGTCCAATTATTATATTGAAAAAATGTGATAAATTTTATTATTTTCCAATTTTATTATTTTCAAAAATCAAATCAATCAGTCAAAAATTGTATATTTATAACGAACAAATTGATTTGTTTTAAATTGTACTTAAATATGCATATTTATGCAATTTTCTTAAATAGAAACCTATGAATCCTTATCCTTGTTAACCATCTGTGTCACCCAAGAACTGGGCTTGTATATTTTTCGTATAAACTTATTACCAAGTCTGATATAAATATTGGGTAAGTTTGAAAGTATTACGAAGATTAGTATCAACAAACTTATACTTCAGGCGTTTAAGTATTCATTCTTATCAACCAACTTTGCTTTGACCATCTGTGCTTCGCTGCATTGTAATGAGAGGGGGATACTTACAAAAATAAATGATAAAAGAAAAATAGACAGGAGTTTAAATTTGCATAGGTATAATATATACCATCAAATCTTAAGAAATTCAAATATTTTACTAAATAATGTACATAGGTACTTTACATATATATTGAGTGTTTTTTATTTTTATTTCTGATTGATTTTATTCACAGCCTGCGTTTAATTAGTAATTAATGATGTAATATGTAGAAGCTGCTTACATTAATATGCATAGATCCGTGAAAGAGGCAAAAGTGTTTTATTTTTACAAAACATGCAATTAATTTAGTGATTTTTTGTAGGCCCCAGTAAAGAAATTATAAAATATATATTATGAATTGCTTTACTGAGTTTAAAAAAATTAGATAACTAGTAGGTATTTATTTAGGTAAAAATAATTTTGCGGCTCTTTAAAAATTGTGGCTCATTAAAAAAATGGATATAGATAATTATATATATAGATAATAGTTAAAAATAGATTTATCGTAATAAAAAACCTAGGCGCAGATGACGTGACGACCTAGATGCCTACTAGAAGGACTGGCACACAAAAGTACGAGACACAGATAAATATAGAACTGAAAGAGAGGCATTTATTCCACAATGGGATCTAGTGGCCTCTAATATAACCTACGACTTCATTTAAAAACAATAAAAAAACAAACGTGGCAAATTCTCACGAGATTTCTAATTTGGTGCCGTCTAAATCTGTTTCAATTTATGCCACCGCCTTTATTACAGTTAAACAAATTCTGAGCTCCTAAGGAACATTCACGTCAACGTTATGGTCGTGAGGAACATAAAAATAACAGGTTTATCGCGGAGCCGATTCAGAAACAATCCTGAAATGGCCTGAACGGAACATTGGTGGTAATTGTTTGGCTGTTTTAAAATTATCTGCGAATGTGGTTTGGATGGAAGTGAAATTGTTACTTGAATTCTTAGCGTGATTGCGAGATTTTTGCAGTAAACTGTTTTGATTTGAATTCGTATTTTGGATGGATGCATTCAAAACAGATGTATCGGGTTTGTTTCACTAATCCTATTTTATTAGTCATTTATTATCGCAATAAATACCCACGTATTTTATTTAATAATTTTTAAATCCATTCATAGATCGTAATGAAAAAGAAATCGTTTAACGAAAAGAAAATGTTTATTTTGCTATTAACTGTTACATAACGTGTAGTAATAGGGGTTCGAGTCTAGACTTCGAAACCCTAAAAAGTATTCCTATGATGCCAGGAGTACACTCAGATGAGCGAGTATGTTGTTTTTAGGGTTCCGTAGTAAACATGGACACCTTATAGTTTCACCATGTCTGTCTGTCTGTCTGTCCGCCCGCGGTTTTACTCACCGACTATAAGTACTAGAAAGCTGTGATTTGGCATGGGTATGTAAATTAATTATGCGGAAAAAATAGTAAAATAAAATACTGAAAAAGATTTGTTTTAAGGTAGCTCTCATACAAATAAAGTGAAAAGTCATTTTTTTTCTCAACTAACCAATCATGTGGGGTACCGTTGAATAGTTCTTTCAAAAATATTATAAGCTTTTGAATACAGTTTTTCGATTTAAGGATCCGCTTTTTTAAATTTTTGGTTTTAAGTGAACATTTTATACATGGACTCGTGAAAAAATTCACAGCTTTAGTATATATAACGAACTTTAAAGGAAAACTTTCAAAGCTAAGTGGGGTTTACATATTAAAAAGTTATAGGCGATCAACTTATAAAATGTACCCAGAAAAGGAAAATTTTCTATAAATTTAATAGAAAATTAGTTTTTAGACGTTTTCAGTGGCATGAACTCAAAGTTGGCATTCGTAACTAGCCCTACATTGCGCGACACGCACTTTGTCAATTATTTGTATTTCTCATTCCAACCAAATTAAATTAAACTTATTAATTGCATGCATTTCGTATGTTGTGCTTTTGCTGCTTCCAGCCTTTTGAACACTTTTCTGTAGGGGAAAGATTTTCAAGCTATGTTTAATAGTAATTTATTTCTAATATTTTAGTAACTTAGTTTTAGTAAAGTTATTGTTTGAGAACAATTTATATGTTCATTTAAGTAACATATATTTAAGTATTCGTTTTATCGAATTCGTTATTTGAATAACACAGACTAAAAGTTTTCAATAAAAAATAAGACATATACTTATATAGGTAAACGCAAAAATCCGCCCCTTATTTGTTTTAATTACCGCTTTCACAATTAAGAACAATCTAATGACATCTCTCAAGCTTAAATCCATCAAGTCATTAAGGCTAAACAGCGTGCTAAAGAAATATACTTACACGTATTCGAAAAATGTAACTTCCTTCTAGCGCTAACCAATAAGAGCATATGACTACAATAGTAGAGGTACTTTACGGTCGTAACAATAGCTAACATTCGTTGATATTACGATTGTCTAAACATGAGTCATGTTTAGACTCCACTCTTGTTCTGATCTATTTATCATCAACATACACCAATAATGAATTAATATTTGCATAAGCCAATCAAAACAAGATTATATGCGATGTTCCGATGAACGCAGTATTGTTCTTCTGTTCATCATTTTGTTATAATAACATAACGTTGTAATTTGACCTGATTTGAATAATATTATTGTGTCACCTAATAAAAAGCTCCATTGAGAATGGATACATAATAATAAGAAATACAGTCAGAACAGAAATAGAAACGTTGAATTCTGATTCGAAATGCTACTAGAACATTTATCTTTCTTAGAGATTTCTTTTTATCTACGGAATAAATAAATATATAGGGACAAATCACACTGAATGAGCTAGCCCCATAGTAAGTTCGAGACTTGTGTTATGGAATGCTAACTGATATATAATAACTATTCTTTTTCGAGTCTATATGGCAATTATCTCTAGTTGTGACTAGAGATAATATTCTGTAGAATATCAATAGTACTACTCTAGATGTATACAAAATTATGTATTCTAAATACATTTTAATTTTATTTTTTATTCAAATAAGCAATTTATTTATTTTTAATTTAAACTAAAGTCCATATTTCAAATTCTAGTTAGACAGTCCACGGTACCAAATTCAATAGAAACTAAAATTGGCTTGCATCTAACAAGACCTCTTTCATTTCTTGTAGGAATACTTAAATTTAAAATTTTTTTCGAGTATGATAGCAATTAGAATTTGGTTGAAACTAAATCTCTTATACTTTACTGAAAAAAAGATAACCATTTTATAATGTTAATGTGTACTTATGTAAGGTGTTTCACTTAAAATAAGAATTCCAGTAGTGATGTGCGATTTCTTCTTTAATTTTTATGTAATTAAATGTGGGCGTTTAAAAAGGAAATCAAATTTCACATTGCTCGCAGTGAGAAAACACCTGCAAATAGAAGATGTCAATTTGTTCAGTCCACTTAAACTGCTAACAACACAATTATAAGGAAAATGTGAATGAATAGTAAACATGTTGTGTAAAATATTTGAAATCACTTCGAATGTATGCATGTACTATTTTTCTTCTAAAATAAAACAGTTTTCATGATTGTAGACTTTATCTTTCACTAACTTTAATCCAAAGAAATAA
Organism: Acrobasis suavella; assembly: GCA_943193695.1. NCBI lineage: Eukaryota > Metazoa > Arthropoda > Insecta > Lepidoptera > Pyralidae > Acrobasis > Acrobasis suavella. The sequence continues at coordinate 14,941,000 of OW971938.1, forward strand.
AATTTTACTTACCTAATAGCAAGATTGAAAATAGTATTTATATAGTTTTTTGTCAAAATTATTGCAATTTTAGGTGTTCTAAAAATAAATGTGTAATTTACTTATACAACAGATATAAAATCTTTATTATTTTCCCTAAAAATGCTAAATTAGATCAACCCTGCATCTATAATAATCTAAACTAGACTTAATCAAATTACAGTGATATCCAAATACGTACAACGATAATTCGATTAACTATACTTAACAATAGGGGTGTCACTGCAAACAAAATTAATTGATCATATCACAATTTAATTTCTTCCCTACTTTGAACGAGAATCGATTCGCCGATCGATCTCCCCTATCGCCTGCCAATTTTAATCGGATGATGTCCGATGCATCGAAACGCATAATTACGATTCAGAATCTCTCACGGGACCTAGTCCGTATTAGTTTTGACATTCGGCTTGATGGATGGATAATAGGGTTGTCTGGAGATTGTAAGACGTCTGTTCTGATAGTCTAAACCATTAACAGTAAAGGAGTAAGCCCCTATTCAATTTAAATATTATCTCCTTGTCGTATTATTTTTACTTTTTAATTATTTCATTAGCATATAAAGTATTAAATCAATGCACTGTCAGTGAGGACGATACATACATAAGTGAGTAAAAAATTGGCAATTTTGTTTGTTTGTCTGCTAAAGGAATAACATAATGCTACTTCCAAATTACAAAACTAATTTTAAGGCGGCCCTTCCCGACCGCTCTGCCGTCAACGCGAGCATAGTTTGAAAGCTTGTTGTTTCATCCAGGGCAAAAAAAGAGAGAGAGCTCCTAAGGGCACGGTTTGCATTCTATTGAATGAAATTAGTATTAGTGTTCCAGGTGATACGTGTTTATCAGTAAGCCTAACAAGTGTGTGAAATATTTTTTTTGTATTCTAAATTTTTATTACATTTTCAAGGTTTGTTTATAGGCATATACCGACTCTGTTTTTCCAAATTTAAATTTTTTATTTTAATGAAAACCTAGAAATAGCACACAAGGTACCTGCGAGTTTAAAATTTTTCAAGACAGATAAAAAAAACGCCACAATTACGTACGAGCGTTTGTACGAAAAGTCAGACGGGAAGGCTGCTCTTAATATAAATTTCTTATGTTCTTTATCATGGAGAATCCTTCTATAAATACCCTTAGCTTAGAGCATGAAACCATTATGCTCTAAGACCCATAGGAATTTAAGGTAGTGATTATAAATATATAAGATAATCACACAGAGTGAGTTAGTCCCAAAGTAAGTCTGAGACTTGTGTTATGTAATTCTAACTCAATGATACTATATAATAAAGACAATCAGAAAAATATCATTTTCAATCTTGACTTGATCGGGAATCGAATCCGAGACCTCCTGGGTAGCGGACAGGCATGTTAACCATTACGCCACAAAGGTCTTATTTCAAATAATAAAGTATTATTTGATAAAAAAAGTTTTTTTTCATACATTTGTTAGTTCTTGTTTAATTATCTTATGAACGTTTGTTCAGAAAAGTTCTGAAACGGGATACCAATACTGTAATAAGTGTCAACCCTACACAATCTCTAGACAAATCTCGATGAATGAAACTTGTGTACGAGTTACAAGCTAAGGAAATCTTTTTAAAAACCTTTGTTTTTGTCTACATACGGTTGCAAATCCTCTGCAGTTACGTTTTCAATAACTTGGTGTTACCATAGATGGTACGGTCGATAGGTGTGTCAAATTGGGAGTGAGGTTTGTGTCGGTTTGACAGAAAAGATGGTTGAATCATAGATTGATGGGCGGCAGTTTTGAAAATTTTTTGTTACTTCTTAATAATATTTACATAAAATTTGAAATTTCCCGCTGGTCTGGGAAAAAGAAAAAACATTCAGGCGATTGAGGAAATGGTCCAAAATTTCGCGGCTAGCAAACCATAATTGTTTTGATTACTTAGCTTTTCCGTAACTGATAAAGACATAATAAGTAATATAAGTAAACATAATAAAAAACTATGAACCAATAACACTAATAATTAAAATCATGGCGAAAGTTTGTGTGTGTGTGTGTGTGTGTATGTTAATTACTTCTTCAAACGTAAACGGCTGGACCAATTTTGATGAAATTTGGTATGCAGGAAGCTGACAACTAAGGCTACTTTTTAATACAATAGGTGACACTGCGGGGCGCAGCAAGTATATTCATAAAACCTTTTGCAACGTGTCTGATCAATCCAGACTACCCAAAAAAAATTTTTATCTAGTATTCAGGGTGTGAATATGAAATTTTAAAAATCGTTATAAGTGACTTTAACCCGCAATTTCGTCCGCGTAGAAGTCAAAAATTGTACTTATAGGACTCTCCCCCGTCCACCGCCCCCGTCCCCCGTCCCCCGTCTCCCGTCCCCCGTCCCCCGTACCCGTCCCCCGTCCCCCGTCCCCTGTCCCCCGTTTCACCCCCTTAGGGGATGAATTTTGGAAAAACCTGAAACATGTATTTACTTATTTACCGTCTCGGGAGTACTCTTGCTAAGTTTCGTATTAAATGGTCAAACTAATCTTGTTTGTCCATACAAACTTTGGACCTCCGTTTCACCCCCTCAGGGGGAGAATTTTGAAAAATCCTTTCTTAGTGCACCCTAAATGTCATAAGAAACCTTTGTGCCAAATTTGGAGCCTTTAGACCCAGTGGTTTGGGCTGTGCGTTGATATATCAGTCATAGTCAGTCAGTCAGTTTCTCCTTTTATATATAAAGAAGATTTATATTAAAGATACTCTAAATAATATTGGTAGATATATATTATACAAACAGCAAAATCTGTAAATTTAAGAGGTCTTTGATTTGATAATACAAACATTTGGTGAATGCAAATGATAGTTGGTTTTAGGAACAAAATATCGTGTGGATACTTCTTTGTGCTGTACACCTTTTTTTGTGTATTGAAAAAGTTTTGTGTGTTTTCATTCATGACCTAAACACAACAGCATTTCAAACATATGACAAACCTTGTACCATTTTCTATTATTCCGAATATTACGAGATTCACGTGGCCACAACATTATATTAGAGATTCCGTTGACCCATAAAATATGTTTTTTTTTACTCTCGCGGCAAAGGAAGTCTTCTAAAGGGAACAAAGGAAGATAACTCGATGTTGCCACATCACAAATGTCAACTTCCGGTTTCTATAAAGAGGCTTATGTCGAAGCGAGATCATGAATAGTGCCATTCTTAATGCATTTCTTAAATGCTCTCACAATATTGTTACGGAACTATTGTGTACGATACGATGGAACGATTTGGATTCATCGGGCGGCGTGTGTGTGACAGTGAATGCCTTTGTATGGCAATTTTTTTATTTAGCTTTTTTATTTTGTCGACTCATTATTTTAAAATAGTACAATACAATATCTTTTACTGCACAAAATAACTTAATACAAGACATAATTATCTTAAAAACTAGAAAATGCGCAAAAGGCGGCCTTATCGCTAAGCAATTTCTTCCAGGCAACCTCGCTATATAGAAAATAGTAATGGGATATTAGGTATTGCGGAATGGTGAATATAAACATAATTATATTCAATAATTATAATAAACATACATATATATCTTAAACAAAAAAATGATATTAAAAGTACAATGTGAAGGGAAGTGGAAACAAGGGAAGGATATTTATTTACCTTTCATAAGGTTAGAAAATAAGATTTAACTTGGGATTTAAAGCCGGCTAGCGTTTCGGTGCTTCGGTGGTAAGTTATAATAATTAACATTATTTAGTTGTATTTTTTCGTACATAGCTAAGCATGATTAAATAACCAAGTTGCGAATTATGATTACTTATTAGGCGAGGTTGTTAATGCAGAGACAGGGATAAATAAAACAAAGTGATGAAAAAATATAAGTAAACAAACATAATTAGGTTGATAAATAATTAGACAAATTAAAATAACGAAAAACTTATAGGATCATTTGTGCGTCTGTGTGTGTGTCCGTCCGTCTGTCACAGCCCATTTGCTCCAAATCTTCCGGACCAAATTAGGTGAAATTTAGCAGGATGATGTAATTCTATGACCCAAATACAGATTTGCAAAGTAAATAAATATATTTTTTTAATAATAAAGGTTATTTTCGGGGGACATTTATAAAAGAAGACAAAAATTGACCATTCCTCCCCCGGATTTCTGAAACTATTGAGACTAAAATTTTGAAAAAAAATACAAATTATAGTTGACTGCTTGTAAATTACAGGAAAACTTATAAGAATTATATCTTAGGTAAACTTAATATAATACATTCACTTACGGAAAATAGTTCACTAAAACACCACTAAATAGCGCTATTAGTTGTTAAATGTAATATTTTGTAATAATTTAAAAACTTTGGCTTTGTACGGAACCCACTCCACGCGAGTTCAACTCGCACTTGGCCGGTTTTTTTTAATAGTGGGTTGCTATTGAAAATTAAACAAAACATAACAATATTGCCAAGTTAGCCTTGCGACATACTGTCGCCCGTCTGTAAGAGCCCGATTCATTAAATTTAGACGTTTCAAGTTTAAATTATTCTTTTCAAAATTAATAACATACTGACGATGACTTCGTATCAAATTCAAAACCTCATGAAAGAGAAATAAAAATTTCAACAACGCCGAATCTCAAAATACATGCATAAATAATAAATATCAGCTCTATATCATATACGACAAGTCACGGTGCATCCCATACAATCAATTGGCTCCAATGATTACCAAATCCGGAGATTTTTGACAGAGCTGCTTAACGATGAGCATTGTTAGCGTGAAATGCATATCGTTTAGCGCTCGTGCTGCTAGTTGCATCAAAGTGCATCAAAGTGCATCGTTACGAAACATATTAAATACTGGAGTGATAAATACGAATGATAGTAGAAGTATAAGTACATTTCAACGCTTGTATGTAAATAAGTTGTCTGTTTCCTTTACCAACCATTTTTCGTCCAAATGCTCGTACCCTGTAATCCTCGTATTGACTTGAAATTTAATTTAATTTGATTTATTTGACATGTTTCTATACCTATATAAATTTTCATATAGCTAATCTTTTTGTTTATAATCACTTAGGTACTTATGTTAAAAAGTTACAAAACTAACGAAGACTAAACTAAGAGTCTTAAAATCGGCAAAGACTTACAACCTCAATAAAATTATATCGTAAATGGTATATTAATGATACCAGCTCGTGCTGAGATATTAAAAATGAAAATAAATAAATATATAGGTACAAATAACACTGATTGAGCTATCCCCAAAGTAAGTTTGAGACTTGTGTTATGGATACTAACTCAACGATAGTATATTTTATAACAAATACATTTATAGATAATCATCCAAGACCCAGGTCAATTTATTTAAGGCAATTTTCCAACTTGCCCTGACCGGGGATTGACCTCTGGGTGGCGGACTAGTATGGTTACCACTACGCAACAAAGGTATAATATTATTGTTAGCATATTCGCTTAAATTTAGTGCAGTATTCAATAAGATTTGTAACATATTTAAGTAGTACTTTCAGTAGTTAGATCGAGTTTACACTTTTATTGAATTTATAGAAATTATTAGCTACGATTTCTTCTTGTCTAAGTATTTAGTCCTTAGTTTTATAAGACACAAGTAGTTAGCTTGAAAGCTGACTATTTGTGTCTTTCAGTACTTTCAGTAGTAAGATGAAGTTTACACTTTTATTGAATTTATAGAAATTATTAGCTACGATTACTTCTTATCTAAGACATAGTCCTTAGTTTTATTAGACACAAGTAGTCAGCTTGAAAGCTGACTACTTTGTGTCAAATTATCCTAGCGTTATCTTGAAGGATAACGCCCTTTTTTATTTACATATCCCAATGAATGAGATTGCTTCTGAAGAAGCGACTAGTTATTATTCCTTTTCTTAAAAGAAAGGAAAATCGCGAGAGACGACCAAAATTGTCTCTACATTGGGTACTGCAGAAGTGTTATAGTAGAAAAGATAAGTATATACTTCTAATACCTACATCCGTACTATTCGCACCTAGATTTATACTGCAAGCTTTGCCAACTATAAAATTTCGACCTCTTACAAGCAACTCGATATATTAGCCACCCACAGAATCGAAAAGTATCGTTTGACAGGAAACCAGTGAATACAATACAACAATTGCATGATATCAAGATTGCGATAAAAAAGGTAGGCAATTTCAAACTCTATCTCTAAAGAAATAAAAAGCATAACGCCGAGAATCGATACTCTGGAAGAAAAAAAAATGACACGCGGTGATCGGAAGATTAAAAAAATTGACAGTTGCATAGTTGTAAGGTTGCAATTGTAAGGTTACAATTTGAAAAGTATTATTGTTCATTTTGGCAGATTTTTTGTTATAAATGTATGTATGCTGATTTTTAAGGGTTCCGTACCCAAAGGGTAAAAACAGGACCCTATTACTTAAACTCCGCCATCCGTCTGTCTGTCGCCAGGCTGTATCTCACGAACCGTGATAGCTAGACAGTTGAAACTTTTACAGATGATGTATTTCTATTGCCGCTATAATGTTCTTATATAATAAATAAAGGAGTACAGTAAAATCATTAATTCCAACTAAAACTAAAAAGTCCTAATCGACTATTTTTCTCATTCTTCGAAAACTTTTTATTATTATTAGACCACTTAAAATCGCCTACATTTTTTGTAAATTGCTAGAAAATATACGTCAATAATGATGAAATTCAAACATTTTTTACTTGGAACAAAAAATTTAATCACTTGCAGTTAGCGAAGGAAACCAGCAAAAAACTTTTCCACGAACCACTGCCTATTTTAACAACCTTCATTATAGCTTTAAGCACACCGGGCTGTGTTTTTAATATTTTATATTTATTATTTTTCAAATCTGAAACTAGTTTGAACTTAGGACCAAAAAGGTTATTTAGGCTGTGATAAGGCTGTTTTTTTTTCTATAATGTTTCTTTAACGGAAATTCTTAGGTTAAATAAATGTATGATCTTATTTATTTAGTCCGTACTTACATTAAGTAGTTATTTAACGCTGTTATGTTTTATATAGAAAAAAAATAGGCAGTTCCTGTAGTTACAGTCTTACAGTAAATTTAAAGCCCCTACTTCTGATCACTACCAACATACACAGCTAATAAGATGAAGACTGAATTTTAAACTCTTTTGCTCGTACCAGAAGTGCCATTTTTCAAATGCGGAGTCACCTAAATGAATGATTTTTCCATACAAAAAACCATACGTTTAGTAACTCCTCGTTTGAAAAATTGCACCATTGCTATTATACGTCTATGTCATTGCTTTTTCTACTGTCTAGTTTTTAGCGCGCGTGTTATATATACTACAGACCACAGATAGTTGCTGATAAGAATTAAATGTAGATTATTATTAGTAATAGTAATATTAAGATATAGTAATATTACGATCAAACTAGGCCATTTTTAAAGCATAAGCTGACATAACATTGTTAACCCACTTTTTATAAAATAAAAAAATCTCATTATAACTTTGAAAATGCAAATAACATGGCTGCAAATGCGTGGGGCCATCGGACGATCTCCGTCAAAAAAACATCTATGTCGTAATAACCATGCCCCAACAATTTTTGTTGTTAACGACCCGAGACATTGTTTGTTCTTCGTCCAAAACTCGTCTAACCCAGAATGTTCGTAAACGTATGCAACCAGCAATCATTCTATACGGAACGCGCCTAATGATAGCCCTTAGAACGAGTAAATTATCAATTCGGCCCGAGGGTCTGAACCTTGTTTTTGGAAAGCAGTAACAAGCCTATCATCTGTGCTCTTTGAATTATAACTTACTAACATTATGATCTTTAAAACTGATCATATTTAGACTCAAATTCGCTTATTTGTGCAATTCATTAAAAGTTAGGATAACCAGTTTGCTCCCAAAAGAAATAAACCAAATATTTGATTAAACTAAACTTGGACCGTTTAACGAATGTGTGGATATGACTCATGTTTCGATTTGTCAAATCACTGAACAAGGAAATTATGGAACTAACGAGTTTTCCGTTTTACCTGCTCAAGTGACTCTCAAATTCTCATTTAAAACAATAATTAATATTATTGGGTAAATTGATAACAAAACCTAACTTAACACTAAACGCTGTATAGTTCAGCTATAAATGACATAATAAGAGGTAGGTATATCGATACATAGAAAATTTAAGTAGATACTTACCTAGCTTTATCACTTGACAAACGTCACAAAGGGCGAGTGTATGTTACTCAAAATCTATTCATATGTTAGCATCAAACATCGTTATTGATTCGTAATAAAATTTGTACTATCAGAAAACAAGAAGCAATAAATCAATCATTCTAACCACTCGTCGACAAGCTCAAAATTATAGCAATTAAGAATTCTAACAAGAAAACAGTTACATGTTACTGAGAAAGAACGTTGCAGTAATGTTGCGCACGTATCAAGAAAACTTGGTATAGTGACAATATAAAAAGAGTTGAGATGTAACTTCAATCATACACATGTAATGTTCACGTTTGTGATCCAAGTCAATTATTATCTTCTGTACAGCGAATAACATTTTGATATTCTTCGTTCTTCTTTGTGTATGTGTACTTAAGTAGTTAACACTGATGACATTGTAATTTTTTCAATCATCTATAGCTTGGATGTGCTTCCGGACCCCTTTCAAAGACCCAAGAAAGATATTTGATATGTCCTTTCGATATTGATCGATAAGTAGCGTTGCAAGCAATAGTATAAAATATCGATAGTCTATCGATACTATCGAGACCTCAAAAACACAATATCGATAGGACTATCGATACTATCGATAATATCAATACTATCGATAGTTTTTCGTACAAAAAGTAGTTACATTATCGATACTATTCAACGCTATTGATAAGTTAAGATATGCCATTAATGGCCATTAAAAAAAGATTTTATTCATTTGTAGTCACTTCACAGTAATATTCAATCGCAAATCCCCTATTTCCTAAGTTTTGAAGTCCATACAATGTACAAGAGTTTATTTCTTTACTAACTAAATTTGCAACTTTGCTAAGTCGGGCGGCCTATATTCAAACGTCACACGAAAGCAAGCGTGGAGGTTTCCGACCCCTTCATATTCTTGTTAACGTTTCCCAACTTTTAACTATTATAGCAACGAAAACTTTTCTAAAGAATCCTGGTTACTGCTGAACCACTGACATAGCTATGTTTTATTCGACTACATTTATGATAATATGTTTGCAAATCTTTAAATACTACCTACGGTATGTAACTGTAAAGGTTTAAATAGATACTGAGCGAAACTTAGTAAGTATTAGGTACCTTTTCCATTACCATGTACGGTACGCTTCAAAAAAGGAGTCAAAATATCTCATACTAATTAATGGCTTAGAGAAATTATGACTCCATTTTTGAAGCCTGACCATACGTAGTCTATATAAAATAACAACCAGAAGAGTGAAGGAAGAATAAAGTTTGGTAATACCTATTTATCATTTATAATTATGCATATTTACTAAGGCATAGCAAACACAAAGTAGCGTTAATAGCATAGACCAAGATTTTTTTTTTAACATGGGTAATAGTAATCGGTCCATCTTTACAATTAACGATATCAGCCAATAGCAGACGGGCACACCCACTCCGCCATGATGCGCGAGGGCATACTAATTGACTTATTACGGTAAAATATGTATAGATACTCGTAGCTGTGCTAAGATACGAATTTTGGTTTGTTATTTCATGTATTTTAGCACATCTGGTGTCAGTTTCAACCTGCCAAAAGATATCTTAGAAATGTTTTCTAATGATGACAACTTTACCAATGTCATGGACCAACAAATTGTTGGTCCGTGCCAATGTTTAACATGCCTTTCCAAGAAAGGAGGGGCTTACGATAATTTTATGCCACTTGCGGCTTACTCATCCAAGTAAAGACCATGCATTAAATTCTAGTCTTCTAAATATACAGAAGTTCAGCTAGTGTGTACTTGAAGATTCACTAAAATGCTATTTGTCAATAATCGAGGTGATATGAATTAAGGGCAGATTATTCGTAAAGTTCACTGGCTTAAGTGGTCGTAAAAGTCAACCAGGGATTTTTTTTAAATATAGACACTAAAAAAATTGATCATCAATGATCTATGAGTCACTATAACTCTTGCTAAGGATCTCGCAACCCTCGGCTCTGTCAGAAGTAAAGATATGAAGGTGTATCTACAATACCTTTAAAATGAGTGAAAAATAAAGTTAACCGTGTTCCATAAGGCTCTGTCTGCACGTCTCTCGTATTCTTAACCTCGGCACAATCCCATGTGATGGACTGCGCGCTCGTGAGGCCTACCCGCCTGAGGGCAACAGCAAACATTTTTAGACTTTACTATCTTTTTGCGAGTTACATTTTTTCTATAATTTTTCAATAGGTTATCAACAAAGAATCAAAATGATAATTTTTGAATCATGGTTACTCAATGTCATGGTAGCACAATTGGAAGTTCACTCATGGAACAAACATGAAGGGCGCTCAATATGGCAAGCACTGACAATTGTTTATGCAATGAATAAATGAATAATCTTGCGATTATGTTTTTCTATGAAATTTGTAAAACGTTATCAACTTTTTAGAGCACAATAATTTCTACATAGAGTCCCAACTGTACATAAAAAACCCTGTAAAGCTTGTCAAATTTATGCTAATGCTACCAGGAAGTTTTTCTGTCGTCAAAAGAATATTTTACACAGTAAATATGAGGAAGACAAATATTTTTATCATGCCTTATCGGGCAATCTAAAGATCGTTATAATATTAAAAAAAATATATTTTTATGGCAATTTGCCCTTTAACTTTTACCGCTCGAGCGCATTGACATCAAACAATTTTAGCGGAAAGACATCGTTATATTCCATTATTTGTCGTTGTTATTTAGGGTAATCAGCATCAAGAAATATTACAGTTGACCTGTTTTGATAGATCTTTTTATTGGAGATCATTATTTTGTTGACAATTGCTTATTCAACAGCCAAGGTTTCGGATATCGTTTACAAGAATTTCTCTGGAAGAGAAACGCAAAAAAATATTCACATACGGTGGTACTTCGGACGGAGTATGCTATTCTTCCTGACAAGTGTGCTTTCACATAGTAGGTACCTATTCAGATATCCGTCGACAAACAATAACACTTTACACAGATGAATAGTTTGCTGGTTCTAATAATTAGCTTTTATCTAACTTCATGTTAGATAAAAGCTATTTATGTATTTATTATACAATCTTAAAGAAATGGCGACCACGTACTGGCAAGCGGAGCGTAGGACAACCCACACAAGTTGTTTTGACGACCTGATTAAGGTCGCTGGAAAGCGCCGGATGCAGGCCGCTCTAAATCGGTCATTTTGGAAATCCTTGGGAGGCCTATGTCCTGCAGTGGAAGTTATGCGGCTGAAATGATGAATTATGATGATGAAAGAAATTAAGTACATAAGTATATGCTTGTATGTTTTTTGTGCAATTAAGATATTAAACAAACAAGTAGATAAAATCTATGTATACTTAACATATAAGTATTAGGTATTAGGGGAGACAGGAGAATGATGCAGGCAGCGCATGTACCTTTTACATTACAGTTCTGTAGACCTTCCCTTTCTAGATGCGTGGTCTGAATGTGTATACATAAAATGTTGTTTCCATTTTATAATGCTAATTTTTTAAACTAATATAGCATAATAATATAAAACAATATTCCCTGCAAATAAATGATTTATCTCAAAGCGATTAAGTACTATCATCGTTTCAATGTAACATGTCTTCACAGCTGTTTTTGTCTTTAAAACTCAATGTCAACTCGCTAACGGCTAGTCGTAAAAGTCAACATGGCTAATTTAGTGCCCCATCATGGGTTTGAATCTCGTTTGGGACATTATGTCTGAGGTGGGCGGCAATATGTTGATTCTTAAGATAGCGTTTGTACGGTGTTATTCTGAAAATCTTAGAGAGCAAAAAGGAAGGTAATGCCGTGAGGTGAAGCAAAATACAAATTTGTTACAAGTACCCCTTTCCTATCCCACGAATGAGTGACTAAAAGGCGAGTAAGGGAGCTGTAGGTAGATATGTAACCCGTCTGCTCAGTGTGGTGTTTATGGGCAAATCCTCCCTTCATTGCGAGAGGCCTTGGTCCAGCAGTGGACTGATAAATACTATAGAGAGAGAGATAGGTTAGTATCCTCTATGGCCTACCTGACGATTAGTTGGTACCGTAGCCTATGGACCTATAAACACTAGGAGTACCAGACGCGGGCTGCCGAACTTGAGGAAATCTTTGCACGCTCTTTATGAACTCTCTCAAAAGAAAACATGAATTCAATTTTTTAACAAACCCATTTATTACTTACTTACATATTATAAATCACGAGCCAGAATCAATTGTTGCAAAATGCAAAAGATACGCTAGATAAGATCTGGGTCCCAGGTAGAAAACAGAAATCAAAATTCTAATTGGGAGTTAACTCTACATTAAGTAGGTCAGTTTTTTTTTTATAAATTAACACAAAATACAGTATCTAATAAGAAATAAATATTTGTTTCACTAATGATTAAAACTAAGAAAATAAGAAATGCTAAACTTGTTATAACTTGGTTCATAAACATGATTAAAAAAGAAGTCATGCGAGAGTTTAAATCAAACAAAAACTTTTTACGTGATTTTATCCAATTAATGACAAGTCTAGACTTTAAGAATTTCCAATGAACTTAGTAATGTAAATCAATTTCTTTGATATTAAAAAAACTAACTAGGTCTTTATACGATGGCAAAAAATGTGTACGTGTAATGCTTTCAGTGTTATGTTTTTAAAGAAATATGGTTGTAAGATTCTTTCTTCTGCCATAACTTTGTCCTAATATATTTCAATAATTATTTATTTAATTCCAGATCAGATTTGAGCGTATAAGTATATCATCTTAAATAACATAAGTATTAAATGATTCTTGGAAATTGGAAAGCAGACGTTATTTTATTTTTATTTATATGCATTGTTTTACCCAGAATAAGGCTTCGGTAATGGACATCAAGTAATAACATTCTGAGTACATACTGTTTTAAACCTTCAGACAGCAAACAAACGTGCATACGCGTGTTGTTTTAATTTTCATAAATTTCTGTTTTATTGAACCGATTCTTGATTGTAGGCAATGTAATTTGGATTCCTATGCTATAATGTATATAAGATTTTTTGTTTCTTATCGAAAAATATCATTGTGAAAGAAACCTATCTTATTTATGCGTACTCTAGTCTATAAGATCAATAAACTTACTTTCAATTTATATTTTGATAAAATGATACACTTTCCCTATACTCATATAAGACATGAATGTTGGTAACCTTTCTCGAACTTCTCCGTGCATCAGAAGGCACGTATAAACAATTGGTCCCGACTGTATTGTATTGTATAGCAGCCGTCAAGCTAAGTCAGATGCCTTTAGGCAGTCTGAAAAATCTGATAAAAGAAAAAAAAAAAAACAAACAAAGAGATATATGTATAATTCATTAATTAATTGTGTTCCCTTCTTTCACGTACTTAAAATATTTTTTTGATCGCAAATTTCTTGGCATAAAAATTAGATGATAAAGCTCTCGGCCTGTGTTTTTACTGTTGAACACATTTTTTTATGCTAAATTAAAAACAGGAAACAGCGTATTCCTTTTATAGCCTAAATCAAAAAGACGATGTTAAATAAACCATACAAAGATTTATCTTTCCTCCGATAAGTTTAAAGTTAATCGTGTGCGGTATATGTCCCTAAAAGCAATAGTTAAAAAAAAAACACCCAAATTAAGGATCATATTACAGAAATCCATTAGGGCAGCCAATAAAAATAGATCTCGCTTTACGTGTTCGATCCTAAATTCAGTCATACGAAATAAAATGCCGATAGAGGCGCCTTTGATTATCACGATAAGGGGGAGTTAAAAAATATAAAGCTAGTGAGAAGTTTTATTTTACTGAGTCCTTAGCCCTTGTGTTAAAATTTAAATACCTAGAATTATAAATTAAAAACAATTCCTATTGATTTTGTAGTTGAAAATTAGGTACAAAAATTCACATTATATGAAAATATAAATATTATATAAAATAAAAAACGAGAGTTTCATGGAACACTCGGTTGGAACGAAGTTACTTTCGTAGTTAACTATTAATTAGTAACGAAAAAATTTGATGAAACATCTTACACTGTTTTTATTAAAAAGAAATATTGGCGTGTGCTGGGTTTGAACCGGGAACTTTGACCATTTCAGGCATACGCTCTCCCGACTAAGCTATCGAACTTAAACTTGAAATTACCTTTCACTTTAATTCGTGATGGAATAATCTTACACTTTTTTTTCACCTAGCCCTCATCCGCTAAGTCTGTATCGAGCGAAAAGGAAATTTAAAAAAAAAATGCGAAAGCTATATATTTATAAATTGATGGTTTAATAAGTCTTTAACTGTACTTGTTTAAGTTGTGTTGGAAAATATTAATCGTAAATAAATGCGTCGAAATCTAAATTGATTCATAGGGTAAATATTTTACTTTAACTAAATTCACTGATGCTTGAATTCACCAATATGTTTAGCAAATAATTTTCTATAAATTTGTCAAATGCCGTCAAATATAATTCTAATGTATGACCGAACCTTCAAAATCTTCTCAAGCACTAAGGTAAAAAGTAGATACTCATATAATATTACCACTAGTAATATTAACTCATTTTTAAAAGACAAATCATTATATTCAGAAGCTGTGTAACCTAATTATGAGATGGAAAATAAGCAACTATCAATTAGAATACCGTTTCACTGTGTACGAACAATTTGTACCAGTAGGTGGGCAGGTAATAGAGTATTGTCTTCAGTGGTTGTAGGCGTATTACATTTAGGGTAAGCTTACGTTATAAAAGCTGAAGCGGTAGATTAGAAAGATCTTGCTAACTACATAGATGTTGGGCATTTTAGTAATGAATGATGCCGGACGGTGCATTTCTTAAATAGTATAACATTATTTAACTTATTTTGAAAATCCATAACAGAATAAACACTACTTTAATTTGTATAACATTAAGAATGTATACCATTCTCTACCATAATGATTAAAATTATTTTATAACACTTTACGTACGTAATATCACATCTTTATTCCTGATGCGGCAGATGGAGAATTGTACTTAAATATTTTTAAAATCTCAATATTTTTTATGTATTTCGTTGATTTTCTGACTTTATGATGTCAAAATGTTCATAGAACGATTTTTCTACAGAAAAAATCTTACCAATTTCAATAATCCTTTGATTTTCATTCGGTACTCTATGACAGATAAACTAATTAACAAATTAGGCAGATGATAGTATGATTTCTTGACTTGACTGAATAATAAGTTTCTTAGAGAAGGTAACGTTTGTACAAGTGAGTGTAATTGCGATAGAAGTTATTTTTTAATTTAATTTACATATTATATATTTTACTGGGACTCGACCCTTTATCGTTATTTACATAAGAAGCTAATGGTAACCACAGGGATTAAACGAACTTATCTCATAAAAGCAATCATCAATATTAAGAGGTTAGTCCTCAAATATGCTCCGGAGAAAGTTTTAATCTGGTTTCAAATCTGCCTCGGCCTTGGTTACGTAGGTTCCTTCTGTTCTTACCTTTGATTCGGTGCTTGGTCAGCAAAACGAAACCCGCGTCAGCTTCCGCTTCTGCTTTCGAACCGAAACATAGTCTAAACTCAGTTTTGATTATTTAACACATCTATGTTTACTACATTATTAATGGCCTCCATGATCAGATACAAGATGTACGGCAACTCGTTGGAGCAATCGACAATGATTTTTGAATGGAAACTGTAATTTGATTTGAAAGATTGTTGACTGTGTAGGTAGTGTATTTCTTTTATGTAATTATTTGTGATATGAGTTACTGCATTTTTATATGCTTATGACATGACACACACGCAACGAGTTAGTACCCAGCTAACATAGGTGAGTCACCATATCTCTATAATTATTTAAGAATGGTATGATAAAAATATTTATGGTTTACGTATTCTCACTCTGCTTACCTTAACTTTTATTTTTGTTAAGAATAATGCTTTTTATATGATAATATACATATCATTTTAAATAAAACTGAGCTTAATATGGAGCTAACATATAATGTTCTCCATATAGTGCTGTTTTGGACAAAGTTACATTCGGTTAGTAAAATAATTGTATTTTTACTATTACACCCAAAAATCGTACACAAAAAAATGTCTTCTGTACAAAATATATAAAATCACTAATACTTTCTTCAAATTAATTAACGTAATCACACAAATGTACACCCAAAACATTTTCCGTTTTCTCTAATCTTTTTTCTTGGCTGGTCAAATAAACGCGCTTAAGTCTTTTCTTGACGTAAATACGACTTAGGAATTCTTATTAACTTGTCTAAATAATGAGCCCTTAGCTTGCTTAATAAAGTCCGAGGGTGCCCTGCAATTCATCGTAAATATACTGATTAAGTTAATTTATTAGGAAGAGCAATATTGATTAAATTGAACGTATCGTTGAATAATAATATTTATATTTATTTAATATATAATACTTGAAGTTTTCAGACTGTAACTGACATTATAATTATATTGTCTCAATTTATTAGGTCAAAGTTAGCTATGTTTTAAAATGAATATATACCTACGTATGAATGTAAGTAAAAAATGTCTGCTTAGTGATGGAAGGAAATTACGCAAAAAAAAATGTCACACTGCATTTTTTTTTCTCTTTTTTTGGCTTTTATCTTAGCAGACATGCCAGCTCAAGTAACACATTGCCTTACTATAATAAGCACAATTTGTGAAAAAGTTCTTTCCAGTCTGGTTAGGTTAGGTTAGGCTGCAGGCTTGAATCACCTGTTTATCTGAAAAGAAAGATGATTATGTATTTTGGAAGCACATATAAACTCTGGCTGGGCCCTGAACATCATTAAGCGTTTGCTTTAACCTATCCAAGGATGATTATGGTCTACTCTTTGGGTTGCGGAAGTCAGACGTCAATCACTTTGTGTAAAAACCAGTCAAATCACCTAGGGTAGGTAGTGGACCTGGGCTCTGAAGCGTCACCCCTGTTGATAAAGCAAGATAGTGAATAATCCTTTAAGATAAATTTAATAAATTTTACTAGCGTAAAATAGTTATGAATGTATTTGGTATGTAAAGTATGTAATTGTGTGTGAAATCTAGCAATAGTGATATGGATTGGGTAAAAATATATTATTTTATTTAGTCCGTCAACTAGATTATCCAAAAATAAAGGACCCTAATTTTTTCGTTTAGCAAAGTAGTGAAATTCGCAAAGATACAGCGCTTCAAAGTGTCAGTGTGTCAGAGTGGGGTTGGTTTACCTCACCTTTGGTTGACAATCGTACCTGATCGTGACATCACGCGAAATTTAAACGCGCTGTATCTCGTCATTATTTGCTTATCAAAGAAAAGAAATACGTTTACCATATTTTTGATAATTTATCGAGTGAGCAAAAAAAATTTTTTGTTCACATCCCTATTGGTGAAAAGTTAATTTATTGCCTAAATTCTTTTTCCACAGAATAAATAGGAGAAAAGCTGGTTAATGAACGAGACTACACAATTAGTATTTATAAGTAGACTGTACATACATATATCAGATGGGTGGTAGCCACGATTTACATATTCAAACAAACTAATGAACCATAGCACATTAACCATTACTGAGGTCATAAAAGTAGAACTATAAAAGGCCACATGGCACAATATCGCGAGTTTTAATCCCAGCTTATCAACTAATAACCCTCAAACGCGCAGTCCGGTCGACCACACCCCCGCTATGCAATTCCACCTGATTGCGTATAATACATTTATTATTTACCCTTGCCATATCTACTGCAAGATTAAACTGCGACTTGTGCGAAGATTAAATCCAGGATTTTATTCCCATATCGCCGTACATTTTCACCCCTCAGTTGCGGTAGAAAACTCGAGTATTCATTGCGGGTAGCCGCTCTGGCAAGGGTTGACGACGCAATATTTCCAGGTTAACCTCCGAGTGGCTTTTATCTTAATAAAATTAGTGCTTACATTAATTTTAAAATTCTTAAAATAGAAATGATATTATGCTTGCTTTCTGGAGCATTACTTTGTTTTAAAGATACTTAAGTAAAGAACGAGGTCTTAGTTGCTTGTTTACTATGTAAGGCTGTAATTTGGTCAAATCTCATTAGTTAAATTAAATGCTTCTATACAACTATTTGGGTTTTATACAACAAATATCTTATTAAAAATACAAAACCATTTTATTAACTAGTGTAAATGTTAATCTTGACAACCCTACGTGCTGCAAACCAAGATTTATATGGAGTTGGTTGTTATTTATTCGGACCAGTCTTATTTTTATTCCCCGTGTGATATTTTTAATGAGGCAACTGAACAGCACTGGCTGCACCTTTTATTAACCTTGAAAAGCATTACTCGTGCTCAAATAGCCATAGACTATAATTTTGTCTCTTATTTATTTAGCTAACCCTCAGGCGGCTCGACGCCTGAAGGTAAGCTTAAATGAAATGTTAATTTTATGCTTTTATATGGCTAGATCAGGGTTTTGCCACTACATTGATAGTTTCCATTGCATATTAATAACTAAATAATAGGTCGGGGAAAAAGTCTTTTCGCATTTTATATGAAAATTCAAAACATTTTTTAATATAGTTTATTTACATTTTACTAAAGTATGTAGGTACCATTTTCTTTGATAACTTTTTGCCATCTTATAGGTAGGGACATGATCCCATTGCTATAGAAATTTTGGGGCTTCTGATCAAAAAACTGCGTCAAGTAGTTTTGGCAGTCCTCTCGAGATGTTAACCTGACACTGCCTAAAGAATTCTGAAGAGACCAAAACAGTTGGAAATCGGAAGGTGCCAGGTCGGGACTATACGGCGGATGCATTAACACCTCCCAGCCAAACTCTCTTAATTTTTGCTGAGTGGTTGAAGATGTGTGAGGTCTAGCGTTATCATGATGAAAAACCACACCCTTTCTGTTGATTAATTCCAGCCGCTTTCTCTTAACTTCTTGCTTTAATCTTATCAGTTGTTCGCAGTAGAGTTCTGAATCGATGGTCCTGCCT
Organism: Acrobasis suavella; assembly: GCA_943193695.1. Classification (NCBI taxonomy): domain Eukaryota; kingdom Metazoa; phylum Arthropoda; class Insecta; order Lepidoptera; family Pyralidae; genus Acrobasis; species Acrobasis suavella. The sequence continues at coordinate 14,960,204 of OW971938.1, forward strand.
AGTGGTAACAGCTTATAATGAATAATGCCCTTCCAATCCCACCACACACACAGCATCACCTTGTTGCGGGTTAACCCGGGTTTCGCCACAGTCTGTGAAGCCTGACCGGCCTTTCACCATGACCTTTTTCGCACGTTCTTGTCGTACGTGATCCACTTTTCATCACCAGTTATCAATTTCTTCAAAAATGGTTCGATCTTATTACGTCGTAATAAAGAATCACAAATGAGTACACGGTTCATTAGGTTTCTTTCAGAGAGCTCGTGAGGTACCCAAATATCGGGCTTTTTTGTGTACCTATTTTTTTTAAATGCGGCAGAACTGTTTTGTGGTCAATTCCCAGTTCTTCAGCTATGTCGTAACTACTAATATGCCGATCTTGCTCCACTTTTTCAAAAATAGCATTCATTTTATCCGTAAAAGGGCGACCAGAGCGACGTGCATCTTTGACATCAAAATTTCCGGATTGAAAACGCTTAAACCAAATTTGTGCTACTCTCACAGACACTGCACTAGGTCCATAAACATCGCAATTTTTTTTCGCGGCTTGCGTTGCATTTTTACCTTTTTGGTAGTAAAATTTTACAATGTATCTAATTTCTTCATTAGATTCACGCATCTTGACGGTAAGAAAAACAAATGAAAATCACGCATTTTCCTAATTTGAATTTGGAATTATCTTCTTTAAAATTTAAACTTTGAAATGATACCAAAACCAGCCAGGTACAAATAGTATAACCAAAGTGGTTTTATTACAAGTTCATACATACTATATGCGAAAAGACTTTTTCCCCAACCTAATATTATAAGAACTTAAGATTCAATTCCACTTATGGCTAAAACTACATTTAATGAAATATAATAAAGAAATAAGTTTAAAACCTACTTCATAAAAGCTTAAAAATGTACTTTTACCCATTCTACTTTTGTATGTCGACAGCTTACATTTGTCTAGATAATTTTATTTAGTTTAAGCTTATTGGATGCCGTTACGATGAGTCCATAATTGGGCCTCACGATGGCTATGCAAATGTAGCAATTAGCCTAATAAAATGTGGAGTAAGTAACCCGCTGGGCTAACGATGGCTTAACAAATTTACTCACTCGGCGACTCGCGTTAATGGGTTAAGATTTTCGTTTGTATAATAGGTAATTAATTAACCCGTATTCCAAGCTCTGGCATTACTCATATCTTCACCAAAACCTGTTTGGAGTTAGTTGTTTGTTTTTTAATGTTTTTTTTTTACGTGGCAAGCAGGCGGCAGATTTTTTTTAACAGTGCTTGAAAATATATAGGTAAAATAAACCTAGCTGTTTTACTAAGGCACATTTAAATTACCTAATCATGTCTTTATTAGATAATACAGATTTTGATTTGTATTAGATAGCCAGACTTATAGGAAAAGAAAATTGAAATAAATCATTTATTGGTATTCGTGCTAATTCATTCCTTACTTTTTCTAACTGAAATAACGCAAATACTATAATATACTCAATCTTTTCTAACAGGCATCATCAGCTATATTCTTCCATTATTTCCTTTAGATTCACGGGTCTTTTCACCCCGGTTCTTCTAGGGGCTTGCCTGGGTATACAGATCCAATACGTAGAGGCCCTTTGGAGAATTTGATGTAATATGGCGCTTCCGCCAAAAACCCATTCCTAAATATTTCTATGAAAGGTGTTGAATACGGAGGGTTTCGGCAGGAGAAAGATCTATTATAAGAAAAAGGGAAAGGTCTATGGATTTCTTCTATTATTATTATTACAGTTTATACAGTCAAATTACTAGCACATAGCAACTAGAGCAATGATAGTCAATATATTTCGTGGGATGCAATAACTATATTACACAGCTATTTTTCACTCAGGCAATCTAAAAGAACTAAGTTATAAATCCAGAGTTACAAATACTTCTCTCCGATAAACCTCAAAGGCAAATTAAATAAATAACCTGTATACTCTACTCACAGAGTCACTGCAGTAGTACGTAGCGTAACATAATAAAGAAGTCCCAGAAGGACTGGTTTAACATAGATCGGGATTATAAACAATTTAGTCGAAACAAGTGATCTTTGTGAAATTAAGTAAATAAATATGTATGGACAAATTACACTGATTGAGCTAGCCCCAAAGTAAATTTAAACTTGTGTTATGAGATACAAACTCAACGATATTATATTTTATAATAAATACACATGTAGATAAACACCCAAGACCCAGGGCAATTTGAAAAAGGCAATTTTCTAGCTTGTCCTGACTAGAGATCAACGGAACCTCCGGGTTGGCGGACTAGAGTGTTGAATATTACGCCACGGAAAATCTTAAATGTTTATTATTAGTCTAAGATCCCATATGGTTTGCCTGCTGTTTTTTATGCATGAAGATTACCTTCTGTTTCTTATAATGTTATGTTGTTTGTCTTCGAGCGCATCTACACGCCTCACTCAAGTCTAAACGACCTTAATATTTAATGAGCTCGACAACATCAAATAAAATAGCAACAGGATCAGGATCTCGAAGTTTAACGAGGGTGCTTGAAGCGGAATGTGTTATCGGAAGAATATGTTCTCGTGTGGAAAGGGGGTGCACTTGCCAAAGTTTGGTATTTTTGGAATTGAGTGAGTAATATGAGTTGATTTTCACAGTAAGCTCTTTTTTAGCATATTCTCGGGTGCATCTTTAGCTTTTTTCCTTTCCCTGGTAATGCATCAATAGTAATTTAAAAATGCTGAAAAAGAAAACGACAGGTGAAAAGCAGAAATTAAAAAAATGGGATATTGGCGTCAACCCTACTTGTAAATGCATTCAGTAAATACTAATCTAAATACATTAATGTCTCAAAAAAAAAACAAAGGCTAATATTGGTATGTGTAGGTAAAAGGTAACCTACGTAACAATTTCAAATGATGTTTAAAAAACTACGTTTAAAACGAGCCTACCTGCTCTCAAAGATAATTGAGGAACATCCAACCTGACCGGTTCCTGTTTTCTTTGTTTGTTTTTATTTTGAGGGAACACAGGATATTGCTATGTTTAGGGTGCAACAAGCCTTGTTGCTTACTATTTGTAAGCGCGGGCCTGTTAATTTAATTTAGTAAATAAATTGCATAATAAAGAATCAGTTCTTTTACACTTACGTTCATAAAGGGTAAGGCTTTGAAACCTCATGAAAACTTTGATTTAAGTATTTCGCATTACATATGATAATTTTTTATTTCATCTACTGTATTTTTCTCTATAGGTTCTGTTTTATATTATTATTATTAATGTAAACAATGCAAAAGAATATATATGTAGCTTTACCTTTATTCAAGACACTGGAATCATAAGTTAAAGCTAAGTCAATAATGTTTGTTGTTAGCTGTGAATTGTACAGAGTCACAAATAGGCACCGTCATTGTGATGCTTTTTTTTAACAACTCGACAAAGAAACCTTTGTTAATGGACATTCGATGCTTTACTTTTAGGAAATTTATTTGATTTCGTTTTTTCAATAATTTCTACAAAAAGTGGTCAGACTGAAGTTGATTCAGTCGTAAAAAACCATATATTTAAAGGTATGTATTTTTCACAAAGAAAAGTCGTCTAAATTGAACACCAAATAAAATTGATTTCACCCAATAAATTTAATAAAGTGCCAACAATCAATCAACCGTGTACGCAACCACAAACTATGAAGACTAATAAGATCATGATTAAAGTAGATAAGTCAAGCTTCAAAGTTAGAACGTGGCATATTAGCTTGCAAACAGAACCCGTATAAAGCGCATATTAATCGAACGTTGCAGCTCGTTTCAAGCTGAAGTGAAGCTGGTTCGGACTATCTATTGACTTTGATGCTCTTTTTCTATAATAGTTACAATAAAGAAGTAAATAATTATAGTGATACCTTTTTAGTAGATGACGGCGTCAAGCCAGCGTTGCGAGTGTGATGAGTATTATACTACACTAGGGCAGGACTGCAGCTATAAATGCGAAATATAAATATATATATTTGTCGTTGAAATACCTAAGTCTCGAACTAAACGCTTTGACAATTCCTTTTTGGTTCGAGTAGCTAAGGTGTGGAATGAACTGCCTGCGTCTATATTCCCAGAGAAGTACAGCCCCGGGACATTCAAAAGTAGATTGAATGGGTATCTTTTGGATAGGCATGCTTCATCCTAGTCTTCATCGTCGCTTTCCATCAGGTGAGATTGAGGACAAATGCCTAAACCAATAAATTGTAAAAAAAAAAAAAAAAAAAAAATATGGTGGCATAGGTAACTATCAGGCTAAGGCCTCCCTATTTTACATCCATGGATATCCAAAGGCAAAAAAGTGATATAGTTTTTTACTAAATTAATTCAGATGTTTGAAAATGGTGGCTTTACATATTAGTTTGCAAAAAGAGCCCATACAAAATACGTATTGCTCGAATAACTCTAATTTGCTAAATTTATTAATATCAGTAAGTATAATGTTTGTTTGTTTCATAAAACGTATCACGTCAGGATCACCAAAATATAGGGTATGGAAGTTTATGGGTGAAGCATTTCAGATAGGGAAATGTGTAAGGAAGTAAGTAGTAGGTGAAAAAACGATTCAATGGAAAATTTGTACGAGAAAAGTCTCAAAAAGCACATTTATTTTTAATGCACACAACCTTAGAGAGCGTGACTTAATCTAATAAAGAAATATTACATTAACATAACTCAAAACAATAATCTCATATCATAACAATAATTTCTTCAAAGGATTAAAAAATAATCAGTCAAAACTAGATTTGAACTATTTTGTAACGCGGGTGGCCAACAATTTGATTCATTATCTGTAGGTGGGCTTTCAAACTACAAAATGACCCATAATTCCCTTGTTAAGGCTCGGGGAGATAACTCTACTAACGTATTAATCTAGGACGATAAATATTCCAAAAAAGGCACTGATAGCAATAAATCTTTGATCGACTATGCTAATTATAGGCAACCGTAGACATTTGTTATTCTGTGAATTTGTTACCAGATAGGTTATCGTTTAGTGACACCATTTCTGGAAATAAGGAAATCATGTAGACACAAATTATAGAATCCCGCCGCCGCATGGTTTTTAGCCTATAAATAAGACCACTCTATCTCTTCTTGTGGATGTCGTAAGAGGCGACCAAAACACTGAACACTCACAACTTGTGGTCGTCTTTTGGCAGCCAGTCATAAAACCACGTGGTTCCTGCGTTTCTATTCTACCTTAGACAACCTCTGTGGCTTAGTGGTCATCATGCCATGCAGTCACACCGGAGGTCCCGGGTTCGATTCCCGGTCAGGTCAAGATGGAAAATGATCTTTTTTACTTACGTTTATCTGTATATTTACATGGTTTAAAATATAGTACTGTTTAGTAAGTATCCCTACACAAGTCTTGAACTTACTTTGGGGCTAGCTCAATATGTGTGATTTGTCCATATATAAATACTTTGCAATGTGCTTGGATGACCATTTGCAAAAGGCTCGTGTTATGTTTGGAAAAATCTTTAAAATTATACCTTGGGCTCATAACCAGCTAACAGCTACAACGGGGAACGCGCTAATTAATCAAAAAAAAATCTTGCCTTATGTCAACATACTCGTACATTGAAATCTGTAATGTCGAGTAGTAATGTCCTGTAGTCCAGTTCAACTCACCTTTTAGATTTTTATAAATTAAATCTTACAAAACCACGTGATTCGATGCATGGATCAAATAATTCTTACAGGAAATATCTCTCCAAAATTTACGTGTATTTTTTCCCGCAGCTCATCGAAGGGCGGCTTCATATCGCACGATTCACACGTAAGGCAGAACAAACAGTCTGAACCAACTCGCTGAAACAACACCGCTGCGGTCCACTTATATCAGATTCCTTATTGTTCTGATTTCATTCCATTAACGTTTGTTAGAGACACTTTCCTTAATGTTTTCTCTGAGCATCTTCCGCCGTATGATATCGACTTTTGTTTTTCTAAGAATTATGTCATATTTTATTCCATGTGGCAACATTATTGGTAAATAAACTGAAAGAAATTCCATTTATGCAAGTACTAGAAACTAAAACAATATTACTAAATATTTAAAAACGGTATTACTCACGTAGTGTAGTCGGAAAATACCGACCGTGAGTAATACCGTTTTTAAATATTTAGTATGTCATCTCATGTTACTTTTAATAATATTAAAACAATATTAACCAAATTAAACAGCCTACAATTCAAAGTCACTAATATAAAAATAATTCAAAATAAGTTGTATTAAATTTTATATGGCAAAGTACCTTATTTAAACTTTTTGGTATAGTAGTTTGATTTGTTTCATTTTTATGCTCAATTATACATGATCTAACAAAATATACTGACTCTATTTTAAGTCCATGATACTGACCAACTTTCCCCAATGATAATTAAGCAAACTACGAAAATTAATTACTAACTAGTATTGGAATAATTTTTTGCAAAGAAAAAACTTTAATAAGACCGCGCTTGGTGCCGTCTGATAACATAATCCAGAGAGTTGTCAAAAGTTCAAACATATTTAATGCAGATTTTTCTTTTCACGTTTTTAAATGCAAATACCTACTCGTTGTTATTACTTTAATTAAAATTTTACAAAACTCCTACCAGGATTTTATGCTAGGCATGGGATAAAAGTCAAAAAAGGAACAAAAAATAGATTTCTCACATGTTAATATTCATAATCTATCAACCGGGTGTCTCCTCGAAATTGTACTTGACACACTATAAAAATATCCTTTCGTATGATGACCTCAGTTTGCTAATTACATTATCTATCAACTCGACAACCGACCGTCCAAATTTAGTGTTGCTTGACTTGTGTAATTACCGTGTCATTTTTTTTTTAAATTCCGCACTAAGAGACGACGCAGGCGGTAGATCAAAAATAGTTTGGCTTGTAAATCCGTACTACATGGTTTAAGATGAGAGTACACTAGATCGCAATTGATGACTGTGTATCGAATGGAGTTCATACACTATACATACGTCGATTGACAGTCAGTATATTATTCACAAAATTGTCTATTTCTCATTTGAAAAATCATATGTTGGACATTAGTCTCCTAATTAGATTATAAAACCTAGTTGGATTTACAATATACATATGTGTTACAGTTCCAACTACACTCAACAGCCTTAATTTGATTGTTGATGAGAATATCATCATCATCGTCAGCTCTAGGAGCTCGGTGGTCTGTCGGGAGTGCGCATTGGTATCGCTTTCGCAAGTAAAGCGACACCGGGCGTGGTCCGCATTTGACCACAAGTGGCATAAAAAAAATCTCAAGCTCCTCCGTGCTTCGGAAGGCACGTATAAGCCGTAGGTCTCGGCTGTCTTCATTGTTTGGCAGTCGTCAAGCTATGTCAGATGCCTTTAGGCAGCCTGAAAAATCTGACACCAGTATTGGCCACTTACACACACGAAAAATAAACAAAACATACATCGTCAGCTCTCAACGACCCACTGCTGGGCATGAGCTTCCTTTTGTTTACGCTATTGAATCTTATCCCTATTCTATTGATGAGAATATACATACTGGTAATAGGTGTTCCTTCCGGGAGTCCGAAGCAGGACAGATGACAGAAACAACCGGGAATGCTCTAAGATGCAGAAGAAGATATTAAATAAGTAATTTAATTGTGTGCTTCTGAAATTATAAGAAATTTTAATCCTCTCAGGGAATATGCATGAAAAAATATTTGTTTTCTAACCAGTTTATCCATAAATGTTCAAAAGTCAAATACTAACAGTAAAAACAGAAAAAAATTGGTAGAAAAACGAACGAGATATGCCGATTTTACGAAAATATGTCTATCTCACTCGCAAAAATGCTATTTTCTATGGCAAATATATAGATGATATGGACTTTGACGTCATCAGTCCACATCGGACTTCTCTTTCTAATTGAAACATTATTAAAGTATCACATATTCGTCGCTGATTAAGATATTTTATTATTTCTTTCATATTTGTTTACTGTGGTTAATCAGGATTTTATTAAGCAAATAAAAAAAATACGTGCATATTCCCATGTGCAAATATTTCCAATTGTAAACTCAGCTTAAAATTGCGAGAATAGCTTCAATCCCTTAGAAGTCTGTCTTCCTGATCTTTTGATTGTTAATTATTGAGTGTCTAGGAATGCAATTACAAATATCGTCAATCCAAGAATACCAGCTGCTTCTCTGCGAAGACTATAAAAGCCGATCGAGAGATTGAGCAAAAATCTGAAGAATAATGTCAATATGCTGTTGGTCAAAGAAAAGTCATGTCAATGCAGTAGGAAGAAAGAGAGAAGAAGGAAAAAAGACAAATAGAAGCAGGTTGTCCTTTTTGAACTCTTTTCCACATTCCACCTCTACGCCAACTGATATGGCCATTGGGTCATATTTCCTCAGGGCCAATCGAATAGATCTTATCAAAATGTTAACCACTTCCACAATAAAAATAATCAAAATGTTACATGGCTAAAGTTAAATAGTCAAAAAAGTTTTCTAAAGAATTTCAGGATCTCTTTCCTCTTTTTCACTTCTTTCCACTTTTTCATCCTTTGTTCGTGGTGGTTTTCCAACCTAAAGCGAGATTTAAGTTTCGGTCATAGTTCAATTTTATTTTCTTTACCTTAATAACGCGTCGTTTTTTAAACTGTAAAAAAAAACGATGCGTTAATAAGGCGTAGAACAAAACACGACATTGTATAGTCGCTATTTATACATCTGGTGTTAATTTTGACATAAAGTAAGTGGAAAGAAGCAACGCATTAATTAGGTAGTGAAAAAACTGGACAATGACCGGTCTTCATTTTATAATTTTCGCGCTCAACAACCATCCTCTGTCCGCTCATTACAAGATTATCAATAGTCAAATCAAAACATTCCCCAAGGGCCTGATTGCTATCCCGGCTAATCGAAATCTGGCATAATATCCGGCGATTCTAAACACAAAGGGCCTATAATACCCGGTTATTAGGGGTTAATATTACTGTGTTATGTAATACCAAACGAATGCTTCATAAATTTTAATTAAGCATTTGATACCTTCGACCCGTGATGGCGTACTTTTGAATTAATGACGTCAATTATTTACTTCATAAACATGACCCTTTTTACGTATTAAAAATTAGTACGTTATGTTATTTGCGTCCTGGGTTTGCAGTCGATGTATGTTTGTTATGTGTTATGTTGATTGTCATGTTATTTTAATAACAAAAAGATGAATCTGTTATGGTTGTGAAGACTGAGAACATTATGAAATAATGCTTTTGAAGTTTCAATGAATGGAATGGATGGTAAGAACAGTTTAATAGAAAATTGGCTTGAAGGCCTCTAAATACATATACATATTGTTATCTGTTTATACCTGTTGTTAAAAGAAATTTCAATGTTTTTTCATAGTTTTATTGTTCTTATCCTGCAGTTTTATTTCTACTAGTTTTCTTGGTCATCATTTGAATTTCCTCGAATTGTATTTATTTTATCTACTGCCAAGCTGAAATAAAATAATAACATGCGTATATTTTCGTACTTTTAATTACAGCCCAAGTTCATTAACGAATGTTTATTGTGCGTATTACGGAGTTTCGATACGGTCGAAATAATACCAAAAATGTTTACATGGTGCGGATCCATGTGCACGAGCACAGATGGGGTTAAATGGATAAGTAGTCCAAGAGCTGAACTATTTTGTTAAATCTACTTTAAATTAAAAAAAAAGACATTTATCAATACGCTATTTCAGCAAAATATCTAACAGTAGGTATTTTTTATTCTTGTCTAACGCGGTAAATAAGTTTTTTGGGAATATTTTCAGATATTGACTCGTAATTTATGATAAAATGGACACTTTCAAAACATGGCTTAGATGCTAACCCAAATTTCAAGTAACAGTAGAGTAACCCAAATTTCATGTTAAGATAAAATTTATTTCTGAGTGAGATTCTAAGAACTCTGTGAGATGTAAACGTGCGCAATAAAGTAAAAAAAAACAGGCTTAAAGCCTAATAAATCAAGTGACTATAAATGGTTAACACTGCTTAGTGTCAGTTTAGCGGACGCTACGTGTTTGTATCAACACAATTTACAAAAGTCAATCAATTTATCTTTATAATTTTCCACCACTTCAAAGATTCAAAAAGATTCAAAAATACATCTTCTTACTTTATAGCACAAACACGAAAAATTCTAAACTAGCCCAATCTAGGCTGAATGAAATTTTAATAGAGAACGGGCAAGAGTTACGACTAATAAATAAATCCAACCGTATTTTAAACCAGCCCCTGTACTAGATGAATTGCAGTAGTTTTAAATATGCAACATTAAATCTCACATAAAAGTACAAGGTTTTGATGCTTTTGGGGCACACTTTTCAAATATTTTGACATGAATTCGGGGTTATTCAGTGTCTGGATTATTAACGAGTAAATGAAACAATTTCAGTTGTATAGTGCGATATAAATGGGTATAAGAAGAAAAGAATCACAAAAATGAAATGGTAGGTTAAAAGTCTATTGATACTATTATTATCTTTTTAAAGCTTAGTGGATAAGAAAAAAAAAAGTTAATGCCTGTCAAATTCTAAACAAAACACAATTATGGCGTAAGTTGACTTGAAAAAAACACACCCGAATCAAAAAAAAAGCGTCATCACCATCAATAAATAAATTTAAAAACTATGTCCTTATCCGAGGATTATTTACCATGTCTCCCTTTTTTCGGCTGAATGAAAAGAGCATAAGCTGTTCAAATAGCGTAAATAAGTAAAGAAGTAGTATTCAATTATGAAACAAAGTCAGGACCTTTATAAGTGACGTAGACTGTTCTTGATATTTACTAATTAATTTACGTAATTTTTACCTAGTACATTACTAGTAAAACGTGTGTCTAGATTTGTGTGTCCAGTTACTGAATAACCCTAAACTCGCTCGGCCTTTGATTCAAGTCATACCAAGCTTTACACACTGCATATCAAAGTTCATTTACAGTGTAAAGGCGCATTTCATTCATGCGCGGATTATTTCATATGTGAATAGGATTTATATGCCTTTTATGGTATTTTTTTCAGAAAAACTGTCTGATATGGAATGGCTGACTATTTCAAATTTCTTTTTAGTTTTTTGTAAGACACTTTAAACAAAAGAATTGGAATGTACTAACAAAGAAGGAAACTAAAAGGTTGGAAGCGTTCAAGGTGTGGTGCTGGAGAAGGCTAAAGAAAATTAGTTGGAAGGACAAAGAAACAAACATATAAATCCTGAATAGAATAGGTGAAAAGAAGCACATCCTGGAGGTCATTGGATATAGGAGAGGCAGTATGTTGGGACACTTGATATGGCATGGCAATTTTATGCGTATTATAATAGAAGGCAAAATAGAAGGAAGACGAGGAAGAGGAAAGCCCAAGCATAGCTATATGAAGCAAGTTAAGGAAAAGGTGACAGCAGTGTCTTCTCAAGATATCAAGAGGTTGGCGGAAAACAGAATAGAATGGAAGAAACTCCACCGACAAGAGCACCGCTCTTAAATTATGATAATGATGATGAAATAAAATTTAATAGTTACATAACAATATAGTGAAGGGTGTATAACAATTTTTATCCCTAATCCATAAAGTTTGACTCTTCTCAAACTAGACTAATCTTTTCGGACGGCCTGACTAAATGGTTCTCTCCTTCTTAATCTAGCCTTATTTTGGCTACTTTCAATAGCTAGCATGTACGTATTTCGGCCCTCATGTAAGGCAAAATATAAAGAGGTTTCATATAGACTAGTAGCACCTAATTAGTTTTTGTCGGAACCTATTTGATTAGAAAATAAAGAAATTGATACTTACTCAATAAATTTTAATAATATGGTACATAGTCTATTCATATTCTACTAATCTCGGAAACCCATAATTAAGAACATCAGTCACTCATACAATCTCAACAAGGTACGCAACATACTATTTGGACAAGTTTGCGTTATCGAACACACAACATAGAGCTTGAGTAGTATGTTATGGGGCGTTTAATGAAATCGGTCATTACCTAAAGTGCCAGTAAACTATCTGCTGGATAAGCGAGGACGTTTTTGTCGATAGGATGTTATTAGGGATGCCACTGCTTAGATAATTGCGAAGTGGAATATTTGTGAGAAAAACAAAGCATTTACCTCCAATAATATTCTTTTGTTATCTTTCTGTTCTGATTAAGAAGCATTTCACATTTGGTTGGTTGTCTCGCTCGCGCAATCAAACATTTTTAAAGAGTATTATTAAATGTGTCTCATTTGTAGAAAAGTGTTTAATTAACATTTAATATAATTATATGTTAGATATGTTAGACATGTTTTTATTGTTTATGTGTTTGTGAAAATTAGATCATCAAAACTTTTAAAGTTTTGATGACCTAATTCTCGATCTAGTCAATGCCTACACAATATAAAAACATGTCTTAAATATCCACAATATAATTATACTTAACTTTACATGGTCCACGGCACCCTTAAGACAGAGTACCTTAAATGTAACTTTAGCGGCCAGCAGACATCCAATGCAGAGATTTTTTGAAAGACATCCAGTGCCTAAAGTTCAAATATCTCGGATCGATGATAGCAGCTGATGCTAGCATCGACTCAGAAGTGACACACAGAATTAACACAGCTTGGTTAAGATGGAGAGCACTAACTGGCGTATTGTGTGACAACCGAATGCCCATACCCTTACTTCTGTAAGTATGAAGAGAAAATGTGATGAAGATGCTTCGGTGGTCAGCGGGAGTAACAAGACTTGATAAAGTAAGAAATGAGTACATTAGGGGCTCGTTCAAGGTAGGACCCATAACAGAAAAGATGACAGAGAGTCGTATGAGGTGGTTTGGACATGTGATGAGACGAGACAAAGACCATTGCGTTCAAAGGGCTTTAGCCATTCCCAGCAAGAAGAAAGGCAAAGGGAGACCACTTTCCACGTGGTGGACAACCGTAAATAGGAATACCAAGCGGGCACAACTGAATAATCAGACAATCCGGGACTGAGCGTCCTGGCACCGCGGTACGAGGAAGGCCGACCCCAAATAACGAGACAAGGCATGGCAAAAGAAGAAGGAGGTATTTGTCACTCTTAGTTGACCACTGACATGCATGTTATATATTTGAGGAGGAAAATGCAAGAAAGCGAATTCTGGGCTCCGAAGCAGCACAGAACGGATGCAACTGGGAACGCGCTTACATGACGAATATTATTTCATTTTTTCTTCCCCATCAATGGGCGAGAATCCGACTCAATGACAAGTTAGAATATTTTAAATTAAGTATTTATATTTAGTTTAGTAACTAGTTTTATTAATAGTTATATTTAGTTTAAGTATAGGATATTTTTTTATGTTTTTTTAACTTATTTATATGTTTATGAATAAAGCTTTTTAGTTAGGATATACCTATATAATCTCACTGAAGACAACCCTAAAATAGTGACAAATAGGTGACTCATAACAAAGTAGTGTAAATGTTGGAGCTTAGATAACAAAACTTTGTAACAATGTGTAGTCATTACTTTATCAGGACAGGAAGCCTGTACTGTTACAGAATACAGAACAATTGTACCTCACATCTCTCTATGAATTACAATTTTTGTAAAAGACAATTTATTTTAGGGTGCCATACCCATAAGGTAAAAACTAGACCCTTTTACTAAGACTCTACGGTCCATCTGTCTACCTGTTGTCTGCCTGTCACTAGGCTGTATCTCATGAACCGTGATAGCTAGACAGTTAAAATTTTCTGTTAAAATACTATAAACAGAATAAAATAAATATTTAAGTGGGGCTCCCAAACGACAAACGGGCTTTTTATAAATAATGAAAAGGAACCCTTCGTGTGCGAGTGCGACTCGCACTTGGCGGGTTTTATCTGAAACGTTTAGCTTCTCCACCTACAGTTAAATGTTGGGTAAATTGTGACATAAGTATTAAAAATATGTTTTTGTAAGTCGTGGATTTATTTTGAGAACCAAGAAATATAACATCGTTTGCTTATAAGTCTTGTGAACGATGAGTAATATTTATTTCCATTCCATATTCTACAACTATAAATAATATAATTAATTAGCGTTCATATTTCTGACAGTAATCTTATCAAAAATCTGTGAATACAGATCAAAAAGTCTTCAAAGAAATATGTTAGTCTCCTCAGGAACTTATTCCCGAAGCTACTACGGTTAAAGGTTATCCTCTTAATTCACCTTTTTTTTTAAAATGTTATTGAGCACAATATAAGAAATTTATTGTAAAAGAGTAATTATTTATAATAGATTAATACGAGTACGTATGTTTAATTTCAATTTGCTCCAAATTGAAACAGTATTGTATTTATTAGTCACTTCCCGGCCAAAGTTGATGACTTCGAGCCGACAGCTCAATGCTCTTGATATATCGATGAGATTATCCACATCTGATTCCTGTAAGGCAATCTACACGCGTGCGACTTGCATACGTTATTTGAAAATGATGCACGGCATAAGCCTTATCTGTGAGGCGACTAAGGGAGGTATAGGTAAAATAAAGAATGGGCAGCAGTGTCCTCGGCAAAAACTGTATATCATCTATTGCGATCAATAACCCTCTTGCTCAGCGAGGTGAGTTGAGGAGTCGCATTTGCTCTGAAAATTGTTTTCTTATGAGGCTTTTGAGTTTGCTTTCTTTGTTATTTAAAGTGTCGATCAATAAGTTTTATTGATCATGGTTGGCTTTGTCGATAATGGTCATGAACGTTCGCGGTTCATCTTTCTAAAGGAATCGTCAAAAATGACGAATGAAACACCTTATTTAAAAAAAATATTGGTGTAGAATAATATATTTTGAGTTTCAAAACTCAGTTTTGGGAGTCGGAAAAACAAATTCATCGATTGGTTCGCCTATAGCCGTCCTTAATCACGGCTCGCTCAATGTTTATTCAGATGCGGTCCATCGCTGGAGTAAGTACGATTTACTGGAAATTAAGAGGACGAAAGCCGTCATCTGTCGGGAACTCGGGACTACAATAACAGCGACGAAAATAGTCGTCAAGAATAAAAATAAAGTCCTCATGTGGGAGAACTGACATGAATTATTATGATTATTCGTTGTAAGTGTAGCCTAAATCAAATACAGATTTGTCGACACGTGATGGGGAGAATGCTGTGAGAAATGTTTGGTGCCGTCTAAAATTTAATGAAAAACATTTTTTTTTTGTTTTATATATGGATATATATATAGGTTCGCCTCATTTAGCAAATTATCTATGAAAAAAAATCTATCTAGACTTTTTTAAACTCAAGAATCATCATTGCACGTTGTGTGCTATAGCAAACAACCCCAAATGATGCACTTGTTAGATATTATAATAAAATAATTAAAAATGATATTTCCTTGAATAATACTAAATATTGCTTTTACATAAGTTACTTCATATTTTCAAATAAACAACAACTAAACAATATTTAAAACAATATATAAGTTTAAAACAATATATTTCATGTGGCAACATTTCTTGTGACAAGATTGGCAGTGATTGGCCGAGATATTTTAAAAAGAAGTGTAACGCCAAAATGGCGGATACGAAGTTTACGTATTTTATGATAATCAAATGGTCCTCACTTTTAATTCGGCAGCTGCAGTGAAAGTGTAATTTTAACTCTGTTACTATGTTTTTCTTTAATTATG
The DNA here is from genome assembly GCA_943193695.1 of Acrobasis suavella. Classification (NCBI taxonomy): domain Eukaryota; kingdom Metazoa; phylum Arthropoda; class Insecta; order Lepidoptera; family Pyralidae; genus Acrobasis; species Acrobasis suavella. The sequence continues at coordinate 14,975,904 of OW971938.1, forward strand.
ATAATAATTAAGTAGTATTTAAATAGATATTCCTGATGTATTTGTGAAAACGCTTTTACAATTAATCTTTTGTGTGAACCGTTACAATATCTTTCATAAGTAAAGTACAGGTGTAAAGAATAATATTCTAACCGTAGATAATGATGCAATAGTGCTGCTGTGACACTTATGAGATTATTGTTGTATTGTAGAAAGTATTTATACTTGTAATTGAAATAGTGAAATTGTGAGAATGTGCTAAAGCCCTTCAGACAAGTAGGCGGCCTATGCTGACGAGTTTCTTTCGGGGTATATCTTCTCGGAAAACTAGCGGCCGTTGCGAAACCCTGGTAGTTTTAGCTTTGTTTTTAAAAGTTATAAGAAACATTTTGAGAAAATAGTGATTTTGAGGGAATTTATTATTATGTAAAATAAATTATGTTTTTCCTCCCTCACCCTGGTATTTCATTTTCTAACACACTCAAGCTCTCAGGTGAAAAATATGAATATGTATTTATTGAATTTACAACAAAGAAAAATTCAAATTTAGCTTCATAAAAGCCCTGATGACAATACAACATAATAAGTAAAAATTGCGAACAGAATAGCAATTGAGAATATTTTGTTTTATAGAATAAACACTATTCCTAAAAATAAAATATTCTCATTTTAAGTTCATAAAACGCTGCAAATAGACATGATAAACTCTGCTGTGTTCTCTTAAACTCCGTAATTAGTCTCTTTCCAACATTTAACTCACTCCTTTACATTTGATATTTTAATAAAACTGGAAGCAAAAACATTCCGAAGTTAAAGGGTGACGTTATTTAAGTAAATCCAATTTCATTCCAGAAAATGTCTCAAGAATTATTTCGTTTGGCTGAAGATAGGGAGATTTGTATGATAATATTTCGCTGACCATGAAGGGGAGTCATTGGGGCCAAAGCGACATCTTTTCATTAAAGTAAAAATTGCTAATGACTTGATCTCCATATTTTAGCATAAAAACGTCAACGAAGTGTAGCATTTTGCTTTTAAGATAAAATTCTGTTGAGTGTAGAAGCAAGTTGTCACAGTAAGTGTTCCATACAGTGTTTTTTTTATTATAAGAAAATAAAATATAGTTAAACACTTTATTACATATTTTTTCTAGGAGGATAAAAATTAAGTTATAAAAAGCATTTTATTTTTATTTTATTTGTTTTAATTATAACTTTTTGCTTTTATTACAATTATTTATATTTATATTAGTATATATGTGACTACTTTACTTTGCAAGAAATAACAAATTGCAACTAATGTTAGTTTTAAAAATTGATCAAGATGAATATCCGCTTTACGGACGTGACAGAAACGAACATTTAGTTTTGGTACCTATTCTCGTTTTTTTTTTCAAAGTTTCCGAGTTAATACACTTGTTTTACTTTAAAAGTACATTGTCTGTTTTGCATTTCATATTTAAATACGGAACACAAAAAAATTAAAACAAGTAATAACAACAAGATACATACATCTGCATATCTTTTGGCGCCTTTTCGCCATTTTTCAACACATGGATGGAGGCGGAATGATTACAAATTAGCGACAGTCCAAAACTTAAAAGACAGCTACAACAGTGTAAGATATTATGTACAAATAGACATTGGTTATGATTAAACGCAGTAATTATATTGAATATTGATTCAATTGTTACAATTAAATACATAAATATTTAAAAATATACACATTCGGTAGATTTTTGTAATACAAATTAAAGAATAAGTGATAATATATAAATATTGGTCATCACATTCATTTAGTTGTTTAATAAACATATAAAGGTGCTTGTCAATTAACTAGATCCAGTAGTTTGATCGTGAGTGGTACTAGATCTGGTACATCATTTATAAAAAAAAAAATTTGAGTCTTCAATAAATTTTCTCCATTTGATAAAGTATAGATACAAAAGATAAGTAATCAGTTTTTTAGTCAGTTTTACTTGAATGCTACAATATTATTATCATATAACACATCATTTAAAAGAGCACTAGTAGCAAGTGCAACATAATTCACCACTTTCCAACAACTCAAATGAGGTTCTTTTTTCCAAAAGTAAAAACAATAATTTTTATATCAGTTTCTTTGCAGTCATCATCAGGTTTTTTTGTCTCCACTGCAGGAGCACGCCCTCTCTGTACTACCAGAACCATACTTGGCCAAAGCAACCAGTGGACTTGGCCTACACTCTCCTCGCTGGCCAGACGAGTTGGAGAGGTCTCATTGGTATTTAAAAGCTTTGTTTAGCTTGCATTCCCTACGTCGCCTTTTACGACATCCACAGGAGGACTTGGAGTGGCCCTATTCTATTCTGCCGGAAACCACACGGCTTTCTTTGCAATAATAAATTTTAAATCAGGTTGAATATGGATATGATCATTGACAAGTGACAATATTTGTGACGTTTAATTCTCTTAAGAGTATCGAACAATTTATTTTTGAGCAAGGAAAGTACCCAATTATAAAGTGAGCTCCACATCCATATAATCTTCATTTTGTAGGTACGGATAATGTTTTAGCGTTTTTTACCCAGCTGCGATGAGTTTATTACCGGGAAGCTCCGGGGAAAATTAATATAACGTTTAGATGCTCTTTGTTGGTCTTGCTGAACTCCTTTGTCTTTGTATTCTTGTCGGATATTAAAAATATATTTTGTTCGGTTGAACCAGCTGAGAATAGATAGGTTTGTATATGGCTGTATATACCACACCTTGCTTTCATAGAATTTAAGAGGATGCACAACAAAATAAAATTAATATATGCAATGCAACTATTCGCAAATACATGCAAGAAAGAATCTTAAATGATTTAGGTAACACTATAAAATAGACCTAAATGTTAGACAGAAAAAATGATAATTTTATTTTACCTCTGTCAACTGGGTTTTTTTTTGCCAAATTTTTACTTATTATTTTCAAAACGCTTTCATTTATACACAAAAGCTCCAAATAAAAATTAATAAATAATTTACAAAGAAAACCTCGGATAAAAAAAAAGATTTAATATGAATTCAATTCACAAGGAAAAATTAAAAACGAATTTACACTACAATTTCATCACTTTAATGCTTTATTTACAAAACTGCATCCGACATTAAAAGCCATAAAATCAGCGTATAAAATCGAACAGTCGCCAAAAGCTCGCAATAATAACAAACAATTCAAGGAAAAAATGAAATTAAAAGGATGTTTACTGTAGCAATTTACATAAAGCACCCGGAGGTATCTCGTTCGTTAATTTGTTTACATTTTGCATATCCCCCCGTGCTATGTTTACGTTTCACATCTAAGCGACTCGTAAAGCGTAATAAAGTTCGCTTCTCGATGATTATGGCCTTTGAAAATAAACTTCAAAATGGGGTGACTAGGTTTTTTGAAAATGAAGAACTCATTATGACATAGTGACACTGTTTTGGTATAAATACAGATTTAGACTTTACGTAATTAAATATTGATAATTCTTTTTAACTTTTCAAGCACCGATTGGCCCGATCGGGTCAAAAGAACAATTGAATTCAATTGTGTCTGCGATGTGTGTGCTTGAAGGATTAAGTTACTATTTTTAACCGAATTTCAAAAAGGAGGAGGTTATCAATTCGTCGTGATCTGTTATCTTTTTTTTATGTATGATCACCAATTATTCAAAGACGCCTGGACCAAATTGGAAAATTATTTTTTTGTTTGAAAGGGTCCCGTATCTCTTTACATGGGCATTATTGTTTCATATGGGTTTTTAAGGTGGTCCCATAGAAATTTTATCAAAATCAGTTGTGTAGTTTAGGGGTGAAGCCGGTTTTTAGTTTAGAAAAATTATAACTTATCATGATCAGCTTTAAAAAATATTTCTGGACAGGAATATAATAATATCCTGCCAAAATAAGATAGGGCCACTTTCTGTAAGTGTTTCTATTTTTAATAAATCTTGATATTATTTTACTAACACAAAACCATAACCTTGTTTAAAAAAAAAAGGACAATGGGCAGGACTAGTACTGAAATACAGTCATCAATAAATAGTCACCTAGAACTCAAATGACAGGCAACAATGCAGGCAAAAAAACAAGTCAAGAGCAGGGTCATCAAATTATTTAAACTATCTAGTGCTGTGCTCTATTTACCTGATTACACAAGTACCGACATTTAAATACAAAAAAAAGTAAAATGTCCGAAATATTTTAACGAATCTATTACTTTCGTGGTGACCCTATCAGATCGTCGATTTACAAACATGTCTTTATTTTTGTTTCTTTCTCTCTGAGTTATGGGTATCATCGTAATAGCAGTTACAAACTTCACTCTCCCCTTTTATTGACACGAATGAATTATTTTTTTTATGTTATCGGCGACTCGAGTTTGTCAAAGGCATTACATTGCTTTATTTCACTTGCAAAATATCATTTTTATCACTGAGTGAATAGAACTTAAAAAAAAAATCAACGCGAATTGTTTCATACATATTACTCTATAATAAAAAAACTATTTTGGTCTTGTATATTGAATACTTCATTGAAAAATGACAGAGGAGGACTATAATACTAAAAAAATATTTGTATAAACTAACTGCATTACTAGCGCTTCCGCAAGTAAAGCGACACCGGGCATGGTCCGCACTTTGATTGGTGACCACAAGTGGCATAAAAATTTCTCGAGCTCCTCCGTGCTTCGAAAGGCACGTATAAGCCGTTGGTTCCGGCTTTCATCATAATATGGCAGTTGTCAAGCTATGTCAGATGCCATTAGGCAGCTTGAAAAATCTGACACTCCGAAAGCAAGTATGTACGCATTTAAGTAAATAATCGAATATTTTTTATAACGTTGTTCTTATAAATATGACAGTTATTCGTATATTGTTATAAATTTTATGCATATAAATAAAATTTATTACCTCGCATGTAAAATTCCTCCATAATGGACTACCACATTCCTCATTCCACTTTGTACTTCGGAAGAACATCAAGCAATAAATATTCGTATACTTGTTTCCACCTTCATAAAATTAATGCACTTATAATAAATGAAATATTAATGTCTAGGCGTACATTGTAAGCCACGCATGATAAAATGCTAAGTAAATTTTATGACGTCATAAAACCGTATTACACTGCGTATGAATTTCTACTGGATAATGACCTTTCACTTACTCATACTTAATTTGAGGGAGAGACGAATAGTATTATGGAAAGTGGTAGTATAGGATCATTGTTAGGTGATTATTTGTCGCGGGTGTTATTGCCTAATTAATTTTAACCCGTTTGTAGTAATGGATGGTATTTTGCAGTATAATTTAATGTTACGACTGAGATTGTCGTTTTAGCTCTCAGACTTCTCAGAGTAATTATAACTATAAATAATAAAACAAAATATAGGGACTAATTACACTGATTGAGCTAGCCCCAAAGTAAGTTCGAGACTTGTGTTATGGGATACTAACTCAACGATACTATATTTTATAACAAATACATATACATATAGATAAACATTCAAGACTCAGGACAATTTAAAAAAGGCCATTTTCCAACTTGCCCTGACCGGGGATCGAACCCGAAACCTCTGGGTGGCGGACTAGCATGGTGACCACTACGCCACGGAGGTCGTCAAAAGACTATATATACCTAGCACAAACACAATCTTAGTAAATAATCCTGAGGAATAAAATCCCGAGTTGCGAACTAAACAAGCAAATATTACAACGATTTTCAATTCAGTGCATAAAAAATAACCGGTCAAGTGGGAGTCGGCCTCGCGCACGAAAAGTCCGTGCCATTACATATAAAAAATCACGATAAACATTTATCTTATTCTGATTTTAGTATTTATTGTTAAAGCGGCAACAGAAATACATCATCTGTAAAATTGCAACTGTCTAGCTATCACGGTGCATGACAGACAGACAGCGGAGTCTTAGTACGAGTATATGGGGTAGTCTTAGTAATAGGGTCCCGTTTTTACCGTTTGGGAACAGAACCCTAAAAAAGAGAGGTATTTCTACGTATATTTTGGCATTCAAAAATTATAATGATAGTCACGGAGCTATTAAGTAAACAAGTATGTCACGATTATCTTTAAATTGTTATCCAAACACTTTGTTGTTATCCAAAAAGTCTGTTCTTAAAAAATCCAAAATATCCTTCTGTCTGTGAATTATGAAACCCTTTCAACACGTAATAAAGTTGCTATTTTTATGAACATAAATGGCCCAGAATTTCCATTCCTTTTAGTGAAATGACTACGTGGGTGTTAAATAAAGTCTTGCCACTCATCATAATGTAAAGTGAACTAGATGGTGCTAAAAATAAACATTATTTTTTACTGATGTTACACTTCGATTTTCGAAACCATATTTTATACAATATTTTAAACTAAATGTTAGCTATCTTTTAATAGTAAGTTGTTCCTAACTCCGTCTGATAATAATAGAGATAGAGGTATCTGATATAAAATGTCGCGCAAAATATAATTTAAAATTGTGCAATAAAATGAATTAGTAAATTTAATGTTACCTGATCCTAGGTAAACTAAAACTTTACAAGATTAAAGGCTTCGACTAACATGAAAGGACAACTTACTGAATTAGATTTCACAAATCAAAAACGAATTTGTTCGTAATATGATAGAGTCGTTATTCTTGGAACTTTTGAAATTACTCTACGATAACTGATTGCGGATGTACCAAACGAAATTATACTCTATGAAATTGTAATAAAGATTAATATCTAAGTTGCAAGATCCGTTGGTAGTTCATCCGGCCGGAAGATTGCCCTTTTGATATGATTAAAAGGGTGAAGACTGTTTTATGTCTCAATTAAAAAGTTTGTGTCTTCAAAGTTACTATTTCGAAAACGTGGTTCTGTGATGTCATCATTGTTAAAAATGTATACTGTGTCACCTATTTCGTTCTTGAAATAAATTATGCGTTACTTTAATAAACGGGCCAAAAATTCGTTATCTTTTCTTGTTGTTTTAGATAGAATATGCCATTCAATTTAAAGTAATAACTACTAATATAATTCTTTTTAAAATTTGTAAATTTAATTAACAAGGACTTATTCGTTCACATTGGTACTTACGTTTAGAAAATTAATAAGATAGAATTAAGAAGAAATTTCGAAAATATTTTACTCAATGTTTCAATCTATAGCTATTAATTCATCCTTGCATTACTGCGTATAATGATTATACACGTTTTGATAACGGAAACTATCTAGATATATCTCTAGTTCACCCTAAAGGGACAGGCGCAAAGATAAATTATTATCGTGTACGTTATGCGTAGCTCAAACGAACTTAGTGTTATCAAATTGAGAGTTTAGTACTGTAATTTCTAAATTCAGGGACAGTACAAGATCACGTTGACAGGAAGAAGCTTAAAGCCAATAGTAAAATTTTCTTATCTATTTTTTATTTTTATATTCTAAGTATAGGATCAACATCTTACAAGTGTACGATAGTACGTTGTGTCTAAAGACTCTCTGTCAAAAGAAAGTGAATAATATTAAAATGTGAAGAAGTTAAAATGTGTACCTAAGTTTTAAATTATTAAAGAAAAATAAACACACATGCGTGTACAATAAAATTATTGACCATTCAGATTTAAAAATTATCCATCTACGGGCTACTTAATACAAAAGTCGACTAAGTTTTTGTAAAGCGTCACAAGCGTACGTAAACAAGTCTTCGAAACGGAACATAGTACTTCCGCTCGAACAATATGAGATAAATTTCAATTATCGCGTTTGAATTAGGCTTAATAATGTGTGCACTGTTAACATAATAATTATTAATATTAATTAGTAATTTGCATTGATTAATGCGGATTTGTGGCTTAGTGTTGAGGGAAATTATATGTCAAATTACTCTACCTGTTGTGTTAAGTGTTAACACAATTGACAATTAATAATAAGTGACAACATTTTTACACCTCAATTGTGTAACATTCACAATTATTTACTATATAGATACTGACAACTTTCTTATATGGGGTAATATTATTGAAAATTAAAACGAAAAGAAAAATTTTTCAAAACTAAAAACCGACTTCACCCCCAAACAACACAACCGATTTTGATAAAATTTCTATGGGCACAGAATAAGTACTAGTACTCACATACAGAAGTCTTACTTAGAAAAGAAATACAAAGAAATATCTACTCAATGTGGTTAGCGCAATGGTTCAATTTAGCTCGCGTCAGAAGTCCTCACCTTTTCGTTTAGATACCTAGACATCCATTGCAAGCCAATTTCATTCCTATTACTCTCGACAAATGATTCACGTAACTGAATTTCCCCTTGGAAGCGGTCACCGCGCGCATACTAAAAATGTAGGTATATTTTCGATACCTAAACGGGGAGTGACACAGGCCTGCTATGGGTCCACTTGTCAAGTTTGCCCTTTCAGGGCGTTCGCTTAGTTACGCGGGCGCACGCGACGGGTTCAGTCTATCTCTGTCATAAACTCTGCGTGGGACAGAGACAGTTGACCCGCAATGGGTTCTGCTGTCTCTTTCGCACTTAGAATTTGTGACAGAGATATACTGAAACCCGCCTCGTGCGCCCGCGTCACTTAGCGAACGCAGTCAAACAAAAAAATTCCAAATCGGTCCTGGCATCTGAAAAAAATTGGTAGACGTACATAAAATAAACAATTGGCCAAGTGCGTGTCGGGCCACGCGCTGTGTAGGGTTCCGTAGTTACGAATGCCAACTTTTAGTTCATGCCACTAAAATGTAAGTGGTTATGGTTACAAATTTGAAGTTTACAGTGGCGAGGAGAATATATGTATGGATGGCGAGCCCCAATTAGGTGCCTCATTTAATGTTGTAGTCCGATTTTCTACAGAAGTTCCCACTAACCAAAATTATAGGCTATTTTTTGATGATTATTACACGTCCCTACTACTGATTAAGTTTCTGTCACGCTATGGTATCTTAGCTTTGGGTACCGTCAGGAAAAACCCTATACCTAACTGTAAACTTCCAGGAGAAAAAGAGCTGAAAAAATAACCCAGAGGCACATCCATCGAACAAGTCGCAAGCTATATGGTATTGATATAACTCTGATGGCCTGGAGAGATAATAAAACTGTAAATCTGGTGTCAAACTTTTCTGGCAAAAATCCTGTATCTGTCGTTAGTAGATACGACAAATCGCAAAAGAGACACATTACCGTCGAACGGCCCTTTATCGTGGCAGAGTACACTCGTCACATGGGGGGTGTAGATTTGATGAATTGTGTGATGGGTCATTAAAAAATTAGACTTCGCAGTAAACGTTGGTTTATGAGACTCTTTTATCAATTCTTGGCTGCTGTATAGAAGAATTCAAACTGATACAAAAACTAATGATAAGGTGATAAATTCTTCTGATTTCCGACTTGAAATAGCTGAAACTTTAGTCAAATACAAAAAGACAAACCAGCTGAAGCGCACTAGAGATGCGGAAGCCCTTATCCAGGATAAAATAAAGAAAGGGCCTTGTCAGCATATACCACCAAAAGAAATCAAGTTGGATCAGTTGGGGCACTGGCTTGTGTGGACTGATAAGAGACTGAGATGCAAATATCCTGCTTGTACGGGAACAGCGCAGACTGAATGCGAAAAATGTGGCATAAGCACTGTGTTTTAATAAAAGTTATAACTGGTTCTGTTTATTTCACACTTCGTAATTGAATGTGCCCCTCGCTAATTTAATTTAATTTTTTTAAATGTTTTAGCACCATGACGCAGATATGCATCACAAAATTTTTTTGTTAAAATATAGTAAATTTCTGGGTATTTCTTCAACGATTTCCTCTCTCTCTCATTTATTGAGAAAATCACTTTACATGCCTCGCTGGGAATGGCATTACCGGACTCGTTATTATTGTATATTTGCCAAAAGGCAATGGAGCGCAGTATGTTGAGTGTAAAACGTACAGACCGTGTCAGGAACACTATGCTGCGCTCCATCACCCAAATGGTCGACGTTGGAAGGAAGAGTGCCAGATTGAAATGGGACTGGGCGGGTCACGTTTGCCGAATGGCGCCGGACAGATGGTCTCACATAACGACCATGTGGATTCTAGAAGACGGGAAACAATCAAGGGCCAGGCCTAAAATGAGATGGAGTAACGACCTGTCTGCTATCGACAAGGATTGGAAAAAAGTGGCTAAAGATCGAAACAACTGAAAGCAACAATGGGAGGCTTTTTCCCAACAATGGGACCTGAATAGATAGAAAAAAAATAGTATATTACTGCAGAGGCCGGGAAATATGACATTGACTGACGAGTATTAGCTCGGCCTTGACAAAAATAACGAGTCCGGTAATACCATTCCCGCCGAGGTGTGTATAGTGCTTTTCTCAATAAATGAGAGGAAATCATTGAAGAAATACTCGGAAATATGCAAATATTTACCGATAGCAATTAATGTTTACTGCAAAGAGTAGCTTCGTAGTTTGAAAGAAAATAAACTGCTTTCCCGCGTTTTTTAGTGCAAAGGAAACATAGCCCATACGGCCCAGTCATATTTTACGCAAAAAATGTAATACCGTAGATTATTTTTCTATCGAAACTAACGAAAATTAAGCATATTTTCGTGTGATTTTATATCAACATTATTTTAATAAAATTGAGGTCATTAGAATATAAATTACAATACATAATGCTGGAAGAGTGCATTTTTTATTATGTGGTACCAATTGGCTGTATGACAAGTTATGGAATTAAACGCTTAATGTCTTTGCTAAATGTAAAAACAGAATTGTCATCTGAAACGTCAATGTCACTGTCTTGTCATTCTGAATACACTTTATTCGTCTTTTTTTTTTGTTTTGAGCAGCGGCCAGGAACGAATTTTCATACTACTTTCCTGGTCTAGTCCAGCAAAATAATGCACGAGCCAAGAATTACAAACTTCGTGTCTTATTTTTACTACAATAATGTCTAAATTTCCGAGCATGTTTGATAAAAATACATTCTCATACCTAATATTTTTTTTTCTCATTATTATGTAGTTCGTTTTAACGTATTTACACTGTTAAAAATTAAAAACATTATCTCGCGCTGTAAAGGGTTAAATATAAAATGTAAAAGTAGTTGGAAAAGGTCAATTGTGTGTTGTTGTAAATTAGTTAAATTATAAAAAGGTTAGAAAATACCGTCCACCGTGTAAAATTGTTCTTGTGAAACATTGTACTTAAATAGAATTCGTTACATTTATTCCTGCAAAAAGGATGGGCGAAGCAAAACATCAAATATTAATCAGGAGTTTAGTATGGCGTGAAAATAAAGGTCAAATTAGTATGAAAGGGTGAGTAATGCTTACGTGCTTTCTAATGCTCAGTAATAGTAAGCCACTAAAGTCAAATTAAAAGTGTTTTGTCGACTTTTTGTATTATTTTGTAAGTAGCATTTATGGAGTATTTTGACTTGTTAATAAGATTTGCAATATAAAAAAATAGAACTCAAATATTTTTCCAAGAAATCTTCAGTTATATACGCTGATGTGTTTGTTCAAAAATGTACCAACACAAAATCTACCACACTTTATTGCCCCACAAAATAAATACAAAAACTAAATTTATTGTCTTTTAAACAGCATTAAATTTAAATTAACTTATCAATTCCACAATAAATAACCAAGTTAACGTGACAGGATAGCGTGTTTGGTAAAAACTTCCATAGAATAATGGCAAGGTAAATAGCAGTATTAGGTAAATATAGCTAAGTGATTTATGGAGCACTCCTAATTTTGCAAAGTTATACAAACTTCGCCACTTCATATGTAAACAAAATTAAATTATGATTTCTGACGTCAATATCTTTGAAATACAAAGAAATAGATAACGATATATAAAATTATACGTACAAGTTTTCTAAACAATTTTCAAATACTAATTTATCCGTTAATACTGTTCCTCATGCTGGTCTGGGAACATAGTAAATTATAAATAAAAATATCAAAAATTTTCTCAACCTATTTTAATTGAAGTATGTTTTGACCTAATCTATCATTTATTTATTTGAAATAGTAAAAACGAGACAAAGCATATTTTAACTAAAATAGATTTAACAACCATTTATTTTTTTATGATTAAGAGATATAAAGTGTATCAGATGCGGGTCGCAGTAGAGAAGTCCATTTAGAATCGGTTGTATAGTAAAAATAGGCTAAGCGTGACCTATGAATTCAAACCTGGGCTCTTTCTTTCTCTTAAGGGAAAACATGTGATTTTCTCATTATAAAATATCAGAAGATATTTTTTGTGTACATTTCTGTATAAACCCTCTATATAGATGATTATTACAGAAATGTCATCATCATCTCAAGAATATTTAATTATTTTGAAAACATTACTTGGTCTATTAGTCAGTTAGTCAACGGTCAATATTCTGTTTTTTGTTCGCTGGTTAAAAGCACAAACAAGTAACTTTTCACTTACACGCGCTTGTTTGCTCCGACTTTCGAAAAATCTCTAAATGTACTACAGAGCGATTCGAAGCTAGATGGATTTTTTGTTTACAATAACAACAAAACAATCTAACGTGCACTCGGTATAAAATGTTATATACACAGTTAATACAGTTAGGGCCTTCAGGCGGATAGTAGATACTATCCGCCTGAAGGCTCTACAATCAAAATAAACTCGTAATTAAAAGAATATATGAGACAAACATTCGATCTGTGTAAAATTTAATGGACAAGTTTTTGAATCAAGTATTGCTGGTTTGCAAGTTTAAGTATGTCTAGTTTTCTTACGCGACATTATTACTTTTTAAAATTGGGCTTTTAATTGGGCCGAAAAAACATACTCAGGGGTAAAACTAGAAAAATAAAGCTGATTCTGTTTGTGTTTATGTTTAAGTTACTATCACACAATATAAGTTTAGATATATATTAGGGCTAGCTCAATATGATTTATCTTTAAAAATACACACGGTCGGAAATCGGGCGAATAAAATTCAATGTAAAAATTCCAATTGTTGGAACTGCGCAACGTCTCTGTTTTGTCTGCGGCAGTATTTTGTTTTCGCGACAGGCGGAACCGGATATAGAGGGAGACAGAATAATAGCCGTCGGAAATGGTCAGACATGGTGGCATCTTACTTTTTTCTCTCACATACTGGACATCGCAAGTTCAATGGAGATGAACTGCAAAGAATTTGTAACCTAAATACTTCAGTTTTAGAATTCAAATTTTGGTTTCGTGAGTTTAAATTTTTTTAAAAATCATTGCAAGGCAAAGGCTTACGCATGTGGTCAGGGATGAGAGATAGCATCTTTTAATTATGAGATTTCCTTTGAAATTCAAAGAAACGATTGTTGAGAATTTTTTAAGAATTATTTTTTTTAGACTGTATACAATACCTTTTACCAATACAGCTGTGTAAGCTGTATTTACGAGTATGTAGGTAGTTTCCATGAAACGAGTAATCTAAGAGAAAAGACAATACTTAATATAATGTTGAAGCTTCTTTTTCTCCGCAGATATAAAAAATACTATAGACGAAAATTATTTAAACTCAGAATATTTAACTCACCAACAAAAGCGTCTAGAAACTCTTAAATTGAAATTATACACGTTTTTAAATTCTCGTTAAGTTACATTCATAACTTTAAACATGCATACCATTGTATTTAATAACTAAGATGCTGCCACTACCTAAACAATTATAAAATTGTACTAAAACAAATACATAATATTTCTCTCTCAAAACTTTCGGTGTCGATAAAAAGTGTTACTAAAAAGTGTAGACAAAGTGAAATAAAATAACACGACGCGAATTGACACCGCACCACGGCGGGGTTAAAATAATATTGTTAGTGAGAATTTCACTAGGAATGTCCATTTGCTCTATTAGACTTCTTTTTGATGGATTTAAGAAAGTAAAAAATATATATTTTTAGTGGAGTGCTTGGTTATTTAAATATTGTTAGTTTTATTGGATGACTCTTTGCTTTTTCATTTTGAATTTTTATTTCACAGACTCAATTGAAGGTGACATTTGCGAAAACCAAGTTATCGTTCATTACAGTAGGTCAGATTTTTAAGACATTGGCAAAGCTTTAAAGAAAAGATTGTGAATTTCAGAAAAATAAGTAATAATTTTATTGGTTTGAACATTAGGTATTATGAATATATATTGACTGCTCTGTAATTGTCATTACAACATTAACTGTAGTTTATTACGGCTTAGTAAAGATTTTATTTTTTATTTTTATTAAATTGTTTTTAATTTGTGTGATACGGTTATACTTTATTCAAATACCTACCAAGACGTCACATTATATTACACAAACAGGTTTACATAACATAAACTAACAAGATGTTTAAGTATACTTGGAATAAGTATGGTCTGAATAACTTTGTATAACGCTGGAATAAAAATACAAGAATATTCTAACTAAAGGTTGTTACGCTAGTTGCTTTATTTAAACAAAACACATCAGTCACGATCCAAAAAATACCTCCACGTAGTAATAATACCATAATTATAGAGGATATTAAAATAATCCGGGCAAAGCTTGAGAATGGGAAAATTGGGGTACGAGGTACGGCAAACATCGTCTTAATAACGGCTCAACTCAAACAATTTACAAAGCAAATAGTCAAACAAACTTAATTAGTGTATCTTTAGCCCGTGAAATATGTTGTTTAATAGGGAGTATCGATTGATTTATAACCAAGGGAGTGAACGAAACGGCGAAACGCCTCATTTGGCAGAAGGCAGCTTATTTTTAATGTTAACGGTTGTGAAATGTTCGTTGCTCGTCCTTCCTGTCTTATTAAAAATCGATTAGATAAAAGTTTATTTTTTTCCTATTACAAAAAATGCAATCCTGTTTAACATTTTTACAACAACTGGAAAATAAATGATTAATAAGACATTATCTAAAATGTCCGCGCTGTTTTAAAATTCCCAATATACACTAACACGTTTTTATCTCTAATGAGGTTATTAATTACGATCTGTGTGGAAGGGGAAGCAACTGGTTCATTCTCAGTTTTATATACTAGACCAGCATGGAAGAATTTGTCTCATATGATAAAAAAATATGGAAAATAATTATATTATATTCATTCCAAATTAAAATTTGTAGCAAAATTTTTTACATATGAAAAACTGTTTATAATCATTTGAAAGAAGCCACTATAAATTCGTTCTTATTTTATTTATAAGGACTTTTTCTTCATTTTACTTATGTTTTTAATTGTCACACTAATAAAAAATTGGCCATTCGTTTTGTGAGTAAGATTTTGGCTTTTTATCTTGATTTACGATTTCTTTCAAGTTAGAAAGTCAAAGTGATTCATTTATCTTTGGATATTTGTATCACTTGATAGTTGTATTTTTTTTTTAATTTTGAGCAAGTGCTAACGAGGCGGCAACAGTAGTACTATTATCTCGACTTTGTTTCGTATACATATATCTGTAACTTCTAAATATCAACTATATGACCCAAAACGAACTTAGCAAAATATTTTTATTTATTGTTCACTAACAATGAACAACCAACCTTACTGCAACCGTTTCGCTTCGAACGTGAAAAAGGACCAAAAACAGGCAACGAGTAATATCCGGCGTCGCATTGTTTGCCTTGAAGTTAATCGAAACTAAGTGATCCATTTCATGATACCGGTCAAAATTTAACTCTCTTTCAAATTAGTCGAGTAAACTGAGCAAATATACTCGTACGAGTAGTTATATATATATCTAAAGTGCAATTCATAATATTTACCTACAAGAAATCTGATTGCTGTTTACACCTGAACTAATTGTTTAAATATTTTGCACAATTTTAATTTAAATTATTAATTTTATGATTGAATTTATGAGTATTTATTAGTCTAGTTACGATGTACCTTCACCTTATAAAATGATTAAATATGTCAGATATATTCTTGTTTTTGTTTTACTTGTATTATGGTAGAAATGGGTGTATTTACATTGACAGGTGAAGACTATTTAGTAATAGAAAGTATAAACAGAAGTTATAGAACGCTCGTAAATCAAATGCTATTCCTATCTAAAATTTTGGCACAAATGGCCACTCGCTTAATGTAAGAAATGTCTTAAAATATTCTTCATTTATTCAAAAACTTTAACTTCTCAGCTTTATTTCACGCATTATTTAATTTTGATTGGTGTTGTGTCGTGGTCATATTGATTAATTTGGATATTGGATGTTTATAAAATCAATATAAATAAAATACCTCGCTTGTATGTTTAAATAGCCCCGTCCGACTTTATGATTTATTAGATGCTCAAAACTTGCAATTTTTTCAAATCTTTATGGTATCTCATAACCGTATCAAATAAAACCAAAGGTATCTCATAACCTGAATGCAATACTACCTTTTTGGGCTTTGCGTGGGCTGCAAGCAGGCCGCGGTTTTTCGTACAGCTGTTGAGGTAGGCTAAGATATGATTCCAGTTTAGAAAATGGATAAAAACTTCAGTCAGTTGGTGAAACATGAAAAAATGTGTGGGCGGCCATCTTGGATCCAAAATATGATTGCAGTTTTGTGTTCCGCGGGATGCTTTACCCCCACGTACAAAATTTCAGACCCCTAAGAAGTCGTAGTGAGACGTTACGAACGAAATAAGTTTAATTTTCTAAAATCCAGTCGACATCTTGGATTTTAAAAAGATTGTCAAATTTGGATTTTTCGCCACATTAGTCAGGTGGTAAGTTTATATGTTATAGAAACAAAAACAGGTTATATTTCACGTTTATACTTTCATGCACCCATACCAACATACAGAAAAGAAAAAAAATGACCAAGCGAACGGCGTCTTAGTTTCAACTGGCTGAAAATTCTTTTGTCTGTCTGTTCTCGCCTACAGGTTGCATTTCTGAACCGATTCTCATGAAATTTTATAAACAGGTTTGGTAATTATATAGAAATTTTGATCGATCTAGTTTTTGGATTTTTTCAAAATGGCGGAAATATGGGGGTTCGAAACTTAAAAAATCTTATATCTCAGCTACTCAAAAAAAAATCAAACATGTCATTAGACTTTTTTGTTATTCTTATTAAGACGCAACTTTTTTGTCTGAACAACTTTTTATACGATAAACTTGAACGTGTTAGTTGTCTAGAAATTGATTTTCTGTATATTTTGTATTAGTGAATTCAGTATGATGTCGTAAATACAAATCTATGGGATGACAAGTACGAAAATGGTGAGTAGTAACTGTGACGCCGACAATACAGAGAAAAAAATAAAAGCTTTTTATATAAACATACCATGTGCGGTATCAAATAAAAGAGTGTGTTACACAGTAATAATTTTCACTCTCATATTGGTCAAACCCACAGACTATACTATATGTAGTCCAAAAGATAAATGAGTATTAATTGAAATAAAAGAAGTCACAGTACGTGAAGTGGGAGAGGGAGTGAAATTGAACAACTTTCCCCAAGGAAATATAAATTAAAATTTGATGAATATTTTTTGGCTTTTTTATTTAAGCATGATACTGCGAATCCTTTTTATTTATTCTTCTATTTTTATTTTAGGATTTTAAGTTTATGCAGTGTTTTCAGGTTTCAAAACTCTTAAATAGCTTTGCTAGACCAGGGAAACTGTAAAATATCGGTTATTTCGTGGTTGTGAGGGCTCGCGAGTCTACTCTGTTCTCACAGAACCACTAGTATTATATATACAACTACGTAAATTATTTGTATAGTTGGCAATAATAAAATATATAAGGTAAATAGACCCACGCCCTGATGGTAAGAGTAGCTCTATATTAGAAAAGGAGTTGATATTTAGAAAATGGAACCAATTATACTATAATTATTTAGATACTGGCTTCATTAAAACAGTAACAGAAATTCCTACTAGGTGAGTTAGTTAAATAACAATATCTCAAGTAAAGTTTACAAAGTTTCTATTTGATAAATAAACTCTTAACTGAGGTTCCGTAAAGTTACTCTAAGATTCAACTATCATTAAATATTAATCTACTACTGTAACTCTGGTCGACTACACTCTCTGTACATACAACTCGTATGAAAGAATTCCCGCTATACTGTTTTTACGTTATAGTGACTCTCTTCTTACAAATAATTTCTTTGACTTTAGTTTTATTTACTTAAAAGGTTTGAATTTCTTCAATTAGATTTTTCTGTAGCAATGTCGGATCATTGCTATTATAGCTCGCAAGTTACTAGGCGATCCTCAAGTTATAGAAATGTTATTTTTAAATAAGATAATTTAGTTAAATAAATTGATTTCTAAACACATATATACTCGTAGGTACCTATGGACTAAAATACTTACAATAAGAAAAAAAGAGAGAAAAAAAATGAAAAGCATAATATCCCCAAACTATCTCTACTACTTAGAGCGGCGGTGACATTGCTCTGAAACTTGTATAAAACCTCCCTCAAGAGCAATTAAAATAAAAAACATTAAACGTCACGTCGCAGTTTATGTTCATGTTAAAAAACCACTAACATTTTACGAGTTTACCCTTTTCTTAACCCTACCGAGGGATCTCACTTTGAAGTCTCTTGAAATCAGAGGCGAGTAACCAATTGATTTATTTGAGACATTTTGAAAAATAGTATGTCTTTACTAAGCCGGCTTCAGTCGGTGCCCAGATTTACTAAATTTACGGCGAACATAATTATGAGTAATCTCTTTATCTGTAATTTATATTAGTTGACAGCCGTTATTGACATCGGTGCAAAAATGTTATTTTTAAATACCATATTATTAATACTGTTTTTAAGTAACATTATTATAAATACTGTTGTTACAATATCCGAAATAATATGAGATTGAAAATGTATTTTTCTTATATTTATTACAAGATAACTTTAGTCTAGCTGTAGACTGATATAGGGCTGATATGAGAATGGGGGAGACATTTGCCCAGTAGTGGGAAAAACTGAAGATGGTGTAGGTAGGTACTATGAGTGACATTCTATAATATTTGATTGAAACAAACATAAATCAAATTGAAAGATTTATCACTCTTTAACTTATTATTATTACTGATCATTACTGAGAATTTGCTATTTGAAACTTCATTAATTAATTAGAGACTTTCAACTTTGAACTTAAATTTACATTCTACTTAATATGCTTTTTAACCTAATTATAAAGAGTGAAACGTGTTCAAGAAAGTTTTGATTAGGCATCGTTTAAAAAGGTTTTATTACTTATAATTAATTATATTAACCTTTTAAGAAATGTTCTCTGAAAATCCCTATAAGAACCTAATTAAGGCGCGTTCATAAATACATTAGCTAGAATAAGTGTTCATTAAAAAAATCTGTCACATTCACAATTCATTGCTAATTGGGATAACAGACAAAGAGAAAAATACTTTACATTATCTTTACGAATTGTTTAGTATTTTGTGTCTATAGATTTAATAAAATATATTATGTAGACATTACACACACAGTATAGTCGTTGGCTATTTATCAGCGGATAATGCAATATGCTACCTCTTTAATCACTACAGTATCTAAGTATTTTATAAATAGTTACAAAAACTGTTTTTAAAATGTTAGTTTTTTTTCTATATTTTGTAACACACGTGGTTCAAAACTTTTCATCATCGAACAAAAGAAACTTTAATATAATTAAATTCTCCAATAATAATTTCATATTATCTCTTTACCAAGATAATAAATTTCAAGATAATCAAAACGAACGCACGAACCATAATAAATACTGACTGACTTAAGGATCTTTAGATTTATCTTTGTAAATAATTATGGTCAAATACAGTGAAACAACGATATGTGGCTAGCTTGTTCTTTATAGAGTTTCGTCATAGCTATAGGTAACACAAAAAAACTGTAAATTTTTATTTAGTTAAAAATGCCTTAATGTAGTTAACTAGGTACATAAATACCTCATAAAGATTTCTTAATCTTAATAAATATCTGATTTATAATATGACAGTAGGTATTTTTTTGGCATATTTTTGTAGAAACCTTTCCTCTTTTTTTGCTTTTCCCCATCATAAACTAATAAAACGAAATATTTTATAAAAAATAAATCTTTCGTACAACATTCAGATAACTTCATCAATATTAAACACCAGTTAACATAGATCGAATAGTTAATAAGATTAATAATTTCCTCTCGAAATCTCCAATACTTGGGTAAAAATCTGTGATATTTTAATTAATCCGAAAATACTTATAAACCCGCTGACCGCGGCACGAAAGTTATAAATTAGGGGTGGTGTTGAACTTTTAGATAATTATCTTTCGCCGTTTAGTTAAATTTATAGTACGACGTTGGACGAGCGGTAAACTGCTACTGTTTTTATTTACCCGCCGATAAAAGTGATTGACATTAATTTGGCTTAGCTAATGACAGCTAGGACTCTCACGCCTGTGGGTAAATCAAAAGCGGTAGCGTTATTTTTATCTATATAGAAATTATACAGTTGTTCATAACAAATGTCACTCAGGATTTGTCATTGTGTGTACATGAATATATGTATTTTGATGGCAAAAAGTAAATAATTATATTAATTTAATGAACTAACAAAACTAAAAATAAATATATTAACCAAAAACTAGACGGACTATAATATAAATAAAATCAGTAACTGAATATATCTTATGTAGAAGTTATAGATTATTTGTAAAAGATAGATATTATATTATATGTATTTTTATTTGAAAGTCTAATACTTGGACAAAATGGCATCGGAATCTTAGAAAAAAAATGTTCTGGACTAGCGTCTTTAGTTCCTTTAGAAAAACACTGACAGGAAGCTGCTGATTCAGAACGTAAATCATATCTGGAAGTCTTCATCAGGGCAGATGTGAATGTGATGATGGGCAAATAGAGGACGCGCGTACACGATGTCGCCTCGAGTCATAAAAAAATCTCCATACAGCTTATCACTTGCACCAAATCACAGCACATCGCATCGGGGCCTTAGAAAAACATTGTCCTGGCTGGACTGGCGCCACCAGTTCCTCTAGAATAACACCGACAGGAAGCTGCTGATCCTGCACGTAAATCACAAAGCACATTAAAGGAATCATTCCTAACACATTCTTTGTTTACTTAATATGCAACGGGGATGCACACAAGTATTTGTTAGTTGAATTTATTCGTTTGATGGTTTATTTTGGATTTTAATTGGGTTGTGAGAGGAATGATATAATATGTATTTTATTTGATCATGTAATAAGCTTGTCATTCAATGCCTGATACAAAATGATGTTAAGAATACAAATAAAATCACTGACGCCACTTTTATTATACTTAATTAAACTATTAAAATGCCAGTAAAATTACAAATATATTTGACTACATTAAAACAAACTTGAGAAGAATCATTATTAAAATTATAAACGATTTCAAAGTGAAAGCCAACAGGTTTTGGTGGATTTGCAAGATCATCATGAGGGCGAGTATTAGGAGCGGGCCCGATGATATCGCTGCCCGCTATCTTTGGTCGGTCTTTCCAACTGTATTACGTCAGTAACCATTTAATAATATTTATAAAAAAGCAGCAAATATACCCATCTACTACGTCTTCATACCTTACGGGTAGATATTGCTAAATGTCAACATCCACAGGTTACGCTTAATAGTAATAAATCAACTTATAAATTAAATTAATTCCGCTTTAATGACTCATTATTTCATGCATAAGTGTATTAAATTACGTTTTTCTAACAGCTTTTAAATACTAAAAAAACAATAAACGATTACACCCAAAGTTAACGCTTTCCATCACGGCACGTCCTTAATCCGAGGTCGCCACCGAAAGGAAAAATAACGAGCGATAAAAAAAATACGAGCACCTTATAGCGTGAATGATTAAGCAGCAGTCGTTTTCACTTCATTAATAATAACACTTTTGAGCATTTTATTAACAGATGGTAATTTATAAATACTTTATACGAAAGCGACCGTCGTAGATCAAGGTAATTGGCGTACCAGCGGCCGGCGGAATATATTTTATACGACGCTAAAACGCACTGGATTGGTCTTTGGCACGCGACCTTTTAAATTTGGTTGGTTATACGCCCTCTTTACTTTATTGGGGAAATAGGTGGTATAGTGTAAATGGCCATTTTTAGGTCATAAAATGCAGGTATTTATTATGCAGCCGTTTGTAGGCACAATGAACTTTGAATGTGGGGAACTGGACCTACGATGTTTTATAAGAATCTTTTTAAAGTGTGCCATATTTTTTGAAAAAAAAAATGCCTATTTTTTTCTTCACAGTTCAAAAGGCTGACCATTAGTCAAACATTGGGTACATCCTAAATGCAAGAAGACTAAGATTTACTTGACTCTTGATTTCTATGATTTTTTTCATTAAAACACGTTTTATAATTATCATTTTTTACAAAACATTTTAAGACATTACGAAACAAACACCAATCTTATGCTAGGTAGAAACTCGTACTAAACACATATTTTCCGAGGAAACAATCCGAAACATTTATTAAAACTTGGAACTCTAGTTTTATAAATCATTTGCTATATATAGTTATAAAATTAGTAGCAAAAGATTACAAAATTTTAACAAATAAACGATGTGTTTATTACCTTAAGTTAGTTTTTGATGCTTTTTTACTTTTTTGTTTTTTTTTTTATCCCGCAAAAATATTTTTTTTATTAAAACTTGTTGTCGTCAAAAATATAGTTCATACAAATAATAAACATTTTTTCTATACACACCCGATAACCCACTTCTAGAGGAAGGTTATCTATGACAAACGATATTGTCTTCACCCGATAATAAAGTCACGTAAAAATACCGTCCAAAACGTAACCAAATAAACGTTGCGACATTTAGCTGTCGACAGTCTATTAAGGGCTCTCACCCACCGGCTTATAAATGACCGACTGACATGCAAGCCTTAAAAATTGCCGTGGATAAGACCTTGAATAAACAATTTTATACGGGTTTGAGCACATTAGCTAGTTAATAGTGTTCAATAGTTTAAAATGTATTGTTTTCTCTTTTATTTTGAATAACTGCTATTCATATCAAAAGTCAAATAAAAGGACACTTTTTCTAAAATGTTCCTAGTACAGTACTGAGTATGTTTTCAAAAGTGTTATTAGTCAACACGCTGACAGATATGCGAAACTACCTAAAACATCTCACGTAAACTAATGAAAGTCATATATATCGATAAGAATTGGAACAAGTGCCTTTTTAAAGTGCTTAGGATAGTTGAATTCATTTTAATCTACAGATAATTTCAGAAATATTTCTTTGAGCTCCAAATAAGCGTAAAATTACTAAATGTTAAAAAGGAACATTTATAACTGAGGGTATCACCCCAAGTTTTAAATATGGATCCCTCGCAATAGAAGGTTAAAATTCGGTCGCGACTTCAAACAATGGAGCAACCAATTAATTGCTTCATTGTAAACAGATTGCTTAATTAAGGAAACGAAATGAATAAGGAGCGTTTAGCGAGTTTGAAACTTCGATCATAGAGTAATACAGAAATAAAGATTTTACTAACAAAGTTCGTTATTGCAAATTAAAATTTTAATTAACTTTTTTTAATGCTAACATAAGCTCATGGGGAGCTAAACCACACACTTTAAGGACGAGTGGCTTGGCGCTCTGCTTGTTATGCTGGTTAATATGTATGCCCAGTATGGCATCGTTCTGCCCACATCGACGTAGACATCGCGCTCAACGATACCTGCCCCATAATCACCGGATGCCTAAAACGAACAAAGCTTGACTTGTTATACCCTCTGGCGGGTATTGCGCCACTATCAATGCGAAGAGGTATTGCAATCGCTTTTGAAAGAAAAAAACAGGCTACTGCCCATCGTGCCCTACCAGCTGTACTAAGCGTGACCTATATGAGGCCTCTGACAACGCTGTGTATGTGGCAAAAAATTGTAAAGAAAAAAAGATAAGGTCAAGAATTTAAGACGGAAATGTAGCACGCGCTCTGTCCATATAAAACAAGCAGATGGAGAAAACGTTTTCCCACTCCTAAATGTTATCTGATCTCGATGATTTTTTAGGGTGTTGTTGATACAATTAAAAACAAGGTTTATTTAAGGTATATGCTTAACTTTTTTCAAAATTTACAAATATTTATATTTTTTATAATAGCAACGTTTTCTTTTTTTCTATACACGAGTGCGTGCTAGATTTCCGTCTTAACTTCTATACTCTCAACGTTTTACACTGCTTCGAGTGAAATTAATTTTAATGATTAACGATTTACATAGCAGTCGTACAAACGCTCGCATCGGAAGGTAAGTTTAATTTGCCTGTCTATTATTCAGTGAATATTGTTAATAGTAAATCAAAGGAGTGCAACTTTAACGAAGTTAGATATAAGAGGTTACTTAAAGAGCTCGGAATATTAATATTCATGACTTTGAGGATCGATCCGTTGAATGCAGCAGAACTCAAGCTTTTGTTTTCTTTTTGATTCTAAAGGTACTAAGATTTTTTACAGAAAAAAGGCGTGTAGGTAATTCAAGGAGAGTCTACATTTTACCACAAGACTGCAATTTGAAATCATACAGATGTAGCTTTGACTATATTTTAATTGACAATATTAAAAACAATTTTTTTTGGTAATAGTTAAACACTGTTACTAAAAAAAAAATTTTATGAATAGAAATATAAAATAATTTACAAACTAAAAAGAAAATTGAAAGTTACTATAAAAATATTGGATTTGATTTTTAACTATAATGGGCACGATAATACAATTATATTCATTTCATCGTGCATGCATTTATATAAAAATACTACTCATATTAAATTTTTTGTTGTTGTTAAAGTTTGTAATTCAACGAAGGTACTTTTCCCAAGCTCTTAGCATCCCTTGTGAACAATTTCGTAAGTCGTGGTCCGAATTCCCAAAGCTTTTAGGTTAATGTCTTATAAATCATAAATTAGAAAAAGAACACGTACTCTTAACTTATGGTGTGTGCGGACTACTTGATACTCCATGGAAGAATGTTAAAACCGCGAGTCCTTCAAACAAGTGAGAAACTTTTTGCCATAAAAGCTCTTATTTGCTAGTTACGCTCGTTTACGATATACCGTGCCATGTTTAGTGTTATTTTATAATAGTGAATCTTTTTTATAGCAAAAAAACAATGTTACTTGAATATGGAGATTTTAGACTGAAATGTTAAAATTTGTGTTTTTTTTTACAAGTCTACGAATTTTAAGATACATTTCTAAATCGAATTACCTAGCGTGTGGCAGAAAAAAAAATATTCGGGCAGAATAAATTTTGCTACCCCAGTGGAAATATTTTAATATTATATGTAGGTGTTTTACCTTTTTACGATTTGGATACCACCTTTTTAAAAGGTAAACACATGCAGAAAATTATTGCAATGTTATGTTTGTTTAGGCTAATCAGAATGAAAAGGGTAAATCCGATGGTATAGGGAAAGACACCAATATGAGGAAGGATAAAAAAAAATCTGTTTGTTCAGTACTTAGACATCGTAAGAGTAAATCAAAGGGTAAGTTTACTTTGAATATACAATGTGGAAGCGACATAACCGTAATAAATCAAACCACAGGCTGTATCAGATCACTATAGTATAATGAAATTAAAATAACAGTCTAAAAACAATAAATAAATTCGACATTCCCATACAAATTGCCCGGACGGCTGCACACTTTTGTACGAAAGTGCCAAATTCTTTTTTTGTTTTTGAGCGTTATTTTCATTTCATTATACTATTATGATCTAGTATAGATAAATAGATCCACGTTGTATACATAAATAGATTTATTGTTTAACTAATTATTTCGAAAGTACCTCAGTTGTGCGATAAACTGTTGCCCGGCAGACCTTTGACCGACATGAAATTTGATCGGTACTACTATTGCTCGACATCAATATTGTTCGACCAATGTTTGATCGACATAACATTTGATCGGCACTTCTATTGCTCAAAATCAATTTTCTTCAACCAATGTTTGACTGACATAGTTTTGATCGGCACTACTATTGCTCAACGTCAATTTTCTTCGACCAATATTTGACTACAATAGTAGTGCCGATCAAAAGCTTGACATCAATTTGGCCCGACGAATGTTTACCGACATATTTATTAGTGTGAAAAAGGAAAAAACTATACATAGTTACACAACTATTCCTAGTAAAATTTAACAATAAAATTGATGGTCTGTATCTTTTCTAACGTTCATGAGCGTTTGTGATTTATCCTATACTTTAAACGAGCAATTCTATACCTCCATATATATATATATATATATATATATGATCGAGATGTGGGGCCTTATTTCAATTAGTCTGCCTAATAGCAGCCATATCGTTTAAAGCATAACGTTTGACGATTTAGCTATCCATACTTAATGAAATAAAATGATTTTGAAATAATAATATCACTCGATAAAAATACCTTAATATAATAAAGATTCACTACAACAATTTGGAAATAAAAAAGTGTTTTTTTATATTTCTGCAGTTTGTTACCGCTTCTTCTGGCCTAGCGCTTTAGAGGCAGCAGTAAACTTAGCTCTAAGTAACTTTTTGAAGTCAACAGTTGTGCAACAAAACAAAGTGATGATTATTAAGAGATATAGTAAATATCCTATAATAAAGATATATTTGACTTGACTTTGATATGAGTTGGCGTCTAAATAACACATAAAACTATGTTAGGTAGACTATTGTTTTGACTAAGTACCTACATAAGTATTTTATAAAAAAGTTGCCGAGCAATGCTCGGTCGCCCAGCTAGTTAAAAACTCATGAGACCTACTTTTTAAGTATCTCCTAGTTTAGATATTCAAAGATGAAAAATCAAAGATTTCCTTGTCATTTATGAAAGTTTATTTGATTGTGATGATACAGAATAATAGATACACAAAACAGATTTCAAAAGACGGCTTTATTGCAACTCATTCCATTTTACTCTCTTAACTGTTTTGTTTTCCTATCGTTTACTTTTCTGCCATCACCACACGGCTAATTAATATTGAAATGTAGATATTTGTTTTAAAGACAAATCAACTATTGCAGTTGATTCATCAACAAGAACAAGTTTGGGTTAATCTTTTTGGGCAAAACCTTGATTTCGGTAAAGTAACTGATGCTTAAATATTCGTCAGGCCAAATTGATGTCGAGCAATAGTAATGCCGATCAAAAGCTATGTCAGTCAAACGTCGGTCTAAGAAAATTGATGTCGAGCGATGGAAGTGCCGATCAATTGTTATTTCAGTCAAACATTGGTCGAACAATATTGATGTCGAGCAATAGTAGTACCGATCAAAAGTTATGTCGGTCAAAAGTCTGCCGGGCAACGGTTTTCACACAATTGAGGTACTTTTAATTATTTCAGCCGCATAACAAAAACAGCAATGGAAATTTATAAACTATGTATTTGTAACACGTAAAATACACTATAAAAGTTTTAATAAATGTATTACTATGTTTTTTTTTTTGGATTCTTTGGGTACTAGACTAGAGTCAGTAACACGTTCCTTTGTTTCCATTTTCTGTGTGTAAAAGTCAACCGATTACAAATGTTTCAAGATGCATTAAAGAACTTTGAAGCGTGATATAAAGTTACCACAACTTTTGTGATACCGTATAAGATTTAACGAAGACGAATATAATTCCAAAATTAAATATAATTACTTCAATATTACAGTTATAGCTTCGTTTTCTTAAACCAAGATAATAAATCATATTAATTTTAAATGCAAATGAAGATCTCTGAAATAACTGCTTTGATTTACGCATAAATCTCTATTTGCCGCTATTTTACTTAGCAAAATAAAAGGGCAATGCCCCGAAGCTAACAGGTGTGGGGTAGCTAAGCACACAAAGAAGGAAAGCTTGAAAAAAGGTTAAAATAAAGTCAGTTTGGGATCGCGAAATAATGTTACGGTGCGTTTCAATTCCCAAAAGAGGGTGCAAGCTATAAGAGAATATTTTTGCACAAAAATGATGGATTACATTTTTAGTATATGAATACCACATTTAAAATAGTCTGAAGGTCGCTACAACCACTTCAAATGTAGGAAGTTCTATTGATATCGAAACAGGTACTAGAAATAAAGTTAAAAAATCATCTTAAATAACTTTGAAGCTAACGATAGGAAAAGCAGAACTGCCCAGAACCATATACCTAGGTACATAGATCTTAACGAATAATGAGGTAGAGTCGGTCGTTTGAAATTATCGATACAAAATAATAATAAATAAATATATATATAGTTTTATTGTATTTTTGTAACAAAAGAACTCTTTTTGTTGTAATTTTTTTTAAAGTTGTATTTGTAAAAAAATTGCACTGGTTAAATCAGTTAGGTAATGCTAAGAACATAATGTTAAAATAAATATATACGGACAAATAACACTGATTGAGCTAGCCCCAAAGTAAGTTCGAGACTTAAGTTATGGGATACTAACTCAACGATACTATATTTTATAACAAATACATATAAAGATAAACATCCAAGACCCAGGACGATTTTAAAAAGGCCATTTTCCAACTTGCCCTGACCATCGAACCCGGGGCCTCTGTGTGGCGGACTAGCATGGTGACCATTACGCCACGGAGGTCGTCGTAAAATTAAAATAATTTAGAAGAAGACCGTTATACTTACAAGAAGGGTATATGCATGAAAAAAATATTTGTTATCTAACCAGTTTTTCCATATATTTTCAAAAGTAAATTACGAACAGTGAAAACAAAATAAGAATTGGTTAAAAAACGAACCATAGTCCATATCGGACTTCTCTTTCTAATTGAAACTTTAAAGTATCACATGTCCGTCGCTGATTAAGATATTTTATAAATTCTTTCATATTTGTTTACTGTGGTAAATAAGGATTTTATTAAACAAATAAAAAAAAATACGTGCATATTCCCTAAGAAGGCTGTTTCATTTACACGAATTCCTAGGATGCTTTAATTTTTAAGAAAACTATTAGACAATCTAGTTCGCCGCTTTTCACTTGTACCACAGTAAAGTTTCAAAGGTATAAAACATTGTATCGCGACGACTGTTTGCGGCGCCTTCAGGCTATTGAAAATTAAAATTGCTGCTTTTTTATCTACAAATCCACGGTAGATTTAACTTGGCTTTTGTTATGTTTTTGGTAATACAAAAAATACAATGCAGCAACAAGTCTTTGCTATTGTATCTATAACCATTTTTTGATATTTTTTGTAACTTCCCTCGTCATTATTTTTCAAACCAACCTTCTCACTTTTTACGTATTAATTCAAGTTAAATTTCTAAGTGTCCCCTTTTATACTAAATGTATCTACTGAAACTATTTCAAAGGTAAATTCTGACCATGATACTTGACGTTAGTACGTGAGTACTAGTACTTATTCTGTGCCACAGGATACTTAAAAGTACTAAGCCTCTCTTACATGTTGACAAATCAGCTAGATTCTAGGAAAAGCACTATTTTTTTATTATACCATATTTCAGTACATGTGTGCCTTTGAAGAAAGTAGTTTGTTGAGTTTGTTTAAGTAGTTATAGACATGTACGAGTATAGCAATATTGCATGCACATTATTTCACGCCTAGATACTATTTCACTCAGTCTAATTAATTTATAAGTGTCATAACCAACTGAGTATAATTTCATTCTTTGAGGTAATCAGTTGATATTTATGACCCAATTCCCTCCAATTGTTTATGTTCTTGGAAAAGTGACAATAGGACACGCGCGAACGAAATTAAATAGCGCCAAAATCAGTAGGCTTAATTAAAAGCTATTCCAGTTAAATTGTGGATTAATTATTGCGTTCCAACGCCAAAATCATCGAATTTATTTGTAAATTTGGTGCGTGAAAATTGGTGAAAAAAGTGGTTATTCTCATTTTCTGATGGTATGTATATTTGCAAGTACCCATTTATTAGCGCTTACATACTGCCTAAAACCCCTTTTTCTTACCGATGCAAAAAGAGAGGTGTTGTTATAAGTTAGACGCCAATGCCTGTCTGTCTATCTGTTTATGTGTCTGTCTGTGGCATCGTCGTGGCTCTCCATCGGATGGACCAACTTCGGTTTCCTTGCGGTGGTCCTTAATTATATTTGATGAAAATCGGTTTAGGCATCCAAAAGCTATTAGGGGTGAACGCTTGATTTTAACTTGTTTAACCAGCATTATTACACTGATAGGCACCATATTCTTTTCTGTTTATTTGACTTTAGACAAGGTTTGTGTTAATCATAACACTTACAAGTTACTTTGCTAGAAAAATTAAAAAAAAAACCCCGATGACACCATCGAGTAATAAGTGGTGGAACTACCTACATAATATTCTAACCAAACAGACAGACAAATGGACATTTTTAAAGTCAACCTTATAATAACCTCTCTTTTTTTATCGGGTGTTAAAAATAGTTCAAATTTTGAACAGCACCATCTATCGGTGACCAAAAGAACTAATTTTTAAGGATTACTCCAAACCATAGAAATTCTTAATTAATAGCGTGCACAAATGCAGAGACAAACAGATAAAATTTTTTAATAATTTTTTGTGTTTTTTTGCGTTGATAAACGCCTCCAGCAATATTTTTCTGACTGCAGCGCCACTTTTTTGTTACGGAATTTTTATGGAAACCTTTCGTAGTTAAATAAAGTGACGAAAAAATCGAACACTTTTCTATTAATAAATAAAGGATACGCATAATAATAAATTAAACAAAAGTAATAAAAATTAAAATAAAATTACAAACATAAGCAGAGATTTCAACCTATACCATCAGGCACACGAGTCAAAGACTCAATCCACTGAGCTAAAGACGAGTTATAATCTGTTATAAAATTTGCTTTCAGTTTAATGCGCTATTTAGTTGTAAACCATGATTTACATGATGATAAAGAGCCGATATTGTCTAAACTGCTAGATCAATTTTTACCAAACATAGCTAAGAACCACCGCGAGGAAACCTGCTTTCGCGTCAAAAAAAAAACCGGGTTAATATCGGTGCATCCATTCAAGCACTAGGATTCCACAGTCATACACACAGACGTTGGCATCAAACTTATAACATCCTTCTTTTTCCGTCGGGGTTTAAAAAGTAGTTCATATCGTTTAGTTTTTAAATGTTTTACTTTAGTTTTTCCTTAAGAATGACACTTATAATATGAAATAAATATGCAATATTTTCCTTTTCACAAAAAATATACTTACTAAATTGATACACTTTTTCGAATAAAATCTAAATACACTTATATGGAAATGTTGCTTATTATATTACAACGGCACACAGATCCCTCCAAAAGGTCTTTTTGTCGAGAGCACAGGTTCGTGAACATTATTGCTATGGAAATTCTTTTGTACACACGGGATCAAACGTACTCGTATCTTATTCACAAAAGATTCGACTCCATAATGATTCCCTGATATTCGAGAGGAGAACTTTAAAATAATAGGGGTGAAAGTGTCCCTTTGAAAATTTGCATGCCAACCTATAAATTAAGCATGCCTAATGTGTTAAGCGTGCCCCTTAGAGTGGCCCTCTAATAAGAAGGGAACACAGAATAATGGTCAAATTACGGAGGATAATTAATAATAAATCGCTGTATTGATCCTTTTAAGTACGTCAAGTTGGAATATTGATACTGTCGTGTATGTACACATAGTGAAGACGTACTTTATGTAAGTATATCTCAGGTGTTATAAAAAGCAAAACTTACTGATACAAAATTGTCTTTATATAATTACAGAGTCAAACACGTAAGATCTTAAATCCATACTTATCAATGGCTTGGATTATACATGGAAAAAGGGAATCAAAAATACAATACAATACCCTTTATTGGAATAATTAAATAAATAAATACAGGCCATAATTATCAAAAATAATAGGAAATGCACAAAAGGCGACCTTATCGCTAAGTAATTTCTTTCAGGCATATAGATTTACTTTCTTTGACCTAGGTTACTTTCTTTGACCTGACGGGAACGCGAGCATAAATTATGAATAAAAAAACACTAATACCAAAAAAATTTACTAATTTACTAATTAAACTTTGTTAATTTCCTTATTTAAAAATTGTGATAAGAATCAATATCCTGCCAGATATGCTAAGATTGATTGCAGTCATGTTGAAGACTCACGTACGAGCATCTACCTCGACACTAAAATAGTTTCTTGTTACCAAATTTCAAAACAGATTGTCAAGATTAGCGTACCTTGCATACGATGATTTTAAAAAGTAGATATAATATTGCGGAAACGTATTTGAATAAATTTGTTGTCATAAAATATTATTTGAGTGAGCGAAGCAAAAGTAGTTCAATGTTTGTGTGTTGTGTATGTACGAGAAGATAATATATGTTCAGTGATAGATAATTGATCTAAGATTACATCAAAAGAATAACGGATATACTGAATTCAAGTAGATTTCAAAAGATACAAAGAGTAAAGGAATATTCAAAAGATATTTGTTTGATAAAAATAAAAAAGAATCATTCAGGTATTTCTACTCGCCGACAGCAAACTCACCAAAAGTATCGGTCAATTGTAGATCTAGATTTCGTTTCGACAATCTTATAATTTTGGCGAAATTTTACTTTAGACCACCTAATTTTTTGACGACATACGATTTAGATAATGAGCGTTTTAGACAAGTTGCTACACAGACTATTTACTCGAGCTAGAGCACTAGAGCTCGATAAGAAGAAGGAATGTAAAAATTA
This sequence comes from Acrobasis suavella, assembly GCA_943193695.1. Taxonomy (NCBI): domain Eukaryota; kingdom Metazoa; phylum Arthropoda; class Insecta; order Lepidoptera; family Pyralidae; genus Acrobasis; species Acrobasis suavella. The sequence goes on from OW971938.1 coordinate 15,008,571, forward strand.
CATCAGCAATCGTAACTTATTATAATAATTAGCAAGAAAGTATAAAAACAAAATAATTTTACCATTGTTCACAGTGACCGATTTAACAAAAGCATATTATACAACACTTTCAATAAAGCGAATACGCTAACAAATCTTCCTTATTTAAGTAATCATTGCCACTTTGACGGGCGTGGATAATATTGCCGCGTCTTTAGTATCTCACGACACCATAGAAGATAACATGTTAATCTAACGCGAGGTATTTCCATTAATTTAGATGAGAATTCATTACGGTTACGGAGACATCATCAAACGATCACGTGTGCTTTGGGGTAATGGTAATATGCGACAGAAATTTTGCAAAGACATTTATGTTATCAGTGACGCGTGTATGTATGATACTATTTATGCCCGTGGGCTCCGTTGCCCGTGAAAATCTATCCTTTGTCCTCCCCTGGTCTCAAACGATATTTATACTATATTTCATCGAAATCAATTCAGCGGTTGAAGCGTGAAGAGGTAACAGACAAATTTACTTTTGCACTTATATATTAGTAAGGATAGGGATGTAGGTATGAGATAGGGATGTAGGCATAAGATATATTTTTTTAATTTTTCTCGAATTCAGAGAAATTCCGAAAGCGCCCTTTCTGCAAGAATTGCTAAATAAAGACTCAAATTCGTATTACGTCTATAAGTTTGTGTTTTAGCAGAAAATAAAACTGTACACCACTTAAAATAATAAGGTTCTTACTTTTGTTGATTAACAAAACTGTTCTTTAAAGTTTAAAGTTTTAATTGTATTTTATTTTACTCGATACATGCATGATAATCAGGCCCCATGTGGTTTTCCTTTTAAAAGGATAAACAACCTCAAAAAATTCGTATTACTTTTTTTTTCGAATTAGAAGTCCTTATTATAATAAACGTTTCATTAATTTAAGGAGTTTTAATCTCAAACGTAGGTTAAATTTGGTCGAGCAAATAAAAAATCTTGAGTTTAAAACAAAATAACCAAGAGCTTATAAAAACTGTAGTTTGTTCTGCAAGTTTTGTTCTCAAGAGAGCGCGCTTACTTTGCAAGTTAAAGCAAACTCTTGACTATAGCTTGCCCTAAGCATTCAGTTTTCCAACTGTAATCGGCTGTTTTGAGGAAAAAAAAGGGGAAAATAAACTTCGTCACTGAATAATAGTACTTACCCATTTATTTATTCGTTACGATCTATTTATGCACCAAAGTTGGGCAAAGGCCTCTCTTTTTTAGGGTTCCGTAGTAAACAAAGAACCCTTACAGTTTCGCCATGTCTGTCTGTCTGTCTGTCCGTCCGCGGTTTTACTCAGCGACTATAAGTACTAGAAAGCTATAATTTGGTATAGGTATGTATATTCATTATGCGGATAAAGTGGTACAATAAAATATAGAAAAAAATTTTTTTTAGGTTAGCTCCCATACAAGTAAAGACAAAAGTCAATTTTATTTTCTAGACTATCCATGATGTGGGATATCGTTGAATTAGTCTTTTAAAAATATTATGAGCTTATGAACACAGTTTTTAGCTTTAGGGATCCGTTTCTGAAATATTTGGTTTTACAGTAAAAAAATTTGTTAGATACAAGTGTCTCCCCCCTCTATCTGCTAAACGGTTATATATATAGACGTTAAAAAATTCACAGCTATAGTAAATATAACGAAATTTGAAGGAAAACTATGTGAGCTAAGTAGGATTTACAAATTAAAAAGTTTTAGGCGATCAACTTATAAAATGAACTTTAAAAAGGAAACATTTAAACAATTAAATAGAAAATTAGTTTTAAACGTTTTTAGTGGCATGAACTCAAAATTGGTATTCGTAACTACGGAACCCTACACTGCGCGTGGTCTAACACGCACTTGGCCAATTATTTTATATTCCCTTCCGTCTTCTACTTTTGATCTTCATTCACTATTGTAGGTCTTAGGTTCGCCACCTCATCTGGTCCTGGGATAGCCAGGCTCCCTTTGCCAATCAGTATTTTGCTCAATTTTCATTAGACATTCGGCAAATGCAGCGTATATTTTAATCAGTATATACCTGCATTTTTACACCAATTTTAACACAAGATATTGCTTTCATTTCAAATGATCAAATAAAGCTACGTATTAGTTACAGTTTTAACTCACGATTAGCTAATGTAATTTAGTATGGAATGTCAGAATTATTTTATCGTCAAAATAAAGTAAAAAATGACGAAACATGGTGCGGTGCGCATTACTAACTGTGAAAATTATGACGAAGCGTGTTGCTAGTAAATCAGTGTCTTAATTTTTATCAATAATTTTATTTGAAGTGAAATATTATCGCAGCAGTATTTTGCTATATATTTCTCGTGGAATGTAGTCAGTATCATGGGCTGACTAACCACCTTATTCATAAAAATTGGTTCAAATATGTTTTGTCTTTTTCTTTCAATGTCAAATATCAAAAGACGGAGAGCAAAAAAATTGTTTGAACTAAAATAGGTTTAACAAAAGGTTGTCATTTTTTTTAAATATGAGTGTTAATGTAGGGCATCTTCAATTGGCAATTGTTGAGATCTTTGGTAAAGGCTTATCAGGCCTCCTCATCTTTTGCACTTCCTACGGCTGAAATTATAATAATGATATATTTTTATTCTACTATTTAGTAGTTTAGAATATTAACTATTTTATAAATAATGTTGTATTCAAAGTAAACATCTGTACCATTTAATTTACATCAAATCATTATCACGAATAAAACATTTTAGTCTCTAACATTACCACTTTCATAATTAAACATTGAAGCAAGATGATCGCCCGCACATCACTTCATTTGTTACTGCTGACAAGTTAAGACCTCGTCTGGAGGGGGAGGGGGGAGGGGTAGTGAGGGTAGTCGGTATTCATAAGATACCTTCCTACAGGCGTTTCATTATAACTACGTAGATGTCGTAAAACCATAGAGGCGGCTATTGCGTCTAGACGTGGACATTGCAATGAGTCAAACTGTTTCGTTTAATTTGGCGAGGGTTGAAATCTGTCGTTACGTCTGGTGAAAACGTCATCTCATCAAGTTTTATGAAGATAAATTCTTTGTTGGTTTTGAGTAAATATATCTATCAATTTTGAGCTTTTAGTTGTCTTTCTTCACAGTTGGTTTCAAAATATTTGCAAAATATTTTTTACACTTACATAACGCTTACTACTTTTATATACTTATGGGATTTTTTGTAAGGATATATGCTAGGATATTTGTTTCGCTTTCAACCCAAAAGTCTAAACGAATTTACCTCAATTAATAATATGACGCTTTTATCCCAGAAAATTTTAAAAATCCCGTGGGATTTTCAAATAACGAAATATCTCTTGACTACGCAGACGACGCCACTGGGGAGAGTTCAATAAAATCATTATAAAGAAGTGTAAGGCTTGTTTATTCTTTACACAAAATCTTCTATTTCTATTCTAAATATTGTTATATCTATGCTTAGCATAAGACACTGACTGTAAGCGAGTACGCTTTTGTAAAAGAGCACGTGAACTCTAACACGTGGTGTCAGGTATTTTTGCAGGCTCATTTTTATTAAATACTAAGTAGATCCTACATTAACTTCATCGAATTTAAATTTTTGTATAATTACCGCCGCTAAATGTCCTATTCATATTTGTCATAAAAATTATGTGAAGATTGCTTCGAGTGCTATACTTACTTTAGGAAAACATTTATTATGTATTTTCCCTGGCACTTTTACCTTTAAAGATTTGCCTATTAATTGTAATAATTTATATCATATGAGCTGCGCCCCACGATTTTACCCGCGGTATATATAAAAAGTAGCCTACTACGTGTTAATCCAAGGTGTCAGCTTCCTGGGTACCAAATTTTATCGAAATTGATCCAGCTGTTTGCGCGTGAAGAAGTAACAAACATACACGCAAACACACTCACATATTTCGCCTTTATAATATTAGTGTGATAAATTACAATTGAAAGGAAAATCTTTATGCATAATATTAGAAGTAAACTCAAAAATATTGTTTTATTTTTAGTTTCAATCTAAACTCTACTGACATCATTCTCGTCGAAATATATGGTTGATATCATAATCAAGGCCAATACAACCATTAGTAAGTATAAATATACTATGAATCATAAGTTTATCTCAAAATCAATTATTTAAGAATGTTAACTAAACCTGGATAATTTTCTTCGTGGATACATCTTTTAACTAAGGTGCGGATCCACTCATCACACGCCATCAGAATGACGTGACAACGTGTGGATTACACTAATGTTTTCAGCACCCTCGCGATTCAGCGACAGACAGAGCTTATCAGATGAATTAATTGCACCGAGACGTGTACAGATTAGCAGTTAATGCATCGGCGACAAGAGATTATATTTGGCGACTTTAGCTCTGCTGATGAATGTATCTTGATGGAACGGCGCTGCGGGTGCGTTCTGTTTTCATTCATTTTGCAATAATTATCTCTATTTCTTCCATGTAGGTCTGAAAAAAATAAAGAAAAATCTAAGAATTTACCAACTGTCTCTTCCCGTGCAGATCGTAGAAGCCGATAGAGGGAAATGGTGAAAATACGAATGGTGGTAATAGGCGATACGGATAGCAACCCGTCACTATTTTGATTATTTTACCTTTTCGCCCATCATCACGCTTGTTTTTTTTTCGTGTGTGTAAGTGGTAAACACTGGTGTCAAATTTTTCAAACTGCCTTAAAGACATCTGACATTACTTGACGCCTGCTATACATTGATGACAGCTGATGATGAGAGATGATCGGCACGTATAAGCCGTTGGTCCCGTAGGTCTTGCGGCCCTGGGCACTGTCTGCTTGGCTCTAAGAAGACTGCCCAGGGCCGCAAGACCTAGGCAAGACCCGAAATGCTATGTCTACCACATTAGGGGTAAAGACGTGAAAATAATTGTATGTCAAAGAGTTTCTATGGCGTAATTTTATTCAGATTCTACTTATTTATGTTTGTAGGTATGTTTCTTCGACTATAACTCGAGCATATTCAATAGCACAGATAAAAGAGAAAAAGATTTTTTCAATTCAATAATAAGCCTAAAAGGTCGAAGAGTTTTTGAGATCTGGATTGTGATCGCGTGCGGGACAAACTACAAGCTATTTTCAATATACTACTATTAAAATTTCAACTAAATGATGTAATAAAAGTATTGACTTACAATTTACCTTCAAGCTTAAGAGTTACATTTGTTAGTTTACTAGTACAGATAATTACTCAAGTTAATTTCGATCCCGTTTCTTTAAATTTAGAAATAAAAGTAAAGTTTTCATTAGAACGACAGTAGTTAACTACTCAACACGTTACTAAGTGCAGACAAAATTAGCAATTCGCCAAATTACTCAATCTGCGACGGTAACACAAAATAATTGCGTGAGAAGAAGGATAGACTATATTATATAACGTCAATTTTTGTAACCATCTAAAACACTTTAGTTAACGCGTTTTAGTCATTCAGAAAAATAAGACCAAAGATAAAAATCCCCGAGCTTCAAATCAATATCTTTACGTCCATACTAATATAAAAATGTGAAAGTAACTATCTGTCTGTCTGTTATCTTTTCACGCTTCAATTACTGAACCGCTTCAGATCAAATTTGGTGTGGATATAATTTCAGACCTGGGGTAGGACATAGGATAGTTTTTATCCCAAAAGTTATCTAATATAGGAATGAATAGGGGAGTTGAACTGTGTATGGGAACTCGTTTTTTGCCATACAAATGTAAACTTTATTACAAAGTACTAAATTGACGCAGACGAAGTCGCGGGTAAAAGCTAGTCTCACATAAAATTTGGATCAAAACGGATGATGTTTGGCAATACAATATGCAAACTTTGTCGAACAGTTAATACACATATTCCAAAAACTTTAATAGTGGAAAACGTTCTAATACTTTCACAAAAACCACAACTCTGAAATTAGATGTAGATAAATATTGATTGATCTTCCGATATTAAACTGATCAACTAATCGCGGTTTGCATATTTGATCGAAAAGAATTAATTGTGTTTATTTTGCAAGTTACTATCAACGTATTTCTTGACATATTTGCACTCTGAAAAAACGTAAACAGCTCACATCTGTGACCATCGTTAATTTGTGATACAGTCAGCGATAAATATTAAGTGTGTACTCTTGTTGAACTTTGCTCGCGGGACGTGCATGAGACAATTTACTTATTTCATTTATTTATTTACAGTCACGCTTGTCTCACAGGAAATGAGCGAAGTGCTTAACTTTGCTTGATAGATAATGTTCACAACATGTATGCTACGCTTTAGAAAATGGCGTCATAATATCTCGTACTACCTACGAACTTATTATAGTTTTTCTAGTAGTTGTTTAGAAACAACGGGTTTAAAATTTCGTGTTGTATTGTTCTGATATTAGCTCTAGTCTCAAAAAAATAATTGACAGTCAAGACTTTGTGTACAAAATAACAAATGTTTCATTCTTGAATATGTCTTGACAAACGAGCTCATTGATTAATAATAAAATAAAATGAACAATTAGCTATAATCTCCATTTTATATGCATGTAATGTATGTCGTCAGAGTTTTCGGATTTTAATTTTTTTTGCTTCAATATTCATTCATAAACCTACATACGAGTATATATAAAAAATATCTATATATATTTCAAAAGCAATACCTCAAGAGCTCGAGTCATGAATAGACATTAATATTAGGAGGGTAATTAGTGTGGAATGTCTTACTAAGCTCAGCTAAGGTTTTCCACACAGCTCCGTAGCTACGCAACGCCGGCCGCAAGTAAGGATGCATGAAGATACGACATTATGGAGGGGTTATTTAAATAGAACAGTTTATTTTGTGTCTTAACAGGTCCTAGATTTTTTAAGCTACTTGAATGACTTCTTCTGTGCTGGTCTAGGAGCAAAAAAATAATAAGATGTTTCAATACTTCTCTTTCGTAAAAGTCCATACAAGTGAGAGTTTATAAACCTAAAGCTAGAAATTATCATTATTTCAGAACCTCGTTTTCCGTCTTAGGCCTACAGTTTTGATAAAACTGGTCTTTGAGTTTAGTAACCCTTGATTATGAATCTACTTTACAATAGATTATGAGATTGATATCCTACGAAGTACTACTTGAAAATAATACTTACAAAGCATTCTGATGCCTTGTAATGATGAGGTTGTTCAAACAAAGTAGAGCACGGGATAAGAGTCAATGCACACTTTGCCACTTTTATTTCCCGAGCTTACTAACGGTCACTCAAATCAAAAACAAAGAGCAGCGAAATCCTTCACAGGAAAAGTGTTTTTAATCAACCCATACTCTCCCACTGCTGGGTACAGATCTCTTCTATTTTCCTCCATTTTTCTTTATCCAGAGCCGTTTCTGACCAATCACGCTGAAAGCGTCCAAGTCATCGCGCCAATGCTTTCTACGCCTAGCCCAGTGATCTGTGACGCTGACCCTCTTAATTAACTGGAAAAGTAAATGTGCCTAAAATACATTTAAAATAACGTGGTAAAATTATGCTGAATTTTACAAAGTTCAGCAAAATAAGTAGGAAAGTACTTTTTCACATTAAATAATAAAATTATAGACATACATAAAAGTTGTCTTTCTGTTTTTGTTTGCGACTAAAATAACACAAATATAACAATACCAATCGAAATTTTGTTGTTTTGTTTCCTGTAGGCAATAATAAAGCCAAGTGTACAATGGTCCTAACCTAACACGAAGTCACGGGTGACTGATGATGTAAGATTTTTTCGTCAGACAACTTTGTTAGTAGCCAGTCATCAATTCGAAATTATAAGGAATTTTCTATTTCAACGAGATATACGTTTACAAAACTAATAGCCGACTACGGTAGCCATACGAGTATACGGCTTACAATGTATGCATATATTTAAAATGTGCTAATTATATCTCTCATTTGATACCCCACTAGATACCAAACCAAAAAAATAACATATACATACATAAAATCATAACCCTTACGTAGTCGAGTACAAAGCAAATTCATAATGTTAGTATCTTAATATTGTTGCATATTTTTTGCGATATATTTTTATATCTTATTAACCTTGGTTTTAAAATTTAATAACCTATTGTGGTAACTCAATTCAAGTTTCAAAGAAAATTTTATAGTCATGTTATTGATTTAGTAATTATAATAATGTTGATAAATGTGAAATACAATTTTAAAAAGTTAATGTGCCACATTTAGAAATATCATTGTAGCTTCAAAGAAGCAGTTTTTTTATTTACTTTGAAATTGTTTTTATAAAACAAACACTATTTTTATATTAGTACATAATGGTTAAAACTTGTTTTAAGTGACAGACCTAGGATGTAGAAAAGTGCAACGTAAATTATCATAGCAACGCATTGCTGACTTTTAAATTTCTTGAAGAATATTTAAATAACCTAGAAAATATTGCAAATTTTCAAGAAAACTAGTAAAAACTAAACATGTCAAGAGGTTGCTTCTCAAATCAGTGTACACTGTACGACCGCTGAAGAATGGTAGCATTCAAGCAGACTGAAAGCGAGTAATTAGTGCTGAAGCTCTTATTAGCACCGCACTAAATTCCGACGAAACTCGGTGAGGGATTTGCTAAGATATGCGTTTTGGTGTAAATTCAACTTAGTACAAATGCCTAGATTACATGCTATACCAAAGATAAGCAGGCTCTAATACACTAAATTAAAGATATTGTGTGATCCTTTATTATATTTTTTGAATAGCTATTTATATTTGTCTCCAAAAATTAGATCATTGACGACCTGTTTGAATGTATGTACAGGTGCCTATTCTAAATATATTTTTTAATTAATTTTGATTGTTTTTTTTTCGAGGTTTAAATGCTTGTGTATAGTTTTATGAGAGTCGAATTTGTGTTAAACTTTTTGTAGGCAAAGTCAGGTTAATAATTTCGTAATAAAAGAAAACAATTAAAGAAAGTATTTCGAGATTATGGTCCGCCACTTCACAATTAAAAAAAAAAGTATAAATAGATAGACTCCTGGACAAGATGGACTCCTGTGTCTGCTGGAAGAGATTTCTTAGGAAATAAGCAGGACCTATGTTCTCAAAGTTTGTAGTAAAAAAAGTTTGTGAGTATATTAACAAAATGCAGTGCCTAAACATTATATTTATGATGTTGTCAATTTACTCGTCATAAGATCTATTCTACCTATGTATTTATCATTATATTTATGATGTTGTCAATTTACTCGTCATAAGATCTATTCTACCTATGTATTTATCACCAACTGAAGACATTAATCTGTACTGTGTATCGTTTTTTCTAATATTTTTATTCTATGAACTTATGTTCAACAGTCATAAACGTTTACGATATGAGAAACGTGCCGTATTCCGTTAGCAAAGAATTATTACCGCAATTTTCTTCAACACAACTTTAATGTGACTATAACAGTTATAAAATTAAATTAACTTACTTCACCCAGTACATTATTACTAAGTTTATGATCGCAAATATTGTATGTGAACCAATCTTTTTCTTATAATTATCATTTGGGCAAAAAAAAGCTTAGTTTTTCCTAGATACAAAACTAGGAAATTATGGCGTTATTTGCTTTTTTTGTAGTAATACATCGATTTATATACAGTAACTAGACTGACTAGATTATATTGATGATGGTTCAAGCCCTGTATAATTAATTAGATAATAAAGGTAAATGTTTTAAATTTTAAAAAAATACAAGATGGTCTGTAGCCTAAAAAATAAAAGAAAAAAACTAATGAGCCTTTTAACCTATCACACATAAAAATATACCTAACTACTGTGTATGTAGAAAAATCACAGCAAGCTTTGAATATTCATCTTGTCACAGTGTACATTTGGAAAATCGAAGAGACGCGATGCACCGTATTTCGCACACGTAAATTGTTGTAAATAAGATATCAAAGGCCCAGGCCAGAGTCCCGGCCTATCCTGGTTTATCCTGGGCTTTCACGTATATGCGATGTTTTTGGGAATTCGGGAATTCTCTCCTGTTTACTTTCGAGCCTGCATTTTAGGAATAGAAAAGTAAAGTAAGAGATAAACTTGTTAATAAATGATCAGTAGGTTTACGAATTCAGATAGGGTTTAGATTTTCCTGTACTTTGGTATGCAGAATAAAGTAGTTGGTTTATCACACTAATATTATAAAGGCAAAAGTTTGTGAGTGTGTGTGTGTGTTTGTTTTTTACTTCTTCACGCGCAAACGGCCGGACCAGTTTTGATAAAATTTGGTATGAAGGTAACTGACACTCTGGATTCGAAGGTCGGCGAGATCGGGTTTTTCATGCTCACTAAAATGTCCAATCCGGTGGTGGCGTCGCTGGTCGGGTTGTTGGATTCCCTCTAATATAGTTGAGTTTAACGATGGCTGATCCGTGCGTCAACTCGTGAACGGGTGCTGCCGGGATTGACTGGTCAGCTCGGCTTCGCTTTTTTGACTACTTCATATTTTTATTTTATTTTTTGTTACGCAATTTATGTTTGTTTACTAGTTCGCAAGCATTACATGTTATAATGTGTCAACATTGTATTATATTCAAAGTTTTTATTAATGAAAAGACAATAATAATATGACAAAGCCCTTCTAGCAAGTAGGCGAAAGTTTTTACACTTTTACACTTTACAGGAAGTAATAATTTCCTGTAAAGTGTAAAAGTGCCTGTAAAAGTCTAATTACTGAATAAACATTTGAATCTTTGAATTTTTGAATCTTTGATTAATACATTGGCTACTTTTTCCGCGGGTTACAACGCGGGGCGCAGCTAGTAATTAATACAATTTACTTGAGCTTCACCGAGCTTTGGAAGGCACATAAAGCCGTTGGTCCCAGCTGTCATCATCGTATGGCAGATGTCAAATGCCTTTAGGCAGCTTAAAAATTTAACAACAGCGTTGGCCCCTTACACACACGAGATACAAACAAACAGTTGATTCATATTGTAACTTTAAGTCAATTACTAATTTTAATTTAAATTCAAAATTCATAGAACTGAACTCCGCAATAATGTACAGACGGCGCGAACATAAACTGTGTCGCTGTTAATATTGAGTGCGCGAGTTATTGGACATTTAGCTATTTGGCCGGCGTCCGTCCAGTTCAACTAAATAAGTCCATGTATATTGGTCACTACGTAGATTTAATTTACTGTAGTAGTGTTAATAAAATTTAACTCTGAGTGATTGCAGTAAAATAAAATTGTTCTTGGAATTGAAAACAAATATTACGTTTGTACAGACAGACATCATTAATAAAGGTTAATATTGCGCTAAAGTGGGGGTTGTTGGGCGTTTCGGACCGTTACCGGTTCGGACCGCGGTCCGAATCGCCCAAGTACTGTTTCTGAAGGGGGTCATTCACTCCGCAGTATAAGAAGCGGTGCGAATGGCCCAAGGTATCTTTTGAAATGGTCGATTCGGACCACTACTCAAATATCGGCATATATTTATTATGCACTTTTTACTTACCTAATCAACATCACTTAGTAATAAATTCAATATTCTTTACAGTGATTGATGAAGATTTACGTAGTGGGCTTAAAACATATAACTTACTGATATATATTTTTTACATTTTATTTTGTGCCTGGTCGTACTATAAAGGATGTGTAATAAAACAACATATTTTTTTTCTGTCCTAATTTAACCCACAAGAGAAATGTTTTGTTTTCCACCGTAATCCGAATAGACCAATTACAAAGTAGTTCTCAAGCGATTCGGACCGCGGTGCGAATTAGCCTCTTCAGAAACAGTACTTGGGCGATTTGGACCGCGGGCCAAAACACTCGCGGTCCGAAACGCCAAACACCCAAAAGTGGCACCCTCATTCAAAATATATATTTTAAATCTTATATATGGTTTCGTGACATCAATATTTTGCTTACCGTCAGGCATTAGATAAACCTATAAATTATTTCATAACCACCGTTGAAAGACGTTAGATTTTTCTATTTGTTAAACATGTGTTTACAAAAAGTAGCTAAAAATTTACTGCTGAATGAATAATGTTTACATTTAAACAATAATATCATATAAAACACAGTATTTAAAAAAATCTATAGGATTTATTTTTACAAAACCTCGGTGAACGCATTTTTTTTAAAATACAGCGTGGCGCCTGTTGTTTGTAGTGTTTAACACAAAGTTGCAATTCTGCAACTTTCAAAACTAATTTAACCAATCAGTATATTAAATTTGAATTTAAAAGTTATAAAACTTACCTACAGATGGCGCAAACATGCACTATGTCGCTGATGATTTAAAGTGTGCGGGCTATTGGACATTTAGCTATTAGACCGGTTACATTCGGTTCAACTAAATAAGTATAAAAAAAATTACTATGGCAGTAACTTCAATCTATATGGTGTCCAATATGCGGGAGATATTGGACACCATATAGATTGAAGTTACTGCCATAGTAATTTTTTTGGACCCAGTCATCAACCTTATTGCTGCAAATAACTAAAAAAAAACTTATTTAATTTATTAAATTTTAAAACCAAAACTACTAGCGTTTTAAGCCGTCTGCTGTGGCTACAACTTAATCAAAGTGTTTTTTAATTTATTATTTGTAATGTTTTTATTAATTATGTATATTTTTCAACAATGACATTTTTATTATTCGAAATGATTTTATTTTTAACAGATTTGTGATATTCCGAAAATTCTGATAAATACGCATTCCAACTGACTTTACTGAAAACCAATAGTAATAAATCTCACATATGGCAAAATTAAATTATAGTTGTCTATGGAATCGTGGTATGGACTAATGTGTCTTCATAAAACGGAGAGTAACCTATGATAGTGTTAATATCCCTGGAAGCAAGACGTATAGGTCGTTTGCCGTTTTCCGGAAAATAAATGGGATGGCCGCGTCGCTGTTATAAGCGTAGTTGATTACGTTCAAGATATTTTCTTTGCATTACACTTTAATGTCAATCAGGGCAGAAAAAAAAATATGATGTAAATATTCTTTTCACAAAACGCGGTACGTTTTTTTTACAAAACGTGTTTCTAAATTTTATGATAAATCATTATAATTTACTAGCTGATGCCCGTGACGTTGCCCGCATGGCACTTATTTTAGACAATCCCACGGAAACCTTATATAGGAATAAAAAGTCTCATGTCTTTCCCCGGGTCTCATACTATATCCTTACCAAATTTCATCTAAATCCGTTCAGAGGTTGAAGAGGTCAGACTGACAGACAGAGCTGTAAATGTGTGTAATAAATCATCTTACAAAATAACTAAATAGAAAAAAAGCCTGCCTCCAGATTTTTTTGCAACCTTAATCAGGTCGTCTGACTACCTCGTTCGTTTATATTTTTGAGGTCTGTATATTTTTTGCATAAAAAATTTAAAATTTAAGGAAAATTTATATTTTAAGGAAAATACACGAAAATTAAATACTATACCTTACATGAAGATTTAGAACGCATAAACCACCATCTCGGATTCCCCGTAACGGGAGCTCACGCCGTTCCCTTTACATGAGCTTAATTAATTAATATTATATTAACTACCCTGCTAGCTCAACTTCTTGCTATAATAATTCTGTTAAATATTTACACAAGTAGTAACGCGCAAGGTTTCATTACTGGAATTACTGCCTGTTGTGTTACGACATTTATGAGTAAATCTAGGCCATGGGGTGACATTTTATTAAAAGTTTATTAAGTTTTAACATAAAATTAGTCAGATTTTTATGATTCTTAACTTTCATATGGCTTGTGTAAATGGTAATTTTTCATGCAGAATGTTTAAAACTATGCTTCTATATTTTTCATAATGGAAAACATCGTGAGAAAACGTAAAATTGCTAACATATTCTGAAAAGAGAATTAAACTGTATAAAATAAAGGAATTATCGAGTGGTACAAATATCCAAATACTAATAACTTTGACTTAGAAACTCAAAGCAAGCTTACAATCATTTGTTTTGGAAAAAAATTGGGGTCCATATCCTGTGGCTTAAATAATGATGAATGCCAGAATTTTTTTGAATATCACGTTTACTCGTATTGAAAAATAAAACTGTTTTCATTGTCACACAAAAAGCATTGTGTAATTGCTACTTGTAAGTATTCGTCTAATTTACTACTGACTACGTAAAGGACAATGAGCGGATTAAACTGGCTCCCCTGGTTCGCGATAACGAGTTTAGTCGACATTAGATGTATACGTAAAATGACCTACTTTCTGCGCTGATTCAGTGACCCAAAGAAGATCTTGGCCTCCGACACGAGAGGACGCCACTGTTCTCTATTCCGTGCTATCTGCAGGTCTCCTTGGAGGACTTTGACGTCTTTGCGGGCTGCGTTTTTCCAGCGGTCTTAAGAACGACCCACTGGCTGTTTCCCGGCTAGTCTCCCCGTGTACGCTGTTTTAACGCAATGACCTGTTACCGTAAATTTGGTTTTCTATAGGATACATTTTGGAGAGTGTTCGAAGGCTCTTTTTGATCTCGTGAAACCCTCACCATTTCTCTATCGGACTACGAGGCGCGGACAGGGGTTTCACCCCTTTGTCGTTGAAATACCTAAGTCTCGAACTAAACGCTTTGACAATTCCTTTTTGGTTCGAGTAGCTAAGGTGTGGAATGAACTGCCTGCGTCTATACTCCCAGAGAAGTACAGCCCCGGGACATTCAAAAGTAGATTGAATGGGTATCTTTTGGATAGGCATGCTTCATCCTAGTCTTCATCGTCGCTTTCCATCAGGTGAGATTGAGGACAAATGCCTAAACCAATAAATTGTAAAAAAAAAAAAATTCCCAGCATCAGTACCACTTTTTGGTTCTTCTATACATAGACAACATTTTTTGCACAATTTTTTTTATTTGTCTATTTAGATATTCCATTGGGGTACACAGACAAGAGTTATGCTACAAGTTGCTAGTATATAAAATTACCCGAAAAAAGAATTGTAGTTATATTCCCTTTATTACATTTCAAAATCTTCGTGGGATGAGATGAATTGTGCGAGAAAGAGTACATATTTTTTTACTTTTGAGATCAGCATGGAAGATCTACTTTTAAAGAATTAATTAATTATTACAGATTCTCTTGCAATAATTAATTAATTTTATATTGACAAGTAATTTTACAAGTGCAAGTCATTTTGAGAATACAATGCAGTATTAAATTCAACCCGGCCAATCCTGCTAATTGTGTCCGAACTCAGTAGACAAGGGCTTTTTAATTAAAACTTATTCAATATTAATGAGATCGAGTTAGGCGGTCATTGAGAGTCGCCAAGTTTCGTTCTTACTTTTTTATTACCATTGCCATTACACACGTGCTAGTTAATAACTTTAGACATAGGTTTAGCTTGTACTCTAGGTGGTTACATAAAATAACATATTATAATATACAATGATATGTTTTTTATGAATAGAAATATTTAAAATGTATGAACCAATGAGCTAATAGAGAATAAAAAATATTTACTATACCTACTTTTAGGACAATAACTACAACATGGGGTATAAAAGGCTCAATCAGATATTGTACACAAAACATATTTGTTCATTTTCCTCAATCCTAAAAAATAAGTCTCATTATGTATTGACACCTCTTGACACGAAAAAAGGTCCATTGAAGGATTTCCTAAATGATTATTGAAAAGTTTCCACGTATACCAGCGAATCATATGTTTTCGTTCAAAGACCTTTGAGTTAACAGATGAAAACGAAATAGCAGATACGACATAGAGTCCCAATATAAATAGTCAATCGTAGCTTCATAGAATGTGAGTAAGATTATGGCAAAGGCCTATGCAACTTTTTGGGCACCACCCCTTTTTTCATTCGCCACTAACAAAACTAAGAACATCATTAAAAGACTTTCTAAGAAATTATAGAGAAAAGTAATCATGTCTCTAAACTGTAACATACCAGAGATATGATTAGTTTTACTTTGAACTAATCAGGCGTTCCGCGGCTTACTCTAGTAGCAGTGTTTTGTATGTAACTCGTGGGGGAAGGGGTAAAAGGATGTAGAATGGAGATGACAGCGGATAAACCTTTGACAGACCATCGGTTGAGTGAACCAATAATAAATAAAATTATTAATACCTCTCCACAAAACACTTCGCTGAATATGTAATACAAAAAAACTTGAATCAGACCAGGTTAATTTTGAGCCTGGCAAATAATCCAGGACTAGATAATTTCCTAATTATCGACATGGATGAATTAATAGTTTAGGCATAACAAAAAAGCCAGGCTACGAGCTATTATGGTGAACACATAAAATCCGATGGTTTGTACATCATCGAAGTGCATAGTACATAACTGAAAGGTTCAATATAAGTGTTAAAAATCCATGGCTGCTGCATGGCCGTGTTCAGCCTTGGCACAGAAGTCGTCACAAAAGTACTTCATGTACTTATCAGTTGCAGGTGCAAGGGAAGGCATAAATGCTATAATAGGGCAAAACAGTAGTTGTTATAAGGGAAAAGGACACTTTGATTTTGTTGCCACAATTTATATGGGTTGGGGGAGTCATCAACAAGACTTGACCTCTCCAGCTTAATTTTTAGACATTTAATTATAAGAAACAAAATTAAAAATGAAACCGATTGCGATACTAAATAAATTTTGTTTTAAAATAACCCAATTGTTATTTAAAAAAACTAATATTTAAATCCAACTTTATTCCATATTAACAGATTTGATGCACGCGGACTTCATTTCATCAGCTTGCTATCTTGCTATAATGATCTTAATGGCATTCAGCTTTTCCCAGTAAGTATCTGTAGTAGGTATCACACAATCCACCATTTTTGGTAGGTTTTTATATACGATCTAACTTAAGACTAAGACACGGGTTGCCAAGACGATCCAAATATTACATACAAGTATATGCATAGGTACATAATATAATATATGCCTTTTGCAGTCTGGTAAGAAGAAAGAAACGATTCTTGTGTACAAAGTAAGTTTGGATATTTTGTCCTAAAATAGAAACGGAGTGATAGGGGTTGAGAAAAGGAGGAGGGATAAATTAGATCTACAGTTGAAGGCTGCCAAAGTTGGTCTTAAGATCAACTCGAGAAAGGCCCAGGAGATGCGCACCGGAAAGAACCCTCAACCACTAATACTGGACACAGAGCCGAAACATCACAGAGATGAAAACAATCGGGCTAACTTGGCTTGAAGTGAAGCACGTAGCCAGAGACCGATCGCGATGGAGAAACACTGTCGAAGCCCTCTGCCCCACTTGGGGGCTTAGGACCTTAAGTCAAAAAAGTCAGGAAATAATGATTATTATAATTCTACATTAATAATATGATTGCAATAAAAAAACCTCGACTAAAATTAGTCAGTGCAGTATCTTTACTTCTATTTTGCTCTCAGTTTGTAGTTTCGGACGTTGTATTTTGATGTAACATGAGCTTCGGGAAAAACGAGTACATTCTTATGGGATTTGTTTGGTAGAGTTTTGTTTGAAGACACGCTGACGTGTGGCTCTATTGTCATTGCATGTGCATGTTTACGGAGTTTGTTTGAGATGTGTTTTTGTTTGGAAATAGTTTCTCCAGGAATCGAAAACGAAACAACGATGACCACGTTTTTATGAATTTTATATGAGTATTATAGGATGTAAACGACGAATGTACGTTCAAAGCATGGATTTTTAATTTTTAGTTACTAATATCTTTCCGTGACTTCCTCTGGAATCCATAAAAATGTACCTATGTTATAAAACTTAACTTCTCTAATCTTTTACTTCGTATTAATTGTTATTAAAGAATAAAAATGGTTTGGAATATCTTAATTTGTTTTGATTGCACCTTTCTTCTGTCGGAGATATAGAAATAATGGATTTTTTATAAATCAAAAAACTAAATACTTATTAGGGTTTCTTCATTTATCAATTTTATTTTTATTTATTTATTCTTTAACCTGAGTGTTATGAAATTCATCTTAACAATATTCTTATCAAAATATTCTATATAAACATAACAATATTAAATATAAATATAATATATGTTTAAGTTAAATGTTCCTTATTTTCCGATTTTAATTAGAAATTGATCTGATAATCACAAATACACAAATGACTTTGGTCTTTATGTACATATTTTAGTAGACATAGTCGACTAGTGTAAACAAATTGCGTATGTGAATATTTCATCAAAGAAACGGGCGCTGACAAATGAAATGTAATGAATACAATATGAGGTAAGGATTCGCCGAGATTTTGGTACAGATACTGTAAATAGCTTTTGGGTATTTACCACAGGTTTTCACTATTTGTATGAGAATTTTTCGATTTTATTTATTCTGCAGAGATTAATCGTGTTTTTTTGAGTATACCAAGGAACTTTTTTATAGTTATAAATGTACTAACCAAATATCAAAATATCGGTAAAAGATGTGTAATTATAATTAAATTAATCTAAATAATTTGGTGAAAATATCAATAAACTTACTTATATGTTTTCATGTTTAATTTTTCTTTAACGACCTCCGTGGCGTAATGGTCCACTAATCGGCTACAACACACTAGTCCACTAATCCGGAGGTTCAGGGTTCAATCCCCAGCCAGGGCAAGTTGAAATATATATATATATATATATATATATATATATATATATATATATATATATATATATATATATATATATATATATAAATATATATATATATATATATATATAATAAAAGGGGCTAGCTCAATCAGTGTGATTTGTCCGTATATATTTATTTATTTATTTGTACTATGATGATACTTACTATATCTAATTCTCAACGATTGCCACGCTGGTGTATTGTACTCTCTTATAAAGATATTATTGGGGCAGTCGTTACGAACGTTGCTGTACGTAGTACATACAACTGTGGAATCTGAGGTTTAATAAGGCTTTGGCTACAATCATGGGAGGAGCGGTTGATTTACTTTTTCCACCATCTAGCCCATCATCACGTTAGACGTGGCCTTTCGGTCCTGTGGCCCTGGACTGTGTATGCTTATACCGCAAGTCCCAAATTGCTTTGTCAGCTTCATTGAGAGTTATTCCGGTCTGATCCCCCAAACGGATCCACTCTCAATTATTGTTATTACTTTTGTCCGGTCCGATCCACTACAAAAATGACTAGTCTGGTCTGATCCCCTACATTTTATTCATAGGTAGGTACAGTTAAGAGAAAAACTGTTGAGGATAAAGACGTAATCGTATTATATATGATATGACTATATTTTACACTTTGATCTTATGTTGGCATTCATTTAAAAAAAAAAATCGTAAAATTTATGAAAACATCTAAAACTTTTTATAAACCATAACAAATGAATTACCACCTATAAGCCAAAACACGCGAAGTTACTGACTTCTTCCCGCTCCGATATCAGGCCAGCTGTTTGCAATCATTTAACTACATTATTGCGTGATAAAAAGAATACGATTTTCCCCCTATCCCTTCACTCTCCGCGGGGTTCACAGACAACACAACAGGGTTGGGCAGCTCGTTCTGTATGCATCGACTTTGCGTTCAATACCACTTTAATATGACGGTATTTTCAGTCGTTAAATTTTACAATAACTACCACTACGCAAATATAACTAAAAGGTCTTGAAATACGTAAAATTTACTTAATGCGTTGATATAATATGTGCGAGTACGAGATATACACTGCTAGTTCGTCAAATCTAAATTGCTTCCGCCTATGACTTTGCTCGCACCCAGCAGCTGACCAAGCCGCCTTTAGCCTGCGGCAAACGTCTTTATTGCGGCCCTTTGCATAAGCTGCGATGTGAACTGGTATGCATTATATGTATACGTGGAGCTTGTTTCCTATACACAATTTTAGTTCCACGTCAACGGGCGCTTTAAATTGGATTTTTAATAACATACTTTTATCAAACATCAATGAACAGGAACACTTTATTCTTCCTCTTTTTCTGTATCATATACCTGGTACATGTAGTCAACGAGTTTATTTGCCAAGCAAATAAAAAAAAAAACTTTCCATAGCTTCATACGTGTCAGACTCCAATGTTATTAGAGTCTAGACATTTTGCAATTCTTCATAGCTTGGGAAAGGAATAGCAAATATACATTCAAGAGTTTTAAAATATTTATTCATTTAGGCTATTGCTAGAGCTCGAATATGAATATATCATGAAAGATTTTACCACCGCGTCGGAAAAGCTATTCCGTCATAGAGAAGAGGCGGCCAGATACTCTGTGATAGCTCTTTTAAAATATTTTAAAATTATTCCATAATTGGCATGAAAACATAATCTTAGAATTAAATATTACATCAATAATTTAAATAACAAGAATTACAGCAATATTAATAATTCAATACTCACAGTTCCATGAAACGAACTCCTCAACGGTTGGCAACATAATGGCCGACATTTGTTTGCTCCTGGCATTTTATAGTCAAAGTTAGAGCTATAAAAGGATGGTGGTGATTTACCTATGTATTGTCTTGTATATTCTAAAAAAATAAATACCTAAATACAACATAAACCTTAGTTTGACAAAAATTATTTAGAATAAAAAATATGCAACTAAACAAGTAATGTTTCCAAATCCTAATCTTATACTATCAATAGTTGTATCAACAACTTTACCTAAAAGAAAACAATAGGTCTTACATCAGGCGACTGAACAAACGTCTCTATTATATGGACCTACTATGTAAGTACGTACCTCTATAGAGGTATCTTGTTTATTAGTACCGGACGCGCCTTAGCCCGAGGCAAGGATTCCAATATAATGGAATACTTCAACATTATTTGCAGATACACGGGTACTTGCGAACTCCCCCAGGCCAGTATTAACGTGAGGTACTCAAGTCGCAGACAATTTCGGTTTTGGGGATTAACTAGCAACTGTTCTTTGCGTACTTGACCTGTGATTGTTCAAATTGGGATGTTTCATTGTTAGTTTTATTGTATTTTTGTAACAAAAGAACTCTTTTTGTTGTAATTTTTTTTAAAGTTGTATTTGTAAAAAAATTGCACTGGTTAAATCAGTTAGGTAATGCTAAGAACATAATGTTAAAATAAATATATACGGATAAATCACACAGATTGAGCTAGCTCCAAAGTAAGTTAGAGACTTGTGTTATGGAAGACTAACTCTACGATACTACCTATATTCCATACCAAAGACATACTTGTTTAAAGATAAATATCAAAGACCCAAGTCAATCTGGAAAAGATCATTCTCCATCTTGACCTAATTGGGATCGAACCTGGGACCACCGGTGAGACAGCGTGGCATGATGATGTTAAAACGCCCATTAAAATTAAATGTGACAAACAAAAATAGCCTTCTATATAATAAAAACTAAATATGCTACAAAAAAACTAAATATAATATATTTAGTTTTTTTGTAGCACCTACTACAATTTCGCAGCATGAATAATAATATGAGCATCCGAGTAATATACAGAATTGTTAATACGTCTGCAATATGTTTTGAAGGAACGATTTCAAAGGATTTCAATTACTTTGTGTATCTATTCGCGAGTTCTCATAAAATGCTCAAACTCATAAAGACTTCTTAACATAAACGAAAAACAGTAATGGAATTTGAAACTCCGCATTGAAATGACAAAGATATTCAATCAAGTTAATAAAATCAAACAGTAGACTTCCTTTATTTAAAGTTAATCAGTTCTTCAAACGTTGGAAATATAATTCGAGATTGTTAAGTTTAAGTTAATATAAGATATTTTGCGAAAACAATAAGTAAGAAAAGTGTTTTGCTCAGCAGACGAATGAAATAAGTCCAAATTAGATGGAGTTGCGTCCTTTTTTTTACTGAGTTTCGTCGACCATCTTCAGTCTCCATGATCAGACCCTAGGTATTGTCTACCATAAAGTGCTCGTCAAGCCAAATCAAATGAGTCCTACTCAGTGAGGTAATGTTGTTTTATAACTGAGTTCAGTCGAATACCTCCCGGCTCCATCATCAGAACAACTCATTGATATTATTTTGTCTTTCAAGTTACACAAATATGCTAAGTTTCAGCTCAATCAGTTGAGGATAACTGGTTGTAAATTGAGTTGCAAGATTTGACCTAAACCAATATACATTACATACAAGATAAATTGCAATTAAAAAAAAAGTTTGTAAAATTGGCTTAGTTTAGATCGTATAAAAAAAGTAATTTTTTTTTTGTAATACAAGTACATTCAAAATAAAAAGAATGACAGACAGTCGAAACTTAAACTAAAAGTCAAGGAATAAAAGTTAAGGCTTTTTAGGTTATATTATATTTACTTTCTAATTATCTGTTTTTCTGTAAGCGAAATAATTGTTTTACTTTTTGTTTGTCTTCTTTAACGTTATGTCATAGATAACGTACAATCAATTTAAATTAAAAAATATTAAATTCTAAGTAAAAAATACCTTTTATATATGGTAGTAAAAGCTGGGTATGGCAGAAGAAGAATAAAAGTCAAATAAATGCAGTTAAAATGCGAGCTTTAAGAAGAATTTGTGATTCAACTTTGAAGATCGAACAAGAAATGATGTAATATGTGAAAGGTGTGGGGTGAAAGAGGATGTAGTAACCAAATTTAGAAAGGAATATTAAGGTTGTTTGGACATGTTGAGCGGATGGATGACAGAAGACTTACTGAAAAAAAATTATAGTGCGGATATGGATGGGAGAACTGGACCGAGTTGACCTCGTCAAATTGCAGATGTTTTAAAGGAAGATGATGTCAGGAGTACCCATAATCAGAGGGCATGCATGTAAAGAGAAGTGACTGTTGTCGAAGTAAAAGGAACAGGCGTGAAAAAATGTATATATGTAAGTAAACCCTATTTTACTAATTCGTTGCATCAGCTTTTTGATTTTAATATTTAGTAGTTATATGACGTCTCTGTGACAAAAGCAACGAAAGTTTAACATACCGTTCATTGATCAACATAATATATGAACAAGCACCCTACAGCTTGCTTTTGTACACATGAGTAAGTTCGAATGGTCTTAAACGCAAATAGTCTATGTAGAAACTCGTCTAAAACCCAACTTGGAACTAGTTTAATTGGCAACTCGTCTAAGTTGCAAGTGGTCTCAAATATTATTTTTGGTAAATTGCGGGAAGTCCTCTATGATATCTATAAGGTTTTCTTTGATCATTTCGTCAAAGAACAATAATCGCCCTCACCCCAGTCATAACAAGCTGGATAACAAGATCATATCCTGAGTCTAAACAAACTAACTACCCAAGCATTAGGATTCAGGATTCTGCATACAAGCAAGCAGTTAATGTAACTTTGTAATAAGGGCTTGTGGCACAAATGAAGATATAAACAGAAGAATACTTCATTTGAGAATGTGAAAAGTTTTGTAAAAATTAATAATACAAATCTTACCTTTGATGTCTACAATGCGCTATTTTCTAATAAGTCAAATCATATACTTTTTTCTAAACAACAAAACAAACATTTTTATGGAATTTGTATGAAATACAGGTTGATGACATTATGGTCTTGGAGTGAAATAGCGCTCTTATTATCAGTTTTTCTGCAATAATAAATCTAAAATCACGTTATAATCGATACCAATGTTTAAGGACAAGTGACATTATTTTGCGACGTTTTATTTTCTTATCAGTACAAAATTATTTATTTTTGACCCAAGAAAATACTGATTTGATTCCATATACTCAAACATTTTAATAGACAACTATCTAGATGATAATTTATAATATTATAATGCACGCTTCACATAGAATTATAAGATAATACATGGAAAAAAACATAGATTCGCTACAAATACAAAATAGGATTCGGAAGCACCACTTGTCACGTTACATATCTTTTTTAAATATAAAATATTAGTCATAAGGACATTAGAAATGTTTACTACTAGTAATTCGCAGAACTCGCAATATATACCTAAATGAAAATATGCATGAAAAAAATATGTGTTATCTAACCAGTTTATCCATAGATATTCAAAAGTAAAGTACTAACAGTGAAAACAGAGTAAAAATTGGTTGAAAAACGAACGAGATATAACGATTTACCGAAAATATGTCTATCTCACTCGCAAAAACATTACTTTCTAAGGCAAATGTATAGATGATATAGACTTTGACGTCACCAGTCCATATCGGACTTCTCTTTCTAATTGAAACTTTAAAGTATCACATGTTCGTCGCTGATTAAAATATTTTATTAATTGTTTTAAATTTGTTTTCTGTCGTTATTAAGCAAATAAAAGAAATACGTGCATATTCTCTATTAGTTACCTCTGTTGCTTTCCATAGTTTGTGCTTGTGGGCCCGTGTGGCTAGCTTTGTTGTTTGCCGTTGCATAATGTTGTTATGCTTTCTCTACTGAGAAATCACGTTTTGAATACAATTTTCAAAGGGTCATATAAGTTTAGCTATAATGAGATATTACGTTAGGAGGTTGTTGGAAAACTTGTATCATGTCACCTGAACTATGTATGATATACGAATGTAACTTTTCAATATTTTCACGAGTAAAAGTCTTCTTTCAAATTTTCTTTGTTTGTGTAAGTGACTAACATTGGTTTCAGATTTTTCAAGCTGCATAAAGGCATCTGACCAAAGCTTGTCGACTGCTAGTAATTTGTATGCTACTTGTGGTAACCTATGCAGACTACGACCGGTGTCGCTTGACTTGCCAAAGCGCTAGTAATGTGTACTCCCGCCGAGCTTACCGCCACACCACCGAGCTCCTCAATGAAAGTAAAATTAATGCATTACTTGTAACTCAATTTTTGAAAAATTATGTACAAATTATTATCCACATTATGGCGTAAAAAAATCATCTCATACAAACACACAATCAGCTAATCAGATTATAAGTATTTCACTAAATGTGCTTGTTTATAAATTTAGTAATCTAAAAATGGTATATAGTACGGGTCGCCATACTGATTGTTGTATAGAACCCTCACGATTATCAAATATCGGTATCTGTAGCCCCGTGACATTCATTAAATCACTTTTTCTAAGCTGCATCTGCCGTGGCAATGGAATGGCAATTCATCAATCAGTACAAGTTATGACGTGCCATCCTGTGTTTCTGTGTTTACTCCCAAAGGAATGAACGCACATACACGTGCGTAGATACACCACGTGTTGGAAAAAAACTCAAGGACCTCGCGCATTGGTTGGCACGTTTTTTTGTGAAAGCTACACCTGACTTATAAGAAATGTACCCTGGACTAAAATAGCTTAGAAAAATACTCTAAACCAATTTATCTTTTTCAGAAAATCATTACTTTATCTTTTCAAATAAATTTTCCTTTTTTTAGAGTTCTGTACAAAAATTGAAAAAACTGAATCCTTATAGGATCACTCGTGCGTCTGTTTGACTATCTGAATCTATTAGACAAAATCAAGGGTAGGATGTTGTAATTCTATGAGTCAAAAACTGATGCAAAAAGTAGATAAATATGTTTTTTTTAAATAAGGGTTATTTTCGGGGGACAAATTATGAAATTTAAAAAAAATAAACCTTAATGTCTTGTATTTATTTTTCATGCTCACTAAAATGTCCAATCCGGTGGTGGCGTCGCTGGTCGGGTCTTTAGATTCCCTCTAATAAGGTTCAGTTTAACGATGGCTGATCCGTGAGTCAACTCTTAAACAGGTGCTGCCGGGAGGGACTGGTCAGCTCGGCTTCGCTTGTTTGACTACTTAATATTTTTTACTACGCAATTTATGTTTGTTTACTTGTTCGCAAGCATTACATGTTATAATGTGTCAACATTGAATTATATTATAAGTAATTAATAATTAAAAGACAATAATAATAATAAGACAAAGCGCTTCTAGCGAGTAGGCGACCAATACTGTGAAAATTTGTTTCTTTCGGCGTTTATTCTCAACAGTGGTCGTTACAACGCGCTGGTATCGGTAGTATTTCTTTAAAAATAAATTATATTTTAATATACTTTACACGTAACGTAAATTATACTTATTGACGTGTAAAAGTGCCTGTAAAGATCTAATTACTGAATAAACATTTGAATCTTTGAATCTTTATCAAATGAAAGGGCTTGTTATGAGGATCTCAAATTTATTTTTGTTATGATTGTAAAATAAATAGTTTTATTCATCACAAAAGAAGAAAATGGAGCTTAAAATTTTTAAAATGATACAAAATGTATTTCATTGCTTGTAGATTACAGGAAAACCTATATGAGTGCTTTAAATTGAAAATAAAGTGGTAAACTCAATATAATACGTTCACTTACAAAAAATAGGTCAGTTAAACATTGGCATTGTACGAAACCCTCTCCACGCGAGTTCAACCCGCACATGGCCGGCTTTTTTAAATTAATTAAAAAAATCGAATATGTTTAAAAAACTCATAATAGCGTTTTTTGTCGATCACATTATATTTTTTTCTATTAATGACGTAAAAAAGTACGCTTTACCTCCCAATACATACCTACTTAAAGTGAGTATGTTACTTTAAAATTATAGGTACAATTGTTTTCCTCAGATGAGTTTTTATCAAAAACAATGTAATATACAGTTAGAACAAGTCTAACACACTAACCATGCAAGTCAACGACTAATGTAATTACCAGCTGAATTTATGTCTAACTTTATAGTTCTGGCGGGTGTTGATATCTGCACTTTTCGAGTGGTTCCAATAAGTGTTTATGAATATCTATATTTATAGTTTTGTTCTTAGAATAGAAAATAGGAGATTTTATTTTCTTTTGAATATAAAACGTTTGTTGTTTCCTATATTTAATGTTCTATTCTAATATCCAAATGGGTTTAGACTATAAACTATGTCTGTATAAAATTATTTCAATGTAGGTTCCAAAATAATTTTGTTGGTAATAGAACTTGTCATTATTTTTAAATCTTTATGGAACCTAAATCAAGTAATTCATGGTTGATGAATCCTATCAGTTGATTACCTACTAAATTTAGTATATCTGCGTTTACCTAGAACAAATCCGAGTACGAGTATCTAGTTACCCTTTTAAGACAGATATTTGATGTAATCTCAGATTATAATCACACCGATTTCCCTAGACTAATAGCTATATATTAATTTTGGTTAAATTGCGTTGGAATAATTAATTCACAGGATTAATTAACTTTTATTTAAAAGCTTCAGTGATTGGTAATACTAATGATGATCCATTCAAAAATCCATAACCAAACTATATATTAAAAAATCATGGGGTATAATTTTTTTTTTCAATGAATTTATATACTTCTATGTATATTATTATCTGAACTATTTTTGACCCGAGGTTAATTCCATTCTAAGATATCAATGAAATCGCTACTGAAAACAAAAAAAAACCAACACGTGCGTAGCCCAAATTCCCAAGAATCCTTATGTCCGCTACCTAGTATCAGAAAAACTGTGGTCCTAGAGCTATCCACTTGGAATCGACACAAGTGCCAGCTCGGAACAGGATGCGAGTCGGAACTGCTATTCCGGGAACGTTATTGTGTAATAATTACTTATACCGCACTTAACTGTTCCGTTTTAGGTTAAGCAAATGTGGAATCGGCTTTTTTCTTAAAAATTTGAAATAAATATGTGATATGTGTGGACAGCGCTGGATGCAGGCCGCTTCCGATTGGTTGTTTTGGTAATCCTTGAGAGCCTTTGTCCAGCTGTGGACTTTATGTGGCTGATATCTGATGATGTGTTTAAAATTATGTGTAAATAATGTTTGTTAATAAGTACAATGCAGTTTTTAAATAAGTATATATATACCTTATTTAATTTTATACACTAGCATTTGCCTGCGACATTGGCAGGTCAAAGAGACAGTTTGTTATTTAACAATCTTTTCCAATGTAAAATGTACAACATATCATACAAATAACATTCATGCGTCAAAAGAATAAAGTCAAGCTTATGTTCGCATTGCAACTCATAAATGGTTAGTCCTGGGCTCCTTTTTGCACGAAAAGGTTTGCTGGTTACAGCAGCCATCTAGTAAATAACATTGGGTATTAGTGCATATATCAGGATGATGACATTTGTATAAAAAAAATTGTTTAATTGGGTTAGCTCTAGGTGTTGTTTTATACATACGTAAGTTTAATTTAAAGTAAGATGTTTACCTATATATGTATGTGTTATAAAATTTAATATCGTTGAGTTAGAATCCCATAACACAGTCTCGAGCTTAATTTTAGGGCTAACTCAATCTGTGTAATTTGTCCGTATATATTTTAAATATTTAAAGCTCACACACACACACATACACATAGAAATCGCTTGTTAAAGTAGGTCACTAGACTGTGCTTTTTATTTTCATATAAACAAATAAATTTCTTCCTTCTCTATATTTACCTAGCCCCATCTAAGCGTTGAACAGACATACGATGAGCATTTCCGAGCATAAATCCACAGGAGCACTTCACACGTAATAATCGGCTAACGTGCATATAGCGCCTAATGCAATGCTTGATCCGGCAGGGGATTTAGTATTGCAAGTTTAGACAAAACAAGCGAGATAACATCTTCATTATAATAAGCACGCAACAGCGTTGTTCCTAACAACCTGTTTATTATTACCTATCAATTCATTTAGTACCGTCAAAGAAATTCTATCAATCCATTTAGTACCGTCACTATTGGATTCGTGTATGTTCCGAATACAAGCCTCAATAGACAAGAATGGGCAAGCAAGAGTAAGGTGGGATGGTTGAGGTTTAGACCTGATTTATTATAATTTTTCAAAACTAAAAACCGACTTCACCAAACTACACAATCGATTTTGATAAAATTTCTACGGGACCACCTGGAAAGTATACCCTTTCAAACAAAAAAAAAAGAATTTTCAAAATCGGTCCAGGCGTTTTCAAATAATCGGTGAACATACATAAAAAAAAACATAAAAGATCGCGACGAATTGATAACCTCCTCCTTTTTTGAAAGTCGGTTAAAAAATAAAGCTATTGATGCATCGCGTAGTGGCGATTGAAAAGCTTCGTTTGTTTTGCATCTTTTTAATTAGCTGTCGCCCGTGTGATCAAAGGATAGGTAGGTATTATTTAGAAACCCTGTGAAATCTCACCATTTTCTTGAACAAATCAGTCCTATATTATATGGTAAATATTTCATATTTCAAGTACAGATTAGCTATAAGCCGTTTTATCTTGAAACTTAACCTAACCTATCATTCATATACAGATACATACATTTACTGCTATATTCATATAAATATCAATCGTTTGCCAAACCTATTTTAGTTGAAACGTGATTTGCGCTCGGAAATAATGGAATTAAAAACCATTAATTACGTAAGTAGGTCACAAGAAGTCTCAAAACCCAACACGTGTAGCGGTGTACTCAATGCATCGCACTCAAGTTTCGCGTCAGCGAAATTAGATGATTCGCCGGTCATTGCCGCCGTCGAACG
This sequence comes from Acrobasis suavella, assembly GCA_943193695.1. Lineage (NCBI taxonomy): Eukaryota > Metazoa > Arthropoda > Insecta > Lepidoptera > Pyralidae > Acrobasis > Acrobasis suavella. Next base: position 15,037,986 of record OW971938.1, read on the forward strand.
GATTACGTCACCCCGTCCCGCTCCTCGTGCATTTCCTGCACCTGTGGTGACAAACGTAAGCACGTCAACACCTCGTGCTTACGCGAAGGTCGCTAGCCAACCTCCCGGGCAACAGCAACCATCTGTGAAGAAGTCGGCGCCATCAAAAGTGCCACCTTCAGAAACAGTTCCGGAGAAGGGACCCGTCGACGATGAGGGCTTCACCAAAGTTGAAAGAAAGTGCAAGAAGCCTTCTCGAAGAAACAAGTGCGGCACTGCGCTCAGCAGCCCCAACATGTTGCTCCGTGCTGCCATACCGACGACGTTGCTCTACGTATCCCGCCTTCACTATTCTACGAAGAGTGAAGATTTGGTGGAGTATATGAGAATCAAGACCAAGTTCACCTTAAGAGTCGTAAAGTTGGAATCGCGTCACAACGTGAATTTTAATTCATATGTGGTGCGAGTTCCAACCGCACAGTTGGAGACCTTCTCTCAAGAGGATTTCTGGCCGAGAGGTGTTCGTATTCCGGCGTTATCGCGGGAGGCTTCCCGATACCGCGACATAGTGCAGTGCGTCACAGACATTACGTACAAAATAGTATTATGTTTATATTATATGTATGTTAGTCTGTAAGGTAATATAAATATGGGCCAATAATGTACTCGTATGTTTTGTTGCCTGAAATAAACGAATTATTATTATTATTATTATTATATATTAGTCTAACTATTTCAAATCATTAAAAAAGAGTGAAAAGTACAAACATATTTTAACAAAAATATGTTTCGCAAATATTTAATATTTTTCATGAATACGACGAGTTATTTATGGAATTACACATATGTAATGGAATATCTAAAGAACAAATGTTAAAATTGAGTCAGTATATTAGATATTCATCATCATCCGAGCGTATTCCCGGTTGCATCCTCAGCAGTAACGCTTCAGAGCCCGGGGTCCGCTACCTAACCAAGGAGATTTGACAAGGTTACTGGTTTTTACACAGAGCGACTGCCGTCTGACCTCCACAACCCAAAGGGCAAACCAGAAACCAATCCTTGGATAAGTATATTAGATATTCTAAGTAGGTATTGTGTGTCCCATGTAGTACCTAGGCTGTATTTATCCATGCACAAACTCACTGGTATTTTTAATAACAATTCCCAAGTTAATAACAAAGTAAACAGCGCGAGCCCAAGTAAACAATAACATTCGAGCAATGGAACCGTGCAAAATTGACCGCAGAGCTACAAACGCGATTAGAGCGGACTATAAAAAAATTAAAAATTGGTTTCATAGTATTTTACTTTTGTATATCTAACACAAAGAAATCATTAACTTAAGTTTAATTATATAAATAGAAGTAAGACAATTGGTAATATGTCCTACCGCTTTAGGAAAACTTTGTTGACTTTTCACTCTCTAAAAGAATTACCAAAAATATTTAAGGGCAAAAAGAATAAGTCGCTTTGCGCGTTTAAAGTAAAGAACTAAAACAATAAAAAGTTCCTAATGGATCCTTCTACTATAATACTAGCTGCGCCCTGCAGTGTTACCCGCGGTATATATAAAAAGTAGCCTATGTGTTAATCCAGGGTGTAAGCTTCCTGCATATAAAATTTTATCAAAATTGGTCCAGCGTTTTGCGCGTGAAGAAGTAACAAACATACACAATCACAAACTTTCGCCTTTCTAATATTAGTGTGATTATCATTCTTCTTTTTTCTAATAAAGATTTTTTTTTTATTTATATACACGAAGTTAGGTTCTACAATGCGACACATATAAGTTGAACAAAGGCGGATTTCCAGACATGTAAATTGAACCAAAATGGCGGTCGTCGGCGCATTATTTGTATTAACCGCTATTTTGGTTCAACCTACGTGCCGGGAATTTTACGAAAATTCTTTTTTGTCCGCCATTTTTGTTCAACTTATTTTGGTCGCATTGTACCTACTAATGCCACGTAGAAAGAAGATAAGCATTTCAGAAAAATATACTACGAAGATACTACAAAGTTACAAAAAAGATATATCTAAGGCATACTGTTTACATTGTCATTTTTTAATATTTAAATGACTATACATTTATTCACTGTATTTTTCTCTTTTAACTAAAACTATACTTCATGTTTGTTTTCTTTGTAATTGTAACGCAAACTATATTTTAGCGTCAGCGTTTGCACTAATCTGGTTGCAAAGTTACTGAAAACCGGATGCCTCCCTGTTGACTTTGTTTCGTTCAGATTAAATTAAACCCAACTAAACTGCGGAACTTCGTCTATTGCAATTACTAAAAAAACAAATAATTTTACCGCGGATTGTTTGCTCACGAACCCTTCTACTTCGAAATTTATGCACCCTATTGAATTGCGCGGCAGCATCCATACTAAGTATAGGTTACATGCCCCATTTCAAAGTTTCCTGTTGATTTTGAACATAAAAGATATAATCTACCGCACTAGTGTAAAATAACCGTATTTTTCTTTTGTGTTATGATTCAAACTTACCCTTCCATATCAGCGGGCGTGCATTCAGATGGTATTCTTTGGGTTTGCAGCAATAATGTGTGGTTAGAGTTACAATTTAGTGTTTTAGTTTGGAGTTTAATAATGTTATGTGGAATATTGGCATGTATTAATACCGAGTTTGAATAATGAAGTAGCAGCTGACCTATTATTTTCTTTTGGTTTGTCAAAATACCTCCTCTGTTAATTTATTTTAAGGGTCTTTACAATACCCCTTTATTATTTTTTTTTTTTTGGGAAATTTTATCTTTTTTTGTATGACTGAAATCTTACAAATTAGAACTTTCGTTAATGCGTCTAAACACATTTTTTAAACTGCTGATATCCAAAATTTTGATAATTTTCCTCATTAGTGTAATCCCTGATATACTATACTATTAATACTATGTATATAAAAGTTTGTAACGACAGATATATCCTGAATTTAAGATTCAAAGGCCACGCTTATTGAAACAATGTACTGTTCCTATATTCATACAAAGAAAATTAGAAACAGAAATAAATATTGACAGTTTCAATGGCTTATTATCAAACCTCAACTAAACTAGAACAAAACGTATTTCTGTCTACATTAACATTTACCATATGACAAGTACTTACGCCAAACTTGATAGTCGAAGTTGAAGATAGGACATCCCAACAAATCCCTAATCAACATACGGGATACCGCCTCGATCCTCCACATCCCTAGCACATGTTCAGTATTAGTGATAGTACAAGTTAAGTCCAACGATCATAATATACTGCGGTGGGGATTAAGTAAGGATTCTGCTGATTTAAGCGTTTCGTTGGTGGTCTGTTTTTTGCGATTGCTACGACATACGTTGAAGAGGTCACAGTCGTGCATCTGCTCATCGTTTTGTCGTTTTTAGGGTTCCCTAGTGACGTTAGTACCTTCGTAAAACTACTGGTAAACGTACAACTAATGGTAAGTAATTACTGTAGCCAATGGACGCCTACAATGCAACACTAGCCCCTTTAGAATAGGAGCGACAGCGCTTATCGAGTGCTATCATTTGTCACGCGATATAAAGTTAATCTAGGTTTATCAACGATTCCATGCTACGGGGGCTGGAGTACAAAAGCGCGTTCCGAATCCTTTAGAATTTTTTTTCTGAAAACTTTTTTCCGCTCCTTAGTGTTATCTCATCATTATTTTTGTTTCAGATTTCAGAAGTTCTTTGTTATTTAACGTCGAAACATAAATCAGTTACAAAATTATTAAAAAATTGTGTCTCATACAGATTAAAAGCGAACGTTATGTGACAGTGGGTCCAAAGGGACGAGCCCTCAACATTTGTTGGGTCATTCTGCCACCCTTGAGCTAATACTCATGTTCATTCATGATTTAGGGGCTGTGTTAACACTGTAATTAGTATCACAAGGTGCGATATAAGTACTCGAAATTTATGCCAGCACACGAACAAACCGGTTCGCATTATGATTTTTATAGCGTTGTCCGTGAAAGTGCCCTTTATGGCACGGGTACAACAATGGATAAAAAAATGTTGGGTTAAATCTCGCTTTATTAGTATGATATTTAGAGATTGGGTAACATCCCTACCTCATTATTATTAATACTTTTTGAATCAAAGTTATGGTTCGTGCGTTATACAAGTATATTTGAGTGGCGCATTTTAAGAAAATCTACGGGGTGGCAAAATGAATTACTACATAAATACATAACCACTTTCATGTAGAATAAAAAATCTCGAAACAATATTCAATTTTATAGAGACTCGATCAGCTCAATTAATTTATATAAGAGACAAATAGGTTTTTGAATCTCGAAAGTTCTGGTAGTCTTCTACACCCATATTCTGACTATCATGGATAAATTAAACCCATCATAAATTATTTTACCTTTTTGTAACCGGCTGTAATAACCAAACTACTGGTATATTTTTCAAAAAAGTAATCTTATTACGATAAAACCCATTTTATAATTTTACGACGTATTAATACACGAGTACGTATATGTACTTATAAAAAATTCTAGATATAGAAAGAAACCTTCGTCTCGGTTTTGTGCTACTTTGATCAAAGTAGTTAAAGTTAGACTTCTACTAGAATCACAAAAGGAAGCATTAAAACATACGTACTATTCTCAAGACAAAAAAATCAGCAGGCTTGCCAGGCTTGGCTTTAAGTTTTGTATTTAAAAAAAATTATACATACCTATTTTAAGTAGCCGTAAAAAACTCACTTTTCTAGAAATGATTCTTCCTCTGTCTCAACATGATTTACCTCGGCAAAACACGAAATATCTCTTACAAACCATGCGCTTTAAAACCATCGATTAAACTTCCCAGTGCTTCCAGTAACAGTTGTTTCAATAACAACATTAATACAGTATGCAACATTTGATTATACTGAAATCCCAACATCCACTTCTAAACTGGTCCAAGAACACTGAGAGAAAACTAATGTCTGTGAACTAACGGCGAGTCCGTTGCAATATTAATATGCAACTTCGCAATATGTTCCAATGGATTAAATATATTTAGAGCTAAGGTGTATTCACGACAAACAACACATCTACATATTTCTATTTACTTCATATGTCTTTCTTACATAAACAACATTACAGATCTACTGGAAGAGATCTCTTTTAACATAAGTGCCTTTGTACAACTTCTATTTTATGTATTCTTTTTATTTTCCATGGACATAAATAGATAAATAAATAAAAAATACTTTCTATGAATATTATTCCAGATAATTTGTATTAAAACAAGTAAGTAGAGTTTGTATTCAAGCAAGTTAATTTAAAATTAAATCTTGATTTATCTATTTTGTTTTTACCTTATATTTTTATAAGCTTGATGCAGCGTTGCTCTTTTGAATTTTCCAAACTTACTTTTTTTAATCTATACCCTTCGGATTTTTTTATAGATAATAGAAATATGAAATTCTCTTTGTAATTATTAAACGAATATCTGCCGAATACGTCTCAGAAATCCTCTTTAAAATTCAATTCATGTCAAATAGGATGAGCATAATCTATCTAAAGTGGCAATATTCTGTCACATATGTCGTCAAAAGACAAGCTTGTATTGTGCAACCCCTTCAAAACAACTTCAAAAAGCTACTATAAATATGCATTTGTATTTGGCAACGTATTTAAACAGCAAGCCTAAAATAAAGGGAGACATGAAAAATACTTCCCCCACAAAAACTTACTTCTTAAAAGTAATGAATATATTTAGGTATGTTAATCAGGACAAAAATATATATTTTTAAGTTTCTCTGATATCCAGACCCCATAGCAAGGCACCGTAGACAATTCATGGATAAAGATTTTACCGCGCGTCGGACCATTACATGATACATCTCGCTCGTTTTTATTGCGTAGAGTGAGGCAGCTACTGCTGATAGCGCTCGATAAACGTCGCCGTGCCCTGCTAGCGGACCAGAATTATCAACTTATACCTGTGTAAATTTCTACAGTGTCAAGAAATCTGCCATGTAAACAATTCTTAACTATCACTTATACTCAAACGTTTAACGGAGTGGAATTTTGTATGGATAATTTGCTTAAACGCAGTTTACAAGTTAAATCGACGGTCAAGTGCTCTCGACCGTCCGGCGGCCATTTCTTAATTAAGCTATGAATGTTTCAGTGCGAGACGTGTCAATGGGTGAAGTTTGAAGTGGCCGGCTGGGTAAGCTGCTAAATGGGTTATAGATTAGTGCTTACTAATAGTTTCAGTTTTCACAACACTGTTGGTGTTTATATAGCTGGGCAATAAGGATGAAAAAAGAAGCTGCTTCAAATAATTTGGTGCTCTACAAGTGAAGCTATAGCTAGTTAAAATCTAAGACACAGAACATACTAACATCGTATCAAAGATGGCTCGGTCAAGACTCTGGACATGGCGGGCAATAATTTGCAAATAACTGGCTGAAACCTTATCCCACTGCAATAGTGTCTTTACACTATTTTCATAATGTTTGTTTGTTTGATCAAAAATTTTTTTTAAACGGCCGGCGACGATGTTTTTCCTTGGAAAGCAGTTGGAGTACGAGATGTTTGTGCTTAGTCCTTTGGCTTCTTACAATATCCACAGAAAAGTTGTTACTATAAACGTAGGTTTAAATTTACAGTCTCAGAGAAGGTGAAATGGAAAAAAAAACTATGTAAGGAAAAAACATTATAAAAATTAATTTCCGTTTTTTAATTTTAATGTGTTTAAGTGTAATGTAGATTTTTTCGTATTAATAAGTAAATACGTAGCGGTTTTATATGTCAAAAGTCAATAAATAGTTTTTTTTTAACCACTTTAACCTGATCTCTTACATTTCCACTTCGGATGATCATCGATTTCTTGTAATCACATTTTTATGTTTATGCAAATAAATTTTACTTGGTTCTGCATCAGGTCTGTCTCAACAAAAAATGCTCATCAAGCTTAAACAACTTTTGCTGGGGCGTCAGTTTTATATTTCTTATAGTTTAACTGGACCATTATGGTTCTGCATCAGGCGCTCCACTTTACACGTGTACAAACCAACAAACAAAAAGATTTTTTGAATTCTTGCTCTATTACTATGTCTTCATAGCAGACACATTTTTTACTGTTTTATTGCATGCATTGATTTGGAGAGAAAACAGAATCGGAAACACTGGGTTCCGAAGCATGCTGAGGATGCAAGCAGGAACGCGCTCAGACGAAGAAGACAACTGAACCATTAAAACTGTTTGTCACAGAAAGACAAAGCAACGGAAAGACAATATTAGTTCTTTCAAAATATTTTAGAAGCTGACTGTAGACGCTGAGTCCGTTCCTGTTGCACTGGGTCTCATCGGTTAATGAAAATCGGCTCGGCTTTCTGCATATAGAGAGGTAATTTACTGAAACGGTCGACTTCAAACTAATGCGAAATATCACCACGGTTACCGAACGAAAATGATCTTTATTACCTTAACGAGAAAGAGCAGACTTTTGGCGCCAAGACTATACGTTAAGTAATGATTATGGAAATACTTGTTCTAGTAATGTGTACAATATCTTCGTGATAAATAGATATAGACGAGTTTTTGTTTGGATAAATGGTTAGCTTGAAATATTACTTGAACTGAAAGGTCGAACATTGATTTAAAAAAAATGATTTTGAGTTTTGTCTACTTTAAATTTTTAGGTTGCTAGATCATAATATAAGATCATATTTGCTTAAGGTGCACCCATCCAAATACCCACCTCAACCGCGTCGCTTACCCAGCTGAACCCAATTTAATAAGCGCAGCAACTCAAAGTACTTTTCGTCCATTTCAAGTTACAAGCCAAAAGTTTACGGTTAGTTTGACGGTATCTGGACAATTTAGGTCGAAAGCCGGCCTTTCATTTTTACATTTAAAATCTGAATTTACTATAAAGCTGTTTCGGTAGAAACTTGCTTTTCAGCTACGGAATTACGAAATTGTAACACCGGAACGAAACTGACTCAAAATTCCAAACTATGCTGGTTCAATTAAAATTTTAACTGTCGCGTGTTCGGTTTTGAAACTACTTTGAACGGTGGACATTTCAATCGGTTTATAAATTATTTAATAAAACTGAGTATCTGAAGATGTACTTTTTCTATTAGCGATTTAGTCATCTGATTTATAAAGCTTACTAATTAAATTAGTAACTAATCAATCATCTAATTGATTAGTTACGCTAGCTAGAGAGATATGAGATAATCAGAGCCTAGTGAAGCCAAATGGTAAAAACGCGCGGGCAAAATGTAAGATTTCAAACACTAAATTATATTTTAGTCAAATTGATTACAACAAAAACTTACATAACATTAGACCAACCAACCCGCCTTCGATTGGTCGGTAAAAACACACATTATCTTTCTGCAGCTTATATGCCTATTGAAGTTTAACATATAACCACAAAAATAAATAATAAACAGAATGGTCACTAAGATCTTGTCTCCACAATGCTCTCAATAGCTCTGAATTTAGTTATTCGTAGGCCAAAAAGGATATCAGCGAAATTAATTGTATTTATGATTGCGTGTGACTTTTGAGATTGCTCTAATAAAAAACTTTCATGTAGAGAACTCATTGAGGCGAAGACAGGGCACAAGTACTACCCTGATTTGAAATAAATTTTTAAATTGGTTTTGCGGTAAAAATTAACACTTTACACAATGTTAATAGACCTTTAAATAATTTTATGAACAATCATTACATCATTATCTTATGATGAAAGAAGTTTATGTGAGTGAAAAGTGTGAGTTATCCTTATGTTCCGTTTTTATTCCGTCATAATATTACAATATTTATTAGGTTCCTCGTACAATAACCGTCACTTCGATCATTCGGTAGCCGGACGCCACGCTGAGACGAGTCCATAAAACGTGGAAATAACCTTATTACCATAATAAACAGTCAATAATACAATGACAGAGTTATTTTATGGAGTTGTAAATAAAACGGAGCGACGGACACTTTTGAACGCAGTCGATTCGTACTAAATGGTTATTGTTGAAATATTTTTACAAATTTTTCGATTTATGTCACAGAGTTGTAGGAAAAAGTATTTTGATATCGTAACAGAATATTTTTAAAATAAGAGTATATCAAGTAATCTTTATTTGTAAGTATAATATCCGTAAGAGTAACTTAAAATATATACATAATCGTAAGAATTTAGGCATATTTTAAAGCAAATCGTTAACATTGTCTTCATTGACAGCCAGCCTTAATTCTACACTCCACTGGGAATAGATCACTCTCAAATTCTCAATTCATGCCATCTACCTCATTATTTGCTTCACTTAAGGTAATTCTAATGAAGTAAGTGAAGTTGTCGCATATCACGTTAATACATAAGTTGAATCTGGCAAACCAGATTCATCCCAAACATAAACAGAAGCGAACAGATCCAAACAAACCAACTCTATCGCATTTCTGATGCAGTTGAACCTAGTTTAATCAGAAGTGCAACTTGATACTCTTTGAACAAATCACGGGGCTTGTCCCGCAATGTTGGGCACGTGTGTGGAGTTGACTATATTAAGACGTATTACTTTACTTTGAAAGATTACTTTTAAAAACAGAACTTGGATTTAATTTTTTTTTCATAATTTGTAACAAACTTTCGCAATTCATTATGTAAATTTAATAGTCTAGATCAGTTGTATCAAAGGTCCGTGTTATTTAAAATATGTAATACATGATACCAGCGGTTGCCCGCAGCGTTTCCCGTGTGGTTGAAGGTGTTTGACAATCCCACGGGAAATTTATATATTTTCCAGATTAAACAATCTTATGTGTTAATCCAGGTTATCTAAGCGCACGGTAGTGCGCAGGCCAAGTTCCAGCAACATGCCGCGCGCTTGCCGTGCACTATTTACACGAACCGTTTCGACCCACTTTTGACTCTAAATTTGAACTTGGAAGGTAATTTAATTATATAAAAAATAAATTTAAATATACAATTATTCAAGTGTTACGTACAGCAGGAAAACCTGCTAAGTTCAAATTTAGAAGTATTACAATTTTAGATATTTTTTACCAAGTACCTATTCATTTTTACAACTATACCATATTTTAAGTTGGGTGAATATTAAAGTGAATTTCGGCCAGATGGACCGTTGACGTGAATAAGGTGGCGGGTAGTGGCTGGATGCGGAAGGCAGAGGACTGGGTGTGGTGGCGAGTCTTGGGCATGGCAAATGTTTACCAGTGGATCAGGCTGTTGATGAAGATGATTATGATCGATTTTAAAGTGAATCTAAACTTGGCATTGGTGGATTTCAACCCTTTTTTAGCCCGAAAGGAACTTGGCCCCCTTTTTAACATGTATGTTTTTGGTGGGATGTTATTAACATGCCTTTCATTCTAATCTTTTTAGATATTTTGTCATAAAAGCGGAACAAATATCCATACAAACTATTTCATGCGCAGTTATTTAAATATTAGAAACACAATTTGGTCATGTGTTTACAATCCGACTTCAAGAGGTTAATATTTTAGACCAATCTCCAAAATTAAAGTAATTGCACCTGTTAGTCTCAACATAACCGATATAGTTGAACTCAGTTCAATCCAAAATGGAACCTGACACTCTTTAGACAAATCCGGAGACGTGTCGCACGACTTTAGACACGCGTGTTGACGTTTGACATCGAGGGAGGTATTCTGAAAGTAAAAAATATATAAAAATATAGTGTAATTGCCTGTATAAAATATATCAACATAAAATTTATTTGATAAAGATTACTTTTTTATGAAAACAATTATCCCTTTACCTGTCCCTATAAATAAAACAATTGATAAACAATTGACCTGGGAGGAATTCTTCCCAGTAACAGGTAAGGGGTTATTGTATGGTAGCTATTGTTTATCTTACTTTTAATTACTTATGTTTTTGAGATCCAGTTTGGGTCACTGCACCACCGTAGTAGTAATAATAGTAATCGAGTTGAGGTATATTGGCTATGTTGTCTAACAATATACGAAATACGAATAAGAATTAAATTTATCAATTCTTAAGATGTCGGGAAAAATATCAAGAGTAATTTAGACTTTAAACCTCAATTCTGATTTACCTATTTCGTGGCAGTTGCTTACTAAAACTTGTTTCTGAGAATACTCCCTGAAAATAATTTTACTTTATAATCTTAACTATAAAAAACGTCTCTCCAAGTCTCCGTAATAACCACCTTAGTCGGTAGCTAAGTAACATAATACTGACGCGCGTCTACCGGTTTCCAAATAAACATTCTTGTATCCGAAATAACATTATAAATCATTTTCCCTTCGATTTTTTGTTGTAAATTTGTTACTTTCGTGACAATCTGTTCCGCTATTTGCTTAGCGTCACTAAACAGATGGGGATGCATCCATCATTTTGGAATATTAATTTGTGAATGCACATTTGGAACGGTATTTCTTTATTGAAGAAACAAAGTTGTCATTTACTTTGTTTTTAAGAATGTTGGTATGCACAAAATTCGTAGTTGTTAAAAATAGGTTTGAGTTAAGAGTTTTCAATAAATTAGATTTTTTATACAAAACAAATTCAATTTTTTTGTTTCAGTCTAATATAAATTAATAAACAAACGACAATCGGTATAAATAAATATATATTTGTACCATGGTTACCGCAAATTATGATTTATCAAATATTCTGCACTCTTAATTCCCTAAATTCTTTTTTAAGTATCATATTTTTGTCTATCGGAATAAGATATTACATAATAATATTGAATAAGTAAAGTATAAATTGGTGCAAATCCAATTCAGAAAGTTTTTGATTCGCAACAACAAATCTTTTCGATGGCAAAGAAATAAAATGAAACTCATTTTATAAATGCGACTAGGTACCTATGTATATTTTGCCTTCAAAAACAAACATCATGACTTCGAAAACTAATAAACAAAATCAATACTAGACGGTTAAACAATACAATATCACCAAAAGTCGAAACTAGAAACAGAACGGCGTCTCAATACAAAATAAAAAGAAATACTCTAGAACAGGCCCGTATATAATAAGGTTAAAGGGTGTCTATAAAGATAATGAAAAAGGCCTAATTTTCATCAGTTGGAGATTGAAGGCAACAAAAAATGTGCATAATGAACTTTAATTAGTTTTTTTTCTTAAGTATAATGTAACAACAATTATTTATAACCGCATTGAGCGAAGCAGCATTACACTTTTCTTTCCAGAGAAAACAACGCTACGCAGTACATCTTGGTACTTAAATAATATTACTATAACGTTTAAAATACACACTATTTTAAGGGTAGAATCAGTTAATGATTCTGACACAACTTTCCGCAAGGAACATAAATATCAAAATTTGAAAGAAAAAAATATCTTGTAATAGAACCTTTTCATATAATTTTGATCAGCTGATCGGATATGCATGGGCTAAAAATTTATTTTCGTGTTTCAATAAGCATTCCTTGGGAAAAGTTGTCATGGACGAATTTCAGTCTGTAAATTGTTAAATTATGTTTTGCTAGACCCTGTATAGATTTGTGTTACTTAACTGAATTTCGATATTTGGGTACCTTAAACTTAAGATTAGGCAGATCCCTCCCCCTTAGTCAATTCCTAGCTACATCACTGTGTTTCAACAAGAAAACAAGTTCAATTACAAGCACGCTGAAAATGCTATTAGAAGGTTGACATTCGCTCTTTTGCTGCGCGATCATTTAGAGAATCTCAAAATTACTCATCGGCATTTCAGTCACGAGTCCGCAATACCGATCCGGCGCTGATTTTTACTTCTTTCAATTCTGATTGCACTATTTCACCTGGCAATTTGTCTTCATATTACTCTGAATAGGGAGTTAGACAGGAGACGTTATATTTAATATCTCTAGAATCTAGGTACCTAGTATATATAAATGTTTGATAATATATAATAGATATAGTTAAATGTAATAGTAATGTTAATAGTACTAGAGGGGAGGCCTTTGCCCTGCGGTGGGACAGTATAAGCTAATAAAAAATAAAAAAAAAACGACGGGTTGCACTCCGGGAGTGCCGGCAGAAGTGAAAACTTGAATATTAACGTTGTGCATTTCCATGGATGCGCGTGGCACGCTGTAACATAAACACACACGAACATACGCGCAAGCGCCCTGCGCCGCCTTAACGAAACAGCAGGCGCAGGCATACATTTTCGCCGCGCCGTAGAAAGAGAGGGGGATACTTCCTCTCCTAAGCCGCGCCGCGCCGGCTGTCTTCTCTCCATCCGTCTTAAGAATTTTCGATCAGGTTACGTGTCCTGACGCCCTGACGCCCTGACGTGAGTTTAACATTTATTACCCATTACAAAAAAAGTGTACAAAGCCGCTAAGGAAGTTTTCACTTCAAAAAAAAATTTTTTAATGACAGATTTAGTTTGATGTAATACATTTTTGATATTTCAATGTTTTTTTAGAGAAACTGAGTACCTACTAAGTTAATTTGATATTTCTGTTTGAACTAAAGTGGTGTGCAAAAAATCTATCGACAACATACTACTCAACATCATTTTGCGGATATTATATTTTTACGAGATACGTGGATTATTCCTACTAATTTAAGGCTACACTGCCTCTCGTCACATCGTTTTGAAATCGCTAATAAGCGTGAAGGCGTCAATATGCGACAAAAATGGCATTTTGTAGGAAAAAATCTGGAACGGCATTAAGTAAACAAGCTAGAAAAAGAAGTGATTAGTGACGGTATTTCAAATTCAAAATCTTGTGGAGAGTAAACTGTCAGTAGGTATTCAAAAGAGTTCTAAATTAAATTGAAAATGCTTTTCGTAAAATATATTATGTATTAAAAAACTTAAAGGTACATTTGAGAACTTATTAAACAGATAAAATAAATTTGGATATGATTTGGATATTTTAATGGGGTGTTTAACGTTTTGCACCGCGAGCGATTCGGACCGCGGTGCGAATTGCCCAAGAGCTCTTTAAGGATGGGTCCTTTTGCGCCGCGGTTCGAATCGCCCAAGAATATTTTTGTACTGGGTCGATTTGGACCACAGTGGGGAACAAAACAGTTCCCTTTTCATTTGTAGTAAGACGGTAAAGTTTGTACCCAATCTATGACTATACCACGATTAAATTGTATATTTATTTTGAAATTATAATTATATATTATATTTTTTCACCACGTTTCTACTCATCTGTACAAATAAATAATTGCAATCCTTAAATTTTTGATATGAGTCCATATCGATTCTACGAAAAGAGTACTGGGTATTTTCGCCCCGTGGTCCGAATCGACTCATTCCAAAAGATCCGTTGGGCCATTCGCACCACTCCAACCCCTGCCGTGCGAATGATCCTATTCAGAAACAGCAGTTGGGAGATTTGCACCGCGGTCCGAACCACTCGCGGTGTGAAACGCCCAACACCCCATTTTAATACACAACAAATAGGGTCATTTAAAAAAAAAGACATTGTTACTTTACCTTGTAAATTTGATTGCTATCTTTATTTGTTATCTAAGAGATAGCTATAAAATTTCACTTTCAGAAGTAAGTTACTTACTTGAATATATTCAAGTAAGTAACTTACTACTCAACACAATAAAAATAGGTACTTATACTAGTTACTTAATTCTTTTTTTCTATCCTAATTATCTGTGAAATTCTTAAACGTTTAACACTAATACATAACAAGCTACTATCAGTAAATTATTCCGTCTAGACCAATATCAGAGTACGAGCAAAACTTTTAAGGCACCCTCGAGATCAAATTTGTTGGAGCGCTCCTGAGTTAGTGAAAGAAAAAGTCCCGAAACAAATTGTTGGCAAACGAGAGAAGTGTCCAACAGCGAAAATATGTTGATTGAATAAAGAAAAACTATTAAAAGTTTCTCTCGAGTTTCTGGTTCAGCGACCACAGACAAACGGGGCAGTGCGTAGAACGAAGACTGTCTTGTATTTATGGTTCCAAGTGCATACAAACTGTGAAACTTCTTGCTTGATTAGTTTTCTGGATAAGATAATGTATTGGTTAGGATTAGTGTGGAGGTGCAGTAGCATTTAGGCAAGTTATGTGAATAATGTGAATCATCCTTACATGCTGGTCTAAGAGAAAAACAAATATTATAATTTATGAACCTACCGGCTGCAGAACTTCTCTTGTCACGGAGATCGTAGAAGCTGAAGAAGTCGTCATCTTTTTATATTATATTTTTTATAAATAAATAAATATAAATGAATATATATGGACAAATAACACTGATTGAGCTAGCCCCAAAGTAAGTTCGAGACTTGTGTTATGGGATACTAACTCAACGATACTATATTTTATAACAAATACATATATAGATCCAAGACCCAGGACAATTTGAAAAATGCCATTTTCCAACTTGCCCTGACCGGGGGATCGAACCCGGGATCTCTGGGTGGCGGACTAGCATGGTAACCACTACGCCACGGATTTCGTCAAACCGTTTTTGGTACCTAGAGGATTTATTTATTTGTACAAATGATCAGCTGTATATACGATGACTTTCTTTAGGCAAATTGCAAATTAATAATTGACGATAGGAATGGTAGTGGAGTTTAGGAGAGAATTTGACTTCATATGCACGCGCTCGCTATGAAATAAAATAATAATACCAATATGGAAGAATATGTCAGAAACCTTTCCCAGTAGTAGGATAATGAAAGTAAATTAAAAAAAAATATAACCAGTAAAAATAACCTGGCCATAAAGGAAGTAAGAACAAAATATATTGTATGTAACAAACAACTTTTTCTTGTTTCCCAAAAATGAGGAGATAGTTACTCTACAATGTTTTGGATAACTTTTTTAGTAGTTCATCACAAAATCACCCAGCTCTCAATGTTTACAAGTAATATCTCAAACAACACGTAAAAGTTATCATTGCACAAAGTTTTTGCGGACGTAATATTATGGGGGTAAGTTGGCTGCCCTTAAGATTCGTATAACTTTCTTAATACCTCACGAGATTACCCTCTCCTAGAGATATTAGATATGAGGAGATATTACTTTTACTAGGGTGAACACTGTCCTAATTAATTTTGAGATTCTTAACACACCGTGATCTCCGCGATTGAGCACTTATTTTTACAAACAATATCACTACTTTTTTTTAAAAGATGGTCATAAAAATAAGGTACAGTTACTAGTTTCATTTGAAATTTTAATTTTTATCTATGATATCATTATATATGCATCACCGCATTAAGTGCTCTGCATTCCTGATTGACCTGAGCTGACTCACGTAGTTTAAAGTTAAATTATGTAATTTTATTATCTTAGTTTACATAAGTTGCACGCAAATGATCTCCACAACAATTTCAAGGCGTGAAAATTTCGCTTACTGCCTTGTTAATTAATATAGCTGTTTTAACTGTCTCATTACTAAAAGATTATAACAGTCTCCTCTTTTCCATAACCTAACTCCTCGACCGTATGTCGTACATCGGAATTATAATAAAAACGTCGATTTGCTTTTATTTGTATTATAACTTGTTACGGTAACATTCGGTTGTTAATTCCACTCGATAAAACTGTATTATTATATCGGAAACGTAATGTCTTCCTAATATTAAGTTATTTGATGTATTGGGGTAATTGAACTGTTTGGGGTCTCAAACGGTCTGTGTAATTTATTGGTTTTAGCTTATAAATCGTATTTGTTAATATATTAGCTTTTGCCCTGCATTATGTTTGCTGATTTACATACAAATCTGTTTAAAATCTAAAGGGTTAAATTAATCTTATATTTCTTTTACAAAATAAACAACCGTCTTCATTTTCTTGCAGAAGTTTCTTACGAGTATATATCTCCAAAGTTCTTCGTCATATCTTTACGAGGTTAGTATAAGACCAATTTGGTACTAAAAGCTTTCAAATTAAAAATGATCATCAAAATCGGTTTATAAGTGGTGAAGATATTGCTTAACATACATACACAAAATAAATAAATAAAATATACGGGTTGAATTGATAACCTCTTCTTTTTCTTAAGTAGGTTGACAACAGTATTATATAAAAGGTAAGTACCATATAAAGCTATTTTTAACCGACATCTACTGGTGTGTTAAGACCACATATCTGATTAGGCTTGTCTCGAAAGATTCATTATATACAGATACTTAAATACTAAATTAAGTATCTATCTATACAATTCGTAAACAGATAAATAACTGGCTCGATACCGATATCGATTCTCTTAATCATTCGTTGTTCGTATCGTAGAGAGACATCTCTACAGGTATCGTAGAGAGAAATCTCTACAGAATTGTTGAGTAGTCCGATTACCACTTTTAACATAGCCTTATACGTTTCATTGGTCGTTTGGACCGCCCCGTCGAATTATTTGCATACCACAGTCCAAATAATTCCCATACCGGTAGCCCGAAATAATTCACTCAAGGGACGTTAAATGGGACCCGACGTCAATTAAAATAACCAAGTTTTATTTTCGTTAAAAAAGTGTCGAGCGCAGACGCCTTTGAATCTTTCCGTACGATAGCATTCTACAGGTGCTATGTCTGTTGGTGGTCAACCGTGTCAACTGAACTTTACAATTTATTTTCCGGTAACTTGCAATAAAACAAACAATTTTGAACTTTATTGTGAGAGTAATAACATGGTTAAAAATATTGTGGATTGCTAGACAAATGTCAGAAAAGTGGGAATTAGAATGATGGATTCACAACACCAAAGGGTCCTTTTGACCCTAATCAGCACAGACGTTTTATTTTTAGTTTTTTTAAATTTCAAACGTTGTGTTAAATAACCTAACCTAACCTAACCTAACCTAACTCCTCGACCGTATGTCGTACATCGGAATTATAATAAAAACGTCGATTTGCTTTTATTTGTATTATAACTTGTTACGGTAACATTCGGTTGTTAATTCCACTCGATAAAACTGTATTATTATATCGGAAACGTAATGTCTTCCTAATATTAAGTTATTTGATGTATTGGGGTAATTGAACTGTTTGGGGTCTCAAACGGTCTGTGTAATTTATTGGTTTTAGCTTATAAATCGTATTTGTTAATATATTAGCTTTTGCCCTGCATTATGTTTGCTGATTTACATACAAATCTGTTTAAAATCTAAAGGGTTAAATTAATCTTATATTTCTTTTACAAAATAAACAACCGTCTTCATTTTCTTGCAGAAGTTTCTTACGAGTATATATCTCCAAAGTTCTTCGTCATATCTTTACGAGGTTAGTATAAGACCAATTTGGTACTAAAAGCTTTCAAATTAAAAATGATCATCAAAATCGGTTTATAAGTGGTGAAGATATTGCTTAACATACATACACAAAATAAATAAATAAAATATACGGGTTGAATTGATAACCTCTTCTTTTTCTTAAGTAGGTTGACAACAGTATTATATAAAAGGTAAGTACCATATAAAGCTATTTTTAACCGACATCTACTGGTGTGTTAAGACCACATATCTGATTAGGCTTGTCTCGAAAGATTCATTATATACAGATACTTAAATACTAAATTAAGTATCTATCTATACAATTCGTAAACAGATAAATAACTGGCTCGATACCGATATCGATTCTCTTAATCATTCGTTGTTCGTATCGTAGAGAGACATCTCTACAGGTATCGTAGAGAGAAATCTCTACAGAATTGTTGAGTAGTCCGATTACCACTTTTAACATAGCCTTATACGTTTCATTGGTCGTTTGGACCGCCCCGTCGAATTATTTGCATACCACAGTCCAAATAATTCCCATACCGGTAGCCCGAAATAATTCACTCAAGGGACGTTAAATGGGACCCGACGTCAATTAAAATAACCAAGTTTTATTTTCGTTAAAAAAGTGTCGAGCGCAGACGCCTTTGAATCTTTCCGTACGATAGCATTCTACAGGTGCTATGTCTGTTGGTGGTCAACCGTGTCAACTGAACTTTACAATTTATTTTCCGGTAACTTGCAATAAAACAAACAATTTTGAACTTTATTGTGAGAGTAATAACATGGTTAAAAATATTGTGGATTGCTAGACAAATGTCAGAAAAGTGGGAATTAGAATGATGGATTCACAACACCAAAGGGTCCTTTTGACCCTAATCAGCACAGACGTTTTATTTTTAGTTTTTTTAAATTTCAAACGTTGTGTTAAATACGTAAACGGTTTCCTTTAGGCGTCGGAAGGAGGTGATTTTGAGAAAAATTAAAAAGAGGGTTTAACCCCAGTCGGGTTTGAGAAAAAATATTAATTACCCACGGGATGCATGCTTGGATTATTATTTTGTAAAAGAAAAATAATGAAAAGAATGAACTCAGGTAAACTTTTCCTAAGATTATGAACAGTAAAGTACCAATATAATATTCCATATTATATGCATGCAGATAACACCAAATAAATTTTAGGCGTTTGTTGCAATGCTATATTTTACTATGCACAAAATAAAAATGAAATTTTTCTTATGAAACAAAATAAAAATATTTGTTCAGTTATTGTTGCACTATACTGTACTTGGTTTCTAAGATACATAGTTATTTAAAAAGCAAATAAATAGTAATTCGCTACTTTCCAACAAATCAAATCAAATACTTTTTCTAAACGTCAAAACAAATATTTTCCATGGGCTTTGTATGAAATACAGGATTTTTGATTTATTTATTGAAGAAAAACTGATATTATGAGGCATTTCACATTTGTTTGGCTATCTCGCTCACACAATCAAACATTTTTAAAGATTATTAAAAAACTAGCTTTTGCCCGCGGCTTCGCTCGCGTAGGGGTGTAGATTATCAAAATTTTTTTTAGGGGATGCCTACGTCATAGTAGCTTTATGCATGCAAAGTCTCAGCCCGATCGGTTTAAAATTGACAAAGTTTCATACAAACTTTCATCCCCTATTTTATCCCCTTGGGGGTAGAATTGATCAAAATCCTTTCTTAGCGGGTGCCTACGTCATAACATCTACCTGCATGCCAAATTTCAGCCCGATCCGTCCAGTGGTTTGGGCTGTGCGTTGATAGATCACTATGTCAGTCAGTCACCTTTGAGTTGATATATATTTAGAAGATGTGACTCGTTTGTAGAAAAGTGTTTCATTATTTTTTAATATAATTATATGTTAGATATTGTAGACATATTTTTTATCGTTTATGTGTGTGTGTATCGAGAATTAGGTCATCAAAAATTTTGATGACCTAATTTTCTTTGCCTACACAATATACAAACATGTCTAAAATATCTACAATATAATTATATTGAATGTTAATGAAACACTTTTTTACAAATGAGACACATTTTTTAATAAACTTTAAAAATGATTGATTGTGCGAGCGAAATGATCAATTACAAGTGAAATTATTTTGTGATATTTTAAACTTCTTAACAATATAATTTATTTCTGACCCAGGAAAGTACTTAATTATTTACTTAACATAAACTCACAAAATTCATTTATCTATTCAAAAAACATTAATTTAATCTATTATATCTAAAAACATTAAAAACTGCGATCCGACCCATCAAACGTCAGATTGTGTCGTACATAAATTCAATTAAGCAGCTGTATTAGATTTCACGAGGGTTCAAACGAATTTGCATACATGTATCCCCAAAAACCTATATTATGACAATATATTATTAATCTTTAATTTACTTTATTAGCGCAAGCTTCCCTTCCTACGCGCCTACGCCCCTATCCCTAGGGATTTGTAGGAGAGCGGAATTTAAATTTGAATGACCCCTGCTGAATTACCTAATGCTATACGTGTATATTTGAAACAATACAACGATTTGATAAAAGATTTATTTGATGACCAATTACATGCGTTAAAAATGCGAATTATTCCGATGGGTCTCTAATTTTTCTCGTAAAAAATCTGCTGTAATATAGCTTGGGATGATGTTTTATTTTAGTATAATCATAATTATTCATAGTCATCATCTTCATCATCCGAGCGTATTCCCGGTTGCATCCTCAGCAGTAACGCTTCAGAGCCCGGGGTCCACTACCTAACCAAGGAGATTTGATGAGGTTACTGGTTTTTCCCCGCGTGGTTCCGGGTTAGAATAGGACCACTCCATCTCTCCCTGAGAATGTCGTAAGAGGCGACTAAAGGAAAATAAAATAAAATAAAAAAGCACTAATAGCTTGTGCTACAATAGCATTCCCAAGGAGGGTTGACGTCAGGCAGGCGGCCGGTTGTAAAATAAAGCCAAATCAAAAATGGAAAGAAAAAATAAAAGAGTCAGGCATAGGGATAGGGCGCCACCGCAAAATGGCGCACAGGAGCCCCGCCCGACTCCTGTGACAAGTGGGCCAGGGCTACCGTGTCTGGGGTGGACACGGCCAAAGACGCGAGCCCCAACCCAGAAACTCCGCTTTGCAACGTGGAACATTGGCACGCTAACTGGACGCACGAGGGAGCTGGCCGACGTACTTTCCAGGCGAAAAGTGGCCGTGGCGTTCCTGCAGGAGACTCGGTGGAAAGACTGCAGATCCCGGTCCATTGGGAATGGTTACAAGCTGATCTACACCGGTGCACCTGGTGGCGAGGATGGGGTGGCCGTAGTGCTGTCAGAGGGGCTTCAGGATAGCGTCTTGGAAGAAAAACGCTTCAGCAGCCGGCTAATGGTCGTGGTGGTGCTTGTCGAAGGGGTTATGACTCATTTGATAAGCGCCTACGCGCCACAGGCTGGCTGTGAAGACGCCGAAAAGACGAGGTTCTGGGACCTACTCGGCAGCGTGCTGCGTGGCATCCCGTTGTCGCAGGCAATCGTTTTGGGCGGCGACTTGAACGGTCATGTGGGTGAGGCGTGTGAGGAATTTGAGCGTGTTCATGGTGGCTATGGATACGGAAGTCGCAATCCGGAGGGTGGAGAAATCCTCTCAACGAGTGCGGCGGCCGACCTCGCCATCGTGAACACGTTTTTCACAAAGAAATCCGAGCACCTAATCACCTACAGGAGCGGGGGACGCGCTACCCAAATCGATTACTTCCTAACCAGAAGAGACCATATCGGGAAAGTAACCAACTGCAAAGTCATACCCGGCGAGAGTCTCACTGCGCAACACCGTCTCCTTGTCATGGATCTTCGCATTAAGCCTGCTGGCAAGCCCACTGAGCGCTGTCGACGCCAAATCAAGTGGTGGCGGCTCGGAGAATCCAAGTCCCAAGAGTTCGCAACTGCGATCGGCAACAAATGCGACGAAACCGATGGCGAACCAATCCAGCTTCACTGGGACAAGATTCAGGGAGCTATCACTGGTGCGGCGAAGGCAGTGCTGGGTATGTCAAAGGGTGGACGCAAGTGTGACAAGGAAACTTGGTGGTGGAACGACACAGTCCAGAGGGAGACAAGGGTGAAGAAAGCACTCTTTAAAACGTGGCAAGCGACCGGATCTCCTGAAGACCACGACGCATACAGGGTTGCAAAACGGGCCACTAAGAAAGCCGTTGCCCGGGCCAGGCGTAACCACGTACAGCCATTGTACGATAGATTGGAGTCGCCTGAGGGGCAGAAGCTTATCTATAAGTTGGCACGTTCCAGGGTCAAAGCGGCACAGGATATCTCCAAGTGCCGTTGTGTTAAAGACCCTAACGGCAACCTTTTATGCGAAGACCTCGCGGTGAAGGAGAGATGGCGCTCATATTTTCACGAGCTACTGAACCAGCAGCATAAAGAGGTGCAGCCACCGGACTTCCCTCCAAATCAAGGATTAATGCCACCAATAACGCCTGAGGAAGTCCACTCAGCTCTTCGCTGCATGAAGGACCGGAAAGCTGTCGGAGCCGATGGAGTGCCCATCGAAGCCTGGAAGGCTATGGGTTCCCATGGTGTGGACATCTTAACAAACCTTTTTAACCGCATACTCTTCACCGGTAAAATCCCTGACCAATGGAGGCTGAGTATTATTACTCCAGTCTTTAAAGGAAAGGGATCGGTGCAAGAGTGCAGCAACTACCGCGGTATAAAGGTCATGTCCCACACCATGAAGCTCTTTGAGAGGATAATAGACTCTCGGATCCGACAGGAGTGTACAGTCTCGGAGTGTCAGTATGGATTTCGCCCCGGCCTAGGCACTACGGACCCTATCTTTGCCCTAAGAGTCATCATGGAGAAATACAGGGCAAAGAATACGCCTCTCCATTTCCTGTTTTTGGATATGGAGAAGGCCTTTGACTGTGTTCCTCGAGAGATGATCTGGTGGGCTCTGAGGGCCAAAGGGGTGCCAGAGATCTATACTGACATAATCCGCGATATGTACCGCGATTCCGAGTCCATAGTTAGGACTGCTGTTGGTGACTCCAAACCCTTCCCCGTTACAGTCGGGGTTCACCAAGGCTCGGTTCTCAGTCCGTACCTGTTCAGTGTGATATTAGACGAAGTGTCTGACAGCATCAGAGACACACACGAGCAACCTCCGTGGCTGCTTGTGTATGCTGACGATATCGCACTGGCGGATGCGGACAGAGGGAGACTGGTGCGACGCGCAAATGTGTGGAGGGAGTCGCTTGAAAACGGTGGTCTGAAGCTAAATGTGGCGAAGACTGAATATATGGCTTGCAATGCTACAGATCCCCCACCCGTACGCATAGGCGAAGACTTGGTCAAGCGTACGGACCAGTTTAAATACTTGGGATCTGTACTTCACGCGTCCGGAGACATCGATGCCGACGTCAAGGCCCGTATATCTGCCGCATGGGCAAAGTGGCGAGAGGTGACTGGTGTAATTTGTGACCCCAAAATGCTGGTTAGGTTGAAGGGACAGGTCTACAAATCCATCATTAGACCTGTCCTTTTATATGGGAGTGAAGCGTGGCCTTTGCTTGAGCGGCACAAGCAGGAGTTGCGTGTCACGGAGATGCAAATGCTGCGTTGGATATGCGGAGTGTCACGGAGAGATCGTGTTAGAAACACCCGCATCCGCGGCAGTCTTCATGTCCGTGACATAGCGGACAAACTGCAGGAAAGTCGCCTACGCTGGTACGGTCACGTCCTACGAAAGCCGGCAAGCTACGTGGGAAACAAATGTATAGCCATGCCGCCTCCGCTGGGGCCCGGCAGGCGGGGTAGACCGAAGAAGTGCTGGCTTGACGTCGTCAAAGATGATATGCGTGCTAATCGTCTTACAACCAAGGATGCTCAAGACCGTGCAAAGTGGAGAAGAAAAAGTCGGAAAGCGGACCCCGGGCTTCTCAGCTTGCAGCTGAGGACGCAACTGGGAAAACGCTGAGATGAGAAAGAGAGAGAGAGACTAGTTTTTACACAGAGCGACTGCCGTCTGACCTCCACAACCCAAAGGGCAAACCAGGAACCAATCCTTGGATATTTTGATGATCAAACGCTAGGTGGCGTTCGGGACCCACAGTTTTACGTGCTTTCCGAATCATCTTTCTTTTCGGATAATCAGGTGATTCAAGCCTGCAATATCCTATCCAGACTGGAAACAACTTTTTACAGAGTATGCTTCCCAGTGGGAATCGAACCCATGACCTCCGGGTCACAAGGGAACGACTTGACCACTGGACTACGGAGGCAGTCGAATTATTCATA